>OY728153.1:1537209300-1547209300 GCA_963277665.1 Viscum album | reverse complement strand
GTCATACCCTCTACTGGCTTCGGCCGTGGGGAGGCGCAATGGAGATACACATGTGCAGCCTCCCACGAGAAACTAGGGGTTTGTAATACCCTTCCCCCGTAGGGAAAAGCCACTCCCATTAAATCGTCCCAAAAGGGGGACAATCCCGACATCCCTGCAGAGACGAGCGGGTGGGGGCCACATCCAAACCGGGGGAGACCCTGCGTGCGAGGCACGGGATCGAATGATGCGGACGGTTTAGCGTCTTTCCAGACGAAGTACAGTTTAACGTCGTGTGTTGAGGACGAGGCGGATGGTTTAACGTCTTGCCGGACGAAGTACAGTTTAACGTCGTGTGTTGAGGACGAAGCACTTGGCAGTTTAACGTCTTGCAGCGCGGACGATGGGGGCTAGGCAGTTTAGCGTCGTGCAGCTTGGACGTATGTGCAGTTTAACGTCATGCTGGACGTATCTGCAGTTTAACGTCATGCTGGACGAATATGCAGTTTAACGTCATGCTGGACGTATATGCAGTTTAATGTCATGCTGGACGTATATGCAGTTTAACGTCATGCTGGACGTATATGCAGTTTAACGTCATGCTGGACGTACGTGCGTGTCACTTCGCGCATGCCTGGAGGGCCGCACGGGAAGACAACGCACGGTGCGGGCACCCAGGATGAGGATCATCGGGCGCCACGCAGGCGGGTGCCCTCGGGGGGTCAAGGGAGGCGACCCTGGCGGATTGCGCGCAAAAGAGGAGCTTTGCGCGCAAAACCGCGGGTCGGCGCGCAAAATGGCGGGCTGGCGCGCAATTGGGCCATTGCTTCGCGCGCGGATGGTTGGGATTGCGCGCACCGGGCTTCAGATAGCGCGCGGGGGCAACGGCTCATTCTCTAACGAATGGCCACTTTGAAAATGGGGGGTGCGCGCAATCGGGCTGGATTGCGCGCACCCGGGGGCAATTGCGCGCAAGAGGCTTCTTTTGCGCGCAAAGGCCTTCGGGTTGAAATTTATTCAAAGGAAAGGAGCCAAGGGGATTGCGCGCGAAGGCGGACCCCAAGGCTCTATTGCGCGAAAGAAAGGAGGTTACCTGAAGATCGGCATTGCGCGCGGAAGGGGTTGGATTGCGCGAACGAGCGACGCTTCGGATTCTGGCAACCTTCAAAACGTCGGGGGTCGCCTTATATTTATAGGCAACCCCGGGCGCGGAATCCGGTCTCGGGCGCGCAATTCGGTTCGCGGGCGCGGAATCAGGACCCAGCGTGCAAAGGGCGCCGCGCAGGCCGCGGGCGCGCAAAATAGCGCGCCGGCCTAGCGCATTGCGCGCATCCCGGGAGGATTGCGCGCCGCGACTCAACTTTGCGCGCGGGCCTCTGAAATTTCGCGCAAGTCCTCCGTGCCCTCCGGAACGTGCCTCTGACTCCAAATATCACTTCGCTTTCCGCATCCGGAGCTTCGTTTGGGAACAACGGACTTTTCCGGCGTCTACAGAGAAGAAAGGATTGAAAAAAGAATGACAATCAAAATGAAATCACCTTCTATGAATATAAGAGGAATGGAAACAGTAAATAAAACTATCTAAAATTGAAATATAAAATGAAGTATAATGAAATGAACATAAGATTAATGATAGACATGAAATCAACATGGAGTGCCTCCAAATATAGTTCAAGTGATTCAGACACTAATCAAGAAGATAATTCTATTAGGGAGAATATGTTTTTTTGTAGAAAGCACATTATAGGTACAAAATATTCTTTATACTTATCATAATAATGTTCCAAACACTGTATAAAATGAATATAATAATAATACTAAAGAAAACATGATCAATGAAGATCTGTACAATTACAATAACATGCATTATGTAACATTTCTAGAGATAAAAGATTAATACTATTAACTTAATAAATAACAGTCTTTGATATTAAATATTAATACCAACCTTGCTATTGAAAAAGAGAAAAACAATAAATTGTTGAAAGAAGAAAATGAATTATAATTATAATATGAGAATAAAAATAAATACATATAAATGATTACTAATGGTAATATTACACTATCCCAAATACTTGGAAATCAATTTGCTACTGACTATATAAATGGAATTTGTTATCAACCAAGATAGAGAAAAATTAAAAAACCCCAATTTATATCCAGTAAAAGATATATAAAACCATAATTTATTTATTGAATTTAAGACTTAAAAAATGACGATTCTTTTATTTTAAAGGATGTACATTGATTATAGATTATCAGTCTTTCCAACTTTGTTTTAATATTATCACCTATAGTTCTTTTCTATTTTAATCCCTTTTCCATGTTTCAACTTTAGTTCGACTGCTTTAGAGATGTGTGATTGTTGTGTTATAGAGTGACTAGTAGGGTCCCATGGAGTTAGTTGGTCATCCGTTATAGTTGGTTTAGTTATATAATTAAGTTGTACTTTATGTTTTTTTGGATACATGATAATCAATTCGGTTTGTATAAATTTTCATTAGGATATACATTTATGTCCATTTTTTTATTATTATTTATATTTGGAAGAAAAGTTTCCCTTGTCTACTCTAATGATGCCTGAAACCAGTTCATATCCATTGGGTGTTGGTAACACCATTTGATCCATGCCAAAGATTAGTACGGGAGCCAGGTTTGGCGTCGACTAGGTTGGTTCATGACAAAATGGTATTAGAGAATCTCATCTCCTAGTAGACCATTCTTTTTAGATCTCCCTTTGTTATATAGGGATGTAAAGGTTGATGGAGTATGATTATTGGGACTTGAGGGGTAGGTATGCAAAGAGCGTCATGAACTCTTTATCTTTTTGATCCTCGAGTGTCCATTATAAGTCTGGATTCATTTATTTCCTTGTTTCTTGTTGATTTCGTAGTGTTGGGACATGACAAGGGAGTAGGACTAATAAAATCTATGAGCTCATAGGGCCTGAAGAGCCACGTGGAGATGGGGAATGGTGTTATGAAGGGTCTCTGTGTTGGTAGTGTGTTTGACATGTGGGTGCCTACCATGTGTTCAAGTCACCCACATACACTGGTTCCCTTTTGTGGTTCTCCTAGATCATTCATGAATTCTGAAAATTATTTTTGATATTCTTGTGTGAGAATTTTGAAAATGGGTTTTAAAAACGTGGTTGTTTTTTTTTAAATTAGAAAATGGGTTTTCAAAATTTAGTATAAAAAATGTTTTCGAAATTTGGATTTTGTGAATAGAATTTTGGGGGTAAATAGGAAATGATTTTCTGAAATTGAATTTCATTAATCTAATCATATGCTTTTTTGAAATGAAATGTTTGGAATGATTAGATTATTTTAAGGTGATTCTAGAATTTGTTTTAAATGGGTTGTTTTAGGCTGTTGAAAATTTTCAGAATTGTCGGAATTGGTTTTGGAAATTAGTTTTGAGTGGTTTGTGTTTTTATAGAAAGAGATTTAGCCTTTATAGTTGTTGGATTTCAAAAAGTGACCTTGCTGAATTTTCAATGATGGGTTTTAACTCGGTGGGTAGTGTTCCTTCGGAAGGTTAATGATTTTAAAAATGGGTTTAATGATTTATTTTGGGAAATTAAAATGATTAATTTCATCCTTTGGGTTCTTATGGGGACATACATGAACGGTGGTCTATGGTAATGTGAATAGATTACCTGTATGTCATAGTGGATGGGTGGCCATAATGGAATGAAAACATGAATGTGAGTGAGGCTATAAGGAATTCAAATGGTGAGTGATCAAAAGAGAATTATTGTCTTAATTTAAAGAGGGTTTCAAAAATAATGTTTCGATGTTATGATATCTTGTTTTTTAATGTTTAAATATTATCACATAGGCGGTGTTTGTTCTTTAAGATTTTTCTTTGTAGATCTATACATGATTCAGTTTTTAAATTTTCTTTGTCTAATGGTGTCCCCATAGAGCTTCAAGGGGTTTATAGTGTGGCTATGGGAGGCTCCCCATTAAAGAGATTTATATTTGATCAATATTGGTATTTTGTACTTGTGTTTCAAAAGATATATCCACCTATCATTTATAGACATGAGGATCCTCTCGATGCAGAAGACTGGATGAGAAATATTGAAAGGAACTTTAGCCTCATCGAGTTTCCCATGTTGATAAAAGTTATGTTTGTGAATTTCATACTTGAAGCTTTACTATGGAAGTGGTGGAAGTCAGTAGCATGGGATAAGCCTCATGAAGGGAATACATGGGGTATCTTCAAGGATTTATTCACTGGTCAGTAATTCTATGAGCCTGAAAGGCTGAGAAAGGGGATGGAGATGGGATGTTTATAGTAAGGTGACGAGTCAGTTTTGGTGTGTTTAAATCTCATTATGGGCCTAGTCATATATGATTCCTAGTATGTCCCAGATTACTTCATGGAGACTAGGTATTTCGTTGAGGGGATCATCCCTGATATTCTTTAAAAGATGTTAGAACACAATCTAACATCTTTTTCCAATGTGGTGTGGAATGATTTTCTTGTCAAATACATTATGGCAGGTCTGATCGAAGTGTTCCTCCCTCATTAAATTCTTCATATTAATAGTGACGATTATGGAATGTAAATGAAGAAGCGGTTGAATGTTAATGGAGAGGGTCTTGAAATCAAAAGACCCTGATACCTGTCATAAATATCTTGTGGGTAAGATGTCTTTATATTATATTTGAGAGGAAATATAGGTAACAAGAGTTCATCATGTCCATGTACTCATAAGTCATACCTTTCATGTAGATTCTTGGGTAACATATAATGATTCTGTCGAGGTGTTTCTGGACAGCGTCATGGAGGAATGTATCATAAGTGATGTGTTGTTGGGGAGTTATTTAAAGTTAAATTTTTTAAATTTCCTTATAGTGTAAGGGATAATTTGTCATGGTGGTTGTGTTGATGGTGTTTTGATTTTTTTTTGTAAGGGATGTTATGGGTCATCCATGAACTCTTGTTTTCAATGGAATTGTTGTTTCCCTCCCATATGTTTTTGATCATTCTCTTTTATCTAATTGAGTGATTTATGATATCGTTTTGGATTTTCATTTCCTAACTACATGGTAGAAGATGCCTTATCCTTCAATGCTCCAGCCATATGTCCTAGAGTGAAGCTGGAACAAAGTTAGAAATCTGAGAGGTTTAACGAGTTTGGCTATGATTGTGGCTCTAACCTTGTGGTGGAGAGTTTTAATTGGTGTAGAAAGTGTGGGCCCAGAACATTTCCACTCCATGCAGGAGTGGGCAGTTTAAATGCTAATGTTTTTTACAATTATCGTGGGTTGGTAGGATTTTGTGGGGGAGTTTCAGAGAGCATGTGTGGGATAAAACCATTCCTATTTCATTTTAATTTATCTTTTTCTCGTTTATGGTGGGTATGTAATTGTGGGGAGGACCACCACATGTATCAAAGAGTTTCCTCCGTAGTATTTTTCAAGTGATGGTTTTTTTCTTAATGGTGGGGGTCCATTTTAGGCTCCCCTAGAATCTCAGTTTTTTGTGAGTTCAATTTGGTTTGGCTGATCACTGGGTTTATGATGATAAGTCCCAACAATATGGTTCTTCTCTTGGTTTTTGAAGTAGTGACTCAATAATCTTCATTGTTTCTCGGGATGAGGTTGTTAGTTGGGTTTTTATTGGGAAATAGTCTAAATATCTATTAATGAGGGTTGATATTTCCATGGATTGAGAGGTTGTACTGTGTTGATAGAGAATCCTTATGTGTTCTTCTTTTAGCTGGACTGTGTTATGGATTTCCCAGGGTGGAAATATTTAATGGTGGAGAGAATTTTCACAAATTATTTTTCATGTCTTGGTTTTGGTATAGTTCATTGAAATCCCAATCATTTCCTTGGGTTTCGGGTGAGGTTAATGTAGATTTTGGAAGATCCATCTATGTCTAATCCTTCTTCCAGGGGTATCCCATATCTTTTTTGGGAGTAGTTGGAGAATATGGTGATTACTTCATGATTGGGCCAAACCGTGAGCCCATTTCCAGATTTAATAACCAATTTTGTTTCTTTTATAATACATGCATTTTATAAAATTTACCACTCATTCACCTTCCCACTTAGCCTCCCCTGACCTATTAAAACTACCATATCCTATTGTATCCCTTAATAACTCATTATCCTGGTGGATTTGGGTTATTTATTTAGGTATTGTGCCAGGCTATGTTCCCATTTCTAGTTATAAAAATAATTTTCTATTTTATATGTTATTCATTTTTTATATGTTTTGGTCATTCAACCTCTCACTCAAGACCACATACCCCAGCTCCACCCCAGGTCTTATTTTACCTCTATTGATCTCACCTTCATCGGTTAGTAGGGTGAACTTCCTCATGGTTTTTCAAACCGTCCAGACTTAAATAGGTGAATTGTTTCTTTCATAAATTTTTTTTACTCATTTCCCATAAATTTTTTTCTATGGTTCATAAAGACCTAAATATCCTCTTCATGAAGTTCTTAGACGTTCCATTTCCTCTATTGATGTTGATAAAAGGGAATATGAAGAGTTATTTAGTTTCCAAGGTGATATTTCATCTCCTTTCACAACCCTCTTCCTTATCCTTCATATTCATTATGGTTTCCTCTCCTCCCCGATTCATGTAAGGACTATAATTTTGTTATACCATGATATTTGATATGTTTTTGGTTTGTTTGAGGATTTTATTCATAGATATAGAGTGTTGGTAACCATGAAAATTGATATCTGGTGTGTATTTTCTTTCCTCCATGGTTTTGTGGTAGGTTTCCCTTTGCAAATGACTTTTTTATTTGTGATTCACCTTTTAATGGTATTTTATCTATATAAAAATTCATTGTATTGTCTTATAACCCCTCAATAACTTTATTTTTTGAGCAATGTGGTGTTTATGACTTGTTTTATGAAAATTATTGTTGTTTTTTATAAATATTCACACTAAATGTTTTATTAAATTTTATTTTAATTTCTGCACCTGGTTTGTGATTTTTAGAACCTAGTTTAGGGTATTATAGTCATGGGTTAGTAGAATCAATAAATTCTTGGTCTAAAATTGGTCATTTTATTCCTTTTCAACTGTTTAAAGTGAATTGTTTTGTTACATAATGCATGCCATGTGTTCGGTTAAATGTCTAGATGGATTTTATGTGTTATGTTTGATTTAAACTGATTTTTTTGGAATTATAAATTCATGGGAAGAAGAAAAAATGGTTTTCTGGGTCCTTCTATGGCTTTCCATTGTGTCTTTCGTTGTATGAACAAATGGGTTTTTTGGTTTTTAATATGTTTTTGCCTAAGTTCCAGGAAAATGGCCCATTTGGAATCCTCATAAAAATGGTTGTTCTTTGGCTGTGTAACCTGAATTTTTTAAAGGATTTATGAATATTTCTTTCTATTTTAAATGGGTTTTCTAATATTATTTATTAAATTTGAAATTTTTTACCTTTGGAAAAAGTTAGTTCTACAAAATGCTTAAAGTCATGTTTGGAAACTTTGTAAAAAATGGTGAAATTATTTATTATGAAAATTTTATGTGGATGTTTTTGATGAAATGACTTTAAGTATCTAATTTACAGGATGCATTTTCTAAGGATCACTTTTTATCCATTATGAGAGTGCCTTAGGATGGACAATTTATGGTTCTTTTTTATTAATGGCATGATATCGGTCTGTGGAGTGACTCGAGGTGATGAATATTATAAATTATTATTTTATATGTGTTGTGACTTGATGATTGGATGGCATCAGTTCACTCAACACCACTAGATACAAGATACATGGGAACCAGTAATATTTAGGGAATAGTAAAAGAATTATTCCTGCACTACTATGTTATGGTACTGAGCAGTGGCCCTTATTAGGTGGATATATCAGGTTTATTGTTATGAGTTTTTCCTTGGACTTCTTGAGAAAGGATGGATAAGCATATTGATAATTTTTATTTCATCGTGGGTGACATGTCAATGGGGATGAGGTCTCATGTATTGGTGTCTTATGGATTATTCTTCATCTCCTAGGTTCACCCATGTCTATTTGGATTTTATTTGTATGAAATAATGAATATGATTCTTGTATTTACATTTACATTTCCCTTATTGTGTGATTACGGTAGTTCCTTCTTGTGTGTTTTTTTTGGAATGTGGTCGGGTGGTTTTGATATGGTTTTTGAAAATGTTTTTCAAATAAAATTTTTTTATCCACACTATACAAATATGAAAATGTAAACATCACATTCCCCTTGAAAGTGATATCAGCATACTAGTTAAACGAATCTAGTTTTGTAAATGAATAAGGGAAATGTGTTGTACTTTATTTAGAGTAATCATGTATAAAATCATAATTTTATATAATGAAATTGATGGATCATTTATTTTAATGGAAGTGTATTTGGAATAGATTATCGGGCTAGCCAACTGAGTTTTAATATTCATTCTTATAGTTCTTTTTTGTTTTTAGACCATGTGCAGGTTTTTGCATCAATTTGATCACCTTGAGTGATGTGTGAAAATTGAATTGGAGAGTGACCACTTGGGTTATATTTAGTTAGTTCTTCATGAGGTATGGTAGATTTAGTTGAATTATTCAGTTGTACATCATCTTTTGTTGTACACATGATGATAAATCTTTTTTTATAAATTTGTATTTGACGATCCATTTATTTCTCCTATTTGTTTTATTTCTTTATTTTATTACACTTGTACCCTTGTCTACTTTAATGATGCCCGACACAAGTTTCAAGCCCATGGGGTTTTGGAACACCCATCGGGCCAAACCCTAGATCGGTTCTCTTGTCCGGTTTAGAGACAGACCGGTCTGGTTCATGACAAAATGGAATCAGAGGGAGTTGGCTCCATGAGATGCTTTCCTTTTATCGTGCCATTTTTTATTTGGGGATGTCATGGTAGATGGACTTGAATTTTTATAACGTGGGGGTAGATTCGAGAAGAGCACTGTGAACCCATTCTTGTTCTGATCCTGAAGTGTCAATGGGAATATTGGTTTTATTTGGTCCATTGGTTCGTGTTGATTGTCTGGTGTTGGGACATTAAAGGGAGTTGGACTAACAGTCGTAGTGAGCTCATAGGCCCTGGAAAGCAATGTGGAGGTGGGTCATGGTCTTAAATGGATCTATGAGGTGGTTGTGTGTTTTTCTTATGTACGCTAACCATATGGTCTTGTCACCCACCGAAATTAGTTCCCTTTTGTGGGTCTCTTAGATCTTTCTTGGAATCAGAAAATTATTTTGGATATTATTGTTTGAGATTTGTGAAAATGGGTTTCAAAAAAATGGTTAGATTTTCAAAAATGGAAAATGGTGTTTAAAAATTTAGTGTGAGAAAGGTTTTGGAAGGTTGCATTTTGTGAATAAAATCATGGTGATAACGAAGAAATGATTTAGGCGGATTGAATGTCCTTAATATAAACTTATAATTTGTTGAAATTCAATGTTTGGAACAGTTCGCTTATTTTAAATTGATTCTAGAGATTGTTTTAAATATGGGTTTTGGTCTATTGAAAGGTGTTTGAATCTATTGAATTGGTTTTGTAAATTGGTTTTTAGTGGTTGGTGTTTTTTTGGAATGTGTTTTGGCCATTTTTCTTGCCAGATTATGAAAAAAGACCACGCTGAATTTTCAAAGATGGGGTTTGACTCAGTGGATAGTGTTCCTTTAGAAGGTTTATTATTTTTTAAAGGGGTTGAATGATTTATTTTTGGGCAATGAGAATGTTTTATTTCCGTGTTGGGTTTCTTATGGGTACATAAATGCAAAGTGGTTAATGGTAATGTGAATGGATGCTCGGTATAACATAGTGGATGGGTTCCTATGGTGGCACGAAAATATTAATGTGATTGAGCCTATAGAGAATATCAATGTCGAGTGATCAACATACATTGTTTGTTTTAACATAAATAGGTTTCCAAAAATAATGATTTGATGTTATGGAAACTTGTTTTATTATGTTCAAATATTGTCACCTAGGTGGGGTTCGTTCATGAGGATTATTTTTTGATGAGTTGGAATGGACTCAATATTTGAATTTTCATTGTCCAGTGGTTGTCCCAATAGATTTTCAAGGGGTTATTATTGTTCAGTTATGGGTGGCTCGCCTTTAATTGGATTTCTGGTAGATCAACTGAGGGATTTCATTCATGATATTCAGAAGCTAGATCCAGCTCTCTTCTATGGACAAGCAGATCCTATCAATGTGGAAGAGTGGATGCAATAGATAGAAAATAACTATAGCCTCATTGTGTTTACTATGTTTTTTATGGATAAACATTAAAATTTAGTTCTTGAAGGTTCACCGTGTAATTGGAGGGAGTTGGTAGCATTGAATGAGACTCTTTAATAGCTAATACTGGTTTTCTTCAAGGCTTTTTTTTTGTCAGTATTTATCTGAGTGAGAAAGGGTTTGAAAGGGGGTGGTGATTTGATGTTTATATTAGGTTGATGGGTCAATGGTGGAGTATTTACATAACATTGTGGGCCTATTCCTTTATGATTGAGGATATATCACAAATGAATCCATAAAAACTTTGTGTTTAGTGGTGGGGATCTATCTCAATTTGCAGTTGAAGGTGTTATAACGCGATCGAACATATGTGGCCGATGTGGTGAGGCATGCTTTTTAGGACGAATCCATAATGGTAATAGTTATAAAAGTGTTCCTCCATCCTTAAATTCATAGGATTGGTGGTGAATATTTTGAAAAGGAAATGAAAAAGGGGTTTAAAGTGGATAGATCAGGTCGTGGAATCAGATGACCCTGAGATATCTCATCAACCTCTTCTAAGAAGGATTTCTTTCAATGTTATTTTTGTCGAAATCTAGGTCAAAAGAGGCTGTTAATTATAAGTAGTCCTATTACCTAACATTCTTTTGGACACATGGATCACTTGCATAAATTCTTTCGAGGTGTTGCTGGAATGTGTCATGGAGCCAAGTCCATGAAGTGATGTGTTGTTGAGGAGTTGTTTGAATTTTTTTTAAGTTTATTTATAGTGTAAGGGATAAATTTTCATGCTTTGTGTGCCATTGGATGTTTGTTTTTTGTGATTTAAGTTATGTTTTGGGTCGTACATGAAGTCTTGTTTTCAAAGGTATCATAATTTCTCTTCCACAAGCTTTAGATCATTATCTTTTATCTAATCATAGGATGTATGTTCCAGATTGGGATTAACAGTTCATAAATTTGAGGCAGTGGATGAATCATACTTCAATGATCTATCCATAAGTCGTATATAGATAGTGGCACGTAGTTAGGAAACTTAGAGTATTAAAAAGTTTGTATATTCTTGTGCCTCCACCCTTGTGGTGGGGAGCTTTAATCAGTGTAGCATGTTTTGGCCCAACTCTTTTCCCCTCCATGCAAGAGTGGGAAATTTAAATGAAATGTTATTTTTTTCTTATCATGGTTTGGTAGGTTTTTTGGGAGGGTTTCATTGGTCCTATGTCAGAGATACCCATTCTTAGTTCATGTTGAATTCTTTTTTAGTCATTTCTTGTTGGTTAATAATTGCAGGGAGAACCACCACAAGTCTCATAGAGTTTCCCCTTATGAAATTTTTGAGTACTAGTTATTTCAAAATGGTGGGGTGTCCATTTTATACTCTCCAAGTATATTTTGTTTTTGTATGTTCTCTTTGGTTTGGGTGATCATTGGGTTCATGGGGAGAAGGCCCAATAATCTTGTTCTAGGATTGGTTTTGGAGGTAGTGACTCGATCTTTTAGTTTTTTCTCAGGATGTGGTTTTTAGGTAGTGATTTGTTTGGGAAATAGGATTACGTTATGTTAATTGGGGATTATATGTATAAAAATTGAGAGGATGGAGCATTTTGATAAATAATCCTTAGGTATGGATCATTCTGATGGAAATTCTTATTACTTTCGAGGGGCGGAATAGATTAATGGTGGAGAGAACGGTCATAGTCTGTTTTTCAAATCATGGATTTTTATCTGATTAGTTTGAAATACTGATTATTTTATAGGGTTTTGGGTGAGATTAATTTTTATTTTTTATGTTCCATCACTGTATAATCCTCTTATCATGTTTTCCCATAGCTGGTTTGGGAGTTTTTGGAGAAAAGGGTGGTTACTTCAAGATTTGTGCCAAACCGTGACCCCCTTTCCAGATTTAAAAATATATTTTTTTATTTTATAAAATCTTCATTTTTCAATATTTTTTCCTCATCTCACTTCCCACTTGGCCTCTCATGACCTAATAAAACCACAATATCCATTTGGACAACATTGGAACTTATAATCATGGGGGATTTGAGTTATTTTTTCATATATTGGGCCACCATGTGTTCCCATGTCCATTTTTTTAACAAATATATTGAATCTTTAATATTGTATTCATTTTTTTATATATTTGGGTAATCCCACCTCTCAATCATGTGAAAATATCCTTGGAAAATCCTCATATTCAGTTTTACCTTTTTGGAGCTCATCTTCATTAGGTAATAGAGTGAATTTCCTCAAAGATTCTCAAATCATCCAGATTTGATGAGTTACTTTGATTCTTTCATAAATCATTATATTTTTACACTTCTTCCAAAAAATAATCTTCCCCTAGATATTACTTATCTAAGGATCCTATTAATGGACTTCCAATCCATAACCTATCTACAACATTTGTAGATGTAACATAAAATAATGAGTTATTTAGTTTCCTAAGCGATATTCATTTTCCGTTCTCATCGCTCATCATTCCCTTCCCAAATTAAATTGGTTTTTTATTTTCCCCCAGTCATGTAAAAAATAGTTTTACGTTATAACATGATTTTGGATGGGGTTTTGGTTCATTTAGATCTGGTCAACATAGATCTAAAGTGTTGGGAACCGCATCATGTGATATCAAGTGTGTGTTTCCTTTATGCCATTGTATTGAGGTAGGTTTCCCATTGAAAATGTCTTCTATATTTATGATTCATCTTTTAATTGATTATTAACCATCTAAATTTCTTATTATTGTTTTATAAGCCTTCAATAACTTTATTTGGTGTGAAATGTTGTGTTTATGCATTTTTTTTAAAGTAGTGTGGTTTTGTTATAAAAGTGGACACCAAATGTTTTTTTAAATGTAATATTATCATTTTCACCTATATTGTGATGTTTATAACTAAGAATAGTGTATTATGAAATTAAGTTTTAGCTTGAATAATTTTATGGAAAGAAATTGGTATTTTTATTCCTTTTCTAATTCTTAAAAAAAATTCTGTTATTACAGAGTGCCTGCCACATGTTCGGTAAATTGCATCGGTGTATTTTATATGTTAGGTGTGATATATAATTATTATTTTGGATTTATAATTTCATGGTAATCATGAAAAAAAATTATTTTTTGTTCCTTATATTTTCTATAAAATTTGCCTTTGGATGTACTAAAAATTTGGTTTCTGGTTTATAACATGTTTTGGCCTGAGTTGCAAGAAAATGGCATGTTTAGCGTCCTTATAAAAATGGTTGTTCTTTGGATGTGTAACCTGAATGTATTAACGGATTTATGAAAGTGGTTTTCTTATTTAAATGGTATGTATGTACCTCTTTATTAAAAGTGAAATTAGTATATTTGGAAAATGTTTTTTAGAAACTCTAAATGGCTTGTTTGGGAACATTATGAAAAATGGTGAAATTAATTATTATGAAAACTTCATGTAGATGATTCTCATTCCATGAATGAATATATATAATGGATGGGATTTAATTACTCAGAAATCCTTGTTATCCATTATAAGAATTCCTCTAGAGGGATTAATTATGTTTTGTTGATTAATGGAATGAGATTAGTCCTTGGAGTAACTGAGGGTGATGTCTATTGTGAATTATTATTATATATATGTTGTGATTATATGCTCAGATGAAATCAATTGGATCCCCCCTATTAGACACATGAGATATGGGAACCAGACATATTAAAAGAACACTATAATAATGATTTCCTAACTAGTTGGTTAGGTTATGGAAGAGTTTTCTATAATAAGTTTATATGTTGGGTATATTGGTATGCGATTATACCTCAGCCTACATGAGAAAGGATGGTCGAGCATATATATCATATTTATTTCATCATTTGTGACATGTCAATTGGATGATGTCTCATGTATTTTTTTCTTCTAGATTATTACTGATCTCTTAGGTTCCCTAAATTCTATTTGGATTTTAGTTTCTTATAGTGATAAACATAAGTCTTGTATGTATGTTTACATTTCTCATTTTATGTTATTATTATCATGCCTTCTTGTGTATTTTTTTTCATGGAAAATAATGGGTTTGTTTTTATAAGGTTTATGAATATTGTTTTCAAATGGATGTGTTTTACTCTCTTTGTACATTTATGAAAATGTAAACTTCACGTTCACATTGAAAATTTTATTTCCACACTAGTCTAGTGAATCTTGTTTTGGAAGAGAATAAGTGAAATGGGTTGTACATTTCTATGAGTAATCAAGTAGAAAATATTACTTTTATATATTTTAGACCAAACATGAAATCTATGTTTCTTTTATTTTAAGGGATATGCATTGTGAATAGATTATAAATATTTCCTAGTGATTTTTAATGCTCACACATATAGTAATTTTTTATTTTCATCCTTAATAAATGTTTTGGCTTGAGTTTGAATGCTTGGAATAAGGTGTGATCGTTGTGATGGAGAGTAACAAGTGAGGTCCCATGGAGTTAGTTGGTCATTAGGTATGGTCGGTTTAGTTGTATAATTCAGTTTTACATCATGTTTTTTATACATGTTGATTAGTTCAGTTTTTATATATTTTAATCAGGAAGTACATTTTTTTCTGCTGTTTTATTATTATTTAATAGTAGGGGAAATTGTTCCCATGTATACTCTAATGATTACTTACAATAGTTGATAACACATGGGGATTGAGAACGCCTTTTAGGCCACGTCACAGATCGGTTTGGGTGCCTGATTCTGGGTCAAACCCAGCTGGTTCATGACATTAAGTATAATGTGAAATGAATAATAAAAAAAATGATAAATTAATTCAAAATAAATCATAAAAACTCAGGTTGATACATTCATCCCCCCTTAAAATGAATTTATCTCTCATAATTAATCTAGTTAAATAATTTTATAAAACTTTTATATTCAGTTAATAGTAAAACACATCATAATAATGATCAATAAAACATCCTTTAAAAAAAGTAAATTTGGAGCTATAACAGTTAACTAGATTAACTCCCATGTATGAGAAGATAAGTGGGAAGCAAATAAATTGACATTGAGAAAACACATAAATATTCATAAGGATTTATTCAGGTGATCAATCAAAAAATATGTGAATGATCAATGAAATTCTTATAGCATTAAATTCAATAATTTTTTATGATTTAAAATGCCATCATTTCAAACAAAAACTATAATTTTTGGACAAGTGACTTCTTAAATATGAAAAATTATCATTGAAATATATAATTCAATTAAATTAGGACAACATCATCCTTTTTGGTTTCTTGATCCACTTTACCTCATTCTAAAAATGTGAGGTGAGTTTTTTAATTCCTTAAGCACTAACTGGTTTTGAGATCCAATATATTCCATCCCAGCCATCATCAATTATCATTAACAAACAAAATTATAACATGATATCAAATATACATAATACATTAATAAAAAACATCCTTTAAAGTTTATCATAATATTTGTATAGATAAAAAACCTTATAAATATTCTAAAATATGATGACCCAATACATTTAGATGAAATTAATGAAGTCAACTTATCATGGATCCCCCATAAATCAAACATTAGCTATTGGTTTTCACATTCCAAAAATGTGAATATCCTCATCGTATATTCTCTTCAAACATGGTAACAACCTAAATGACAAAAAGTAATTTTTGAAAACATGGATGCCTTATTATTCCAAGGATTACAATATATATTTCATAAATCCATGACATTGAAAATTTATTCTATGATAACATAAACTACTACATTTAAATAACCCCATTTTTAATTATGAGTTAATATATAATGTCAAATTTACTTATTCCAATCCAACATATCATTATAATATCTTCATTATCTCAATATAAGGAATAAATTTAGGGGTACATTTCGATAATAAAAATACCACCTTTCATTGAAATCACTTTTATAATTCACCAACAACATTCAACAGATCCTTTAAATTCCATAATGAGAAACTTATAAAAAAAATATTTTTATTTATCATGATTCAATTAACAAAACCCTTCAACACCAAAACATAAATAATTCATTCACACCACATTATTCTTAACCCATTACTCCAAATTCATAATCTATATCCTAAGTATGACATTTTTAGAATATGATTTATTAATAATGTATTAAGGTTCTTTTAGGTTAATCTAATAATCAATATAGAATTTAATGTTAATAGTATATGAATAATATTATTTACCTTTCACATGACATTGGTAGTCTATTTATTTTTGAGGTATATCCAATACTCCTTACCCTTCCTAAATATTTTCATGATATTTCCACTTAGTAAATAAATTTTAGTCCTACCCATACATTCCACATGTGAAACATTCAATGTTAAACCAATTCCTTATAGTTCCAACTGATGTATAGAACTATAATTAATTGGGTGAGAAACACTTATCATTGCGGAAAACCACATAAACATGAAAAATAACTTATAGGATGTCAATGTAATGAAACTTCCTTATTAAATAAATGACACAATAGGATTATAATAGGTTATTCATATCCAATTTTTTTAATCCTTGAAGATGGTTCATGGAGATTTTTTGAATTCCCAAATCATTTCCCTTGGGAGTATTAAAACTGCGGTGCATTAAGGCCTGTTATAGTGTACCAGGTTATACCGAGTTTGGATGGAGGCATCATTTCCAAGATTTTTCTCCTAGGCTCTTCTGTTCCAGAGAAACGTCAACTTGTAGTATCTAGACAGGTATGTATTTCTAGGAAATCACATACTCTATCCTTCACCAAAATTCTAAGACATTTTCTTAAATGCTAACTCATCCTTATACTTATCCACAAAGACATCCCAAGACTTATCATTAGTAATATACATGGGGATCTCAATAATGTGATCCCATAATAGTTTACAAAGGATGAATAAAACATTTCCTTGATATCAAACATAGTTACCCTCACTTTTTATAAATCAACATCAATTTTTATTATAATACGTAATTCCTAAGAGAAAGAGATCCCCAAAGTCCATGTTAGTTTAGTTTCATTGGAATCATGGAAAACATTATTCTTAATCAGAGAAATATCCTAATTTTTTTCCACAAAGATCATTTCCCTATGTAATCCAACATAATAACCATTATTCATAAACTAGGGAATGTAAATATAAGAACAGGGTGAGCGTGAATGCTCAATAAGGGTATATAAATGAAATGTTTATGCATAATCTGAATATAAGCATATGGGAACCTGATCATAACATTCGATGATCAGACCCTACATATAAAAGAGCATAAACATGAATCATGGAATAAATGTAGGTAGTTTATTATACATGATTCAATAGTGAATCAAGAGCACAATTCCTAACATAATAAGCAAGGTATAATACATGGAATTTATGGAATACACATAAGAAATTAAAATCATATGTCTGAGATACCTACCAAGACATTTATAACATGTTATTCTTGGGATACAACCTATGTACCATCTTCATTATAGGATTTGGATAAAATCCATGTACCTTTCTTTGCGCATGGGATACCACCCATGTATCCTCTTAATTATATTATCGATATAAAACCCTTGTTCCCTCTTACTTTCAGGCTTCAGATACAACCCATGTACCCTCTTACATTCAGTCTTTGGAAACAACCCATGAACCCTTTGTACTCATATACAACTTATCATTATCCAATGAATTGGAGAGAGATATTGGTCCCACTTATATCATAATAAAACCATTCAGACATAGTCCTCGAGATAACAAAACATTCACCATATCATGACTCATAAAAAGAGACTGGTTTTACAAACATCAAATCATAACCCATGAAATGAAATGGATATCATTAATATTCCATCGCATCATAACATATGGAAAATAGATAGGTTTAATAATCATTTCATTAATGAATTACTCATTAAAAGAAGAGGGGTTCAAAAGAATATATCCCATGGAATATAATTGAGTGTCACAAGAAACATTCCATAAAAAATAAGGATTCATGAAATAAAATGAATGAAACATGTGGATCACTACTCAAAATGGAATGACTAACATCAATTGATGTCATCTTAGATGTATTTTTTGAAATATAATTTAAATACCCTTCATGATGAGAAATATCCTTTTTCATTGACAATGATTATTTAAATAATAATTTCACTTAAAAAACATTTTAAAATAAAATATATTTAAAACATTGAAATAAATCAAAAAATCATTATTAAAACCATTTCCTTGAAATCATATAAAATAATTTTTAACACATTTTGAAAAAAAAAATTCTATAAAAATACATTGAATATTTTTTTAAAGAATATTTGAATTAGTATAAAAAACAGATACATTAAAAATTCATTGATAAAATATAATTGTTTGAAATTATTGAAATACTTTTCTTTGAGAATAATGTTTTGAAAACCAATTTCTTTAAAAATAAAGATGAAATATTATAAAGAAGGATTTAAAATATTTTGAGACCCATTTCTTTGAAAACAATATGAAAAAATATAAAGTATTATTGAAAAAATACTGAAAATAATTTCTTTTTTTATAATTTTAAATCATATTGAGAAATATTAAAAACATTTTTAAAAACTTGATAGAAAACATGCTTTTGAATAAATACATATTTCTAACTGAAGAGAGAGTAAATGTTAGAATTTATTAAATACACTCCATTAATAATTTTATATTCCAAAGAGGTGATAAATAGTAATAATACAAGAATAAATCATTAATATATATTGGATTTTAATATTCATGAGTTCTCTTAATATAAGGATCATAAAATTCCTTCAATGGATGAATAATCATAACCAATCTCAATAAATGATTAGACTGTTTCAATAATCACTTTCCACTTGGTGAATTTGAATTATATACCCCATATAATAAAATGAAATTAAATTAATCTTAAAATATCATGATTATAATTAGATTATATATTTTATTTATCCAATGTATTATATACACCACATATGAAAATTTAAGTTCATAACATGGCATGTGTCTCAATGAAGGAAATTGAGACAAAATTACTTTTAACAATTTGGTAACTTTTGAATCATAATCCACATGAAGTAAATATAATATTAGGGTTAAGTAAATAAAAATAATTTTATGTATAATAACCATAATATTCATATATGGGAATTATAGGCACCATATATAATAAATACATGGTGGGCATGGCATGTATCTTACCGAAATAAAATGTGAGATGAAATTCTATTTCGTTGTGTCTTGACATTGATCGTACACATAAAAGACTCTTATATAATAATTATAATGTTAATAAAAATTTATCACATGCCCATATTCATATATATACTAATATATAATATTTTTATGACCTTCTATTACCCATTTGAAAATTCTATGTGAATGTAACATTTCATGTAATAACTATATTTTTTACCATACATGTTTTGACTTGTCATTTTTTATCATCTTACTTAAATAATGATTTAATCATTTAAACAGTGTATATAAAGACTTATATATCATATATAATCAGTATATAAAAATTTATAATAATCTAAAAATTATAGATATAATAAATGGAATAAGCCATTCATATAGACTGTAGGTCGTACATACTCATGAATTGTTTTTCCATTTTCAAAGCATATTGATAGAAAGAAAGAAAATGATATATATATATATATATTATTTATGTATAATTATTATGACATATATATATATGTTTAATAAACCCATCATTATTACATTCCATGTTAAGTGTGAATGAGTCACATCGCTTTGAGGCGGCTGTAATCCACACAACTACAAACAAAGCTATTGTATTAATAAACAAATGTGAAGGTAGGATTTATATAATAAATAATATAGAATATATAAAATATAAAAATCATATTTATCATATAAAAACAAGGTTTCCTCAATTACTCCCAACCATAATAGGTTGTAAAGGTGATATGAACAACATCGTTTCGTGAGGTGGTCGATTTTCATTCAAAAGAACGATAGGTTTGTTTTCCATTATATGGACGCTTGTATATGTGAAATTAAAAACATTAATATAATAAATATAAATATATTGAGAATACCGAGACTATTTTTTTATAATGAGAATAATTAATATTATGGAGAAATTTTATAAAATAAAGGAGCATGAGAAAAGATCTTACATCTTAATTGGGTAACTCCTATTACTTTAAAAAAAAGGGATTCCTTGGTTGGATTTCATCCAAAATAATGGATTTAAGGAGGATTTGAGGGATGTTTATAATTGAATTGGGTGAATATTGTCAAAAAATAAATTTCTTGAGTGGTGTAAAAAAGAGAGGAGAGGTTTTGACCTATTATAGGGTAGGGAAAGGATATAATTAAATTTATTGAAATGTGTTTAGATGTACCCATGTTATAATATAACAAAAGTCATAATGAACCAAATAAAATATAAATTTTAATTTTTATGGACTAAATATATCCAAAAAATGGGTTTTGGAAAAGTGTATAAGTATCTTGGCACTTATGTCTATGGTTTGATCCCTTGTTAAGCTTTATTTCACTTTGACCCATATAATTAATTTTAATCACTTACACTATTTTTTTCTAAAATTAAGTGTATATTATTAGACTATTAAAATTATACAAATTAAAACATTGTGTTTAATTTTTTGACATCAAAATTTTTATTTAATGGTAATTTCACAGATGTGTTGAGAATGTGGGTTTTAAAAGTGAGAATGTCCAAATGATCATTAATTTTTTTAAGTAAATTAAAAATAAAATTGATTATAATGATATAAATTGTATTAATAGATTGTAAATTTATCTAAAATTATTTTATAAAAACATAAAATATAATTTATCTATTTAAATAAATTACATAAAAATAGTATTCAATTAAAATTTAGTATTTTTCACTATTCAACAAAAAAAAGTTTCTTAGAAAAATTCCAAAAACGTACCCTATGAAAATTTTTAAATTTTTCATTAAATTTAAAAGTATTTATATCAAATTAAATTCATAAATGTTTCTAAATATAATTTTATTATTGTTCATTGAAGTTCATAAAAAGATGTTTTTTTGAAAAATTTTGCATTTCCTAATATAAAAATGCTTTAAAAATTAAATGTTTCATCATCCTTTTGTTTTATTTCTATAAAACTACTATATATAATATTTAAATTTTTTTATTTATATTAATATTATTATTGTTAATAGATATTTTATAGCTATGTCATTTAATTAATTATAATAAAAAATGCAGCTTTGTAGAAACTCAGTGTTGCATGTAATGCAAGCTAAGTTAGTGTTTTGTATAACATGTACCAAGTATGTGTTATGTGTATCAAAACAAATATTGGGATATATTAACTCAAAATTTAAAAAAAATTAACTTACAAAGACTGAATAACTTTGTTCTCAAATATAAGAGAATCTATATTTAGTGTTTTGGAAGTTTAAAAATATCAAGAACATTAAATTAATTGAAAAAAAATAATTCACAAAAACATTGGGTGATACAAAATATACGTCTAAATGGATTGGGACTTATGTTATATACTGATAAATGGCCAGGAGGTTGTTCATTACCACATTTCATGTGGTTCTCCTCAAATTCCATGTATTACATAGTTTTTTTTGAGAAAAAATCATGGGTCTGTATATCAAATGTTTGTACTTGGAAAATTTCCACATAGTATACTATCATGAGTGTTTTTATATATAAAATATGATGGTTCCATATGTTGTGTATTTTGGGATGTGATTTATAATTTTTGGGGAATGATTATCTGTTTGGAGATAATCAACTATGAAATTTATCACACCAAATCACTGATGGATTTTCTTGTTGATCCCAACAATGAATCTAGGAATGGGTCCTTGATTACTTCTAGAGTAGAACAATATAGAGCAGTATGACATGGGTCCTCTACCAACTCCTACAGTGGAACCATCCTTTCAGCACGAGGTTGGGTCCTATATAGTTTTCCCGAGTGAAACCCTCTAGTCGAGTTGGGCATGGGTCCCCGATGACTAGAGTGGAACAATCATGTCAGCACATAGCATGGGTCCCATACATACATCCATAGAGGAACCATCCATTTTATATGGTCATTGTTCCTTGATGACTCCTAGATTGGAATACAGTAGTTAGGATTGGCGCGGGTTATCTACCACAAATGTGTAACCCTCTTGTTGGGTAGAGAATATTCTTTCCATTGATTATCAGAGTGGAACCCTCATATAGTTCTAAGTCATGGGTCCTCGACCAAGAGACTGTTTACCCTATACTATGTAGATTCGTAATGATGTGGTAATTTACATGGAAGGTTACTTTATGTTTCACTTGTTGAATGATGGGAATTGTTGATGAACTTTGGGAATTATATGAGACTATTCTTCCTAGTCTGAGTTTTGAGATAGAGATAAACTTACTATATTGTTGGGGATTATTTTGAATATGGATATATATATATACACACACTTTTGTATCCAAAAAACTATATTTACAACCTCTACTTCCATGGGTTGTGATGCAGGTATGAAAAATGAATTATATGTCTAGATTTCTCGGTTGGATGAATACACTCTCCAGCTATTTGTGTAAATTAAATGAAATGTAGTTCATTAATACTATTATTGGTGTAAATTACATGACATGTATTTCATTAACAAAACATTTTGAGATGCAAGTTATTGTACGAGGATAATCTGAATTTTTTAGGATGCGTTATTCTCTTTCATTCCTTTCTCTGTCCTAGTTACTAGTTATATTCTTTCTATTCCCATTGTATTTATTAATGCTCCCCCTTTATCTTTCTGGGTGTCATACTGGGTATGCAAATACTAACCCATATATTGAATTTTCCTAATTTCATCATGTCTTATGTAGATTTTGGATAGCCTGGTGGTGACTTCCTTAGAGATTAGGAATATATGGTAATTTGGACTGTGTATGGTGGTCGTAGTTTAGAGATCAAAAGATAGATGCTCTCAACATTTTACTTTCCAGTTTTGTTTGGTATAAATCTATTTCTAGTTTGTCATGTATTTTTACACTTTACTACATAGTTTTCACTATCGTAACCTGGTACAATCTAGAGGTTTTATAAGCATTGTTGTTCCCATAGAATTTTTCTTCTTTAATTTCACTTCCTCTACACTATATCATCGATATGGTTATGCGTGTGAGTACCTGAACAAAGGAAAATGCCTCCACATATTAATTATTGCTTTAGTTCTAGTCACCATCCCCTAACCTATAGAGGTGGGATTTGGGAAACTACAGCTCAAGCCCATGATTTTGTCGAGCCATGATGATAACCTTGTTGTTGTGGTCATTAATTGATTAATTTTAGAGATATCCCAATGTTGGACTCTGATGTAGTACTACATCCACTCTTAGGTCATGTTAACCCTTTTATTTTGAGAAGTTTTCATTGTATTTTTATCTTTTATGCTTTATTTTATCTTTATTTCTATATATTTAGGTGAAATGTTTACTATAATGCATCATTTAGTATCACGAACTATTTATTTATTTTTTTGTTTGTCTTTGTTGAAGGGAAAATCGTCCCATGTTGATCCTTTAAGCCGTTGGAATTTATTTCCCACCTTAGGTGTGTTGAGAACATAAACTAATTATTTTGGTTCCTTTTCCAATTTTAATTCAAAATATTGGGATGGGATGGGGATTTTCAAAATTAAATAACACTAGTTTAAGGGAAATCAATGAGTTCTAATTTATTTTAAATTGTTGTATATTTTAAATAATGACTTATTTATAAGATCTATTATAGATTATTTTCTATTTATATAGTTGAACCCCTCTTGAATAATTGTTTTTCTCATGATTTTTCCCTTACACGTGCATTATATTTTTTTAACCTGACGTAGAG
The DNA here is from genome assembly GCA_963277665.1 of Viscum album. Classification (NCBI taxonomy): domain Eukaryota; kingdom Viridiplantae; phylum Streptophyta; class Magnoliopsida; order Santalales; family Viscaceae; genus Viscum; species Viscum album. Next base: position 1,547,185,265 of record OY728153.1, on the reverse strand, counting down.
TCCATGAGGACCCTTTAATATAATATTTTGGTAGAATCTAATTTTAAATGGTTTTCCAGTAAATTTTTTGTAGCCCTCTTATTGAACCACTGTCCCTAAAGAGTTGTATTTTGGTGTAATTTTTTATATTTACAAAAATGATGAACCACCCATAAAAAATATCGACACTGTGATGGATTCTTATTTTGAATCCATCCACTTGTTTATTTCTCATTTAGTGGGATATTTCACCACTCCTAATCTATTGTCCCTCTTTAGGGTTACCATCTACCCAATAGGCCATTGATTGAAATCACTTGGACATCATATATATCTATCTATTTATCTATATCTATATATCAGGTTCCCACCCATTTTATATATTGTAGAAAACCCTTGATTGATTAGGTTATAAATATTGGTTTTCTTGTTTAGTTGATGCTCACATCATTCCCTTGACACAGTTCCTTTCTTATAGAAGATATCCATTATTTTTTCAATGTTGTAGTGGAGTTACAGGGACTATAGATAAGAAGGAACATCATCCCGAAATGATTCACATTTATAATAAAGAACATATTAATTATAATCATTATTGAAGGAAGATCAGTTGGTGGTAAAATGACTTGATTATAAGTTTTACGTTTAAATTTTTTTTTTACTTTGATATTCTATGATTCTTTTCTAATAGTGGTCAATCCGTATGTATTAATTATATATTTTGTATTTGTGAATTGTTGAACATAATAAAAATACATGAGTACGTGGTGTTTATTCCATACAGTTATGAAAATGCTAATATGAAACATGTTCAATGATTTTTTTCCTTTATTATATTTGCATTGTTCTTAGTTTATCTTTTCCTGACACATTAAACATTCATATATTTTATTTTCCTTCTTTTTTTATGTTTACTAACTTAATAGAAACCATACACATATATAGTATATGAAATTTCATTTTTTGGGGAATACCAATCGACATTGTCTCCAAGACTCACTTGGAAGTAGGTTTGGTTTGAATATAGTAAATAGGAATAAAATGGAGTTACAGGTGATACATGTGTAGTTTTTTTACTCATTATTATTTCCAAATAAAACAATGTGTGTCTCCATTTATAATCCATCTGTAATTATTCCATGGGATTATGTTTACATTAAGATTAATTATTGTGACTTAACAGTTTCCCTCCATTATAATATGATTTAGCAATTATACTAGGAACCATATAAGTTTAATATTTCTTAGCTTTATTTTACAGAATCTATTTTTATAGTTTTTTATTAAAAGAGATTTTTTTCCGTGGAAACATGTTATGTCACAATTTATTCTTACTTACGTATGTGTTCATCTCACATGACACATTTTATTTTATTTTTAATTTTATGATGAAACATGTATTTTTTATATCTATAATTTAATGAGGTTGGTTATAAATGAGATCATCATAATAGTCTACCTATTATACCACTTCTGAGGTGTTATACCACTACTTATATATCCCTTACTTCATCGCTTTTCTTCAAGATACTAAGATGATATACATTTGGACTATTCATTTTTACCATTTTCATCAACAATATTTTTAATAGAAAACATAGCCCCTATTGACAGTCATTGGAATCAAATTATTTAGAACCCTTATTGAAATGTTTCACTTATTGTCATACACGCTGTCATGTAAATTGAAACTAGGTAAAACCACTCCAAGCCATGAACCCATCATAATGAAACAAGTTAAATCTTTCTAGCACATCATTATGAACTATATAGACTATGAGTGATAATCAAACCCCCCTACTGCCAGGCTGTCAAGAGAGAAACCTACCTCATAGGATGATTAATAAAGGAAAATAGTGTACCCACAAACGTTTATGATAATATGAAAATAGAATATAATTAATGAAATATATTGAGAGAGAGAGGGAGAGATTCATCATTGAAGATGAATTTATCCATCCATTAAGGGAATTTGTACCTACTACATTCCTATTTGATTATATTTTAGATCCCAAGGTTAGTGTCCGATATAGATCCTTTTTTCTAAAAAATTGAATGGATCTATGAGGTATTTTATTTCAAATATTCCAGATGAGATTGAAGTTATAATGAGAACCACTAAAAATATTTCAACCATTAGCCTATATGATATTATATATGCCCAGTTTCTAAGTCTCGGGGTTTTTATTTAGTTATTTTGAACATTTTTTATACTATGTAATATCCTTTCTATAATTTCTGTGTTATATGGTTTTGTAACCGTTATTATCATTAATAAAAGCAAGGATAGGGAGGTGTATTTCTTATGGATGTAGGAAGAAATTAGATTAAACAATATTAAAATATTATTTTCTTACTGATTAATTTATTCTACATCAGAAATTATTGAATCGTTAAATCATATATGATGTCTCACAGTTCTTATTTTCAATTTCGAACATTAAGTTATTAAACATAAATGAGACCAAAATCATATTACGTTCTCCTTGGATCACTTTAATATCAAAATATCTCTTTTTAAGTATGAAATTGATAATTTTTTGGATAAAAGGATTTTAATCATTGAGGAATTAATAAGAACATGTCCTTATTCAAATAAACACTATTGGATATACTTCATAATCTAAGGAAAACAATTTTTGATCAATTTGTTATTGGATATACTATAACCACTAATGAAACGTGCATATTTATGTGCTGTATAAATAGATATTTTCATTTTACTGTATTTTTTGGATACTGTTTTTTCAGAAGATAAAAACGAAACATTATATTACTATTTCATTTATTTATAATTTATGTAAAAAATAATAAACATTTTATAATTGGAAATATATTCCAACATGTCTATTCATTCTTATATTGATGTATTTAGCCTGATCAAGAAATAATGATGAAATGATTTATGAAAACCAATCCATGATACTACTTATTTTTTTTAGAATGTTCTTATAGCTATATTGTAGATGACATGATTTATGGGAATGACTCTCCCAATTTAAAAGATATTTTTCCTTAATCTGTAATGAATATATAAATTTTTCCCCATTTTTTATGATGTATATGATTTTTCTAAGGCAAAATCCAAGTAAAAATATAATATAACCCATGAATTGGTCCAAGACATAAGATGAACGTTCCAAATGTGACTCAACTATTTTTTCTTTTCTAAATCGGTATAGTTGTTAATTAGGTTTTTGTTGGAAATAATAAATCGCATAAATTTATGGGTCATGAATCTATAATGTTGGAGTTAGATGAAAACTCTATTCTTAATTTAAAAGTCATTAGGGGATCCCAAAACTATATATAGACCTCATTTCACTATGATTTCTAGACTATAAGGCATTAATTTTTAAATGTAAATATTAATGATTTTGGGTTTACATAGGGTATTAAAATTTTCTTATAGAATAATTATCTAATAGAATATTTGTTTTAAATATAAATACACATGAAAGGTAGTGGAATAGTTCATATTTTTTTATTAGTGATAATAATAATGTTTTGGTATATGAGGATAGGGCATATAAGTGAGAATGGAATTGAGTAGTTGATTCAATAGGGACTTCTGATTCTAGTTATATAATGTTACTTACCATTTCATGAAGATTGTGTTCTACATATAATTAAATGGGAAAACATCTATATATCATGTTTTACAGCTAACTAACTACCTGAGTTTGTCCACACAGATTTGGGAGGAAATTCTAGGACTTCCTTCGATTGTGGATACTAGTGTTTATTCAAATTTATCAATGAATTAGAAAATAATATTTTAATATATTTTATAAATAATAATTATGATGTTTTGGTGGTGTTTAAAATATATAAGTCCCATATTGAAAAGAAAATTGGGGAAAAATTATGGTTATGGGAATCAACAATGGAATAGAGTATTTTTCGATTGAGTATACAAAATTTGGTGTGTTTGATTGGATTTTTAGGGAAATTACTATCAAAAAAGTCTACAAAAATGGGTTGTAAAAGAATCATTACCATACTATCATGATGTATACACAAATAATGCTCGAATTATTAGGCACACCCAAGTCCTTTTGGGCAAATGATTCTACAATGATAGTATATAACATCAATTAGGGTCCATATTCCCCAAATCTGTATAATGTCCTTAATGAATTATGGAATTAAAAAAACATTACATTGAGAACATTATAGTTTTTAGAAGCACTAATGAAAACATTAAAAATAAAAATATCAAACATATATTTGTTATGTTATTTTTTATAGGCTATCCTATGGGGTTTATAGGTTATAAACTATTAGTTAAAAAACCTAGAATTCTAAATGTAATTATTGACCAATAATATGTGTTTGATGAGTTGGTTACTTTGTAAATGAACCCACATAGCGTGGAAAATACTGAGAAACCCCAAACACGGATGTATATATTGATCCACAAGTCAAATTTTTGAAACCTATTTACAAAACTCCTCCATATGTTTAACCTGATAGTCATTCTAGCTCAGAGTTTGTCTTTTGGATGACATTGAGAATCTTATTTCCACCAATGATTATTATCTCACCACAGATAGAGTGAGGGGGGTAATTATTCCACCATCTTAATTTTTCTATGTTGATATTTTGTCCTTTTCATTTAATGTTGTACATGATCATCAATTTTATAATCCTGATTCCTAACAGGATATCAATTAAAAGGATTCTATGTACTAGGCAATGCCAATTCATTACATGTAGTATTCCGTGAAAAAGTACCATACTTGGTCCATTTTTTATAAGCCGCCGGCTAAAAATTCCATAGGATATAAATGGATATTCAAAAGGAAATAAGATATCACTATAAATTAAATATGAGGCCATATTGGTGGAAAAATAATTTAATCACATTGAAGAGATTAATTACTCTATGATTATATCTCATGTGATTAAACATTCATTTATTATACTTGTTCTTCCAAATGATGTTTAACATGATCTTCACATTGAAATTTTTGATCATAAAACATATTTTGTGAATGATTATAATGATGATAAGATTTACAAGAAGACTCTTAATGGTTATAATCATGAATTAAAATAAAAATACGTTTTTTTCAATTATAAAATTATTATATACGATGAAACTAGTCAGTAGACAATAGTATGTGATGTTTTATTCATTCATGATAAAAAATATTTCTTGTACAAGTATGTTTGATTCATGTGTTTACATCAAAATGTTCAAAACCTTATGCTTTATCTATTATTTTATGGTGATGAAATGATTCTTATTTGTAATAATATGAAATTGTTCACCAGTGAAAAATGAAATTGAATGAAATGTCTGAAATGAATGATATAGTTTGTGTTGAGAATGTGTTGAATCAACATTTTCATTAATTTTGTTTTAATTTTGATGCTAAAAACCACACATTTAATTTCTATATAATATTATTTAATTGAATAGTAGGATATGAATTACTCGAAAAATGATTTTTATTCTGGAATAATATTCAATCTTTAATCCATGGGAGTATATTTTATCCCTGATAAAAATGTATTTTGGATGAGTTTTATATGTGACCTAGAAACATTTTCCATACCCTATGTTTGTAAGCAGATCGTACGGGTTGAGAGCCCTTTTTTGAGAAAATTTATCGATCAAAAACCCAACATATGGAAGCAAACCAATGTTTTAAGTTGAATAAAATATTGATTGTTATGGTAACATTTATAATTAATTGTATTCTATTGACCATACTTTTTTAGTTTATCAATATAAAAGACCAACATATTGTTTGAATTAGTCTAAGATGGGGTTTTGAATTATGTTTTATTTCTTTGTTTTATGAAGAGGTATTTCTAGAATAAGATATCTCTTTAAAGATGTTTAAATACCAATTCAACGGCATGTGGTCAACTAGGTAAATAAGTCATATTTTTATGGTATGTTATTACTTTATTTGAATGTAGGAAATAAAAGTACTTTCATTTTTACGTGTAATATTAATGAAGGATCTTGATGTAAATTAATTTTTTCCCATCATAATGAATATCAATATTCCATCATTATAAATATATATTTTTTATTCTTCTAAAAATTTATATAGATACATTTTTATTTGAAACATAAGAATGTGAATTTTTCCATAATAATACAGTTTATAGACATATTTTATTTTATCCTTGTTTATTGATATGTTTCATCTTTTATTTTTTACTAATATTCTATTAATGTCATCAAAAAAGTTATTATCAAATATACACATTGAAAAATTTCATATTTTATCATCTGCTTGTTTTTTTCTCATTTGATGAATAATGAAAGCCACTTTTACCTTGAGGATTTTTATATTTTTATGTTCTATTCAATATAATAAAAAAATGTTAGTTGCTAATGTATATGTTTTCCAAAGCTATTTAAATATAGATATCATAATCTAATATTTGTTAGAGTATTTTCTTCTTTTAGTAAGTAATGAGTTGTGTAAAAAATTCTCTTACTAGGCTGTGGATATTTTGGTTCCCTATAAAAGAATAAGATGACCTTATATTAGCCGTGAATGTATGTTGTAAACTCAATAAACTCTCTAATAGATGAACTGAGAAAAAGGACCTGCTATTGAAAATCACCAAGCTTCTGGAGAGATCATGTTGGAGTGGACCAGATGATCATTATGCCCCAGACCACAATACATCAACTTGTTCCTTCATTATTTATTTCCACTACTCACTCTTATTGAAAATAGAAGGAAATAATCTTTTTAATATTAAGAGGTATGTTTGGACATTATCATATTTTAATGTAACATAATTCACACCCTCTTTTTTAATTATTATCATCCTTCAAACCAAACAACTGGTATCTAAGGATGGACTCCATTCAAAGTATTTATAATTTGGATAATCCTTGAATATTATTTTCATTGATTTCAATATTAATGATATTTATTATAACATTATGCTATTTTAGAATGTCAATGATTAATTTTTTCTCATAATATCTTGAATTCAATATCAAAATAATTTCAATTATCAATGGTTGATCATAGATAACGCACGATGATGGTTCATACACCTTATTTTAATGGTGATAATATTGGTAATTAGAAAGATTATATGATTAAATATTTAAATAATATGGGGATAAAAGTTTAATTGAAGGTTTTTAAATCTTCTGAAATATCGGAAGGTAATATTGAAAAATTGTGTAATGATAAAAAATTATTATCTTAATTCGAGATCAGTGCATTTTATTCTCTATTGTTCAAAAAATGTTGAATTTAATCACGTTTATTATGTTGCTAATATATATTACATGTTGAAAACTACTTCATTTTAATATAAAGGAACTGATAATGTCATACTTTTAAGATACACTAATGAAAAAAATTAAATTTAATACTTCTGGATACATGAATATGAGAGAATTACACAGATGAATAAAATTTTAAAATAAGTTGTCAATGATATTCCAACCATTGGAGAACAAATTAAATGATCATTATTTAAATTTTATTATAGTTATTACATATAAGTGAGATGTAATATCTACTACTATTCATCAATGTAAACTAGTTAAATAATTAATGATGAATGAACTTATTGGAAACTTGATGATGTATGAAGTTGAGATGGAACATGAAACTTAAAATCATACTTCCATAAAAATGAGGAAGATGCATATAAAACAACTATAACTGAATGTATTGATTCATGTTATCTATATTCAGAAATTTAATTTTCATATATTGCAAAAATATTTGAAAAAATTTACAACATGAGGATAAAAAGGATAAAAATGATAGATGTTATGAATGTTAGAAAATAGATCACACAAAGTCTAAATATTTATAATTAATCCTAAAAAGAAATCTAATTACATTATGAAAAAAATAATGTAATTTAGACAACATATAGTGGTACTTATATTTCATGTGATGTGTCTACCAAAAAACACTAATTCGTAGTTTGATAAGAAAATTTTAAATTTATGACTTACAGATCATGCCGATGAGGGACATACTTCTAATTATGAATCTAAAATTTTTTCATATGAAGAACATGGTAACAATTTTTGTATGCATCAATAAAAATCTGGATATTTAAATAAAGAACATCAGAAACATAATAAATATTATGATATTATATTTTATAGATAAAGAATGTTTCAAAAACTAGATTTTAGATTTAATGTCTTAGTTTTATTGTGCTCTGTATCAAAATAAATTTAAAGAAAAATTAAAATATGAAAATAATTTAAAACATTCTCTGATTATTCTTAATAAAATATAAAACAATTTAAATCATATTCTAGGAAAAAATAAAGTATATAAAGGCAAAATACAAAGAGTTAGTAATGGAGAAAAAAAAATTATAGTGAAATTATTATATTCCTGGTACTGAAAGCCACAAAATGTCTATATCAAAATGTTTTTATTCTAGAATAAATTGTACAATAAAAATGTTTGTTATTTTAGAAAACCCTAATTTTATTTTATTATATATTTTTATTATTAAAAATAAGTCTCTAATATTAATATTGAATATTATACTCAAATATGAAAATATGTTTACCTAAAATATTTATTGCTAACACTGTAAGAACCAATAGTGTGTGGGTACCAAAAATCACTTGAATTTGATATATTAGAGGTATGAACCACTTGAATTTATTTTTATATCATTTATTGGTTTCTTAAATCTTATGGATAATTTTTTTTCTAGAAACATCATGATAGATGGAAATCTTATTCCAAGAAGTATTTAAATTTCAATTTAATATTTGATTTAAATAAACTAATTATATTTTTATATGGGATATATACTCCTTATAGATCTTAATAGTCATTAATCTATTATTTTATGAATTAATATTTAAAAATCATGATTACACACTGAATTATTTTAATTTCATGTTAATATTATTTAAAAAAATTTGAGTTCCTGTAAACATTGATGTATATATATCTCTTAACAATATTATGTAATATTATAATTCAAGGACAGAATGAAGTAATTTTTTATATTATAAATAAAAACTATATTTATAAAAACTATTTTTCAGTTTAATCATTAATATTATTTAACATTTTTTTAATTTTATTTTCCTATATTTTTTTTTCATTTCAATAATTCCTTCTTTTAGAAAAACATTATAGGTAAAAATGTACTTTCTAAAATTATTAACTCCATTGATTAATCATTATTTACAAAAGATAATATGAAGCATCATATTAAAATTTTCACAATGAAGAATATCATCTTACTAATTCAAACCCTAGAATCATTTCCTTTAATCCTCTTAATGTTCTATCTTTCTTATTCAAAATATAATATTTTATGACTAATGAACAATCCCATTTTTGTTAAATAATTTAGTCTAGAACATCTAGGATAGAGGATAGTATATTCTAAAATGAAAAACTATGATAATCCTTCTTCTAATCTATTTGCAGAATAACAAGTTTTCATTATTAAATATTATTTTACAAGTATTCTATAGATGAAAAATAAATATTTATTTTGGAAGAACCATATGTTTCATCATCTGAAATAGTGAATGAAGGAATTTCATCTCAAGAGACAACTTCCAAAAATAATATATTATATGAAGAAATAGTGAAGCTGTATAATAATCTAAAATCATCTTGGTTGACATTTGAAGACTATAAAACGTTATCAATTTAAAAAATAGCTTTGGATATAATTAAAAGGGTGGATCATAATAAAAAAAATAAATATCGATAACTATAGATTAATTTAATGTTTTTAAAATAATTATGATAAGTCAGATAGAGTCTCTTAGATGTGATATTGTAACCGAGTTAGATCCTGAAATGACAAATATGTTATAGTTTAATAGTTCTCAAATTGTTTGTTGATTCAATGATCTACATATTTTCAAAGACAAATAGAATAACTATCAATAGTTATTGTAAAAGGCCCCAACCACAAACATTACATAATCTTCAGTTTTAGAAAATAATTTACCATCACTCACTATGAGGATGTTTTAATGTTTATTTTTTAAGTGAATTTGGCCATAAGTTGTATATATAAAAACATAAAATATAAAATGGACACATTTGATTAGTATCCATTTCACCTATTTTATAATACATTAAAATAAAGAATGATTTATGATTTGGGAAATTATTCAAAACATTCAACATTAAGTATTTGTTTCCCGGACGAATCCTTATACACTATGAAAATATTTTAACAACTTGAGAAGAGACAAAAATCTCAATAAGTTATATAAAATGAAGGAAAACCAAAAGTTCATTAAAAAAATAGAAATCATCAAAAGGTTTACCTTTATCTTCATAGTTTACAATAAAAATTAAATAAAACATTATCACATGAAAAATCACACAATTATCACAATGAAAATTATTAAAACCCAAATCAAGGAACTAAAACCCCTTTAGGTGACTTAGATCATCATATAAAAAAAACATTCAAAACAATTTGAAAGCCCTTTTAATTGGAATAACCATATGACCTAATTCTACCAATATCATTACCCAATTCATTGGTGAGATAAAAAGGTATCAAACTATTTTATCTATTCAATCCCATGTTAATATAAAATTTCAATTTCATGCAATATCTAGGCTACCCCATATTAAGTTTTAATGGGCTTTCCCGATTCTATTTTGGCCATACACCATGTTATGTTGTAACTATCTTTTTCAGAACTGTTGGAGACACCCTATCTTGTAATTCTCAAAAAAAATCACGAATAAAACACTTTTATCATAAATAAAATTGAAAAACTATTTTAAACCCATATGAATATTTTTTTACTAAAAATACTATTTTTTCTATAATACATTTTAAAAATAAAATAAACTTTTTATTTAGAAATTAATTTTTCAATTAAAAAATTAGAAATTGACATAAAGTGTTTTTTTCATTTAATGTAACATTAAATATTGAAAAAGAAATAAAATAAGGTACATGAAGGTAGAAAATTTATTGTCTCCCTGTAAGTTATGAAATGAACATTCTTCTGTCATTTTTCAAAATGTTCCATATTAAACATGTGAAAATATTCCTTTAGAAACCCACTTAAATAAGGTAAAATATTTTTAAAATTATATTTATAAATATTTAATCCTTATATTAAAATTATAAAATATCATTTTTGAAATATATACTTGGAAGAGAATTTTTGTTTGAAGGAAAACCGTAAAAGTGATTTTTTCCATGAAAATCATGTATTAGTTAATAAACACTTGATTCATAAAACCCATAAAATGATGACATAAAAAAGACCTTAAATTTTGTTATAATAGATAAACCATGGAAATATAATTTCTATGGGTATAAATATAAACCTTATAAAATAATGAATGTGAATAACATCAAGAAAATCCACAATGAAATGAAATTGAAATGAAGTCCCATACCATGAGCCTCACAAGTCTTGTGTGTCTTTATCTTCCTTAATAATAAATTTCTAATAATTGTTTAATTTCTTTATAAAATATTGTATTGTTAATAATAATTTTCTTTTAATAATTTCAATTCTTTGTGTAACAACTTAAATAATTATGTTTATGTGGGTTGTTTTGATCATATTAGATTTAAGTGTCAAAAAAATATTTTATAGGTCAACTATTGTACACATAGTTAATTATTAAACAAATATAATATTAAAAAATTGAATAAATATCATATTTATACATTATTTATAATTTTAAAACCAATCATGAATGGTGGTTTTGAAAAATGAACCAACAATACAATCATAGAGATGGTTGGGCATCAGTACACATGAGAAATGATCCAATTTTTAAATGATCATTATGGGTACAATATAGGTAAATTTAATATTTATATAATTATAATTATATCACTAACACAATATTATTTAATAATATATACAAATATTTCTAATTCATATCATATAAGAGGAATAAAATCGCTTCAAGGAGGTGGTAGTCCACCCGCTCACAAATGATGTTATAAATGTTTCAGTGTGTGAAAAGGTAATAAATAAGATGATTTATTATATTTATAGAAATATGATTATATCAATAATATCATATGTATTTAATTTATACCAAATTTTTTTATTAAACATATCTTCAATAAATTCTATGTATTGTATGAAATTATCAAATCATTTTTTGGAGGTCGTCTTCCACACGTCCGCAAATAATGTTTTGATATTTATAAAAAATTTGAATGCATGCAATTATATTTCATATAAAAATTCCAAAATTATTAAGATATAATGAATGACATATATTTATTCAAAATATATTATATCTCTCAGAAATCCAATCCATGATAGGTGGTAAAGAAAAATCAAATGACATCACTTTGTGAAGCGGTAGTCCTCCGTACACACGATGGTGATTTCGTTTCCCATTTAATATAAGTGTGTGTAGGTTTAGGTAGATCAATTAACATAAAAAAATATTAATATATTAAAGATGAATAACTAATTTTTTATCATGGAAAAATATGAGCATACGGGGTGGATAATGTAATTAAAATTTATTAGTTTAAGAATGTTAACTCTTCTTCGTATAACACCTTATGGTTTGAAAGAAAGTAATTTTTTTCATAAATTTATTAACAAATTGAGAATTATAATAGTATATAATGGTTTTGGGGATATTATTGGGGTAGGGCTTGGGTTATCCAAAGTGCTTGAGAGGTTTGATGAAGTGGTGAGGTGGAATGACTTTTTATATTGGAGGGGTGTGACATTCATATAATTATAAAATAGTTAACAATATTAGGAGGTATCCCTTAAATCATGTGAATTAAATAATGAAAAAAAGTTAATGAAATTGGGGTATATGTTCTTAATATTTCCATATTGTGGTTTTACTAATTTTTCTTTGTCATTTGGCCCATTATGATTAACTATGCACTACTAAGTGAACTCGGTTTTACCTCAATCACTATAATTAATTTTAATTGCATTCACTAATTTATTTGGTCAAAAACTAATTTGGGCTAAATATAAATTATATATTTTTATAATACCAAATTTCAAATCTATTTTCTCAAATTCAATCTCATTATTTCAAAAAATTTCTTAAAATTATTCACGTAGCAGGGATGACAACGCAGGTTTTAATAGTAAAAGGTCAAACGTTTGATTTGAATTTATCTATAATTTCAATGTAAAATTTATTAAAATAACCTAAATTGATTTAAATGATATAAATGTTTTCATATTATAATTTTGAAGTAATTTAAATATAATTTAATAGTAAAACAAATTATAAAAAAAGTAGTTTTGGATTAAAATCCAGTAATTTCCATTATTCATCATAAATCAAACTTTTCATAATAATACCAAAAATTCACCCACGGTAAATTTTTATATTCCTATTTAAAAAATTAATTTTCTTTTATAAAATAGAAATTATAAGTATGTAAAAAATTATATTTAAAATAGATGTGCATTTAATAGGTAGTAAAAATATCATTTAACAATATTGAGTTTTTTATAAATAAAAATTAGAATTTTTTCTTATTGTAATTCTATCAACATAAATACATGAATATAAAAAATATTGATTTAATATATAACATATAAATTTTTTTAATATATATTATTAAATGTGAATTATATAATGTTTTATGATAAAACACCATTCTAGTCATAAAAAATATATTTTTTCATAAATACACATTGTTTATATTCAGTTTGTCTCTATATTCATTTATAGTCAATCGGTATCCAATGAAATAATTTTATAAACACATGTCAATTATGATTTCATATTTTAGTTAATCCCATTCATTACCATTATTCAAATTGATAGGTGATAAATTTCAGAATAATATTAATATTATATTGTTTTCTTCTAAGACTCAGGTTTTTGTGTAACATAAGTCATCAATGGAACTCGATGTTCTATGCAACAAAATATAAGCATGGTGTCATGAATGATAAAATATGAATTGTGCTTAATGTAAGATACATAATTATTTATAATAATTTGAATAGATATATTTCATAAAATCATTATATGTTACACCCTAACCTCCTTAAAATGTATTTCCCCCTTGAAATTCATATTGGTTATCAAATGATTTAAATTTAATGAATTTAATTATTGAAACCCGTATTGAATAAAGGGTCAATAAAAAACCTATAAAAATGGAATTTGGGAAACATGAAGGTCACTAGAAGATATGAATAAGAAGGATTATATATATGGGGAACATTGGTCAGAAATTAAATGATGGATTTAGATGTGAAAAATAATTCACATGGAATAATAGAGTGATAAAGATAATGGTTAGGAGGATGATAATGATGAAAAAACACAAGCCCAATAGGTGTGGAAATGGTCATTGATATCATAATAAATTGTTATAATATCATTATATTTTATTTCAAAATATTTTACCAAGTGTTCAAAGATACATTCACCATCTATACTAATAGAATAAGGAAATATAATTACTTGATTAGCAAAATTTCAAAACTTAATCAGTTTCAACCATAATTTCATTTTTCTCTCCAAACATTTAGTATCCAAGAAGACAATTTATTCTAGATGAATTATAATAAATTTCTAATGGATCACATAATCCTCAAAATGATAATAAGATAATCCTCTTATCATTATATATTAACCATAACAAAAATTGTTAGAATATGTTAAGATTCTTCTGAAATTCATGTAATGTGATAATATATTAATCTCTTATTTTGAAAAATAAAGGCATAATTCTTGTTAAAAAAATCCTTAAATTTACCTAAGGATAACTAAATATCTCCCACAATATCCTTTAATCGCATGGGGATCACATCTCTTAAAACCTTATAAGGGTAGTCTAAAACTTTCAACATATGGTTAACATTCATAAAAGACTGAGTTTGCTGGATCTTTCATCACATCACTAGGGGGATCATTATCAATTTTAATAGTAGAAAATGATATTCCCACAGGGTTTCCAATCATGATGATTTCCATCTTGTGTATTCATAATAGGGAACAAATTATCATAATGAACTAACTCATTATAATTAAAACACCTCACTATTGGATTTATATTGGATTACCCATTATTTGGTTGTTCATGTTTCTTTTATTCATATTCACAAATTCTATAACCAAACTGAATACACTATGAAAAATTCTATGATCTAGTAAAAAAATTATTTGAATTGTTTTTATCTACTCATAAAACATTTTAAGGGATAACCACTTATTACTCTTTCATCTCATGGATTATGAATCTAAGAAAACATCATCTCAACATTATAATTATATTGAACCTATTTTTGAATTCTTTTAAATTATTTAGATTCCAGTGATCTTCATTATACATAGGTTCAATTCTATGTTAAAACTATTAATTTTTCTTCCAATGTATCGAAAACATTTTGAAATTTACGTCAAAAATATTTTGTATTTCTCTTTATACAATGAAATTTAATCATCATTCATTTCCTCAAATTCTAAGAATTATTTCATTATCCCAAGATGAGTTACCTTAGGGAACGATTACTCAAGTAAAATATATTTAAATGTTTCCCATTTTATGTAATCAATATCACCTTTATCTCTAGAATTCTTAAACAAAGACCACCAACGATTAACATCATTTTCAAAATTGTAATAGTTACCTTTTAGCATTTTGAAGATTTTATGACATCAAATATATTTTCCAGATAATTGATCCATACTTAAACTATCATTGGGCAAGGAGATCATTTGAATGATAGGGGATGTTTCCACATTAAATTCATTAAAAAAATACATTTTATTTCATAGTATATCCGGTTCATATCTAGCATAGATATTACCATAATTTATATATTGTGTAAACTCATTCATCACAACAACAAAAAGTATATTACAATTACATCTATCTTAAGATACTCTTTCAGAAGGATATTTTCCACTTGATGCCTTCCAATTACAATTTTATTGTTTCCTCTTATGAAAAACTTTATGAACAAACATAATTTAGATGAAGCAGCATGAAAATATAAAATTATATTTTATATCAACTTAACCACCATGAATAATATTCAATGGGCATGATAAGAACACTATCATAACCATTAGTGTTCCATTAAATGAACTTTGATACCAATTATAAGACCTCATCCTTATAAATAACATAATCTTGATTTTTTGTCAATAATTAGCATTATTTCACTGCAAGGATACTTTTAGGTATAGTGTTTTAAATAAGTAGGCCATAAATAATAAATAACAAAAACATAAAGTAAAAATTTTACAATTCTGATTAGTATCCAATTTTACCATAATATAAAATTTTATAATAAGAGAAGGATTATTTTCATGGAAAATATCCCTTAATTAAAATGTGACATGTTACTTTACATAACCCATCCTAAATGTAACACCCCGAGATTTTATGAAAAATATTCTTTTACATTCATTGATGTATTCTATTATACAACAAACCAAGTTTATCTTGTACTATACGCAACACCATATTAGCTTGCAGTATACGCAACACTATTCTTGGACCGTGTTACACACAATTTCATGTTCGTTCTATAATAGTCATTCTACGCAACGTTGCATGTATATATATATATATATATATTAAATGTATAAATGAAATATTGTTCAATTCTGTTATACGAAACAACGAAGTATTCTTTCACAACATGCAACCCTGACTTGGCTTGCATTACACGCAATCGCGACCATCCTCAATAGCGTGTGTTGTACGCAATATCTGGTTTTACTAAACAATGATATATTATTATAATATTATTATGAACTAGCCGTTATGAATAGTATTAACTAAATTTTGAATTTTATAACAATATTATTCATCTTATACATTTTATAGAACATAGTATAAGAACAAAATAAATTTTTCGTGTAAAATAAGTATTTTCCAAAAAAATGCAGTTTTTGCCGCCTTTTGATGGTGCACCCCCTTTAAATCTAGTTTTTGACATGTTTATAAGTTCGATTTTACCAAATAAAATTATTTTTTGGAATCAGGATATAAAATTTTACCTTGGATAAATTTTTCATATTATTCTGATAACTTTCATATTTTAATGAATAGAAAAAACACGCTATATTTTAATTACAAACAACTTTTTCCATCATAATAACTAATGTGGTTAAATAATCATTTTTAATGGTTTTAAACTATAAATATAATATATTTTTACCATTTAATATAATTTATGTCATTAGCCTTGATTTTACCTTGAATTCGTAGGTTAAATAAATTCAATCTTTTGTAATGTTTTAAACAAAATCTCATTTTCTTTCGACAATGGGATTAATTTTAATTTAATTTCTGCAACTTCTGTGTATTAAATTTGGAAAAATGGATTCCATATTTGGAATCAGTGGGTCTAAATTATATAAATAGACTACTTTTTATTTTTGGGCTTTATGAATAGTAACAACGGTAAATTTTATTTACCATAGTAAAAGGTAAATTGGGTAATTAAGGGAAAATATAATATTATAAAATTATCCTATTACTTGTCTTAATATAATTGGATGATTATAATTTGTCCTATGTAATATTTGGGTTGAAATGGAATCCATTAGAACCCACTTGGAGGTGATTAAGACCTTTAGTTTATTTTATTTAAAGGAAAGTGAAATATGTCTCACTCAATTTTAATAATTAAAGTATTGTTAATATAAGTTTATACAGAATATAAATTCAGTTATAAATAATCATTTGAAATATAAATTTTTTTTATTTGTCATGGTAATTTATTTTTAATTTTTAAGAGTTATTTAATTATCTTATTATCTTTTATATTAATGATGCAGATATTATTTATCTAGTGAAAAATCAATAATATAGTTTTTATTGAAATATTAATACATATCAAAAGGCACAAAAATCTGAAAAAAGATTATTATTAGTGTATATATAAACCCTAATCATCCACTGGACTAATTTTTGACCATTTGGATCCTTATTAATGTGATTATGACACTTATATTATTTTATTTTAAACGATGCCAAAGTTGTCACCTTCATAATTTAATAAATATAAAAATTTAACTATTGTTATTTTAAGATGATAAATTCTATTAAAAGTATTATTGTTAATTTAATAGATTTATCTTCATCATACTATTTTATTTTTAATTTTTATGAAACATATAAGTATATTAATTAATTATACAAAAATGTTGTAGTAATTATTTTATTAAGAGATAAACCAAATAAATGGTTTTAAAAATAATAAAATAAATATTACATGAACTAATTAATGTGATACACTAATTATATAGATACATATGACATTTTATAAATCTATTAAAGCTTTTAGTTAGAACATATCTTCTGTATATAATTTATTTAAATTCAAATAAATGAATAGTGTCAAATTTGGCACTATTGTTATTTTATAAAAATAACATATTATAAAATTATTTAAAAATCACAAATATATTTAAAAATTATAAATTTAAATTTATATGGTATAAAATGTTATAAAGTATCCCATTATGGACAATTCACAACAAATAAGTAATAATTTTTTTTAATTTAAAATTTAGAATGTTATTACCACAAATAAAATTAAATTGATTAAATAAGGATAAATCAAGTTGATAATGTTGAAAATAAATTCGTACCTTGTCTAAATGCTATTGGATGATTCGATTACAACCCTATCTCATCTAATATACTAATATGAGTCATTTTTGAAGGTATTTATGTGGGGATAGATTTATAATAAATTAATATTTTTAAGATTTCCAAAGGTGTCCCTCCCCCCCCTTATAAAAGGTAACCTGCTCTCTATCTTCCTCACACCAATTTGAGCCTTCATGTTTCGCCAAACCATTCCAAATATTCTTCTCCACTATCCTAGAAACATCCTAGAGGTCCTGGTCTTCTTCAAATACCAATTGTAGTACCCTAAGAAGAGGTCTCAAAGAGGCGCTTCAAAGAAGAGGTAATGTTCGTTACCGATTCATTAAACTTTATTTATTCTTCCACTTATTCTTCTTTATTTGTTTCATTATGAAGTAATAACATCAGTATCACTCATATACTGATATTTTATTATAATTATGAAACAAACCTATTTCACAATTTATCCATCCTACGGAAAACGAAATCACCGCGCGTGCGTACGTACGGAATATTGTCTCCACGCAGTGGTGTAATCTATTTTCCACCACCACTTTACTTGGATGGGTATAATGGTGAAAATAATGACTATATATGATTATTTTAAAGTGATATTTATTATTAAATATTATAAATACACTAGAATACAATACCATGATCATGGGAATGATATCATCGCTCGTGTGTACGTACGGACTACCGTCTCCATTACTCGATGAGATTCATTCTCAATGATTAACCATTCATGAATGATGATAAACTATATATAAAAAAGTAATAATGAAATATATGACATAATAATGATACTTTATTTATGTATATATATATATGTATGTCATCTACTTAATTCCACTAAATTCAATAAGGAAACGAAAACATCATTCATGCGTACATACGGCCTACCGTCTCCATGAATGGTGCATTTCATTCCATTTATTGATATATTATATATATGTATATTCTGAATATATATTATATATAAATCATGTTTTACATTCTGGATATAAGTAATCATGATCTATGAAATCATATGAATAATTACAAGTTAAAACACGAATTCCAAATGAGACGATTTTACCCAAAACATTACTTTAACATTAATTTACAAAAGAACAGGTAATATAAAGTAATAAGTGAACCATATATGATATAATAACAATGAATATGATTCTTTAATAAGTAAATAACATTATTTAAATCATTATACAGGGGGTTTAGATACGTACGAAGCATATCGAACCTACGGTAAGGGATAATTTTGCAAATCTCATTTTTATCCGAGATTGCTTATTCGTAATTATTTGTCGGGGTTATTGTTATCATCCATGTCCATGTTTCCTAAAAATGGTCTCATGTATTTTTAAAGTCCGTTCTACCCAATTTTGACTTTTACTACTTTGTATGTAAGGAATCGTTCTTTTGTTTACGTTATAAGGTACTTTTTTGACTTTTCCGACAAAAGTACGATAAGAATGTTTTTTAACGTATATGGCATGAAAGGATATTTATGGTTTTATAAAGCCTTACCTTCATGAATCTTCCTTCAAATGATTTCATGACTATTTTCAACAAAACCTTTTCATCTAAAATTGCATGACATTTTGTGAAAAGAAAATGATTTTGGAGAAAAAGGATATTTTCCTCAAGAATTTATTTATAGTGTTTTATCAAAACAATTTTCATCTAAGATTACATTATTTCACATGTGTATTTTTCAAGTATAATGTCTCTATGATTTAAATGGTTTATCTTTTCTTATGATGTCCATTTCTTTTATATGGATTATGTGATGATGGGATTATATTTATGAAACCCATTTTATTTGATGGGTTATTATGAATTATGTATGTTTATTTTGTGGCACAAGTAAGAATGATTTCATTATGAGATGGGTGAGACATATATATCTCTAAAATACATTGGGTAACGATTTATATATCATGAGATAGACATGGCTGGAATGGTAAGTTAATCTGGTTCATTGTTACAGGACTAAAACGAGGAGTGAACTCGATTCAGAAAGGGTCTTTGTCCACCAAGATGGTCTTGGCAGCGATGCCTTTGCTAAAATGGAAATCATGACATGTGCTGAATGGTTTCAACAATTACATGTTTTATTCCCATTCTATTTTATGATTCTTAATGTTTCTTTATGATCTATTCCTTTCAGACATCCATGTTTTATGTCATTGCTCAATCTTTTGATGTTTAAACATTATGTTCATGTTTTTAAGTTCAAATGTATATGGTATGTTTTATTTTATCTATGCTTACCCTTACTGAGAATTTTAGCTCACCCTTTTAATGTATTTTTCCCCAGGATATAAAAAAAGGTTTTAGGTAAGAAAAAAAGGGGAAGATCTTTATGGGAGATATTGAAGATCATTCACCACGATTTGAAGATTACGTTTGAATTTTCCAAAGACACTAAACTATTACAGTCCTTGTGTGTCGATTTTGGTTATCTATTAATTTTTCCACAAAACTAATGTAATGTTCATGTACATCAAGATTCAGGTCGTTACAGTTGGTATCAGAGGAAAGGTTTAGTCAACCATTGGAAACAAGGATGTGAAAACGTTAGTGAGATCCCTAGAGATATTTATAAGGTATGTCTAGGGATATCCCTAAGGATAAGTATACGTATAGGATATAGTACTAGAACTACGGTAATAATCAGAGAATTTAACCTAGGATGTTAAATATTGAGGTTACTCCCCCTTTACTATGTTGGTTTCCCTATCATGATTTTTTCCTCTCAAACTATTCTTTTTGGGTTTCATAAAATGGCTGGAAACATGAAGATTCATGATAATGGAGGATATAACGGACAATGGAATGATATTCTTCATGAGCAACCAAATGAAACTAGATTTGGAAGTCCAAACATCATTATTATACCAAATCATCAATCTCATAATATGATCAATAAACTCAAATTTGGTAAGTTTCCTGACTCGGCTAATAATAGAAAGATGGAGTTTCATGATGATCATAGAGGAAATAATGTTCAATTTCCCCTATGTAAATCATGTGGGAAGAGGCATCAAAGAGAATGTTTTAGAGGAACTGGAAGATGCTTTGGGTGTGGAAAAGAAGGACATAAAGCCAGTAAGTGAAAAGGAAAAGGTTCAGTTAAAACCATGGATAAGGATAATGGTATTTCTACGACATCAACAATGGTTAAATGTTTTAAATGTGGAATGTACGGGCATTATACAAAAAAATTCCCTAAGGGAAAGTCTCATAAAGAGAATAAGTATGGTCGTATGGGTAATATTTATGATGATGATGATGAAGAGACTACAAATGATATGTGAGATGAAAGAATTGTTGAAGCTCGGTCAATGGTTTAAGAAGGTAGTGGAATGATTACATGTTTATCAAGTGTAATGTTGTATAAGTAATCTCATCGTGCTATGGAATAAAGAGACATTTAAGGATTGTTACACTGTTGTCTTTCCTTATGTTTTGAAAGTGTGTGATGAATGGTACCATTATTTTTGGAAATTAGATGATATGCGCATAATGAAGGGATAAGAAGATCATGAGATGTATGATTGTATTCATGAGCTCATGACTAATATAAGTACTAAGTGATATTATGGTTTGATTATATAGAAATTTTGGGATTTTGGTATGTGGAAAGCGTTAACTTTTGACAGAATTTATGTTTTCACTAAGGATAAATGGGTATTCATTTTCAAGAGAATACATGATTAAGTTATTCACATGTTTGTAATTTGACCAACAAGATATATCTTATGATATATGGGGGATAAATGATGGAATTCATGTGATTGTTATGTGACATTTCAAGTAATCATTTTCATTATACTATGAGCTTGGACCGAAGTATTTTAGATAAGTCTAATGATTGGAATGAATTATGTTGGACATAAGTTAGTATTTTTTAAGGAGAGAAGTTTTTTCGATATTATTGATGGGATGTTATAGTAATGTAGTTTTAGAAAAAGGACAACCTGTTGGACGGGCGACATCCCATCGTGTCAGACAAGGCTGTGGGAATCGAACCCACAACCGAAGTACGACTGGCCTTTATCACATACCACTGGCCTACAAGAAGTCCCAAGTTATTAGAAACTAATTTTATTATATTAAGCAGTATGATATATGAAGTATAAGTCCATTTTAGGAAACATATATGATTAATCTCACTATAGATCGACTTATGTATATTTAATAACTTTTTCTAACCTTTTGTTTGAGACAGATGGAATGACCTGTCATTCTATCACATGATCTGCTAACACTCCACGAATAATAAATTCAACTTAATTTCATTAATAGATGAAGTGGAAATTGTTCAAGGCACGAACAACAGTGAGATTGTACCAAAATAATGTAAGTATTTATTCTAATTCAAATTCTTCAACTTTAGGGAAATGATCTTGAAAACCAAAAATGTTGTCCTAGTTCCCTTATACCCGATGAATCAGATGGTACCCTAGATCATCACAAATTTATGGCTTTGTGATTGTTGGCTTTTTCATAGCCATGTCCTCTACCACTCTCCATCAGAACATGATGGTTATATTTTTCTTCCAAATCCATATTTTCCACCTATGTTCTCCTATATGGAAACCCAATGATGAGTTACTTTGGGTAATCATTCTATTTCATACTTTGGTTTTTAAAATTAAGTTTTAGTATTCCATTTTACGATGTGGGTTTCTATGAATAGTAAACGATTTATAACCCTGACGAATTTCGAGGGCGAAATTCATTTTAAGGGGGGTAGAATGTAACACCCCGAGATTTTATGAAAAATATTCTTTTAAATTCATTGATGTATTCTATTATATAGCACACCAAGTTTAGCTTATACTATAAGCAACACCATATTATCCTGTAGTATACGCAATGCTATTCTTGGATCGTGTTACACACAATTTCATGTTCGTTTTATAATAGTCATTCTACGCAATGTTGAGTGTGTATATATATATATATTCAATGTATAAATGAAATATGGTTGGAATCTATTATACGAAACAACGTAGGATTCTTTCACAACACGCAACCCTGACATGGCTTGCATTACATGCAATTGCGACCTTCCTCAATAGCGTGTGTTGTACACAATACCGGGTTTTACTAAACAATGATATATTAATATAATATTTTTATGTACTAGCTGTTATGAATAGTATTAACTAAATTTTGAATTTTATAACATTATTATTCATCTTATTCATTTCTAGAACATAGTATAAGAACAAAATAAATTTTTCAGGTAAAATAAGTATTTTCGAAAAAATGCAGTTTTGCCACCTTTTGATGGTGCACCCACTTTAAATCTAGTGTTTGACATGTTTATAAGTTCAAATTTACAAAATAAAATTATTTTTTGGAATCAGGATATAAAATTTTACCTTGTATAAAATTTTCATATTATTCTGATAATTTCATATTTTAATGAATAGTAAAAACACGCTATATTTTAATTAAAAAAAACTTTTTTCATCGTAATATCTTATGTGGTTAAATAATAATGTTGAATGTTTTTAAATTATAAATATAATATATTTTTACCATTTAATATAGTGTATGTCATTAGCCTTGATATTACATTGAATTCGTAGGTTAAATAAATTCAATCTTTTGCAATGTTTTAAACAAAAACCCGTTTTCTTTCGACAACGGGATTAATTTTAATTCAACTTCTGCAACTTATGTTTATTGAATTTGGAAAAATGGATTCCATATTTAGAATCAGAGGGTAAAAATTATATTAATAGGCTACTTTTTATTTTTGGGCTTTTTGAATAGTAACAACGGTAAATTTTATTTACCATAGTAAAAGGTAAGTTGGGTAATTAAGGGTAAATATAATATTATAAAATTATCCTAATACTTTTTTTAATACAATTGGATGATTATAATTTGTCCTAAGTCAAATTTTGGTCGAAATGGAATCCATTAGAACCCACTTGGAGGTGATTAAGACCATTAGTTTATTTTATTTAAAGGAAAGTGAAATATGTCTCACTCAATTTTAATAATTATTGTATTGTTAATATAGGTTTATACAGAATATAAATTCTTTTATAAATACTAATTTTAAATATAAAATGTTTTTATTTGTCATGATAATTTTTTGTAATTTTTAATAGTTATTTAATTACCTTATTATCTTATATATTAATGATGCAGATATTATTTATTTAGTGAAAAATCAATAATATTTTTTTTATTGAAATATTAATACATATCAAAAGGCCCAAAAATCTGCACAAAACATAGTATTAGTGTATATATAAACTATAATAATCCACTGGCCGAATTTATGACCATTTGGATCCTTATTAAGTTGATTATGACACTTTTATTATTTTATATTAAATGATGCCAAAGTTGTCACCTTCATAATTAAATAAATATAAAAATTTAACTATTGTTATTTTAAGATGATAAATTCAATTAAAAGTATTATTTTTAAATTTAATAGATTTATCATCATCATATGATTTTATTTTTAATTTTTATGCAACATATAAGTATATTAAATAATTATACAAAAATGTTGTAGTAATTCTTTTATTAAGAGATAAACCAAATAAATGGTTTTAAAAATAATGATATAAATATTACATGAACTATTTAATGTGATCCACTAATTTTCTAGATTCATATAACCTTTTATGAATCTATTAAAGCTTTTTGTTAGAACATATCTTCTGTATATAATTTATTTAAACTCAAATAAATTAATAGTGTCAAATTTGACACTATTGTTATTTGATAAACATAACATATTATAATTTTTTTAAAAATCACAAAAATATTTAAAAATTATAAATTTAAAATTATATGGTATAAAATATTATTAAGTATCCAATTATGTATAATTCAAAAAAATTAAGTAATTATTTGTTTTAATTTAAAATTTAGAATGTTATTACCACAAATAAAATTAAATTGATTAAATAAGGATAAATAAAGTTGATAATGTTGAAAATAAATTCATAACTTGTCTAAATTTTATTGGTTGATTAGATTACAACCCTATATCATCTAATATTCGAATATGAGTCATTTTTGGAGGTTTTTAAGTGGGATTATATTTATTATAAATTAATATTTTTAAGATTTCCAAAGGTGCCCCTCCCCTCCCTTATAAAGGGCACCTCCTCCCTCTCTTCCTCACACCAACTTGAGCCTTCAAGCTCGGCCAACCCATGAAAAATTTTCTTCTCCACTTCCCTATAAATATCCTAGAGGTCCTTGTCTTCTTCGAAGACTAATTGTAGTACCCTAAGAAGAGGTCTCAAAGAGGCGCTTCAAAGAAGAGGTAATGTTCGTTACCGATTGTTTCAACTTCATTTTTTATTCCACTTCTTCTTCATTAGTTGTTTCATTATAAAGTAATAAAATCAGAATCACTCATATACGGATATGTTATTATAATTATGAAACAACCTTATTTCACAATTTATCCATCCTACGGAAAACAAAATCCCCGCGTGTGTGTACGTACGGAATACCGTCTCCACGCCATGGTGTAATCTATTTTACACCACCACTTTACTTGGATGGGTATAATGGTGTAAATAATGACTATATATGATTATTGTAAAGTTATATTGATTCTTAAATATTATAAATACACTTTAATTCAATTCCACGATAATGGGAATGATATCATCGCTCGTGCTTACGTACGGACTACCGTCTCCACGACGCGATGAGATTCATTCTCAATGATTAACAATTCATGAATGATTATAAAGTATAAATAATAAGTAATCATGAAATATATGACATAATAATGATACTGGATTTATGTATATATATATATGTAGGTCATCTACTTAATTCCATTCAATTCAATAAGGAAACGAAAACATCGTTCATGCGTACGTACAGCCTACCGTCTCCATGAACGGTGATTTTCTTTCCATTTATCGATATATTATATATATGTATATTCTGAATATATATTATATATAAATAATGTTTTAAATTATGGATATAAGTAATCATGATCTATGTAATCATTTTAATAATTACAATTTAAAACACAAATGACAAATGAGATGATTTTACCCAAAACGTTAGTTTAACATGAATTTACAAAATAACGGGTAATATAAAGTCGTAAGTGAACCATATATGATATAATAACAATGAATATGATTATTTAATAAGTCAATAACATTATTTAAATCATTATAGAGGGGTTTCAGATACGTACGAATCATATCGGACCTAAGGTAAGGGATAATTTTCCAAATCTCATTTTTATCCGAGATTGCTTATTCGTAATTATTTACTGGGGTTATTGTTATCATCCATGTCGATGTTTCCTGAAAATAGTTTCATGTATGTTTAAAGTTCTTTTTACCCACTTTTTACTTTTACTACATGGTATGTAAGGAATCTTTCTTTTGTTTACGTTACAAGGTACGTTTTTGACTTTTCTGAGAAAAGTACGATAAGAATGTTTTTTAACGTATACGGCATGAAAGGATATTTATGGATTTATAAAGCCTTAATTTCATGAAGCTTCCTTCAAAATATTTAATTAATATTTTCAACAAAAACCTTTTCTTCTAAAATTGAATGACATTTTGTGAAAATAAAATGATTTTGAAGAAAAAATGATATTTTCCTCAAGAATTCATTTAAAATGTTTTATCAAAACCATTTTCATCTAAGATGACATTATTTAACATGTGTATTTTTCATGTATAATGTCTCTCTGATTTAAATGGTTTCACGTTTCTTAAGATATCCAATTCTTCTATATGGATTATGTGATGATGGGATTATGTTTATGAAACCCATTTTATTCGTTGGGTTATTAAGAATGATGTATGTTTATTTTGTGGAACAAGTAAGAATGATTTCATAACGAGATGGGTGGGACCTATATCTCCCTCCAATGAATTGGGTAAAGATTTATATCTCATGAGATAGACATGGCTGGAATAGTAACTTAATCTAGTTCAGTGTTACAGGACTGAAACGAGGAGTGAACTCGATTCAGAAAGGGACTTTGTCCACCAAGATGGTCTTGGCAGCAATTCCTTGGCTACTATGGAAATCATGACACGTGCTGAATGGTTGACACAATTACATGTTTTATTCCCATGCTATTTTATCATTCTTAATTTTTCTTTATGATCTATGCCTTACGTACTTCCATGTTTTATTTCATTGCTCAAACTTTTGATGTTTAAATATTATGTTCATGTTTTTAAGGTCAAATGTATATGGTATGTATTATTTTATCCATGTTACCCTTACTAAGAATTTGAGCTCACCGTTTTAATGTTTTCTTTTCCCCAGGAAATAAAGAATAGTTTTTGGTATGAAAAAAAGGGGAAGATCTTTATGGGAGATATTGAAGATCTTTCACCACGATTGGAAGATTACGTTCCAAGTTTCCAAAGACACTAAACTATTACGGTCCTTGTGTGTCTATTTTTGTTATGTATTATGTTTTCCACAAAACTAATATAATGTTCATGTACATCATGCTTCAGATATTTACACTAAATCCTTGTGTGTTTTTTTTGAAAAAATTGGGATTAGAACAAATGAACATGAAGGGATATAAAAATAATAGAAACTGTTGGTTTAGATAAAACATGAAGACTCATATAAATTTTACTTTTATATATAATTTTTATTGATAATATTAATGAAAACCTATTCACGTGAAGAATAACAAATTTTTTTAAAATAAAATCAATAAAACCCATATAAATAAAATAAAATTCTTTTAGGTGACTTATAAATATAAATATATATATATAAAAACCTTTTAAATACTATTAAAAAATAAATTTGGAGTAACCATATGTCAAAATTTAAATATTATCATTACCCAATGAATTGGAGAGCTATAATGGGATCACATGATACTCTTTGGGCCACCACATATTAAGATGAACAAAATTTCCCAGTGTTATATAAGCCACCCACATTAATGTATAACAAGCTTTGTCAGTTCTATATAGGCAACCCCATGTTATGAGTAATCTAATTTCTGGGTGCAATCTAGACTACCCCATGTTATTCTATAATGGGATTTCCTAGTGCTATCTAGTCTACCACTTGGGCAATGGAAATGGGATTTCCCCTAGCTAGTTCGCCAACCCTATCACATAATTATCATTTTCCTATTCATGAAAAACAAAATTTCTTATGGAACACTTATAAAACGCCTTTTATACTCATATGGAAAAACATTCTAAAAAACACAATTTTATTTTAAAAAACCATTTTCGAAACCAAATACCATTTAAAATTTTAAAAAAAATCCAATAAAAACCCAAAAAAATAAAAATTTGTTTTCAAATAATGTGAAATTTAATATTGAAATGGAAATAAAATAATGGACATGGAGACACAAAATTAATTGTCACCGCGTACATTTGAAATAGAACATTCGTTTTTTTATCAAAACAATTCATAAAAAAATATAAGAAGAATCCATTAAAATACATTGAAATAAATTAAAATAGATATAAAATTACCTTTATAAATATTTTAACTCATTATAGAAAATTTTAAATATCATTTCAAAAACATTGACTTGGAATAGAAAGAGAGTTTCAAGGAAAACCAAAAAGGTGGATTTTTTTCAATTAAAATCCACTAATAAATTGATAAAATCATGAATCATAATAATAATTAAATAATGATATTAAAAAGAGAAGTATTATTATAATATATTAATTATTTAAATATAAGTACAAATATTATGTAAATAATCTATACAAAAGAATAAATATTCATAACATCATGAAATTCTTCGAGGAATAAAAATTGAGACGAAGACCCTTACCTTATGTCTGAATTGACACATGTATTTTTATATTCTGGAATAATAAAATTATGTAAATTATTTAAATTCTTAATAATTTTTTTAAAATGTAATTATTTATTTTATTTACTTTTTTCAATGTCTTGTACAACTACTTAATAAAATATGTCTATATCATGTATTTTTACTATATTTGGTTTATATTTGTAAAACAACATTGGTAGGTTCAACTATGGTCAAACGAACTAACTTTATAAACATATAATTATAATAATAAAGAAATTATTATCAAATTTATTCATAAATTATAATTTTAAAACCAATAATGAATGATAGTTATGAAAAATGAACCAACATTACAATCCTGGAGACAGTAATCCATATGTACACATGAGAAACATTCCCATTTTTGAATTATCATTATGGGAAGAGGGTATATAAAATTTATCTATATATATATAGATAATTATATATTAAATACCATATAATTTAATAAAATATAATTTAATATATAAATAAATCTATGTAAAAGAAATCATATCTCTTCGAGAAGGCAGTAGTCCACAGTTACACGAACGATGTTATCACATTTCAGTGCAAGAAAAGGTAACAAAGAAAATGCTATAATATATATATATATATAAATGAAATTACGCCATAAATTTATTATGGGGTTAACTTAAATCAAAATCTTTACTAAAACAATCCCTAATACATTCTATGTATTGTGTGAACACATTACATCGCTTTGAGAATGTTATAGTCTATGCATCCAAAAATGAGGTATCATATTTGGAAAAAATTAAAAGCATGAAGGCATGTTTAATTAAATAATTCAATAATTATAAATAAATTATAAATATCATATATATCTAATTAAAAATTTATTTCCATCATAAACTCCAACCATGAGAGCTGGTAAAGGAATAAATGAACAAAATAATTTCATGAGGCGGTAGAACGCACTAGACAGAAATGGTTATTTCATTACCCATTTGATGGAAATATGTTAAGGTGTAGGTAGAAAAAATAACATAAAAACATATCTAAAAGGTTATAATAAATATTTTATTATATTAGATTATAATAATTATATCTAAAGGGGTGAAGGATGAAACAAAACAAAATTTCTTGTTGAGGAATGTTACCTCTCCAATTAAAAAAACTATTTTTGGTTTTCAATAAATGATTTCATTGTTTTTGTTTATAAAAAACGTTTTGAATATAGTATTATATTAGTGGTGTTTTGAGATTATTGGTATAGTTCTTTTATAATAAAAATGGTTTTATTGTTGTTATGTAGTGGGGGGGGGTGAATGCCTTTTTATAGTTGATGGGTGTGGTATTCATGTAAATATAAAAAGGTAAACAATTTTAGGTGACCAATTTTACATAGTGTTCCACCAATAATGAACCTAATTAGATAAAAGTGCAGATAAGTATGAAATATTTTTATAAAATTTGTTTTGGACATGTTAATAGATCATTTGGCCCCTTAATAATAATGTTTTAACATTAAGTAAACTCATGCTTACATTAATTGAAAAAATTAATTTTGAATAAATTTACCAATTTTTTGGTGAAAAGGGTATGTTTAAATTAATAGGGATTATAAATTAGGATTATAATAAAATATTTAATCCATTTATATAAATAGAAATCACTTATTTTGTAGAAATTAATTTAAAATGAAATCCAGAGATGGGATGGTAAAGTAGGGTTTTAAAGTCAAAATGTTTATATGTTTGAAATATTTTTATATAAAATTTCAATGTAAAATTAATTACTATAACCTAAATTACATTAATTAATATAAAATTATATTTTTATATTTTTATAAAATATAATTAAGATTATAGAACTAAATTTTTTTATACAAAAAAAGTATTTTTTAATTAAAATCCATTATTTTTCACTACACATCAAAAAATAAAACATATGAGAAAACTATCTAAAATCCCGCCAATGTAAACTTTTATATTATTCATTAAAAAACGAAGTGTATTTTTAAAAAATGTTATTATAAAAGTGTCAAAAATTATATATAAAATACATGTTCCATTAAAATTTGGGAAAACTACCTTATAAAAATATACATCTTTTTATGTTTAAAATTGTATTTTTTATAATATTAATCACACTAAAATTATTGTGTAAATTTAATAACATTTTATTAAATATACATAAACAATTAACTAATATAATTCACAAATAGTGATTAGTTTAATATATTATCATAAATTTACCTCATGTTATAAGAATAGTTTTTCATAAATATAAATCCTTTATATTCAATTGGCCTTTAAAATCATTTATGATTAATTGGTAACCAATGCATTAAGTTTATAAAAATGATTAAAATATAATTTTATATTTTAGTTAATCTCATTCATTACTATTATTTTAATGGATTGGTGATAAATATAATAATAATATTAATAGTTTACTATTGACCAATAAGACATGGGCTTGAGTGTAACATAAGTCGTATAAGGAACTCGATGTTGCATGCACCACAATATAAATATGGTGTTGCCTATAATTTAAGATAAAATATGTATTTTTAGTAACATGAGAAATTAAATTATTTAAATTAATTTTGACGAAGATATTTCATAAAATCATGAGATATTACATCTATTAAACATGAGTGAATAATTTCAATGATTGTAATATAAAGATTACCTTTCTAATCCTTAAAAAATTCAGATTCTTCTTCATATATATAGATTATTAAAAATAAATATTAAATATTTTTTTTAGGTCTCTCTTGTATTAAATATATTTTTATATTTTAAATGATTCAAAATTTAATATATAATATTGTAATTCTAATTTTGTGTCATATAAAGTGGAAGAAATTGATGACAAAATTTATTTGAAATAACTATTTGTAATTATTTTTTAAAGGTGTGTAAATGTGGCAATAATTTATATTTTTATGGGGGAGAAATGTAATTAAAATTAATTTATATTTATATTTATAAATATTTCATATAGTTTTAGTTTTAATTTTATTATCTGTTTTTGGATGTTGTGATAACAAAAAAGTAGTATATTGTTGATGACCTATAGATTCACCAATTTTGATATTTTTTCTTGATTATCATACCCCAAAAAAATAAATGTATATTTATATTATTTTCAACTTAATTTAAAAATAGTATATTAGTTAATGGATTTATTATTATTATTTTGGAAGAATATTTAATCTTTAATCCATCGGAGAATAATTATTTTCTCAAAGGAAAAGTATTATGAAAAATTTTTATAAGTGATCTGAAAACATTATTCATACCATATGTTTGTAAGTTGAATGGTTGGTTTGGGAACCACATTTTTTATGTAAATGTATGAATCCTGAGCTCAAATTTTTGAATGTAACCTACATTTTAGGAATAAACATTTGTTTTGTTATACATTATTTTATAATAAACAATATGCTACCAACCGTACATTTGGAGATTATAGTTATGTAAGAGAAACATTACATTTGACATGGAAAAGGACTGATTTTTAAATTGTAGTTTATTTTTAAATTTTCTGAAATAGTGTAACCATAGGAAAACAACTATTTAAATCAACTTAAAGATAGATTACAATTAATATAGTCAATAGGTTAAATAAATCATGTTTCTTTTGATGTAAGACTTTAATTGAATATTCTGAATTCAAATATTAATTATTCATCGTGTGATATTTGTGGAGTTGTTTTACCAAAAATAATTTTTGACAATCAAGTTAAATTCAAATATGTTAATAATTTTAAAATATGTTGTTTTTTTTCTTCTCAATATGTATACAAGGAAATGTGTGTTTGGAAAATAAGAATGAATCATCACTCTTATAAATAATCTATGGAGTAATATACTTTTTGATATATATTTGTTAGATGGTTGTTGATTCTAATGTAATTCACTATTAATATTTTTTGATGTTTTAAATGGTTGTAATCATAGATTCAATTTAGATACATGCATCATTTTTCATATTACATTCTTTTTCACTAATACTGACTAATGAAATTATTTATTTTGTTAAATATATTGTTGTTATTTTGTTCTATTGGAAAGAATATACATCTGTATTTTTTTCTACTATTATATGTCAAATCTATTTCAACATATATATCTTGATCATATATTTATTTTAGAGTACTACCTATTCATAATCATTCATTGGGGGTGTTTAATTTTCACATACAAATGTTAGGATATTTTGGTTACCTGTAAAAGAACAATAAGGCCTTTTCAATTTCGCTTTTCTATGAGGTGTCTAATGTTTGTACTATGTTATTGAATTCCTTGATAAAAGAGATTTCTTGTGAACAACATGAATTACCAAAATAAAGAATTATTGGAGTGGTCTAGGGGATCTTTGTTCCCTAAACCAATATACATCCACATGTTCTTTTCATTATTAATTTTTATTGCTCACTCATATTTAAGAGAGAGAAAAATAATTATGTTAATCTCAAGAGGAAATTTTTGATTATATCAAATTTTAGAGGAATTTAATTCACCCACTATTTTTTCTTTTTCATTATTGTTCAGTATTGATTGGGGTTTCTAATAACAGATTTTCTATGGAAATTATAAAGGATATATACCATAAAATAATTTATCATTCGCAATAGATTTAGGTTCTTCGTGTACTTTAAAGCCTATCTTTGAATCTATAAAGTCTTTTAGTGGACCACAGGCCCATAATTTATAGTTACTACTATCTTATTATCCAACCAATACTACTTAATATGAGTTTATGAGTATAATTCCTTATTGTAATGATATTGGTATCATTATGTATGATATGATATGCGCTAGACTGAATTTTACAATTTTTTTCCCTTCATAATGATCATGAGTGATCATAGAAGGCCGCATTATCCTACCCTAACGTTACAATTAATTTCTATTTCTTATAATAATTTATTTCCATTATATTATGTTAAAGATTATAACAAATGGATATTTTGTGAAATAATATTTTTTATTAATTTCCCCTTTTTGGTATTTTGTGTTTTAGGAAACACCGAGTACACTTTTATTATATTAAAGAACTATGTTTGGATTTCATTTTTTACAACACCAAGTTAATCGTTTACTACAGCCCACACTTATATTATCTTGAGGTACCCTCAAAACTATGTTTTTCGTTTATTACAAACAATACTGAGTCACTTTAATAGATTTTTATACACGTAAGGCCGATTATTTACTGAACTATAATATAATATTAATATGATGGTGAAACTACTATTATAGCTACCACCTTGCCTTTAGAATAGAAGTTATCAATAAAATTAAATAAAAAGTTATATTATTATATACACATGTAATAATAATGATCCTTTAGTTATTAATTTATATATTTTAATGTAAAAACTATTTGAATATAATGAAATTACATTTCTAAGAGGACTATTTTTCGACATACAAAAATAATTATATCACAATAATTGAAACAAAAAACATTTTATTACTTTTTTTAACAACATTATAATATTCAACATTCAATCAATATTTTTGATACTCATGAAATAGATTTTATTTTTATAGGATAATAATAAATTCATTGAATAAAATTATTTATTCATTTGAAAGGTAATTTTATAACCTTTATATGGAAAACAAATTTTAAATATGATTTTAGAAACTTTTGTTGTTTTTATTTTAAAAAATTAAATTAATTTTAAAAATATGAACATGAAAATTATAATTACATTATTTTTTTATTTTTATCTAAAGTTTCATTTTGGGATTAATAGTGATTAATATTTATCAAAAATACCAACAACCATATATTTTTATTTATTTTTGGATAGCTAGTGAATAATACTAAATTTTAATTAAAAATTGTTTTTTCCTAAAATTTATTTATAATGAAAAATTATTATTTTTTGATTTATTTCAATACTAAATGAGATAAATATTACATCATTTAATACAATTTATGTCATTGAAATAAATTTTATTTTTAATGGGATATAAAAACATACCACACTTTTGAACATTTCCACTTTAGAAACCAGATGTGTCATCCCATCTATGTGATTAAATTTATATTCATTCATCCACTTATGTGATTTAAATTTTAAATAATTTAATTATATTTTGGATCATCACAATTTATAATTTATAATTAGTTAATCTTAGTTTTTTGAAAAAAGGATAAGTGAACATGAATAAAAAAAATTATAGTGATAAGGAGAAAAAATTTCTTAATATGGGACTAAACCTTAGACATAAAGAAAAAATTTTTCTTGAAACATTACCAACATCCATTGGATAGATTAATTTATACACTATCCTCACCTAGATCATATTTGGGTCATTATTGGAGCCACGAGTCCTAGCAAAAACATGGGTGTAATTCCCTTTTCAAAATATTAGAAGAATCCCCCCCATTTCCACTATAAAAGGAACTCAATCCTCCAACTTTTTAACACATATATAGACCTTGGGATCACAAAATAAATACTCAAATAATCTCCCAAAATCATTAAGTTCATCTAAGAAGCATCTCTTTGGTCATAAAGCCATCCAATGATGTTATTTTGATCAAACTAAAAGGAGTTACCCAAAGAAAAGGTAACATCCTTCCTCAAGCTCTTTTGTTTTATTTTCATTATCAAAACCCAAAAATATTATTAATAAATTCTTGAATTATATCATAATTATACTAAATAAACATATATGTTATTATTATAAGGTTTCTACCAATAAATACACACACATCCATCAGACGTGTAATAAACTTACCATTCTTATGTACGGTGAACTACAACCTCACCAAACGATGTTGTTTTTTCCCTTTTCCACATCTCATGTTTGGTAATTGTATTGGTCACACTATTCGTTAATATATATGTGATATTTAATATTTAATAATACTTATTTATTTTTTATATAACACATTACTATATTCTTTTATTTACGATAAATATGATTACATTGATTGTGAAAGTGTGAACTACCACCTATTCAAAGTGAAGTGATTTTTATAAACTATACATGGAACATATAAATGATAGTATTAATAAAAATATGTGACTTTAAATAAATAAATAAATGATATTCATGAAATAATTAAATTTCTAGAATTATAATATATAATTTTCCTTATTACAATTTTCACTCACGAAAAAGGTTATAACATTGTTCATGGACATGTGGACTACCACGTCGTCAATGTGATGTGATTCTATTTAAATCATAATAATTCCATATAAAAGTAGATATTATTATATAACATTTTCTTTATGATATAATTATAATTAGAAAAAAATTTAATGATTCATTCCTTATTTCAATAATAATCATTAAAAAATGGAATGTTACTCACGCATATGTATGACCTACCATCTTTATGATTGTAATGCTAGTTCTATTTTCAAAACCATATACAATGAATGGTTATAAAAGTATACTTGATATATAAATATTATAATTAAATAATTATTATTATTCATTATATGTATTTATAATGACCCCTTTGACCATAGTCGACCAACCAAAGTCTTTTTAACACATAAACCAAATTTGGTTAAAACACCCAATGTATACTGAAATTTTTAAGTAGTTGTATATAAAATTGTAATAAGTGAAGTAAAACTAATTATAATCA
The DNA here is from genome assembly GCA_963277665.1 of Viscum album. NCBI lineage: Eukaryota > Viridiplantae > Streptophyta > Magnoliopsida > Santalales > Viscaceae > Viscum > Viscum album. The sequence goes on along the minus strand of OY728153.1, from coordinate 1,547,148,304 downwards.
TGGAAAAAATTTGGGAGAAAGTAAATACTTAACATAAGTTTATTATTCATGAAGATAAATACACACTAGAAAAGTCAGACAGAAGGTATTCTGATTTCATATCACTGTTTATTTCCAAGAGATACATGTCATATTCACTACTCGCTTCGTTTGTGTGGTGTATATAATGACAAATGCCATGTTATATCATTAATTTAGTTTATTAAACGAATTTAAATCCTTTAAATTCTATTATTACCTCAAGGGGATTAGGATTCTAATTTTAGCCAAGTATTATGGGTTTTTTGGTCTCCCATTTATTTTCTGTGGGACACAATCCATGTTATCATTTTATTTATTATATATATTGTGTATAATTATAAGGGATGTATTATATTTTTACTATTGAAAAATTTATAGTTATTTATAAATCCTTCTTATGATATCTATTTCATGGGGATTATGTTTCAAAAGTTACCAAATTGGTAATGGAATTTTTTCTCAATTTTTCTTCATTGAGACACATTCCATGTTATACACCTATATTCATTTAGGAGGTGTTTATACATCCATTTTCCATATTATATCATGAAACTAATTATATTCATTATATTTTATTCATAATGAAAATTTCAATCACATACATGTGGAGTACAATATAATGTTAAAAAGTGGTAATAGTTTATTAAAAAATCTAATTTTTAATAGAGATTATTTATGACTAGAAATTAATTTTATTGTCAAACCCTTTTCCAGATAATTGGAAAACAACATAGTTCAACCAGGAGAAAAACCCTCATAGGAAATAAAAAAAATTAAAATAGATTTTCAACATATTAAATGATTCATTCCAAAAATGTTTCAAGGAGATAGAGTGAACCTATGTATCTGGATAGTCGAGAATGAAGTCTTCAAAGCATTCCAGAAACATATCCAATGTTTATGAATAATTTTATTTACTTATATTCCCTTAATTAAAACTCATTTTTATAATAAGGTCATGCTTTTTAGTTTATACAGCCCGATCACTATTGATAGCCACACTAAGTGGCCTACCCATCATCTTTTCATCCACTTCTTGTATTTTTCTGGTGTAATGATACTCCTCCACCATCTCTTCTTCTGAGAGAACAATAATTTACATGACATTTTTACTAACTACTTTTTCCACACCTGTTTTTTCCACACTAACCTCACCAGAATGGGTCATCACTTCATTAGGTTTCCCAATTTGTTTACAGTTAAAACATGCATGCATACCAACTCCTATTATTTAATTTCCCTACATGTCTGGGTTCCCATTTCCTTTAAAAGGAATGGGTAATCCTTAAAACCATTTATTTTCTTCCATGTATTCAATATTCTAGCTCTACATCCTCTGACCATATTATATTCCTTTTTCTTCTTTTCATTTTACCGACTATTACAACGATTCACCCATTTTGTACTCTGAAAAATATCCATTAAGATTCTTCTTAGAATTTATCCTTCATGTTCCTTGTTTGATAGAATTCCCATAATCTTCAGCCAAGCCCTCAAAACATGAGAAACTGTTACAAATTTCTAATCCCTCCATGCTATGATGTTGTCCTGAGACCTAATGTACCAATAGCTCTATATGGGTACTCTATAAAGACACACAAAATGTTTCACCCATGAATAACTATAAGACCATCTACTTAGTCTCCGGCAATATAGAAGGAATAAGTGAGATATCCCTATAAAACTACAGAATTCATGAATCAATCCTCTAGTGTCTATCCATCTCTGATGAACATCCTCAATTTGAGGAAACATAGAAATTTATTGTAGTTTACACTTTTAAATCCTTATCATTATCTTCCTGACTACTATCACTGGTGTCATTCATAGAACAAACCACTCTTATAAAAGAGGCACTCATAACTTTGGAACGATCCCCAGATTGAGGCATGAAAACAGTATCGTGATGACTACCACTATGAGGACAATCAAGAAACATAGCTTCCAAGACTCTTGCATTTGTCACCACTTGTAGACGTAGTTTTCCATTACCATAACGATATTCTATAGAACTCGGTAACAAATTCTGCCGTTGATGACATATTTTTATCTATATCTAAAGAAATATCAAAAAATTTCTTCATATTTAGTGAAACAATATATCTTCATTTATTGATATTATTTTCATAAAAATTGGTACATAAGATTATTAATAATTTGTTTTTATAATGTATGCCATTACCTCTATTTTCGGTTAGAAATATGTTCTCATTCAAAACCATGTTTTCTAATATAATCAAAGAATTATTTATAAATTTTCTAATTATTTTTAATGAAAAATGTTTTGAATATGTTTCCAGCCTTCTTTTATAATTTATCAAGTTATTTTCCAATAAAAAGAATTTAAATTTTTTTTAATGGCTCATTTATAAGTTATCAAACAAACTAGTTTTCAAAATGTTTTTAAGATTTCATTATATTTTATCATGGAAAATGTATTTCAAAATGAATTCAATTATACTTTATATGTTTTAAATTTATTTTCAAACATATTTTTTTCAAAAAAATTTCAATATTCTTTTATATGTTTTATAGTAAAAGAATATTCAAAAACTTTTTTAATAATTATTTATATGTTAAAAAAAGGTTTCAAAAAAGGTTTCCAATGTTTTCATTTATAATTTTTCGTATTTACATTCAAAAAAATAGCTTTCATACGGTTTTTTAAAAATCATTTCTATAAGTGGAAAGTATAATTTACTCTAAGAATATTTATAAATGATATTTCTGAATATTTTCCATCTAATATGTCCTCATTTGGTGATACTAATTCCATTATAAGAAATAGTCCAATGGATCCATAAATATTTATTATATCAATATTCTATGTTTTGATAGAATATGTTTATAAAACTCATTTCAATTTCATAGGTTATATGGTTAGGAATCCCATTACAGATTCAGGGGGTATATGATTATGAAACTCTATTCCTTTCAGGGGCTATTCTATGATAACATAATTATTATATATATATATATTATAGGTAGTTATATGATAAAATGATATTGTTCCCATTTTATTCATAGATCATGATATGATTATTATGAAACCCAAATATTTTTAGTTCCCACGAAATTATTAAAGTGTTAACATTATGTGGAACATGAATATATGATTTTATTATTTTACAAATGTGACTAATATCTCCCTCCAATGAATTGGGTGAAATTTTATACATCATGAGATAATGATGGGATTATAGTCGATGGGAATAATATACTATAGAATATGCTGAAACCTAATCCACTATGGGACGATATGGGAAACTAATCCACTATGTAAATATGGGTAAACACCATAACTTATAAGGAAACAACTACAACTAGGGTTGGAGGTGTGTTCCGCTTAGTTTGTGTTCTCCCTATGAAGTGCCCTAATAAGTTCTAACAATATTTCTAGTCTTATAAGTACTATTATTACATGGTTATGTGTATGCCTAAATTCTAGGCCTTTTTTATATATTAAGTTTTCTAGAATTACTCTCCTATCTCCCTTATGATTCAAATATTATGAACTAAAAATAATTATTCCATTATACAGGTTTATGATCTCTCATATGAATGTTATGATATTATAATTTTATGATTCATACTATTATTATCTTGTTTATACATATATATATCCCTTATTACCCCTTACTGAGCATCTCATATCACCAATTTTATTGTTTCGTTCCCCATTTTATGAAGATATATTTCATCTTTGAAATTTTATAGAGCGGATATAGTCTAGGATAACATTATGGGAGATTATTAATTTCACTCATGTACTAGAGTTTATGTTTCATATTCCAAAAGGAACTAAACTAATATTTTCATTGGGTGTCTGTTGTGTAATGTATTATGTATTCCAAAAAAATGATGAAATTTATATATACGACAATAATGTGACATTATAGTTGGTATAAAAAGGAATTTTTAGCCATCCTTGTACACAAAAATGGGCCTTGATGAACAACTAGTTTGAAACTCCAAGGAGATATGCTTTGGGGATTCACAAACTTTTTATGAATATTTAGTAAATATTTAATTAGAGGATATCAATGAGTAAATTCAGATGAACCTAAGGTGTAATATATTAGATAAGTATGTGTCATGAATTATATATCCTATAAAGAATTTATTTTTTGTTTATGGGGTTTTCATCTAGGATAAGTGATTATCACACTATGATTTCTAGTTTTAGTTAATGTGGAAAACAAGAAGGAATTGGATTAATAATGAATTTGATATAAAATTTTATAATGATAAGTAAAATTGGATGATCATTGGAGTGAATGATATTATGTTCATGGCTAATTACTTTTCATAGATTCTGATAAACAACATATAACTTGACCAAATATCATACTCTTCAAGTAATAGAAGGAGGAAGTTCATTTATATTTCAGGAAGTGGACACCATGGAGTAAAGATGATTCATTTTCCTTTGTTTCAATAATGTATAATTAATCAACTACAAAAATTTCTTAGAGTAACCAGAATATGTTTTGTCTATGGAAAAGAGGATAAAAAAGTATGTTACTACAATAGAAAATTCATGTTTTTTGTTAACATAATGGATGGGAATATTGGTCTTCCTAAGACATTACCGAAGGATAAATTCATTATGTTTGGAATGAATGATCATTTTGATAATCAATTCCTTAATTAGAAAACAACCCAATAGTATCATAATGATGGTATGAGGGATGGGTATACTATTGATGATGATGAAACAATAGATAACATTTCAATGGAATTTGGTATTATGTTAAAGGATGCGGTCTCCTTCTTATGGATTAAATATGAAGTGGAATAAAAGATTTCTTTTTTGTATTTGGACTCAATAATTATTTTATATTAATGGTGAAATATATATGTATTAATCATTTAAGGTTTTTTTTCAAAAATTATTTACAAGAATTCATTTAGTGGTTCTAATGGACTAAAATGTAATTTAATGTAAAGGTTATGTCCACTAAAAGTAGATGATTATTGGAATTATATCCCTTAATATGGTCTTTATGTTAATATAATGTTGTTAGGATAAAGATATGTTTGATATGAATAAGTAAATTTGATTGTAATAATTACATTGGGACTAATTAAGGACTTGTAGGAGAGTGGTTTATGCTATTATTTATGAACATTACAATTTTTTAATTTGATAAATATACCAATAATACTTTGGAATAAGGAATCATATGTTTTTTCAATATGTATTTGTGGTAATTTAGGGTGTAAACATGTTTCAAGAGGATACATAATGAAGGTATTCATATGTTTGGTATGCAACAACCAAAAGATTTCACATAATATATGATTAATATGTGTTTTTTTGTTTTAGTTACCTTCTTTTTAATGTTTTTTTTATTTTCATCATTCGGACTTGATATAAGAATAACTATTTATGGAATTTTTATGTTATTATTCAGATGGTGATTGTGAGATTAAAGTGTTTTATCATAAGATTATGAATTTATGTTTATTTAATAACATATTCAAACAAAATTGTGTTAATGTTAACTAATGATATATGGGATGTCTTATCATGGATCTCATGATCTATTAGTTATTTAGTATTGAAAAAAATTTCATCATCCCTTTCAGAGAAATTAGTTGAATAGAAATTGATCAACGCCCCACAGAGGGTGAGATTGTACTGAATAAAGTTAGTGTGTATTCTCAATGTAATTATTCAAATATATGGAAAGGGTCTTGAAACCAAAAATATTATCCAACTACCTTCATTTAATGTGAATAAAATGGCCCCATACATCACTGTAGATTTGTGGATTTGTGATAAATAACATTTTCTTGACCTTTTATGTATCAATCTCCATCAAAACTATTATAGCTATATTTCTATTCTATGTCAATGTTTTCACTTTTTGATCATGTTATTTATTAGTGACTTTAGGTATCCAATATGGTTCCAACATTCTATTTTTAATAGAATGTTTTAGTATTCTTTTTTTATGCGAGTTTACATGGGTATATCTTTCAAGTACTAAACTATTAAAAACCTAGAATAATATTAAGGGATAAATTTATTATAATGGTGATATAATGTAACTGTAACATCCCATTTATGGAATGAATAATAAATATTTTTATCTATGTCTATATATGAATTAGATAGTGTTTTTGAGGCTTAAAATGAGAATTAATCCAACCTAAAGCATGGAATACTCTAGTATTTTTAAGAGATTGTTTTACCGCCTTTTGATGGTGAACCATGTTTTTAAATATATATTTTGACAATTTTATAAGATATATTTGTTAAAATAAACTTATTCTTTATGATTGGGACACTGAAATTTTCTTTGGATAAATTTATGGTATTTTTCTGATAATGTTCATTTTTTAATGAATAGTGAAAAGTGATGTATTTTAATTCAAAACCACTTTTTAATATAATTTATTTATATAGCTAGATTATATTTTTAATTGGGTTTAAAGTGTAAATAGAATATATTTTTACCATTTAATCCAATGGTGGACATTGGAATTAATTTCACATTGAAATTGGACTTAAACTAGTGTCCATCTTTTGATATATATTGTTTCATAAAAACACGCTATTTGTCATGACAATAGGAATTAATTATTTAATTAATTAATGAAACTAATATGTTTTGAATTTTTTAAAATAGACATTATTTTTGAATTCGGAATATCAAATATAGCTTAGGGTGATGTTTTGGTATTTTTCTGAAAAACTTCAATTTTTGATGAATAGTGAAACCACTAAGTTATACTTATAAAAACTGATTTTCTGTTTAAATGAATTTTTACCACCTCTATGTTTTTAATTTCAAAAATCAGACTTAAATGGTTGTCATTAAGAAGTAAAATTTTTTTCAATGAGATTAAAATAATTTTTCGGTGAATAGTAACTTATTAAGTTTTTAATCGCGATTAGAGGTAATTAGTGTAATTTAAGGTAAAAATAATGTTATAATAAAATGAAAATACATAGAAACATTTCCTACCCTTATTTGATGTGTCATGGCAGACCAATACAAGCCATGGGTCAACTTGGGGACCCCATGGAGCCACATTGGTAGGAAAATGACATTAATATCATTTTATTTAATGTTAAAATTAAAATGACCCAAACATGAGTTGTTTTACTAAAACAAATTTAAAATGGGTTTATACAAGTAATATTTTTTACTATAAATTTTCATTGGAAAGATAAAAAGATTTCCTACATCATGATATTTTTTTTATAATTTTTAGACATTAAATAAATAAAATTATCTATGACATCATAATGATGCAGTGATTACCTCATTAATAAAGGATTTAAATAAAATGGAAAGATAATGTAAAATCCATGACCTAAACATGTCCAAAACCTATTGTATGGGCGGATTTAGAACCCTTATCACCTTATCCTCGAATTGTATCAATGTGAGACCTTTTAAATCCGAAACTCAATTTAAAATAAAGTAACATTTCTTTACTTTCCAAGAGTGCCCCTCCTCTCCTCTTATAAAAGACCCCCACCTCTACCACCTTACCCACACTTCCAAAGCCTTTGTATCGGTGAAACCCTACCCATTTTGTCTCTCCACATCCCACTATAACTCTTAGAAGGCTCACTTTTGGCATAAGTCTTCCCAAGTAAGCCTTTGAGCTCAAATCAAAAAGGGTTACCCGTTTTAAGGTAATGTCTTCTCTTGTGTTCTTATGTTTGATTTTGCTTCTCCAACCCCCTAAAATCTTTTTACTAATTTCTTTTTTAAAAACAAAATTATCTTCCATATACTAGGATGTTGTTATAAGAATTATTTGAGCCACACTTACACACACCTACATCTAATGGTTAAAGAACATACTATTTCCGTGGATGGCGAATTTCTGCCTCACGAAACGATGATTGTTCAACACTCATATATCACCTTCAAAGGTGGCCATTAAGATGTCACTATATTTATATATTATATATAATATGTTTATGATTTACTTAAGCTTATGTATTTTTCATTTATGGCATATATTTACGGTTCCCATTATGATTAAATGCGATAACTTAATTTTAGGAAGTGCGGACTACCGCCCCCTCAAAGTGATTTGATTCATTAATACCATATGTGGTACGTATATATGATATATTTAATTATATTTTATATGATACCATACTGTAATTAAAATACTATTATGAATCATTATGTTTTAATTCCATAAAATACGAAATAGAAATGAAAGTAGCGTTCATGCGTATGTACGGCTTACCGTTTCCATGAACGGTGCATTTCATTTCATACCTCTAAACATTGTGTAATATTATATATGCATGTTATAATGGATATATATGATATATATGATATATACATCATGATTATAACACTGTATATAATGGATACATGAACAACTTGTAATTATAAAGAGCATATTTTTACTCAAGTACCAATGATCGTTAAAATGATCATTATTAACTAAAATAATTACATAGTGTTCATGACATGGTAATAAGTGATATAAAAGGAATAATGAACTTGAAAAAGGTTCTTAATAAATTAGAAATTAACTCAAGTTTATTATTTAGGAGATTAATGAACGATCAAGTCAATTCAGATACGAGGTATGGGACTTCATCTCAATCTCATTTCATTGAGGCATATTTTGTTTTATACACAACCTTCTTTTATACGATGTATAAACCCATTTGACTTTTACATTTATTCAAAAGGAATCCTTTTTATATGAAGCGTTTACTAAACGACAAAAGGGAATGTTTTTTTTTGTCATACGTATGCGGCGACAATGACTTCTCCGCCGCTGTGACCATTATTTGAGCTTCGACTTCCTCTACAAGACATACTTTAAAAAAATTCCATGTTTTAATTTTATTTTATTTTGGTATTGAAAATGGTTTTCATAATGTTTTTATATTAATTTTTTGTATTGATATCTTGTGATTGAAAGGTGTAAATGTTATGTTTCCTTTATGCATGTTTTATGTGATACGATTATGTTATGGTTCTTGGGCATTATTATGAAGACGGCTAGTTCGTGATAAACTAAGGGCGGGTGAACCCAATATAGCTCTCCAATTCATTGGGTAACCTGAATGAGTGAAACATTAAGGTTTCCCCGAATAGATTTAGGGAATATACTTTGATGGGTATTCCAAATGTAACCAAGACGGTTACTCTCTACATAAGAATGTTATGAATGCCTCAAGTTACCATTATGTCTTATGATTTCTATGATTTATTCATGATTTGATGAGGTATGTTAAAGTTCTTATGTTTTATGGGTAAAGTATGATTTCATTGATTCTTATGTATATATGTACTCATGTTTCCTTTCCATATTTTTATATCCCTTACTGAGCTTTTTAGGCTCATGCCATGTTTTTTGAAATGTTTTTCACAGGTCAAGGGAAATGTACATGATATGATGATAGTGTCAAGTAAGTGTCAATAATGAATCCATTTTTTATTTTAAATATGTTTCCATTGATGGGAAAAATGAATACTATCTTTATGTAACCACTTTGTTTAAATTTGGAATGTAATTCAGGTTTTATGATCAAATTCTCTAAAACTCTAAACCTGAAAATATCCTCAATGTGTAATATTGTAATATCTCAAGATTAAGTAAGGTTTAAGGATGGGGATTTATAGTTGGTATCAATGTTTGATTTAGATAACTTAAGGAGTTATAATTTTATTAAATGATTATCTAAAAATATTTTATTTGGTCAAATTGAAATGATAAAGAATTTGAAGATTACCATGTTGCTTCATCTAAGACATGTTGGTTCAGAATGGTTTTCCGCAGAGGAAACAGCGAAGTAGTGCTAGGAAGGCATAAAGAAGGAAATAACCTTCCGAATCAGCATCCTAAGATGGTCGGAATTGGAACTGAACAGTTTGTTGCAGTAATGGTGCAGTTGACTCAAGCAATAAATGGTGGCGGTATCCATGCACGAGATCCGCCAGATCAACCACAGAGGAACATGTCAGTGGTGTAACATTTCATGAGGCAACATCCCCCATCATTCAGATTATCATCAGACCCTATGGTAGCTGAATGGTGGATTAAATCACTGGAGAAGATGTTTGATGTCATGGGGTGTTTAGACAATCAAAAGGTTAGTCTTGCTATTTACCGTTTATAGGGTCAAGCAGATCAGTGGTGGTCGATGGTTAAAAATATCAGGGATACTGATGAGATTGATGCTCTCGACTGGGATGAATTCAAAGGTATGTTTCTTGAGAAGTATTTTCCTAAGGATATTCAACTTAGGATGTAAAAACAATTCCTAGAATTGAGGCAAGAGGAAGACTCAGTTGCTGCCTATGAAGAAAGGTTCATGCGATTGGAAAGGTATGCTTTAAATTTTATCTGAGACCTTGATAGTAAAATCAATCGCTTTTACTCAGGATTAAAGCCAAAATATCGAAGGGTATTAGCTTCTTGTGAGTTCAAAAGTTATGAAAAGCTTGTTTGATGTGTTTAGAAGGTGGAAATGGAGTTTTCCGATGATCAAGTGTTCTATAACAACCAGCAGCAGAAGAGACCGAGGTGGCAGGAGAAAGGAAAGAATTATTCAAAAAAGTCTGATGGTAAGAAAACTATGTTTTTAGTTTGTGATAAATCTGGTAATAGGCATGCTGGGGAATGTCTTCTGAATTCTGGAATGTGCTATCAATGTGGTAATATGGGACATAAGGCTCGTGATTTCACTAAAAAAGATCAGGGTGATGGTAAGACCAAATTTGATTTACAGTTAGTAAAATTTCTTATGTGTAATGAGATGGGTCACTATGCAAACGAGTGTCCGACAAAGAGCTTGAGTGATGGGAAGAAGTTAGACTACTTGTAGAATGGGGTGGTGAAATCCTTTGAAACTACCTCAGCAGATGTCGGGCCATCAAATGAAGTTGTAATAGGTACTTTGTTTGTTTTTTCAGATTATGCCAGTGTGTTGTTTGATTCAGGATCTACACATTCTTTCATCTTTGAAACCGTTTCTAGTAAAATGGGAATACCATCTCAATAAATGACTCCTGAACATGTGGTAAAAACACCTAGGTGAAATGTTGAGGAAAAAATAATTTATAAAAATCTTCATATCCTTACCTGTTGAAAGAACCTACATGCAAACCTTATTGTTTTACCTCTAGTAGAGTTTGATGTTATCCTGGGTATGGATTGGCTCTCTATTTACCATGCTAAGATTGACTGTAGAGCTAAAGAAGTTTCTTTTTAGATAGACCATCATATTGTCTACAAGATTGAACCCTTACTGTTGATAACATATCAAGAGGCCGAGAAACTTGTAAAAGATGGAAGTGACAGTTACCTTGCACACATCATTGAAAACAAAGGAACTGTTTAGATTAATGATGTGCCAGTGGTAAATGAGTATACTGATTTTTTTCTTGATGACTTTCTTGGAATAATACCAGATCGGGAAGTTGAATTTACTGTTGACTTAGTTCTTGATGCTAAGCCAATATCAAAACCCCCTTATCGAATGGATCAAATTGAACTTTTAGAGTTAAAGGAGGAATTTAAAGATTTATTAGAGAATGGTTTCATTCGACCTAGAACATCACCATGGGGTTATCCTATTTTATTTGTTAAAAAGAAAGATGGTTCTATGAGACATCGCATTAATTATAGAGACTTGAATAACATCACTGTTAAGAACAAATATCATTTGCCTCAAATCGATGATATGTTTGATCAGCTCCAGGGAGCTCAATATTTTTCAAAGATTGACCTGAGATCGTGGTACCATCATTGAAGGTAAAGGATGCAGATGTTCCGAAGACCGCGTTTCATAAAAGATATGGCTATTATGAATTTGTAGTAATTCCTTTGGGCTAACCAATGCACCTGCTGTATTAATGGACTTAATGAATAGAATTTTCCATGAGGTCTTTGATAAGTTTGTGGTGGTTTTCATTGATGAAATTTTGTTGCTTTCTAAAATTAAAGAGGAGCATGAAAGACATTTAAGGGTTATCTTTCAAACCTTAAAAGAAAAGAAACTGTATGGGAAATTCAGCAAGTGTGAGTTTTGGTTTAAATAAATTTATTTCCTTGGTCACATTGAATGTAAAGATTGGATAACTGTTGATCCTGCTAAAACAAAAGTTGTTGAAGAATGGGCAAGACCCACAAATGTAACCAAGATCAGTAGTTTTCTTGGTTTGGCAGGTTACTACCGACGGTTTGTTGAAATTTTTTCAAGGTTATCTAGTCCAATGACTAAGCTAACTCGGAAGGGTGTTAAGTTTATCTGGACAAAAGAATGTGATGATTGTTTTCAGGAGTTGAAAAGAAGATTTTTGAATGATCCAATTTTGGAACTACCTTCCAGGAATGGTGAGTTTGTTATATATAGTGATGCTTCATTGAAAGGACTCTATTGCATCCTAATGCAGAATGATCAAGTAATTGCTTATGCATCACGACAGTTGAAAACTCATGAGGTAAATTACCCTACACATGATTTGGAATTAGCTGTTGTTGTTTTCACTTTAAAAATTTGGAGGCATCATTTGTATAGAGTAAAGTGTGAAATATATACTGATCACAAAAGTTTAAAGTATATATTCACTTAGAAATATTTGAACATGAGACAGAAGAGATGGCTGTAATTAATCTAGTATTATGATTGTACAATTAATTACAATCTGGGAAAAGCAAATAAAGTGGCTAATGCTTTGAGTCGGAAACGTAATGCTTCATTAACCATTCTATGTTTTGAACGAGATCCTTTGGTTTTTGATTTGATGAACTTTGGAATAGAAGATATTAGTGAAGGAAGTTCTTCTGGTTTGTTTCAGGTATCAGTGAGATCATGTCTATCAGACAGAATCAAGCAAGCAGAGAAGAAAGACAATGAGTTGCAAAAAAAGGTAGAGCTGGTTCAGAAGGGTAAGTTTCCTGAATTCAACATTGATAATGATTGTGTTTTGAGATTTGGGAAGAGATTGTGTGTGCCTTGTGATTCACAGTTTAAGAGAGAGTTGTTATGTGAAGAACATAGTTCTCCGTTTTCAGTTCATCCTGGATGTACTAAAACTTATAGTGATATTCGGGAGTATTACAGGTGAGACGGAATGAAAAGAGATATTGCTGATTTTACTATGAAGAGTTTGACTTGTCAAAAGGTTAAAGAAGAGTGGTAGTTACCGAAAGGGATGCTTTAGCCTTTACCAGTTCTAGAGTGGAAATGGGAGAATATATCCATGGTCTTTGTTGTGGGATTACCGAATACATCTTGAGGTAATGATGCAATCTGGGTTATTTTTGATCGCGTGACCAAATCTTCTCATTTCCTTGCTATACAATATACTTGTTTCCCTAGATCAACTTTCCTATTTGTATCTTAAAAAAGATGCTCAGGTTACATGGAGTTCCTCTCTCTATTGTATCTGACCGTGATCCCAGGTTCACTTCTAACTTTTGTAAAGGCCTTCAGAAGTCGTTGGGTACTGAATTAAATTTTAGTACAGTTTTTCATCCTCAATCAGATGGGCAGTCAGAATGAACAATTCAGACATTGGAAGATATACAACATGCTTGTTCGATGGATTATCAGGGAAGTTGGGACCAACATCTTTCTTTGGTTGAATTTTCATATAATAACAGTTTTCATTCCAGTATACAGATGACACCATTTGAGGCGTTATATGGGAAGCGGTGTTGAACTCCAGCTTTTTGGGATGATGTGGGTGAAAGGAAGATGATGGGACCAGAATTGGTAGAAGAGTTGGCAGAAAAAGATCAGCTGATACAGAAACACATGAGAATAGCTCAGAGCGGGCAGAAGATTTATGCGGACAATAGGAGGAAGGATATCTCTTTTGAGGTAGGTGATTATGTTTTTCTCAAACTATCACCATAGAAAAGTGTGATGTGATTTGGTAAGAAAGGAAAGATGAGTCCAAGGTTCATTGGACCATATGAAATTTTGGAGAGAGTTAGATCAGTTTCTTACCGAGTGGATTTACCTTCGAGTTTATCTCAGGTACACAATGTTTTTCATGTTTCCATGTTAAGGAACTACATGCCAGATCCATCACATGTTTTGAGTCCATAGGTAGTTCAGTTGGAAGAGAACCTATCTTATGAGGTATAAAAGGTCCCGATTCTTGACCACATGGATCATGTGTTACGGAATACGGTGATTAATCAAGTAAAGGTTTTGTTGAAAACCCACATGATTGAAGAGGCAACATGGGAATCTAAAAATGCAATGAGGGCAAATACCTCCACTTATTTGATAAGTAAATAAATTTCGGGGGAGAAAATTTCTAAAGGGGGGAAGGATGTAACATCTCAAGTATGTAATTAATAATAAATATTTTTATCTAGGCCTATTTATGAATTATATAGTGTTTTTTAGTCTTCAAATAAGAATAAATCCAACCTAAAGCATGGAATACTCTAGTATTTTTAAAAGATTGTTTTATCGCCTTTTGATGGCAAACCATTTTCTTAAATCTATATTTTGATAATTTTATAATCTATATTTGTCAAAATAAACTTATTATTTATGATTGGGACATTGAAATTTACTTTGGATAAATTTCTGGTATTTTTCTGATAATGTTCATTTTTTAATGAATAGTCAAAAGTGTTGTATTTTAATTCAAAAAAACTTTTTAATCTAATTTATTTATATAGTTAGATTATCTTTTTAATTGATTTTAAAGTGTAAATAGAATATATTTTTACCATGTAATCCAATGGTGGACATTGGAATTAATTTCACATTGAAATGGGACTTAAAATAGTGTCAATCTTTTGATATATATTGTTTCATAAAAACATGCTATTTGTGATGAAAGTGGGAATTAATTATTAAATTAATTAATGTAAGTAATATGTTTTTAATTTTGTAAAATATACATTATATTTGAATTCGGAATATCAAATATATCTTAGGGTGATGTTTTTGGATTTTTTCTGAAATACTTCAATTTTTGATGAATAGTGAAACCACTAAGTGGTACTTATAAAAACTGATTTTCCGTTTAAATGAAATTTTACCACCTCTGTGTTTTGAATTTCAAAAATTATACTTAAATGGTTTTCATTAAGAAGTAAAATTTGGTTCAATGGGATTAAAATTTTTTTTTGGTGAATAGTAACTTATTAAGTTTTTAATCGCGATTAAAGGTAATTAGTGTGATTTAAGGTAAAAATAATGTTATAATAAAATGAAAATACCTAGACACATGTCCTATTCTTATTTGATGTGTCATGTCCGACCAAAAGAAGCCATGGGTCAACTTGAGGACCCCATGGAGCAACTTTTGTTGGAAAATGACATTAATATCTTTTTATTTAATGTTAAAATTAAAATGACACAAACATGAGTTGTTTTACGAAATCAATTTTTAAATGGGGTTATACAAGTCAAAATTTTGACTATAAATAGTAATTGTAAAGATAAAAATATTTCCTACATCATGATATTTGTTTTTATAATTTTTAGACATTAAATAAATAAAATTATCTATGGCATTATAATGATGCAGCGATTACCTCATTAATAAAGGATTAAAATAAAATGAAAAGATAATGTAAAATCTAGGACCTACACATGTCCAAAACCAATTGCATTTGTGTATTTAAAACCCTTATCACCTTATCCACAAATTATATCAATTTTGGACCTTTTAAATACGAAAAACATTTTAAAATAAAGTAACATTTCTTTACTTTCCAAGAGTGCCCCTCCTCACCTCTTATAAAAGGCCCCCACCTATACCACCTTACCCACACTTCCAAAGCCCTTTTCACAGACAAACCCTACCCATTTTGTCTCTAAAAATCCCTCTATACATCTTAGAAGCCTCACTTTGGGCATAAGTCTTCCCAAGTTAGCTTTTGAGATCAAATCAAAAAGGGTAACCCGTTTTATGGCAATGTCTTCTCTTGTGTTCTTATGAATAATTTTGCTTCTCCAACCCCCTAAAATATTATTATTCATTTGTTTTGTAACAACAACAGTATCTTCCATATACTATGATGTTCTTATAAGAAGGATTATAGCTACACTTACACACACCTACATATAATGGTTAAATAACACATTTTTTCTGTGGATGGGGAATTTCTGCCTCACGAAACGATGATTGTTCAACACTCATATATCACCTTCAAATGTGGCCATTAATATGTCAATATATTTATATATTATATATAATATGTTTTTGTTTTATTTAAGCTTATGTATTTTTCATTTATGGCATATATTTTTGGTTACCATTATGATTAAACGCGATATCTTCATTTTAGGAAGTGCGGACTACCGCCCCCTAAAAGTGATTTGATTCGTTAATACCATATGTGGTACGTATAAAGGATATATTTAATGATATTATATATGATACCATACTGGAAATAAAATACTATTATGTATCATTATGTTTTAATTGCATAAAATACGAAATAGAAATGAAAGTAGCATTCATGCGTACGTACGGCTTACCGTCTCCATGAACAGTGCATTTCATTTCTTACCTCTAAATGTTGTGTAATATTATAAATGCATATATATACTGGATATATATGATATATATGATATATAAATCATGAGTATAACTCTTGATATAGTGGATACATGAAAAAATTGTAATTATAAAGAGCATATTTTGACTCAAGTACCAATGATCATTAAAATGACCATTACTAACTAAAATAATTACATAGTGTTCATGACATGGTAATAAGTGATATAAAAAGTATAATTAACTTGAAAAAGGTTCTGAAGAAAGTAGAAATTAACTCAAGTTTATTATTCAGGAGATTAAATAATGGTCAAGTCAAGTCGGATACGAGGTATGGGACTTCGTCTTAATCACCTTTCATTGAGGAATATTTTGTTTTATACACAACCTTCTTTTATACAGTGTATAAACCCCTTTGACTTTTATATTTATTCAAAATGAATCTTTTTTATATGAAGCGTTTACTAAATGAAAAAAGGGAATGTTTTTTTGTCGTACGTATGCGGCGACAATGACTTCTCCGCCGCTGTGACCATTATTTGAGCTTCGGATTCCTCTACAAGCCATAATTTTTTTTAAAAAATACCATATTTTACTTTTCTTTTATTTTGGTATTGAAAATGGTTTTTATATTGTTTTTATATCAATGTGTTGTATTGATATCTTGTGATTTAAAGATGGAATTGTTATGTTTCCTTTATGCATGTTTTATGTGATACGATTATGTTGTGGTTCTTGGGCATTATTATGAAGACGAGTGGTTCCGTGATAAACTAAGGGCGGGTGAGCCCGATATAGCTCTCCAATGCATTGGGTTATGCGAAGGAGTGAAACGTTAAGGTTTCTTTGAAGAGATTTAGGGAATATACTATGATGCGTATTCCAAACGTAACCAAGAGGGTTACTCCCTACGTAAGAATGTTATGAATTCCTCAAGTTACCATTATGTTGTATGATTTCTATGATTTATTCATTATTTTATGAGGTTTCTTAAAGTGCTTATGTTTTATGGGTAAAGTATGATTTCATTGATTCTTATGTATACATTTACTCATGATTCCTTTCCATATTTTTATATCCCATACTGAGCTTTTTATGCTCATCCCAAATTTTTTGAAATGTTTTTCACAGGTGAAGGTAAATGTACATGATATGATGATAGTGTCAAGGAAGTGTCAAGAAAGAATCCATGTTTTATTTTAAATATGTTTCTGTTGATGGGAAAAATAAATACTATATTTGTGTAACCACTTTGTTTAAATGTGGAATGTAATGCAAGTTTTATGATCTAATTCTCTACAACTCTAAACCTAAAAAGATCCTCAATGTGTAATCTTGTAATAACTCAAGAATAAGTAAGGTTTGAGGCTGGGGCCTTATAGTAACTACCCTATATTTTTGTGAAATATTTCAGTTGAATTAGTATAATATTTTTTGTATTTTTAGTTTCATGAAACCCTCAATATCATTTTTTATTTTAAAACACTATGCTTTTCTTCCATTATTCATAAAACCATGTTAATAATTTAATACCTACAATATATAGATTATCTTAAAATAAACACCACAATGTTTTTGTTTTGTATGACACACAATAACGAGTCCCTTTAACAGCCTGTGTTACACTCAAGACTGAATTTTTACCGAACTAAAAATACTTTTAATGTGATTTTTAAAATACTGTTATAGCTACCAAAACCCATTTGGCATACTTTTTATGAATTATATTAAATAAATTGTGAAAATATCATCTATACAAATAAATAAATTGAATTATTTTGTTATCAATTTTGTATATGTAAATGTAATAATTATTTGAAAATAATTAAATTACTTTTATAAGAAAACTGTCTTCCAAATAGAAGCAATGTTTTATCAAAATAAGTTAGAAAAAAAATTAGGATTAATAGTTTTAGTAAAATTTATATATTACATATTCAATCAATATTTCATATACTAATCCAATAGATTTCATAGGTATAAGATTATAATAAATAATTTTTTTTTTCTAAAAGCTAATTTACTACCCTTTAATGGAGAATGCATTTGAAAAATTCATCTTGAAACATTTATACTTTTTATTTTCAGAAAATAATTATTGAAATCAGGACATAAAAATTAGATTAGGGTGAATGTTTTGATATTTTTTGTTGAGGTTTCAAATTTTATAAATAGAAAATAATAAAGATTTTTAATTCAAAAATTCATTTTCATCTAATTTATTTACAGGGATAAATAATTTTTTTGATTTATTTTAATTTAAAATTATATCCATTATATATATATATTTAATTTATACCATTTCAACAAATTTAAATTTGTAATTGGATATAAAAACGTAATAGTCATTTGACCATTTTTACTTCAAAAATATTGTTGTGTCATCCTATCTATGTGATTAAATTTAAATTAATATATGCCACTTCTATGATTGGGATTTTAATAATTTAATTACGTATTTGGGATAATAATAGTTTATAATTTGGAATTATGATAAAATGCTTTTTTAGAAAATAAAATAGTGAAAGTGATTAAAATTAATAATAGTTATTAGGAGAAAAGTTAGCATAACAAGTTTACAAACCTCATAATTAATAGTCAAATTGACTTAGAAACTTCTCCAAAATTTATAAGATGGATATATTTTGAACATAAAGCCATTTTTATCCAAATTTTTTCTTTTTTTGAGACATTTTTCATTGGAATTACAAGGGATTAATTCCATTTTTAAAAATTTACATGAACGACACTCTTCCTCCACTATAAAATGGGACTCACCCCTCAAACTTATTATCCCCCACCAAGCCATTTTTCATGGACAAATTATGCTCTAATAAGATATCAATATCCCTACCTTCATCTTAGAATCATACTTTTGTTAACAAATCCATCCAAGGGATCTCTATATTGTAAACCAAAAGGCAATACCCAAAGAATCAGTAACATCCTTCCTCAAGCTCGATTATTATATTTTCACTCTCCACCAACTAAAATATTATCATTATATACATAAATAATAAAATAAGCATCATAAATATTCTAATATTTTTTTATTATATGGTTTCAAAAAAAAATTAAACACACTTCCATCTAGTGTTAACAAACCTAATATTCTTGCTTACATTGAATCGTAGACTCAGAAAATGACGATGTCTGTTCTTCCTCTAACACTCTTCATGGATGTCAATTATGATTAAAAGACTAATATTATATTATATATATTATAATAAAATTTTAATTTTTCTTATTAAATTTTTATATCAAACACACCATCGGGATTTACATTTTGTTTCAATACAATAACATCATTTTTGGAATTATGGACTACCCCTCCTCAAAGTGATGCGATTCGTTCAAACTATACATGGAAGATTTAAACGATGGTTTTAAGAAAATATGTAACATAAATGAAAAATATATATTTTATTATGAAGTAATTATCTTTTTTTAAATAAAATATATAATTTTCTTTTTTCCATTTTCACACACTAAAAATGTTATAACGTCATTTATGGACATGTGGACTACTGCCTCCTCGACGAGAAGTGATTCCTTTTAATTCCCAAGAATTTAATATATAATTATATTTAATTAAATAAAATTTATTTATGATATAATTATAATTATATAAATACATAATATTTCATACCTTTTTGTCAAAATGATCATTGAAAAATGGACACATTATTCATGCGTACATATGACCCACCGTCTCTATGATTGTAACTTTGGATCATTTTTCATAACTGTCAACAATGTTTGTGTTTAAAATTCGAATTAGTTTATAAAATATAAAATCATTTCATGATTACCATTATTTATATGTTTATATAATTCCCCCTTTGTTCATAGTCACCCCGTAAAAGCTGTATTAACACATGAACCAAATTGGTTGAAAACAACCATCGTAAAATTAATTAATTATGTAATTGTATAAAACATTATGACGAGTGAAAAAATAATAATAATTAACATGAAAACGTTTCTTATGAAAAAAAATAAGCAACATAAGTTTATTATTTAGGAATACAAAGACACACAATGACTAGTCAGACTAAAGGTAAGAAGATTTCATCCCACTTCTTTTTTTGCTGAGATATGTGCCACATTTACCAATCTCTTATTTCGTGGTGTAAATATTTACCTAATACATGTTATAAAATTAATTTAATTTATTAAATGATATTATAATCTTTAAATTATTTTATTCTATCATGGTATCACAATTCTAATGTTACTCAACAAGTAAATGTTTTTTATGTAACTTTTATCCGTGAGCCACAAGCAATGTTCACCTTCAATTTAATATATGTGTAGTTTATAATTTCCATGGATGAATTATATAAATATTTAATATATATTTGTGGGTATTTACACATACTTTAGATTATATTTATTTCATAGCGTTTATGTTTCGAAAGATAAGAAATTGTTAAAAAAATTGTCTTAATTTTCCATCATTGAGATATATTCCATGTTATACACCAATAATTTTTTTATGAGTTGTATATAGTTACATTTGAATATTATATAACAAAAATAATTCTTTTTAGTCTATATTATTATTAACATAAATTTCATTTTCATAAATGGGGAGTATAATTCAATGTTACCATGTGGTACGAGTTTTTTGAAATAATCTCATCATTAATCAAGATTGTTTATGATTATTATTCGATTTATGAAAGTATATAATCCATATCTCAATAAATTTCATAAATTTTATTCTACTGTGGTTAATAATAAAATATTAATTTATTGGTACCATTATCATATATTTCATAAATAATATGGTTTAGAATGTGTTTTTATGAAATTCCAACTTTGCATTTCACTTCGGTCAGAAATATGTGTTCTTTCAAAACCTAATACTCTAAAAATGTTTTCTAGAATTATTTATAATGTTTTTAGGTAGTTTTTGAGGATATTTGTTTTAAAATTCTTCTTATATTATTTTATTTGTTATCAAGATCTTTTCATAGAAATATCATTTCATTATTCTTTTATATATTTTCAAAGAAAATGGTTTTCAAAACATTTTCATGATTCCTTTATATGATATCAAAGAAAATGGTTATAAAAAATCATTCATGATTTCATTATAAGTATTTAACATATTTTAAATGAAATAGTTATCAAAACACCTTTTTGATTATTTTATATGTTTTCATGGAAAATCATTTTCAACAAATTCTGCAGATTTTGTTATACATTTGCAAAGAAATGGGTTTTCAAAATGATTTCAATGTTACTTGTATATGTTATAATTATTACATTCAAGAAAATAATTTCCAATGGCCTTTTGATTGAAAAATAAATTTTCAAATGAAAAAAGGATAATGAAATCATGATTTTTTGAAAAGATTATTTAAAATTATTTCTTATCGAAGATGACATCTGTTGGTTTTACTCACACCGTTATGGTAAACGGTCTGAAGGTTACATTCATATTATTTCCCTAAATTCTCTATGATTAGATGAGATATGTTTATAAAACCCACTTCTCTTTCATGTATTATATTTTTAGGAAGCCCATTTTACTTGAATGGGTTATATGCTTATGAAACATGATTCTTTTCATGAGTTATTATTTGATGTAATGATTATGAACCCTATCTCCTTTCCATAGGAAATGATAGGATAAAATGTTATGGTTCATATTTCATTTAATTGGTTATTATAAGATGTTTCTAAAACCCTTCTCTTTTTATTGGACAATATATGTTGCTAGTGTAATTATATTGTTGAACATGTATATATGATTTCATTTTGTAAAATGTGAGACCATTCTCTATATACAATGCATTTTGTAAATATTTAAATATCTGGATATAATTATGGCATTCAAGTCGACAAGCTTAATCCAATTTGGAAAATGTGGAAACCCAATCCACTATGGGAAGATGGGGAAACCATATCTGTAATGGGAATATGGGGAAACCCATCCACTATGGGATGATGGGGAAACCCAATCTCTTACAAGTAATTAATTGTGAAAAAATACAGTGGTGTGCCCCACCCTGTAGGTGTAGTCACCATGAAGTTCCCTAATAAGTTATGACTTACTGAAAATGACATTACATATTTATGTGTTTTCCACAATTGCATGTCTTATTCAAATTTTATGATATCATGGATTTTTCTCTTATATCCATTATGATTCATGTATTATGAACATATAATCCTTATTCCATGTTTCATTTTTATGATCATTGATATGTTGGGTATGATATTATAATATTATGATCATGTTTTCCTACCCTTACATAGAATCCTAGCTCACAAGTTTTATTTTTTTATTCCCCAAGTTATGAAGGTATATTTAATGTATGATATGTATAAGAGGGGTTATAGTATTAGGGATCCTAGTGAGATATAATGTTACTGATTCATGTTCCAGCGTTTATGTTTTCATGTTTTCAAAGGCACTAAATTAATACAGTATTTGGACACCTATTGTGTAATATATTATGTATTCCAAAAAATGATGAAATATATATCAATTTTTATCATGATTCATTATAGAGATTTGATTATATATGTAAGTGAAAACAATATGATTTTAATATATTATTATATTTTAAATAAATCAATGTGTTTGGTAGCTTTCTCCACACACAACACTAAACATAAACGTAACTGTGATGTATTTCGATAAAATAAAAATATTTATGTATTTCCATTAAAACCTATCAATTGAATTAATAGGAATGAATATAGTAGACATCATTAAGAAATTAATTTTAATTTTAATATGAATGAAATACAATTTGCATACCTATAATGTCAAATTATATCATTTAGTGTCTAGAAAATTATTTTTCTAAAAATTGAGTTTTTTTGCGATATGGTTTTTTATCTAGAAACATTATATTAATAATAATAATAATGATTTATATTAATAATTTGATATAAAAATTTAGTTATTAAATGTTATAAAATAATAATAACTATAGTTAATATATGAAAATGTTATTTTTTGTTAAAAACAATTTTTCATAATATTTTATGATTTTTTTAAAAAATTTGAATTTATAAATTTTATAATTTTAATTAAACCAAATTAACTTTATTTATTAATTATTTATATCATTATTATATTATAACTACTCTTTGATATTTTAATGAAAATAATTTCAATGTGAATAGTTAAAATAAATATATTTCTAAAAACTATATCATATATAATAGAATAATGACTAAAATGTTTGAGAATAAATAAATATATATATATATTATATAAATTTAATTTTTAAAATAAATCATTTAAATATACATTTCTTTATTTGTAATTTTTTTTTATCATTTTGGAATAAAATAGAATAATTTACTAAAAATCAGTTTTTTACTCGCTCATATTAAAAAATCGAATTCATCACTTTTGAGAATTATATATATATATATATCCTGTTTCCTATTTGAATTTATAATTTTAAAATTAGTTGAAAATTTCAATATATTATTATGTTATAAATATAATATTAGTATGATTAGATATAATTTCCCTAATAATGGTGAATTAATTTTAGAATGATTATTTAAATTAATATATTGTATTTTTTTTACTAAATTAAATAGATGTAATTTAAAAATGGGACTTTAATATTATGTTTATAACTATATATAATTAAATTTAAATTCATTAATTTTAGTATAAATAAATAAATAATAATAAAAACACATAATTGTTATAAGTTATTTTTCAAAAAAAATTAATTTTGTAAATAATATATATTTTAATATAATAAAATATATTTTGTTATATTTTCAAATTAAATTTGAATAAATTGATATTAAATGTATCTTACAATGATAAAAATTATGTTATAGTGGTTACCGAATATTTTTAAATTAATTAAAAATTGCATTGTAAATAACTAGTTTGGACGGTAAAAATCACAATGTTAAAAAATCATATGGTAAAAGAATAAAATAAGTTAAAAACATTTTATTAAAGAATTTATTGAGGAATTATTGACCCAATACCATCCCAAAATCAGTTATTATGATTTTTCTTTGTCATTAACAACAGAATAGTGTAATGATATTATTGAATTATAAATTGAATTCCCAAAAGATTCCATTTTCACTTATAAAATGGGAACACTTACACCCCACAATTCTGAAATTTCCCAATTTATATTCCTTTGACCCCTTTAACAAAATAAATCTCCTAAAATTACATTATTCATCTAGAAGATCATTGTCTCTAAAATTTTTCTGTATGCATTCGTAAGAACCCGGTTTTTATTCTTGAGGTACGAGTTTCTTCTTTTCTCTTTTCATTAAGTGTTTTTGAGAAAATAAGGAAAATGGGGGAAAATCCTAAATTTTGTTGGTACATGCCGTGTGCTTTTCCACACGCCGTGTACTTTTGGGCATGTGTGATGAGTACACAGTGTGTGTATCCATGCTGGGAAGGAAAGGTGTAAAAACCAACTACACATCGTGTAGTTTGTATTTACACGCCATGTAGTCAGTCGGTAGGCAAATAGTAATGCGGTGGAAGCAGCCACCAGCTAAACGACAGTACACGCCATGTGCTCATGTCGAAAAATGAACAGTACGATGGTGGGACAACTAGCAGCCAGAGGAACAGTTAAATGGGAAAAGTACACGCCATGTAGTCAATAGTACAGGTCGTGTAATTTTTTTTCTTAAAATGGGCAGCAACCTCCCCTATTCATAGAGAAGGACTAGAACTAGAGGTGGGCATGGGAGAGATGGTTGGAACTTTAGAGATCACCATAACGAGCACCGTGAATCCAATTCTGCCTCCCTCGATCTCATTGGAACCGTATGGGTAAGCACTTATTTCTCTTTAAGCCGTTCTTGCCAATTAATTCCTTAGGGTACATTATTTACATTTGAATGGGATTTTCTTTTACCTCATATCTACTTTGTTCATAGACAATTCGAGGAGTGTTGTTCACGTATACCGATCAGGGGGCGATTGAGGTAGGTGGCTTGGTGTTTAAATTCTAACTTTTATTCATTTGTGTGTACCTTTGTGAAACGAACCCATGTTGGGGTGTCGTATGGATCAAGCCTTGGATGTCATGAATACCTAGAATTTTATATGTAATTAAATGTGATAATAAACTCTTTTTTGGGATCACTGATTGGATCTAGGACCACCTCAGGGGTGAGTTCCCCCGTTTAACTATTTGGCTAGGATACCCGAGGGTATGCCATGATTATATTGTGCATTAATTTTTCCTTGAGAGGAATTGTATCTGAATTGCTTGTTTAAATTTTGGGCATGACTCGATTACTTGTTTAGCGTGAGGTAAGTGTTTTACCATGCCTTAGGGCAGTGGTTATATAAGCCTAAGGGAAGTGTTATTCTTAGCTTGAGGGCAGTGGTTCTACTAGCCTGAGGGCAAGATTCTGATTACATGAGGGTTTCGTTTCAGTTTGGACTGAGGGAAATATTCTATTTTTCCTAAGGGAAATGCCTAAGAGAAAGGTTCGGAATGGCCTATGGGCAATATTTGATAGCCTAAGGGCAAGCCTAAGGGCGTGGTTTTACTACATTAGCTTGAGGGAAAGATTCTGATTAGCCTGAGGGATTTGTTCTGATGAGAACAGAATATTATTAAATTAAAATGGTTAAAAGGAACATGAAAAAAAACTGGTAGTGATAGTTAATTTTGAGTACCTACTGGTTTACAGCATTTACTTTTTCACACTGTATTTGTGTATTTTAACAAAGTTGTCCACGAGCCTTTGGTGGGTGCCTACTGGGATTTATTTCTCACACCCAGTTTGGGTCATGTCTTTACCCAAATATACTATGATGCTATAGCTGTGGGTAATGGCAAGGGTCCCTATATAGGTACATGGTTGTTTCAGAGGAGTAGGAGAGCATTGGACCAAGCTTATGCTCGTGATGCTGCTGAGTTCCTGTTGCACTGTTTTGTTTCGCTTTGTTATACTCCGTACACTGTATTGTATTATTCTGTATGGCACTGAAAAATGTTCTATTTGTTTTCTTTGAACTAGAGGGATGTTGCATCATTGTCTACATAACTGTTGGTTATCTTTTACTGCATTTGTTCATTTTTAATATGTATGGTTTATTGATTCTGTTGTTGTTGTATGATATTTATCTTTTCCGCTACGCTACACTTTGACAAATGAGGGAATAGTTTCCCCACAATCAGATATGGGCCCTTGCTGCTATTTTGCAGCTTCTAGAGTTTTGGGAAATGTGCTTGAGGTCGTGTGACCAACTGGGTCTGGAGCACCCATTGAGTAGCTTCTGGAACCGGGATGTTACAAAGTTGTATCAGATAGATTTATTTTCTGTAACTTATTATTTGGAGCCTTAGTCTGGGATAGGATAGAAAATAGTAGTTGGTAATAAGCTGTTCCTGGGATTAGCTAACCCGTGTACAGGGAAAAGCCAGTCTACCTCGTATTTTTGCAATTATTCTGATTTTGAAAATTTTACAGTTAATTTGATTTTCCCCATTGTGTGACGCACTTGTGATTGTGCTATTTATATGTTATCTATGGGATCTATTTATTTGAAACCCGGTGAGATGAGCGTATTCCATCTCTTGTATCATTTATGCACATGCTAGAAATCACATGCGATGCATAGTTCCATTCCATTTAGGTGCATTAGAAATTGCATGTAGTTGTGATAGTTGTTTTGCAAGAAAAGCATGTTGTTGTGAGAGATTCTCTGATGAATACATGCTACATGATAGGGTAATTTTGTTTCATCCTGTTAATATAATGAACGCCAAACTTTGGTTTCTGTGGAGTATGGGACCTCAATGACCGGAATTTGGTGGATCATTGACTTGTTTGCTTGTGTATAACATGTATAAGATGAAAAACAATGATTCTCATGGAGTATGGGCCCTCAAGGATCGGAATTTGGCACTTAGGTGTTGTTTTCAGAATTTTTCTGGGTTCTGGAGTAGTTTCAGAGGCTTACTATCCGGGAAACCCATGATACATGCCGTGTAGTTCCTCGGACACGCGCCGTGTGTTCTTCAGTTCAGTAAGAAATTAAAATATTTTAAGTACACTCCGTGTATCCTCAATACGCACCATGTAGACTCTTCCCATGTCATGGACCATGTAGGCAGGGATACAGGGTAGGGAATATCTTGGAGAGAACACGTCGTGTACTGGTTGTACACGCCATGTAGTGTTGACCCGGAGTCCTCCCGTGTAACAAACAACATGGGTCAGTGAAATCTTTTCTTGTACATGTCATTCCAATGATCAACACGTAGTGTCATGTAACCAGGGGACCCGACCATGTAGCTAAGAAACATGGGTAGATGATACCTCTTCTTGAACACGTCGTGTACCTGAGGGACATGTCATGTTGTTATATTCGATGGGAAACCATGTCGATTTAGCCATGTGGCTGGGGAAACGGGGTGGTGTACATGTCGTGTGCAGGTGTAAAACAATGTGTAGTCTTAGTGAAGTAGTCGGTCGGGTCATGAATGACACGGGTAGTTGGAAATTAAACCATGCACACCGTGCAGATTATATACCTGCCCTGTAGTATTGTTCAATGGGAGACGTGTGGTTTAGTCGTGTAGTAGGACCCGAGCAGGGGAAGAGAAGTCAGGTACATGCTGGGTAGTCATTATAGACGTTGTGTAGTCTTTTTTTAAAAATCCTGAAATTCCTTCTTCTTCCTCTTCCATTTTTGGTCCCCTCATTTTTCAGTCTTTGATAATTTCGATTTAAGGTGTTTGTTTGACCATCTAGAGTCATGCCACTGAGAATACCGTGCATTGTTTTCAAGGAGAGTGGCAACGATTATACTCTAGAGATGGTGGGCAAGGGCTACCAGTGGATCCTCCAGTAGAGACAGATGTGGCGACAGCTGTTATACCGGTCAGAGGCACGGATGTGCAGTTCTGTGAAGGCTTCATGTGGTTCTTGCGGACCATTCAGGGAGGACCATCGGCTGTCACATCTATGGCTGAGCTGACTCATATCTTCCAGTAGTAGTAGCATCCACCTACGTTTTCATGGGATAGTGGACCACAGGCTGTGGAGTCTTGGCTGGATACATTGCAGACTATTTTTGAGCATCTTGAGACACCTCCAGGGTGGAGGGTCAAGCTCTCAAATTATATGATGCATGATTCCTCCAAGAGGTGGTGGGATGTTACCACTCAGATAGAGCATCACAAAGACATGGCATGGGAAGATTTTCAGACAGATTTCTATGAATTCTTTTTCCCAGAGACGCTGAGGGCAGATAGAGCTTGAGAGTTCATGAATCTGCAGTAGGGGGCTATGTCAGGGATGAATTATTCAGCTCATTTAACCGAGCTTCAATGTTTTTGACCACTTCTGGTGGGTGATGAGACGTTGAAACCCAGACGCTTTGAGGATGGTCTTCAGTATGAAATCCTAGAACTGGTGAATGTTTTCATGTTTCCTACAATACATGGCATTGTGAACAAGGCACTGATTACTGAGAGAATCCTGTTGGAAGCTAGTGGTGTAGTCCAGGGTAGTTCCACGCCCGTTTCTGTACTATTTATACTGGGAAAAGGAAGAGACAGATGAGTTTCTCTCACTGTGGTAGTACGAGCTAAGAGATTACTTAATGTGGCCCAGTCAGGTGCTACCAGTGTGGTAGAGAGGGCAGAAGAGAGTGCAATGTACACATGACGCAGTGGAGTGCCGAGCATGTGGCAGGGTGGGTCATCTACAATGCTTTTGCATGGCGTTTCTACACGTGGCTAGTGGGAGGAGTTCTGTGTAGACTCCTCATATAGAAGAAGGACCAGTAGCTTCTTACTAGTCAGGAAACTGGGATACGTCAAGATGTACAGGTAGAGGTGGTGGTCGTGGCCAGGGTAGCCGGACACCAGAATCTCAGAGGCAGCATGGTAGGATATCTTAGGGTAGCCAGGCAATGTCATAGGGCCATAGCATCGGGAAGGAATATGAAATGCAACAGACCTAGCAGGAGTTGGATCCCAGACCTTTTACAGTCACAGGTACTCTTTTAGTAGCTTCTGTCTTATCTTCTGTACATTTCGATATGGGTGCTACACATAGATTTGTATCTGTGCTATTTTTAGAGAGCCTTAGGATTTGGGTTTCTTCTTCTTCTGTTGTTATGATTATAGAAAGTCTGTTGGGAATGATAACTACATGTGTGCATCAGTGCAAAGAGTTCCCCATATAATTTGGTGGGTGTCACTTTTTATGGGACCACTATGTCTTGGAGATGACAGCTTATGATGTCATTCTTAGGATGGACTGGTCGGTTCCCTTTCAAGCCTTTTTTGATTGATATCGTCACTGGGTGAGTTTCACATCACCAAAGGGTAGAGAGTTTCTATACAAGGGCTAATGGGTTGTTCAGGCGAGTCAAGCTAGACTTGAGCATCGTGGGTGAGGTGGAGTCATAGCCCAGATTGCGAGTTTATATCTGGATGATCAGGGGGCTTGTAAGAAGGATTTCCTTCCAGTGGTTGATTGTTTCAGAGAGGTTCTCCCAAACGTCTTTTCAAGTCTACCTCCGGAGCGTGAGGTGGATTTCTCTATTGAGATTGTGCCAGGGGTAGCACCAGTGTCCATTCCTTCATATAGAATGGCTACACCAGAGTTGTAGGAGCTCAAGAGGTAGTTAGAGGAGTTATAGTCAAAGGTTTTTATTTGACCCAATACTTCTCCTTGGGGTTATCCTGTCCTTTTTTGAGAAGAAGGTGGACGGTACCCTCAGACTCTATGTAGATTTTCCGAAGCTGAACTAGTTGACGGTCATGAACTGATATCCCTTGCCGAGGATTGATGATCTTTTTGATCAACTTTGTGGAGCAGGGGTGTTATCTAAGATTGACTTGAGATCAGGATATCATCAATTATGTGTTACATCATCATATATATCGCTTAACGATTTTCGGAAGAGATATGGTCTATACAAGTACTTAGTTATGTTGTTTGGAATCATGAACGCGCCATCAGTTTTCATGGATCTGATGAATTGTGTGTTCCACCCTTGTCTAGATTCTTTTGTGGTAGTATTCGTGGATTACATATTGGTTTACCCTCACACTCGACACGACCATTCCACACATCTTGAGAATATACTAAGTAAACTAAGAGATAATAAGCTATATGCTAAGATCTCAAAGTGACACTTTTGGATGGAACAGATTCACTTCACGGGTCATATCATCATAGAGGCAGGAGTTGCAGTAGACCCAGAAAAGTTGAGAGTCGTAGTGTCCTTGGAATCTCCTAAGAACGTGTTTGAAAAACGGGGTTTCTTTGGGATGGATGGTTACTACAGTCGCTTCATCCAGGACTTCTCTTGCTTAGCAGCGCCGCAGATGGGTTTGACTAAAAACGTTGTGATGTTCGTTTGGACCGAAGCTTGCGAGACATCCTTTCATGAGCTGAAGGGAAGATTGACACCAGCTTCAATACTTATACACCCAGAGTAGGGTAATAGATATACAGTTTACTATGATGTATCAGGTATTAGTTCGAGAGCTGTGTTGATGTAGGGGGATCGAGTAGTTGCGTATGGCTCTCGGTAGTTGAGGTCACATGAGAGGAATTACCCAACACATGACCTCGAGTTGGCTGCAGTTGTTCATGTGTTACACTATTGGAGATATTATCTCTTGGGAGAGCATTTTGTGGTTTTCACAGACCAAAAATGTCACATGTACATCTTCACTCAGCGTGACTTGAATTTGAGGCATCAAAGGTGGGTCGAATACCTTCAGTCCTTCAATTTTGAGCTTGCCTATACACCTGGTAAGGGTAATGCAGTTGCCGATGCACTGAGCAGGAAGACTGAGAAACAGGCGGTTCATGAGACCAGTGGTGAGTGGTATATTATGGATTTGTTTCCTGAGAAGCATTTGTAGGTGCATGATAGTCAGGGACAGACCTATCTTTTTTCCTTAGCTGTGATCTCAACCCTCCTGGATAGAGTGAGGATGAGACAACTATCTGATTTAGAAGGCCTCGTTCTACGAGAGTCGGTGGCAAGTGAGGACTCTCCTCCAAGATGGACGATAGGAAATGATGAAGTATTTTCTCTTCATGGATGAGTATGGGTTCTGGGGGATACATGCGAGGAGAGGATGTGGGCGTTTCATGCTTCAGTTTGGTCAGTTCATCCCGGAGTTACCAAAATGTACCGTAACATGAGAAGTCAGTATTGGTGGCCGGGTATGAAGAGTGAGATAACTGGTTTTGTTATGAGATGTTTCACCTGTCAGCACTTGAAGGTGATGCATCAGAGGACAACCAAAGTGTTACAGAAGTTACCTATTCCAGAGTAGAAATGGGATGATTTCACGATGGACATCGTGACTGGGTTACTGAGGTCACCTCGAGGCAATGATTTCGTGTGGGTTTTCGTTGATAGAATCACAAAGGAATCTCACTTCTTGCCGATCAAGGAGACCTTCTGAATTGATGTGCTCACGAAGTTGTATATTCGAGAGATCGTACATCTTCATGGGGTCCCTCGTTCTATCATTTCAGATAGGGACGTCCATTTTATCTCATGTTTCTTGTAGAGTTTTCAGAGGGCACTGGGTACCCATGTGCTTCTGAGCACAACTTACCACCCTCTGATCGATGGCTAGTTAGATCGTAAAATATAGGTGCTAGATGACATGTTGCATGGATGCATCCTGGATTTAGGTGGATCATGGTAAAAGCACATAACCTTGGTTGATTTTACCTAGAATAACATTTTGCAGTCGGCTATTGATATGAAACCTTACGGGGCTATATACGGTAGGCCATGCTGATCACCTTTGTGCTGGTTGGAGGTAGGTGAGGCAGCTTTACTAGGACCACAACTCGTGCAGGAGACTTTTGAGTAGGTTCAGTTGATTTAGGAGCAGATGGATACTATGCAGTCATGTCCGAAATCATATGATAATCGCCGCAGACGACCCTTGGAGTTCATCGTTGGGGATCAGGTTTTCATTCGTATTTCACCAAGGTTGGGACACATGCGTATCAGGAGATAGGGTATACTTTCACCGAGGTATGTGGCGCCATTTGAGATTCT
The DNA here is from genome assembly GCA_963277665.1 of Viscum album. Taxonomy (NCBI): domain Eukaryota; kingdom Viridiplantae; phylum Streptophyta; class Magnoliopsida; order Santalales; family Viscaceae; genus Viscum; species Viscum album. Next base: position 1,547,115,757 of record OY728153.1, on the reverse strand, counting down.
GAAGAGGGTCGGGCTAGTTGCATGTCGTTTGCAGTTACAACAAAGGTATCGGGCCATTCACAATGCCTTCAATGTGTCTAAGTTGCGCCATTATCATTCAGAACTGTTTCACGTCTTTCAGCCCAAGGAGGTTCAGCTTCAAGTTGATGCGTCCTTTGAGAAGCATCCGATTCGTATCATGGATAAGAGCACAAAGGTTCTCCGAGGCAAGTCAATTCCTCTCATATGGGTGCTATGACAACATGGCCGAGTGTAGGATGATACTAGGGATTTGGATACCGACGTACATGCTTAGTGGCCAGAGTTGTTCTAAGCTTTATCTTCACCACCCTTGGAAGGTAAATTTGGTGTCTAATTTCATCAAGGGGGAATTTTTTAAGAACCTAGTTATTTTTCACGAGGTACGGGTTTTTTCTTTTCTTTTTTCCTTAAGTGTTTTTGAGAAAATAAATAAAATGGGAGAAAATCCTATATTTTGTGGGTACACTCTGTGTACATTTCCACACACCGTGTACTTTTGGTCCTATGGGATGAGTACATAGGGTGTGTAGCCATTCTAGTGATGATGATATAAAAAATGGAATACATTCCATGTAGTTTGTATTTACATGCCATGTATTCAAGCGTTAGGAAAATAGTAAGGCGGTGGAAGCATCCGCCAGCTGAGAGACAGTACTCGCCATGTACTCATGTCGACAGATGAATAGTACAGTGGTGGGAAAATTAGCAGCTAGAGGAACAGTTAAATGAGTATAGTACACAACATGTAGTCAATTGTACACACAATTTTGTCTGTTTTTTTTCTCTTAAAATGGGTAGTAGCCTCCCTAGTTCACATGGAATGATTAGAACTGGAGGAGGGCTTGGGAGAGATGGCCGGAACATTGGAGATAACCTGAGTGAGCACTGGGAATCTGATTTCGCCTCCATCGATCTCGTTGGAACTGTACGGGTAAGCCCTTCCTTCTCCTTAATCCGTTCTTCCCGATTCATTCCTAAGGGGAATTTATTTAGGATTAAAAAAGATTCTATTTTACCTCATATCTACGTTGTTCATGGATGATTCTAGGAGTTTCGTTCACGTATACCGATCAGGGGCGGTTGAAATAGGTGGCTTGGTGTTTAAATTCCAACTGTTGTGCATTTCTGTGTACCTTTGTGCTAAGAACCCATGTTGGGGTGTCGTGTGGCTGAGGCCTTGGCTATTTTGAATTCCTATAATTGTATATGTAATTAAATATGATAATAAACTATTGTTTGGGATCACAGCTTGGATCCAGGAGCACCCCGGGGGTGCGTTCCTCTGTTTATCCGTTTGGCCAGGATACCCGAGGGTATCCTGGCCATATTGTGCATTAATTGACTTAGGGAATGATTTTGATTTACCTGAGGGTTTTGTTTCAGTTTAGCCTGAGGAAAGATTCTCTTTTTCCTGAGGTAAATGCCTGAGGGCAATGTTCGGAATGATGTAAGGGCAATATTCGATAGCCTGAGGGCAAGCCTGAGGACATGGTTTTACTACATTATCCTAAGGGAAAGATTTTGATAAGCCTGAGGGTTTTGTTTTGATGAGCACAAAATGTTATTAAATTCAAATGGTTAAAAATAAAATGGAAAAGAAACTGGTAGTGATAGTTACTTTTGAGTACTTACTGGTTTACTGCATTTACTTTTGAACACTGTAGTTTCATATTTTCACACAGATGGGAATGAGCCTTTGGTGGGTGACTACTGGGATTTATTTCTCACACCTTGTTTCGGTCATGTCTTCATCCCAAACAGAAAATGTTTCTATAGGTGTGGATAAGGGAAAGGGTCCCTATATAGGTACATGATTGTTGCAGAGGAGTAGGAGAGCATAGGACCGAGCTTAGGCTCGCGATGCTACTGAGTTCCTATTGCACTGTTTTGTTTTTATTTTTTGTACTCTGTACTCTATATTGTATTGTACTATATCACTGGGTAACATGTTCTGGATATTTTCATAGAAATAGAGGCATGTTTCTTCATTATCTACATAATGGTTGGATATCATTTACTGCAGTTGTTCATTTTTAATATGTATGATTTATTACTTCCACTATTGTTGTATGCTATTTATCATTTCTGTTGCGCTACACTTTGACAAATGAGGGAATTGTATTCAAACTATTAGACCTGGGCCCTCGCTGCTAGTAAGCAGCCTCTGGAGTTTGAGGAAATGCGATTGAGATCGTGTTACCAACCGGGTCTAGAGCACCCATTGAGTAGCTTTAGGAACCAGGACGTTACAACATTCACATCAAACACTATCTCTGAGATAATATCATCCCTGCATCATATGTATTACCTCTTTACATGTATTTATAATTAATTTTAATTTTAAAAATAAATTATATACATAAAATTAAAATTATATAAGAAAAATTAATATATAAATATTTTATTATATTAATGTAGAAACCATTAATTATTCCTCACCATCCACTAAAGAAAACAAAAGTTCCATTGGTTCATATGTGATGACTACCGGCTCGAGGAAGTGATGTCATCTATTTTTTATCACCACCACTCAAGGATTGTTATAATGATGATATTCATGAATAAACATGATAAATAAGATATAGATATGATTATTAAATTTTATATTACAATTTACCTTATTTCCATATCATTTATTAAGCAAAGAAAATATTAACCATCTGTGTGTGTCGACAACTACCTCCACGATAAATGAGTTTTATTTGATATCACCACCAATCATAGATTAATTTGAAAATATATATTATATATTTAAATTATTTCTATAAAATTATCAATATAATAGATAATATGAAACTAATTCATGATTCATTCTACAATGATTATTATACCTAAGGAGTTACATAAATATTGCCTAAATAATATCATGTAACTAATGTAGGAAAGAAAAATATAAAATAAATATGTATAGTTAGTTATAAATGGTAAAAATTAAATAAAAATTAATATTAATAATGTTCCTAATATTTTATATAATTCCCTTAATATGATTATTCATGACATTAGGTACGTTCACATAATGAATTTGGAACAATGTAAGGGTTTTACATTTTATTTTTTTTGTTTTGAGACATGTTTTATTTTATACATCTAATTTATATTAAGTTGGGTATACTATTATTAATGTTGGTTATATATCATTAAACACCCTATATTCATATAAATTTAGGTTTTATTTAAATATATCTCTCTTTCAAGTCGATTTGAATAAAATTCTCCTCAAATCGTAAGGTTTTGTTTGTCTCATTTTCAAATCCATGAGACATATTTGATAGTGGTCAACATATGTTATTTTATGTTCTAAATTAACTATCATATTTTCATCAATTATAATGAATTTCTATCATTTCATGATACATGTATTTCTATTTCATGGTAATTTTATTACTCTAATTCTTCCATTTATGTATGTGTTTTTTTTGAAACATAATTCTCATTCATTGATGTATGATTGTTCTACATGAACATTTTTTATATAAGTTTGATAAATTATTAAATATAATTATTTTATATTGAAATTTATTTTATTTTATGGGGATTTAATTTTTTTACTCAATAAAACCTTTCTATATTTCACGTGCATCATGAATCATAATACCCATAAGAGATTTGGTTAACGCAAATTTCATTTGATTGACTGAAATTTTTTTTCCTTGAGTTCAATTTTTTACATGTTTGATAAATCATTGTATTTACTATATTATGGGATATTTCACCTCTGAAATTTTAGGAAAATTATAAATTTTACTCATATCTCATTTATTGATTAATTTATAACTTAAAAGTATAACAATTATTTGGAAATTTTAGCCACTTTAATTATTCTTATCCTTTATTTACATGTTTATTATACCAAAAAATGTTTTCCTTTTTTATTTTGAATCTATAATATGAATTTACTCATTTGACCTCCATATTTACCTTCATATTAAAATTTAATGTTTTATTATCGAATTTAAGATTTGGTTTATCAAAAAAGTCATTCAAATACATTCAAAATGGTTTCAATCCTTTGAAAATGAAAAATCCTATCCTTCAGAATATATTTTTTAATAACCACTATATTAATTCAAGGATAATTTATTTGGAAAAAATTATAATGTGGTATTTAAAATTATTTTATTTCCCATCCAAAAAATGAATTTTAAAGTAATTGGTATTTTAATGTTTTAAAAGGATTTTTAAAAAATGCATGTATTTTCACTTATACATATCCTGTAATTATTATCTTCAATAACATGTTTATTTCATCACCATATATTATTTTATCTAGTTTTTTAAAATGATTTCTTTTGATATATTATGATTTTTTATATTCAAGTTATGTGGATTATTTAATGGTTTAAAAAAATCATCATTTTTTCAGGGGTTCATTATGATATGATGAATGTTTTCATATAGAGAACATATGTATGTATTTTTGAGTAATGGGGACCTATATCATGCTCCAATGAATTTTTTATGGTTTCATATCACATTAAATGATGAAATGCTGTGTGTATGAGTTTAAAGAATGATTTTCACAAGTTGGATATATAACTGAGATAATTAAATCTTTGTTTTTAATTTTTTTCATGTATGAGATGTGGGAATTTTTATGGATTTTTTATGTAAATGAGATTCATAAAGCTTTGTTCACATGTTTTTGTGTGTGAATATTATGATGGAATATTTTTTTACAAAAATTTATATTATTTTTATTCTTCCATAATGTTTTGTTATACTATGATTCAATTAAAATAAAATTTCTATATGAATCTAATTTTTTTACTTGACTTGTGTATACATATTTATGATTATCCACACTTTTATGATTATTTATGTTATTTTATTTATTTAATGTTATTATTTATATCAAGAGTTATGAAAAATCATATGATTCCATGTTATTTTTAATAATAAATTATTTCCCTTCTGAGGTTTTCTCATATGCTTATGAACTAACCCATGACAATATATTAATAAGGTTTACCTCACTGAGATATTAATATCACTCCTTTCTTGTGTTTTCTGTTTCTTAGGTTGTAAATATCAGTATAACCAATGTTATTTATAGATGTGTATCTACTATGGATTTGAATGTGGTGAAATTTTCACATGTATCAGAAAATAATTTTTTATATAACCAATTTTCAAAGACAGTAAACCTTACATTGTTGGGATTGTGAGATTTTTTATGAGTTTTAATTATTATCCTATAATAATTATCTAAAATAAATATCATTCTATCTAACCTTATATCAATGATAATTTTTAGATATTGTGTTGTTATATTTCAATTTATGATTGTGGTTCTAGGGATCTATATAAGGTATTAGAATGATGTTCAGTTATTTTTGGGGATTTGTTTAGTTAATTTAATGAACTAAAATAATATATCATTAAGTAAAAACCTACAGTTAACTCTAAAGTGTGTTTCTATGTATATGAAAGCGTTCTATTTTTTTTGGTAAATTATAGATTATGTGGTTCTCCTATAAATGAAAACCCTATATCGACACTGGTAAATAGATGTGGGTTTTGAATAGATGAACTTATGGGTAACAACCCTAAATAAGAAGTATTGGTTTTTTAATATATCATGTCATGATTCATGAAAAGGGGCCTTACTACACACAAATATTAACACTCATGAGGGATATTATTTAGTCAATTCATATTTTCTTTTTGAACCATTATCAAATATTTGAACATATTTTTATGAAATTTTATGAAGAGAACCTAATAAGAAAATTACCAGGAAACATTATGAATTGAATAAATAGAGTCATAAGTTTTACAAAAAATAACGTATGATAAAAAATGTTTGAATGGAAAAGAAAATTTTTAATTGTGGTTTTCATAATAATATTTCATATATTTTTAATAATGATTTTGGTTTTAGTTTTTAGTTAAAATAGGATAAAAATGAATATAATGATGATATCTATTTAGAAACCCCTATGCATTATATCCAATTAATGAACCATACTTAAATTAATAAATCATAGTATATGACAAAAATATAGAGTATCGTTGTCTTAAATAAGATAGCGAGACTAATATCTTTATAAAAAATAAATCATTAATCTTTTAGCTAATTTCATTAGTGAGTGAAATTTTGGTGTATTAATAATGTCATTAATATTTTATAAAACATCAAGAGATTTTTATTTAGAAGTGTTATATTAATGTCATATAAACATTTATTAAATAGTACTAGTGCCCTAAATAGTTATTTGATATCAAGGTCATTTTTTTGATATGACTATATGAAAACACAAGATTGGGGTATAAATAACTCATTGTTATAATATATGTCTAATTTTGAGATATTAAAATATTGATTCTTTTTTGGAAATTATGTTAGATTGTATTAGTATATTTGAGATAGATAATGATTAATGATAATTTAGGTAATGATCTTCACATTTTTTGGATTGTGGATTATATTTACTAGTGTGTGATATTATACTAATCATGGGTCAAAGATAGTGTTATTTTCATGATGGATATATAGTTTTTCTATTGTTTAATGAATTTTATATTAAAATAGTTTTTGAAAACATATGTCGTGAAGAATATATAAATAGGGAATACATGTATATGGGTATTTAATGATTTTTTATTAAATATAAGTATCATTATATGGCCTAATTATGTCATATTAAAGGCTATAATGAATGATGGATTTGTAAATAATTCCCTCACTTACATTAATTGGTTAGTGAATATTAATGTTTTGAGGAACAAATTTATTTATTTTGGGGGACCATGAAAACGTACATGATTTTAATATATAATTTGAATTAAATTAGTCATTGTATTATGTATCCTACTACACACTACAAAAAATAAAAGAAACCGTGATATATTTAGATAAAATATATATATTTATACATAACCATTAGAAAATAAATTTAATTAGTAGGAATGAAATTGATAAAGAAATTTATAGAATATAAGATACATTTAATATGGAATGAATACAATTATTTTACCGAAAAGACTAATATGATCATTTGTTGTTTTGAAAAGTATTTTTCTAAAAATTACATATTGAAATTATATTCATTTTTATTTCATTTCATGTATGATAAATTTTTATAAATTACATTTAATATTACAAAATTGTAACACCAATTTAGTTGGTAATAGATATAAAATATGAATAATAACAGTTAATATATGAAAAAACCAATTTCTAATAAATATGGGATTTAATTGTATTTTATTATTTTAGTAAAACATTTAATTCAAATATTTTAGAGTGTAAAATTTACGAAATTAAATTTATATTTGGATTTAGTAATATTATGATTAATCATATATATAAATATATTGACACTCATTCAATTATTATCCAATACTAATGAATATTAGGAATACATAATGTTTAAATGTTATTTTTATGTAGAAATATTTATTTATGTTTTATATATTACAATTTCAATGATGATTTAGTCATATTTAGTAACTCATTTAGACTGAATTTAAATAAAATTTAAGTTCAAAACATAAAAATTTGGTACTTCTATATAATATATTAATTTCTTAGTTAAAAACTATCCCCAAGGTAAAAAGAAAAATCTTAAAATATTAAAAGATATTTTAGAAGACTTGAGGAATGTTTATAACATGGGATGAAATCCTTGATTTAGGATATCTTGATCAGTAAAGACTCAAAAAACCATTATTATGAAATTTTGAGTCATTGACCATGAAATAGGGTAATGATATCTTGGAAGTGTAAATGGTGTTTCTAGAGGTGCATGTTTCTTGACTTATAAAAGGGTATCACCATAACCACTCCATGGTTAATGATACCACTTGATCCCCCTTTAATCCTCTTCCCAAAATACCCCTCCTATAAATATTTTTTCATATATAATCATCTTTTATTTATAATTTAGATTTAGTGAGTCACATCAAAGGTGATCTCTAAGAGAAGTTTAAGTCTCCACCGTATATGTTAACTTATTTGTAATTTTTTCTCTTTAATAATACTTTTTAAAATATATTATATTTGTAAATATATAATTAAATCAATATCATTACTATAATAATATATTGTTATATTAATTGTAAATAAATCATTTAATCCTCTATATACATTATATAGAGGAAAAGTGTTGTTTGTTCTTGTGTGAGTGTAACATCCCAGGTAAATAAAGCATAATACATATTTCATATTTATTAATATTTTAGAATTAAATATTAATTTTACTTTAAAATGGTTGTTATGTTCGATAGCATACCTGATACTCAACAACATGTTTCTTTGAAATCTTACGTTGCACACTAATAATATAGTATTTTTATTTTAAATGGCAGCGAACTCCTAACTGTTGTATTGGTTGGAATGAAAAAAACTAACTACAATATTTTTATAAATCCTTGATAAATGTATTTACAATTATCCACTAAAAGATAGAGGCTTAAAATGTGAATGCAACTAATTTTAAGCATAATTTACATTAAAAGGTCGATTTAACACCTTCTAATGGCGTTCCCTCATTAAATATTTTTTTGGTAACATTAATACATTATATTTTACCAAATAAAATTTTTCTTTAAATCGTGACATCAAAATTTTAATTGTGCAAATTTTTGGAATTTTTCCGATAATGTTCATTTTTAATGAATAGTGAAAAATTGAATTTTAATTCAAAACTACATCTTAATATAATTTATATATATGGTTAGATTACCTTTTTAACTAGTTTTAAAGAATAATTAGAATATAATTTTACCATTTAATACAATTTTGGTCATTGTAATTAATTTCACTTTGAAATTGGAAATAAATAAGTGTTGATCTTTTAACAGTTATTGTGTCTTAAAAACACGCTATTTGTTTTGAAAATGGGAATAAATATTAAATTAATTAATTCAACTTCTTTGTTACGAATTTGTAAAAAATATAAATCCTTTTTGAATTATGAATATAAATTATATATTAGGCTGAATTTTTTGTTTTTTTCTGAAAAACATCATTTTTTGAAGAATATTGAAACCACTTAGTAGTAGTTAAATAATCTGACTTTTTCATTTAAAAGAAATTTTACCACTTCTAGGAAATTAATTTCGAAAATATGACAATCATGGTTTTTATTATTAGGTAAATGTTTTTTCAATAAGATGAGTATAATTTTTGGTGAATAGTATGTTTTGACTTTTATTTACCACGGTTAAAGGTAAATAGGGCAATTCAATGTAAAAATATTATTATAATAACATACAATTACCTTAACACTTGTTCAAACCTTAATATTTGAGTCATTTACTACCATGGAAATCATTGGATACATTTTGGGACCCCATTGAGCCACTTCGGAGTGATAATGACACTTCATATTAATTAACTTACATTGGAGGCAAAAATGACAAAAAAACAAATATCTTTTAGAAAATTAATTTTTAAAAGGGGTTATATAAATTAGCGTTTGGAATATAAATATTCATTGGTAATAAAAAACGATTTCCTACATCATTGTAAATTTTTAGTAATTTTTGGACATCAAATAAATTAAATTATTTATGACACAATAATGATGCATAATTTACCACATTAATAAAAGATTTAAATAAATAAGATTAAAAATATCAAAACATTATACAAAACCTGTCCATTTATTATTGGATGATATTATTTCTACCATGAGTCATCTTAGATTCTACATTAATTAGTTTTGGACCTTTAGAAACTGAATATCATTATATAATAAAATAATATTATCACACTTTCTTAAAGAGCCCCTCCTCCCCCATATAAAAAGCCCTCACTTCTAACAAAATATTCACACATCTGAAGCATTTTTTCCCCCAACCTCTTCCAAAATAAACTACATACATCCCTATCCTTCTCCTAGAAGCCTTACCTTAGGAATAAGGCACTTCCAGAAGTCCTTTTGGTTAAAACCCAAGGAAGTTACCCAAATTAAAGGTAATAGTTTATCTTAACTTCTTTTCTATTATTTTACTTCTCTAACCCCTAAACTCTTTTTATTCCTTTATTTTATAACAAAAATAGTATCCTCAATATACTAGGATTTTTTTATGAGATGTATTTGAACTACACTTACACACACCTCCATCTAATGGGTGAAGAACATACTGTTTTTGTGGAGGGAAAACTAACACCTCACGAGACGATGATTGTTCGATTATCTCTTACCGCCTATCATGGTGGCCATTAAGATGACACAATATTTATATATGATATATATTATATATTTTTTCTTTATGCTTATGTATATTTTATATATCATACCTTTATGGTTTCAATTATGGGTAAACGGGATAATTTCACTTGGGGAAGTGCAGACTACCACCCCCTCAAAGTGATATGACTCGTTAATGCCATATGAGGGAGGTATAAAGGATGGATTTAATGAAATTATATATGACATTATACTGTAATTATAGTATACCTATTCATCATTATGTTTTGATTCCATTAAAATAAAAAATAGAAATGAAAGTAGTGTTCATGCGTACTTAGAGCTTACAGTCTTCAGGAACGGTGCATTTCATTTCTTACCTCCAAATGATATGTACTTTTATAAATATATATATATATATATATATATACTAGATATATATTATATCTTAATAATGAATTGCATTCTGGATATAATGGACTATTGACTACATGGAAAACATGAAAATATAAGGTGTTCATTTTTGACTCAAGTACTAAATGTCAACAAAATGATCTTTATTAACTTAAATGATTACATAATATATATAACATGGTAATAAGTGATATAAAAGTTATAATGAACTTGAATAAGGTTATTAAGTAAGTATAAACTAACTTTAGTTTATTATTCAGGAGATTAAAGAGTGATAGAGTCAAGTCGGACACGAGGTAAGGGACTTCATCTCAATCTCTTTTCATTAAGGCATATTTTGTTTTAATACATGATTTTTTATACGCTTTATAAATACCTATGAATTTTAATTTCATTAAAAGGGAATCATTTTCTATTAGGAGATTCACTAAAATTCAAAAAAAGTAATGGTTTTATTAACATAAGCGATGACAACGACCTTTCTGTCGCTGCCAGTATTATTTGATCTTTTGCTTCCTTAACAAGAAGTAATGTTTTTAAAAGAATAAATAAATACCATATACTATTTTTACATATTTTGGTATTGAAAATGATTTTGATAATAAATTTATTATTTCAATATCTTGAAATGATATATTTTTATTACAATGTGGGAATGTTATATTTCCTTTACACATATGTTATTTGTTATGAATATGTTACGGTTCTTGGGAATTGTTTACGTATATGGATGGTTCTATGATAAACCTAGGGTGGGTGAGCCCGAGATAGCTCTCCAATGCATTGGGTAATGTGACAGAGGTAAATGTGAATGATTTTATTTTGAGATTTAGGGAATATACTGTGATGGGTATTCCAAATGTAACTCCCTATGTAGTTGTGATAACTATAATGTAAGTATGATATGAATGACACAAGTTACTTTTATGATTTATTATTTCTATGCATTATTTATAAATCTTATGATTTAATGAAGTAGGTAAAAGTGTTCATGTTTTGTATGTATTTATGAACTGATGTTTTCTTTATTTGTTTTATAACCCATACTTAGCTTTTTATGCTCAACCCCTGTTCTGAAATGTTCTCACAGAACTTAAAGATGAATAGGGTCAAAGATGGGATCAAGGAAAAGTCATGCTGTCTAAAATATGGAACTAGTCATGACTCTTATTTTCAAGAGTTTTAATTTTATGAAAAAAATGGAAACTGTGAAGAAGTGTCTACTTTGTAATCTTTTGAGATGTCATAGTTATGTCCTAATTTTATAAAACACTCAACCTGAAAAGATACTCAATGTGAATTATTCATCTAATTCAATATTATGTAATGTTTATGTCCAAGTCCTTATAGGTTGTATCAAAGGTCAGTTTTGATAACTTTAAGAGTTAGGGTATTGATTAAGTTAATATCCATAAATTAATTTATTATAATATTGAAATAATATAGAATTTATAGATTATGATGTTGCTTCACCTAAGATATATATGTGTTCAGAATGGTTTTCCACAGAGGAAACATGGAAGCATTGTTGGGACGACATCAGGAGGTAGACAACCTTCAAAATCAGCAACCTGAGTTGGTCAGAATCGGAACTAAATAGTTTGATGTTGTGATAGAACAATTGACTCAGGCTATAAATAGTGGTGGTATCCATGTACAAGTTCAGACAGATCAACCACAGAGGAACATGTTAGTAGTGGATCATTTCATTCGGAAACATCCCCTATAATTCAGAGGATCATCTAATCTGGTTATAGCAGAAGGATGGATTAAAGCAGTGGCAATGATTTTTGATGTCATGGGTTATTCAAAAACATCATAATTTTAGCTACACTATTTACCATTTTGAATGTGAAGCTGATCAATGGTGGTCGATGGTGAAAAATATAAGGGACAGTGAGGAGATTTATGCTCTTAATTGGGATGAATTCAAATGTATGTTTCTTGAGAAATCTTTTCCAAAGGTGTTTTTTCTAAGAATCGAAAAACAATTCCTAGATTTGAGGCAGGAGGATGACTCAATGGCTGCTTATGAAGAAACATTCACTCGACTGGCAATGTATGATCCAAATTTCATATGATATCTTGATAGTAAAATCAACTGTTTTTACTCTGGATTATAGCCAAAGTATCGAAGGTATTTAACTTCTAGTGAGTTCAAATGTTATGAATTTTTGTTGTTGTGCAGATAAGGTGGAAATAACGTTCTACGATGATCAGATGTTGTTTTAAAAACAATATAATAAGAGGTCAAGGTGGTAGAAAAATGGGAAGAACTCTTCAAAAAGATCTGATGATAAGAAACATAAGTTTACAGTTTGTGAAAATTGTGGTAAAAAGCATGCTGGGGAATGTCTTTTGAATTCTAGTAAGTGCTACTGATGTGGTAAAATGGGACATAAGGCTCATAATTTCACAGAAAATGATCTTGGTAATGGTAAGACAAAATATGATTTATAGTCAGTAAGATGTTTTATGTGAAACAAAATGGGTCATTATGCAAATGAGTGTCCAACAAAGAACTCAACTGAGGGAAACCATCCTGACTACAAGTAGAAAGGGGTTGTGAAATCCTTATCAACTACTTTAATAGATTATGGGTCATCAAATGAAGTAGTATCAGGTACACTGTTTGTTTGTTCAGATTATGAAAATGTGTTGTTTGATTCATGGTCTACAGAGTCTTTCATTTCTGAGATGTTTTCCAGTAAATTGTGTATTCCATCTCAAAATATGATACAAAACTTATGATAAAACACCTGGAGGAAATTTTTAGACAAAAAGAAAACATAAGAACATTATTATCCTTGTGTGCGGAAAAAATATACCTACAAACCTTATTGTTTTTCCTCTAGTAGAGTTTGATGTTATTTTGGGTATGGATTTGATTTCTATTTATCATTCTAAGATTGAATGTATATCTAAAGAGGTTTATTTTCAAAATGATTTTCAGTTTGTATACAAGACTGTACCGTTTCTTTTGATAACATATCAGGAAGCTAAAAAACTAGTAAAATATGGAAATGAATGTTACGTTGCACATATAGTTGAAAAAAAGAAACTATTCAAATTACTAATGTGCCAGTTGTAAATGAGTACCTTGATGTTTTTCATAATGATTTTATTGTATTATACCTGATAGGGATGTTTAATTTACTATTGACTTAGTTCCCGATGCTAATCCAATTTCAAAACCCCCTTATCGAATGGTTCAAATTGATCTTTTAGAGTTAAAGATGCAATTGCATGAGTTATTAGATAAACAATTCATTCATCATAGCACATCACCATGGGGTGCGCCTATCTTGTTTATTAAAATTAATGATAGTTCAATGAGACTTTTCATTGATTATAGAGCATTGAATAACATCTCTGTTAAGAACAAGTATCCTTTGCCTCATTTTGATGATTTGTTTGATCAGTTCTAGGGAGCTCAGTATTATTCATAGACTTTTTTGAGATCAAGGTACCATCAGTTGAATGTGAAAGAATTTGACATTCTGAATACCACATTTCATAATAGATATGGCCATTATGAATTTTTATTTATTCCTTCGGGTCAGACCAATGCACCTGCAGTATTCACAGATCTTATGAATATAATTTTTTGTGAGTTCTAGGATAAGTTTTTGGTTGTGTTAATTGATGATATATTGGTTTATTCCAAAATTAAAAAGGAATATGATAGTCATTTAAGGATTTTCTTGCAAACCATAAAAGAAAAGAAATTGTTTGGGAAATTATTAAAGTGTGAGTTTCGGTTACAAAAAATTTCTTCCCTTGGTTACATTGTTCCAAAAAATGGCATAACTTTTGATCCTGCTAAAAGAAGTTGTTGGATAATGTCCAAGACCCAAAAAAAATAACCGAGATTTTTAGTTTCTTGGATTGGTAGGTTATTACTAGAGGTTTGTTGAAATGTTTTCTTAGTTATCTCGTCCAATGACTAATTTAACTCAGAAAGGTGTTAAGTTCATCTGGACAAAAGAATGTAATGATTGTTTTCAGGAATTGAAAAGAATATGGGTGAATGCTCCAGTTTTAGAACTTCCAGCTAGAAATGGTGAGTTTCTTATCTATATTGTTTCTTCATTGAAAGTACAAGGTTGTATCCTAATGTATAATTATCAGGTAAATTCTTATGCTTCATGTTAATTGAAACCACATGAGTTAAATTACCCTACACATGATTTGGAATTAGCTACTGCTATTTTTGCTTTAAAAATTTGGATGCATCATTTTTATGCAGTATAATGTGAAACATATACTGATCACAAAATTTTAAAGTATATATTCACTCAATATGAATTTATATGAGACAGATGAGATGTATGGAATTAATCAAGTATTATTATTGCATGACCCATTACCATACAGGAAAAGAAAATAAAGTGGCTGATGATTGAGTCCAAAAAGTTATGATTTATTAACCATATTGTGTTTGGAACAAGATCCATTGGTTTTTGATTCGGTAAAATTTGGCATAGAAGTTGTTGGTGCATAAAATTCTTCTGTTTTGTATCAGGTGTTAGTGAGATAGCCACTATTAGACAGAATAAAGTAAGCAGAGAAAGAAGACAAGAAGTTACAGAAAAAAGTAGATTTGGTTCAGAATGGCGAGTTACCTAATTTTAACATTAATAATGATTGTGTTTTGAGGTTTGGAAAGAGATTAAGGCTGCCTTGTGATTACCAGTTGAAGAATGAGTTGTTTTTTAAAGCTCATAGTTCCCCATTTTTAGTTCATCATGGTAGTACTAAGATATAAAGAAATCATTGGGAGTATTACTGATGCGATGTAATGAAAAGAGATATTTCTGATTTTACTATGAAGTGTTTTACTTGTCAGCCGGTTGAAGCAGAGTGACAATTACCAAAAGGGATACTCCAACCATTATCGGTGCTAGAGTGGAAATTGGAAAATATATCCATGGAATTCATTGTGGGATTACCCATGAAATCTCAAGGTAATAATGTCATCTGGGTTATTGTTGATTCATTGTCTAAATATCCTCATTTCTTTCTTATTCGAGATACTTTGTCTCTAGATCAAATTTCTCGGTTGTATGTTAAAGAGATAGTTAGGTTTCATCAAGTTCTCCTCTCCATTATATCTGATCATTATCATCGGTTTTTTTCTATGTTTTGGAAAGGGCTTGAGAAGTAGTTGGGTGATGAATTAAATTTTTGTACATCTTTTCATCCTTAATCATATGGGAAATTAGAACAAACAATTCAAACCCTGGAGGATATGCTATGTGCTTGTTCACTAGATTACTAGGGATTTTGGGACCAACATCTTTATTTTGTTAAATTTTAATATAATAACTATTTTCATTCTAGTATACAGATGGCTCTATTTGATTCATTATATGGAAATCATTATTGAACTCCAGCTTTTTGGGATGAAGTAAGTGAACGGAAGCTGATAGGACCAGAATTGGTAGAAGAGATGGCAGATAATGTTCAGTTGATTCAGAAGCACCTGAGAACAGCTTAGAGCTTACAGAAAAGTTATGCAGATAACCAGAGGAAGGATCATTCTTTTGAGGTAGGTGATCATGTCTTTCTCAAAGTTTCTCCATGGAAAAGTGTGATGTATTTTGGTAAGAAGGGAAATTTGAGTATGAGGTTCATTGGACCTTATCAAATCTTGGAGAAAGTTGGATCAGTTGCGTACAGAGTGGAATTACCTCTATGTTTATCCCAGGTACATAATGTTTTTCATGTTTTGATGTTGAGAATGTATATCCCTAATCCATCTCATGTTTTGAGTCTAGAGGTAGTTCAGTTGGAGGAGAATCTCTCTTATGAAGAACAACCGGTCCAGATTCATGATCATAGTGAGAAACTTTTGTGGAATAAGGTAATTCAATAGGTAATGTTTTTATTGAAAAACCATATGGTTGAAGAGGCAATGTGATAATATGATAATGCTATGAGGGAAAAATACCCCCACATATTTGATAAGTGAATAAAAATTACGAGGACACAATTCCAAAAAGGGGGGAAAGATGTAACATCCCATGTAAATAAATAATAAGACATATTTCCGATTTATTAATATTTGTGAATTAAATATTAATTTTACTTTAAAAGGGTTTCTATCTCCGACAGCTTACCTGATACACAACAACAGGTTTCGTTGAAATCTTACGTTGCACACTAATAATATAATATTATTATTATAAATGGTAGTTAACTCTTTGACATTGTATTTGAAGGAATGAACAAAACTAACTACAATATGATTATACATGTTTGTTAAATGTATTTTCATTTATACAATAAACTTTAGAGGCTTAAAATGTGAATTAATTTAATTTTAAGCATAATTTACATTAAAATGTCGATTTACCACCTTTTAATGGGAACCATCTTTAAATATAGTTTTGGTCTCTTTAATACATTACATTTGACCAAATATAATTCTTATTTATAATTGGTACATCAAAATTTATTTTGTTTAAATTTTTGGAATTTGTCAGATACATTTAATTTTTAATGAATTGATAAAAATATTATATTTTAATTCAAAAATGTATTTTCATCCAATTTATTTATATGGTTAGATTATATTTTTATTGGTTTTAAAGTATAATTAGAATATGGTTTTACCATTTAATCCATTTTTATCCATTGGAATTAATTTCACATTGAAATTGGACATAAACAAGTGTCGATCTTTTCATAGTTATTCTTTCTTAAAAACATGCTATTTGATGTGACAACATGAATTAATTTTAAATTAATTAATGAAAATTCAATATTTTTAATTTGGAAAAGTATAAATCATTTTTTAATCTGGAATATCAAATATATATTAGGCTGAATTTTTGTTATTTTTCTGAAAAAACATCATTTTTTGATGAATAGTGAAACCACATAGTAGTAGTTTAAAACACTGAAAAATTCATTTGAATGAAATTTCACCACTTTGGTGAAATGAATTTCAGAAATATCACATTAATTATTGTTATTAGTAAGTAAAATTTTGTTCAATAAGATGAATATATTTTTTGGTGAATAATAACTGTTGACTTTTATTTACTGCGGTTAAAAGTAAATAGGGAAATTCAAGGTAAAAATAATATTATAATAATATAAAATTACCTCAACACATGTCCATACCTTATTGGATGAGTCCTTTTTGTCCATTTCATCATTGGGTTGATTTTGGGACCGCATTGAGCCACTTGGGAGTGATAATGACACTTTAGATTAATTAACTTAAAGTAAAGGAATAAATGACAAAAACAAAAATCTTTTTGTAAATTACTTTTTACAAGGAAATATATAAATTATCTTTTAGAATATAAATATTCATTGAAAATATAAAGCTATTTCCAACATCATGGTAATTTTTTGAAAAATTTTAGACATCAGATAAATTAAATTATATATGACACAATAATGATGCAGTATTTACCTCATTAATAAAAGATTTAAATAAATAAGATTATAAATATTAATCAAATATCCGAAACCTGTCCAATTATTATTGGATGATTTTATTTAGACCATGAATAAAATTATATTAGACTTTAATTAGTTTTTGACCTTTATAAATAGAATATAATTATATAATAAAATAATATTATCACACTTTTTTAAAGAGCCCCTCCTCCCCTTATAAAAATACCCTAATTCTATCAATTTCCTCACACATCTAAAGCCAGTTGGCTCATCCAAACTATGCCCAATTAATATCCCTACATATTTTTCCTCCTCCTAGAACCCTTAAATTAGGCATAAGGCATTTCATGAAGATTTATTGGTTCAAACCAAAGGGAGTTACCCAAAATAAAGGTAACAATTTCTCCTAACTTCTTTTATTTAATTTTACTTCTCCAACACCTAAACTCTTTTTATTCCATTATTTTATAACAAAACCAGTATCCTGATTATACTAAGATGTTTTTATGAGAAATATTCGAACTACACTTACAAAAACCTCCATATAATGTGTGACTAACATACAGTTTCTGTGGATGACAAACTAACGCCTCACGAGACGATGATTGTTCGATTATCTCATACTGCCTATCATGGTGGCCATTAAGATGACAATATATTTATATATGATAAATATTATGTTTATTTTTTCTTTATTTTTCTTTATTTTTCTTTTATATCATACCTTTATGGTATCTATTATGGGTAAACGTGATAATTTCATTTGAGGAATTGCGGACTACCGCCCTTCAAAGTGATATGACTCGTTAATGCCATATGTGGGACATATAAAGGATGGAGTTAATTATATTAAATATGATATTATATTGTAATTATAATATACCTATGTGTCATTATGTTTTAATTCCATTAAAATTTGAAATAGAAATTAATGTAGCGTTCATGCGTACAGAAGACTTACCGTCTCCATGAACGGTGCATTTCATTTCTTACCTCCAAATGATATGTACTGTTATAAATATATATATATATATATATGTACTGGATATATATGATATATATGATATATATGATATCTAAATAATTAATATAATTCTGGATATAACGGACTATTGACCACATGGACAACATGTAAATATAAGGTGTTCATTTTTTACTCAAGTACCACATATCGACAAAACGATCATTATTAACATAAATGATTACATAATGTTTATAACATGGAAATAAGTGATATTAAAGGAATAATAAACTTGATAAAGGATCCTAAGAAAGTATAAATTATCTTTAGTTTATTATTCAAGAGATTAAAGAGAGATCTAGTCAACTCATACATGAGGTAAGGGACTTCGTCTCAATCTCTTTTCATTGAGGAATATTTTGTTTTAATACGTGATTTTATTTTATACGCTGTATAAATACATTTGAATTTTAATTTCATTCAAAGGTAAAAATTTTCTTTGATTCATTTTACTAAACGAAAAAAAAGAATATTGTTTTAACGTAAGTGGTTACAATGACCTTTTCGCTGCTGCGATTATTATTTGATATTTGGTTCCTTAACAAGCCGTAATGTTTTTAAATGGAAAAATAAATACCATATTCTCATTTTAGGTATTTTCATATTGAAAATGATTTTGATAATGGATTTTTTATTTCAATATCTTGAAATGATATATTTTTTTTACAATGTGGGAATGTTATCTTTCCTTTATATTTATGTTTTGTGTTATGATTATGTTATGGTTCTTGGGAACTATTTACGTATATGGGTGGTTCCCTAATAAATCTTGGGAAGGTGAGCCTGAGATAGATCTCTCATGTAATGGGTAACCTGACGTAGGTAAATGTGGCTGTTTCTCCTATGATATTTTGGGAATATAATGTGATGTGTATTCCAAATATAACTCCCTACTTAGATGTGGTATCTACAATGTAAGTATGATATGAATTCCACAACTTACCTTTATGATTTATGATTTATATGTGTAATTCATAAATCTTATAATTTCATGAGCTAAGTAAAAGAGTTCATGTTCTATATGTATGTATGAACTAATGTTTTCATTCTTTGTTTAATAACCCTTACTATGCTTTTTATACACATCCCATGTTTTGAAATGTTTTCACAGGACTTAAAGTTGAATACGGTCAAGGATGGGATCATGGAAAAGTCATTATGTCTAAAACATGGAACTAGACGTGGATCAATTTTTCAAGAGTTTTTATTTTATGAAAAAAATGGAAACTGTGTAGAAGTGTCTACTTTGTAATCTTTTGAGATGTAATAGTTATGTACTAATTCTCTAAACTCTAAATCTAAAAAGATCCTCAACATGAATTATTCATCTAATTAAATATGTTGTAATGTTTATGCTCAGGTCCTTATAGTGAGGACTACCACCTCCACAGAGTGACATCTTCCATTTTTCATTACCACCTATAATTTTCAACTTATGTGTTGATATTTAGGACTTCATACAATATCCAAAATATAGATATGATAATAAAATTTCAAATTACTTGTAATTGCTTTCCCACTCATTTATCAGGAAATAATACATTGGTTATTGTACATATGAACTACCACCTCCACGATCAAATAGTTTCATTTTTTATCACCACTAATGAAAGATCAAATTAAATATATATTTAATATATAGAAGTTATATTTATAACACTTTTTATATTGCAGATACTATGATTATATTTTATGATTCATTAGGAAATGGTTATCATACATGAGGAGTGCCAAACATATTGATAGAATAACCTCAAGTTACTAGTGTAAGAGAAAAAATAATATAATAAATAAATAAAATATGGGAATATATGGCCCATAGAAAATAAATAAATAATAAAATATTATCAAATAAGGTATCTAATGTACAAAATATGATTATACAGAATATCATTCATGTGTGTGTATCAAATTTGTAATATGGTAAGGGGCTTTGACTCAAATTTCACTACTTAAGACATGTTTTTTATTATAAATCAAATTCTTTCTATGTTTTGTAAATTAAACATAATTATAATCATATATAATAAAATTCCCTTTATTACTTGTAACTGAATATATATATATATCTTTCACTGGGGTTTTAGTAAAATCCACCTCAAATCATAGTGATTTTTGTCTCATTTTCATATCGATGAGATATAGTTGAAATTGAAAACCAAAATTTCTTTTATATAGTGTATTAAATATGCTATTTACATAAATTATTATAAATATAACTTCTTCATAGATAAATGAATTTCTATTTAATTTTAACCTTATTCTTATTACGTTACCATTAACATAAGTGTTTTTGGAAACTGAATTGTTATTAACTGAATATGATTTTTTTCATTATGAACACATTTCATATGCATTGGATTTATTCCACCATTTTGTTATATTATTTGGTAGTTTATTATTTTTTCATAGGATTTCAAATTTTTACCACATAAACCCTTTTTAAATTTCCCTTGCATCATGAATTATGACCTCCATCAGAGATATAGTTACATAAAATTTCCATTCTTTGAGTCATAATTATATTCTTTGGGAATTATTCTATTATGTATAAAAATCCTTCTTTTTCATATTTAATAGGATATTTCATATTTCCATAGAGGTAGATAAATTTCTTTAAATAAATGATTTTTAATCAATTAATTTCATTATCATAAATTTTCTATTTTTTAAAAAATATCAGCACATTAAAATTTGGGGATTCACTTATTTCTATGTATATCCTCCCCAAAAAAATTTCAAATATTATTTTGAAACCCACATAATATTTTCCACATTTTAAATACAAAATTTCATTCTTATTTTTAAATATGTAATTTCTAGTTCCACTTGTACTATTTCGTGTTTTAATAATAAAATTTCACGATATTCAAATGGTTTTATATAATTTAATAATCAAATTATTAATCTTTCACACACATTTATGGGATAAATTCTATGTTATTTCAAATATAATGTATTTTAAAATAATTAGAAAATGTTTTTTCAAAATTTTTCTCTTCTCATTAATAAAATTATTATTGAATTTAATTTATACTCTAGTATTTTAAAATGTTTTATAAAAACATTTACATTTTCACATCTATATACACTCTAAGGTTTACCTTCCATTATGAAATTTTTTTAAAAACTCAAATATTTTAAAATGATTTGATACATTTTTGAACATGTTAATTTTTTATATTGTGATTTCATAAGTTAATGATTTTGATGTATTTTAATGGTTTATTAATATCATTATTTTTAACGTAATATTTAGGATAAGATGACTATCCATTTTCAAGTGGCTGGAATATGTATAGGTGTTTAATGGGTAGAGTCAAATATCATCCTCTAGTTAATTTATTTTGTTTTTATATCACATGATATTGTGTAATTTAACATTAATGGGATATGGGAATCATTTCTTACAATATTTTGTAGTTGAGATGTAGGAATATTTATTTATAAGTTTGTTCTATGAATGAGATATGAGTAACATTGTTTAAAATTTATTTTATAAGTGTTAAATAGGATGCTTTGATCATAATATGTTATATGATTTTGATGGTATAACATCCTTGAATATTTACTTTTGGACATGGTACAAAAAATTTAATAACTATATTAATTTATTTTATACTGTAAAATGTGACAAAATTCACGCCATTCAAAACACATAAAATCAAATAGAAATTTTGAATCATATACATACCAAAGTACCTTATAGGTTTATTCATTTATATAACAAGGGAAAAATAACACATAACTAAAACCATGTATTCATGTGATTATATTTCTTTACTATACCTATATTTTATTATTTCAAAAAATGTCTTCAACCTCTACCATAACATTATTCACAAATTATACCATTCTAGACATAATTTATTTAATATAATTATTTACATCATAGTTTAATAAATAACATAATATGGGAGAGCTTAAGCAATCTGTTTGGGTAAACATAAGAATTAATAATTGAATGTATTATGTGTGCATAAGATGGCCATAAGGGTATGATAAAAAAATAATTAATATGAGTATATCATAAAATCATTCATATAAATTAAAAATTAGATTGTTAAACATGTGACATTGAATATGACATTAAAAAATTAATAGTCATAATAATCAACAATCATTAACCATGGGATGTTAATATTGATCAATGGAACCATTAAAATTCACAGAAATCCTACAAAATTTCCCTCGTATCTTGAGACATTATATTCACCAACTTTGCTCAATCGTGTCCTAAATAATTAGATCTCAGTAAAATATATTAGAACCTCCTTATATATAGTGTGTTTCATATTTCTTTATTTTAATGATCAAAAACCATGATTATATTAGTAATAATGATTTACATGTTGTCTGATAGAATTTAACATGGTATGACAGTTTTTATGATAATTCAACCAGGAATTATGGTGATTGACATTTTTTTGGGAATCACCACCAAGACATGCTGTCATCAGCTAGTAGCTACCGCTGAGGTTAGTTACCTCTAGGTTGGAGATACAACTAAAGAGTTACCGCTATCATTGTTACATCACTGGATTCACTACTAGAATTTCTACACCAAATCCCTACCATTAAGACCATTCTCCATTAGACCAAGAGTCACTATTGGAATCTGAATCACCACCATCATGAGTTACAACCATTTTTGTTTGAGGACATTAATTTGAATGGATAAATTATTATATTTATTCAAAAATAAATTGATCATGTCTTAATGACATAGTCTAAGTTGATCAGTGGACTTTGGAACTCCTACAACTGATGTTTTTATATCTTGGGGAATGAAACCTATCTTTCTCTTTGCATGACTATTACTGACTAAGAATCCTATGGAAAAAATTTTTGAATGAATTTTTTAACCCTTATAAGTTTACTAATTCATTTTCACTGAAGATCAATATCACAGAATGACAGATTTCATTACATAGAATGATTTAGACAATGATAGTGATCAACCAGAAAATTATTGTAAAACTTATATGATCCTCTGTTTTGCTGCATCCAATAAAAATAATGCAAAATCTCATCACCATATTTAATTTAAGGACTTCAACCATTCTAAACATAATAAACTGAGCTTTGTTGATTTCTTTATTACCCTTTATTTTTTCCATTTTTTGAGTAGTGTGTTCTTACAATGTTATCAAATACACACAATCTCATGCCCCAAACTAGAGAATACTTTTTATTC
The DNA here is from genome assembly GCA_963277665.1 of Viscum album. Taxonomy (NCBI): domain Eukaryota; kingdom Viridiplantae; phylum Streptophyta; class Magnoliopsida; order Santalales; family Viscaceae; genus Viscum; species Viscum album. The sequence continues at coordinate 1,547,091,546 of OY728153.1, read as the reverse complement.
TCCCTTTCAATTATACATATTTTTTCATGGTGTCTGTGGAAAATATCCATGAGGGGCCTATGCTATCTTTTCGTCCCACGTATAACTGTGGAAGAGGCTCTTAATCCTATATATGTTGAAGCTGTTGATTGTTTACTTGATACAAGTTATTGATTTTTTTTATTATTATAATCATCAAAGCGACATGTGATTTGTTTGTGTAGGGGATTAAATATCAACTTAAGAATGAACCTCTTATTTATTATGATATGTTATTTTGTTTTATTTGATTTCCATAATATATATTGTTTTTATCTATAAACCAAACAATTAATTTTATAATTAAACTTAACAACTGTTTAAAATATTTTTTTCACTGTAAATTAATTTTAGAAGCTAATGTAATTTTAAACATTATTTTAAATCAAACATAATCAATCTTTGATAAATCTTTTAGAAGGACTGAATTTATATCGATCAATTAATTTGATTAATTTTCCATTTTGTTTTATTAATGTGATTTAATTTTATCTCTATTTTTTAACGTATTTTTTTCTTGGGAACTCAATTCAGCCCCTCTTGAGTAACTCACTCCGACAAAAATTTGGTATCATAGGCTTTTTTTAATTATATTTTCAATTTTTATTTTATATTTATTCAAAGGTTCAAAAATTTGTGCCAATTCTAAATTTTAGTTTGTTATGGATAATATAACATAAGAATATGATACTAACAAACATACATATTTTAATGGTAAAAATTATGCTCAATGGAAAATAAAAAAGAAAATTCATTTAGAAAATATGTGTTTTGACAATTGGACTATAACAGAAGATCTGTATAAAATTTCCCAAACTTATAGAATCACTTAGTGTTATTCCAAAACAAATGAATATGATTATAATTATAAATCTATGAATGATTTGTTTTATTCCATGGGTGATGATGAATTTTATAGAATATATACAAATATGTCCGCTTTTGAATTATGGGATACCTTGTCTATTTCACATGATGGGACACCTACTATCTATAAAAGGAGTCAAAACACATATAAAATCATGAACGGTAGTTTAAAATTGAAATATGATGAACCTATTTCTGAAATTTACCTGAGGATCAATTAATTGGTTAATACGATGAATTCACTCTGGAAACAAGTGTTAGATAGTTATCTTATTATAGGACTTCATAGATTCTTACCAAGTAGTTGGAGAGGAACATATGTTCCAATTATAAAATATTGTATTGTGATTAAACATTCCATAAATTAATTGTTATGAAAGTTGATGATGTTTGAATAAGTGATTAAAGTAAACATGGAGATCTATGAAGATAAACCAAAAAGAAAATCAGAAACATTCAAGACTACTTCCTCAAAACAAACTATATATGGTACATGATAAAAATACCAGTGAGGAATAATATTTTTATAGCATTGATGAGGAGATAGACCACATTACAGAATGATTCATTAAATTCAATAAGAAAAATAATATCGTCAAGAGATCAAGTTCCAATAAAAATCATGACAATAAGGTAAACTGAAAAAAGGATTAAAAAAGGATGATACTCAAAATGAATTCACTATCTCTGAATGTAAGAGGAAAGGAAACATTGAATGTGACTATCAAAAATTGAAATATAAAATGAATTTCAAGGATAAGTAAATAAGATAAAGGAAAGTCATGAAAGGAATATGGAGTGCCTCTAAAGATAGTTCATGTCATTTAGACACTAATCAAGAAATTACGTCTAATAGGGAGAATAAATTCTTTGTAGAAGGTATATTATAGGTACAAAATATTCATCATACATCTCCAAATAACATTCCAAAAATTTTAAAAAATAAATGTAAGGATAATTTTAAATAATACATGATCAATGAATATGTCTAATATTACTTTAACATGTTGGAAGTAACATTTCATGAGTTGAATGATTAATATAATTCACTTAACAAACAAAATTATTTGATATTAAATATTAAAACCAACTTTAATATTGAAAAAGAGGAAAACAGTTCAATTTTTGAAATAGGAATATGAATTAAAATTTTAAAATGAACAAAAAATAAATACATATAAATTATTACCAATGGTAATATAACATTTTCTCAAATACTTGGAAGTAAATTTTCACCCATGTATATAAATGTCATATGTTATCAACTTGGAGAGAAAAAAAATGAAAAAACCAGATTTATATCTAATAGAAGCTCTAAATATTCATATACTAACAGTACCTACTATACATTACCAAATAAAGTATGTTTACCTAAAAGAAGGAATTTTTTTTATAAGAAACCCTGTAAGAAAATATGGCTTCAAAAATATATTATTACTTACATAACTGTACCCAAAAATATTTGGTTACCAAAATAAATTTTGGAATAATGATTGTTTTTGAGGAAACCTATTTTAAAACCTCCAGAAAAATAATATCATATCTATAAAATTGATGTTCTATTCATCTATCCGGTGATTATTCAAACATAAGGAATTCAATCATTGTTTATATTGTTCATGGAACTTTTGGTGATAGTACCAAAGGGAAAATCGAAATCCTTGTAAAAATTAGTAATTGTATTTCAGAATTAATTTCTATTGTTTTGTATCTAGAGGATCTAAAATATAATCCTCTAAGAATTTTTTTACTATTTGATGATAGTTGTTTTAATATTTTAAAATAATTCTTATCATGTTAATGATGATTATTTTATTTAATCTTTTCCATTTTATGAAATGATAATATGAATTTGACTAGTTTAAATTATTTATATTTTAAATATATTTCTTTCTTATGTCAGTTTCACCAAGAATCATGGATTTGGAATATCATACTAGGCCATATCAATATTCCACCACTCAATAAGCTTACTACGAAATGATTCGATAGAGATTTACAAAATCATTAACTCTCAAAAGATATAATTTTCGATCTCTTCCAAAAAGGGATAAAACATAAGATTTTCTTAAATAAAAAAAGTAGTTCATATTAGCCTCATTGGACCTTCATGAGTTTCTTGTCTAAACGAAAAAGAATAATATATATCGCTTTATATGACATCTCTATGGACACTTGGGTATTTGTAGTAGCTTACAAAATAGAAACATGTTCTTACTTTATTTTGTATGGAAAATATATAGAAAATCTATGTGGACATAGGATTAAGACCTTATGAATTTATAATCATTAAGAATTATAAAATCTAGACATTGAATTTTTTTGGTCTAAATTTTTTTATAACCACAACTTTTCTTCTCTTGGGACACTATGATAAAATGGAGTGAAAGAAAGAATAAATATGAATCTTCAAGAGATATCCCAGATTATGCTAAATGAGTGTGACATATCTATCTACTTTTGGCCAAAGGTTGTTAAAATATCATGTTATACTATAATGATATTATTAATTAGAAATCTCTTAAAAATAACACCATATAAGTTATGGAATAATTTAAAAAAAAGTTTAATTATTTGAGGTATTTTCATTGAAAAGTGTTTATTCTAAAAAAAATGGATAATATGGAAAAAGATACATCCAAGAGTAATGAAGGGTTTTTTATTGCATATTCAACAACTATAAAATATTATAGAGTGTTTTATAAGAGATAAAAAATAATCGAAGTTCTATTCACATTAAATTTGATGAAAACGAAAAAAATGAACCTAATAATATTTCAGTAAACCATGAGGATGTCATGTTAAATATGAATATTAATTCTAATCCTTATATATGTTCCGTTAAATAATCAAATATTCATCTAGTGAACTTCCAGAACCCGAGCCTATAGAATAGTTTAACAAAACTATCACATCATTTCAAAAAAACTTTTAGGACTCATAGAAACCACCTTTAGTTGCTGTAATAGGAATCCAAGATAAAGGTACAAAAACTAGAGCATCCCATAGGAATAAAAATGATCACCAAGTCTTCTTATGATAACTAGAGCCTAAGAACCTTAATAATGGCCTCAATGATGAATTATGGGTAATATCTATACAAGATGAACTTTATAAATTATAGAGAAAAAATGATTGGGGACATGTTTGTAGACCTAAAAAAACATTAACTATTATCACTTAGTGGGTGTTTAGAAACAACTTTGATAAGTTTTGAACTGTAGTATGAAAGAAGGCTAAATTAGATACACATGGTTATAATCAAGAAGCTGTTATTGATTATTAAGAATAATTTTTACCTGTAGCTAGACCTGAATCCATTAGGATACTACTTTCCTATGAATCACATTTGGAATTCAATATATATAAAATAGATTCTAAAATTGAAATAATTAATAGGGTTATAATTGAGTATGTTTTTTCTAACATCTACCTAAATTTTTAAAATCATGTTTTTAAATTAAAAAATTATTTATATAGTTTAAAACATGCTCCCAGAGCCTTGTATGATAATATTACATCCTTTCATATCTCAAAACGTTTTTCAAAAGGTATAAAATATCCAAATATTGTAATAAAATTAATCTCAAAAGGTGTTTTATTAGAAAACAATTATGTAGATGATATAATTTTCTGATCTATATAGATTCCCCTTGTACAGATTTTTGAAAGCTCATGAAAAATGAATTTGAAATGAGTTTAATGGGTGAACTAAAATTCTTTTTTGGATTTCCAATTTTTTAACATAGAGAATGAATTCATTTAAATAAATGTAAATATAATAAATATATTTTAATTTTTATTCACAGATAACACTAAATGCAGTGATACTCCAATGAGTTCCACCTATAAACTAGATATTAATAAAGATGGGAAATAAATTGTTCAAAATAGTTATTGATTTGAGATTGGTATTTTAAGTGAACTTAACCTCTATTAAACTATATATAATGTTTAGTGAGTGTATGTGTGCTCTCTATCTAGATAATCCAAAGAGACACACATAATATCCCTTAAAATACTGTTTAACTATCTAAAATATATGACTGATTTAGGATTCCTATATCTAAGAAGACAATCATTTGATTTTTTATATTCTTAAAATGTTGATTTTTTGTGGAAGTAAGTTAGTTAGAAAAAGCACATCCAAAACATGTCATGTTTTTGGAAAAAATATAGTATCATGGTGAAGTAAGATACATAATTCTATTGCACTACATACTTCAATAGTTGGATACATAGATGTTGGAAGCTACTATGCATGAATCTTGTTGTTGAAAATTTTGTGAAAACACAAGTGTAAGAAACATTTCTAGAAAACATGTATCTCGCTCTAGAACAAAGAACATTAGTGGATGAGCTGGTTCACATACAATCACTATGTGTATTATCTAATGTTGGAATATAATTTTTATCAAATTGATGATTTTATTTTCTAAAAGAAAGAGGATGAAATAAGAATTAGCATTGATGGAGTATAGTTTTATCCCTCATCAATGGAAATGGAAAACTACCTAAAAGTATCTCATAAAGGGTTATATGAGGATTTTTGGGGGACCATTTCTAGTTCATGTGAAATATTAAATTAGGAAGAGGCCCTCCTATATCTAACATGAGATGGTAGACTGAGTAGACATAATGATGTTGAACATGATAATAAATGTATACAAATGGTTAAATTTTTCTAACATGTATTTTTTCCTAAAAAATTATATTTTAATACTATTATATATTTTTATCATTACATTCTATTTATGATGAATAATTGAAAAGGGCCAATCAATTTAGATTTCTGATGATCCATAGTTATGACACGTGAAAGAAATTTTGACGGTCCAACTCTATAAAATATCCATAGATGATATCTTTAATAAAGAATGCTATGGGCATAGTCATGGAAGGTAAATAATAACAAGAAAAGATTAGTGTGTGTTTCATATCATATATGTTAGGAGAAAAGGTAATAGTGAGAAAGAAATAGTGATGTAATGTTGGGTAAGAAAACATTTCTAATTATATAAAAAATTAAACCCTATTGGTCATCCAACTAGACCTAATGACATAGGGGGTCAAAGTCTTGAACAGAATGAGTGAGTTGGATATTATAATAATTATGATATTGATAGTGATAATGTTTATAAAGATATAGAATAATAATAAGAATCTTTAGTGGATGTGGGGAGTGATTTAAAGATTCTTAAATCTCCACCTAATGTGTTTTGGGATATACTAGTCCACCAGGCTCCATACCTACCCAAGAATCTATTTTAATCGAAAATGATGATAAGGAAAATGAAGTATCTAGAGATGCACAGTTTATGAAATATTCTTCCTTATTATTGTTTCGGTGCGGATGTGCGTCGGGTTACGCTGTTCCGCCAGGACGCGTTCGCGCGTGCACCCGTCAACCCGAGGGGATGGGCGCGCGGCTTGTGGTCCCGCAGTCCCGCTTTCCAAGGGCGGGCGGCATCCGTCCCTTATTCAGGGGCGTCTGCTCCTTGATCGAAACCGGGATGATGGGATGTCGTCTCTTCCTTCCTTGGACGTCTCCTCGGAACTCGTCGCCTAATCCGGGTCTCCCTCATAGACTTAAGAATGTTCGTGAATCTCGTTCCCGGCGCCATATCTTCATGGACACCGGTTAATTACGCTGCTTCCGCCCGGACGTTCCAAGGAGTCTGGGCGGGGCAGCAACCTGCGGTGAGAAGGCCGGGTGGCTCTGGGTGCTGGGGGCGTGTCGTAACGCTGCGGCTCTGCACATCTGTCTTCCGTCCCTAATAGGGCTTCTCGAAGGCATGATGGCCTGAGGCATCCCGTACTAGGTGCGGGGAACTTTGTCACCTGAGGTTTTCCTCAGCTTCCCGTGTTTAACACGGGGTATGCCGCGAGTTTAACGTCCAGCGGGGACGGCATCGGGCCGATCAACACGAAAAGTGGATCAGATGACGGAACCCCTTGCGGGGAACCTCCGACGCTGGGGCCAGCACATGGGCGGCTTCGCAAGTAACGTGGAGTGGAGTGAAGTGGCATGACCCCACCGGGATGTGGCGGCCCGGGTAAGGATCAGGATGGATGATGAAGTGAAGAGCTTGGACCCCAGAGGGGCTTCCTACGTACCACGCGTTAACACGGATCAAAGTCAACGTAGTTCGGGCATACAGTTTAACGTCATGCTGGACGTCGGCAAGCCGACTCACGAAGAGGTCGAGGCCGCCGGGCGGAGGATTGAACCGAACCACCTCGCACAGAGGGGGATGGAACGGCCGGGTGGATCACAGTTTCACGTCATGCTGGACGATAAAAGGGAAAATGGAAAAGGGGGGCTGTGGGGAGGCACCGTGGAGATACACACGGGCAGTCTCCCACAGGGGCGGATTCATAGGTGAATCAACGCAAGCGTGAACCCTGGAGGGGTCCACTGATGGACGAACCGACGTAAATACGACCGGGACGACCAGGTGGTGGGCTTGAACCTCGGGGAGGCTTCCTACGTACCCTGTATAGAAGACAGGGATCAAAGTCCACGTAGTTCATTCTGTCAGGACTTACGCACTTGAGGCAGCCCGGTTGCGGCAAAACTCAGTTGGAAGGGACTTGGACCGAAAGCAGAAGACACCTCGATCCCAGTCATACCCTCTACTGGCTTCGGCCGTGGGGAGGCGCAATGGAGATACACATGTGCAGCCTCCCACGAGAAACTAGGGGTTTGTACCCTGCCCCCGTAGGGAAAAGCCACTCCCATTAAATCGTCCCTAAAGAGGGGCAATCCCGACATCCCTGCAGGGACGAGCGGGTGGGGGCCACATCCAAACCGGGGGGACCCTGCGTGCGGAGCACGGGATCAGGTTGCGGACGGTTTAGCGTCTTGCCAGACGAAGTACAGTTTAACGTCATGTGTTGAGGACGAAGCGGACGGTTTAACGTCTTGCCGGACGAAGTACAGTTTAACGTCATGTGTTGAGGACGAAGCACTTGGCAGTTTAACGTCTTGCAGCGCGGACGATGGGGGCTAGGCAGTTTAACGTCGTGCAGCTTGGACGGATGTGCAGTTTAACGTCATGCTGGACGAATATGCAGTTTAACATCATGCTGGACGTATGCGCAGTTTAACGTCATGCGGGACGAATGCTGAACAGTTTAACGTCTTGTAGCTCGGACGTAGTGCAGTTTAGCGTCATGCAGGGCATAGGTTGCCGGACGATGGGTGCATGTCACTTCGCACGAACCTGGAGGGCCGCACGGGAAGACAACGCACGGTGCGGGCACCCAGGATGAGGAGCATCGGGCGCCACGCAGGCAGGTGCCCTCAGGGGGTCGAGGGGGCGACCCTGGCAGATTGCGCGCAAAAAGGAAGCTTTGCGCGCAATACTGCGGGCCGGCGCGCAATCGGGGCGGCTGGCGCGCAATTGGGCCAGCGCCTTGCGCGCGGATGCTTGAGAATGCTCACACCGGGCTTCGGATAGCGCGCGGGGGCAACGGCTCATTCTCTAATGAATGGCCACTTGAAAGAAGGGGGTGCGCGCAATCGGGCCGGATTGCGCGCACCCCGGGGGCAATTGCGCGCAAGCGGGTTCTTTTGCGCGCAAAGGCCTTAGGGTGAGTTTTTATTCAAATGAAAGGAGCCAGCGGGGATTGCGCGCGAAGGCGGACCCCGAGGCTTTCTTGCGCGAAAGAAAGGAGGTTACCCGAAGTTCGTCATTGCGCGCGGAAGGGTTGAATTGTGCGCACGAGAGACGTTTCGACTTCCAGCAACCTTTGAAACGTTGGGGGTCGCCTTGTATTTATAGGCAACCCCTGGCGCGGAATCCAAGGCGCGAGCGCGAAATTCTTCTCGCGGGCGCGGAATCGGACACGGCGCGCAAGGGAGTCGCGCGGACCCGCGGCGCGCAAAATTGCGCGCCGGACCGGCGCATTTCGCGCATCCCGGGGGGTTTGCGCGCGGAACATCTCCTTTGCTCGCGGGCCTCTGAAATTCCGCGCAAGGCCTCCGGGCCCTCCGAAACGTTCTTCCGACTCCAAATATCACTTCGCTTTCCGCATCCGGAGCTTCGTTTGGGAACAACGGACTTTTCCGGCGTCTACAAAAGCCCCCCCTCGGAATCTGATCGGCGAGAGGTCGCAACGATCGGATTCTGAGGGAGACGCCGGAATGCCGAAGTCCTGGGCGACGCGGGACTGTGGCGCGCAAAAATGGGTGTCGGGCGCGAAAGCGGCCGATGCGGTCGCGCAAAGCCTTTTCCGCGCAGCGCGGACCACGGCCTCGCCTATAAATAGGGGCACTGGGTCCCTCCGTGCCGTACACTGGCCTTCCGCGCGATAAGCCTCTTTGCTCTCGTGCGCGGAATTGCCTTTTCCGGCGCGGAATTCGCTCGCTCGTCGCGCAAAACCGTCCGGACTTCGCTCTGTTTTTGCGCGAATACCCGGGGTTTTTCGCGAAGGACTTCCCGATTGCGCGCCGTCCACTAGGATTGCGCGCCGCCTCTCAAACTTTTCCACCAGCCTCGTCCGATCCCGCACGCTTCATCCCTTAACCCGCACGACTCCCGCATCTTCCGAGATGGCCGCGCACAGAGGAAATGAAGGGGATGCCGCCACTCGCAGAGCCGAGATGGCGACGAACGAGGAGGTTTACGGAGCCAAGGAGATTGTTTCTAACAATCAATCCTTGTTCGACTTGCTAACGCCGGCCCAGAAGACATATCCACTGTCGGACAACCTGCCGCTCTGGAACTTCGGCATCCTAGATGAGGTTCCGGTGCCAGGGTTCGAGATTGATGCGCCGCGGACCTGGGTGACCCGGGAGGACGAGCTTCTCCGCTATAACATCACCAACAATGGGCATCCTGCCAGGGAGACCAGACACTTGGATGTCTATGTCCTGAACCCGAGGACGCGAACCATTGACGGGGGTGAGCCTACTGCGGAGAATTCTCCAGCCCTCTACTCGAGCATATATCGCCAGAGCGTCACGGACGACACCAAGGGCTGGCTGAAGGACTGGGACTTGCGGTCTGGGGGCAACTTCACCAGTGAGTGGGCCTGGGCGTTCTGGGTACGCCACACTTGCGATCACTTCGCAGAGGAGCTGCGGTACATCGGCCTGTTCGAGGCGGTGTGGACGTCGCAGTTCCACTTCTACCAGCAGTCTGAGCTCGGGCCGGAGCTGTTCACTCGCTGGTCCCCGGATACCAACACCTTCCATCTTCACCATGGGGAGGTCGGCATCGGTCTCTGGGACATCCACTGCATCGGAGGTATCCCGCTGGAGGGCTACCAGTACGATGAGTTCCTGCCACCGAAGAACATCTGGGAGGACAGGTCACGGACTCCCATTCTGACCTGGCATCTTCTTGACCTGGCTACGCAGCGGCTCGGGATCCAGGACTTCCAGAAGGACATAGCCTACAAGGATTGGTTCGGCCAGTTCCTGGAGCATGACCCGGCGGTCAAGATGCCAGGCAGGGGGAAGCGGTGCCCGACCGCAGCTCAGAGGAGCCGGAACGGGTCGTACTGGCGGGTTCTGGAGACGGGCGACTACCGCTCATGGGGGTACCGCGTCATCGAGGCCCGGGACCCGAATGTCCGGTACGCGGCGTTCCTGGCCGCCTTTCTGAGCGGGTGGCTCCTGCCAGTGCGGGATGCGAGGATGGGCGTCCGCCCGGCGACGCTGGCGATGGCGGGCGCCATGGCTGCCAATAAGAGGTACAACCTCGGGGTCCCAGTACTGGCGAGGCTGTATGCCATTCTGGGACGCATCTCACGAGGGGGGTCGCCACGAAGGATCTGTGGGCCCTTTCAGTTCTTCCACGGCTGGGTGGCTGCTCACCTTGGTGGGTATACGTTCCCAAATGCCATCAGTCCTCCGGGCAACGGCCTGCGACCCTCCCTGCTGAACATTGCGGGGGTCGCTCCGATGACCCTCAGTGAGGAGGGCGTGAGGGTTCGGATTGGCAATCATGCCAATTTCAACTTCAGCCCGTTCCCCACTCCCGTCGGCCAGATGATCGACAACGGACAGGGCCCGCTGGAGCAGCATGAATACTTCCTGAACATGCGGGGCGGGGTGCTCGTGACTCGGATCGACGGGAAGGTGATCTGCGAGCCTTACGTGCCGACCCGGTTCGCCAGGTAGTTCGGGTGCCTTCAGCGGATGCCGAAGAGGGTATTCACCGCTGTCCGGGAGGAGACGAACCCTTGCGTCCTTCGCCAGATGTGGCTGATGTTCGTCGCCTTCGGCTCTGGCGACGTCATCACTCTCCCTCCTACCGGGATCGACGCAGGCTTGGCAACTGAGTATGCCGAACACTGGGCCATCGCGTACCCCGAGGGGCTCTTGCGGAAGATAGTTCGGCGGCTCGAGGCTACCCGTGCGGAGACCGGGCGTCAAGGGAGGAGGCAAGGCGCCGCCACACGGGGGAGAACGGAGGCGCGCCAAGCAGCGGGGCCGGCGCGAGCAGGGACTTCGGCGGCGGGCACATCGCAGGCTGCCGCTACGACCTCGGCGCCCAGAGAGGGGGCACATGCGGCGGTCGAGGAGCGGCCCGGGAAGCAGGTGAGGCGTCTGCTCGAACCCTCCCACGATGCAGTCTTCCCGGCGCTGTGGTCGGCCTGGATGACCCTGCGGCAGTCACTGGGGACCGACGTTATCTGGCGAAAGATACTCAGAGAAGGAATCTATCTGCCAGAGGTCGGGCGCCTCCAGATCACCGACAGGGTGGACTTCAACCGGCAATATGCATATCTGACGGCCATGGACGAGTACGCACGCCAACGTGGTCAGCGTGCGGAGCCATCCCTTCTGGTGAAGGTGATGCTCGGTCTCGAGCCCGCTCCAGAACAGATGCCGCCGGGAGAAGATGACAGTAGCGACTCCGAGGAGGAGGAGGAGACGGGGGAGGATGAAGGCTCCGAGGGAAGGTCCCATCGGGGGAGCCCACGGGAGAGTGGCGAGGTGGCCGGCTCTGACAACGTTGATGTCACTGAGCTCCTCGAGGTCCGCTTCTATCCCTACTCAACTTGCTTCATCCATTCTCTTATGCAGCTTCTAACCCGTTTCTCCATCCTTCTCAAGAGCACACGGATGTCGGTCAGGCGTCCTCAACAGGAGTAGGAGAGGCGCCAGCAGGACAAGGCGGGGGCCAGGCACCCATTATCGAACTGTCAAGTGCTAAGGGGTCCCCTGCTGCAACTGTTCCTGCGGCGACCGGGGTAGCGGAAGATGACGCTCCGAACTCCCGTAAGTCTCCCTACTTTACTGCTGGTGCTTGCCATTGACGATCCGTGACTAACCATGGCATGCCCCGCGCAGTGATCTCAACATTGGAGGCTCGTCGGGTTGTCGAACCCGGGCCATCTACGAGTGGACCAGTGGTGGACATGCCGCCTGCTCTGGAACAGACCTTCCAAACCGAGCCGGCCCCACCAACTGCTGATCAAGGGGCTGCGGACGTCGGCGGTGCTGCCATCGGAGAGAGGTTGGGGGCTGACGAGGGTGTCAGCGCCGCTGGGGAGAGAGAAGAAGGTTGCCCGGATGTTGGGGAACCTATCCCTCGTGAGGACCTCCCAGGGGCGGACCCTGCAGCAGACCTGCTGGCTGCCTTCCCTGCTTACCGGCCTGCCGACCCCGAGGAGATGGATGACTCGGACGCGGAGGCGGTCGAGGATAGCCGGGTAACGCGACGCAGGGGGTGGAAGTGCATCCAGCGCTTCCTCAAGCGAGACCCATCGGAATGGCTGGGGCGCATGGGATCACTTCAGACCTGGCTGCGCTTCCTGTGTGCCGGGGGAGCTGATGCTCAACGCCTCCATCTGACGGTCCGTGATTTCATGGCCGAGAAGATGCGCGAGAGCCGCTGGCGTGCCGACGTCGCACAAAGTCGGGACATGTCGGAGAGCACGCAGGCGCTCATCGCGGAAGAGCAGGAAGTCCGGCGCCTCGAAGGGCAGGCGGCAGAGAAGGAGGCCTTCGTCGCAGCATGTACCGAGCTTGTGGAGCAACTATCAGCACAACTGATCGACGCTCAGGTACAGCTGACGGAGGCGGGCCAACAGATGGTCACACTCCAAGTCGAGCGGGAGCGCGCACAGGCCAGGATTGACGAACTGCGTGCTGCGACCGCCGATGAGGAGAGGGCACGCAGAGAACGAGAAGTAGCCCTGGAGGCCGCCAGCCAAAGGGTAGCGGCATTAGAAAGACTTATCCAGCACGCTAATCCTTAGGGGCTTTGTTTTTTGCCATTCCTAGAACATTTTGCTTCCGTTACTTAATATTTTGATCCACTTGTATGAATCTCCATATTTATCTGCGTCTTTTGGTTTAACATGCTCAACCACAATTCGTTGTCTTGCGGGAGTGTTAACCAAGCATCAGGCATCCATAATTGGGCCTGGGTTTCTGGAGAAAAGAGGGAGGTCATTCCTAGGAAAGGAGACCTCAGAACTAACCAATGTATCATCCCCCAACTTGTTCCAACACACGAGCGGGACAACGCTAGGGGCGTTGAGATTTTATCCGAACATAGGGAAATGAGAAAGGGTGAATCGCGTGTCCCGAATCCAGACATCCACAACGGTCGGCCTTCCAGGAAATGCCCAAGATGGTAGGCGGACAGTGGATCGACCATAACAACTGCAATAGACGGACCGAAAAAGGCCATCATTCATATTGCAGGAGGCGGACCACATGTCATCATGAATACCGCTTTGGGGTTCCTTCAGACACAAGGGTGGAAAATCCAGATCAACAGGGCATGCAAAGCGTGGGGCGAAGTGACGATTTGTTCGGACAGAATCCAACGCTCTCAAAATTGCGCCACCGTGGGGAAAAGCGTATTAGGCGGATGCACTAATCTGGCCGTGAGTCACCTCAATTCTCAGACAGCACCTCTCTGACGAGGAAACCGTCGCTTCCCATCCTTGCGATGGGGCATCCCGAGCTGAATCGGGGAGAATATTACGACTGCACCACTCTACCCGAAGTCAGGCCAGACGGCCGGCGACGAGGAGGGGCGGGACTTATCGATCCCTGAGGCTGGACCCGAGTCGAAATGCCCGGGCGTTCCTACGTACTCCATCAAGCTGGAGATCAAGCCACACGTAGTTCTGTGAGTGCAGTTTAACGTCATGCAGGACGTAGGACCCCATTTGGGGTAGATCTTAGTTTAGGGTCTTAGAGCTCGGACCATAAGGGCTGGATCTTAGTTTAAGGTCTTAGAGCTCGGACCATAAAGGTGGAGGATCTTAGTTTAAGGTCTTAGAGCTCAGACCATAGGGCTAGAGGATCTTAGTTTAAGGTCTTAGAGCTCGGACCATAAGGGCTAGATCTTAGTTTAAGGTCTTAGAACTCGGACCATAAGGGGAGATCTTAGTTTAAGGTCTTAGAGCTCGGACCATAAGGAGAGATCTTAGTTTAAGGTCTTAGAGCTCGGACCATAAGGGGAGATCTTAGTTTAAGGTCTTAGAGCTCGGACCATAAGGGGAGATCTTAGTTTAAGGTCTTAGAGCTCGGACCATAAAGGGGGGATCTTAGTTTAAGGTCTTAGAGCTCGGACCATAAGGAGTGATCTTAGTTTAAGGTCTTAGAGCTCGGACCATAAAGACTCGAAGCACGCCACATCGTGGTCATATCCCCTGGATATGCGAAGATGCACTGAGGGATAGTGTCAAGAGTGTCGAGGTTTCTCCTGGTTAGAATGGGAGGTGGAAAATGTGAATCATGCGGCCATTCACTCAAGGACTGGGGGCACCGGCGCAACGATATGGGAGTACTGCCGACCGTGGCGGAAAAGCAGCATCAATATCGCACTAACCGTTGGTGGAATGAGGCAGCAAACGAGCATCGACCGCTCAATCGCAGGATTCATATCGATTTGCTGCCCGAGGCCATTGGGGGTACCGGCCCGAGTCGGTGGGAGAGCACTGAGGCATTGTGTCCGAACCGTTCACGGGGGCTCCACCCAGGGCGTAGACGATGGGTCCGAATGAAAGGGAGCACGAAGCCTGAAAAGTGGAGGAAACCTGACCAAGCGGATCCTGACCCTCCTGGCAATAAACCAGAGTACTCTTGACACCGGTGGACCACGGCAAGGGGTCGGGGAACACGCCTTGAGGGTGACCTGAAGGCGGCGGATTCCCCAGAGAAGGGGGAATCTCTAAGAGGTGGGGGGCTGGACCCGAAGTTTCAAACATCCGGGCGTTCCTACGTATCCCATAAGGATGGGAATCAAGCCGCACGTAGTTCTTGAAGCGCGGCGCAACACAATCGGGCACCAGCGCGGGGAAGAGTGCGGGTCTGACCCTCGCACACAAAAGGAGCGGCATTTGATATTTCTTGTTTGTCCTTAAAGATGAATGGTTTTTCTTTGTGCGACGACATGCCTGTGATTGAGAAATCTCTGGCGTCGCCGCAATAATCAAGCCACGGAAGGCATTGACGAATGGCGTGGTTATTAACCAGCGCCCAACATGAGTGTCCCCTGAGGGGAACATCACGATGCAGTGCCGTTTTCTCGTCGGGCGGCCAAGACGATCACAGTTTACGGTCGTGTGGTAGGACCAGACAACACAGTTTAAGGTCGTGTGGTTCGGACCATGGAGGAATCCGCTTACCGCGGTACGGCGGACACGGCGGAGGTGGGAGCATACCCAGCCCTGCGGTCACGCACGATTCCAGGAGAAGAGTCTTGGGATGGGGGTCTGCACATGTCCATCACCCGAGGGGCAGAGATGCTAGCCTCCAGATATACTGGGCCCAGAACGCAATTGTTCGGGCGACTCCCTCCTCCTTATGGGGACGGGGGTCCAGCTACGCATGGCCCTTAGGGAGGATATCTGCATACATCCTTGGTGCTCAGATCATGGGAGCCTCGAACGACATCATTACCCTGGTTGGTCTGCCTAACGTGTAAAGGCGTACCGGAGGTCAGTATGAAGAGAGTGTCAAGATCCCACTACAACGCACAAAGGCGGAGTGTGATGAGGACTGCGCAACCAATGTTCAGAGCCTGAAGGAGCTGACATGGCGATCAAGGATGTTGCTGACGCATTCGCAACACAACATCCGATCGCGTCAGCCTAAGACGGGGCAAGCAAAACGAGCATCAACCGCTCAATCGCAGGATTCATATCGAATTGCGGCCCAAAACCGGCCGGTAAATCGACCCGGAGCGGTGGGAGAGCACTGAGGCATCGTACCCAAACCGTTAACGAGGATCCCTTTGAGTGAAGGCTCGAACAAGAGGAAGCGCGGGGCCTGACAAGCAACACAGGACTTGTCGGGATTGAATCTGACACTACGAGTCATAGACCGAAGCACCCAAAACATGTTAACAGATCTCCGGAAAGGGTCGGAGGACTCACCCTGAGAGCAACCGAAGGGGGGCAGATCCCCGTGATCAACCAAGAGACGGGGCTGGACCCGAGACACAAGCGTCCAGGCGGTCCTACGTATCCCATAAGGATGGGAATCAAGCCATACGTAGTTCTTGAGAGGCAGTTTAACGTCATGCAGGACGATGAGGGGTGTGAGGTAGTCCCACACACGGGGGAGGCGTACGGCGCGGCCAGTAGACCGACGTGAATGAGGACGTAATCCCCCGCTCACGCGATACGCCTCGCACAAAAAAGGAGGGGAACTGGGGCCAGAGGCCCAACGCGGGATAGGGATTCCCAGGAAATGGGGCTGGGCCTGAAACATGAATGTCCAGGCGGTCCTACGTATCCCATAAGGATGGGAATCAAGCCATACGTAGTTCTTGAAGTGCAGTTTAACGTCATGCAGGACGATGAGGAAAAAAGAAGGGGGGAGCAGAAGGCATCCCCAAACGTGGGGGGGGGGGGGCGTACAGCGTGACGAGCAAACCGACGTGAATGAGGGCATAGCCCCGCACTCACACCATACGCCGCACACCCGGGGGCAACTGGGCCAAGGGCCCGAGATGGGATGGAAATTCCCGAAGGATGGGGCTGGGCCTGAAACATGAATGTTCAGGCGGTCCTACGTATCCCATAAGGATGGGAATCAAGCCGCACGTAGTTCTTGAGGGGCAGTTTTACGTCATGCAGGACGAATGCTGAACAGTTTAACGTCTTGTAGCTCGGACGTAGTGCAGTTTAGCGTCATGCGGGACGAAGTGCAGTTTAGCGTCATGCAGGACGAAGTGCAGTTTAGCGTCATGCAGGACGAAGTGACACTCAGGCAAAGTATTGCTTGAGGAACCTAGCGTTGGTGGGAGGAGTGACACGCTCACCATCCATGGTCGCTAGGGAGTACGCGCCATTGGGATAGACCTTGTGGACAACAAAAGGTCCCTCCCACTTGGGCTCCAACTTGGGCGGCTTCCTGCCGGGGATCATCGGTGCTCTTAGGGCTAGCACTAGATCACCCTGCAGGAAGGAGCGGAGGCGAACCTTCTTATTGAAAGCTCGAGCCATTCTGCTTTGATGCCTCTCCAAGTTGTGCAAAGCGCAAAGTCTATTCTCATCCAGTGCTTCCAACTCGACTAGACGGGCTTCAGCAACTCTGTCCGGCGCTTGCTGGTCGTAGACCGCAGTGCGCAAGGACGGTAACTGGATCTCGATGGGCAGGACGGCCTCAGCTCCATACACCAGGGAATAAGGGGTCATCTGGGTGGAATTGCGAGTCGTCGTCCGATAAGCCCAGAGGGCGTTGGGGAGCTTGTCCGGCCAACTCTTCTTGTTCTGACCAACCATCTTTTGCAGAATGTTAGAGAGGGTTTTGTTAAACGCCTCGATCTGTCCATTCGCCTGCGCATGATAGCGAGATGTATGGTTCGAGCGGATGTTATACTTGGCGTACAACTTCTTCAACTCGGCTGCTCGGAAATTGGTTCCGTTATCCGTGAGGATAGCGTGAGGCACTCCAAATCGATAGATGATGTTGGAGGTCACGAAGTCAGCGATCGAACAGGATTTGACCTCTCTGAGCGGAATCGCTTCTGCCCATTTGGAGAAGAAGTCCGTGGCGGTCAGAATGAACCGGCACTGGCGAGCTGTCGCCGGCGGGTAAGGTCCCACAACGTCCAGTCCCCAGACTGCAAAGGGCCAGGAATACCTTGTGGTATGGAGAGGCTCCGGCGGCCGATGCACAAAGTTCGCATGAACCTGGCACGCATGGCACCTCCTGGCATACTCGATGCAGTCATGGATCATAGAGGGCCAGAAGTATCCCAACCTCCGAATCTGGTGGGACAGCTTCGGCCCAGTCTGGTGGGCGCCGCATGAACCAGCATGAACCTCTTGCATGACTCGTGGGATCTCAACTCCCTGAAGGCAACGGAGGAGAACACCATCAAACCCGCGCTTGTAGAGGATCTGCTCCAGACCGGGACTGCTCTGGAGGACAAACTGCGATGCGCGGCGTCGAACTCGCTCGCGCTCGGCCCGATCTGACGGAAGAATGCCATGTTGGAGGTACTCAACCAAAGGCGCCCTCCAATCACGGGCTGATTCGACTACTATATCTGGGGTACTCGGGGCTCCGGGCATAGGGGCAACCGTGGTGAGGTTACTTACCAACGGGCCGCGATCTTCTTCCAGGATAACGGGAGCGATGAGCCTGCGGCGCGTCACGCGGACGATCAGGTTGTCCTGTTCAGGTTCCGCAAGTGACGCAGCCAGGCTGGCCAAAGCATCTGCTCGACCGTTCTGCGACCGGGGAACATGGACAATTTCCGGCCGAGAAGGGAACCGGGCCATCAGAAGGAGGGTGCACTCCAACAATGGCACAAGTTCCGGCTTCCTGACAACGTAGTCGCCATTGATCTGCTTAACGACCAGCTCGGAGTCCCCTTTCACACACAGATGGGGCACGTCGATCTCGAGAGCTAACTCGAGGCCGGTGATGAGGGCATGGTATTCCGCCTCATTGTTGGTACAGCCCTCTGACAACAGGAAATAGTATGGCAGCACGGCTCGCTCCGGGGTAATGAAGACGATGCCCAGGCCCACTCTATTGAGCTTAGGATTATCGAGTCTTCTACCGGTGGGGCTCCGGGAGGCACCGTCAAAGTGCATCTGCCAGCATGGATCGGCTCGATCAACCGAGAGAATGGTCTCATCAGGAAAGCCTAGATCCAGCGGCTGATCCGCGGAGGTCGGGTGAGCGGCCAGAAAGTCTGCCAATGCCTGCCCTTTGATGGCCTTCTGAGACACGTACCTGATGTCGAACTGCTGGAGAATCACAGCCCACCGCGCTAGACGGCCAGTCAACATAGGCCGGCTCAGGATATATTTCAACGGGTCTACCCGAGAAACCAACTCTACCTCATGGTGCTGCAAGTAGTGCCGTAATTTCTGTACGGCAAATACGAGCGCCAGGAAGCTCTTCTCGATGGGGGAATACCTAACCTCCGCATCGAGGAGCATGCGACTGAGGTAATAGAGGCTATTCTCTGTTCCCTCGTTGTTCTTCTGGGCGAGAAGGGCACCCAGGGACCGTTCCAGGGCGGTCACATAAAGGACCAGCGGCTTTCCGGATACGGGCGGCATCAGGACCGGAGGTTGAAGCAGGTACTGCTTGATTTCCTCGAAAGCGGTCTGACACTCTTTATCCCATACATAGGTGGCACCTTTCTTCATAAGCCGAGAAAAGGGATTACACTTGCCGGCCAGATTCGCGATGAATCGGCGTATATAGGCTAAGTGGCCTTGGAACCCTTGCAGTTCCCGGACGGTACCCGGGGGAGGCATCTGGCTAATCGCCCTGATTTTCTCTGGGTCGATCTCAATACCCCGGTATCTTACCACAAATCCAAGGAACTTTCCGGAGGTGACCCCAAAGGCACACTTCAACGGGTTCATCTTCAGGCAGCGAGACCGGAGGAAGCTGAACACTTTCTCAAGATCTTTGAGATGGTCCTGACGCTGGCGCGATTTGACAACCAAGTCGTCGACATAGCATTCCACCAGTGTGCCGAGGATTGGCTTGAATATGCGGTGCATCGCCCGTTGATAGGTGGCACCTGCATTCTTCAGGCCGAAGGGCATGACCCGGTAGCAAAAGGTACCTTGGGGGGCCCTGAAGGCAGTGAACTCCTCATCCTCAGGGGCCATCCAGATTTGGTTGTATCCGGAGTATCCATCCATAAAGGAGAGGGCTTGGAACCCTGCCGTGGCATCAATCAACAGCTCTGTCACTGGAAGGGGAAAATCATCCTTCGGACAGTGGCGGTTGAGATCACGGAAGTCGATGCAGACTCTAATCTGCCCGTTCTTCTTCCTGACCGGCACAATGTTGGCCAGCCATTTGGGGTACTGAACTTCCCTCACGAAGTTGGCTTTGATAAGCTTGTCAACTTCGGCCTCAACCATGGCACCATGGGATGGGTGCATCTTCCTGGGAGGCTGCTTAAACCCGCGATGGTTCGCCGGGAGACCAAGGCGGTGGACGGCTACCTGAGGATCTAGCCCCGGCATCTCGTCATAGCCCCAAGCGAACACATCACGGTGCTGCCTGAGAAAGTCCACGTACTGCTGCCGCTCCTCAGAGGGCATGGCGGCACTAACCAACGTGGGTCTTGGATCGGCCTCGGTTCCAAGGTTCACCTGTATTAACTCATCGACCGTGGCGGGGACGCCCTCCTCAAAGGCGGGGGGTGCATCTTCCACGTCCTCTCCACTCGGGGAGGGATCGTCCACGGGAGAGACTGCGTTGGCAACTGCATTGGGGCTACCAGATCCTGCTGGGCCACTGGTGCTGGCGCGGGCGGTCGCGGCCATCTCATCAGGAGACTCGCGGACCGTCAAGACCATGGCGACGTCCAACCGTTGAATCGGGAGGACGTAAGCGTCATCCAGACTTGCCCAGGGATCACTTGCAACAGCGACATGCTCAACCTCACCTGCCAGGATCTGCTTATCCTTGCTCTTGTAATAGTCCGCGTCCAGATAGCGGGCTTCACATGAGGCAAAAGGAGAGGCATCTCCTTGAAGCACGCCCACTCGACCATTAAGGGAGTATTTG
Source organism: Viscum album (assembly GCA_963277665.1). Lineage (NCBI taxonomy): Eukaryota > Viridiplantae > Streptophyta > Magnoliopsida > Santalales > Viscaceae > Viscum > Viscum album. The sequence continues at coordinate 1,547,070,680 of OY728153.1, read as the reverse complement.
AGGCACTGGTGGTACGACGAGGGAACCGCCGCGTGAAGGTGAAGCCATGGCCTGCCCATCAATGCGTTATACGCAGTGTCCTGAGAGACTACCATGAATTCGGTGTTGGCAACCAAATCACCGAACCGGGTCTTCAAACGTATCTTGCCGACCGGGGTTTGCTCGGTGCGGTCGTACCCCTGGATCCTGAGGTCGGAGGGAATCAAGTCATCCTCAGACAACCCCAATCTCCGGAGCGTCCGAGTTGGAATCAGGTTAATCCCGGACCCCGTGTCGACAAGACAGCGCCGAACTTCAAGGCCATTGAACTGGCCAGTGACATACAGCGGACGAATGTGTCCCTGTATAGGAGGGTCTTCATCCTTACCAGAGAACGAGATAACTGCCTGACATTCGGCGTCCTCGATCGTTTCGGCGTGAAAGGTCTCTGCAGCCGCAACCTCTGTCTCAAACTGGAGGGGGCTCTTCAGGGCTTCAGCGAGTGCCTCGCGCATCTCAGATGACATGCGCAGAGCCTCAAGGATGGAGAGCCTTGCTGGGATGTCGGCCAAGTGCTTCAGGACATCATACTTTTTGGCCAAGCGCGAGCCCCTGGTTGCAGGAGGTTGCTCTGCGGTTGGTGGCATGACGGGCCTTACCGGTTGGATCGGCGGCCGACTGGTGCTTGGCGCATCCCGCTGTTCACTGGTCGCAGTCCGGGAAATGGTCACCGTACTGGAGTCAGGAGGCCGGGATGGACTTGTGGCAGGGCGGAGCTGGTCGCGACGCGGCTGAGGCGGTTCTGCCTGGTCCCACACCACAAACAGTGGCGGAGGCGAATCCGTCATCCCCGGATGGGGAGCCTGCGCACGTTGAGCTCGATCTTGAGCCTGCTGCCTAGTCTCAGTGGCGTGCACGGCCTGGCCGGAGGTACCGGCTGCTGTGCCCCGGCGACTCCTGCTGCTGCGGTTCTTCCGACGGTGGCGACGACCGGGGACGCTAGGGAGGTCCACCTGGTGTTCTTCAACGTCGGGAACCGAAAAGGGATTTACCAGCTCGACGGTGTTAACCGAAGCGTACCCAATACCGTCATCGGACGAGTCATCCATCACCGGGCGGATCCGAGGAGGGACCCCCATCTCCGGGGGCATGAAATCGCCGAGAGTACGGGATAGTGGCGGAACTGGCGGGGCGCGCTCTTCCTTCTTGCGCTGCCGCCGTTTGCTCCTCTTGGAAGAGGCAGGCTGGGACGACGATGCCGAAGCAGCACCCGCGGGTTCTGGGGGCTTAGGCTGATTCAAGCGCGCACGGATGATTCCCTGGGCGCGAATGGTCGTCTTGCGGGCCATCCAGTTATTATACTTCTGGGATCCGCGGTCGGAGACCAGCTGCCATTCGTCCTCGTCGCCACCATCGTCATCTAATCCCACGAACACGCCCGCTACCTGTGCTGGAGCTGGGCCCAACCTGATTACATTGTTGTTAATCTGGTCTTGGAGCCAGTCCTTAAACACATAGCACCGCTGGATGGTGTGCCCCAGGGCCCGATGGTAGGTGCAGTAGCGGGGGTTATCTGTGAGATGTGCCTCCTCTGGCTTCCAACACTCAGGCAGTCGCACAATCCTCTGCTCCAGGGCGCTCCGGAAATAACCGGGGACCTGATCCTCGTGAAATGAGTAAGTCAGGTACCGCGGGCCCCTGGGAGCGCGGTCTTGACGAGGGGCTGGAGGGGCCTGCCGAGGAGGTGGACCCTGATTATCTCGCCTAGGTTGTGGCGGTACATTACGCGGAGGGGCCGGCCGGTTCTGAGGCTGCCGTTGCTGGGCCGGGAACTGAGCCCGTGGAGGCGGATTCCTGTGAGGCTGCGGAGCTGGCCTCACCGGCAGCAGCTCCAACGGCCTGGGAGCCTCTATCTGGGCCACAGCAGCGGGCTCAACCCTGCTGGCTCTCCTTGCAGGAATCATAGGAGGCAGCAGGTGTGCCTGGCTGGCCTGTTGCAGGGCTTCCTCAAGACGTTGAGCTTTGTCTGAGAAGTCCCTGAACCCTCCGGGGTAATTCTGAGTAATCAGGGAAGGGACCAGCTCGGTCTTGACGTTCCCGACGCACATTGTCAGCAACTGCTCCTGAGTCAATGGCATGTCAAGGGAATACGTGAGACCCTTCCATCGGGCGACGAAGTCCGCGACTCGCTCATCAGGCCTCTGCTTGCACTTGAAGAGGTCTGCGATACTCGTCTTCCGGGTCGTGGAACTGAACTGGTAGAGGAATTGTCTACGAAGGTCCTCCCAGCTAGTTATCGACCCGACGGGAAGCTGGCTGTACCAGACAAATGCTGGCCCTTCCAGTGTCTGAACAAAGCAGCGAAGCTTAGCGGCCTCTTGCTGCGCCGGAGTCCCCAACATAGGCCCGCACCTCGAGTTGAAATGGGCCAAATTCTGTGGCGGATCTCCGGTCCCGTTGAAGGGGGCGAAAGTGGGATTCCCGAATCCCGGAGGCGCCGGCATGTCATCCACCCATGCTGGGTAGGGCTTGCCGTCCGGTGGGATCGCCACCTGCCGAGTCTCCAAGGCTTCCAAGCGGGCAATGAGTGCCGCCATCGGATCGTCCGGACATGGGTTCCAGTCCTGGCGAGGATCTCTAACCACGAGCGCATTGCATGGCCCTTCAATCGGGTCGTCGAACTCGGCAGCTCGTGGGATGGCTGGCGGAGCGGCCCTTGGGGCAGCGGGAGGAATCCGAGCGGGGTCCCTCAAGTAGTCCCGCCGCTCGGGAGGGTGTGGCGAAACATACCGCGCCCTCTTGCCATAGGCAATGGCCTCTCTCCTGTCGGCGAACACGGCATGATCACGGTTGCCCGGGAGAGTCTCATCAAGGAGCGGTTGTTCCGGTCCCTGCTGTCCTGGCCTAGGATCACCATAGTCAGGCCGCCGTTCTGCAGCGCGCTCGGCGAGGAGCTGGTTAACCAGCTTCTTCTGTTCGGCGAGCTGCTGACGTAGCGTAGCCTTCTCGGGATCCTCCTCTGCCCTCTGCATGGAGGCAGATGGGTCGGCGGGCTTTACAGCCTCGCTGTGCTCTTTTCCTTTGCTGACGTTTCGGCTTAACGTCAGTGCTTCAGTGGGTGCGGGGAGCCCCAGGAGGTTTCTCTGATGACGAGTAACTCTCACTGATGGATCTGACGACGGCTTGCCTTCGGGGGGGAAGCCCCCGTCGAGAAGTTCCAAGTCGTTCCCCTCTCCCGACAGGTCAGCCATATTGACCGTTCCTGTCCCTGGGGATATACCCTCAGGGCCACCCAGCGAATCGGGCTGTCGGCGGATCACACTGAAGCGTAGGGCAGCGTACTGCCCCCATCCACGGATATACACGTGGGGAGTGGCTTCCTCGATAACTTTGCGGAGTACTTGGAAACACTCAACGCATCGTTGTTGAAGGGCCTCGTGGTGCCCAAATGACCCGGGGTGCCGAACCGCGGGGAGCATGGCCAGGTCAATTTGACGGCACTGCTCACCAATATCCTCCAGGTGCGCTTGACTCCCGGGGTATGGCATTTGTAGGCAGTGAAGACGGGAGTGAGTCTCCCGGAGAGTTCGGCGGAAGCACTCGAACTCATCCGGGGTGAGCGATTCGGGTGCATCAAAGCCCGATCCTGTGACTGGCCAAAACTTCTCAGGGAAGTGGCCCTCTGCAAGGACGGTCCAGAAGCTCCACGACTCAAACTCGGGACCCAGATCTCCTTGGTCCTCTTCCATGGCTGGGAATGGACGGGGAACTGGTAGTGGTGCCGAGGCGGGCCGTCGGGCCGACGGGCTGGCCGGCGGCGAATACGGCGAGCAGGCCGATTGGCCTCCATGTCCCGGGCCTCCCCCTGAGGGTGGCGGTGCCCCAGCTACCACATCACGATAGGACGGGCCGGCGAGCGAACATCCTGCCGTAGCATCGGTGCTCGCCGAGGGTGCACCAGATCGTGGTTCGACCGTCGGTCCCCAGAAAAAGTCTCCGGCTTCTCTGATCGAGACGGAAGGCACTTCCGGAGGGGCCGGTACCAACCGAAAGTTTGATCCTTGGGGGTCTACCAGGCCCTCGTTACTCCGGATATACCTTCGGAGAGACGCGGGGATCACATCGATCTCGCTCTCGGGGAGCACGAGGCTGACGTGCCGCATTCCTACCCCTGCCCTTGACTGGCGGGATTGGGGAAGGGGCTCTGTCGCCGAATCGTACTCCGCCTCCGAGTCAGAGAAGCAAACCGGTCGGATCTCTGTCCGGAATTCCGTAACATTCTTCCCTCGGCGTCGACGCCTTGCCTTCCTGCCCCTGGGTGGTTCTTCGGGGCAGGGCTGATCTCTGTCCTGGCGTCCTCCGGCCGCACTGGTGCTGGGGCCGAGAGGACTGGGAACCGAGGTGCGAAGGGCACCGGGACAGATATCGAAGGGGACGCGGGGAGAGATGATTCCGGGCAGGACTCCGGGCCGGGATCGGAAGGTGGGATGACCCATGCCTCCTGGATCGGCCACACAGAGTAGATCCTGCCGGTGAATAGCGCTACCGCGAGGTGGTCCGCGGTGGCTACTGCCAGTGCCAGCAACCGGGAGAGTCGACCCAACCTGCCTTTGGGGCGGTCGGGGCCTCGATCCAGGTCGGGCATAGGAGTTCCCCCGCTCAGGATGCGCAGAGGCCTGGCGACTGGAGCCAGCAGTGGCTTGGGCCAATGCGGCCGCTGTTGCTAGAGCCCCAAGGTGGGCATCCTCTTCCGCTCGTGCCCGACGTTGGCGTCGAGACAGACGAGTCGGGATGAACGGCGCGGGCAGGTGGAGAGCCCGCTCTTCGACTGGAGAGGCCTGGCGGCGGTGTCGCCGTGGCCTGGCGGGAGTCCTTACCGAATATCCCTGGAGCGAATCCCGGATAGGGTGATCCCGGGCCTCTTCCACCTCATCCGCGTAGTGAAGGGAACTGTCAGAGCGCTCCGGGGATAAGCTCCCGAAGCGGTTGGACGTTGAGGTAGGCAGCGGTGCCTCCCTGCGCGGCCCTCGGGGGCGGCGGTGGTGGCGAGGCGCAGCCTCCTCAAGGTCTAGGCGAGCCATTTCCCTAGTGGGGATGACTCCCTCTTCCTCGTATCTCCGCACCAGGGTGTTGATCACCCTTCTCTGGATGACCTCCGAGGGGGAGAGAGGGCGTGGTCGTCCCGCAATTGCGGCTGCTGGGACGGCTGCGGAACGGGCGGGACCGCGCGGAGTAGCCGCGTCGGTGTTTCCCCTGTCCCTGCGCCAGTGGGCGGGTGGCGATCGGGCACTGGATCGGGCGACCTGATTTCTGAAAGCAGGGAGAATGACCCATTAACACTGACAGGAAAAAGGAATCGACAACCAACCATTAGTGCCACGACGCCTTCCGTGGGGGGAACCCAGGCCCTCGACGTTGCGAGACGGAGTGCCCGATTTCACTTCCCCAGCCCCTGGCGGGTAAGACTGAATGCTTGGCCGGGCAACATGTCGGTCTTCCAACACCTCTGAAAGCCATCGGTCTTCATGTCGAGGAGAAGAGATTCACGTCGGGTTCACCATTTTTTCTGTTTCGGTGCGGATGTGCGTCGGGTTACGCTGTTCCGCCAGGACGCGTTCGCGCGTGCACCCGTCAACCCGAGGGGATGGGCGCGCGGCTTGTGGTCCCGCAGTCCCGCTTTCCAAGGGCGGGCGGCATCCGTCCCTTATTCAGGGGCGTCTGCTCCTTGATCGAAACTGGGATGATGGGATGTCGGCTCCTCCTTCCTTGGACGTCTCCTCGGAACTCGTCGCCTAATCCGGGTCTCCCTCATAGACTTAAGAATGTTCGTGAATCTCGTTCCCGACGCCATATCTTCATGGACACCGGTTAATTACGCTGCTTCCGCCCAGACGTTCCAAGGAGTCTGGGCGGGGCAGCAACCTGCGGTGAGAAGGCCGGGTGGCTCTGGGTGCTGGGGGCGTGTCGTAACGCTGCGGCTCTGCACATCTGTCTTCCGTCCCTAATAGGGCTTCTCGAAGGCATGATGGCCTGAGGCATCCCGTACTAGGTGCGGGGAACTGTGTCACCTGAGGTTTTCCTCAGCTTCCCGTGTTTAACACGGGGTATGCCGCGAGTTTAACGTCCAGCGGGGACGGCATCGGGCCGATCAACACGAAAAGTGGATCAGATGACGGAACCCCTTGCGGGGAACCTCCGACGCTGGGGCCAGCACATGGGCGGCTTCCCAAGTAACGTGGAGTGGAGTGAAGTGGCATGACCCCACCGGGATGTGGCGGCCCGGGTAAGGATCAGGATGGATGATGAAGTGAAGAGCTTGGACCCCAGAGGGGCTTCCTACGTACCGCGCGTTAACACGGATCAAAGTCAACGTAGTTCGGGCATACATTTTAACGTCATGCTGGACGTCGGCAAGCCGACTCACGAAGAGGTCGAGGCCGCCGGGCGGAGGATTGAACCGAACCACCTCGCACGGAGGGGGATGGAACGGCCGGGTGGATCACAGTTTCACGTCATGCTGGACGATAAAAGGGAAAATGGAAAAGGGGGGCTGTGGGGAGGCACCGTGGAGATACACACGGGCAGTCTCCCACAGGGGCGGATTCATAGGTGAATCAACGCAAGCGTGAACCCTGGAGGGGTCCACTGATGGACGAACCGACGTAAATACGACCGGGACGACCAGGTGGTGGGCTTGAACCTCGGGGAGGCTTCCTACGTACCCTGTATAGAAGACAGGGATCAAAGTCCACGTAGTTCATTCTGTCAGGACTTACGCACTTGAGGCAGCCCGGTTGCGGCAAAACTCAGTTGGAAGGGACTTGGACCGAAAGCAGAAGACACCTCGATCCCAGTCATACCCTCTACTGGCTTCGGCCGTGGGGAGGCGCAATGGAGATACACATGTGCAGCCTCCCACGAGAAACTAGGGGTTTGTACCCTGCCCCCGTAGGGAAAAGCCACTCCCATTAAATCGTCCCTAAAGAGGGGTAATCCCGACATCCCTGCAGGGACGAGCGGGTGGGGGCCACATCCAAACCGGGGGGACCCTGCGTGCGGAGCACGGGATCAGGTTGCGGACGGTTTAGCGTCTTGCCAGACGAAGTACAGTTTAACGTCATGTGTTGAGGACGAAGCGGACGGTTTAACGTCTTGCCGGACGAAGTACAGTTTAACGTCATGTGTTGAGGACGAAGCACTTGGCAGTTTAACGTCTTGCAGCGCGGACGATGGGGGCTAGGCAGTTTAACGTCGTGCAGCTTGGACGGATGTGCAGTTTAACGTCATGCTGGACGAATATGCAGTTTAACGTCATGCTGGATGTATGCGCAGTTTAACGTCATGCGGGACGAATGCTGAACAGTTTAACGTCTTGTAGCTCGGACGTAGTGCAGTTTAGCGTCATGCAGGGCATAGGTTGCCGGACGATGGGTGCATGTCACTTCGCACGAACCTGGAGGGCCGCACGGGAAGACAACGCACGGTGCGGGCACCCAGGATGAGGAGCATCGGGCGCCACGCAGGCAGGTGCCCTCAGGGGGTCGAGGGGGCGACCCTGGCAGATTGCGCGCAAAAAGGAAGCTTTGCGCGCAATACTGCGGGCCGGCGCGCAATCGGGGCGGCTGGCGCGCAATAGGGCCAGCGCCTTGCGCGCGGATGCTTGAGAATGCTCACACCGGGCTTCGGATAGCGCGCGGGGGCAACGGCTCATTCTCTAATGAATGGCCACTTGAAAGAAGGGGGTGCGCGCAATCGGGCCGGATTGCGCGCACCCCGGGGGCAATTGCGCGCAAGCGGGTTCTTTTGCGCGCAAAGGCCTTAGGGTGAGTTTTTATTCAAATGAAAGGAGCCAGCGGGGATTGCGCGCGAAGGCGGACCCCGAGGCTTTCTTGCGCGAAAGAAAGGAGGTTACCCGAAGTTCGTCATTGCACGCGGAAGGGTTGAATTGCGCGCACGAGAGACGTTTCGACTTCCAGCAACCTTTGAAACGTTGGGGGTCGCCTTGTATTTATAGGCAACCCCGGGCGCGGAATCCAAGGCGCGAGCGCGAAATTCTTCTCGCGGGCGCGGAATCGGACACGGCGCGCAAGGGAGTCGCGCGGACCCGCGGCGCGCAAAATTGCGCGCCGGACCGGCGCATTTCGCGCATCCCGGGGGGTTTGCGCGCGGAACATCTCCTTTGCGCGCGGGCCTCTGAAATTCCGCGCAAGGCCTCCGGGCCCTCCGAAACGTTCTTCCGACTCCAAATATCACTTCGCTTTCCGCATCCGGAGCTTCGTTTGGGAACAACGGACTTTTCCGGCGTCTACAATTATCAAGAAACTATAATGATAATGGAAATGACAGTGATGAAAATTATTCTAAGGGAGAAGATGGTGATTTGGACCACAAAAAATAAAATTAAAATGAATATAAGGATGATGAGAATCATAATGACTGATATAGTGACTCAGAATCTGATCATATAGATGATAAAAATGGTGGAGATGATGTTGATTACGGGTATGATCATCCTACATTACTATAGGTATCGAGTACTATCAGTGATTAAGATCAATCTAAAGATGATATGAAATATTCTAAGGAGAGGGAGAAGTATCCAAAATAAACTGATCTTATAGATCCAGTGGATCCCACTGAACTAGAAAGTCTCACACTAATAGTTCAAAAAGAACTATCCTATATTGTACATGAAATTAATGAAAATACTATAGTTATGAGAGAGTCTCCAATTTTCCCATATACAAGACCTGAATATATTGACATTGTTTAATGTGAAATATTTACATGTTATGTTAGATTTTTTATTTAATACATTGATTCAGAAGATGATACAAGTGAAAATACTATTGAAATAGTGGGATCAATAGTTAATCAAATTGATGAAGGTAGTGTGTTACATCGTTTTACAACAATATAAATAGATATCTAGGATGATACTATTAAGACACCTAAATATAGAGATTGCACAACTGATCAAATACACGATTCAGTGATAAAAGATGACATTCAATCTTTTCAAATAAGTGTGAATTCTATTTTGGTATTCTTAAGGGTAAATTAGACTTCAGATCATAAAAATTTTATAAGCACACACCAATCTCAAATTTATAGATTCAGTGAAAAAATCCACTAGATATTTAGTTGATATTTTTATATCTAATTTATAACCAAAGGTTCGATTTCACATTAATGAACTAGATGTCGAGAATAAAATATTGTCGAAAGAAGTTGGATGTTCAAATTCATTAGTAGAGGGATTGATATATTATTTCTTAGAATTGTTTAATTCTATTTCTTGATGTTGAAAATGTTTTCTGATAATTCCTTAATATCTACTTCACATTGTCCTATTCTGGTCCCAATTAACATAGATATATTAGACAAGTAATTATGGATGAAATACATAATACTTTTGGTGATGTGTTAACATAAAAAGAACAATTAAGGTAGATACACCATAATGGAGAGCATGACTATAAGATGACAGGAGAGTAGGCCATTGATCTCATTAATGATAAAGACATCTTCAAAAGAGAAATAATGTATTATTTGTCTACAATTTATACAAAGAATAAAATGAAAGAAAAATTAAAATTAATTCCATAGAACATGGGGTTCCCACTAGTCACAATGTATTTTAGTGAAAAATGGAGTCAACTAAAAGATCTCACACTGGGTTTTCTGAGATTCATAGAAGAGGAAAACTATATATGTAGTGATATGGAATGGGGTAGTAATATAAATACGGATTTTATCGACCATAGTAATCCTTTCTTACTTGGCCACAATATTTCTATAATATCAAACTAGGAAATAGAGGTTAAAAATGTTCATTTAACAACAAAAATAAAGAAAATTATATATATACCAATTGTGATTACCGAGTTAGATGTTTTCTTACCTCCTGCATATCAACCTATGATTTCATCACTAGTTGAATATATTCATTACCCCATACCAAACTCTTCTCGTGATTTAATTCTTCTTATTAAATCAATCCATTCTATTACCAATTGGGCTCCAAATTGCATTACTAATTCCACCACTACAGAAAGAGACATGGAAAAATAAATTGGAAAAAAATAAAAATATTACACATATACATCAATTTACCTCAATCAGTGAATCCGATTAGATACAACCTTTGATAGGAATATTCTTATTGTACTATTTCCCTTTTTAATATTATTTTTTTGGTTTCTTTAAAATTCATCATCTTATTATTATTATTAATATTTACCTATACTTTTATTTTATTCTCTTTTTAATAATCTCAATGTGTAAGATAATGTGGGAATTAATTTTATTATAGGGAAAGCACTGAAAAATTAAAAATATTTAGTGACATTTTTAAAATATATTTCTAAGTTTTATCAAAGTTTTATATATCACACATATATCATTTAAAATGATAAGTACATTTTTAAACATAAATTCATATTTAATTTTCAATGTTTAGTAATTATTAAAAAAATTCTTTTTTGTTATCTTAAAAAGTGAGGTGGGGATTTTGGATCCTCATAATCTAAAGTCTACATGAAACTTACTTATTTTAATGATAATAAACCATGATTATTTTTGTTCTAAATATTTCAATATTGTACGATAACATTTTATATGGTAAGACGGTTTTTATGATAATTTTTATAAGTTTTATGGAGAGTCACCATCATCTTGGAGTCACCACCAAGACTTGTTACCATTAGCAAGGAGCTACTGTTTGGTTGATTTAATTCTAGGTATGATCTACCACTATAGAATCTCTGATAGACTTATTTCATCCAACTTAGTCCCCACTAGATTTGTTACCTCCAAGGAGTCACCGCAAGACTTGATGCCACCAAAGATATACCATCATGATTTGTCACCATTATAATATGAGTCATCATTGGACTATGAGTCACCGCCAGCCTAAGATAACATTAGTATGTGATATTTCTAGATATAGAGTCACCAATAGCTTATTGGTAATGTTGATTTCTAAGGAGTTTAATGTGAATGGATCAACAGTTATTTCTATTCAACGATAAATTTACCAAATCTTAGTGGAATAGTCATTCCTAATACAAGGATTTTAGATCTTCTCTAATTAATATTATTATCTCTAAAAAAAGGACATATCTCTCTATGCGTGATGATTACTAACTAAAATACCTATATAAAAAGTGTGATATTAAATCAGTGAACCCTTACAAGATTATTGATTCAACTTCTATGAAGACCAATGCTAAATGAGCACAAAATACATTACATAGTTTGATTGAGAAATTGATAGAGATCAACAAAAACATTCCTTCAAAATTTCTATCATACATTGTTTTTCTACAACCTTCAAAAATAAATCTATAACTCCTCAATAATTCTGATAGGAGGACTTCAATAATTCTAAAAAAAAGATTAAGTATCACTATTTTCTTTATTTCTCTTTCTATTTATTTTTTTTCTTTTGTGCATTGTGTTGTTAATCTGTTATCAAACACAAACTGTCCCCAACAAAAAATTGTATAATACTTTTTATTCTCTCCTAAATTTATATATGTTTTCAAATTGTGTTTTTGGAGTAGGTTCAGGTGTGGCATGTTCAGTCTTTACATCCCATGTATAAAAATGAAAGAGGCTCTTTGAAATAGATATCATATATTTTGTTTTTTTACCTCATCGAGTTTGTGAACTTGATTAATTATTTTTATAATCTTCATAGGATCATGGGATTTCCAATTACTGTGGATTAAGTCTCATCATGACACTGAAACTCGAGTTTATTCAACTATGTTATTAATTTATTTACCATGACCATCATTTTTTAAATCTACAAACAAAACAACTACAATGATAATTAATTTTAACTAGTGTCTATATTTTTTAAATGGTTATTTAAAAATAAATTTTAAGGATAAATACTATTTTAAGTGAGACATAACCACTCTTTGAAAAATAATCTAAAACTACATAGCTTTTATCAATATACAATTCTGATTAATTAGATAGTTGTTTTATTAAGGGGATTATATTACAACATTATATTTTTTACAATTATTTTTATTGGGAAATCAATCCACCCCCCATCCTAAATAGTTAATCACTTTTTAAAAAAAACCTATGAGGAAAACCTAATTAGTTAAGTCCCTCCATTATGATTATGGAGATAAGAATCATGACAAAATTCATTGCGGAGATATATTAGGATCACCCATAAAATAATATGTATTGTTATCACCCACTTTATAAGATAAATCTGTCTCACCCATCAAAATAAATGCTTTCCAAGTACCATATGTGAATATTAAATTTATCATTATTCTATTGACAACATATTCATTCATTTGAAACATGATTTAGCCATGGTAATGAAATTTGTTTCATAATAATATATTTAATAAAATCATCATAATAAATACGGATAATAAATATTGATTGTATCATAAGATCATATTCCCAGTCATACAAAGTAACCATTTAAGGTTTTTGAAATAGATAAAAACACCTTTAAAATAATCTTTATAATATTTCATTGAAAAAGGGAAACTATAATTTTATTTTGATAATATTTTACCAAAAAATTATATAATCTTGGAATAATTATTTTATATAAAAATTTCCCTAGAAACACTTATAAGAGTCTTCATATCAATGAATGGTGATGATGGATGGAAAATATATTCATGTCATTATTGTTAAAATATAAACATTCATTTCGAAAATATTTAATAATAAACAAAAGTGACTCATGAAGAAATATTGATGAAGTTTATTTTTAATGATTTTAAAATTAGGCTACTGATTGTTTAAAATAACGTTTTGAAATCATTTATACATAGAAACGAAAAATATTTATCTTAGATAAGGAACCTAAGGGATTATTTTGGTTAAATGTCATTAAAACATTTAATCAACATTTTAATGTAAAATCCTTCTATAAATTTTTAAAATAATAATACATTTTAAAGAATGAAAATAATATGGAACCTCAAATGTCATGCATATCAAAACAAGCATGATATTTTATTTAAATATTTAGTGGGTAATCTATGTACATTAATTTTTTGTAATCCACAAAACATGTCTCAAATAAGGATGTTTGAGATAAGAAACCCATACAACTTGGGTAATGATTGAATCCAAAATCAATCAATTGAAGGAAAAAAATTAATATATGAAACAAATATTTTTCATTAAATAATATATTACAAAAATATTTAGAGGGAACTATTTACACCATTAAAAGTATTTCTTGGTGCACAACATTAATTATGTATCAATTAACAAGAATCAAGATCGTGGAACCCCAGACCATTGTTTATATCAGTTAAATAAATATATCATAAAATATTGAACAAAAAAAGAACATTAACCATAATTATCAATGATTATTTCATGATATAATTACTGAATTGGATGAATATATTTCTTATAATAGAAATTATGTGCATAATACATGACATGTCTCAATGTAACATTTTTTTCATGAATGATATTTACAAAGAGTATAGCATTTAATTTAGAATTAACCAATGAAGTAATTATGATAAAAAATTAAAAAGAAAAATAAAATGTAAATAATACACAATTAAATCATAGTAAATATCACATATAATCCATTCACATCCCAGTTATTGAAGTAAAAGTATAATCCAATTAAAAGAAATTGTTTTATGAAAATCATTACATTGAGTTCAGACTTTATATGTTTGTTTATTATGTCATATATAATAAACAAGTATAGATTATTTAAATGTTTATGATGATTTTCAATTTTATATAATTTATCCTTAAATTATTTATTTTATTTTTTTCAATAAAATTTTTTATTACTTAATTGGATAATTCTATGTCAAGTATTTTGAGGATGCTTGGTTCTAATTGAAAAATTAATTTAGTATGTCGATTGTGGCCTAATGTGTAATTATTTCATCACCTATATAATAAAAATCATGAAATAGTCATTATTTTAATACATAAAATACAATTTTATAATTATAAATTAATGTAATATATGAAAACCAAATCACATTTCTTTATGAAGGCGGAATTCCCCATTTATCAGTGAATGACATTATCATTTTCCATCATATATAAGTGTATGAAAATAGGTGATATATTATCAATAAACAGAGATAATTACATCAAAAGTATTATATATATATATATATATATTAAATCCATCATTATATTCATATGTGACATGGATTGAGGGAAACCAGTACCTATTACTTTATCGAGGTCGTAGTCCATACATATGCATGAATAATGTTGGTTTCCCAATTTTTTAGAAAAATAATTGTATATGTATATTGAATTTGAAGTGCACTGTGTTGCATTTGTTGTCAATGAGGCATGAAGTTGTCTTGGAATGAATGGAAGTCAAGGAATGTCAAGATGTGAATGACAAAGGTTGTGATGGTGTTGGTAAATAATGGAGAATGGCCATGGAACTTAGAGGAATGTCACTTAGGAGATTCACTAAGTGGCATTGGAGAATATGGTTGAAACATTCTCCATGGACATCTGACGATTGTTGAGCTGATCTTTAAGTTACAAGAACTTGTATCAAGATTATACAAAGTCACAACATGATTAGAAGACCATGCATTGTAGTGACAATGCATGAGGAGTTGAAGATGATCCATTCACATGTTCTAAGTGGATGAAGTGGTTTAATGAAATCCATGCACTAACACTTAGTGCATGTGAATCTGAAGAAGTCCCAATTTGATCTCTGATTAGATCAACAAAGAGAATTGAAGAAGTTATGTGATTCAGGAGTTCGGTTGATGAAGATCCTTGAGAATTCTCTCCTAAGTAGAAAATGAGATGATGAAGAAGAATCATAAATTGAGGAGTTGTTTCTAATCAAGTAGATTAATGTTGAATTCTCAAGAAGAAGAAGAGAGGAGAAGAAATGAAGAAGGGAGAAGTGGCTTGGAATTTGGCATTTTACATATGGGATACTTTGTTTTTTAACAAAGTGTGTATTCATGCCTTAGCCAAAAATTAGGCCAGCCAAGGCCAGCCCACGGGTTCAACCCCAAGGCACTTGTGGGCCTAAGGCGCCACGCCCATGGGGGATCCCATGGTGCAAGCACAAGGCGGCAGGGGGGCCGTGTGTAAGCCCCCGAGGACACGCGGTGGTGAAACCCGCGCGCCCGAGGTGCATAGTGGGCGCTAGGAGCGCGCCCGCAGGAGGCATGAGTGGGCGCAGAGCGCGCCCGCAGGGAGAACACGGTGCGGGGTGGCACTGTGGAGGGAGAAGATTCAATCGGGGGGTTGAGGCGGTGCTAGGGTGATAAAGCGCGAGAAAAACGCTGGCCATTTCGATGTGGGACGGAAAATTTCGCCCAGGATCTGATCCTGGCCGTCCGACTCATCGCGCGGACGATCTAAGCCGCACATATGATCCCGCGCGAGATCTTTAGATCCAGGCCGTCCGATGTATTTCAAACGCCCGATCCAACGGCCGGCGAGTCGTCCTCTTCCCCGAGCTCGGCTGAGGCCTCCCCGCGCATTCCCGCGGCCACCAACGAACCAGGCGCTCTCCGAGCATCGTTTTCGAGTTCCCGGCCACCTCTCATCAAGCTGAAGGGTCCAATGAGAACGTCTGACCCTATGGAACTCGTCCATGGTTTAAAATGAGCCTGCATGCAATATACGGAAGATTTCGGTTGCGGCCGAGGCAAGAGAATCTGCCGAGGCTATGAATGGTCTATGCCTTTGCATGGATTGGGAGAGAAGAGGCCGTGCATGCGTTCTAAGTCGCATTCACGTAGAAGGAAAAGAAAAGGAAGCCCGCGTGAAACCGAGAATAAAAATCAATATTTGAAAATATTTTTAATGATCCGAAGATCTCGGGAGTTTGAGTTATATCACGCGGATGAGCCGAGGCACTCTTTGCCTATAAAAGGAGAGCCCATGCTCTCGGTATTTCTTGCTGAAAAATTTGAAGAGAGTCCCGCGAGCACCCTGTGCTTTGCGAAGCTTTGAAGCCCCGTGCAATCTATTTTGCGCGGCTGAAGTCCTCGGTGCCATCCTTGGCCCGAAGGAGTCCCCTGCGCGCTAATCCTTTGCGCGGCAGGAAGACCTCGTGGCCGCAACACCTTGCGCACCCGAGGCTTGTTCCCTCTCTGCCCGCACCCTTGCACGGCAGGAGGAAGACCCCGCGGGTTTTGCACTTGCGCGCCCCGCGGCAGGAGAAGCTTGCGCACCCAAGGTGCTCTTGCACTCTTGAGGCTTGCACAACCCGAGCCGCATCTTTTGTGCGCTCAAGGTTGGTTGAGGCTTGCGCGGTCCGGGGCTGCAGCACCTTGCGCGACAGTGTTGAAGAAGAAGTGGCCCTTGCACTCATTGCACTAGCGCGCTTTGAAGAAGAAGAGAAGGCCGAGGCCTTAGTTCCTTGTGTGCTAAAGTGGGGAAGAAGACCCGAGGCTTTGCCTCTTGTGTGTGCACAGTAAAGAAGGAAGGCCACCACATCTCTTGTGTGTGTGCAACAAGTGAAGAGGCCATATCCAATTAGGTGTGCAAGAAGAAGTGGAGGCCGAGACAACACCAAGTGGTGTGTGCCAAGTGAAGTGGAAGACCAAACTTTGTGTGTGTGTAAGAATTGAATAAGCCATAGCCTTGGTTGTGCAAAGAAGTGAAGGGCCGTAGCCTTGTGGGTGCACACATTAAAGAACAAATAAAAGAACACCTTTTGTATGTGTGCAAAACAAGAAGAGGAAGTTGGCCAAGCTTAAGTGCATGCAAAACGTGGAACAAATTGTGTGTGCAAAACAAACGAAGGCCGAACCTTAGTGTGTTCTAAGTGGTGTGTACACACTAAGAAGGAGAAGAAGGAGGATATCCACACAAATAAGAACACACATTTATGTGTGTAGACAAATTGCATAAAGTGTGTGATGTTTGAGAAGTAGGTGTGTGCTGAAAACAATTACACCCTCTGAGGGTTTACTGCACCAAGAAGAGAAGAAGGGGAGTGCATGCATGCATGCATGCACGTGCACACGTGAACAGTTCTAAATCAGTTGTGTGCATTTGAGTTGTCCAAGACTTGAAGATCTTGAAGAAAATTTGAGAAGGCCATGCAGTCAGTGCTTGAGGATTCAGAGTTGCCATGCATTCAGTGCATGAAGTTGAAGTGAAGTGAGACTGGACCAGACTGAAGTTAAAGACATCAATTGTCTGAGTATTCAGTAATCGGAGAGAGGCCAGGTCATCCTAAGAAGAAGGAGATAAAGCCTGAGCAAGACGATAAGACCTGATCATCACAAGTGATCAGAGGTACAGAGCAAGGCCAGCAGTCTTTATCCCAGACTGCTGAAGATACTTGAAGAATCTTAAAGTGAAGAAGAGCTACTCGTGCGACTCGAGGAGCCAAGAGAAGACCCTGTGGGACTCAGGGAGAAGAAGTCTTTAGTGGGATTCTGGAGCAGGCCAGTGGGACTCTGGTAACACTGTGGGACGCAGTATAAAGACCCTCATGTGGGACTCAGGAGAGATACAGTGGGACTCTGTATCGACCATTGTAATACTAACAGATTATAATTGGAGAATCCATGCTGGGAGAGCATGGTAAGGATGTAGGCCTTTGGTGCCGAACCTTGTAAATCCTTGTGTCCTGTGCCTTTTCATTACTGCATTATCTGGGAAAGGTTGAGAGACATAAGAAGAGTGGATCGAGGCTTTAACCAGTCATAGAGGTTTAATTGATTAAGAATCAATTAGTAAAAAGTTTTAAGGGATCACTGATTCACCCCCTCCCCCTCTCAGTGATTCACACAGATCTGGGCACTTCAATTGGTATCAGAGGGAGGTTACCTCTAAAAGATCCAAGAAAGTCTATATGGAGTGCAGATTTGAGGAAATGAAAGAACATCCTCAAATGGAGATATCTGCCAAGACTATGGAAAACAGAATGAAGAAACAAGCAAAGAAGATGAGGAAGAAGGTTGTTGCAATCAGAGAAACTCCTTCTATGGAAAGAAATGTGAAAGTCACATCAGATGACAATTCCTTTTATCATTCTTCTGAGAAAGCCTTTCCCAGCTGTGATGAAGTTGAAACAATGAATGATCTTCAGAGTGCACTCAAATATCTTCAGAAGACAGTTCCCATGGAAGTGGCAAAGTGTATAGCTACAAGCATCCATGATCTTCATGAAGAAAAATCACAGTTAGAAGAAGAAGCCAATGTAATGGAAGATCAATTGGCAAAAAGGGTTGGCATAACCAACACTCTCAGAAAGCTGGTGAAGGCTAAAGATGAAACAGTTTCTCTTTGCAATGAAAGATATGAAGACACTGCTGAAGAATTGCAAATAAGCCTTTCTGAGAAAGAATTCTTTATGATATTAGTCAAAGATGTTTTCCATGCACTGGAAAAGAGGCATAAAGTGTCAATGAATGTTAGAGATTCTCAACTCGAAGACAAAGTCAAAATGGTGAAGGAGCTTGACAACTCATTGCATGAAATAAAGAAGGTGCATGAAGACCAGATGAAACAACTGGTGGAGAATTGGGAAGGAAAGCTAAGAACTGTTGAGGATGAGAAGAACTCCCTCAACATGAAATACTTAGAACTGGAGGTGATATTGAAACATCTGCAATCACCTAAAGCTGAATCCTCCCAGTCAGCTGGAAGAAGACATGTTGCTACTCAAGTATGCTTTGAGCAGGATGATTCTAAGAGAAAGACATCCTCTAATAAAAGGGCAACATCTTCTAGAAAGCAGGTACCATCCATCCCATCTTGTACTGATGCTTCTAAATGTGTTTCCACAAAAAGTGCAGGATGGAACAATAATTCCAAACAAGTATGGATGAAGAAAATGAAGAAGCAGAGCTCTCCTGAAACAACACAGCAATTCAAGACAAGTACCCTACAATCAGAAGGAATCAAAAGGTCAAGATTTATGGGTCAATGTTGGTGTTGTAACAAGTATGGGAATTGTGCAAAGGATTGTTGGTACAATCCACTTAATGCCAAAGCACAGCGGAAGCCCATGCCTAGGGGGAGCAAGCCAGAAGAAAAGAAGCAGCATCCACAGGTCCAGAGACATATGTTTACTGCTAACAGATTTGGATTGCTTGACAACATCTGGGATGTTTGCAAAAGTGGTCAAAATGATACATGTCAATCTCCAACTGTATCCAAAGATGGAATGAAGAGAAGATCACTGAACCGGGATAAGAGATATTCCTTGGGAAGAAAGCAGAAGAAAGTGGAAAATGCTCCCAAGAAGAGTTTGAAGAATGAAGAGAAGTCCTTGGAATTGAAATCCAAGAAGGGTGATGCATCCAGAAGGACCACCAAGAAAACATGCTTCTACTGTGGAAAGAAAGGACACATCATGGACCTTTGTAAAGAAGCCATGAAACTAAATAGAAGCAGACTGAACTCCAAAAGACAATCAATCCAGAAGAAGAAGGGATTGGTTGAAAATAAGTTGCCTAAGAAAGGTGGCTTAACAGTATCAAAAGAACCATGTGGGATTTCCAAAACTGAGGCCTCACTTCCAAATGACTTGTTAGTCATATGGCCAAATCAGTTGCAACTTTCCAGAGAACTGCAAAGAGTTGAAGATGAAGCACTGGCAATTGCTAAGGCAAAAAGGAAACAAAAGATTTCACATGAAGATGTGTTGAGATCCACACCAGCACAAACATCATTGAAGATCAAATGTTCAAGTGTGAAGAATGGTGAAAATGGGACATCTCGGTTGAGAGAATCTTCTCAACCTTGTTGATCACATTAATGAACCAAGGAGGTTCCATCTTATTCCCTAAACACTTGTATTTACATGTGCTAACATTGCAGGGAATTGAAGATGATGATCATTCTCATCTGGAGAGTGGTTTGGACAGAATGGAGTGCACCCCTTGAGGGGGAGCCAATCTGAAGAAGATGATGTTCTGAAATTAATATCATCTTGAGAAAGTAGATGAAAGGGGGAGCTTTATCTTTGCACCTGAACTTTCTAATGAGTTTTGTGATGTATGTGCAGGATTTAGCAATTCATTGTTATATCTGAAAAATTTCAAACCCCTAATGCATGATCTCACATGTTTACAGTGAATGTGGACAGAATTTGGTTCCTTGGTTACATCACTCTTGTTTTCTACACCGGGTTAGCCCAAGTAGACTTAGAGTTGATTTACTAAAGGTTCTTTTCTAAAGAAGAACATGTGACATCATCCCTCTCTTAGTGTTTTTCAAGAAGATGCTATTCGAAGGGAGGAAGAGATATTGTGGAAGAGAACCACACCACACCTTTGCATTTGATTGCCAATAAGGGGGAGAAAATATTGGCACACATATTGACCCATTAATATGTGCTGAAGGAGTGTATTGACAACAAATACAAAGGGGGAGATTAAAGTGCACTGTGTTGCATTTGTTGTCAATGAGGCATGAAGTTGTCTTGGAATGAATGGAAGTCAAGGAATGTCAAGATGTGAATGACAAAGGTTGTGATGGTGTTGGTAAAGAATGGAGAATGGCCATGGAACTTAGAGGAATGTCACTTAGGAGATTCACTAAGTGGCATTGGAGAATATGGTTGAAATATTCTCCATGGACATCTGACGATTGTTGAGCTGATCTTTAAGTTCCAAGAACTTGTATCAAGATTATAAAAAGTCACAACATGATTAGAAGACCATGCATTGTAGTGACAATGCATGAGGAGTTGAAGATGATCCATTCACATGTTCTAAGTGGATGAAGTGGTTTAATGAAATCCATGCACTAACACTTAGTGCATGTGAATCTGAAGAAGTCCCAATTTGATCTCTGATTAGATCAACAAAGAGAATTGAAGAAGTTATGTGATTCAGGAGTTCGGTTGATGAAGATCCTTGAGAATTCTCTCCTAAGTAGAAAATGAGATGATGAAGAAGAATCATAAATTGAGGAGTTGTTTCTAATCAAGTAGATTAATATTGAATTCTCAAGAAGAAGAAGAGAGGAGCAGAAATGAAGAAGGGAGAAGTGGCTTGGAATTTGGCATTTTACATATGGGATACTTTGTTTTTTAACAAAGTGTTTATTCATGCCTTAGCCAAAAATTAGGCCAGCCAAGGCCAGCCCACGGGTTCAACCCCAAGGCACTTGTGGGCCTAAGGCGCCACGCCCATGGGGGATCCCATGGTGCAAGCACAAGGCGGCAGGGTGGCCGTGTGTAAGCCCCCGAGGACACGCGGTGGTGAAACCCGCGCGCCCGAGGTGCATAGTGGGCGCTAGGAGGGCGCCCGCAGGAGGCATGAGTGGGCGTAGAGCGCGCCCGCAGGGAGAACACGGTGCGGGGCGGCACCGTGGAGGGAGAAGATTCAATCGAGGGGTTGAGGCGGCACTAGGGTGATAAAGCGCGAGAAAAACGCTGGCCGTTTCGATGTGGGACGGAAAATTTCGCCCAGGATCTGATCCGGGCCGTCCGACTCATCGCGCAGACGATCTAAGCCGCACATCTGATCCCGCGCGAGATCTTTAGATCCAGGCCATCCGATGTATTTCAAACGCCCGATCCAACGGCCGGCGAGTCGTCCTCTTCCCCGAGCTCGGCTGAGGCCTCCCCGCGCATTCCCGCGGCCACCAACGAACCAGGTGCTATCCGAGCATCGTTTTCGAGTTCCCGGCCACCTCTGATCAAGCTGAAGGGTCCAATGAGATCGTCTGACCCTATGGAACTCGTCCATGGTTTAAAATGAGTCTGCATGCAATATATGGAAGATTTCGGTTGCGGCTGAGGCAAGAGAATCTGCCGAGGATATGAATGGTCTATGCCTTTGCATGGATTGGGAGAGAAGAGGCTGTGCATGCGTTCTAAGTCGCATGCACGTAGAAGGAAAAGAAAAGGAAGCCCGCGTGAAACCGAGAATAAAAATCAAGATTTGAAAAGATTTTTAATGATACGTAGATCTCGGGAGTTTGAGTTATATCACGCGGATGAGCCGAGGCACTATTTGCCTATAAAAGGAGAGCCCATGCTCTCGGTATTGCTTGCTGAAAAATTTGAAGAGAGTCCCGCGAGCACCCTGTGCTTTGCGAAGCTTTGATGCCCCGTGCAATCTATTTTGGGCGGCTGAAGTCCTCGGTGCCATCCTTGGCCCGAAGGAGTCCCCTGCGCGCTAATCCTTTGCGCGGCAGGAAGACCTCGTGGCCGCAACACCTTGCGCGCCCGAGGCTTGTTCCCTCTCTGCCCGCACCCTTGCGCGGCAGGAGGAAGACCCCGCGGGTGTCGCACTTGCGCGCCCCGCGGCAGGAGAAGCTTGCGCACCCAAGGTGCTCTTGCACTCTTGAGGCTTGCACAACCCGAGCCGCATCTTTTGTGCACTCAAGGTTGGTTGAGGTTTGCGCGGTCCGGGGCTGCAGCACCTTGCGCGGCAGTGTTGAAGAAGAAGTGGCCCTTGCACTCATTTCACTAGCGCGCTCTGAAGAAGAAGAGAAGGCCGAGGCCTTAGTGCCTTGTGTGCTAAAGTGGGGAAGAAGACCCGAGGCTTTGCCTCTTGTGTGTGCACAGTAAAGAAGGAAGGCCACCACATCTCTTGTGTGTGTGCAACAAGTGAAGAGGCCGTATCCAATTAGGTGTGCAAGAAGAAGTGGAGGCCGAGACAACACCAAGTGGTGTGTGCCAAGTGAAGTGGAAGACCACACTTTGTGTGTGTGTAAGAATTGAATAAGCCATAGCCTTGGTTGTGCAAAGAAGTGAAGGGCCGTAGCCTTGTGGGTGCACACATTAAAGAACAAATAAAAGAACACCTTTTGTATGTGTGCAAAACAAGAAGAGGAAGTTGGCCAAGCTTAAGTGCATGCAAAACGTGGAACAAATTGTGTGTGCAAAACAAACGAAGGTCGAACCTTAGTGTGTGCTAAGTGGTGTGTACACACTAAGAAGGAGAAGAAGGAGGATATCCACACAAAGAACAACACACATTTATGTGTGTAGACAAATTGCATAAAGTGTGTGAAGTTTGAGAAGTAGGTGTGTGCTGAAAAGAATTACACCCTCTGAGGGTTTACTGCACCAAGAAGAGATGAAGGGGAGTGCATGCATGCATGCATGCACGTGCACACATGAACAGTGCTAAATCAGTTGTGTGCATTTGAGTTGTCCAAGACTTGAAGATCTTGAAGAAAATTTGAGAAGGCCATGCAGTCAGTGCATGAGGATTCAGAATTGCCATGCATTCGGTGCATGAAGTTGAAGTGAAGTGAGACTGGACCAGACTGAAGTTAAAGACATCAATTGTCTGAGTATTCAGTAATTGGAGAGAGGCCAGGTCATCCTGAGAAGAAGGAGATAAATCCTGAGCAAGACGAGAAGACCTGATCATCACAAGTGATCAGAGGTACAGATCAAGGCCAGCAGTCTTTATCCCAGACTGCTGAAGATACTTGAAGAATCTTAAAGTGAAGAAGAGCTACTCGTGCGACTCGGGGAGCCAAGAGAAGACCCTATGGGACTCAGGGAGAAGAAGTCTTCAGTGGGATTCTGGAGCAGGCCAGTGGGACTCTGGTAACACTGTGGGACGCAGTATAAAGACCCTCCTGTGGGACTCAGGAGAGATACAGTGGGACTCTGTATCGACCATTGTAATACTAACAGATTATAATGGGAGAATCCATGCTGGGAGAGCATGGCAAGGATGTAGGCCTTTGGTGCCGAACCTTGTAAATCCTTGTGTCCTGTGCCTTTTCATTACTGCATTATCCGGGAAAGGTTGAGAGACATAAGAAGAGTGGATCGAGGCTTTAACCAGTCATAGAGGTTTAATTGATTAAGAATCAATTAGTAAAAAGTTTTAAGGGATCACTGATTCACCCCCTCCCCCTATCAGTGATTCACACTGATCTGGGCACTTCAGAATTAATATAATTATAAATCAGTATATGGGATATTCTAATGTTATTATATTTAAATGGTAGGATATAATTGAAGGAGAAATAATAATCAAAATTAAAATGCTCAGTAGATATAATTACCTAGTATTTGAAGAACCTCCATTGTATTTATACTTAAGGATCTTATGGATGGTAGTCTTGGGGGAAAACAACCTCAATAATGAAGAAAGTAATTTTAGGATAGGTTTTGGTATGGTTTGGTGCTGATATGTGGCTCAAAAAAGTGTATCCTAGAGTCGAGTGGTGGCGTCCTTATTTAAAAGAGGAGAGGGGAGCCCTGGGAATTAGATAAAGTATTAATATAAATTGAATTTCATGTTATAGTGTATATATGTTGATAAATTTATAATATATGTTTTATATAATTCATAGAAAAATATAATAAAAAATTATTCATGTTGAAGTGATGTAATATCCCCTGACTTTTATTTTCATCATCCAAATAATTGTTTTAGCGATAACCGTCAAAACTATATTTTTAAAAATTTAGGGTAATTGAAGTAACAATAAAAGGAAAAGTTTCCAATAAATTGTGAATGGTTGATATTCACTACCATATCTCATTCACTAGGAAAAAGAAATTATTTTTATGAATATTTCATCGTATAATAAAATATTATTTGACCAAAGATACTATTAAAGTCATTTTCGTGGTTGTTCATATAATTTTTATTTTAAAAATGATAAGACACTAATTTAAGCAGAATATAATTATATAAACAATCATTAATTTGTTATATTTTTATAAAATCCCAATTAATAAATCAATTTATTCAAATTATGTGATATTTAATGTTTTTAAAACCATTTATATTATTTTTCAATAACTTGAACAAGCAATGTATCGGTGTTGAAAAAGCATCTAATGTACAAATTCCATCACTCCAAATTTAAAATATGATAACATGTTCATATAAATTCATTTATGTTAAAAATAACAATTTTTAAAAAATTAACTTATCTAAATCAATGTCACAAAATATTATATATTTTAATGATAAAAGAGTAACATTTTTAATTTATCGATTAAATAAAATAATTTAAATGTTACTATCAAAGGAATGTGTAAATAAATTGACGAATTTTCAAATAATGTATGGTTAAGGTAGAAAAAAATTCATACAATGAATATAATTCAAGTGTTTGTTTGTTTTTAATAGCTTATCCCATAATGTAAATATTATTTTATTTATTTTGCTTTTACCGAGATGAAAAATATTTACTTTGTAAAATATTTCAAATGTCATAAAATTAAAGGTGAATATTTAACAAACAAAAAACTCATTAGTCAAAATCTATAATCATTTTTCAATATTAAATATTTTATGTGGTGTAATTGAATTGAAATATAACAATTCAAAACACATGGAAAAATAGTATTTTTGAAAAATGTGTTTTTGTGCCCAAAAATGAACTTCAACCAAAATCAAGTATAAAAATTATTCTTATAGAATTAATAAAATTATATATAATTATATTTTTATTTTTTCAC
This sequence comes from Viscum album, assembly GCA_963277665.1. Taxonomy (NCBI): domain Eukaryota; kingdom Viridiplantae; phylum Streptophyta; class Magnoliopsida; order Santalales; family Viscaceae; genus Viscum; species Viscum album. The sequence continues at coordinate 1,547,045,317 of OY728153.1, read as the reverse complement.
ATTAATAAAAAAATTATAACATAATATGAGTTTTAAATAAAATAATTTAATGAAAATAAGTAATAATTTATCATGAATGCTCGAGTAGAGGGTTACATGAAATCAGGATTGATTTTGGAAAAAATGATTTAATTATTTAGTCTTAAGATCGAGGTGAAAAAAATTATGAGTGATGGGGAAAATCATTAAAGGCTTCAAGAGTAAAGTGTTAAATTTAATGAAAATTAGAGTGTCTGGGGAAGGTGTGATGATGTATAAGATTATTCACCCAAAAATCAACTGATAGCCAGGCTTTGATTAAAGGGAATAATGTTATTGTAGAGGATAATGATTTAAAATTTGTTCCTCCTAGGAAATAAAGTGAAAGGAAACCCAACTCGTAACTAGATAAAACAATGGTTAACGGGTCTTGTGGACTTAATTATTATGATTATGACTGGTACTGTGATTATAATTCTTCATACCAGCATGACATAGATATTTGAGTTCTTGTTTTCTTTGGATCCTCTTGTATTACCCCATCCACTTTTATCTTATCTTTTACTCTATTAAATGAAAATTTTTGATAAAAATTTCATTCCTCATGAAATAAAATATATTTTAAAGGATCATAACATCTATAAAAGTACAACTAGTTGTTCCTCTTGTATTTATATATTAATACAAAAAACTGTTTTGGAATAGAGAATATAAAATATGTATAAACCTTCCATTAAAGAAACAATAAAATCTAAATTTCAATATATAACATTCTATAAATATCTACACTCATAACTCTACAAATTATTCTTGATCAATGTTCAAACTAAAATAATAAAACCATTTTATCACATATTATTCACTAAAATACTTACATATATCTTAAAACCATTAATTTCTCATAAGGTCACATTCATAAAATGTATCTTCACTAATCATATAATCATAAAAATATGATAATATTTCCAATTAATTACTGAAATAAATACACAATAAAATCATATAGGATACTAAAATATAGTTGAAAAATTATTCCTTAAATAAATATTCATATTAACAATAGAATATTTACATTTTCATTAATACGAAAATTTTTCCAATATTGAAAACTTCATAAAAAAACCTTAATCACATAGTCTCCAATCATATTTCAATCCCATGGTTATCAACATGATATATTAGAGGTTTCAAAAATATAATACAAATTTTATCAGAAGTTAATATAATCACTACAACATGATAGATTCTCATTACTATAAATGTTGTCAACAAATTTTATATTATTTCCATAAAAGACATGTTTTGAATATCTGTATCATATACGTCTGAAATTTTTGAAAAATCAATAAATGTTTCCTGTTATACTCATATAAAAAAACCTCAAAAAGGGTATCTATGAAATTACACTTATGTTTGAAATTTAAATTATAAACCCATGATGATATCCATATTTCTTATATTATAGGAAAATAAAAACATCATAATATCTAATGTTATCAAAACCCCCATATGATTCTAACTATTATATCGTCAATTTGATATTCCGAGACACAATATTTAAAATATATAACTTACACTTCTTTCTTTGATACCATTAAACATGAACCAATTTTAGAAATATAAAACATACACATCAGAAATAAATATTAGACCACTTACACATCGAATGGACTTATAGGTTTATATATTTAAAGAAATTGTAAAAACTCTTACATTAAAATATCCATGTGTCCAAGTGATTATTTTTCCTATTATAAATAGATTTTCATATTTTCCAAAAAGTATTTGATATCTCCATAAAATATTTGACACATGAAAAATTTATTGAAATAATTAATTAGACATTATTCATCATAACATGGGAAAAAGAAAAAAATAAGAAGGGTGAGAAAAAATACTCTGTAAGGGTAAACATAAACAATAAAAGTTGAATTTCATATGTGTGAATAAGTTGTTAATATGAGTAAAATGACATAATAATAGTGTTTTTAAGAAAATAAGAGAATTAATTTTGGTAAAAAATTAGATCACTCGACATGAGAAATAGAATAATTCTTTAACAAAGGTAAGAGTAACAAGAATCAATAAGAGCGAGCTATATGGTGCTAATATTGATCAAAAGAACAAGAAAAAACTCATCAAAAATAATATAGAAAACATGTTAGTATGATTTCAAGTTTTCTTTATCACATTTTCTCAATTTTTTAAGAGACAAAAGGTTAAAAGTTAAATCTATTTGGAGACTCTCCCCAGTTAACTCCCACCATAACTTTGATGATGAAGAACATTACTATTCCATTAGAGAGTTATACCGGGATAAACCATTTCATGTGGTCTATCAAGATAACACTTTGAATTTATTTTATTTGGTTAATCATTAATAATCAATAATTCAAATATATCTTACATTAATATAAAACATGTAATCTTTAATTTTCATCATCAATCTTTTAATAACATCTTTTAATGATTTACAACAACATTTATCCATGGGGAAGAATTAAGGGTCATGAAAATTTCATTAGAAAATAATTTTAATCCATCTAGAGAATGAATATGGATGGTATCTATTATCATATTTACAATGAATTATAGGAATCATTATAAGATGTTGAAATAGATGATAATACCTATAAAAGAACATTTAATACATTTCATTGAATATTGGAAAAAATATCATTTTATTCCCATAAAATCTATGATACATTATTAAATATTAGAGAAATAATTTTATTTAAATATAATATATAAAATATATAGATAATTCAGGGAATTAAATAATTTTCATGATGTTAGGTAAATTTATTATTGTCGGAAAAGTTAATAAATAAACACTCTTTTCAAACTTTTGTAATGAGAGTCCAATGTAACTCATGAAGAAAACCTTAATATTTTTACTTTTAATCATTTTAAAAGTATATCAAATATGATGGAATTTGAATGTATGAAATAATTTTTTTATAAGTGATTTTCTAAAATAATATAAATAATATATTAGAGATGTTTGGTTAAAATTCATTAAAATAATTATGTAAATGTTTCTAAATAATAAACAAGCTTACTACATTTAAAAATAAAAAAATCAATTAAAATAAAGAAAATGTTATGTAAAATAAAATACCATGATTATAACAATAAAGGGTAGTTTATGTTAAGATTCATTATATAAACCATGAAAATTAATGTTGTTACATCCATCAAAACATGTCTTAAAGAAGGTTATTTGAGAAGAGAGACCCATATAACTTGTGTAATGATTGAAAAAAACATTAATTGAAGAAAAGTAATATTAATATGTAATTCCCATAACTTCAATGAAAATAATACATTAAATCAAATTAATGTTGAAATAATTAAATCAAAAAAATTAATTTTGGGTTCATAACATGAACTATATCTCACAGAATTTAATATGGGAAGATGAAAACAGTTAAAAGTTTTATAAAATTTGAATAAATAGATGTTGAAAAAGTGAAAATAAATTTCACTATAAAAACTAATATAACATATTCATTCATGTTATCATATCTCAATAAGAAAAATATTATCCTTATAAAAGTAAATAGGTTTGTAATAAAAGACATGTCTTAAAGAAACAATATTGTGATGAATAATCATTACAAATATTGTACCATTGAAGATGAAATTAGTCTATAAATTGATCTTTTTAAATAATATTAAGACAAAAATGAAATTATAAATGAAAATAATATAATCATAGTAAATAACACACCTAATATTTTCATAAAATATGGAATTATGTTGATGTATAACCCAATGAATGTAAATTCTATTATAAAACCCCTTACCTAGAGTATAGAATAAAAATATATAACTATAAAAAGTTGTATAATAAATGTATATTAATTTTTGACCTTTTTAATAAACTTTTTTCGTATTATTAAATTGTTATTAAATCATTTATTTCATTTATTTTAATGGAATAATTTATTTCTCAATAATTTAATTCCACGACCGGTATTTTGAGGATGTTTGGTTCATAATTATGAAAGGCATTTGAATGGTTGGTCTTGGAAGAAGGTTTTATTATTAAATAATATATAGAAAAATAATACTGACATAATTATACTTTTATACATATAATTCAATTCAATAATCATCAATGAAAGTTTTATTTTAAAAAATCATTTGAATCACTTTGTGGAGGTGGTAATCAACACGTACAAACTGAATATGTAATCTTTTAATAATTAATGGAAGGATAAAAAATATGATATATTATATTTATGGAATGATAATTATGAAATAATAATATTTATAAAATATACATAAAACTTATCATTATGAACTATAATTAGAGGTGATGATGTAGAATGAAACACATCGCTTCATTGAGGAAGTAATCCACACATATACACGAACAATTTTAAATTATGAATTTTTGGGAAAATGAGATGAATAAAGTAATTGAAATAATATAATAACATATCAGTATATGATAGATACTAATTTTATTAAATTTAAACTAATAGTAAATAATTAATTAATATAGAAGAATAAGTAAAATTAAAGCCCTTAGTTGAGACAATTAGCTCCTCGTTGAAGAGCCTCCTTTGATTCCCACATTAAAGACCCTGGGAATGGTCTATTAATAATAATACTCATATTTATCTATGTCATGAATTTATTATTAGTTTATTTTTTGGTTTTATTCAATCTAAATTCTAAAATAACTTAATGGAAGATATGAGAGATGGTTCTATTATGTAAAAGAGGATAGTGGAACACTTGGAATTACATAGTGTATGAATATAAATTATTTATTATGATAATGTGGCTATAAAATTATATATTTAAAAACATGGATTGATATACATTTAAATGATATCATGAAATAAAATTTATACATGGTTATGTGTCATTTTATACCCATATCTCTTTAATTTAACATCTAGAGAACCCTTTAAATTATTACCATGGTAACAATATTTTTTTAACTCATTAAGCGTCAATTAAGAGAAAATGAAATAAAATGTGTAAAATAATTGGATGATTGTTGAAATTATAGACCATTTCCCATTCACCTAGCCAATGATACATATTTTAGAAATCTTATCTCATTTATTGAAATATCATTTAACATGTAATTCAACTAAAATCATTTTCTGTTCTACTAACATAATTTAAATTATAAAAATATAAATATTGTATGTAAACTTCTAAAAACTAAATAATATGCTATAATTTTCTGAATATTTTTGGAAACATAATAATTGATCAAATTTATATTAACATTTATATTTATAAAATAATTTACTTTATTTTTCTATTAATTTAACAAGAAATGTTTTATAATTGTGTAAGCATTAAAAGTTATGATATCTTCACTAAAATTCAAAAATAGAACACCATGAAATAAATTTAGTTAATATTTCAAAAACCTGTTTATAAGAAAACATTACATTTTGTAATCATTTTCACAAAATATTATATTTATTAAAGGCAAGAGACTGACATTTTGAATTAATCATTTAAACTAAATAATATAAATATCATAATTGAAGGAACATTGAAAGATATTTAAAATTTTGGAATATACAATGGGTATGGAAAAAAACTCATAAAAGAAAATAAGTGAAATTGATTGATTTATATTGAAGTTTTAATAAACAATTTAATCATATTTAATCATCTTTATCCCTTCTGATTTGCAAATAATTATTACGGTTACTATTCTTAATGATAAAAATATAAAAGGGTCCTATTTATAAAATTTTGAAATATATGATACCAAATATCGAAACTGTTTTTCAAAATTCAATTCTGATACGAGGAATAAATCATTTTTAATATAAATTCAAAAAAATAATGAAATTGGTTTTAAAAAAATGTATTCATAAGCTGGAAAACAAACTTATACAAAAATAACATCTAATAATGATTCTTATATAATTAATTAGATTATAAATAATTTATTAAGAGTTATGCTCTTTTTGGATCAAGATAAAAACATAATTAGGATTTTAAGATAACTCATTCGATGAAGATAAAAAATAACATTTCACAAATAGTAATTTTTCACTATTCACTTCAATATAATTATTCTCAAAAATACCAACCAATCAAATTAGGAAAATATTTATATTTTGTGTTAAAAATGATATTAATTTACTAAAATTTTATTTTTATTAAATATAATAAATTAATTATAACTTCCTCACACAAACTTCAATAAAATCCGGTTTTTTATGATCGCTTATTTGTGAAGAATAAATTGAATTTAATGAAAACTGAATTCTTCTAAATTAATAAATATATTGAATAATAAATTTATACATATTTTAAAACATATGGCTATTATTATTCATATAAACAATTTAATGGATAGGTTATATTGATTATATGTATATATATATATATACATCACAATTCATATAACGAATGGTGTTCATGTTTACAATGGTATTTTGAAAATTTTGATTCTAATGTAATTTATTTGATGTGATATAGTTTACTCCATAATTATTTTTTATAATATTTTTCCATGAAATTCCATCTTTATATATTTGAATTATTATTCATGTTAATTTATAATTATTATCTCGTGATTATACAGATTTCATCTATTATGTAAGTTTATTCATATGATATTACATATCAATCATTCAGAACATATGGAAAAATAATTTTTTTTATATTTATCTAATAAGAAATATCTCACATTCCCATGTTTTCCAAATTTATTTTGTTCTAATCCTTAAGTAAATTTTGATACATTTTCCATTTTCATCCGTTTAAACTCACCCATTTCTTTTTCCCATTCCCAAATTTATAAAGATGGCTATATCCTAGGATATTTCTAGAAGTGGTCTTAGTGAGGATTATAATGTACTAAAATGTTCAAAAGTATCAAAAAATAATTTTAGTATGTATCTAATCCTAACATATAGTAAATCATCTTCTCTTTTGATTATGATATGTTTTATGACATGTAATTGTTATCCTATGGAAATTTCACAAAATAAAGATTGGATTATAGGAATTATCCACATAAATAAGGGTATTTCTCTATAATGGTGGGATTCTTCTTCACCTTTCCCTATATGGAGTCATCAAATTAGCCAGTACCTCCCCCCATGGTGGGAGAGAGACCTCCTCCATCCATCAATGATTCTCAACCCCAATCATTTACCCCCTCTCTAGTACTGATTACCATCCTGCCTACCCAGAGACCACACATAGCCCTAATGTCTTAGTTCTCTTCAATGGAATCATAAAAAATCCCTGTAACTCACTCAATCTGAGTTCATCAATTATTTATATTACATATTCAGACACTGATTTCTCATTTTAAACAACATCATATATCGGTGGATTCATTTGACCAGTTTATATTTCGATCTCCAGGATTACAGGAGTGGTCCATGGTGGGTTTCCTCGATAACAAACACATTATAATCTTGTTCACATCAAATAATGACTTGACCCGAGCATAGTCTATTACTCTCTCTGTCTACAATAGTTTTTAGTCTTTTCTATTTCAGTTGAATTTTTTATTTTCTAATGCAACAGGATACTCATACCTTCAGAAAATTGACTAGTTTCCCTAAGCTTTTTTTTCCTGTTCTAAATCCCATCATTATTTGTATTTATGAAAACTTGTTGTTTTGTATCTCTATTTTTAAATTAGAGAAGGGATTTCCAGACTATGTTTTCACCAAGAATATTTTAGGAGGTTGATGATTAAATATTTTCAAAAATGATTTTATGGATCATATTTTTTGGGGAAATTATATATATGTAATCAATTGCCATTGATTCTTGGATATAATTCAGTTCCTCATGAAAGAAATTGGGGAATATTACTGTAATTTGTTTGTGTGGAAACATAGGCCCTTTTAAAAATATGGATGTAGGTTTGAAATGAAGTAGTAAAGGAAATTATAAAATATTTATGTCTAGTTTAGATTCATACAGGAAGGAAACTTTCCAATGTAGTGATAGTTCTTGAAGATGTAGAGACAAATAGGATGCCTTCCTGGGTTCATTGGAGGGAAAGGATTATAGGGATTTCATTTCATAATAATCATACTAATTGAATTCCAATTTAATGAAAGAAGAAATACCATCACTCCCTAATCCAAATTTTGATGAAATATATGATAAATAGAAGCATGACTTGGGTATGAGGTGTGAAACATAGTATGTGGATTCATGGAGTTCAATGTTAGAGAAATATAATGAGGTCAAGTAGGAGCAGATACTAATGGTAATGAAAATGAAATTTTATATACTCATGTTGAAGGTAGTGTGGGCTTGCTAATGAAAACACATGCGGTGAGATCAAAAAAAACTAGAACAACTATTATCATCTATAAATATTTTGAGTTTGATATGGTTGAAGGTCTGAGATAGGAATTAGAGGAGGTTATTTCCTATGATTTTACTAATAGGGTGGTCTCCATAGATGTTACAGATATAAAAAGGCATCCTCTAATCACATTTCGGGTTATCCATATGGTAGGGTGAATTAGGATTTTCATACTAAAAATATTGATGGTGAGGTCACACAAGGTGTGGTATTAGAAAAACATCCCCACAACCTCATTTAATGGGGTTAGGGTTTCTGAAATCGGGGGATCTGATGGAACATGAAAAGTTATAAAATATAGTGATATTAATGCTTTATACTATGGTCATCACTCATTATATTATGCTATGATGTAGAGTAAGAAAAATATGACTGACAATTAAGGTATTACACATACTCCAATTAATATAATACCTTATAATGATTACTCCAAACTGTCATAGACAATATCCACAATATCTTCTTTAAAAGTATCAATGAGTGCAAATTTTGGCATCCTCAAGAATTTTAACCAATGAAATAATCAAACTAATTGTTAACATTCTGATGACTTCGACTATAAACTTGACCTTTTATACTATGACATTTAATTTTTCATCATACTGGGTGTGGAAAATACCATTTTTTGTCCATGTCCACTCTCATTATAATGTATTTTCATTTTCATTAATAAATAGTCATATGTGGTTTCTTTCAGATGGAATTTTTCGGAAAATATAGTTTCATCTCAAATTTTATCAATGATAGTGTTTACGTAAATTATTTTTTGTACCATATATAGGAGTGAATGTCAGGGGTATATCAATCTTGTGACTAGATATGTTGACTTTGATTATAATGGATCAGTTGTCTAGGAAATAATTGATTAGTTGTTTTTTTTATTTTATGCAGGGGTCCAATTTCAAGGAAATGTAGATTAGAATTGGATATAAAACTCTCAAACACTAGATCCCAATACATTGATTTGACAGAGGCCATCAAGGAATCCTTGTGTTTCAATGTCTCAATTTCTAAATTAATTTTATGTAAATTTGGCTTGTCTATTTACAATGTTTTTTAATATTCTTTAATGTTATACAGATACATATTTTTGTATTGTGGTTCAAAATAAATGGTATTTAGGTTGAATTTTAGTAGACAATTTATTAAATTTAAAATGATGTGTGTCAAGTTGATACACAATAATATAAATCTACTGAATAGTATGACAAATTCTATAACTTTTTTACAATACTAGACACAGTTTTGACATGTTTAATAGTTTTCCTCTTCAGAAACATTATTTTTAAGGATATCTACCTTGTATATTTGTTTTTAAATGTGGAATAATTTTCTTTCAACCTAATTTTTTATTTATAAAAAAATATTTTCATATGTTTTCATTCCAATCAAAATTCATCAATGAATTTATGTTTAATTTAAAATTTTATATAATCTTTCTGGGTTAATCTAACATAGAGTCTTAACTAGTTGATATAATATATCATGAGAATTTATTTTGTAATGATTTGTGGGCTCTATACCTTTTTTAAATTGAATGTACTTATTATTCTTGTTGATTTATATGTTTAGTAATTTATGGATTCATCTTATATAAGTTTTCGTATAATTAACTCTTTTATGAGACTTATTTTTTGTATTTCCTATTAGTCTCATCATATTTATGTATTTATTCTTTAATGTTATTTCGTTCATTCTAAAACACTTTTATTTGGTGATATTACATGACCCTATGAGGATATATTAGGATGCAGGTATGTATTACTCAGTTTATCATGACCTTACACCTATTATCTCACTATTTAGGCAACAAAATCACTGTCTACATAATTGTCACATCATCATTACCTGCCTGAATACATGGAATGAGAAATACTTTTTATGTTTTTATTCTATATACTCACTCTACATGATAAAATAATTGGACTAGATATATATGGTTTTAATTGGATATATAATTCTATATTTATTGAAGCAGTGCACACCAGCTAATATCCTATTTGAGTATGTTGTTGATCTAGAAGATGGAGTCCGGTGGAGATGCTTTTAAATTACTTATGAGGATCCCCTTCGTGATTTATTAGACATTCTAATGGACATTAAATATTTTTTGAGAACTTCATTGGTTATTTCATGTAATAACCAACCATTTCATTTATACAACTAGATTTTATGTCTTTATATTCTCATTGGGTTCTGTTGATCAATGTGTTTCAATCCGGAAATCTATCAATTATAATTAAAACATTCTTTATATTTTTACTATTTTATAGAAATAATAAATTTTTGGATAATTTTGTGTTCCATTCCATAGAAATAAATTATTATTAAGATGGGAGAATTGTTAGAGGTTGGGATCATGGGGTCTAAAATGGTGAAGTAAAAGGGAATCACCATGGATAATGAAATTATATTTAGGAGGAATAGATCCTATGCTTGATAATAACTGAATGGTGATAATAGGGAATCATTTGGTGGTAAAAATATTCACAACAATGTTACCCTGAATCCATGTGTGTATAACAGTAATGTTGCACCCTGACCCAAGAGCCACCTAACCAGCACTCCAGGCTGGTGTTCTGGGGGGCCTTAGGCATGTATCCCCATATGACAAAGGATATAAACTAGTAGTGAGGGTCTGATTAAGTGTTATTGGGGATAATATCTCCTAGATTAATGGTAATAATAATGGTCCATATATATATATAACACCGAGGAAGTTGAAATATAACTGTATAAGCAACATAATAAAAATTAAATAAGTATAAACAAATAGTATCTGTAATAAGAAGACCAAAGTAATAGAACCATGTTTAGGTAAATACATGTCATTAAATGTCATAAAAATTATACATGAATGTTTTCCCATGGCCCACCACATTCTTACAAATATTAAAACCAAAAATAAGTTCTAACTCGATTAAATGAACCACCATGGTCCACTCCCATCCATCCCAGGAAAAAACAAGTTCAACCCTAGTCACAAAGGTCGAATACCCATGAATGATCCCTTACGTAACCCAAAACCATTAATTATATATGTGATTGGAGAGGGATATGTAGGGTGAGATTTTGAACACAATACTCCACCAACTTGTGGCTATCTTACAGCCATAATTATATAAGTGTTTTCATATGTAAATAAATATCACATACTCACACATACAAATAAATAAATCACTCCACTTGTTCTCAACATCCTAATGTGAGAATTTATCATCATAATAAAATGTTTCTATATCTCTGAATTTAGTCCCCCAAATATATATGTTCATATATTACATGTCTATAAAGAAATATTTGTAGATTAGAGGAATGATGTCATAGTTCATAGACATCCCCTAAAGAATATCACACACGATGAAACTTAAGGGATCACCCATAACAATTTCACTAGAAACATGTAGAAACCATTACACTAGGTGCCAAAAAATAAAAAAATATATATTATCATCAAACAATGAAAAAATATGTCCCTGATCCCACAAAACACCCTTCAGAAGTAATTGTTGGCTTAAAAAATGATTTCCCAATGTATGGTGATATCTACCCTCTCATACATAAATAACTATCATCCCAAAGGACTGATATCATAACGAATAATGATATCCAACATCTAATAATCAAATATCATGGGCACATAAACAATGGGAAGCCTCAACCCCCAACGGATGGCATCAATTACCATCTCATGATGGTTTATCACTATCAATCATGGATTTCTTTAGTGTCATCCTCCTCCGTAAAAGATTAAAAACACTATCCCATAAGAAGTAATATATATATATAGTCCTCCAACCACAAAAAGTGTTCATAATCAATTTAACTCGGTCGTATATTTGTTATAGTGACTGAAATAAAAATGTTTTCTAATAAAGATCTGCAAAAATCACTAACAATTCCTTAGACACACCATCTAGAAACATCATTTCAACATGAAAAACATCTTTCCAAAGTCTTGATGGTCAAAAACCTCAAAATTACCCTGAGAAATTCCCCCATCCCTATTATTCATCACCTATAACCTGATGAACCATTCCAACTCAACCCAGTGATCAACATCACACCATATATCTCAAACCATTCCTATCCTAAAGATCCGTGTCACCTCAGTACCGCTAATCAAATTCACCTCAATAACTCATTCCATAACCATCACATTCCCAAGGAACCAATTTAAAAAATCATGAATTATGTAAGCATATCATCCTAAATACTATAATGCACATATTTAATTACTCTCCCCATATCACCTGTAAAATTAACAAGAAATCATTTCACCACATACGTTATACTCATATCTTCTGATTTGAGGAAAATCTTATTTAATTTTGAGTTGTATCATAATGAAATAATGTGTTTAAAAACTACATTAGAATAAAACAAAATAGATAACATGGTTTTATAATTCTTCATGAAAATATAAACTATGAAGATAATAAGTCGCATTTAATGCCTTACCTCTATGATTCTAATGCGCCTAACAATGTTCAATTCCTAGCTCGGACCGATGAGATATTCCAAATCAATTAAGATGGTGAGGGAGAGCTCTACAGCTCGAGAGAGGTGTTGTTCATGTAAGGAGAATGTAGGGAAAATAAGAAACACAATGTGGAGGGTAACATTCATCATTTCCCACTTTTTAAATTGTATCATATTTATATTTAATGGTTTGGCGAACCGAGCATTGACCGTGCACACTCACTATCTAAAGAGGTCGCCCCTTGCGTAGTTGGGCATATATTTTTTCAGAATGTTTAAAACCCATGAACAAACACTACTAGAAACTATAGTCATGATTCATGACTTTGAAACCCTACTAACACAATATGACTAATCATCTACATTTCAAAATGGGGCAACAACTTTTCCCCTTAAAGGGTACATAGCATGAAAACCCATATACCTAAACATGCACCTTTGAAAAAAAATGTTTGTTGGGGAATAAAGAACCTAAAACTCATCGGAACCCCTAAGGAACTCTAGGATCCATAAAAGGAATCTAAAAACACATTAGTTTTTTTAATATCTTATAATTAAGTCATTAAGACCCAAATCATTATTGTTATAATCACCAAAAAAATCATTCAAATTCCGAAAAATGACCCATTTAAAAAAATATGGGACATTATAATCTCCCCATCATACAACTGATCAACCATGAGATATGATTTTCCACTTTAAGATGGTATATAATATACTCATCCCACTTGAATAATCATGGTCTACCCAAATTATTAATCATATAAAATTCCCATTATAGATCTCCCTGCCTATAACATTAACTATGAGGTCACTTTTTTCCCAAAAGAATATGTTGATGGTTTCATGGTTTACCCTATGATATTTATTTCCTCCAATGAAATACATTCATTCTTATACCTCATTAGTTTCTCAATTCATTCTCATGTCATATATGAAAATTGTTAAGTACCATATCTCTCTATATTCTTTTTTCATACTCTTTCCACTATTGGATCACTCTCTCTCTCTCTCTACCATGACATCCATGTTTAGTAGAATATTGTATACTAGCTCCCAGTACCACTAATATTCCTACCCTAGTTCCATGAGTCTGAAATTTTCCCCATCTTTTGATTTCCAAATAATTCATCCAGTAAAACCTCTCTAGATGCATCTTATGACCACATACTGAATAGTACTTTAGATCCCAATCACACTGTCTCAAGACATTCAAGATCTACCTGCACTGTATTTGCACCATCAACAACCTACTCCTAGGTGGTCTATATGAATCTATAATCTGACAACTGAATTTTGACCCCTCATTGACATGCATCTGGTTACTTAAAGCATCATCAATAAAATCACCAAAATTATTCACCTATATCAAATAAGAATGACCTGAAAAGATTAACTCATCTATAAATATCTAATTCCACACATATGAGAATGAGTTATATCTAAATATTTTTACCTATACATTGATTGAATTTCAAAAACCATCCTTGAAAAATATCACCCTAGAGATTTTATCACCTAAAACATATGGCACAAACTGAGAAACATCTTTAAAACTCACTAGATTATCCATAACCTATCTAGCTACTCTATGTAGTTTCATTAAATCACAATCTCGATCATCCCTAAATTTATTCATGAAGATTTCATAAACGAAACTAACCTTGAAATCCTTCCATTAGAGTCCCTCATTTCTATCAGCATGTTCCAATGAGTTTAACCATCATTTTTATATTATAATGTTCATATAAGTAAAAAAATTTACCCTTTGACCTAGGGGTCTCAAGCTATTAACAAAAATCTACTCTGAATCATTCTATTTCGCAAATCCATTGGTCCACCCTCACCTTGAAATAATGGTGGTTGATGAGACTGGAACTCTTGAGTCAAATATTCTATAGACAAATAATCTCTGTGAGCTCCCCTGTCAGTACCCTATATAACTCAAACCATGATTAAACTAAGATGTTTTCCAAGAAATTTTCCCAAATCAGTCATCAAATGGGGATTCCCTGCCTATTCCAAATCCTATACATATGATTCATGTTCAAAATAACCCTTAAGGTTCTCATTTTAATCCTCAAGGGAATCATCCAATGAACTCTATTGAGGAACCGTATCTCCGACCACCTGATTCTCTACCAGAATTTGTATAGGTGTTATCACACCGAATAAAACATTACACAATCAACACATCAATAAAATTTCTACAAATCATTGATATGGAAAGATGTAATTGGTAACATATTTCAACCCCTTACACTTCCATACCACACCCATGTCACAATACATTTGACCTCATGGCCCCTTACCTACCCATTACAATGTTAGGTATCACGAATCATCTAGCCTTATGACCCCTTGTATACCCATAATAGAGTATAGAATCACATATCTTTTGTCATCAATAAATGGTGGATGAGTAGAACGTTCCTTAATTAATATACAATAAAATACCACATAGCAGTTTTTTTGGAATTTTAAAAGGATCACCCCAATTTATTATTCCTCGATACAAATAATAGAGTCAGGAACATATATACTATATACAAATAGTGTAACATGTTAATCTCATTAGTAACCACATACCATATATGGATGAGTAAATTTCCACCAAAAAGGATAAGTAGGTAAATAATATTTATCATTGTTTTTAATCATTACATATCCCAAATGCTTATTGAATATTAAAATTTCCCAATAACAATCACCAGCATACACACACATCATATGAGCTTAAGTACCTTCCATGAGGCCTGAACAATCCCCGCTTGTTATAAAGATCCAGTGTTCAGAACCACCTAATCCAATAATATCACACCCATGTATTCCACTCGAGGTCAAAATAAATCATATGTAAAAGAGAAAATCATAACATCAATTTCCCACCCAATGAAATATGGTGTATCCCTTCTGCATGAGGTTATAGGCACCCAAACATGATCTATTTACCTAGTTCAGACTACATTCTAGTCTCCAATATATCATAATAAAAATAATTGGACAAAATGGAAGATAAACACAAATGATACAATTGGTAGCACCTCAACCCTAGATCCACTTAACCTATAATTCATGTCAGTTTTCCAATTGGCCTATGGCATGCATCCACATACACTAAAGGTTGTTGACTAGAAGTGAGGGCTTGATTAGGTGATAGTTGGGAGACTATAACCTCTATTGATGATAATAATAATGGTCCATACATATTTATAACAAAATGAATGTATCATGATAAAAATGAAATAAAAAATAGACAGTGTAGATGCATATATAAGAAAAAACAATTATATCAAGCCTAAAGGCATCATACCATTCAAAGATAAATAAAAACCATGAGAGTTTATAAAATAATTACATGAAATGTCTCATATGGACGCCCATATAACTACATATTTAAAAACCCAAAAGAAGGCCATGCTTGATGGGAATAAACACCATAGTTCTCTTCCATCCATCTAATGAAAAATAAGTATACCCATGATTATTACAGCCCATCACTTGATCCTAATACCTAACCTAATCTGAAAACCATGACCCATACTTGTGTCATTAGGGTACTATGTGGGGTTTGAGTATAAACATATTAGGACACCACCAATGTGTTCATGTGTTACAACCATAATTATACAAGTGTATTCTTACGTAAATAAATAGCATCAACTGACACATACAAATAAATAACATAGTCCACTTATTACCAATAGTCCCAAATGTGTGTTTATATCCTTAGACCAATGTCGGTACATATAAAAATTAATTCCCCAAACATATATTTTCCTAAATGATGTGTATTTAATGATATATTTTCAGTGGAAAAACATATGGCTGAGTTTCCAGTAATCCCTTGAGGAGTATCATGTTTGATGAACCCACAAGCATCACCTATATCTATGTTACCATCACGTCATTCCAACTAGTACACCTGTTAAAACATATAATATATATATATATGGAATCTAATCAAAATGTATAAAAATTTATACCTGGTGATTCATACCTCCATTAAAAAGTCACCATCTACTCAACAGCCCAGTGCCCTGAGGTATGGAATTAGCCTTCCTCCCATATATAAATCTCCCTGCATCCTTACATACTACTATCCCGATATATGATGATATCTGGCCTCCAAATTTCCAATCATATGGACTCAAATAAAATGGTTATATTCATCCCCTCAACCGATGGGATCAATTACTATCTCATGATGGACTATAACTATCAACCATGTATTTCAATGGTGTGAACCTCCTCTATTACTGATGGCCAAACACCATCCATTAATCTATAATATATAGGGGGATTAAACCCAAAATGAGTTGTCAACACCACCTCAACCAAGTCCTGTAACTGTGCACATGAATCTGATTAAAATCACAATTATTTTACAATACATATTATCTAGAAACCTATTTTTCAGATGAGAACCACGTCACACATGTCCTGATGGTCAACACTATCTAAAGTCTCATGGGCCATGACGTCATCCTAAAAACATCATCTCCTCAAATCTAATAACCCATTTCACCTCAACCTGGTGATAAATATCACCTCATGTGTCATGGGACACGTAAAACCTAAAAAAAGATGTCTCCTTATCCTTGGTGATAAACATCACTTAAATACCTCATGTCATTCCCATCATATTCCCATTAATTTTTTTAAAAATAATTAATTAAATAATGGTTTCCCTAGGACAAACCACATATTCATATTTATTAAAAGACACCATACTACCTATTTAATTAAAAATAAATCTCATAACCACCTACATTATACTTTTATTAAATCACACGTTGAATAATGAAAACAAATTCAAGTTGTAATGAAATAAAAAAATTGTGGAAAATCCCAGGAAATATTGGAAAAGTTATAATATGGATTTCACATTCAATATTTTTATATCAATTAGGAAAAAAGGAATTTGGACTAATGGATTTAACACTATGCATCTAAGTAACTAGGTGATGTTCAACTCAAGGCATGGATGGAAGAGAGAGGTGAAATCCTATAAGAGGGAGAGGGAAGGATCCATAGCCGGAGGGTGGTGTTGTGCATGAGAGTGGAAAAAAGAGAATATGAAATATAAATAGCAGGGTATGATTCAAAATTTACCACTATTAAACGATGATCATGGGTAGGTTTCATGGTTTGGCTTAAAATGTTCCAAATGTGTAAACCTGCTATCTCATGGGGTCACCCCCACAAAAAAGGAATAGGATTTTTCAAACCATATGCATCCCATGAACACCCTCTACTAAGAAATTGTATTATTAATTTATGGCCATTCACCCATACCTGTAATATTTTACTAACCATTACCTGGTTTGAAATGAGGTTGTACACATTCTCCAAAAGTTCACACAGGATGAACAAACTATGCACCTTAGCTTTCACCTTTTAAAAAATGATATTTTGGAACATGACGCACTTGAAACACATCAAAATCCCTAAAAAACTCCATGATTTAATGACCATATAAAAATAAGGAATTGGTTCATTTAAACTCTCTATATTAGTTTCAGAAACTCAAAATCAATGATTATCTTTTCATAAAACTTCAAATTCATTTACATTAGAAAAAAAGACCCATTCTACAACCCAGTAATGTTACAAGACACATGAAAAATGATTATTCTACATAATTTCACAACTAGAGTCTAAATTGATATCTGGGAAAGAGTATGTCTTTTAAAAAATATACATGTATCATCAAATCATATTCTACAAAAGATCATGATATATTGTAATCTTTTAATAGAATGAGGCACATGATCATGAATCCAGCATCAAATAAGAGTGAGTGACCATCCATATAGAAAGAAATGAATTCCATAAACCATAGGAGCTAAGCATCATAAATTAGTCTAAATCCTCACATGATCACCCTCCAGAATGAACCATATATATTATGTTTATAGCCCAAGTTGATCTGTAGAAAACAAACCTTGTCAAACTGATATTAATTGTTGTGGATAAAAAATATATTAAAACTTCATAACAATCATGGCACGTCCAATATAATTATGAAATCATAATGATGACTTTGGTAATCACTAAGATAGTAATTTCATGACATGATTGATGCCTAGACACATTTCAATATTCACATATATCCTAACAGTATGCCACAAAATCATCAATCTAATACTCTCCATTATATGAGATAATATTGTTATCAATGAATACTATTGAGAGAATATGATCAATAGAACCGAGATTAATAGATATCCAAAAATGTATCCCCATAATTTCCATATGAACCTGTAATCAAATTATATAATTGGGTTGACACAACAATAACACTTAAAACCAATTGTTTCTTTCTATGTTGGTTTCTTGGACATGTATGTAAGACCAAATTGATCAGTATCACATTAAAACCTCTTTTTATTTATCAAATACATTCTTCTATTTGTATTCTTGAATTTAAAAATTTTATCTACATTTACACTTTTCTTATTTCCTATTTTAAATCCTTGATTTATTAAATTTGAATGAAACTAAACATACATTCATTTATCCCTATAATATTGAATGAGTGTGTATAATTATTGATGTTCAATAAAATTTTGATTCACATCAAAATATGAGTCTTGAGATATAGCGAGACTTACAAAACAAAAAATAT
This sequence comes from Viscum album, assembly GCA_963277665.1. NCBI lineage: Eukaryota > Viridiplantae > Streptophyta > Magnoliopsida > Santalales > Viscaceae > Viscum > Viscum album. The sequence goes on along the minus strand of OY728153.1, from coordinate 1,547,025,893 downwards.
ATAATTCATACACATATTTGAAACCTATATTCAATTGTTATTTGTGGAAGGTAGAACATGATATGTTTGAGTCTAGGACAATGAAGTTGAAGAAATAAGAGTTTTATTTCACATTAATGATACACTAAACCTATTGAAGACCAAACCTTATGGGAGCCTAATGATTTAATCTATCATATTTAAATAATATTATTATTATTTACATTTCTAGACATATTATATGTCTATAATATATTTTTTTACATTTGTTAACATATTATATTAAAACATTTTTCCATTCAACTATTATAATGCATTCATATAATGTAATTTTTATTATTAATTTAAATTCAATTAATTCAAAATTAAACATTTTTTATTAATTCGTTTTTATACTATTTGAGGTTCTGAAAACATGATTGAGGTTGTTCATATAATGTGCAATTCATTGAACATTTTTTATAATTTATTTTGAAATATATAATTAATTTTTAAAAAAAGATAGAGTAATCCATTAAATTTCATTATGGAACCTTTCTTTATGTCATATAAACTATTGAATTAATATTTTCAACCTCGTACAAATAATATATTTTTTAGGAAATTATTTTGACAAAAATGGAAGATAAGATTAGGATTGAACTTGTTTAAGAGAACCGATTCTAAATAATATTTCTCCATTTTAAGACCATTTGATAATAATTTAATTGTAAAAAAATTTATATGCAATGTTTCATATAAAAAACCCAATTTCCTAAACTGTAATATTTTAATCCCCATGAAATGAACAATGAAAGTGGAAAAAGAATTGTTTCATTGAAACATATTAAAGAGTGTGTACCTAATTTTATACAATACTATGAATTACAAGTACATAACATTTTTATAGGAAATTGATTCAAAGCCAATATTTTAATAAATCCCTTGGTTTATTTTTTTAATAAATGAATATTCATTCCCAAAAGATTAGTTTGATTCACATTACACTTGTTTCTAACTTATACAGTACAAGAATGGGTATTAACCCTATGGAAATCCAGATCAAGCATCAGGATATGATAACCCATATGTTTTTGTAATATTTGACCTATTCTGAGTGGGTTTCTCTGGTGTTATTTTTTAGGGTGCATGTAACATTTCTAAATTATGAAATGGAAGTATGTATTGTGTAAGAATAAATGTGTTATGTTTCTTGGTTGAATTTCACTCAACATAGACTTTTCATGTTGAGTATTGATGTACATTTTTAAACCTTTATGTTTTAATTTTAGAACCAAATATTATCTTAGAGTTGGATGTGTGGCTTGGGACAAGAATTTTATAGAGGTCAAGTATTTGGTATGATATAGTTTAGTTAATTGGAATAAAGGCCATTGAATATTTTCATTTATAGTTTTATTTAATATTTATCATCTTGGGATCCCTTTTTTATATATGTATTGTTTTGTCTATGATGAATATTATTCTATTTTATATCTTATATTTGAAACATTTTATGTAGAATAATTTATATTCATATTATAGACCACAAGGATCACTCTTGGCTCCCAATTTTATGTATATAGATTTTAGTTTTTCCGATTATATTGAATGGACATTCCAAAATTTATATATATTTAGGAAAGAACATAATGGTTCATATATGATGAGTTACCTATACTTTTTATAGAACATATTTATTTTTTGAAAACCCTTATTGTATGGGGAGAAGTTTATAAATTTTCATAGAAACCCAACCCAATTACAATTATAGTAGACAAGGTTGGGTAAATTACAATAAAATATCCCAAAGTTACTTCGGTTTGGATAGAGACAGTTATAAGTAGACACCAGATTTTAAAAGATGTTGATCCTATGGTTGCAAAACAAATATTTTGATAGTTGGAACAAAAGGTTCTAGGGGTTTTCCTATGTTGGGTGCATGCACTCTATGTTGAGTGAGTTATCAAATAGGGTATTCTAGGTGTGGTGATACTTGATATAGGACATTGATAATTACTACGTATTTGTTATATTTTTCATGTATCAGGTCAGTGTCATTCTTTATTATGTATACGAATATCTAAGAGAAGTGCTACTTGATATAATACTTCGTTAAATTTCATTAATAATTTTATGATACTAAAAATTAATTCAATATGTCCATGAATAAATTTGAAGGTATGGTTAGATTAACATTGATCTGAGGGTATTCATGTTATATAAAACTACAGAGTAGTGTTTTTACGACCACCTTAAGGTATTGAAATTTGGGGTTTTCTAAAGTGCACTAGGATTGAGTTTTACCACCAATAGGTTAGGTTTTTTTTAATTATTACTGATTTCATTATATGATATTATCATTCAAAATTGACCTCTATGATCAATTATAATATGACCCTATCATGTAGAACAATCAAACAAAAATGATTTTAAAAGAAATGAAAATAAAATATGACATAATAAATTTGTTCAATGTTTGACAACTTCATGATAAATATAATAATTTTTTGACCAATTATTCACCCTAGTCATAGATTTTATACTATAAATAAAAATAATTTAAATAGGTTTCTTCTCAAACCCATAATGTATCACACACCTCTACACAATATATTTCTCTACACATCCACATATCCCAACTAGTTTATAGTTCATTAGTATAAGTTGATAATGATCTATGATGATCTTCCACGTTAAGATTTCAACAATATTTCATCAAATTATTCTCACTTAATTAAGTACATAGACCTTAGATATTTAGTAATGAACTGAGATCTTTCACCCTTTCTCAATTCATATTGAATTAGTTGGTGTTGTTTTTCATAGTCCAATTCTAAATCACAACTCACAAAGTAGTCATGATCATGACAATTTTTTTTGTCTCTCAAAATAAAAGATCCACTATTTTTTATCTCTATACTTTTTCAACATCAAATTTTATCTTACAAAAACAGTCTTAATCATTCATTTTTCATAATATATAATTAGTTAAATTCTTCATATCAATTACAAGTCAAATTTTATAGAATATATATAATACAATGGTATAATGATATCCCCCACATGTTTCATAAATAAATTGAACATGAGGGAGTCCTCCAATAATCTATGAATATTTTAATTCCCATTTAATATTTTCAATTCGTTGGAATTATAATTATTCACATATTTCCAATTCTCATTCTAATCGACAAAAAAACTATCATTTTATAAATCAATAAAGATTATTATTTTAAAAAATTATAAAAAAATATATTTAAAAATTATAGAAGGATAGAGAAATGATATTTCATATTTATTTACCAAGATCACTTTTGGTTGACATCTTTATCAATTTTCATCATGACATGATTCATCTCATCATTGTGAAAAAATTCAATCAAATAATTTTTCATCACAAAAAATTCATCTTCTCATGAATAATGAATTTAGGTTTAAAAAAACATCACCCCATTTAGTTTTTGTTAGAATTTTCATCTTCAATCATAAATAACATTTTTAATGTTTGATCCACTTAATATTAACATAGACTTCCTGAGAATTCTATTATAGAATTATACATTGGGGGTTATCTCAATTTTTTCAATTCATATCATTTATAAAAAATTAATCTATAAATAACTATTTTATGTTGGAAAATAATACATAAACTATTTTAAATAACCCTAATTTAGTCTTTTATCAATATACCTACATTTTTATTTTACATAATTAATTGATAATTTATAAGAGTAAACAACTCTTTCAACACGATAAAAAACTTTTATAAATTCATGAAACGCACTTATAAAGTCCAAAAATGACAATTATAATGTTATTCATTATTGAAATATAAAATAATTAATATTCTCAGGTAATTATTATTTTTTAAAATTTTCATTTTGAGGCTTAAATTACCCTTACAGAATTAAAAAAAAAATTAAAAATTCAATGATCATTACAAAACCCAATGATCCTTGTAATAATGGATTGAATCATATAAGATTGATATAACCCTTATGAACGAATCAAAAAATCAAAAAATCTCTATCATGGACTTGAAATAATCCTTTTAGAATAAGATAACACATTAATAATTATTCTTATTTTTGATTTATACATCAATTTATACATATGGATGAATGATTCTTATAGAGCCATATCACTGTCATTTTTTCAATAACAAAAAAACATAATTCTAGATTTCAGCAAATAATTATTTTGAATCATCAATATAAATAATTTCTTTTTAAATATACCAAAAAGTTTTAAATAGCTTCAAAACAACAGCTGCATCCTCTATTGGTACTCAGATATGGTAAAATATTAAACCATTCAATTATAATATATGGTTCTTCAATCTCTCACTGTAGATTTGTTTTAAACGTCCTTAAACTCTTTTATACCCTCTAAATTCATTTTTCAAAAATAATTAATCCCTTGAAAAAAATCAAAAAATTGAGACCATTATTAGATGAGAAGATTCCTAAAACCATACTACCAAATAACTTAATGTTTTTAGTGAATTTAACATCCCCGTGATAAGATATTTTGTGCATGTGACTTATATATCCCCCTAGTTAAAACAAAACTTTACCAATATTAATAAAGAACCAATTATCTAGATTAATAAAAATAGAGAATAGATCTACAATCCCGATTCTTTGATTAAGAGCTGTGTACTCCCCATTTTAATAATATTATTTAAATACATGAGAGTGTTTTCCTTCCCCCATCCTCACAATTTAGGGCAAGGTTGAGTGTGAAGTTTCATCATTAATTTTGAAAACCTATCACTTTAGATTTATATTATAAAAATTTATTAAATATTATGATTAGTGAAAATGAATTCATGTTTCAAATCATGATTGGCCACACAATATTTAATTAAAGATCATAAGTTATTCTTTTTCGGTGATCAAGAGCATTGAAATTTTTTTTGGATAGATTAGTTATACTATGATTATCTTAATGAATTCGTAATGAATTCAATACGTTAATGTTTAAGTAAGTTCGTTTCCCCTATATCCCTCAAAACATGGTATAATCATGTATTTCCACAATATAATACTCCTTTTATTTACTAAAATATACTGATATTTCAATATAAAAATTATAACTCACATAGATCTCACCGTGAAAGAATTCAATAAAAATGTTAAATTTACATTAATATAATCTCATTCCTTGTCTATATTTGGGTATCACTATATGTTTCTATTTTATTTGTTTGTGTACACTTGTGCATAGGTCAGAGTACCTTTGACAAAGCTCATTTTTTCATTAAATTATAGCCTGATATAATTTTAATGATAACTCTAAAAATATTCAAAAATATTTAATACAAATGAAATATATTCCTTTGATGTTGTAAAATATTGTAGACTTACAATGATTTTCTTATAGTTATGTTCCTTAACATTAATTCTAGTTTCATATTTAAAAAACATAGTACCAAATATAATGTGTGTAAATATTTCTCCATATTCTGCCATGTCAAATTTTATCCGTAATTATCTATTATAATTCTATACTGATAAAAATATATCTTCATTTTTAAATTTACTTATTTTTCAATCCATGATCCACTATTCTATTCCACCCATATACCCTTCAGTTAATCTATTTCAATATTGTAAATTATAAATGTAAAAATAAATTGAACATATAATTTAATTTTAATATCTAATTTAAAATACAATAACTGAGTAAAATTTAACATTATTTTTTTACATTATTGATCTAGGTGATTTTTAGAGACCTATAGAAAGTGAATGATAATTAGGATAAAAATGCACAAGATCCCAAAATGACAAATATATCAAAATCTATATTGTGCCTAATATATATGTCTAAATGGGTAAAACTATGGTGAACACATTCTTGACTATGTCGGATACAATTCTCTATAATATCGGGAATCCAAATTCATCCATTGAGTGGTAGAAAATGATTCAACATTAGATAGAATAGTCACTCTATGTAGTCACCAAGTGAGTTCAGTAATTTAGTTAGACATCAACATATATACCTCAATTTAATTTTTTTATATACAACAAAGAGGCTGGAAATTAAATTATTTGTTTTCTGAAATGTTTGATATTTTTACCACTTTATCCAAATCTGGGGTTCATGTGGTTTTTCAAAATAAGGGGTTTAAACCACATTCCTCCATTCTTATAAATTGGAAAATTTGGTACCCCATTTGTAGGTTCTACTAAAATGTGAAGAACAATAAATTTATTGGGTTATATGGTTACTATGATCACAATACATGTTTTGAATCTCCTCATATTTATAGGGAGATCATGAATTAATATACAGTTCCAATCGAGCATGTTTCTCCGTTATGTTGTTAGCTAAATGGTTGTATATTTCTAGGATGGATCTACACAAATTTCATGTGAGTTAAGATAAAAATATTAGCGAGTATGTTTGTGAACTTTTTGTTTTAAAAAACACATAATGATTTATCTTTTACTATTTCAGTTATGATTATTTATCAATGTTAATGAACTTATATATATTTCAATGTGATTAGTGTTGGATTTTTAGTGTGTTAATTGTATTGTTTTGATTACACAATACACAAATCATTTTATTTCTCACAAATTTGGGATATAAATTTTCCATGTTATCTCTTATACAAATTATTAGGGCAAATTCATTGCTACATTATTTTTATTTCTATGTTTAATTATATTTATATTCATATTTAGGTTTAATGGGGAACCAATGATTTATTTTGGCCCAAAAAAATGACTTACAACAAATCAAACAGAACCTCTAAGAACATTAAAATTAATTTTTGTAGTGAACTTGAAATGGTCACCCTCTCCAATTTATTCCAAAACCCACTTTATTTAAAAAAAATCAATGTTTAGTTTTCATTCTTCACATTTCATTAAAATATCAATAAACACTCTTATATTTAGTTTATTTTATGTATTATTGAAAAATATCAGACTTTAAACATTCAAAACACCTTTAAAAAGGATCTTGGGTTTGAAATATATAATAAATTTTCTTCAAAACCATAATTAATTTGATGTTTCATGACAAAAAAACAAATTTTGGCATAGTTAATGGGGAGTTATATAGTTTAGATTTTTTTATATGTTATTTTGTGTATTGAGAAAATATAGGTTTTTTATCTTTTATAATTTTATATTTATTTTTATTAAAAATTATATTCTTGTTAAGTTTAATTCTTGATACCTTACACTACAAGAGAACTACCATATTTTAAACTTAGACCAGAGAGGATCCCTGGTCATCAATAGTGATACACACAAAAAATGATTTAAATGAAGTAACAAAACACCTTCAGACTCATAGAGACCATTATTATTCTAAAAATAATGTCAAAAAATTAATTAAATTTTATAATAAGGCAGAAAATAATGAAACATTGAATGAACTAACTTCACATGATATTGGATTTTATCCAATATATATTCTTATGAGAAGTAACACACCAATCATTAAACTAATATCTATTATAATTCAGTTATGAAGATAAATCCATAGAATATTTCATGAGGTGAAAAATAAACACACAATGAAAATATCTATTATTTTCTAAATAGTAAAACATAAAATAACAATAAATAACCTCTAAAACATATCTTTTTTCTTTCCCATTAAATGATTCTAAAATTTTTTGTTTATAATATGTTAATTTTTAATTTATGGGTTGGTTAAAAATAATATTCATTATTTTGGAAAAACATTTCATAGTATATCAAACTACTATAATAATAAATGAAAAATGAGAAATAATAAAATAAAAAGGGTAAAAATTAAATGAATAATAATAATAGTTAATAATATTTATTGAAATATTTTCACTCCAAAAAATATGTAAAAAAAATTCATATAAAATTATTTAGATGGAATAATTATTATTTGTCATAAGATGATTGATTCTATTATCAGTTGTTCCTTAGTGGGAAAGATTCTGATAACTATGAGAAATCTCATTGAAAATAATGAATAAAATTCTAAACCATTTAGCTTGAGGTCCATGAACCTATCTAAAGTGTCCATGTGGCGTGGAGTTATAATTTTGAGATATAGTCAGGAACATAGTTTAAATTAGTAAGTACCGTACTTCAACAAGACTATATTTGATAGTTGAAATTTTAAATTGTTCATATAATCATTATGGTATCTATGCCATAAATACCAACTATTTTGACGTGTTCCCCCATTTTAATGGATCTTTTCAATTTATAAGAATCATTTTTATCAAGATTTCAATACACTTACACCTTTGGGATAGAAAAATACTATATATAAAACATTGGATGGAAATATAACTAGTATTATAGAATAGGGGGTACCACAAAAAACCTCAATGGTCATCGAACCAGCTGGGGAATAGTAGTCATCCTCCACCACTAGTCAAAAATAATAAATCATTATAATGGGATTTTTAACAACCCCATATAAAATATGATCCAATTCTAAAATACATAAGGAAACAAATGTCTTAATAATAACTTCTAATGAAAATAAATATATTAGGATTCCATATCTTATCTCAAAAACATAACTAGCCTAAATCTATGATCTAGCAGGGGAATCTAGTGTCAATGGAAGATAATTTTTTTTACCAACCAATATTAAACCCAATGAACAAGAGAAATTAAATTTTTATTATGCTTCAATGTGGTTTAGAACTTTAAATCCAAATGAAATCTCTATTCATGTCATCCTACCCAATGTAAAACACCATTCCATCCCCACCAAATGATCTAAATGATGAAAAATTAGTGTCCTTAGATATGTTACACTAAAGAAAAAATGGTGTATTTTGATGAGCCATCAGACCATAAAATATATATTTTATTTTCATAAAGGTTCGACCATCTAGGGATAAAAAAATAAAATTAAATTTACATTGAAATATTAGAAATATTCAAAAAGTGCAGTTTAACATTAATTGGATTGATATTGTGAAGAATATTTTTTGATATTCCATGTTTTTGAAGGATATATGCACCCATAAAAGGTGATTGTTGGGAGATAAAAAAGGTGATCTTAGTGAGAAACATCTAAAAAATGATCTGACCAGCACATACCACCATATTGGAATATCAAAAAACATTCTAAATTAAATGTAATATAGGGGAATATTTCTTTCTTAATGTCATCCATGATTTTTTTACCTATGTAAAAGTGTTCCCTCAAAACTTATTCACTTCATTATAGGGTGGGGAGCTATAGAATACTGGAATAGTCATTCAAATAGAAAATAAGACAACTTCACACCCTACTTGTGTGCTAGAGGTTGTTCTAGTTAGGTTTAAAAACATAATTTTTCTTATTTATTTTTATATGCTTAAAATCAAATATGATAAAATGAATGGACATGAAGAAATTATATTGGGAAGACCTATATTCAAAATCCCCGAATCTAAAATTAATGAATACAATGGTAAAATATATATAGGAAATTGTGGTGTCATTTTCAACTTCAATATCCTCAACTCCGTAAAGAACCGGTTATAACATCATACCACCCCTTCATTTATTTTTATTTATCAACTCCCTTTACTAATAAAGCATGTCTTCATTCACCATATCCCTTTTCCAATTTATCATCATTGAAATGAAATCCTGTTAATTAATAATGTGTTGATTTATATAATGTTATGTAAAACTTCCACATATTTAGTTATATAATTGATTTCATATATTTTGAGACTGTTAAAACCATTGATGACTTTACACAAGCTATTATAGAGTTTACAAATAGTTATCAGATATATTGTTAAATTTATATTCTTCTAATATAATAGTTATCATCTATTCTAATACCACCATATATTGAGTTAAATATATATCTAGGTAACTTATTATATTTATTCATTAAGGGTGTAGACCAATTACTTATAATTAGTTCTAATAAATTCTCTATAGAGCATGGAATAGAATTGATTGACCATTTCATAGAATCTAAAAGGGTATTTGGTTGGATGTTGGAAGATATTCCATTCATTATATTATTTAAATTCATGCACAAAATTACATTTAAAGATAAGTTAAAACCTGTAAGGTAACAAAAAAAATCTAATAAACCCCATCATCTTAAACGTTTTAAAAAATGAGACTATAATAGTAATAGATATTCAGATAATATATTCTATCTATGTTCATAAATGGGTTAGTACAAAAATATTTTTACCTAAAAAAATTTGAATTTTGTTTATCATGATGAAAATAATGAATTTTATCTCATAAGTGTTTTAAATAGTTGATGCATCTCTATAGGAAACTATGAGATTAACTATTTCACTCAATGGACTATTTTTCATTAATCTATTTTGAATATAATTGGAAGGGTTTTTTGTTAAAAAAAATTTACTGATTACTTGTGCAGTTTGGAAGAGACATCCAGATACATATATACCCAAATGATTAGGAAAATTAAACGTTTAATTTTCTTTCAGTATATTTTTATATTGGATGGTGCCATTATCATAGTGAAATTCTACAATTAATTTTTTGTGATGAATGCATAATATTATTTTTATTTTATGGATAACTACAAGGCTGTATTCTAGGATGATTTTATTCTTTATGGTTTCTATAATGTGGAATGTTTTGATAATCTCAGTTTTGTGCTTCATTGACACATTAAAAATAGTTTTGATTTAAATTTGGAAATTTTTTTGGGAAAAAATATGATTGTTTTGGTTCATTTAATTTATATGGAGGGTATCATAGTAGATAAATCAAAAATTGAGGTCATTGATTCCCCACCCTTCACAAACATTGTTTAAGGTGTGAATTTGTATTTGGTATAGGATGGATTTATCATCAATTTAGTAACATGTTAGTAAAATCATATTCCCATTATATATAAATTTTTAAAAATATTTAATCATTTTTTATAGAAAATTCAAAATGGAATTTAATGGATTGGAAATGTGTCTCACTTCACCACCATTCATCAAACCAGAAATTTTAAATATAACATTTTAAATCTTGTGTGATTACTCTATCTATGTTTTTGGGGATGTGTTTTCACATCATTTATATTTCACATCTAATTTCATTTCATATTAATATTTCAATCTACACCTAATATTAGATACATAAACCAAAACTAAAAAATAAATCATTTTCAGAGTGTTAAATGTTTTTTAAAAAAATTCTTATCTCCTTGGGTCTAGAGTGGTGTCGTTTTATAACCCTGTTTCAATTTATTATTTTTTGAGTAAACTCAATGCCAAATTATTCTTTATTAGATAGATTCTTCTAATATAATACTTTTATATAGAAATAATGTACAAATAGAGGGATGATAATATTGATATAATCCATATTATCTATTAACCACAACATCACCACATATAATAAATTTCAATTTCTAGAAACCATAACTAATGAACACTTATATATTTTTTATGTTACCATTCAATGGTTTTATAACTTCATGAAATCTTTGGATACCTCATAAACCCCTTTGGATAAAATAAACCCCAATTAGATAGACTTAGAAGTGAGAGAAGGAATAACCTTTTGAATGAACCCTATTTATGGAAAATATATAATGACCAGGTCATATGATAAAGTTTACCTAATAATGAGTTTAAATTTATCATCACATTACTCCACATTCTTTTATATGGGCGTCACTTTGGTCCCCAAAGAATTAAAAAAAATTCCCTAATTTAGGGTTATTTTGTATTTCTTTTGGAAATTTCAATGACTTTTTCAAAGATTATCCTAATTGAAATAAGAAATGGAATATATGAATATGAAATAAAATTACACAACATCCCTGTATTTTATATGAATGTTTTATTGTTTAGGACATTGATTTCATGGTGATGTTTCCGAATTTATTTTGAAATTTGTACCTTATAATAAAATTTGATTATGCATATAAATGTGTTGAAGGATGATCTATAATTACTGGTGACTAAAATGTATTTGTGAAATTTTTTAGAATCAAATTATTTTGAAGGTTTTTGTTTCCTAGTTTCATTATCAGTGACTAGTGATTTACTTTCCATAACATGACACTGCAGGCACATTTTTATTATTAGGGGGTTGGACACTAGGATTCTACAACATATAAAACCAAAACCAATGGAGAAAATAATGTGTCTAATAAGGGGGTAAAAAAATATAAAAAACATTCAAAACTATTATAAATAATTAGATTCATATCTATCATTTTTGTGGTGATATCAAACATCTTTAAAAACACCCAATGGAATATCACCTTATCATTTTATTTTCAAAATGAGTTATCAATTAACTATTGATATAGATTACTGGGCCTATTAAACCATCATAAAATGACATTTTATTCCTCATAATAAAAGTTCTCAAAGGAAATTTTAGAATTTTGAGTTGGAGGAAATAAGAATATATTAATATCGAAATTCATTCATCTATAAGAAAGGAAACAAGAATTCCCACAACCGACTAATCCTCCATCACGAGTTCCACATTGGGAATAATATCCTTTATTAAAATGGAAGGAATTTTTTTCACCTAGTTATGATTATTTATTGTTAATTGGTCTGATAAATAGTAAATAATGTGTCTTTTTTTGGGTTGTTCCGGTTAAAAATGATAAAACCCAAATAAAATTAACCATCATTGGGAAGTAGCTGAATCACATACATAAAATAATTATATAGTCCCAAGTATAAGAAATTTACATTCATAAAGCCATCCACTAGTGTGACCCACCGGGCTATATCTATTACCATAAATTTTTATTTAATTACAATGATAAAATCCAAATTTCTATGTCTGTTTAGGGGGTAATGCATTTTAATGTTCGTTATGTATTTTACCATCATTATTTATCATCATCTTTTTTATTTCATAGTATTTTTATGTTTTTTTCCTTTCTATTTGTTTATTCATAAATAATTATATTAAATTATATTATCTTTAGGGAACCATTATTAAATATATTCCATGTTTCTTTATTTAATGTATTTTTAATAATTACAAAAAAATTATTCTAGTGAAGGAATGTGAGTTGGAGTTATAATTTGACAATAATGAATGATTTTAATATAATTGACTATTGTTTAACGATCTGAATGATTGTATCTCTCTATGTACATTAATATATTTATAATTACTTTTAGTTTATTTTATAACAAAATCTTGTTAGTAAATATATCTACACCTCATAACACACAATCATGAAATTTGAATATTTATTTTTTATCAAACTTATATATTAGTTTACTTCACTTTAGTATACCTTCCAAGAATGTTTTTACATATTTTATTTCCTTCTCTTATGAGTTTCATTACTCATCCAGATTTAACTACACATGAGTACCTATTATCCAATCATTTTTCACCATCAAAAACAAAAGAAAAAATCAATCAATAAAAAAATAATAAATAAAAAATGATGTGAGGAAGTTTTCAACATCATGACACACAGGTTAGGAAATTATGTTTTAACACCTCTGAATTATTTAATTTTTGGGGTTTGAAATATATGTTTAAAGGGTTTTGGTAAATTCCAGCTGAGAGACTCAGTAAGGTGGGATAAAATTAAACTGACATATATTTAACCTAAAAAACGTTGAGATATTGGCATGAATTTTTTTACGAACACATAATTTGGGATTTAGTGGATTGGTTTCATATTTAATCCCTTGATAATATTTTTATCATTCATCTACATAACATTTTTAAAATACAATTTATGTGACATTAATTTTTATCCATAGTAAGATGGGCTACATTGTGTGGTTATTACTTTACTCAAGTTTCTACATTGAATTGAATTTTATATGAATTTTAACTCATTATTAATAAGGGAATGATGTTATAAATAAATTTATGAAATGTGAATTTTACCAAGAGTGTAATTGTTCCATTGTGCGGGTATGATCACAGCATGGTTTACTATTGGTTCTACCCATATTGTATTTTGTTAAACTATATTTTATTGAAAATTATAAATATAATAAACAATTACACTTATCATGTAATTTAATTAGATATTGTTAAATTATCATAAAAAGTAAAATATGACTTGTTTTTATGTTTAAATTTTATGTGAAGTTGATTTACAGACCCCCAGATTAAGGGAATGAAAAATGGACTAAATTTATATGAGATACAAAGTACACATGTGGACTGGTATAAACATTTTTTCTAACATGTCCAAGAAATTGGGGTAATTTCTAATGAACATATCATTGAATGTGTGGGATAGAATTCAATAAAATATTATAAATCCAAATTCATATTTTGAGAGGTAAAAAATATTTTATTATTGGATATAATATCTACTATTCATAGAAACATGGTCACCTCTATAATTTAACATTATCTATAGTTATAGTTCCATAATTTCAATCATAGTTTCTTGTGGAATAATTAATGTGAAGTGAAATAACTTATTAATTTTTTAAAAATCATGCTAATATTATATCCTCACCGAAATTGTGGTTCTATATGGTATTTTGAAAATAAAGTTCCCAATTCACCTTCCACATTACCAATAAATTGGAGCCTTGGAAACCCCATTTCTATGTTCATCCAGATAGTGATATTATTTTATTTTATAGAGATATAGGTTCTTGATCATCATTATAAACATTCTAGAGATCCATATCGTTATAAAGAGAACATGGATAATGTTGATGTTCCACACAAGCCTCATCATCTCTCTGGTAATCTATATATGGGGTGACTTTAGAGAGGTAGGTAGTCAATTGTCAAAATGGTTCCAAAATTAATATTAGCTACCAGTTTAGTGTAATTTGGGAATGAAAACACTTAATTCCGTTTCATCTTAAATTAGTTAAGAGTTAATGCTTTGTTTTGGGGAATTTCAATGAAATTATATTTATCGCCAACTCACCAATGAGAGATTTTGTGTATATAACTTTTTTTTTCAAATTGTAAAAGACTAGAATCTGTTTCCTTACACATATTATGGGATCAAAATTTATATCATAAGAACTTATTACATTCATTGGGGAAGAACATTTCGTATATATTTGTTAGTCTGTGGTTTGGTTTCACATATATTAATATCCTAGTATAGGGGGAATCGAGATTCCAGTAATCCTCAACCAAAAACAAACTCCGAACCTAAATAAACTTTTAAGAACTATGAGCATGGCATGTTTGGTAGTTAACATGGAATGATCATCCTCCAATATTTCTCCAAAAACAAACATAATTTAATATACTCATTCCATTTTTTTAGTTCCTAAAATTCCATTACTATGATATTTAATACACTCTATTACTTGTAGAACCCCAATAATTTACTATATTTTTCTTTCATAATAAATTTAATTTGGTCGATATCATATAATTCATAAAATAATGGGTCTTAACATAAAACTATTTAGTCACGATTACAGACATAATAAAATTATGAAACTTATAGAAAATTTATATAGAAAATTAATATGTTATATATCATATAAAAGATTTCGAAATTCATCCAATTTATTTGATAGGTATTAGATAAGAAGAGAAAAATATTGCACATAAAACATATATTTTTATAAAATAAGTTTTACTTCTATTTGATTGTACAATTGATTTAAATATATTCTTTAACAGTTTTTTAAATTATATTGGAAACAATTAACATCTTCTTTTTAAGTGTATTATAAGTATAACTTTTTTTATGATTTGGTATATTTATAATATGTTTCATTTTTTAATGAATAGTGATAAAATATGTCATTTTAATTGAAAATAAAATTCATCTAAATAATTTATATTCTTAAATTATAAAAATATTATTTATTTCATTTTATCTATTGTAGTACTTTTTAAATACTTTCTAATTGAATTTAGATATTAAAACATTTCAATCCTATAAACACTTTCACTTTAATAACTCATTTTTTTGTTCCTTCAATAAGATTAATTTTAAATTAATTTTATCTTATTCATTATTTTAAATTTGGAAAATTTTATTCCATATGTTGAATCCAAATTTCTATATTTAGTAAATATGACCTATATTTATGGACAACAGGAATAATTACATTATTATTTTTTATAATTACCACAGTTAATGTTAAATTGAGAAATAAGTGTAAGAATAACTATATAAGTATTAAAAACTACCCAAAATTGATATAATTTTATTTTATGATTTATTGTTGACCTAAATCTTTATTGGGATGATTTTATGGTCTCTTTGAGGCACATGTATTAATTTAATCATTTTTAGTATTTTATTCTAAGTGGATTCTAATATGTCACATTCAGGTTTTTAGTAAGTATTAATTTTTTATATATGCTTATTATGTTTTTACCTTAGAATATAAATATTATTTACAGAGAAATGTTTTTGACCATTTTCAGGATAATATATATATTTTATTTTAAGTGAAGAAATAATTAAATTAAATGCTTTCTCAATAATGATACATTAATTCCTTAGTTAATGGAAATATAAAATAAATGTTTTGAGATATAATGAAATAAATATTTTTTTATATAAGTAACATCATACTAGAATTTAATACATTACATATACACATAATTTATTTATTTAATATTTTTCTCAAATTTATCTGGTGTATTGATATTTTATATTAAATCTAGAAAAGAATATTGTCAAAAATGATGTTGAGGATATTTTAAAATAAATATAACATTATAAAATGATATAATATTCATATAAATATAAAAAATATTCAAATTATTTTGATAATGTTTAAAATATCTTCCATGAATCATTTACAAATCATTTTATTATTTTATTATAAATATATTATCACTTATATTGTATAAAACCATGTTGTCATGGTAAAAGTTAATGTGTTTAACAAAGAGTTAAATCCAATATATAACGATAATAATGTGACATAAATATTTATAAATTTTACTTATTAGATTATTTTGACATATAATAAAATTATATTTTAAATAACTCCACTATGAGCTATTTTGAATTGGTAATTAGTTTTTATTGAAATATTATTTTGAGAGATTCTAAAATAACTACTCACATAATTTGTAAATGGGGACCCTCTCCCTCACAAACTCACACCACATTTAGCCTTATATATCATCCAATCCCACCTCAAATAATATCCCATCATCCATAACCTAATTATAGAATTGGAACATTGGGATGAAATAAAATCGAGGAAGGATTTCGGAATTAACCAAAACGAATTAACCAAAAAAGAGGTGTTGTTCTTTAATGATCACATTAGTTTTAATTCATTCCTCATTCATTAATTTATTATTATTCCATGAATATATAATAATAAAATTTTCAAACTGTAATGATTTTTTTATGTTATGGTTTTTACCTACA
This sequence comes from Viscum album, assembly GCA_963277665.1. Classification (NCBI taxonomy): domain Eukaryota; kingdom Viridiplantae; phylum Streptophyta; class Magnoliopsida; order Santalales; family Viscaceae; genus Viscum; species Viscum album. Next base: position 1,547,008,648 of record OY728153.1, on the reverse strand, counting down.
CCTACTCATAAATCAATAAAATAGCCAATGAATATAAAGTTCATGTATGAACAACATTCTCTTCACGATATAATACCATTCATTTTTTCATTTACCACATTTCAAAGGATGGTCATTATCAAGAAAATGCTATTTTTTTATAAAATTTGTGAAATTTATGTTTTCAAAATAGAAATTTAATTTTTATATATCACATACCTTCATGATCTCCATTTTTTGTAAATACTATAACATCGTTTGTGGAAGTGTGGACTACCACCTTCTCAAAGTGATGTGATTCATTAATACTATATATAGAACATATAAAGAATTGATTTAATATAAATATTTGATATTTATTAAATATATTTTATAATATTATTATAATATTCATCTAAATTATTTAATTTTCAATCTATTAATACTGAAAAGAAACATAAGTAGCGTTCATGCGTACATACGACATACTACTCTCCATAATCAGTGCATTTCATTTATAATCTTTAAGTTTAATGCATTATTAGATATATATATACTAAATATTTATGATAATCAAATAATGATAAAAATTATACAGATATTTAAATCATGATCTATGTAATATTAAAAATTAGTAATAAGTCAAAACATACTCATGAAACTAGGAAATTGAAATAGTAAATAGTGAAGAAATTGAAACATTATTAACAAACATGTCATAAAATTATATAGAAAGATCATATATGAAATAATTAATATTTATAAGGATTTAATATAGTTTAATAATGTGCTTCAAACAATTACACAAGAGTTAAAAGGAAATTCATCCAATAGAGAAGGCATGTTTAGGGACCTTCATCTCACTTTTCACATATTTGAGATACATGTCATATTCATAACATGCATATTTTTTGTAGAGTATCTAGTGCCCATTTTGATATATTGTATCATGAATACATTTATCTTAATGGTATTAAAATGTTACAATGTTTCCTGGGACATTTTCCTTTAAATATATCTTTTTAAATCGATTATTAGATATTTGAGGAATCCTTTAGACATAAACTATACATGTTTGGGGCTAGTTAAGGAAAGACATTTTATGCATAGATAGTATCGTGAGACAAAGATTTTTTCCGATTCAAATTATTTTAAAATATTTTGAGAATAAATATTGATGGTAAAGGTATTTTGTTCTTTGAAAACCTGACATCCAATAATTACTCCTTTCCTTTATTAATATTTTAATATTATTATTATCTATGAGATTTTTGCTTTGACATGTATATGGATGAATTTAAATTTCAAGCTATTTATTAAATGGAATGTGTTTCAGTTATCTACTATTCCATATTGGTTATTCCTTATCAAGATATTTATATGGCTTGTATACTTAGTTATATACCATTCCATGATGATTATATGAATTGATTCATTATTTCATCCACTGTATTTTCTCTTACTATGCATTTGTGCTCATCCATGTTTTTTCCATTCTCCAAGTTATGAAGTGGAATCCTTTTAATTAGTTTAAAGGATGATGAAATTTTATTTTCATTATGTTTTTTTCTATCTTCCAATGTAATATGGGTATTTGTTATATTATCAGGTTTTCCCAAACAAGAAAACATTCCATTCCCTTGTTATTTAAAGCATTTTTTATTCAAAAATAATAATGTGTTGCACCAAATTTTGGATTCTAGGTTTGGGTAGTTACATTTATAGTTTCTTTTTTATTTTATATTAAAAAATTAAAACATTAAAACATCAAATATACTTTAAAAATGACTTAGAGTCAGCCCTATAAAGTAAAATATTTTTAAAAACATAATTAATTTAAATTTTTGTGATACTATTTCCAATAAAAATCACAGAAATTTGTTCAACACAATAATCATAGGAATATCAAACTATACCTTTATTTTTCATGAAAACTCATCATTGATATACTCTTTGTCACTAGAAAATATAATATCATCATCATTTAAAATAAAAATTATATTACTCATGAAATTATATTTTTTTGTATAGGTGTATATCAACTTTCTTTATAAAAAAATCCAAATCTCTCAAATAGCAATTAAATTTAGAATATTAGGGTCTAAATTCCTATTTAAGGCTATACAACTTATTAACATGAACATCGTACATCCATTACTATTAACAACTAAACCCTAAGGTTATATAATGAAAATTTATTTTTCCAAATCCCCATTACGAAAGGTAGATTTTCAATCCATTTGATATTACATGTAATTCTTATGTGCTTCAAATTACAAAAATATTCTAATTGATTAATTATTTTTCACTAGTGATCGTTTTTTTTTCAAATTATATCTCTTCCATTTGATAGAATCCTTTTTCATAATATTTGTGTTTTTCTACAAAACAATTTACATTTAGTATACAATTTATTTATGAAATCACAAATGGTGCCAATTATATTTTTATTATTTTGTTATAGAACATGCAAAAAATCAATTTATTCTTAATCTATTCATGTTAATTATTAATATCATTAATAAATTCCATATTCCCAACATCCTTTTGAATAGTATGTTGATCATCATTAGAAATGTTAGAATTATGACTTTTATTTATAGTTATTATTATTGAATGGAATGGTGACTCAAGGCTATGAGTGATACTTCATGAATCCATATGATTCTTGAATCAATGATTTTATAGTTTCTGATTTCATGTAGTTCCATATTCATCATTGGATTGGTTTGAATATATACTAATAGAAATTATCCAACATTAACTTCTTCTTCAATATATTATTTATAAATATATATGCTAACTTCTTCCATACCCTCAATTATTTCTTCAAATGTTTGTTATTTCTTGCATTTGTTTTCAATAATTTTCACAACAAAACACCCAAGATGTTTTTGCATCATTTTATTCAAAAATTTATAAATACTTCACTCAGATAAGTTTTAATTTAATATTGAGTACATAATGTAAGTAAAATTAAGCGAAATTATTTATTTTCAAGATTTCATAATAGGGGAATAAATGTTACGATGATCCCAAGAAATTGATCATAAAATTTCAACATAAAAATAATAATCATATGAAATCTCGATAAAAAATGAGATTATAATATCAAAACCTTACCTCACTAGAATTGTATTAATTTAAATCCCCATGAAATATATAACCAAATATGTATGTTAATATCAATAAATTTTAATGATAATATTCATAAAATTCCATCAATGTTAGTATAAACATTATAAAATAGTATTAAGTGGTGAATATAACAGAACTCCCCCACAAATAATATAGAGACCTGAAATCCCTTACCGTATGTGTTGATTTTTTTTATGATTTCAAATATCCCGTATAAAAAATATATGTTTATTATACATTTATTAGAGAATAAGTATTTTGTATATCATATTGAGAACCTTATTTTTCTTATATAACTATTATACCATTTTGAGGAAAAACAAAAAAAAAGAGTGTTACAAAACCAGGATCCAATGGATTAATGTCTTTGAAAAATTACGACCATATATAAAATTTACATAACAAAACATAAGCATAATTTAATTCAATATTATCATGATTATTAGTTTCCCTTATGTACTCATTAGTATATATAGTCACCTGAGTATATACAAAAAAGAAACAGGTAAACTGGAAGCCAAGTAAGTGGATAGATAAGAACATGAATCAATATAACATGGGTAAAAATAATAATAATTTCCATGCCATAATAATGGGATAATGATAATAATCATGATAGGAATAATTAGGTTTATCCATGTAATTTTTCAATGAATAAAAATAAAACATCATGTTTCACTTTTCAAATACCACACATAGTTGTGAACAAATCTAGCATCATGTTTACACATTACATATGTGCATAACAATAACATAATCATTGTAAAAAAATTATAGAATGTTAAAACATATTTTCAATTATATATGGAGATAAAACATATTACCCAATATATTAGAGCACTGTATAATTCTTGGTTCACCCATCACATTGTAATATTTACATAATCATACATGCCTCATAAAACATAAAACAATGTTTTCTATAAAAAAACCCTAGAAATGAAATGGATTTTAGGATAATTTCATAAATAATACTTTTATGAATATAAATTCGGTTTCCCAAAATAAAAATGGAATAACATACATTGTATGAGAATCATCAACCTTGACTGAAGAAGAAACAATCTAAAGAGAAGTAAAATATGTTCTTTTAGAAATTAAGGTTATTTTGGGAAAAAAAATTTTGTTTATAATAAAATCATATTGGAATAATTAATATCTCATAACTATTATGGATGTATAATGAAATTATATTTAAGCAACAATAATTGAAATACTTACTAATAAAATTGGAATGAAATAGTGATAAGTGAAATAAAATGAGTTATGATTGAGTGTGACCTAACCATATGTATGAATACTCTATTCACATGAATATCTTGTAAAATAAAATTAAATAGATGAATTAATAAATTAAAAAACACATATAAGTGTATTTTATTTATTATAATATTATTATGTTTTGTTTATTGTGATTATTATTAGATATGGTGCTCAATTATGTCATTCTAGAGTGTTTATTTTCTTGGTCTTCATGATCGGTTCACATATATACATATGTATGAATTATCATGAAAAGTGGTAATAAATATCAAAAAATAAAATTATATATTATTATGGAGCTTACATAATATTAATCAGTCTTATATATTTTTTCTATATATGTGATGATGATTCATTAGATAAATTGTTAATGGAAATCATTTGATTAATTCTAGTATTTTTCTATCACAATGAACTTGTTTTCATTTTTATAATTTAATATTATATATATATATATATTTGTTTCAAAAAATAAAAATGATATAAAATACTTTTTAAAAAAAAATAAAACATTATTATCCTGTTATGGCCATCCTTGATGGTAGAAATGTAAAATTAAAACTTTTCATCCTTAGAGGAGATAAATCAATAACTCAAAGAAAACATTCCTATTTTTAGAATAAATGGTATTGGATAAGATTTTTGATGATGGATTATTCAATAAGCATAATTACATTATAGTATATATATGATAAAATATTTTTTTTCAAACACTTGGATGATGGGATATGAGAAGTGAATAAGAAATTAAAAGAATATGGAAAAAACATAAATGACATTGGATGTGGATTTACCCGCTTAAACTTCTTCCCCTTGAGAACCTCCTTGGGGAAAATAAATTCACAATTTTGATGATACCAAAGGCTCCTTCAAGTGGGGAATGTGATTGGGAAGAGGATTCGGTAGAAATTGGTCGATCATAATGGTTTGGAAGGTGTGAAGAGAAGAGGTGGTGAGGTATGGTATTTATAGGGGATGAGAGGGGTGTTGTTTGAATATTTTTCAATCGTTTATTATTTTGGATCATTAATATTAATATTTTTCATTACCTTTAATAAATACACAAAAGGGAGAATTATATTTCCAGATTATGGTCTTACATCAACCATTCATTTTCTATGGCTCAATAATTTATGTATTTGTGGAATACCAAAAATTATATTACTTCACTATACACAAAAAATTCAACTAGTTTTGAAAAATAAAATAAATTTACCCTAAAATTTACCAATGTATATAATTCAAAATTGGAGTCCACTTTCTAGAAATACATTTGTTAATAGGGGATATTTAATTTTCTAAATAAAATAATCATTTCTTCAAAAATATTTGATTTTATAACACATTGATAAATTCATTAAGGTATCATAGAATTATCCTAAATAATAATAAAAGAAGACACTAATTTAAAAAAATATTTTTGAATATAAATTTTACATTAAATTATTATATAAATAATAAAATTTATAAATATACATTTTTTTCAAGAAAACAACTATACTTAATTTATCATTTTGATAAAATTAATTTAATTATTCTATGATATATTTAAAGATATTTTCATTTGTAATATGACTGATTTATATTTATAATTTCTTAGGTGGTGTCACTATTCATTTGTCTTGGTTAATATTCTTAATTTTCACACTTCTATTCCAAAGGTCATGTTACTATTCTATTGGTTTAGGTTCTTTAATTTCTATAAATATCAATTATTTCATTCATCATTTATGAGGAAAATTTTTCTATTATGATATATATTCTATATATTATTATTATAGCTTATAACATAATTATAATAATGGAAAAAATCTATTGATAAAATTTTGGGTCATTATATTCTTCTCCACTTTTGATATATTAACCTTTAACATTTTTTACAAAAATTGGAGAGGGTATTTATATATCATAATTTCCTCTGATTTTTATTTTGCATCTTAAAATTCTTGGTTATACCAAATTACTTTAACCATGTGAGTAATCCTAATGCATAAAACATTGTCCCTACAATTCATGATCTTCACTGGATAATCCCATAAAGAGATATCATTTTCAAACTATTCCACCTATCGAATGAGTACATGTGATGGATAAGGTATGTAATCCTCATGTGGGTTATATGGAGTACATCATTTACTTTAGATATGGTAGGTGGATGTTCTATATGATATGCCATATCTTAGAAACGATCCAGAGTATCAAAGGGTCTGATGGACCTAAGATTCATCTTTAATTTCTTCGAAAATCTAATGATTCAATTCAATAGAGATATATGATAAAAAACCATGTGTCTGAAAACAAAATATTGGTACAATTGTTTATTATTAGAATATAAATTCTCTCATATTTGGGGTTCCTTTATGTGTTACTAATTTTTTTCACATTCTTTATCGTTTCATCAACCATTTTAGGTTTAAGAAAATTTTGTTCAGCATCTTCATTCCATAATTCCAATGTTCTCCATATTTTCCCAGAAATGGCTTCATATCGAAACATTTGGATGCTCATGTGGAAACTGTTGTTGTAAGAAATTTATCTAGAAGTAGTTTTTGATCCTATCATCAGTTATATTATATACTAAATTCTCTCAACATGTATTCCATGGTATCAATAGTCCACTCTTATTGGCCATCCGTTTGGGGATAATATGTCATAATAAAGATTAAATTAGTGTTTAGATCATGTTGGAGACTTTTCCTGGACTTGGAGGTGAATATATAATATCAATCGAATATAATCAATTGTGGTTATTCATGCATCTATACCACATACCTAATGTATATCAGTGTGATTTGATCTTACGAGAAGTCCACTTGAATATTGATAATGTGAGATGTATTTGTATGATGGTCCAAAACAACCCATACACAATTGTTTCCTATAGATGTCTTTGAATTTCTAAGGAAATAGTCCATGGTGATTTTCACCCATTTCTATGTTGTTATGGGTAATGATTGAATCATCCAATTTTACTTTCTTCTTTTTGTTAACTTTCTAACATACCAAGAACATTGATGTATATTATGTGATCTCCATCTACAAATTTTCACACCAATAGTTCTATTGTTGATCATGATACATATTTTTACTCCCTGAGAGAATATATAAGGTTGAGCTATGTGCATTATTCAGAATATCTTTTTTCATCTTTGTAATGTATGGTAGAAATAGTGATTGCCAAAATCATACAAAAACTCCCAGATCAATTTTGAAATCTAATGATTTCCCCTTTCCCATTTCGTCAACCATTTTCTGATTTTCCACCTCAATTCGTTGAGAATTTGTTATTTTTACCATGAGGTATAGATGAGAAATCATAAGAAAAATTATTGATCATTTCCTTCCATAATAATCCCAATGTAAATATCTTCTAATAAATTATCAAATTGTATGATGTTTATACTTATATAATTAGATAGTTTATTACCTATTCAATGTTTGTAGTAGATTGAGAATTCATAATTCGTGATGATCTATAACTATATTAAATGGTCGGGATGTACATTTCTCTCTTCCATGTATTATTGGTTAGAACGTTTAAAAATATTGAGACTTTCTTAACAAGTCACTGGTAATCTCTATCTAGAACACAGAAACTACATATCTCTAATACAGATGTTGAACTAGGACACTCTTTGATTTCCTTTGTCTTTGAATCTTCTACAGATATTCCATTACTAGTGATGAAATTCACCATGATTGATACTTCATCCACCCAATACTCCAATTTACTATAAATTTAATAATTATTCACATTTCAAAAAGTCTTTATTATAGTATTAAAATGTTCCTCATGTCCCCCATTATCATTGAGTATATTAAAATATCATAAATAAAGACAACCAAAAAATTTGTCAAGGTAATATACAAAGACACTACCAATTAATTGAATTAATATTACTAGGGTATTAGTGATTCCAAAATAAATAAGTCTGAACCTATTGTTTCCACACCCTGTTCAAATGGATGTCTTGGGAATACCATCTTTCCTCACCATTAATTGGTGATATCCCTATTAAAGGTTAGCTTTAGATAAATATTTGGCCCCACATGGCTGATCCAACTTGTAATATATCAATATAAGTTGATAATTGTTGCTTGTAATTAATTTTTTGATCTTATTAATCAATTAAGAGGTGAATTGATCCATCCTCCTACTTTATGAAGCGGATTGGTGCACCCTATAGTGAAGCACTCAGCAATATAAAACTATTGTCCATATTCTCTTGTAACAACTTATTATTTTCCTCCAACTCAATTGTGGCCTTCCTATATGGTGTATATGATATAGCAAGAGATCCAAAAATATGTTCAATTTTGAACACAACCACTCAGTCATGGGGAAGACCATATAATTCTTAGGGTAACACCTCTGTGTAGTTTCTCACAATGGAGATGTCTTTAATCATGATTATATCATTTTTCTCAATCAGTTGAGCTAAATATTCTTGCTCATTAGGTAATAATATCTACCCATGAGATAAGGATTATAATTGATATTTATCCTCTTACATTCACATATGAAAAATTGATTGATATATCAGGTAGTGAATAGTAATCTCCCTTTCTTGATAGTTGATGTTGGATTTGTACAAAGATAGACAATCCATGGAAAAAAGAAAATCAACATCCGCCTAAGGAAGTATTAAAAAACTTGGGAGTTTCATCCCTCAAACATTAACTGGGGAGGAGTTATATAAAATAGATTTAATAATTTTTCCATATTCTATTTTCATAGATAACTCAACTACCATATTTTTAGGTGGTGATTGAATAGTTCTTTTAAACATGCATGTTATGAATCATTTTGTATAACTAGACTCAAATATTATGTTTTATATTATTGAATGAATAAACATTGTATCAGGAACGACATAAATTTCATGATATTCCTTAGAAAATGTAATGGTATAATGTTTATCTTTCTCATTTTTCTTTGTTGGCTACTGATACTGATTACCCTTAAGGAGTCAAGGTGTAGTGCACTAGCTTACATAGTTCATTTTATTCCTATAATGGAATCATTGATCTATGTTTAGTTCTCTCATTTCATCCACCTCAATTTCTTACTCCCCCATCCCTCTTCAACATTCATGTGTTTGGTGACATTCTCTCCCACACTAGAAGCATTTTCCAATTACATTAAGGAAATTCCTATGACGCTTCTACCAACAACATTGACATGTGAGTGGCTGAGTTTTCTTTCCACCCTTTTAATTTGACCCCCCACCTTGAAACATAATTTTTCATTTAATACCTCCATATATATGGACCACTATAAAAAATTTATCTGCACTTTGAGATCACATCAAACAACTTCTTCAAAACTCCCAATGTCTCAAATTTTAAGATCTTTTAAATATTGTGGGTTTAAAATAATAAAGAATCTATCTATATTTTTATAATTTTTGATAAAAAAAATAAGTCATACTTTGTAAGCCCTGTGAAATTTTATTCATCAGCTGTGAGAGATTCAACTTCTTTTTTTGCTTCATCTCTATGAATTCTCTCTCCATCTATGTTAAAATAGTTCGAAGGAAATACTTATTATGAAATATTTTCATAATGCATTCATAATCCCTAACTTTAGTTTAATCCTTAATCTTGTTGTTCTACTTAAAAACCTCTCATAGGTCAGACTATCCATATAAAGAATAAACGATTAGAGTCAACTTCTCGTATGTAGGATAGTGAGGATTAACAAATATCTTCTCAGTTGAGTTGGCCTATTATTATGTTCTTAATGGATCAAACGATCCACTAAACAATGATGAACATTACTTCATAAAATTATCAACAACCTGTTTTTACATATTATGAAAAGGATGACATTTCACATTATTTCAGTTATTGTTTGTAGCATGAGACATCTTGGTAAAAATCACCATTAAATTATGAACTCGACCTCCCAAGGCTTCAGGGAAGTATTTCGGATAATGATAGAATAATCCCCACATGGGTTGTTGGACTAGTTTCTCTAGGATACCACCATTTTCTAAAATATAAAATGTTTGAAAAAATATTAATTCAATGAGTCATTAAAAGATAATATATTCCATTGTGAAATTATCTCTAAAGGCATATATTGTGGGATCCCAATGATTGATTTTTTCTAAATCAAAGATTCTTTTGATATTTTATATACATAGTATCATACTATGTGTTTAAATACAATTATCTAATAACAATTCTCAAATTAACTAAATCATGCTTTGATACCAACAATATTGACCCTGATTTTTCTTATATATCAATTACATCTGTTTTAAGAATAAAAGTTAATAGAATTACAATAATATGATCCAAAGTAATTGTGTCTTTGTAAAATAAATACCACACATTAAATTTACATAATAAAAAATAAACATTACTCAATTCCTTCTTATATAGGTTATTAGTGTCCTGTGTCTACTCCTTAGTATATTTTGTAACCTAAGGATACACGTCAAACAAACAGGTGATCTAAAATCCAAGTAAGTGGATAGAAAATAACATGGATCAATATAACATGGGGGAGTATAATCATCATCATAAAATAATATTCAGATCATCATAATAATCATGAGATGAATCATTAGGTAAATTCATAGAATGTGGAAATTTATAAAAATGAAATAGTAGGTCTTCATGATAAAATTCAACACATAGTTGTGAAGAAAGCTAGCATCAGGTCCACATATAACATATATTCATAACCATAATATCATAATTATGAATAATTATATCATCATGTTTATTCATATTTCACATTATCTCATGATATAAATCAAATTAACCAATTAATTGGAGTGATATATAATTCTAGGCACACTCAAAACATCATAACATTTACATAATCAGGAATGCCACATAAAACATATAACAATAATTTCCCTAAAATAACCCAAAGAAAAGAAAAATGTACTGTAAAAGAATTTCATATTGAAGAAATTATTTAATAAACATTTTTGTTCCCATAATTAAATAATAATAACATACATGGTATAAGAATCTTGAATCATGAGTGAAGAAGAAACAATCTCAAGAGAATTAAGATATGTGTTTTTAGAATGAAGTATTTTATTGTAAAATTTATAATGTTTATCATAAAATTAGATTAGAAGAATGAATATCCTAAAATAAAATAGGGAAGGAAAACAGAATTATATTTAATGATCATTGATGGGAATATCAACATAAATATTTGGAATGAGTGTGTGATAACCCAAAGAAAATGTGTTAGATTTGAGAATCACCTTTCCATATATAAAAAATATATATTCTGTTTAATATCCTAGAGAAATAAATTAGATTTATGGATTAATAAATTAAGAAACAATTATAATGGTAATTTAGATATTATAATTTTATAATGTTATTTTATGGCCATTATGATAAGTTACAGAGGTCAATTACATCATTTTGTAGTGATAGTTTTCTTGGACTTCATGATCAGTTCACTTGTATATATATATACATAACATCATGTAAAATGGGTTTAATTATCCATAATTGAACTTATATTTTATTAGTTAATTTAATTAAAATAATTTGGTATTAAGTACTATAATTTTTAGATAATATTATTATTTATTGGATAAAATTTTAATGATAATAATTTAGATTAATTTTGGTGATTTGGATCACTACCAACACATTTAGGTTTATTATTTAAAATTATGAATTTTTTAGTTTTAGAATATAAAAAATGTTTTAACATACATTATAAAATATGTTTTAAAAATAAATATTATATATTATTCAAGTAATTTGTATCCCCAATAATATTGGATGATCAACCAATATCAAGTTTCAATGTCTTGCAGTTCTTGGGAACATATAATTCCACCTCAATAATAAATGACATTTCATTATTTGTACTATTATTTTATATATAAACCTATTGTTCTATAATTATAATAATGTGGATAAAATCCTCTATACAATTACATTTTGGATCACATATACCATATATTTACTCAAGGTAATAAAAAATAATACTGAATTTTTTCTATATGTGGATTTCATATCATTGTATGGTTACTAACGTGTCTACTACTATTGATTAATAAATAGAACCCCCTTGTTTTTTTTGTATTCTTTAGATCCAAGGGAGAAAAATATTTTACTAGAAAATATATAACTTATGTCCATAGGAAATAAAAATTAATAAATATACTTTCACCCATTTCCTTTTATAAAGTTGTTTGGATTTACTATAAGTTATAACTTGTAATTTTGGTACAACTCTTGCCATTGTTTCGTAGGTATTGGTGGCCATACCATTTCCACATTAACATAAATTTATTTTTCAAAGGATTTCATATTTCAAATTTTAATATCTATAACATATTTTCTAATTATTAATTTGGAATATAAACTATTAACTAAACAAATTAAAAAAATATAAGACTTGTATGTGTAGATTTTACCAAATATTTTATAAAACTTCTTCCAACACATTGTGATGACCCAAAATTAATTTCTAAATCCGTGAAATATTATTATCTCGAAAATTCAAGGGTCATATCATCCTTATAAAATCTCATCTCATACCTGTTGAATTTTTCTTATGTATCACTAATAATATTTCCTTTTTCTTCAATCATTACACCCACTTCATCCAATTTCACTTTGTAATGATTCATTTCTTCGTGAAAATCTTTTACTATACTAAAATAAGGATATTCATTTTACTTTTTCTTGTTAAACTACTTATTATGTGATTTTATAATGTTGAGTGTTTATTTCAATAATAATTTCAATATCATTTATCATCATGTGTTCCACGTGGGTTTATCTCCTTTATCCTTGTTATTTGATATTTCTTATTCTCTTTAAATATGTTTTATAGTGTTTGTAGCTTCTCCAGAGTAATATTATGTTGAATAACTACATGAATTTTAATATTCCTCTTCATCTATACTCATCATATATTTTATATCTCTTATTTTAATTTTCCTTTTATCATTAATGAATTTATATTAATATTTGAAACCTATAACTTTGGTATTTTATTGTGGTTTCTCTTTATCATTATCATATTTATACTCAACACTCTTATTTTTATTTTTAAAATCTACTATAAGGAGTCTCATTCTCCCACACATTAATTACTTGAGTCACTGTTTTCACTTGTATAATACATTATAATTTTTTTATATTTTTTATAAAAATGTCCATAACTATTTTTTGATTATCATAATAATCATCATCCTCATTTAAATCAGTAGATTATTTGAGTTCTTCTTCATTGATCCAAAATATATTCTTGGATTTAAATTCCATCTCTTTGATACAATTTTTCTTAAAAAATGGAACTTTACACAAATTTTATTCAATATAATAATTATGTAACACATAAATGCAATGATATTTCAATTCTCTCACACCCAAAAATATTTAGAACTAATCTATCTAGAAATGTTCCGATCAATGTGATTAGGACAATAGAATTTTCCATATTATCACCAAATCTCATGATTCAGTTGAAAATATCATCAACTATAGTGAAATAGTCATCATTAACCATTGTAGTGTGGTAAAATTTATTCCATTCTATTTTCTATTTAAATTTTTGTCCCGTGAATTGAATTTCAAACATTTACTATAGCTTATGAGAAATATTTTTAGTAACCCAAATAATGATAAATATAGTGTAATCTTTTTTAAAATAAAGATGATAAAACTTCATTTCTCTCCTTCCCATCTACCTATATATTTTTTTCTACAAATATCAGTGTAGAATCTCTCATATGGGGAAAGAAACCAACTATAATAACATCACTAACCTCCAAACATCATGATTCCAAATAAATAAGTACTCCATTCATACACCCATGAATTTTGTTAAAATAATAAATGAAAAATAAAATAACATTTAATGAATTTACGATCTATTTTCATTAGAAATATATGATCTAAAAGCTAAAATATTTTACTCTAATACCATATGATTTAACAAAACTAGTTGGAATACCTATAAGAGGGTGTTCATTTAGTGGTACTTATTATTCTCTTTATATTTAAATTAAATATATTTGAATATTTATGTTCTTGTTCCCATTAGTAAAAACACCCACTCACATTTCATGGAAATATAATTTAAAAAATATAGAAAAAATAATTTTTTTAAAATTGTATGACTCAATGTGAAGGCCTACACTTTTCAAGGTTTAGGTATAGATTTGATAATTAGATTCTAAAATTTATATCATAGTGATTACCAATGAGGAACCATGTTCTTCCTTGACACTTGTAAGGTTGTTTTGGATAGTATAAAATAAGGTAAGTATTCAAAATTTATGTTTTAATTGGGAAATATATAATGATTATTTTTTAAAAATCGAACCACAATTCATCATGATTATCCAATCACTCTTGTTTTGGAACAATATATTCAGTTCTTATCTAGATGCCTCAACAATAAATATAGGAACTTATTCAACTAAAATGTATTTGGTTACAACGTCATAATTAACTTCCATTCAAGAACTCCCACCCCTCAAAATAATTTTTAGAATTATTTACTTGTGTGTGATAGAATCCATAAATGGTTTTTTCATCATCTTCATTGGTAGAATGCCATTAGATGATCATAAAATTACTTTCTATCTTAGGAATAGATTAACAAGACAATTTTTACTCTAATTGATATCCCATTTCATTATCTATTAGTATCAAATATAGTGGCAATTCAACAGGGAATGATATCAATTTAAAAAATTTAAATGGATTATTCATTCTATCTATTTAAACCATTTTATATTCATAATATTATATGAATAATATATCCATTCAAAGTGTAAAAAATCACATGATTTTTGGAAGTTAAAATTTCCTTATGAATAATAAAATAGATCAGAATTATTAAATTTAAAACTGTTAAATGGGAAAAAACCAATAATATTTAAAAATAATATCATTTAATATTGGTCAAAATATCCATTCAAATTTTCAAAAACATGTATTAGATAAAATCATTGACCAACATCCCTAATATTTCATAATTTCAGTTCATCATAGCATTATCTAATTGATCATGGGTTTACAATTTTTAGGAAATTAGTACAAATAAATATTTTCATTGTGGGGGATATTATGATGTAATCAAAGGAACCAATTTGAGTTTTATATTCCAAAAATAAATTTACTATAAAGTATATTGTAACCCACCTTATAATATACTTAGGAAACATTACAAAATCTCATAGAGAAAATTATGAATCTCATTATAAGGATTAATATTTTTCTAAAATCAAATATTTATTCTTACCCTTCACATTATGAAGAATGCAATTTACTTTATGGTGCTAATAAGAAACCATATAATGTATTATTCTTAAGTAGTATGATTTCTTTAAATTTAAAAGTATCAAAGAAATTTTCCGTTATTTCAATTCATGGGTGAACCTATGTTCTGGTTGGAACCATATAAAGTTTTTATGTGAACCATGTGACTTAATAAGGTACCCAAAAGGACTTATAAACCATCACCTAGAAAATTATAAAGTTTTCATGGTTTATTACTTTTTCAAATTATATCAACAATTTTAAATATAGAATCAATTTTTATGAATTAAAAACAAATATATATCATACTAGAAACATCTCAATACCTTCAAATCACTCCACACTAAACTCTCAACACATCTAAGAGGATATTATTAATAGATTATGACATATATAATACTCATCATCATTTCTAATGGATTCCCCAATATAATGTGTATCGTTTTGTTTTTTATATCATTACATGAAATTTATAATTGTATTTGTTTTATAATTTTTATAATCAAAATTTAAGTATTACATTATATATAAAATATGTATTGGAAAATTACCTAGTATATTGATATTTTTTTATATACATATTTTATTAATGTATATATTCATTAAAATATACATTATGTAATTTTACATTAATTTTTTTTTCAAAAAATACATACCCAATGAAAATTTATACTTTTTAATACATTTGTATGTATGTATTTATTGAAAATTTACCATCTAAATTTTTGATAGAAATTTACTATGGGATATTTTAGTGTATATTTCTATTAATTCATGCTTTTTTGTAATTATTTTTCATAAAATATAATAATTAATATATAATAATATCATCATAGTAATATTTATAATATACATAACAATATATAATTATATGATTACATTTTATCAATATTTATATCATTAAAAATACCATATAACACCCATATATATTTAATAAATATCATTTTAATTAATTTTATAATTATTATTTTTCTTAAATATAATAAATGGTGAGTGAAAATATTAAAAGGTGATAAAGAGGCACTATAGGGTATTCTTATCATGAAACATGTTTGGTATTTCACATTGGGATCCCAAATCTTATATATTATTGACCTATCCAAAAGGTTCCCATGTCATTCGATGCCAACCACTGATAGATCCTGACACCTCATTTGTCAGATCAACCATACCCCGATAAAAATGATTACTAGTTCAAAAGGACATATGGAATATAAAGATTACCTTGCATAGTAGACCATTAAACCTATAATAGGTCCTAGTTCCGACTTCCATTAATTTTTATATTAATAAGTATCATTAAAAATAATAATTCCACATTGTATAAGGATGATTATAATTCCTCTCAAGAGAGTGTATATTTTACATAAATTGTCATTTGTTTTTGTATTCAGTTTGATGATAATATATATGATAGAAAAAAATACCTTGGTTTTATTCGGAAATTTGAAGATTTATATTTTACATATCAGTGATTATTAAATATATATATCATCATGATTATACCTAGTGGTTGTTATGGGGTGAATCTTGTAGTTGTAAAATGTAAAATTTTTATATTTTAAGCTAATATGATATTTTTCTATATACATATATTATTATGTTTTACATCCACATCCATGGCCTTACTTTATCCATATGATTTTAATAATCTATGATATAAATTATGAAACTATGTGTATTTTATATGTTGTGAATTATAATATTTTCTATATTTTATTATAATATAAGTGAAAATAATGTATTTTTTCACCAAAAAACAACCATTAAAGTATTTTGATATCAAAATTGATATAAATTTTATTCCTACAAATATTAAATTATTCCTAGATATTGAATTAATAATTATATAATGATTTTGGAGGTATTTATGAATTGTTTGGGGTCTAATGGTCACTATTCTTTTTAAAGGTTTATATTTTATTAAAATGATATATAATAATATAACTCCTCAAACCTAGATAAATTAATCCAACATAATTTTAACTTCTTGAATTAAATATCTATTCTCTTATATAATATCCATTAATTCACAAAACATGACAAAAACAAAAAAATTATAGTATTATCAATCGAATAATTGAATTCAATTATAACTAACGAACTATATTTAAATTTCTAAAAATAATAAAATTAAAATAGAAAATAATTAAATGTAGTAAATGAGTACAAGAATAACAAGAAAGTTAAAAACACATGGAATTTATGTTTAATTATAAATACATACTTCAATATTGGGTTGGACCCATATATCATAAAATTGGGTATCGATAAAAATTGTACAAGGAACTGTACATCACATTTCTTGGAAGATAATATGAACCATCAATAAAATGTTTTGATATACAAGAGATATTATAATATATTCTGTTTTATATAGAAAAAATGAGATGGATTTTACAAAATAATATAAGAAAAATATGTGAAATTAATTAATGAAATTCTATGTGATGTTAATAAATAAAAACCTTTATAGATTAATGGAATATGTGAACCCTAAAAACCACTATATGTTCACTTAAAATGTGAAACCTCAATAATATTTCTTTATTAAATAATAAATTAGAAACTAATCATGATAAATAACTAATAAAACCATGCATATGGTAGGGAGATGTAAATGATGTGTAAAACCCTGACACAAATTATAATCCACATATTGAACATGTATTGCCTCCAGATTGATGAACATAATAGGATGTGTGTTAGCAATAGGTCTGCTAAAATTATGGTGAAAAATTAATGCTTACTATAAAATTATTGACCCTAGTTCTATATGATTTTTGGACTGTGAGATGATAAATAAATATAGTTGTGTCAAGAAGGAAAATAGGTTTTCTAGTAGGGGACAAGTAGTGATCTAGAAGAATGGTATATATTTTTATTTCTGTATGCTGAGTTATTTTATTAATATTTATGAATAAACATATGAAAACTTTTATTTAGTACACAATATTGTGTGCATGTTTCTAATAAATAATGGTTATCATTCTTATAAATCATTTATATATATATATAACGATAGTGATCCTTTGTGACACTAATACCATGTAACACTATATAAACCTATTTATAGAATTCTCCATGATAATATTTTTAGTTATTTACTAATATATGTATTTTTCCTCAATCCAAGAAACCACCAAGATATATACTTATAAATCATCACGACATATATGTAGGATTTACCTTCCATGTCTTTGATAATGAAACATTTTGTTATTTATTGTTTTATAGAAATTGAAATTTAAATATCATGTCTAAGGAGTAACAGGCCTTCCACACACAACATCAAAAAAAGATAGTTCTCTAAATCGACCTCTTATATAATTTTTCTCCCACATTTCTAAATACCTTATGAGTGGGGTGAATCATAGTATGGAGGATTAAAACAAATATACATTTTTTATCATTTTTTTCATTAAGAAAACTCTCTTAACTATACTTCTCACAAAAATATTTAAATAAAAATTAATGTATGTGACAGACCCAAAACAATTACATGGTTCTCCCTAATCAAGATAATATAAAGTGTTTAAACAAATTACCAATATAACAGAATTACAAAGTGTGATATTATTATTATGTTTGGAATGGACTAACTCTAATTCCTTATATATTTCCATTAATACATGAGAGTAGAATTATCTCCATTACAGAAATAAATCATTATTATATTAGAATAATCCTTTGATGATATGTATTAGATACTATTTAGTTCAAAGTAAAATGGTTCTGGAGAGAATATTTTCTTTCATCCAAATGATATCATCAAATTTTCCATATAAATTATGTAAATTGAATTAGATTTTATATCTTTTACTTTCAAAACACCAATTCTATACAATCATGCATTTCCATACTATCGTGTGAATTATATCATTCACAAATCCATTTAAACTATCATGAAACTCATTTTATCATGATAGAATAATCTCATTTATTCATGCATCATCGATTTTTATAAATTCATTCATAGAAGAAGTAAATGTTTATGTTTTTTATGAAAAGTTAAATCGGGGTGATTCCCTATATCTTGGTCACTCTAAATTAATATGGTTGTGGAATTTTTATAAGTGTGAACAATCATTCAATCAAATCTAAACCATTCACATAACATTCCATGTCTTTCATCAAACCATACACATCTAGAATATAATACTCCTTTGTATTCTCTTTCACACAAAACTCAATATATTCACACAACATCATATTAATTGAATTTTCTAAATATTAATGATTAACATAAACTTTTTACATTATCAATGAAGTGAATTCAAATCCCTGTGTTCACACAAATTCCCCCTAGTGCACACATACATTCACTTTCATGAAAATCCTTCTATTTCTCCAAATAGAAAATTTATCATCCAATAATTTTTGGGTCCCAAAAATTTATATAAAATATGAAACATCACCAATTTAGACATAAATCATTCTCAAGAACCTATAACCATATCTATGGCCTTCCCTCAATTAATTATCCATGGACATAATTTTTTTTAAAAAATAATTCTAAAATATTACAATATATCTTTGTCAATAGTCTAAATCAATACACACTATAACCCAAAAAATGAATTATTGGGAAGGATTTATAAAAAACACAAATAAGTTATTTATATATATATTTTTTTAAACAAAATTTTGTAATTGAATTTTCAAAAATTATATTCTACCTCAATGATTTTTTTAATGTAATAAATGAAATATTGAAATTTACATGTCATAACATCCCTATTTTCATTCTAAAACTGACTAATTATATCATATATACATCCTTGACGATTTTACATTCAGGAGTTGTTTAGATACCTATATATTAAAACTCATAAACATAAAAAATTATTATATTTATACATATCCCAATATAAATGGTTATTTCTACTAGTTAAATTATTTTATTTCGACAATGGTAATAACTTTTCATAAACCATTTAACATAAAGAATATATTATATATATGCATTGTACCATCCATGTAAATTTTACTTTAGATTTATCACTTAAATTTTATTGATCATACCCTTTCAGATGGATCATTAAATTTACAAATATAAGTTTACCCTATGAATTCCTATTTATATTTCACGATTCTTAACCAATTATTGATATTAATAGTTATAAAATATTTTTAGTCAGAAGTGGGTTCAACTCGTATGAACATAAAATTTTTTCATTTTCCAAATGTTATTCATAACTCTTCATCACCAAATAAATCTCATAACACCATTAATATACATGATTTTTTTGTGTAATTTATGATTCCATAACATTTTATGGTACCTTATCATATCCAATTTCTCAAAAAAATCTTATTGTTTTTCTTGGTTATAAAAATTCGTTTAGAGTAATTTTATTTCTTATTTCATAATGAATTCAAACATAAATCCTTAAAATGGCTCATATTAACATTATAGATTCATAATATGTATCATTATTATGTATTAATGGAGTTATAATATTTTTTGGAAAATAATCAGAAATAATATTATGATATTTTTACTAAATCATAGATGATTTGGCACACTGTGAAGATTAATTGGAATCCATATGGTGGTTACTAGAGATTTTATTGAGAAATCTAATTTTGCATCATGTATAATAACCATGTGGAAATCCTCTATATATAGAAAATAATAAAATTTAAAATTCCATATTTGAAATGGGAAGTGGGAAAAATGGTAATAGTTTAGTGGGAGGGTTTGAAGACTAAATAAAAACACAAAGACTCACCATATAGTTTTATAGTTTATATGAATTTAATAAAGTTGATTAAAAAGTGTATCTTGTTTTCTAGAATTTATGGGTTATATCATGTCATGGTACAAACAATTGTATTATTTTGGTTCTATATATTCTCAGATCAAGATAAAGAAAAACATGTTATTATGGTCATGAATCTAAATATTTTTATCCGAGAAGTTACAAGACATTTTCTAAAACAACCATGTCATGAAATATTGAAGGTCAGGTTTGGGATTTGTCTGGATATGTATTGTTTAAATATTAATGTATTTAGAATAAATGGTAGATCATTTTTTTGTTACCATATATTTAGACATCAAAAATTGTGCATCCAAACCATGTCATAATATTGGGACCACTTTCTATATGACGATTGTATTTGTTGTCAACAATTGTCAATATTGGTCAAAATGAAGAAGGAGATGAAGAGTGACTAAAAAGGTAATAACGATTGTCTAAAGTGAGGTTTCTTGGATAATTTTTGTGGAATAATATAATTGGATGTCATACTTTAGAAATTCTCTAAGAAGATCAATTAAGACGATTTTGGAAATGATTTTAAGTTCAAAGAAATTTTGTCTAAGGTGACACATTGTTTACAGTAATGATATATTGTAAAGTATCATCCATATCAGAAGGATTAAAGAAGAATAATGATTTTTATAAGACCACTAAATGATACATAATTTAATGAGAACCATGAAAGAGCTTACTTGATGAAAATAATAATATGATTGGCATGAAGTAGAGAATGATGGTTGAAAAAGAATATAGAGTGTGGAAGGGCTTGGAATTCATTGATTGTCATGAATTACTCATTTCCTTGAAATCTTATGGTCATTTAACTATTCATAAAGTTCCAGATACATGTATTAATGGTGATATATCATCCACAACATTTAAGGTGTTTGAAGAATCCTCAAGACTCCACTAATAAATGGAGAGAGATGATTGGTGTTCTTTGTAATTACAACATTGTAAAAGGAATTGAGGATTTTAAGTGAGGATAAGAAGTAATTTGGAATTTATATTCCAAATATTATAAGAATAAAGATGGGTAGTTTTTGAATATGAAGAGTATAAAGGAACTAGTGCATGGGCTTGGAACTATGAGAATGACCAAAACTATGATAATGCTTTACTGATTTGTATTTCACAAATATCATAATTTGGATAACTTGTTATGAATACGTTATGAAGGATATGGAGAGTAAAGAAGTGTTTCTGGGAAAGGAAATAAAGTGTCTCGCAAGTCAGAAGTTGAGTGCAAGTGTGGAACACAAGTATATGTGGCACGCAAGTGTATTTTGTGTGCAAGTCATATTTCATGATCATCCCATATAAATATGACCATGGAAATAAACTGACCACAATTTATAAATTGGAACACAAGTAAAAAAGTGGAACAAATATATAAGAGGAGAACAAGTGTGGAGAACAAGTATAAGAGGCACGCAAGTGTATGTTGAACGCGAGTAAAATTCCATCATCATCATATCAAAATATAACAAAGGAAAAAAAGTGTCATTCTGGTTATGGTATGGCATGCAAGTGATGGGGTGGCACACATGTGATGGATAAAGGCACAAGTAGGAATGACACTCAAGAGTATGTGGCTCGAAAGTCACAAAAAATTCAATAAATAGAAAAATTTCCTCTCCATTTTTCAAGGCTAAAAACTTAAGAGAAAATTTGAGCTCTGATTGTGAAAGTAGTAGAAATTTGAGCGCAATATGATTTTCCGCACAAGTTGAGGGTTATATATAAGTCCCAGAAGTATGGTGGTGATCAAGTAGAGTGGCATGCATGTAGCGTGGTGCACAAGTGAAATTGGCACACAAGTTGTACGAGGCGCAAAAGCAAGGATTTGTGTATAAAAAGTGTGTTTTGTCTAACCTAGAAGTGGCGCACAAGTTGTGAGTTGTGCTCAATTATGGAATGCATGTATTCGGTGGCATGAAAGCAAGGAGGTGTGCTGGCAGGGTGAAGCATAAGTAAGGATTTGTGTGGATGCTGTGAGTTGTTCTAGAAGTTTTTAAAATCTTTTGATCAACTATGATGATGAAAAGTTGAGCTAAACATCATTGTTTTAACAATCTGAAATAGAACATGTGATTCTAGCTAGAAGAAGAATAATAAGAGCTCGGTGCAAATGGTTTATCACTGAAAGAGAATGTGTGATGGAGAGCAGGTTTCAGTGCAGCTGGTTTTTCATTAAATACATAGAATAAGAAGAGTGTCCATCTTATAGGTTTGCTACATAGAAAGCAGAAAAGAAGAAGAAGAACAGAGTATTCCCAATTGAAGCCTACAATCATTTAGGGAAGTTTAATTTAGATAATTCTATGTGACTTAATCCTCAGTATCTGGATAATCACATCGGTATATGGGATTCTTTCCAAGAATAGAGAAGTAGATTTAATTCTGTTGGTTATTTCACTAACAAGAATAAAGAATAAGTCTAACACAGTTTTTGTTGCACTAGATAAGAAGAGAAAGAAAGAAGAAAGAATTGATTGCCTACTTCTTTGTAAGTAATCAAGTGAATATCAGTAAAGAAGACCAAGAGAAGAACCTACCTTATCACGAAATAATAAGAGCGTCACTATAGTCAATATAAAGAACCAGCTAGAGGATGCAAGTTGGACTAGTCTATCACCATTCCTGGGAAGAGAATTATTTCTCACTTCCCTCTAATGTGTTGGGACTCACACAGGATAGATGATTGTTTTTCGAGCCACTCCATTGTGACAACATATTAAATTATTATACAGAATCCATGCACTGGTCATTCCCCTACATGGTAAATACATAACTACTATTTTTGATTGGTTAACCTTGTAAAAATATCATGTGCATATTTTTCATCTTTCTATTATTCCTTACTATAGGTACAATAGAATAAGATAATCAAGATCCTAATAGACCAAGAGTTATGGGGATAAAAAGTAAGAATTGGTCTAAAAAGTACTCAACACTGATTCACCCCCTCTCAGTGTTAGGTGTGTCCCAAACTAGTCCTATCAATTGGTATCAGAGGAAAATGTTCACCTCAATTGGATTCTCTATATTGAAGATATTCTCTTTTGAAGTATTGAGATTATTTCCTGAGTTAATAATGAAGTGTATTTTTATGAATATTCAGTTATCTCTAAGCATAATTCTATATCTACTGAAACCGTGATGAACAAGAAGAAGAAGGAGAAGAGAAAGATGAAAAATTATCTCTTTTCTAAAGAATAGGAAGTATCATTATCTCTATGCATTTTCAAAAATGAGGACATATTAGACATGGAATGTAATGAGATGGTGGCACGTGATTTCACCAAGAATATGGACAACCTTCATATCTCAACTGATCAAGGGGTTTTTTTAGTACATCTGGAAATTATTCTCATGATTAAAATGTTAACATAAGTGGGGATGATCAATTTACAACATCTCAAGAAATATCAGTTGATAGATTAAGAATGATTTTCAATGGTATCCCTGATGAATGTCCATCCTGGGTTTATTTAGTATTTCAATGAATGTAGAAAATTATCATTCGACTAGAAGAAGAAACCGATGTTTTAGAGAAAGGATTTGAAGAAACTATTGTTGAATGTTTAATTCTCTCCAAACAAGTTATATCCATTGAAGCACCAATGAGAGTATTTTAATTGAGTTCTTCAAATTGGATCAAATATGTTGTAGAAAAAGAGGGAGTCAAAAAACTCTAGAAGAGAAGATCCATGCACTTGAAGATGAGTTGAAAAATAGAAATGAAGTCAAAAAATTATATTTGGAAGAAAATTATAAGAATATCAGGGAACATGACTCTTTGATACAAAATAAAGTAAATATTCATTATGATGAAGATGAAAGATTAAAAAAGGCATGTGAAGTGACGATGACTATGATTGAATACTAGGAAGTCATCCTCAATATGAGATGTCTAGAATTGGATGCTAAGTTGACCAATCATGATAAGTCACATATTGAGTCTCTACAAAAGAAGGAAATAGTTTTTGCTAGTACTTAACTCTCAATGGAGGATTATACTATCAAAATACCTCCAGCAAGTGATAATATGATCATGGCTTCAATCATTGATCTATCACAAGAATCTGAGAATGTAATGGTACCATCCATACCAACTTATACGAATGATTATAAAATTGGTTCT
Source organism: Viscum album (assembly GCA_963277665.1). Lineage (NCBI taxonomy): Eukaryota > Viridiplantae > Streptophyta > Magnoliopsida > Santalales > Viscaceae > Viscum > Viscum album. The sequence continues at coordinate 1,546,983,103 of OY728153.1, read as the reverse complement.
ATAAAAAGTGCTGGTTGGAAGAAAAAGACTAAACAAGTATGGATGCAGAAAAGTGAGAAGAAACCTAGCACCATGACTAGAGTTGATAGGGGAAAGAGTGTGGAAGATAGCTCTCCACAGAAATAACAACATAACCAGACGAAGTTTTATCAACCTTATAAATAAGACGGAAAAAAGTCATGGTTTGTTGGTCAATGCTGGTGTAGTAATAGATTTGGGAATTGTGCACTAGATTTTTGGTAGAACCCCTTAAATGTAAAAGCACAGAGAAAGCCCATCTCAAGGGGGGAAGCCAGAGAAAAAGAATCAACATCTATAGATCTAGAAGAATTTATATAATACAAATATATTTGGAATGATAGATAACATTTGTGATGTATGAAATAGTAGTTGTCGCATAAATGGTGCATGTTCACCTTAACAAGTACCAAATTCTGATTAGAAAAGAAGATCACAACAGCTGGCTATGAATGAAGAATCATCCTTGGGAAGAAATTGGAAAAATGTTTTAGAAACATATTCCCTCAAGAAGATCCCATGGAGAAAAGCTGAGAATCCCTTGGACTCAATGTCCAAGGAGGAGAAGGGTGGTTCCTCAAAAATAACCACTAATAAAGAAGCCATTTAGAAGAAGACGTGTGTAAATTACTACCATGCTTCCACAATTCCTAAACACTTATTGGTTATCTAGCCTAAAGATTTGGAAAGAATGAGAAAAGAGGAAGATGTACAGTAGAAGGCTAGTACAAAAATTACTAAGAATATTCTATATGATGATGAAAAGGATAAAAATTGGTTGTAAAAAAACAAAACTCTCATGTTCAAGAATTATTTTTTGTGAGGTGAATCAAGGAAAGTCAAACTATTATAATTCCATTATATTTATTCCAACCCAAGAATAATTTATCAAAATGATGTAAATTTCACTTGGAGATTATAATTCATTGAATTATCTTGATGATATAATATTTTCATACTAACAAATGGAATAAGTATTGAGATCCACACAACCACAGTTAGAAAGGAAGATTATATGTGCAAGTGTGAGGAGTGGAGAAAATGGAGAATCATTGATGAGAAAATAATCCCATCCTTCCTCTTCACATTGAGGAAGCAAAAAATGATCCACCTTATTCCCTTAAATCTTTGTGTATTATATTTTTTCTAAAAATACAAGGAATTGAAGGTGAAGTGACCTCTTAGGGGGAGGACTTGAGAAGCCGTGATTGTCATCAACTCTTGATAGAAAAGCTGAAGAATTTTTCATCTATGAATGGTTCATCAATTGATATTTAAATATTAATATGATAATGGATCACCATTGATGAATATTATGAGGAGTTTTCCCTTAAGAGGGAGAAACATGAGGAAGCTTACATAGTTATTATTTCAATCTGTATCAACTTATGTAGGTATCAAATTCAATTACCCTGGAAATTTCTTGAATAAAGTGTCATTTTAAAAGGTATACCATTTCATAATCTCTCATCCCTCATTACTCAAAATAAATATATTTTTACAAAGGGGGTGTAACTAAGTCAATCAGTAACATATGAAGAATGAAAGTTCCACAACTCCACTTATCCTTCAAATTGAACTTGAATGTTTTTTTATCATTTTTTTGAAGTGAGTGCATGAATTTAAAGATTAATTATTTCCTATCACATTCAATATCTTCATCCTGGATTGAAAGTGTAAAACCCTTGAACACAAGTGTTGGAGTTCTCATCTCATGAGGTATCATGATCAGTGGATAATGGACAACATAATAGTCTAAATCAAATCCTATTGTTTTCTATATCGAGATTTTCTTAAGTAGAGTTAGAGTGAAAATATTGATTTAACACTAATTAATTAAGGTCTAATACCCTCTCTATCATGAACTTGGTATTTCTTGTCAATAATGGGGAGAGAAAGTGAAATGAATGTTTAAATTGTAAAGGGGAGAGAGAAGATTCTCATTTTGACATTGACACATTCATTTGAGGGTACTTTATGTTATTGACAAAAAAAATAAAAACGGGAGATTGTTGGGACCACTATGTATATTAAGATTGTATTTGTAGTAAATAGTGGCCAATACTGGTCAAAATGAATAAGGAGATGAAGAATGAATAAAAAGTTAATAGAGATTTGCTGAAGTGCGGTTTCTTGGAGAATTGTTATGGAATCATAGCATTGGATGTCTTACTTGAAAAATTCTTTAAAAGATCAATTCAGACGATTGTTGAACTGATCCTATGTTTAAATAACTTGAGTCTAAGGTGACACATTTCATAGAACAACGATTAATGGTGACGTATCATCCATATCAGGATTATTGAATAAGATTAAGGATTTTAATATGACCATTAACTGCTTCACGATTTCATGAGAACCATGAAAGAGCTTACTTGATGAAAAAAATCATATGAATTTCATGAAGTATATAATTATTATTGAAGAAGAAGAGGGCGTGTGGAAGGGCTTGTCATTATACGATGGTCATGCATTACACATTTCCCTAAAATCAGATGATCATTGCATTTCTCATAAAGTTCCAAATAAATGTATTAAAGGTGATACATCGTCAACAACACTGAAAGTGGTTAAAAAACCCTCAAGACTCCACTTTTTTTAAGAGATATGATTAGAGTTCTTTGGAATTAAAACTCCAAAAAGAAATTGAAGATTTTAAGTGAGGATGAATAAGTACATTAGAATTCATATTCCAATGAGTATAACAAGAATGAAGGATGATTATTAAAGATAAAGAGAATACATGAAGTAGTTCTTGGGATTGGAAATATGAGAATGGAAAAAACTATGAAAATGCTTTGGTGATTTGTATTTCACAAATATCATAAGTTTGGAGAACCTTTGAGGCAAGCCTTATGAAGGATAGGGAGAGTAAAGAAGTGTTTTCATCCAATGAAAGAATGTGGCGAGCAAGACAAAAGTGGCACGCAAGGGTGGCGAGTAAGTATATGTGGTGCACAAGTGTATGTTGTGTGCTAGTCATATTTCAATATAATCCCATAAAAATATGACAAAGGAAATAAAGTGTCATGCAAGTTAAAGATTGGTACACAAGTCAAAAATTTCCGCGCAAGTATAAGGGGCATGCTAGTATATGAAGAATGCAGGTTTATGTAGCACGCAATTCATATTTCAACATCATCATATCAAAATATGACAAAGGAAAGAATGTTTTGGGATAGTGATGGAATGGAGAGAAAGTGATGGGGTGACATGCAAGTGATGGAGTAGCACACATGTAGGAACAATGCGCTAGTGTATGTGGTGTGAAAGTCACCAAAATTCCTATAAATAGATGACTATGATTTTTATTTTTCAAGGACAAATAATTAAGAGAAAATTTCATCTCTGATCATGCATGTAGTCGAAAGTGTTATACAAGCTAAAGTGGAATCTAAGTTGAGGGTTATTTATAAGGTGCGCAAGTAGGGAGGCGTGCCAGTAGGGTGGTGTTCAAACAGCATTGCATACAAGTAGAAGTGGAGCGCAAGTTGTATGAGGCGTGAAAGTAGGAATTTGTGTGTAACAAGTGTGTTTTGTCTAACCTATAAGTGGCACAGATGTTGTGAATTGTCAAAAATTATAGTGTGAAAGTATTTAGTGGCGCCCAAGCAAGAAGGTGCGCAAGTAGGGTGGTGCACAAGTAATGATTGGCGCGGAAGCTGTGAGTTTTTCTAGACATTTTTACGATCTTCTGATCAACAATGATGCCACTAATTTGAGATATGCTTAATTATTTTAATAATCCCAAAGGGAACTTATGATTATAGAAAGAAGAAGAAGAAGAATAAAAGCTTAGTGCATATTGTTTTTCAGTCAAAGAGAATGTGTGCAGAAGAGCACGTTTCAGTGCAGTGGGTTTTTCATTGAATAAGAAGAAGATGAAGGGTGTGCAGCTTACAGGTTTGCTACATAGAAAATAAGAGAAGAAGAAGAATAAAATATAATGCCCAGTTTATGCATACAATTTTTTAGGTCAGTTTAATTCAGTGGATGCTATGTGAACTTTGCATGGCGAGGTTCATCTTGTGTTCCACTTTCTACGTGCCACTTCAGTTTGCATGCCAAATATTTTGGATATTCCCATGTATGGTAGGGACATATCTACTCTTAATCAGTGGTGAACCTTTTAAAAATATTTTGGGAATATTTTTACTACATTCTATTATTGCATGAGTCAGGTAAAAGGGAATAAGAGAATCAAGATACTAATAGGTCTAGAGGTACAAACATAAAAACTAATAATTTGTTTAAAAAGTCCTCGACATTATTTCACCCTCATCTCAGTGATAAGTATATACCAAACTAGTCCTCTCACATAGTTCCATAAAAATATCCATGTTTTAGATTATGAATATTGGAGATTTAAAATTTATTTCTCCAATTTATGGGGTGATATAGAATTTACATGGGAAATTTAAGTGGATTTTAAGGATTCTATTTTGATGATATTTAATTAAAATAAAATTAATATTTTGGATGTGATTTTTAATGATATGGTATATATATTTCAAAAACAATTGACCAAATATAAATGAGAGATAAAAATAAATAAAAAAAATAAAAAAAATTACAAAATAAATTGTATTTGAAATCATTGGATATACTTCTCTAGGAGAATATGATGTTCATATGTATAAATCAAAACCCACTCTTCCAAATTCATTGATAAAAATATTGGGATTATTTTTTATTTTAAAATAAATTGATGAATAAATAACACTTTATAAATTCAAATAAATTTTCATTTATTGGTTTTAGATATTTAGAAGAAACTATAAAATTTATCAGTGTAAATAAATAAAATAAAATAAAATAATTTTTTTATTTTTTTGACTTTTTAAAAGAATCCATCAACTTTAGATCTTCTAGTAAACTATTGAATAACATTTTTAAAACCTTTGATGACCAAAATATTTACCAGTAAAGGGTTTTAAAAGAAGTGAAAAATATTTTCATACAATAATTATTTAATAAAATAATTAGAACATTTTAAATAAATTATAGATAGTTAATATATATTTAAATACTTTTAAAAAAATAATAAAAATTTTGAAAATTCATTTCAAAAGATTCCTCTTTAAAAAAATTGGATATCTTCTAAAAAAATAAATGGAAAATAATTAAAATTTAATGGATTATAAAGATACTTGAAAGATCTTATAAAACCCTTTTATCCACAAATGAGTATTACAAGTAGTATCTCGTCATTTTGAGGTCATGGGTTTAGTCCTGATTCCTCCTCATCATCTCAGTTGATATGGAATTACCAAATTAATATCAATAGAACATTTTTCTGAGGATCCATGATTCTAATAAAAGACCCACTAAAACAATTGAAATATTACATAATTTATTTTTATAAATGATAATAATTTATAACTTCATTTAATACTATGTTAAAGAAACATTTTTTTATAAAATTACAATGCATATCTTATGATTATGCATGGAATGTTATAGTCTATGGTTATAACTATATGAATTCAAGACATTCATAAATATTATAAACCTATTTAGAGATAAAATATTATCTCTTTTCAAATAAATTTAATATTGAACCTCCCAAAAAATTGTTTGATAGAATAAAATTCTATTTAAAAATGGGTTTGAACATAAAACACTCTCCAAAATAATTTCTTTTGAAATTGTTTTTAAAAACAGCTATTTTAGAAATAATTTATTATCCTTAAACTAATATTAAATGATTAAAAAGTCTTTATTAAAGTTGATTTTAATGGAAAAAATGATTGTTATAATACTATTAAAATAATATTTTTATATTTTGGAAAACAAATAAATATTTTCCCGTACATAATTTGAGAGAAATCAAAATCTAGATTTTATTCTTCTTGACTTATCATTAAGATTCTATTTACCCTCACTATCTTATTTTATATTTCTCTACACTATAAAATAATATTTTTTATGTGTTTATATATATATATATTATCTTATTTCTAATTGGTTTGTTAGATATTCTTGGTGAAGGTTATCTTTTATCACTCAATTTTATTGGGTACAAAGATTATAATAAAAAATTGTTCATCAAAATCCACCATGAGATGGGACCTAGGCTGGAAATCAATGTTCATAGGAGTAGTGGGGAGGAAATTAATTGAGATCGTGGATTTTTTTATTCATCTATTGTCATGAGTTATAAGGAAGAATAGACGTCCTTGATTGAATAGATCCATTAGAAACAATATAAACGATGATTTAAAACATGATTGAATAGTGACCATCCTTGTTTGTCCCACATTTGAAATAATCATTGAAGGGTAATTCAATTTTTATAAAATGGTGACTTATTTTTCACAAAATTTGATAATAAACCTCATACATGGGCCTTATGGGTATCATGCTGATGTCATGCATGCATTTTATCCATATTCATCATTATGGACACTCTTTCAGACCACTATGCTCGAACTAAGAAGGTTTCATATGCACCTCTAGCATAGGTGCAACCATATACGGTGGTTGTGTCAGGTTAGATGAAGGATTGTTTTTTTATGAAATCTTCAAAAATAAAATATCAACATCAAATTTTATTATTAAATTCAAGATAATATATGTTATAATGAAAAAAAAATTAATTTAACATTTTTATTTTCTTAGAAAAAAATATCACTTATAAAAAAAATATGAAATTCCAAAAGTTAAAAACATTAGTGTTATTTTTAAATTGGGATTTCAAACTAATTTCATTAATATTTTGCATAACATAAAATATATAATTTGTTTCAAAAAAGTATTAAATACTTTTTAATAAATCATGAAAATTATTTACTTATAACTATAATTTTAAGAATTGAGTTTTAAAAGATGTAAATATATTTAAGTAGAACATATTTAAAATAAGTTTTCTTGAAAAGTAATATTATCCCAAAAATTATTAAAAATACTTTTAAATAAATAATCACAAATTTTAAGATAAAATAAATTTATTTATAAAATATTGTTATATTTTTTATCCAGATATAAAAATATGATTTCCTGAAATATAAAGTTTTATTTTTTAATTTAAAAAATATATATTTATTATAAAAATATTTTAGTTTCATATTTTTTATTTGTATATAATATTTTTAAATTAGTTTTAAATTATAGTATAACTATTAAATAAATAGTTGAATAACATAAAATTACTATTTTATTTCATTTGGATGATACAACATAAATATATTGATGTTGTGGAAAACTGATATATAAATGGAGATGTAATCTTTATTTCATTAAATTCTTCATTGTAAATTCAAAAACATATTTTATTAAGGATATAATCCTGTTGAAAGAGAAGTGTGCGTTCTAAAATTTAGAGGCTTTAAACTAAGTGTAATAGTGAATATATAATATACATGAATCAATAATATTTATTTATTGGATACTTTTACATGAATATATTTTCATAACATTATCCTTATATAAATCCATATCCTTGAAAACCATATAAAATTGCATGTCCATTATTTTTTATTATCCTTATATATATAAACTTCGATTAATGATTTCCCACCATGTATAGGACAAGATCGACAAATAATATTTTTTAAAATATTCATAACATGATTCACCCCATCACTAGGTATATTTTCATTGTGTCCAAAAAATAGTAGTATGGATAATATTTCATTTACCAATATAGATTCTCTCTAATTTTATAATTTACGTGAACTCCATCCATAAGATATTTTATATCTTTTATGAACTAAATTTCAAATTATAAAAAAATATACCTCGTTATATTTTCTAATCACATCAAATTTATGTGTTTATTTTTTCTATATATGTACCTATGTTGAAAAATATAAGTAGATAACTTATAGAAAAAGATTAGTAGGATTTGTATCATGATTCCAAAGGACTCAATACTCCCAGGGGAGCATTCTCAAAAAAATTATATAATAGTGATATTATATAAATCTTACAAATTCTTATGGGAGAAATTTAGCAAAAAAAAAATTTAGGGATTCAAAGTTGAATGATTAAACATTTTATCATTATAATAGATAAAAAACTTAGGATACAAATTATATAATACGTTGATACAATCATTGACTACAAAAATGAGACTATAGGGAATATGTGAGAACATTGTGGGGAAATTGATGATAATATTATCATGAAGTGTACCATTTATGTTCTATATTAAATCTTAATCTGTAGGTGTCATTAATTAAGAAATTATATGAAGATATGGTATCATTCAATGACTTCAATGAATCCTATTAACATATAATATGAGGATAAATGAATACAATTCAATATAAAAAAGATATAATGGGATGTTGATTTCAATACGATGAAGAAGTTTACAATGAAAAATGATTTGGAAAACAAGGAGGATGATAAAGTGATTTCATTCATTTCCATGGGTCTAAAAATGTTAAAAAGAAATTATAAATATAATCTTAAACTATTTTTTTGTTAAATCATTGGTCATGTTTCTATAATGTTCTAAAAGAAATTACAATTCGAAAAAGATAATGATCTAACTAATAATAAATCTGATAAAAAAATTTATACTATCATTTATCATCATTTAAAAGGCTAATTTGTGTTATTTCATTACTAATTCACATGTATTTAATTTACATTATAATTTTTGTGTTGTAAATATTCTGTTATCGAAATATGAACTTTAATTCAAAATTTGGGTCATCTTGGTGCATAATTTTTCTATGACATTTAAACACCAATTCTTGTAATAAAATATATGGATTTATTAATTTTATATAATTTTAAATATTGAGATTATATTTTAGAAAATTATTATATAATTATATATTAACATTAAATAATTTTTCTAATTTTTTATTTATTTATTTATCCCATATTATTCACACTATCATATTTTAGCTACATTATTATTGGAATGAAACAAGGACGATCGTTATAAGAATAAAGAATCATTTTCGATATTGGAGTTTTACAACCAATTGTATAAAAAATATGATAGAATTATAATCCATGATATATTATATATTGAAGGATGCATAATATATTATGAAATGATAATTCCGTGTAATTTTCCATAATGTATTATAAGATAATGTTTTGTCAGTGTCATCGAATATAATACAAGAATTCAACTAAAACTTGTGTAGTTCAAAAATTATGATAGGATAAATCTATATGTTATAGTGATGTCATAGTGGGTTTGTGATAGTATTTTTTAATTGTGATATATAGTTTTATGAAACAACAATTTGCATCTAAAATAACCCCACATGATTATAATATAATATAGAGGTGTACTGAGGCTGATGAAAATCTGATGTTGCAACCTATAATTTACACATAATGGAGGATGAGATTATAATGCAAGAATTTATAAGACCAAATCATTATCATAGATTTGGATGAATAATATACCACTGGTTAGAAGACTTCCAAATCTGAGAATTGGTCATGTTAATTTCAATGATTTTTAATATATCTTTATTTATGATATAGAATTATTATGACACGTGGGGAATTTCAGCTGAAATATTCTTGAACCATCACAATACATTAGTACTCCAAATAATTATTAATCATTATAGAATGGACATAATTGTTAGTGAAATTTATTTGATCCATGAATGGATGGAATATATGTTTTAGTTTATCCAATTTAACACCAAACGGAAAACATTATGACCTTATAGAATATTAAAGGATCCTTCTACTTACCCACCGAACCAAACAACATATGTTTTAATGGAAAATGAAAAATGGAGAAATGGTAATGTTTGTTTTGATGAATTTTAATATATCATTATTTATTATATACTAATATTCTGATACATGTGAAATTTCATCTGAAATATTCTTGAACTATTGTAATACATCAGTACTCTAATAAATTATTAATCATTATAGAATTGAGATAAATGTCAGAGAATAATAATAAATATAACCATGAATGGATGGAATATATGTTTAGATTACAAAATTGAACACCAAATGGAAAACATTAAGACCTTATGAAAAATTAAAGGTTCCTTGTGCATACCCACCTTAACAAGTAATGTATGTTTCAATGGAACATGAATGATGGGGAAAGGATCCATGATTTAAATTTAATATTAACTTGTTAAAATAGTTTGAATATAATTTTTTATTTTAATTCATATTCATAATAACTATACTATTATATATCTAATGGATTCTCATTATGTGTGAAAAATATAGGAAATGAGGAAAGTCGCATAGTGTACTAGGAATCAGTACATGAACAAAAAACAATTGTATGATGAATGTGTGTAAAATATAAAATTTGATCCTTCACTGAAGAAATAATTGGTGAAAACTATCTCATATAATAATGGGAGTGTGTAAGAGTAACAACCAAAAAAATATTGATTTCATTCAATACCTATTTATGTTTATAAACCCCATTTAATAAACAACAATCGTAAATTGTTAATGGTAAAAAAGCCACTGAGGGAGTGAAAAAATTTCTTTTACTTGAGAATTATCATGAAACCTTATGAGGACCTACATCTTAATTAAATAGGATCGAGGATGATTTTAGTGCAAATCTAAATGTAAGAATCAATGTTTTATTATTACATTAATATGACCCATTAAAATACATTGGAAATATTGATTGATATTTATTTTCTATAAAGGTATAATCGAATTTAAGATGAATTGAGATCGCTAGTTTTGATAACCATTTTAGGTATCTCTCCCATTTACATAAAAATTTATCCCATAAAAACTCATCCCCAGCATTTTATTTTATTTATTTTCATATTTTACATAACTAAGAGAATGTGTGATCCAAAACTTATCCTTATATAAATATTTCATGTTTCTCTACTGATATTGTGAAATATATAGCGTTTTCAACTTATAGGGAATCATCAATAACATTTTCATTTCATATATAGAGATATGATATTGATAATATATTTTTGGTGAGAAAGAGAAATAGAAACTAGAACATTATACAAATATAAAAAATAAATAATTTAAAACAAAAAAAATATTCAATAAGGTCATCAAAGATTCAGGTTTAGTCAACACATATATTATAAAGATTTTCCTTATTAAGCTTGTTGTAGTGAGCAATAAAATATCATGTACTAAAAACATAGGATTTTAGAGGATAATGTAAGGAAGGGATCCTGACATATATATGTTATTAAAGACAATATAGATTAATGGATAACTATTTTTAAATAAAAGTGAGTGAGAATCGTAATGATGTAAAATAATATTTTCTATATTTCAATAGAAATGGAAGATATATAAGAAGTTAATATCATTATTCATGATCCTAAAAAATTGAAATATTACACATAAAATAATTGGTGGAAGATGATAATGGATTAGAAACATTGGAAGTTGCAAAAGACTTTTAGAAACATGAACAACCGACTGTGAAAACCCACAATATATTCACAACCACTATATATTTAAATAGTATCTTAATCATCATGAATGAGGTGGATTATTTAAATTATAACATTGTATTTGGATTAATGTGAGGACTGATTTCATAATTTCATCTTGATTTCTTGATCATGGTTCCTATAGTAATTTAAATAGATATTTTAATTATTATAGAATAGTAGAAACTCACTATTAGTGGTTCCTTTTGAAGATAATAAATATACATTAAAACTAGAGTTAGTTATATAATAAATCCTAGTAAAAGTATAAAAATGAAAAATTACATGGGCATAACATGAAATAAATTTTAGATAGTTTTATTTTAAATTCTTTTTTTTCATTGTATTGTAGTTTTAATTTTTTTTAAAATAAATATTATTATTTCTAATTCCCTATATTTTGTCTTGCTGAACTATTGAGTCACTATAGTAAAAGGAGGCCCCAAAAAAATATAAGTGGGAAGATTAAATATATATTTGGGGATATGATTTCCTTAACTTCTTCTTATATAACCCTTCATTTCATGAAATTTTATTGTTTTTAATTTGGTGGACTCACATAATTTTTAATTAAAAATATATCTTCGACTACTTGTGGAATTATTAGAGGAATGAGTAATCAATTAAATCATGCTATCTTACAGGATTATGAGATATGTATTTCAAGATCAAATTTAATAAATTGTATTTGAAAAAATATTTATATTTTTATCTTTTAAATAAGTAGGATGGATTGAATTACTAATCTTTAATAATAATTTGTAACATAAAATCATAAATTATGTGATTTGATGAGTTTCAAAACAAAAAAAAAATCAATTAGATGTTTAAAATTTTATCTGTTATTTTAATTTTAATGTGTGGTTTATAGGTTGGAATAACCTAAATTTTATGATTATTTAAATTACTTGATTGCATGTGTCAGAATCGTCTGAAATCATGATTTAAAGTTAAAAAATCACAAGGATAGTAGATCTTCCTCATTTCATTCTAGAATAATCTTTCATAAATAGTATTTTGTGTGTCAGATTTTTCAATTGTTTATTTTTATATTAGGTAACCCCACACTTGATTAAAATTCCAATTAACAGCATTATTAATTCAAGAATGAATAAGTTCAATATAAAAAATAGAAAAATAAATAAATAAATATAAATATTGTATAATATGTATGCACAGTCATTTGAGAGAATGGAGGTTGATAATGTATATGTATTATAAGAATATTTGGGTTCCCAAGACCAATTAAGCATTTAAGTTATAAAGTTATATTGGGGTAACATATATTATGGTTCTCTTTCTACAATTAGGTTGCAATGGTATAAGAAAATTCATTTTTTAAATCATTTTCATTCATTGTAATCCATTATTTAATGTGTATAAATTATATGATGATTAATCCCATCAAGATGTGAATTCTTTAGTGATGATATTTATGTTGATATATGAGTATAGTAATTGTTTTAGTATTGGGAGAGAGATTAAAATTATTACATTGTTTTTTAAAACATTTTTAGTGGATTTAAAATTTTTGAATTCCAAAAAACATATTTTTAATTTATTTTAATCTTTTAGTATTTTATATATGAATTTTTAGAAATTTGAATTTTAATGCATGATTAAATTCAGTTTAGGAAATAAGTTTTTATGCCTATTAATCACTAATTCTCGTAAAAAAAATATAGGGATGTGGTTCTTGTATAGTTTTCTCTATCATTTGAATTAAATATTATTATTTCATATATTAAATATATTTTTAAAATATTAAACATTGTATAAATTTTATAAATTAATTATTTTTTTCACTTATATCATATTTTCAGTGTTCAAAACATTTATTTAATATATAATTATAATGAAAAAAGGATGGTTGATAGAGGAATATAGTTTTAAATAGGCAATTAGAGTTCTGATTCATGTCATATTCAACAACAAGTGTAACACATATGTTTTAATATGACATATGTTGAAAAAACAATAATATCATAGCTAGTAATATTTCTATTTCATGTCACGAAACATAATTAGGTAGAATGATATCCCCATATCAAAATATGTGATACAATTATCTCAATATAATATTCCACATTTTGCAACTATAATGGGATCACTCCATATGATATATCAATGCCTTTATGATTTTATGTTTCCCTGTGTTATGATGATATTATGAGTAGTAAAAAATATACATGTCGATATAATATACCATTACGAATATTATTTCATGGATAGGTGACCTAAAATCAAATAGAAGTTTCGTCACTACCTTTGATATAAAAATATATTAGCCTATGATTAGATCAAACATAGTGGTATGAACATATCACTATCCTAGATATTGGAAAAAATATTGTTGATTATGATATAGCTGAATTAGATAAGTTTAAAGGAAAATTTAAATTTAGGTGGGCATATCATTGTTTATTACATACCAATATCATGATAAAAAGTGAATTTCAACTAAAATTTTATAGATGTCTAAAAATTCTATCAACAAAACTGTTTGTTTATTATAGGTCATTATTGAAAGGAGATGAATAATTGAGAATAAATTACTATTAAAATAATGGAATAAATATCCCATGGTCATTGATATAATGTTTAATTCGTGGATCATAATTTAAAAGTCTAAGGGATTATAAAAATATCATTACATACCATCCAAAAAAACATGTGTGACACAGAAGATCTAGCTAGATTAAGGAATATCTTAAAGAGTTTTAGGATTAGTTCATGTGGATTAATGTAGAAATGTATTAATGGAATAGGATTATAACCCATGTCAACATATAAAGATCAATGGAAAATTCTTTTTTTAATAATGTGGTCTATAGAGCCCCTATTGAAGGCTGAGTGATCATGTTATTTATGGGAAGTGATGGAAAAAATAAAAAAGTTATCTCAAACAAAAGAAGATGAGGAATACATTCTTTTGTAATTAGTTATGTCAAAAATAATAGAATATTCCCATCAACCAAGATTTAACTAGAGAATAATTCCCAAAATGGAGAGGATTAATGAAGGACTTCATAGTAATATTTTTATAAAATTATTCTCCCATGATTTTACTGTTATAAAATATTTTGGAGTTTCTCAAACTATACTATTTTTTTAAAATATGTGAATTGATTTTAATTGAGTTTCAATTCACTGCAATACTTTAACAAATCTGGTATTATGGAATTTTTCATTTTATAGTATATATATATATATATATATATATATATTATCGGCGTTGAGGTGGTGTTTAGTTTTCATAGGATTTGGAATTAATATATAATAATATTAATGTATTCTAATGAATGCAGTCACATGATTTCTTTGTATTTCATTTTTTCCATTGTCTAGGACAACATTTTAGAAATCTGACAGTATAGTTCATTCCAAAATATGTCTCTTACCAGAGGTGTTACAAAAGGCTAGTCGGAGTAAGAATCTATATGATGTATATATTGGTGATATGTTTAATTAAAATAGAAAAATAAGTTTATATATTTTATTTTAAATGACCTAAACCATTTTCTCTACAAATATCTAATGATTAAATTTTATCTAGGTTAGCCGTATAAACATGGGACAATTAGTAGAGAGTGATCTTCATTATAAGATCATATTAGAGAATAGTTGATTATTTGAAAATGGTGGATCAAGAGGTAGTGAACATAGTAGATAATTTTCATATATGGAAAATGATTTCTTCACCATCAATTAATCTTAAATCGATATAAGGCTCCCAAATTGGGGCTTCTTCCCATTGATTACAATATTAAGAATTGAGTTTATTATCTTCAATTGACCTATGATTATTTGATGCTTAACATGACCCATGTTCATCTATGTTAGGAACATTAGGTAAAATACCCTAGGGGTGTGAATTAGGTTATGAAAAGTAAAAACTACCAAACCTTCAGATCTTATTTCATTGTTAAAAAAACACTCTTCTTTCATTCTCTTATACTAATTTTTAAAATGAAATTAAAACTTGTATAGGGTACGATAAATTTACCTGATTCAACTCATTGGGCTACGTCCAAGGATCATAAAATGATGTTGTGTTGATGTATCTAATCCACCGAGGATCACAACCAAACTACAATGTTCGACCTAGATAACTGTTATTCCTTGCTTCACTTCCTTTACTAGGATCATGGTCAGCTCCCTACTTTTCCAAGGGACACTCCCTAAGTCTCATTCTCTAGATAACTTCTAGTGGAAAGGATTACCTTCATCCTCTACCTATACTCACTACTCTAGGAAGGGATTCACCCACTAATAATTGACATGTAGTTCCATTAATTGTGACTCATTAATACATCCTCAGTGGTAGATTGATGCCCTATTGAAGTACCAATTTCATCAAACTGAAGAATAACTCTTACTTAAGCCCCAATGGGAAATCACATTCCCAATACATTCATGATGGTCCCTGTCATCGATCATATTAGCCCTTTTATGATGTTTCAATATCGTTCACAAAGGATCCTCCATTCAATAATCTCAACTAACCTTCACGAAACAACTATGTTTCATGAATATCACTTATTTCACTATTCCCAACCACCTTTCACTAATATCAAAACATTTTATTAGATTATTATCACCATAATGAACTCTAAATCATTATCTATGGTCAAATATTTTGTTTTTCGTTAATATATATTATGAAATAGATTTTCAAATATTTTATCTAGGGAAACCTTCACAAACCACCGTTACAAAATTAGAGCCTACTGATTTTAATTAAGTCACGCTCACTCTTATGAAGGGGGTATATGCATATTTATTGTGTTTCCACTAATTATGAAATCTTATATCATTTTCATCAAAATATAATTTTTCAATCTTATTTCAATCATGATTATCTCAACCTCATTAAGCTCCAAGAGAATTCATCGTTCATGTTGATTGTCATAATCTTGGAACTCCCCATTAAAACCTGCAGAACATCCCAAAACACAATTCATGAAGCTCATTCTTCATGAGAATAATTACTTTTCAATATTTTTATAAGGCCTTCATGGAAATAAAATTTCAATTATTTTATCCCATCAAAAATATTTCAACCTACATAATTTCAAAATCACTGTGAAACAACGTCACCTTTTGTAAAAAAAATTCTATACCAGTTCATGGGAATCCATTTATTTTCGTTGTATATTTTTCAACATACAATTTCAACAATCTCTTTGTAATTACAAACATACATTAGAAACCATATTTTTTAATAAAAAATCAGAATAAAAATATTGCAATGTTACCTTGAGGTATTCCCCCAATACTCCCATTTATTGATATAATAAATTTAACTTGTGGAACATGTTAAAAACCATTTAAAATTGGAAATTATTAATATTTGTTAATTAATTATGGTAAAATGATGGTTTCACCTTTGTTATTGTTTTTCCCCAATATCTTCTTGAATTTCATCAGTGTTAGAACAGAAGGTCCTGATTTGACATTGTCATGGGGGGTTAGACCACGATCGAACCCCCGAATTAATGTTGGTTATGTGAATAATGAATATATAATTTATTTGTATATTTATTTGGGAAATTAGTTGGTGGTTATTGACATATATTTTATATATGGAATTTATGGTGACAGGATGTGCATGGGACATATTTTTCCTCCTTGAGAGATAAATAAAACCCAATTGACAACCATTAGAGTATGATAATCGATGTCATGATATAAACCCCTTCCATTTTAAGTGATGATATTACGGATACTAAGGTGGTGATTGTAGATATAGCTTTTTATGATGAAGCATTATTTTATCTGGAAAACCCAAATACATGGTGTATATTGTTGTAAAAGCACATTATGCAGTCCAATAACTTTGATGAGAGGGTTTCATGGGAGATAAATATCACACAGTGTGTAGACTCATCATATAACATGTGACCCTGTTCCGGAAACTCAGTGGTTAATACAGTAGAATAGGGGAATGAATTGGGCCATGAATATAGGTGTGGAAAAATTACATGGGCATGGACGCGTACTTCAACACAAACTGAATACTTTGACAAAACCATTTTTATGGGAACTAGATGATATAAATGGTAAAAAAAATAGTATCATGGGAAGGGGTTAGGTTTCTATGACCAATAATGTACAACAAGTACATGAATATTTTCATGAAATTGATTTTGAATCCATGTTTAGCTGAGTGCATAGCTTTGCAATGGGGTGAGGTTAAATACCATTTGGACCACCATACATGACATGTTTTCCCTTGAATAATCATTCTCTCATTTTTCATTATTCAGGACACGAATTTTGTCCAGTGAGTAGTCTATTATGAGTGTTTTTATGTATAATGTGATTGTGGCCTTCTATGTGGTGTATAAGAAATAATTATAATTTTTATGAGATTTAATTTTCTACGAGAAACACTCAATTATATATGTGATCATTGTTCGATCATCTGAGATATATTAGTTTGGGCAACCCCTGTTGCACTAGGAAATGGGTCCTCTATATTCCATGGAACATACTATCTGGTAAAACCTATGTTACTAGTCTATAGTTCATTTTTTTCATTGAGTGGTACACACAAATCACACTAGGGTGTGGGTCCTCTGCCTACTGAGTGTCACCCCTTTATCGATATAAGGAATTATTCCTCCATTAATTAAGAATAATCCCCTATCACAAAAGGGAGGGGTCCTCTATTTATATATCTAATCAGTAGAGCCCCATATCTTGTTATGGTTTTGGTTTATAGTTCACTAAGATGTATCCCAAATTACACCAGAATGTTGGTCCTCAATATGTTTAGTGGTACCCCATATCAAACTATGGTTCAAGGCCCTTATTAGAGATTTCCCTCCCTCAGATATTTGGTCAGTGGCATGGTGTGTTTCCTCCATATATATTTCTTGGAAAGATACGTGAGATGCAGGGTTTTAGTGATGGAACTTGGAGCTATAGGTTGATCCATCACCTCAGGTTGGGTTATAGATATAGAGTTATCCTTTCTCCCTTGTTTGAGAATCATTTTGAGTGTATGTGTATATATATATCATTGACTGTTTTTATTTCCCTCTTATTTTTGATTGATCTGAAATTTTTTTATCTTTGTATTTCTCTCCATCTGTTTTTTAATTAATGCAACAGGGAATGTATATACTCACACCTTCATGGTATTTTCTTAAAAATAATTTTCCTCATACAAATGAAGAACCATTTTTGGGGACATCAGAGGAGAATTGGATACATGGGGGAATTTACCATATAAGGTGTTGAAAATTCAACATCCTGACCTAGGCTCTCCCAGTTCATTCTTATTTAAAGTTGATGTCATGTTGGGACATCATTATGGGATGGTTTTATATTATTTACCTTTCCACTTTGGATTAATTTATTATACTCTATTGTATTCCATAGAGTTTATTGAATGCATATTTTTCTCTTAATGACATGATATTTAATATTATTTCTTATTTAATGCATATATATTCATGGGTTCATGTGTATAGGTGCATTAGGGTTTGTATTATCATATGATATTATTCCTTCTTCATCCTTATCCCTAGGAAATACCCTATAAGAGGAGGGATTGTGGTTTTGATGATTCGTATTACCACCAAATAAGTTTTCCCTTATGGGTTGGATAATTAGAGAGTGGTATCTGAGCAGTTCAATCATTAGGATACTATTTGGAGTTATCCTCTTTTGATGAATTTGTTGGTACATTGGTAGATTATTTCCATCTATCTCGAGTGCATATTTTAGGCTATGGAATCTACTACGGGTGTGTGGGTCAACATATGCATTCATCAAGTATCTGACTACCTACAAGTCGACTCAAAATGCTGAGACATTGGCTGTATGGAATAGAGGTAAAATCATAATTTATTATTGAGACATTTTATTATCATTCATGAGTAATCTCCAAATATATATATGCTTATATAACTGTGGTATATCCTGATAACATTCATGGAGCCTCCATGAAGATATCTATTAATGTTAGTGATTCAAGATCTGTAGAGACCCTATGCTTAACGTACAAGGACATTACATTACTTTTGCAGAATACTTAGTACATAACAAAAACACACACACAAGGACCGTAATAGTTTAGTGTCTTTGGATACTCGGAACGTAATCTTCTAATCATGGTGAAAGATCTTCAACATCTCCCATAAAGATCTTCCATTTTTTACCTAAAACCTTTCTTTATATCCTGGGGAAAAGAAAACATAAAAGGGTGTGCTCAAATGCTCAGTAAGGGTAAACAAAATAAATATCAATCACATCATATTCACAAGAACATAACATTTTGGAAATCTTAACCTGCAAAAGAGATCATTATATCATAACATGGGATAAATCATAGTAGTGAAATGTAATCCCAATAATCATAACATAAAACATGAAACTTTGTGGCGTACACACATAATCATATATAATCATTTCTTATTAGTCAAGACTCATTGCCAAGACTATCTTATTAGACAAAGTCCATTTCTGAACCGAGTTCATTCCTCGTTTCAGTCCTACATCACTGAACTATGTTTAACCTGCCGTTCCAGCCATGTCTATCTCATGAGATATAAAATCATTACCCAATGAATTGGAGGGAGATATAGGTCCCACCCATCTCATAATAATACCATTTTATGTGTTCCACAAAATCATAAAGCATACATCATAGCATAACCCATGTAATAAAAATGGGAATCTTAAACATCATGACATCATAAAACAATTCATATAAGATAAAGGAATTCATAAAAATATTTCCATGACAACATAATAAAATCAATGTAATAATAGGGATATAAATATAACCCTATTTTATCTTATATGGAAAATAATTTTGATAAAACTCTTGAACTCCATTCTTGAGGAAAATATCCTTTCTACTTCAAATTTTTTTTCAATTCTTAACATGTCATACAATTTTAAACTAAAAGAAGTTGATTAAAAATAAACTTGAAAACTTGTAAAAGAAGCTTCTTGGAAATAATTTTTTAAAAATCCATTCATGCGGTATAAGTTAAAAAAACATTCTTCTCGTACTTTTGTCGGAAAAGTCAAAAAAGTACCTCGTATGAAAAACAACAAAAGATTCCTTTCATATCTTTTACTAAAAACTCACCAAAGGGTAAAATAGGATTTAAACAATTTTAGGTGGATGGAAATAATATTACATATTAAGGAAACATGGATGTGGATGATAAAATACACCACAGTAAATTCCAAAGTATAAACAATCTCGGATAAAAATGAGATTGTGATATTTCCCTTACCATAGGTACGATTTTCTTCGTAAGTGTCCGAGCCTCCTGTATAATGATTTAAATAATGTCATTGACTTATTACAGAATCATACTCATTGTTATGATATCATATATGGTTCCCTTAATACTTTATTTTACCTGTTCTTTAGTAAATTCCATGTTAAAAAGCGTTTTGGGTAAAATCATTTCATTTGTCATCCGTGTTTTGAATTGAAATTATTCATATGATTACTTAGATCATGATTACATAATTCCAGTATATAAAACATGATTTATAAATAATATATATTCAGAATATACATATATAAAATATATCAGTAAATAGAAAGAAATACACCGTTCATGGAGATGGTAGGCAGTACGTACGCATGAACGCTGTTTTCGTTTCCTTATTGAGTTGAATGGAATTAAGTAGATGACATAAATATATATACACATAAATCCAGTATCATTATTATTTCATATATTTCATGATTACTTATTATATATAATTTATAATCATTCATGAATGGTTAACGTGGAGAATGAATCTCATCGCGTCGTGGAGACGGTAGTCCGTACGTACGCACGAGCGATGATATCATTCTCATGATTGTGGAATTGCATTGGAGAGTATGTATACTATTTCAGAATCAATATAACTTTACAATAATCATATATAGTTATTATTTACACCATTATACCCATCCAAGTAAGGTGGTGGTGGAAAATAGATTACACCACGACGTGGAGACGGTATTTCGTACGTACGCACACGCGGTGATTTCATTTTCCGTAGGATATATATATGGCGAAATAGGGTTGTTCCATACTTATAATAACATATAATTATATGAGTGATACTTATGTTATTACTTCATAGTGAAACAACCTATGAAGAATAAGTGGAAGAAGAAATAATGTTGAAAGAATCGGTAACGGACATTACATCTTCTTTGAAGCGCCTCTTTGAGTCCTTCTCTTAGGGCACTACAATTGGTCTATGAAGAATACCAGGACCTCTAGCATGTTTATAGGGAAGTGGAGAAGAGAATTTTTCATGGGTTTCCCGAGCATGAAGGCTCAATGTGGTGTGAGGAAGAGTGGGAGGAGGTGCCCTTTTATAAGGGAGGAGAGGGGCACCTTTGGAATAACTAAAACAATTATTTTATTATAAAGCCCAATTCGGTTTTAAGTAGCTCCAAATTGATTTATTTAAAATTTAAGGTGGGGATGGGTCGAAATAATCTCATCCAATAGAATTTATACATGTTTAGGTTCCTATTTTATCCTTATCAGTTATATTTAACTTTAAGTTAGATAATTTTACTTTTATCATGTCTTTTTGTGTTCTTACACTATAAGGTTAATAAACATACAATAAAAAGCCAAAAGAACCCGAAGTTGTTTATTATTAATATATATAACCTTATATAAGTCATTTGGGAGAACCTTAGATTTTTAGGAATAAAATAACAATTAATATTATAATATTTGTTTTAAAAAGTATTTTATGTCAATTTTGACACTATTTAGTAATTGATTTTTTTAAAAATCATAAAAGAATGATTAGTTCGAAAAAGGTTACTTAAATCAATACTAACATGTCATATTAACCTAGAAAATTAGTGTAATTCATAAGAAGTCTCAAATTACATTTATTTGGGTATTTATAACATCAATTATGTCAATATTTCATTAATAAGATAATTACTGCATCATCATTGTCTCATAAATAAATTAAATCATTCAATGTCTAAAAACTACAAATAAAATACCATTATGTAGGAAATATGTTTATATTTCTAATGAATATTTATAGTAGAATTTATCTTATGTATAACCCTATATTAAAAATTATCTACTTATTAAACTTTGATTTTAACTATTTTAACCCTTCTTTAAATAAATTAATAATAAATGTCCTAATCTACTCCATGTGGGCCTAAATGGTCATATTTTATTCCTAAGGTTGTTTTTTATCGAATTACACTTATCCAATAGAATTATGAAATGTGTTAGGGTAATAATAATATCATTTTTACCCTTAATTACAATATTTACTTTTAACCGTGGTAAAAAAAGTAAAATGTTACTATTCACCAAAAATTATTTTCATCTCATTGAACCAAATTTTACTTACTAAAATCAACCGTGTGTCTCGGAGTTTTAAAATTACACTCACAGAAGTGGTAAAATTATGTTTTATGAAAAATTAATTTTTCTTAACTACCACTTAGTGGTTTCACTATTCATCAAAGAATGAAAGTTTCCATAAAATTACCAAAAATTAGGGCTAAGATATATTTGATATTATTAACTCAAAAATGATGTCTATTTTACCAAATTCAAAAAATATCAGTTGCATTAATTAATTTAAAAATTAATTCTCGTCGTCTAAACATATAGCGTGTTCTTAAGAGATAATAACTATCAAAAGATTGACACTTGTTTATGTCTGGTTTAAATGTGAAATTACATCCAATAACCAAAATTGTATTAAATTGTAAAAATATATTCTAAATATACTTTAAAATCACTCAAATTAATAATTTATCACTATTAATTATTTTTATTAGAAAGGTTGTTTTTAATTAAAATTTAGTAACTTTCACTATTCATTAGAAAATGAAAGTTATCCGAAAAGCACCAAAATTTTACCCTAAGCTAATTTCGATATTCCGAATCCAAAAATGAAGTCCATTTTGAAAAATAAAATTTACAAAATTTCAAAAATTGGTTATTATTCTTCATAAAATCTAGTTTTAATAATATTTTAATAGCATATCGTTGTTTAGTGAAACTCGGTATTGTGTACTACACGCGCTATCGAGGAAGGTCGCTATTTGGTGTAATGCAAGGCAAGTCAAGGATGCATGTTGTGAAAGCTCCTTTTGGTGTAGCGTATAACAGAAGACATTAATGAAATTAAAAAGAATATTTTTCATAAAATCTCAGGGTGTTACATTCTACCCCACTTAAAATGAATTTCACCCTCGAAATTCGTCGGGGTTATAAATGGTTTACTACTCGAAAGTTTCTTTGATAGAAACCCACATCATAAAAAGGAATAACAAAACCAATCTTTAAAAAAAAATTATGAAATGTAATGGTTACCCAAATAAACTAATCACTGGGTTTCCACATAGGTGAAAATATGGATATGGAAGAGAAATCCAACCATCATGATCTGATGGAGAGTAGTAGAGATCATGGCTATAGAAAAGCCAGCAATCACAAAGCCATAAATTTTTGATGATCTAAGGTGCCATCTGATTCATCAGATATAAGAGAAATAGGAAAACATTTTTGGTTTTCGAGATCATTTCCCTAAAGTTGAAGATTTTGAATTAGAATAAATATGTACTTTATTTTGGTACAATCTCACTGTTGTTCGTGCTTTGACCAATTTCCACTTCATATATTAAATAAATTACGTTGAATTTGTTATTCATGAAGTGTTAATAGATCATGTGATAGAATGATGGGTCATTCCATCTGTTTCAAACAAAAGGTTACCAAAAGTTATCAATTATACATAAGTCCATCTATGGTGAGGTTAATTGTATATGATTCCACAAATGAACTTATACTTCATATATCATACTGCGTAATAAAATAAAACTAGTTTCTACTTAGCAGCGACTTCCTGTAGGCCAGTGGTAGGCGATAAAGGCCAGTCACACTTTGGTTGTGGGTTTGATTCTAACAGCCTTGTCCGACGCGATGGGCTGTCGCCCGTCCTGCAGGTTGTCCTTTTTTCTAAAGCTATATTACTATAAAATCCCATCAATAATATCGAAAAAGTTCTATCCTTAAACAATACTAACTTTTGTATAACATAATCCATTCTAATTTTTAAGATTATATAATATACTCTGGTCCAATTTCATAGTATAAAGAAAATGATCACGTGAATTCCATCATTTATCTCCTATAAACATTTGAATACCTTAATCATGTATTCTCTTGAAGAATGAATACCCATTTAACCTTATTGAAAACATGAATGTAGTTAAAATTTAACACATTCCACATACCAAAATCCTCAAAATTCTATATACTCAAACCATGATATCACTTAGTCCTTATATCAATCATGAGCTCATGAATATTTCATTTTTTCCTTATCCCTTCATTATGCGCATATCATCTTTTTCCAAAAATATCTCAATCACTTTCCATGGTTATCGATACCATAAAATTCTGGAAAACCACAACAGACCAATACATAAATATTACAATATTCCACGATACTATATACAACATTATTTTGGAATCCCATTACATAAACACTTAATTATTCCACCACATTGTTGTCATATTCAACATCGCCAATGGTGATCGCATGTGAATTCCCTTTGTCCTTTTCCTTATGTGGTTTCTCATGTCGATTATCACTAACCCTTGGATTAGGGAATTTATTAGCATAATTCACCATTTCCTTGCACTTGAAGCATTGAAGTGTAGTAGGTTAATTCTATGTATCCCTTCCTTTGTTTGCATCATTATAAATCTTCTTCCCATTATTGCGGCATTCAAATTCCCGATGACCTTCCTTTCCAAATTTGAGACATTTACTTGTCCCTTTATGACAATCTCCTCCATGCTTCTTTCCACACTTTGAGCATAAGGAAACATTCATCTCCTTTTCCCCATTATTCTGAGATTTCTCCTTGAACTCCATCTTTTGTTTCTTGTCAAAACTATGAGATGGATAAGTAACACCATCTTCCATTTCTACCTTGATAGCACAATGCACAATTTCTTCATAGCTATTGAAGTCTCTTATAGCTAATTCCCTTATAAGATTTGGTTTTAAGCCACTGATGAATTCATCAACTTTACTTTCAGGTTGGATGATAAATCCAGATGCATACCTTGCAAGCCTTGTAAAATTTTCTTCGTATATACCAATAGATTCATCATCCTTTTGCTTTAGTTCAAGAAACCCCTTCTCCATCTTTTTTCGAAGAATACAAGGGAAGTACTTATTGAAAAATAAGTTCTTGAACTCCTCCCATTCCATGGACTCAATTTCATCTCTTGTCCTTTTATTCTTTATAAGAATCCACCATTGATCAGCACCACCTTCCAAACGATACACTACTAAGATGACTTTATCATGTTCAGAACATTGAAGAACTGAAAATATCTTTTCAGTAATACTGATCCATTGTTCAGCAACAAGTGGATCAGAAGTCCCACTAAAATAAGTTGGGCATTGCCTCATGAAGGACTAAATAGAATATTGTTCCCTTCTCTGCTCATTTGGACGTCCAGAATGATTCATAGCTTGTGTAAGTATAGAAATAAGATTTTTCACTGTATCTCCCATAAAATTTATTTGTTCAGGAAGAAAATCATTGCATTGTCCATTACATTGATCAACACGGTTCCTTTGAGTTCCATGCATCGTCTAAAACCCAAAAAGAATAGTGTGAGAGGCAAAAATCAAGCTAGGGAAAACAATACAATAAAGGAGGAGTACCTTCAATATCTAACATCTTGGGTTACCGTAATTCTTGTACTATAACCTATACTTATACTTATACTTAGGGAAATCCCTATACATACCATAGAAATTTCTATAGGGATCTCACTAAAGATCTCGCATACTAGTTTTCAAAGGTTGACTAAATCTTTCCTCTAATACCAACTCTAGAGACCCTAAGCTTAACATACAAGGACATTACATTACTTTTGTGGAATACCTAGTACATAACAAAAACACACACACAAAGACCGTAATAGTTTAGTGTCTTTGGAAACTCGGAACGTAATCTTCTAATCATGGTGAAAGATCTTCAACATCTCCCATAAATATCTTCCCTTTTTTTACCTAAAACCTTTCTTTATATCCTGGGGAAAAGAAAACATAAAAGGGTGAGCTCAAATGCTAAGTAAGGGTAAAAAAAAGAAATATCAATCACATCATATTCATAAGAACATAACATTTTGGAAATCTTAACCTGAAAAAGAGATCATAATATCATAACATGGGATAAATCATAGTAGTGAAATGTAATCCCAATAATCATAACATAAAACATGAAGCTTTTTGGAATATACACATAATCATAGAGAATCATTTATTATTAGTCAAGACTCATTACCATGACTATCTTAGTGGACAAAGTCCATTTCTGAACTCAGTTCATTCCTCGTTTCAGTCCTACTTCACTGAACCTGTTTAACCTGCCATTCCAGCCATGTCTATCTCATGAGATATAAATTCTTTACCCAATGCATTGGAGGGATATATAGATCCCACCCATCTCTTAATGATACCATTCTTATGTGTGCCACAAAATCATAAACCATACATCATAGCATAACCCATGTAATAAAAATGGGAATCTTAAACATCGTGACATCATAAAACAATTCATATAAGATGAAGGAATTCATAAAAATATTTCCATAACAACATAATAAAATCCATGTAATAATAGGGATAGAAATAGAACCCTATATTATCTTAGATGGAAAATAATTTTGATAAAACTCTTGAACTCCATTCTTGAGGAAAATATCCTTTCTACTTCAAAAACATTTTTCCTTTCTTAACATGTCATAAAATTTTAAACTAAAAGAAGTTGACTAAAAATAATCATGAAAACTAGTAAATTAAGATTCTTGGAAATAATTTGTTAAAAATCCATTCATGCCGTATAAGTTAAAAAAACATTCTTCTCGTACTTTTGTTGGAAAAGTCAAAAATGTACCTCGTACGAAAAACGACAAAAGATTCCTTTCATATATTTTACTAAAAACTCACCGAAGCGTAAAATAGAATTTAAACAATTTTATGTGGATGGAAATAATATTACATATTGAGGAAACATGGATTTTTATGTTAAAATACACCCCAGTAAATTCCAAAGTATAAACAATCTCGGATAAAAATGAGATTGTGATATTTCCCTTACCTTAGGTCTGATTTGCGTCGTAAGTGTCTGAAACTCCTGTATAATGATTTAAATAATTTCATTGACTTATTACATAATCATACTCATTGTTATGATATCATATATGGTTCAGTTAAGACTTTATTTTACCCGTTCTTTTGTAAATTCCATGCTAATGAGCGTTTTGGGTAAAATCGTTTCATTTGTCGTCCCTGTTTTGAATTGTAATTATTCATATGATTACTTAGATCATGATTACTTAATTCCAAAACATAAAACATTATTTTTATATAATATATATTCACAATATACATATATATAATAGACCAGTAAATGGAAAGAAATACATCGTTCATGGAGACGGTAGGTCGTACGTACGCATGAATGCTGTTTTCGTTTCCTTATTGAGTTGAATGGAATTAAGTATATGACATACATATATATACACATAAATCTAGTATCATTATTATTTCATATATTTCATGATTACTTATTATATATACTTTATAATCATTCATGAATGGTTAACGTGGAGAATGAATCTCATCACGTCGTGGAGACGGTAGTCTGTACGTATGCATGAGCGATGATATCATTCTCATGATTGTGTAATTGTATTGGAGTGTATTTATAATATTTAAGAATCAATATCACTTTAAAATAATCATATATAGTTATTATTTACCCCATTATACCCATCCAAGTAAGGTGGTGGTGGAAAATAGATTACGCCACGGCGTGGAGACGGTATTCCGTATGTACGCACGTGCAGTGATTTCATTTTCCGTAGGATGGATATATGGTGAAATAGGGTTGTTCCATACTAATAGAAACATATCAGTATATGAGTGATACAGATGTTATTACTTTATAATGAAACAACATAATAAGAAGAAGTGGAAGAAGAAATAAATTTGAAAGAATCGGTAACAGACATTACCTCTTCTTTGAAGCGCCTCTTTGAGTCCTTCTCTTAGGGCACTAAAATTAGTCTTTGAAGAAGACCAGGACCTCTAGGATGTTTCTAGGGAAGTGGATAAGAGAATTTTTCAGGGTTTTGCCGAGCATGAAGGCTCAAAGTGGTGTGAGGAAGAGAGGGAGGAGGTGCCGTTTTATAAGGGAGGAGAGGAGCACCTTTGGAATAACTAAAACTTTTATTTTATAATAAAGCCAAATTCAATTTTAAATAGCTCCAAATTGATTTATTTAAAATCTATGGTGGGGATGTGTTGATATCCTCTCATAAAATATAATTTAGACAAGTTTAGGTTCCTATTTTAACCTTATCATTTATATTTACCTTTAAGTTAGATAATTTTACTTTTATCGTGTCTTTTTGTGTTCTTACACTATAAGGTTAATAAAAATACTCTAAGAAGCCAAAAGAAACCCAAGTTGTTTATTATTATTATATATAACCTTATATAAGTAATTTGGCCGAACCTTATATTTTTAGGAATAAAATAACAATTAATAATATAATATTTTTTTAAAAACTATTTTATGTCAATTTTGACACTATTTAGTAATTGAGTTTTGTAAAAATCATAACAAAATGATTTGTTCGAAAAAATATAATTAAATCAATAATAACATGTAATATTAACCTATAAAATTAGCTTAATTTATAAAAAGTCTCAAATTACATTTATTTGGGTATTTATAACATCAATTATGTCAATATTTCATTAATAAGATAATTATGACATCATCGTTGTGTCATAAATAAATTAAATCATTTTATGTCTAAAAACTACAAATTAAATACCATTATGTATGAAATATGTTTATCTTTCTAATGAATATTTATAGTCGAATTTATCTTATGTATAACCCTATATAAAAAATTATCTACTTATTACAGTTTGATTTTAACTATTTTAACCCTTCTTTAAATAAATTAATAAAAAATGTCCTAATCTAATCCATGGGGGCCTAAATGGTCATATTTTATTCCTAAGGTTTTTTTTGGTCTAATTACACTTATCCAATAGAATTAGGACATGTCTTAGGGTAAAAATAATTTCATTTTTACCCTTAATTACCCGATTTACTTTTAACCGTGGTAAAAAAAGTAAAAAGTTACTATTCGCCAATAATTATTTTCATCTCATTGAACCACATTTTACTTACTGAAATCAACTGTGTGTCTCGGATATTTGAAATTCCACTCACAGAAGCGGTAAAATTATGTTGTATTAAAAATTCATTTTTCTTAACTACTACTTAGTGGTTTCACTATTCATCAATAAATGAATGTTTCTAGAAAAATACCAAATATTAAGCCTAAGCTATATTTTATTTTATGAACTCAAAACTGATGTCTATTTTACCAAATTAAAAACATATTAGTTGCATTAATTAATGTAAAAATTAATTCTCATCATCAAAACATATAGCGTGTTCTTAGGAGATAATAACTATCAAAAGATTGACAATTGTTTATGTTTGGTTTTAATGTGAAATTACATCCAATGACCATCATTGTATTAAATTGTAAAAATATATTCTAAATATAATTTAAACCCACTCAAATTAATAATTTATAACTATTAATTATTTTGATTAAAAAGGTTGTTTTTAATTAAAATTTAGTAATTTTCACTATTCATCATAAAATGAAAGTTATCTGAAAAGTACTAAAATTTCAACCTAATCTAATTTCGCTATTCCGAATCCAAAAATGAAGTCCATTTTGAAAAATAAAATTTACAAAATTTCAAAAATTGGTTATTATTATTCATAACGGCTAGTTTTAATAATATTTTAATAGCATATCGTTGTTTAGTGAAACTCGGTATTGCGTACTACATGCGCTATCGAGGAAGGTCTTGATTGAGTGTAATGCAAGGAAAGTCAAGGATGCGTGTTGTGAAAGCTCCTTTTGGTGTAGCATATAACACAAGACATTAATGAAATTAAAAAGAATATTTTTCATAAAATCTCGGGGTGTTACAAGATCATGGTAATGATTTGATGAATCATGAGGCCTTAGTTTAGTGTCCATCCTATAAGGTGCTTCCTCCATGTGGGGAGGGAGTATTTCCTCACATATTCATCAATAGATAGTTCCATTAGTTCAGTATGATAATGTATGGAGGCTTAGTACAATTTGTGTGTTTTAGCATCAGAGACATATGAGGATCTAAAGAGAAACATTTCCTCATGAAGTTCAGGATTTTATTGATTTAGAGAAATGAGTGGTCAAAATAATGCAGAACCCAATTGATTTGATGTGGGTGCTATTATCTGGTCTTTTATATTGAAGGGGAGGGAAACAGTGGAGTCCTGTCACACAGAATCATGATGAGATGACACTATCATGGTCTTAATTATTATATCTATTTAATGAGTATTTAAACCCCTCTTATGTGGGATTAGTTTTTATCCATGGGCTTTTGGATCTTATTCGGGGTAGTGTGATGGTTACTGAAGATGAAATGATGTAAATTGACCATACATGGTACTAAATTAATTTGGAGTTAGATGGATACATCTGGGAATATAATTTGGACCGATGTCTCCATAGATATATCTCAACAAGTGTGGTCCCCTTGTTATCACCACCTATTCAGGTGTTCTAGAGTGGGCCATAGTGTTTGAGATATTCATAGAGGATGAATTCCAGAATGCTATTGTTATTTGTGCAATTCATGGGGATGAGTATTTCCCATTAGCTTGAAAGAGGTAATTAATAATGTCTCAACACGGGAGACATAATTTTATATTAACATAGTCTTGTGAACATATGAAATATGAATAAAAAAGATATTCTGATCATCCTAGATAGGGAACTTTTTATTTGTGTGATGGGAGAGGCCACATGGATCATTGTTTCCAAACTAGTCGAGTTGATGATAGAAGGCACAGAGGATATAGACGGCCAAGAAAGACGTATCGTCAATATTAGTGATCTCCATGGGATATCCAAGGTATCCCTTAAGTGAATTGTTCTAGATGGAGGGTAGATGATTCTATGGTGGGTGGATATTTTTGTGGGGGTGATGCTAAAAGATACTCCCACCACCACAACCTGTTGGACCACTCCATGATCAAGGAGCCTAAGGTAAGTGCTATGGGAAGTTTTTAACTATATAGGGCAATGTACATGATGCACCTGATATGATATGTGGTATTTCCAGTATTTATCCTAATATTTTTCTTATATTGATAGGAACATGTGGAAGTAATTATTTCATCTATGTATAGTTGGTGTGAGAGATAAATCTTATTGATGAGACATTAGCCTAATATATATTATTAATGGACCTAACTGAGTTTGAATATATGATAAACCTAATCTACCAAGATTGTTTAATAGAAATAGATGGAGATAGATTCTCATATGATCTACCAGTCCTAAGGATGAATCCTTATGATGTCATCCTATGTATGTATTGGATTTTTATAGATCAAGCCTATATTAACAATCATCACGTGCAGTTTAGATGCCTTTAGAATAATGAGATGATAATCTCCATTACGATTGACATAGATCTAAGGGTTGAGTGAAGGGATCTTTTGTGTAGGAATTTGTAACCCATTGTCCATCAATTTTTGAGTTTCGTTCATTATGCGTCAGGTTTTATAGGTATCTTGATTCCTTTATTAGTGGATAACGATAATGACATGTTCCCTGAGGACATTTCAGGATTATCTATAAGTCAAGATATATATTGTTATATTGAATTTCTCCCTTGGAAGACACTGATAAATACTTCAACATATCAAATGTCCCCTACTGAGCTCCTAGAGTTAAGGAAGTTGTTTGAGTATATTCTAAAAATGAACTTAGTAGACTCACAATATCCCCTTAGGAAACCCTTGTGTTGTTTGTTAAAAAGGTTTACAAGAGATCAAGAATTTTTTCAATTTCATTTTCTAAATCAGGTAATGATAATGAGAAAGTTATTCTTTTTTGGATTGTAGACCACTTTATTTAGTTCATAATAGTTACCTAGTTCTCAATGACCGATCTCCTATCCGGTTACCACCAATTGAAGGTTCACGAGGATAATATTATGATGGAATTATTTTGATGAAAAAATGGAATCCATGATTCCTTGGTGATTCCAATAATTATAAATAATTCCATCACAGTATTAATGGATCTGATTATTTAGATCATCTAGACATAAATGAACTAATTTTCGGTTTTCATAATTGATAAAATAATCATTTACTATGGTATAGTGTGGTAACATAAATTGAATTTGAGTAGGGTCATAGAAATAATCTAGGTGAACCAACTATATGTTAATATCTATATGTACTAGTTTTTTATTAGTGATTTTTAGTTTATGAGTAATGTAATTTATGATATTGATTTATTTTTGAACTGAAAAATACTGATGTGGTTATAGATTGCAGTCTTCAAAATAGTGTGCCATTGGTTTAGAGTTTTCATAGATTGGAGGAATAAAACATGTGGTATGTGGTAGAATTATCTATGATCATACCACCTTTAACTTCTCTAATTTGGAAAGGGTATATATTTACCTTGACCAAAAATTGTTATAGATACTTCAAGAAGTTGAGGATGTGGCTGACCGGTGGTCCTGTGTTGATATTATAATTAGGAGGCATGGAGTAAATATTTGTTTCTTTTCAGGAGGATATGAACTCGACATAATGTTTATGTAGATGAATTTAGTGATCATTGATGTGTTGAGGTAGTTGATATCCTATGATAATACTTATGTGACTCACAACCCGAGTTTGATAGTGGTAGTCTTCGCTCTGGAGATGTGGAGGAACTATCTTCTATTAGAGTGATTTATTGCATATTCAAACTATATGTGTCTCATGTATATCTTTACATAAATGGATATCAAACTAATAAAAAGGTATTGGATTACATTAAATTAGTTCTATGACTTTGAGACAGTCTATACATATGGGAAGAAAAATGTAGTGGTAATTATCATAATTGGAAGTACCCTTCTCATTAGTAGAGGAGGCATTTGAGTAGTTGGATTATTTATATATAACCCAAGTAGAAGAGAGGGGTGTATTATTTCTTCATTTTATGGTGGTGACCCCGCCATATATTCTACATGTAAGAGAGTCTTAGATGGGAAAAATCAACAGTGAGGTTCTACATGACTATAAATCCACAAGAGATTCATTAGATGAATTTTTGAATGAGGGAAACATGTTATCCTTAACCATGGATGGATTGTGGTCTATTAATGTTACAAAAATAGGTTACGAGGCTGTTTAAAACATCCCCATTGGCTATATATCAGGGTGTTTCATGAATGTAAAAGGACCATTAGAGGTATAGTTTCGGTCAACTAGAATAAGTTGAAGCATAGCCAAGATCATCTATTGGTTTATCGCATGTTTGTAGGTGATAGTTTAGGAAGATGTTCCAATAGGTTTGAAACAAAATAATGAAATCCCAAAGTTGAAATGGGATGACATATACATGGAATTTATGATAGGGATTCAATTAGTATTTTGAGTCCATCATTCCATCTATTTTATTGTTGAACAACATACCATGTTTACACACATCCATTCCATAATAGAATAGAGATCAATTGAGAACTAAGGGAATTTATAAATGCATTAGGTCATTCATATTCATTGGTTACCCTAGATAATTTTCTTTAACTGTGATACTATATTCATGTCAAAGTTGTGGAGAGGCCAATAGGGAGAAATCATTATCATGTTGATGATAAGTATAACAACCTTCCATATGATGTAAATAAATACTAAATTAAATATCTAGTTGCTGGAGGATAATTTTGGAGTCTAATTGTTAGACTTTACACAGATCTTTGAGGTTCTCTTTCCATTGGAATAGTTTTCTTAAAATAAAAGATATCACTCTACTATTAGAATGACGACATTTGAGGCCCAATATGGGGGAAGATAAAGGTCATACTTTTGTTTGAAGGAGATTATAGATGCATATCTAGTTTGGATATAAATGGTGTAGGTGAAAATAGAGTAGGTTTAGTGGATGAATGAGTGCATAAGGAAAGCATAGAGAATATAGAGATATTATGTAGATTGACATCCCATGCCTTTAGAGTATTAGTATAGGGAAAAATAATTAATAAGAGTATCCACATAAAGACTATTTTATATATTTTATAGCGAATAAAGATATCCCTATTTCTCATTAAGATTTTTATATATCTGATAAAGGGTTGGTATGGTTGCTTACCACCTAGCCTTACCCCCATAATTAGATTGGGGGCATGAAATCTTCCATGTTTCACAGTTTGGAAAAAAAGCATTATCTAAATCACTTTATTGAATTGGAAATTTTGTACATCCAATATGGAGCCACCTTTAGGGAGTGCCCAGTGGTTTTTAGGATTAGTAGGAGAAGATACAATATGGATGGACCATTCTAATTTTTCATTTACTGTGGTAGAATGGGATCATGATAGAGAGATCCATGATCGAGATAGTCAGATGCAGACTCAATAGAGTAATATTATTTAGAAGCTTCTACATTTTGGGATAAAAAATATTTAAGGATGGGATAATGTAATGACTCATATTTTATTATATTTTCCATTGAATATTTATATATATATATATATATCAAGAATTGTCCATGGAGTTGCTGTGGTTTTTTGGTGTCTGAGGACCCTAGAATTAATATTTTAAAAGTAGTAATATATTTTATACCGTATGTATGAATCATTACAATTATTTTTTATTTTTTACAATTTTTAATAACCTTCGATAAAAAATCTGAAAATAATTTTTTTCCAGAATGCGAGGTTTACACAAGGTACTAATTCAATTTGGATGGTGCCAGATGTGTTGTGGTGAAAACCATTGGTGGTGCATTTAATTATAATAAATAAATAATATTTATTTATTTTAAATGGATCATACTACTTAAGATATAAATATTTAGTTTTAATATTCATCAAGGCTATCCACATAAACCTTGTAGGATTAATAAAAAATGATCTTAATTGGATGATCAGATATGAGAATCTCAAATGAATGGGTTGAGGTGGACTGGGAGGTAGAAAAAGTAGTAGGTCATCCTCATTGGGGGAGGAAACATTAATTAGAAATGATTTATCATTAACTAAGTTAAGGTTCATTAATTGTGGTTTAATCCCACTGATTGAAAAATATAGCCTCTATTTTATTATCCTATATTGATATTAGATTATTTTATTTGTTAAAAAACAATTATTTTATTTGGTTGATCCATTAAATATCCATTTTTTCCCATGTGATCATAGATTAAAATTATAGAATTGGTAATAATTGGTCAATAATTCTTGGGCAAGGATTGTTTGACCTATTTTACTATTCTTTTATCCAACCATATCATCATATTATTCATCGTTGGACCAAGGGGTAACAATTAAATATATTTGGGGTTGGATAGAGCATGATAAAACCCCCCATATTATAGGTGGTTATGTGGAAAACAAATCCATTGATGCTTTTCAGATGGATTGTGTTGATTTTTAGGTTATTATCCATAGATCATGGATTTAGAGCAGCAAATACAATTCTAGGAACCCAAGATGCATGAAGTATCATTTGATGATAAAACAAAATTTAATTACCAACAATTAGAGTCTACTAATCAACTACCAGTGATAACTCCCACCATACTGGGTGGTCAAATGGTAGATCATGAGGTGGAAAAGTGTTTTTTGGATCATCATGAATAGACAACAGTTTCATTGAAAAACCCCAAATACACAACATGTACTATGTTGAACATATTGCCCCATTCCCTTGATATATAGGGTTTCAAAAAAGATAAATATCTCATGAAATATTGAACAACATGAAATGTGACACCTTTATAGTGACATGGAATTTAAAATGGGAGTAGTTTTGAATTAGCATAGTTTAGAACATGGTCATGGCTAGAGTATATGGGCATGGCCTTATAGTCAAACATAGTCAAGAGACTCGATCATGACCAAGTACATAGGTTCATATTGATGTACATGGGTTTATCTAGAGGTGTAATGGAATGGTATGGGTTATTGATACACACAGTGTATGACTAGCACACACCATCATGTGTAACATGACTTCCCAAGCCTTGGAAAGGAGACAATAGGAACAAATAGTGGGTTGAGGTAACAAGGCATGTGGACCCCCATAAAACCATTTGGTATAGTAGAATTTTATTCTCCTCATATCTCATTCATTGGTACACTAATTTCATACTATGGATATCTTATTCTAATTATTTCTCCACAAGGAACATGATGGTGGACATCATTATGTAATATGATATAAAATATTTCTTTTTTGAATCATGATGATTATTGAAGAAATTCTTGATGGTGGAAGTTATCATGAAATGATTATATACAGGATGTTGAGGTTAGAATCTCTCCTAACACAATATGGTGAGGGTCCCTCATATTACACTCTATATATTATGTGGTACCCCTATCATACTAGGTAATGGGTCTCCAATTCATATAGGGGTGTTAAAGGTCACACTAGGGTCCTAGTTCTATACCCACAGAGTGTCGCCCCCTATCATACCAGGTCATTCATCATCTATTCACTAAGGGGGAACCACATGGTCACAACATGGTGTAGTTACTCTATATTATTTTCAGTAGTGTCTTACCTCAAGCATTCAAGAGAATATGTCTTTTATTCCCTGGGTGGTAACCCCTATCACCCAAGGGCATGAATCCACTATATATTTAGTGGATCTACCATATCCTACTAAGTCATGTATTCTATTTTGTAGATTGATATCCATCATTTTGTGAAATTTTTTTGAGGTTCATATCATCCACATGTCTCTATTGTAAATTTAGGAAAGATGTTGGGAATTTTTTATGGAACATTGGATCTATAGAAAAACTCATCATTCTCAGGTAGAGATCCACATTTTTTCATTTAGGTTTATATTTAAACACATATATATTTATGATAGGTTTATATTCCCTAGGGTGATGGGTAGAGGTGTCCTTTTATGTATCATTTTACCACTCCTTTAGTATCTAGGACATCCTACTAGGTATGTATATTCTCACCCATTCATGGTATTTTTCTGTAGATGTCCTCTCTTATGCTGACAATAGACAGTTTGGTGATGACATCAGTGGAGCATTGGGATGTCTGGGTGTATTTCACGTGTGTTGTGTTCAACCATGGTGATTAAGAGTTGTGCTTTCGTAGTTAATTCTTATGTCTAGTTGTTTTCATTTTGGGACTTCATTTATTTATGGTAGTGTTTTTACCCTTCACACTTTGTCTTTCTTTTTCCCAATTGGTTGTATTTATTAGAAATTATTTCATGAAAGGGTTACAATATATGTTATTGTCAATTATTTTTCCATTACATTGTTTCATGGGGATGGTTAGGTGTGTGAATATAGGTACAGTAATACACAATCTTTGATATTATATTATGTATTCTCGATGGTTTTCAACAGCCTCATGGCGAATGGGGGAATTCATAGGTGCGTGAATATCATGACTTTCTATTGTCCATGAATCCTATGATGGGACACGTCATTAAAACAACATTGAATTTTTTTAAGATTTTTTCTGCCATACTATATTCTTATTTTTTGTTATAGAAGATGGATTCTTGGTATGTGTTTGTGATATAATGATATTGTAAACACACACAAGTTGTTATGAAAATATACACTAACAATATATTGTTATATATTTAGTTCTAGGGAAATATGAGATTTAGGAAATAAATAGAACACTAAAGGTTGAACATTGTCTCTTATAGTATGTGGAGTGTAGAAGAGTGATACCTTACACTAGTGTAAGATCCCGGTTCTCAACCTTCAATTACAAGTTTCTTCTTTTCCTTTTTCCTCAAGTTTTGTTTTTTGAAAACAAGGGAAATGTGGAAAAAATCCCAAATTTATGAGTACATGGCAGGTAATATTGAACACACGCTGAGTAAATTGGATATGTGGGATAAGAATACAGGGCGTGTAGGATTGTCATCAATTAATGGTGTAAAAACTAACTACATTCCATGTACATAGTAGTACATGTCATGTAATCAGTGGATAGATGAACAGTGAGGTGGTGGAAAGTATCCTCTATATGAACAATTAAAAGGGATAGTACATGCCATGTACTTTAGAGTACACAATGTGTAGTTATTTTTTTCGTTAAAAACTAGGAAGTAGCCTCCTCATTCAACAAAGGAGATAGAGGACTCACCAGGAAAAACAGGAGAGGAGGACGAGAGTTGGAGGAGCTCAATATCCCTCACTGGGACTACGATTCTTCTGATGTCAGTCTCGTTTGAACCACGCGGGTATGTTATTCCCTCTTCTTGAATCTTTTCTTTCAATTATTTTTCTAATGTATGTTATTTTTTTCTGAACGAGTAATATTTTATCTCAGATCTATGTCATTGATGATGTTCTGGGAGGCAACTTTCATGTATACCGAACAGAGGAGTTCTCGTTAGGTGGTCATGTGTTTAATTCCAACTTTTGGGTTGATTGTTCATAACATTGTGCCATTCACCCATGTTTGGTGTGTCATATGGCTAAGAAATTTTCTGTTGATATACCTATAATTTCATAGATAATCTAATGAATAAGTAAAAACTGTTGTTTGAGATCGTTGCTTTGATCTAGGGCCACCCCGAGGGTGCATTTCCCTTGTTTAGCTGTTTGGCCAGGATTCATGTGGGTAATCTGTTATTATAGCATGTTTTGAGTTTTCATGAGAATAAACATGTATCAATTTCATGCTTATGTATTGGTCTTTGCTAGGTTACATGATTTTCCTATAGAATGCCTGAGGGTAGTGTTTTATATAGCTTGATGGAAAGGTTTTTTTAGCCCGAGGGCAACGTTTCTAATGCCTGAGGGAAGTGTTTTGTTCATCCTGAGGGAACAGATTTGTTTCATATAAGGAAAACTTTTCTTATGCTTGTGGGAAGTAGCTTCCATACCTATGGGTGATATCTTATTTGCCTAAGTGCAATATTCTTTATGCCCAAGGGTAGTCACCTAAGTGTTTCGTTTATTTTTTCCTGAGGGTATGGACTTTCATGTCTGAGGGCAACGTTTACTTTGAATATTCACCATGGTGATTTATTATGTTGTACCTTACAAGCTGAAGAAAATGCTTGGTATTATTTTTATCTTTTACTTGTTATATTGCCTATTGGGGTTTCTATTGTGGCACTAAGATAAGAGATTGTCGGTCAAGGCTGAGTCTTGGAAAACACAGAATTCAATTATATTGAATTTTTAAATAATTATTAAAATGGCAATGTAATTGGAAGGAATGTTTACTTATGAGTACTTCCTAGTTTACTAAATTTCATTATTTCACACTGATGTTCCACATTTTCACTGACAGTTGGACACAGGGCTTTGGTGGTTTCATACTGAGACTTATTTCTCACACCATTTCTGGGTTATGTCTTGGGCCCAAACAAATTATATTGATGCATGAGTCGATAAGGCAAAGGGTCCCTACATATGTACATTATTTTTTTAGAGGAGTAAGAGAACAGGGGTCTGAGATTATGCTTGGGATGCTGTTGTGTTCCTGTTGCACTACTTTGGTATGGTTTTTTAGTACTTTGTACCTTATGCTATATTGTATCAGATTGCAGGGTATCCTATTTTGGCTGCTTTCATAGAATTAGAGACATGTTGCATCATCATATATATGACTGTTGGTTATCTTTTACTTCTGTTCCGTTGTCTATTTTAGGTCTATATTATTTACTGCTTCAGCTTTTATATGTTTATATTTACATTTTTTCCCTTGCACTACACTTTGAAATATGAGGTCATAGTTTCCCCACTATCAGTCGAAGGCCCTCCCTGCTAGTCGATAGCCTCTGTCATTTGGGGAAATGCTCTTGAGGTCATGTGAAAAACCGGGTTTGGGGCACCTATTGTGTCGCACCCAGATCCATGACATTACAAAGTGGT
Source organism: Viscum album (assembly GCA_963277665.1). NCBI lineage: Eukaryota > Viridiplantae > Streptophyta > Magnoliopsida > Santalales > Viscaceae > Viscum > Viscum album. The sequence continues at coordinate 1,546,942,646 of OY728153.1, read as the reverse complement.
ATCAAATGAGTTTTTTCTCTGACTTACTATTTTGAGACTATAGTCAGGGATTTGATGGAATTGGTCCTTGGTAATAAGTTGTGCCCAATAGTATCTAACCCATGTACATGGAAAATACAATATACCTCGTTTAATTGCAATCTCTCTGGTTTTTAAATTTTACCGTTGATTTGATTTTCACAATTGGGTGATGCACTTGTGGTGTTCTTTTTATATTTTTATATACTTGGGTTCAATTTAGTTGAAACCCGATGAGATGAGGTTATGTCATCTCATCCATCATTTATTAACATGTTAGAATCACATTTCATGCATAGTTCCATTGCATTATAAATTGCATGTTGTTGTGATAGATGGTGTGATAGAAAATTCATGTTGTTTTGATAGGTACCTTGATAGATGTGAGTACTGTTAATATGGTAAAGGTATATGTTACAGCTGGGTTTATGGATGCTAAAAATTGGTTCTTATGAATTATGATCTCTCTTGGACCGGAATTTGGCGGAACATGATCCATCCTTTTGTTGAATTTTATACAATAATGTGAAAGGATGGGTGATAAACACTGGTATGGGGGAGTATGGACCCCCACAGATCAAAATTTGGCATACCGATGCTTGAAAAGGGCCTCCGAAGTAGTTTCTAATATTCACTGTTTGGAAACCCAGACAACACGGCGTCTGGTTCTATGAATACACGCAATGTACTCTTCTATTCCGGAAGAAAGGAAAAATTTATAAGTACATTCTGTGTAATATAATGCCATGTAACCCAGCATGTGGGATGGATCATGGGTCTTCCAGATTTTATCAACGAACACACTGTGTACCGGTTGTACATGTTATGTCATCGTGACCCTATGTCCGCCTGTGTGACTAACAGCACAGATGGAGAAATATTAGCTTATACATGCCGTTTCAATTCTGAACATGCCATGTAGTGTAATCTTGGGATCTATCCATGTAGCCAATAACACAGGTCGATGTAATCTTTTCAAGTACACACTGTGTCCTTCTAGAACACACCATGTAGTGTGAGCCGTGTATCTGGTTGTGTCACGAACAACACGGGTCGGTGAAGCTCGTTTAGTATATTTCATGTGCCTGTGGGACACGTTGTGTAGTATTGACTGGTGAGAGACCATGTGGACATGACCGTGTGGCTGGGGAAATTGGGTGGTGTACACTTCGTGTGCGGGTGTAACATGCTGTGTACCTAGGTTTGAGACACGCCCAGGCTGGCAGCAGAAGACGACCATGTGAGGGCTTAAGGGTACGCACCGTATAGACCTTATACACTCTGTGTAGTCTATTTTTTCTAGTGCTTATGGATCATTCCCTCTTTTTTTTGTCACTCTTAACAATACAAAAAAACCTCGATAGTAAAATAAACTAAGGCATGTGTTTGACCTTGTAGATTCATGTCGTCAAGGCAACCACAAGTTTTCCACCAAGAGAGTGGAGACGATTATACTCCAGAGATGGTAGGTCATGGGATACATATAGAACCTCCACCATTTCCAGAAGTGGTGCCAACTGTTATACTGGAAGTAGGCACAGATGCGGAGTTCTGTGAAGGCTTCGTGCGGTTCATGCGGACCATCCAAGGAGCACTATATTTTTCCACATCAATGTCAGAGTTGACGCATATATTTCAGTAGCATCATCTGCCTACATTTCCAAGGGATGGCAGACCATAGGCTGAGGATTCATGACTGGGTTCTATGTGGACGATCTTTGAGCAACTAAAGATGCCTCTTGGGAGGTGGGTCATGCTCGTAACTTATATGCTGCGTGATTCTTCCATGAGATGGTGGGATGTTACCACCCCTACTGAGCCGCACTGAGACAAGGCATGGGAATATATTTCGGCAGTCTTATAAGAATTTTTCATTCCTAAGATGCTAAGGGAAGATCGAGCTCAAGAGTTCATGAATCTGTAGTTGGGATCCATGTCATTGATAGATAATTCTTCCCACTTCACTGAGCTACATAGTTTTTCACATGTTCTAGGGGGTGATGAGATGTTGACGGCTAGACGCTTTGATTGTGGTCTTTGATATGACTTCCTAGCACTGATGAATGTTTTCTGGTTGCCTACATTTCATTCAATTGTGAACCAAGCATTGATTACTGAGTGGAACCTGCGAGAAGCTAGTGGTGCAGACCATAACGGTTCGACACTAGTCTCTGGTAATATTTCTACCAGCAAGAGGAAGAGGTATATGTATTTCCCTTATGATGGTTGAACTATCTAGAATAATTCTTCATGTGACTAGGTGATGTGCTTCCGACGTAGTTAAGAGGGACACAAGAGACCTCAGTGTCCGTCTGAACCAGTGGAGTGTCAAGCTTGCTGCAAGAGGGGTCATCTTCATCATTTTTTCAAGGCATTTATACTAGTGAGTAGTGAAAAGGGTTATGTACAGACTCTTCATGCAGGATTAGGGACAACCTCTTCTTACTAGTCTGGGAATTAGAATAATTCAGGATGTTCTGGCTGAGGTGGTGGTTGTGGTTGTGGAAGCCAGACACTAGGATCTCAGAGACAGCAGGGCGGGTCAGCTCATTGTTGTTAGGCTCTATCGCATGGTCGAGGCACTGGGCAGAAATATTCAGTGTAACAGACCCAAGAGGAGTAGGATCCTAGACATTCCACTGTTAGAGTTATTATTCTAGTTGCTTTTGTTTTATCATCGGTACTTTTCAAAATGGTTGCTACACATATAATTATGTTTGTGCCCATTATGGAGAACCCTGTGCTCTGTGTTTCTTATTCTTTTGATATCATTATGATAGAAACTCTGTTAGGAAGTAGAAATGTAGGTGTGTTTCAGTACATGGAGTGACCATAATGGTGAGTGGATGTCACTTTCTATGGGACATCTATATCTTAAAGAAGGAGGCCAATGATTTCATTATCGAGATGGACTGGTTGGTACCGTTTCGAGCCGTTGTAGATTTCTATCTTTTCAGGGTGATTTTCACATCACCTGAGGGTGGAGAGTTTCTATAAAAGGGTGAATGGGATGTCCAGGTGAGCCGAGCTGGACCCAAGTATCGTGGGCGAGGTGGAGTGACAACCCAGATTGCATGTTTATATCTGGATAACTGGGGAACATGTCAGAAGGATTTACCTCCAGTGGTAAATCATTTTAGGGATGTCTTCCCTGACAACTTTTTTGGTCTACCTCTAGAGCGACAGGTGGATTTCTCTATTGATCTTATGTCAGGAGCAGCATCATTGTTAATTCCTCCTTGTAGGATGGCTATTCAAGAATTTCAAGAGATCAAGAGGCAATTAGAGGAGTTACAGGCCAAGGGTTTTATCTGACCCAGTATTTATCCCTGGGTTATCCTATCCTATTCATTATAAAGGCAGATGGTACCCTCAGACTATGCATGAATTATCGAAAACTGAACCAGTTGATGGTTAAGAAATGATATCCCTTACTAAGGATTGATGAACTTTTTGATCAACATCGAGGAGTGTGAGTGTTCTCGAACATTGACTAAAAGATCTAGATATCTTCAGTTGCACGTTAGACCATCAGAAATACTGCTTATAGCCTTTTGGAGAAAAAATGGTCTATACGAGTACTTGGTCATGCCGTTTGGAGCCAAAAATGCGCCAACAGTTTTCATAGCTCTAATGAATCGGGGGTTCCACCCAAATCTGGAATATTTTGTTGTTGCCTTCGTGGATGATATCATGGTGTACTCTCACACTCGACACGACCATGCCACCCATATTGAGATCATACTAAGTAAACTGAGAGTGAATCAGTTATATGCAAAACTCTCAAAGTGCCACTTTTGGATGGACCAGATTCACTTCATGGGTCATATTATCTCAGAGGTGGGATTTGCGGTTGACCTAGAGAAAGTGAGATTAGTTGTTTCCTGGGAGAAGCCTAAGATTGTGTTTGAAATTGAATTTTCCTAGGGATGGCTAGTTACTACAGGCAATTTATAGAAGAATTCTCATACAAAGCAGCGCCATTTAATGGTTTGACTAAGAAGGGTATGAAGTTCTTTTGGTCAAAATCCTACAAGATATCCTTTCAGGAGTTGAAGGAAAGGTTTACATCAGCACCAGTCATTATACTTATATATAAATGGAAGTCCTATACTGTTTATTATGATGCATCTGGTATTGGGCTGGAAGCAGTGTTGATTTAGGGAAATCAATTAGTTTTGTACGGGTCTCGGAAGTTGAGGCCACATGAGAGGAATTACCTGACACAAGATCTCGAGTTGGCTACAGTTGTTCATGTGTTATGCATTTGGAGACATTATCTCTTGGGAGAACATTTTGTGTTGTTTATAGACCACAAAAGTCTTAAATACATATTTACCCAGCATGCCATTAATTGGAGATAGGGAAGGTGGGTTGAATACCTTCAATCCTTTGACTTTGAGCTTGCCTATACACCTAGTGAGGGTAACACAGTAGCTAATGCACTGAGTAGGAGGACTCAGATATAGGCACCACATGAGGCTAGTGGTGAGTGGTGGATTATGGCATTATTATCTGAGATCCATTTGGAGGTGCACAATAGTTAGGGTAGAACCTATCCCTCATCCTTATCTATGAATCATACCCTCATGGATAGAGTGAGAATGAGAAAACTATCAGATTCAGAAGGCCAAGTTCTACTAGAGTTGGTGGAAAGTGAGGACCCTCATCCTGGTTGGATGATAAGCGATGAAGAGGTACTGCATATCCATGGATGAGTGTCGGTTCCAGAGGATATATGTGAGGATTTGATGCTGGAATTTCATGCTTCGTCTTGGGCACTGCATTTTGTAGTTACCAAAATGCACCGTGACTTGAGACGTCAGTATTGGTGGATGGATGTAAAAAAAGAGGTTGCTGGTTTTGTTACGAGATGTTCCAACTATCAACAGTTGAAGGCAGAGCATCAGAGGCAAGCCAGACTGTTACAACAATTACCCATTCCGAAGTGGAATTCGGATGATGTCACGATGGACTTTGTGACCAGGATACTGAGGTACCCTCAAGGGAATGATGTTGTTTGCATTGTTTTTGATAGGCTTATGAAGGTAGCTCACTTTTTTCCGATCAAGGAGACCTTCAGTTTTGACGTGCTCAGGATAGATTTATATTTGATAGGTAGTATGTCTTCATGGTGGCCCTCGATCAATCATATTATATAGGAATGACCGGTTTACGTCTCTTTTCTAGAAGAGTCTTCATAGGGCTCTGGGTACACAGGTGCTTCCAAGAACATCTTACCACCCTCAGACCGATGGCTAGTTAGAGCACACAATACATGTGTAAGAGGAAATGCTACGTACATGCGTCCTGGACTTTGGGGGATCTTGGTAGAAGAACATACCCCTAGTCGAGTTTTCCTATTATAATAGTTTTTAAGAAACTATTGAGATGTCACCTTACGAGGATTTATTTGGTATGCAATGACGATCACCCTTGTGGTGGTTGGAAGTATGTGAGGTTGTTTTAATGGGACCACATCATGTGCAGGAGACTTAAGAATAATTCTAGTAGATTCAAAACATATGACTAATGTATAGTCTCGTTAGAAATCGTATGCTTTGCGACATATACAACCCTTAGAGTTCATCTTTGGGGATCATGTATTATTTCATTTTTCACCAAGGTTGAGGCACAGGCAGATTAGGATACAGGGTAAACATTCTCCGAGGTATGTAGGGTTGTTTGAGATTTTTGAGAGAGTCGGGTCAGTTGCCTATTGGTTACAGTTACAATAGGTGTACCAGGACATGCACGACGTCTTCCACATATCTTATTTGCGACATTATCACTCAGACCCATGTCATGTTATTCAGCATAAGGAGGTTGAACATCAGGTTGATTCATCTTTTGAAGATCATCCGATTTGTATTGTAGAAAAGAGAACAAAGGTTCTCTGAGGCTGGTTAGTTCCTCTTGTATGGGTGCTATGGTAGCATGGCTAGGTGTAGGATGAAACCATTGAGTGGGAGACCGACATACGTGCTCAGTGGCCAGAATTGTTCTCAGCATTGTCCTCACCACCCTTGGAAGGGAAATTTGGGGAAAATTGATTTTATGGGGGATGTTTGTAAGAACACAGTTCTTCATCTTGAGTAACATGTTTCTTATTTTCCTTTTTCATTAAGTTTTTCTGAGAAAACAAGGGAAATGTGGAAAAATCCCAAATTTATGGGTATACGTCGTGTAATTTTGAACAAAAATTGTGTACTTTGGCTGTGTAGGATGACCATACAGGGCATGTAGGCTTGTCGGTAATTAAGGGTGTATAAACTAACTACATGACATGTATTTAGTAATACACACTATGTAATCATTTGGTAGAAGAAAAGTGAGGAGGTGGAAAGTGGCCACCATAGGAAAAATTAAAAAGGATAGTATACTCCATGTACTTGAGAGTATATATCATGTAGTTATGTTTTTTTTGTTAAAAACAGGCAGTAGCCTCCTCATTCATAAATGTAGGTAAAAGACTCACAGGGGGCTATGAGGGAGGAGGCCGAGACATGGAGGATCTCCCGATTACTCATAAGGACTCTGATTCTTCCATCATTTGTCTCGTTTGAACCATGCAGATAAGGTGTTCCCTCTTATTGAATCTTTACTTACAATTATTTCCCAAAGGGAAGTTATTTAGGTTTGAATGGGTAATCCTTTATATAATATATACATATTTATTGGCTGTTTCAGGAGGCACCTTTCACGTATATCGATCAGACGAGATCTAGATTGGTGGTCTTGTGTTTAATTCCAACTGGAGGGTTGATTTTGTGAATATTTATGCCACAATCCCATGTTCGGGGTGTCGTATAGTTGAGACATTGACTATTGAGATACCTATAATTTCATAGGTAATCTAATGAATAAGTATAAACTATTGTTTGAGATCGTTGCTTTGATCTAGGGCCTCCCCGAAGGTGCATTTCCATTATTTTTCCATTTGTCCAGGATACCCATGGGTATGCTGTGATTATAGCATGTTTTGACTTTTCATGAGAGGAAACATGTATAAATTTATTAATTATGCATTGGGATCATCCCAGTTACATTCTATTCGTATGGAATGCATGGGGGTAGTGTGTTGTATAGGTTGAGGGTAAGGTTTTGTTTAGCCTGGGAGTAATGTTTCTTATGCCTGTGGGATGTGATTTGTTTAGCCTGAGGGTGAGATTTTTTTTATCCTAAGGGATACATTTCTTATTCTTGTGGGTAGTTAGTTCCATGCCCGAGGGAGATATCTCATATGCCTGAGGGAAATATTTTTTTATGACATAGGTTAGTCACATGAGGTTTTCGTTTCTATTTTCTTGAGGGTAAGGACTTGTTTGTTTGAGGAAAATGTTTACATTGAATATTCACTGTGGTGTTTTCTAATGTTGTACCTACCAAGATAAATCATAGGCATGGTATTATTATTATATTTCACTTGTTAGATGGGGTGTTTTGGTTTCTTCTGTGGAACTAGTATAGGAGATATTCGATTGAGGTAGAGTCTCAGAAAACTCAGAATTCAATAATATTGATTTGTTAAATAATTATTAAAATGGAAATGTAACTGGAATGAATGGTTACTTTTGAGTACTTCCTAGTTTACTACATTTGGTTATTGCACACTATTGCTGCGCATTTTCACTGACAGTTGGGGACGGGCCTTTGGTGGTTTTCTACTGTGATTTATATCTCACACCCTGTATGGGTCATTTCTTGGGCCCAAACAAATTATATTATTACAGGTGTCAATAAGGGAAAGGGTCCCTACACACGTACATGATTATTACAGAGGGTTAGGAGTGCATGAGACTAAACATAGGTTTGAGATGCTGTTGCGTTCTTATTGCACTGTTTTGGTTTGGTTTTGCTGTACTTTGTACCTTGTGTTGTATTGTATCAGATTGCTGGGTATCGTATTTTGGTTACTTTCATAGAATTAGAGACATGTTGCATCATCATATATATAATTGTTGGTTATCTTTTACTTCAGTTGCATTGTCTATTTTAGGTGTATATTTTTTACTGCTTCTGCTTTTGTATGTTTATATTAATTTATTTCCACTGTGCTACACTTTGAAAAATGTGGGAATAGTTTCCCCACTATCAGTCCTAGGCCCTCGCTACTAGTCGAAAGCCTCTGGAATTTGTGTAAATGCACTTGAGGTAATGTGGCCAACCAGGTTTATGGCACCCATTGTGTGGCACCCAGATCCGGGACGTTACAACTAGTTTTGTTGACAATAATCAGTGTTTGTTCTTGAAACCCTACATATGAAAACTCCATATTAAATATTGTTTCATTAAACACATAAAATTAAAAAAAATAAACACATTTATCTTACTAGGTGATTTTCAAGTAACTATACAGGGCCTGAATCAATATTAGGAAGATGTTGGATGGCTGGAAAGTGGATAAAATTAAAAATTTGTGATTATCATTACATTTTCATGTCTAGAAGGAAGGAATTAGTATTTTTAATTGATCATTATTTAACATACAATAAAAAATATATTGAATTTGACACCATAGTTTCAAACTCTATTTTTGGTATACATCGATAATACTTGTCCATTTATCCCACAAATATTCATCTTGATCTTTTTATTTTACTAATTTTCATTTAACTCCTAATTATGAGAATGCGTGATCAAAAACATACATGTACATATAGATAATTTATTAACATACATTATTGTGGAACAATTAGCCTTATTCACATACATTAAAGCATTAAAAAATCCATAATGGTGGTGAAGATCAATAAGAGTTCCATTAAAAATTTATCCAAAATAAATAACATTCTACCATTAGAGGATCATATGTAATAGGAATAAAAATATGAATAAATTTATTTCTACAAATACAATATTCATAAATTATTTGGTCCAATAATCAGTAAATAGAAAAGTAAAATAAGAATTTTATAGTAGAAAGATCAATTTAGGGGTGTTTTAGACCTCATACGTGAGTTTTAGGTGGAAATTATGAGATTAATGTTCAAAAAGATAATTAAGGAAAATGTACAGGAATGAGACACTAATAATTAATGCATAATCATCAGGAGGAGAAGGACGAGGTAAAAAAATATAAAAATCATATAATATATAGTCAATGAGACTAATGGATTTTGTTTATATCATTGTCAATGTAAGGGAACGTGCCCTAATTATTTATTTTATACCCACCATAATGAAGGAGAAACCAATATGTATTAATGATTTTAATGATACTGTTACAAGTATATGGATAAAGATAAATTATTAATAATTAGTTTTGAACTCTTTGATATCATCATGATATTGGATCTATTAGAGAAATTATAAGGTAGAATGAAATCATGTATAAGCCATAATTATTCATAATGATTTTATATAATAATAATTATATCATCATAAAGGAATGATGGGATTTGAATTGATACCAAGAAAACATTAATCAATATTTAATAAAAGAACCATGATACCATGCTAAAGAAGAAGATATATATTGGTTTGAGTAAAATTTCCATTGAATCAACAGTGTAAATACACATGAACATTAATTTTATTGTGTATTATAATATTCTAAATTTGAAAAATTTTAATGTCTCTTTTTAATAGGTTTTAGTGGAATAGGTAATGAACTATATATTTATGGATTAAATTTTAGGTGAGGATAAAATATTGGAATTATATAGGGATATTGAATATGATCTATATATTTGTGGTGTTAAAAATAGGTTTCATTTGTTGAAGGATAAGTATAAAAGATATGGAGAGGATTAAATGAAAAATATTTGAAACCAATATTTTTCAATCATTTATTAATATTTAAAAATATAATCTGGAATTTAAATTATTATAATCAATGATAAACCTTTTCCAAGATAAAACATTCCCCAAATATAAATTTTGAGAACATACTAACCTTTCTTAAATACTTTAAAATAATATTCACTACATGAGGTTATTTACCCTTCAAATATGTCCCTATATGTGATGATTAGACTATATAAATATCACTTTTTTAATTAACCAAAAAATAACTGCGTTTTATGATACATGGATGATATACTAACATGGTTAATCAATCCTTGGAAGATAAAGTATCGTTCTAAGAAACACTTGTAAAGGACATATGGGTAAAAAATCTATTTTTAAATTTCAAAATTTAAGTAACATAACCTTAAGGGATTGAGTTTTCTTCTCTAGGCGATTTAAGGTAATGGAAATGGTTTGACTAAAATTTTCTACCGATGATTCTTAAATAATTTATTGAAATGTTACTTCATTGGGATTTCCCCAATTTAACATTGATTGTATGCGTAGTTGAATCTAAAAAAAAACATGATCAAATTTATCTATGATAATGTGATTGTTGACAACAATGTTATTTTTTTAGAATGATGGATTTGATATTTTATAAGATTAATATTATTAAAAGTCACTAAAATTGTAATGCCCTGACCCCAGTTACCCAGAGTCAGTGCGTTATTACGTAACATTGGCATGATCACAAAATATCAAGACTTGAATGACCGATTAGTTTAGTAGCCTTGGAAACACTGTATACATTCATAAGTCTTACATTACATCATAAAGTAAAACAAAACTCAAAAAATTTTGTCTTCATATCCCCTCATACTATCCCTGCAGGTCATTCATAATATACTTCATCACATCCTGGAAAAATTAAAACATTGAAAGGGATGAGCTCAGATGCTCAGTAAGGATAACAATACAGCAAAAACTTTCATTAATAAATATAAACATTTAAGGCAATGTATAACTAAAACAAAAGCCTTTTAAACATGAACTTCAGCATAATATGGAAAAATAAAATAAAATAATTCCATTTACATATTCACATGGTTATTCTACTAGTCGAATAACCACATGCAATATCAATAACCACTTTCATAATAATGGAATGCATAATGCCAGACTATCATAACCACGTAGCCTGGGAATCCTGCCAAGACATCAAATAAGATTTTGTCAAGGCCTCGTTCCAAGACACTAGTTTGCCTCATGAGACCTACCGATGCATCGAGGAGCTATAACGGGCTCCACCCATCACTTATTAAGTCCAATTCATTCGTCATATGAATAGGTTTAAACATATCATAAACCATAACATAATCGTATCACATAAAACATGCATCAAGGAAGCATAAAAAATCCACATTTCAATCACAAGATATCAATACAACACATTGATATAATTAAAACACTTTAAAACCCATTTTAAATACCAATATAACAGAAAACTAAATCTTGGTATTTATTTTTCATTTAAAAAATGTTATGGCTTGTAGAGGAAGCTGAAACTCAAATAATGGTCACGGTGACGGAGAAGTTGTTGTCGCCGCATACGTATGACAAAAAAACATTCCCTTTTGTCGATTAGTAAAACACTTCGTATAAAAAACATTCGTTTATAATAAAAGTTAAATTCAAAGGGTTTTATACACCGTATAAAAGAATGTTGTGTATAACATAAAATATACCTCAATGAAAGGAGATTGAGAAGATGTCCTTACCTCGTGTCCGACTTGACTCGACCGTTCTTTGACCTCCTGAATAATAAACTAGAGATAATTTATAATTTCTTAAGAACCTTTTTCAATTTTATTATTCTTTTTATATCACTTATTACCATGTTATGAACATTCTGTAATTATTTATGTTAATAACGGTCATTTTGTTGATCTTTGGTACTTGAGTAAAAAATAAACTTCTTATAATTACAAGTTGTTCATGCGGTAAAATATCCATTATATCCAGAATTATATTCATGATGTAGATATCATATATATCACATATATCCAGTATATACATTCATTAATAATATTATGTAACATTTAGAGGTATGAAATGAAATGCATCATTCATGGAGACGGTAATCCGTGCGTACGCATGAACGCTACTTTCATTTCTATTTGGTATTTAATGGAATGAAATAATAATGATATAAAGGTGTATTATAATTCAAGTATAATATCATATATAATATCATTGACTCCATCCTTTATACATCCCACATATGGCATTAACGATTAAAATCACTTTGAGGGGGCGGTAGTCCGCACTTCCTAAAATGAAATTATCACGTTTACCCATAATGGAAATCATAAAGGTATGTCATAAATGATAAATACAGAATAATAAAGAAAACATAAAAATGATATATATCATAATTAAATATAGTGACATCTTAATGGCCCCCATAAAAGGTGTTCAAGGAATATTGAACAATCATCATTTCGTGAGGTAGTAATTTTCCACCCACAGAAACAGTATGTGATTTAACCATTAGACGAGGTGTGTGTAAGTGTAAATCAAATAAATATCATAACAACATCCTAGTATATAAAATATACTGTTTTTTAAAAAAAAATAAAGTAATTAAAATAGTTTAAGGGGTTGGAGAAGCAAAATAAAAACAAAGAACATAAGAGAATACATCTCCTTAAAATCGGGTAACTCTTTTTGATTTGAGCCAAAGGCTTCCTTCGAAAGACTTATGCCTAGAGTGAGGCTTATAAGAGTATGAGAGGGAAGTTGAGAGATAATTTGGGTAGAGTTTGGTTGATCCAAATGGCTTTGATGTAGTGAGTAAGGTGGTAGAGGTGGGGGCCTTTTATAAGAGGAGAGGAGGGGCACTCTTTGAATGTCATTAAATTTTACATTATTATGAAGTTATTTTCAGATTTAAAAGGTACCACAATTATATATTTCGAGGATAAGGTGATAGGGGTTCTAAATATACTCATCCAATAGGTTTTTGACAAGTGTAAGTCTTATATTTTACATTCTCTTTTCATTTTATTCAACTCGTTAATTATTGATTTAATCACTGCATCATCATAGTGTCATAAACAATTTAATTTATTAAATGTATCAAAATTATAATAAAAATATCATGATATAGGAAATATTTTTATCTTTCAAATGAATATTTATATTCTAAAAGTTAACTTATATAACCCCATGTAAAAATTGTTTTAGTAAAACGACACATGTTTGTGACAATTTTATTTTTACTTTAAATAAAAAGTTGTAAATGTCAATTTCTTACCCATGTGGCTCCGTGGGGTCCACAAGTTGACCCATGGATTGTCTTGGTCGTCCATGACTCATCCAATAAGGGTAGTACATGTGTAAAGGTAATTATTATCTTATTATAACATTATATTTACCTTAAATTACACTAATTACCGTTAATTGCGATTAATAAAACATAAAAGTTATTATCCACCAAAAAATATTTTAATCCCATTGAACAAAATTTTACATCCTAATGACAACCATGTATGTAGGATTTTTTAAATTCAATTCACATAAGTGTAAAAGTTTCATTTAAACAAAAAATTATTTTTTTAACTACCACTTAGTGGTTTCACTATTCATCAAAAATTGAAGTTTTTCATAAAAATACCAAAAATTAAGCCTAAGCTATATTTGATATTCCTAATTCAAAAATGATGTCTATTTTACAAAATTCAAAACATATAAGTTTAATTAATTAATTTAATAATTAATTCCAATTGTCACACCAAATAGCGTGTTTTTAAGAAACAATATATATCAAATGATTGACAGTTGTTTATGTCCAATTTCAATGTGAAATTAATTCTTATGACCAACATTGGATAGAATGGTAAAAATAAATTTTAATTATAATTTAAAATAACTCAATATTATAATTTATCACTATAAATTATTTTGTTTAAAAAAGATGTTTTTATTTTTTTTCTATTCATAGAAAATTGGATGTTCTCAGAAAAATACATAAATTTCAACATAGGATAATTTTGATATTCCGAATCCAAAAATGAAGTCCATTTTGAAATATAAAATTTATATAATTTCAAAAAGTGGGTATTAATATTCATAACAATTACTTTGTTTGGTTTCAGTGTGTTAGAACTCGAGGTTGCGTACAACACACGCTGCTCTATTATTCAAAGAGAGGCGTACCTTCATCGTATTGAAACCTTATTGAAAACAACAAGTACTGCAGTAAATTCCTTATATATATCACATTATTCTTATAACCATAATATATTTCTTCAGTCCAATAACACAAATACAATAATTATTCAACTTCATCTGTAGTAACAGCATAAGCTTGGACTTTCTCCTTTGGTCTTTTCTAAGGTATGTTTCCTTGGTGCTTAGGGAATTCATTTTCATAATTCCCCATTTCTCTACAATTGTAGCATTCAACATTGAAAGCCTCTTCCTTTCCCTTACAATCACGAGTCTGGTGACCTTTTTCTCCATATTTGTAACAAACTCTCATTCCCTTTAGGCAAGTACCGGGGTGATTCTTCCCACAATTATCTCATAATGTAAAATCCTTCTTTACGTTTTTCCCTTTATCTGGCTCTTGTTCCACAGTTCTCTTCTTCTCTTTATTTACTATGTTGTCATAAGACCTAGAGAATTCCTTTTCTGTCTTGATAGCACACGAGACAACATTTTCATACGATGATAAGGATTGTGATTTTAAATATCGACGGAGAAATGGTTTAACCCATCAATGAAACGATAAATCTTACTTCTTGGGTTTCATATATAATCTACAACATGTCTTGCTAACCTTGTAATGTTGGCCTCATACTTTGCGACATTCTCATCATCCTTTTGCCTCAAACTCATAAATTGAATTTCCATATCTGCTCGATGGTCACGAGGAAAGTATTTTTCTAAGAAAAGATCTTTGGACTCCCTCCATTCTATATTCGATACTTCATCATCTTCCTTTGTGTTTTGAATCAATGACCACCATTGATTAGCATCTCCAGTGAGGTGGTAAACTGCCATGATAAACATTTCCCTTTCACTACTCCCCAAGGCATGGAATATTTTCTCTATGTAATTTATCCATTTCTCAGCTAATAAGGGGTTTGTAATCCTATTTAATATTGGTGGTTTTTGCCTCATGAAGTGTTCTAACATTGATCCTACATATTGCAGATCAAGGTGCTCTATACGCGCAAGGTTGTTATTCATAACCTGAGTGAGTTGTCCCAGTATAGTGATAATATGGTCAGCGCCAGTTGTATCACCATCTCCACTATAATTATCTTGAGCAAGAGGGAAATCCCTACATGGAGTGTGTGCATTTATAAGGTTTCCATTCCTTCCACTAGGTGCCATTTCTAAACAAAGGAATAAACTAGATTAGTTTATGAATCGAAATACATAATTCCATACATGTAAAACACTTAACATAAATTGATCAATTTATGGATATAATCCATAAAATGTTTTTTGAGGAAGTATATACTCATAAACCTTTCATAATGGTTTGTAAATAAATCATGAATTATCATAAGCATATCCCCCGGGAGTGTCGAATACAAGAGTGCAGAAAGGCCCATTCTCGTGCACCAGTTCCCGTTCGAGTCTAGCTCAAAGCGGTGTTTTCAGGTTTTACCCCTACGAACATCTGTGCCTGAGCCGCCTCTACCTGCTCGTATCCAGACAGAGATGTATTTCTAAGAAAACACACAAAATCTCTACAACAAAAAAAATTCTAGGTTGTTCTTCTATACTAATCCTCAAAGTCTATCATATGGCTATGTGATATAATCAGAGCTTTTCTAAATCTATCTTCCAAGGTTAGTACTGAACTACCTCTAAAACCAACTGTAACGCCCCGACCCCAGTTACCTAGACTCAGTGCGTTATTGTGTAACATTGGCATGATCACAAAATATCATGTCTCGAAAGGACGATTAGTTTAGTAGCCTTGGAAACACTGGATAAATTCATATGTCTTACATTATATCATAAAGTAATATAAACTAAAAAAAATAATGCCTTCATATCCCCTCATACTATCCCTGCAAATAATTCATAATATATTTCATCACATCCTAGAAAAATTAAAACATTGAACGGGGTGAGCTCAGATGATCAGTAAGGATAACAATACAACAGAAACATTCATAAATAATCATAAACATTTAATTCAATGTATAACTAAAACAAAAGCCTTTTAAACTTGAACATTAGCATAATATAGCAAAAATAAAATGATATAATTCCATTTACGTATTCACATTGATATTCTACTAGTGAAATAATCACATGCAATATCAATAACCACTTTCATAATGATGGAATACATAATGCCAGACTATAATAACCACGTAGCCAAGACTGCGTGCCAAGACTACAAATAAGATTCTGTCAAGGCCTCATGCCAAGACACTAGTTTGTCTCATGAGACCTACCGATGCAACGAGGATCCATAGCGGGTTCCACCCGTCACTTATTAAGCCCAATGCATTCCTCATATAAACAGGTTTAAACATATCATAAACCATAACATAATTGTATCACATAAAACATGCATCATGGAAACATAACATTTCCACATTTCAATCAAAAGATATCAATAAAACACATTGATATAATAAAAAAAACTTTCAAAACCATTTTCAATACCAAAATAAAATAAAATTAAATCTTGGTATTTATTTTTCATAAAAAAAAGTTACGAATTGTAGAGGAAGCCGAAACTCAAATATTGGTCACGGCGGCGGAGAAGTCGTTTTCGCCACATACGTACGACAAAATAAACATTCCCTTTTTTCATTTAGTAAAACGCTTCATATAAAAAAAATTCCTTTTTAATAAACATAAATTTCAATGAGTTTTATACACCGTATAAAATAATGTTGTGTGTAAAATAAAATATGCCTCAATGAAAGGAGAGTGAGACAAAGTCATTACCTCGTGTCCGACATGACTCGACCATTCGTTATCCTCCTGAATAATAAACTATAGTTAATTTATAATTTCTTAAGAACCTTTTTCAAGTTTATTATTCCTTCTATATCACTTATTACCACGTTATGAACATTATTTAATTATTTATATTAATAACGGTCGTTTTGTCGATCATTGGTACTTGAGTCAAAAATAAACTTCTTATAATTACAAGATGTTCATGCGGTAAAATATCCATTATATACAGAATTATATTCATGATGTAGATATAATATATATCATATATATCCATTATATACATTCATTCATTATATTACATAACATTTAGAGGTAAGAAATGAAATGCACCGTTCATGGAGACGGTAAGCCGTACGTATGCATGAACGCTACTTTAATATCTATTTCATATTTAATGTAATGAAATCATAATTATATAAAATTATAGTATAATTCCATTATAATATCATATATAATATCATTTCTTCCATCCTTTATACGTCCCACATATGGAATTAATGATTAAAATCACTTTGAGGGGGCGGTAGTCCGCACTTCCTAAAATGAAATTATCATGTTTACCCATATTGGAAATCATAAAGGTATGGAATAAATGAAAAATAAATAAGCAAAATTAAAACATAAACATGATATATATCATAATTAAATATAGTGAAATCTTAATTTCCACCATGAAAGGTGTTAAAAGAATATTGAATAATCATCGTTTCGTGAGGTAGTAATTCACCACCCATAGAAACAGCATGTTCTTTAACCATTAGATGAATGTGTGTGTAAGTGTAAATAAAATTATTCTCATAAAAACATCCTAGTATATTTAAGATATTGTTTTTGTTATAAAATAAAGGAATTAAAAGAGTTTAAGGGGTTGGAGAAGCAAAACAAAACAACAGAACATAAGAGAAGACATTACCTTAAAATCGCGTAACTCTTTTTGATTTGAACCAAAGGCTTCCTTGGAAAGACTTCTTCCCAATGTGAGGCTTCTATGAGTAAGAGATCTAAGTTTATAGAGTATTTGTGAAGAGTTTTTCTGAGTCAAATGGCTTTGATGGAGTGAATAAGGTGGTAGAGGAGGGGGAATTTTATAAGAAGAGAGGAGGGGCACTCTTGAATGTCATGAAATGTTACATTATTATGAAGTGATTTTCTGATTTAAAAGGTCCCAAAATTATATATTTACAGGATAAGGTGATAAGGGTTCTAAATATACTCATCCAATAGTTTTTTTACAAGTTTATGTCTTATATTTTACATTATCTATTCATTTTATTTAAATCATTAATTATTGAGGTAATCGCTGTATCATCATGGTGTCATTAAAAATTTAATTTATTTAATGTATAAAAATTATAATAAAAATATCATGATGTTTGAAATATTTTTATCTTTCCAATGTATATTTATATTTTAAAGTTTAACTTATACAACCCCATGTAATAATTGTTTTAGTAAAATAACACAGGTTTCTGACAATTTTATTTTTACTTTAAATAAAAAGTATTTAACATCATTCTCTTACCCAAGTGGATACTTGGGGTCCCCAAGTTGACCCATGGATTTTATTGGTCGGCCATGACACATCCAATAAGGGTAGGACAATTGTAAAGGTAATTTCATATTATTATAACAATATATTTAACTTAAATTACAATAATTACCTTTAATCGAGATTAATAAAACATAAAAGTTATTATTCAACAAAAATTAAGTTAATCCCATTGAACCACATTTTACTTCATAATGAAAACCATGTATGTCGGATTTTTAAAATTCAATTCACAAAAGTGAGAATGTTTTATTTAAATGAAAAATTATTTTTTTAACTACCACTTAGTGGTGTCACTATTCATAAAAAATTGATGTTTTTCAGAAAAATACCAAAAATTCACCCAAAGCTATATTTTATATTACTAATTCAAAAATGATGTCTATTTTAAAAAATTCAAAACATATAAGTTGAATTAATTAATTTAATAATTAATTCTCGTTGTCACAACAAGTAGCGTGTTTTTAAGAAACAATATATATCAAAAGATTGAAATTTGTTTATATCAAATTTCAAAGTGAAATTAATTATAATGACCACCATAAGATTAAATGGTAAAAATATATTCTAATTATACATTAAAACCACTCAATAGTATAATTTATCACTGTTAATTATTTTGATTAAAAAAGTTGTTTTTATGTTTTGTTCTATTGATAGAAAATTAAAAGTTCTCAGAAAAATACCAAAATTTCAACATAGGATAATTTCGATATTCCGAATCAAAAAATGAAGTCCATTTTGAAATATAAAATTTATATAATTTCATAAAGTGGGTATTACTATTCATAACGATTTCTTTGATTGGTCACGGTGTGTTAGAACTCGAGGTTGTGTACAACACACACTGCTCTATTATTCAAAGAGAGGCGTACCAAGGAAGCTTGGGGTGTTACAATAATTGAAAATAGTGTGACTAATCCATTTAATTCTAATATATTCAAGTTATCATTTCATCTATTAGTGTTGTGTGATGTTTTTAGTGTGTTGGTTATAGATGATAGAAATGGGGAGGGAGTAAATTTTTCATTAAAAATACATGAATTATAGAAAATGTATATTAAAAAATTATTGATATTAATATGATAAATTATAATTTTGGTATATATTTAAATTTTAATATCAATGTTAATTCAGTGGGAATTCATTGAGGAAATTGGAATATCAAATTTAAGAAAAAATGTGTATCGATTTGGAATGGTTCAATGTTTAAATTAACAATGAGAGAAATAATGGTTTGATAAACAAGTATAAATAAACCTTGAAGTGATCCGCTATGTATCCTCCCCTCCTATTGTTAGGTTTTTGTTATTACTACTCTAATATCTATGGTTATCAACAGACTCCTCTATTACAATTATGGTCGTGAACAACCTCTTGAACATCATCATTATCCAAAAAAACCTCTCCCTTAATTTTGTGGTATTGATCACCCATAAAATAAGGGTATGATAAGAAGATGTGGTTTATTGGTCCAAATTCATTGTAATTTTCCTCCCTTATCTCTCATCAATATTTAAAAATTTAGATTGTTGATATAGAGATAATGGAAGAAAATATCCTTAGAGATTTTATAACTATTGATATTGGCGCTATAATGAACATTGACAATAGAGAGATTCTATTAGAGATTAATCAATGGTTTCCCATGAGTCAATAAATTTATTGGTGAAGTTAAGGTAGGTAAAGTAAGTAATGACAAAACATTTTAAAATACAGTTTCCTCTAATTATGTCAAATATATTCATTAATTTTATCTACCCATAACACTAAACTAAAATGAAACAATAATTTTACTAGTCTGTTAAAACAAATCCTTAGAATTATATTATATTATTAGAAGTGTCTGCAATATGAAATAAATATTTCTATATTTATATATATATAAATGTAGGTTATTTTAAAGAAATTTACTAAATTTTCTTTTGACTAATATAATGTATATTTTTTAATGTTTCACTTCTTATTGAAAGAAAATGACATATATCATTTTTATTTATCATTTTTTTAAAATAAAATTGTTGTTGATTAACTTGATATTCCATTTTAGAAATTTAGAAGAAAAAAATTAGTATTTTTTCATGAAGACATATTCTTATAAAAACATCTTCTCAATGTATTTGTTCATTTCAATTGATAATTAAAATAGGAAATTATTTATTTTAAAAAAAAACAATAAGTAGATTATTTTTATTTATAACATCAAAAATATTTTAATATTAAATTTTTAATGTTTTAAAAAAAGGGATGATTTTTTGCTCAATGGTACAATTGTTTTATATAAATCATGACTTTTATGAATTTATTACAATATATATATCTATTATAAAAAAATAAACACTTTTTAAGACAAATATATATATTTTATAATATACTTTATAATTTTATAAATGTTTTTTAATTTACATACCCATATTTGATATTTTAGAACATAAGTTATATATTATTAAAAAATATTAATACATTCTACATTTAGTATTTTGATACTAATTTTAACCACAAAGATAAGTTGATTAACATAAGATGAATAAATGTGTTTGTATTTTAATTTTAACTTTAAGATAGGAATATTTTTTAAAATTTTCTAAAAAAATGTCCTTGAGATGAATAGGAAAAAATACCAATTTTCCCAAAATGATAACATTTACTACCACAAAAGTACATAAGAGAGACCATAAATTTTACATAAAAAAATAATATTTATGGAAGCCTATTATAAATTTTAATAATGTCATTATACAGTTACAAATCCTATTTTTACCTTTATACAATACAGTGATACTTTAATTCTATTAAAACTATTTTTAGTCTTTTAATTTCCTTAAAAATTATTTTTGGAAAAAAAATGTAACATTATTTTAAAGACACATAATATTTAATAGTTCTATATTAAAAAATTTATATCTCGAAACTAAAAGGCATTTATAATCTTATCCCACAATTAACTTTCAATCATTATGTGAACTTTTTCAAAGAAACTGGTTTTACACTTCGTTTGAAATAATACCAAAATTAATTTCAATCAAATTTTTTTGAAATTATATACACATTTAAAATAATAATTTTAAAAAGTAATAAAAAATTAAAATATAATTTTGTTTTATTAAAATTATTTTCCAGGTGTGATAGTGGAGTTACCACAATATGGGTAAAAGTTGTATTGGTTGATAAACCAAGTGAATGTCATTAACAAATTATGGAAAATATGTGATATATTGTTTTTTTGTGATTATAGACCTTATATATTTCCCAAAAATAATATTGGTCATTTTTTGGAGCCTTTTTCATTCAATAATGGAGTGATAACATTGAGAAAAAATGTTTCCTTTACAAGAGTTCCCTTTTCCTCATTTAAAAAAAATAGGTAATCTCCTCCATAGTACTCACCAAATTTCATGGAAATTTGTTAAAAAAATCTACCATATTCTCCCTTCCAATCCATACAAATTTCTTTTTAACCCTTGGTCTCACCAAAATACCATGCTTAGCTGCCTTAAAGTGTTACCTAAGTGAGAACATCCAAGGGAGAGGTAATACTCCCATCCCATATTATTTACACTTATAGAAAAAGGAAAAGAAGAAACATGTACCTCAAGATTAACAACCAAGTTCTTACAAACATCCCCCCTTAAAGCAATTTGTCCACGAATTGCTCCTCCATGGGTGGTGAAGATAAATCTGAGAAAAATTCGGGCCCCTGAGCATGTACGTCGGTCTCTCTCTCCTAGGTTTGGTCCTACACTCGGCCATGCTGCCATAGCACCCGTACAAGAGGAACTAACCATCCTTAGAGAACCTTTGGCCTCCTATCAACAATCCAAATAAGATGCTCCTCAAAGGATGAATCAACTTGAATTTTGACCTCCTCTGGAGGAATAACATGACATGGGTCTGAGTGATAACGCCACAACTGAGATATGTGGAAGAGGTTGTGCATGGCCTAGTACACTTGTGGTAACTATAACTGATTGGAAACCGACCATAATCTCTCCCTAATCTCAATCGTCCCTACATACCTTGGATAATGTTTACCCTATATCCTGACCCGCCTATCTCTAATCCTTAGCGAAACATGCAACAAAACCTGACTCCCAACTGCGAACTCTAAGGGTCTTCTACGGTGAACAACATATGATTTCTGATGAGACTGTGCAGTAGTCATCTGCTTTTGAATCAACTGGACTTCATCTGATGTCTCCTGCACAAGACGTTGTCCCAGTAAAGCTTCCTCACCTTCCTCCAACCAGCACAAGGGTATTCGGCATGGCCTACCATATAAATCCTCATAATGTTCCATTTCAATAGTTTTCTAAAAGCTATTATTGTAGGAAAACTCGACCAGGGGAATGTTCATCTCCCAAGAGCCCCCAAAGTGCAGGATGCATGCAAGTTGCATTTACTCTAGCACTTGTATTGTATGCTCTAACTGTCCATCGGTCTAAGGGTGGTAAGATGTGCTCAAAAGCACCTTTGTACCCAGATCCCTCTACTAGAAATGATATTTAAAATGGGAATTTATATCTAATATGATAGAACAAGGGACCCCATGAATACGTACTACCTCTCTGATATACAACTTCTCGATCTCGTTAAAACTGAAGGTCTCCTTGATCGGGAAAAAGTGAGCTACCTTTGTAAGTCTGTACAAAACAACGCATAAGTGATCATTTCCTCGAGGTGACCTCGGCATCCCGGTCACGAATTGCATTGCGACATATACCCATTTCCACTCCAGAATTCGTAATTGTTGTAACAGTCTTGCTTACCTCTGGTTCTATACCTTCACATGTTGATAGGTGGAACATCTTGTAACGAAACCAGTTACCTCTTTTTTTATACCAAACCACCAATACTGACGTCTCATGTCACGGTACATTTTGGTAACTCAAGAATGCATTGCCCAAGTGGAAGCATGAAATTTCTGCATCAAATCCTCACGTATATCATCTTGAAACCACACTCATCCATTGATACAGAGTACCTCTTCATTGCTTATCATCCAACTAGGAGGAGGGTCATCACCTGCCACAAACTCCAGTAAAAATAGACCTTTTAAATCTTATAGTGGTCTCATCCTCACTCTATCCATCAGGGAAGGATTCATAGGAAAGGATGAATGATAGGTTCTCACCTGCCTATTGTTCCCCTCAAAATGCATCTCAGAGTACAAAGCTATAAGCTTCCACTCACCACTGGCCTCTTGCACTGCCTATATCTGAGTCCTCTTACTCAGTGCATCAGCTACTGCGTTACCCTTACCAAGTGCATAGGAAAGCTCAATGTCGAAGGATTGGAGGTATTAAAACCACCTTCCCTGTAACCAATTCATGTCATGTTGGGTAAATATGTATATAAGATTCTTGTGAATTGTAAACACGACAAAATATTCTCCCAAGAGATAATATCTCCCACTGCGTAACACATGAACAACTGCTGCCAACTCAAGATCATGTGTTAGATAATTCCTCTCATGTGGCCTCAACTGCTAAGACTTGTACGGAACTACTCGATTTCCCTACATCAACACTTCTCCCAGCCCAATACAAGATGCATCACAGTAAAATGTATAGATCTTCCATTTCTATAGAAGTATCAGGACTAGTGCTAGTGTCAACCTTCCCTTTATCTCCTGAAAGGTTGTCTCCCATGCATCTGACCAAACAAACTTCATACCCTTCTTAGTCGAACCCTTCAAATACTCTTTTATGAGGGAGAAGTATTTTATAAATCCCCTGTACTAACCATCCAACCCCAAGAAACTCCATATTTCAAACACATTGGTAGGATTCTCCTAGAAAACGACTACTCTCACTTTTTCTGGGTCTACCACAACTCCCGCTTCTAAGATATTATGACTTAGGAAGTGAATCTGGTCCATCCAAAAGTGGCACATTGAGAGCTTAGCATATAATTGATGCTCTCTCAGTGTACTCAGTATGATCTCAAGATTGGTGTCATGTTCGTGTTGAGTGTGATAGTACACCAAGATATCATCCATGAATTAAACCACAAAAGATTCTAGATATGGGTGGAATACACTATTCATCAGAACCATGAAAACTACTGGGGCGTTTTTGATTCCGAATAGCATGACCAAGTACTCATATAGACCATATCTACTTCAAAATTTCGTAAGAGGTATGTCTGATGGTCTAACGTGCAACTGATGATATCTGGATCTCCAGTCAATCATTGAGGACACTCGTGCTAAGTTGATAAAAAAGATCATCAATCCTTGGTAAGGTCTATCTGTTCTCAACCGTTAACTGGTTCAATTTCCGATAATCCATGCAGAGTCTGAGGGTACCATCTACCTTCATAACCAATAGGATAGGCGAACCCCATGGAGAAATACTGGGTCAGATAAAACTCTTGTCTTGTAACTCCTCTAATTGCCTCTTGAGCTCCTGTAATTCTGGCGTAGCCATCTTATAAAGAGGAATGGACACTGGTGCCTCTCTTGGCACAAGATCAATAGATATATCCACCCAACACTCTGGAGGTAGACCTAAAAAGTCATCTAGGAAGACATCCCTATAATGATTTACCACTAACAGTAAATCTTTCGGGCAAGTTCCCTAGTCATCCAGATATAGACTTGCAATATGGGTTGTCACTCCACCTCACCCACGATGCTTGGGTCCAACTCAGCTCAGTTGGACATCCCATTCAACCTTTTGTAGAAACTCTCCACCCTCTGGTGACGTGAAAATCACCATGGAACGATAGAAATATAAAACGGATCGAAAGGGTATGACCAATTACATATTTAGAATGACATCATAGGATTCCATCTCTATGACATAGGAGAACCATAGAAAGTGACACCCAACAACCATTAGAGGCACTCTTTGCACTTACACACACCTACCTTTTTAATTGCCAACGGAGTGCCTAGAATCATGATATCAAAATAAGAAGAAACACAGAGCCCATGGCTCTCCACAATGGGAACAAACAAAATGCTCTATGTAGCACCAATTTTGAAAAGTATAGAAGTTAAAATAGAAGAAACTAGAATATATATCTGAATGTGGAAGGTCTATGATCATGCTCCTCTTGGGTCTGTTACACTGAATAGGTTTTCCCAGTTCCACGGTCAAGTGAAACAGCCTAGCTTCACTGAGCTGACCCACCCTGCTGTCTATGAGATCCTGGTGTCTGGCTACTACAGCCACGACCACCACCTCAGCCTGAACGTCCTGACGTATTCCAATTCCCTAACTGGTAAGAATCTATTGGCCATGCTCTTGCATGCAAAGTCTCTACATAACCCTTCTCACTAGTCACTGGTAGAGACACCATGAAAAACACTGAAGATGACCCCTCTTGCTGTAATCTCGACACTCAACTGGGTCACGCTGACACTGAGGTCTCTTTTGGCCCACTTTACCACACTGGTAGCACATCACCTGGCCACCTGCAGAATTATTCTAGCTAGTGCTACCTGTATAAGAGGAATTTATCTACCTCTTCCTCTTGCTGATAGAAATAGTACCAGAGACCGGTGCTGAACCGCCATGGTCTATACCACTAAGTTCCTGTAGGTTTCGCTCAGTAATCAATACTTGGTTCACAATAGCATGAAATATAGGAAACATAAAAACATTCATCAATACTAAGAAGTCATATGGAAGACCAACCTCAAAGATTCTTGCCCTCTACGTCTCATCACCCATCAGAATAATAGAAAAATGTTGTAGCTCGGTGTAGCTGGAAGAATAGTCTATCACTGACATGGCGCCCTACTGCAAATTCATGAACTCTCGGGTGTGATATCCCCTTAGAATCTTCAAAAAGAAAAAGTCATAAAATACTACCTGAAAGTCTTCCCACACCTTGTCTTTGTGATGCTCATTCTGGGTGGTAACATCCCACCATCTCATGGCAGAATCACGTAGCATATAAGTAGAGAGATTGACCATCCTCCCAGGAGGCATCTCTAGATGCTCGAATTTCATCCGCATAGAACCCAGACCTAACTCCTCATCCTATGGTCCACCTTCCCTTGAAATCATAGGCGGATGCTACTGCTGAAATATACATGTCATCTCTGCCATTGATGTAGAAACCGGCGGTGCTCCCGGGAAGGTCTTTATGAACCACAAGAAGCCATCACAGAACTGTGCATTTGTGCCTACTTCCAATATAATGGCTGGCATCGCATCTAGAACTGATGGAGGATACACTGGTAGCCCATGACCTACCATCTCTAGAGTATACTCATCGCCACTCTCTTGGATGAAAAGTCATGGTTGTCTCAACGGCATGACTCTACAAGGTCAAACACACTCTTTAGTTTTATTTACTATCGAGGTTTCTTTTGTCTGGTTAAGAGTGCCAATGAAAAGGGGAATGATCCACAAGAACTGGAAAAAGGAGAATACATGATGTGTATAAGTTCTACACTGTGTGTACGCTTAATCACTCACATGGTCGTGTTCTGCTGCTAGCCTGGGCGTGTCTCAACCCTAGGTACACAGTGTGTTACACCCACACATGCCGTGTACACCACCCAGTTTCCCCAGCCACACGGTCAAGTCCACATGGTCTCTCACCGGTCAAGACTACAATGTGTGTCCCATAGGCACACGACATGTAATAAACGAACTTCACCAGCCCGTGTTCGTGACATGACCATATACACGACTCACACTACACGGCATGTTCCAAAAGGACACAGCGTGTACTTGAAAAGATAACACTGACCTGTGTTATTAGCTACACGGATGGATCCCAGGATTACACTACACAGCATGTTCAGAATTGAAACGGCGTGTATAAGCTAAGATTTCTCCATCCGTGTTGTTAGTCACACAGGCAGACATAGGGTCATGATGACGTAACATGTACAACCAATACACAGCGTGTTCCTCGATAAAATCTGGAAGACCCATGATCCCTCCCACATGGTGGGTTACATAGCCTTATACTACATGACATGTACTTATAAAATTTTCCTTTCTTCCTAAATATAAGAGTAAATGGAATGTATTCATAGAACCATACGCGGTGTTGTCTGGGTTTCTGAAAATTAAACCTCAGAAACTACTCTGCAGCCCCTTTTCAAGCATCGGTATGCCATATTCTTATCTGTAGGGGTCCATACTCCCCGTGAACCAAAGTATAGCACCCAAAAATTCACATTATTGTAAAAAAATCATCAAAAGGGTGGATCAAGATCTGCCAAATTCCGGTCCAAGGGAGCCCATACTTCTCAGAAACCAATGTTTAGCATCCATAAACCCAATCGTAACATGTACCAATAACATATCAACAGTAGGCGCATCTATCTAGGTACCTATCACAACAACATGAATTTTCTAGCACAACATCTATCACAACAACATAAAATTTCTAATGCACATACATTGCATGGAACTAAGAATGACATGTGATTCTAACATGTTCCTAAATTATGGTTGAGGTGATATACCCTCATCTCATCAATATGCAACTAAATTGAACCCAAGTATATAAAAATATAAATAGCACACCAAAAGTGCGTCACCCAATGGTGAAAATCAAATCAACTGTAAAATTTCAAAACCATAAAGATTGCAATTAAACGAGGGAGATTATATTTTCCCTGTACATGGGTTAGCTACTCCTGGGCACAACATATTACCATGTACCAATTCCATCTTATCCCTAACTATAAGCTCTAAACAGTAAGTCAGAGAAAAAAACTCATTTCATACAACTTTGTAATGTCCCAGATTCTGGTTCCACACAATGGGTGCCCCGAACCCAGTTGCTCACATGACCTCAAGTGCATTTCCCCAAACACCAGAGGATACCGACTAGTAGGGAGGGCCAAGGACTGATATTGGGAAAACTGTGCCCTCATTTTTCAAAGTGTAGTGCAAGGGAAAAAGGTAAATATAAACATATAAAAGCGGAATCAGTAAAAAATATATACCTGAAATGGAAAAAAGAACTGAAGAAAAAGATAACCAATAGTCATATATATGATGATGCAACATGTCTCTAATTCTAGGAAAGCATCTATAATAGGATACCCTACAATCTGATACTATATTTCACTAGGTAAAAATTACAAAAAAAAACCATACAAATGTTGTACAACAGGAAAGCAGCAGCATCGCAAGCCTAAGCTCGGTCCCATGCTCTCTTACTCCTCTGCAACAATCATGTAACTGTGTAGGGACCCTTTCCGTTATCGACACCAGTAGCAATATAATCTTTTTGGGCCCAAGACTTGACCCAAACAAGGGGTGAGAAATAAATCCCCATAGTCAACCACCAAAGTCCTATGCCCAACTATCAATTAAAATGTGCAACATCAGTGTGAAATAATGAAATTCAGTAAACAAGGAAGTAATCAAAAGTAACCATTCTTGGAAGTTACATTGCAATTTTAATAATTATTTAAAAATTCAATATATTTCAATTCTGAGCTCTCCGATACTCGGCCTCGACCGACAATCTTGTATACAAGTGCCATAGTAGAAACCACAATAGGCAATCTAACATGTAATAGATAACAATAATACCATGGTTGTGCTTTACCTTGGAAGGTACAAAATAATAAATCACCATGGTGAATATTCAAAACAAACATTGTCCTTAGAGGGGTAAGAGAGCATGGGACCAATCTTAGGCTTGCGATGTTGCTGCATTCCAGTTTCATTGATTTGGTTTGGTTTTTCTATAATTCGTACCTTGTGTTGTATTGTATCAGATTGTTGGGTATCATATTTTGGCTGCTTTCTCAGAATTAGAGACATGTTGCATCATCATATATATGATTGTTTGTTATCTTTTACTTCAATTCCATTGTCAATTTCAGGTCTATATTTTTTACTTCTTCCACTTTTGTATGTTTTATATTTATTTATTTTTCCATTGCGCTACACTTTGACAAATGAGGTCATTGATTCCCCACTATTAGTCCTAGGCCCTCACTGCTAGTCAGCAGCCTCTAGCATTTGGGGAAATGCGCTTCAGGTCATGTGACCAACTAGGTTCGATGTACTCATTTGTGCACTTGGATCCGGAATGTTAAAACTAGTTTGGTTGAAAATAATAAATATTTGGTCTTGAAACCCTATATATGAAAACTCCATATTAAATATTTTTTCATTAAACACACAACATAGAAACAAAACTCATTTATCCTACTTGGTGATTTTCAAGTAACTATACATGGGACTGAATCAATATTAGGAAGATGTTGGATGGATGGAAAGTGCATCAAATTAAAAATTTGTCATTTATCATTATATTTTCATGGCCAGAAGGAACGCATAAGTATGTTTAATTGATCATTATTTCACCTACCAGAAAAGAAAATATACATTGAATTTGACACCCTAGTTTTAATCTCTACGTTATGTATATATCAATAACATGTGTCCATTTATCCCACAAATATTCATCTTGATCCTTCTATTTTACTAATTTTCATTTAACTCCCAATTATGAGAATGTGTGATCAAAATACATATTTGTACAGACAGATTACAAATTACTATACATTTACTGTGGTACAAATACCCTTGTTCACTTACATAAAATAATTTAAAAAATTCAATAATGATGGTGAAATTCAATAAGAGTTCCATAAAAAATTTATCCAAAGTAAATACAATTATATCATTATAGGATCATATATAATAGGAATCATAATTTGAATAAATTTATTTGTTCAAATACATTAGTGATAAATTATTTGGTCCTATATTCGGTAAATATAAAAGTAAAATAAGAATTTTATAGTAATAAGATCGATTTATGGGTGTTATGGACCTCATACTTGAGTTGTAGGTGAGACATTTTGAGATTAATGTTAAAAAAGATAATGAAAGAAAATGTACAGGAATGAGACAGTAATCATTAATGCATAATCATCAAGAAGAGAAGGATGAGGTAAAGTAAAATATAAATATCATAGAATATATATAGTCAATAAGACAAATGGATTTTTTTATATCATTGTCAACATAAGGTAACGTGCCCTAATTTTTTATTTTATAACCACCATAATGAAGGAGAAACAAATACGTATTAATGATTTTAATGATACTGCTACAAGTATATGGATAAATCCCAATTATTAATAATGAGTTTTAAACCGTTTAATATCATCATGATGTTGGATCCATTATAGAAATTATAAGGAAAAATAAAATCATGTATAAGCCATAATTATTCATAAGGATTTTATATAACAATAATTATATAATTATGAAAGAATGGTTGGATTTGGACTTGATACCAAGAAAACATCAATCAATATTTAATAAAAGAACCAAGATACCATGCATAATAAGAAGATATATTTTGGTTTGAGTAAAATATCTATTGATTATAAAATGTAAATACACATTAACATTAGTTATATTGTGTATTATTATATTCTAAATTTGGGAAATTATAATGTCTCTTGTTACTAGGTTTTAGTGGAATAGGTAATGAAATATATATTTAATATTTAAATTTAAGGTGACACTAAAATATTGGAATTATATAGGGATATCAAATATGATATATATATTTGTGGTGTTAAAAATAGGTTTCATAGGTTGAAGGATAAGTATAAAAGATATGGAGAGGATTAAATGAAAAAAAATTGAAACCAATATTTTTCAATGATCAATTAATATTTAAAAATCTAATCTTGATTTTAAATTATTATAATCAATGATAATCCTTATCTAAGATAAAACATTCTCTATTATATAAATATTTTGAACATACTAACCTTTTTTCAATACTTTAAAAAACATTATCATCAGTACATAAGCTTATTTAACCTTAAAATATATCCCTATATGTGATAATTAGAGCTTATAAATATCACATTTTAAATTAACCCAAAAATAACTTCTAAATAGGTTACATGGATGAAATAATAATAGGGTTAACCAAACCTTGGTAGATAGAGTATCATTCCTGGAACCACTTGTTAAGGACATAATGGTTAAAAATCTATTATTAAATTTCAAAATTGAAGTAAAATAACCTTAAGGGAGTGTGTTTTCTTCTCTATGAGATATAAGGTAATGGAAATGGTTTGACTCATATTTTCAACTGATGCTTCTTAAATATTTTTTTGAAAAGTTACTTAATCAGGATTTTTCAAATTTAACATTGATTGCACGCATAGTTGAATCTCAAAAAAACATGATCAAATTTCTCATTGATAATGTGATTTTTGACATCAATGTAATTTTTTGTAATGATGGATATGATTTTTTATATGATTAATATTATTAAAAGTCACTAAAATTGACAATAGTGTGATTATTCATTTTAATTCCAATATATTCATGTTATTATTTCATATATTAGTGTTGTGTGAAGTTCTTAGTTTGTTGGATAGAGATGATAGAAATGGGGGGGGGGGGTAAATTTATCTTTCAGAAATACATGTATAATAGAATATGTATATCAAAAACATATAGATATTGATATGATAAATTATAATTTCGGTATATTATTAAATTTTAAAAGAAATTTTAATTGAGTGGGAATGCATTGAAGAAATTGGAATGTTGAATTTAAGAAAAAATTTGTATTGTTTTTCATTGATTCAATGTTTAAATTAATAATGAGAGAAATAATGGTTTGATAAAGGTGTTTAAAAATAACTTGATGTGATACCATATGTATCCTCCCCTCCAATTGATAGGTTTGTGTTATTACTCCTCTGATATTTATGGTGATCAACAAACTCATCTATTACAATTATGATCGTGAACAGCCTCTTGAACATCATCATTATCAAATAAACACTCTCCCTTAATTTTGTGGTATTGAGCACCCATAACATAAGGGAATGAGAAGAAGATGTGGTTTATTGGCCTAAATTTATTATAATAATTCTACCTTGTCTCTCATCAATATTTGAAAATTTAGATGGTTGATAGATAGATAATGGAAGAAAATATCTTCAGAGATTTAATAAATACTGATATTGGCACTATAATGAACATTGAAAATAGAGAGATTCTATTAGAGATTAATCAATGGTTTACTGAGAGTCAATAAATTTATTGGTGAAGTAAAGGTAGGGAAGGTAAGTAAAGACAAAATATTTTAAAATACAGTTTCCTCTAATTATGTCAAATACATTCATTAATGTGATCAACCCATAACACTAAACTAAAATGAAAAAAATAACTTTACTAGTCTGTTAAAACCATGACTTCGAATTATATTATATGATTAGAAGAATCTGAATTATGAAATAAATATTTATATGTATATATAAATAAATATATGTTATTTTATACAAATTTACTAAAATTAATTTTGACTAATATAATGGTTATTTTTTAATGTTTTACTTCTTATTGAATGAAAATGAAATATATCATTTTTATTTATAATGTTTTTAAAATATAATACATTTTTATTAACATGATATACCTTTTTAGAGATTTTTTCGAAAAAACTATTATTTTTTCACAAATACATTTTCTTATAAAAACAACTTATCATTGTATTTTTTAATTTCAATTAAAATTTAAAATAGGAAATTATAGAATTTGTTTTAAAAAATAAGTAGAATATTTTTATTTATAACATTACTAATATTATAAGATTCAATTTTGATTTTGTTTCTAAAAAGGGTTTATTTTTATGGGAGTGGTGCAATTTTTTTTATATTAATAATGAATTTTATGAATTGATTACAATATATATCTCTACTATAAAAACACAAAAAAAATTAAGACAAATATATATATATATATATTATAATATACATTATAACTTTAAAAATGTTCTTTTAATTTACATAACCATATTTGACATTTAGAACAAAAGTTATATATTATTAAAAAAATTAATACTGTATACATTTAGTATTTTAATATTACTTTTTTCCACATAGATAAATAGATTAAAATAAAATGAATAAAAGTTTTTTTTAATTTTTAAATGTTCTTAGGAATATTTTTTAAAATTTTATAAAAAAATGTCATTGTTATGAATAGTAAAAAATACCAATTTTCCCTAAATGCTAACATTTACTACCATATAAGTACATAAGAGAGACCATAAATGTTATATAAAAAATATTTATTAATGGATGCCTTTTATAAATTTTAATAATGTTGTTATAAAGTTACAAAACTTATGATGACCTTTATACAATATAGTGATATTTTAATTATATTAAAACTATTTTTGGTCTTTTAATATCCTTAAACATATTTTTTGGATAAAAAATTACCATTATTTTAAAGACTTGTAATATTTAATAGTTCTATATTAAAAAAATAATATTTTGAAACTAAAAACGTTGATAATATTATCCCATAGTTAACTTTTAATCAGTATGTAATGTTTTTCATAGAAAATGGTTTAACACTTCGTTTGATATAATACCAAAATTAATTTCCATCAATTTTTTTTTGAAATTATATACACATTTAAAATAATCCTTTTAGAAATTAACAATCAATTAGAATATAATTTTGTTTTATTAAAATTAGTTTCCATGTCTGAAGGTAGAGTTACCAAAATATATGTAAAAGGTGTATTAATTGATAAACAATGTGAATGTCGATAAAAAAATATGATAAATTTTTGATATATTGATTTTATGTGATTATAGGCCTTATATATTTCCCCAAAACATTATAGGTCATTTTTTAGAGCCTTTTTACTTCAATAATGGAGTGCTAATATTGATAAATAATGTTTCTTTTACAAGAGTTACTTTTTCCTCATTTAAAAACATAGGAATACTCCTCCATAGTACTCCCCAAATTTCAAAGACATTTGTTAAAAACCTCTTCCATATTCCCCATTCTAATCCATACAAATTCTTTTTGACCCTTGGTCTCACCAAAATACCATGTTTAGCATCCTTAAAGTTTCACCTATGTGAGAACATCCAAGGGAGAGGTAATACTCTTATCCAATCTTATTTACGCTATTTTCGTCTTCAACACCCCACATGTACCCTATATCCAAGAAAGTATTATAATAAAAACATTTATAATATTAGAAAATGTTATTAAACAAAATAATTATCAATTTGATATTTTCCACCGAAATATTATGGAAAATAAAAACATTATCATTTGTGGGTTTGGACTATTGGATCTACAATTGAAATGTTTTGTTTTCTATGAAAACCTAACATCATTGAGTTTTAAATTTATTTAGTGTCTAAAAAATATATTTTTTATACTATTAATAATCTGTAATTATAATACATGATAATATATATGTAATAAGAATAATTAACTTTTATAAAAATTAACAAACTTAAATAGAATTTTCCAATATTATTTATTAATTTGGGTATTTTTTATATAAACTTTGATACTATATATGTATTTTCACAATTGAATAATCATAGGAATAATCCTCTGAAATTATGAAGATCATCAAGTTATTTTACAAGACCATTGATAGCGTTGAACAAACTGAAAGTGTTTTTATAAAATTATCATAAAAACTATGAGTAACCAATGTAAGAGTAAACAATATAGAAAATATGAACCAAAATATAATAAATATATCATATAAAAAACATTAATGAATAAGGTTAATTTTTATATAGATAAATAATCTAATTCAATCATTCATTATGGTAGGTGGAAGTGGAGAGAACATTGGGAAATGAGGTAAGGGATCTTACATACTACCCTCTCAATATTTGAGTTAAATAATCACTTTATTTTTCACCATTTTACACAATATTATTTATATGAATTTATTAAATATATATATATATATATATATTTCTGACATATACATGAATTAAATAATAATTTTCATTTCATTAATTATACACTTTTTTTATTCAATTCAAAATGGTCACTCATAAGTAAATATAATTTAAGGGAAATTTCATATTTCCTGTATAATTTTAATAATAACCCCTATTAAACGTTTTTAAACCATGCATATGTTGGTTAGTGTGGAATACTCATGAATAAAGGTAGGGGATTGAGTTTCTACGAAACTTTTCTACTAAAATAGTTTTATAATTTAAAATCAACTAATATAGAAATCACCTAGTTGACTAATATATCATGTATATCTAATTTAATGATTTCAACTAACCTCTAAAAATATTGATCATAACTAAATTATAATATATTTATATTATCCAAATATTTTTGAATTGTTAAATTTAAGTTAAATTGTAAGTATATCACATGGAAAACCTACCTATCAATGTATTTTATTAAAAATGTGTTTAAAAAAAATTAAAAACCTGTGAAGCAAAACAAAAAACACATAAATGAAATAAAATTATGTCTTTCAACCAAAAACTGATACCTATTCATATCCTCATAATTGTATCCCATTTTGAAGAATGGTTATTAGAATAAAATGGATGATCCAAAACCTATACTATGTGAAGAATATAACAATACAGAAGGTTGTTCATGATATCAAAGGGAATCTCTCATATTTTTCAGGGGAGTAAAAATTGAATATAAACAAATTAAGGTGTATATTAGTAAAATTGTTTGAGTATAATGAGTAATTATTTAATATATATTCAAATATAATACAAAACTAGGGGGGATAAAGAAATAATTTTTTGGTGTAATATTTTATTGATTTTTAGTTATGATAAAGTAGACTCTTCCCCGCTCTATATTTTACTTCTATTATAAGAGTAGAATTGATGATTCAAAAGAATTATTAGATCATATGGTGATGCGTGGATTAAAATAGAGTTTCTAATGTTTTTTTAATTAGAGAAAATGTCTGTGATTTATCCCCCCAATACATACTCAATATTTTCTTCTTTATGATCTATTCTTTTATAAGTAAAAATATTTTAAATGAACTATGAAATAATTATCATTATGATTAAACATACTCATCATGAAAATTAGCATCATTAAATTATTTTGAAATCAAATTTTATTCTATATAGAATATGCTTGTAATATATATTTGTAAAATATAATTCCATTTTATATGTGGTGTCTAATTGTGTGCCATACCATATTTTCCATTTCCTCTTAAAAAAAATCCAATAATTTGGGTGAAACCCATGATAGGTCATACATCCAATCCCAAGAGAATGTGGTCACATTATCTGAATTTGTCATTAATCAAATTCTATATGATCACATCAAAATTGGGCCAAAAAACGGAACTCTTTCATATGGTCACTTCACTTCCCCGTGGTGGAAATTAGAAATAATGTGCGGTTTCTCTTACAATTATGGATTTTATGGAAAAAATGGATATACTATCTGATATCATCACTTAGCCTTTAAGACATCAGGTTTCTCTAATGATTGATTGAGTTGTTTTTGACAAAAACACAATAATAGATTAATTAGGGAAATAGTGTATCCAAATAGTCATGTGATCGCTTTAGTCCAAAGGAAAAAATAAACTTTGTTGCCAGATGATTCATTTGGTCCATTGATTACACTTATTGTCATTTGAGTACTTAAGAATTTTCTTTTTTTGACTCGCAGTCTCTTTTTTGGCATGTATGATGTTATTTTTGATCTGAAACTTAGGAAAACATTCATAAATAATCAGAAAATGAAAATTTCTAAAAGAAAACAAAAATTCACTATCAATTACATTAACATGATTTTAGACCCTTAAAAACATAATTTTTCACAAATCCAACAATATCAATCTTTTAAAATAAAAATGAATGACATAAATAAATAAAATTGGTGCACTAATGGGAATTATATACTTCAATATCATGTTGTAAAACACTCACTCTCGATATTGGGAATATAAAAATTATTTCTTAGGAGAGTTTAATAATGTTATTACATAAATTAAGATTACATTATATGATATTATATTGATACATAAGTAAAAATAAATACAATTAACGATATGAAGAGAAAAAATGAATAATAAATAATTAATATATTAAAAATAGGGTATGAATAATTATATTTTCCCTATGAAATTTCATAATATGAATAAGAATATGTAGGTTATCTTATTGATGATGGATCAATTACTGTTTCCCTATATTTAGGGATGAAGCATAAGAAGATTCAGGGATATAATGAAGGGAATAGGAATCTCTAAGAATTGCAATTCCTTCAAAAATAGGTTTAACATGTTGAATGGAATGAGGAATATTCAGAAAAAATAGAGTCATAAGAGGTGAATATGATGGAGTGATAGTATTTTAATCATTAAATATAGTAATAGTAAGAGTAACTATAATGGATGTGTTTTCTATGTAATGATAAGGTCAAAAATAATGTGATGTATGATAAATCTCTTGTTCAATGCTCTATGATCTTTATAAGCTCTTATTTATCAATCATGAACTAATCCAACAACGTTTCAATGACTAGATGCTTTGCATAATATAATAAAATATTTTCCTACGGGTGGAATATTTAAATCTCAATCAAAAGCCCTAAACATGTTCTTGAAATCTAATTTAATGAAAATATTATAGATATAATACTAGATGACACACTTAATGAAATTTTTATCACTAGTAGTCTTAACTATATTATATAGAAATATTTTAATAATCATATCACTATGATTAGGAATATCTATTTACATAAAATTAATTTCATTAATAAAAGAATCAATTTTTTTGGATTTCCTCATACATAATTATTCTACTAAGATATTATTATTTTTAAATACTTTAAAGAGGAGAAAAATTTGTACATTTCATGAAGATCTGGTTATAGAATTTAGGCTCTTATTTTCATGTAACCTAACATATCAATTAATTATAGATGAATTTATCCCATATTATATCTAAAACTATTAAGAAAATATGCCATATGATCTACATTTAGATTAAACATTGGATGAATATGAGACACTACACTAAAAATTTTACTATTTATATAATCATTTAAAATATATTCACTAACAATGTATAAACATTGAAGGACCCCATTGCAAAAATAAAAAAGATTATTCTTAAACTAAAGGAATGTAGATTATTTAATGAATGATGTAGATGAAATAAATACTGGTCGAGATGGAGAATGGACAGGATTTGAGTCACTAAAACCCTATTTAGTGGGTCTTAACATGGATCCATCGTCATCTAATTACTCAAATTTGGGTTTCCTAATCTCATAAAGCGAATTGAATGATCCTATATCTTGAGGAATATCCACTCAAGGGGATCATTCATAAAAAGTATCACTACAAAGAGAGACATATGTATTATAATCATGACACATAGTATTAATAGTTTTCGTATGAGTTGAAAAAAATGTTATGCAAGATATTATCAACTGAATGTTCGATCCACCCATTTTCAACAAGATATGGAAAATAGGGACTCCTTGCAACTATTTTAAGAGATTTTGTAAAATCTGGTATGGACCATTGAACTATATTGGTTGTAATGTCATCATTGTAATCATTAACAGCACAATTATAATCATTCTAACAATCATTATTCGAATTAGGTAGATACTTGTTCAGATAAAAGGTATGACATACTGAAGTTTTGAGTTCCACTAGTATTACCTCAAGATATTTTATAAGTTCTTGAGGTATTAATACAAGAATAATCAAGATAAATAATCATCTTTTCTAAACATTAATGAAATTCAGGGGTTGGAAGGGTAGGATTTATTTGAAATAGGGTTATATTATGGTTTAAAAGTAGAGAGACATTTCATATACTAATTTGGGTACATGAAAATAATTTAGGAACCAAAATATAGTAACAAATATGACTCAAATTAAATATACATAATACACTTAAAATATATATATTAGATTGAAATATTATTCATAGTAAAATGTAAGTAAAATTAAGAAAGGAAAATTCAACCAATTGTGTGAATCAATATGACTAGTCATACGTTCATGATAAAAAAAATTAAATATTATATGTCAATAAAAAATTGAAATAATTTCAAATATAAATACCTTAAAAATATCATATAAAAAATTATATTATATATTATATTACATCATTCCAAATTCATTCATAATATAATTAAATACCACAAAATTCATTGGATTTACATAGATTTAATAAAGATACAGTTTAGTCCCAATGAATTCAGGGGCTACTTCTTCTTTTTGAACATGATCTCTAAAAATGTGATTTAATATATAAATATTATTAGTACTAGAATATCTATAAGATTCATAAAAAAAATTAAGAAATTATTTTTACCATTGATTATAGGTACATGTATAAACTGATATCAATAATCTTATAATTTGTGTCTGAGACAAAAACATGAGCACAAAGACTACATGTTTTTATGTATTCATATTCATTATTGGATAAGAAAACATATTTCTATTCATGACTACAATAAGATACAAGAAACCTTCCCAAAAAGTTAAATTCCCCATTATTATTTCTGGTTTCTAGAACAAATCCACCAAAAGATGAATTAAAATAATTAACTATTTCAAATTAATATCTTAGAAAACAAAATAATCCAATAATATTATCTTGATTATGAATTATGAAATTAAATTGACTATATTTAAATGATATTTTCTAGAGGTAAATATAATAAAATTAAACTCAAAAAATATATTATATATCATTTTATCTATATATTATGTGTAGTAAACTTACCATAAAAGGTCTATATTTTATTTAGTATAATGGTATTCCAACATTATCTATATCTTGTTTAGAGATTATAGTAATAGAAATATAACTACCTTCGTTGTTTTATATACTAGAACATTTTAAAAGATCCATTTTTTATTTAATTTTCTATCAAATATGTACTTATTTCGAGAAATTTCAAAACAATTTAATAATAGTAAGTTACCTAGTAAAATAAATTAATTTTTTCATCGTTTTTTAAAATTTTATACACAATGAGTTTTTTGTGAACAAAAATTAATACCATTAAGTTATATTTTATCTATGAGTACATATTTTTGAAATGATTTTTAAAATACATTTAGATTATCTATCATTTTGTAAAAATCATTAGAAATAATAAAATATCTTATCTCATCATACCAAGCTCAAAGAGACATTTTTAAACAATAAAGAGCCATAGAAAATTTAAAATCTCAATTTAGAAATTCTGGATTTGGATATTGAAGGGGGGTTCTCACAAAATCATCTTAAAAAATATTTCCATTGATGAATTTAATCTTGACATCCATTTGAAATAGTATAAATTTAGGATGTATACTATAAGAAATCATTCTGTTATTTACTTCAAATTTAGCAATAGGTTAAATGGTTTCAATTTAATCAACCAATTATTCTTGAATATAACCATGTGAAACCAATAAAAATTTATTTATTAATATAGTTCCATTGTCATCAAGAATGTTTATATACACCCAGTAAGTTTCAATAGTTAGATAATATTTAGGATTTCTAATATTTTTATGAATTTTTTATTTTCAAGCTGATTCAACCCTTACTAAATATCTATGATGAAAAATTAATCACCAATATCTTTAAAAAAATATTTCGAATCACAATATTACATTAAGGTTTAATAATAAACCAATATACATATAGATTCTCTATTTTAAATTCTTTTATATAGATATACATCAATTGAATCTAAAGGGTTGAATATAAGGGTAATAAGGGTCTTCCGAATAGAGGTACTTAGTTTTCCACATATTCCTCAAACATAGGTTCGTAAGAGTGTTCATCTATA
Organism: Viscum album; assembly: GCA_963277665.1. Classification (NCBI taxonomy): domain Eukaryota; kingdom Viridiplantae; phylum Streptophyta; class Magnoliopsida; order Santalales; family Viscaceae; genus Viscum; species Viscum album. The sequence goes on along the minus strand of OY728153.1, from coordinate 1,546,901,756 downwards.
GAAGATATAACATGTGAATCTACACATAGGTAATAATTCATCGGGTGTCATTTCGGTTTAGATTTGACATATCATCTTCAATGTTTTTTAGAAAAATTATAGGCTCATGTGAATTTATTTAAAAAAATGTGATATGGAATGATACATATAATACATTGGTTCTTTTACCAAGGACTCTATAGTAATTAATAATGTTTGAATAAAATTTTTATATAAATTCATAACTATTTGAAGAAACTTTTCCATAACCTCTTTTTTGTTAATTATGAGAACAATATATCAAAAGTCATTAAATTAATTAAATTTTGGTTTTATTTCGTTTCACGTTTCATAGGAAATCTTCTTTTAAAGTGGTTTTTTAAAAACACATCGATAATATATCAATATATATTTATATCTTCATATAAAAAGTGTATGATTAAGTTACTATCATTTATTATTGTCTGAAATGTTTTTTGAAGTGTTCCATTACATATTTCAAACACTCAATTTTTCTAAGGAGTCCTATGAGTATAAAAGTTTTTATTATATCCTTATTGTGAGAATAAATATTCAATGTATTTAATTTAAACTGAAATCCATGATCACTCCATAAATTCTTCATGGTAATTCTGAAATTAATTTCTATTTAATAAAATATTTTGAAATTTTTCTAATGTATTCAATTTTATGGGCATGAAAAAAAACCCATTTAAATCATGAATAATCATCAATAATATCATAAGAATAATACGTTTCTACCAAAAAATCTAATTATTGTACAAAAATGTCCATTTAAACCAAATCTAGGGTTTATGAGGTTAAAAAAATCATTCTTTGGTTTGATGGAAATTTTATGTTACATATGTTTTTAAAAAAGAGTGAACACATTATATGTTATAAATTATTGATTTAGAAAATCCCAAACTAAATCATATTTTGTTTGAGATTTAGAATAGACTTTATATTTTACTGATCTATTATAATATAATAAAGACAATAATTTCTATGAATGAAACATAATTGTGAATATTTTTTTAGAATCAAATAATTTCAATTAACAGAATATTCATTATGATTTCTTAATGTAGTAAATATGAAATCATACTTGGAATATAAAATTTTACAAGAATTTTTTCAATCATAAAATGAAGTACATAATCACATAATTAGAAAATACTAAGAAAATTGTGCATGAAATCATCAATATATATAACACTATTAATTAAAATATAGCAACCGTTACTGATTTTTTAATGCTTACAATTTTTCAATTGGCATTGTAATAGAAAGTGATGGCCCTCTATCAATATTTACAATGTTCTTAAACCATGAAAATTCTATAAGAAGTTATCTTTAGTATCCACTATTCAGATACCATAAGTGGTTATTGGTACTCTTTATGAATTTTTTTTATATAAAATTAATTGAGTAATGATTTTGGTAAATCGATTCTATTGGGTCCAGAAATTTTAGAACATAATATTTGGGAATCAAATGTATCTTAATAGATCTTACAAATCAATATTTCCGACCAAGAAATAAACATCATCCTAATCCTATATGTATATAAATTATTCCTAGAGATGTAAGAAAATGATGTAGGAAGACATTTATTCTTACCTGTTTTATTTTTCCTAGGATGTCACCCAATCCTAGTTTAATATTTTGGAATTGTCTAATTACCAAGATTCATGTCAATGTTTATATTCCATAGGTGAATTTTTGAAGGACCTTTTTTTTCATTAAAAATATTAAATTCATAATTTAAATTCAACAGGGAAACAATAAATTCATTTTCAGTAAAGATTCTAGTCTTTAATGTATCCCAAAAAGAATATTGTTTATTTAGGATTTTAGATAGATCATTTAAATCATTAATGGGTTCCTCGAAAATATTATATAATGATAATAAATCTTTTATATAAATTTCAAATTCATCATAATATAGATTTCCATATGTATTTGGAATGATTTTTGTTAATGTATTTGTTATTCAAATAAACCATATATTTTATTTAATTTGAGAATCATATCTAGATGAGTATTTGTCACATGATTTGTCTTTATAAGTAGTCCATGTTTCCCTCATATATTTTTTTAGTTTCAATTCATGATGCATATAATTTTTCTTACTTTTCGTCTATATGAAATTATATTTTATGCATCATTTTATCTTGAATTTTTTTCAAGAAACATCACCAAAGTTTCCATCCATCCATATATTTATTTTATGGTTATATTATCCATTAAATTTAGATTTTATATGTGAAGTATTCTATTAATGAAATTCACAATCCTCTCTGTGAGATTATCCGTTTCATTATCTCAATCTAAAACGTTTTCACTCTCACTGGTATTATCATCTTTTGAAATCTCCTTTTATTTAGACTATGATCGTTTCAATGAAATTTACTTGTTAGAATAATCAAAAGCATTAATCACATTATGAACATATTTATACATCACTAATATTCTAATATATTCCATGATAATTAATTTTCCAAGATTATAGGATTCTATAATGAACAAACCAATTCATTCACATCGATCTAGTAGATATCTCAATATCTCTAACAATTATTATTTCTCATTAACTATATATACATGGAAAAACATAGTGTTTATGATTCCATTAAACCTGATATATGTATATGAAATTTATTCACTTAGTTTATTTTCGAAGGTATAAAATTTAATAATATAATTATTTAACTTATTTTATTTAAAATTTTACGTTCCTTCCTAGATATAAAAAAATTATAACATATTTGAGAAGTAGTATCGAAAGAAAGTATTCATTTTAATTCATCCATTTTAAAATAATAATATAAATCATTCAAATATTTGTATATATAATCATATTAAATGTTAGTGGAATTCCACCAATCATATCTAGAGGCTTTCAGATTTTTATGTTGATCTTCTATCATATTCCAAATATCAGTATCCATTGTTTCATGATGCATCTTAATTATGATTTTCTGGTAATAAAAATAGAAAATAAAATAAGGTGGTCTATTCATTGCATGACCCACAGATCTAGATTTATCCTTTAGTAAAAATATTATAAAAATAAAATAAAATGGTGATATTTTATAGATGACTTGATCAAAGCCTGATACAAAAGAACAATATTAAAGGTAAAAGTGACTATAATACCATATGATAGTCATAGTAGAGTACTTAAGATGAGGTTTAATTTAATATCTATCAAAATCCATTGATATATAAAGAACCATATTAAAACATAGTGTCAGTTATCATATTTAATATTTTTAAATAAACTCACATGATCTTGATAAAAATTTATTTAAAATAACATGAAAATATCATAATATTTTTAAATTATTCTATATACAAAAAGTAGTGTAAATATAACATGTAAAATATAATTATAAAATTATATTTTTGTAAAAAAAAATTGAAAACTGGTTTTTCAAAATCAACTGAAGAAAAACAGAAATCACAAAAAAAGATAAATTCATTCTAAATCCCAGACCTAGATGACTCCGCTTAAAAATAACCCATTTCAATTTAAATTTATTTTAATAAAAGGAATAATACATATATGGGATCAGGTATAAGATACAATAGTGGATAGTGATTTCCAATATGTCACAAAAAAACTTCTATAGGTTACATGTGTGAAATTATTTTAAATAAATAAATTGAATAGTATTTTTTCTTTTATAATCGGTATAGGATTATGATATTAAAAGATTCATAAAAACATACATAAATAACTCAAAATTAATATAAAAAACTGATGAAGAAAAAGTATTGTCTCATGCAGTGTAAGATCAATGGTCAGCTATTCTATGGTAGGATCATCTCTTGATAAATTTATCCATTTTTTTATAGAAAATTAGATGCACGAAATGTAATTTCATATATTTTTTATGTATAGATGAAAACAATTGTCGAAGTTTTCTTTAAGTAGATTACATATTCCTGTTTTTCTTCACCCAATAAATACTCTATATTTTTCTCTTCCTGATCTCCTTTTTAAAAGTAAATATTTTTTGAAAAAAATATCTATAGTACAATCATGATTACAATTAATCTTAAATAGAACGAAATCAAGTAATATTAAATGATTCGAAATTTACATTTAATTCATAATATATAGTGGTTGGAATATATATTATTTTAGTGTAATTTTACATTATACATCATCTCTTGATGTGTTCCATGCCAAATTGTCCATGGACACTTGAAAACATATCTAAAACTCCATTATAATCCCTTTATATATTATAAATTTGATCCATATAATTATAAATTTCATAATACGAATGTGTGGTAGCTCAAAATATATATGTGAACATCCTTACAAGGACATAATTGAAACTCAATTATATGGTCACTTGACATCATCATAAGGTCTATAAAAACAATATGTGGTTTCTTCAACACATAGTGATCTTAGACACATAGTATATATACCATTGGGTCACTTTATTTTTAGTTTTGATCACTTGTTAACTCTTACAACCAGTTTAGGAGTTATCGAGAAATCCACTCGGATCGATCAAATAGAAATGTGATCAATAACATTGGATTTCTAGTCACTTAAATAAAAATTTGAAAATCCTATGGTGATCCAAGATGCTTTATAAAGTCGATACAGTACACTTATGATCACTTTTGAATATAGATATTTTCACTTCTAACTCATGGTTACTTATCTTTCTTATATTGATTCAAAATCTATCAGAATATTATGAAAATTTCATAGAACATAAGAAAATTCATATTTCAAACATAAAACATATAATTGATTAATAATAAAATAAACATTTTTTGAGATCAATAAAACATAATATATGATGTAATAAAACTGATTATATTCTAAAAATAATCATTATTTTATATATAACCCTATTGTATAAATTATAGTTTCATTGAAAATAATATGCTCCTTCATTGTTTAAAATAATCGTAACTTATTTTACAATGCACTACAAAAATCATTTGTTTTTATTCATTAACCTCCAAAATATTTGTCCTGAATTTTTAATATTGTAACTCCATGTTCAGTAAATATTTCCCTTTTCTATTATAAAAGATCAAAATGATATAATCCTTTTTGTCTTTATAATCCTTATTATTTATCAACTACTTATTCTATAAATCATAATTATAAAAACCTAATTATTCCTTGTGGCATTGATCCAGGTTATTATTTATTTATGGTACCTTTTATTAATGTTGAACATATATGTATTATTTTTACTTTTTAAATGGGCGTCCTAGAATAATCTATCCCTCCAATGTATTATGAAAAATATTTTTATCTCCTGGGATGTTATGTAAGGGATAAGGGTGTAATCATGGCCAACCATGGGACTTTTTCCATAATGTTTTTCTAAACGAGAAGTAAACCCAGTCCACTATTGTAATTCTGAACATTTAATTGTGATTTTCATGCGAGTGAAAAATGAATAATGTTTAATATTTTATGTATTATGTTGTATCTTCATAATCCATGAATCCATTAAAAATTATTTCATTTCCTTATTCCATGATTCCATGCTTTTTATTGTTGAAAATATGATATTATGTTATGTTATTTTTCTATATTATTATTCATTATTTCCACATTTATTTCATTAATTATATTTCTCAAAAAATATTTTCCTTAGGTATTTTCCCATGGGAATCTAATTCATTTTTATGAAGATCTTTAGGATTTAGGGTCACATTGGGGTGTATTAAATTAATTTATTGTTTTAATGTTTAACATAACATAATTATGTGTCAAATATTCCAAAGACAGTAGACCTCTAGATACAATGATATAATTTTTAGGAAAGTATATAATAAATCATGAAATAAATTTTTTAAGGTGCAGGATGGTAACGTTTCTATTAGATAAAGGTCTATATTTTTTTAGATATCTGGACGACATAACTTTAGTGAAAACCAAAGGGAGAGGTATAAAGGGTATGTATAACAATAATTTTACATCCTCAAATTTTGGTAATGTATAGAATAAATGTCTTTCCTTGAAATTTGATCTCATTATGGATATTGGAAATTGGTTGTTGGATATTGAATAGTTATACCAATGGTAATAATACCAAAGAGGTAATGTCGGTATTAAATTGAATATGACATAGTGCATGACCATGAGTTCAATATATACACAGGTAGAAAAACTCTTGTAGGATTTTATTAGGTTAACAATGTTCACATTATGAACCACTATGATAGTTTAATTTTTTTAAGTTACTTTGAAGAACTATAATAAGATGTGTATGATAGACTAACTTAATGTAACCTTGTTTATACTATTATTGAATTGGGTTAAACTAATTTAATTTTTGAAAAACATGATGATGTAAATTGGTAAAATGATAAAATGATGAATCCCTTTTTATGGTATTGATTATTATAGTTATATAATGATGTTAAATTTTCATCACACATGTAATACAATTTTTATAATGCACTGAACAAAAAGGATCCATTAGTACAATGTATAATGTAATAATGACATCAATAATCATCCCATTACAATGGGAAATGGGATAAGATTTCTTGTGATTATTCCCATCTAAATATCATAACAAAATATAAATAATATTACCATTATTTATATCTTTAGTTCATTTAAAATTGGAAGGATATAGAATCATTAAATTCATAAATTAAAGATTTTCAAAGTAGAGACATTCAACTGCTTATATATAAAATATTTGGGATTAAGTACCAAGGTAATTTCTTTAATGGGGTTGTAATATTATTTAAATGAGGTAATTTATGGGATTAATAAAAAATACATTTTGTTAATAGTAATTTTTGAAATGAAGGAAGATAATACTATTCCTAAGTATCAACTAACTATTCGATATTTTAGTAGTGTGAAATTTGGTTACAATGAATCCTAGTTCAAAAATCCTAAATCTAAAGTGATAATCTATCAATGACCACCTCCTTGATCATAGTAACAAGTAAAGTCATATGAAATGGTTTTTTTATGTACAAGGTGGATTTTTACTCTTGATTTATAAATGTTTTATGTCATGTATGACTCACCTTTTAGGTATTAATTTATACATAAATAAATTGGGGGTATAATTATTATATCCCTATTATATGAAACATTGTCATGGTTTGAGAAAATTTATTCCATAAAAATTCATCTCCTCTTCACTTATTATGTTTCCACAATGAATGTACTATCTCTTCTTATAGGGGGACCATATGAGGTTTCTTATAGTGAAATATAAATTCATTTTATAAACAAATTCAAGATCAACTTCTAGAGTATGTATTATTAAGATATCAATATGAAAATTAATCAAATATTATGAGTTTTAAAATTATGAAGATGAAATTTATTTTAGGGGAGAATGTAACAACCTTAGATATTAATTAATTTCTTCCTTTAGTTATGTAAAAATAATTTAATAATTATTTATACACATAAAACCGATCTAATAATTAACCATTCCCTATTTATAACATTAAAAATAGTCATTTAATTAATGGGTATGAATAGACATTAAACGATTATAAAATATATTTGTGTATATATAATATTATTTCATAGATATTTGCTAAATTCATAATTATGTTTAAGAATTAATTATTTTATGCACTGTATTTATTTCAAAGAAATATATGTATATTATTTTTTAAATGAATGTTTTATTAAAATATAATATTGATCTGTTAATTCTATATTTATTAGTGTTTTATAGAAATTATGAATAAGAACATCTTCTATTGTAAAAATATTATTTTCTTATATAACCAATTTATCAATGTATTTTTTGATTTTATTAAAAGAAATTTATAGTATTTTAACCTGATACAATGCATATTCTTTTTATATAGAGAATTTCAATAATAGTTTAATATGATTATTGTTTGATTTATAAAAACATTTGATTTTTAGTTGTATAGTGTAAAAAACTATTTTTAGATAATATTAATTTTTTGAATTTATTATACATATTTCTGAATTCAACATTCATTTAACCATTTTATAGGACCAAATATTTATTTTATAATTTATATTACAATATCTAAAATCATGCTTTTAATTTTGATTCCCATATTTTATATTTCAGAACAGAAGTTATTTTTTTATAAAATATATTTTAACAAATAATAAATTTTTTATTTTGAATTTAATATTATTAACATATATATGTATAATGTAATAAAATTACATCAAATGTCATATTATACAATTTATAATGATCATTGTATTAATATTATATTTTTTATAAAATAGGTTTTTTTTTGAAGAATTATTAAAAATAATTTTTTTTCCAAAACAGTGACATTTATTCCATTATAGTTATATAATTTAGACTTATAACTTCATTAAACCATATAATTTATTTAGGAGAAAATTTATTTCATTTTAAATATAATTTTTAAAATTTATAAAATCTATTTTTCTCTTTATAAAGTAAATGTGATATTAGATTTAAAAAAGTCATTTATTAGTCTTCTAATACAATTAAACAGTAGTTTGGTAAAATTTAGTTTTGAATAGTTTTTAATGACACATAAATGTTAGTTTTTCTATAATAAATGGATTTATGTATTTAAAATATATAACATTTATAATTTTGTCACATAGAGAAATTTTATGATAAAATGATTTTTTAAGAAACAATTTTTTCACATAATGTGAGCTAATACTAAAATAAATTTCATTATCTCATATAAATTTTATATTATATAATTATTTCCAAAAAAATACCACATTTTTAATATTTTTAAATGTTTTTAATTTTAATTGTGAACATTAAAATATGTTTCACTGGGGGAAATTGATGTTAGGGTAATAAGGTTAAATCAATAGAAGAATGATTAATAGAGAGGAATTAGTTATAAGATTTGGAAAAGGTTTTAATATTAAATTATGGAGGGATTATCAGCCATATCTCTTTCTAAAAGCCATTTTTATCCATTTTCAATGCCATTCCCCTTGAATATTAGAGTGATATAATTTGAAAATAATGACTTTTTTGAAGAGTAGATTTTTTTATCTTATAAAAGGTTACCACAAAATGACCATTTATATTCCAATTATAAAGCATTATATCAACCAAAAATTATTCCTAGTATATCATCAACATCCTACCTAAACCATTAATGCCTCTTTCTAACTAGGAAAACATGATAAGGTGCCTTATGTAGTTTCCCATGGGAGAATATATAAGGGAGATGTAGTTATCTCATCCTTAAATATCTATGTTATTTTATTCTTATAATCCCTTCACATCCCCTCTATTCATAATTGTATAAAATTACTTAAATTGATACTATACCTATAACTCCACCTTTTATTTTGAATTATATAATTGTCTAAAATCTATCTATTCATTAATATTGAGAAGTAATATTTTCACCCTTAGAATGTTAATTTATTTAGGAATACATTGGTACCGTGGGGATTAAGAAGTAGATTAATGGATATAACGTATTTTAAGTATAATAAAAACATTACAATTTTCTCACACATAATCCCATAAAAACCTGTTCCTTTTTATATTTTGAAAACATCATCTGGGAAACAAATGATCTATTCCCAACATTATATTAACAAATTACACATATTTTTAGCACCACATTAAATTATTAAGATTGTGAAATAAAATGTCCAGGTTATCCTTGAATCACTTACAAACAAAGGAAAAATGTTAACTCCCCAATCATTATAATTTTTAATGGAATCAAATAAATTTATGAAATTACTAATAGTAACCCTCCTTGTATCCTACTGTGATTTTCTCATTAAAATATGTAACACCCCAAAATTTCATAGTGTGTTATTTCTTCAAAATAATTCAATAACATGCACTACACGCAACACTGAGTTCAATCACACCATGAATTAAAAAATTCCATTCAAAAGAGGTTATGAATAGTATTATCTAAATTTTAAACTTTATATAATCCTTATAATTTTAGAATCCATATTATGAGTTTCTTAGATATAATGCAAGAACAAATTCATTTTCAGTATTGCACTTTTATCAACTTTTAATAGTGAACCCTTTTTAAATACAATATTTTAAACTTTTTGAATAAATGGGGACATCAAAAATTTAAAATGAAACATCCCAAGCTTCCACGGTACACTTTCTTTGAATAATACAGTAGTGTGTGTTGTACGCAACCTTGAGTTTTAACACACACCACAACCAATCAAACTAGCCGTTATGAATAGTAATACCTACTTTTTGAAATTATATATATTTTATATTTTAAAATGGACTTAATTTTTGGATTTGGAATATCGAATTTAGCCTAAGGTGAAAGTTTGGTACATTTCGGATAACATTCATATTTTGATGAATAGTGAAAATTACTAAAATTTAATTAAAAACAACTTTTTTAATCAAAATAATTAATAGTGATAAATTATGAATTTGAGTGGTTTTAAAGTATATTTAGAATATATTTTTACTGTTTAATATAATTTTTTTCATTGGACATAATTTTACAATTAAACCGAACATAAACAAGTGTCAATCTTTTGATAGTTATTATCTCTTAAAAACACGCTATTTGTTTTGACAGCGGGAATTAATTTTAAATTAATTTCTGCAACTTCTGTGTTTTGAATTTAGAAAAATGGATTCCATATTTGGAATCAGGATGTTCAAATTGTGTAAATAGGTATCTTTTATTTTTAGACATTTTGAATAATTACTGCGGTAAATATTTTATTTACCATGGTTAAGGGTAAATCTGGTAAATAAGGGTTAAACAATAATATTATAAAAATACTAAATTACCCTAAAACGTGTCCTAGCCTTATTGGTTGATACATTGTTCGACCATAGGCTTCTTTGAGTCGATTTTGGGACCCCATGGATCCACTTGTAAGTGATAATGACACTTTATTTTAATTAAGTTAAAATGAATACAAAAATGACATAAGCATATATCTTTTAGAAAAACAATTGTTACATATGGTTATATATGTTGGATTTTAGATTATAAATATTCATTAGAAAGATAAAATAATTTCATACATAATGATAGTTTATTTATAATTTTTCGACATTAAATAAATTATTTTATTTATGACACAATGATGATGCAGTAATTACTATAATAGTGCAAAATTAAAATAATTGATATTATAAATACCCAAATAAATATAATATGAAACTTTTAATGAATTAAACTAATTTTCTAGGATAATATGATATATTAGGATTGATTTAATTGAATTTGTTCGAAGTAATCAATCTGTTATGAGTTTCACAAAAATCAACTATTGAATAGTGTCAAAATTGACATAAAAGAGTTCTTAAAACAAATATTATATTATTAATTGATATTAAATTCCTAAAAATCTAAGGTTCAGCCAAGAGACTTATATTATGATATTTTCATCATTAATGGACCACTTGGGGGTCTCCTGGATGTATATAGTATGTTTATTAACCATATTATATAAAAATACAAAGAGACATTGTAAAAGTGAAACTAATTAACTTAAAGTTAATAATTAAATATAAGGTTAATATAAGTACCCAAACCTGTCTAAATTCTATTAGTTGAGTTTTTTTCGACCCATCCCCACCTTAACCTTTGAATAGTCAACTTTGGAGCCATTGGAAACCGATTATGAATTTATTATAAACTAATATCTCTAGCTTTTCCAAAGGTGCCCCTCACCCCTCTTATAAAAGGGCACTCCTCCTTCCCATTTCTTCACACCATCAAAACCTTTTGGTTCGGCCAAACTCTGTCCATATACTCTCCCAACATCCCTCAATACAACCTAGAGGCCTTAGTTTGATCAGAAATCCAACCTAAGTATCCCTTTTGATCAAATCAAAAGGAAGAACCCGAAGAAGAGGTAATGATTTCACCACCCTTTTCTAAGTTCATTTCTTCTTCCACTTCTTCTTCCTTTGTTGTTACCATTCTAAAATAATAAATCCAGTATCATATATATACTGTGATGTTATTATAAATATGGTACAACCATATTCAGTATTCTATCCACCCTTTGAATAACATGTCACCATACGTGCGTACGTACGGCTTACCGTCTCCACGTCGTGGTGTAATTGTTATTCAATATAATATAATTTGGATGGGTATAATAATGATGTGTAACTCATGTAAATAATAAATATAACATGTTAAGGATTATGTATATATGATATACCATCCATTATATATTATTTTAATATCAAAAGAATGATATTGTTGCTCGTGCGTACGTACGGACTACCGTCTCCACGAACGCGATGAGATTCATTCTCCATTTTATCCATTCAAGTATAATTATAATTTGATTATTTAAAAGATGATGTTTAAGGACTTGATATCATTCTAGATATGGATAATATAAAACCTATCCTTTACAAACATGTCTTACGTAACAAATCATATAAAAGAAAACAAGTAAGTTAACACCCGAAACAACGATAATTCTAAGATATTATTAACAAATCAATGTTAAAAGATCATATATGATATCATATTAATACATATGATTCTTTTATAATTTAATAACAATTATTTCACCATTATACAGGAGGTTAACCTACCCTAACCAAGGAAAATTACAAGGTAAGGGTTATTTCTCAATCTCTTCATTATCCGAGGTTGTTTATATGTAATAATCTACTGGGATCTCTTTATCATCCACATCCATGTTTCTTAAAAATATATTTCAAAACCTTTTTAATATTTACTAGAATATCAGTTAAAGTCATTTATACCCTTCTTGACTTTTATATGTGGTTTATAAAGGAATCTTTCCATCGTTTTCAAAACAAGGTCCTTTTTAACCTTTTCGACAGAATTAAGGTAAGAATGTTTTTTTAACTTATACGGCGGGTGCGGCTATTTTCCGCCGTTATAAAATCTTCAAAGCTTCCCTTACAAGATTATAAGAATATTTTCAAAGAAAATGTTTTATTTTATATGGATCTTAAATGATTTCAAAATAAAAGGAGATATTTCTTTAAAAAGAATTTTGATTTCATCTATGTCAACATCCTTTGATGGATTTTAAGATTATTTGAAGTTGATTTATTATGATACAAAACTTCTATATTGTATTGAAGGTTTTGTGATATGTTTGACTGTGGATGTGCTATTTTTATACCATTCATAGTTTATAGTGAAAGTATTGACATTTTGTATGCTAGTTTTAATACGGATGTTTATGTTATGTTTAAACCTTTTCATATGGGAATGCATTGGACTTAATATGTGACGGGTGGAGCCCGCTATAGCTCCTCGATGCATCGGTAGGTATCATGAGACAATCTAGTGTCTTGGAACAAGGCCTTGACAAAATCTTATTTGTAGTCTTGGCATGAGGCCTTGGCTATGTGGTTATGATAGTCTGGCATTATGCATTCCAACATTATGAAAGTGGTTATTGATTTTGCATGTGATTATTCGATTAGTAGAATATCCATGCGAATAAGTAAATGGCATTATTTCATTTTACTTTTGCCATACTATGTTGAAGTTCAAGTTTAAAAGGCTTTTGTTTTAGTAATTCATTGCCTTAAATGTTTATGCTTATTTTTGAATGTTCTTCTATATTGTTATCCTTACTGGGCATTTGAGCTCACCCCTTTTCTATGTTTTATTTTTCCCAGGATGTGAAGATGTAAGTTATGAATGACCTGTCGGGATATTATGAGGGGATTATAGTGTGGACTGTGGAAACATTATGTTGTTGTAGTAGTTTTTCATTTTATAATGTAATGTAAAACTTATGAATATATCTAGTGTTTCCAAGGCTACTAAACCAATCGGTCTTTCGAGATTTGATCTTTCTTGTGATCATGCCAATGTTATGTAATAATGCACCGACTCTGGGTAACTAGGGTCGGGGCGTTACAGTTGGTATCAGAGGAAGTTTAGTAAAAACCTTGGAAGCTAGATTTAGATAAACTCTGATTAGAGCATGTAGACCTAAGATGAACTTTGAGTATTAGTATAGAAGAACTTCCTAGAATTTTGGTATTGTAGAGATTTTGTGAGTTTTCCGAGCAATACATCCCTGTCTGGATACGAGCAGGTAGAGGCGGCTCTGGCAAAAATGTACCTAGGGGTAAAACCCGAAAACACCGCTTTGAGCTAGACTCGAACGGGAACTGGTGCACGACAATGGGCCTTGCTGCACTCTTGGTTACGACACTCCCGGGGGATATGCTTAGGATAACTCTCATTTTCTTTACAAATCATTTTTAAGGGATTATGAGTATATACTTTCTCAAAGAAAACATTTTTATTATTATGGATTATATCCATAAATAGTTCAATTTATGTTAAGTGTTTTATAAGTATGGGATTATGTATTTTGATTCATAAACTGATCTAGTGTATTCCATTATTTAGAAATGGCGCCCAGTAGAAGGAATGAGAACTCCAGAAATGCACATGATCGAAAGAGAAGGAAGGATCATATCTTTCATGGACTTAAGCTAGAATTTATAAGAGAAATAGTCTCCCATGTATTATCGTCATATGAAGAAATAATATCATGTGTTGATAAGATAAGTAAAGAGTTTACTGAGTCCTATGGCTTTGAAGGGAAGCAAGAGAAGAAAAGGTTGGAAGAGAGAAAGATAGATAAAGGGAAGAGGGAAAAGAATAATTTTCCCATATGTGGTAACTGTGGAAAGAAACACCCTGGGACTTGCCTGAAAGGAATGGGAGTTTGTTATAAGTGTGGAGGAAAAGGGCACAAAGTACGTGACTACAAGGGTAAGAAAATGGTTTTAAATGTACAATGCTTCATTTGCAATGACTTTGGACACTACGCGAACCTATGTCCTAGTCATCAGACTATGCCGCAAATGATGTTATTGGATAATAATCAAGTTATGATACTACCACAGATGAAGATGAATGATTAGAGTTCTTATGTTGATTATGTCAATTGAGTGTTGTATCAACAATGTACTTGTTATAATAATTATGGAGTATATAAGGATTGTACTGCAGTACTATTTCATTAAGGACTTGAGATTGTGTAGAACAAAGAAAAGTGACTCAATAGAAGGATAAATGTTTGGAAAATATATGGTTGAGAGAATGATAAATCATAATATAGTTCTGATACTGAGGTAGTGATTTTGGAATAATATGTGATTGTTTTGGATAAATTATATTGGATATTCATGACTACCTTGGAACTGATTAATGATATGTATATTCCATCATTGATGGGGTTTAAAACATTTTTGGATTGATGAAGTATATCCATCATTCTATATAGAATAAGGGAGCATGAATGTAATCAATAAGGAATATGGTAACTCAGGATGATTCAGAATACACGATGAAGGTATTCATATGCTATTACGGGGTAAAAAGGATCTATATTATGATTACCTTCCTTATAAATGTTGGACTGTGAGTTTGGACAGAAGTATTTTGTATAGTTCTAGTTTGGATTATTTTGGATTTCCATAAAAAGACAACCCGGAGGATGGGCGGCAACCCGTCGCGTCCGGCAAGGCTGCGAGACTTGAACCCGCAACCGAAGGGCGACAAGGGTGTATCACCTACCACTGGCCCACGAGATGTCCTGGATTAAATAATTTAGTTTTTATTAAAAGATCTTGTAGATGAATTAGAAATTCGTTTATTTTGGAACCCTATACGAATAGTGTAAATAGAATTTTTACGTTCTATTATCTTTTATAGTGAAAGATGAGTTTGTGGTAAAAATTTATTAATGGATAAAACTCTAATTATAAAGTAAGTATATCTCCTTATGATCTTAGCCAATCTCATAAATAAATTCCTCAACATTAAGAAAAGGAACTTAGAACAAAAATGTTGTCCTAGATGGTACCTTAAATCATCACTAATTTATGGCTTTGGGATTGTTGGCCTTTTCATAGCCATGTTCTCTACCACTCTCCATCCGATAATTGATGGTTAGATTTTTCTTCCATATCCATATTTTCCTACATGGAACCCTAGTATGTGTTATTTTCGGTAATCTTCATACTTTCTACACTTTATTTTAAATAGAGTCCTCATTAATTCATTTTTCGATGTGGGATTTCAACTAAGATATTTTGAAACGTCAAAAATGTGTTATCCTAATACCCTATGTTTTGCGGAACTGATGGTATTTCAAATCATCATAGATTGATGAATTTAAGGACCTCAATTTTACACTTGTTTGTGATTGATGACCTCAATCACTACCTATAAATATTTCCGTTTTTCCTCCAATTATATGTCTCTAATTGCCACTAATGTTCTCCTAATCGAGGTCATAATTTGGTGGTGACCCTTTGATTTCTCTTTTCCTCATATTAAGACTAAATTTTAGTAACCCAATTTCTGATGTGGGTTTTCCCACAAATATATATTTTCTATTTTAAACCTTTTATTTTCGAAGAACAATTTCAAATTGCGAGGACGCAATTTATTGAAGAAGGGGAGAATGTAACACCCCAAGATTTCATAGTGTGTTATTTCTTCAAAATAATTCAATAACTTGCACTACACGCAACACCGAGTTCAATCACACCATGACTTAAAAAAAAGCCATTCAAAAGAGGTTATGAATAGTATTATCTAAATTTTAAACTTTATATAATCCTTATAATTTTAGAATCCATATTATGAGTTTCTTAGATATAATGAAAGAACAAATTCATTTTCAGTATTGCACTTTTATCAACTTTTAATAGTGAACCCTTTTTAACTACAATATTTTAAACTTTTTGACTAAATGGGGACATCAAAAATTTAAAATGAAACATCCCAAGCTTCCACGGTACACTTTCTTTGAATAATACAGTAGCGTGTGTTGTACGCAACCTTGAGTTTTAACACACACCACAACCAATCAAACTAGCCGTTATGAATAGTAATACCTACTTTTTGAAATTATATATATTTTATATTTTAAAATGGACTTAATTTTTGGATTTGGAATATCGAATTTAGCCTAAGGAGAAATTTTGGTACATTTCGGATAACTTTCATATTTTGATGAATAGTGAAAATTACTAAATTTTAATTAAAAACAACCTTTTTAATCAAAATAATTTATAGTTATAAATTATTAATTTGAGTGGTTTTAAAGTATATTTAGAATATATTTTTACCGTTTAATATAATTTTGGTCATTGGACATAATTTTACAATTAAACCGAACATAAACAAGTGTCAATCTTTCGATAGTTATTATCTCTTAAAAACACGCTTTTTGTTTTGACAGCGGGAATTAATTTTAAATTAATTTCTGCCACTTCTGTGTTTTGAATTTAGAAAAATGGATTCCATATTTTGAATCAGGATGTTCAAATTGTGTAAATAGGTAACTTTTATTTTTAGACATTTTGAATAATTACTGCGGTAAATATTTTATTTACCATGGTTAAGGGTAAATCCGGTAAATAAGGGTTAAAAAATAATATTATAATAATACTAAATTACCCTAAAACGTGTCCTAGCCTTATTGGTTGATACATGTTCGACCATAGGCATCTTTGGGTCGATTTTGAGACCCCATGGATCCACTTGTAAGTGATAATGACACTTTATTTTAATTAAGATAAAATGAATACAAAAATGACACAAGCATATATCTTTTAGAAAAACAATTGTTACATAGGGTTATATATGTTGGATTTTAGATTATAAATATTCATTAGAAATTTAAACGATTTCCTACATAATGATATTTTATTTATAATTTTTAGTCATTAAATAATTTATTTTATTTATGACACAATGATGATGCAGTAATTACTATAATAGTGAAAAATTAAAATAATTGATATTATAAATACCCAAATAAATATAATATGAAACTTTTAATGAATTAAACTAATTTTCTAGGATAATATGATATCTTATGATTGATTTAATTGACTTTTTTCGAAGTAATCAATCTGTTATGAGTTTCACAAAAATCAACTATTGAATAGTGTCAAAATTGACATAAAAGAGTTCTTAAAACCAATATTATATAATTAATTGATATTAAATTCCTAAAAATCTAAGGTTCGGCCAAGAGACTTATATCATTATAGGTTCATCATTAATGGACCACTTGGGGGTCGCTTGGATGTATATAGTAAGTTTATTAACCATATTATATAAAAATACAAAGAGACATTGTAAAAGTGAAACTAATTAACTTAAAGTTAATACTTAAAAATAAGGTTAATATAAGTACCCAAACCTGTCTAAATTATATTAGTTGAGTTGTTTTAGACCCATCCCCACCTTAACCTTTGAATAGTAAACTTTGGAGCCATTGGAAACCGATTATGAATTTATTATAAACTAATATCTCTAGCTTTTCCAAAGGTGCCCCTCACCCCTCTTATAAAATGGCACTCCTCCTTCCCATTTCTTCACACCTTCAAAGCCTTTTGGTTCGGCCAAACTCTTTCCATATACTCTCCCAACATCCCTCACTACAACCTAGAGGCCTTAGTTTGATCAGAAATCCAACCTAAGGAGCCCTTTTGATCAAATCAAAAGGAAGAACCCGAAGAAGAGGTAATGATTTCACCACCCTTTTCTAAGTTCATTTCTTCTTCCACTTCTTCTTCCTTTGTTGTTACCATTATAAAATAATAAATCCAGTATCATATATATACTGTGATGTTATTATAAATATGGTACAACCATATTCAGTATTCTATCCACCCTTTGAATAACATGTCACCATACGTGCGTACGTACGGCTTACCGTCTCCACGTCGTGGTGTAATTGTTATTCAATATAATATTATTTGGATGGGTATAATAATGATGTGTAACTCATGTAAATAATAAATATAACATGTTAAGGATTATGTATATATGATATACCATCCATTATATATTATTTTAATATCAAAATATTGATATTGTCGCTCGTGCGTACGTACGGACTACCGTCTCCACGAATGCGATGAGATTCATTCTCCATTGTATCCATTCAAGTATAATTATCATTTGATGATTTAAAAGATTATGTTTAAGTACTTGATATCATTCTGTATATGAATAATATAAAACCTATCCTTTACAAACATGTCTTACATAACAAATCTTATAAAAGAAAACAAGTAAGTTAACACCCGAAACAACGATAATTCTAAGATATTATTAACAAATCAATGTTAAAAGATCATATATGATATCATATTAATATATATGATTCTTTTATAATTTAATAACAATTATTTCACCATTATACAGTAGGTTAACCTACCCCAACCAAGTAAAATTACAAGGTAAGGGTTATTTCACAATCTCTTCATTATCCGAGGTTGTTTATATGTAATAATCTACTGGGATCTCTTTATCATCCACATCCATGTTTCTTAAAAATGTAATTCAAAACATTTTTACTATTTACTAGAATATGAGTTAAAGTAATTTATACCCTTTTTGACTTTTATAAGTGGTTTATAAAGGAATCTTTCCATCATTTTCAAAACAAGGTCCTTTTTAACCTTTTCGACAGAATTAAGGTAAGAATGTTTTTTTAACTTATACTGCGGGTGCGGCTATTTTCCGCCGTTATAAAATCTTCAAAGCTTACCTTACAAGCTTATAAGAATATTTTCAAAGAAAATGTTTTATTTTATATGGATCTTAAATGATTTCAAAATAAAAGGAGATATTTCTTTAAAAAGAATTTTGATTTCATCTATGTCAACATCCTTTGATGGATTTTAAGATTATTTGAAGTTGATTTATTATGATACAAAACTTCTATATTGTATTGAAGGTTTTGTGATATGTTTGACTATATATGTGCTATTTTTATACCATTCATAGTTTATAGTGAAAGTATTGACATTTCGTATGCTAGTTTTAATACGAATGTTTATGTTATGTTTAAACCTTTTCATATGGGAATGCATTGGACTTAATATGTGACGGGTGGAGCCCGCTATAGCTCATCGATGCATCGGTAGGTCTCATGAGACAAACTAGTGTCTTGGCACAAGGCCTTGATAAAATCTTATTTGTAGTCTTGGCACGAGGCCTTGGATATGTGGTTATGATAGTCTGGCATTATGCATTCCAACATTATGAAAGTGGTTATTGATTTTGCATGTGATTATTCGATTAGTAGAATATCCATGTGAACAAGTAAATGGCATTATTTCATTTTACTTTTTCCATAATATGTTGAAGTTCAAGTTTAAAAGGCTTTTGTTTTAGTAATTCATTGCCTTAAATGTTTATTCTTATTTTTGAATGTTCCGCTATATTGTTATCCTTACTGGGCATTTGAGCTCACCCCTTTTCTATGTTTTATTTTTCCCAGGATGTGAAGATGTAAGTTATGAATGACCTGCAGGGATATTATTAGGGGATTATAGTGTGGACTGTGGAAACATTATGTTGTTGTAGTAGTTTTTCATTTTATGATGTAATGTAAAACTTATGAATATATCTAGTGTTTTCAAGGATACTAAACCAATCGGTCTTTCGAGATTTGATCTTTCCTGTGATCATGCCAATGTTATGTAATAATGCACCGACTCTGGTTAACTAGGGTCGGGGCGTTACAAAATATATCTGCACTATTATCATTTTCTCATTCTCGATCATGGAATAAATATTATGATCATAACCTTTATATTGTAAACCACTTTTTATTAAGTACATATTAAGCATATAATACCATAATCCTAGTCCTGGATTCACCCCATGAAGATTATTCTTCAATAAATACACCTCTATATCATCTTCATGTATGATAAATCCATCTATTGACTCAATATATAATTCCATTATAATAATTAATATCATGTATGAACATTTGATATAATTTGAAATACAATGAAAATAATTTTTAGTGTTAAATCATATAATAGTGGTACCATTTCTAAACTATCCATAAGATAAAATATATGTCCCAACTTGTATTCAACAATATGGGGTAAGTGATATAAATATACTAAGACCTCCCATCCTTAAGATGTAGAATTGATAATGACCCTCGAGTCCTACCGCCAATAGGTCCCGATGTGGCGACCAACACCAAGGGTATAGAAATCTCAAAAAAAAAATAGGAGGCATTTCCCTTTTATAGTAACAAATATCAGGGCATAAGATGTATAAGCCTAAAACAACCCAAGACACTCACACAGAGAGAGAGAAATGTATATAGTAACCAAAATCTATCCCGCATGTATGCCTAAAGTAAAACTACTAGAAATACAAGGAAAACATGAAATTAAGTACCAAAATAAAACTCAACAGTGACATAACATCTATCCCAAATGTATGAGCAAGTAAGGTCTAGTATGTTCCGTGTTATCTCCCTAGAAATATGAAACAAAAATTATATACGTAGAGTGATCATAAATGTCTACTCAGTTGGGAATAACCAATGTCACATGTGCACAAGTTCAAGAGACACACTAATTCCCCTGTGATAAAATCGTAAATACTCAAAAATCACCTAACAAGGTATACTATCCACCACAACCTCTCTTAGTAAATTTTATTAGATAATTAATGTAAATTAATTTAAAGTAGTAGGCACCTCAATATTTGGGTACCCCACACCACTTCCCACTAGTTACCTTCTCATCCCTAATGGAGAATTTCCTAATGCTACAATGATTTCCCACTATCCCCACATTCAAAACTTGCCCGCACACACCAAGGCCACATACCACATACCACCTATAAACACAAGTGATACAACCACATCACATCCCAACCAAAAACACTTGGGCCACAATGACCACATCACTCACCTAAAAAAACATGGGCCTAATCCTAAAGAAAACATGGAAACAAAAAACCTCTCACACAATGATTGCAATAAATCTTGTATAAACCTTAATCCTTTAAAGTCCATCTAGAGAGTCTTGGGTGATAAATTCATAGAAGAGGGAGTAGAGAAGAGATAATATCCATCCTTCCAACCTCCAACTAGGATGTTGGGAAAGAACAACCTCTCCAATTACAATGGAGGAGTTTGGAATATAGTGATTAACATGGGTGGGGTGCATATAGAAATCACAATTAACAACATGTATATATATAGTCACCAAACACATAGCCCAACCTATGTAGTTTCAAAAAATCAAACATCCCACACAAAACATCTGTGGCTTCCACTTCTAAATTGACATAACAAAATGAATGATGGTCACTTCCCAATTCAATAAATGAATGCTGCTTTAATACAAGGAACAACTCAAAACATAACCCTATCCATTTCATTTATTTACTTAATATATCCTTACTTGGGGAAAATCCATACAGTATAAATTTTATAAGGCGAATCAACCATACCATACACTACCAACTCCAAAAAAATGAATGAATGTCTAAGGTACAAGAATCTATTCTAACACCCATTCAATAAACATCCTCTCAAAACTCTGTTCAAAAGGCCGACTCAAGGCAACAACATCCTTCTTCAAAACCATACCTCTTAAACCATCCTTGGTACCCCTGCTGCATGAGAAGCACCACACTCAGTAAAACCCAACTCACCATGATTTGTTTCCCACTACACACTCCCCACTCATGAATAGTTCATAAACCATTTACACCATCATTAATAAACTTAATATCACCATAAAATTTCTATAAACCAGTAAAACCCATAACAAACCTCATTAGTAAAATACTTGGTAGCCCCACTTTTCAATAAAAACATTCCCAACGCACCCGTAAACATGAACATAACCCAACCCAATCCTATAGCACCGTTGTGCAATGACTTCCCAAATGCAATCTCACGACATAACAAGTTAATCCATTAAACAATCAATCCATCCCTAAACCTGTGATTCCATTACACAACCTGCACCACCCCTCACACACAACCACACTCCAATCCACCACACCATATGAGCAACAAAAACATAAGGCCAAACAAAACCACACATAACAGATAGAAACACCAATAAAGAAATGATTATTCAGATTTAGAAAACACTCATGATTTAATTCCACTTGGTAAAATATGGGTTATAATAGACTATTTTTTATCCTAATGAATCCAATTAATTAACCAGATATACATGATTAATGTTTTTATTGGTCACAAATGTTAAAAAAGATATTATCAACAAGTATTCATGAGTATGGTGAACAAATAGAGACCACTAATGACCATGATTTTAATGAGAATAAAACTCCTAAATTTCTCAAAATGTATTATCTATAACATATAAAAAAATTCATCATCATCCTCATATTCAAATCCCCTCATATATTATTTCTTATAATATTCGTTATGTTTGGGTCCGACTTTATTCATAAGGGGACATGAGTACACCCACCCAGGATAATGAACACAAGAAAAAAGAGTTGAATGAATCCCTACCTAAAACAATTGATAATAAATAATTATACATTGCTTAAAAAAATAGGGGGTCGCACGAGTAGCATGAAAAACTATATAGGAAAACTGAATTGACTACTAATGCATAAGTGCCCAACACATTGGGGAAGAAAGGTTCTTAAAAGACCATAGAAAACGGAACTGTTCATTGGAATACATGATTTTTTCTATAGAAATTCATTATCTTAAATATAAAGGAGAAACTATTTCAAATGCCATTAATGTTGAATAATGATCAAGACCACACAGTTTATGAGTCAATGAAAGATTCAGGTTTTTAGGAAAAATCTAACATTGTAAATGGAAAACAAAATCATTAAATATGACTATTAAATAATTTAATGTAAAAGTATATATTAATGGGGAGATAATAAAAAAATAGGGAAATAATGGAAATGTATCATTGAGTAGTGAGTCGCTAACTTGTGTCCCTTATGCCAGACTCAATGATGGATGATGCACTGACATGACTTGATGATAACGAGTCACTGATGAGACTCATCGACATGAAACTCACCAATGCCCAGCCTGCTGATGCCCCAACTCATTTACTCCTAGAAATATCAATGCCCAGACTTCCAATTTCTTTATTCACAACCACTAAACTACCAATTCCTACCTATTGACACTATGCTATTTATATGATTCACTAATTCCTGACCTACTGATGAAAAAACATGAAATTTTGAAAAATCTTGAAATGAGACAATGTTACCTCCGTGAACAACCCAAACACTAGATTTTGAAAAATTAATGGACCATGGAGGACCATTACATTAAATTAAAAACCTATAAATCTATTCTTTCCCTCAGTAATTAAAAACCAGACCCAGAAGAAACAGGGGTTTGAACAACCACCAAGTAAGATACTTCTCTTCGGTAATCCACCTATGTTCTTTGAATGGTTGAGTGAAATCCCAATATCGAAGAACACCTCCTCCCACATCTTCTAACCAAAAAATATAGGAGATACAATACATAAGAACAAACTTCTAGGGTACATGAATAAAAGATTTCCATTATACATTTCAAGATATTTGCAACACTGGGCGTCACTAAATCACCCGCATTGGTTTAATGAAATATTAATTAATATGTCTTGATTATGAATCTACTTAGACCCCTAACATGTTAGGGAATTATCATACAAAACAATATAAAAAACAACTCATCTCATAAAAAAAGTTCGAATAACTACATCACAAATAGAAACACAATGAAAAACTGAAAACAACTATGGGTACTGGGCATACATCTGTGTCTAACAGTAACAAGTAATCTCATCCTGGATAAAAAACTTTTAAAAAACATAATCCAAGAGAATGTTCCATCAAAAAATCACCTTCTCATAGTGATTCGGGATCTCTAATGGCCTCTCCACAAACAGTGAATCATCCTTAATATCCAACTCTCCCCAATAAATGATATCCGAGTAATCATGATTAGAAAGATAATGCAGGGAGACATGAAAGACATCGTGGATCCTTCCCAACTATGGTGACAGAGCCAATAGGTATTCCTCCTCACCAACATTTCCCAATACCTCAAAGGTTTTGATGGACCTGGGAGAATACATACCCCCTCTGTCAAACCACTTCTACCCACGTCGAGTGAAAACCTTCAAGAAAAATTTATCACTAACCTCAAAAACCATGGGCCATCTCCTATGATTTCCATACGACTTCAAAAGGCCTTGTTCTTCCTTCATCCTCTCATGGACAACCTACACATTCTTGGTAATACTCTACACCACATCTGGACTAAGAATAGATGTCTCCCCAACTTCTATACAACACAAAGTTGAATGACAAGACCATCAGAATAAATCCTCAAAAATGATCCATAAAAATGAAAGTGTGATAGATATTATTGTAAGAATAATCTACCAATGGAAAATATATCACCCAAGACCCACTAAAGTCCCGAACACATGCCCACAACTTGTCCTCCAATGTCTGGAAGCTCCTCTCTTTCTGCACATATGTTTGAGTGTGGACAGTAGTGTTGAGGAAAAACTGAGTTGCAATGTAATTCTAAAATTACCTCCATACATTTGAGGTAAAACTCATATCCCATAAAGTTATGATAGATCTAGGAACCCCATGAGCTACAACACCTCATCTACATAACACCCTACTAAGGCATCCATTTTGCTCGATTCCTTGATCACTATGAAGTGATCTTATTTTATCTGTTGATCCACTACTACGGTCTATGGGTAGTCCTGTGATGAAAAACATATATATTTAATCCATCTTCCACTGTGGCACTTCTAATGTATGAATCAAATCGCTAAGAATGTTCAGTTTGGCATTCACCTAATGAACCACTAAGAACCTACCACAAACACTGCCACGTCCCGATTCATCTCGAGCCACCCGAAGTGTTCCATCAAGACATGGTACATCTTGGAAACTCCGAGGTGTACGTCTTGGGGTGAGCTATAAAACTCAAAGATAACTACCCAATGAATCATGATAGAAACAAATATCTTCTCATGGAACATTATTTTATTCTTACCATCTGCCAACCATTGCTCCAGGGAATCATCCTAGTCCATGTGATCATGCATTACAAATACATCTAAGTCTCCCCACTTAGTATATTCCACCTAATTCCTCATAGATGAGTGCCCCCATAAATTTTAAAAATATCATTTGCCTCCATACATCCCAACATCTAAGTGCGTCGTAGCCAACTCTTCCATTTCCTTCCAAGTGTCTGTAGATTCCTGAATTGGTTCCCACTATGACATCCTACCCAAAGAATCAACCAAAAAATTCACCTTTGCAGTGGTGTAATAGATCTCAAAATCCCAATACAAGTGAAAATCTATCCACCACCACAACCACATGTTTAGATCCTTATGGGAAAAGATATACCTCAGGCTCTTGTGATTGGTGAACACCACAATGCACTCCCTTGTGATGTAATGACACACAACAGTTGTGTGGATATGACTACAACTAACACTAGAAAATGTGGGGAATATTTAGGTTTATGGGGATGTAACTTCCTCGACCCATAAGAGACCACTCCCCATTGCAGCATCAGAATACATCACATGCCTAAACATGAATCCTCACAAAACTCCTCAAACATCACACCATCATATGGAAAGCTGAGAACTAGGGAACTGACCAACTTCCCCTTCTGATGGTCAAAAGTTTCTTGGCACTTCTCAATACACATAAAGGAATGGCCATTTCTAGTCAGATCATTCAATGGGACTACGACTCTAGAGAAATTAGGTAAGAATCTATAGTAATATCCTACCTGACTGAGAAAACAGCAAACAACTTCACATTCTACGGGTATTACAAAATAACTACTTCTTAGACCATCGATAGGTCCCCTATTATAGCCTTCTATGTAACTACACATTCAAGGCAGTGGACCTCCCATGTCCAACACTTTCACTAAGACATCTTTCCCTAGAGTTGTTGGTATTGAAGGGCATGTAGGGAAGTCCTATGATTCTTGGTATAATCCTCCTTTTTCATCTTGTAGATCACAATGAGATCCATGAATACGAAGATGAAATAATCTTGGAACACATGAAAGATGGTGTTTATTATCCCTATAAACATGACTGGTGTGTTTATTAACCCGAATAACATAATAATTAATTTGAAGTGCACATACATGCACATGAAAGAAGACTTCAATATGGCACCCTTATTTATCCTCAAATAGTGCTATCAAGACCACATATCAATCATATAATACTATCTTTCTCCCCTTAGCTAGTCTAAATAATCATATTCTGTTCAGAATGGGTCATTATTCTTGACCATTACCTAATAAAACCTATGATAGTCTATAGAAATCCCCAGACCACCATTTTCATTTTTTTAAAACAACACTAGAGAACCCAATGGTGACACACAGGGCTAAAAAAATACCTTCTTCATTAGATCATAAATATTCATTCGCAACTCCCATAGATTAGAATGAGATTGCTAATAAAGATCCATCATAATTGGGATAGAATTAGGTCATAATTCTATCCCAAAATCAAGGTCACATAAATAGGGTAGAGTCACAACCTCTGTAGAAAAAAAAATCCATGAACTCCCTAACAACAATAAATACCTCCACTATCTCAACATCCACTGATTCCACTAACAGCTCAACCAATAGTGATGGTATGGCTCCACACAGTGACTTCCCATTAGACTATAGATCTATCAAACTAAATTCATAAGCTAGCCACCCATATCTCAATACACGAATCTTCTCAAGAAGATATTGACTACATTATTCATATCTCACAACCAGTAAATGCCAATGATAATATTGTATGGATTTATTTGCAGCACGATGATTTCTCCACCAGATGAATGTGGCACCAACATTAGTCTACTTCCCCAACAAAACATCAAACAAGTTGTTCTGACCTCTCACTGGTGTAATCAACACTATGTATATGGAAATACTCTCTATGTCCCATCCCATAGCATTGGAAGAAACAGGTTCAACAAAGTATTATGAGTCTCTTGAATTTGAAAAGGTGAAAACAAGAGTATTGAAGATATTGATCATACCTTGAATGATAAGCAGTCCTGCCTAAATTGATGCCTCTATAGTTTTCAACTGACCACACCCAAATCTTATTCACATCTTCTATTTGACACCTCCCAAACCATTATTAGGTTATGGTTCCTATGGAATACCTTGAGGTCAGCCTATTCCAGATTCTTCTCCCTACGATGGATCAATAATCTGCTATCCGTGCGGCTGAAACGTCCTAGTCGGAAACTACTGTCGAGGCAAGTGATAAACCTTCCCACAACCACTATACGATTCTCGAACAAGGAACTGACTCTGAAGGTTCCTAAAGAATCCACAAGAGGCCCCTCCCTTGGTAATCCTCTTAAAGAGTTTATCCTATACACTACCTTATTCGCCTTATGAACCCCTAAGTAATTTAGTATTGTGATGTGTGTAACTGAAAACTAGAGGGAAGGAAAAAGTGTCCCCTCAAAACAAATCTTTTAAGATTCATCATCTGGAATGATATCTGGTGAAAAGTGAAGGAGATCCTGAAACATGATCCATACCTCTTTCACTGACATACTCCCCTAGTAGAGGGAGAATAGTTCCTACCTCTTGTTGGACTTCATCATCGAATAAATGAATTCCGCACCGAAATCCTTCTCAAAGTCACCCCATGAAAAAGAGGCCTTCTTCCTCTCCTTGAGGTAAAGCGTCCACCACCGATGTGTGTCTCCCCTCATCTAGATCACTACAAGGGGAACCCAGTACTCTCCCAGAGCCTGGAATAATCTGAATGACATCACTAGCTCCTCGATCCAAGACTCTGTCACCATGTTTGAGAAACTACACTCATAATTTGACAATTTATTTCATTGGGAATCCCAAAGGGTCTTCTACCACTATATTTCATTCTACTCTAGATCAAACCTCTGTCGATTATCTGGATTGGCCTTCTGAGCCTCAACTATTGTGATGACCTGAATCTGGAGCCAACCAACTGGTTCCCCGTACCTGGTTCGCCACATAACCTCAATTGCATTTCCACAAATTTCATAGGTTTCTGACTAGGAGTGAGGGCCTTGGTGAGTCATTAGGGAAACTATTCTCTCATTTTGTAAGGTATACAGGGAAAAGGAAACAATAGTCAATTGTGAATGTAGTAAACAACATACAACAACGGAAACCAAACTGTAGAAGCAATGAATATATATAATGATGATAATGATGTAGCAGGTAAAAGTATCTATGGAAAGCAGAAAACACAAAAATGTGTTGAAATACAACTGGAAACAAAGTACTAAAAGTAAATAGTAACTCCAGCTGCATCACAAGCCTATGCTCATTCTTATGCTCTCCAGCTCCAACCATCAATCATATTCCTCAAGTAGTGGGGACATAGTCTCTATCCACAACTGAAACCATCGGTCTTAGAGCAGTGCTTATTCTGGAAGATCGTGCTGTTGCATATGGATCTTGGCAGTTGAGGGCACATGAGAATAAATATCCTACACCCGACCTAGAGTTTATAGCTGTTTTTCATGCTTTGCGTTTTAGGAGACACTATCTTCTGGGAGAGCATTTTTTGGTATATAATGACCACAAGATCCCCAAGTATATCATCACATAGCATGACTTGAATCTGAGACAGTAGAGGTGGTTTGATTACCTAAAATCTTTTGATTTTGAGCTTTGTTATATGTTTGGGAAAGGTGACATTGTGGAAGACACACTGAGCAGGACGACACAGATACAGGTACTTCAGGAGGCTAGCAGTGAGTGAAAACTTATGGATCTATTCTTTAAAATTCATTTGGAGGTGCACAATACACAGGGTCAAACATTTCTTTCTTTTGTATTTGTTACCTATACCCTTCTTGAACGTGTTCGAAGGATGTAGCTATCAGATTCCGAAGGCCTAGTCCTACAGAAAATCATGTCAGGAGAGGACCCTCTTCCTAGATGGACCATAGGCGAGTATGAGATCTTTCATTTCCAGGGATGTTTATGGGTGCCAGTTAATATATACGAGGAGCTGATGTGAGACTTTCATTCCTCAGTTGGGTCAGTTCATCCTGGTGTGACCAAGAGGTATCGTGATCTACACCGCCAGTATTGGTGGCCAGGTATGAAGAGAGATGTTACTGGTTTGGTCATGAGATGTTCCACCTATCTGTAGGTGAAGGGAGAGCACCAGTGACTAGCATGGATTTTACAATAGCTACCCATTTTCAAGTGGAAGTGGAATGATGTCATGATAGACTTCGTGATAGGGTTACCGTGATCTCCTCTAGGGAATGACATGGTATGGGTTTTCATTGACTGGATCACAATGGTTTCTCGCTTCTTGCAGATAAAGGAGACCTTAGGTGTCGATGAGCATGGATGGTTGTACATCCGTGTGATTTTACACTTGCATGGGGTTCTGAGTACTATCATTTTAGATAGGGACTCCCTCTTTACGTCGCATTTCTGGCAAGGGCTATGGAGGGATTTTGGTAAATAGGTACTTCTGAGTACATCTTACCATCCCCAGATAGATGGAACGTCAGAGTGCACAATTCAGGTTCTTGAGGATATGGTTAGAGAATGTATTCTGGACTTTGGAGGTTCTTCGGAGAAGCATATACCTCTTGTGGAGTTTGCCTAAAACAATAATTTCAAAGCAACAATTCAGATGGAACCTTACAAGGCTTTGTACGGTAGGTCGTTCCAATCACCCTTGTGTTGGTTGGAGGCAGGAGAGGTAGCTATTCAGGGACCTCATCATGTTCAGGAGACCACAGAATATGTGGAGTTGATTTGAAAAAGGATGGCTACTACACAGTCTCAGAATAAATGTTATGCTTATCGGCGGAGACAAACTTTGGAGTTATGGTTGGAGATCAGGTTTTCCTACGTGTTACCCCAAGGTTGGTACACAAGAGGATCAAGAGATAGAGAAAGCTTTCACTTAGATATGTCGGGCCATTTTAGGTTATAGAAAGAATCGGGATGGTTTCTTATAGTTTTCATTTAGCTCATAGGTAGAAGGATATGCATGACGTCTTCAATGTTTCTCATCTTCAACGCTATTTCTCATACCCGTATCATTTTTTTTAACTCGAGGAGGTTGAGCTAGAACAAGATGCATCATTCCAGGACCATTCTATTAGGGTTTTTGATCATAGTGCAAGGGTACTTCGTGGTCGGTCTATTCCTCTAGTACGGGTGCTATGGCAGCACGACCGTGTACAGGATGAGATTTGGGAGAGAAAGGCCGATATGCGATCACAGTGGCCAGAGTTGTTTGAGGTTTCTTCTTCACCACCTTGTTAGGGAAATTTGGGGATGAATTAATTTAAGGGGGGAAGTTTGTAAGAACCCAGATCTTTGTTTCAGGTATGTTTTTTCTTTTTGGTTGTTTTTGAGAAAAAGTGGAAAATATATAAATTTTCTTAGTACACACCATGTACTTTATAAGTACATGCCGTGTACTTTGATCCCGCACATGGCCGTGTGTTTTCCATGTCTAGGCCACACACACGGAGTGTAGGTGCGATTTGGAGGCCACCTAATGCGGATTACAGAAAATGTGAGTACACACCATGTACTCAAGAAGTACACACCGTGTACTCTTCTTTTTATTTCATTAAAGGGATCGGGGTTGCCTTTAATCTCAATTTCAATCTAATTCTTTTCCTAATTACATCCAGAGTGTCTGAGGAGGCCAAATCTTCTTCGAGCCACTGATCGGTCACCGGTTATCCAAATTTAACACCATCAGTTGCAATAGAATCGCTACGGTGAGTTCTTAGTTATTTCTTGGCCATGTTTCCTGATTCTTTCTCGTATGAGAGTAATCTGAGGTTGAAAATTTTATATGGTTTTATAGAACACCTCTATTCTAGTCTGATTAAAAGGACAAGATTCAAGTATATAGATCTCCTAGGATTGAGGTAGGTGTTTTGTTGCTTTACATTGAATTTCTTTGAGTTTTTGTGAAACAGTGTTAGATTCCCATGTATCGGGTATCTTGGGTTAGGGTTTTGATCCTATATTTTTATCTACCATAGATTTCCTGTATGCTTGAGGTTATTAAATGATTAATAATTGCTTGTTATCATGTTTTAGGATCACCCCAAGGGTGTTTCCCTTGTTCTGGCTGTTTACCACCATTTGGCTTAGGTTTCCTTTGAGGAATAACTTGTTGCATTGTTTTCCTACCGTGAGATAATTGATTTCATGTATTTCCGACTATTTATATTCTTTTGATGCATTGATTCTATTATCCAACTAGTTTTTTATCTTACTTAGTGCTGCTGACAGTCGATTGTGCATGACTAGACTCTTGAGTGCTGTGTGAACCTAGCGAGGAAGACTAAAGAGGGAATTGACAATTAAGGGCTTCCCTAGAGAGTATATTATAAATTAGTATCGTTAGAAAGACCTATAGGAATTGTAATTTGTTCTTCCTTATAGTGTCCTTAGTTATGTATCGAGATTATATGGGGAATTAGATGTAAGTGCTTCCTTAGAGAGTCTATACCTATCATTGCAAGACCGTACGGGAATTGACGGTGAGAGCATTCTAGAGTGTATGCTCCTTTGTATGATTACTTGACTGGAGGGGCCTGCTAGTATGATCCACCCATAGAGTCAGTGTGAATATTTTTTGCTGGGTTGTGACGAGTCCACCAAGCCAATAAACAAGCTTGGGTTTTGTACTACTTGTTTTTTATGAAGTCTGCTGAGATACCTGCTGTGATACTAGCTATGCCATGGGATTATAGAGCTGTTTTCTAGGATCCTTGGTTGATAATTAAATTATGAAATTAAATAAGTAAATAAATGTAAATGGAGATTTTTAGGATTGTTTACTTAGTGTATTCATGTTTCGCTACTTCATTTAGTTTAATTTCTTTTTCAATATTTCTCACTGATAGTAGGGAAAAGATCTTGTGGTGATTAACTACTGGGAGTTGTCTCACACCCTATTTGGGTCATGATTTTTGGCCCAAACCGGTTATATGGTTGAAGGTGTGGATAGGGATTGTGTCCCTTCTACTTTGGGTACATGATTGCTAGTCAGATCAAGAGAGCATAGGACCAAGCATCGGCTTTCGATGCTGCTGGAGTTACTGTTTACTCTAATTACATTGTTTCCAGTTGTATATCAGTATGTTGTTGTGTTTGGTGCTTTCCTTAGATACTTGTTCTTGTTGCATCATTATCTTCATTATATATATTCATTGCTTCTGTAGTTTGGTTTCAGTTGTTATATGTTGTTCACTGCTTCCGCTATTGATTGTTTTTTTCTTTTCTCTATATACCTTACCAAATGAGGGTATAGTTTCCCCAATGACTCAGTAAGGCCCTCGCTACTAGTTATAATCCTCTGGGATTTGGAGAAATGCGCTAGAGGTTATGTGGAGAACCGGGTATGGGGCACCATTTGAGTGGCTCTAGATTCAGGTTGTTACAACAACCTATGCCACTCATGGACGTAGACCAGGTTCCATTGTTGAATGGTAAACAGGGAATTCCTAATCCCGTGTAGTATGAAATTTATTTAGAATTCATTTTAACTCATTTTTTATTTTAATTTCATGAAAACAACCAAAAAACAAGAAATAAATTCATAATTATGCATTAACCATTCCTAGGGTCTCTAACCCCCCATTTAGTGTATCCAATCATGGTCATTTGGTATGTTAATAGTCCTTGCATCATATCACGGGGTCCCTAAAATACCATATCCAAGTTAGTCTTCCCTAGCCTATGTCACACACCAGGATTTCCTAACACTATTTCCTTACCAACCCATCCAATCTTCATTATGCCTAACTCAAAACCCCATACTATCTCTCAACCATAACCTATGATACTATTCTTTCTCAATCAATATTCTTCATGATGAGGGAAGGGATATAAAGATGTTGAGACCTCCCTTCCTCATGATGATAGAAATATAATGCCCCCCAATTCCTGCCTCGAATAGTCCCAAAGGTGGAAACCATCACCAAGGGTATAGAAATATCACAAAAATATGAGGCATTAACATTTTTATAATAACCAATACTGTAAGATAAGATGTATCAACTTCAACAACTCCAAGAAAAAAATATAGAATAAAACCAAAATCCATACAACATGCATGATTGAATTAAGAGAATGAGAAATACATGGGAAACTCCTATGTAACTACCAAAATAAAACTAATAATTGACACATGAACCATCCCCAACATCCAATCTAGTAAATTCCATCACAGTCTTTGTAATCTCCATGGTAACCAGAATTTTTTTTCATTTATGTAGGATGAGCATACAAGTATACTAAATAGGTAAATTTAATGTCCTATATGAGAAAGTGGGAGAATCATACTAATTACCAAGTGAGAAAATATTTGAAACTCAAAAGAACCTAACAAGGTATAATATCCACCCCATCCTCACCAAGGAAATCTCACCAAATAGTTAAATTCGTGTCATGTAATGTATTAAGCATGTCCATGTTTATGTACCCACACCACTTCCCACTGGTTAATTACTCATCCTTAAAGGTGATCATCTTGACACTACAACACTTTTCAACAAGACCTATGATCATAAACATCCCACACACACCTAGGACACATACCACGTCCCACCAGCAAACACATGGGCCAAAACCAAATCACATCCTACCCATAAATACCTTGGCCACAAAGGCCACATGTATCACCTAAAAACACAAGCATCTCATCCTAAAGATACAAGGGAATGAAACCACTTCTCACACATATAGTACCATAAATATGGTAATAATACAGAAGTTATTATGAACTAACTAGAGTTTATTGGGAGATATAAACCTAGAAGAGGGAGAAGAGAAGAGACAATAATCATTCATCCATCATCCTACCATGATAATGTGAAAAGACACCCTCTTGTATAGTAATTGGTGTATTTCTCACGTAGTGATCAACATGGGTGGGGTGCGTATATAAATAATAACAAAATACATGTCTATATATAGGTACCAAAAACTCTGCCCAACCTATGGTTTTTAATAATGTCAACCAACCCACATAAAACTTCACTTGATACCCTATCTAAAAGCATGTATCCAAACAAATGAAAATCACTACCCAAATAGATAAATGAACACCACTTCAATATAAGACACAATTCTAATCATACCCCAAGGGAATTAATTTATTTAATTATTCAATTCCAACATGGGATACTACCAAACACGACAAACATTACAATGAGAGGAAACCATATCAACCATTTCCAAATCCAAATATTGATAGAAGAGACAAGGTAAAGAATCCATTCTAATACCCATTCAATAAATTGGAAACTAGAAAATTCTGGAAAAAGTACCACTCAATGTAACACCATAATTTTTCAAAATAATGCATCCTAAAAAATCCTAGAAATACTTAGTGAATGAGAAGTACCCCAATCAGAAAAACAAAACTCACCCTCCTTGCAGTCCCAATGCACACTCCCCTCACATGAACACCCATTCAACCATTGCCACCATAATTCCTCAATGTTAGGTTACCCTCCCCTTCCTCTCATCAAGTAAATTAAAAAACAATCCACATTATTGCCACACATTGTAGACATATTATACAAAAACACCACACCCAGCACACCCATAATCATGAGCATGATACAAACTAGTCCGGAATCCATATTGCACAACCACTGCACAGCTTCAGTCCAACTATATAACAAGTTCATCCATTCCAAAATCAATCAATCTCTCAACCTTTGATTACACTACACAACCTACACCACCCCACACAAATAGGGAAACTCTCGTACATAGTTCCAGACAAAAAAACACTGGCACAGGGCTGAATAGATCAAAACATAACACAGAACCACACCAATATTGAAATGTTCCTTCAGATTTAGAAAAAAACAATACTTTAGTTTCACTTTAAAAATATGGGTTATCAAAGGAAAAGTTCGATCCCAATGAATCCATTTAATTAAATTCATATACATGATTAATGTTTTTCATGTTTAGAACCATTTAATTGAATATTATCAACATGTATTCATGATTACAGTGCACAAACAAAGACCGCCAATGACATTAATTTTCAGGATAAGACAACCCATAAAATTCACAATAGGGCTTAAGGATAACATATAATACAAGGTCATCATTATCTTCATCTTCCTAGAACCTCATTTATTACTTCTTATTATAATCATTATGTTTAGTTTTGACTATATTCACAAGTGGACCTGTGTAAACCCACCCCGTATGATGCACAAGAGAATAAGAGTAGAAAAAAATATTACATAGAATAATTGATGATTAAAAATTAACCCTTGCATAAAAAATAGAAGGTAACACGAGTAACATGAAGGACTATAAAGAGAAATTATACCAAATACTATATAAAAGTTGAATAAATCCTTAGGGAAAAAAGGTTCTCGGTGAAAAAGAGAAAATTAAAGGGTTTAATGGAAGAGGGTATTTCGGATTTAGAAAGGAAAAATCCTAAATCTACCAGGGAAACATTTTCAAATTCCATTAAATCTGGATCATGATCATGAACATTAGTTTTGGAGTCAATGTAATCTTCAATTTTATTGGAGATAAATAACATTTGATAAAGCCCATGAAACCTCATTAAATTTGAAAATTGAATCATTTAATGTCTAATGATACTTCAAAGGGGAGAAACATGATGAATAGGGAAAAACTGAGAATGGCCTACTAACAGATAATCCATGATGTAGAGCATGTCACATGACTCACAAAAAATGACTCACCGATGTGAGTCACCGATGCCTGAGTCACTGACACCTGACCTATTTATGTCCCAACTCACTAATGCCTCAACTAATCGATTCCCAACATATCGACACCTTGAGTGACCGATGTTGAGCTACCAAAACCAACCTATCAATGTTGATCAATTAACCTGGCTCACTAATGCCTGACCTACTAATGAAAAAACTGTAAATTTAGGAAACTATTGAAATAGTCCACCGTTGCCTCCAGGAACACACCAAACACTAGATATTTACAACATAATGAACTATATAGGTCCGATCCATTACAAAATCTCATCCATATTAATCATTTTATTTTGAGTAAATCCATTACACAGAAGTTATATATTGGTTAATTCCACCTTAACATCTTCATTCAGTTTGTTATAGGAAACCAATTATTTCTAATAATGTTATTTTCCCCCATTCTAGAATGAATCCCTTAAATTATTTTATTTTAATTTGATAAATAACTTAATTTATATTATTGATCTAAATAGCATGCTTAATACCCTTAAAACTCATAGGATAATCTTATGAAAAGAGTGAAGATTTTATTGATACTTTATTCTTCTCATTTTTACTGGATGTTATTTATAAAAAAAGGGTTTTCGTATAAATGTTAGACTTATTTATCATCTTTATTGTAGTTAAATAATTTTTATTTAACCAATGCATTTTTATTCTATTTATTAAAATCTATTCCAACCCCCTCTTATCACAATATTTTACTTAACTAATCAAATCATACAATGGATTTTTTTATTTTTGTTCAAAAAATTTCTAATTCCCCACCAAAATTACATTTTTTATTAAAATGATATTTATATATCAATTTTTGAAATATTACTATGAATTTATCCTTGTTTTTTAACTAATAAAAAATATTTCATACCTATTTGATTCTAAAATAATTTGTGTTTTCTCACTATTAAGAAAAAATAATTTACCATCAATGATTCAAAAGTTATATAACGTGGGATTTTTCTAATACCGTATATAATGTGAATTCATTTTTTAACTCATATATATCTTTTATATATTCGTGTTATGGAACTAATTCATGACCACTCCTATCAAAAAAATTATGTGGTAGATATTTTCCAATGATAATTGCCCAAGACAAGTTATTGATGAACTGGTTTCTCCTCTCACTTATACTCTTTTATTAAGGATTATTCTTGATTGTAAAATGATGAATTATCCCCTAATTGTTTACATTATACTCTACTTATATCTTGGTTAACTATATTTCATTATCTTTATATAATTTAAAATTTTATAACATATTATATCGTCCTCCAATATCTTAAATAATTTTTTTTAATTAAACTACTGGGATTTTTATGTAATCACCAATAACTATGTCTTCTTATTGTAGTAATCATTGAATATTATGTTGTATCTCTTCACATCTATGGATGTAGGTAATTTCTATCCAAAAATATCAAGAACTACTAATTCATAAAATTTAATTTTCTTTTTTACCATGTAATTATTATAAATTTTCTATAACTTTTATTAAATCATCACACATATAGGTATAATCCCATGAAAATTAGGGATATTCCACCCTCTATAAATTTTTTCATGAAGGTCAAATAATTTTTAGTATAAGTTGGAAACTATTAATTTCAAAAAAAAATTCATTTAACATACATAGAAAAAACACCTTTTATTTCCCACTAATGAGGGAGAGATTCCCTTTGTGTCCATTTATTTTCATAATCCTTTCTCATAAGATCACTAGACTTCTTGGAGATATTTTGTGTACATCCTAATTCATGAAATTGAAAATTACTGAGTAGATTGTGACAGAGTCACTTAAAAATAAAGGCATCCACTTTTATAATGTACATTCCACCATTTTTACTATCTTGTTTTAATAACATTTAATAACTCTTTTCTTTCAAAATATATGACACGTCTCAAGTCATATTTAATGTTAATGATAAGGTTGTTATTCCAAATTATAAAGGAAGTGAATCCACTATTAAGAATCCACAAAAAAAAACCCTTTTTTAAAAAATATATCTCCATAAATATTATCATTCATTACCCTTTTCATATTAACTGAAGATTGATTCATCACATCTGTTAGTAATTGGAATAATTTTCCCTCCTTTAGATATAAATGGAAGTATTCACTAATAAATTATACAAAACTATTATGTGTTATTGTCTTATGAAATTATTCCCTTTTCTAATATTATATACTACGTAGAGACTCCTTTAATACAAACCATCACATTATTAGTAAAAATATATTTATTTTTTTCTATATCATTCACAATGAAAATAGATGTAACTGGAATCATACAATGTATATTTATTTTTTCTTATCTATATTCATTTATATTATACATATAAATTATTCATTATTATGGATAATTCATATTTGGGATAACCCATCTTCCCATTGTAATAAATAATTATTTTCCCTCATGAGTCATCAATGTTTATCTAGTGGTGTTTTAGGATTCTCCCAAATAGATATTTCTCCTATGAGTGTGATCTTACTATTTTACACAAGCTATGATAACCTTATTCTTACGATAAATCCACACATGTATTTTACCTTCATGATAATACCTTTGTTGTAATACCATGATATTTTAATGTATAATATTATGTTCTATAGAGTACAAGACACACAACACCGAATAAATATATAACAAAAGTATAAAAATTAGTAATAAAATAAACATTTTTAGAGTACATATGGGAAGCAAACTAAACAAGGAATATATATAAGGATCGCAAGTGTAAATCCATACTAATGTATAAAGTATATAAATAAAAAAAATTATAGTCTATTGGGGTCATATCTCACCAACTTCTATATCCATTTAAACATGGTCAATTGTCCACCACATGGTTTTTCCCTTTTCCAGAAGTCTCTTAAAATTTATAAGAACAAAAAAATTCCAAAGTGGGTTGTTAGTAGAAGACTTGGTAGGATACCACCAATGTGTCCAAAGTAGGGTGTTAGTAGAAGACATGGTACGTGATAAAGCCAAGTCCATTTCTAGAAAGACAATATGAAATCACTTGTGGTCCAACCAGGCCCATAAAACCTTGTCTATTTTTTATATATCATTAATTAAATTAATTAATAATAAATTCACATTAATTAATTCATCATAATTATAATTCATCTCACAAAATGAACTAACAGTTATTCAAGAAAGGTGGTGAACCTGAAATATCATTCCAATTCAAATGAATATGCCCCATAGGTTAAAGAACATGAGACTAACTACACACACACACATGAAATCATAATTAATAATTAATATCAATTAATAAAACACATAAAATTTATCATGGAAACATGTGTAAAAGAGATACATAGAGGCGTTGAATTTCCCACCTTAATGTTGTTAGTATCTCCAATAGGTCGGTCAAAGTTGTCAACAACCGAACTACATTCGTACACCAACCATAATAATGAGAACATGGAAAGGATTCATAAAACCAAAGGCATAAAATTATTTTCTAGAAGAAAATAAAATATTTAATTGGATAATTATTTCAGTCACCAAGATAATATATGATTTATCATCTTTAGCCAACACATGCCATATAAATATTTTACTCCGGAGTAATTATCATTTGATTATTAAATTTAATTTATCATTTTATAATTATCATCTGATAACTTCTTCAAAATTTTATTTCTATAAAAGGTTGATTATATTTTTTTCATTTATCTATTGATTATACCTTAATAATTTAGTTCCCTTACCTCTTCATAATTCATGATAATTATCATTCGACAATATTCATAGTTATCTTCTGATAAATTTGATAATATTTATCACATGATAGATTCTTTAAAATTATCCTTTCATAATTTCTATAATTATTTCACGATAATATCATGAAATTATGCATTGATAATTTTTGAAAATATCAATTGATTATTATATTAAATTATATTTTACATTTATAGTGTAGAAAAAATGATTAAAAAAATCTGAAAAACATAACTCACTACCTTTAAAACCAAACATTGGATTAATAATTTTCTCATCATCATGAAACCAATGACATTGATAGCCTGTAAATCGGATTAGTATCAGAGAATTTATGTAATAGATATGTTTGAAATAATAAAAAATATAATTAAATAGAAATCTAAATGATTGTTGGGGGAGGAGAGAGGACATGCATGCAGGAGTGAAATCTCTCATCTTCCACATTGTGCAACTCCACCTATTCCCCCTTTGTATAATGTTTCTCATTATTGCATATAATTTTCCATTCCATTATTACAATTCCAATTTACCTCCTCTATAATTCATATGTTTAATGTGTAACCACATATATATTTTTTAAACTCATTTCTTAAACATATTAAATGTATCGACCCAATTGTTATAAATAAATTTCCATTTTTTGTTTTAATTAAATGTTTTATTATGTAACATGGTTATAGAAACACATGATCTCTTTTAAATACAAGTAAATATAAAATAACATCACATAACTTTACCATTGCTAATATATACTCTGAAGAGTTATCATAATATTAGTACAAATATAGGGTTTTAACAAATCCAATTGACAGATAAAAAGGAAGTGGTGGCCTCATCCAGTTGGATTGTACACTATGAAGTCCATTTACCAAAGCATCCTAGGTGAGATATAATATTTGGGAGTTTATATTTACCATGATCATGATGATATCCAACAACTTATGCATTTTTTGAAACCATTTATGGGATAATTTCATACTCATTGAGATCACGGTCCACACCACAGACATCAAACAACCATACTAAAATTTACCAATCCCACACCGTACTCTAAGGGAGTTTACTAGTGTATTAATGTGATACGTATCATGACACTATAAAAATTATTTTGTACATTATTTAAAATATCAAAATGAATATAATTTCATCAAATTATTGCTAAAATATAATTGTTTTGTATTTTCATTCAACAAAACAAAAATAGTATTTTTGGGTAATATTAAAATACGATTAAGGTATTAATTTTGATAAATTAATGTAGTTTTTAAATAATAATATTTATATAAAATTTTATTATCAAACAACTCTTTATAAATATAAATGGTCATTTAATTTTTATGAAGTTAAGTGTGCTTTTTATAAGGGTTCAAAATCTATTATTATAAAAACCTCAACCATTTCTAAATAAATGTAAAATCTTATTTTAAAAGTAAAAATTATTATAATGAGAAAATATATTAGATAATATAAATATGTTTTTAATTGGTACATCTAAATAATCCTATGGTGATTATTTTTAAAATAATATAAGATAGTAAATTTTTCTAGTAAAAATTAAATACTGTATAAATATACATGGTGTAGTATTAAATCGTATGACCCAAATTGAAGTAATAAATAATATAATTGATATAATTGAGAATATATATGTTTTCTATTAAAATAATTTTATTTATGTTTTATTTTATTAATTTAAAAAAATTATATGAATCCTCCAAAATAAATTATATATTTTAAGATTTGAAATCCATTTCTTTAATGGGTGTCCCCCATCCACATAATACAGGGAATTAATTTAATAAGTTTGACCCAAAAGAAAAAATTATAATGAAAACCTACTTTATTTCGAAGAATCCATGAGAAAAAACCATGTGATGGTGTGTGGTTTTGGTTATTTTATTATACTGATTCCAAAAACCTATGTTTATGAAATGTTAAAGAATTCCCATGTATTGTCCTATATAAACCCAAGGAATATTCAATTTATTTTCACACAAAATCTTTGGATAATGTCTTACAAATTCATCCCCTCTCATGAATTCTCTCAAGGTGACATATTATCTCAAAAATACAATTTTCACGATTTTGGATTTACACACTAGAGTGAGGGATCATTTCCATTCTCTTATTTATTAAAATATATTCTTTTACCATATGAATTTTATATTCATTTTATTGTTATGAGATATATTATTCCATGAAATCATTATGTAATATTTTTTTGTAAAAATTATTAGAGACCCTTTTCTCTATAATCATCCCATGTTATTAATTTTTATGTGATACTATTATACTAGGAAAATTATGTAATAGACTATCTCTTTATTCTAATTGTTCATGAATATTCATCATTTTATACCCTTTTATTTAGAAATAAAATTTTTGGGGTGTATTCTTAAACATTAAAGATACTTACCATATAATTTATAAATGATGAGAAACCACTTTTACTCTTGTTTATCCATCCCATGAACATTTAAGTCATCACATTATGCTACCAATTTTTCACAATGGGAATCCATGACAAAAAGAATATTAGTGAATTCTCATACCTAATTCAAACCAAGGGAGTTCACTGTAAAGACCCGTAAAATTTAGGGAATTTTTTTTCTTAGTTTTCTTTGTAATTTTCCAAGAACGCAGTTTCTTGACGAAACCTGATTCCGAGGCCCGGTGTGCCCTGAATCAATTTCTGAAGTTTGGCTCGGGTATGTTCAGTGAACGAATGAGCGGGTTTTCCTAAATTTTGAATCAGTGATAAGAATTGAATTCTGAGGGCACCGATGAAATCGCAACGCCGGTAATTTCTTAAGAACGCCTTTTTTGGAGTTATGTTTGCTCCGGTAAGGTTATAAATAAATTGGGTTAACTAAAGAATAAAATAAAGTATTGTGAAACATATTATTATTTTTATTCTATGTATTGTTAATCTAGGCATGGTGGTTGGAGTGGGACCCACTGATATCCTAACTTCTAGATAGGATATTAGTGAGGTGGAGCCCACACAAGCCCCACCCCCTTTATTTCCTTTACCCCCCACATGCATTAAATTATGTAACTCACCTGAACCCCCTCTTTAATGCCAAGTCAATGCTCACGTTTAATAGGATTATGAAACGCCTCATTAATTGGTCAATGCTCATTAATTAAATCAGGATCTGTTTTTTGAATTTCAAAAACAGTTTGCATGAGAAATAAAATAAGGCGAAGCCTTATTTTATTATGTTT
The DNA here is from genome assembly GCA_963277665.1 of Viscum album. Taxonomy (NCBI): domain Eukaryota; kingdom Viridiplantae; phylum Streptophyta; class Magnoliopsida; order Santalales; family Viscaceae; genus Viscum; species Viscum album. The sequence continues at coordinate 1,546,858,200 of OY728153.1, read as the reverse complement.
TTTTGTTGTGAGAGGAGGATTTGAATTGGAGAGCCCATGTTTTGGAATCTTCATCTTCCTCCTTGAAGAACGCGGAGAACGCACCGTCGTCGACGAAGAATGTTTCCCTTCGACGTAGGGCGACCAAGAATGCATGTTCCTCGGAGATCGACGACGCGACGCCATGTAGCGCGATGCCGACAATCCTTCTTCCTCGACACTGTCTTCCGCGACATCCCTTCCCCGCGATGAACCTTTATTCATCAAACGCTTGAGGTAGGGATTATTTGTTTTTTTTCGTGAATTTATCCTTTGTCGTTATTCATCTTTATCCTTGGGCCGCTTGATATCATCTTATCGAGAGGTGTTCGGACCGCACGAACACAGACGAATCTCCTCCCCCTTTTTGTTGATTGTGTTGTTATGGTTTGAAAGAAGGCGTCGTGGTGCAACGGAACGGCGTGGAATCCGGGGAAAAGCGACGAAGATGTGTGGTGTCGTCTCGCCGCGCCGTTGAGGCTGAAAGAACCCGCGGCAGGAGTCGGGCCGCAGCGAAGGGGCACGGCACCGTCACACCGTGCCGGAGAACCACGAAGATACTGCGGCCAGTGCGGGGCCACAGTGGAGTATCATGACACTGTCCTGCCGTGCTGGTCGGACAAGGCCGCAGCTCGAAGCTGCGATGGTGAAAGGTCGAGCGGTCGGAACCACCCGTCGCCGGCACCTCGGACGGGCGGGACCCCAGCAGTCCTGCGCCAGCTGTTCCGGCCGGCTAGACCGGGCTGACTGGCATCCAGTAAACCGGGGGTTGTATCCCCCGGCTGACCGAAGGAGCACCCCCCCCCATGTGGGGGTCGTGGCTCATCAATCATGGGGCATCCCCCCCCCCCCTATCCGCTCAGCCCGGCGCTGGCCGAGCTGGCAACCGCGGTAGGCTGGGCCACCCAGTTTGGGCCACGCCACGCAGCACCATAATGGGCCGGACTCGGACCCAGTTCGGGTCGACCCGGTTCGGGCCGACTGAGGGGGGGTTAGGCCAGGTCGGACCGGGCCGAGACCCCCCATTTTCAGACCACTTTCTATCTTTTGCCCATATCATGGGCTATGGACCTCCGATCGACACACCGTCAGTTGAGAGTCGATCCTTAGATCGAGACGGACGTTTCGGTATATTACACTCATGGTTTTGGAGAACTTTGGGTATGTTCAGGTTGGTTCGAACACGAAACCAACCAGGCCCTCGGTGCGGAAACACTTATAACATGAGTTCCGGACGTCTGATTGACGTTCCGTCGACTTTTTTGGATTTTTCATAATGAGACGGACCTTTTGGATTACTCTGTTCGAGGTTTGGACATAGTTAGAGTGTGGTTGGGTAGTTTTTGTCTTAAAAACTAATCGGGCCCCTGGAACGAAAAGACCAATAACTCTCAGACCGGGCGTCCGATTGACGGGTCGTCTGTCACGTTGAGTTCCTCTTGTCGAGATAGAACTTTGAGATACATAAACTCCAGACTAAGTGTCAGTTGATGTATCGACCCCTTGGCTCATGGAGCAGACCCTCCCAGAACGAGCATGCTGTGTGCGGGAACCCTAGAGTTGGCTGCAACAATGACTGTGGAAACTGCACTGAAATCCTATGTGGGCTCGGCAGCGATGAAGACCGTACTGAAATCCTATGTGGGTTTGATGAAGATGAATACTACACTGAAATATTATGTGGGTTCAGCAGCGATGAAGACCGTACTAAAATCCTATGTGGGTTCGACAGAGATGAAGACTGCACTGAAATCCTATGTGGGTTCGACAGCGATGAAGATCGTATTGAAATCCTATGTGGGTTTGACGGCAATGACTACTATTCTTGCATCCTACATGGGTCTGCCAGAGTCTGACTCTGTTCTTTCTACCCTATGTGGGTCTGGCAGAGTAGCTGGTTTATTAACATATGTGTGTCCCAACTTAGATGAATCAGTGGCTATATCTGATCATCTCTATCACCGAAGAGGTATACCTGGGTGAGATGAGTATTGACTTTCAATCATTATCTTCGATATGATTGACTTACTTTCCTATGTGTAATGTGTTGTGCTATCCTGTGTGGACGTGACCGTACTTGGGATCAGATGTTAGAGCCGAACTGGAAGTAATGACTTAGGTATATGTATGGGCATATACCTAAGTAGTGTTGGTTGTTACTTCGTGATTGTAACTTTCTTTTGTGGATTATCCATTGTGGATTCTAGATGACGTTCGGGGGTCTCGGGGTCCCTACTGAGTAGTGTATACTCACCCCTGCACGTGCTATGCTTGTACTATGTTGTGTTGGATGTAGATGACGGGCATCGCTGATCGTGGTAGAGTCTAGGGGGGCAGTCGGTACCATGAGGTGGACCACTGGGCGGGACGTACATGGAGCGGACGGCTGGACCCGAGGAGCTGAGTTGGCTATTTTTACCCACCCTTCAGGTGGGACTACCAGCGGACTGCTCGACATTGCTGCTTTACTTTCAGTTGTTGTACTTTCTTTCGAGTTTTACTTTACTTTCAGTTTGGGTTTGTATTCTAGCCCACTTACTTTTCCGCACTACTTTTTGTACCCAGTTTTACTTAGTGTTTTTCTTCTGCTTGCTTACTCTATGGTGTTTTTTTACTTTATAAAGGCAATGTCTCCCCCTTTTGTCAGGATTTACGCCTTGGTGATAGTCGCCAGCCCCTGGCCTCTGGGAGGCGGCTTGGGGTAGTCACGGCACGGGTCCTGAGGACGGGTTGTGACAAATTGGTATCAGATAAGTTCGTTTCTACCGCATAACTCAGGACTCTGATCTTTCTTCTATGTGAAGCAATAGTGTTAAGGGTATTGAGTGTGGTTATCAGTCCAGGGAGTCCATTGTTGGAGCGTCGGCTGATGGATCCATTCACCAGGACCCTGACTTCTGATTTCCGACTCAAAGCACGAAAACATTGATTGCATGTGTGTTTGAAAAGTTTTCATTGTGATTACATTTTGTTAGATCACCAGGTATAATGTTTGACTGTGGCGCACCTGTTTCTTTTCAGGATGGCCCCATGATGGCAGCCAGCTAGGGTTCCGAGCGTTGTGCGAGACGACAGCCCACTGAGGGGCGAGGCCTCGGTGCAAGGCCCTTTGACAGCGGAGGCACCAGCGATACCTCTACCCGCCGAGCCACCGATGCTACCAGCCCCATCCGCTGATAGTGCATGTCACCTTAGTGCGTGGTATGAGTTTTAGAATCAAAGACCGCCTAGGTTCCACTGGGAGATAGACCCTCAGGCAGCCGAGGATTGGCTTGAGGCGGTTGTTCGAGTTTTCAGGTTTGTGGGGACACCAGCTGACCTCATGGTGATCCCCGCAGCGAGCCTCCTGCACGCGGCAGCAGGCCGATGGTGGAGCTTGATGCTCCAGGTGCAGGAAAAGGCATCACTCCTTTGGATGGAATTTGAGAGCCTCTTTCGCTCAGAGTTAGTCTTAGCCACCCTCCGTGCGGTGCGCATCTAGGAGCTTCTATAGCTGCGGCAGGGCAGTATGACGGTCGCCCAATACACCGCGAGATTTACAGACCTCTCACGATATTAGACGGACATGGTATAGGACCCATTCTTCCGGGCCCGGACCTTCGAGCAGGGACTGAGGGATGAGATCATGGGATCAATGATCTCCCTCAGCATTCCGACATATGTATGAGTACTGGAGAGAGCTCTTCTCATATAGAGATTTCTTGTCGTGCCTACGCCAACAGTGAGACCTACCATAGGGCAGCACGAAGCAGAGTCATCTGCAGCTGGTAGTTGACGGATGTCACATGGGTCTAGGCGGACCGGACCATTAGGCAGAGGACCTCAGGACACTGGCTCAGAGGTGCGTGGCACAGGGTGCAGAGCCAGCCTTCCGAGGAGCAGACATTGCTCCGCATGCGGTGAGCAGGGCCAGATGGCTCGTGACTGCCCGACCCGCCGTGTAGAGGAGCAGCAGACGGTTGAGGGGCCACCCAGGAAGAGGCAGTGGGTTGACCGTGGAGGTCTGACGAGAGCAGGCGAATGAGGTAGGGGAGCTGGCTGAGCAGCAGGTGGTGGGCGACGCTTTTAGGCTCTACCACCACCTCCACCAGGAGGTCCACCCTGACCACAGGGAGCTGGCGGGTAGAGACATGCTCAACTTCAGGCAGCAGAGGCCTATGACCACGGTGCGCCACAGATGATTCGAGGTTCGATCTGTGTCTACTATACCCTTGCTTCAGTTCTTATAGACATAAGAGCGAGTCATTCCTTTATTGTCGCTGCCCTTGTTCGGAGCTCTGAGATTCTGACGGAGCTGCCGGCTCAATCCTTACGGCTAGAGACTCATACGGCAGCAGACTCGATGATTACGCACTGGTGCCGTCAGTGTGAGCTTACTCTAGGAGGCGAGAGCTTCGGCTGGGATCTTCTTGTAGTGGAGTCGAGGCCTTATGATTTCATCTTGGGCATGGATTTGTTATCTATAGTCCATGCTCAGATTGACTCTATTAGGCGCAAGGTGTGGTGTGTACGCACCGATGGGAGCAGGTTCACCTTCACCAGCGATAAGGGAGCCTTTGCACCACATGATGGACCCTCGCAGAGGAGAGGACAGCCCATCACTCATCAGTTGGATAGCCTCATCCTAGGAGCAGTTGACGTGCAGAGTTCTTGTTTTCCTATAGTGGTGGATCAGTATGTGGACGTTTTCCCTGACGATGTTGCAGGACAACCTCCTCACAGAGAGGTAGACTTTTATATTGACATGTACCCCAGGATTGCCCCGATATCCACTCTAGCATATCAGATGACCCCCGCTGAGCTTCGAGATCTACAGGTATAGTTGGAGGACTTGTAGAGCAAGGGATTCATCTGACCTAGTGTTTAACCCTGGGCTTCCCTGATATTATTCTCCAAGATGGCGAACGGGAGCTTGCGACTTTGTGTCTACTATTGTCGCCTGAACCAGGTGACCGTGAGGAACAATTATTCACTACCGAGTATTGAAAAACTCTTTGATCAGCTCAAGGGAGAATGGTTGTTCTCAAAGATAGACCTTAGATTAGGCTATCATCAGCTCAGAGTTCGAGATGAGGATGTGCAGAAGACGGCCTTTAGATGTCGGTATGGCCACTATGAGTTCTTGGTTATGCCTTTCGGCGTAACCAATGCTCCAGCTATGTTAATGAGTCTCATGAACAAGATCATTCAGTCATACCTCGATCGATTTGTCGTGGTCTTCATCGACTACATATTGATATACTCGACCACTGAGGAGGAGCACGCCTACCACTTGCAGGTTGTACTAGACACACTCCGAGAACACCAGCTATATGGGAAGCTCTAGAATTGTCAGTTCTGGTTACGTGAGGTCCACATCTTGGGACACGTAATCTATGAGGCAGGAGTTGTGGTGGATCCTATGAAGATCGAGGCAGTGCTAGCTTAGGAGAAACCCAGGAGCGTGACGGAGGTGCCAAGTTTCTTGGGTCTAGGTGGGTAATACTGAAGATTTGTTCTAGACTTTTCCAGAGTTGTGGTACCACTCTCAGCTTTGACAAAGAAGGGGAATCCTTTTGTGTGGTTAGAAAGATTTCAGTAGAGCTTCCAAGAACTGAGACAACGATTGACCAATGCGCCTATCTTGAGGCTACCAAAGGAGGGAGTAGGGTACGTAGTCAACTACGATGCATCAGTGACCAAACATGGGTGTGTCCTGATGTAGGATCGGGTAGTGATCACCTATGGATCACGTCAGTTGACGTAGCATGAGTAGAACTATGCTACCCATAACCTGGAGTTAGCACCAGTTGTCTTCGCTCTGAAGATGTGGCGACACTATCTGATGGACGAGCGCTATATAGTCTACTCTGACCACCAGAGACTCAGGTACATCTTCTCACAGAAGGACCTGAATCTGAGACAGCGGTGATGGCTTGAGTTCCTCCTGGACTATGACTTTGAGATAGTCTATACTCCTGGGAAGGGGAACGTAGTAGTCGATGCTCTCAGCAGGAGGACGGGCATCTAGCTACTCGGGGAGGCGACGGAGCAGCAAGCCTCTTTGCAGATATCCTTTGTGGATAGAGATGGAACAACCTTTCTTTAGTCACTCACAGTCACTCCTCCACTACTGCAGTGGGTCATAGAGGCACAAAGTGGGGACCCTGACTGTGAGATGCGGTGTGCGTAGATATCCTCAGGACATGCACCAGATGGATTCTCCATAGGAGGAGAGCATAATGTCCTTTTCAGAGGACGTACCATGGTACCAGGTGCTCTACAGGGGGAGGTACGAAGATATTTTCACACTTACCCTTTAGCGGTACATCCTGGAGTGGCAAAGTTGTACCAGGATCTCAGACGAAAGCACTAGTGGCCGGGTATGATGAAGGTTGTGGTAGAGTTCGTTTCTCGATGCCTCACCTTCCAGTAGGTGAAGGAAGAGCACTAGGTACTAGTAGGCTTGGTACAACCCTTGGAGGTCCCGAAGTGGAATTGGGATGGGATATCTATGGATTTCGTGACTGGACATCCACGTACTTCTAGAGGTCATGACTCCATTTGGGTGATTGTCGACCAACTCACCAAGTCGGCCCACATATTACCCGTCAGAGAGCAGGGCTCAGTTGAGATCTTGGGACGTCTCTACGATGAGGAGATTGTATGGCCCCATGGTGTTCCATCATCTATCATCTCCGATCGAGATGCTCGCTTTACTTCCCGGCTTTGGAAGGGGTTGCAGGAGGCATTCGAGACGTAGCTACGTTTGAGCACCGCCATTCACCCTCGGAAAGATGGTCAGACGGAGAGGACCATTCAAACTCTCAAGGACATGCTCCGAGAATGTGTCCTTGACTTTGGTCGCAACTGGGAGGACCATCTACCCATGGTGGAGTTCGCGTACAACAACAGCTACCACTCCACCATTGGGATGGCACCATACGAGGAATTGTATGACCGACCTTGCAGATCACCCCTGTGCTGGACATACCCTGTGGAGTCACCACTTTTGGGACCGAAGATGGTCCAGGCCACGACAGAGAAGGTCCAGGTCATCCAGGAGCGAATGAGGACATCTCAGAGTTGGAAGAAGTCTTATGCTGACAGGAGGCGGACGCCACTAGAGTTTGAGGATGGCGACCATGTCTTATTGAGGGTATCATCTCAACGTGGATTACAGAGATTTGGTCGAGGCGGCAAGTTATCTCCACGCTTCATCGGACCATTCCAGTTCCTCAGCAGGGTAGGCGAGGTGGCCTATCGCCTAGCTCTACCACCTCAGTTGCACCGGGTGCACGACGTATTCCACATATCCTAGCTGAGGAGATACGTGCATGACCGGACACATATCATCGACCATGGGGAGTCAGACATTGACGATGGGGCGATTTTTTTGGAGGTCCCAGTGGAGATCGAGGATCGACAGTAGCGGGTCCTACGTGGACTTTTGATACCTCTAGTGCGCATCTGATGGCAGCACGAGAAGCTCTAGAAGAGAACTTGGGAGCGGGAGGCCCAAATGTGTTCTCAGTACCCACATTTGTTCCCCTAGTTTATGATGTATCTTTACGGGGATGTTAAGACCTAAGGTGGGAGTAATGTAAAGAACCATAAAATTCAAGGAAATGTTTTTCTTAATTTTCATTGAAATTTTACTAGAACGCAGTTTCTCACGGCACCTGATTTCGAGGCCCGGTGTGCCCGGAATAAATTTCAAAATTTTGGCTCGGGTACATTTACTGATCGAATGAGCAGGTTTTCCTAAATTTTGTATCGGTGCTCAGAATCGAATTTTGAGGGCACCAATGGAATCACTGAGCCGGTAATTGCTTAAGAACTCCTTTTTTGGAGTTGTGTTTTGTCAGGTGAGGTTATTAATTAATTGGGTTAACTAAAGAATAAAATAAAATATTGTGCAACATATTTTTATTTTTATTCTAAGTAGTGTTAATCTAGGCATGGTGGTTGGAGTGGGAATCATGGATATCCTAACACCTAGGTAGGATAATATTGAGGTGGGGCCCACACGAGCCCCACCCCCTTTATTTCCTTTACCTCCAACGTGCATTTAATTATGTAACTCACCTGCACCCCCTATTTATGGACAAGTCAACGCTCGCATTTAATAGGATTATTAAACGCCTCATTAATTGGTCAACACTCATTAAAAAAATCGTGATCTATTTTTGAATTTCAAAAATAGTTGGAATGAGAAATTAAATAAGGAAATGCCTTATTTTATTATGTGGGTTCATTGTGTGAGGTGGATTTGAAGAAGAGAGCCCAAGTATTGGAATCTTCATCTTCCTACTTGAAGAACGCACCGTTGCTGAAGAATAACGCCGGCCTCCGACGAAGGGCAATATAGAACTCAAGTTCCTCGGAGATCGACAACAAGATGCTGTCTACCGTGACGCCGACGATCCTTCTTCCGCGATGTTGTCTTCCGCGATGTCCCTTCCCCGTGATGAACCTTCATTCAACAAACACTTCAGGTAGGGTTTATTTGTTTTTGTCGTGAATTTATCCTTAGCCATTCTTTGTCCTTATCCTTTGGCTGCTTGATATCAACTTATCGGGAGGAGGTCAGACCGCATGAACACGGCTCACTCTCCTCTCCCTTTTTGTGGATTGTGTTGTTGCGGTTCGAAAGAAGGTGACGTGGTGCAATGGCACCACACAGATTCCTGGGAAATGCGATGAAGATGCGTAGCGCCGTCGTGCCATGTCGTTGAGGCCGAACAAACCCGTGGCCAGAGTCGGGTCGTAGTGAAGGGGTGTGGCGCCGTCGCGACACACCGGAGAACCACGAAGATATTGCGGCCGGTGAGGGGCCGCGGCGGTGGAAGGCCGGGCGGCCGGCCGCGATTTTAGTTTCGGTCGGCCGGCCGCGATTTTAGTTCCGGCCGGCCGGACTGGGACGGTCGGCTTCCAGGAAACCAAGGGTCATAACCCCCGGCCGGCCGAAGGAGCCCCCCCCCCCCCACGTGGGGCCGCAGCTCATCAATCAGGGGGCAGCGCCCCCCCCCCCCCCCATCTGCTCAGCTCGGCGTTGGACGAGCTGGCCATGCGGCAGCGCGAGCACACCAGGCCGGGCCGCGCCCAGGCTGGGCCGAGCCGCACCCATCGGGCCGGGCCACGCCCTAATGGGCCAGGTCGGACCGGGCCCGGACCCCCCATTTTCAGACCACTTTCTGTCTTTTACCCATATCATGGGCTATAGACCTCTGATCGACGCACCGTAAGTTGCGATGCGATCCTTTCATCAAGACAGTCGTTTCGGTATATTACACTCAAGGTTTCGGAGAACTTTGGGTACAACCGGGTTGGTTCAAACACGAAACCAACCCGGCCCTCCAAGCGGAAACGCTTATAACTCGAGTTCAGGACGTCCGATTGAAGCGTCGTCGACTTTGATGGATTTCTCTCAGTGAGACAGGCCTTTTGGCTTACTACGCTTGAGGTTTAGACGCAATTAGAGTATCGTCGGGTGTGTTTCGACTTAAAACCCAACCGGGCCCCTGGAACAAAAACGCCAATAACTCTCAGACTGGGCGTCCGATTGACGCGCCGTCTGTCACGTTGAGTTCCTCTTGTCGAGACGGAACTATGAGATACATCAACTCTGGACTACATGTCAGTTGATGTATCAACCCCTTCGCTCGTGGAATGGACCCTCCCCAAACGATCATGCTGTCTGCGGGAACCCTAGAGCTGGCTGTAACTGCGACTATGGAAACTGCACTGAAAACCAATGTGGGTTCGGCAGTGATGAAGACCGTACTGAAATCCTATGTGGGTTCGACGTAGATGAAGACTGCACTGCAATCCTATGAGGGTTCTGCAGCAATGAAGACCATACTGAAATCCTATGTGGGTTCGATGGTGATGAAGACAACACTGAAATCCTATGTGGGTTTGGCAGCGATGAAGACCATACGGAAATCCTATGTGGGTTCGATAGAGATGAAGACTGCACTGAAATCCTATGTGGGTTCGGCAGAGATAAAGACCGTACTGAAATCCTATGTGGATTTGATGGTAATGACTAATGTTCTTGAATCCTATGTGGGTCTGGCAGTGTCTCACTCTGTTCTTGATTTCCTATGTGGTTCTGGCTGATTATCTGGTTTAATATCTTACGTGGGGCCCAGATTAGATGAATCAATGGCTATATCTGATCATCTCTATCACCGAAGAGTTATACCTTTGTGAGATTAGTCTTGACCTTCAATCATTATCTTCGATATGATTGACTTGTTTTTCTATGTGGAATGTGTTGTGCTATCCTGTGTGGACGTGACCGTACTTGGGCTCGGATGTTGGATCCAAACTGGAATTGATGACTTAGGTATATGTATGGGCATATACCTAAGTATTGTTGGTTTTTACTTCGTGATTGTATCTTTCTTTTGTGGGTTATCCTTTGTGGATTCCAGGAGACATTCAGGGGTCTCGGGTTCCCTACTGAGTAGCGTATACTCACCGCTGCATGGGAAATGCCCGCACTACGTTGTGTTTGATGTAGACGACGGACAGCGCTGATCATGGTAAAGGCTAATGTAGAAGTCGGTACCTGGAGGTGGACCATTGGGCGGGACGTGCACGGAGCAGACGGTGGGACCCGAGAAGCTGAGGTGGCTATCTGTACCCACCTTTCAGGTGGGACTACTAGTGGATGGCTCGACGTTGCTTCTTTACTTTCAGTTGTTGTAGTTTCTTTCCAGTTGTACTTTACATTCTGTTTGGCTTTGTATTCTGGCCCACTTACTTTGCAACAATCCATTTTGTACCCAGTTTTACTTAGTGTTTTTCATCTTCTTGCTTACTCTATGGTGTTTTTTTACTTTATAAAGGCAATGCCTTCCCCTTTTTTTGGGATTTACCCCTTGGTGCTAGTCACTAGCCCCTGGCCTATGGGAGGCGGGCTTGGGGTAGTCACGACATGGGTCCCAAGGACGGGTCATCACATTCACTTGTATGCATGTATACTAATATTTTTTACTTACATGTATATATTCCCCACTCCTTAATCACAGAATAAAATATGGTGTAAAATTAATCAATGTTGTAATATCTATGTGGCACACATAAGATTGAGAATGAAATGTATGTGATAGGGGTGACAAAATTTACATAGCCCTCCAATGGATTGGGAAATGTTTAGTGTCCTGATACGTCATATTGGGATAGAGAGTGAACTTTATTCTTTTATGAAAATTTTTCCATCATGATGTCATGGTAGTTATCATTGACTAATGATTATAATCCAGTGTTTACTATTGTTTCCATATTTCCCTTATTATGATTTTCATTATATATCATTACATTTTATTAATGTTACTTTTAAGACACATTGGTATTTCTATTTTTGAACAAGTATTAACTTGTTCGTGTTATTATTATTTTATTACATTACTGGTCATTATAACTCACACATTTCTTATATATTTACCATGTTATCCCATGTGAATTTAAGTATGTTGGAATAGTTTTAGCATGTTAAAGGATATTTCAATAATGATGTTGTATTGCATGTTTTAAAATTTTTATTTATTATACCTATTTCAAAAATACATTAGGCTTCTCAATCTTATGGGTTATATAATGTTTATTATTATATAACAAATCATGATTTAATGTGAAATAAAGATCATGGTTGTTTTATAAAATCTTCAATTAATTATATTTAAATGGTTATATATATATACATATATATGTATTATATATATTTTTACACACCTACATATATATATACACACCCATGAATATAAATATATATGTATTCACACATCTGCACATATGTTTATATATTTAACCCATATATCCATAAACACACAAACACATTGATATATGTATATATACATATATATTTACCAATATATATATATATCTATCCACACACATTATATATATAAACCATTACACAAATATTTTATTTCCCCCAATTTAAAAATAATAACAAAAAAATATTTATAATATTATTAAATATTTTTCATCATTATCACCATTAAAATTTCAATGAAAGTATTAATTAAATGCCTACAATAGTTAAAAATATAATATTAACCACACATTTTCATTTATTTATAATATCATATTTATTACCTAACATCACAATTACTTAATATTCACCCATGGATAAAGATCTATCATAAATTAATAAAATATAATTACATATGTAATGTCCATATATTCATAAAAAACAATTATATGATTAATTTTACTCTTGAATGAAATATATCCAAAGACCCAATGTAAACACAGAATATATCACACCTAGTTTATATCTCACATTCCAAAAATAATGATGGTCTCTGATTTCATATACAATATACCATCTAATATATATATATATATTATTATTATTTTATGAAATAATAATAATAATATTTAATAAGTTTTCCTCACATATTGTGTGACCAAATGGTTGATAGACACAAATATTATGCATGGCCTATGGTAAACATAACATCCTTAACCTAATCATGGCCTCATATTACCCAAATGAGACACTATTTGGGTGATATTTTATTATTTATTGAAATTATCATGAATAAAAATATAATATGTTATAATTTTTAATTAAATTAATTTTACATTTTTATAGGATCATAATTCCATGACATGTCAGTAGATGACTTCAAAAATATTCCATAGAATGTTTAAAAGTTATAATAGATATTTTACCCCAGTATTTGAACATTAAATTATTAACTATGTTATTTTTATTGAATGTTTAAATTTTTCACATAAAATACACATTATTTATTTTCAAAGAGGGTTATTTTGTCATTAAAATTTTGAGAAATTTATTTTTCTACCTCTATATCAACTTCTCATCATGAGAAGTATCTATATCAGTCTTGTTCGAAGAAATCATACCATTGAGTTCAAATATCAGACTCCTACTCTAACATCTCGATAATAGGATGAATATTTGAAACATGTTCAATTTTTATCCAGAATATGGGATCACAAAATAAATTCTTAGGAGTCTAAAAATAACCCAAGGTATACCCCTCTTTGTATTAACCCTTATCAACATCTCTATATGTTAGTTACGACCACCACTATTATACTAACATAATTTCATAATTAGTTCATCTAATAAATTCTAGTAAATAAATATCATAATAGGAGGGAAAGTTATATATATCATAAAAGTATAGATACTATCATGAACATAGAGAAAAAATAAAAAAATTTAAATTAATAACTTATATAAAGCACAATAATATTTATAATGATTTCATCTGAATCAATGTGCCTATTAATAATGAATGAACACATCCAAAATATCCTAAATCACCAATCAACATCATATGTACATCCAAAGGTGAATTTTATCAACTGTAGTCGAAAAACATAATTTCCCCCACATTATGTTAACTCAGAGGTCCACTATACAATGTTGGCTAGACACTGTAATAGTTCCCCAGCCTGATCCCCAACTGTCTTATGTCCAATGTTACCTATGTTATTCCAATTCATAGATAAAATAATGTTATTGTGTCTAGATGCCTTGATACCTTTTTTCTAACAACCCGACAAAACAAACTGGGAATAATTCAAAAGTATACAAGACCTAATGTCAGAATCCACATATGTAAGAGGTTTCCAAATTGAGGTTAGGGTCTCAAGTGGCAAATTTGGAAGACTATACCCTCTTCCATAGAGAAAATGAGAAATAAATAACCAATGTATAAAAATAAACAATAACATAAACATAAAAGTATTACATGATTAAAGTGATCTAAATATAATATAGAAATAATAGGATCCTAAAATAACAAGGATATATAGAGTATTAAATCATATTATTAATCCAATGAATGATATTACTGGCTGCTGGAGTTATCTCCCACCCAATTCCATATTCATCCATTTTTTCTCAGTTTTACACCAAACAAACTATCCTATTTTCCTTATATCTCATTAAATATACATGAAAATAGAAATCATCAATGAAATTGTGAGAATATGACTCAGTAAGAAACCACCAATTTATCTTTATCGGCTGAGCTAAAATATTTTAAGTTTATAGAAATAATGATAATAATGTGAAAACACCATAAACACACAAGAAAAAAACCAATCGATAGTGCATTGTTCGATCTTCCCCAAACCCTATTTCATATGTACATCAACTCTATTCTCTAATTTGTAAATTTTTGTGGTAAGATATCATAACTATCCATAGTTATATTAGTCTCTCTCATGGAAATCCACCATGCATCGACTGACCAACTTAACGCACTTTTAATAAACATCAGGTAATAAATGGAGGTCCTGAATTCATCATTTTTATGTTACCTACAATGAATCTAAAATTAATTGGTAAATAGTAAGACATATATAAGAAATATAGTGTCAATATCTACTTGGAAGTCTAAATGGTGTTGAGAAGAGTCTAGGTTACAAGGCTATCATGCACCACTTTCATCATCTCTACAACTCCATGTGTAAACCTCACCAGTCGTAATCTTAACTTGATCATCAAATGTCGTGGATACAAATTCTGATCCTGTTAAAGGAAAAACTAAAAGCCTTATCATGATAAAACCATATAACACATCATGATAAATATATCATCATCATATACATCAACATGTGAATCACCACGATGGAATCTATATATAACATTAATATTGTTCAACGAAATCATACCATATCATGGGTGCACCACATAAACCAAATTCATTAATAATTATTGAACTAACAAAAATATTACAACACAAAAATGATATCATGGAAACATTTGTAAAAAATATAGGAACAACGCACCTCAAGGTGTCCAAGAGTTTAACACACTCATATGTGATCAATCCCCACCTGTTTGTGGACAGACAATAGACTAGCCTTCAAGGTCCAACAAGGCCCATAAAACCATTAAAAATTTTAAATAATTATTCATTTAATTAATTGTGAATCAAGAATCATTTATTAATTACAAATAATTATTTATCATGACATAAAATTATATAATAGTCATTCACCTAAAGAGGAAAACCTCATATCTCATGCCAATAAATCTGCATGAAACTAATTGGTATAGAACATGAGAACACATAAAAACACACACATGATATCATAATCATGTGACAATATCAACTATTCCAACCCAAAATACATAAGATGGTAAATATGTAAATTAGAGGACAAGAGGTAAAAAACATCCTACCTTAAATTCATTGATTTAAACAACATATACATTGATGGTGTCTTCACCCAAACAATATTCAAACCCAAACCAGAAATATGATCACATGTCAAGGATTCTAAAAAACAAAACTAGGAATTTTATCTTTTTGATATATTAATATATTTCTTGCAATAACACATTTTATCTACTAGATAATTTCTGAATTATCAGTTAAGGACAATTCATGAATTTTAATTTTTCCCCTAATGAATAATAATGTTTTGATAATTTCATATTAGTTATAATTTTATCATAATTTAATTTATATTAAATTATCATGAGATAATTATAAAATTATATATTATATAAAATTATGAAAACATTATTATTCTTGATGGGAAAATTTCTAAAACATATATTGGCCAAAAATGATTGTTCAAGAATTATCGAAGAGAAAGAAAGTATTTTAACATGTAATATTTTATTTCTTATATAAATAATGAAGATGGTTGTTTGTTTTTCGAATACATGGTGTTAAATAGTATATTTGGTTTTTGTATGAATGTGGTTCAAGTGAAAACCCCTTCGACGAATCTTATGTTTTCATCGATGAAATTATTGTAGGATGTCCCAAATATCATGGACACTTTTTTACACATGTTTCCCTATAATATTTTATTTTTTGGAATAATTGAAATTCCTACATTTTAATTGTCAAATGTGGTGAAGTGTTATCAGTATCTTGTTCTATACAATATTGTTTTTATTTATTATTATTGGAAAAGGGTATGATGATCCCCATATTGTGTGAACAACCTTTAGTTATTGTTCTATCATGAATTATAATGGTGGTCAATAAATTTATGAGGAATTAGTCTTAATTAATCAAATAATTAATACAGAATATATTGACAAGGTTTCATAGGTCTCGTATGACCTTGTGTAATAGGTTTTTTGATGGTCACTGATGGCCAAGGAAATATCACGTATGAGTTTATTATAAATATGGGAACCTAGGGGAATGATGTTGGTATTTTTTTAGACATGATTCCATATTATACATTATGTGTTTTAATGTTGATATTCCTTATTTCTTTTAGATATCATGTGGGTGTTCGTGTGTAGCCCGTGATATAGTAATACATGATTCTATGAGATTGATTTGATATTTAGATTCGTTGATAATGATACACATGTTGATTCTTATGATGGTGCTATATTTTTTAGGATATATGCAATTAATTTTATTATACTATGAATTTTCATGTTTCCTTTTAGAGTATTTGTTTGTGTGTACATGAAAGGTGAATGTAAAAGTACAATTACTCCTTATGTGGTATACTCATGGATTTATGATGATAATGATGGTGGTGCATGATATCCTTGTAACATGGACACTAATCTATTCCTTATGTATTTCTGAGTAGATACAAAAGTTAAATTTCTTATCAATTTCCCAACGTTATCTAGGTAGGATATATATAGTTAATGCCACTTTGGTTTTTGAGTGTTAGTCAATGCCATTAGGATTTTGGGTAGGTTACTCTCTAGATTCACTACGGATTTCTAACAGATACACCTACATAAACGTGTCTAAAGAAAAATGTCTTGTTATGATCCCTTAAAGAAACATTATATTATATCATGTATGTAAAAAAGGATTAACTGAGTGTTTTTGGTGGCTTTGTCATTGCATGATGGCTAGATTTTGTATTATCTTTTTTCTCATTATATGCATTTATTATCATTATTTGAATATAATTGTTACACTTGAGAAGAAAAAGTAAGGACTCATTTTTGGTATCATAATGAGTCTTGTTCTCAAAGAATAATGAGTACATTCAATGACCTCGTGTATTTCCTGAGATATATAGAAAAGTGTAACGATGCAATGGGGGATAGATGGTCAGATGAGGATGGAGCTAGTAGTGAGTGAGAGATAACCTTAGTGGTCCACAATATTTATTATTATTTTTCTACTTAATTACATTGGATATATGTTACACATTTGTTTTCCAATTATATGTATTCCATGTTTTGGTCAATTTTCTTGTAATCAATGATTATGTTTATGTTATTATTTATTGTTATACTTTGATAATTTATTTCTCATCTGAACATTGAATGAGGATATAGTAACCCCATGGTTCCACTTGAGACATTTTTCAATATTTGGAAACATCTTATGTATATAGAGACACAAATAAACTCATGTGACCTTCCATATTGAACTCCGTGGTTCAGGTTTGGGTGTTACATGTTTCTATGATGGGAAATTTCCTATAGTTTGGAATAATGTTCTTCTATAAAAAATGATTTCTATAATAAAGAAATTGTATTTAGTCTTGTTCTTTTTTATAGTAATATAAATTTAAACAATTAATGGTTTTGATGAATTTTCAAATTATATACCACCATGTTTATTTTAATAAATGTAATACTTTTTTAACATAATGGATAGAAATTGGATTTATTATACTAAAAACATATCAGTCAAATTTCCAAACAAGTAGTAACTTTTTGGAATTAAATATTAATATTCTTCATATAGATAACATATACACATAAGTTTTAATAATTATATTAGAAAAACATGGTTAAATCATTGAGAAGTTAGCTTCCAAATGGAAAATATTTCCTTTTAAAACAATCTTTTTTTCTCGATTCATAATAGAGATAAAAAGGGATTCAATATTGTTTGGGATTGAATTCAATGGAGAAGAATATCGGTTATGATATTTGATCAGTCATTGTTTATTCATTAGTACGAGAAACTAAGTATTACAATGTAATATTATAATGTAATGAGTAAACAAGATATAACTAATAGAAATGTTGATGTTGAGATAGTTAAAAAAGGAATGGATGACGCAAGGAATCATATATATTGATCAAGTTGTAATGTAAAAAATGAAATTTTTAATGGAACCATATAATGGAAACCCTTGCAGGGGATATATAATTCTACTATCAATTATATTTTACCCTTTTTGAAAAACATACATTCTAACGATATTGATATTACTGTAAATAATTATATGTCATGGAAGGTAACTGATTTTATTTTTATACCATGATTTCATATATTCAAAATAGGGAAATCAAGATGAAAACGAAGAACAAAATAAAAATTTAAAATTAAATGAACCATCGAGACAGCTAAAAAAAGGTAAGACCAATTCCACTAACACATGAATGAAATCCTGAAAAAAGTAGACTACCAATATAATATAAGACCTATAAACCATTCATATATTTCATAAGTTCCTCAAAATAATTATAATTTATATTACCTTCCTCATAAGTGTGAGAAATAATATCCCTTTTTCATGAAAATCAATTCTATCTTGAATAAGGTGAGTGAATAATCAACGAGATGAATCCAGAATATTAAAAACATATAAATGACCATAGGCACTAATTCAATGTAGGCTGGTGAGATGGCCATCACATAAAATTGGTCCAGTTTACAATGAAACACTTTTACTTTAGCTAATAGGGATTTGTTACACACCAACTAATCATTAAACTACATCACCATGGAATAATTGTAATATCTAATTTCACCTCCCCATTTCATAATATTATTGCAAGATGAACTATCAAATATTATATTAAACCTAATGCAAGGTGGATTCCAATGATCCATTTACCCCATTCTACTGGTATTAACCTTCTCATAAGGATATGATACCCTTAAAAATGGAGACAAAAATATTATCGATGGAATATTCAGGAATATATGTATTTGAGTATTGTAGGGTAGTGAGATAGTAGTGGTGAATTTAAAATAATTAAAAGAAATCTGGATAGTGAATAGACTCATTCCACACCCACCACATCATCAATAGTGAGTGGAAAAAAATATATTATTGGAATACTAAAATAAATAATTGAAGTATTCAAGATCCAATATTAGGTAGATATATGAAGTACTACAAAGTGGGAGTCATTTCTAGGATACTTCCAAAATAGTTCAATTGACTCAAATCACACCCTCCCATCATAAATAAGAGGAATTCTGATTTAATTTTAAGGTATTTCAAAAACCAAAATTAATAATCTAATATAATACCTATAATATGGATCACCATGTTTATATGAAATGTGATATTTCTAATATTCCAAGTATAGAGGCTCAATTTAAAATCAATACAATAATTATAGATCATATAACCCAATAAACATTTGGTTTTGGATCAATATTTTTCGTGATTAATGTTGTATAGTAAAAAAACCCATATTCTCTCTGAATATGGGCATTTAAATCCTTAACTATGACATCCTGACATGATTCTATGTACAGAGTAAACAAATCAAGGTTGATAAGACCTCATATAACCCTTATCACATACTAGATATTGCAAAACAGTAGTGGGGTTTTAAGGTGATATGATGACGTGAATATACCCAATATCATAGTGTGTGATAATAAAAAATCCTAATATAATTGTTTATAATAAATAGAATAATCAGAAGAAATAAAAAATAAATCTTCTATAAAAAAACAGAAATGGAATAGAAAACTAATGACCACCAACATTTGTTATTTTGAATACAATATAAAATAAAAGAGTCAAATAAAATAGGGGCAATAAGAAACTCATAACCTGACATCATCCTAGTATTTGGATCCATTATATTCTATACCATCCAGTCACACAACATAGGGCCTTTTCCCAACCTAAACCAGCTACCATTGAGTGGTCTTGTTGGGTGCCATCGTTTTATGTCCTCCCTTAAGCTAGGTGTGAGTAAAAATCAGTAGTGAATCAAAACAAATTCCATTAATAACATGTAAATTTATATTATGTTCATATGAAATTTTGTAGATAAATAAATAATAAAAATAAATCATTTTCATCCCCTGGGTTCTCCTTGGACTTACAAGACTGATCATACCTACTATGTTCATTATTAGTGTTTCTCTGAGCATGTTGTCTAATATTTGTGAAAACTTTTATCACCCAAGGACTTTAACAGATTCTATTATATAGTTGATAACCAACTAAGAACCTGACTCACCTTCTACACATGTGTGAATATCTTGAGGTCCAACTCACTTAGATATACATTAGATAAAAACTGATGGGAAGACTCGACCACCGCATTATATAGGCTTAATAGAAAACTCACATTTATGGTTCGTTATAATCACCAAATTCATATGGGTTTTCATTCCCCTAGTCATGGATCCAATGTACTTGTATAAGGAACCCATGTTATACAGGGGGTTTATCCCTTACCCATGAATCGACATGTTTCACATAGTTGGGATAATCAACCAGTCTTGTAGTTGGGTATCAGGAATCCAATACCTAGGGATACATATCTTCCTTTACGTCTAACCCAATATCCCCTCAAAACAAAACACACAACGGCTTATCATCAAAAGGATCACAATAATATCACAAGAATGAGTAAACATCCAACACATTTAATTAAGGGAACCAAGGGGAAACCATCTACCCTTTGGTGTTATATCAAAGAATCACACTACCATTTTGATTAATAATCCTTTACCAATTTAACTATTTCTATTAAATTACAACCACTTCATTACATTTTACCATTCCATTTATAATTTAATTTTTGAATTTTCCATTTCACCAAAACAATATTCATAGATAGCATTGAAAGTGTAGCACCCCTTTACAACTGAAATATAGGTTATACCTAAACAAGGAAACTATAAAGTTACCCTATGTCATAGAAAACATAGGAAATCTAATATGGTGTCCTGTAGTCCATTTAAAATCCCAAGGAAATTCCTATAACATAGGTCGATAAGGTCTATCTATGTGTCCCCAACCATATCCCAGCCTCCATGGCATTCCTAGTCCACATGTTTTACACTTTAATTACCTGGAGACACCCACGACTATCCATATCTATCCAGTTAAGACTCACTAACTAGTGTAAGTCACTATGGATCCAATATTTATGTATTTTATGTCGCAATAAGTTATTTAATTCAATGCCACCTCATTTCATTCACATTCTTTTTAAGAAATTTTAATTCACATGTCACCTAATCAGAATCAATGACTCATATCTTATTGGATAAGGCATCAAACTAGTGAATAGTTGCATCGAGATCTCGTAATTTGTCTCTATTAACATCTAATATTTTCATTTAAAATTACAAAATCCACTTAATTTTGAAAAGTGAATTTCAATTTAGAGAGACAATATATATGGAAAGCAAAAAAAACCTACATAATCTATATGGAATATATAATGGACCACCTACCTTTTACCCAACCCATTCCCTCATTAATTACTAATTTTTTTTCAAAACATTCAATTGCCACCCCAATCTACCACTTCCCCAACATCGCAAGGATCAGGTGACCCTACAATACCAAAATAGTAAGAATCCGCACAAGGGGGGTCCATTACACACACTTAATGTCCTCCTAGGATATGTCCATATCTACTGGAACCAAGTTACATGAATATTTATTTCAATTTAAAAATAAAACCATTAAAACATTAATAATGTTATTTTTACTTCATGAAATCTCTATAAATTAATGTAATAGGACCTCCTGTAAATGAAGTTGGAAAAATCCCAATATTAATGGAATACTTCTACCATGCTTCAATGGAATTGTCTCAAACACCATAATGGGAGACTATAAAAATTAATTAAAAAATATTTATGATAGTAATGTGAGTGACTCACCATTACTTTTTGTAAAACTTCCATTTAAAAAATCCATAACAATAGTGAATAAGAACTGAATGAAGTGGGAGGTAACTTGTCGAAATATCCCTATAAAGCCCTTTGGTTTTCCTAGATCTCAAGGGGTGGGATAAAAAAATTACCATCAATCCCTTTTTAATAAAATTGAGATAAAATCCTTAATATAGTCAATTTGAGGTTTCCAGTAAGTTAGTGTTGCACCAGTAAGACGGATTGTTCTAACCGGTTTGCTTGACTACTATCCAAACCACCAATGAGTCTTTGGGAACAACAAAATACTGACCACCCCATTCAGTACTCTTATGCTCTTTCGAGATATCATTATCACTATGGTTCCCCATTCTATATCCAAAATCATCAACTATATATGGCCAAATTATCAAAATTTAATTTAGAGGATTAATTAAAAATATGACCCATCAACATTCCAAACATAAAAATGTCCATTTATATTTTTACACATGTGGGTACATGTTGTATTATAGTCTCCATTGAGAATAAAAAGTGATTTTAAATGGAATTCTAATACTTTTTATGAACTACATCAATAATCTTCACATAGTAAAATAAATCACTTAATGTATTAATGGGTATTAAGAACCCCAAAAACTAATATTCGGAACCCATACATTGATACATTAAAATAGAAATGTCATTGATGCCCAATATTCACTGATCTTGATCCACAGTGGATAGTAAAGTATAAACCAATTGATTTAATATTTTATAGAATGATCCACCATGATTCCTTGTCATAAAATGTGAAACATTTCCATTCATAGAACTCATGAACCATTTCTAAAGAGAATAACTATCCATGATGTGACAATTATAATTTTCTTGAAGAGATATCATAAAATCTTACAAGCCTATAAAATTAATACCTTAGTACTTCATGTTAAGGTATAGATAATTCCAAATAGCCTAATGAAACTTTTTTCCTAGACACTGCACTATATGAAATCCAATCAAATCAGTACAAGTTTATATAATATCAATTTATGAACCACAAAAAGGAACAAAAATAGATATGTATAAAGGATAGGGATATTTTAATCAAATATATCCTATCACAAAAGGATAAAAAATTATTCTTATAATTTATAATGTTTATAGACAATTTAAAAATGATATAAAACTGACATATTCTCATGCACGCATAAATCAATAGAACCCTGATGTACTCAAAAGGAAACATTTCCCTGTTAATAATAGACATACTCTTAAGGTGTTATATCTTTTTGTGATTCATTTTTCAAAAAACCAACATATAATCATTGTAAAAATTAATGATATTTACCTTAAATAAACTATATGTTCTGATAATATCCATGAATCATGAAATGATTTTTTTACATTCATGAAAACAAGCATGACATCCAAAAAAATATAAGAGATGATTTGGGTACTACACTGACCAAAATAACACCCTACCCACTCCTCTGAGATGTATTTCTTTATTATACTAAAATAAACATGGAAAATAATAAAAATCAATTTTGTGTGTGAAGAATAATTCCAAATATACATAATTGACTTGGATAAATTATACATATTACCCATATGGGAGATATAAATTCCTTGATATAAAAACAACTGGATCATTAAATCAGAATATTGATTATATAACCCTATTATTCTCATGTCTTTTAAAATGAAACCCCCATATGTATTATTTTATGATTCTTCTATATCAATCTTGATCTTCAAATTTTCCAATAATACATTATGAACTAAATTTCCATCATTTATTGATCAAAATCGACTGCCCATTATACCCTCATTTTTTTTGAAAAAAACCATGATATTAATATAAGATAATAAATGTTACTTGTTTTGATAAACAATGATTAAAAAAATTCAATAATTTTTTATGAAAAATTTAAAGGCTGATGGATAAGAATTATTGTAATTGATACAAGTGATTATCATTGGTAATTTGTACTATAGTGGTGGATTCTATAGATTTATGGATGAGGGGAATCCTAAAAAATACCTCAATGAACTATCAAAATCCTTTTAAATAATATCCCATGAAAATTGAAAAAATGATCCTGGAAGACCATCATATCTATTGAAACTATCTAATACTAAGTGTACAATGGCTTTATATATTTCTTTCACTTTATGGAAAGTAATATTATTTGTGTTTTGTCAGTTATACACTGTGGATATATTATATGCATAACCTTATACTTTTACTCTTGGGACATACAAGTATGAATAAAAAATGGGGACCAATGGATTACAAAAACATTAATTAACTTGTGAGACTCCAAGTGCATCAACATCAAACTCAAAAGAACCATTGACCATTAGAAGATTGAGATTCCCTAAGAATTTTATTTTTTTGATAAATTCATGAAAATATGTTTTATCCTGGTCACGTTGTTTCAATTTAAATTATTGATACCATTAACATTCCCCAGTATAAATATTTAATAGTATATAGTCTTAAATTTCAGGTTTCCATGAAATATCATCATAGAATTTTCTATTCCAATCTTATAAAAGACTCTAATATATCTGAAATGTTTTTGTTGATATATTATTATTCCCATATATATTCTATATATAATCATTCTAGAACTTTTGATTCACATGTTTAGTGACAATAAATTACTTATAATCAAGGAAAGGGAGGTCATGTTGAGTCCATTGTCTAGGAAGAGAAGATCACCTAATGGAAGCATTCCTCTTTAGAAAAACATTGGTAGTACCTGAAGCCTCAAATAATGTTACCATGAATTCAAAGTTCAGTAAAAAACGTTTAGTGGTCAAAAGAACACCAAGGTATAAGATAAACCATAACTAAATCAAATTTTTGAATCCCATGCATGTTTTGTAGGAACATGTTGAGCCAGATCTAGAAATTTCTACGACCCTTACTATTGTTACACCACATCAGAGTATCTACTATGAATCCAAAATCAAACAATTAATTATCAATAATGAATAACATAAATTCATCAATGGATTTACATGAATAATAAATTTCCCCCATTTTCTTACAAGGATACGAGCTAATATTAAAATATTTTCCCACTAACATGGGTAATGAGATATGGGAGAATATAGAAATATTATCCCATATACTCATCCATTCCTCAATTTCTTAGTATCCATAAATAAATGTGATGTGAAACTCTAATATCACAAATGAATCTTTTTTTGATCAGGCAAGAGTATCTATTTAATCTGAACAATCATATGGTGTTTAAATGTAATTTTTTGGGGGTGGTGGCATGACAATTCACATCAAATACACCCATTTTATTTTTTTGTCATTTCTGAGTGATTTGTAATGGGGGTTATTCATAAAACTAGAAAACCCCAATGTTTATTATAGTAATATTATTCCACAAAATATATTTTTAAAGGTAGTTAGTCTTTATAAGATATTGTGGAAACTCTTAGGGATTCACATTCATCGAAAGGATACGAGTTCGTGGTCATAAAATCTTTTGAGAGGGAATTATTACCTACTCTGTGACCCACTTATAGATTTATTACATTTTTATGAATCAATTATTAAATACCAAATATGGAAAAATTATCAATTATTTTAACAATCAATGACCGGTTTTTATCATCAGTAAATGATTTGTGTCTATCTAGTGTTGTGAATTTATGGTACACTTTTTTAACAAAATGTTGATTATTATGTTGTATATTATCAAGATGCTGGTATTAAGCCACATAGTCAGGCGCCCTAGAATTTATCATTATCTAGGAGGATGTGAGTTGTTTTGATGTTGGGATCAGTCTCATGAGAAGGAATTCCTATATATACTCATGAATTTAATTAGATCCTAGGTATTTTGGTTCCTCTTAATGATAAACATCACAAATTTAGATGTTATGTGACAAGGCTCACACCCTTACGTTTATCATCTTCTAGTAAGGGAATCTAAGTGAAATGTACATAGTCATAGATGGAGAATGACATATACTAAAGAACTTTGGGGAACCTAAAAATAGTATATACTCCCATGATTGTTTTTTCGGGCAGGTGATATGTTTATGACCACTAGTTTTAATGAATTATTATTTTCAAAACAATTAAAATTCATTGGTGGATTTCATTGCATACTACTCCATGTTAAAATTAAATTTATAAAAAACAAAATGTTATTATTTTTCTATATAATAAACTATGTTTGGATCACAAAATATGAAACACTATGTTTGGATCATGTTACACTCTATATCATGATTCGTCAATTTCTTAGGTTACATGCATGACTACGTTTTAGTAAGCTACAATATAAGATTAATATAACTGTTTATTATTCCATCTTAATGAATGGTGGGAATGAATAGGATTAACTAAAATAATATATATATTTTACAAGTTTATATTTTATATATTGATTAGAAATTAAATAAGAATAATTTAAAATAAAAATATACGATTTCAGAAAAATCATATCTTTTCTATAAGACACATTAATCATGCATACAGATAATAATTTAAAATTAAATTCTACCACTTTTACAAAATTTATATGACAAAAAAACATCATTTTTGAAATACAGATTTCAAAGTTATCTTAGGGTTAATTTTTGGTATTTTTTTTGTGAAGTTTTATTTTTTTGATGCATAGTGAATAATACTAAATTTAAATTTAAATTTAAATTTTTATTTAATTACATTACAAGAAAAAAGTATATTTTGATCTGGTTTTATAGTAAAAACAGTTAAATTATATATATATTTATATATTAATCACATTTTTCATTAGAATCATTTTCATACTAATTTTTTATATAGGAACATTGTAAATTTTTGATCATTTTAAATTTTAAAACCCATTTTCTCATAACGTATATAGGATTAATTTTAAATTAATATATTACACTTATGTGATTGAAATTTTTAGAAATGGAATCCATATTTGGAATAATTATAATTTATAATTTATAATAAGATCATCGTTAGTTTTTACTAAAATGATAAAAAAACTTTTAAAATTAATAACAAAAATTAAGGAAAAAACATGTCTACTTAGTGGTCAAACATAGAATATAAGGTGTTAAAATGACAAAACAATTGTAAAAAACCATTTTTATTAACATATTTATAACCTTTTCACATTTTTAGTGATGATTATGTGTTTTTGTGGAAACTGTACATTGAATGTTAACCATATTACAAAGTATGAAAATAAAACAAAAAATATACCTTTCATCCTTTTAATTTTTTTATAGAGATTTTCCAAAGTGAAAAACAACATTGGTGGGGTTATAAATATTATTTTGATATATAATTTTTTTTATTAAAAATATAATTTATCTATAAATTCATTACATGAATTAGTAAAATAAAATGTTTATGAAACACAAACACATTAATTATTTACATAATAATAAACTAAAAGATGATATTGAAAATATTAAAAGATAGAAAATTGAATGAATTATTTTATACAATTACTTTTTTTATTAACATATAATTTACATTTTCATGGACATTCTATTTTCAAATTCCATCATTTTCATTATATTTTAAATTCAAATTAATTAAATTTCTTCAAAATTGATATTGATGTTATTTCATAATAAATAATATTTTATTAAATGATTTAAAATTATAAAAAATTATATATTATTAATATTTATTTTTTAATTTAAATAAATATAATATATGATTCACTTATGGACAAATTTACCTTTTATAATAAACATATTTACTACTAAATAGTAAAAACATTATTTTCATAGTTTGGGTAAATGATGTTTCTTTGCACCTTACATGATTTTTTCTTAATATTAATGTTCATCACACATTAGATTATTATTTTTTAAATTATCTATCATATTTTCACATTAAGGGGTATAAAATTTACTATATGTAACTCTTTAATTCAGTTATAATGTATATGTAACATACTTTTGAAAATTGGTTACCTAAATAAAATCCAAAGTGGAAAAAATATGAAAACATATATTTTATGGAAGAACATTATAAAAAGGATCATTATTTTGTGTAGTGAAGGTGTGTATCAACAACATTAACCCTCCCGTAAATTATTTTAAAAATTTTGAGTCACATGTTTAATGGATAAATCCAAACAGTTAATAATTTTCATTATTTACATAAATGTCACACATCCTCAACCGTAAATGGGCACTCACCCTTCCACATTATCCGTACCTCTCAATCCGTTTGGCTTGACCATGATACACCAAAGTCACTTAATAACATCCATAAACGAATACATGAATCCTTACTCTGTGAATTAATCCAACTAAGGAACTCCTTTGGTGAAAACCAATAAGAGATACCTGAAGAAGAGCTAGCATTCATCAATGGTCATTTTAGTCTTATTTCTTCCCCAAACACCATAAATTATTCTTATGTTGTTATTATATAATTAAAATCATTGTATTCTATATTTTTTTTGTTTTATGTTATGTTTATGACCTACAATCACATTCACTTCTATATAATGTGTTACAAAATCCTCATTCGTGTGTACAATGGACAACCACCTCGTGAACTGATGTCATGCGTTTTTCCATTACCATCTATTAAGGTTTGGAATAATGTTGGGAAAACTATTTATATATGATTTATATAATATTTATGATTTTTTTTAATTATTTAATTACACATACCTCCATGATTTCTATTTTTTAGAATAAGATAATTTCGTCTGAGTGTAAGACAAACTACCTCCTGGAGAAGTGATATTATTCTTTCACACTTTACATGGAATGTAATTAGGATGGGATAAATAGATGTCTCTATTATATATGAAAAAATATCTTCTTAAATGATATTATATATATATATAATTTACTTTTATTTAATTCAATATGATAAGAAAATGGAAACAATGTTCATGTGTACGTACGAATTATTGTCTCCATGAATGGTGTAATTAATTTTCTATCATATAATTTATGGATATGAATAAATACATATATTATAAATATATATTATATTTATATCATGTTTTAAATTTTGGATATTATGAAATAATGATCTATTTAAGATGAAAATTAATATCATGTCAAATATTTATGAATATTAAAGCGGTTATTACCCGAAAGATATCATTAATATGAATTTATTAATAAACATGTAAAATAATGTCATATGTAAAAAATATATCATATTATATATTAGTATATGGTTCTATGAAAAATTTATAATAAAATATTATTTATTATATATGAGTTTTGAATGAGTACAACAAGAGTCAAGAAAAAATGTATGTGATTTACTTCTCACTTTTTACTTTTGTGAGATACATGCTATATCTACCACATATTGTTTCCATGTGGTGTATATATTTCCCATGAATTTTATTTTTGATTATTATACATAGCTTTTTTAAAATTCTCCTATCCATTTTATTATATCTCTTTAACGGGGTTATGGTTTCAATATTACTAATGATATAATATATTTTTTTCTCCATTTTCCATCTTTGAGACACATGTTATGTTGCACACCTGTTTTCTTTTCCATGGTGTATATACTACCCCACTAACATATTCAATCATTAATATCCTTATTTAAATGATATTTTATGATTAATTTAATTATATTATTTCATCTATATTTTGATTCATATTTACGAAAGTGGTAAGATTTATTTCCATATTATCATCATTTATAAGATTGTTTATGATTATGCTTCCATTTTTCAAATTCTATGAGATATATGTCAATAATTATCAGGATTTTTTTATCCCATGGGTTCTCATGATAGATTCATGTAATGGAACCATTTTTACACACATTGGTATTTAAGATAATTAAAAATATGTTTTTTAATAAAATCAATCATTTTTTTTCATTTGGTCAGAAATTTCATTTAATCCAAAACCATGTTCTATAAAAATGGTTTTGAATTTTATAAATGATACTTTAATATCATTTTCATTGAATGTGATTTCATAAATTTTTTATGTGTAAAAATTATTAAAAATTATATTCAATGTCTCTTTTATATGTTTTTAAGAATTTTATCAATAAATATGTTTTTAATAATGTTGTATGTTTTAAAAAAGTGTTTTTAAGAGGTAATATTATTTTTATTAATAAATTATTTATATTATTTTCAAAGAAGAATTTATATGTTTTCAATGTTGATTAAACATAAAATTATTTTGAAATTTTTCTTATAAAAAAATAAATTTCAAGGAATGGTTGTCTTCTTTATGAAATGGTCCTAGTTATCATTCTAAATCATTCTCTACATAAGATGAAATTCTTGGAAATATTTTATTATATACTTGTTATGTGGTCTGAGGAAACCATTCTTATTCATTATTTATATGTTTTACGTTTAATATGACTAGTTTTTTGTTAAATATGATTCTCTTCCACAGGTTATATAATCATAAAATTCTTATGTAACCTGATTCATTTCATGGGTTATGCTTTGTTGAAAGGATTAGGAAACCAGTATATTTTTTATAAGTTATGAAATGATGACATTTTCATGGTAAAAATTTCATTTCATTGGTTGGGGTATGATTAATTTTTATGATCTTGGGGAACACATGAAGACGATGTCATTATGTGATGAGGGGACCAATATCACCCTCTAATAAATAAATTAAGGTTTTATATATCACATAAGATATTTAGGGGTATAAAGGGGAGTAATCCTAGTTCAATAATACATGTATTGAAGTAGGATTGAGCATAGTTCAATTAATTAATTTTTACACTATGATGGTTTTGTGTTTGAACCCATTCAATTAATATGAAAAGGGAATCCACTAGGGATGGGGGTGTTTCCAACTCATAAGGGTATCCAATTAAAATAATGGTACATGGGTGGTTTACACAAGCCCAAAATATGGTACACATGAGTTCGTCCAAAATCTAAAGTAGGTATATGGTTGGTTAACCCATTCCGTACTTGTTATATTTGTCTTGGTTGGGATAATTTTCATAATATTGTCTATGATTATATATATCCCACAAATGTATGTCTTATTACAATGTTATTCTCTCATAGATCATGTTATTTTATCCCCTTATCATTCATGTCTTATAATATGCCATTTATTAAGACATGACTCATTTTTATGATCTTATTAATTAAGGGTAGTGGTTTTCCAATGGAATTATCATTTTTTAAAACACTTGTTATTATGTCATTCTTACGTATCTAGTTTTTTATCACATACAGATAATATGTTCTCAACAATTCTTTTGATTCATTTGTATTGATTATGAAGAAAGGGATCAAGTAGGGAATTATTATGAAGGGTATTAAATGTGATTATATTTATTGGATGTGTTAATGATTTATCACCAGATTATAATACTATGTTTCCATGTTTCTAAATGCACTAAAATATTTTCGTCCTCATGTGTGTGTTTGTATAATGTAATGAATATTCATTTAAAATGTAGTAATTTCCAAGCATGAGAATCCTAGGTCCAAAAATCGAATATGAAGGGAATTGTTTAGTTTTCCTTTTTTAAAGAAGGATGATAAAACATTAGGGAAATCCCAATAGTGATTTTTAATAATATATCTAAATATGACTCTAAGGAAAAAACTATGGATGAGTTAATATAAAGAACAATTTCTTGGAATTTTGGTAAATGATATAGAGGATGGATTATAAAAAATTGCACCCCCTTTAGGATAATACAAGTAGATGTGGCTCAAGAATAGAAATACATGGGGGTAACAACTTAGAAAACACCATACTAAGATAGACTCAACCAGGGAATCATGCACTACAACGGGCCTTGTTACACTCTTGGATTCAAACTCATGGTGGATATTATTTGGAAACTCACAAATTCATTACAAACCATCTTAAATGAATTAAATAAAATACAACTACGAATGACCTTTGATCAAATATATAGTTAAATATTAGTGAATAAGGTGTCATTATTTACACAAAATATAAATGATTATTCATGCTTCCATGGTTCCCCACAAAGATTAGTGTTTTAACACTATGTTTTTGGTTTTTGTCATTGGTGGGAACCCAAAGTAATCATGTTAATGACGAATGAAATGGAAAATTAATTGATATTATTCCTAAGAAACTGATTGGTAAGGGACATAAAATGAAAACCTTGTTGGTATGCACACAAAGGATTATGAAGCTATGAATCATAATGAACTTCTAAATATGAAATAGAGGCAGTAATGCTCTGTTAAGTCCTTCATGAGGAAGCTTCAACCTTATTTCAGTGGATCCATTGATAATTTATTTTCAATGAAATTTCTCATAAAAACTAAAAATATATTTTCCATTCTCCAATGTTCAGGGCATGTAAAACAAAATTTTATTACTACCATATGAAAGGAGAGGTTGATAAATAGTGGAATATTATCAATAATATGAGGCATCATGATAAAATTGAATCCACAGATTGGTCTGAGTTTAATAAATTATTTTTTAATAAGTTCTTTCCTTATTTTATTCATATGATGATAAAGACTAAATACTAAGTGATTAATAATAGGGATGATGAATCTTCTTGTGCCTGTGAAGAAAATTTTACATGACATGTGTTGTACTCATTGAGTATTTTCATTTATCCTAAAAGTATTAATTACTAATTCATTAGTGTCTTAGAATGATATACACTAAGTAGTTTATCCACAAGGGACTTTGGTTTCTATCAATAGATTGTTCAATGTTGGATCAAAATGGAAATGGAGGTTGGAGTTACATATCAGTATCATAGATTTGATGACAAGAGAAAAAATTGAATTCATACTAAATTAAATAATCAATAGAGAGAGGAATATCACATTTTGTTTAAGACTAATGTCTGGGATAAAAACATTGAGTGAATTGTATTAGTGGGACTAGTAAATGTTTTATGTTTGAAAAGCATGGTAATCATGAAGATTAATGCTATAGTGATGGAAAAAATATAGTGAATGTTAAAAATAATGATAAATCCCAACAGAAGAGACCTCCATCACATTAGTGTTTCAATTTCTAGGAGTTTTTATTTTATTATAACAAGTCCCCCAATCCATGGACTAATGTGTGTGAAAATCCACAAAAAACAATGATTTCAATATAAAAAGGGAAAATTTACACTAATATAATAAATGAAGTGAACCATTTTAATTAGGGAATATTATTCTTCGACTCCTCAGTTGGGAAGTTCAAATTTGATTTTGTATGATTGGTTCCCCTATGAAAACCTTATATTTCATCCTAAATGAAAAAAACAAGTGATTTTATATAGTGATTTTGGAAAATGAAATAACATATTCTGTTAGTATAGTAATAGAACCAAGCATCAAATGAATTTTTTGTGTATAAGATATGATATTATATAAGGAATTAAGAAGCAAGACTATTTTCAATATGGATTTACAGTATTTGAGTTTATTACCATTTTCAATAGAATACTTGATAAAGGTATTCACATGTTAAATATATGGAAATAAATAGATACTTTATGATATATGGGTATGATGGTTAATTTGATTTTGAGAACCTTTTTCACCTTCATTCTCGGGTTTTAATTTTTAATCTTTTCAATGGTTTATATGGATAACAATTTATTGAATGTTTAATATTGAAAATTTAATGAGGTTTTATATATTAAAGTATTATTTTTTCATATGAGGATTTATTCCTATTGGATAGCATGTGACGACCAATATATTTTGTTGATAACTAATAAAATAAAAATTGAATTATCAGTTATTCTAGAGATATCATGATCCTTTAGACCTTCATGCATAAAAATCAACTTAATTTATTATAGTAAGAGATGAAGGTTAGATTGATCAATTAAAACTATATATTGATATTATTCTTATTAAATATAATATAATTACGTAAGTAAATGTTCTTCTTAAAATTTTTCATCTTTTGAAAATTTATATTGAAAAAGAAATTATCGTAGTACCTTAAATTCAGATTAATCATATTGAAAATTATATATTCAAAAATTTATGATTTTTTGGATGTCAGCATTTTCTAGTTATCCAATTTTTTTTTAAGAAAAATATCTATCACTCCCTAAAATTATTTAGGCTTTCATCCATGTCCAAATATCCACTTCCCACCTATGTTCTCATATTTGGAAAACAATTTATGAGTTATTATGGAAAATAAAATGTTTTCAACCATCCCTTTTAAATGAATTTTTATTATTAATATTTATGATGTGGTTTAATATTAAATTACTTTTTATTTAATAAAAATTCTAAGTCACAGGCATATTTTATGGGAGAAATTAATTTTTATGGGGGTATAATTTAACACACATATTTTTTTATGAATCTATTTCAAATAAATTAATTTTTTTGATGAAATCTACTAAATTCTAAACCATGTTTCTCTATAATTATATGAAATACCATTATATTATTTTAATACATTCCACACACCATTTATCTCTTGTTACACACAATATTATGTTTCTTCAGTAGCTTGTATTAAATGTAAAATTGAATGTTACTAAAGTACAATATACTATTATTTTTATAATTTAATAAAATATCCATTGGAATGGTGGGGATGAATAGGTTTATGTAACTATATATATATTTAACATGTTTATTAGTTATATATTTATTATAAATGAAATAAATATCATTTAAAAGAAAAGGAAATGTTTTCTAAAAAAAGTATCTTTTCTAAAAAGAAATTTATTCTTCCTTGGCCCGCATAATTTAAAATTCAATTTTAAAACCTTGGAAAAAAAATAGGAAAAAATGAAAATCATTTATTAAATTGTAATATTATAATTATCTATTTGATAATATTTAGTATTTTTTAGAGACGTTTTATTTTTTGATAAATACTGTAAAATACTGAATTATAATTGTAAATTTTCATTTCATTTAAATAATTTATATTGTTAAAATATATTTTAAATTTCATTTATGTTAAAAATACTTAAATTATATTCATATTAATCTAATTTATGTCACTATACTCGTTTTCATACAGAATTTTTGTATAAGAACATTGTAATCTTTTAAACAGTTTCATATTAAAACATTACTTTTTCATCACATTTATGGGATTAATTTTAAATTAATTTTTTCAAATTATGTGACTTTTAATTTAGAATAATTTATTATAAGGTGTAATAATTACCCAAAAATTTTCAAAAAACAATTATATAGAAACTTTCTACTTTTTGGACCATAGTCATCAATTTTATGAGTTTGTGGGACACAATTCCATGATAATTACTCATATAATATGTTATGTAATGAAAATAGTACCTTTCGTCTCTTATAATAAGGAATAAATTAAATTGCTTCGGATATAAGAAATATTTTATGGATAAATGTGTTTTTATAGCTAATGATGACTTAGTTTCTTAAATTTCTCAATAAATAGAAACATATTAGTATTTTATTTAATAAATAACTAAAATAAATAATACAAAAAATATTAAAAGTGAGGGAAATTTAATGAATTATTGTCTACCATTAATGGTTTATAAGAATATATTAAGTTACCCATGCATGAAATTAATATATTAAATTTATATCATTGTATTGATATACTTTATTTCAAATTAATTAGGTAATGTAAAAAATTGATATTAATGATATTTTATAATAAATAATATTTTATTAAATTATTTAAAATTTCAAAAAAAACTATATTCTTCAAGTTGAATATTAAATGTATATAAAAATATTATATGGTCCCTCAATGGACCGATTTACTTTTTATAATGAAAATATTGACCCCTAAATAGAAAAAAACCATGTTTTCTCCCAAAGTATTAATGTATTGTCTTTCATATTATGATTTCTTCTGTTAAAATTAATTTCCAAAAGATATAAAAATTTTATTATATAAATTATATATTATATAAATTATATTTTATATTTTATAATAATTAGGTCTAAATAATCCAATATGTTCCACATTAAATTAGTTATAATGGATAAATAATCTATAGGTTAGAAAAATTGTTACCTTAATAAAAAGAAAAAAGGTAAAAATAAGAAAGCATCGAAGTTATGGATTAACATTATAAAAGTTGTTTTCTTTTAGTTTGGTAGGGCTGATTAATGACAACATAAATACTACCATCCATTATTATCCAATTTTTATAGCCATGTGATGTTAGAGATACCTTCCAGTTTTAAACACTTTTGAGTATTTAAAAGTTTTCAATTCCTCCTCAACTATCAGAGGGAACACACTATACCTCATTCATCACACCTCTCATGACATTTTTATTGACCAAGAACAAAAAAATAACTTCTAAAATTTCCTCCTCTAATCCTTGAATCATTATGCTGATCATAAATCCAACCAAAGAAGTTATTTTGTAGAAATAAATTAGATACACTCCAATAAGCGGTAATGTTCATCAATAAATGTTTTTATTTTATTTCTTACACTTATTTTTTTGTATATAATAATTAAATAATAACCCTATTAAATTATATAAACTTATAATTTATTATGTTAAGGATACATACTACATCCCAACATACTTCCATAAAAGTGGTTAGGAAATTATCACTCGTGTGTAGAGAGGACTACTACCTCGTGAACCGATGACATTCGTTTTCCAATTACAACCCATCAAACATTGACATAATGATGAAGATACTAGTTATATATGATATATAATATTTTAATGAAATAAATTTTCTCTTGTAATTATTATAGAACACATACCATTATTATTTCCTTTTTTTTCAGAATACAATGATGTCGTTCATGTGTGTGACTGGAAACCGCATCGTGAAGCAACATGATTCATTCATTATTTACATGGAATTGAATTATGATAGGTTAAATAGATATATGTTTTATATATGACATAAAAATAAATTTTTAATGATAATATATATATATATATATATCATTATATTGTATTTCTTTCAATTATATAGGATAACGTAAACAATGTGCATTCATTCTAAAGACATATTGTCTCCATGAACGGTGTATTTCATTTCTTTTTACTAAATTTTATGTCTTAATATAAATTAAAAAATACTAAATATATATGATATTTGTTCCATGATTTAAATTCTATATATTTTTAAATAATTATATAAAAATGAGGATAAATAAATAAAAAAGTCAAAAAATATTTGAAAAACAAAGATATTTTTACTAGAAACATATCTTTATCATTGAATTATGGATAATTAAAAAAATAATTTCATAAATAATTTAAATATGGTATTATATATATGAATATTGTAAATATATATATGTATGTGTGGGTTTGTGTGTGTTTGTGTTTGTGTAACATATATTTTCCATACTGGAGGTTTGAATGAGTTTGATGGGAGTCTATGGTAAGATATTTAAATCTTACTTTTTAATTTTTGTGGGATACATGCTATATTGATTACCTATTTATTCTATGTGGTGTATATAATGAATATTAATATACATTATTTTAATTCAAAATAAAAATTTTTTTATTTATATATTCATTTTTGAATATCTCTATCTTGGGGTTACAGTTTCAAATTTACCACAACGGTAATATAGTTTTCCCTCGATTTTTCCTCTTTGAGTCACATGTTATGTTATTCACCTATTTTCATTTAACAGGTGTGTAAAATTCCAATTTGAATTGTTATGTCACTAATCTACTTATTTTCATGATATTTTACAATTAATTTCATGATATTTTTTCATGGGTATTTTTATTCTATGTTACTAAAGTGGTTATAATTTATTGCCACAATCTCATCATTTATTCAGATAATTTATAATTATAATTCCATTAATGAAATATTGTGATCTATATATCAAGAATTAACAAGAAATTTATTTTTCTCTTGTTATTTATGATATATTTAGATAATGGTATCACTTCCCCAATAATTGTTTACATAATATAATTAATAACATTTTTATGAAAATAAGACTTTATTTTTTTCTTCTGTTGAAAATCTGTTACAATGTCCGAGACCCCAGTATCCAAGAGGTGGTTCCTTATTTTACTACATTTAAATAGATACTAGATTCAATCTCAAATGGGATGATCAGTTTATAAATATTGTAAATTAGGCGAAAGACTTGAAACATTCATTATAATGGACCAATAGAATTAAACATAGTCAATCCTTTGATAGTATCAATATTCAAATATCTTAACCCAGAATATAAATCATAATATATATTGGATTCCTCAGAAAAACATAAAATAAGGAATTGGTGATCATAAATTCTCCTTAAGGGTAATAATAAAATAGAATATATCATAAATAAATAATCATAAACAATAAAAAAAGGTGAATAAATGAAACACAATCCATTTAAAAAAACACTATCATAATATGGACAAAAAAAATAATACAATATAAATAATCACATGAGATAGAAAACATAACCATGGATGTTATACTATATGAATAATCACATGTAATATCAATAAATAATCTTATAATGAGAGAATACATAATGTTGGCCATCGTAAACATACCATTAATGTTTCCTCCTAGACAGCATACATGAACTGGTAAGACATCATCCATTACCCAATATACTTTGCCCAATGAGACATTTTAATGAATCTAATGTATATAAAAGGACTTAACTATCACATAAAATCTTCAATTCATTCCTCTTGTGTAAAAATAAACATTTGTATTGAAAAACTACAATAAGAAATGTTATTACTTTAACTTAAAAAATGAATGGTATAAAAATATAACATCCATAGTAAAAATGATTATAAAAATGTAAATAAAATATGTTAGATAGTATCATAATAAATAAAACTCAACCAAAAATAATATCCAACAATGAATGTTTACAAAGATGAAAATACACTAATAAATGTACTAGAAAGTTCTTGACAGAAATGCCACTTTTTTACATAAAAATCAGTTATATAAAAGAAAAATCCATATAAAAATAGATGATTTTCATTGAAAATAATCATCTAGAAATTTAATGTAATTAAAAAAACATTAGGGTTTCTCTAAGGTGAAAAAATCCATACATTCAATATATGTTAAAAAAACATTCCTTTCATATTTATTTTGAAAAATACAAAGTGTTTTATTTGGAAAATGATAAAAATATTCATCTCAATCCATTTTATTAAACATAATTAGGGGTAAAAAATATTTAAACATTTTTAGTATAATACCAAAAAAATTGGGAATTCAATTATGAAACATGTACATGGATGATAAATATTATCCAATAGATACATATATATAAACAATCCTAAATAATAATGAGATTTTGAAATTAAACACTAACAAGAAATTTCATTTAGTTAAAATTGATTTAAACTCCTGCATAACATTTTGAATCATTTCATTAATTTATACCATAACTGTAGGAATATTTATTATATCCTATATGATTCCCTTATAACGTCTATTCAATAATATTTTGTTATAACCCTTGTTTTGGGTGTTAACTACTTGATGTTCTTATGCTTGTCTTATCATGTAATTCATATTTCTTATGGATATGATATCATTATATCATACAATAATTATATTATTTTCATACATGTTATATTTACACATTATATAAATTTTTAGAATCATTCTTGAATGGTTAACATGGAAAATGAAAAACATCGTGTTGTGGAGACTGTAGGTTATATGTAAACACAGATGATGTAATAATCCCATTAATTGGGAAAGGGTGTGTAATTGTGTGGTATATTTATTATAAAAAATTAATGAAATATAATATTAATTAATTATATCTATTATATCCATAATTATACCATTCAAAATAAATTGGTGATGAACGTAATTTCAACATGATGTGGAGATTGTATGTAATCTGTACACACATTCCATGATTTTCTTTTTTTATAGGATATATAAATAATGAAATATGGTTGTCACATTTTCATAATTAAATTATTTAATATATATTATATTGTATATATTAATTTGAAATGTTAACAACTCATGAAGAGGAGATATAAGAAGAAATGATCTTTAGTGAGTTTGTTAAAATAGTTACCTCTTCTTTGGGAGATTGGATTTAGATCTCTTCTTAATAGATATATAGCTTGCCTTAATGGATATAAAGAACCAAAAAAACATTGATAATTATATTTTGATGATTAAATTTCATGTTTTGTTCATCATTATAGGCTCAATTTGGTCTGATGAAGAGAAGAAGTATGTTCCCTTTCATCATGGAGATGAGTGTCACTTTTGGAAACTCTCAAAATATTAAAATATAATCAAGAATTTCTGGAGATAAAGACTAATAAATGGATTATAAATGAATCCTATAATACGTTAATGACCATTTCCAATCCCATTTGTGATAATTTATCATTTCTTTTAAATAATTTAATAATATATTAATTCTATAAAGTACTATTATTGTCAGATTGTATACAATTATTATAATATGACTTAAAATGCATCAAAACAAAACGAAATTTGAATATAATGATTTCTAAGAAATAAAATATATCATATAAGTCTTTAAAATTAATTATTCACATTCACTAATCCAAAATATATTTAAAATATTACATTTAAATTAATTTTTTTTTAATAAATAAACAGTGTTTTATGATTGAAAAAGATTTTAATTTAAATATATAGTTTTTTAAAAAAAAAAAAAAAATCATATAATTAATATAATTAAGTTAATATCAAAAATGATATTTATCATCATTCATACCATGGTTTTTTCCATATGTAATCATATAAAAGATATTAAATACAAATAGATTTTCATTTTGTAACTATCATTGATTTAAATAATATATATGTTCTTTTCATGGAAATGTGTCCACTAATCAACTCCAATTATATAGTATGCTGATTAGGGATGAATAATATTAATAACATTAAATTTTTTCTAGTTTAGTTCATGTTAAGAACCATATATGTTGATTTTAACCCATAGTTAAACTCTTAAACGTTTACCATGACAACTCGAATTTTTACTCATTAAGGTTTAATAAAGTGACTGTAAAATTACAAACTAATAAAAAATAATTCATGGATGATAACTAGAAAGTCCAGTCAGAATATAATCTTCTAAATATTTATTAAATAAAATAAAAAGTTACATGCCAGGTGATATGGTTCAAACAACGAAACATTCCCTCAACCATCAACCACATCATTATAGATCATAATAAGACATGTCATTCCCCTAATTCGAGTCATCAGGAGTTTCCTATTCATATTGGGATTTACCATGATTGAGGAACTTTTGAATATCAGAACTGAACATCCCTGAATGATTCTATGATCACGTAGGCATAGTGCGAGGGTTTTTAGAATTGTCCTTCCTTATCCTTCTCTTTGAGGGGGCAGGAGTGATGGTCAAACCATCCGGAACCTTCCCTTTCTAAGAAAGAAGTGCATCTTTGAATGTGATAGGTTCACCGCAGCCGGTTGTTGTCTATTCCTCCTCGGAGATGTCACCCAAATTCCAAAAAATGTTAGATGAGATAAAATGATTATTAATATCATAATTATTATAAACTTTTTTAGGATTCCCAAATTCAGGATCCAACCCAATAGTCTCATCACCTATCAATCCTACATTGGGACTATCATTCAGGATTATATTTAGAGGATCAGTGCAAACATGGGATCCAAAAATAGAGAGGCTAGGAGTATTCCTAGTATCAACTAATCTAGTTGGAGTAACAACACAACTATACATAGAAATATTCTCCTCGTAAAATTCTTCCCGAGCATTAAAGGGACCACCCAACCATGGTCTAATCTACCATTAGTCCTTTTCCATTACAATTATGCACATGAGAAATATATTTACCAATAGCCAACATCTCACCCTATGTGGTAGATGATTTTTTGAGAGAATCTATATCATGATCAAGATACTTTGACAAATCCATGAGCTTCCTCTCTGGTTTCCTTCTATAAAGAGTAGCTGGAT
This sequence comes from Viscum album, assembly GCA_963277665.1. Taxonomy (NCBI): domain Eukaryota; kingdom Viridiplantae; phylum Streptophyta; class Magnoliopsida; order Santalales; family Viscaceae; genus Viscum; species Viscum album. The sequence continues at coordinate 1,546,816,519 of OY728153.1, read as the reverse complement.
TAACCATCATCCCACATCTCTCACAAGAGATCTTCTTCTGACATTACTCCAACGAGTTCCCAACAACCATGAATTTGATACAAAAAAGAGGATTCATTTCACTCTCAACATCAATATGGGTGGTATTGGTGGGATTATAAAGATTTACCTTAAAAATATATGTGGATATCAAATCAAACTCCACCAACATTTTAGAATATATCTGCATTGAAAGACCTCAATTTACTTGTCAAGGAAAATGGATACACAATTTTCATGAAAATGTCCTGTAGAATTATTGGATCCCAAAAGAACCAAAAAATACTTTGAAAATAAACCCATAATTGTGAAAAATTATTCCTTCAATGAGAGGAATTAAAATCAAATGAAAATTTATCAAGATGGCTCAATCTAGGTTTCAAAAGTTGAGACACAATGCTCTATTAAATTATTTTGAAAGCATTTGATTGAAAATTAAAATGGAGGAGTCCACGACCAAGGGAAAAAAATTTCCAATCAGAGGAACCCCATAAAAACAAGATTCATCTAACTAGATCATAAAATGTCCATGACCTCTCACCGTTAGCTAAAATAAGACACACAATTAAGAAATTATTCCCAGTATAAATCCTCTCATAAAATATATCAAGACTAACATCAACATTATCTCCTGACCCCTTTCAGTGAATCATACCTGATTAAGAGTCAATAAATGATGAAAACAGACATACTGATGTATGACATACCACTCTACCACTCATGTCCTTTGAAATTACATTATTTTATATCAAAACATCCTTAAAATTCATCATTTTTGGATTAGGAATCATAGAAGCGGAGGAAAAAAACTATAGCAACACCCTTATTGGCACAGATTGTAGATGAACCCCAGTCGAATCCAATTCCTGCATAGATCCAGTAACACAAATAACACTCCTATTCATATTTTCCAACATAAATCTGGAATCACAAGCCACATAGTTAAACATCAAATGAAGCAGATCATGAAATATTGCACAGTTAACCCTATTCACACAATCCCTGGAAATTGATGTCGAAATTGATGATATAGAGATATTGTGAACATCAGTTGAGGGAACCACCCTTGAAGCCAATGGTGGATCTGGAAATCCTCCATCCCAATAAGAGATGGTCTGATTATTAAATACATGGGTATGGGATCTTTATCATTTCATTGAATGAAATATAATATTCATCAAGGACACATCCATGTGGCATATAAAGGTCATAATCTCTCCATAATGATGATTTTGGTCGACACACACTCATATGATGAAATTTGGACAAGTATTGGGGGAATATTCTAATATTTATAAAGTTATTTTTAACAACAGTCACTCGATTTACCTTTAACTATGTTAATAAAAGAATTACTAACGTTTCTATTCATAATGAAAAAAATAAAAGCAAACTATTTATATAATTTTTACCCATAGATTCCAAATATGGAATCCATTTATCAGAAATCAAAAAAATATTATATGTAATAATAAATTTAATATTAATCTCATTGAAGGAATTAGAAAAAAAATTAATACAAAAACTTTCAAAATCGTTAACATATTTATCTCTTAAATTCAAAGTGAAATTGATTCAAATGAACTAAATTAGATTAACTGAAAAAATTTAATCTTATTATATTTAAAAACTAATAAATGATATACATTGATAGAGTAAGATATTTTGATGAAAAATTTGTTTTGAATTAAAATGAATTTTTTTAATATTCATCAAAACAGGAAACTAGATAGATAAATAAAAAAAATAACCCATGGTAAATCATTATATTTTAATTTAAAATTAGAATTTAATTGTTTCAAATAAAATCTATAGAAGTTACAAAAACAAGATCTAAAATATGTGTTCCCTTAAAATAAGTTAAAACTATATTCAAAAAAATATGGATTTTATATATAAAAAGTGGATATATTTTTCTATCATGCCTAAAAACACATAAGATAAATATTAAAAATTATATTTAATACATTAAATACAAATTTAATTAATATCATTAATTGCTTGTAATGAATTAAATTTATTAGAATGAAACACCTTTGGCGCATTGTCATAGTTTTTTGAAAATAATTTTCTTTATATTAAATTGGGTTATTATTGATTTTCAATTATTTGGAAACCAATGAATTCAAGAATATATTTTTTATGATATTTAATCATATTCATAACCAAAAATTTTTATAGGTGATGAGATAATTTTGTTTTAAATAATAATATTAATACTATATTTTGGATTCTTTTAAACTCAGTGTCATGTGAAATATAAGCTATTGAAAAGATTAACTATAAAAAAAGAAATACCATAAAAGCGAGGTGTTTTACATTTTCCACCTTCAAAAAAGTTCATTATAAAAATTAGTTATTTCACTACAAAAATAAAATGTGGATACGTGGAAATTCATTTCTTGGAAACCTACATCAGAAATAGGAATGAAGAAGATTCCACTTTAAAATAAAGAATTTCAATTATGATGGTGACTTGATATGACACATATCGTACATCCATGATGGAAAACATAGAAATTTAAGAGAAAACTAACTATACTTCTTTGATGGAGAGTGAAATAGAACATGTTCATTAGATATATTACTATCATAAAAAAGAAAATTTTGGTATTGGTTAAAAAACAAGTTAATTATAAAAAATTAAATAAATGGATAATGTTTTTATTCCAAAATATTTTTATTCTACAATTGGGGATACTATTTTACTATTCAAATAAGAACTTAATCGATTTTATTCCATGTAATAAGAATAATCTCATCCTTTTTATGCGATTTGATTCTTCCCTTACACCATGAAATGAATGTTTAAAAGGAATTTTTCATGCCTGAAGCAATTTTATGTCTCATAAAATCCACAAGTGATTAATTCAAATTTTAAATTTTTAACGAATAAAATTGGTTATCACATGTGTTTTAATATGATAAATTATACTTTACCCCAGAAAATAATATCCAATGTTCAACGTAATCCATTCCAACCTTAGGACTCATCCAAAATAAATCTCTCCAAATTCACATTCAAAAATATTATAAGGACATTCACTAAATTCCCATTATCATTCATAACATTAGATTCTATAAACAATGTAATGAATAATTTTTTGTCACATACCACATATATTAATTCCATTCTAAATATAAAATGATAATGAAAACATATAAGCTTTCAAATATATGAAGAAGATGTATTGTAGTACAATCCTTATTTATTCTATATTTATTATGATCAGTACATTGTCGATGAAATACTTATATAATGCAAGAATGATTACATTACTCTTTCCTCTTTCTCTATGGTAGTAGAATAATCTATACAAGGATCCATAATCATTTTTTTGAGTATAATAGATTTATTTTTAAGACATTTAATTATTTATTGTCTTATTTTATTATAGTTGAAGCATTATACATTCAAAAACATTTTCATAAACTTGAAATATCAAGTGTAATGGGATTTATCTTTACAGTTTTAGAAAATCTCACAATCCTTTTAAACTGTTACCATTTTCTTTTCTTTCCTAAATTATCACATGTGGTATAATACTTCATCTCTCATCTTCACTTGATCTATGTTTTTCCCAAATTTTTTCTCATTCATTTACATATCATCGAATCCATAAGACATGGAAAATGATATTATGTTCTTATATGATTTTATTTCATAGGATATTATTCCCTAAGACGTTTTTTCTTAATCCCATAAATGATGATTTCATTATTACTCATCAAATCACATGCATTGGTGAGGTATACATTCCCTCTTCTAGGAATCATTTATATATGAAAACAAACACACACTAGTTATTTCATTTTTTATTATAAGGAAAATCCACTTTGGGGGGTTAAGAGGGGGCACTCAAAAAAAACCCATCACAAACTCTCTAAAAATTACTGGTGAATACCAAAAATAGATACCGCTATTACTATATAGAAAACTATATCAGAACAAAGAGTAAAAACAAAAATCATTTAGCATCATGAATGAAAAAGATGAAAATATTCCCTAGAATCTCCTTATCTATATGAAGATGACAAAAATATATGTTTCTCATTACTCTTTGAAATTTATAGAATGGTTCTATATATTTATTATAGATCTCTTATATCATTTCTAGGATAAATTTAAATACAATCACAAATGTTGGACGTGATAAGATTCACAACCATTAAGTAATCATCCATTGGGAACTGGTCATGATAAATATTCTAAAAATGAAATTATTCATTGAATCAATCCACTATACAAATTATTCAACATGTCCCTAAGGGAATATCTCTTCAAATAATCTTTAACACTCCTCCTCAATAAGTTTTGTGTTGGTTTGAGATGTATTGAATTCATCAGTAAAATCTATACCAAATTTTGGGTAGGAAGAATTCAATTTCCTACAGAAATTTTGGGCAAAGAATTATCCCCTAGTTCAAGCTTTCCTAATTCCTCATTTATGATTTTGGGGCATGAGATCAAATATTTTTGTTCTAATCACAGTTCTTGGAAAAGAGATTTAGAAATGTGAAGGCCCATTTTTAGAATAGATAGACGTTTACTAGTTGATCATGGGACTATAGGCCAGGGAAAATATGAATAGTCTTTCCTTTTGTGTGACCTATTCACTGTATTGGTAAAGCTATCAGATTCCACCATGGATTTTATCCCTTTATTGGAAAAAATATAATAAAAATACATCACTTGAGTCTCTTACTTACTCTCATGAGATTATGTCTAGGTATAATATTCCTTTTCAAAATCATTATCATCCATGAAACCACCCTGATTATATTCCCCTTCTTTTTTTTCTCTTCGTTGTTCCACCCCTCATCTATATTTTATACACCAATTTCTAATGTAATGAACATGGTGTGAGTTTTAATTGCATAAGTCTTCTTCTAACTAAACATTCTGGTTCAACTCTTAAGTGTGAGATTACAGTGGAAGATATGAAAAATAATTGATCATAAACAATATGCAATGGTGAATATCTGAAAAGCATGGTATTTAACATAACATGATCAAAATATGTCCAAAATAACTAATTCCAAAAAAATAATCGCTTGAGATAGAATGAATATTAATGTATCTTATACTAGTTTAATAATCACATGGAATCTTAATAACTAATCCTATAATGAGGTAATTCATTATTCCATACATCATAAACATACTAACAAGGCATCATCCAAGGCACCATACATGAACGGGTATGACAACATCCAATACCCAATATGTTTAGTCTAATGAAATCTACCAATTCATTGAGGGGATCTATAGGTCCCCACCTTTCACTTACTAGGTCTGATGTATTCCTCTTATAAAAACCGAATAAATATAAACATTCATATTGAAAAATAATCATATGAAATGTGAAAACAATAACCATAAATAATGAATGGAATAAAAATATCACAACCAATGAAAAAACAACCAAAACCCTACAATAAAATATTTTAGATGGTATCATAATATATCAAACTCAATCATGAATAATAGCTACTAAATAATTTTTTCATAGATTAAAATAATCTAATAAAATATTTAAACATTTCCTTATTGAAATACCCCTTTTTCTACTTTAAAATCAGTTAATTAAAAGGCCATGAAATTTTAAACGAAACTAATTTCATTGAAAATAATCTTATAAAAATTTATATGCATCCTCAATACATTAAAGTGTAATAACAATATAAAAATCCACTCATGTATTATGAATTAAAAAAATTCATCCACATTTATGTTGAAAAAGTTCTACAGTACCTCATTTGGAGAAAGAAAAAAAATTTCCTTTAAATTTTTTTTATAAAAAGTAAAACATGACTAAAAAATATTTAATTTTTTTGAGGGAAATTGTATATATATTTTTTAAATGAATTTATTGAAACTTGGGCATGAATGATAACTATTCCCCAATAGATAAGTTTATATAAACAATTTAGAATACTAATGAGATTGTGAAATAAACTATTACATTGCACTTTCATTTAGTTAGACATGGATTAAAATCATGTATAATGGTTTAATGAATGTTCTTAATTTATACCAAAACCATTTCCATAATTATTATATGATATATTAGTATCTTATATTGTTTTGTTTATAATATTTTGTTATAACCCTTGTTTTGGGTTCTAACTGCTTTATTTTCGTGTGCATGTCTTATCATGTATGCCTTGTTTCATATACGTATGATATATTTATTTCATCTATAGAATGATTTTATGTTTAAAAATTCTATATACATGTGTTATATAAATTTTTATATTCATTCTTGAATAGGAAACATGGAAAATTAATCACATTTCATTGTGGAGACAGTTGGTCGTACGTACCCACGAGCAACAATATCACTCACTTAATAGTGAATGGGTATGGAATTGGATGATATATTAATAACAAATAATTATTTTAATTTCATATTTATTATTTATATCCATTATATCCATCAGTATGTGAATCCAAATAAAATGGTGATGATAACCAAATTTTCACCACGATAGGGAGATTGTAATCCATACACATGTGTGCGCAAAGATTTTAATTTTTATTGGATGGATAAATAATGGAATATGGTTGATCCATATTTATAACAAATCATTGAATATATATTATACATTATATATTAGTTAATAATTTAAAAAACACATTCGTATGGGGTAAAAGAATAAATGAACCAAGATGAGTTGGTAAAAATGATTATTTCTTCTTTAGAGGACTCCCTTAATATCACTTCTCATGGGATCTAGGGTTGGTATTTTTGGAAAACCATGAGCTCCCAAACTATTATAATTATGTTGTGATGATAAATGGGAATGTTTTGGTTGAGCTAGTCAGATAAAAGTGTTATGAGGAAGTGAAGTAGGATGTTCCCTTTTATAATTAGGGTGAGGGGCACTTTGTAAAACTATCATAATATTAAAATATAATAAGGAAATCCATCTTCCAAAGTATTAAAAATGGTATATAAATGAATAATTTAAAACATTTTATACCATATATTATCCAATTTTTGATTATTTAACCTTTTTTATTTTTAATAAATTTAACTATATAGTAATTCAACAAGGTATCATTATTTTCAAATATGAGACTATTCTCTTAATTTGAATTCAAATGTTTCAATAAGAAGAGTGAATTCAAATATAATCATTTCCAATATCTCTAATATAACATATAGATCATTAAAATACATTATACACATTACCTCGTCCCTATTATTTCAGAATTAATACTGTTAAAATCAGTTTTTTTAGGTAATTAAATAAATATTGTTTCAGCATTTAAAAAACATTTACGTTAATTATATAACTTCTACACAATCAAAATAAAATTATTTATTTAAAATTATTTCATTAACATAAAATATATACATTTAGGAAAATTCATACACTAATTTATTCCATATATTAACGCAAAAAAATATATTAAATACAAAGAGAGTCACATTTTGTAACTATATATGATTTAAATAATATATAAGTAATTTTCATTTCCAAGTGTCCATTAATAAACTACAATTATATATTAACGTGATATGAACATAATAATATTCAAAAAATAATTTCTTCACATGTTTAGGTCATGGTTAGACCCTTATATTTTTATTTTGACCATTATTTAATAAATTTAACTCTTACCATGACATTCAATATTTTTACACATTATGTTATACATAAGTCATGATAAATTGGAAAAAAACCATAAATAAATCATTTATGAAATTGTAAAAAATTTCAAGTGAACCATTATTATTATTTATTTTAATGGTTTATATTTATAATGAAATGCGGTTTATAAAACACATTTCACTTCCCTTGGTTATATCATGATAAAAATCTTATGAATTCAAATTCTCTCTACACGTTTTTCTATTATTAATTGACTATGAAGCCTATATCTTTTCCAATGGTTATGATATGATTAATTGTTTATGATACTAATTTAATTACATGGGTAATGATATGATGAATGTTTATGATCATGTGGGACACATAAATATGATTCCATTATGTGATTGGTGGTATATATATTTCCCTTTCAATCATTTATTAATGATTTATATATCTAATGAGATTGATATGGCTACAAGGAATAGTGAACCTGATTTAGTAAAACAAGACAAGAACTAGAATTCAACTCATTTTAGTAAATTAATGTTTCAAATATGATTTTTTTAGAGTGAATACATTCCATAATGAAGATGTGGATTCCCCCAAAGGTGGAGGTAAATCCTAAAAAAATCGGAATCCATCTAAAAGAAGGATATAGGAGTGGTAAAACCATGAAAAAATAAGGTTACACAAGTGGTTATCTCAATCCCAAAGAAGGTATGCAATTGGTCAGCCCAAAGTTAACATGTTTTGAATTTCTTGGGGTGAATCCTTTAAAGAACATTTTCTATTCATATTTTAATTCCTATAATCTATTTTCTATTCAAATTTTATGATTTTAGGGAACAAGTAATTTTATGTCCATATGATTCCTACCTTATGATCTACTAAACATTATACCATGATTTACATCAATGATCTTTGATATGTTGAGTATTATTTTCAATGTTATGATCATGTCCTTATAGCATTATTCTTATTTAATGACTAAATATAATCATTGTTTAACATTAATATACATTTGAACTCACCATTTATTATAATTTTTTTTATATAATATGGATATAGTTTTTATGTGGTGTATTCCTGAGAATAATACTAAAGTAGAAGATCATTATGGGGTTTTTAACATTTTGTCACCATGTTAAAAGATTATGATTCCATGTTTATAAAGGAAATAAAAAATATGGTCCTCTACCATGTGTTTGAATAATGTAACAGATATTCATAAAAAATATATATAACATCCATGTATGAGAATTATAGGTTGCTATAATATGACCATGTGATGGTATCCCACACTAGGGAAATGGACTAATGAGGGTGTGATAAAATGAACCATGAAGGTTTATACCCTCCTAGGTTGGGGTGTGATCTTATAGGAAATATTCCCTAATAATTATGGAAAAATAGGTAATCTAATGGAATTGCTCCCTCAGAGATGGACTTTATCCTACTAAGAATATGGCTCAGAGAATATTAGGGTTGATTTGGGGAGATGGGTTTGATCCTCAGGGAGGGTTCTGATGTATCGTATTTGTACATTAATTATAACCCACATAGTTCAAAGGGTTTTGGATTACACATACAGAGGATTCCCATGTCATGGTGAGATATATCAAAAAAATGGCTATCTATAAAGACATGTAATTTATTATATATATGTCATTATTTATACTAATCTATAAGCCCTCATGTGTCATTATTAGTGTGAGGAACAATAGGAATCATAATATCTTTAATAACACAAACTCATATTAATCTTACAGTGGATGAAGGAGGGGATATGGTAGATATTAGACTTATTTTTTCCTGCTTCCACTATTGATTTTGTGCATTGGGTGTCTGGGATTATGAATCCACATAGATACAACATGATTATCTTCAAATTTTGGGTCATAGTTATTGTTTGTCAGCCTGAGGAACCTACTTCTACCATACCTAATATTGGAACCCTCTTTACCATAGTAAATATTGTTTGGGAACATTCCAAGGATCTACCTTATTAATTATGTTAAATATATAAAATCATTTTCCATTGGAATATATGTCTAGTGGGAACAATAGTTCATCATATACATCAATATCATAGATCTATGGGCATTGGAGGTGATCTAGGATTAGGACACCTTTAAGGGATAATCCAATGGGAGAGGATCCCAAGCATCAATGGTTTTAAAAAGGGATAAAATATTTCCATTCCTAGGTGAGGTCTAGGAGAACTGAAGGAAGTCTGGTAGAGTGTATTATTGGGTGAGCTCAAGGTGACTCACACATGGTGTAAATGCGTGAGATTGAGGTGTTTCATGATTTTTTGACTTGGGAGTGCTATAGGTTCTTTAGGACAGGTGGACTTAGGAGAGATATCGGTGCATCATGTTCGGTGGAATTGGATGGGCTATAGTTTCTTTATAAAGGGTGGACCTGGGTGAAATACATGTTCTTCATCCATGGTGTACTTGGTCGAGCTAGAGGTGCTTCACAGAGAGTGTACATGGGGTACAAGATAAAACTTCAATTTGATATAAAAAATGTGTTTCAATAATTGGCATTGGAATTTATATAATCTCCATGGGTCTCCTCAAGAATCTTCAGAGGACTAGAGTTCAAAATTTTAGTTATAGAAAGGCCCCTCTTTCTAGTCATTTTGACTAGTGGGGGGAATGTATTATCGTGTATCTCTAACCTGTTTCGCAAACTAGAGGAATCCTAATACCACTACCCTACATACCATTCCATTCATTAATTGTTTATATATATACATGGATGATTTCATGTACCTAGGCAAAAGACTTGGCTAAGAGGATATTCAAGTATTCTTCTAGTCATATGGTCCTCCCGAATGAGGAGTCAAAGGGTCCTATTTATAAAAAAACATGGGACCCTCAGTGAAGGATGTAATATAAGTTAGTATATTATATAGGTGTATTATATTGGATCCTCACATATATTTTGGATAATTCATATGGGCTGTATAGGTTGACACAACAAAATCCTCTTGGGGAAAATTTCTTCGCTATGTATTTCCGTCCTCATAGGAGGGATCTACATAGGATCACCTTGGGAAATTTATTTACTCTTATTTATCCTACACCACATGGGGTATTTTCCAATATTTATTTTCTTCCCTATATGAGAAAGATATTTTCAATAAAATCCCCCATTAGGGATGGATCTGATAAGAAGAAGAGGGTCTAGTCCTGAGGTATTGAAATTTACACATTGAATGGTCTTAAATTTTATATCCTCCAAATGTTTTTGTCCTTTCAAGATTTTCATGAATTGGGGATATTTTGAGAAACAATTTGATGGATTTTTGATCCAAATAGTGAAATGGGGAATGTTATTATGGAATGATAATGGATCCTAATTGAGAAGTGTTTTTGGTATGATGTTGTTGGGGTGTACGGTGATAGATGAATAATCACCTGAGGATGAAGGTGCCTCTATTTGATGTTCTATTTTGGGGAACCCATTATGTGGATATTATTTAAATCATATTATGAATTGATGAAAAATAGTTCTACTCTAGTAATAAAATTTATCTTAATGATGGAAATGGGGTTTATGAGGATCTATATTTCACAAGAGAAAGAAGGGTTGTTTGTGAAAGGAAATGTATTTGAAAATGAGGGAAGCATCTAGGTCATCATTGGCCATGTATGAGATAAATATTTCAGAATTTTTAATCATATGTACTGATGGGTGATGTTACATAATTTCATTGTGATAAAAGAATAAATTCATATGTAGTTCTTCAAGGTGATGTACGGGATGATCGACAGCATATGAAAATGAACTTCTCATTTAAGAGTTGAGGGATCATGTAGCTTAATATCATGCCACCGGTATGTTGACTGTGAATTTTAACATCTTAATTTTTATGTACAATGGAGGATTCAGTTTATGATCATTTTTCATTGACATAAAGATTAGTGGTTTTCCATTTCATAGTTACCTGACCAATAATGTTAAATTGTTTTTCAAGAATAAAGAGGGGAATTCATCCACTATTATTTGTGGGTATCCATACCTGAAGTGTGAGAAAAGTATGTAGGAAAAAATAATTTATCATGTTTAATAATTCATTTCTAGAATTATTCCTTTAGAGAGAATAGATATTGAATAGGTTTCTTTTGAAGATGATGGATTCTCTGTTTGAAAGTCCATTTTAGGGCACAGATTATGTACCACATATTTGAGTTGTATTATTCAAGTCAAAATAAATGTGTACTCTAGTATAACACATTGTCTTATATATGTCTATGAAAATCTTATAATGTTGAATATTTCCTCAAACAAAGGTATAGATTTGTGTAAGGAGGGGGCCTTAGTATGGAAGAAGATATGTAGGCCAAAATGAATCAAGAATGGGTATGTCCCATGTGCTTGTTTGAGCCATTTTATGTAGGGAGAATTTTTTTATTGTTATGTATGCTACATGATGTAGTATTTGGGTGTCATATCGTATCTCATTAATGTGATAGTCTTTCCACACATATTATGGGAAAAATTTTCCAAATTGATTAAATTTTTGAGTGGGTACATGGAATTATATCAAATTGTGGCAAGGATAGGTCATAGGATTCAAAAATCACTATAAATATTTTCAATGTGATAATCAATAGACATTTATTTATTGAACAATATTGTTGTGGGAGACCAGAAACAATGACAATAGTCATGTTGGGCGAGGTCCACAATAATGCACATTTTTAAATAATGAAAAATATTATATCCATTCTTTTTAATGTCATTCCAAAACATTGTATGGTGTTTCTTTTATGGTCATTCATCCAGGACCATTCTAAATCTATGTGAACTGATGCCTTTTGATATTGGGTAAATCCCTTACCATAATTCTAAATCCCACTTGATCTTTGTTTATAGTGATATTCAATGATTGGAACATGGTTCTTTCCAAACAAATACGGGATTAAAATAAAGGATAGGTGAATATTCATCATGTTGCGGATGGGTTAGTATATAGGATCTAGGCATTGCTATGTATATCATACGGGTGGTAGTAAATTCATTAATAGTTATGAACGTTTTTTTTAATTTTTAATGGGAATAATAGTAACCACGTAGTTTAATGTCATGTGGTAAGGACGAATGGTGACTGTCAATTTAGTTACGTATGAATAGGACCATATAAAGAGAAATGATGAGAAACTTAGGTTTTATGAGACTTTGAGGTTCTAACACCCTTTGGAAATGAAAAATGTATTTGTAAACCACAATGATGGTGATTCATGGGTCGACAAAACTAATATTGAACAAGAACTCAAGTAGTGACTTTGGAGTATGTTTCAGAAGAGGTTTCCAGCATGATGTAGTCGGGGCATACAGAGATAGAAGATGTTCCCCACTAGTATGATGATGCCTCTATGGATGGAAAAATTTGGGGGAACTAATTATAAAAATTAAATTTTAGGCATATTATACACTGAAACAAATTTTGTCTTTATATGTTCGAAATTATATTACTGATGGTCAAGGAAACATTATGGAGATATATATTTCCCTATGACATATATTATGATGTGTGTAAGGTATGTGTCCAAGCAAAAAGTCCAAATTTGGACCGAAATTGGGTGTATGGGTGGGAAACTCCCTTTATTGATATAGATCATGCATAGGGAAGTGAGAAAACTTTGTTTTTGTGATAGGATCCTAAATGAGGGAACCCATCTTAATATCTCCTTCTTGGACTGGGGTCATAAAAAGGAAGAATGGTAAAAATTATTATTTTTTCTTTTATTATGTCTTGCACTAGGTTAAGGGACCGTGGTGTCACTATATATCCTATATAGATAAAAATATAGCCACACATTATTATTAATGATATGCCCTTGAATATATATGAATTTTTTCTAGAGAGAGGGCGTTTTACATAAAATTTCCTTTAAATAAATTTCCCATGTTGAAGTCCCTATCTTGAATTTCATTGTATGCAGGAGAGGGTTAATAATCCTTATTATGTTAATGGAATAGGGAAAAAGTTCTAGGTGCCACTAGGTATCTAAAAAAGAAGAGAACAAAGAAACATATTGTACTGGAATGGACAAGATGGTGGTGCAATAGGATAATATCAACTTGAATCTTATTCATCTCAAATACAATATTGAAATGTTATGTTATTTTATGTTTCACAAAATTTGTGTGAACCATCTAGTTTATGTCATATAAAAAATAAATTGTCATATAGTCTATGTTCTTTTGACTAGGATGTTAGAATATGTATATTAAATTCATATAGCTTGTAGTAGAGTGTCATATAGTATTATTTCTTATGTATAATGCAGTAAGGATGAGTTATGTCATTTATAAGAATTATTTCCTGATAAAAATTTCATTGTAAAGGGCCTCAATATGCTATCTATCCATCCATATCAAGGAATAAAATCAATTTTAATAGACCATATGTAAGGAATAATGTCTCTACCACATAGGATCTATCATTTGGCGTTTCTTACCTATCATTGTTTGGGTTTTGAGGAAAAGATCCATCTCAACTCGGAAGAATGAGCAGAGGAAAAATTATTTACTAAAAAAATTCTATTTATTTTTTTGTAATTCCATGTGATTAAAGGTATGGGATGTTATTTCATCTTATCCATCCAATTAAATGTGCATTTTATGATAGATCATCTTTTGATAGAATATTTAATATGAAAACACTATGCAAGGGAATGTTGAAATCAATGGGTGGGGAATCTTTTGACTCAAATTCCATTGAATATGGTTTCTCGTGTGTATATGTGTGGGTTTTTGTCTAGTAAACCCTCAAAAAATGAAAAATATTTCTTAGAAAAATTATTTTTTTCATTATCTATTATCTTCAGGATTTTGTTTGATGGGGTTATATTTAGGGCCTCAATTTATCCCTTGGCCATTTCATGATAGCATGATGAATGGAATGAATTGATATCAGAATCTTGATACAACATCTCTAACTAAATTGTATAGAAAATGGTTCCATTTTCTAATAATATAAAATTAGGAAAGTTAATCTTGTAATGATATTAGCCTTTGTGAAGATAAATTTTTTTTCCTGACTTTAATGAAGGGTACATACTCTTCCCAGATGGAGAAAAATTTAGTTGATATGAAATTTAATAAATGTTCCAAGTTATTTTCAGAGTATATGGACCTCCAACATCTATTAAGCATACATAATAGGTATAGGAGTTTTTTAAAATGTTAAATACTTTAAGGATTTATGGATGAAGTAGGTGTGAACTTAGAAGGAATAATAATTTTTTTGTAGATTTTTCTGAAATATTATTTTAATGATGGAAAAAAGTATCCAAGCATTTGAATTTAATGGGAATGCATGAACCCTAAATGGTTGGAACCACAAGCCCCTATTTGTGTATCTTTTGAGACCGAATTTTTCTCTTTTCCATCAATTTAGTTGTGAAGGACTGCATTAAACCCCTTCTTAAATAATAAATTCTAGTGATTTGGGCTGAAGTAAGGAGTAAAGATAATTTTCCATCATTAACTATTATTATTTAAATCAATTTATAATGGTTTAAACACATAGATATGTTATTACACAATGGAAATCATCTAACTGGTCATAGGACCATCTGGTTCATGGAAGAAATTATCCTCATTGATTTCTTCCATACAGGCATGAACCAAAGGTGACACCATTCAGTGGTAAATGATGTTGATGATTTTGTCTTCTTAGTGTGAATCTGCAAAATCCCTTTCTCCATATTCTAATGAATATGTTTCTAAATTCTATGATCAAGGGACATGAATCAATTTCAGTTATGAGGGGAAATCTACCATAATCTCTTCGACGAAGTCATGCATGGGGATTATATCTTCTTTTTTAATGGAAAATCTTATTTTATCTACCTTATCCCTAATTATAAATTTCCTTTTACATTAATGGGTTCCAATGGAACCTGATATGCTAGTTATATCCCTTTTATTAGGGATGATACTCTTCCTTGTTGTTTTATAAAACATTAGATAATTGTAATTTATAACGTAAGACTACCTCAATCGGGGAGATGAGCAGGACTTTTTCAAGCTTGGGGTCCTCAAGTATCATATCTATTGGGATTCATGATGTGTTTTCATTATAAACCTCACTCTTTATTGTAAAATCTTGAATAAATAATATCAATTCATGAGGAATTTCATTATTAAATGAAGTTTTTTCTTTAAAGGGATGTTCTAAAAGGATATATTTTTATTTCAATCCTTCAACTACTTTCTATGGAATGAACTAAATGTTTAACTGCTACAATGATGACCTCTATCTATGTTAAATTTATATTCAATATAGTATGGCTAAGGATGTAATTAAGTGGTTTTTTATGAGAGACCAAGTGGATTTCATGGTGTTAAAGGTAGATCCTAAGTCACTAAACAATGAATATTATCTAAAGTAGCTCTTCTTGATATCTAAAAGCGAGCCTCTGTATCAAGAAAAGTTTTATTTGGATAATATAGGGTATTTTCATTCCCGGTGTCATTATATTCTATAATGAAATTAACCATTTATTTTTATAGGTCTATCAAAAAAATATTAGTGGATTTACCTCAAAATGTGGCATCAGCACTAGTGGAATTAAAATATATTTCTTATGACTAATGAATGCTTCTTAGAAGACAGTATCCCATTGATATGTTACCCACTTTTTCACTATCATCGTAAAGGGAAAACACTTTCCTATATGGTTTCCTATTATGTTTCAGTTATTAGAAATGTCTCCACATAATCTCTGAAACTCATTAAAGATTAAAGGAGGTGAAACATCAAGGATATCCTTTGTCTTATTGGAATTGACTTTGATTCCATGTTGGCGTACCACAAATCCAAGAATATTCCCAGTGGTAACTCGGAAACAAAATTTTAAGTGGTTCATGTTTATGCTATGCTACAATAGTTTATTGAAGATGGTCTCAATATTATAAATATGTCTAAAATGTTGTACATATTTTACAACCAGATCATCAACATATAATGTAACAGACCAACCAAAAATGGTTGGAAGACACAATGCATGACATGTTGATATGTATCTATTGCTTTCTTCAAACCAATGGGGCATTAACCCAAAACAATATACCCCTTGGGTTGAACTGAATGTGATGGATTCTATATAAATAGGGTATATAAAATTTTTTTGTACCCACAATGTAAATCAATGAAAGAAAAGGTCGAATATCTGGCCACATAACCAATCTATCATTCTATAATTGGAGCCAGTAAATCATATTTTTTACAATAATAGTTATGATCTCTAATGTCATTGTAGACTCTTATATTCCAATTTTTCTTCAAGAAATGGAATATATTTTCCACCCATTATTCTTATTAGAGTCCCTAAATTAATTTTTCATTAATTATATATTCAAATTTACCATCAATTTGGGAACAGTGAGTTGGATTTTTTCTTCTGGAAACCTATTTGTATCCCTAGTGATTTTCTAACATACTGAGGTACTGGGTTGCCACCATAGGATTGAGGCATAGTAATTTAATGTAATTCAATGTAAAAATATATAAAATTTTAATTATAATGGAATTGTATACCTCTTAATTTTCTAAATACATGGTTCATTAATCAATGTGGGCCCTATTACATCCTCTCTACTCAAATTTATTTTTCAATGTTTATAAATAATGGTAATGGATATTTCTAATGAATGCTTGAGGGGTCTCCCTAAGTCCCTCTTCCACCTCATCTTCTAATTACTCTACTTATTCATCTACAAAATTTGCCTCATTCTTAGGTGAATAAGGTCGTTAAACAATATTTCATATTTAAGAGATGGCTCAAAATTTTGAAATCTAAAATATGGAGTGGATTCATCTGACTAGACTAGCGATGTGTGGTTCCATTGAAGATCCAAAATGGATACAAGGGATGTAAAAAAGAGTATCTTCAATCCCTCATTGTTCCATGAAAACATTTTTATTCATATTAATAGGAAGGGTTATTTTGAAGATTAGGGGAATGAGTGGGGACATTTTCATCTGATTTTTTACCATAGATTAGGGTATCCATGACCTTTTCTTTTCTAGCAGGTGTATTTATCATGGATTATATAATAAAGGTTGTTGAATATTTTCCTAAATTAAATCTTATATCACTAATTTGATTGATGAGTAGTATTTATTATCTATTATGTTATTTTAATGGGTTTTAAAATGTTATTTACATACTATGCTGGGATGTGACATGAGATACACCATAATTCATGGGTTCTTTTCTTTCACAATGGATTAAAATTACAACAATGTATTTTGATTCGCATGATTCAAATGGGACAGTATCACCATATAAAGTACTTATTTCTCCTTTAATGATGTACATGAGGCATAGGTTGTATGATTATGGTAATTTTGAATAATGATTAAACCAAGGCCTTCCCAATAAAATGTTGACAACTATTTTTTACCAAAAATCATAAATTAGGGTTTGGATACGAGTTCTAAAAATTGTTCTCTGAGGATTATTCTTACAAGGTGATTTTCTCACCTTTTTATAACCATTTAGTGATAGAGAATACAGGGATAGGTTGGCTTCATTGTATCCCTACAAAAAAAGAGTTTATTTTGGAATATGAATCACTAAAAGACATTGTCAATGAAAGACTATCAGATCTCAACATCATTTACCCTACCTGAAAAATACATGGATATTTATTGTCTCTGTATGATGGAATCATTGTCATTATACCTGAATTATATAATTGTGTGACATTTTACATGATCAATGTATATAAAAAATAATTTAAAATCAAAAAAATCAACTTTATACACTTGAGGGATCAACTAATATTGTATGAGTCTTCTCATATGTCTTTCGATAAGCTGAGATCATCTAGGATTGAAAAGAATCCTATATATAGGGATAATATCTATATAATTTATTAATTCTTGGATAAAGGAATATTATTCCAAGATGATCCATTTAGGGATAAATATGAAGTATTTGAGGGAACATATATACAATTTCTAGGCTTGCTTGAGGGATTTCCCAAGAGTTTTAGTAGAAAAGAAAACCCTAGAAGGTATGTGTCTAGATTATTGATTTCCTTCATGACTACATCTCCACCAATACTCTCATCTTTAATGGACTCTTCATCTGCTTCACTTATCATGTGCTAGGATCTTGGGTTCATTGACCATTAGATAGGGGATCCAATAGGTGAGTGAAATTAATGGGGAAAATGATTAATTATTCCTCTCATGAAGATTCTTTTTGGTTGGTCAACTGTGGTGGTACCATTTGGTTGGGTTGTTACCATTCCCTCTCAGTTGGAGGTATAATGTTCGAGAGTTTTGAGGATGGTTTTAGAAACTATATAGAATAATCTTTTAGAAATTAGTGTTTTCTTCAATGATTGTTCCACATCTCGGGGGACATAGAATTACAGGATAATGACATCGACCTTTTTAGTCATTCTATTGAAGGAGACACTTTGGGAAAATTTGGTTGATTAGACTTAACCATGAATATGTTGTGAGTTTTACTAGTATTTTTGAATTTATCCAATAATTTTAAATCTAAATAAAATTAGAAACTTCTTTCAACTAAAATTCATCCTCTAAGGAAACAGCAGAGACAAATTCCACTTAGGGTAGTTTTTCCCCCAACATCACATTCCTAATGGCCTATATTTTTTATAGGATGTATTTAAAATAAAATAGTTCCTAGATTGTGCTCCTTGGTTTTTGATTAAAGGGGAAATAGTTATAGAGATCATCAAGACTAACCTGATGGAGCCTATTAAGATTGAGATGGTTGTGAATGGTGTTCTCCAATGACTCAATAATCTTTCCAGATACATTATCATATCATAATGAAAAAAATATTCCTTATATCCATGAAATTCTTTTTTTATTTTTCACCTTTCTCTTTTCATGATGAGTGGGTGCTTTTTGAGGTCTGGGAAGGTTTTTTCTTATGATATCATGTAGGTTTTGGTGTTGGAGTTGGTATACTATATAGATTATTTAAAATAACAAAATACTATTCCTTCCTTATTCTCATTACTTGTGTTGATGGAATTATTTAGGAATCATATTTTCTTCACATGATAGAATCATCCAACCTTTTAAAAAATTATCATGGTCCTGAAACTCACATGTATATTTCACAAGGATGGTCAGTGTTCACAACTCATCACACAGATTCTCTATACAGATATGACAAAAATATTATTAGGGGATGATGTGTAATTAAAAAGTATGTCAGCCTTTCCACCAAGAAATAAAATTTGATACCCTCTCATTTTCTCAATTTTTGGGTTTTATTGGTCAATTACTATTGTCTCTTATAGTTTTATGCTAAATTTAATGATAAAATTCCGATCAAAATATTTTCATCTTATATATTATTGACTTGGAAAATCGATATACCATATAGAGATTATATATTTGATTATTTGTATAAAGTACCTAAATTTCAATGCTTCATGTTGCATATGAGTTCCTATCATTTGATAACAATGAGACGTGTAGTTTATTTGGTGATTCTATGGGTCTCTTAATCCATTAAATATAATTTAATGTGGGGCTCTCAATGTTTAGCAGGTAAGGGTCGCATCCACCCATTCACAGTAAGGAATCCTTTCTTGTAGTACAAGTGTACACAATTACCCCACCAACAAAAATTGGGCTTCTGATTACTCAATATAATTGATAATACCATAGTATATGTATGAATAAATAGAAACTCAAACATGAGAAGAAATATAAAGGGCCTATTGTGTTGGATTCTCTAGTATCTATGGTGGGTAACATGTAGGCGATAACTCGTGTAGATGAATGTGATTATGATATATTTGTGTAAGTAATGGAGGTAACCCTTGGTATCTTGATACCATGAGGTCTAAATTTCATTTATTTGGAACCCCATATTGAGTGGATATTCTTAATCCATTTTATTTTCCATGTAAAACACTATCTACTTGTGTACTTCAACCAAGAGCATCATACATTTCCCGGTTTAACGAACATTTCTAGTAGGGATGTTTCCACATAGACGTTCTACAATGAATTTCCTAAAATATTCCATCTCCCCTGTTATGGAAAAAGTTTTTCCTCATGTTTGAGGGGTTCAACCTCTTCATTTTTTGGGTGAGTTATAACTACATGTTTTCCGTTTTCAATGGAGGAATATTTCTAATAGAGTGGTGGAGAAGTTTTTAATCGAATCCAAAAATTTATAGAGAAGATCTTGTTTGTGATGCATACAACATAATCAATAATCTCAAAATGGATCGTGTTTCAAATGGAAACAACTTTTTCTCACTCATATGTGTGGTATTTATATTGTAAGTAATATTTAATAGTAGTTCCAATGACGGTGACTAAGTCATAACATATTTTATGTGTATTATATGTAATAGTAAAATAAGAATGTTGATTGGCCCTAGAATATCCACCAATGGAACAATGATATTTTAGATAAGTTTTATGTCTAAAAAATATTTTTATTATATGATTATTATTGAGAATCTTCCCACCATGCATACATTAAATTAGATATTTTTAGAAAAAGGTTACTCAATGTGAATTGAAACAAATTGTTTTCACATGCACCTCACACGAGTGAAACAGTTCACATAATGCTATGAACTATGTGTAATCATTTTTTTAATCTACCTTATTGAGAAATACTAATTAATTTTAGATAGTAGGTTATGGAAAAATTTCACCCATCACTGTGGGCTGTCCTTTTTCTCTTTGTATACTATTTCTTCCTTGCACTGAATTTCTTTAACATGAAGGGAACGTCATGTTAAGATGTCCCCAAGTCCTGTGGGCTAGGGCTACTACTACAATTCATAAATTGTTAATTCCATGGTGGATCTCTTTATTTTGTGCATTTTCATTCCTGCACTAGATGGGAACAATATATGGCCTCCACAAAATCCACTTTATTGTGAGAGTCATTTATATTCGATGATTGGATTTACTCAAGTGATAATATTTCTCAATGTTCATATATACCAAGAGAAAGAGTATTTTAAATGTTTCTCGAATCGAACATGATGTATTTGAGAATAGTTTAAGGAATATTATATCTCATGTTTCCATATTTAATCAGAGGGGATCACATTATAGATCTGACTTGAATTCACAACATTTAATGATTCCATATTCATTGGATTTTTATTATCAGAGAGTGAGGCGATGTGAAGAGCCCAATGTTCACCCCACCACTAGATATAGACACTAGGCAGATCATTGAGGATCAAATGATTTATTTTTTGAAACTCATTGAGGTATGAAAGATGAAGATCATTCAGATTTTTTCCAATTTTGTGCATCATGTGTTTAGAAGGACCACCAAGCCAATTTCAGGATGATGTTATTATATTACTTTGACAGTGTTCATACACCATTCATTAGGTAAGAATGTTTTCTTCTAGTGAAAAATATTTTTTCAAAGATAATGATGGATTTCATGCTTTATTTAATCTAATATTACCTCTTGAATGTTGTATTAGGGTGTGGAAAAAGTCCAGAACATGATCGCTATATTGTCAGAAGAAAAAAAATATTATGAATAGATAAATTTATTTTTCATATTTTGAAAGAGGTTCTTCAGATTAATAATTAAAAAGTGTCAATTTCCCTATATTTTTAGTAAATAGTGATGATGGAAAGGGATTACACTATCATATTTAAATACAAGCAGTAGAAGGGTGGTTTGGAGAGCTCCCATTTCATTGGTATGTCTTACTGTTTTGATACAATGTCACTTGTTAATAATGAATAATTAGACATGATTAACACCATTTTACAAGTGCCTTATGATATGAGGGAATTCTCATTATAGATTTGGTAAAGGGAGGATGTTCACGATGAAATTAATTGTCACAAAAATGTGGTCATTCACAACTAATTCCATCATGGGGTGGACTACTATCACATATGGACATTGGATTGCAAGGATAATTCCTACATAGTATTATCGAGGCAGGATCTTCAATTATGACTATAGAAAAGGGAGGGACTTATAAACTTTTATCTTCCTCCAATGAGGTGGGTGTCCATGTTGGTTAATAGTATAATGGATATTGTGATGAATTCAATTGTGTAAATTATGTAATCCTTCATTGTAATCTTCCTATAAAGGAGCTCCAAGACTTCTAATAGCGATATTTTGGAGAGGACCTTCACTAGTACAACTATAATATTTGTAATTTTATAATGCATGAATAGGATCTCAAGTTATCATAGGAAATGTTTTAGGGAATTATGAAAACCAGAATTGATTAGCGAAAATTCATAAACTGGATCTTCATTTCCCAATCACTTTCATGAGGATTGTTTTTTCATTCTCAAAGAGGAGTACATGGCAGTTTATTGTGGATAAATCATTCATACATACGGTCCTATTTGAGTGGATTATATATTCCAACCATAATTTCATTGATATATTCCTATAATTTTAGTAGGGATGTATCCCTATCCTAGAGTGTTCACCAATGACCTCCAATTTGAATTAGGGTATAAATGCAATCTGATTTCCTTCTTATCATTTGATTTATTTGAAACCCTACAATATAGGAGCAGAATATAAGTTTTCAATAGAATAAAACTTATATTATGTTGATCGATCACCCCATTTATGGGGGTAGATTGTTTTTCCACCCTTAACCACTTTCCGAGCTATAATTATATCTTTGGAATTTTGTAGGATTCTTGAAGGAATTTTTATCTTCCTATTTATCATCATGATGTTATATTGATTGAATTAAGTTGATGAAATATGGTTATATTCCCATTTCATACATGGATAATGGATGCATGAATTCTATTTTCATCTATTTCCTATCAGTATGTACTAAAAATCAGCATGTGTGGAGATCGAGATTTATGTCAGCAGTTCATGATTTGATGGTATTTTCCAGATGGTTTCTCTAAGTGATGATAGTTCATGATAGAAGGTTGTATATATATGATTAAGTATTTTAATCAACACTTTGTTTATAAGAATTTTTGTTTGGATGTTTCCCTTTGATTTCATCCAAATTATGTTGGAAGGTTTTAGGGGTATGAGAATGAATTTTTATCGACACATAATTTTGTACAATCTTTTGGTGGGGGATTCTATGGTGGGAATCACGATGTGTTACTATCCAATATTGTTTCATTTCTATACTTAATGGAATTATATGGGTTCTAGGGTCTAAATGACTTGTGATCGATACCATGGGTGGCCTTTTCATCAAGCTATATACATTATGAAACACTGTGTTGATGGTGGTTGATTCGGGTGGGAGTCCCATGGTGGGACCCCTATATTTTCTGGATAGGGAAACGAGTGACCTCTTAAGTAAAGGCTCAAGATATGACATCACATTTAAAATGTTTCATATATTTATTCACCACCAACCTTTAATATATGGATAGTGGTGTGGCTTTTTGTCATCAAGTGATTCTTGTACAGCCTCCAAAGTAAGGATAATACCATTGAAGTGGTACTCAAGAATCAATTCATTCAGTACAATATTTTAAAGGAAATAGCTTAGAAAAAAATCAAGTTATTTTATAGGGAACATTCCTTTAAAATTAATGAATCATATGTACTCTTAAACTAGTAATACGTCATTTCAATCAAAGAGTGTTCTGCTGAATGATCCTAGATATATATCAAAAACCAAAAAAATCCTACAAAAAAACTTAATTAATGACCACATTGAAATTAATTTATTTTATAATAATTTTTGATCCTCATTAATTTTTTTAGAATGGGAATGATCACTGAAATGTGGTGACACAATAAATCTGTTTTATGTTTCATGTTGGGTTCACCATTTTTTTAGCCTGAATAGGGTATCCTTTTTTCCTTAAAATCATGTTGGGTTTGAATATCATTTATTGGTGGTGGTGGAAAATTATTTATCACAAAATAAAACTTTTTTTTCTTTCCCTTATGAGAAATTCCTAATGGGGTATATTCTTGGAATTGAAAACACCAAATAGTTCTATTATTCTCAATTTCTCATGAACATTCTTTCCAAATGTATGTTTTCATCCAATTATGAATCTAAATACAATTAGGGAATCACATTGTTTAATATGATGGGATGTCAATATCATCACAAATTTTGCGGAAAATTACTTCTTAATCTGGGCATCTCTTTTATATTTAATACAAATTCATGAATCCTTTATTAAGTCCCAAATATCCTAAATATATCCCTTATTTTAAAAATTGATCATTATCATGTATCATTATTTTAATAATCTATGTGAATCTCCATTGATAGTAAACATTGTATTCGGATTAGAGATTCTAATGTCATTTAGTCTTATGATGATTATTTTAAGACACACAGTTGGGGACTCTAGAATTTGTCATCATATAAGAGGTTTTTAAATTTCAGACTAGTTATAATGAAAATGGATTTCAATGTATCCTCATGAATAGGATTAGAACCCATATATTTCGATTCCAATTAATAAGGTACATCATTCCTTTTAATTTTATGGGACATGTACCATACCATGATGTTTACCATTTTTTGGAACACATGTTTAAGATAAAGGTTCCTAGTAAAGAATGGTTCATGACTTACAATGACGTGAATTTGGGTAAATGGAAGGATTATTTCTTCCTAGGTTTTTTGTTGTCTGTATATCCCAATGATGGTGTCATTTATTAGGGACATGGACCAATGATGGTGATATAAAATGAATCTGGGAGAGATTTAGCCCCCCATGTGGGGGTATGATATTATTGGTAATATGTACTAGTAAGGATTAATATTGATGGATAAGGAATGAATATTACCCCTTAAGTTGGATTTGAACCTACTAATAAATGGAAAGATGAATATTATGTTTGATTTGGGGTGTTGGGTTTGAACCAAAGAGAGATATCCTACGTATACTATTTCAACACGAATCAAATCTTACATAGTTCAAATGGATGGTCTATACACCTATAGAGGAAGCATATTTCAAGGTGAGAGTTAGATCTAGAAAATGAATCTCTATCACATAATGTAATTTATAATGAGTATTACACCTATAGAGGAGGCATATTTCAAGGTGAGAGGAAGATCTAAAAAATGAATCTCTATCAAGAAATGTAATTTATAATGAGTATGTAATGATATCCACTAATCACTAAGACCATATAATTCATAATCTGTGTGAGAAATAAGAGGAAACATAATATATTGAAAACCACACAATCTTATTTTTCTTCTAGTGGATGGGGAGAGTGTACATAAGATTCAAGGATTCAGTGTTCTTATATCCACTCTTGTTTTTGAAACTAGTGGGTTGGGTCATACATTTCTCCTTGGATATCACGTAATTATCTCCCCATTTTTGGATGTATATGCAGCTTTCCTACCTGAGGAGACTAATCCGACCATACATAATTTTCTAACCCTCATTTCCATTATAATACATTACTTGGAACATTATTATGGTAAATCTAATTAATAGGTTAATAATTTGGTCTCATTTACCATGGGATTATATAAATGAGTGGGAATAATATTGTGCCATGTGCTTTGATCACGCATATCAAGGGGCTTAAGAGGAGGTATTGGTTCCCCCCCCCCCAATCAAATGGGGAATCCATAAGATTATGATTCATACCATCTATAGTATGAAAAGGACTAAAAGAGTGGATTGAATAGGTTATCTCCATGAAAAATAAATAGAGTCTTGCACATGGTGGAACATTGTAAGAATGATGTGCTTCATGTTGGGTATACCTGGTTGAGATTGATGGGATTCATATAGGGTTGACCTAGATGAGATTGATGTTCTCAAAATAGGGTGGAACTATGAGAACCAGAAGAGATTCAAATAGGGTGAACATGGGAGAGTTATAGGTGCTTTATAGAGGGTAGAACTAAGATATCTATATGTGCTTCTTGTAGGGTGTAACTGGGCGAGCTAGACGTGCTTCACGTAAGGAGGTCCTGGGTAAGTGGAATGTTCATTATGAAGGGTGGACTTGGGAGGACTAGATATGACTTTTGGGTGATGAAAAACCATTTTTAAAACACATGGAGTTTGAATTTCTCTAATATCAAAGGGTCTCCAAATGCATATTTTGTCAACTGGTTCACCTGTGTTGAGATATGGGAATGTCCCTTGACATAGTGGTTTTGACTATTTATAAATACATTCTCAGCCTATTATAATAAATCTCACACACTAATGGAAATCTAATACAACTACCCTTTTTACCTAAATTTTTTATTTTTTGGAGAGGTACCTATATTGTTCTGAGGGCATGGGGGAAGGACTAGGGAAATAATAGATTCGAGGATTTTTGACCTTCCATAAATCCAAAATATAGAGCCCAAATGTTTTATTTATATGAAAACATGGGATGATGGCCAAAGGTGGACATCTATGAATGTCCATAACATAGTAGTATCATGAAGGATCCTGGTGATTGTGTTATATTTTTATTCTAGGACTCACAGGTGGACCCTATGAAATCCCATTTTTTGCGTGACTTGGATTCTTTTTTTGGGATGCATATGAGGGGTCCAAGAATGTTTGACATGGGTGATTCCATTTACTCGTCTTTCCCCCCCACCACTTGGGTTAATTTTTCTTCAATATTTTCACCCTTATTTAAAATATGGAGTCTCATCTATGTTTTTATAATTTATTAATTTGGAAAAGATAAATTAAATTCCTATATGAAATTGAATAATAAATTATAGCTAAATGATTATGCATGATGTTATTGAAGTGAAACATAGATAAAAACCCTTCAAATCATCTAACTCATGTTTTAGTTCAATTAATATTATGACCATATAGTTTAATCTTCATAAATGAAACATTAGACACTCACTCATGGATGAACACCCAAGTCACATAATATTCAATAAAAAAATGACAATATAAAGATTTATTATAATTGATAGTATGTGTAACTTCACAACCATCACAATCTTAGGAAATAAATATTTCGTTAAATATTACGGAATTTATATACCATGAGTGTGTATAAATTACAATTAAATCACCATTGAAATCAAAAATATTCATCATTGATATCATCATCCTCTTTCGCCGTAATGTTATATATATCTAATGATAAAGACTATCCTCTATGTGAATGAAGTAGTTATTAGAAAATTTAGAATATCTGGGAAAGAACACAATATTTCCTTGACTATAAATTCCGTCTTTCTTTTGTAACACCCTTGGTGACAAATGTATGATTCATGGTCTCGTATGTAAAGGAGGAAACTCGAATGTATTTTCAAAATCTGGAGAAAATACATATATTAAAATATCGACCATATCCCTAGACTAATTGTTATCCTCATTTTATTTAAATTTTCCCTCATATGAAAAATACAAAAATGCATCCAAGAGACTCGAGAACAAATTCATGCGGAGACATATTTTTGGGGTACTATGGTAGAAACCATAGCTGGAAATATTTGGTACTGTAGTTCCCAGAACTATTCATCCATTTGGGATTTGGGCCATCTAGTTTGATCCTCGAGTCTTTCATGGACTTTGTGCCACCCATGGATTTTAGGCAAGCACGGATCGTGGGACACCTCAAGTCCATTGCACCACCCGAGGCCTTTGGACCATCTAAAGGCCTTTGGGACACATGAAATTATGCTTAAAGTAGACCTGATATAATCTATAGGGAGAAGTATCCAAATGGGGATTAGGTGCATGCACATTCACCAGAGAAGAGCTAACGTATTTTGAAGAATGAGGGGATATGGAACTTTCCATCGGGACAAGACTATGTATGCATGAGAAGTCTAACGGAACAGTTTTGGAATAGTTGATATTTGACATCATGTTGTTGACATTCAGTAGGGGAAGTTCTACGTAGTTATATTCTGGATGTATTCCAATATGAATTTATGGTCATGTAATGTCGCGAAGCCTGGGGAGCATGTTAGGGTTCCCCTTTAACACTTAAAATGGGG
Source organism: Viscum album (assembly GCA_963277665.1). NCBI lineage: Eukaryota > Viridiplantae > Streptophyta > Magnoliopsida > Santalales > Viscaceae > Viscum > Viscum album. The sequence goes on along the minus strand of OY728153.1, from coordinate 1,546,787,953 downwards.
AATATAAATACTGAACGAAAATAGATGGCCTTTGGTTCATCTGATGTAAAAATCTACAATTATACCATCACCTAAAATATCTGATCCTAGTTTAGTAAAATGGTACTTGTAACATAGAGGTATCTTTGAGAAGCATGAGTAGATTCTCATATGTGAGGGGGTCTTTAATTGATTTTGAAATCCAATGAAGCACTGCTAAAGGATTCAATCGACCACCAAATAGACATGATTTGAAAACCAAAATATCAAGAGACAAAACTATAGAAGGGGATGAAAATACTGGAACAGTAAACCTAGAGGTAATATTTTTACCATCTAAAGCCACTATACAAAGACCATGATCATGGGAAGGAGAATACCCCCTATAACAATTTAAGAAAACTTTTATCCTTTACCAATGATTGTAAACATTTCCTACATTGATCAATGTTATTACTTAGAATACATAAATATGACAAAAAATTGAATCCATTATCAAAATAGGGATTTCAAAAATAAAAACAACATCCCCAATCATCAATTAAATAATACATAAGAGAGGATGCAAATTATATATATCCATAAAGATGTGTGGCAACATAAGCTAAAGAATACCATTCATAGAGTTATCATCCAACATGAATCCTCTCAAAAATTTTACATTACCCATTAGAATTGTTATGTTTTGGAACGAAAAAATAATCATAGGTAGAAAAATACATAATGTGTCTATACAATGATCATTATACCAAAAGAAATATAGGGTCCAACTGAAGAGAAGAGTGTGCACACAAGCAGTGAAATGACATTCCCAATACTGGGTGATTTCAATGTCTTCCCCAGAGTGATGTAGGTTAAAAAAGTGTATATCATTAGTAGGAATAATGGGAGTAATATTTGAAAAAAAAAATTATAATTTAAAACATCCATAAATCATTAGAATATAATGATGATCATGTAAAAAATTCATGATACTGTAATGAAAATTTAATTCCATAGATTACATGATTTTATAAGAAGATTGGATGAAAACTAGGTCACCATCAACCGTAACCTAAGGTTAAAGGAAAAATTGGACATGAGGATCACATAGAGATCCCACTTGTGGTTTCATGACCACCGATCATAGGCCTGCAAGAATAACATTTAATGAAAGATTATGAATAATTAAACATAATTATATTTAAAATTGATGCATATTTAAAAACTCAACACTAGAAGGATCCAAATGAAAGGAGGGATTGAGGAGAGGCTACTTCCTATTACCCCTTTATAAATAGGTTTTAATGTTGCAGTTGATATAAATCCTATTGCATATAGGACTAAATGATTTTAATTAATTTTTTATTTCATGATTAAAATTAATTCCTATTAAAATCCATATTTTGTTCCATAAAATGTAATATGGAACATTATATTGGTTCATAGGATCCAGGATATTTCCATATAAATAAATATATAATGCCATGATGTGGAGAGAATTAATGATAATGATTAATTAGTTTCTCTTATATATGGATTACTATGAAATAAATTTGATTCAAACATCCTAATTTTTTAGTTTAGGTGAATACTTTTATTTTGGGTCTATTATGTGATGGTTTTAATATTTTCGGTCATATTCAAAGATTAAATAACATGTGGCTTGTTTTAATTCACATTTATAACATTTCTTTATGAATTTTCGTTAAACAATTGTTTTATTATTGTGTATACACATATCTAGATCTTCGGATCTTATCAATAATATATATATATATACATGAAGCCTTTAATAAAAGGGTTGAGGTAGATTTCAAAAATGGATTTCATTACATATGATTATTCTTTTAAATATATGTTTTAGATTTTGGTTTTGATTTTTTTGATGATAAATGAATGTTGTACTTCTAAAAAGATTCATGGCTATATCAAAAAGGATAAACTATCATGTCATATTTTTATGAAGAATACATGATCTAGAAGGGTTAAATATCATAGTTCTTTTAGTTTCATGTTACATCATTGAATTATACAAATGGATCATCTATATATGAAATATTCTTTATTATTTGACAATACAGTTGAGACGGAGAATCCTTCTTAGAGAATTCTTAAAATTGATGTTCTTAATAAATTAAAAGATGATATTTTATTTAGGGAAAGATAGTATTATATCAATAAAGAAGACGAATGTTTCCATTGAATCCACTTACAATTGTAGGAATAAATTTATCATTATTGATTCTCATTATAGTTCAACCAATTGGTAAAATAGTAGTTTTCATGTAACGCATATTGAGGAAAATATGATTGTAAAGTTTCCTTTAATACTTTTAGATGTTAAGGGGATGATTAAATATAATTTATGATCGTTGTTTGACTTGGTGGATTGAGTTACCAGACAAGAAATAAATTTTTTGTGCAATGGTAAAAATAATTATAATTTTATATATGTTTCTTATGCGATGAAAAATTAAAAGAAACAATAATTTCTAGAAGAACCAGTGATTATTAAGGTTCTTGATTGTTTTTATGAGAAAAATGACCTCAGATTTTTTAATATTGAGAAATAAAAGAGTTACACAATACATAAGGAAGGTATTTCACAATTATCCAGAATTATAAAATGCATCAGATCTCCAGGCATAATGCTCAATCGCATTCATCTTTCTTCCAAGATACCATTGTGGGAAATCCCATACACAATATAATTTCCTTCCAGAAATGTGTGTGTGACAATAGGATTCATGTTGGAAATCCTTTCCAGGTAGTAGATCTATATGCCGGTCATTTTATTGAATGTTATTCAAGAATTAAATTTCAATAATTCAACCAAACAGAGATGAAATTTAAATATCTAAAAGCGTAGGAATTTTATATCCTTCTCTAGTAATTTATTCTCATATATATATGTCACTTACTAACCAATAATGTAAGTCTGAACATGATTCGATTATGCCATTTTTTTATATATCATTGTGTTTAACATTTTTACAAGCAGTTTTTGATAGAAATGTTGAATGTGGGAACAATAATACAAGTAAAAAAACAAACAAAAAAACAATTTTAAACCTAATTTATTCAAACTATTGTGAAACATAAAGTGAAATAATTAATAAAAATTAAAAAATACATAGATAATAAATAAACATTGTAAATACAAATACAAAAACAAATATAAATAATAAAGTAATATAAAATGATATAATAAAATTGAAACTATGATATAAACAAGTAAAAATTGTAATCAAAATTTATAAGGATAAAATAAATAAATAAAAAAATAAAAAATAAAGAATAAATAAATAAATAATTTCGAACAAAATTTAATCAACTTGAATAATAAACATAGATATAGATAAATATAAAAAATTTATATATAAATAAAAAAATAAAAAATCGTAAAGAAAAAATACATAAAAATAATAAAGAACAAAGAAATTTATAAATAGTAAATATCTAATTTATATACATTATAATAATAGAAATATTGAAAATCATAAAAAATTGAAATAAAGAACAAAAAGATATAATACAAAAATAAAAAAAATAAAAAAAATACTACGATGTGGACCCAAAGAAAAAATAAAAATTAAAAGTAATGAAAAAATATCCAATAAATAAATAATAAATAAAAAAGAAAAATTAAATCAAAAAATACACAATGAAACACAAAGTGAATTAAAAAGACCAAAAAAAAAACACAAGCAAGGATCTACTCAACATACACTGATAAGTACCCTAAAGTGAAACAAAAAACAATGCAAAAATAAATAAAGAACAACTATGTAGGAGAGAAATGTTCTCCAACTAGAATAGTAACAATGTTGACCAATATAAATATTCATTGGGGTGGGGTATTAGAGGAACATAGACAAAATAATTGAAACCAATCACGGAAACTCCCTTTCTATATATTCAATCAATAAAGGTTTCTCATCTCATTGTTTTGTTAGGGGAATGATGGATATTCAAACTGATGTTTTTTGCACCACTATTTTCGTTAGATCATGGTTGTCATATACCACTTCCTTATTCAATGATTACATTTTGTTCTCATACTTATTAACATATACCATTGGCCTATATGATGACCCCATTTCTTACTTCCCTAATATTTCTGTCATATTATTTATGTTCTCCTTAGACTTATTATCTAGAAAATTTTGATAATCTAAAAAAATCTATCATTGTGGGAATACATTGGAGACCAATAACACTACATCAGATACAAATACTTCTCATCCAGGGGATCCATTAGATTTTACATTCAATTTACCTATGTTCCATATATACAATCCTAATAAATTTTATAATAATAACATATTTTATTCATAATAAGAACTAGATTAAAACATTTCTTTAATTCATTTATAGTTGGGTCGACTTTTATTAGTTCGGGTTGAATTACTCTCATATGTGAAGTATATAATATATAAACATGGGAAATGGTTGGGTATAGCAAATAAAATCACATGGTTGGTAAAAATTAGATAAAATATATGAGTTTATGGCGTTTTTCCCGAATAAAGTGACATCATTATTATAAAACTAATATACAAAATACTCATTGTACATTATATTAAGAATAATGAAACAGATAACATAATGGTAAAGACTTAATTATATAAAAAGTATAATATTATTTATTATTCTGAATAAATATTTTCATTTCATCTTCACTATAAATTTTTTTATGGTGATCCTATGAGGATAATGAAATTGAATTAATTATTTTAGTTATAGAGCGCTTAATAGAATGTTTTATATAATTTCTGGGCTAGAATAGCTGGAACTGATTAAAAGTTTATACTTAGCATCAAATATTATCTAGTGGAATAGTATAAGGAGTTGATTTCATATTAAAATAGTGTCCAGTTTTGTAACCCCCAAGCTTCTACGGTATGTTTCTCTTTGAAAAATGTGATAGCGTGTATTGTACGCAACATCGAGTTCTAACACACCCCAACCAATCAAACTAGCTGTTATGAATAGTAATACCGATTTTTTGAAATTCTATAAATTTTATCAATCAAAATGGACTTAATTTTTGGATTCGGAATATTTAATTTAGCATAAGGTTAAATTTTGGAACTTTTCAGATAACATTTATATTTTGATGAATAGTGAAAATTACTAAATTTTAATTAAAAACAACTTTTTTGATCAAAATAATTTATATTGATAAATTATAAATTTTAGTGGTTTTAAAGTATATTTGGAATTTATTTTTAACATTTAATACAATTTTGGTCATTGTACATAATTTTACAATTAAACCGGACATAAACAAGTGTCAATCTTTTGATAGTTATTATCTCTTAAAAACGCGCTTTTTGTTTTAACAATGGGAATTAATTTTAAATTAATTTCTGACACTTCTCTGTTTTGAATTTGGAAAAATGGATTCCATATTTAGAATCAGGATTTTCAAATTGTGTAAATGGGTAACTTTTATTTTTAGATATTTTGAATAATTAATTCGGTAAATATTTTATTTACCATGGTTAATGGTAAATCCCGTAAATAAGGGTTAAAAACTATTATTATAATAATACTAAATTACCTTAAAACATGTCCCAAACTTATTGGTGGATACATGTCTGACCATGGGCATCTTTGGGCGATTTGGCGACCCCATGGAGCCAATTGTAGGTGACAGGGACACTTTATTTTAATTAAATTGAAATAAATACAAAAATAACATAAGCATATATATTTTAGAAAAACAATTTTTACACAGGGTAATATATGTTGGATTTTAAACTATAAAATATTAATTAGAAAGATAAAACGATTTCCTACATAATGATATTTTATTTATAATTTTTATACCTTAAATAATTTAATTTATTTATGACACAATGAAGATGCAGTAATTACCATAATAGTGAAAAATTAAAATAATTTATATTATAAATACCCAAATAAATATAATTTGAGACTTTTAAAGAATTACCCTAATTTTCTAGGATACTATTCCATATTAGGATTGATTTAAGAAACTTGTTTCGAAGTAATCAATCTGTTATGATTTTTACAAAAGTCAATTATTGAATACTGCCAAAATTGACATAAAAGAGTTTTCAAAACAAATATTATATTATTAATTGATATTAAATACCTACAAAACTAAAGATTGGCCAAGAGACTTATATCATAGTAGTTGTATCATTAATGGACCACTTGGGGTTCTCTTGAATGTATAGAGTATGTTTATTAACTATATAATATAGAAATACAAAGTGACATTTTAAATGTCGAACTAATTAACTAAGAGTTAAAACAAAACGATAAGGTTAATATAATGACCCAAACCTGTATAAATACTATTGGTTGAGGGGTTTTCGACCTATCCCCACCTTAACCTCTAAATAATCTACTTTTGAGCCATCATAAACCGAATATGAATTTATTATAAAATAATGTTTCTTACTTTTCCAAAAGTGCCCCTCACCCCTCATATAAAAGGGAACTCCCCCTTCTCACTAATTCACATATTCAAAGCCTTTTGGTTTGGCCAAACCCGGCCCAATTACTCTCTAAACTTCCTTCACTTCATCCTAGAGGCCTTATTTTGATCATAAAGCCAACCTAATGAGCCCTTTTGATCAAATCAAAAGGAAGAACTCGAAGAAATGGAAATAATTTCACCACCCTTTTTCAAGTTCCTTTCTTCTTCCACTTCTTCTTTATTTATTATTACTATTATAAAATAATAACTCCATTATCTTATATATACTGTGATTTTATTATAAATATGGTACAACCATAGTCAGTATTCTATCCACCCTTTTCATAACATGTCATCATACGTGCGTACGTACGACTTACCGTCTCCACGTCGTGGTGTAAATGTTATTCAATATATTATTATTTGGATGGGTATAACAATGGTTTATAATTCATGAAAATAATAAATGTAACATAATAAGGATTATTTATATATGATATAACATCCAATTATATATTATTTTAATATCAAAAGAATGATATTTTCGCTCGTGCGTATGTACAGACTACCGTCTCCACGAACGCGATGAGATTCATTCTCCATCGTATCCATTCAAGTATAATTATCATTTGATGTTTTAAAAATAATTTTTAAGGACTTGATATTATTCTGTATATGAATAAGATACATCCTATCCATTACAAACATGGATTACGTTACAAAACATATAAAATAAAACGAGTAAGTTAACACCTGAAACAACAATAATACTAAGATATTATTAACAAATTAGTGTTAAAAGATCATATTTGATATCATATTAATGTATATGATTATTATATAATTTAATAAAAATTATTTCACCATTATATTGGAGTTTATCCTACTCCCCCTAAAAGAAAAGTACAAGGTAAGGGTTTACTTCTCAATCTCTTCATTATCTGAGGTTGTTTATATGTAATAAGCTACTGGGTCATCTTTATCATCCACATCCATGTTTCTTAAAAATGTATTTCAAAACATTTTTACTATTTACTTGAATATGGGTTAAAGTAATTTATACCCTTGTTAAATTTTATGAGTGGTTTATAAATGAATATTTCCATTTTTTTTAAACAAGTTGATTTTGAACCTTTTCGACAGAATTAAGGTAAGAATGTTTTGTTAACGTATACGGTGGGTGAAGCTATTTTCCACAGTTATAAAATCATCACTTCTTCCCTTACAATCTTATACGAATATTTTAAAATAAAATGTTTTATTTTATAAATATATGACTCTTAAATGATTTCAAAATAGAGAGAGATATTTCTCTAAAAATAGTTTCGATTTCATCTTTGTCCACATCCTTTGATAGATTTTACAGTTATTGGAAGTTGATTTATTATGATACAAAACTTCTATATTGTATTGAAGGTTTTGTGATATGTTTGACTGTCGATGTGCTATTTTTATACCATTCATGGTTTATGGATGAAGTATTTACATTTCTTTGTCTAGTTTTAATACGAATGTTTATGTCATGTATAATCCTTTTCATATGGGAATGCATTGGACTTAATATGTAATGGGTGGAGCCTGCCATAGCTCCTAGATTCATCGGTAGGTCTTATGAGACAAACTAGTGTCTTGGCACAAGGCCTTGACAAAATCATATATGTAGTCTTGGCACGAGGCCTTGGCTATGTGGTTATGATAATCTGTAATTATACATTCCATCATTATAAAAGTGGTTATTTATATTGCATGTGATTATTCGATTAATATAATATCCATGTGAACATGTAAATAGAATTATTTCATTTTATTTTTTCCATACTATGTTGAAGTTCATGTTTAAAAGTCTTTTATTTTAGTTATAAATTTCATTAAATGTTTATTCTTATTTATGAAATTTTCCGCTATATTGTTATCCTTACTAGGCATTTGATCTCATAACTTTTCTATGTTTTATTTTTCCCAGGATGTGAAGAAGTAATTAATGAATGACATGCATGGATAATATGAGGGGATAAGAGTGTGGAATATGGAGACTATATTGTTGTAGTTTTCATTTTATGATATACTGTAAACTTTATTAATATATCTAGTGTTACCAAGGCTACTAAACGAATCGGTCTTTCAAGATTTGATCTTTCTTGTGATCATGCCAATGCTATGTAATAATGCACCGACTCTGGGTAACTGGGGTCGGGGCGTTACAGTTGGTATTAGAGGAAGTTTAGTTCAAACCTTGGAAGCTAGATTTAGATAAACTCTGAATAGAGCACATATACCTAAGATGGACTTTGAGGATTAGTATAGAAGATCATCCTAGAATTTTGGTATTGTAGAGATTTTTTGAGTTTTCCGAGCAATACATCCCTATTTGGATACGAGCAGGTAGAGGTGGCTTTGGCACAGATGTACCTAGGGGTAAAACCCGAAAACACCGCTTAGGTCTAGACTCGAACGGGAACTGGTGCACGACAACGGGCCTTGCTGCACTCTTGGTTACGACAGTCCCGGGGGATATGCTTAGGATAACTCTCATTTTCATTAAAAATCATTATGAATGGTTTATGAGTATATACTTCCTCAAAGAAAACATTTTTATGATTATGGATTATATCCATAAATATTTCAATTTATGTTATGTGTTTTATAAGTATGGAATTATGTATTTTGATTCATAAACTGATCTAGTTTATGTCATTGTTTATAAATGGAACCTAGTGGAAGAAATGAAAACCGTATCAATGCACGCACTCCATGTAGGGATTTCCCTCCTGCTCAAGAGAAGTATAGTGGAGCTGGTGATGCAACTGGTGCTGATCAGCTAATCACCAAATTGGGACAACTCACCCAGGTTATGAATAATAACATTATCCGTATGGAGCACCCTGATCCAAAGTGTGGAGGATCAATGTTAGATCGCTTCATGAGGCAACAAGCACCAACTTTCAATGGGAGTAAAAATCCCTTAGTAGCAAAGCAATGGATAAATTTCCTAGATAAAATATTTCAGGCTTTGGGGTGTAGTGAAAGGGAAAACGTTATCATGGCCGCGTCACTGGAGATGTTGATCAATGCTGGTCATTGATTCAAAACATGAAGGAAGATGATGAAGTATAAAATATAGAATGGAGGGAGTTTAATGATCTGTTTTTAGAAAAACACATTCCTCATGACCATCGAGAAGATATGGAAAGGCGATTTCTGAGTCTGAGACAAAATGAGGATGAGTATTTCACAAAGTATGAGGCTAACTTTACAAGGTTAACAAGGTATGCAGGAGATTGTATACATAACCCAAGAAGTAAGATTGATCGTTTCTTTGATATGTTAAAACCATTTCTCCATCGAGAATTAGTCTCACAATCCATCTCATCATACGAAGACATTGTCTCATGGGCTATCAAGACAGAAAAGGAATTCTCTAAGTCTTATGACTTTAAAGAAAAGAAAGAGAAGAAGAGATCAGCTGATCAATCTGGGAATGGAAATAAGGGGAATATGGGAAAGGTTGAATATCCATCCTGTGTTAAATGTGGGAAGAAACACCCCAGTAATTTCTTGAAGGGAATCAATGTCTGTTACAAGTGTGGTGAAAAAGGCCACCAAGCTCGTGATTGCAAAGGGAAGAAGGAAACTACAAATATTCGATGCTACAATTGTAGGGAGATGGGAAATTATGCAAATGAATGTCCTAAGCGTCAGGGGAACATACCTCAGAAAAGGCCAAGGGATCAAGGCCAAGCTTATGCTATCAGTACTGCTGAGGTAAAAGATCCGAAAGACGTGGCGGCAGGTAATTTAATGGTTTTCTCAAGTTTAGAAAATGCATTATTTGATTTTGGATCATCGCATTGTTTCATATATTCCCAGTTTTCTATGAAAATTAGATATTTCCAATTTGATTTAACAAAGGAGTTATCATTTTAAACACCTAAGGGAAGTATCATTGCAACAAAGTTTTGTGAATTAGTCCCCATTAGAGAACATAAATGTTCTTTATCTATTGATCTCATTGTCATACCCATGGTTGATTTTGATATAATCCTAATTATGGAATGGATTTTAGACTATGATATGAATATTAATTCTATGAAGAAAGAGGTTATGATTTATGATGATGATGATAAGGAACACCTTATCTTTAGATCAGAATCGTCACCACCTAATTATTATCTAGATCCACCCTCAGTAGCTCAACTAAATTCAATTATTGGGGCGGAAGATAATGAAATGACTATAGGTGAGGAAATGAATGTTCAAATAGAGGATGTACCTATTGTGAAAGAATATTTAGATGTGTTTTCGGACGATTTACCTGGACATCCTCTAGAATGAGAAGTTGATTTTTCCATTGATTTAATTCCTACATCAAGGCCTATATCAAAGACCCCTTATAGAATGGGAACTATATAATTAGTTGAACTAAAGAAACAAGAAGATGAATTGAGAAATAAGGGATTTATTCGCCCTTGTTTTTCTACATTGGGATCCCCTGTACATTTGGTTAAAAAGAAAGATGGATCTATCAGGTTATGTATCGACTACAGGGAGATCAATGCTATAACAATAATGAACAAATATCCCCTACCTCGCATTGATTATTTATTTGATGAACTGCATAGAGCTCAATACATTTCAAAGATTGACCTTCGATCTGGATACCATCAGTTGTGTGTAAAGAGGGAAGATATTCCGAAGACAGCATTTCGAACTAGGTACGGGCATTACAATTTTACAGTAATGCTTTTTGGATTGACTAGTGCACCCTCTGTATTCATGGATCTGATGAATATAGTTTTCAAGGAATATCTTGATGAATTTGTGGTGGTATTTATTGATGATATATTGGTATACAACAAAAGCTACGAAGATCATGAAAATCACATGCGCATTATCCTGAAGACTCTGAGAAGACAGGAATTATATGGGATGTTTAGCAAGTGTGAATTCTGGCTTTAGGAGATTTCTTTTCTCGGCTATATTTTCTCTAATGATGGTATCTCTATTGATCCTTCTAAGAACAAGGCAATCCACGAATGGACAGCACCAATGAGTATAACTGAGGTACTTAGTTTTATTGGTTTAGCAGGTTATTATCGAAGTTTTGTCCAGAATTTTTCCTGGGTGGCTAACCCATTAACAAAGCTCACACATAAAGGGGTTAAATTTGTTTGGACAAAAGAGTGTGAAGAATGTTTCGAATAACTAAGGAGAAGATATGTCAATACTCCTATATTGACTCTACCATCAGGGAATGATGGGTTTGGTATTTATAGTGATGCATCAAAGAAAGCACTTGGTTGTGTCCTTATGCAGAATAATTTGGTTATTGCCTATGCATCACAATAGTTGAAAATTCATGAAAAACACTATCCTACTCATGATCTTGAGTTAGCAGCAATGATCTTTGATTTGAAGATATGGAGGCACTACCTCTATGGTGAACAATTTGAGATTTATTCTGATCACAAGAGTTTGAAGTATATTTTCTCACAAAAAGAATTCAACATGATGAAAAGGAGATGGCTTCAGTTACTCAACGATTATGATTGTACAATACACTACAACCCGGGGAAAGAAAACAAGGTGTCAGATGCTTTAAGAAGAAAAGATCATGGAGTTTTGAACAATATGAGAATTGAAAGGGACCCAATTTTCATGGATCTAGTGAAGATTGACATGGGGATAACCATGGAAGGTGAAACATCAATTCTTTTTCAAATGGTTTCCAAACCATCTTTACTAGAAATGATTAAGAGTTCTCAGACCGTTGATGAAGAATTTCAAAAGAAGATTAAAGCTGTGAATTATGGGAGATTGAAAGACTTTGTGTATGAAGATGAATTTTGAAATTCGGGAGGAGACTTTGTGTTCCCGATATACCTGATCTAAAAAGGGAATTGTTGGATGATGCACATAGTTCCAATTTCTCTATACACCCTGGGAGAACCAAAATGTATAGAGATTTGAAGGAACATTTTTGGTGGGACAACATGAAGAGGTAGATTGCTGATTTTTTGTCAAGATATATGGTTTGTCAACAAGTGAAAGCTGGAAGGCAATAGCCTGTTGGAGTCATGCAACCTCTTCCCATACCGGAGTGGAAATGGGACAATATTATGATGTACTTTGTCATGGGGATACCAAAGACTCCTAGAAGGAATGATGCAATATGGGTTATTGTTGATTGCCTTACCAATTCAGCACCTTTTCTTACTATAAGAGAAGATCTACCACTGGAACGTCTAGAAAGACTGTATATTAATGAAGTTGTGAGACTTCATGGAGTACCTCTATCGATTGTTTCTGATCATTATCCCTGTTTTACTTCAAGATTCTAGAAGAGTCTTCAGAAATCCCTGGATACTGAACTTCATTTGAGCACTGCCTACCACCCTCATTTAGATGGACAATCAAAACGAAATATTCGAACCTTAGAAGAAATGTTGAGATCCTTCTCACTTGACTTTCAGGGTATTTGGGATCAATACTTACCTCTGGAATAATTTTTCTATAATAATATCTTCCATTCGAGTATCTCGATGGCACCATATGAAGCGTTATATAGAAAGAGATGTCGTACAACAACCTGTTGTGATGACGTTGGTGAAAGAAAACATGTAGGTCCATAACTGGTAGAGGAAACAATGGAAAAGGTGAAGGTAATCCAAAATCATATCAAAGCAGCTCAAAGTAGGCAGAAGAGCTATGCCTATAATCGAAGGAAGGATTTGGTATTTCAAGTCGGTGATCATGTTTTCCTAAAGGTATCTCCATGGAAGGGAGTCATAAGTTTTGGTAAGAAAGGTAAATTGAGTCCTAGGTACATTGGACCTTTCAAAATTCTAGAACGAATTGGGGTTGTAGCTTACCGATTGGCAACGCCGCCTAGTCTCTCCAAAGTTCATGATGTGTTCCACGTATCTCTGTAGAGGAAATGCATGCCTGACCCAATGCATGTACTCACCTATAAATAATTAGAACTGTAACCCAATCTATCATATTGTGAAGAGCTTTCCAGGATTCTTGATTCGAGAGAACAAATACTGAGAAACTGGACGACGCGTCTGGTAAAAGTTTTGTGGAGAAACCATAAGATAGAAGAGGCAATGTGGGAACCCGAGGAACTTATGATTAAGAACAACACAAGTATTTTAATGCAGAAGTATTATAAAAATCTTGAGGATGAAATTATTTGAAGGATGGGAGAATGTAACACCCCAAGCTTCTACAGTACGTTTCTCTTTGAATAATGTGATAGCGTGTATTGTATGCAACATCGAGTTCTAAAACACCACAACCAATCAAACTAGCTGTTATGAATAATAATACCTACTTATTAAAACTTTATTAATTTTATCTCTCAAAATGGACTTCATTTTTGGATTCAGAATATCGAATTTAGCCTGGGGTAAAATTTTGGAACTTTTCGGATAACATTTATATTTTGATGAATAGTGAAAATTACTAAATTTTAATTAAAAACAATTTTTTTAATCGAAATAATTTATATTGATAAATTATTAATTTGAGTGGTTTAAAGTATATTTAGAATATATTGTTACAATTTAATACAATGTTGGTCATTGTACATAATTTTACAATTAAACCGGACATAAACAAGTAACAATATTTTGATAGTTATTATCTCTTAAAAACACACTTTTTATTTTAACAACGGGAATTAATTTTAAATTTATTTCTGCCACTTCGGTGTTTTGAATTCAGAAAAATGTATTCCATATTTAGAATCAGGATGTTCAAATTGTGTAAATGGGTAAATTTTATTTTTAGACATTTTGAATAATTACTTCGGTAAATATTTTATTTACCATGGTTAAGGGTAAATCCTGTAAATAAGGGTTAGAAAAGAATATTATAATAACACTAAGTTACAATAAAATGGGTCCTAACCTTTTTGTTGGATACATGTCCGACCATGGGAATTTTTGGGTCGATTTTGGGACCCCATGAAGCCACTTGTAGGTGATAGGGACACTTTATTTTAATTAAGTTAAAATAAATACAAAAATGACATAAGCATATATCTTTTAGAAAAACAATTTTTACATAGGGTTATATATGTTGGATTTTAGACTATAATTATTCATTAGAAATATAAAACAATTTCCTACATAATTATATTATATTTATAATTTTTAGAAATTAAATAATTTAATTTATTTATGACACAATGATGATGCAGTAATTACCATAATAGTGAAAAATTAAAATAATTGATATTATAAATACCAAAATAAATATAATTTGAAACTGTTAATGAATGAAACTAATTTTCTATGATAATATGACATATTAGTATTGATTTAATTAACTCTGTTCGAAGTAATCTTTCTGTTATGATTTTTAACAAAGTCAATTATTGAATATTGTCAAAATTGACATAAAGGAATTTTTAAAACAAATATTATATTATTAATTGATATTAAATTCCAAAAAAATCTATTGTTTGTCCAAGAGATTTATATCATGATATCTGTATCATTATTAGACCACTTGGGTTCTCTTGGATGTATATAGTATGTTTATTAACTATATAATATAAAAATACAAAGTGACATGGTAAATGTTAAACAAATTATCTAAGAGTTAAAACTAAAAGATAAGGTTAATATAATGACCCAAACCTGTATAAATCCTATTGGTTGAGTGGTTTTCAACCAATCCCCACCTTAAACATTAAATAATCCACTTTGAAGGCATTATAAACCAAATATGAATTTATTATAAAATAATATTTCTAGCTTTTCCAAAGGTGTCACTCACCCCTCCAATAAAAGGCCACTCACCCTTCTCACTAATTCACACCTTCAAAGCCTTTTAGTTTGGCAAAAACCTACCCAAATACTAACTCAAATTCATTCACTTCATCCTAGAGGCCATATATTGATCATAAAGACATTTTAGGGAGCCTTAATTATCAAATCAAAAGGACGAACCCAAAGAAGAGGTAATAATTTCACCACCCTTTTCAAATTCCATTCTTCTTCCACTTATTCTTTATTTATTATTAGAATTCTAAGATAATAACTCTAGTATCTTATATATAATGTGATGTAATTATAAATATGGTACAACCATATTCAGTATTCTATCCACCCTTTGAATAACATTTCACCATACATGCGTACGTACGACTTACCGTCTCCACGTCGTGGTGTAATTGTTATTCAATATATTATTATTTGGATGGGTATAATAATGATTTATAATTCATTTAAATAATAAATATAACATGATAATGATTCTTTATATATGAAATACCATCCAATTTTATATTATTTTAATATCGAAATAATGATATTGTCGCTCGTGCGTATGTACGGACCACCGTCTCCACGAACGCGATGATATTCATTCTCCATCGTATCCATTCAAGAATAATAATCATTTGATGATTTAAAAATAATGTTTAAGGACTTGATATCATTATGGATATGAATAAGATACAACCCATCCATTAAAAACATGGCTTATATAACAAAAAATATAAAATAAAATCAGTATGTTAACACCCGAAACAACGATAATACTAAGATATTATTAACAAATCAATGTTAAAAGATCATATATGATATCATATTAATGTATATGATTCTTATATAATTTAATAACAATAATTTCACCATTATATAGTAGGTTAACCTACCCCTAACCATGAAAAGTACAAGGTATGGGTTTACTTCGTTATCTATTCTTTATCTGAGGTTGTTTATACGTAATAATCTACTGGGACTTCTTTATCATCCACATCCATGTTTCATATAAATGTATTTCAAAACATTTTTACTATTTACTAGAATATGGGTTAAAGTTATTTATACCCTTGTTGACTTCTATAAGTGGTTTATAAAGGAATCTTTCCGTCATTTTCCAAATAAGGTGCTTTTTAACCTTTTCGAGAGAATTAAGGTAAGAATGTTTTTTTAACTTATACGGCGGGTGCGGCTATTTTCCGCCGTTATAAAATCATTGAAGCTTCCCTTACAAGCTTATAAAAATATTTTCAAAGAAAATGTTTTATTATATAAATATATTACTCATAAATGATTTTAAAATAGAAAGATATATTTCTCTAAAAAGATTATTGATTTCATCTATGTCAACATCCTTTAATGGATTTAACGCTTATTTGAAGTTGATTTATTATGATACAAAACTTCTATATTATATTGAAGGTTTTGTGATATGTTTGACTGTGGATGTATTATTTTTATACCATTCATGGTTTATGAATGAAGTATTCACATTACGTTTTCATGTTTTAATACGAATGTTTATGTTATGTTTAAACCTTTTCATATGGGAATGCATTGGACTTAATATGTAACGGGTGGAGCCCGCTATAGCTCCTCAATTAATCGGAAGGACTTATGAGACAAAGTAGTGTCTTGGCACAAGGCCTTGACAAAATCATATTTGTAGTCTTGGCACAAGGCCTTGGCTATGTGGTTATGATAGTCTGGCATTATGCATTCCATCATTATGAAAGTGGTTATTTATATTGCATGTGATTATTCGATTAGTAGAATATCCATGTGAACAATTAAATGGAATTATTTCATTTTATTTTTTCCATACTATGTTGAAGTTCAAGTTTAAAAGTCTTTTGTTTTAGTTATACATTGCCATAAATTTTTATTCTTATTTATGAAAGTTTATGCTATATTGTTATCCTTATTAGGAATTTGAGCTCACCACTTTTCTATGTTTTATTTTTCCCAGGATGTGAAGAAGTAATTAATGAATGACCTGTAGGGATAATATGAGAGGATAATAGTGTGGAATATGGAGACTATATTGTTTTAGTTTTCATTTTATGATATAATGTAAACTTTATTAATATATCTAGTGTTACCAAGGCTACTAAACGAATCGGTCTTTCAAGATTTGATCTTTCTTGTGATCATGCCAATGTTATGTAATAATGCACTGACCCTGGGTAACTGGGGTCGGGGCGTTACAGTTGGTATCAGAGGAAGTTTAGTACAAACCTTGGAAGAAAGATTTAGATAATCTCTGAATAGATCACATAGACCTAAGATGGACTTTGAGGATTAGTATAGAAGAACTTCCTAGAATTTTGGTATTGTAGTGATTTTTTTGAGTTTTCTGAGCAATACATCCCTGTTGGGATACGATCAGGTAGAGGTGGATCTGGCACAGATGTACCTAGGGGTAAAACCCGAAAAACCCGCTTTGAGCTAGACTCGAACGAGAACTGGTGCACAACAATAGGCCTTGCTGCAATCTTAGTTACGACACTCCTGGGTGATATGCTTTGGACAACTCTCATTTTCATTAAAAATCATTATGAAAGGTTTATGAGTATATACTTCCTCAAAGAAAACATTTTTATGATAATGGATTATATCCATAAATAGTTCTATTTATGTTATGTGTTTTATAAGTATGGAATTATGTATTTTGATTCATAAACTGATCTAGTTTATGTCATTGTTTAGAAATGGAACCTAGTGGAAGAAATGAAAACTGTATCAATGCACGCACTCCATGTAGGGATTTCCCTCCTGATGAAGATAATTATAGTGGAGCTGGTGATGCAACTGGTGTTGATCAGCTAATCACCATACTGGGACAACTCACTCAGGTTATGAATAATAAACTTTCCCGTATGGAGCACCCTGATCCAAAGTGTGGAGGATCAATGTTAGATCGCTTCATGAGGCAACAACCACCAACTTTCAATTGGAGTACAAATCCCTCAGTAGCTGAGAAATGGATAAATTACCTAGAGAAAATATTTCAGGCTTTGGGGAGTATTGAAAGGGAAAAAGTTATCATGGCCGCATCACTAGAGATGTTGATAAATGCTGGTAATTGATTCAAAACATGAAGGAAGATGATGAAGTATCAAATATGGAATGGAGGGAGTTTAAAGATCTGTTTTTAGAAAAATACATTCCTCGTGACCATCGAGCAGATATGGAAAGGCGATTTCTGAGTCTGAGACAAAAGGAGGATGAGAATTTCACAAAGTATGAGGCTAACATTACAAGGTTAGCAAGGTTTGTCGGTGATTATATACATAACCCTTGAAGTATGATTGATTGTTTCTTTGATGGGTTAAAACCATTTCTCCATCGAGAATTAGTCTCAAAATCCTTCTCATCGTACGAAGACATGGTCTCATGTGCTATCAAGATAGAAAAGGAATTCTCTAAGTCTTATGACTTTAAATAAAAGAATGATAAGAAGTGATCTGCTGATCAATCTGGGAATGGAAATAAGGGGAATATGGGAAAGGTTGAATATCCATCATGTAGTAAATGTTGGAAGAAACACCCTGGTACTTTCTTGAAGGGAATGAGTGTCTGTTACAAGTGTGGTGAAAAAGGCCACCAAGATCGTGATTGCAAAGGGAAGAAGGAAGCTACCAATGTTCATTTCTACAATTGCAGGTATGTGGGACATTATTCAAATGAATATCCTCAGCGTCAGGGGAACTTACCTTAGAAAAGGGCAAGGTATCAAGGCCAATCTTATGCTATCACTACGGCTGAGGTAGAAGCTCCGAAAGGCGTGGCGGAAGGTAATTTAATGGATTCCTCAAGTTTAGCAAATTCATTATTTGATTTTGGATCATCGCATTGTTTCATATCTTCCCAGTTTGCTAAGAAAATTAGATATTTTCAATTTGATTTAACAAAGGAGTTGTCAGTTTAAACCCCTAAGGGAAGTATCATTGCAACAATGTTTTGTGAATTAGTCCCCATTAGAGCACGTAAATGTTCTCTATCTGTTGATCTCATCGTCATACCTATGACTGATTTTGATATAATCCTCAGTATGGAATGGATTTTGGACTATGATGCGAAGATTAATTCTAAGAAGAAAGAGGTTATGATTCTTGATGATGATGATAAGGACAACCTTATCTTTAGATTAGAATCTTCACCACCTAATTCTTATCTATATCCACCCTCAGTAGATCAACAAAATTCAATTATTAGGTCGGAAGATAATGAAATGACTATGGGGGAGGAAAGGAATGTTCAAATAGAGGATGTACCTATTGTGAAAGAATATGTAGATGTGTTTCCGGACGATTTACCTGGACATCCTCTAGAATTAGAAGTTGAGGTTTCCATTTATTTAATTCCTAGATCAAGGCCTATATCAAAGACCCCTTATAGAATGAGCACTATAGAATTAGTTTAACTAAAGAAACAACAAGATGAATTGAGTAATAAGGCATTTATTCGCCCTGGTGTTTCTCCATTGGGAGACCCTGTTCTTTTTGTTTAAAAGAAAGATGGATCTATGAGGTTATGTATCGACTACAGGGAGATCAATGCTATAACAATAAAAAAAAAATATCCCCTACCTCACATTGATGATTTATTTGAAAAACTGCATGGAGCTCAATAATTTTCAAAGATTGACCTTTCATCTGGATACCATCAGTTGTGTGTAAAGAAGGAAGTCATTCTGAAGACAACATTTTGAACCAGGTACGGGCATTACGAGTTTACAGTAATGCTTTTTGGATTGAATACTGCACCCTCTATATTCATGGATCTGATGAATAGAGTTTTCAAGTAATATCTCGATGAATTTGTGGTGGTATTTATTGATGATATCTTGGTATACACCAAAAGATATGAAGATCATGAAAATCACTTGTGCATTATCCCGATGACTCTGAGAAGACATGAACTATATGGGATGTTTATCAAGTGTGAATTCTGGTTTCTGGAGATTTCTTTTCTTGCCTATGTTGTCTCTAATGATAGAATATATATTGATCCTTCTAAACCAAGGCAATCCAAGAATGGCCAGCACCAATGAGTAAAACTGAGGTACGTAGTTTTATTGGTTTAGCAGGTTATTATTGAAGTTTATTCTAGAATTTTTCCCGGTTGGATAACCCATTAACGAAGCTCACACGTAAAGGGGTTAAATTTGTTTGGACAAAATAGTGTGAAGAATGTTTTGAATAACTAAAGAGAAGATTTGTTAATGATCTTATATTGACTCTACCATCAGGAAATGATGGGTTCGTTATTTATAGTAATGCATCAAAGAAAGGACTTGGTTGTGTCCTTATGCAGAATAATAGGGTTATTGCCTATGCATCACAACAGTTGAAAATTCAAGAAAAAAACTATCCCACTCATGATCTTGAGTTAGCAGCAGTGATCATTTCTTTTATCATATGGAGGAAATACCTCTATGGTAAAAAATGTGAGATTTATTCTGATCACAATAGTTTGAAGTATATTTTCTCACAAAAAGAACTCAACATGAGGCAAAGGAGATGGCTTGAATTACTCAACAATTATGATTGTAAGATACACTACAACCCAGGGAAAGAAAAGAAGGTGGCCGATGCTTTAAGCAGAAAGGATCATGGAGTTTTGAACAATATGAGAATTGAAAGGGATCAAATTTTCATGGATCTAGTGAAGATAGACATGGGAATAACCATGGAAGGTGAAACATAAATTCTTTTTCAAATGGTTTCCAAACCATCTTTACTAGAAAGGATTAAGAGTTCTCAGACCGATGATGAAGAATTTCAAAAGAAGATTAAAGCTGTGAATGATGGCAGATTGAAAGACTTTGTGTATGAAGATGAATTTTAAAATTCGGGAGGAGACTTTGTGTTCCCGATATACCTGATCTAAAAAGGGAATTGTTGGTTGATTCACATAGTTCCAATTTCTCTATACCCCCCTGGGAGAACCAAAATGTATAGATATTTGAAGGAACATTTTTGGTGGGACAACATGAAGAGGGATATTGCTGATTTTGTGTCAAGATATATGGTTTGTCAATAAGTGAAAGTTGGAAGGCAATAACCTGGTGGAGTCATGCAACCTCTTCCCATACCAGAGTGGAAATGGGACAATATTACGATGGACTTTGTCTTGGGGATACCAAATACTCCTAGAAGGAATGATGAAATATGGGTTATTGTTTATCGTCTTACCAAGTCAGCACCTTTTCATACTATAAGGGAATATCTACCACTGGAACAGCTAGCAAGACTATATATTAATGAAGTTGTGAGACTTCATGAAGTACCCCTATCAATTGTTTCTGATCATGATCCCCGTTTTACTTCAACATTCTGGAAGAGTCTTCAAAATCCCTGGATACTGAACTTCATTTGAGAACTGCCTACCACCCTCAGACAGATGGACAATCCGAACGAACTATTCAAACCTTAGAAGACATGTTGAGATCCTGCTCACTTGACTTTCAGGGTATTTGGGATCAATACTTACCTCTGGTATAATTTTTCTATAACAATAGCTTTCATTCGAGTATCCAGATGGCACCATATGAAGCGTTATACAGAAAGAGATGTCATACACCAACCTGTTGTGATAACGTTGGTGAAATAAAACATGTTGGTCCATAACTGGTAGAGGAAACAATGGAAAAGGTTAAGGTAACCCAAAATCACATCAAAGCATCTCAAAGTAGGTAGAAGAGCTATGCCTATAATCGAAGGAAGGATTTGGAATTTCAAGTCGGTGATCATGTTTTCTTGAAGGTATCTCCATGGAAGGGAGTCATATGTTTTGGAAAGAAATGTAAATTGAGTCCCAGGTACATTGGACTTTTCGAAATTCTAGAACAAATTGGGGTTGTAGCTTACTGATTGGAAATGTCGCCAAGTCTCTCCAAAGTTCAGGATGTGTTCCACGTATCTCTGTTGAGGAAATGCATGCCTGAACCAACGCATGTACTCACCTATGAGGAATTACAACTGTAACCCGATCTATCATATTTAGAAGATCCTGTCAGGATTCTTGATATGAGAGAACAAGTAATGAGAAACCGAACGACGCGTCTGGTAAAAGTTTTGTGGAGAAACCATAAGATGGAAGATGCAATGTGGGAATCTAAGGAACTTATGATGAAGATCAACACGAGTATTTTCATGTATAAGTATTCTAGAAATTTTTAGGATGAAATTATTTGAAGGAGGGGAGAATGTAACACCCCAAGATTCTACATTATGTTTCTCTTTGAATAATACGATAGCGTGTATTGTACGCAACATCATGTTCTAACACACCACAACCAATCAAACTAGCCGTTATGAAAAATAATATCTACTTTTTGAAATTTTATAAATTTTATCTCCCAAAATGGACTTCATTTTTGGATTCAGAATATCGAATTTATCCTAGGGTGAAATTTTGGAACTTTTCGGATAACATTTATATTTTGATGAATAGTGAAAATTACTAAATTTTTATTAAAAACAAATTTTTTAATCGAAATAATTTATATTTAAAAATTATGAATTTGAGTGGTTTTAAGGTATATTTAGAATATATTGTTACAATTTAATACAATTTTGGTCATTGTACATAATTTTACAATTAAACCGGACATAAACAAGTGTCAATCTTTTGATAGTTATTATCTCTTAAAAACACGCTTTTTGTTTTAACAACGGGAATTAATTTTAAATTTATTTCTGCCACTTATGTGTTTTTAATTCGTAAAAATGTATTCCATATTTAGAATCATGATTTTAAAATTGTGTAAATGGGTAAGTTTTATTTTTAGACATTTTGAATAATTACTTCGGTAAAAATTTTATTTACCATGGTTAAGGGTAAATGTGGTAAATAAGGGTTAAAAAAGAATATTATAATAATACTAAATTACCTTGAAATGGGTCCTAACCTTATTTCTGGATACATGTCCGACCATGGGCATTTTTGGGTCGATTTTGGGACCCCATGGAGCCACTTGTAGGTGATAGGGACACTTTATTTTAATTAAGTTAAATTAAATACAAAAATGACATAAGCATATATCTTTTAGAAAAACAATTTTTACACAGGGTTATATATGTTGTATTTTAGACTATAATTATTAATTATAAAGATAAAACTATTTCATACATAATTATATTTTATCTATAATTTTTAGACATTAAATAATTTAATTTATTTATGACACAATGATGATGCAGTAATTACCATAATAGTGAAAAATTAAAATAATTGATATTATAAATACCCAAATAAATATAATATGAGACTTTTAATTAATTACACTAATTTTCTAGGATAATATGACATATTAGTATTGATATAATTAACTCTGTTTGAAGTAATCATTCTGTTATGATTTTTACCAAAGCCAATTATGGAATAGTGTCAAAATTGACATAAAAGAGTTTTTAAAACAATTATTATTTTTTTAATTGATATTAAATTTCAAAAAATATATAGATTGTCCAAGAGACTTATATAATGATAGTTTTATCATTAATGGACTACTTGGGGTTCTCTTGGATGTATATATTATGTTTATTAACTATATAATATAAAAATACAAAGTGACATGGTAAATGTCAAACTAATTATCTAAGAGTTCAAACTAAAAGATAAGGTTAATATAAAGACCCAAACCTATGTAAATCATATTTTTTGAGTGGTTTTCGACCTATACCCACCTTAAACATTACATAATCCACTTTTAGGCCATTATAAACCAAATATGAATTTATTATAAAATAATATTTCTAGCTTTTCCAAAGGTGTCACTCACCCCTCCAATAAAAAGGAACTCATCCTTCTCACTAATTTACATCTTCAAAGCCTTTTGGTTCAGCCAGCCCCTACCCAAATACTCTCTCAACTTCTCTCACTTCATCCTAGAGGCCTTAGTTTGATCATAAAGCCAACCTAAGGAGCCTTTTTGATCAAATCAAAATGAAGAACCCAAAGAAGAGGTAATAATTTCACCACCCTTTTTCAAGTTCCTTTCTTCTTCCACTTCTTCTTTATTTATTATTAAAATTCTAAAATAATAACTCCAGTATCTTATATATACTGTGATTTAATTATAAATATGGTACAACCATATTCAGTATTCTATCCACTCTGTGAATAACATGTCACCATACATGCGTACGTACGACTTACCGTCTCCACGTCGTGGTGTAATTGTTATTCAATATATTATTATTTGGATGGGTATAATAATGATTTATAATTAATTTAAATAATAAATATAACATTATAATGACTCTTTATATATGATATACCATCCAATTTTATCTTATTTTAATATCGAAATAATGATATTGTCGCTCATGCATACGTACGGACCACCGTCTCCACGAACGCGATGATATTCATTCTCCATCGTATCCATTCAAGAATAATTATCATTTTATGATTTAAAAATAATGTTTAAGGACTTGATATCAGTATGGATATGAATAAGATACAACCTATCCATTACAAACATGGCTTACGTAACAAAACATATAAACGAAAATGAGTATGTTAACACCCGAAACAACGATAATACTAAGATATTATTAACAAATCAATGTTAAAAGATCATATATGATATCATATTAATGAATATGATTCTTTTATAATTTAATAATAATTGTTTCACCATTATACAGTAGGTTAACCTACCCCCAACCATGAAAATTACAATTTAAGGGTTTACTTCGTAATCTCTTCTTTATCTGAGGTTGTTTATACGTAATAATCTACTGGGACTTCTTTATCATCCACATCCATGTTTCATAAAAATGTCTTTCAAAACATTTTTACTATTTACTAGAATATGGGTTAAATTCATTTATACCCTTGTTGACTTATATATGTTGTTTATAATGTAACATTTCCATCATTTTCCAAATAATGTGTTTGTTAACATTTTCGACAGAATTAAGGTAAGAATGTTTTTTTAACTTATACGGCGGGTGAGGCTATTTTCCGCCGTTATAAAATCTTCGAAGCTTCCCTTACAACCTTATAAGAATATTTTCAAATAAAATGTTTTATTTTTTAAACATATGAATCTTAAATGATTTCAAAATATAAAGAGATATTTCACTAAAAAGAGTTTTGATTTCCTCTATGTCAACATCCTTTGATGGATTTTACGGTTATTTGAAGTTGATTTATTATGATAAAAAACATCTATATTGTTTTGAAGGTTTTGTGATATGTTTGACTATGGATGTGTTATTTTTATACCATTCATTTTTTATGGATGAAGTATTTACATTTCGTATGCTAGTTTTAATACGAATGTTTATGTTATGTTTAAACCTTTTCATATGGGAATGCATTGAACATAATATGTGACAGGTGAAGCCCACTATAGCTCCTCGATTCATCGGTAGGTCTCGTGAGACAAACTAGTGTCTTGGAACAAGTCCTTGAGAAAATCTTATTTGTAGTCTTGGAACGAGGCCTTGGCTATGTGGTTATGATAGTCTGGAATTATGCATTCCATCATTATGAAAGTGGTTATTTATATTGCATGTGATTATTCGAGTAGTAGAATATCCATGTGAACAAGTAAATGGCAGAATTTCATTTTATTTTTTCCATACTATTTTAAGTTCAAGTTTAAAAGGATTTTGTTTTAGTTATACATTGCCTTAAATGTTTATTTTTATTTATGAATGTTTCCTCTATATTGTTATCCTTACTGGGCATTTGAGCTCACCCCTTTTCTATGTTTTATCTTTCCCAGGATGTCAAGAAGTAATTTATGAATGACCTGCAGGGATAATATGAGGGGATAAGAGTGTGGAATATGGAGAATATATGTAACGCCCCGACCCCAGTTACCCAGAGTCGGTGAATTAATTACATAACATTGGCATGATCACAAGAAAGATCAAATCTCGAAAGACCGATTGGTTTAGTAGTCTTGGAAACACTAGATATATTCATAAGTCTTACATTACATCATAAAATGAAAAACTACTACAACAACATATTGTCTCCATAATCCACACTCATATCCCCACATAATATCCCTACAGGTCATTCATAATTTACTTCTTCACTTCCTGGGAAAAATAAAACATAGAAAAGGGGTGATCTCAAATGCCCAGTAAGGATAACAATATAGCGGAAACTTTCATAAATAAGAATAAACATTTAAGGCAATGTATAACTAAAACAAAAGCCTTTCAAACATGAACTTTCAACATGGTATGGCATAAATAAAATGAAATAATGCAATTTACTTATTCACATGGATATTCTACTAATCGAATAATCACATGCAAAAATCAATAACCACTTTCATAATGTTGGGATGCATAATGATGAACTTTAATTTCTTTGTCAAGGCCTCGTCCCAAGACCTTGGGGATAACTGTATCCGGAACCCAACCCGGAGTGCCTCTAATAACCAGACACCAACCCGGAGTGCCTCTAATAACTGGACACCAACCCGGAGTGCCTCTAATAACCGGACACCAACCCGGAGTTCCTCTAATAACCGGAGACCAAACCGGAGTTCCTCTAATAACCGGAGACCAAACCGGAGGGCTTACTTTTACCGGTCCCCAACCCGGAACATACTTTTCTAACACATTCATCTGAATGAAAGGTTGAAATATAACAAAAACATTCGGATTACAAATAACTTATGAAATGTCAATACTCTAAACAAAAACCATGAGTGACATAAGAATAACTTATCCATAGTCAAAAATATCACAAAACCTTCAATAAAATATGGATGTATTGTATCATAATAAATCAACTTCAAATAAGCTTAAAAGCCATCAAAGAATGTTGACATAGATGAAATCAAAACTATTTTAGAGAAATATATCTTTTTTTAAATCATTTTAAAAGTAACATAATTATAAAATAATACATTCAATTTGAAAATATTCTTATAAGCTTTTAAGGAAAACTTTGATGATTTTATTACGGTGGTAAATAGCCGCACCCGCCGTATAATTTAAAAAAAACATTCTTACCTTAAATTTGTCGAAAAGGTTAAAAGTGCCTTGTTTGGAAAACGACGGAAAGATTCCTTTCGAAACACATAAGGGTATAAATGACTTTAACCCATATTCTTGTAAATAGTAAAAATGTATTGAAATACATTTTGAAGAAACATGGACGTTGATGATAACGATATCCCAGTAGATTATTACGTATAAACAACCTCGGATAATGAAGAGATTGTGAAATAACCCTTACCAATTTGGTAACTTATGAAACATACAACCCATGAATTAGGTATCATACAATGAATATGTAAATACACATAAATTAGAGTGTATTACACAAGGAATATAATTATGGGCGGTACATACACCACAAAAAAGGTGATGGTGGCAATATGGCATGAATCTCACAGAAATAAGGAGTGAGATGAAAACCCCTTACCTTGTACTTTTCCTTGGTTGGGGTAGGTTAACCTCTTCTTCTTCGGGTTCTTCCTTTTGATTTGATCAAAAGGGATCCTTAGGTTGGCTTTCTGATCAAACTAAGGCCTCTAGGTTGTAGTGAGGGAAGCTGGGAGAGTATTTGGGTAGATTTTGGCCGAACCAAAAGGCTTTGAAGGTGTCAATAAATGAGAAGGATGAGTGCCCTTTTATAAGAGGGGTGAGGGGCACCTTTGGAAAAGCTAGAGATATTAGTTTATAATAAATTCATATTCGGTTTAAAATGGCTCCAAAGATGACTATTCAAAGGTTAAGGTGGGGATGGGTCGAAAACAACTCAACCAATAGAATTTAGACAGGTTTGGGTACTTATATTAACCTTATCTTTAAGTATTAACTCTAAGTTAATTGGTTTCACTTTTACAATGTCTCTTTGTATTTTTATATAATATGGTTAATAAACATACTATATATATCCAAGAGACCCCCAAGTGGTCCATTAATGATGAAACTATCATGATATAAGTCTCTTGGCCGGACCATAGATTTTTAGGAATTTAATATCAATTAATAATATAATATTTGTTTTAAGAACTCTTTTATGTCAATTTTCACACTATTCAATAGTTGATTTTTTTGAAACTCATAACAGATTGATTACTTCCAAAAACTTAACATACCTCAATTCTAATATATCATAGTATCCTAGAAAATTAGTTTAATTCATTAAAAGTTTCATATTATATTTATTTCGGTATTTATAATATTAATTAATTTAATTTTTTCACTATTTTAGTAATTACTGCATCATCATTGTGTATAAAAAAAATAAATTATTTAATGTCTAAAAATTATAAATAAAATATCATTATGTAGGAAATATTTTTATCTTTCTAATGAATATTTATAATCTAAATTTCAACATATATAACCCTATGTAATAATTGTTTTTCTAAAAGATGTAAGCTTATGCCATTTTTATTTTTATTTTAACTTTTTTAATATAATGTGTCCCTACCACATACAAGTGGCTCTAAGGGGTCCCCAAATCGACCCAAGGATGCCCATGGTCGGGTATGTGTCCACCAATAAGGTTAGGACACGTTTTAGGGTAATTTTGTATTATTAAAATATAATTTTTTAACCCTTATTTACCGGATTTACCCTTTAACCATGGTAAATAAAATATTTACCGCTGTAATTATTCAAAATGTGTAAAAATAAAAGTTACCTATTTACATAATTTGGACATCCTGATTCCAAATATGTAATCCATTTTTCCAAATTCAAAACACAGAAGTGGCAGAAATTTATTTAAAATTAATTCCCGTTGTTAAAATAAAAAATGTGTTTTTAAGAGATAATAACTATCAAAAGATTGACACTTGTTTATGTCTAGTTTAATTGTGAAATTATGTCCAATGACAAACATTAAATTAAATGGTAAAAATATATTCAAAATATACTTTAAAACCACTCAAATTCATAATTTATCAATATTAATTATTTTGATTAAAAAAGTTGATTTTAATTAAAATTTAGTAATTTTCACTATTCATCAAAATATAAAAGTTATCCGAAAAGTACCAAAATTTCACCCTAGGCTAATTTCAATATTCCGAATCCAAAAATGAAGTCCATTTTAAAATATAAAATATATATGATTTCAAAAAGTAGGTATTACTATTCACAAAGGCTAGTTTAATTAGTTGTGGTGTGTGTTAGAACTCGAGGTTGCGTACAACACACGCTATTGCATTATTCGAAGGGAAACGTATCGTGGAAGTTTGGGGTGTTACATTCTCCCCTCCTTCAAATAATTGTGTCCTTGCAATTTCTAGGGTATTACTGCATAAAAAGACTTGGGTGGTTCTTCATCATAAGTTCCTCGGGTTCCCACGTTTCCTCTTCTATCTTATGATTTCTCCACAAAACTTTTACCAGACGCGTCGTCCGGTATCTCAGTACTTGTTCTCTTATATCAAGAATCCTGACAGGCTCTTTACAATAAGACAGATCAGGTTCCAGTTCTAATTCCTCATAGGTGAGTACATGCGTTGGGTCAGGCATGTATTTTATCAACAGAGATACGTGGAACACATCGTGAACTTTGGAGAGACTTGGCGGCATTGCCAATCGGTAAGCTACAACCCCAATTCGTTGTATAATTTCGAAGGGTCCGATGTACCTGGGACTCAATTTACCATTCTTACCAAAACGTATGAATCCCTTCCATGGAGATACCTTCAGGAAAACATGATCACCGACTTGAAATTCCAAATCCTTCCTTCGATTATCGGCATAGCTCTTATGCCTACTTTGGGCTGCTTTGATGTGATTTTGGATTACCTTCACCTTTTCCACCGTTTCCTCCACCAGTTCTGGGGCTACAAGTTTTCTTTCACCAACCTCATCCCAACAGGTTGGTGTACGACATCTCTTTCTGTATAACGCTTCATATGGTGCCATCTGAATACTCGAATGGAAGCTATTGTTATAGGAAAATTCTACCAGTGGTAAATATTGATCCCACATACCCTGAAAGTCAAGTGAGCAAGATCTCAACATGTCTTCTAGGGTTTGAATAGTCAGTTCTGATTGTCCATCTGTCTGAGGGTGGTAAGAAGTGCTCAAATGAAGTTCAGTATCTAGGGATTTCTGAATATTTTTCCAAAATCTTGAAGTAAAACGGGGATCATGATCAGAAACAATCGATAGGGGTACTCCATGAAGTCTCACAACTTCATTAATGTATAGTCTTGCTAGACGTTCCAGGGGTAGATCTTCTCTTATAGCAAGAAAATGTGCTGACTTGGTAAGACGATCAACAATAACCCATATTGTATCGTTCCTTCTAGGAGTCTTTGGTAGCCCCATGACAAAATCCATCGTAATATTGTCCCATTTCCACTCCGGTATGGGAAGAGGTTGCATGACTCCTCCAGGCTGTTTCCTTACAGCTTTCACTTGTTGACAAACCATACATCTTGACACAAAATCAGCAATCTCCCTCTTCATGTTGTCCCACCAAAAATGTTCCTTCAAATCTCTATACATTTTGGTGCTCCCAGGGTGTATAGAGAAATTGGAACTATGAGCATCATCCAGCAATTCCCTTTTCAAATCAGGTAAATCGGGAACACAAAGTCTCATCCCGAATTTCAAAATTCCATCTTCATACACAAAGTCTCTCAATCTCCCATCATTCACAGCTTTAATCTTCTTTTGAAATTCTTCATCATCGGTCTGAGAACTCTTAATCCTTTCTAGTAAAGATGGTTTGGCAACCATTTGAAAAAGCATTGATGTTTCACCTTCCCTGGTTATTCCCATGTCCATCTTCACTAGATCCATGATAATTGGATCCCTTTCAATTCCCATCATGTTCAAAACTCCATGGTCTTTTCTGCTCAAAGCATCTGCCACCTTGTTTGCTTTCCCCGGGTGGTAGTGTATCGTGCAATCATAATCCTTGAGTAATTCAAGCCATCTCCTTTGCCTCATGTTGAGTTCTTTTTGTGAGAAAGTACACTTCAAACTCTTGTGATCTGTATAAATCTCACATTTTTCACCATACAAGTAGTGTCTCCATATCTTGAAAGCAAAGATCATAGCTGCTAACTCAAGATCATGAGTAGGATAGTTTTGTTCATGAATTTTCAACTATCGTGATGCATAAGCAATAACTCTATCATTCTGCATAAGGACACAACCAAGTCCTTTCTTTGATGCATCACTATAAATAACGAACCCATCATTCCCCGATGGTAGAGTCAATATAGGAGCATTGACTAATCTTCTCTTCATTCCTTCGAAACATTTTTCACACACTTTTTTCCAAAAAAATTTAACCCCTTTACGTGTGAGCTTCGTTAATGGGTTAGCCAATCGGGCAAAATTCTGGACAAAACGTCGATAATAACCTGCCAAACCAATAAAACTACGTACCTCAGTTATACTCGTAGGTGCTGGACATTCTTGGATTGCCTTGGTCTTAGAATGATCAACAGAGATTCCATCTTTAGAGACAATATGGCCAAGAAAAGAAATATCCTGAAGCCAGAATTCACACTTGCTAAACCTCCCATATAATTCATGCCTCCTCAGAGTCTTCAAGATAATGCGCAATTGATTTTCATGATCTTCGTAGGTTTTGGAGTATACCAAGATATCATCAATAAATACCACCACAAATTCATCAAGATACTCCTTGAAAACTCTATTCATCAGATCCATGAATATAGATGGTACATTAGTCAATCCAAATGGCATTACAGTAAACTCGGAATGCCCGTACCTGGTTCGAAATGCTGTCTTCGGAATGTCTTCCTTCTTCACACACAACTGATGGTATCCAGATCGAAGGTCAATCTTTGAAAAGTATTGAGCTCCATGCAGTTGGTCAAATAAATCATCAATACGAGGTAGGGGATGCTTGTTCTTTATCGTTATAGCATTGATCTCCCTGTAGTCAATACATAACCTCATAGATCCATCTTTCTTTTTAACAAAAAGAACAGGGGCTCCCCATGGAGAAACACTAGGGAAAATAAATCCCTTATTACTCAATTCCTCTAGTTGTTTCTTTAGTTTGAATAACTCTACAGTGGCCATTCTATAAGGGGTCTTCAATATAGGCCTTTATCCAGGAATCAAATCAATTGAAAACTCAACTTCTCGTTCTGGAGGATGTCCAGGTAAATCTTCCGGAAATACATCTACAAATTCTTTCACAACAGGTACATCCTCTATTTGAACATTCCTTTCCTCACCCACAGTTATTTCATTCTCTTCCTCCCCAATAATTGAATTTAGTTGAGCTATTGAGGGTGGATCTAAATAGGAATTAGGTGGTGACGGTTCTGCTCTAAAAATAAAGTGTTCCTTATCATTATCATCAAGAATCGTAACCTCTTTCTTCTTACAATAAATCTTCGCATCATAGTCCGAAAGCCAGTCCATACCGAGGATTATATCAAACTCAATCATAGGTATGATGATGAGATCAGCAGATAAAGAAAATTTATGTGCTCTAATGGGGACTGATTCACAAAACTTTGTTGCAATGATACTTCCCTTAAGAGTTTTATCTGAAAACTCCCTTATTAAATCAAATTGGAAATATCTAATTTTCTTAGAAAACTAGGAAGATATGAAACAATGCGACGATCCAGAGTCAAATAATGCATTTGCTAAACTTGAGGAAACCATTAAATTACCTGTCACCACGTCTTTCGGAGCTTCTACCTCAGCAGTAGTGATAGCATAAGCCTGGCCTTGATCCCTTGGCCTTTTCTGAGGTAAGTTCTCCTGACGCTTAGGACATTCATTTGCATAATTCCCCATCTCCCTAAAAAAGTAGCACTAAACGTTGGTAGCTTCCTTCTTCCCCTTGCAATCACGAGCTTGGTGGCCTTTTTCACCACACTTGTAACAGACTCTCATTCCCTTCAAGCAAGTACCAGGGTGTTTCTTCCTGCATTTACCACAGGATGGATATTCAACCTTTCCCTTCTTCCCCTTATTTCCATTCCCAGATTGATCAGCAGGACTCTTCTTCTCTTGCTTTGCTTTAAAGTCATAAGACATAGAGAATTCCTTTTCGGTCTTGATAGCACATGAGACAATGTCTTCGTACGATGAAAAGGATTGTGAGACTAATGTTCGACGGAGAAATGGTTTTAACCCATCAAAGAAATGATCAATCTTACTTCTTGGGTTGTGAATATAATCTCCAGCATACCTCGCTAACCTTGTAAAGTTAGCCTCATACTTTGTGACATTCTCATCCTCCTTTTGTCTCAGACTCAGAAATTGCCTTTCTATATCTGCTCGATGGTCGCGAGGAAAGTATTTTTCTAAAAACAGATCTTTGAACTCCCTCCATTCAATATTTGATACTTCATCATCTTCCTTCATGTTTTGAATCAATGACCACCATTGATCAGCATCTCCAGTGAGGTGGTAAACTGCCATGATAACTTTTTCCCTTTCACTGCTCCCCAAAGCCTGAAATATTTTCTCTAGGGAATTTATCCACTGCTCGGCTACTAAGGGATTTGTATTCCCATTGAACGTTGGTGGTTGTTGCCTCATGAATCGATCTAACATAGATCCTCCATGCTGCGGATCAGGGTGCTCCATACGGGTAAGGTTATTATTCATAACCTGAGTAAGTTGTCCTAGTATGGTGATTAGCTGATCGGCACCAGTTGCATCACCATCCCCACTATAATTATCTTGAGCAGGAGGGTAATCCCTACATGGAGTGCGTGCATTGATACGGTTTCCATTTCTTCCACTAGGTGCCATTTCTAAACAATGGCATAAACTAGATCAGTTTATGAATCAAAATACATAATCCCATACTTATAAAACACTCAACATAAATTGAACTATTTATGGATATAATCCACAATCATAAAAATGTTTTCTTTGAGAAATTATATACTCATAAACCCTTCATAATGATTTTTAAAGAAAATGAGAGTTATCCTAAGCATATCCCCCGGGAGTGTCGTAACCAAGAGTGCAGCAAGGCCCATTGTCGTGCACCAGTTCCTGTTCGATTCTAGCTCAAAGCGGTGTTTTTGGGTTTTACCCCTAGGTACATCTGTGCCAGAGCCGCCTCTACCTGCTCGTATCAAGACAGGGATGTATTGCTTGGAAAACTCACAAAATCTCTACAATACCAAAATTCTAGCAAGTTCTTCTATACTAATCCTCAATGTTCATCTTAGGTCTACGTGCTCTAATCAGAGTTTATCTAAATCTAGCTTCCAAGGATTGTACTAAACTTCCTCTGATACCAACTGTAACGCCCCGACCACAGTTACCCAGAGTCGGTTCATTAATTACATAACATTGGCATGATCACAAGAAAGATCAAATCTCGAAAGACTGATTGGTTTAGTAGTCTTGGAAACACTAGATATATTCATAAGTCTTACATTACATCATAAAATGAAAAACTACTACAACAACATATTGTCTCCATAATCCACACTCATATCCCCACATAATATCCCTACTGGTCATTCATAATTTACTTCTTCACATACTGGGAAAAATAAAACATAGAAAATGGGTGAGCTCAAATGCCCAGTAAGGATAACAATACAGCGGAAACTTTCATAAATAAGAATAAACATTTAAGGCAATGTATAACTAAAACAAAAGCCTTTCAAACATGAACTTTCAACATGGTATGGCATAAATAAAATAAAATAATGCAATTTACTTATTCACATGGATATTCTACTAATCGAATAATCACATGCAAAAATCAATAACCACTTTCATAATGTTGGGATGCATAATGATGAACTTTAATTTCTTTGTCAAGGCCTCGTCCCAAGACCTTAGGGTTAACTGTAACCGGAACCCAACCCGGAGTGCCTCTAATAACCGGACACCAACTCGGAGTGCCTCTAATAACCGGAAACCAACCCTGAGTGCCTCTAATAACCGGACACCAACCCAGAGTTCCTCTAATAACCGGAGACCAAACCGGAGTTCCTCTAATAACCGGAGACCAAATCGGAGGGCTTACTTTTACCGGTCCCCAACCCGGAACATACTTGTCTAACACATTCATCTGAATGAAAGGATGAAATATAACATAAACATTCGGATTACAAATAACTTATGAAATGTCAATACTCTAAACAAAAACCATGAGTGACATAAGAATAACTTATCCATAGTCAAAAATATCACAAAACCTTCAATAAAATATGGATGTTTTGTATCATAATAAATCAACTTCAAATAAGCTTAAAAGCCATCAAAGAATGTTGACATAGATGAAATCAAAACTATTTTAGAGAAATATCTCTTTTTTTAAATCATTTTAAAAGTAACATAATTATAAAATAATACATTCAATTTGAAAATATTCTTATAAGCTTGTAAGGAAAACTTTGATGATTTTATTACGGTGGTAAATAGCTGCACCCGCCGTATAAGTTAAAAAACATTCTTACCTTAAATTTGTCGAAAAGGTTAAAAGTGCCTTGTTTGGAAAATGACGGAAAGATTCCTTTCGAAACACATAAGGGTATAAATGACTTTAACCCATATTCTTGTAAATATTAAAAATGTTTTGAAATACATTTTGAAGAAACATGGACGTGGATGATAACGAGATCCCAGTAGATTATTACGTATAAACAATCTCGGATAATGAAGAGATTGTGAAATAACCCTTACCAATTTGGTAACTTATGAAACATACAACCCATGAATTAGGTATCATACAATGAATATGTAAATACACATAAATTAGAGTGTATTACACAAGGAATATAATTACGGGCAGTACATACACCACACAAAAGGTGATGGTGGCAATATGGAATGAATCTCACGGAAATAAGGAGTGATATGAAAACCCCTTACCTTGTACTTTTCCTTGGTTGGGGTAGGTTAACCTCCTCTTCTTCGGGTTCTTCCTTTTGATTTGATCAAAAGGGCTCCTTAGGTTCGCTTTCTGATCAAACTAAGGCCTCTAGGTTGTAGTGAGGGAAGTTGGGAGAGTATTTGGGTAGATTTTGGCCGAACCAAAAGGCTTTGAAGGTGTCAATAAATGATAAGGATGAGTGCCCTTTTATAAGAGGGGTGAGGGGCACCTTTGGAAAAGCTAGAGATATTAGTTTATAATAAATTCATATTCGGTTTACAATGGCTCCAAAGTTGACTATTAAAAGGTTAAGGTGGGGATGGGTCGAAAACAACTCAACCAATAGAATTTAGACAGGTTTGGGTACTTATATTAACCTTATCTTTAAGTATTAACTCTAAGTTAATTAGTTTCACTTTTACAATGTCTCTTTGTATTTTTATATAATATGGTTAATAAACTTACTATATACATACAAGACACCCCCAAGTGGTCCATTAATGATGAACCTATCATGATAGAAGTCTCTCGGCCGAACCATATATTTTTATGAATTTAATATGAATTAATAATATAATATTTGTTTTAAGAACTCTTTTTTGTCAATTTTTACACTATTCAATAGTTGATTTTTTTTGAAACTCATAAAAGATTGATTACTTCAAAAAAAGTAAATTAACTCAATCCTAATATATCATATTATCCTAGAAAATTAGTTTAATTCATTAAAAGTTTAATATTATATTTATTTGGGTATTTATAATATCAATTAATTTAATTTTTCACTATTTTAGTAATTACTACATCATCATTGTGTCATAAATAAAATAAATTATTTAATGTCTAAAAATTATAAATAAAATATCATTATGTAGTAAATCTTTTTAGATTTCTAATGAATATTTATAATCTAAAATCCAACATATATAACCCTATGTAATAATTGTGTTTCTAAAAGATGTAAGCTTATGCCATTTTTATTTCTATTTTAACTTTATTAATATAATTTGTCCCTACCACATACAAGTGGCTCTAAGGGGTCCCCAAATCGACCCAAGGATGACCATGGTCGGGTATGTGTCCACCAATATGGTTAGGACACGTTTTAGGGTAATTTTGTATTATTATAATATTATTTTTTAACCCTTATTTACCGGATTTACCCTTTAACCATGGTAAATAAAATATTTACCGCAGTAATTATTCAAAATGTGTAAAAATAAAAGTTACCTATTTACATAATTTGGACATCCTGATTCAAAATATGTAATCCATTTTTCCAAATTCAAAACACAGAAGTGGCAGAAATTAATTTAAAATTAATTCCCGTTGTTAAAATAAAAAGCGTGTTTTTAAGAGATAATAACTATCAAAAGATTGACACTTGTTTATGTCTGGTTTAATTGTGAAATTATGTCCAATGACAAAAATTAAATTAAATGGTAAAACTATATTCTAAATATACTTTAAAACCACTCAAATTCATAATTTATCAGTATTAATTATTTTGATTAAAAAAGTTGATTTTAATTAAAATTTAGTAATTTTCACTATTCATCAAAATATAAAAGTTATCCGAAAAGTACCAAAATTTCACCCTAGGCTAATTTCAATATTCCGAATCCAAAAATGAAGTCCATTTTGAAATATAAAATATATATGATTTCAAAAAGTAGATATTACTATTCACAACGGCTAGTTTAATTAGTTGTGGTGTATGTTAGAACTCGAGGTCGCGTACAACACACTCTATTGCATTATTCGAAGGGAAACGTATTGTGGAAGCTTGGGGTGTTACACTATATTGTTGTAGTTTTCATTTTATGATGTAATGTAAACTTTATTAATATATCTAGTGTTACAAAATCTACTAAACAAATTGGTCTTTTGAGATTTGATCTTTCTTGTGATCATGCCAATGTTATGTAATAATGCACCGACTCTGGGTAACTGGGGTCGGGGCGTTACAAGTTTTTGGTACCATTGTAATTGTATTTCCATTACTAAAAATAATAATGATTTCTATTAACACATAGTATCCAAAAATAACAATGTTATTATTCATGATTCATTGAAATGAAACAAAAAAAATAATAGTTATATTATGTATATGTTCACATTAGGATGGATGTTTGTATTGGAACATGGGATAAAATGATAATTTTTAATTTCCAATGAGAATGATTTAATTTATTAGGATTAAAAATAAGAAACATCTTATTATTGACATATTTTTTGTTGTTTAAATTTCAATAATTATCAAAATAATCTAATATTATTTTTTCAATTTGTCTTTTTTAGTGATTATTGTTAAACATTGAATGGTGTGTACCATGAAAAAAATTTGTTTTCTTATAGAGAAATAAGAAAGATAAGATTGATGTCAACTATGAGTCACAAAAAAAAAATAAAGGTTGTATTATACTAATAAAAATTTTAATATCTATTACCTATTAAGTTATATATTTTATATTACCAAACATGATGTTCTAAAATCTATTCTAGAGAAAATATATGACAACATCAAACCCAATGGTCATTTGTGATAGGTATAAGGTGTGGGGAAGTAGGGGTGGTTCATCTATTTAATAAAAATGTAGATTAATCCAACTCAGTATTACCCCACTTTATAAAATAACATCTACCATTGTAGTGTCTAGAAATAGTTACATGGGGACCATGTATAAACAGTATAAAAAAATAAAAATCTATTAGTATAAAAGAGGGGGAATGGTCATTGGGGAGATCTTGAAAGAATTAATGGGAATGTGTCTAATATTTTCAACACATTTAAGTGAAATAATTAATAAATTTATATTGACTATACGCTTGTTTCATGATGTTCAATTTAATAATAGTGGTAATATGTGGCGTGAATAAGGAAATGGAATTTTGGGTACTAATATTGAACAATATCATTAGGAAAATAATCAACTTGATGAGTCTCTATATTTGGATGATAATGGTTATGAACATAATGATATTAGTTTCCCCTATGATGATTATTTAGAGTAATATATTTATATTCTCAATTTATTACATAATATTAATGACATATATAACCTTTTAGGTACTTTTCTTATAACCAAAAATGATTACATATATGTGTTATCATCTTATTTTTTACATTACTAAATGTATAAATGTTAATATATGTTATTTATTATTTTTAATGAATATTGTAACTAGGTGAAAATATATTTTTATTGGGTTTTCTATTTTGTTTATGGATTCTTACAAGGGGGGATGGGGTATTGGATAGATGCCTTGTGGAGGGTTCTAATATAGTGATTCTCATAAACTGTGTCTATAATAAAATCTCAATTACTATATACCATTGGTTCCAAAAAAACTATTAGTACATAGCCTTATTAATAACCTAAATAGAAATGTTTTGGGAAATCATTTTGAAGTTCCTTAAAAATGGTTCTCAAGAAAATACCAATAGTTTATAAATCAATGTATATCAAAATAGTTTATAGTATAATTTTTATGTTATTTATCTCTAAAAACCAATCTATTTTCTTCTCCTAAATCTATTTATTTTTTTTACTTGTACTCATACCATTTTTTGGTTCATTATTCAATTAAAATAATTTTTATGAATGGGACTAACCATATATCTTCCTTCTAATTTGGAATCCTTCTCTTCCATGTCAATATTAATTATATTATTTTTTGGTTTCCCTTATATATAATTATATTATTTCTTAAGATAATTTTATATTTTCTTCTACTATATTTAAAAAATATAAAATTAAATCTTTTAAAAAAAATTCGATAAATTTTAGTTTCTAATAACTTATATTTCCATAAAAAAGTGGGAAGATAATTTTTTCTTTCTAATGGCATCCTCATGAATAAATTATTATATATTCTTATTCAAGATTCATTACAATGATTATTTTCTTTGTTTTAATGGTTCTCAAAGAAAATTTTTAAACTCAATTTTTATAAATTAATTTGGGTTAAAGTAAAATTAAATAAAAATATAATGGTTGTTTATTAATATTTTCAATAAAATATTCTATCACTCTTATTAGTGTCTTTAATCAATACCAATATACTGTAATTTTTTTATACATCATTATGGATGTGTTATGATGATTCCATCCACCTTCTTTCTCTAGAATTATTATGATAAATTTTAACTGAAATATTAATGAAGCATGGTTCACTCACATGGTTTAATTACATTATGATAGAATTTTGAACGTTTTCATGATTATATGGTAAAAATGTGTTTTTCCAGTATGTGATGGATGGGTCTAATATATCCCTATAATAAATTGGGTAGTGATTAATATCTCATCAGTTAATAGGTAAATGATAGTGAACCCAAACCCATAATGTAATTTATATACCAATTGATTGGTAGGACCAATATTATAAATCGCCATAATGCATTAGGAAAAGTGTTACACCTCATGAGATGACATCTTAGGGCGTGGGTATAAA
Source organism: Viscum album (assembly GCA_963277665.1). Lineage (NCBI taxonomy): Eukaryota > Viridiplantae > Streptophyta > Magnoliopsida > Santalales > Viscaceae > Viscum > Viscum album. The sequence continues at coordinate 1,546,747,492 of OY728153.1, read as the reverse complement.
ACCCATTCCACTCTAGGACTATATTCAATAAGAGATAATGGTCTTCTTATTGAGCATTGAAATAATTTTATATTTTTTATTAATATTTATATAACTCATTATTATTTGTATTTTATGTTTTAATTATTTTCAAATCATGTTTCCATACTCATATTAGTCATGAATTATGTTATGCAAAAATATTCTATTCCACTAACCATGATTCATGATCTAAATTTTATTGGGTATGATTCTCTTGTGGAATGTCCAGAAATTCAAATTATATTATCATAAACTCAAGATCATCTTATATTCACTAATGATCGTTTTTTTCTCTTATATATACTCATTTTGGGAATATTATCTCACTATTTATCATGTTATGAAGACTAATATTATGTATTATATATCTAAAAGGGTATAACATCAGAATAATATTCTGTGGAGATATTGAATACGTTTTAAAATATATTGGTTATGTATATAATCTATAAATATACTAAAACTATTAGTTCTGGGGTGTGTTTATTGTTAGATAATAATAATACTCGTTAAAAATTATGTAATATTTATTTATTTTAAGGTTTTATTGCCTCTTATGGTATTATATTGGGTTATAGTGATTTTTTTTGTATTAGTTTATGAATAATAAGTGGATATAAATAGAAAAAACATATGATTAACCAAATGTGATGTAGGTTGAACTTAAAAATTCATAGGTAGAAACAAATGTTCCATAATTTAGGAAATATTATGATTTAGTTTCCTTAAGTTTTGATTTCATCCACTAATTTCTATTTACTGGTACTTGCACTGGCCTTTTGGGATGTATTCATGGACTAGAACCAAGATGAATCATGTTAATAATGAGTATAGTGTAAAATGAAATGATTATTTTAATGAGAATATAAATAGGATGATTATTGGAGTAAAAAACCTCAATGTTATTCTCCTGTAACACTATCAGAACCATTAACATTACCATCATTCATATTGAAATCCCAATCATTATATGTACGGAACAAATCTCCATTGAACCATTCATGTGTCAACGATCGATTTCAATTAGTAGATTTTTAAAATAGTAATCGTCACGAAATTAATTAGCACAATAGAGTAGATATGTTTTATTCTTTAGATATTTAATCATTAAAAGGGTTTTAACTATTTATTATTTCAAATGTGATGATGGTCAATAGTGGATCGTAAACATGAACAGTATGCCAGAGAAAGAAAACAAAGATATGATATACAGGTAGTTTAATGATATATTTTTTTAATAAATCTCTTCCCCAAACTCTTAACACTAAAATGATGAAATCTATCCTTTAGATGAAACAAAATTAGGAAAAATCTATTAGATCCTTTGAATATAACATCATATAGCTCCCAATCGAAACTTCTTGATTTATCAATGAATATAAAAGAAAAATCATTATTTTATTTAGTATTTAAACCTCAGTCTCTAAAATTAATAGGTAACAAGGGACTTGTTAATATATTAATACATTTTTTATTTTTTATTTCTAACATTGGAAATAGAAATTATATACTCTTATTATCTTTAAATATTTTGATAAAATAATATTTTGATGGATTTTAATGTAAAATAAAATGACAAAATCCATATTGGAAAGAATATTCAGCTTCTTATATGCCTACGATGTGAGTGGAAGCATGAAGAAAACTATCATAATGGAAGGGGGGAATAAATCAACTGTGGGAGAGAAGAACGTCAAGAAACTGAATATTAAATAGTTATGAAAAGTGAAAAGTCTGATCAACTAAATTCACAACCCATAATCCAATGATTATATTTTATGTAGTTTGGTAATTACACTAGAAAGTGAACAAAACCATGGGTTAATGAGGAAAATAAACTTTAGCGACCTCCTTTTCAAAGGGAAAAATGAGATTTGTAATGCAATAGAAAATACTAACGTGGTTCAAAAAAATAAAGTAGGGAATTGTTCACTCATTTTTCATTCAAGAATTGAAATCTTATTATTAGATTTTGAATTTACCCATAACTTAATATCTGATAACTTTTCTAGGAAAACTATATCAACAACTCAATGAATAGATTTTGAAAAATCAATGTAAAATTCAAGTGGTATTATTATTTCATCCCATGTCTATCATTACCATATGATATATTTTTGGGGGATGTTCTTTCTTAAATGATTATTATGCTATTTTTAGTATAATTTGATGTGACTATAACACCCCAGGATTTCATAGTACATTATTTCTTCAAAGTAATTCAATAACATGCACTACACGCAACACTGAGTTCAAACGCACCATGACATACCAAACTAGTCATTCAGAAATGGTTATGAATAGTATTAACTGAATTTTGAACTTTATATAATCCTTATAATTTTTTAATCCATATTATGAGTTTCTTAGACATAATGTAAGAACAATTTCATTTTTTCATATAAAAGAAGTATTTTTTTTAAATACAATTTTACTGCCTTTTAATAGAGAACCCTTTTTGAATCCAATATTTGAAACTATTATATATTCAATTTGACTAAATAAAACTCTTCATTAGAATCATGACATAGAAATTTAGTTTCAATAAATTTTTGATGTTTTTATGATAACTTTCATATTTGGGTGAATCGTGAAAAATATTATATTTTAACTGAAAACAACATTTTTCATATAAATAACTTTTAGTGTTAAGTTATATATTTTAATGGTTTAAAAGTATAAATAGATTATATTTTTAACATTTAATACAATGTTATTCATTGGAAATAATTTCACTTTGAAATTGTACATAAAAAAGTATCAATCTTTTGTTAGTTATAATTTCTAAAAAACATGCTTTTTGGTTTTGACAATAGGAATTAATTTTAAATTAAAAATGCAACTTAAATGATTTTAATTTGGTAAAATAGACTTAATATTTGAATTCATAATAACAAAATTAGCTTAGGATGAATTTGTTTTTCTGAAAACATTCAATTTTTGATGAATAGTGAAAAACATTGTGTTATTGGTCAAAACTGACTTTTTATTTATATAATTATTTATTTTATTTAAATTTATTTTAGGTCAAAATAGATACATAATACCGATATTTGTTCAATATAATTAATTTGAGTCATTTTATAATAATTGTAGAAACATAATAATTTTATGGAACGTTTTACCGTCTTTTACCCATCTTATAGGAGAATTTGCAAATTTTCATAAAACATAATTTTACCATTTTTGTGAGTTGAATTTAAAAAATTTGAGAGACATGGTTAACCTCAGTAAATAAAATTTGGTTCAATAATTAAAAAATATTTTTTTGTTGAATAATAACTTTTGACTTTTATTTTCCGCGATTAAAGGTAAATTGGGTAATTCAAGGTAAAAAGAATATTATAATAATAAAAAGTTATCTTAACACTTGTCTTATACTTATCAAACAATTAATGGACATCCTTGGGAATCCTTGAGTCGATTTTGGGACCCCATTTATCCACTTACGAATGATAATGACACATTATTTTAATTAACTAAAAGTAAATGCAAAAATGAAAAAAACAAATATCTTTTAGTAAATCAAATTTTACATGGTGTTATATAAGTCATAATTTCTACTATAAATAGTCATTGGAAATATAAAGAAATTTAAAACATAATTATATTTTAATTATATTTTTTACACATTATAAATGTTAATTTATTTATGACACAATGATGATGCAGTAATTACCTTATTAATAAAATATCAACATAATTGATATTATAAATATCCAAATAAATGTAATTTGAGTATTTTTATGAATTATAATAATTTTTTAGATTATTATGACATGTTTGGGTTAGTTTGATGAATTTGTTTCGAAGTAATAATCCGATTAGGAATTTAGGAAAAACAAAATACCAAATAGTGTCAAAATTGACATAAAAGAGTTTTTAAATTAAATATTATAATATTAATTGATATTCTATTCTTAAAAATATTAGGATCAGAAAAAGGACTTATATAATGATATTTGAATCATTAATTAATCACTTGGAGTTCTATTTGAAGTTTATCGTATGTTTATTAACCATATAATATAAACACACAAAGAGACATGGTAAATGTAAAACTATTTTACTAAGAGTCAAATCTAAAAGATAAGTTTAATATAGTAACCCAAACCTGTCTAAAAATTATTGGTTGAGTGGTTTTAGACTCATCCCACCATAGACTTTAAATAATATATTTTGAATCCATTATAAACCTAAATAGAATTTATTATAAAATAATATTTCTAGCTTTTCCTAAGGTGCCCCTCACCCCTCTTATAAAAGGGCAATATCTCATCCCTCAAATTCAAACCTTCAAAGCCTTTAGGCTCGGCCAAACTCTTCCAAAATACCCTATCAACTATCCTCCATTCATCCTACATTCCTTCCTTTAGTTAGAAATCCAACCTAAAGAGTCCTTTTTATCAATTCAAAAGAAAGAACTTAAAGAAGAGGTAAATATATAATCACCTCTTTCAAGTTCCTTTCTTCTTCAACTTCCTATTTCTTTGTTGTTTGCATTATAAAATAATAACTCAAGTATCTTATAAATATTTTCAATGTTATTATAAATATGGTACAACAATATTCATTATTCTATTCATCTTTGAATGACACGTCACAATACATGTGTACGGACGGCTTACCGTCTCAACGTCGTGGTGTAATTGTTATTCAATACATTATTATTTGTATGGGTATAATTATGATTTTTAGTTGATGTAAATAATAAATATAACATGATAATTATTCTTTTTATATGATATACCATCCAGTTATATATTATCTTATTATCAAAAAATGATATTGTCGCTCGAGCATATGTACTGATTATCGTCTCTCCTAATGTGATGAGATTCATTCCCCATCATATCCATTCAAGAATAATTTTCATTTGATGAATAAAAATAATGTTTAAAGATTTGATATCATTCTGGATATGAATAAGATACATCCCATCCAAAAGAAATATGACTCACATAACAATGAATATAAAGGAAAATGAATCTGTTAACACCCAAAACGATGAAAATACTAAGATATTATTAACAAAGAAATGTTAAAAGATCATATATGGTATCATATTAATGTATATGATTAGTTTATAATTTAATAAAAATTATTTCACCATTATATATGTGGTTAACTTACCCTCGACCAAGGAAAATTACAAGGTAAGGGTTATTTCCTTAATCTCATTATTATCCAAGATTGTTTGTGTGTATGTATTTACTAAGACATATTTACCATCGATACCCATATTTCATAAAGATGGGTTCAAAAGGAATCTTTTAAGTTTTTATGGGAGGGTCTATTTAACTAGATCATCATTTAAAATGTTTTAAAGAGTTATCTTTCTAAACCCTTTTAGTTAATGTCTGAGTTTTCAAAATGATTTTAAGGATTTATTTATATGGACATGAAAATTTTGAAATGATAATTATTTTCAAAAGATTGAAAGTGGTATGGGACACTTTGATTCAGAAATCTATTTTAAATGAATTCCTTTATAAATTGTTACTTTAAAATGTTTTCAAGAATAAGGGATATTTCTCTCCAATATTTTTATAAATAGTTTTCAACTATGTCAACATCCTTTACGGGATATTATTCTTAATTGAGGTAGATTTATTATGATACAAATATTCCATATTGTATTGATGGTTTTTTGATCTATTTGACTGTGAATGTGTTATTTTTATACCATTAATGGTTTTTGGATAAATTATTGACATTTATTATACTATTTTCAATATGAATGTTTATGTTATGTTTAAACCTTCTCATATGAGGAATGCATTGGAATAAGTAAGTGACGGGTGGAGCCCTCTATAGCTTCTCAATGAATCGGTAGGTCTCATGAGACAAACTACTTTCTTGGCACAAATCCTTAACAAAATCTTATTTGTAGGCTTGGGAAAAGGCCTTGAAAATGTGGTTATAAAGTCTGGCATTATGCATTCCCTCATTATTAAAGTAGCTATTGATATTTCATGTGATTATTTGACTAGTAGAATATCCACGAGAGTAAGTAAATGGAATTATTTTGATTTTATCTTATCCATATTATGCTGAAGTTCTGGTTTAAAAGGCTTTTGTTTTTGTCTTATACATTTCCTTAAATGTTTATGCTTAATTATAAAAGTTTCTGCTATATTGTTATCCTTACTAAGAATCTGATCTCACCCCTTTCTATTTTTTATTTTTCCCAGGATGCAAAAAATTATATTATGACTGAATTGCCGGGATAGTCTATGGGATCTCAATGTTGTCTATGGAAACAATGTTGTTGTAGTTTTCCATTTTTTGATGTAATTTAAACCTTAGGAATGTATCTAGCACTTCCAAGGCCACTAAACTAGTTGTTCTTGCAAGACTTGATCTTTTGTGATCATGACAATGATATGTAATAATGCACCGACTCTGGGCTTCTTGGGTTGGGTTGTTATAGTTGTTATCATAGTAAGTTTAGTACAAACCTTTGAAACTAGATTTAGATAAAATCTGATTAGAGTATATTTCCCTAAAATAGACTTTGAGGATTAGTATAGAAAAACTTCCTAGAATTCTAGTATTGTTGATATTTTGTGATTTTCCCAAGAAATACATCCCTATTTGGATATGAGTAGGTAGAGGCGGCTCTGGAACAGATGTACCTAGGGGTAAAACATGAAATCATAGCATTGAGCTAGACTCTAACGAGAACTGTTGCACGACATTGGGCATTTCTACACTCTTGGTTATGACACTCCGAGGGGATATGATTAGGATAATTCTCATTTTCTTCATAGACCATTATGAAGGATTTAGGAGTAAATACTTCCTAAATGAAGAAATTTTTATTATTATGGATTATATCCTCAAACTATTCAATTAATGTTAGGTATTTTACAAGTTTGAAATTAGGAATTGCGATTCATAAACTGACCTAGTTTATTCCATTGTTTATAAATGGTGCCCGAAACAAGGAATGATAACACCAACAATACGTATGATCCAAAGAGAAAAAAGGATCATATCTTTCACAGTATAAATCCAACATTTATAAGGGAAATAGTATCCCATGTATTCTCAATGTATGAAGAAATAGTATCATGTGTTAATAAGATAAGTAAAGAATTCATTGAGTCATATGGCATTGAAGGGAAGCCAGAGAAGAAACATATGGTAGAGAGAAAGATGGATAAACTGAATAAGGGAAATAAGGATTTTTTCATATGTGATAATTGTTGAAAGAGTCTCCTTGGTAAATGCTTGAAGGGAATGAGAGTTTGTTATAAGTGTAGAGAAAATGGACACCAAGTACGTGATTTTAAGGGTATGAAAAAAGTTTCAAATGTACAATGCATCATCTTCAAGGATTTGAGACACTGCACGAATCAATGTCCAAATCATAAGAGTATACCCCAAATGATAGTATTGTATAATAATAAAGTTATGATACTACCAAAGATGATGAGTAATGATTACATTTATTAAATTATTATTAAAGTATTATGTCATTTGAGTATTGTATTAATTATGTACATGTTATAAGAATTTTAGAGTATATATGGATTGTACTGTATATTTATTTAATTAAAGACTTTAGATTGTGTATAACCATGAAAAGTGACTCAATAGAAATTTAAATTTTAGGAAAATATATTGTTGAGTGAAAGATAAACAATAATATGGATCTGATACCGAGGTAGTTATTTTGAAAAAATACGTGATTGATTTGGATAAATTATATTGTATATTCTTGACTACCTAGAAACTGATTAATGATTTGTATATTCCATCATTGTTGGAGTTTACAAAATTCATGGATATAAGGAGTATATATAGTATTCTATAAAGAATAAAGGAGCATGATTGTAATCAATAATGTTTTATGGTAATTCAGGATGTTGCAGTGTTTTAATAGAATACGGATGAAGGTGTTAACATGTCATTACATGAAAAAAGGACCTTTATTGTGTTTATCTCCCTTATAAATTTTGGACTGTGAGTTTGGACATAAGTATTTTAGATAGTTCGAGTTCGAGATTATTTTTTTATTTCCATAAGAAAGACTACTTGGAGGACGAGCGGTAACCTGTCACGTCCGTCATGGTCGCAAGAATTGAACCTGCAACTGAAGGGCGACAAGGGTGTATCAACTACCACTGGCCCAAGTGATATCCTGGATTGAATAATCTAGTTTTTTAAGGTCTTCAAGATTAATTATAAAATCAATTTTTTTGGAATCCTATTTGAATCAGATAAATATAATATTGTTTTATGTTCTATTATTTTTAGAGTGAAAGATGAGTTTGTGGTAGAAAATAGTTAAAGGATGGAACTCTACTTGTCAAGTATATATATTTTTTTTCTTCACATATACTATGAAGAAATTAATTCTTAAACATTAGGTAAGTGATCTTAAAACTAAAAATGTGTTATCCTAATAACTTATGTTTTGTTGAACAGATGATATTTTAAATCAGCATTGTTGAGTCCCTCCATTCGACAATTGTTAGTGACTGATGACCTCAATCACTCCTTATAAATATTTATGTTTTTTCTTCAATTATGAGTCTCTATTTTCCACCAATGTTCTATTAATTGACATCTTAATTTGGTTGTGACTTTTTCATTTCCCTTTTCCTCTTATTAAGACTAAATTTTATTAACCCAATTTTGATGTGGGGTTTTCCACAAAATTATTTTATATTTTGAACTATTTATTTTTGAAGAACATTTTAAAATTGTGAGGACGCAATTTATTGAAGGAGGGAAGGATGTAACACTCCATGATTTCATAGTATGTTATTTCTTCAATGTAATTCAATAACTTTCACTACACACAACACTGAGTTCAGGGGCACCACGTCTTACCAAACTAGTCGTTCAAAAGAGATTATGAATAGTATTAACAAAATTTTGAACATTATATAATCCTTATAATTTTATAATCCATATTATTAGTTTCTTAGACATAATGTAAGAACAAATTAATTTTTTTCATATAAAAGAAGTATTATTTTTAAATGCAATTTTACCACCTTTTAATGGAAAACCTTTTTTGAATACAATATTTGAAGCTTTTATATATTAAATTTTGAAAAAATAAACTTTTTTTTAGAATTGGTACATAAGAATTTGGTTTCTATAAATTATTGGTATTTTTCTGATAACTTTCATATTTGGGTGAATGGTGAATAATACTATATTTTAACTAAAAACAGCTTTTTTAATAAAAGTAATATGCAATGTTAAATTATACATTTTAATGGGTTTTAAGTATAAATTTATTATACTTTTATCATTTAATCCAATTTAATTCATTGAAAATAATTTCACTTAGATGTTTAATATAAACAATTATCAATCTTTTGTTAGTTATTATTTCTAAAAAACACGCTTTTTGGTTTTGACAACAAGAATAAAATTTTAATTAATAAATGCAACGTAAATGTTTTGAATTTGGTAAAATAGACTTAATTTTTTAATTCATAATATCAAAATTATCTTAGGGTGATATTTTGATATTTTTCTCAAAAAATTCAATTTTTTATGAATAGTGAAAAACACTGAGTTATTGGTTAAAACTGACTTTTTATTTAAATAATTATTATTTATTATTTAATTTTTTTTAAAGAGATACGTAATACCTATATATGTTCAATATAATTAATTGGAGTCATTTTATAATAAGATTAGTTATATAAAAATTTTATTGATCTTTTTACCGTCTTTTACCCACCTAATATGAGAATTTGCAAATATTCATAAAATTTATTTTTACCATTTCTGTGATTTGAATTTCAAAAATACGAGATACATGGTTAACCTCATTAAGTAAAATGTGGTTCAATAATATGAAAATAATTTTTGGTTAACAATAACTTTTCGCTTTTATTTACCACGGTTAAAGGTAAATAGGGTAATTCAAGGTAAAAAGAATATTATAATAATACCAAATTACCTTAACATATGTCCTATCCTTATCGGACGAGTCATGGACGACCATGGTCATTATTGGGTCTATTTTGGGACACCATGGAGCCACTTATTAATGATAATGAAAATTTATTTTAATTAACTTAAAGTAAATGAAAAAATGACAGAAACAAATATCTTTTAGTAATCAGTTTCTACATGGGGTTATATAAGTCATCATTTCAAGTATAAATATTAATTGTAAAGATAAAACAATTTATGACATAATGGTATTTTATTTATATTTTTTATAAATTAAATAATTTAAATTATTTATGACACAATGATGATGAAGTAATTACCTTAATAATGAATGATTAAAATAACTAATATTATAAATATCCATATAAATGTAATTTGAAACTTTTTTTGAATTACACTAATATCCTAGGTTAATATGACATGTTAGGGTAAGTTAGATAAATTTTTTTCGAAGTAATATTGTTGTAATGAATTTATCAAAAACAAAATACCAAATAGTGTCAAAATTGACAAAAAAGAGTTTGGAAAATTAATATTATATTATTAATTGATATTATGTCCATAAAAATATAAGGATCAGCCAAAAGACTTTTATAAGGATATTTGTATCATTAATGAACCACTTGGGTTGCTCTTGTAAGTTTATAGTATGTTTATTAATCATATAATATAAAAACTCAAAGAGATATGGTAAATGTCAAACTATTTAACTAAGAGTTAAATATAAAAGATAAGGTTAATATAGTAACCCAAACCTGTCCAAACCCTATTGGTTGAGTGGTTCTCAACCCATCCCCATCATATCCTTTTAATAATCCATTTTAAATCCATTATAAATAGAAATTGATTTTATTTTAAAATAATATTTCTTGATTTTCCTAAGGTGCCCCTCACCACTCTAATAAAAGGGCACTCTCACCTTAACCATTCAAGTTCCATTATTCTTCCACTTCCTATTTATTTGTTGTTTAAATTATAAAATAATTACTCCAGTATCTTCTATATACTGTTATGTTAATATAAATATGGTAAAACTGTATTCATTATTCTATCCATCCTTTAAATGAAATGTCATCATACGTGCGTACGTACGGCTTACCGTCTCCACATCATGGTGTAATTGTTATTCAATACATTATTATTTGGATGGTTATAATAATGATGTTTAATTTATATAAATAATTAGTATAACATGATAATGATTCTGAATATATGATATACCATCTAATTATATATTATATTAATATCAAAAAAAGGATATTGTCGCTCGTGCGTACATATGGATTATTGTCTCCACAAACGCGAAGAGATTCATTCCCCATCGTATCCATTCCAGAGTAATTTTCATTTGATGATTAAAAGTAATGTTTAAATACTTGATATCAATCTAGATATGAATAAGATACATCCCATCCATAACAAATATGACTAACGTAATAAATAATATAACAGAAAACGAATCCGTTAACACCCGAAACGACGATAATACTAAGATATTATTAACAAATCAATGTTAAAATATCATATATGATATCATATTAATGTATATTATTTTTTTATAATTTAATAAAAACTATTTCACCATTATACAGGAGGATAACCTACCCTCGACCAAGGAAATGTACAAGGTAAGGGTTATTTCCTCAATATCATTATTATCGGAGATTGTTTGTGTGTAAGTATTTACTGAGACATACATACCATCAATGCCCATATTTCATAAAAATGGTTTAGAAAGGAATATTTTATGTTTTTAGGAGAGGTTCTATTAACTATATCATCATTTTAAATTTTTTAAAAATTTATTTTTCTAAACCCTTTTATTTAATGTCCATGTTTTCAAAATGATTTTATGGTTTTATTTATATGGACATGAATATATCGATATGATAATTCTTTTCAAAAGTTTCAATGTGGTATGGGACACATTTAATCCAAAATCTATTTTAAAGGACTTCCTTTATAAATTATTTGGGATTTAAATGCTTTCATGAAAAGGGGATATTTCTCTCAAAGACTTTTTCAAATAATTTTCAAATGTGTCAACATCCTTTACAAGATATTATTATTGATCGAGGTTTATCTGTTATGATACATATCTTCCATATTGTATTGAAGGTTTTGTGATCTATTTGACTGTGAATGTGTTATTTTTATACCATTCACGGTTTATGGATAGATTATTTACATTTTGTATTCTAGTTTTAATATGAATGTTTATGTTATATTTAAAGCTTTTCATATGAGGAATTCTTTGGACTATGTATGTGAAGGGTGGAGCCTGCTATTGCTCCTAAATTCCTCGGTAGGTCTCATGAGACAAACTAGTGACTTGGAATAAGGCCCTGACAAAATCTAATTTTTAGTCTTCGCACAAGGCCTTGAAAATGTGGTTATGAAGTCTGGAATTATGTATTCCATCATTATGAATGTGGCTATTGATATTGCATGTGGTTATTATATGAGTAGAATATCAATGTGAGTAAGAAAATGGAATTATTTTGATTTTATCTTTGACATATTATACTGAAGTTCAAGTTTAAAAGGCTTTTTTTTAGTGTTATACATTACCCTAAATTTTTATTCTTATTTATGAAAGTTTATACTATATTTTTATCTTTACTGAGAATCTGAGCTCACCCCTTTCTATGTTTTATTTTAGCTAGTATTTGAAGAAGTATATTATGACTGACCTACAAGGATAGTCTATGGGATCTTAGTGTTTTCTATGAAAACAATGTTGTTTTATTTTTCCATTTTATGATGTAATGTAATCCTTATGAATGTATCTAGTACTTAAAAGGCTACTAAAATATTTGGTCTTTGAAGACGTGATCTTTTGCAATCATGCTAATGATATGTAATAATGCACCGACTCTTGGCTTCTAGGGTCGGGGAATTTTAGTTGGTATCATAGGTGGTTTAGTACAAACCGTGGAAACAAGATTTAGATAAACTTTGATTAGAGAAGATTTCCCTAAGATAAACATTGAGGATTAGTATAGAGGAACTTCCTAGAATTTTGGTATTGTAGATATTTTGTGTGTTTTCCAAGCAATACATCCTTTTCTGGATACGAGCAGGTTGAGGCGGCTCTAGCACAGATGTACCTAGGTGTAAAACCCAAAAACACCGCTTTGAGCTAGACTCAAACGAGAACTGGTGCCCGAAAATGGTTTTGTTTCACTCTTGGTTGCGACACTCCTAGGTGATATGCTTAGGATAATTCTCATTTTCATTAGAAGACATTAGAATGATTTAGGAGTAAATAATTCCTCAAAGAGAACATTTTTTTGATTTTGTATTATATCCACAAACTATTAAATTTACCTTATGTATTTTACATGTTTGGATTTATGAATTGTGATTCATAAACTGACCTAGTGTATTCCATTGTTTAGAAATGGCACCCGATAGAAGTAATGGTAACTCCAACAATACATATGATCCAAAGAGTAAAAAGGATCATATCTTTCATAGTATTAAGCCAAAATTTAGAAGGAAAATCATATCCCATGTATTCTCAATGTATGAATAAATAGTTCCATGTTTTAATAAGATAAGAAAATAATTCATTGAGTCCTACGACATTGATGTGAAGCCAGAGTAGAAAAGGATTATAGAGAGAAAGATGGATAAAGGGAAGAAGGGAAAGAAGGATTTTCCCATATGTGATAATTGTTGAAATAATCACCTTGGTAAATTCTTGAAGGGAGTGAGAGTTTGTTATAAGTGTAGAGAAAAAGTACACCAAGTTCGTGATTTCAAGGGTAATAAAAATGCTTCAAATGTACAATGCTTCATCTACAAGGAGTTGGGACACTACACAAATCAATGTAAAAATCATATGAGTATAACCCAAATGCTGCTATTGGTTAATAAAAAAGTTATGATACTACAAAATATGAAGTGGAATGATTAGAGTTCTTATGTTATTTTTAATGTATTGTGTCATTTGAGTATTTTATTAATGATGTACGTGTTATAACAATTTTAGAGTATATAAGGATTGTACTGCAGTACTATTTCATTAAGGACTTGAGATTGTGTGGAACCATGAAAAGTGACTCAATAGTAGGTTAAAGTATTTGAAAATATATCATTGAGAGAATGATAAACCATAATATAGTTTTGATACCGAGGAAGTGATTTTGGAATAATATATGATTGATTTGAATAAATTATATATGATATTATTTACTACTCAAAACTAATTAATGATATGAATATTCCATCATTGTAAGAGATTAAAATATTCTTGGAAAGAAGAAGTGTATCCATTATTCTATAAGGAATAAGGTAGAATGTATATAATCAATAAGGTTTTATAGAAATTCAGGATGTAGTAGTGTTTTTAAAGAATACACAATGAAGGTGTTCACATGTTATTTTGTGGAAAAAAAGATCTTCATTGTGTTTATCTTCATTATAAATTTTGGATAGTGAGTTTGGACAGGAATATTTTGGATAATTCTAGTTTGAGATTATTTTTGGACTTCCATAAAAAGGACAACCTGGAGGTCGGGCGGCAACCCGTCACGTCCAACAAGGCCGCAAGACCTGACCCCACAACCGAAGGGCGACAAGTGTGAATCACCTACCACTGGCCCACGTGATGTCCTAGATTGAATAATGTAGTTTTTAATTGTCTGGTAGATTAATTACAAATTCATTTTATTTGGAACCCTATATAAATACCATAAATATAATACTTTTTACGTTCTATTATTTTTAGAGTGAAAGATGAGTTTTTTTGTAGAAATTAGTTAAAGGATAGAACTCTACTTTTCAAGTATGTATATTATTTTCTTCACTTATTCTATATAGAAATTAATTCTTAAACATTATGTAATGGATCTTAAAATAAATAATGTGTTATATTAATACCTTATGTTTTGTTGAACTGATGATATTTTAAATCATCATAGATTGATGGATTTGAGGCCATAAATTCTACAATTGTTTGTGACCGATGACCTCAATCAATTATTATAAATATTTATGTTTTACAACCAATTATGAGTCTCTAATTACCACTAATTTTCTTCTAATTGAGATCATAATTTGGTGGAGACTTTTTCATTCCCCTTTTCCTCTTATTAAGACTAAATTTTATTAACCCAATTTTCAATGTGGGTTTTCGCACAATGGTATTTTCTATTTTCAACCTTTTATTTTCGAAGAAAAATTTCAAATTACGAGAATTCAATTTATTAAAGGAGGGAATAATTTAACACCCCCATATCTCATATTATGTTATTTCTTCAAAGTAATGCAATAACTTTCACTACATGCAACACTGGGATCAAGCGCACCACGACATACCAAACTAGTTTTTCAAAAGCGGTTATGAATAGTATTAACTGAAATTTGAACATTATATAATCCTTTTAATTTTAGAATCCATATTATGAGTTTCTTAGAAATAATGTAAGAAGAAATTCATTTTTTCATATAAAAGAAGAATTTTTTAATGCAATTTTACCGCCTTTTAATGGAGAACCCTTTTTGAATCCAATATTTGATACTTTTATATATTAAATTTGAAAAAATAAACTTATTCTTTATAATTGGGACATAATAATTTAGTTTCAATAAATATTTTATGTTTTCGTGATAACTTTCACATTTGGGTAAATAGTGAAAAATACTATATTTTAGCTGAAAAAAACTTTTTTAATCAAAATAATTTGTAGTGTTAAATTATAAATTTTAATGTTTTTTAAGTATAAATATATTATAGATTTACCATTTAGTCAAATTTTATTCATTGAAATTAATTTTACTTTGAAATTGAACATAAACAATTATCAATCTTTTCTTAGTTATTGTTACTTTAAAACATGCTTTTTGGTTTTGAGAACATGAATAAATTTTAAATTAATAAATTCAACATATATGTTTCTAATTTGGAAAAATAGACTTAAATTTGTACCTTAAAATATCAAAATTAGCTTAGAGTGAAATCTTGGTATTTTTCTGAAAACTTTCAATTTTTGATGAATAGTGAAAACATTGAGTTATTGGTTAAAACTAACTTTTTTTAAATAATAATTTATTTTAATTAAATTTGTTTAATGTAAAAATAGATACATAATACCAATATAAGTTCAATATAATTCATTGGAGTCATTTTATTATAAATTTAGATATATAAAAAGTTTGTTGATCTTTTTACCGTCTTTTACCCACCTCCTGGGATAATTTTTAAATTTGCATAAAACATAATTTTACCAATTATGTGAGTTGAATCTCAAAAATACTAGACACACATTTAACCTCAGTAAGTAAAATTTGGTTTAATAAGATGAAAATAATTTTTGATGAATAGTAACCTTTCACATTTATTTACCGCGGTTAAAGGTAAATAGGGTAATTCAAGGAAAAAATAATATTATAATCACACAAAATTTCAATAACACTTGTCCTAAAATTATCGGACGAGTCATGGCTGACCATGGGCATACTTGGGTCGATTTTGGGACCCCATGGAGCCACTTATGAATGATAATGAGACTTTATTTTAATTAGCTTAATGTAAATGCAAAATTGACATAAACAAATATCTTTTAGTAAATAAATTTTTACATGGGGTTATATAAGTCATCATTTCAAATATAAATATTCATTGGAAATATAAAACAATCGCTGAAATTATGGTATTTTATTTATATTTTTAAAACATTAATTAATTTATTTTATTTATGACACAATGATGATGTAGTAATTAACTTTTTAATGAAATATTAAAATAATTGATATTATAAATATCCAAATAAAAGAAATTTGAAACTTTTGATAAATTAAAATAAATTTATAGGTTAATATGACATGTTATGGTTAGTTATAAAAAAAATTTTTGAATTAATAATGCTTTACCTAATTTAGAAAAAACAAAATACCAAATAGTGTAAAAATTGACAAAAAAGAGTTGTTAAAATAAATATTATATTATTAATTATTATTCTATTCCTAAAAATATAAGGTTAGGCCAAAAAACTTATATAATGATATCTATATCATTATTGAACCACTTTGGGTCCGCTTGGATGTTTACAGTAAGTTTATTAACCATATAATATAAAAACACAAAGAGACATGGTAAATGTCAAACTGTTTAACTAAGAGATAAATTTAAAAGATAATGTTAATATAGTAACCCAAACCTCTCTAAAACCTATTGGATGAGTGGTTTTGGATCCATCCCCACCATAGAATTTAAATAATCCATTTTTGGGCCATTAGAAACTGATATTGATTTTATTATAAAATAATATTTCTATTTTTTTCATAAGGTTCCCTTCACCCCTCTTATAAAAGGGCACTCCTAGCTTATCCTTTCAAGTTCTTTTCTTCTTACACTTCCTCTTTCATTGTTGTTTCAATTATAAAATAATAAATCATATTTCTTCTATATGTTGTGATGTTATTATAAATATTGTACAACCATATTCATTATTCTATCCATCCTTTGAATGACATGTCACCATACGTGCGTACGTACAGCTTACAGTCTCCACGTCGTGGTGTAATTGTTATTCGATAAATTATTATTTGGATGGGTATAACAATGATGTGTAATTTATTTAAATAATAAAAATAACATGATAATGATTTTGTGTATATGATATACCATCCAATTATATATTATTTTAATATCAAAAAATGATATTGTTGCTCGTGCGTACGTACTGATTATCTTCTCCACGAATGTGATGAGATTCATTCCCAATCATATCCATTCAAGAATACTTTTATTTTAATGATTAAAAATAATTTTTAAAGACTTTATATCATTCTAGAAATGAATATGATATATCCCATCCATAACAAATATAAGTCACGTAATAATGAATATAATGGAAAACAAATCCGTTAACACTGAAAATAATGATAATACTAAGATATTATTAACAAATCAATGTTAAAAATCATATATGATATCATATTAATGTATATTATTCTTGAATAATTTAATAACAATTATTTTACCATTATATAGGAGGTTAACCTACCCTCAACCAAGGAAAAGTACAAGGTAAGGGTTATTTCCTCAATCTCATTATTATCTGAGATTGTTTGTGTGTAAGTATTTACAGTGACATACATACCATCAATACCATTTTTTTTAAATGATTTCAAAATAAATGTTTTAAGTTTTTATGGGAGGTTCTATTTAACTATATCATTATTTTAAATATTTTAATGATATTTCATTCTAAACCCTTTTAATTAATGTCCATGTTTTCAAAATAAATTTAAGTATTTTTTTATGGACATGAATATTTTGAAATGATAATTCATTTAAAAAGATTCAAAGTGGTATGGGACACTTTGATTTAAAAATCTATTTTAAATGACTTCCCTTATAAATTTTTTGATTTTAAATGTTTTCATGAAAAACAGATATTTCTCTTAAAGAGTTTTACAAATAATTTTCAACTATGTCAACATCCTTTACGGGATATTATTCTTTATTGAGGTTGATTTATAATGATACAAATATTCCATATTGTATTGAATGTTTTGTGATCTGTTTGACTGTGAATGTGTTATTTTTATGCCATTCACGGTTTATGGATAAAGTATTCACATTTTTTAAGCTAGTTTTAATACGAATGTTTATGTTATGTTTAAACCTTTTCATATGAGGAATGCATTTGACTAAGTAAGTGGAGATTGGATCCCGTTATATCTCCTCGATGCACCGGTAGGTCTCATAAGACAAACTAGTGTCTTGCCACAAGGCCTTGACAAAATCTTATTTTTAGTCTTGGAACAAGGCCTTGACTATGTGGTTACAATGTCTATCATTATTCATTACATCATTATTAATATAGTTATTGATATTTCAAGTGGTTATTTGACTATTAAAAGGCTTTAGATTTAGTCTTATACATTGCCGTAAATGATTATGATTATTTATAAAATTTTATGCTATATTTGTATCCTTACTGAGCATCTTATCTCACCCCTTTCTATGTTTTATTTTTCCCAGGATGTGAAGATGTGTATTATGACTGACCTGCAGAGATAATCTATGGGATCTCAGTGTTGTCTATGGAAACAATGTTGTTGTAGTTTTCTATTTTATGATGTAATGTAAACCTAATGAACCTATCTATTACTTCCAAGGCTACTAAAGTAGTCGGTCGTTCATGACTTGAACTTTTTTGATCATTCCAATGATATGTAATAATTCACCGACTCTGGGCTTCTGGGGTCGGTGCGTTGCATGATTTCTGTCATTGATTGGACCTCCCAACATAAAATACGTATTAATTATCAATAGATGTAATGAAAATTTCATATCCTAAATCATCCATTAGTAGTTTATTGGTATAAGGATGAATTTGATATCCCTATTTAAATTTACTACCATTTTATGGGAATTTATGACTAATCATTAGGGGTATTTATAACAAATTATTTTGGAGAAACACAACAGTGAGGTTATGATGATTGTAAATGGATACATTGATGTCTTTTATGAATTATTATCTTGTTTTCCCTAGATATATAGGTTTGAATATCATTTTAAATTATATCCTAATTAATTTTCATATTATAGATACCATTATTTTTTTTATTTGTTCGATGTAATAAAATTTATGTGGAAAAATTTATTAAATATAGATAATATAACTCCTTGGGTTTTAGGGCACATTTTATTTCCTTAAAAATTATTTTAATAATTAATAATATCTTTATATAATATTTATACATTATTATGATCTAATTTATAAACTATTATAATTAATGTAAAACTATTTTATTCACCCATAATGGATCAATACTATAAACACACATGGAAACTTGAATTAAATAACATGAATGATTACATCCCAGAAAAGTGCATAAATAAATATATGATTATAAATAGGATATAATATTATCTTTTTAACTAATAATTACATTGGATTAACTTTATCCTTGAGAATATCCAATAGTGGAAATCCCCTATAATGGGGAAAACATCATGAATGGATAATTATTTAGTAATATCATAACTACATAATGTTTTATTAATGATTTTCACTTTTAATATCAATAAATTCCTTATTTCAAAAACTATTTACAGAAAAACATGTATTGATTTGGTTATTTTGGCCCATTTTATGTTATATTCTATTTTATTTAAAATAATTCTATAATGCACCGACCCTAGTTACCCAGAGTCGGTGCATTATTTTAATACATTGGCATGATTACAATGAATCAAGTCCCAAAGGACCGATCAGTTTCGCAGTCTTGGAAAATAGATTACATAAATGAATGTTATATTAAACATTATAAAAAAATAATCTTTTATGGATGCCATTATTCCCTTGGATTAACCCTTCATATAAATCACAATACACCTCTTGGAATCCTGGGAAAAATAAAACATTGAAAGGGGTGAGCTCAGATGCTCAGTAAGGATAACAATATAGAAGAAACTTTCAAAAATAAGAATAAAAATTTAAGGGAATTTATAATACTAAAACAAAATCATTTTAAACATGAAACTTAGTATAATATGGCATAAATAAAATGAAACAATTCCATTTACTTATTCACATGGATATTCTACTAATCAAATAATTTCATACAATATCAATAACCACTTTCATAATGATAAAATGCATAATGCCAGACTATCGTAACCACTTAGCCTAGGCCTCATGCCAAGACAACAAATATTATTTTGTCAATGCCTCATTCCAAGACACTCGTTTGTATCATTAGACCTACCAACACATCGAGGAGCTATAGCAGACTCCATCCGTCACTTATTAAGTCCAATGCATTCATCATATGAACACGTTTAAACACAACATAATCTTTGGTATTAGGATTAGCACACAACATTTAAATACTTTCTACATAAACCATGAATGGTATAAAAATAAAACATACATATTCAAACATAACACAAAACCTTCAACACAATATGGAAGATTTGAATCATGATAAATCAAATTCAAAACAAGTTTAAAATCCATTAAAGTATTTTGACATAGACGAAAATGATTTGCAAAACTCGTTGAGAGAAATGCCCCTTTTTCATGAAAACATTTAAAAGTCACACAATTTAAAAAATAAGTCATTTAAAGACATTTTTTAATAAAATTTTCCCATACCACTTTGAAACTTTTGAAATTAATTAACATTTTAAAAACATTCATGTCCATAAAAATAAATCCATAAAAACCATTTTGAAGACATGGACATTAATGA
Source organism: Viscum album (assembly GCA_963277665.1). Lineage (NCBI taxonomy): Eukaryota > Viridiplantae > Streptophyta > Magnoliopsida > Santalales > Viscaceae > Viscum > Viscum album. The sequence continues at coordinate 1,546,726,321 of OY728153.1, read as the reverse complement.
GAAAGATTTAGATGAATAAATATTTAAAACATTTGAAATGATTTTTTAGTAAAAAAGTCCCTTAAAATAATCCCTTTGAAAACTCTTTCATAAAACATCTACATGGATAATAAATATGACCAAATAGATACTTACGTAAAAATAAACTCGAGTAATAAAGCTATTTTTAATTTAATCCTTACGAATTTGGTAACTTACGAAACATACACCCCATGAAAGAGGTATCATAAATTAAATATTTAAATACACATAAATTAAATTTTATTACACAAATAATACAATTATGGTAAGTACATACACCACACACAAGTTAATAGTTGCAATATGGCATGAATCTCACGGGAATAAGGATTGAGATGAAACCTGCTTACCTTGTACTTTATTTTAGTAGAGGGTATGATTAACCTCATGTAAAATATTTAAATCATTGTTAATAAATTATACAAGAAGCATATACATAAATATGATATCATATATGATCTTTTAATATTTCCCTGTTGATAATATTTTAGTATTATCATCGTTTTTAGTGTTAAATTACTTGTTTTGTTTTATATGTTTTGTTACATAAGACGTGTTTTTTATGGATAGGTTGTATATTATTCATATCTATAATTATATCAAGTCCTTAAGAATTATTTTTAATCATTATAATTTTACTTGAATGGATACTATAGGGAATTAATCTCATCGCATTTGTGGAGACCGTAGTTCGTACGCACGCACGAACGCTACTTCCATTTCATTTTTCATTTTAGAATGAATAAAAACCAAATGATACAAAGTTATATTATTATTATAGTATAATATAATACCGTATATTTGTTACTTATGTTCATTAACACCTTCCATTATACATTCCATGTATGGTATGAACGAGTTATATAACTTTGAGGGGGCGGTAGTTCGCACTTCCTCAAATGAAATTATCGTGTATATATATATATATAATGAAACGAATAATGGTATGCTATAAAATGGAATTACATAAGGTTATATATAAAACAAATATCATTAATATCATATTTAATTATATTTCCATCATAATGGCCACCATGAGAGGCCTTAGGAGATAATTGAACAATCATCGTTTCGTGAGGCATTTGGTTTCTATCCACAGAAACATTATGTTCTTCACTCATTAGATTGAGGTGTTTGTATGTTTAGTTAGAATAATTCTCATAAAAATATCCTAGTATATTTAGGATACTTGTTTTGTTAAAATAATAATAATAATAATAAGATATTAGGGGTTGGAGATGTAAAATAAAACAAAAGAAGCTAAGAGAAATCGTTACCTTTAATTTGGGTAACTCCCTTTGGATTGAACCAAAAAGGACTCTTGAAGTGCCTTATACCTAATGTAACGCATCTAGGGGGAGTTGAGGGATATAGGGAGATTAATTGGGTAGATTTTTAATGTGCCAAATGGCTTGATTGGTGTGAGGAATTGGTTAGAAGTGGTGTCCTTTTATAAGGGGGAAGAGGGCTCTTTAGGAAAAATTTAAAGTATTATTTTACAGTAAATTAATATTCAGTTTCTAATGTCTAAAAAGTGGTTTATTAAAATTATATGGTGGGTATAGGTCAATAAAAACTAAACCAATAGGTTTTATACAGGTTTGGGTCACTTTATTAACCTTATCTTCTAGTTTTAACTCTTAGTTAATTTGTTTGATACTTACCGTGTCACTTTGTATTTTTATATTATATAGTTAATAAACATAATATATAAATCCAAGAGATCCCAAAGTGGTCTATTAATGACACACCTATCATGATATAAGTCGTTTGGCTGAACCATATATTTTTAGGAATATAATATCAACTAATAATATAATATTTGTTTTAAAAACTCTTTTATTTCAATTTTGAGACCATTTAATCATTCATTTTTTTTAAAGTCTTAACAAATTTATTAATTCGAACAAAATTAATTTAAGAAATACTAAGAGGTCTTATTAACTAATAAAATTCTTTTATGGAATCAAAGCTTTAAAAATATATTTATTTTAACATTTATAATACTAATTATTTTATTCTTTCATTAATAAAGAAAATATTGCATCATTATTCTGTCATAAAGCAATTTAATTATTAAATGTCTAAAAATTATAAATAAAATACCATTATGTAGTAAATATTATTATATTTTTAATTAATATTTATAGTCAAATATATAACATACATAACCCTATGTAAAAAATATTTTGCTAAAAGATATATGCTTTTGTCATTTTTGTATTTACTTTAACTTAATTAATATAAAGTGTCATTATCACTTAAATGTGGATCCATGGGGTCCCAAAATCGACCCATAGATGAAAATGGTTGGACATGTATCAGCCAACAGGTTTAGGACACGTTTTAGGGTAATTTATTATTATTATAATATTATTTATTACCCTTATTTACCGGATTTACCCATTAACCATGGTAAATAAAATATTTACTGAAATAATTATTCAAAATGTCTACAAATAAAAGTTACCTATTTACACAATTTTTACATCCTGATTTAAAATATGGAATCCACTTTTCCAAATTCAAAACACATAAGTGGAAGAAATTAATTTAAAATTAATTCTCGCGGTCAAAACAAAAAGCTTGTTTTTAGGAAATAATAACTATCAAAAGATTGACACATGTTTATGTCCAGTTTAAATGTGAAATTACGTCCAATGACCAAAATTGTATTAAATCATAAAAATATATTATAAAAACTTTAAAACCAATCAAATTCATAATTTATCAATATTATTTTTTCGATTAAAAAAGTTGTTTTTAATTAAAATTTAGTAATTTTCACTATTCATCAAAAAATAAAAGTAATCTGAAAAGTACCAAAATGTAAAACTAAGCTAATTTCGATATTCTGAATCCAAAAATGAAGTTCATTTTGAAAGATTAAATTTATAAAATTTCAAAAAGTGTTTTTTATTATTCTTAACGGCTGCTTTGATTGGTCGCGGTGTGTTAGAATCTCAAAGTTGCGTACAATGAAAGATATTGCATTATTTAAGGGAAACGTACCATGGAATTTTGGGGCGTTACATTATTACCTCCTTAAATAAATTTCTTCCTCACAATTTATTTTCTGTATTGGAAACTTGGGGTTGACATTTCAAAATATCTTAGTTGAAATCCCACATTGAAAAATGGATTAATGAGGCCTCTATTTAAAATAACAAGTGGTAAGTATGATGGTTACCGAAAATAGCACATACTAGGGATCCATTTAAGAAAGCATGGATATGGAAGAGAAATCAAACGATCAATATCTTATGGAGACTGGTAGAGAACATGGCTTTGAAAATTCCGACAATCACAAAGCCATAAATTTGTGATAATCTAAGGTACCATCTAGGACAATGTTTTTGTTCTACGTTCCTTTTCTAAATTTTGAAGAATTTATTTATGATATTGGATAAGATCATAATGATATATACAGAATTTATAATTTGATTTTTAGCCATTAATAAATTTCTACCACAACTCATATTTCACTACAAAACATAATACAAATAAATAATACTCTATTTATCATAATCGTATAGGATTCCAAATATAATGAATTTATAATTCACATATCAGAACCTTTAAAAAAGAAACGACATTATAAAATCCCGGGAATTCACGTAGTCTAGTGGTAGGTGATAAATCCCAATCACAATATGGTTGTGGGTTCGATTCATGCAGCTTTTTCCGATGTGACATGTTGTCACACGTTCTGTGTGTTGTCCTTTAATAAAAATCCAAAAACAACCTTTCAAACATAATCCATTCTAACCATTAAACTTATCCAAAATACTACTATCCAAACTCACACTCAAAAATTTATAAGGATGACAAACATAATGAAGATCATTTTTTCCATGTAATAACATGTGAACACCTTCATCGTGTATTATTTTAAAACATGGTAACATCCTAAATTACCATACAACCTTATTGGTTAAATTCATGATACCTAATCATTTATGGAATAATTTATATACTCCTTCTATAAAAAAAGTTTGTAAACTCCAATGATGAAAAATCATTAATAATTTTCAAGGTAGTCAAGATTATTCAAATAAAAAATGTCTTATTTCAAAATTACTACCTTATTATCGGGACAATATTAAGGATTACCTTTCCTTCAACCATGTATTTTCCAAAAAGTGTATCTTACTATTATTTCACTTTTCATATAACCATATAATCTCAAATCCTAAATAAAATAGTACTTCAGTACAATCCTTATTTATCTCCATAATTCATATAACAATTATATTATTGATACAACACTCAAATGAAATAATCATACAATAACAACCTAAGAACACTAGTCATTCATCTTCTTCTGAGGCAGTATCCTAACGTGATTATTATCCAATAGAATCATTTGGTTAATACTCTAATGATTTGGACATTGGTTTTTCTAGTGTCCCAACTCCTTGCAGATGAAGCATTGTACATTTGAAAACATTTTCTTACCCTTGAAATCACGTACTTGGTGTCCTTTTTCTCCACACTTATAACATACTATCAATCCTTTCAAGAATTTTCAAAGGTGATTATTTCCACAGTTATCACATATGGGAAAATCCTTCTTTACCTTTTTCCCATTATCCACCCTTCTCTCTACCAACCTTTCCTTCTCTGGCTTCCCTTCAAAGCCATAAGACTCTGAGAATTATTTTCTTATCTTATCAACACATGTTATTATTTCTTCATATGATGATAATACGTGGGAGACTATTTACCTTCTAAATTATAGCTTAATACTATGAAAGATATGATATTTCTCACTCTTTAGATCATTCATATTGCTGGAGTTCTCTTTCCTTCTACTGGGTGTCATTTCTAAACCATGGAATACAATAAATTAGTTTATGAATAGAAATACCTAATCTAAAACTTATACAACACTTAACATAAATTAAACAGTTTATGGATATAATAAATAATCATACAAATATCTTCTTTGAAGAATTATATACTCATAAACCCTTCATAATGGTTTGTAATGAAAATGAGAATTAACCTAAGCATATCCCCGGGAGTGTCCTAACCAAGAGTGCAGCAAGGCCTGTTGTTGTGCACCAGTTCCCATTTGAGTCTAGCTCAAAGCAGTGTTTTCGGGTTTTACCCATAGGTACATCTATGCCAGAGCCGTCTCTACCTTCTCGTATCCAAACAGGGATGTATTTCTTGGTAAACTCACAAAATCTCTACAATACCAAAATTCTATGAAGTTATTATATACAAATCTGCAAAGTCTATCTTAGGGATATGTGATCTAATCGGAGTTTATCATAATCTAGTATCCAATGTTATTTCTAAACTTCCTCTGATACTAAATGTAACTTCGCTACCCTAGTTACCTAGATTCGGTGCATTATTTTAATACATTGACATGATTACAATGAATCAAGTCCCGAAGGAATGATCTGTTTATCAGTCTTGGAAAATAGATTACATACATGAATGTTACATTACATTTTATAACAACATAAATAATCCTTTATGAACACCATTATTCCCTTGTATTAACACTTCATATCAATCAAAATACACTTCTTGGAATCGTGGGAAAAATATAACATTGAAAGGGGTGAGCTCAGATGCTCAGTAAGGATAACAATATAGCTAAAACATTCAAAAATAAGCATAAACATTTAAGCCAATTTATAAAACTAAAACAAAAGCCTTTTAAACTTGAACATCATTATAATATGTCAGAAATAAAATGATATAATTCCATTTACTTATTCACATGGATATTCTAAAAATCGAATAATCAATGAAATATCAATAACCTCTTTTATAATGATGGAATGAATAATTCCAGACTATCATAACCACATAGCCAAGTCCTCATGCCGAGAAAAAAAATAATATTTTTTCAAGGCCTCATGCCAAGACAGAAGTTTGTCTCATGAGACCTACCGATGCATCGAAGAGGTGTAGCGTGCTCTACCCATCACTTATTACGTCTAGTGGATTCCTCATATGAACAGTTTTAAACATAACATAATCATTCATATTAAAACTTGCATAAGAAATGTCAATACATTCTCCATAAACCATGAATGGTATAAAAATAACACATCCACATTCAAACATATCACAAAACCTTCAACACAATTTGGATGATTTGTATCATGATAAATCAACTTCAAAATAAGTTTAAATTCATTAAAGGATTTTGACATTGATGAAAATGATTTGTAAAAAACCTTGAGAGAAATACCCCCTTTTCATGAAATCATTAAAAAGTCACAAAATTTAGAATATAAGTCATTTAATGACATTTTTTAATCAAAGTGTCCCATACAACTTTGAAACATTTGAATGTAATTAATATTTTATAAACATTCATATCCATATAAATAATTCCTTAAAAACCATTTTGAATACATGGACATTAATGAGAAAGATTTAGAAGAATAAATATTTAAAACATTTGAAATAATTTTTTAGTAAAAATTTACCTTAAAATAATTCTTTTAAAACTCTTTCATAAAACATGGACATGGATAATAAATATCTCCCAGAAGATACTTATGTAAATACAACCTCGGATAATAAAAAGATTTTGAAATTAACCATTACCAATATGGTAACATACGAAACATACACCCCATGAAAGAGGTATCATACAATGAATATGTAAATACAGATAAATTAAAGTATATTACACAAAGAATACAATTATGGGAAGTACATACACCACAAAAAGGTAATAGTGGTAATATGGCATGCATCTCATGAGAATAAGGAGTGAGATGAAAACCCCTTACCTTGCACTTTATTTTGGTCGAGGGTACATTTAACCTCCTGTATAATTATTAAATCATTGTTATTAAATTATAAAATAATAATATATATAAATATGATATCATATATGATCTCTTAATATTGATTTGTTAAAAATATTTTAGTATTATCGTCGTTTCGAGTATTAACTTACTCGTTTTATTTTATATGTTTTTTTACATAAGATGTGTTTGTTATGGATAATTTGTATATTATACATATCCATAATGATACCAAGTCCTTAAACATTATTTTTAATAATAAAATGACAATTATACTTGAATGAATATTATGGAGAATGAATCTAATCGTGTTCGTGGAGACCGTAGTCCGTACATATGCACGAACGCTACTTCAATTTCATTTTTCATTTATAAGAATCAAAACCAAATGATACATAGGTATATTTTTATTCCAATATAATATAAAATATTCTATTTTTTACTTAAGTTCATTAACACCTTCCTTTATACATTCTATGTATGGTATGAATGAGTCCTATCACTTTGAGGGGGCTGTAGTCCGCACTTCATCAAATGAAATTATCGTATATATATACAACATGAAAGAAATAATGGTATGCTATAAAATGAAATTACAGAAGATTATATATAAAATAAATATAATTAATATTATATTTAATTATAGTTCCATCATAATGGCCACCATGAGAGGTGGTAAGAGATAATTGAACAATCATGGTTTCTTGAGGCGTTTGGTTTCCATCCATAGAAACATTATGTTGTTCACCCATTAGATGGAGGTGTGTGTAACTTTAGTTAGAATAATTCTGAAAAAAATATCCTAGTATATTTATTATAGTGTTTTTGTTACAAAAGAAATGAATAAGAAGATTTTAGGGGTTGGAGAATTAAAATAAAAGAAAAGAAGCTATGAGAAATCTTTACCTTTAATTTTGGTAACTCCCTTTGGTTTGACCCAAAAAGGGCTCTTAAAGTGCCTTCTACCTAACGTAAGTCTTATAGGGGGAGTAAAGGGATATAGGGAGATTAATTGGGTATATTTTGGTTGATCCAAAAGGCTTGATAGGTGTTAGGAATTGGTTATAAGTGGTGTCCTTTTATAAGGGGGAGGAGGGGATCTTTAGGAAAAACATAAAGTATTATTTTATAGTAAATTCATATTCGGTTTCTAATTGCTCCAAAGTGTATTATTCAAATTATAATGTGTTGATAGGCCGAAAAATACTCAATCAATATGTTTTATATAGGTTTGGGTCAATTTATTAACCTTATATTTTAGTTTTAACTCTTAGTTAATTAGTTTGACACATACCATGTCACTGTGTATTTTTATGTTATATTGTTAATAAACATACTATATACATCCAAGAGATCCCCAAGTGGTCCATTAATGATAAAAATATCATTATATAATTCTTTTTTCCAATCCTTAGATTTTTTGAAATATAATATCAATTAATAATATAATATTTGTTTTCAAAACTATTTTATTTCAATTTTGACAATATTTAAAATTGATTTGTGGTAAAGTCTAAACAACATTATTATTTAGAATAAAAATTCATATAAGAAATCATAATAGGTCATATTAAGTAATAAAATTCTTGTATGGCATCCAAACCTTCAAATTATATTTATTTTAACATGTATAATACTAATTATTTGATTCTTTCATTAATAAGGAAAAAACTGCATCAATATTGTGTCATAAATAAGTATAACAATTAAATGTATAAAAATTATAAATAAAATACCATTATATAGGAAATATTTTTATATTTCTAATTAATATTTATAGTCAACTATATAACATATGTAACCCTATGTAAAAATTGTTTTTCTAAAAGATATATGGTTTAGTAATTTTGTATTTACTTTAACTTAATTAATATAAAATGACATTACCACTTACAAGTGGATTTATGGGGTCCATAAATCTACCCAAACATGCCCATGGTCATAAATGTATCAAACAATTGGGTTAGGACACTTTTTAGGGTAATTTATTATTATTATAATTTTATTTTTTACCCTTATTTACCAGAGTTACCCTTTAACCATGGTAAATAAAATATTTACCAAAGTAAGTATTCAAAATGTATAAAAATAAAAGTTATCTATTTACTCTATTTGGAAATCCTGATTCCAAATATGGAATCCATTTTTCCAAATTCAAAACACAGAAGTGGGAGAATATAATTTCAAATTATTTCCCGATGTCAAAACAAAAAAGGTGTTTTTAAGAAATAATAACTGTCAGAAGATTGACTCTTGTTTATGTCTGTTTTAAATGTGAAATTACATCCAATGACAAAAATTTTATGAAATGGTAAAAATTTATTCTAAATTTAATTTAAAACTACTCAAATTCATAATTTATCACTATTCAGATTTTCAATTAAAAAAGAGCTTTTTAATTAAAATTTAGTAAATTTCACTATTCATCAAAATATGAAAGTTATCTGAAAAGTACCAAAATTTCACCCTAAGCTAATTTCGATATTCTGAATCCAAAAATGAAGTTAATTGTGAAACATAAAATGTATAAAATTTCAAAAAGTTGGTATTACTAATTTTATGGCTACTTTGATTGGTCGCGGTGTGTTAGAATCATGAAGTTGCGTACAATGCAAGCTATTTCATTATTCAATGGGAAACATAACATGGAAGTTTGGGGTTATAAAAATTCTATGTAACCTAACTGATGATAATATTGTTTTTTGTAAAATAACCATTATTATTCGTATATATTAAGGATTATGATAAATCCAATTGAAATGGATGAATGGGTCAATGACGTCGACAGGTAGGATTATACCCTATGTATCCCATTTATAGGAACACCTGATGGAGAAAGAATCACTATGATTTCCCTTGAAAAATCCTTAGTCTATATTTGACAACTACATCATGAGATAAACTGTTTATAGAAGAAGTTGATGTTTATCAAGATCATGGCCCAAACCATATTCACTAATGGCCCCAAGAAATTTTCATTATTACACACAATATCCATAGGTATGTTGTATGTAAAATTTGTTTCTATTTATCTTGAAACTAATTGTGTGATTTTGTATATTTTTTAAAACAACAAATCAATATACTTATACATGTTAATTTTCATTAATATATATACAATTAAATAATCAGCTTGATAGAAAATAGATTCTGATATGATGAAACCCAAATCGTATTTTTGTAAAATTTACTGTTTCTATCATCACACTCATTTAGAAGATTTCAATAATTTTTCAAAATTTTTTTTATTATAATAAAATATTCATATTCATTAATTTTATTCAAATATTAATGAAAATACAATTTTATTATGTCAAGTTTTATTTTTACAGGAGTCTGAAACTATTTAATCATAAAAACCAATTGTTTCCTATGAGTGGTATTTTTTAAATTGAAAATTTTATTATTTATAAAATTATTCTGATATAATAAATATTATTTTAGAAATTAGATTGTTTAAATTTACCAATATTGAAATTTTCATTATTTTCTAAGATATTACAATTTTTCTATAAAAATTAATTTATCTTTAAAAATATTGTATGAATTATGATATCATAATAAATTAATAGTAATGTAATAAATACTATAACGTTTTCCACAAAAAAATATGTTTCTAAATTAAAATAATTTTCATTATGTTATTTTATTATTTTTATAAACCCTCAATGATTCCTCAAAAAAAAATATTATATTTATCATTTAAAATTAATTCATTTAGAAATTGACTCAATTTCACTTCGCCAGTGGTATTATTTCAACAATTTAGGATATTATCTATATAGAATTTTAAAAAAAAGTTTTTTTTGAAATAAAATCATGGGAAAAAACAAATGTATGGTTTGTGGATTTCATTATTTTATCATGTATAATCCAAAAATTATGTTTAGAAGTTATTAATGAAGTATCCTATCTTTTAATATGAAACCCACCCAAAATTCAATTCATCTTCACTAAAAACACATTGATCAGGAAATTAATATTCCTTTCCTTTTTTTGAGAATCCCTTTGGATTCTCATCTCAAGATTTTAGAATCACCCTCTTAATGTAAGAAATCATCTCCTTATCCTCTTTATACAGGAAACTTGTATATATTATTGCATTTAATTTCCATTTTTTAATGATGGGATATTTTTTAAATATCCCTATTACTTTCCTTGTTACGTAAAATTGATGATATGCCCCTTTTCACTCCAATTAAGCCCTTTCATGAATCTTTATATAGTATCACTATGATTCTGATATTGTCCAATGATTTTCTGTTCCGAACATTTATCTAGTGAATACCCTTCACCATTTCATCATAAGTATATTCTCGTAGACATATATATCATTTATTGTAGACTTACATGTGTATAACAAACACTTTCTATTCCAAGTTAAAATGGTATTAATTAAATCACTATATTGTAATGTCTATATGAAACACATAATGTCCACGTGATACGAATGTGATGGTTGGGTCCATAATTATATAAACCTCCAATGCCTTGGGAAATTTTCTTATATTATGAAATAAGGTTCATGGTGTATAGTAGGTTATACTAAGAACATTATTTTATGATGTATCATCAGTTGGACACGACTTATGTTTATGAGGGCATGATTTTTATTATTTCCAAATTCAATTATATCATTTATATCATCATACTATATCATGCATACATATTCATGTTTATTATTATATCCCATATTATTTTTCAATGATATTACTACTAACTCAAAAGTATTGATTTCATCATGTTATGTATTTATTTAACCCTTACTGATCAATATAGCTCACACTAAACTTATGTTTTTTCCTAGGTTATCCTGTGTAGTTTTAAAAGATACAAGAATACAAAGGTGTTTTTATCAGTTTCTAAATAATGATATTTTTCGCATGTTTAATGTTTTTGTTCTGTGTACCTAATATCCCAAAGACACTTGGCCTCATGATATCTTGGGATTGTATTATATGTACCTTTATATAAAAAATCACGAATTAAGTGTATAAAAATATTGGTTTTCATAGTTGTTATGAGAGAAGAGTTTAGTCATTTTGTGGATTTGGATTAGAAAATCATAGTCGATCAATCAAAAAATACCTTTTAAATATTAATGAAATGTGTAAGAACACATTAGACAAGGGGTTGTCACAGGGGTATAACATGATGAAACCCGAGAGCATCCCCCTACACAAAATTATTACAATCTTTAGGCAATGAGCCCAAACTAGAAAACCCAATCAACGACACCAATAGACTACTCCCCTGAGAAAGATCATTTGTCATTAAGTTGGCCTCCCAATTCCCATGTCATACCAAGTAATCACATCTTAGCTCCAAGGAGCAACTGTGAATTGGGTAAGTTGTGTGCCAAGGAGGATCCAGCTGTCCATTTACAACTCATACATCAGTTATAGAATATGACTCCACCTCTGAACACATCAACTATAGGTCCTTAAAAAGCATGATACCAATGTGGATTACCTTCAACTTCACTCCCAACAAACTCCATGGCCCATAAAAACTACAGAATTCAAACATCACTAAACCATACTAATCTCACAATATACATCCCCCACGCATTTGACCATAATAAATGATCCATCCACATTAATATTATATCCATACAGTAGTGGACTCCATCAAATCATGCTTCCATGTGATCTATTTGGGTCAGGTGTCCTGCTAAGTAACCTACCTATGATATGAGACTATTGTCTACCATTCACCAGAGAACCAAACATGTGAACCATACCCTTCATTCTAACATGATGAAATAAAACAGAAGGTCACACCTCTATCCTCACCTTTTTCTGAACCTCCCACAATGTCTAGAAAATAGCGATAATAATGATGTTATAGCTCTTGCATTCCATTTCATGGTTTCCTACTCCCAAAAGCCAGATAATAGAGAAATACTTTATGGAAGAGAATGAAGAATCGAAACAACCCCAACTGCTCATGATAGACCATAAACTGTTGGCCCATTCACTTTTGATAAAAATATGAATGGTCGACTCAAATTGTGGGTTAGTACAATAATAGCATCGCAATTCCATAGAGATCACTTTCTTCTAAACATTATCGTCCATTGACAAGGAATGAGTTTGGGCCCACCATACCTGGAAATTCATTTTTTCAGAGCCTCTTTGCACCATAATCGAGCAGCGCATTCATCACGACCCCCTCCATAACTAAGAAGTATCCTGTCGTCATGCATGTTGAGATGAACTGAAACAGAACTTGTAAAACAAAACAGATCAACCTCCTCCTTAAATAAAATCTCCTTGATGGTGACAATATTCTCCTCAATTAGAATAGAATCCATAAGTCTAGATAAAAGGGAAGCCTCATTAACCTTCATATCTGGGGCTTGAAAGAACAGAAATAATAGCTTCTCACTGACTCAATTATAATGCCATAAATTGATCTCACCTCTCCCCACCACCCAACATGAGGCGTCATAAAGAATCTCAAGATGATGAAACACACTTTTCACCAGACTAGACAGTTTCACCTTTTCCCACTCCTCCCAGTGTTTTCCATAATTTTTTCTGATGACATTGGCCAGCATCGATTCAAAAACAATAAATCCCATGCCATACGAGCATGCATGGACTGTATTGTTATGATTATATCCCTGAGACTGACTCCTCCCCCCACTATTGGTTTTTTCAAATGATTATAGGAATCCCAATGAGCTCTTCCAGTGGAATTGGCTTCCCATAGGAAGCAATTCATAATTTTCTCCACCAATGAAATAATACATTTTGGAGGAGTTATAACAAACTATACATGCATTGGAATTCAATATAGCACATTGTTTATCAAAGAGTGATGGAAACCAACAGAAAGAAAACTGCTCTTCCAACATAGAATCATCCATAAAATTCTGTTGATGAGAACCTCAATGAATTACTTCTTATCATTCCCCTTAACAATAGGTGGCCCGAGGTAGATCAATGGAAACTACTTCATCTGGATTCCGAGGAAATTCTGTACGTCCCGATCTCTTCTTCTTTAGAATTTATCTAAAATGAAAACACTGATTTTCTCACATTGATATATCATCCTCTGAGGTGACCATAATCCTCCATAATTCTAATATGATTAAAAATATAAGATCTCCTGCAATTCAAGAAATTGAAAATATCATCAGAAACCATAATATTTGAAACGGATCCATCTGAGTCTTTTGTGTGATAAGGAAGAATCCTTCTTTCCTCCATGCCTCTGTGTAAATTTTTTGAAAGGGCCTCATGAGAAATGATAAACATTATTGGAGACAATGGATCTCCCCGCCTCACTCCCCACATTCTTTTGAAGTAACCAAATCCCTTACACAAAAGAGAGATGGTAATACATGGCTATGAATAACAATGAAAGCATAGGTCACACACCCATTTGGTAAAGCATGTTTCTCTCATGACCTAAATAATAAAACTCCAATTCATTTTGTCATATGCCTTGTCCATATCCACATGAATAAAAAAATTATACCCAATAACCCTTTTGTTAACATCTTTCACTGACTCTTTAGCAATTCTAACCTACCCATGTATTCCCCTGCCCTTGGTAAATTCATTCTACTCTGAAAAATCACTTTCAGGGTCATCTTGTTCAATCTCTTAACTATAAAACATGGAAAAATCGTGTAAGAAACATTACATAAGAAAAGGAGTCTAAAATTATCAATAGATGAAGGGTATTTGATTTTTGGTAACAGAACAACTCTAGAAGGAAACATGCTCCTGTTAATGGCTCCTCCCCTAAAAAATTTTGAATTTCCTTAGTCAGATGAATCCCTAAAAAATCCCATGCCTCCAAAAATAAACTCCCAGTAAAACCATCTAGACTAGGATCACTATACAAGGACAAGTTGTGGACATTTTCCCAAACATCATCTCCTTCTAGTGTAGCCATGAGAATGTTGTAATCCTCCACCTCAAATCTGTAGGGCATAGACCCCATGAACGACTCCTTCTCCTCCACTAAAACACCACTCAATCAGTTCCCATGGATATCACCTGCAAGTATCATCTCAAAATGCTCCAGAGCCCATCGACCTGCTACATTAACATCATAAGTGTAGAAGTCATCATCAAGTTTAATGTTGATTTTCATATTCTTCCTCTCTTTAAAACATGCATGAAAGAATGCAGTATTGTGATCACCCAATTTAATCTATATAACCCTGGAGTGGATCCTATAGTCTCTTTAAATCTCAAGTATCCTCTCATCCAGGAATCTAAGTTTGTCACATAGACTAAGTAACATACCATCATCCCATATCCGCTAGAGTCGGTCCACCAATATATCAATTTCCATATGAAGAGAAACCACATAACTATCTTTAGTTGGATTACAAGAATGCTAGTGAGAAATATCTTACATAAGCCGCTTCAACATCCCAGAAAACTTCGCACAAGGCCTCTTATCTATATCATGTTCCCATGAGTTCCTCATCATTTGTATAAAATTTTCCACGCTATGTAATTTAGATGAATACATGAAAGGCTTGAACTCCTGACTCCCACATTTGAGCTCAACCAGAAGCAACGTGTATTCCAAAAAGGCCCAGTATAAGTGCGATATAGAGGAAAGCGAAAACTAATCTAACCAATGGATGTTGGAAAAGAATCTCTCTAGATGATTCCATATGAGCCTAGTCCCGTTGAGATTATTAGACTAGGTATATTTATATCTGTTGATTCCCAAATACAACAGGCCCTTACTAGACCTAATGTTCCTGAATTAAAGCATACCGCTGATAGTACTCTCTGATCCATCTCTATTTTCTAAGACATCAATAATCACATTAAAATCCCCAACGATGATCCAGGGTAATCCCACTGGATCAAAAGTCTCCCGATACTCCCATAGGTCCTTTCTTTCCTGCATGTCAATACTAGCGTAAATCAAAGAGAAACATATTTTAGTACCTTTGAACCCAATCTTCATTGTTATACACTGATTCCTTTCCCATATTAATTCCACTTGTATGTTCTATTTCAAAAACAACCAATTGTGTTTATTCATGGGATGGTCATGCATAAAATTCCTAAAACCCATATTCTTCACAAAATAATTTATTTTAGCAATATCTTGTTTATGATCTAGAGTCGTAGATAATAAAGCACCACATACCCGAGATTCAGACACCAAGAATGCACAAATTTCATGTACTCCTAGACCCTGAGAATTTGATATATTCAAAGAAACCATTAATAGATGACTCTTTTGACATTCCAGCCACGATTACTTGGACTGGGGACAAATAAAGATTTGTAGCACTCGTCCTTCGACATCATCCATGTAATCATCCTTGAAGATCCGGCTGAAAATAATCCCTTCCATGGTATGAGATTCTTCTTCTTTAATGGGATATCATCTTCTTATAGTAAAGAAATCTTATTTCTCATAGGAGAACAAAGATCCAACATATTTGTCTCCTACTGATGAAATCCATCCAACACTCACCATGCAGGGGACCTAAATTATGCAATGATTTCCCTCACCACCCCATCCAATAAAGTCCACTATAAAGGATTGGTGTTGTCATCACTTGAGTAACTCACCTTGGACAAAAGGGATGATGGAAGACATCTAAAACAAAGAATATATGGGACCTGAACACATGTATAAGGTGACGGTAATCCCATGGGTATGCCCACTACCATGCTTTATAGTGAGAGACCATTTCTTCTAAAGAAAATGGGAACAACTATCGATAGATTAAGATCCATCACGCCCGCTTCCAAAAACACCATCACCAATCCATTGGGATGTAATGGTAAAAAATTATACAACTCATATTCCTCCAACAAAATGAATCCCACCTTGGTCCCCTCCTTTTTAGTACAAGTCTTTTTATACATGAATATGACAGGATTCAAAAATTCAAAAAACACAGCTGGGTCATTTACTTTTTCCAACCCCTATGTGGAAAAAGACGGTCTAACCTATATAGACAATGCCACACCAGTAGATCCTTGTAATGCCCTCTTACCACGAGAACCAACCTCATCTAACAGATAAGACTTCAGATGATCACTATGGCCATTCTCAGTCCCCTGATTATGATTCCTTGACTTCCCCTTTTATAAAATACAATACAACTCCCTTGGAATCCATATACTGAGCAAAATATGGGTAGAGATTGGAACACAAAGCAGTGCCACGATTGAAAAACCTCAGAAGATTTTAGGAGAAAATGAGAAGGAAATTTAACCTAAAAGATCATTTCAACACAATTTTGAGGATTAACTACGTCCATTAGCTCATCCCTATTCGAATCAAAAAAAAGGAAACACCCCAAGGAGTCACCCATGACCGCCAATATTGAAGGGTTATAGAAAGGAAGAGGGAGAACTATATGTTTGATCCAAACAGTAGCCATGGAGAATTATCTTTTATAATGACACTCCCAAGACATGTTTGAATATGTAAACCGATGGGAACTAGAACTCCTATCCTCCCACGGCCACTCCCACAAAAAATATTCTTTGTTGAAGAGGTGAATGCAGAACACAAACTGGGAATTCTCCAAAATAGCCAGTGGATAAAAAAACCCCAAAATTCCACGAAGGATCTGAACACCTCCAACGAGGGTTTCAAAGGACTAAAATGATCCACCAATTTAATAACCCCAAAAAGGGACCATTGGGATTGATTCGATCATCTCCAGGTGAACAACAAAGTGGCCAAATTTTACTCCTAATTTGAAGATCATGAGATAAATACATTGGTAAATTGAACATCTATTTATGATGAATCATGAAGGGAAAAAATACGAATAATATTTTAGGTTTTCAAAAACATCAAGGATAAAATAGATTTAAAACAAAATATTCAATGGTTAAGGAAAACACATTATTTAGGAATTTTCTCTTCAATGCACATATATTTGTTTTATATTAATTTAATTGAATCAAAAATCCCATAATTATGTATATCTTGTAAGATTTAAATGATTAAAACCATAATAAAATAGTGAAAGGTATACCTATCATCCATTTTGGAACATCAACTATCATATGTGATATAGGTTTTACGGATTCCATTGTATCATGAATGTTTATTAGAAATATTCAATACCCACTTCAAAACATGTAAGTATATCTATCGGTTAAGACATAAAATGGAGAAATTAATCCATTGAAATTATATAACTTATCCCTTATAAATATTTTTTAACTGAAATTCCTAGAATACCATGTGATACTCCATTTATTATAATTTCATGATATTCTTGGTATGGATAGACATTCCATGTATAAATAAATATTAAATCCTAGAGAGAAGGAAATCACCCTCAATATCTAAAATTTCTCTTTGACTCTATGCAACAGAAATAACAGGAATGAATCTCCTTTCGTACTATAATCTCAACAATTGTTATTATTTCATTATGAGAATGATTATCTATTTCAAATGATTTAGAATAAGTTAATGATCATCATTCATTACGTACACATTTTATAGTGATATCATTAGAGTGTTTTTCAAAAAATTCATTATCTCCCTCTAAGAGAAAAAGTTGATCTCTCAATCAAAAATATATGTAGATAATTTCAAATATCCAAGAATCCATATATAATGGCCAACAATGAATTTGAGGATAGGAAAAAAAACTAAATGAAAATCTAGACAAATGGTTCATATTCCATATTATATTACCATGGGTTACAACATCCCATTTCAATATAAAGAAGGATGGATCAATGAACCTATGTATTAATTACCATATGTTTAATATGGTTGTGAAAAAAATAAGAATCATATACCATTGATTCATGAAATATTTGATCAACTATATGGATTATAATAGTTCTTAAATGTTTTTTTAGTTGGAATTTAATCAAATCATGTTGAAAAGGGAGGATATCCCTAATAAATCATTTTGTATAAGGTATGAGAATAATTATTTCATATTAATTCAATTCTAACTCAATAATTCGCTAGATTTCAAATGGAATTGTTGAATAGTGTATTAAGGGATTAATCTAATGGATTCTTCACAGTCTCTATAAATGACATCCTTAGCTACTCGAAAAGAAATGAATAATATGAAGATCATTTGAATTATATACTAAATACATTTCTATAAAAAAATTAATTTTAAATGCATAGTAAATTTGAGTTTTTAATGGGGAAATTATGATTTATGGGACATGTTATCACTGGAAAAGGGATATATCTGGATCCTTCAAAAACATGAGAAAATTGAATGATTTCCCAGACCAACATCTATGATAGAAATCATCAATTTCCTTCCAATATTTTTATAATATCATTTATCATTTAATAAATTCTTAAGATTATATATGCCAATAACCAAGCTTACTATGATGGGATTCATGTTTTTCTAGATCGGTGAATGTGAAGTGAGATTTATAGAGTAATATAAGAGACTAATCCCTGCACATATGCTCAAATTACCAAAAAGAGAAAGTTCTTATGAACTGCTCTGATGTATCCAAAATGGAATTGTGTTTTCTGCATATGCATGATGAAAATGTCAAATATTATTCCTACTCTCAATTCAATATACGAGATCATAACAACAAATCACATGATTTGGAATTTGATTAAGTGATCCAAATGATTAATATTTGGGAACATTAACTCCATTGGGATAAGGGTGACATATATATAAATAAAAAAAACTATTATATATATTCACTCAAAATTACCTCAATATTCAAAAATGAAGATGTTTATAAATAGAAAAGAATTACAATTTCACAATCCACTATTATTCTATAAAGGTGAAAATAGTATAAGCTCTAAGTTGAAATGATCTAGTAACCCTATCTATAATCATGATTGTATGTGATCAAATATTACTGTACATGTATAATATGGTAATGGGAATGATTAATTCATTTTCTTCATAAATTCTCAAAAATATATTAATGAAAGGATATAAGATTATAATAACAATTATTAGGTGATATTACAAAGGTAGTGGATACTCTAGAGTTCAACATCTCTAAAGATAGAGTGATAAGGTTAGGAACTCGAATATATTTCCCATATAAACTAGAACTGAATAGGGAACTTGTAGATGATGTTTATAGATCATACTTATCTATTCACCTATGAATCACTATGGTGTATAAATTTCTAATAAAAAAACAGTTGGATAACATGTAGTAGGAAATTGATAAATTTTTATCCCATTGCTTGGAATTCCAACATGTCCATGTAGTATAACAAGTGTCAAAGAGTATGATGAATTCATTTCTCATACCAGTATAGAAACGGGAAAAACAACCATATATTTCACTGTAGCACTCCCCATGGCACCAAAATGAAATAATATAATCTGGGTGGTAGTTAATCAATGTAAAAAAGTTAATTCATATCATTATAATCAATGGTTATTTCTCTCTTTTCCATCAATCTAAGAATTACATAGGGGATGATGTCATAATTCAGGGAGTTTCACTCTATTATATCAAATTGAGATCCATGGTTTATATCAAGGTTTTGTAGATTCCTTTATCAAATATTGAATACAGAGATAAGTTTTTTTACTCTATATCACCCTAAGATGGATGGATTGTCTAAAAGTAACATTAAAACTCTACACGATATGTTGAAATCATGTTTAATTGATTTTCAAATATATAGGATCAAAACCATCCATTAATATAGTTTCCATATAAATTCATTTTCTATTTTAATATTCAAATGGAACCTTATGAGTATTTAAAGTAAAAGAGGTTTCTAGAGTACAATATGTTATGATGAAGTATGAGAGTGGAAGATTATGGGACCAAATATTATATAAGAGAATACATATAAGGTTCAACTTATAAAATGTTACACGAAATCTGCATAAATTGAAAATGAATATGAATCCTATAATCAAAGATATCTTGAGTTTGAGGCCAAAGTTAAAGTGTTCCTTCCAATATCTTCATGGAAGAAATTCAAGAGGTTTGTGTAAAATATAAAACATTGTATAAAATAAATCATCCCATATGAGATCTAGGATTCAATTTGAGCTTTGGAAAAAAAAATTCACTCACACCTAATAAATGCCAACCACATGATGTGTTACATGTATTCCTCAATTATAATTACATAATAGACCCCTAACATGTAGTTAATACATATGTGGATCCATAGGAGTATGATCTTCCATGTGATGAGAAACCAGGTATGATCATAAATCATAGATACAATGCTCTACATAAAAAAGACCACTCACATAGTAGAAGTATTTTGGTAGAACCAAAAGTTTGAGGAAAAGACACTATACATGTAATGTGTAATTAATCATAAGCACCCTTAACTATTTTAGTTTATGATATAAAATTCCGTCAATGAAATTCAAACATGGGGTGATTGAAACTACCTAATGTTTCTTAAAATAAATTAAATTTTAAAATTTATTAATCGAATAGTAATCAATATAGTTAAATAAATATATAAAATTAATAGGTTATTTTGTAACATTATAAAATATATCATATTGGGATTAAATATCATTAATCATCATAGAATGTAATAATAGAGTAGTTTTTTTATGAATATTATAGTCTATATATATTAAGGGTTATGATAAGTACAATTGACATGGAATAAAAGAGTGATTGGTATGACATGTAGGATTATACTATATCAAGAAATTTTATTGGAACATTTGGGGGAGATGGAATCACTAGTATTTTCCATGAAGAATTCCCATGTATACATTCAAAAAGTAAAGAATTATGAAAACCTTTTAGGGGAGAAGTTCTTATCTATTGAGAATATATCTGAAACAATGTTCACTCAACCACCAAAAAACATTCATCATCCCACACCGTATCCTTAGTGAATAAGATGGTCTGATAAGGGGTTATATACCTAGACACTAACGGTATGATTTTTATTGTTATTTTAATATAATAATTATTATACTTATTCTTTTATTATTATTATTTTATATTTTATTAAATAATGAGTTTGAAAAAAACATGATTCGATGAAACTCAAATTGAATGTTTGGGAAATAGAGAGTCACAATAATGACACTGTTTTTAAAGAATTAATTATCTTTTGAAATAAATGTTATTTTAAAAAAATATTATTCTTATATAATATTTATTTAAATATAAATGATAATATAATATTATTATGTCAAATGTATCTTTTTAAATGATGAGAAATCATATCATCATACAAAAATAAATTTATCAATAAATTGTGACTTTTTATTTAAAAAATTTTAAATACATATTTATAGAAATATTGTTATAAAATAAATATTATTGGGTAATTAAATATATTGAAATTATCCATATTTGAAATAATCATAAATATCTATGGTAGACTAATTTTTTAGTGAAAATTAAATATGGTAAAAATATTTCCATAGTTAATATTTCATAATAAAATAACAAAAGGTGACATAAAAATACTATAGATTATCCATGAATAGAATTATATTCCCCCTAAAAAATTAAATGTTCTTGATGTTATTTTCATTATTTTATAAACCCTTAATGAAACCAATAAAACATATATTATATTTTATGGATTAAAAATTAATTTTTTATTAACATGGCTAACATACATAACAATAAGAGAATTATTTTAATGAGTTCATTTCATATCCCTTTAAATATTTAGATCCACTCCACATAGGGGGAATCTATTAGAAAAAACATAGGAATTGTTTTGTTCAAGATTATGTTATCGTATATAGATCAAACACTATTTTAAAATATTAATAATAATTCACCTATATTTTTTTATAAAAACATACATAACCACCAATGTAACACCCCAAACTTCTACGGTACGTTTCTCTTTGAATAATGGGATAGCGTGTGTTGTACGCAACACCGAGTTCTAACAACCAATCAAACTAGCCGTTATGAATAGTAATACCTAATTTTTAAGATTATATATATTTTATATTTCAAAATGGACTTCATTTTTTGATTCGGAATATCTAATTTAGCCTAAGGTGAAATTTTGGTACTTTTCGGATAACTTTCATATTTTGATGAATAGTGAAAATTACTAAATTTTAATTAAAAACAACTTTTTTAATCAAAATAATTAATAGTGATAAATTATGAATTTTAGTAGTTTTAAAGTATATTTAGAATATATTTTTACCATTTAATATAATGTTGGTCATTGGACATAATTTTACAATTAAACCAAACATAAACAAGTGTCAATCTTTTGATAGTTATTATCTCTTAAAAACACGCTTTTTGTTTTGACAGCGGGAATTAATTTTAAATTAATTTCTGCCACTTCTGTGTTTTGAATTTAGGAAAATGGATTCCATATTTGGAATCAGGATGTTCAAATTGTGTAAATAGGTAACTTTTATTTTTAGACATTTTGAATAATTACTGCGGTAAATATTTTATTTACCATGGTTAAGGGTAAATCCGGTAAATAAGGGTTAAAAAATAATATTATAATAATATTAAATTACCCTAAAACGTGTCTTAACCCTATATTTGGATACATGGTCGACCATGGGCATCTTTGGGTCGATTTTGGGACCCATGGATCCACTTGTAAGTGATAATGACACTTTATTTTAATTAAGTTAAAATGAATACAAAAATGACACAAGCATATATCTTTTAGCAAAACAATTGTCACATAGGGTTATATATGTTGGATGTTATATTATAAATATTCATTAGAAATATAAAAAGAATTCCTACATAATGATATTTTATTTATAATTTTTAGACATTAAATAATTTATTTTATTTATGACACAATGATGATGAAGTAATAACTATAATAGTGAACAATTAAAATAATTGATATTTTAAATACCCAAATAAATATAATATGAAACTTTTAATGAATTAAAATAATTTTCTAGGATAATATGATATATTAGTATTGATTTAATTGACTTTTTTTGAAGTAATCAATCTGTTATGAGTTTCACAAAAATCAACTATTGAATAGTGTCAAACTTGACATAAAAGAGTTCTTAAAACAAATACTATATTATTAATTGATATTAAATTCCTAAAAATATATTGTTCGGCCAAGAGACTTATATAATGATAGTTTCATCATTAATGGACCACTTGGAGGTCGTTTGGATGTATATAGTAAGTTTATTAACCATATTATATAAAAATACAAAGAGATATTGTAAAAGTGAAACTAATTAACTTAGAATTAATACTTAGAGATAAGGTTACTATAAGTACCCAAACCTGTCTAAATTCTATTGGTTGAGTGGTTTTCGACCTATCCCCACCTTAACCTTTGAATAATCAACTTTGTATCCATTAGAAACTGAATATGAATTTATTATAAATTAATATTTCTAGCTTTTCCAAAGGTGCCCCTCACCCCTCTTATAAAAGGGCACTCCTTCTCATTTCTTCACACCTTCAAAGCCTTTTGATTGGGCCAAACTCTGCCCAAATACTCTCCCAACATCCCTCACTACAACCTAGAGGCCTTAGTTTGATCATAAAGCCAACCTAAGGAGCCCTTTTGATCAAATCAAAAGGAAGAACCCGAAGAAGAGGTAATGTTTTCACCACCCCTTTTCAAGTTCCTTTCTTTTTCCACTTTTCTTTCTTTGTTATTACCATTTTAAAATAATAACTCCAGTATCTTAAATATACTGTGATGTTATTATAAATATGGTACAACCATATTCATTATTCTATCCACCCTTTGAATAACATGTCACCATACGTGCGTACGTACGGCTTACCGTCTCCACGTCGTGGTGTAATTGTTATTCAATATATTATTATTTGGATGGGTATAATAATGATGTGTAACTCATGTAAATAATAAATATAACATGTTAATGATTCTGTAAATATGATATACCATCCATTTAAATATTATTTTAATATCAAAAAAATGATATTGTCGCTCGTGCGTACGTACGGACTACCGTCTCCACGAACGCGATGAGATTCATTCTTCATCGTATCCATTCAAGTATAATTATCATTTGATGATTTAAAAATGATGTTTAAGGACTTGATATCATTCTGGATATGAATAAGATACAACAAACATGGCTTATGTAACAAAACATATAAAAGAAAATGAGTAAGTTAACACCCGAAACGACGATAATTCTAAAATATTATTAACAAATCAATGTTAAAAGATCATATATGATATCATATTAATATATATGATTCTTGTATAATTTAATAACAATTATTTCACCATTATACATGAGTTTAACCTACCCCAACCAAGGAAAAGTGCAAGGTAAGGGTTATTTCACAATCTCTTCATTATCCGTGGTTGTTTGTACATAATAATCTACTGGGATTTCTTTATCATCCACATCCATGTTTCTTCAAAATGTATTTCAAAAAAATTTTAATATTTAAAAGAATATGGGTTAAAGTCATTTATACCCTTGTTTGACCTTTTATAATAGGTTTATAAGGGAATCTTTCCGTCGTTTTCCAAACAAGGTGCTTTTTAACATTTTCGACAGAATTAAGATAAGATTGTTTTTTTAACTTATACGGCGGGTGTGGTTATTTTACGCCGTTATAAAATCGTCAAAGCTTCCCTTAAAAGCTTATAAGAAAATTTTCAAGAAAATTTTTTATTTTATATGGATCTTAAAGGATTTCAAAAATACAAAGAGATATTTCTCTAAAAAGTGTTTTGATTTCATCTATGTCAACATCCTTTGACGGATTTTATGCTTATTTGAAGTTGATTTATTATGATACAAAACTTCTATATTGTATTGAAGGTTTTGTGATATGTTTGACTGTGGATGTGCTATTTTTATACCATTCATAGCTTATGGTGAAAGTATTGACATTTCGTATGCTAGTTTTAATACGAATGTTTATGTTATGTTTAAACCTTTTCATATGGGAATGCATTGGACTTAATATGTGACGGGTGGAGCCCGCTATAGCTCCTCGATGCATCGGTAGGTCTCATGAGACAAACCAGTATCTTGGCACAAGGCCTTGACAAAAACTTATTTGTAGTCTTGGCAGGAGGCCTTGGCTATGTGGTTATGATAGTCTGGCATTATGCATTCCATCATTATGAAAGTGGTTATTGATTTTGCATGTGATTATTCGATTAGTAGAATAACCATGTGAATAAGTAAATGGAATTGTCTCATTTTATTTATGCCATACTATGTTAAAAGTTCAAGTTTAAAAGGCTTTTGTTTTAGTTATACATTTCCTTAAATGTTTATTCTTATTTATGAAAGTTTCCGCTATATTGTTATCCTTACTGGGCATTTGAGCTCACCCCTTTTCTATGTTTTATTTTTCCCAGGAAGTGAAGAAGTAAATTATGAATGACCTGTAGGGATATTATGTGGGGATATGAGTGTGGATTATGGAGACAATATGTTGTTGTAGTATTTTTTCATTTTATGATGTAACGTAAGACTTATGAATATATCTAGTGTTTCCAAGACTACTAAACCAATCGGTCTTTCGAGATTTGATCTTTCTTATGATCACACCAATGTTATGTAATAATGCACCGACTCTGGGTAACTGGGTTCGGGGCGTTACAGTTGGTATCAGAGGAAGTTTATTACAAACCTTGGAAGCTAGATTTAGATAAACTCTGATTAGAGCACGTAAACCTAAGATGAACTTTGAGGATTAGTATAGAAGAACTTCCTCGAATTTTGGTATTGTATAGATTTTGTGAGTTTTCCGAGCAATACATCCATGTCTATATACGAGCAGGTAGAGGCGGCTCTGGCACAGATGTACCTAGGGGTAAAACCCGAAAACACCGCTTTGAGCTACACTCGAACGGGGACTGGTGTACGACAACGGGCCTTGCTGCACTCTTGGTTACGACACTCCCGGGGGATATGCTTAGGATAACTCTCATTTTCTTTAAAAATCATTATGAAGGGTTTATGAGTATATAATTCCTCAAAGAAAACATTTTTATGATTATGGATTATATCCATAAATAGTTCAATTTATGTTTAGTGTTTTATAAGTATGGGATTATGTATTTTGATTCATAAACTGATCTAGTTTATTCCATTGTTTAGAAATGGCGCCTAGTGGAAGAAATGGAAACCGTATCAATGCACGCACTCCATGTAGGGATTGCCCTCATGCTCAAGATAATTATAGTGGGGCTGGTGATGCAACTGGTGCCGATCATCTAATCACCATACTGGGACAACTTACTCAGGTTATGAATAATAACCTTACCCGTATGGAGCACCCTGATCCGCAGCGTGGAGGATCAATGTTAGACCGATTCATGAGGCAACAACCACCAACGTTCAATGGGAGTACAAATCCCTTAGTAGCTGAGCAATGGATAAATTCCCTAGAGAAAATATTTCAGGCTTTGGGGAGCAGTGAAAGGGAAAAAGTTATCATGGCAGTTTACCGCCTCACTGGAGATGCTGATCAATGGTGGTCATTGATTCAAAACATGAAGGAAGATGATGAAGTATCAAATATGGAATGGAGGGAGTTCAAAAATCTGTTTTTAGAAAAATACTTTCCTCGTGACCATCGAGCAGATATGGAAAGGCAATTTCTAAGTCTGAGACAGAAGGAGGATGAGAATGTCGCATAGTATGAGGCTAACTTTACAAAGTTAGCAAGGTACGCTGGTGATTATATACGGAACCCAAGAAG
This sequence comes from Viscum album, assembly GCA_963277665.1. Classification (NCBI taxonomy): domain Eukaryota; kingdom Viridiplantae; phylum Streptophyta; class Magnoliopsida; order Santalales; family Viscaceae; genus Viscum; species Viscum album. The sequence goes on along the minus strand of OY728153.1, from coordinate 1,546,698,894 downwards.
TAAGATTGATCGTTTCTTTGATGGGTTAAAACCATTTCTCCGTTGAGTATTAGTCTCACAATCCTTTTCATCGTACAAAGACATTGTCTCATGTGCTATCAAGACCGAAAAAGAATTCTCTAAGTCTTATGACTTTAAAGCAAAGCAAGAGAAGAAGAGACCTGCTGATCAATCCGGGAATGGAAATAAGGGGAAGAAGGGAAAGGTTGAATATCCATCTTGTGGTAAATGCGGGAAGAAACATCCTGGTACTTGCTTGAAGGGAATGGGAGTCTGTTACAAGTGTGGTGAAAAAGGCCACCAAGCTTGTGATTGCAAGGGGAAGAAGGAAGCTACCAACGTTCAGTGCTTCAACTGTAGAGAGATGGGACATTATGCAAATGAATGTCCTAAGCGTCAGGAGAACTTACCTCAAAAAAGGCCAAGGGATCAAGCCCAAGGTTATGCTATCACTACTGTCGAGGTAGAGGATCCAAAAGACGTGGTGGCAGATAATTTAATGGTTTACTCAAGTTTAGAAAATGCATTATTTGACTCTGGATCGTCGCATTGTTTCATATCTTCCCAGTTTGCTAAGAAAATTAGATATTTCCAATTTGATTTAATAAGGGAGTTGTCAGTTAAAACTCCTATGGGAAGTATCATTGCAAAAAGGTTTTGTGAATCAGTCCCCATTAGAGGAGATAAATTTTCTTTATCTGCTGATCTCATCGTCATACCTATGATTGAGTTTGATATAATCCTCGGTATGGACTGGATTTTGGACTATGATGCGAAGATTTATTTTAAGAAGAAAGAGGTTACGATTCTTGATGATAATGATAAGGAACACCTTATCTTTAGAGCAGAATCGTCACCACCTAATTCTTATTTAGATCCACCCTTAATAGCTCAACTAAATTCAATTATTGGGGAGGAAGAGAATGAAATAACTGTGGGTGAGAAAAGGAATGTTCAAATAGAGGATGTACCTATTGTGAAAGAATTTTTAGATGTATTTCCAGAAGATTTACCTGGACATCCTCCAGAACGAGAAGTTGAGTTTTCCATTGATTTGATTCCTGGATCAAGGCCTATATCGAAGACCCCTTATAGAATGGCCACTGTAGAATTAGTCGAACTAAAGAAACAACTAGAGGAATTGAGTAATAAGGGATTTATTCGCCCTAGTGTTTCTCCATGGGGAGCCCCTGTTCTTTTTGTTAAAAAGAAAGATGGATCTATGAGGTTATGTATCGACTACAGGGAGATCAATGCTATAACGATAAAGAACAAGTATCCCCTACCTCGAATTGATGATTTATTTGACCAACTGCATGGAGCTCAATACTTTTCAAAGATTGACCTTAGATTTGGATACCATCAGTTGTGTGTGAAGAAGGAAGACATTCCGAAGACAGCATTTCGAACCAGGTACGGGCATTACGAGTTTACTGTAATGCCGTTTGGATTGACTAATGCACCATCTGTATTCATAGATCTGATGAATAGAGTTTTCAAGGAGTATCTCGATGAATTTGTGGTGGTATTTATTGATGATATCTTGGTATACTCCAAAACCTACGAAGATCATGAAAATCACTTGCGCATTATCTTGAAGACTCTGAGGAGGCATGAATTATATGGGAAGTTTAGCAAGTGTGAATTCTGGCTTCAGGAGATTTCTTTTCTTGGCCATATTGTCTCTAAAGAAGGAATCTATGTTGATCCTTCTAAGACCAAGGCAATCCAAGAATGGCCAGCACCTACGAGTATAACTGTGGTACGCAGTTTTATTGGTTTGGCAGGTTATTATCGACGTTTCGTCCAGAATTTTGCCCAATTGGCTAACCCATTAACGAAGCTCACACGTAAAGGGGTTAAATTTGTTTGGACAAAAGAGTGTGAAGAATGTTTTGAAGAACTGAAGAAAATATTAGTCAATGCTCCTATATTGACTCTACCATCGGGGAATGATGGGTTCGTTATTTATAGTGATTCATCGAAGATAGGACTTGGTTGTGTCCTTATGCAGAATGATAGAGTTATTGCCTATGCATCACGACAGTTGAAAATTCATGAACAAAACTATCCTACTCATGATCTCGAGTTAGCAGCTGTGATCTTTTCTTTGAAGATATGGAGGCACTACCTCTATGGTGAAAAATGTGAGATTTATACTGATCACAAGAGTTTGAAGTATATTTTCTCACAAAAAGAACTCAACATGAGGAAAAGGAGATGGCTTGATTTACTCAAGGATTATGATTGCACGATACACTACCACCCGGGGAAAGCAAACAAGGTGGCAGATGCTTTGAGTAGAAAAGACCATGGAGTTTTGAACAATATGAGAATTGAAAGGGATCCAATTTTCATGGATCTAGTGAAGATGGACATGGGAATAACCAGGGAAGGCAAAACATCATTTCTTTTTCAAATGTTTGCCAAACCATCTCTACTAGAAAGGATTAAGTGTTCTCAGACCGATGATGAAGAATTCCAAAAGAAGATTAAAGCTGTGAATGATGGGATATTGAGAGACTTTGTGTATGAAGATGGAATTTTGAAATTCGGGAAGAGACTTTGTGTTCCCGATTTACCTGATCTAAAAAGGGAATTGCTGGATTATGCTCATAGTTCCAATTTCTCTATACACCCTGGGAGCAAAAAAATGTATAGAGATTTGAAGGAAAATTTTTGGTGGGACAACATGAAGAGGGAGATTGCTGATTTTGTGTCAAGATGTATGGTTTTTCAACAAGTGAAATCTGGAAGGCAACAGCCTGGAGGAGTCATGCAACCTCTTCCCATACCGGAGTGGAAATGGGACAATATTACAATGGACTTTGTCATGGGGCTACCAAAGACTCCTAGAAGGAATGATGAAATATGGGTTATTGTTGATCGTCTTACCAAGTCAGCACATTTTCTTGCTGTAAGAGAAGATCTACCCCTGGAACGTCTAGCAAGACTATATATTAATGAAGTTGTGAGACTTCATGGAGTACCCTTATCAATTGTTTCAGATCGTGATCCCCGTTTTACTTCAAGATTCTAGAAAAGTCTTCAGAAATCCCTGGATACTGAACTTCATTTGAGCACTGCTTACCACCCTCAGACAGACGGACAATCAGAACGGACTATTCAAACCTTAGAAGACATGTTGAGATCTTGCTCACTTGACTTTCAGGGTATGTGGGATCAATATTTACCTCTGGTAGAATTTTCCTATAACAATAGCTTCCATTCGAGTATTCAGATGGCACCATATGAATTGTTATACGGAAAGTGATGTCGTACACCAACCTGTTGGGATGACGTTGGTGAAAGAAAACTTGTAGGCCCAGAACTGGTGGAGGAAATGGTGGAAAAGGTGAAAGTAATCCAAAATCACATCAAAGCAGCTCAAAGTTGGCAGAAGAGCTATGTCGATAATCGAAGGAAGGATTTCAAATTTCAAGTCGGTGATCATGTTTTCCTGAAGGTATCTCCGTGGAAGGGAGTCATACGTTTTGGTAAGAAAGGTAAATTGAGTCCCAGGTACATCGGACCTTTCGAAATTTTAGAACGAATTGGGGTTGTATCTTACCGATTGGCAATGCCGCTAAGTCTCTCCAAAGTTCTCGATGTGTTCCACGTATCTCTATTGAGAAAATACATGCCTGACCCAACGCATGTACTCACCTATGAGGAATTAGAACTGGAACCCGATCTTTCCTATTGTGAAGAGCCTGTCAGGATTCTTGATACAAGAGAACAAGTACTGAGAAACCGGACGACGCGTCTGGTAAAAGTTTTGTGGAGAAATCATAAGATGGAAGAGGCAACGTGGGAACCCGAAGAACATATGATGAAGAACCACCCGAGTCTTTTCATGCGATAGTATTCTAGAAATTTCGAGGACGAAATTATTTGAAGGAGGGGAGAATGTAACACCCCAAACTTCTATGGTACGCTTCTCTTTGAATAATGCGATAGCGTGTGTTGTACGCAACACCGAGTTCTAACAACCAATCAAACTAGCCGTTATGAATAGTAATACCTACTTTTTAAGATTATATATATTTTATATTTCAAAATGGACTTCTTTTTTGGATTTGGAATATCTAATTTAGCCTAAGGTGAAATTTTGGTACTTTTCAGATAACTTTCATATTTTGATGAATAGTGAAAATTACTAAATTTTAATTAAAAACAACTTTTTTAATCAAAATAATTAATAGTGATAAATTATGAATATTAGTAGTTTTAAAGTATATTTAGAATATATTTTTACCATTTAATATAATTTTGGTCATTGGACATAATTTTACAATTAAACCAAACATAAACAAGTGTCAATCTTTTGATAATTATTATCTCTTAAAAACACGCTTTTTGTTTTGACAGCGGGAATTAATATTAAATTAATTTCTGCCACTTCTGTGTTTTGAATTTAGGAAAATGGATTCCATATTTGGAATCAGTATGTTAAAATTGTGTAAATAGGTAACTTTTATTTTTAGACATTTTGAATAATTACTGCGGTAAATATTTTATTTACCATGGTTAAGGGTAAATCCGGTAAATAAGGGTTACAAAATAATATTATAATAACACTAAATTACCCTAAAACGTGTATTAAACCTATTGGTTGATACATGGGCGACCATGGGCATCTTTGGGTCGATTTTGGGACCCCATGGATCCACTTGTAAGTGATAATGACACTTTATTTTAATTAAGTTAAAATGAATACAAAAATGGCACAAGCATATATCTTTTAGCAAAACAATTGTTACATAGGGTTATATATGTTTGATTTTAGATTATAAATATTCATTAGAAATATACAAAGATTTACTACATAATGATATTTTATTTATAATTTTTAGACATTAAATACTATATTTTATTTATGACACAATGATGATGCAGTAATTACTATAATAGTGAACAATTAACATAATTGATATTATAAATACCCAAATAAATATAATATGAAACTTTTAATGAATTAAACTAATTTTCTAGGATAATATGATATATTAGGATTGATTTAATTGACTTTGTTCGAAGTAATAAATCTGTTATGAGTTTCACAAAAATCAACTATTGAATAGTGTCAAAATTGACATAAAAGAGTTCTTAAAACAAATATTATATTATTAATTGATATTAAATTCCTAAAAATCTAAGGTTCGGCCAAGAGACTTATATCATGATATTTTCATCATTAAAGGACCACTTGGAGGTCGTTTGGATGTATATAGTATGTTTATTAACCATATTATATAAAAATACAAAGAGAATTTGTAAAAGTGAAACTAATTAACGTAGAATTAATACTTAGAGATAAGGTTACTATAAGTACCCAAACCTGTCTAAATTATATTGGTTGAGTGGTTTTCGACCTACCCCCACCTTAACCTTTGAATAATCAACTTTGGAGCCATTAGAAACCGAATATGAATTTATTATAAATTAATATTTCTAGCTTTTCCAAAGGTGCCCCTCACCCCTCTTATAAAAGGGCACTCCTCCTTCTCATTTCTTCCCACCATCAAAGCCTTTTGGTTCGGCCAAACTCTGCCCGAATACTCTCCCAACATCCCTCACTACAACCTAGAGGCCTTAGTTTGATCAGAAAGCTAACCTAAGGAGCCCTTTTGATCAAATCAAAAGGAAGAACCCGAAGAAGAGGTAATGTTTTCACCACCCCTTTTCAAGTTCCTTTCTTTTTCCACTTCTTCTTTCTTTGTTCTTACCATTTTAAAATAATAACTCCAGTATCTTACATATATTGTGAAGTTATTATAAATATGGTACAACCATATTCAGTATTCTATCCACCCTTTGAATAACATGTCACCATACGTACGTACGTACGGCTTACCGTCTCCACGTCGTGGTGTAATTGTTATTCAATATATTATTATTTGGATGGGTATAATAATGATGTGTAACTCATGTAAATAATAAATATACCATGTTAATGATTTTTTATATATGATATACCATCCATTTATATATTATTTTAATATCAAAAGAATGATATAGTCGCTCGTGCGTACGTACGGACTACCGTCTCCACGAACTCGATGAGATTCATTCTCCATCGTATCCATTCAAGTATAATTATCATTTGATGATTTAAAAATGATGTTTAAGGACTTGATATCATTCTGGATATGAATAAGATACAAAAAACATGGCTTATGTAACAAAACATATAAAATAAAACGAGTAAGTTAACACCCGAAACGACGATAATTCTAAAATATTATTAACAAATCAATGTTAAAAGATCATATATGATATCATATTAATATATATGATTCTTGTATAATTTAATAACAATTATTTCACCATTATACAGGAGGTTAACCTACCCCAACCAAGGAAAAGTGCAAGGTAAGGGTTATTTCACAATCTCTTCATTATCCGAGGTTGTTTATACGTAATAATCTACTGGGATTTCTTTATCATCCACATCCATGTTTCTTCAAAATGTATTTCAAAACATTATTAATATTTAAAAGAATATGGGTTAAAGTCATTTATACCCTTGTTTGACCTTTTATAAGAGGTTTATAAGGGAATCTTTCCGTCGTTTTCCAAACAAGGTGTTTTTTAACCTTTTCGACAGAATTAAGATAAGAATGTTTTTTTTAACTTATACGGCGGGTGCGGTTATTTTCCGCCGTTATAAAATCTTCAAAGATTCCCTTACAAGATTATAAGAATATTTTCAAGAAAATGTTTTATTTTATATGGCACTTAAATGATTTCAAAAATAGAAAGAGATATTTCTCTAAAAAGTGTTTTGATTTCATCTATGTCAACATCCTTTGACGGATTTTACGCTTATTTGAAGTTGATTTATTATGATACAAAACTTCTATATTGTATTGAAGGTTTTGTGATATGTTTGACTGTGTATGTGCTATTTTTATACCATTCATAGCTTATGGTGAAAGTATTGACATTTCTTATGCTAGTTTTAATACGAATGTTTATGTTATGTTTAAACCTTTTCATATGGGAATGCATTGGACTTAATATGTGACGGGTGGAGCCCGCTATAGCTCCTCGATGCATCAGTAGGTCTCATGAGACAAAATAGTGTCTTGGCACAAGGCCTTGACAAAATCTTATTTGTAGTCTTGGCACGAGGCCTTGGCTATGTGGTTATGATAGTCTGGCATTATGCATTCCATCATTATGAAAGTGGTTATTGATTTTGCATGTGATTATTCGATTAGTAGAATAACCATGTGAATAAGTAAATGGAATTATCTCATTTTATTTATGCCATACTATGTTAAAAGTTCAAGTTTAAAAGGATTTTGTTTTAGTTATACATTGCCTTAAATGTTTATTCTTATTTATGAAAGTTTCCGCTATATTGTTATCCTTACTGGGCATTTGAGCTCACCCCTTTTCTATGTTTTATTTTTCCCAGGAAGTGAAGAAGTAAATTATGAATGACCTGTAGGGATATTATGTGGGGATATGAGTGTGGATTATGGAGACAATATGTTGTTGTTGTAGTTTTTCATTTTATGATGTAACGTAAGACTTATGAATATATCTAGTGTTTCTAAGACTACTAAACCAATCGGTCTTTCGAGATTTGATCTTTCTTGTGATCATACCAATGTTATGTAATAATGCACCGACTCTGGGTAACTGGGGTCGGGGCGTTACAACCAATTAATCATAACTAAAAACCATTTTATAATTAATCTACTCCACCTTTACCTCTCTATATTCTTCTAAAGGTGTTCCTAATCCCTTGATAAGATCCTCCTAAGCTTTTGGAAGACCCATATCAAGATAAGGGATCATATCGTTCTCCTCCTTGTTAAAGAACCTTATTTATATTAAGACATTTCATTTCACATTTTCTTATATTTGGAAATATTTTTAAACATCCCTCATAATTTATTTATTACTTACACCTTTACATCTCATTATGTCCCTCCAAGAAGCTTTTGGTACCCCGTCATACTACATAAATTGTCTTAAAATTTCAAACTATTATGAAGTGAATACCGAATCCCATTTCCACGCAATGGTATTCAGAGAGATTTAAATATCCTTATATTATTGGGTAATTACATGTATGTATCCCAAACTCTTTAATCCTGGGATTAATGCATGATGCAATAAATTGTTATGTTGTAAGTTCTTTGTGAAACTGTTATACATTTACAGGAGTAGAATGTGACAGTTGAGCAAAGAATTATATATACATACAATTGATTGATACTATTTTTATATCATTAAATTCCATGTATGATTAAATTGTGGTTATCTTAATAATAAAATTTTATAATCTCTCAACATTTTGTCTGGAATTAGTTTTTTGTTTTCCTATATTTTTCCACATTCCCATTTTTCATTTATGTTATAATATAATATCATGCATCGATATTCATGTTTGTTATTATAACCCCATTATGTTACCGTGATAATCCAATTGAATCAAATTTTTTACCTCAATCATGTTATTCCATTATTATTTTATTATTGGGTTTTATAACTATCCCCATTCTTATATATATCGTCAATATTTCGTTTTCATTTTTAGATGATCCAGGAAATATAAGAGAATGTTTCAATATTTTTAAAATAATGATATTGTAACAATATTTTATGTTATTGTGGTATATTTCTATTTGATAATAAAATCTCTCCCATGTGGTCATATAAGAGTGTATTATATGTACATCTATGTAATATATCATGAATTCAGGTGTATTAAAATATGAGTTATCATAAATATCAAAAATGAACACTATAATAATGAGAAGTTTTATTTGTAAAGTTATAATATAATGAATATATAGTATTTAATTTTTGTAATATAACCATTACATGACCCTTATTAAATGGTGATAATAATTGGGTGTAATACTCATAAACATATTTCCAGTTTAAAATTATCATTATTTCATAAACATACATAAAGATTATTTATATGATCAAAATATAAATTTTTATCATAAATAATAGATTTAGAATAAAATAAATGATTTTGTATAAGAATTAAATATTAAAATTATCTTTTAGAAAATAGAAATGATTTTGAAAAAACTATATTTATGTATTATATATATATATTTCAAATTTATTACAATTAATGACTCATATAAGTAAAATTTATTGTTGAAATTAAATGAATTATCAATGACATAACATAATAACAACCAATAGAAAATTATTTAACTAATCATATCATTCATTTAATTATTCAAATTAATATAAAAAATTATTAAAAAACATTGTTTTTATTTAATATTATTTTGTTTTATTTGAAATGTGAATTAATATTATTTATATTATAAAATTTAATGAAATATTATATATAAATATATAATTTAATTATCTTTTATTAAATGATTATTAATTAATTATAAATAAATATGAAACTAGTTAATGTTAAAAGAACCAATTTTACAAAGAATAATTTTAATATTTTTAATATATTTTTATCCAAATAAATTAAATTAATAATTTTTTTATAATTTTTTTTAATTTAATATATTTTATGCAAGTACTGATCATTTTTTTGGCACAACACGCACCCAAATATTTTATTAATAAAAATAATATACAATGTGAGAGCCTGAGGTGAAATGTGCTTGTAGAAACTAGGAATTTAATGATAACCTATGAAATTTCTAAAACATAGTACAAACAATTCTTCAAATTAAACAAAATAATAATAATTTTCATCCCTCTAATGGAGAACTAAATCCCCACCACATAAATCAAATAATAAAACAACATAAATTTTTTTTTCTGATTTTAATTAAATGTAAATTTATAAGAATATATTCATTCTAATCTTAAAACTCTATCATTATAAAAAATATAGTCCCATTATGAAGACACCTATTAAAATTAATGGTTATCAACATTAAAAATTCAATCTAATATTTTTTCGAATATTTAGAATCCATTTTTCAAAAATAACTTTGAATTCCAACTATATTTTTAGTTATTAATAGTTTTTTATATGGATAAAAATTAAGTTACTACATTGATGGTAAAATGAGGAAAATAGGTCTAACATGGTGTAAATACTTATAAAATACTAAACAAGTATCCTTAATTATGTGTGTGAGGGAATAATAAACCTCAAATAATCCATTATAATTAAATTTCTGTTTTCTACACATTCCTTTTTCAAAATGGTAACCATGTGTATTAAGGTATGATTATTTGAAAAAATGCCACTCAAAACTGACATTTAAAATAAATCCTCCTATAGCCATCCAAAACACTATTATTGTCTAGTTATAAATTTAATACATACCCATTTTTAATCTCTTAAATTATTTTTTTAAAATTGTAGGCATTGGTCAAATGAATTACGCCTAAATCATTCATTCTAAAGGAACCCATTTCAAGGAGATAATTCATCAATGTTCATAGTTTTTAACCAAATTTTTGATTACCAGATCATGTAAAGTATTTATAAACACAATTATCAATTATAATTAGTTCAAATTATCATCATTATTATTCATAAAAACCTATATTACTATTATATAACTCTAAAATTGTAATATCTCACTAGTTTAGGAAGATCATATATTTTTCAGTTCAACCAAAAACATTATTGAATCTTTACTAACATAGCCATTTTCATCATGAATAATATAAATGAATTAATACAAGTAATATATTATATTAAATATTAATTTTTTTTGAATATGGTTTATAAGTGTGACATAAAAATGAATTATCGTTAAAACGTAACATGGTGTTATCATTAAATTACCGAAAACATGATCACCATAGATTCCATTCTTCCAAACCATAACCATACATTCAATGAAATGAACATAAGAGTGAATAAATCATTAAATAATAGTGATTATACTACTTTTAATTATATGTAAATTACTAACATGTTATCAATGAATTTGTATCAACATCATCATTATTAATCTTATATAAAATAATAAAAAGTAATAACATCTCATAATTAAAATAAACAATAAATAACTAATATATGTGTAATGAATGTTTATAATTTTAGAGCATAAAAGGTATTAAATATTAATGATTTTATAAAATAATATATTATTATAGTTATTTATATTATACAGAAGGTTGTAGTGTGTCAATGGAAGTTGATATTTAAAGTATGGGTTTCTCATCTCACTTTACTTTAATTGAGATATGGTTCATACTCACCACATTTTTTATTTTGTTTGGTGTAAATATTGTCCCATAGAAGAATTTGTATAATAATTATAATTATTTTAAATGTATTTAAAAATATATCTTTGGTTCACTCTTTTAGGTCCTATGATTCAAAAGTTACTAAAGTCGCAAAGGTATCATTCAAATATCACAAATAAATGAGGTTATTTATGAATAAATTACCATTGTGAGAAATTTTATATTATTTATCGCTATAAAACATCTATTTTATTCTCAAAAATTTATTTTTCGTTTTTACAATTACTCTTAAAAAATTTATAATTAATAAAAATTAATTATCCAAAATGGGAATAACCATATCTATTTATTTTTATTAGGAATATATATACTACATGTACTTAATTATTATATAATTTTATATTGGTAATTATCCATAATTTGATTATAGATTAATTTGATGTTATATTATCCTTGAATTTAGTTATGAAATTCTTAAACAAAATTTTTAAATGATATTTCCACGGATATTTTCTATTGACATGAATTTATTTAGAAATGTGTGAAAATAATATATTTTTTTAATGTCATATAAATGAATGAACTTTACAACCATAATTTCAACTTTAATTACAAACAATCCTTATTACTTTTTCTCTAAATTAATTTTTATTATCATTATCTTATAAATAATTTTTTTAATATTTTTCAATTATAATGGTCATTTATTATTGTTTTTACAATATTATTTTTAACTCTAAATTTTTTTTTCATAGATTAAAATATCAATTATTTTTCAGTATTATTTAATGGTGATATGTTCTAGTTATACTTGTAGCCTTATTTAATTATATTTATTATGATAATGATTTATGAATATATTCCAGAATATCATTTCATTCCCATTGGGTTAATTAATCTATGATAAAATTACGATTTTGTATGTTCATGATGTGCATAAATTAAGTAATCATAGGATAAGAATAATAAATATCTACAATTCCATGTCATACATATAGAATGAAATATGATCATCCTTAGGATGATCACATATGAACATCCAAAATAAATTAACAAATATAGTCATTCCATCATTAAAGAACCACATGACCAATATGTAATACCATAGATACCATCCTAAGTACCATGTCGTTTCCCATATCCTCTATGTTCAAAATGAAGACCCCTTACAATTACTAATACCATGACAAATAATGTGAGCAAACATCAAAGAAGGGTCGTGCATGGTTTGAGTATGGACTCAGTACGCCTTCACTAACAGTGTCCTTGGATAATGTTCATTCAAATAATGATTAATGAAAAACATAAAAAATAGAAACCAAATCATACTACAAAATATACTCCTCTTTTTCATGAAAATCCTCATGTAATCCATTTTCTAACATGGCCATATCTGATGTAGAATAATGTATACCTTATATATCATACTATAAGAATCTCTATCCTCCCCATCAATTACATGTATCATGGAATCACGATAACCAATCAATGATAATTCCCAAGGACATTTCCACAAGCCATATCACATGAATAATATTCTTCCAAATCCATTTACTTACATTTAGTTCAACAACCAAAAAAAGAAATACAATGGACACACTCATCCTTCATGAATACTTCTTCATCCAAAATAACATATCATATATATACAATGATCTTTCAACACTTATCTTATGGTCACATTACACCAAAAACTACTAACGAATAAATATCCTCAATTGTGTTGATGAACCAAAACGTCATCTGCCATATGATACTCAACTATGATAGATACCACAAATAAATTAGGGGTTAAAACCACCTCATAGGACATATCCTATGCACACCTAAACATAATGACCTCATCCACTGGGATAGAAATTATCACTAATATCTTATAACCACACATTATTGAACAACCCAAAATATCAATAGTAGTGGTCAAAAAATTCTACAACAAATTGTAAAATCTAGTCATTCCATTCTCAATGATCAACCATGCACATACATACACAGGTTACACCCAAAACATTTCTAATGAATCACATCTCACAAATCACCCATTTACAACCAATGGAATCATTCTCCTTAACCCTTGAATCACCAAAACAATTCAAACTCAATCAAATCATCCATTTTCTGAAATGATAATTACCCTAGTAAACCTTATGAAGAATGAAAACATTATGAATTTTAGTTTTTAGTTTCACTTAAACAACAATACCCATTCCTATTTATTATAGATCATATGAACATATGTATTGAATAATAAATAACTTGGAATCCATTACCTATAGTATATATTATTATAACCACCATGAACCTATAACTAATATGGATTCAATCTAATGTAACATGTAAATTTTATAAAACTATACTTTATTGAATGGATAATATAAATTAGATAAATTATGTGAAAAATATAAATAACCACCTAGGGAAAACATAAATTAATTCTGTCTACACCTTCAAGAAATTTACATTAAAAACTTGTGATAATAAATGATGATAATTAAACCAATATATATGGATGAGACAATATGTTCTATCCAAAATAACCCTTTTCTCTATATACTAATTACATTACCAATAGAATAATTCTAAAAAATATCTAGAAAATGACCTTATTAATTGATTTTTTACAAACTGTGAGAGTATTATATATGGACTATTAAATATGGGACCCTTATGTTTGAATGCCTAATTACCCTTACATATCAACCATAAACCCTTACACATTATATAAAATTCCTATTTTTTTTATTATTTCATATCAAAGAACCCATATATATGAAAATGTATCATTTACTATCATAAGAAACATCCCACTTCTTTGTTAAATATCACTACACAATAACCCTTATTAATCCCAGAATTACCTTGATTCATCATGGGAATTTTATATTCTTAACTATTTTTTAATCAGTTCATGATGACTCTCACATACATATATTTTTCTATTACATAAAAATGAGACTCCCAGAACATAAAATAACTTTACAGCATTGATATCACTTATGTATGAAAGATTTACCTGTATGTATCAATGATAACTTTTTCTTATCAACCCATATATATAGATTTATTTCTACATATATATTATAACATCGATGTTACTCATATGTTTCACATAGATACTTTATCTAACCATTCACATGATTAATCTTATGTATATATGTATTTTAATTTTCTACATAATATGTTGTTACTCAAATATACAACGTCCCTTGCATAAAAATGAATCAAATTTTTAAAAAACTATAACTACTCAAAAATTTAACCAATATAAATAAAATATACAAAAAATCTAATTTATGTCTTAAATCACCAAAAGTCACCATTAATAGTGTAAATATATCATAAACTCAGCAACCCGTTGTAGAAAAAAAATATTTTTAATCATTATGTGGCCTATACCAACACTATTGAATCATAAACTAGCATTCAACACATGTTTCTAGTCTTGATGAAACCGAAATTTATATTTAAAAAAATAGGACACTATAGAGGAGATAATTGTACCACAGTTATGGTGTTTAAGCATTAATTTTGATCGATGCGAGGTGGTTACACCACAAAGATTACGGTCATTCCCAAACATAAAACTATGAAGGGGAGTCATGTAATAGTTTTTTTCTAGGAGGTAAATTGTAATATTACCCTATGTACCACGCTAAAATAAAATCTCTTCCCAATTCTCTATTTTAAATAAGTATGTAAATAAATTTATGGGGTTTGAATCATTTTCATCTCCGTCAATGGAAGCTCACCTACTCTTTCTTTCATTATCTATTCACTTCCCTAATGAGATATTTATCTTTTTTGGTCCATTAGATGATTGGTTTTTCATAGGGATTAACCAATTTTTTGGATCAATTCCTTTGTTGTTTATGTTTTTGTTTCATCTTTGTGTTGATTATCAATTAATATCATCTTTTAATTAATTTTTCTCTAGTTACTCATTTTCATGCAATTATAGTCAAATCATCCAATGATTCTTGATTTGTAAACCTATTTATAAAATTTGGTATCTAGTTTCTAGATTATCCCTTTCTTATATATATGTTTATTTAACATGTTATTTGAAATCATGGGTTGTTATGTGTATCACCAAGTACAAAACCACTTATAGATGGTGAATTATGTCATATATGTTTTTTTTCTTGGTCGATGTGTCTGAGATTTATTAGATATTTTATGAATGATTTAACATAATGAAATATGTAATTTTTACTTGATATTATTTCTTTGGTTCCATAATGTGACTATCTTATAAAATAAGGGTGTTATGACATTATTAAGCATGACTTGTGTGGTGATGACTATTTATATATGTTTTGATTGTGGTTCACTATATAAGTTATGGTTATAGGATGTTGGTAATTTACAATCATCATAGAGGTGAGGATGTTTTGGTTATATGAACATGGGATAGGGCCCATGGGTTAGTATTGAAAATTAGTTGGTTAGAGATATACTAAATAGTTTAGCATCAATGGATGATGGCATTGACCGTTAAATATGGGGAAGGTGGGTTGTAGGGATTTAAATTGGAACATTGGGTGAATGAGATCACTAGATGGGAGTGGATAATTTCGATTCCCAGGTTTCTCCAATTTTTTATGTGGATGATATAACAAGAAACGGATGACTAGGTGGATTAGGGTACAATATGTGGTTGTTCCTTTGGGAATTTACTGTTATTGTTTCAATACATCTGGGTGGGATATGTGTTGGAGTGAGTAGATATGTGGAATTAAATTGGATTGATTTCCATGATCAATTCTGATGTGGCGGACAATGGGTAAATTTATACCACTATGACACTAGATGAAATAGATATATGGTCCCTCCCACTACTTATTAAGAATGATATATAGTGGGTCATAGTAAGTATTGGTTCTAGTTAATGTCACCCTATAAATGATCATATATTTGGGGATATTACTAAGGACTCCATTGATGGTTGATTACTAATATCATAATTAGATCCTTCATAATCCCACTAGTATAGGCACATGATTTATGTTTCATCATCTAATAAAAGAAAATAGGGATATAATATGGAGATTAGTAGCTAGAGGTTTTGTTGTTACACTAGTTGGATGTTTATGGATTTTAGATTGGGAATAGGCTAATCCTTTTTGTAACTAAGGATGTCCTTTACTGAAAAAATAGTATGTTTCGGGTTTTCCTATAAATTCAATCTAGGTTGATCATGGATTTTGTATAGAATGTGAAATTACCTTAATGTGTGACTACACTATAAATGGTTTCATTATTTCATAGTGTTTGAATAAAATGGGCACAAAATCAGGGGGAAAAGGAATCCATCGTCAAATGATGCTTTCTAGGACTAACTCTTCATAAATATGGTAAAGGTATGAGTTTTTCAAAGACAATGTTTCACAAAGGATGGGATTTCTAAAGGTGAATATCATCACAAATGACCCGATGGGTTGACCGTAATTTCCATGTCTACGAAAAGTGTGGCATCGCAACTGCATGAAGGGGTGATGACGATATCCATGAAAATAAGGAGCTTTATGAGTGTGTTAAATTTATCTAGATCGTCAAAAGTTAATGTTCTTCATGAAAATGTTTTCAGAGTTTCAAGAAGAGTAAACTAAAGGTGTGGGAGAAGAGTGAATGGATGAGACAATAATAGTCGGTAACCCCCACTTTAAACCCCATGAAATGATTTTTATAAAAGGATGGATCATTCTGAATTCGTGAAGAGCAAGATATTTGAGAATTAGTTATTCATTGTAAAATTTAGCATCACTAAATTTTTATCCTATTCTTGATCAATGGTTATGTATCTAAGAAAAAGGATTTTAAAGAGTACTGGGTGTTCCAGGATTTCTTTGTGAGCTTTGTGAAGGTATTTTTCCCCGTGAAAGAATATTTCCTAATAAAGGTTGTCGGTATTATGAAGGATGTTCTCAAATAGTTTTATTGAATAGCTGGTATATGTGAGGATTTAATTCCTGTGAATAAACACATGACTATGGTGCATGTTGAGTCTCATTCTAGGCAGGGACAGAGAAATATATTCCAATCTTCTAAAACAATCATCATGTTGTTAAAATGAGTGATACTTCACCAAATGAATTGTGTTTGGAGGAGTCGATGGATGTTATCCAAGGGAGGTAGTTTGTTATCCCCAAAATAATTGAAAGGCAGTGTGCCTAACATATATTGACTTTGTATGAACATCTGTATTCTATATCTATTAAATATTAGTTCATTTTGGTATGGTCGACAAACATTCGATGTATACTCCATGGACATCCCTTAGTGGTGAACTGTATACAAATACTAGGTTTTCTATCTTCATGTGAATTTTTTAATACTATATGACTCCATAAGACATTGTTAAAAAGTTCCAACCAACATGGGAAAAAGATCTACCATGTTAAAAGAAATAGTTTACACCCTAATTCAGCCCTCCCATCTCAGGGTTTCCAGATGGCCTACAAGTGGTATCAATGGGAGGTTATTAGATTAAAATTTGTTCTATATTGTATAAGGGAGAACTGTGAAAGTGTTTTGGGATTTCTCAACTTTTATAGAATAAAATTTCTTATTAGGAGGAATAGGATAAGATATCATCAATGTTCCCATATAATAGAGGTTATTTTTTCCACTACACATGGGATTTATGTCACTGATGAAGCATGGATCTCTATGATTGAAACAGATACATAAATGCTTGATGTAGATTCCAATTCATAAAATGCCCTTATTCTATCTCTATCTAATCACATATATCTATATGTAATGATTACCACTTCAGCTAAGTTTATGTAATAAAGATATAAAATATATATGAATATGAAAATAATGTTAAGGAGTAAAACTCCATGTTTTTCACAGTTTGTTCGATGATATGAAAATTCATCCTAATGAAATTGAAGAATCATTTTTTAATCAAATCACTAAAGTACATATAGAAATTCAAGGATTTGGTGAAGAAATAAATAATATTGGAATGAAGGAGAAAATAACGAGAAGTAATCAACCACTTTTTAATTGAAAGGATACAACACTTGATGAAATAGATCTCTATAAATATTTTATTGTTAATCTACAAAGATTTCTGGTAGATTATGAATTGAGAGATAAACACGAATATTCAAAAAATTGAGTAATAAAGGATGTTTCATTCAAATACATGAAAAAACATGATATTTCTAGAGTTATTTTCATTGTAGATAATGTGTAATATGGACTTTTATCTCTTTTTTATATGAAATTCATTTGAGGAAATGGGAGAATTTGAGGGAATATTAAATAACCTTGAAGATAAATTGTTTTAAAAATATTTTTGTATTTGTTTACGACTAACCTCATTATAAAATAATGTTTTTGTAATTCATGAACTAAAACCATCTCCATCATAATGAATATTCCTCAGACACATAATATAATATTAATCTGAATGTGTTTGAGTTCATCAATTCCAAAATAATTAGAGGCATAAATTCTAATTTTAAGTAAATTTACCTTTTCTGTAATTAGATAACCAAAGAAGATGTTGAGTTAGAAACACAAAAGTTGTCGATTGAAGATGTCATATTGATGATGAAGATTTTTAAAAGATTATTGTGAGGGTTGAGTTAAAATGTTTCCATATTTGTAAACTAAATAATATGATTCTTTTCTAGTCATAATGTTCTCACAAATCAAGAAAACAATCATGATAAAATATTTTGTATAAATGTTGGATAGTTTTAAATAATTTTAGAGTTTTAGTATAAAGAATAAATTATAATATTAATTACATCATAATGCTAATTCCATTATAATAATATTTCCCCAATAATGGTAATGTCATCGTAATGAGTTGAAATGGAAAGAAAATTCATAATGAGATGAGAAGGAAACAAAATTCATCATGATATGAAAAAGAAACAATATTCTTAATAAGATGATAAGGAAACATAATTGGTAATGAGAAAAGAAAGAAATATAATTCATAATGACTTGAGAAGGAAAAATAAAATTTACTGAGATAAAAAGGAAAGATAATTCACAATGACCTGGGAATGGAACAGAAATCATAATGAGCTGATAAAGAAATAAAATCAAAATAAGATGAGAATAAAACAGATTCCTACAGAGATGAGAAGGAAATAGAAATATTAATATGTTTAGAAGGAAACAAATACATAATTAGATTACTATGAAGAATACACAAAAAGAAAATTCAATAAATTTTATGAATAATTTCAGATGTCAATGATGAAAATTAATTTTTCATAAATGATGAAAAAATATAGGGGGGTGGAAGAAGTAAATATTGAAGTTTAAATTCATGGGATTTGTCGAATTTTAAAAAATGAGAAATTTGTGAATTATTTTATGTTTCCCTCTCTTGATTTTCTGAGACGCCTATAAATAGTTGCTCAGATCATTTTTTCATTGTGACTACACAAGAAAGAGGAAAAGGTGGAGCAGTGAATAAATAAATAGAATGTCATTTCTAGCCAAAGATATCATGAGGAGGAGTGGATAGTTTAGTGTTTTTTTATCAGTTTGATCATTGGTCCAGAGTTTTAGTTCTACAAAAGGAGAATGATTTCAGCATATTGAGTCTATATTCATGAGAGAATCAGATCCCGACTCATCATATTATTAAAATAGGATCTATCCAAATTTGAATGTGGATTCTAACATAGTAAATATTGATTAGTTTCAACAAAGTATTTGCTTATTTACTGGCTTAATTTTGTAAAAGAAAACATTGTAAAGTATTGGGAGTCAATATAATATATATTATATGGATATATAAGGTGTTTTATGTGATTTTACACAAGTTTTATTCACTTCATCATTATATTATATTTTCATAGTCCCATAAGTGTGGTTGTGGTATGGATGTAGGTTCTCACACTCGGGCCAAACCATGTAAATATTGTGTACTTTACATTATTTACTAATCTATAATGTGTACGTATTTACTAAAACTTGACAATGAAACAAATCTTAACAGATTGTAGATGTTATGTTTCAAAAAATTCTCATACTTCTAAAAAGTGAAAATTGATTCAACCCCCATTCTCATTTGTTATTTTATCATTTTGAACTTCTATTGGTATCAGAGTTTGGTCCCCTTATTGAATCCTTATAATGGATAATATTAATTTTTTCAATAGTATAGTAATTATTAAATTTGATTGAAGGAAATATTATGTATTGAAAAATAGGAGGATTCCTTATCTTAAATATCCTTTCATGGAAGTTTTTGATGATGCTACTATTGGTTTTCCACCTATCTAGAATGATGATCTTTGAAATTTGCAGATAATAGAAAAATAGAAGTTGTTGGAAAGGTTATAAATTCAATCCTAATATCATTCTTAGTTAATTTAAAAAAAACGTTGGGTCTTGATATTTCGAAAAGTATGCAGGATAAGTTGGAATGTGTTTTCAAATGGTATACTAAAATCTGGATACAAAGCTAAAAATATGGAAAATTAACATTGAAGAAATCAGAATGATATATGATGAAAAAATTGATTAATACTCCATTAATCAAAAAAATTTATTTTCAACATTAGATGTTTCAAATATTTCTTAGAATATTCCACAATTATAAAGAATCGAGTGGTAAAAAATTTGGACATGATTGATTCTAAAATTTCTTCTCTACAAGACAAAGATGATTTATCTCTTAATGAATTGAATAAAATTATTATTTCTAATGAAATGAAGAAATAACCAATGTTTAAAAGGAATATGAAATATTAAATAGGTTTTGAGGATATAAGAAACATGAGAATCCATTATGCTGAAGAAATTGATCCTTGTGAGTATGAAGATAAAGAGGATGGTAAGTTGAATAAAATAATCATGTCTCTTATATCCCCAAACTATCAAAGAGGAAGAATAAAGTAATGTGGTAAACCTCCTCTCAAATGTATTTAGTGTGGTGGAATCAAACACTTTTTTTGAATTCCCCAAAGAAGAATGTTCGATAATATGAAGATGATATTGTTCAAAAACCTAAATGGAATAAGTGGAAAAAAATGATAAATAAGATAACACTTTCAAAAAATAAATGAATATTTTTACTGAAAACAAAAAAAAATATGTTAATTAAGAAATTTTAATCAAACATCACTGAAAAAACTCATTTTAATATGAACGTTCATAAAAATTAAAAACCTCTATTTCAAAAGATGAGAAAAAAAATAACCCTCAAATAGTATAGAATGTGGTTAAGAATCTTATTGAGATTATCAACTTAGAATATAACTTTTTTATATCTCGATAAACATAAAACTCTCATGAAATAAATTAATGTTATGAATATATATTGTGAAAATGTTTCCGATGGAGGAAAATATTTCATCAAATAGGGGAAATAATACATCGAGGTTATTTTAAGTAAAAAATTTAAAATTGGTGAATAAGGAATGATGATTGAATATCATATTAAGTATATGTGGGCCATTGAATAAGAATTTTACATGTTTCAAATGATACTTTTTATGTTTGAATGTACCTCAAGGAAAATGAATTCAAACATCAACAATACTTTGGAAGTAAAAGATGATGCTTCTAACAAAAATGAAAATGATCAATATAAGAAACATGTGATGTATTATCATTCCAAAAAATTATATTTCATGTGATTATTTTAACATTTCTAGTTCCATAATATGTATTTGAAAATCTAGGGTGGAGAAAGGATGTGAAAAACCTATCAAATGAAAATAATTAGAAAACTCACTCAAAATAAAGGATGGTCCATGTCATTAGTGTGTTAGAGAATAAAGAAGTTACCAACCCCTATAATTTTTCTACCAAAAAAAGAACTTTCATAAATATTGAAATAATTATCTGATGTCCATTACTAGTGTTGTGAAATTTATGGGAATAATGAATCTAATTTTTTATACAACTTATCTCTCCCTAGAATAAGATTTTAGAAAAATGGAAAAATAGTGTAAGTAGAATGAGTAACATTCCTAGCTTATAGAAAGATGAAAAATGAATGATCAAGATGGTTCAAACATTCCATAAAAATATAAATGTCAATGTTTGGAAGATGTTTATGGATGATAAGATTTTCCTATTCATCATGCTGAAAGATGCATGGAAATCCTTCCAAAACAAGTTTCTTATGACATAAAAGAAAAGAAAGCTGAAAGGAAATAGCTAAGGAAAGGGTTTTAGTTTTTGAGACAACATTGAATGATTTTAAAAGGAAAAAACCAAGGATAATTGATATTTTATATTCTTCACATATGATAGGTGACAGATAAATTTTAAAACATATCTATATGTCATGATGGAGGGGTAGTAACCTTTAGTATAAATAGTTACATAAAATTAAAGAAATATGAATATATGAAATTAAAACACACAAATATTTTTATTAGGATGTTTTATTTTTTGATGAGCTCGTACATAACATAATTATTTATTAAAATATTGTGATTATTGATAAGAAATTATTTTTTGAAATGGTTTTCCTTCCATCAAAATGGTGAAATATGGAAAAGTTATTAAAATAGATAAAGGACCAATTATAATCTATTTCAAATATGGTAATTCAATAGTTCATGTTACTTGATCACTGATGATGAAAAACAATTCTGGTAATGATGAATTAGTT
Source organism: Viscum album (assembly GCA_963277665.1). Taxonomy (NCBI): domain Eukaryota; kingdom Viridiplantae; phylum Streptophyta; class Magnoliopsida; order Santalales; family Viscaceae; genus Viscum; species Viscum album. The sequence goes on along the minus strand of OY728153.1, from coordinate 1,546,676,123 downwards.
CTCTTGAGCAGAAAAAAATGAATAATATTTATAAATTTGACATTGTCTGTAATTTTTTATATTTTAAAATGTGAGATTAAGTGGTGTGTATTAATTTCCATAAATGAAATATGACTATAAATTTCATAAGAGAATTTACATTCCATGTTGCGTACCTCTTGAACTTATTCATTCTGATTTTTCTGGGCTGATGATATATCATTAAAAAGTGGGTTTATAATTAAATAAATTTATTTATGATTTAAATCAGATGACTAACATCATGTTTATGTAACAAAATTAAAACAATATATAAATATTTATCTGTTTTTAAAAAGATGTCGAGAAATAAATATGGTCTTATATAAAGTAGTTGAGAACATATAAGGGTACTGAATTCATAAACAATTATTTTGCGGTATATCTAAGAAATAATGGTATCAAACATTAGTTCAGTTCTCCCTATACTCTAAAAAAATGGAGTAGAAGAAATAATTAATAGTGCTTTGGTAGAAATGGGACGAATTATGTAAGAAGAGTACAAACCTTCAAAATTATATTTGAGAGATGATGTTAGTATTGTTTAACATGTTAAAAATATTTGTTGGTTCAGAACAGAAACAAACAAGACTCCTTATGAAATGTGGTATCACAAAAAAAAATCAATGAAATAGTTTAATGTTTTTAGAATTCAATATTTTCTCAAAATAAAACATTTGGATCTGGGAATGTTCAATGAGATAGCCGAGGAAGGAACTTTTATGGGTTATTCATCAAATAGAAGAAGTTAAAAATATTGGAAGAAATGTTTACAAAATTTGGTGGACTGATATAATTTGAATGTAATTGAAAATAAAAATTCGATAAAGAAGTTATTGAGAATTATTATGAGGTTAAACAAGAGATTTTTAAAAATAGTGAATGTAATTCAAAACATCCTTATCAATATCTAGAAGAATTGTGTGATGCAAATTTTTTGTTGGAAAAGAGTGATTTAAATTTTAAACCTTACTAAAATTTGTTGAATATGAAAGCATTATTGGGAATCAGAAGGAACCAGTTTAGAGATTAAGAATGTTGAGTGTAGAAAATCTTACATCACTTATCTCAAAAGTTAAACCAGAATTAGTTTCAGTAATTATTTCACAAAAAAAATGAGTTGATTATATAAATGAAGAGTTGGATATGATTAAGAATATTGAAATGTGGGTACATGGTACACATACAACAAAAATAACGAAAGAAAGTTGGTTTAAAAACCATGTCAAATACATAAGGATAAGTTTCTTGAAACAATGTGATGGTAGTTTAAAAATGCTTTAAATAGGTTTATGTTGTAGATTATGAATAAAATATTTCCCAAGATTCAAGATTTAAAAGTATTAGAGTGATTCTTTTATTGGCCATGTATCAGAATTAAAAAGTTTATTAGATGAATGCATAGTTAGTCTTCTTTAATGGTGATATTAAGGAAGAAGTTTACATTGAACAACCTAGTGGGTTTCAACTTTATGAGGATGAAAAAAAAGTTTGTAAATCAAAGAAAGATTCATATAGGCTGAATGAAGCTCCGTGAGAAGGTAATTCTATGTTTAATAATTACTTGAGATTGTTCAGTTTTTCTAATGGAAAAGTTGATAGCAATTTTATGTGAAATATTTGGACTCTAAAACACTAACTGTAATTTTATATGTAGATGATATGATTTTTTCTTGTGGGTAATAAAAGTTTCAAAGAGTTTGTTGAGGAAATGAATAATAATTTTGAATTGGAAATGTTTTGAGAATTCACTTTCTATATTGTATTACATGTTAAACAAAAATAAAAAATACGTTTTCGTATCTAAAGAAAATCATGACACGTAATTAGGAAATATGTTTAGTATGGAAGAATCCAAATAATTTCGTACTCCAATTTCAGTGACCACAATGTTTAGAAAATATGAATCATAAAAAATTGTGAATCAAAATGATTATTGGTATATGATAGTAAGTATACATTATCTTAAAACGTCAGGTATTTATACAGTTTATGATGTGATATTCTCTTCTATGTATCAAAGTAATCAGAAATAATCACATATGTTGGAAGAAAAAATAATTCTAATATATCTCAAAGGGAAAACCTCACATGGGTTTTTATACAAAAAAATAGTGATGTAATGTTAATGGTAATAATTATTCTGATTAGGCCAGATATTGTAATGATAGAAAATTAACATTTGGAGGAACATTTTTCTTGGGATTATGACCTAAGAGTTGTCATAGTAAGAATCAATGCTTATTAAATCGTAGTATAGATGAATCAAAATAGGTTTTAGCTACTCAAGATTATATTCAAATGTTATGGATGACGATTTAGTAGGATTATTTCAATGTAATTTTTTCTAAAACATTAAAGATATATTTTGATTATTAGAGTGAATTTAATTTTTCTAAAAATACATTCAAACATTCAAGTTCAAAACAAATATATTTAAATATTAACATTATAAAAGGAAAATTTGCTACTGAGATGTTTTTCTTGGGATACATTTCAACAAAGTATCATATTATTTATATCCTTAAAAAATATATAACAAAATAATGGTTTGTGGAATTATGGAAGTGACTTCATGTTTATAATCTACCATGTCTTCGGAATCCTCAAAAGGAAGAAGAGCCACCCTGCATTTGATTATGTTGAAAAAAAATAAGTGAAAGTAACAACATTTTAAATTTTAAAATTTTTTTACATATCCATATTTTATGAATATGATGTTTGTGGTTATCATAAAATGAGGATGAGAAAACAAAATGTGGGAGACAAAGATAACAGTTTGGGGAGTGTATCATTACAAGGCCACAAAACATTCATTCCACTTACTGATGAAATTCATTCGAAATCATTACTTTATCCAGTAGTGTGGTGTCACAAGACTCTCTTTTGTGATATTTTTTTTAAAGTAAAAAATACTTCATCTTTTTACATAAGTTATATTTTGAAAAAAAATTAAGAGTTGGAAAAGTTATTAACAAGTGTTTTAATAAAACCAAAGGGGTTGAATGAAGAACCATTTTGGTAGTTGGTTTTAAAATAGGTTTTTTATTTTTGAAAAATAACCTCTTTGTAAAATATTTTTTTTTTATATTTTGGAGTCAGACCAATATCCTTCATAATTCAGATTCATTATACTAATAGTATTATCTTTATCTACGTCAGTTTTAGATCATCAGATCCAAAAGAATCAGAGGTAGAAATTATTTATTTCTAGAAATTTAACATTTCTATAATATAAGTGAGAATGAATTTGTTGAGTTGGGAAGATATGAGTTTTTTAGTGGTGAATTCATATTTTTTCTGAAGAGTATTGAATCAAGAATTTAAAGTTATAAGTTATAATATTTTCATACATAATAATAAAATATATAAAATTATTATCTTTTCATAAAGTTATCAAGAATCATGAAAACACTGTTGATAAAATATTTTTATGAAATGGTGGAGATGTTATAATTATTTTAGAGTTTCATTTTGGATATTCTATTGTAATGGTAAATCCATTGTAATGAGATGAAAAAGAAACAAAGTTCAAAATTATATGATAAGGAAACATAAATTTTAATCATTTAAAATGGACACGTAATTTGTAATGAAATGTGATGAAAACAAAATCATAATGATCTGATAAAGAAATATAATTCATAATGATATTAGATAGAATCATAAATTATAATGTGAAAAAAAATTAATAATATGAGAAGGAAACAAAAATTTTAACAAGCATAGATGGAAAAAATTTGTGTAATGCACTGAGAATAAAATAGAAATTGTAATGAGTTTAGAAGGAAATATATTCATAATGAGATGATTATAAATAATAACAAAAAATAAAATTCCATAAATTGTATGAAGAATTGAAGAGGTAAAACTTGAATGTCAATTTTTCATAAAACTATGAGAAATATGAGAAGGATTAAATAAGTAAAATTTGGTGTTTAAATATGAGATACTAATAGAGTATTGAAATATGGGGATGCAAGGAATGATTTCAATTTTCTTACTCATGATTTTCTATGTTACTAATAAATATCCTCTTATATCATTCATTCAGTGTGTCTTTTCACACAAGCGGAGAAAGTGGAGTGTTGAATAATCATGTGAAATTCATTTCCACCTATATATCTCATTTGGTGGATTATAAAACATTATTGTTTGTTACCGTTTAACTCATTTTATAATATTTTTTCTTCTTCAAATTTAGAATTGGTTTATCATATTGAGTCCATCGTATTGAGAAAATCAGATCCAGACTCATCAGATTGAGAAAATCAGATCGATCCAAATCAATTTGAGGAATTAGACTAAGAAATTGTGGAGTAGTTCCCACAAATTCATTATTCATTTTCTTTTGGATCAATGTTTCTATAAGAAAACATTATAAACTGATAGTATTAATTTCAATATTTCTAATTGAGATTTATATGGTGTATAAGAGTAGTTGGCCTATGTTTTATTCAATTCATTATAATAGTGGTTTTCTATATAACCATAGGAGTAGCTATGGAAGGATATAAGTTCTCATTCTAAGGATGGAACTTAAAAATATTGTGTGCTTTAATTTCATTCCTACTTTTTCTTGCATGAGTATTTTCTAAAGTTTGACCAACAAATAAATCTTAACATGTTGCAGGGTTTATATTTCAAAATAAATTAATTTATTAGAATAAGTGAACAAATTATTAAACCCCCCATTCTCAGTTATTATTCATTCCTGTATTCCATCAAATATTTCCTATAGCTAGTTTTCAATGTTTTAGAGTTGGGAAAATTTTCTCTTAGTTCTCCAGGAATTTTGATGATGAATAAAGTGAATCTAAAAGTAGGAAAAGTCCCCAAAAATGGTTTCCCCAAAAGGTTTACTTCAAATAAGTAAGGAAATTATAGAGAAAGAGTTTATCCTATAATTAATATGAAGATAATAATTACATTTTATAAATGAAGAACTGAAGTTTAAATCTGAAACCCAAGCATCCTTGATGGATAAAATTATAAATTTATTAAATTCTCAAGATAATGATAAACATAATATGTTTATCTGTGTTTTTTGATCTCTTGTTAAAATTTAAGGATTCTCTAAATATGATTGAAAATTACTAAAAGGGGAATAGAAATGTCTGACATATGGTATAGTCATCAATGTATGTTGATCAGTGTAAATTATAATTTAATTCCCTAGAAGAAGGATAAAAATAACATTCATCAAATATTTAATTCTCATAATAGATTGGGGAATTTAATCTTCAGATCAAAGAGTAGGAAGATGTCATCAATGATCTTACTATGAGAATTTTGGAGAAAGGCAATACAGTTTATGAGGTGTAATATATATGTTATATCTCTAATGAGTAAATTGCGTACTGAATCAAATTCATGGGAAATAATGAAGAAATTATAGTTTGGATGATTCTATGATATTGAGATGTTTGTAAGAGAAAAGTGTGGTTCTAAAGGTGTATAAAAGGATTTGAGTGATGAAATATCCACTTGTGTGGGTAAAATTGTAATTTTATATGATTCTAAAACATTTAAGGCTAAAAATAAGTTGATCCAAAATTAAAGGTGAAAGACAGGTGAACATATCACAAAACCACCTCATGTCAAAAAACATGCTTCAAATCAAACCGAATAGAGAGGTAAAAATTATCCATAATTATCCAGAAATGATATCCAATAAAATAATCATTCATATGAATGGTTAATATGCAAAAATGGTAGTGAAAATACATTTACTCTCACAAAAAGTTAATTCTTTGGATATATAGGATATAATATGTTGCATTGTAAAGAAAAAAGAAGTTATCTGAATGGGGAAGATCTTGGAAGTAAACAATGGAGAATACAACCACAAACTTCATCTTTTATAATTAATTAATTTTATGGATATTTTTTAAACTGGTCTAACTATTTCCATAAATCTATTCATTGGAGGGAGAAGAATGGATGGAATATTTCTAACAAAACTCAAAAAACATTCAATACCCCAACCTATGTGATTTTATAGTAAAAATGGGTACTCTCCTTAGATAGAAAAATATGATTATGATGAACAAATGAATATGTAAATGATAATGTAAAGTCCATATATATCCTCCATTCAATTATATATCACATGGAATAAAAAGAATAAATTTAGAAATCTAACCAGTCATAAATAGCTTTGAAAGCGATAAAGAACAGAATCACCAACTTTCCTATCATTGGGTGATCATCCCAAATTAAATTATGAAAATATTTATTTAATAATGTTATGAAATTTTTTTATGTAATAGTATGGTTTTTCAATTATGATTCATTAAAATTCAAAGTAATTTGAAGTATAGAACAATATAATGATGAACAAAAGAAAATTGATGTACTCCATATGGACGGATTGTTTCAACGTATCCTAAGTGTGACTTAGCTGTATGACTAGAAAATGATAGTGAAATTTAATCAATATGGGTGGATGATCAAGGTAAATAAAGGAAACCCTGTAATGAAATGATGAAGAACTAATATCAATTTATACTAGTTTGACGGTAAAGAGAACATTTGTTACATAACAGTGGAATAATAATAAAACTTGTGGCACCAGAGGTTCTGTCAAATTAATTAAAAATCCATGATAATGATATCTACGATTAATATTTCCATTGTTATACCAAATATAAATCATGAATGATACAATGAATTTGAGTCTTGTATATGATGAAATGTGGTCTCCATTTCATATCTTTTGAACAATAAAATGGCATCAAATCTTCATGATCTTGTCCATACTGACACATGTGTTCCAATAAATGTCACTACAATATATGGAGAGAGGTACATAATTATTTTTATTTATATGTAAAATATAATTCAATGTGTAATGATTATTATTTGGAATAAAAATTACATGATTGCATGAAAAATTATTATCAAATTGTAGAGAATGAAACTCTTCTAACAATCAAGATCATATGATTTTACAAATGTGGTTATTACTAATACATTGAATTGAAACGACCTAAAAATTTTGAATAAAATATGATGTTACTAGATATGTAACTCTATATAAAAATGGAATAATTGAACATAGAAATTGATAGGTGAATAACATGGAAAAAACTATACTGATTGAGTGTCATATTTCTAATTATTGTGGGAAAGAGGCTATTCAAGAAGTTGTGTACAGACAAAATTGAATAGGTATTTTTATGTGAGAGACCAAGACACTATATGAGTAATGGTATGGAAATGCTCTCCCTCTATATAATGTTCATGTTTTTCGAAGTAAATCTTTCATCTTAAAAAATCAATGAAATCAATGAAAACAATGGTGATGCTTTATAAGAGTGAATGTTATTTGGATGTTCAATGATGAATATAGCCTAAAATGCTAAAATAATGATCATGGAAGGATTTTGGAAATAAGGGATATAAAAATAATTTATGAAAAACTATTATTACCTTGAAGATTTCATATGATGTCATGATAAAATATGAAATAAATCATATAAGGGAAAAATTCAATTGTATAAATACAATAGGTCAGAAAAAACATATAGGGATCACAAAACAAGGATGATTGAGAAGAGGAATCATAATAGGGAACTATGGATAATGAAAAATAATTAGAAACTCATAGGATAAAAATATGATCATAAATTGGTCAATGCATCATTATTGGGGATTGTTCAACACCTATAGAATAAGAAGATTTAGGAATGAAGAACATTACAACATCCTATCTCTAGTGTAATGAACATCGTTTAAATATGCAATGAATGATGGATCTTGGTTTAAGGTTTTGAATGATGAATTGGATATGAATCAAAAAGAACCATACATGGGGTCTTGTAATAAAACCCAAAAAATCACATTGTGATTAGAACAAAGTGGATCTATAAGAAAAAATTCTATGAGCATGGACATGTGATCCGAAATAAGGCATGGTTAATGTGTTAAGGTTATTCCCATATTTAAGGTGTTGATGTGTAAGAATCATTTTCTCTTGTGTCTGGACTAGAGTGAATCAGGATTTTTCTTTCCATTGAGATAAAAAAATTATATATTCTTTATGGGATGGATGAAAAAATGAAACTCCCAAATGGTGTTCTTAAAGAAGAAGTCCAAATTGATTAAACAGTGAGATTTCTAATTGGAAATAAAGAGACTATGGTTTTTAGATTAATAACAGTTCTATATGGTCTGACGTAGGAAGCATGAGTTTGATATTTGGGACCCAATGATTATATGAATAATCTATAGTAAAAAATGGGAGGTGTTGCCCATAATCTCTATATGAATAATTATTATAAAGAAGAATTTCTGGAGTAGGTGTGTGTGGTTGAAATCATTTTTTGTGGAAGAAAAAAAGGTTCAATGGCATAAGTTTCTAATCACATGAAACTAGAATTTATTATTTATATTATGGGATAACTCACAGAATTCATGGGGTTGTAGGTGATTCAAAATATATATTACATGATTATTTCCCAGGAAAAATATATTAGAGTAGTGCTGATGAAATTCGATATCCAAGACACCAAACCAATGTCAACTCCAATTTCGTTTGGGAAAAACATGGAAATCATTAGAATGGGGAATCTGTGGATCCCAACCAATAAAAAATAATATTTAAAATTCTATTATACTTCATTACGAATGTTTTAGATATTTTCTTTGCAACATGTTGAACAACCTTCTTTTAAAGTAATCTGGTGGAATCAAATTTGGTAGATCTGAAATGTTTCAGGATATATATTCAATGTACTCTCTATTTTATCTTATACTTTTCATCATGTAAAGATATTAAAATATTGGAATTTTTTGGTACTGGATATGTTGTGGATAGAAATATCATAGTTTTTTTAGAATTATTTATTTGAAAAAATGTGTGGTCTAGTTGATCAAGAAATAATAATGCACTTATCTTATTTAAAATAAAGTATTATATATCTTGGCTACAAAGGCATTCACTTACCTATTGTGTATAAAGAAACAACTGTATAATATTATTGATGAGTCGAATCACCAGATGGTGATTCACTGTGACAACAACAGGGTGATTGCTCTTAAAAAGAATCTTATTAAGAACTCACTTTAAAAACGTATTAATAATCTATATCACTTCATCAAGGATAATGTTTAAGAAGTTTTGATTAAAATTTAGCATGTTGGATTGGATGACCAAGTGGTAGAAAGTATGAATATGTCATTGTCTACACATTTGTTTAAAAAACATCATTTGAACCTTGGTGTTTATCCACCTCTTAGTGAATGATGAGTTTAAGGTTTGTATCCTCTAAACAGTTATATTAACTATTTTTATATGTTTATGGATGTGATGTGTCACACCATGACCCATGTTATCATATTATTTTAATTATTTATTTATCCATAAATAATATTTTTGGGGTTTGGTGTGAGTCAGAGACACAAATTCTGTTTCTATGATATAAAGTGTGATTATTGAGGCGATGTCGTTCGGCGTGCGAGCAGAACACATTTTCGAAACTCTCCACGGATCCGCTCGTATAACTGTGCATCCCGCTATCTTTGGAAAATTGAAATAATGAGTTTTTATATTTAAATCACACATCTATTTTTGTCAACTAAAATTTTTGTTGCTGTAAATAATTATTTTTATTTTTACTATTAAAAATAAATGAATATTTTTATCATTTTTATTTTTATCATTATGATTATAATTATCATTATTATTTTTATCATTATCTATAAATAATTAATTAATTACGTTGTTAATTTTGCAGATAATAATATTATTTTTATTAAATGTGCTTTGTCATCAATATTTATTACTATTGTCATTATTAATATTTTTATCACCACTATTTTGTCCATATAATAATTATTATTATTCCTTATATCGTTTTTATTTTCACCATTATTCATTATCATTATTATTGTTAATTCTTTTATTATTATTATTATTACTATTACTATTATTATTATTATTATTTTATATTTTTTATTATTCTATTTCTTTTTCCCCTATTTTATTTTTTTTTCTCTTCATTCTTTTTTAGGGTTTCATCTTTTTCATGCTTCCTACTCTCTCCCTTCTTGTGGTGCCCCTTCCCCTCCTGCTCATCCGCTCTTGTTCAGCCTCCTCTAGTGCGCAAAGATGCAGCACCTGCACCGGCCATGCTGGACTCCCCGTAGCGCAGCTCTACCCCCTTGCTACATGAAAACAAACCGGTGCATCTCTACTCTATGGTGTGGCCCCACCTCAGCACATCTTTCCCCCTACATTGCGCGCTCCACCTTCTCTGGCCCTCGACTCGTGCTCACCCTCCCTCATATAGCCAGCCTACCCGGATCCCTCCTCTCTGTCCGCCGCTGCACCCTGCCAGCCCGCCCTAGCTCCCTCTTTTTCTGCTGCTAAACCAAGAAGCATCTCGCCTTGTCCTCCCTCCTCTCCTTCTCCCCTTTGTAGCAGCCCACACTACAGCCCCCAGCAAGAACCTAGCTTGGCCTCCCCTTCTCCCGCAGCCCATGCATAGCCCCCATACCTAGACTCTCCAGCAACACCCCTCGGCTCGGCGCTCCCCTGACCGGCACCCTAGCAGCCCTCAGACAGGCAACCCCACTTCCCCTTCCTTCATCGACACCGACAAACCTTGGCTTCCACCTCCTCTCAACCTCCTCGGTTGTAGCAGCAGTCCATCGCCCTCCTCCTCGCTCGCTCCTATCGGCTCTCCAGTGCAGCAGTCGAACATCGAGCACCCCAGCTCTCGTCTGTCTCACTTGTACCCTTCCCACTGGCCGCCTCGCACTACCGCTGTCTGACAACCCTCACCGCAGCCCCTGGTCAGACTTCTTCTAGACACGCAGACCACATCCGCTGGTCCGACAACTTTTCCCAGACAGAAGACGCTTCTCCCATGCCAGAGCACTCCCCTCACGGCATGTACCCCACCAGTACGTCTTCTTCTCATGAGAGAAGCAACCCGCCTTGTTGGCGTTGCCCTGTTTCGACGCCAGCACACTACCAGCACTGCCTAAACAGCCCTCTAGTGGTCTGTTTCAGGTCGCGACCCCCCCTCGTTGGTACCCAATTGTTTTATGCTAAATTGATATTTTTTTTCATATATATATATATATATATTACCTTGGTTGATTAGTATTTTTATTAAATAAATATTTTTTTGGGTTGGTTTGAGCTTTAAGGATGCGCGCAGGGCATTTCAGAGTGAACTCCATGACTACGCTTTGTTTCCGAGCTTGTGTCATCGTCGCGCCTTAGTATTGAGGTAGGTTCCCATTGCACGTATTTTAAAATTTATGTTAAATATATTTCTTCGTTTTTTCACCCTATTTACGTGCTTAATATTATTAATTCATTTTTCACTGATAAATCGTCACTTATTAGAAATTGAAGTCTCCTTTTATTAAATATTGTATGTGTCGCTGATAAGTTGCCCGGTCTTCTCATATGGTTTATTTGGAAAAATAAAATTTGATTGTTTGGTTTTGGTATTTTGAAAATATTGGCAGCCTGTGAAGTATTATTCTAGGGCTCTTCAAATGGTTTCAAACTGGTTTTGGTTCCTTTTTAATTTGGTGACTGTGAAATGTGTTTAATGCCCATTTGGCACTTTATGGGAAATGATGAAAATGTTTTGATGAAAAACCTCCTAGGGTAACTCTCCTACCCTAGATACGATAGATTGTTTGTGGGGCCATGCTTTGATGCTCTCGGGTGCTCCAATGGTTTAAAGGAAACATATTGTCCCATAGAGTGGCAAGGGGTGATGGTTGTTGTGCATTATATATTTATATATCTGTGTGTGTGTGTGTGATTGGATGCTCGGATGGCATCGGTTTGCTCACCCCCTTTCCAAAATACTTGAGACATAGGAATCTGACATATTGAGAGAATATTCTGAGAATGAGTGCTGCACTGCTAGGTTATGGTACTAACCAATGGTCTATAGTAGGTGGATATATTGGGGTTATTACTATGGTATTTTCCCTCATCCTTCCTGAAAATGGATGGTCGAGCGTATTGAGCTTTCTGATTTCATCATGTGTGACATGTCAACAGGGATGAGGTCACATGTATTGGTGTCTTTGGGATTATTCATGATCTCCTAGGTTCACCCATGTCTATTGACTTTCAGTTACCTGAAGTGATGATTTGGAACTTATATGTATTTCTACATTTCTCTTGTTGTGTAATTACTTTTGTGCATTTTTTAATATTGTTTTCCCTATAATGTAATAAATTGGTTTTGACATGGTTTTTAGAAATGGTTTCCAATTAAAGTGGTTAATCCTATTTTTACAAATTTGAAAGTATAAACATCACCTTCCCTTTCCGTAAATGTCCATTGACACTAGTGAAATGAATCTAGATTTTAAAATGTTTAAGGTCAATGGTTGGTAGTTTTCTTTTGAGTAAAATATTTATAGATACATTCTTTTATAAATTGTAGTTCTTACTTGAAATGGTGTTTTTTATTGGTATTGCATTGGGAATAGATATCATGCTAGCCTACTGAGTTTTAATACTCACGTCTATAGTTCTTTTCTATTTTTAGCGTTTGTATAGGATACAGGTTGAGTGTGCTCACCTTTGTAAATTCTTGATTGTAGAGTTGAAGAGTGACCCTCTAGGTCACATGGAGTTAGTCCGGACATCGAGTCTGGTTTGCTTTATTTACTTTTGTTCTTGTTTAGTCACTTTACTCAGTCTATTTTATTATGCGCTACACTGTATTTTTTCTGCTTCTGTATATATTTATTTTGGGATAAATCATTTCCACAGTCTCTGGTGATGCCCTGCTGATTGTCACTAGCCCGGGTGAATTGGGAACTCCTCTCTGGCCATGTCATGGACCGGATCGGGAGGCCGGTTCAGGGTCTACCCGGGTTGGTACGTGAAAAAATAGTATCAGAGTAGGTTAGCTCTTAGTGGACCTTGCTTTTTTCAGAGCTCCATTTGCTATCTCGAATATCATGGTAGATGTCGTAGGATAATCGCGACTCGAGGGGTAGGTGTGGGAAGAGGGTCACGAACTCTTGCTCATGTTGATCCTCAGGCTTCCATGAGAAGTTTGGTTTAATTAGTATTCCATGAGATTTATATAATGTTGCTTTTTGGGACATGACAAAGGTATTTGGGCTAATATTCCTAAGACACATGGCCTGGCAAGCCATGTGGAGCAAGGGACATGGTCCAAAAAGACTCTCTATGTTGGTGACATGATTAACATATGGCTGCCAACCATATGGTCATGTTTTCCACCAACACTAGTTCCTTGTTTGAGATGTGTTGGGTCTCCTGTGACTTATGACAATGGTTAGAATTTGAGAAAAATGCATTTTGAAAAAAAAAGGTTGTTTTAAATGAAATGTTTAATTTGTGGATTGTTTTAAAAGAAATGGTATGAATGATATGTATTTGGAAAATAATGATTCTTTGTTTTTTCCTTTTGGTTCCAATCGGTTCTCCCATGCATAGTGGAATGTTGTAAATGTGGATGGATTTCTAGTATGGTGGATTGATTCCTGGGGTGGCACAGATACATTCATGTGAGTGAGACTCTAAATAATACCAATGGTGAGAGTTTATCCCACCTTGCTTGTTTTAAATTTAAGATGTTTTTAAAATTAATGTTTTTATTTTATGATGGATCGTTTTCTTGTGTTTTGAGACTTTCATATATGCGGTGTTTGATTTTTTAGGATTTTTATTTATTGATCTCCCTTGATTGGGTTCTTGACTCTTCTTGGCCAGTGGAAATTACCGTGAAGATTAGATGGGTGATCGTAGTGAGGTTGATCAAAAAAAGGATTTCATGCCTGAGTTTCAGAAGCTAAATCCATCCCTCTTTTATGTTTAAGAAGACCCTTCCACAGTAGAGTAGTGCATGTGGAAGATTGAAAGGGACTTTAACCTCGTTGAGTTTCCCAAGTCATTGAAGGTCATGTTTCCAACCATCATGCTTGAAGGATCACTGTGGATGCGGTGGAAGTCATTGTCTCCGAACAAGCCCTATCAAGAGCGCACATGAGAGTTCTTCAATTCATTGTTAATTTGTCAGTATTTCTCTAAAGAAGAAATGTTTATAAAGGGGATGGAGATGTGTTTTCTAGAGAAGGGTGACCGATCCGTGTTAGAATATTTCCAGGACTTTGGGGAGTTAGTCCCTTATGATACAGGGTATGATACAGATGACTCCATAAAGGCTCGATGCTTCGAGGTGGGCCTATGCCCCGATATATAGTATAAGGTGTCAGATTCTGACCTAACCTCTTTTCTCGATGCGGTGAGACATGCTTTTCAGGCCGAAGACGTGATGGCAGGGGTTCTCGAAGTTGTCCTCCCTCCTTCAATTCCAATGAGCAGTGGTGAAGAACCTAGAAAAGAGATGTGTATGCAATTGAAAGTCAATGGAGTTGGTCATGGAATCAAAAGGCCTTGGGATCATTCATTAACCTCTTAAAAGAGAGAGATATTTGTGAGTTATCTGTGTGGAATGTTGGGTCATATGAAGCCGTCGTGCTCTAGTGTTCTGAAACCCTGCTAGGGCTATAGATGCCTGGGTCACTTGAGACGATTATGTCAGGGCGTTGTAAGAAAGTGTCACAGAGGATTTTCTAAGAAGTGATGTGCGGTTTGGTTTTTGTTAAAATTTTCTTATGTATGTTTCCTTTCAGTGTAAGGTATTTCTTATCATTGCAGGTGTACTAATGGTGTTTTGAGTTTTGACATGTATGAGAATGTCATGGGTCTTTTTATGAACTCTAGTTTTCTATTATAGCAAGGTTTTATTATAAAATTCTTTATTTTCATCTGTCAGATCAGAATTTGTATGTTTCTTATTGGGATTATTAGAACCTGACTCCGAGGTAGGAGATTATTCATCCATTAGAGCTCTAGCCAAAAGGCCTTATATTGAATCGAGCACGTATTCAGGAACCCCGGGGGGGATTTTAAAGAGTCTGATTAAGGTTGTGCCACTGTCGTTGGGGTGAGGCAGTCTTAGTGTGTTTGTTGTGGTTTCACAATCGTTGTAAATTTTCACTTGTCACAAGTATCACGATGGATTTATCCCCCACCCAATATCAGTAATTGTGACTTTTTTATGCGAGGTGCTGATTAGTGGCCTTGCGTAGACCACCCATGTGAGTCAGTTGTGAATCTAGTTTGTGTCCATCTCGAAGTGATGGATCTTGAGTAGTTTTCTGTTGTGGTTTCATTTATCCACTCTTTCGGGTCACCCTCCCCGCCTATGGGGTTAGGGTTTGTAGTTCGTACAAAGTTTTCCTTTAATTTCTTTTCCCATTCAAAAGGGAGTGAGTGGGTTGAATGTTCATGTTGTGCTTCTTTTGTCTTAAGTAAGTCATGGTGCAGGTCTAGGTCGGTTTTCTAGTTGGGCGCTAGTAGGTTGGTTCTTTATGGTGGGAGACCCACCATCTCTTTGGGACTTCTCTTAAGTCGTTATCGGGTGTTAGTTGAGTCTATATGTTGGGGATTCCTTTTAGGCCTCCCCTTTACAGGTGATCTATTTCGGGAAATGAAGTTGAGTAATGTTGGTGGTCAATGGAATGTCTATGTGTTAAGAGCTTGGATCGTGTTGTATGGAATCCTTAGGTGTTGATAGATCAGCTGGTTGGTATGGTGGCTTTCTGAGGACGGACAGTGTTATGGTGGGGAGAATTATCACACCCCGACCCATGTAATCATTTTACTTTAATTATTTCTTTATCCTTAAATACATTTTATGGGGTTTGGGGTGAGTCCCAGTCAAAAATTCTGATTCTATGATATAAAGTGTGCTTTTTGAGGCAACGTCATTGGGCGTGCTAGGGGAACATATTTTGGAAACACTGCATGGCTCCGCTCGAGTAATTGTGCATCCCGCTATCTTTGGAAAATTGAAATAAATAGTTTTTATATTGTAAGGGAACATCTATTTTTGTCAATTAAAATTGTTGTTGCTGTTAATAATTATTTTTATTATTACTATTAAGAATAAATGAATATTTTTATCATTTTCATTTTTATCATTATGATAATAATTTTGATTATTATTTTTATCATTATGTTATAAATAATTAATTAATGATGTTCTTAATGTTGTGGATAATAGTATTATTATTATTAAATATTCTTTGTCATTAATATTTATCACTCTTATCATTATTACTATTTTTATCACCACTATTTTTTCCATATAAGAATAATTATTATTCCTTTTTTATTTTTATTTTAAGCATTATTCATTATCATTATTATTGTTATTTATTTTATTATTATTATCATTATTACTATTATTATTATTATTATTTATCTTTCCTATTTTTCTATTTCTTTTTCTTCTCTTTTCTTTTATTTTTTTTCTATATCTTCTTTTTTAGGGTTTCAATTTTTTTCATGTGTCCTTCTCTCTCCCCACTTGCGGTGCCCCCTTCCCCTCTAGCTTGTCCGCTCTCGTTCAACCTACTCCAGCGCGCAGAGCCGCAACACCTGCCCCAGCTGCCCTGGACTCCCCGTAGCGTCGCTCCACCCCCTTGCTGCGTGCAAGCATACCAGCGTGGCTTTGCTCTCTGGTGCAGCCCCACCTCGGCTCGACATTCCCCCAACCATGCGCGTTCTACCTGCTAAAGCCTTCAGCTCTTACTGAGCCTCCCTCGCACAGCCCACCCGCCTGACTCCCTCCTCTTTGTTTGCCGCTGCACCCAGCCAGTCTGTCGTAGCTCCCTCTCTATCCGTTGCTGCACCAAGTAGTTTCCCACCTCATCCTCCCTCCTCTCATCCTCCCCTTTACAGCAGCCCACACAGCAGCCCCAGCTAGAACCCCACTCAGCCTTCTCTCATATTGTCACCTGCACCCATCCCCCACACACATCCTACACAACAACCCCCCTCGGCTCGGTGCTCCACCGACCTGCACCCCAGGATCCCACGGACCGACGACCCCACTACCCCCTACTTCATTGACGCCAACCAGCCTTGGCCGGCAGCTACTCTCAGACACCTCCATCATAGAATCATCTCATCACCCCTCCTTCTCGCTCACTCCCAGCCGCTCCCCAGTGCGGCATCCCGACATCGATCGCCCCGGATCCCGCCCAGCTAACCCATACCCTTCCCACCAGCTGCCTCACACCTCTGTTGTCTGGCGGCCCTTGCCGCAGCCCATGGTAGAACTACATCTAGCCACGCAGACCCCCTCCACTGGTCCCACACATTTTCCCTGACCGGTAAACCTCCTCCCTTTCCAGAGCGTGCCCCTACCAGCACGTACCCTGCCGACGCATCCTCTTTTCATGAGAGAAGCAACCCACCTTGTTGGCACTACCCTTTTTTGATGCCCTCACCCTGCCGGCACTGCCCGACCAGCCCTCCAGTGGCCTTTTTCCAGTCACGACCCCCCATTGGGACCCATATGTTTTATAATCCTTTGATATTTTTATTATATATATATATATATATTACCTTGGTTGATTAGGGGTTTTATTAATTAAATATTGTTTTGGGTCAGTTTGACCTTTTAGGATCCGCACGGGCCCTTTCTGAGTGAGCTCCATCACCGCGCTTTGTTTCTGAGCTTGTGCCTTCATCACGCCTTGGTTTTGAGGTATTATCCCATTGCACTACTTTTAATATTTAATTTCAATATATTTCAGTTTTTTTGCGCCCTATTTATGTGCTAAACATTATTAATTCATGTGTCACTGATAAATCCTTATTTATTAGAAATTTAAGATTCCTTTTATTAAATATTTCATGTGTCGCTGATAAGTTTCCGGTTTTCTCATACGGTTTATTTGGGAAAATAAAATGGTTTTGTTTTGTTTTGATTTTATATAAATATTTCCAGCCTATGAAGTGGTATTTTGGGGCTCTTCAAATGGTTTCAAACTGGTTTTGGTTGCTTTTTAAAGTGGTAATTGTGAAATGTGTTTAATGACTATTTGGAACTTTATGGAAAATGATTAAACTGTTTTGATGAAAACCCTCGTAGGGTAACTCTCCTATCTTGGCTGCAATGGATTGTTTGGAGGGGCCATGCTTAGATGCTCTCGGGTGCTCAAATGGTTTAAATGCATGAGACTGTCCCATGGAGTGGCTCAAGGTGATTCTTGTTTTGCATTATTATATATATTTATATATGTGTGTTTGTGTGTGTGATTGGATGCTCGACAGGCATTGGTTGGATCACCCCCTTTTCTAAATACTTATGACGTGGTAATCTTGCATATTGGGAGAATATTCTGAGAATGAGTGTCGAACTGGTGGGTTAAGGCACTAACCAGTGGCCCATAATAGGTGGCTATATTGGGATTATTACTATGATGTTTTTCTCTTTGCATGCCTGAGAAAGGATGGTTGGACATATTGAGATTTTTGATTTCATCATGTGTGACATGTCAACAGGGATGAGGTCTCATGTATTGGTGTCTTCTGGATTATTCTTGATCTCCTAGGTTCACCCATGTCTGTTGACTTACAGTTACATGATGTAATGATTTGGTACTTGTATGTCTTTCTACATTTCCCTTTTGTGTACTTACTTTTGTGCATTTTAGTATATTGTTTTCCTTGTAAAGTGATAAATTAGTTTTGACTTTAATTCTAGAAATGGTTTACAAATGATAGTTTGTAATCCTCTTTGTACATATTTGAAAGTACAAATATCACCTTCCCATTCATTAAAAATCCATTGACACTAATGAAATGAATCTAGATTTGAAAATAGTTAAGGGTAATGGTTCATACTTTGCATTTGAGTAAAATATTTAGAGAAACATACTTTTATAAATTATAGTTCAAAAATGAAATGTTGTTTAATTTATTTTAAAGGTATTGCATTAAGAATAGATATCGGGCTAGCCTACTGAGTTTTAATACGCATGCCTATAGTTCTTTTCTATTTTTAGTGAATTTATAGGATCCAACTTGAGTGCACTTGCCTTGGGCGATGCTTGATCGTTGAGTCGGAGAGTGACCCATGAGGTCACACGGAGTTAGTCTGAATGTCGAGTTTGGTTATATTTATTTACTTTTGTTCTTGTTTAGTCACTTTACTCAATCTAATTTATTCTGCACAACACTATATTTTTTTCTGTTGCTTTATTTATTTATATTGGGAAAAATCATTCCCATAGTCTCTGTTGATGCCCTGGAAATTGTCGCCAGCCTGGGAGAATCGAGAATGACTCTCGAGCCATGTCAAGACTGGCTCGGCTGCTCGGTTTAGGGTCAACTAGGGTTTGTTCCGGACAAGATGCATGTTTATGGGGGATATAAGAAGAAAGAGGAGATTGTTTTGAGATCTATTAGTAAAAACATGGGTTCTATGGGATTATTTATAAAGGGTTATAATGATGAAATAACATAGTTATATTAGATTTATCTATGATATAATGGTGTTCTAATTATTGGGTTTTCAAAAATGATGCAATGATTCTATGAAATGATGATAATTTAGTGTTATGAGGAAACAGTTTATGCCTAACGTGAACATCACTAGGTATTCAAAAACAATAAAACCCAAATCATAATTCCTTTATTTTTTCAAAACTAAGAATTTTCTTTGTATACTTAGACTATTGTATGGTTTGTTTCCCACATATCATATTTTGATGGTGGTTTGTGTTTTCATGAATTTATCTAAAAATTTCATGCAAACCCAAACTATGATATTTTTTAAACCAAGGTTGTTTTTTTTTGAAATGGAGTATGGTTTGTGTTTTTTTTCAATCCCCACTGGGCTAATCATGGAGTTTAGGAGGAATGTTATCTTAAATAATAAGCTCACTAAATTGTTATGGTGGATTAATTTTGTAGTATTTTCCCAATTTTTGAGCATTAAAATCTATAGAAAGATGATAGAATAATGAAAGGTAGTTTTCTTGGACTGACACATCCTAAATATTATAACGGTAAGTGTTTTTTGAATATAGGGTTGCAAAATGGTTGATATTTTTGAAACTAGGTAGAATCGTGAACAAGCATCATGAATGATGCAATTATTTCATGGTAATCTCTTTAACAATTGGATGTGGAGAATCACAGATGCATGATGGGTTTATATAATATTTGTGATGATGAGAAGATTTAGGAGTGGGAAAATTTCATTAGAGCTTCCTAAACATAGTTTTTGAGATTCACAAACAATTTTATAAAGGATTGTGAACATCGTGAAAGGCTATGCCGATAAATAAAGAGGTATCCCCACTTCATAACACATGAACATATTTGGACAATATGATAGATCATTCATATTTGAAAAAATCCATGTTCTTTGAGAATAAATTATTCACTTTGAGCATGATAATCTAAAAAAAACTATTTTATTCCTGACCAATGCATATGTATCAAAGAAAATAGAATTTCACATTGATCTAGTTTCCCAAAATGACTATGTTTGCTTCATGAATAAAGTTTGTTCCACGAAGGATGTTTTATTTTTGATGTTTTTAAGATTCATGAAGGATATCCTCAAACAATAGTATTGTGCATCTGGTTTAGGAGAACAATTATTTCAAGTGAATAAACTCATCTCTATGATTCAAAAATAGTATAATTCTTGTAAGGTTCAAAGTTATAATTTCCAATTTACTAAAAATACCATCATATAATTTAATTAAGTGATAATAAACCTAGCGCAATGAGATAGGGGGAGTCGGTGAAAGAGTTCTGAGGGAGGTAGTGTTATATACGTAAAATATTTTAAAGTAATTGTGACTAGAACATAGTGACTATATGTGTACATATCTATTCAATAACTAGTGAAGATTAATTGATTTAGATATGATCGACACAATATTTTGTTATGCTTCTAAAACATTCCCTTATTAGTGAACCAAGTATAATTTGTTTGTTTTCTATCTGTATGAGAATGTTTGGTTATTTAGTGATTTAATAAGAAAGGTTTAACAAGATCATACTTATATGGGAACAATATCTATTATGATAAAATAAAATGTTGACAACCTTATTCACCCCTCCCTTCATATGGTATTATGAGGTCCTATATTCCTTAGTGTTGATATAATAAATCATTTTTCACTTTTAGAATTTTCATTATGATATTATTCTATTCTAAATATATTTTACATTTATAGAACTGATTTGATATTATTGATGATTAGTTTTCATATCATGTGAAATGTTTTTGGTTGTGCATTTACATGTTATTTATTTAATGTAGTTCTATTGTTTATTCTACTATTGTATAATTTTTTCATTAAATGATGGTACACTATCTCCACAATCACTTATATTCCCATCTATACTATTCTACATCCTCTAGTATAAGAGTAAGTGTATTTGAAGTATATACAACTCTAAATCAATTTTCAATCACGAAACCTAGTACATAGATGGCTGAGAGTGGTATTAGAACATGTTGATGTAATGTGATACCATGTGATATTTTATTAATATTTGATGTCATAGTAGATAGAGGTTTGAAGATGTATCAGTTCACGTGATGAAAATCATATGGTGTTCTTATACATTATAAGTATGGAATGGAGTTCATGTTCCCAGGGGAATATGGATTTCTAATTTCATTTTTACAATTATAGTTTAATTATTTGACCTTGGAAAATATGGAATTCTGTGGTCTTAATTTTATGTTTTTAATATTTCCCCTTGGAGGAAAGAAGTTGTGATAATACAGCATTGTAGGCACATGATACTCATATAATTTGTGTGTGCATGCTTGTGAGTGATATCTTGATTCTTGAAAGTGATTATTTGTTTAGAATTTCAATAGTCCCTTGTATGATGTTTTCCTATATAGATTTCTTATGGAATTATACTCATTGAAATTTTAGATTTTTTTCCCAATGTTATTGATTATGTTTATTGTTTTTAAGGGTCATGTGTGGTACTTTGCTCTAACATGGGTAGGAGGGGTTATGAGGCTAGATGTTAAAAGATGTGGGTAAGTATAGGGAACTATATTGGATTGTGATATGTGATTCATATTATGATCTTCCATTTTGGATATATAAACTATTCTATGTTTATTGTAATGATATATGAATCTTATTAATATTCTAACTCAAAAACATTCATTTTACTATCCAGAGGGTAGGGATGTAGTACCACTAAAACATGAACCAAATAGGGACCATAATTGAAGAGATAATCATGAATCATTTATGGATATTTTGAGGTATTATGGTCAACCACAAATAGTAAATGAGTTAGAATAATGGTTTGATAATTTTCTCATGATGAGTTTGGTATAGGCTAAATGGATGATTTATTACATTTAACATGAATTTTTATTTCCCATAATGAATTTTATAAGAGTGTACTGGTCACTTCAACCTCTCTTGATACAGGGAGGGGGATATCCCTAGTTTGATGAATATTATATCAAATCTATCCAAAATATAAATAATTATATTGAGATACCACTATTGAAAGAGGTAGATTTGACAAAATTATTTTTTAGGGGACATTTAAAATGATAGGGGTGATACATGGAAAAGATGATAGGCATGATGTGTTGGGAGCACTTTGGGTATAAGGTTTTATTTTTTTCAATAGTTCTCAGTGAAGATCAATGTGAAGGAGATCAAAAAGTACACCAATGAAATGGATGAATGGAAATACATACGATTGTTGTTCTATTAATAAGTTCAAAGAACATGTGTCGAAGGTGACACATTTTTTACAATAGTGAGGAATGGTGAGTTATAATCCATCTGAGGATGATTAAAGATGAATGGGGATTTGATGAAGACAATTCAATTCTTTACGATTTCATGAGAACCATGCACGAGACATCTTAAAGAATAGAATTGTATGATTTGCATGAAGTAGAGAATGGCGGTTGAAGAAGAAGACATAGTGGAAGGGATTGGAATTATGATATGGCCAGACACTTCACATTGAATCAAAATATGATGATTCTACAGATGATCTATCAAAGTATATATATCACGATAGTGTAGTTTGTGATGAAAGCAAAAGAGTTGCTGAAGAAGGGAAATCATAGAAAATAAGTTTTTTTAGGTGATTGTGCTTGTTGACAAAGAAAACAATGACATACAAATTTGTTGAAAAAGGGGATATCATGGTGGCATGTCGAGTTCAAGGGTTGTGTTTAACGATCCATGTTTGACTCAAGAACATTGACAAAGGAATGGATGATCTAGAGGTGGTACAAAAACAGTAGATACAAGGTGGCGCTGTTTTCCAGTGTTTGCCATATTTTTGGGACTAAAAATTAACAAATGAAGAAAAGTGGTTTTTGGAAAAGGGACTTGCGCGCCGAGTATATGAAGGAGAGGAAACTTGTACCCATTATTTTTTTAAGATCATAACATCTAAATATGGAAAATGGATAAGGATCACGCAAGTTTTGGGTTTGGTCTTGAAAGTGTTTTGAAAAGTGTTTTTGGAAAAGGTACATACATGTCAATTACTTGGTGTCTTGGGAACTTGCACGCCTGTTGTTTTTCAAGATCATAACACGAAAATACGTTAAAGGGTGAAGGGAGCCATAGTTTTGAAGTTGGTCATGCAAGTGACTTGTAGGGGCAAAGACTTGTGGTATGAAACTTGTGCACCGAGGGGAGACTGGCGTGCCGTCACGCAGGGTTTCTAAATGCCAAGAAATATAGGTCGACCCCTCCTCATTCTGGACGATCTCAACGCTTAGAGAAAATCCGATCTCTTATCACACGAGTGTGGTGGTCGTGCAAGTGGTGTGTGGTTTCACAAGTATAATTTGCGTGCCAGTCGGTTGTTGCGTGCCCAAGGAGGTTTCGGCAAGAAAGGCAGTGAGTCGCGCAGGTTTGAAGTTGAAGAAGGCAGTGTCGTGTAGGGGATTTGGCCATACTTGCACGCCAGTTTGGACTTGTGCACCATAGACTTGCGGGCCGTATTGGGACTTGCACGCCGGGATGGGAGAAGAGCGTCAGGTGTTGTTGGAGCATGCCCATATTTTTGGAGCTGCACGAATGCTGGAAGATTGCCTGATACCATAGGTGAAACAGATTATGTATTCATTTGCGAAGATGGAAGAACAGTGAAAAATTTGTTTTTATTAAGAGAATTGGTACTACACATACATGACTAGATTTTATCACCCACGTTGTGCTTTATGAATAGAATAAGAACGGTTCGTGCAACTAAACTCAGATCTACACAGAAAAAGGGGAATATATTAATACACTCTGGTGTCGGTATTTGTAATCAAAGGAAGAGAAGAAGAAGATTTAGTTCATTCGGTTATTTCACTAAAAGAGATGATTGAATACAAAATATCATCAACTTAGTACTATGACGAAAGCATTGTCTCATGATGAACATGAGACAAAGACATCAATGCAAATCTATTGAAGAGACATTCACGCCTATAAACTGAGTGGGACTTCACCAAAGGCAGTGAGCCCAGGGGAGTCAACATGAGTGACCCGAGAGACGTAGTGATCTATTCTTGATCTTTTGTAAAGGTAGTGAGCTTGGGAGAGAGTGACTATTCCCAAACCATTGTAATCCACAACTAGTGAAGTTTAGTGGAATTTGGTTCGACTGGAAACTTGTCGGCGTATGCTCCTTGGACGTAGCCCTTAGTGGTGAACTAGGTAAAAATTGGTGTTTCATCTCTTTGCATGTGAATGTTTCATTACTGATCATATCCATCATACAGGTTTAACCAGTTCCTACCAACGTGGGAACAAGATCCTTGGTTTTAAAAGAAAAATTTGACATCCTAATTCACCCATTCCCACTTAGGGTGTCTCGGGGTCCTACATGATGTGATGAAATGGATGGACATTGAGAATAGATTCTCTAAGAAATTCTTCCATGATACATTATGGGTGGACATATCACATGAGTCCATAAACTAGAAACATGTGGAGGCATCATTTATCAACTATGCTTCAAAGATTTAATATTTTCTATGCTATTAACTATCATTTTTAGAGGATAGGGTCATCAATATATGGTTATTTGAGGTTGAAATTTCAAATTCTTTTTGCGTAAAATTAAATATTTTTCTGATGGTCTGATTTTCCATGGTGTAAAATAAATAGTTGGTTAATAAACCAAACCAAATTGCTGTTATTGTTCCATGTAAATAAATTAAGTCTAGTTAAATGATTAGTAATGCTTTAAGGATCCAAAATAAAGAATATAAAGATATTGGATAGTGTATTTATTTCTTAATATTGAATTTTATAAAATGGAGTTTTCATTTAGAAAGGTAGTAACAATGTGGATAGACTAGAAATGTTCGAGTCCAGTGTAGTTGGGTGTTCATGGATTTTCATACAAGTGTACATATGGGTCATCTTGGCAGATTATTTCACATGATCTCATAGTCAGTTAGAGGTTGTAGATAATCTTGGACTTGGGAATTTCATGTGGGATTGAGAGAAGTGTTGAGAGGTTGTTTCCTTTATTCATCTACATGTATATTTTATAGAATTAGATTAGATGCCAAGTACTAGTATTAATGGAATAATCTATGTGCAAATCAACACGAAGATTATTTATTGTGAATTTGGAAGTCTAAATAGAAAAATTTCATGAATCTCTCATTCTTAGAGTAGGTCGAAGGATCATTGACAGATAGTGGTATATCATAATCATGTTGGTTTTGTTTTTTCATAATAGATATTATTGAATAATGTGTGTTATGTTTAAATAGATTCAAATATTAATTGGTATAGTATGAATATAAATTATGATGCAGAACTATGTGAAATAGTTTGGTTGATAAATGATAGTTATGTGTTAATAGCTAGTAAATAAAGAATTTGATGTGATAGTTTGTTTAGAGTCATTGCTTTGTTAAATAATTTGGTCATGATGTAACCCAATTGATTGTTTTGATGTTAGGGAGTTCCATAGATAGATTCATTGTATTTTAATTATTAATATTGTATAATAAAGAGTGAAATATGCATCCAAAATAATCATTGTGTTTAGGGAGTGTATTGAATGGGATGTTGGGGTTTTGGTTACTGTCATGGATGATGATTGAACCAATATGATACGTCTCATGGTCAAGAGTTTACGACAAAATTTTTTTTGGGTGAGTTAATTTGGGTCCAAGAGTATCCTAATCTTATGTGTTTTGGAATTATTTATTTTTTTGGGGGTTTGATTTAGGAAGTGAGACACGTTTTGGGATTTGTATCCAAGTATTGATGTTTAAAATCCATGGCTATAAGAAGATACATGTACAAAAATTATAGTTTATTGTGTGGGTACATAATATGTAATTTAGTTGTTTGATGTAGATAACACAACCAAAAATGAAACTCTAACCTAGAGGATTTTTTAGCAAGACTAAAAATTATTATGTAAGATAAACACTAGTGTTGATAAACACTTTCATGTGTGGAGATTGTGGTTCAACAAATGTGATTTTTTGTGAGTAGTCGGTGATTCACACTCACCATGGATGAAAGACATTTAGGGTCATGTGAAATAGTATTATTCTAATTAGTTGGTATTGCGAACTAGTTTCTTCATGGATAATTCATCATGTGGTGGATTATAATGATGGAATCGTACATAGAAATTAAGGAGTGATATTACATAGGGATGGCCATAGAAACATGGGGTGATTTGGATCACTGGATGGGAAGGAATTATCACTATTGTTGGGTTCCATAGGGATGGTTAGTCAATTGATGTAAAGTTAATTAGTTAACTGAGAGAGTTATGGTGTGGTACATTGATGATTTATTAGGTAATTGTTTATATTGGTTTGGGATATATATATTCTGATTCATTATTACTTCATACCATCTTTTTTATTTAATTCATTGGAATTCCAAGGGATCTTTCATTGTGAGAGGCTATGGGTAAACCATACCACTCAAGAACTATATGAACATTGTTAAGGATCTAACTTATTATATGATGATAATAAAGTATAATAGGTTTTTTTAGTATTGGATGACATTTATTTCTCCCTGCATACACTCAAATACATATGGATTTTATCTGGGGACATTGTTGGTAGTGGCCTACTAAGTTTATAATAAAAACCATCATTATCCCTCTTGGATGTGTATTGATATTTTGGTTAATGATACATACATTAGAAATGTTATAGTTCTAATATATTATTTAAATGATGTGCATTGGATCCATAGGTATCTTGTAAATGGGTTTTAGAGATGGAAATAGGGTTCCTTGGTCCCGAGTTCAGTTGTATTTTGATTCTTTTAGATATATATATATATTTGATAAACCTACAGGTGATCAAGCATAAATTAATATAGAATATATTTTTATTCTTACCATTTTAATTATTTCTAGTTATGCATCAACTGGTTAATTTTCCCACTATTGGAGTGTTGTTTCATACAAAATAATATGTTGTTATTTCCTTATTTTAGGGTATTGTCTCCCAACTCACACCTATTAGACACTCACTAATTTTTAGTAGACTCTAGAATATGGGATTTTGTTCTTAAGTTAATTATAACTTCATATCAATACTAATTTAGGAAATCAAGGTTTGGGATATAATAATGATAATCTTGACTATAGTGTGACCACACAATCACCTTCAATGTACTATAAAAAATAACATTTCCAATTAAAATATAGTAACATGATTCAATTTATTTTGGAATTATATTTTCAACCCTTCAAAATTATATTTTTAAAAATTCTTTGTGGATACTAACTTTTCAATGTGTAATTTGGATTCATGATACAAAAAAACACATTTATTTCACAATCCCATTATCCTCATTACAAAAAAAATATTTTCCCTCTAAAAATTGTTTCATAACCTAACAAATTATCTAGTGGGATCTAAAATATTTCATCTTATATGATCATAAAATATTCCTGGACACCAGTGTTTCATAATGACCTATGACTTTATGGAAATATTTCATACCTTACTATATAACATCCTTTACTGCACAAAATATTAAAAATAAAAAATATCATTGTTTACTTATTGATGAATTAGCCTTATATTATGATAAAAAATCTTAAGAATAATCACATTTATGAAACAAATCATGATGTATAATGGAAACTTATGGTGTTATTTCCTCTACCAATACCAGAACAACTTTGTTAACTTCATCATTCACCTTCTATCTTTTTCCCAAAATTCCAACCTCTAAAATGAAATTTTCCTCCTTTAAATCATATGAATTTATATAAATTTGAATGTGATTCATGTGATGATAATATTTTGAAATACATATACATATATATTGATATTAAAATTCATCCCCAACATCTCATATCACATCCATTTATTCATCATTCAGAAATATCTTCCCTTCAATTATCTCTGAATTTGACATAGACACCCCTAAAAAACATCATTATCACAAAATTTAACACATTTGATTTCATATAATGTATTTATCATAAATCACTATCAAACTTTATAATGAATCAGGATTAAATTATTCCAATCATATATCAGTGAACATAGTATATGAAATAAGAACTATTAATAATAATTTTGAATGAATACATTTAAATGACTTATAGTAACCTCAAATTGCTATATTACACTTCCCATATCAACCCATAGAACTATTATTTTACAAGTCACACTAAATTTTTTGAATTTATTCTAAATAAAAATCATATAATTATTTTAGTTTCACAATCACTAACATGGATTATTCATAGTTATCCTTTTTTTAAATCAAACCATAAATATATTCATCCCCTTTAGGAAAAAGGATATTCTCTAAATTGAATTTGTGATATCTTCATGGGAAACAAATATATAAAGAAAATAAATAAGGAGAGGAAACATAATTCCTTATAAATGAGATATATGAAGTTGAAACCCAATTACCAAAAATCAATTGGTGAAATTCATCTTTTTTAATATCTTGATAATGAAATTCACTGAATTTTCATTTAAATAAACAAATTCGAACATCATCACTCCTTTATCAACTATTTCCTTTACAAAAGAAGTACTTGGTTTATATGATCTGTAATTTAAAATTTTGGACTGATTTACTTGAGATATTAAACATAAATCTATTCTCATATACAATAAGTAATGTGAAGATCCATTTTATCTTGATATCTTTTTGAGGATTCCTCATCAATATTATATGGGTTCTTAATTGAGTTGTATAAATATACTCATCTTCCACTATACTCAATGTAATGTGTCATTGCTTCTTTGTTTTCCAATCCATACACATATATCCCAAAAATAATACACCTCTAAATGTAATATTCATATCATCAATACATACAACCCAATAAACCTTAGAAACCCCATATAGATTTAAATTTATATTACTATTGTATTTGAATCCAAAATCATGAATAAACTTTTTATACCTTAGGATCTCATTCTATTTAATAGAATTGGATTCCTTGGTCACACATTGATTCCATCACATGATTTTAAACCATATACAATATTTAGTTTTGAAGAATTAAAATAGAATAAACCCCAAATAAATTTTCAAACCTCTGTTTTATATCATTATTTACCTCTATCATCCATAGAATGTTTCATTACAATGATAATATGTGTAGATTATACCTTTGTGTATTCATTTAAAAATCATAAAAACATTAGGGGATAATTTTCCTGATAATAGAAAATTAAATCCTCCAGTTGAAATGTTTGAAGACCCATGAATTACATCAACTATTTAAATATCAATACCATGAACAACTATTTTATTTGATTTGAAAATTCAGTACTAGAACAATAATTAATTCAAATCAATATAACAAATAATTTAAAAAATGATTAGTGTCACCACGTAATTTTATTAGATATAGATGTTGGTTCCTCTATCACTTTTTTAAAATTGACCTTATTTTACAATGTTTAATTCCTTGAATAACATTTAATAAAACATGTTCTTAACTAATAACGTTCATTCATAAAAAAACACATCATATTTTATTAGAATGAAAAAATTGTTCTTATCAATATAAATAGTCATTTTTATTATTTATCATTATATAATATTTAATAATCATAATACTCTTAAACAAAATTATAATCCTCACCATTTCATGAATTTTCCTAATTTTTTCCATAAATTTATTCATTATATTCATCTCTTCTATAATGAATTATTAATTGTAAACAATCCTTTTGTAATTGTTCCATGATCTTTAAATAATCACTATAAAATATATTACATGTTTCATAATTATCGTATTGATATCACATTCTATTTGGAAGAAAACCAAGTAATATATTATCAATAGATTTTTTCTAAAATATTACAATGTTTTATTAATTATCTTTTAAAATATTATGGATTCCAAAAATTAATATGTGCATAAATCTTGGTTTCTTTTTTATAATAAATCATGTACATATTTTTCTGATTTTGGATAATACATTGATTGGTTTTAGATATGCTTTTTGTTTCCAATATCAAGCCTCAAAAGAAATCATAAATTATCATGGTCCCCCAACATCATTGTATCCATAAACATCAGAATTGAATTCATCCATTCAGCTTAAACATGTTTGTGGTCATATGGTATCATTTGGTGCCAAAATATGTGAATAGGAAAAGAATATTCATAGAAGAAACCAACACTATAGAGGCTGCCTCGCGAAGCCGGTTCACATATCCTCGCAGCATTGTGGCCGATGTGAAGTCGACTGATTTTCAGGTGTAGCAGATAAAAGAGGTGGGAGGCTCAACAATCATAAAGATGTTTGTTATGCCTCAGCGGAGTAAAGAAGCCGGAGACTCCATGATCTAAAAGTTTTTTTACGAAGGTGCTGCAGAGTAAAGTGACGTGATGCTCCATGGTTATGAAAAAGTTCCATGTGGTATTGTTTTGAGTGGTCTCTGCTTCACGCCACCTCATTCTTGTATATACTGGGATTCCCCAAAGCCCAAAAGATAGATACTACGACCTTTCTCCTTTTCATATCCCATATAGTGAATCACATTCTGCTCTGTGAAAAATGATCTCTTTAAGGTACTTGAGCTTTGCGAACTTCCCCTACCATGGCTTAAAAATAACCTCTCTTCAGGAAGAGATTCCCTTCACGAATCCCACGGGCCGTCATAAAAGAATTAGTTCTCTAAGGGGACTCGGGTCTTCCCAAATCATTCATGCTTCATGAAGTACCTTCCATTCACATGTGAACCATATGCTAAGGTAGGGTCACTATGTTTTGTGGGGCACACTAATCCGTAGTGCTATGATTTTCAAGGTACCATTGCTTCATGATGTCATACTCTATGAAATCCATTCTGATTTGTGAATCACCCATTATATGCACCTATTCCCAAGGTAGGACACTCAACTATATGAATCACAGCTCTTCGCGAAGTCCCTCCCCTGCGTGGAGCACCAGAGCTTCACAACGTCATGTCCTATGGACCTGTTTTTTCATAATCCCTTCTCCTGTGTGGGCCTCTAGGCTCATATGAAGTTATATCAATTTCTATTAGGTGGTTCTTTACATAGTGTTGTGTGGCCTAAGGATTCTTCGCATAGGCACACTAATGGCTATTTATTCATCTCATATTCTACACTACCATGGGCCCCATAGTGGATCACACCATAACACCTCAATGCTACGACATTGCTGATGCCTTCCCTTCCCCAAGGGTGGGCATTTATTATTAATGTTAGTATTAGGGGTGTGTAGTAAACCCGTGTCACCTGAGCTGTAGGACGTTAAACTTCCAAGCACCATCGTCCTCAGCACATGACTTTAAAATAGATTCTTTCCCCATGAATCATACATGGGGGACCCCAACTTAGAGATTCTTCATTCATGCTCATCTCCCTGGGAGTGAGAACTTCCTCACATGGAATGAGATCCTCTTTGTTGGAGAGGTGTCTGTCTGTGGGGAAGGAAAACCATCTTGTTGTAACCCCCTAGTCTTTCTTACATGAGGTATCATCCATGATCCTCCTCTCCTCGTCCGTGCCAAATACTAGATGGGATATGGGCACAGGGACCTTAGTTACCGCATCCCTCTCCCTCTGTGTGTAACACCCTGAGATTTTATGAAAATATTCTTTTTAATTTCATTGATGTCTTTTGTTGTACGCTACACCAAAAAGAGCTTGCACTACACGCATCCCTGACTTGGCTTGCACTACACTCAATCAAGACCTTCCATGATAGCGTATGTTGTACACAATACTGAGTTTCACTAAACAACGATATGTTATATAAACTAGCCGTTGTGAAGAGTAATACCCACTTTTTGAAATTTTATTTTTCAAAATGGACTTCATTTTTGGATTCGGAATATCGAATTTAGACTAGGGTGAAATTTTAGTATTTTTCTGAAAACATTCAATTTTTTATGAGTAGTGAAAACAGTAGGTTACTATTTAAAAATAGACATTTTATTAAAATAATTATTTATTTTAGGTCAAAATTGATACATAATACCTATATATGTTCAATGTAATTCATTGGAGTCATTTTTTAATAAATTTAGATATATAAAAATTTTATTTAACTTTTCACCGTCTTTTATCCACCGCCTAGGAGAATTTGGAAATTCGCATAAAACATAATCTTACCGCTTCTGTGAGTGGAATTTCAAAAATCTGAGATACACGGTTAATATCAAGGACTAAAATGTGGTTCAATGAGATGAAAATAATTTTTGGTGAATAGTAACTTTTTACTTTCATTTACGACGGTTAAAAGTAAATAGGGTAATTAAGGGTAAAACTGATATTATTATTACTCTAACACATGTCCTAATTCTATTTTATAAGTTTAATTCGACCAAAAACAACCTTAGGAATAAAATATCACCATTTAGGTCCACTTGGATTAGATTAGGACATTTATTATTAATTTATTTAAAGAAGGTTTAAAATAGTTAAAATCAACGATTAATAACTAAATAATTTTTAATATAGGGTTATACAAAAGATAAATTCGACTATAAATATTCATTAGAAAGAGAAAAATATTTCTTACATAATGGAATTTTATTTAAAAAAATTAGACATTAAATATTTTAATTTATTTATGACACAATGATGATGCAGTAATTATCCTATTAATGAAATATTAACATAATTGATGTTATAAATACCCAAATAAATGTAATTTGAGACTTTTTATAAATTAACTAATTTTATAAGTTAATATTTCATGTTATTATTGATTTAATTAACTTTTTTTGAACTAATCATGTTGTTATGATTTTCACAAAAATCAATTACCAAATAGTGTCTAAATTTAAAAAAAATAGATTTTCAAATAAATATTATATTATTAATTGTTATTTTATTCCTAAAAATCTATGGTTCGGACAAGATACTTATATCATGATAGGTGTATCATTAATGGACCACTTGGGGGTCTCTTGGATGTATATGGTATGATTATTAAGTACAAAGTGACATGGTAAATGTCAATCTAATTAACTAAGAGTTAAAACTAAAAGATAAGGTTACTATAACGACCCAAAACTGTCTAAAATATATTGGTTGAGAGGATTTAGAACCATCCCAACCTTATCTTTGAAACATATCAATTTGGAGCTATTAAAAATAGTATATGACTTTATTATAAAATAATATTTTAAGTTTTTCTAAAGGTTCCCCTCCCCTCCCTTATAAAAAGGGCACCCCTTCCCTCTTCTCTTCACAACCTTTAGAGCCTTAAAGCTCGTCCAGCCCCTGCCCATTTCTACTCTCAACTTCCCTAGAAACATTCTGGAGGTTCTGGTCTTCTCAGAAGACCAACTCTACTTCTTTAAGAGAAATCGTAATGGAGGTGCGTCGAAGAAGAGGTAATCTCTTCATCTGATTCTCTCGTGTTTATTTCTTATTCAGCTTCTTATTCTTTAGTTGTCTCATTATAATGTAATAACATCAGTATTACTTATATACTGATATGTTATTATAAATATGAAACAACCCTATTTCACCTCACCGAGCGTGCGTACGTACGAAATACCGTCTCCACGCCTTGGTGTAATGTATTTTCAACCACCACTTTGATGGGTATAATAGTGTAAATAAATAACTATATAAGATTATTGTAATGTGATATTGATTCTAAAATATTATACAAACACATAAATAAAGTTCCACAATCATGGGATTTGTATCATCATCCGCGCGTACGTACGGACTACCGTCTCCACGAAGTGATGAGATTCATTCTCCATGTTAACCATTAATGAATGATTATAAAGTATATATAATAAGTAATCATGAAATATATGACATAATAATTATACTGGATTTATGTATATATATATTCATTTCATCTACTTAATTCCATTCAATTCAATAATTAAACGAAAACATCATTCATGCGTACGTACGGCCTACCGTCTCCATGAACGGTGTATTTCATTCCATTTATCGATCTATCATATATATATATATATATATATGTGTATATGATGAATATATATATTATACATTAATGATTTTTTACTTTATGGAATGAATTAAATCAGGATATAAGTAATAATATCAAGAACAACAAGTCCAAACACATACGATAAATAAAACGATTTTACCCAAAATACTACTTTAACATGGAATTTACAAAAGATCGGGTAATATAAAGTCATAAGTGAGCCATTTATTACATCATGACAATGAATATGATTCTGTAATAAGTCAATGACATTATTTAAATCATTATACATGAGGTTCAGATATGTACGAAGCATATCGGACCTATGGTAAGGGATAATTTTGCAATCTCATTTCTATCTGAGATTGTTTATTCGTAAGTATTTAATGGGGTTATTGTTATCATCCATGTACATGTTTTCTAAAAATGATTTCAGGTATTCTTAATGTCCTTCTTACCAAAATTTTGACTTTTACTAGATGGTATGTAAGGAATCTTTCTTTTGTTTACCATACGATGTACATTTTGACTTTTTCTGCAAAATTACGAGAAAGATTTCTTTCTAAACTTATACGGAAAGAAAAGATTTTTAGGGTTTAATAACGACTTATTTCAATGAATATTACTCTAAAAAATTTCATGAATATTTTCAAAAAAATCCTTTTCTTTTAAAACTGCATGGAATTTTGTGAAAAGAAAAAGATTTTTAAGAAGAAAGGATATTTTCCTCAAGAATTAATTTCAAGTGTTTTATCAAAACCATTTTCCATCTAAGATGAAATTATTTCATATGTGTATGTTTCAATTATAATGTCTCTATGATTTTCATGGTTTCACTTTTCTTATGATGAAATTATATCCATTTGTTTTATATGGATTATGTGATGATGGGATGATGTTTAGGAAACCCATTTTATTCTTTGGGTTATGATGGATGTTTTAAGTTTATTTTGTGGAACACTAAAGAATGATTTCATTATGAGATGGGTTAGACCTATATCTATCTCCAATGCATTGGGTATAGATTCCTATCTCATGAGATAGACTTGGATGGAACAATAAGTTAATCCGGTTCAGTGATACAGTACTGGAACGAGGAGTGAACTCGATTCATAATGGGACATTGTCCACTATGATGGTCTTGGCAGAAATGCCTTGGCTACTATGGAAATCATAAAAAGTGCTGAATGGTTTCCATAATTACATGATTTATTCCCATGCTATTTTATCAATATTGATGTTCATTAATGATATATTCCTTACGTACTTCCATGATTTATGTCTTTTCTCAGGATTTTGATGTTTATATTTTATGTTCAAGTTTTTGCATTCAAATGTTTATGGATTGTTTTTTGTTCTCAATGCTTACCCTTACTGAGAATTTCAGCTCACCATTTTTATGTTTTCTTTTCCCCAGGATATAAATAAAGGTTTTAGTTAAGAAAACAAAAGTGGAATATCTTTGTGGGAGAAGTTGATGATCTTTCACCACGATTAGAAGATTAAATTTTGAGTTTCCAAAGACACTGAACTATTACGGTCCTTGTGTTTCTATGTTTGTTATGTATTAAGTATTCAACAAAATTAATGTAATGTACATGTACGTTATGCTTTGGGTCTCTACAGTTCGTATCAGAGGAAAGGTTTAGTCAACCTTTGGAAACTAGGATGCGAGTACTTTAGTGAGATCCCTAGAGATATTTCTAAGGTGTATCTAAGGATGTCCCTAAGGTTAAGTATAAGTATAGGTTATAGTCTTATAATTACGGCAACGATCTTAGAATTTAACCTAAGATGTTAGATATTGAATGCAATCCCCATCGATTATGATTTTGGCCTCTCACGCTATTCTTTTTGGGATTTAGAAAATGGCTGGGAATGGGAAGATTCATGATAATGGAGGATATGATGGACAATGGAATGATATTATTCATGAGAAACCAAATGAAATTGGATCTGGAGGTCTACATATCATTACTATTCTTAATCATAAATCTCATAATATGATCAATAATCTCAACTTTGGTAAGTTTCCCGACTCACCTAATAAGAGAAATATGGAGTTTCATGATGACCATAGAGGAAGGAAAGTTCAATTTCTATGATGTAAATCATGTGGGAAGAGGCATCAAAGAGAATGTTTCAAAGGAACTGAAAGATGCTTTAGGTGCGTAAAAGAAGGACTCAAATCTAGTAAGTGCAAAGGAAAAGGTTTAGTTAACACCATGGATAAAGATAATGGTATTGCTACGAAATCAAAAATGATTAGATGTATTTAATGTGGAATGTATGGGAATTATGAAAACCAAAGACCTAACAGAAAATCTCATGAAGAGAATCAGCATGGTCATATGGGTAGTATTCATGTGGATGATGATGAGGAGACTACAAAAGATATATGAGAAGAAAGAATTGTTGAAGCTTGGTCAATGGTTTAAGAAGGTAGTGGAATTATTGTATGTTTATCAAGAGTTATGATGTATAGGTAATTTAATGGTACTATGGAATAAAGAAACATCAAAGTATTGTTACACTGTTGTTTTCCAAAATTATTTGAAAGTATATATTGAATGTTACTGGTAACCATGAAAGGTTTTTCAGATATTTCTAAAAAGAATATGATATGCACATAATGAATATATAATGAGGAAATAATATATTTGATAGTATTCATGAGCTCATGATTGTTATAAGGACTAAGTGATATCATGGTTTGAGTATACAGAATTTTGGGATTTTGGTATGTGGAAAGAGTTAACTTTTGACAGCACTCATGTTTTCACAAAGGTTCAATGGGTATTCATTTTTCAAGAGAATACATGATTAATGCCTTCAAATGTTTGTAATTTGACCAACAGGACGTATCTTATGATATATGGCGATCAACGATGGTATTAAAATTCTTGTTATATGAAATCTATGTTAATCATTTTCACTATAATATGAGATTGGACAACAGTATTTTGGATAAGCCTAATGATTGGAATGGATTATGTTGGACATAAGTTAGTATTTTTTAAGGCTAGAAATTTTTCTATATTATTGATGGAAAGTTATAATAATGTATTTTTAGAAAAAAGGACAACCTGCAGGACGGGCGACAACCCGTCACATCAGACAAGGCTGTGGGAATCAAACCCACAACCAAAGTGGGATAGGCCTTCATTTCCTACCACTGGACTATAGGAAGTCCCTGGTTAGTAGAAACTAGTTTTATTTTATTATACAGGATGATAGATGAAGTATAAGTCCATTTTGGAACCTTATAAGATTAATCTCACCATACATGGACTTATTTATATAACTTTTGTTAACTTATGTTTGAGACAGATGGAATGACCTATCATTCTATCGCATGATCTGATAAAACTTCGCGAAAAACAAATTAAACTTCATTTCTTAAAGAGATGAAGTGGAAATTGTTCAAGGAATGAACAATGGTGAGATTATACCAAAATAAATAAGTATTTCTTCTAATTTGAATTTTTCAACTTTAGGGAAATGATCATGAAAACCAAAAATGTTGTCCTGGTACCCTTATATCAGATGAATCAGATAGTACCTTAGATCATCACAAATTTATGTCTTTGTGATTGTTGGTTTTTTCATATCCATGTTTTCTACCACTCTCCATCAGAACATGACGGTTTGATTTCTCTTCCATATCCATATTTTCACCGATGTTCTCTTATGTGGAAACCCTGTGATTAGTTAATTTGGGTAACTGTTATGTTTCATACTTTCTTTTTTAAAGATATGTTTTGGTATTCCTTTTTACGATGTGGGTTTCTATTAAAGAAACTTTCGAGTAGTAAACCATTTATAACCCCGACGAATTTCAAGGGTGAAATTCATTTTAAGGGGGGAAGAATGTAACACCGCAAGATTTTATGAAAAATATTGTTATTAATTTCATTGATGTCTTGTGTTTTACGCTACACCAAAAGGAGCTTGTACTACACGCATCCCTGACTTGGCTTTCATTACACACAATCATGACCTTCCATGATAGTGTATGTTGTATGCAATACTGAGTTTCACTATACAACGATATGTTATATAAAATAGCCGTTAGGAATAGTAATACCCACTTTTTGAAATTTTATTTTTTAAATGGTCTTTATTTTTTGATTCGGAATATCGAAATTAGAATAGGG
This sequence comes from Viscum album, assembly GCA_963277665.1. Classification (NCBI taxonomy): domain Eukaryota; kingdom Viridiplantae; phylum Streptophyta; class Magnoliopsida; order Santalales; family Viscaceae; genus Viscum; species Viscum album. Next base: position 1,546,637,662 of record OY728153.1, on the reverse strand, counting down.
TAAAATTTTGGTATTTTTCTAAAAACATTCAATTTTGGATGAATTGTGAAAACACTAGGTTACTGTTTAAAACACAGCTTTTTATTTAAATAATTAATTATTTTATTTAAATTTATTTTAGGTCAAAATTTATACATAATATTTATATAAGTTAAATTTAATTCGTTGGAGTCATTTAATAATAAAGTTAGATATATAAAAATTTTATTGAACTTTTCACCGTCTTTTACCCACCTCCTAGGAGAATTTGGAAATTCACATAAAACATAATTTTACCGCTTCTGTGAGTGGAATTTTGAAAATACATGATACACGGTTAATATCAAGGACTAAAATTTGGTTCAATGAGATGAAAATAATTTTTTGTGAATAGTAACATTTTAATTTTATTTACCTCGATTAAAAGTAAATAGGGTAATTAAGGGTAAAAATGATATTATTATGACCCTAACACATGTCCTAATTCTATTGGATAAGTTTAATTTGACCAAAAACAACCTTAGGAATAAGCCTTTACCATTTAGGTCCACTTGGATTAGATTGGGACATTTATTATTAATTTATTTAAAGAAGGGTTAAAATAGTTAAAATTAATGTTTAATAACTAAATAATTTTTAATATAGGGTTATAGATCAGATAAATTCAAATATAAATATTCATTATAAAGATAAAAATATTTAATATATAATTGTATTTTATTTATAATTTTTAGACATTAAATAATTTAATTTATTTACGACACAATGATGATGCAGTAATTATCATATTAATGAAATATTAACATAATTGATATTATAAATACGCAAATAAATGTAATTTGAGATTTTTTATGAACTCCACTAATTTTATAGGTTAATATGACATGTTAGTATTGATTTAATTAACTTTTTTGAACTAATAATGTTGTTATGATTTTCAGAAAAACCAATTACCAAATAGTGTCTAAGTTGACATAAAATAGTTTTTTAAAAACATATTATATTATTAATTGTTATTATATTACTAAAAATATAAATATCAGCAAAAATACTTATATCATGATATTTCTATCATTAATGGACCACTTGGGGGTCTCTTGGATGTATATGGTATGTTTGTTAACTACAAAGTGACTTAGTAAATGTCAATCTAATTAACTAAGAGTTAAAACTAAAAGATAAGGTTAATATAATGACCCAAACCTGTATAAAATATATTGGATGAGATGATTTAGACCCATCCACAGCTTAGATTTGAAATAAATCAATTTGGAGCTATTAAAAACAGAATATGACTTTATTATAAAATAATATTTTAGGTTTTTTCAAAGGTTCCCCTCTCCTCCCTTATAAAAAGGGCACCCCTTACCTATTCTCTTCGCACCATTTTGATCTTTGAAGCTCGGCCATAAAATTCCCATTTCCCTTCTCCACTTCCCTAGAAACATTCTGGAGGTTCTGGTCTTCTCAAAAGACCAACTCTACTTCCTTAAGAGAAGGCTTAAAGGAGGTGTGTCGAAGAAGAGGTAATCTCTTTTCCGATTCTCTCAAGTTTATTTCTTCTTCGACTTCTCTTTATTTAGTCGGATCATTATAAATTAATAACATAAGTATTAATATTATACTGATATGTTATTATAAATATAAAACAACCCTATTTCACCTTCTATCCATCCTACAGAAAATGAAATCACCACGGGTGCGTGCGTACGGAATACTGTCTCCACACCGTGGTGTAATCAGTTTTCAACCACCACTTGGATGGTTATAATGGTCTAAATAAAAAACAATATATGATTATTGTAATGTTATGTTTATTCTGAAAAATTATACATACACTTCAATACAGTTCCACAATCATGGGAATTGTATCATCGCTGGTGCGTACGTATGGACTACTGTCTCCACGACGCGATGAGATTCATTCTCCATGTTAACCATTCATGAATGATTATAAATTATATATAATAAGTAATCATGAAATATATGACATAATAATTATACTGTAATTATGTATATATATATATGTATGTCATCTAATTAATTCGATTCAATTCAATTAGAAAATGAAAACAGTGTTCATGCGTATGTACGGCCTACCATCTCCATGAACAGTGTATTTCATTCCATTTATCAATCTATCATATATATATATATATGTATATGATGAATATATATATTATATATAAATCATGTTTTACATTCTGGAATTAATTAAATAAGGATATAAGTAATAATATCAAGAACAACAAGTCCAAACACGTAAGATAAATAAAACGATTTTACCCCAAAATGCTACTTTAACATGGAATTTACAAAAGAACAGGTAATATAAAGTCATAAGTGAACCATTTATGACATCATAACAATTAAAATGATTCTGTAATAAGTCAATGACATTATTAAAATTATTATATTGGAGGTTAGGATACGTACGAAGCATATCAGACCTAAAGTAAGGGATAATTTTGCAATCTCATTTCAATCTGAGATGTTTTATTCGTAAGTATTTTTTGGGGTTATTGTTATCATCCATGTCCATGTTTTCTAAAAGGGTTATCATTTATGTTTAAATTCCATTTTACCCATTTTTTTACTTTTAGTAGATGGTATGTAAGGAATCTTTCTTTTGTTTACCATACGAGGTATTTTTTGACTTTTCTGGAAAAATTATGAGAAAGATGCCTTTCTAAACTTATACGATAAGAAAAGATTTATACAGTTTAATAACTACTTATTTCAATGATGATTACTCTACAATATTTCATGACTATTTTCAAAAAAAATCCTTTTCTTTTAAAACTGCATGGTATTTTGTGAAAAGAAAATGATTTTTAAGAAGAAAGGATATTTTACTCAAGAATTCATTTCATGTGTTTTATCAAAACCATTTTCCATCTAAGATGACATTATTTAATATGTGTATGTTTCAAGTCTAATGTCTCCATGATTTACATGGTTTCACTTTTCTTATGATTAAATGATATCCATTTGTTTTATATGGATTATTTGATGATGGGGTGATGTTTAGGAAACCCATTTTATTCTTTGGGTTATTATAGATGTTTTAAGTTTATTTTGTGCCACACGAAATAATGATTTCATTATGCGATGGGTGGGACCTATATCTCCCTCCAATTCATTGGGTAAAGATTTATATCTCATGAGATAGAAATGGATGGAGTGGTAAGTTAATCCGGTTTAGTGATACAGGGCTGGAACGAGGAGTGAACTCGATTCAAAAAGGAACTTTGTCCAATAAGATGGTCCTGGCAGCAATGCCTTGGATACTATGGAAATCATAAAAAGTGATGAATGGTTGCCACAATTACATTATTTATTCCCATTCTATTATATCAACATTTATGTACTTCATGATATATGCCTTAAATATTTACAATATTAATGTCTTTTCTCCTGATTTTGATGTTTAGATTTTATGTTCAAGATTTTTCATTCAAATTTTTATGGATTGTTTTATGTTCTCTATGCTTACCATTACTGAGAATTTGAGCTCACCCTTTTTATGTTTTCTTTTCCCCAGGATATAAAGAATGGTTTTAGGTAAGAAAACAAAATGGTAAGATCTTTGTGGGAGAAGTTTAAGATCTTTCACCACGATTAGAAGATTAAATTCTGAGTTTCCAAAGACACTAAACTATTATGGTCCTTGTGTGTGTGTGTTTGTTATGTATTAAGTATTCCGGAAAAGTAATGTAATAACCATGTACATTATACTTTGGGTCTCTACACTGGGATTTAACACCATTGGGCATCTATCCTAGATTAAGTCCTAATCTCCATCACATTGTGTCCTTAACCATGAATTATCACTTATTTCCTCTTTGGGATGCTAACAACGTGTGAGCCCCATTCCACATCCCACAGACACATCATTTGTGATGTGATAGTCTTGTCATTACTACCACTTGTTTCTCACACTGAGCATGACTCACGTAGGTTTAGAGTAAGAATCAACCATGAAATCTTCTATGGGCCTCCGTAGCATGTAATCCCCCAAACCTCTCCAAATTACACGGACATTGATCCTTGTCTCCAGACAAGGTACGTAGCCCGCCTCCCCGAGGATCAAGCCTAATGCCGATTTGTTTCGACCACTTCACATTGGTTAACCTTCATCCCACATGATGTTAAACTATATTCTATCACATCCCAAACTATGTGAAATTTTATTCCCTATCATAAGGATATGTAGGAAGCCTCCCTGATGTTCAAGCCCAACACCCATCGGTTTCGACCACTCTACGCCGACCCACCCTCATCCCGTAAGGTGTAAAACTATTCACCCCTAGTCACGCATGATGTTAAACTATACACCACTTTGTTTTACATGATTTTAAACTATACCCATTCAAAATATGTGGGATTTGATCCTTGTCTCCCAGACAAGGTACGTAGGAAGCCTCCCGGTGGTCCAACCCCAATTGGTAGTAAGCCGTTGTGTCCCCAATTTATGGTAAGTTTTTGTGTTCCCCAATCAATGGTAAGCTATTCTGTTTCCCAATTGACATTAAACTGTTGTGTTCTCTAGTCGACAGTATGCCATTGTGTTCCCCAACCAGTAGTAATTCGTTGTCACCCCTCATGATGGTAATCCATTTTAAGATGAACTATGTGAGTTTGATTTCTATCGCCTAGATGTGGTATGTAGGAATCCTCCTAGTGGTTCATCACCAAACACTGGTAAACTTCGGCATCCCTCTGTTAGAACCCACATCGCTGTTCTTCCCCCATGGCATCAGACTAACATGGGCTGCTAACCACACATAAGTTCCAATATATCATTAGGTCATTGTCCTCTACGCACACCCCGAATTCCATGCCCCATCATGAACTGTGGTGACATTTATTCTCAGCACTAGGGATACATAGAAATCCTCTCAGAGGATAATTCCCATCAATCATTTCTCATTGTGTTCTATCCCTCTAGCCTCTATGTTTCAAGAAGGTATTTCCCCAGTCTGGGGGTTCCACTTCATCCAGGTCCCATCCATGCATCAATTATTAGGTGTTTCATCCTCAGGTCTCCCATAACCTCATGAACTATGTAGACTTCGATTCCCTACCATGGTGATACGTAATAAGTATTTTAGAGGCTCAAGACCAACATCATTATCATCCTCACGATGATTTCTTCTCATTCAACACCCACTCTCAGCCATCTATATCTACCCTAATTCTTACCCAATCCACCATCACCTCATAAGATCATGTCACCCCCTCCCACCAGAGATGCCCCTCTTGAGCTGGAAATGAAGAAAGGGAGATAATGACCCCCCGAGTCCCGCCTCCAGTAGGCCCTGGGGTGGAGACTAGCACCAAGGGTATGAGTTTTAACAAATATGGGAGGCATTACTGTTTTTATTATTTAAGACAGGGAAATAGGACAAGTAAACCACCAAAAAGAAAAAAACAAGTGTATAGAAATAAACCCAAACCAATCCCACATGCATGCTTAAATAGTTCTGAAACAAGTTACAAGTACAAGAAACCTCAAAAAGTACAATACCAAAAGAAACAAGAGTATAGAAACTGCAACAACTCCAACTGTCCCGACTAGTAGGGTCCCGCATGGCCCTGGTAGTCCTCCTGGAAACCTGAAAGTAAACGTTGGGTGAGCATACAAGTATACTCAGTAGGTAAACCTAAAGCACTCGTGCACAAGTGGGGAGACATACTAATGTCTCATGAGAACAACATAAGAAACTTAGCAAGGTGTTATATCCACCCAACCTCACCAGCCACACTCACCAAAACACAATCACAACATGTATTAGTATATAAGAACAAGAGTATTGGGTACCCGTCACCTTTTTCTCCCACTAGCTATCTGCTCTTCCTAACGGCGAACGTCCTGATGCTACCACACTCTTCCTTCCCGCACACACCTGGGCCTCACAACCAAATATCATGCCCGCACACACCTGGGACTCACAACCACATATCCCATCCGCACACACCTGGGCCTCACAACCACTTATCCCTCCCACACACCTGGGCCTCACAACCACGTAATCCACCCGCACACACCTGGGCCTCACAACCATGTATCCCATACGCACACACCTGGGCCTCATCCCAAAGGTTCTTGGGAAATAGTAAAACATGCCCGAAGAGTCTTGGGATAAACCACCCCAATCGAAACCTACCCGAAGAGTCTTGGGTGTAAGGTCTCATCAAGCCATCACAGCCTTGGGAAGAAGGAGCGGGAAGAAGCTAGTAACTAAGTGGAAAACACCGTCTCCCATAAAATGGGAGTGTTCGGCACTAAGTTCTCAACATGGGTGAGGTGCGACAAAACACAATGATAAAGTTATATATATATATATATATAACAAACACTCAGCCCAACCAATGTCTTATAATTAGAGAAATGAGCACGTGCCTCGGCACTGCTACTACAAATCATGCATACAACAAACAACCCTAACCCCATTTAGGATTTCATGTTTCAATAGAATCAGTTTATTAGTTCCTTAACTATTGGTAAACTAACCACAATGATCATTGGTAAAACCTATCCCTACCATCCGCAAATCAAGTTAGGAAAACACAAGCAACACAACCAAGTCCTTCTTTTTAACCAACCAACTCCATTAACTATTATTCCCATTCCACAATCATGCCCCACCATTGCTAGGTCTTCAACTTTTTATTTATTATTTACAACCAATAGTTCATTAACATTCAAACCCAACCCTCCAGCCCCGCTACCAACCACCATAACCACAACGACACCGTACATCATCACCACTTTAATACCATTTATTGCAGCCCCGCTACCCATCACCAACATAGTATTCACAGTAACCCACAACCATTCCAACCGTAGTCCCACTGCTCACCCGATCCCCAACAACCCACAAAACACCCCCTTCACATAAATTAACCCCAACAGCACCCACATGATTATTATTTCATTTTGGTTCAACCGAGGTGATCACACAGGGGTTACAAATTGTCATTTAATCAGCCAAATTTATGTGATTAACCAATTTCCACATTCCATGAAGTTTCCATCCATAACAGTCTAGAAAGATAGGGCAACATTTAATTACGCAAGAAAAGGCCCCCAACGACAGTGATTTTCAGTAGGCATAAGCCTATTCAATTCACAACATAAAATCGCGGGATAAAAATATAAACATTACAACTTCTCCATCCTTGTTCTTTAACAAGTTATTATCTTCGTTTAATGGTTCAACCATTTCTCATGAATACAAGAGGATGACCACCCCACATGATGCACAATTTGGAGGGATGAAGGTAAGATCCCTACTTCAACAGGTTCTGATCACAACGCTCCCCCATATCAACTATTGAAGACATCCATCTTCGTCCTTCACTTCATTAGAATCATAGACAAACCCCCTCAGGTGGAAGTTGGAAAGGAAAGGCTGAAGGAAAGACAAAGGATCGAAGCTCAGAAGTTATTCCTCATTGTTACTATCCTGTGGCCACTGACAGATCGTAAATTGAAGCTCGGATGAAGAAGTTATGGAAGAAAAAGGAGCCTTCGAGTCTCTTGGGAGAGCTCTGCTCAGAGGAAAGGGGAGGAGAGGGGTGTGTTGAAAAGGAGGTGGGGACCCCTCATTTTATAGGCGTGAAAAACAAAATTACACGGTGTCCATTTCACGTGGCCACCACGTGGCTTCCAACATGACCTTCAACGCAGTATGCGGCCGTTGACTGGTCAACACACTGTTTGAGGGCAACGCGTACACGGGGAGTGACTACACGACATGTAGTATTGGCTACATGGCGTTTACTCATTTATTTCACATGGTAAGTACATGGCTCCCACATGACACACAGTCGATGACTGTTCAACACACTGTTTGATGGTAATGCGTATGCGGGGAGGGACTACACGACGTGTTGTTTGGCGTACAGGGCATGTACCCAATTATTTCACACCGTAAGGACACATCCTTCAACATGGGGTATACCTAGTGAGGGGGTACACAACGTGTACTCACACTACACGGCGTGTAGTTTCAAAATTCTGAAAAGTGTGGGAAAAGTCCATTTTACCCTCCAGAACACTTCGAGACCCTCTTTTTGACAAAGGAATGGGCCGGAGAGGTCCGTGCCATTACATCTGATACCTCTTAAAACATTCTCATCCCCAATAATTCAAAAGAAAACCTAGAGGAAATAACAAGATACATATTAGGGCCCTCGTTATAATAGGAACACAACCATCCACCCTAATTATAGGTGTTAGGAAATCCTTCTCCTGTGTCGAGATATTATCCGCTTTAGGCGGCACTGACTCACCCGCACAGGTTTAATCGCATCCTCATTAATGTGTCTCGATTAAGAATATGGTCTTCACACTTCCATACATTAGGATTTTTCAACTCATATTGCCCCCAAAATCGCACAACCCACACACTGCCCAAACACGTGGTTTGGGGAAAATTCCTTTTCCTATGTCTAGATATTATCAGCATTAGGCGGCACTGACTCACCTGCACGGGTTCAATCGCATCCATATTAATGCGTCTCGATTAAGGATCAGGTTTTTCCCTTCCCCACACGCCTGGACATGTTACACACTTCCAGAGAACAAGGAACAAAAGTTCTCATAACAGACAAGCCAAGCATTCCATATATCAAAGGTATATGGTACAACATCAAAACAAAGCTCATAAGAATAAAGAAATCATAAGTCAAAACAACTCTGGGTACTGAGCGTGCATCTGGTTCTCCCACTCCCAAGTGCTCTCCTCGAGGCCACCATGCCTCCACAACACACGAATCAAGGGAATGTTTCGTCCACGGAGCACCTTCTCTTTACGATCTTTGATTCTGACTGGTTGTTCCTCGAAGGTTGCATCGTCTCCCATTCCTAAATCTCCCCAGTAAATAACGTGAGAGTCGTCGTGTAAGTACCGATGAAGCTGGGAGACATGGAATATGTCATGAACCATCTCCAACTGAAGTGGAAGGGCTAGCTGATATGCCACCTCTCCGACTTGCCTCAGCACCTCAAAAGGTTTGATGAACCTAGGTGAGAGATTTCTCCCTTTCCCAAACCTCCGATGTCCCCGTCAAGGGGAAACCATAAAGAACACATGATCTCCCACCTCAAACTCCAAGGTCCTCCTCCGATGATCAGCATAAGACTTTTTTCAGTCCTGATCCGCCTTCAGCCTCTCATGCACAAGCTGGACTTTCTCTATGGTAATCTGCACTACCTCTGGCCCAAGAGCACCTATCTCTCCAACCTCTGCCCAGAAAATGGGTGAACGAAATGGTCTTCCAAATAAAGCCTCAAACGGTGCCATGCCAATAGTATAGTGGAAGATATTGTTTTAGGCATACTATACTAAAGGCATGTGTCCTACCCATGAGCATTCAAAATCCAGAATGCATGCTCGTAGCATGTCCTCCAACGTCTGGATAGTCCGCTCTGTCTGCCCATCGGTCTGGGGGAGGAAAGTAGTTCTAAGGCATAGCTGGGTTCCAAAAGCATGTTATAACCCCCTCATGACTCGTGAGGTAAACCGAGTATCCCGATCTGAGATGATATTCTTCGGAACTCCATGAAAACACACCACCTCGTCTATGTACCTCTGTGCTAAGGTACTCACCGAGATCGACTCCTTAATTTCTAAGAAGGGATCACATTTCATCAGACGATCCACCACTATCCAGATATCATCATAACCACCCTAAGCTCTATGTAGTCCCGTGATGAAGTCCATTGAGATGTCACCCAACTTACACTTAGGGACATCTAAAGGATGCAACAAACCACTGGGAACATGGTGTTCAGCCTTCACTTGCTGACACACTAAGAATTTAGCCACAAACTCCGCCACTGCCCGTTTCACCCTGGGCCACTAAAACTGTTCCGTTAGGCCTCAGTACATTTTTGAAACTCTTGGATGTATCGCCAAGGATGAACTATAGAACTCATGGAGAACTCCCTCACGCATCGCCTCTGGAACAAACAACCTTCCATGGAAAAGCATCTGATGTCGTATGTCCTCTGAACATCCCTCTAGAGGGTTTCCCAGATCGACACGATCCCACATTACTTCCGCCTCGGAGTCCCCCCACTAAGACTCTTCCACCTGGTGAAACAAGGAGGATTGCACCATCATCTGAAACAAACATCCTCTAACACCTTCTACCCTTGCATCCAAGTGAAAGGCAGCCAACTCTCCCATCACTTTCCAAGCATTAGTGGATTCCTGAACAACATCCTTATGTGACTTCCTGATCAGGGCATCAGCCACAACGTGGCCATTACCTTCAGTGTAAGAGATCTCAAAGTCATAGTCTTGGAGGAACTCGACCCATATCCACTGCCGTAAGTTTAGGTCACGTTGAGAGAAGATATAATGCAGGCTCTTTTGATCAGAGAAGACCACAAAGCGCTCCCCAAAGAGGTAATGTCGCCAGAACTTCAGTGTGAACACTACTTCTGCAAGCTCCAGGTCATGGGTGGCATAGCTATGCTCGTGAGGGTGCAATTGCCTCAACCCATAACAGATCACTCACGTCTTCTACATCAGCACACACCCCAGACCAAGGCCGAAAGCATCACAAAACACCTCATACAACAACCCTTCCTCTGGAAACCGGAGTACGGGAGCACTAACCAACTTCTCCCTTAGGTAATCGATAGCCTTCTGGAACTACTCACTCAATAGGAAGACCTGGTTCTTCCTAGTCAAACTCTCAATGGAGCAGAAACTCAAGAGAATTCTGAAATGAACCTCTGATAGTAACCTGCTAACCCCAGGAAACTACGAACTTCTTCCATGCCCTTGGGTTCTGCCCAAGAAACAACTTCCTCCACCTTCTACGGGTCCATTGAAACTCTATGTTGAGACACTACATGCCCAAGGAAGTGTACTTATTACATCAAGAACTTACACTTCAACAATTTCCCATAAATCAGGTGGTGTCTAAGGACTTCGAAGACTACCCTGAGATGCTCAACGTGCTCCTCCTTTGATCTTGAGTAGATCATGATGTCATCGATAAACACAACGAAAAACCGGCCCAGAAACTCTCATAAGACAAATTTCATAAGTCCCATGAACATAGCAGGTGAATTCGTAACTCCAAACGGCATCCCTACAAACTCGAAGTTCTCATACCTGCACCTGAAATACGTCTTTGAGATGTCTCTGTCCTTCAACCTCAGCTGATGATATCCCAATCGTAGATCAATATTAGAAAACCATCCTTCCCCCCTCAGTTGGTCAAAGAGATCATCTATCCTTGGAAGGGGGTAATGGTTCTTGACTGTTACCTGATTCAACCTTCGGTAGTTAATGAAAAACCTGAGACCACCATCTGCCTTCTTCATGAACAAAACTAGAGCACCCCATGGCGACACACTAGGTCAAACAGAACCCTTCTCCATTAGATCGTCAATCTAAATCCGCAACTCCCACAACTCTGAAGGTCCCATCTGATAAGGGGCCATCGAAATCGGATGGGCACCTCGCTGTAAGTCTATCCTGAACTCAACATCGCGTCGGGGGGGGGGGGGTAGAGTCACAACCTCCTTCAGAAAAAACTCAATTAACTCCCCAAAAACCTATATGATATCCACCATCATTGTATCAGCTGGAACCAATGATAATATACCTAACAAAGAAAGCAGAGGTTCCACACACCAACTTCCCACCTGATAGCTCCTCTCACCAACAAAAGCTACATGCTGCCCGTCCACATTGGAGAACACGACTCTTCTCCAGAAGAAGTTGATAACAGCACTAACCGAAAACAACCAGTCAATGCCTAGGATGACATCGTATGGCTGCATCTGTAGCAAAAGAAGATCCCCACTAGATCGATGTGGTCCCAACGTCAGCCCACATCCCTAGCAAACACAAGATATGCTGGTCTGGCCTCCAACTGGTGTACTCAGCACGAGGGGTATGGAAAGTCTCTCTATGTCTAGTCCCAAATCATGGTCTAGAACAAGTGCAACAAAGGAGTGAGAAGCTCCTGAATCGAACAAAGCAGAAATGAGAGGTCTGAACAAAAAAATCGTACCTCGCACCACCTCTGGTCTCGCTGGAGCTGCCAACTCTGCTACGTGCAACTGTCCATGCCCAGCTCCTCTACCTCTCTGATGTCATCCACCTCCCTGACCACGCCCTGGTTGAGGTACCTAACGAAAACACTGAGGTTGGCCTCCTCCCGCATGGTCTGCCCTCGGGGAAGCATGGTCCTGCTTCTGTTGGAAGGGCCTCGCCGGCAACTGGTGCTGCTGAGGTGGGCACTGAACCGTCCCACCTCCACCGTACTGAGCTTGGGTCGGGCACTGAATCTGAATGTTCCTGAAACCTCCACAAGAAAAACACTTCTGTCTTGAGCTCGTGGAAAAGGGACGAGGACCTAATGATCTGAACTGGAACTGCTGGGGTATACTCTCCACTGGCCTGAACCTGGAATGTCCCATCGCAGGAGACCTGCTGCTGACTGCCATCCCCTTCGACGAACATGGCTGGATCCTCTCTCGTGGTGATCCTCCTAGCGAGTGCATCCTCTCTACAACCTATGCCTTCTTCTATACCTCCAAGTGAATTAGAAGGGTGAAAGGGTGACAGCATACTGGAGCGAAGGACGAAGTGCCTCCTCCAAACGTCTCACCTGAGACTCCTCATCCGGAAAGAGATCCGGAGCAAAGCATAGGAGATCCTTGAACTTGATCCCCAGTTCTCATACTGACATACTCCCCTACTAAAGGGAGAGTAACTCCTGCTTCTTCTCTGCCTTGAACATAGAAGAAAGGAATTCCTCTAGGAATTCCATCTCAAAGTCATCCCACAGAACCTCTGCCTCTATCCTCTCTCTAAGGTTGAGTGTCCATCGCTGTCGCACCTCACCTTTGAGCTGACTGACTCTTAGGGGAACCCAGTACTCCCTCGAAGCATGGATCAAGGTAAAAGAGATCCCTAGCTCTTCAAGCCACCCCTCTGTCTCCGTATCCGATGTACTACCCTCGTACTTCTTGAGGGTTTGCCGCTGGAAAGAACGAAGAGTCTTCTACCACTGGCTATCTTCCTCCTCTCGGTCAATCCTCAACTGATCGAACGCTTGGATCTAATGGGCCTCGGCGGTCTGAGTCACCTGGGGACAATGTCCATGTGCCATAGCTGTATGGTAAACAAGGATCTCCAAAGCCCAAGAAGTAAGGAAATTTTGCAGGGTTTCATTTTTTCATTTTATTCCAATTTCCTTCCCAGAACACCCAAATCAAGTAAAACACAATCATGATGATGCATGTACCTTCCCTAGGGTCTCTACCCTGCAATCAATGCACTCTCACTTGGTCATTCTGTAGGCTCAATGTCCTTGCATTGGATCACGAGGGGGGGGGAGCTAAAATATCATGTCCTAGTCGGTCGTCCTTGGCCTATGTCACGCACCAAGATTAACCAACATTGTTGCCCTAACATCCCATGCAATCCTCCCAATTCCTAACTACAGACTCCATCCTATCTCTCAACCATCACCCCTAATACCATTCTGTCATGACCCCCTCCCACCAAAGATTCCCCTACTGATCTGGAAATGGTAAAAGTCAGATAATGACCCCCCGAGTCCCGTCTCCAGTAGGCCCCGAGGTGGCGACTAGCACCAAGGGTATGAGTTTTATCAAATATGGGAGGCATTACCATTTTTATTAATTAATTATTGGGAAATAGGACAAGTTAACCACCAAAAAGAGAAGAACAAGTGTATAGAAATAAACCCAAACCAATCACACATGCATGTTTAAATAGTTCTGAAACAAGGTATAAGTACAAGAAAGCTCAAAAAGTACAATACCAAAAGAAACAGTAGTACAGCAACTGCAACTACCCCAACTGTCCCGACTAGTAGGGTCCCGCACGGCCCTGGTAGTCCTCCTGGATACCTGAAAGTAAACGTAGTGTGAGCATACAAGTATACTCAGTAAGGAAATCTAATGATCTCATGCACAAGTGGGGAGACATCCTAATGTCCCGTGAGAACAACAGATGTTACCTATCAAGGAGTTCTATCCACCCAACCTCACCAGCCACACTCACCAAAACACAATCAAAACAGGTAGTTGTATATAAGAACAATAGTATTGGGTACCCCACACCTTTTTCCCCCACTAGCTGGCTTCTCTTCCTAACGGTGAATGTCCTAATGCTACCACACTCTTCCCACCCGCACACACCTAGGCCTCAAAACCACGTATCCCGCCCGCACACACCAGGGCCTCACAACCATGTATCCCGCCCACACACACCAGGGCCTCACAACTATGTATCACGCCTGCACACACCTGGGCCTCATCCCGAAGGTTCTTGGGAAATAGTAAAACCTGCCCGAAGAGTCTTTGGCTAAACCACCCCAATCGAAACCTTCCCGGAGATTCTTGGGAGTAAGGTCGCCTCAAGCCATCACAGCCTAGGGAAGAAGGAGCAGGAAGGAGCTAGTAACTAAGGGGAAAACACCCTCTCCCATGAAATGGGAGTGTTTGGCACTAAGTGCTCAACATGGGTGAGGTGCGACCAAACAAAAAGATACAGTTATATATATATACCAAACACTCAGCCCAACCTGTGGATTCTAATCAGATAACTGAGCACATGCCTCAGCACTTCTACTACAAAGAATGCATACATCAAACAACCCCAACCCCATTTAGGTTTTCATGTTTCAACAGAATCAGTTTATTAGTTCCTTAACTACTGGGCAACTATCCACAACTAACCACAACGATCATTCGAAAAACATATCCCTACCATCCACAAATAAAGTTAGGAAAACACAAGAAACACAACCAAGTCCATCTTATTAACCAAACTACTCCATTAACTATAATTCCCATTCCACAATCATGCCCCACCATTGCTAGCTCTTACACTTTTTATTTATTATTTACAACCCATAGTTCGTTCACATTCAAACCCAACACTGTAGCCCCACTGCCAACCACCATAACCACAACCACACCATACATCATCACCCCATTAATACCATTTATCACAGCCCCGCTACCCGTCACCAACATAGTATTCACACCAACCCACAACCAAGACAACCATAGCCCCGCTGCTCACCCGATCCACAACATCCCACAAAAACACCCCTTTACATAAATTAACCCCAACAACACCCACATGTTTATTATTTAATTTTGGTTCAACCGGGGTGATCACACAAGGGTTCCAGATTTTCATTTAATCATCCAACTTTACGTGATTAACCAGTTTCCACATTCCATGATGTTTCCATCCATAACGGTCTAGAAAGATAGGGAAGCATTTAATTGCGCAAGCAAAGGCCCCCAATGACCATGATTTCCATTAGGCATAATCCTATTCAATTCACAACATAAAATCACAGGATATAAAGATAAACATAACAATTTCCCCATCCCCATTCGTTAACTAGTTATTATCTTCGTTTAAAGGTTCATCCGTTTCTCATGAAAACTAGAGGATACCCACCCCGCATGATGCACACTTTAGAGAGAAAAAGGTAAGATCCCTACCACAACAGGTTCTGATCACAATTCTACCTGGTATCAACTTTAGAAGACGACTGTTGTCGTCCGTCACTTCTGTTGAATCCAAGAAAAACCTCCTCGAGTGGATGTTAATAAGGAAAGGACGAAGGAAAGACAACATATCTAAGCTCAGATGTTCTGCCTCGTCTTTAAGATCCTGTGGCCACTGACGGATCGTAAACTAGAGCTTGGATGAAGAAGTTATGGAAGAAAAATGAGCCTTCGAGTCTCTTGGGAGAACTCTTCTCAGAGGAAAGGGGAGGAGAGGGGTGTGTCGAAAAGGAGGAGGGGACCCCTCCTTTTATAGGCTTGAAAAACAAAATTACACGGCGTGTAGTTTATGGTACATGGTGTGTACTTGTCCATTTCACGCTGACACCACACGTCTTCCAACACGACCTACAATGCGGTACGCGGCCATTGACTGGTCAACACACGGTTTGAGGGTAACACGTATGCGGGGAGTGACTACACGGTATGTAGTATTGGCTACACAGTGTGTACTCATTTATTTCACATGGTAAGGACACGGCGCCAACCTGGAACATGGCCATTCACTGGTCAACACACGGGTTGAGGGTAACACGTATGCGGGGAGGGACTACACAACGTGTAGTTTGGGGTACACAGCCTGTACCCAATTATTTCACACAGTAAGGACACGACCTTCATCACGGGGTATACCCGGTGAGGGGGTACACGACATGTACTCACACCACACAACGTGTAGTTTTAAAATTCTGAAAAGTGTGGGAAAAGTCCATTTAACTCTCCAAAACACTTTGAGACCCTCTTTTTGACAAAGGAATGGGCCGGAGAGGTCTGGGCCATTACATAAGAAGTATCTTAGAGGATCAAGACCAACATCATTTTCATCGTCATGATGATTTCTTCTCATTCAACACCCACTCTCAACCATTCATATCTACCCTAACTCTTACCCGTGCCACCACCACCTCATGAGATCATGTCACCCACTATCTCACTACTCCAAGCAGGAACCATGTAACTAACCACGCATTATCCCCAGCATCAGTGTTCCCTCCATGTGTTGTACTTATATGATCCTCTCTTATCATTGTTCCGATAAGTCTAATCTATCTCTTCCAGATGATAAACTCATGTCTTACTCGGTGTTAAACATTGTAAGCTGAGGACAACCTTTGAGACATGTCTATGTCAAATAATTCCTCGCACTTGCTATGGGATTCCTCTGGCTTACGTTTCCTCGATATTCCCTATCATAAGGGGAAGAAACGTAGACTCATTAGTGTTCTAGCATCAAAACATGCTAGTGATTTCCAATGTGACTACTCCCTTGACTGAAGGTTACTACCCTGAATGGACCCCTTGGAATGACTTGACAGAAGCATCGTAATTAACCGGTGTCCATAAAGACATGGAACTGGTATGAGTTTCATGAAAAACATCTTACATCTACGAGGGAGACCCAGACTACGTAATGAGCTCTAATGAATAATCCATGGAAGGAAGAATCGATACCCCATCATCTCATTTTGATCAAGGAACAAACACCCCTGAATAAGTATTGGTTGTCATCTGCCATTGGAAAGTTTGAATGTGGGGCCATAACTCTGCATCCTCCTTAGCAGAAGGATGCGCTCCCATTCAAAAATTTATAAAATATATATGGTTTATCCGACATGAACTTCTTCTCCTTAATATGGAGATTAGTTGTGTTCTAGACTACAATGTTTTATCATTTCACTAGATCCAAGTATCTGGTGCCATGGCCCACTAAGAAAATAGTGGGCCTAGCGTGGAAATCACCAAAAATCGGGGAAGTTAAATGTTGGACATCTCGAGCGGCAACATTGTTAGCATGGATCTTTCATTCCAACCATGGAATATGAAATGGAATTGGGTAACCGGACATATCTTTCCTTCTTTCAGAACAAATGGTAAAATAACCCATGATTTTCAGGAAACAAGCTATCATGATAAGAAAATAGTCATCGCCCACCCATCGACATAGGGGAAGGGGAAAATTCAACGAGGAAATACCACACAACCTCATCTCCCTCACAAAATCCACTAAATCCTTGGCTTTTGGCCTCCCACGGTCCATCTCCTCATCGGATATTTTTTGAGAAGGGTGATAAAAAACCTTATTTGATGATACGAGGAAGAGGGGATTATCTAAACCTATGATATGGACTGAAAATACATAGAGGCTTTTATGCCTCATCATCAACACCTCCCCCAAGGGCCATGTAAGAAGCCACTACTCCCTACTCTAGTGTAAAATTATTTTGGGAGTCTCTCCCTGAATTTCTTCGATGAATCCCTCCCCTATGCCAATGTGGTGAGGGATTTCTGGGTCCGCCCAGCTAGAATGCTATTCCAGGGGATCCCAAGGAGAGCTCCCACCAGGCTATGTCAGCACCGCCACCCAGCCCCACAGGAAAAGGATCCAGTGAGCTATGGACCTATAAACTGGCATCAGTTCGATTAACCCAATGCTAGTGTCATGCACAGGACAAGGAGGATGCATGCTGAGGGGAGTCAACATTAACGGCTATTGTGGCTTATGACGCATCTGGAATATACCATCATTTCCCTGTCTATGCCAAGTAGGGGTACACAAATGCCCGACAAGGATCGAGGCCCTAACGGCCCTGTGGGCAGGCTTGGTTGACTCTCATGGTCTCTAAAACTGGTGGTACTTACCATAGGCTAACCAGTGGAAATGACACCAATACAACCCCATATGCTATCAACAATGAGATGTTAGGAATGTACCACTCCAATTCATGGTTTGGATGTTCCCCCATGCCACCTTCAATCTGAATGAAGGTCCTCGCTGCCGCTTTGACACCTAGTATCGAAGCCTCTTCCGTACCCATGACACCAGTTATGGAGCCGTTCCTCCCAAAATAGGTTGATGGTGTGAGGATATTATACATTTGGTCAACCATAATCATGGGGGTCTACCCCATCTCCTTCCAGCATTCGACGAA
Source organism: Viscum album (assembly GCA_963277665.1). NCBI lineage: Eukaryota > Viridiplantae > Streptophyta > Magnoliopsida > Santalales > Viscaceae > Viscum > Viscum album. The sequence goes on along the minus strand of OY728153.1, from coordinate 1,546,619,155 downwards.
GGTCCTCCTCATCCTCGATATCATAGAAGCGGTGTTTGGCCTCGCCTCATGGGAACCCAACACCGAGGTCCTACTAGGGTTCAACTCAATCAGTATGAGGACCATACTCATACCGACGCTGCTAGGGGAAACAAGCATGGAGGGCCTAACCATGCTCCTACTAGCTATAGAAAAGGTCCTACCCACTCCAGCACTACTCGCAGAGAGTCCCTCAGTGCATCATCCAGTGGACACAAAGGTCCTCCTCGTGTTCCCTTTGACATATGTCTAGGTGCTCCACGCACCCCAAATCATCTAGGAGGAATCCCTCTATGCCCCTACATCAGTGTGGCTGAAGTTCATCTTGCCAAAAATCTACCATGTCGTGAAGATCCATCCCGGGGCTGGAGGGCATCACCAACTCCATTAGAAGAATGATGAGAAGATTCAGAACACTATTAATCCCAACTGCTTGTCAGATTCAGAGGCGGAATGAGACTCATAAATATATCCATCACCTCGATCCTTGGTGTTAAATACCGGGTTGGAAAGAGGTGTATCAGCCTTTTAATTTTGGAATGTGAGGTCCACAGAATTCCCACCACCCTTCGCAGATGCATCCAAGTGGAGGAAGATTTGGCCCCTTCCTAGGGCCTGGATGAGCAATCCTCTATATCATCCACAAGGTCATTCTCTTATTTATCCATATATCATAGAGGGTTATTATGGGGGCTGATAAAGGATGAACAATATCCTAACTTCTTATTAGTATCTATAGACCATGAGCTGGATAACGTGGTCACCGGTCCATCCTATCAGGACATGGTGGCTCAGTTGTATCATTCAACGCATGACAACCCAAGATGTGGTGGCTTGTTATTTCATTCTTAATATTATCCACTGGTTAGTCTACCATCTCAATGGTCTGCTTTAGTGCTGCTACTAGTCCCCCATCCTCTCCCTGTTCATGAGTGGCGAAACTAAGGTCTAGATCCTGAGTTTGAACCTAGGAGGTTCTGGGAAATCTTTTCAGTAGATCGTTTACTAGAAATGTTCTAGCCAATTGCAACCACAAAATTTAGTGCACCAGAATAACTTACTCGGGAAGAAGTCACACGATTTCACCAAATCCTATTAACAATGCACTTTCATATCAATAATAAGCGAGTGACTAACCCCAAGAGTCTGACACACTATGAATATATTGACAAATAGTGTCGTGTGGTCGACTTAGTAGTGCTCTATGTGGCCTAGCACCCTAACTCACTCAGTAATCACCAGACCCTCCAATAGCGATGTGTTCAGAGCTTCAAAATGATCTGTAGAATTATCAAGGAGCCTTCCTGTCATGTTCAGGTCCATGGTTGGTGGAAGTATGCTCCCCTCCACTTCAGTGTTATCTGATTCTATCCCGACATAGCAAGAGATATTGAGGATGTGCTTCTAGGTAGAGTTACGGTTAACATGGATGACATACAAGGGGGAGAGAACAATATTGAGATCCTTAGAGAGGAAATACCACCCATGGGAGTATCACATCAATTGTATTCATTTTCAATGATCACTCACTAGGATAAAAATTTACTGGTTCTTCCTGTTCCTACCAAGTCATTTCCCCTTGGCAGGAATCCTAATAAGGAAAAAGGGAAACTTGGATTCATTAAACCCTCTAACACATCTAGATCAGTGCAGAAGGTGGAGGATGATCCCAAAAAATCCACATATCTCTAACATCTCGAAAATTACAAGACGATGGATAATGAACTCCCAGCTGAATGAGATGTCGAGCAGTGACCAGACTAATGTGATCCTCGTGTAAGGTAGCATGGGTATCCACAACAGTCCCCCAGTGAGTTTCCACTAGATAAACCTGACCATCCTAACCACATAGTAATGATAGAGTCCATATTTTATGGTAATAAGGCATGGTATGTGTCACCGAATCCACTTGAGGGGCATGATAATCCTCAAGACCCAGCTCAGGTTCCCCCAGAAACTCTACATTTCATTCCATTAGTAGATCCATGAGCCGTCAGGCATGCTTATCATATTGAAGGACATGCCAATGAACTAGTGGTCAAGGATCCTCATCCAGACAAGATTAACTTCTAGGAAAATCCCATAACAAAACACATTGCCTGCCTCAAGTCTTTAGAAACTCGATAGGTGGTAATCTCGCGTGATTGTAAGCCATATCTAGCATGGGTGGAAGATACTCTAGAACCACCCAGTTTCATAAATCCTACCTTCTCCCCCTTCAACGAAACTTTCGACCCACTGTAGTGTCTAGACCACTTTATCTCATTGTTTTAACCCTTACTATGAACTCTAGTGCAATAAGAGGCCACCAAACTATGATGTTTCGTATAGACATTTGAATTGACTTAGATTTTCTGGTACAACTAGCTACCCATTGGGTTGATCATCAGCAGGGAAGATCACCACAGACAATTACATTACCACTTTAGCCCCACCAAATGGTAGATTAGTATTGCAGACCTCATCAAGTGTATGTAGAGGCCTGATGAGTGGGTCGTATACTTCATCACCCGATGGAAGGGCCTCACCTACTCCTTGGACATGTCGCTGACTCAGGAACAAATGCTGAAATTGTGTGTGGGGAATGTCAAAACCAAACTAGTCCCCTCTCTTATTACCCAAAATTACACTGGGGGATTTAGATAAATCTCTAATAAGGCCCAGTATCTAGAAGAAGCCTTACAGTATGCCAACTAGGCAGTCCATTGTCTCCTTCAATTCTTGCAAGACGGGCTGCTAAGGCTGAGCCCGCTGTGGTGGCAAAAATAGAGGCCCCATGCAACTGAAGTTATTACCAGTGGAGAAACCTACACATCCCTATAGGGTCCCTCCACCCCAGGTGCAACCTTCATCCTGATAGTGTTCACTTCAGAATTGGCATGCACCACCACGTAACGCACCGCCACCGCCTAATTAAGATAACTGTGTTCCACCTCCACGGCTGGCTCCTCTTGGACCTCTTTTGGGATAGGCTCGAAGACCCCCCTTCACTAATAGAAGAAACCAGACCTAATCATTCAAAGTGGATTTGTTCCCTAGTTATTTATGCAGTTCCATGGAACATGGACTCTTATGTTTACCTACATGCAGGAGGTGAGAAGAGGCAGATCTCACAAATCGCCCCAACTACTACCCCTTTCACCAGATCCTGGGGAACGGCCTCAAATAGTTATATGTGTTTAAATATAGGCATCAAGAATAGGTTGATAGTAATATAGTTAGGTTAGGACTAGCATCGGAACTGGTGGCATGTGTATTTGTGAAGTTAAACAACATCAGGGAAAATGAATGTGAGCGGCATCAACTTCCTAACCAGGGGTTCCAGAAGAATGATGACTAGATGGATCATAAGATAGTTTCTCATGCCCATGGTATTAATCGTACATGTCTGAATTGACTGATGCATTCAGAAGACGCAATTTCATCGACATCCATTACTTCTACATAAATGACATAGCCTCCCTCTTCTTAGAAGAGCAGGCATCGACGATGCAAGGGAAAATAAAGTCTCCCACCATTTCCATCGTCATCCCATAATATTGGTGACTTCATTGCCCCAAATATATATATTCCTCATAGAATCCATCCATTATTAGAGGATTCTTCAGGTGATGATCAAGGGTATGCTTTGGTTAACACTATGGAGTTGGTAAACCCCTACAAGATTCCTATCAACGAGGAGAGCCAGACAGATCCTCCCAATTCCCCCAGTCATCACCAGTGTCAACAGATCCGCGACTATATTTGTCATCAGAGTGCCTCTGTTACTACTTCTAGCCTAGCTATGGATGCCACTAAAACCAGACAATAGGCCATGCACAGATCTTATCATGCGTAAACATCATATCTAATGTATCAGGTTTTCCTTTGCTGCAGTTTATGCTATTATATCAGGAAGATTCACCCCGACCTTAGCATGATCAGCCAGGTTCTGCTACGGACCATCCTCAGTCATATGGGCCCCATTTGTTAGTCACTCCATGAGAATCATCTATCAAGTAGTAGGATATTCCCATAACCATCCTGCCGTCGGTTCATCCAGAAGTGCTAGTAATCATCCCTACAACAAAATGACCTTCTTTAAGCATGAATCCAATCTTGGAACAGATGTATGAGGGTCCTTAATCATATTTCTAGCATTCCTATGAGGCTATCTATCCTTAAAACCCTTATCCTCTCATCAGATATGCATGAATGCCTTAAAAAATCCATAAGAATCCCCCTCCAGTTTGAGACAGAGGTAGTAGCCACAAAACCATTCCACGTTGAGGCAGTTGATCATACTAAACACAAAGACATTATATCATTCTCTAGAGAAGATGAAGGCTCTCCTATACAAGGGAACATCTACCCACTGTATATCACCAGAAATTTAAATGGTTTGGAGATTTGTTGTTGTCTTGTGGATAATGGCTCTGGGATCAATCTAATCTCAACATGGACACTTATAAAATTAGGGTTGTTCAAGGATGATCTGAGTCCCTCTGACATGAAAATCCATGGTTTTGATTGGATAGAACAGACGCTAGTCAGAAAGTTCTTCATGAAGACCCAGTCCAGTGGTCTAGTTTCCATCATTAAGTTTAGGGTTGTATCCCAAGACACCACCTAAAATGCATTTATGGGTAGGCCATGGCTTCACCACCTACAATTCATTTATGGTAAGGCCATGGCTTCACCATCAAGTGGATGTCCTTTCCTCATATCACCAGTTCCTTAAGAACTCCCTTAATGATCAAGGGGGAATACTCCAAGGTGACTCATCTCCCTTTGCCACTTGTGAAGCCTGTTATCTAGATGATTACTATTACAAGAGAAAAGACAAGCAGATATAGGATAAAGATGTTGATATTTTATAGTTGTGACCATCCTATAGAGAGATATGGATGATTTATACATTAATATGATCCATCTATTAGTTCCTACGACACCAGATCTGGGGAAATGCTTCGTTGTTTTTGGGGTGAGGGGAAATCACAGTCCCATGTCCATGTGGTGCCAGATTATCACATTGTATTCCTACATGAATCAGGCTCGGGTGATCCCAGAGCCCCTGACATCCATAAGATATCGAGACGTACATCCCATGGAAACATAAATACACTAATATTTATTTTTTCTCTAGGATAGGATAAACAGTATCAAGTTGAAGTGTCACTATTTCTTTGATATCATCAAGAGTAGCCCCTTGGGCCAAATTCTATATGGGATCAGATCAACAGTTTTCACCAGTATGGTTTCAGTAGTGCAAGAGTTCGACGAGGTAGTATCTATAGCAGATCAGGCTGGCATTAGCTTCTTGAAGGGATCTGTTGACTCAGAGAAATATCCTCCCACTAAGGATCCCTCCTACACAAGTGAGTAAGAGGATTTGGAAGATGAACCTTTTTCATTAGAAGAGGGTGTCTCCACCATGGTCGATGAATTGGTAAAGGTGAACATCAGTATCATGATGGATCCAAAACCCACATTGATCAGTGAAACTATTATTTTCGAGGAGAAAAAATAGTATGTGAACTTCTTGAAGCAACATAATGATGTATTTCCCTCTAGTGATAATGAGATTTTTGGACTAGATACTCAGGTCACCATCCACCACCTCAGTCTTCCAGCAAATCACCGTGGGTTCAAACAACCTCTTAGAAAGATGTACCCTTCTCATGGTTCCATGGTTGAGGCTGAAGTTGATAAGCTCATCATAGCCAATTTTGACACAGAGGTCCTGTTCCCTATATGGCTAGCCAACATTGTGTCTGTCATGAAGAAAAATGTACAGTTCATATTCTTTATCAACTTCTGGGATCTCAACTGTCACTTCCTCTAGGATGATTTTTTCCTTCCCATGATATAACTATTGGTCAATTACATGATTAGGTTCTAGGCCCTTTCCTTCATGGAAGGGTTTTCTAGGTATAACCCGTCATGAATTCCTCCCATGGATGAAGAGTCTACATCCTTTTAGAATCCAAAAGGTACCTTTTGTTACCAGGTAATTCCCTTCAGTCTAAGGAATGAAGGAACACCTATCAGCATCCCATGTATCACATATTTAAGACGATCCTCAAGAAAATTATAGAATGAAACATAGATGATTTGGTGGAAAAATCTCACCAGGGTCCAGACCATCTCAAATATTATTAGAAAGTGTTCGGATTCCTCTATTCTCTCCATTTAAGATGAACAAATTGAATTTTACCTTTGGGGTAACCTCCAGAAATTTTCCTAGAATTGTGGTTAGATATTGAGGCATCACGATCAATACAGAGAAGATTAAGGCCATCAGTCAGATGTCTCCTTTGAGAAAAATTTGGGAACTTTGAGGATTTCAAGACCACTTGGCCTATATATGCCGACTTGTCTCGAATTTGGTCAGAAAGGAGAATCCTATTTCTAGGATCATGAATAAAGGAACTGTCTATCAGTGGGATGAGAAATGTGAGAATGATTTCCAGGAAATTACGCAGTATCTTCTCCAGCCTCCAGTCATGATTCTACCCATTTCTGGAAAGCTTTTGGTCCTCTATCTGATTTCATGGAATGCTCTCTTGACTCACTTCTCACTCAGATGAACAATGAGGGAATGGAGATCTATCTCTACATTATCAATCACATTATATTTGATATGAAAACCAGATATTCCCTTATCGTGATGTGTGTCCTTGAGATGGTATTTGAAGTAAATGAAATTGTGACATTACTTGTAGCATCATGAGGTACATCTGGTGTCCTGGGTGGATTCGTTGATGAATATACATAACCTCCCCATGTTGGCAGACCATCTAACTCGGTGTGTGGTAATAATCCATCAATTTTACATTAGGTTTGTCCCCTATAAGAATGTTAAGGGGAAAGTGCATGCAGAATTCCTTGGAATGCATCCATCTCCTGTAGACCAGTATCTTGATATTGATTTTCCCGATGAGGCAATCCTATTAGTAGACCCCGCTATTCCATATTGGCAAATTCACATTGATGGTTCTTCCTGGATCCCTACAGGCAGAAGGCTCAATAACCCCAGTCATAATAGAGTGGGTCTGGGCATCATCTTTATCACTTCTTCATAAGATGCCTTGTTTTATTCATTCTTATTTTCAAAGTTCTATACAAATAATGATGTGGAGAACAAGGCTCTCATCACTGGCCTTGAGATGGCCCTTGAGATTGACATTCCCCACTATCATGTGAAAGGGGACTCTGAGTTGGTCATCAAGAAAATAAATAGTGACTATGTCATCAGAAATCCAGAGCTCGTACCACTGTTGGAACGTACACTCCACCTAATTGACCATCTCTAGTCTCAGCCAGAAGTTACTCATGTCCCTCAGTCCCAGAATGGTCGATCTAATTGCTTGGATACCCTGGATATATCACTTGCAGAGCCTGAACATGATCATTTGATTAGCCATGTGGCCCACCAGAGATTCAACACCCCCGTCACTCCAAACGATGAGAAAATCCCGCATGTAATACATGTTACCGTCGACACCTCATTATTGGGACCCTAAGGTCCCCCTAACATAGTGTTGGAAGTAACTACTAATTAAAGGACCCCCGTTATCGAGTTCCTCCAGCACGACAACATCCTGGTAGATCAATCTGAGCTCGAGTGAATCTGATGCCACACATTGCATTTTACCCTCCAGAGCAGTCTTGGTCTCGTGAAAAATCTATAGAAGTGCGGTTTTGATGGGGTTATCATCCATTTCATTCAAGGAGTTGATATTTCTTATGTCATGCCAGAGGATACTGTTTGTTCATATAGGTCTCATCAGACCAAGACAAAACTATCTCACCGGATCAAGAGATTGGGGTATTATTGGACCTCCATAATTTGTTACTTTATTGTGTTTTCCAAGAGGTTCCTTGCATGACAAATCCATGAATAATTTTTGCATCACCCACTAGATCCTCTTCACACTAAATGTACTCTTTCCCCTTTGCAGTCTGAGGACTCAATATCAAGGGGCCATATCCACTAGTTAAAGCTTGCCAGTGTAAGATCATCGTGACCGCTACATAATTACATTCCTACTAGGAATAGGTGATTCCACTCAAGAAAGTGAAGGACCATTCCATCATTGAAATTGTGAGCTCCAACATCATCTACCGATTGGGGGACCCTCATGTTGTCCTCACGGATAACAACTCCAACTTATAGGTAGACTAGTTGATGAAACTGTATGCAACGTACAATATCCTTTCTAACCATAACTACCATTATCATGCACAAGAAAATGGACAGATCAAGGAGATCAAAAAATCCTTCTCTAACATTCAACATTAGATGGTTGGTCAGAACAATAAGAGTTGGTCAGACAAGCTCACCAATGCCCTCTAGGCCTACCGAACGAGGACTCACAATTCCACATAGGTGACCCCATACTCCCTGGTGTACATAATGGAGGTCATCCTACCTATAAAAGTTTAGTTGCCTTTATTTAAGATAGTTTTCTATGATCAAGAAGCACCCGACAAGGTAGCTGAAATCCGTCTGGCTGAATTGGAAGTACTCTACGAGGGCAGGCTTCATACCCTACAAAATATGTAAAGGCAGAATAAAAATATAGCTATTTAATTCAACAAGAAAGCTAACCAATTATCTTTCTTTTATGTAAACTTGGTGTTGTCCCTGATAATAATGATGATACCTCAAAGGAAACCACCCAAGCTGGAGCCCAAATGGGATGTACCTTATAGAATTTAGATGGTTTACCCCAATAAAGTGTATCACTATTCAGACTAATGCCAAATTCTTCAAGAAATATATTTCCTGAGCGAGCTGCGGTCCTACATGACATTAATCTATTCGATCTTACATGACCATAAACTGTCTTGTCTCGCATGACGATAAACTGTATATGGTCCCACATGACCTTAAACCATAAATGATCATACATGAACTTAAAATGTTATTCCTTATATGATATTAAACTATTTTTTCATCCCACTAGATGATAAAATGAAAACAATGTTCGATCTATATGATCATAAACTAAGATCTATATGGTCCCTCGTAACCTTTAATTGTTTCATCTATACCATAAGACCTTATTCTGTGTAATTTCTCTAAACTAAAGGATGTAACACTATTCACCATTCATCCTTCATGATGTTAAACTACGAGTGGTAGATATACGATTATGGGATGAGTTCTATAACCTTAAACTAAGATATCCCCACAACCAGTGTCCCAGAAGACGTTAAAATACATCTCAAGATCTATTTATGGCTTGATTCCCATCCTCATGGGATACGTAGTAATGCATGGATACCTCATCCTGAGTCTAGACCCAAGCTCTTATCTTTGACTACCCATGTGTGTAGTTCTTTGGGAGGGTTAAGAATGGTGTATTGTAGGATTCTATGACCCCAATCATGTCTGGATTATGATGATCACACCATGTTCCCTTCAGGATTCTTCTATCCTCCCACACCCTCACCACACAACGTCAAACTACATGACCCTCTCAGAACTACGTGTGGCTTAATTTACATCCCCACTGGATACATAGGAACGCCCATACATTTCATCCATAGGCCCAACCCCAACATCAAGATACCCCCTTGGGTCAAAACACATGGTGTGTTGTAGGCTTTTTCCCTCATTCACATCATGTTCATCGTGACCGCACCATGTATCCCTCCCCCTGGAGACCTCCACCTCAACCATCATCCTTACTGCTATATGTTAAACTTTAGACAATCTAGGACTTCCTATCCCAGGACCATCGACCTCTTTGGACCCTTGGCCCATGTTCTCATTTAATATTGTTTGGGGTGGTATAGAATCCATACCCTCATTCATGTCAAGATATTTTTTCCATGCCACACATATTCACTTTAGACACCCTTCCTTCATCCCTCGTCCTTGACGCAAGACATTGAACTGCACAGGTCCCACCATGTTCCACACATCCCATCATTTGGGTTCCCATCATCATTCACATCCAAAAATTCCCCCAAAAAACATTGATGGTATGACCTTGGGCTCTCCTACCATTTCTGGACAACGTCCCCAAGGATTTCAAGTGATAAATTGATACAGGTCTCATGTTATGAATACGGTTAATGGTAAACTTTCAATTGTTTCCCCCCATTCTTTGGTCACACAATATGGATACTGTGTTGGAAATATGGTCAATAGTTATCCTCAATCATTGTTTCCATTTTGTGGCCTCTCACATAATGGGCATGATGATTCACCCTTTCCACTCATCTATCCATTTCACATGACATTAAATTGGGTATCTACGATCTCATCTCTACGAACATAAACTAAGATCTACAACTTTCATACTGCATGACTATAAAATACATGAAATCTCGAGAAATATGTATGTCTTGATTCCCATCCTCAAAAAATACATAAGAAAACATTAATATCTTCTCCATGGATCCAGATGAGGTTCATCTCCCCTTTATCTGATCCACCTAGTGTGAAAACTCTCTGGGAGTTATGAATGGTATGGAATATGTAGTCTTAGGTCTACATTATTATTGGGTTACATTCCAGGCCATACACCTTACTCATCGTGATACCTTGCTATTATCTATGTCCTTTCCTTAAGATGAAAAATTGAAAAACATCCTTCAAGAACTAGGTGTTTCTTCATTACCATCATCATAGGATACGTATGAACACCCTGACATTTAGTCTTTGGGTATAGACCAATTTCCCAGAAACCTCATTATCGTTCCTTCCCCTAGCCCAAGTTCTTCTTGGAGATGGGTATACGGTGTTTTATGAACATATTTCTACACTCACATAAGGTATGTAACAACCACGCCCAGTAACACAATATTTTGACAGATATTCCTTCCCCTTTTTCCACACTCATCTATTTGAGTCGGCTGCTCTTAATTTGGGAGCCTCGTCCATCTATGGAAATTCACCAATGTTACCATGAAATCCCTAGTTTAAGACCTAGAGTGTTGGATTATACATAGACATGTTATCACCCATTTTTCATGCTTTATATTTCCCTCCATTTGGTATCACATCATATATCACATCCAGAAGGACCCCTGAACTATACAGATACTCAGCCTAAGGTCTCTCCTATCATTCTGAGCCAACATCCTCAAAGATCTCGAATGATAATTTGATACCAGTCATGCGATTCGAATATGTTCAGTGGGCGACACTAATTTTTTGTTCCCATTTCATGTCACACAATACAGATGTTTTGTTTCGAACTCTAGCAACAATTATCCTCCATCATCACACAAATCACTATCAATCCTTAAATATTGGTTTCATGATTTAAATTATTTTCCACTCCATCATGTCCAAGTTCAATTTGGACACTCATGGTATTATTCCTATGTGTGCTTTTGCAAGATTGGAAGAAAAATCCATGGTATGATGTCATTCGGGGATCCGCAACGATTTCCCCGTTGCATGTATTCCATGTGTTGTAAATATATTCTCCACCCTTGTTTCCCACATTGAGTTTAGCTCACATGGGCTTAGGGATTTGGTGAAGATTTGTACCCTTTTGGAAGAGTATATCTTCTATATATTTCGATCTCTAAGACCTTAAACTAAGCTCTCTCTACGTCCTCTCCAAAAGGCATAAGAAACACTCCATCAAGAACTACTTATGTCTTGATTCCCACCCTAATTGGATATGTAGGAACACCTTGGAATCTCATCCTCAGGTCTAGATCAGTTTCAACTAATTACCTCATCTATTCGACCTTTTGGCCCTTACTTCAATGGGATTGAGTGGTGTGGCATGTGTGGTCTTATGTCCTCATTCAATTAGGGTTTTCAATATCCACACCATCTACTCCCTTCTAAGAGCTAGTCTCTCTAGCCAAATATCATGAATGATGTTAAATTGACTTCATTTGAACTATGTATGGCTTTATTCCCATCTTCATGGGATACGTATGATTACCCATACGTCTCACATTCGGGATTATCCCCATCTTCTCTGATATGTTCTACCCCCCTAGCCTGAGATTTCATCATTGGAATTGCACGAGTGTGGGATTATGTTATCATTCATGTCGGGTATACTTTATAATTCCATGGGTATTCCCCTCTAAAACCTCATCTTGTATTCATGTATCTTTACTAAAAGACATTAAAATGTAGAGGTTGGTCCTATCATTTGACACTGAACTATTACATTATCATACTGGCAGCATGAAAAAAAAATAGAACCAAATTGTGATTTCCTCACTCATGGGGACATCATGTTGGGTATCATTCATCACCATACCATTTATCAAGGCCTTCCTTTTCATTGATTTTAGTAGTGATTCATGGATTCTCCATCTTGTATTTATCACTTCACAAAAAAAAATACATCCACCCTAAAGAAAACAGAATATCAATCAAATGCCACTTCTTTTGGTGTGTGGGCCAAACTTGCACAATAGTATTTTCCTTGGCAATGGTAACCTTCCACACAGACTTGAGAACTAAATATTCCTTGATTCCCACCCTCATGGGATATTTATGAATGTGCATTCACTTTGCCTCGGGCTTAGCCTATCTTTCATTCTCAGTCCATCAACATAAAATTTCCTCTGGGACAACATGGCGTGATAGGGGATCATACCATTCTTATTCATGTCGGGTTTTGAAATTATCTTACCACATGTATCCCCCAATGTTTCAAGCTATAGGACCTTTAAATTATGATCCAGTTTCCCCTATCACAGGAAACCAAACTACATGGTTCCTTCAAGAAATAGATGTGTCTTGATTCCAATCCTCATGGGATATGTAGGAATGCCCAGACATTTCGTCCGTAGGTCCAGCCCCAAGAATCTTAAATTCTACAACTTTTTCGGCCCCTTGGACTAGAATCCTTTATATTAATATGGTGTGGAGAGAACTTATTGGATTATTATTCACGTTAGGTTTTGTGACAACTGCACCAGGTTTCATTTTTGTCTTTTTCTAGCACGGTCTGAGTTCAATGACCCTTAACTATGGTCTCTCCATTGGAACAACACATCTGGTTCAACTACTTTTCCACCCTACTAGAATTTCATTAAATCATGTCACCTATTCATTGTCCAATCTAAAAACTTAACATATGAACAAGTGACCCTATGACTATTTTCCCTGGAATGGGATTCGACTACCTCTATCTAACACGTCTCATTGGCGTACTCAAATAAATTGTGGCAAAGATCCCAAAGTGCAGAATCTTCACATAGACATTTCCTCGTTTCATTTCCAACATTTATGAACCCTTTATTTGGATCTCTACCCACTTCCATGTCTGAAGGGACCCCCTTTTATGGCCTAGTCTCACGCCACATTCTCTCACCTACCGTATTCGGCCAATTCCCCTGAGGACCTCATAAAACATTTGTGATAGGACATGTATCTCGAACATGGTCAGTGATAGACCCTCAATTTTTATTTCACAAACTAGGATAATGGGGAATAGATGTTGTGTTTCTAACCTAGTAAACTACTATCCATTATTTTCCATTCCACAGTTATTGTGTTATAAATCTCAGTTTCCATGATTCACATATTTCCACTCATTTATGTTTATGTGCAAATCCAGCACACTCGGTTCAACACCTCCACTCATCTATCTACATTAATAAGGATGGTAAATAATTTGGGGATGTCATTCTACTTTAATTCCATTTAACCTAGTTTCTGCCTCCCAATACAGGTTAAACCCCATCATAGCTCCATGTTTCCCACATCTTGCACAACTCACGTGGGATTAGTTGTTTTGGTGGGGTGTGTACTGGTGCGGCTATAACACACAGAACTTTTCATCCTACAGGACATTAAATAGTGATCCTAGAACTATGTGTGGATTGATAACCATAATCATGGGGTAAGTATGAACATCCATACACTATATCTCAGGCCCAACCCAAATTTCATTTTCGGTCCCCCGTCCGAGAAAACTTCCTTCGGGAATACAAGGTGTGTTGCAGACTCCTTATGTACTCATTCAAGTCAGGTTTATAGGTGTTGAATCAAATAATCCCCAGATTGGGATCTCCCCCTGTAATCCTCATCCTATCATATGACGTTAAACTGCACTAGTCCATATGTCCTCGATGCATGACACCAAACTGCAGTTCTACCCTGAACATGTTCATGATTCCCCGTGTTAATCATGGGAGGTGTCATCTTCCTCGCCTGAGAGTATTCTTCCTTAAAGCATTTTTCTCTGACTATTCCATGCTTAATAAACTATGTTTGTCTTGATTATCATATTTATGAAATACTTAGCGATGTTTGACACTTTAAACTCAGGCCCGGCCCCAGGTTCATCAACCATTCTGGCCCTTCAGCCCCGATCTTGGTCCAAGCAGTATGACCTTAAAACTATGTGCACCATCCGAACCATGCGATTATTAAACAATCTGTTTTTCATCCTTACTAGTATGATGTAAAACAATAAGTCACTCAAATTCCTTATTAGAAATATTTTATTAAAAATTATGCTTGATCACAAATCAGATCGATGCACCCACCTAATGTGTTTCCACCACTGTGGCGTAATTTCAGGAGTCTTGGACTCTATTCGAACAACCTGTCACTCCACACTCCATGATTTATATACCCTTTATTTGGAACATCTTCCACTTTAATTTCCAAAGTTTCCCCTTAATAGTATGGATGATCAAGCTATGGCTCACCTACTATTGCGGGCCAATGTTCCGGAAGACCAACGTATAACATTTTGTGTTAGGGCCTATGTTTCGAATATTGTTACCAGTCAGGCCTTATTTGTTATCTCCATATAACGATAACACATTAAGGATATTGTGTTTTGAACATGGTCAATAGTTATCTTCAATTTTTATGTCATCCCTACTATGTTCCAAATTCTGGGAATTGGGATTCACACATTCCACTCTCCACTATTTGAGTTGATTCCAACACCCTGGGAGTTACCATGCTCATCCACTAGAGAACATTGGGAAAAAGGAAATTTGATTATTCTGAGAACATTAACCTCTATTCAAGCCTCCCTCTTTCTTCCTGGGAATCTGCATTGGTAGTTCAAAAACTAGATTCCCAATCCATGGTCGAAACACTCATATTCATATAGAATAACATGGTGGGAATCATTTTTTTCTCACATCGGTCCCAACCCACGTGATATTAGGGATTGATCATTAGATGTTTCATGATTGTCAGAGACCAGTAGTAGAATAAAACAAATAATGGAACCCATGAATTCATCCATCATAATAAATCAAGAGTTTGCACGCATTACAACACTTGAGGATCGGTCCCTCCCATTGCTGCGACCACCATTTTAGAAGAGTCTACTAGCTCCACCACTCTCTAGCATGTGGTATCTAGGATTATCCATCACTTGTTTACTCCCTGCTCCTCATAATTAGAAATGGGACATAGTTCATCAACTATGATCAAGGACCACTCCTCCTTGGTTTGGATGATAGTCATATCCTCAAAGACTCATTCTGTCTACTCTTCAGCATCCTCTAGCTAATCCTTTATGTGAGACATTAGCTCCGATTGTGCATTGAGGAAAACATAATTCTAGTTCTATTGTGCTTGCAATTGCTGAATATCATTGTCGTCCACCTGAAGCCTCCTGATTTTCATTAATTTTTTCCATTTCCAACCAACACAAAGTCCATGATCATTCTCTCAAATCATCTCCACCATGTTGTCTCGAATGTGCATATGAGGATGCTGGGCACCCACTCCCCTAGTGCACATCTCGCATTTTTGGGAGCGAAGTCTCCTCATCTGGGTTGTCCATTGAATTTGAGAAGTCTTTTCGGTGAAGTAATTAGTTAGAATCCATGATCGTCAATGGATGATCTTTCTATTTTCTACACCAAAGGGCATATCATCCTAGTCTTCGAGGTCAGAAGGTTCATATGTGGGAAATTCCTATAGGAACTCGTCTGCATGGTCTGAATCTAGTGTGTGATTGGGTATGTTGGGAGTCGTGATGTTTGATTGATCCCCGTCATCAGATCCTACCTCAATGATATCAAGATATGTCTTGCTAACAGTCCCACCTGTGATCGAGAGCACTGTATCTTGGTCAGTATGGGCATCTTCATCCATGACCTCTCTTTCCCCCCTTGGAAAGGCAGTGCTAAGAGATCCGACCAACCATGCCAATGTAGCCCACTCCATTTGAAAAGTTGGGCATAAAAAATTGAACAAGAGTTATTTAACCTGATCAATGGATGAAATTTAAAACTTCTATAAAATATACTTACAGAGGATGAATAGTTGACCTCGATCTTGAGCTGTTTCCATTAGAACCCCAAGGCTGGGCCCTCTGTATATTATTTGTAAGTTTTAAAACTTAGGAAGAATCACCTTGGGTGTCGCCACCCAGTTAAGTGTTGTAATATTTATGGCTACATGCATAGATTCTATAGTCCTTGTTGCTACAAGCGTAGATCCCTATGTCCCCACAACTACATCTACTATTGGATGAGAGTGGTCTTTGTGTATAAGGCCCTCTTGCATATTTCATATCATTAGTTGATAAGTCCTAAATAACATGGATAAAGACTCATGGGAAGTGGTTTAAGATTTTACCTCTTGTGCCTCTACAAACTCTTTAAACTCTGGGTCAGATTCACTAATCTCACCCTCCTCCAGAAATCTCCCTCCACTGACCTCCTCCTCCCAGGATGACTCATCCAACACTTATGGTAGGGGGATGTGTTCTCTAAGTTCAGTAGGCAAAAATTGCAGAGGGTTCATTTGATCCAGCAACTCCTTTACCCAGTCTTTCATCGGTTGAAAATCATCCTAGGAGTATATGAAGTCTTCCATACCAGTAAGGTACTTCTCTCCGTCTTCCTGGTAAACCAAAAATTTGGCCCTGGTAGGACCGATCCCAGAAAAATTGATCTGGAGATGGATCAGACGGTGCCACATCTTGGATGGGATCCGAAATTACATATTTACATCCCAGATGTCCCAGTCCTCTAGGAGGATATCATTCTATGAAATGTATATGTGACACTGCCGCTTCCCATGATCTCGGGTGGATATCCTATGGAACCTCCTAGGAAGCCTCCCCTCTGGATGACTCTGCTCCTTTGAGAATGCTGGGTAGAAAACTATTGCCTGCCTCTCAACCGGTGGGGGTCTCAACGTTTCTACAACCCTCCACTATGAGATGTCATTTCCACCATTTGACCTTGACCATGAGGTTAGTGATGCAGACCATAACAAGACCAGATGGTTTGCTGCATTAGAATCTACCCTTGTTAGGCCGCCTCCAAGCAATTTGCGTACTCCTTCATCAACCCATAAGTATTTTTGGGTGAAGGAAACTCGTTCTGCATCTTCCCATCCCTTGTGTGAACTAGAGAAAAATTTTCCTCATCAGACAATGGTGATCCTCATGGAGACCCCGATATATACCTACTAGGTCATCCTCTCTATGCACCGAAATGGCCTCGTGAAGCGGTGAGAGGTGTACAACTCGCAGAGAGAATCACAATCAACCCATTCCACTAAGACTACACCCCAAAAGGTGAGAAGGTAAGACCAATTATCTTATATTCCCTAGCCGTTATCAGTGAACACACTAGGGGGAAACAAAAATTGGTGGAAATTGAACTCGTGTGGCTTCAAAACTCAGTTCAACACCAACTATGGCGTCAGATTGGTTGGAAAACTGCCCAACACATTCAAAATGGCTGGGTAGAAATCTGATCCCATAGGGGAAATGGAATTCAAATATTTATAGATTCCCCTAATATACGCCTCTATCCACCCATAAAGAATATGGAATGGACCTCATATCCTCTATGGCTTATTCCCCTCGCTGATGTGCCATATAAACTTATACATCTTGGCGAGCTTCAGGATCCTAAGGTTGACTTATAACTTAGTCCCCAACAAGGATTCCATGATAAATATTCTCGGAATCATGCCCATGTTAGTATCCATCACCCACAGGATCCATTTGCAGATAAGCACCGAGATGAACACAACCAACATAAACACCAGTTGGTCCTCTATATTGATGTTAAATCCCTTTGTCGTTCACTAGTTGGTCTCCAAGAATCACCAGTAAGAATGATCCTTGCCCTGCTGAACCACCTTTGGGATGATTCAGGTCATCACATGAAACTGCCCATCATTAGGGAGATTCCAAAACTTCTTGAACATCTACCTGAAATGGATGTCCCTCAAAGACTATTTTTCCTCCCCCAGGACCAGGTCCATAAATTCCTTTTTTAGAGCCACCATCTTCTCTGGGTCCTCCCATGCATTCATGATGGGGAGGAACTCTCCATAAATTACCATTAGTATTGGGACACCCAGGATATTGTGTAGGTCCCAAAGGCTGTTGTCGACCTCTATTTCCGACACTTTAGCTGGGGCACGTGCGTCCGTATCTTTTGGCGAGATGGTGGCACTATCTGTTTCCCCAAATTCCCACTTTCCAAATGCAGGCGACATACACTCCTTGTTCAGGGATGCTTGATCCTTGATCAAAACAGGATGATGGGATTTCGGTTCCTCCTTCCTTGGATTCCTCCTCGGAACTCTTCACCTAGTCTGGGTCTCCATT
Organism: Viscum album; assembly: GCA_963277665.1. Lineage (NCBI taxonomy): Eukaryota > Viridiplantae > Streptophyta > Magnoliopsida > Santalales > Viscaceae > Viscum > Viscum album. The sequence goes on along the minus strand of OY728153.1, from coordinate 1,546,600,604 downwards.
TTATATTTAAGACATTGTTTGTGAAACTACTCCTGGTGCCATATCATCATGGACACCAGTTAATTACACTGCTTCTGTCAGGACATTCCAAGGGGTTCAGTCAGGGAAGCAACCTTCAGTAAGGGGGGTAGTCACGTTGGACATCACTGGTGTGTCTGTATGCTGGTACACAAGAACGTCTGGGTTTCTTACCCCTATTATAGGGCTTTTCAAGGGTGCATAATCCCAATGAATGTCATGTCTAATGTGAGGAATTATATTCCATAGGCTTGTTTCTGAGGTTTTCCTCAGGTTCCCAAGTTTAACACAGGGCATGCCGCAAGATTAACATCTAGAGGAGACGGATCAGATTGATCAGAACACAGATTATAGTGGATCAGATTGTGGAACCCCTCGATGGAACACTGATGCTGGGGGCCTACGTGTGGTTGACGTCCCGGTTACTTTTGAGGGGTATGAGGGTTGATATGGAATGACTTCACAAGGATGTGGCATCCTGGATAAGAATTAGAATGGATGAGGGTGCGGTTGAATGAAGTGGATGGTGAATTGGATGGAACCATCATGAGGATAATGATGGTTCTGGGGTTGATCCTCGAAGAGGATTCCTATGTATCCTCGTGGCTGGGAATCAAAGTCCACGTAGTTCATTTGATGATGGCTTACCATTTATTGGGGTTTTCAAGGGATTAACACTGTATGGGGTTGCAACAGCTTATCACTAGTTAAGGATGTCAACAGCTTAATGCTAAATAGGGTCATAATGGCTTATTACTGATTGAGGTCACAACAGTTTTACGTTGGATAGGGATGTCATCAACTTATCACTGAATGGGCTCACAACGGCTTACTGCTGATTTAGGTCACAATGGCATACCGCTGGATGGGGTTGAACCAACGAGAAGTTGGTCGAGACGACTGGTGGATGGTGGGTTTGAACCTCAGGGAGGCTCCATACATATCCTTCCGTGGAAAGGATCAAAGACCACGTAGTTCATAAGGGTGTGTGGGGATTAAAATCTAGTCTACCCTAGGTGTTGGTGAACTGACATGAATGGGGTCGAAACAATAGGATGAATGGTGGGATTGAACCTCAGAGAGGCTTCCTACGTACCCTGTCTTGGCAAGGATCAAAGACCACATAGTTCATAAGGATGTGGGAACAGACGTGAATGATGGTCGATACTAATGGTTGTTGTTCATGAACCTCAGGGAGGTGTCCTACGTACCTTTCCTTTTCAAGGATCAAAGACCACATTGCTCATAATGGTGTCGGAACCAACGTGAAGGATGGTCAGGACCAATGGTTGTAGGGATTGAACCTCAGGGACATGTCCTATGTACCTTGACTTGGAAAGGATCAATGTCTACTTAGTTCAGGATATGGGGGTGGGGCTTACACTCTAGGTTTCTCAAGGTGTCGGTGAACCGATAGGAAGGGGTTAGAGCGACCACTGGGTGGTGGACGTGAACCTCATAGAGGCTTCCTACATACCCTTCCTAGGAAAGGATCAAAGTTTTCTTAGGTGAGGTTATAGGGGTGTAGAATACACTCTAGGCTTCTCACAGTGTTGGTGAACCGATGTGAAGGGGTCGGGGTGACTAATGGGTGGTGGGAATGAACCTCATGGAGGTTACCTACGTACCCTGCCTTGTAATGGATCAAAGTCCTTGTAGATTAGGTAATGGGGGTGAGGATTACACTCTAGGCTACCCAAGACCTTTTTCATGGTCGGTTCTTGCTCTAAGCCCATGTGAGTCATGCTCAGTGTGATAAACTAGAGACTAAAAAGACCTGACAGTCACGTCACAGAAGTTGAATCCATGGGAAGTGGATTGGGGGCTTACATGTGATCGCGACCCAATGAAGAAACAGGGGCTTATGCGTGGTTAACATCTCGAAGAGGCAGAGACTTACTCCAGGATGGATGGCCGGTTGTGAAAAAGCCCTGTTGGAGAAAGATTTGGCACTAAAGAAAGGAGGTGTAGGGATGATGTCTCCAACAAGAAAATCTAGGGGGCCTACACCAGGGTGGTTTCCCTTCCCCCGTGTAGGATACGTGGGGGGAAGTCATAGTCTAACACCATGTGCTAAGGACGATGATGCTTGGTAGTTTAAAGTCCTATAGCTTGGATGAGGGAGGGTTCACTCCGCAACCCAAGGACATACATAACTGGTATCTTCTACACCTTGGTGAAGAGAAAGGACAAGAAATGTTATGGATTTTTGGTGTCATGGAGTGAACCATTAGGGGGGGGGGTCCATGTTTTTGTAGCTATGAGAAGAAGCAATAGCCGTTAGCGTGCCTATGCGAAGAATCAGGTGGAGAAGAAATGAAACCTGCAGTATCGTCAAAGGGATTTTGAAATTGCTTTGTGAAAACCTAAAGGGTAGCATGGGAAAAGGAGTTAGAGAACAAAGGGGTTCACAGGTAGAAGTCGTGTGTAGCTCTGGTGCCCCGTGAAGTTTAGGGACTCCACAAAGGGATATACGTCACAAAGTATAGTCACCTAGGATAGAGATTGGGAGTAGGTGCATATGGGAGGAGAGTTGCAAAGTTGAAAAGGCATTAACAAAGCAATTCCTTGCAAAACAAAGGTGCCTTGCAAAGCATAGCATTGGGAAGAAAAGTTCTTCACGATGCACAATGAACCGGCCTTGGCACATGGGTTACATGTGCATGGGGGTGCTTCACTAAGCGTAAGTGCGCCACAGATAACTAAGTCCCCTTGGGGATCTCCTTCCTCATCGAAGTCCCGTGGGCATCGCGAAAGGCATCCCTCTTGGAAGAGGGGCTCAATTAATGCCAAGGGGGAGGTATTTCGCGGAGAAAAAATACCTGTAGGAGCTCATGGTTCGTAGAGCATAAAAATGATTCACAATTCATAGGCTAGGAAGAGGAATGGTCGGAGTGTCCATCCCCCGGCCTCGAGGTGTGTAGGGTATTTATAGGCAAGAGGCACCACGAAGTAGGGTTCACATGTCATGAAGAAGAAATTTACTTCGTGGCTGGTCGCGAACACCAAATGGGCTTATAGAGAAATTCCTCCTTTTTGCTTCGCGGGGGTCACGAACATCAAAGGGGCTCATGGAGAAATCCCACATCATTGATTCACGGTGGGTCGCAGAAGTCAAAGAGGCTCGTGGAGCAATCCCACACCATTGTTTCGCCATGGATCACAAATGTAAAAGGGGCCCGCAGAGCAATCCCTCCTTATTGCATCGTGGTGGGTTGCGAACATCAAAGGGGATCACAGAGCATTCCCGCCTCGTTGCTTCGTGGTGGGTCACGAATTTCGAAGGGGCTCACAGAGTAATCCCACCTTATTGCTTCATCACCGGTCATGAAGGAGATCTTTTTCACCATCCATAGAGATCTGGGAGCTTCACAATACTACCTTGTGAGGCATTCCCTAATTTCCAGATGTTCCGTCTGCATCTAATTTTTCCATCAACAAATTCCACCCCCCCTCAGACTGGTCATCGAGAAGAAAACAAGAATCCATGTCTAAGGGTCTATCACCAAAATTTATTGGTTTCCCATGAAGCATCCTCATGAAGGAAGCTCAAGAAACGGCCTCACGAAGGCGGCCCACGAAGTGGGGAAATGATACATGGGCTGGACGCATCATGAAGGCTGTCGCGACTAGATTCACCACGAAGCACCCGGGGTCATCACCTATAAATAGGTGGGATGACTTCTCATTTTTCTTTTTCCCTCCTCCATGATTTCACATCTTGGCACTCTCGACTCGCAAAGTTCTGCGTACTCCATGATTTCTCTCTGTGAATCATGTCTTTTGCTTCGCTGCGCACAACGAATCTTCACTTTCACGTTAGTGCACTCTGCGACTTGCGTTTGAGGGTCAGTGCCAGGATCCGAAATTCCACTATCCGGATCATACTCTACGAGTGGACTCCACGTTCGATCTCTAGGATCGTGCTTCACAGTCGAGATCCATAATCCAGTCTAAAAAATACCTGAATTTTAATGACAGGATTCCTCAGTAAGTGGTCGTCAAGGGGGGTCCTTGTCAACGTTGCCAAAAAGGAAGTTGTGGAGAATAGATTGGGTCTGGTGGAGTTGGTACGGAGCCAAACCAACCATCATTCAATGGTGAAACGTCTGTTAGAAATTCAAAGGGGATACTCATTGCACAAGAGGCTGCATTTGTATGGCATTGGACTATGGGATAACATTTGCATCCAATAAACAAGTAGGGACGAGCCAACCTACTGGTTTAAGAGCACATCATGGCATCACTAGTGGTTCAGTGTGCCTAATAGCCACACTCGGAAGAACATTAGGCATGTTACTACTGATTGTTTATACAATCATCTGAACGACATTGACATGAAAGCATTGGAGCCGGAGAAGTCCCCTCTTATATACCAAACAATTCTAAAGGTGGCACTAAGGAACCCGATGAAGGGATGGTCTGATGAGTGGGACCTGTGCCAAGGTGGAAACTTCACAGATGACTAGGCCTTGACCTACTGGGTATGTGACTCATGTGAAGAGTTTGGGGTAGATCCAAGGAGAGACGGTCTGTATGAGGCGGCATGTGCCTCCAAATTTCATATCTACCAGCTGAAGTATCTGATTCCAGAATTGTTGAGATGATGGTCATTGGGGACCAATACCTTCCACTTACATCACAGGGAGGTTGGAATCATCTTCTGGGACGTGCATAAGGTCTCGTCTGTCCCGATACTAGGAGCGATGTACAATGAATTCCTCCCTGATATGGGTGTGTGGGAGGATCCAGAGCAGATGCCACCACTGGAAATGGTGTTGATGAGACTGGTCTTGGGAGTGGATAAGAAATAAGTGAGAGACGTCCACTTCCTATGGTGGTTCAAGAAATTTCTGAACTTCCCAGAAAACATAAGATTCCCAGTGAGGCCTCGGACATGTCCAAATGGATCTCAAAGAGGCAAGGAGCACTCGTATTAGAATCTCTTAGAGGAAAGCCAGTGGTAAACTTGGGGGTTCAACATTAGTATCAAGTAGCATCTGATAATCAGGCTGGTGGAATTCATCGAGGCTCTCATTTATGACCGGATCATGCAGGTGAGGGATACAAACGTAGGTGTGCAACCCAATACATTCATCATGACCTCCATGCTAGCGACCAGAGGATGGGTGAATCCCAAAATTTTGATGCTTTCAATGATGTACAAAAGACTCTGGCACATTAACAAGGGGAAGAGGCCACAGAGGATATGTGGGTCGTTCCACCTTTTGTATGGGTGGATAGAATCTCACATTGGGGGGGGGGACTATGAATACCCAAACCCTATTTCTCCTCCAATATCAAACATTTTCCCATCCATCCTGAACGTCGAGGGAAGATTCTCATCCAAACTAATCGTACCATCGGTATTAAACCATGTCTCGAGGGTAGAAGAGTTCAATTTTCACCCATTCTTGCTGCCAATGGGGGCCTTCATGGATGATGGATGAGGGATAGAAGAGCACTAGTATTATCTACTGATCTTTCGAGGTGGAGTCCTGGTGGCGAGGGTGGACCATGAGCCACTCTGCGAGTCGTACACCCCACACCGATTTGCACGTCAATTTCAGTGCATGCAGTGTCTAACCCCCAAGGTTTACCTAGGGGCACGCCTTGAAGACCATCCAGGCGTGATGAGGTAGATGTGGCTCATGTTCACTCGAGAGGATGGAAAGATGAGGAATGAGCTGCCTCCACCCAATTCTACCTTTGGGTTAGTCAAGGAGTATGCTCAATAATGGGATCCGGACTACTCGGGGGAAATTCTAAAGTAGCGAACAGTTTGGGCCGGTGATGGTAGACATTCCCAACCTCAAGGATGGGGCCGGAAGGCGGCATGTATTTCCTACAGTAGCGGGCCTGCCATGGAGAAGAGGTCTGCACCATTTGAGGGTGATGCAGTAGCGGTAGATCCAGCAGTGGTAGTAGACTCAATGGTTTAAAAAGAACAGAGCCATCTAGAGGGGAGGCCACCTAGATGATTCTATAGGATATCCACTTAGGCTTCGGGGAAGCTGCTGCGTCACATAGACATGCTGGAGGATGCTATCTTCCTGGAGGCCTGGGGCATTTGGGAAGTCAACAGACAGTTCCCGAGCCCGCCCAAGATGTGGAAACACTTGGACAGCCTCGGGATAGACTTTTTCGATATATGCCCTATTAGTGATGGCTTTGAGGTGTCCCGGTTGGAGGCTAAGCAGTACCTGGAAGAGCTGGAGGAATTTGTGTATTCCTGGGGTGTTGTGCATCTAATGATGGACCGCATCAAGGTGCTACTAGATCGTACGGTCCCTCTAAAATTATCGACCGCTGAACTGAGAGAACGCTTCCCTCTACTGAATGAATCGGACGAGTCCCCCTAGGGGGACGATTCCAGTAGAGGGAGCCCTTTGGGGGTGGGAGAAGTTGGCAATCCGGGCTCGGACCATGAAAATTTCGCCGAGGCACGTGTGGTCAAATCCTGAATCCACTCTCCATGATCTCTTTCTAGACTACTTTGAACCCTCTATTATTGTTTAAACTGTCCAAGAAAACCTAATTCACAGAACCCACTCTTGTCCCTTAATGGATGCAGATGCGGGGCCTTTGGTGTCCACCCCTATGGCTGCATCAATTTCTACGTCTGGCGGGGACAAAATGCCTGAGGTAAACTCAACAGAGCTTTTATATCATCCAATAATATATAGGGGGGCATGCCTTGGGGTCCCGATGACATAGACTCAAGAACGAGACTAAGAATTCGATCTTTGCAAGTCCCCTCTACCAATTTTATGACTGTTATCCCCTAACCATGTTAACTGACGTTCATGTCCCTAGTTTGAGCGTATTGTTCTTAAATTGGAATGGGTCTCCTTAGAGAGGTTAGATGGGGCTTCTGGTGGAATCTTTCCCAGAGGAATGTCGGTGATCGTGGAGGAGGATATCCAGACCAACCGAACCGCGGTGCTCCCGATCACTGGTGGGACTGTCAGCGGGGCTATGCCTGTGATCATTAAGGTGGGATCCAATGATGAGGATTGATCTGATAGCCCAGGTCCCACTATGTCTGGTCAAACACCATATGTGGACCCTTCTGAAGTGTTCTTGAAGGTGTTCCCTACGTATGATCCTGCCAAACGTACTGACAGGGACAAGACGGCCTCTGATGAAGAGGGGAGCAGAATAGTTCATCGCTGATCATGGAAGTGGATCAAGCGCTTCATTGATGAAACCCCCAAGCATTATGGCTAGATTATATGGACAGACTACACTCGTGACTATGAAAACTATGTGCTGGGGGAGTGGATCCCCAACGTCCTCACATGCTCATCTGAGATCTTATGGCGGAGAAGATTTCGGACCATGACTGTGGCTTTGGTGTGGGTTAGAAGTGGAGGAAAGTGGTGAACATCAAGAGGCTCCAGGAGGCTGAAGATAAGGTGCAGCGGCTGCAGAGTTAGGCAAACGATCACTCATCCTCCCTCAATGCACAATATGAGATAATATTTCAATTGAAGGCCTAGCTGGAAGAGGATGAAGAGGGAATGAAACAGGCCTCTGACGAGAAGCTAGTCATCCAGACCAGAGTGGAGTGGGCCCAGATTGCAGCTGATGAATTGCAACCCATTACTGCTGAGGAGGAGCGAGAACTAAACAGGCGGCAAAAAATAGTTGACGCCACAAGCCATAAGGTGGCAGAGCAACAAATCTCTTGTGATGATGTTAACCCGTCCATGAGGGAAATCAATACTCACGTGTTTTAATGATTACAAACCCTCAAACATACTTTCATGCTTCGATTACTTGATGCTTTTAGCATGCATGGGTTCCATTAATTATTGGTTTATTTCACACCCATGATATTCATGGAGCGTCTAGATATCATTCCCTATGCTCACTTGGGTCAAGGCCGATGTGAGAAAAACGGGATGAACACTTTATCACTCCATCCAAATGTTGGATTACAAACCAATCTTCGGGCATCTGGGGGTTTGAACATGCAACCAGGATTCCTAAGAAGGGAATGGAGAGACCTGAATAGTGTATGAAGCTCTCTGAACAGCCGAATTAATGTTTTCCCAGCATGCTCTTGTCCACGAACGGGGTAACACCACGGGTTCTAGAATAAATTCGAACATGGAGAATGGACTTTGTAAATTACAATACCCACGATTCGGAACACTGTAGTGATGTCAGGACAATTTAAAATGAATTTTGACTAATTTCTAAACAGAGTATCTTTATTGAGTTAGAATGAAATGAGGATAACAAATGAGGGTCGACCATTGAACATGTTCGAAACACGGGGCCTGGCTCAAAATGTCATCCATTAGTCTTCTGGAGCATTAGACCAGGACAGTAGGCGAGCTGTAGGCCGTGCATCTGTACTGTTAGGGGGTTCATCTAGACGTGAAATAGGGAGAGGATCTAAATAAAGGGCACAAAAAGTGTTTAGAGTGGAGCGATGGGTCGTTTGACTAGAGTCCAACACCCTTGAAGTTATTCCACTAGGGTGGGAATGCATTAGGTGGGTACATTGGTCTAATCAGGGATTAAACATACTTCTGAATAGGACCTCTATGAGTTGGAAACCGTCACGTCCCAAAGTTATCATGGGGCCTCCAAAACTTGTTTAGGGTAAAGTTTCAATTTCATGGTTTCCCAAAGGAGCTCAGGTCAAGGGACCAAAAAAGGAGGGGGAAACGGGAAATATGGTTCCTAAGGCTGGACCCAGAGACTGGATGTCTGGGGGCTCCTACATATCCCATGATAATGGGAATCAATCCAAACATAGTTCATAGGGAACAGTGTGGTCACAGACCAACCCTGGTATGGAGAACTCTCTTTGGAGAGGAACCTGACGCATCTTATGATTAACATAGGGAATCCCAAACTTGTTGAGGGTAAAATCATAGTTTTGTGTCATGCGTTGAGGACATATGAACTCATGCATTTTAATGTCACATGATAGGACATGGAGTGAAAGGGAAGATCCCTGGAAGGGAGTATGTGGTGCGGTAGATAAAAACACGAAGTTAATGAGGACGTGGAGTCCAGATCGCATTACGTATCCCTAGAGGAAAATCATCAGTTCAAGGGAACAAGAGTGAGAATTAGGCTGGGCCTAAAGCAATGTGGTTGGGGATTCATAAGTACCCCCATGAGAATGGGAATCAAGCCATACGTAGTTCTGGAAAATGTCGTGCAGTTTAACTTCTTACGGAAAGGACATGGAGTGGTCCTAGTTTATGGTCATAGAGCTCGGACCATGGTTGGTATGAAATGTGGGAGACACATGGTGGGGTAATTATAAAATGCAACATGAATGTGAACCTGGGGTCCCGACCACCACGTGTTCCTTGGTAATGTTTTAGGTCGAGGGACCAAAAAACGAGGGTATGTTGGGCCAGAGGAAATGTGAACAAGCTTTCTTACATACCCCATGAAGATGACGATTAGGCCTAACATATTTCTTAAGCTGGAAAAGTGGGATACTAGTGCCAAGTACAATAAGGTTGTGTGGGTCTGGCCCATTCAAAAAAAAATAAGATGTATTTGATAGATCGTGTTTGTCCTTTAGGATGAATGAGTGTTTTTTTGTGTAATGATGGACCTAGGATAGAAATTCCAGGTATCGCCACAAAAATCTAGCCAAGTACAGGAGTTGAAAAATGGTATGGTGTGTGACTAATACCAAACCTGATGCCTCTTTTAGTGAGGATATCACAGTGCAGTGCCATTTTTCGTCGTGCGGCCAGAACGATAATGTCACAGTTTATGGTCATTTGATGGGACTGAACATGCATTTTTAACATCGTGCAAGATAGAGACAACAGTTTAGAGTCATGTGGGACTAGGTTGCATAGTCTAAATTAATATGTCTTAGACATATACAAGAAGAATGAGGTTTGAAAGGGACTATGCATAGCATGATAAAGCATTTCCGATGTGAATGAGGAGGTGGTTCACATCATACTGTGCATGTTTCCATAAAAGAAACTTCAGGCCAAGGGGCTATGAAGAATTAATGGACATGGGACAGGAGAAGCTGGCTCTCAGTTGAGCTGGACCCGAAGATTAGATGTCCAAGTGTTCCTACATATCTCATGGGAATGGGAATCAAGTTGTACGTATTTCTCTTAGAAATCATAATTTATTGTCTTAAAGCTCGGACCATTTGACCTTCCAAAGTGTGAATGTGCATAGAGGGATAGTTTTAGGAGTGTTGAAATTCTATTTGGACATGATGATGTGGAGAAGGATGTGAATCACGTAAGCAACATTCAAGGCTTGAAGGGACTGGTGTGACGATGGATGATAATTGTAACAGCCCGAGATTTTATAAAAAAAATATTCATTTTAATTTCATTAATGTCTTGTGTTGTACGCTACACCAAAAGGAGCTTTCTCAACATGCATCCTTGACTTTCCTTGCATTACATGCAATCGCGACCTTCCTCGATAGCGTGTGTAGTACGCAATACCGAGTTTCACTAAACAACGATATGTTATTAAAATATTATTAAAACTAGCCGTTATGAATTGTAATAACCACTTTTTGAAATTTTTTAATTTTTATTTTTCAAAATGGACTTCATTTCTGGATTCGGAATATCGAAATTAGCTTAGGGTAAAATTTTGGTACTTTTTGGATAACTTTCATTTTCTGATGAATAGTGAAAATTACTATATTTTAATTAAAAACAACCTCTTTAATAGAAATAATTAATAGTGATAAATTATTAATTTGATTGGTTTTAAAGTATATTTAGAATATATTTTTACAATTTAATAAAATGTTGGTCATTGGATGTAATTTCACATTTAAACTAGTCATAAACAAGTGTCAATCTTTTGATAGTTATTATCTCTTAAGAACACGCTATTTGTTTTGACGACGGGAATTAATTTTTATATTAATTAATGAAACTGATATGTTTTAAATTTGATAAAATAGACATAATTTTGGAATTCATAATATAAAATATATCTTAGATCTAATTTTTGGTATTTTTCTGAAAACTTTCAATTTTTGATGAATAGTGAAACCACTAAGTGGTAGTTAAAAAAACTGAATTTTTCATAAAAACTAATTTTACCGCTTCTGTGAGTGGAATTTCGAAAATCTGAGAGACACGGTTAATATCAAGGACTAAAATGTGGCTCAATGAGATGAAAATAATTTTTGGTGAATAGTAACTTTTTACTTTTTTTTACCACGGTTAAAAGTAAATAGGGTAATTAAGGGTAAAAATGATATTATTATTACCCTAACACATGTCCTAATTCTATTGGACAAGTGTAATTCGACCAAAAACAACCTTAGGAATAATATATGACCATTTAGTCCCACTTGGATTAGATTAGGACATTTATTATTAATTTATTTAAAGAAGGGATAAAATAGTTAAAATCAAAGTTTAATAAGTAAATAATTTTAAATATGAGGTTATACATAAGATAAATTCGACTATAAATATTCATTAGAAATATAAATGGATTTCCTACATAATGGTATTTTATTTGTAATTTTTAGACATTAAATAATTTAATTTATTTATGACACAACGATGATGCAGTAATTATCTTATAAATAAAATATTGACATAATTGATGTTATAAATACCCAAATTAATATAATTTGAGACTTTTAATGAACTAAACTAATTTTATAGGTTAATATGACATGTTAGGATTGATTTAATTAACTTTGGTCGAAGTAAGCATTCTTTTATGAGTTTCAAAAAAATCAGCTATTGAATAGTGTCAAAATTATCATAAAATTGTTTTTAAAACAAATATTATATTATTAATTGTTATTTTATTCTTAAAAATCTACGTTTCGGCCACATGACTTAGATAAGGTTATATATATTAATAAAACACAACTTGGGGTTCCCTTGAATGTATATGGTATGTTTATTAACTATATAATATAAAAATACAAAGTGACATGGTAAATGTCAATCTAATTAACTAAGAGTTAAAACTAAAAGATAAGGTTAATATAATGACCTAAACTTATCTAAATTCTATTGGATGAGAGGATTTCGACCCATCCCCACCTTAGCTCCTAAATAAATCAATTTGGAGCTATTTAAAACCGAACTTGACTTTATAATAAGATAATATTTTTAGTTATTCCAAAGGTGCCTCTCTCCTCCCTTAAAAAAAGGAACCTCCTCCCCCTCTTCCTCACACCACATTGAACCTTCAAGATCGGCCAACCCCTACCTAATTATCTTTTCCACTTCCCTAGAAACATCCTAGAGGTCCTGGTCATCTTCAAAGACCAATTTTAGTACCCTATGTGGAGGACTCAAAGAGGCACTTCAAAGAAGAGGTAATGTCCATTACCGATTCTTCTATCTTTATTTCTTCTTCCACTTCTTCTTCTTAGGTTGTTTCATTATGAAGTAATAACATCAGTATCACTCATATAATTATATGTTATTATAAGTATGAAACAACCCTATTTCACCATCTATCCATCCTACAGAAAATGAAATCACTGCGCGTGCGTACGTACAGAATACCGTCTCCACGCCGTGGTGAAATCTATTTTCCACCACCACCTTACTTGGATGTGTATAATGGTTTAAATAATAACTATATATGATTATTTTAAAGTGATATTGATTCTGAAATAGTATACATACACTCCAATACAGTCCCACGATCAGGAGAACGATATCATCGCTCGTGCGTACGTACGGACTACCGTCTCCACGACGCGATGAGATTCATTCTCCACTTTAACCATTAATTAATGATTATAAAGTACATATAATAAGTAATAATGAAATATATGACATAATAATGATACTGGATTTATGTGTATATATATGTATTTCATCTACTTAATTCCATTCAACTCAATAAGGAAACGAAAACAGCGTTCATGCGTACGTACGGCTTACCGTCTCCATGAACGGTGTATTTCTTTCCATTTACTGATTTATTATATATATGTATATTCTGAATATATATTATATATAAATCATGTTTTATATTCTGGAATTATGTAATCATGATCTAATTAATCTTATGAATAATCACAAGTCAAAACACGGACGACAAATGCAACAATTTTACCCAAAACGCACATTAACATGGAATTTACAAAAGAACAGGTAATATAAAGTAATAAGTGAACCATATATGATATAATAACAATGAGTATGGTTCTGGAATAAGTCAATGACATTATTGAAATCATTATACAGGAGGTTCGGACACTTACGAAGAAAATTGGACCTAAGGTAAGGGAAATATCACAATCTCATTTTTATTCAAGATTTCTTATACTTTGGTATTTACTGGGGTGTATTTTATCATCCACATCCATTTTACCTCAATATGTAATATTATTTACATCCACCTACAATTTTTTAAATCCAATTTTACCCTTCGGTGAGTTTTTAGTAAAGGATATGAAAGGAATCTTTTGTCGTTTTTCGTACGAGGTACTTTTTTGACTTTTTCGACAAAAGTACGAAGAATGTTTTTTTAACTTATACAGAATGAATGGATTTTTAAAACATTATTTCCAAGAAGCTTCCTTTACAAGTTTTAAAGTTTATTTTTAATCAATTTATTTTAGTTTAATATTCTATGACATGTTAAGAAAGGAAAAATGTTTTTGATGTAGAAAGGATATTTTCCGTCAGAATGGAGTTCAAGTGTTTTATCAAAATTATTTTCCATCTAAGATAATATAGGGTTCTGTTTCTATCCCTATTATTACATTGATTTGATTATGTTGTGATTGAATTATTTTTATAAATTCCTTTATCTTATATGAATTGTTTTATGATCTCATGTTGTTTAAGAATCCCATTTTTATTACATGGGTTATGCAATGATGTATGATTTATGAATTTGTGGCACACATAAGAATGATATCATTATGAGATGGGTGGGACCTATATCTCCCTCCAATGAATTGGGTAAAGATTTTATATCTCATGAGATAGACATGGCTGGAAAGGTAGGTTATACCGGTTTAGTGAAATAGGACTGAAACGAGGGTGACTCGGTTCAGAAATGGACTTTGTCCACTAAGATAGTCTTGACAATGAGTCTTGACTAATAAGATATGATTATATATGATTATGTGTGTATTCCACAAAGATTCATGTTTTAAGTTATGATTATTGGGATTTCATTTCGCTACTATGATTTATCCCATGTTATGAAATTATGCTCTCTTTTGCAGCTTAAGATTTCCAAAATGTTATGTTCTTATTAAAATGATGTGATTGATATTTATTTTGTTTACCCTTAATGAGAATTTGAGCTCACCCTTTTATGGTTTCTTTTCCCTAGGATATAAAGAAAGGTCTTAGGTAAAAAAAAGTAAGATCTTTATGGGAGATGTTGAAGATCTTTCACCATGATTAGAAGATTGCATTCCGAGTTTCCAAAGACACTAAAATATTACGGTCCTTGTGTGTGTGTTTTTGTTATATACTAAGTATTTTCCAAAAGTAATGTAATGTCCATGTACGTCAAGCTACGGGTCTCTACAGTTGGTATCAGAGGAAAGGTTTAGTCAACCTTGGGAAACTAGGATGCGAAAACGTTAGTGATATCCCTAGAGATATTTCTAAGGTATATCTAGGGATGTCCCTAAGGATAAGTATACATATAGGATATAGTCATAGAACTATGGTAACGATATTATATTAAACCAAAGATGTTATATATTGAAGTTACTCCCCCTTTATTATGATTTTTGCCTCTCACAATATTCTTTTTGGGTTTTAGACGATGGCTGGAACCTGAAGGAACCGTGTTGATCAATGCAATGGACAATGCAATGATTGTCCTCCTGAACAAACAAATATTATGAGAGATGGAGTGCAAAATATTATTTCTATACTTACACATGCTATGAATCATTCTGGACTTCCAAATGAGCAGAGAAGGGAACAATATTCTATTGAGTCCTTCATGAGGCAACATCCACCTTCTTTCAGTGGGTCTTCTGATCCACTTGTTTCTGAACAATGGATTAGTACTACTGAAAAGATATTTTCAGTTCTTCAATGTTCTGAACATGATAAAGTCATTTTAGCAGTGTATCGTTTGGAAGGTGATGCTAATCAATGGTGTAATCTTATCAAGAATACGAGGCCAAGAGATGAAATTGAATTCAAGGAATGGGACGAGTTCAAGAACTTATTTTTCAATAAGTACATGCCTCCTATTCTTCAAACAATGATGGAGAAGGAGTTTCTTGAACTAAAGCAAAAGGATGATGAATCTATTGGTATATACGAAGCGAATTTTACAAGGCTTGCAAGGTATGCATCTGGATTTATCATCCAACCTGAAAGTAAAGTTGATCAATTCTTCAGTGGATTAAAACCAAATCTTCGAAGGGCATTAGCTATAAGAGACTTCAGTAGATATGAAGAAATTGTGCATTGTGCTATCAAGGTAGAAATGGAAGTTGGTGTTACTTATCCATCTCACAGTTTCAACAAGAAACAAAAGATGGAGTTTAAGGAGAAACTCAGAATAATGGTGAAAAGAAGATGAATGTTTCCTTATGCTCAAAGTGTGGAAAGAAGCATGGTGGAGATTGTCTTAAAAGGACTAGAAAATGTTTTAAGTGTGGAAAAAAAGGTCATCGAGCAGCTGAGTGTCGAAGTAATTAAAAAAGGGTTTCTCATGATGTGAATAAAGAAAAGACTGCAGAGAACGCAGCAACAACACTTCAATGCTTCAAGTGCAAGGAAATGGGGAATTATGCTAATAAATGCCCTAATCCAAGGGTTAGTGATGATCGACATGAGCAACCACTTATGGAAAAGGACAAAGGGAAGTCACATACGATCACTATTGGCGATGTTGAATATGACAACGATGTGGTGGAATGATTAAGTGTTTATGTAATGGGATTCCAGAATAATGTTGTATATAGTATCATGGAATATTGGAATATTTATGTTTTGGTCTATTATGGTTTTCAGTAATTTTATGGCATCAATAACCATGAAACGTGATTGAAATATTTTTGGAAAGCAGATGATATGCACATAATGAAGGGATAAAGAGAATCTAATATGTTTGATAGTATTCATGAGCCCATGATTGATATAAGGACTAAGTGATATCATGGTTTGAGGATATAGAATTTTGAGGATTTTGGTATGTGGAAAGTGTTAACTTTTTACTGCATTCATGTTTTCACTAAGGTTCAATGGATATTCATTCTTCAAGAGAATACATTATTAAGGTATTCACATGTTTGTAATTTGACCAACAAGATATATCTTATGATATATTGGGGATAAATGATGGCATTCACATGATCATTTTCTTTATACTCTGAGCTTGGACCGAAGTAGTTTAGATAAGCCTAAAGATTGGAATGGATTATGTTGGACATAAGTTAGTATTGTTTCATGATAAAACTTTTTTGATATTGTTGATGGGATGTTATAGTAATATAGCTTTAGAAAAAGGACAACCTGCAGGACGGGCGACAGCCCATCGCGTCGGACAAGGCTGTGGGAATCGAACCCACAACCGAAGTGCGACTGGCCTTTATCGCCTACCACTGGCCTATAGGAAGTCCCTGTTTAGTAGAAAATAGTTTTATAATATTAAGCAGTATGATATATGAATTATAAGTCAATTTTAGGAACTATATATGATTAATCTCACTATAGATGGACTTATGTATTTTTTGATAACTTTTCTAACCTTTTTTCAGACAAATGGAATGACCCATCATTCTATCACATGATCTACTAACACATCACGAATGACAAATTCAACATCATTTTTTTAAGAGATGAAGTGGAAATTGTCCAAAGAACGACAAACGATGAGACTATACCAAAATCACGAAAGTATTTCTTCTAATTCCAATTTCATCAACTTTAGGGAAATGATCTTGAAAACCAAAAATGTTTTCCTAGTGCTCTTATATCTGATGAATTAGATGGTACCTTAGATCGTCACAAATTTATGGCTTTGTGATTGCTGGCTTTTCCATAGCCATGTTCTCTACCACTCTCCATCAGAACATGATTGTTAGATTTCTCTTCCATATCCATATTTTCACCTATTGGGAAACCCAGTGATTAGTTTATTTGGGTAATCGTTACATTTCATACTTTAGTTTTTGAAGACATGTTTTGGTATTCCTTTTTACGATGTGGGTTTCTATTAAAGAAATTTTCAAGTAGTAAACCATTTATAACCCCGACGAATTTCGAGGGCGAAATTCATTTTAAGGGGGGTAGAATGTAACAGCCCGAGATTTTATAAAAAAATATTCTTTTTAATTTCATTAATGTCTTGTGTTGTACGCTACACCAAAAGGAGCTTTCTCAATACGCATCCTTGACTTTCCTTTCATTACACGCAATCGCGACCTTCCTCGAGAGCGTGTGTAGTACGCAATACCAAGTTTCACTAAACAACGATATGTTATTAAAATATTATTAAAACTAGCCATTATGAATAATAATAACCACTTTTTGAAATTTTGAAATTTTTATTTTTCAAAATGGACTTCATTTCAGGATTTAGAATATCGAAATTAGCTTAGGGTAAAATTTTGGTACTTTTCGGATAACTTTCATTTTCTGATGAATAGTGAAAATTACTAAATTTTAAATAAAAACAACCTTTTTAATAGAAATAATTAATAGTGATAAATTATTAATTTGATTGGTTTTAAAGTATATTTATAATATATTTTTACAATTTAATACAATTTTGGTCATTGGATGTAATTTCACATTTAAACCAGTCAAAAATAAGTGTCAATCTTTTGATAGTTATTATCTCTTAAGAACACGCTATTTGTTTTGACGACGGGAATTAATTTTTAAATTAATTAATGAAACTGATATTTTTTGAATTTTATAAAATAGACATCATTTTTTAATTCATAATATCAAATATATCTTAGATCTAATTTTTGGTATTTTTCGGAAAACTTTCAATTTTTGATGAATAGTGAAACCACTAAGTGGTAGTTAAAAAACTGAATTTTCATAAAACATAATTTTACCGCTTCTGTGAGTGTACTTTCGAAAATCCGAGAAAAACGGTTAATATCAAGGACTAAAATGTGGTTCAATGTGATGAAAATAATTTTTTGTGAATAGTAACGTTTTACTTTTTTTACCACGGTTAAAAGTAAATAGGGCAATTAAGGGTAAAAATGATATTATTATTATCCTAAAACATGTCCTAATTATATTGGACAAGTGTAATTAGACCATAAACAACATTAGGGATAATATATGACCATTTAGGACCACTTGGATTAGATTAGGACATTTATTATTAATTTATTTAAAGAAGGGATAAAATAGTTAAAATCAATGTTTAATAAGTAAATCATTTTTAATATGGGGTTATACATAAGATAAATTCGACTATAAATATTTATTAGAAATATAAATGGATTTATTACATAATGGTAATTTATTTGTAATTTGTAGACATTAAATAATTTAATTTATTTATGACACAACGATGATGTAGTAATTATCTTATTAATGAAATATTGACATAATTGATGTTATAAATTCCCAAATAAATATAATTTGAGACTTTTTATGAACTAAACTAATTTTATAGGTTAATATGACATGTTAGGATTGATTTAATTAACTTTGGTCGAAGTAATCATTCTATTATGAGTTTCAAAAAAATCAACTATTGAATAGTTTCAAAATTAACATAAAATAGTTTTTAAAAGAAATATTATATTATTAATTGTTATTTTATTCCTAAAAATCTAAGGTTAGGCCAAATGACTTATATAAGGTTATATATATTAATAAAACACAACTTGGGGGTCTCTTGGATGTATATGGTATGTTTATTAACTATATAATATAAAATTACAAAGTGACATGGTAAATGTCAATCTAATTAACTAAGAGTTAAAACTAAAGGATAAGGTTAATATAATGACCTAAACATGTATAAATTCTATTTTATGAGAGGATTTCGAACCATCCCCACCTTATATTCGCAATAAATCAATTTGGAGCTATTTAAAACCGAACTTGACTTTATAATAAAATAATAGTTTTAGTTATTCCAAAGGTGCCTCTCTCCTCCCTTGTAACAGGGGACCTCCTCCCCCTCTTCCTCACACCACTTTGAGCCTTCAAGCTCAGCCAACCCCTGCCAAATTCTCTTCTCCACTTCCCTAGAAACATCCTAGAGGTCATGGTATTCTTCAAAGACCAATGTTAGTACCTTAAGAGGAGGACTCAAAGAGGCACTTCAAAGAAGAGGTAATGTCCATTACCGATTATTTTATCTTTATTTCTTCTTTCACTTATTCTTATTAAGTTGTTTCATTATGAAGTAATAACATCATTATCACTCATATACTGATATTTTATTATATGTATGAAACAACCCTATTTCACCATCTATCCATCCTACGGAAAACAAAATCACCGCGCGTGCGTACGTACGAAATACCGTCTCCACGCCGTGGTGAAATCTATTTTCCACCACCACCTTACTTGGATGGGTATAATGGTGTAAATAATAACTATATATGATTATGTTAAAGTGATATTGATTCTGAAATAGTATAAATACACTCCAATACAATCCCATGATCATGAGAACGATATCACCGCTCGTGCGTACGTACGGACTACCGTCTCCACGACGCGATGAGATTCATTCTCCACTTTAACCATTCATGAATGATTATACAGTAAATATAATAAGTAATCATGAAATATATGACATAATAATGATACTGGATTTATGTGTATATATATGTATTTCATCTACTTAATTCCATTCAACTCAACAAGGAAACGAAAACAGTGTTCATGCGTACGTACGGCCTACCGTCTCCATGAACGGTGTATTTCTTTGCATTTACTAATTTATTATATATATGTATATTATGAATATATATTATATTTAAATCATGTTTTATATTCTATAATAATGTAATCATGATCTAAGTAATCATATGAATAATTACAAGTCAAAACACGGACGACAAATGAAACAATTTTACCCAAAACACTCTTTAACATGGAGTTTACAAAAGAACGGGTAATATAAAGTAATAAGTGAACCATATATGATATCATAACAATAAGTATGATTCTGGAATAAGTCAATGACATTATTTAAATCATTATACAAGAGTTTCTGACACTTACGAAGCAAATCGGACCTATGGTAAGGGAAATATCACAATCTCATTTTTATTCGAGATTGCTTATACTTTGGTATTTACTGGGGTGTATTTTATCATCCACATCCATGTTACCTCAATATTTAATATTATTTCCATCCACCTAAATTTTTTTAAATCCAATTTTACCCTTCTTTGAGTTTTTAGTAAAGGATATGAAAGGAATCTTTTGTCGTTTTTCGTACGAGGTACTTTTTTGACTTTTTCAACAAAAGTACGAAGAATGTTTTTTTAACTTATACGGCATGAATGTATTTTTAAAAAATTATTTCCACGAATCTTCCTTTACAAGTTTTCAAGTTTATTTTTAATCAATTTCTTTTAGTTTAAAATTCTATGACATGTTAATAAAGGAAAAATGTTTGTGAAGTAGAAAGGATATTTTCCTTCAGAATGGAGTTCAAGTGTTTTATCAAAATTATTTTCCATCTAAGATAATATAGGGTTCTGTTTCTATCCCTATTATTACATTTATTTGATTATGTTGTGATGTAATTATTTTTAAGAATTCCTTTATCTTATATGAATTGTTTTATGATGTCATGTTGTTTAATAATCCCATTTTTATTACATGGGTTATGCAATGATGTATGATTTATGAATTTGTGGCACACATAATAATGGTATAATTATGAGATGGGTGGGACCTATATCTCCCTACAATTCATTGGGTAAAGATTTTATATCTCATGAGATAGACATGGCTGGAACGGTAGGTTATACCGGTTCAGTGAAACAGGACTGAAACGAGGGTGACTCGATTCAGAAATGGACTTTGTCCACTAAGATAGTCTTGACAATGAGTCTTGAATAATAAGATATGATTCACTATGATTATGTGTGTATTCCACAATGTTTCATGTTTTAAGTTACGATTATTGGGATTTCATTTCACTACTATGATTTATCCCATGTTATGAAATTATGCTCTCTTTTGCAGGTTAAGATTTCCAAAATATTATGTTCTTATGAAAATGATGTGATTGATATTTATTTTCTTTACCCTTAATGAGAATTTGAGATCACCATTTTATGTTTTCTTTTCCCCAGGATATAAAGAAAGGTTTTAGGTAAAAAAAGGAAGATATTTATGGGAGATGTTGAAGTTCTTTCACCATGATTAGAAGATTACGTTCCGAGTTTCCAAAGACACTATACTATTACAGTCCTTGTGTGTGTGTTTTTGTTATGTACTAAGTATTCCGAAAAAGTAATGTAATGTCCATGTACATCAAGCTATGGGTCTCTACAATAATTTTTGTCCATGTTCGAAACATAAAATCCATATTAAGTTAGCATGGAATGGGAACAACAAATGAGCATCGACCGTTGACCAAATTTTCAATGTGAGACTTGTATCAATTTTTTTCTCAGAAACCTTGAGGCCGTTGACCCGTAATTGTAGGAGGGCCCTTGGGATGATCATTCATGCCATTCGGGAGGTCTTTTTAGATGTTAATGGTGATGGAAGACCTAATGAAGGGGAACATGAAGTCTGAGATATGGGTGAAAGCATGTTCGGGTAGAATCTGACATTCCAATTGCTAAACCAGAGTACCATTGGGCACGTTGGTGAATCACCGAGGAGGATCGAGGTGCTCATATTGAGAGTGGACAATAGGAAAATACGAGTATAGAACAAGGGGATAGAGAACTCTCATGAGGGAGAAATACATAGCATGGTCATTACAAACCCGATGTGAATGAGGACACAGTCACATGCCACACCCTATACACCCCTCCCTGAGAGAAGGTAGGCCAATGGGCCAAGGTGAAAGAGATATCTCAAAGATATGGGGCTAGAACCTATGTCAAGGCATTCGGGCAGTCCTACATATCCCATGAGGATGAGACTCAAGAAACACATAGTTCATGAAGGAGGTAATGTGGAGTTTATCGTCATGCAGTAAGGACACAAATGGGTAAGATACCCCGCACAAAGGAGGTTTACGACACAAAGAGTAACCCTACGAGAATGAGGATATAATCCCATACCACACCATAAAATCCTGAGTGAGAACTCAGGACAGGGCCGGAGAAGGACACGGGGCCTGACGATGGTCCTCAGACAGAACGTCCCGGCCAGTTTTTAGTTTAACGTCTAGCAAGGAGGATGATGGTGATCTTAGTTTAGGGTCATAGAGCTCAGACTATATATGCCTAGTTTAATGTCATATTTGTGGGACAGAAGAGGAAAAACATTGTTCTTAGGGAATACCACCAAGCAGCAACGACTATTAATGATAATAGTTGACCAGGTTCACAACATAGTATCCAACCTCATGTGACCAGAGTTCCGGACAAAAAATTGAGCATCGACCGTTAACCATATTCAAAACACGGGACCCATATCAATTTTATGCCCACAATACTCGATGACATCATCTCGTAATAGTAGGAAAGCCCTTGGGACTAGCGTCCATGCTATTCAGGGCCCCCTCTAGATATAGAGGGTGATGAGAACCCAAATTATGGGGCACACGGAGCATGTAAGGGCATGTGCTTGCAGGATGGATGATAAAAAAAGGGTGGGATGTATCAAGGGGATATCTGTGGCATGGTGAAATAGCCTGACATGAATGATGACGTGAGTCCACACCACACCACACCACACAATCCTAAATGAGAACATGGGATAGGGGCCGAAAAAGGCCAAGGGGCAGGAAAAGGCCAAGGGGCCTGAAAAGACCAAGGGGCCTGAGGTAGGTCATCCTGGACAACTGTAACCATATGAACACTTATGTGGTTACCACTTCATCATATCTCCTAATCCCACGTGATCTATGCTCTATGTGGGATATAAAGAGCTAGAATTGACTTTTTCTCGATAAGGGTCAGAGAACTGGCATCACCCGATGGGAATTCGCTTCTTGGAGATACAACGGGGAAGAATGAACCACTAAACCCAATGTTTGAGACATCTTGGGGTGGATCTAATAATAAAAGATAGCTGTTGACCTTATTCAAAACACAACATCCATGTAGTGACCTGGAATGGGAAAAAATGAGCATTGATCATTGACCATATTCACCACGTGGGACTTATATCAATTTGTTTCTCAACATCCTTGAGGGAATTGGCCCGAAGTGGCAGGAGAGAACTTGGGACTATAATCCCTACTGTTTGGGGGCCCTTCAAGATGGAAATGAAGATGGAGTCCCAATCAATGGAGTGGGTGAAGCATAGTTGTGCCCATCTGTGAAAGAGGAAGACACCTTCGGGGAGTGTGATGTATTGCAGGATCGAGATGAGATCGACTTGAATTGGGAAAAAAGCCTGCACCACACCATATGTCTTGACTAGGGGGATATTATGGTGTTTTGGCTGGGCCAATAGATGAAATGTCTGGGCATTCCTACATATCCCATGGGGATGGGAATCAAGCCATATGCAGTTCTTAAAGGCCACACAGTTTAGCATCATAATGTGAGGATGTGGGAGGATAGAAGAACGGGGCGTGGCCACATGGTGTGACTGTCATAATCCTGGCATGAGTGGGGCTAAGGAAGCCTACACCATATCATGCAAGGATCCTCCGAGATAACTATACTCAAAGGAGATATTCAGAGAGAAGATTTTGGGGGCTGGGGTTGATACGAAATGCTTGAGCATTATTACGTATCCCATGTGGATGGGAATCAAGACACACATATTTCTAAGGGTGCATTTTAACATCTTGCAAGATGACATACAATTTAATTTCATGTGGGACTTTTTAATGTTTACATTCAAGTAGGCCTGAAAAGATTAGGGTCATGATGGACCAAACAGTTTAGTGTCATGCCGGACCATCTGGCTCAGGCAAATTACAACTTGAGAAACTTTTCATTGGTTGGTGGAGTAACACGCTCTCCATCCATGGTCACCAGTGAGTATGCACCATTGGGGTAAACCATGTGAATTATGTAAGGTCCTTCACATTTGGGCTCTAACATGGGCTGTTTTTTACCAGGTATCATTGGTGTCCTGAGGGACAACACCAAGTCACCTTGCAAGAAGGACCAGAGAAGAAATTTCTTGTTGAATGATCCATCCATCTTATTTTGATGCCTTTCAAGATTGTGCAGAGCTTGAAGAATACTATTGTCGAGCGCTTCCTATTTAGGGAGATTAATTTCAACTACCTTATCTGGCACCAACTAGTCATAGACCGTTGTGCGTAATGAAGTATCTAGATCTCGATGGGTAGGATGGCCTCAGTTCCGTACACCAGGGAGCATGGAGTCACCTGGGTGGAATAACGAGTCCTTGTCCAGTAAGCCCTTAGATATTTGGGTAGATTTTTCAGCCAAATCTTATTATATTGACCAACCATTTTATGCATAATATTAGAGAGAGTTTTATTGAATTCCTCGATTTGTCCATTTTTATGCATGTGATAGCGAGAGGTATGGTTCGAAAGGATGTTGTACTTGGCATACAACTTCTTCAACTCAGTTCGTCGGATGTTGGTGTTGTTATCGATGAGGAAGGTAGGGGGGAATTCAAACTGGTAAACAATATTGGATCTCACGAAGTCGACGATATAATGGTCCTTGACCTCCTTGAGTGCTACTGCCTCTGCCCACTTGGATAAGAAATCTGTAGCAGTCATGATGAATATGCACTAGCGAGCGGTCGCCGGTGGATATGGTCCTACGACCTCGAGCCCCCAAACCACAAATGGACAAGAGTACTTGGTGGAGTGGAGAGGTTCTGGTTTCCAATGCCTAAATTTATCATGAAATTGGCACACGTGACCCCGTTTGGGGAACTTGATGCAATCATGGACCATGGAGGGCCAAAAGTACCCCAGTCTCTGGATCTGATGGGATAGCTTCGACCTAGTCTCGGGGGCGCCACATGAACTTGTATAAACCTCCATCGTGACCTAAAAAATCTCATATTCTTAGATGCAATGGAGGAGAACCCCATCGAATCTGCACTTGCAGAGGATCTTCTCAAGTCTGGGAACACTCTGGAGGGAAAACTGCAGTGCGTGGCATCAGATTCGCTCGCGCTCAGCCCGATTATCCGGAAGGTGACCATTTTAGAGATACTAGAGAAAGGGTGTTATCCAGTTGGGAGTCACTTCAACCATTACGTCTGTGGGACCTGGGGGTCCGGACGTGGAGGCTTTGGCGGTAAGATGGATTATCCGCAGGTCGTCGTCATCATCTAGGGTGATGGGAGCAATGAATCTCTGATGTGACACATGGATAATCATATCATCCTGCTCAGCTTCTGTGAGGTAGCCAGGCCATCCAGGGCATCAGATCGACCGTTCTGAGAATGAGGGACATGAGTAACTTCTGGAAAAGATGGAAACTGAGCCATTAGCTAGAGGGTGCGCTCCAACAATGGTATGAGCTCTGTCTTTCTAATGACATAGTCACTGTTGATCTGCTTGATGACTAGTTTGGAATCCCCTTTCACATGAAAATTGGGCACATCGATCTCGAGGGCCAGTTCAAGTCTAGTGATAAGAGCCTGATATTTTTATACATTATTGGAGTAGCCTTCTGTCAACAGGAATGAATATGGTAGAATGGCTTGGGCCAAGGTATAAATACGATACCCAAGCCTACCTTATCGAGTCGGGGATCGTTGAGCCTCCTACTGGTCGGGCTTCAAGAAGCACCATCAAAGTGAATATGCTAGCACAATGTGGCTTGGTCCACCCAGAGGATTGCCTCATCGGGGAAATCGAGATCCAAGGATTATTCAACAGAAGACGGGTGGGAAGTAAGGAGGTCTTCCAATTATTTCCCCTTAATATCTTTCTAAGGGACAAACCTGATATCGAACTGCTGAATAATCCCTGCCCACCAAGCTAGATGGTCTATCAACATGGGACAGTTCAGAATGTACTTCATTGGGTCTACATGAGATACTAGATGTACATTGTGGTGCTTCAAGTAGTGTCACAATATTTGTTCTATGAATAACAGTGTAGGGAAGCTCTTTTCGATGGGGTAGTATCTGGTCTCTGTATCAATGAGCATACGAATGAGGTAGTAGAGGTTCCTGTCTATCCCTTTATTATATTTTTCTTGTCTAGAAGGGCATTGAGAGATCGTTCAAGGGTGTTCACATAAAGGATCAATGGATTTCTGGAGACAGGTGGAATTAAGACCAGAGGCTGGAGCAGATACTGCTTGATTTCTTAGAATGTGGCCTGGAACCCTTCCCCCCATTCGTATGCGGTTCAATTCTTCATGAGCCGAGAAAACGACTTATAATTCTCATCCAGATTCACAATGAATCAGCGTATGTAGGTTAAGTGGCCTTGTAAACCTCAGATCTCCCAAATATTCTTCATGGGAGGCATCTGACTAATGACCATGATCTTCTCTCGGCCGATCTCAATGCACCTATGTCTGACAATGAAGCCAAGAAATTTTTCTTAGGTGACTATGAAAGCACACATCAACAGGTTCATCTTTAGGTGGCGAGAACAGAGGAAGATGAACAATTTCTCAAGATCCTTGAGATGGTCAGGGAACTGGAGGGATTTGGCCAACATATCATCCACATAACATTCCACCAATTTCATGAGGATTGAATTAAATATGCAGTGCATGGCACGCTGATAGGTGGCGACTACATTCTTCAAGTCAAAGGGCATAACCAGGTAATAGAATATACCCTGGGTGCCCTGAAAGATATATAATCCTCATCCTCAGGGTCCATTCTGATTTGGATATATCTAGAGAAACCATCCATGAAAGAGAGGGCTTGGAACCTAGCTGTAGCATCGATCAATTATTTTATCACATGATGGGGAAAATCATCCTTCGGAGAGTAACAGTTGAGATCCTGGAAGTCGATGCAAACTCTGATTTGTCAATTCTTCATCCAAATTGGTATGATGTCAGCTAGCCATTTGGGGTACTAAATCTCCTTAATGATGTTGTCCCTGATGATCTTGTCAACTTCGGCCTCAACAATGGAACTGTGAGATGGGTGCATCATTTTTGGAGGCTTCTTGAACCCATGATGATTTGCTGGAATACCGAGGTGGTGGATGACTACTTGAGGATATAGTGCAGGAATCTCATTTTAACTTTCGGAAAACATTTCACAGTGATGTTTAAAGAAGTCTATGTATTGGTGTTGCTCCTCAGGGGGCATGGTGTCACAGATCAATGTGGGTCTCGGGTCGACCTCGCTAGCGAGGTTAACCTGTACCAGTTCATCGATCGTGGTAGAGACTCCCTCCTCAAAGGCATGGGGATCATACTACAAATTCTATTCTTCGTTTGTGGAGGAGGGATCATTAGCAGGAGAATCTTTCTCTGGGTCGACAGACTCTGATGGGAGGATGGCACAGGCCTGAGTAGTATTGCTCACTACATCGAGAGATTCTAGTACTGCTGAAACCATAACAATGAAGGATGTAGACCTGATACCATATAGTCGTTGGGACAAGGGGCCAAACATGATGATATCAACGCCGTAGTGGTGCGTCAGCTTGTTCCAGTTAATTACAGCCTGGCGAAACAAACACATATGACATATTGTCGTTGCCATGGGGTAGACATCCTGATACCTTATGGGGTAGGAGGCTCTGGGATTACTTGAGACTGATTTGTGTAAGAATATGAGGTCATCATCTATATTTTATATATTTGGTAATATGCTCCCCCCTTACACCATATACAACAAAACAATACCCCATATCGGGGGTTGTGGCTCCAATCAATGGATCGAGAAGTCGTAGGCGTCATCCATACCTACCCAGGGGTCGGTTGCGACCGTGACGAGTTCAACCTCACTTGTGTGAATCTGTATATCCTTGCTCTTATAATAGTCACCATCCAAATAGTGGGTATCACAAGAGGCGAAATGAGACGCATCACCTTGTGGTACACTTACTCAACCATTAAGGGAGTTCTTGAGGCACCGGTGATATGATGAGGGGACCACCGCGTGCAGGTGGAGCCATGGTCTTCCCATCAATGCATTGTATGTGGTGTCTTTGGAGACAACCATAAACCCAGTGCTCAAAACTAGGACATTGAACTGAGTCTTCAAATAGATCATGGCGACCGAGGTCTGGTCGATCCTATCGTATCCTTGGATTCTTATGTCAGAGGGAGTCATGTCATCTTCGAAGAACCCCCGCTTCCGTAGTGTCCGTGTCGGGATAAGGTTGATCCTGGAGCCCATGTTTACAAGACAATGGTGGACTTCCACACTATTGAACTGACCGGTGATGTACAATGGTAGAATGTTTCCTGGTATATGTGAGCCTTCATCTTCTCCCGAGAATGAGATAATGGACTGTCACTCATAATTCACAACTTCTTCAGCATGAAAGGCTTCTACAGCTTCAACCTCCGTCTCAAACTAGAGGGGGCTTCTTAAAGCCTCAGTGGGGGCCTCACGCATATCTGACAATAGGAAAAGGTCCTCGAGGAAGGAAAGCCTCTCTATAATGCTATAAAGGTGCTTGAAAGCATCATACTTCCATTCCTGGTGTGAACATCAGCTTGTAGGAGGCCATTCTGTGACAGGAGGCATGGCAGTGCCTACCGGCTAGGGCGGTGGCTGACTGGTGTTGGGCATATCCTTCTGTTCACTAGTCGAAGCCCGTAGAGTTTTTACCAGATGAGGTCCGGACAACTAATAACAACTCTTAACAGGGAAATGATGGTTGCGACATAGTCTAAGGGGATCTACATGTTCCATTAACCGAAAAGGTGGTGGTGGTAGGACTGATGACACTGGATAAAGAGGTTGCACGTGTTTATCTCTATGTTGGGCCAACTATCTAGTCTCAGTGCCATGCATGGCCTTGCTGAAAGTTCCAAATGATTCTCCTTGATGACCCATATGATCATAGCTCCACCAACGTTGGTTCCAATTGGGGATGTTGGGGAGGTCTGCGTGGTGCTACCCATCATCAGGAGTCATGTTGTGGTTGACCAACTCCATGGTATTAACCTAAGCGTACCCTTGACTATCACATGAAGATTCATCCATTACTAGGTGGATTTTTGGAGGAATCCTCATCTCCAGAGGTATGGAGTCACCAAGACTGAGGGACGATGATGGCAGTGGGGGGGTGTCATTCCCTTGCGCCACAGATTCTTACTCTTCTGGGAAGAGGCTGGCTGAGATGATAATGCAAAAGTAGAAGCTACAATTTATAAAGGCTCCGGCTAATTCAGGTTTGCACAAATGATACCATGGTCATGGGAAACCATTGTTTGAGTCATCCAGTAATCATACTTTTGGAACTCGGGGTTAGAAACCTCCATCCACTCTCCCTCGCTTTCATTGCTACTGTCTGGCCTTACAAAGACTTATGCCACTTGTGCCAAAGCCGATCCCAACTTGACAATGTTGTTATCGACCTGGTCTTGAATCCAGTATTTGATCACATAGCACTACTTGAGGGTGTTCCCCAGGATCCTATGATAGGTGCATTAGTTGGGGAGATCTGTGAGGTTTTTCTCTTCTGGCCTTCTGCACTTAGGCAAATGCACAATACCTTGTTCCAAGGCACTTCAGAAATAGCTAGGGACCTGATTCTCATTGAATGATTATGTCCAGTTTATTCTTTCTAAGAAGGGGGGACTTGGATCTTGGCCCTGACGAGGAGCTGGTGAAGCCTATTGAGGAAGCGGAGCCTAGTTTTCCCACCTAGGTGGTGGCGGTGCATTACGCGGGGGCACCTGCTGATTCGGAGTAAGCCATTACTAGGCTGGAGGCTACGCCTGTGGTAGCGGGCCTCTGCAAGGCTATTGATGGGGCTCCATTGGTAATAATTTTAGCTGCCTAGGGGCCTCTATTTGGGCCACTTCTATAGTATCGGCTTTGAAAATGCTTCTCTCAGGAATTGTAGGATGGAACAGACATGCCTGGCTAGCTTGTTGCAGGGCTTCTTCAAGGCGATGAGCCTTATCGGAGAAGTCTTGAAATCCCCCAGGGTAGTTTTGCATTATCAGAGAGGGAACCCGTTTTGTCTCAACATTTCCTACACACATCATCAGTAATTGGTCTTGATTCTGTGGAATGTAAAGGGAATATGTAAAACCTTTCCCCCGGGTGATAAAGTTCATGACATGCTCATCAGGCATTTGTTTGCACTTAAAGAGGTCTGCGATGAATTTTTTTCTAGGTGGTGGAGCTAAACTGGTAGAGGAATTGCCTATGAAGGTCCTCCCGGCTAGTTACGAATCTGATGGGAAGCTGGCTATACCAGAGGAATGCAGGCCACTCTAATGTCTAAACAAAAAAATAGGGCTTGGTAGCCTCCTACAGTGCTGGATTCCCTAACATGGCCCCACACCTTGAGTTGAATTGGGCCAAATGCTATGGCCGATCCCCTGTCCTATTGATGGGGGAAAGGTGGGATTCCCGAAACCCGGAGGTGTAGGAATATCATCCACCCCTGCTAGATATGGCTTTCTATTAGGCGGTATCGCCACCTATCGTTTTTTCAACACCTCAAGGCGGGAAATGTGTGCCGCATTGGATCATCTGGGAAGGGGTCCATATCTATATGGGGATCCCTAACCATGAGCACGTTAGAGGGATCTTCAACATGGAAAGCATGCACATTGGCTCATGTAGTGGCTGGTGGAATGATCCTCGAGGTGGATGGGGGATCACAAGCTGGGTCCCTTGGATTGTCACTACGTTCGAGAGGGTTTGGTGGGACATACTGTGCCCTCTTGCTATAAGTTCCGGCCTCAACCCTATCTGTGGGGGAAAGAAGGTTAGGGGCCCCTAGAGGTAGCTCACTGAGGGGAAGTTGTTCCTGCCCCAGCTGCCTAGGCCTAGGATCACCACAATCCGACCGTCGCTCTACAGTGCATTTAACCAAGAGGTTAATGACCAACTTATTATGCTCGGAATTTTACTGGTGTAATGTGTCCTACTCAGGTTCTCCTCCATCTTTTGCACTAAGGTGGGCGGGTAAGAGTTCTTCTAATATCTCACGTTCTCTTTACCCTTACCTGAATTCCGGTTGAGTACTAATGCCTCAGTGGGCACAGGAAGACCTAGTAGGTTCCTCTGTTGGTGAGTAACTCTTCTTAATGGGTCAAATAGAGGTGGAACACCCTCGGCAGGGGGGGGGAGTAGATCCCTGTAAAGAAGCTCCAACTCATCATCAACATCATCCACTTTGTCGACCATGTTGACCAGGACCCTTCCTTGGGGCATGTCCTCGATATCGCCAAGAAAGCTAGACTGCCACCTAATAGGAAATATGAGGAGGGAAACATACTTCCCCTACCACTGATTTTTGCATGGGGGGAAGCCTCCTTGATGATCTTATTGAGTATCTTGAAACTATGAGCACATTTCTCTTGGAGGACCTTATGGAGGCCTGGAGGCTCGGACCATGGGGGCACAGGGAGCGTAGCCAGATCGACTAGATGACA
Source organism: Viscum album (assembly GCA_963277665.1). Classification (NCBI taxonomy): domain Eukaryota; kingdom Viridiplantae; phylum Streptophyta; class Magnoliopsida; order Santalales; family Viscaceae; genus Viscum; species Viscum album. The sequence continues at coordinate 1,546,569,013 of OY728153.1, read as the reverse complement.
TTTCTTGCGAATGTCTTAATGATCTGCTTGGCTCCTGGGATAAACCCCTAGATGATGCCGAAGGTGAAATTGCATCACCCAGAGGGTTTGGTGGAAACAATCAACCTCCTCTAGGGTGAGGGATTCCGGCGTGTAGAAATTTGGTGCCCCCATGGGCCAGAAAATTTCAGAGAAGCGGTCCACTACAATGATATTCTATAAGTTCCTCTGTTTGGATTTTCGGTATGGACCTTGCTTTCCCCATTCATAAACTAGGGGTGGCTGAGGAACTAGTAGTGGTACTGAGGCAGAACACTAGGATGTCAGGCTGGCCAACGGAGAGTACAGAGAGCGGGCTAACTGGCCGCCAAATCTCATGATGTTCTCTGAAGAGTGTACCAACCTGGCCGCTAAGTCACGATAGGACAGGCTGATGGCCGCAGTTTCTAGCATAGGGGCTAGGGCTACTGGTGATAGGCCGTGATGCTGCTCGCCCGCCATTGGTCCCCAAAATAGATCATTGTGATCTCTTTTCGAGGTAGAGAGAGATTCTGGTGATTCTAGTGGTGATTGCATGGTCCTAACCTATGGGATTGACATATTTTCATCCTCCTGGATATATCTTCAGAGGGGGGTGAGAATCCGATGGACCTCGCATCCCAAGATTATTAGGTTGATGTACCTTGTTTCTACCCCAACCCATTACTCAGATGAGAGAGGGGAGGGTTCCCAAACTAAGACTTATTCTGCTTCAGAGTCTGAGAAGTGGAATAGTTTTATCTCTGTCCGGAACTTCCCTAAATTATTCTTATGGCGGCGAAGACCCGCCTTCCTGTCCCTGGGTGGCTCCTCAGGACGTGGCTGATTTTTGGCATGGGGTCCTTCACATGCACTGGTGCTGAGGCAGAGAGGGTTTCCACCTATGTAAGTTGGTGTGTGAGGAGAACTTGGACCAATTTCAGAGGTGACATGGGGAGGACCTTCATGGATAGCACTGGAGTAGGAAATACCTCTTCTAGAACTGGGAGGAGCATGGGTAGGACCTCCATTCTTGTTTTTTCTAGTGACCTTAGTTTGAGGAGGCTCCTTATACTGGTCTAGCTGAACATGAGTACGACCTCCATGTTGGGTTCTAGTGAGGTGAGGCTGTCCTTCACCCCTCTAGTTGCTGAGGGGAGGAGGACCTTCAATAGATACTAAGATAACACGAGGAGGATCCCCGTGTTCAAGAGAGACCAGATGTGTAATGTCCCTTCACCAGCGGTCAGGGGTAGGAGGAATGACTCCATACCCAGTGTAATGGGAACAGTAGATACTTACACAATGAGTGTCAACGCCATAGGGAAGACCCTCATTTGTATTGAGGGTGGCATGGGGCAGACATCTATCCCAAGCCATGAAGTGGGGAAGGCCCATGGTCTCTGTGGTAGTGGTATAGGGAGGACCTCCGTACTAGGTGGCATTACTACGGGTTAGTTTTTGGCGGCCACTACTTCCACCGGCGACCAAGAGAGTTGACCCAGCTAGCCCGTGGGGTGGTTGGGGCCACGAACCTGGTCAGGGGTGTAAGTGCCACTACTCAGTGTATTCAGGGAACTGATGATATGTGTCAGTGGTGTCTCGGGCCGTAGTAGCCTTCGACGTTGACGCCCCTTAGAAGGCGTCCTTTTTAGCCTGCGCCCGATGCTGGCGTCGGGTCAGACGAAACAGAGCCGGTGGTGTAGGTATATGGCTTACCTATTCCTCATCCAGCAGGACAAGGTGGTTGTGCCAATGCGACTATGTGTGAGCCCGTTCTTGGAGCCCCTGAGAATGGGACTCTGACTAGGATGGGCCAGACGTCACCTACCTCATCAGAGTAGGGCATGGAGTCATCGAAGCATTCTGGGGAGGGGCTCTCGAAATGGTTATATGTCGGGGTGGGGATTAGCGGCTTCCTACGTGACCTTTGGGGTGGCATTGATGGCGAGGCACAAACGCCTCCAAATATAGGTGGGCCACATCCCTCATAGGGTTGATCCCCACATCCTCTTAATGGCGCACGAGGTCATTGATTACCCTCCGCTGAATAAGATCGAACAAGGAGATGAGGTGTGGGCACCCCAAGGCCATGGGTGTTGAGGCCCTTGTGGAAGAGGTGGAGCTACATGGGACAACCACATTGGAACTGTCCCTTCCCTTATGTCGGGGGGGTAGGCGGTGATTTCATTTTAGGAGCAGCAACATGATTCGAGGTGGCAGGGATATTAACTCATTAGTTCTGAAAAAAAAGGAATCAATGACCAATTCCCCATCCCCATCCAATCATTCATGACCAATAATAGATTTCCACACTGACAACTTCACAAAATGGGATGTCCAATGTTTTACTGCCCCAACTTCTGGTGAGTTTCAAACTAGGCCCATTATTTTGTTGACAGGACCTGACACCGGATAACTTGATCCGGTGACACGCTAGACCATATATTCCTAGAACGCTACTAATCTCCATAATGAGGTTAACATCCTCACATCGGGTTTACCATTTCTATTTCTGACACTTTCACTGGGGAGCACGCGTCCGTCTCTTTTGGTAGGATGATGACACTGTCTGTTGCCCCGCATTCCTGCTTTCCAAAGGTGGGCGATATCCTCTCCTTATTCAGGGATAGTTTCTACTTGATCGAAAAGGGATGATGGGATGTCGTTTCTTCCTTCCTTGGATTCCCCCTCAGAACTCGTCACCTAGTCTGGGTCTCCCTTATATATTTAAGATGTTGTTCGTGAAACTCTTCCTGGTGCCATATCTTCATGGACACCAGTTAATTATACTGCTTCTGTCAGGACATTCCAAGGGGTCTGGTTAGGGAAGCAACCTTCGGTCAGGGGAGTAGTCACATTGGATGTCACTAGCATCTCATGACACTAGACAGTGGAATTTTTGGGTTTCTTCCCCTTATTATAGGTCTTATTGAGGGCGCGGGAGCCCGAGGTATCTCGCGTTGAATGCGAGGAATTATATGACATATGCATGTTTCTGAGGTTTTCCTCAGCTTTCCATGTTTAACACAGGGCATAAAACAAGTTTAATGTCTAGTAGAGATGGATTGGGCTGATCATATCACTGATTAAATTGGATTGGATGGGTGTAACCCCTGGAGGGAACACTAATGTTGAGGCCAACGTGTGGTTGACATCCTGGTTACTGTCGAAGGGAATGGGGAATGAGATGTCATGATTTCACCAGGATGTGGCAGCCTGGATAAGAATCAGGATGGATGATGGAGCAGTTGAATGATGTGGAAGGTGAATGGGATGGAATTGTCATGAGGATGATGATAGTTTTGGGATTGAGCCTTGAAGAGGCTTCCTATGTATCCCCTTGGTAGGGAATCAAACTCCATGTAGTTTATCTGATGATGTCTTACTACCGATTGGTGTTTTAAACGACTTACCACTAGGTGGGGTCACAACGGCTTACCACTGGATAATGATGTCAATGGATTACCACTGAATAGGGTGACAATGACTAATCGTTGATGGAGGTGACAACGGCTTACCGCTGGATATGGATGTCAACGACTTATCGCTGAATGCGGTCACAACGGCTTACCGCTGATTGAGGTCACTAAGACTTACCGCTGTATGGGGTCAAAATGACGTGAAGATGGTTCGGACAACTAGTGGATGGTGGGATTGATCCTCCAGGAGGCTTCTACGTACCCTGCATTGGCATGGATCAAAGGCCACGTATTTCAAAAGGGCGTGTGGGGCTTAAACTCTAGGCTTCCCAAGGTGTTGGTGAATCAACGTTAATGGGGCCGGAATGACCAGGTGAATGGTGGGATTGAACCCCATGGAGGCTTCCTACGTACCCTGCATTGGTAAGGATCAAAGACCATGTAGTTCATAAGTGTGTGGGAACTGACGTGAATGATGGTCGGGACCAATGGTTGTTGGGATTGAACCTCATAGAGGTGTCCAACTTACTTTGCCTTGGAAAGGATCAAAGAAAACGTAGTTCATAATGGTGTGGGAACCGATGTGAAGGATGGTCAATACCAATGTTTGTTGGGCTTGAACCTCAAGGAGGTGTGCAATGTACCATGCCTTGGTAAGGATCAAAGTCCTTGTAGATCAGGATATGGTGGTGGGGCTTACACTCTAGGCTGCCCAAGGTGTTGGTCAAGCAACGTGAAGGGGGTCAAAGTGACCAATGGGTGTTGGGGGGATTGACACTCGTGGTGGCATCCTATCTACCCCGCATTGGCATGGATCAAAGTCCTCATAGTTCAGGTTATGGGGGTAGGGCTTAACTATAGGCCACTCAAGGTGTTGGTGAACCAATGTGAATGGGGTCGGACTAAACAATGGGTAGTGGGATTGATCCTCATGGAGGCTTCCTATGTACCCAGCATTGGAAAGGATAAAAGACCATGTAGTTCAGGTTTTGTGGGTGAGGATTACACTCTAGGCTTCCCAAGGTGTTTTTCATGGTCGGTTCTTTCTCTAAGCCCATGTGAGTCATGCTCAGTGTGAGAAAGAAGAGGTAGAAAAGACAGGACAATCATGTCGCGAAAGGTGCATCCTTGGGATGTGCAGTGGGGCTTTCACATGATCACAACCCAAAGAGGTGATAGGGTCTTATTCATGGTTAGAAGACTGAAGTGGTTGGTAATTACCCTAGGATGGAGGCCTGGTGGTGACAAAGCCTAGCGGGAGAGGGATTTGGCACCGAATAAAGGAGGGGCAGGGATGCTGCCTCCTGCAAGAAAAGCTAGGGGGCTTAAACCAAGGTGGTTGCCTTTTCCCCACGTAGGATGCATGGGGGGGAGTCACAGTTTAATTACATGAACTGAGGATGATGTTTCTTGGCAGTTTAACATCCTGCAGCATGGACGAGGGAGGGTTCACTCTGCACCCCTATGATTTACATAACTTGTACCCTCTACACCTTGGTGAAGAGAAGGGACATGAAACGTTGTGGCTGGGGGGTTTCATGGACAGAATCATTGGGGGGTCCACGTTAGTGTGGCTATGTGAAGAAGAAATAGATATTATCATGCCTATGCGAAGAAGCATGAGGTGAAGCAACACAACGAGAAGTGTTGTCCAAGGGACCATGAAATTTGTTCATGCAAACAAGAAGGGTCGCACGAGAAAAGGAGTTGCAGAGAAAAGGGGTTCATAGGTAGAAGACTTGTGAAGTTCTGGTGCCCCATGATGTATAGGGACTTCGCAAAGGGATGTGCTTCATGAAGTGTAGTCACATAGAATATGGATGGGTCATAGGTGCATATGGGAGGAGATTTGTGAAGTGGAAAAGGAATTATCGAAGCAATTCCTTGAAAAGAAAAAGTGCCTTGAAAAGCATAGCATTGGGAAGAAAAGTGCTTTGTGATGCACATTGAACCAGTCTTGGAACTTCAGATACATGCTCATGGGGGGCGCTTATCAAAGTGTAAGTGCTCTGTGACGACTTCAGTCCCCTTGGGAATCTCCTTCCTCTACAAAGGCCTTTGGGAATAACGAAAGGCATCCCTCTCGGAAGAGGGGCTCAATTAATGCCATGGGGGATGTGTTTTGCAGAGAAAAAAACCTGGAGGAGCTCATGGTTCATAGAGCAGAAAAAGGCATGGTGATTCGGGAGCTAGGAAGAGGAGAGGTCAGAGTGTCTGTCCCCCAGGCTAGAGGGGATCTATGTATTTATAGGAAAGAGGTGCTGCAAAGTAGGGCTCGCTCAGTGTGAAGAAAAAATTTTCCTCGCAGAGGGTTGTGGACATCAAACGGGCTCGCGGAGCACTCCCACCTCTTTGCTTTGTAGTGGGTCGCAAGCATCAAAGGGGCTCGCGGAGCAATCTCGCCTCAGTGCTTCACATTGGGTCGTGAACATCAAAGGTGCTCACAAAGCAATCCTACCTCATTGCGTCATGGTGGGTCGCGAATGTCAAAGGGTCTCACAGAGAAATAATGCCTCGTTGCTTCAGAGCAGGTCGCGAATGTCAAAGGGGGTCGTGGAGCAATCCATCCTTGTTTCTTCGCAACCAATCAAGAATGTAAAAGAGGCTCGTGGTGAAATATTCCCTCGTTGCATCGCGGCGGTTCGCGAAGGAGATATTTTTCACCGGCCGCAGAGCACCGGGAGCTTCGCGATCCTGCTTCACGAGGCAGTCCCTAATTTTAGAATTTTCCTCCTGCCTCCAATTTTGTCATCAACAACCTCTCCATGGTTCAAATGGATGGTGTTTTTCCTCAAAGACCACCTACTTAGTAGATCCGGAATCAAATGATTTAGCTGGTAGATATGGAATTGGGAGGCCCTTTCCTCCTCATACAAGCCCTCTTGCCTCAGATCTACCCCAAACTCCTCTGATGAGGCACACACCCCATAGGCTGATGTCCAATTGTCTTTGATGTTGCATCCCGGGCGTAAATCCCACTTATCTGTCCACCCCTTCTCTTGATTCCCTAGGGAAACTTTTATAATTTTTTGGTACAGTGCGGGATATGTCTCTAGATGATGTTCCTCTGCGTCACCCTTATTCATGTGTTTGTACAGGCAATTAGCATTGACATGAATGAAATCCTCCCATGTATGGTCATCAACCATCCTGAACCATTGTCACTGGTATGCTGTGCTCTTGAACCAGTTGGATGGTTCGTCCCTGCTCACATTCAGAATGAAGACATAATCCCACAAGAAAAATCCATACATAAGAAGCCTTTTCAAGAGTAGGTAGTTCTTTTTCCTCTCTAACAGCAGTTCCCCCAGTGATTCTTGGTCCGAATGGCTCTGGACGTATTCCACGATACCCAAGTAGTTTAGAATTTCTTCCCTCTGAGCAGCATCCGCAAGGAACCTCTCAAAGCTTCATGGTGAGCCATTCAGTTTTCAAAGTGTGGAATTTTTTTTCTGGTTCACAAATCTCATTCAAGAAGCTCTTTCACAGATCTCGATCTTAGAAATTGGTCAAGAAACCCTGTCCCCGAACTAGAAGACACAATTCATGGAGAGAACACTCTAAGAGTTGAAGGACAAACTGTGAATCATGAAGGAGAAAGCACCAATTCATGGAGAGAAGTCATAGAGCACACATAGCATCATGAACTGAGAGCAAAACTGCCAAACCATGGAGATGAAAATGGAAAAAAGAGAGGTTAAACAACACTATTTATAGCTTACAACCCCCTTTGCATTGTGGTGTGCCTGGATGTGGTGAGCTTCACGATGCTCTCAACTCGTACATCACCTCATTGCATCGTGACCGTTATTTGTGAGCCTATTTTGCGATTGGAATTATTTTTTGGCAATTGGACCTCATACATGGACCCTTTATTTCTACTTGGCCCCATGACTGGGGGGGGGGAATTTGATGGTTCAATAATATGTGAAGAGGAAAAGAAAATACAAAGAGGAAACCATCTCCTTTGATGCTACCTCACAAATCCTATTCACGGAGCACCGTAGCATTGTGTATGCCGTGAAGAAGCCTCCATTGTGGGTGCTGAAGAGAAAATAGGTGTGAGGCTCCATGATCCAAAAGATGTTTGTGAAGCTTCCATGGAGTTAAGAGGTGCTAGGATCCACGATCCCAAAGACGTTTGCGAAGGCGCTGTGGAGTAAAGTGATGGGTGGATCTGTGGTTATGATAAAGCACCACATGGATTTGCGTTGAGTGATCCCTACTTCATGCTACTTCTAGCCTATATGGAACAGGGTTCCCTTGATCTCAAAGGATGGATACTCTGACATTTCACCATCTAAGCTCTCAGATTCTGAAGCACTTTCTTCTCTATAAAAAATGAAATCTTCAAGGTACTTGAGAATTGAAAAGTGCCCCTCCCAGGGATTAAACACTACCACTCTTCATGCATGTATCCCATCTTGAGGCTTACATGCCTTCTCAAATGAATTGGATCCCAAAGGGGACATGGGTTTTTGAGAAGCAGTCATGCTTCGTGAATTACCTTCCATGCACATGTGAACCACATTCTAAGGCATGTTCACTATGTATCACGAGGAACACTACATTGCATTACTATGCTTTTCAATGTTCCATTTAATTGAGAATTCCTACTCCAATAAATCCTTTATGTTTTGTGAAACAAACTCCATATGAACCTATACCCAAGCCAGGCCACTGCACTTTGTGAAGCACACCCCTACACAAAGTCCCTTCCCTACGTAGTGCACCAGAGCATCAAAATGTCCATTCATGTGAGACTGTTTTCTTCGCAAACTCTTCTCACATGTAGCCCCCCATTCCAATACGAAGTGATTTCAATGTACATTGAGTGGTGATTTACGTAGCATTTCTTGGCATAATTCTTCTTCAAATAGGATCACTAATAGCTATTGCTTATTTACATAACCAAACTAACGTTCCCCCCTTAGTGGATCACTCCACAACACCCCAATGCTATGGAATTTTTGATGCCTTCCATTCACCAATGGTAGGAAAAAATCAGTTATGTACAACCTAGGGGTGTGGTGTGAACCTGCCTCATTCAATCTGCAGGACATTAAACCGCCAAGCACCATTGTCGTCAGCACATGATGTTAAACATTAGCCCCTACCCATGCATCATAAATTGGGATCCCCACCTTAGACATTATTTATTCCCACTAATCTCTATAGGAGTGAGATATTCCCCACATTAAATGAGATCATTTTTGTTAGAGCAGCATCTATCCATGGGGAATGAAAACCATCTCATGTTAATCCCATAGCCTTTCATGCGGGATGTAGCATACCTACTCCTCCTCCCCTCTTCCATTACATAGACTAGAAAAGAGATGTGCTTGGGGACATTCGTTACCCCGTCCCTCTCCCTCTGGACTTTGTCTCCATTGTGCCTCCATCCTGGAGTAAGTCCCAATATCCATATATTTGGGCCTTTAACCACGCATAAGCCTATATTTCCTCTTTTGGCTATTAACCACGTGTAAGCCCCATTCCACTTCCCACATATGATCCTTTTGTGACGTGATCTTATGGTGTTTGCTACCTCTTCATTCTCACACCCAGCATGACACACGTAGAAATATATTAAACATCGACCATGATCCTCTTTGGGTTGTCTCAGTGTGTAATCCCCCAAACCATTCCAAACTCTATGGATATTGATCTTTGTCTCTAGAAAAGGTACATAGGAAGCCTCCTTGAGGTTTAATCCCAACACCTATTTGTCCCAACCCTTAAAAATTGGTTCACCTTTGTCCCACATGACATTAATCTGTATCCCATTACATCCCAAACTCTGTAGAAATTGATTCCCTTCTATGAGTATATGTAGGAAGCCTCCTTGAGGTTTATGCCCAACACCCATCGGTTCCGACCACTCTACGTCGGTCCATCCTCATCCCATATGATATTAAACTACAGTCCCCTTGTCCCTCATGATGTTAAATTTTATGTCCCTTTCTCACACACGATGTCAAATTGTACCCACAGAAACTACATGGGATTTGATCATTGTCTCCTATACAAGGTATGTAGGAAGCCTCCCTAAGGTCAAACCCCAATCGATTGTAAGCCATTGTGTTCTCCAATCACTGGTAAGCCATTATGTTCCCCAATTGACAGTAAGTTTTTGTGTTCCCCAATTTATGATAATCCATTGTGTTCCCCAATTGACAGTAATATATTGTCTTCTCTAATCGACAGAAAGCCATTGTGTTCCCCAACCAGCAGTAAGCCATTGTCTGCCCCACATGATGGTAAGTAGTTGCAAGACGAACTATGGTGGTTTGATCCCTGTCTCATAGACACGGTACATAAGAATCCTCATCAAGGATCAACCCAAAAATTGGTAAACTTCCGCATCCCCCCTGTTGGGACCCACATCTCTGGTCCACCAACAAGGCATCAGACCAACCTGGGATTCTCCCCACACGTAATCCCTAGTATATCATCAGGTCATTTTCTTCTGTAAAAACTCTAAATTACATTACCCATATTGTACTATCTGTACTTTGATTTGATTCCATAGTGATATTTTGGAAGCCTCCCTGAGGTTCAATACTGTCACTTATATAACATCATTCTCTCTCCCTCGAGCCTCTATGTTTCGAGAAGTTCATGCCTTAGTACAGGGGTTCCACATCCTTTGGGTCCCATACATGATTCCATTCTCACAGTGGCCTCCTCAGGTGTTCAATGACCTCCTCAACTACATGGAATTTGATTCCATACCATAGGGATACATTGGAAGTCTTTTAGAGGCTCAATCCCAACATCACCATCATCCTCACAGCGGTCTATCTCATTCACCACCCACTCTCAACCATGTATATCCATCATGATTCATACCTAGGATGCCACAACCTTGTATGATCATGTCAGCCACTCTCTCAATGCTCATAGTAGAAATCAGGTAACTTATCCATGTGTTATCCCTATCATCAGTGTTCCCTCCAAGGGTTGCACCCATCCTATCCAATCTTATCAGTGTTCCAATTAGCCTATTCAATATCCTCCTAAGATTTAACTCACGACATACACTGTGTTAATCATGGAATGTTGAGGAAAATCTTAGAGACATGCCTATGGAATAAAATTAAGCACAATCACTTTGGGATACCTCGAGCTTCCACACCCTTGAGAATCCCAATCATAAGGGGAAGTAACCCAGACACATCATTGATCTAGCATTCATACATGCCAGCGATATCCAACATGACTACTACCCTGGATGAAGGTTGATGTGCATATTGGACCTCTTAGAATTTCCTCACAGAAGTATAGTAAATAAACAACATCCACAAATACATGGCACTGGGACGTGCTTCACGAACAACATTTTTAGTCTATGAGGGATACCCAAACTAGCTAACGAGCTCTGAGGATGAATCCACGTAAAGAGGAACTACCATATAATAATAATGTAACAATCAAGGAGAAAAGTTCCCTGAATAAGGACAATATGCTACCTACATTTGGAAAGTGGGAATACAGGGCAATAACTACGTGTCCTCCTTAGCAGACTTTTTCATGCCCCAATGAGAGCATCAGAAACAGTATCATAAAATTAAATTTGATACTTTGATTTTAAAAAATCACTTAAAATTTAAACATATTTATTCAAATATATTATCTATTTTAATTCCCATTGAATAGTTACAATACACTTTATTGATATACTCATGAATCATGTAGTATTCATCAGGGAAAGTGATTTATATTTCATGATCATGATTAATGTTATATGACTAATGTTCTTAATCAAATAGATTAATTAATTATCTTTATTTTTAGATTTATTCTTTACAATCCCAAAATAATTTGAGTGAATATGTTTTAATGGATTATAATTCTGAATGTCCACAATTTGATTCAAAAGTTAACAATATTCCCCATTTTTATATGGATAAAATCCAATATCTTTCCCTCTAAAATATAGGAATATCTTCTACATTTTCAATATTAGTATCGTTTTTTATATACTTATAACTGAGGTGTGCATATCATTAATTCAAAAAATCATTCTCCTACTCCATTCACAATTGACAAAAAAAATTTAGAATCTCCCATTATAATAAGTTGCCTATTTTTTGAGGTCCTCCAGTCTAAACCTGACCATACATTTGAATATTCCCTTTTTTACCACCATTATAATTATGAGAAACAGTAATAATGTGATGCTTCAACCCATAATGTAAATTTTATTCTTCAATAATAGAGTGTTCTCATCAAATCCACTATGAAAAAGTCATTGATTTCATTTACCCATCATATGTGAATTGTGTATAAACATAGAAATATATTTAAAAAACCATAAGATGATTAATATCATTAGTCTTATGTGATAAATATACATTCTAAAAAATCTAAAAAATCTATTTTTTAACTATTTCAATGAAAATTTCATGCAAATTTATTTATCCTTTATTTACCCTTTTTTCTTCTATTAAATTGGAATATATATTTCTCATATTTAGGACTAGGTTTCTTTCCACATTCAAAATAATGTTTAATTTTATAAAATTTATTTTCCATAAATATTTTATAAATTTATTTATTTCTATAACCTTGTATTCTTTGAGTGGGATGAATCCCCCTCATCCAATTCTTACTACATATTTTATTTTCATAAAAATATCCTCCATTAAATCAGTATATTCTTACCACATGTCCAAACCCACTAACAAACCCATAATATAAATAGAAATGAAATATCACTTCCCTAAATATATTATTTTGTAGGCTATGTAATATCATATTCATTATCCTTCTTGTCTCTGAATTCATGTCCCTTTAGAAAAATCTATTATTTATTACTCCCATCAAATTCAATTTCTCATCAGAATTATTCATTGAATTTTTTGAACTAAAAATTAAAATATATTTTTATTTGATGTTGGTAATTTCAAAATTTATTGTTTTCAAAATTTTATTACATTTTTAAACACAATTAATTTCAATTTAATTCCACATAAAATATGAATTTTCTAATGATATTCCTAAAGAAGATCAGTGCGTACACCTAAGGGGGGGGGGTGGTGAATTCTGTGTTGACTAATTTTTAACAATTACCAATTTACTAATTAATATTTGAACCCAACAGATAATTTATCATTTGTTTTTGGTTAAGGAAAATGGATATAGTAATTTTTTTCCTTGAAACCATTAACTAAATGGTGCAAGTAATGTAATAAAGAGCCATATCATATTTTAATAAGGTTATACACAATGCCATACTTCATTACATGATTTATTATTCAACTCAATAATGATTTCTCCACTATAATGAGTGTTAGAAATTACAAGTGGACTAGATAAGAATTTACCTGTTATTCTCTATGCTAGTGTTACATAAGCTACTACACTGGATTTCAACACACTGTGCTTATTCAATATAATTACACTTTAATCACGGCATCACATTGTGAAATCCCTACACAAACTGAGTCACATATATTCTATATTATCCCCAAATATATATTAAATTTGTTATATTATGTTCCTCTTGTAAGGGGTTCATAATATTTTCATAGTAGTCATTTGAATCAATAAAATTGATCTCCCTCTTCTCAATAACATCTTCATTGAATTCATGAAAATCTACTAGAAAACTATCCAACATGGTTATTAATCCCAACATAGCACCAAAATACACATTATAATGACATGAATCTCTCTCAAAATGACCTCTTTTAATTTGAAAACCCCATTTATACTTATCATTCTTCATGTTCTTTAATACTAATATAAGAAACTATAGTGAGAAGGTCATCCTTTCTCACTTTATTCTTCTTCTTGTGATTATACAACAATTTATGTTGCAGTAATAACATGTTATACATTTATCTTTGATAAAAATTTCATTAAAAAGAGTTATAACAGGCTCAAGATATTCGCATACTTATTATATAATAGTTTTATTCAATGATTCAAAATAACACAGTAGTTATCAGATCTAACGTTTCTCACACTTCTTCTATTGGTGTCTTTTTTTATTTTCAATATATGTCACAGAAAGTAATATTTTCAATATTTGAAATAAAAAATACTCAAAAATGGTTTCCCATGATCCTATAATTTAATATATTCATCATGGATATCTCTGAGGAACTTTTCGACCTTTTTCATATGTAAGACATTCCCACGATATTGAATATTATTTTAGACTCTCATCCTATGTACCATGTACATTACGAAGATTTCCCTTTCATTTATTCTCATTTTCTCATAATATATGAATAAATATCTTATAGATTCATTAACTAAATTTAAAAATATCATATCCAGATACATTGGAGGATGATTTATTCCTCAAAAAAAATCAATCAGCTCTTGATTTGTTTTCTTATTCAGATGTCAGGTCTTCTTTCTTCCATCAATACTGTGAAGCTAAAATCAACTTATAGCTCCACCTTGGACAAGTCATCATTCAATATTTCCATGTTCCATGATATATTTTATCATAATATTGAGACATTGAATAATTTTTAATAAAATCATCACATTTCAATATTTATTTTCCTTGAAAATTTAGTGTCACTCTCTCATCATTGGTGTTCACCTACACAACCATGATGATTGAATTTATCATCATCTCACATACTTGGATCACGTATAAAATTATCATCAATATGATTCATACAAGGTATAATAGAGAAATAATCATAACAAATGATATTTCACTTTAGATTCTCTAAATTTTTAAATATGAAAATTTTTCCATCTAGATTGAAATTATGTAGATGTATAGATGTTTTGTGAAAAAATGTCTATGTGAAGGTAAAATGTCATTAGAATCTAATATATGGTGCATCACAAATCCAAAATTGTATATATGGTGGTCATAATTAAATTCTCCTACATGGTTTTCATTTGTGTTGGCAGATATGAATTTGGAAAAATGTAAAAAAAATCTATAACATTGATTCCCATATTTCTATCATCATATATGTGAATTCGATTACTTAGTGGATTTTCAAACTTGGGGACTTTTAATAAGCAGATTCCGAACATAGGTAGTTTTTTAGATTCCCTCATATTCAAACTAGACCACGCCCAATTCACCTCTAACCATTATCAGTCACTTAGAAAAAAATAAATACATTATGTATTTAATAACACTATAAAACACTTCAATACTCTTCCCAAGAATTTAAGAATCTTATGACCTCTTTTTGATAATATCTCAATGAAATCTTATTTATTCACACCTTAAGATTTATTTAGAACATTAAACATGTGTATTTTCACACTAATATATTTAGATACATACATATAAACAAAGGTATTGAATCATCATAGCTTCAGCACTTCAATGTCTCATTCATCTAACTTTTAACACTGATTATCATATCTATAAATAGTAATCTTTATAGAGCATCCCACCATATCCTTCGAAACTATTATAGATTATACTCATACACAATACGTACTTTTCATAAACATGTTTATTAGGACCAAATGTTTCACCTATATAGGGATTCTAGAAATCCTTCCATATAGAAATTCCATGCATCCGTCTCTTCTAAACTTCATTGACCATATTGTATGGGCATAAAATCTTATTATTTAGATGGTGGATATTCAATCCATCACCCAACTACTTGTAACAACCTCGGTATTTATAGAATTATAAATTTTTATATCTATTAAAATTTAAAAATAAGATATTAATTTTATGTTAATGAGGACACTTTTTCTGATACCGTAATCTACATGAAACGACAAGTTTCTATTAAAACTTACATTGCACACAATAATGAGTTATACTGAAAAATAAAATAATAATATTATTATTTAAAATAGTAGTAAATGTATAGTCATTGTATTGCTGGGATTGAACATAACAAACTATATTATAATTTTATATATTTATTAAATGTTTTTAAATTTATCTAATGAATATTATAGGATTTAAATATGAATGAATCCGATTTTAATCATTAAATACTCTAATATTTTTAAAAGGTTGTTTTACTACATTTAGATAAAGAATAATTTTTAAATATTGTTTTGGTCATTATTATATATTATATTTGTCAAAATAAACTTCTTATATATAACAGGAAAATTAAATTTACTTTTGATGAAATTTTGGTATTTTATTGATAAAATTCATATTTTTATGAATAATGAAAAATACTAAATTATAATTCAAAACTACCTTTTAATCTAATTTATTTATATTGATAAATTATTATTTAAATCAGTTTTAAAGTGTAATTGGATCATATTTTGATAATTTAATCCAATTATAGTCATTTGAAGTAAATTCACATTTAAATTAGATATAACCACAAGTCAATATTGTGAGAGTTATTACTTCTTAAAAACACACTTTGGGATTCGATAACGAGAATTAATTTTAATTAATTACTACAACTTATGTGTTTTGAATTTGGAATAATGTATTCCATATTTTGAATTAGGAGGTCCCAATTGTGAAAATAGGTACCATTTATATTTAGACATTATAAATTATAACTTCAGTAATTATTTTGTTTACCATGGTTAAAGGGTAAATCTAGTAAATAAGACTAAACAGATAATATTATAATAACATTAAACTACCCTAACATTTTTTGTAATACTGTTGGATGAGATATGTCTGACCATGGACATCCTTTGGTAGATTTTGGAATCCCATGGAGCCACCTAGATATGAAAATTACATTTAAAAAAATTAATTTAATTTATTAAAAAATATAATATAAACATATATATTTTACTACAAAAATTTTTATGTTGTGTTATATAAGTTATATCTTATAATATAAATAGTAATTAGAATTTTAAAACATTTCATACATCTTGGTATTTTATTTATAATTTTTAGACATTAAATATATAAATTTATTCATGACACAATGATGATGTACTGATTTCCTTATTAAGTAATGATTTAAATAAATGAGATTATAAATATTAAAATAAATTTTTTTTCAAATTTTTTTTCCATTCATGAATATTATGGATGTTTATTACATGTTATATTTGAGTTAAGGTAGGGGTCTACAAATAATAAAGTTGTTATGGAATTTTTAATGTCATGATATTAATATTATATAAATAGACATAAATGAGTTTAAAAACATATACGATTTTATTAAAAAAATATAATAGTCCTAAAAATAAAAGATTCATCAAAATGAAATATATATGTTAAAAATTTAATTCATAAACCACTTGAGGTATTATTGGAATTTTATAGAAAATATTTTAACCATATAGTAGGAATATACAAGAAGACATGGTAAGGGTTAAAATTGTAAACTAAGGCATAAAGCTAAAAGATAAGGTTAAATTTGTGACCTAAACCTATCTAAAACCTTTTTGATGAGATTTTATAGACCCAAATTAATCATATATTTGAAATAAAGGTCTTTGGGACCATTTGAAATAGAAAATCTGTTAATAATAAAACAATATTTCAATACCTTCATAAAGTTCCCCTCCTCCCTCTTATAAAATAGAATCCCCACTAACCCTTACTAATACCTCTCAAACCCCTTGAATCATCCAAAATCTTCCAAAATAAGCTTCAAAATTCCCTCAATTCTTCATATAACCCCCAAAATTGTTAGAATAAATTATAGAAAGCCTTTTATCTTAAACCAAAAAGAGTTACCCAATTTGAGGTAATGTCTTCGCTCAAGCTTCTTTCATTTATTTTCCTTATCCAACCCCTAAACTCTATTTTTTAAATTTTTTAATAAATCCATTATATTAAATATAATATTATGTTTTATGAGAAGGATTCAAACTAAAATTACAGACACCTCTATCTAATGGATATGATCATTCTATTTCTGTGTATGGCGAACTACTACCGCACGAAATGATGATTGATAGATTTTCCCCTACCACCTCCCATGGTTTCCATTAGGATGGAACTATATTTATCTATGATATATATTATATTTATATTTCCTCTATGATACTGTAATTTTTATTTATTTATAAACATACCCTTATTTTTTTCTTGATGTGTAAATACGATAATTTCATTTAAGTGCGGACTACCGCCCCCTCAAAGTGATATGACTCGTTCATTCCATAC
Source organism: Viscum album (assembly GCA_963277665.1). Taxonomy (NCBI): domain Eukaryota; kingdom Viridiplantae; phylum Streptophyta; class Magnoliopsida; order Santalales; family Viscaceae; genus Viscum; species Viscum album. The sequence continues at coordinate 1,546,551,532 of OY728153.1, read as the reverse complement.
ATGGATTTATAAATGAATGAGTTAATGAAATTATGTAACGTATAAAAAATATTATATTATAACAGAATTATAATATGATTATGTATCATTTGGTTTCTTTTCATTAAAAATGAAAACGAAATGATTGTCGCGTTCATCTGTACTAATGTCATAACATCTCCATGAAAAGTGGATTTCATTTCCTATCTCCAAATGATATGTATTATTATATATAATTATATATACTGTATATATATCATATTTATATAATGAGTATTATTCTATATATAATGTACTTTTAACCAATTGGGCAATTTGTAATTATAACAAGTTCATTTTTCAGTCAAGTACCAAATATCAACAAAATGACTGACATTAACTTAAATAAATATGTAATGTCTATAATGAGGTAATAATTGACTTAAAAGGAACAATAAATGTTAAAAATGTTCTGCATCAAGTATAATTTAACTTCTGTTTATTATTCAGTAATTATAAGGAACAAACGTGATAAGTCAGACTCAATATAATGAAACCTTTCACCCTTTTCTTTTAATCAAAGACTTCATTAAGGTTATGTATTTTAATTCCCATTTTCTATTCTTTTGGTATGTTATTATATGTCATTCTATCTATGTTATTTCCAAGTGATGAGAAACCCTTTTCTCTCTTATCAACTCATTTTATGAATTTTTATTTTATGTCGTTAGACTGCTGAATACTCATGAGGGACTTCATATCAATATCCTTTCATTGTGGCATATTTTTCTTTATAAATGACCTTATTTTATATAGTTTATAATTATTACCTTTTTCTTTTAATGTCTTCAATAATTTAAAAATGGAATCTTTTGTTTTACAAACCATTTTACTAAATGACAAATGGAAGTTCTAATTTTAACGCATGCCGTGACAATGAACTTTTTAATGCCATGATAATTATTTGATGTTTGGATTCTTTAACAAGCCATAATTTTTTTACAAATAAAATAAACACCATATAATTGTTTTATGTATTTTGTAGTTAGAAATGCTTTTGAGAAATAATTGATTATGTCTATATTTTGAAACGAAATCTGGTTATTGTAAAGTTGAAATGTTAATTTTTTTCTTTATGTTTGCATTATATGATATGATTATGTTATGGTTCATTGGAATATTTTATGTATATGGGTGGTTCTATGATAAACCCCAGGCGGGTGAGCCTGAGATAGCTCTCCAATGCACTAGGTAATGTGATGGATGTAAACTTTAATGTTTCTCCTAAGAGATTTGGGGTATATACTCACACATACCAATTTTATTTTTGTAAATGGATGGATATAGCAGGAATCAATGTACCAATGGATGTGAAGGAAACTGTGGTTGTTTTCTAACTAAGAAACCGAATGAAATGGGAGCTGTAATGGGAACTCTTGTGTTTATTCTTAAACAATTATCTGAATTCCTGATTAACCACCTAATCCTTGGTGATTTTTCGAAGGAATCATAAATGAGAGAAATGAATACCAATAAAAGTTCAGGTAATAACAATAAAGGTAATTATATTTAAAAACCGATGAGTCAAAATGGGGAAATAAACATCTAGGAAAATTCTTCAAAGGGATGGGGAGATATATTAGATGCAGTAATGAATGTCATAAAGCATTAACCATCCATGGAAAAATGAATCATCCAGTTGAATCTTGAAAAGGGAAATAATTTCTTTAAAAAAGATCAATTGAGTATTTTAACTGTAGTGTTCATGGTCATTAGACAAATATTTGTCCTAAAATGAAGGTTCGGTAATCATATTAGAAATATTGTTCAAATATATGTTTACTATGACCTAATTCCATTCCAATTGAAGATGAGGAAACTAAAAATGACCTATAAATTGTTTGGATTATTTCATAGCTAATGTATTGACAATAATGAATCTTAAGACATTATGACTAATTTTTTATAGGAATTAATTATTATGAAATAAATTAGATAAAACTATTAAAGGGTTATGGAGATTCCTAAACGATTAAGATGTCTACATTTTATGAATTTGAGAGTTGTGTTAGATATCTGGGTGATTAAATGCTTAAAAGTATTAATGCTCTTTTGTTGATGGGATTAATTTGGTAGTGTTTTTATCTTGTATGTGTTACCCTAATGTTTGTTATATGAAAAATTCTATTTGAGGAAGAATTATCTTTTCTTTTGTGAGTATAGTTATAAAAAACCATTTAGATTTATATGATCATTAAATTTGAAGAAATTATGGGTTCTTACATTTTAGGATAAAAAATATGAGGTATGATAGAACCATTGAGGTTAAAATATCTTTTGATTATGTTTGTGGAATTTCTCTCATTTTTTGGAATGTTATAAAATTATATAGTTTTTTGAAAAAAAAGGACAACATGTAGACAGTGTAACAACCCGTTGCGTCGAACAAAGCCGAATGAATTGAACCCACAACCAAAGTACATGTAGGATTTATCACCTACCATTAGACTACATGAGGTCCCTTATTAGTACGACTAATGTTTTTAGTTAAATGATTTTATGGATCAAGACTCAGTTGATTTTGGGAACTTATGTTTTATCAAATGGATATCCATAGTATTGGAAAATGATTCTGTAATTATGTGATAAAAGTTATTTTGGAAGACATTCTCTCTTTTGGGAACACTATATGCATATATAAAATAGAATACTATGAGATTTAATTTTAGGAGTAATGGTTGAAATATTATTTTGTAAGAATTTTATAGTGGAAATATGGAAATTTGGGTTATTTTTGTAAATGAATAACCTAGTATAGAGAATATTTGATTGGGTTAACTACACTTTAGTGTGATACTTTAAGAGTAGTCAATATTATTTGGAGATAAATGTTAATATTTATTGTGGATGACTATCTGATTAATGTCTTCTTTGTATTAGTTTTCAATATCAGTTTGGATTATTCTGAAGAATTTTAAAGAATATTGTTTATTGAATGGTAATTATTGAAATTTGGGTATTGTTTGCCTAATTTTTAAGATTAACAGTAGTATTTATTTTTATAAAGGATTATACATTTGGGGGATTATATTATCTTTCACTAACCATCTTGGTTTTGGTCATTGTATAAAGGCAAGAGAAATAAATAGTTCACCTTTTGTGAATTATCTGACTTTAAAGATATTGATTCTAGAAGTTATGGTGTGACCAAGTCATCTTGAGTACTCATGGTTTGGGAAAAAGACGAGTTTGTGGTAGAAAATTGACAAAGGATGAAATTATACATGAAAAGTATGTATATATCCTTATGTTCTAATTAAATCTATTAAATAGATTTTTCCACATTATGAAAATATATATAAACAAAAAATGGTGCCTGTTTACTTTTCCTACTAGGGAATCAAATACTGTTTAACCTAGAACATGTTTGCTATTTTCTGGTGGATAAATTTCTCATGATGATGTTATGTATCACTCTCCCTCAAAACTTGATGGTTAGTTTCTCGTCGATATCCCTATTTTTCATACATGGAATCCTAGTATGGGTTATATTTAGTAACCTTTGTACTTAACTTTCATTCTATTGATGTGATAAATTTTTAGACTCTTTTTTGGAAGTGGGACATTCAATACAGTTTTGAAGCCCAGTTTTAAAATTTTGAGGACACAATTTCCAAAAGGTGGGAAGGATGTAACGACTCAGGTATTTATAGAATGACACATTTTAATATCTATTATAAATTATGAATAAGATATAAATTTTATGTTAAATAAGAAACATTGTTATAAAGCTTACTCGGCAAGCAATAATGGGTTTCTATGAAATCTTATGTTGCACACAACATTGAGTTATTCCAAAAAACAATATAATAATATTATTATTTTAAATGGTAGTTAAAGTATAGTCGTTGTATTGACAGGAATAAAAATAACTAACTATATTATGATTTTAAATATTTATTAATGTTTTTACATATATATAATTAATATTAATGGCTTCAAATAATAATGAATATGATTTTAAGCATTAAATATTCTAATATTTTTAAAAGGTCATTTTACCACCTTTTAATGGAGAACCATTTTTAAATCTATTTTTTGAAATTTATATATGTTGCATTTTACAAAATAAACATCTAATAAAGTATAATAACAAGAAATTTACTTTTTATGAATTTTTTATTTTTCTAATAAAATTCATATTTAATGAATATTAAAAAATAAATCATTTTAATTCAAAACTGCCATTTAATATAATTTATTTATAGAGGTAGATTATTCTTAAAATTGGTTTTAAAGTATAATTGGATTATATTATTATCAATTAATCCAATTATGGTCATTGGACATAATTTCACTTTCAAACTGAACATAAACACATGTCAATCTTTTGATAGTAATTACTTCTTAAGCAGCTGAATTTTAGTTTCAACAATTGGAATTAATTTTAAATTAATTATTGCAAATGATGTGTTTTGAATTTGGAAAAATAGATTCCATATTTGGAATCAATAATTCCTAATTTTTTAAATAGATACCTTTATTTTTTATACATTATGAATAGTAACATTAGTAATTGTTTTATATGTACCATGGTTAAAATGTAAATCTGGTAAAAAAGGTTAAAAAATAATATTATAATAATATAAAACTACCAAAAAATATGTCTTAATACTATTGGATGATATATTTTCAACAATAAGCATCATTTTTTCAATTTTGGTACCCCTGGAACCACTTTGATGTGAAAATGAAATTTGATAAGAATTAATTTAATGTAAAGAAAAATTTGACAAAATCATATATCTTTTACAAATAAATTTTTTATGTTTGGTTATATAAGTTATCAATTCTAATATAATTAGTCCTTAAAACCTAAAAATATTTCCTATATCATGGTATTTTATTTATAATTTTTATACATCAAATAATGCAATTATTGGTTGAGTGGTTTTTGACCCAACATAATCTTATCTTTACAATAAATTTCATTGGAATAATTTGAAATTGAAAATTATTTTATAATAAAATAATATTCAAATATGTTCCTAAAGTTCCCATCCTCCTTCGTATAAAAGGGTATCATCTCTAACCCTTACACAAAACTCTCATGCCCATTGGATCATCTAAACTCATCTCCAATAAGCTCCAAAATTCACTATCTTCCACCATGAAGCATCACCTTGGAAAAAAGGTAATTCATGAATTCCTTTCAGCTAAAATCATAAGGATTTAGTTTATTTGAGGTAATGTCTTCTCTCAAGCTTCATTCATTTATTTTCCTTCTCCAACTTCTTAAACAATATTTTTTTCATTATTTTATAACAACACCAGTATATTCAATATAATAGGATGTTTTATGGGATGTATTCAGACTACACATACACACACCTCTATTTAAGGGATACGAACATTATCTTTCTGTGTATGACGAATAGTTGCCTCACGAAATGATGATTGTTCAAATTTTCCCCACCACCACTCATTGTGGCCATTATGATGACACTATATTTATATATGATATATATTATATTTATTTTTTTTCTATGATAATATAAATTTTATTTATTTTCAAACATAACTATATTCTTTTCATGATTTTTAAATGCAATAATTTCATTTGAGGAAGTGCGGACTACCACCCCTTAAAGTGATTTGATGCATTAATTTAATACATGGAATATATAAAAGAAAGATTTAATGAAATTATGTAAAATTTATAAAATATTATGCTATACTAAAATTATAATATACCTATGTATCATTTAGTTTTTAATTTTTAAATATAAAAAAGAAATGAAAATAGTGTTCATGCGTACGTACAACTTATCATCCCCATGAACGGTGCATTTAATTTTTTACCTCCAAATATTATGTACTATAATAAATACATATATATTATATTTATATATATATTATATTTATATCAATAATATAATTCTATATATAATATAATTTTGACAACATGGAAAATTTGTAATTATAACAAGTTAATTTCGGATTCAAGTACCAAATATCAACACAACGACTGATATAAAATTAAGTAGTTTTATAATTTTATTAATGTTTTAATTTGTGATATAAATTTTATAACAAAATTGAAAAATGTTCTAAATCAAGTATAAAATAACTTATGATTATTAGTTCAGAATAATAAGGAACATACATGCTGAGTCAGACTCAAGGTTAGAGAACCTTTCACCCTCCTCTTTTAGTCAAAGACTTATTTTATGTTATTTCATTTAATTTCCATTTTATATTGTTAGGGTATGTTATTATATATCTTTATTTCTTTCCATTTTATCTCCAACTGATGAGATACACTTTTCGCTCTCATCAACTCAATTTCTGAATTTTTAAGTAATGTCATCAAGTTACCGAATTTTCATAAGGGACTTCATCTCAATATTTATTGATTGAGTAATATTTTGGAATATATAGGACCTTATTTTATACATTATATAATTATAAACTTTTTATTCTAAATTCATTCAACAGTTTTCAAAAGCAATCTTCTGTTTCGTGATGTTTTTTACTAAATGATAAAGGGAATGTTTCTTTTTAACGTACACGGTGACAACGACCTTTCTACATCTGCATGTTTTATTTGATGATTAGATTCCATAACAATCCATAATGTTTTTAAAATAAAAATAAGTACAATATACCTTTTTATGCATTTTTCTATTATAAATGGTTTTGAGATTGAATTAACTATGTCAATATTTTGAAATGATATATTGTGACTATAATGTGGAAATGTTATTTTTCCTTTAAGCTTGTTTTATATGTTATGATTATGTTATGTTTCTTGGGAATTATTTAATTATATGGGTATTTATATGATTAACCTTGAGCAGGTGAGACTGATATAGCTGTCCAATGCATTTGGTAATGTGATAGTGGAAATTTTTGTTGTTACTTCTATGATATTAAGGGAATATACTATGATGGATACTCCAAACGTTACTCCCTATGTAGTTGTTGAAGATACAATGTATGTATGTTATGGATGGCACAAGTTGCCTTTATGATTTATAGTTTAAATGTGTTATTAATAAATATTATGATTTATTGAGGTATGTTAAAGAGTTTATGATTTATGAGTGAAAAAAATGATTTCATGGATTTCTAGGTATTGATGGACTAATGTTTTCTTTCCTTATTTCATAACCCTTTCTGAGATTTTTATGCTCATCCCCAGTTCATGAAATAATTTTCAGAGGGTATAAAGATGTAAAAATGAAAGGAATAATTCATGAATATTTTTATCCAAAAAATAATTATTGTTTTTATTTAATGACTTTTATTATTGTGAAAAAATTGGATAGAGTATAAGTGTCTACTTTGTAATATTTGAGATATAATGTAATAATTATTCCCTAATTATCAAAAAAATATAAACCTGAAAAGATAATCAATGTGAATTCTTGATTTAACTCAAGAATAAGTAATATTTTAAGGTTGGGGCCTTATAATTATCTAATCATACATTGGAATACAAAATTCACATTCACAAAAAAATAGATAAATAAAATCCCAAATCTATTTGGGTGCTACCATATTTACCTTTGGATTTTTTCAATAACATTTTATGTTCAAGAAAATTATGTCTTAATCCTTCTTATTGAGAATACATTCCACAGTGGAAAAACAATTTTCCCCAGAAATGTGATGTTTAATTTATTATCCACCTTATTGACAAAATGGATATATATGTTTTCTTACTAAAAATTCAACTTAACCAATCTAATTATATGAAACTCATATTATCCTCATATACCATTTCAATGAAGGATAGGGAATAATTTTTAATGATAATAATTTCAGTTAATAAATCATAGTAAAACATATAAAAATACAATATTCACAGCACATTGTTTCCATTTCCTAATCATTCCAACACCACAATAAATTTCTTGTGGGATGGAATTCAAGATGAATCACTACACTAACATTGAAAGTGACATTGAAAATAATAGATCAACACAATAATTGACTAAATTTATATGAAATAATATGTTCAATAGTATCATTCCATCAATTTACAAACTCAGATTCCACATGGTTTAACCTAATGTAAAAAAAATGGGTGATTAATTTACACAAATAAACCTATACGTACTATTCACTATGTGATATCAACAGAACACGTTTTCTTAATAAACACTGATAAAATAATTTTAACATTATATTAATGTGCCTTCACTCACATGTACACATGCAACAAATATTTCATGTGGAAGTAAGATTACCCCATTTGTATATAATCACACACACTAAGTAATATAAAAAATAAATATTAAAAAACATATAATAGTTAAAATCCTACCCCAAACATGTTTTTCTTGAATTTTAAAATTATTTATATATTTATAATAAATTCATATATCATTTATGTATTAGATTAATTTAGTACCACAACACCTTGATGGATTTTCAACATATAATATCAACTTTAATTAATTAATAAAAAAGCACCTCTATACTGAATAGTGATTAAGGTGAGACTCCTAACAGAATATCACCTTGATTAAGATGGTTGAGATATATTTCCCAACCCATGAAATTCAACCCTATTTTTCATCATCATTTTCACAAAACCTAAAAGATATGGATTTTTTATTTATATTCAGTTAAACTAACTTTTGAAATTGGTTGAGATGGAACACTACATGATTGATAAGAACATATGAATTGTTACATGAAAATTACCCTCTTTCACATATTTCCCTTCTATTTATAAATTTTTCTTCTTTATTTGGGTTCCTATTGGGACTCTTAATGAGGGAGATAATTTGATGGGGTAAAATAAATTAATGGTTGGATTGAACATTTTTTATGTAATAGAGTTTTTGCATAAAAATATTTTTAGAATTTCAGGTTCTCTTAGATTTCGAATAATTTCTATAAGGGTGTGGAGTTTTCTACAAAAAAATGTATTTTTATAGGATGTTGGAGAAATTAATATGGTGTAACATGATTATAAACCATGTAATTTATGTTGGGTATAAGATGTGGGTTTGGTACAAATTTTGAAAGGATTAAACACTGTGTATTTGGTTCACTCCATCTATTGGTAAAATTTGAGTTTTTTAAAAAAAATTATGTATTTCTAGGAATTTGTTCCTTAGTGTATTAAATTTCATGTAAAAGAATTATAGTGAAAAAAATCATAATTTTTTAGGTCGAAACATGACTAATTTTGGGTTTTATTCATCAATATTCCCTTTACTCTAGACCTGGGAGATCCTCGACACACTTTTGTGGACCACTTGTCCACCTGAATAATATTTTTTAGCAATTAATCTACCTTGTAGTATCGATTCATCACTTATAGTGAGAAATAATTTATAATTCTTAATTACCTTTTCTTGTGGCAGTAATATTTCATTGTGGAATTGTATATGATTATCTATGATGATGATGATTCTTGATTCTTTATAGATCCACTATGTAATATACCTCTGTAGGCTAATCACTATGATCTTGGTGGTGTGGCGACAGAGTTTCATTAATGTATGTTTTGATATTTCCTCTTTGATGAAACTTTTTATAAAATCAATCGACTCTAATATTTATAGATTTATTATAGGTACTTCATTTTCATTAGTTTTATCCCATATTGATGGACCATGTTGGAAGCATGTTCATCCCATTTTTGGGGAAGGTGCTTCTTTATCTAACATATATTAGATGAATTTTATTTATTTGAATTATTATAAATTGTTTTATAAAATAAACCGCAAGATTTATTAATTGTTTCTTATGTGTAGAAATGGGTTTTTGATAAAAGAACGGGTTTCATTTATATTGTTAAATATTGAGGATATTTTCAATTCATTGGAAATGTTTTTCTAAAATTATTTCCAAATAATTGTTTTAATGATATGGTTTGAAAAGTTGAGAACATGGGAATCCATAAGCACATAGGTGGATTGTGCAGTAATAGTTCCTATATATTCCTTGTGGGGTTTACTCATGGTGTGTTTCTCTACTCTATAGGCATGTTGTTATAGGGTCATGATAGACCTATTAGGGGTTAACATTCTAGGTTTTTCCTCTGTTATGTAGATTCGATGCATATATCTAGAGGTTTGATGAAAGTTATAGTATATGATTAGTTATGATTATAATGTTATCCGGACCTAGTGTGATAGATAGAATACTTTTACTTGTTCCTTTGTATTATAATATTTTTTCTTGTATTTTCATGGTTTTGATGTTACATTGAACATGATTTTATATATTTGGTATATTATATGATATATTTTTATAAAATGATTTGAAAATATTTTAATTTTAGTTTTTTGGAAATGTTGAAGGGGGGAAAATTAAATGTTTATCTGTGTTTTTATATAAAAACAATTAAATTGTTAATCATTCATTATTTTATTTAATGTTGACCATGTTTAAATTATTTTACAGAGCCTTATTATTGAAACCATAAGTGGGATATTACTAATCTAATTATCTCACACCATGTCCAACCCATTTTTGATGCATAAAATGTTTTGTGTCGTCCTATTCAAGGAATATAAAGGTGTTATAGTGAGGTGGAGAGGCTTTTTGGCAGTTTTTTCTTGGTACCTCTAGGTGAGACGGTGGGAGTTTTACCAGGCCATCATATGGATTAATTGGCTTCCTTTTTAGTCTTAAATTGATTATTTAAATTGTGGATTGTGGTATTTTAACTAAATGAGTTATATCATTTCCTTGGTATTCTTTCATTTATAGAATATACTTATTTTTTCAACTGTGTCTCTTCATTATATATATATATATATTCCTTGTTGTTTCTTTAGATATGAAAACATTGTTCCGTCTGGTTGTTGTTTGATACTCTAGTGCTTTTCTCCAGCCTGTGTGGACTAGGAATACCCTTTGGGTATGTGGTAATTCGGGTTGGGTACTAGTTTCATAGGATATCCTTGTTGGGATTTCCATAGTTACTTATGAGAGGAGGTATTTCTATAAAATTCCTTATCATGGGACATTTGGAAGAATGGTTACTGAATTTATGGGACTTGATAGGTATATTTTAGGATTTTCTGACTAGCTCTTATCATAGGGAGACTAACGTTATAATGGTCGGTGGGGATATGTTTCTCCAATTTTGATTTCATGACCTAAATCTCAATTTGTTTTATAGGATTTTTTGTTTGAACTGATGTTTTTCTTTTTTATAGTCATTTTTTTGGTGTGCAGTTGTATGCCTCTGATATATTGTTTATGAGTACCTCTGGAGGTTGTGGTAGATTCTATTTATAATAATTCTACTATACATTAAAATATTATTGAAGATATCATGTGGGTGGTCTGAGTTATCGACCAAAATGTACCAAAAGTGTAGAATTAAGTTTTTGATGTACATCTTGGAGATTTAGTAAATAGGGATTGTTCAATGTGGTTCATACATGAGAATATATCATCCTTTATGTGTATGAAAGCACCTTAAGAGGTGGAGGAATGACTTCAATATATTGATCATATATTGGAATTCTTGTATGCACATAAGAGTATCACAATGAATTGTGTGGAATTTTAAATATTGTGACCTTGAAATGATGGGGGGGGGATTCAATGGTACTGGTGGATAGGCATGTGAACTTTAACTGGTAGGATTTTAAGACTCTATTCTTGTTGATTTTTTTTCTAGAGGAATAGATGATGGTGTATTCTCTAGAGTTCCTATCAATACATCATAGGGAGAATGCATTTTCAATATACTCCAATCAATTTGGGGATATTTTTTGTTTTTATCTAGAGGTAGTAATGTGTGACCAGTTGAAGTGTAAATAGCACCTATAAGGTTTGAGACCAGATATCAGATCAAAAGAATTTATACTAAATAGTTTGACCACTGTGTAGATGTTAGTATTATCTATGATGGATGAGTTGAATAAAGTAGCCTATGTTGGTTATTATTACCCTTCCTCTAATACCATGTTGTATTTTTTCAGTTGCATGTAGAGTAAAAAGAAGAAGTTGGAGGATTATCACAGGATTGGTGGTGCTGGTTCTCTGCAAAATTCCTCCTTATAAACTTACGTTATATCTAATAGTGTTCCCATGACTATATATCAGAGTGTCATGGTTGGACACACCAATATTTCTTGTTATGTATCTATTAATATGTTTAATAGTTATAAACGTCATGGTCATCATCTATGTTTTCTGTTAGGCTATGTAAATTCCATGATATGGTTAGTTATTTTCATATCCAATAGCTACTAAGGCATATTAATATGCTTCACGGACTATAGAGATATATCTTCATTCCACTAGAGTGAATCAATATCACACAATAGATGAGTTTCTAGTTGATGTAGAAAGTAAACAATATTTCAGTTTTTCCAACATGGACATATCAGTTGGTAAAAGTGAATTTTCTATTGGTAAAATGTTTTAAAAACATGTATGTCCCAGTCACGAAATTGTTGACAAAAACTCTATCATTAAATGATTTTGTAACAGATAAAATAGTACTGTTGTAATTATAATAATATCTACAGATAATATATATGTTGGTAAAAGTGTTTAACAATATATTTTGATATCAAATTTATCTATTGGTAATAATGTTAACAATTTAAAATATTTGTTTATAAAAATATATTTAAATAAAACTTATAAATTATTTTTATCAATAAAATTTCATATTTCGACTATTAATTTATCATATGAAATACATATGTTTTAATTATTAAACTGAAAACTATTTTCACACGTTCAAAATTAATGAAGAATTAATTATATTAATAATGAAATTCATTACTAATAAAAACTGTTAGATCCCCACCAGTAACAATCATGGATAACCCTGCCTCCACCACCCTCCCCCCAACACACAATTCTGTTCCACAATTCTATCTACCACGTTGGATCCCCCCAAATAGGATCAACTACCCCAGTAGCTCTATCCCATCAATAACAGTGACTCCAGCACTATCCCATCTATTTCAACTATTTACCCATCACATCCATGCCAGCTTGAGCCTCATCCATGAAATATTGGGTCTATTCCATTTCATCCATATGTTGCTCCAGTATATGTCAAATCAAGCTCCAACCCATCAATGCCCCATTCATGCCCACTCTAGTATATACCAACTCCATCCCTAGCCACTTTCATGCCATCTCTAGTCTATACACAAATAAATGTGAAACCAAATGAAAATACAGATGAGGAAAAACCTCATATGGAGTTGAGGGAGGTACAAAAACTATTGATATAAATAGCTTATGCCCCAAAGGGAGAAAGGTAGTACATGCATGACAAGGAATAAAAATTTTTGTCGACATTATCCAATTATGTTGAACTTATTTTTTATTTTCATTAAAGGTAGTACCTATAAAACAATAAAATTATCATTCAAAGACAATTTTTTTATCTAACAAAGAATTCCATAAAAGAAGAATAGTAAAACAAAATGAAACCTAAAATCCAACAAGAAATACAAGTAGAATGGCCAAAAAACTAGAATAAAATAAAATAAAATATGAAATAAATAGAGTAGAAAAAAAGGCAACAAAAAAGTAAAAAATAAAATTTATGGAGAAGAATCTAGAGGCATGAAAATATATTAAAAGACCAAAAAATATGGTTCAAGAAAAAGAATAGAGAACTTGTTGGATACTAGAGGAAAAATAATACACAATATAAATTAATTTGATGAAAAACATAAAGCAATAGAGCTATTTGAGACATATCTATATTCATCTGAGGAGACTAGAGTCCTAAATTCTAGCAAAGAATTTTGGGAGTGGGACATCCATAGTTAGTATTCTGTTTAGAGTGATTCCAATTATTTCCAGCAAATGGAAATATTCGATGTAACATCAATGGGAAAGTGCAGACAATTCTTTTTAAAAGGGGTTTTCATATATAGGGAAATTATGCATAGAGGCCCTGACCTCAGCCATGGGTTGGGCCTTTGCAAGGTCCTTGGTCTTTATTTCATGCTAGTAGTATCAGGGTTACCGAAACTGCATCACAGAAACATGACCACATTATGGAACATTTACTAGAGACAGAAAAGGAACGTGTCAGTGTTCAAAAAGATAGATGTAAGAACCCAGTTCTTATTTTTGAGGTAAGGGCTTCTTCTTTTCCCTTTTCCTTAAGTGTTTTTGAGAAAATATAAAAAATGGGGAAAAATGCTAAATTTCTAAACTACAAACCGTGTACTTTGTCCACACGTTGTGTACCTTTGGCCGTGTTGGGATGAGTACATGGGGTGTGTATCCTTTTCGGCAACAAGGGGTGTAGGAACCGACTACACGCCGTGTAGAGGTACCTTACACGCCGTATAGTCTGTCGGCAGGCTTGAATAGTAAGGTGGTAGAGTCGCCGCCAGATTGGTGACAGTACACGCAGTGTACTCAGGAGTACATGTCGTGTTCTTAGGTTGATGGGTGAATAGTGTGGCAGTACCGCCAAATGAACAGTTAAATGAAATAAGTACACATCATGTACTCAGAAGTACACGCCATGTACTTTGTTTTTATCGGCTTAAAATAGGCAGTAGCCTCCTCATTTGGTATAGGAGGCATTTGAGCCATTTTGGAGCCATGGAGGATGGCCAGATCTTTGAAGATCTGCCGGGTGTTCGTCTGGAATCTGATTCGGCTTCGGACGATCTCGTTGGAACCGCACGGGTATGCCCTCTCCCCTCCTGGTACCATTATTACCAATTATTCTCCTAACATAAGTTATTTACGTTTGAATGGGTTTTTTTCTTCGTCAGATCTACGCCCTTCTTGGGCGTTTCTGGAGTCAGTGTTCGGGTATAACGTTCCTTAGAAAATAAGGTAGGTGGCTTTGTGTTTATTTTCCAACTGTCGTGCGTTTTTGTGTGTTTTCGTGCCACAAACCCATATTGGGGTGTCATGTGGCTGCGGACGTTGCTATATTTAATGACTAGAATTGCATAGGTGATTAAATTGTGATAATAAAATACTGGTTGGGATCGTTGTTTGGATCTGGAACCACCCCAGGGGTGTGTTTCACTGTTTAGCCATTTGGCCAGGATACCCGAGGGTATGACTTTAAAGTAGTAATTGTAGAATTTCCTTGAGAGGAATTGCTTGTTACTACTTGTTTACCTATTGGGCATGGCCCAGTTACCTGTTTAGCTTGAGGACGTTGTTGTATTTGGCCTGAGGGCGTTGTTGTGATTATCCTGAGAGCATTGCACTATTTAGGCCAAGGGCTATAGTATTTCTCCTGACCTCAACCTTTTGTGCCTGATGGCTTGACTTTTGTGCCTGAGGGCGACACTTCGTATGCCTGAGGGCAACTTCTGTTACGCCTAAGGGATATACCTGCGGGTTGGATTCAGCTTACCTGAGGGTAAGGTTTTGTTTATCTGAGGATGTGGACTGTTTACTTAGAAATGCACTAGGGTGATTTCTAATATTTAATGGATTAAATGAATAATAAAATGGAAATATAACTGGTAATTAGTTACTTTTTAGTACTGCTTAATTTATTGCATTTTACTACTGCACACTGTCGTTGAATGCTTACACGCAGTTGGGCACAAGCCATTGGTGGGTGCCTACTGAGATATATGTCTCACACCTTGTTTGGGTCACACTTTTCGGCCCAAACTGATTATGCTTTTGCAGGTGTAGATAGGGGAAAGAGTCCCTATATAGGTACTTGACTATAGCTAAGGATTAGGAGGGCATGGGACCGAGCCTTGGCTCGCGATGCTGCTGCCAGCTGTTTTGCTTGTTTTTCTGCACTCTGTATATTGTTGAACTGTATTGATGTATAACATATTCTGGATGTTTTCTTAGAACTTGAAAAATATAGCATCATCATTTATATATAATGTTGGTTATATCCACTGCTGTAGTTTATTTCAGTTGTGTTTGGTTTACTGCTTCCGCTTTTTGTTGTATGTTTAATTTTTTATTCCACTACGCTACACTTTGACAAATGAGGGCATAGTTTCCCCACTATCAGACCTGGGCCCTCGCTGCTAGTCGGCAGCCTCTGGCTTTTGGGGAAATACGCTTTAGGTCACGTGGCGAACTGGGTTCGGGGCACCCGTTGCGTGGCACCCGGAACCGGGACGTTACAAAGTGGTATCAGAGGATGTTTCTTTTCATTGACTTACTATTTAAAGTCGTAGTTAGGGATAGGACGGAACGGTAGTTGGTAATAAGCTGTTCCTAGGCGTAACTAACCCATGTACAGGGAAAAGCCAGTCTACCTCGTATTTTGCATTCCTTTGATTTTTCAATTTTACGGTTGATATGTTTCACCGTGTGGTGACGCACTTGGATTGTGTTGTTTATATTTTATCTGTGGGTTCGATTTAGTTACAACCCGATGACATGAGGGTATGCCGTCTCATGCATTATATAGGCACATGCTAGGTATCACATGCCATACATAGTTTCCATGCCATGTAGGTGTATTAGAATTTTCATGTTGTTGTGATAGTTGTTGTGCTAGAAAATCATGTTGTTGTGATTGCTGCTTGATAAATACCTACCTTGTGATATGGTGTTTTTGTTTGATCATGTTTAAAGAATGGATGCCAAACATTGGTTTTTGGGGAGTATGGGCCCCCATTGACCGGAATTTGGTGGATCATTTACTGTTTGTTGGTTGTAACACATATAAGATGTCAAACATTGATTCGTGGGGATTATGGGCCCCCACGGTTCTGGATTTGACACTTAGGTGTTGTTTTTCAGTATTTTCTAGGGTCCGGGGAAGTTTCTGAGGTATACTGTCCAGAAACCCAGTATACACCCCATGTAGTACATTATACACACCGTGTGTGTTCTTCTGTTTGGGAAGAAAAATGAACTTTTTGAGTACATGCTGTGTACCCAGAGTACATGCCGTGTAGTCTCTTCCCGTGTCACAAACCGTGTGGGTGGCAACATGGGTAAGGGAGATGTTTGTGGTGAACACGCCGTGTACCGAATATACACGTCGTGTAGTGTTGACCAGGATTCCGACCATGTAACTAACAACACGGGTCGGTGAACTCCTTTATAGAACATGTCGTGTCGATGATGAACACTCCATGTAGTGTGACCTGGGGACTCGGCTGTGTAACTAACAACACGGGTCGGTGTCACCTCTCCTTGAACACGCCGTGTACCTGTGGGACACGCTGTGAAGTCTTGTTTGAGGACATACTATGTAGAGTTAGCCGTATGGCTGGGAAACGGGTTGTTGTACATGCCGTGTATGTGTGTAACATGCCGTGTAGTGTCAAGCCGAGTAGTCGGCCATGTCACAGATGACACAGGCAGTTGTAAAAATAACACCGTACACACCGTATAGATATTATACACGCTGTGTAGTTTTGTTGAACGGAAGCTGTGTGGCTTAGCCGTGTAGAAGGACCCAGGCAAGGGAAGGGAAGTCAAGTACATGTCGTGTAGTCATTGTACACGCCATGTTGTCTTTCTTTTCCAATTTTGAATGCCTTCTTCCTCCTGTTTCCTTATGGTTCCTTCTCTTTTCGGTCATAATAATTTTGAATCTGCTGCGTGATTTTGACATTGTAGTGTCATGCCGCCTAGACGACCGTGAGTTGTTCGCCGGGAGAGCGGCGAAAATTATACTCTGGAGATGGTGGGCCATAGGCTAGCAGTGGATCCTCCAGCAGATCCAGATGTGACACCAGCTATTATACTGGACACAGGCCTAGAGGCGCAGTTCCGTGAAGTTTTTATGCAGTTTATGCAGACCTTTCATGGAGCACCGCAGGCTGCTACATCTATGGCTGAGCTGACTCGTATCATCAAGCAGTAGAATCCCCCTACGTTTTCAGGGGATGGAAGACCGCAGGCTATGGAGTCTTGGCTAGGATCGATGCAGACTATTTTCAAGCATCTTGAGACGCCTCCAGCTCGGAGGGTCAAGCTCACGACTTAAATGCTGTGTGATTCCTTTAAGAGGAGGTGGGATGTTACCACCCAGTCAGAGCATCACATGGACATGGCGTGGGAAGATTTTCAGGCAGTCTTCTATGAATTATTCTTTCTCGAGATGCTGAGGGTAGATAGATCTTGAGAGTTCATGAATCTGCAGCAAGGCACTATGTTAGTGATGGATAATTCTGCTCATTTTACGGAGCTTTAGCGCTTTTCACCCGTGCTGGTGGGTGATGAGATGCTGAGAGCTATACATTTTGAAGATGGTCTTCGGTATGACATCTGAGCACTGGTGAATGTTTTCAGGTTGCCTACTGTACCCGACATCGTGAACCAGGCACTGATCACAGAGAATAACCTGTGTGAATCTAGTGGTGTGGGCCAAGGAAGTTCAGAACCAATTACTGGTACTATTTATGCTGGCAAGAGGAAGAGACATATAGACTTCTCTCAGGGTGGCAGTACCAGCCAGGCAACTTCTTCAGGTGGTTCAATTAGGTTCTACCAGTGTTTTAGAGAGGGGAACAAGAGACCTAAGTGTCCACGAGACCCATTGGAGTGCCGACCGTGTGGAAAGATGGGTCATCTACAGCTCTTTTGTAGGGCGTATTCACCAGTGGCTAGTGATGGGGGTTCTGTGCAGACTCCGTGTGCGGGAGCAGGACCAGTGGCTTCTTACCAGTCTGGGAACTGGAATACATCAGGGTGTGCAGGCAGAGATGGTGGTCATGTCTGTGGTAGCCAGACACCAGGATCGTAGAGGCAGTAGGGTGAGATAGCTCAGGGTAGCCAAGCTATGTCGCAGGGCCACGACACTGGGCAGACATATGCAGTGCAACAGACCCACCAGGAGCAGGATCCCGGACCTTCTACAGTCAAAGGTACTATTCTAGTAGCTCTTTTCTTGTCTACAATACTTTTTGAAACGATTTCTACACATATTTTCATATCTGTACCCATTATGGTGAGCTTTAGGCTCTGTGTTTCTACTTCTTCTGATATCATGACGCTAGACACTTCGTTGGGGGCTAGAATGGATGGTGTGCGTCAGTGAAAGGAGTGCCCCCTTGAGGTTGGTGGTTGTCATTTTCTTTGGGACCTCTATGTCTTGGAGATGACAAGCTATGACATCATTCTCGGGATGGACTGGTTGGTTCCCTTCTGAGCCTTTGTAGACTGCTATCGTTGTAGGGTGCGTTTCACATCACTAGAGGGCGGAGAATTTCTATACAAGGGAGAATGGGATGTTCAGGCGAGTCGAGCTGGACCAGAGCATCATGGGCGAGGTAGAGTCACAACCCAGATTTCGAGCTTATATTTGGATGACCAGGGGAATTGTCAGACGAATTTCCCTCCAGTTGTCAATTGTTTCAGGGATGTCTTCCCGAATGACTTTTTAGGTCTACCCCCGGTGTGTGAGGTGGATTTCTCTATCAAGCTTGTGACAGGAGCAGCAACGGTGTTCATTCCTCCTTATAGGATAGCCACGTCTGAGTTGCAAGAGCTCAAGAGGTAGTTAGAGGAGCTATAGGCGAAGGGTTTTATCCGACCCAGTACTTCTCTTTGGGGTTCTCCGGTACTTTTTTCGAAGAAGGAAGATGGTACTCTTAGGCTTCACGTGGATTATCGGAAGCTAAACCAGTTGAAGGTTAAGAACCGGTATCCCTGGACGAGGATAGATGATCTGTTTGATCAGCTTCGTGGAGCACGAGTGTTCTCGAAGATTGACTTGAGATCCAGATATCACAAGATTTTCATTAGACCATCTGATATACCTCTCACAACTTTCAAGAGTAGGTATGTTCTATATGAGTATACGGTTATGCCGTTCGGACTGACGAACGCGCCAGCAGTTTTCATGGCTCTGATGAATTGTGTGTTCCATGCGTATCTTGATTCTTTTGTGGTAGTATTCGTGGATGATATCTTGGTGTACTCTCACACTCGACACGACCATGCCACTCATCTTGAGATCGTATTGAGTACACTGAGAGAGCATCGGCTATATGCAAAGCTCTCAAAGTGACACTTTTGGATGGACCATATTCACTTCCTGGGTCACATTATCTTAGAAGCATGAGTTGCAGTAGACCCAGAGAAGGTGAGAGCAGTAGTTTCCTGGGAGAATCCTAAGAACTTGTTTGAGATATGGAGTTTCTTAGGGCTGTCTGGTTATTACAAATGCTTAATATATGACGTATCCCACTTAGCAGCACCATTGATAGGTCTGACAAAGAATGGTGTGAAGTTCGTTTGGTCAGATGCTTGTGAGATAGATATTCAGGACCTGAAGGGAAGGATGACATCAGCACTGATCCTGATACTCCCAGAGTAGGGGAAGAGCTATACAGTTTATTGTGATGCATCAAGGATTGGGCTGGGATCCATTTTGATGCAGGTTGACCGAGTTTTCACGTATCGGTCTCGGAAGTTGAGGCCACATGAGAGGAATTACCCGACGCATGATCTCGAGTTGGCTACAGTTGTGCATGAGTTGCTCTATTGAATACATTATCTATTGGGAGAGCAGTTTGTGATTTTCACTGACCACAAAAGCCTCAAATATATCTTTACTCATCGTCACCTGAATCTAAGGTAGAGAAGGTTGGTCGAGTACCTACAGTCCTTCGATTTTGAGCTTTCCTATACACCTGGTAAAGGTAATGCAGTAGTTGATTCACTGAGCAGGAAGACTCATATATAGGCAGTGCAGGAGGCAAGTGGTGAGTGGCAGCTTATGGCTTTGTTCTCTGAGATGCATCTGGGGGAGCATGACAATCAGGGGCAGACTTATCTTTCCTCGTAAGCTGTGACTTCTACCCTCCTAGATAAAGTGGGAATGAGGCAGCTATCTGATTCATAAGGCCTAGTTCTACGGGAATTGGTGTCAAGTGAGGACCCTCCCCCAGGTTGGACGATAGGCGACGATGAGGTTTTGCGTTTCCATGGACGAGTATGGGTTCCAGGGGATATATGAGAGGAGTTTATGCAAGAGTTTTATGCTTCAGCTTGGGAAGTTCATCCCGGAGTTACCAAGATGTACCGAGACTTGAGATGTCAGTAGTGGTTGCTGGGTATGAAGAGAGAGATAGTTGGGTTTGTTACGAGATGTTCCATATGTCAACAGGTGAAGGAAGAGCATCAGAGATCAGATGGACTGTTATAGCAGTTACCCATAACAGAGGTGGAAATGGGATGATGTCGCGATGGATTTTGTGACGGGTTTTCCGAGGTCACCTTGTGGCAATGACGCTCTGTGGGTTGTTGTGGACAGACTCACGAAGTTAGATCACTTTTTGCTGATCAAGGAGACCTCCGGTGTGGATGTGCTTGGAAGGCTGTATATCCGAGAGTTCATAAATCTTCATGGTGTCCCTCGTTCTATCATTTCGGATAGGGACGCCCGCTTCATGTCTCGTTTCTGGCAGAGTTTTTAGAGGGCGCTAGGTAGACAGGTGCTTCTAAGCACAACATACCACCCCAGACAGATGGCCAGTTAGATTGGATGATACAAGTGCTAGAGGACATGCTGTTCGCATGCGTCCTATACTTTGGGGGATCTTGGGAGAAGCATATACCCTTAGTCGAGTTTGCCTATAACAATAGTTTTTAGGAAACTATTGAGATGGCACCATTCGAGGATTTAAATGTTAGGCCATACTGATCACCTTTGTGCTGGTTAGAGGTAGGTGAGGAATCTTTACTGGGGCCACAGCTCGTACATGAGACATCTGAGCAGGTCCAGTTGATTCGGAAGTGGATGGATACCACGCAGTCTCACCAGAAGTCTTACATGGATCGCCGTAGATGACCTTTGCAGTTCGTTTTCGGGGATCAGGTTTTCTTACGTGTTTCGCCGAGGCAGGGAAACAAGCAGATCAAGAGATAGGGTAAGCATTCACCGAGGTATGTGGGGCCAATTTAGATTCTGGAGATAGTCGGGTTGGTTGCCTATCAGTTACAGTTACCACAGCGGTACCGATCCATGCACGATTTCTTCCACGTGTCTCAGTTACGTCGCTACCATTCAGACCCATCTCACACCTTTCAACATGAGGAGGTTGAGCTTCAGCATGATGCGTCCTTTGAGGATTATTTGATCCGTATCGTTGATAGGATCACGAAATTCCTCCAAGTCCGGTCAGTTCCTCTCGTACGAGTGCTATGGCAGCAAGGCTGAGTGTAGGAAGAGACTTGGGAGTGGGAGGCCGACGTACGTACTCAGTGGCCAGAGCTGTTCTGAGTTTTATCTTCGCCACCCTTGGAAGGGAAATTCGGGGACGAATTGCTATAAGGGGGGAAGTTTGTAAGAACCCGGTTCTTATTTATGAGGTACGGGCTTCTTCTTTTTCCTTTCCCTTAAGTGCGTTTGAGAAAATATGGAAAATGGGGAAAAATTTTAAATTTCAAAAATACACGCCATGTAATTTTTCCACACGCTGTGTACTTTTTGCCATGTTGGGATGAGTACACGGGGTGTGTATCCTTGTCAGCGACGAGGGTTGTAGGAACCCACTACACGCCATGTAGTCAGTCGACATGCTTGAATAGTAAGCCGGTGGAGTCACCGCCAGCTGGGCGACAGTACAATCTGTGTACTCATGAGTACATGCTGTGTGCTTAGGTTAACGGGTGAACACTGTGGCGGTGTCGCCAAAGGAACAGTTAAATGAAAGAAGTACACATCGTGTACTCAGAAGTACACGCCGTGTACTTTTTTTTCGGCTTAATATAGGAAGTAGCCTCCTTATTTGGTAGAGGAGGCATTTGGGCCATTTTGGATCCAAGGAGGATGGTCGGACCTTTGAATATCCACCGGGTGTTTTTCTGGAATCCGATTCGGCTTCAGACGATCTCATTAGAGCCGCACGGGTATTCCCTATCCCCTCCTGGTATCGTTCTTATCAATTCTTCTCCTAACGTAAGTTATTTACATTTGAATGGGTTTTCTTCTTCGTCAGATCTACGCCATTTGTGGGCATTTCTGGAGTCGGCGTTCGGGTATAACGTTCGTTGGCATATAAGGTAGGTGGATTTGTGTTTATTTTCCAACTAACATGCATTTTTGTGTTTTTTCGTCCCACAAACCCATGTTGGGGTGTCGTGTGGCTATGGCCGTTGCTATATTTAATGCCTATAATTGCATATGTGATTAAATTGTGATAATAAAATGCTGGTTGGGATCGTTTCTTGGATCTGAAACCACCCCTGGGGTGTGTTTCACTGTTTAGCTGTTTGGCCAGGATACCCGAGGGTATGCCTTTAAAGTAGTAATTGTAGAATTTCCTTGAGAGGAATTGCTTGTTACTACTTGTTTACCTGTTGGGCATGGCCCAATTACCTGTTTAGCCGGAGGGCGTTGTTGTATTTAGCATGAGGGCGTTTTTGTGATTATCCTGAGGGCACTGCACTATTTAGCCCGAGGGCTGTAATATTTCACCTAAGGGAAACCTTTCGTGCCTGAGGGCTTGACTTCTGTGCCTGAGGGCACCACTTTCTATGCCTAAGGGAATCTTCTGTCACACCTGAGGGATATACCTACGGGTTGGATTTTTATTACCTGAGGGTAAGGTTTTGTTTGTCTGAGGACGTGGACTGTTTACTTAGAAATGCACTATGGTGATTTCTAATATTTAATTGATTAAATGAATAATAAAATGGAAATATAACTGGTAATTAGTTACTTTTGAGTACTGCTTACTTTATTGCATTTTACTACTGCACAATATCGTTGCATGCTTTCACGCAGTTGGGCACGGGCCTTTAGTGGGTGCCTACTAAGATATTTGTCTCACACCCTGTTTGGGTCACGCTTTTTTGCCTAAACAGATTACATATCTGCAGGTGTATATTTGGGAAAGAGTCCATATATAGGTACTTGACTGTAGTTGAGGTGTAGGAGGGCATGGGACCGAGCCTTGGCTCACGATGCTGCTGCCAGCTGTTTTGCTTGTTTTGCTGCACTTTGTATATTATTACACTGTATTGATGTATAACATGTTCTGGATATTTTCATAGAACATGAAACATATAGCATCATCATTTATATATAATGTTGGTTATATCCACTACTGTAGTTTATTTCAGTTGTGTATGGTTTACTGCTTCTGCTGTTTGTTGTATGTTTAATTTTTTATTCCGCTGCACTATAATTTGACAAACGAGGGCATAGTTTACCCACTATCAGACTTGGGCCCTCACTACTAGTCCGCAGCCTCAGGCATTTGAGGAAATGCGCTTGAGGTCACGTGGCGAACCGGGTTCGGGGCACCCGTTGTGTGGCACCCGGATCTGAGACATTACAATAGAGGTTCGTGGGCCACCACTTTGGATATAGCTGAATTAAGCACCCATTACTACAAATGTTGAGGTAAGAGTGAAGGTTGAAGGCTATCAAGAAATGCTGATTACTTTAAGCATGCCATTTTTCTCTTTTTTGGGACTAAAAGAACTTCCAAGTTGGAGTGATATTGTGGAAAGGGAAATGTATGTACAACACCAACTTAGAAACAAGGAAACCATGTTTAGAATTGTTAAATACCGTGTGGAAATAATGATATTTGATGTCAAAACATCCATTCTGATTGAATCTAGTTCTAAATATTTGTTGAAGGGTCTTGTAGTGCTATTAGAAGATCCGGTATGGAGGCTAGGAGCTCCAAATTTTTCCCCCAGTCATCACAGTAATAGGTTTAGTCTTGGAAGAATTATAAGAATATTCCAGCATTGTAAAACCAGTAATAAGCTTCCGATTTATACTTTAATGAATGTATGGATATAAAAATGTAAGACCAATATGCATTTCTACCCAAGCTTCCACCTTGGGTTTTCCTTACACAGTGTTTTTAGACTACATTTCACATTGAAAATAACAATTTCTCTTGTCCCACAACATATGAATTAGAGAATAAGAAAATCTAGATCATCCACTTGCCAAAAATGTGGCTGGTTTTAGGTTACAGGCTAACCATAAATAAATTTATGTGTGATGTGTTTTCGGATATGTATTACTCCTTGCTGTTTACTCTTACCTAGTGTAGTACTCTAATTTTTTAATATAAAATTATTGTTTACAACTTGTTTTTTCTTTTTTTTCCTTCCTCTATTTCTGTTGTATGCCAATTGTTAGGTAGTATTCCTAAAAACATCTATTTTCAATATAATAAACATCCTCTTGTATACCCCCAAGGGGGACCTTCTTCCTCTAATGCCACTTTGTAATTATTAATCCTATTTTTATCAAAGATATTTTACTTACTCATTTGTATTATATCCTATTAATTTATCTTCTAATTTCCATATTAATACCATCAACTAAATTGATCAAAGATAAAAATAAAATAGTTAATGATTTTTAAAGAAATGTGTGAAAAATGTGACTACATAAAAACTATGAATAAATAAAGGGTAGAGAAAACACATCATTGTTAGGATGGTATGACTGAGTATGATATACTCTATAATACCAAATGTAGGATCGAATAAGTACAATGAGATACAAATACAAGAGGGGGGTGGATTGTATTCTTTAAAAATTCCCTTAGGAAATTTTTGATAACCAAAATTCACAACACCTCTATGTTCTAAAGACTTGCTTGATTCGTGAAAAGTGATTCCGGAAACTGAACATAACAAAAGTTTACACCAACTAAGATTCAACCTTAAAGTGTGTAGAATCTAACTAAAAGAGAGTACAAGTAAGGAAGTATAAAAAAGTTAAACTTTCCTTAACAATACAAAATGCAGTGGAAACATAATGCTGTAAAACTACAAGTAAAAAACAATATCTCTGTTAACCAAAAGAGAAGGGTATCCAACAACCATGGATAAGAGGTCCCTTGATTTAAACATTCAAGAAATTCTGTCTTACCCACACAAGGGTAAGACCTCGATACAAAGATCAGAGTCTATCTTGTTATCCCCACAATCCCTCAACTATCAGGTAGTCAGCACCTCTTTCTTCCTCAGCAAGGAAGCCCTCAACTTCAAGGTGTTGGAACCTATGTCTTCATATACCCTAAATCCCTCGATTGTAATCAGCAATAATCAGAGTCGCACGAAGCAAGTCTGCACAAGGTAATGTTTGAACAAGCTGTTCAAACTTTTTGCATGATGAATTCAGAGTTGATAAGAGCCTATCTCTCTAGAAATCACTTTAGGAAGTTCTGATCACCAAAATTCCAAAAGTTTCGAACACTTTCAAATGAGATAATATTTATAGGCGAAGCTCTAACGGTCGACTCCCTCCTCCAACGGTCATATTTCTCCTTAAATTTCGGAGGGTCCTGTACATGTTTCACTCAACCAATGATTATTCAATAACTAAAATCATGACATCATTTTGTAATGATACAAGTGTAAGCATGAGTAAAACTGATGTTCGGAATGTAAGAAAATAAAAGTTAGGAGTCTAACCAAAATAGAATTCAATGTGTATAATAAAGATATATTCAGATTCTGTTTTGTAGGAATTCGGAACCTGAATTCTATATAAATCCAGAGTCTAAATTTCAAGGAAATTTGATGTTTGTTTTCACCAGAATTCAGAACCAGAACATAGAGTGTTCGAAGTCATAGTTCATGGGAATTCGAAGTCAGAAATCATAAGAGTTCGGAGTCTAAATTCAGAGAACTCGGATTCAGAATGCAGATAAGTTCATAATCAGAATTTGGAGTCGAACTACATGAGAGTTCATATCCACAATTTGGTGTGGAACTTAATGAGAGTTAATATTCAGAATTCGAAGTGGAAATTCATGAGAGTTTGTATCCAGAATTCAGAGTTGATCTTCATGAGAGATCGTATCCAGAATTCGGAGTGGAACATCATGAGAGTTTGTATCCAGAATTCAGATCCTAAAATAGAATGCTTCATATCTAAGTATTATATGATTCCAAGGTTTTAGATATGAATCCAATTTTTATACTTAAGAAAAATATTGATATTAACAATTAAAACATAGTAGGGGTAAATTCCTTTGTGATGGAAATTTTCCTTATATAAGTAAAATATAGATTTGTTTAAGTATAAGTTTTTTGTGATTTTCATAACAAGAATCAATGGATAAGTCAAATGGAAAACCTTATTGACTCAAAAATCTCTCCCTTTATGGAAAGAAAAAACAACCTTTCGAAATAGAATAAAATGACTAAAATTTTTTCTAGACATGGAAATTAAAGCATGTCTCCCTTTGTTAATAGAGGATGGTGAATACGACTAACTCCCCCTTAAGATTTGAAACTCTAAGGATCATATTCTAGATTTCCAGAATTGTGTTTTCATTATCATGGGAATGAAAAACATCGTAATGAGAAACTCCCCCTTACTTTAGGATAGTTCTTCTTAACTTAGAAATTTTTTCCTTCTCCCTTTTAGATTTTTCCTTCTCCCCCTTTTGAGTTGTTCATTTTTCCTTTTAACCCTTTGTGATTTTCATAAAGAATTTAGGGAATGGAAAAGAAATAAAGTGCCTAAAACATTAGTACATAATAAAACAAGATAACAACAACTAGATATTTCATTATAATTGAATGAATTTTTGAAAGGAAATAAATTACAACAAAAAATTGGATTGCTATATTTGTCTTCCTTTTCATTGGGGATTAACTTCTTCAACAGGGTTTTCAGTTTCTTCAAGTCTTTTTGGTCCTCCTCAACTTGATTTTATAAGGCTTTAATCCTTTCATCTTGATCCTTCAGAGCCTCAGAATATGCCTTAATAATTTCATCATACTTCACAAGTTTTTCTTCGATCTCAATCTGGATATCTATTTCCCCTTTCCATCTTTGAGAAACCGAGTTAAGCTTCCCAATCAGATCCACCACTTGTTGATTCCGAGTATTTTTCTCAAGGTTCAACTTTCCTTAAGATTTTTCATCTTGGCATCCTCAGTTTCAAAATATTCTTTTAAATCATTCTAAAATTGGTCAAGGTCTCCCATGTCGTCATCAATTTTCATTGACCATAGAGTGGTTTTACTGCATGATTATCTGTGAACATCATAATTGATGAGAAAATTTCTATGCCCAACCTCAATATTCAAACACTTATCCATCACCATGGATACAGATTCTGATTTCTGATTTATGTTTTGTGGAAGCATCTATCATATAGAGTCTATGGTGGGAAATATTGGAATTGTATCCACCAATTTCATCAATGGCTCAACAAAAAAATCAAGTCCCAGTGATGATGATTCCGAATCAGACACCTTGCTCGGGGATTGTTCTTCTTCAATTTCCACCAAAATTATTTTAAAGGATCCACCAAATTGATTCTTCCTTATGAAATATTTTATTTGGATTTCCATAAGAACTTGATTACCCTTATCAGATTTTGTAATGGGTTCTTCATCAGGAGATTCTTCCTCACTTTCAGATAGTTGAAATTTTTTGTCTTCATCTGGTTTCTCTTTTTCTGCTCCTAATTCTAGAAAATTATTCTCAAATATTTCTTCCTTAAATAAATAATTTTCATTCTCTTCATCCCCGTGATTATCTTTCTTTCCATGCTTCTCATCTCCCTTTCTTGGAGTGACAAGCTTTGAGGACTCGGCCTCAGAAGTTCGGAGTGGTAGTTTTTCTGATGGGTTTGACTTCTCTTGATAATACTCAACTTGTTTAATGAAGTCATCTAGATCACCACTATCTTCTTCTACTTATTCATCTTCTTCTACTTACTCATTTTATTCTTATCTTTCTAGAACTTCTTTATATATAGGTTTTTTTAGGTTAAATTAGTTCTTCCAGGGATCTCCGGTAATGGCTGGACAACAAAAGTTTCTGGTACGAGAATCTTCTCAGAAGATACTTCTGTGTCTCTCAAAAGGGATTGTACAACTTTAGTTACAGACAACTTCTTCTTCATCTTCTTCTCTTTTTCTACCTTCTCATGGTATTCAGCTATCTTCTCCCTTAAGGATTTATCTTTAGTAGGGTCTGATCTGAATTAAGGTTCCCCTTATATCCTTTTCCCCTTATCTTCCCTCCATTTACCAATCACCTCGTCTGGGTATGCTTTCTGTTTCTTCGGCTTGGGAGGTACGGATTGGGTTTCCTTATCTTTAGGGTTCTTGTCTTCAGCCACCACTTCTTTCAATTTCATCTTCTTACCAACCTTCTTCACTAGCTCAGATTTCTCAACTCTTTCTAGAATGGATTCTACCTCCTCCTCTAGCAGATCGTAAAACTCACCTTACACTTTTGAAATACCGGATTTCATCCTCTTTAATGTGTCATCACTTATCATCGTCACCATACAATTTCCCGGCTTAGAGATGCAAGCAATACTGAAAGAATCAAGACACCGAATAATAATCTTGGAGAGAAGAGTAGGATACATAATAATTTGAGCTTTCAAAGTGCCATTCTTGATGTTCTGAACTTTAATAAGAATGTTCCTCATCATATTGATCTTTAATAGATTTACCAAGAAATCCATGATGTAAATATCACTTTTATTTAGGTTATCTTTATCACCTCTTCTCGAAAAAAAAGCTTGAACCCAAAACTGCAGAATCTGGTTTTTGGTGGAGTGATGGGAAATCATTGCTGTTTTGTCATCTTTGAGTCCAAGACATTCCATTTCCTTCACTATGCTGAAACATCCTTACAAATCTGGTAGATTATGTGAACAAAAGTCTGCTTCATTATCGTATGAGAGCCCCACCAATCTCACGGACTTGGTGTAAGAGAGCTTGTAAGTCTTACCATATCTCTTAATGGAGAAATTTTCACTGCTATCTTCTTCATAGAAGGAAACAGACTCATAAAATTCTACAAGAAAATATGTATAAATATCATGCTAATACCCTGGTTTCGATATGCAGAAATCATCCCATCCATTGAGTTTGATATTCCTAGAAATTATAGAATCATACTCAATGAAAACGTTCATATGGACCAACCTTTCCCTGTAGACTAACCAATTTGTGATTGGATTCATAGAAGACATATCATGGGAAGTGGAATCTACAGACATTCAGAATGGAGGAGCACTGAATGATTCAGAATGAGCTTTAAGAATTGAGGTAGAGCTTCAACACGCGAGGGATTTGAAAATGATGTGGGACAACCCTCGGGGGTCCTCTTTATATAGGAAATGGTGGTGACCTTTGAACTTTGAAAACCAATCTAACGGTTGAAAAACTCTTTGCTCTAATCTGACTGTTGAAAACATACCTGCAAGGAAATATTCAATCTGATCTTTTGTGGTTTTAACAAAAACATTCGTATTTAAGAAGAAATCAATTAGAGAAATTTTATAAGAAAAATAAACTACCATCAACTAAAAATGATTACGAAAACTTAAGGAAGTCATGCCATTTTGATTGGCTAGAAAGTTTATTCGTAATAGGTGATATTATTTTTGAAGAAAATTTAACTACGAAAAACTTTGTACAAAAAACATAATATGAAAAACATAAATATAAAAATTTTATTGCAAAAACATTGAGTACCAAACCTCTAGTACGAAAAGTATGAGTATGAAAATTCCCATTACGAAAATTCTCATTATGAAAATTCTCATTACGAAAATTCTCATTATGAAAATTCTCTTTACAAAAATTCCCATTACGAAAAGTCTCATTACGAAAATTCTCATTTCAAAAAATTCTCATTACGAAAACTCTAATTATGAAAATTTTTGAAAGGCTCATTATGAATTTTTTTTGAAAGACCCATTACGAATTTTTTTTTGAAATAATCGTTATGAATTTTATTTGAAATGCTCATAATAAAAAATTGTTGAATGAATCATAACAAACAATTTGAAAGTCTCATTACGAAAAATTTGAAAGGCTCATAAACAAATGTACTCCCCCTATGAAAAATAATTTTTTACTATAAGGAGAATGGTTGAACAAGAAGTTAAGGAAGGAATATTACCTCACAGTTATCATTCCTACCTTCTATTTAATGTATTCAAATCTATCGGAGGGTAATGATTTTTTGAAAATTTCGTCATGTTTATCTTGAGTTCCAATAAATAGAAGAATGATATCTCCTTTTTTTGTGTGATCCTTAAGAAAGTGATACCAAATATCTATGTGCTTTGCACAAGAGTGATGTTCAAGGTTTTTACTAAGTTCAATGGCACTTGTGTTATCACACAAAATTTGAGTCTCAGAAAAACTCAAGCCATAGTCTGTGAGTGTGTGTTGAATCCACAACACTTGAGCACAATAACTTCCAACTGCTACATATTCAGCTTCCATAGTGAAGAGTGTTATTGAGTGTTTCTTCTTGCAAGACCAAGAAACTAATGAACCTCCTATGAAATTACATGTTCCGGAGGTACTCTTTCTATCCTTTCTACATACAAAAAAGTCATCATCTGAAAATATTTTTAAAACAAAATCATTTCTAGATTTATAAAGTAGTCCTAGATCCTTGGATCCCTTTAGGTAGTGAAAAATTATATTCACTACCTTTAAATTATATTCCTTAGGATTGGATTGATATCTAGCACATAAGAATACTTAAAACATCAAGTCTGGATGACTAGCTATCAGGTATAGTAAGCTTCCAATCATACCTCTAAAAGATTTTTGATCCACTGGTTTCCTAGAATCATCAAGATCAAGTGTATTTGAGGTTCCAATTTGGGTACTAATACTTTTAGTGTTGTCGTATCCATGCATTTTAAAAATATCTTTAATATACTTATGTTGAGATATATAGATTCCTTCTGGTTTTTGTGAAATTTGAAAACCATGGAAAGATGTCAACTCACCCATCATACTAAATTCAAACTCAAGTTTCATTAGACCCACAAAGGAATCAAATAAATATTGCTGAGTTGAACCAAATATAAGGTCATCAACATAAATTTTAACAATAAAAACATTTTTATTGTCCTTATTTATAAAAATGGTTGGATCTGTATTTCCCTTGACATAGTTATTTTGAAGCAAAAATCATGTAAGTCTATCATACCAAGCTCGGGGGCTTGTTTAAGGCCATAAAAAGCTTTGGTAAGTCTAAAAACATGATCGAGATGTTTTTTGTCTTCAAATCCTGGAGGTTTTTCAACAAAAACATCCTTTTGAACATAACCATTAAATAAATCACATTTCACATCCATTTGAAAATGTTTGAAATTGAAGTATACTACAAAGGAAAGTAAAATACGAATAGATTCATGTCTAGCTACTGGAGCATAGGTTTCTTTATAATCTATTACCTCTTGTTGATTATAGCCTTTAACAACTAATCTATTTTTATTTCGTTTGATTATTCCATTTTCATCACACTTATTTCTGAAGACCCATTTTACTCCAATAACAGAAGTTTCCTTAGGTCTTTCAACCAAGGTCCAGACTTTATTCATTTCAAATTAATTTAGGTCATCTTGCATGTATTTAATCCAATCATCATCACCTAAAGCTTCATTAGTTCTTTTTTGTTTAAATTTGGAATGGAATGCTAGATTTTCTACTTCATTTCTTAAGGAACTTCTAGTCCTTACAGGTTGATTGACATCACCAATGATGCTATCACTAGGATGATTATTAAGAAATGACTGATTTGGGTTTTTAAGAACTTGTTCATCAACATAGGGTAGGAAATATTCTGGGGTAAATGTTTAGGATTCATCTTCTTGAACATTTTCTTTATCAGAAGGATTTTCTATCACATTATGATATTCAGTTTTTGAAAACACATCCGAAGATATAGGTTGAGGTTTTTTGAAAACAAATGGATCAGTTTCATCTAAGTTCATATGTACTATTGTAATATCCCAGGTAAATTGAGAATAATATATTTTCATATATATTAATATTTTTGAATTAAATATAAATTTTATCTTAAAGGGTTTGCTATGTTCGATAGCGTACCCGATACACAACAATGGGTTTCTTTGGAATCTTTCGTTGCACACTGATAATATAATATTATTATTTTAATTGGTAGTTAAATCCTAGCCGTTGTATTGGAAGAAATGAACAAAACTATCTATAATATGATTAAACATGTATTAATATTTATCCAATAAAGGTTAGAGGCTTAATATATGAATGAATATAATTTACGGAAAATTAACATTAAAAGGCAGATTTAACACCTTTTAATGGAAGACACTTTTTAAATATAGGTTTGGTCACATTAATACATTCTATATGATCAAATAAAATCTTTCTTTATAATGAGGACATCATAATTTACTTTGGGAAATATTTTGGTATTTTTTGGATAAAGTTCATTTTTTAAGGAATAGTGAAAATATTGTATTTTAATTCAAAACTAAGTTTTATTCTAATTTATTAATATGGATAGATTATCTTTTTAATTTGTTTTAAAGTGAAATTGAAATATATTTTTACCATTTAATCCAATGTTGGTCATTGGAATTAATTTCACTTTGAAATTGGACAAAAAGAAGTATCAATCTTTTGATAGTTTTTAATTCTTAAAAACACGCTCTTTGTTTTGACAGCGGGAATTAATTTTAAATTAATTTCTGTCGCTTCTGTGTTTTGATTTTGTAAAAATGGATTCTATATTTGGAATCAGGAGGCCCAAATTGTGTAAATCGGTAACTTTTATTTTAATACATTTTAAATATTTACTTCAGAAAATATTTTATTTACCGTGGTTAAAGGGTACATCAAGTAAATAAGGGTGAAAAATAATATTATAATAACTTAAAATTACCCTTAAACATGTCCTAATCCAATTGGATGATTCATTTCCGACCATGGGAATCTTTGGGTCGATTTTGGGACCCCATTGAGCCACCTGGGAGTGATAATGACAATTTATATTATTTAATTTAATGTGAAGACAAAAGTGACTTTAACAAAAAATCATTTAGTATTTAATTTTTATATTGTGTTATATAAGTCCTATTTTCAACTATATATATTCATTAGAAATATAAAAATACTTCCTACATCATCATATTTTTTTATTATTTTTAGACTTCAAATAATTTAAATTATTTATGACACAATAATGATGCAATTTTTACCTCATTAATAAATGATTTAAATAAATAAGATTATAGTGATTAAAATATTATCCAAAACATGTCCAATTCGGATTGGATGATTTTATTTCGAATATGAGTCATCTTATCGTTGAACTAAATTATTTTTGGGCCATTATAAACTGAATATATGTTTATAATAATATAATATTTTCAAACTTTCCTAAAGAGCCCCTCCACTCCCTTATAAAAAGAGACCAATTTTAACAAATTACCCACACCTCTCAAGCCATTTGTCTCATCCATACTCTGCCCAATTAATCACCCTACGTCCCTCTCCTCCTCCTAGAAGCTTTACCTTAGGCATAAGGCACTTAAGAAGTCCTTCGGTTTAAACCAAAGTGAGTTACCCAAATTAAAGGCAACAGTTTCTCTTAAATTGTCTTCTTTTATTTTGCTTCTCCAACCTCTAAACCCTTTTAATTTTTGTTCTTTTGTAACAAAAACAGTATCCTAAAAATACTAGGATGTTTTTATGATATTTATTAGAACTACACTTACACACACCTCTATCTAATGGATGAAGAACATAATGTTTCTATGGATGGAAAACTAACACCTCACGAAACAATGATTGTTCAATTACATCTTACCACCTCTCATGGTGGCCATTATGATGGAACTATATTTATATATGATATATATTATGTTTATGATTTCCTTATTCTTTTTTAATTCAAATTTATATCAACCCTTTATGGTTTCCATAGTGGGTAAATACGATAATCTCATTTTAGGAAGTGCGGACTACCACCCCCTCAAAGTGATGTGACTCGTTAATGCACTATGTGAGATGTATAAAGGATAGAGTTAATGATATTATATATGATATTATACTGTAATTATAAAATTCCTATGTATCATTATGGGTTAATTCCATTAAAATAAAAAATAGAAATGAAAGTAGCGGTCATCCGTACATACGGCTTACCGTCTCCATGAATGGTGCATTTCATTTCATACCTCCAAATGTTATTTACTATTATAGATACATGAATATTCTAAATACATATGATATATATGATATCTAAAATCATGAATACCATTCTTTATATAATTGACAATTTACCTCATGGACAACTTGTAAATATAAGGTGTTCATTTTTTACCCAAGTACCAAATATCGACAAAATGAACATTATTAACTAAAATGATTACATAACGTTTATAACATGGTAATAAGAGATATGAAAGGAATTATAAACTTGAAAGAGGTTCTTAAGCATGTATAAATTAACATTTATTTATTATTCAGGAGATTAAAGAACAAACGGGTTATGTCGGACACGAGGTAAGGGACTTCGTCTCAATGTTCTTTCGTTGAGGCATTTATAGTTTTATACAAGACTTTATTTTATACAGTGTATAAAACCCTTTTACTTTTCATTTTATTCATATGTAATCTTTTTATATGGAGCGTTTTACTGAAATACAAGAAGGAATGTTTTTTTTAACGTAAGCGGTGACAACGTCATTTCCGCCGCCGCGAGAATTATTTGATCTTTGGCTTCCTTAACAAGTCATAATGTTTTTAAAAGGAATAATAAATACCATATACTCTTTTTATGTATTTTGGTATTGAAAATGAATTTAAAAATGGATTTATTATTTCAATATTTTGAAATGATATTTTATTGTTGCAATGTGGAAATTTTATCTTTCCTTTATGCTTATGTTATGTGTTATGATCATGTTATGGTTTTTGGGAATTATTTACATATACGGGTGTTCCTTGATTAACCTAGGGAAGGTGAGCCCGAGATAGCTCTAAAATGCATTGGGTTACGTGACAGAGGTAAATGTGAATGTTACTCCTAAGAGATTATGGGAATATACTGTGGTGGGTATTCCAAAGTAACTCCCTATGTAGCTGTGATAACATCAATGCAAGTATGATATAGATGCCACAAGTTACCTTTATGATTTGTGATTTCTATGTTTCTTTCATAAATCTCATGATTTCATGAGGTAAGTAAAATATTTCATGTTTTAAATGCATTTATGAACAAATTTTTTCATTATTTGATTTATAACCCTTACTGATATTTTTATGCTCATCCCAAGTTTGAAATGTTTTCACAGTATATAAAGATAAATAGGGTCAAGGATGGGATCAAGGAACAGTCATGCTGTCTAAAACATGGATCTAGACATGACTCTTTTTTTAAGAGTTCATGTTTTGTGAAAAATATGGAAACTTTGTAGAAATGTGAACTTTGTAATTTTTGAGATATAATGTAATTTTTATGCCTAATTCTCTAAAACTCTAAACCAGAAAAGATCATAAATGTGAATTATCGATTTAATTTAATATTATGTAATGTTTAAGGCCGAGTCTTTATAGTTGGTATCAGAGTTCGGTTTAGAAAACTTTAGGAGTTAGGATATTGTTACATTAATATCTATAATGTAATTTATGTTAATATTGATATCATATAGCATTTACATATTACCATGTTGCTTTGCCTAAGATATATCTTTGTTTAGAATGGTTTTCCACAGAGGAAACATAACAGCTATATTGGGACGACATCAGGAGAAAGACAACCTTCCAAATCAGCAACCTATGATGGTTGGAATCGGAAATGAACAGTTTGTTGGAGTGCTGGCATAGTTGACTCAGTCTATAAATGGTGGTGGTATCCATGTACAAGATCATCCAGATCAACGACAAAGGAACATGTCGGTAGTAGAGCATTTCATGAGGCAACATCCCCCATCATTCAGAGGATCATCTGATCTGGTGCTATCTGAAGGGTCGATTAAAGCACAGCAAAATATTTTTGATGTCATGGGTTGTTCAGAACATCAAAAGGTTAGTCTTGCTGTTTACCGTTTTGAAGGTGAAGCGGATCAGTGGTGGTCGATGGTGAAAAATATCGGGGTTAGTGGGGAGATTGATGTTCTTGATTGGGATGAATTCAAATGAATGTTTCTGGAGAAATATTTTCCTAAGTTGGTTTGTCTTAGGATGGAAAAAGAATTCCTGGAATTGAGGCAGGAGGATGGCTCAGTTGCTGCTTATGAAGAAAAATTCACTCGATTGGTAAGGTATGCTCCAAATTTCAAATGAGATCTTGATAGTAAAATAAAACTTTTTTACTCAGGATTAAAGCCAAAGTATCGAAGGGCTTCAGCTTCTCGTGAGCTCAAAAGTTATTAAAATATTGTTTGTTGTGAGGAGATAGTGGAAATGGAGTTTTTCAATGATCAGTTATTCTTTGACAAGCAACAAAATAAGAGGTCGAGGTGGCAGGTGAAAGGGAAGAACTCTTCAAAAAATTCTGATGGTAAGAAACTTAAGTTTATAGTTTGTAAAAATTGTGATAAAAATCATGCTGGGGAATGTATTTTGAATTCTGGTATGTGCTACCAATGTGGTAAAATGGGACATAAGGCTCGTAATTTCACTGAAAATGATCATGGTAATGGTAAGAAAAAATCGGATTTTCAATCAGTAAAATATTTTAATTGAAATGAAATGGGTCATTATGCAAATAAGTGTCCGAAAAAGAGCTCGAGTGATGGGAAGCAGTCATACTACAAGCATAAAGGGGTGGATAAATCCTTTGCAACTACTTTAGAATATGACGTTCCATCAAACGATGTAGTATCAAGTGAATTTTTTGTTTGTTTAGATTATGCCAATGTGTTTTTTGATTCAGGTTCTACACATTCATTCATTTCAGAAAAGTTTTCTAGTAAATTGGGAATTTCATATCACAATATGAATACTGATCATATGGTAAAAACACCTGGAGGAAATGTTGATACAAAAAGAAAACATAAGAACATTCCTGTCCTTGTGTGCAGAAAGAATCTACCTACAAACCTTATTGTTTTTCCTCTAGTAGAGTTTGATGTTATATTGGGCATAGATTTGCGTTATGTTTATCATGATAACATTTATTGAAAAGATAAAGAGGTTTCTTTTCAGAATGAATTTCAGTTTGTGTACAATAATTAATCCTTTCTTTTGATAACATATCAGGAAGTCGAAAAACTGGTAAAAGATGGAAATGAATGTTACCGTGCACATATTATTGAAAACAAAGTAACTGTTCAGATTAATGATGTTCCAGTGTTAAATGAGTACCTTTATGTTTTTCCTAATGTGTTTCCTGGTATTATACCTGATGAGGAGGTTGAATTTATTGTTGACTTAGTTCCTGATTCTAAGCCAATTTCAAAACCCCATTATCGAATGGCTCAAATTGAACTTTTAGAGTTGAAGAAACAATTGCATGATTTATTAGATAAATGTTTCATTCGACCTAGCACATCACCATGGGGTGCTCCTCTATTGTTTGGTAAAAATGAAGATTGTTCAATGATACATTGCATTGATTATAGAGCATTGAATAACATCATCGTTATGAATAAGTATCATTTGCCTCATATAGATGATTTGTTTGATCATCTCTAAGGAGCTCAGTATTTTTCAGAGATTGACTTGAGGTCGGGGTACCATCAGTTGAATGTAAAGGAAGAAGATGTTCCGAAGACCGCGTTTCATACTAGATATAGCCATTATGAATTTTTAGTTATGCCTTTTGGGTTAACCAAAGAACCTATTGTATTCATGGATCTTATAAATAGAATTTTCTGGGAGTTCTTGGATAATTATGTGGTTTTGTTCATTGAAGATATTTTGGTTTATTCAAAAAGTAAAGAAGACCATGAAATTAATTTAGGGGTTGTCTTGAAAACCATAAAAGAGATGAAATTGTTTGGGAAATTTAGTAAGTGTGAGTTTTGGTTACAACAAAATTCTTTCCTTGGCCACATTATTTCAAAAAATGGCGTAACTGTTGATCCTGAAAAAATAGAAGTTGTTGAAGAATGGCCAAGACCCACAAATATAACTGAGATCCATAGTTTTCTTGGTTTGACAGGTTATTACTGGAGGTTTTTTGAAACTGTTGTATGGTTATCTAGTCCAATGACTAATTTTACTCAAAAAGGTGTTAAGTTCATCTGAACAAAAGAATGTGATGATTATTTTCAGGAATTGAAAAGAAGATTGGTGAATGCTCTAGTTTTGGCACTGCCTTCTAGAAATTGTGATTTTGTTATCTACAGTGATTCTTTGTCGAAAGGACTGGGTTGCGTCCTGATGAAAAATGATCAGTTAATTTCTTATACTTCACTTCAGTTGAAACCACATGAGTTAAATTACCCTACACATGATTTGGAATTAGCTACTGTTTTTTTTGCTTTAAAAATAGGGAGCCATCATTTGTATGGAGTGAAATGTGAAATATATACTGATCACAATAGTTTAAAGTATATATTCACTTAGAAAT
Organism: Viscum album; assembly: GCA_963277665.1. Classification (NCBI taxonomy): domain Eukaryota; kingdom Viridiplantae; phylum Streptophyta; class Magnoliopsida; order Santalales; family Viscaceae; genus Viscum; species Viscum album. The sequence goes on along the minus strand of OY728153.1, from coordinate 1,546,512,363 downwards.
AATATAACATGAGACAGAGGAGATGGCTAGAATTAATCAAGGATTACGATTGCACGATCCATTACCATCCAAGAAAAGAAAATAAAGTGGCCGATGCTTTGAGTCAGAAAAGTAATGTCTCATTAGCCATGATATGTTTGGAACAAGATCCTTTGGTTTTTGATTTGATGAAATTTGGCATAGATGTTGTTGGAGAAGGAAATTTTTCTATTAGGTTTCAGGTGTTAGTGAGATCATCTCTATCAGAGAGAATAAAGAAAGCACAGAAGGAAGACAGTGAGTTTCCGAAAAAGGTAGAGTTGTTTCAGAAGGGCAAGTTCCCTGAATTTAACATTGATAATGATTGTGTTTAGATGTTTGGAAATAGATTATGTGTGCCTTGTGAGTCACAGTTGAATAATGAGTTGTTATGTGAAGCTCATAATTCTCCGTTTTCAGTTCATCCTGGCAGTACTAAGATGTACAAAGATCTTCAGGAGTATTACTGGTGGGATGGAATGAAAAGAGATATTGCTGATTTTACTATGAAGTGTTTGACTTGTCAGCAGATAATGCAGAGTGATAGTTACCGAAAGGAATGCTTCAGCTTCTACTGGTGCCAGAGTGGAAATGGGAAAATATATCCATGGACTCTGTTGTGGGATTACCAAAGACATCTCGAGGTCATAATGCAATCTGGGTTATAGTTGACCGATTGACTAAATATGATCATTTCCTTCCTATTAGAGATACTTTGTCTCTGATCAACTTGATCAGATGTATGTTAAAGAGATAGTTAGGTTTCATGGAGTTACCCTCTCCATTGTATCTGATCGTGATCTCAGGTTCACTTCTAACTTTTGGAAAGGCTTTCAGAAGTCATTGGGTATGGAATTAAATTTTAGTACAGCTTTTCATCCTCAATCAGATGGGCAGTGCAAACGAACAATTCAGAACTTGGAGGATATGTTACGTGCTTGCTCGAGGGACTACCAGGGACGTTGGGACCAACATCATTCTGTGGTTGAATTTTCTCATAATAACATTTTTCATTCCAGTATACAGATGGCTCCATTTGAGGCATTGTATAGAAAGCGTTGTCAAACTCCAAATTTTTGGGATGAAGTAGGTGAAAGAAAGCTGATGAGACCAGAATTAGTAGAAGAGATGGCAGAGAAAGTTCAGTTGATTCAGAAGCACATGAGAATAGCTCAGAGCAGATAGAAAAGATATGCAGATAACTGGAGGAATGATCTTTCTTTTGATGCAGGTGATCATGTCTTTCTCAATGTTTATCCTTGGAAAAGTGTGATGCATTTTGGTAAGAAGGGAAAGTTGAGTCCAAGGTTCATTGAACCTTATGAAATCCTGGAGAAAGTCGGATCAGCTGCATAAAAAGTAGCTTTATCTCCAATTTTATCCCAGGTACACAATGTTTTTCATGTTTCCATTTTGAGAAATGTATATGCATGTTCCCTCTCTTGTTTTGAGCCCAGAGGTAGTTCCGTTGGAAGAGAATCTCTCTTATGAAGAACAACCAGTCCGGATTCCTAACTGTAGAGAGAAATTGTTGTGGAATAATTTAATTCACAAGGTAATGGTTTTGTGTAAAAACCATATGGTTGAAGAGGCAACATGGGAATATGAAAATGCTATGAGGGATAAATACCCCCAGTTATTTTGAAAAGTGGATAAAAATTGCGAGGATAAATTTTCCAAAAGGGGGATGGATGTAACATCACAGGTAAATGAATAATAAGATATTTTCATATTTATTAATATTTTTGAATTAAATATTAAATTTAGCTTAAAGGGGTTGCTATGTTTGATAGCGTACCTGATACACAACAACGAGTTTCTTTGGAATCTTACGTTGCGCACTAATAATATAATATTATTATTTTAAATGGTAGTTAACCCCTATATGTTGTATTGGTGGAAATTAAAAAAACTAACTATAATATTATTAAACATGTATTTATATTTATCCAATAAAAGTTAGAGGCTTAATATATGAATGAATCTAATTTTAAGCACAATTTACATTAAAAGGCCGATTTACCACCTTTTAATGGTGAACCCTTTTTAAATATAGTTTTGGCCACTTTAATTTATTCTATATGACCAAATAAAATCTTCATTTATAATTAGGACATCAGAATTTACATTGGGCAAATTTTTGGTATTTTTCCGATAAAGTTAATTTTTTAAGGAATAGTGAAAATATTGTATTTTAATTCAAAACTATGTTTTAATATAATTTATTTATATGGTTAGATTATCTTTTTAATTGGTTTTAAATTGAAATTTAAATATATTTTTACCATTTAATCCAATGTTGGTCATTGGAATTAATTTCACTTTGAAATTGGACATAAATAAGTATCAATCTTTTGATAGTTTTTAATTCTTAAAAATATGCTCTTTGTTTTGATAGCAGGAATTAATTTTAAATTAAATTCTGCTGCTTTAGTGGTTTGATTTCGGACAAATGGATTCCATATTTGGAATCAGGAGGCCCAAATCTTGTAAATAGGTCACTTTTATTTTTAGACATTTTAAATATTTACCTCATTAAATATTTTATTTACCATGGTTAAAGTGTAAATCAGGTAAATAAGGGTAAACAAATTATATTATAATAATATAAAATTACCCTTAAACATGTCCTAATACTATTGGACGAGTCATTTCCGACCATGGACATCTTTGGGTCGATTTTGGGACCCCATTGAGCTACTTGGGAGTGATAATGAAAATTTAGATTAATTAATTTAATGTGAAGACAAAAGTGACATTAACAAAAATTGTTTAGTAAGTAATTTTTATATATTGATATATAAGCCCTATGTTCGACTATAAGTATTCATTGTAAATCTAAAAATATTTCCTACATCATGGTATTTTTTTTATAATTTTTAAACATCATATAAATTAAATTATTTATGATAGAATAATGATTCAGTTTTTACCTCATTAATAAATGATTTAAATAAATAAGATTATAATGACTAAAATATTATCCAAAACATGTCCAATTCTAATTGGATGATTTTATTTCTAATATTAGTCATCTTATATTTGACCAAAATGATTTTTGGACCACTATAAACCGAATATAAGTTTATAATAAAATTATATTTTCAAACATTCCTAAAGAGCCCCTCCTCTCCCTTATAAAAAGAGACCACTTCTAAACAATTCCTCACACCTATCAAGCCATTTTTCTCATCCAAAAACTGCCCAATTAAGCTCCCTACATACCCCTACTCCTCCTAGAAGCCTTACTATAGGCATAAGGCACTTAATAAGTCCTTTGGTTCAAACCAAAGCGAGTTACCCAAATTAAGGGTAACAGTTTCTCTTAAATTGTTTTCTTTTATTTTGCTTCTCCAACCCCTAAAATATTTTTATTTCCTTTCTTTTGTAACAACAATTGTATCATAAATATACTAGGATGTTGTTATGATAAGTATTCTAACTACACTTACACACACCACCATCTAATGGATGAAGAACATAATGTTTCTGTGGAGGGAAAACTAACGCCTCACGAAACGATGATTGTACAATTACATATTATAGCCTCTCATGGTGGCCATTATGATGGAACTATATTTATATATGATATATATTATGTTTATTATTTCATTATTTTTTTACTTCCCATTTATATCAACCCTTTATGGTTTCCATAGTGGGTAAATACGATAATCTCATTCGAGGAAGTGTGGACTACCACCCCCTCAAAATGATGTGACTCGTTAGTGCCCTATGTGGGATGTATAAAGGACAGAGTTAATGATATTATATATGATATTATAATGGAATTATAATATACCTATGTATCATTATGTTTTAATTCCATTAAAATAATAAATAGAAATGAAAGTAGCGTTCATGCGTACGTATGGCTTACAGTCTCCATGATCGGTGCATTTCATTTCGTACCTCCAAATGTCATGTACCTTTATAAATACATGTATATACTGGATATATATGATATATATGATATCTAAAATCCTGAATACCATTTTGGATATAATGGAATATTTACCACGTGGACAACTTGTAAATATAAGGTGTTCATTTTTGACCCAAGTACCAAATATCGACAAAACGAACATTATTAACTAAAATGATTACATAATGTTTATAACATGGTAATAAGTGACATGAAAGGAATTATAAACCTGAAAAAGGTTATTAAGAAAGTAAATATTATCTTTACTTTATTATTTAGGAGATTAATGAACGAACAGGTCAAGTCGGACAAGAGGTAAGGGACTTCGTCTCAATCTTCTTTCATTGAGGCGTTTTTAGTTTTATACATGGCATTATTTTATATAGTGTATAAACCCCTTTGACATTTAATTTTATTCAAAATGAATAATTTTATATGAATCGTTTTACTAAACGACAAGAAGAGATATTTTTTAACGTAAGTGGTGACAACGAACTTTCCGCCGCTGCAAGTATTATTTGATCGTTGGCTTCCCTAACAATCCGAACTGTTTTTAAAAGAAAAAATAAATACCATATACTCTTTTTTTTTGTATTTTGGTATTGAAAATGATTTTGACAATGGATTTATAATTTCAATATCTTTTAATGATATTTTGTTATTGCAATTTGGAAATTTTATCTTTCCATTATGCTTATGTTATGTGTTATGATCATGTTATGGTTTTTGGGCATTATTTACGTATACGGGTGGTTTCATGATAAACCTAGTGCGGGTTAGCCCGAGATAGCTCTCCAATGCATTAGGTTACATGATGGAGGTAAACGTGAATGTTACTCCTAAGAGATTAAGGGAATATACTGTTATGGGTATTACAAAGTAACACCCTATGTAGTTGTGATAACTACAATGTATGAATGATATGGATGCCACAAGTTACTTTTATGATTTTTGATTTCTATGATTCTTTCATAAATCTTATGATTTCACTAGGTAAGTAAAATATTTCATGTTTTGAATTCATTTATGAACAAATGTTTTCATTCTTTGATTTATGACCCTTATTTAGATTTTTATGCACATCCCAACATTGAAATGTTTTCACAGGACTTAAAGATGAATAGGGACAAGGATAGGATCAAGGAAAAGTCATGCTTTCTAAAACATGGATCTAGACATGACTCCTTTTTAAGAGTTCTTTTTTGGTAAAAAAATGGAAACTTTGTAGAAATGTGTACTTTGTAATTTTTGAGTTGTAATGTAATTGTTATTCCTAATTCTCTAAAACTCTAAACCAGAAAATATCCTCAATGTGAATTATCCATTTAATTCAATATTATGTAATGTTTAAGGCCAGGTGTTTATAACTATCTCTTCAACAGTACAAGTGTTTTTGTTACAGACTCTATAAGTCTTAGAAGTTGTGGAGTAGCTAATGAAAATTTCTTCATTATATTTTGGTGAACATTTATATAAATTGTCATTAGTTTTCAGAATGAATACTTTGAAACCAAACACATTAAAGTAGGAATGTCTAGGTTATCTACCATTCCATAACTCATAAGAAGTTTTATTAATAAAATGTATAATGAAAACTCCATTTATAGTATAACATGCAGTACTTATAGCTTCAACACAAAAATGTTTGGCATCAGAATACTCACTCAACATGGTTTTAGTTATCTCCTGAAGAATTATATGTCTTCTTTCAACAACTCCATTTTGGTGAGGTGTTCTGGGTGCTGAAAAGTTGTGATTAATACCCTTTCTACTACAAAAAGTTTCGAAATCATAATTTTGAAATTCTTCTCCATGGTCACTATGAATAGTTTTCAATGGAAGGTTTTTCTCATTTTTGACGTGGGCTCTAAAAATTTAAAAATAAGAAAATGTTTCAGACTTCTTTGCTAGAAAATAGACCCATGTAAATCTAGTGTAATCTCAACCAAAATAAATACATAATATTTTCCCCCAATGCTTCTAGTTTGTGTAGGACCAAAAAGATCCATGTGAACCAACTGTAATGCATCAGTTGTTGAGACTTCACAAATTGATTTAAAACATGATTTATGTTGCTTTCCATATTGACAAGGATCACAAAATTTTGAATAATCAAATCTATGATCCGGTAGATCCCTAACTAAACCATTCTTAGAGAGTTTTCATAAGTTCCTAAGGTTACAGTGTCTTAACCTTATTTTCCATAACCATGAATGATCTTCCATTTCACTAAGTCAAGGTACGTCTTGGCTCTTAAGGTCTTCTACGTTTAATGTGTAGACATTCTCTTGCCTATTGATAGAAAGAATAAATTATTCCTTGTAATTGTGTACTAAGAACTTATCATTCCTAAAATTCACAAGGTAGCCTTCATCACATAATTGACTTATGCTGATGAGGTTGTGCTTAAGACCCTTAACAAACAAAACATTTGAAATCAGGGTTTTCCCAAGAAGAACAATGCTACCTATACCAGTAATTTCTCCCTGAGCATTATCTTCCAATGTTACTTTTCCTCATTTCGTCATGATAATCTTTTATAAATAGATTTTGTTACTAGTCATATTACGGGAACATCCACTATCCATGTTCCAAGTATTGTTGTTGGTACAGTCCCTATTTTCCTGAAAATAAGAAAAAGTTCGGTTTTCGGAATCCATACTTACTTGGATCTAGAAATTTTAGAATGTAAAAGTTTGGGCACTCACATATTCTTAGAAAAATAAGCCTTATGAAATCTTAAAGATTGGTTTTGTTTAAGGAACAATTATTTTCTCAGTGACCACCACATTGACACTTTGTGCAAAATAGGGAACTTTGAGGAACAATGTAATTGCTACTAAAAATCGGTTTAGAACTAGTGTAACCAAAACCAGAAGTATTCCTTCAAGGTCATATTTTTGAAGACATTTTATAAAAAAAGTATGTACCATGGGTAAATTTTGACAAACACATCCTCATGGAAAATATTTCAGATTTGGGTTTGATAACTGAGTTCTTATCTTCAAAAACAATTGAACTAGAGATAGACTCGAACACAAGTTTCTTAGAAATTACGTTTTCAAGATATTTTGAATGTTTATTCTTCTCAGGACTTACATCCTCATAATTTTTTTGAAATACATTCAAAATCAGAATTTTTATTATCATAATCTTTAGAAAGATCTGAGATTTCTTTAGTAAGAATAGTATTCCTAGTGTTGGCCATATCAATCTTTTTGATGAGTTTTGAGATCTCAATCTCAGGAAGTACAACAAACCTAGAAACTTCTTCATAGGTAGGTAAAGTATTTTCTTCATTAGAAGAGTTATAATATTTACTATCATTAGAATTTAATGAAATGTTGGTCAAGGATTCTGGATTATGTACCATAGCAATAAAGAAATTATTATCAATAGGGAGCATGGCTATAAGAACAAGATTTTTCTGTTCATAAGATTCACAATCAAAATATTTATCTAAAGAATCACCACCACTGGAACTTCAGGTGTCATTAGCTTTCAGAACATTCTTATCATTGAACTTGTAATATTTATTTTTGTTCCTTTCAGAATGCCTCTCTTTTATTTCATTTCTCTTTAGCATAGGGTAATCAGGTCTTATATGTCCATCTCTCTTGCATTCATATCATGTGACCTCTAAATCATTCTTATCTTTCCTTTCCTTATTCTTATACATGGATTGGAAATTTCTATGTCCAGCTATCTTGCTCATCCTTCGAGCATGATTAGCTAACTCATTTTCTGAGACTTCACTCTCACTAGATTCGGATTGAATAATAACTTTCATAGATTTGGATCTACTAAATCTCTCAAGAGTCTTATCATTCATATGAATTGAAGTTGTAGTAAAAGAAATACTACCATTCCCATTCTTCTTCTTTTTGTTGTCAGCATCTCTCTTCATTCTAGTCTCATGTTAATGAATAGTTCCAAACAGTTCATCAGGAGAAATTTGAGTAACCTTTCTGTTTTCATCGATAGAAGTTCTCCTTAATTCCCACTCATTAGACATGATATGTATGATCTTGTCAACAAGAGCTTCATCATCTAGACCTTTCTCTCCCATAGATTTTAAGTTATTGACAATAGTCTGGAATCTCTGTTTCACATTACAAATTGCTTCTCTATAAGGAAAATTAAAACCATGATACATAACACTGAGTATGGCTCTTCTAGTCTCAGTCAATTTTGATGTACCAAAATGTGTAACGACAAGTTTCTTTCATATAAAATTAGCTGTTTCACAAGAATAAAATTGGCTATATATGTTCCTAGTCATTTAACAAAGCTAAGTATTTCATATCTTATAGTTGAGTTGGTATTCATGCTTTTCTTGATTAGTAAAATCACTTACTTCCTTATCAAGAATTTTATATCCTCCAGTAATCATGAAAAAGTTATCAACCCCAGTAATCAGAATGAAAGTCTTCATACGATCTCTCCAATATTCATAATCATTACCATCAAAGATTGGTGGTCTAGTAGGATTTAGGTTGTCGATAGAACCAACATTTAAACTTGACATCCTTAAGAAAAACTTTGGCACACAAAGTTGTTAGAAGTGTAAGTTTGTAAACAAGAGAAAATATTTTAAGCAAGAAAAATTGTATCTTAATCAAAAAGTGAATCCGAATTATGATTCCGAAAAATATATTCCAAAAAAAATGATTCCAAAAATATGAATCCAAATGATAAATTTTAAATGTTAAAAAAATATTCTGAATCTAATAATGAGATTAATTCTGATTGAACCAAATCCTCTGATACCAATTGTTAGGATGGTATGAATGAGTATCATATACTCTAATATACCAAACATAGGATCGAATACGTATGATGAGATACAAATACAAGAAGGGGGGGTGAATTGTATTCTTTAAAAATTCCATTATGAAATTTTTTATAACAAAAATTCACAACACCTCTAAGTTCTAAAGAATTGCTTGATTCTGGAAAAGTGATTCCAGAAACTGAACTTAACACAAGTTTACACAAACTAAGATTCTACATTAAAGCATATAGAATCTAACTAAAACAGAGTATAAGTAAGGAAGTATAAGAATGTTATAATTTCCTTAACAATACAAAATGCAGTGGAAAAACAAAGTAGTACAACTACAAGTAACAAACAATAACACTTTTAACCCACATATAAGGGTATACAACAACCTAGGATAAGAGGTCTTGTGATTTATACCTTCAAGAAAGTATGTCTTACCCACACCAGGGTAAGACCTTGATACAAAGATCTGATTTTGTCTTGCTATCCCTGAAATCCCTCAACTATCAGGTAGTCGGCACCACTGTCTTCCTCAGTAAGGAAGACCTCAAATTCAAGGTGTTAGATCCTCAGTCTTCCTATCCTTGGAAGCCCTCGATTGTAATCACCAACAATCGAAGTCACACAAAGTAAGTCTGCACAAGGCAAAGTTGAACAGGCTGTTCAAAATTTCTACATGAATAGTTGAGAGTTGATAAGAGCCTCTCTCCCTAGAAATCACTTCAGGAAGTTCTGATCACCAAAATTCAAAAAGTTTCAAACACTTTAAAATGAGGTTCTATTTATAGGCAAAGCTCCAATGGTCTGCTCCGTCCTCCAATAGTCCTATTTATCCTTAAATTTTGGAGGGACCTGTACACATGTAACTCAACCAAATGTTAAACAATAACTGAAATCATGGAATCATTTTGTAATGATAAAATTGTATGAATAAGTAAAACCTATGATCAAAATGTAAGAAAATAAAAGTTTGGAGTCTAATCAAAATGTAATTCTGAGTCTATAATAAAGAGATATTTGGATTATGTATTGTAGGAATTTGGAACCTGAATTCTATTGATATTATGAGTATGAATTTCAAGGAAATTCAAAGATTGGTTTGATGAGAATTTGGAACCAAAACATACAATGTTTGGATTCAGAGTCAAAAGTCATAAGAGTTCGGAGACTAAATTCAGAGAACTTGGAGTCAAAACATAGATATGTTCTTAATCAGAATTCGGAGTCGAACTACATGAGAGTTCATATCCATAATTCGGAGTGGAAGTTTATGAGAGTTCTTATTTAGAATTCGGAGTGGAACTTCATCAGAGTTTGTATCCAGAATTCGGAGTGGAACTTCATGAGAGTTCATATCCAGAATTTGGCATGGAACTTCATGAGAGTTCGTATCTAGAATTCAGATCCTCAAACAGAATTCTTCATATCTAAGTATTATATGATTTTGAGGTTTTAGATATGAATCTGATTTTTATACTTAAGAAAAATATTGATATTAACAATGATAACATAGTAGGGGTAAATTCTTTTGGGAAGGAAATTTTCCTTATATAAGTAAAATATAGATTTGATTATGTATAATGTGTTTTTGATTTTCAAAACAAGAAGGAATGGAGAAGTCATAAGGAAAAACTTATTGACTCAACGATCAAAATATTAAACCATGATCCAAATCCACCTCTATATAGAAATTAATGACATTAAAAAAATAAAAAATCATTGGTTGAGGAGACAACTTACCGGTCAGATTATACAGGCTACATGGGCTACCCACCCTTAAATAAAATGATACGTACCTATACACTATGACACTAGAATTCCAAAAAAGAACATGAGAATCAAGGAAATGAAAATAATACCTACAATGATGAGTCATTACACTCATTGGTACATGAACCTAGATGATCCCTTAAACTTGTACTTGAATATGAACACCCACTCTACTATACATCAGGGTATTCTTCACAAGACCTAACAACAATGATGATAAGAATACAAAAATAGATACTAGATTCCAAGTAGAATGCAATACGAACTCTAAAATAGATTCCAGATTCTAGATTACACAAATATTCCATGGGTTAAATCTAGGTGGATTCCAGACTGTGTTTTCAATGTTGAACACTAAGAAACCTATATGACAAATAGAAGAGGTGATATATTACATAGACATGAATTCACATTGTATTTATACCAATTAAAAATGTGCACAGGTATAAAAATATACCCTCTGCCAAATAATTCCAGAATACTTTCCAATTAAACTCATCAGATTTAACAAGTGCACTTTTCAGATTTCTAATGGTTCTCTATAGCAGGGTAATTAATTAATTAAAATAAAGAGAGGTGAATGTACCTTTTTTTCTAAGTCAACTTTTCCCTTTACCTGCTAGTTGAAAAATGTATGTCAACATGGATTCATCTATCTAATAAAATGTACAGGTATATTTTCACCAAGTATCTTCCTATGGGCATGACATACAATCTATTCTATATTGCCTCATACCTCCCCTTCCAAAGCTAGTAATGATGAACCACAAGCTATGCGATGTAGGCCTGGACATCGATGCTTATTCCCTCCCTAAAATTAGAATTCTATATATCACAAACAGTACATGGATTCTAGATTTCACACACACTAAGAAACACACTTATCTTCTACTTAGAATTCCCTCACAGATGATGCATAGATTGCATAAATGAAAAAGGAATTAATATATTATTAGTGAGAACACTAAAACAAATTCAATAATTCAAACCAATGAATTATAAATTTGTTAGGGGAATTATGATTTTTGTGAGAACACTAAAATAGAATGGAGGCATCAATATATTACCTTAAACATGTGATCTCGACTACTCTACAGATTCCATAACTAACTACGGATGAAGTAACACCTTCCATGTATTCATGATAGACATTATCAAAGCATCAACAGAATACCACATGTCCATGTCAACAACTCTGACAACATTAGTCTTTTCATCCACAAGAGGTATAACAATCTGCAAGTAAATAAACAAGTAAAAACCGACAACATTCCTGTATTATTATCATCATCAGTCACATTGAAAAGAAGTTTAATAAAAAACCAATTTTTACGATGCTTTTCAATGTGAATGATTATGTTTTAATTCTTGCAATGATGAAGTGTTTCATTGGTACAAAAATTTACTATCCAATTCAGGGATCTCAAATCAGATTTTTCACTGGATGCTATCAGAAAAGTTGGTGTGGACCATCATTAAGATTTTCAAGAGACTGAAATTATGTATATAAAGGGTGAAAAATATGACTTCCCGTAAGAGGATTCAAAGGATCATAAAGGCATAATGTTCAATAATGACTTTTTTACCCCAGAAAAAAATGGGATAAGACTTTGTTACCTCCAAAAAAGGGAAAAGGGTTGTGAACCCCTACATATTTCTTCTTAACTTTCCTCTGGTGTGTAAGAATTTGGAGAAAAAAACAAGTGTATAGTTAGTGAGACAAGATTCGTGGGGAGTATAAAAAAAGAAAAGTAAATTAATAATATTGACATAAAGATCAAAAAGTTGAAACCATATTTGGCTATAGACGAGAGAGGGTTGAGTGATTTGGAATGTCATTACACAAGAAATTCTCAAGTCTGTGCCGTCATATGATTGATAAAAAATGAAAACAAATTACTTTAGGATGGTTGAATTTTTTTAAATAGACCCCATAAACATCAATAATTCTAAGTGGGAACAAAAGATGATGTTTTTAGGTCAAGTGGATTAGTGACTGGTCTTTTCATTCATCTTGGAGCGTTCGGTGCCAAAAGCTGGCACCGTTATTCAAATGGGTGTTATAAAAAATCTTATATATAAATCGTAAAGGAATTATTATGTTTTTATACCCTAGGATGAAACATTTTCAAAAATACACTCTTGGAACATAGTTGTAGTACTATATATATGACCATGTATTCGATTTTGAAGTTGAAGATCTCGTCTATTTAAGGAATTGAGAAGTGGATTTACGAAGCTGGTACTATCTCTTTTTAGGAATTAACTTGAACCCTAGAACAAAATAGTGGGGTTAATTTTCTTAGAACTATTAATTCCCTACAAGTGAAGAATGAAAAAGTGAAATGCATGGATTATAAAAGATGGGCGTATGGGTGTCAGTGTAGGTGTCAGTGATGACAAAAAAGAACAAAAGATATGGGATTCTTATAACCTAAAGCTGAAAAAGTCATGGGATTCTTGCAAATAAAAAGCAGTTAAAAATGATGGAAAATAAAAATTACATTCCAGACTTGAATAATACAGTGTGTATCAGGTGAGGGTTTTGAATAGGAGCCTCAATGAATCCAATTATGGAAAACCATAACACTATGATATAATCATAAAAAACTTCATGATGAACATCATATAAGACATCCCTTATTATCCTTGAATTCCTATCATCAAAATGACATCAAACTAACTCTCTTCTAGCATCTACACTACATCAATGACCACCTCTGAGGCACTGTGCATACAACCCCTAATTCCTAATAGAACACTCAGAAATGAGATAGAAATATCTAATAAATAAATAACAAAAAATAAAATAAAATATAACAATAGAGCAAAGGTGTGCCCATCATAATATTCTAAACAAATATCTATAGAGAATAATATTTCATCAGCCCCAATTCCCCACAAAAAATTATCATAATTATAAAGCATGGGAATTATAACAGAACAAAAAATAATGAAATGAACATGAATAAAACCTTGACAACCATAAACAAAATTGGAATAAAACAAAAATTTAGCAACATAAAAATCTGAATCACTATTAATATTCCCATTTTCTATGACAACAAGAGGAGATCCACCTAATTTTATATCAATATCATGATTAACACATGTTCCTCCCCATGAACTGAACTCCTGGAGAAGAAAAATCCATCCCAAAATCACTTCTATCTTCATCTTTCTATAAATTCATTCTTAGTAAAAAAACATGTGAACCAAAAAAAAAACCCAACAAAGGGAAATGAACAGTTCAAATAAGCCCTTTCAATAGCCATTTGAGATAAAAAAACCTCAAACAAACAATAGATCCATCACATGTACCTACCAAATACATACTGCGGAATAGTAGAATAGCATTTTCTTGACCACACTTCGCGACATGGGAGAATAACCACGAAGAAGCATTCTGTGCCCGTTGGATCAAGACGGACAGACCAGCGCTGCCCTAAGATGAGAGGGCTATCTTCATGACCTAGCTGGATCATGGGAGATGACACGTTAAGCCACCCTTAATGATAAGGTGATCAATATTGGTGGAAGAATAAATCTACACACCCTAAATGGAAACAGAGAAATGGAAGATTAACTCCAGCCGAGGGTCAATCCGAAATGATGGGGAAGAAACCCTAAAAATAAAACACCATATGAAACCATAACCACAACAAAATCACCAAACATGACCTACCCTACACAACATCACATGCAAGAATATGAACACGTCACCGAACGTAAGTGAATAGAGAACCAAGAAAGATGTGGAATGCAATGGGAGAGAGATCCATTACTGTGGGAAACAATGATGAACTGGGTTTTTGAGTACAGGAAGAGATCACTGGTGTTGTGTTAGCGAGTGATAAATAAGTGGGGAGAATGAAGGAATAGGTAATACATGAGGATTGGGGGATGTGAGGGTAGTGCGAGGCAAGGTGGGGCAGGGGGAGGCATGGCGGGGCGGCAGGAGGAAAAGTGGGGTGACATGGCGTCATGGTAGGGACGACACGATGATTGGGGTATTAGGGTTGTGTTTTCTTACAGTGTATTTTAATTTTTATTAAATAAGTAATGTTGATAAATATTAAATATTAATATTTAGAAAAATTTAATAATATTATTGAAAAATTTAAAAACAAATAATATTTCATGAAAGTAGAAAACGAAAATAAATTATGATATGTTTTTAATAAAACCCATAGAAAAAAAATTCATTGGTCGTAATATATATATATATATATATATATATAAACACACGCAATATATATTTATTAATTTTTAAATAATAAAATATTTTTTATTGTATTTTTTATTGTATCATTTTTTATTGAAGGAAATAGATTTTTTAGAAATATTTATTAATTAAAAAAGATTCATGTGTTAATAAAAATAGCTTTTTTATTAGTATACTAAAGAAATAGTTTCAACTATTGGTAAATGATATGTTTGTATTGAAAAACCAATACCAACAGATACATCTATTGGTAAAATAAACTATTTGTATCAAAAATTAATACCATTAAAGCATAATATCTATTGGAAATGCTCATTTTTACCAATAGATATATTAGCTGTCAATAAATTTCTATTGGTATATGCCTATTTTTTGTAATGATAGGTGGGTTCAGTGACTGTGAGAGGTACTGTCTTTATTACATATCCATTTTTTATTTTTTTTATTTTATACTGGTTGCTCCCATTCCATTATAATTTTCCATCATGTGGATATTATTAAATATCCATTGGAGATCATGTTATTTATTATGGAGATAATGAAACATCATGGGAATAAGAAAGAAAAATGTTTTTCCCTTATTGTTCTCTATTTATATCTGATGTGGATCCAGACTACGATTTTATTGTCCTCTATATGGATCTATTTGACATCATCATCATTATAGATTAGATTTTATATAATTATGATGATGTTAATTAATATCATTGATGTGTCTCATATCTAGCTACTTATGGGAGATCTTGATTATTCTATGGAGAATGGTACTTGTGGTATTGTCATTCATGACATCCCTTCCCAGTGTTTTGGAGTATGATGACTACTGTAGTAACTGAGCCTGATTATCATTCTTCTACTATTGATCTTCTTATTATTATTCAATATTTTCAATTGTTTTTTCTGGACTATTTCCTATGGATTACTCTTGAGAGGAATATAGAGTTCACTATTAATCTGGTTTCAAGTACATAACAAATTTTGATACTATTCTATCATATGAAACCAATATAGATAAAAAAGATAATGAATCAGTTTCATGAACTAATGGTGAATGATTTTTTCTATAGTGTTTTTCCTTTGGAATGCCTGGGGATATTATCAAAGAAAGAAGATAATTAACAATGGTTTTGTGTTCACTACCATAAGTTGAACAGATTAATAAATAATAAATAGTAACCATTTACTCAATTGATATTTTTTTGATAATTTGATGTGAGAAAAGTTGTTTTGATGATAGATCATTGGTTGGGTTACCATCATTTAGAGTTTATGAGAATGATATATTGAAGATAGATTTGAGAAGTAGTCATGGTCATTATGAATATCTTGTGATTTTTTTGGGATAAATAAATATCCTGTATTATTTATGGATTTGATTAATCATATATTCCATCAACATCTCAACCCATTTTTTTTGTGTTCGTGGATGATCTTTTTGTTTATTCAATACTCGAATTAATGAAAAAACACTATTTCAGTTTTGTTTTTGAAGACCAAAGGAGTCCCCATTTGAGTCGAAAGATTTTGAAATTCAATTTATGGATTTGAGAAGTGAATTTCTTGGGACACATGATTTAAGAGAAGGTATTA
This sequence comes from Viscum album, assembly GCA_963277665.1. Lineage (NCBI taxonomy): Eukaryota > Viridiplantae > Streptophyta > Magnoliopsida > Santalales > Viscaceae > Viscum > Viscum album. Next base: position 1,546,496,052 of record OY728153.1, on the reverse strand, counting down.
TATGTTTATCTTGAGAAGGTGAATGTTGTCTTGTCATGGAAATATCCATAAAATATGATTGATATTTGGGGCATCCGTGTTCCACCTAGATATTGTAGATTGTTCATTATGGATTTCACAAACTCAGAGACTCCTTTGACTACACTTACCTAGAGTGGGGTTAAAGCACAATACGTGGGATGTGGTTTTCTAGAATTCAACTGGTTTTTGTTTGGATTTTGTGATTTTTTTAGATGATCATGTGATGGATTATGGCTCTTATCAAATTCTACTGCATGAGAATAATTACCCCACACATAACTTATATATTTAAACATTTATTATTTCAATTAATTTTTGTAAGAAAAATATTTTCTGTGAGATGTTCACCTTATTTTATGAAAATAATATTCGTAGATATAGATTTTCTCAGTAAAAATTGAATATCAGATATAGGTTGTGACTAGAATACATTTATATCCTTTAAATTTTTATTACCTACATCCTAAGGAAGTGGAATGTCATTGTGGATTCTCCTAGTAAAAACTTATCATTGTAGGATTTTTTGTAATCAAAGGAAGTGTTGAACTGTATGGGTCACTTCTCTCAGTTTCACTTTGATTTTTCAAGTATGGCCCTAATCGGTGTTAAGCTATCATCATCTATCCATGAGTCAATCAACTAGTTTCAGTATTTGGATGATGATTTAATAGGAATTATACAATCCCTACATGTTTTGAAACCCTTTATTATTTTTCTCTCTCTCTTCAGATGGAATTCTTATTTTTGCAGACTATTTTTTCATTTTAGAATTTGTGAGGAGTTTAGTTTTCTTGTTTCTTTGTGGTTCATCATGGTTCATTCACATTGGCATTGTAAAGATGTATTTTGAAATGGGATAAGGATTTTTTTTGGATGGGTATTAAGAATAACAAAGTGGATTATGTGTCCCACAATTAAAACTACCAATAGATAAAGGAAGAAAATATAATACCTTTTGGTTAGTTCCATCTTCCCTTGGTTCCAATTTAAAAATAGTACAAGGTATCCATAGACATTGTTATTTGGTTTTCATAGACTCTCCGTAGGGGGAATTCTATCTAGGTGGTGATTGTTCACATAAGAATGGTATATAATTTATTTCTGATGAGGGATATTAAAAACGATTATGATCTAGGTAAGTTTAAGTTTAGGAGATTTTGAGATTACATGGAGTTATTTATTCAATGGTTTTGGATAGGGATCCTAGGTTTATATTGAGTCTTTGGGGGAGTCTCCATGATATGATGATCACTCCTATAAGGTTCACTCAATCATTCCTTTCAAAGAAAGAGGGTCAGATATAGCATTCTATAATACTTCCTAAGGATTGTTTTCATCAACGTGGCTTGGATTTTTGTGGATCTATGTTTTTCCATCAAGGGCTGCTCGAGTCTTCTTATAGAAACAGTTACAAATCTTTGATCTAAATGGATCCTTTCAAGGATTTTTTTGTCTCATGTAGATCACCTATTTTTTAGAGATATGTTTGTTAAACCTCTTTTTTGAGACTAAGACTTATTTAGGATACATTGGAAAGGATTCAAGATAAACATTAACATAATGTTACAGCTCAGAGTGGAATCAAATATTATGTCTATCGTCTTCATTTTTCATTGACTATTTCTATTATATACTATGTTTTCTTAAAATTTTCTACTTTTTTTTAGCTTCATCGATATAGAATACAGGGTAACTTGGATCTAAGATATTATTACCCATCTTATTTAAGGAAACGACTTAGGTAGGCTTCTTATTAGATTGAATTTTTTGGTTTAGTGGATGGGAATTAATGTTGTATTATATATATCATAGCTTAAAAAATAAGACCCAATTACTATTCATGTTCTGATATTGTAAGAGGTTGAGTCAGACCCAGAGGATTCTATTGTGTAGAAAAATAGTGGAAATAGTTGAATATTAAGTGAAATTCATGCTTGGGAAGTCAATGTTTTTTGGTTTGAGTTTTATGGCTGAAACAATTAGATTCTCACTAAACATGGGAGTGTGACTTGTTTTTGATGGGAAAATAACATCACCTCTATTGTGGACATCATTTATTAACATGACTTCCCAGGGGAAAAATTATTATATATAACATCTTTTTAATCAGTTTTAGGTATTTTACTCCTATTAATTGATTTTCATCTTTAATAGGATTCTTATTTAGAACAATCAGTATGGAGATCAATTTTTAGAGAATATGAAAAAATAATGGGAAATATTTTTTTTTTTGAATTAACAGGGTCCACAAATAAATGTGTTAGTGTATTTTCACGTTCTCCCAGAGTTTTGAGAATGTCCACGGTGGTTTGGAGTTTGCTAATAAAAACTATTTTTTTCGTTGTTTTCTAGAGAAAATTTTTCCATGTAATTGGATTTAATTATGTGTATTGTCTTCTCGGATGAATCCATGAGTCTGAAACAGAATGTTAAAGGATTACACACTTTGTATTTGGTTCATATCATACATTGGTAAATATCGACGGTTTTTAAGGAGTTTTGTTTCACAATGTTTTTGGTCTTCATTAATTACATGGAATGTAATGATATTAAATTCCATTTAAATATCATAATTTATGATTGTATGTCATTTTATGAGTAATTCTTTGTTTTATTCATCCATAAGAAATTTTTATATCAGCTGTAGATCTATCCTAGGATATTTTATGGGCCTACAAAACATTCAAATTTCTCTGTTAAGTGATTTATAATTCTTATGGTTGGGTTACATCTGTTACTGTGAGTAATACATTCTTCATAATAATTTCCTTTGATCATGGTAGCTCTATGGAATCAACTCTGATATATGTAGATTAATTGTAAGGCCACCATTCTTGTTGTTGTTTTCTTCCTTTTTGGGGGATCCTATTCCTAGTCTGTATGACCTGAGTTTAAGTTATGTGTTTCCATATCTATCCTATGTTATATTATTTATATATCTATTAGTTTTTAAAAAAAATTATAAATGAAATTTCTTGACTGATTTCCTATTTTATATGTGTGAAAATGGGTCATTAGAAATGATGGGTTTCCCTTAATTTTATAAGGGTAAAAATAATTTTCAAGGAATTGTTAAATGGATTTATGAAATGGTTTTCAATTCAGGTGTTTTATTAAATTCAATGGAAAATAATTCACATGGGAAGCCATCTGTACATAGGTGGAAGGTGTAGTAATCTCCCTCATCCATTCATCAGGGGGTTCAACCATGGGGTTTTCCTCTTCCATCTATGACTGTTTCTATGGGGACTTGATATAAATAATTTGGTTTCAATTTCTATGGTGTTCCTATGTTCTCTATATTCAATGAATATTTCTATAATCCTTATCTATGTGATTTAGTAGGTTTATATTTGAGTGTCCTAGCTATCTCAACCGAGAGTGATCATTAACATGATGTTACCTGTTATTTTTTCTTGTACTTTGTTTGTTTGTATAGTCCTGGTTTTGATGATATCCAATACATTATTTTCTTGATTTTATACATATTCATTGATATATGTATATTAAATTAATTTAAATATTTATACCTAGATTTATTTGGAATTCTTATAAAATGGAAAATTAAATATTTTCAATTATTTTAATATAAAAACTATTATATTTTTTATCAAGCCTTAATTTCACTAATATAGAAAATGATTAAATTTTTGAATAGAGAATTGTTATGGAACACTTAGGTGGGTTCAAATTTATCTTATTAGAAATCACCCTACACCCATCTTCTATATTGAATGAAATTTTTTATATATTTTGATGCATGGAAAGTAAGGGCGCCGTTGTGAGGATTGTGTGGTTTCTAGTTAGTTGTATCTGGGTATTTGGATGTGAGATGGTGGAAGTTTTTTTATTCTATCACATAGTGTATATTATTTCATATATAAATTTACAATGATGATTGGAATTGCACATTGGGATTTTCTGAATAATTATTTTGTATTGTTTCCACTATGTTTAATAAATTACTGAATAGAAATATTTGTGATGATGTGTCTCTTATATATATTTATATTCATTTCATTACTATATGTTGGGTAATATCATCCACTATGGATATTTTTTGATGATCGAGTGCTAGTTTCCAATCTATGTGAAGTCGAAAAGCCCTTCAGGTATGTTTTCATTTGAGTTAGGTTGCAGCTTGAGGGGGAATTCAGGTCAGGTTCTCTACTGGCATAAGGCCTAGAATATGACCTAAGGGCCCCAGGAAGAAACATAACTAACAACCTATCCCCCAAAATGGGTTCCATTGATGCTAATAATCTCCCACACATCATAGATAATTGGATAATATTTCCATATTCATGACTACATGGTGTCTGGTACTGATGGTGAAAACCATAAAATCTAGTTCATTCCCAATATAGATAGCACTTATAGAGGTTGTATCATGCATTTTTTTTATTTTTTGGGATTTAAAACTATGGATTTTCCCAGAAAATTTCCTATCTAAGCATTGACCATGACCCCACCATTTTGGTCTTTGATAGCCACCAACTACCACATTCATACTACCGATGAGGCCCCACTAATTTTAATCCCCACCCATAAATGTTTTTCTTTATGAAATCACATTCAGTCCTCCATCGATGCCGCTACACAATTCCTTTCACTAATGAGGCACCAATATTATACTACGCTACTGAGGTTCCCATAACCAACACCATAGAAATCGAATCCTCCCACCATCACAGTGACCCCCTTCCACCAAATGTTTAACACTAACTTCACTGTGAACCCCTCTACAACCAAATTCCATAATAACCTACCGTAGTTGTGCGTTGAGATATGGCCCTCCCCCATCCATAACATATGAATTCCAGGAATATTGGGGCCACTTGAATTTGAAACTATTATTGATTATATATTATAGGTCTTCCTTTACAACTATTCCAAGACACAACTATATTTTCTTCATGATTGAAATATTATATATCAAGGTATGGTTTTATTTGAGGGGTATGGTCTTCCCCACATGTTTTCCTTTATTTTGTATGAGATTATAATTATGATAGAGTAAAAAAACTTTATTATTTTATTCTTTCTCCATCCACTTTTCAATTTCTATTTGATTGGTCGATAACAGTAACCATACCTTCATGCCCAATTTTTTTATACTTCAATGGTGTGTAATTTATTTTATTTTAAAAAACATTGTAATGGAATGTAATGGATAATTTCTATTATCACTTTTGATCTCATTTTTACTATTTAGTCATTTCATATATCTAAAAACAAAATGAAGAAGATATTTTCAATTTTTGCAGGCACCATTTTTGACCATAGACATGAAAGTTTCGGGAAGCTTCCCAATATCATCATTTTTAATGTACTCTACGATGAAATTAATCTTTTACATATCAATTATTCACTTTATATTAGTTTAAAAATTTCTTCATCTAGATTTTCAGTTTATGTATTGTGTGTAGTAACCCCTGTTGTGTCGTCTATTACTATAATAGAATCATATTATTATATTTTGAGTGTAATATTCGCAATCCTTTTTGAAATAATTTTTATATTTTTTCTAGTTTACTTTTCTCCTAGAGGATTGAACATCATCCTCGACCCTCTTTGACATGTTGGGTACTGTATTCTTTTAGAATCCAATGAAATAATATTTCTATTCTTCTTTTCCACCTACTATTGTGGAATATTTCATTAATCAACATAGATTATGTGGATAGTGTATACATACAACCATTCATCCTATGTATGTCCATATATGTTTAAAATTTCAAACAAAATAACAATATGGTAATTTCTATTCTTGAAGTGAAGATTCATCTTATTATGTGAAAAAAATTCTTTGAAGGTGGATTGCTTCTATTTTCCACATTAAACCCCTCAAATTTTTCACTTATTTGTGTTGAATATTTTGAAATTTTATGCTAAAAATATTTAGATATTTTCTCAAAAATCTTGCAACACCAACAATAGGCAATGAACTGCTTTCTTTTTCTAATTGGGGATATATATATATATATATATATATATATATATTTCTCCTTAACAACCTTACAATTTTTCATTTTTTTTATTTACTATTTTGGTATTGGTTTGGAGAAATAATCTTTTTTTAATTACTTACCTCCACCCATAATCCATTGGTGATCCGTTAAAAAATTTCAGATGCCCATATTTATGTAGTTTTTATCTTCAAACATATACATATTGTTGAGACAGAATTAGTACAAAATATTTTCTTGGCCATTATATTAAATTTTTTTATGAGACTATAGTGTAGGTTTATCTATAAAATCATATTATCACTTTAGCACCAAATAGAGTTCCTCTTGATGGAAGACTTGTCTTTAAAACCTTTATGGTAGCTTCTTTATTCTTAATAGAATATTAAAAACATCAATCATTGGTTCAATCAGGGTCACATAGTTTTACCTAAAAATCAAATATCTTTTTCTTGATAATATATTTTTCATTTTCCATGTATCTTAAATGGATTCTTTAATCCTTATTCAACTTATGAACATGTTCACAATGCATCCTCATTATCACACAAAGTAAATTTTCATGTTTTTTGAAAAAAAATCAATTGAATCCGGATATGAATCCTTCACATTCATAGTCTCATTGTTTATCTATTTTATCAGTTGTATTTTTTTAATAACAAACATAAATACATAATTCCCAAATAATATATTTATAAATTTATCAAAATTTATGAATTGTTTTCATTATATGGTGTAGTTGTATAACTTTTAGTCTCTAACAATTTTTTGAGAGTGCTTCATCTTGAAAAATATTTTTATAATGCTTCCTATATTTAATAATGTTCCTTATATATTTTTTTGTTCTTTTTCAATATCATGAAACTAACAAATTTTTATTATATGAGTAACAATTTTTTGTGGAAATATTTAAATTAATCCAAAACCAAAGAGTATAGATTATCAACAGCTTTAATACACAATCATTCATTAAAAATTGAACTTAAATCACTGTAAGATTCTTGGATATAATTTTCATCAAAGTATAATGTAATACATTGAATTTATTCAATAATTGGCAGATCTATTTCACTCTCAATACTTTTTTTATACCTTACATACCTCGTTAACATATTTTTAGTACCATGAAAGTAATATTCATTTCCGCTCCAATAGAAATGGGATAATATTTCATCATTTAAATTTCCTCTTCATTTATTCATATTTTAATAAAAATAAAAGAAAAAATTAATACATATACCCAAATAATAGGTAAACAAATCTGAAAGTAATTTAAATTCCCAAGAAAATTGTTACACATACTTGAGGGGGGGGGGGAGTCAAGTTTTAAATAATATTTACCGATTAATAATTTTCTAATGAATATTTCACCCCAAAATGCAATTTAACAGCTTATTTATATAAGTGAATACAATCTTATTAATATTTATCTAGAAATTATCCACTTCAAGAATTAGTGTAATGAAATAAAATATTTCATGATGTTTCTATATGGTCTGGTATAAATAAGAACTACTTTCCTTTTTTCATTTTTGACCCCAATAATGGATTCTCTATATTAATAAATGTCATCAATTACATGTGGACCAAATAAAAATTAACCTATCATTTTCTCATCCAAAGTTACACTCGACACTATAGTTTCCATTCTAATATTTAGAATGTTCCCCATCGCCACACAAAAATCATGGTATCACAAAATAGTATCCTTTGACACCCTATGTCCCATAGGATATATGAATTTTCACCATATATAATTTAGTTTATCAATGATGTTCCTTTTATATGTAGATCATAATATTCTCACAAGATGTATATCCATATATAAAACTGTTCAATTTTTTATAAATAATCTTGTTCAACTGATTTATTATATTCCTAAAAAATATGAATTGTGATCACTTCTCATAGATAAGATTCACAAAAAAATATATTAAATCATTTAATGAGGCCCTCTCACTCATGAAATCATTATATATTCATTTCTTGTATTTACTCATCCTTTATCAAGTTCTTTAACTCTTATATATAAATCCATTCTTAGTAGGTTATTCTTATTGTATTTTTCTTCTTGTCATGATTTTATTATATTAAATATATTTAGAATCATATTACATTCCTTTATATTTGATAAAAATTTGATTGAACAATTTCATCACAAGAATTATGTGATGTCCCAGACCCATGTTCCTCCCAAAGGAGCCCCAATCCGTGTCATCCACATGGCCTCAAACACATCTCCCCATATGTCAGAGGCCTACGAATAACAACAAGGGAAATTTTTTAGTCTTTGGGAGAATATTTACTCATTAAAAAAGTGGAACACATCTAATAATTATAATTACATGTAAATTTTTTAGTATTATAAACCAATGGAACTTTAGAAGAATATAGAATAATACACGACAAGAACAATTGATAATAATATTCAAATAATAATGAGAAAGTATGTAATATATCGATAAAGTATAAAAACATGGATAAAAGGAAGTTGATAATACATTCCATAAAAACAATTAAAAATAATCAAAAGAATATCCCCATCATCTTGATCTCTAGCTATGTCATATACTACCAAGTCCCATGCTAAGAAAGAAAGAAATAAGTTGTGTTAAAACATGGATTCTTCATCTCGTCAACACTTTCATACACATAATCTGATTGGGAATGAATAGAATCCCATATAGGGTGTGAGATAAGATCTTAGTAGGCCACCACTAATGCCATTTATAATGTCCAGATAGTTTTGTATAAACTAAAATAGTGTGAAATCATGCCTATTTAAAAGTAAAGGAGTATATTAATATAAATACCCACCTACCTAGTTTCACCTCAGCTGGTGTTGGAACATGTAACTATTTCATTTATTAATTAGGTTTCAATTCATATAAGTAATTCACATTAGGTATAACCATCCCTAATATCCTATCATTTAATAATAACTAGTACATACCGGTGCATTCGCATGACAATACGTTCAATGATTATTTTCAAGAAGGAAAAACTGTATTTAAATGTTAATAAAGAACATTAATATTGAATATATTGAAAAAATAGTGATACTTAATACTGAACTACAATCGGACAAAATATAGAGAATGGAAAACATTAGAAAATAAGAAAAAGAAAATAACATAGGAGAATATGTAGGAGAACATTGACAACATATTGGAGAATATATGAAAATATATATAGAAAACATAAGTATACCATCATTGTAAAAAATAAACCATACAAATGCATGATAAATAATATAATGAAATCATATAGAAGAATATAGATGGAAAATTAAATTATTTTAAAATATAGAAAACATATAGAAGAATATATAAGGAAAAGAAAAGATACATTCAAATTGATAATTGAATATAGTAGATAACATTCAATTAAAAAGAAAAGGAACATTTTTTAACAAAATTGAAATGAATGTGAATGAAAACATAAAATAATTAAAAAATGAAAATAGGTCACGATGTATAAAACAACATAGGTATCCAACTTCAAATACATGAATAAAAAGAACAAATGGACAGTAATTAGAAAAGTACATTCTAAAATGAACATGAATGAAATAACATAAATATTAATGTCACTGAGATATTATGAAAAGAAAATGAAAGAATTATTATACCACATTAGTATAAAAAACATTATATTCCAATGGACATGAATGAGAAGAACTTTCAAATGGAAATTTTAATTTCAAAACATACAACATAAGTATTAATGTCAGTGAGAAATTATGTCAAACTGTAAAACTATCCAACTTCAAATAAAAACATCACTTCTCAGCCTCAGTCCCTTGATAATTATATACGAGCGGATCATTACATCTCTTATGAGTATTCACTAACCTAAAATAAAGAATAATATGATGAGTCATGGAACAAAATTAATAACATTGATGCTTTTGATGATTAAAATATTTTAGAATATGTAAAACTATAAATCAATTTATCCAGGCATCATGTAATGTAATTCTTATTTTTTTATGAATAAACACATTCATATGAAAATGATTGGTTGCCTAAATATTATTAAGAAGCTCAATAAAGTTCATACATAATTGGAAGATAGAAACAATCATTATAAATTGATAATATCATATAATTTGATCTAAAGGACAAATTTAAATCATAGAACTCATGAAAGAAGGTTTATTCCCTTATCCCCTCAAAATCTCAAACATTCGAGCTTGAATCGATATTGATATTTAAGACATACAAAATATTTAGAGTACATAGACCCTCAATGGGTTAAGTAAGAACGTGACAAATCTTATTGATTAAATTTCATAGATGAAATATTTCAGATGAACTGACCTCTATAGATATATTTTTTAAAATTATATAATAATACCTTCCTAATTATTTCCATGCATCAGAGTTCTCAGTAGCTGGGCTCCATTGTATAAGTAATCTTGTTTCGGTAACCCGTCTGTTGTGAGTATCTTGGTCTACTCAAAACTTCACATGACATTGAACCATGTTGGAAACTCCATCAACATCATTATAACTCACATAGTGTCTCCACCTTCTCCCATTCACTTCTTTTGGGTGTTATGAATGCCCTCATACACTCGCATTCGGCTTGAAGGTGGAATGGTAGACCTTACCCACAAATCAAAAGTTGATCTATGTATTTTTCATGCCCTAAAGTTGATCTATGTATTTTTCCTACAACAAAACATTATTCAAAATAAAAAAAAAGGTCCACAACGCTTCCAAAAAATAAGTATAATCATTATTTCTATTATGATTAGAAATTTTAAAAATCTGAATAGTTACAATGGAGTAACCTTAATGAAGAAACAATATACTAATCACAAGAGGTAAAACATACAAATTGAAAATGAGGGAATGGAGGAACATCTGTCACTAAATTTTTTTAAATGTAATTAAAAATAGGCTATACCACATGCATAGAATTTCATGTTAGGAATGTGGGTAATTTGTAAATTGAATTTATGCATTAAAAAAAAGAGACATAATTTAACACGTTAACACATTTTCTAACATCAAGAATTGTTTTTACCTTGCTCGAGAGTTGATTCAATTCCCAAAATATGAGCTACATTAAAATACTTCTAGAAACAGGGGTCTCAAACCAAATCAGGAATGAAGCATCATTGGTGAAAAACAACTCCCTGATATTGTTGGAGTCACACCATTGTATAATCCTAATATGTCTATCAAATGAGACACTACAAAAAAAACATGAAGAGCCACATTAAATAATTCATAAAAAAACACTGTTAAAAAAACATCGGTGAAAATCATTGAAGTAATTAATTTCAATATGTTATTGAAAACCATAAGGAAACACATGTTTCAAGTAAATAACCAAACCATGGGATGTGCTACATTGACTTGGTTTCTTGGAGTAAAAATAAAACCAATGGAAGCAACTGTATATATTGAAAAAAATATTAATCACTGGAAATACAAAAATCAGGAGTACCGGCCAAACTCACATATGAGCAAGTATGATAATGCATGCTTGCAAAAGGAAATTGTATTCGGCATAAGGAAACAACATGAATGATAATATATTCTACAATGTAAACTCAATCAATGTTCATGATAATGAAATATAAACCTCAATATAACTGCAATATGAAGTTATATTGAAAGTGCTATAAAAATAGTAATGTAAACTGTAACATCAATACAACATGAAAAAATATAATGTTCAATATATTGTGAAATATAAAATTCAATATAAATGCTTGTATAATGGAATATAAAATTATGTTCTAGTTCAAGATAGAATAAATCAAAAACTATGAATGATGTGGTATTCAAGAACAACTACGTTCTTCCGTACTATAGCTATTACCATGTGCCATAATTTGACCAGAAATGCTTTGAGATAATCATGCATGAATTATGACTAGAATATCTTAGAAAAGGTGAATATCATAACCTATGAATGTCATTGAGATTTATACAGTTTCAGTTTTCCATGATTGGTAGTAGTAATACCATAGTCAAGTGTATATGAACACAAGATTGCAACAAAACATGTCTATGAAAAAGGGAGAACAATCACCTTTTTTCTATCATGTCTATGCCTTTCATGGCCTAATAAATCTGATACTGAAAAGTTGGATCCATACTAGGGAGTGCTTCAGATAAGCAAAAGATTTTAACAAAACATGTTGAAGAAAAAGGGATAACAGTCATCTTTTTTTATGTCATGTCCATGTCTTTCATGGCCTGATCAATCTGATACTAAAAATTTGGAACCATACCAGGGAGTGCTATAGATTTTTTCTCATTGAAATTTGTGACAACACGACTAATTAGTGCTCAAATAGATCTATATTTATAGACCTGATACATCTAAGTTACAAAAAATATATACAAACATGTATATTTACAAACATGGACATTTAATGAAATTACCATTAAAAAAAGTACAAATATTGTTAAAAATATGAATTGAAATTTCTTAGTTCCTAGTGCATGTAATTTATATGAAATATTTAAATGAGAATATTTACAAACCTATAAATTAAAAAGAAATTACTTTTAAAAATTAATATATATTGTTAACAAATATGAACTTAAATATTCCAGTTTACAAATTCGAATATAGATGAACAGAGAAGTAGAATATGAATTTCTATATTAAATAAAAATGAACAAATAGATCCCCGAAACCACTTAAATAACATTATTAAATTATGCAATAGAAACCATATGTTTACTTCTCAAATATGTAAATTAAACAGTACTTAAATGGCATGAGGAAAACATACCATAATTCGAATGACTGCCACATCATCATCTATGAATCAAAAAACAGATGAATAAATTAACATTGGTGATGAATAAAACATTGAATAAATTCTAATCCAAAAAACTGTGAAATTCAAGAAAATACTTCTAGGTATCGTAGTGATACCTCATCCACTAATTAAAATAGTATGAATAACAATGAAATTCAATAAAGGGTACTGAAATAACATTCTAGAACAAACCTATGAGGTATTGATAATTTGATAAAAACTATAAGGATTTTGGGGATATAAGGCAAACCTAATTGAATATTTAGAAAAAAAATGAAATTGAAAAATGTCAGTACAACGAAAGGGGGAGGAAAGTGTGTAAAGTTTTCATCGATGAATCTTTTTATGTGGTCCATCTAAAGAAATTGAGTGAATGAAAAGAAGAATGGTGTGATATGGTAACAAAGATATTGTTTTTATGTACAAATAAAACCAATGGAAGCAACTGTATATATGGATGAATAAATAGTAATCACTAGAAATACATAAATCAAGTGTACTGGCCAAAATCACTATGAACATGCATAATAATGCATGCTTGCAGAAAGAAATTGTATTCTGGACAAGGAAACAACATGCATGATAATATAATATGAAAGGGAAATGCAATCTCAGTACATGACAATGCAATATAAAATGCAATATAAACTAAAATATGAAGATATCTTGAAATAGCTATGAAAACAATAATGTAAACTGCAATTTGGGTATAACATGAACTAAAATAGAGTGCAATATAAAGTACAATATAAAATACAATATAAATGGTAGTATAATGTAATATAAAATTCAGTTCTAGTTAAAGTTAAAATCACAAAAAACTATGGATTTCATGGAATTCAATAACAACTATGTTATTAAATACCATAAGTAGCGCCATGTTCCATAATACGACTAGAAAGGCTTTGAGATAATCATGCTTGAATTCTAACCAGAGTGGCTTTGAAATGGTGAATAACATAACCAACGAATTTCATTGAGATATATAAAATTCTATATAGACATGATTGGTAGTAGTAAGAAATAGTCAAGTATATAGGAGTCCAACATTGAATCAATACATGTTAAAGAAAAAGGGAGAAAAATCACCTTTTTTCAGTCTTGTCCATGTATTTCATGGCCTAATAAATTTGATACTGAGATGTTGGATCCATGCAAGTGAGTGATTTAGATATTTTCTCATTCAAGTTCCTGACAGCTCAACTCATTTCTACTCAAATAGATCTATATTTATAGACTTGATATATATAAGTTACAAAACAAATATGCAAACTTGCATATTTACAAACATATACATTCTAAGAAATTACTGTTAAAAGAAGAAAAAATATTTTTAAAAAATATGAATCAATATTTTTGAGTTCCAAGTACATATAAGTTATCGGAAATATTCAAACCAGAAAATTTAGAAACCTGTAAATTAGAAGAAAATACTATTAAAAATGAATATAGATTATTAACAAATATAGACTCATATATTCCAGTTTACAAATTCGAATAGAGATGAATAGGGAAGTTGAATATGAATTTTTATATTAAATAAATATGGACAAATAGATTCCTGAAACAACTTCAATAAATTTACATAATTATACAATATAAACCATTGCATTACTACTCAAATATGTCAATTAAACAATACATAAATTAAACGAGGAGAACATACCATAATGTGAATGGCCACCACTTCAGCATATATGAATCAACAAAAAGATGGATAAATTGACAGTAGTGATGAATAAAACATTAAATGAATTCTAATCTAAAAAAACTATGAAATTAAAGAGCATACCTCTTTTTATTTTAGTGAGAAATCATCCACCAATTAATCTTGTTTGAATAACAATGAATTTCAATACAGGGTGCTGAAATAACATTCTTGAACAAACCTAAGAGGTATCGATAATTTCATAAAAACTATAATGATTTTGGGGGTAGAAGGACATCATGAGTGAATATTTGGGAAAAAATGGAATACAAAAATATCAACAGAATGAAGGGAATGGGGGATACAACAGTAAAGATTCATTTGGTACCGTAGTAATACCTGTCGTAAATCAATAATTGTATGATCCGAAGATGGAGGATCCGAAGGCAGAGGAGATGAAGGTGGAGGAGGCGAATGTAGAGGAGGGGAAGGCAGAGGATGCGAAGGTGGAGGAGCCACATGTAGATCACGTGAAGGTGGAGTTTCAGAGGCGGAGTCGCGGAGGCGGAGTTGCGGAGGTGGAGACGCGGAGGAGGAGTCTGGGAGGCGGAGTCGCAGAGGCAGAGTTGGGGAGGTGGATTTGCAACTGCAGAGGGGATTCAAAGAGGGGAGAGAGAGAGAGGGGATTCAGGTAGGGGTGTTCAGGGGGGAGAGGGAACCCTAGAGAGCGTACATGGGAACCAGGGAGAGGTGGGAGAGGTGACGGAAAATCCTGATCAGGGGCATGATCATTTTTCAGGTTTGGTGGAGGGATATAGAAAATGGGGTGATGTGGCTTTGTGGGTAGAGGACACGTGTACAGAAAAATGATTGCTTTATTATATATATATATATGAAAAAATCTCTAAGATATAATAAGGCATCCAGGATAATGATGATATTGAATGGGATTTAAGTTAATATTTAAGGAATTTTTGATCTGAAGGTAAAGGAAACTCAGTAATAATCTATAGCCTAGATAAAAATGTAAGAGTTTAATCCAAGGGGCATCGCCCAAGGCTTTTCACAATAATATAATTCTAACTAAGTCCATGAAATTTATCAAAGGTAATGTTGGATGAAAAATGACTAGGCCCAAGGGTGTATCGAAGGGGCTACATGTTTTTTGATATCTTAATGGATCCAATGAATGTATCGAAGGAATCCTATACAGTTAATGAATGGATATCATAGTGTCATATTAGATATCCACATGTAGATAAATATCAGGATCAAAGGTGGGCATCATCATTTTCGACAGGAATCCTAGATTTGGAATGAATTCTATAAGTTCTCAAGGCATTCCATTAGGAATCCAAGGCAATCTTGAGTCTAAACACTCCTATAATAATTATTATTTCCATTTTAAATATTCAATATATACTTATTTCATCTAATTAATTAGGAAATGTAATAATCACTCAATTTAATAAGTAATTTTCTCCACTCCCTTACAATTTTTACAAGTGTTAAGAATAAAGGTACATGCAATCACCCATTGGTATAAAAAATTCAATTCAATTGTTTCACACCACAACCTTCCAATATACATGGAAAGGGATGACACAGACATGTAACCAAAACATTAATTTACATATAATATTTCCAAGACATATTTGAAATATAATTTCAATTTCCATATATGATTAATTTACCATGTTGAAGACCTTACCTTAAGAGGGTCATATGATATCCATGAATGTGATATTTATTTACATTTTATTTATATAATTGATAGTAACCTTCATCATGTCAAAGTCAAACCCCAACTAAATGGTGGCCCAAATAAGATTAACATGTACTAAAATAATAATTTAGGAAAACACTATACATGGGGTGGATCATATTGAGGATGTAACCTCCAGCATTGGATATGATTTATAACAAGGTTCTTAATAGATGATTCTAATGACCATAATCAATGCATTTGAATATAATATCCCATGATTGATGAAATCAGTGTGCATGCAACTACAAAAATTTATTAAATGATGAAACATGAGGGATCCGTCATTGAACACCTACCATAATCTCATAAGACTCTCCCCATACAGTATCATCCATTATACAATCATGGATTAGAATAAATATGAAGAACATACCAACATACTGAAAATACTGAAGGTGGTCCTTTATGTGAATAATATTATCGAGGTGATGAGAAATTAAAAAAGTCTAAAATTGAATCGATATCTTATCAGTGGTTATCCAATTAGACAAATGGTGACTAAATTGGTCATCAAATTGATAAGTTATGAAGAATCCAAGATTTTGGTGGAGGAGAGATCAAAAAGGGAGATTGTGCCTTTTCAATCTGCTGTGAAGATATAAGGAGTAGAGTTATGTTTAAACATTTAATTAAGGGAAAGTTCATCATTTCATCCATGAAAAATATAGCACACATTATGGTCTCTAGGTTGACAAAACCATATACCAGTAGTGTTCCCTTTGTTGTGATGTGGCGGAAAACTCATGTTTCGTCACATGATATTGAAAACTATGTTCCAACAATGAAAAAACACCTCTACTAAAAAATGATGTAATTTTTCATGGAACTACAACACCTAACACATGTTTTGGGAGGACCGTGTACCCTATTTTCCCCACTATCCTGCCCCACATGATTAGGAGAGACCATTCGGCTTTGGTCTCACGGTTTCTACATACCTTATATCCTAGTGTTTTTCTCTAATTTATAGGATTCTAATCTCTATAAAATCCTTTGACACACGTAAACCCTTAATAAACTCATTAGAATCTATATTAGTTAGAAAATAAAGAATTAGACAAATTTAAATGATCCAAACCTATGATAAAAATTGGGTTCTATAGTCTTCCCCCCTTAATGTAACTTGTCCCCGATTTTACCATATAGTGGAGGAAATAATACATATGCCTACAAATCATGACCCTAAGAATGTAGGCCAGCATCATACTGTAAGGTATCATCCTAAACATGGTTTTTATTCCATATATACTGAAAATAAATGATAGACTAACCATAGAGAGCCTTCTTTCTCTAGTCAATGATGCGTATAAGATTCTCCTCAAAAGTATCATAAACATCTCACTCCACCTCCTTAGGATCAAAATTCTGAGACACATATGCATGACATCAGTGAAGCGACGAAATGAAGAAGACGTTGTGCATGAAAAAATACCTCTGAGTTAGTGATAATAGTTACGCAACTGACCCAACTCTCTCTAGAATATATAATGTCCCAAAATATCATGAAAATAGATTTGGATGCCTCTATATATATTTATGACCATCCTTGGGTGATACCAGTAGGAAAATATAATCCCCATCCTCAAACTCTAAAGGTCGTCGATAGAGATCGACATAATATTTTTTTTCTAGAATTAGCAGTCGGCATACTCCTTTTGATTAGTAGAACCAGCTTTTAATTATATTTCACTTGATGATGATATTGTATCACTACCTCTCAATTCTATAACCATCACATGAGTGAATGAAATGACCTACCACACATGGACTCAAAATGATCATTCTGATTTTTTTGCATGAAAGCTATTATTATAGGTAGAATTGATAATAAGGATAAAATTTAACCAAGAAATTTTGAAATAAAGGTTTCATGATCGGAAATTATCCTCTCACACATATATCATCTATTCCAAATAGACATCAGTATGTGGGTTAAAGGATATGATCAGATGTACCTATGTACCCGTATCCTTTTGTAACCCCAAAAAAACCATGATGTGAAGTGAGAATCCCTTTATTAAAAAATTATATGAGTATCCCTATAGTAAGATGACCAAATGGACATAAAATCATCCTAACTCATCAAAGGATAAAATACACTAGAAATAATGGATGTAGGATAAATTCTCAGGTCCTTCAATGACTACACAAAATGAATTACAACCTCAAGGATACCTCGGTATGATGACTAAATATTATATAGCAACATATCCCAATTTCCATTCCTAAAATGGATTTGGATATAAAAAGAATACAGGACTATGGTGCTCCACCTTCACCTTCTTAGAAGTGGAACACCTAGTAATAAAACCTTCTATCTACAATGTCATCCCAGAAATCCAATATGGGTATCTCATATCATGATACATCTAGGATAACAGTGGATTAACTTCCCATAAAGAAGCATGGGTATCTTAATTTTGGTCCCCTCTCATATCCATCAATTTTTAGACACATCCATGTAAACAGAAGATGTCTTCTCTATCCACTAACCAATCCGAGTGTGGGACCTCCCCATCATTCTCTTTAAGAGAACCAAGGATTCAATATCTGAAAACTGCCTACTCTTTAGCATCTCAAGAAGTGTAGAGTTAAATGTCAAGGTTGAGAGATAAGACAAAACATGAAAATCATGATAATATATATAAAATATATAATATGGGCCCATCAATTTCCATTCGTCACTGGCTTCCCATATGGCATGTGCCTGAGTATTCCAACTCTTTGAATCAGATACTTCATTTCCCATTCCATACATATAGGAAGGCTTAAAATATTTTGAATGATGATATTTCACACATATTCCATATATGAGATTTATTTAATACATTGAAAATATATATTTAATAATCTTTTGGCATATAAAACCACAAATCTCTAACCTAATGGACAGTGTCTCCAGCAATGTATGGTATGGAAAAATGTTGCTTGCTTAATGTTTTAAATTCTGAAATTTCTATCATAACACCACCACTTCGGATATCTATATGCAATGACTATATCCTATTGCATAATCAATACACCTAAGATGATTCCAGATGCATCATAGAACACTATGTAACCTCTTCCTATATCTATAAGAAACATAATATGTGTCGAGATAAGCCTTCCTTCTATATCATGAAAGAATTTCTCACAGTTTTCTGACCACAAGAACTAAAAACCAGTTTTCGTAAGACCTTTAAAAGGTGAAAAAAATCCTAATAATTCCTATATGAAATTCATATGATATCTATATTTCCCCAAGAAATGCCATATATCAAACATGTTATTAGGATGATCTGAGGAAACCAAATAACTCACCTTTACTGGGTCACCAAATATTCCTGATTCTGAGATAATATGAACCAAGAAGTGTGCTTTTTTGATCCAAAACTAGCACATAGTAATATTAGAATAAGTATGATTCTATATTAGTGTATTTATAATGACCCTAATGTGCATAGAATGGACTTTATGAGTTTCAGAATACACCAAGATGTCATCCACAAGGACTGTGATAAAAGGACTAAGGTAACGGTGGAACACCCTATACATTAAATCAATGAAAACTACAGGTGAATTAGTAATACTAAACTACATAATGATACACTCATACATACCAAACCTACTATGGAAATTTGTACAAGGTATGTATGATGTCCATAGTCTCACCTAAAGATATCCTGATAATATGTATAAATTAGAAAACACTCTATCTCCTCATAGATGGTTAAATATATCATCTATACGAGGTAGTGAATACTAGTTATTCACTTTTAGATGGTTCATCCATCTATAATTAATGTGTATACGAAGGGTCTCATCTGCCTTCTTGGTGAAAATAATAGTTGAACCCCATGAGGATTTTCTAGGACTTATGAAACCATTGGCCTCTAAACCCTCCAACTACTACTTGAGATATTATGCCTTAATATGTCACATCCTGTATGAAGGAATGGACACTAGAACTGATTGTGGGAAATGTTCGATCATAACCTTTACCTCTGTCTTAGGAGGTAAGCTGGATAAATCATCGAGAGTTACATCCCTAAAATTATGTAATACCGAAGAAAAATATTCTCTATGTACTCCCTACTCAACTATGAAGTCACTAATAATATGGTTCGTAACTTGACATATCCCATGATTCATTGATATTCCTCTACAATGTTGGGATAGAATGGAAAAAAACCCATCCTGAGAATTATATCAAAGCCAGTCATATTGATAAAAATAGGTCCAATAATAAATTGTAACTACCTACCTTAATGGGATAGTCTCTTCATTGGTGTATTCCCTCCGAAAATATACTAAATGGTGTTTATAAGGAATTTTGTCCATATCATCACTTGATTTCTAAATATAGACTTTCCATGATAGATAAAGAGAGAAATGGGTGTGAATTCCTTAGATCAAATAAAAGAAATATGATTGCACAGGCTACTAGAATAACACATCATACTGTAGAATGTCATGTACAGTAACCCTTGAGTATTAGATGTAAATCCTGAAACTAGAATGATTCCTGACCTTGTATTGTAGTATTACTACCTAGAGTGTGACCACTCTATTGAAATTGATGATCATTTGTCTGTACATCAAAACCAAGAACTCATCCCTATCCTGTCCTACTAGGAAAACTCCAACTCCCCACATGACATTGTGTAAATGAACCTACCCCTACAGGTTGAGAAGGTGGAGATCCAATTATACATTTAGGAATATGGAATGCGCAATGGAATCCTTTAATATTCTCCATATTAATGTAATCAAGTAACTCCTTTAGTTATCTATCTCATAGAGGCATTAGATTCCCCTCTATCCACACTGATGGAATACAATGGAGATACTAGCGTGGTAAAACATACCACCAATACTCTGATGCGAAACATTGATAGAATATTTCCAACTAATAGAAGAACTACATTCCTACCTCTTGATTGATCATCTATTCCCAGTACTATCACATTCCACATGTTTTTTCAAAATGATAAGAACATTATTAAATACCTCAGAGAAAGAAGGTAGGGTAAGTAAATTAACCTGAATACGATCAAAATACAAGATCATATGCCAAAAATATCTAGCACATTAAAAGATTTACCCAAGTAAATGTGGTGAAAAGAACTCTAAATTAGAAAAACTAATTGAATACACCATGAATAACATAGAACCCTTCTATAGATGCCCGAAATATCTAGATTGGTCATCCCTCAATGTCTGAGGAAAGTGGTGGCCATATAAATTAGTATGAAAGTCATCATAGACGATGACTTAATGATAGAAATCCTTGGTAATTACATCCCACTAGTGCTTGGAAGAATTATATAGACTATGGATAGTAATCTTGGACCACCACTCTGGAGGCATCTACATATTCATGAAGATAGATATAGTGGCTTCTATTCAATGCTCACCAGCTTATGGAGCGCCATCCCATGATAACATAGGAGTATTTTTATACTAGAATTAATGTGTTAGATCATACATTATAGGTTAAGGTCATGGAGAACCCTTAATGGATTGCATCAGACATTGAAAACATTCATAAAGAAGAGCATCATCTCACAGCTTAGGTATAGCCAGAATTTCCCCAAGTGGAACTCATGGTGCTAAGACTAGTGGCTCAGGGACCACCACATCTCGAGCATGGTCATCGCAACCCTCTTGGCCCTTGACATGAGGACTCATATTGGTATAAATTTAAAATTTCTCAGAACATGCATGAAAAAAATTTAAAAGTAGATATATACACAAGCATAAGTGGAACAAAAAAATAATGGCTCACTACCAAATGTATACTAATCCAACTACCCGCATAGATAGCCCAATACTGGTTAGTGTTCCAATTTAACATTATAGGGTATCTAGTAGTTAAAGATGTCAATATCACAATTCTATTATATTTACAAGAGAACATTGGATTATATTAGTCATTTTACTTTATGAGGTGAATTTTATTATAAACTTATATTAATGGCTGATTAAAATGGAGTGTTAGTCCCAATGAAATAGATCCCATTTTCCATATCATAGAAATTGACACCAATTTTATTTGTAATTAACCCAATCTATATATGGTCTCAGAATGTAACATGTTATATATTATGGATTGATTAAGTCAACATCCCATTCAAACCCATGGGGGCCCATACACCTCATGAATTGATATTGGAAACCAATCAATAAAAAGCATATAGTAGCCCAGATAATATTAAATATAAAACAAATATTAGTCAATAATCACAAGAAAAACAAGAAAACTCATGCAGTGAAATGTACCAATATATCATGGTATTTTCATGGAAAATGAATTATAGGTGCCTATCGTGATGAATGTAACAATGATCCTTGACCTTGTATCATCAGTCCAAAGATGAAATAATGATACAAATTATAATAATAATAATATTATTATTATTATTATTATTATTAACCCTCCCATAGCATGTGCATAACCCAATAATAAAACATATCAATGTAATAGTGAAAAGCATAACAGAAATCTTAATTTTATACAACTCAACATTTACCTCAAACATGTGAAAACAATTCCCAATAACAACTTATAAACAAGTCACAAAATGTTACTTATATCCTTTATATTGTTTATAAATTATAACAAAATAAAATAATCCTCCGATACCACTTTGTGATGTCCTAAAACTGAGTTCCACTCAATGGTTCCCTGAGCCTAGTTAGATATATGGCTTCAAAAGAATCTCACAGAATTCCATATGCTTCCAACTAACAGAAAGGTCTTATGGTGTGTCAATGGGGAGACAATGGCCTCATTACTGGATTGGATGAAAATAGACAATTATTATAACAAGTAAATAAAAGACTAAAAAAAATGGATGACATAGTACAAATAGAGAGAATAATAAAAAATATGGGAAACAAATAAAAATACTAAAATGTTGATGTTATTCTTTTTTTTGTATCTATAAATTAGGAAAACATGGATACAAGGAAAATTTAAATACATGATAGTCAAAATAAGAAAAAAAAAAAACTATCACCCACATCTGAAAATAAAACCTAGTTAATTGCTACCTAGATCCATCCAAAGAAAGAATGTAATATTAGTTGTCAAAAGAAGGACACTTTCCATTATCAAAACATTCATACATGTAATCTTATCGGGTATGAATGGAGTCAAATAAGCAGTGTGAGCTAAAATTTTATACGTCAACCGCCAACATCTTCTATAACAACAATTTAGTGTAATATAAACAAAAATTGTGTCCATACAGTCATATGGAAAGGTAAACATATACCGTAATGTTAATACCCAAGTACTTGGTTCATCATCAATTGGTGTCTGAACATGTAACAATTTTACTTATTAATTATGTTTTAGTTTACATATGTTTGTCATGTCAGGTATAACCATCACTAACATCCTTACATGATAATAATAATGATATAGTATTGATGATATAACAATTCATCAATGAGGATGTTAATAATAAATTGGATCCAAAGTAATAACCAAAGAATTATTGACCTCTGGGATATAGCCAACTCAAAAATAATCTGTAGCCTTTCTAAAGGGGTCAGAATTTAATACATGTGGCATCTCCCATGTCATCCCACTATAATGTAATTATAAGAGAGTCCATGGAAATCACACAAGGTAAATGGGATAAGGAACAACTATGAATAAGGGTTTATCTGAGGCGCCACATGTTTATAGACGTCATGATGAATCCAGAGAGTGTATCCATGTAATCATATAATAATAACAGAGGGAACCTATAGGGTCATACCTAGAATCCACATGTATAAAATGATTAGGATACAGGTGGATATCAACCATGGAAGCTAACATCCTTGTATCATAATGGCATCCACATATTCTGGAGGCATTCTCCTAGGGATCCAAGGGGAGCTCAATTTTGACCCCTCCTATAAAAATTATTAGGTCCATATAAAAGAGGAACCATATACGTAATTCATTTAAATAATTAGTCCATTAATAATCAACCCCCTTAATAATTTATTTGGTCCATTACATTTCCATTTATACAAATGAAGTGGCCATAGAGGCATTCAACAACCCATTGGTTTATATAAATTATAATCCATTCATTAGGTTTTCTTTGCTACTGTCCATTATACATCGTATGTGGTTCTATAGACATGAAACCAAAATATTCATTTACATTTAATAAGTAAAATTAATATTAATAATATACATTTTATTTCCATATAATATTAATCTATAATGTTATAAAATCTACCTTGGGAGGGTCAAGTTATAACAATACAAGTGCAAGAGATTTACATTTCATTTAATTAATTAAAACATACCTTTATCAAGGCTTTGTCACATCACACATGAATATTTGCACAAAAAGTCTTAAAATGATACAAAATTAATAATTTAGGAAAACACCCAACATGGGGTGGTAGGCATTGTGTAAAAATCCTCCAGCAATGGATAACATGTATAATACAGGTCATAGAATAGGATTCAAAATGTTATTTTCAAGCCATGTGAATTTAATAGGACACAACAATTAAATCAGTGCACACACAACTAATGAAATTAATAAAAAAATTATGGATGAGTCATAGACCACCTACATTAAGATCATATGACTCTCCTCATCCATAATTAGCTATCAGTTATTCCTGTATCAGGAGAAATCTCATGAATTGATCAACACCTGGAAAATAGGTCATATGACCCTACATATAAATAACATTTTAAGTGAGAATATAAATTAATAATAGATAAAAATTAAAAAATATCTTTTGGGAGGACGTCTAATGAGACTAACAGAGGCTGAATCAAACATCAGATCGAGAAGTTATCTATAAACCTAGCTTTATGCAGAGGAGAGTTTAAAAAGGGATATGGATACTTTTATGTATACATGGAATTCCCAAGGAAGAAAGTTATGTATAATAATTTAATAAATGGAAAATTCTTCATTTTAACCATGAAAAACATCGGTATATAGTTTATTCATATGATTGGCCATACTATGTGCCAATTGGGTTCTTTTTACTATGCTATGGGGGCACCCGTATGGTTACACCGCATAATGAGGAAAACCTTGAGCTAACCATGTGAATCACCAATGATAATAATTATCGAAATTTTATATGGGAATGTATCCCCTAGCATAATATAATGGAAAATCATGTGCCCTGCTTCACCATGTTTTCTATCCTCTAATTATTAGGATAAATTGTGTGGGCCTGGTCGCACGGTGTGTGTAATCCTTACATCTTCATGTTTTTCTCTACAGGGTGGGGATTAATGTTTCGAACAAGCCCCAAACACCCATAAAACCATTATAAACTCGTTATTCATTGTTATTATATCCAAAATAAATAATTAGAACAAATTTAGAAGGATACATACTTGATATAAAAACCAGTTTCATAAAATTAGTTTTGATACTATATTTTATTCTAGAGTGTTCTTTAATGATTCAGAATAACACAATAGCTCTTAAATCCATCAATTATCTCATGTATTATAATAATAACTTTTTTTATTATTATGCGAGTTAAAAATAATAATACTTTCTATATTTAAAATATATAAAATCCTTATTAATTTGGTACTAATCATCTACTCATTTAATTTATCCATCATTGGGTTCTTTTATTATCCATGCCACATTTTTTATTCTTTGAATGTGCCCATGATATTGATTATCCAGTTTTTTTATCTCAGTTAATATATCCAATATTTTTTTAGGAGTTACCTTAATTATCATATCATTCCTCAATCATGGATGAATATGTAATTTCTAATTCATCTGGAAAACTCAACTCAATCATATCATGTTAATTTATATTTATATGCATTTCTTCAAAATAAACAAGTCAATAGAATACTAATTTTATTTTCTATTTAAAATTCCACTCATTCATTATTCATAAATAGTTTGGAACTCAAATATTCTTCTAGATTAAAAAAATAAGGGCATCCTTCATTCTTATGTTGAACTATTATCATTTTGTTTACCATAATATTTTAACTCTGAAGAACATTTATAAATGATCAGAATATTAAAATCTGTATTACTCATAAAAATGTTGTTACACTCACTTTTCCTTGATCATCACTAACTCAACCCTAAAAAGTTGATTTCTCATCATCTCAAAATCAGGGATCATAGCTGGAATCAACTTCAGGTTGTTTCAATCATGGAAGGAAAATACATTCATCTAAAAAAATGAATTTCTCTATAATTTTTTTAATCCTAAAACCTCAAACATTTAAAACATATATAGAAATAAATCAATTACCTAGAAGGTAATTGAAAAATCACTACTCAATTTTTAGTTACAGTGTAAATTCAATATTTTTTTATAAAATATCTAAAATTGGATATGTGTTGCTCCTAATTCAATTCTCGTATATGGTTCTCATTTTCATGTGTGGATCTAAATTTATATACATTGTAGAATTATGCTATGTGAATTTCCAGACATCGTTCTTCACATATTATAATTCAATTACACGGTGGATTCATATAATTTGTGATTTCAACAATATAGTTTTTGGACATAGTTAATTTTTTCAAATTACCAAATTTTGAAATGAAATCGCATTCATCCCATCTCTATTTATTATAATTAACATATAAAAACATTATACCACTTTTTGGATTTTATCATAATTTTCAAAAAAATTATCACTCTTCTAAAAAAATTTGGAATAATAAGAACTCTTATTTGAGAATATTTCTAGGATCATAACTCCCTTTATGTATTTAGCTTTAGTTTATCCCTCATTTATTTTTAATTGAACTATGACTTCAATAGTATCATTCATAGAAACATAGGTATGGAATTTCCACAACATTATAAATTAAATATTTAGTTCATATAGATTTTATCATTAATATTAATATCCTTAAAAAAATATATTTACAAGGTAACATGCTATAAATTTCAAAATAGGTATATATATCACTCAATCACCTTTTATAATTTTGTATTAACATAAATATCATCTTAATTATCTACACCTATATAATGATTCTATGAATTTTTCCATCTAGGTATTCTGAGAATCCCAATATTCTAAACCTATTTTACAATCGTTTATTAACAAAAACTCTTCTTCTATTGTGGTAGGATACTCAATCAATTTCCCAACATCTACATGAATACATTAACATATATATTTCATACTGATAAAACAAAGATGATAACATAAAAAATCTATTTGGGCACTTCATATTCTAGAAATACATGATCATGTACTTCTATTGAGAGACTTTTTTTTATTATCACATCAATAAAACTTCTTTGAGTCTTCATTACCTATGATAATCCCCTCCAAAAATTCTCCCAGTTCTCAAACAATTTTCTCAAACATGACCATGAATTTATTAAATTTATTTTCAAAATATAGAATAATTTGTTGAATATTTTATTAATCATTTTATTTATTTTTCACCATATCTTTAATACTATACTTTATCATTTTTTGTGAGAAAACCCTTTACATTTTCAATCTTATTTAACAATCTTTATTTTTTCAATATTTGTAAAATCAAGGTCTATATAGGTTTTTGATCACTTATGTTTTTATTTCATTTCTCTATTTTGAGATCATTAGAAGGAAATCTTTTATCACAAATTTACTATAATATGTATATTAGATTCTTCTTATTTTTTATCACCATCACTCACATTTTTATCAAATTTATTCCTCCTTACTCGATGTATCAATTTTTAGTTTAATATTAACTAATTTATTTTATCATCCATGTAATGACCCAAACAGGATACTATAATTAACCTGATTCAGTCCACTATATGACTTCTAGTGCACCTCCTCACCACTAGAAGATAACAAAACTATTTATGGATGAATATCATATTTGTGGGTGTTAATTAACTATCTATT
Organism: Viscum album; assembly: GCA_963277665.1. NCBI lineage: Eukaryota > Viridiplantae > Streptophyta > Magnoliopsida > Santalales > Viscaceae > Viscum > Viscum album. The sequence goes on along the minus strand of OY728153.1, from coordinate 1,546,467,984 downwards.
ATGTTATATTGAAATATATGTTTTGTCACACTAAAATTATTGTAGAAACATCTGGTTCTTGGAATAGCTATACACCAACACTTATTCAAAAGTAAAATTCCTTTACATTGGGGTTGGTTTTAAAATCTATTATACATTGTATACATGAAATTAAACGTCCATGAAATGTTATCTGAAAACATACATAAAACCTATAAAAATGTAACAAAAAACAACCATGTATACATATAATTTGATAACCAAATGAGAAATAAAAATCCACAATTTATATTTGAATGTATAGTACCTCCATTTTACACATATAGATAGATCATTTCTGTTAAATACTAATTCATTAAACAGAAACTCTAAAACAAACCATCATGAATGCCTAGAACTTGTGAAATTTCCTCCCATGATTTAGTTTCATCAAATATCATGCATATAATATTTTTTACCCAAGTCATGTAAAATATTTCCAGACATGTTTTTAAGAAAAACATATGGGGTGTTATGAAATCATACCCTATTGAAATTGCCACCAAACCATAGCCATTTTTTTCTAAAACCAAGTTCAAAATGGTCTAGTATAAATTCTAAAAAATGAGAAGGAAACGTAAATAAATTCCTAAAATAAAGGATTAATAATTGATATTTTTAGTATATGTAGACATGATAATATAACCCTAGTATGTGTGAACGAAATAATATTATATCCATACTCATAATCTAATCAGTGTACATGTCTACCAAAAATATCATACCAGATATCGATTTCCCATGAAACTTTACCTTTAAAAGAGGCATTGTATACATGTGTGTGTGTTTTAATGATTATTATAATTGGGATTCCAGTCTATCTATAAAGGGAGGAACTATATTCATATAACCATAATTATTATACATCAATAAGCCACAAATCATCTTGTATAATGGAACCATATATTTTGACATTTCTATTATCATATTCATATATATATATATATAACTTAAATTAATGTTTGTTATCTATTTATTGGGAGGAAGATAATGTTTATGCTTCTACATCCAAATGTACAGGTAGTATATATGTCTCTAATAAGGTCCTACAAAATAATGTTCCAAAACATTCATATATAATGCATAACACATCTGCGGGGGTACATATTAAACACTATAAAAAACATCTATGAATTGTATTCATGTCATTAAAAAATTAAAACAAAAATGTGTGTAGTTTCCAAATGAATAATATATTCAAAATTCATCAAATAATAATTCCCATGACATAAGAATATCTAATTAAATGTTTATCATCACAATGGACTAGTTTGACCTCCCTCTATACATGATATCCCTATAGGGATGATAAAATACCGCATTAAATATTTCATGAACCATAGAATCCATTATGTTTATCAAAATTATAAAAGAACATAATTATGGAATCATATAAAAGAATTGGGGCCTCTAGATTTTGGTGGCGACAACCAATTTCATCATAAATATTAACAAAACCAATATATAATAAGTAATATAAAAAATTTCTTAGTTATTCCCTGATCTACCCCATTCCATTGCAATTGCAGCATTATGGTAGTATCTTGGAAAGGGAAATGGTAGCCCCCCTTATCCTGTCCACAAGAAAATATCTTTGTTATATGATGAAATATATGCCACCACCAATAGATTGAAGAATCCTATGCAAAAAGATGATTTTTTATTTCTTATCAAACAAGAAATTAAAAATATGATAATAATGGGTGTCTCCCCATCTTGAGAGTATAAAATAAAACATATTAGATTCACCCGGATGAATAAAGATAAAATAGGGATATTATATGGATACATTATAAAAAAAATTGTTCTGGGATACATCAATCTACAATTAACATAAAATAAAATCAAGGAAAAATAAGGGACTTAAAATAGATTTTCTGATAATGTAATTTTGTTGTAAACTAGTGACAAATATAGATAAAGAATCAATCAGAAATTCCAGGATACTAAAAGTGAACCAAAAGGGATTTATCCAATAGTGTTATGGTATATAATAAATTATAAAACTTATTTTAGGTGATTTTGACTATTTAATGAAGAGGTGGAGACATGAAAATTTCCCCACATAATGAAATTATTGCAGACCATCTAGGTTCCCTATCCACATCTACCAAGATCCTTGTGGGATTTTAAATAGCCCCACAACCACTACATTTCCATCAGGTATCATGTTCCAACCCATTTAACACCATGTGGCACTCAAAGACCCATGGAAAATTCCATTTCCTCTTCCTGTATTTTTAAAATTCTTCTCATTACACCCAACCTAAAAAACACACTAAAATATTTACTTTATAATCATCATTAAGAGTTAGTTCAATCTTGGAATGTTGAGGTTAATGACATCCTTCCCATTTTCAGGGTTCTCATTCCATAGATTCATCCGCATGCTTCTTGTGAGAACATTTTCATCTATTAGATTCACTTATCATTTTAACATTACCATGTAATTTATTATTGTTGGCCATATTTTGATGATAACTTTTCCAATGGAATGTAATTTTATGATGGGATATTCTCTCTTTGGTGAATTATATAAATATGGAAATTCCTAAAGTAACCTTTCACATATGACCCCATATCATCAAAATAAGAAACATTTATAGGGTCGTTCACATACCTCCATAGCTATGAGAAAGGGAAAATTGAGTGAATAGAAAAAACCTGAGGTGTAGGGGCCATCTAATTAAGCATTTCTATAATTCAGTCCAAGATCACAAAGTGTCAAAAAATCAAATGAATGATTCCCTTATAGACATATTCATTGATGACCCAATCAATGGGATTTTTAGAAACCAATGATTTCATTATATTAATACCTTAAAAAAATTCAATGTCCTTGATAGCTTCCAGAGCATGCAATACTAAGCTTAAATGTAGACATTATATATTCAAACAAAAAATAATGTTTTAGTATGACCATTAAAACATATCCATTAAATTTGTGTTAATGAATATGATTAAAAACATTTTAAATATATGTAATATTAAAATAACTTTTACTTATAATATGAATGAAATTCTATTAATTTATGAAATAATTCTAAAAGCATTATTTATTATTTACAAAATTAATTTTTAATAAATTTTCTTCTATGAGATATGAATTTATCTTTCAAAAAATTAATGATGAATGATAAAAAATAATATTTTCTATAAATAATTTATTAACGCCAATTTTGTTGTTAAATGATATGAAATAATTTTTATAATAGTTAATATTTTAAAATTTCATTTTCCAACAGAAATAATTTTTCAGTATATATTTTGATTAATTCCAAAAGGGAAGAAATATATTTAAGAATACTAATTTTAAAAAATATAAATCATACTTATATTTATACTTACAATATTATTTTTCAATGATATTTTTTTTATTTTTCTAAAATAATAGGAATTTAGGTGAATAGTGAAAATTACTTACTCGGAAAACTTGAAGGCCTTATATTTTTATTTATTTTTAGAAAATTTCCATTTTAAGGGTTTAGTGGGAACCGTTAAATAACCAATAGGCCCATGGAACATAGTATATACATGACTAGAAGGACTAGAGGTATAATGAACAATGCATACCTTGAGGCCCAACAAAACTACACATCAACTTCCCCTCCTCAACAACTGCATCCTTGATGGCACCGAGCTCCCCACCTCACATTGATAATTAGAGAGAATTTACATTCATATAATTACACGATGCTCGGTATTAATGACCATATCAACACTCTCTCATTCTTCCAATCCAGTTATCTCATCTCAGTTTACTGTTACTTGCTTTGTATCCTATTCTTGGACATGTTCTATGTTGTCTTCCTAGGTTTCTCCATAGTCTATATTTCCCAATCTCTAGTGAACAGAAGTCCTAAGGTGTCCTAAATGACTTGTGGCCTAAAGGCCTTGGGTTTCTTGAAGGCCATGTTTCCCATTGGCCCAAACCAGTTGCCCAATGGTCCAAACAGTTGAATAGTTCCAATGGATATAGTACCACTATAACTCCACTATAATATGGGTATAGTAATACATAAATATTCCTCCATTAGGCTTTGATCCATGGTTTTATCTATACTTAAGTGGTATGTTAACTAGTCAACTACCACACCACCTTCAATAGTGAAAGATACTTATTTCTCTAAGATACTATTAATTTTATGAAATTTTTTTAGTTTATGAATGAGTAAAATAAATTTGAAATTTTTTTCTACAATATATATATATATTTATAATATAAATAAATCATTGAAAATTAATATTTTGTTTTTTTAAACAATTATTATCATTTTGGATACATAGGTAATATTTTATTCTAAAATCTATTTTTATTTGATTATATGAAAAATAAATTTTCATCATATATAGAAATTAAATATACCCATATACATAATCTTATTTTTAGATCTCTAGGAAAGTATTTTGAAACAATTTTCATTTGAATTCTAGGTATAAAACTATGACTATTAATATTATATTTATTCAAAATATCAATGGAAAAAAAATTATTTTTGATGAATTGTAATATTAATAGCCTGTAATATATATCTAGTGAATTTAATTATAATATATTATATAATGACTTTAATAATTTGTTTAAACACATAAATAATTATATTAACATAAATTTATATAGTTACCAATGCTAAATAATATTGAGAACACATAATTACAAAAACACCATTTTCTACAAAAAATGATTGTGTATATATATTAAAATTTTTAATTTATAATTAAATTATATATTACAAATAAATTTAATTATACAAAATATTGATTAAATATTGGTTCAGTGCACCATAGTTTTCAAGGATGGGCTATTTTTTATTTTTATTACAACATAAACTACATAGTTAATAAAGTACATGTGAAGGTAAGAACATCAAAAGGTAAATTTGAAAACCCAAGAATAAATGAGTTCCAACACATTAAACCATTTATGGAAATATATGTTTGTTTATTTATTGACCATATTTCAACCCAAAATATGTATTTTTATAATATTATTAGTATTTTACCCCTTATTAGTATAATTATATCATTTCAAAAAAAAGGGTTCTCTCAAAAGTTCCCATTTCTTCACTTATAAAAGGATACACTTCCACAACTTCATGCCAAAAAAATTACATATAATTAATTTGTTAAAATATAAATTATTTCTCCAAGTATAAAATTATATTATGATCATAAGCCTTTAGTATCAATTATTTATCCTAATTCTATTATTTACACTGAGACTTTCAAGTGAATGTTCGAAGTCGCAAAGTGACTATTAGGTAATCCATACCATTTTCATTGTAGTATTTATCGTACAAACCTATACTTATCAGAGTATAATTATAAATATTGATTAATTACTATAAATAATTTTTTCTATATTAATGGATCAATATTTATTTATTCATTTTTAGACAGCTATATAAATCAATTGTTCTTAATCATTTGTTGAGTGGACGAATAACTCCATGATGTAATTTCTCATTTCATACCGTTATGTTATTGATCTATAATTTTTTTGAAATATTATTAAAAAACATTAAATGATATATATAATATGATTATTAATTTTTATATGGACATTGTACACTTTATTATGCATACTCACCCATCAAGGTATATTGTTTTCAGATTTGGGTTTGTTTATTCACCTACATAAATAATGATATAATAATCTTTCAAAGATGATAATTGAAACTTAATTAATAATGTTGTTATAAGATAATATTAAATAATTTTTTTTATTTATTATATGGTTGTATCAATTAATTAACATATTATTATAATAACATCTTTGACTGCTAAATTTACAAAAATATATTGACACATATTTTATTTTGATGAAAAAATATTAATAAACATCATAATAATTTATATAATATGATTATAAATTGTGTATAATAAATAAAATATATCAAAATACTATTTTTAATAAGGTATCTAATGAAATTAATTTTAAAATTCAAGAAGATAAGTTTATGCCTAAAATGAATCAGGAATAAGGTAATGGTTTTCATCTCAAATTCATCTCTTTGAGATATGTTTTGTATTATACAAAAATTTTCATTTATATTGGGTATACACATCCTATTCAAGATAAAATATTATCAATTATATTTAAATAATCATATTTTATATTCCATTACAATAACACAATTTCTTGGGGGTTCAATTAAAATATTACTCAAGTCATAATGGTTCATTATCAAAAACATTAATTCTTTGAGACATATTTCTGTTATACCATATGTTTTACATTTAATGGTGTATTAAATATCCAAGTTTGTATATTTATCATATTAAGTTTTCATTCACGAGAATTACTAATTCAAATCAGTTTATTTTTATCAAATTTATTTACTCAATTATTTCCTCTGCTGCAAAGCTCTTTGTAAATGAAATTTTTATTCATTTATTAATGATATTACTCTAGGATATAAAATTTTATAACAATATAAAAATATATAATTTAATTTTTTATTATATCTTTTATATGAAATTTAATTTCTACCACATAATAATCCTTTTTAAAATATATATTACTTCATGTAATATAATTCTTATAAGGGTTATTGATAACTCAAGTCACATTTCCTAGAGTCATAATATTCCTCAAGATGTTTTCCCCATGTATTCATTCTCCCATAAAAATATTATATGATATTTTATTTTATAATCCTATATGAGAGTATGATTTTCTAATAGAAATAGTTATTCTTACCATCTTTACAATGTATGTTTTGAAGAAGATATACAGTTTATGATATTAAAACAGATTTTTCCATTAAATTTTTTATATCCTTACATCCTATCCAAATTTTCATTAGTTAAATCTTATGTTTTTTCAAATTAGTAACATTTATGATTCTTTTGAAAATTAATGGTTACTAAATAATTTTTAATTCCCCTTTTGATAATTTTTTTTGAATTCACCCATAATATTTTTATTTACATTAATGATTGAAATGTTTTCCGAAACACTTTTTGAGATTTTACATTCACTTCCATTTTCATTTTAAAAAGGATTCACACTAATAATATTTATGGTTTACTATTTATCCTCTAATATATAACTGTTTTCTTTTAATCAAGTCTTGATACCAAACAATGGAATTATTAATCTCATAATGTGTGGTATCGTTCAATCATTATTTTTTAATGGTGTTTTTCATCTTTATCAACAACCTTATATGATTTCTTTATTACACCAGTGTTATATGGGTTTGAAAAAGTCCAAAAACTCATTTTAGACAGATAAGGATTACGATAATCAAGTATTCATTTATCTATATACCCTTTTATAAATATTATTTGAAATTAAAATATTACAAATTTTATATTTGATAATGGTCACCCAAATAGGATTAATCTACTAACATTGGGAAATGAGTTTCCATTATATATGATTTGAAGTAAATAAATATGTTTATTTTTTTGTTTCATTAGGCATTGTTTATTTATTTTCTCATATTATGAATATATTGAACAAAACTAATATATTGTTGGGAAATGAAATTATACAACAATTGATCCATTGGTAGGTCTCATTATACAATCATATTGGGTTATTTTTGTTAATGCCTCCCTTGAACAACATATTTACTTGATCAGAATATCAAGATGTCTTAGATCAGAATACCTTGTATTATTTTATTTAATTATCTATCTGACAATTTTCTTTTCATTACTAGGGAACCTATTTTTGATATACATGTTTTTAATTTATTTCCATTATTAACCATGGATACATTATTATTTCATTTTCATTATATTTTGTAGTTAATTTTAATTATATATTCCTTTCATACTTTTTATACCATTATTAAAAGATGATTTTATCATTTATATGATTTATTTTACTGAGTGTTTTATCTCACCCCCTTTTTGTGTTTCCATTTTCCAAATGTATGAATAATATCATTACAAATGATATTTATAAAAATTTAGACTATAAGAGATATTCAGGTCTTGTAAAGATTAAGTAGTTTCATATATAGTGGGAAAATATATTCATTAGTTGAGCTATATATTCATTTTTTTATTTTATAGTTTTTATTGAATATATAAACCTATAAACATAAAGGGTCGTGGGAATTTATGCAGTGAAATATTTTTCATTATTTTATGTAATAATGTGGTAGTTTTGTCTCAAAATATATCATGGGAACCGAATCTAGTATGTATAGTATGTATTTCGGCACCAGATCTAGGAGCACGAATCTGGGTAATTATTGTTGGTATCAGACTAGGGTATAGATAATTTTAGATATTATAATATTTATCGATCATAATCTAAGGTTCGATGACTTAAGATGTTTCAAAACCTTAAAAGAATATATAAAATTTTAGGATAATATTTGAATTAATGTTATGGAAAAAAGGGAAATTTTATTTGGTAATTATGAAAAGAGAAATTTAGTTATAACTATAGTCATATGTATAAGATATAATTCTATGTATAATATAACATCCTAATGTTTTGGTAAAGTGGATATTATGTGGTTATCCTAGAAATTAAATCCATTCTTATATAATATAAATCGGTGAAGGGCCTAGTTTGATATACTTAGGGATAATAACCTTGATGATAGTATATTGGGAATTAACTTTATTGTCACCAAATGCACTATAAAGATTCCTTCCTACAAACCTGGTTTGACACACCCTTCGTATATTCTTTGGTTAATCACATTCTCTTTATAAAAGATTATGAAGGATTTGATAATGATGTAAATTAATTATATCACCTAACCTAATTCGAAAATTACCAAGGATATCCTATTATAGAATAGGAAGATCTATAGTTTGAATCAAAAGCATCATATACTAAAAATACTAGTTTCATTGTTGGATTTCATATTTACATTGATGTTTTCAAATTCATATTTTGAATTTTATCATAACTTCTTTTGTTATAGTATTTGGATGAAACTAGATTTAAAAATGGAGTTTATAACATAACATATACTTAAACCAATATTTTGTATATCTAAATAACAAAACATACACTAAAGGTTTATAATTTTATTATATACCAACTATGAAGGGAAAAAGGTGAGTTTCCTTGAATTACCTAAGGTGGTGAATTCGATATCAAAATATAAAATAATTATTGATACTCTTTGATATTTTAATTATTGGGTGATATTTATTTATTATAATATGGTATATTAGAAATGTTATTATGATTATATAGAACATATAAGTATTAATATTTACTATTTCTATTTTTATGGTTTCGAGAAATATATTAAATGGTATCAATAACTAATAAATTTGATTTCAGTGATGGATATATTTTTTCTGATATCTATTGGATAAAATATTATTGAGGGCTTCGTAACTCCAATATTTAAACTATTTTTTATTTTGAGTTAATAAAGGGAAAATTTATTTTTTTAAAAGTTAGTTACATTGTATTGATATACATGGAATTGATTATTTTTTTAATGTAAAAGTGAACCATTATATTTTCTTATAGATATTATTTAATTTTTGAAATATGATTCACATTGACTTTTGAGTGACCTTCTGGAGTAGTAGATAGTTACATTGAAAAGATAATATCAGTTTTAATATTTTGAATAAAATATTCTCTAACAACTGTTCAATGTAAAAGAGATTCAAAATTTTATGGGAAAGGATTATTTTAGAGAATATATGATAACACTATATACATACATGAGTATGTGAGTGTTTGAATGATTAATGTTGTTTTTTTTAAAGATAAGTAATTTAATATTTTCATACCTATATATCTCTCCCTCATGGTGTTTTAATGAAAAAACATAAAATATTATATCAAATAGTTTCATTTTGTGTTTCTCATTTATGCATTAATGTTTTTCAATTCATGTTTTTAAATAAAAAAAATGATTGAATCTTTTGGAAAATTGTTAATTAAAATGAAAAAAATTTAGTGTTATTTGTGGCCTATTAAGAGTATGGATAATGTATTTAATTCTTTTAAAGAGGGTATTATAACCCTAGGGGAACCAAGAAATATGTTGAGGATTCACTTCTTGATGAATGATGCAGCAAGATTCATTGGATTTTCAATGGCATGATATAGTGACTCCCTATATCTGAAATACCCACAAATAAGGTAGTTATATAAAATAATATAAAGTCCATCAGATAGTCCACTAGTTACCTGATGGTAGATACATTATAACTAGTGGCGTCACGGTTAAACCTATGTGGAAGCATTTACTATAGTCAACAAATCTCTTTCTCAACTCTGTGAAGCACTGGATCAACCCAAAAACCTCCTAAATGTTCCATGTAGTCTTTAAGCTTATATATAGATGATCATGGAGGTTGCAAATTCATCAATAAAAAAGTTCATTGTGCGACAACCCTCTGTCGTAATCTAAATGATAAATCTATTTTCTTTCCACAAGGTAACCAAACCAAGAGCTATTCTCTATTTCTGAATATATTTTCAATCAACCATTTACTATCTATCACTGTATTTTTGTATCCATCCTTAATGAGATATAATAATAAATTTGAAAATTATTTTCACCAAGATAATATAGATCCACTCAAAAATGAATCATTATTTAGTCCTAGGGAATCTTTTGAAACCAATATAAGTGGTTCTTGGATCTTTTCTAAATCTAAGTGAAGTAGTTCTGGGAATTTCATTAAAACAAATGAAATATATTTATTATACATTTCTATCTAATTTAGGGGTGGATACAAATGTTCAATTCTTGAATTATTGCCAATGTACTTATTAAATATTGTTTGAATCATTATTATTTTATTGTATCTAATCATATTATATCAATTCATTTACTTTCATATATTTGGATCAATAATTTCAATGAATAACTTTCATATTAACATTTTATCTTAGAAATAATTTATCAACCATATCTCAATTGATTTATCCCTTTATTTATTCCATTGTTTCAAAATAGTTTAATTTTTAAATTAAACATAATCTTACACAATAAATATTTAAAAATAAATCTGACACCTTCTAATTTCATGCCATATTTCACCCAAAAATAATTTGTTTTGAAGGCTTATTTATGTATTTCTCATAAAAATATAATGTTTTAAATTTATTTAGATTGTAAACTTGTAAAAAAAATAATGTTTGATTTATAAATGGTTTCAAATTAGTTTACCCATCATCCATTCATTAATGGATCAATTCCTTCATAATAAAAACTATCATATTTATTTTCCATAGAATAATTGTTTATCATATATAGAAATTAGTTAGTCATGGTAATACACTTTCAAATGAACCTTATGATAAATGGACTCCTCATGGAATTTCATATTTTGAATTAGATGTCAAATTTATAAATTTATTTCATTATAGTTTAGATGAAAATGAAATTTAATATATCTACATGAAAATCATCTCATGAAATTTTGAATCTACTATAAATTGAAAACTAAAAAAAAAATTAGGAAAATGAAAAAATATAGGATATGTATCTACAATATTTTGATTTTTTATAAATACATCCTAATGAATATATTACTACAATCATTACATGGTTTTTATCATTTCTATGATAAGAAAATATCTTTATGATTTTTTTAAAGAGAAATTATTTTTATGAAAAATATTATATATTTTACCTAGTTTATTGTATTCCAAATTAATACTTATCTAAGAAGATAAGGAAATTTAAAAAATAATTTTTGAGGAACTCATCAGATAGATCATGATGTATCAGATCACCATGAAAGACCAAGGTAAAAAAATAAGGAATTGAATCCATTGAATCAAAGAAAGAAATTTCTTTTTGAGAAATCCAAGACAATTATTTTTTCTGAAAATGCATCTTTGATTAAAATTAAAATTTGAAAATTTTCAACAATGTATGGAAAATTATTAAGAATAAGAAATAATCATAATGATCCATAAAGAAACATCAAATTGAAGTTTATTTTTTGACATGCAATTAATTAAACAAAAATATTCATATTAGACTATAATCATCGTTTTACTAAAAGAGGATGAATGAATAGTGTAATAGTAAAAAATATCATAAATTTTCCACATTGAGTTCTAGGGATTATTACATGAAGTTTTCCTCTTTTAGTTATTATTTTACAAAAATTAACATTGATAAAGTTGAGGTATAAATGAATTAAAATTATTAATCTTTTACCATATATTCTTTTTGTTCTTATTCTTCCTCAAGGGACCAAAGTCATTAATTCCAATAATATTCTTGTGATCAACATGAAATATTTTATCATCGCAATGTTACATTATATAGTGTGATTTAAAATAAATATAAAGATAGTTAAATGAATAAAATCATATTTAAATGGAACAAATGATTTTATTATATTATTAAAAATTAAACTTCATGATGATGTATTCGAATCAGAAATAATGCATCTCAAAAGATATTATTATAAATTTATCCAAGGTGAAAAAACAATAAATTGATCCATGGATCTCAATTTGTTAAAATTAAAAATATTTGTTTTTGTTTCTAAAAAATAATTCTCTTTAAAAAAATAATAATTTTGTAAAAGTTGTTTCCTAAAATAAGTTTTTCATTTTTATTTTGAAAATTTCAGCATCTTATATATGAGTGTAGTTGAACAAAAACGTGATATAGTATCCAAAACATCAATAATATTTAAATGGAATTTTCTAAGATAAATTATCATTACAAATAATTTTGTGTTACCAAACCCATATAAGATGATATAAGTGTGCCTAAAATTGTTTCACATTATACAGTTTTTTTAGAATACATTACTAGTCATATAAGGGTAAACAATCCACTTATTTTTTGTGATTTTTGTATGAAATCACCACAAAAAATAATATATTTATAAAATGGATTTTTATTTATAAAATATGGTATTTTTTACCTGTGATGTGATTTATGAACTCTTACATTATTTGGCTAATATTTTGATGTTCAAATTTAGGGGACCCTAGCTCATTTCATTCAAGATAATTCTTTCCATCCTTGTTGATCTAATTAAGAAAAGGTGTTTTGAATTTTCTTAAATCTCTTTTAAATATAATTTATATATATTTATAGTCCCACTTATCTATGTTTTTCTAAATTTCATAAATTTATTTTTCAATTTCATTTCTTATTTTTTGGTATATTTTTCTTAATTTTTTTAATCATTTCTCTTACTTCTATAAATTTATTTTTCAAATCATTAGTCCCTTAAATATTGAGTTTAAATCCATCACTAATTTAAACTTTATATTATATTATCTTCAATATCATATCACTATCTTATCTCAAAATCTTTACTAATATCAATGTTGTTATATTTCGTATATATTTTATTTAGAAAAATTCTTTTAATTATTTCTTCTTTATTTATTCCTTATCCAAGAATGATAATAATATTTTATCTTTAATTAATGTGGTATATGATGGAAATTTTATTACAACCATGTTTTAAACATCTTCATGGAATTATCATCTCATTTTCCACCTAATATTCCATTTTTAATGTCAAAACGGTGTATAAGCTGTAGGTGAATTGTTTTTTGAGGTGTTTTACATGTTTTCTTAAAAGTTGTTTTAATTTAATTTTTCATGGAATTAGAATATTATTAAAACATAATAGGGTCAAAATGTAATAATATTTTGATTTTTAGTGGGGATATATTTTGTGATCATGTTTTATATATCACATCAATCTTGATCATGTTTAATTTACTTTATCACTGTATAATTTACAATAGATTTACATTTAATATATCATTTTATTTAATTTTTTATTACATAAAAATGGGGTATGTATTTTTATCACTATCATAGTCTTTTAGTGACCAGATATACATAATATGTTTTCTAAATTTTTCATTGAGTGTTTAATATTTATGCGTTATTGTATTCTAATTTTGGTTTCAAAAGAACAAAATAAAGGAATATAAATATTCATGATTAATAAAAATGAATAATATGTAGTGTTATTTATTACCTATTTATATACGTTATTGATTTATTGGATCCTTAGAAGGATGCATGGAAATCCATGGAAGATCATGGAAGGAATTGGAGGTAAAAGATCACGAAGAATTATGAAAAGGTAATCACTTGCTAGCTGGTTTCTTGAGACATTTATTTCTGATTTTAAAAAAACTCACTAGGTATCCAATTGAGCCCCAAAAAATATACAGTTTGAGCATACCTAATGCATAGTCCTATAGGTACTCTGTCGTCTACCTGATCGAGGCTATAATGTAATCGATGGCAAAGAAACAGTCCATCTAATAACGCCTTCATTATGGTCAATAAAACACTTTCTGGTCCATTCAATTATTTGAATCATATTGAATACAATTTTAATGTTCCAAGAATTAATGAATACTATAAATATAGGATCATGGAATCATGGGTCTCTATTCTTGTATAATTTTACTATGAAACATCTCTTTTGTTAAATCAATACACAAAACATCATATCCTTTCTCAAATCCATCCTCTCAAAGAGGAATTATCCATTTTTATATATAATATTTCTCACCATTTTATCAGTAATTAAAATTCTATATATATATATATATATTTAATAAGATAGATAGAGTACCTAATATATAAATGATTATTTCAACGAAAATCTATCATTTCTCTACCCTCCTAATTTTTTTTATTTATAGGGTTTCTGTTTAAACTAATGTGAAATTGGTCATGGTATTCTATTAAAACAATGGAATGATTGGTTTGTGGGTATTGTTTAAATTAAATGGTAGGTGTTCATAATAATTAATTAAAAGTATTTATTGTTTGGTTCTAGGGTCTCTAGTAAAACTAATGGATAAGGTTCATGGGTTTCTGTTAGAACCACGTATAAATATTTATACAAAAAATTTACTCTAATCGAGGTGCGGAGAAGTTGGTTCTGAAATAGGGTTCTTATAAATATCGTGAACAAGAATTTTTTTCTATCTCATTTACATTATTTCATTACCTAAACTTTTATTGATAAACATGCTTGGAAAAATTTTATTTGATGATTTACAAAGTCAACATGACATTAAATTTTTATGTCAAATCATTTTTATCTCCCACAAATCAATTGATAAATTAATTTATCTATTTCATTATATCAATATAATTTTATTATGAAATTTCCATTACTTTATACTTTTATGTTTTATAATTAAATTCATCCGGACCATCATTCCCCCTTCATCTATCCAAACAATATAGAGTAAGGGATTAATTTTTTTTGTCATATTAGATATTTTATCCCAAATTTGACAAGAATACATCACCTAATTTCATTAGTGTCTAAAAGGTAAACTTATGGGGACACAATTAATTTATAAGGAGGATAATTCTGTAAAATATTATTTCTATATATGATTAAATTTTAAAATTCAATGTGTTTAATAGCTGCCCCCACATGAAACACCGTCTTTAAACAAAATTGTGACATATTTAGATAAAATATATATACTTAAGTATGAACTCTAAAACCAAGTAATTGAATTACATTAAATTAATTTGAGTAACAAATTTGTAAAATATATTTCAAAATAAAATGTAGGCTATTTTTAATATTAATGAAATTGATTCACATTATCTAAAATTTCCTAAGAGTTAATTATTTTGTATAAAAATATTTTCATAGAAAAAACATTTTTTATGTGACATGCATTTTTATTTAATGAATGAATGATTTATAATAATAAATTAGGTGTTATATTAATAAATAGGTAAAAACAATTTACATATAAAATGATCGTAAATAATAATAATAATATTTATTTTTTAAAAAATCACTTTTGTAGAGAAACTATTTTTGTTTTATTTTATTATTTATTAAAAACTACGATATTATAAATTTTAGAATTATAATTTGAAATTATGCAAATTAATTTTTTTATTTATAACAACCATATTGTATTAATAAATTTTTTGGTATTTTGATTGAAATAATTGGGTTTTTATTTGAATGGTAAACAATAGATATTTCTCAAAAAAATCACTTTTATGAAATTACCATAGTACACAAATGAATTGAATATTTTTGGAACACATTCCTAAAAAAATATATTCTTATAAATAAAATGAATATTTTGGAATTTTTATTTTTTATCAAACTCATGCATATCGTTTTAGAAGAATAAGTATTATTTTATTCCAAAACCTATTGTTATTCACTTATATTAAAAATAAATCTACATCACTTGTGGAAATAAAGTCTATCATAATGGATTTAAAATTTTATATCTTCATTATCATTTAATTTAAGATGTTTACTTCCAATTTTTGGCATAACATTATTATTACTAATATTAATTTAAATGACCATGATTTTGGAAAAACATTTATTTTGAAAGATTTCTATTACTAATTTTGTGAAATTATTATATAATAAATTAAATTAATATATATTTAAATGAATAATATAATATTATTCTTAAATAATATAAAATTTTATTAATAAAAATTTATCTAGTGACCAATTATAAATATTATTAAGAACACATAATGGTTAAAATGACATTTTTATGGAAAATACTACTTATTTTATATACATAAATTGTTTAAATTTAAAGTTTATCATTCAATTATATATAATCATAAGTAGATTAAATGAAGACAAAATATAATTTCAAAACAAATTTTTAAGAGGGTTTATTTTTTATTTATTTTATAAAAAAAATTCCATACTAAAAAATTAGTTTCCATAGTAAAAAAACTGTATAAGTAAAATTCCATGAAATATTTTGTTAAAACATGTATGAAAAATGGATTGAAATAAATTGATTTGGATTTATAGTTATAATATGACCCTGAAATCCATTATTTCTAGCTTTTAGATTTTTTAATCCTTTAATAGTGTAATGATATTTTTGAAAATTAAAGGGTGTTCCTAAAAGATCTGTTTTATTCACACATAAAAATGGAACTCTTCCACCCATTCATGCCACAACCATACCATTCAAAATATTCCTAGAACTAATTTTTTTTTATAATTATAGATTAATATCTCATTTTAATAATATATTGGTCTCAATTAGTGAGCTAATATATTCATTTCAAATGAGAATTTCTTATGAAAGATAAATTTCCCCATATAATTATCACATAATCCAAAATATATCCTTATTAATAATAATTTTACTCTCATATAAATACCCTAGTAATAATATGATTTTTTTTCAATTTTTGTATTTATTTTTATTATATTAATGTTATTATATTATTTATTGAATTCCAACTTCTTACAAAAATAAAAATATGTTAATTGTGCATTGTACGAACTATGACCTCCACGAAGTGAAATTTTTTAATTATTATCGTAATTTAATTTAATTTTAAAAAATATATAAAATAATTTTCACCATCATAAAAGAATAAAAATATTACCATTATTATTTTATTATTATTAATCTATAATATCCATTAACCATACTCACCCATCGAGATATAAATTGTTCCTATTTTTGTTTGTTGGACATGTAAATTGAATAATGATATAAATATATATCATATATGACCATGGGGAATTCAATTATAATGTTTTAATATGATTATATTGGACAAAATATTTGTTTTTCATGTCTATATTATGTATTTAACAGCTATTAAAATATCACCTCTAAATGATGCAATTACAAAAATAGTTCGATGAAAATTCAATTTTCTTAAAAACATATGAAAAAAATATAATAATAAATATAATATGATTATAAATTTTCAAAATGAAATTATTTATATAATAATAACATTACTAAAAACATAATAAAGAAACATAATTTTATTATTCATGAAGTTCGGCACATGGGATGAATGAATCTGGAAGAAGGTAAGGTTTTCATCTCAAATTCACCTCTCTTATAAATGTTTGGAATTACACACCAAGATTCATTTTTATGAATTATATAATAAATATATGAGAAAAATTTTAAGGAATTTCATTTTAATCATGTTATTTTATATTCAATTAAATTCCCACTCTTTCAATTCAATTGAATTAATATGTTACTAAATCCGCAAGGGCACATTTTCTCAATTATTAATCCATGAGACAAGTTTATGTAATTCACCATAACATCATTTGAATCACATATTCTCTAAATATACATACATAAATACACACACACACATATATATATATATATTTATTATATTTATTGTTTCATTAAATACAAATAATAAAACAAATTAGTTTCTTTTTGCTAAAATATATTTACTGAATTTCCTCCCATTTATTAATGTTCATTGGAAACACAATTTCCATTTATTGAGTTGTGATAATCCTATTATACTTAAATGATTGAAAAAATATATCAACTAATTATATTTTAATGTATTCTCTTTTTGTATGAATTTATAATACTACCACACAATTCATATTTTTTTATATATGTTACTTCATAGGGTATATTTCCCATATGGAATATTTTTAACTCATGTATCCTTTACCTGAGTTATACTATTTCATCATGAACATTTTTACATGATTATGCTCTCCCACACAAATATTATATTACATTTTATTTTATAATTTATATTGGAAAAAAATTTAATAAAAATAAATTTTTTATTCTATTTACAATTTGTGGTTTTTATAAACTAATTTTATATGATATTAAAACTAGATTTTCGTTTCACTTTCACATGTCTCAGTTTTCTATATAGACTTATCTAAAATAATCCTAATGTTTTTTCAATGGAAAATTATTAAATATTAATTTTAATAGAATTTTTTTCAAATATTTTTCTATGCTCCATTTGACAAATAGATTTAGTAAGCTTCCCACAACATTTTCAATTATATTGATGTTAAAATGTTTTCAAAAATCTATTTTATGTTTTCAAATCCATTTATCGTTAAACTTTCATTTGTATTTTCCCTAATATCATTTTTTTCACTAACTATACATTCATATATATTTATCTTTTTAGTGAATGAACACATACTAGAAAATAATCTAATTATTGTTCCCTTCTTTTGTGGTATTGTTCATGAATTATTTTCTGATGATGTTTTTCATATACATAAAAATAATTTAATGTTTACTTTGTTACATTGGGGATATATTATCTTGTAACCATAAATATTTTTAATTTGGATAGATTTTGAAAATTTTATTCCATAATTGAATTAGATGTATACCCATTTCCCTATATGGTGTGAACGTTATGTTTTAGATTATTCAGATTGGCTGATGTTCACCTATAATAAATATTATTTATTTGACATCGGAAAACTTATTCGCCTTCTGTATGTTGCTATTGAAATAAATGTAATTATTTTAAAGTTATATTGAGTTTTTTTATTCATTTTCAAATATAAATAATGAATTATCCATAAATATGTCATTGGTGGGTCCAGAATTATACAGATCATTA
Organism: Viscum album; assembly: GCA_963277665.1. NCBI lineage: Eukaryota > Viridiplantae > Streptophyta > Magnoliopsida > Santalales > Viscaceae > Viscum > Viscum album. The sequence continues at coordinate 1,546,448,650 of OY728153.1, read as the reverse complement.
ATGTATTCGCTTGTATCATGAGATCAAAATGTTTGTTAATTTTGGTTTATTCCTTCCTAAAATAAGATATTTTATTGATGGTAACATCATCAGGTCTAATATTAGAATATATTTGATTATGGTATCAAATTAGTCATCCAATATTATGAATTTCATCACTACATTGATATTTATTATAATCTATGTGATCTATTAATTTTTTTATTATCTGTGGATACATTATTCTTTTGGTTTCATTATATTATAAATTTATTTTTGGTAATATCATCCTATAATAATATTTATTCAATTTTTATTCATTGATTATATTAGTTTTATGATTTCACTTACTAAGAATTTGAGTGTAACCCTTCTTGTGTTTCCACTTCTCTAGGTTATGATGAAAATCATTAAATGAATATTTTGACCAAGATAATTTATGGGAGATGTTGAATACCTAATATAGATTGAGTAATTATTTATATAATGAAACAAATATCGACTAGCTGAAAATGATATGTGTTATATTAGTTTTTTTGTCATAATTACGAAAATATTTCAACCAAAATATATTAGGACTATATCAAATCTAATAATTTCTTTAGTTATAGTTACTATGTGATAGTTGTGTCTACGATTCATCTACAGGTATCAAAAATAGTATAAAAGTATTTTTTAGGCACTAGATCTGAGATTCTGTGTCGGAAAATTATGGGATATAAAGGGAAATACATGATCACTAACATATAGTACCATAGTTTATCAAATATAACCAATGTAATACTTCTTGAAAATTACAAAAACATCATCCTATTTTAGATTAAAATCAATTATTTAATAGTATCATTGAATATTCTGGCAATAATCAATGATTATTCTCCAATATTCACTCAACATAAGAAATAATAACTTGGTCAACCATGGGGTTCCCCAACTGCAACCATATGGATAAATTTTTTAAATATATTATTAATGGAAAAAAAAGTTAATGATATTCCCACAAGACAATAATATCATGGATACAAGCTCATTATATATATTTTTTATCAAAAATATGCTAAGTGAAATATTTAAAACCATTATAACATGAGTGTTGAAATAAAAATGATTATATGATATATTTAATTAAATATATTTAAACAAATAAAATGTCATACAGAATGAATTATATTAAAAAAAATTGTGTTTGAATGAAAACATTGAATTAAATTATCCAAACTCATCTCATTTAACAATTTAAACACTCCTTCATTAAATTATATTGAATTATTCATTTTTTATCTTTAGAATTAATTTAAAAATATTTTTTATAAACCTAACATTGATAAATGGTTATAACCCTTCAAGGATATTTAAGTGAGGGAATTTACTTCTAAATAGTAATAATCTGATCATTTAACTTTACTAAAAATGAAATTAAATTTAAAACTCACATATCTCGAGACTCTAAATCCAGAAACTGAAATTTAAACATTATATTGAGGTTTTTTAAACTCCAAACTATGATAATAAATCCATTCTAATGTTTTTGAATTTCATAAATGGAACATGAATAAATTTTGACATATCCAGGAACTAAGAAATCCCAATAATAGTTATTTTCATAATCTAGATAGAATATTATATGAGATATTAGTAGTTAAAGGTAGAATAAATATCTGTATCAGTGGAAATAAATTACAAAAATAGTAATATAGGTCCAACCACATAGATTTTAAACAGGGTCTATTTAAATTAAAACGCATAGATAAGAAATAAATACCATCATGGTTTTATAATAACTACAATAATATATGAACAAGATGATAACATTACACATTAACATTGATGAGAATAATTTGAAAATTAGTGGATACAAACATGAGGGGGGAAAATTCAAAAGGCCAAGAAAATAAAGATAATTTTTATTAAATCCATGTTATATCATTTGGTATAATACAATATTTCATATAGAAAAAATACACATGGAAATGTATTATATTTATGATTTTTGGTATATCAAATTTTTTGAGATAGAAATTTTACATGTTGGATACATGGTAATGTTATGTTTTATGAAATGGTTGAGTCATTTCACTATAAATCTGATTGTTTGATACATTTGGAATGCACATGACTCATTTAAGGAAATTATATTCATATTTCCATTCGATAGATTAATAAAAATAAAAATAAATCAAATAAATTAATAATTAATAATTTTAATTATATTTTAACATATTTTATATATTTTTCACTAAAAACACTATCCCACATTCGTTTCTATAAGGATAAGTGATAAAACTAAGATTCTATGAGTTAATATTCCTATGATCGATTGTTTTTAGGATTAATCCCCTAAAGGGAATATTTGATTGGATTAGAAGAACTATGCTACTGAGGGTTGTGGGGTATTTGGTTTGAGAAACAAAATTCAGAAGAAAACCGTATACCATATTATATTTAATACAGAATGAAGGATGACATATAATATTTGAATGGATACTCCACAAATTTATAATTTTTATTATGATACATCCTATTAAGATCTTATGTTTTAGACCTAGAAGGTTTGGAAGATGGGATTAGATCCATATATATATATATATATATATTATTAATATCTCTTTGATTAATATTTATGATATAATTAAGAATGATGATGAAAAACTTGTAAAATATATATAACAAATCATTGAAATATGATTCATTGTAAGAAGGATATTTCCATATTTTACCATCAATATTTATTATACGCAATATAATTTTTTCACACAATTTATTCTACATAGGATCCCCATTAATTTATCACAAAACATTAATGATGGTAAGTCCATTCAGATCTTTTCCCATATTCTATGATATAATCATTTTTGGATTTTTCACATTCGGATATTCTCCTTCATGTCAGTGATGCACCCAAAATATACCTTAGAGATTTTGGGATAGTGAGATTAATATGGGGTGAGTTTACCTACCCAAATGACATGTAACTTGGATTGGTAGACTATGAAGATACTTTGGTTACCTCAATGGGTCCCATAATTGGCTTTTGAACCCAATTAGAGGGTGTATATTATCTTAAATAGCTCAAATATGGGGCATCCCATCACATGACATAGTTAAAGAGTTTTTTTATTTAAGGATGTGGAAATAAAATTGGAAATACTAGGGGGTGTAATTCTATTTTAAATAGGAAACACCCTTATTGGTGTACTTGAAAACACTCTTTGGGGAGGTTTTGAAAACTCTCTATTTAAAATATGTGAATAATATCTATGAGAAGGACATAAAAACTCACAATAGGTAGGTTGTGAAAAAACCCTTAATTGAGGTCAAAATACAAAAAAACTACCTTGTTATGGTGGTCTGTGATAATAATTGTGATGAATACATGAATATTGAGTCAATATTATACTAGCTCGAGGTAGATAATAGGTCATGTCATATGCCAAAATTTAGGGAATGTTTGTTCATTCACGGGCATGGTGAGTCTTCTACACTGCTAGGGACAGCAATCTAGGAAACAATGCATAGAAGGACAAGGAATTCAATTGTATTTTGTGATTGGATAGAAAATTCCCCCAGTTGGAATATTTTATATAGGGGTAAGTTTATCCCATAGGTCATTATCACTTTTTACAAGGGTGAAAGACCCCTAGGTAATTGTACCATTTTTTGTGATTATTATGACATTCCCAAAGACACCCCACTAATGGATGAAATGAGTATGTTTAATCAGGTATGTGGTCTCAAGGATTTATTGTGATCAATTTTTACTCTAATGGGTTTGGTGGTTTTGCAATGCTGGGAATTATTACTTTTCATTATAAGAGAAAACTAACACTACACCGTGAATATATATTTGGTGTCAGTTTTCATCATGAAACCAAAGATCTGGTTGGGTTATTTTTTTCATTTTTTTATTTATTTATCCATTATTTTCACATGTACATATCATTTAATTTACTTTCTACGTATGAGACCTCATTTTTGGTTCCCTACTACGTTATCTACTATCAACTTACTTAGGATGTCATTTCAAATTTTTACCGAAGTAGATCTCACTTTTAAATAGATTTACTTTAGGATGGATTCGTTTCATGATTGAGAAAGGTATCTCAATGTCAATATGGATCATGCAATGTGGTTTAACTCAATGTTATTTTGGATCCTTATTATTTAATATTTTTTGTTTTTTATACTAAATATGATGTCAGACCCATGGTAGATAGAGTCTCTACATGAGTATGTATGTATATACATTTCATATTATTATTGTTTTTATGTTTTAGTTGTCTTCATAGATTTATGGTTATTGATTTTGAATGGTACTTTATTATTTTGTTTTATATTATTGAACTCTCATATAGGGGTTATATTCTCTTCATGTTAACTCCTTAGACCTTTCCCATAATTTTTATCCCCTGCAATATGGGGTAGTTCCCTTGTTGTCATTTCGTTCCACCATTCCAATTAATATTCATAGTGATATTTGGTGGGATGTTAGAATTTTATCTCATATCTATTTTAATTTTTTTCAATTTTTTTAAAATATGGTGTCCATGATGTATAAAAATGTGATAGAACATGTGATAGACATAAAACATTTGTTTCATAGAAACCATTTCTTATATCAAGTCCATGTTACTAGGGGTTGGATAAATGTTCGTTATTTTTTATGTTACAGTTATTTGATTTCAGCTCATATGACACACATGATGTCTGAGGTTGATGATTTCATGTGCAATTTTAGCTCTTATCCAGTAGAGGAAAGACTCATAAGAGGCAAGATGATTAATAATGAAGGAATATCATGACATATAAGCCATCATAAGTTTGTTTATTAGTAAAAACTAAGGAAAACAAATTTAATGTGTCAAAAATTAATCATACATAATTTTTTCAATATAATTCCATTATAAATTGTAATAATCATGAGTAACATACACATACATATTTATGACAACTGATCAAGGGGATCTGTGGTGAGATTCATGTTAGAAAAGAAATGGATTTAGTTTCATGCACACAGTAGATGCGGCGACCCTATTAGTTATTACAAAGAACTAGTTTCCCTAGTGATATGCCACTTAGAGGTAATTACTATATAGGTTTTATTATTTAAAATGGCATTAAAAACCTATATGGGTTTTAAAATATAGTTATCAATGACATTATACATAACCAAACTACTTACCATGTTTCCCATAATAAGAATCATCTATAATTATATTGTTATATATATATATATAGGTATATATATTATTTCATATTATAATGTGATCCTCCAGGGGGACTCCCTTATACAGAGCCCCGATAAGGAACCACCTATTTTTTTATTCATGGAGGGGCAGTCTCGTGTGTGGATTCTTGTGAGAATCCATATCATTCTAGGATGTTGAGTTTGAATTCATTATCCTTAGGAGTTTTTAATCCCCTATATTTGGTGTTTTAGTCACATTATTTATCATTTTTTTCTTATACTGGAGTATGTAGGGTGTCTTTTTCAATGATTCCTTATATAAAACATGAATTGATGGAAAAGAAGGGATACATTAGTGACCTTGGGATTTTACATTATTTTTTAGTGTGTTTGTAATTAATTATTATTATTAAGAAATTAAAATTCTTAGGAAGACTAGGATTGTGAATCCTTTAGAAACAAATCATTGGTAGACACTTTGGGTTGAGGTTGGTGCATTGGAGTTGAAAATAGGTATGTAGTTTAGTAATGGGGAAACAATGACACTGTAAACAGAGGTGGGATGTGTATAAAAGAGTTTTTTAGATTGATCATGAGAATCTTAAGGGATTGTAATATCATTATGTGGATTTTGATTAAAGACATGCATTATTCCTTTGTATTTTCTAATGAAATAACCATGAGTGCTTGTGCCTTTGTATCATGGATGTTTTTGAAGTGTAGGTCTGATGAGACACCTGACATAGCTGAAAGTGAATGCAACTCTATAGAAGGTTATAGAAAAAAGGATTCATGAATTTCAGCATGTTTCATGTTTGGTGGGTATGTTTGGATAAGAATTTTCATAAGTGACCTTATTTGTTTTGAATAGGACCACTAAGTGTTCTCATGATCTGATGAATCTTACATGAAACATGAGTGGAAAAATAATGTGTTATGTGTATGATCATGGACATTATAAAATATTACTTGTAGGATCACATTTATGGTTATGAGACTAGGAAAAAATGGATTTTACACCTATTAATTTTGGGTGAGATCTATCTAAAACATGATATTCATGTTTCGAATCTTCTAAATATTAAATTGGTGATATATGTAACTGGGATTGTGATAGATGGATTTTTGTGAGTTGTTTATGTTTTGAGTACCCTATAACAAGATTATCATGTATTAAGAGGAGTGACACATATCTGAGTGTGGTAAAACATGATGAGGTTGGGTTATATAGAGGTTTAAGGGTGTGACAACACATTTATTATAAATTTCAGGGAGATTAAATTCCATATTTCTGGAATGGGTGAATAATTGATGTTCTATCTTTATTCTTTTGTAAGAGAGTGATTAATAACACCAATAATTATGTTCAGTGAATGATGGGGTGTGGGATATAACTATCCTAAAATCAATTCATTGATGGGTAGATGATGACACATCAATGGTGGTGAGTAGAGGGTTAGTCATGGTGTTATGACCATCATGCTATAATAATCGTGGATTCATCAAACTAGGGGTTGAGAAGTTTTTATTGCATTTTGGTTTCAATGAGTATATGAATATGAATGTGTATCTATTTTTTGGTTATTTTTTGGTATAAATTATAATATCATATCAGATGGAATCTATGAATCAGTCTCATATTTTAGAAAATTGTTATGATCCATGATTTTTCATATTTTTCATGCATTATAGCTGATGGTGTGGTAGTGCACAAAAGATTATTTTGAGTAGTTGAGGATTCAAATGTGTAATTTCACAAAAATATGGTCATGGAAATCAATGGATTTATTTATATTCTCATAGGATTCCATTCATATTAAAGGAATTATGATCATGTAATTTTGAATTATATTATTGGATGTTATCAATATTCATTGTGATAGGTTGGACATAGGAAGGATGACTAGTGGTATTATATTTAATTCGATACAGTGAGATGGAAATAGCATTAGGTGCATTGTTTTAGATATGATGGGTACATTTTAGGTTTTTCTCAAGGATTGTAAAGTAAAATATGACATGAACTATCCTTATTATTAGATAATATAATCTTATTCTATTTACTTTATAAACAATGTTAAGTACAAGTAGTGGTGTTTGATAGGTGGTTTCACATATGTGTTATTGTGGATGTTGGAAACTACATCAGGAAAATTTTATGAATTTTAGGATCATGATTAAATAGAAAATTCCCACATTTTATCACACTATAGCTCTAAATTGGTTTTCTGGTCATGGATCTACAGTGATTATAACCATATTCTTTATGATCAATGGGATAATGAAAAGGTGGTTCCTTGTTATTGAAAGGATCTTTTTAGTTTCTTGTTAGTGTTTTAGTATTGATTATTAGTGGTGATTAGGTTTTTGGTACATGGTGTTCCTTGTTAAGGAACTATTATAAGGAAATTAATTTTTATATATATGATTGAATACTGCAGCTTAAACATGAACCAATGGCATATGAAGCTCAGTAAATATGATTGGATGTCCACTGAGAATTAAATGTAATGAGAAGTGTTATGGGGGGATATTTTAATATTTTATGTATATATAAAAAAAATATTTATTGAATTTTAATTTCTAGTTCATTGATGGGATAGATATTGAACAATAGTTCAAAATAGAATTATGAGAGTTTAAACACATCAAAATAGTTATCTTAGGCCTGGAACAGATGTAAGAAGGTGGTCGAGAGTAGATTAAGAGAACTAGGTGATTATAATGGTGTCCTTGATACATGGGGGTTTCTATCTATAGCCATAAGCTTTCTAGTTACTATCTATTCTTTTGGATAGTTTTCATGATCCATCAGCTAGATGGCTCCCCTGTACATTTCTATTTGGTGGGGAATTTAAGAGGGAAAACTAAAATTATACCCCCTCATGTTTTAGAAGGTGGAAGATCCTTCCACCATTATTTTTTCCCACATAACAGAGGGTTCCTAGACCCATCCATAAATTACATTATCCACATTTTTTGTGTTTTATTTAGTACTTTATAGTGATCTTTACTGTGTCACAGCCTTCAATGACCTCGTTTCTTATCCCCCATATTTCCTTCCAATATTTTTCTCTGTGTAATGGGTATTCAAAAATTCCAACAGAGCATGGTGGAATCATATATAAATTATGGTACATGAATGTGAAATTTATAGGGGGATTCCTAATATGGCCTCTATACATTATTTCTTATCAACATGATAGAGGCACTTTAAGTGACCAATTTTATTATTTTTTCCATTGAACATAAATTAAATAGATTGTTCAAATAGTTGGCTATGTTTTGTATATGAATAGTTTTGATATTCGGGGTCTATGGGGAATTTATTTAAGGTTACTATTCATGGTAAAAATATGGTTAGGTAGCCCGATGAGTTCTTAGAAAAAATTTCATGTTTAATTTTTATTATGTAATTAATTATAATTAATTTATTTAATTTCCTTTTATTAATTTAAGGATTTAGGAGATTACGTAAAATTTTGAGAATGGGGTAATCATGGAACGTCCTTGTAAAAGTCTTTATGAGATATTGAAACATGATTAATTAAAAGAGAACTCTTTATAAATATGTTGGTCAACCATGGTACTCAACCTATGGTACAATGCATCCTTTGAAATGATTTATATATATTCTTTCACATCATTGTGGTGTTTAAGCTAAGATAAATAGTGATGGAATTTTCTATAAATTATTTATGATTTTAAATCTAAAATCAGCTAATTATTGAACTATAATTCCCTCAATTAAAATGATGAAATTTCAATGACACAGATGGATGTTTCCCAGTAACTAGTCAGACTCATCAACCAATTGTCGAATAGATGACTTTAATGAAAATCCATATTATTTAAGGAAAATAAGACTCATATTATATATGTTATTTATTTAATGGTATGTGTAGTCCCTAATTTAATTTTTTTATAGTCTTACTATTAGAGGAGGAGGCTAGATGATATGGACATCCTATGATTTTTTTCATGTGATCAATCCTTATATAAATTAGAATGTTTCGTCTTTTTAGATGACTCTGGGGTGAGATATCCTCCACCATAGAGTCAATACCATGGTGGGTTGAACATGAAGAGACACAGGGGACCCCGTTGGGCACCCTACTGGGTTGATGACCCAAGTGAGAGGGTATTCGATATCGTGTTTGGATATATGATCATAATTTATCATCTCCAGTCTTTATTGATGCGTCAAAAACATCATTCCTAATTTGTTTCTTTCAGTACCCCCAGCATAATCATTACTTATCAGGTCACACATGTTTCAAATTTAAGGTATTAACCAATCATTAAAGGGTCATCTCGTCACTTTGATACTAAAGAGGGTAATTCAATTGGATATAAATATATCTATATAAATACACAAACACAAATATATAGATATATATATATATATTAAGGAAAAATAGGATCAATACATATAATCATAATCATTTCATATCATGAGAGGTCCCCCAGGACACACACGCACCCAAGCATATAATATTTAGAAACTTATCATGGGACACACACACAAATTCACAAACATCTATATCAAGAAAGGTATTTTAGTCCACACACACATGAATAATCATAAAAACATAATATAGTTTTATATAATTACTATAAAATTTTAAGCATATTATTACCATAAGAATACTAAAGAACAACATCAAGGTTCTCACCCAAATCACGCTCAAAAAAAATTATGACTTGAAGTAACACCAAATTAACACTTGAGGATTCAAAATAAAATAATCAAGACGTTTAATAATGAAATTTCTAGAAATGGTTTAGTCTATCCCATTAAGATATCACATAATGAAAGGATCATGTTGAATATGAGAATAATAAAAATAATCTGATTCCACATTCCATTTCCTCGATATTCTAGAAGGAATCACAAAAATTCATATTGGAATTCCAATAATCTTCCATGGAACCTTATATATAATGTATTTTTTAGAGATAATATATTATATCCAGAAATGATTATAAAAATAGTGAAAAAATGATAAATGTTTCAAAAATAACTAAGAGTAATGTCTATATATCCAATGGAATTAATCTCATGGATGAAGGAATTATCTAGGAATACCCACTAGAGTCCCTAGGTTAAAGATCCTTATGTTTATGAGAAATAATGAGGAGTTTCATAGGGTTTCATGGTCATGTTAGTAATTTTAAAATTATTTAATTATTCATTCTTGATTACCAAATCATGTGCCAAATGTGTAAGGCCCACTAGCACTTCACGGAACCCATATGGTTTAGCCACATGATTTTGTAAACTATTTACCAACTATGTGCCAGTCTCTACAATTATCCAATATGTATCACAGTTAACTAGGGAAGACAACATGAATTCCTTAACCATTCTAAAATTGTGCTCCCAGTTAAAGGCTCCTAAAACCCTTAAAAAATTATTATAAAACTACCTGATAATTCACCCAACAAATCATAAATCGAAAACACAAAACTAAATGATAAAATAATGAATAATTCTCTCTTAATGTTATAAGGAATTCCAATCCCCGCCAATGTACTACCCTTCCTTGAAATGTTTATCTAGTGGTACTGATTGAATAACCCATGCCATAAACCCCACACATTTGATTACAACTCTAAGTGGTTCATGATGAATGCATTTTTACCATTACAGAACTCAAATTAAAGACATCATATTCACTCATATTACCTTTTCACTATAATGAATAATCTCCAAAAGATATTCCTTAAATAGAGAATCTTACTCTAACTTAATATTTTCACTATCAATCCCATGTGAAGGATCTGTCTTATACTTTATATAATGAGATGTATGAAATAGAGCATTTATACCTTCATATCATAGAGGAAAATGCCATCAGTAAGCCACCATCATGACTTATTTCACTACCCTGAATGATCCCACAAATTATCGTCATAATTTCCCCATCATCTACAATCATCAGTACCACAATTGATGTGATATCCACTAGAAACAAAGTCACCCATGGTGAACTCCAAGGGAAACATCTTGAGTCTACAAAAAAACACTATTTACTTCCAATGAAAATGATATGTGTCCTAATTAACTACACCTTTTCCTAGTTATCGTGATATAGAATAAAACCAATAACATCAAAATCACTATAATTTTCATAAAATAATAGATAATGATTCGGGAAACGTAAATATCATCAAAGTGATCAATATGAATTTAATTCAAAAAAGTGTAATTATATTAAAATGATACCATGGTCATATGGTCATCCCATGATCTACCAATATTGACAACTCATTCCATAAGAATTTTCAATTGAATCTATGCCATGTTTTGGATCTATCCATTTTCATAGGGATATATGTCATACTAAACAATTTCTGTGACACCATCACATGCTGATAGCCTTTCCAAAACCACAATGTAATGCGTGTATCATGATCTGAAATGATACTCTTAGTTACTCTATGTATCCATTATACCATAAAAATATTAACCCTAACCCACTAATTCGAAAATTTATTTTCTCTTCTTTCCATGAAATGTTAAGATATTTCAAACTTATCAAGGATTACCCACATTATATCCCAAACTTTAGGGGTCCTTTGAAATCCAATGAAAAATTGTATCACCACCCAATTAAACATCAACAAAGGTATATAAATTTGTTGAAGTAAAATACTAGTTCATTTATGTTAAACTTTGATACTTATAAAATTAATTAAATGAGTGATGAACCCCGTCATGTCATTTTTCATGTGTGGAAACCAAAAAAACATTATTTACCATGAAAAATATTTGCCAATACTGGATGCACCACCCATTTTATGGTTTGTGAGTCCATAATTAGTTCTTCTATCAAATAAGTGGAAACTACCAATCTACCACAGACACGAAGCATTGTATTCTAATCTAAGTATAATCATATAAAACATCTATCATCTTTCAACCTCTTATGAATCACTATAAGATAAGGATTAGTATTCCAACCCACCTTGATCTAATAAACCAAAAAACACTTGATTATCAAGGGTGAACAAGATACCCCCAATTTCATCATAGATACACCAACCATCCAATTCAAAACAAAACTCATCAACATCCCATCTTCTTCCAATGCCAAATATATTGACCCCTTCCTATTTCATGTATGATCATCTACTATAATGTTGCCTTTTCCAGAGATAAATTCTATCTCAAAATTGATTAACATCAGAAACTCATCTCAAAGTGTCTAGTTCATATTCATGACACACTAAAAAAATATACTGTAAGATCATATTCTCAATATAGAATAATAATATCTCTATGAATAGACAAAAAGATCAACATTTCCAGATATGAACCAAAACAATTAACTCTATGTCATGATTATGGTAGTTATTCTCATTTGTTCTCAGGTAGTAGGACCAATGAGAAAATATCTAGTCATTATGGACCAGAAAACCCCCAAATTAACTCAAGTTTCATCATATTATACTACAAAATCAATCCAAGGTTATAGTAAAATTTGAATCATAGAATATTTAAACCTTCTCTTTGGATCTAAGAGGTTATTCTCATGACGTCTAGTACACTTGAAATGTACCCCATACCTTAAATCCATTTCATGGGTTATAATAAATGGTATATGTCCTTTATGAACCACATATAGTACCTTTAAGATCCAATGAATCATTGAAACTATAACAAATTACTTAAATTCTCCCATGATACAACAACTTATTCACACATTGGCTCAAAATAAATAACATTCTTAGATATAACATTCAAATGAAATTTTACCAATTGGATTCAACCATTAAAAAAACAAATATTGGAAGAAATTTGATATCATTGTAGTGCACAAAACATAATAACCGAATAAAAGCATGAAATTATGTGATTCATTAATATATCAAGCTTTATTACACCAAAAATATGACCAAAGACTTCTTGTATGGGTAAAAGTTTATGTTCACGAGTTTTATAAACAATGATAGTGTAAAAAACACGGTGGGCCTAAATCCCAATAAACTGAGCCACGCCGGAGGCTAGGCCTCTGGCAAATAGTAGACCCCCACCCATAATAAGATAACATGCCCCCACCATAGACTTTCTTGGATAACACATGGTAGGAAATGTCCCTGGACTAACAAGGATTTAAATCGCCTCCCCCACAACTCGTAACGCTCCTGGTTGGCTGTTAAGCATGTGGTCTATAGTTTGAGTTGCAGGGGAGGCGATTTAAATCCTCATCTGTTAGGGCATAGTTCCAGCCACGTGTTATATGGGATATTCTGAGGTGGGGGTCATTTTATCTACCTGTGGGTGGGGGTTTGTAATCTTTTATAGGGTTGGGCTCATGTGTGGGTGAGTTCATTGGGCTTCAGGCCCACCAGGTTCGTTATAGATAGGGACTTCATCAGTCTAAAAAATATTAAAATTTACTTTTATATGCGTGTCTACTCTTGAAAATTATCTTAGATATTTCCTCATGTTTAACACAATGTTGGTGATAATCTGACCATAGATTAATTTTGTAGAACCATCAGGATCCACTCGACTAATGAAAAAAAAATCAATCATATAAAAAATAAAATGGATCATCACTATTAACTAATTTAGCATTTGGTTATACATTCATTTTTATATGATACCATTCAAATTTTGGGAAAATAGAACTTGTGCACCTCAAGGGAATGTTCTTATCCCAATAAATCATTTGCACCCATGGAATTCAACTTGTTCTTTAAAATCCTTCATCAGGATTCAAGTTATTCAATGTGGAGGTATAAATATAGGTTGTTCACATAACATGAGTTCAATTTACATCTCTATTCCACAATGGAGAGGGAGTTCTAATATTTTTCTTGAAAGAAGTACTCATAATGTTCAACCAAAATATAAAAAGGGGTAGCATCTGCTACCTTATCTATTGAATGAACCATACCTTCCTCCCTAGTAGTATTGGTTTCGTACTTAATGAGGTCTAGTCATACACTACCTACAAAAAAATTTTATTATCCAATTACCTTCTTCTTACCCATTAGTGAGTAAATTTTCACCCCTATCTAATATGAAATGATATGTAATCATTAATGATTTAACTAGTACACACCAATTATCATATTGAAATTTTTTATTTATATAACTAGGTAATCCAAAATATTTTTAAATCTTACAACCAAATTAAAAAATTATATACATTGTTGAATATGTTTTTTCATCATTCTAAGAAGATTATGAAGCGAAAAAAATTATGGGAAAATATTTATAGGAAAACTGAACTCAAAAACTAAATGAGCACAAAAAATGATTGGGAATATCATATATCAAATAAAGTAGTGGATAGTGTAGATTTCATTGATTATAAAACTTGAACTATCTATAGACCATCACCATCATCATATGTGATATGATATGCTCCATAGACTATACTGGTCTCAAATACATGCCCTTTTCACCTATGATCACTGGTTCACATAATTCAACAAACCCTATGAAGTCTGTTAATAATTATTACAGTCATTATTTTCTTATGGTCACCAAATGATCATTGGAAACAGAAAACAACATAGACATATATAGATATATCTTCAAGAAACTATCATGTGAATAATTAAAAAATTGTGTACCTATAAATCCCCTATTGAATTCGCTTCCATCTCCATACACCAATAGAGTGTGATTGAGGGAGATCACAAAAATTAGTAAAACAAGTCACAATTATTCCAGGTCTATACACCAAAAGGCGTATCAATTTTTTTTGAGGATATCTACTATTTTATTGTGTTTTAAGACCTTATTAAATGAGTTAGATATATTTTCAAGAAGAAGAGAGTTCGAAATTTTCTCACATCCATCTCACAACCAAATAGAAGGACCCCTTTATATTTTATAGCAGGATCCAAAGGATCACACTCCCTAATTCATCTCATTCTTTTATAACCATTGCTATTTATTTATTGAACCTGTTTCATCAAATAAATTAAATGTTATGAATTATCAAATTTTTGGTTCTAAAGAGAATGAAACCATTTGGGGGAAGCTGTATAAGTTATTTTATCGAGTGCAACTTATCCAGAATATGAAAATAATACTAATTTCAATATATATATATATATAATTAATTATATTTTTTATATTATTATCCATGAATCATATGCCTGATAATATCCATGCATCATATGAATGAAATAAATATAGTATATATATAATATCATATTATATATTTATATATATACTGAAACATAAGCATGTGTACAGACATCTCATGCATGTACATTTTAGTTCACATAAAAAATATCCTAATTTCACCAACATCCCTTAAGTAATTTATAAAAAACATTAAATATCTTTTTTGAATCAATTCAAAATATTTTTATATGGGTTTTCATCAATATGTATTAATTTCAAATAGATACTTAGTCTTAATCGTTTTCCTTATCCAATGGAATTACTCGGTGACCCTATAAGACATATCAGGTACAGAAACATTGAGAAAATTCATATTTCAAAAGTATAAGAAAAGTGTTACCTCTAGAAAAGCATCATTTACAAAAAAATATATAATGGTGTGTAGTGTGATACCTTATAAACATACTCATATCTCCATATGAACATGTCCACTGTAATACTTATCACATGCATTGTATTTATACCTATATAATATTTTTTTATTATATCAAGAGACCACAAGAGATGGAACATGGAAATATATTATATATATCTTATCATTTCGTGATTGTATGAAACAAATGAAATTGTTTTTGAATAAAACACATGTCATTAATTTTTCGGAAAAGTATATCACTTATCGAGAATCTGTAAAGTTGAAAACATCAACTTATTTAAATAACATGGCATACATGATAGGTCATATAGAATACACATAAGAATGTTTATACATCCTTTAATACTCTTTAGAAATATCATGAATCTTCATATGGTTTTTTTCCAGAAACACTCATAATGTAATCAATATCACAATCATATTTTATGATATATTTTCCAAAATAAATTTAATTTCATTGATATCTTTCTATATAAGAAACCCCAAGTTTATTTATACTATAATATTTTATACAATTATAATCAAGATATTAAATTGGTGGTGTGAATATGAATAAACATATTTTTAAAAACTTGTATAATTATTTTAAATAAATAAAAAATATATAAAAGTACAATTTTTTTAGTAATTACATTATATGATTCAAAAGAACATTTTTCCTCAAAAATGATTTTTATTTACAATTTTTGAAAAATAAAATAAATAATTTTTATTATTTAATAATTTTTTTGATAAAATAAAATTAATTAATTTTATAAATATCATGGCATAATTATCATATTATTAATTTTTTTATAATTTTTTAAATGATTTATCTTTTGATGAATAATGAAAAATACTTATATTTATTGAAAGTTTCTTTTTCATTTCAGGAATTATAAAAGATCCGTTTTGATTTAAAATATTTAAAAAACAAAATTTGTAAGACTATATTATCAATATTCCAATTTGGCCACTAGATTGAATTTTTATGTTTTATATTTTGATAAATAAATTTTAAACTTCAATAAAAAAATTTCTAGAAAACTTCTTTTTCTCATTTTACACATTCAATTTTAAATTAAATTCAACAACTTCTGTGAATTGAATCTTGAAAAATGGATTAAATTTTTTGAATCAATAGGATCATATTTTTTAAATATTTTCATTTTATTTTTGGTCTTTTTGATTACTAACCATGGTACATATTTGTCAGCTTAGTAAGGGTAAAATAGGTAAAATAAGGTTAGAACCATTAGATAATGTCTCAAAATCAACCCATCAATTTTATTTTTCTTGTTTTATTATTGTAATTTGTAGATTTACATCCATTTTCTAATATTTTGAAAACTTTTTCTAAATTTAATTGATTAATAAAATCATTTTAATATTAAAAAATTGTAAATACAAAATGTCACTCACTTAACATTAATATATATAAATTTTTTATATAAGGATAGAAAGTGGATAAGTTTGGTTATATAGTAATATTTCAAAGACCAAATAATTTTTTATGAAAGTATTTTTTTATATATATTTATTAATTGAATAATTACCGTAAATTCATATGTAACACCAAAATATTAT
Source organism: Viscum album (assembly GCA_963277665.1). Taxonomy (NCBI): domain Eukaryota; kingdom Viridiplantae; phylum Streptophyta; class Magnoliopsida; order Santalales; family Viscaceae; genus Viscum; species Viscum album. The sequence goes on along the minus strand of OY728153.1, from coordinate 1,546,431,388 downwards.
ATATTCATTTAATTGAAAAATAAAATTAATAATTATAAAAATATTAAAATTAATACAATTCAGATGAATTATCATGTTAAACTAATTTTTATAGATTAATATAACATATTTGAGATTTTTTAATTTTTAATATATTAATTATATTATTTTAATGTTGATTTCAATGTCAAAATATTTTAATATTTCTTAAAATGACATGAATACTATTTAAAAAAATAATAATTATTAAATTATATAAATATTATAAAATAACATGAAAAATTAAAATTAAAATTATAAACGGTAAAAACAATTAATAATGTGTTCATTTATAAACCTTTTATTCATTTTGAAAATAATTATAAAACTTTAATATTGAAAATTTCATTTCCACAGATAAGATTTAAATTTGTAAACCAAGGGGTTACACAAAAAGATAAGGTCTATAATGACATAAAAAAATATCATACTTTTATTAGAGGATGTTATTTTGAACATATAATCTTTTTCATAGAGTATCTATCCATTTGGAATAATTTTTCCTCAGAATGAATTTGTAATATTGTAATCATTTTATCAGCATTGATATTAAAGGTGAGTTTCACAGGAAGAAAATGAATTTAAATGAATCATGGGTTTTTTAATCATACATATGAATTGAACACAAAACTAGTATTTTATGGTCAAGAATTCTTGGGAACATCCCACCAGAAACATGGGAGATCGTCATACAATATAGGTTGTGTAGCAGGATGGTTTGAGCCCCTTGAATGTTGTGCCATTTTTCATTATTCCCATAAAGGGATATATCAGTACCAGTGAGAAGGAACATTCTTGTGTTATCTATAAATATGTTAAAATAGTGGATCTGGAGCTGAATAATATGGAACAATTTTATCATTTGAAGTGGGATTTAGGAAAAACCATTTTTTCATGTTAGAACAAAGATGGTTCATGGGGTTTTGAGCTAGAACTAGAGGTCACCAATTAGAGAAAAATGAGCTCCCCCTCCCATGATGATGATTTTTGTGATTTTTGTGAAACTCATCAATATGGTCATAAATGATTAAAAAATTATACAATGAAGGGTGATAAAGTTGAAAAATGGATTATGAATAATATCAAACATGTAAATCAGTTTGAAAGGCTATAAATAGAGGTTAATCCTCCATAATAAGATGATTATGCACATATAAAGCTTCCCAATGAGGAGAAATAATCTTATGGTTCATAGGAGATATATAGTAGAGAAATTAACATATTTATAGGACATAAATGAAAAAATGAAAACATTATATAGATAGTAATATCCTAAATAAATGGAAGAAATATAAATGAAGGAAGTATTACTCATATTTTCCAAAACATGTGGAGAAAAGGTCACCTAACAAGATCAACCAAAAGGAAAATGATATTGAGTTTTAAAATAGTGGAAATCTCGGGGATCTAATTAATCACTATGGGGGATAAATGTTAGATGAGGACATCCTAATTAATTCTCCCAAGAATATGCAAACATTATTGCTGAGAAGGTTCTTCTAGTGGACAGTAATGATTAGTATAGGGGTGGTTCAATAAGAAAGTAATTATTTTTATGAGAGGAATCAATTGTTGGAAAATAAAAATTGAGGATTTTATTCAAACATAGTGCATGTTAGAATACCACTTTGAGGACATTATCCAAGAGGATCTGAAAAAAGGGTAGTTCCCTGAGCTAGAATTTATATATAGAAAAAAATAAATAGTCTTAAAATTATATTTAATGGTTCTATAAAATCTTATGTTTTTTTTGTGTTTAGGGTACATGGGTCTTTGTTTTGAATTATTATGGAATGGTTTTTTCATTTATTATTGCTGTAATTTTTTAGGCTTCCCACCCAACCTCAATAGTGATCTTTTAAATTAAAACTATTGATTTTAGAGTTATTTTTTGTGTTTCATTTATCTTCCATATTGAGTTACACACATTATCTAATTTCAATACACCACATTCAACAACATATCTCAACCAAACCATGTAAAATTATAAAAACTTCATTATCCTTAATATAGATAAATTTTTTAGGGTATTCTTAAAATATCATTACATGGTTCTCCAAGAAATATCTAAAGGAGGTATCCTAAAAAAGTAATCATCACTTCGAATATAATTTAGTTTATTTATTCTCAAACCACCTCTAAATCAGTAGTATTAATCATTTAATAAATACATCATTATCCTTAATATACATAAATTTTATTACTCTCTTGAATCCACAACTATCCATGTTCTTTTACATTGAATTAGATGTGTCAGTATCGTTCATGTAAGTGTGTGTACTATGGCATCCGCGTATCAATACAATTCATTTTCCATAACCGTAAACCTTTAATGGATAATATGATTGGTTCAATGATTATTTATGATATTTTTTAACATTAATATTCTTCCATAACTATAATATAATATTTACCACCTCAGCTTCCTATCCATTAAAAATTATAATGCCTCTCATCTGTTTGTGTGGACTACCACATCCATAAAGTGATGTGATTCTCCTTTCATTTATCCTTTACATGAATGATAACAGGGATATAATTAATGAATATATATATGATATATATTATCAAAGAATGATTCAATAAATTTTAATTACTATTTATCATTCATTTATTCAACCGTCAAAAAGTGTAAAAGGAATTCATTCCTACATATGACTAGATTTCTCAATGAATGGTGAAATTGAATTCTTAGTCTATAAATTTTGTAGATGAATATAAATATATAAATATATATATATATATATATATATATTTTTATTTATATGATTATTTAAATTAAATAGATAATATAACCATGATCCATGTTGACGGATCATGTCTTTAGAACAAAAACATTGGTGAGAAACAAAATTTTATCTCCAAGTACAATAATTTTAGTAAAAAATATTAATAAATGGGTGATAATATACTATAAGTAAATAACAGAAGTTATGATATATAAGAGTATAAATATATAATAATTTTTTATTAAATATATATTTAATATATATGAGTATGGGATGTGTATAAATAATGATGAGACTAGACGTAAGACATTTATGTTTTAATAAAATTTAAATCAGGATCATTTATACATGAATTTAGATTGATAAACATATAAGATAATTATCTGATAAATCAATTTAATTTTATTATAATACATTAATTTTAATATAACAGACATTTATCTTTGATTTTTCTCACTACTAAATAGTCTGAAGGAGTCTCTTTAATGAAATGATACTTTATTACACTCTTTGGTGCAAATAAGTTTTCTTCTATATCAATGTTTTATAAAAATGTTTCCAAGAATGTATTTAATATTATATTATTATTATTTTTTTATATTTTTATACATTATTATTTTTTCCAAAATAAATTTAAAAAACATTTTAATCATTTTGGTGATGATGTTTTCATTAATTTTTATCAAAAATGTGAAAAGAATGTTTTTTAACATTGTCTTCTTGAATATAATTAAATCCATCAAAAACAGTAAATGATTTTAAGATCACATTCTAATATTTGATATTTTTTTCAAATAAAATTCATCATATAATTTTAAAAAAAATTTGTTTCTAAATATTTGATTTCAAAATATAAAGGGTATTTCAAAAAAAATACACAAGTTAACTTTTAGTATAATTTTCATTCATGAAAAATTAATTTTATATTAAATATAATTTATTATGGTTATTATAAATTAATAAAATAAATTTTATTTTTTCTTTTGTATATTATATTGATTATAGGACATCTAAGAATCTCATTAACATTTCATGTGTTATGCTAGGATGATTTTATGAGATGTTTGTGAAGCCTATTTTCATTGTAAGACTTATGATTTGATGATATTATGAAATTTTTATGATCTGGTTAAAAATGTATATATGGTTTCCATTATGTGTTGGGTGGCCCAAGAATTATATCATCCTCAAGTATATTGGGTAATTTTTTGTATAAAATGAGTTAATTATTGGAAAAAAGTCGATCTTAATGATATAATATTGGAAATAAAGTCATTTTGATTGACCCATATAGAAACAAGTTGATGTTCTTGATCCACAATGATAAATTAGTATGGATTATTGACCCGTTGTATATTATAAATAGGTGTTAATGGTTGATAAAATATGTTGTGAAAGTATTGGTAGTCAACTATAAAATATGAAATAGTTTTTATATTTATGATGGTGCCACAATTTTATGATATTTTTCTATACTTATTATTTGAACATGTGGTTCGTGATTCATTAGTGATGATTTATCACCATTGTGACTTATTCAATTTTAATTCATAAAAAATTATTCAAGAACTCATGTGGGAAATATATGATACATTTAGGTATAAAATTTGTATCATACATTCATGATCTCATAATCATATTCTTATCTTATTCATTCCTATGATGGTCAATTGATATATCCCATGATTACCTTTATAGAGAATCTTTTCTCATCCTTTCTTGTGTTTCATTTACCTATTTTATGAAAAATGTTTTATGTAGTTCATTTCTATGAGGAGAACTATGTGGGAATATATTTATGGGAGATTTTGAATATATTTCATGAACATGGAATATTGTGTATATTGTCTCCAATGAAGCTAATATTTTATAGTATTGAAGCTTTAATTTATGAAATGTATTAAATATTCATCTAAAAATAATTAATATTTATATATGAAACAGAAAAGTATCTATAGTTAGTATTAGAGAAAATGTTATGAAAATATTTTGACATTTCGAATATAAAACATTGTGAATATTCTATGTATTTTTTAACATCCTAAAGTTTGGGTAATGACCATAGATAGCCTAGGATAATCCTTAATTTCCAAATATTGAGAAGAAGGTCTCCTGATTTTGACATCCTATGAGTGATATTTCATGATTATATATTATGTCGCCGTAATACTGGTATTTTGGTTACCGGAATTTTCTTTTTATTTTTATTCAAGGTATATGAATAGATGACATCTTTCTAAAAATGTGATTGAAAATTCAACGATGCCTCATGAGGGAAAAAAATTCTAGAAGATATAGAATCAAAAATTTTGTTTCAATTATCAAAAACATTTCCCTTTCCATGATTCATTCTGATCTTCCAAATAGTTAGAGAAAAAATGTATGATTGAGTATTTAATGAGGAAACATACACCGTATTTTTGTAGGTCTTCTGATACATTAGTGGATGATTGATGCATCAGATCCATGAATAAAATGTTTTTTATCAATTTCTTGGAACATGAAAATTACACTAAGTTGGTTTTCAGTTGGAAGGGAATAGGAACAATAGTGGAACCTTATTAAGAATTCAAGGAAGAAGGTTTAAATTGACTCTTTTTAATGGTATGAGTTTAATAGGGAATTATTTATTAAGTACTTCCTTGATATTCTACATAGAAATATAGAAAAGTAGTTACTTGGGCCTAAAAATGGATGATGTATTCTCGAGTACATCTAAGGATAATTTTAAATGAATTTTAAGGTAATCTTAAAGTTTAATCGTTACCCCTAAAAGAAAAACTGGTATTTTATTTAGTAAAAACCCCATTTATTTGAAAGGAGTAAGTTTTATTAGACTTTTGTAGATATGTGTTAATAATTAAATGTACAATTAATGTAGAAATTGAAGTTGCAGATTCCTAGAATACATATGGTTTTGATAAGAAAGTTAATTTTTAGTGTCACGAATAATCAAATAAATAACATCTGGGAAAGAAATTTGAGGCATATTCCTACTATAAATATGTGGATAGACATCAATGAAATTTACAGAATGGAACATGGAGGTACTGTAAATGTTGAATAGTGGGTCAAAAGGCCTGTTAATGCTAAATAGAAAATTATAGTCTTTTTTATTGAAATATAGGAATAATAACTGTTAACTAATGCACCACAAATACTCCAAAGATTCATATACAAGGACTATTTGAATAGTTCCAACAAGTGAATAAATATGATGTTGTTGGTGATAATATATTTCAAAAACAACTTAAGCTTATAGACAATGGAAAATATCAAATGATCACTACTACTGAAGGGGGTGATGATAACGACATCATGAAAGGTACAATTATCATATACTCTAGACCATCAAATTCTTTATTTTATTATGTATCTTCCCACTATTTTAATTCTATATCATCTGAAAAAGGATATGAATTAACATCTCAATGATTAGATACTGAGGAATCTCTAAACACCCACAATGGTACAGTAGATGCATCCTAAGTATACCGTTTATCAAGGATTAATGTTTATGTGAAATTTACTTCTAAAAATCATGTGATTCTCTATTTAGTTGAATTTGATATTATTCTAGGAATGGAATATATTTCATTATAAGAATAACATATCAATTTCTAACAAAATTAACTCAAATTTAATATAAAAAATAAACCTTTGATCATTTATTGGTACAAGGATTAATACTAAATTCTAGTGAGAATTTATTCTCTCTTTTGTGTCTTAATTTCAATAAATAAATCGTATTTATCTTAGATAGTTGGGGTAAACTCAACATTGATGATACACCTACTGTTGAAATATTTTTTTATTCCATATGAGGTTTTTAGTATTCCTCTAAACCATGAAGTTGTTTTTTCAATATAACTCATAACGTGTTCCATAACTATTTCAAATTTTCCTTATGGGATGACCCTAATTGAGTTTTATAAATTGAATATGTATCGTCATAAGAATTTTCATAGGGGATTAATATTCCTTATTGTGTCACCATGTAGTGTGCCTATACATTTTTTTAACAAGGGAGATGGTTTAATTATTATTTTTATTGATTTTGAGGAAATTAGCAAGATAACAATCAAGAACAACTATATTATACCCCATATCTATGATTTACCTGATCAATTATGATGATATAAATACTCTCCTCTGATTGACCTTTATTCTCTGTACCATAACTCGGGGGTGTAGAAGCGATATATAGTGAATACAACCTTCCAATATGAGGTAGGGGAATTTTTAATTTATCATTATTCCTATTTTAAATTAATAATTCCCTTTATATTTTTGTGGATTTATTGAATAAATTATGTATATATGACCTTTATGAATTTTTTCTAAACTTTATAGATTATGTTGTTATATATTAAAAGATAAATTAATATCATGAAGATTATTTGATAAAAGTGATAAAGATATGGTGAAGTGGATGTTGTATCTAAAATTTACCACATATGCATTCTGGATTTATAAAGATTCATTATTGTGTCATGTAATCTAATGTGAGGGTATATATACAAAACATTCAAAGACATAAGTTATTGGGACATTTTCTATACCAACCATAGCGACTAAAATATGTATTTTTATAAGATTGGAAATATATTACTGATGATTTGTGAGGGATTTATCATAAATATCTAATCAAATCCCTATGTTGAGATTGAAGGGGGTTAAGACCTTATGGATAGATGAATCTAAATAAAATTTCATGGAATTAAAGGGTTCGATTGTTAGTGCACCTATTCTAAATATACCTTGTATTATAAAAGGGTTTGTGATATATAGTGATCCATCAAAGAAGGTATTTGGATTTTCCCCAATGAATAATTACATGGTGATTAAATATTCATTATACTAATGAAAAATACATTATCAAAATAATCCATCATACGGTTAGAAGTAGGAATTAGTAGTTTTTTCATTAATGATATGGAGAAATTATCTATATTTCTAGAGGTGTGTCCAATTTATGGACCAAAATTTTTTGATGTATATCTCCAAAAATAAGAACAAAAATATGTTCCAGATAATATTGGTAAAGTTGATTAAATATTATGACTTCTCAATACATTACCTATTTGGAAATTGAAAACAATTATAGTACCTTTGAGTGAAATTGATCATATAAGCTTGTCAATCATGAGGATTGAAAGTGACTAAATTCTTATGTATTTATAGAAGATGGGAATTGAAATACTTATCAAAGTGGACATATTGTATCATTCTTATATTAATGTTTACCCATCTTTCCAAGTGAATTTTAAATATGTCTAGAAGTAAGATGTGGAACTGTAAAAAGGGTTATAATGTTCATGATTTCATCCTTGATTGTGGTGGAATGATAATGTTTAATAATTATGTATATGTTTCATACATACCAAATTTCAAGAAATGGTGGTTTGATGATTCTCATAGTTTCTCCTTCTCTATTCTTCCTAGAAGTATAAATATGTTTAGATTTTTAAAATTGTATTTTAGGGGGTACATCTTGAAAAAATATATTACAAAGTAGGTATCATGGTGTAGTATGTCAAAATTTTATGTCTAGGAGATGTATGTGTATAGAGATAGTAAAACCATTACCCCCATGAAAATGGAAATAGTAAAACATTTCCATTATGTTTTTCATCAAAATCCCCCAAAAATCTAATGTCCATAATTATATCTGGGTTGTTTCCAATATCCATATAAATTTTGTGTTATTTATTGGTATCATAGATGATTTAATTATTATTTAGATTTCCATAATATAAATTATAGAAATTTTAAGGTTTTATAGAGGACCATGTTCTATTATATTTGATCAAGGATCTATGATTACCTTAATGTTCATGCTAAGTATTTAGTAGCCTCTAGATTCAGAGATGTGTTTTAGTACAACAAATCGTCCTTAAATATATGGTAAGTATTAAATAACCATTCAATACTTGGAGGATATGTCATGTTCATGTTCTGTGGATTTTAAAGGATGTTGGGATGAATACATTCTCAGATTTGAGTTTCATTACCATAGCTACATTCACTCAAGAATTCGAATAAATATTTATGAATACATCTATTGGAATAATTGTAGAACTGCAATTTATTGGGATGAAGTAAGAGAAATAAATATATTGGTACTTGATCCAATAAATGAAATGATAGTTAATTTAAAATCTATTCATTATAACATTAATGAAGCTCATAGTTGGAAAAAATGTAAGGTGGAAATCGTCAAAAAAATATAGAATTTAAATGTTGGTGAGAATGTATTCCAATGAATGTCTACGTAGAGAAATGTTATGAGATATATAAGTAATGTAAGCTCAACCCTACATATATTGTCCCATTTGATATTTTTTATTGAGTAGGGATGGTATCTTACTTCTTGGTGATTCTACAAAACCTCTCTCAAGTTCCTGATGTGTTCCATATCACTGTCTCACTAATGAGAATGTACATATATAATCTATAAAATGTACTAAAATAGCATGTTTTAAAACCATAAAATGGTAATTCATATGAATAATAACTGGAATAAATCAGGGATCATAGTGATAAATTCTTAATATAAAATAAAACTCAACTGGGTAATGTTCTCCAAATTAATCATAAATTCAACGAAGCAACATGAGAACCCTAGTATTTTATGAAATAGATATATAATCATATATTTGTATCATATTGAAATAATTTCATGTAAGAAATTATTTTTATGCGGTCAGAGTGTAACACTATGAGATTTAAAAATTTAGTTTTTATATATATTTAATTTCAGTGATAGCTTTCCAAACATGCAACCATGAGAGTCAAAATGAACTATAATATAAAATACCAGTATAACCTTGAAAATATACTCATGGTATGAATTTAAAAAAATAACAATAAATATATATATAAATTATTTAAATAAATAAAATATACAAATAATTACTCAATTTGTTAGTAAAGTCATTATATAAATAAAATTTACATTTCCCTCCAAAAATAGATTACAACGATTTTTTTTGATAAAATATAATCATTAATTTTTAACAGATTTAGAAGATTTATAAGGTAAAATGATAATTAATTTTTCATTAAAATTACCATGTAATAATTATATTATAGTGAATTTATGATATTTTTTTATATGATTGATTAGTCGATGAATAATGAAAAATACTGATTCATTTTGAAAATTTCCTTTTCATTTATAGAATTCACAACATTTTATTTTATTTTTAAGGGATTTAAAAGTAAAATTAGTTTATTTATATTATTAATAGTCTAATTTCGGTTATTAAAATTATTTTTTTATATTATTTTGGCACAAAAACATAATATACATCTGAAAACCATTTTTACAAAAAACTGCATTTCATCTTATTTTTCATGTTTAATTTTAAAATTAAATTCGGCCAGTTTTTAAAAATAAATACTAAAAAATGGATTCCATAACAGGAATCAATTGGATAATTTTTTTAAATAGGTACCTATTATTTTCTATCATTTTTAATATTAACCATGTTAAATATTTATCACCCTGGTAAGGGTAAAATAGGTAAAACATTGTTAACACCATGAGCAAATGTCTCAAAATAATTTCAAAACATGAATTTTTCCTATTGTATGAGATTATTTTACCTATTTTCGTCCAATTTCCTAATATATTGATACTTGATGACATATCACATCGCTTTTTCCATTTATATTAATTTAATAAATGAATAAATACAAAATGTCACACTCTTGACTTTAAGTGTGTAATTTTTTAAAAATTTAATAAAGAGTGGATATGTTAAATTATATTTTCTAATTTCAACTATTAATTATTTTGTTATAATTTTAAATTAATTCTAATTTTCAGTGATTGAATAGTTACTTTTGAAGATTATGCAACACCAACAAAATTTTTATTCAATTTGTAGAAAAATAACTTTTTTTTAGTTTGAGAAGTAAATTTTTTTATAGATTATTTTATTACATTAATTTTATAGACTAAAATTACATATTATAGGATTTTAAAAGTATTATATTTAATTTAACTTTCATTATGTTGATCCCAATGTAAAATTATGTGAATAGTTCTTAAAAATAAATTATTAGCATTTTAATATAAATATATATTACTAAATTATTTAAAATTTATAAAAATATTTCATGATAACTAGTAGGATTATAAACTGTCTAAAATTCCATATTTTGGTCATTTATGTTCCATTTTCTATATTATAAGTAAAATTTTAACCCATTAATAATAATAATGTCAATTGGACAATTAAGAATAAAATTGTTTATTGAAGGGATTATTCCAAGGTATAAAATGTCAGAAAAAATTTAATTTTAATTGGATGATTATATTTATACCATAGAAAAATATTCTTCAATATTCACTACATTTGGAAGTATTTTTCTTTAGATTGACTTCATTATATTTTATAACTTTTCACCAATTAAAAGTGTATGTATTCCCTCTCTTATAAAATGAAATCTCGTCTATATTATATTTACACTACCTTCAGCCATCTATGTAAAACATTACATATCCAAATTTCTTCTAAAATTACCTAACAATAATTTATAAGTTATATTATTCTTAAAAGACCATTTCAAGTGTCCTTAAGAATGAATCTAAAGGATGTCTCCAGAATGGGTGGTAATTATCTTACCTGACTTCTTTCAATTTCATTTTTCTTATACCCCATATAAATATATGTTATTAATCATAAAATAATAAAACATTTTTACTTGATACACTTAAATGTTATTATCATAATTAAACCGCCATTATCCTCTCTTTTTTCCATCAAATTGGATGTAAATGTTTCTCTAGTGCATACATGTGTACTACTGCCACCACATTACAAAACAATTTAGTTTTCTTAACCATAATTAATGAATGTTAATTAATATGGTTTTAAACTATATATATTATATTCATAAAATTATTATTATTATGTAAAAATAATATCATATCTACCTTATTACCTTTCAATCTATTGGAAAACGAAAACATCACTCATTTTTACGTGTGGAATACAACCTCCATGAAAAGATATGATTGTTTTTTCATTTCCACTTTACATATATAATAAATGTATGTATGTAATGAAGAAATATGATATATATTATATAAATACATTTTTTGGATGATTTTTATTTACTTTTCTTTCATTCCTTCAGTCGAAAAGTGAAGACAACATTCATGCACATGTACGATCTGCTGTCTCCATGAACAGTGTAATTCAATATTCTATCTATAACTATTATGGGTTATAATAAATATTTAAATATACTGAATATATATTATATTTTATTACAATTAAATTTTTTATATGAACGAACATTTTTCAATGAACAAGGACCGAGGCTACTGAACCCAAACATGCATGAGAAATGAAATAGTTATAACCAAGAACATTGATTTTTACAACAAGTTATTAATTAATGTATGTTAAAATATTAAAATTAAATAGTATATGGCATGATATATATCATTATATTTTTGTAATATATGTATAATAAACCTATATTTATTATATTGGATGTTTTAATTAATATAAAGAATGAAAAGAGTTGTGGCAAGGGATGATGTTTTATTTTCATTTCAATCTATATTGTTTATGATTGAATTTAAATTGATGAAATTAACTGATACAAATCAGATAAATCCCTTTAATTTTATTTTCCACTTGATATTTCATATGTATACATGTTTTCTATTCATTTTCATCATTAATGGTACTCAAAAGACTAAAAGAATGTTTTTATGGAAACCAGCTTATATTTGTTTCTTTGGTTATAAATATTTTTTATTCAATTACATGTAATCTAAATAAAATAATCAAGAATTTTATTTATATTATCTAATAATAGCTTACATTTATTTTTACCAATTAATTACTTTTCACAAAAAATATATTAATCTTTTTATTATTTTTTGAATTATTTACATTTTACTTTTTACTCAAAATGTATTGGGAATCGTTGCATCAAAATACTTAACGTGAATGATATTTCTCCCCATAATATCCACTCAATGATTTATAGCTTCCAATTTAATTTTATATGGGAATTTGGATAAAACACATAATTTTATGGAATGCATTACATTTTAAATAAAATATTTGAAAAATAAAATATTATTTTCTTTATTTAATATACCAGTGACCTTTTAAATGGATTTTTATCCATGATAGAATCTGTTGAGTTTAATTATTATTTAATTTAGATATAATCCAATGAATCCATCATTGTAATTTCTCAACAAGGATTATGATATTGATTATGTGATTTTTATGAAAATAATTTATTTTCATTTTTCTATTCTGTGATGAATTTATGAGGTGTTTATGAAATCCAATTTTGTGGTGTGTATAACGGTATGTTGTTAATATTAAAATTTCATGATCTTATGGTATACACATATATGGTTTCAATCCGGATATAACTGGGACCAAGACTATATGTCACTCCAATATAGTGGGTAAAATTTAATATCTCATGAGATTATATTGGGAAAAAAATTGATATACTTGATCTACAATGGGAATTAGGTCGACATACTAGATCGATAATTGAAAAAAGAAAATGTGATTGATCCACTATGGGAAAAAAGGATTTATTTATAATATAATATGGTATTGTTAACATATTTTCATGCTTGAAAAACTTTAATTTTTTGTTCTCGATAGTTAACCTTGACATATGAAATGATTTCTATACAAATGATAGTGCCAAACTTTTATGAAATGGTTTATGCTTATGTTTTTAACATGTGGTTCATGCATGATTAGTGATGATCCCTCAACCATATAATTCATATATTATTAAATGATAATATTTTATTCCATGAACCATCTTTGTGATTCATGATATATTAGTTATGAATATTTTAATTTTAGTTAATGATATAATAACCTTATGCTTAATTTATGATTTCATAAGATCAAAAATTTCTATCTCTCATGTTTACTCTTACTAAGCATTTAAGATCACCCTTTCATTTATTCTGTTTCTATAGGTTATAAAAAATTATTTTTGTAGAGTATTTAGAAGAATAATATTATATGGTAATATATTTATTGGATATATTAAAGATGATTCAAGAAATAAAAATTTTGGTTTTTTAGTCTCTAATGACCCTAAACGTTTAGATTATTGGAGGGTGTACTTGTGAAATGTGTCTAATATTCATCTAAAAAGATTTAATATTTATTTATGGGTTGTATGGGTAAGTATATTCTCTATGTTAAATGATAATATATCTTAACCAATATAGATTTTTACCCAGTCCAATAAATCTATTAGATTAATCACTATATAGCCTCGTAATGGGAGTATACCTTATTTCACCCTTATCTTTTATTGTGAAACTTCTTACCATCTACATAATCATAGAGTGATGTTTTATGAATTCATTTCTAGTAGCATGTATTCCATTTTTATAATTTATGAGAAACACAAAAATAATCCCACTATATTTTTGATATAAATAGGAATCATCTGTATTCTTGATGAAATAAAACACTTTGATTTCACAATCAAAATATATATTCAAACTCCAAGTAGCATAAACATTCCTATAAACGGACCATTTCAAGATGTAGGCACACCCACATCTCTAATTATAAAAAATTATTAGAGTAAATGAACAGATAACAATGCATTAAAAATATACAATCCCACAATCAGAGATTGAAATAAATAACTAGAAAGTGTAAATATGACTAAATACAAGCATACCCCAAAGTGGAAGATAATGTTGCACCAAATCCATATGAGGGGAATATAGTCAAATGTAACACCAGTATACACATATGTCTATCAATAAGAAACTAACCTCTTGGCTATCCAAGGACTCCGTAAAATGATTCATCATCTATAAAATACAAAACATGCAGGGGAAGATCCCATATAAGGGAGATTATAATAAAAACCAATATCACCCCCCAAAATAACCAAACATAAAGAATAAAGAGTAGTTCTATCATTACGATATATCAATAATAATATGGTACATACAATAAAATAACTAGATATAATCATAACGTACACATTGTCTTAATGTAAGCCTATAAATTAATTTCCATCCTAGGATTTACGGTTAAATGTTCAAAACAACACTCCTCGAGGAGATCACACCCTAGGAGCTTCTATTCCATTGTTGACAATCATCTTAGATGTAAAACTCTTTAGGTTTATAAATAAAGAAACATGAAGGATACTAATATAGTTTATATGAGAAACCAACTTGATTAGACTACTCCTCATAAAAAATATTAGATATCGACATAGATAGGGGTTCAACCATGAATGATCTTTTGGGGACACCAAAAAATCTACAAACATCCTCCTAGATATGGTATTAATGCCTATGTAAGTATTGTTCACACCAATTCAATAAAATCTTATCTAAGGAAACATGAAGTAAATGAGGATCTTTTCAGGCCTCTCATACAGATACATTCTCCAATCCGCTAACGTATCAATCCAAGAAAATAGAAGAACACCAATCCATAATAATTGATCTCATCCAGACTGCATTGATCTTCAGTAATAAATAGAGAGGTCCCCACTATGACGCGATCATGATGTGGCATAAAACACATTTTCAAATAGACCATGGAATCAAAATCAACAGATTATTCTCCATATATGCTCATACAAGTTCATAATAAAAATGTATAGAGAACAAGAATGAATTTAATATTTTCTAATAGGTGTATGCAGTGTGTCCCTATAGGTACATATAATGTCTCAAAAAATATAATATTTCTTATATATCATTCTCACATGGAATTAAATTTTATAAAATACATTGCATGTCCCGGGAGAAACGTGAAATGAAAATCTCACCATGGCACTTGGTGTGTAATTATTTCCATGGTTGTGTACTGATGGATCATTACCATGTATTGGTCTTGCTCGAGTAAATGTCTCTTATCATATATTTTTGACTACCCAAGAACATCACAAGCAAACAATATGTGGGAAAAAATTTCCTGTGAGGCATGTTCCCAATATACACATCGTATTGTTTTCCATGTGTTAGACTATTTGGGACAAGGAATTTAGAGTGTGTAATAATACATAGCCTCCTACGCATAAACCCCATATACATATCCATATAGTCTACTAAGGGTCCCACATCATCTGAAATGTGTCACATATAGTGTGATATTTATATCTATATTAAATTAATCACCTGTGTCACTACAAAATTTTTGTTCATTAGAATACATGTTGTGTAGTTAGGTTTCCCATAGAACCTATAATAGACTCAAAAATCATCAAATTTCAATGATGATGTCATTTATTGCATCCACAGAACTTAGATTAGGTCTAATAGAGTCCCTCCATCACCAATTCATAAGATTCTATATATGTTTCCTTCTCATGAAAAAACCATTCTAATTTCATTCCACTACCGCATTCCCAATAAGTGAACACAACTCATGATCCATCCATGTGTCCATTACCATCATCATATACTTCTAAAGTGATGTAAAATCTCCATCCCAAACTTGTGGTAGAGATATGTTTTTTAAAAGACCAAATTTATAATTATTATTCAAGTAGTAATTGGATAATCATATTCCAAAAGAAAATTAGAATTATGAATATACATATATTGGGGATTAAAAATCCTAAACCATAATATTTTAGAAATAACTTCAGCCTTTATTCATTTTTGAAATGATCAATTATCGTATTAATTATGAATGGAGAGGTATAAACATCAAAAAATAAAAAAAATTATAATATTCACTGAACACCAAAAATAAACCCTTAACCAAAAAATGATCTATCCCTAAATAAATCCATTATATAATTGATTCTAGTTATTCATGCGATTATAAATGGGGATAAATCCAAAAAATTAGCATTCAACCTTGATTTTTATTAATCACTGAAAACAAACGGTTGGATGCCATTATAATTGATGAGATCCACTGTCTAGGTTGACAAATGATCCTCAATATGATCCTGATTCAATGTCTTCTTCCAACTTTTATTCAAAGGCTTGTCTCTAATTTCCTTTTTAAAATCACTAGGGTTGTGAAAATATTTTTAAATATATGGAATTATCGCTTATTTATTTTCAATTAATAGATTTTTAAATTAAATAAATTAATTAGAAAATTAATAATATATTTATTTAATTATTTCTCCATCAATAGATCCAAATCCAAAAACCAAATTCTTACTAAGGAATGTCACACTTATGGAAAACCCAAAATTCTGAACTCAACTGTGGTCTTATGTTTCAAAAGTAAGACTCCATTTGGTTTTCATTTCAATATTTTAGGAAAAATATGCAAGCATGTGATTAATATGTTAAATATATATCAAAAATGAATTTGGGCTCACCATCACTTATAATCTCACACAGGATTAGTTCTTGGATTTTTGAAATATTCATAAAAATATTCGAATGTTTTAATCAGATAAAAAGAGACATTAATTTATTCCAACATTAAAGGAATTTTGACCCTAAAAATCATTATCTAAACAAAATTGCAGGATAATGAAATCTCAATAGGGTCTCCCACTCCCATGAGTTCTCCC
Source organism: Viscum album (assembly GCA_963277665.1). Taxonomy (NCBI): domain Eukaryota; kingdom Viridiplantae; phylum Streptophyta; class Magnoliopsida; order Santalales; family Viscaceae; genus Viscum; species Viscum album. The sequence goes on along the minus strand of OY728153.1, from coordinate 1,546,414,103 downwards.
AATGGTTCTTTTTGCTACCAATAATCTTTCACTCAAGGTAAACACTTTCACAAAGTGGGTAATTATCTATCATTTGACAATGTCTTCAAATCCTTTTAAAAGGAAAATCCAATCTCACAGCCTTTCTTACCCTAGTCGATAGAATGATATGAGCCATGAACATACCTTTTTCGGTGTGATGGGTGGATTATGTTGAGTCAATAAGGTTTTCCTTATGACTTTTCCATTCCTTCTTATTTTAAAAATCACAAACACCTTATCTTTAAGAAAATTGCATTTATAAGGAAAATCTCTTCTATAAGGAAAATCGATTTTATAAGGAAAATTGCTTTTATAAGGAAAATTTATTTTATAAGGTAAATTTATTTTATAAGGTAAATAGATTTTATAAGGAAAATTGATTTTATAAGGAAAATTTATTTTATATGGAAAATTGCTTTTATAAGGAAAATTGCTTTTATAAGGTAAATTGATTTTATAAGGAAAATTGCTTTTATAAGGAAAATTGATTTTATAAGGAGAATCGCTTTTGTAAGATAAATTATCCTTATCATATTTTCATCCATATTTTTCTTAAGTATAAGATTCAGATTCATTTCCATTTTCCCGAAATTGTTTAAAACCTTGATTTGAAGCATTCTGTTTCAGGTTCTGAATTCTGGATAAAGAACTATAATGAAGTTCTACTTCAAATTCTATATAACTAACTCTGATAAAGTTCAACTCCAAATTCCAGATACGAACTCTGATTAAGTTGTACTCCAGATTCAGGATATGAATCCTTATGAAGTTCGATAACGAATTCTCACTACGAATTCTCATTCCGAATTCTCATTTCGAATTCACTTATTAAACAGAATCTAATCATCTTTGTTTTCTTCACTCCGAATTTATTTAGACTCCGAAAATTATTTTTGGTCAAGACTCCGAACTTTCATTTTGCTTATGCTTTTATAATTTTTCTACTCTTTAATATATTTTTACACTCCGAACATTCACTCTGAATCTTCACTCCGAACTTTTTAGTTAGAATTAAAACGATGTCGTACATTCTGTTACACTTGTTTCGTTATAAAACGATGTCGTCCATTCTGTTATAAACTAACCGTTGGTTAAGTTACATGTGTACAGGTCCCTCCGATTTTTAAGGAAAATATGACTGTTGGAAAGGAGGCCGACCTTACCTATAAATAGGAGCTCATTTGAAAGAGCTTAGGGCAAAAAGGATGATTGATCTTTGACTCATGTGATTACATGATTGAAGTGATTTCTAGAGAGAGAGGCTTTTATTAACACTCAAATCTTTGTGCGACTCTGAATGTTGGTGATTACATTCGAGGACTTCCGGGGATAGAAAGACAGAGGTGCCGACTACCTTGAAGCTCGACGGCTTCCTTGCTGAGGAAGACAGAGGTTGCCAACTACCTTGAAGTAGAGGGCTTGTGGGGATAGCAAGACAGAGACTCCGATCTACGTATCGAGGTATTACCCTGGTGTGGGTACGATATACTTGCTTGAAAGTATAAATCTAGGGACCTTTATCCAAGATTGTTGGATACCCTTCTCTTTGGGTTAAAAGACTTATATCTTGTTACTTGTAGTTTTCCTACTCGTTTATTTCCGCTGCATTTTGTATTATAAGGAAATTATAACCTTCTTATACTTCCTTACTTGTACTCTATTTCATTTAGATTCTATACGCTTTAAGGTAGAATCTCATATTGTAATATTTTGTTAAAGTTTCAATTTTCGGAACCACATTTCCGGAACCTACTTCGGAATCGCTTTCCAGTTTTAAGAAAATTCATAAGACTTGAAGATTATAACTTCATTCCTTATTCCATGTTTTCATTTGGTGTTAGAGGTGTTGTGAATTTGATTAGTTTAACTTTGTTAAACTTAGCCCTTTCCTTTGCTTAAGGAAAACATAGTTATTTGTAACTAACTTTAAATGTTCCAAAGGAATTTTTAAAGTGTACAATTAACCCCCTCTTGTATATTGAGAATCTACATCGTTATTTTTATCCTACAATTGGTATCAAAGGACGTCTCTGAAATACTTATACTCACGAATAAGTTTTTCTTTCTCATTTTATCTTTCCGAACTTTTCCATTCCGAACTTTCCCATTCCGAACTTTCTCATTCTGAACTTTGTGATTCCAAATTTTTTCTACTAACAAGTTTGTGTATCGAAGGTTATTTTATGTATGGCAGTATTCAATGTTGGTTCCATTGATAATCTAAATCATACAAGACCACCAATCTTTGATGGTAATTATTATGAGTACTGGAGAGATCGAATGAAGACTTTTGTTATTAATACTGGAGTGGACAACTTTCTTATGCTTACTGGTGATTATAAAATTCTTGACAAGGAAGTTAGAAATTTTACTAACCAGGAAAAGCAAGAGTATCAACTCCATTATAAGGTACTCAATACTTTACTATGTTCATTGACAAGAAATATATATAGCCAAATTTCTTCTTGTGAAGCAGCTAATTGTATCTGGAAGAAGTTAGAGGTTACACACTTTGGAACTTCTAAAGTGATCGAGACTAGGAGAGATATGCTTAGAGATGAATATCATGGCTTTAACTTTCCTTATGGTGAACCAATCTGTAATGTTCAATAGAGATTTATGAATATCATCAACATCCTACAGTATATGGGAGAGAAAGGTTTAGATGATGAAACACCTGTGGATAAGATAATTGATATTATGCCCAATGAGTGGGAATCCAAAAGAAGTGCTATAGATGAGAATAGGAAGGTCACTCAAATTTCACTTGATGAGTTATTTGGAACTCTTCTCCAACATGAGACAAGAATGAAGAGAGATGCTGACAACATCATGAATAAGAATGGAAATGGTACTATTGCTTTTACAACAACTTTAAATCAGATGAAAGCTAAGACTCCTGAGAGAGTAACCAGATCCAAGTCTAATAAAGTTATTTTCCAATCCGAATCTAGTTAGAGTTAAGTCTCTGAAAATGAGTTAGCTAATATTTCTCGAAGGATGAACAAGATAGCTGGCCAGAGAAATTTCCAATCCGTGTATAAGAATAGGGAAAGGAAATATTGAAAAGAATGAGATGTTACTTGTTATGAAAGCAAGAGAGCTGGACATGTTAGACCAGATTTCCCTTTATTCAAAAATAAAGAAAGAAAAGAAAGTCATTCAGACAGGAGCAGAAAGAAATATTATAATGCCAAAGCTAAGAATGTTCTGAAAGCTAATCACACATGGAGTGCCATTAGTGGTGACTCTTCAGATGAATCTTCTGATTACGAATCTTCAGGACAGAAGAATCTTGGTCTTATAGCCATATTACCTATTGATAATCATTGTTTTATGAATAAGGTACGAAATGATGAATCGTTGACCAATGTATCTTTAAATTCTAATTATAGTAAGTATTATAACTCTTCTGATGAAGAATCCTCTTCTGATGAGGAAAATACTTTAACTACTTATGAAGAAGTCTCTAGGTTTGCTGAACTTCCTGATATTGAGAATTCTAAACTCAATAAGAATCTTGATAAGGAAAACTCTAGTAATTCTATTCTTACAAAAGAGATATCAGATATTTCTAAAGATCTTGATAGGAAAAATGTAGAATTTGAAAGTATTTCAAAAAATCTTGAGGAAGTAAGTTCTGAGAATAACAAACTTTCTAAAGAATTAGAAAAAGTAATTTCTAAGAAAACTTTTTTCGAACCTAGCTCTGGTTCTAAAACTAATGATTTTAAGGATAAAAACATGGTTATAAAACTCAAGTGCCAAATTTTTTCCTTAAAGAAGTTTTTATCAATCATTACCCATGTTAAGGAAAATTTTGAAAAAATGTATTCCCAAATACGACCTTTAAGAAATAAATCGGGATTTGGTTATGCCCATGCAAAACCTGTTTTCAGTAACAATTATTTTGTTCCTCAAAGCGCCCCATTTTGTACCAAGTGTCAATGTAGTGGTAACTTGGTAAATAATTGTTCCTTAAACAAAACCCAATCCTTTGGTTTTCATAAAGCTTTATTTTCTAAGAAGACGTGGGTTCCTAAAATTTTATTATCTAGTAATCTCGGATCCAAACAAGTTTGGATACCAAAAGTCTAATTTTCTTCTTGGTTTTAGGAAAATAAAGAAACTACCTGCAACAATACATGGTACATGGATAGTGGATGTTCCCGGCACATGACTGGTAACAAAAGCTATTTTGAAAAGATTATCAAAATGAAAGGAGATATCATTCTTCAGTTTATCGGAACAAAAGATAAATTTGCTGATATTTTCACAAAATCATTGCCTTATGATAGATTTGAATACATTAAACAGAAGTTAGAAATGATTACCGTAAGGTAATACTCCTTAATTAACTTTTTATTGAAAAAGTCTCCTTACAGCAATAAACTCCTTTTCATTGGGGGAGTACATTTGATTGTTAGAATAACAAAGTTTTTCAAAATTTATTTTCAAACTTTTCGGAACTAAAATTCCGGAATGGAATTTCCGGAACTAAAATTTTCCAGAATGGATATTTTCATATAGACAACTTCTGAAATGGAAATTTTGGTATTAAAAACTTCCAGAATGCAAAATTCGTACTGATATTTTCGTAACTGAATTTTCGTACCGAATCCTTCATAATGAGTTTGTCATTTTCAAATTTTGTAATGAGATTTTCTTTCCGTACTGAGTTTTCTGTACTGAGTTTGTTTTTCGTAGTGAGTTTTGCGAAACTATGTCTTTTCGTAATAAAGATTTCGCGTAGTCATTTTTTTGTTACCTATTATCAATAATTCTCCTATGTCAATCCTAAAGGTATGATTTCCTTACCCAAGTTTTCGTAGTCATACTTTACTTGCTGGTATTTTCTTATAATTTGTTTTCAGATTATAATTTCTTCAGATCATTGTTTTAATAAAACCTCAAAAAGATCGGATTCAAGTTTTCATGAGAATCGGTTTTCGACCGTCAGATATGATCTCAGATTGTCACAACCGTTCGATCAACCGTGGAAGATGATCCGTTTTTCCGTTGCCTATATAAAGGGGACCCCAAATAGTTGTCCCACTTCGATTTCAAGCTCCAGCATCTCGAAACTCTGCCTCTCCGTTTTAAATTCATTCTGATCTTCAGCTTTCACTGTTCCGAACTTCTCAGAAGTCTTTTGACCCGAATGTCTGTGGAATTAGCTTCTCAAGAAATGTCATCCTCCAAACCGATTTCACAATGGTTAGTTTACAAAGAAAGGCTGGTTCATCTGGATTTCTTCAACAACTATGATTCTCTTATTTCAAAGAACATAAAGTTGAATGGGTGGGAATATATTGTTGTGTCCAAACCGGGGAATCAATATGATGTTTTTTTGGAGATACTTGTTGAATTCTATGAAACAGTTTCCTTCTTTAAGGAAGATAATAGGCAGAAATTTTCTTTTAAGTCTTATGGGAAGACTTATAAACTTTTTATACCAAGGCAGCAAGCTTGGTAGGGCTGACCTATGAAGGAGAAGCTGAGTTCATATCTCACGTTTTGCCATATTCTAACAGAATCTTCAACAAGGAAAAATCTTTGAAAACACTCGGACTCTCAGACGACAAAGCTTCGAATATTGCTAGCTTGCCTACAAATTTCCGTATTCTAGAGTTGTGGGTACATGGTCTTATCGTACCAAGGAAAGGTGATAAAGACAGTCTGAAGAAGAGTTAAATCTATATCTTAGATTTTCTGATAAATCTAAGGAAGTTTTACTTCATGAGGAACATTATTATAAATATTGAGAATGTTAAGAAAGGAAATCTCAGAGCCCAAATCGTAATGTACACAGAAATTTTATCAAAGTTGATAGTTCAGTGCCTTGAGTCTTTCAAGGAGGCGTGCAAGTCTAAGCCAAGGGTTTGCAAAATTTTGTTGGTAAGTGATGATACTCTTAAGAGGATGGATGTAACACCCCAAGCTTCTATGGTACGCTTCTCTCTGAATAATGCGATAGCGTGTGTTGTACGCAACCTCAAGTTCTAACACACACCTCAACTAATTAAACTAGCCGTTGTGAATAGTAATACCTACTTTTTGAAATCATATATATTTTATATTTCAAAATGGACTTCATTTTTGGATTCGGAATATTGAAATTAGTCTAGGGTGAAATTTTGGTACTTTTCGGATAACTTTTATATTTTGATGAATAGTGAAAATTACTAAATTTTTATTAAAAACAACTTTTTTAATCAAAATAATTAATATTGATAAATTATGAATTTGAGTGGTTTTTACCATTTAATTTAATGTTTGTCATTGGACATAATTACACAATTAAACCAGACATAAACAAGTGTCAATCTTTTGATAGTTATTATCTCTTAAAACACGCTTTTTTATTTTAACAACGGGAATTAATTTTAAATTAATTTCTGCCACTTCTGTGTTTTGAATTTGGAAAAATGGATTACATATTTGGAATCAGGATGTCCAAATTATGTAAATAGGTAACTTTTATTTTTACACATTTTGAATAATTACTGCGGTAAATATTTTATTTACCATGGTTAAAGGGTAAATCCGGTAAATAAGGGTTAAACAATAATATTATAATAATACAAAATTACCCTAAAACGTGTCCTAACCTTATTGGTGGACACATACCCGACCATGGGCATCCATGGGTCGATTTGGCGACCCCTTGGAGCCACTTGTATGTGGTAGGGACACATTATATTAATAAAGTTAAAATAAAAATAAAAATTGCATAAGCTTACATCTTTTAGAAGAACAATTTTTACATAGCGTTATACATGTTGGATTTTCGATTATAAATATTAATTAGAAAGCTAAAAAGAGTTCCTACATAATGATATTTTATTTATAATTTTTAGACATCAAATAATTTAAATTATTAATGACACAATAATGATGCAATGTTTACCTCATTAATAAATCATTTAATTAAATAAGATTATAATGATTAAAATATTATCTAAAACCTGTCCAATTCTTATTGGTTGATGTTATTTAAAATATGAGTCATCTTAACTTCAACCTGAATGATTTTTGGTCCATTATAAACCGAATATAATTATATTATAAAGTAATACTTTCACTCTTTCCTAAAGAGCCCCTCCTCTCCCTTATAAAAGAAGACCACTTCTACTCATTCCTCACACCTCTCAAGCCACTTGGCTCGTCCAAACCCTGCCCAAATAAGCTCCCCACATCCCTCTCCTCCTCCTTGAAGCTTCCCCTTAGGTAGAAAGAATTTCAAGAAGTCCTTTGGTTCCAACCAAAGTGAGTTACCTAAATTAAAGGTAACGATTTCTCTTAAATTATTTTCATTTATTTTGCTTCTCCAACCCCCAAACTCTTTTTATTTCCTTTCTTTTGTAACAACACCAGTATCCACAATATACTAGGATGTTGTTATAAGAAGGATTGAAACTACACATACACACAACTCCATCTAATGGATGATGAACATAATGTTTCTGTGGATGGAAAACTAACGACTCACGAAACGATGATTGTTCAAATACATCTTACCGCCTCTCATGGTGGCCATTATGATGGAACTATAATTAAATATGATATTAATGATATATTTTTTATATATAAGCTTCTGTAATTACATTTTATTTCATACCATTATTCGTTTCATGTTGTTTATACATACAATAATTTCATTTGAGGAAGTGCGGACTACCGCCCCCTTAAAATGATTTGACTCGTTCATACCACAGATGGGACGTATAAAGGATGGTGTTAATAAACTTAAGTAACATATATAAAATATTATATTATACTGGAATAGTAATATACCTATGTATCATTTGGATTCGATTCTTTTAAAAATAAAAATTAAATGGAAGTAGCGTTCGTGCGTACGTACGGACTACCGTCTCCACGAACGTGATGAGATTCATTCTCCATCGTATCCATTCAAGTCTTATTCTCTTTTTAGGGTTAAAAATAATTTTAATATCATTCTGATTATGAATAAGATATAATCTATCCATTACAAACATGTCTTACGTAACCAAACATTTAAGAAGAACGAATCAATTATCACCTGAAACGACAATAATACTAAAGATATTATTAATAAAGCAATGTTAAAAAATCATATATCACTACGGGAAAAATGAGCAATTGCGACGGGTTATTTGCGACGGGATTTATTCCCGTCGCAAATAGTCATGTTAAAAACTTATTTGCGACGGGGGTATTTCCCCGTCGCAAATAAGGAGGCTTTTGCGACGGGATTTCTTTCCCCGTCGCAAATAGTTTTCCCGCGATGCGCGCTAAATCGCGGGAAAACTATTTGCGACGGGATTGCTTTCCCCGTCGCAAATAACCGGCGGCGGTAAAAGGTATTTGCGACGGGAATATCCCCCCGTCGCAAATACTATGTCGGCAGGGGTTATTTGCGACGGGTCCCGTCGCAAATAACTATTTACCGGTTGACCGTAATAAATGTTGGCTAAGGTATTTGCGACGGGTACCGTCGCAAATGGTCCCGTCGCAAATAATCTAACCTATAAATACCCCCATCCGTTTTTTTCATTTCATTCTCATTCCTTATCTTCTCCTTCTCTGAAAATTATATTTCTAGAGTTGAGTTTTTCTCCAGTTTAATTTGTTTCTCCGGAGCTGATATTAAAGTTTTCAAGAACGATCAGAACAGATCATTTTTCAAGGTATTTTAAATTTTTTATTTATTTTTAATTTTTTATTAGTTTCAATTATTATTAATTAGTTGTAATTTAATTATGTTTACATTGTTTTATTATTTAATAAATTTAAATTATTAGTATTGTTTGGTAATTAGGAATAATTAGTAATAATTTTTAATAATTAAGAATAAATATTAATAATTAGTTATAAATACCAATAATTAGGAATAAGAACATTATTACATTATTAGTTTATTTTATTATTAATATTAAAATAATATAATTTTTTATATATATACAATTCTTTTTTCATCTGTGTGTTTGCTGTCTTCACATGTATTATTTGTATGTGGAGATAGAAAACGCACAGATGAAAGAAGAATTGTATATAAATTAGAAAATTATATTATTTTAATATTAACAATAAAATATATTAATAATGTTATTATTTATAATTATTGGTAATTATTTCTAATTATTGATAATTATTCATTTAATTACTAATAATTAGAAACAATTATCAATAATTATCAATAATTAAGAATAATTAGTAATAATTAGTAATAATTACCAATAATAAGTATTAATTACCTATAATTAGTATTAATTACCTATAATTAGTATTAATTACCAATAATTAGTATTAATTACCAATAATTAGTATTAATTACCAATAATTAGTATTAATTACCAATAATTTGTATTAATTACCTATAATTAGTATTAATTACCAATAATTAGTATTAATTACCAATAATTAGTATTAATTACCAATAATTAGTAATAATTAGGAATAATTAACAATAATTAGGAATAATTAGTATTAATTAGGAATAATTAGTATTAATTAGGAATAATTAGTATTAATTACCAATAATTAGTATTAATTACCAATAATTAGTATTAATTACCAATAATTAGTATTAATTACCAATAATTAGTATTAATTACCAATAATTAGTATTAATTACCAATAATTAGTATTAATTACCAATAATTAGTATTAATTATTAATAATTACCAATAATTATCAATATTTAGGAATAATTAACAATAATTGCCAATAATTACCAATAATTAGTAATAATTACCAATAATTAGTAATAATTACGAATAATTATCAATAATTAGTAATAATTAGTAATAATTAGCAATAATTAGTAATAATTAGCAATAATTAGAAATAATTAGCAATAATTAGTAATAATTAGCAATAATTAGTAATAATTAGAAATAATTAGTAATAATTAGAAATAATTAGTAATAATTAGAAATAATTAGTAATAATTAGAAATAATTAGTAATAATTAGTAATAATAAGAAATAATTAGTAATAATTAGAAATAATTAGTAATAATTAGAAATAATTAGTAATAATTAGAAATAATTAACAATAATTAGTAATAATTAACAATAATTAGTATTAATTACCAATAATTAGTATTAATTACCAATAATTAGTATTATTTACCAATAATTAGTATTAATTACCAATAATTAGTATTAATTACCAATAATTAGTATTAATTACCAATAATTAGTATTAATTACCAATAATTAGTATTAATTACCAATAATTAGTATTAATTATTAATAATTACCAATAATTATCAATATTTAGGAATAATTAACAATAATTGCCAATAATTACCAATAATTAGTAATAATTACCAATAATTAGTAATAATTACGAATAATTATCAATAATTAGGAATTATTAGTAATAATTAGCAATAATTAGCAATAATTAGGAATAATTAGCAATAATTAGAAATAATTAGCAATAATTAGTAATAATTAGCAATAATTAGTAATAATTAGAAATAATTAGTAATAATTAGAAATAATTAGAAATAATTAGTAATAATTAAAAATAATTAGTAATAATTAGAAATAATTAGTAATAATTTGAAATAATTAGTAATAATTAGAAATAATTAGTAATAATTAGAAATAATTAGTAATAATTAGAAATAATTAACAATAATTAGTAATAATTAACAATAATTAGGAATAATTAGGATTAATTAGGAATAATTAGTATTAATTAGGAATAATTAGTAATAATTACCAATAATTAGTAATAATGATTATTAATTACCAATAATGATTATTAATTACCAATAATTAGTATTAATTACCAATAATTAGTATTAATTACCAATAATTAGTATTAATTACCAATAATTAGTATTAATTACCAATAATTAGTATTAATTACTAATAATTAGTATTAATTACTAATAATTAGTATTAATTGACAATAATTGCCAATAATTAACAATAATTAGTAATAATTAACAATAATTAGCAGTAATTACTAATAATTAGCAATAATTAGTAATAATTATCAATAATTAGCAATAATTAGCAATAATTAGCAATAATTAGCAATAATTAGCAATAATTAGGAATAATGAGCAATAATTAGCAATAATTAGCAATAATTATCAATAATTAGCAATAATTAGCAATAATTAGCAATAATTAGAAATAATTATCAATAATTAGAAATAATTAGCAATAATTAGCAATAATTAGCAATAATTAGCAATAATTAGCAATAATTAGAAATAATTAGCAATAATTAGCAATAATTAGTAATAATTAGCAATAATTAGCAATAATTAGCAATAATTAGTAATAATTAGCAATAATTAGCAATAATTAGCAATAATTAGCAATAATTAGCAATAATTACCAATAATTTGGAATAATTACCAATAATTTGGAATAATTACCAATAATTTGAAATACTTACCAATAATTTGGAATAATTACCTTATTACATTATTTGGGAAAGAACACAATTGGATTAAACGTAGCATATTTTGGGATTTGCCATATTGGTCTGATTTGTTGGTCCGACACATGTTAGATGTCATGCATATTGAGAAGAACTGTTTTGATAATTTGTTTCATACAGTTTTGGATACGCCAGGAAAGAGCAAAGACAATGTAAATGCACGTTTAGATCTTGCCCAAATTTGCAGGCGTCCGGAATTGGAACTATTTGAGAATGTCAGAACAGAAAGGTTACTGAAACCAAAAGCACCTTATACACTGTCTAAAGAAAACCGTTTATTATTTTGTCAGTGGATTGCAGATTTGAGACTTCCAGATGGTTGTGCTTCAAATTTGGGTAGATGTGTAAAGAATGGTCATATTACTGGATTGAAAAGTCATGATTGTCATGTTATAATGGAGAGACTTCTACCCATTGGATTAAGAGGTCTGTTGAATTCTGTGATTTGGGATTCCATAACAGACATGTCTCATTTTTTTCGGGAAATTTGTGCGGCTACGGCAGATTATGATGCTCTAGGCAAACTTGAAAAAGATGTTGTTGTAATTATATGTAAACTGGAAAAAATATTTCCGCCGTCTTTCTTCGACTCAATGGAACATTTGATGTTACATTTGCCATATGAAGCCAAATGTGGAGGTCCGGTACAGTTTCGATGGATGTACCCATTTGAAAGATGCATGCAAAAATTGAAAAGTAAAGTACGCAACAAAGCATCTGTTGAAGGATCTATTGCAGAAGCTTATTTGCAAGAGGAAATATCTTTTTTCTGCTCCCATTATTTTGAATCTGAGTATCCTTCAAAACACAACCGAATGGGACGGAATGAGAGGAATATTGATGAAATCAAAAATCAATTATCTGTTTTCCACCAGTCAGAGCTTGGTTTTGGTGGAGTTTCTGAACGCTGGATTTCAGATGATGAACATCATAGAGCTCATACGTATGTTCTGCTCAACTGTGAAGAGATGACATCAGTTGTACTGTAAGTGTTTATATCACTTATTCTATCATTTATGTTACAGTAAATAACTTTGCTTTTTATAGGTTGTATGATAATCATATCAAGAAACAAATTCCACAAATTACAGCAGCTGCTCTCGAAGAACGGCGACTGAAAAATTTCTCTCAGTGGTTTCAAAAACAGGTAACATAAATTCTTTATCATTTAGCAACTCATTCAATGTATAGTTTACTATATTGATAATTATTTCACAAATCTTCAGGTGTCTCGACATGCTGATAAAATTGACAAACGGCTGTGTGTATTGAGTAACCCACCTTCCAAACTTGTTAAAACTTATAATGCATATGTGGTGAATGGATTTCGATTCCACACGCATGCATATGGGGAATCGAAAAAAACAATGAACAGTGGAGTTAGCTTGAGAGGATCTCATCATCGAGAAAATGAAGTTGACTTTTATGGCATACTTGATGAAATCATTGAACTCTGTTATATTGGACAACATTACATAACCATGTTCAAATGTCAGTGGTTGGATACAGAGAGAGGCATGCGTGTTCATCCGACTCATGGAATCATCGATATTAAATGTAAAAGTGTTCTCGCAGTAAATGAACCATTCTTATTGGCTCAACAGGCATATCAAGTTTATTATGCAAAGTACTGTGCAACATCAAGACACTTGACTGATTGGTGGAGTGTAATAAAAATCAAAATTCGAGACAATCAGTTTAGTCAAAGTGAATGTGCTTTCACTGATGTGCAAAGAATTGAAGTTTTTCAAGAAAGTACTCAAAATCAATCTTTTTTACAAAGAGATATGAGTATCGATGACGACACCCCACATTTAAGAGTCGGTGATGACGATGATGTTAATGATGTCACACATGAATTTGAAATGGTAAGAGATGAAGCAACTGCAACTCGAATGGATATCGATGATGTTGAGGAGGAATATGAAGATGACATTGACATATATGAAGATGATGATGAAGATGAACACTTATAGAATTCCATGGTATTTATATACAATCATAATATGTATATATGTATATATAATAGTAATTATCAATTATTTGCTAATATTAATATTTTCTGTTTCAGATGGACGAGGCCACATTTCGTGAGTTGACGGAGGCTGACCTGCCTTTCGATGCGGATGAGTTGCTGGCAGATGACCCTCAGCCTGCAGGCGCTCCAGGGAGTACGCGGAGGGGGCGCGGTCTTGCACGATTGATGATTCCTGACCCCGTCCCCGAGCGACGTCCACGTCTTGGGTTTGATCCGCGCACCCGGAGGTGTGATAACCTGTGTAATAACCTGTGAATTTGACTAAGATTTCATTAATCTATTCACATAATAAATGTTTATTATTTTTTCAGTTTTTCGCATATAGCAGTCGGACAGGGCAGCGCTATTTTGCGCAACTATTTCTCTCATCCGTGGACCACATGGGAGCAGATTCCCATTGATGTGCAGCAGGCCATGTTCGGCCATTGGTTGGTACGTACGTAAATAAATAATTTTTATTTTGAAAATTATTTCATTTCTAACTTGATATTTTGATTTATTTGTAGGGTTTATGGTATCCGATCGAGGATACCATGCGTGACGCCATCCACGAGGCATGGGAGGTGGCCATGCGTGATCGCCTTCGTCAGTTTTTGCACAATTTAAGAAAAGCTGCGATGAAGAAAGCAGGAGTGTCAGATTTTGAGGAGTCATGTAGAGCACACCGACCAGAGTACATTTCATCCCATGTATGGGATGGATTATGTGCGCACTGGTTGAGTGGTGCCTTTCAGAGGAGATCATCGGTGGGGAGGCAGAATCGGGGGAGGCAGGAGGTGACTCATCGAGCTGGGAGTCGTTCTTTCAGTACTCATAGACAGCATCTGGTACGTACATTATTTATAAATATTTTATATAACTATAAATATTAACAGTTTATTTTTTATTCTTATAGGCTGTCGAGCACCCCGATATTACAGAGTACGACGTATATCGGAGGATGTATAGTGATCATGCTACTGGGGAGCTCAGAGGTGATCTTCAGCATCACATCGTGGTCAGTATTATTTGTTTTCAAGTTTAAAAATTAACTGCATATAATATATTCACAATTTTAATTTTAAATTGCAACTATAGGAGTCATATGAGGCCGCAGCGGCACAGGCCCGGCCTGAGAGTCAGGCCGAGTCATCAGATCAGACCACTGCCCGTCAGTTTGATGAGGCGGCATGGATGTAGGCCACCCAGTATGCCTTCGAGAAGGGCCGGGTAGTTGGTATCGGCTCTCGACTGACTCCCGGAGATTATTATGGCAGTGCTGCGATGTCGGCGTCCAGCTCGAGGGGAGCTTGTGCATCTTCTTCTACACAGTATGAGGAGCAGTTGCGATCTCAGACTGCACAGATAGAGAGTCTCCGACAGGAGCAGGAGCAGATACGTCAGCAGCATGAGGAGGAGCGTCGACGCCAGCAGCAGCTGTACGAGGAGCAGACGAGTCGGTGGCAGCAGCAGCATCAGGAGAAGATGGAGTACATGCGCTGACTCACTCATGCTTTAGGGATGGAGTTTCCTCCACCACCATCTGCAGATCCCCCACCTCCCCCCCTCCTACAGATTAGAGTTTGTATTTCTGTTATAAAATTTGTGAAATCAAAATATTTTTTTTCTATTCGTAGTTTCTGTCTCATTATAAAATATTAATAATATTATATTTTTAAATAACAATATTAATATGAATAATAATAATATTTATATTTTATAATATTAAATTTTATATATATATTAAAATTTTATTTATATAATTAAATTTTATATATATATTAAAATTTTATAATATTATAATATAATTATTTTTTTGTAATACTTGAATTATTTTAATATTTGAATGTAAAATATTTCTATTATTTTTATATTAATTAAAATAACTTATTAATATTTTTTTTATTTATGAATTATAATTATAATATTATTATATTAATTAAATTATTTATTAATATTCTATTATTTTTATTTTTGAATTATAATTATACTATTATTATAGTAATTAAAATAATTTATTATTTTCATTAGTAAATTATAATTCTATTATTATATTAATTAAAATAATTTATTAATAATTTATTTTTTTTATTTTTTTTATAGTATTTGCGACGGGATACTATGCCCGTCGCAAATACTAGTATTATTAATAATTTTTTATTTTTTTTAAAAAGATTATTTGCAACGGGACCCGTCGCAATTAATATGAATAGTATTTGCGACGGGTCCCGGTTCCCGTCGCAAATACTAGTATTATTAATTTTTTTTATTTTAAAAAAAAAACGTTATTGCGACGGGTCCCGTCGCAAAAGGTATTCGCGACGGGCCCGTCGCAATAACTGTTTAAAAAGTTTTTTGCAAAAATACGGAATACTATTTGCGACGGGGAGAATGCCCGTCGCAAAAAAAGGCTTTAGCGACGGTCCCGTCGCAAATAAGTTTAGTTGCGACGGCGTTTTCCGCAACGGGCTATTTGCGACGGGATCCCGTCGCAAATAGCCCGTCGCAAATACCTGTTTTTCCAGTAGTGTATGATATCATATTAATGTATATGATTCTTGTATAATTTAATAACAATTATTTCACCATTATACAGGAGGTTAAACTACCCCAACAAAGAAAAAGTACAAGGTAAGGGTTTATTTCGCAATCTCTTCATTATCCGAGGTTGTTTATACATAATTATCTACTAGGACCTCGTTATCATCCATGTCCATATTTCTTCAAAATGTATTTCAAAACATTTTTAATATTTAAAAGAATATGGGTTAAAGTCATTTATACCCTTGTTTGACCTTTTATAAGAGGTTTATAAGGGAATCTTTCCGTCGTTTTCCAAACAAGGTGCTTTTTAACCTTTTCGACAGAATTAAGATAAGAATGTTTTTTTAACTTATACGGTGGGTGCGGTTATTTTCCACCGTTATAAAATCTTCAAAGCTTCCCTTAAAAGCTTATAAGAATATTTTCAATGAAAATGTTTTATTTTATATGGATCTTAAATGATTTGAATATAAAAGGAGATATTTCTTTAAAAAGAATATTGATTTCATCTATGTCAACATCCTTTGATGGATTTTAAGATTATTTGAAGTTGATTTATTATGATACAAAACTTCTATATTGTATTGAAGGTTTTGTGATATGTTTGACTGTGGATTTGCTATTTTTATACCATTCATAGTTTATGGTTAAATTATTGACATTTCTTATGCTAGTTTTAATACGAATGTTTATGTTATGTTTAAACCTTTTCATATGGGAATGCATTGGACTTAGTAAGTGACGGGTGGAGCCCGCTATAGCTCCTCGATGCATCGGTAGGTCTCATGAGACAAACTAGTGTCTTGTCACAAGGCCTTGGCAAAAATCTTATTTGTAGTCTTGGCACGAGGCCTTGGATATGTGGTTATGATAGTCTGGCATTATGCATTCCAACATTATGAAAGTGGTTATTGATATTGCATGTGATTATTCGATTAGTAGAATATCCATGTGAACAAGTAAATGGCATTATTTCATTTTACTTTTGCCATACTATGTTGAAGTTCACGTTTAAATGGATTTTGTTTTAGTAATTCATTGCCTTAAATGTTTATGCTTATTTTTGAATGTTCCGCTATATTGTTATCCTTACTGGGAATTTGAGCTCACCCCTTTTCTATGTTTTATTTTTCCCAGGATGTGAAGATGTAAGTTATGAATGACCTGCAGGGATATTATGAGGGGATTATAGTGTGGACTGTGGAAACATTATGTTGTTGTAGTAGTTTTTCATTTTATGAAGTAATGTAAAACTTATGAATATATCTAGTATTTCCAAGGCTACTAAACCAATCAGTCTTTCGAGATTTGATCTTTCTTGTGATCATGCCAATGTTATGTAATTAATGCACCAACTCTGGGTAACTGGGGTCGGGGCGTTACAGTTGGTATCAGAGGAAGTTTAGTACAAACCTTGGAAGCTAGATTTAGATAAACTCTGATTAGAGCACGTAGACCTAAGATGAACTTTGAGGATTAGTATAGAATAACTTCCTAGAATTTTGGTATTGTAGAGATTTTGTGAGTTTTCCGAGCAATACATCCCTGTCTGGATACGAGCAGGTAGAGGCGGCTCTGGCACAAATGTACCTAGGGGTAAAACCTGAAAACACCGCTTTGAGCTAGACTCGAACGGGAACTGGTGCACGACAACGGACCTTGCTGCACTCTTGGTTACGACACTCCCAGGGGATATGCTTAGGATAACTCTCATTTTCTTTACAAATAATTATGAAGGGTTTATGAGTATATAATTCCTCAAAGAAAACATTTTTATGATTATGGATTATATCCATAAATAGTTCAATTTATGTTGAGTGTTTTATAAGTATGGGATTATGTATTTTGATTCATAAACTGATCTAGTTTATGCCATTGTTTAGAAATGGCTCCTAGTGGAAGAAATGGAAACCGTATCATTGCACGTACTCCATGTAGGGATTTCCCTCCCACTCAAGATAATTATAGAGGGGCTGGTGATGCAACTGGTGCCGATCAGCTAATCACCATACTAGGACAACTTACTGAGGTTATGAATAATAACCTTACCCGTATGGAGCACCCTGATCTGCAGCGTGGAGGATCAATGTTAGATAGATTCATTAGGCAACAACCACCAACGTTCAATGGGAGTATAAATCCCTTAGTAGCTGAGCAATGGATAAATTCCCTAGAGAAAATATTTCAGGCTTTGGGGAGCAGTGAAAGGGAAAAAGTTATCATGGCAGTTTACCGCCTCACTGGAGATGCTGATCAATGGTGGTCATTGATTCAAAATACGAAGGAAGATGATGAAGTATCAAATATGGAATGGAGGGAGTTCAAAGATCTATTTTTTGAAAAATACTTTCCTCGCGACCATCGAGTAGATATGGAAAGGAAATTTCTGAGTCTAAGACAAAAGGAGGATGAGAATGTCACAAAGTATGAGGCTAACTTTACAAGGTTAGAGAGGTATGCTGGAGATTATATTCTCAACCCAAGAAGTAAGATTGATCGTTTCTTTGATGGGTTAAAACCATTTCTCCGTCGAGCATTAGTCTCATAATCCTTTTCATCGTACGAAGACATTGTCTCATGTGCTTTCAAGACCGAAAAGGAATTCTCTATGTCTTATGACTTTATAGCAAAGCAAGAGAAGAAGAGACCTGCTGATCAATCTGGGAATGGAAATAAGGGGAATAAGGGAAAGGTTGAATATCCATCCTGTGGTAAATGCGGGAAGAAACACCTTGGTACTTTCTTGAAGGGAATGAGAGTCTGTTACAAGTGTGGTGAAAAAGGCCACCAAGCTCGTGATTGCAAGGGGAAGAAGGAAGCTACCAACGTTCAGTGCTACAATTGCAGGGAGATGGGGCATTATGAAAATTAATGTCCTAAGCGTCAGGAGAACTTACCTCAGAAAAGGCCAAGGGATCAAGGCCAGGCTTATGCTATCACTACTGCTGAGGTAGAAGCTCTGAAAGACGTGGTGGCAGGTAATTTAATGGTTTCCTCAAGTTTAGAAAATGCATTATTTGATTCTGGATCATCGCATTGTTTCATATCATCCCAGTTTGCTAAGAAAATTAGATATTTCCAATTTGATTTAATAAGGGAGTTGTCAGTTAAAACTCCTAAGGGAAGTATCATTGCAACAAAGTTTTGTGAATCAGTCCCCATTAGAGCACATAAATTTTCTTTATCTGCTGATCTCATCATCATACCTATGATTGAGTTTGATATAATCCTCGGTATGGACTGGCTTTCGGACTATGATGCGAAGATTTATTGTAAGAAGAAAGAGGTTACGATTCTTGATGATAATGATAAGGAACACCTTATTTTTAGAGCAGAATCTTCACCACCTAATTCTTATTTAGATCCACCCCCAGTAGCTCAACTTAATTCAATTATTGGGGAGGAAGAGAATGAAATAACTGTCGGTGAGGAAAGGAATGTTCAAATAGAGGATGTACATGTTGTGAAAGAATTTGTAGATGTATTTCCGGAAGATTTACCTGGACATCCTCCAGAACGAGAAGTTGAGTTTTCCATTGATTTGATTCCTGGATCAAGGCCTATATCGAAGACCCCTTATAGAATGGCCACTGTAGAATTAGTCGAACTAAAGAAACAACTAGAGGAATTGAGTAATAAGGGATTTATTCTCCCTAGTGTTTCTCCATGGGGATCCCCTGTTCTTTTTGTTAAAAAGAAAGATGGATCTATGAGGTTATGTATCGACTATAGGGAGATCAATGCTATAACGATAAAGAACAAGTATCCCCTACCTCGTATTGATGATTTATTTTAACAACTGCATGGAGCTCAATACTTTTCAAAGATTGACCTTCGATCTGGATACCATCAGTTGTGTGTGAAGAAGGAAGACATTCCGAAGACAGCATTTCGAACCAGGTACGGGCATTACGAGTTTACCGTAATGCCGTTTGGATTGACTAATGCACCCTCTGTATTCATGGATCTGATGAATAGTGATTTCAAGGAGTATCTCGATGAATTTGTGGTGGTATTTATTGATGATATCTTGGTATACTCCAAAACCTACGAAGATCATGAAAATCACTTGCGCATTATCTTGAAGACTCTGAGGAGGCATGAATTTTATGGGAATTTTAGCAAGTGTGAATTCTGGCTTCAGGATATTTATTTTCTTGGCCATATTGTCTCTAAAGATGGAATCTCTGTTGATCCTTCTAAGACCAAGGCAATCCAATAATGTCCAGCACCTACGAGTATAACTGAGGTACGTAGTTTTATTGGTTTTGCAGGTTATTATCGACGTTTCTTCCAGAATTTTGCCCGATTGGCTAACCCATTAGCGAAGCTCACACGTAAAGGGGTTAAATTTGTTTGGACAAAAGAGTGTGAAGAATGTTTCGAAGAACTGAAGAGAAGATTAGTCAATGCTCCTATATTGACTCTACCATCGGGGAATTATGGGTTCGTTATTTATAGTGATGCATCAAAGAAAGGACTTGGTTGTGTCCTTATGCAGAATGATAGAGTTATTGCCAATGCATCACAACAGTTGAAAATTCATGAACAAAACTATCCTACTCGTGATCTCGAGTTAGTAGCTGTGATCTTTGCTTTGAAGATATGGAGGCACTACCTCTATGGTGAAAAATGTGAGATTTATACTGATCACAAGAGTTTGAAGTATATTTTCTCACAAAAAGAACTCAACATGAGGCAAAGGAGATGGCTTGAATTACTCAAGGATTATGATTGTACGATACACTACCACCCGTGGAAAGCAAACAAGGTGGCAGATTCTTTGAGCAGAAAAGACCATGGAGTTTTTAACATGATGAGAATTGAAAGGGATCCAATTATCATGGATCTAGTGAAGATGGACATGGGAATAACCAGGGAAGGTGAAACATCAATCCTTTTTCAAATGGTTGCCAAACTATCTTTACTAGAAAGGATTAAGAGTTCTCAAACCGATGATGAAGAATTCCAAAAGAAGATTAAAGCTGTGAATGATGGGAGATTGAGAGACTTTGTGTATGAAGATGGAATTTTGAAATTCGGGAAGAGACTTTGTGTTCCCGATTTACCTGATCTTAAAAGGGAATTGTTGGATGATGCTCATAGTTCCAATTTCTCTATACACCCTGGGAGCACCAAAATGTATAGAGATTTGAGGGAACATTTTTGGTGGGACAATATGAAGAGGGAGATTACTGATTTTGTGTCAAGATGTATGGTTTGTCAACAAGTGAAAGCTGGAAGGAAACAGCCTGGAGGAGTCATGCAACCTCTTCCCATACCGGAGTGGAAATGGGACAACATTACGATGGACTTTGTCATGGGGCTACCAAAGACTCCTAGAAGGAACGATGCAATATGGGTTATTGTTGATCGTCTTACCAAGTCAGCACATTTTCTTGCTATAAGAGAAGATCTACCCCTGGAACGTCTAGCAAGACTATACATTAATGAAGATGTGAGACTTCATGGACTACCCCTATCGATTGTTTTTGATCGTGATCCCCGTTTTACTTAAAGATTTTGGAAAAGTCTTTAGAAATCTCTGGATACTGAACTTCATTTGAGCACTGCTTACCACCCTCAGACAGACGGACAATCATAACGGACTATGCAGACCTTAGAAGACATGTTGAGATCTTGCTCACTTGACTTTCAGGGTATGTGGGATCAATATTTACCACTGGTAGAATTTTCCTATAACAATAGCTTCCATTCAAGTATTCATATGGCACCATATAAAGCATTATATGGAAAGAGATGTCTTACACCTACCTGTTGGGATGACGTCGGTGAAAGAAAACTTGTAGGTCCAGAACTGGTGGAGGAAACGATGGAAAAGGTGAAGGTAATCCAAAATCACATCAGAGCAGCTCAAAGTAGGCAGAAGAGCTATGCCGATAATCGAAGGAAGGATTTGGAATTTCAAGTCGGTGATCATGTTTTCCTAAAGGTATCTCCGTGGAAGGGAGTCATACATTTTGGTAAGAAAGGTAAATTGAGTCCCAGGTACATCGGACCTTTCGAAATTCTAGAACGAATTGGGGCTGTAGCTTACCGATTGGCAATGCCGCCAAGTCTCTCCAAAGTTCACGATGTGTTCCACATATCTCTGTTGAGAAAATACATGCCTGACCCAACGCATGTACTCACCTATGAGGAATTAGAACTGGAACCCGATCTGTCTTATTGTGAAGATCCTGTCATGATTCTTGATACAAGAGAACAAGTACTAAGAAACCGGACGACGCGTCTGGTAAAAGTTTTGTGGAGAAATCATAAGATGGAAGAGGCAACGTGGGAACCCGAGGAACTTATGATGAAGAACCACCCGAGTCGTTTTATGCAGTAATACCCAAGAAATTGCGAGGACGCAATTATTTGAAGGAGGGGAGAATGTAACACCCCAAGCTTCTACGGTACGCTTCTCTTTGAATAATGCGATAGCGTGTGTTGTACGCAACCTCGAGTTCTAACACACACCTCAACTAATTAAACTAGCCGTTGTGAATAGTAATACCTACTTTTTGAAATCATATATATTTTATATTTTAAAATGGACTTCATTTTTGGATTCGGAATATTGAAATTAGTCTAGGGTGAAATTTTGGTACTTTTCGGATAACTTTTATATTTTGATGAATAGTGAAAATTACTAAATTTTAATTAAAAACAACTTTTTTAATCAAAATAATTAATATTGATAAATTATAAATTTGAGTGGTTTTTACCATTTAATTTAATGTTTGTCATTGGACATAATTTCACAATTAAACTAGACATAAACAAGTGTCAATCTTTTGATAGTTATTATCTCTTAAAAACACGCTTTTTTATTTTAACAACGGGAATTAATTTTAAATTAATTTCTGCCACTTCTGTGTTTTGAATTTTGAAAAATGGATTACATATTTGGAATCAGGATGTCCAAATTATGTAAATAGGTAACTTTTATTTTTACACATTTTGAATAATTACTGCGGTAAATATTTTATTTACCATGGTTAAAGGGTAAATCTGGTAAATAAGGGTTAAAAAATAATATTATAATAATACAAAATTACCCTAAAACGTGTCCTAACCTTATTTGTGGACACATACCCGACCATGGGCATCCTTTGGTCGATTTGGGGACCCCTTGGAGCCACTTTTATGTGGTAGGGACACATTATATTAATAAAGTTAAAATAAAAATAAAAATGGCATAAGCTTACATCTTTTAGAAGAACAGTTTTTACATAGGGTTATACATGTTGGATTTTCGATTATAAATATTCATTAGAAAGCTAAAACGATTTCCTACATAATTATATTTTATTTATAATTTTTAGACATCAAATAATATAAATTATTAATGACACAATAATGATGCAATGTTTACCTCATTAATAAATCATTTAATTAAATAAGATAATAATGATTAAAATATTATCTAAAACCTGTCCAATTCTTATTGGTTGATGTTATTTAGAATATGAGTCATCGTATATTCGACCTCAATGATTTTTGGACCATTATAAACCGAATATAATTATATTATAAAGTAATACTTTCACTCTTTCCTAAAGAGCCCCTCCTCTCCCTTATAAAAGGAGACCACTTCTACTCATTCCTCACACCTCTCAAGCCACTTGTCTCGTCCAAACCCTGCCCAAATAAGCTCCCCACATCCCTCTCCTCATCCTTGAAGCTTCCCCTTAGGCAGAAAGCATTTCAAGAAGTCCTTTGGTTCCAACCAAAGTGAGTTACCTAAATTAAAGGTAACGATTTCTCTTAAATTATTTTCATTTATTTTGCTTCTCCAACCCCCAAAATCTTTTTATTTCCTTTATTTTGTAACAACACCAGTATCCAAAATATACTAGGATGTTGTTATAAGAAGGATTAAAACTACACATACACACAACTCCATCTAATGGATGATGAACATAATGTTTCTGTGGATGGCAAACTAACGCCTCACGAAACGATGATTGTTCAAATACATCTTACTGCCTCTAATGGTGGCCATTATGATGGAACTGTAATTAAATATGATATTAATGATATATATTTTATATATAAGCTTCTGTAATTCCATTTTATTTCATACCATTATTCGTTTCATGTTGTATATACATACGATAATTTCATTTGAGGAAGTGCGGACTACCGCCCCCTTAAAATGATATGACTCGTTCATACCACACATGGAACGTATAAAGGATGGTGTTAATGAACTTAAGTAACATATATAAAATATTATATTATACTGGAATAGTAATATACCTATGTATCATTTGGATTCGATTCTTTTAAAAATAATAATTAAATGGAAGTAGCGTTCGTGCGTACGTACGGACTACCGTCTTCATGAACGCGATGAGATTCATTCTCCATCGTATCCATTCAAGTCTTATTCACATTTTAGGGTTAAAAATAATGTTAATATCATTCTGATTATGAATAAGATATAATCTATCCATTACAAACATGTCTTACGTAACCAAACATTTAAGAAGAACGAATCGATTATCACCTGAAACGACGATAATACTAAAGATATTATTAATAAAGCAATGTTAAAAGATCATATATGATATCATATTAATGTATATGATTCTTGTGTAATTTAATAACAATTATTTCACCATTATACAGGAGGTTAACCTACCCCAACAAAGGAAAAGTACAAGGTAAGGGTTTATTTCGCAATCTCTTCATTATCCGAGGTTGTTTATACATAATTATCTACTGGGACCTCGTTATCATCCACGTCCATGTTTCTTAAAAATGTATTTCAAAACATTTTTAATATTTAAAAGAATATGGATTAAAGTCATTTATACCCTTGTTTGACCTTTTATAAGAGGTTTATAAGGGAATCTTTCTGTCGTTTTCCAAACAAGGTGCTTTTTAACCTTTTCGACAGAATTAAGATAAGAATGTTTTTTTAACTTATACGGCGGGTGCGGTTATTTTCCGCTGTTATAAAATCTTCAAAGCTTCCCTTACAAGCTTATAAGAATATTTTCAATGAAAATGTTTTATTTTATATGGATCTTAAATGATTTCAAAATAAAAGGAGATATTTCTTTAAAAAGAATACTGATTTCATCTATGTCAACATCCTTTGATGGATTTTAAGATTATTTGAAGTTGATTTATTATGATACAAAACTTCTATATTGTATTGAAGGTTTTGTGATATGTTTGACTGTGGATGTGATATTTTTATACCATTCATAGTTTATGGTGAAATTATTGACATTTCGTATGCTAGTTTTAATACGAATGTTTATGTTATGTTTAAACCTTTTCATATGGGAATGCATTGGACTTAGTAAGTGACGGGTGGAGCCCGCTATAGCTCCTCGATGCATCGGTAGGTCTCATGAGACAAACTAGTGTCTTGGCACAAGGCCTTGGCAAAAATTTTATTTGTAGTCTTGGCACGAGGCCTTGGCTATGTGGTTATGACAGTCTGGATTTATGCATTCCAACATTATGAAAGTGGTTATTGATATTGCATGTGATTATTCGATTAGTAGAATATCCATGTGAACAAGTAAATGGCATTATTTCATTTTAATTTTTCCATACTATGTTGAAGTTCAAGTTTAAAAGGCTTTTGTTTTAGTAATTCATTGCCTTAAATGTTTATGCTTATTTTTGAATGTTCCGCTATATTGTTATCCTTACTGGGCATTTGAGCTCACCCCTTTTCTATGTTTTATTTTTCCTAGGATGTGAAGATTTAAGTTATGAATGACCTGCAGGGATATTATGAGGGGATTATAGTGTGGACTGTGGAAACATTATGTTGTTGTAGTAGTTTTTCATTTTATGATGTAATGTAAAACTTATGAATATATCTAGTGTTTCCAAGGCTACTAAACCAATCGGTCTTTCGAGATTTGATCTTTCTTGTGATCATGCCAATGTTATGTAATTAATGCACCGACTCTGGGTAACTGGGGTCGGGGTGTTACAATGGATGTGGATTTCAACAAGGAGACTAGTGAGTTATTTGATTTTCCAAATCAAGAAGAAGTGGTTACGAAGGCTGCTGAACCGGAATCATCTAAGCCAGTAAAGAAAATAAAGTTGAAAGAAATTGCAGCTGAAGTACAGGATCCTAAATCTAAGGAAGTTCAAACCGCACCTCCAAAACCGAATAAGAAGAAAGCCTATCCTGATGAAGTAGTTGCGAAGTGGAGAGCAGATAAAGAGACAAGGAAATAAGGGGATCCGCAGTTCGGATTGGATCTTGCGGAAGCTAAGGCTTTTAAGGAAAGGACAGAAGATGAATTAGTAAAACAAGAAAAAGAAAAGAAGTTCAAGAAGAAGATGTCAGAAGCTGAGGAAGTCCAAGCTTTGTTAAAATTTAATGAGATGGTATCCGGAAGCATTCCAGTTCCGAGATCTTTCTCCTTAGAATATTTACCTGAGACTCCAGGAAGAAACCTTGATTTTTCGGAAGATATTAGAGCTGAGCATGTTGAGAAACTCGATCAAATTCAGCAAGTGGATGAGGAAGAAGCAGTTGCTGAAGGAAGTGGTGAAACTGGAGATCTATTGAAAGATGTAGATGATTATAAGGGGTCACCTTCGGAACATCTGTCACTCCGAACTTCAGAGGCTGAATCCTCTAAGTTAGTAACCCCAGAGAAGGATAAGAATGAAAAAGATGTTGTTCAAAAAGTTATTGATGATGTTATTCAAGTATCTAATAGCGAGAAAAAAACTCCAGATCAAGAATCCATTCCGAAAAAGGACAAAGGAAAGAAACTCCTTGATGATACTCCAAAATCAGTGGCAAGCAAGAAAAAAGAATTTAGTGATTTTTTTAAAAGGAAGTTAGAGATTATTGAGGAAGAAAATTCTCCAAGTAATGTTTCGGATTTGGAGTCATCCTTGTTGGGACATGACTTTGTTGTTCAATCTTTAAGAAAGTTAGTAGGGTCCATTCCAACCATCTCGACTATAGATTAAAGATGCCAAATGCTCCAACATGCTCTGAATCAGAAATCAGATTCTGTATCCATGGTTATGAATAAGTGTGTCGAGATTGAAGCTAAATTCAAATCTTTTCTTGTTGGCTATGAAGCCCACAAAAGATCTTGCAAGAGGATGACGATCTGGTCGAAAAAAACCATAGAAGAGATGAGACTCTTTGATGAATTCCAAGACAATGTGAAGGATCCCTTTGAGACTGAGGACAGGAAGATAAATGAGCTGACTTCTTCCTTTGAAGAAAAGCTGACAGATGAAAAGAACATCCGGATTCAAGAAGTCAGAGATCTGAATGGGAAGCTAAATTCCGTTTCTCAAAACTGGAAGTTTGAAAGGGATCATCGGATTGAGTTTGAAGAGAAATTAAAGGCTCAGGAAGAAAAGTTGAAGGCTCAGAAAGAAAAGATTAAATCCTAGGAAGAAATGATTAAAGCTCAATCAGTAAGAATAGTGGTCTTAGATAAGCAAGCTGAAGAAGATCATAAAGACCTAAAGAAGATCAAGACTATTCTTAAGGGGCTCATTTCAAAGGAAAAAGATTCGAAATAGTTAAATCCGATCTTTTTGTTGTATCTTTCATTCCTTAAAATTAATGAAAATATTGGTTGCTCGTCTTTTGTTATTATTACTAATTCTTCATGTACTTAGATATTTTGTTTCATTCCCTCGAATTCTTTTTGAAAATCACAAAGGGGGATAAGGAAAATATCCTTAAGGAAAAGGAACTCTAATAAGAGCTTACCTAAGGGGGAGTTTTTTTATTAAAGAAGAATTTCTTATTCGTAATGAAATGTCACTCTGGAAATCTAGAATACGATCCTTATAGTTTCAAAGCCTAAGGGGGAGTTAGTCGTATTCATCAATATCCTTAAATAAAAAATAGATAAGCCTAAATGTTTTTCTTTATTTTTAGAATTTCGTTTTCATAAGGATGGTTGTGCTTTCCAAAAAGGGGGAGATTGTTGAGTCAATAAGGTTTTCCTTATGACTCTTCCATTCCTTATTGTTTTGATAATCACAAACAACTTATCTTTATGAAAATTGCTTTTATAAGGAAATTCTCTTTTATAAGGAAAATCTCTTTTATAAGGAAAATTGATTTTATAAGGAATATTGCTTTTATAAGGTAAATTGCTTTTATAAGGTAAATTGCTTTTATAAGGAATATATCTTTTATAAGGAATATTGCTTTTATAAGGTAAATTTCATTTATAAGGCAAATTTATTTTATAAGGAAAATTTCTTTTATAAATAAAATTTCTTTCATAAGGAAAATTTCTTTTATAAGAAAAATTGCTTTTATAATGTAAATTTCTTTTATAAGGAAAATTTCTTTTATAAGGAAAATTTCTTTTATAAGGAAAATCAATTTTGTAAGAAAAATTATCCTTATCATATTTTCATCCATATTTTTATTAATTATAAGATTCGGATTCATTTCCATTTTCCCGAAATTGTTTAAAACCTTGATTTGAAGCATTCTGTTTTAGGCTCCAAATTCTGGATAAAGAACTGTAATGAAGTTCTACTCCAAATTCTGGATAACTAACTCTGATAAAGTTCTACTCTGAATTCCGGATACGAACTCTGATTAAGTTCTACTCTAGATTTAGGATACGAATCCTTATGAAGTTCGATAATGAATTCTCACTATGAATTCTCATTCCGAATTCTCATTTAGAATTCACTTATTAAACAGAATCCAATCATCTTTGTTTTATTCACTCCGAATGTATTTAGACTCCGAAAATTATTTTTGGTCAAGACTCCGAACATTCATTTTTCTTACGCTTTTATAATTTTTCTACTCCTTAATATATTTTTACACTCCGAACTTTCACTCTGAATCTTCACTCCGAACATTTTAGTTAGAATTAAAACGATGTCGTACATTCTGTTACACTTGTTTTGTTATAAAATGATGTCGTCCATTCTGTTATAAACTAACCATTGGTTAAGTTACACATGTACAGGTCCCTCCAATTTTTATGGAAAATATGACCGTTGGAATGGAGGCCGACCATACCTATAAATAGGAGCTCATTTGAAAGAGCTCAGTGTGAAAATGCTGACTGATCTTCGACTCATGTGATTACATGCATGAAGTGATTTCTAGAGAGAGAGAGTCTCTTATTAACTCTCAAAGCTTCATGCGACTCCGAATGTTGGTGATTACATTTGAGGACTTCCGGGGATATGAAGACAGAGGTGCCGACTACCTTGAAGTTCGAGGGCTTCCTTGCTGAGGAAGACAGAGGTTTCCAACTACCTTGAAGTTGAGGGCTTACGGGGATAGCAAGACAGAGACTCCGATCTTTGTATCGAGGGCTTACCCTGGTGTGGGTAAGACAGACTTGCTTGAAAATATAAATCAAGGGACCTTTATCCATGGTTGTCGGATACCCTTCTCTTTGGGTTAAAAGACTTATATCTTGTTACTTTTAGTTTTCCTACTCGTTTATTTCCACTACATTTTGTATTAGAAGGAAAGTATAACCTTTTTATACTTCCTTACTTGTACTCTGTTTCATTTATATTCTATAGGCTTTAAGGAAGAATCTCATATTGTAATCTTTTGTTAATGTTTCAATTTCCACAACCACATTTCCAGAACATACTTTCAAAATCTCTTTCCAGTTTTAAGAAAGTTCATAAGAATTGAAGTTTATAACTTCATTCTTTATTCCATGTTTTCATTTGGTGTTAGAGGTGTTGTGAATTTTCTTAGTTTAACTTTGTTAAACTTATCTCTTTCCTTTGCTTAAGGAAAACATAGTTATTCGTAACTAACATTAAAGGTTTCAAAGGAATTTTTAAAGTATACAATTCACCCCCCATCTTGTATATTGAGCATCTACATCATTATTTCGATCCTACAGAGTACACAATGGAACCAAAATTTCTTGGGACAAAATCTTTAGTTAAACTATACACCACTATCTTGACATAGTCAGTGGAAAAAATAAAGGCCATGTGAACCCTATAGATATCACATAACCATGTCTAAAACTCTAAAACACTCAAAAACTGATGTCCTTATTCATTTTTTCATAAATAAAACCAAATGTTTTAGGGAATTCATTTACCACTACTGGATGAACTGAACCCTTACAACTATTACTAGAACCCAAACTATGAAAGAGGGGTTTCAACCAACTGGATCCAACCTGTATAACAATGACCTGAATGTTTTCTAATTCAAGGAACAGAAAAGGTCCAAAATGGGGATGGAGTGGAAGAAAATACAATACATTAACACCACTGAAGATATATTATAGTTCTAGTTCTGGGCTAAAACAGACACATGATCAAGATCCTTTTTAACCAAAACCTAAATATTCCCCTTTACCAGGATGCTGGATGGGATAAAATACTATTCTTAATATAAAATGTGTCCCCAAAAGCTTTATATATCCATTCCCAAATAATTCAATGAATTAATACTCACAATATATAATGATCATCAATAGAATTGCAAAAAGTCATATTGTACATACATACATAAAAATCTCCAAGAAAATATTGTTTCTCATCACCCAAATATAGTTGAGACAACATGAGTTTATCTTGAAAACATATTGCATCTCTCATGGAGTCATGATCGATAATAAAAGATTTTTTACATACTCACCCACAACATATGTACATCTACGGGGAAACAACTTCTTATGTACCTCTTCTTGATAAGTGATTGTCCTGACCATCCATCCTTAAATAATAATTAAGTGCTTCCTACCTAAAAATAATTCATCAAGTACATATCTAAGAAATTTTTTCTCACACATCATATGAAAATCGATATCCCTAAGTTAAAACTCCTTGAATATTTAAATAAGTTGATGGGTAACATGTAACAAATCTAGGTAAGCCTCACCATCCTGTGGTGTCTTGCATTTTCGAATTTAGATGTTGAAAACACATTAATGTCATCGAATAAGACTACCTTGAACTAATCCAATAATGGATAAGGTTCTATTTAACAAGTGTCACAATTATGTTGTGTCATACAACTCACTAAAGGGTATCACCATGACAAAAACTACTATAGTGGATTTGGAATGTTAGTTCTGGTATATCTTATTCCAAAAAGAGTGCATGTGAAAAAATTTCCCTAGGAAAAATATGAGAAACACTTTTTTCCAAACCAATGGTCAAAGAACTGAATCATTCTCAGGTTTGGATACTCCTCCTCTTGTCATCTATTTCAAGTGACACCAATTAACACCCAACCTTCTGAATCTATCAACATATTCTGTGGGAAAAATGTTATTCCTAGGAAAACATCTGGGTCTTCTGAATCCCTATCTCTACAGACACCTCTTACCACACCCCAAGCTCTCATTTCTACATGAGGTCATCTAATATGCTAACAAAGATATTAGTTCATCATATGTTCAATTCCATGTAGAAAAAAATATTGTTTGGGATGTAATCATGAAACTTCCCTAAGAAAACATATTGAAACTCCTCTAAGGCTGTAGGGAAAAAAGGACATACAATCAACTAATCATAAGGTATCACTAGACCACTAATAAGAAGTTGGTTTAAAACTTCATAAACATTAGATCCTCCTTTACCTCCACAGATCACTCTTTATTAATGGTGGAAAAATCCATCCCAATAACTCAAAATAACTATTACTCTCACTAATTGAAGATATCTGAGAACATATGGTTTGTATAAAGTCTATTATAATGGAAAATCCATTGTATTGTCCACCACTAATATAACATTCTTCATCAGGATACCTCACTTCTCCCAGAGCTTGGTCATACATTTGGTAGATATGTGTAATAATTGATCCTCTCTAGTAGATCCTCTAACAATAGGATCATGAAATACAAATCCACTATTATTACTTTGTCTCGAATATGGGATACAAATTGGTTAAGGTAGCTCATAGATCTATGTGAAAACTACAAATTGGGTAGTGAAGACATGCATCATATCTTGAACCACAATCAAATCCTATATAAGATCCCACTACATGTATCTCATACATTTCCTTTCTCTCATATTTACTAAAATCACGTATTCCTATGAAACCGTAGAAAAAACCCTCAAACAAAGAAGTTCAAGGAACTCATCCAACACACCTTGAAACTATCATCTTTGGGCGGTACTAAATTGGCAACATGGTTTTGGATTTCATCTCAAGAAAACATCTCGTTGAGATAATTGCACCTCTTACATGCTTGTCTAATATTATTAAAAACATAACCAACATGTGTATCTATAAATTCCCCACATATCCCTATAAAATAAATAAAAAAAGGAAAAATATTGTCTACTACCGGTGTCTTACAATACTATAAGAAGATTATATGGAACACATATAATACGAATATACTATCATTGAACCTCTATATAAAGATCCAAAAGTAATTGTAGCTATCCTAGATTTCTTCCACAAGATTCCCTAGTAAGTAGTGGTACACACAGGGGCACTTTATGCATCAAACCTATGTTCTTTTCACCCCTATCTACTTTCCCAGCTCCTCCATCCCATTTGCAACCCCATGGATATCCTTTCTCCAGTTGATGCACCTACCTAATAGGTTTATCGAACAAATCAATTAATTCAATACAATTTATAGGAAAATTCCATGTGATATTTCATCCACCATTACAATCATAAAAACATATCATCCTTGTAGAATTGATATTTCCTTGAGATCTCCAACAAAAAAACATGTGTCCTCACTTTCATCACATGCCTGTTGTCGGTGAGTCCTGTTTACCCTCTATCAAAAGAGATCCCAACTGTGGAAGATGGTGATATGCACTCCCACCCTATACATATCCATACATCAATAAAAGACACATCCAAAACAATTTATGGCATGTTACAAACACCTAAACCACTTAGGGTGCATCAATAAACTGATCATCATGATAAGGATCCACTTATTTTACAACCTATTGAATGAACATCTCATAGATAACCCCTTAAGAGAGGCCTCACCCCACATCATTTTGAAAATTATCTTTATTTTGGAGTCCTTGTTGAATGATATCATGAATATAATCTGAAATAAGACATTATATACTGTGGACCATGAGTATATACAGTAACCTAAAATAAGAAGGAAATAAGAACCACTTGCCAATACTATATGATACAGGTACCAATTTTTTCCTTGCACCCAATGTTCACATGAAATTATTTGGATGATAGTTTATCAGAGCCTTAGTGTATGGATATTTTGGTCACCACAACAAGACTGGGAATCTGGATCTGAGATCCCATAATAATGCACTATGATAATATTTCCATAGATTGAAAACTAAAACTCATATATAGGGAAAAGTAAATAAAAACTCTTATCCAAAACCTTGAATGTTTTATAACTCTTTGGGATGAGTACTACTATGATAAAATTTTCTCATCACCCAACCTAAAATGGCCCAATACTCAAGTACACAAATCCCACCTAAAATTTTCCAGGGGATAGAGACTTGCACCAAAAAGTCATATCACACACATTGGTGGAATTCTACTAAGGTAAATATATCCACACACACACATCCAAACTTATATATTGAAAAAATGTAGTACAACATATAAAAATTCATGAATACAAATATAATGCAATAATTATAGTATGACATAATGTAATGGAAATTACAAAAATGGTGCAAATACAAGCCCACCCAAAAGTGAAAAATAAATACTAACATTCTTCAAAGGAGGGGACTACTATTAAATGTAAAATTATTATACACCTCAGTCTATTTAGTCCAAACTATTGTCATAGTAGTCCATGTACTCCATAAAAAGGGCTTTCGTCTATTTAGGACACATCTTGTGTTGGAATAACCCATGTAGGGTTGACTATATAAATACACAGTAAGAAACCCTAAATATAGGAAAATATAAAGGATCAAGAATAATGATCTCATCATATGATATTCCAATCATAATGTGATACATATAATTATTCAACTAGATTTACACATAATAGACAAAGAGACTCAAATAAATGTCACAACCACACTTATAACATAGGATTTCTTCTTAAATGTTCCATAAAAACCCCATTCAAGAGAACACACACCATGAAATATTATTTCACTATCAAATCACATCCTATTGATAGAGGTCATTAGTTATATTCAACAATAATAATCAAGGATACTGAGATGTTTCATCATAGAAACACCGGGATTGTATTACACCTGTAAATATTGATCATATCATAACACAGAGACTAGTTAACACCCAATGAACATTGGGGGTACAAAATAACACAATATAAATATTTTATGGATTCACGATCGATTCTATCTTGTATTGGTCATGAAAATTTCAAAAACAATTATCTAAGGAAACAAAAAATAAATTAGGATTGCCTTGGGATACTCAAAGGGATACATTCATCACCCCGCTGAGGTATCTGTTGAAGAAAAATGAGGAAACTCAATCAATAATATGGGATCTCTCGCACCCTTCACTTATCATCAGGAAGGTTCATAGGGGTCACCCTATATGATGGGAATTAGATTCAAAATAGAACTCTCATAGGAATGGACCAATGGAAAACACCCAATAGATATTGATAAAATAAATTTAACAGAAAATAAAAACAATGATGAGATGAGAAGAAAATGGAATCCAACCTATCCTCAAAGGAGTACATGATGGCCCAATATATGGATTTGGCATGTCCCAATAAACATAGAACTACCCCTATATCATTCTATAATAGTATAAAATTTGATACAATATAGGGAAATTCCCTTAAGGTACATAGAATTTATATGTCTGCCTATCATTTAGCATTCCAATACACCCATGCCCATATAATGTAGGGTCATGCCCGCATAAATTTGCATGACCAAGTTCATAGATATTCCCATGAATTATATCCTACCCATGTACTTTCAAGGTACATATTGCATGTGAAAACATGTAAAACTGATTTTTTACCCATTGTACAAGTTGAGTTGTCAGCGAAATTTTACAGGGTGTCTGACTAGGCACACAAGACATGTAACAAAACATGACCTCCATTAATAAGTACCCCTACACACTGAACTGGCCATGTCACACATCGTGTGACTTGTGTCACATGATGTGTGATACTTATCTCTATCTACAAAACCAATTACCACACATGAGGAACTATGTGACATGTTTTCATTGGACTACACATTGTGTTGTTTGGTTTTCAAAAAAACACACTGAAGAAACAAACATCTCACAATTCTGATTATGCCTCGGCTAATTTGACCCAAGGAACTCAGATTTTGTCCAAATGATTTTGTACATCACGTGTTCACAAGATTCTTTCATCATGTATAAATTTAGAATCACCTTTCATATCTTATTTCAACATTAATATTAGAAATTATTGAACACGACTTCTAATCCATCCATGGGTACACAATTACTATCTTTTACTACAACTATGACTTCAGATCTCCATCCCAATCCCGAGCTAGTGACCAATTGTTCCAAAGAAGAATTTTCAAACAAATTTTCACTAGGCAATTGTATAATAATAGGATGGAAGAAAATTCCAATGATGAATGTTAATAGAATGGTAAGAGAGTGTTATTAACCACAGATAATATGAATGAACCTTAGAAATTTTTTGTTTCACCCTAATTCTATTATCCTATAAAATAAAAACAAAGTGGTATAAACATCAACGATCAAAAAATAATAATTTCCCACAAATCTAACAAATAAATTCTTACTAAGAAAATAATTGATCCATGAATCAAACTATTAGTCGATTGATTCACATTCATAATGGGAAAATAAATGTGGAAAAATATAGAAAAAAGTGTCACACATTAAATTGGATCAATCATTGATGAGGAATGATCAAATGTTTTTGTCTTTGACAAGATCCACAACCATCCTTAGTGCATGATCATTAATCTGATCTCAATTTGATATCATTTTCCAATGATTCTCCTACAATTCCTCTCAAAATAATCCTCCAAAATCTCTATGAATATGTGGAATACGATATGTATTATGAATAACATCATATTTATAAAGGATTAATAGGTTTTGGATTTAAATGAAACAATTAAATAAATACTAATTTATTAATCTAATTATTTCTCCCACAATGGTGCCCTAGCCCAACACCTAACACCGACCAATATTATGTCAAAACTCATGTAAACATCATGTTCTAAACAAAACAACAGTCTCATATTTCCAATCCGAGACATTTTTTGGGAGTTAGTTCACTTTTTTAAAAAACTATGGGTGTGTGAAATTAATATATTTAATAAATATCAAAAATTGATTAGAGTCATAATGGCCCTAATAATCTCACAACGTCTTAGGGAATGGAATTTTTTTATAAATATTAAAAATCCATAAATAGAAAAATAGAGACATTATAGGAACATTTATTTAAAATATCAGTTATAGTTTCTATGTGATTATTGTTGATGGAACATGGATTAGAAAGAATACAGTAGTCTCTATAGAATAACCCCTAAACTAAATAAGAAGGTCATATCGTGTCATCTTTTTTGAATCATGTATAAAGTTATATGATTCCTTATTTAAAAGAAATCATTCCAGTATGATTTTCCATGATTGGTGAATTGTGAAACAATTCCACAATATCCCGAAATAGCTACAAATTCCAGGCTCAAGCAATCACCACTTTGATCTGATAATAGGATATTAATACCATTTCTTAGTTGACCATGTAATTAATTCCAAATCATTTTTAACTTTTCAATAGTTTCACTCGTGTGTTTCATAAAAAACACATACCCATTATTACTCAATTCATATATAGAAGTAAATAAGAACATAAAACAACCATTTTTTGATACTCAAATTAATTCCTATAATGATGGTTGCGAACTTGTGGTATATTCCACCAAACTATTAGTATAGGATATATCAATGGGTTAGATGATTATTGGGTGATTCTCTATTAGTATAGACTAAAACAACTAAGTTTTCAAAAACATTGGTATAATACATATGAAATAACTACACCATCTATTTTAAAAAACCATGAAAAAGGTAATATAAGAATATATAGGCTGATTTTGATTCAAGAAACTCTAATTTATATTTCAATGACCTAACCGCTATGACACAATAGATTTTATTATTTGAAAATAAAACATATATATTTACAATAATTTTTAATTTCAATTTTGATATATTTTATATTACATTTAAAATAATTAAACAAATTGGTACATATACTAATAGTTCTCAAAAATATGGTATAAAACTATACCATTGTTTTTGGTGAAACGTTGGTGCATATATCTATACCAAAATCTTGGCCAAAACAATTTTATATGGTTTCATCATTGTACATATACCATTTTTTTTAGAAAACCCATTGGTATAGGGTCTCACTATGGTATATATACCAATGGTTTTGGCCTAAATATTGGCATATAGTCTCTCTAAGGTACCTATACTAATGATTTTTACCCAAAAATTGTTTTATGTTAGCTATACCAGTGGTTCTCAAAACCATGGATATAGGTCCATTGGTATAGCTAAAATTTATAATTGTGAATCACTCGACTACAAACATCATTGTGTATGAAATCAAACAGTCCAATATCCCTCTAACGTTTTATTTCAAAAAGGGGACTTATAATTCTATAATAAATAAAATTTGAATTTTAATAACATTTATAATCTAATGTGTCCGATAATTAATATATATGGAATCTTACACTCGGATTCTCATTTATATATCCAAGGTGAAAATGATAAAATTATCTTGTATTTGAATCAATTTTGGCCTTCTTAATCCATATTTTATAAATAGTATTATACATATAAATAATATATAAACCATTCATTATATTCCTAGGGATATAAAACATTCAAATGGTATTTATATATTAACACTTGTTCTTAATTATGAATGAAATAATATTCTTGTCCAAACAAGATACAAAAACAAAATTCCTAATTATGGTAGGAGGCTGATAAAACCATTTGAATTATAGGGTAAATCCACTTTTTAAAATCAGATAACTGGGGTTGACCTTTAATACCAAAACTACTAATCCATTACCAATAGTAAAATCTACTCCACCATTCGTAAATTCCTCTTTTCTATGAGTTTGTGTTTGTAGGCACATATGTGTGACACACTCCCGGTATCTAAAAACCATGAAATATAGTTGGAGAAATTGATTTGTATAACATTCACATTTGGTTCACAAAATTTTTCTATGCTATAAAACTTATCATTCCTAGTTACTAATTATTAACTATTTTATAGTTTTTATCAATTAATAGTCTCAATATGATTAGTGTAAAGTTTTCTATAATATAAAACAAATAGATATTAGTGTTTGAGTACCATGTATCATATGATTTCATTAATGATTTTAAAAGAATATTCCACCACAAAAAATGATTACCCAAAATATCATATCCATTTAGTGATCTATGATTTATATTCGACTAAGAAATGGTTCTATAATGGTCTTTATCTCTCCACATAGTTATTTTGGTAAGGAATTATCACAATAACAATAGTTGTTACTATCGGGTGGTTCATTATATTACTCTTTATCCAAATCAATCATATATATTCACTCAACCTTATTTCTCCTGTAATAAAAACCTATTACGTTATCGGAGCTATTTTAACTCAATGAAAAATTATTAAATATGCTCATAGAGGCCAATTAAAGGGCACCCTTCAAAGACATAATGTAGAAAAGGATGTTATATATTCCCTTGTTACATTATTATCATACATAGTATAATATTTTTCAAGTTACATATGGAAATATTTAACTATTTTAATGTTCAAGTTCTCGATAAGTGTCACTTTAGAAGGAATCTCACACATATTATTAAGTTGGTTTTCATTATATCCAACATAACATAAATATATTGAATATAGAATTTATAACCAGTAAATATTATGTAATATTATTCTTCTCTTGTTTTATTATATTTTTATTAAATTTTCTAATGATTTAATTTTTGAAACAGATATTCTAAAAACCAAATTAATTTATTCCCACCACATTAATGTTTAACT
Source organism: Viscum album (assembly GCA_963277665.1). Lineage (NCBI taxonomy): Eukaryota > Viridiplantae > Streptophyta > Magnoliopsida > Santalales > Viscaceae > Viscum > Viscum album. Next base: position 1,546,375,052 of record OY728153.1, on the reverse strand, counting down.
CTTTACAAAACCCACATATCTAAGTTACTCACCCAAAACAAGAAACCAATTATATTATTACATATCCAAATTCACCATATGAATAATTTATATAAATGATTAATGTAAAGGAATAGAGTTATATGAGTTTTGAAAACTACACATTATTATTCGTGGAGTGACATATAGCCAACCTCATTCACTATTCTAGCAAAGTAATAATTCTATATGTAATTTCTGGTCCAACCCCATGTCCCACTACCCAATAAGACTTAACAAACTAAGAATTAAATTCATGAAAACTTTGTCACTTAATATATAGAATATATAGCCAAAAATTATTCCCAAGATCGTATCTATAATTAAAAAACAATCTAAAATGTAGATGAAAGCTATATTTCATGATATTGACCCTATAATGAAATGTGAGGCACTATAAAAAACGAAATTAATCCAATAAATGGGAATAAATTGTATACATATTTAATAAAAAATAACTTGAGATGAATATCATAGAATTTAACAAATAAATAAGCAATTTATTTATTTTAAAAAACATGATACATTTATGACCTAATTTAAATTTTATAAATTATAATGAATATAATATTTTTATTTTAATATAATTATATAACCAATCATATTTTATAATATAATTTTTTTTATAAAATTGATAGAAATAATAGAATTTGAAAATTCAATTTCTAATATATAATTATTTTTTATATTCCAAATATCATAGATTTTGTAATTTATAAACACTCTAAAAATATCTGATATGATTTTTAGATAAACATTTATCTCTACATTATAATGTTTGTGATGTAATTATTTCGGTGGTATTTTATAAAATTAAATTTTTATATTTTGGGACAATGTTTTATAAAAAATTAATTAAATAATTACAAACAATTCAGAATTAATTAATTTATTTATTTATAAGAAACCTAAAAATAAAAATTTTCCCACAACATCTTATAACATGATTTAGAAACAACTTATAAACCATAAAAACATTTATTATGTTAATGAAAAATTTTAAACATTTTTTTTGTTTACTCTGACGCAGGTACCCATACTCATGTGACTGTATGTTTCTCAACCCTTATGCAGACAGTCTACATGAGGGTAATTACACTTTTTCCTTTTTGTATATAGGAAGCCAATGTATTCAAAATCCAATGAAAAAGTAATGAAAATGATTCCTTCATGTATCATGATTTTAAACCTACTATATAAATGTGATTATGAATTTTATTTAAGCATATTTTCCTTGAAAGGGTTTTAGATTTATGCTAACTCTTCATGTAATGGTAAGTAATGAGTTACAATTGTATAAAGTCTTTTACATAATGATATGATCATGTATTCCATTACGTAGTATATGGTTACATTTACATATCTTACTCACATAAGGTAACCCTAAAAGTTCTAAATCCTGCATAAAGGAAACTTAATGGTTACCTTCACATAGCTTCATATTTCATTGTACGAGAACCCAAAAATATATTCGATTTCAAAACCCCGTATCTTGGTTACCATTCCAGTTTTATTGAAATCTAGTGATAAAAACATCTAAAACATGAAAAAATATAGATTTTAGACCACTAATTGGATTCATATGATCATAATATCATTATTGGTAGTGGAAAAAAACTAGAAACACTATGATCTATATTCATGAAATAAATGTGAAAATTATATAAAATGTATGGTTTTTTAAATCCAATGTTTATGTAGCTTATATCTCCATCTATTGATGGAATATTCTTACGGGAGATCACAATGAGTAGCAAAAACAATCACTCTACCTCTAGGGGAATATATATGGTATAGAATCTAAGAATATTTCATGAGGATACCCAAAACCTATATGGGTTCTATCACTTCCTCAAATGAGATAAATGGAGTTTTGGGAAGAACAAGAGAGTTTAATAGTGTCTCACACACATCGCACACACTAACATAATATAACTCATTCTATTTTATTGTAAAAACCTAAGGATCGCACTTATTTAATAAATCTCATGAATTTATTTCTACTTGGGTATTTTATAATTGAACTTTTTTCAATAAATATATTCTGAGATATGGATTAACCATCATTTGGTTCGAATGAAAATGAAACAATTTACAGATGTTTTCATGTTGTTTTATTGAATACAACTCATCTATTTCATCATATTTATATTCAATGTAATATATTTATATAATATATATTATATTTATTAAATTATTATTCATGTATCATATGAATGTTAATATTCATCCATTATATGATTGTGTTAAATGTATACTAACAAATAATTTTAATTTATTTATTTCCCAGATAATACCCTTTTAACATTTTTTAGAGGAAAACGTTACATGGTCTAAATTCCTAGTGGAGTAGTGGCCATTACATTCCAAAATACACAATCAGAAGATCCCACAATACCATATACCCAACAATGATCTGATATTCAGAAACTCCATTTGATTTAATGACATCACATTTGAGGTGTTTCATCAATGCCCCTTAATCATTCTCTTTAAAGGGTTCATCTTGGCTTCTATATGAATAAATCCCTACATACTACCTATCAAAAGATACTTCTATTGCACCTTTATGCTTTCCATTGGTCGGGGAGTACAATAGAATAGATCCCTGATACCCACTATAAATGGTCCAAACACCATAGGTCCAATAGTACTTTGAATGATAGATGGTACAATTTCCCAAAGGATGTATTCATATGAGCAGTTCTAAAACTATATCACTATAATAATTCCCACTACAAAACTTCTATAATTATTTATATACTGAATCTTAAATTACCCCTATTCAATTTTTAACTTGGTTATTTTTATGTTGTATTGTGAGGTTTTTTCAACTCGAGTACACTCCAACTTTTAAATGTGTACTCTATATAATATCATATATATATATATAACATTCATTATATTCTTGTGTACATGACTCTCATGAATTTTTATATGCATCCAATGAATGTGAATATATATCCCATGTATAAACTTTTTCGTTCACCTCAAATACAGAGCCATTGCCTGATCTATGGTCCAGCCCTCTCATAATTTCTTAAATCCATATTTCAGGTTTTCCTAGAAATTCCTTTATAGCCCATGTCTTCCCAAAATTGAAGTGTCAATTTTTGCATTATTCTCTCACACAAAAACACTAGAGATGTCTCATCATATAACATTTATGTCACTTCCCTAGAGTATATTTTATTAATTTCCATTACTATCTAATATATCTATTATTAAAAAACAAGAAAAAAGTTATTTAGTAGTACTTAAAACCACTCTTTCATTCTTTGATAATGATTTTTTAATTTTCATGTAATGATATGTCAAGAAACCTTTTTTAGTGGTTTTCAAAAAGCGGTAGAAAACTATTTTTAATGGTTTAAATCCAAAATAAACACATTATATGATTTTTAATTTTAATTTTTTTACATCATATTATATGTTATCTATTAATTAATTAATAATTATTAACAAAAATATTATTCATTATTTATTTACTTGTTATGTCTCCAAAAATAAGACAAATATATGTTTGTGATTGGATTAAGACCCCTTAAATCTTGGTTAATATGTAAAGAATTTATCACTCTCTCAAACACATCATGTGGAAACTAAATAGACATTTATATACATTTATATATATATATATATATATATGTATGTATTTATTCCAGTAAGTATGAATACATCCTAACTCTATTATACCTCTCTCCAAATAAGTTTTATTTTTCAATATCTTTTGTTATACACAATACTGATTTTTTAACTAACCAAAATATATTATTAAAATTTTTATTTAGAAAATATCAGGCTGAACTAAATATAATACATAGAGGAATGAATAATAATAACGAATTTTAAATTATTAAAAACATTTTCTTATAATAATAAATCATATTAATAAATTATAACTAAATTTATAAAAATTGTATATATGTTTGAAAATATTATTCTCTAAAAACAATTATGGAATTTTGTAAAGAAATTTATAAAAATAATTTTCTCTAATTATAGAAAATTTATTTTAAAAAATAATCTTTGAAGCTTAGATGCCAAAATTCGCATTGAGTGATTTTTTTGTTAAATTTCCCAAGAGATTAATTTTTTTAATGAATAGTATAAAATTCTTACTTTCATTAATAAATACCTTTCCATTTAAGACATTTACAAAGTAGAATACTATTAACAAATTCATTAAAAGTAATATTAGTAAAATAATAAATTTATTTAAAAAAATTATTTCTTTTTATTAAATTTTATTTTGAAATTTTATATTAAAACACTATATAGATACAATACTTTTCTCTCTGGAAAAATTATTTTTCTTCACGTTTAAAGGTTTTATTTTAAATTAATTTTTATTAGTTATGTGAATAGAATTTATAAAAATGGATTAATTGGTTAAAATAATAATATTTAATAGTATATAATAATTTCAAATTTCTTTTTATTTAAAAATTATTAGTAAAAAAATATTAAATTAATTACAATGGTTAAGCGCTAAAACAGGTCTACTAGGGGATAAAAATAAAATATAAGAGGTAAAATAACATATAAACATTCCCAAATTCAATTATATTATCATATATCAGTATTAAATCATCTAATGATCAATAATGACTAATTTTTATCTTTTTTTCTTGTCAAAAACATGAGTACCAATTATTCCTTTCAAAACATCCATCAGTGTCCACTCCCTGGCTTATAAAAATCCACCCCTCTTATCCCCTCTTCAAACATCCTAAACTATATAAATTAGAATATACCAACTCAAATAAATTCTCTACTTCCATAATCACATCCCAGATTTCTTAGATTTATTAGAAACCCTCCTATAAATTCCTACGGAAAAATCTAATTGAGGTTATTTAATGACATAAAATTCATAAACATGTATTTTTTACTTATTCTTACACATCCTTTAAATAGTCTCCAACTAATATTATATAAAAACTCAAGAATCTAAAATATATTTATAGTATATTATGTTAATGTCAAAACTATTTATATCTCCTTTTTAGTCAAATGGGAGGAAAAACCACTAATAGGACTAAAACCTCCTAAACTGATGCAATTCGTTTTCCATAACCACATGTCATTTTTGGATATATTGTAAAATTTGAAAAAAAAATATTTTATATTAATAAAATAATTATATATACAGAATAATTGTATAACATTTACCTTTTTTACTATCCATTCTATGAGAATAAATTTACTTCCCCCGAGTGTGTTATGAACTACATCTCCACAAAGCTATGAGATTTTTTTGACATTTGATTTGTCATCAAAGGTAATAAGTATAAAATTCATGAAAATATAATATTTATATGAAAAAAATATTTTTTTAATGGTAATATTTTTTTTAATTTTTCTTTTTTATCAGTAGATAATATAGAAACATCATCCATGCATACGTACGACCTACCATCTCCATTAATGGTGTAATTCATTTTCTATCAGTAACTATTACTAATAAATATTAATAAATATACAATAAATATGTATAACATTTTATTAATGGTTAAAATTATGTTTATTATGGAACCTTCATCAAAATATATGGACTGGAAATACTTTACCAAAACCTCCATGAAGAAAAAATAAGTTATTCCCCAAAACATGATTTTAGCAACGAATTATTGATGAATATGAAATAAAAGTTCATAATTAAGTAATATATTTTATGTTTAAATTTTTTTCTACAATAAATGTATAATAAACAAATATTTATTATAAAGGAGTTTCCAATGTGTAAAATGGAAGTTGAGACTTATGTTGAGGAATATTTTTCTCAGTATTCCTTCTTTGGAGAATATGCTATATTACAAACCTATCATAATTTATAAGGTGAATAAACCACCCCATAAATATGTTATATCATTAATATACTTATATTAATGATAATTTAAGTTTCAATTGATGTTATTATTTATTGGGGAATCAGATTCAAAAGTTACCAAATTTGTGGGGGTCTGATATTATATTCTCATGGTTTATTGAGGTTGTTTAGGATTATGCTTTTCATTATGAAATATGTTTATATATATCTTAAGAAAATTTTTAATTTTATTATACTATATTTATTTCTTGAGAATATAAGTTTTCCATTCATTTTAATCATATTATGTTCCCAAAATCCCAAAATTATTTTCATTATAAAAACAAAATAAATTTTCTTATTGTTCAAAATTATATTATCATCCATGTAATTTTCTCTAAAAATGTATCAGTGAAATATTTTAGAAATATATAATTATTTTTAATGAAAATTTTACCCATTGTTTAATTTTTACTAAAACATAGACAAATATTTTTGTCAAGGTGTTTTTGAATTTTTATCAAAAATAAGAAATGATATGTTTTTTAACTTGAATGGTATGAACACTGTATTTGGTCATCATTAAGATAGAACATTTTAATGATTAAATTATTTGTTTATAATGTTATTTACATATAATATAATATTGAAAATGATTTTAAATTTTTATGGTTATAAATAATTATTTTAAAAGTGGATAGGTTATTTTCAATTGCAGTTCTTCCATGCAATAAATCAAAATCATCTTTCATCTGATACGAAATCCTAGGATATTACATATGCTAAAATTGGGAGATGATCCATGGATTCAATTATTATTCATTTCCAAAAAACATTATTCTTAGGATTACCTGATGCCATTAAAACCCATTTATCTTCTATAGGTTATACCACGACAAAATGATTATAAAAACTGCTTATTTGTACATGGGATATGCTATGATGAAATTATAAAATGATTATGAAACTTTTTTCTCACTAACATGGTATGATATGGAGAAATTTTTATGAAACACATTAGTTTTCATGGGTTTGGATAGGATTAATGTTTAAATATCTTTTGGAAAATGTATGTACAATATTTATAATCTAATTGGTGGGACCTATATATCTATCCAATGAGTTGGGTAAATATTGATATCTCGGGATATAAATAGTATTTAAATTCAAGGTAACCTATTATGCTAATGTAAATTTTAGACCATGATAGTCTAGAACTGAAACATGACTACTACGATTGTTTGAGGAGTGAACCTATTCCACTATAATAGTTTTGCAAAATATTATTCTCTACTAATGAAATTATTTTTTGTTAATATATTTATGGAATAAATCAATAAATTATACCAATGTTATGATATAGTGGATCATGCTATTTTATTCCATTTATGAATCATGTATTATATGTTTTAATTATTTATTTCATGACTCGTTTTTATGATTTATGAACTAAAGTATATGGTTTTCAAATTTTATTCTCATGTTCTCATACCCTTCTAATCAAGTTATGTTTATTTACCCCTTTTTTCCATATTCATTATCTAATATCACAATTTTTCATTTTTTATTTCCCCCTTGTTATTAAAAAATTTATTACGTATGATACTTTTAATAAGGGATAATTTTATGAAAAACATTACGGAGATGTTATATCACACTAATGAACCTGTTTTTTTTGTATATGAGTTTCCAATGTCATAGAACTAATGGATTTGGGCATCAATCATTATGTTATGTATTGAATATTCATCTATTAATATGTAACATCTATGTATCAAAAATATGAGTCATTGTAGTTGGTATCAAAATATGGTTTTTTTAAACCTACAAATACAAGAAATAGAAGAAAATATTGTGAACACTTAATATGATCCTATATATAAGATAACATCCAAATTTTTTAGTATGGAAGAAATTATGTTGTTTAACAAGATATAACACCTGTTCTAGATATTATAAGTGGAAATAGTTATTTAATAGATGTACTTATGGGAAATAATACTAAAAAGGTGTTCCGGACATTACTCAAGCATTACAATCACAACATAACGAGCCTGAATACTCACATATTTTATGATTCTAGGGATATGCTTTCGTAAATTCACATTTTCTTTAATATTTGTCATAATGGATTTCAATAGTTAATTTCCAATGATGAGAAAGGTTAATAAAAATGTGTAATATATTGAAACGAAGTTTTCATGATTTGGACATCATATATGTTATATTTCATGATTGTGTAGTGACCCACTATTATTATTTTTAATTTCACTATGATTTTTAGTCAATGGATATAACCCAAACTAATAGTGATGATGTTGAGTGTGATAGAACATGAAACTATTTACCTCCTACAAAAACAAATATTATGTGATTTAGGAAGAAACATCTCCTTATAATTCTCACACAATATTCTAAATCTATGAATAAAGTCACACATCCAAATGACTAAATAGGGAAACAACATTATTTATATTTTATAATGTGGAAATATAAAACATCATTTAGTGGTTCTCTTGATTCACTATTTTATAAAAAAAATAGACTAGTACCATTGAAAATATATTTTCCATTATTTAGTTTTTGAATAAGGAAAAATTCATTTTGGTTCTCTATTATTTAGTAAGTGAAGTGTATGAATGATGTATTATTTTCATGAATATTATTCAGAAAAATGTAAATTATAATGATCAATGTCAACAGCCTCTTATGAAAGGTGACAAAGAATGATCTCATGTGATCATTTTTTAAAATTGGGATGTAATGATACCTTACTGAAAGGTACACCTACCATACACTCTATAATTTCTAATGTAAAATTTTAATATTGATATAATCATTCATTTATATATAATGAATTTTATAAGGTTATAAAAATTATAATCTAATGATTAGATCTTTAATTAGTAGTGAATTCTACTAATACGTCAATGATCAAACAAAAAGTCTATGATTCTTCTATAGTTGATGTTTGTGGAAACGTGATTCCATTAAATCATTTTAATCTCCCTTAGTTGAATTTGATGTTATTATTTGCATGGATTGGATTTCAATACATAAATCACATATATATTTTTAAGGAATGGATGTCACTTATAATATTATAAACCAACCTATAATCGACTATCAGTGTGAAGATAACTATGATATTAAAATTAAAATCAATTAAATTTAATGATATTATATTTCATTTTAATAAATTGTTTTAATCTCATATGGTTTAGGAGGAACTAAACATAGATGATATTCCCATTATATGGGTGTTTTTTTGTTTTTCATGAATATTTTCTCATTCCTTCCAAAATATGTGACGTTGAGTTCACAATATCACTCATGTATCATGCCAAAATAGTTTCAAATACTCCTTATATAATAAACCTGATTGAATTGTAGAAATTGAAGATAAAACTATAAGAGAATTATGACATGGGATTCGTTAAATTTTTTTGTCAGTTTCGGATGCTGCTATTCTGTTTGTTATAAATAATGGTGAATCAATGTGACTTATCAAATATTACTAAGATCTAAATAAGGTCGGGATTAGTAAAAAGTATAATCGACTCCGTATTGATGTTATATTTCATTAGTTGTGTGGAGGTCAATAGTTTTCCATGATTGACCTCTATTTTGGATATCATAAATTTATGGTCATGAATGAAGATATACCTATGGAAACATTCCTTACAAATTATGAAATTATGTGTATATAATGATTCCATATTTTCTTAATAATTCCTACTATATATCCATGTATTTAATAAATAGAGTATTTAAAGATTACTGTTATCAATTCATGGACAAAGTTATAGATGATATTTTTATTTTTTCAAAGAGTATAAAAGAGAATGAAAATAACATGAGAATTGTTTTAAATACCCTAAAAAATTAGAAAATCTATACAAAATTTTAAATGTGTGATTTTTTTCTATAAAAGGATTCAATTTTGGGTCATATAATCTCAATATAGGGTATATCGACACAACCATAAAATATGGAGGCTATATAATATTTGTGAAAAACAATAATTGTAACATAGATCCATAGTTTTCTTTTCATAGGTTTATATTATTGATGTTTTGGGGATAATTTCTCTTGAATATATATTTTACTCACCAATTAAACTACGAAGTGGTCAAATATTTCATGGATAGATCAATATGATGGAGATTTCAAGGAAATATTGATAGTATGAGTCAGTACACATGTTCTAATATTTCAGTGTAGTGGAGAGAGGTTTCTAATCTGTAGTGATAAATCCAAGAGGATATTTGTATGCATTATCATACTAAATGACTTAGTTTAGTTTATGCCTTATGAAAAGTGATCGTTCATTATTATAATTACTTAGGTTATGATTTGGTGTCAATTGTGGTTATGTTTTAATAAAATATATGGAGGAACTATCATTATGGGTAATGTGAGATATATACACCAATCATTAATGTTTAAAGTATATATTCACCAAGAAAGAGTCAAATATTCTCTAGAAAAGATGGTGGGAGCTGAATGAATATTATGACTACCACATACATTACCACCCTTCAAAAGAAACAAATATGGTTTATTCTTTGAGTCACAAGGATCATACTAGCTTATCTTTCATTATCATAATGAAAAATCTAATATTTATATATTTTTATTGGATTGATAATGAAATATTTAGGGAAAGGGTTAAATAATTTATTTCTCAAATATGTTTTCAACCGTTAGTCAGTTTGAGGACAAAAGATGTTTAGAAGGATGATTTAGTGTTGCTAAATAAGGGGAAAAATTTATCGAATTTAACATTGATAATGATGGAACTATAATATCGAGTAACCTTGTATGTGTTTTATTCATACCAGATTTTAAGAATGATATGTTAGAGAAAGATCATGGTTATTTATTCTATATTCACCCTAGAAGAACAAGGATACATTGAGACTTGAAAGAGTATTTTTAGTGTGATGTTGTGAACAAAGGTATAATAGAGTTTCGATATCATTAGATGGAATGCATGTATGTTTGGGATGACAAATAAAATTATACGGGGATGTTACATCCATGACCCACACTATAATGTAAATGGGACAAAATCAATATGGATTTTTTCATTGGACACCCCAAAATATCTAAATGGAATAATTCTAAAGGGGTTCTTGTACACCACCATACAATTTTATGACACTTAATTATTATTAGATAAGATTAATACTTAGATAAACTTTCTATAATACACATTAATAAAGTGGTACAGTTTCACGAAGTACTATATTTAAATTCTTCCGATTGGGATATATGGTTTACCCCAAAGTTCTAGTGAAGTCTTGAGCAATATCATGATATGAAGATGAGTTTCATTAATATTTATCATACATAAATATATATTCACTCTTATATAATTACTCATACTCTATGAGATATGATAATAACTTTTTCAATGAATTTACATGGTGGTTGGGATCAATACCTTCTACTAATAGAGTTTCTAATAATAGTAATTTTAACTTATAAAATCTGATTACTCTTTCAAATACCTCAATAGAAACAATTACGGAACTCCAACATACTGGGATAATGTTTGGTAAATATAGATGTTGGTACATATGAAACTGATGAAGTAGAAGATTTAGTTATATCCATTCCGTAAAATATTAGGAAAATAGAAAGTTACTAGAATTATAATAATGATAATCACCATAGTGATCTATCCATAGAAGTTGGTTACAATATGTTTCTATGAAATTTACCGTGGAATAATGTTATGAGATTCAGGAATGATGTGAAACTAATACTTATTAATGTAAATATCATTGTAATTATTTACCATATTAGGACAATAGGTTATCGATTCACACTTACGAAGAACCTCTCTCAAGTCCATGATGTGTTCCATGAATCTCTTTTGAGGAATTAAATACTTGATCCATGACATATACTAAACTCAAATTTCATACATTTATAGAATGATTTATCTTATGACTGATAACCTATGGAGATTATGGGTCTTATAAAGAAATATTAATGAATCAACACCACTCACCTGGACAATGATTTGTGGAAAATCCACTAGTTTTTGGATTATTTATTTGAACAAGAGTATAAAATGTGTAATATTTGGCCTCATTTTTTCAAAATGTAGTGAATTTGAAGGTAAAAATTCTTTTTTATGGGGTATAATGTAAAACCACATGGTGTTTTGGCATTCATTTCATGTAAATTTATTTTTTTGATAGATTTTGTTACCTGCAACTATAATTCTTTTAAGCAACAATAGTATATTATTAATATTATTATTTAAACAAGGAAATTATATCATAGCTATTAAAAATAGATTTATGATTATAAATAAGTACATTAAACATATTAACTATTAATTTTTTTTATTAAAATTGTTTTCATAAAAAAAATCACTTAATTTATTTTAATTTTTTTATTTTTCTGATAATACTATTTTCCCAAGAAATTATTTTATTTCATTTTGGAAAGAACTATAATTTTTTTAAAAAAATTTAAAAACTTTATTTGAAAAAATATTCATTTTTGAAATAGCTATTTCAAAATTATATTTGAGTGAGTTTTAGATAGTATTTTAGAAATATTAATTTTTTGATGAATTGTAAAAAAATACTATCATTTATGAAGTGATTTATTTTTATTTAATGAATATAAAACGTTACATCATGTCTAAAAATGTATTAATAGTAAAAAAATTATATTAAGTATTTATTATTCAAATTTTCTTCATTGGAATCATGTTCATAATAAATTTTTATATAAAATATTTATAAACATATGATATGTTTCTGTTTGGAGACTTGATTTTTCATCAAATATTTATTTTTTAATTTCACATTAAATTTTACAATTTAAATGAATGGATGTTTTAAAATGGGGTCAATGTTTTGTAATGATGAAATTAAAATAATATAATTAGTTTAACATATTTTTTTGTAAGAAATATCAATAGAAATAGTAAAAATTAAGTATCACTATTAACATTAAAACAGGTTTATCTGGGGTTAGAAAAATATGATATTAGGTAAAATGCGCTATTAAATTATCCTAATATAGTTTTCACAATACAGTTCAACCAAAAATCCAATAAGGATCAGTATTGACTCATTTTTTATACTTTTAAATTTGAAAAACTTGTGTACACTTTATTCTTTTCAAAATGTTCATATATTTCCCCTCTTCCACATAAAAAAGGTCACCACTTCCTTCCCCAAATTCATAAATAAAAAACAATATGATTTTCCCAATACCTACACAAATATATTTCTTACTTCCCTCCTCAAATATCACATTCTTTAGTTTATCATTAAAATCATTTGAAGAAGTTTTTAGGTGTAAAACTATAGATGTTCTCTAAAGAAGAGGTAAAATTAATAAACATGTGTTCTAGTTTTATTTCTACTTATTCCTCATTAAACTTTTATAAGAATATGATAATATAAAAAAATATACCCTATAATGAGATTTTTTAATTTTGTTGTAATAACACATATCTATCTCCACATCCATCAATTCGGAAACATAATCCTTGATCATGTCTACGATGATCTACTACCTCATAAACCAATGCAATTCATTTTCCATGAACCACATGTCATAGAAAGATATAATGAAGAATTTAACATATATACATATATTATATTCATGAATTTATTTAACCACTATCTTTTTTATATTTTTGTTACTTTTTTACTCTCTATTATTTCGGAGGAAGAGAATGTCATGGTTGTGTATGAAGGACTAGCACCTCGTGAAGCGATGTGATTCATTTTTCACATACACATTTACATGGAAGGTAATAAGGGTAAATTTAATTTAAATATATAATAAATTTTAAATAAAAATTATTCTAGAATGTTAATAAACTATTTTTTTTCATTACAACCCATTATAAAGTGGAAACATCGTTCATGAATACATACAACATGTCTTCTATATGAACAATGTATTCAATTTTAAATCAATAAGTTTTATGTATTAATAAAAATACATATATATTTAATATATATGAAATTTATATCATGTATAAAATTATATATATGATGAAACCATTATTGAAATAACTACTAAAAATAACAAATCCAAACATTCATACAAAATGAACTAGTTATTTCCCAAAAAATTATTTTAATAAGTATTTATTGATAAACTGTAAGAAACGGTCATACGTAAATCGTACATGGTTTGATAAATATTTTTGTGGTTTGATAAATTATTTATAATAATATTCTATTTGTTATATTGTATTTTAGAATATTTATGAAGGATATCGAGACATAAGGTTTGATATTTTTGTCTCAATTTTACTTTTTTGATCCATATATTATGTTTTGCACCTAAATTATTTTTTGAGGTATATATACTACACATTTTACATTATATATCATAAATATCTTTCATCTAATGATATTTAAATATTTAATTAATTTTATTCATTTTTTTCGATTTTGATTCAAAATTTACCCAAATGGAATGGGATTAATGTCACAATCTCATTGTTTATCAATCTTGTTTCTGATTATGCTTTCGATGGTGATATGATATGATCTATATCTAACAAAAAGAAGAGTCTTATTATTCTCTAGTAATATCTACAGAATAAATATTTTTGGATAAATTTTCCTCAATTTATGTACCAAATAATAAAAATGAATATTTTTAAGAAACATTTACAATATTTTCCCACTAAGTCCAAAATTCATCTTCATCCATGTAATTTTAAACTAAAATTAATTTAAAGAATTTTTATTCAATTAAATAATGATTATCTAATGAAAATTTTGGCAAGAATTGTTTATTCATAAATAAAATTAATGAAATATTCTTATTGATTTACTTTTGAATTTTTATGAAAATTGTGAATTGAGACATTATTTAAACCTATAAGGTATGAATATAAATTTCTTCCACTACGGCCACTCAATGTTTTAATTCATAAATTATATGTTTTTAGGGATATTTTAAAACAAATCTATTTTTAAAATCTATTTAAAAAATATTTTTTAAAAAGTTATATTCATATCGAAAAGGATATTTTCCATAAGAAATGTTCAAAGCAATTTTTCAAAATCATTTTTATTAATGATAGATTCCATTGAAGTTAATAATGACTTAAGAGGGATATGATCCAAAGATAACATTGTTATTCATTCTCTAAATAGTTTAAAATTATGATGACAAAATTTTTAAGAATCTAGTTCCTCTTCCATGTGTTATACCATGATAAAATTCATATAAAACTGCCATCTTTTTTCACAGTTTATGCAATGATGAAATGTAGAAATTTTTTTGAAACAAATTTATTTTATATAGGTTAATATATGAAAAAATGTCTGTGAAACACATTTTCTTTCATGGTTTCTAATACGATGAATATTTTATGATCTTGTGTCATTGTTATGCATGATTTTCATTGGGTATGGGTGGGACCAATATTTACCTCCAATTTTATAGCTAAATATTGAAATCTAATAATATAAACAAGATTGGAATTGGGAGTGAACCTATTTTAGTACGGGAATTTTTCCATTATGATAGAAATACAAGTGAACCGTAACTATAATGATCGTTTGGGGATTGTTTCCTTTTCACTATGATTTTTTTAAATATTATCCTTGACTCATAAGGAAATGAATATTTATGCTTTTTTATATTCCTTAAATCTATATATTATGAAAATATTATGATCTCATGTCTCATGTTCTCATATTCCATTAAGATTAAAGTCTTAATAATAACAATGATATATGCCAGGACTAATGTTTATGATATATGATATGCATGGTATGGTTTTTAAATGTTATTATTGGGTTCAAAAACTATTATTCTCATGTTATCTTGATATCACCCATGATTACTGAAACTAAACATCTAAGATAACCCTTTATTATGTTTCTATTCCACTAGTTTATATAGAAATATAATATGTATATTATTTTTAAAAAATTATCGATTTGTGGGAGACATATATAGATTTGATATATCTAACTTATGAACCATTTTTTATATATATGGGTCTCCAAAGGAAATATACATAAATAAATACAGTATGGATTATAATTTTATTTAATGAATATTCATCTATTAAGATGTAATATCTATGAATGAAAACAATAATTTATTATACCCCGACCTGAAGAAAACAAATTTTAGTTTACTTTTTTAACATCAATTACAACACTCACTCCTTAATGAGAGCCCCTAAGGAACCGTTATGTGTGAATGTTCCAAGAACCATTTCTATATCATCACCATTAACCAATCCCAAAAACATGTTTCTAGAATTATTAGTCTTAGGTTTCATTGGATCTTCTGTTCCCAACATCTGTTTTCCTTTTTGAGATCATGAAGCTACAAATTCCTCATGCCTCATTATTTAGTCAGAAATCAATTGAGCATCAATTTCCCTGGCGGACTAATCAACAACTAGTTCATCATTGTATACATAAACCATGGTTTCATGAGATAACATCACCTCATCCACTAAATCATCCCATGTCCCATGGTATATCCACGAATATGGTCCAAAAACTAAAACAGCAGCACTACCACCCATTATAGAATATTAGGACTGCCCAAATTAACCCATTTCCTTTAATTATAAATCAATAATCATATTGGAAGCCCCCAAAGAGCCTAATTTATATATAGTATTACAGATAGACATGTTAACACCAAAAAAATTCACTGTCAATTCACTTGAAGTAATAGGTTTCCTACTCTTATAATCCTTCATCGTGTGCCCTTTTTAATACAACCTATTCATAGATGATTCATATGACCATTGGATTTTATGTGGCCAATAAAAATTACTTCCAAATAAGGGATAGTAATATCTCATAATTAATATGAAATTTTATGTCATCCTATGGGGTTGAAAGCACTAGCCTATCAATAAGATTTGAAGAAAGGTCTGCCTCAATAATTATCCTACCAATGTGCCAAAAATTTGAATACATAACTACACTATCCATTTCATTGGGACACCCATTGATGTGAAAATGTCTCAAAATATACTAGAATAAATGAAAACACAATTAAGGCCAGTAACTTTGATCCAAATAAGAACCTGTGACTTTCAGAGAGGAAACGTATTGAAGTGATGGTTCCATTTTGAAACCCAAAGTGTACCTGGTTGCATGAAGATAGTTCCAAAAACACATCCACCCGTCTTATGCTCATCAAAGGGGGATATTATTTGAAAATATCTCATTTCCATTATAATAACCTTTCATCCTTCAATGCCCCCAACTCATGAGTTCTTTGAAATTGATCTAAAAACTTCATTGGTTTATTTCCAAGAGGCAAGACTATATAAAAAATGAGTGAGTATATGGATATATTAATGTGGCACTTGGTCAAATACTTATTTTTGAGTACCCAATATATGTTTCCCTTCCCAAAAATGTGATTTGTATCTAGGATCGAAAATGACACAAAGATTTATTAAAGAAAATCTTTATCAAAACATCCATCACCTATAGATGAAAATAAGAATGCACCATTGATGCTAAATCCTAGAGAGACATGTTGGAATAATGATCGACATCCAAATCCTTTGGGAAAGAATGGATGAAACCCTAAGGTCCACGATAGGAAAAGCTTGGTGAACCTAGACGTCGATTTATCCTCCAAAATTATTTAAAATTAATGTGATATCATCAAATGAATAATAAATAAAAAATAATATATAAGTAATAAATAAATAATAAGTAATTAAAAAATAAATAATGATAAATAAATTAAAAATTTTTGAAATAAATAATAAATAACATCTCTTCAAAAAATAAAAAATAAATATTATTATTATTAAATAAATAGATAATAGATAATCAATAATAAATAATAACTAATAAATAAATAGCACCACACAATAAATATATAAATATATTACTAATTAAGTAATAAAACTAAATTAAATGATAAAATAATAATAAAAATTGATAATTAATTATAATAATTAATGTATAATAAATAAAAGGTGACTAATAAATTGAAAATAATAAGTAACAAATAAATAGTAAACAAAATAATAAATAATAAATTATAAATATTTAATAAATATTTAATAAATATTTAATAATCAAAACAGTGAATAAATAATAAATAATGAAAAAACAAATCTTTTAAAATATAAATTATTACCAAATAGAAATGAAACAACGAATAACAAAATATTAATATCTAAAATTAACTATTAAGTATATAATAGATATATAATGAACAAAAAAATGTAAATAAATAGTAAATAATAAGACATATTGAAAATAATTGATATATAATATATTAATAATTGATAAATCCATAATATTGATTAAAAAATATTTAATTAATAAATAAATAATCTAAAGATAAATATTAAATAGGCTATAAATTATTAATAATTTACAGATAATAAATAATAAATAATAATGAGAAACAAATAAATAATAAATATTTAAATAATAAAAATAATTAATAGAAAAGGTATATAACTATAAAATATATCATTATTCTTATGAAAATACTAAATTCCAAATAGTTGATAAATAAATTATAAACATATTAAAAACAGATAATATTTAACGAAGAAATAATAAATAGGTAAATTATAATTAATAAATAAATAAGAAAATATATAAATTTAAAACAAATAAATAACTACTAAATTATAAATATATATATTTTATATTTAATATAAAGTCCATAAAAAATAAATAAGTTATATCAAATATATGTTGGTAAATAACTATAAAATAAATATGAAAATAAATAATAATTAATAAATTAATTAATTGTAATGTAATAATAATTTATTTATTAATTATGAATTTATAATTATATTTGATATAGTTTTCAAATAATTATTAGTTAATATTTATACATAATTTAAATTTAAAAATTAAAACTAGCAATTAATTAAATATTAAATAATAAATAATAAATTAATAATAATAAATTATTATAAATAAAAAAGGTAATAATTATTTATTATTTATTATCATTATTTTTATCAGTTTTTTTAAAAACCACCATTACAAACTAAATAAATAAATTTAAAAACATATTCAGCGGTTGTTTTTAAAAAACATGATTCTGAATTAAATAATAAATTAAAAAATTAAGAAAAAATGTAATTTGGATGTGTTTTTAAAAGATACTCTAAAAACAATTTATGATTGTTTTTAAACCCAGTGCTAAATGATTTATTTCTTATAGTTTTAATGTAGATGGAACGCCTCCTCCCACTAAGAGGGATGAAGAAACCATTCCTTATATTGACTCTCAATCACCGTGTAGGTGCATTTTCATAGCTAATATCATTCTTTTACCAGTCGTGTCAACCATACCTACACATGAGAACCCATCTGCAAGTCTAATAATGAAATGATGAAGACATGTTGCTTCAACCTCCTCTAAACACTAATCATGTGTGTGGGACTTGCAATCTACATCCAATTATGTGGTCAAACCAATGTTCAACAAATAAAACATTAAATAATGTTGTTATCTATGATAAAAAATTTATGTTTTCTACAATTTATTCCAATCTAAAACTTCAGAAAAACATAGTAACTTCATAAAATGTGAAAAAATATGTAACCGTTATTTTTTATTCCTAGAGGTCTATAAACTATTAAGTTTTAACAAAATTCATCATATCTTGAATAAACACCTAACGAAGACCATTAAATGTATCTTAGGTTAGACATTCTTACCTTCTATCCTATTTTATCATGTTCCACCATCTCCCAATGATTCCATGAAGCACAAATGTAGCAAATTTTACAAACCACATTCCATAAGCCTCTACCAGGTTAAAAATTACTTTGATGATCTCAATCCAGTCCTCAACATCGTTGTGGTATCTAGTTCTAGGGAATGTATGGGATTCTTAACTAGAAATATCAATATAAATTGGTCGTAGTGTGCACGCTTTGATGGGATTCTCTAACCTAGATAGGTGCCAGTTGAAAAACTCTATCATGAAGAGGATCTACTACTTGGACAACATGAGATATATGGGAGAATCAAGACCCAATTTTCGGGGTGGTCCCATGAGATGTCATCGATGTAACATTCTAGGAAATTATATAATTAATAAGTAATATTACTTTTAAAAGCTTAAATTATAATTTTACTTCAACATTAAATGAGAAAATACATAATTGCAAATTCATAGAGTCTCGTCTTTGAAGACTACCTAACACTATATTGCACAACCACATACATTAACCAAGGGCTAACCCAAGTTCACTAGTAAATCAAAATTACTAAAAGCCATTGAAATAATATAGGGTTTAGATTTCACTGTCGCAAAGAATTAAATGCTATAAACTGAATATATATGATGTATTTAATAATTATAATAGATGTAACTTAATTATTTAACCCAATATCCATGAAATGAAAATAATTGATTTCAATTTGAACCTATATGTCTACTCATGATGCATGAAATAACAAAAATAACATAAATTATAATTGTACAATAATAATAATGATCAATGTTAACTATTCCTCCACAATAATTAATAATAATACAACATTTCACAGTATCTTGGGGGAATATATTACTTACAAGCTAACCAGGCATACATGTAACTCCCCTACTAGAGTCTTAACTATCATATTTCATTTCTATCAAACTCCCAAATCATATAATTTAAAAAAATATCAAATGCACATTTACAAAACCAAAAACTTAATCATAGAATCTTTTATAGAGATTCACATGACATTATGCATGCCTCCCATTATGCAAGAGGTTACCGACTAACGACAATGGCCTAATGTGGAACATAGTGGAACTATTACATGGGTATAGATTTCAAACCCTCCCATATACTTGATGTTGGAATACAAAATTATAATATATATATATATATATATATATTGGAGACCAAAAAATATATTGATTTATTAGTATTTAATACACTACAAACATCATCCATCCAACTAAAATTCAATTAAAAGAGAAATAAAGTTGGTAAGTAAATATAGATTTTGTAATACAGATCCTGAAGTCCACCATAACTCCCCACATCTATGATGCTCCTCCAAATCATTCGTCAGACATTGGGACCTTTAACATCACTGTATTCCTAACTATAATGATTTCATGCACAACTTAGTTCTCCTTCCAGGTATGAGTATAAACCTAGCACAAGACCAATAATGTTTCCTTAGAATGAGTGAAACATTTATATAAATGTATATGAAATAAAAATAAAATAAATGTGAAATTAAAAAAACAAATGTTGATTCATTATGCACTAACCAAGATACCATGAACCCCATCATCACACACATCGGATCCCTGTACAAGAAAAAGTTATGTCTAGTTTACATGAATCATAAAAGAAGCCACAAATCCCACATAAGTCTAAGAAAAGGTAGCAAGACCATGATAACATGGGATAGGTCAGAAAGACATTATACCCACCCAACTCTATTAGATCAGGTAAAAAGGCCTTCATTAACGACTATTAGTCTTAGTTTGGGCCTCAAGGCTATCATTACCTTCCATATGTCAATCAATACACCACCATAGTCATCACACATCATGTCTCATATGTTTCCCCTATAAGGAAAAAACGAATATGTAAAGTGTCAAGATGTGCCTTTGATTACATATAGATGAATTATAAGGATCATAAATATATATATTGAAATATGTATATAAATTAATGACTTGATCTAAAGACATACAAAATAATTTCAAATTTCCACAGGTCTCATGAGCCACCCCAACACATTAATAAGAATTTCTTATCAAGATAGGTCTTGCAAGACACACACACACACACAATGATATATATTAAAACATGGAATACTAAGAAAGGAGTTGGAAAGAAAAAACACAAACACTATCATGACAAATCATACAATTTTATATGAATATATTAACATGGTATGGTATATACTACCATAAGCGTATTGAATCTCAATGTTAATGTTCATTGCTTGAATCATGCTCACACACCAACGAACCCTAGAACCAAGAAAAAATATCATCATGTTGATTTAAGTCTGTACATCTAAGAAGAATATGATGATAGGGTTTATGATTTCATTATGAATACCAAATATAATACACGGAAACCAATAGATCTGGTTGAATATTAGAATGATCAAGTTGAAATGATCTTCAACCATTATTTTCTTCCGCAATTTATATGTAATAAAATTATATCATAATAAAATCCCAATACATAACCATGATAGTTCATATATAAAGTATTCAATTGGGGAAGTGTGATAACTTATAATGAATAAGAGGAACTGTGAAAAAATTATCACTTTCATAGAAAGATCGAGGACTGATGTCTCCAAAATTAATAGAATTACATTTTATATGGATTGAATTATCCAATATATTCTATTAGAGTCTATAGGGAAGATATCTCTTCATGTAGGTGGAACAATGAGGGGTTTTGGTTGATTCCAGGTCAAAATATGGATTTTCATATTGTATAACTCTCTGTTCATTGTTCGGTTTCACTATATAAAGAGATAGCCTTGGCACATTGCCACTTTAGTGCAAGGCTTGGACACACAGATTCATAAATTTTTCACAAATGGTTATTTTTATTCTGTTTTGAGTGAGTTGGTTATATAGGGAATGTCGCATGGTTATCTATAATTTCCCACCAACCTTGCACCACTAATTATTCTACTCAATCAAGCCACACAATTATTTAGAAAAATAACATGGTTTTCCATAAATGATTTCAAACTATGCTCCCTTGTAATGGTTTATAAAACCCTCCAAACCCATTGAGAAGCTACCAGACACATAAAATTGTGTTAAAATAATACACACGCTATAATAAAATAGTATGGGGACTCTAACCCACGACTTTTTCCCCACACCACATCCCCTTCCACCCCAACCATTGGTGGGGGGGAAGAAGCTACCTCACACTTCATAAATCAAATAAAAACACAAAATTAGTTGATGAAAGGTTGAAAAAATACATTACACACCTAGAAGGTCTGGGGTCATTACATGAGTAGTATTTAAAAAAATTAGGGAAAATTTTATATTTTTAAATAAAATATTATTTTTTCGTTATTAAAAAAACATTTTTAAAAATTTTTTATAAGGAAAAATATAATAATATTTTAAAATGAATATTATTAATCAATTTAAAAAAATTAATATAGAATCTTCATATTTTTTAAAACCAATATTATCCAATGGTTGTTTTAGAGTGGGTATTCCATTTTTTCTATAAATGAGTTTTCGAATGAAAGTTTCTAATGCATTTTTATGTGGAATATTTCAAATAGGTCATAAGGATAAAATTTATAATTGTATTTTTATAGATTTGTTTTTGAATTTTGGTATATAATTTTAACCTATAATTTTATTATCTGTAAATATAAAATATTTCTTCCTTTTTAGACATTTTTTCTCATTTAAATTGAAGGAATTAAAGGTTCTTTTAAATTTTAATTAAATTTATATGAAATAAATAATGTTTATTATTAAAATTGTTAATACCATTAAATTATTCTAGTAAGAGATATCTATTATACAATAGAATTATATTTAATCCTATCAAAGTTTATCTTATTTTGTGAATGTTTTTTGACAATCATATCATAAAAACTATTTCCTTAGAAAAATTAAATTTTCACTGAGGTATATAAAAAAAATATTATTTTTGTTAGAACTATGGCGATCTGATATTTTTAATGCATTTTTTTAAGAATTATTATTATTTAAAGTAAAAATTTATCATTTTTATTGTGATAGAAATTCTATTATTATATTTAATGGTCTAATGATTTTAATTATTTAAAAAAATTCATATATTTTGGAATTGAGATATAATTTTTTATAAAATGTAGATATAGATTATTAATATTTAAATTAATCAAAAATATTTAACATAATTTTAAACATAATAGATTTTCTTTATTTATATTAATAATTGATTCATTGAAAATTAAAATTTTCTTATTTATTTAAAATAATTTTTTAGCTGGTACATATGGATAAAAAAACTATGCACAACTTGTCACTTCCCATGCAATTTGGTGTGTGAGAAAACTAATCAATTTATTTTTTTAAAACTATATCCCTAACACCAACCCATTTAATTTAAAATTTTAATAGAAGAAGTCTTGATTACTATATTTTACCTATCTATTTATGAATTTATATAAAAATTACATTCATATGCATAAAAACGAAATAATCATCGTTTGACATATTATATATATCAACAAGTGGGATGTAGAGGCTATCAATGTCAACAGACCACTAATCAGGTTGATGAAAAACATGGCTAGGTATTACATCACTCATGTAAACATAGAGTCAGGTATATTATTTTCCATCATATTTTTGTAGGTTTAGATGTCAAAAAATATAATACCAAAAAATAATTTATTATCTCCTGGGTTTATGTGAGAAACATCATAAAATATACAGGAAATAAAAACATTAGACTAAATTTTATTAGACCCACAAAACCAGTATCTTATGTCGAATATCCCCTTGAGTATATATTTTTCTCGTTAGCCCCACCATTATAAGTAGTATAATAAAAAATATTATTCAAAACAAATTTTATATAATTTAACAAAATAAATAAAGATGATTTTATACAATAATAGTTTATATTTAATCCCACCTAATACAATTATACATAAACAATCGATGATTTATATTTTAATTGTTTTATTGTTATTAGTGTTTTAGTTTTTAATTAAAAACTAAATAAATTATCGAATATCAAACATTAATATTTTTCCTCTCTCTAACATAATGTTTCACCCTGAAAAAAAATATGGTCAAATATTATTTTCCTTAATCATGTTTGAAAGGTACAATGACTTTACAAAGAATGTAAGAATAGTTGTGGTGTATTTGTAAGGTTACAACTCCACCTATGATGAAGAGGAAGTGGAATAATAACAAGAATGTCACTAGGTTAATGAATACAAAAGGTAATGGAAGACTCTATAAGTTATTATTTATAGTTAAATTGTTTCTTATGGCTTAACACTTGTAAGAATTCAATGTAACGAATATTTTTTAAATTATTTTTTATCATATAACAAGATGGAATATGTGGTAAACCATACATATGTGAATTATTAAATTAACAAATTTAAATCGACACAACAAAAATATATTAAACCTATAATGTATAATTTAATCTGTTTTCATCCATTGATGAATATTGTATATTTCCATTGTTAGTTTTGTCTTGGTTTTGTTAACTATAATAATTCATAATGAATCATAATGTAAATTAAATAATTAAATATATATATATATATCATTGGTGAAATTGAATGTAATAATTTAATTTTTGTGATTAAAGTTTAATATATCATTATTAATTATTTATATTTCATTATAATGAAATGTGATAATCATATCCAATGAATAAATGAATATAATTCATTACAATGTATTAGTATTTTTTCCACACATTGTTAAAATACATAAAATATTAATAACATTGATGACTTATTTGTTCTTCAAACCATTATATTCAATATAAAAATGATTTGATCATTCTTTTGAAAATATATACACTCTAGTATTTATTTTATCATATTATTTGTATTATTACAGAAATGATGTTTATGAATGTTTAGTATTTAATTATTTTTCAAATAATATTTTAATCATGTATATTTTTCCCATATTTTATTTGTTGGTCTGGATTGGTATAAAATGATATAAATTCATAGGTCCAGTTTAATTCATTTTATGAAAAATCCCTGATTGACTTCAATTTTCACATAAATTTATTCATTTTTCTATTATTTTATTGAAACAGGTTTTCTTAACTTGTTTTAACTAACTATATACACCAATATATTTTAGATGGATTTCATGGTCATTTCGATAAATTAATATTGTGGTGGATGTTAGGATTATTTTATAGAAATCATGATTACATTTAGACCATGCATATTTAATTAGTATTATGTTTTTAATTTCATGAAATGTTTTCAAAAAAATCTACTAATTTGATGAAATTTTTACTAAAAACTATGTTCACTCTAATGATCATTGATAAATTTTGTTTCCTACTTCTCAACATCAAAAGAAAATATTATATTCCATGAATTATATATGTTGAAATACATCTAGATGAAAATGAAATAAGTGACACATTTATAGTGACACATAATGTTTTCACAAAATATTATGTCAAAAAATTAAAATCCCTACATTATTATCAAAATATTATTTTTAAGATAAAATATAAAATATTAAAAGAACAAATAATGATCTAGAAAATGCATAATGAAATGTATGAACACTTGAGGTTGGTTATCCTAAAAATTGTTCAATGTGAATGGAGTAATTTTTGATTCCATGATTTTATGTATGTAAGTGAATATAAATATATTATGTTAAAAATCACAACACAACAAAAAATATCTAGAGAAAAAAATTATACAATATAGATTTTAGAAAAAAAAAATATTATATGCCATGGACATGATTATACCTTAACAATTCCATGAAATATATTATAAAATATTCTTAAACGTGTTATCATATTCTTGTTTTCTATCATAATAATGATTCCAAAAATATAACTCATTATTTATTACCATATGGTTTGATATTATTCCATAATGTATGACGAGACTTGTTATTTTTTTCATCTATTAATTTTCGATAGGGTTAAGCTCCAGATAAATTTTATGTGCTAGGAGGTCAGTAGCTAAATGGAATACTCCCTTAAGGCATGTTATATCTTTTGGTATACTATATTATGTTGTATATATTGACACATACACAGACTCATACACACACAAACACAGACCCACACACATACACTCACATAGACAAGCATACACCCACACACACACACACATGTATATATATATATATGGAAAAAAATACATTCATTATTTATGATATATCATATTTTATGAAACGTAGATATCATATGATGGATTGATGGGAATGGAATGTTTTATGAAATAGTTTGTTCACAATGACATGAAACTAATGGTTCAATTCAGTTAGAACTATCATGGGTTATTTATCCATTCAATCATTATGTAGTTAACAAACAAGGGTTTAATGAGTTTTAATCAATGACATTACTCAATAATTTTAAAAACATATGAGTAAATTTTTAGTCTTGAAGTGTATCCCTAAATCCAATATAAGGTACATTAGTCCATGGGTCAAAGTTTGTATTATTATCGAATAGTCTATACAATAAACTCTTTCCATAAAAAGCACTCTTCTTCCTTCCTTTGTAACTTATGATATAATATCATATAATGAATTATAGGAATTTCATGCTCAATGTGTTTATGCGATTCTATGCAACCCATAAATACACCTTAAATGAATATCATTTTTTTTCTTTGGGTTTCTTCATCCAACACATAAAAAATTAATATAAGAACATTATTTGGTGTATGGTACATGTTCTTTATTTACACTTTCAATCAATTTCATTTTCAAATCCATTGTGATATGTGGTTTTATGGTTTTTAAATTATTCTATTATTTTAGTTAATTTTTAATCTATTCATTGATACATTTAAGTGGTATCTGAATAATGCATTCATTTAGATCCATGATATTATTTTATGGAATTATTTTTTTGGAATAGTAAGGACAACCATATTTTCTATCATAAAGTAAAATTCATATATTTTCTCTACCTGCATTATTTTGTTATAATGATATAAGATATGATATCTAGTGACTCCATACAAATACATCATTTTAAATAAGTCACACTACACAACTTCTAAAGTGTGTGTTTGATGATAATTATGTTTTACATTTTAAAAAACATATCATCATATAAAAATTATAATTTTTTAATGTTTTTAAGGTTATAATAAATTAAAAGAAATGACATACCCATTGGCTTACAAGGATGAACCACACCATCTTAAAAGGGTGAACCTACTATGCAATTATCATATTATAGATGATAAAGAAATAAGGCCCACAAATTTTTGCAATAATGGTCCCATTTTCCTTGTATTAGGGACCCCTACAATCATTATGTGATGTGTCTATCAATGGGTACATTGTTTTATACCATTTCTTGTATCACCATCCATAAATGGACATAATAACCCCCCTAAGGGGATTCAATGATTAAAAACATGTTATGATGCAATATTATAAGGTGAATTTACCACTTAACATAACCTCGAACTACATCATTTCAATTTTATGGTATCTCTGTGAATGGTAATATATAATTAAAATATAAGTATTTATTTATTGATACGTAAGTGTAACTCATTGATACATAATCATAAAATATCTAATATATATGTTTTCTTCCTTTTCCAAAAACATAAAAACATTATGTTTATAATCATATTCAGTGATTGGATTATATGTCATAATGTACAACTAGTAACACATAAATTCTTTATATTCCAACTTTATCATATAATTAGTCTTTAATCGTTAAATACTAATTGTTGAGATATTTTTTCCCATAAATTCTATTTTTAATTGGACAATAAAATTTTACCTTAATATGGAATCTATTTTATGATATTTTTTAATAACTTTTTTAGGAAATATTTATCACTAAATAATTATTAATACTATGTGTGACTTAAAATTAATTTTTTAGAAAATTTATTGCATGAAATATAATTTTGATATCAAATTTTTATATGAAAATTTTATGATTATGTTATAAATGGTTTATTAATTACATACAATAAGAAAAAAGCTTAAGTGTTTATCTATAAAAATTATGAGTTGACCCTAATATTTAATGTCAACCAATCAAATAAAATTGGGTCTTATTTGAGTTTTTTAAACCTATACAAGGAGTTTTTATAAATGATTTGATCAATGGCTAAATTAAATATAATATTTTATTTTTTACAATGAGTAAATTATTTACATTATTGAAATTGAAATATAAAGTGTTATATATAATAAAATATGATCTATTTAAATTTCATATAATGAAAAATATAATTCAGTAAATATTAAAGAATAAAATGAAATGGCATTATTTATCTAATTATGAAACCTCTATAATCAATTATAATGATTTTATAATTGTTAATTTATAAATAAGTAGTAAATTATTATGTTATTATTAAATTCATTTATGGTTAATTTATTTATAATTACATATTTAATTATCAGAATTAACTATTATATTATAAATGGCTTAAATTATTTAAATAAATGTTAAACTATATATAAATTATCATGTCTTGAATTACATGTTATGTGATACAATGTAAGATTGATTTATGACCTGCCTCAACATATATTTGTAATAAAAATTATTAAAATGAATGTCTATTTTTGAATATTTTTTATACATATTTGGTATTATAATCTTATTAATTTTAATTCTACCTTGACTAGAGTATCTCCCTGTAAAGGGACATTTTTTAAGACATTCCACTGGCCTAGTGAATTATGACATATCACTAGTGTAAAAATTATATAAATCATTGATGTTTTAAAATTATTTATTTAATAACTGATGGTAAAAATATTTTTTTACATGGTATATTTAATAAAAATGCTATGAAATAGTAAATTGTGAATTTTATTTTGTTTTTTAAAATAATATAGAAAAAAATATTTCAAAAAATATTTTTCACATATGATACTGAAATAATCAACATCAAAAAAATATTACAATTTTTAACGTTGGTTATTAAAATAAATGATCTTATAAATGAATGGGATTTCATTTTTATAAATCGTGACAATGATATTTTTAATTTCTCCTTATAGTTGGATCACACTATGCATGAAAATTTCATTTTCATTGCATACCGTTTATAAAAGTATTCCATTGTAAAAAAAATTTCCAATTTCTTTATCTAACATCCATCTATCCATATATTTTCAAATCTATCACAAATATGTGATTTTTATTTAATGTTTTCATTTTAAATATGATACTTTATTTATATATTATGAATTATAACTAAATTTTCATTATTATGATAGATATGACACCTTTCTCTATATGATAAATGGTAGAAAATATTTCTATATTGATTCTCGTGTCAGTTCAAACATTATAATTTGTCCCATATCCTTTCATATTGATAAAATCCTTCGAATAATATCATTTATTCTTATTATATTTTTATATAATAGGGAATATTTGTTGATTATTATTATATTTTCATTTAAATATTGTTTTTATTTTTGAATTCTAATATAATAATTTTCAAATGAATTATATATTTTCATTCTTGAATATATAATCAGTGAAAGAAGTGTTGTATATTTTGTAATAATATAATAAAATAAAAAACCGATTTTCACGTCGATTATTTAACAACTAACATAAAAATTTATCATAATAAATAATTTCAAATTTATTATTATATATTTTATGTTGTAAATATATTTTAAGTTTCTTAATATTATGTCACCTCGAAAAATGACATTAAAATTTTAAAAATTGTAATAAAAACATATTTTTTTGAAATAGTGTGTTCTAGAAAGGTGGGGTTGACATTATGTGGCTTCAATAATACTCTGAAATGGATTATCAATTTTATAAAACCATAATCCTTTACATCAAAAAATCATGATGCTTATAAATAAGATGAATATGGACATGTGTAAATATTATTTGACCCAATTTTTTTCTGAATAACATAAACCATAGGTTGAATAATGAGTTATGCATTAATATTATTTGAGTATATGAATCTAGTGGATGAAATATGGATTGAAAAAATAAATCATTTGATGATGCCTATATAGGGGTAATAACATGATATAAAAAGGTGATATAAAATCCCCATCAAAACACTCTGTGCTAAATTCATTGTAAAGTGGAACATGTCTAGACTGTGATCATTCAGTATGGGTGACCCTTAATATTAGGTTACCACAAATGATCTTTTATAAGGAAAATAAGTAATATAGTGCCTCTAACAGTTAGTTCTTTATTCTTATAATTTCTTTGGTATTACCCTTTGTTGAGAAACCCTAATAATTAAAATAAAATAGGAATATATTATAGTAAATTATGATGATATATTTCGATAAATAATTATCCACTTAGTAATCCAATAAATGAAATTGGAAAATGTTTTCAAAATGATATAATAAGGCCTTATTTACATGATACTCACTAAAATCCATGATAAAAATTGTATTTTGACCCCCTAATGGGTATGCTGAATTTAGACAACAAAGGGATATAATTTTAGTGGGATTTTATTTAATAAAGTACAAGATTAAATAATGTTAAAACATGAATACCAAACGATAAAATATTCTATTTTAGATAATGACCCGCTGTGGGGTTTCAATAATTCATTGTGAGGGAAAAAGTAGTTAAATTATAGATATCTCAAATTTACACTAACTATTGGGGAATTATAAAATAAAATAATGAGATCAATCCCTTCAGGAAATAAAAATCCTAGTAGTAACTCCAAACTAAATATTACATCATTATAGTATTATTGACCTATCAAAAGCGATAAAAACTATCTAAACTGAAAATATAGTGAATCAATTAAAATATAAACAGAATGATTATGAGATGATATTAAATATATGTGGATGATTTTTCCATAAAGTGAATACTTAACATAACAATAAAAATAATCAATCTCAATAGATGTGTGATCATAAATATAAATGACATCAATTGTTTTATTTTATTAAATAATACTTATCCAACCCAACACATCATGATCAATGGTAGAAAAATGTATATAGTGAATTAAAAACTAATCAAAAAAATAAAAAATGCAATTGAAATCAATTTTATTGAATTGACTACCACTAACATTAGGAGGATCCTCCAAAATTTTATACACTTGTTCAATGATTTAATAAAGTATACGATGAATAAATTAGGTCACAAAAAGATACATAAAAATTAGATCACCACATAAGAAATAAAAAAATTTATACCATCTATAAAAACCCTCTTCTATCGATCCCAATCTCTCTTATATGTTTAGCCACTATTTCTCACCCCTTTTTAGGTGGTTTCAAAAGGGGTAAATTTATATAATAGGAAACATCAAAGGGTTTCCACATTCTTGATGGGTCACAAACCTACATTCCAATGGAATTTTGACATTGTGTATTATTACAAAGATACTTTGTAACCTCTGTATGTATGAATTAATGGACCTCTTTCAATAGTAACATCTGTATGTGTTAAGGTTTCTCTATTAATGGTATCATATGGATATATTAGGGGTTCCCAATGAATTTTACCATATTTATATATCAATAGTTCTCTTTTTTTTTGTTTCTTTTATTTTATGTTCATACTATTATTTATCCATGGAGTGGTGTATTAATTTTTTTATCATCAAATTTATAGATAGTTTTTGTTTTTTATGTTTCTATTGGGTCAATGAAAAGTGTTTTCTACATATCTATTTCCCTATGGAATTGGGGATGACCTCATTGAATGAAGGCTCAAATATTCCAATCGGTTTCTAGCGGGTTTGTTCGTAGAACCGGAAACATCCAATGATTCCATAACCATTTAAACTTACTTTTCACATTTAGGTTTCATTAGTTGTGGAATGATGAGGCTTAGTAATTTGCATTGGTCAAGAGGATTGGAGGTCGTATTCATCACACCTTTTTTAGGGTAATTATTGTCTACTCTGAGAACCTATTTATAGATTTAAGTTATGTCTGTGAATCCTTATTACATTACCAAGTATAAAATGAGATTTCATTTAGATCTGACAATCAATGATTAATATGTAGGAAATTTAGAGAATCTTTTATATGTATTCGAGGTTCTTCATCGATATAGAATCACTTGTATTTGTTTATAGATTCTTAGCCAATGGTTTCCTTCTATACATAAAAGTCTCTTGGTCATTATGATGACCATACTGGTTTTAAAGCCACTCAGTGGGGCACTTGAAGCTTATTTTCATTCAGGAGGATATGGATTATTTCAGAGTAGGGATCGTACCCGCTGATGGGATACCTACGTATCCTTTTTTTGGAAAAGGAATCATAACCCACGTAGTTTGAGTAAGGGACTATGATGTTTATGCATGATTGGTGGCTCAACGAAAGATTTCATGATTACTTTTACACTCTAAGCTCATGTGAGTCATGCTCGGTGTGAGAAAAAAGAGGTATTGGTGAAACTAAACAATTGTTCCATGTAATGATGTGGGGTTTATGTATGTATGACTGCCCAAGTAGATGAGTATTAAGACTTACTTCAAGGAATAAATCCATGAACAGGGTCCATAAAGGTATATGTGATTTATGGAGATTTGGATACTCTAATTATGGGGCTTACTTTTAAAGAAAATTCCCATGTTATGAGGGGACTTATGATTGGGTTTTACTCCTGAGAAGGAAGCCCAGATCAAAAGGAATTATTACTGGTTAAGAGAAAATATGACTGGGACTTATTCCTAAGGAGGATGCCCAAGTTAAAGGGATTTTAAAATTAAGGGACTTGAGGCTTACTCTTAAAGAGGATGTCCATATTTGAGACTGGGGCTTATTCCTGAAAAGGAAACCCAGGTTAAAGGATTTTAGGTTTGGGGCTTACTCCTGAGAAAGATGACCATATTTGGGGAATTATGACTGGGGCATATTCTTGAAAAGGATGCCCAAGTTAAAGGACTTGGGGCTTACTCCTAAAGAGGATTCCCAAATTAATGAGGACTTGGACTAGGGAATACTCCTGAAAAGGAGGCCCATGTTAAGGATTCTCTCATCTTAAACGATGAGGTTGAATGAATGAACTCTCTAACTTTAGTGACATAAAGATGTAAAAATAACTAATTTTTGAGAGATATTCCATGGAGCTCCTTTCAGATAAGGAATTAAATCAAGAAAACACGCCATAAATGGCTTTGAAGAGTGTCTTGAAGACTGAATTTTTAATAGGAGTGGAGGAATGGTATAAGAGAGGTAAACTGGGCAGGAAAGGAACCCAAAAGTTGAAGGGTGCGCAAGTCCTTGTAGGCGCACAGGTAATGCGTGGGCGCGCAAGTATTGGTTGTGTAGGTATACCTGCACGACTCAGGGGTTCTTGTGTGATCCTTGTTCAGTAGAGTAATACTTGTGTTATTCTTGACCAAAGCCTTTAGAATCATCCCGAGGTACTTCTAGAATAGGGGCGTGCAATTTTCAATGAATAAGTAAGGAGGCGCGCAAGTGTGTCCATTTCCCTTAAGGGTAAAAACACCTAGGTGCGCAAGTGTTAATGAATTTTAACACTTAGACCTTATTCCTCTTGTTTAGACCTTCCATTCTAGGTAAAGAATTACTTTAGAAGTGTTCGGAAGACTTGAAGAAGAGACATGGGCGTTCAGAACTCTCTATCTGTGTTCTGGAATAATTCCTCCTGAAATGGGGGGCCCACCGGGGGTATTAATAGGTTGGAGAAGACCCTGAATGGTTTCCAAAGAGGGCACACAAGTGACTTGCGTGACCAACTTTGAAGTGAATGTGTACTTGCGCGACCATGGTAGAACTTGTGCAACCTTTGCGAAATGTTCTTCTTATTCCTTCCTTTGACAATTTTTGATATTTTTCCAAAGGTTGAATTACATTGAGCTAAGATATTCCCCCTTTCCATTCATTAGACTCTGTGATGAAAGGAGCATCAAAAAAAGTCCCCCCTCAGAGTTGGATCCAAAAGAATTGAGGATTTGACTCTGAGGAAATCGAGAATGAAAAGAAAATTGGGGGACGCAGGGTATGGCACGCAAATGAGATTTGGGCGCGCAGGGTCTGGGGCACATGGGAACGTCATTGTATATAAATAGAGGGCCTCACTTCATGCAAATCACCCGACTCTTGCTTGTTTTTTTCTCTCGGCGCCCAAGTTGACTCTCAGCTCTCGCTTGTCTGTGCTTCTTGCTTCTTTTGTCGTCCTTCTGTTTCTTATGTCGTGCTGCGGTTAGGGTATTTAGACTTTCACGGTGAAACATGCGTTCCCAACACTTGCGCTACCGAAGGAGACTTGCACGCCAACTATGGGAATTGTACGCCCTAATAAAT
The DNA here is from genome assembly GCA_963277665.1 of Viscum album. Taxonomy (NCBI): domain Eukaryota; kingdom Viridiplantae; phylum Streptophyta; class Magnoliopsida; order Santalales; family Viscaceae; genus Viscum; species Viscum album. The sequence goes on along the minus strand of OY728153.1, from coordinate 1,546,340,253 downwards.
TAGAAAATTTCTTCAAATCCTTCAAAACTTTTATGAAAAATTATCATACTTTAAGAGTTAATTATTCAACTTTTGTGCAGATCAAAAGGCTCGAAAGAGAATCGGAACAACTGATGAACTGGCGAGCAAAAGAATTTATGAGATGATTGACATCGTTGGCCACGATTATTATTCCACCTGCGAATGTACTCTCACATAATTATCCAAGTACTTGAAGAAGAATCATATTAACTACACGCGCATCATCTATTTGCCTCTCTATAGCCATAGTCACTTGTAAGACGTCAATATTCCAGAAGCAAAGAATTATCTGCCGCATTCCTGGTTTCAGTCATATACCAACTTTTCATCAGCAAATGTCTCAATCACAAGAACATTTTCTAATGCTGGAACAGTAAAGAAAGCATATATAATTCATCATAGCTCGTGTGCACCAGATCTGAAACCTCACAAACCTAAGCTGCAACTACATTGTTATCCCTTAATCTCTCAAAACTCTCATATGGATCAATCCCAAGGATAGAAGGAGAAATGGGAATTCCGTTCTGGAGGAGGGGTGAAGCCAACTTGGATGTGGGCTTATTGGGTGCGACAGAATTGTGAAAATATTATCGAGGATCTGAAGGGAGCTGCAATTTATGATGTCGTCTAAGCTGGGTAGATGCATGTTTATAGGAAAGATAATTTTTCACTTGAATTTCTTAGCCGCTGGAGCCCAGAAACTAATTCATTCCATCTGACCCATGGAGAAGTAGACATTATTTTGTGGGATGTCTACAAGATCTTAGGGGTTCCAATACTGGGTGATATATATGATGAATTCTTTACTCCAAAGGAAACCTTGAATGATCTGGATAAGACTCAAAATTTGGTTCGAGAGTTATTGAAGATTTACCATAAGCTCAAAATCTCAAAGACTTAAAAGAATCCTTCTAGAAGGGACATTCATCCCGAGGAATGGATGGATGTGTTTCCCAAGAAGAAGAGGGAAAGGGGACCACCTGTACTCATCCCACTATCTGCCCTAGAGCAGATAAGGGAGGTTATCCTCGCACATTCTGGCCGAATCTGGAAGTAGGAGAGTTTGAGAAATGGGGGTATGAAGTGAATCATAAAATCCCAGAGAAAACTCATCTGGCAGGCTTTTTAGCCTTATGGATCAGTGTCTATCTCTTTCCCGTCAGAGATTCAATGGGAGGCGTCCGGCCAGGGACCTTCGTTATCACAACCAAGTTGGCTGAGAGGACGATGGTGGGGTTGGCTACCCCGGTTTTGGCAAGGATTCATTGGAGCTTACTCCATGTCTATATGGGTAAATCTTCTTTGAGATTAGTGGGACCATTCCAAGTTTTATGGGGATGGATCGCCACTCACTTTCAGACCTATGCTATTCAGAATGTAATACAGATTCCCAGAAGTTCTTTCAGGCCGTCTGTTCAGGCCTTCTTTGGAGTTTGTCCTTTGTCCCTCAATGCATATGATATTAGGCCAAGGATGGGTATGCATAAGGAATTCCACCTCTTTCCCTATGGAAATCCGCCGACAGGGAGATTTGTTAGATGATGGATCATCTAGCTTGGAACAGAGGTCTTACATGCTGGCCTGCAGAGATGGTGTGCTGGCCACGATAATTGATGGGGAAATTATATGTGAGGCCTATGCTCCATATCAATTTGCACGCCAATTCATGTGTCTACAGATGACGGTTGTATCTCCTCCAGTGCACTTCAGATCAGAGCAGCATCCAATGGTTGCTCGGGAACTATGGTTGCTAATGTCTATGGAAAGGACTGGGGTAGTCTTTGACTTACCAGATACTGAAGCGGTAAGAAATTTGACTATATGGTAATTTTGAAAACTGGATAGCATCATATCCTGATGCCATATTGAATAAACCTGTTTATCAGGATGGGAAGAATAATAGAACCATTGAGAAAGAAACAATTTAGGTGGCAAGTGATTCTTCTACTTCTAAAGCTGGTTCACCGAGGTCTTCAACCGAGGCTGATTCATCAGATTCTCAGGAGATACAACATCTGTCAAACCGGCCACGTGCCATATATAATCCTCCTATCAGAATCAAGAGAGCCACTCCATCAACTCTTGGTGAGTTACTTTATTGAGGCAATATTAATTGCAAGTATCTTTATAGAGTTACAAGTTTTCATTATCTTTTGATAGTTGCAGGAGCTAGAACGAAATTAAAATCCTTGGTCATAGGACCCTCTTTGTAGCCTTCTAGTACACCTGCATATCTATGACCAGAGCCCATCCAGGAATGGCGGGATATATACTACGATACAGAAACTATTCGGCTGGAGCTATGTGAAGGGTTGCGTCTTCCTATAATAGGGACTCTTCAGGCTCATATATGCCACTGAAGATTCTATCCCTATCACCAAGCGGGTGAATGAAATGATAGATCACGATGCCACTGATGAGGATTGGCATGGGTATGTGGCTCTTGAAGATGTAATTTTTATTTCCTTATTTGTTTTGCAACTTGATTTCAGTTAAAGCTTTGTTATTCAAGGAAATTGTTTTCTTCATCTTGTAGCTTTCCAAAACTATTGAGGTTCCTTTGCCACATTATAGACAGGGTGGTACTGCCATCAGGGTGGCTACTGAATCTCCTCACGAACTGGGTGAGATTTCTCCAGGCCAGCAGTCCATGAATGAGGAGTTGGACATGGATTTCCATTTGCCAATTAATGTGCCAATAAGGGAGACTGCCGACACTCCCAAAAATCCAAAAGGACAAGGGAAACGAAGGAGGAATTCACCGCTAAACGCTTTTTCAGTAATGTTAAGTCCTTCGTATAATAATGATTTTTAAACTATGAAAAAGGCATCTATTTTCCTTGGGATTGCATGGGCTTCTTCAATTTCTCCTCTAAGGTAATGGAATGATCCTCCTTTAAGGACCACAGAGGGTGCTATGTAACTAACGCAAATTCAGGTTGACTTGGCTACTTCTGAAAAAGAGCCAACATCTATTCGCAATACTACTTCTGTTGCTGCTAAAAGTAGAGAAGAACATGCACCATAATCATTGGAGGCCACAGCAACTAAAACTGCCAATCTTCCTAAAGAAGCTGTCTAGGGTCAAGGACCGCAGAATGAGGGTCACCAAGAGGACACATCAAATGCTCCCACTAGTGAGACTAACCAGGATTCTGAAATATCATGGGATGAAATGATGAATCATGGAACGTATTTCGAATAATTTTATGATCATTCTAAGTTATCATGTGATTTAAAAGACCTTGGGCATGAGTTTTATCCTTAGTCCAGTAATTTTGTTTATAATTTACACTTCTAATCATGACTGAAAATAATATACAGTTCAATACCAAGAAGCTGCTGAACATCCAATGCCTGAAGAGGGTGTGGACATTGATATCAAACATACTATTGCAGAAAAAATAGTTCAAGTAGAGTTAAACCCAATAAACCCTCATGAGACCCATCTTTAAGATCCCGTTGAAACTGGGAAATAAGAGTAGGAGTCTTCTCAATCTGATGATCCATAATTAGGTAATGATTGGACTGAGTTTTCAAGATAGACAACCAACTTCCATTATTATATGAAACTAACCATACTTTTAATTGATCAAACTGGGCAATAAAAATTAATGGATATAACTAGAGGTGAAGTCTCAACCTCTTCCCAGATAGTAGTAGAAGGTTAAGAAACCAGGGTTAGGGGGAAGGAGCAGAACAGAGCACTTCTTTAAGTGCATTAATCCCAAATTACATTCCCCCCTGTGATGATGATGTTGAATCAGACCCATAGGTGCTTAAGGCGCTCATCTTTTCATGATTCTAGGCATGGAACAACATATGGAAAATCATATCTGAGGTTCCTTTAGAAGAGATATCACCAAATATTTCCTGGTTGTCATCCCAATTCATCATGCTAGGACTTGGAGGTTTTGGATACTAAGAGATCCATACCGCGGCGAAACAAGTCTTCTTAAGAAGGGAGCAGGAGAAAAAGTGACAAGAAGATCTGACCAGGGTGAAGTTGTCAGTCAATATCAGCGAATTTGAGGCTACAGTATCCCGAGCTAAGGCTGACTAAGCTGCCAAGATGAAGGAGTTGATTCATAAGATTAAAGAAAAGGTCGTCCAGTAGGTGCGGCTCCAGCAACAGTTTGATGTTTTTACTAGGGAACTGGACCAGCTCAATAATTCATTTGAAGGAGCTCAAACGAATGGTATGAAAGCCATATCAGATGCCAAGAAGGCACTCCATCAAGCTGAGAAGAGTGAATCTGGTCATGTGCACGAGCTTCAAGTAGCTGTTGATGATGCTCGGGATGTTGTACATTAAATGAAGACATCTGTTGACAGTCTTTTGTAATTTCCTAAAAAATATAAGAGGCTCTAATCTATGGATGTCCCTCTAATTATTGTGCACAAATGAAAAGAATGCTTTCATCTTCAATCACTTGTGCAAGTATTTTTCTGCTACCTGCTTTATATTTTACCTATGCCAATGGGCCTAGTAAGCATATTTTTATTTTTACTAGGATTATTATAAATAACCCTAAAAACATTGAATCTTTTAATTTCTCAATATTACCTAAATCATAAAAAATGTATGTTTAGTGAGCTGGAAATTGACTTTTATTCAGAGTTACCTTGTATTTTATAGGCAGTTTAAAGTCATGCATGTCGGACATAAAGAGGCTAATGTTTATGGTCGAAATATCTTTGACCGAATGAATTAGAATTGACTCAATTCTTTGAAAATTTATCTGAAAACATATTATCATACTCAAGTATAAGGGAAAATATGTAAACTTTGACTTAAGAAAATTTGAATCTGATAAATGATATGAAAAAGAGATAAAAGCCATTAAAATAAGTAGTTCCCAATAATTAAGTTGCGATTATTTAACAAACCCGTTAGGGGGTTGAATTATGCAGGGCCACCTAAGGGCATTGGCTGCATAGTCAAATAAATAGCATATTTTGTCTGACAGGTCCGTTATATAGACAACATATGCAAGGACACCTAAGGGAACGTGCTGCATAGTCGGGCAAAAGAATTCTCAGAAATTTACTTTTCTACTACTAAGAAGTCTGTGAATGTTTATAGGGATTCATCTATTACAAAGTATATATTTTTCTGTATGGAAATAGGTACTTGAATATGGAGAAGATATTTCCGAACAAGATTATCCAAGAACTGAATGAATGTCACTCCTACGAAGGACTGACCCAAACGTAGGGAAGAGAAACATAAACCATATACTTGAATACTTTCAGATCATGAGAAATAATATGAAATAAATATGTTAAGGATGGCTATTTTTTAGGGATCCTTACATATTATTGATAAGGACAATAAAGAAAAAAAGAGGCTTTCTTCCCAAGAATGAAGTTACCAGTATCTGACAAACCCGTTAGGGGGTTGAATTATGCTGGAAAACCTAAGGGAATTGGCAGCATATTCAAATAATAGTATCTTTTGGCTGACAAATCTGTAATATAAACTACTTATTCAAGGCTGCCTAAGGGAACGTGCTGTATAGTCAGGAAAAAGTACTCTCAGAAATTTGACATTTTTTTGACTAAAATTCAAGAAAAAGGTTATGAATATCTGAAAATATTTAAGGTTAGGATTATGACACACAAAGATGGGTGTTGTCCAATGTGTGCAGGAATGCACAGATCAATGCTAACCATAATTATGTTGTGGATGGGTCCTGAATTGAAATGTTGGACTTCACAATGATTCCCATAAAGATGGGAATCAAGCAATACGTTGTTCTTAAACTATAGTTTAACATTGTGCGGGAAAAATGATTGGAGATCTTAGTTTAGGGTCATAGATCTTGGACCATTATAATAAATACACATTGTGTGTTTTCATGGGGACTTTTCAGCCAGGGAATTGAAAGTTGAATTTTGGGGTTAATCCCAAAAGACTTGGGGCTGGATTCTAGGGACACTTGAATGTTCCTACATATCTCATAAGGATGGGAATCAAGCCCACATAGTTCTAGAACTACCCTTTGTACGCATTTGGTTCATACATGTGAAGGGTGAAAGGGGACTTTAGTGCAATGATGATTTAACCCAAGATAAAAGGTTTGGGAACTTCCATGTATGCATGTAGTCTTTGGAATATAACATGATTGAAAATCAATGTAAATAATGATTCCCTCTTAGGTGAGGGTATTAAAGAATATTTTAGTTTATTTTCATACTTGACAAAAGTGTTCTATAGTTTAACATCGTATATCAAGGATGAAAGTGAAGCAATGTAAAGATATTGATTCTGGGGGCAGTTTCATGAATCAACATCATATGAGATGGAGGTGAACCGATGTGAAGAGATTGGTTTTGGGCTTGAACCATGGGAGGATGCCTACGTACCCAGCCTGGAAGGCAAGGATCGATGTCCTCATAGTTCAATTAAATAATGAATTAATGATCATGTTGTTCTTGGGGAAAATGACCTAAAAAATGATGTTGGGACTTACACGTGGTTAGCAGCCTAGAGAGGGTGTTATGGTTGAAATTTTCTCTAAGCTCACATGTGTCATACTCAGTGAGAGAAACAAGAGGTAACAAAAACCTTAATGACGCACAGTTTAATGTCATGCAGGACATATAAAGGGACTATTCATTTTAAAGACTTATAGTTAGGAGTATTGGTGCTACACGGTTTAATGTCATGTAGCAGAGACAAAGAACAATTTAATGTCACGTAGGACGTATCAAAGGAATTTCTGTACAGTTTAGCATCATGTAGTTAGGACAGTAGGGACAACACAGTTTAATGACATGATGGGAAAAAAAGGACTGTGCAGTTTAATGTCATGCAGTAAGGAAAAAAGAGAACACATTTTAATGTCATGTTAGATGTATTAAGGAATTTTTCATAGTTTAACGTCTTGTGGGAAGAAATTAATACAAATAGTTTTAGGTCATATGTATGGACCGTGGATGATGCAGTTTTACATCTTGCTGGACGTAAGGGACTTTTAAGTAGGTTAGGATCATATGCATGGAGTGTGGATGATGTATTTTCTATTTAAACAAAATACATCTTCAAAAATCTGGCAGTGGTTGGAGTAGTGATGAGTTCTCCACAAATTGAGATTAAATAATAAGCTCTATTGGAATACACCTTATGTATTGAATAAGGTCCTTCCCATTTTGGCTCAATCTTGGGTGGCTTCATTCCTGGTATCATTGGAGTTCTGAGAACTAATACCAATTCTCCCTGAACGAATGAAAAAAGGAGAAACTTTTTGTTGAAAGCTCTAGCTATTCGATTCTAATAAACATCCAAGTGGTGTAGAGTGCACAATCTTTTCTCATCTAACCTTTCCAATTCATCCAATTGCTTTTCATATTTTTCATCTGTCGATGATTGATCAAAAATGGCTACTCTGAGTGAAGGTAATTTAATATCAATTGGAAAGACTACTTTCGGTCCATATACCAGTGAATATGGAGTTGACTGAGTTGCAGTGCTGCTGGTAGTCCGATAATCCCATAAAGCTTGAATGAGTTTATCATGCCATGACTTCTTATCTTTATCCACCATATTTTTCAATATATTTGAAAGTGTATTTTTGAAATCTACTATCTGGCCATTAGCCTCTGCATGATACTGAGATGAATGATTGGATTTGATGTTGTATTCTTGATACAACTTCTTCACCTCGGATGAACAGAAGTTGGTTCCATTGTCCATCAATAAAATATGAGGGACACCAAATCTGGTAATGATGTTATACTTGATGAAGCAAACAATTATTTTAGAACTAACTTCGTTGAAGGGTACTGCCTCTGCCCATTTGGAAAAGAAATCAATAGTAGTAAGAATATACATAAACTGATTGGTTGTAGCTGAAGGGTAAGGTCCCACCACATCCATTCCCCATGTGTAAAATGTCCATGAGTATTTATCTGTATGAAGCAACTCTAGAGGTTGATGAATGAAGATGGGATGTATTTGGAAATAATGACAGTTATGTGAGAAATCAACACAATATTGTATCATTGAAGGCCAAAAGTATCCAAGCCTTCGAATCTGATCAGACAATCTATGTCCAGACTGGTGGGCACCACAGACTCCTGCATGCACTTCTTTCATGACATCCATTGTCTCTTCACCATCAATGCATCTGAAGAGAACTCCATCAATACCACTCTTGTAGATAATTTTCTCTAGGTGATCTAGGCCATCATAAAGAGTAAAATTGACCACACGTCGCCAGATTTGTTTTTTCCGACTCTATCATGTGGAAGTATTTCATTTTTAAGGTATCCCCTGATAAGTTCCATTCATAACGTAGTGTGACCATATGGTTAAAAAATGGGACTAATTTCATTGATTTCCTCTGTTCTGGATCGAACATAAGGTGAAATTGTACGACAGTGGGAAATTCTGATGGTTGTCTCGTCCGGATATGGATCCTCCAGAGTTGTGGTTATATTAGCCAGTGAATCATCTTGGGAATTTTGTGATCTTAGGACATAAAAAATGTCTGTTCCAAAGGTAATCCCACCATTAAATCTCTGACGTAATCATACAAAGTGATTAGTTCTTTTTTTCTGATTTCATAATCCCCATTGACTTGTATGATTACCAGCTCTGAATCACCTTTCACCTTTAAGTGATTCACTTGTGCTTGAGGCGCCATCTCCAATCCTACAATGAGAGCTTGGTATTTTGCTTCATTATTTTTTCCACCATGCCTCAATAAGAAAGAATAGGGTAACACATCCATTTCTGGAGACATGAGTACAATCCCTAAGACATCATTGTTGAATTTAGGATTTTCCATTTTCCTCCCTGTTGGACTTCTAGAAGAACCATGAAAGTATATTTCCCATGTTTTAAGGCTTTCTTGAATAGGGAAAACTTCCTCATCATGGAGTTCAATATCTAAAGAGGTGTCTTCCAAAGAAGGGTGTTCATCAAAGAAATCATCCAGAGCTTGTCCCTTTATCACCTTTTGAGACACATATTGAATAAAAAATTGCTACAAGATAACTGCCCACCGTACCAGACGTCCTGTAATCATTGGACGACTGAGGATGAATTTGAGCGGGTTATTGCGAGATAACAATTGCACATCATGATGTTACAGGTAGTGTCTCAAATTCTGACCTGCAAAGATTAATGCCAGGCAGCACTTCTCAATACTTGAATATCGGTTTTATGATTCATGCATAGTTTGACTGAGATAGTAGAGGATGTTTTCATTCCCAGTATCATTCTTCTGAGCAAGAAAGGCACCCAATGATCGCTCTAGATCTGTCACATAGAGGATAAGTGGTTTTACTTCAATAGGTTGCATAAGTACTGGTGTACTCAAGAGATATTTCTTGAGAATATCGAATGATTCTTGATATTCTTCAGTCCACTGGTAATTGACTCCCTTCTTTATCAATTTGGTGAACGGTAAGCTTTTGCCAGACAAATTGGCGATGAAATGCCGAATATAATCTATGTGTCCTTGATGTCCTCTCAATTCTCTTAAATTTTGAGGGGGTGACATTCCAAGGATTGAATTTTTCTTCTCAGGATCGACCTCGATACCACGATGGCGTACGACGAAGCCAAGAAATTTCCTTGAGGTTACCCCAAAAGAACATTTTAAGGGGTTCATCTTCAAATTATATTGTCAAAGCTTCCGGAATATGACTTCTAAATTAGACAAGTGATTAGAATGTTGTTTGGATTTGACCAAAAAATCTTCCACATAACATTCAACAAACATTCCCAGAAAGGGTTTGAAGATACGATGCATGGCACGCTGATATGTGGCGCCTGCATTCTTTAGGGCGAAGGGAATTACCCGATACCAAAACACACCCGGAGGGGATCTGAAGGCTATTGATTCTTCATCTTATGGAGCCATATAGATGTGATTATATCCAGAATATCCATCTATGAAGGAAAGTGCTTCATAGCCAGCTGTCGCAACAATCAAGAGTTGTGTAATCATAACAGGAAAATCAACCTTAGGAAAATTCCGATTAAAATCTCTAAAATCAATGAAAACTCTAATTGGACCATTTTTCTTTTTCATTGGGAAACTATTATCCAACCACTTGGGATATTGAACTTCTCTGAATAAGTTAGCTTTGATGATCTTATCCACTTCAGCCTCAATTTTGGAAGCATAGGTTGGGTGTGTCCTTCTAGCAGATTGTTTGAATCCTCAATGTTCTTCTAGAAAATCCAAATGATGAGTGGAAACATCAGGATCAAGCCCTGGCATCTCTGTATAGTTCCAAGAAAATATATCTCGATTTTTTGAAAAAAGGAAATATACATCTCTTGCTCTTCAAAAGTCATGGCCGCACTGATTAAAGTGGGGAGTGGGTCTTCTTTTTTACCCAGACTGATTTCTATGAGTTCATCCAAAATTTTAGAGATATCATCTTCAAATGCTAGAGGATCATCCCTGAGTTCTTCCTCTTCTTCTTCATCAAGTTTTATTTCCCCTACTTCTACTTGCATAATAGATGATGAAGCACAATTTTCATGATCAGAAGAGATGTCAAATTTTTCACATCTTGAAGAAGAATCTTTCATTTCCTACCCGATTGATGATGAATGGTCATCATTGGGTAATAAAGAGGAGATGATGGATTGAGAATCGAAGTCATCATTTACCTCTGACATTGCTATAACATTCCCTGGCCTGATTGGCGAAGTATAGACTTTTTGTATTTCAGTATATGAAATGGAGGCATCTCCATTTGAGCTTTCATCATTGCTTGATAGATAACAAATTTCTCACATGTTGACTAGCTCGATTGTCATAATTGATATTATGGATCTTTCCATAAGAATATTTTGATTTGGGTATATCCTTCCAATTTGACTGATAGGAAACACATAATCTGTACTCACATGTGCTAATGGGTTTACTGGAATCTTTTCCAAACCATACGGAGCTTTAACTTTGATAATATCCTCTGTTGTGGATTCCTCCTTTCCCATCATGTGGTAGAATTCCACCTCAATGTATTGAGATTCACATGTCTTGAATGTGTCCTTATCACCATATAATGTCCCAACTTGACCATCAAAACAAAACTTGAGACATTGATGGTATGATGAAGGGATAACCACATGCCGATGAGGCCAGGGTCTTCGAAGCAAGATGTTGAAGGCTGAGTCTTGATCAACAAACATGAAAGCTGAATTGGACACAAGATCTCCAAACTGAGTTCTGAGTGTAATCTCTCCTAGTGGTTCTTGTTTATTTTTATCATATCCTTGTAACATCAAAGTAGAAGGAGATAAATCAGATTCGGTGAGGCCCAATCGCCGAAGTGTACGAATGGGCATGAGGTTGACTCCTGAACCATTATCAATGAAAACTTTTCGGATGTCTATGCCATTGAACTTTCTAGATAAGTACAAAGGTCTAATATGTCTATGCACGACATCATCTTCATCTTCATCAGTAAAAGATATTACTGCATGGCATTCTACAGGATTATTCTCTTCATGGTAGACTTCAGCTGCAACAATTTCAGTTTCAAACTCCCGAGGACTTGAAAAAGCCTCAATGAGTACCTCCCGAAGATCCTTTGATAAATTCAAGGCATCCAGAATTGATTACATGGCCAGTACATGGGCTAGGAGTTTCAATATATCATAATTTTGATCCAAATTTCTACGTTTCCCAACAGGAACATGTGGTTTAGCAGGTGCCTTGAATGGTGATGCCTTGGAATTTGATGCATCTTGTACCGGGATAAGAGTTGGTAATACTCATGGATTTGGAAGATTAGACTGATTATTTCTATTTACTTATTGAGAGGAAGTATATGGAATCATCAACTGATCTTCCAGAATAATTGTGCTAGGGCTGAGTCTGCCTTGTGCGGAAGAGCTTGCATGTTCTTGTTGAGCTCATTGAAGGGCTCTACCACGAGTTTCTACAGCATACACAGTTCTACCAGTAATAGAATTGGAATAGTGGCCTCTGAAAGATCCATGTCTTCCCCTGTATCCTGAGCCTCTGGAACTTCCTCTGATTCCTCTATTTGATATAGGGAATTTTGGCTCATCAAAATAGAAACTGCGACTGGCATATAGATCTGTTAATTGAATCATATTAACATAACCGAAAATCAACTCTTCCTCTGATAATGACTCTGCCTGATTAGCTTGTTTAGGCTATGCCGTTTGGTGGGACGGTGCTCGTGAATTTTATGTATATGGCATGAAGTCTGCAAGATTCAAAGACAACTTAGGATTTGACACATACCTTCTTCTGATTTTTTTTCTTTTTTTGAATCATGTCGTTTATTTGAAGATTTTCCCTTTGATGAAGATGGTTTTTCTGCAACATTCATGGCAGAAGGCATAATTGGTTTCATCAATTGTGTTCGGTAAATAGCATGAGTTTGGTTGATCGTCTTTCTGACCATTCAATCATTATATTTTTTTTGCATTTTTGTTCTTAACTTCTTGCCACTCGCCTTCCTCCTCTGGAATTTTAGCAGTAACACATGCTACCTGAGCTGAAGAACCTTTTAATTTGACTTGTCTTGAGTCAACTATCATTTGGATGAGGTCTCTGAAGAAAAAACACGCCTAGATGGGATGGCACAACATTTTATTAAAGGGGAAATAATTGGGACGATCTTTATCTCCTTCCTTGTTTGGCCTTTTGGGGCTTGGAAACTGAACCAAATTATTTTCCAGAGCCAAAATGAAGTAACCAGGAATATGTTCATTTCGGAAAGTGTATGTTTTGCTCTTCAGATCCTCAAATTGTTTTTGTCTTTGATATCTTTGATCATCTTTATGAAATAGACTTTGTTGTTGGCGCTCTGAAGGTGGAGCCCTTCGAGAAGAAAAAGGTTTTGAAGTAGAAGTAGGTACATGTGCTTGTTTAAGCATAATTGTAGCAGTATATGCTTTACCCATTCTCTTTTCTAGAGTTGATGGAATTATACGAGCCTTATCCTTAGTCTTTATAAGAGAAAATTCAATCTGTTGACCGATTGATGTAAGGTCTTGAAACCATCCTATATATTTCATAGGGATAAACGGCATGCATGCTTCGTCACATAGATTTTCCACACAAATTGGAAAAAATTCTTCCTGAGCGAGTGCTAATCATGGGGAATATGTTAATCCCTTCCAGTGAGCAATGAAATCTGATACCCTTTCATTAACCCTTTGCTTATAGTTTTTAAGATCAAAAACTGTTGTCTTTTGAAACTTTGAGCAGAACGAAAGAAGGAATTTTTGGCAAAGATCTTCCTACCCGGTAATTGACCGAGATTGCAAGCATGTGTACCAAACAAAAGCTACTCCTTGCAAGGTTCGCACGAAGCATCTGAGTTCCACTTCTTCTTTCTATTCCGGAGTTCCCATCCTAGGATCTCAACAAGACATGTAATGCATAAAATACTGTTCAGGATCTCCAGATCCATTGAAAATAGGGAATACAGGGTTCCCAAAACTTGATGGGGGAAGGATTGAATCTACCCATTCAGGGTAATCTCTCTTTTCTGGTTGATACTGTACATGCTTCCCTTCCATAGTATCTAACCGAGATGTTGATGACTCAATGGTAGTTACTAATTGTTGAGAAACATCCGGTTGAACATGGACTTGGGAAGGTGCAATAATTAGAGCTGGTACAGATGTGGTGGCTGGTACTGCAACTGATGGTATCACTGCCAATTGTTGTTGCAGTTGACTTGTAGGATTAGACATGTGAGGGTGTACTGATAAAGGAGTATATTCTTGATCCATCTCAGTAACTGCAACAAAATCCCTTGGATGACTTAATCCAACAAGCTTAGGAGGAAGACTACCTTGAAATAATTCTGCGTTCATCCTCCTTAATTCCTTCATTTCTTCCTATTTTTTGTGCAAATATTTTCTCTAGTGAGAGCGATTGGCCTTCTCCTGATGAAGGGTATGTAACTTTATTCTTTTTGTTCCCCTTGTTAGCTCCCATTCGGAGAGGGGGAAGTGGGTTACTTGAAGGATTACCTAGATTCTGGGTAATCCTTTGATTTCGTGTACGCACACCTTTTTCATTTGTGTCTGTGTGTACAACTTCTGGAGATGGAACCACTTCATCTGAGTCCCCTAAGTGAGCCTCATGTTCTATAGGATCTACAAAAATGGAATTAATGACATTAATTGATGCATAACGTATCATATCCCTTCTATCAGCATTTCTGTGATATTTTCTTCAGCCATACCCCGGATAAGACATTGCCTTTCGTTGATTTGATCCCTCAGGAACTTCTTGGTGAACTGTAATTTGGAGAGAGTGTCATGATATGTTGGCTCTTAGTTATTCTTGGGTATTCTTCCCTAATTGAGAGAAAACCAACTTTCTTTGAGGGAGGGATTGAGGATTTGAAAAAGTCCACAGTCTGGTGGACTGGGGCTGTTTCTGCTGTTCCCTCTCAACTCCTCGAATCCTATTTGTAGATGTTGATGGATGGTTTAAACGTGTCCTCAGTCTGGAAAGCTAGGGTGGATATGGACATTCTATGTCTGAGATATTCTTAAAATATCTCATGATCTTGTGGACCTTAGTCCGGAAATTATCTGGATGCATCAATTGATATCCACATTTATCACCCGGCACAAAAGACCATTGGATGATTTCTGACACTTCTGTCACTTGATGATGTGATTTCTCCATACGAGAGTCTTGGTCTATATTCTCATTTTCTTGATGCAGGAGTAATTCAACAACTTGTTCTCTATATTCTTGAATTTGAGAAGAACTAGTTGAGGCTTGTTCTTGGGCATGCTTTTGATTACAAACAAAACCCATTTATTGTGGCTGACTACGGGCAATAACATTGCGTGAGACCATTTTCGGCGGGCTTTGCTGACTGGAGAGCACAGTGAAATGTAGTGCTACATGAACACCCCATCCTATGACATGAATACCATATGGGTCATTGACAATTAACTGGTGCAATCTTCTTAGTGCACCAAGTCATGAACGCTGAAGGGCTCTCTGCTGCTTTTCAGCCTTCAAATATCGAGAGACTGATAGAGATGCCAAATCAATCTGATGTTGTAACCCTTCTATTATCTTAAAATTATTTCCATATTCATCATAAGATAATACTTTCTTTTTCAACTGACAAAAAGTTTTCCATATGTTGAGACAAATATCATGAATCCCATATTCCATCAACATCTCTAGAATGTCATACTGAGAGTCATACAGAGGCCAAAACATGACTGGAACTTCACCATTCCCTAGTTGTTTTCTCTTGTTCAGCATTTCCTCTTTATCATTCAATGAAGATTCTTCTACCTGATTTGACCAGAGCAGGTGTTTCCTTGTTGCTTCGTCAAATTTAACAAGATTAGTAGAGAAATCACTAATCAAACTAGAAGATGCATGACTTAGTGGTGGTTCAGAGAATGAACTACACCTTGGTCTATCTTCCGATTGAGAAATTATTTCACTTACTAGCGATTAAGCATCAGACATGACCGGTTTCGTATTTTCAAGTACCTCAAGATAATAGTGTTTTCTCGGCACTACATTGTCCACTAGAGCATTTTCCAGGCAATGTGCATCACTACTGCAGAGAGGAATTTTGCAGCAAAATTCATTATCAGGGGGAGGACCACCATGGTGGGTTACAACAAAAGATGAGATCTCTTGATCCTTAGTCTTATGGCCACACATAGGGTTATTGTAGCTCTCATCTAAAGATGAAACCTCAAGATCGACCAAATTGTCATGAATCAAGCCTTCATGAGGATGTGTCTGATGAAGACCTTCTGAATGAATGATCCCATTATTGGGAAATGGGGGAGTAGAATCTTGGATTCCAATAGATAATTGTCTGAGTGCTTAAATAACTCCGGCATCGAGCAAGACCTTGTTACAGATTGTCTCTAGATATCTTGACTGTGTTGGGCGGGTCTTCTTCTTAGACACCTTCTTACTCACCTTGAAAACCAATTTTTGATGAAAGTGGCTACTCTGAGCAGGTGTATGTGCCTGATAAAAAGAGATGGCCAGGTTAGGCTGATAATCTCTACTCAAATCAGGTGTATGTGTCTGACTTGGTTGTCCGTATCATATGGGGGAATACCACCCACAACCCTCTTGGACCGGAATAGATGTGTGTGTCTGTTTTGGAGTGAACTTTTGATTTGTCACTCCACTGGTAGGGATAGATTTATATGTCTTTCCCTGAGATGCTGATGAAGCTGTTATAATATCATGGAAAGCATCCAGAATATGAGCAGGGATTTTCTTCTTCTCTTTCACCATAGATAGAATATGTTTGGTGACTTCAGCTGCCGGAACGGGGATATATGTCCATTCTGTGCTTTTAGTAGGTGTGTGTACCTGCTCTTGTCCTCCTTTTCCTGTCAGTGAATCCTGACACTACTCATGTGTGGGGGTAGAGAGCTGAGTCTGCCTTCTATTTGTCGCCGGAGCTTTCCGACTGACTTCTCCAAGTGCTACCAAGTGATACTGTTGGTAGGCTTGATCAATACTAGAAGGTGTATGTGCCTGCGGAATTTACTTCGCCGAACATGGTTGATGAGATCTATCATATGTACTTAGACGAGTCTACTGAATAGATTATGAAGTTTAAACAGGTTTATGTTCATTCTTATAGTACTCCGCTGGAATTGATTGGTGGGATTGGCATGATGGTGCCAGACGAGTCTACTGGACAACGAAATTAAAGCAGACTGGTGAATGTTCCCGCTCCTTGTTTTCCACCAAGATAGGTTGGTAGACTTCTCTGGAGATAGCAGGGATGAGAACCTGCTCACTGTTGACCGGATTTCGCCTCTGGTGATTCATCTTTCCTGCTCGGGTATGAGGAACCTGAGCCGAATGCCTGGAGTCGATACCGTCATCATGTTTAGGGTGCACTGTCGCACGATTCTGGTGTCAATTGTTGATTGGATCCCTCAGTAAGGACTCATGATTCCTTAAATTAAGGCCTTGAAGGACTTGCTCATTCACCTCCCTAGAATATGGGAGTGAATGGTGATTGTGTTTTGGGGATAACGACTTGAAATGTTTCGAGACGGTAGTTAGCACCGCCTGCTTCTTGATCGCTGGTCGTCACTGTCCGAACGAACAGGGGGAATTGTTCACTTGGAGGGCTTTTCGAGTAGCCTCCAGAGTGGGAATGGTCCTGTGTTGATGGTATTCCTTAACCAGTACATTTGATACCCAGTGTTGAAGATGATGAGTAGGTGATTTCATCCTTAGAGCAGATGATGATCCAGCAGGTGTAGCAGCAGTAGCATTTGCAACTGAGGTTTTCACAGCAGAGGTATTCACAGATGTGGACTTAAGAAAAGACATTATCGTAATGTAGAAAATCTTGAAAAAGAGTGCATGTTTGATATAACAAACATAATCAAGATAAATTCGGCTGCTATATCTTTTGGATGATCACCTATGTCATTAATTGCCTTGTTGGCCCTCTCATTGAGTTAAAATAGGGCCTAACAAATAGGTAAAACATCATTTTAACTTGGTTAAGGATTCACGTCGGGTTCACCATTTTTTGTTTCCCTCTGGAATTGGGGATGACCTTGTTGATTGAAGGTTCGAACATTCCAATCAGTTTCTAGTAGGTTTTATTGTAGAACCAGAAACATCCAATGATTCCATGTCCATTTACAAATACTTTACAAATGTAGGTGCCCATTAGTTGTGGACTGATGAGGAATAAGAATTTGCATTGGTCGAGAGGATGGGAGGTCAGACTCATCACACCTTTTTGAAGGGAATTATTGTCTACTCCGGGACTCTCTTTATATATTTAATTTATTTTTGTGAATCCTTATTACATTACCAAGTATAAAATGAGCTTTCCATTAGATCTGACAATCAATGATTAATATGTTGGAAATTTAGAGAATCTTTTATATGTATTTGATGTTCTTCATCGATAGAGAATCATATGTATATGTTTAGAGATTCTAATCCAATGGGATCCTTCAATACATAAAAGTCTATTGGTCATTATGATGACCATACTGGTTTTAAAGCCACTCAGTGGGGCACATGAAGTTTATTGTCATTCAGGAGGACATGGATTATTTCAGAGTTAGGATCATACCTGCTGATGGGCTACCTACGTATCCTTTGTTTTGGAAAAGGAATCAGAACCTACGTTGTAAGACTAAGGGAGTATGATGTTTATTCATGATTGATGGCTCAAAGAAAGATGCCATGATTACTTTTACACTCTAAGATCACGTGAGTCATTCTCAGTTTGAGAAGCAAGAGGTATTGGTGAAACCAGACAATTGTACCATGAAATGATGTGGGGATTATGTATGTATCACTACCCAAATAGATGAGGTTGAAGACTTACTTCAGGGATGAAATCCATGAACAGGGTCCATAAAGGTATATGTGCTTCATGGAGATTTGGATACTATAATCTTGGGGCTTACTCCTAAGGAAAATGTACAAGTTAGTAGGGGACTTATGATTGGGTTTTACTCCTGAGAATGAAGCCTAGATCAAAAGGATTTATGACTGGTTAAGAGAAAATAAGACTGGGGCTTATTCCTAAGGAGGAGGCCCGAGTTAAAGGGATATGAAAATTAAGGGACCTATGGCTTACTCCTTAAGAGGATGCCCATATTTGAGACTGGGGCTTATTCCTAAGGAGGAGGCCCGAGTTAAAGGATTTAACGTTGGGGGATTACTCCTGAGGAGGACGCCCATATTTGGGGAATTATGACTGGGATTTATTCCTAAAAAGGAGGCCCAGGTTAGAGGACTTGGGGATTACTCCTAAGGAGGATTCCCAAATTAATGAGGACATAGACCAGGGCTTACTGCTGAAAACGGGGCCCCGGTTAAGAATTCTCTCATCTTAAAGGATGAGGTTGAATAAATGAACTCTCTAGAATTAGTGACATAAAGATGTAAAAATCACTGTGTTTTGAGAGATGTTCCACGGATCTCCTTTTCGATAAGGAATTCAATCAAGAAAACATGCCATAAATGGCTTTGAAGAGTGTCTTGAAGACTGAATTTTGAATAAGAGAGGTCCAATGGCATAAGAGATGTAAAATGGGCAGGAAGGTAACCCAAACGTTGAAGGGCGTGCAAGTCCTGGGAGGCGCCCAGGTAATGCGTGGGCGTGCAAGTATTGTTCGCGTAGGTATACCTGTGCGGCTCATGGGTACTTGCGCGATCCTTTCCCAGTAGAGTAATACTTGGGTGATTCTTGACCAGAGCCTTTAGAATTATCCTGAGGTACTTCCAGAAGAGTGGCGCGCAAGTTTTAATGGATAGGTAAGGAGGCGCGCAAGTGTGTCCATTTATGTTATGGGTAAAAACACTAAGGCACGCAATTGTTAATGAATTTTAACACTTAGACCTTATTCCTCTTGTTTAGACCTTCCATTCTAGGTAAATAATTACCTTAGAAGTGTTCGGAAGACTTGAAGAATAGACATGGGCATTCAGAGCTCTCTATCTAAATTCTGGAAAAATTACTCTTGAAATGGGGGTCCCACCTGGGGTATTTATAGGCTAGAGAAGACCCTGAGCGGTTTCCAAAGAGGGCACGCAAGTGACTTGCACGACCAACTACAGCGTGCAAGTGTACTTGTGCGACCATGGTAGAACTTGCACGAACATTGCACAATGTTATTCTTATTCTTTCCTTTTCCAATTTTATATATTTGTCCAAAGGTTGAATTACTTTGAGCTAAGATATTCCCCTTTTCCAATCTTTAGACTCTGTGATGAAAGGAGCATCCATAATATCCTTTTGACAGAAATTAGAACCCACAAAGTTGTGTGACACATAAAAAGATACATCGTACCTTTTATGGTCTTGTGAAAAGTACTAGGCCATGAAATCAATCATTATGTGTCAAGGATGTCTAGAGAAAAGATTCTTATAGAAGAATGTTGTGTGAATTATACAATAGAATTACATTGTATTTGAACCTATGGTGAATATGAACAGAAAATATTAGGTTTATCATACATAGAATATAGTCCTCTAAAGCTATCCATAACTAGGAATATAGAGCTGATTATAATGAGAGAGGGCGGTTTCAAAGAGGAATATATTGTTTCGAACCACAGTTTTCTTTGCATGATTTGTTGTATGTTTTGTGTTTTTTTGTCAATCATTAATGGATGTTCAGAATATATGCATGCGAAGTGATCATACAGTTCAAGAATATAATAATATTGAAGGTGGCACCTTTTTCCAAAGTTTTCCAAATTTATGGACCTCAAAATTGTCAAAAGGAGAAAAGTGTTTTTGGAAAAGGAACTTGATCGCCGATTACTTGTAGGCTTGAAAACTTGTGCGCATTTTGTTTTTCATGATTATAACAAGAAAATATATCAAAGGGAGAAGGGCGCCCAAGTTTGGAAGTTGGTCACACAAGTTATTTTTAGGGATATAGACCTGTGTGCTAAATCATGCGCACCGAGGGGAGACTTCCATGCCATCGCACAGGGTGTTCAAATTCCTATAAATACAGGTTGATGCCTATGCGTTTGGCATGAATTTCAGACATAGAGAAAGTCAGATCTCCCATCGGGTAGGTGTAGTGGTTGCGCAAGTGGTGGTGGGTCGCGCAAGTTGAAGTTGCCCGATAGTAGTTAGTTGCATGTCCAAGGTTGTTCGGGTGAGAAAGGGGTTGAGTCACGCAAATTTGAAGTTTAAGAAGTGAGTGTCACGCAAGTGGTTGAGGTGAACTTGCACGCTGGTTTGGAATTGCGTGCCAAGACTTGTGTGCCGTTTTAAAACATGCACGCTGGGCTTGGAGAAGCGCGCTAGGTGTTGTTGAAGTGTGCCGGTATTTTTGGAGCTTCACGAATGCTGGAATATTTCTCAATAACTTTGGTTCAAGGTGATATTAGTCTGCGGGTAAGAGTTGGACTTCAAAAGAGCATCTACATACAACATAAGATGCATTTTTTAAAATGATGAAGAGACCTTCATGTTTATAAATAGAGTGGGACTTCACCAAAGGCAGTGAGCCAGGGTGAGTCAACGAGAGTGACCAGAGGGATGTTGTGAGAAATCCCTGAACATTTGTAAAGGCAGTGATCCTGGAATAGAGTGATTGTTCCCGAACCATTATAATCCATAGGTAGTGAATTTTAGTGGAATTTGGTATGACCGACAACCAGTCGGTGTATGCTCCTTGGACGTAGCCCTTTGTGGTGATCCAAGTAAAAAGTGATGTGTCATCTCTTTGCATATGAATGTTTGCATTCTGATCTTATTCATCATACATGTTTAACACGTTCCTATAAATGTGGTAACAAGATCCATCACATTAGAAGAAAATTTTGTTACCCTGATTCACACCTCAAAACTTAGGGTGTCCCGGGGTCCTATAAGAGGTATCAGAGGGAGGTTACTGGTGTTTGATCTGTTTTATACCGCCATGGAAAATTCAGCTACTGTTAGGGGAGTTCTGCTCTTTGATGGAAGTAATTTTCAGATTTGGAATAATATGAATGAGATATCATCTAAGATATGTTAGAATGGATGTTGTATTTACCACTATGCATGATATACATGTTACTGATCCAACATGGCTGGCTATGACTGATGTAGATAGGAAAATTCTTGATGCAGATGTTAAAGCACAAAATTCTCTCACCGTAGCACTTTCTGATCATATCTAACTAAAAGTGATGAGTTTCACCTCAACAAATTCCATGTGGGATAAACTTGAAAATCTTTGTGATGGATATATCAAAGTGATGGAGGAAAAACTAAAATTCCTGCACAATAGGTTCGAGGATCTAAAGATGCTTCCTGATGAGAATGAAGATTCCTTCTCCAATCAAATTACTTAAGTGGTTGGATCTATTCAGGGTCTACGTGAAGATATCAAAGACACAGACATTGTGAAGAAAATATTAAGAAGACTTCAACCCCTTTACAATGCAAATGATTTATCCCTTGAAGAAAGAGATCTTTCCAAACATTCTCTAGATGATCTACTGACTGGCCAGGTGGCATATGAAATGAGGGTCAAACTGGAAGAAGCAAGACACGAGTAATCAAGGAAATGGCATTAAAATCCATGGAGAAATTGAAAATATCATTAGATATTTGTGGTGAAGACTATGTGGAAAAATAAATTCTTTCTCTCATTTCCAAGAAGTTTCAGTAGGGAACGGGAAATTCAAAGGGATGTTACCTCTATCTTTCTTTCATTGTGGAAAAGTCGGGCACATTGCTTCTTAGTGAATAAGAAAGATCAATGATGATGATAGCGATCCTGAAAACATTGAGAAGACTCATAAAAAGTTTTTCAAAAAAGGAGTCTTCAAATCTAGAAATAAAATTCTGAAGAAGAGTTTTGTCTGTGAATAGGAAGAAGATGATAACGAATTCTGTGATGAAGAAGAACCAGAATTTAAAACTGGGAACCATGCTTCCATGATGGCCACTATTGAAAAATCAAGAGATACTGGTGGAGAAAATCAGTTGAAAACTTGTGAAGATCCCGAGTTGAAACTTAGGGACGTTGTTAGTAAGGTCAAGATTAAATGCAAGAGTTTCAATAAGTGGAAATTAATTGTAGAAGAATAAACTGATTATGTTGATCAATCAGATGCTGAAATTGAACGACTGGAAGAATTGGTGAAAGTAAAATCTAAAATAATTGAATGAAATGATTATGTAGTGGATCTGAAGCTATGAATTGAAGAGAAGGCAAAGGTCATCAATGACTTCACCTCCATACTAGAGGAAAAGTCAAAGACTATTGAATGTCTTGAGGAGGAAGTTGATACTATTAGGATTAAACTATAAAATTATTCAATTTCAAAATAATCAAGGAAGAAAATACAGTTTGGAAGGTTCTCAGATGCTGAGCTATTGGAGAGAGAAAAACATGGCTCTAATGGAGTTGAAATGATTTTAAATGATCAAATACCTGCCTACATGGGAAATAGTGGAATCGGTTGTGAGGAAGAATCGTCAGATGCAGCAAATATAGGTGACCAAAATAAAGGCAACCTGAATGTGGGTGATGTGGGAAAGTCTTCTGATATGTTGAAACAGAAACCACCAATTCAATCTGGATAAAGAAAAGAAGATTATCCTCAATCTCAAGAAAAATGGATCCCTCATACTATTATCCCACATAAGAAGGAATTTGTACAAATAGAAGAGAGAAGACATTTCCGCTCATGAAGTGTCAGTTCTATGGATATTTGGTCCATACCATGTCTTATTGTGAATAGGCAAGAAGCTATCTTAATGGAGAAGATATAGGAGTTCAAGAGAGGATAAATAATTCATATCCTAATTCTTGTAGAAGAAACAATTTTTATGGATATTGTTTTTGTTGTTCTAATATTGGCCATAAGGCTATTAATTGTAGGCAGAGAAGGGACATGGACCCCATACACCGAAGTTTGAGACAAGTCATGTCTCATCAGCTTGACATTGTTTCTCTTTCAAACAGGTTTTCTCCTCTCAAAAAATATTTTGACTATGAAGAACCTAGTTACACGGAAGAGATAATTAAAATTCCATTATTGCTCTATACTCAATCCAATGTCTCATGGAAAGAAAGAAAGAAAATTGAGAAATCCAACCTTGCAGAGGTGGCCCTCAAATCTACAAAAAGCAATAGTACCTGGATTCTAGATAGCAGTTGTTCATCTCATATGATAGGTAATGCTGGCCTATTAACATATATCAAAATGAAGGTGGATGGTACAGTATGATTTGGTAATGATAGAGCTCTGAAAATAAAAGGCAATGGAAGTACTGAATTAGCAAATGGAGAGATAAAGAAGACTGATGTGCTTTACATAGATGGCCTAAGTAATAATCTTCTCATAGTGATTCAACTCTGTGACTCGGGACTTATAGAGACATTTAATCAGAAAGGATTCACTATCAAGTGAATGACAGTCAATTCACTTATGAAGGGATATAGAACAGAAGTCAACTTGTATTAGGTTGATAGTAAAAAAATGTTTGTTTCATGATCGTTGAAGAAGAAAACAATTTTTGGCATCAATGATTGCGACACATCAATCAACAAGACATGGAGAAAATATCAAAATTTTGGATTGTCATAGAAATTCCCATCTTGAAGTGAGAACATGAAAAGTCTTATGATGCTTTCATTCTTGGAAGGCTGGTCTATAGTTTATATTAGCCAAAGAAGATAACGAAATCCCATCATCTTGATCTAATTCAAACAGATTTATGCGATCTGATAAATGTTGCTGAAACTCATGGAGAAAGGTACTTTGTCCTTTTCATAGATAATTATCTTATAATGTCATGTGTAATGGTCATTCATAGGAAACAACAAGTAATTCAAAACATGAAAACATATCAGCGAATCGCCGAGAATAATACAGGATGAACAATCAATGTGTTGCGATCTGACAATGGAGGGAAATACACATCCATTGATTTTTAAAATTACATGGAGAATCATGGGATACAACATGAGGTAGATGACGTGGGAACTCCACAACAAAATGGAGTTTTTGAACACAGTAATTGACAAGTGAACAACATGACATGAACTATGGTGATTGAGAGTTTTATTCCACGACATTATTAGAAAGAGGGTGTTCAAGCTGCAGTGTATATTCAAAAATGAATAGGACTCTATATGGGTGAGGCAAAGACACCATATGAATTGTGGCATGGAAGGAATCCCTCTTTGAAATAATTTTGTGTTTATGGAAGTAAATGCTTCATCAAAAACAAATAATTAAATCAAGGGAATTGTGGTGATAATGCAGATGATGTAATTTTCCTTGGATACTCAATGAACAACAAATCCTACAAATGTTTCAACAAGCAATGAAGAAGGATTGTGGAAAGAAGTGTTGTTAAAATAATTGAATAGAAAACCAAAAATTCTTCAAGGACGCCATATTCTGATGTGATATAAATTGAATAATAATGTGAACATGTTGAAAAAACAAATTCAAAAATAGAAGAAGCTGTAGAAAACACACATCATTCACATCATGATGATGACTCAGAAGAAGAATCTGAAGAAGAAACTATGGCTGGAGAGAATGAAACTAAACCTCACAAGACAAATCAAAGAGGTGGGATCGATCCAAATAACATAATTGGGGATAAGAGTGAACCCACACATACAAGGAGGATGAGGACTAACACACAATCTGCATTTCTGTGAGTTATGGAGCCATACTCATTTGAAGAAGGAAAAAATGATTAATCATAGGTGAAAGACATGAATGAAAGGTTAGATCCGATTGACAAGAATCAGACATGTGATCTTGTACAAAGACCCGAAGTTCACAATGTGATTGATTCAAAATGGTTATTTAGGAACAAGTTTGATAAGCATGGAAATTTTATTAGAAACAAGGCACGACTGGTATGTAAAGTATACTCCCAAAATAAAGGCGTTAATGTTGAAAAAACCTTTGCGCCAGTATCTATACTAGATTCAATTAGGCTTTTCCATTCCATGGAACTCCAAAGAGGATATAATGTATATCAAATGGATGTCAAGACAACATTCATGAATGGTGTACTAGGAGAAGATGTCTACATTTAACAATGAGTGGGTTTTGTTCTTGGTACTGATGAAACAAACATCTGAAAACTGAAGAAAGATCTATAGGGTTTGAAGAAGGCACCTCGAGCATGGTACTCTAGGACGAACTCATATATCAAGAAGCTAGAATTCAAAATAGGAGGAGTAGACCACAATCTTCACGTAAATAATTCTCCAAAAGATCAGTTCATGGTTCTAATCTATGTTGATGACATTTTTTTGTGACATCAAGTAGAAATTAATGGATGAATTTTCCAATCACATGAAATTAGTATTTGAAATGTCTATGATTGGGGAGCTCACATATTTCTTGGGGCTTAAGGTGATTCAAAGGCAGGATTACACTTTCATTTCTCAAGAAAATTATTTAAGAGAGGTGATAAAGAAGTTTAATATGCATGACTCCAAAACAATATCAACTCTAATTGCAGTGGGAACCAAACTTGGAAAGCATGAGGACAGGGCATCTATAGACCCCACTATGTACAAGATGGTAATTGGGATCCTACTGTACCTGACAGTGACACAACCAGATATTGTCTTTGCAACCTGTCTAGTGGACCGCATTCAGAGTAATCCAAAGGAGGAACATATGACAGTAGTAAAAAAATCCTGAGTTATATTCAAGGTACTCACAATTGTGGCTTATACATTGTTGCAGGAAGACACGGTGAATTATCATCATTTTCTGATGCTGACTGGGTAGGCAATGTAGTGGACAGAAAGTCCTCTACTGGTGGAGCATTCTATATTGGGAATAAATGTGTTGGCTGGTTGAGCAAGAAACAAGAAAGTACTTCTCTCAGTACTGACGAAGCTGAATATATCTCTGCCATAAATGCATGCACTCAACTGCTATGGATGTAGCAACAACAAACAGATATTGATGATGAGGTGAAGCAACCAATCGTAATTTACTGTGATAACAAGATCGCAATTGATCTTATAAAGAATATTGTTCATCATTATTAAACAAAACATATTGAAATCAGGTATCACTTTATCAAAGAAAAAGTTGAGCAAGGAGGGACTAGAATGGATCATGTGGGAACTGATGAGCTCGTGGCTGATATCCCGACCATGTCACTATCAGCGGCTGTGTTTGAGAAGCATCGATTGAACCTCGGTGTTCAGCCACCTCCCAGTGCATAAGGAGGTTACGAATTACCCCTCTCCCTAGTTATGTTAATTGTTTTTAATCTGTTTTTGGATATGATGCAAGTTTGTGGGGGAGATACTATCCAGGGGGAGTGTGTTTTGAGATTTTCAATGAGAGAATACCGATCATTGGGTTTATTTCCAATTGGGGAGAAGGAAAAAAATTCAGGTAGGATAAGAAGGAATTATTTGGACATGTAATGCATTTAGGAAAATTTAAGAGAATTACATGGGCATCATTAAGAAATTACCAAACATGGGATCCAAATTCATTCTTCCCCTCTTGTTTTCTACACTGAGAATTTCACACATAGACATAGAGTGTTGGATGAGTTGATTCTTGCATTTCTGATTTTCATGTGGCTGGTACTCTATTGAATTTATTTACTAATTTTCAATAAACCCAAAAGGGGAGATTTTTGGAACCATCATTGTCTTTTCATGATTTGGAGTATGTTTTGTGTTTGTTTTCAATCGTTAGTTGATGTTTAGAATATGTGCTAGAAAAGTGATCATACAGTTCATGAAGATAACAGTATTGAAGGTGGCACTGTTTCCTAGTGTTTGCCAAATTTCTGGACCTCAAAATTGTCAAAAGGAGAAATGTGTTTTTGGAAAAGGGGCTTGCGCGTCGATTACTTGGAGGCTTGGAAACTTGCGTGCCTTTTTTTCAAGATCATAACATAAAAATATAGCAAAGGGATAAGGGAACCCATGTTTTTCGGTTGGTCACACAAGTTATTTTCAGGGGCAGAGACTTGCACGCTGAAACTTGCGCGTTGAGGGGAGACATGCACACCATCACGCAGGGTGTTCAAATGCCTATAAATAAAGGTCAACCCATCCTCATTCAGCACGAAGTTCAGACTTAGATAAAATTAGAGCTCCCTTCGCGCAGGTGTAGTGGTTGCACATGTGGTGGTGGTTCGTGCAAGTTGATGTTTCGTGACAGATGTTAGCTGCACGTCCAAGATGGTTTGGGCAAGAAAGGGGTTGAGTCGTGCAAGTTTGAAGTTAAAGAAGTGAGTGTCGCGCAAGTGGTTGAGGTGAAATTGCACGTCGGATTGTACTTGCGTTCCGAGACTTGCGCGCCATCTTGAAACTTGCACGCTGGGATTAGAGAAGTATGCTAGGTGTTGTTGAAGTACGCCGGTATTTATGGAGCAACACGAAAGCTGGAAGATTTCCTGATACCATCGGTGCAAAGTGAGATTATTCTAAGGGTGAGAGTTGGACATAAACAGAGCACCTACAAACAACAGATGATGCATTATTTTTCATTGATGAAAAGACCATCATGTTTATAAATTGAGTGGGACATCACCAAAGGCAGTGAGCCAAGGGGAGTCAATGGGAGTGACCCAAGGGACACAGTGAGCTATCCCTGAAATTTTGTAAAGGTAGTGTTCCTGGGACAAAGTGACTATGCCCGAAACATTCTAATCCACAGTTAGTGAAGTTTAGTGTAATTTGGTATGACCGAAAACCATCCGGCATATTCTCCTTGGACATAACCCTTAGTGTTGAAACATGTAAAAAGTGATGTGTCATCTCTCTATATGTGAATGTTTCCATTCTGATCTTATTCATCATACATGTTTAACATGCTCCTATAAACATGGGAACAAGATCCATGACATTAAAAGAAAATGTTGTCACCCTGATTCACCCATCCTCTCTTAGGGTGTCCTGGGGTCCTATAATATCCTCCTTGGTTAGGGATTTATCTAACTTTGAGTATGGCCCAATATTGAAGTCGGTGGATTAAAATTATTGGGGTTTTCCCTTAGGGAGGCTTCCATCACATCCTATCAAGATGTGTATCAAATCCCAAATAGATAAAAAATGGTTTGGGATTACACATTTGAGGGTGTGGGAAATAAGATATTTTTAATTTTTATGCTAATATGATGACCCATACGACATGTTTTGTTTGAAGAACAAGAGACAATAAGGTATTTTCATGTTTCAAGATATTGTGTTGGAAGGGACTCAAAACATAATTTTAGTCCCTTAAAACCTCCCTTCCCCACCTGTTGGTGGATTAGGGTGAGGATATGAAAGGTTTTATGAGTGTTATATCTTACAAGAAATGATAGGGGATTACTCCAAGAGGTATTCCCATGGTGGATATGTTCTCCTCATCTAGTTGTGGATGAGGGAGAAGCTATGGTGGGGTAGTCAAGAAGAATGATGAGATTTACCTATAATGGACTTTTCAATTAGTTTCAAAACACTGTATTCAGACATATATATCAATTTGTTGGAAACAAAGAATAGATACCACTTGATTCACTTCCCAATTCAAGAAATAAGAAGTAGAGGAAAAACACTACCTGGAATGAGAAGCATCCCACCACAACCACCTAGGGTGGGATCTTCATTAATAAAGAGTTTTAAATTTTGAATTTATGTAAAGAACCGTAAAATTCAAGGGAAATTTTTTTCTTAATTTTCTTTGGAATTTTACAAGAGCGCGGTTTCTGACGGCACCTGATTCCGAGGCCCGGAGTGCCCGGAATCAATTTCCTAAGTTTGGCTCGGGTACGTTCAGTGAACGAACGAGCGGGAATTCCTAACTTTTGATCCGGTGCTCGGAATTGAAATCCGAGGGCACCGATGAACTCGCAGCGCCGATATTCACTTAAAGAGACCTTTTCGAAAGTTGCGTTTGTTGCGGGACGAAAGTTAGTTTTTGGGAGAATTATAAAAAGTTGAATAAAAAAATGTGGAATTCTTTTTATTTTACTTTTGTAGGTTAACTCCTCTCAAAGGGAGTTAGGGGTGGGACCCACACCCACTTAACCTCCCTTCAGAGGATTAAGTGTGGTGGGGCCCACACAAAACCCAACCTTCCATCTCCCTTTAACCCTCCTTATTTAATGTTTGACAACTTAAAGTTTTGATGGAGGTGAGTTGTTCAAATTCAAACCTTTGAAATTCATGTGGTAAAGTTATTTAATAAAATAAGCTTAAAGCTTTTTTTATTTTGGTTGAATTTCTTTTACCATCCTTAGAGGAATTTTGGGAGCTTCTCCTTTTCTTCTTCTTCTTCAACTCTGACGAAGAACACGAAGAACCTTCGATCTTCGACGAAGAACTCCACGTTCTCGGGAACCGTCTTCCGTGACGACATAACCGCGACATCGACGTTCTTATTCCGCGACGCTCGACTTCCGCGAATCGTTGTCGATCATCTAACTTGTTCCAGAACCAAGGTAGGGTTTTTTTTTTTAAATTATGTGTTTTCTTTCCCTCGAGCATGAAAGAAAATCCGTTGGGCATAATTCCAAATTTTATTAAAAATTTGTGAAACGTTCATTGTTGTGTTTACACGATTGGCCAACTGATATCGTTATAACGGGAGGAGACCGGACCGCACGAACACGGCCGATTATCCTCCCCCTTCTATTCTTTCGTGTTAATTTAGCGGAGACAGCGCGGTGTCGTTGCAACCGCGCAGGAACAAAAGAATTAATGGCCGGAGCGAGCTGCGACGAAGAAACGCGGTGCCGACGCACCGCGTCGTTGTTTACGAAAGAGACCGCGGTCGGAGACGGGCCGCAGCGGAACAAGGAGGCGACCGGCGGCCAGCCGGGCTGCCGGCGCCGGAGATCAGGTGGGCCACGGCCCTACGGCCGCGGCGGAACAGCCAGGGGCGGCCTGCCTCGCCGGCCGCCGGAGATCGGAGAAGAGCCGCGGCTACGGCCGCGGCGGAGAAGAAAAAGGCGGCCGGCCGCGCCGGCCGCCGGTTTGGACAGGAGGCGGGACCCGCGGGTCCCGCGTGTGTAAAGAAATGGCCGGCCTTAGGCCGGCCGAGATCCGGAAAAGGGGGGGGGGGGTTTCACCCCCCGCGTGCGGCACAAGCGCGGCATGCGGGCCGCGCCGACGCTGGCCGGACCGCGCCGCCACCGGCCGGGCCGGGTCCAGCGGACCGGGTCGGGTCGACCCGATTCGGGCCGACCCAGGGGGGGTCGGGCCGGGTCGGCCCGGACCCCCCGTTTCGAATCAGTTTCGGTCTTTTGACCATAACCTGAGCCACGGACCTCCGATTGACGAACCGTCTGCGGAAACGCGATCCTTGGATCAAGACAGTCATTTCGGTATATCGCACTCAAGGTTTCGGATTTCTTTGAGTTCGGCCGGGTTGGTTCATTCACGAAACCAACCGGGCCTTCGGAGCGGAAACGCTCGTATCTTGAGCTACGGACGTCCGATTGACGTGTCGTCAGCTGTGTTGTGTTCCTCTTAGTGAGACGGATCTTTTGGAATACTCCGCCCGAGGTTTGGACACAGGTGGAGTACGGTCGGGTTGGTTTTTCATTAAAAACCAACCGGGCCCCGGGGACGAAAATGCCAATAACTCTCAGACCGGGCGTCCGATCCACACGCCGTCTGTTGCGTTGAGTTCCTGTTGACGATACGGAACTTTTGGATACATCAACTCTGGACTTTGTGACAGTTGATGTATCAGCCTCTCGGCTCGTGGAGCGGACCCTCCGAACGAGCTTGTTGTGTGCGGGAACCCTAGTGCTGGCTGCGACTGTTACTGCGACTGCTAGTGCTGGCTGTGACTGCTACTGCTACTGCTACTGTGACTGCGACGACGACAGTACAGAGATCCTGTGTGGATTCGACGACGACGACTACTGCACTCAGCGATCCTACGTGGATCAGTGCTACCGATCCTGTGTGGGTCCGATCCTGTGGAGGTCAATGCGGGGGTTAGTACCTATCGATCCTTCGTGGGTCCGACGACTTAGATGGTTCAGTGATCATCTTTATCGTCATCCGAAGAAGTATATCCTGTGTGAGCTGAATCTTCTGTTTTACTCGATAGAGGTGGTGCGCTTGGTTGTAGCGGCAGACCCGCGATACTGGAGACGAGCGTACGGAGTACGGAGACCGTGTAGCCGGCTGAGACCTGAAGACTGCTCGACCGACTCGACTTGGAGTGAGTCGACTAGCCCAGTGGACGGAGCGCCCGGTATTTGGCGGCAGACCCACGGCGGACGGAGCGCCTGGTAGTTGGCAGCAGACCCGCGGTACTCGAATGGAGGAGTACCTCTATAGGCTATTTGGGTGAGCGCCCGGTATTTGGCAGCAGACCCTCAGCAGACGGAGCGCCCGGTAGTTGGCGGCAGACCCACGGTACTCGACAGGAGGAGTACCTCAGCAGTCTTAGGTTAGTGAGCAGTATCTCAGAGTCGTGACAGGACACTGTACACTTCAGAGATGGGGCTCATCAGTAGTTACGTTTTTGATAATGAAAATCCTGTGTGAGCTGAAACCTATTGCTTTCCTGTGTGGATTGTGTTGTGCAATCCTGTGTGGATTACGTTTTTCTTTCCTGTGTAGAATACGTTTACTTTCCTGTGTGGACTGAGTTGTACTTGGGCTCGGAGGTTGGAGCGTATTTGAAATTGATGACTTAGGTATATGTATGGGCATATACCTAAGCAGTGTCGGTTGTTACTTCGTGATTGTACCTTTCTTCGTGGTTTATCCTTTGTGGATTTGAGAGACCTTCAGGGATCTCGGGGTCCCTACTGAGTATCTTATACTCACCCCTGCATGGGATTTTCCCGCACTACGTTGTGTTGGTTGCAGACGACGGACAGCGTTGATCTTAGCTGAGGCTTGCAGAGCAGGACGGTACCTGGAGGTGGACCACTGGGCAAGACGTGCTCGGAGCGGACGGCGGGACCCGTGGAGCAGTGGAGATATATGTACCCACCCTTCAGGTGGGATTTCCAGTGGACAGCTCGGTGTAGCGGCTTTTACTTTTCAGTTGCTGTTTTCCCTTTCGAGTTGTACTTTACTTTCAGTTTGGGTTTGTATACTGGCCCATTTACTTTTCCGCACTTTCAGTTGTAATCTGCTTTTTCTTAGTATTTACTTTCCGCTTGCTTACTCTGTGGTGTTTGTTTACTTTACAAAGGCAATGCCTTCCCTTTTTACCGGGATTTACGCCTTGGTGCTAGTTGCCATCCCCTGACCTATGGAAGGTGGGCTTGGGGTAGTCACGACACGGACCCCGAGGGCGGGTCGTGACAAATTGGTATCAGAGGAGTTCAGTTCTACCGCGAACTCTGATCTTTTCTATGTGAAGCTATAATGTTTAGCGTATTGAGTGTGGTTATCAGTCCAGGGAGTCCAGTGTTGGTGCGGCGGCCGACGTATCCGTACACCAGGACCCTGACTTCTGATTTCCGACTTAATGCACGAAAACATTGATTGCGTGTGTGTTTCAAAGTTTTCTTTCAGATTACATTGTGTCAGCTCACCAGGTATACTGTTCTGACCGTGGCACACCTGTTTCCTTTTAAGGATGGCCCCACGATGGCAGCCAGCTAGGGTTCTGAGAGTCGAGCGTGACGACAGCCCACCGAGCGACGAGGCTTCGGTGTAGGGCCCTTTGTCAGCAGTGGCACCGGCGGTAGTTCTACCCGCCGAGCCCCCGATGCTTCCAGCACCAGCCGCTGACGATGCGCGTCGCCTCAGCGCCCTGCATGAGTTTCAGCGCCAGCGACCACCCAGGTTTCGCGGGGAGACGGATCCCCAGGCAGCAGAGGACTGGCTGGAGGCAGTGGTATGAGTGTTTAGGCTAGTGAGGACACCAGCAGAGCTCATGGTGATCCTCGCTGCGAGCCTACTACATGTAGCAGCAGGATGATGGTGGAGCTTGATGCTCCAGGTGCACGATGAGGCATCTCTACTTTGGATGGACTTTGAGAGCCTTTTTCGCTCAGAG
Organism: Viscum album; assembly: GCA_963277665.1. Taxonomy (NCBI): domain Eukaryota; kingdom Viridiplantae; phylum Streptophyta; class Magnoliopsida; order Santalales; family Viscaceae; genus Viscum; species Viscum album. Next base: position 1,546,306,777 of record OY728153.1, on the reverse strand, counting down.
TTCGTCCCAGCCACCCTTCGTGCGGTGCGTATCCAGGAGATTCTTCAGCTGCAGCAGGGCAGCATGACGGTCGCTCAGTACTCGGTGAGATTTACCGATCTCTCGCGCTACTCGACCGACATGGTACGGGACCCATTCTTCCGGGCCCGGACCTTCGAGCAGGGTTTGAGACACGAGATCAGGTCATCGCTGATCTCCCTCAGCATACCGACTCAGACAGGAGTACTGGAGCGGGCCCTTCTGATCGAGAGCTTCCTTGCTGAGTCTACACCAGCGCAGCGACCCACCGCAGGGCGGCACGTGGCAGAGTCATCTGCAGCAGGCAGTCGACGGATGACTCAGGGGTCCAGACAGACCAGACCTTCGGGCAGACGACCTCAGGGCACTGGCTCAGCAGTTCAGGGCACACAGTGAGGAGCCAGTCTTTCGAGAGGCAGACAGTGCTACTCGTGCGGCGGGCAGGGCCACATGGCTCGTGACTGCCCGACTCGCCGTGCCGAGGAGCAGCAGTCGGTTGAGGGACCACCGAGGCAGAGGCAGAGGGTCGACCGTGGCGGTCCGCAGGGAGGAGGCGGACGAGGCAGAGGAGCTGGACGAGCAGCCGGTGGTGGGCGATGCTTTGAGGCTCTTCCACCACCACCACCAGGAGGTCCACCCCGACCACAGGGAGTAGGTGAACATGTGAGAGCTCAACTTCAGGCAGCCGAGGCCTTCGATCATGGAGCTCTGGGAGCCGATGGATAGGAGCAGAACTAGTGGATACATCCTTAGTACTTCTGGTTCCTTGTTGCATTTGTGTATCATCTTGTATTATGAGCTCCAATAATAAAATACGCATACCTTTGTGATATTTTCATTCTTGTCCTCTTTCGTGATGTTACTAAGAGGTTCCAGTTTTGGCTGTTGACTTGACCCTCACTTGTGAGACATCTACTAGAGGAGACCCAGTTACCACACACTGATGCCGACAGTGTGACTCAACCCTTGGAGGCGAGAGTAACGGTTGAATCTCTTAGTAGTAGCGTCGAGGCCTTACGACGTCATCCTTGGTATGGATTAGTATCATCTATGTTAGGATTGACTGTTTTAGGCAAAGAATGTGGTTCATCCAGGGGATTGGACCAAATTTCTCTTATCAGCAAAGAAGAAATCTTGTAGCTCTGGTGGGACCGGAGATGGTCCAGGCCACGACAGAGAAGGTCCAGGTCATCCAGGAGCGGATGAGGACAGCACAGAGCCGGCAGAAGTCATTCGCTGACAGGAGGCGGAGGCCACTAGAGTTCGAGGATGGCGACCACGTCTTCTTGCGGGTCTCACCTCGACGTGGTATTCAGAGATTTGGCCGAGGCGGCAAGTTATCTCCGCGCTTCATCGGACCCTTCCAGGTCCTTAGCAGGGTTAGCGAGGTGGCTTATCACCTGGCTCTGCCACCTCAGTTGCACCGGGTGCACGACGTCTTCCACGTATCCCAGCTGAGGAGATACGTTCACGACCCGACGCGCATCATTGACCATGGGGAGCTTGACGTTGATGATGGGGCGACTTTTACGGAGGTTCCGGTGGAGATAGAGGATCGACAAGAGTGGGTCCTGTGTGGGCAATCGATTCCTCATGTGCGCATCAGATGGCAGCACGGGAATCTCCAGGAGAGCACATGGGAGCGGGAGGCTCAGATGCGTGCTCAGTACCCTCATTTGTTTCCCTAGTTTTTGATGTATCTTTACGGGGACGTAAAGCTCTAAGGTGGGAGTAATGTAAAGACCCGTAAAATTCAAGGGAAATTGTTTTCTTAAATTTCTTTGGAATTTTACAAGAGCGCGGTTTCTGACGGCACCGGATTCCGAGGCCCGGAGTTCCCGGAATCAATTTCCGAAGTTTGGCTCGGGTACGTTCAGTGAACGAACGAGCGGGAATTCCTAACTTTTGATCCGGTGCTTGGAATTGAAATCTGAGGGCACCGATGAACTCGCAGCGCTGATATTCTCTTAAAAAGACCTTTTCGGAAGTTGCGTTTGTTGCGGGACGAAAGTTAGTTTTTGGGAGAATTATAAAAAGTTGAATAAAAAAATGTGGAATTCTTTTTATTTTACTTTTGTAGGTTAACTCCTCTCAAAGGGAGTTAGGGGTGGGACCCACACCCACTTAACCTCCCTTCAGAGGATTAAGTGTGGTGGGGCCCACACGAAACCCAACCTTCCATCTCCCTTTAACCCTCCTTATTTAATGCTTGACAACTTAAAGTTTTAATGGAGGTGATTTGTTCAAATTCAAACCTTTGAAATTCATGAGGTAAAGTTATTTAATAAAATAAGCTTAAAGCTTATTTTATTTTGATTGAATTTCTTTTACCACCCTTAGAGGAATTTTGGGAGCTTCTCCTTTTCTTCTTCTTCTTCAACTCTGACGAAGAACACGAAGAACCTTCGATATTCGACGAAGAACTCCACGTTCTCGGGAACCGTCTTCCGTGACGACATAACCGCGACATCGACGTTCTTCTTCCGCGACGCTCGACTTCCTCGAATCGTTGTCGATCATCGAACTTGTTCCAGAACCAAGGTAGGGGTTTGTTTTTTTTTAAAATTATGTGTTTTCTTTCCCTCGAGCATGAAAGAAAATCCGTTGGGCATAGTTCCAAATTTTATTAAAAATTTGTGAAACGTTCATTGTTGTGTTTACACGATTGGCCAACTGATATCGTTATAACGAGAGGAGACCGGACCGCACGAACACGGCCGATTCTCCTCCCCCTTCTATTCTTTCGTGTTAATTTAGCGGAGACAGAACAGTGTCGTTGCAACCGCGCGGGAACAAAAGAATTAATGGCCGGAGCGAGCTGCGACGAACAAACGCGGTGCCGACGCACCGCGTCGTTGTTTACGAAAGAGACCGCGGCCGGAGACGGGCCGCGGCGGAACAAGGAGGCGACCGGCGGCCAGCCGGGCTGCCAGCGCCGGAGATCAGGTGGGCCGCGGCCCTACGGCCGCGGCGGAACAGCCAGGGGCGGCCGGCCTCGCCGGCCGCCGGAGATCGGAGAAGAGCCGCGGCTACGGCCGCGGCGGAGAAGAGGAGCCGCGGCTACGACCGCGGCGGAGAAGAGGAAGGCGGCCGGCCGCGCCGGCCGCCATTTTGGACAGGAGGCGGGACCCGCGGGTCCCGCGTGTGTAAAGAAACGGCCGGCCTTAGGCCGGCCGAGATCCGGAAAAGGGGGGGGGGTTCACCCCCTGCGTGCGGCACAAGCGCGGCACACTGGCCGCGCCGCCGCTGGCCGGGCCGCGCCGCCGCGCCGCCACCGGCCGGGCCGGGTCCAGCGGACCGGGTCGGCCCGGACCCGGACCCCCCGTTTCGAATCAGTTTCGGTCTTTTGGCAATAACCTGAGCCACGGACCTCCGATTGACAAACCGTCTGCGGTAACGCGATCCTTGGATCGAGACGGTCATTTCGGTATATCGCACTCAAGGTTTCAGATTACTTTGAGTTCGGCCGGGTTGGTTCATTCACGAAACCAACCGGGCCTTCGGAGCGGAAACACTCATATCTTGAGCTACGGACGTCCAATTGACGTGCCGTCAGCTTTGTTGTGTTCGTCTTAGTGAGACGGATCTTTTGGCATACTCTGCCCGAGGTTTGGACGCAGGTAGAGTACGGTTGGGTTGGTTTTGCCTTAAAAACCAACCGGGCCCCAGGGACGAAAATGCCAATAACTCTCATACCGGGCATCCGATCGACGCGTCGTCTGTTGCGTTGAGTTCCTGTTGAAGATACAGAACTTTTGGATACATCAACTCTGGACTTTGTGACAGTTGATGTATCAGCCTCCCGGCTCGTGGAGCGGACCCTCCGAACGAGCTTGCTGTGTGCGAGAACCCTAGTGCTGGCTGCAACTGTTACTACGACTGCTAGTGCTGGCTGCGACTGTTACTGCGACTGCTAGTGCTGGCTGCGACTGCTACTACTACTGCTATTGTGACTGCGACGACGACAGTACAGAGATCCTGTGTGGATTCGACGACGACGACTACTGCACTCAGCGATCCTACGTGGATCAGTGCTACCGATCCTGTGTGGGTCTGATCCTGTGTAGGTCACTGCGGGGGTTAGTAATTATCGATCCTTCGTGGGTCCGACGACTTAGATGGTTCAGTGATCATCTTTATCGTCATCCAAAGAAGTATATCCTGTGTGATCTGAATCTTCTGTTTTACTCGATAGAGGTGGTGCGCTTGGTTGTAGCGGCAGACCCGCGATACTGGAGACGAGCGTACGGAGTACGGAGACCGTGTAGCCGGCTGAGACCTGAAGACTGCTCGACCGACTCGACTTGGAGTGAGTCGAATAGCCCAGTGGACGGAGCGCCCGGTATATGGCGGCAGACCCACGGCGGATGGAGCGCCTGGTAGTTGGCAGCAGACCCGCTGTACTCGACTGGAAGAGTACCTCTGTAGGCTATTTGGGTGAGCGCCCGGTATTTGGCAGCAGACCCTCAGCGGACGGAGCGCCCGGTAGTTGGCGGCAGACCCGCGGTACTCGACAGGAGGAGTACCTCAGCAGTCTTAGGTTAGTGAGCAGTATCTCAGAGTCGTGACAGGACACTGTACACTTTAGATATGGGGCTCATCAGTAGTTACGTTTTTGATAATGAAAATCCTGTGTGAGCTGAAACCTATTTCTTTCCTGTGTGGATTGTGTTGTGCAATCCTATGTGGATTACGTTTTGCTTTCCTATGTAGAATTCGTTTACTTTCCTGTGTGGACTGAGTTGTACTTGGGCTCAGAGGTTGGAGCGTATTTGAAATTGATGACTTAGGTATATGTATGGGCATATACCTAAGCAGTGTCGGTTGTTACTTCGTGATTGTACCTTTCTTCGTGGTTTATCCTTTGTGGATTTGAGAGACCTTCAGGGGTCTCGGGGTCCCTACTGAGTAGCTTATACTCACCCCTGTACGGGCTTTGCCCGCACTACGTTGTGTTGGTTGCAGATGACGGACATCGTTGATCTTAGCTGAGGCTTGCAGAGCAGGACGGTACCTGGAGGTGGACCACTGGGCGGGACGTGCTCGGAGCAGACGGCGGGACCCGTGGAGCAGTGTAGCTATATGTACCCACCCTTCAGGTGGGATTTCCAGTGGACAGCTTGGTGTAGCGGATTTTACTTTTCAGTTTCTGTTTTCCCTTTTGAGTTGTACTTTACTTTCAGTTTGGGTTTGTATAATGGCCCATTTACTTTTCCGCACTTTCAGTTGTACTCTGCTTTTGCTTAGTATTTACTTTCCACTTGCTTACTCTGTGGTGTTTGTTTACTTTACAAAGGCAATGCCTTCCCTTTTTACCGGGATTTACGCCTTGGTGCTAGTCGCCAGTCCCCGGCCTATGGAAGGCGGGCTTGGGGTAGTCACGGCACGGACCCCGAGGGCGGGTCGTGACAATTTATTTATTAACCTACGCATAAGGCATCTTACATGGGTACACCATTCACCATGTGAATAAAGTAATGAAATAGGTGGATTATGATATGACTCATACATGGGATGGATGAATCTAACATCCATTGTGATGTATTATTGGTTTCATTCTCATTTTTTGGTATAGATTAGACTGATCCATTTTGAAACTCTATGGAGGGGATATGGTTAATCTGAATACCACTCAAATAGTAGATGGTATGATAGATAATGTAAATATCACAAGGATACCCAATTCATTGAACTATTATTTTTATAAATGATAGGGAATCACAATGGTATTTTACAAAATATTATTCTTTTATCATTGGAGGTTTCATTTAATAATGGATGGTTTACCCATTATCACAATGTATTTCTACTTTTAATGAAAATCATATTAGTTGTGGGACTATTTTGAAAATGTTACTTTTCTTTTGTGTCTTGTGTTATTTCTATTACCCAATGAAATATAATTTTATAACTCAATATTCTCCTAAATCTTTGTAGTTTTCCTCATTCTCTATATACCAATTTTTTGGATAACATCAAATATTTTTAGGTGGTATATGGAAAACCACTTTCCCGAATTGGTTTGATGCATAACATACAAGACGTTATTTGATATGTAATAAGAGGCCAAATGTTCCTCAATATGTATTCATGTTCATGGGGCATCATGTACACCTTGAGGAGGAAATTATTTTAATTTCTTTTGGTAGGAGAAATGACTCCCATGGATGACAAAATATTTTCATTTTCATGGAAAATCAATGTGACTAACTTCGATAGAAATAAGAATTCATTTGTGGGTGGTGCTTGGTGACCATAAATCATAGCAACAAAATAATTTTCATGGGGAAAGAGATGTGACAGTCTCTACATATCAAATGTTCTAGGTGGTGTTATGTAATTTTCCAATTTAAATCATTCTTATTGTTCACCTAGTTTGAGTATGGCCTCACAAATTCACAACTGTTTCGTACAATTATTTCAGAACATTTGAGGCCCAAACAATGCCCCTCATTGTGATTTATGTTAATTAGAAAATTGATGAGTCAATTATATGGAATATATTTTCCCTCTAAAATACATTATAATGATCATGTGGACCAGAATTTTGTACCGTGAAAATATAAATGTGTCAGTAGAATGAATTTGTCACATAGTGAACATCGGTGGTTTACAGTCTACTTAGAGCTTGTGGTCAACACTTTGTTCTATATAGAGACAACTATTTAAGATCAAATGGTTCATCATACCAATGATATATTATTTTAGATATGGTATTCCCACACACTAAATATGTTCGTTTCAGGGAAAACTATTTAAATATATTAAATTTAATATTCTATATATAAATTTTGGATATTATGTGGATCATATATCATACAATGTGGTCTGTATAGTATTTTTTATGTTATGATGAATTTAATACTTAGTAAAATTCTCATGCATTTTCTTGGAATGTCACACTCAAAAATCTTTTATATATGGAAAATGTATCATTCTTGGGTAAAACCATTACTAAGTAGAAAAGGAATAATATGATCAAGAGTATTTTTGTTTCTACAAAGAGAAGTGTCATCTTGTACAAATATTATTTGGAAATCCTCTTTGGTACTAGCTCTAGATATTACCTTATCTTCATTTGGTACCCCTTCAAAGGGTTATATTAATGTTTGGTATTTTTATTCTCTTGAATAACCATGGAAATCATCTCATATCATGAATAAATTGATTAAGAAATGCACATTGGGTGAATAGGTCAACGAAGGGAAAATTAATTCTAGAAGTTTTCATTAGAGGATTTGGTTTGGGTTACACTCCTTTTTTATTTAATGAAGAAGTGTGGGCTATAGAATTTAATATTTATTGCTTACACTGTGTTATGGTAAGGCAAAAGCTTATGAGTGTCATTTATGGATGTCAAATTATGACCATCATCCAGAAGGATATTTTTGGTTATGATTATGGATTCTTAAGTGGGTTCTCCAATGTTATGATGAATATGAGGATGAGTATAAGGTTGTTTGAATTCATCAAGACCTTAGGGTTTTTTAGAATTTCTCTCACTAGAGACAATACACTATTTATAATTTCTTCATTGGATGGATCATGAATACCAAAAAATTCAATTTAGTTTATTAGAAAGATTGTATAAGTCTTTGGTATATCTATATGATCACTAGGGAATCGATCATGGGGAACATGTGTGAAAAATTCCTCCATCAAACCATATCATGGTATAACACTAAAATGCACCACTTGTGAAAGAGATACTCAACAAAAAAAGAATATTATATTAATTTAAGCTTCATCCTAAGTAGAAAATTTCATTTTGGACTGGATATATTTGTTATCTAAAATAACATACCATAAGATTCATGTGATGATGTCTAATACATTTCTGACCTATGGTACACTGTCACATTCCATTGCTTATTGGACAACACTAGAATAATTTTATTTCAATTTTTGGGGTCGAATGGTTACACTAGGGGTTGACCAGCTACTATGATTAGAGAAAATCCTTTTCATTTTTCCGAGTGGGTAGTTGTTGTCGATATTTGAATCAATCATTGGTTATAGAGTTACAAAATTATAATAGTATCATTATTAGTGATTTATAGGTGTATTTACTTGACAATCCTAATATTAGGAAAATTATTCCACTAACCAGGTTTAATTATAAGGGGAAAACACCCGCATAATATTATCAGGCCATTTCCAGTTCTTTGGGTTTGGATTGTGTTCTTAAGGGGGTTATAAATATATGAATTCTCAAACCATTATAGAAGCCTAATTTAGGCCATACATTAAACAGAAATAAAGGTTTAATAAATCAATCTCTAAACCCAATGATGTAATAGATAACATCAACTCTCATGACCGCTTCGATTGTACCCCCTTCGAACCTCCAACTAGAACCTAGGTAAATGATTCATCTAAAAATCATATAATGAGGGGATGTATAATGTATTTTATTTAATTGATTTTATATGTGAGTATTCAGGGGAAGATAATATAGGAAGGATATTATAATTTCATATTTGGTCCTAAATTAAATTCTATGCAAAAATGTGTCCAACATCTTTGAACACTGCATGGAAGGACAAAAAGTTTATGGTTTCAGGTCAGTCCATGTTGGTGATTGGGAGGGAGGATCCATACCTCAATATTGAAATTTTACTTTCTGGTTATCATTCAGAACAATAAATTTTTTTGTTTAATTTTTTATACACTATTACCCCAACAGCCTGTTGGTTAAACTTGTACACATTATCAAAAGTCCGCTCATCTCTAAAGTAGAGGGTGTTGTGAAGGGAAAAAATAAGGCTATCCTACTTGAAAAGGTTATGGAACTAACAAAATAACGTACTTATTAGATGTTGAGGAATTGATTAAGGCACCTGGATTCATATCATATTACCTCTAGTATCCTTCTATGCACCAGAATAGCTAAGGAACTTCCACAACTATCAATCCCTTTAGAAGTTGAATACATAATGTATTGGAGAGAGTGAGATAAATGCAATATATATATAAAAAAATCATGTATATATGTAAATTTCATCAATTTAAGAATATTTTTATGATTGTTTATGATTGAATATCTTCTCATAAAAACATTTTTTACTCGAACCACCCTTATACAATAGATGCCTACATTACAAACCTCAATGAATCCATCCACACACTTCATGTAAAAAAATATATTCAAGTTTAGATTTTTTAAATATGAATCCATTTTTAAGTGATATTGAATTGGTGGAAAATAGTGGCATTGTATCTCAGTAAAATAAAGTGGCAGATTCAACCATTTTGAATAAAATTTGGAATGTACGGTATTCTTCACAACTTGACCATTGCAAACATATTTCAAAGGGAAAGCTTCAAACCCAATGAAAATGAAAATGAATTTGAGGGTTTTTAATGTTCCATTTCTGCTATTATCTTCCTCAATATTAAATATCACACCATGTCTATATTTCCAGTTGTTTAGAGAGAATGAGATACTTAGAGGAATAATGTTCCTAACGAGGAAGTATGAGGATTGTTGTAAGCCGAATGGATTTTTTTCCTAGATTCGGGGACATTATTTCTCTCTAAAATATCTCATTTAATGAAAAACTTAAGGAAGTCAGTTCCTACCTTGAGATTATAGATGATTTTCCATTATTTCAAAGGTTAAATTTATATATCTAATATAGTGTGATAAATTCTAACAATAAGAATATAGTCTACCATTTCTTTTGGGAGTAGGGAAGGGAGTTCCGATCTCAATTTCCCCTTCCACTATTTTTGCTATTCAAAACCCCCAATATTTTGGTTTTTAGGTGTTCATATATTAATAAATACACACTGATTCTCCAAAATACATCAAAGGGGAAATTTCTATTATTTTGGACACTCATGTTGTCAAAAGGGTCGTGGAATAAGTATTTCACAATATGCTTCTGTACATATAAGAAATAATTACCGACCATGAAAGTGTATTCAAACCCCCACCCCAAAATATATTATTCCTTTGAGATTATCTTTATGGGAAACATTGATTTTTTGTAGAATAATATTTTAAAAAAACGCATCTTATCAATGAATGAAAGGTGTGTATCGCAATTCCTCGCATGATTTTGAAACAATCTGTCTCTTTATGATAATGATCTAAATTACATAGAGGGCTTTGTAGGCTCTTGAAGTAAAATATTAACAAAAATAAGAGAGTGTGATGATCCATCTTCCATAGTAATGAATTAGGAAACATGTTTTATTATGTGGTCATCTAGATCAAATGAAAATTCAAATCCAATGGGTGATATCACTGAAATAGTGGGTCCTAAGTCATTGGTTCCTCAAATTTCAGATGACCGATATGCTTCTAGATCTGAATTTAGTGATATATACATCATCAGAACAAACTAATATTATTATAATAGAGGTAAAACTATAGAAGAATTGACAGACATAGTTCAAGAAGATTATTTTCGGATTATTATTCTCAAACGCTATCTATTAGTGTGAACTCTGAGAGGATACCTACCACGATAAATATGAAACAGCTCACCATAACCTCATGCACGCATCCATTAGATAAATTTAATTATTTTAAGGTTCACTTAGGGATATTTGATTTTATTATTTTCCATTTTAGTGTGCATCCATTGATAGTGATTAATTTGGTATACTTTCATCAGGGATATCTTTAGAAAATAATTCCATGGAGGGAGAGATAGAACCCATTGTGGCTACTAATGATACAATGAATACTATATATGATATAAAATAATCAGGTGAAATAGAGTATTCCATATCATTGGATATCTGATTTATAATTTTTTATATTTTTTATATGTTTTTAGCATCCATTTTTTAGAATTCCCATGAAAACATCTTAAGATCAAAATATGGATCCAATATCATTGCTCATTGAGGTTGTATGGGAATGGATAGACATTTAAACTACTCACATTAGAGGTGTTGAGATAAATTTTATCTATATTATATTATCCTTAAATATGTTAACCCTTTTGAAAATGATTCAAAAGAACATGAATAAACCCTCAACAATATGTGTGTTTCCAAGAAAGCTATCTGGAATGATATCTACAAAAAATCTCTCAGGACCTATTCCAATCATCCAACTAATGTTTCCCATATTTCTCCTCTTGTTATATCATATATGGTATGGATGCAATTATTATCACACAATACCTGAAACAATGAAATAAGTTTCTTCCAATCAAAAAGAATGATAATATAATATATACCCAACTTGAATCTTTGGAGTCCAAGACACAAATTTTTACAACTACGAATATGCAACATAATTAAGCCTTTGAGAATACTAGATTTTCTTTGAGGTTAAAGGATCATCTTATAGAATAGCGAGTATTGGAATAATAGCTCCATCAAGAGTTTTATAGAGTTTAATAAAATATGGATTAGTTTTATTGATAATTTTCTAATTATTAATTCTATTATGAATCCTTTAATAGAGATAAATGTTGTATGCATGCTTCAAGGAAATCTTCTAGAATTATTTCTCTGCTGGGAGAGATATAACCCATGTGGATACTGATGAGGCAATGAAAACAATAGAGGCTAGAACATTAGAGGGAGAAATATAGGCTTCCATATTTTGTTTCAATTTCAATTCCACTTCTTAACAGCTTATAATTCTTCAAAAGGTGATAAAAATATATTCACTACCATTTTTACACATATCAATGATATCTATAGTAATTATGATAAATGAATTCATAATAACCCACTCCTATTTATTTCTCTAGCATGGTTCAGTAAAACTATACTAATCAATACCATAACACTAGTATTTGGAGTCCTAAAATAGGAATCTTTTATCAAAAAAATTATTGGGTTTTTTAAACATTAATGTGAAGAACAAAAGAATGATAAAAAATTTTCATTGTCTATGGGACCCAGTGAACATGGATTGATTGATGCTTGGGTAACATATTATACCGCACACAATTTTATTATATTCTATCATTTCATATATTTTATTTAAGCCTTATGTAAATAAAACTTAGCAGGAATGAAATATATTTTTATTAGGCCTCCCATTAGGATTTTTCATCCTAACTACTTTTTCACCTATTTAATTTTGAGTTACGGATTTTTCATAGATCATTTAAAATAAATGCCCTGTGGGCATTCACTACTCTTCTTTACAGGGATCCCTTATGAAATTTCTCAATATTGAGAGTTTTATTTCTACTTCCAATGGAACATTTTGATCTTTTAATATAGACCAATTAACCTGATGTTTTAAATCAAATATATTATTAAATGAGTGAGACAAAATATTTTTAATGGTAAACAGGAAAACCCAACATTTGAATGGAGTTCTGATGCTGGTACATATCATCATGATTACATAGGAGGTATTTTATTTATATTCATGATTCTTATGAAATTGATATATGAACTAAAATACGAAAGGGAAAAACCTAGTGAAAAATTCTCCATCATATTTTGATGGATTGCTGGAAATTTCATTTCATGATCTTTAGGATCTCAAATCAAAATGTGGAAATGGGATAGATAGGTAAGGGGTGTCCACATACCATGCTCTAATAAAATCTTCCGTTACGAATTTCTTTGCGAATATTGATATATAAGGACTTTTTTTACGAACTAATATTCCTTTGGTTGATATCATAAATTGGAGTAACATATTATATAGATCCATATTGGGTAGATGTTTGAATATTCAAAATAATGGTGTCCTTCATGGTTGGATTCACTTTACCACAGAAAGATAAGGATGGTTTTTTTGGATCTATGATTCACAAGATATTAAGTGTGATTTATGAAATGGAGTATAGAAGAAGAATGATAGGTGCATATATGCCACATCAATGATATTATTTTGAGGTATTATTTATTTCATTTTTTTATTGTTATTATCATTGGGTTTACCTAGGATATTTGGTGATAACAGTGATTTTGGGATTGATAGTAGGTGGCTCTTGGTATTATGGAATCTTTGTTCCCCTATCCAGGAAATGGTGCAATCAATTTTGAAATTGGATAGTGGTGACAAAATAGTTTTCATAATATTTGGAAAACCATCTTGGCTAATTGTTTGGATTGCTTCTCTTGGATAGTGAGGGATACATAGTAGCCACATGGTTTGGAATACTGTGTGAGCTAACAGTGTGGCATGACTAATACATTAAAATTATGAAATTCCCTTTCTACCCTCTTCATATTGTAACTCTAAAATACCAACTTTCTCTTCTCCTAGTGTGTGAAACTCGAAGACAGACCCTGCCTTATTCTATAAATATCATGTACTATCACAATACCACTTATGCCAAAATGGGTGATAGGTTTGGTGTCGACTTATGTTGGATCATTACACAATGATATCAAATGATGTTGGGTTCTTTAGGTGACCTAACATTCATATCATTATTTTGTATTTGATATGTTAAGGTAGATATAGTACATCTTTTGAGACATTACGTATATGTATGAGAGAGAGTCTTGACAATACTTTTGACAATGAACATCTTGTTTGTAACACCCCGAGATTTTATGAGAAAAATTATTATTTTTTAATTTCATTGGTGCTTTTGTTGTATGCTACACCAAGTTTAGCTTGTACTATATGCAACACTGTATTAGCTTGAAGTATTCACAACACTATTCTTGGCTTGTATTACACGCAATCATGACTTTCCTCGATAGTGTGTGTAGTACGCAATACCGGGTTTCACTAAACAATGATATATTGTTATAATATTATTATGGACTAGCCGTTATGAATAGTATTAACTACATTTTTAATTTTATAACATTATTATTCATCTTACATATTTTCTAGAACATGATATGAGAACAAAATAAATTTTTCAGGTAAAATAAGTATTTTTCAAAAAATGTAGTTTTGACTCCTTTTGATGGAGCACCCACTATAAATCTAGTTTTGACATGCTTATATGTTAAATTTGAAAAAATAAATTCTTCCATGGAATCAAGATATAAAAATTTAATTTGTATAAAATTTTCATATTATTCTGATAACTTTCATATTTTAATGAATAGTAAAAACACACTATATTTTAATTAAAAACAACTTTTTTCATTTCAATAATTTATATGGATATATTATATTTTTAATTGGGTTTAAAGTGTAACTAGAATATAATTTTACCATTTAATCCATTGTTGGTCATTGGAATTAATTTCACTTTGAAGATGGATATAAGAAAGTGTCGATCTTTTGATGGTTATTGTTTCTTAAAAACACGCTTTTTGTTTTGATAACGAGAATTACTTATAAAAATAATTAATTCCACTTCTATGTTTTAAATTTGGAAAAATAGACATCATTTTGGAATTCAGAATATCAAATATATCTTAGGATTATTTTTTGTATTTTTTTGAAAAACATCAATTTTTGATGAATAGTGAAACCACTTAGGGGTAGTTAAAAAACTAACTCTTTTATTTAAATGAAATTTTAACACTTCTGTGAATTGAATTTAAAAAATCCGACATACATGGTTGTTATCAAGAAGTAAAATATGGTTCAATAAGGTGAAAATAATTTTTGGTGAATAGTAACTTTTGACTTTTATTTACTGCGGTTAAAGGTAAATAGGGTAATTCAAGGTTAAAAGAATATTATAATAATTTAAAATTACCTTAACACTTTTCCTAACCTTATTAGATGATTTGTGGCCGACCATGGGCATCCTTGGATCGATTTGGGGACCCCATTTAGCCACTTTGTAGTGATAATGACAATTTGGATTAATTAATTTAATGTAAAGACAAAATTAACATTATCAAAAAAATTTAGTAATTAATTTTTATAAGGGGTTATATAAATTATCATTTAGACTATAAATATTCATTGGAAATATAAAAATATTTCCAACATGGTGGTTATTTTTATTATTTTTAGACATCAAATAAATTAAATTATTTATGACACAATAATGATGTAGTATTTACCTCATTAATAAATGATTGAAATAAATAAGATTATAATGATTAAAAAATTATCCAAAACATGTCCAATTCTGATTGGATGATTTTATTTGGACCATGAGTCATCTTATCTTCATCTTTAATGATTTTATGACCTTTTTGAAACTGAAGATAAGTTTATAATAAAATAATATTTTCACACTTTCCAGTGGTGCCTCTCTCCTCCCTTATAAAAGGGAACCTCCTCCATCTTCTCATTACACAATTCTGAGCCTTCATGCTCGACCAAACCCTGACCATTTCCCTTCTAAAATTCACTAAAGACATTATAGAGGTTCTGGTATCCTCAAAAGACCAACTCTAGTGCCTTAAGAGACGGTTAGGAAGAGGCGCATCAAAGAAGAGGTAATATCCTTTACTGATTCATTAAAATTTATTTCTTCTTATAATTCATTTTTCATTTTTCATTTCTTCAAAAATTAATAACATAAGTATCACTCATATACTAAAATGTTATTATAAATATGAAACAACCCTATTTCATCTTCTATCCATCCTACGGAAAACGAAATCACCGCGCATGCGTACTTACAGAATATCGTCTCCACACCGTGGTGTAATCTGTTTTCCACCACCACCTTACATGGATGGGTATAATGGTGTAAATAAAAAAATATATATGATTTTTTAAAGTTATATTGATTCTGAAATGTTATACATACACTTCAATTCAGTTCCACGATAATGGGAATGATATCATCACTCGTGCATATGTACGGACTACTGTTTCCACTAAAGCGATGAGATTCATTTTCCATGATTAACCATTCAAGTATGATTATAAAGTATATATAATAAATAATCATGAAAGATATTACATAATAATGATACTGGATTTATGTACATATATGTTTCATTTACTTAATTCCATTTAATTTAATAAGGAAACGATAACAGCGTTCATTCGTAAGTACGGCCTACCGTCTCCAGGAACGGTGTATTTCATTCCATTTATTGATCTATCATATATATTTATATTCTGAATATATATTATATATAAATCATGTTTTACATTCTGGAATTAAGTAAATCTAGATATAAGTAATAATATCAAGAACAACATGTCGAAACATGTACGATAAATGATACGATTTTACCAAAAATGCTGCTTTAACATTGAAATTACAAAATAATGGGTAATATAAAGTCATAAGTGAACCATATATGTTATCATAACAATGAATATGATTATGTAATAAGTAAATGACATTATTTAAATTCTTATACAGGAGATTCAGATACATACAAAGCATATCATACATAAGGTATGGGAAAATCTCACAATCTCATTTTTATCCGAGATTGTTTATACTTAAGAATTTACTGGGCCATATTTATAACAAACATACATGTTTCCTCAATATGTAATATTATTTCTATCCTCCTATAATTTTTTAAATTGAATTTTACATATTGGAGAATTTTTATTCAAATATATGAAAGTAATCTTTTGTCATTTTCAGTACGAGAGACTTTTTTGTCTTTTCCGGCAAAAGTATGAGAAGAATGTTTTTTTAACTTATTTGGAATGAACAGGTTTTTACGGTTTCATAAAGCCTAATTTTCATGAATATTAATCGACATTATTTCATGACTATTTTCAAAAAAATCCTTTTCTTTTAAAATTGCAAGGAATTTTATGAAAAGAAAATGATTTTGAAGAAGAAAGGATGTTTTATTCCAGAATTCATTTCATGTGTTTTATCAAAACCATTTTCCATCAAAGATGAAATTAATTCATATGTTTATGTTTCAAGTATAATGTATCCATGATTTACATGGTTCCAATTTTCTTATGATGAAATGATATCCATATTTTTATAGGGATTATGTTATTAAGGGATGATGTTTATAAAACCCATTTTATTCTTTGGGTTATGATGAATGATTTATGTTTTTGTTGTGGAACACATAACAATGTTTTCAATATGAGATGGGTGAGGCCTATATCTCCCACCAAGTCATTAGGTAATTATTTATATCTCATGAGATAGACATGGCTGGAATGGTAAGTTAATCTGGTTCAGTGATACAAGACTGGAATGAGGAGTGAACTCGATTCAGAAATGGACTTTGTCCACTAAAATGGTCTTGGTAGCAATGCCTTGGATACAATGGAAATCATATCATGTTATTAATGGTTTTACAAAATTACATGATTTATTCCCATGCTATTTTAGGACGATTGATGTTCAATTATGAACTATGCCTTACGTAATGCCATGTTTTATGTCATTGCCCAAGATTTTGCTGTTTAAATATTATGTTCATGTTTTTATGTTCAAGTGTATATGGTTTGTTTCATTTTCTCCATCTTTACCCTTACTGAGCATTTGATATCACCCTTTATATGTTTTATTTTCCCCATGTTATAAAGAAAGGTTTTATGTAAGAAAACAAAAGGGGAAGATCTTTATGGGAGATGTTGATGATCTTTCACCATGATTAGAAGATTATGTTCTGAGTTCTGAAAGACACTAAACAATTACGGTCCTTGAGTGTTGGTTTTTGTTATGTATTAAGTATTGCACAAAAGTAATGTAATGTCTATGTATGTAAATGTTGGGGTCTCTACATTTGGTATCAAAGAAAATGTTTAGTTAACATTTGGAAGCTAAGATGGGAAAAATTTAGTGAGATACCTAGAGATATTTCTAAGGTATGTTTAGGGATGTCTCTACAGATAAGTATAAGTATAGGTTATAGTCCTATAATTATGGTAACGATCATAGAATTAAACCTTAGATGTAATATTGTGAAGGTACTCCACCTTTATTATGTTGTTTTCCTAGCATGAGTTTTCCCTCTTACACTATTATTTTTGGGATTTAGATGATGGCTGGAACCTAAAAAACCGTGTTGATCAATGTAATGGGAAATGAAATGATTGTCCTCATGAACAAACCAATGTTATGGGAGATGGAGTGAAAAATATTATTACTATACTTACACAAGCTATGAATCATTCTGGACTTCCAAATGAGGAGAGAAAGGAACAATATTCTATTGAGTCCTTCATGAGGCAACATCCTCTTTTTTTCAGTGGGTTTTCTGATCCACTTGTTGCTGAACAATGGATTAGTACCATTGAAAAGATATTTTCAATACATCGCTATTCAGATCATTAAAAATTCATTTTGGCTGTTTACCGGTTAGAAGGTGAAGCATACCAGTGCTAGACTCTAATTAAGAATACAAGCCCCCGAGTTGAAATTGAATCTATGGAATGAGATGAGTTAAAGAACATATTTTTCAATAAGTACTTTCCTCGTATTCTTCAAAAAAATATAGAAAAGGAGTTCCTTGAGATTAAGCAAAAGGATGATGAATCTGTCGGTATATACGAATAGAATTTTACAAGGCTTGAAAGGTATGCATCTGGATTTATCATCTAACCTGAATGTAAAGTTGAATGATTCTTTAGTGGCTTAAAAACAATTCTTTGAAGGGAATTACTGATAAGAGACTTCAGTAGCTATGAAGAAATTGTGTGTTGTGCTATCAAGGTAGAACTGAATGATGGTGCTATATATCCATCTCATGGTTTTGAAAAGAAATGAATGATGGAGTTCAAGGATAAAATCTCGGAATAATGGTGAGAAAAAAGGAGAATGTTTCTTTATGCTCAAAGTGGGGAAAGAATCTTGGAGGATATTGACTAAAAGGCACTCGAAAATATTTCAAGTGTGGAAAAGAAGGTCATTGAGCAGCTGAGTGCCGAAGTAATGGGAAAAAGTTTTCTAAAGATGTGAATAGAGAAAAGACTATAGAGAATGCTCCACCAACACTTCAATGCTTCACGTGCAAGGAAATGGGGCTTTATGCTAATCAATTCCCTAATCCAAGGGTTAATGATGATCGACATAAGCAACCTTTTAAGGAAAAATATAAAGGGAAGTAACATTTGATAACTATTAGAAATGTTGATTATTACAACGATGTGGTGGAATGATTATATTTTTATGTAAATGGACTCCCAAATAATGTGGTGGAATCTCATTTATAGTATTGTGGAACATTGTAATATTTATGTAATGGTTTATTGTGGTTTTTGATAACTATATTGTACATGTAACCATGAAAAGTGATTGAATATTTTTTGGAAAGTAGATGATATGCGCATAATGAATGGATAATGAGAAAATAATATGTTTGATAGTATTCATGAGCTCATGACTGATATAAGGACAAAGTGATATCAGGGTTTGACTATATAGAAATTTTTGGATTTTGGTATGTGGAAAGAGTTAACTTTTGACAACATTCATGTTTTCACTATGGTTCAATGGGTATTCATTTTTTAAGAGAATACATGATTAAGGTATTCACATGTTTGTAATGTGATCAACAAGATATATCGTATGATATATGGGGGATAAATGATGGTATTCATGTGCTTGTTATGTGACATTTCATGTAATCATTTTCATTATACTATGAGATTGGACATATGTATTTTATATAAGCCTACAGATTGGAATGGATTATGTTGGGCATAAGTCAGTATTATTTAAGGATAAAACCATTTTTTCGATATTATTTCTGGAATGTTATAATAGTGTGGTTTTAGAAAAATGGATTACCTGCAGGACGGGCGACAACCTGTCGCGTCAGACAAGGTTGCGAGAATCGAACCCACAACCGAAGTGTGACAGTCCTTTATCACCGACCTATGGCCTACAAGAAGTCCTTGGTTTTTATAAACTAGTTTTATTTTATTAAGCAGTATTATAGATGAAGTATAAGTCCATTTTTGGAACCATATATGATTAATCTCACCATATATGGACTTATGTATATAACATTTGCTAACCTTATTTTTGAGACAGATGGAATGACCTATCATTCTATCGCATGATCTGCTAACACTTCACAGAAGACAAATTCAACTTCATTGCTTTAAGAGATGAAGTGGAAATTGTTCAAGGGACAAACAATAGTGAAATTGTATGATAAGCAAGTAAGTATTTCTTCTAATTCAAAATTTTCAACTTTTGGGAAATGATCTTGAAAACCAATAATGTTTTCCTACTGTCCTCATATAAGATGAATCTGATGCTACCTTAGATAATCACAAATTTATGGCTTTGTGATTGTTGGATTTTTCATATCCATGTTCTCTACCACTCTCTATCCGACCTTGATGGATAGATTTCTCTTCCATATCCATATTTTCACTTATGTTCTCCTACGTGGAAACCCAATGATGAGTTAATTTGGGTAACCGTTATGTTTCATACTCCACTTTTTAAAATTAAGTTTTAGTATTCCTATTTATGATGTGGGTTTCTATGAAAGAAACATTAATATAGTAAACCATTTATAACCCCGATGAATTTTGAGGGCGATATTTATTTTAAGGGGGGCTAGAATGTAACACCCCTATATTTTATGGGAAAAATTATTATATTTTAAATTCATTGATATCTTGTGTTATACTCTACACCAAGATTTGCTTGTACTATACGCACCACTATATTATCTTGAAATATACACAACACTATTCTTGGCTAGCATTACACGCAATTGCGACCTTCCTCGATAGCGTGTGTAGTATGCAATACCGGGTTTCACACAACAATGATATATTGTTATAATTTTATTATGGAATAGCCGTTATAAATAGTATTAACAACATTTTTAATTTTATAACATTATTTTTCATCTTACATATTTTCTATAATAGGGTATGATAACAAAATAAAATTATCAGGTAAAATAAGTTTTTTCCAAAAAATGTAGTTTTACCGCCTTTTGATGGCGCACCCACTTTAAATCTAGTTTTTGAAATTCTTATAACTTCAATTTGACAAAATAAAATTCTTCCGTGGAATTTTTATATTAAAATTTAATTTGGATAAATTTTTCATATCTAATAACTTTCATATTTTAATGAATATTAAAAACACGGTATATTTTAATTAAAAACAACTTTTTTCATCACAATATTTTATGTGGTCAGATTATCTTTATAATTGGTGTTAAAGTGTAAATAGAATATATTTTTACCATTTAATCCAATTTTGGTCATTGGAATTAATTTCACTTTGAAATTGGACATAAACAAGTGTCGATATTTCGATTGTTATTGTTTCTTAAAAACACACAATTTGTTTTGATAACGAGAATTACTTTTAAAATTAATTAATTCCACTTCAATGTTTTGAATTTGAAGAAATAGACATCATTTTATAATTCGGAATATCAAATATAGATGAGGATGAATTTTTTGCATTTTTCTAAAACACTTCAATTTTAGATGAATTGTGAAACCACTTAGTGGTAGTCAAAACGCTAACTCATTCATTTAAATGAAATTTTACCACTTCTATGAATTGAATTTCAAAAATCTGACATACATGGTTGTTATGAAGAAGAAAAATTTTGTTCAATAAGATGAATATAATTTTTGGTGAATAAAAAATTGTGACTTTTATTTACTGCGGTTAAAGGGAAATAGGGTAATTCATGGTTAAAAGAATATTATAATAATTCAAAAATACCTTAACACTTGTCCTAACATTATTGTATGAGTATTGGATGACCATGGGAATCCTTGGGTCTATTTTGGGACCCCATTTAGCCACATGGTAGTGATAATGACAATTTTGATTAATTAATTTAATGTACACACAAAATTGACATTAACTAAAATCTTTTAGTAATTAATTTTTATAAGGGGTTATATAAATTATCTTGTCGAATATAAATATTAATTGGAAATATAACAATATTTCCTACATGGTGGTGTTTTTTATAATTTCTAGACTTCCAATAAATTAAATTATTAATGACATAATAATGATGTAGTATTTACCTCATTAACAAATGATTTATATAAATAAGATTATAATGATTAAAATATTATCTGAAACATGTCCAATTCTGATTGGATGATTTTATTTCGACCGTGAGTCATCTTATCATCATCTTTAATGATTTTTTTTACCTTTTGAAACTGAAGATATGTTTATAATAAAATAACATTTTCACACTTTCCAAAGGTGTCCCTCTCCTCCCTTATAAAAGGGCACCTCCTCCTTCTTCTCTTTACACAATTTTGAACCTTCAAGCTCGGCCAAACCCTTCCCATTTCCCTTCAAAACTTCCATATAATCAATATAGAGGTTATGGTCTTCTCTAAAGACCAACTCTAGTGCCTTAAGAGGAGGTTAAGAAGAGGTGCGTCAAAGAAGAGGTAATATCCTTTACAGAATCTTTCCAATTTATTTCTTCCTCTACTTCTTCTTCTTTATTTGTTTCATCATAAATTAATAACATCAGTATCGCTCATATACTGCTATGTTTTTATAAAATTTAAACAACCCTATTTCATCTTATATCCATCCTACGGAAAACGAAATCAACGCACGTGTGTACGTAAAGAATACCATCTCCACGCCGTGGTGTAATTTCTTTTCCACAACCAACTTACTTGGATGGGTATATTGGTTTAAATAAATAACTATATATTATTATTGTAAAGTTATATTGATTCTGAAATTTTATACATACACTTCAATGCAATTCCTCGATCATGGGAATGATATCATCGCTCGTGCATATGTACGGACTACCGTCTCCATGAATGGGATGAGATTCATTTTCCATGATTAACCATTCAAGTATGATTATAAAGTATATATAATAAATAATGATGAAAGATATTACCTAATAATGATAATATATTTATTTACATATATGTTTCATTTACTTAATTCCATTTAATTCAATAAGGAAACGAAAAGAGCGTCCATGCGTACGTACGACCTACCGTCTCCCTGAACGGTGTATTTCATTCCATTTATCGATATATAATATATATTTATATTCTGAATATATATTATATATATATATAATGTTATACATTCTGGAATTAATTAAATCAGGATATAACTAATAATATCAAGAACAACATGTCAAAACACGTACAATAAATGAAACGATTTTACCCAAAATGCCGCTTTAACATGGAATTTACAAAAGAACGGGTTATATAAAGTCATAAGTTAATCATATATGATATCATAACAATGAATATAATTCTTTAATAATTCAATGACATTATTTAAATCATTATACATGAGGTTCAGATACATAGGAAACATATCAAACATAAGGTAAGGGAAAATATCACAATCTCATTTTTATCGGAGATTGTTTATACATCAGAATTTACTGGGGCATATTTATCATCCATGTCCATGTTTCCTCAATATATAATATTATTTCTATCATCCTATAATTTTTTAAATCAATTTTTACCTACTGGTGAATTTTTAGTAAATGATATGAAAGGAATATATTTTCGTTTTCAGTATGAGATACTTTTTGACATTTCTGGAAAAAGTAAAAGAAGAATGTTTTTTGACTTATACGGCATGATCATATTTTTACGAATTCATAATGCCTAATTTTCATGAATATTACTCTACAATATTTCATTACTATTTTCAACAAAATCATTTTCTTTTAAAATTTCATGGCATTTTATGAAAAGAAAATGATTTTGAAGAAGAAAGGATATTTTCCTCAAGAATTATTATCATGTGTTTTATCAAAACCATTTTTCATCCAAGATGACATTATTTCATATGTGTATGTTTCATGTATAATGTCTCTATGCTTTAAATGGCTACACTTTTCTTGTGATGAATTGATATCCATTTGTTTTTTATGGATTATGTTATGATTGGATGATGTTAGTGAAACCCATTTTATTCTTTGGGTTATGATGAATGGTTTATGTTTATGTTGTGGCACACGTAAGAATGATTTCAATATGAGATGGTTGGGACCAATATTTCCATCCAATTCATTGGGTAAGGATTTATATCTCATGAGATAGACATGGATGGAATGGTATGTTAATCCAGTTTAGGGATACAAGACTAGAACGGGGATAGAACTCAATTTAGAAAGGGACATTGTCCACTAAGATGGTCTTGGAAGCCATGCCTTGGCTACTATGGAAATAATATCATGTGATTAATGGTTTCCCACAATTACATCATTTATTCCCATGCAATGTTCTGATGAATGAGGTTCCATTATGATCTAGGCCTTACGTAATGCCATGTTTTATGTCATTGCTCAAAATTTTGATGTTTAAATAATATGTTCATGTTTTTAAGGCTCAAATGTATATGGTTTGTTTTATTTACTCAATTATTTACCTTAGTGATCATTTTACCTCACCCTTTATATTTTTTCATTTCCCCAGGATATGAAGAAAGGTTTTAGGTAAGAAAACAAAAGGGGAAGATCTTTATGGGAGATGTTGAATATCTTTCACCATGATTAGAATATTATGTTCCGAGTTTCCAAAGACAATAAACTATTATGGTCCTTGAGTGTTGGTTTTTTTATGTATTAAGTATTCTACAAAAGTAATGTAATGTCTATGTACGTCTTGTTTGGGTTCACTACGATGTTTCCATGGATGGATGGGTTTTATTTTGTTCACAGAGTTCTTGTCGGTTGTTTGATTGTTAGGGTATGAAAAGGGAGTTGGGCAGTGGTCTCTATGAGCTTTGAGGGGCTAGAAATACATGTGGAGCCACGTAAATTGTTCTAAAGGATTCTCCATGATAGTTACATGATTGATACCTGGCTAGAAACCATATGGAAAAGTCACAAATCGATAGTAGTTTCCCCATATAGTTGTCTTGGGTACATATTGATTATGAAATGGTTTTGAAAACACATGTATTGAAATTGAAAAAACTATATTTAATGGGGTAGTGGTTTGGACTTTTGGAAGATGAAAAATTTATTTTCATATTTATTTCGAAGAAATATTTAGAAAAAAATGATTTTTATAAAGTGTTACCTAGAAAAATAACATTGAATATTTTAATGATGTTGGATTTCTAAAATAAAAACTTGGGGTTTATTGAAATTGTTTTCTTGGGAAAAAGACAATTTTTAAAGAGGGTTTTGGATTTTTATTTCAAGTAAGATGTATTTTTTGGTTAAATTTTATATAATCAATTTATTTTTTAGGGAATGAGATTTATTGAATTCATAGAAATGATTTAAATGGGATAAATTGTATTTTTGGATAACATTTATTTGGTTTTCATGATGTTTTATGATGTTTGAAATGGGAAGTAGATGGATAAATTAAATTCTTGGTTAGATGTTTTGTTTCTAATATAGAAAAAATCATTGTTTTAACATTTGGTATTCTTATGTGAACTCACATGAATGGATGTGTGTTTGAGATATGGGATTGATTGAATGAGTTGATGGGTTCCTAGTTTAGCATGAGAATATGCAAATATGATACTATATAGAATACCATTGGTCAGTTTGAAACCCATCATGATTGTTCTATATATTCAAAAGTGTTTTCAATAGAAATATCTTTTGATTCTTTGAGAATCATTGGTTTCATACCATATTTTATTATGTATTGGGAATATTGATTATGTGGTGTTTTTAGATAGATAATTCTTGTTTATGGGTTGTTTTTTATTGAGTTCTTTGTATTCTTGTTTCTTAGTGTATGTCACCCATGAATTTCATGGATATTTGATGTGAATCTATGGGTGTTTCACCATTGGTATACCCTCTAGATGCTCAACGCAAATACCTTCTTCTTTAGTTTTAGATGATGAAACATCCTATCATCTATATTCAAGAAGATCCTCTCACAACAACTGAGTGTTTGTGTAAAATTGAGAGAAAAATTAGTTTCCTTGAGTTTCTTATGTCCTTAAAGGATAATTTCTCTACCTTTATTATCAAAGGTCTGATATAGATGTGGTGGAAGTTGGTCTCTGGAACCAAGCCCCATGATGATCTTACCTATGAGTTCTTCAATGGTTCATTTATCCCATAATATTTCTCTAAGGTAATGAATGTGAGGAAGGGAAGGAGAAGCACTATCTAAAACAAGGAAATATATTAGTTTTGGATTTATTTGGATTTTTTGATCTAGTTGTATACATTCCAAAGTGAGCTACAGATGTTTCCAGAAAGTCTCAACAATTTGAGAACATGATTCATCCTAATCTGTAGTCGAAGGTGTCCAATTTCAATCTATCCTTTTTTATCATGTTTTGATGCATGTGGTCCATGTTAAATATATTATATCATGATTTCAAGAAGAATCCAACCTTCTCCAATCATTAGATGCAGTGAAATTAATCCTAATAATGATATCAGAATGTGTCTTGAAGTTGGTGGTGATAGTAGTGGAATTTAAAGGCCTCTAGATCATTGGTCTGCTTTTTCAAAGGGAAGGATCATGGTGTAAAATAAGTGCATCCATTCTGACATTAGGAAGATTTCAAGTCTTTGTGAACCGAAGTCCTATTGTGCTTGTGGACCTCTAGGTCACTTTTAATGGCTTAATTGAGGTGTTTTGAGTAAGCGACGTGGATCCAGATCCACCGATTTGAAAACACGACATACCTTTTGCTGGAGTTGGGTGCTATTTTGGGATCATTTTAAGTCCCTTTTAATGAATTATTATTCTGTTATAATGGTTGTGTC
Organism: Viscum album; assembly: GCA_963277665.1. Taxonomy (NCBI): domain Eukaryota; kingdom Viridiplantae; phylum Streptophyta; class Magnoliopsida; order Santalales; family Viscaceae; genus Viscum; species Viscum album. The sequence continues at coordinate 1,546,280,302 of OY728153.1, read as the reverse complement.
TGGTGGTGTTTTTTTGGTATCATATTTTCCTTAAATAATATAAGTGGACGTTGTGGATTTCTTAAGAACTTATGTGTTAATGGATGCATGCTTTTATTTTGGAAATTCTAAAATTTTCCACTCAAAGTGGAGTAGTGTTATTATTGTTCCATGCTATTTCTGGTTCTTGTTAGGGTGAAATATAATGCTACTTGTACATCTTCTGATCCCATGTCGTGGTAGAAATTAATTTCTTGAGAAAAGTAATCATCAGGGTGTGTTTTCTTATTTTGGTTCTTCTTGTGGTGTTTTGTGGCTTCTCATGACCCCAAAATATAATATTATGATTGGGGATTATAATATCATGACTATAAGGTAGTGTATTCTTTATGGAATTAAGGCCCCACCAAGAGGCCCCTGAGCGAGGCTTGCACATAGTCAAGAATCTATGGGGTGTTTTGGACCTTATTCTAGATTTTGTCTACAGTGTTAGAATGGGGAAAATTTAAGCTTCACTATTATAGATCCTTTATCTTTAAATGAATTATTTTGGGATAAAATGTCTAGAAGACTCTTTTCCTCCCTATGTTCCTTGTTATTTTAAATTTATTCGTTGGTTTTAAGTAGTGATGTCTTATTTTTCTTGAAATTTTAGTATTTGTTCCTTTTTGAATGTGAATCTATGATTAGCTGTTCATTAGCTGTAACCTGAGTCATTTTTTATTTTGTTTTGTGATCATCTGGAGATAGTACAGTCTTTTGGGGATGATGAATAATGTATAGTTTTTTATTCTTTTTCTATCTTCTTTCATTAGGCCTTCACTTGTGGTTTGGATTTTGTTTGTATGGGGAGTACCTGAGTTAACCCATGATTTATTTCCCATGTTAGCCAGTTCTAGTCAATTTATAATGGTGCAGAGTCCACTCCAGCCTACATTGATGAATCTAGTAAATAATTATTTCCATTTATATAATTCATAATTTTTTTCTATATTGGGTGATGGTTGGGGACCTTAGGGAAGGATGGGGGGTTTTAGTTGTGTTACGGTGTTGGGCTTTGGTTCTATGGTTTTAGGTCATTTCTTGAGAAGTGGTTTTTGGTATGTTGGCTTGTTTCAGGAAGTAGAACATGTTTTTATGTTAGAGGTGGTAGAGGTGCCTCTCAAGTTGGGGAATCAATTCATGTGAATTTGTGAACTGTTTCCTTTGATTGGTCAATTAGAGATATTATGGATTTTTTGGGGAATAAAGTGAAACGACCCAAAACATTATAAGAAAAATTTTATATTTAATTTATTTAAATAACTTATTATTTTAAAATGGATATAGAAAATACATGCCATCCAATTTTTTATTATACCCTATTGGATATAAATGACCATAACATATAATTTCCATTTATAATATTGTCGTTGAATACTGATCATAAAAAATGTATAAATATAGGGTTTTAGTAAATCCTTTTGACACAGACAATGGAGGTGATGGACTCAATGAGTAGGATCATTCCATATAAATCCCATTTATTAGTGAATCTAAAGGAGATCACATTCTTGTGATTTCATCTAGACCAATCCCAACGTGAGATCCAACAATGTAAGCATTAATGAAACTATTTATGGTATAAGTTCATGCTCATCGAGATCACGAACCAAACCATGTTAATCGAACATCCCCATGGAAGCCCCACTATCTCACACGTTTCTCATAGGGTGTATGAGGGTGTAATAAAGTTATATGTATAAAGACTACATCTGTATGATTATATACATTATTTTTGTATAAAATATGGAATATACTATTATTTTGTTATATTTTTAAAGAATAAATAGTAGTTTGGGGTAATATGAAATTTGAATAAATAAATATATTTTGATTAATTGAAAAAAACTATTTTAAAAAATGTTTTTATTATGTTACATTTACTAAATATAAATTATCATATAATTTGGATGAGGCCAAATGTAATTTTTAATAAGTTTTAAAAAATGTTTTTGTCAAAACCCTTCAATTTTCAATAAATGTTGGTATTTATTTTAAAAGTGAAATTGATATATATAGAAAATTATTATTGTCAAATTAATATTTTTTTTAATTAAGACATCAAAATTATCCAATGGTGAATTTTTCATAATTTTCTTATATAATGGAATTATTAAGTAAAAATGCAATACCTTATAAATATAAAATGTGTGTTAGGACATCATAATGGCTTAATAGTTATATAATAAACACAATTAAATGCATATACATTGAAACATAAGGTTTACCATCAATATAAGGTGATTTTAGATATGTTATAATTATTTTATAATGTCTCAGTGAATCATCCAAAATGAATAATATATTTTATTATTTTATGGTCATTTATTTAATAATATGACTCACCTCCACATAATGAAGGATATTATATTAGGACCATAGGCACATGGACTAAAAAAATATTTTTTCCACCCTATTTGTGAAACACCATTGGAAAATTTGAGGTTTTGACTTTTTTATTATATTCATTCCAAAACATATGTTTCTAAAATATTAAAGAATCTCCCCCATATTTTCTATATAATGCCACTCAAGCTCTAACTTCACATCACTCAAAATACATGGAACACGTCCTTAATCTGTCCTCCCTTCTATAAAATCCTTTCATGGTGCACCATTCTCTCATAAAGCCCCACTTCAATCTTTTGAAGTCTCACACTCATGTAAGGATTCCTTCTGTTATCATTTTTCCCTAGTATCCATATATTGATACACAATTTTGGTTTTATTTAAAATTTATGGGGCATGTTTTTTACCACACCCATAATTCCCTTATTTTTTTGAAAGATTTGAAACCTCTTTCTCTCTCATTAATCTTTACCATGTACACCTGTTACAATGCCAAAATTTTCTAAGAGTTATTTTATTTCTCATATTTATTCATGTTTCATACTTATGTTATTCGTTATATTTTCAAATTTCTTATGTTGGGACATATATTTATAAGACCTTATTACATTCCATTTAATGTATACATGTTGATTTAACTCTTGGACTCTCATCGACCCTTTTTGTGAATTTTAATCTCACGTCGTTAGGATGTCAAAATTGCACAATGAATCTCCATTCCAAAACAATTGTATAAGTGAACTCCATACCCATTACATATCAATGGTGCTCAATTTTATAAAAGTAAATTTTTTTTATTTAGGACATACATATATTTATTCTTCACCCCATGATCATGGAATAAATTACGATGTTGAATGAATCCATGCTTTATGATCTATGTGGCACACTTAAGTATAATAACAAAATGTAAGTGACATGTGTGCCATAATTATATAACACTCCAATGCACTGGGTAAAGTTTGGTATCATGATAAGACATATTGGGATAGGGGTTTACCATATTTTTTAATGGGACTTTTTTCACTTTGATCTGTTGGTATTTTAGGTTCAACCTGTGATGAAATGTATTAAGTAGTTTCCACATTTCCATGTTATAATTATCATGTATATCAAGCATTTATGTTCATATTTATTTATTTTCCATTGATATGACTATTATCTAACATGTGTTTTCTACCTCATCTTATTTGATGATTATTCCCTTACTGGTCTTTATAGATCACCCATTTCTTATGCATGTACTATGGTTATCCCATGCATTGTTTAGTACGAAAGAATGTTGTAGTCATGTAAAGAATGTTTTAAATAATTATAATGATTTTAATGTTTCAAGTTGTTATGTAATGTTCCTGATTTCGCAATACACTAGATTTATTGATCTTTTTGGTAGTATTTAGTGTAATTTTATGTCATTAAATTATGTTTGAATGTAATAAAAAATAGGGTTGTTATATTTGGAATCAGAGGAATGTTTACATATTTTTGAGATTATGATTAAAAACATTAGTAAGAGACTTAGATATAAGACCATGTATAATAATAAAACCATAAATATTTGAAAGTATAGATTAATTGGTTTATTATTAAAATAAATCCATGTCTAGATATGAATAAGTGGATATCGCTCTGGAAAAACAATATGTAGGGGTAAAACCTAAAATCACGACTCTAATCTAGACCCCAATGGTAACTAGTCCATGTGAAGGGGAATTACGTCACTCTCCTTTTGACACTACTAAAGGATATGCGTTGAGAAATTAATATGTGTAGTACCAACCATTTTTAAGGGAATAAAAAAATTCTATAACATTATACATCAGGAAATAGATCACAGATAACTTATATTGAAGCCTAGAAATTCATAAGTTAAATAAATAAATATAATTATAACTTATCCCTATAATTTCATTGTAATCCCCTTTATATATTTATTAATTTTATATAATTACCGCAAATTTTTAATTTATTTTAGACAATGGTCAGTAATAGGAGGAATCAAGCTAACAATCGATGCAAGGATCAATTTAATGACTTCCTTAATTAGATGTCCAATCGGTTGAGAGTAGGAATTGCAAACATTACCATGATTCTCTCTCAATTAACTCATGTTTTGAATATAACCCTAGATCGAGAATAAATTCAACCCCCCCCCCCAATAACAAGTTACAATTGAGTGAATCATGAGACAAAGGCCTCATACATTGAATGGATCATCATTTCCACCAATCATCGAATAATGGATCAAATCCATTGAGAAGATCTTATCCACCATTCAATGCTCTGGATAAGAAAAGGGTCTTATGAATTCTTGTCATATGGGGTTGATTATCAATGGTGTACATTGATAAAAAAAATATGAAGCCTGAGGATGTGATCGAGGTGATGGGATGAAAGGATTTCAAGAAAACATAAAATTGATGAATATTTTCCTGACACCCTCTAACGTAAGATGGAAAGGGTCTTCCATTCCCTCAAGGAAAAAGATGACAAATCCATCAGAGCGTATAAGGAAAACATCACAAGGATTGCATGATATGCCTTCAGATTTATCATTACCCCCTAATGAACAGTTGATCATTTATTTGGGGTTCTAACACCTAACCTGTGGAAATCCTTGGAGATCTGTAAATTTCATTTCCGTGAAGAAATTGTCTAATATACCCTCAACGTCGAAATAAAAATCAGTATATCTCAAGGGTATCACAGGGATAAGAAGAGTATGGTGGAGTCAAATTATGGAGGTCACATATAGAGATCCAAAGGTGAAAATAAATTTGAACACTCCATTTTCCAAAGGTCTGGAATGAAGCACCATGTATATTTCCTGAAGAAGGTGAGTAAATACTTTATGTGAAGGAAATAAGGGCACCTAGACATCGATTTACAGAAAAAACCCGCTATTAGGGCGACAGAATGGAATTATCTGGAAAACCATCAACTATTTGTCTATTAATAAAACTATAAGAAAACAAGGCATTTATCAAACCAATTAACTAATCCACAGGTTTTAAGAGGAATCCAACAAAATCCAAGGCATCAAGGGTGATATTTTTCCATCACTACTGCCAAAGTTAATTGTGACCATGAAATGGGGACATCTATTCTAGTTATTCAAACAAGAATAGAAAATATACTTTTTTATTTTGTTTCTATGAAATATTTTATGGCCTTAAATATTAGTAGAACAATCCGAACACCACCACAAATCATCAAAGTATAGATGGGGTTGAAAATATAAAATGGGGAAATTATATAATCCCATGTATATAACTCCTCCCCTATCATAATTTTTTATTGAACTTCCCAGTGAAACTTATCATACATACATTGGTGGAATTCATTGAAATTCATATAAAGGACTGGATATACCAATATAGAGCCAATATAAATATTAATGAGAAGGAAATCACTCTCTATATGGAAAATCAACCCCCTACTCTATACATGTCCAAGGAGGAGGATGAATCTTCACTAGAACCATCAATCTAAGCATGGATTTTACTACCCTATGAGCATGTGTATCTTTCTCATATTATTGAGTCTATGGAAGGAACCATCCTCAAGAAATTCATATTGTGAGGTAATTCCCTATTTTGTTTCCTAAGGAATTTCCTAGTCTTTCTCTTAGTAGAGATGTTGAATTCTCTATTGATCTTATACCTTGGTCATTGCCAATATCTAATAATTCGTATTGAATAGTTATTGTGGAACATGAAGACCTAAAGAAAAAACTAGAATAGAATTTAGATAAAGGATTTATATTCCCATGTGCTTCACCATGGGGTTCTTGAGTCCTCTTTGTCATGATGAAGGATGGGTCAATGATAATTTCATTGATTATTGTCAGCTCATAAAAATTGGGATAAATAACAAATATCCTTTTACAAGAATTGATGACTAGTCTTCTAAGCTTCATGGTGAAAAATACTTATCCATGTTGGATATACATTCATGATATTAGGAAGTAGGTTTGAAGAAGGAGTATATCCCAAAGACTACATTTTTTACAAGCTACATGAATTATGAGTTCATAGTGATGCCATTCAGACTCACTAACGATCGAACAATATTCATGGAATTGATGAAAAGACTATTTAGATATTACCTTAAAAAAATTTGGTAGTTATTATTGACGATATTATATTATAATAAAAAATTTGATTGAGCATGAGGATCATTTAAGTACAATGATAAAGGCTTTTATAAAGTAAAATATTTATGCCAAGTGCATCAAATATTAGTTCTGTTTGAAGGATGTGTCTTTCATGGGGTGTATCATCACAAGTAATGGGATATCTGTGGACCATTCATATACTAGAGAAATTAATATATGGATTATGGCAACAATTGTGACATATATCCAGAGTTTTCTTGGATTAGCTGGGTATTATCATTAATTTGTCGGAAATTTATCAATATTTTGAAACCCTCTAACCAAGATAACTTGGAAGAGAGGAAAGTTTTCTTGGAATGAATAATGTGAAGATTGATTCATGGAGTTAAAAAGGAGGCTTACAACTATGTTCATGATCACACTACCCATAGGTGGGGAGATTGTTTTGGTATTCAATTATTCATTGAGGAAGGGCCTTGGTTGTGTGTTGATATAAATTACAATGTCATTGACTATGCTACTAAGAAGTTGAAATTTCATGGGAAGAACTATCATAAACATGATATGAAATTGTATATAATGATCTTTTCTATGAAAATTTAGATACATTTTCAATTTGGGGAGAAATGGGAAAAATATACAAATAACAAAATCCTCAAGTATATATTCAAATAGAAAGAGATGAATATACACCAATGAAGATGGATAGAGGTGATATGAGATTATGAATGATAAATTCACCGCCATTTGGGTAATGAAAATAATATTACATATGCTCTAAGTAGAAAAGATCATGCTACTCTTTCATCAATGACAATTGAGAAGGTCCCAATCTTCTTAGACTTGAAGAATATGGACATGGGAATCATAAAGTAAGGAACATCATCAATCTTTTCACAAATGATTGATCAACGTTCTCTTCAGGGGTAGATAAAGAATTCTCAAAGAGAAGATGTGGGAATTCAAAAGAATGTGGGAAATATTAGAAAAGGGAAATCCTTGGATATCTATGTTAATGAATAAGGTGTTTTAAGATTTGGGTCAATAGTATGTCTACCATAAAATCCCGAGTTAAAGAATGATATTTTGGATGATGCACATAGATCAACCGTATCTATACACCTTGTAAGAACAAAGATGCATCGTGATCTCTAAGAACACTATTTGTTGGACTATATAAAGAATGAGATCGCAGAATATACATCACGATGTCTTATATGATAGCAAATGATGGTGGAAAGAGAAAAATCTATGGGGATGATGGTCCCTTTACCTTTACCTACATGGAAATGGGAAAACATCACCATGGACATTATCACTGGGATTCCTAAGATATATAAAGGAAACAATACTATCTGGGATGTGGTGGATCGTATTTAAAATGTTGCACACATCATTGTGATTCAAGATTATTTCACATTAGATAACTTGCACAGATATTCATCGATGAAGTCGTGAGGCTTCCTAGTGTACAACAATTGAGTGTATCTGATTGAGATCTATGATTAAACTCTATTTTTTTTAAAATGTCTCCAACTTGCCGAGAATACAATGTTAAGATTCAGCATTTCCTATCACCATCAAACTGATGGAAAATCTGAGTGGACATTCTAGACACATAAGGACATGTTGAGAGCATTCTAAATGGAATTAAAAAGAGGGTGGGACAAACATATTCCACTGGACGAGTTCTCTTATAATAACAGTTTCCACTCAATCATCCAAATGTCTCCATATGATGTCTTTTATGGTCATATGTGAAAAACACCTTCATGTTGGGATGATGTCGGGGAATGGAAACTACTTGGTGCTAAAATGGTCGATGAAATAGTGTAGATGGTTAAGACCATTCAGTAGCACATCATGGCTAATCAGAGTCTACTGAAAAGCTATGTAGACAATATTCAATTGGACCTATTGTTTGATGTTGGTGTCATGTTATTCCACCACATATCTCCATGTAATAGAGTAATGAGATTTGTTAAGAAGGGAAATCTTATTCAATGGTACATCAACCCTTTGGAGATAATTGATTGAATCGAAGTAGTGGACTACCGAATAACACTCCCACCTAATATATCTCAAGTAAATTATGTATTCCATGTATCCCTCTTGATAAATTACATACTATACCCTTATCATGTACTCGATCTATTGGGGGTATCATTTTTGAATGTCCTCTATTATGAGGAGAATCCAGTGAAGATATTAGATCATAGATACACTGTTCTATTGAATAAGATAATGAAATAATCAAATTGTTGTGGAGAAACGAAAAGTTTGAAGAAGAAATGTGAGAACCAAAGGAGTAAATGAAACAAAGTTACCATCATCTGTTTTAATGTGGGAAATGTAAATTGTGAGGGTGAAATTTCTTAAGGGGGATGTTTTTAATGACAAAAACTAACATAATTGAAATTTCCATTTTTATTTAATTAAATGTGTTATTTTGTAAAATGGATATAGAATACACATGAACTCCTTTTACTTTAATATATCCAATTGTATTTATATTATTGTTATGTATCATTACCATTGATAATATGTGTGTTCAATAGTGATCACCTGACTAGTATAAATATAGGGTTTTAATAAAACCTTTCGAAACAAACCAAAGAGGTGATGTCCTCAAATAGTATGATCGTTCAATATAAATCCCATTTATCAGAGCTTCAGAGGGAGATAACATTTCTAGTCATTTCCCTTGGCCAATCCCAATACGAGATCAAACAACAAAAGTATGAGTGAAACTGTTTACGGGATAATTTGAAGCTCATTGAGATCATAGCCCAACCCATGTTCACTGAATAACCCCATTAAAGCCACACGATAACACACCATACTCTTAAGGAATATGATATTTTAATAATGGTATATGTTTCATGACCATATCATTATGATAATGTAAATTACTTTTTAAATAGAATAATGAATATAATTTTATTTTATTAATTTTTTAAAGAACAAATAATATGTTTTGTAAGTATTCAAATTGAATTAAAAAATCTATTTTGATTAATTAATCAATAATTTATTATAAAATATTATTATAATCTTATTTTGTTAAATTTAAATGTCCATAAAAATTTTATGATGCAAAATGTAATTTTTTAATGTTTAAAAATACATTTTTTAAAAACCCATCAATTTTCTATAAATGTAGGTTTTTTACTTTAAAAGTGAAAATATAAATATTTAGAAATTGTTTTTAATAAATGAATATTATTTTTGGAATCAAGATGTCAGAATTACCCATTTATTGTTTTTTCATAATTTTCAGAGCGAGTAGAATTTTTAGGTAATAATTAAAAACCATTTAAATATAGTTTATTTTATGACGTCATAATGGATCAATAGTAATGTATTAAACACTATAAAAGGGAAATTCGAAAAAATACAGGCTTAAATTTAAAATAATATCATTTTAAATCTGTTTTATTTTTTTAATAATGCCTTAGTGAATCTTTCAAAATGAATAATATATTTTATGATTTTATGTTAATTTAATTAATAATGAGACTCAAATCCACATAATCTAAGATAATATTTTAGTTTCTTCAGCCCATGGCCTTATGAATAATTTTTTTTTCAACTGCTAATTGGAAAAACCAATGGGAAAAAATAGGCGAGGGTTTCCAGTTTTGTATATTTAGTTTTATAGATTCCAAAACCTACGTTTCTGAAATATTAAATAAATCCCCTCTCATTTATTATATAAACCCATCCATGATCTACCGTATCATGATTTACATACATGGAGTATGTCCTTACTGTAACATTCCTTTTCTAGATTCCTATCAATGCTCCCCATTCTACCAGTAATCCCCTCTTAAAGCTTTTGAAGTCAGACACTCATGTTACATTTCCTTCAATTCTAATTTTTATCAAAGTTTCTTTATCTTGTCACACCCTTTTATTTTCATTTAAAAATGATGGGGTATGTTTTATCACATCCCACATACATCCCTAATTATTTTTTAATGATGATATCCCCTTTCTATCTCATTAATCTGCCACGTACACCCATTACCATGTAGAAATTTCATAAGTGTTATTCTATTTCACATCTTTCTTAAAATTTAGTTATTATGTTATGCCTTATATTTACAAATTCCTTATGTTGGGACATGTATTTATATGACTCTATTAATATAAATTTCTTTTATATATGATAAGAGACCTCTTTCTCACTCATCAATCTTTTTTATGAATTTGTTTGTCACACCGTTAGGCTGTAGAAATTGCACCATGAATCTCTATTCCAAAACAATTGAGTAAAGGAATACCATACGAATTACCTATCATGGGTGTTCAAATTTATACCCTTATACATTTTTATTTAGGACATACATGTATGTATTTTACACCAATTCATCATGGAATAAAGTATTATGATGAATGAATCCACGCTTTATGGTCTTTGTGGAAAACATATGTCTGAGAAAGAAATAAATGTGATAGGTGCACCCAAAATTATATAGAACCCTAAAACATTGGGTAATGATTATAATCATTATAATACATTTTGGTAAAATGTTTTAACTTATTTTTTATTGGGATTTTTCCACTATTATGTCATCGGAGTTTACCTTGACCTATGATGCAATGTTTTAAGTTGTTTCTGCATTTCAATTTTATGAGTATCATGTTATTTCATGAAATTATGTTCATTATTCCTATATTCTAAATTGATTAACCTATTATATAACATGGGTTGCCTATATCATGTTTTTTTATGTTTATTCCCTTACTGGGCTTTATAGACCACCCCTTTCTTGTGTATGTCCTCAGGCTATCCTCTACAATATTAAGTAAGAATGAATGTTGTGGTAATTTAAAATAATTTTTCAATAATGATGTTCTATTTCATGTTTTATGTTGTCATTTAATGTTCCATGTTTCCTAATACGCTATTTTTATCAATCATTATGGTTGTATTAACTGTTATGTTATATCATTAAATCATGTATGAATGTAATAAAAAGAATAGGGTTGTTATGGAATGCATAATTGTGGAAAGATTTGTCACATCCATGATTTTTTTTGACAAACTATTTTGTTTATTTATTTGTATGGAGTTTATTAATGGGTTTCCCAAGGATTTTTTTTGAAAATTGATATTTTTGGATTAACAGCAAGTGACACATGGTTGGTGTAAGATTTGGGGAAACTGCATGCCCCTAACCATGAAACCATGCAACCAATTTTCTTCCCTAATTGTAGAGACTATGTGGTTGTCAGACGTTATAGATAACTCTGTGTGCTAACTATGTGCATTGTTCCTCTTAGATAGCAAGGGACACATGGTTTTTGCATGGTTTTTCAAAATGCATGGGCTAATCGTGTGACCTTTCTAACCCATTAAAATTGTGAAATTACACTTCTACCTCTTTATATTTTAATCACCAAAATATCGAATTTTATATTCTCTATGTACATAAAACTCAAAGGGAGACCCTATATTATTTTACAAGAATCTTCTATTATCCAAATATGTGGATATATGGTTTTCTTCAAGTTTTATGTTTTATTCTTGAAGTTAATTTTCTCCCCTCTTCTGCCTCTTCCTATATCAATTTCCTCTTGATTTATTCTTCCTTACTGGTCATGTTTATTTACAAGTCATGTTTCATTGAGTTTTTAAATAGAGGTTCTGATTAGTTAAGTCTTCTCTTAGATGTTCATTCTTCTTGAAAGCCTCTTAGAGTTGTTTCGGGTGGGTGTTATTTTACGGAATGGTATTTGATGTTGGTTTCCATTTTCACTTGTCCATTAAATTTATCAGTCATTATTTTCATGAGTTTCACTCAATCCATGGATGTAAATTACTGATGTATAAGTTTGTTAAATATGTTTTTTATCAAAACGTGAAGGAATTTTCATCGTGTTTTTATGTATATGCACATTTTTTATTAAGTGTTCCACAAAAACATTATGATAAAATGCATGATTGGATTTTGAACATTATTTGTGATTTTTGAATCATGATTTTGTCGTGGTAAATTTATTTGGCTTATATTTTTTTTATTCTGGTATGGGTTTTTCCAAAATGTTTTTGGATTTTAATGTGTTGTGTGTTTTGTTCCTTGAATTTTTTTTTCATGTGACGATGGTGTGTGACCTGTATGGCATTTTTTTGGAAGTGGATTTAGTATGGAAATTGGATGTGAGTGAATAAATAAAATTTCCAAAAATGTTTGTGATTTTAATAATAGTTTGTTTTCACCATTTTTAAGGGGGGATTTGGTACTTTGAAAAATGTTTTTTCTTAAAGAGGGATTGAGTCCCATCTGGTGCCTTTGTCGAAATGGTTGTTTTGAAAAATCTCTATGGATAAGTCTCTATCTATATTTTATGTCGAATGTTATGGAAGTCACATACTGAGAGGCTCTCTCATGATCAAATGGATTAATGGAATGAAATTGTCTTTTTTTGGTGGGGGGGGGGGGGATCAGGGGTTACTTGTTGTGAGAGTTACTTGTGTATGATGTAAGTACATGTGATGGGATGCTCAGTTGTAATTCTTCTGGCTCACTACCTCATTATTCTAGTCATGGGAACCTATAATAACAGTTCTATTTTCATTGAATGGTTTATAATCTAGAAAAAAAATTATATCTGGCTAGTGGACCATAATGTAGAAATTTCTTCAATTTGGATGTGTCTTTCATTGGCCAATCTTGTGGTATTTTTATAGCTACCCATGGGATAAGCCAAGGTGACCCACTCTCCCCTATAATTTACGTCTTGATGTAGGACATGATCAGCCGGCTGATCAACATGGGAGTTTCTTATGGAGATAATCTTACCTTTCGTAGGAGATTGAATCTACCCTCTATTTCTCATCTGGTGTTTGCAGATGACTCCATAATTTTCACTAATTCTAGTTGGAGGTCGGCCCGAGGGATCAACAGGGCTTTGGATGAATATTGTTCCTGGAGTGGCCAGATCATTAACCTATCTAAGAGAAACATTTACATTTATAATAAATTTGGAACTAGTTGGGTCACTCATTTGTGCAATGAGCTTCACATGGAGAAATGATCCTTTCCTTTGGATTACCTCGGTGCTCCAATTTCCTCTGGAAGAACCTGCATTAATGAATTTGATCGGATAATGAGCAGAATTTCTAGTCATGTGCTAAATTAGAATATTCATCATCTATCCTTTGGGGTCCTGATTACCCTTATCAACAACATCTTATCTTTAATTCATGTCCATGCTCTTTCGTCCATAAAAGTTACGAAGGGGGTAATTGTTATAATTGATAAAATTATAGCGTGTTTCATCTGGGATGGTTTATCTGAAAGCGAGTATCACCGGTCTTCATGGAAAAGGATGGTGAGACCTATCCATAAAGGAGGGATCAATTTTTATAATCATTCAGACACCACGCACTATATGAATGCGAGGCTGGCATGGGAGGTTGTGGAAGGGAGTACTCTTTGGGGAAAATCATCTCTGCAAATGTTGTGGGCACTTATGGGGGTGGCCAGGGGTCCCCTTTCTAGACGATGAACTCCTTTCTCACTCTCAACCCTATGTGGTTACTTTCAGTGGATTGTGGGTGAGGAGAACATACTTTTCTGGAATCACAATTGGGGAAGGATCCTTGCTTGGCTTCCCGGGGTGTCATGTCCCTCAGATTATGTTCAAGGAGGCCAGTATGCATCCTGGTTTAATACATGCGGTTCTCGATAAAGATCAATGAGGAATGTTTTATCTCATCTGCATCAATTCAGAATAAGATAGGTGTGTGTTTACACCCTCCACCTCAGAGTTCTTCAAGTTAAAATATTTTCAGAGGACTCTTCTTCCTCAGGAGTAGTCGAATTGTTAGAATTTCAGTATATAGAGTAGGAATATTCTAACCAAATATAACATTCTCACTTGGAGAATCAAGAATCAGGTTGTTCCAACTGATGACAGGATCTAGATGTTGGGTATCAATCTCCCCTACAAATGAAACAACTATACAAGGCATCAAGAGGAGTCTAAGAACCATATATTTTTTTTATAGTGAATGGGATTAGGATATTTGGAGATTATTTAGTGATTTTTCGGGGCTGCATTATACTACTACTCTGGACAGATCTTTTCTAGAATGGTGGTTTTGGGAATGAATAAATCAGCTGTGGAATGACTTGCGAAGGAGATTATTTTGAATGCAACGTGTTGGTGTATCTAGAATGCTAGAAACCAGACTAGGTATGAAGGCATTACCTCCTCTAGACGATCCATTATCACAAGAACCAGGTCACTCTTACTGGATAAGGTTTCTATAATAAACAACTGGCGAGATGCGCCTTCTCTGAGATTTTTGCAAAGTAGCATTTCTCTTGAAAATTCTAGATATGGAGGTAATAGCAGATAGTGGGTGTGATGGAATCATCCTTCCTCTAGTATCAAGCTTAATGTGGATAGCTCGTTAAATGAGGGGATAATCTGTGGGGAGGTGTGGTTCGGGATTTCATGGGCAGCGTCCTTCTTTCATTTTCTGCTTTCTATGGACAAGGGATGTCTATACAAGCAGAAGCTAACATGATGTTCATAGGTTTTCAGTTATTACAACAGGATAATATTGATCTCTTTCAATTGGATACTACTTCTATGATTATATATGCCTCCATGCATGGAAATTTTTTACTCCATGGTCGATTGATTACATCATCCGAAAATACAAATCCATTCTTGGCAGCAACACTTCGTTGGTGCACACTTGGAGGGAAGGGAACAAGGTTGTGGATCATCTCACATCCATGGATGTTACGGATCAGTGCCCCAATAGTATTTTCTTCCCTAGCTCCCTCTTTTTTGATACCAGAAGGGGTGAATATTATTAGAGGCTATTGACATGGTCTTCATTACATTAGACCCCTAGACCTTTCTTGGGTTTTCGGACCTTTGGATCTTTTTGTTTTTTGGTGGTCCCATTTTTTCCTATTTAATAAAAATGTAACTTTGAGGATGGGATAATACTCTTATGTTAGGAACAATAGGGTTCAATGAAGCGTGTTGGTGAGTTGATGTCATTGGGTAAGGCATGATTTTTTGGTGAGTAAAATAAAAGTATGTTCAAGATTATTCACTGGATCTCCTACATTATTCAATTTTATTTGGAAGATAGTGTATTAGAGTAGATAATTGATATTATTGTGGGTTATTTTCTCCATAGAAATATATTTCATTTCCATTTTGATGTGGTTATTGCTGTTTCTCTATTGTCTGGTGAACTTGTTTTTTCAAATGGATGTGTGGGGTTTTCAATTGTTTTATGAAAAATGATTTGGGACATGGTTTTCACTCCATTAATTCAATTTTCGAATTAAAACTTTCATCCTATCTCTTTTGAAATTATAATGGTTAATTCTTCAAAAGAATCGGTTTAAGTTATAAAAAGGGAAATGGTCTGTGTTTTGGTTTAATGGAAATTCTGTGAAAGATATTACTTTTATATTTATTTCAATCCTGATGCTTTTTATTAATTTATTTTGAAGGATGTGAATTGTAAATAGATTATTTACACCCACCTAATGAGTTATAAAAATCCCACCTATAGTTTAACCTTTTTTAGCTTTTGGTGTAGGTTCTGTATAGGTTTATACCACTGTGGGTGATGTTGGATTTGGGAACAAAGTGTGACCCTTAGTGTCAAATAAAGACCTTAGGGTTTTCATGATCAGTTTCGGTTTTTATAACTTTCTTTATAAATTTATTTTTTAAATCGTGTTCATTCTGGTAACGGTATTTATTTAGTGTTTCTCTATTGATTTTCTAATGTTCAGTTTATTTTATTCAGTGATATCGTTCCATTGGTTTCTCTGTTGATTCCTTACCATTAGTTTCTAGCCCATGATGATTAGAAATCCCTCACAAGCCTTGCCTTGGTCTGACATGGGTTACTAGTTTGGGGATGACCATGGTTTTTTTGTGAAAATATAGACTATAATTGGTCATTCAAGGGTAGAAAATTACATACATTGAATTTACTTATATGTATTGAATGATACATTTTTCTTTAATCATGAGTTTGTAAATAAGGGAATCCTATGTTAGAGTCTCCAATAATGATAAAGGATGAATTTAAAAGATATGGTCATGGACTTGTGTCATAGATGGGACTATAATGTAGGATCCAAGTGTAATTATGTGTCTCATAAAAGAAAGTATCATGAAACATGTAGTTCTGGGAGAATAAAGTTCCATGTACTGGTCATGTTCTTATGTAGGGAGAGGTCATTTTTTTAATATTTAACTTGTATAGGATGCATGATGCAAGAATCACTACATATCTCGTTGGATAAAGAATAAATCCACATGTAGTGATCATAATGTTGTGTGGTGGGAGACCGTCACAACAATGAGGTAGTCCTCTTGAGTGATGACGAAGTAGAAAAGGAAATTATTATATGATGCACCACAAGTAATGCATGTAACTTTTGGAATCAGAGGACAAAAGGTGCTAGATGCACACATTTTATGAATATAGAGTTTATACCAATGATAAATGTGGAGATTTTGAGATGGTATGAGATGCTATATAAATTTACATATAGTGAGAAAAAAGGTTAATTAAGGCCATGTGGAACATAAATGAGTTAATAATTAGTTATAAAAAGTTTTAGGTCATGATGCATGGACCAAAAGGATACCTTTTTGTGTCTCTACCATAAAGGGAGTCCCCTATCCTGATTTAAATACCATGATAGCCCGGATAAATGTGGGAAACATGAAATTATAGATTGTTTCCCTTATATCATGGAAGTGAGAAACAAGAGCTATGTCGTGGCATGAGACCATCACTAGAATATAGGTTTCTCTTAGGAGAAGGAAAAAAACGTTTAGTTTTACATTATTTCAAAGGGATGTCATCCATAAACTTTTAACACCCATTAGCAAGTAATATTAAACATAAAGATTACCAGAGTATTGTAAGGATGCTTTATGACAAACCTGATCTTTTATAACGAACATAAACATGATTTTTTACATAAGAACACTCACTTGATACAACATAGAAGATTTAGTGGGCTAGTGTCATTGGATCATAAGAACATTACATAAAAATGCAGACATAAAAACAACATATTTACTGAAAACATCATTTAGATGACCACTACATTCCCTTGTACATAACATTGCATGGGATAACCTGAGGACATGCATAAGAAAAGGGTGAGCTATAAAGCCTAGTAAGAGAGTAAAAAAGTTAGAACATGATGATTACAATACATGTTAGGAAATAGGAATATAAATGGATTGAAAGAGAAAATTTAACATAAAGGCTTGATATTGCATGATTATCATAACATGGAAATGTGGCAACAACACTTAACATGAAATTAACATGAGCCAAGGCTCATTGCACATGAAGCATGAGTAAAACCTCATTGAAAATAAAACACGAGTAAACCCTCATTGAACATAAATTATCATAAGTCAACACTCATTGCACATGACATTTCATTATACTATACATTACCCAATTAATTGGAGTGCTATATGGGCGCAACCTTCTTAAACATTTCATTTCATGCATAAATTTGACACCTGGATCATACAACATGGAATTATTCAACATCATAATTTATTGCATGAAAAAAGATTGTGGAATACATCAGTAAGGCTTTGAAAAAAAATAAGTAAATATTCATAATGGTTAATACTCTTGATAGATAAATGGACATGGTATTCACTACACAATGACTTTGGCATGAAAAATTGCAGTGCAATTTCGACCTCATAACGACATGACATAACAACTCATGAAAATGGTTGATGAGAGATAAAGGAATGTATCATCATATTTACATGAAATGGAAAGTAATTGGGTCATATAGATACATTTACCAAGATAAATAATTGATTTTTTTTAATAATATGAAATAATTGCTTGAATGTAAATTAGGAGAGAGAATTACCATATGGAATTTCGGTATGGTATCAAGTGTAAATGGGAAGAATTAATGAAAGAAACTGGGGTATCTCGTCTTTTAAAGACATGGAGGGAATTATGGGGGAGGGGAAAAATCTCACCACACTATTCATAATTGAAAATAAAATTGTATAACAATATTAACAAACTTGGATAAAATGAGAAATTAAGGAAACCGTTACATAGAAGTGTGATCCCAGAGGCTTGGGATAGGCTTGAGAGAGTAATTTTGGGAGCATGGGGCTTCTTGGGAGGATTATAGGGAGAGGAGGGATGGGTTTGGACGAACTCCAAAGGCTTTGAGTGATGATTGTATGGGATCATGGGTGGGTTTATATAGGAAAGTAGAGGGAGTTATTTATTATTTTGGTTTGAGACACCTCACATTAAACTAATCAAATCCACAAACTAGTCCATGGTTTTTTAACATGTTTTTTTTAAAGAGGAGTGGAATAAAATATTTTATAAGGCCAATGACCGAGGCTCTTAATATAATAGGATTTGTTATGTGGAGTTGAGTAACACTCCCAAAGAAAATAAATTAAAAAGACCAAATGTTTTATAAGTCATGGAGGGTCGATTAAAGAATTTTAAAATAAATCAAACAAATAAAAAATAAAAATATTTTAATGTAAAAACATATATTTGAAGAAAATAATGTTTATTGTATTTTATTACATAACAATTGGGTCATAATGATGTCATAAAACACATTATACATTTAAACGATAGTAAATTTTTACCCAAATATTTGACTGTCTCAAAAAATATAGAAAATTTCACCATTGGATAAATTTGACATCTTGATTCCAAAAATAATATTCATTTTATGTAGGTAATTTTATAAATATTTTAATTTTCAATTTTTAAATAAAAATTGACATTTATCAAAAATCCATGGGGTTTGTAAAAAATAGCTCTCAAACCATAATGAAAATTACAATTGCATTCATAAAATTATATGATCATTTGTATTTAAAAAAAATTAATTTAATAATAATAATAATATATTATTAAAATATTATATGATTCAAAATTCCATTAACTCAAAAAAATAGATTTCTTAGTTGAATATTAACTAAAAATACTTTTTGAGCTTTAAAGACTGTTTACAAAGCAACAATAATAAAATTAATGTATATTCTTTATACAAAAATATTTTTAATGGTCATAGTTCTAGGGTATTGTTCAATAACCCCTTAAAAATACACGCATAAGACCTTAGGATAAGGCGTGTGATGATGACAAAATCTTAGGGTGGCTCAGATAACATTGCTTGAGTGGTAATCATTATCAAGATAAAGTTCTCCCATAGGAGGTTCTGCCCGAGATTAACATATTCAAGCTCGGTGTGGGATTGGCGAAGAATGAGACCCAAATATTCCACCTCCATTCCAATCTCTGACAATAGGACTTTGTACGGGGCATGTCTACTGGATGAGGCCATCACTTCTTTTTTCTGAATAAGTTGGTTTTGTTAAATCACTATATTTAGACTAGTCGTGTGATCACAGTTCAATGGCTATATTAGCAACATTCAAAATTACTAATGGTATCCCAAATCATAAAACCAATGAAGTTCATACGTTTTACAAAACCATATAATAAAAAATTTAAAAAGACCAAGAATAATTTTAACTAATGAACATTTGGGTCGTTACAATCTTCCCCCTTAAGAAATTTTTACCTCTAAATTTTATTTTCCCACACTAAAACATATGTGGGTAACTCTTTTTCATCACTTCCTCTGACTCCCACATCACTTCATCAATCTTTTTGTTTCTCCACAACAACATGACGAGGGGCATTGTCTTATTTCGTATAGCATTTTCTCTACGATCTAAGATCTTCACCGGTTTCTCCTCATAAGAAAGATCATCCTATAAATGTAAAACATATTAAGAGAGTACATGTGAAGGGTTTGGTATGTACTT
This sequence comes from Viscum album, assembly GCA_963277665.1. NCBI lineage: Eukaryota > Viridiplantae > Streptophyta > Magnoliopsida > Santalales > Viscaceae > Viscum > Viscum album. The sequence continues at coordinate 1,546,259,946 of OY728153.1, read as the reverse complement.
CCATAAAAGGGATACATGAAAGTCATCATGTACTTTGGACATAATATGTGTAAGTGCTAGTCGATAGGCCACAACCCCGACACGATCAAGAATCTCTAAGGGGATGATGTTCCTAGGACCTACCTACTCTTTCTTTCCAATCCTCATGACCTTATTCCATGGAGATAAGAATAGAAACACCATGTCTCTAAATTTGAAATCAATGTCTCACCGATGGTTATCTACATGACTATTCTGCCAAATTTGGGCTTCCTTGATATGCTGGTGATGAGTTTTCACCTTCTCCACCATTTCTTCAACCTTTTGTAGTCCTATCAGCGTACGCTCAATGACATCATCCTAACAGGCCGGCGTTCTTCAACTTTTACCATTAAGGGATTCATATGCTTCCATTCAGATATTTGAGTGGAAACTGTTATTGTATGAGAATTCAACCAGTGGTAGATATTGGTCCCACCCTCCATTTAAGTCCATGGAACACGATCTTACCATATATTCCAATGTCTAAATGGTTCGCTCAGATTGGCAATCAGTTTGAGCATTATTTTCTATAATGATGTTCAGTTCAGGGCTTAGATCATGAGGGATTCTTTTCCAGAACATTGATGTATATCTAGGAACTTGATCTAATATAATAAATAATGGTACTCCATGTATCCATACCACTTCTCTGATGTAAATCCATGCATGTTGATCTACTGATAAGTCCTCTCAAATCATAATAAAGTGACCTATCTTTGTATGACAATCCACAATGACCCATATAGTATTGTTTACTCTGGATGTCCTTGGAAGTCCGGTGAAAAATCCCATGATAATTTTGTCCCACTTCCATGTTGTTATGGGTAGAGGTTGAAATATCCCCCTAGAAAATTTACTCTCATCCTTCACTTGTTGACAAAAAAAGAACATTGATATATATCATCACCAATATTCCTTTTCATGTTTTCCCACCAAATGTTTTCTTATAGATATCGATATATCATTGTGCTCCCCGAGTGAATAAAGAAGTTTGAGCTATGTGCATGATTCAGAAGCTCTTTCTTTATCTCTAGATTAGATGGTACACATAATTGTGCCCCAAATCTCACAATCACATCCTGGTCATCAAATAACTCTGAGGATTTACCATTTCTGATAGCTTCCACCCTTTTTGTAATTTTCACATCTTTTCATTGAGCATACATTAACCATTCCAAGAGAAATGGTTGAGAAATAATTTGTGAATGGACTGATGATGTCCCCTTATTTATGATTCCCATGTCCATATCCATTAAATCCATAGATATTAGATCCTTTTAAATTATCATTAGTGATTGAATTTCTAGATCCATTCTACTTAGAGCATCTGTCACTTTGTTCACTTTCCCAAGGTTGTAATGGATTGTGTAGTAATAGTGTATGATCTTCTCTAACCATCTACATTGGTGCATATTCAACTCTTTCTCTATGAATATATACTTGAGGCTTTTGCGATCTGTATATATTTCCCACTTCCCCCTAAATATATAATGCTACAAAATTTTAAAAGAGAAGATCATGATAGCCAACTTGATGTCATGTGTAGGATACTTCTACTCATGAACGTTCAATTTCCTTAACGCATAGGCAATAACTTTTTCATTTGGCATCAACACGGATCTGAGGCCCTTCTTCGAAGAATCACTAAATACCACAAAAAAATATCCACTTATGTGTAGTGTGAGCACGAGAGCAGTGATAAGCCTTCTTTTCAACTCCTTAATGATTTCTTTACATTTTTCACTCTAACCAAACATTAAACCCTTCCGAGTTTTCTGCGTAAGAGGGTTGGATAATCGTGAGAAATTTCTCACAAAACGTTGATAATATCTAGCTAAATCCATTAGGCTATAGATATTTGTTACCAATGATGGACTCAGTTATCCCTATTTTGTAGCTGTCTTGGAGGGATCCACAAATATACCATTTCCTGTGATGATATGACCCAAGAATGAGACCTCCTTCAACCCGAACTCACATTTGTTGTACATTTCATTGAGATTCTTCTTTCCTAAGGTCTCTAGGGCAGTTCTTAGATACTCCTCATGACCCTCCTTGGTTTTGGATTATATTAGAATATCATCTATAAATACTGTGAAAAATTTGTTGAGGTAATATCTAAAGGCTCTCTCCATCACGCACATGAAGATTACTAGTGCATTAGTGAGTCAAAAAGTCATTACTATGAATTTATAGAGCCCGTATCATTTAAAAAACCTTCTTGGGGATATCTTCTTTCGCCACCTTTACTTGATAATATCCCGACTACAAATCCACCTTATATAAGTATTATTCTCCACATAGCTGATCAGAAAAGTTGTCATTTCATGGGAGAGAATACTTTTTATTTATCATGATTTTTTATGCTCACAATAATCAATGAAAAGGTGCCTTGACCCATCTTTCTTCCTGACAATGAGGACTGGTATAACCCTTGGTGAAGTAATTGGGTATATAAACCCTTTATCTAGATTCTCCTATAGTTGTTTTTCCATCCCATCAAGCTCCACAACATCTATTCTATACTAAGTCTTGGATATTGGAAATGCCCCAGGTATAAGGCCAATTAAGAATTCAAGATCTCTTCTTCATGGAAGACCAGTCAATTACTCGGAAACACTTCGGGGAATTCCCTCACAATAGGAATGTATTCAAGGATGGTTGCTTCCATGGACTCAACCATCTAAGCTAGATATGTGTTCTTAAAGGGTAGGTATATCCATGCTTGAGATGATGGTGATAAAAAAAGATTCATCCTCCTCCTTGCACTTGTACAGAATCGGGGGTCGATTCACCACGTGGAGAGTGATTTCCCTCTCCTGGCAATTTATGAAGGCTCTATATAAGGAAATCCAATCCATGCCATGAATTGATTAAAATTACACTAGGGGGGGTATGATGAGGTTATCTAGGAAGTTCAATCCCCATATTAATATAAAAGACGAGTTATATTCATGGGATGTAATGATTGAACCATTTTTCATACTCCCCAACATCTTTACTTCTCTAATTTGTGGTGGTGTTATGATTGTTCTACTAATATTTCAGGATATAAAAGAATGAGTAAGGAAATAGATGAGAACCTTTCCTTTTAATTTGGTATTTTGGTTCTACTCTATCCAATATAGAAATACGGTTGAGTATCTTAAACTATTAAACACAAAAGGGGAATTTGAAGACAAAAAGGGATAACTTATAAATTACTTTTGTTTCCTTAACAAAGTAATTTATAGGCTTTAATCTATCTTATCCATGATCTAATTCTCAACAAATATTCCTTGGGGAATTTTTTATGTCCCTTAACAATGGTTCATACTAATCTTCTGAATTTACGAAAGAATATCCCATGGTAATTTCGTAACCAAGAGTAAAACAACACCCATTATCGTGGACCAGTTCCCATTTGATTCTATCTCAAAACAGTGTTTTCGAGGATTTCCCCCAGGATACATCATTCCCAAAGCATCATCTACCTAATCGTCTCCAGATATGGACGTATTTTCTTGATAAACCACAAATTAAATACTTACCAAAATATTAGGAATGTTTTTATTATACTTATTCTTATCCCTATGGATTTCACTAGGGTATTAGAATCCTAATCCCAAAAATAACTAAACCTATCCTCTAAAACTTACTATAACAACCCTGATCTTTATTTTCAAATATAAACATGATTTATTACATAATAACCTTGAATTGATAAACATAAAAGGTTGAGAGGTCTAGTGTCTTTGGGGATTAGGAACATTACATAACAACATATACATAAAACACAATATCATTATTGAAAACTTACTTTACATGACCACTACATTCATTCATACTTAGCATTGCATGGTATAACCCGAGGACATGCATAAGAAAATGGGGAGCTATAAAGCACAGTAAGGGTGTTAATACGGTATAACATAATGATTACTATACATGTTCAGCTATAGTTATATAAATGGAGTGAAAGAGAATCGCTAACAAAATTCCTGATATAGCATGATTATTCTAACATTTAAATGTGGCAACAATATATAAAATTGTATTAACAGGATCCAAGGCTCATTCCACATGGAGCATGAGTAAACCCTCATTTCACAAGAATAATGAGTAAACCATCATTTCACTTGAATTAGATTGAGTCAAAAATTATTGTACATGATGTATCATGATACTATATATTACCCAATTCAATGGAGAACTATCAGGGTGTACCCTTCTTAAAATTTTCATTTCAAACATTAGTGTGCCACACAGATTATACAACATGGAATTATTCAACAACATAATTTATTCCACAATAATGAAATTTGGAATACATACATGAGTCTATTTAAACACTATGTAAATGTGCATAAAGGTGAATACCATTGAGAGATAAATGAGAATGGTATTTACTACACAATGACTTTGGCTTGGAAACTTTTGGTGCAATTTCGGCAACATAACGGCATAACATAAGAACATAAAAAATTTTTGATTAGAGAGAAAGGGATGTCTCATTATATGTTCATTAAATATAATGTAAGGGGATCATATAGATACATTTCCCAAGATAAATAATAGAATTTGGGTTCATAATACAAAAAATTTCTTGAAAGTAAATAAGGAGAGAGAAATCCCTTACGGAGTTTCGGCATGGTAATGGTTGTAAATGGGAGGAATTAATGGGTGAAAAAGGGGTATCTCATTATTAAAAAACAAGGATAAAAGTATGGGGGACTTTTGAAAGCATACCCCAACATTATTAATTTATAATAAAATGGCATAACAATATTATGAAACGTGGATAAAATGAGAACGGAAGGAAACCCTTACATGGAAGTGTGATCGCTAATGATTGAGAGAGGCTTGGAAGAGGCTTCTTGAAAGCATGGGGAACCTTGGGAGGATTCTAGAGAGTGGAGTGCCGAGGTTGGATGAACTCTAAAGGCTTTGAGTGAAGATGATGTGGGAGCATGGGTGGGTTTATATTGGAAAGGAGAGGGAATTATTTATTATTTAGGATTGAGACACTACACATTAAACTAATCAAAATCCCAACCCTTCCCATGGTTATTGCCCATGTTGTCTTTCAAAGGGGAGTAGAAAAAAATATTTTATAAGGACAATGGTCGATCTTATTAATGTATTAGGGTTGTTTATGTGGATGTGGTTCACACTCACAAGGGAAATAATTTAAGAAGACCAAATGTTTTATAAGTTTTGGAGGGTCCACTAATGCTTTGTAAAGTAAATCAAAAAAATAATATAATAACATTATTTTAATGGTAAAACATATATTTCCCGAATATAACGTTTCTAGTAATTTATTTCATCACTATTGGGTCATTATGATGTCATAAAACACATTATTTATTTAAACAATATTTAATTTTTACCCAAAATTCGATCGTCCCATAAAATTATAAAAATTTCACATTTGGATAATTGCAACGTCCTGATTCCAAAAACAATATTCAAATTATCAAAATAATTTCTAAATATGTGGATTTTATCTTTTAAAATAAAAACCGACATTTATAAAAAATTAATGGGTTTGAAAAAAATAGATTTCAGACCTTTATAAAATTTAAAATTGCATTCATAAAATTAGACAATCATTTATATTTAATAAAAACTAATATTATAATAATAATATTAATATTTTATTAAAATATTGTCTAATTAAAATGTCCATTAATTTATAAAAATAGATTTCTTGGATTAATATTAATTAAAAATACTATTTGGACTTTAAAAACTATTTAAAATGTAACAAAAATAAAATGAATGTATATTATTTGTACAAAAATAATTTACATGGTCATAGGCCTTGGGTATTTTTACAAAACCCCTTAAAACACCTTCATAAGACCTTACGATAAGGTGCGTGATAGTGAGATACTCTTGAGGTGGCTCGGATAATATCGGTCGAGTGGTAATCTCTATCCACGTCCACTTCTCTCGTAGGCAGTTCTGCTCGAGCATAACATATTCAAGCTCAAATTACACTTGGTCAAGAGTGAAGCCCAAAGACACCACCTCCTTTCCGAGATCTGACAAAAGGGCTTTGTATGGGCTAAGTCTACTGGATGAGGCCATCACCTCCTTTGTCAGAGTAAATTGGATTTGTTAAATCCCAATATTTATACTAGTCATGTTATCAGTGTTCAACAGCTATATTAGCAACAGTCACAATTCCAAATGGTATCCAAAATCATAAAACCGAGGATGTGCATACATTTTACCTATCTATATTATATGAAATTTAAAAATACCAAGAATAATTTTAATTAATAAATTTTTAGGTCGTTATAGTCTTACCCCCTATAAGAAATTTTTGACCTGAAATTTCTTTTTCCCACACTAAAAGAGAGGTGGGTAACTCTGCTTCATCACTTCCTATAATTCCCAAATCGCTTCTTCAAACATGCGTTTTCACCACAACACCTTGTCGAGGGGAATTCTCTTATTTCATAGAACTTTTTCTCTATGATCTAAGGTATTCTCTATTTTCTCTTTGTAAGAATGATCATACACTAAATGTACTACCTCTGAAGTGAGTACATCTGAAGGGTCTAGTATGTACTTCTTTAAGAGGGACACACGAGAGAAATCATGTACTTTGGCTATGGTAGGTGGATGTTCTAGTCGATTCGCCACAACCCCGAAATGGTCAAGAATCTCGATGGGGGTGATGTACCTATGACTTAACGTCCCATTAATTCCTAACCTAATTACCATATTCCATGGAGATATGCATAGAAAAACCATGTCTCCTACTTTGAACTCAATGTCTCTCTGACGGTTATCTGGATAAATCTTCTATCAATGGTGGGCTACCTTGATATGATGCTGAATGGTTTTCACCTTATCCACCATTTCATCGACCATTTCAGGTCCTAGAATCTTACACTCACAGACTTCATCCCAATACACCAATTTTTTTTCACCTTTTCCCATAAAAGGCTCTATATAGTGTCATTCAGATGCTCGTCTGAAAACTGTTATTGTAGGATAAATCAACCGGTGGAAGATGTCAGTACCATCCTCTTTTGAAGACCAGAAAACATGATCTTAACATGTATTCCAATGTCTTAATATTTCTCCCAGATTATCCATCACTATAAGGATGATAGGCTGTACTGATGTTCAGTTTTGTTCATAGAGATATTGGAGAATTTTCTAGAACCTCATGGTAAGTTTTGTGTCATGATAGAATATGATAGATAGTGTTACTCCATGCATCCTTACCACTTCTCTGATGTCAATATATGCATGTTTATCCATTAATAAGTCCTCTATAATTGCGATAAAGTAACCTGCCTTCGTATGATGATCCACAACGACCAATATTTCATTATTTCCTCTAGATGTCCTTGGAATTCCAGTGATAAAGTCCATGGTAATGTTTTCCCACATCCATTTTGGTATGGGTAGTGGTTGCATCATCCCTTTAGACTTCTGATTCTCTGCCATTAATTGTTTACATACAGGGCCCTTCGATGTATATTCAGAAACCATACTTTTCATATTGTCCCACTAATTGTTTTCTTAGAGATCTCGATACATCTTTGTGCTTCCCAGATGAATAGAAAATCATGAGCTTTGTGAGTCATTCAGATGCTCCTTATTTATCTCTGGATCGTACGGTACACATAATCATGACTCAAATCACACAATCTCATCCTTATCAACCACAAACTATAAGGATATACCATTTTTGATAGCTTCCTCCCTTTTTAAATTTTCCACATCCTCTCTTTGAGCGTCCTTTAACCTTTAAAAAACATATGGTTGTGCAATTATTTGTGAAAGGATTTATGATTTTCCTTCCTTTATGATTCTCATTTCCATCTTCATCAAATACAAGAAAATTTGATTCTTTTCAATTCTCATTAATGATACGATTTTTGGATCCTTCCTACTTAGAGCATCTCCACCTTGTTCGCATTCCTATTATGGTAATGGATTGATCACTCAAAGTATTTGATCAGATCTAACCATATTAGTTGGCACATATTCAACTATTTCTATTAGAATATATACTTGAAGATATTGTTGTCTATATATATATATATATATATATATTTTTCACACTTCTCCCCAAAGTTATAATGCTGCCAAATTTTCATAGCGAATATCACTACATCCAACTCGATGTCATGTGTTGTATAGTTCTTATCATGAACATTCAATTTCCTTGAAGAATATTCATTTACTTTTTCATTTTTAATCAACACACATCCCAGTACCATCATTGAAGCATCACTAAATACCACAAAAATTTCTCCACTTGTGGGTAGTGTGTGCAAGAGAGTAGTGATATGTGTACTTTTCAACTCCATGAAAATTTCCTCACATTCATCACTACATGAAAACTTCACTCCCTTTAATGTTAGCATGTTATGTGGTTTCGACCATTGGGAGAAATTTCTCACAAATCGTCGATAATATCTAGCTAACCCCTAGAAGCTACAGATATCTATAACTGATGTTGCCTATAGTCATCCCTCTATTTGTAGCTATCTTGGAGGGAACCACATATATCCCATTGCTTGTTATGATATAACCCAATAATGAGACCAACTTCAACCAGAACTCAAAATTTCTGTACATTGCATCAAGCTTTTTCATTTTACAAGGTGTCAAGTATAGTTTGAAGATAATCCTAATTATCCTCCATGGTTTTGGAGAATATTAGAATACCTTCTATAAATACTGCCAAAACATTGTTGAGGTAATCTCTAAACACTATATTCCTCAAGTCCCTGATGATTTCAGGAGCATTAGTGAGTCCAAAAGGCATTACTATGAATTCATATTGCTCGTATCTTGTACGAAAAGAAGTCTTGTGGATATCTTCCTTCTTCTCCCTAAAATGAAAATATCATGGCCAAAAAATCACATTAGAGAAGTATTCTTATCCACATAGCTAATAGACAATTAATTGATTTGTTGGAGAGGATAATTGTTCTTTATAGTGATTTCTCTAAGCTCATGATAATCAATTTAAAGGTGCACTGACTCATCTTTCTTTTTGACAAAGAGGACTAGTACACCCCATGGTAAAGCACTTGGGCTTATAAACACTTTATTTAGATTATTTGATAGTTGTGTCTTCAGCTCCTCAAGCTCCACAATAACCATTCTATACGAAGCCTTGTTTATTTTAAATTCCCTAGGTATAAGGTTAATTGAGAATTCAACATCTTTTATAGAAGGAAGACCATCCAATTTCTCCGGAAACACTTTAGTGAATTACCACACAATAGGATTCTCTTCAAGGATGGTTTCTTCCTTGGAATCAATCATCTAAACCAAGTACACATGCTCATAGTGTAGTAAAATCCATTATTGAGATGATGGAACTAAATAATATTAATCCTCGTCCCTGCACTTGTAACAATTTTGGGTCAATTCTCCAAATGGAGAATGATTTCCCTCTCATGAAAATTTATGTTGGCTCAAAATAAGGAAAGCCAATCCATGCTTATTATTGCATCAAATTACACTAGAGGGAATATGATGAGGTTCTCTGAGAAGTTCAATCCACAAGTTATGATAGAAGAGGAGTTATATTCGTGGGATGAAATGATTTCCCCATTTTACATACTCACATACAAATTTACTTCCAAGATTTTTGGTGGTGTTGGGATTGATATACTAAACGTTTTGGATTTAAGAGAATGCGTATAACTATAAAAGATAACCCTTACTTTCACTTTTTGATTCTATTTCTACCCTATACAATATAGACATAGGGATGATTATCTTGAACTATTAAACACATAAAGAGGAATCCGAAGACAAAATGGATAACATATAAATTAATTTTCATTTCTTAACTTATGAATTTATAAGATTCAATCTATATTATCCATTATCTACTTCCCAACATATATTCCAAGGGGAATTTTTTTCAAGTCCCTTAATAATGGTTCATACAAACATATTTAATTTACCAAATCATATCCCCCAAGAGTGTCGTAACCAAGAGTGTTGTAAGTACCATTGATGTGCACCAGTTCCCATTTGAGTTTAGCTCAAAGAAGTGTTATCAAGATTTACCCCTAGGATACATCTGTACTAGAGCCACCTCTACCTGCTCGTATCCAGACAGGAATGTATTGATTGATATACCACTTACTTAATACTTACCAAAATTTTAGGGATGTTTTTATTATACATATTCATATCCCTATGGATTTCACTAGGTTTTTCTAATAATTATCCCAAAATAACTAAACCTATCCTCTAATACCAACAATAATAACCATGATCATTATTTTGACACTTAAACATGATTTATTACATAAGAACCTTCACTTGATAAATCATATTATATTGATAGCTCTAGTGTATTTGGGGCTTAAGAACATTACATAATAACTTAGACATAAAACACTTCATCTTTTTCAAATATGTCCTTTACATTACCAATACATTTCCTCATACTTACCATTTCATGGGATAACCAGAGGACATGCATAAGAAAGGGGTAGGCTATAAATTTCAGTAAGGAATTAAACAAGGTATAACATGAATATTACAATACATGTTAGTAAATAGGCATATAAATGAAGTGAAAGATAAATGTTAACATAAGGGCATGATATATAATTTTAATCAAAACATGGATATGTGGAAATAATGCTTAAAATGGAATTAGCATGAGCCAAGTCTCATTGCACATGGAGCATGATTAAACCCTCATTGCACATGAAGAATGAGTAAACCCTTTTTTAACATTAATTATAAAGATTCAACACTAATCGCACATGACGTATCATAATACTATACTTTACCCATTGCATTGGAGTGCTATAAGGGGGCACCCTTCTTAAATATTTCATTTCATGCATAAGTGTTCCACATGGATCATACGACATAGAATTATTCAACATCATCATTTATTACATTATAAAGGAATGTGGAATACATACATGAGGATATTTAATCCATAAGTAAATGTAAATATAGGTGAATACCCTTGATAGGGAAATGGGCATGGTCTTCAATACACAATGAATTTGGCTTAGAAAATCACGGTGCAATTTCGACGGCATAACGGCGTGACATAAGAACTCATAAAATTGGTTGATGAGAGATAAAGGGGTTCCTCATCAAATTTACATAAAATGAAAAATAAGGGGGTCATTTAGAAACATGTCCCAAGATAAATAATGGAATTTTGCTTCATAATATAGATGAATTGCTTGAATGTAAATGAGCAGAGATAAATCCCATACATAATTTTGGCATGGTAACTGGTGTAAATAAAAGTCATTAATGATAGAGAAAGGGTTCTATAATCATTAAAACACAAGTAGGTCAGTATGGGGGAGTAAAGATATCATACCCCAACATTCATAATTGAAAATAAAAGGGTATAACAATATTAAGAAACTTGTACAAATTGAGAAATGAAAGAAACCATTACATGGAAGTGTGATCCCAAAGGCTTGGGAGAGACTTGAAAGAGAGATGATGGGAGCTTGGGGTGCCTTGGGAGGATTATAGAGAAAGGAGGTCATGTGATGGATGAACACCAAAGGATTTTATGGAATAAAAAGTTGGAGATTGGGTGGGTTTATATAATAAAAGAGATGGAATTATTTATTATTTAGTTTTGGGACATCTCACATTAAAATAATCAAAACCATAAACCAACCAACGGTTTTTGCCTATGGTTTTTGCCAAAGAGGATTGGAAAAAAATATTTTATAAGGAAAATGTCCAAAAATTTTAGAATAATAGGCTTTCTTATGTGGATGTGAGTCACACTCTGAAGGAAAACTATTTAAAAATAAAAAATGTTTCATAAGACTTGGAGGGTCCACTTAAGCTTTTCAAAATAAATAAAACTAATCAATAATAATTTTATATTAATGGTAAAACATATATTGGCCGAAAATAATATTTATATTATTTTATTACATCACTATTTGGTCATTATGATGTCATAAAACACATTATATATTTAAATGATACTTAATTTTTACCGAAAAATTTGAATGTCTCATTAAATAATTAAAATCTCACAATTGGATAATTTTGAATAAATTATTCAAAAAATAATATTCATTTTATCTAAATAATTTTATAAATATGTGAATTTTTACTTTTGAAAAAAATCTGACATTTATCGAAAAATCTTGGGTTTTGACAAAAATAGCTTTCAAACATTAATAAAAATTGCAATTACATTCATAAAATTACACGATCATTTATATTTAATTAAAATTAATATAATAATAATAATAATTTATTAAAATATTTTTTAACTAAAATGTTCATTAATTCATAAAAATTTATTTCTTTTGTTGAATATTAGTTAAAAATACAACTTGCACTTCATAAATTATTTACAATGTAAAAGTAATAAAATGAATGTATATTAGTTATAGAAATGTATTGTACATAGTCATAGTGACATGGTCTTGTTACACAACCCCATAAAATACCTACATAAGGCCTTAGGGTATGGTGTGCGATGGTGACAGACTCTAAGGGTGGTTAAGATAAAATCGCTCGAGTTGTAATCTCTATCAACTTCCACTTCTCTTGTAGGCAGTTCCTCTCAAGCTTAACATATTAATGCTCAGGTTTAGGTTGGTCCAGAGTGAAGCCCAAGGATGGAACCTCTGTTCCAAGCTCCCACAAATTTTCTTCGTATGGGGCAAGTCTATTAGATGAGGCCATCACTTCCTTTGTCTGAGTAAATTGGATTTGTTAAAGTCCTATATTTATACTAATCATGTGATCATTGTTCAAAGGCTATATTAGCAATGGTAAAAATTCATAAATGGTGTCTAAAATAATAAAACCAAGGAAGTTTATATGTTTTTCATATCCATATAATAAGACATTTAAAAAAGAAAAGGTTGATTTTTAATTAATGAATGTTTGGGTCATTAAATTCTTTTTTTTCTATCGTTCAGGGTCACATATCTATTACCATGATATTTTAGGGACATTTGATAAAATAAGGTTTACCTTACAAGAATGATCTAGTATATCCCAAATGTGAGGATGGGAGTTTTAAACCATGATCATGGGGTTCTTGGATTTGATGAAATGTCATGAAATATGTTCATAAGGGGTGACCACATACCATGTTCGAAAGGAGGATTACATTATAATGCTTTTATAATGTAGGGAGATAAAAGGATTTTATCCAAAGGAAAAATCTAATGATTTTTGACATTCCACATTGAGGATGTATTATGAATATCTATATTGGTGAATAGTATTCGTAATCAAAATTAGGGTTTCCTTAAAAGTTAAATGCCCATATAACTGATAACCATGTATGGTTTTTTGAGATCCACATTTCTCTAGACAATGACAGTGATTTGTGAAAAGAATATTTTATATTATGAAGGATGAATTTATACTAGATTTAACCATGAATTAGTAGAAAATTTACCATATAGATCTGGATCATATGTTGAAATAAAATGGGATTGGTGTTTTTATAATGGTTGGGTCTAGTTCATAGAAGATCAGTGTCTCTATATATCTAATCAGATAGAGATTCACACGAAATGTATTTATATGAAAAAAACCCCTTACATGTATTTAAATAACAAGTAGAGAGGAGATGTTTTTTTAATATGAGCTCACAGATTATTTAACTCTTGTAAGAATATCATATGAAGATCTATGTCACTTGTCGAAGAGGTTTTCCTTAATTAATATATGGGACTAAAATGAAGGATCCATTCATCAATAAGTATCTCATCGTAATACGAATCAAGGCACACAAGGATTTATGAGTGAATTCCTTCCAAACACTATATGATAATTTTTGGGAGGGGAATTAATATTATATTAATTTCAGGCAAGGATATAGAATCATAAAATCACTATGTGTCATGTAGATGAAAGAATAAATATTAAATATTTTCTTGAAAAGAATATTGTTGGTGGGGTAATGGACCAAAAAAAGAATAGGGGTCCTCTATTATGGAGGCCAATGTATCCATAATATTATATCATTCGATGGTGACTAGAACCATATAGTTTAACTACTTACAGTAACTATTTTGGACACAAATTTTAACATATATAATTAGTATGAGGGGTCAAATAATATCATATATTTTAATGTGGAAATTTTAATATAGCTCAAAATCCTACAAAAAAGGATTAATGGTTTCTTAAGTTCAACAAAATAATGTTTTGACAAATAGTGTGCGGTTTCGGGCCTCATATTTATGACCAATCATTATTTTGGAGGATTTATTGTAGTGAACATTCATTTTTATAAAATGAAATATTTCTTGGAAAAATTGTCATTGGTAGCGGCATGTAATATTCAATATCCATGAAAATATGAATGTACATACCACAAGAGTAGATAATAGAGATGATGAAAGTTACCTCCCATTTTGGTTCATTCTTTTGAGTTTTATTCCTAGGAATCACTGATTTCCTGAAATAAAAAAACATTTTTCCTTGGAGGAATGAATGAAGGTAAAATTTATTGGTAAAATTATTGAATCCAAGGATGTTATTTTATAGAAATAGATTATAGTTTGTGTTTTTTCCAATCCACATTGGATTGATTAAGTAGTTTTCTATGAATTTAATCTTTTGAATGATGCTAAATGAATTATTGAAAGTGGCATAATTTCGTAGTGTTTTCCAACTGTTTGGGCCTCAAAATCAGGTGTTTTTTTGGTAAAAGAAGGGTTTTAGTAATAGAAGTGGACCATCAATGGAAGAGTGGAATTATTTGGATCATGTAGTGAATATATTTCATGGGATATATATGTTATGCAGTAAAGGTAGTGTCATATCTATGATTTGTTCAATCTCATTTTATCATATTTGGAGGATCTAATTGCCTATATAAGGATCAGTAATTCCTTGGTTAAAGGAGGGATTGAGATTTTAAAATTCGGAGGATTTTGGTGAATTATAGAGTGGTTATTGAGAAGAAAACCCCTCAAAGGTGTTTCTAGATTGAAATTTGGAGGAATTTTGGAAATAGTCAAGTAGTCTACAAGAATACACGTCCACATAGGAAAGGTAGTAAGCATTGGAAGAACATGGTCTTTGGTGATCCTGTAGTATGGAGAGAAAAACAGTCTGTAGATGGAAGGTGGTCTGTGGAGGAGAAATGATACATGGAAGAAGAGAATGTTCATGGAGTCGGGATGGATCGTGAAGGAGATTTTTTCTATGAATAATAAGAGGTATGGGGGGAATCACAAAATCAAGAGGAATAAACCTAGTATAAGGAGGAACATTCCAATTCATGGTGGAGAATTTCATGAACTAACGGTGTGTGGAAAAGTGGATTACACATAAGGGTGATAATGAGACTCCAATAGAACATCTATCTATAGTTTAAGATACATGATTTAATTCCAATCAATTCAAGAAACCTTCATGACGATAAAATAATTTCAGATTCTTCCCAAAATAGTTAGAACGGGGAGTCAATGAATGTGATCTCATGGACAAAATTTAATATCCTAAAACAAATCTAACGGTGGTGCATCTGGGATAGAGTGACTATGATATATTTTATTAATACACAAATAGTAAAGATTAGTGGAATTTAGATTAATCCAAAACCTATTAAAATATACTACATGGATGTGGCCTTTAGTGGTGAACCATGTAAAATTGGCACATCTTTGCTTTGTATGTGGTTGTTTATTTTCTGCACTTTCTCATCAGACTTGTTTAACATGTTCCTAAAATTTTAGGAATAAGATAAATCAGTTTAAAATAATAATTTTACACCCTGATTCACCCCACCACTCTCAAGGTGTTTTGGGGTCCTTCATGTCGTATTAGAGGTTAGAGGTTGTTGGTTTTAAATATACCCTTCATTTCTACCATGGAGAATATATTTAATATCAGTGGAGTCCCCCTCTTTGATAGAAGAAAAATGCATATATTGATGAATATAATGATATCTCATCTAAGATATCTTAGAATTGAAGTCCTCTTTCAACTACACATGGAATAAAAGCCTCTAATCCAACTTGGATGTCTCTGACTAATACTGAAAAAAATCCTGGTGAAGATTCCAAATCATAGAATTCCCACATCAAATCTATTTCTAAACAGTTATATCTAATGGTGATGAGTTTTACATCATCAACATATATTTGAAATAATGGAAAATATTTCTAAATGTGACAACAAATTGAATGAATCAAAACTATATGTTTTTCACAATAGGATTTATGATCTAATGATTCATCCAAAAAAATGCAGATACTGTTTTCAATCGAATTACAGAAGTTGTTGGAGATATATGAGGACTTGGTGAAGAAATAAAATACATTGATACTGTAATGAAAATATTGATCAGAAATCATCCTATTTAAAATTCACGGGTTTTATCCCTTGATGAAAGGGATCTTTCTAAACATTACTTGGATGATATTCAAATAATCATGGTGGAATATATGATGAGAGTCAAACAAAAAATTTAACAAATCGAGTAAGCAAGGAAATGGAGGTCAAATCCATGAAAAAAATGTAATTTTAGGAGACAGTTCTGATGAAGATAATGATTAAAATAATATTTTTCCTCTCATTGCTATGAAATACAATAAATGAAAATTGAATTTTGATGGAAAGTTACATTTGTCTTGTTTTTGTTGTTGCAAAGTTGGGTAGATTTCCTATCATTGCAGAAGAATGTTATAAGTATGAGGAAAGTGATGTGAGAGACATGAAGAATCCTCAAAAAGGGTTTTTCAAAAAGGGAGACTTCAGGTCTAGTAAGATAATATAGAGAATTTTTTTTGTATGTGCAGAAAAAGATGATGATAGTGAATTCCTTAAGGAAGAGGAACCGCGATTCAAATCTAGAAGTCATCAGACAATGATTTATACCATTTAAAATTCAGAAATATTAGGAGATAAATCAAGAGTTAATTAATTTCCAACTGATATTGAACTAAATATTCATCATAAGTATGCTTTTTTAAGCTTGATATTCAATGAAATAGATGAAAAATATGTTGGAAATTATAGAAGCGTCTCCGGAATATGTTGATATGTTGGAAGATAAAATTGATCAACTTGCGGAAGTTGTAATGGAATATTCCAAAGAATGGTATGGTCAGAAGATATAGTTTAACTAGAGCTCATAATTTAAGAACATTAACATTTAATTAATCTCCTTACGTCAAAATGAGAGGAGAACTCCAAAACTATTGAGGTAGTTGAAGAAGAAATTGTTACTCTTAAGAGTAAACATGAAAGTGAATCAAGTCCAAGGGAAACTAAGAAGAAAATTCAGTTTTTAAAATTCTCAGATGCTGAGCTGCTAGAGGGATGTAAATGTGGTTCATATGGAGTTTAAAAGGATTTTAATGATCAAAAAACATCATTCATGGGAAACAGATGAATTGGTTTTCATGCAGAAACATAAAATGTTGGAAGTAAAATTGGTAAAAAATAAAGGAATGATGGAAGTAAAAAATATCACAATGACACCTAAAGTCCAAAAACGTATAGTCTCAAATCAGAATTAAAGGTGTTTATACTCAATTTTCCGAAGATTATAACAAGTTCATCTATCATCTTATTAATTCTGCCAGGAGGATGAATAGAAGTGAGAAGACATTTACACATATGAAATGTTATTTTTATGGCTACATGGAATATACCATGTCATACTATGAATATAAAAAGAGCTATTTGAATGAGTAAGACCTGGGAATTCAAAAAAGTAGAATTAATTGATATACAAATTATTATAGAAGAAAAACATTCCTAGGGATATTTTTTCCAATGTTATAATGTTCTCTATAAAGTAGTTGTTTGCAGTAAATGGAATTGAATGGACATTTTGTACAGAACCCAAACATAAGTCAATACTCAACAACTAGATGGTGTGGGTCCTATAAATATGTTTTCTCCATCATAATAAGAATATGAGTATAAAGAACCTACTTAGATTGAAGAGGGATTTTAAAGGCCTTCTTTTTTCCTTCACTCAATCTAATATTTCACTAAAGGAAATGAAGAATATTGAAAAATCCAAAATTATAGTGGTAGATCCCAAAGGTAACAATAATTATAGCACATGATTTCTTGATAGTGGATTCTCATTCCATATGATAGGAAATGGAGACCTATTAATGAATATATAAAAAATGGTTAACGGAACAATGAGATTCAATCATGATGGTTCTATGAAGATCAGAGGTAGTGTAAGTACTAAACTAGACAAGGATGAGCTGAAGAAGACTGAAGTTCATTATGTGGATGGGTGGTGTCACAATCCCCTAAGTATGAGCCAACCCTATGAATATAACATATGGTGACATTTAATAAAAATGGGTGTTGTATAAAATAAAGAACAATTAATTCCTTCATAAAGGGATTGAGAAAAAATGAAAACTTATATCAAGTAAATAGTAAAGACAACATTTGATACATGAAATATAAAGAATAAAACAACATGTGACACTTGAGGTTGTGATGTATCAATAAAAAAGAAATGGACAATGTATATATGGTGAAAATAGTCATGGATATTCCCAATATAAAGAGACAATAGGAACAGACTTGTGATTCTTGCATTTGAGGGAAGTTGGTATGTAGTTAATATTGGCCAAAGAATAAAAGAATGTGAAATCTTCTTGATCTCAGTATTACAGATGTGCGTGGTCTGATAAATGTTGTTAGATATCATGGAGAAATCTACATTATTATTTTAATTGATTATTATAGTAGAATGGATAGTGTTATGGTTATACATTGGAAATAATAACTTCTTGATTGCATGAATATTTATTTCTGAATAGATGAGAATGATACTGGACGGATAATCAATGATATGTGGTCTCACAGTGGGGGAGAATATACACTCATTGAGTTTGAAAACTACCTAGAGAAACAATGGATACAACATGAGGTTGCTGCTATGATAACTCCATCGAAAAATGGAGATGTTGAGCACCGAAATCACAAGTGAATTATATGGCCAGAACAATACTAATTGGGAGTCATATCTCTCTATAATACAAGAAATTGATTATTCAAGCTAATATTTATATTCAAAACTGAAAAAGTATTCATATGAAGGACACTAATACACTCTATGGGTTATGACATGGACGGAATCCCTCTTTGATGTAATTTCGAGTTTTTAGAAGTAAATTCTTTTTCCAATAGAAAGAATCAAATCATGTAAACTGTAGTGACGTTGTAGATGAAGGAATATTCCTTGGATATTCAATTAATATCAAAGCCCAATAATGTTTCAATCAACTTATTTGGAAGAATATGGATAGTAGTGATGTGAAGATCACTGAAGATATAATAAAAAATACATGAAGGAGTTTGTAGGCTTATGTGATAGAAGATGACGAAGAATGTGGACCTGGAGATGATATAAATGACTAAGTAGATGAATGAATTAAAACACTAAAGAATCACATCATGATGTCGACTGAGAAATAGAATTAGAAAAGGAAACCATGGATGAATAAAATTCATCTGATCCTCACCAGAGAAATCGAATAAGACAAATTGATCAATACAACATCATTGGGGATTGTACAACTCCCACAAAGACAAGGATAATGAGGAATAACACATATTTCAAATTCATATCAATTGTGGAAGAATCTGATTTTAATAATATCCAAAGGATAAATCAATGCATAAATCCACTATTGAAGAGTTGGATCTGATCGATAAGAATCCTACAAGGGATCTAGTCAAGGGACCCAAAACCAAAACTGTTATTTGTACGAAGTGAGTTTTTGAAAATATTTTAGATGAGCGTGGAAATATGATAAAAATGATGTACAACTAGTGTCTAATGGATATTCCCATATTGAAGGTTTTGATGTTGAAGAATCATTTTTTCTACTAGCTAGACTTGAGTTAATCATAATATTTCGTTCCTTGTAAAGTCAAAGTGGATTCAAAGTGTATCTAATGGATGTCAATAATGATTTTTAAAATGTTTTTCTTGAAGAAAAGTATAGGTTGAACAACCAGTTGGTTTTCTATATGGTAATGATGAAATTATGGTTTGAAGATTAAATAAGGCTCTCTGTAGTCTAAAGAAATCACCACAAGCATTGTAATCGCAACTACATTCTTATCTGAATAAGTTATAATTTAATGAGGATAAGTGGATCACAATTTTTAAGTGATGAATTGTCAAAAAGATCAATTTATAGTTTTGGTGTACTTAGATGATATTATATTTGGAGGAAGCAAGAAGGTATCAATGGATGAATTTTATAAACACATGAAATTTGAATTTGAAATGTCTATGATTGGTGAACTCACATACTTATTAGGATTTCATGTGATTTAGAGGAAACACTGCCCATTCATTTCTCAAGAAAAGTATACAAGAGAGTTTCTTATGAAATTTAATATACATCATTCCAAAATAATGTCGACTCTGATTATGGTTGAGAAAAAATTGGGAAATCATAAATATGGGACATCTTTAGATCCCACAATGTACATGAGAATCCCTTGAAGATTATTTTACTTTATTATGACACAGGTAGATATTGTCTTTGAAACATGATTTATGGAATTATTTAAATGTAATCCAAAGGAATAACATATATAAGTACTGAAAATAATAATGAGGTTTGTTCAAGGGACCCACAGTTACAGATTATACTTTTCCACGGGAAGTGATTGAGATCTTTCGGCAATTTCTAATGCTGAATACAATTGAGACCTTATTGAAAAAAATTCCAAAAGTGGCGGAGCATTATTTATTGGAAAAGAATGTATGGGTTTTGTGAGTATGATATATGAATTCACATATCTTAGTAATACTAAAGTTTAGTATATCTCCAACACAAAGGCTTTAACTCAGCGATTGTGGATGAAGAAAAAACTAACTGATATTGGTAATGAGGTAAAGCAGTCAATGATTTTTCACTATGATAACAACAATGAAATTGATCTTATAAAGAATCATGTTCACCATTATCATACAAAACACTTTAAAATCATATATCAATTCCTATATAAAATATAGAATAAGGAATTATTAAAATGGATCATGTTGGAACACATGGTCAATTGGCAGACATTCTAACCAATACATTGTCAGCACATGTGTTAGAGAAGCATCAGTTGAACCTTAGTGTTCATCCTCATCCCCATGCATGAAGAGGACACAAACATCCCCTCTCCCTAGTTTTGTTAACTATTTTAATATGTTTTGTAAAGTATTGTAGGTTAATGGGGGGAAAACGATCCATGGGGAGGATTATTTGATCTCTAAAAATCAAAACTTTCTTCTTTGTGTTTATTTATAATTGGGGAAATGGATAAATTCAATTTTTTTTCATAAAATTAGAATGCAACATGACGTTTTATAGAAATATGGTGCATAAT
This sequence comes from Viscum album, assembly GCA_963277665.1. Classification (NCBI taxonomy): domain Eukaryota; kingdom Viridiplantae; phylum Streptophyta; class Magnoliopsida; order Santalales; family Viscaceae; genus Viscum; species Viscum album. Next base: position 1,546,238,583 of record OY728153.1, on the reverse strand, counting down.
AGTGGAATTAAAAATGGTACAATGGATGAAAATGATGAGTTACAAAGTGGAAAATGCATGGATACAATGGGAATAGAGAATGAAATTAGCTATTAATGCATGATTCCCATATTTTTTCAACACGAAACATTTCTCATGTAGACGTAATGTGTTGGCTAAGTTATTTATCATATGTCAGGTTTTGTTTTTGTTTCAGGATAGTTCTTCATTCATTTTTTGGATTATAAAAAACCCAATGGGGGAGACTGTGGGAACCAGGGATATTATTTTGATAAAATGGAGTAGAGTTTGTATTTTTTGTCAATACAAATTGTCTTTATCAAGTATCCTATAAAGAATATGTTATTTTGATTGAATAATGGTAAGCATAATTACAGAATGTGAACCATGTCACATGAATTTTTTTCCAAACAAGAAATGGTTCACAGTAAAGACTAGTGGTTCTCAAAAAGGATCACTGTATGCGGAAGGTGTTTCGATTTTTTGGACGGTGCGTCATTTGAGAAAATAAGGAGAAGAGTTTCATAGAATACATGGTTCGGAGGATGGATTTTGTTTCCTGAAATTGAGGTAGATATCAGTTTGAGGAATAGTTCATCCTCCATGAAGGGATGAGTGGTGGTATGCAAACCACATAGGGAATATGGTTCATGAGAGATTCATGGTACACGGTAAAGATGGTGTCATATTTAAGATTTGGAAGATCATATTTTTGAAGATTATGTGGATCTATTTTCCTATCTGTGGAGAATTAGTCCCTTCATTAATGGAGATACTGATATTAATAACATATGAAGAGTTTGGTGAAGTCTAAAATGGTTTATGGGAAGAAAACCCAATAAATGTGTTTCTAGTTATAAATTTGGTGGAACTTGGTGAACTATCAAGTGTTCTTTGGGAATACAAGTATATGTTAGAGAGGCAGTAGGGAGAGGAAGAATTTGGTCCATGGTCTGCTCGTTGAACAAAAAGAAGAACAATACATGGAAGAATGGTGTTATGTAGATGAGAAATGGTACGCGAAAGAAGAGACGATTCTCAGAGCTGGGATGTTTCACAGATGAGAAGTTTTCAACAAAGCACAATCAATATGTGGTGCAACCTAGTATGCAGAAGATGGATCTCAATACCCAGATGAAGGAGCACCGAATACAGAGTAACATTTTAGTTTGTGATGGAATAGTTTGTAAACTAACAATTTCATGAAAAGTTTGTTACACATATGGGTGATAAGAATACTTCAATAGAGAATCTAATTATTATTTATGATGAATGCTGTAATGAATATCCATTTAATTAACCATCATGTCAATAAACTAAGACCATACTTATCCCAACACAGTGAGTAGGGGGGTAAATAAATGTGATCTAAGAGAAACTGTGCGGTATCCGTAAAACGTTGAAAAGGAAGTATGCTTGACAAAGAGGTACTATCATAAATTATCATACTCCATAACTAGTGAATATTATTGGACTTTGATATGACCAACTACCTTTAGTCATATTTTCCTTTGAAGTATCCCTTAGTGGTGAACAATGTAAAATTGTGGTTTCTTGACATTGCATGTGATTGTTTCTATTCTACACATTCTCATCTCACAAGTTTAATTGGTTCCTACCAATGTGAAATAAGATCCACGAGTTTAAAAGAAAAAGATGACACCCTGATTCACCACTCCCCTCTCAAGGTGTTCTTAGTTCCTTGATAAATCTCATGCTATTTTTGTATAATACTTTAAATGATGCATGGTTATAGTAATTTCCCATCAACAGATTACAATTTTGATAATAACTTTTGATACTTATCATCTATTTATAATTGATTTAAAATCGGAATGTGAAGTGAAAGAATCTAGACCTTGAGGCTAAAAACACATTCTATCATATATATCAGGGAATATGATGTCACTTTTGTGGAAATATGAGCTATAGTATGATATGACCACAAGGAATGTAGAATTTGTAAGGATGTCCATGGACTACTTTGATATACATAGATGGTATGTCATAATAACACTCATTCCCATTATATAAAATAGACTGGAATACCTAGTAGTGTGCAACAACTTAGAGGGTTAATGCATAAAGTTGGTATGTATTTGACAAGAATGGATCCTTGAGTAAATATTATGTAACTCAACATTATTGAATGAATAAAATACCCAATCCTCTTAATTTGATGATATATCATAATCCATGATTGGTGAGTTCCAGAGGCTCTAGTGTGTACTAAATTCATAATAGAAATAGTCTTAATTCAGTCAACGCACTTGAGGAGTACTATATTTAAGACTCGTTTATAGAGGATCTTCGGATGATGTAAACATCCATAAATGGTAATGATTACCACACATTATCATATTATATCTTTTTCTATAAAATACACTAATAGAAATGAAGTACCAAGGTTGGAAAATTTGTGATTCATCCAACCTTATAGAGTATTATCTAGTTAGGGATCGAATATACCCATTTGATCTCTTTTGTGTTGTTACCAACAAAGGAAATACCATTTTACAGTGCACATTGTTGGTGACTATTTCACCTGTGTTTGGATCTACCAAAGCTATAGATGTAATTTTTAATGCCTCTTCCTATTAATTTTATATGTGATGAAAATGAGTAAATGTTGGATCCAAGAGAAATTTTTTATCAAGACACATACATTTTAGATTGGGGGGATCATATCTTACATTTTGATTAAGTATTCACCATTGATATACTTGATTATTATCTCTAAATAGCCATTTATTTTTAAAGGGGCCAATAACTTTTCTAATTCCAGATCTAATCCTTCAATTAGGTCTTGATTTTTATCATCATTATTGGTGGAGACTTATGAAAATAAGAAGGAATATGGTATAAAATATCTTTTAAGAGAGATATGGATGACCCTAAAACCAACATTTTTGAGTTTTGGGTCCTCTATTGTCATTGATTTTGAAATTATTAGAAGCACCATAATTATACATATCCCATGTTAAGGGTAAATCATAAACCGAAAATATAAATTAATCATAAAATTAATTATTAAATAGTGTTTTTTCTATAGAGGTATGTCATGTATGTAATTTTTATAAATGGAACTATTTTATTTCATTTTATACTATAAGCGGAATGTTTAATTACTACATAATGATGGAAGACCATACCAATTTCCTTCTATTATTAGATAATCAATGATATAAATGAATTTTTCATTACAAGAGACCATGTAGACCTCATTTTGCTACATGTATTACCTCAGTTTCAAAAATAAAAAGATTGATTCATGTAAACTATTTATGATGTCTGAATTTTGATTCTATGTATCAATAAAGGTATGGCATAGATAATATATGTCATTAAAATTAATATAATAATCATATTGTGGGGGAAATGTACCCAGTGGTTATTCTAGGGATGCAAGATATTAAATTAGTGTTAGTTCATAGACATGTAGAATTTCTAATAGAGTAAATAAAATATATTCCTGTGTACTATCAAAGGAATATAAAAATTCATCAGTCCACTATAAAGTGACTCCATTTTTCATTATCCTAGTGATGTGTAAAAAATAATCCTATAAGATTTGATATAATGCCTTAAATGTTTGTGAGGTTTCCATGAAGTCCTCTCAATTATTTGAGGATTTGTGGATGTGACATATCAATGATTTCTTTAATCATCTCAAAATCAAAATTTATATCATGATCACAAACTACAAACCCAATAAATTTTCCAAAACAGAAACTGAAAGAACATTTCAAGGTTTTCATTTTAAATATATGCAATCCAAGAATTTTAAAAAAATTATCAATTTCATAAATATGATAATGATGCTGCCGGTATTTTACCTCTCAATCATCAATGTAAAATTCCACTATCCTTCACATGAATGGGTTGAAAATTATATTCATGGATAATTGATATGATTCACCTGAATTCTTCATTAAACATGGAATTTCCTACTAATAGTCATCACTTCGTGTTCCATAAAATTAGTGGCCTCTATATCTTAATTGTCCATAACGATATAGTTGTATCCTATGTATCCATCCATAAATGATAGGCCTTGATAATTAGGAGTTTACCCAAGAATAATATCTATAATGGGAACATGATAGATTATTTTTTGGAAAATAATAGCTAAGATCTATGAAATTAATGTAAACATAGATCTACCCATTTATCATATAGGTACATAAAATTAATATGTGTAACTTTAGGTGTTAGACCTCTTAAATTATTCTCAACATTATGAGCTTATCTTATTTTGGTTCATACATTGGATCACGAGTCTGATGTTTTCCTCGGGCTACTTGATTATAACCACATTGGCTGTCTAGAAATCCCATATGGTGGATGGATACATCAGGGTCAAGGCATGGAATTTAAATGTAATTCCAAGAAAAAATTACTCATTAATACTTTCTAAAATAGGTAAATATATCTTTTTCTTGGGTGGAAAAGGGAACACTGATCATTTTAGGTCATGTTTCTTCCATTGTGACAAGACTTATCTGTTGAAGTTCATCAATATATGTAGAGACACATTCCTTGTATATTGGTGGGGATTTTATGTGGTCCACTTTTTTCACTTCCAATTCCTCTATGAAACCTCATGTGGGATGGGTAATAAAGGGGATATTTATTGTTAGATGAAAAATTAAATATTTATTTATATATGAGATGATTTATAGTTGTTCCCATTCAAAAGTAGTAATTTCATAGTTCCTTCAAATTAAATTGATGATGTGGGGGATAGTTGAGGCTTTGATGACAAAGAGAAGGAATTTCCACCTAAGGTGTTGCTACTATTGTGATGATTCAATACCTCTTTAGTAGTTACTGTAACTGATATCATGAGGGTTACTAAAGACATACTCAATTCTATATATGGTTTATTATCATGTTAATTGGTAGTTGGTATTAATCACCATGCTCTTTTAATGGGTTGGTGGAGGTAATTTCTATACTTTTTTTAGTTTTGAACCAAGTGAAATAATGAGTCATGTTTTGTTTCTTATATCTATAATAAAATCTTATATTGATGTATTGGGATATAAAAAATACAAAAAGATAATTATCATAGTTAAATTTCCCTATATATCCAATAATTGAGTATTTGAGACATTGATGGTATGAATAAAGGAATTCTGCATACTGATTTTAACAAGGCCCCCCTAAAAATGATTTTTATATCATGTCGGAAAACTAGGAATTTAAAATCAAAAACAATGTTCCACAATTGTCCTCTGATTTTAATTTTTCTGAGGGGATTTTGTTCAGTTTTTTAGAACCATGATATGTCAAGGAGGAAGAAAATATGTCTACTTCTATTTATACCAATTGTAGGTGAGTTTTTACTAGATTGAAAATGATCATTGTGTCGTTACCAATTAATGATCATCATATTTCAATATCATCAAGATTTCTAGATATACAAGGGTATAATGTTCCCCTTTATAATAGTATTGATGCCCTAATACAATTTTAAGAAACCATAATTTGGAGGAAAATTTCAATGCTTCTCCATGAGAGTGCTCTCTTTATCTTTTAATTATTAGTTAAAATGGTTATAGAATAATATTTATGAATATAAATAGACGTTGGAGGAATCAAGTTGTGGATGGATTAGGAAAAAATGTTCTTCCTATATTCCTAATATAACCAGACTCGCATACTCATGTCAATTGATCATCCAAAAAAATTAGATTTGGTTAACTCGTATGAGGTGCATGGGTGCCTCCATGCTTCATCTAGTATCACTGAAGTGAATTTATGAGTGTTTCTTCCACATAAATAGTTTCGGGGGATATTTTACTACCACATCATCAATGTAAAATATTGCATAATTTCTTATGATAGGCTTGAAAATTCCATGCATGAGACATTCATATGTTTCACTACAATTTTGCTGTCCAAATGGAATAACCTAACAATATTACCCTTGGGATTCCCTACAATAGTGGAATTTTAAATACATCATGGGTTATTTGCATTATTTTGTAACCCAAGTAACCATCCATAAAGTAAATATCCTAAAAAATAATTTTCACTAATAAGACGTTCTGTAATCAGAACTCAATAGTAATTTTTGGACAATTCAAGTGGAGATCACTGAAATGGATGAAAACATTAATTTAACCATTTTTCTCCCAGGCTTGGACAATATTGGAATTCCAAATTTTGTGTTGGATCTCCAAAATAATGTTAAATTTGTTGACATTATCTACTTCTGGTTAAACCATGGTAGCATAAATCGGATTCATTATTTTGGATAACTACTTATGACAGTGTTGAAATTATAGAAACCCCATGTGGTGGGTGGAAAAATTGGGGACATGTAATGTAATTTCTACCTAATTCCATAAAAAACATCCGGATGCTACTGTATAAAAAATGTATATACAAATTAATCATTGATTTATATGGTAGAAATGGTAAATATAGGTTATTGATCATACTTCATTCCCAAATTTACCTATCAATGTTCATCAAAAATGGCAGAGACACCTACCTTGAATGCTGGAGGGGATTCTTTGAGGTCCACTCCATCCTCATCCTCTTCCTCAATGAAACCATAATCGGTATGGGTTATGAATTTGGATCATCAGTTTTAGAATAAAATACAATATGTTTAATTCCATGTGATATGTTATATGAATCCCCATTCACTAATTTTAATTTGAGAGTTCATTCTGATTCAAATGATATGTTTGCGGTTGACATAGGCTCTAGGAAAAAGTAAAGGTATTTTAACCTAACGTTTTTCTTCTATTGTGAGGATCCATTACCTATTCAGAAATTATAGGCCTGCCTTTTGGTAATCGATATCATGATAGTTAATTATTAAATACCCAAATTTGAACATATTTTTTTGATCTACTTGATGTGTATTATGTATTAATCAACTATAATGTTGAATGGGTTTTTGGAGATAATTTATAGACCATTTAAGGGTAGTGGAAAAAGAGGTATCACTGGTCATGGTTAGTTTCCCATCTCTACAAAAATCATACATTAATGTATTGAGACTTACAAGACTCAAAAAGAGAATAATCACTATTCAATGTCATGATCTGTTCATTAATAGAATATTTGAGACAATGATTGTATGATAAAGGGACATACACATACTAATGCAAGCAAAGAATTTGTATTCTAACATTGAATGTTGTATCATGTTGGACTACAATGAAATTAAAACTAGACACAATTTTGAAAATTTGAGATCTAAGCTTAATTCGACCAATGTGATTTGGCACAGTATTTCCATAACCCTAAAATAACAGGAGAAGGGGATAAGTAAAATTTTTTGTACTTAAATTAATAAATTGTTCTAACTATAATAATATTTATCCCCAAGAAATCATCTATGAAGCTCATCAGATTTTAATATCATTGAGATTTCTTAGTACATGAAAATATCTAATGTTACCCCTTATAATAGCATCCATGTTTTGATATATTGTAGAGATAACCACATGACATTACACAATGTCAATATATACATGTTATATTTCAAAGTTAGTGAAATCATATTTAAAATTTTGATGGCTCAACAAGGCCTTAACTAGTGTTTCTATATATCCTTTGATAAATTGACATCATGCAAAATTGAATGTTTTTCTAATACCATGGACAACAATTTCAAGATATAATAATTTTTAGCCAAATTTTTATACATCATATTGGGATGTGGGAACTAAACCTATAATTCACTTAAGAGGTTGAATTTATTGAAGCATATGGGTTATGCAACTGAATAGATGTTAGAGGAACTCATATTTTAGAAATATTTTCCCAACTATGTCATAACACATGGATATTTTAATTTTACTAATTAAAAATGGTAATCGATATTCTGAAATAATAATATTAGGTTTAATCTTGATAGGTTCTATTGTGCCTCCATACGTCCCATAAGATTTCATAGGTTTATTTCCACATGTTTCAGCCATGCATTCATCTTAATTGTAGATGTGGCCATGACGTTTGACATAGCCACATTTATATCATCTTCTAATTTATTATCTCATGTGTCTCCCTAATATAAAAAGGGAAAAACTGGATAATTATCATACTAATCACTAGATAAGGGATCCATAAATTAAATTATGTTAATAGAACCAAAGGGTAATTATTCATTTGAGGAGGACTCCACATTGTAGGGAAATGCACACAATACCATTTTGTGGGATAGTTCTTGTTCCCTCGGGACTAGAGGCACGAATTAAAAAAGGTTCAGAACTATATTTTGAATCTTCATAGGCTATTAGTCCTATAATTAATTTTTTTTCTTTGGTTAGCATATTTCTTGGAGGATCATCTCATGGAGGATTATGATGATGATGATGTTTTTCACGCCATTGAAAAAAACTCTAGGGGAAATTTTAGTATATTTAAAAATGTTTTAAAAGAAAAATGAGTTTGAAATATCATATTTATTGTCAACCACTAATTAAAATTATATAGAACTTTCCGTTATCTAATTATCGTTAACCTTATACCATTGGGGAAGTAGTAGAAAAGGATTCCACTTGTACTAGTGGTTTACATAGCTTTTCATTTCACAAATCAACGTTATTTTTTAGAATATATGTAAAAACAAATCACTTTAGACATTGTACCACAATTTGTTTTTGTGAAATTTGATATAAATAAGGTGGTCATTAAGGTCAACTAGACATGCCTATTGGGATATGGAAACATAATAAAAATATTTTCCATAAGTAATATAATTTTTTGGGAACTTTTCATCTTTTAATGAATAAATTTTATTATTTCGATAAAAAAATTTATTTTATGATCTATTTTCTCATACATATAGGTATATTCCTATTTTCTACCATTATAGAGTTTCATTCATAATCTATAGTGTGATATTTTGAGTTGGAGATGTCCTAAAAGTGTCTAAAGGTGATAGTGACATTTACATCTTTACCAGTTATCTTCCATTAAATTCTAGCATCATCCATGATCTAGCCATGGTCCACTAAATAGAATCTCACAAAACAATTACAACTATGGAATGTTTTGTTATTCTTCTTGGACACATTACCTTGATGAGTAGTGTTTGTAACTCATCACAAAGGTTCTCTATACAAGGACCTCAAAAATACTCTTGGGGAAGCTGTATGTTTTGGGAGAAAGTGAAACCCTTCCACCTAGAAAGTAAATATTATAGTTTCTCATTATCTAGTAATTTTTAACATGAGAGGTCAAAGATCATTTTATTCAATATTATTTAGTTAAATTGATAAAATATCTTCAGGTGGAGATATTTCCATCCATTGAGGGAAATATCTGGAAAAATTATATACCAATAGAATTTTAGTGTTTATATATTATAGATAAAGAACATATGTTTAAATACATGTTCTTGTAAAGTTTTCCATGTAATAGGGACTCACTAAAATATTAAATGTCACATGTTCTATTATATATCACAATAATCCATTGAATTTTGGTGACATAGTATTCCCAAAACGTTTGTAGAGAAGTATTTATGTTTACCCATTTGAGGTATGGTTTTATCTATAGCTTTTTAGGTGTACAATATCCTCTTTGACATCCAATTAACTAGTCAATTATTTAATAGTTTCAATGAGTTCTAGGGGGATGTCTGACTGAGGATGAGTTATAATAGAGGTGCAACGAGCAACATCAGATGTGGAGGATATACCTATGCTTGTGGTTCATAGCCTTCATGGGACAGAAAGCTATAAATGACCTAATATAATTGTATTTGTTTTAATACTATAGGAATGTATTTAATTCCTTCCACAACCAAAACAATATATATTTTTTATTTACATACCAAATTTTGTATGTGTCCTATAACTGTTTCTTCTGGCACACTAGGTTATTCCTGTTGAAGGAGATATATAATGGGCGGGTTGGTGGATTTTATAGTTGAGGAACATATCTAATTGTGATATGTTATTTTATTAGTTCCACATTTATCTTTATTAGTTCTTCATATATACCTTGTTCAGATAATAAATTTCTTTAAGTGGTAGAGGTATCACCTCCTTAGGTATATAGTTATATATATCCACATAATTGTTATTTTATTTATTCTTCACTCCAGGAGGAGGCAAAACAATAACATCTAAGGGATTCCCCAGATTCTTATATAACATTCGATTCTTAGCATGGTCACCATCTTTGGTTACTTTAGCATAGCTCGTATATCAAGTAGAAACATCCTCCTCTAGTTCTCCTACATTGGATTCATTTTATATATATCATATGTACGGATAGTTACATTTATATTCATTACTAAATAATGCAGTACTAGAGTCTTATTAGTACCAAAATAAAAGGATGTTCAGTTTATTTTCAGATATCAACTAAATAGGTCGTGAAATTTTGGATCAGTTTTACCTTTGATTAGTTTCATTAGGTTGTAACCAATATAGGGCCAAAACCTTCTATTCAAGGATCTCACTGGAGCTGACTGAAGATAAGTAATTTAGAGATAACATCTAGAACATTTCATCATCTATGACCATTGGGATGATGGTGGTTCATGATACGATATAAACTAGACAGATGCACTCTTTGATGCTCCTCTAAATTGGAAAAACCCACATCTGTTGGGGAGGAGGTTGAGGTAAATATTCCCACACCTATATTTTCCATGGATATTTCATGTCTATTATTTTAATTTCATGGGCTCTATTTAACAATGTGAAAGTAATTTTTTGAGTAAAAATATAACATAGACCAATAGGATGGGAATTATCCCATTTTTTCATGACTGTATCTATCACAGACACTCTCTTAAAAATTTTTATCCTTGTTTTTGAATGAGTTGGGAGAAATGTATTTTCGATATGTGAGATATATGATTCCGGTGAAATAAATATTATTCAATGACTAGACTTCTCTGTGTGAAAATATTTCTCAATGAATACAAATGATTTTTACAAGAGACCTGTTAGGACCAATTTTATAATTCTCAACTCTTTTGAGATCTAGTCATGGTTGATTCATAATGAGTATACCATCATTAATGGGAATTTCCATATTTCGGGAACCATCTTGAGTAAATAAAATGGCATGATATCACCTCTTAAATGTTTTATATATTGTAGATAATTTTTAAATGAAGTTATATATGATCACCCCATCCTCTAATATGGACATCGTGTGGGGGTGTCATCAATAAAATATCATATATTCTCCAAAGCATTTTTATATGTGAAATTTAGATCCTCCTGCTTATTACATAATTTTTGTAATTATTTAGGTGAATGTGAATCCAAATTAATTGGATGAAAAATTTATTGGATTACCTTAACAATACATGAACATCCTTCAAAACATAAGTTATCATTTTTAAATGGTGAATGATCTTCCATAAATTCAAGAACACTTCATCCCATATTCTTCAAGAAACACCTCCAAAAATACTATATTAAACATTGGTAATGGACTTAAAAAGGAAGATATATTTCTTTTGTCTAGCTATTTTCTCTATAAAGTTAGAGTTGCTTGTTGTGGATAATGACTCTCTTATATGGGAGCTTTCCACTGAGAATCTTTTTTCAGTATCCAAATTTTATGAAATGTTTTTTTTATTTTAAGGGACATAAAATATGTCATGAAATTGACACCATCAAAACGGACCAATGGTTTCCAGTTAGAACATAGGTATATACCCAATCGAGTCATCAATTTATCATGGAAGAGAACTAAAAACCCTCCTGGATGGGGGCATGAATATGTGACTACCCCTGAGTAATGTTTAATTTCAGTCGATGAGTCACTGAAACTAAATTTGTTGGGTTATGTGGATATCCCTTAACTACTACTACTTATATCATTATATCTTTGAATTTTTGTAGAATGTTTGAAGGGATTTATTCTTTCCCTTACCTTACTGCCTGAATGTGTTAGGTGATATCCACTGATGGAAATGGAATGTATAACCACATTGTGGTTGGATATACCAAATCGTATCCTGAATTTCATTTTGATTATATACAATAAATAATTATATATGTGTGTGTTGAATTTTGAGTCCCCCATATTTTTCTATCAAGGTTTGTCAAAAAACATTTCAATACAATGGAAAAACTGAGCTGGTTGACATGATGGTTATGGAAAAGTATATGTTCCTAATCTAAGAATGATTTTATAGTATGTTGGAAATCTTTCATGTATATAATGTGGATATGGTATTATTGATTATTGATTTTTAGACCCTTAGGGGCCTATCTTAGGTTTCCAAGATAAGGTGACATCAACTAGAGCCCACATGGTTTTTTCCTTATTAAAAAATGGATTGAATCCAGATAGTCTTGGAAACCACAACTACTAGTAGGATGCTTCCATGAAGACTCAAATATTGTCAATATGAGGCAACTATATTCCTCCTAATAAACTTACCAATGATAACATATTAAATTACAATCTTGTTCTAGATAAAGGATCCCAAAATGATTTTGTAATGGAATCAATTTCCACTTGTTTATTTTCAACTGTAAATTGTTGGGTGGATTGATAAAAGGGATTAATGTCTTGGTGGGATTCACATATTTCCTCTATATTCATGAACACCATTGAGAAGGTATTATCGGGTTATTTCATTTGACATCAATCATTAGAGACATTGGGTGGGTTATGGTATCCATTTGTATGATGTTTATCTTGATCGTGTCACTATTGATGTGTAAGTACATGTTATTTGCAAGATTCCATTATTGGATCAATGGGAGTTCTATTTAATATTATTGTGGTTATATAGCTAATTCAATAAAAAAATCGATCAATTTAGATTAAAAAATAAACAATCCTAGGAGAAATTAATTTCATTAAATCATCCACATCAGACCCACATTCACATTGTAAAAATACACAAGATGAAATATAATAGTGTGTGGGTAATGAAGTCATTTTTGTTAATAAAGTATTCATGATGGGTTCCCCACATTTTTTTCAACCATTTTTGGGAAATATAAAATATTTTTTTTTCATTGAAATTGAAACAACCAATGGTTCCCATATCTATGGTGTTTCATGGAACTTCCTTCCAATGGAAGCTGATCATTTAGTTTTTTCCATATGATTATAAGGAAATCATGTCAGTCATGAAGATGAGTGGTTGGTCTCATCACTCCTTAGGGTGATATGGAGAATTATATCCTTCTATGGGTATCACTTATAGATTTAATAAATATTCATTAATCCTTTCAAAATCTGGAATACAAGGAAGGAATCTCTTTTGTTTAAAATAACTAATTGACCCTATTTGTGAATACCCATATCTATGTATCATATTATCGTTATTCATGGAACCATAGGTATATATAAATAGTTCTCTAACCATCGTATCCTATTTATGTATCAAATGTTCTCTATAAACAGAACCATCTATATTTATCATAGGTTCTTTAATTTTGTTTTGTTTATTATTTAAAGAAAATTTTATCTGCTACAAAGTGGGGAACATTTGGATTTATCATCATCCGGAGAGATGGAAGTTTTTCATATATTTGTGTTGTGCTAATTAGATGGGATTCAAGCATATTGTTTTGAAGAAAATCATAACCCACTTAGTTTGGTTCAACATAACAGGATATGATGTACATTTTATGATTATGTGACAAGTAAAAGTTATTGCGGTTTTTCATCATGGGGTAGGGAAAATATAGAAAAATGTTTCAAAGAAATGTAAGGTGTGTAAGATATATAGAACCCACCCATTGTGGTTGATCACATGAGGAATATGCCCTATTGATATGGGATGACCATACATGAAATATTTCCCAATAAATATAGAACTCACCAGGAATCTTGGGTTGATGAGGATGTGTTAGGATTGATCTTAAAGGAATATATCCCCCTAGTGGAGTTTTAATATTTCTGAGTATTCTTTTTAAAATTGATTATGCATCATTGAATGTGTTGGTTTTGAGAAAATGTAAGTCTTCATTTTTATCTCTTTGGGATGGGAATCAAATCCTAAATTGTTCAAATGGGGTTGGGACTTATACATATAGGGTAGGTCCAAATATGAAAATTTGAACATACCAGTGATACGATCAATACTGATCTCTATGACTATGTGATCCATACATGGTTTCAAAAAAAAAAGAGACAACATGCGATTATCATGTTGCATGACCACATTTGGTAAGGGACTCAAACTATAATTTGATGCCCATGTGAAATGTATTTCCCATATGTTAATAGATGAGGGTGAATATATAAAAGGAATAATGAGTTTGATATCTAGTAATAAAGGATGAAGGATTAATCTATTAGGGATTCCCATGGTGGATATTTTATCAGCATCTGGGGGTTGATTTGGGAGAGGGTATGTTAAAGTAGTTAGGAAGATGGATGGAAATAATCATTATTTTCTTATTTTCTTTTTGTTTATTTTTGCATAACTTATTGTTAATTAGGTATTAAGTAGTTGGGGTTTGGATTAGTGGTAAGCACCCCTTAAATAAACATGAAAAATGGGGGTTCAAAACCCATTGGGTGCAGGTATCTATAGTAGTACTATAGCGTACTGTAGAAGCGGCGGGCATTTTAGCAACGGCGGGCACTGTAGCGGCGGCGGGTCACTGTAGCGGTGGCAGAGCACTGTTGCAGCGGCGGGTACTATGAAGTACTGTAGCAATGTGGGTACTGTAGCATTAATATTCACAGAATGGGCTTTGGGAAAAAATGGGCCTATGGGTTATGTAATGGGCTAAATGCCCACTAGGCCTTCGGGCTATGTAATGGGTCTCCCTCTACCCAGTTAAAGAGGTCTTTGCTTTGCTTTAATAATAAAATGAGGCTTCGGCCCCAACCTTTAAAAAAAGTAGGTATTAATTTATCTAAAATAGAATGGATTATTCCATTTCTCTTTACATTTTAGAGTGGATAAATATAATTTCATGTGCAAAGAATCCTCCCACAGCTGCCTCTAAGGATGGGATCCTTATTTCTATCAGGATGCATGATTGTGAAAATCATAAGTAATCGACTTATTATAAAGTATATATTGAGAGAATCATTTACCATATAAATACATGATCATAAGAGGGGCTTGATAATGTGTCGTATACCCTAAAAAAATGGACCTAGTGGTTATTAGCGGGCTGTATAAATGATGATATACATTGGTTTGTGAATGGATTGAAGGGAACCATTTTGAAATTCCATAAAGAGGATATGGTGAATCTGAATGCTACGTCTATAGGTGTGGTGATATAGGTGATAAAAAATTATAAATTATACCACATTCTATATAATATTAATTCTATATGAGATGTGTAATTGGAATGAGATTCATTCAAAAATAGTTTTTTTTATTATTGGGAAGAATAATTTGAGAATGTGGGGTGTCCACCTTTTCTCAATTTTTTTCCCTTCCTAGAAAAAATCGACATATTTGAGGACCCCATTACAAGGATTATTTTTCCTTATCAGTACATCATAATTGGATTACCTAATGAACTAAAGGTTTTTCACTAAGTCTTCTCCACTATCTCCTTAGGTTTTTCCTCTATATCTATACACACTAAATTTAGGGAGAGGATATAATACTTATATATGAAAAGGAAATTAATTCTTTATCTATGTGGATGGTAATATAGTATACTTGACATTATACTGTGGGGAATAATGGATTCCTCAACTGATAAACAAAATTTGTTTAAATGGTGTTATGTATGAATCACATAAAGAATGATTTTTATTCACATAGGGTTGTGATAAACAATATCCACAACCCAAATATAGTTTTCATTTATGGGGGGAATATATGTGACCACCTAATCTAGTAAATGTTTTTCATTTTCAGGGAGCTCTATATGACCATCCCACCAAGAAAATAATTTTTAGTTATAGGGTTTACTATGTGAAGTGGTGGTCTGTATATAGAATATTTTCTCTAAAATTTTATGTACATTTACATTTTGATCCTTATTTTGTTCATTTATTTTTGTTCTTGCCTCCCAAATTTTTTACAATTTCATAGAATTCATTTCAAACTTTTCAAGCCCAACGCCACTCATCGCCGATTGTCCATAGATAAAGAGATAATTAACTAACCTAGTATAAATAATAACATATAATTTCATGAATTGAATATATTAGAAAATATTCTTGAAATATTTATCAACTGAATATAGAGCTCCAACACCACATAATAAAAATATAAAATAAAAAATGAGATTAAAACCTAACTACACAAAACCTTGAGTTAATGTTCTTAGAACATACTTAGTATTTGATCCCCAATTCCAAGATTTCTAATACAAATTTAAAAAATATTATAATTTCTCACATGATATACCCTTATCTCTTGTCTCTTACACTAATGTATGAGGTTGTGAGTTTTAATCTACAGCTATTGAAACCCTAACAAAACCACACCTGTCATTATGATGTGAGATAAAAATTCATCAAAAACACAATTCATTGATCATAATTCTCATATTTCAACACCATTATTTGATGCATGGATTGTTTATACATATAAATAATATAAATCAATATCTTTTTTTTAAAAATGAAATCATCTTGGAAATGTCATGAATGTATCAATCCCGGTGAAAAGGTCAGAACCGCAAAAACCAAATCATGGCATGAAACAATTCATATGGTGCATTAAATCTATGCTATCTATATCTCTAAATCAACCTCTATATATCAGAAACTACATTTCATTTCAAAAAGTATTGTGAAAAAATGGAATCTCTCATTCATATATACTTTATGGTGTGACTCTAACTGAGCTCTTCATATTTAAAATAGAAAGCCCTCTATGAATTATAATACACTAGTAGAGCTAAATTTATATAGTCCTTTTATTCAATAAAATAAGTTTTGTTTACCTTTTGTGTAAAACCTATATTCTTTAACATCATTCATATGATTTCAGGGTTAAGTCAACAAATCCTATGCAATAATGAAAACAATATATATTTCCCAATAGTAATTTTTTTTCCAAAATTCACTTATAGCCTTATAAGAATATAATAAATATGAAGGTCATTGCGATGAATTTTAAATTCCTATACCTAAATCAATTTCATACCCATCTGATGAAAAAACCATACACATCTCACTCCATTACCATAATTCAAGGTTTACCCCACTATGTGGAAAATTCAAATTAATATTCTCATAAATATTGTGTGATTACTGAAAATATATAATTCATAATTATTATTTAATAATTATTTTCAAATCAATAATTGAAAATAATTCCTATCTAATTAAATCATACACTTTCACAAACACTATTAACCATTTCATTAATATTTAGTCCTCTTATGATCTAACGTTTCATAATTTCATTTCACTAATCACTCAATGTCATTTAATCAGATTTATGTTTAATATTATGTTTATAAACTATAAGAAAAGACATGAAAACTATTATATATCAACATATATATGGTGATAAAAATGATGAGGAATTCATTGAGGTTCAAATAAATCAACAATTAATGTTAGTTAGGTGATAATGTAAAAAATTGGATTCACAACAAAAGAACAAGGCATTGATCATAATGAAAAATGTATGATATTAAATTAAACATAGTGAAAAATGAATCTTCATCCTTGGTATTCTTCACATTAAGTTATCTCCAATTTTTTATCTTCTTTGTTAATTCATTTACATATAAAAACTCAAAATATAGATAAAATATTACAGTTTATCACATAGTGTTATTTTATTATTTTTTATAAAAAAAATATATTCGAGAATGAATATCACATAATTGGAAGTCAAACCAACTATCAACATGATCTCTATCATCAATATCCAATGAAAAAGATGAAATAATCTAAATAATAAAGAGAATAATGTCTATTAAAAAGTCCAATTCGTAGTGTCACATTCTCTATTTTATTATTATTTTATCAATGTATTGGACTTCATAAAACAAAATTACAATAAATTATTAAACATATTCCAAAGTAATAATTAAATGGTCCCCCAAAATATAATCATGAAACTCTCACATAACAAATCCAATCGTCACCATGATCCCTCCATAAATTTAAAACAAAAATCATGAAATAAAAAAAAATATTTATATTTTAAGGATAATTTGTCTTGTAACACTGCTTATTATAAAGGAATTTCATAGTATTTCAGGGATTTAAATATGATCAAATATATGTTAGGTATTACAATAAAATGGGTCATATTATAATTAATTTATAGCTTTAATCATCTTAGTGTGGTTTAAAATAATTTTTTTTTTATAAGGCATAATGATAATTCAGTTGTAGTTATACATACACATAGAATATCTCAAAAAATGGTTCATAATAAAAATATAAATAAAATAATTGGTCCCTCTTGAGAATTAAAAATAATAATTTTTTAATATATCAATTCAATGATGTATAAAAAATAGTTTACTAAATGAAATATTCTATGAATAAAAATAATGAATAAATATCATATCAATAATAACATTACTAACAACTCAAAATTTTAATAAGAATGTATCATTATAAAATATCAACATATATATCAATTATTAGTATCAGGATTACAAAAGTCTCCATTAATAAATAATATATCTCTTATGTGATGATGTCTCCAGGGTAAAAGATTTTAATTCAAAAAAGGAAGAATACTATGGGTGAATTAAATTCTATGAAAGAATTATTCAATATGTTTTCAAGAACCTATGTTGGTATTAGAAAGTAAAAAAACATTTTTATGTTAGAATAATACTCCACTTTTTATGAAATTCTAATTGATTTAATTTTCCATTATGATTTTATACATTTGAACATTAAGATCAATAATAAACATTTAAGTAGTATATTTAAATAAAATTTTGTTCAAAATAATAATGGATTTAGAATAAATTACTAAAAAATTCTTGGAATATTTTAGTAAAATAGTTATTAAGAATGAAAATAAATTTTTGGTTGCCTCCAAAAAATTACATTGTTTATCATCTTTTAGGTTGTAACTACCATATGAGTAATTTTATAATAGTATGTAAATAAGTTAATTGTTCTAGATTTCATAGTGATTTTAAATTTTGATCATCTTTGGTATGTGTTAAACTTTTCCCCCATTAAATAAAATGGATTCTTTATTATGGTGAAATCCATGTTTTGGAAATTCTTAATGAAGGAAATTTAATTTTACTGTTTAAAACACATTACATTTTCCACCTTCACCACTTATTACTATTTTTATTCATTTAATACAATAAAAAATAGTTCAAATTAATTAATGTAACATTTCTATTAAATAGTTCTTATTGAAAAATTTCTCGAGTTCAAAGAACCTCTCCACTTTTCTCTCCCTCTTCAGTTCTATAAACACAATTTCTTTCAACATTCTATTTCACTTTTTGTTTCATATTTCCTATATAATCAAGTAAACATAATTTATTCCAAAGGGAATAAAAGTTATTATAAGTATTTTTAATAATGGTGATCATATTTTCTTGTTCTGTGAGAATTTACAATTATTATTGAATATTCATTTCATTTGTTTTAGTAAATTGTTTTTAAAAAAACCCATTATCATACTTGTGAAATTATCTCATATGGCCCCTAAAATACTTAATTAGATTGATAGTTTTATTCATCCAATTATTTTTCTCTATAGTTTAGAATGTTTTTATCCCCATCATTTGGTTGATAAAATAGGAAAATCCATTATTAGTTATACATGTTCTCATATACATATGAGTAAAATTCATTTCACTATTTTTTTATTTTACCACTATTTGAAATTATGATTCATCTACTGTAGAATCCTCTTAATAAAATATGTGGAACAATAGTTTTTTGTAATATTCATTAAATATATAATCAATACTACACACACCAGCACAAAATAATTTGGCATGGAAACATTAAAAAAGAAATCCTAAATAAAATTAAAAATAAAATAGAAAGATAAAATTATTTGATATACGCAATCAGTTTTGAGGTTCTCACTAGTTTCCATTTTTTACCATCAAATACACTAAAAAAATACCATCTATTTTGTGTCATTAATTATAAACAATAAAATTACATTAATAATATATTGTTCTCTTAAACCAACACTAACTTCAAACTTGTGGTTTGATGAAAGAACAACGTTGATCATATAAGTAATAATAAATTTTCATGGAAATTTATAAAAATAGATCTTCAATGTTTTACCTGAACAATGAAATGAAATATAAAGTAACTAAATGACAAAATTTATGACTCAATAAAATAAAAAAATGATAATGAGGGGGGAATCAATATTTGTGGATTGTTTATCAAGAATTTTAGAACTCATATTCACTGACCAAAATATCAAAAAACAATAGTTTTGTGATTATAAATATAATTGATAACATTTTTGCATCTTATATCAATAATATTCAAACATTCCAACACCATATTATCAAGGGAATAAAATGGAAAAGGGTAAATAAGATCAAGTTTCAAAAACTAGAGAGTAATTAAACAACGGTTAATAAATTTACAATATCTACAATTCCCGAGATAATTCAATATCGAATACACATGGTCAATGATTAAATAATTAATTTGTTGAATAATATAGACTAATAAATGACACTAAGGAATGAGTTCATTGATTCAGACCTGATGTGGGATGAAAAGATTCATATGTGGGGAGTTACAGGCATTATTAGGATGGTTCCTCATGATGTTTATCCATACAACTATAAATTCCCAATGGTTCCCACATATGTGATAGACTATGGACCTGTATTCCAAAGTCAAGAGGTCATTGAGGTTATTTTTAAAATGACACTTTGGATCTCACAATGTTTGATAGATTGGGAATTTAATCTTATAATACCATTCTTGGGTGAGTTGTTTCCTTCTATAGGGATATCTTATAACATTAAATCATGATCAGGAATCCTTCCTAAATCACAATAAGGGGCTGGTAACCCCATTTATGAAATATATTGTTAATATATGTATACATGAACAGGTGAATGTATCATAGGTTATTATTTAACAATTTTAAATTTATGTATCATTGGTTCTCCACCTATGGAACCATCTATATTTGTTAGAGGTTCTCTATCATGTTTTATTATTATTTTTGATGCTTAAATATATTTATATACATGTTCATGTCACAAAAGTTGGTAATCTATAATTTTCCATACTATTTGGAGTTTATTTTTATTTTTATTCTTGGATAAATCCCTCCAGAGGGATTCCAACATTACCTCGTGAAAGGAATCAGAACCCACATAGTTTAGTACCAGGTAACAAGACACATCATAACTTTCATGGTCATGTGAAAAGTTACCAACAATTTAGTTAAACATCATGCATCTAGAACATCCTGATGAAATAATCCTTTAAAATATTATGTTAAGTATTAAACATAGTGGTCCCTTTATTGTATAAATTTAACATAATGAATATATCCCTCTAGCTGGGTTCATGATATCACTGGGAATATTTACCAATAAGGATACTGATCGGTTGATGATGTTGTGTTTTAACCTTATGGATGTGTCTTATGTATCTTTCTATGAATGGGGTCATATACTATATAGTTTAATTCAGTTGGGGATTAAATGTATGGAGGAATCCCAATAATTATGTCTTGATTTTTCTAGTGACATGTTCAACTAATATATTGGTCAGAGAATATGAAGACACAATAGGGGTGGATTGTGTCTTTTTAAAAAAATTGGATATTTAAAACATAAACACGTTTTGACATGAAATTTAGTGAATTATTATTTTTATAAAATAGGCATGGTAACAGAAAAATAAATAAGATGAATACAATAAGTTTTATCATGGTTTAGGACACAATGATCTCCTAGTACACTCCAAAAAATCAATCTCTGCGAGTTTGGAAATTTTCACGATGTTGGTAATATTTATACAGACCACTAAAACATAGTGTAGGTAGTTTAAAACATAAAATGCGAGAGGTTATTTTATAGGGACCACTAAAAAATAGCTTAGTATGAAAATATAACACTCCAAAAGAATAGTAGAAACACCACAAACAATATTAATTTCCGAACATCCCATGAAATAATATATATTTATCATTTTGGATTCATAAAAACTGAGATTTATTCGACTATATTTGATTCTCATATTATCTATCAATTTTTTCATTGTGTATGCATCTTCTATGTACATCCAAACATTTTTTTAAGAAAGAATCCATTGAGAATAAATAATAAATCTAGGTTTAATACACTGTTAGATATACCTATAAAATATTCCTAATATATCTTGATGTTAAAAGTGATGTTTTTTTGTATATTGGAATTGAAATTTCCATGAAAAATAGTAACATAACTTTAAAATGAGAATGATGTACTACATTTAATAAGAGACTTTGAATAATATATTTAATGAATAAAAATTTACCTACTCATTGGTTTCCATCACATTATATTTACACAATTATTTTGTAGGAATTGGGAAATATCCTCACTGCCAATTAATTATTTTTATCTTCTCTTCATAGGTTATCCAGGGCATTTTAGTCTGGGTGACCCAAGCTAGGACCCATTGGGTGGATTCCTTAGCATGAATAGTGTTTGGTGCTTCATCGAATATAATTATATTATTTCTATAATTACCCTTTAGCATGAATCCTATTTTTTAGTGAAGACCCTAATTACATCCTACGACACCATTATAAGGTAATGGAGGTACACAATATAACCTTTCAGGGAGACACTCCCAAAATTGTTTGAAATGAAAATGGATTGTATTTTCTTCTTTAGATCTATTTCTGCATTGAATATTCCACTTTTGGGGAATGTTTTACAATAGTTCTTCACTCATGACATCCAATTTTGATATATTATCATTTAGATGGTACTCCCGGATTACCCAACTGGCGACAAGGCATTTAAGGCATAGGGTGGGAGAAAATCTCCACTGGTTTGATGATGATCCAAATTAAATGTTATTGATGTATAAGTATGCAGTATCTAAAAATATGCAATTTGAATTGCATAAGGTTTTTTGGATAACCCTATTGAGAAATAATAAACAAAAAGAAGGAAACTCATTGAAGTGGCATCACAAGTGAATAATAAAATACATGAATAATTTCATTAAAAGATCAATGTTGGGGATATATTCATTTTGTAAAAATAGAAAATGAAAAATGAAATAACATGTGGATGAACTGATTGTTTAAATAAATAAATTATTCAGGATGGGATGACCATTTTTTCATGTTTCATTCAAAAAATCTTTGATGTTTTATGGTGAACAAGGGAAAATAGTTTAAGGATCATATCATGTTCACTATTATTGTTTCAGACTCAAAAAGGGATCAATATTTCATATATGGGGATTTAAAAACATTCCTAAAATAGATTCCAGTGGGGTTTATTCATGAAACTAAAAAAAACCCAATCATTCATACATTTGGGATAGAGGATTGAATTTCATGATAAGAGGATCAGAGGTTGGGCTCATTGTACCCTTTTAGGGTGAATTATTTCTCACTCAAAGACTCTATTATTGGTTTAATTAAAGTTTTTGAATCCTTCCCAAATATCTATAATGGATAGGTAACCTTATATTCTCAATACATTATAAACACTTGTGGAAGTTTACTGCAACACCCCAATATTTTGATCAATATTTTTTTGAATAAAATTAATTTTCTGGACATTTTTAATTTCATCAAACATATATTTTAGGTTCAATAACATATAAAACATAGTTTATCATACATTACATGCATCAAAAACATTATCCTACAATACATGTATCATCGAGTATATACAAACAAGATATATATTTAAAATTATTATAATTATATATGATATTTATCCCCTATACATTTGAAAGGTGGGTATAATAAGATTAACTAAATAATGTAAAAATATAATTTTAAAATGTATATATAATTAATTAATTACTGAAAAATAAGTGAGAAATGAAAATAATATCCTTATGAAAATAAAGGGAATATTTTTTCTGAAAAAAACATTAATTATGCGCACAAAGAGTTTCTATGTCAACAAATTAAATAAGTCACTTTTGGAGAACAATTTTAAGGAATTATGTATATTATGAATTCAACCAAATGAATGGTTTAACTCAAGTCATTGAATCCTTCCCAAATACCTATAATGGAATGGTAACCCTATATTCTCAATACATTATAAACACTTGTGGATGTAAACTATAACACCCCAATATTTTGATAAAAACATTTTTGAATACATTTTATATTCTATACATTTTTCATTTCATGAAATATATATTTTAGATTAAATAACTTATAATACAAAGTTTATCTTACATTAAATGAAACTCGGAGTCTATCTTACATTAAATGTATCACCGAGTATATACGAAACAAGACATACATTTGAAATTATTATTATTTTATATGATATTTATCCATTATGCATTTGAAAGGAGATTATAATAGCATTAACTAAATAATTTAAATATATAATTTTAAAATTTATATTTAATTAATTAATTAGTGAACAATAAATGATAAATAAAAATAAAATCCCTTTGAAAATAAAGATAATATTTTCTCAAAAAAATATTATTATGTGCACAAAGTTGTTATATCTCAATAAATTAAACAAATCACTTTTGGATCACTATTTTAATGAATTATTTATATTATGAATTCAACCAAATTAAAAATAATTAGGTTATCAGTTATATATATATATGAAATATGAATATTTTTTATTATATTCACAGAAACATAATTTTTCAAAAAATTTGATTTTCTCTCCCTATGAACTCATATTTTAAAAATAAAATTTTTATAACAATAGAAATTATATTCGAAAAAATAGAATTAATTTTTTAAATCATAACTTAAAATTAAATTAGTGTAATGTTTTGAGAATTTCATAAGAAGATGATGTTTTCGATGAATATAAAAAAATACTGGGTTTTATTATGAATTGTAATGTCTTTCAATGCATATAAAAATTAGAAAAAAACTTATGATGGATTAGAATGTAACTTTTTTCAATTTAAAATACATATATTAATATTTATTTAATATTAAAAAATTTATATCTATTGTGGATATAATATATTTTTAAATATTGGATCATTTGTTCTTTGAAAACCTACATTCTTGTCATGTTAGTGGAATTAATTTTAAATTGAATTTCTCTAATTATGGGGTTAAAATTTTTAAATATGGATTAAATATTTTCAGTAATTATAATAATAATAATAATCTAATATGTTCAACCTAATTTCTAACCAAAATTAATAGTGAAAATAATAAAAATTGAATTTCACCATTAAGGTAAAAATGGGTTTATCTAGGGTTAAAATAAAAAATAACGGTAAACAATAAACAAAATGTTTCTAAAACAACTTTATTGTACATATATGTACCTCATGTTATATTTTCGCAATATGTTATTATTTTTTATCAATTCAAATTTGAAAAAAAAGGATACACCTTATTCTTTTTAGAAATTACTAGTGTTCCACCTTTCTCACCTATGAAAGGCCACTCACCCTTTTATCCTCTTCACACATAAAAAACCCATTGATTTATTAAAAAAATGACCTAATCACTTCATTACATTAATCCTATCAATCTAGTATACATATTTTTATTATAATTTCAACATATAATCCATTTGGTGAAAACCAAAAGAAGTTATCCGAATAAGATGTTATATCACTAACTAAGAATATTATTTTATTTCATCATTCACCTCATTTAATTTTTATTAAAACATGATGATATAACAACCACAATATATTACATATATTGATATGTTATTATGTTAACGTGAAATCAATAATCATACCCCTCTTTCGTCAATTGGGTTCTGAAGTTATCATTCAAGTGTAAGATAGACTACTACCTCGCAAACAAATGTTATTCATTTTCCATCACCAGCTCCCATAAAAAGATATAATAATGGTTATATTATTTATATATATATTATATTTATGGTATTATTATTTTATTCTATTTTTATTTCATCTGTGATTTATAAATAAACCGACCCAAGTATTCCGGTGTTGGGGCCTTATATTATTGCATTGGCATAATTAATAAGGAAATCACATCCCGAAGGACTGAATAGTTTAGTACCATTGAAAAAATAGATACGTAAATTATAATTATATTATAACCTGAAATGAAATTATACATAGTGAATTCATTTTAGGGACACATATTATGCTATATTATCTCAGTATCTCAATCATAATATACATCATGGAAATATGAGAAAAAATATGGAATGGTTGAGCTTAGATACATGGAAAGGGTATGTATACAAAGGAATCTATCATAAATAATTATAAAAAATAAGGAATGATTTATAAATAAATACACATTCCATTAACATATAATCATTAGCAAAATATGGATGGAATAAAAGATAATCAAATAATTCCATATAAATAATCACATGAAAATGATAATCACCCAAAAATATTCTACTTGTCGAATAATCACATGGATTATCAATAACTAATATCATAATGAGAGAATGAATAGTATGGGAAGTCTAAAACATACCATGAAAGCCTCAACCAAGATATCTACATAAATGGGTAAGGCCTTGGCTAACACCCAGTCGAGATTGTCTCAGGAAACCTATTGATGCAATAAGGAGATATAGTGGGACCCACCCAAAACATTCTAAGTAAAATTAATTCCTCATATGAAAGGGGTAAAAGTAATCAATATATAAATTCATACAGAAACTAGTGTATGAAATTTAAATAATTTCACAATTCAATAAACATAATCATAAACTATCATGTGAAATATGAATAATGGTATCAAGATAGTACATAACCATTCAAATTGATCATAAACCATTAAATAAAATATATCAGATTCTATTATTGGAGATAAACCACAATTAATCATAAGATTCAATATATTGTGTTTAGATATTTGAAAATAATCCTATAAACCTTTGAAATCTGCTTGAGATAAGTACCCTTCTTTTTTCTTTGTAATTGATTGTATAAAATTCCATGTAATTTTAAAAGAAACCATTTTCATTAGAACGTTTCTTGGGAAAAAGTAAAGTATTTTTTAAAATATTAAGAATTTATTAAATCATTAAAACAATCTCATGTTGAATAATATTAATAAAAATTCATTTGAATAATGAAAAAAAACATTTGAAAGATTATATTTATAATAAATTTTGATCGTTAGCCAAATCAATATATTTTGTGTATTAGTTGTAAATAGACATGAAATAATTGTATATAAAACTTTAGATATTAAAATTTCCTTTTAAAAATAATCATAACATTATATAATCATTTGATTAGATTGTTAACCCATATAACAGAAATTATGTTATGAATTCCCTTACCACTATTAAAATAGATGAACTGTAAGCCACCTAAAAATAAAGATCATAAAATAAAACATTTTTACAATTAATATAAATAGATTCATGATATTATATATCAAATGGAATTCTAAATACAAAACACCCAATCAATATTTAGTGAATAAGTTCTATTTAATAGAAATAAAATTGAGATGAGAAAGCCCTTACAGATATCATGTCATTGGAGTGGGGATAAATCAATGAAATAATTATGTGTGAAAAAATTAAATGAATAATATAAAAGAATAAATATAATAAAATATAATTATTATTAATTTCACACATATTCATAGCATAATGTGACAATCTATATGAGATTTTAACCCAATTAATGATAATTTAGTTAATAAGTCCCTTAAATTATCCTTGAACATGTTTTCAATGGTATTTAATGTTCTGAATGGTCAAATTAGATTCAATAATTATTTAATTCCAACCCTTTCATATATGTATTTAATTTATTATACTTTTATTGTGGTCATTAATTCCATTTCTTATGATTTATAATATTCAACTTCTTCATTATGAGAGTGTATGTTTTCTTTGTTTTCGGGATCGGTTCTCTTGTATGCAAGTATGAATGTTCATTTAAAATGGGAATAATTATCTATAATTGAAATTATTTTTCATTAATGTAATTAAATGATTTTAATTGATCCAATATATCATTTTGTTATATGGTATGAGGATTTTTCATTATATTAAATGTTAATGGAAATGAATTAATTTATTTTGGAGGTTTTTATGACTATCACGAACTTATGTCATTTTATTTAATATCATGATTATAAGTTGGTTTGAAAAAGTTATATATCTTATAATATTTATAATAAAATATATTTTCTCAATAATAATAGTTTTATGCTCTTCTGTGAAGGTGTTAATAGAGAATGAAAATGCATCATCCATGAGGGCGGTTAATCGAGACATCATAGATGACGTTTTCTTATTTTTGTATAAAAGGGAAAGAAGAGGGGGTTTTATTAAGAATATTTCATTAATATAATATTATTAGAGTCTATATAAAAGATTAGAGTTTTCAGGAATTTTTCTATAGAGTACGTGATGATAATATGAAAAATTAAAAAAAAATTAAAACAGAATGAAAGAGGATTCTACCTCTGGTATAACTTATCCTTGAGAACCACCTTAAACCCCTTATGATTTTTCTTTCGATGAGACCAGAGAGAATTTTACATTGGTATGAAGTATTTTATGAAATTGGGAATACAATAAAAAATATTCAAGGCTTAAAAGGAGTTATGAGAAGGGGTGGTGAGGGGTGGTATTTATTGTAGAGGATAGGGGTTTTATTATTTTATTCATTAGTTAATTATTTTTTATCAAGATAATAAATAGTATTGATTATTATGACTAAATAAAGTAACCAGATAATTTTAGTTCTGATTAATTAGTTCTTACCTCATAAATAAATCATCCAATACTTAATTATTCATTTATTTACAAAATATGTTAAATACAGTAAATTATTTTATTCAACTATTCACCAAAAAATCATGTATATTAGAAAAATACAAATAATTCACATTTAAATTTTTTTGAAGTGTATGTTTCAAAATAGAATCCATTTTATAATTTTTTTTTGTTATATATGCTAAATTTAATTTTTAAATGTAATAATATTTTATTCAAAAAATAAATATTTTAATATTATAACTAATATTGTGACACTTTGAAAAATAAATTATGGTCCCACAAAATAATTTTATAATTATAAAGAATATATATATATATATATATATATATATATATTTAAGAATGTTATTTTACAGAAATAAATTTTCATTTAAATCATTATATTAATTATAAATTTTTAATAACTCATTACGTTCCACATAAATAAAAACAATAAATTCATTATTATTAATTCATTTATTTACATATTCTGTGATAAAAATATCTTAGATTTCCCTTTATGAGACATTTAATCTTTTTTTATACTTCCATAGGTGGGGTAATTATCCAAATATACACATTACTATATCTAAAATTTATATTACTACTCCAAAAATCATAATAGTCATTATTATTATAAAATGGTTTGTTTGTGAAATATATAAAATCAAATAAATTGAAATCATTTATGAAGATACATAATATAAAATAATGGGGTGTTATATTTTCCCCGACATCCAAAATTCCATCATTAAAATATCCAAAATTTCATATCATTAAAAGATTTGTGTAGTTCCTCATCAAAATTTCATCTTGTTCCAATATCACCTTTTCAATTATTTGATTTTCCAAACTACAATTACCAGCCAATCATCTGATTCCTCAACCCTTATTCTCTACTATTTAGAGTATGGATAGTCTCTATATTGTAAGATATATCTAGTCCCAACTATATTTATTCATAAGAGAGAAAATGTGTGTGGACTAGAATATACTTCATTAGAAAATAGATGTGGAAGACATCATGTACATTAGAAAGGTTAGGTGGAATTTATATATGATAGGACATTGCTCTAATTCCTTATAGAATTTAAAATGGTAAAATGTACATAGGAATTAGTTTACATTTTTTATCAAACCATATGAAAGCCTCCGAAAGATATACTTTCATAAAAACATTATCTCCCTCTTTAATCTCCAAATCATTTCATTGATTGTTAGTATAACTCATTTTTCTATATTGATCTTCTTTGATATGGGGTTTAATAGTATTTACCTTCATTATTGTTTCCATAAAAATTTCTAAGTCTATATGTTTTCTCTCACTAACTTCATCCCAACAAGTTCGAGTTTCAATTCTCACTCAATATAATTATTTATATATTGCCATTTGAATACAAGAATGGAAACTATTATTATAGGAAAAAACCAAATGTAAATACCGATACTTCATACCTTTAAATATAGGTGATCCAGACCACAATTTGTCTTATATTGTTTTAATAGTCATATAAGACTATATATTAGCTTAATGGAAATTAGCAGTACTCAAATAAAAATCAATATCCACAACATTCTATATAGTTTTCCAAGTTTATTTTTATGTAAAATGAACATTTCAATCAGATGCAATATATATAGGTACACCATGAATTATTAAAAAATCTTTAATATAATGTCGTGAAAGGTGAAATAATGTAAAAGAATCCCTTATTATGATGAAATATGAAGATATGGTATGTTGATTAAAAATTACCCATATTGAATTAGTTATTATTGGAGTTCATGGAAATCCCTTGATAAAATCCATTGTAAGATCATCCCATTTTTATGTAAGAATAGGTAGTGGTTTCATGACCCCTCGAAGATGTTAACTTTCAAAATTAAAAATAATGATACATGATAATATGTTTTCCAGTTCATATAATCCAACCCAAAATGTTTCATCAATTCTCTATTCATTTTTGTGCTACCAGGGTGTATAGATAATTTTGAGCTATGTGTATCATCCAATAATTCCCCTTTTAGCTCGGTTATAGTGGGACCATAAAACCTCTTCCCAAATATATAAATTTCATCTTTATATACAGGCTCTAAAACTTTTCGATCATTTATAACTTTAATTTTATTTTGAAATTTCTCATCATCAGAATAAACACTTTTTAACCTTTCCAAAAAAGATGGTTTTGAAGCAATTTGTTAAAGACTGATTTTTCACCTGCTTTGATAATTCCCATATCCATATTAACCAAATATATATATGATCCCATTTAAACCAATGTTTTTTCCAAAATCAATGATCCTTCATGATCAATGAATCCCTAACCTTTTTTCCTTTCCTTGTGTTGCAATATATTGATCAATTATAATACTTGAGTAGCTTGATCCATCTCTTTTGCATCATATAGAGTTATTTTAGTGATAAGATATATTTCAAACTAATATGATCTCAATGTATGTCAAATATTTCACCATAATTATAGTTTCATTATATATTCATAGTAAGGATTATAGCTGCAAACTCAAGAACGTGAGTTGAATAGTTTTGTTTGAATTTTTTTATTTCATTGATACCTAGGAAATAACTGTATCGTTATTCATAAGTACACAACCAATAAATTTCTTTGATGAATCACTATAAATCACAAATACACCATTTTATGATGGTACATTCACGATCGGGGCATTCACTAATATCCTCTTTAATTCTTTACAGAATTTTACACATTACATTTTATAAATAAACATAACCCCTTTACAAGTAATATTGTTTAAGGGTATAGTAAATCAAGAAACTAATCTGAACCAAAAGTCACTAGTTACTTGTTAAACCAATAAAAATACATACCTCAATTATGTTCATTGTTGTAAGCCATTCATGGAATACCATTTTCTTCACCGGATCAACTAATATTCTATCCCTGAAAAAAAATATTCCCATTAAAACAAACTATTTCAAGAAAGTATTCACAGTTACTAAAAATTCCTCCAAACGCTTTTCTTCTAATAGTCTCTATAATAATTATCATGTAGTTCTCATGTTCCTCATTGATTTTGGAGTACACAATGATGTCATTAATAAATACCATAATAAATTTATCCATAAATAATTTGATTACTATGTTTACTATATCCATAAGAACAGAGAGTTGAATAGTCAACTCAATTGGAAATATTGTAAACATGTAATGTTCATACCATTATATAAATGATGTTATTAGAATAACTTCATTACTCCAAAATATTTTTGGATATCTATAAAGAATATAAATCTTTGAAAAATATGGATATTCATGAATTTGGTCAAATAAGACATCAATTCATGGAAGAGGATTTTTTATCTTTACCATTATATCATTGATCTCCCTATATCCAATGGATAATGATATAAATACATCATTCTTATAACTGAAAAGAATAGGATATCTCCAAGGTGAAACACTAGGGAGTATATATCCTTGACCACACAATTACTCTAGTTGTTCCATTAACTCTATTGACTCTACTATGTCCATTATATATCGCTATTCGATATAGGTCCTATATCAAGGATTATATAAATAAAAAAATGAACATCCCATTATGGAGTATGTCTAGGTAATTCTTCTATAAATACATAAATGTATTGTAATACAATAGGAACATCCATAATTTTAAGATCACCTTTCACATCATTATGTTTTACCTTTGATTTTTTTTCAAGAATCTCATTTAGAATGCCAACACGGGGTTGTTCTAGATATTAATAAAATGTTGGATAATACCTACTGTAGATAATAAATTCCATATCATCATCACTAGTCATAATTTACTTCTCATTTAACTGATTTTTTTCATTATATTTTTAAATCATATCCATATCAATGATTATATCATAATCAACCACATGTATAATAACAAAATCATTAATTACAGAATGTTAATGAGTCATAATACGAACTGATCGACTCATATTTGTTGCAATATGGTTTAAATGCTATCTTTTGAATTAAAAATCCATTTGTAAGGTGAGTTGGAAATATATAATTTTTATAAAAAACTCAAAAGATATAAAATAATGTGATGATCTATAATCAGATTAATATTTAACTATATTTTTGAAGATAATTAAATTAATCACCAGCACATCATAAGAAACATAAAACTCATTTTTTGTGATAGCATAAGTATAGTCCATTTCCCTTGTCATTTTATATGGAAATATCTATTAACATCTTGTGCATTCAAATGCATAGTGTCGCTCCAACTTATAGCTAAAACATTTCATATCTTGGATTGCTTTCATTCCATTACAATCATGTGCCTGGTGATCTTTTTTCCAAACACGTATCAACTCCCATTTCCAATAGAAATGTTCCATGATGTTTCATTCCACATTAATTACAACATATAAATTATATTCTTCCCTAATTCCCTTTTTTCTTATTTCCCTTTCAAGGTTACTCATCATCCATCTTCTTATCCTGATTCCCTTCAAATACATATTTCTAGGAAGATTATTTATTCATCATGATGGCACATGAAACTATATCCACATATGATGAAAATTATTGGTATACAATTTCACTTCATATAATTTGTTCATGTCAATAGAAGAAAGATTAAATCTTTCTCCTTGGATTATTCATGTTGTTCCTGGCATGCCCTTCTAACTCTGTAATGTTCTCTTCATACATTGAAATATTATAATCACATTTATTTTATAGACACAATAATATTCTCTACATATGTTTTCATTTTTCATGAGGGAATTTTTGTTTATAAAATATCCTTAAATTCCATCCACTCTTTATTTTCAATTTATTCCACGTCCTTTTAAATACCCAGATGCTGTATCAAATATTTTCCTTAAATAAAGTTTTTTCCCTATAGCTTGCTTTGCATGAAATCCTGAGTTTAAATTAACATTGAGATTTCCTTATTATAAAATTACAATTACATCCTAGATCTTAGGTTAGTGGGAATGTTTATAACAATCTTATGAAAATTCATTATAAATTAATGACTAATCAATTATTTATGAAAAATATAAATCAATTTGTTGTTTGTATTTTTGACTCAATTAATTTTGGTAATGAAATTAATGAAATATATTTTTGTTATATTTATAATTAAATACTTTTTATATTCAACCAATGGAAATTTTAGTCATAGGGTGTGAATAAAACCAAATTTGATGTATAAAAACCTATTTTTAAAAGGTTAATTTTACACCTTGGAATGGATATCCCATTTCAAATTACGATTTTGGAAAATTAATAATTTTTATATGAAAAAATAAACATGTTATTTTGATGTAGTATTTAGAAATTTTATTTGGGTAAATTTCTAATATTTTGCTGATAACTTTCATGTTTTGATGAATAGTAAAAATATGATAAATTTTAATTAAAAAAAAAAATTTCTTCAAGATAATTAATATGGTAAAATTATAATATTGAATTTTTTTAATGTATAAATATAATATTTGTTATCATTAAAAATAATTTTTTTCAGAAGAATTTATTTTAATTTAATTCATAGAAAACATTCCAATCTTTTTCAATATTTCAACTTTTAAAACACATTTTCTCATTTCAAGAAAGGGTTAATTTTAAATTAATTAGTGAAAATTTGGTGTTTTCAATTTTAAAAAATGGATTCAATATTTTGAATTAGTAGTTCCAAATTCTGATAACAAGATACTTTTATTTTTTGTCATTATGAATAGTAACTGTGGAAATTATTTTTATTACCACAGTTAAAGGTAAATCGGGTAATTATGGGTAAAAAAATATTATTTAATTACCTTAATACCTTTAAAAATCTCATTGTATGACTAAATTCTACTCTTAAAATCTATTTTTCGAAATGGATTCACTTTATGGCCACATACCTATGAATATCACAAGGATGTAATAAAAACATACAAATGCGGCAAAATTCCACAATCTATTTTTATTTATGTAAATTAATTTTAATATATTTAAAACTAGGAGGTAATATCGACTATAGATATTTCGTTAAAATATCAATGAATTACCTATATCATATAAAATTATTTATAATTTTTATAGATTAAATAATTTCCATTAATGATGATAAAATATGATGTAATAAATATTTTATTAATAGAAATATGAAATAAATTTTTTTTAAAATATTACAATAAATATATTAGGAACTAATTAATGTGAAATAAGAATTGTATAGGTGACTATGACTTTTTAGAAGTGTATGGAATATATTTTTTCAAATTTATCTTCTGTGTGGATTTTATTTATTGACAAATAAATTATTAGTGTCATAATTAACACTATTGATATTTTATAAAAATTAAATTTTATTAAATTATTCAAAATACATAAAAATATTTTAAAAAGAATATTTTATAATAATAAGATCTAAAATATCCTAAAACATCCATTTATTGTCAATTAACACCATATAAGTAAATATTTATAATAATTAAATATTTATATTGTTATTACCACAATTAAAAAAAATATAATAACTAAGTGTAAATTTAAATGCTATGGTTTAAATTGATAAACAAACTTGTCCAAAATTTATTGTTTGATTGTATTACAACCCTATCTCATCTCATCTTCGATTTTGGGACATTTTGGAAGTTTTTGGGTAGGGTTTTATTTTATTATAAATTATTATATATGGAGTTTTCAAAAGTGCCCCTCATTTCAATTATAAAAGGGAACCTCCTCCCTCACCTCTTCAGTAAATTTTTAGAATTAATTACCTGCCATTGTAACACCCATAGCTTCCATGGTACCTTTCTCTTTGAATAATACAATAGCGTGTGTTTTACACAACTCTGAGTTCTAACACACCACAAAAAGAAAACTAGCCATTATGAATAGTAAAACCCACTTTTTGAAATTTTTTAAATATTATCATTCGGTATGGACATCATATTTGGATTCGGATTATCGAAATTATCCTAGGGTGAATTTTTTGTATGTTTTGGAAAACATTAAATTTTTTATGAATACTGAAAAACACTGAGTCATTGTTTAAAACCGACTTTTTATTTAAATAATTATTTTTTTTATTTAAATTTATTTTAGGTAAAAATAGATACATAATGCCTCTTTATTTTAAATGTAATTCATTGAAGTTAGTTTATAATAATTTTAAATATATAGAAATTTTATTGAACTTTTCACCGTCTTTTACCCACCTCTTAGGAGAATATCCAAATTTACATAAAACATAATTTTACTGCTTCTGTGAGTTGAATTTTGAAAATCCAAGAAACACGGTTAATATCAAGGAGTAAAATGTGGTTCAAAAAGTTGAAAATAATTTTTGGTGTATATTAATTTTTTACTTTTATTTACCATGGTTAAAAGTAAATAGGGTAATTAAAGGTAAAAATGGAATTATTATTACCCTAGAACATGTCCTAATTCTATTGGATAAGTATAATTTGACCAAAAACAACCTTAGGAATAAAATATGAACCTCTTTGTTCAACATGGAATAGATTAGGAAATTTATTATTATTTTATTTAAAGAAGAGTTAAAAGAGTTAGAATAAAAATTTAATAACTAAAACAATTTTAATATAGGTTTATACATAAGATAAATTAGATTATAAATATTAATTAAAAAGATAAAAAGATTTTATACATAATGGTATTTAATTTATAAATTTTAGACATTAAATAATTTAATTTATTTATGACACAATGGTGATGTAGTAATTACCTTATTAATGAAATATTAAAATATTTGATATTTTAAATACACAAATAAATGTAATTGGAGACTTTTAATGAATTACACTAATTTTATATTTTAATATGACACGATAGGGTTTATTGAATTAGTTTTTCCAAAATAATAATGATTTTATGATTTTAACAAAAAACAAATACCAAATAGTGTCAAAAATGACACAAAATAATTTTTAAAACAAATATTATATTATTAATTGATATAATGGTCTTAAAAATATAAGGTTTGACCAAAAGACTTATATAATGATAGGTGTATCATTAATGAACCTCTTGGGGTTCTCTTGGTTGTATATACTATGTTTATTAATCATGTAATATAAAAAATAATAAGAGACATGGTAAATCTCAAACTATATAGCTATGAGTTAAATCTAAAAGATAAAGTTAATATATTGACCCAAACCTATCTAAAACCTTTTGGATGAATGGTTTTCGACCCATACCAACCTTATACATTATATAATCTATTTTGGAGACATTATAAACCGACAATTATTTAATTAGAAAATAATATTTAAAACATTTCTTAAGGTGCCTCTCACCCCTCTTATAAAAAGGCATATCCCCTTCTCTCTAATTCACACCTTCAAATCCATTTGGATAGGACAAACACTACCTAACTACCCTCTCAAATGTCCACCCTTTATCCTAGAGGACCTCATTTAGTCAGAAATCCAATCTATGGATCCATTTTGATCAAATCAAAAGGAAGAACCTAAAGACGAGGTAAATATTTCATCACCTCTTTCAAGTTTCTTTCTTCTCCGACTTCCAATTTCATTGTTGTTTCCATTCTAAAATAATAAATCCAGTATCGTCTATATAATGTGATGTTATTATAAATACTTTGAAACCAAATTCATAATTCTATATATCCCTTGAATGACATGTCACCATAGGTGCGTACGTACGGCTTACCGTCTCCACGTCGTGGTGTAATTGTTATTTAATTCATTATTATTTGGATGGGTATAATAATGATGTTTAATTCATGTAAATAATAAATATAACATGATATTGATTATTTATATATGATATAACATCCAATTATATATTATTTTAATATCAAAATATTTATATTGTCACTCGTGCATACGTACGGATTATCGTCTCCACGAACACGATGAGATTCATTCCCCATCGTATCCATTCAAGAATAATTTTTATTTGATGATTAAAAATAATATTTAAAGACATAATATAATTCAGGATATTAATAAGATACATCTTATCCATAACAAATATGACTCACATAACAAATAATATAAAGGAAAAAAGATCTATTAACTCCTGAAGTCACGATAATACTACGATGTTTTTAACAAAGAAATGTTAAAAGATCATATATGATATCATATTAATGTATATGATTCTTTTTTAATATAATAACAATTATTTCACCATTATACATGAGGCTAACCTACCCTCGACCAAGGAAAATTACAAGGTAAGGGTTTATTTCACAGTCTCTTCATTATCCGAGGTTGTTTATACATAATTATCTACTGGGACCTCTTTATCATCCACATCCATGTTTCATAAAAAAATTATTTCAAAAAATTATTAATATTTTATTGACTTTAGGTTAAAGTCATTTATACCATTTTTTTACTTTTTATAAGATTTTTATAAAGGAAGCTTTCCGTCGTTTTCCAAATAAGGTTCTTTTTTAACCTTTTCTACAAAATTAAGGTAAGAATGTATATTTTTAACTTATACGAGGGGTGCAGCTATTTTCCAACATTATAAAATTGTCGAAGCTTCCCTTTCAAGCTTTGAAAAATATTTTCAAAATAAATGTTTCCTTTATAATTATGTGACTCTTAAGTTATTTCAAAATAGAAATGGGTATTTCTCAAAAAAAAGTTTTGATTTCATCTATGTCAACATAATTTGATGGATTTTAAGATTATTTGAGGTTTCTTTATTATGATACAAAACTTCCGTATTGTATTGAAGTTTTTGTGATATGTTTGACTGTGGATGTTTTATTTCATACCATTAATGGTTAATGGATAACGTATTGACATTGCATATGCTAGTTTTAATAGAAATTTTTATGTTATATTTCAACCTCTTCTTATAATGAATGTATTGGACTAGTATGTTCTGGGTTGTGGATCAGTAAAAGTAAGCCCTCCGGGTTGGGGTCTTGTTACAGTAGACCCTCCAAGATGGAGTTCGGTTACAGAGGCTCTTCGGGATGGATTCCGATTATAGTGGCTCTCTGGGTTGGAGTATGATTACAGAGGCTCTCTGGGATGGAGTCTGGTTACAGAGGCTCTCCTGGTTTGGGTCTGGTTATAGTTTTCCCCTAGGTCTTGGCACAAGGACTTAACACTAAAATTAATGTCCAACATTATGCATTACATCTTTATAAAAGTGGATATTGTTATTGCATGTGATTATTTGACTTGTAGAATATCCATGTGAGTAAGTAAATGGAAATATTTTGATTTTATATTTTCCATATTATGCTTAAGTTCAAGTTTGAAAGGCTTTTGTTTTATTTCTATACAATGCATTAAATATGTATGCGTATTTTTTAAAGTTTTCGCTATATTGGTATCCTTAATGATCATTTGAGGTCACCCCTTTCTATGTTTTATTTTTACAAAGATGTGAATAAGTATATTATGAATGACCTGCAGGGAAAGTCTATGGGATCTCAATGTTTTCTATTGGAACAATGTTGTCGTATTTTTCCATTTGATGACGTAATATAATCCTTATGAATGTTTCTAGTACTTCCAAGGATACTAAACTAAACGCTATTTCAGGGCTTGAACTTTTTTGATCATGCCAATGATACGTAATAATGCACTGACTCTAGGATTTTGGGGTCAAGGAGTTACAGCCATCCTCTGACCTTTTCTTTATCACCTTTTCTATTTTCATTCTAGATATCCTGGTCATCCTCAATGAACAACTCTAGTGCTCTAAGAGGAGATGTAGAGGAGGCTTATCGAAGAAGAGGAAATATCATTTACCGATTCATTATATCTTATTTATTCTTATAATTCCTCCCCATTTGTTATTTCATTATAATTTAATAATATAATTATCACTCATATAATTATATTTTATTATAAACATGAAACAACCATATTTTAACTTTTACACATCGTGTAAAAAATGAAATCACTACGTGTGCATACGTAAGGCTTACCATCTCCACGCCGCGGTGTAATCTTTTTTTCACCACCACCTTAAATGGATGGATATAATGAATGAATTATTGAATATATATATGACTGATATAAAATTATTTCATTCTAAGAAACTATGCATAACCCACTTCAATAACATTCGTACAGCATACCGTCTCCATGGTGTGATGTGATTCGTTCTTCATATTTTTCATTAAATAATGGTTATATAAATGAATTTAATGAATATATAATATATATATTACACTAATGACATACTTTAAATGATATAATTGAAACATAAAAATAGTAATAATAACTTATCTGAAAAAACATACCTAAGAACGTAAAGCAGTTAATACATTAATAACAAGTTTCAATGAAATGTTACAAACTAACAGAAGAAAATATTATCAAATATGTTATCATAAAAATGATAATCATCATCTAATAAACTAGTACCATTGTATAAATCATTATTCATGTGGTTTTTAAACATACAAAGAATATCAAACCCAAGGTAACTTATAACATTGAAAATCTCATTTTTATATGAGATTGTTAATTTGTAAGTATTTACTATGTTATAATTATCATTCACATAAGTGAATCTTAAATATATATTATTATCTCTATTCTTATACTATTTTTATGTCAATGTTTCCATTGTTGTTATTTTTTAAACATCATGGAGGTAATCTTTCTTTGGTTTTCCATATGACCTACATTTTGAAATTTCTAACAAGTGTATGAGAAGAATGTCTTTTTAACTTATTTAGAATGAATATATTTTCAAAATTTCATGATGCCTTATTTCAATAAACCTTCCTCTACTATATTTTATATTTTTTTCAACTAAATTATTTTTAGTTCATATTGTAGGCAATGTTTAGAAAATAAAATGTTTTCGAAGAAGAAAGGATATCTTCAATATGAATGATGTTCAAGTGTTTTATCAAAGGTATTTTCCATATTAAATGTTATAGGGTTAGGTTTGTATTCACATTATTAATTTTATATGATTTTGAAATAATTTTGTTTTATATGAATTATTTTATGATGGATTTATGTTTAAGAATCCCATTTTATTTCAGGGGATGTGCTATGATGAATGATTTATGTTTTTGTGGTACATGTATGAATTATTTCATTATGGAATGGGTGTGACCTGTATCCACCTCCAATGCATTGGGTAAAGATTTATATCTCATGAGATAGGAATAGAAGGAATGGAAAGTAAATTTGGTTTACTAATATAGGGTTTTAATGACATGTAAATCCGGTTTAGTAATACATTGTTGGAACAACGAGTAAAATCAGTTCAGTAATGGACATTGTCAACTATTATTTTCATGGAAGGAATTCCTTGGATACTATAGAAATAATGTTATGTGCTTATTTATTTTTCACAATTCCATTTTTTATGCCAATTATATTTTATCATGGTCAATGTTCCTTTATGTCTATGTCATACATACTTGCAAGATTTATTCCATTACTCATGATTTTGATATTAAAAATTTATGTTCATGTTTTAACATTCTTATGTTTATGTTTTTATTGATGTTCTTCATGTTCAATCTTACTGAGCATTTGATCACACATTTTCAAATATTTCCTTTCCCTGGGTCAAGATAAAGGGTATTATTTATGAAATGTCAAAAGGGGGTCTAGATATGAAATAATAAGTGGGAGACAATGTGGATGTTTTATGAACCAATTGTTTTTTGTATCCTAGTTTCTAAATACAATAAACCTATATCGTCCTAGGGCTGTATTATTCGATTTTATAATAAATAATTTTCAACATTGATGAAATATGTATATATAAATTATGGTTTGTAATAGTTTGTATCATAGCAATGGTATAGGTATACTTTGAAAACTATGATGAAAGAACTTTAGTAAGAACCCTAGGTTTATGTTTAAGTACAGGTTACATTCTTATCCTATTGTTTTAGATATGTTCATGAATAAACTGGGATAAAACATAAAGTGTCCTAAATTGACATTTCATTCTTGATTATGTGGTTTTACTATAATGGTTATTATTGCAGTCACTATGCTTCTTTGTTTTAGTGAAAGGATGGAACCCGAAGGAACCACATTAATGATTAATGTTATGGGAAAAACAATTATTATTTCCCATGAGAAACCAAATGTTATGGGATATGGAATGAAAAATCATGTATCCATGCCCACACAACATTCTCAAGATTTAAATAATGCTGGACTTCTAAATGAGCAATGAGGGAAAAAAATTCTGTTGATTGCTTCATGAGATAGCATCCACCTTCATTCATCAGGTCTCCTGATCCATTAGTTGGTGAACAATTTATATAAGGCCCCAGCCTTAAACCTTACTTAATATTGAGTTATTACAAGATTACACATTGAGGATCTTTTCAGGTTTAGAGTTTTAGAGAATTAGATCATGAAACTTGCATTAGATTCCACATTTAAACAAAGTGGTTACATAAAAGATAGTATTCATTCTTCCCATCAATGAAACATATTGAAAATAAAACATGGATTCTTTCTTGACACATCCTTGACACTATCATCACATCATGTACCTTTCCCTTGACCTGTGAAAAACATTTCAAAAACTTGGGATGAGCATAAAAAACTCAGTAAGGGTTATAAAAATATGGAAAGGAAACATGAGTTCATATATGCATAAGAATGAAATCATACTTTACCCATAAAACATAGGCACTTTAACATACCTCATCAAACCATGAATAAATCATAGAAAAGATAAGACATAAAGGTAACTTGAGGCATTCATAACATTCTTACATAGGGAGTAACCCTCTCGGTTACGTTTGGAATACCCATCACAGTATATTCCCAAAATCTCTTCGAAGAAACCTTAACGTTTCACTCCTTCGCGTTACCCAATGCATTGGAGAGCTATATCGGGCTCACCCGCCCTTAGTTTATCACGGAACCACCCGTTTTCATAACAATGCCCAAGAACCATAACATACACGTATCACATAAAATATTCATAAAGGAAACAAAACATTTCCACATTTCAATCACAACATAACATTTTAGTATTTTGAAATAATGAATCCATACAAAAAGAAACCATTTCCAAAACCATTTAAAACATTTAATAAAAAGATTTTTGAATCAAAGTGTCACATACCACCTTGAAGCTAAAAATTTTAAACCATTAATATCCATATAAGTAAATCCTTAAAACCATTTTTAAAACATGTATATTAATAAGAACAAATTATTAAAACATTTAAAACGATATTTTGGTTATAGGGGTTTTACCAAAATTAGAGACACTTGAATACAATAATTGAGGAATAACATTTAGTCAGAACTTTGTAATATCATGAGAATAAATGAATTCATGATATAATACTCCAAAGTACAGAATATACACTATATAAGAGTGAATTGGTGCATAACAACAATGAACCCTCAATAGAAATGTCAAATGTGATGAAATCCCTTATAAAGAAGGTATCTTTAAATTAAGGACAAATCAATCTCAAAAATATGTGAGACAAATATAAATACACCAAATATAAGTATATATTAAGTGTAAAACAATAAAATTTCATTAACACATATTCAAAGGATGACATATTCAATAACTACATGTTGAACCCAAAGAAATCGAAATTGGGTTAAGAAGTTCCCTTGACAGCCTAACGGCATCACATCAAAATGAGTTGATGAGAGATAAAAAGAGTATCTCATCACTTGGACATAAACTTTACATCAATAAGGATATATGAGAACATATCCCAACATAAAAATATGTAAATTAAAAGACCCAACAAAAGAAGTATTTTAAAAAAGAGGAGGGTGAAAGGTTCCCTTACCGACTTGGGTATCATTCAAAACATACACCCCATGAAAGAAGGACAATAGATCATTGATGTAAATACTCATAAACGAAATTATATTACACAAAGAGTAGAATAATGGGCAGTACATACACCACTCAATGGAATTTGTGGCAAATGTAGCATAAATCTCATGGGAATAAAAGTGAGATTAAAAATCCCTTACGAAAACTCGGCAGCCTAACGACGCCACACAAAACTTCCGAATTTGGATTGATGAGATCAAATAAGGTATCTCATCACATTAAAATAAAATTTACAGAACGAGTAAAATAAAAGAACATCCCCCAACATTACAAAGATGAGTTTAAAAGAAGTGACATAAAGAAGAGTACTTAAAAAGAAAGAGAGAGGTAAGATCTCTTACGAAAGTTCGGCAGCCTAACGGCGCCACTCAAAACATCCAAAAATGGATTGATGAGAGAGAATAGGGTCTATCATCACATGAA
This sequence comes from Viscum album, assembly GCA_963277665.1. Lineage (NCBI taxonomy): Eukaryota > Viridiplantae > Streptophyta > Magnoliopsida > Santalales > Viscaceae > Viscum > Viscum album. The sequence continues at coordinate 1,546,194,641 of OY728153.1, read as the reverse complement.
CATAAAAATTAAAGTAAGTGTAATATAAAAGATCATCCCAATAACAAGAAATATGAGCTTTAAAAGGAATGACATAAAAGTGTGTACTTAAAAAGAAAGAGAGGAGTAGGATCCCTTACCTCGGGTCCGAGTTGACTCGATCGTTCTTTAATCTCCTGAATAATAAACTTGAGTTAATTTATACTTCCTTAAGAACCTTTTTCAAGTTAATTATTCCTTTTATATCACTTATTACCATGTCATAAACATTATGAAATAATTTAAGTTAATAATATTTGTTTTGCCGATATTTGGTTCTTAAGTCGAAAGTGGACTTCTTACAATTACATGTTGTTCGTGTGGTCAAAGGTTCCTTATATCCAGAATGAAATTCCTGATTTGGATATCATATATATCATATATATACAGAATATACATGTATTTATAATATTACATAATCATTTAGAGGTAAGAAATGAAATGCACTGTTCATGGAGACGGTAAGCCGTACGTACGCATGAATGCTACTTTCATTTCTTTGTCATATTAATGGAATTAAAACTAAATGAGAGGTATGTATATTTTAATTACATAATTATATTCATCATTTAGATATATCATTAATCATATATATCCATTATATACATGTACTTATAATAGTACATTACATTTGGGGATAAGAAATGAAATGCGCCGTTCATGGAGACGGTAAGACGTACGTACGCCTAAACGCTACTTTCATTTCTATATCATACTTTAATGGAAAGAAATAATAATGATATAGAGGTATATAATAATTCCAGTATAACATCATATATAATAACATTAAATCCATCCTTTATACGTCCCATGTATGGCATTAACGAATCACATCACTTTGAGGGGGCGGTAGTCCGCACTTCCTAAAATGAAGATATCGTGTATACCCATAATGGAAGCCATAAAGGTAAGACAAAAATGATAAATACAGAAGCATAAGTAAAACATAAAAATATTATATATAATATATAAAAATAGTGACATCATAATGGCCACCTTTGAAGGTGTTAAATGAGTATTGAACAATCATCGTTTCGGGAGGCAGAATTTCGCCATCCACGGAAACTGTATGTTCTTTAACCATTTGATGTAGTAGTGTGAGATTGTAGGTCGAATAAATCTTATAACAACATCCTAGTATATTTAAGATACTGGTGTTGTTACAAAAGAAGTAAATAGAAAGAGTTTAGGGGGTTGGAGAATCAAAATAAAACAAATGAACATGAGAGAATGAATTACCTTTAAAAGTGTAACTCCTTTTGATTTGAGACTAAAGGATTCCTTTGAAAGGATTCATCCCAAAGGGAATCCTATAGGATTAGGAGAGGGATGTGGAGAGAGTAAATGGGCAGGGGTTGGCCGAGCCAAAGGCTTGAGGAGTGTGTGAAAAGAGGTAGAGGTGGGGGCCTTTTATAAGAGGAGAGGAGGGGCACTTTTGGAAAGTAAGGAAATATTACTTTATTTGAAAATGCGTTTCGGTTTAAAAAGGTCCCACAATAATATAATTCGTGGATAAGGTTATAAAGGTTCGAAATCCACCCATCCAATAAGTTTTGGACATGTGTAGTTCATAGATTTTACATTATCTTTCCATTTTATTTTAATCGTTAAATAATGATGTCATCACTGCATCATTATGATGTCATAAATAATTTAATTTATTTAATGTCTAAAAATTATAAACAAATTACTATCATGTATGAAATCTTTTTATCTTTCCAATGACTATTTATAATAAAAAATATGACTTGTATAACCCCACATAAAAATTGTTTTAGTAAAACATATCATGTTTGTGTCATTTTTAATTTTAACATTAAATAAAAATATATTATTGTCATTTTCCAACTAAAGTGGCTCCATGGGGTCCCCAAGTTTGCCCATGGCTTTTCTTGGTCGTCCATGACTCACCCAATAGGTGTAGTACAAGTTTCATGGTGTTTTCACATTCTTATAATATCATTTTTACCTTAAACTACACTAATTACCACTAATCGCGATTAAAAACTTAATAAGTTACTATTCACCAAAAAAATTATTTTTATCCCATTGAACCAAATTTTACTTCTTAATGACAACCATGTATGTCGGATTTTTGAAATTCAAAACATAAATATGGCAAAATTCCATTTAAACGGAAAAAACAGTTTTTATAAGTACCACTTAGTGGTTTCACTATTCATCAAAATTGAAGTTTTTTAGAAAAATCCCAAAAATTCACCCTAAGCTATATTTGATATTTGGAATTCAAAAATGAAGTCCGTTTTAAAAAATTGAAAACATATAAGTCACATTAATTAATTTAATATTTAATTACCGCTGTCATGACAAATAGCGTGTTTTTTATGAAACAATAAGTATCGAAATATTGACACTAGTTTAAGTCTGATTTCAAAGTGAAATTAATTCGAACGACCACTATTGGATTTAATGGTAAAAATATTTTCTAATTTAACTTTTAAACCAATTCAAAATATTATCTAATCATATAAATAAATTATATTAAAAAGAGGTTTTGAATTAAGACACAACATTTTAAACTATTCATTAAAAAAATGAACTTTATTGGAAAGATACCAAAAAATTACACAAAGTAAAATTTGATGTCCCGATTCTTAATAAGAGTTTTATTTGGTCCAAAAGAATGTATAAGAGTGATAAAAACTATATTTAATGACGTTTCTCCATCAAAAGGCGACAAGTGAACCTTTAGTGAAAACTAGGGCATATACGCCTAAAATTGAATTCTTTCCGTATTTTAAGCCATTATCTTTTATTTTATAAATGTAAAAACATTTAAAAACATATATAATCATATTTTAGTTATTTATATCCATTCCCGCCATTACAGTGGCTACATGTTAACTACCATTTAAAATAATATTATTTTATTATTAGAGTGCAACGTAAGATTCCCAAGAAACTCGTTGTTGCGTGTTGGGTACGCCATCGAGCATAGAGTCCCCTTTAAAGTCATATTAATACTTTATTCACAAATATGGGAAATATGAAAATGTCATATTCTTTATTTATCTAGGGTGTTACATCCTTCCCCCCTTTTTGGAATTGCGTCCTCGCAATTTTAAAAAATTGAGCTTGGGAACATCCTTGAAAGTCCCACATCGGAACAAGAGTCGGTAAAACAATCACTTTAAAATAAAGAAAGATAAGTACAGAGGTCACCCGAGTTAACCCATACGAGGACTCCATGTAGGAAAACATGGACATGGAGGAGAAAACATAGGGTCATGTTCTGATGGAGAGTGATAGAAAACATGTTTAGGAGAAAGTTAACAATAATAAAATCACAAACCTGTGATGGGTTAAACGGTGTTGGGTTCCCCAGTAGGAAAAGTTAATAGACAACATTTTTGTTTTAAGTTACTTTTATTGAGGAATTTTATTCATAAGGAAACATAATCACTTATCATGTTGACTTTCAACTTTTACTAGATTCCTTAATCAAACTCATATTTTTTTCCAAAAGACAAGTATTTAGGGAGACTTGTTCGCATTAAGAGTACTATAATCAACTTCTAGAGAATCACCTAATCCAAAAAAGAGAACTATATACTTCCCATGTCTTTAGACATTAACCAAAACCAAACAGGCTAGTACAAGATCAGATAATCCAGAAAAGGATAACCCTTTATAAAAATAAAATCTATTCTTAATCTCCAAAATTTGTCAAACAAAACCCAAAGTTCAACAAGGATCATCCGATAAACAATTTGTCCATAAAATTCTTCAAAGTAAACCAATATAAGATTGAAACCCAAATATTTTAAGGATTTAGTCACATAGTCTTCCAAGTTAAATCGTAACATTTATCTCCAAACAACATCAGTTGCTCCTAAAGTCTCGTATTGAAAAGTAATTAACCTAATCACATATCCTCTATGATAGGTTAATCATTTTCATAAATAACCCAAAATCAACTTACTCTTAATTCATAAAATCATATAACTAAAAAGAATCAGTCAAACTAACCAGGGACTTCACGTAGTCCAGTGGTAGGCAATAAATACCAGTCGCACTTTGGTTGTGGGTTCGATTCCCGTAGCTTTGTCCGACGCGACGGGTTGTCACACGGTCTGCGTGTTGTCCTCTTTCCAAAACTATATAATTCTTAAAACATTCCCCAAAATGAGATAAAATATTCAAGAATAATCATAACATATTTTAACCTCAAGTTTATCTCATGCCCTTCATTTTCCATCATATCATAGAGTAACCCATAATTACCTAAAAAGTAAGGATCAAATAAACCCTAATGGTTACCTTAATAATTATTACCTGAATTTCCACATCAAGTTGTCCATATCGTACATGATGCATTAGAGAACTCACCAAGGTTGAAGTGGTTGATCATGAATCCTTGATAGTTGGTTTAGAACAGCCATGAGATTCCTCATCGAATACCGCATTTCATCGAGTCTTTTAATCAGAGAACAACCACAGTTTCCTTCAAACCAATTGTCACTTTGGTGCCTTCTAGATCCATCCATTCACTAAAAACAGAAATGTCAGTGTGAGTATATCAACAAAATCATCATGTACTAATGAAGAAGGTAAACACTAAGATACACTTACTCATTCACTTTATCTAAAACTAGGACTCTTTCTGAAATCGTAACCATTATGGTAATTTCACTTATGCTTAAAGAATAACCTAACCTCTAAAGATATCTAAACCTACCTTTGATACCAACTACAAGGCCCCAGACTTAAACCTTACTTAATCTTGAGTTATTACAAGATTACACATTGACGATCTTTTCAGGTTTAGAGTTTTAGAGAATTAGATCATGAAACTTGCATTACATTCCACATTTAAACAAAGTGGTTACATAAAAGACAGTATTCATTCTTCCCATCAATAGAAACATATTGAAAATAAAACATGGATTCTTTCTTGACACATCCTTGACACTATCATCACATCATGTACCTTTCCCTTGACCTGTTAAAAACATTTCAAAAACATGGGATGAGCATAAAAAACTCAGCAAGGGTTATAAAAATATGGAAAGGAAACATGAGTTCATATATACATAAGAATGAAATCATACTTTACCCATAAAACATAGGCACTTTAACAAACCTCATCAAACCACGAATAAATCATAGAAAACATAACACATAAAGGTAACTTGAGGCATTCATAACATTCTTACATAGGGAGTAACCCTCTTGGTTACGTTTGGAATACCCATCACAGTATATTCCCAAAATCTCTTCGGTGAAACCTTAACGTTTCACTCCTTCGTGTTACCCAATGCATTGGAGAGCTATATCGGGCTCACCCGCCCTTAGTTTATCACGGAACCACCCGTTTTCATAACAATGCCCAAGAACCATAACATACACGTATCACATAAAATATTCATAAAGGAAACAAAACATTTCCACATTTCAATCACAACATAACATTTTAGTATTTTGAAATAATGAATCCATACAAAAAGAAACCATTTCCAAAACCATTTAAAACATTTAATAAAAAGATTTTGGAATCAAAGTGTCCCATACCACCTTGAAGCTAAAAAATTTAAACCATTAATATCCATATAAGTATATCCTTAAAACCATTTTTAAAACATGGATATTAATAGGATCAAATAGTTAAAACATTTAAAATGATATTTTGGTTAAAGGGGTTTTACCAAAATTAGAGACACTTGAATACAATAATTGAGGAATAACATTTAGTCAGAACTTTATAATATCATGAGAATAAATTAATTCATGATATAATACTCCAAAGGACAGTATATACACCATATAAGAGTGAATTGGTGCATAACAACAATGAACCCTCAATATAAATGTCAAATGTGATGAAATCCCTTATAAAGAAGGTATCTTTAAATTAAGGACAAATCAATCTCAAAAATATGTGTGAAAAATATAAATACACCCAATATAAGTGTATATTAAGTGTAAAACAATAAAAGGTCATTAACACATATTCAAAGGATGACATATTCAATAACTACATGTTGAACCCAAAGAAATCGAAATTTGGTTAAGAAGTTCCCTTGACAGCCTAATGGCGTCACATCAAAATGAGTTGATGAGAGATAAAAAGTGTATATCATCAGTTGGACATAAAATTTACATCAATAAGGATATATGAGAACATATACCAACATAAAAATATGTAAATTAAAAGACCCAACAAAATAAGTCTTTTAAAAAAGAGGAGGGTGAAAGGTTCCCTTACCGACTTGGGAATCTTTCAAAACATACACCCCATGAAAGAAGGACAATAGATCATTGATGTAAATACTCATAAACGAAAGTATATTACAAAAAGAGTAGAATAATGGGCAGTACATACACCACTCAATGGAATTTGTGGCAAATGTAGCATAAATCTCATGGGAATAAAAGTGAGATTAAAAATCCCTTACGAAAACTCGGCAGCCTAACGACGCCACATAAAACTTCCAAATTTGGATTGATGAAATCAAATAGGGTGTCTCATCACATTAAAATAAAATGTAAAGCAAGAGGAAAATAAAAGAACATCCCCCAACATTACAAAGATTAGTTTAAAAGAAGTGACATAAAGGAGAGTACTTAAAAAGAAAGAGAGAGGTTATATCTCTTGCGAAAGTTCGGCAGCCTAACGGCGCCACTCAAAACTTCCAAAATGGATTGATGAGAGAGAATAGGGTCTATCATCACATGAACATAAAAATTACAGTAAGTGTAATATAAAATATCATCCCAATAACATGAAAGATTAGCTTTAAAAGGAATGACATAAAAGTGTGTACTTAAAAAGAAAGAGAGGAGTAGGATCCCTTACCTCGGGTCCGACTTGACTCGATCGTTCTTTAATCTCATGAATAATAAACTTGAGTTAATTTATACTTCCTTAGAACCTTTTTCAAGTTCATTATTCCTTTTATATCACTTATTACCATGTCATAAACATTATGTAATCATTTATGTTAATAATATTTGTTTTGCCGATATTTGGTTCTTAAGTCGAAAGTGGACTTCTTACAATTACATGTTGTTCGTGTGGTCAAAGGTTACTTATATCCAGAATGACATTCCTGATTTGGATATCATATATATCATATATATCCAGCATATACATGTATTTATAATATTACATAATCATTTAGAGGTAAGAAATGAAAGGCACCGTTCATGGAGACGGTAATCCATACGTACGCATGAACGCTACTTTCATTTCTTTGTCATATTAATGGAATTAAAACTAAATGAGAGGTATGTATAATTTAATTACAGAATTATATTCATCATTTAGATATATAATTAATCATATATATCCATTATATACATGTAATTATAATAGTACATTACATTTGGGGATAAGAAATGAAATGCGCCGTTCATGGAGACGGTAAGCCGTACGTACGCATGAACGCTACTTTCATTTCTATATCATACTTTAATGGAAAGAAATAATAATAATATATAGGTATATAATAATTCCAGTATAACATCATATATAATAACATTAAATCCATCCTTTATACGTCCCATGTATGGCATTAACGAATCACATCACTTTGAGGGGGCGGTAGTTCGCACTTCCTAAAATGAAGATATCGCGTATACCCATAATGGAAGCCATAAAGGTAATACAAAAATGAAAAATACAGAAGCATAAGTAAAACATAAACATATTATATATAATATATAAAAATAGTGACATCATAATGGCCACCTTTGAAGGTGTTAAATGAGTATTGAACAATCATCGTTTCGGGAGGCAGAATTTCACCATCCACGGAAACCGTATGTTATTTAACCATTTGATGTAGTAGTTTGAGAGTGTAGGTCGAATAAATCTTATAACAACATCCTATTATATTTAAGATACTGGTGTTGTTACAAAAGAAGTAAATAAAAAGAGTTTAGGGGGTTGGAGAATCAAAATAAAACAAATGAACATGGGAGAATGAATTACCTTTAAAAGTGTAACTCCTTTTGATTTGAGACTAAAGGCTTCCTTTGAAAGGATTCTGCCCAAAGGGAATCCTATAGGATGAGGAGAGGGATGTGGAGAGAGTAAATGGGCAGGGTTTGGCCGAGCCAAAGGCTTGAGGAGTGTGTGAAAAGAGGTAGAGGTGGGGGCCTTTTATAAGAGGAGAGGAGGGGCACTTTTGGAAAGTAAGGAAATATTACTTTATTTGAAAATGTGTTTCGGTTTTAAAAGGTCCCAAATTGATATAATTAGTGGATAAGGTTATAAAGGTTCGAAATCCACCCATCCAATAAGTTTTGGACATGTGTAGTTTATAGATGTTACATTATCTTTCCATTTTATTTTAATCGTTAAATAATGATGCCATCACTGCATCATTATGATGTCATAACTAATTTAATTTATTTAATGTCTAAAAATTATAAACAAATTACTATGATGTAGGAAATCTTTGTATCTTTCCAATTAATATTTATAATCAAAAATATGACTTGTATAACCCCACTTAAAAATTGTTTTAGTAAAACATATCATGTTTGTGTCATTTTTAATTTTAACATTAAATAAAAATATATTATTGTCATTTTCCAACTAAAGTGGCTCCATGGGGTCCCCAAGTTTGCCCATGTCTTGTCTTGGTCGTCCATGACTCACCCAATAGGTGTAGGACAAGTGTAATGGTGTTTTCACATTCTTATAATATCATTTTTACCTTAAACTACACTAATTACCACTAATCGCGATTAAAAACTTAAGAAGTTACTATTCACCAAAAAATTATTTTTATCCCATTGAACCACATTTTACTTCTTAATTACAACCATGTATGTCGGAGTTTTGAAATTCAAAACACAAAGATTGAAAAATTCCATTTAAACGGAAAAATCAGTTTTATAAGTACCACTTAGTGGTTTCACTATTCATCAAAATTGAAGTTTTTTAGAAAAATCCCAAAAATTCACCCTAAGCTATATTTGATATTCTGAATTCAAAAATGAAGTCCATTTTACAAAATCAAAACATATAAGTAACATTAATTAATTTAATAATTAATTTCCGCTGTCATGACAAATAGCGTGTTTTTTATGAAACAATAAGTATCAAAAGATTGACACTAGTTTAAGTCCGATTTCAAAGTGAAATTAATTCCAACGACCACTATTGGATTTAATGGTAAAAATATTTTCTAATTTAACTTTAAAACCAATTCAAAATATTATCTAATCATATAAATTAATTAGATTAAAAAGAGGCTTTGAATTAATATACAACATTTTACACTATTCATTAAAAAAATGAACTTTATTGGAAAGATATCAAAAAATTACACAAAGTAAAATTTGATGTCCCGATTCTTTATAAGAGTTTTATTTGGTCCAAAAGAATGTATAAGAGTGATCAAAACTATATTTAATGACGTTTCGCCATCAAAAGGAGACAAGTGAACCTTTAGTGAAAACTAGGGCATATACGCCTAAAATTGAATTCTTTCCGTATTTTAAGCCTTTATCTTTTATTGTAAAAATGTAAAAACATTTAAAAACATATATAATCATATTTTAGTTATTTCTATCCATTCCCGCCATTACAGCGGCTACATGTTAACTACCATTTAAAATGATATTATTTTATTATTAGACTGCAACGTAAGATTCCCAAGAAACTCGTTGTTGCGTGTTGGGTACGCCATCGAGCATAGAGTCCCCTTTAAAGTCATATTAATACTTTATTCACAAATATGGGTAAATATGGAAATGTCATATTCTTTATTTACCTGGGGTCTTACAATTTATCAGTACCACTACAAAGATTTTTTCAATTATACAATGTTTTGTACAAGATAAAGTCATCTTTGCAGTCTATATTTTAGAAGGTGAAGCTAATCAATGGTAGAATATTATCAACACTATGAGGTAAATAGATTAATTTGAGTCCATTGAATCAGACTGGTTCAAGAACATTTTTTTCAATATGAACGTTCCTTGTGTTCATTTAACCAAAATGGAGAATGAGTTCTTTGATGTTATGAATAAAGGATGATGAATCCTTTGGTACATATGGAGAATGTTTTACAGGACTATCAATGTACAATTTTAGAATTATTATCAAACTGGAGAGTAAAATTGATCGATTCTTTAGTGTCTTAAAATATTTTCATTGAAGGTAATTAGCCATAAGGGACATTAATAGCTTTGAAGAAATTGATCTATGTGCTCTCAAGGTTTAGATTGATATTTGAGTAACCCATCAGTCATATAGAGTGGATAATAAAAGAAAAATTGAATTCAAAGGAAAATATAATAACCACACTGAAAATAAGATGAATTTTCTCTAATATTAATAGTTTGGAATGAAACATAGAGGTAAATGTCTTAAAGATACTACTAAATGTTTTAACAATGGAAAATAAGGTCATCGGTTAATTGAATATTGAAGTTTTGTGAATGTTATATCTAATGATAAAAACAAAGAAAATTCTTCAGAGAATGTACCTGAAACAAATGAGTGTTACAAGTGTAAGGAAATGGTGAGTTATTCCAATCAATTTCCTAATCCATTGGTTATTATTGATGATTGAGGTCAACAATCTCTAAAGGACAAAGATAAAGGAACATCACAGGAAATCACTATCGGTGATGTGGAGTACAATAATGAAGTGGTGAAAGTTATACTTACCATCCACTCTAAAGTATAATTTTTTTATTTTATTCTAGATCCCCATAATTTTTTTATTTTTGAATAATTTTATAAGTGTATCATCTTATTACCTAAATAATTAGATGTTGCGTTATCTATGAAAACTCTTAATGCCATAATATTCACATAAAATGTTTATAATTCTTATCTAAATGGTGTTTGTAGTAAAGTGCTTCCTACAAATCTTATGATCCTTCTTATATTAGGATTTGATGTGATTCTTAGCATGGGTTGTATTTCTCTATATGGAGTTCAAATCAATTTCTATGGATGTGAAGTCTTATTTCATCTTCCAGATCAATCTAGGATCATCTATCAATGTAAGGATGAATATAACCTTATAATATAAATTTATTTCATGTTATTGGTCATAATTCCAATGAATGAAGTTTATTTATCTCAAATGGTTGGGGATAAATTAATGATTAAGAATACGCTCATTATAAAATAGTTTTATGATGTCTTTAGAAAGGAATTTCCATGCTATTTACCAAATTGTGAAGTTGAGTATTCAATAGAACTCATAATGGGTGATATGCATATTCCAAAGACACAATTTAGAATATCCCTAAATGAGTTTTAGGAAATAAAGAAGAAACTCTAAGAGAATCTTGATTTTGGATTCATACGCCATAGTGATCCACCATTGGGAGCACCTGTTATATTAGTTTTGAAGATATATGAATTAATGAGACTATGTATTGATTTTCAAGAACATAATAATATCAATATAAAGAATAAAGATCCACTTCATCGCATTGATGACTTATTCATCCAACTGCGTAGAGCTCAATACATTTCCAAGATTGAAGTTCATTCAGGATATCATCAATTAAGCATAAAAAGGAGGATATACCAAAGAAGAAATTTTTTATAGGGTATGAACATTATGAATTTATAGTGAATTCTTTTGGTCTTACTAATTCCCCTACTGTCTACCTCGCTATAGTGAAAATACTCTATGGAGACAATTTGGATCGATTTGTGGTAGTCTTTATAGATGATATTCTTGTATATTCAAATAGAAATGATAAACATGGAGATCACTTGAGCATTATACTGAAGTCCCTATGAATGGAGAAACTTTATGAAAAAAATTACTAGGTGTGAATTTTTGCATCATAATGTTTCATTTTTTTATCACATAAAATCAAGAGAGGGGTATCTTTGGAACCTTAAAAAAAGAGGTTACTAAAAGATGGTAGAGACCCACAATGGTAACTAAGATCCTATGTTTTCTTGGTTTGGATTTATATAATCAATTTTTTTTGAAATATTTTTTATGATTATCTAATGCACTCACCATGTTGACATGTAATGGAGTTAACATCATTTGGACAAAAGAACGTGAAGAAAACATCAAAGAGTTAAAAAGAAGTTTATCAACTATACTTGTGTGCCCACTCCATAGAGTGGAAAATGGATTGTGATTTACAGGGATGAATCTAAAAAGTGGTAGGTATGTGTTCTCATAAAAATGATATAAAAATAGCTTATGCCTCATGGTAGTTGAAAATTCCTGATAAAAATTACACAATTCATTATTTAGGGTTAGTTGCAGAAATGTTTTCGTTAATGTTATTGAGGAATTTTCATTATGGTGAAAGGTGTGATATTTATAGTGATTATAAAAGTTTATATAATATTTTCACACAAAAGGAGTGTAATATTTTCCAAATAATATGGTTGGAGTTTATTAAATATTATGACTTATAAATAAATTTTAACCCTATGAAAGAGAAGAAATGTGGAAGATTCTTTGAGTTGAAAATACCATGGTTTCTAATCCATGATGAGGATCACAAAAATATCCAATATTTATGGAATTCCCAAGGATAGATCTTGAAATTTTAATGGAAGGGGTTAGATTATATCTTTCTAAAATGAATATTCAATCATCTATATAAGTGATGATTAAAAATTCACAGAAGGAAGATGTAGAGTTACAAAATAAAGTAAGATATTTCACCAAATTCAACATTGATTTTGATTAAATAATAAGGTTTCAAAACTAGGATTTTATTCCTACCATACCATAATTAAAGCAGATCTATTGGATGAGTCTCATCATTACTCATTGTCTATTCACCATGGAAGAAAAATGATGTACATGGACCTAAAAGACTACATATGGTGGGATGGAATGAAAAATGTTGTCGTTGAATGTGTCTCTCAATGGTTGGTTTTACAGCATGTTAAGGGTGAGACAATGAAGTATAAGGGAATTATACAACCATTACCCATACTATAATAGAAATTTGAAAATATCTCTATGGATGTCATCATTGGAATTCCCAAAACATCCAAAGGAAATAATTTTGTCCGGGTTATAGTTGATTTATATGAAATAATTCTATAGGCACACTTCATTTCTATTAGATAGGATTTAAATCTTTATAAGCCTTCCATGATATATGTAATGGAATTGGTGAGATTTCATTGAGTACCACTTTCCATAATTTTTTATAAGGATCTGAGATTTACCATGATGTTCTGGAAAAGTCTTTTTCATGCTCTGGATATAGAGTTATGTTTCACCACGGCATATCAACCTCAGATAGATGTCCAGTCTGAGTGGACAATTAAAAATCTAAAATACCTCATGAGATCATTCTCAAAGGATTTCAAAGGTGGTTGGGATCAAAACCTACCATTGGTGGAATTTTCTTTCTATATTATTTTTAAATCTAATATTTGGATGGCTTTTTATGAAGCCAACTTTGATAGATGTGTAGAAATCCAACTTTTTGGGTTGATATTGGAAAAATAAAGCTAATATGATATGATCTTGTTGATGAAATGGAAAAAATGATAGATAAATTCAACAGAACAAAAGAGATGATCAAAGTTGACAAAATGTTATGCTGACAATTGGAGAAGTAGCCTAGAAATTAAAGTGGGTGATAAGGTATTCTTATGAATATCTTCTTGGAAAACAATAATGAGATTTGGAATGTAGTTAAAGTTGATCTCTATGTATATTAGTCGTTTTGAAATTATTTATCATGTTGGGACGGTTTCTTAAAAATTTGTGATTCCAAATAATATATTTGATGTTGATGATTGGTTCCATTTATCTATCCTAAGAAAGTACATACCCAAACCCTCCCACGTTCTATGCTTAGAAGTCATGAGGCTAGATCAAGATCTTTCTTATGAAGAACAACTGAAAGAGATTCCAAATCTTAGTGAAAAATGTATACCAAACCTGACCACTCACTTGGTTAAGGTTTTATGGAGGAAAACCCAATTTGAAGAAGCTATAATAGAAATTGAGGTGATTATGAGGGAGTGGTATCGTCATTTGTTTTTTCATAAGTGATGAATTTTTATGGATAAATTTAGATTAGGGGGGCGAAGGAATCACCTGGATATTTTTATAAAATAGTTTCTTTAAATAAATATTATTCTTAAATAGTTTTCTTTGAATAAAATGATGAGTTTAAGTGAACCTTGATATTTCTTTATTATAAAATTATTTTTAAAGACTATCTATTAGGTTAGCGATAATATTTATAACTAACTATTAAAAATGCATTATAAAATCATTGGATATCAATTATATATAGAAAAAATAAATAAATTGTATTTATTTTGACTAAATTGCATTTTTTAATGAAATTAATGATATATATGTGTTTTATACACTTAATAAAAATATTTTTTATATTCATACAATTTATATTTTTGTTATAGGGTATGAATAAAATCTTATTTCATATATAAAAACGTATTTTTTTTAAAGGTATGGTTTACACCTTGGAATGGATAACCAATTTTTAATTAATATTTTGGAAGATTAATAATTTCAATATGACAACATCAACATGTTACATTGATGCAGGATATAAAAATTTACATTGGATAAAATTTTCCAATTTTTTTTGATAACGTTCATGTTTGGATGAATAGTAAAAACACACTAAATTTTAATTAAAAACAAATTTCTTGAATGAGATAATTTATAGGGATAATTATAATATTTAATGTTTTTAAAGTATAAATAGAATATAATTATATCATTCGATATAATTTATGTCATTAGTATTAATTTTATATTGACTTTTTTGGTAAAAACATATGAATCTTTTGTAATGTTTTAACTTTTAAAATATGTTTTCTCATTTCATGAATGTAATTTATCATAAATTAATTAATGACACTATTTCATTTGTAATTTTGAAAAATTGATTAAATATTTGGAATTAGTCGGCCTAAATTATGTTAGTAGGATTCTTTTATTTTAGGGAATTATAAATAGTATCTTTAGTAATTATTTTTATTACCATAGATAAACATAAATCTGGTAATTATGGGTAAAATTAATATTTTAAAATTTTATAAACACCAGTGAAAATACTATTGGATGACTAAATTTGGCTCTTATCATCAATTATTAGAAATTTAATCAATTTATGTTCACTTATATAAGAATATGACATGAATGTAATAAAAACTAATAAATGTGACCAAATGTCACAATCTCATTTTATATAAGTATATTAATTATAATATATGGATAACTAGAAGATAATATAAACAACATAAAGTCTCTATTAAACTAGAAGAATTTCATAAATCATATGAATTAATATATTATTTTAATATATTAAATAATTACCATTAATACTGACACAATAATGATGTAAAATTTATTTTATTAATTGAAATATCAAATCAATGGTTTTAAAAACATTATAATAAATATCATATGAACAAATTAATGTGCTCAAAGAATTTTCTAGGTGACTATTACATGTTATGAGTGTATTTAATATTTTTCTAGAATTTAACTTCCATGTGGATTTTATTTAATTTCAAATAAATGAATTGTGTCAAAATTGACACTATTGATATTTTACAAAATAAACTTTTATTATATTATATAAAAATAAGAATAATATTTAAAAATTACTATGAGATGATAATAATATCTAAAATATATATTTGTGGTCAATTAGCACCATATAAAAAAAAATTTAAACCATTATATATTTATAGTGTTATTACCACAATTAAAATTAAAGAGAGTAACTAACTGTCAATTAAAAAGATATGGTTTATATTGATAAAATAAATTGTAAAAATTTATTTTTTTGATGAGATTAAAACTATATATCATCTTAGTTTTAATTTTCAGACAATTTGGACAATTTTTAGAAGGTTTTTGATTTTATTATAAATTATTATTTATAGAGTTTCCAAAAGCGACCCCCACCTCAATTATAAAAGGGAACATCCTCCCTCCATTATTCACATTATTTTGATCCTTCATGCTCAGAAATCCTCTAGATGTTTTCCTTATTAACTTATATATTTTAATTCTATAGGTTCTGGACATCATCAAATACCAACTCTTGTGGTCTAAGAGAAGATTTAGAGGAGGCACATCGAAGAAGATGTAATATAATTTTCTGAAACCTTCAAACTTCATTCATCTACTACATTATATTAATTATTAGTATAATTATAAAGTAATAAAATCAGTATCACTCATATACTGATCTTCTATTAGAATTATGAAACAACCATAGTCCACCATCTACCCATCCTATGAAAAATGAAATAACCACGCGTGCGTATGTACAACATACCATTTTTATGCCGTGGTGTAAACCATTATTCACCACTACCTTATATGGATGGGTATAATTACGGAATTAATAAATATATATATTATAGATATAGAATTATTTTGTTTTTGAGATACTATAAACCATCCACTTCAATACCATTCAGCAATTTTGGGAAGAATATCGTTGCTCTGCAAACGTACGCCTCACCGTATCCACAGTAAGATGTGATTTGTTATAAATAATCTTCATTAAAGCATGGTTATATAAATTAACTTTTTTAAATAAATATGATATATATTATTCTAATACCATGATCTAAATAATATAAATATAACCTAAAAAGAGTAATAAGAACTCTGAGAAAACGTTCTTAAAAACATAAAACTGGTAATACCCGAATAACAAGACGTAATGAAATGTTACTAACAAACAGATGAAAGTATGATAAAAAATGTTATCAAAAAAATTATTTTGATTCTGTAATAATTTTGTAACATTATTTAAATAGATATATAAGAGTTTTTTAAATATACGAATCATATCACACCAAAGGTAAGGGATAACATTGCAAATCTAATTTTTATCTGAGATTGTATATTCGTTGGTATTTAGTGGGGTATAATTATCATTATCATCCATGTTTCCTATATATATATATATATTATTTCTATTAATATACTATTTTTAAAATTCAATTTTACCCATTGGTTAATTTTTATGAAATGTTCTTGCCGGGATCATTCTGTTTTTCTTAACGAGGGAAATTTTTTCTTGCCAACAAAAATAAAAGTATAATGTTTTTTTAACTTATACAAAATTAATAGAGTTTTAGAGTTTCATGATGCCTTATTTATATTATTCATCATCTAAACTATTTTAAACTTATTTTAAATTAAATTATTTTCTTTTAAAATTTATCAACATTTTGGAAAAGAAATCTATTTTGAAGAAGAAATGATATTTTCCTCACGAATTAAGATATAGTGTTTTATAAAAAATATTTTCCATCAACAATGACATAGGGATATGTTTCTATCCCTTTTAATAATTTTATCTTATTGTGAAATACATTTATTGAATATGGATTATGTTAAGAATTAATGATATTTAATAAAACCATTTTATTTCATTTGTGGTTCTATGATTATTGATTTATGTTATTGTGGCATATGTGAGAATGATATTATTATAAGACCGGTGGGACTTATATATCCCTCCAATGAATTGGGTAACAATTTATATTTCATGATATCACCATTAGTGGAATTTGATGTAAATATAAATATATAATATAGGGCTAGAATGGAAAGTAAATCCAGTTCAGTAATACATGGCTGGAATAATATAGAAACCTAATTCAGTAGTAGACTTTGTCCACTATGATGGTCATGGAAGAAATGCATTGGATACTATGGAAATAATAATTTGTTCTTCTTTATTTTCCACAGTTTAATGTTTTATTCCAATTTTATTTTATCATTCATAGTTTTTCTTTTTGATCTATGACTTACGTACTGTTGTGATTTATTCCATGACTCACAATTTTGATAGTCAAAATTTATGTTCATGTTTTCACATTCTTATATTTATTTGTTATTTTATTATTTTCATTTTTACCCATAATGATCATTTGAGATCAACCATTCTTATGTTTCCTTTATATGGTCATGAAGAATGGTATTTAGTAAGATATTTCAAATTTGAGTCCAGTTATGAAGAAATATGTTAGAGATAATATGGATGTTTTATGATCTAGTTCTTTATGATTCATAGTTTATAAAAACACTAAACATGTTTGGTCCTAGCATGGTATTGTTATGTTATCTAATAAATATTATTCAATGATTATGTAATATATATATGTAATGTATAGACCATTATATCATTTGTGTTTTTAATTAATGAAAACCATTGATACACAGCTCTTGAGATATGATAAACTACCAAGATATCCTTGTCCCTGTTATTACATACCAAAGAAATAAATATATTCTCTAAGGAACATATCCATTGAAAAACTAAAAATTATTTTTTAGTCCCATTTAATGATAGATGTTGTCATAAAATAATGTAGTCTGACATTGTTAAACTATATTACGGATCAAGATGCTCCATGAAAGGAAGTTTATTCCTCATAAACTAATTTAATTGTCCCATTATAGTTATATTTTTTTTCTCCAGTTGTAGTTCTATCTCCAACATAATTATCTTTTAATGGAGGGAAATAACTACATGAAATACTTGTCTTCATACAGTTTCCATTCCATCCACAATGAGTCATTTCAAAAAAAAGTCATACAATGTATTAGATTATAACATTATGAAACATAGTGTATAATCACATAACTAGTAAATCACATAATCCTTAATTGAAAATTTGTGTATAAATACTCTCTAAACCATAAAAATGGTTTTAATTATGAATATATAAAAATTTTATCATAGGTTTATTTTCTTTAACATATATTTTGTAAAATATAGTTTCAAAAGTTTCTAAACATCATCTGATACCAACAACAATGAACCGATTGTAGTAGCCCAAATCCAGTGCCCTACATTATTAAATTTTCTTAACAAACAAGTAAATCTCACCTCAATGGACCAAGTAGTTAGTATATTTGGAAAACTAGATACAAAAATAGTAATTACCATACAACATGAAATGAAATACATTATAGTAACTCCATTGGTGAGACCCCATTTCTCCTTGATTATTCCTACATCTCAATCATAATATAAATCTTTGAATCCTAGGAAAAAAGAAACTTATGAAAGGGTTGATATCTAGGGATCATTAAGGGAAATAAAATCATAGAAGGTGTTATAAATAGTCCTAAAAACAAGGCAAGGTGAATAACAAAAAATGTATTCCATTAAAACATAATCATGTGCACAATATTGATAGATTTAACATTTTTCAAATAATTCAATATAAATAATCTAATGAAAATGATACATACCCATGGATATTCTACTAGTTGAGTTATCACATGGATTTTCAGTAACTAATCTATTAATGAGAGAATTCCTAATACGGGATGTCTAAAACTTACCATCAATGCCTCAACCATGAATTCTACATATATGGGTAAGCTCTTGGCCAATACCTAGTATAGAATGTCTCATGAGACCAATTGATGCATTGAAGGGATATATTGAGCTCCAACCAACACTTACTAATTCCCACGAATTCCTCATATATAAGGGTTTTAACATAATCAACACATACATTCATGTTGAAAATAGCACATGAAATGTAACAATGTATTTAATTAGTAATCATAATAAACAACTATCCATAGTATTACTGAAAATGGTATCATGATAGTACATCCCAAGGAATATGATCACAATCAATTCAATAAAATATTCTATATTTTTTTTATTAAGGAAAAACCTTAAATAACCATAAGATCAATAAATGGTGTTAACATGGATAAAAATAATCTAACAAAACCAATGTAATTTTCTTGAGAGAAATAGTTTTTTTACATTTGAATAATTTATTTAAAAAGGCATGCTTTTGTAAAATAAGACATTTTATATGTAACTAACCATATAATAATTTAATGGATTAATGAAATATTTATGGCATTTGAGATCAGGAATGAGTGATCATTTTGTAAATGTTTTAAAAAAAGTTTCTTTTAAATGTTCATAAAATAATAATTTAAAAAATTATTTTTTTAAAATAAACATTATCCAAATGAGTGAATTATGTGTATTATTAGTATATATATATATATATATAAAGTTTAAATACAACATAAGAAAACAAATAGTAATTTTAAACATAATAATATCATGAAAAAACTATTGGAGTATATGTTTAACCCATAGAATGGAGGTAGGGTTTAGAATTTCACTACCATTATCAAAATGGGAAAATCATATGCCCCATAAAAATCATGATCATAAATGAAACATTGAATACCATGAATATAAATATATTCATGATGTGATATATAAAATTTCATTAAACATACACCACACATAATGAATAATTGGTGGACTAGTCATTTCTCAAAAAATAAAAGGTAGATGAGATAACACAAACAAGGATTATATCATTGGTGTGAGGACAAAAAAATTAAATAATTATTTGTGAGAAATGTAAATCCAATAAATAAAAGTGAAAATATTATATTAAAAATACATAATTTGATTTCTCACATTTTATTGGAATACTATAATAAATGTCATAAATATTTAACCCAATGAATGAAAATTGAGATATAAAGTCACTCTCCTTATGTTTGAACACAAGATACACTTGTATTTAATGTCATAATTGATCAATTTAGATTCATTAATTACATAATTTAGTCCCATTTATAGAATTTTTTGATTTAGGGTAATTTTATTATGGTAATTTATGTCCTTATTTTTCAGTTATAATATTCAATTTATTTTTTACGAGGGTGTTCATTTTCTTGGATTTCATGATCAATTTGCTTGTATGCAAGTGTGGAAGTTCAGGTAAAATAAGAATAATTATATAAAATTGAAATTATATAAATTAATTAACTTCAAAAAGATTAAATTCGCTTATATATAAGTCATTTATATGTTATCATGATGATTCATTTGATTAAACATTAATGAAAATGAATTAATTTATTTTTATGGTTTTAAAGACCATCATGAACTTATGTTATTTTATTTAATATCATGCTTATATATTGGTTCCAAAACTATATATAACATGTAATATATATAATAAAATCTAATATATTCATAATAATGGTTTAATAATTATCCATGAAGTTGGTAATGGAAAATTAAAATGAATCTTCCACGATGATGGAAAATCGAAACATGACAGATGGTGTTTTCATTTTTAGAATAAAAGGGAGAGGGGGAGGGATTTGATTTTGGGAATTACATTTTCATGAAAAAATCATATTATATATAATATAATATTTTTACCATTAATTTTTTGATATAGGATATATGTATAGGATAATAAATAAAAATAATTAAAAAGGGAATGAAAGAAGATTGTACCATTTGTATAGCTTCTCCTTGAGAGCCTCCTTATAGAACTTGAAATTGTTTTTTTGGGGATTCCAGAAAGGCCAAGACAAGTGGAAAAGTGTTAGAAGATTTATTGGGTAGAAAAAATGAAATATTCAAGAATTATATAGCTTTATGAGATTGGGGGGTGAGGGGTGGTATTTATAGTAGGGGAAAGGGGGGTTTTTTATTATTCAATTCATTAGATTATTAATTTGGATTAGAAACATAAATATTATTGATTATTGTTACTATGTTAAGTAAATATATCATGTTAATTATAACTAATCAGGGATCAACTCATTTCCCAAATCATCTATGAATCAATAATTCATTTATTTTCTATATATGATAAATATAATAAATTATCGTATTTCAATATTCACAAAAAATTAAACTAGTTTTGAGAAAAAAATCTCCCATTTCATTTTCAAACATATTGATTTAGAAAATGGTATCCATGTTATGAAAATAATTAGATAAAAATGAACAATTAAATTTATATATAAAAAATAATATATATGAAAAATGCTGATTTTAATATTTTAACTGATTTTGAGACACATTGAATGATTAATTATGGTATCATAAATTTATATAATAATTATAATGAAAAGAATTATTAATTAATAAATCATATTTTATGAAAACAAATTTTTATTTAAATGAATTTTTTAAATATAAAATTCTAAATAATAATTTACATATCATAAAAATAAAAACACTTAATTTATCATTTTTAAAGAATTTATTTACTTATTCCCTAATATTAATATACCATATATTATTTTATGAAATACCTAAATATTATTTATATTTCAATAGGTGGGGTTGTTATCCTAATGTTCACATAACGATTCTATAATGGATACAATACTATTCAAATGTTCATGTTAATATTTAATAGTGTAACACATTTGGTTTGTGCAACATAAACTATCAAATAAATTGAATTTATTTAATAATGTAAATTTTTTAAAATATTAGGGTGTTACATGTATTCTGACATTCCATTTATTGGGAATTCAATAACATCACTCATGTGTTAGAAGGACAACCACCTCATAAATCTATGTGATTCATTAATGATTTACAATGAAGGTAATAAATATGATTTTTCTTAAAAAAATTGGGATTTATATGTCATAAAAAGTATTATTTAGGGGAAATATATTATTGAAATTAAAATTATTCATTTCTACCAAAAAACGGAAACATCATTCATGCATATGTACGTCCTATGGTCTCAATGAATGGTATATTTTGCATTCATGCTCAAAATTTTATGGATCACTCTCAATAAAAGTATATTGGAAGTATATGTTATTTATATCAATGAATAAATTTTTGAGATTATGTAACCATGATCATTATAATATGACAAAATATAAAAATCAAAACATTCATGAAAAAAGAAGTATTTATTACCCAAAACATGACTTTAACATGAAATTATTAATAAACAGGTAATAAATAGACATAATTAAATTTTATATTTAATGATATATAAATTTATAGATTGGTAATGGAAGTATAATAATATAATATTTAATATATATGTTGTTTGAAAGTTGATTAATGAAGTTGACACTTATGATAAAAGATTTTCTTAAAAAACAATTTTCTATGAGACACAATAAATATTTAGAATATTTTTCTATGTAGAATATATAAACAAATTAATGTATTTCATGGTTCTTATACATATAATTAAAGGTATTTATATATAAATTTTATTATATATCTTTTATGGGGTTTATTCTTCAAAAGTCCTCAAAGTTGTAAGGTATTTTGTTCTCAATTTTCCTACTATGTAACATAAGTTTCGTTTTGGACCTATATTCTTTTTTTTTAAATTGGATATATTGAAAAATTGACATGTAATATAATAATATTATTTATTATAATTTCATTTAGGTCTCATTTTATGTTATTATTTCATGTTTCTTATGAGTTAATGATACCAAAGTGTTAATGGTTTTAGATTATAAGGATGAACCCAGGATTCATATGAAAATGTTTTTGTATGTGATTTGATCTCATATAGGGAACAAAATGTGTATTAACTAGGGGTGTCTATATGTATCCATGTACTATTAACATAATATTCATGGATTCTTTCACTTGTTTATGTGTTTATGTTTGATCAAAATTTTAATGTCCTTGACAACCCTTTCGAGATTTTATGTCATGGATGTTTATCATGATTACAGATTTTTATATACATTTATGGAAGTACAACCCTTTGGTTTTGTATATGTTTTACTAACAATGTTATTTAAGGATAAATTACATAACCCTTTTTTAAGTGATGATTAATGGTATGTGTAACCTTTATGGTATACCTTATATTTGATGTTGAGGTAATTATGGGTTGTAGTCATTCATCTTATGAAGCCCGCACACTTCATTGTTATTGGTGATGATTTCTCTCTGGATAATAATTCTAGAATATAATATAATGATTTTTATGGCTTTATGGTGAAACACATCAAATTATATTTTATTAGGATCAAAATTTTACAACAATGTTTTGGTGAAGTACTTATCATTATCTTGATACAAAGATGAGGTTCAACTTCATTTATCATCCTTAGACAGATGGTCAGTTTATTATAACAATTCGAACCCAAGAGGATATGATAAGAACCGGTTCAATGGAATTAAAATCTGGTTGAGATCATCACCTTCCTATTGTTGAGTTTTCTTTAACTAATAGCTTTCACATGAGCATTGAGATGGATACTAATGAATCTCATTGTCAATGATGAATAGAACCCCTAGGTATTGGAATGGCAGTGAAGAAATTAATATATTGGGACTAGAAGAAGCTGATAAAATGGAAGATAAAGTTTGATCAAATCAGTTACATGTAAGGAAAATAAAAATGTGTTATAAATGTACACTAATAATCATGAATGTGATATATTATATGTTTATGGTGAGATGTTCATTCGAAAAATTTCTTCATCGAATAATAAAGGGAAATAGTGCCCTAGGAATATTAATGCCTTTGAGATACTATATCGTATCAGGATAGTAGAATATCATTTGGTTCTTCTTCCAAGACACTTTTAGTTTAATAATGTGTTCTACCTACATATCCTAAGGAATTACATACCTGATCCCTCACATGTTATGAAATCATAGGATGTACTAATATATTCTGACCTTTCTGATAAGTAAAAAATAGTTGAGTATGGATATTATAGGGAAAGAGAAATGAAACAAGAAAACTCAAATGAAAAATGTTTCTAAAAAACCCCATTTAGAGGAAGATACATGGGAGTTGAGGATATAATAATGAAACAATATACTCATTTTTTGTACAAAATAGATAAATTTTGAGAGCCAAATTCATTTTTAGGGGTGTAGAATGTAACAAGATGGTATGTTGAGGTGTATTTTTTGTATTATGTTAATTAGATAAATATTATGTGGTACATAAATACCGATATCTATCTTTTATTACATGTAACATTCAATTTATCTTGTGTCACATGTAAAAATGAGTTTATCATATGTTACACATAATTCTGAGTCTAAAGAAAATGAGACATAAGTTTACATATATTTTTATTTAATATTATAGTAATCACTTATCTAGTGGAATGAAAGATTTGAATTTTAAAAAATATATTATTAAAATATATGATTATTAATATATAAATAAAATTTTCCCTGAGTACTAATTATATATAACTTATGCTAAAAACCAATTAAAATAAAGTGAATATTTTTCTGAAAAATAATTTTTTTTCACATGAACATGTTTTATCTCAATAATATAAATGCAAAAATTTGGTGTAATGGTGTTTAATAAATCAATTTCTTATATAATTAATCATATTTTTTACTAGTATTTTATGATTTTTCTAGATACGAGACATGAATAATATAATTTTATGCTTAAAACTGAATTTTTTAAAAGTAGTTTTTTTCACCTTTATCGAATTTATAGTATGATTAATTTTAATCCAATTTTAGAAATCATATTTCAATAATTGATTTTTTTTAATATTCATGTTAGAATTATCATAGGGTGATGTTTTAATAAATTTCTATGAAGAAATATTTTTGGATGAATAGGGAAAAATAATTGATTTTATTTAGAATTTCAAATTCATTTCAGGATTTTAAAATAAAAAACAAAGATAGTTTTAAATAATAATTTTTTCAATTATATATCTGTTAATAAAATATATTTCATTGTAATATATTTTTTATTGAAATTTTATATAAAAAAATTTTAGATTTCGAAAATATTATCCTTCAACACTCAAGTTCTCATTGTGTCGGTTTGATTATTTTAAATTTAAAATTTTCTAGTTATGAGAATAAAATTTCAAAAAATGATACATTTTTTGATTCACGAAAATTTTTATAATCTTATAATTTTAGAAAAAAAAATTACTAAAAGGACTTTTAAAAACAATAAAAAAAATTTACCACGGTTAAGGTGAAAATGGGTTGTCATGGGGGTAAACTACAAACATAGTATTAAATTGGAATTTTTTTGTCCAAAACCCATTTTATAGAAAAATGTAGATAGACTATCTTATATTTTTCATAGAAGATTATTTTTTTCATTTTATTACATGAAAACCGTGGATACACATTTTTCTTTTCAATAATTATATGAGTTCCACATACCCCCTTTAAAAAGGGTCTCCCACTCTCATATCCTCTTCACTGTTCAAAAACATACTGGATCACCTAGGATATAACTATATCACATAATTACTTACATCCTCTCATATTATATGACTTAATGTTTTCATAAATATAACTTAATAATCTTTTTTTGGTTAAAACAAAAATAATATATCCAAAAAATTGTTAACGACCCAAACTAATATTTTGATTTTATTTCATCCTATACCTCCTTAAAATATTTTAATAAAATTATGATATTAAAACATCATAATATTAAATATTATTATATTTTATTATGTTAATTTGATAAAATAAATCATTCCCCACTTCTATCAAATTTTTAAAAAATAATCATTCATGTGTACGATGTACTTCCGCCTAGAAAACCGATGTTATAATTTTTCTATCACCACATCTCACTGAAATATATAATGATGGATTTATTGTTTATATTTTAAATTTATGATATTATTATTCTTATTTAATCATGATATCTGATTTTACATATTATTTTTTATTTTTAATGATCTCGATAACATTATTCGTTTATAAGATATAGTACCACTCTAAGAAGCAATTTGATTCGTCCACGCTTTAAATGGATGGAAATAAATATGTGTTTAATAAATATATGTGATATATTTTGATTAAAAATATTTTTAATGGTAAAAGTTATTTACCTTTATTTCCTCCATTATATCGAGAAATTGGAAACAACATCCATGTATACGTAAGTTCTATCGTCTCTACTAATGGTGTATTTGATTTCATGTATCTATCATTTATAGATAACTATAAATACATGTATACT
The DNA here is from genome assembly GCA_963277665.1 of Viscum album. Lineage (NCBI taxonomy): Eukaryota > Viridiplantae > Streptophyta > Magnoliopsida > Santalales > Viscaceae > Viscum > Viscum album. The sequence continues at coordinate 1,546,167,895 of OY728153.1, read as the reverse complement.
GAATATATATAAGATATTAATATCATAGTTAAAATTAAGGAGATTATTTAACTATGATCAATGTAAGGGGACCAAAAATAAAAAATCCAAAAATACATGAAAAACCAGGCAGTTATTTCAAATAAGGTGGCTTTAATATAGAATTGTTAGTAAATGGGAAAAAATGGGAATAAAGTCATAAGAAAACCATATGTGGAATAATATGTAGAATTATGGTTCACTGATTGATTTATAATAAAATTAAATACAATATACATGATATTTTACTATGTACGAAGGAAGTCAATAGTAATGGTAAGGGATTTCATTTGTACTTTTATTTTCTTTGAGACACAAACAATATTCATCCCGTGTTTCTATTATATGGGGTACACACTGCACATTATGTTTTTATAACACAATTATGCTTAAATTAATGTGAATTCACGTATTCATTTTATTATGACTCTTGTTTGGGTTTTATGGTTTATAATGTACCAAATAGGTGGGGGATTTGTCTCTCAATTTTATTACATTGAGAAATATGTTATGTTATACACCAATATTCTTTTATGAGGTGTATATATATATCCCCATTGAGTTGAAATATAAAAAATTTATTTATTCTCATGATATTTAATGTTTCATTTAATTTTATTCTTTTACAGGACATGTTAATCAATGTAACTTAAAAGGTAATGGTCCAATAGAAAAATCTCATCATTTATCTGGATTATTTATATTTATAGTCAAAATGATGAAATATTATTATCCATATACAAGGAAAATCATTAATTTTCATCAAATATATTTTTAACTAGAGAATACTTGTTTTCCCTTCATTTCACTCTCTTTATATATTCATGATTTGGAAATAATATTTTTAAAGTAATTATTTTTTCTCACTTAAACTAAAAACTTTTTTTTCATATATCAATTTTTTCTAAGAATGTAATAAAATATTATTTAAAATTATGTAAAATATTCACTAATGAAAATTTTACACATGATATATATTTTTTTAATTTTATTCAATATAATTTTCATGACATTTTCAGAAACAATTCTGGTTTGGATTTTACAGAAATTATTAAAATAGTAATCATTTTACCCACAAAGAACGAATGGTATTTCACACCATCATGGAAAATAAATGTTTAAATGATTACATTATTGAGATTAAAATTTTATTTTCAGAAAAAAAATATTTTCAAAATTATTTATGTAATAAAAAGTATTTTTTAAAGTGGAAAGTTGAATTTCCATATGAAACATTCTATGTGATTTTTATTTCAAAATTATTTTCCATCAAAGTGGACATCCATTGATGATTCATATGATTTAAGGGTTATAATCAAAGGGAATAAATTATTATTCTACCTCTTAATAGACTATATTTATGATGATAATATGTTTATTAAACCAATTTATTTTACACAGGTTATGATATGATGAAATATTTAATGAAACCCATTTATTTTTATGGGATCTGACATAATGATTCATTTTTTATATTCAGGCACATAAATGTATGATATATAAGACTAGTGAGAGAAATACCTCCATCCAATGAATTGGGTAATTATTAATTTTTTATTGAGATTGAAGGGTGCATGGGAGGTAATCCTAATCCAGAAGAGGGTACACGGGATGTTATCCCAATCCCTAAAAATATTACACAATAGGTTATCCCAAACATGAAAGAAGTATATGGTTTCGTGTCCCAATCATAACATGTTATGAATTATATGGTGGGTATCTATTATAAAATACTTTGTCTGATTATGTTTTTTTTAAAAATTGTATCGTATTCCAATGTTATTCTATCATAGTTCTAGCTCTGTGATTTCATTTTAATTATTGTCTTATAAACTTCCATGATTTTTGGGCTAACACCCATTTTTATCTATAATATAATGAATTTGGTTTTCATAGATTACACTCATGTTATAATATATATATGATCAAATTATATTTATAACACCATTTTTACCCTTATTGATAATTTGAGATCATCCTTTCTAATTTACCATTCCCCGGTATTTGATGAAAGGTATTGTTTATAATATTTCTTACTAGGGGGGGATAATTTTGTTGAAATTATTGAGAAATAATGTAGCTCACTTATATAATATTTCATTATTTATTTTTATTAAAAAACGAAATATACCTAACAATTCTATCATGGATCATTATGTTATTTCATGGACATATTCATATTAAGATGTAATATTTATGTATGAAAATTTGGGTCTTTGAGAGAAAATATATATAAATAAGAGGTTCTTCACCAATGGAACAATCAATATCTATAATATTTTGTGAATTTATTCCACCATTGTTTTTTATCAAAGTATATATATATTCATTTATTATCATTTTTTGACACATTTTATGAGGTAACATTGCTTTCAATCCCTATAGTTGGGTGCCAAATAATTTATCATCCTCTAGGGAGATGACTTTTGTTTTGTTGATGGGATTGGATCTATGATGGTGTTTCCTATATATACATTTAATTGAATAAAAACAGGTTTTTTTATATACCACTTAATGGGACATGATATATCTTTTAATGTTATGTTACAAGAGCCATACCATGAAGTATAACGTTATGTGAATACTATGTACAAGGGAAAGGTGCCTGTAAAATATAGGAGTGGGGTTTACTCATGAAAAAACATTCATAATTTAAAGGATCAGGAATGACTGTTTCCATTCAGGTGGGGTAAAGATCTCATTTTTATAACTACCCAATAAGGACAGTGATGGGATGGAGACATTGGGTTTAAATCATAGGGATACATCCTATGTATCGCATCATGATGGGTATCATATCCCATGTGTTATAGATGTGTTCTAATATAAACCTTTGGATTATGACTAATGATATAATTTTTATTATGTTAGTTACATGATAAAATTTAGTACCCACTACCATGTTATTATTTCCCCTTATGAGAGAAAATAACAATAGAAGGTCTATCACATTGAATAATTAGTTTTAAAATGGGACATTCACAATAATTGTAATCTAATTGTTGAACATAATTTCTTCTAAAATTGATCGAATAGGTTGTGTATATAGACGTTATGAGTGTCATGAAATCCTACAATAAATTTTATATGGCTTACAACAGGATGGATTCCTTGAGTAATTATCTCACGAGCTGCTACTGGATAACGGTTGGCTTGTGGTGCAGTATCTAGAAAGAAGTATTAGGGCCTTACTCAAAGAGGTATTATAGGATTAATTTTAGTATAATTTTTTAAACCACATATTGTGGATTACATTTCAACTAATTATAAAATTGAAGGCATTTATGTTTCAAAATTCTCATCAAATTTTAGGCAGCCTGATGGGGTGAGTGCTTCCACCTGAACAATGTATTTTCCCACCACTGCATCCTTGATTGGAGATATTGTTATAAGTGCAATGCATAATTGATAAAATCATTAGGACCCCATTTTTTAAAGAGTTTAACTGGGTTACAAACTATTCCAAAATAAAGTAAAATTGAATGATGGTCACGCTGGTGTGTTTGAATTAATAACTACATAAATTTTGAGGTTCTGTGGGATTCATTAATGATGGAGTACTAAAATGGGAGACTGGGGTAAATGGTGATGAATTGGTTACTGGAGAAGTATCCTGTGGAATATGGATACTATGGTGGCCATTCATGAGAGTATAGAGGAAATTTTTAGTATCCCTATGTAGTTAGATGCTATGGTGTGCATCCCTTAGTGGCGAGCCAATATGGTGTGTTGCCCTAGGTGGATGGTATCTAAGTTGGGATGCCTTAACATTCTGGTATGTATGTTGTAAAAACATTGGTATATATGCATGAGGGTGGGATTCCCTATGTGTCTAGTTTCATAGGTGGAAAACCCTTTGAAGATGAGATCTAAATTAAAGGACACTAGGTGGTTAGTCTCTTAGGTACGGAACCATCCGCGATTAGTTTCCCATGTGCAGGACCCTTAGTGGTTTCTTGCCTAGGTGATGAATATGTTTGACCACTCAGTACATAATTTAATTTTATTAAGTCAAAGAATGTAAAACAATAACTATGAGATATTCTAGAGAATTCATTAAGTCTTATCTTGGAGTATTTTTGTCTCTTCCTAATATTTGAAAATTGTCTCTTATATGGTGGATATGGGATCTTTTTTTAAAAAAACATTGATGTTGGTTTCTATAATATAAGAGAGTAATAAAATTTATGTATGTTATTTTAGTTATGATGGATAGAAAATATATGGGTACTTGTGCGACCTAGGATGAATGGTTGAGAACAACCTGGGCGAGTGTGAGTAAGTGCCAGAGGAAAACCTTAGTGGGGAAAGCCTAAAAACTAGAGAAGAAATTAGTGGATCTTGACTAGTCACCTAATGAGATCCAAATCCATATCTTTTTATACAATTAAATTTTTTAAATGTAGTTCCAAAAATCATCCCATGTTAAATTAAATGATTAAAAAAATTGTACACACCCACTTCTTTGAAGCGTATTTTCTTCAATTAGAATGTCCACCCATAACTAATTGACCATTAATAATGATAAATCAACCAGCTTTTGAAGAAATAATAAAAAATAGACATATTTTTATTATATTAGAACCCATACATGAAAAATTTATCACCAGAATCATGAGATTAAAAATTACACAACAAAATCAATAATGAAAAATTTTAATAAACACTAACTATATGTAACCCTTGGGCAGATGTTTGTAGCCTATGATAAGCATTAAATCCCCATTACAATTCATCGTCACTCTGTTTAAACATGACAATAATTCAATATATTATCTCCCATTCAAATATATCTTATATTTTGAATGAATATAGTATCTGGTGAATTTTATTTTTCTAATTTAAGACCTTATAGAGAATCACAAGTCTTCAAAATTCATGATAAATACTCATCATGATGTCAATCCATTAATCCTCATCCTCATGAAATGACACTATATTTCTATGTAGTGATTGATCCTCAATGTTTATCCAAAAAATATATATTTTAATACAAAATATAACTTCATCTATGCCATTCTATAAAAATATCATTCATAGTATTATAAATATGATAATATGAACTATACCCTGGATAAATAGTGTAATTATGTTCATGTTTTTTGAACTCTGTATTATCTCGATATATTCCCCATCAACAAGGTTTTGGATCCTCTATTGTAGAATAGAAATTCCCAGAAAGACTTATTAGCACGCATATACACCGAAATTGTGACATGAAGCTCTTTTACGTGAAGAGATATTTAACAAAATCATTAAATATAGAATGGAAATTCCTCTATCTATTAACACACAATGGTAGAGTTAATTTTATGAATTCCCTTTCTCTAGGTCCTCAGAATGTGTAAATCTCAAAAAAATCATGTATATATCATGTATATCATTTATCAATACTCATAGGTAAATCCAAAACCCAAATATGTGATTTAAAACCTTTTGTATCTCTCAATGTTAAATTATTTCCAAAAAACACCCTTCTTCTATAGAAGAATATATTTTGTATGAATCAATCTGTGATGAATTTTCCATTTCGTTCCTTAATCCAATTTCTTATTATTCATGTATAAAAACCATACACATCTCCTACATTAAAAACAATTCATATTCTTAATCCATATTCTTCCTTTTAAACAAACATTCACTAAATTTATGAGAACTTATGATGTTGTTTAACTCTTGGAATATAGATTATTTTGAGAATAATAAAATGGTTTAGTTAAGGTTATATGTATTTTGAAAAAAATAATAACATAAAGATATTTGGTATCTTCACATATAGTTAGCATGATTGAGTATGCTAATGATTAGGTGAGAATAGAGGCATACATTAAGGATTGTTCTATTTGATGATTTTTTTTCATTTATGGAAATATTCGAGTGATAGTAATGACTTAAATAATGTTTTATACCATATTATATAATATTTTTGGGTATATGAACTAGGTAATGGGATATTAATGTCTTGAAGTCATGATGACACTACAAGTTGATAATACCTCATATTAGAATAAGAAATTTTAATTGAAAACCATAATAATATTTTCTCTAGAAGACCATCTAGTTCATTGAAAATAAATAGTGTTATTAATAAGAAGATGTAATTACTCCACATGATAGAATTTTCTAAATACCTAATGGGATTGGTGAAAATTAATAGAATAAATCTTTTATTTGTGAAATTGAAATCAATTCATTAGTTTCTAAGGGTATTTTATATAAAATATATACCTTAAAAAAATTATAAGTATGTGGGATTTAAAAACCATGTGAAAATATTTAATATATTTCAGTTATCATTCAAATGATTCATCAAAGATATTTTCATCAATTTAAATGTAAATTAATATATTTAAATAAACGATATATCTAGGTAATGGTTGTGTAACTTTACATTGTTTATATTCTATAATAAGAGGAATTCATTAGAGAAATGTTGTTTGTATACCCATTGTTCAATATTCATTATAATATGTAATATATTTTGAGAAGATGATAAGGATAAATATTTTGTATCTAGGATAAAATATTTTATTTGAATATTGGTTAAAATATCATTAATTGATATTACATCAACATCAATAGCATATTTTAAATAAAAATATCCTTTTAATCTGATTTCTAAAAACACATAAAATACCAAATATGATATGGATCGAATTATTTATTATTTATTTATTCTTACGCATGGAAATAAATTTTATTTATTGATAAAAAAATCATTTCCATACCATAATATTCTACAAAAGATGATGTTTTTATTAAATTTTTCATAGTATATTTATTCATTGAAAAGTTAAAAGTTTGATAATAATGGATTATAGAATTCAAAGTTAAAATTGTTATCCTCATAATTTCTAAAAATTGGTCATGGTATAAATAAAATAATGTTATTTTTTATCATTTGTTATAGTAGAAAAATTAACATCACTCAATATCCCAAAATGATTTTAGGAAATATTTTTAATGTTTCAATATATAAGGTATATTATTTACCTAAATATTTGATGGAAAAAAGTTTAATGGAAATGGTTTCAAGGTTGCTGATGATGAACATATAGAGGAATCTATGTAGACAAAAACATTTTTGACATCATACCTTTTAATGTTGTGGAATGAATATGTTTGTATATGTTCAAGGAGTCAAACAATAGAGATATCAATCCTAAGTCTCACCATTATTCAGGCTAAATTAATACATAGATGTTGATCAATAAATAATTAAGTTGAAATTTTTATTATATCATATCATAGGTAAGTGATATTACTTATATAGTGATGTAAGTATATTAACAAACCCCATAAAAGTGAAAAATATGTATGTCAAATTTGGAAATCTATCAAATATGATATGTTAGATGGGTTCTTATGTTCAGTTTTTTTAAAATATTCTTAAAATATTAAAAATATAAAATATATCATGTAATAAAAAATTACAACTACAACATTATCCAAATTTCACATTGGATACATATTTTTATATATTTATAAATATTTCCTGATGATTAATGAAAATTAACCAATAAAAGGATGAATTTTAGTAATTCTAAACTAATATTCATCATTGTGTATTATAGGCTGTGATAAAATCATAATGTTTTTTGAAATTCACTAAAATGTGTGTATAATATTTTATAATATACCTTGAGTCATAGCCATTGATATGGACATGTGGATGCTTCTATCATATCTTATGATTGGATTCTTTAATAGTGCTGGACCGATATGTTACATGTGATATCACATGCTTCTATTTCTTCATGTCATTTATAACGTTTTACTCTGGTTATAAATCATTAAAATGATAAATCTATGAATTCATGATCATTTATATTATTTAAATGATTATGAAAATACAAAAAATTAGGGATTAATGTAACATATGTTGGATTTCTTGTGATTGATGCCCATACTTATCTCTCTTAATTCAAGGAAATCAATCTATAAGAAATCGTGTGATCACTATGTTTGTGTGACTGTCACTCCTAAAAATAACCAAAAATTACATTATAAAAACATACATTATGTAATTTAAGTACAAATAATTACTTATTAATGTTATATATAGAGATAATAAAACATATGTTTCCACTTCCTTACACTATAAAGTTCGAAAAAAAGTAATGGGTATCATGACAGGCTTGACAAGGTATATAATATAGTTTGATGTAATATAGTATAAAAATTTCATGCGTAATATAACAAGAATAGTTAAAAGAAATATTATGTATAAGTTAATACATATGAAGAAAATAATATATGGATGAGAAAAAATCCAAAACAACAAGGATAAAAAGATAAGATATCATAAGGATAAAAAAGAAAAGAATGCATGGTTTTATACATCATGAACATAAAATCTAGGCCTTGTTCCAGGACATCATACATAAAGGTTAAGGATAATCCAATAACCCTATGATAGATGTATTTTGACATCATCCACTTCATTGAAGGGATATATAATTTTTTTTAGCATCCATCACATAAAAATCGAATGAATTCCCTTACATACTAAAAGTTCATAAGAAACTTACTTTTGAATGTTTAAGAATGAAAAAAATTAAAATTACCAATCATAACATCTCAATGAATCTTGTGATAAAAAATTTTATTAAATGGAAAAAATGATTTCACCTGTAGATTAATAGATTTATACATTTAATTAATTGATAATGATTTCTAGAAAAATTACCTAGAAATATATCATGGATAATTAGATTTACAATTTTCAAATCAGTGTCCATTTCACATGAATACTACTAAATTTTATTTATCAGGTGCTTACAAATATTAAGATGATCGGTGTGTTTATTAAATATAATATATAAATTGTTAATTCTTAAAGACCAAATAAATTTAGGATACATATAATATAAATAAATAGTATAGAATCACATATATTTGATAAGGGTTAAGGATATACAATTTCTATGAGGAAAGACATCTTGTTCAAAGTAAATTGACTGAAAAGAGAAATTGGGCTAAAATCAGGTTTTTAATGTCTCATATTTTTTGGTTAATTATTTTAAATATTATATGGAATTAATTCAAGACTGGGTGAAAAGACGGAACATCATTCCGAAGTCCAGTTTTCTCGGAATGGTGGTTTGAACTTTTTTTAGTTATGTGAGTCGGCACTTGTGCGCAGCTGTGGTAGATTCCAAAACGGATGCATGGATTAAAAATATAAGCTCACCATTGCGTCCGGGACTACGACACTACCTAAGAATGAGGCAAACCTTGACCGGCGCGGGTCGAGGGAAAAAGTTAAATTTCGGACATTTTAAGTAAAATAAAATAAAATAAAATAACAATTTTATCTTATTTCATTCAAGGAAACATCTGCTGCAGCGCGGCAGTGACGCAGCTGTTTCCTAAACTAATGGCTCATCTTAACGACTTCAAAATGGAAAGTCAACGCCATTAATACTACTGCATAATTAAATTCCAACATGCTTCCACTTTTAATGGGTTAAGCAATTGCACATCGTTGGCAACGAAGAGTGAGGAACCTCTTCAGAATCCACGGTGTGTTGGAGCAGATTCTCGACGACGAACGACAACGGATCGAATCCAAGGATCATTGCGCCGAAGTTGAAGGATCCCGACGACAACAGAAGCACATCGCCTTTATCAACGATCGATCCTTTCAAAAGGTAGGGGTTGGTATTATCAATTTATTTTCCCCATATTTGAGTTTAAACGATGAACGCGGATCAACCATGAAGAATTTGATCTACAGATTTGTGCGTTCTTGCGAGAGGTATTTTCTTTGGGAAGATTATGGGGATTTGATCCATGATTTATGTTGTTGTTGATTCTTTCTCCGTTTAAGCCTATTAACATGAGAGGATCAACGCTGTGATGAACGACGGGGGATGTTCGTTCCTAATTTTGTTATTTGGATTTCTTCCTCCTTTTTCCCCACGTATTCTTCGCATTCTTCGTGGGGCGATGAACAATAGATCGTTGCACATCAGTTCTATGACACAACGATCCCATATCGATGGTTCAACATTGCAACGACATTGTGGAGGTGCGGTGATGATGGAAGACGACGAATCAGACCAGATCAGAAAGAGCGTTCTTCGAGTGTTCTTTGTGTGGGAAGATCAGAACACGTTTTCGAAGCCATTCGGAGGCCCAAAAACAAAGAATGTGGCTTTGTGGTGTCGGGGCGACTAGAACCTGGATTTTTTTGGCAGTTAAATGGCTATATTGATGATCGATGCAGCACAGGAGGCGAGCCCGCGAAGAGCGTCATTTCTGGAAATTTCCAGAATACAAGGCGTGTACTTCCAAAGAACACCCCATGTAGTACTGGCAGTGGCGAAAAGGGTTTCAGGGTCATAGAAGAATAAAACTATGTGAGACCCTGGTCACAGGGCGTGTTGGACCTTCCCCGAAGCTCGGAGTGTACTTTGGGTAGTACACGGACACAGGATGATCTACACGGCTTCAGGCGGCATGGCGTGTACAGCTTGGCAGAGGAGGCTACGAGGATCTTTATGTGTATCCCGGGGAGACACAGACATAGGATGGAGTAGACGACCATGTACTCCATCACACTTCTAGACGAGGCCCGCAGCATAGGTCACCTCATGTACAGTTTACATAGGTCGGAGTACACGGGTTGGTGACCGTGTACGGGCACATGGCCAGAGTACACAGAGCCAACCCCAGTTACCCAGACACGACATGTACTCCATAATACATGTCGTGTACTTTGTTTTTCTACATGACCAACCTCACGACACGGGCTACCATACATGGGCAGTACCCGGGGTCGGACAACACGGTGTGTATCATTTCTACATGACATGTACCTTTTGGATAATGACTTGGTCCTTTTGTTCACCATGCCTTGAAAATCATTGTTTTGGGTTAGTGCCCCTTCTTCTTGTTTCCCTGAGGGTCAGGCATCTTTCCCTCATGCAGGATTATGATTCCTTCAGCAGGACTTTCTGTGATTGAGTCAGGCATCCATTAGAGGGTCTAGGATCAAGATCCTCTATCCATTTTAGACCCTTGGTAGAGTCAGGCATCAACATGACCAACTCTACCAGGCGTTGATACTCTACCTAGATGGTGAATTCCAGATGAGTCACGGTATCCTCCATGGCCCTGGAAGTGATCTTAATCTGTGAATCGAGATCTTTCCACTCAGGAGTGTGTCTCCCGTAATGAGTGCTTCTATCTAACGTAACATTTCCACTCAATAGCATGTCTCCCGTAATGAGTGTATCTATCTATCGTGACGGTTCCCAATGAACAAAACTACTCGGATGGACGTCATCAGTGCTATAAGACTCATGCAGTGTGTTCTCCAAGAACGTGCGCATCATGGATTCTTCGAACATAATCCCTTACGGGGGTATGCGGTTGTGTGACTTGTCTCTAGAACATGGGTCTGGGTGTTGAGAATATCTGGTTTGTTCTATATGTTCCATAGACATATACTATGAATAGCTGACTATACCTTTACATTGTGTATTGCTTTCTAAATTACAGGGTCCACTACTGAGTATTTTTATACTCACCCCTGCACGGGCTTTTCCCACATGTCTGGTGTCTTGTGAAGAAGAGTAGCCTTTTGATAGAATCTAGGGCGGACCAGGACGTGACCGAGATTTCTGAGTTCCCTACAGGCCAAGGTGTTCCTACGGCTACGAGCGGTAGTCCCAGTACCTTTTGTGTATATAGGTTGGACTTTGCCATTTCAAACTCTTGTTTGTTTTCTTTTTGGTGGGCTTTTATTCTGGCCCAGTTTACTTTTACAGAACTCTACCTTTCTTCATACTCTGTTGGTTTGGATTTAGTTTTATTCATGAATTTTTGTTCCTTATTGTTTTACATTTCAGCGTTTATGGGCTTGGAGATGTGTGCATGTGTACAAGTACGTAGGAAATGCCTCCCATGTTAGTGATATGCCTACTCAGTGCTAGTCACCGGCCCCTAGCCTATTGGAGGTGGGCTTGGGGAGTCACGGCGTGGGCCCCTCTGGGATGGGTCATGACAGTGTGGTATCAGAGGTGGTTGGTTCTACCTTTGGACCAAGAGTCTGTGAGTTTGGTTTGGGGAAAAAGTGTTAAGTGTCTCAGGTTCAGCTTTCAGGCCAGAGAGCCGAGTGTTGGTGCAGCGGCTGACGTATCCATACACCAGGACTCTGATAACCTGTATTTTGACTCGGTTCACGAAAGCACTGGTTGTAGGGAAATAAAATGTACCTGCATCATATAGGAATGGGTTGTGTTTTCCATTTCCTTGGTGTCAGCTATCCAGATATACTCATTGACTGTGACACATATTGTTTCTTTACAGGATTCCTCTATGACGCATACCTGCTAGGATTCAGCAGCGTGATCACGAGGATGACCCCCTCAGTGACGAGGCTTTGATACAAGGATGAGCACCCCAGGCATTACCACCAGGTGGTCTACCTGCTATACCACCACCAGTCGAGAAGCCAATGGTACATGCAGTACCGACCGGCGAGGAGCGCAGGCTTATCATGCTCCATGAGTTACAGAGGCAGAGACCCCTCAGGTTCTGAGGTGAGCCTGACCCTCATGTAGCTGAGGACTTGCATGAGGTGGTGACCAGAGTTTTCCATCTAGTGATGACACCAGCAGACCAGATGGTGATCCTAGGAGCGAGCCTTCTTCAGGGTTCAGCGGGATGATGGTGGAGTCTGACCACGCAGACTCACGATGAGGAGACTCTTTCATGGACGGAGATTGAGGGACTCTTCAAGTAAGAGTTCTCCCTGGTTACAATGAGGGTTGTGCGCATCCAGGAGCTTCTTCAGCTCCAGAAGGGCAGTATGAAAGTGGCTGACTATTCATCGAGGTTCACCAACCTCCCCAGATACTCGATGGATATGGTCAGGGATCAGTACATCACAGATCGGACCTTCGAGCAAGTTCTATGGTGTGACATCTGAGCTAGTGTCGTGCACTATGCATTTAGACTTATGATGGAGTGCTCGAACATGCCTTGGTGATCGGGAGCTTCTTGGCGGAGCAGAGACAGCCGCCGGCAGTCAGCAGTAGGAAGACAGGTGCAGAGACACCGACAACAGGGAGCCGATGTCAGGCACATGGATCTGGACGTGGGAGACGTCATAGGAGGACCCAGGACATGGGATCGACAGTCCCGGTCTCTCAGGCTGGATCCAGTCAGCCTAGGGAGAAGTAGTACTACGCATGAGACGGTAGGGGGCATCTCTCGCTAGATATTTCCCGACACGTCGAGCTGCTAACAGGGTAGTGGTGGATGGACCACCGAGGAAGAGGTATAGAACGAAGTAGGCAGATCCACCAGGTGGCGGACGTGGCAGAGGAGCAGGGAGAGCTGCGGGTGGTGGTAGACGCTTCAACTTACTTCCACCACCACCCCTAGGAAGTCCGCACAAAGCTTAGGGAGCTGGGGGATAGGGACGAGGAAAACTACATGCGATCGAGGCGTATGACCCAAGGGCACCAAGGATGATTCGAGGTACGATATGTGTCTTTTCTACCTTAGCTATGGTAATCATAGACACAGGTTTCAGTCATTCCCTTATAGCTACATGTCTTTTACAAAACATCGAGATTCTGGTAGAACCGTTGACTCAATCCTTACGCTTGGAGTCACCAACAGGAGGATACTCGACGATCACGCACCTTTGTAGACAGTGTGATCTTACCCGTGGAGGTGATAGTTTCGGTTGGATCCTCTTGGTGGTAGCGTTGAGGCCTTACGACATCATTCTCAGTATGGATTGGTTATCTTCAGTCCATGCCCATATTGACTGTTTTAGGAGAAGGGTGCGGTGTGTCCACCATGATGGAAAAAGGTTTTCCTTTGTTGGAGAAAAGGAATCCCAGGTTGCACAAAATGGGCTCATGCATAGGAGGGTGCAGCCGATCACTCATGAGTTGGCTAGACTTACCCTCGGAGCAGTAGATGTTGTGAGCTCTCAGTTCCCATCAGTGGTGGCAGTGTATGAGGACGTCTTTCCAGAAGATGTTCTAGGGTTACCTCCCCAATAGGAAATTAACTTCTGCATCGACTTACAACCTGGGATGACACTGATTTCCTCATCATCTTATCAGATGGCTTCTGCAGAGCTTCGCAATCTGAGGGTGCAATTGGAGGATTTGCAGAGCAGGGGTTTCGTGAGACACAACGTCTCCCCCTGGGCGGCTCCAGTCTTGTTCTCCAAGAAGGCAGACGGGAGTCTGAGGTTGTGTGTGGATTACCGACGCCTGAACCAGGTGACAAGGAAGAACAAGTATCCACTACTGAGAATTGATGACCACTTCGATCAGCTAAGAGGGGGACAGTGGTTCTCGAAGGTTGACCTTTGATCAAGCTATCACCAGCTACGAGTGCGGGATGAGGATATACTGAAGACAGCTTTCAGATGTCATTATGGTCACTATGAGTACTTATTGATGCCCTTTGGCGTGACGAACACCCTCGCAGTGTTCATGGGGCTGATATACCGGATCTTCCAACCATACATGGACCGGTTCGTAGTGGTCTTCATTGACGACATCCTTGTGTAGTCAGCATTAGAGGAGGAACACGCGAGACACCTATAGATGGTTCTGGACATACTTCGGGAGTAGAAGCTTCATGGGAAGCTCTCGAAGTGTCAGTTCTGGATTCAAGAGGTCCACTTTCTGGGACATGTCATCTCAGAAGATGGATTAGCTGTGGACCCAGCCAAGGTAGAGGTTGTTTTAGCATGGGAGCCACCTCAGAGCATGACGGAGGTGCAGAGATTTCTTGGGTTACAGGGTATTACTGGAGATTCATCCCTGATTTCTCCCAGATATCAGCACCAATGACAGACTTGACCAGGAACGAGAAACCCTTTATGTGGACTGAAAAGTTCCATCAGGCTTTCGAGAAGTTGAGATAGAGTTTGACGAGTTCCCCAATCTTGTGATTGCTTAAGGAGGGTGTAGAGTATGTAGTTTTCTGCGACGCATCAGGGACCAGGCTCAGTTGTGTCCTGATGCAGCGAAATGCAGTGATTGCTTATGGTTCACCCCAGCTTAGGCCACATGAGTAGAACTATTTAACCGATGATCTTGATTTGGCAGCGGTAATCTTCGCATTGACGATTTGGAGGCACTACCTTATGGGAGAGCGGTTTATTGTCTACTCTGACCACAAGAGCCTCAAGTACATCTTCTCACATAATGATCTGAATCTGAGGCAGATTCATTGGCTAGAGTTCCCCCAGGACTATGATTTTGAGATCATCTATACTTCTGGAAAGGGGAACAAGGTGGCAGATGCCCTCACCAGAAGGTCGAGCTCACAACTGTTGAGTGAGGCGACATAACAGTTAGCTGCGTTACAATTATTCTTCATGGATGCAGAGGATACATCTTACCTATAGTCGATGGTTGTCACCCCTCCACTCTTACAGCAAGATAGGGTGGCACAGTTTGGGGATGTCGACTGTGTGGCTTTACATTATTAGTTATCCACAGGACATTCTCCTGATGGATATTCACAATTTGGGGAGCACAAACTTATTTTTAGAGGATTCACTAGTGTACTAGTGACGTTCTAGGAGGAGGTCCTAAGGGACTTTCATACATCCCCTTTGGAGGTACATCCTGGAGTTGCAAAGATGTACCAGGATCTCCGACGATAGTTCAGATGGTTAGGCATGAAGAAGGTAGTAGCAGAGTTCGTTTCTCGATGCCTCACATGCCAGCAGGTGAAGGCTGAGTACCAGGTTCCAGCAGGGTCATCTCACCCCTGGAAGTTCCAAATTTGAAGTGGAATGGAATATATATGGACTTCATGACGGGATTACCACGGACGTCCAAGGGGCACGATTCCATCTGGGTGATCGTTGACTGACTCACCAAGTCGGCCCACTTCCTAGATATCAAGGAGTAGAGTTCCTTAGAGAGATTTGAACACCTCTATGTCCAGGTGATAGTTCAGTTTCTTGGCGTCCCCTCGACTATAGTCTCAGACTGAGATGCCTGCTTCACATCCTGGTTGTGGAAGGGATTGCAGGAGGCTTTTGGAACTCAGCTACACTTGAGTAGATCATTTCATCTGAAGCCGGATGGTCAGACGGAGAGGACCATTTAGGTTCTAGAGGATATGTTGCGAGCCTGTATCAGGGACTTTTGTCATAGTTGGGAGGACCACCTGCCACTGGTGGAGTTTGCATCCAACAACAACTACCACTCCACCATTGGTATGGCACCATTAGAGGCCTTGTATGGGAGACCCTACTAGTCACTGCTTTGTTGGACCAACCCTAGAGAGTCAGCACTCATGGGTCCAGAGTTAGTGCGAGCTACCACAGAGAATGTGCTGATCATCCAGGAGCGGATGAAGATTGCAGAGAGCCTGCAGAAATCTTATGCTGACAGACAATAGAGACCACTGAATTTTGAGAAGGGAGACCACGTCTTATATCGGTTCTCACCTCGATGAGGGTTGTGGAGATTTGGATGAGGTGGAAATCTATCTCTGAGGTTCATCAGACCCTTCCAAATTCAGTGTAGAGTTGGCGAGGTGGAGTACCGCCTAGCTCTACCACCACAGTTGCATCAGGTACATGATGTCTTCCACGTATCGTAGCTAAGGAGGTATGTGCATGACCCATCGCATGTCATCGACTGGGGAGAGCTGGACATCGATGATGGAGTGACCTTTGCGGAGTACCTGGTGGAGATCAAGGATCGGTAGGAAAGGATCCTTCGTGGGCAATCGATTCCCATGGTGTGCGTCCGGTGGCAGCACGTGAATCTTTAGGAGAGCACGTGGGAGCAGGAGGCTCATATCCATGCCCAGTACCCCCATCTTTTTGAGTAGCCCTCATTTTGGATTTTCGGGGACGTAAAACCCCAAGGGGGAGAGAATGTAATGTCCTGGATTTTCTGTTTATTATTTTAAATATTATATGGAATTAATTCGAGACTGGGATCAAAGATGGCACATCATTACAAGGTCCAGTGAGCCCAAAATTGTGGTTTGAACTTTTTTTAGTTATGTGAGTCGGCACTTGTGTGTGGTTGTGGCAGTTTCCAAAACTGATTCGCAAATTAAAAATCTTATTGGACCATTGCATCTGGGATGACGACTTTACTTAAGAATGAGGCCAACCTCGACCGATGCAGGTCAATGGAAAAAGTTAATCTTCAGATGTTTTAAGTATAATAAAACAAAATAAATTAACAAGTTTATTTTATTTCATTTATGGAAATATCCACTACAGTGCGGCAACGACAAAACTATTTTCTAAATTAATGGTGCGTCTTAATGACATCGAAATGGCAAGTCAACGCCATTAATACTGCCATGTAATAAAATTCGAACATGTTTCCCCTTTTAATGGGTTAATCAACAGTACGTCGTTGGCAACATAAAGAGAGGAACCTCTGCAGAATCTGCGGCGCGTTGGAGTAGATTCTCGACGATGAACGACAACGGATCTAATCCATGGAATGTTGCACTAACATTGAAGGATCCCGAAGAAAATGACAACAAGATTACTTCATCAATGATCAATCGTTTCTAAAGGTAGGGGTTGTTATTTTCTATTTCTTTTCCCTGTATTTGAGTTTAAACAACGAACGCAGATCAACTACGAACACGTTGATCCACGGATTTGTGCGTTCTTGTGGGAGGGATGTTCATTGGGATGATTATGGGTATTTGATCCATGCTTTATGTTGTTGTTGATTCTTACTTCGTTTAAGCCTGTTAACGGGATCAGATCAATGCCGTGACGATTGACGGTGGAGGTTCGTTCCTCATTTTGTTATTTAGATTTCTTCCTCCTTTTTCCCTGTGTGTTCTTAGTGTTCTTCGTGGGACGACGAACAATGGAACGTTGTACATCTGTTCTGCAATGAAACTATCCCAAATTGAAGGTTCGACATCTCAACGTCCTTGTGGAGGTGCGACGATGATGGCAGACGACGTATCAGACCGGATCAGAAGGAGCGTTCTTCGAGCGTTATTCATGCAGGAAGATCAGAACACGTTTTTGGAGTCGATCAGAGGCCCAAAAATGATGGAAGATGCTTCATGGAGTTAGGGAGACCAGAACCTGGAAGATTTGCGGTGATCGGACGACCAAATTGATGATCGGAGCAGCACAGGAGGCGCGCCGATGAAGAGCGCCGTTTCTGGAAATTTCCAGAATACACAGCATGTACTTCCGAAGAACACGCTGTGTAGGACTGGCGGTGGTGGATAGGGTTTCGAGGTCAGAGAAAAATCACATGGCATGTGACCCTGGTCAAATGGCGTGTTGACCTTCCCCGAAGCTCGGCGTGTACTTTGGGTAGTACATGGACACTGGATGATCTTCACGGCTTCAGGCAGCACGATGTGTACAAATTGGTAGAGGTAGCTACGCGGAGCTCGGAGTGTATCCCGAGGGATACACGGACACAATATGGAGTACACAACCGTGTAATCCATCACATGGCCAGATGAGGCTAGTAGGACGGGTCACCCTGTGTACAGTTTACACAGGTCGGAGTACACGGGTTGGTGACCGTGTACGGGCACATGGCCAGAGTACACGGAACCAACCCATGATACCCAGACACGGTGTGTACTCCATACTACACGCCGTGTACTATTTTTTTCTACACGACTAGCCTCACGACACGGGCCATTGTACACGGACAGTACCCCGAGTCGGACAACACGGTGTGTATCATTTCTACACATCGTGTACTTTTGAAAAAATGGATTGGTCCTTTTGTTCACCATGCCTTGAACATCTTTGCTTTGGGTTAGTGCCCCTTATTCTTGATTCCCAGAGGGTCAGGTATCTTTCCCTGCTACATTATTATGATTCCTTCAGCAGAACTTTCTATGATAGAGTCAGGCATCCATCCAAGAGGCCTGGATCGAGATCCTCTATCCATTCCAGACCCTAGGTAGAGTCTGGTATCGACATGACCAACTCTATCGGGCGTTGATCCTCCATATAGCAGGTGAATTCCAGATGAGTCACGGTATCCGCCATGGTCCTGGCAGTGATCCTCATCTTTCTATTGAGATCTTTCCACTTAGGAGTGTGTCTCCCTTAATGATTGCTTCTATCTACCGTAACTTTTCCACTCAGGAGTGTGTCTCCAGTAATGAGTGTAGCTATCTCTCGTGACGGTTCCTGACGAACAACACTTGTCGGACAGACGTCATAAGTGTTATAAGACTCATGGAGTGTGTTCTCCTGAAATGAGTGCATCACAGAATCTTCGAATAGAATCCCTTTTGGGGGTATGCGGTTGTGTGACTTGTCTCTAGACCAGGGGTCTGGGTGTTGAGTATATCTAGTTTTTTCTATATGTTCTGTAGACATATACTATGCATTGATGATTGTTCATTTACTTTGTGTATTTCTTTGTGGTTTTCGAGGTCCTCTAATGAGTATTGTTATACTCACCCATGCATGGGAATTTCCCATACATCTGGTGTCTTGTGCAGACGAGCATCCTTTTGACAGAATCTAGGGCGGACCAGGACAGGACTGAGCTTTCTGAGTTCCATACAGGCCGAGGCGTTCCTATGGCTATGAGCGGCAGTCCCAATACCATTTGTACTTACAGGTTAGACATTGCAGTTTCATATTATTGTTTGTTTTCTTTTTGGTTGGCTTTTATTCTGGCCTAGTTTAATTTTATAGCACTCTACCTTTCGTCGTACTCTTTTGGTTGGGATTTAGTTGTATGCATGCATTTTTGTTCCTTAGTGTTTTACATTTCAGAGTTTGTGGCATGGAGATGTGTGCGTGTGTACATGTACTTAGGCAATGCGTCCCATGTTAGTGATATGCCTACTCGGTTCTAGTCACCACTCCCTGGCATATTATAGGCGGGCTTGGGGATTCATAGTGCGGGCCCCTCTGGGACGGGTCGTGACAATGTTTAATCCACATGGTATCTGATAGAGGATCTAATAGATACGTCATTATCATCCTTCCATAGTAAAATCCGACCTATTGGATGTGATTCATTTATAATATCCATAATAAATGGCATATATAATTTTTTTTATCACAGATTAGTAAAAGGTCTGATACCTTTTATTATAATTTTCACATTTCAACATCTTGTGAACTGAGGATAATGTGATTTAAATTGGATGTCACATGTGTTGAATTGAAAAATTATTCATTTATAATAATTCACTATTGGAAATATATCTAATAAATTGAAAATGATGTAGAAATGAAAATTTAAATAAGAATTTAAAACATAGAGAAGAAGAAGTTTTCCCCTCCAGAACTAGTTATCCATGTGCCAAATCATAAAAACAACCATACTATTCAAGGATAAAGAGTGTGATATGGGAGATTAACATGTATAGAGTTATTAAGAGAGAACATTAAATTTTGGGTTTTGGGAAATGGGAAGAGGGATTAGTTTTATAGGTATAGTTAATTGAATTTCATTGAATAATGTAATAAATATTTTATTTTTTCATTATAATTAGTGATACACTATACACTCATATCCCAATTACCTACATTATTCCATCCCAATAACATTTTTATAAGATAATAAGTAAAATGAGTATAAAGGATTTGAGATTATATGTATATTATATCATATTTTCGATATCTCACCATTTTTACCATGATTTACTATTTATACTAAAAAGTTACCAATTTTCACCCACTAAATAGCTCCTATATCCCAATACCTTGTATAAAATCTATTTTAAAAAATTTAACCTCTAATAAAACAGAATTTATATTTTACTAATTGGTGAAACATTTTGTATTACTCTCTCAAATATTGTTTTAATGACCATAAACACTCAATTTTTTATTTAACAATCTCTTTGAAGTGGATTTCAGGTATATATTTTAGAGTACTATTTAGGTTTTTTTAGTAAAATTTTATTGTTCATGTGAAGGATTTGAGGATATTCTTGATGTATCTTTCCATTTTTCATGTCCATGGAATCAACTAGAAGATTAGTTGATGTCTGTAAAAGGATTCTCGAGATTCTTCTATTAAAGGCATGTTTTTATACATGACTAGCTAGCCAATTACCTTTATTCATAAGCTCCGTAAGTAGTAGTAACACACATTCAAGTTGTTGGGGTCTCATCGATAAGCCATTGGTGAAGTTGGAACAATGTTCATCCAAAATAAGTCTACTAACTAGATGGTAGAGGTGCACAGGCTAGTCGATTCTAGTACCATAAGCCCTCTTACTTCCATGTAGGCCATTGAAAACCTAGTTGAGGCTACCAGGTAACTTATGGAATTAAGGAATAACTTTCTAGGAAGAATTTATTATGGTCAATGAAACTATCTCCAATACCTTTAATACACCAACTCAACCTGTTGATGACTATAATGATCCCAAAATTCATAAAACCTATAACTAGAGGATTGAGGAGACTCCGATCTTCATCCATATATAATTATCATATGCAACAAGTCTCAAGAAAATTCAAGTTTCTAAACCTCTAGGATTTCTCAATGACATCCATAGAATGTGATAATACCCATTTCAAAATCTAAAGTATCTCACCCTTATCTCTATCTCCCACTCCTTATTTTTATCCTTCCATTATGAGCGATATAGGAACCAAGATCTAAAGTATTCATGTCAAGAAAATGTATCCTTCATTATGCCTCATTGTTTCTGTAGTTATTTATTATCCATTAAATCCAAGGGAATTGATTCTTATGACCCTTTTAAAACCAATGAATGTGTTGTTCATGGGTTTCCATTAAAACCAAGGGATGTGGTTCTTATGTTTCTTTTAGAGACATAGTATGCTCATTATAAGAAATATCTCTTTAATTAATGGGATGATACATCGACCTTCTACTAGAGATAACATTTAACTCATTATCAAATCATGTTTTTTGTCTCATTTACATTATTCCAATGTATCAATTTATATCTATTCAAATACATTCATAAATTTGATGTGACCATTTCCCCACATAATTTTCATATTAATTTTTAAACTCATATTGAATTTATAGATCCTTTATCAATGAATTTTTTACATTATTTATTTTTTTTTGTATAAAAAATTTATTTCAACATTTCCCTTTACTTCCACTTTATTTTTTTAAATGAAATCCCCATCTTTTCATATTTCCAAGACCAATAATTAATTGTTATAAATATTCTATGAAAGTAAAAAAAATCCATTCTAAAATAATTTAATAATTAATACTAATTAATCCCTAGTCACATAACACTTCATCACATTATAAAACGTACTATGTATAAGGTGTTGAATCATGGTAAATTCATGGGGTTATATTTGAAATAATGATTTGACAGCGATTTCCCGTAACATGAAACTCCATATGTTAAAGTTTTTGGAATTTCTACTTAGTATTGTTTGGGAGAGAACCTTGATGATGCTAACTCTTTTTCTATCTTTGATTAGTAAACATCATAATGTATGATCACACTAGTTTAGGACATGGTATATACCTACTATATCATTTGACCCTCACAATTTCCTTTAATATAAATTTATTTCGAAAACCACTTTATAATTTTTATATCACCAATTATAGTATTTACTAATTATCATAATGATCAATTGTTAAAAAATGAAAATATTTTCTTCAAATAAATTATTCAAATAAAACTCTTAAATAATATTTTTCATTTTTTGTTCTTTAATTATATTAGTTTAGTGCATTTTATTTTTATTTTTTTATTTTTCTTATAATATATATGATATTTATTAAAGAATATGATCAATTAGGCATATATATTATTCTTAGACTATTTAATTTTTTTATTTTCCATTATTAGTTATAATTATATAAATAAATTTTTCTCATTAATTTGTACGACATTTTTTGTAATAAAATTATCCATATTAATATAATTTCTAATATATTACATTCACTCCAAATAAATTATGTAATACAAAAAAAAATTATACAAATCCATCAAAAATGTGGATAAGGTAATATCATTCCATCCTCAGGTTCCAATTTCACCTCTTTTTGGAATTTATTCCTCAAAACACCAGTAGTGGTTGAGTTTTCTAACTTTATAAAACATTGTTTCTTGTATCAGGTATGTTTATGGAATTTTCATTATATGATAAGTCATTATCCATACAAAAATAATCTATATTTATAACTTTGGAAGGTTTAGGCTTATATTAATATATAAGAGACATATACTTGATGTATTGTGCATGCGATAGGTTTGGTGGTACCAATAATCAATATCCTGCAGTAGTTATCTACCCTAAGAGTAAACAAACAACTATAATATGGTCTTAAAATCATTTTATTTCCATATATCTTTGATTATTTCCATGTATAAATATTTAGGAATACTTGTACCTCTAAATGTAATTCAATATACTTTCATTAGTTTGTAGTATATCATTTCTATTAAATTTCCTTTTATTTATTAGCATCTGGATGGATCACACCTTTACTGATGTCTCCTCCACACATTTTGGACACAATAATTTTCTTTCTTCACCTCTACCCAATCATGATAGTTTATCGAATATAATTCTATAAAAGGCTTCAAATAGTAGGATTCTAATACCATAGTGGTAACTGTTAATGTACAAAAACTCTACTAGAGGTATATAATTATCCCAACATCTTTAGAATTCAAAATTCATTATCTTTTAAATGTATTAAAATGTTTGAATTGTTATTTCATATTATCCATTCAAGTTAGCGTGATAGAGTTTTCTTTTATTATGATTTATATTTAGAGGATTATAGAGACTCCACTAGAAATTTGATGTGAACTACGGTTCATGATCAGAAAATATTGATAATAATGTTGTATGATGTCTCTCAAATGAATTTATATATAACCAATCAAGACAATCAAGAGGGGAATCTTACGCAATTTCTAGGAAAATAGATAACTTTGTAAGATGGTCTACAATTAACCATATTATATTATTACTCTTCAATGTATTTGGAAGTATGGTGATGAAATATATAGTAATATTACCCCAATTACAATTTAGTATAGTAAAATGATTCATAGCTCCTTTGACAATTTGTCTTTAATAATTCACTTGTTTCCATACCAAGCATGTTGTCGTATATTTAGAAATCCTTGACATTAAATATTCATATATTAAATTATTTCATATATTTTTATAAATCGATGTTATCCCATGATGAATAGATAAGTACTAGACATGATCCCAATAAAATTGTTCTCTCTCCACCTATATAATTCTTGTAACACATATCCTTATTAAAAAATATAAATTTATATCATCAGAAATTTCAAATTCTGATTATTTAACATTCCCCACATATTCCAACTTATTTCCTTGGGAATTATAATCATGTTGAGATTTATTAATCATATCCAAATAAATTCGTGTGTAATTACATAGAATAGAAATTATTTCCCCCAACTATTATAATACCAATGTCTATAATTACTAAATCCATTTGAATTGGGTCATTCTACATCCATATCATGGACAATAAACCATTTTATTTTCTTCAAAATGAATTTTATACCATGTTTAATTTACCAAACCATAATTAATAACACAATCTTAATCCATATGTAGGTCAATCTGACTCATTTTCCTCATATAAAGTTTTTTGCTGAGTAAGGATTTATTTCAAAATCATTTGGTCGATATATATATCACATCTACCTCCATAGAGATAATGTATGTGATGGAGTTAGTGTTCCATAACCATTTTTTAAATTTAGGTTAAATATAAATTATATGAATTTAATATAAATAAAATATATAATTATATACTGTACATTATTATTTGTGACTGTATTTTAATAATATCCTATAGTATTAGGTTCATTGAAAATGGAATAATGTTTCACTTCTATGATGAGAACCTAAAAATTCTATGATGTTATTATTAGATAATTTTCTATTTTTGGATAAAATTTTATGATGGGCCACATAATATGTTGACTTTTGGGTAAGAGTACTGATAATTTGATGAGACTCACTCACTTGAGGTTTTCACTTGGTAATCTCAAAGTTGGGAGGTTATTAGATCATTACCTCTAGTAAGAATTCCACATGTTTTCATGTCATTGGATATTCCTATCTCTTAGCATGTAAAATGATACCAATAATTTAAGATTATTTTTAAGAGATTCCCTGATTCCTGGACATATATGTATTTCTATAAAATTGTATTACTTATATTCGTTGTAGAAGATGGGTATGTTGGGCGTGTTATGAATGTCTTTCTATTAGAGAATGAGTCGAGGAATGATTTGTCCCTTTTATCTTTTTTAATGATAATTTTTAATATCTTTTATTGAAATGAAACCTTTACATTAAATTAAAAGGTAATGGTTTTAGAAGATTTCATATTAGATAGTTGAAGAAAGATGTATAAAAAAATTGGTTACTGATAGAGGTGTAAAGCATCCTTGATGAGATATCATGAAAAATGGTTATATTAAACATTGAGTGTTTATATGATGTTCATATCATTGAAAAATATTTTCATAATCTATTTTTGACATGTGCTATTTTTAGATAGGAATATTTTATGTTAATTATGGTAACCTAATCCCACCATGAAAGTGACCTAGAGTCTCAAACACAAGGTTTTTATATTGATCTCTATTGAACATAATTTATATCAGTCAATTGGAATATATATTATTCACCAGAATGAGATTGAATTTATCTTCTTGAAATTATTGAATGATGACAAATATTTCATAAATATTTATTCAAAACGTAATTGTTTTGTTTCATTAATTTATTATATTTATTAATATCTAGTTATTTTCATGGTAATAAATAACTTATTTCATTGCAAATGTATTAGCTAAATATTTATTCTTCTTATTGTGGATAAAATTTTTATTTTTTTATTGAATACTTTTTATTGAATAATTTTATAAATTATATGGATGAAACATTAATTGAGTTTCATGTCTGAAGAAAAATATTTTGTTACCAGATTGTAAGATAATATTTGTCATTGTGTGGGTTTTCACACGCCATGAAATAAAATATTGACATTATTATGTTTCATGTCATAGTATTAGTTATGGGTTTAATATATATATAAGGTACCATGTGTTGTTAATAAATATTAAACCCTAACCCTATGTATTTTAATTGAATTTTATGTAATATGTGAAGAGTTTAATAATTATGCGATCATTCCTCTCAACAACCAATTTCATTACTCTTTTTTAAAGAATAAGAAGAACATGATGCATTCCAACAAGACTAAAGAAAAATTTATTCATGGAATATAATAATTAAATATAATCAATTAGCTATTACTTCACGATCATTTCATTAATATTATTTAGAGATTTATGGAGAGCATGTAGATCATTACTTGATGGGATCTTCATTGGTGTCGCATAATGCTAAGATGATACAACGATCAGGTTTGGATGATCATCAGCATAAATGATGAAAGATAAATATTATAAGGTCAAATTTATTTTAAGGATTAAAATTTATTATAAATAAATGTAAAATGAGAATATTTCTTGTCTCTCACAAACAAATTATCAATAAATTTTAGAAAAAAAAATCATTTTTTGGGACGTTCACGTCATGTACATTCTCTATTATCCATCAAATCTAGAAAAATATATGTAGACCATATTATCATTATTATTTTTCTCCAATATTTAAAACATATTATTTTTACCAAAGTGTTTATGCTCAATTTACAATTATTATTTATTTTTTATCATTCACATGATAATTTTGTTTTTCAAGAAATTTCTTCCTTTAATATGATTGTATAGATCAATTATTCTTCTCTTAATTTCTCACTCATATAACTTAGAAATGATTAATTATTAATAAATAAATTCCAAAGAAATCATTTAGAAGTTCTGGGGAATATGATCAAATAGTAAAAGAGTACATGATGTGTGGCCCTAAGGTACACATTGTGTATCCATGTACATTACAACATGATAAGATATGGTTTTTGTGGGTCATTTTGAAATAATAGAACATAGATCTATTAAATACACTCTATTTGTTTTTTGAAAATGGATAGAACACAACATGTCACAATTCATGTCCCCTAACCAGGATATACATGGGGTATCCCATGTGTTTATATAATGGAAAAAATGATGAAATCTGTGTCATGTATTAATTACACAATGGTTAAAGATTCAGAACCTGGTAATAATGAGTCTAAAGAATTTGTACCTACTATACATCTCTTTTGCCTCATAAATTTGTCTGTTAAAATAAAAACATATTCCCTATCTTGATATCATATATATATGGTGAGTAAGATAAATGATGTGTAACTAGATATACACACCCAAAACAAAAACTATTCGTACTAAAAATGGTATATTAATTTATTAATCCATTAAACATCATCATTTTGTGTTTTGTTCATCATATATAGATAGTTATTTTTATATGATATTTTTAAATGATTTAAAATTTTTACATTTAATTCAATTGAATATAGGGTACTACAAGTGGATGATTGTTGGATTAGACCAGCCTTTGTATGTGTTTATGAGTTTTAATTCAATTATAACCGAGATTTTTGTGATTATTATTTCTATATTTTATTGATTGCTTGTTATTCATCAGTACCTCATTATATTAAGGCATGTGTGGCCATGGATTCATTAATGTAAACCCCCACTCTAGTTTTTCTCACCTGTATGTAATGTAAATAATTTTAAGGATGATGATCCTTGGTTTATAAAGCTTGTTCAAGATATAGTCGAGGTGAGACGAAACTAACGAAATACCCATAATATAAGTGGAATGATACAACTATTTACTACACTATATAAAGGAAGTTTTTCATCTTGGGTTATTGGTTACATTATTTTATTCTCAATAAATAAGCCACTAGTTAATTCTCATGATCAGGTCTTGATGAATTTATTTTATTTTTTTCCCATACCTAATTTTCTTTTTGGATGCAAGAAATTTATCATATGATTAAATTGATTAATATTATAAGATTAAATTAAAATAAAATTATTATGTGTTAATATTTTATAGGTATACAGTTACAAACATAAATAAAATCCATTTAAAACTAAAAATAATTGTTAATGTATAAAATAAGAATGTATTTTCATTATAAAAAATATCTCATGTAAATATTAATTCATTTTGCCTTAGAATTTATATGGTTTGGAAAACCATAGTAAAAGTGTTTGTTTCGGCTATAGTCAGGGTCAAAATTAATTATTGGGGAGTCATAACTATGATGAAGGCTTGACTTAGCCAAACCATTATTAAATTTAACATCTTCAATAATCTAAATAAAAATATTGGGGAATTTGTTGAATGAATCTGAGTTAGTATTTCAAGAATGGAGAGTCCAATAAATGGATCAAGGTGTTGAAATCCCACAATAGGAACATCCTACTACCTAAACATCATTCTATGTTTTTCATTTAAATTTATTGAATCACATAAATGGAACCTATGGATAATTAACAAAATGATTTCCTAGATATGATATATCATATGTTCAATTGTGAGGGTTATTGATACATAATAAAATACTAGAAGACATAATGAAATTAAAATGTTTAAGTCCCACATAAATTTGTAATCATGAAAATTAATTATAATATTATGATGAATTATTTTATAATAATGGATAATTTATCAACTTTATTATCCCTGATATCATTTCTAGATAAATATTGTCCTCCAAGTAGATATAACTTACATGAATTGTTTTGCTTTATATAAGTTGTAATAGACTATATATTAATTTCCTATGTACTAGACCCCTATATCACTAATTTTTCTCTTAAGGAGGTGAGTGATAAAGAGTACTTTTTCAATAAAAAATCTTGCCTAGTGCAGTAGATTATAATTATTTAATGCATTCTTCCTTTTCTAGAGAACTCCTCATGTCACAAGATAAGAAAGATTCCTATATCATGCTCTATAATATTCATGATATTTCTCAGGAGAGAGACAGATAGGAATGGTGTGATATCCCCAAATTATTCTTCATAATAATTTTTAGATGCTCCATCTTGGCCCCATATAGAAAAAATTATTAGCCACACTATTCACGTAGAGTTTAAGAGGTTTATGTTACCATAAAAATTAAGCATTGATCACATTATTTCTATACTCTATCAATGATTCTCCATTTTTTATATAAATTTTATTTTTAACAACATAGATAAGTATCTCCCAACTCTAATCACCATTCTTTTCATTGTTGAGAATGGTATGAAGCATGAAAATGATTTTTCCTTTTAGTAAATAATAGGATATTATTGGAAAAGAACTATAAGAATAAATCCATGTATAAATACTCATCGCAATATATATTCAGGAAGAGGATAATTAAAGGATAACTGTGGGAAAATTTCATTATCTCTTTCACATGTCTCAAGAAGGGACACTGGAAGAAAAACTACACATTGAGAAAAAATCAAGGTGATTATATAGGTTCATTTATTATCATGAGAAATAAATATTTCACTGAAAATTAGGTATTAGGTAAGACATTTGATGATCAGCTATGTTTTGAAATAATGGTACAAAAATGTTTTTAGAAGATTTCCCTTAGTGAGGTGGACCTATAAGTCCCCATAGAGAAAACGTTTGTGCTTTTTCTATTAAATAATTCCACCACACATTCATGACGGGAATGATATTGGTATTGAAATATTGTTATTATGTTACCTATGTTTCGATAAAAAATATTTATGTGTCCATAAATAATAAATATGGATATAACTGAAATTTTAGTACATAGTTTTCCTTCTTTAATAATGAAATTGTATTTATTAAAATGAATTTTTGAATTACTATCTTTATGAATTGGATTATAAAATCCATGTAACTGAAATTGATAATGAAAATACCTCGCATGAATCATACCACCCCAAATAAGGAATGACAAGATATTTCATGTAAATGAATAACATTTGACCATGTTACACTAGGATTGATATTTTGGTTCATCTAAAATAAACCCCAAATTGTAGTTCATGCATGTTTTAAATGAATATAGTCTGAAGACTTATTTAGTGGAAAAGTTTAATGGAACCTAAATATTCTAATGTTTGTTCATATTGATGTGTTTGAACTATTATAAGTTAATACTAGGCTTCGGTTCTGATAATTTGTAAATTTTACTGATAAAATTGTTATATATGAATATGACTTCTTAAGAATGTATATGTCATATTCATTTTTAAAAAATCAAGGTATAAAATATTAGAGTTTTTAAATTGCTTGGTAAGATGATTATGATAACCTGGTCATACAATGGTAGGGAATATATTAATCAAGGTTTAATTTATTATTTAAAGAAGTTTGGAATATTATCCCAACTAATGCATTCTATAACACAACAACAGAATGGTATAAGTGAGAGGAGGAACCAAACCTTATCAGGCATGATAATATCAATGATGTGTAGCACTAGTATTAAATTATTATTTTAGAAATACAATTTATAGTAAAAAAATTCAAACTAACCCTAGTTATAATAGAAATTTAAATTGACATTCAAAATCAACTTTATCATGAAACTAAATATCTTTTCGTATGAAAGTCTGTGGGATTGAAAAAAACAATTATCGATATATTTTGGAAACAAACATTCACCTCATTGGATTGATTTTATCAATACACGATATCATAATTAAAATAAAAACTATTACCTATGTAAACCTACATATTATAATTTATTGATTAATGGGAGTCTAAATATTCATGATGTGGATCAAATCCCTAAAAGTGATTGTGGATGAAAAATAGATGTCATTGAAGTGGTGGATTAAGATGCACATGATTTGGCACAAAAATATATTCAGTAACGAAACATAGAAGAGGATGTAATAGAGAAAAAACTATTAAGTAGTAGTAGAAGATATTTTAGTGTACCAAAATGATATGTTTTCTATTCATTGAATATGGAGAGTCATTTTTAGTCGATATTAAAGATCATATTACCAATAAAGAAGTAGTAAGAGGTATATAATCTATCATAAAGAATGAACCAATGAATTTTTAAATTGATTCCATATACCAAAATTACTTTTATGTTTTGGTATATCCTCTAATGGATGTAAGTCCCATCAATTTTAAAAGGAAATTGTTAATATCCCAACCATTAAAAAATGGAAACTACTATAGATAGGGTATGTGACAAGAAACCATAAGCCTAAACAAACTGTTATTAATTATGTCCATTATAACATAGTTATTAAATTAGAAGTTATTAAAAGTATTAAATAATTTGTTAAATATATATAAATGTCTACATAAATATAAATTATAGATAAATTCTCATGTTATATGCACTAAAATTCAATAAAAAAAATTTATCCATAAGAAATAATATCCCTTGAAAAATGTTTTTTATTTATTTTACAATTATTATTTTACTTAATTTAAAAACTTTTAAATATTATTCTATAAAATTAATATTTTTCTGAAAATATAAAATGAAATATATATTTGGGTTAAATATTAATTTTTTCATAGTATAATTATTTTTATGTTAATAGTGAAAATTGTTGATTGTTTAGTAAAACTGCAATTTCATATAACAAAAATTAAAAATCGGATTTTTTATATTATATAAAAAATTAAATTATTTATTATTTTATTAAATTTAATCCAATTAATTACATATAATCCATATTTATATTGGACTTCAGTATATGTTTATTCAATGTTATGTATATATATATATTGAAAATGGTTTTACTATGAATAATGATTCTATATTTCAATTGATTGAAATAACCCCAAAAACTAAAATGATTGAAATGAAATTAATTGATTATATATAAATATATTTTTCTTCATAAACATATAATGATTCTTTCTCTTAATACATTTGATATAAGATCATGTTTTTTTGTAGAAATGTGTTTTTTTCTAAAAATATTCATAGTACCTGTAGGTTTTATTTAGAAATAAATTATATCACTTATGTGTGTTTAATTTTCTAAAATGGATTCCATATTTGGAGTGATAATAATTTAAATTTTATAATTATGTGAATTAATTTTTTTTGGTCAAAATGAGTAGTAAAAATGGTTTAAACATAGTTATCAAGGGAAATAAAATAAAATATTATTAGTGATTAACTATAGAGGTAAAGAATATATAATATTTAAAAAGATATATTTTTTAGTGGTAGAGGTTTGTATCAGACTTATATGACATCCAATAATTAATTTTAAAATTAAGCAGTCACTTATCTAGAGAGTGACTTCCCATTAATTAATAGTTTTGGGTACTTAAAGAAAGTCATCTCCCCTTTCATCATAAAAGGAAACACCCGTTCCTATCATCTCCATACATAAAACAAATTTTATCGAATAATACATAATGAAATCCATTCGTAAAATTCCTTACCATTTCATATAATGCTTTTTCAAAAAAAATCTAGGATGGAGTTAGTTATAATCAAAAAGAGGTTCTCTGATGAAGATATATCATTCTTAATTTTGAATCCTTGTTTTATTTCCACTTCCACCTCAATAAAACATTACTCAAATATTATTTTATAAATACACCAATATATGACATATTTGTTATGTTATTATGTCAGTTGAAGAACCTAAATAAATCCCCATTTCAATCAAATTGGAAACAAAACCACCCATCATTTGCAACGTGGACTATCATGTTGTAAACCAATATAATTCATTTTTCATCATCACCAATCATTTCAATTTATGATGTTATACATAATTTTTATATATTATAGTCATTAATAACGGATCATTCTAGAAAATTAATATACCATAAACTTTCTTACCTCACCATCCATCGAAAATTATGTCGTCATTCACATGTACGGTGGAACACTCTGTCGTAAAGTGATGTGATTCGTTTTTTATTACCAAATTAGATGGATGGTATATGTAAGTGTATTTTTATGATATTTAATATATAATGATCAATAATTATTTATTAAATTACACTTAAATTCTTTCCATCGTGATCGTTGAAAAATGGAAATGATACTCATAGTTATGTATGGCATACCATCTCCCTGATTGTAATGTGTTTCATTATTCGTAGCCATTGTTTAGGGATTCATTAAAGGATAAATTTAGGTATAAATATGATAACTATTTTAATATTATTATTCTAATATTATGAATTAATAATATCTTTCTCCATATTTAACTTTATAAAGTGATTTTCGATATATGATACAATCATCGTCTTAACATCTAACATGAAAATAAATAAATAAGTATTTTAATATACTAAAAAGAAAAGGAAAAATAAAATTTAAAAAAGTTAATGAAGATAATTAATTAAATTAAATTTATTATTATTTAAGATATATAAGAAAAGTTATAAATTTGAATGAAGTTAAGGGATTTGTCTAGACCAACCTTTCTGTTGGGTTATGACTATTATTTCTCCAACTCACCATTTATGTAATTAATATAAGAAAATGATTCTAAATTATCTATATGTGTCTCTCAAAGGTACACATATATTATTATAAGTTCAATTGACATTGTAATAAATACCATATGTTAATTCCTCATATGAATCATTTTGAAATCTCATTTGATTATGATTATGGAAAGATTATGAAACCCATTTTCTTTCTTTGGGAAATTTATATATTTATGATTTATGATTTATTTTATAATGTTTCAAACATAAATAATTATCATGTTATAAGTGGTTCATCTAGATATTTATCCAATTCACTTTGAATTTTTTTATCTACATGAGATGACATGTATGGACTAAGGCATGAAACATACTCAATTATTAGACTTTCTCTACCTTGTGAAATTGTCTATGATGTTATCCTTGAATCTTGTTTATGTCATTTTTGTATTTCATAAATATTTATTATGTTACAAAGGAATTTTTATTACTCATTCAATGCGTTATTCTTCCATTTTTTACCCATGAGGATTCTCTTTTATGATATCATTTTATTCCTTTAACTCCCTTGTTATGTTTCCTTAGCATGTTATTTCCCATAATAGTATTTTTGGATCACCCATTTATTTATGTATTCCCAATGTTATCCCCTAATTTTTAAGAAACTCAAATTTATTTTGGTGCTCATTATTGACAATAAATTATAGATCTCATGTTTAAGTTAATTTGATATAATATGAATGAAGTATGCTAAATATATTACACCTCAAGATATTTGGGGTTCTACATTTTGAATATTTTTTCTTTTAAAAACATGTAATAATATATGATAAAGGAATGATATGCTGTATTATTCAAGAATTAGTTAGATATTTCTTGATGATGAAAGACTCATATAGAACAAAAGTTTAAAAAAGAGTTCAAATATTGTCAAGCATAGACTAAAATCAATCATTTTCACTAGTTTATATACTGAAATTTAATAGAATTATACCTTACACAATATCTTAACTAACTATGAGATTTTGTATAAGGATTTGAAAACCTATTTACTGTATTACATACTTTATAAAGATGTATATATAACACAAACAGATGGGGATTTCTCTCTAATAAAGGTAAAAAGGATTGAAAGTTGTATAGATCCATTAATATATTAAAGAACGAAATGAGGTCATAGAAAATTTGAATTAATAATGCTATAATATAATTTTTTTCATGAATAATGAATGTATAACATGTGTTAATAACAATTTAATTAGAAGTTTGGTATATTTACTAATTGTTTTTTTTCATTATATAGAACATATAAAAAAATACCAGCCTTATAGTTCATTGTGGTCTTGTTAGATATTTTCTTCTCTATGTAAGACTTTAGGGAAGTAAAAAATATTATTTGGATCAAAATCCATCATTGTATATATAAGAGGATATATGAAATAGGTAAGAGTATAAAAATTTAATATATACTAAACATTTTAAATATGAAATGTTACATAATGATATTGTATCAAGTGTCACATGTAATTCTTCATTTGAATAAAATGTTTCCTTAGACACAGAAGGAGAGATAGTGGATGATAAGGATCCTATAAACATCAATGATTATTTAAGTCATGTATGATATTTTATATTAAATGCTATAAATTTAAAAATACATAAGCATTATATGACGATATCCAGATGTCCTAGGTGACCACCAATTGATGTTATTCATGAATATTCTTAAGTTTCTAAGGTATGCTAATGATATATTCCTAGCATTTTAATTAGATTAGGAGATAGTAATTAGGGTGTACAATGATTCTAATAATCAAATGGATCAATATGATCTATCATCATAATTGAGATACATCTTTACTATCATTAGAGGTGTTGTGAGATAGAAACTTTTAATGCAAGCTATGGTCACCGATTCTACACTATAATCGGAGTACTTCACGCCATAAATAAATGAAAAAAATGTATATTAGATACGAAACTTTATCCAATAACATTCAAATTGTTCATGTAGTAATGAACCTATCATAGTATAATTTCATAATAATTCAACAATGTTTCCTGAAATGTATCCATGGTAACATCATTAGATGAATCAAAAACTTCAAAAATATAATCTCTATATGTATTTTTATCAAGGCAGGGAAAACATATTAAGTATATTATCTGTTGAAGACAATGAGACTGACCCCTCTTCTAAATCCCCAATTCTATATAAACAAAATCATCATATGATATATAGAGTACCAAAATTAATTATAAATTTTCTCTAGTCTATGAGGGATTCTATTAGAGTTATTATTTTTGAACAAACTATTCTTATTTTATATTTCATGAATATTTCAATAATTACTTAAAAAATATAATATTTTATTTTATATTCATCATTATTTTTAATGAATTTAATTCAATAAAATCATAGTGTATCAATGCCATGGAAAAGTTCAAAAAAATCACTACTATGATGAAATCCATAAAATGGTAGGGATAAATTCATAAATATTATTATATAGTTAGATACAATTCTATAATGGAATACAAAATTTGACGACAATCAAGTTCATGTAGTCATTATCAAATGATACTTTATCTCATGAATTTCTCACTTTTTAATCTCTAAGATAATTTATTATGAGAAAAGACCCACCAGTTTAAATTCTATATAAATATGAGTCATTAGATTTATTTTTCAGTGAATTTGTGTAATAATAATTAGAATAAAACGTTATTATTAATTCATGTCATTAATTACACACATAGATTTTCTTCCATAAACCATTATGACATATACTCTTATAGAACTTGTGAAAATTTCATGTGTCATGAATGATTTATTATAAATATGAAAAGGAATTATTTTTACCTTCAATAATTAAGTAATTTGAAATATTTTCCACTTATTCAAATTGAAAAGTCATAATATATTATATATCCATTTTTTATATAGAAGTTCATTTTAGAAATATGAATAAAGATGTATCAATCTTATAGGTTGATGAACTGAGTGTGAAACATACTTAATCATATGTCATTATAAAAGGATAATATAATAATTTGATAAATAGTATGTATTTATTTTCATTGTTCCATATCTTCTTCCTTTTTGTGTAACACCCCAAGCTTATACGGTACGCTTCTCTATGAATAATGTGATAGCGTGTGTTGTACGCAACACTGAGTTCTAACACACCATAACCAATCAAACTAGCCGTTATGAATAGTAATACTTACTTTTTGAAATTATATATATTTTATTTTTTAAAATGGAATTCATTTTTGGATTCGGAATATCGAATTTAGCCTAAGGTGAAATTTTGGTACTTTTCGGATAACTTTAATATTTTGATGAATACTGAAAATTACTAAATTTGAATTAAAAACAACTTTTTTAATCAAAATAATTAATAGTGATAAATTATAAATTTGAGAGGTTTTAAAGTATATTTAGAATATATTTTTACCATTTAATACAAAGTTGGTCATTGGACATAAATTTACGATTAAACCAGACATAAACTAGTGTCAATCTTTTGATAGTTATTATCTCTTAAAAACACGCTTTTTGTTTTAACAACGGGAGTTAATTTTAAATTAATTTATGCCACTTCTGTGTTTTGAATTTAGAAAAATGGATTCAATATTTGGAATCAGGATGTTCAAATTTTGTAAATAGGTAACTTTTATTTTTAGACATTTTGAATAATTACTGCGGTAAATATTTTATTTACCATGGTTAAGGGTAAATCCGGTAAATAAGGGTCAAAAAATAATATTAAAATAATACTAAATTACCCTAAAACGTGTCCTAGAATTATTGGTTGATACATGTTCGACCATAGCCATCTTTGTGTCGATTTTGGGATCCCATGGATCCACTTGTCGGTGATAGGGACACTTAATTTTAATTAAGTTAAAATAAGTACAAAAATGACATAAGCATATATCTTTTAGAAACAAAAATTTTACATAGGATTATATATGTTGGATTTTCGACTATAAATATTCATTAGAAAGATAAAAATCTTTCCTACATAATGATAATTTATTTATAATTTTTAGACTTTAAATATTTTAATTTATTTATGACACAATGATGATTCAGTAATTACCATAATAGTGAAAAATTAAAATAATTGATATTATAAATACACAAATAAATATCATTTGAGACTTTTTATGAATTGAACTAATTTTATAAGTTAATATGACATGTTAGGAATTATTTAATTAACTTTGGTCGAAGTAATCATTCTATTATGAGTTTCACAAAAATCAACTATTGAATAGTGTCAAAATTGACATAAAAGAGTTTTAAAAACAATATTATATTATTAATTGATATTAAATTCCTAAAAATATAAGGTTCGTCCACGAGACTTATATAATGATATTTGTATCAATACTGGACCACTTGGGGGTCTCTTGGATGTATATAGTAAGTTTAGTTACCATATTATATAAAAATAAAAAGAGACATTATGAAAGAGAAACTAATTAACTAAGAGTTAATACTTAAAGATAAGGTTAATATAATGACCCAAACCTGTCTGAATTATATTGGATGAGTTGTTTTCGACCCATCCCCACCTTAAAATTTAAATAATCTACTTTGGATCCATTAGAAACCGAATATGGATTTATTATAAATTAATATTTCTAGCTTTTCCAAAGATGCCCCTCACCCCTCTTATAAAAGGGCACTCCTCCTTCTCATTTCTTAACACCTTAAAAGCCATTTGGTTCGTCCAAAATCTGACCAAATACTCTCCCAACATCCTCACTACAACCTGGAGGCCTTATTTTGATCAGAAAGCCAACCTAAGGAGCCATTTTGATCAAATCAAAAAGAAGAACTCGAAGAAGAGGTAATGATTTCACCACCCTTTTCCAAGTTCCTTTCTTCTTCCACTTCTTCTTTCATTGTTATTACCATTCTAAAATAATAACTCCATTATCTTATATATACTGTGATGTTATTATAAATATGGTACAACCATATTCAGTATTCTATCCACCCTTTGAATAACATGTCACCATACGTGCGTACGTACGGCTTACCGTCTCCACGTCGTGGTGTAATTGTTATTCAATATATTATTATTTGGATGGGTATAATAATGATGTGTAACTCATGTAAATAATAAATATAACATTATAATTATTCTGTATATATTATATACTATTAAATTATATATTATTTTAATATCAAAAGAATGATATTGTCGCTCGTGCGTACGTACGGACTACGTATCCACGAACGCGATGAGATTCATTCTCCATCGTATCCATTCATGTATAATTATCATTTGATGATTTAAAAATAATGTTTGAGGACTTGATATCATTCTGTATATGAATAATATACAACCTATCCATAAAAAACACGGCTTATGTAACAAAACATATAAAAGCAAATGAGTAAGTCAACACCCGAAACGACGATAATTCTAAGATATTATTAACAAATCAATGTTAAAAGATCATATATGATATCATATTAATATATATGATTCTTGTATAATTTAATAACAATTATTTAACTATTATATAGGAGGTTAACCTACCCTCAACCAAGTAAAAGTACAAGGTAAGGGATATTTCACAATCTCTTCATCATCCGAGGGTTGTTTATACGTAATAATCTACAGGGATCTCTTTATCATCCACATCCATGTTTCTTAAAAATGAATTTCAAAAAAAATTTAATACTTACTAGAATATGGGTTAAAGTCATTTATACCCTTTTTTGACTTTTTATAAGAGGTTTATAAAGGAATCCTTCCGTCGTTTTCCAAACAAGGTGCTTTTTAACCTTTTCGACAAAATTAAGGTAAGAATGTTTTTTTTTAACTTATACGGCGGGTGCGGCTATTTTCTGCCATTATAAAATCTTCAAAGCTTACCTTACAAGATTATAATAATATTTTCAATGAAAATGTTTTATTTCATAAATATAATACTCTTAAATGATTTCAAAATAGAAAGATATATTTCTCTAAAAAGAGTTTTGATTGCATCTATGTCAATATCATTGGTTGGATTTTACCCTTATTTGAAGTTGATTTATCATGATACAAAACTTCTATATTGTATTGAAGGTTTTGTGATATGTTTGACTATGGATGTCTTATTTTTATACCATGCATATTTTATGGGGAAAGTATTGACATTTCGTATGCTAGTTTTAATACGAATGTTTATGTTATGTTTAAACCTTTTCATATGGAAATGCATTGGACTTAATATGTGACGGGTGGTGCCCACTATAGCTCCTCGATGCATCGGTAGGTCTCATGAGACAAACTAGTGTATTGGCAGAAGGCTTTGGAAAAATCTTATTTGTAGTCTTGGCACGAGGCCTTGGCTATGTGGTTATGATAGTCTGGCATTATGCATTCCATCATTATGAAAGTTGTTATTGATATTTCATGTGATTATTCGATTAGTAGAATATCCATGTGAATAATTAAATGTAATTATTTAATTTTATTTTTTCCATACAATGTTGAAGTTCAAGTTTAAAAGACTTTTGTATTTGTTATATATTTCTTTAAATGTTTGTTCTTATTTATGAATGTTTCCGCTATATTGTTATCCTTACTGGGCATTTGAGCTCACCCCGTTTCTATGTTTTATTTTTCCCAGGATGTGAAGAAGTAAATTATGAATGACCTGCAGGGATATAATGAGGGGATAATAGTGTGGATTATGGAGACAATATGTTGTAGTAGTTTTTCACTTCATGATTTAATGTAAAACTTTATGAATATATCTAGTGTTTCCCAGGCTACTAAACCAATCGGTCTTTCGATATTTGATCATTCTTGTGATCATGCCAATGTTATTTAATAATGCACCGACTCTAGGTAACTGAGGTCAGGGCATTACAGTTGGTATCAGAGGAAGTTTAGTACAAACCTTGGAAGCTAGATTTAGAAAAACTCTGATTAGAGCATGTAGACCTAAGATGACCTTTGAGGATTAGTATAGAATAACTTCCTAAATTTTGGTATTGTAGATATTTTGTGAGTTTTCCAAGAAATACATCCCTATCTGGATACGAGTTGGTAGAGGCGGCTCTGGCACAGATGTACCTAGGGGTAAAACACGAAAACACCGCTTTGAGCTAGACTCGAACAGGAACTGGTGCACGACAATGGGCCTTGCTGCACTCTTGGTTACAACACTCTTGGGGGATATTCTTAGGATAACTCTCGTTTTAATTACAAATCATAATGAAGGGATTATGAGTATATAATTCCTCAAAGAAAAAATTCTTATGATTATGGATTATATCCATAAATTGTTCAATTTATGTTAAGTGTTTTATAAGTATGGGATTATGTATTTTGATTCATAAAATGATCTAGTTTATGCCATTGTTTATAAATGGCGCCTAGTGGAAGAAATGGAAACCGTATCAATGCACGCACTCCATGTAGGGATTTCCCTCCTTCCCAAGATAATTATAGTGGAGTTGGTGATACAACTGGTGCCGATCAGCTAATCACCATACTGGGATAACTCACTCAAGTTATGAATAATAACCTTACCCGTATGGACCACCCTGATCCACAGCATGGAGGATCAATGTTAGATCGATTAATGAGGCAACAAACACCAACTATCAATGGGAGTACAAATCCTTTAGTAGCTGAGCAATGGATAAATTCCCTAGAGAAAATATTTCAGGCTTTGGGGAGTATTGAAAGGGAAAAAGTTATCATGGCAGTTTACCGCCTCACTAGAGATGATGATCAATGGTGGTCATTGATTCAAAATATGAAGGAAGATGATGAAGTATCAAATATGGAATGGAGGGAGTTCAAAGATCTTTTTTTAGAAAAATAATTTCCTCGCGACCATCGAGCAGATATGGAAATATAGTTTCTGAGTCTGAGACAAAAGGAGGATGAGAATGTCACAAAGTATGAGTCTAACTTTACAAGGTTAGCAAGGTATGATGGAGATTATATACGTAACGCAAGAAGTAATATTGATCGTTTCTTTGATGGGTTAAAACCATTTCTCCTTCATGCATTAGTATCACAATCCTTCTCGTCATACGAAGACATTGTCTCATGTGCTATCTTGACCGAAAAGGAATTCTCTAATTCTTATGACTTTAAAGCATAGCAAGAGAAGAAGAGACATGCTGATAAATCTGGGAATGGAAATAAGGGGAATAAGGGAAAGGTTTAATATCCATCCTGTGGTAAATGTGGGAAGAAACACCCTGGTACTTGCATGAAGGGAACGTGAGTCTGTTACAAGTGTGGTGAAAAAGGCCACCAATCTCGTGATTGCAAGGGGAAGAAGGAGGCCACCAATGTTCAGCACTACAATTTCAGGGAGATGGGGCATTATGAAAATTAATGTCCTAAGCGTCAGGAGAACTTACCTCAGAAAAGGCCAAGGGATCAAGGCCAAGCTTATTCAATCACTACTGCTGAGGTAGAAGCTCCGAAAGACGTGGTGGCAGTTAATTTAATGGTTTCCTCAAGTTTAGAAAATGCATTATTTGATTATGGATCATCACATTGTTTCATATCATCCTAGTTTTCTAAGAAAATTAGATATTTCCAATTTGATTTAACAAGGGAGTTGTCCGTTAAAACTCCTAATGGAAGTATCATTGCAACAAAGTTTTGTGAATCAGTCCCCATTAGAGAACATAAATGTTCTTTATCTGCTGATCTCGTCATCATTCCTATGATTGAGTTTGATATAATCCTCGGTATGGACTGGCTTTCAGACTATGATGCGAAGATTTATTGTAAGAAGAAAGAGGTTACGATTCTTGATGATGATGATAAGGAACACCTTATCTTTAGAGTATAATCGTCACCACCTAATTCCTATCTGGATCCACCCCCAATAGCTCAACTAATTTCAATTATTGGGGAGGATGGGAATGAAATGACTGTGGGTGAGGAAAGGAATGTTCAAATAGAGGATGTACCTATTGTGAAAGAATATGTATATGTGTTTCCGGAAGATTTACCTGGACATCCTCCAGAACGAGAAGTTGAGTTTTCCATTGATTTAATTCCTGGATCATGGCCTATATCAAAGACCCCTTATAAATGGCCATTGTAGAATTAGTTGAACTAATGAAACAACTAGAGGAATTGAGAAATAAAGGATTTATTCACCCTATTGTTTCTCCATGTGAAGCCCCTGTTCTTTTTGTTAAAATGAAAGATGGATCTATGAGGTTATGTATCGACTACAGGGAGATCAATGCTATAACAACAAAGAACAAGTATCCCCTACCTCGAATTGATGATTTATTTGACCAACTGCATGGAGCTCAATACTTTTCAAAGATTGACCTTTGATCTGGATACCATCAATTGTGTGTGAAGAAGGAACACATTCCGAAGATAGCATTTCGAACTAGGTATGGGCATTACGAGTTTACCATAATGCCTTTTGGATTGACTAATGCACCCTCTGTATTCATGGATCTGATTAATAGAGTTTTCAAGGAGTATCTCGATAAATTTGTGGGGGTATTTATTGATGATATCTTGGTATACTCAAAAAGCTACGATGATCATGAAAATCACTTGCGCATTATCTTGAATACTCTGAGAAGACATGAATTATATGGGAAGTTTAGCAAGTGTGAATTCTGGCTTCAGGAGATTCCTTTTCTTCGCCATATTCTCTCTAAAGAAGGAATCTGTATTGATCCTTCTAAGACTAATCCAATCCAAGAATGGCCAGCACCGACGAGTATAACTGAGGTACGTAGGTTTATTGGTTTGGCAGGTTATTATCGACGATTCGTCCAGAATTTTGCCCAATTGTCTAACCCATTAACGAAGCTCACACGTAAAGGGGTAAAATTTGTTTGGACAAAAGAGTGTGAAGTGGGTTTCAAAGAACTGAAGAGAAGATTATTCAATGCTTCTATATTGACTCTACCATCGGGGAATGATGAGTTCGTTATTTATAGTGATGCATCGAAGAATGGACTTGGTTGTGTCCTTATGCAGAATGATAGTGTTATTGCCTATGCATCACGACAGTTGAAAATTCATGAACAAAACTATCCTACTCATGATCTCGAGTTAGGATCTGTGATCTTTGCTTTGAAGATATGGAGGCACTACCTCTATGGTGAAAAATATGAGATTTATACTGATCACAAGAGTTTGATGTATATTTTCTCACAAAAAGAACTCAACATGAGGCAAAGGTGATGGGTTGAATTACTCAAGGATTATGATTGCATGATACACTACCACCCGGGGAAGGCAAACAAGGTGGAAGATGCTTTGAGAAGAAAAGATCATGGAGTTTTGAATAATATGAGAATTGAAAGGGATCCAATTTTCATGGATCTAGTGAAGATGGACATGGGAATTACCCGGGAAGGTGAAACATCAATGCTTTTTCAAATGGTTTCCAAACCATCTTTACTAGAAATGATTAAGAGTTCTCATACCGATGATAAAGAATTTCAAAAGAAGATTAAAGTTGTAAATGATGGGAGATTGAGAGACTTTGTGTATGAAAATGGAATTTTTAAATTCGGGAAGAGACTTTGTGTTCCCGATATACCTGATCTAAAAAGGGAATTGTTGGATGATGCTCATAGTTCCAATTTCTCTATACACCATGGGAGCACCAAAATGTATAGATATTTGAAGGAACATTTTTGGTGGGACAACATGAAGAGGGAGATTGCTGATTTTGTGTCAAGATGTATGTTTTTTCAACAAGTGAAAGCTGGAAGGCAACAGCCTGGAGGAGTCATGCAACCTCTTCCCATACCGAAGTGGAAATGGGACAATATTACGATGGACTTTGTCATGGGACTACCAAATACTCCTAGAAGGAACGATGAAATATAGGTTATTGTTGATCGTCTTACCAAGTCAGCACATTTTCTTGCTATAAGAGAATATCTACCCCTGGAACGTCT
This sequence comes from Viscum album, assembly GCA_963277665.1. NCBI lineage: Eukaryota > Viridiplantae > Streptophyta > Magnoliopsida > Santalales > Viscaceae > Viscum > Viscum album. Next base: position 1,546,123,592 of record OY728153.1, on the reverse strand, counting down.
AGAAAGACTATATATTAATGAAGTTGTGAGACTTAATGGAGTACCCCTATCGATTTTTTCTGATCGTGATCCCTGTTTTACTTCAAGATTATGGAAACGTCTTCAGAAATACCTGGATACTGAACTTCATTTGAGCACTGCTTACCACCCTTAGACAGACGGACAATCAGAACGAACTATTCAAAACATAGAAGACATGTTGAGATCTTGCTCACTTGATTTTCAGGGTATGTGGGATCAATATTTACCTCTGGTGGAATTTTCCTATAACGATAGCTTCCATTTGAGTATTCATATGGCACCATATGAAGCGTTATACAGAAAGAGATGTCATACACCAACCTGTTGGGATGACATTGGTGAAAGAAAACTTGTAGGCCCAGAACTGGTGGAGGAAACGATGGAAAAGGCGAAGGTAATCCAAAATCACATCAAAGCAGCTCAATGTAGGCAAAATAGCTATGCCGATAATCGAAGGAAGGATTTCGAATTTCAAGTCGGTGATCAAGTTTTCCTGAAGGTATCTCCATGGAAGGGAGTCATACGTTTTGGTAAGAAAGGTAAATTGAGTCCCAGGTACATCGGACCTTTTGAAATTCTAGAACAAATTGGGGTTGTAGCTTACCAATTGGCAATGCCGCCAAGTCTCTCCAAAGTTCACGATGTGTTGCACGTATCTTTGTTGAGGAAATGCATGCCTGACCCAACGCATGTACTCACGTATGAGGAGTTAGAACTAGAACCCGATATGTCTTATTGCGAAGAGCCCATCAGGATTCCTGATACAAGAGAACAAGTACTGTGAAACTGGACGACGCGTCTGGTAAAAGTTTTGTGGAGAAACCATAAGATGGAAGAGGCAACATGGGAACCCGTGGAACTTATGATGAAGAACCACCCGAGTCTTTTCATGTGATAAGTATTCTAGAAATTTCGAGGACGAAATTATTTAAAGGAGGGGAGAATGTAACACCCCAAACTTCTATGGTATGCTTCTCTTTGAATAATGTGATAGCGTGTGTTGTACGCAACACCGAGTTCTAACACACCATAACCAATCAAACTAGCCATTATGAATAGTAATACTTACTTTTTGAAATTATATGTATTTTATTTTTTAAAATGGACTTTATTTTTAGATTCGGAATATATAATTTAGCCTAAGGTGAAATTTTGGTACTTTTTGAATAACTTTAATATTTTGATGAATAGTGAAAATTACTAAATTTTAATTAAAAACAACTTTTTTAATCAAAATAATTAATAGTGATAAATTATAAATTTGATATGTTTTGAAGTATATTTAGAATATATTCTTACCATTTAATATAATGTCGGTCATTGGACATAATTTTACGATTAAACCGGACATAAACAACTGTCAATCTTTTGATAGTTATTATCTCTTAAAAACATGCTTTTTGATTTAACAACGGGAATTAATTTTAAATTAATTTCTTCCACTTCTGTGTTTTGAATTTGGAAAAATGGATTCTATATTTGGAATCAGTATATTCAAATTGTGTAAATAATTAACTTTTATTTTTAGAAATTTTGAATAATTACTGTGGTAAATATTTTATTTACCATGGTTAGGGGTAAAATCCGGTAAATAAGGGTTAAAAAATAATATTATAATAATACAAAATTACCCTAAAACGTGTCCTAGCCTTATTGGTTGATATAGGTTCGACCATAGGAATATTTGTGTCGATTTGGGGACCCCATGGAGCCACTTGTAGGTGATAGGGACAGTTAATTTTAATTACGTTAAAATAAGTACAAAAATGACATAAGCATATATCTTTTAGAAACACAATTATTACATAGGGTTATATATGTTGGATTTTAGACTATAAATATTCATTAGAAAGATAAAAATATTTCCTACATAGTGAAAAATTATTTATAATTTTTAGACTGTAAATAAGGTCATTTATTTATGACACAATGATGATGCAGTAATTACCATAATAGTGAAAAATTAAAATAATTCATATTATAAATATACAAATAAATATAATTTGAGAATTTTTATGAATTAAAATAATTTTATAAGTTAATATGACATGTTAGGAATGATTTAATTAACTTTGGTTGAAGTAATAATTCTGTTATGAGTTTCACAAAAATCTACTATTGAATAGTTTCAAAATTGACATAAAAGAGTTTTTAAAAATAATATTATATTATTAATTGATATTAAATTCCTAAAAATCTAAGGTTCGTCCAAGAGACTTATATCATGATATTTGTATCATTAATGGACCACTTGGGGGTCTCTTGGATGTATATAGTAAGTTTTCTAACCATATTATATAAAAATACAAAGAGACATGGTAAAGTGAAACTAATTAACTAAGAGTTAATACTAAAAGATAAGGTTAATATAATGACCCAAACCTTTCTAACTTCTATTGGTTGAGTTTTTTTCGACCCATACCCACCTTAAAATTTAAATAATCAACTTTGGAGCCATTATAACCCGAATATGAATTTATTATAAATTAATATTTCTAGCTTTTCCAAAGGTGTCTCTCACCCCTCTTATAAAAGGGCACTCCTCCTTCTCATTTCTTCACACCTTCAAAGCCTTTTTGATCGGCCACACTCTGCCCAGCTACTCTCCCAACTTCCCTCAATACTACCTAGAGACCTTATTTTGATCGGAAATCCAACCTAAGGATCCCTTTTGATCAAATCAAAAGGAAGAACTCGAAGAAGAGGTAATGATTTCACCACCCTTTTCCAAGTTCCTTTCTTCTTCCACTTATTCTTTCTTTATTATTACCATTCTAAAATAATAACTCTAGTATCTTATATATACTGTGATGTTATTATAAATATGTTACAACCATATTCAGTATTCTATCCACCCTTTTAATAACATGTCATCATACGTGCGTACGTACGGCTTACCGTCTCCACGTCGTGGTGTAATTGTTATTCAATATATTATTATTTGGATGGGTATAATAATGATGTGTAACTCATGTAAATAATAAATATAACATGATAATGATTCTTTATATATGATATAATATCAAATTATATATTATTTTAATATCAAAAGAATGATATTGTCGCTCATGCGTACGTACGGACTACCGTCTCCACGAACGCGATGAGATTCATTCTCCATCGTATCCATTCAAGTATAATTATCATTTGATGATTTAAAAATAATGTTTAAGGACTTGATATCATTCTGTATATGAATAAGATACAACCTATCCATAACAAACACGTCTTATGTAACAAAACATATAAAATAAAACGAGTAATTTAACACCCGAAATGACGATAATTCTACGATATTATTAACAAATCAATGTTAAAAGATCATATATAATATCATATTAATATATTTGATTCTTGTATAATTTAATAACAATTATTTTACTATTATACAGGAGGTTAACCTACCCTCAACCAAGGAAAAGTACAAGGTAAGGGTTATTTCACAATCTCTTCATCATCCGAGGTTGTTTATACGTAATAATCTACTGGGATCTCTTTATCATCCACATCCATGTTTCTTAAAAATGAATTTCAAAACATTTTTACTATTTACTAGAATATGGGTTAATGTAATTTATACCCTTGTTTGTCTTTTTATAAGAGGTTTATAAAGGAATCCTTCCGTCATTTTCCAAACAAGGTGCTTTTTAAACTTTTCGACAAAATTAAGGTAAGAATGTTTTTTTAACCTATACGGCGGGTGCGGCTATTTTCCGCCGTTATAAAATCGTCGAAGCTTCCCTTAAATGCTTATAAAAATATTTTCAAGGAAAATATATTATTTCATAAATATAAGACCCTTAAACGATTTCAAAATAAAAAGAGATATTTCTCTAAAAAGAGTTTTGATTTCATCTATGTCAACATCCTTTGATGGATTTTACGCTTATTTGAAGTTGATTTATCATTATACAAAACTTCAATATTGTATTGAAGGTTTTTTGATATGTTTGACTGTGGATGTGCTATTTTTATACCATTCATAGTTTATGGTGAAATTATTGACATTTCGTATGCTAGTTTTAATACAAATGTTTATGTTATGTTTAAACCATTTCATATTGGAATGCATTTGACTTAATATGTGACGGGTGGAGCCCGCTATAGCTCCTCGATGCATCGGTAGGTCTCATGAGACAAACTAGTGTCTTGGAACAAGGCCTTGGCAAAATCTTATTTTTAGTCTTGGCACGAGGCCTTGGCTATGTGGTTATGATAGTCTGGCATTATGCATTCCATCATTATGAAAGTGGTCATTGATATTGCATGTGATTATTCGATTAGTAGAATATCACAGTGAATAAGTAAATTGCATTATTTAATTTTATTTCTTCCATACAATGTGGAAGTTCAAGTTTAAAAGGCTTTTGTTTTAGTTATACATTGCCTTAAATGTTTATTCTTATTTATGAAAGTTTCTGCTATATTGTTATCCTTACTGTGCATTTGAGATCACCCCTTTTCTATGTTTTATTTTTCCCAGGATGTGAAGAAGTAAATTATGAATGATCTACAGGGATATTATGAGGGGATAATAGTGTGGATTATGGAGACAATATGTTGTTGTAGTAGTTTTTCACTTCATGATGTAATGTAAAACTTTATGAATATATCTAGCGTTTCCAAGGCTACTAAACCAATCGGTCTTTCGAGATTTGATCTTTCTTGTGATCATGCCAATGTTATGTAATAATGCACCGACTCTGGGTAACTGGGGTCAGGGCATTATAGTTTGGGTACCATGACCCATTGTTAGATAATATTCTTGGACATTAGGAAAGGCTAAATAATGCCACTAAGGAGGAATCCTAGAGTGTCACACACAAAGTGTTTAAATTAATCACAGTTAAAAATTCTTCATATTTATCGACTAGAAGGAATAGTATTCTCCAAGGTGAGAAGTAAAATTTACTCATAATTTATTGAAAGACAAAAATATTAAAAAATATTTATTCAAGAGGTAATTTTTTATCAATGAAAATATATAGTATTTTTATCTACTCTTATTTTTATGCTAATAAATAGTTATTTATTCATTAATAAATAATTTATATCATTAATAAATTATAGAATAAATTATTATTCTCCATAACATGGATAAAAAATTTATTAAATTATTTACCAAATAATATTTATTTATATATTTATTTTATATTTCAATAAATTTTAAAGGGAAAGAAAAAGATAAGTTTTATGTCTAATGATAAATATTGTTTACCATATTGTAATGGGTTTTTACAAACTATGATATAAAATAATGATACTATTACATTGAATGTAATTGGTTGAAATGCGGGATTTATATATTACTAATTTCCCATGTATAATTTATAAAATATTAAACCCAATCCCTGGGTCATTAAATAAGATATTATTTAATTTTCGAAGACTTTAATCATTCTGAACAATATTTCTCTCAAAAAATTCTTCCTCATATATACCACTCAAAATCATAAATTATAATAAAAATTCCATTAATCCTAAAGAAACATGAAATGTTCAAATAAAATAACTCAATGTGATCAATTAGTTTCACTAGAACCTGATGACTCATCCCCATTCTCTAGATATCTAGGAATCAAATATGAATCACCACTATAGGGGATCTTCTAGAGGTCCTCATGATATAGAGACAATACACCATCAGGTTTTTATTATCCACACCATCAATTTAGAATGCTCTCAAGAGTGAGTTAATCATTTTTACATTATTTCAAATTAATTATTAATTAAGGTGAATACATCATCATACATTTTTCAGGTAGGAAATGTTGTCAATATTAATTGGACAATTTTTTCTAGGTTTTAATTTCATGTAAATTATATATTATTAAATGAATACAAAAAAATTATGAGATGTTCATAGTTTCAATAGGATCTTCTCATACATCCATGGTCATGAATATCGGTATCTTTAGTGAAAAGATCTCTACTTCCAACTATATATCAAGAGTTTTTAATTAATCTCATTTGGTTTCTAATTTTATGATTCAAAGTACATTTCACTATAGCTATTTAGTAAAACACATCCATGTATTTTATTTTATTTGTAATTATAAATAAAAATCATTCATTACTAGATGAGAGAATAAATACATGTTCACTTATAAATATCCTCTTCTATTCTTAAATATATATTCTAAGTCAGAATTCAAAGTGAATATATCCATTGTACCTATTAAATTTATTAATGGATTATCTAATCATGTGAGGTTTATAATAAAAAATTGATAAAATCTTACTAGGGAAACGAAACAATGCATTCAATTTATATTGATGGGCATTGGCAATTCCTTAAAAATCATTACATTATAATGGTCAACGGATATACCATCCACTGAAACAATACTTCCATGGAAATAAAATTATTGAATCAATGATTCACATTTACTATATTTCATATATAAATTAATTTTCCACATAATCACAACCATAATATTCAAATGAGTTTCAAACCCCTAGAAACAATTAAATAATTTAATAATATAATTAATAAAGACCAGAAAAAAAACTATATAATCCTAGAAAAATCAATTCATCAAACCCATAAATATATTGTTCGTTTTCAACCAAAAGTAATTATTTTAAACTGATAATGACCATACTACATATTAAAGCATGCATTTTCAATATACTCCATCAAAAAAATTATGTGGTGATAATTAGAATTAAACTAAATAATTGAGAAGTATTAATCCCCTTAAATAGTATCAAAGATATCAGAACTAGTTTTCCATGAATAAATTTTCTATTTGTGAATTCAATTTGATTTCCTTTAATTAACATGTAACCTCATTTTACAATCCCACTTATTCACAAACAAAACAACTTCACCCTTTAGTCAAACACTAAGATGAAGGGAAAATTGTAACATAACCTTTGTAATTTCTTCTTTAACTCTAATAACTAAACTTATTTAATTCTATATAGTGTCTTAAGTATCGATTTTGCATTATGGATTACATAAATAAAACATTAACATCTCAATTTGTATGTAATGCATTTAATTCATCAATAAATACACACATATATATATATTCTTACACAATGGTTACATATTCTATTCTAAAATATTTTTTAAAATTCATATAATCAATTTCATCCATTTCTTTTCCATGAATTTCATTAACTATAGCTAATAAGGGTGGTTCCAAATAAGGGTTCAATAATGAAATTCCCCTCAAAAAACAAGTAAATATATAATTTCTTCAGTAATTATAACATAATTCTTACTATAATAAATTATATATTAATAATTTGTGATCTAATCCATCCATAATATTACATCAAAATCTATCAATTATATGATGATACATTTTGAAACAACACAAAAATGAATCATTATATTTTTAACTACAAGTTATATCTTTTTTACAGTCAAATTACCACTCAATGTTGTAAATAATAAATCATTCTTTAATATATACATGGGTGGTTGAGAATTATTTTCAAAGATTCATGATATTAAATATTATGTTTGTTAAAAATAAAATAATGTATTGGATAAAATAATTATATACTAAAATTACAAGTTATCACATCACATGTATCTTTAAATTATGTCATCATTACTTCAAAATTGTAGCTCTAATCCTAAAGACCCTTCTATGTTATCATTACTTTGTTATTAAGGCATTGGTTAAAGTAAGGTCTCATATTCTTTTAGTTAAATCATTGTATATTTATTTTATATTTCTTTCCTTCACAGTCAATTGATTTTTGAACATTTTATCTATATTTAAATAATACACCAAATACCCTTAAACAAGCCCCTCAATATTTCTTCCCATATTTATTTCATATAAAAAGCCCCACTTTTCCATTATTTTCACATATATTATTCATTTCCACTTCATGATCAAATAACCTATTATTTATATATTTCCCTTCATAAATGAATGATTTAAAAACTCAATTCTCTTTTTTTATATCCCTCATCATTATCTATACATATTTTAAAATTTTCATGAGAATAATGATCTTTAAAGAATTGGTTTTATAACATAAAAAAGGAGAAAAATCTTATTTTCTATGGTTTTTAGATATTATGCAACATATATATCCATCCCTATAAAATTAGACTCATACTAAACCAATATGTCATCTTACTTTTGTTTCATATTTGATTATTTTCGTTCCATATTAGTACTTTTCACCCATGAAATTTATTTCATAGAGAAATAACCTTAAATTAATTCCACCCCATGATTTCAATCTTGTATTCCATCATTGTATTTAAAATCAAGGATCATCATTAGTCTGTTTATATTATTGAAATGAATCACTCCAATGAAATGTATTTTTTTATCGTAAAACACCAATTGGGTAATGAAATTATATATAGACTTTATACATTTCCCTACCACCATTGGATTAGTGTACCCACTAGATAATGAATGTTATTTCCACATAAAATGATTTTATTAGATTGATCATTTTTGAGGTACAACTGGTTAGATATTTCATGATAGGTTTTTTTATAATCTGTATTAACTTCCCTACAAATAGTAACAATTTTTTATAACCCACAAATAACTCCATTATCCCAATAATTTAGATTTCCCCCAAATTTTGATCAATTATTTCATTAGCTTGTGATTATTTTAGAAACTATAATACCCTCTTTCTCAGTAACAAAATGTTGGTCATTCATTCATTACATGTAATTATATTATCTATGGATGAATTCCAAATATAAAATTTTAAAATTCTTTACAGACTACATACATAAAAAATACATTACAATAATACATATTACATCATTTAAGTATAAATAATTATTCTCTAATGTTGTCCACATAGCTAATCAAACATATTTTTAAACATTATTACTTGGGGAAATAGAAAACAAAAGTAACGATTGGTCACAGATGCCTAGTGAGGGAATGAATGTAATGAAAGCTAAAATATCATAATTATGGTATGAGAAATATAAAAGGAATTGACAAAAAATTGGGTCATATCACGGAATAAGAAATAATAAAATAAATAATTAATAAATAATGAAATAAATAATAACATAACAAAATTAAATGTTCCCATAATGATACAAATTATGAGATTTCTTAATGTTGGACATCGTAAACATTTTATCAAGGCATTGTGCTAAGACATCAGGCAGAAAAAGTATGAATACAATACATATGACATCTTAGATGTCTCAAGTGAAATACTAGTATAGTGAGGGTATGCATAATTAGGTGTCCCAACCATAAGAAAGTAAATTTTTTCCTAAATATTCTAATTTTATTAGTGATACATAGAATAATGTTAAAGAATAAAAACATAAAAATACATTACATATTTAATTGGTGAAGCATATCTTTCACGATTTCCCCATATTGAAAAAAATATTACATGATAATGTAAATATAATCCTTATGATAATAATTAATAATCAAATATATTTTATAAAAGTAGGGGATACATAATTTCTTCGGGGAAATACTTCCATGACAACATGTAATGATGGAAAATTTGAACTTGTTCTAAATTTATGTTTAATACACTTGGTACATGTCAAGACACATCCCCCTTGGCCCATATCGTGACTTACCCAAGACTGCCTTCCATAGGAAAACGGATAAAGACAAGCACCAAAGGTGTAAATCCCTAAACTGGGAAGGAATTGCCTTTATAACTGTAAACAAACACAACAGAGTACACAACTGGATGCAAAAAACTAAGTAAAACTATATACATAAGAAGTGTGGAAAGTAAAAAAGGGGTCGAAAATACATGCCCAAAAGGAAAGTACAAGTAGAACTAAAAAGAAAGTACAACTGAAGAATAGTAAAGCAGCTTCTAGGTCTTCCTCTGGGGTTTCTACCAGAAGGGTAGAGACATATGGCCTCCTCATCACTCCACGTTCATCTGTCTCCTCCGTGTACTATCACACCGAGTGGTTCAACATCGGTTTATGTCCGGTCCTGCTACTCTCTGCCTCAGTTAGCGTTGTTCATCATCTGCAACCAACACAATGAGGTGTGGGCATTTCTTGTGCAGTGGTGAGTATAACGATACTCATTAGGGACCTAGAGACCCGAAAAGGTCTCAAAAAATCCAAAAAAGGATAAACCACAATGTATGAAATCAATAGATGACCATTACATAGGTATATTCCCATAAAAATACCTATGTTATCTAGTAACCCATCTCAATCATGAGGAAAACACAAAAGACATTGACCTAGCTCAAACCAAGATTTTGATTATTGAAACCATGGCTCCAGGAAAACTCCTCCTCTGTCGAGTACAATGGGCCTGTTATGACACCGAGGCGCTTCTCCCTAACCATGGACTGCAAAGGTGCTCCTCGTGTCGAGTACCATAGGTTTCCTGCCAACTACCATGCACTCCTCCATTGTGGGGTTGCTGCCAACTACCAGGCGCACCCCATAATAGTCTGTAGAGGTACTCATCATATCGAGTACCACAGGTATGCCGCCAACTACTATGCACTCTTCCATCATGGTTTTTCTTCCAACTACCAGGCAATACACATTGGGCTAGTCTAATTACTACGAGTCGAATCGGTCAAGTAGTCGTCATGTCTTCTAGCTACTAGGTCTTTACACTCCTTCTCATCACTGGAAGGATTCGCTCCACGAGCTGCTAGGAAATACTCCAACTGTCGTGAAGTGGCACAAAGAATTATCTCAAAGTCATCCAAGTCATAGGGGTCTCAACACAATACACAATGCATCAATCGGATTCTCGGTCTATTGTTTATTAGCCTTTTAGTCCCGAGGGCCCAGTTGGATTCATGTAAAATCCAACCTGTCCGTATCTCAACTATACCCTGAACTCCAGTGGGGTATTCTCAAAGGGAAAGGTTCGCTCCAAGAATACTGACACCACTGATGTTTCATCAAAAATATGTTAGGTGCCAAAGATATGGCTCAAGAATGTAATGGGTAATTAATTGGCCCGGATCGGTCTGACCTGGTCGAACTGACTCAGCCCAACCCAGTCCGGTCCGACCCCATCAGGGTCGACACGATCAGTCTAGCAGAGTTTCACCCGGCCCGTTGGGTAGGTCAGCCGACTATGTTTTGGCCCAGTCCGCAGGGCCCGGCCCAACAGACTCTGACGGTGGTTCAGCCCATAGGTCGCCACATAGGTGACTCAGCCCGAAGGTCGGGACCAGTTCAGCCAGTGGCGTGAGGGTCGTGGATCGGGCGACTCAGCCTGAGAGGTCAGGAGACCAGCGTGCAGGCCGCGCGAAGCACATGCTGGCCGCGGGTGCGCTGTTTGTTGTGCGATAGGGGATGGGCAGGCCGCAGCGGCGACGGGAAGGTCATGAGGGCACTGAAAGGGCACCAGGTAGGGCGTGGGGGTGCTGGGCAGGGCGCGACAGAGCACTGGATGGCAGTGGGCAGGCGGGCCCTATACCCGGTAGGCCGCTAGGGCACCGACAGGGCGCGTGGGTGCTAGGAAGAGCGTAGAGGCATCGGGCAGGGCGCGACAGGGCGCCCGAGGGCCGCGGGTAGGTGGGCCACGCGCTGGGCATTCCACGGGGAGGCCGCGGGTAGGTGGGCCACACGTCGGGCATGATGCAGGGAGGCCACGGGTAGGTGGGCCAGGCACCGCTCGGGCCGGCGGCGGTATGCTGGAATCTTAGATGCGCCACGGGGCAGCTTCATTTGCAGAGGCCATGGGTAGCACGACCTTCATTAGTGTCTGCTTCGTCGTTGTTTCCTCAACGACATGTCGTAAAACGCCACAGGAATGAAGAATCGATGGAGGTTGGTGGGCCATGTTATGTTCTCTCACATCCTCTGCGTATAAAGTTATATCAATTGGTTCATCGAAATATGAAATATAAATATCAATTATTTACAACAATGCAATGATTTCTTTTCAAACAATGATGTGGAAATAAAATGGATAAAACATAAGGTAAACCCCCAGCCTTTGATTCGTCGATCGACTTTCGTCGTTCATTGATGGTTTTGTGGAAAGAAGTTGGTGAAGTTCTTCATTAACCGTGCTCTTAATGCACTCCCATCCCCGAGCTGCATCGGTCTTTGAAGACACTCCACATCGGTAGGATCTAAGGGAGGAAGTCGAAGAAGGTTGTTGGCGCCGTTCTTCACGTTCTTCGTGGTTCATTGGGAGAACATCTTTTCACCCAATCTCTCTTCTCAAGATCCCACTAAATGAGAATTTCTAAATGAAAAATAATATAAGTTATCTATTATTTTATTGTCACAACAATTTCAAAATTAAGGAATAAATTAAGAGGATCCCCTTAATAAATTACATGCATTGGCACAATTGATTAATGGGGAGGTCAAGAGGCTCCCCTTAATTAAATTAAACAGGTTGGTATAATTAATTAAAAGGGAATGGTGGCACCAATTAATGGTAGATGAGGTAAAGGGACTCCCCTCTCATTAATGAGGGGAGTTGGGGGATTTTCCACCCTCTCATTAATTTGGGGGTTTAGTCTCGTGTGGTCCCCACGATGTAACCTCATGGGATGTTATGTTCGGGTGGACCCCACCTCCATAACCTCTCATGAGAGGTTACGGTGTGGCGGTCCCACCTCCAACTCCCAAGTTGAGGTTTTAAACAACAACCATGCACACACATGGCGGTTCAAAAATAAAACAATGTTTTGAACACTTCATCATCATCATCATGTAATTTTATAAAGGGATAGGGAGGAAAAATACAAAAAGGAGAAGCACAGAAGGAAACCACTTGCCCACCCCCAACCCCGCCCAAAAAAAGAAACTATTGGGGCCTAAAATGATGTATCCCTAATGCATCCCCTTTAATAAAGTCAATCCCATTAGGATTAATACATGCAGAAGAGTGAAGAAACACTTTCTCCGTGCCATTAAGGACCACCGAGGCCAAGTAGTCAGCAACCATGTTCCCCTGTCTCCAGGTGTGAAGAATTCAGAATTTGTTCTTAACAATGATTTTACATTATAATGTGTTGAACACTTTATTTTATTATTTTTTTTATAAAAATCCAAAAACTATCATTTATTATAGACCATTCGTAGTCGAGGAGAATGTATTATTAAGTGAAAACAGGCGCTGTGAGTTCAACAGTGCCCTCGGATTTTATTTCCATGCCCCGGTTCAAAAGTTATAAAATCCCACTCGTACATTTACTGAACATACCTGAATAGAACTTCATAAATTGATTCCAGGAACACCGAGCCTTGGAATCAAGCACCATAAAATTTCACGGACTCATAAAAATCACATGTATTTAAGAAAAAAAATTCCACAGAATTTCCAGGTCTTTTCATTCTCCCCATCTTAGGGCTTTACGTCCATGTAATCTACAACTCAAACTAAGGGATGAAATGGGGGTACTGAGCATGCATCTAAGTATCCCACTCCCACGTGATCTCCTAGAGGTTCCCATGCTGCCAGTGTACGCACACCATAGATATCAACTGTCCACGTAGAACCCGCTCCTGCCGATCCTCAATCTTCATTTGAACCTCTGTAAAAGTCTCTCCATCATTGATGTCCAGATCACCATGGATGATGATGTGGGAAGGGTTGTGCACATATCTTCCCAGCTAAGATACGTGGAATACATCGTGCACTCAGTGCAACAAAGGTGGAAGAGCTAAGTGGTAATCCACCTAACCTACTTTGTTAAGGACCTAGAAAGGTCCGATGGATCTCAGAGATAACTTGACACATCGGCCAAATATCCGTAGACCTTGTCCAGGTGAGACCTGTAGAAAGACGTGGTCGCCATCCTCGAATGCTAGAGGTCTCTATCTCCTTTCAGCAAACGACTTCTGTCTACTCTGTGTAGTCTTCATCCTCTTTTGGATGATCTGCACCTTCTTTGTGGTAGCTCGTACCATCTCTAGTCCCACTAGTGCTGACTCCCCTGGGTCTTTCCAGCACAAGGGTGCTCTTCAAGGTCACCCATATAACACCTCAAATGGTGCCATCACTATGGTGGAGTGATATATATTCTTGTAAGAAAAATCCACCAAAAGAAACTGATCCTCCCAGCTGCGACTGAAGTCTAGGACACATGCATGCTGCATGTCCTCGAAGGTCTGAATGGTCTGCTTAGTCTGACCATCCATCTTAGGATGGAAGGTGGTGCTCTAGTGAAGGTGTGTCTCAAAAGCTTCTAGAAACCCATTCCATAGCCAGGAAGTAAATCGTGCATCACGATCAAAGACAATCGAGTAATGTAATCGATATAAACGCACAATCTCCTGCACATAGAGGCATCCCATTCTCTCTACTGAACCACGGTCTCTGATCGGTAGAAAGTGGGACGACTTGGAAAGTCTTTCGTCGATCACCCAAATAAAGTCATGACCCATGAATGTACATGGAAGACTAGTCACAAATTCAATGGATATCCCATCCCACATCCACTCTGGGAACTCTATGGGTTGAACTGAACCTACTGGTACCTGGTGCTCTGCCTTTACTTGCTGAAAAGTGAGGCTCCATGAGACAAACTCGCTACTACCTTCTTCATACCTGGCCACCAGTGATTTCATCGAAGGTCCTGGTACATCTTCGCCACTCCTAGATGTTCCTCTAGAGGGGATGTGTGGAACTCCCTCAACAGTTCCTCCTGAAGTGCATCTGGTACGGTGGTACATCTTCTGAAGAGAATGACATGCTCTCTAACTTCAGAAAATCTATCAGGTTCCTACCCTGTGGATATCTGAGCATGTTGTGTCTCACAGAAAACTCCCCCATGTTGTGCCTCCCTTACTCGTTGAAGAAGTGGGGGACTGACTGTAAGAGACTGTAGAAAGGCTACTCCATCTCTATCCAAAAAGGATATCTACAAAGTATCCAGATGCTCTGTCGCCTCTCCTAGAAGTTGTATACCAGTCCTACAACTAAGCACATCTACAACAATGTCCTCATTTCCAAGAGTAAAGACTATCTCGAAGTCATAGTACTAGAGAAACTCAATCCATCACTGTTGTATCATATTTAGATCTTTCTGAGAGAAGATATACCTGAGACTCCTTTGATAAGAGTACTTGGTAAAACGTTCAACCATCAGATAGTGACACCACATATTCAAGGTAAAGACCACTGCTACTAACTCTAGGTCATGGGTAGTGTAGTTATTCTCATTTTGTTTCACCTGCAGAGAATCATATGTTATCACTACTCGATCCTACATCAGGACACACCCATGTCTGGTACCTGATTCATCTTAGTAGACTAAGTACTCTATTCCCTCCTCTAGAAGCTTCAAGATGGGGGCACTAGTCCACCTCTGCCTTAACTTCTGAAATCTATTCTGGAATCTCTCCGACCACACGATGGGTTTCCCCTTCATCATCAAGGATGATAGTGGTGTTGTAACTCTAGAGATGTCTGGAAAGAACCTTCGATAGTACCCATCCAAACCCAAGAAACGCCATACCTCCATCACACTCCTTGGTGGCTCCCATGCAAGTACCAACTCAATCTTCGCTGGATTCATTACAACTCTAGCCTCCGAGATGACATGTCCCAATAAGTGAACCTCTCTAATCATAAACGGTCACATCAAGAGATTACCATATAACTGGTTCTCTCGGAGTGTGTCAAGTACTTCCTGCGAATGATAGGCATGCTCCTCCTCAGTAGTCATCTAGATCAGAATGTTGTCGATGATGACTATGACAGAGCGATCTAGGAAAGGCCGGAAAATCATGTTCATGAGTCCCATCAACATTTCTAGAGCATTGGTTATGCCGAAAAGAATAACTAAGAACTCGTACTGGCTGTAACGACACCTGAAGCCTGTCTTTTTCACATCTTCATCTCAATCTATAAGCTGGTGAAAGCTTGATCTGAGTTCTATCATCGAGAACCATCCTGATCCCTTTAGGTGATCAAAATGGTCGTCAATCATTGGGAGTGGCTACTTGTTATTCACAGTCACCTGGTTCTGGTGACGGTAGTCGACACAGATCCTCAAGATCTCATCCGCCTTCTTGGCGAACAGAATCGGGGCTGCCCAGGGAGAAACACAGGGTCAGATGAATCCCTTCCCCTGGAAGTCCTCTATTTGTACCCTCAACTTGCGAAGCTCAGCGGGATCCATCCAATATGCTGGAGTAGATATCAGATCAGTCCTAGGGTACAAGTCAATGTATATGTCCACCTATCTATGAGGAGGTAGTCCGGGAACATTGTCAGGAAATAACATCTGTGTACTAGTCTACCACTATAGGATAAGTTGGACTCTCCACATCAACTGCTCCGATGTTAAGGCAACACAACTGGTTAGTGATCGGCTTCACCCTCCACCGAGTATGTCTGTCCTATGCTAAAAGGGCTCCCTTTTCACTGGTGAAGGTAAAACTAGTCCCATCTGTGCAGAAAAACCTCAATTTTCACCTAATACAGTCAATCTGAGCATGGAATATAGATAAACAGTCCATACCCAAGAAAATGTTGTAAGGCCTCGACTCCGCTACAAGAAGATACCGGACAAAGAGCTCGCCTCCTAGAGTAATCTCACACTGCCGGCACTAGTGCATAGTCATCGTGTCTTCTCCCGTAAGAGTCTCTAGCCATAAGGATCGACCCAACAGCTCTGTCGGAATCTCCGAGCTCCGAACGAGGGTAGTGGAAATGAAAGAGTGACATGCACCTGTGTCTATAAGAACAGAATCAAAGGTGGAGTAGACACAAATCGCACATTGAATAATCTCCAGGGTTCCATGGCCATATGCTTCAGTTTCTTGAAGCTGAGCTCTCACCTATCCACCTGCTCCCTGCGGTCAGGGTGGACCTCCTAGTGGTAGTAGTGGTAACACCTCCTAACATTGTCCACCGCCAGCTGCACATCCATCTCCTCTACCAAATATGAATCCTCCCTATGGGCCACCTCGATCAAACCTCTGCCTCTGCCGGGGAGGTCCCTCAACTATCTACTGATCATCATAATGGCATGTCCGAAAATCACGAGGCATGTGACCATGCCCGCCGCATGAGTAACACTGCCCGCTCCTGGCATGACTGGCTCTGTCTTCACTCCAGGTGCCCCATACAACTGATCATGAGTCATGCATTCAATCAACTGTAGGTATAGTACTCTTGATCCTCTGCGACATCTCTCTACTACCAGCTACAGAAGACTCTGCTTCATGTCGACTTTTAGTGGGTATCGTTGCTGGTGACTGCTCATCAAGGAAACATTCCACTAGGAAGGCTCTCTCTAACACCCCCGCCTGCGTCGGGATGATTAATGAGATCATCTGATCTTTGATATCTCACCTGAGCCCATGATCGAAGGTCCAGCACCTGAATAATGGGTCCCATACCATATTAGTGGAGTAGAGAGAGAGGTCAGTGAACCTTGCTGAGTACTGCATCGATATCATGCTACCCTACTGAAGATGCAGTACCTCCTGTATCAGCACCTCTCTAAGGGTGGCTGGGACAAACTCCACCCGAAACAGGCTCTCGAAGTCTATCCATAGTAGCATCACCTCGTCATGCACCTTGAGAATCAGGCTCCACCTTCTGCTAGCTTCTTCTTGAATGAGGCTGGAAGCAAGGATCACCATGAAATCTACAGGTGTCTCTACTAGCCTAAAGTCTCTCACCACAGCATCCAGCCAATCCTCAGTTGCCTGTGGGTCTGCCTCTCCCCTGAACCTGAGTGGCCTCTGGCACTGGAACTCATGCAACATGCTCAAGCGGCATGCATCTTCTACTGATGGGGATTGTGGCATCAGTGGCCCAATGGGATGTAGTACCGCTGGTGCCTCCGCTGGTAAAGGGCCCTGCACCGAGGCCTCATCGATCGGTGTGCCATTAGAACGTACGACTCGCAGGGCTCTAATTGGTCATCCGTAGGGAGGCATCATGAAAGAAACAGATGCAACAAGGTCAAAAGATTATACATGGTGAGATGACCTGGTTCAGCTGACTTAAATAAAACTTTTGAGACACACACGCAATCCGTTTTTTCGTGCACTGAGTTGGAAATCAGTAGTTAGGGTCCTGGTGTATGGATACATTGGCCGCTCCCACCAACACTAGACTCCCTGAACTTAAAACCACATGTAGTACCCTTAACACTGTTGCTTCAAATAAAATAATGATTAGAGTCCTATGTTCTACGGTAGAACCAAATCCTCTGATTCCAATTTTTCCCAACCCATCCTCTGGGGCCCGTATCTTGACTACCCCAAACCCACCTTCCATATGACAGGGGCTAGAGGCTAGTACCAAAGGTTTAAACCCATAAACTGGGAAGGAATTTCCTTTTTAACTGTTAACAAACAACAACAAAGTACACAACTGGAAGCAAAACACTAAGTAAAACAATATACAGAAGAAGTGCTAGAAAGTAAAAAGTGGCCGGAAATACATTCCCAACTGGAAAAAACAAGTACAACTAAAAAACAAGTACAAATAAAGAAACGTAAAGAAGTTATTTGATCGTCCTTAGGGGTTCCTACCTGAAGGGTAGGTATAAATGGTATCCTCAGTACTCCACGTCCATATGTCTCCACTGTGTGCCGTCACACTGAGTGGTCCACCTCCGAGTACCGTCCGGTCCTGCTACACTCTGCCTCAGTCAGCGTTGTCCATCATCTTCAACCAACACAATGACGTGAGGTCATAGCCCGTGCAGGGGTGAGTATAACAATACTCAATAGGGACACTGAGACCCTCAAGGTCTCATAAAATCCAAAAAGGATAAACCACAATGTATGAAATCAACAGATAACCATTACTTAGGTATATTCCCATACATATACCTAAGTTATCTAGTAACCCACCTCAATCATGAGGAAAACACAAAAGTCATTGACTCAGTTAAAACTAGGTTTTTCATTATCGAAACCACGGATGCTGGAGAACTCCTCCTCTGTTGATTTCAATGGGCATGTCGCGACACTAAGGTGCTTCTCACAAACCATGGACTGCTGAGGTACTCCACCTGTCGAGTACTGTGGGTCTGTTGCCTACTACCAGGCGCTCCTCCGCTGTGGGTATGTCGCCAACTACCAGGTGGTCCCCCTAATAACCTACAGAGGTACTCCTCCCATCAAGTACCGCGGGTCTACCCCCAACTACCAGGAAATCCTCCACTGTGGGTCTGCCCCCAACTACAAGGAACTCCCCACTGAGCTAGTCGAGTCACACCGAGTCGAATCGGTCAAGCAGTCATCAGGTTTACTGGCTACTAGGTCTCTGCACTCTGTCTGCTCGTCACTATAAGGATCTGCTCCACGATCAACTAGGAAATAGTACAACTATCGGAAAGTGCCACGAATAAGTATCTCAAAGTTATGACACATCATAGGGATCTCAACACAATAGACGACACATCAATCAGATGTTTGGTCTGTTAAATATTATCCTTTTAGTCTCGGGCGCCCAGTTGGATTCGGGACAGATCCAACTTGACTGTATCTCAACCCAGAAGGTAATGGGACTGTAATGGTCCTAGGTCCGGTCCGACCCAGTCGGACCGTCTCATCCCAACCCAGTCTGGGATGACCTAGTCTGGGTCAACCCGGTCAATCTCGTTGAATCTGACCTAGCCCGTTGGGCAGGTAATCCCGCTATGTTTTGGCCCAGTCTGGTGGGCCCAGCCCAGCAGACTGTGAGGGCGGTTCGGCCCGAAGGTCGCCAAGTAATCGACTCGGCCTGAAGCCAGGGCCGGTTCAGCTAGCGCCATGATGGGCATTTATCTGGCGACTCGGCCTAAGAGGTCGGTCCGGTCTGGAGACCAGCAGGCAGGCCGCACAGAGCGCAAGCGGGCCGCTGATATGCCGGGTAGGGGGCGGTAGGGGCTGGGGAGGCCGCAGGGGCTCCAGCAGGGTGCCAGGCCAGTCGTGGGTTCGTCAGGTAGGCCGTGGGGTTCCATGTAGGCCGTGAGGGTGCCGTTAGGGTGTCGGGATACACATGGGGGTGTCGGGAAGGGCGCGAAAGGGCATGGGAGTGCCGCTGGTAGGCGGGCCACACGCTGGGCTGGCTACGAGGGCACCAGCAGGGCACTGGGCAAGGCACAGGGGCACCGGTCGAGGCACAAGGGTACCGAGTGGGGTGCATAAGGGAGTCGGAGGGCCACGGGAAGGTGGGATGCACATCGGGAAGGCCGCAGGGAGGCCGCTGGAAGGTGGGAAATGCGCCGGCCAGGCCACGGGGAGGCCACAGGTAGGCGGGTCGAGCGCTGCTCGGGATGGAGGTGGTGGGTCGGAAGGTTCGGTGCGTCGTGGGGGCAGCGCGATTTGTAGAGTCCACGGGTAGCACAACCTTCGTCATTTTCGCTTTCATCGTCATCGCCTCATCGCCATGTCGTATAACACCACATGAAAGAAGAATCAATAGAGGATGTCAGGCCATGTTAGGATGGCCAGCATCCTCCACGTTTAATGTGATATTAATTTGTTCATCGAAATAGGAAATATGAACATCAATTATTTACAACCACGCAATGATTTCTTTTCAAACAATGACAAGAAAATAAAAGGGATAAAACACAAGGTAAACCCCCTACCTTTGATTCATCAATCAACGTTCGTCGTTCGTTGAGGGTGTTGTGGAATGAAGGCGATGATGTTTTTCGTTCGCTGTGTTCGTCATGCACTCCCAACCCCTAGCAACGTCAGACGTGGATAACCTCCATGTCAGTAGGTTCTGAGGGAGGAAGTAGAAGATGGTTGTTGGCGGTGTTTATGATGTTATTTGTTCTTCATTGGGAGAACTTCTTTTCTCCAAATTTCTCCTCTCAAGCTCCCACAAAATGAGAATTTCCAAGAAAAAAATAATATACGATAACTATTATTGGATTAGCACAAAAATTTCAAAATGGAGGAATAAATTAAGTGGCTCTCCTTAATAAATTACATGAGTTTGGGTAATTAATTAATGGGGAGGTCAAGATGCTCCCCTTAATTAAATTACTAGCCTTCACGCAATTAATTAAAAGGGAAAGGTGGCACCAATTAATGGGAGAGGAGGTCAAGGGACACCCATCTCATTATTGAGGGTAGTTGGAAGCTTTTCCACCCACCCATTAATTTGGGGTGGGGGTTTAGTCTCATGTGGTCTCCACGATGTAACCTCACACGGGAGGTTATGTTCAGGTGGGCCCCACCACCATAACCTCTCATGGGAGGTTATGGTGAGGGGGTCCCACCTCCAACTCCCATGTGGAGGTTTTAACCAACAACCACTAACACTCATGGAGGCTCAAAAATAAAATAAAGTGTTGTACAATTTATTTTATTATTTTTTTATAAAAATACAAAATCTAACCTTTATTCTTGGCCGTCCTCCGTCGAGGTGAAAATTTTCATAAGTAAAAACTGACGCTGCGAGTTCAACGGTGCCCTTAGATTTTAGTTCTGAGCACGAGTTCAAAAGTTATAAGAACCCGCCTGTACATTTACTGAACGTACTCGAACAAAATATCAAAAAATCATTCCTGGCACAACGGGCCTCAAAATCAAGCACCGTAAATTTTCACAGACTCCAAAAATACCGTGTATTTAAGAAAAAAATTTCCAAAAAATTTCCGGGTCTTTATAGTACACAATAGGGGAACCCATAAGTACATATTCAACATATATCCATCATAAAATACATTTTTTTTGAAATTATATCCATAAGACCACAAATATTATGCATAAAATGGATTTTCTTATCATGAGACATTATAGCATTTTTCACCTCTATGTTGAGTTTTTGAATTACAACCAATTATTAAATGAGTAAAATGTGAGCTAAATGGTTTATCACATATATAGGATATTTTAAAGATATAAATTAAATTGATATTAACAAAATATAAGAAAACGAACATAGAAATAAAAAACGATATAATATTCAAATTGTAAATAGGAAATGAAAAGGATGAAAAAGTTAATACTTACAACTCATCAGATTCTTAGTGGAAAACCAAAAAACACACAAAAAAATTCACGATTAAAGATATATTTAGAATAGAATACTTGACAGATCTAAGAAGAGAGAGATTGAAATTTTGATATGGGATAAATGAGTAGAGGGGTTTTATTTATAGATGTGGGGATGTGAATTTCATTGATAAAGAAATGATTATTTTAATTTTCCCATATCTTATGTGTTATACTAACCACATAGTGAATAAGAACCACTCATCATTCTAAACTATTAATTATAGTGTGAAAAAGGAAAATAGTACTACCTTCTCCATGGTTATTAATAATTACATATATATGATGTCATATTTATCGTATTCTACCATATTTTATTATTTTTTCATATTTTTAGAAAAATTATCAAATTTAATCTCTTGAATAATTTATATTTGTTTATTAAAAATATGAAATAAATTTAATGATATCCAAAACATAATAATATAAATTTTATCATTCATTTAAGGTTCATACAATAGTTAAAAATGTAATATTAGAGTACAAACCAATTCATTTCAAAATGAATTTAAACATTACTACTAAGAAATCCCAAGATAACTAACACTTATCACACTAGTATAATCCCCAAGGCAAAGGTGTGAAGTTGTTGAAATTCAAAGTGATTTTTTGAAAAAAAAATTATCTTTTAGTGATTTCATTTAACTTGATCATTTCCACCTTAGTAATTTACTCAAACCTCAATCATTATTGTTATTCTTAGTCCCAGTCAAGGGAGAAACAAAGTGAGTTACCTCCTTCTGAAGCTCTAGTATGTGAACATCATAATGGATATTCATATTGGTCGGGGCTATGGTTTTCCCCTTTTACATAAAATATTTTTCTTTATTATAGTTAATTTATACTAGTTCAAATGGTCACTTTATAATGGATAAATCATCGATGGTTATAATTCCTAGAAATTATAATATCTAATGGTCATGTAATATCTATATTTACTTCTTGTAAATTCATTTAAACCAAACCCCAATGAAATATTATAATTTTTAGTTCCTTTTATATAATAATAATATAGATTTCAAAATTATTCTTTTATACTATTAATTCAATAGTTTTTATTTTTATTTGATAATATGATCTAAGATATAGTAACAAAGTACTTCCTTAAAATAATTTTTCAATTTTACATTATTATTTATAACAGTCTAAATAAATCTAAATATTTAATTTGTTGTATCTTGATTGTAGGAAAAATAAAATGATTTTTTACAAAATATCTCATGTATTACAAAAATCTAAATCTATACCTATCCATTCCTCAATGTTCACTACTCATCATTAGAGGGATGTCGTTAGCACAAAATTGTTGTTTGGGGGTCCTCTATCTATGATTTAGAATCATGTTTGATGGTGTAATCCCTATGAAGGTTACAATCTATAGGCTATTTCTGAGTGATACCTATAAAGAAATATTCCAAAAGTCTGATGATTATGCAGATAAATATAGTAATATAATGCCTATATTATTTTATATTATTCTTTACATGTAAGTTCTCTTGAAGATAAGTTAGTTTTTAAATAGATTTCTTCAACTACAATGATCATTTTGTGGTCCTTAAAAATAAGTAAGTGGTATCAAATCCACATTCATAATTGAATCAGCAAGTTCATTTACTTTTTTAATAAAGAATGTCCATATTACAATTTCTTGTACCATATCATAGCGTATGACATGAATGTATGGATATGTCTTCTATTAGTCATAGTGTATAACTAGTATGTTAATATAGTATGATGTGATGAAAACCTATGATTTTGTAATGTGTTATTAACTATGATATTAATGATAAAATAAGATACAATAGAAGCCCTACATATTTGAAAAAAAAATTTATTCATAGTTTTGATATAACATATATCATAATAAACAACTAGCCCAGATATATGAGACTAGCTCATATGTAGGGTTTTCTATCCATAAATGTTTTTTACATATAATATTTTTTCTATTTAGATAAAACATTTTTTTATTAAATAATTTTTTATAGTATTTTATATAATTTAATTATATTGATATTTATTTTTATATTTAATTGAAAATTTTATTAAGTGTTTGATTATGTAAATTCCCTGAAAATTCAGTTTTTCCATTTATGTTAGCACTATTATTTTTATCATAATATTTTCTATTATTTAAATTTTAATTTATAACATTAATAAATTGTTATAAACTAATAAATATAAATTCATCATCTGGACTATAATACTTGGGTCCCATGTTTTATGGGTGAAAATTTTCCATGAAGTGGTTATTGGACAAGACTTGACAAGATGAGAATCACATAAATTATTAGACCATATCATATTCATACCTAATTTGAATGGGTCGAAATGTTTAAAATATTCAATGAGAAAATTTTATATTTTATCATTAAACTAGAATTACATCAGGTTCATATTTTTATATGAATGAAAATGTGTTGAAATTTGAAGGCACTTTTAGAGGAAAATTTCATCTTGTACACTTATTAGAATTTGAGACACCATCCCCACTCCACTCTATTTATCTATGTTTTTTTAATAATATAGAGTGTTGGACATGAATGAAGAGTTTTGTTTTAATATTTTTCCCTATAACCTAAAAACCCATTTATAAGAAGCAAGTATTTTTCCTAATATATATTTTAACAAATATTTCTTTAACTTATTATACATCTTGTTAAAATGTTTTTTTCCTCTAATATATTTTAGAAATTAAAAAAACTTGTTTCTTCCTGTTTAAATTTTTATATTTTTATTCTTTGGTCTAAAATATATGTTTGGATTTGGGTTTTACCCTTTCAGACATTTTATTTTTTTAAATCGTCTTAAGGACAAAAACTCTACCCATGGAAGAGTAGTTTTAAATTTTTGTTGATTTAATTCCAACTCCATTAAATTTTTTTATTTGAATAGGTTATTTAAAAAAAATCATAAATTATGATCAATTAATTTTATTTTATGTTTTGGGGAACTCAATAAATATTCTCATAAATTTTGTTTTCTGAGTTTTGTGAATTGTGAGAGTGCACCTTTAATCCCTAAATATAATCACATTTGGAAATAAATTTATCATTCAAATATAATTATCAAATTCAAATAATTCTTGTTTATAAGTTGGGGATTACAACATAAATTTTAACTAAACATAACATTGTTCTGGGACCACAATAAGTGTTGGTTTTCATAATTATATATCCTAATGTTAGCCTATGGTTCATTTCTTCCTGTCATTAAAATCATGTTTATTTCCCTAGGATTCAAGGCCTGATAGGATTAGGGGATCAGAATTAAATATTTTTAAAAATAAGGGATATTATTTAATGTATTACTTAAGGGTATATTATATTTATTATGTTTGATTGTATAAGGGTTTTAAATGATATTATATTCCTATTTTCTTTCATTAATATTTATGTCACACAATAAGACCCCCATATATTTTTTTTATATTATCTCATTTTGTATATTTATTACTAAAATCCTATTCATGACTGATTAATTAAATTAATCTTCAATTGAAAATCCTAGGTCCTCCCATGCTCCACACAAAGTAAAAAATCAAACATATTTTTTAAAGGGATTGCACTAATTCTCATCAAATTTCCATTATTTCTTTAGCATCTAGTGTTCTATTCAATCATTTTAATGTATTTCATTGATTTTTTTATTTCTTAAAAATATTAATATTGTTATAAATTTTTATATTTATTTTTATTCTCTCCCTTTATATTTTTATTTATTTTTGATTCATACCTTCTTCATTTTTTAATATAAATTTAAATATTTTCTCATCACGTTATTGTCCACTTTTTATTTTTCTCATTGTAATTTTAGGAGTTATTTATATTGATAACTATAGATTTTATATTTTTTTATTTTCATATTTTTTAATTTCTATTATTATATAAAAAAATAATTTTAGTATGATATATTTGGATCATAATTAATTTACTAACACTGTATTTTAATATCTTTAATTGTTGGTTTATTGGACTACACAAGAATTATTAATGCCCTAACAATAACAAGTTTTCAATAAATGATTGGAGTATTACCCATAAAATTTATATAAATTATTATGATGGTATAATTCATGGATTATGTTCCAAAAATATAACATACACCATCATTTCTATCAAGTATAAGAGAAACGTCGCCAAACATTGATGGTCTATTTTGGGAGATGTGGAGAGAACAATAAGGTAATTTTCTTATCAATTAAATTCATATAATGGAATAAAATATAAATTTTTTTGAGACGACTACATATATCCAAGTTTAAAAAACAAAAAAGGACAATTTACCATAATAAATCCTTATTGAGGATCAGAAATTATTTTTGTTTCCAGTTTTTTATTGTGAAATTCAAGAGTGATAAGAAGCATTGGATATAATAAACTCATTATCCACCATTCCAGAAAACTACTTTCATGAAATGTTTCATAAATAAAAAAGGTAATAATTAATAAATATATAGAAATTTTACATTTCATAATGAAAAATATTTTATGATTTTTTCAATGTTAAAAAGGAAAACAACATTTTTTATTTTGAAATAGATAGGTTGGTAGAAATATTTCTTTCTTTGGATAAGAAACAGGATACCATTAAAAGTGTGTTTCATTTTCAAGAAAGGATGTAAGAACCCATTATTATATTATATGAGATAGATTAGAAATATGAATCACAACTAAAATATAATGAGGTACAAAATTTTGATTTTTAAATGATAAAATACCAAAAACATTGATTTTTTATTCATCATAAACTAGAAAATATCATATTAAAGATAAATTGAAGGTGAAAGAATATTACATAATATTTTAACACCAATAATAAAAAAGTAAATCATTTAAGAGGTAGATATCTATTTATTTCTATTCTGGGACATTAAAATAGAAAATTAATTTTGTTGGTGCATTGGAGAAACAAAAATGTGGTGGTTAAGAATAAAGAATCCACACCGACATCTTATTTTTAATTATATTGAATAATTATTTATCTATAGATCGTATAACCAATATTATTATAATGAGTAAAAAGTTAACAATCCTTTTTTTAATACAAAAATATTTCATCTTTTTATATGAAAATTTAATACCTTTCAATAAACTAAAGATGAGGGCTGTAAAGGTTATATGCCTTTATTATCTATTTACATAATCTTATTATTTTAGGTATGATATTTAATATATACCATAAAAATAATCCCATTTAGTACTCTTCATAGATAATCCCTACATTAACCTTTCTTCATAGCTTGTAGAAAGAAAACATAAGAAAGGGTGACTTTAGATGCTCAATAATGGAAAACATTAAAGATATCAATATATGATCATATTAAAGAATAATATTAACTTGAGGTTATAAGATTATGAATGTAAAAAAAATATTCATAAATAATCATCCATCGATTATAAACATGATCCAGGAAATAAAACATTATAATTTCAAAAGGACTGAACCATAATATTAGAAAATCATTAGAAATCAATCATGAACCATAATATAAATTCATAAAAGTGTGGAATTGTTATAAGTATATAAATAATTTTATATTTTTGTGTTATCATTTGATAAAATTAAATAATAATAAAAACATCTATCCAAACATGAATCTAATTTAATAACTGATCAACATCCTCACTTTTTCCCCATAGTGGATCAAGACCATTGAACTATTTCTGACCGCAGATCAATCACTTCTACTTTTTCCCATAGGTTATCTAGCACATTATCATGTTTTCCATATATACATAATATGATTCAATTCATTAAAATATAATTTAAAGGAGATATAGAAACCACTAATCACATAAACCATTCATTTTTAAGCCATAATGCCATAAATCATTCACCATAGCACAACCAATAAAAACAGGAAGGGCTTCAAAAATAATTTCTAATAGAAAAACCATAAAAATAAAATGGGTTTTATAACCATCTCATCAATCCATCATATCATAACACATTATAAATCAATGGGTTTAATAAAAATATCTTCATCAGAAACCTAAACCATCGATATAAATAATAATGATGGTACAATTGGTTTGTATCCCTAGTATAACTTATGTAATATAAAACGATGTCATCATAGAAGGATGATTAGTTTTAAAGATTTCATGGAATATTTCATGACTAAAATAATATTTTAAAACATATAGAAATAATTAAAACAATTTTTGTCATGATGGTGGGAAATTGTGTTCATCTACTAAATGTTAAAACAATGATTCTTTTCACATTATTGGTAAAATAATAAAGTGACTTTTATTAAATGATATGAAGTGTACATTAAAAATATTTTTAAAAAATTAAAACATTTAGAAAAATTAAATAATATTTGGAAAATTTTAATATCTTTCAAATAGAAATTTTTAGAGAATGTGGACATAGAATAAGAAGGGATTTTGAATGAAGTGTGAAAATAAATTCTTTTTTCATTAAAAATATTCCTTTTGAATAATGAGTACATACAGATTGGAAAATAAAATTAAAAAACATAATTTCAAAACATAACCAATGGAGAAGAAAATTCATTATATTCATTAAAGGGATGTCATATGATCTCGTCATTGTAATTATTTGATAATCAATGACAATAAATAATGTTACAGTAAGACTAAACATCAACCACATTAGTAACTTTTTAATTGTATGTACCATTATAGAAATATATATATATACATCCCATAACTATATTTATATTTATAACAAAATAAATTCATGGGTAGTATACACACCACAGAAAAGAAATAGGTGTTGTATAAGGCATGTGTCACATAGAAATAAAAGCAAGTTGAAGATCCCTTACCATAATTATTGACATCTTTCACACTCATTATAAAATCATGTATAATAAATATAAATATATTATAAATCTATTATAATACCATAAACTAATTCATTGTACTATATATTACTTACATATAAGCTTTTATTTCTCATTTATCAATAATTCCTTGTTAAAATCATATTTTCTGTAATACCTGCTTCATTTTATCACATAAGTTTTGGTTAGGTATATTTTAATTTTTTACATATATCATTGTTCCAACATCT
Source organism: Viscum album (assembly GCA_963277665.1). Classification (NCBI taxonomy): domain Eukaryota; kingdom Viridiplantae; phylum Streptophyta; class Magnoliopsida; order Santalales; family Viscaceae; genus Viscum; species Viscum album. The sequence continues at coordinate 1,546,094,620 of OY728153.1, read as the reverse complement.
CCAAAACATTTACCATGATATAAATATCATATAAATTCACTATATATTTTTATATAGAAATCCATTATAGTTAGATATATAAAATGTATTACACCATTCATGGAGATGGTTGGTTATATATTTGCATGAACATTGATTTTATTTACTCAAAGTGTGAAATGAAATAATGGTAAATAATATATTATATTATAGTAAAAAAATTATTTCATTTATATCAAATATTTTCATTATGACTATCATTATTAACATCCAAGTAATTCATATGTTTAATAATTAATCACATCGCTTCACAGGGCAGTATTCTTCTATAGACATTAGAACATTATCCTATACCCTTAAAATGTAATGTAAGAAGTTATATGGGATGATATAATTATATAAATATAATTAATTAAAAAAATACCATTTAGATATTTTAAATCCAAAATTACATCCATCCCATAAGGGTGGTGATGGAAAACAAACTGCATTAGTTCATGAGGTGGTTGTCTTCTGTACACACGATTGACAGATTTGTTTCCTATATAATTGAAGAATATATGGATATAAGTAATTTAATTAATAGAAAAACATATCCTTTTTTGGGATATGTTGTTTTCATTCTATGAGATTATTTTTATATTATTTTAATGAGGTAAAATAAGTAATAAAATGAAAATGCAATGTAAAGGATTATACCTATTCTGTAGAGAACCCCGTTAGGTTTACACAAAAATCCTTTTTAAGAGGGTTTCATAATATAAATAATGAATCTATGATTTGGGGAGGGAAATAAATAATGTATTTATGTTGTTAACCAAAAGGGTTTTTATGTGTAAATAAGAGAGTAATGGAGGTTTCCTTTAATATATTGGGGAAAGGACACACATGGAATCCTTCAAGAGAATAATGTGTATCCACATTTTGAACATGCCAATGCTTTAAAATAGATCATTATAGAACCTTAGATTATCTAAGGTCAATATATGTCAATAAAATGTTATTTTTACCAATTTATTGGTCATTTACGCCATATCATTTTTGTTTAACCCCACCCCCAATGAAATATCCATTTCAACCATACCTCTAGTAATTAATTTTTACAATTTTTTTCTATTAATTTTGACAAAAATACATTTAAAATTAGTATATAATTATAATTAATATGATTCATAATATGAAACACTTTCTTTCAAATTACATTCAAACAAGTGTAAAATATTCAATTGAAATTAAACCTGCAGACGATATAAAAATGTGGTTTTCCAAAGAGAATGTTTTTTTAAGTATAGAATATTTTAATATAAAAATTATATATGAAATTGATTATATTGGAACAAATTGAATTAATTAATATATTATATAACTATTTTAATTTTAAAAACATATAAAAATAAAAATGGTTGTTTTAAATTCATTAAAATAAATAGAAATTATTTTATAAAAACATTTTATTTCTTACAATTCATTTAAAATTTTGTCATTGTGGATAATTATAGAAATGTTACTAAAGGATAACTCTAATATATGGATTATAATATTTGATTTATTTTAGAAATAAATTTTCAAAGAGTTTCAAAATTTAATTTTATATCTTTTTTTAGAAAAAAATCAATTTTTTTATGAAAATAGTTTTTTCGAATCATATAAATATTTTACAAGAAATATGTACTTTTTATAAATATGATTTCTTTATGTAAAAACATTATAAATATTTCGAAAATTTGGGTACAATATTAATATCACCATATTAAACTATTGGGATATAATAATCAATTTTAATTAATAACATATATAATATATTTCATTTTCTTAATTCTCAGTGTTCTGTTTAATGAAAGCTATCAAAAAAATTAATTTATTCAAAAAAATATCATAAAATAAACTATTGTTATATTTAATCCCCCTTAAATTGGGAATTTCCTGAGAATTACCATAACATTGGTAGAAACAACATGGTATACTTCTTCCCTATTACATCTTAAGGTATCCACATATCTTCCTCAAATTATGGGTTTTACCACAAAAACTTGACCCGATAGGAGTTATTATTATATTGAACAATATATATAAGATCAATAATCTCCACAATTTATTACATATATGAAATATCAAGATAAAGATATATGACCTCTGAGTTTAGAACATTTTAAGGATCAAGTATACACTTCTTCGTGAGGGATATATAGAACACATCCTAGACTTAAGAGATGTTCGCTGGAAGTGCCAATTCATAAGCTGTCGTCTAGATATAAGAATTAATTTTGAAGAAGATTATATAACCTGATAATTGTTTCCATTCCTTAACAATTTCATTACCTTCATCCATAGAGAAATTAACAAAATAATTTTTTTAGAAACCTCAAAATCAATATCACACCAAAAATTGGCAGCATACTTTTTCTACAATCTTTTTCTAACCTTATATGTTGTTGAATGGCTTGAAATTTCACCACCATTACCTTTGATATATCAACTCCCAATATATTTATGTTTCTAACATCATTACACAAATCAGGATTTCTAAACATACTTTTTTATAATCTTTCATAAGAATTTATCTAAATAATCGAGTAAAATCTATTGTTTTAGGAAAACTCAATAAGATGAACGTTTTGATTCAACCACATATGAAATATATATGAATAGAGATCAAAATATCCTCTAGGGTTTTAATTTTTATCCTAGTGTGACCATTGATCTGTGGATGATAAACAATGGTGAAACGAAACACTATATCATTGACATTCGTAAAACTTATCTATAACATTGAAGTAATCCTTGGATCTCAATCAGATATAACATAATATGGTACTCCATAAAACCTAACAACATCCCTAATGTACATCCTATAAACAAATATAAAATGACATATTTTCTAAGAGTGATTAATTATGTTGAATTTTTAATATGATCAAATACAACACATATATAATTATTTCCTTTATACATTTTTGGGAGTCTGATGATAAAATAAATAGTGATGTCTTCCCATTTTTACTCAGGTATAAATAAAGGTTGTAATATCCAATTATACGTTTTCCCCTCAACCTTCACATAAAATTATTATATGAACTAATGTAAAACTATAAAATATATCCCTTCATGTTATACCACCATAAATACACTTTCACGTTGGTAAATAGTAGAATTCATACCCTTTTCGCTAATCAGTTGTGGGTTTATGCCCTTCACCCATTCCTATTGCAAAAGGTTTTTTCCTTTTATTCAGGTCATCCGTTTTCCTTAGCTATATTAATATCATTCCTAAAATGTTCCCAAATTAAAATTACCAATAATTAACTTAAAATAAAAACATAAGATAGACCCTAAATGATGACAATACCTTTATTCATATGGACACAAAATGTAAAGGAATTTCTCCTGAAATAATATTTTTCCACTAAAACACATACAAGACTAAATGGTTGTGTTTTAATAAATTCCACTCAAATAATAATTAATCCAAATAACATCCCATCACATAAAATATAATGAAGAATAATATGATATAGAACATATTATTAACCTAAAACCCATAAAGTATGATCATATATGTAAATGTTCCTATAATTGGAGATTGAGATATATATTCTTATAAATGATTACTCACCCTTCATTCATTAAATATGATCTTATATTAAACAGATGAAAAATTATTGGGATTTTGGGTTCATCCTTCTACTGAAATAAAATCAAATTTTATTTAATTTCTCTAGAATCTGTGTGGAGGGTGTTGATCATTTCACAGAATCATATCCAATTTTAGTAAATTAGAAATATTGAGACATTCATATGAATCATTCATAAAAACACCAACAATAAATTCCGGACACTATAATGGTGGATAAGTGTTTTTAAATTATCATGATTACATTAGTTATTATAATAGCACAAGATTTCACATTTTTATTTTTATTTGAAATTATAATGGATTATTATCCTTATAATCCGTTCTATAAGGAATTGGTTCTCATAATTCCCAAACTCATTTCACATGAAGAAATTGGTAGTGGCTGCTATATTATATGGACCTTTATATCTAGCTATATCATCATCTAACTTCTTTCAATCAAATTGGTATTCAACCACTCGATGACCTTCCTTTCCAAAAACATTTACTAATCCATTTAAAACTATTTCCACCATCGTTTCTTCCACACATAAAGAATATTAGAAATAAAATATTCTTTTCTCAATATTTTTTTTGATATTCTATTGTATTGTATAATCATTTTTGTATCAAACCCACAAGATTTATGGGTAACTATAATCTCCATTTATATCATGGTAGTCCATCAGATGATTTAATTATGGAAACATGAGTTACATATGGATAAAACCCATAAAATGGTTTTAATCCAAAAAATAATTTAACAAACATAATTTCATTTTTTAAGATAATACCAGAATCATACCACACATGTCTTGTAAAATTTTCTTCATAGGTTCAAAACGAGTCATTATCCTTCTATTTACCCTCTGAATTTCCTTCTCTATTTTCATTGAAATAGTACAAGAAAAATACTTACTAAAAAATATGTTCTCATAATAATTCCATTTCTTAGGGTCACATTCAACTTTTTGACACTTATTCTTATGAAGAGTCCACCATAGATATGATTCATATTCTAAATTATAGAAAACCAAATTGAATTTTTCATGGAAAACATATTTTTATTGGTATAAATCCATTTCTCAGAAACTAGTGGATTATAAAACCCACTAAAAGATGCAAGGAATTGCCACATGAAGGGTTCAACATAATAATTTTCCTTCCATTTCTCATTTGGAATCTCGTTGTGATTCATAGATTTTGTAAGTAGCCTAATCATAGTAATGAAATGTTTCATTCCATATCCCATAACATTTGGTTTCTCATGACTGAAATCATTATATTATTCATCACATTAAGCATTAAAAATTTATTTCATGTTCCAACCATTGAATAAAACAAAAAACATAGTGTAATAAATATTAATAATAGTATAAAACCACATAATCATAAAAAATATATTTTATGATGTTTAAATCATGTCACATTATTTTCAATCTATGAGAGATTAGGATTAACCTAGTTCATTGAAATTTATAATTTTTTAAATCCATTAAGATAGTTTATAAAGTGTTTGTGATTTTCTAAAACATATCCTTCCAGAGTATCAAACTACAAGTGAGGAAGCATCTGTTTTAATTTACAAGGTGACTATTGATTCCCGATCAAAGATCCATTTTCGAGTTATTACCCCTAGGTTCCAGTGTTTATAAGCCATGTCCACATGAACCATCATGATATGGATATAATTGTTGGTAAACCACTCCTACAATCATTCATAAATATTAATGGACATATTTCAATAATTAGACATATCCTAATGTTTTCCATGAATTATTTCCCACCCTAGTTTCCAAATGAGAACAAAAAATTTATATGATATGAACTATGATGAACAACACTTTAACCAAATAAATATTGTTTCATAATATATGAATATTCATCACATAACATAATAATTCATGCTAGAATTGTTTAGGTCGACTAAATTGGGAAAGATAGATGCATAAACAACTGGTTCTAGTGAAACTAAATCATTATAATTATGTTATTCATAATTGGAACCCTTCTTAGACATATCATAAATAATACCATTCTTCACAACTTATTTTAAGGAAACATAAGAACTTGTGAACTCATATTCTTAGAAAGGGTATACATGAAAGAAATCAATATATGATCATATAAAATCACATGACATGCATAAATGAATGAGATAAGGAATATAAATTTCGTATTTCTTACTAAATCTATAAGGTATTAAATATATTATCTATGGAATAAATAATTATCATTAAAAAATAAATAATCTATAAGAGTGAGAAATAATCATAAATCAATATTGAACCATAAGTTCATATCATAGTCACGACACCGTCAAAAGTATATAAACCATTCCATATTCCAATGTTATTTTATGAGGAAATCATATTAAAATGATTCTGGAATCAACACATGTTACCAATTTTAGAGTGGTTTAGGCCTCATCACCAATTTCATATAGTGGACCAAGCCCATTGACTTGTTTCCTAGAGTGGATTAGGCATGTTGTCCTATTTCCCATAGTAGATAATTTATATTGACATGTTACCCATAGTATCCTCATGAGATTTAATACCTCCCCCAATTGTATTTTTTGGATATATTGGTTCCTACCATAAAATAATCCATTAATTATTTTATCCATATTATCATAAAACATTCAACAGAGCATAACCCATATTAAGTAAATTGATTTTGTAAACATTTCAAAATTTTATATTATATATAATGGAAATAGTCAAATTATCATTCCATTAATTATTCTTAGATGAATACATACAAAATTTATATGTTTCATAAAAATATATTCATTATAAACATAAAAAAACCCTAATGAATGTATAATGGGGTTACTATTAGATAATAATATTATTATAGATTTTATTAATATAAAAGTATTTCATCATATATAGAAAATTATTTTTTAAGGGAACTTATAATATTTCATGAATAAAATATGATTTTCCTATTGAATATTTTCATTTAAATACATAATGTTTAAAATAGAATACTAAAATCAATTTATTTTTAAAAACCATTTTATACATGTAAATAATGATTTAAAATATTGTTAGGTCATGATGGTGCTAAATTCTGTTCATGTCGTACATGCAAAACCAAATATTTATCTCACTTTTTTAGTAAAATCCAAAAGGTCATCATTAGGAAAAGAAAATATAGACTAGTTAAAATCAATTATTTGAAAATATAAAAAATGTGCAAAATTTAATTTATGAAATCATTGGGTAATTTGAATATATTTAATTTTAACATTTTTAGAAAATATATATATATAAATGAAAAAGGTTTTTCACTCAAAGAGAATAATTAAATTTTTTACATTAAAAATATTATTTTGGAATCTTTACTATATATAGAGAGAAAAGAAAACAAATAATTTAAATAAATAACCATAAAACGTGAAAATTCATGGTCTTAGTAAAAGGTAGATCATAATATCTCATCATTGGTGGCTTATCACAAATAATCTTGATAAACAGTAAGATGGTAACATTAAACCTTTATCACAATGGTTGATTTTGAATCATAATTCCCATAAAATAATAAAAAATAGATGGATTTTTATACCATATAATTGTAAAGATAATAATAATAATGAAAAATATTGGGTACTGTAGACACCACAAAAAAGAAATAATTTTTGTATAAGGCATCAAACCTAATGAAATTGATGTGAGACAAAGATCCCTTACCTTTAGTGGAGGCTTCCATCATGAATATTCAAACCCCATTAATAATAAAAATATGTTTCTTATTAATATATTAAATAATCATAATAATATGTATCATGATATATATGAATAAATTATGACCATTTATTACCCTTTTAATAACAATTATTTTCTAAAATCAAGTTTCTTGTAATAACTACATCATTTTTCATTTATGTTTTCGACAGGTACATTTGGCAATTTTATATTAGTCATGGATCTATAGAATGAAAATTTTAACCATGTAATTTATTTCATATAAATTAAATATATATTATATTAGATTAATCCATTAATTTTTGTGATATAAAATGAATTACATCGCTCATATAGATGGTAGGTCGTACATACAGGTTGAGACTATTTCTATTTTATCAAAGAGTAAAATGAAATAATGGTAAATAATATAATACATTTTAAGAATAATTTTTTTCACATATATCTTACTTTTCATTAAACATATACTATGTACCATCAATTTAAATCATATGTGAATAATGAATCACATCGCTTCATGAGACTGTAGTCTGCCGTATACATGAGTTATCTTATCATATTCCCATTGAATAGAAAGTATGAATTTATATGAGATATTATAGTTAAAAATTAATAATTATTTCATAAATTTCATATATATATTTTTAATAAATTAATAATATCCATCCATGACATGTTTGGATGGGAAACAAACTATATTGTTTCATGAGGCGGTAGTCTGCTTTACGTGTGGTCGAAGGTTTTATTCCCCATTTCATGAAACGGGGAAAGGGTGCATATTATTACTCTAAAATAATACCATATAGTTACATGTTATATTATATTGTTCTTATATAAATATATTTGAATAATATTTGAATGAGTTTGAGGAACAAATAAAATAAAAATGCATAGTTAATGACCATATATCATCTTCAGAAAACCCCATTATCTTTACACATAAAGCCTTCTTAGGAGGGTTTTCTAATAAACATGGGCCCTATAGAATGTGGTTATGTTTGTAAGAAGTTAATGTTTTCTAATGTTTTCTGATTTAAATCGTTTTGGATTTGTGTATAAAATATTATATTCCTTTATATTTTATATGCTAGGGAAAGGACGGATGTGGAGGTCTAGAAGGAAAAAAGAGTACCCATATTTTAATTATTCCATAGAAATAAAAAATGGAAAATTTTCTACCAATAGATTATATATGGTCTAAATATTCCAATAAAATTGTATTTTTATAAATTTATATATATTTACCCCTAATTTTCATATTTTTAGTCCTCTAATAAGTCGATTTTAACATTAACTCTGGTTATTAATTTTCCATTTTTTACAATTCATTTTGAAAAAAACATAATCTAATAATATTATAAATATATTTTATTATTATTATTATTAATATAAAATCCATTATCCAAATTCCATTCATAAAATTTAATATTTTTATTTAATAGTAAAGTAATAGTAGCGATAAAAAGTGGTTTTCAAAATGGAAAATTTTCACAAGTATTGAATGTTTTAATATAAAAAACCATCAAAAAAAGATTTCAATGACATTAATTGGATTAATAAAAAATGTAATAATATAATTTAACATTTTAACCCCTATTAAAATAAAATATATATTTTAAAAGTTTTAAATGAAATGATATTGTTTTAATAAAAATATCTTTTGTTACTATACAACAAAAAAATTATCCTTCTTGAAAATTATAAAAATTCTAACAAATATTATAGTGAAAAATATATTTAAAAATTTATGTTCAATTTTAAAAATAATTTTTTAAAATTTTTTAAAATTAAACTTAAATTATTTTATCACAAAATGGAAAAAACCACTTTGAGAAAATGGTATTTTTTTGATACATAATGATTTTACAAAAAAAAAGTAAATTTTTATGTAAATGTTTTATAATATAAAATCATTAAATATAATTTTTCTAAAAGTATAACTATTTAATCTACTTGGTTTAATTTATTTGTTATAACAGTCATTTTTAAATAAAAATATTAATAATGTATTAAATATTATTAAAATATGGTCTTTCTTGTAACTCAAGTTATGAAAGAAATTAAATGTAATTGAAAAAATATATTTCATTAAAACTCAACGTTTTATATAACCCCTATAACAAAACAATATTTTATGCTATTTAAATTTTTTAATTTAATTTTTTCAATAACATGGTTTTTACAAAACCCCAATCTTATACGAATAACAATATTAAATTAAAAATCATTATTTTAAAATGATTGTTATAACATATCCATTAAATTGGACTAAATAAATAGTATAAAAAATCCTTAAAATAATATTTTATAAATTTAATCAAATGTTAGGACAGTAATCCAAATGATTTTATAGTCATAAGATAAGAATTAATCCAATTTTACACATTAAAAGGCGATATTTTTTTTCTATATGTAGTTTTACTCTTTTAAGGGGAACCCTTTTTTTAAAATGCATTTATGAAAATTTAATGTTAATATTAAATGAAATTAACTTAATTTTTAAAATTAGACTCTCAAATTTTCCTTAAGTAAATTTTTTTCAATTTTTCTAAAAATATTTATTTTTCCAATAAATAGCGAAAAATAAAAGTTTTTATTACACTATCAATTTCATTATATTAAAAGTATATTTATAATTTGAATCATATCACACCATTTAAAGAATTTATAAAATTAATCTATCTTATGAAAACCTATAAAATATTTTTATTTCATTAATTAAGTAAATAAATATTCTAAACATGATAAATTATGTATTAGTATTTTTGACATAAATAAATGATTATACATAGTTTTATAATTAATTTAATGATTAAAAAGAATTTTATTCTCAAAATAAATTCATAAATTATTTTTTTTGTTATGATTATATGATAATTTTATGATAGATTATTTAGATTTTTAAGGTGTCATAAAATAAGTTATGATTTTAAAAACTGGATTTTTTAATAAAAGGTGATTTTCGTTAAAAATTAAATTTTTTATATTTTAAAATTTATTTTCGTAAAATGGACTCCATTTGTGAAATATAAATGACAACAAATGGTTATGGGGATTTTTTTTGATTTTCTAAAATAGTTGAATTTTTTTTGTAAATAGTGAAATATGATAATTTACGATATATATAAATTGTAGTTGAAATACCATATTCCTTGAGTTTTTTATGATGTAATAAATATAATAATTAGATCTTCTTAATTATTTTAATAAATTTATTAATAATTCTCAAACTATTTATATTATTTATCCAAAACAATAAACAAATGAATACAATATTAAAAAAACACCCCTCTCCTCCACTATAGATACCACCCCTTACAACCTTTTCAAATCACACCTCCAATATCATGAATATTATATAATTTCTACCCAATCCAACTACCATTCCTCTCACCCACGTTCTTGTCCATCTTGTATAACCTAAAATACAATTTCATTGTTTCTTTAACAAGGTTCTCCAATATAGGAATTCCAGAAGTAAAATATCATTTCGGTCATTTAATTATCATTTATTTTATTTTATATTATTAACCATTCCATACTTTATCTTTCAAAAAATTAAGGATAAATATAGTATCTTATATACAATTTAACATTATTATGATTATGGTATATCGATAATCTATTCTTTTTTTTCTTCCCCTTTTAGTTATAAAAATTTAAATGTCGTTCTTGAGGTATCGATTCACCACCTTCATAGATGATGCTTATTTTCTTTTCAAATATACCCTTCAAGGCTTGTAGTAAAACTATTTTTATGTTATTAAGAGATTATAAGTTTTATATTACAACTTATTTGGTGTTTTTTAACAGGTTTATATAAGTAATGTTAATTTATAATACAAAACTAGTGCGTGATGATCAGAAACAAACCTAAATAATCCAACCGGTTATCATTATTGTTTTATCTAATGAATCATCCTAATATCAAAAAAATGATATATAGGACCATTAAATATCCTGTATAATCGTTAATAACAAATTTTTTTAATTCTAGATAACTATTCCCATTCCACATCATCTTTCAAACATGTATACAAGTGAACCTATCATGAAATCCTAGGAAATGAACAATATCAGAAGATGAAATTGATCCTCATAACTCATAAAAATACATAAATGAAATAAATAAAACTATACAATATCCAATAAATTATTAATATGTTATAAATTAAATTATTAATTAATATAATATCTTTCTACAAGACATTAAGCGTAGATGCAGAACACTTTTGGATATATGGTAACTGATTCTCCCAAAAATTCAATTTTTTATTCCGGTTGTACTTTCTCTATATTTATCTCAATATAATTATCAATTATTATTATGTAATCCTACAAAATTATATATTTATGTTTGAAAAATATTTTCCTTTCCCTATACTTCTTTGTATGATGGGGAAATACATGTCTTTTAAGGGTTCCTTCTAAAATATTCCAAATAACCATGACCAATTAAAGTGAACTTCTATATTTCTTTCCCACATTTATATTTACTCCATAATCTAATTTTGGAAAACGAATTTTTTTTAAAATGAATCTTTTTTCATAAATATATATATTAGAATATTTTTCGTATTATGTAATCAATTAATATTTTCTAAAATTTTAAGTATCTTTTATATTTTCCCTCATCTTAATTAAAGTGGTTGATATCTTTGGGTTCCATTAAAAACTATTTGTATTTTTTACATCATTTATGACTCAAATATAATTTATTTCCAATAAATTTTATTTTTTTGGGACATATATGTTTACAATATAAGTTTCTAAAAAATAAATATGATTTTTAAAAAAGAACTCTTATTTCGAAAGTAAAAAAGGGGTTTCTCTCTCAGGAATTACTTGATTATTTTATAAGATTATATTCATATATTTCCACACCCTATATTGAATATTATTCTTAAATTTTGTTTAAATTTTATGATATCATCTTTCATATTTTATTAAATGGTTTAAGTCAATTTTTATTGTGCATGTGCAATCTGAAAACCATTATCTCTATTACTCAGAATTGTTAGTAATTATGTTTACAAATTGTTGAAAGTAATTTCAATTTCGTATGAATATGTTTTTGCGTTTCAAACCATTCATATATGGAATAAATTAGAAATTTTAATTGATTGGAGGGACCTACTATAGCCTTTCAATGCATCAGTATGCCTCAGGAGATAAAATTGATGTGGATTTTTCTGAGGCCTTAAGAATTTACTTTCAGATGTCTTTGCCAAGGCCTTAATAGTATGTTTATGATCTATGGAATTTTTAATTCACACAATATGATGGTAGTAATTACTAATCCATGTAATTATTAAACTAGTAAAGTATCCATAGTTTAATTTCATTCTTATGTGACTATATATACTGAAATATTTATTCCTATTTTATTCATACAATATTATACACAAGATTATGTTCTAATAGAACATGTATATAGTCATTAATAATGGATTATTATTTATGTTATCTTCCGCTTAATTTATTACCCCTAATGAGAATATAATATAACCCATTTATTATGTTTTATTTTTTCCCTGGATGTGAAGATGTATATTATGAATAACTTATAAGGATAATATAGGAGTTCAATGATGTTTCCAATAGATTTTCTATGTTGGTTTTCACATCAAGATATAACATAATTATTTTTTTTAATATAGTGTTTCTAATTATAGAAAATAATTCCAACCTTTGGGATGTGACAACCTTTATTATTATAAAAATTTAATGACTTATGGAACTACTTCAAGGATACTGGGTTCAGGGTCTTTACAAATGGTTTGAAACTAGATTTAGAAAAACCAAAGTAGGGAACATAACCCTAAGATAAACATTGATGATAATCAATGAAAAACATCGAAGAATTTAGGTACGACATAGATTATGGTGTAATTCCAAGAAATAAATCCATGACTAGATAAACCATGTGGACAAGGTTTAGGAAAATGTCCACCTAGTTGTAACAACTATGATATGGTGTGTCGGGCCTAACACGACATAACCTGGTACATGACAACCTGACTTATAATGCACCTAGTTTGACACTCTTGGGAGATATACATAGTAAAATTAAAATTCTCTATAAAAACCATTACAAATAATTTTAATATATAATGAAAATGAAAAAACTAGGATAAAAATACAATGTTTCCAGTTGATCAAAAGGTGTAATTATATTATATAATTGATTATACTTTTTTATCACTTTAAATATTTTTAGACAAACAAATATTTATGGATTTATTCAATGGATGGATACCAAAGGATTCATATTAACATGATCATAATTGACAAGGTGGTAGCGAGGAGTAAAAAAACATGTTGTTAATATAAGTGAGAGATATCGTGTTAATTCATAATTAGTTTTCCAGAAATATTATTAAAAAAAATATAACTTAACGAACTCTCGAACTAACCAAAGAAGATAAAAATAGAGTTTTATAATATCACTAGTAGTGGAGACATTGGAGAATATGAGGATTGATTTCTATTATGCGATAAATGTGGATGGAGACACCGAGGAACATGTATAAATAGAACGGTGAAAAGATTTATGTGTGGGAATAAATGACATAAATCAAGTAATTCATGGGGAAAATTAATATATGATATAAGGAAATAAAACACATCCTAAGAATTGTTTTTAGTTCTTTGACTCAATTTGGGTGAATCTATGTATTAACTGAGTAAATTCACATTTCTATACGATAAACTCTAGACTGAGGAAATAACTATATGGAAATAAATGATTGAAATATTTATGTAATGGGTTTCTATTTACCATGTTAGTGATTAACCTTAGTACAATAATTTCCATCATATATATTTTGGATGTTATATTAGTTTATTTTTAGAGAAATGATGACCTACAGGCTGGGTGATAACCCAAAACGTCAAGAAGGATCACAATGTTTGAACCTACAAAAAAAGGGTGGCAAGGGTTCAATGCTTACTAGTAGTCTTCTTGATGTTCGTATTAGCATGGCATTTTTTATACATTAAATATAATGTTCTTTATTCTATGAAAATAATTTTTATTAAATAGATAACTATGGGATTCAAAAATTCTTTTGTGATTAAGTGATTAATGTTTTTTGAAGATGCATAATATTTTAAGGAATAAAATTTGAATTTTCTTTTTCATGAAAATAATATTTTATTATGGAATTACAAATATTTAGTTTATTTATGGAAATGGTTATCATTTCATTGAAATTTAGTTACCTTTTGTGACTGGAAATTTATATAGATGTTTTTTGGATCTATATTAAGGTTGGAATAGATGAATTCAAATATATGATGCAATTTTTTGAGGTTCAATTTTGAATTATTAGATACATTGTGTAAGAAATTTCAGTTCAATAAATATTTAAAGGTGGAGTGAATCACAAATAGATATTATGATATATCTAAGTTATTTAGGCACTAAAAAATAATTTTCAACATTCATTTCCTAGTGTGAGGGATGAAGAGGAAATTGATCGAAGTAAAACCAATGGATGAGATTATCATGATGACATGGAAAGTAATCAAGAATTTTTTTTTCACAAGTGTTTTTCGGGATAGTAAAAGAAACCCTTAAATCTAGGAAAATAATTTTATCACAAAGATGTTATCATTTTACATTTATTTCTATGAAATCAATGTACTTTTTACTAATCATAAGATTTACGATTTTGTGACGGTTAACTATCTAATAACCACGTTTTCTTTCAATATCCATTTGAACATGGTATTTTTATTTCACATTCATGTATACCTTATCAATTTCCATTAATTAATTTATACTCTAAATATTATATTTTTGGTGACCATTGAATTTCGCATTCCTATTCATTGAAAGGATATTTGACTAACTTTATTTCCAATTTAAGTTTCCCACAAAGAAATTTTAACGTATCAAACTTTGACTATTGAAGTAAAATTTGAAATTACACGGATGACAATGATTGAAGGAGGGGAGAATGTAACACCCAAATACTTTATGGTATGTCTCTTTTAATTTTTCTTATTCTACAGAATGGGTTATGTGTTGCACTAAGCTTAAACAATAAATAATATAAAATTACAAATAATTATTTTACAATGAATGTTATAATATAACTATTAAATTTTTTGGAGTTTATATTATTAACCAAATTATGAAAATAATATATTACGAGTTTAATAATAATTTATGACATTTATATAAATAGTTTTATTGTTCTATTATAAGAATTAATCAAATTTTATATATTAGAAGACTATATTTATTCTAAAGGAAGTATTACCATATTATAATGGTGAACTTATTTTTTAATTAAATTTAGTCACTTCTATAATTTATATTGAAAAATATAATTTTATTTTCAAAACTCGAATGTCATAATTTTCTTACAGTGAACATTTGTTATTTCTCCTAAAATGTGTTTTCCATTGAATAATGTAAAATAAATTTTTTTAATAAAACTATCAATCTAATTTCAGTAAAGTATATTTATGATTTGAAAAATATCTCACCTATTAAATTATAAATAAAATTTATGTATATTATGAGTGAAAATATAATATATTTTTATCATGTAATATATAAATAAATGATTTATAAATTATAAATTTAGTATTGATATTTTTGTGAGATGTAAATGTTTATTTACAATCATATAATTAACTTAATGATTTAAATGAAAAATTATTTTCAAAATAATATATTCATAAAATAATATATGTTTTTATTATAATATAGTTTTATGACACCTCAAATAATTTTTCAAAGTGTCATAAAATCAGTTATAATTTTAAAAACTATATTTTTTGAATAAATGATGATTTTAATTATAATTTAAATTTATCATATTTAGAAAACAGTTTTCCCAAAAAGTTGTCCATTTTTTAAATATAAACATCAAATATTGGTTACAGTGAATTTTTGTGATTTTTCTAATATATTAGATTTTTTTGTTAATAGTAAAATCAGTAACTTTCGTTATGTATACATTATAAGTTAAATACACTATTCCTTGATTCATTTCTTATGTAATCACCATATCAAAAAATACCTATATTTATTTTAAGATATTTATAGATAATTCTAATACTATTCATAGTCTTTATCAAGAATCATAAACTAATGAATAAAATTTTCAAAAAACACCCCTCTCCCCCTCTATAAATACAACACATCACCACCACATCTTCTAACACCTTCAAAGTCACAAATCATGTCCGAATTCTACTAAATCCCTCTCCCAAACCTCTACCCCAAATTACGGTCTCTCTGGTCTCAATGAAAATTATGTTTCAATGTTCTTTAAGGGGGTTCTCATGGAGGGTAATTCAATAGGTAACATCTATTTTCATTATTTTATTTTTCATTCAGTTTCTTTTCTTTTATTATCATTTCCTTAAATCATCTATCCAAAAATAACATTATAACTCCAATATCATATATATAATATAATTTTTTAATATTATTTGATATCCATCATCAATTCAATTCACTTCACCTTTTTGTTGTAAAAATGAAAACACCATTCGTGAGGTGTTGATTCACCACCATCATGGATGATGATTCTTTTGTTTTTTATACCACCGCCATGATTTGTCATAGAACCATTTTATTTATTAAGAAAAATTATTTTTATACTACACATTATTTTTCATTCTAGAAGTAGCATATATATATAAAAATAATTAATAAAACTAAACTAGTGCGTGATTATTGGAAAAATGACAAATAATCAAAATTGTTATCATTAAAATATTGTAATGAATCATCCCCATATCTAAAAGGAAAATGAAATGTAAGAAAAAGAAATATAATAGAAGTTAATTATTGATATATAATTTAAATTTTCTATACTTATTCTCATTTGACGTGATCATTTATACATGTATGCAATTGAACCAATCATGAAATCCAAGGAATGGAACACTCTCGGATGAGGAAATTGAATATCATAACTCAATGAAAATAATATAAATGAACATAATAAAATTATAAAAAGTAAAATAAATTTTGAATAGTATCTGAATTAAATTATTAATGAATATAATTTCATTATTCATTACATTAACCAAAAATGCATAACACTTTCAGATTTAAGGAAATAGATTCTCTCCAAACCCCATTATTTCCATTGGGTTACTCTTTATCCCACTTTATGAGGGTGTAAATATTAAATAATCTTATATAATCATCCTGAATTATATTTTTATATTCCAAATCTATTTCTATATCCCAGTTCTTATTTATTTAGTGTTTAAATATATATTTTATAAGAACCCATTATCAAATCTTCCCGATAAGCAAGCCTAATTAAAGGTAACTTCCTAATTTATCACCCATTTTATGTATACTATATAATCTATTTAATTCAACCAATATTTTTCTAAAAAAATTACCATGAAAATTATCATATCTATTTTTGAGATTTATGTATACAATTAAAACTATGTTTTCTTTAATGACTCTTTTTTATGTTCCCTAAAATCACACTAAAGTGGAAGCTTTCAAATGATTAAAAGCCACATTTTACCTGTTAGTCATCATTCAGGCCTAAAATATAATTTCATTATTCTTATATTTTATTTAATGGGATATACATGTTTACAATATGAATTTATCAAAAATATAAATTACTTTTCCTTATTAAATTTTTTTTCTAAAGTAGAAATTGTATTTCTTGTTGGAATTCCTTGATGATTTTATTAGAGTATTTTCATATACTTAGAAACCATTTATTGAATCATATGATTAACTATTACTGATATTTTCTGATATCATATACTTTATTTTATTTAATAGATAAAGATAATTTGCACTATGTATAAACTATCTTGATACCATTCACCGTATTACTCACAATTTTTAGTGGTTACGTTTACTGATTCGGGAATGTTATTTACTGTTTTCATTTTTATGATGTTTCTAGTTTATTCCATTTATATGAGGAAATCATTGGAATTATAAAATTATGTGTGGTTCCCTCTGTATCTTCTTGATTCATCAGTAGGTCTAATGAAACAAAACATATATGGATTTGGCCAATGCATTAACCATTTATTTTTAGATGTCTTTTTTGATCCATTAATGTTTTCATTATGATGTCTAGAATTGTGAATTCCTTAATTAAAAAGCTAGTAATTGATTATCAATGTTATTATTCTACTAGTATAATATACATGGTTAATTTTTATTCTCATGTGATTATTTATATGTCATTATTATTTCAGCTTTTATTCCTTCCATATTATGCTTATGATTATGTTCTAATGGGATGTGTTTTTACCTATTCACCATGACGTATTAATTATATTAGCTTATACTACATTTATTACCCTTAACAATCATCTAACATAACCCCTTTAATAGGTTTTATTTTTCCCTAGAAAATGAACTTATATATTATCAATGACATATTTGTATAATCTAGGTGTTTAAGGATGATTCCAATAGAGTGTCTACGTAGTTTATCCATTCATGTTGTAATTTAAAACATATGATTACATCTAGATTTTGTGAAAGGTACTAAACTATTCAGTATATTGAGATGTTATTTCATTATTTATTACACCATTGTAATAAAGTAAGGCAGCATCTCAAGGAAACTGGGGTTGATGTCATTACAAGCATAGTTTACTCTATTAATTCTTTTCGGTAATGATTTTTATTTACAAGTATTTTCAAATAAGAATATACTAATATTTATAGAAAACAAATACATTTTATAATATCTCATATGGATGAAAAAAATAATTATGTAATTTTTAATATAAATTTAACAGTATTTATCTAAAATCCAATTATAAATTTCAAGTGCATATTTAATTTTATAATGTAACATTAATCATAGTATAATATTTTAGATGTGCGGTGGTTGGGTAACATTTTTAGTTTCTTATTTATAAATGTTCATTTTTAAAATTTCAATGTTTAAAAAACAAAAAAAAAATCATATCATCTTATAGTCTCATTAAATCTATGAAAATGATTGGAAATTCATATACGATTTTTTATAATCTCATTTGAAAAATGTTGTGTTGGTGAAACTTTCATCATTCATGGTGGATTTAGTGAAAATGGATGATTTTCAATGATATGGTTGATTTTATCTTCATGAATCATTTCTTAGATTGACACCATTATTTATAGGAAATTTATGAATAATATCATTTATTTTATAAACCTAAATTCTCCCACAATAATGATTTATGAATTTTTTTCACCCAATTGAATGTATATTCTAGATAAGTAATGTATTTATGATAATAGGAAAGGTTTTTTCATACCTTAATTTTTTTCTCACCAATTTCATTACCATACCAGATTAACATAATTATTTATAATTAATATCCTAATGATATATACCCATAAAAATTTTACAATAAAAAATCAATCGATTGTGATAAAATGTACAACATTTGGGAAAATTGAGTTAGAGATATTAATATTTGAATTTTAGGAATACATAATTGACTGAGTTTATAAATTTTATTGAAAATGATTGAAAAAGGGTATTGTGTTAAAGAAACCAATATGCGAAAAACTTTTACTTGATAAAAATATGAAAAATAATAGTTTGTAAGATAAGTAATAAATTGTTATCGCACATACATGTGGGGAATTAATGACCTTATAGATTTAAATCTTATTTAATCCGGATTACTATCATTAATCTAAATAGATATTATTTTGAGAAAAAGTTATAGGATTACTAATTTCACATTTATTAATATTTAATTATTTATTTAATTGTTTTTTTCCCTCATACTGTTGTCATGGATTGTGGAATGTCTACAGGTATATATAATTATTATTTTCTAGAATTCATAATAAGGAAATTTTCATATCAGTGAAATAGGTTAAAAATTAGAGTCTATAAATGTTATTTTTATTAAATATTTTATTTATAATAATTGATATAATTTCCAAAAAAATAATTATTTTAAATATTTATATTGAATTTTTATTTAGAACATTAATTTGGAAATTCAATGAAATGTGGGTTTTCACTATTATGTTTGTACAAGTATTTTTATCATAAAATATTTTATGGGATATATTTAAAATTTAAATTTAGTCAAGGTATTTATAACTAACTAATATATATTTTTCATTTGGGCAATTCTGGTCATATTCCATGTTTTAAAGGTGAAAGAGACTATGATGTCCAACCTCTACTAGAATTGATAAAATGAACCAGACATGACTAATTGGTCTATAAAATTTTCATTTATTCATGGATTATCCTAAAATTTTATTATTTTTTAAACAACTCAATTTGGGGAATTTAATTTTAATATATGGACAACTGGTTCTCATGGTATGTTGCTATTAAAGGAAATTTATATGGTAGGAACGTTTAGAGAAAGAATATCATACAAAATCTTATTGAAATTTGAGAATCTATCTCTCCTATAATTTATTTATATGAGTATTTCACACTTATATAGGGTTGAACATTAATTAATTGGGGAGAAAAAAATGAAAGTGGTTTATATTAACCTTTATAACTCTTTGGAAGAAGAAATATTAATGAAAACTATCTCTTATATGAAACATATCTTCATCTTCTTCAATATCTTATTACTTTTATTTTATGTTTGTAATTTATTTTAATATTTAATAAAAGTAATTTATCATTGTATATTAATTTTTTACTTTTATTCTATTAAATATAATATTTAATTCCGTATGAAATTTGGTTTTTCCATTTCAGAACACTTACATATGAAAATCACATCCACAATGGAAACATATCCTATAGATGAGTACTTTCTATTTGAATTAGAACTAATTCATACTCAATACACTAATTTTTTAAATAATAAACACATGTTTTTCATGGCATGGGATCAATTAATTGAGTTTTAATTTATATGTGTCTTGATCTATAATTACTCATTTTGCGATGTTAGATTTATGTGAATCATGAGAGAGAATCATTAATTTTCAAATCTTGTCAAAATTTCATATAAATTATGGGTAAAAACTAATCCTAAAACACTAATAATTCAAATTTTATGTCCGGATTTTATTAATTAATTGTAAAAAATAGTGATTAATGGGACAAAATCAATGTAGGGTGTCACAGTTGAATGTATCAAAGCTAATAAGAGATTTTTTCTGTATTTTAATGACATTATAGTTTACTTATGCTTCATGGGATGAAATAATTAATTTATTGTAATTAATTATATTTAAACACAATATATGATTATTAATGAATATTCCAAGTGAACATTATATCGATTATATCATATTAAAAATTTATTTTCAAAGATATATTTTTCTTGATTGTTTTCTTTTGTTCTAATGTCACTTAACAAAAATGATGTATTTTTTCCCATTTTCCAATTTTTTAATTTTGATGAAACGATTAAGGGATCATAACTAAATGGATATAAGCGTAATGAATAATGGTGATTGATTAATGAAGGGTTAAATGTTATCAATTTGGGATTAATATATTTCTTTCTTCGTAGAAGTTGATTTACAATTTTCTTCCATTCACTTTGCTATTACTCAAAAAACTCCTTCATTTTTTATAGTTTTCCATATCTTTTATCTGTATATTAAATAAAATTAATGTTTGATAAATTAAATTCATCATTAGTAGATTTACCTCCGTTATTCCATGTGACGCACTTAGTACAAAATCAGAAATCATTTAAGATCACACAAGATAATGGTCATCACATATAGAAAAGTTTTTATTATTTATTGGTTATTTAATATGTAATATTTTTCTATGTAATTTCATAAATTATATAATAAACTAACCAAATTATAGATTTCATCTTTTTTCTAAAAACTACTTATTTTTGTATTATATAATTTGTAATTTTTTCCATTGTTTGAAGCATTTTGAAGGAAGAGGTAATATCATAATTAAGGGTTATATATGATTCTTTCTCTTACTATATAATTGAAATGTGGTGGTAAATTAAAAATCTAAATAAACATTAGGATTGATTAGTTTTCTGTTATCTATAAAATAAATTTGATATATGCCAAAAATGCGACCAGTTTTTGTTCCTAGAATTGATTATAGTTTATAAATGTTTTATCAAATATAAGTTTTAGGATCTATCAATTTGAAATTTGGAACCTAAATTATATATTTAATTTTTTTATTAATATATCATGATTTTAACATAGTTAAAACATTTATTTACTTATTTATCCATTTTAAAAAAAAAATTATTTATAAATTTTATATAAAACAATTATAAAATGTGAATATTATGTACGATTAAATTAATATAGACAATTATTCAAATAATATTTAAAGACATGAATTATATTATAGGATTTAAAAAAATACATGGTTTTCATTTATCATGTCCTCATATAGTAATTAATTTCATTTGAATTAATTAATTAATTTAATATATCTTATGCACATTATGTTTTAGAGGTATTATGAATTGGGTTCTTTTATAGTAATGTATATTTGGATATGAGGACTATGGATCAGACATCACTCTATCATGGTGGTATATAACTTATAATATAAATTAAGGGGTTTTCCATATATTCTATAGTATTTATAATATAAATATTATCTATCTAAAATAGCTCCAAACCCTTACAAGGAAAATCTATGTACCAAATCCAATAGTTGAAATTGGATATGTAAAGATATATATTTCTTTTATTTTTGATTTAGTGAGAGAAAAAATAGGTTCTACAGAGAGTTACATGTTAATATGGTGCGAATATATTGTTTTGGTTGATGAAATATGAATTCAAAATATAAATAGTACTAAGAAAATATAAATAATAAAGTAACACATGACAATAAAAGATAGAATGTGACATAATAATTATGAATTTAGTATTCATATGATGTATATTAAATTGGTGATACCTTTATAGATACCTGATTCAACACTAAGTGTGAGATTCATTGAAAATCTTCACTTGTAAAGACCATGATCATTGAATATGGGTGAATATAACCGATAGGTTCCCTTGAATTATTATATGTAAATACAACATGAAATAAGGTGAATCTAACTTATAGTTTTCCTTTGGTAAATATATCTACAATGAATTCACTAATCATTTATAGATAATGATTTTTTTTTGGTAAAATGTACATTTAGGTTCCATTTTAGTATAATTTGGTTTTGTTTTATTTATTAACAATGTTTGATAATAAGGTTACTTTTGATGATTCGAGGTCACCTCATCAAAATACAACAAAACAATAAGTGTGGAATGATGGTTTTTATGTTTCTTTAATGTAATAGTTTTGTGATGAAGATATAGTTTTTTGGACATATTAAATATAAATGGGGTTTCACATTAATCATGAGTTGAGTTCTAAAGGTATCATCAAATCATTGAAGTTCAACGAACCCAGAAATTTGCACACAATTGTGGTAGTGCGAAATGATGTTGCAATAATGGTGGATGCATCTATAAAAATAGTCATTATCCATAATTTAGTGAGACTATTTTTTTGTATTATTAGGGATATGAAATTTCAGTAATGCTTCTTGAAAGAATTTATTGCAAGATGTAGAAACTCAGGTATTAGTCGTGTGAAGAAAATAGAATTCATTCTCTATTACCAAGGTAGTTCCATGATCAACCCAAATTTGAATGAGATTTTAATGTTATCTGAAAAAAATATAAATGATTATAGAATTTTGGGAGTTCCATGTGTAACAACCAACACACTGATAGAATTTTATTTTCATATTTATTAGTATTCATAAATTAAATAGTTTAATTCATTATAAATATGAAATAAATTTTTTAAACTATTTTCTTATTTGGTTATATTTAAAATATTTATTTTCAAATTATATATTTCTAAATTAAAAATAATAATTACATTTTTTCAATAATACTATCATAATTTTCTTATGCGGAAATTTTTGGATGTTTTTGAAATTGGTATGTTTTGGTGAATAGTAAAAATACAGGTTTTCCTAAAAAAATATATTTTGTCATATTTTCAAGAAAAAATAAAGATATAAAATTTATTCAACCCATATAATCACAAAATTGTGATATTTTAATGTAAATATTTTACAAAAAATAATTTATGATATGTTAATTATATTTTTTTCATGATAAATATGATAATTATTTCTAGTGCAGAAGCAGTGCTTGTGAAGCGTTTGATGTAACACCCCAATCTTACATGATACGCTTCTCTTTCAATAATGCAATAGCTTTCATTGTACGAAATTTTGAAATTCTAACACACCGCGACCAATCAAAATAGCCATTATGAATAGTAATACCCACTTTTTGAAATTATATATTTTTTATATTTTAAAAGGGACTTCATTTTTTGATTCGGAATATCGAAATTAGCCTATGTTGAATTTTTGGTATTTTTCTGAGAACTTCCAATTTTTTATGTATAGTGTAAAATACATAAAACCAAATTTTTCAATAAAAATAATTTTTAGTGATAAATTATACTGTTGAGTGGTTTTAATGTATAATTAGAATATATTTTCACCATTTTATCCAACGGTGGTCATTAGAATTAATTTCACTTTGAAATTGGACATAATCAATTGTCAATCTTTTGATATATATTATTTCTTAAAAACACGCTATTTGTTGTGAAAGTGGGAATTAATTATAAAAATAATTAATGAAACATATATTTTTGTAATTTTGTAAAATAGACATCATTTTTGAATTCGGAATATCAATTATAGTTTAGGGTGAAATTTTGGCATTGTTCTGAAAAACATCAATCTTTGATGAATAGTGAAACCACTAAGTGGTAGTTAAAAAACAGATATTTCATTTAAATGAAACATTATCACATCGGTGATTTTATTTTAAAAAATTTGACATACATGGTTTTCATTAGGAAGTAAAATGTGGTTCAATTAGATTAAAATAAATTTTTTGGTGAATAGTAACTTTTAAGTTTAATTAATCGCGATTAAAGGTAATTAGTGAAATTTAAGGTAAAAATGATATTATAAAAATATGAAAATACCATTACACTTATCCTACCCTTATAGGATGAGTCATGGCCGACCAAGACAATCCACAGGTCAACTTGGGGACTCCATGTAGCCACTTGGGTAAGAAAATGACATTAATAACTTTTTATTTAAAGTAAAAATAAAATTGTCATAAACATGTGGTTTTTACTAAAAGAATTATTACATGGGTTTATATAAGTTAAATTTTCTTCTATAAATATTCATTATAAATATAAAACTATTTCCTACATCATGATATTTTTTATATAATTTTTAGACGTTAAGTAAATTAAAATTTTTATGACACCATGATGATGCAACAATTACCTCATTAATTAATGATTTAAATGAAATGAAAAGATAATGTAAAATCTAAGAAATAAACATGTCGAAAACCTTTTGGATGAGTATATTTCTAACCCTTATCACCTTAGTCTCTAAATATACAATTGTGGGGCCTTTGAAATCCGAAAATCACTTCATAATAATGTAACATTTCATGACTTTCCATGAGTACCCCTCCTCTCCTCTTATAAAAGGACCCCACCTCTACCACCTTATTCAAACCATCAAAGCCATTTGTCTAGGAAACAAGATTCCCAAATACTCTCTCAACTTAACTCTATTACTCCTAGAAGCCTCAGATTTGGCATAAGTCTTCCCAAGGAGGCCTTTGTCTCAAATAAAAAAGAGTTACCCGATTTAAAGGTAATGTCTTCACTTATTCTCTTTTGTTTTATTTTGCTTCTCCAACCCCTTAAACTCTTTTTATTCATTTCATTTGAAACAACACCAGTATCTTCAATATACTAGGATGTTGTTATGATAATTATTATAACTATACTTACACACACATCTGTCTAATGGTTAAAGAACATACTATTTTCGTGGATGACGAATTACTGCCTCACGAAACGATGATTCTTCTATCTCCTCCTACCACCTCTAATGGTGACCATTATGAGGGAACTATATTTATTTATGATATATATTATATTTATTTCCTCTCTATGCTTATGTATTTTACATTTAAAGCATACCTTTATGCTTTTCATGTTCTGCAAATGTGATAATTTCATTTGAGGGAGTGTGGACTACCGCCCCCTCAAAGTGATTTGAATCGTTAATGCCGTATGTGGTATGTATAAAGGATGGAGTAAATGATATTATATATTATATTATACTGGAATAATAATATTACATTATATCATTATTATTTCATTTAATATGAAATATAAATGAAAGTAGTGTTCATGGGTATGTACGGCTTACCGTCTCCATGAACGGTGCATTTCATTTGTTACCTCTAAATGTTACGTAATATTATGAATGAATGTTTATACTGGATATATATGATATATATTATATCTAAATTATGAATATAATTATTGATATAATGGATATTTTACCGTATGAACAAATTGTATTTATAAGAAGTTTATTTTTGACTCAAATACCAAAGATCGACAAAACAGCCGTTATTGACATCAATAATTATATAATGTTCATAATATGGAAATAACTGATATAAAAAGAATTATATACTTGAAAAAGGTTATTAAGAAATTATAAATTAACTCTGGATTATTATTCATGAGGTTAAAGAATGGTCGAGTCAAGTCGGACATGAGGTAAGGGAATTTCTTAACCCAATTTCTATTCTTTGGGTTAATCTCCTACTTTCAAATTATCTCATGATATTATTTTGTCATATCTTGTATTTGTAATTTCTTTATGTGTACTTATAGTGAATACACATAATAGATCTATTTTATTTAAAAAATGATCTTTGTAAGGGTCTTCTTCTCAATCACCATTCATTGAGGCATATTTTGTTTTATACACAAATTTCTTTTATAAGGTGTATAAACCCGTTTGACTTTTACGTTTATTCAAAAGGAATCTTTATATAAAAAGAGTTTTACTAAAAGAAAAAAGGAATGTTTTTCTTATCGTACTTATTCGGAGACACTGACTTCTCCATCGCCATGACCATTATTTGAGTTTCAGATTACTCTACAATCCATAACTTTTTTTAAATGAAAAATAAATACCATGTTTTAATTTTCATTTATTTTGATATTCAAAATGGTTTTGATAATGGTTTTATTATATCAACGTGTTGTATTGATATCTTATGATTTAAATGTGGAAATTTTATATTTCCTTTATGCATGTTTTATGTGATACGATTATGTTATGGTTTTTGATATGTTTAAACTTGTTCATGTGAGGAATGCATTGGACTTAATAAGTGACGGTTGGAGCCTGTTATAGCTCCTTGATGCATCGGCAGGTCTCATGGGACAAACTAGTGTCTTGGCATGAGGCCTTGACAAAATATTATTTGTTTTTTTGGAATGAGGCCTTGGATACATGGTTATGATAGTCTGGCATTATGCATTCCATCATTATAAAAGTGATTATTGATATTGCATGAGATTATTCGACTATTAGAATATCCCTGTGAATAATTAAATGGACTTATATCATTTTACTTTTTCCATATTATGTTGAATTTCAAGTTTAAAAGGATTTTGTTTTAGTTATACATTGCCTTAAATGTATATGTTTATTTATGAATTCTTTTACTATATTGTTATCCTTACTGAGCATCCGAGCTCACCCCTTTCAATGATTTATTTTTTCCAGGATGTGAAGAAATATTTTATTACTGACCTATAGGGATAGTCTGAAGGGGATAGAAGTGTGGACTATGTTGACTAAGTTATTGTGATATTTCACTTTATGATGTAATGTAACATTTATGAATGTATCTAGTGTTTCCAAGGCTACTAAACTAATTGGTCTTTCGAGACTTGATCTTTTGTAATTAAGCCAATGTTACGCAATAATGCACTGACTCTGGGTAAATGGGGTCGGGGTGTTACATTTTAAAAGTCAATATTGGAACCTTATAGATTATAATTGAGTGATAATAAGTATTTGAATGAATTGGTTTCATTAAATTTTATGTATTATTAATGATTTTACTTATAATTTCTAATTTTTCAGTTATATAATATGAATCTTATGAAAATGATAGTGCAATGATTTTGAAATGCCAGAAATGTCTAATGAACAAATTAAATAAGTTTTCAAGAAATGGATTTTAGTGAATGTATCATATGAAATAATATAAAACATTATCTTTAACATAATTAATTTATTCTTGCGATTATAACTTTTATTTAAAATATATATTTCAAATAATGTCCTTTAGTGCTTATGCAACATTGATGCAGTTCTTGTGCACACAGAAGAAAAATCAAAAAAATGATTTTAATTACAATTATAAGAACCATTAAATGACCCAATTTTTTTGGAATCCTTTTGGAGGATTATTTATCAACCAAATTCAGCATTTTTTAAAATTTTAGACCTATTGGAAGAACATCATTGACAATAAGTCCCTCATAATATTTTATTTAAAACATTGTAAAATTGTTCAAATAAAAGTTTTTATTTAGAATACCTTTTTAATATAATGTTTTATAGAATATATGTCCTATAATAAATATTCATGGTAAAGTTAAATTCATTTTCTTAATCATGGTTTTAATTTTTTGATTTTATTAGAAAAAATACCTTATATAATTTTCCAACATTAATGTAGTAATTATTAAATGAAGGGGAAAATCAAATAAATCTTATTATAAAATTAATATAAATTTAATTTGAAATAATTTATCTAAAACATTAATTCTATTGATAACTATGAACTTTATGGGATATAATAAAATAGTTTGTTTCAATTTGAAAATTGTATTTGTTCTTTTAAAGATATATAAATGGATAGTACGAAATTTGACAATCATTATTTTTCATGAATATAATATTTTATTAATTTATATAAAATCATACAAAAATATAGTATTGAAAAAGGTGATAATATTTTAGTAAAAATGAGATTGGCTATTATTTATATGCCATTTTTAAATCTTGATAACTATAATAAATTTATTATATTTTTTAATTTATTTAATTTTCAATAATGCACCTCACCTAAATTATAAAAGGGAATACATTCCTTCACATAATTTAACATCATTGACCTTTCATGATCAACCATAATTTATCAAAATATAATCCCCCCCGCTACCTATCCACATTCTAGTGTTTCTGGTCTCACCAAAATGAAAAATCCATGTTGCTTAAAGAGGTTCTCAGTGAGATAATAATCTAGAGGTAAAATCCTTTATCTTTTAATTTTTAATTATTTCTCCCCTCTACATTATCCTCACTCCTATCCAAAGTTACATAATATCTCTAGTATTATATATATACTGAAATTGTATTGTGTTAATAAAATAAACCTAATTAAATATATTTTTTCCCTCTTACTCTAAAAATTAATATCATCTTCCATGGTATGTTGATTCTCCACCTTCATGGATGGTGAGTTTGCATTTCACATTATCACATTCATGGAATTTTTAAATTCCATTGTAATTTTTTATAATTAAATATTTATATAATATATATATTCTAAATTTTTTTCCTTCATGTATTTTCTTAAAAAATAGAAATCAGTTCACGATGGTCGGAAAACCCAACAAAATAAACTAAACATTTTCCATTAATGTTTTATCAAATATATTATCCTAATTTTACAATAAAAAATTACATATGGGGTAATTTAAACTAATATAGGTAAATAATACCATAAAATTCCTCTTATATTGTATTATTTCCATTTGAAGTTTAAATCCACAATTATACACAAATAAACCGACTAGGAATCCATGAAACGAATGCACCTAAAATAGTGAACAGAATGAAATATTTCTAATAAAATGGTGGATATATATTACAAAAAGATATTATAAGTTATTATAAATAAAAATAAAGTTTCTTAACAAATTAATACTATTCTTTAAAAAATTATACATGTGGTTTGAACAAATTTTAAGGAATTATATTCTGATGTAATTGACATTCTTTAAAATTACACTTCAAATATTAATTTTTTTAAAATAAAATTGTTTTTTAACTTATTATTCAGGAAATTAATTTTCTAATTTCATATTTCTTTAATATTTTTAATAATTAATTACAATTATATATATTTACTTCCATATAAAATGTTTTCCTTTATACATGAATTATTTTTCAACATGAATGATTTTAAAAACAAAATTCTTATTTTCATAAAAGAGAATTTTATGATGTATCATTTCAAGATTTAATTTGTAGTTATTTTTCATAAACAATTTTTATAATAATGGGTGGTTCCGTAAAAGTCCAATTACTGGTGGTTTTATGATGAACCATGGATGGGTGGTAATGTTAATAAACAATGACATGTTGTTCCATGATAAACCAATGGTGGGTGGTTTTGTTATAACCTCTAATTCATTTGGTAGTCTAGAGTTAGAACTGGGACATGGTATTCACTGAATTTGTATGATTTATATATAAATTGATGTCCCAAGTTTACTACTTATATATTATAATAATTGTATTTGTTTTTATGAAAAATGTTTTATTTTCAAAATGTATGAAAATGATATTTTTGAAAAGATGGCTCTTATTTCCATATAGAAGGGTATGTTTAACAAAAAATGTTATTATTGGTCATCACAAGACTAATGGGTTCCTCTATTTTATAAATTATAATGATTTTTAATGCTCAGAAAAAGTTTTAAAATGTTTTTATAAGATATGAGTTGGAATATATAGTAGGATGATATCATTTGAAAATGTGAAAAAAAATTCATAAAGAGGGAAAATGATTTATTTTAAATAATTTTGTTTTATAAAAAATTGGATATTGTGTATTTGTCTCCACAAGAAATGTTTCGGTCTACGATGTATGAGTTACTCTATATTATCTACTAATCTAAATCTAAAGTATCATTGCGAGTGTAACAATGTGTATTCTTGTTTAAAATTATTATAATAAGTAATTTTTAAGGGAGGTTCCTTACACCATGAGTATATGAAAAGTTTTTTGAATGTTGAGTGTAATGTAAAAATGTTGTGGAAAGGTTGTGTGAAAGTGAATATTGCAAAAACCAAAAATAATTTCCTATAAATTCTTTAGTAAATTGATATTTGTCATGTATATATAATTTGAGCTTCATAGCACAAAAAATGATGTGTAAAAATATTGATTCATGTAATCAATTGAATAGTCTATTGAATGGGAAGTAAGAATACATAAATTGAGGGAGAGGTGAATATTAGTATTGTGACAAGATATAAACTAGGAGGTATAGTGAATCCACTATGAACATTGTAAATATAGTTATCTATAGTATATTTTTTATTTAATTACATTGTGGTAGTATGCTCTAAGGATGTACCCCAATGAATATGAAGTAAGGAAAAATTTTCTATCATATAATGTTTTAATTTTAGCTTTATTTATTTGTGTGAATGAGAGAGAATATATTTTTTTATTTGACAAATAAAGAAGGTAAATAGTGGTGATTTTTATCATTAATACACTAATTCACCCATATTAGGGTAATTAAATTGGTAGACACAACAATTTGTATTTGAGGGAGGATAAACTCAAAATTTCTCCATTAGTGGAATTAATGGAGGGTTTTTAAGAAAAATGAATTTCAATATTTGATTGATATAATTTTGTATTTTTGGTGAATCTGATGTCACACTACTTATGATCATCATGAATGGATGTTTATAGAGTTGTAATACACGTTATTTTATCTGGGATATAAGGTGGATATTCATCCGAAGCAGATTGATTATAATTCATTGTAGGAATAAGAGGAATCAATGCCTTAGGGGGAGCCTTATCCAACAAAATATACATGAATTTGTTGTCATGTAAATAAAAATTTTCTAGGTGGGAAGTGTCCAAATATCTATATAGGAAATTAGAAAGACCAATAAGATGATTTTTATGTTTAGTGAAACTGATAAGTTGGACAGAGAATTTACCCTGATAAGTAATTTGATGTTATCTATGAATGGGTGAATGTTATTGGGAATGAAATGTGTTTTTGTAGAGAAATATTACACTAAAAAAAGAAATTATAAGGGGATGTTTTTTAATATATATGGGGTTTAACAACATCAAAATAATTTTTCACTACTTACAGGTAACCACCACTAAAGTGGCTTCATATTTGGATTATGGGTGAATTTGGGTAACAACTGGTGAATTGGGCATGTATTTAGAAACCGTAAAATCAGAAGTACTTTTATCCAACTCTAATTTCCCCCTTAACTCATCATAAAAAATGAATTAAGGGCAGTTATAACCTCCTTTAATTCAGTAATCAGTTTAGTTGCTGTTAGAATATACCCAAACTGACATTCAATGTTCAAAGTCACCCTATAAACCCCTGTAGACAATCCACCCCATGAAAAACCAGAAATACAAGAACACACCCCAGGTACCCACTATACAACCACAAACACACCACTCAAATATGCCAAGCACCAACATAGAACCCCCCTAGAACCCTGACAATACTGAGACACCCAAGAACCCAACAAAAACCACACAGGGCCCCTCCCCAATGAAAAACCCTTATGAACCCCTTACGACACCCTAAAAAGGTGTACATACCACAACATAGATCTGAGGACCCCTCACACATGATTCATCACGCTAATCCCCAATGCCCACACTAAAGGCATAAAAAATCCCCCACTGTGATTCGAATGTGTGATCAATTAGAGAAAGCGACATGCCTTAAACACTTTAGTGAATAGTAATTCATATATATATATATATATTCTAAATTACATATTTTTATATCCAAAAATATTAGACTATGTATATATATATATTTACAGAACTGTAAATAATATAATATATTTCATGTATATATTAAATATAATATATTTTTCCTAATATCTATATATATTATATATTATTTTATAATACATATATATATATATTATCTATTTATATAAAATAAATACTTATATAAGTATATTTACATATATAAATATATACGTATATATATATTTATAAATCCATTTATATTTATTTGTTTGTGTGTGTATTTCTGTATTATATAATATTTATAGATAATATATATAGTTAATATATATATATATATATTCATCTAATTATTTTTTATACATATATGTGTGTCTGTAACAAAAATATTATTAATTATTATTGTTATTTCTAATATTTTTTAAACTATAAAAACTATATGTCGATTTTATGAATACTATACATTTATATATTTTTTGATTAATATTATATATATATATATATATATTTAATACATTTATATTATATATATTTATATTATATCAAGTATACACATATATATACACCAAAAATGAAATACATTCATATAAATGGAATAATATAATATAATTAAATGGTATATATATTTACTAATTTAAAACATTACTAATCGGGTATACTAATATATATATATATTATAGTTATATAATATGATTACATTTTTATATGATAGAATATTTTAATATAATATATAAAATATTTTTAAATATATAATTATTTTTTTCAATATTATATATATTGGTATGCACAATATAATTTAAAATTTTTTTATATAAATATACAATAAAAATATATTTAATATTCTATATGTATAATATAAATGTTGAGTTTTTATAAAAACATATTTATATTTTATTTATTTTAATAAATATATTTATAATTACATTTAAATTATTTATAAAAAATTGTATATATGAATAAATTTTGGTTCATATGTATATATATTCGTTTAAATTACTTACAGGAAGTATTTTTACGTATATAAATATATATATATTAATAATGCATTTGAATACATTAATATAATTTTTCTATGTAATATATATACAGACAATCATAAATGGACGCATGAAAATTATTAAATTGGAATTTATATGAAATTTATTTAAAAAAATAAAAAAATATTTGTAGGGGTAAAAAAACCCAACTAATCAAAGGGTTTAACGACTATTACTGAACTCTATCTAATGTCATATTTTATAGGTGTTTCAAAACTCCCTCTAATATAAGATATTAAAGGTGGTTTATGAACCCCATCTAATTTTCTCAAATTATAGGGAATTCAAAACCCAATCTATTGTCATACATTATAGGGGGTTCATAACCCCCAAAATTTTTAGAGATTATAGGGTGTCTTTACCCCCACTATTTCCGGTTAAAAATATTCCATTATATATATATCCTCCAGTATCAAAACCAATATTATATATGTATATATATATATATATTTTAAAGGTTGGGGCTGAAGCCTCATTTATTATTAAAGTAAATAAAAGACCTCTTTAACTGGGTAGAGGGAGACCCATTACAAATCCCAAAGGCCAAGTGGGCAATTATCCCATTACATGGCCCGTAGACACATTTTTTAGGCCCAATGCCCATTCTGTGAATAGTACTGCTCCAGTACCCGAACTGCGACAGTACTGCATAGTACACGCTTGTGCTACAATACTCTACCACCGTTACAGTGACCTGTCGCTGCTACAGTGCCACCATTGCTACAGTACGCTAAAGTAATTCTATAGTACATGTGCCCAATGGGTTTTGAACCCCATTTTTCATGTATATATATTTTGAGCCTTTAAAAAATAACCAACCATATTAATCCATTAATTACTAAATTTTCATTGTATTTAAAATATTCCCCTCTAAAATCCAACCAATTAAGAAAATAACGATAAAAAATAGAAGGCTTTTTTAATACCCTATAAATTATATTATTAGATATTTTTGTGTATAACCCCATCAATAATGAATTTAGAGGAGGTTGTACATAAAACTTTCTAAAAACGTCCCCAAATATGCTGTTTTTGTAGTTCTAAGTTATTTAATCATTTTCACCAGTATCATGAGAATCCAATATCCTTGATTTAATTAGATACTCCTATACTATAAGAACAATAAAAAAAGAAATGAAATTTTTTATTTTATCAAAAAATATTTTCTTATATATGACTAGAAATGATGATAATCAGGTTTTTAGAAAAGAAAAATACGACATTGTGTCTTTTAGGTCCATGAATAAGATCAATATGTGGTCTGTTCTAGATGGGGAATAAGTGGATTAAGTCATATCACTGTTTAATTAAAATATAAAAACATTATAATAAAGCATAAAGGTAAATTTTCACAGACATTATTTATATGTGGAATGGATTGAAATATTGCTAGAAGGTTCCCTATGAAGTTTACTGATAAATATGGGACACCGACAAATAAGTCCTCGGTTAATTTGAATTATAAGAAAATCACAATGTGAAATATCATCAAAATATGGATTCTCATTTATATTGAAAGGGAAAATTGAAATAGATTGATGTCAAATAATTTAAAAAATGAAAATACGCTAAATAAAATGATAAGGTTGATATTTTTTCATTACCCATTGAAGGGAAGAGAGTGATACTGATAAAATATAACTGGAAGGAAGAGTATATCCCCATGTTAATATTATGGTTTCTCTTGATGAGATATATGTATAGAGAGAAAAAATGTGGAATATAATGAGAGTGGTTCTGGATTACCAACTATATATGATGTAGTAGGAATAGTGGAAGTCTAAGATAAAGGTATAATGTGAAATAATTATGTCGAAATTACCATAAAAATAATAAATGTTTGTTGAATACAATCTCTAAATTAAAGAACTTCTATTGTTATTTATTATTTGGATAACATAGTTATAGATCATGTCAAATGTATATATGAATGTGAATAATAATTTTTTGACCAATGAAAAAAGTAAAATATAATGATAAACACTTGTATCTTTGTATTCCATCATGATAGTGGATCATTGAGGCAAAAGAAAAGGTAATTGTAAAAAATATATGTCTATAAAAATAGAATAAAGAGTTGTATTTGAATAACAATGTTTATTTGGGTCTTGATCGCAAACTCAAACCCATGATCATTGATGCATGACTATAATCATAATCATTGTGGTTGAAAAATTATCTTGATAACAGAAAAAATGAGAAGTTATAGTGAACCCAATGATCAATCGTCCCTATAGAAATGATACAAAGAAATTTAACTCGTATTGGGTGTTGTTGTTGTTGAAATATGGTGCATTACAAAATTTTCAATTCCATAGCGATGATATATCGAAGGGAATAATAGAAAAAAAGAGGATTAACCATGTTAAATATTATAGGAATACATTTCATGGTAATGATTTATAAAGTGATAGAGTTTGAATCATAGTCATGCAATTAAATTTAATAATGAAAAGGAATGTGATAAAAATGATCCAATGTGGTAGTAATTAGTAGCTCAATGAATCATTGAATGATATGAAATCACAAATATGATTTGTATCGATACAACATAATGTAAGATAATAATACTCTGATGATGATAAAAATTTCTAATCAACATTAACTATAAATCCAAAGAAGGGGATCACAATTAATACATTAGAGTATGAAGTTGTTTCAAATATTTCTTTCAAAGAAGCATATTAAAAAGCACTATGGATAATTAATAATGGATGAACCTCCCATATAATAAGAAATAAGGACCTATTAACATGAATTTGGTATGAAAAAGAAGGTTTAGTTGTATTTGGAAATGATTAGGGCCTAAATATTATTGTATAAGTAAAACCCATGTTTGGGGAAAAGATATGAGATATGTTGATGTCATGGCTATTGAATGCCAGAGTCATAACATACTAGATGTTATTCAATTGTATTACCTGGTGAATTTTATCAGTTTTACCTATATTTTTTGTATCATCATGGGAAAATACACAGAAATTTTTTTCTATGGAAAACACATAAATAAAATATCATAACATTTTGAGTGGATAAGAAGATATGTTCTTTTTATACAAGGAAGAAGAAAATAGGTTGTGGCATAAATGAATTGAGAATTATTCCAAACACCGTAAAATAACTATGAAAATGAAACATAGATTGATATCTATATAATCTATCACATGCTTATAATCAAATTTTTTGTGCTTTATTTCAACAGATGATCATTTAGAGAACGTACAAGAAAAAATTGTAGATGTTTATAAGAGTCCTCAAACTATTACATTTTGATGTGTATAGACCTATATCACTATGATCCATTGATGGAAATAGATAGTATGGCCTTTTAATTGCTTATTTTAGAAGGATTATATGTATATATTCCATGGAGAATAGGTTTAAGGTGATTTATTTCATATCCCAATATCATAGGGAATCTTTTAGAATTAATAGATATAAAATTCTGATGTTTTGGACCAATAATGGTAAATAGTTAAAAATAAATCTCAATAAAGGACTATATTAAAAAACACGGGATTGGGAAATGTTTCAGTATTGATATATCCACAATAAAATTAACTGGTTGATAGTGGAAATTGGATTATAAGTAATGTGGTGATAAAAAATATTATTAAGGACCTATAAAAGAAATTTTGGAAGGAAACTGTTCTGACATTTCCATATATTTCCAATAGAGCTTTGGTTTGTCTAAAAGAATAAAATACTCTATATGTGGTACAGTATGCAAATAATCTTATTATGAAATAATTTTTTATCCATTAAAATTAATGTTAAATTCTTAATAAAGAGAATCAAAATAATTTTCAATAACGTGGAGATGAGGGGATATTCTATGGATACTCAAGAAAATGTAAAACATGTAAATACTTAAATAATAGGCTAGAAAAGGTTTTTAACAAAAATGATTTCAATATATTAGAAAATGAATGGAATCTTCAATGACATAGTGAAGAGTTTCAAAATTATATTGATGATTTGGTAAGAAAATCTATAGGATATGAAGTTAAAAATATTGACTCAGAAAAATATGTTGAGGATGGGATGGAAGAAATTAGATTTCTATCTTTATAGAAGCTGAAGAGTCGCTATAAAAATAAATTATTTTGTGATGTTTTTTCATTAGGGATGTTTATAAAAATCAATAATCCATTTATGATGTTTTCTAGAAACACAAGAAAATTAGTTGTAAAATAAACATGCTTTTAAAAAATGTGGATTTTTAAAATTATTACTTTTTAAAAACCTGTGCTTTTCATAATTTTTTAATTTTTTATCTACCAACCACCCACTCTATCCATGCACCCCCATATTACCCACCATATAAAATATTCGTTAAGTATGTTATAAAATATCCATATTTATAGAAAATGTGTCTATTTTTTATTGAAATTGAAAAAAATTAACACCCCACGTTTTATCTAAAATAATTTTTTATCTACCAACATCCTTTTCCATCCTCATAACCCATCCAAACACACCACTAAATGAGTTATAAAATATCCTTCTTTATGGAAAACATAGATTCTTATTTAATTAATAATTTTTGAACCCCCAATGCTTTCCCAAAATTTATTATTTTTTATCAACCAACCACCCATTCCATCCATTAACCCACCCTGTTCCACCTCCATAAATAATATTCATTAAATGAGTTATAATATATCCATTTATATAGAAAATTTCTCTATTTGTTGTTGAAATTACTACTTCTTAGAAACCCGGTTTTTTAAAAAATAATTTTGTCTATCAACCTCCTACTACATCCACGAACCCCTTCCCCACTCCCTTATAGCCTCCAAGATACTACAATCTTCATGCTTCCCATCCTCCCTGTGGAAAATCCACCTCCCCACCCCTACCCAACCAAAAAATCATAGCATGTCGGATTATAACCCTATAGTTTGATACTCCCATCGGATGACCAGATTAACACATTTACAGTGGATTTGTTTATATAATTTTATTAAACCATATATATATATATAAATATATTTCCAAATTAATTAAATCAACTATATATATATATATTAATATGCATATATATATATGTTTTTATTTTTTAATATATATATATATATATATGATTGTATTAATATATATGTTTATAATTTATATAAATTTGTGTGTGTTCATATATAAATATATATCTATGTGTACCTATATATATTTATATTTATAAATGTTTACAATTACATTTATGTGCATTAATTGAAATATAATATTTTTATATTTTTGTGTGTGTGTGAGTCTATGTCTATATATATATATATATTTATATATACATGTGTGAGTTTTTATTTTAATATATATATATCTAAATATATTTACAGTGATTCTGGTAAATGAGCTATATTACCATTAAAAATAAAAAACACACAAATTTATGGAAGAATTCAATGATTTTAAAACTCGAGAAATCACTGAGACCCATATGTGTAGCTACCATTGAGTTTACTGATCATGGATATTCAAATACTGGTGTATATTTATGTGGTTAGGTTTATATATATATGTGTGTGTTTATATTTTATATTATATATGTGCGTTTATATTTTATGATTATATAACATACATATGTGTTAATATTTATATTTTTATTATATATATGATTTATTTTTTATATATTATATGTTTATATTAATATATATATATATATTAACATTTTTTCAATATATGTTTATACATATATAAATATATGATTGTGTGTGTGTTTGTTTGTTTGTTTATATGTTTTATGTGTGTGTGTGTACAAATATATAAGTCTATTTATACATACATATAACTAGAAATATATATATATATATATATATATATATATATTGGTGTCTTAAAAAATGTTATAAATGTCACTAAAATATCCATGTTTTCTTAAAAACGTTACTAAATTTAAAATATATTTTTTCTTTTATATATGAATATATGTGTGTGTATATATATATATGTGTGTCTGTCTGTTAATATATATATATAAATATATATATATACATAAGTGTGTGTTTATATATTTATATGTTTATATATATATTTCTTTGTTTATATATATTAATATAAATATATATTTAAATATATATTTACATCTATGTATGAAAATATTCTGTATAAATATATAATTTTCACATCATTTTCAGAAATCTTCACTATGATAGTGACATTCTAAAAAAAACATGGCTAATTTAACAATGTTTACAAGGAAAGATAAAAATGTATCTCATTTAAAACATAGTGATGTGTTCTGAAAATGTTTTTAATTTGATAGTGTTTCTGAAAAACAATGCTAATTTAGAGATGTTTCAAGAAATACATTTCACATATATTGAATTTTCATCTATCAAATCACACAAAATTCTACATTATTTATGAAACGTTCCAAAATTAGTGACATTTTCAAAAAAATTACTAAATATAAAATTTACTGTTTTTTTATAAAAAATAAAAATTTCTCTAAATTAAAAACATTTAAAAACATCGCTAAAATTATCACTAAATTCTTGTTTTTTGTATTGATTTGAGATGAAATTGTCAGGCAGAACAATTTTAGCAATCGAGAATATCCAATTAAAACAAAGAGAATAAAATATTTAAAAACCATTTTTACTGTTTAGTGAAGGGTTTAAATGTTTTTAATGAGACGAAAATATAACAATTTTTTCATGTGATGAATTAAGATCATGACTAAATTGAAAAGAATCAATCATGATTGATTATTTTGATGCATGTAGATAATAATGTCATCAGGAAAGAATGGTTCATCAATAATTGAAGATGAAATAGTTATTTGAAATAAGGAATGTATTGTGTAGAAGGGATAGTCCCATATTGAGTGTATTGACATTGATGATACGTTTTCACCTATAATAAGGATAACGAGAATTCAATTATTATTGGCCATATATGTGAAGAAAATTCAATGTTTTCAAGATAGAAATCTAGTTAGTTTCTTTAAATGGGGTTATAGAAGAATTAGTGTGCATAAAGAAGCTAGATGTATTTTTTATCCATGAATATGAGAATACATATTTTCAGTTGAATAAAGCTCTATTAGGTTTGAATCTACCAAAAATAGCATTGTATTATAAACTAGATTAGTTTTCAAAGAAGGTAAGTATCTAATATAGTTGAGTTGAGGATAATATATTTGTCACATATGAGTGTAATTAGTTGATGGTGGTTCTAGTATATGCAAATGAGATAATATTTGGTTATTCAAATAAAGTGTCATGAAAACAGTGTTCCTAAATCATGAAATGTATGTTTTAAATGTCAATGAATTTGGATCGCACATATTTACATGGTTTATAGGAGACACAAGGAATGCATGGATATTTTATCTCTTAATCCAAATATGAAAAGGTTGTTTTAATAAGATATTCAATAAATAATTCCATGGGGATGGAAAATTAGGTCACACCCTATATTAAGATTTAAAAATTTGATGAAGTCAAATCAGTAAGTGTCACAACATACTTAAGGATCATTATGGGCCTATTGTACATAACAATGACCTGTGTTTATATATTTTTTCCACACAACTGTAATCATGGTATCATTGTTATCCCAATTATATCCCCTTAAAATTAAAATAATACTTTCTAGTATAAAAGAAATTTTATATTTTGGTTTGATATACTATGAAAAATCATAGTTATAATAATTGGGTTATATAGATTCATATTAGGTTAGTTTAATAGAAGAAACAAATTCAAAGTCATGTAGTTTATTATATCATGGTATTTTTTAAATTTCAATGGAAATAAATAAACAGCATTAAATTTAAATAAGCATTATGAATGTTGAATATATTAAAACTACTTAATCCTTCACATTGTTTCTGTGGACTGAGAAGAGGCTTTAAGATATAGTTTTCTATCTATATTCTTTGATCAGAATCCATTTTGATAATTCAAGTGTTATAAATCATAGAATGTTTCATCTTCATAACTCACTAATATGGAACATTTAAATAAAGTATCACCTTATCCAAGATTAATTAGAGTATCGGTCTTAGAATATGGAGTAAATTACTACAGAAATTATATATATATATATATATATATTATAATGAATGAGTTTCAAAAATATGCATTTTAATATCATTGACTATGGCATATATTATATTTGACTTTAGAAACCTATGTAGTTGACTTTAAATTATTATTAATTCATATCATGAGTTATCTACATTGATGTATTTCCCAAAATAGTGATAATATATACATTTAGAGAAGTGGGATATGATGGGTGATTCCATAGGGATATAGAATTATTGAATAATTTAGTATAGGGGTTTCCCTTATTATTCAAGAAACATGTTATCTTAGGCCCTTTGATTGGAATGGAATTTCTGAACTAAAATTCTATGGATGTGCTAATTAATAGGTTCCATTTTGTATTTCAAAGAATTAAATATCAAGAACATTGGTTGATCACATTATTATAAAACCTAATTGACATGATATACCATGAATATTTGACTATATTACACAGTTAGAATTTTTATGTGATTTTTTAATTGTTAGATTATTTTATTCCTCTTGAGTTTTCATTACATTATGTCATAAATTGATATTAGACTTTAAGAAAGCCTGGCTAATTCCATGGAGGAATTTTAGTAGTGAAAGTCACTCATAATATATCTATTAACCTCATATAAATTCTATATGAAATATAATATATGAAATAAATATTATTATCAAGCCCAAAGAATAATATTAATGGAGGATTTATCAATAAAAAATATTTGAACCCAAAATTTATATGTGAGTTTAATATTTATTATAGATTAACTTGCAAGCCTTTTAAAATAATATTTATTTATTTATCAAATAAGTAAATTTTATTATTTTTTGAGTTATGGTAATTGAATGAGAAGGTGGATGATTCAAATTACTTCCAGTACTGAAACTAATAAAATAATAAATATCATTTAAAAATGTAAGGAATTATTTATTTAGTTAAAATTATATTTACTTTTGGAAGTCACTTCATTCCATAATTTAATAACAATAATATAATTATAAATATTTTGAATGGAAAACTTATTTAATTAATTATTATACTGAGTTATTCTCTAAAATTGTTAATAATATTCTATACTGAATAATACCATGTCATATCATTTACCATATGTGGATAAATAATTTTTTAAAATTAATTTTATGCCTGTATATAACATGAACTACATGAGAATTATGATAAAAAATAGTATATATTGGTTTTCATTCAAGGCTATAATAGTTCTTCCACCTTATTATTCCCACATAATATCATGAAAACAAAAGATACATTTCATCAATCCTGAATGATTATGCTATAATCAAAGTGAATAATGAAATACATTTGGATCTAGTGTTATAGAAACCATGGATCCATTAGAATCATTTAGAGATTATGGAGAATGATTGGATCACTCAAAGAGATACTCTATTTTGAATAATATTTGAATAATTATGGAAAAACCTGATCAATGAGTTCAAATAATCAACATCATCATCAAACTAGCATTTTTAAGACTTAAGTGAATATTTTTATTAAATTACTTATATCTTCAAAGTGAAGTATCCTTTATTATTAGTTTTAGAGTTTTTTGATTAATTTCACTGGGTATATTTATTATAAATTAATATTTTTAATCATGTAATTATGGATTTTTTATTGAATTTTATAAAATAAAAGTTGGTTGTGGACCTAATATCTGGTTCAATGACAGTCACGTCCTTCGAGGAAGATCATATCAATCAATTAAAAATATATAAATATTTTATTCTATGGTCAATATATTGATTATTATGTTATGATTTACTTTTAATTTTTATTTCAAATCCATTGATTTTAGGTAACGTATTCTTTGAACGACAAACGAGAAAGAATAAGTAATGAACTTGTGATGAACACATGGACATTCCATTTGAAGGTGACAAGTATTATGAAATCATGGTGTAACATCCTTGATTCCAATAACCTAGATCTGATTCATACATATTATATTTTTACATCGTATAAGGGATTACACCATGAAATATTAACCTCTTTATAAGTCATGTAAACAGTATATAAATGTGAATTCGATATTACCGTGGAAGTTAAAATCGTATAAAGAAAAATAGTCTTTCATCCTTCAATTGCATTCAAAAATCCCTTATTAGTTTCTTTTGGAAAGGAAAAAAATAATGGGTGAACTCAAATACTCATTAAGGGTTTTCGACAAAAAAACAATCTGGGTAAACAGGTCATAATCAATATGGTAGAGTGGATAATAAAGAAATATTCCATTCAATCAAAAACATGACTTCAATG
This sequence comes from Viscum album, assembly GCA_963277665.1. Lineage (NCBI taxonomy): Eukaryota > Viridiplantae > Streptophyta > Magnoliopsida > Santalales > Viscaceae > Viscum > Viscum album. Next base: position 1,546,050,325 of record OY728153.1, on the reverse strand, counting down.
TAAATTAATGGATAATATCAATATATAAAACACATGGATAATTTAAAAATAATTATTAATAATCTAATTGCATAACATTATGAATTCATGATCTTACCATAAAATACTTGATTAAGATATAAATAATAAATCTATAAAAGATTTTTCTAATACATATTTTATATGGCCATGTCCTCTTAACCAAGATATATTATATAAATAGGTAATTAATACACAAAATACCCAACTATTATGAAACAATACTACATTATCAACCTATAAATAATGCTAATTTTTTTTCATGGGACTTATTAATGCCTTAAGGGTTTATATATAATCTAGTCTAAACTTTCTCTTTCACTTCAGATGAATTTATCATATATATTTAATGATCAATAATATTCATCTCAAAAACTCTTTATGAATCAATAATTACTTATTTTGAATCATGAACACAAAATATTTCCCAAGTAAATGAAATAACATTATCCATAATATTTCACTAACTATCACTATATATTTCAATGGAATATGGTTACAACAATATAAATGTAGTATAAATCATACCATATAAATCATGGATACTTAAAATATGGAATTGGAGATAAAAATAATTTTCAATGAAATGATGAGAGTGAAATTTATTTTTTCATGAGAAAGCTAATTACTATAAACAATATATCAGTAAAGGATTGAAAAACACCATTAATTCATTAGAAATGATATTTTTTTTGTAAAACCAATAATTTTTCAACATTTTGAAAAAGATGTGGAAAATATTAAAAATAAATCCATTGTAAAAATATGATAAAATAATGTTATAAATAAATTTGAAAATTATTTTCATTCCTTTAAGAAAATAATTTATTTTTCTTGTGAATAAATATTAAATTAAATTCCTATAATATTTTGAAAAATATTTTTTTAAATCATCCATAGTAACATATAAATAAATATTCATATAAAATAATGGGTATTATAGAAGGAAATTCAATTAATGTTTTAAAAAACATATCAATTAATATTTTCACATAATGGTGATGTTAGAAATGACTCATATGTAAAGAATTTAAAATATTAATTTTTAATATTTTATAAAAAAAGAAAAAAGTTGAAATTTAATTTTTAATACCATTTAATCATAAATAAGAACATTATTTAAAACATATAAAATAACTATGACATCAAATAAAACGAGTTGTAATGAATAAATTAAAAAATTATTTTTAAATGAATACCCCTAATCTGCATCTCACTTTTTGATTCATGATCCAAAAAGATAATAAGATTAAATTAATCATTTAGATCTAATAAATAACAAAAGGGGATGAAAATAAAATTGTTTTGAAATATTATACTAATATTAATTTCCCAATGGAAATATGAACAAGAACATAGGTAAAATAAAATAAAACTATAATATAAATCCCTTACATCAAGGCCAACATCATTTTATGCTATCTTAACCTTCTTTATAATATAATTTTTTTTGATATTGATAGATAATATTATCATATTCATGGTTATATACAAAAAATTATTTATTTATAATATTTAAATAGTTTTTTCTTAAAAATTCATTATAAACATCATCATCCTTGGTGTTAACTATTCTATTTTTCCTCCAAGATTTAGTTCTATATTTATATTCTATTCTTCCTTTTCATGGTTTCATTAAATATATAGTATTAATAATGAAATATTTATCATATTTACACATTTAATACAAATTTATAAAATTTCATGAAAGTTGGACAAGAAAAAAATCACATATTTTCATGAAGGTGGTATTCCACATGTACACACAAATGACATTTTCATTTTCCCATGGATGGAAATGTAAGATGGTAATTAATATATTAATATTTTTGATTAATAATTATTTTACCAATGTCATATATATTCATTATATTCATCATAATAACTATCCTTGTGTGGTGGTGGTGAAAATTGTCATGCATCACTTCAAAAAGGTGGTACTCCGCACATTCACACAAGCCATGTTTTAATTTCCCATAGGATGTAAAAATAAATAACTAAGGTTTTTTCCATAAAAAATAATGCAATCTTAGTATATGTAAGATAATAACTTATTTAACAATCATATCTATATAAAATTTAATGATTTATAAGAGGAATTAAACTAAAAGAACTCAGTCAAGATCTACACATTTTCTTTGGAAACCCTCCTTTGGATTACACCATAATCATTCATAGGATGTTCATAAGGGATGGAAAAAAGATATATTGAATTTATAAGGAATGTGTTATGGTATTTTGGTAGATATTATATCATTAACTGATATTATTATAGGTTAGTTTATTCCCTTTTATATGTGTGGCGGGTGAGAGTCTTGTAAATACTGTAAAATATAAACATCTAATATTTGTCTATCTAATTTAAAATGTATCAAAAGTGAAATATTTTCAATTATAAGAAGTATAAGATAAAAATATTCCAGAAAATATAATTTAAACTTTTTTTATATTATTTTAAACCATGTATTTTGTTTTAACCTTAATTTTAACCTCCATATATATTAACCATTATATCAAAACATTTGACTCATTAAGAGTCATGAATGTAATTTTAAAATTTCCAAGTGGAACATACAAGAACCCAAAATAATAGGCTATAAAATTTCATATAAAAGTGATTAAAGATACATAATTTATTGTTTTACAATGATTTAAAAATATTTTTAAATATTAAAAACTATTTAAGGTCATTTTCAAGACTATTCAAATATCTTGACAATAAAGGCATTAGATAGCAATGAAATTTTAATCTAATATATTTCATCATTAATTATATAGTATACTTATCAATTACATTAATGGGTAACCATAATTATTCCATAATATAATACATTTATTATTATAGAAATTATTTATTTTATTTTTCATATTCCTTGCACACGTGACGTGTCAATGAAGTGTTTGTTTTCAAGTTAATCATAAAATGAACAAAATTTAAAAATTAATTAGTATCATAAAACATATATATGTACATAGTAATAAATATTCATAAAAATTATTATCATATTTTCATCCCATAAAAATATATTATTGATATTAAAAAAAATATAACATTGTATGTAACATCCTGGGTACTTATAAAATAATTTGTTTTCATTCTGGAATTATTAAAACCAATTTATTACAAATGTTTAACAAAAAAAGTAGTATTTAGAAAAATTAATGAATCCATAGTAATATAATATTATCCCCACATATGAAATAATAAATAAATTTTATTTATCTTCTACGTGAAAATGTTATATATTTATAACATGGAGTAATAAAATAAATGTTTTGAAAATAATAACTTAAGTATTGGTATAAAATTTTAATTATAATATAATAATTTGTATAATTATTTAGAATAAAAGTTATTTTGATAAAATCTATTAATAAGTTAATATTTTATTGTCTTATTAATATAAAAACGTTTTATGAGAAAATGATTAATTTTTTAATGTATATAAAATCATTTTTAATTTTAATGTTGGTGTTTTTTTAATAAATGAGGATTTTAATTAAAAAGTAAATCTGTCAAATTTTTTTGAAAAAAATTATAAAATAGAGTTAATTTGTGCATTCTATATGTCATAATAGTTTTGGGGTAGTTTTTGGTATTTTTCAAAAATACTTGAATTTTTGGTTTGTAGAGAAATACAACCATTTAAATTATTTAACAAATATGTGAATTATTCAGTTGTATTTGATTTAAGAATGATTTAATCACAAAAAATAAAACTATACATCATTATTTTATTATATTAAGTGATAATTATAAAACAATTTTCATTATTGATCCAGAATAATAATCTAATGAAATAAATAATAAAAAAACACAGCTCTCCACTACTATCAATACCTCCCCTCACCACCTCTACTAATCACACCAAAAAGCCTTTTGGATTTTTTAATATCTGTCAAATTACCTTCCTAATCTTATCCACCATTCCCAATAACATATGGTCTACCCAAAAGTCCAAAACCAAAATCCTTATAGAGGTTCTCATAGTGTACAATTCAAGAGGTAAAATCCTCTTTCTTTTTCTTTTATTTTACATTAATATTTTTTATATAATTATCTCTTCAAATCCCTTTATACAAGTGGAATGAGATCTCCAGTATGTCATATATACTATAATTTTACCTTTTTTTCAAAAAACATCACCAAAATTTTTCTCCTCTCCCTTTTATTTTAAAAATGATAATATCATCTATGATGTATAGATTTTCCACCATCATGGAAGACACAAATTCATTTTTCATTATTACATTCAAAGAAGGTACTAAAATAATTATTATTGTTAAATGATGTGTTATGATACATATTATAAGTTATTTAATGTTCATGAACTAATATATAAACATGATATTGAATAAAATGATGTATGTTTGTGATGGTCGTAAAACAACCAATATAAATTACATCATTTTCATTAATGTTTTATCATATTATTCATCCTCATATCAAGAAAAAAATAATATATGGTATCATTTAAAATTATTGAAAAATATTAATACCATTCCATACCACTTATGGACATTTCCTTCCATTGGATATGATAATTGATAATGAACCAACCATGGAAACAATATAATAAAAGCATACAAAATGATGAATATAACCAAAAAATTATTAATAAATGGGTAGAAATATTTTTAAGACTATAATATAACTTATTATACAAACTTTTATGGTTATATAATATATAAAAACAATATTTAAACCATTATATATGAGTTTTGAATCTGTTATATGTGAGAGGAACCTGAGGTAAGGAACTTTTCTTTAAAAATCATCTTTTAAATTTCTATTTTAAAAAAATCAAAAGGAATGTAGTTATCCAAGTATTTTAATTTCATAATTATGTTTTGGGTATAGGGAATGTTATATGAGGAATTTTGGGACCTATATCTCCCACCAATACATTGGTTATGATTATGTTGGAGGTTGAAGGTATGGTTACACCCAGTGTAACTGTGATGGTAACACCATATGACAGCCGTGAGGGTTACATCATAAGGTATATTTGAGGGATACATTAAAATGTATCCATTATGGTTAAAAATCATATAGTTCCCAAAATTCTTACAATATTTTATAATTAATTAACCATGTTACCTCTATGGTTTTTTTGTTTTGTATGTTTTAAGGAATCACTTGTTTTCACAATGTAAGTATATAAAAAATTATAGGTGACTAGTATTTCATTTTGAAAATGAATTCATATGTCTATTAGTATTCAAAGAATAATAGTTTATTTTGTTTATTTATCCATTATTTATATTTTCTTCATCCCAAATTATATATCTTTTTCACAGGGCTTATGTATTAGTAGGAGAAAAGAAAATTCCATGAGGAAATTCTAGAAAAAATATAATGAAAAACCCCATTTTTCATTAAAAACATTTTTACTATAAAATAAATTTATAATTATTTTAGTAGTATAAACTTTTTATGATTGTTTATTTATTTTTATTATGAGAAAAAAACTCTAACTGTAATCTAAAAATGTCTTTCGGAATGTAATAAGTGTATTCTAGTTGAATTAACAAGATTATGTAATACATAGCACCGGGTCCTTATATTTAATATGTGATCATGGTTAAGATAACATTTGAGGATAAGATGATATTAATAAAATTACATAACATTTCTTCCCTAATGGTTTCATTGAAATGGTATATCATTTGATGATTACCATTTTTCTTCATATTATATATGTTTGTTTAGAATGGTTTTCTATAGATGAAAAAGGGAAGATGATAAAGGAAGGCACTGAGAGGATGATATCATTCTGGATCTGAAACCCAGAATGGTGGTAATTGCAACTATGATGTTTTTATACTACTGTATTAGTTTACATAGGCTATAAATATAGGTGTAATCCACGTAATAGAATAACCATAGATACCACAAAGGAAAATAACAATATTTGAACATTTAATGAGGAAACGACCATCTTCTTTCAGTTGATCTTCTCACCTAGTAGAACCTAATATTTAATAAAATCCATGTAAATTGTTTTGAAGGTGATGTCGACCTGTGTAGGTGAGTGGTCAAGAATATCAGAAAAAGATATGATATTGAACCCTTCGAAAGTGATGAATTTTTGAATATTTTTCTTGGAAAATATATTCCAATGGTAGTTCGAATTAGTATGTATAATAAATCCCTTGAATTAAAAAAAATATAATGATTTAGTGGTCATATATGAAGAAAAAAATAACTTTATTTGAAGGTTAAGATACAAATATTATTCCGGAACTTGATAGAAAAATCAATTTCTTTACTTAAGATTGAAGACAAATTATTGAAGGCCATTAGCATTCCATGATTTAAAAATTTACCAAAAAATTTTCCAATACACATAGATGGAATAAAAGGATATTTCTGATGGTCTTTTACATTTTGAAAATAGTCTAACAAAAGCGTCTAGAGGACAAGAAATTGGTAAGAATTAATTAACAAATTTTAAGGTTAAAATTCCAATTTTCAGTTTTCAAAAATTATCATGAAAACACCATGGGGAATGCCTTAACAAAATTTGGGAGTGTTTTTGATGTGGTGTGTTAATAAAAATTGACTGATATTTCAATAAAATTAATCTTAATATTAATAATAATAATAAAACTATAAAGTCTTTGAAATGAGGTGATATGGAGAATTAAATAAATTTAATCCCAAGGAAATGTTTTAATGAAGGAGATGATCGAGATTATAAGCTGAATGGTGTAGTGAAATACAGTGAAACTACATCAGTAAATGTTGGGCCAACCAATAATTTGGCATCAGGTACAATGTTTTTTACATAGATTTTTCAAATTTTGTGTTTGATATGAGGACTATAAATTCCTTTATTTCTGATGAATGTTATGAAAAATAGTAAATTTCACGACATGAAATAATACAATAGCTTATTGTTAAAATATAATATGTAAATATTAAAGAAATAAGAAATTATAATAATATTATTGTCGTTTTTGGTGGAAATACCTTAATTGAAAACCTTATTGTTTTCCCTTATTGTAGTATGATTTTATTTAGGGTATGGATTGGATATATGTTTACCATGATAAGATTTACTGAAGATCCAACGAATTTTTTTTCATAAAGAGTTTCGATATGTATACAAGGATTAACCTATACCATTTATAACATGTTAGGAAGCGGAGAAACTGTTAAAATATAAAAATGAATGTTATCTCAAACATATTGTTCAAAACAAGGTAATTTTTCAGAATAATAATTTTACAGTGGAAAATGAATTCCTGAATGTTTTTCTAGATGAGTATTTCGGTCTAATACCTTATTGAGAAGTTGAATTTACTATTAACTTAGTTCCAGATTCCATGACATTTTGAAGAAAACACTGTTAAATTTATTAAGTGTAACTTCTTGAATTTAAAAAGGAGTTCTAGGATTTTCTTGATAAAGGTTTCATTTGATCTACTACTTTACTATCATGTTCCCCTTTTCTGTTTTCTAAAAATAATGATAATTACATGACAATTTTCATAGATTGTAGATCATTTGAAAACAACACTATTAATAATAAGTATCTATTTGATTATATAAGTGAATTTTATGTTATGCTCCAGGGAGCTTAGTATTTTTCCCAAATTGACATGAGATCATACTACCATCATTTATTGGTGAGGAGGATGATATTCATAAAAACAACACTCCATAATAGATGTGGGAATAATGTGTTTTTTGTAGTTTGCTTTGGTTTTAAAAAATACCCTGATATATTCATAGATCATATGAAAAAAATTGTCCATGAATATATAGATACGCTTATTATTGTTTTTTTTTATAATTGTTTATTCCAAAAGTAATGATGATCGTGAAAAACAGAAAATTATATTCATTCAAAAACTCAATGAAAATAAGTAATTTGGAAATTTTGGAATAATTTTTTTTGGTTGGTAATGATTTCTTCTCTTGGGAACATTGTTAGTAAGGATATTATTACAATTAATACCACTAAAAAAGATTCTGATGAATGGAAAAGACATAAAAATGTTATAGATATTCAATGTTTTTATGGATTAATACTAAATTAGTGAAATTTTTATTAAAATCAATGAATGGTTATCTATAATTCTAACTAAGCTAACACAAAAAGCAGTTGAATATGAGTCCTAAAAGATAGATAAAACTGATAAAATATTTTGATTTCCTGATCAATTAGCATCCTTGAAAATAAGAAAAAGTGGGTGATTCCTTATGTCAAAAACATCATGCATCATTAGCAATGTTATTTTATAAATATTAATCAGTTGATTATTATTTTATGAATTTTGTCTTAGAATTTTTTAGTGTGTGAAATTACTTTGTTTTTTAGGTGTCAGGTATTTCATATCTCTCATATGGAATTAATTATGTGTATATGGAAAACTATGAGTTAAAAGAAACGTATAATTAGTTGAAAAGTGTGTGTCTCCATAATTTAACATTGATGAAAATTGTGGTTTGATTTTTGTAAATATATTATTTATGCATTGTGATCCCTAGATGATGAATGAATTATTAAGTGAAGCTCATATTTTTCTTTTTATGTTCTTCGTTTAAATACTAAGATGTATAGATAACTTCTTTAGAATCACCAGTTGGATGGAATGAAAATATATTTTTCAGATTTTACAAAGAAAAGATTTTCTTTCTAATAGGTTAAACCAGAACGAAAACTAATGAAGGCGATACTTCATCCTTTTTGAGTTCCAATGTGAAAATGGGAGAAAATATCCATGGAGTTCATGGTTGGAATACCAAATAATTCTCAAGGTAACAATCTGATTTTGTTTAGTATTGAACAACTAACTAAATCTATACATTTACTTTCTATTCAAGATAATATGTATTTGGATCATCAATCTTTATTTTACATTAAATCTATTGTTAGGTTACAGTGAGTTCGTCTCTATCTTTTATCTACCATTGATGTCAGGTTGAATTGTAAATTTTAGAAATGCCTTCAGATGTTGTTGTGAACTGAATTAAATTTTAACACATCATTTCAACTCCAATCTAATGAAAATAACCAGTGAAAAATTCATAAATTGTATGTAATGGTATGTGCTTGTTCAATGAACTACCAGGGAAGTTTGGATCAACATATTTCATTTGTTGAGTTTTCTAATAATAACTTCTTTCATTCAAGTATCAAGATGGAACCGTTTTAGGGATTAGATGTAAAATGGTGTATAACTCCAGATTTTGGGAATGAAGTTAGGAAAAGGAAGTCAATAGGGATAAAATCAATATAAGAGGAGGTTGAGAATGTAAAGGTGATACAACAATACATGAGTACAGTTCAAACATGGAAGAAAAGATATGGTGATAAAAGAAGGAAAGAATTTGTTTAGGTAGGTAATCCTTTCTATCTATATGTTTCCCTTTGTAAATGTGTGACATTCTTTTCTAAGTAGGGGAAACTAACTTGAAGTTTCCTCAAACAATTTTAAATCCTGGAGAAACTTGGACTAGTTGCATACCGAGTGGTTGTGCCTCCGAATTAATCTCAGGTATCCAATGTTTTTCTTGTTTACATGTTAAGAAAGTATATTCCAGATTAATCTCATGTTAAGAGCCTAAAATAAGTTCAGCCTTAAGATAACAATTATTGTGAAGATAATCCTATTTCAAATCTTGGTTTTAGTATTAAAGTATTGTAGAATAAGGTATTTCACTAGGAAATGATTCTTTTAAATACCGCATAGTTGAAGAAGAAACATTGGAATATGAAAATGCATTATGGGACTAGTATCGTTACATGTCCATTAAGTGAATAAAAATTGAAATCCCACAATTTTAAAATGGTAGGGATAATGTAACACCATAAGTACTTATAAAATTATATTTATTGACCATGGAATTACATAGATAAATTCATTATAAATGCATAATGAAATTTTTGGTATATACAAAAATTAATGAATCAATACTAATAGAATAGTAACCCCGCCTATTAATGTACTAATAAAATATATAAATATTATAAGTGAAGATTTGATATATTTATATCATGGAGTAAGTAAATAAATGTTTCGAAAATGATAAATTATGTTTTAGTATAAATAATTATTTATATTTTTATAATTAATTTAAAGATTTAAAATAATTATTTTTATAAAATATATTAACAAATAAATATTTTATTTTTTTATTACTTTTCGATGATTTTATGAGGCCCTAATTAATTTTTTAAAGTGTTATAAAATTTGTTATAATTTTAAATTTGGTTTTTTTTAATAAATGATGTATTCAATTAAAAAAATAATTTAATAATATTTACAAAATTCATTTAATGAAATTCAAGAATTTATTTATTCTATAAATTTAAAAAAAAATTGGGTTAATTTTTTGGAATTTTCTAAAATATTTGAAGTTTTGGTGAATAGTGATATATGGTAATTTATGGTATTTAACAAATACCCAAATTATTTAGTAAGATATGATGTACCATGGATTTAATACCAAAATATCAAACAAAAAATCTTTATATTAATATATTAATTGGTAATTCTAAAACAATTCATTTTCTTGAGCCAAAATAATAATCTATTGAATAATATAATCAAATAAACACCCATATTATTTGGTATAAATACGACCCCTCAAGGCCACTTCTCCTCAATCCTCAAAGCATTCTATCATGTTTAATTTCATTCCAATTCACTTCCCAGGACTCTTCCCCCCTTCTAAGACCTTATGGTCTCACCAAATGTCCAAAACCAAGTTATTTATAGAGGTTCTCAAGGAGGATAATTCAGGTGGTAAAATCCTCTTTCATTTTCTTTTATTTTACCTTTAATTTCATTAATTTTATTATTATCTCTCCACCTCTCATATCCAAGTGGCTTGAAAACACTTTTATATTATATTTACTACAATATTATTATTTTTATATAAACAAATTCGTTATAAAAATCATTTTGAAATCCCTTTTATTCTAAAAATATGGATATTGTCCATGATGTGATGATTTACTAACATCATACATATTACATGTTCATTTTCCATTACCACCTTCAAGGATGGACATAAAATTATTATTATTGTTAAATAATATTTTATTATAATTATTATAAGTTATTATTTGGCTAGAAAAATTATATAAACATTATATTGAATAAACTGATATATCTTTTTAATGGTCATAAAACCCACAAAAATTAATTAATGTATTTTTTTTATTGTTTAATCTAATAATTCATCCTAATATCAGAAAAAATGATTTATGGAATCATTTAAATTTTAGGGAAAAATTAATATCATTTCATTCCACTTCTAGAGTTCTTTTCCATTCGATAAGAAAATCTATAAAACCTAACATGAAAACCATTAAATAAATGGAAATAAAACAATGAAAATAACAATATATTGTTAATAAATTGGTGGAAATATGTTATAAGAAAGTAATATAATTTATTAAAAATATAAAAATGGTTATTAATTAAATTAATAACACTATTTAAACTATTAATTAATAGGATTGAACAAGTTTAAACAAAGACAAACCTGGGGTAAGGGACTCTTCGTTAAAAATCCACATTTAAATTTCTATATTTAAAAAAAATTAAAAATGAATGTTTTAATGCTACTATTATGGTATTAATATTATGTATTATTTTATGTTAATTAAATATGATTAATTTTGGTACCTATATCTCCATCCAATTAATTGATAATTTTTATATTCGAGGTCAACCGTGTTATTACTGTAAGTGTAACTGTGATGGTCCAACCCTAAAGAAGTCATGAGGGCCACATCATTAGGTAGTCATGTGGGTTACATTGTAAGGTAGTTGTGAGGGTTAAAAATAATATGGTATCCATGAGGGTAAAAAATTTATGTAATTAATTCTCTGAGTTAACTTTTTCGTTTTATTTGTGTTTTATATATTTTGTATAATTCTCTTGATTTCACTACGTGTATGATTCTTAATGGGTTTGATGTTTTTCTTTTTAAAAATTATTTCATATGATTATAAGTATAAATTGATTATTGTCTTATTTCATGAATTTTTATGCCCCATACTGAGATTTTATTTCTCATTCTAGGTTTTTAAACTGAAATAAATCCATCTTTGTGGTTTATTTCGATACATTATCACATAGTTTAAACCTTATTTAACATATTATACCAACTTATTCTGTGACAATAATTTATCACAGATACTATTAACTATGATTAAAAATGAAATTGACTTTTACACCAAATTTTATGCCCAAAATTATAAATATGAAATCCAATTCTCAATATTCATTTCTAGTAATTTAATGAAATTTATTTTAATAGAAGCATGAAAAACATATAGAAACCCATTTTTAGAATAAATCATTTTTAAGAATATAATTGAACTTATACAAAAATAAAATATAATTTATATTCATTATAAATTAATGATATAATATTTAATAAAATGGATATTATTTTTAATTAAAAATAATAAAAATTTCATGGGACTTTTAAATAACTTCACATAAATGAATGAAATGGATGTTTTCAAAAAAATATATTTTTCATTATTCACATCAAAATCCATAATTTTGAAAAAATAAGAGATATTAATCTTAAAAAAAATATTAAATTATAATTTAAAAAACAATATCAATTTTTTTCAATAAATATTTTTGAATGTCGTAGAAACTAGTAATAATATCCATGCACAAGGTTTAATAAAATCCATTTTTAAAGCATAAAATGACTTATTATCAATCCTTATATAATAAAAATCAGTAGATTAAAGTTATATTTCTTATTCAATATATGATCTATATGTTTAATTAAAATAATTTATTTATAAATATAAACTATATTACATTAACAAAAATATTTTTCATAAATAATTCATTTTCAGCAAAATGTATCATGTCATCTTATTCAACATTATTAACCATTGAGATCATGTTTCCAATAAATTAATCATTAAATTTATAATATATATATATATATATCATAATATTATTACTCTTATTCAAACCATTATAGTAAACAACAAACATATAATTTCCATATGTAAATAATAATATTTTTATTATATTTTTTTTGTAGGTTTATGATCACAATTATGTGTATCATATATTATCGTACATTTTATTCATAGATTAAATTATTGGTTTTTTTCTCTAACCTCCCTTTTAAAATTTAATCCCCACAATTTTAATTAATTTAGATCATATTCTAAAAAAATAATAGATTTATTAATGAATTTTAATTTCAAGGATTGGGATAAGAACCATATTATTTCATCCATAAATATTTCTTGATAAATATATTTTTTATAAAGATTCACCCTGTAAATAAGTTTCTAAAAGCATACTTTGATATTTATATGATTCTTTATATGAAAAATCCAATAGATTTTTCAATCATTAATTGAGGAATTATATGAAAACAAATTACCTTATTTCATTTCTAAATTGTGCTTTGATTATTTTTCTACCTCTTATTCTTAGGAAATTCAAAATTATAAATAGAATGGATAAGTTTTTCATGCTTGAAGCATTATATAAAAATTTAAGGGATTGTCAAATCCACTGATGGATAGTGTTCTTCATTGTATGTTATATTTTACTACCTTTCATTCCTCTCATTTCTAGCCATCTATTAATTTTTTAAATGGTTAGTATGAGTAAAAAAAATTGAATAAAAAAACAAAAAATGATGGATTAATCTCCAAAATATCAAAAATTACATAAAATTTTCAATATTAATCATTAACCCCTAAATGAATTTCATAGTATATTATTAGTTACTAAATTATTACAAGATATATGGGATCACACCATGAAGGATCAGTTAGTTTAGATGTCCTATAAAATAGATATATAAAATGATTATATATTATATTATAAGATAATAACATCGAATAAAAAACATTATTACATCCTTGAGTTTCATTAAAATATCTCTTAATCATATCCTAGGTAAAAGAACCAAAAAAATGTGTGAGATAAAATTTTCATTAAATGTTTCATACAATAGAATATATCATCAAATAATAATCCATAATCAATATGGAAGAGTTGATAATCAAAACACATGACATTCAATAAACATCCTAATTTTATAGTACATCTGTCACTAATAATAATATGATTGATTGAAGATTAACTTTTTATTATAAAAAAACTTTTGATGGAAACAAATAAATCATATTGTTTATCGAGTAATAAAACTCTCAAAATGAATGACATAATCATTGAAATGATGACTGAATATATTATAATATTTTTCACTAAATAATTTCTTGGTGAGAGTACTAAAATGTGTTCCAGGATCTTCCCTTAAAAATGTTCAATGTGTTCAACTATATTCTTTTAAGATTGAATGTACTCCTCACAATTGATCTTCCCATCAATAAATTTCATTATAAATGTATGATCTTGCTTAATAATCCATGCAATATTCTAGTAATTATTGTCCACATAGTTCACTCTTTCCATCAATATGTCTGCTACCTATTTTTTGGCATTGATAATAATATATTCCACCACCATAAACTCCACTTAATCTAATAATAGATCTAATGTGTTATTTTTATGGATATTCTCCACACTTATCTCACATTTTTTGACCATCAATAACACCGTAACTCATAGCCTTACCCAAGTGAGGACACTATTATTTAGGATTTTCTTGCACTTTATTAGAATCAATTGTCTGACACACCATCAATTTTGTTTTTTGTTTTTTTACTTGACCTTCTCTCTATCAGTTCGGTAGGAAAAAATAGTGTGCGCGCCCTTTTTATTTATTTTATTTGTTCAATTATGGCTCCCCAAATATAATCTAGTAATATTTACTTTCTTCATTGACATTCTATAAAGACCATTGGGGTGTCTTCCTCTTGCATTTTCCTCATAGGTGTAACAAGTAGAATGTTATTATGATGTTGTTCCATAAGGTTTTTTCTTTCATTTCCATTATATACTTGTGTGAAGCCTTCCCAGAATTTTATCAGCCCCTAAAGATCTAATCCTTCAAATTTGTAATTTATTAGGACGATATTTTGGTTCTGGATTATATTGGGTTCAGTCTATCGTCACACCAAATCAACTGGAGTAACCATATATGAAAAGAAAAGAACCATTCACCTCATTATTTGTACACAACTTCCAAAGACATCACCTCTTGGTCAGGGACTACGCCTGAGTTATGTGAAATCAGATAAATGTTCTAGTAGTCATCACTGCGATCTTCCTTACCCTTCTATATAACCATAAGGGCCTTCTCAGTTGATATGTGATAAACTATATCACTCTTTAGGTGGTAAAAAATTTTCCACAACCATCAGATCAGTCTAATGTATTCCCACTTTCTAAAAAAAATGATCTCGAACACCAAAATTGCATCTCACTTGATATGTTTCTATATATTAAACCATCATCAGTTCCATACCACCAAAATTATCTCCAAGTTGACAATATGGAACAAGATATCCCAAGATCCTAATCATCTTATAATTATCCACCTAGGATTTAAAGTACACTGATTTTTTGCACCTTAATTATTTAATAATTGCAACCCACACATGGATTATCATAACTATATTATGAATAATATAAATGAATAAATTTGAACACTCATAAACTATTCATGAATTCATCAACCATGATATCATGATTTGTAAAATCAAGGCCTAAACCAAGATATCATTAATATATTCATTTCCCATCATCCATGAAATCTTACATAAATAGGAAAGGAATTCACTAATTACCCAACTATTATTACATGATACTATAGTCATATTAAATTCATAATTTTATCATGACATTTATTGTGATATATGACAATGCCTGAAATGAAAATTTATTACCTAGCCTCTCTATCACTTTCACATATTATGAATTCTTCATATAATGAATTATCAATACAATTCATTCTCAAACTCCAATATAAATCAACATTTATCTACATTGAATCCAAAATATGATATATGATAATGATCAATGAATTAAATTTATTAATAATATTTCTTCAACATACTTTATATATAAAAATAGTGTACATTTAAGACAATATAAAAGTTATAAAAATCATTCTGTATAATATAATGATAATTAAAATATAGACATAAAAGATAAATTAATGTCTGATGACATGATATAAAGTGACAGTGAATGTTATCATGAAAAATATAATGAACATAAATACATAAACATGTAATGGACGATAAAATACCATTAATTCATCATAATTGAAAGTTTTTTTGTAAAATTAATACTTTTGAAAATAAAATCCAATAAAAGAATTAAAACTACTTTCCTTGTCACATTGTGTAAAACAATATTATAAATCAATTTAAAAATTACTTTCATTTCCATAAGCAAATAATACCAATTTATTTTTTATAATGGTTTAGAAACCAATTAAATGAATATTGAGAAAAATATCTTTTTAAGAATAAAAATATGAAAATATAAATTAATATTATATAAAAAGAACATTTATGATGATCATAAATTTTACACATGTGACAAACATTAAAAAATTAACTATTAGTAATGAAATTAAAAAACAACTCACTGAGAAAAAGTTAATATTTTTTAACATTTTAAAAATAATGTAAAAAATAATTGAAAATGGCCTTTTTTGAACATTAAATAAAAAATAAGGACATTTTTTATATTATTTCAAATATTTTTTAGAAGGAAGATGAATATATGAAATAATGTTTTTAAAATAATATATTTGAAATAATATCCCATACATATAACTCACGTGTTCATTCCATCCAAAAAAAATAGTAAATAAAAATACATGAAAATTAAAAAATTAACAGAGGAAAAACAATATTTAGGTTTTATGATTTTATGATGCTATAGTTTTCTCAAATGAAATATTAACATGAAAAATCCCAAAATAAAATGATATTTTTACAATATTAGATTACATCAAGTCTGGAATGTTTCATATGTTCTTTTCAAATACAATACAATAAATTTATCTTTATTATAAATTTATAAAAAATCATATTAATATTTATAATAACATATATTGTGCAATTTTAGTATTGAATCAGCATTTTATTTATCATATTTATTAATATCCACATCCAATGTTTTAACTACTCTATTCGAAAAACATGTATTGGTTCAATAGTTATGGTTATTTTATCATTGTTATGGTTACATAATATCTTGCATAATAATTGTGATATAATAATTAGGTTTATATATTAAATAATAATTTATAATTATTCAATAAATTTTGAGATGAAAAGATAATCTCATCACTGCATAGAGGCGGTAGTCCACACATATGCACAAAAAAACATTATAATTTTCCTAAGGATGGATTGGCAAGAAGGTAAGCGATACTTTATTTTCCATAATTATAATTATTTCATGAATAATATATATATATATACACTAAATTAACCTATTTTAATAACCAAATTTTTTAGATGGTCACAAAAAATGAAACACATCACTTCCTGAGGTGGTAGTACATCCGTATGACTGAGGGATGATTTGATTTATCATAGGATTAAGATGTCTACAAATAAGTGTCAAAAATAAATATAATAAAATTTATTTTTTAAAATTATAATTTTGTTATCATAAAATCATATTTATGACTAACTTAATAAGGGTAGAATAATAAATGAAAATAAATAACTTGTTTGAGAATTATACATTTTTTTGGAAATCATCAACTTTCTTTAACCATATGAATTCAATGGATGGTTTATGGGGAATAACATAAGATATTGGATGTGGAGAAGGAATAAAGGGAATTTGGGTATATAATACCTGAACTAAATGAATAATTTATTATGAATATTTGATTAATGTTAGTTCCCATTTATATGTGAGGTTTGTGAAAATCCTATAAATACATGATTAATTAATGTTTAATTTCTTTCTAAATCATGAAAAATTTCTCCATTGTTAAATATATTATATTATAAGATGTATATGGTTGAAATCTGGTCAAAAAATACAATTTAGACATGTTATAGGTTATTTTACACCTTATATGTTAGTTAAACTCCTTCAATAACCCCTATTAACCTTAAACATTGCAGAAAATATTTTAATTGATAAGTGTCTTAATAGTAGTTTTAAAAATTAAAAGTGGCACATACATTAACTAGTAATTTTATTCTTGATAATTTCCCATCCACCTTATACTAAGTTAGGTTTTTATTTTTTATAATGATTTAATAATAATTTTCCATTATTAAATTTCATTTTAGACCTTTTCCATTAATATTTACATTTATTTACATTAATGGAATAAGTTTAAAAAATGGAATTAGAATATAAACTCATTAAAAAAATTATAAATTATAATTATCCAATAAATATTTTTGTGACCATAATTTATCTGAATGATATCACTGTTAATGTTTTTAAAATCATTTATTTGTTTCTTATACAAATTGCATGAGTGATACATCAGGGTTGTATAAGATTTCAAGAAATTATACTACTAATAAAAATAAGAAATAAATAAAATTAATAAAAATAATTTATCAATATTAAAAATAACTCTTTTAAAATTTTATATATTCTCTTTTTTATAATGAAAACAAATTCTAGTTATTAAAGAACGTGATATTTTTTAATTTTTCCTAAATTGAAATAATAAAATGGTCATAAAAAAAGGAAATAGTAACCAAAATAGAATATTTTAAGAATTTATAACAGTCATGGTAAAATTAATAACATTAAACGAAATGAAAAAGAATGTTGGATTGGTTTTGATATTTTATCACACGTTTTAACCACTATTAACATGTTTTACCCATTACCATGGTGATAATGTTTTAACATGGTCACAATTCATTATAACTAAAAATAAAGTTGAACTAATGTTTAAATTTGAACCTCATGATTATAAATATGAAATTCATTTTTTAAAATTTAGTTCCTTCAATTGGAATACATTTATTTAGATATATGAATGAAAAAATGCATTACAAATAGTGTCTACAAAAAATAATTATTTATAATAAAATTAAACATATACCAGAATAAAATAAAAATTTAAATCTTAAGTAATTAAATATATTATTTATAATAAAAGGGATATTGTTTTAATTTAAAACAAAATCCAAATCAAGTTGGTAATTTTGAAATTACTTGGCCTAAAAAATAGAATGATTGTTTGGCTTCTTCACGATTCAATCAAAAATCAATATTATTATAAAAATTTAAAAAATTCATCCTAAGAGGATTATAAAATTATTATCTAAAAATTGATATTTATTTTCTAAAATATAATTTATAAATCTAGTAGAAATTAATTATAATATCCCTTCATAATATACAATACAAAACATTTTTACAATATCAAATGAATTTATTCTCTTTCTTTATATAGAAACAACCAAATTATGAATGAATTTTTTTATCAAAATATGCTATATAAATTTTATAAAAATAATTCATCTTTAGTTATTAGGAAATTTTAAATAAATTATAATATATTTTTCATATAAATAATGTTTCTGCAAAATATATCCATTAATATTATATGATCTTATTCAAAATTGATTAATTATTTCCTAAAAATTAATCATTTACTTTTTTATGAAGTACAAAAATATTATATATATTTCATAATGTGTGAACTATTATTCATATCCGCCCATTCAATGGATAGGATATAATAGTTACATTCAAATAAAAATATTTTAAATGAATTTTGTTATTTCATTATGTTTGGAGTTGTTTGTATCATATGATATTATAAATATTCTTCAAAAACTAAAATATTGTGTTTTAAAAAATGTATACATTACACATATTATAACATAATGACATTTCATGCAGTATTGGTCAATCACATGCCTATGCAGTTGCACTAATCATGGATGATCATCTGGGGTTCATTATGTGGTTTCTAAATATAATTAATATTGACTACAAAAGTGGTACAATATTTTATAGGTTACACAGTGTGTAACTGATTTTAATGTCACATAATATCACATAATGTGGTGTTCATTTGATTAATGTACATGATGGGTAATAAATTCACATGTTGCGTGTTGACTACTAACTAGGAAACATGGGGTATGTCATATTACATAGTCTTAGTTGGTGTAAAATTTGAGTAACTCGGTTTTATATAAAACATAGTACATGTTGATTCCCTATGAATATATCAAGAATACCAAAATAAATTGCAAGATGTGTGTCATGGCATGCATTCCATCTAACACATGTATGTTTACATAGAGTATATGGCATGAAAAATTGCATATAAAATAAATTAATAACATATAATGAAATTAATTATAGATTTAATACCAAAATACATATGAGGTGGAAAGATATTCATAGTGTGATAATATTTAACATAATATTAAATTCTTATTTAATTATCATGTTATTTTTAAATAATGTGTTCTATATGCCCATTGTAGATATTGTGTACTACTCAATGGCATTAATAGAAGCACATTAAATGTATATTAATGTGTGATTACTACCATACAGAGCAAGATGATTTCATGGGTTGAAAAAAACTACACACTTCCTAATGTGTGATGTTCCAATTTATCTACATGACGTGTAACTCCATGATACATGATAAAGACCAAACGTGTAACTATTTATTATGAATGGGTACACAACCTATTACCATCAAGTACACAATGTATATTTAAATATATTAAATTCTGATTAATTAATAATAATTATGTAAAAATTAAAATGCATGTGAATCTTGTGAATCATGAGTATTTTTTGTATTACGAATAAAGATAAATAATTAATAAATCAATAAGTCTATTAATTATTAATTAAAATTAAATCCATCTTAATAAATTTGAATGATTTGAAATGAACACTAACAACTATTAATGTGATGTCATCAAATGAATGAGTCATTCATCCTACCTTTATTGGGTAGGACATGTGCGTTCATTGTATAGTTTTAGATATCTCATTCCTCCTATTCTCCTCACCTATGAGTCAGTAGATAAATTTAAATTATAGAGCTACAAGGTGAAGAGATGGTTCATAGACCAATCCAAGGTGAAACCGACCAAGATGATTTAATGTTCATTGGTATAATGTTGTCAATCAATCCAATTTTGGATTAATTTTTTATCACCCATGGGTTATAATATGATTACCATCTCTAGATAATTCACCCATTTGAAATCTCATGATAAAATAATTTTATTTCTCATGTTCTGGATTATTTATTTTATTTTTTAGTTGTGTCTTAATATGATATATAACAAGATCATTAAAAATTATATAAAATGTAATGAAAGATAATGTCAAAAAAATGGATTTTCTATAAATTATTTAAACAAATAAATGATTAATTAATTATAAAAAATATACAAAACATTCTTAAAAAATATAAAATATTGAATTATGTAATTTATATATAAAACAAATTATTCAAATAAATACAGATTTTGAAAATTCCTTCCCCATTCTGCATTAATATGGACCCATGGATAAAAATTTTATTCTGGAAATAGTCATGGGAATATTTAAATATCGAGAAATATGATGAAATATGATAGGTTCATTTAACAAAACTTAGATTTAATTTAATAGTTATAGTATGATCAACACCAATATAGAGGAAAGTATTTTGGAAATAAAAATATGTATTTTATTATTTGGAAGTCTACTAAATGGATAAAGGAACTTGAAGCTAACAGTTGGAAAGGCTATCCACATAAATATCTTTTATTATTTTCTTGGCCATGGCCAGGGTTATAAGAATTGAAATAAGGATCATTACTACTAGAGTATCCAAATGATAGGATATTCTGAGTCTAATGATGAGGGTAATTAGAACATGATTAAATAGATGGAGACTTAAAATATAGTTAAGATTTTTTTGTCTTACATATTTTGGTAATATATAATAACTATTAAATGTAATTTTATTTTATAATTGAAATTTTAAAATATAATCGATATCACTATAATATATACCTGAATAATAGAAATTCTGATTTAGCGGTAAATTTTAGGAGTGGTACTACGATATATACATTTCAATCATTCTAGAATATATGCTTCATATGATGGAGGCATGTGTTCGAAATATTCTTGGTATAGAAGGAAGCAGTGAAGAGATAATTTTCAACTTAAAACATAAGGATGATGTGTTAGATTCCATATCCTTGATATTATGGACAAATGTTTTATCATCTCTAGAAGTCTCATGAAAACATGGATACATATACTATAATCAAACATATTCTCGATATTTACTATGAGATAACTATGCATGATTGGTTTTAGGATTTCGAGGAACAATTTACATACAAATATATGGAGGGTGAACCATTTATACCTCATTAGGTCAAGATAATTGTCTTTTCAATGTGTCTAGACACACATAGTTTTAATTTTCCCCCTGAATTAGAAACTGATCTTATAAATTATTCCCTTTTTTATAGATTCTCTAGATTTGATGTAAATTTTAATAATAACAAAAACAAAATTTTATACCCATATTTTCTTACCATTCTACACAAAGTAGACAGAAACATTAAGTATAAAACAAATCATTACTTATGTTGAATAAGTTGAATGTAAATTCAAAAAGATCACGGCTTAATCCATGTATAATTAATCTTTAGAAAATTTGACCAAGATATGGGAGGATCAGGTTCTATGAAAGGGAGAATGATTTCATCAATGTTGTATGTGGATAGAAGGGCCACGAAGAGAATAAATGAATCAAAAAAAATTAATGGGAAGGTTCAAGTGTGTAAATACTAGAATATAATACTGTTACTTATAAAAATTGTTAATTATAAATACATATTTCGGTGCTCATAGTTGTGTCCAATTATATAAACCAATAAGATTTAGTAATGTATCAAAAGTTGTGGAGGCTCTATAATGAATTATTGGATCTCACATCACTATATGGGCAATTAAATACTATTATCTCATTTATACAATATAATTAATCTTTGTTTTAAAATAAAATTATCATGTTCCTTGTCTTATAATTTTTTTTTCAAATTTTGATATATATTTTTTTAGTTTTAAATTTGGGAAATAAATATTCCACTTATACAAAGATGTTATATACTAGTTATGTTTCAAAGGAATTAAATAAAACATATCGAAACATGTAGAAGTTATTCAAACCCATGTATGAGTATCTTACATTCTAGATAAGTTAAATCATGATTATAATAGAAATAAATCATTACTATTAACGTGGTATACAATACACTGAATATCATATGTATCATCTTCATCATCATCACTTGAGATTGAGAGAGATCACTAATAGAATCCAAATTACATACTCTCTATTAAGGTTTATATGGTTCAATAGGACACGAATATTATGTGCGTAGAATTCACCATCCTCTATGAAGTGCTAGCATCTCATGCATAATATAGGTAGAATAATAGAGCTTCATGTAAGGGGAGTATCAACAGTGTGCATAAAAGAACGACCCCCAATTCCATCACATGGGAGTATATTATATAGGTTGTATAAGAAACTCCTCTAAAGCTTATATTTATTCATTTGTAATAATTTATTAATAAATTACTTAGTAATAATATGTGTCCATATAATTAAAGAACCACCTCTAATTAATTCCATATCATGAAATTGTATAATTAGTGATAGATGAGGTTCTGAGTTAATAAACTATCTAGTTAATATTACCATCATACATACTAGATAATAATTTATAACCCATTATGTTTTAAAATAATGATTTATATACATGAAATAAAACACAAATATATATATATTTCTTTAAGGAAGATATCTTCTTAAATCTCCCAATTTTAAAAAATATTAAATGTCTACGTGTAATTTCACCATTATAATGTGCCATTTATAATAACTTTTGAAACCATATCCAAAACATATTTTCAATATCTTACCTAAAAAAGAAATTTGTAATGTTATCATTAACTTCACTTGGTATCACATAATATTCAATACCCTATGAATATTATTCCAAAATACTTTTTTTAACTCTAAAACAATAATATAGAGGCCATTTGAGGAAAAATAATTCCCCATTTAGTTATAAAGTATGACCCAGATTTTCGTTATATCATTGACTACAAATAAGAATCACTAGATCTATATATATATAATCAAATAGAGGTCTCTATAAAAGTATCAATTCTAATCATGTTATAAAGGGATTTAAAATGATCTCCATCAAACACACACATATATAAACTATATCCACTAGTCCATATTATATGAAAATGTTCATGATCATATTTTCTATGTTTATAAGATTCAAATTTGCAGTAGGACATATATTATGTCAATCCTATATATCCATCTCATGTGTTCCCAAATCATATAATATATAATGATCATATTGATTAATATATCACATGTCATTCATCATTATACATAATCCCAGTGTATTTCTGTTATCCATATAGATGTAAAATAATTATATATGTCCGAACACTCCCAATTTTCATCTCATAAAAGGGAATCTATTTCATAATAATCATATAATAGGATAAATTCCAAATTGGTTATTCTTTGACTAAGTAAATGATATGTAACATACCCAAATAATCTCGTATTTTCTAAGTGGATTTTTATATTTAAATAAATTGGGTAAAAAATTATGAAAGTTGTCATGAAAGGTATCTCATGGACATTTTTCAATGAAGACACAAATATGTTGTATAATCCCCTACTATACTAAAGAAATTTATGTGATACTTTGTGTGGTATACATATTTGCTCATCCCATGAACATGAAGAATCGTATTCATTGTTTTGTACCTAATGAGAAAAATATGTTTGTATACTTAAGAATAACTCTCATGATAACCATAACCTCTTGCCATCACTTATAATACTCCATGAAAAAATCAGTTACGAATAACCACAATTTCCTACGTTGAGAGTTCAATTATAAATTTACATCACTAAATTTATTCATATATATATATATCTAATGTGAATTTTTTATAAAATGTAGGTTTCTTTTAATATTATACATTTTGATACTCTTGAACTCTTTATGAATATTTCAAAAAAGTAACATAATAATGGGTTTATCATATCATATATGATAATCTAGAAGATCATCCTCTTGTGTGCTACAATTTTAGTGTAATGTTAACTAATTGTATCTTATATAATTCATGTAAAAAAGACATTTTGATAAAACCCTACCACTGAACTTTTTAGTGAGAAAAATATATGAGTAAATCTAGTTCAAATAATGGTGAGACTAAGGAATCACTATATGAATTGTTCAGCTACATGAACATATTCAAACCTCTTAATTTAAAAAAATGATATTAAATTGAATTATTTTTTCTAAATAGTGATATTTATAAGTTTATCACCATCATCCATTGAACCATATTGAATCAAAAATTTCCTTGAAACAATATAACTAATTAAATTATTCTTTTCTAGTTCTTTTATAGTCTTTTACAATACAGTGACAAATTATATAATATGATAACCAAATGTAGCTCTTGGATTTCTATTTACTACCACTATCTATGCTATTTAGGATAGTATGGGTAATTTATTTATTATTTTTATTGGTACAATTATTCAAGAAGTATGTTATTTAAATTTTCAAGATAACTAAATGAAATAATTTACATTTTTCTTTTATCTTAGCACATCTTAAACTCTTTTAGGAAATTTATTTAAATAAACCCTAATTTTATATTAGTATAATACTTTTTTAAGTGGTGATATCCAATTTCTATTATAGCTATATTTAAACTATTAAAGTTTTTATATCCATTACACATTATATCCACTTTAGGATATTGAGTGGAAATAAGTTAATATTTTGATCTATGAATTCCATTATTTGTTAGATTTTATATTTTTATAATCAAACATACTTACACAATCCACATAGACATTATATAATTTTCAAAATATCATTTAAGATACACAAACCCTTTTGTGTGAATAAATATAAATGATTTATTATTTAGTATTATCATTTAAAAAATAAACTATTGTTTCTATATCAAATATATTATTTTATGTGATTGGAATATTTCATTTTTAATAGAATAATTTATTAACATATACATTATATGGAGGTTGTGAAAATATTATCAAGTAGCCAGAAAGAAACTTTTATCCATATCTTCTTTTAATAAAATTATGGAATCTTAATGTATCATAAAACATTTTTATTATTCACATTTTCTTATTTTATTCATAAATTGTTTTTATATAATAACATATCATATAATGTAATAGAAATAAGATAATGATACACATTTTTTACTAAGACTCTTAAGAGATTAAAAAATTACATTGTATTTGAACTCTTGATGTTAAAACTCTTCACTTCAGGAATATAAACTATGAGTTCAAAAAAAAATTACTTTTATATTGAACTCATTTATATTTAGGACACTAGTAAAATATTCATTTAGTATCACACACCCCTGAAAATGTATGAATTAATTTATATTACTTCTATACATTACTTGAACACTCCATGTAGTTCCCTAATCTCTTTTATGTATATTTTGGATAATTCAATGATATTGAATTAGTACTCATCATTATTTATAGCCATTGGTTTTAATGTACATGATTGGATATGAAGAAACATCATTGATATTTTCTACCAAATTTTCTTCTCCTATATTTCATTTCACTTAGATGTACTGTCTATATAGTACAATAGGATTTAGACATCATATATGTAATTCATATATATTCTAAACACTTTGATAATATCAGGTAAACAATATTTTATTGGAATTATATTAAAGGAAAGTTTATATAGATGAAAATAACATAAATTCCCTTACTATAAAAATACATTTTAATTATCCCATTAAATAATGTTATTGAATTCTAAAATTCAATAACAATTTTTATTAAAAACAGCCATCTCTCTTCATTCAGACCATAATTTATTAAATGTTATTCTAAATATCTAAATGAGATAGAAATAAACATTTTTTTATAAATTTATCAAATCTGGATCTTACCATGTTTTTAATGTTTTAAATCTTATTATCAATTACTCAAAATAAAATATCAATCTTCAATTCTTACGATCTTCTATCCATCTATAAATTTAGTTCATTTTGTTTAAAATATATTTTATATAATATATCTAATATAATAATATAATTTATCTGTACAACTAATAACATTTAAAGGAATCATATAGTCTCTACATATCATTAATATATTCAATAATATATAATATTATTTTACACATATAATGAAATATAGTATATAATAATAAATATTTTTTGATCATTGATATACCAAATCATATTGTGTACGTGATTGGAAGATAATATTCCTATTTTCATTTTTCATTAAAATAAATAACTCAATTTTTATATAAGTTTAAAGATTAACCTATCAAACAATTTAAGCACATTATAATAGAGGATGGAATTGTTATCACATATATAATTTTCATAAAGAAACTTTATAAAATCACTAATCATTCATAAAAAAAATCTAAATTTTCTAGTCAAAAGATCCATTTATATTAATCATAACCTAATTAAGTATTGATCATAATGTTTATCTTAATGATGATGGTAATATTATCTAAAATATATAATTTTATTAGATGATTATAATATATTATTAACCATTTAATATGGGATTTTAATCAATAATCTCCCACTTAAATGAAGATCACCTTTAAAAAACATCATATCCATTAGTCCTCTATGATTCATATTTCACCAGGACATACCCCAGTTATGATGCAAATAATCCACGGCTATATATGGTACACAATAATTGTTAATAAAATCCTATATGTGTGACAACTAGGTTCCGGTGATAGCACAGACACCCCTCCTTAACACAGTCATCCGGACATGGCCCACCAGGTACCACCAGTTTCCCCACCCCTACAGACACGTGTTCCCCACTATAGGGCCCACCAACATGCCTGAATGGGTCATCTATCTAATGAAAGTTCCCACTGGCCTACACGTGTCCTTTATAGTGTACTTTGTCCTCACTCACACACACCCTAGGAAACATCCCAGAAGGTCACCCATCCTGATCACTACTCCAAGCGAAACACACATAACTGTGGAGTTCTAATTAGGAAGGCTCCTGAAAAAGAATGTACACCGTGTTGACAAGAGTTATATCATTTACTCATTTAACCCTTTATCATTATAGGGTGTTACAATCAACCCCCTTTGGAGCACAATGTCCCCATTGTGGGCCCTACATCTCATCCCAGACAGTGGACCACACATAAGGTTGGGTTCCTTCTCTGATACCAAATGTGACAACTAGATCATAGAGATAGCACAAACACACCACCTAAACATGGTTGTCGGGTCATGGACTTCCACGTACCAGCAGTTTCCACACAGACACATGGTCCTCATCTTAGGGCCAACCCACATGCCTAAATATGTCGTCTAACTAATGATAGTCCCCACAGGCCAACACATGTCCTTTCCATTGTGCTTTGTCATCACTCACACACACACTAGGAAACATTTCAGAAGGTCACCCATCCTGGTCACTATTCTAGGCCAAACATGCTTAACTGTGGACTATTAATCAGGAAGGCTCTAGAAAAAGAAGTTTAACCTCATTTACGTGAGTCATATCATTTAGTCTTTTAGCCTTTTATCGTTACGGTGTGTTACAATCAACCCCTTTAGAGAACAATGTCCCTGTTGTGGGCCCTATATCTCAACCCAGACAGTGCACAACACTTAAGGTTGGGTTTCTCCTCTGATACCAATGTGACAACTGGGTCCTGGTGATATCTCAGACACACAGCCTTAACATGGTCGTTGGGTCCTGGGCCGCCAGGTACCACTAGTTTCCCCGCAGACACGTGGTCCCTACCATAGGGCACACCCACATGCCCGAACGTGTCATCCGATTACTGACAGTCCCCATAATCCAACACAAGTCTTTTCTAGTGTACTTTATCCTCACTCACACACACCCTATGAAACATCCTATAAGGTCACCCATCCTGGTCACAATTCCAGACCAAGCACGGTTAACTGGAGAGTTACAATCAGGAAGGCTCCAGAGAAGGAAGGTGTAACTTGTTGACATTAGTCATAAAATTGATTCATTTAACCCTTTATCATTCTGGGGTGTAACAATCACCCCCCTTTAGCGAACATCATCCCCGTTGTGGTCCCTATATCTCAACCCAGGTAGTGCACCGCACTTAAGGATGGGTTCCTCTTCTGATACCATATTTGATAACTGGGTCCTAGTGATAGCACAAACACCCTGCCTTTACATGGTCGTCCGGTCCTGGCCCGCAAGGTCCCACAAGTTTCCCCGCAGACATGTGGTCCCCACCCTGAGGCCCACCCACATGCCCGAACGGGTCATCTAACTAATGAGAGTCCCTAGAGGCCAACACATGTCCTTTCCATTGTGCTTTTTCCTCACTCACACACACCCTAGGAAACATTCTAGAATTTCACCCATCCTAATCACTATTCTAGGCCAAGAATGCTTAACATTGGAGTTTTAATAAGACAGGCTCATGAAAAAGAAGTTGCACCTTGTTGAAAAGAGGCATATCATTTAGTTATTTAACATATTTTCATCATTGTGTGTTAGAATTACCCTCTTTAGAGCACAATGTCCTCGTTGTGGGCCCTATATATCAACCCAAGTAGTGCACCACACATAAGGTTGGGTCCCTCCTCTGATACCAAATGTGAAAACTAGGTCCAAGTGATAGCACAAACACCCCGCCTTAACATGGTCGTCAGGTTCTGGCGTGCCAGGTACCACCAATTGCTCAGCAGACATGTAGTCCCCACCATTAGGCCCACCCACATGCCCGAATGGGTCATCTGACTAATGAAAGTCCCCACGGGCCAACCCAAGTCTTTTCTATTGTTCATTGTCCTCAATCACACACACCCTAGGAAATTTCCCATAAGGTCACCCATCCTGATCACTATTCCCAGACAAGCATGCTTAACTGTGGAGTTCTAATCCGGCAGGCTGCCGAAAAGGAAGTTTCAACTTGTTGACATGAGTCATATCATTTAGTCATTTGACCCTTTACTATTCTGGGGTGTTACAATCAACCCCCTTTAGATCACAACATCCCCATTGTGGGTTATATATCTCATCCCAAGCAATGCACCTCACTTAATGCTGGGTTCTTCCTCTGATACCAAATGTGACAACTAGGTCCCTGTGATAGCAAATACACCTCGCCATAACATGGTCAACAGGTCCTGGGCTTCTAGGTACCACCAATTTCCCTGTAGACACATATTACCCACCCTAGGGCCCACCCACGTGCCCAAATGGGTTATCTGACTAATTACAGTCCCCACATGCCATCACATGTCCTTTCAAGTTTTCTTTGTCCTCACTCATACACACCTTATGAAATATCCCAGATGATCACCG
This sequence comes from Viscum album, assembly GCA_963277665.1. Lineage (NCBI taxonomy): Eukaryota > Viridiplantae > Streptophyta > Magnoliopsida > Santalales > Viscaceae > Viscum > Viscum album. The sequence continues at coordinate 1,546,019,966 of OY728153.1, read as the reverse complement.
ATCCTAATAACTACTCCAGGCCAAGAACACTTAACTCTGTAATTCTAAACTAACATGCTCTTGAAAAGGAAGGTTCACGTTGTTGACATGAGTCATATCATTTATTCATTTAGCCCTTTATCATTCAGGGGTGTTACAATATGATTCTTGTATAGTTGAGTGGAAAAATATTTTTCTAAATCCTCACATGGATGCACACAACTCTACTCCTATAGTATTCTAACCATTTATAATTCTCATATTATGTAACCAAAATCATATGTGTTGAATAATCCCAAAAAGTATAATTAATGTATACTCATGATATGTTTGACAATACCATCCAGATAATCTAAATTCACTTATAACTAGTCTTCATTTCTCAATATTATATAGGGGTACTCATATTGAGCTCAATAATATCTAGTTGAATGATTGAGTTCATAAAAATTATTGACATTGAAGGAATATCACACTTAATATTTTAAGGGGATTTTAATAACAACATATTATATCATTTATTCACTATTAAGTATGAATGCTTCTAGTAATTTAGTTTGGAATCTTGTTATCTTTACTAAACCAATGTGTTCAAACCATATTTATGTGTAACTCCATAAACAACCCAAATAATTTTATTTATCACAAGAAAATTGAAGTAAAATTTATTCATCATATTCATATTTTAGGTGAAAAATCCTTTTAACGACATTTAGTATTATGAGATTAGTGATCTCCACATGATTATTCTGAAATATAAAGACAAACATCTCTATTCACTTTCCTTGATAAGGAATGGGGTTATAGTTAAGAAAGTAGTCCAACCCAAGTTCCTCTACCTAGGGATAATTTAATCAAGAGAAATTTCTATTTATCATAACTCTAACTCATAATATGTATAAACCCTATTCAGTAACTAAATTCAATCTCACAACCCAAAAAAAATTTAGGTCAAGGTAATTGAATTAATACATTCATTAACATACCAAGAATGTGATGCAAGCCTCTATATCCTAAATTAGTTTAAAAAAACTAAAATATACACCATTCATCTTATAAGAAATTTGACCCTATGAATTTTATAAAGAAAAAATTATGAATAAATAAATTTTTAGGAATGTTAAACATGAGTAAATTATATATAAATTGTTCCTAAATAAAATATAAAAATAAATATTTTATAATTTTTAGATTTTTCATTATAAAAATCCTATAATATTGAATATAAATCCTTTATATTCATTTTAATATGAACTCATTCATATTCTACATCAAATAGAATTTTAATTTAAGAAATAATATATTTTATGAAATATAAACTATTTATAATCTAATAATATAGTTTCATATTCTTGATCATTATATAGAACATCATCACATCACTCATCAAAATACATTCGATATAGATTAAATAATATCCAAATAACATCCCTCCACCCACCTTAATTTGAAAATATCAATTTAATTAAACATGGAAAATTCATAATTTAAATTTAATACATTTATACTTTTTCATGTTTCATTATTTAAATCCCACTATAAATCATATTTAATTTTTATAAATAATTAATTCTATTTCTATATCATAGTAAATTCCATAATTTTTTTGAAAAAGTTTTTTCATTTATAAACATTTAATATTTCGAGAAACAAATTCATAAACATTTATCTAATTATAAAACTTTTATAATAAGTTAATTAATTTATAAACTCCTTATAAATAAAATATTGTATAAATACCTTCTAATGCAATTTATAATCACTTTATAAAAAAATTACATCAAATTATTTCATAAATATATTTTTTAAAATATTATCAAACAAATTTATTAGCCCTTATACTGGATCTTTACTTTTTATAATGGTAACCTCCATTAACCATTACACTAATACAATACATAATGATAACCTAATTCTAGAGCCCACCTATTTTGGTACAATGGAATTTATTAAAAAATATATAAGGGAATACCTCTTAATGTGTCATGGTGATGCATCAGTTACCATCATGAATTCCTTAAAAACAACGTGAAACATTATGAAATTCAGATGAATCTGAATGTGTGAATATAGATTTAGTAATATTTATGAAGAACTATTCTACAAAAGGGTAACCTTAATATTGCTTTAATAACATAATTGTAATTTATGTGAATACCATTGCTAGGCTATTGGAAATTCACAGATACTATTACGCGACTGGTCAACTATAGATACTCTCTTTATTTCCTTTATATGAACATAAAATCCCTCACTGCTTCAATTTAGATTGATGTAACCCTAACATGAGAATTCAAAAAAATCATAACCTTCATGAAACAACCTTAAGACTATATTGAAAAATATGTGATTATGCATACATTATCTCCTTATCCTAAAGGTAAGATACCTATCAACTCTCCATGATCACTCATGTAAATATATCACCCTAATTTCATAAGGATATGATATAGGATACTATTATATAAATATTTTAGAAACACACATTCTTTTATGTGTATGGGTAATCACTATCATACCATTATTTAATACATTTATGCATAACATTTATATAAATATTTAAAAAATATCTTTGTGTAAACCCTTAATGTAATGGTAAGCCTTGGGTTCCAATTAATTCATAATGGTAATGAATGGGGAGCCTTACAAAAGTAGTTTGTTGTATAGTTCTAATAGGTTTTTAAAATATATATATATAAAATAGAGCTTTGTTTTTGTTACTTCTTTATTTTAATAAATGTTTTCATCGATCTAAATCATTGGTCACATCTCATTCCACTGTTAGATTTTAAAAGAATCTAATATCACTTATCAGAAAATGAGGAGGAGATTTGAACCCCTGTGTGGGGATACCATATTATAGATAAATTAGAATGTGATAAAATTTAAATAAATAACTATTGTAAATGTGGTGTATCATATATTGAAGAGCATCCACATTATCTCAATCACCATCTCATGGACCTAAGAGAGGTTACTATGAATAGTAAAAAGTAATCCTCTCTTCAGTTGTATCTACATATCTAGTAGAATCACACATTTTATGAGATGGATTCTATATCTTCTAGGATGTCATAACATCTCATGGATAACTAATGTATAAGAAGATAGAATTGGGATAAGGGTGCTTTAGCGAATACCATGCAAGAACTTCCCCCACTTTCATTTAATTACAGTAGTTTAAATTAAATATAGAAGTTACTCCTCAACAAATTCCATTAATTGATGAGCTAAAATTCATGAAAAATACCCCAAATACAATATGGATTTGTCATATATATATAATAATCAATTATACTATGTTTTGTCTCTTAAAATAGAATACTAACTGGAATTTTTTTTTTTGATTTAATCAATAATCTTTTCAATACCAACATCATAGTATGTATATTATAATATATATTCCATTATGCATGAAAATAAAAATTTTCAAGAAATATAGAAAACATATATATTAATATATATATATATATAAGGATTTTTGGATCCTTTCCCTTTGAATATGGTATGGAATATCCGACTAATATTCTTTTTATGTTGAAATATGAAAACCATGTTGTAGCAAATGATAATGAATATAGTTTACTAGACTCACATCACAAGTGATTGGGGTATCAGTGCAATATTCATGTAAATTACTGTTATGTTACCAAATTATACCAAGATGGGTATTTATTGTTTTTAACAAAAACCACTCAATATGTTTCATGACTATATATAAGGCGAAATGAACAATGCTCTATTTACTCGAACACGTGAAGGGGTGATAGGGATTCTTGAATTAGTTCATAAAATTTATTTTGAAACTCATTTAGTTACTGAAATTTGTGTATTCTCAAACAACATAACCATTACGGATTACTATTGTAGATATATATTTGTCTACATAAAAAGTTATAAGATATATTACATTGATAAATTCATCAAATACATGAATTACGTTTTGAATATAATTTGTTAGATGATAAATAAACATTGATCAATCATTCATTGATAATAATTTAACTAGGATTTAATTTGTTATATATGAGATTTTTTAGTATTATCCCTCCTCACACATCCTTATACACCACTATGGAATGGTGTATATTAAAGTATAAATTACACCTCATGGGACATGGTGAGATCAATGATTATCTGTGAAATTATTTCATTATCTTTTTGGGGATACTAATTTTAGGGATCGGTGAAGCTACAAATATGATTCAAAACTAAAATGGTAAATAGTATTCTATATGATATTTAGTATGGATGTAAACCTATGTTTTAACATATAAAAATGGGGGGTTTAAAATCATTTTTCAATGTTTTCTATAGTAATAATCTTCAACCCTGAGGCACTCTGTATATAGTTTTGTGATATTCAGTGGAAAATAAAGTATATTATATATATTTACCCTTAGATAAAAGAGTCTTGTTTAACTGAAATTCCACATTTCTTAAGAGGGATAAAATCAATAATTTAATATTTGGAGTGAGATATACTTTTATGAGGTCGAGGCTCATGAAATATGAGATTTGGAACAAGAATAAATTCTAAAACACCCAATGTAATATGTTTTTATAGAGTCATAATTATTTTCTGGGAGTACAAGAGTGGTTAAAGAATCAGAAAGTTATTCTTTTTTAGCCATCAAGTTTTGTGGCTCATTATAAGTTGTTAATAATGAACATATATCCCATAAAGAAGTAATAATTAGAACAGAAGACACTCAATGAAAATTAGTGTTGAATTTTGATATTTATTCCATGTACCCGTACCAAGTATATATATTGGTAGATCCCCTAATGGATGTGAATAATATTTCCTATAAATTGATATTCAGGAAGCAACTAAAAATCTATGGTATATTCTTTTACTATATGATAGACTTAACAGAATAGGGTTTGAAAAAAATCTTTGAATAGACTATGATAACAACATTTCACAAATTTATATGAATAGAACTATCATAATTCAACTTTTTATAGAATCATAACATTATTCGTAGATTGGTAAAATAGTTCAAAACAACCTTCCATAATGGTGACCTTGTATAATATGTATATATTGGAAAAACTAAAGGGTTTTATCACCCCAAAGGATGATAATAATGTATGAAAAAAGTAGAGAACTATTTATTAAGTAAATCCAACATATACATGATAAAAATATTAAATTTAATAACCAATAAGATATTTTTATTTCATTAATAATGAATATGAAACTTGAGTCTACAAGTGGTTTAGTGGGAGTATCCACATTTTCATTATAGTATATATTGATGAAATATTAGTGATTATAAATGAGAAACCAGTCTTATAGCCTATTAAGATGCACTGGACACATGCTTCTCAATGATTGGAATTGGTCAAGAAGCATGCATTCTTGGAAAAATGACTAATCATGATAAAGTGAAGAGTCAAAATGGACTACATCAAGGGAAATACATTAATAATATATCGATGTGGTTCAATATGGAAAAATATGAAATTCTCTTGGTGTTTTTATTATTATGAATTTTTTTCAATCATTATTTAAAATAAATGGAGTTTTAGGTATTTTTTTAATATGTGAAGAATGTTTTTTGGATGATAATTGAAAATAATATGTGAATTGAAGAGTCTATGTGAGTGTTATATGAGGATCTATAATTTTATTGAAGTAGATTACTAGACATGTCTTCATATATAAAAATAAATTGATTGATGAGTAAGGATCATTTGATTGTAATTATAAAAATAAAATTTATATTTATGTATGAATACAGAAACTCTGTACAGGCATCAACTTGCAACATGTGCATGAATCATGTCTTAGTAAGGATGAATTGCTAAAATTGAAATCATTATCTGTATAATAATCCATCTTCATAATCAGGATATCATGTGCATATGAATATATAGATACTATAAACATGACTTGTATTTCCTTATACTACATAAGAACCAAATCACCAACATAATCTTACTCATTTTTCATATTCATTAGCACTAATATTTTTTGAGCTGTTTATCGAAAGAAAATTCGGATGTTCCTAAATTTGAATATTTTTTTATCAAACTATATAAAATTATTTTAAGAAGTTCATAAAAGGTTAACAAATAAAAAATATATTATTTTTTATTATAATTTATAACTTATTTCAAAAAATATTTTCATAATTTATAATTTCATGAAGTTTCATGTTGAGTTTATTTGAAATATTTTTTATGATATTCAAATATTGTCTTCTTGAACAATAAAAAGAAGAAAAAATTATGAAATTTTTTTTGTTATGGTTTATGGTAGTTAATTAAAAAAAATATATGAAATTGGTTATAAGGTGATTGAAGATGAGTTATTCAATTTAGGTATTATATCTACATTGTAGAGCACTGAAGTTATGATGTGACATTTAAGTAGACAAAAAAAGATATGAATGAGTTATATCTTTGAGAAGATATATATGTATGATAATGATACATCAAGTTACAAGTTATAAAATTCATAGTAATATAGAATTTTTCATGAGAAGACTTAAGGGGAGATCCCAATGAGGTTAGCGAATGAAGATGTAGTTTTATTAAACGAGTTTTTTTATTTTTTTCCCTCATTAAAATCATAAAAGAAATCTATACCCATATTAAAATAATGATATTGGTATAATAATATTAACAAAATGTTATAATGTAAATGGAATTTCCATTATATACATTATTTGACATCCAATGTAAAATGAAAACACCATATGTGTGTATGGGAAAACTACCACTTATATGAACAATGTATTTCATATTTCATCATCACATCACATGATTGGGTATAAAAATGGATTTAATGAATAAATATGATATTAATAACATGATTAAATAATATAAAATTTCATATTATCATAATAAATATAATTTTCTTTCTTATTCAATAATTTTAATGTAATATTGTTTTTTTCATTTCAAAGCATATTTGAATGATATTTAATGGAAATAGTGCCAATTACTAATAGATATTAGATACACATAAAATTATATTAAATTAGTAAATTTAAGATATAATAATGATTATTCAATGGTAATATACATATTTTTATTCACTAATAAAATAAATTCTTTTTATTGAATCATAATTTCTTAACATTTTATTTTTAAGGATTACATGAAAAGATTCACCACAATTCCCATTAAAAGATCACGTGACTCCAAATTAAGTTAAAAAACACTATACATATTAATTAATATTATAAATATGATAAACCCATGATAAAGGTAAAAATACTAGAACTATTGATTTACAATACGTCAAGAAACTAAATAGTTTACATAAAAATTTGATTTTAACAAAGAATTATTACTAACTAGGTAATAAGAAATTATATGTGAATGGTATATAGTAATATAAATAAAAATACATTTATTATATTGATGTTAAATAAATATAAATTTATTATATAAGAGTTTAGATCATGCCCATCCCAGTGGAACTATTAATTTTGAAATTTTTTAACTTAATTTCATATAATTTTGTTATATTACATGTCCATTGACTATGTTATGTCATGATTATGTGTGTTATTTATTGAAATTGCTTATGTTTTATTTATAAAAAAATTATTTATTTACGTATTTCATATAGCCATTAAATTATTAATGTTTAATTTAGTTGTAACAATATTTAATGGTTTTTAATCATAGTTTCCTTCAATTTATATATGCTCTGTATTCTATACTTGGTTTATTTTTTATATTCTATTTCATTATAATGGATGTGTTTCATTGTATGTTATAGGATTCTAACGTTATTTACAGTATTTCTATGATTTTCCATTTTAATATTGTTTTTCTAAATGTCATAAACTCAATCAGGTCCTCTCGTCTCAATTATCTTTCTTTAAGACATTTTTGGTGTTATGAACCTATGTTCATTTATATGGAGTAAATACTAATTATATATTATATCTTATAATTACACTCATTATATTCATATTATTTTATGTTACCTTTCTTGTACTTTTATCAATGGAGGTTTTTGTTAGAAAACATAATGGTTTCATTTAAAATCAATATTATAAATGTTTTGAAGACATTTACCAATATCTTTATCATCCATATACATTTTTCTATATTTATTAAAACAAATTACAATATAAACAACAATTTTTTTGGGTACTTTTATAATACCTTTTAATTTGTCTACAATGGTTATAAAAGGAATATTTTCAATGCTTTCTTCTTTGGTCACATATGACTTGCTGTTAAAAATTTTGAAAAGGAAATTTTTTAATGTTTACTACATGAAATATTTTTCCACAAAACCAGAACATTCCCCTCTAATAATATTGATTTAAATATTTCTATGTTTTTTCAAGAAATCCCATTTTTTACATATTTTCTATTTTTAAATGTTATTAAAATAAAACATGAGGTTTTCATAATAATGTTAAAAATGAATTTAATTTCAATTGTATTTATTTTAATTTTTCAGTCAAAATTTTATTAAATAATCATATATTTTATTAATGATTAAATTATTTTAAATTAATTTACAAATAATGTCTTAAATGTTCCTTGACACCTCATGAAAAGTATTTTACAAGTTATTTATAACTATGTTTCTGAAAAAATGTTATAAAACATTTGAATTATGTTGTTGTTTTTATTAAATTTTTTTCTATGTATAAAAGATCTATCTTTAACCAAATATTTTTTTTGAATCCAAAATTAAGTCTCGTATGATTTAAATATGTCGATTATTGAATATTTTTTTATAAATTGATATGATTACATATTTAACGTTTAATTATATAATAAAAAAATATTATGAAACCCATTTTAATTCCATGAGTTTATTATAGATTTTTACATCCTTTAATGTTTATTATATTCCATTATAGATATGTTCTAATTATACCATCTAGCTTATTTCTCTAAACTACATATTATGATTACTATGTAAATTGTGATGAAATATATTTCTTTTGTATGGGTTATTTAATCTATAACAGAATATTGAATGTTTTTTTGTTTTTGTGGCACAATTATATATGGTATTTATTTAAAAAATAGGTAGTCCAAGAATTGTATATACCTAAAATGCCTTATGTAAAATAACATATCTCATGATATATCTTGTTTGGGACCAATGATTGAATAAAATTGACTAAAGGAGTTTTTTGACTAATTTATAATGGAATGAAGTTTGAACCCAATCCACTTTGGGAATCTATTCACTATATGATGGTGACTGTAGTAGTGATCCTTGAAAAATGAAATGTCTTATGATACTTATTTTCATACCACACATTAATTACATATTATATGTAATATCTTATTTCTATACAAGCTGAAAATTATAGAAGGAATTTTAATTTTCAATTACTACATGTTTCACAATTTGATCGGAGATTCAAAATGGAATTTTGAGGGTTGGAATAAAAAAGTACAAATTACAAAGAGAATTTAGTTAATTATGTATATTGAGTTTTTGGGAGTTTCTTGAGAGTTTTATGATTACAGATATAGGTTTTGGAAATATATCTTGAGGTGCACAATTGTTGTGTGGTTAGGTCCAACCATGAAAATGAACCATGATGCCCTTAATTCATAGGGAGATGAATTGAGAAACCATACAACTAGTTTTGGGAGACCGTATTTGTTTATACAATGAATATCAAACATATAACATTGTTGGGGCATGGTTGTTCAAATCATGAATCATAACTATCAGAGGTGTGATTACATAGTGATTTGGGGCACATGGTTGGAACATGGTTTGGCTAACACTATTTCCAAACCCTAAATTTTGTTAAATAATATAAATTTTCCATTTTTATGACCCATGATTTTAATTGGTAATCCCATATGTCTACCATTTTCCTCCCACTTGTGATGTGGCTCTCCCCTCCCATTATTCACGTCTATATGCCATGTTAAGGGAGTTCCTTTTAGGGTGATTTCAAGGTGTTCAAACGTATGATATTTTTTCTATAAATTACGTTGACCTCCTCCAAACATTCTAGTAAATTTTTATTTGTAGTTTTAGGTAATCAGTTGTGATTTCATAGATTTATAGTAGAATCAATAGACCATGATAGGTATTTCGCTCTTCCTAGGAAGAGTATGTGTCGAAATACAGTCATCCCTTCACTGCAAGTTATTTCATTGAGGTATTTCATTGTATTGAGTTACAATGTTTCTAAGAATTAATTAAATTAAATTATTTAATTTATTCTTGCGATTGAAGATTTTTCCTCAATAAATTTTGGGAATATTCCACGGGATTTTGGGATTAATAGTTTCGGTGTAACAGGATCAATCAATAATAATTTTTGGAATTATTCTTACTTAGATAAAATAGGTTATTTAATTATTATTTTACTAATTAATTAATTAATTATTAATTAATTATAGGTAATTAATCCTCATATTGTTTTATATGGGGCCTCGATCATCATAGAAACTACTATGTGTTCTCAGAAGTCCTTTACAGCTTCATTCAGCCTGTGATGATAAAATAAAAAAGATCCATAATTGTACTTTTTCAATCATACATTCCCTTATATAAATTTAAAAATCCCAAATATTATATCATTTGATCAGGTCTTATCATTGATAGTGAGGGACCTATAATAAAATTTTAGGTAAAATTAAAATAAATAAATTGGTAAAATTACTATACAAAATCAATTAAAAAATTTAATTCCCTGACATATATATAGTGCAATGTGTCAAGGAACACATCAGTCATGTTTGAGCTAGCTCAATTCCTCTACCACCATAGGCCATGAAATAACTATAAACCATTAGATTATATTGAAATAAACTATAATGGGTATTACTAAATTTGTAAGGGGAAATAGAAACATATTGTTCATAGACCATGATGAATCTATCACCTTTCTTAAGAAGGTGGTTCTATTGAAAGAGTATGGTTGGTTGTGGGGGTCATTCATGAATTAAAGACCAACAACCTACTTCCATTAAAATTTTATATGTCATGATGTATTAATGGGTACATATTACTAGAATTCATACTCTTTTATATGGTATTATACATTGAGATGGGACATATAGGGGACAATTAGTAGGTTTCATCGATCAAATTCAAACCCTGGGAAGTAGTTGGTGGGAAGAGGTTGTGATGATCAAGGGTCCATTAATTGTGATTAAGTCAACTCATTCACTAAGTAAAGTTATATAAAAATGTTTTTTTTTGTTTTTCATAATACCATAAATCTTCATGTAATGTATCAATAATTTTTCTATTTAAAATTTAATTTATTGTACATATATAATTAAAAATTAATAGGTTGTTCTTGCCGATGTTCCACTCAATTTTTTCAACTCGCATAAAGGGAACCTATAACCAATCCCTACCCATCTCCTATTTCAAATATCTATTCTGATAGAATTATAAATGTGACAAGTCAAATTTTTTTATGGTTATAATCATATTTATATTTAAACTTCTATATCTCGGTGTATGCATATGTCAATAATCAAGTTGACTTCATGAAATATTGGGATCCACAAATTAATTAAATAAGATGGTCATTAACTATAGTTCAATGTTGGAATAAAAATTAATAAATTCTTATGAATCAGTATATATATAGTGAACTCATGTTTCAATATTTTATGCTACCAAAGGATTAATTAATAGTTTTCTTCAAATTCCTTCCTTCTTAGGGAAAAAATAAAGGGTTTTTTGTTCAAATCAAAAACCCCTCTTAGTTACCATATCACCCAGGATTCTTAATACACAAAGGATCAAGAAGATGCTAGTAGTTTCTAGGTTCCCACTTTTAGATTTAGAATTGGATGTTTTTGAAATCCCTATGGTTGATTATTATCATATCAATTGATTCCTAGTAAACTCTCTATGATCGGGTGGATGAACCCTGATTCCCTTAGGAAGATATTTTTTAGGAAAATGCCATAGTGAATATGGCTGATGGATTTCATGTTTTCATCTCGGGTTAGGATATTGTTTATTATATATTGACAATGTTTCACCCAATAAAAATTTATTCCCATATCCAATGTCTGGGTTTCTTATCGGTTAGTACCTTAGAACATGATATCAGAATAGAGTAAGAAACATCAATAAATCATATGGGATCTAGTAGTTACTCATTGTTTGTGTGGTATTCTTAAGATGATATTAATCCTACAAGATTCCCTACTTGTAGTTTTTCCAAAGGATATATAGAATACTTCCTTATATTAATTTTAGTTTATTATAGGTAATCCCATGTCTAGGACTTGTTTTCCTCCTTGGTGATGCAATTAACTTATAGCACACCCCATTTTTTGGATGATATAGGTATGGTCGGAACTAGGTTTTGATCAAGCTGATGGTAAGGCGTTATTTATATAATCTATTTTCAGTATATTATTTTTATAATTATTATTATTGTTATTCATTTAAGTAATTAATATTCACATACAATACTTTTACTCTTTATATATGAAAATAGGTTGGAATCGCCTTACAAAAGATTTTCTAACACCATTATTATGTCCCCATTTCACATGGTTTTCTGTGAAGATATAATCTTTTTTACGAGTAGGTATTGGATGGGGTCCATGATAGAATGATTAAAATAGATAGATTAGACAAGTTCATGGATCTTGAAATGAGTTTAGATCAGGATTTTAAATATCTATAATTATATATTTTTTATTTATAATTTCAAGTATCTATTACCAGGATAGTGGATGGTATGTTGTATCGATGGACAAGTTGTTCATGCATTTTTGGAATTACCTTTTTTTAGTTTATTTTATTTACTACCTTAGATTTTTGATTATTCATTATTTATGGATTTTATTTTTCCATTTTATATAATTCTTACAATGTGATATAGGGTGTATAGTCACCCCACAATTCCACCTTATACCACTAATACTAGTCAGTAGCTTTTGGCATATGAGGAAGTGAACCTAAGGTACAATGGTTAATCTAGTTTAGTTACTATTCATAATGAACTAGTGTGGTGTTAAGAAAAGGTGGTATAAGAGTAGTTTATTTGTTGTTGATTTATTAATTAGGAGTTTATATAAAGTATTGTTATGAATGTTTTAGATAATTTGATGGATATAAGACCGGTGCATCGAGAACACATGTTCTGATACAATGTATTATTGTCGGGGATGGGATATTTTTATATGTTACAATTTAATTATAAATTCACATGGAATAATAAATATTTTTATAGGATTTGATGATTAATGATGTTTTTCTAGATCTTGGTCCATTGGAAATTGGATAGTAAAATTATTTAAATCTAGTCCTATAATAGCAAGGGACATATCATGCAACATATTAGGAACATACGACTAACATGACATATAGGCCTTATAATGTGTGATTTATATTACAAATGACTAAGGCTCATATGCTTAATGTTTTAGTAACAACATGTTTAGTGTCTTCCCACATAAGTACAAGGTGTAATACAACTCATCTTGGATGATTTGTATATAAATTTTATTTTGAATGGAAGGTCATGTGGAACAACTGTGATAGATTTATTATGATGGGGATGGTGTCCCCATCCTCATTCATAGTCAATGTAATGTCCCTGGGGAGTCAAGATAAGAATGCATTGGAATATTGATGAACCCATTATGGGATGTTTTCATTAATGATTTGTTATCTATAGTGTAAGTAAAAACTCATATGGTCTTTTCCCACATAGCATGGAATGAAGTTATTATTAATAAAACCATCTGAATTGTGTTTACCCTTTTATAGATCATCTAAGAAGATGTAATTATATATAAACCCTTTGTCCATTAACACATGATCCTCTAGGTAGGATTCTAATGTACATTTACTTGAATAGAATGGTTTCCCTTATTAAGGGTTGAAGTCAACATGATTCTTTATTGATTGATCATTATGATAAATATACAGGCACTGAGTGTTCTTTCCATAAACCTAGTACACTATAATTAACATTGAATTCCTTTATATTGAACCTTATAGGTTTATGTGGGAAGTAAATTCCCTTATAGAATCCCCTTCATGGGTGTATCCATTTAATTTGTACTTATCTAAATTCATAAAAACCCATATGGAATTTTATATATATAATTATATGATATCTTATATAACTGATGATCATTTAGGGTTATATAGTAATATCATATGAATATAATTTTGATAGATACATTCTTGGTCCTTAGTGATATAGAACCTTTATTGGGTATTATCATATAAGGTACCCAGTGATGGTTGGTTAATCATCACTCCATCGTTGATATCATGAACCTCAAAGCAGAATCCCTATATTAGGGAACTCTAAGATGATCTATGCTTAGTCATTTAATTCTTGGTATGTGATTCCTTAAATGATAATGGAATTATAATACTCCCTTAAATTTGTAGATTGTTTTTGGGTTTCACCAAATCATGGTTCCTGTTATAAATTATAGGTTGTTTCTACTCTAACATATTATTTATAACTAATATAATTGAACCCATTTGGGAATTATTTGACACTCATTGGTCTATAATATCATTACTTTCCTTTGAAACTACCCCTATTAAATTGATTTTTCATGTGTGTTATGTTTTATCTAAAAGTCGAGGTAGGAACAAGAATATTTCTCATTATTTATAATTAAAATTGGGTATGTACTATATGTGCATGCCCGGAATATATAAGGTGGTAGACATGAGATTTTTCATTTATGATACCCTTTGATTTGGTGTTTGGGCATGTCTATTAAAAGGGTTCTGAGATTGAATCATGAATGAAATGTCATATGACATCACCATGGTGAGGGATTTGACCTCTAGACTTGGTGGAAAGACCTAGTTCCCTCTACATGATACCTAATATGTGAGGATAGTTGTGAGAACTAGAGACCCCTAGATCGACTTAGACCCTAGTGCATCGACATTAAGTTAAATCAAGGGAATCCCATGAGAAGGGTTATCCCATGATGGTGGTATCTATTGATGTGAAGCACAAGTACATTCATCACCTTATAAAACAAATGGATGGGTGATTCTCATGTTTCATGGAATAGGTAGGATTAAATCATTAGTTTATAAATAAGCACGTAGGATTCTAGGGTATTTAGACTAGCATTGATAGGAAAGGAAATTCAAAGGCATGGTAATGTTGACCAATTGTTATTATATTACATTTTGGATAGATATTGGGGGGAACCATGTGACTATAATGATTTTGGGTGGTGGATAAGGGTGTGGATGAGGTTGATTTTCAATTGAGATAGGATACAGACTTGTGGTTCTAGAATTACATCATGACATGGGTAGTTGTTTGAGAAATCATGGAATATATTATGTGACTTTTTTTTGAATGGATTTATTAGGGATATGCTCCATAACTAAGATAGAAATTTCATCAATCATAGACATCTTATCTATTGTATAGTTGTACTCAAAAGAGGATTGTTCAAGAGTTGAAATTGATTACTATCATGAGTAGGATAAATATTGATTGAATTAAAATATATTTTTATGGTGGTGGGGAAATGGTTCATTTTTTTTTGAATAATTTATGTTTCCATATGATGATAGATGTTTTGGTAATAGATCGTGTGTTGTGGAATAGTAATCATATGGCTAGACCTTGATAAGAATTATCAGGGATATTTAGTGTCAACTTTTGACATAATGTGAGTGTGGATTAGAATGACTGACACATGTTTTGTAAGGGGATATATTGTCTTGAAGATAAAAGTGATAGAGGTTTTTTATAAGAGTATTATGTCTAGTTATGGATGGGGAATAGATTGTGGTGAATGAAAACCAATCTTATGGTCTGATGATAAGTCTTTTACAAAAGAAGGTATAATGTTACCATCTTTAAGTGTTTAACCCTCCTATGATATGAGTCATGTGAGTAATTTTGATCATTGTTTAGTCATCTGGTAATATTGATTTCAGTGGATAAATAAACTTGATCACTAATGTATTCAACAGTTATTCACTAATATACCATGGATGTAGAATCAGGTTATATCTAACCATGAATTCCTGGCTCAATAAAGTTATGAAGTGATCCTATAATGGCTAGGTTATTTTCCCATAAAGTTTTGTTCAATGGAATGATTATTGAAATGGATAAGGGATGGTGCATTAGGGATATTTCATTGAAAATAATGTACATTCTTTAGCCAGTGTGCTTGGATGATCATGGAATGCCTGTATAGATAATGTCTTCATGGTCAGGTTCCAGAAACATTTTTGTAGGTGGGACTACATTTTTTCAAGGAAGGTCTACCATAAGAGGTAAGACTAATGTTATCACATGTAATAAAAAGTTATGGGATTTAAACCAATTTGGGAACATTTTTTTGATTTGAATTGATTACATCGGGCATTTTCCATGGCCTTTTGAGGAAATGACTAAATTCTTGTTTTGTGAATGGTCTATGGATGCACATCTGTAATTAATTTCAATCAAGAAACAATAATGGGTTTTAGTGTTAACAATATTTTTTAAAATTTTAGATTTATAGCTGTTGTAATTAATGCCAAGTGTGTTCTTAAGAATAATATGATTTTTGATAACCCTAAGGTTGATGATGATCACCATGATTTATTCCTAAGATACTCACACAAATTTAGTAGATGCACAATGAATGAATTTTCTACAGCTATCTATGAATTAGAGAAAGGGATAATGATTAATGGGTATCGATTTATCATCTAGTACTGAGAGAGTATTTATAATATATTTCCTAAATATCATCCCCTTTGGAATTCATTCTAGTTTCCAACACCATAGTTTCTAGGGATCGGGACCTATGACTATGACATCGGATATGGAATATTGGGAAATAATCTATATTGAAATTCTAACACGTAACAAACTATGTAATGATATAATATTTTTATAATCAATTATAAACATTTTGAAATTTTTCCAATAAATTTATAGGCATAATATATGAATAAATTTATTTTTACACTCAAAATGTGTATTTTTCTAATTATGGTGTTTTTCCCACCTTTTTATTGCGTAATTATTTCAAATCTAGTTATTAAAATTTATAAAAATTATATTTGAAAAAAAACTTCTTCTTTGAAATATAAATAGAAAAAATTACTTTATTTTAATTTTTTGTATTTTTCTAATATGTTTTCCGTTTTGATCAATAGTGAAAATACTGCATTTTAATTGAAAATCACTTTTTCACCTATATAATTTATAGTGATAAATTATTTATTTGATTGTTTTTATTGTATAATTATTTCAATTTTATGTCATTTAATCTAATTTATTTCATTTTGACTAATTTCACATTGAATTTGGATGAAAAAACATTTCAATATTTTGAATTTTATCACTTTAATACCATATTTTCTAACCCCTTCGTCGAGATTACTTTTATGTTAATTTTATAAAAATATATGTATTGAATTTTAAAAATGGATTCTTTATTTTGAATCATTGGGTACGAATATAGTAAATAGGTCCCTTTTATTTTTGAAAAATATGAAAAATAAACTTTGGTATTTTTTTACTAGGTTAATGGTAAATCGGGTAAATATGTGTAGAAACCATATTACAAATATTAGAAAAATTACCAAAAACATGTTATAATTTTGTTGAATGAGTTACTATCAAAAACAATAGCCCTTGGACCAATTCTTTGATCTCTTAAATCCATATGTATGGCATTAACCCATTTATATCATTTTATTCAATGTAAATAAATTTTTCCACACGTTTTTTAAAAAATTGAAATATTATTAATATGGGGTTATATAAGGGATTCGTTTGATTATAAATCATATTTTTAAATAAAACTTATTTACCTTCATCATATAAATTTATTGTATTTTTTTTAGAGAAATAATTTACATAAATAATTAGAAAATGATGACATAGTAATTATTTAATTAATGGAAATATGTAATAAATGATATAAGAATATTTAATATAAATAAAACTTTTGATGATTAAAGTCATTCACATATATTTTAGAGTTATTTTTTATGTTTTTATGATTTAGAATTACTGTTTTCAATATATTATTTTTATATTTGTAAAGATAAAATAATTAATAGTTTCAAAATTGATATTAATGATATATTAAAATAAATAATATTTTAGTAAATTCAATAAAATTTATAAGAAAACTAAAATCCATAAAATTGATTGGTATAAGTCTTAAAATATTATAAATTACTCATTTAATGGTATTATTTCATTTTACATCAATTATATTAACCCCTAATGTTTAAATTACATGATAATAAGGTAACAATTAAAGAGGTTAAATAAGGGTTAAAAAATACATGGATTAAAATTACAATTAAAATTGTATAATTCTGATTGAATTAATGTATTTTACCCCATATTCATCATATTTTGTAAATTATAAACTTTTTAACCATTTCTAATTTCAAATTAAATTAATGTAATTTAATATTTTGTAGAATTCCATTAGTGTCCATATCCCCTCTTATAAAGTGCACACATTAGTCTTATTTCATAACTCACAAAAAACTAATTTATTTTACATTATCAAAAAAAATTTATGTAATCCCTATCTTAATTATAGTTCTCTTATTTTTGTCCAAACAACACCTTATGTTGTCTTAAGGTGATAAGAAAAGGAGATCATCCGAAGAAGATATATTATTTTAATCACATATTACAGTTTTATTTATTCATAAACTTCATTCATATATTATTCAACCATTATGAAATAATATCTCCATTATAATCAATATAATATGATTTTATAATGTTAATATCATCACCCAAATCGATATACACTTTTAACAAATGGGAAAAGAATTATCAGTTTTTTTGTTCGAGAGACGTCCACCTTAAGGAATGATATAATTTGTTTTTCATCACTATCTCTCAAGACTGATTATAATTATAGAATCAATGTTTATATAGGTTATTTATTAAATATTTATCATTTTTAAATAATAATATATCATTTATGTTATTACCATTCAATTCATATATAAATGATAACGTCGTTCGTCTGTAAGTGTGAACTAGAACCGCCACAAAGTAGTGGGATTTGTTTTTCATCTCCACATCACATGGATGATATATATATATATATGTGTGTGTGTGTGTGTGTGTTGAAATTATAAATATTATATTAATGGTATTAATATCATTTTATTAATCAAAAAATTAATAATTACCTTTTTTCCATAGTGATCATTGAATTATGAAAACGTTTTTCATGTATACGTACATCCTACGATCTACATGATTATAGAACAGTTCATCATCATAACTATACATAATGGTTTTATTTAATAGTATAAAATATGTATAAAATATTATTATTATGTAATTATTCTTTTGGAGATGACGGGCTAATGACACTTTGATTTTTGACATCATACCAAATTCATTTTGGACTCTAGTATCGAATATCGTCAAAAGTTTTCACATTAACATAAATAATTTTGTATTTTTTATAACATGAAAGTAAGTTATATAAGAGGAATAATAAATATTGAAATTTTACTAAATAAAGTAAAAATTTATCCTATTTTTATTATTTCGTAATATTAAAAACTTATGTGATGAGTCGAACTAATGGTTAGGGGTTTTCTTTTATAAAAAATTTAAAGTTACTATTTAAACTATTTTTACAAAATCCAAAGTAAATTATTTTCTTAAAATACATGGATTAAATAATATTTATCCCTTTTATATAATGATAATATTATTATTCTTACATTAAATATACTCAATTTTAAAATTTTATTTTCATGTAATGTGTTTTAATTTATTAGTGTGCAGCTTTGTAAAAAGAAAACGTGATTCCACAGTGGAAAATATATTTTTAATATATAAAATATTAATGAGTTATTATTATGTTATGGTTATTGGGAATTTGATTGAGTATGTGAGTTTCTAGGATAAAATAATAGATTGTGAACAAATTATAACCCTCTAATACATTGGGTAATGATATAGAGTTAATCGGTAGAGTTTCTCCTAAGAGATTTAGGGAATACACAGTAGTGGGTATTCTAAATTTAACCTTGAATGTTACACCATAAGTTTCCACAAGAGATAAACAATGAGTAAGTTTAATATGTAAATGATTCAATAAGATAATTTTATGATTTATTTTTTTTATGATTTTTTATCAAAAACTTATGATTTCATGAGGTAAGATAAAGAGAGAATGTTTTATAAGTGAAAAGTATTACTCTGTGAAAGTTTTTTTATGGGTTTATAATTATCCACACAATAAGAGATTATTTTTTATGTCCCATTATAATATTTATTTTCTCATCTAATGTTTAAAAAAATATGTTATAAATGTGTGTAAGATAATAAAGGAATTCAATTTGAAAGTTATGAAACAAATTATGAAAAAATAATCATTTTTATTTTAAGAGTTTCATATTTTGTATAAATGGATATTTTTTTAGTAGTATACACTTTTTATCGATATGGATTTTCAAGAATAAATTATGGAACAATTACTTATAAATCTAAACCAAAAAATACCCATAATGTGAATGAATCAAAATTCTTGATTAAAACTCAATATTTTGTAATGTTTTAGTATATGTCCTTCTAATTTGTATTAGATAGACATTTAGATAAATTTTGGGGATATAATATTATTAATATGACATCAAAAAATATTTTCAATTTATGGTGAATTTAATATAATATAAAATTTTATGATTATCATGTTTCTTCATATAAGATATGTTTATTCAAAATGGTTTCTTATAGAAAAAATAATGTAGATGTGGTGGGAAGGCATAGAGAATAAAAAGACCTTCCAAATCAGCATCTTGAAAAATTAATCTCATGTTATAAGCCCTGATGTAGTTCTGTTGGAAAAGAATCATTATTTTGAAGAATATCCAGTTCAGTTTCATGAATAATGAGAAAAACTTTTCTCGATTAATGTTGTTCATCGGGATAAGGATTTATAGAAAACCATATAGTTTAATAGCCAACATGTGAATCAGAAAATAGTATAATGGAACGATATCCCCACTAATTAAATAACAAATTAAATTTCTTGGATTAAATATCCAAAAGAGGGAATAATTTAACAACTCAGGTAATGATATAATAAGTTTAAAATTATTTATAGTTATTTTTGACATTCATACAATTTATTTATTGGTATAATATTATAATAAAATTACTTTTTTACAAAAACATATTATTTTTAATATGGTAGTTTTTCCATATTTTGATGGTGTATATATTTTAACTCTATTTTTTGAAAATTTTAAAAATACTATTCAAAAAAATAAACTTGTTACATGAAAATAGAATATCAAAACATACATTGTTATTTTTTATCATATTTTTGATAAGTTTCATTCTTTTATGAATGGTGAATAATAATGCATTTTAATTGAAAATATATTTTCCATCTAAAATATTTATGGTGATAAATTATATTTTTAATTGGTTTTAAAGTATTATTATAATAATTTAATATCATTTAATCTAATTTAGTTCATTTGAATCTATTTCTCATTGACTTTTGGATATAAAAACATTTCAATATGTTTAATGTTTTCAGTTTAATAACTCGTCTTCTCACACCTTCAGTGGGAATAGTTTTTAATTAATATTTTCCACTTATGTGTTTTGAATTTTGAAAAATGGATACCTTATTTGGAATCATAATTTATAAATTTATTAAATATCTTTCTTTTATTTTTGGACAATATGAATAGTAACTTTGGTACATTTATTACCACATTTAACGGAAAATCATGTAATTAAATGTGGAAATAATAATTTAAATAATTGAAAATAACCATATAACTAGTCCTAATATTATTAAATGATTTATTATTTATCCAAATCTCCATGGGTGAATTTTATGAGATATTTAATCCACTTCAATGACATTAATCCATTTATAGTATTTAATTTAAAGAAAATCAAATTTTTTCATACTTTTGTTTTTAACAAGTTAAATATTTTTAACACGGGGTTATAAAGATCATATTTTCAATTATAAATAGTTTTTTGAAATTTAAAGTTTTGATATTTATGATAAATGTTTACTTTATTTTTAGTGATGCACTAATTACCTTAAATATTTATACAAAAATGATGTAGTAATTGTTTAATAAATAGAATTATTAAATAAAAGATATAAAATCAATTAAAATAAATATAATTTTTTATTAATAATATAATCCATGAATTTTGTAGACTACTTTTACATGTAAAATATTTGAGGAATTTTTGTTTCAAATTTATATTATTCTATATATTTAATGGTAAAATAATGAATAGTGTCAAAACTGACATTAATGATACTTTAAAATAAATAAAATTATTTAATGATAAAAAAATATAAATATATTTTATTAACATTAATTATTATTAAAAGTCATAAAATTTCATAAATGACTCACTTAATGGTATTTTAAAATTTTATAATAATTATACTAACCCTAAAGTGTAAATTGCTAGAAATAACGATATTAATTAAAGGTTAAATAAGAGTTAAAATAAAAATATAAGGATTAAAACAAATCCCATATTTTTAATTGGATAAATGTATTTTGACCCATACATATACTATATTAAAAATTACTAATATTGGATCTTTTTGTAATAGAAAATTATTTTATATTAATTTAATATTTTGAAGAATTTGAAGAGTTCCCCTCACCTCTCTTATAAAAGGGAACCAATTTTTCTATTTTATTCACACTTAAAACCATGTTTTTTCAATCAATCAACACAAAAATGACATAATATAATCCCTATATATATTCTAGATCAATAATTTTAATAATAACACCAACCATAGTGATATTATGGTGTTAATAAAAGGATATTGTCAGTAGAAGAGGAAACATTTTACATAAGTACTTTTGTATTATTTTTTCTTTAACTTCCTTAAAATATTATAGAAACATGATTAAATAATCACCCATTATAGTAAATATATTTTGATGTTAATTTTTATATATCATCACTTAAATAAATATCCACTTTCTTTAATTATGAAATAAATTAATCATTCGTGTTTACGAAGAACTACCACCTCGTGAACTGATATAATTATTATTTAGTCACCATCTCTCAATACTAATTATAATTATGTAATTAAAGATTATATACCATATCTATAACATATTTATCATTATTAATTATTATTATATCATTTAAATTCTAATCTTTCCATGCACAAAAGATGATTTCGTCATTCATCCGTAGGTGTGAACTATCACCTCCATGAAGTGATGTGATTTGTTTTTTCATCACCACATAATATTGATGATAAATATAAGTATATTAAACTTATTAATATGATATTAATTATATTAAAATAATTATATATCAAAAAAATAACTTCTTCCTATAATGATCATTGAAAAAGAAAAATGTTATTCATGCGTACTTACAGCTTACCACTTCCATGATTATAACATAGTTAATCATTAATAACCATACATAATGGTTTTATTTAATAGTATTAAAGATATATAAATGTTGTTTTTATTTCATGAGTATTATTTTGGAGATGATGGAATAATTACATTCTGCCTATTGGCATCATACCAAAATCATTTTTGACTCTAGTACTAATTATCATCAAAACATCTAACATGAACATAAATAATTAAGTAATTTTTATAACATGATAAAGAAATATATAAAAGGAATAATAAAAATTAAAAGTTATATTTGTAAAGGAAATAACTATCCAACAAATATTATTTAGGAAGAAAATTATTTCACTTGAAGTGCCTAACTCATGTAAAAGAATTTTATTTTAAAACCCACTTTTAATGATACATTTTCATATATTTCTATCAAAACCTAAACGAATTTTTTAAAATATATGGACTAAACAAAATTTCTTGATTTTATGTTTATTTGATGTATTTTTTCATACTTTAAATGTTTAAAACATTATTTTCAAATAAAGTTATTTCATTTATGAGTTTGTGGATTTGTAAAAAAGGAAAAGTGATTTTGAAGTGGAAATGTTTTTTATATTTTATGAAATATTTATATGTTATGCTTATGTTATAGTTCTTTGGAATTGTGTATGAGTACAGGTGGTTTGAGGATAAATAAGGGGAGGATGATCCCATCATATGTCTATAATTAAATGTGTAATGAGATAATTTAAATTCATTGGGTTTATCCTAAGAAAATAAGGTGAAATACTGTGGTGGTATTCTAAATGTAACCATGATGGTTACTCCCTATATTTTCATAAGAGTTATAGTAATTGTAATACTTACATATAAACAATTCCATAAGTTACCTTTACTATTTATGTTTTCTATATAGTTTTACAAGAAAATAATTATTCCATGAGGTAACCTAATGAACTTTTGTTTTATGGGTGAAAAGTATAATATTGTGAAGAAAATTTAATTTGTTTATAAGTATTCAT
Source organism: Viscum album (assembly GCA_963277665.1). Taxonomy (NCBI): domain Eukaryota; kingdom Viridiplantae; phylum Streptophyta; class Magnoliopsida; order Santalales; family Viscaceae; genus Viscum; species Viscum album. The sequence continues at coordinate 1,545,995,642 of OY728153.1, read as the reverse complement.
GGAATAATAGTTTATTTATTCAATTTATGTCCCTTAATGATCATTTTTTGAGAATTCGATTTTTTAAATGTTTTTATGGGTTATAAGGATGGTTAAGAAAAGGAGGAATTCATGATTAATGTTATAGAGACTTCTAATATAAAAGAAATCATGTTTAATTTTAAGGGTTTTATAATTTAAAAAATATTGATACTATTCTTGTATTATCAAAATTGTATAAATTTTGGATGTTATATATTAATTTTTTCAGAATTATCAAAATATCAAAACCATAAAAGATCTATAGAGTGAAAGAATCTAAATTCTTGAAAGAAAATTCAAGATTTTTTATGTTTATGGTCGGTTCCTTGTATTACTTGTTGATTTAGTGGTATTCCTAGGACAACTAGGATCCTACTCGATGCATTACTTATCAGATATCTAGCGGTTACCAAGAATCTTAACTTATATTTTGAGGAGGCGAGTATGGGTGATCGTAGGGAAAAGACTTGTAATCCCTATTGGTGATGTATCTTACTTTGAGACATCTAAAACACTGAAATAAGTCATTATGCTCAAACACGAGTATCCATTAGTCCTTATGTTTGCAAATATTTATTTTTTTAGTTTTAATAATAATTATTATTATTATTTGATTGAGTAATATATTTACACATATACTGCTCTTATTGGATATGTATGAGACTTTGTGGGTGGTTCCATACTTAGTTTTATACTCAAACCCTACAGTATATTTCCTTGTAATTGGGTACCATGGAAAGTGTCCATGTGGATTCCAATAGGTATAGGTTGAGTCTTGGGGAGAATTATTGATCCAGACAACTTAGATGAGTACAAGTTTCTTAAGGTGAGTTTTTCATAGGATGTCACGCATCCATCAATTTATTTTCCTTCGTTGTTATTTAATTATATGATACCATCTTAGTGGAAGGTTAGTTATATATATTTCATGGTTGTTCATAACATCAAGAAATTTTATTTATTATTCATTTTCAAAAAGATTTACTACTTCCACATTTTCATTATTAAACAATTAGGATGTATTTGTTTATTTTATTTTTATTATTCATTCATAGAGATGTGGTATAGTGTTTTTTAATTTACACCATATACTACCACTACAAGTCAGCAGCCTCTAGAGTACGCTGTGGTGAACCTGAGGTACATTGGTGAACCTAGATTTGTTACTATTCATAGTTTAGTAAAGTAGGGTCATTACATTTTTATACATATGTTTTACTCATATGGACCATGTATGTGGATTACCTTATGACTCAACTCATATGTTTATGAGAAATATTTATACCATGACTCCTTGTTTATAATCTATTATTTTTTGGGATTGATTTTCTGAAGTTATGATCATGAACATTAGTTCCATTTTCATACCCATATGGTTATATTATTCCCACTAATGATCATTGATTTATAATTCCCATGTGTACCTTTACTATTTTTTGGATCTCGCCATTCATATATTTAAAATTCCCCCAACATATAAAGAATGATACTATGTATGGAATGTCAAAAATAGTTTCCCATGTTGTAAATGTAGTGGTGTGTTTTTAATTATTTATGTGAATTAATAAATGTTAGGTATTTTTGGAGAAATCATCATTTCAATGGAATGAAATGGGTTTGTTTTATGAAAATAATTTTTCCAAAATAACTGGAACTATAAATCTACAAGTTCATGTGTTTGTAAGTGTCTCAATGATGTTTATTGATAACACAGTTATATGTGGTTAGATATATATTTTTATAGTTTTTTATTTAAACCAATATGTATAGAATGTATTTTTTTCACCTGATCTGAGTGTTTAAGCCTACAATGTTATAGTTTGTATAATAGGTGGGTTAATATAACCTTAAATATTATTAAATTATTATATTTTAGTCATTTAAGAGTCACTGATACCCTTATGGGTTGATATTTTTATGGTTGATCAAATGTTCACCATAATAAATACCCCTTTATAGGTATTATGTTATTGGATTTTGAGGTGATTACTGATATTCATGTAAATTGATTTGTTCATTTAGGGAATATATGATTCAGATATAAATAACCCATTATATTGATAGATGATTTTATGGTGATGTAATTATGTTTAATTCGGGTATTAGATTAATCTATTTTGGGAACATAAGTTGACCACTGGACATTACTATGGGGATTGAAAATTGATTTTTTTATCACGAGATGAGGTATTTTTTAAAATATTAATATATTTTTGATGTATATATGATTAATATATATGGATTGATATGAAATAACTTTTTCCTATGGATAAAGGTATGTAAAATTTTAATAATATATGTTTATATGATTTTTGGGATTATTATATGATAATAAAGGTCTTGAAAAGTTTTTGTTTGTAATTTTTGGGAATTAGAGGTTAATTCAAGAAAATATGAGCTAGAATGACAGGGAGATTTATTATTCCATATTTTAATTAAAATCATGGGTTGAAATGAAGTATTTATTGGATAATAAATATTATGATTCATTTTACTTGTGATATTATTGCATTCACTAATAACTTATTTATTCCCACATTAATTGTATTTTGTTTTATTTAATGTATATAACTATAAGGAATTTTATTAACAATTAATGTGATAGATAATGAAATAATCATCCTCTTGAGTAATCAAATGAAATCGAAACTGAAATGACAATACATTATGGTTTCCATGTATAGATATCTTGAGTTTCTATTAATAACATTAATATTTTCAATACATGAATCACATATATTAAGAGAGAAATAGAGTTTTATGGAAATATATATGATACATACCATGGAGTAAATAAAATTAACAATATTACATTTTAAAATTGGAGGGAAAATCCAAGTAGAAACATTATTCATGGAATAGGTAAATTCATTAGTTTGGGAAGAGAATCCCATTAATCACATGAATTCTAACAATATATGAAAATTACAACTATATAAATTAATTGAAAAAACAATCACCCAAGGATACACCAAAACATTAGTTCTTAAATTGTTAGAAAAATGATCATTATAACACCAATGTTACCAAATCAAGTTGGAATGATGAAAATAAATTTTTGCAACCCCATAAGACATAAAAAATATATATTTTATACAGTCAGAACTACTACGTGATTCATAATAATGAATGAGATTAAGATACATTCATCATCGACTCATGAACTAAAAAATAAATATTATATCGTGAATATATTATATGGAATTAACCTCACAACCATAATGTTTAGATAAAAAACTATTTATAAAAATCATAATGGTATGATAACTCTCTCTCGTGACTATAACCCCATTTCAATAGACTTTTTTTGGAACAAACTTCATAAAAATCATAGTATTCCCTATTTTTTAGAATTTTTTGTATTTTTGGGAATGGGTTGGATCTCCCTAAATATATCCCATATCAGTATCTGAGGTAAATATGACATATTTAATATCCCAAATAACTGTATTCATTTCATTTGTTCAAGGACTGTTATAAACTCCAAATGGAAGTTACTCACATTATATGGGTTTTATCCTGGCGGTTATTTATCTCCAATAGTTGGTGATAAACTCAATATCAGAGGCATGCATATAATAATAATAAAAGATAAGTTTATTTGTATTTCCTAGGATAGTAATATTGATATCTTATTAGAAATTATATCTTCATTATTTACTATCTTATGGATACCATTAGAAATTTTATTACTATGTGATACTTATAATTCTATGAGCGTAATTTATTTATAGTTGATATAATATGACACCCACTATTTTGGAATGTAATTAACTTTAAATTAAAACATTATTCAATATCTTGTATTTCTATCAACATAAAACTAAAAAAAATTTCAATATATACATTATTACACTACAATGTAAGCATTAATAAATTAGGATAATATAATGTGAAACATCATTAAGAATATTACAAAAAGAATGAAACCTCTCAAAAATAAAAAGATGGTAAAATGATTTACTATAAAAATATGTATTATAATTCCTCACATATTATAATTATGATATTTATATAATATTTTTGCAATATTCAAGTTATGAAATATTAATTAAATCAACGAAATGAATAAAAAACTATAAGAAATTTTAATTTAATTATACATGGTTATACACATATGTTTTGTTTAAAAATATTGTTTTCATTATATAGATTATATTGTTTATTAGAAGACAATTTTATATATTTTATAATTTCAATATTATAATATCGAATTCATTTTTTTATTCATCCTTACAAAATTATCTTAAGTTCAAATTTTGGTATTTTTTTCAAATTGTTGTTTTTATGTGACTAGTGACAAATAAAAATTTTACAAATAACTTTTCATTAATGATATATTTTTTTATATAATAATTATTTTAAAATATATAAAACCATTATCAAAAATTTATATTAATTTTAGGATTAAAATAATTTATTTATTTGAAAAAAATGTTTAATTTCTAAACTTATGTTTGACATTTTTTATCCATGTTTATAAGTTAAACTAATTCTAAAATATTTTTAATATTATTTATTCAAAATGATAGATTCAATTTAAGATTTAATTTAAATTAACATGCCTCTAATTTTGTTAAAAATATTAAATATTTTTTGTATCACTTTTATACTTGATTTTTGTGTAAATTAATTTTTGTTCATTAAAGAATTTTTTTCGAAAAAATAGTTTTCATTGAATTTGTTGTACAAATATTAAAATTAAATATTAATACCTCTATAAATTCAATATTGAAACATATTATCCATATTTTTTATTCCTATTCATAATATTCAATGCGTTGGATTTAATTTGTAGTCATAAAATTAATTTACTACGGTAAAAGTCAGTCATTATAGTAAGGGTTAAATGGGTTTTAAAGGATTAAGACAATGTCCTAAGGTCACAAATATCAAAAAATTCTATCTATAATTTTATTATATGATATTTTATAGACCTATAATTTCTTTATTTTATTTTTTTCTTGGTAAATCGTTACCTTCAGAAATACAATTATATTAATTTAATGTTAAGAGTATTTACAAGCATGTCACACCTCTCATCTATAAAAGCATCCCATAAAACCATCACTTATCCATCTAAAATGACCAATTTATCTAAAAAATGTCTTAAAACACTTCCCAAAATCTCTATACACTACCTAAGGGTTTTGGCCTCACCAAAAGACTATCCTAAGAAGGTATAAGGAGAAATCCTAAGGAGAATACCAAAGGAAGAGGTAATTAACTTAAGTGACTTCATTCAAGTTTCATTCTTAATAAACACCTTCAAAATCATATTTATCTATATTAAGATAATTACATTAGTGACATTATTTCCTTTCAATTATATTATGTTAATGTAACATCCATTTTCTTCCTTATTTCCATCTAATTGACGATAAAAATTTCTACGTTTTGTACCTTTGAACTTCCATCTTAATGAATGGAGTATTTAATTTTTCATCGATTCCTCACAAGGATGGTTATAATGATATTTTTAATTAATAAATATTATATTTGGAAAAAAATTAAAATTATGATAAATTTATAATATTGTTATAAAATTACATTGTCTAACTCATTCAGTTTTATTAACATGCTCATGTTTTAGTGGGGCTGACTGCCCACAGGAACAATATTATATCATTTATGACATGAATGATTAATTAAAGATATATTATTATAATATAATTTATAAATAATGGATTTGAGTTGTATTTATTATTCTATAATTGTTTTATACATTTTTATTCACTAACAATTCAAATTATTTATACGGAATAAAAATTTCTAAAAAATGATATTTATATTTTTTCCTGGAAAATCATCATCATAAGTTCCCTGAAATGAATGTGGGAAAATGAATTTATATTGACAAAACACTATAAAAATTCAATAATATTCAATTAATGATAAATCCTTGATCATGGAGAAATTACTAGAACTTATGAATCAAATTGTGTGAGGGAAACTAAATAGTTAATACAAAGATATTAATTTTAGAAATGAATTATTAAAAAATGGATGAGAAGAAATTATAAGTGAATCATATATAGTGAAATAAATATTAATATGGTTCTTATATATATTTATATAAATATAAATTTAATATATAATATTTTGGAGTGTGTTTTACTAGGAATATGTCTGAAGTAGGAATATTTTAAACTCAGTTTACTTTCATTGTCTTTTATTACTTGTCCATTGACTTTATAATGAGATGGTTTATTTCATGATGAACTGTAATTTTTTCATGTGGTATATATGCATGTATAATGTGGATTTAAAATGGTTTTAAATATTTACTTCATTTATTTTTTGTTACTTTATATGGTATAATCTTGTAAGGGGTTTCATCTCAATTTCCTTACATTATGATATGATTCATATTCACCACTTGTTTCCCTCTTGTGTATTTTAGGCCCATGTAGGTTTTTCATCAGTTGTTATAAGAAATGAAATATATTTAAAATATATATAATATTCTCTATTTCAATTAGATTGGGCTCAAATGTTATATAAGACATACAGTTTTCTCATTTCAAATTTCCTTCTTTTAGACATGTTTTGTGTTGGCCAGCCATGTTCATTTATATGGTGCATATATTTCTTATTTGTCATGTTATAATAAGAATCTATTTATTCTAAAGTAAATTTTATTTATATTTTTACTTTCATTTATATAATGGATTTTGATTTTAAAAACCATAATGAATTTTATTTAAAACCAATGTATTAAATGTTTTGAGGACTTTTACCCAACATTTTCAATTCCATATCCACACATTATATTGTATCCAAAAAATTTCTATATACTTAAATGATTTTAATGAAAATTTTAAACTATTATTGACTTTATTTATATGTTTAAAAAAATAACAATTTCAATGTTTTTTATGTCGGTCACTTTTGACTTTCTTTACAAAAGTGTGAAAAAAATAATATTTACTGCTTAAAATCCTCTTCTCATCATCATGACCATTCTTTAGGATTAATATTACTTAATATTTTTACATGTTTTTTTATAAAAATAATATTCCATTTTTATTTTAAATTTTCATTTCTTAATGTTAGTTAATGAAATGGATATTATTTTTTGAAATATTTTTTAAACATTAATTTCATTTAATTTATGTATATTTTTATCTTTCAGTAAATATTTTATCATATGAACATAGTTGTTTTCATATTTAATGATTTAAAATTATTTTTCAAATAATATATTAATATTCTCTTTGATAACAAATGGGAAGTGTTTCTAATGTGATTTATTACACAGTTTTTAATCAATATTACATATTTTTTAAATAAGATATTTTATAGTTTCTATTCTTCTTTTATATATCTATAAAGAATATAAATTTTAGAAAGAATTTTTTAAATAAAACTATAAATTTTTTATGATTTAAATACTTAGATAATTGAATCATTTTTGTTAACCATTCAAATAAATTATTTCATCTTATGTGATACCATAAAAAATATTGTTTAACCAATTTATTTTCTTTGGGGTTCTCATATCCTTCATCATTGTTTAATTTTTATTATGGTCTAGTAGGTATGTGTTCTAATTTTATCATCCACCTTCTTTCTTCAGGTGTTTTATGATGATTTTTTATGGATAAAATCATGAAAATCAATTATTTTCCCCTGGTTAATGAAGCAATTAATTCATAATTAATGTTCTTAAGTTTATTTGAAACACATTTCTATAGTTATCATTACACAATGGGTGGGACCAAAATTATATTTCCCTATAATTCATTGATAAAATAATTCTATATAATGAGATAAAAAGTATGAGACTAGTGAGTGAACCCAAACCACCAAGGTACTCTATCCATTAATCCTTTAAGAGAATGAAAGATGAACCAAATGAACTATTGATCTATGTTTATATTGTAATGATTATATTGGTTGTGGTCCTTGAATAAGGAAATTATTTTCTATACTTATTTGTATACCAAAGTTTAATGCCACATTCAGATACATATATTTTTCTCTTATATCTTATGGTTGAAAATCCTATTACGACTCATGTAATATATAATGTCGATGCCTTATTAAATGACAAATTATTTATAATCACTTTTTTATTTATGATTATATTAATTTATTAGTATACATATTGATTATGTTCACATATCTATATCATTATCATATTCTCACTTCTGATTTTGGATTTTTCTTAATTCCCAGATTTATCCTATCTAAAACTATTAGATAACCCATACTATGTTTCAATTTCCCCATTATATAAAGAATAATATTATTTAATGTATATCTAAATGTTTTAAAAATATGTATAATTTCTTTGGATATGGTGAATACATTATATGAAATAATAAATTTTATATGTTGTGGGAAAAATTTCTATTTTGATAGAAAGGCATGGGATTTATTACATAAAATTTGTTTTCATAATTCTCTAAGACACCAATACAAAATGGTAATTTGTATATAAGTGGTTGATTAATCATTATTTATAATATAATTATAGATGGTTAAATTTTAGTTTTTATTATTTGTATCAAATATAGTTTGTAAGGAATATTCTTTTATCATCAGATTTGGTTGTAAATATATTTTTCATTGTAGTTGGTATTAGATTTGTGCTTAGATCACATTATAGTTTTGGATTTTATCAGACGAGGGTATTTAATTGTTTTGATTATTATTTTGTGTTAATATTTATGGGGTTGATCATAATTTTAAAGACATGAATACCCCTTTTGAGGTATTGTGTTATTAGATATTTAGGTGATTAATGGTATTCTAGGAAATTTTAATTGGTTCTTAGGTAGATTATGTGACTGATGAATAAATATCCCTTTTTTTAATAATAAATTTAATATATAGGTAATTACTTATATTTTGTAAAATTGGTTAACATGTTTTACGAATATATATGTTTTTTATAGATGACCTTATATATCAAAAATTTATTTGAGGACAAGGTAATTCTGATTATTTTGGGAGAAAATTAATTTATTTTGGAGGTTTATTATTCTAAGGTATATGGTGATTTGTGCATGATTAATATAGTTTATAGATAAGGTTTCATTAAATTTCATGAGTATAAGTTTATATGGTTTTTGGGTTTAGAAAATTAAAATAAATATCATTATTATTTTGAGTTGGTCATTTTGGGATTATGACATAAATATTAAGAAAATATGATTTGAATTATGAATGAGTTACAGATTCATAATTAAATAAAATATATCATGGGTTGAAATAGATGTGTTATATGATTAAAAAATTTTGTATTGATATTCCTTATGATATGATTATGTACTCTATTTATTTCACAATGTTTAGAGAAAATGTTTTTTATTTAGTTGATGGATGGAACTTAGGGGAATTTCATTAACATCATATATGAATGATAATGAAATTAAAAAACTCATGAGAAATAAAACCACATGGTATCTAAAATTAAAATTATTATGGTTATGTAGAACTAGTTATCTTGTCTTATTATTAAAAACATGGATACTGTTAATCCTTAAAACACTCAAAAAAATGGAGTTTCATGGAAGCTTAAATCATATAAGTCGTCAAAGAATAAAAATTAATCACACTATATTTTAAAACATTGGGAGGAAAAATGGGGGAAATAGTCTCCATGGAACCATAAAATTCTTAAATTATGAAAGAGAAGATCATTAATCCTAAGAAGACCAATGAAAGATGAGGACTCTAGCTAATGAACATAAAAGGGAATCATGGCCTATGGTTCTACCCACACTATAAAACATTAATTCACTGTACTATGGCAATTATTCATGATATTTTATCGAACAAAGGATTAATGATATTAATCAATTAAAGATTCACACTAAAGATGTGAAAAAATTGAAGTTTTATGAAATCACAACTTCTGAAGTGATTCTAAAAAACAATGTGTCGTCCGAAACACACACCATCCTTTAAAAACTAAAAAATCCATATTCTATTCTGGAACTATACAATACGTTATATATAGAATGTTATATAAGGGAATCTAATCACCACATAAATTATTAAATTGATAATTATTGGATAAATATCTTAATGGTGTTATGATTTATTCTCATGAATATAATAAAATTTTAATAAAAAAAGGATTCTGCTCTTATGAATATTATTATTCTCTAATTAGTAATATACCAGAATAATGCAAGGAATAAACATGTCCAAAGTACTATATCCCATGTAACTAAAGAGTGTAAATAACCCAAGGTCTATATGGATAAAAATCACCACGTCCAAGGATCAAGAGATGGATCCAACTACAAAAGATCTTTTTCCCTTGCTAGAACCTTGACAAATATAATATAAAAACACCCAAATGCACATGTAGTGAAAGAGAAAACAATCCTATTAGGGTATCACCAATTATTCCAAAAAAAATTAATAATAGATTAACTAATGTAATTCTTTCAATTTTATGGTAAACATTTTTGGAATTTCAAAGCACATTTTAGTAAATTGTGATATATTTTTCAAATTATGGGAAATACTTTATGTAATGGATTTACATTTCAAAAATTGGAATTCAAATAATATAATGGATGAAATTATACACTTTAAGTAAATAATTTTATATAAATTCAGAATGGGATTGTAAAATTGTTCCACAAATATTGTCATGCATTAATATCTCAAATATAAAAAAGTGAGCAACATAGCAATCGACCAAATTGGAATGAATATTCCATGATATAGGAATCAACACTCTCTATGTGATTACAAAAATATGTGTACACATATGGCCATAAGACACTGGTTAGAGAGGACTCTCCACCATCACCTGAAAGATGTGATGTGTTGCATGTATGTTTTATAAAGATATAATAGCATAGTATATGTAAAAATAATTCAGCAACAACCTATGGTTTTCATGTTATCTTACACAACCAATGGTTGTAAAATTATTCTAAGACTACTTAAAATACTATAAAGTTCCATTCTTTCAGTTCAATGCTAATTTTCAATTTAAAACCAAAACAAGTTTTAAAAAATCATTGCCCTTTAAGAAGATAAAACCATTGGGATCTATCAAAATATTTTAATTCGTATACAAAACATTGAAATACATTCAAAACTAGTTCCATAATTTCAAAATTATTTTCCACAATTAAATTTACAATTTAATTGAAATCATTTCCATCAAATACAAAAATTAAATTTTATAATTTAAATTAACCAATTTCCATAAAATACACCACAATTCAATGAAATTTTGGGTTACCAAAATTCTCAAGACAAAACCATTTCAAATATCCCAATTCAATAGAATTGTTTGTTTATCAAAAAAATAGAAATTAAGTTTGAGAAATTGAATTTAAATAAAAAATTTAAATAAATAATGTAATTATAGGTAAATGAATTTTATAAATCAAGATGTAACTAGTTAAATCAATGTTGTCTATGTTTTCAGAACTGATAAGCCACCATATGTGTTTCAATACACCACATCATATCCTTATTATCAAAAGGAAATCAAATATCACATGTGATGATATTTTATCTCTCCCGTATGACATTAAAATTATAGATTAAAATATTCCATGTGATAATACATTAACTCTCCTAGACAATTTTAAATTATAATTTAAAATAGTACATGCGATAATAATTTATCTCTCGTGGATAATTTTCAAATTATTTATTTAAATATCATATACAATGATATTTTCTCTTCAAAATAATTCTCAAATTATCATTTAGATTTATCATATGTGAGGGTAATTACTCTTTTTAGAATAATTTAAAAATATTGTTTTAATTTTTCATTTAAAAAATGAAAACATTAGAAATCTTCTTTTAATAAATTGAATGATTATATTCTAATAACTATTACTTAAAAATTATAATTTCTCCATCATCTAATTATAATTTGTTTCAATAAATTATCCATTGAGGATATGGTGAAATTGACCTTTAATAAGTTTTTTTATAATTATATTTTATTATTACTGTCATTTTTATTTGATACTTGAAATGAATTACAGATTAAATAATATTAATAATTAACCTTTAATAGTCTGAAAATTATCAATTGATAATTATATTAATTATCCATTGATAATATATGTAAAAAAATATCTTTGATATTATCATGAAATTAATCATTGACAATTCCTTGTAATTAAAATTTGATTATTCTTAGAAATTTTATTTTGATAAATTCCCAATATTAATCTTTTAATAATTTCTTTATAGTTATTATTTGAGAACATCATCTAACTATTCATTGTAAGATAATTATTTGTCATTATAAATAATTTTTTAAAACATTATAATTTTATAATTATATAAATTATATCATCATAATTAATTACTTGTGAAATTTTCATTGATAATTAAAATAATTATTCATGATAATAATACAATAATATTCTTTTGAGAAACATTAATAATTAAATTATTTAAATTTATAATAAATAATCATTCATTAGTTATTTTATGAAATATACCATGAAGTTTGGGAGAAAAAGAATACCTTTATAAACCTAGGATTTGGTGATTACTCATTTAATTAAACTTCCCTAAAAACGTGTATATGAAAATAGAATAAAAATAATAATAATAACATTAAGAGGAGAACCTACGATATGAGGCACCCCCACCAAGAATATACAGGATGTCTTTTACACACTAAGAACAACACCATCTCTAGATCGATCTTCACCATTTATATAAAAAGAACACCCAATATGGTTCACACTTGTGTAGATCTGCGATGCACCACAAAAATCTGTTTGATTATAAATAAATCCAAAACTTATTTGTTCATTAACCAAAAATTGAAACCCCAAATTTAATGAATTGTTTCAACTAAAAATTAATGAAAAATAATTAAATTCATCTGATTAAAGATTTTGAACATTAAATGGGTCAAAACAGTTGTATTATATGATTTCAATTATCTTATTCATTAAAAATAGAGTTTTATCATTTCTTTGGAGAACAGAATGAATAGTTACACTTTTTAAAAATTTAATATTATTATTATTTATTATAAAATTAAAATAACACATAATTAACTAGTGAATAGAAGAAATGTCCACTATATATTAATGTTATACCATGTCTGGCATAATTAGCCCATTCTAGATCTAACAGTGGTCTCATATTTCTCATACAACAGATCGTTTGAGAGATATTAATGGTTTTTTATTTAAAATTAATAAAAATTAATTAATTAAATTAAAAAATGTTGTTTTTGTGAGTGAGGAATCCAAATGCTTGTTGCATACAAATGTTATACCACACCAAGGGTAAACACCAAGTCCCAGACCTATCAATGGTATTTGATTTTCTATAGGATAAACCATTTTTGAATTATACAATTTTTTTGAATAAAAAGTCTGGGCTTAATATAATATATTTAATATGTATATTTAGTATTCACCAAGACTTTTTAGGCCTATAAATCTCACACTAAATAGGTGTCAAACTCCAAAAATATTAAATTGAATAATCCATGATAATAAAAACCTTTTAAAGATTTTAGCTAATTCATCAAAATTTCAATGATAAATAATTTTCTCTAACTTAAGATATTAGTAATTTTACACAATAGGTTTTAGAAATACCTAAATACAAGAATGTGATGTTAAAAACTCCCCACCATTGGAACATTCCATCCACTGAAAGCCTATAAAGAAACCTACACATCAAATATGTGAGTCCACAACTCTCTCATTAGTGCCTCCCCCTACCACGTATCATGAGAATCATAACTATATTTCCATAGCACATGGACCAGTTGTTTCACCCTCCCATGAAGTACCTTGGCCTTGTAATCAAAAACACTAAATTTTCATTCAGCCATATATAAACAAGGATCTATATCCAGATCACACATAAACATTTATTCAAAAATGAGATACTTGAAACACATTATGTACTCACTCCATCCTTGGTGGTAGTACCAAATGATATGAATCTTTACCAAACATTTCAATAATCTAAAATTGTCTAAAAAATGAAGAGAAATCTTCCCTTTACTCTCACGTATTTGATGAACCAACTGATGTGAAACCTTTAAGAACACATGGTCACAAAATGTAAACTCCAAAGGTCTATAGATACTATCAACATAAGACATATATTAGATCTGTGTTGTCAATATTATATAATTAATCAATTGAATTTTAGATATCATATACAAGTCCCAACTTAGTCCAACCAAGTAACGTTCACCAATTTCTGACCAGAATAATAGAGATATACAAGTACATTCATAGAAGGTCTCAAAAGGATCCATTATAATCGTTGTCTGGTAACTATTGTTATAAGAAAAAGCAACCATCCACAAATGATCACCCCAAGCCCCACCAATGATGAGAACCTATGATTGAGGAATATCCTTAACATGTTCATACAACTAGGATATTTTCTCTTTCAGTTCATTTGGTGTGTGGGGTAAGATGTAATTGAACATGGTATAGTACAAGAAGTCAAGGAAATGGAAAAATCAACCTCTATTAATGATTATAAATGAGAAAAATTAGTAGGAAAAATAAAGGGAATATTTATAAAAACTGGATGAAGATCCCCACTCGTCGAATCCTTCTACAGATCAAAATCAAACACAGATATCACATTCCAAAACTCTAGATAATAAGGAATGTCTATGATTGACCTTGGATCTCAATATCTTCAAATAACAAGAGACACACCACTCGTGGTAGTAAAGTAGATCCATAAATGATAAAAATCAGTACGATTCATATTGGGAATGATTAAATCCATAAAAATAAGACATTTATAGATTCCATGTTGAGTACCAGAAATATAACAAAAGCTAGAAATATGTTATAGAGAAGACACAAGGGGGAAAATGAAGACCTTGTTCTCTCTTCACATTAAGGGGTGTTGTAATATCCATTGCACAAGATAAAAACTTCATATGAAGAGTAAGTATATTAACTGTATGAGTTGAAATAAATGAGTGAGATGAACTAGTATCAAATAGTTTAGTCACATAAAAAGAATCAATAGTAATGGTACCTCTCACAATCACTGGACCAATATCAGCTTCCTCTAGAGATGCTTCCACTATGTGCAGAAGCTTCATTCCAAATGGCAATGGATGAAACCATTTTGTACCTGATGATTATTATTGCCCTACAGTTTTTGGAGGTGTTTATGATCTTGTGTCATTATGTGGTGTTGAATAGTTGTGGAAGAAACTATAAAAGTTACCTTAACATCTATAGGAGCCACATTTATTGGGTGTATTAGTGCAGAACCACTTTGAATGACCTTACTGAACACACTAGTAGTATGTCGAAGGAATTATACCAAGAACTATAAGAGTTTGAAAATTAAAATGTCATCAAGAAACACTATGATATTCATCATTATTTTTCATTCCTTTTAAATGAACTCATGCTACCAAATGGATAAAAAGGAACTCCATTAAATAATGACATTCCAGCCAGATCCATATCAACCACCATTGCCCTATCGATCACATTATCAAAAGTTGGAATCTTCTGAAAGAAAACATGAGAAAAATTATTTGATTGAAGTACCAACCCAAATAGTCAATCCTTTATCCTCTCATTATATTAATATCATAAGAAAACTACAACAACATACAAAGTGATTTTAATTCTCCACCATAGTTCTGTCATCCTACTCAAACTTCAAAAACACAACAACTATTGCCAACACCACTTACTCAGGAAAAAACATGTTAGTTAAAATATCAATTATGTATTTCCACTCTAAAAACTCATTTTTCATTAACATCACTATTATGCCCCATGATATCTTTCTTGGTCTCTGTAGCATGATGTTGTCACACTTCACCTTCATCTTTTCTGGTGTCTCTATGATCTCAAACAATTATTCCATAATTCCCAACAATTATTCATAATGTTAATGATCATTGGATCCTCTGAAGACACGGTTATTTTTTTGAAGGAACTCTTATGAAATATTTTAAAGAACATCCCCCTAATTATACCGAAATATATCCTTAACATAGAATAGTAGGGGTCTCGACCCCAGAGTTTGGAAGGTGCACATGATCACATCAACTAGATTCAGATCCATAATAGGATTCACTAGATACAGTTTAGGAGGAGCCTCCTCCATGATCTGAATCGATCTTTTTCTTGGAGTTATGATGTTACACAATATCAACATGCAGTATTAAAGACGTTTGGCAGTGCACTAATAGAGAAACGAGGGAAATTAATTCCAAAATAATGAATAAACAAGATTTGGATTTCACTTTATCCAATTAAAAATATGGAAAATACTAGAACTAATCCATAATAAGACATTCACATACACCCCTTGGATACATAAGGTTCATTTTGGGGATATCTATCCAGGAACCCAATTGAAAATATCTCCAGACTCTTGATAGGATTGTATAAATGCATATTGACTTCCCGAAAAAAAAACTACTTGGACATCTAATACCACTTTTTCACAAGAATCAATACAATATGCATAACAAAAGAAACTCCACTGTGAGTAATATACTCAAATATTACAAGGAATAGAAAAGTCCAATGTACAACAACCTAGGTACCAAAACAGAGAAAATAAACTATGGTCCTATGGAAATAACTCACCACAAACAAGGTTCGACAGCTAGATCCACCTCCAAGAGATCTTTTCCCCTTTCTCGAACATGGAAAAATATAATCTAAAAACAACCAAAGGAACATGCAGGATGTGATATAAAATTTATACTAGGGTCTCTCCAAGGATTCTATAACAAATGTAAACAATATATTAACCAAATGAATAATTTCAATTTTAATGTAAAAAGGTTTGGAATTTCAAATAATATTTTATCAAATCAGGTTATGTAGTTCAAATGATAAGAAAATACATTAGTCACAAGATTTACTTTACAAATGATAGAATATTTATTAAACAATGACTTAAATATAACATTTTATATAAAACATATATATATATTCAGAAAGGGAAATTAATATAGTTTAACAATATTGGCATGCATTAATATCTCAAATATTAAAAAACGATCAACATGGTCATCTTCCAAATAAGTACGGAAGATATATTTGAAACACTTCACACTCTCATAGTAAACACGCCAATCTGTGTACACATACGTCCTCTAGGAACTAGTTAGAGAATACTCGTCACCATCATCTATAGGATTTGACCTCATGGATATATGTTTTATAATGTTGTAACAGCATAGATTGTGTGTAAATTACTCCCCAACTACTTAAGGTTTGCATGTGCTCTTTTATAATCAATGTTCAAAAATTTATTTTAAGACATCCTAAAATAGAATTAATTTCAAATTCTACATTTCAAATCCAATTTTCAATTTCAAACCAAAATAGGATTTAATAAAAAAAATCCGCCCTATAACAAGGTAAAAACACCTAGTTTCTATCAAAACATTTTACATCATTTCCATGAATTTTAAATCCATTCAATTCTAATTCCATCACTTAATAGTTAATTTCTGAAATTAAATTACACAGTTTAATTGAAATCATTTCAATAAAATCCAGATTTTGAATTCAAAAGTAAAAATATCATATTTCCAAAAAACAAACCCCAATTTAATGATATTGGGGGTTATCCAAATTTTCAATCCCAAACCACTTCAAATCTCCCAATTCATTGGAATTGTTTTTTATCAAATTAATTTAATTGAAGAATGATCAATTGAATTTAAATAATAAATTGATATAAATCCACAAATACTAGCTTAATAAATTTGGATAATCAGAATGGAACCACTTACGTCAATGTTGTCGATGTCAGCAGCACTGATAAACCACAATGTGTGGTTCCATTCACCTCCTCATGGATATACTATCATAAATATAAACACCCAAATGGTCGATGTTCGTCAAGGGTTCTAAGAACCAACACTCTGTATTTTATTTAAAAATGAAATAAAATATATCATGTGATGATATTTTACCTCTCCCGAATAAATTTGAAATTATTGAGTAAAATATTACATGCAATAATATTTTTACTCTCCCAGAAAATTTTAAATTATCATGGAAATATTACTTCCTATAATATTTTATATATTGTGGATAATTTTGGTATTATTTTTTAAAATATAATATATGATGATATTTTCTTTCTCCGAATTAATTCTTAAATTATCATTTCGTTTTATAATATGTGATGATAATTTATCTTTTCTGAATAATTTTAAAATTTTCCTTTTAAATTATCATTTAAAAACAAAGGGTCTGTTATATATTATCATTTAATAAATTGAATAATTATATTATAATAATTATTACATAAAAATTATAATTTTTCTATTATATTGTGATTTTTTTTTGAAAAATCATAATTTGATGATTTCATGAAATTACCCATTAACATTTTTTGATACTTATTAATAAAAATTCCCATCATTTTCCTTTGATAATTGAATTCAATTATCATTTTAATAATATTAATAACTATTCTTTCAGAATTTAAAAATTTTAATTCCATATTTATATTAATTAGACTTTGATAATATATGTAAAAAAATATCTTTGACATTTTCATGTAATAAATCACTGATATTTCTTTGTAATTATCATTTAATAATTATTAACAATAACCATAGGATAAATTCTTAATATTAATCATTTGATAATTTATTTATATTTATAATTTGAAAACATCATATAAGTATTCATGGCATGATAATTCCTTTTTATTATTATTGATTTATAACAAGATTATCCTTTGAAAATTATATCCAACGAATAAATTATCAATTAAAATCTCATTTATAATTTAACAAATTATTCCTAACATTATTATGGCAAGATTCTTAGGAAAAATGTAGAAAATTATAATATAAATATTTATAATAAATTATCATTCTATATTTTTTTAGGAATTATATCTTATAATTTGTGGAAAATAGAATCCCTATATAAAACATTTATTAATTGATTAATCAATTGTCTTGTTTCCCAAAAAACTTGTATATGAAATGAGAATAAAGAAAAATAATAATAATAAAAGTGGATAACCTGCAGCATGAGGCACCCCACAAATAATACGGACGATTTCTTCACCATATGCGAGAAGAATACCGAATTTAGATTGATCTGAAATAATCTTACGAAAAGAACACATTAGGTGGGTTGTACATGAGCAGATCCTCCACAGCCCATGAAAATTGGTCTAGTTGTAAATAAAACCCAACCACATGTGTTCAACAACCTCAATTTGAATCCCATAATTTAAACCACCATTTCATCTAATAACTTAGGAAGAATAAATTATGTGATCTAAAATATGGTGTTTCAACATTAAATGGGTCAAAAATGTTTGAAATCCATGTTTTCAAAAGATATCGTGCATTAAAATGAAATTTTAGCCGTTATTTGGGGGAAGATAATGAATATTTCTATTTTCTAATAATTAATAATATTAATTATTTAATATAAATATTAAATAAAAAATAATTAACTAGAGACTAGATGAAATTTACTCTATATATAAAAGTAACAACCTCTCTAGGGTAAACCCACATTCAGGCTCCAACCGTGGTCTGAGATTTCTATTATGGTACACAGTTTTCGATATATTAATTATCATTTATCTAAAAATTGGAAAAAATTATTAATTAAAACTAAAAAGGTTATTTTTGTGAGCGAGACATCCAAATTATCATTTCAGACTAATGTTATACCCTAACTAGCGTAAACACCACGTCATGGACCTATTGGTAGTCTCATAATTTTCATATGATGCACTTTTTTGGATTTATTAAATTATTTTAAATAAAAAGTGTGTTGTTAATATAATATATTTAATTTGTTTATTTAGTCTCCGTAGTAACATTTTCGGCTTCAAAAACATAGCCTAAATTAGTGTAAAATTCTAAAAATATTAAATTAAATATTCTAATATTTTAACTAAAAATTAATGCCTTTAAAAAATTATCAATATTTCAATGATAAATAATTCTTTCCCACTTAATATGTAAATAATTTTATACTGAGGGTTTAGAAATACCTAAAAAAAATAAAGGAATATAAAATTGGATCTCTATACATAAATACCATATAAATTACTATTGTTCTAAAAGCATATTTGATATCCTAAATCAACCTATGATAATTATTTGTGGAAAGATAACTATGAAATCCCAAGGAAAATTTCTTCCATTATAAGTGGTTTATTAGTAGTGTATTTATCTTTAATAGTTTGAGGGAAACTCAAAATATAATTCATGTGTATTGTAATGGAAAAAATATGTTTCCTAATATTACCATAGATATTATGGTTGATATCTTAGTTTAAATTATATATTTTTTCTTTACTATTATTGGGAGAAAATAATCTATTTTTAGAGGTTGAGATAATTAAAATACCAATAAAGGTTTTTTTTGGATGTTATAGTATAACAACCCATATTTTTCATATTTTATTTTATTTAAATTAATAGTTATTAAGTATATTTTTTTCACACTACACTAAACTAAAATGTATTGAGATAAAAATTATTATAAAAAAAGTTATTCATTGAAATTTATGATGATACTATTTGAACATTCATCAATAAAATTATACTAAGAGTAAAAACCCAAACAAATATAATGTTATTAAAACTATTTGTTAAAACATCATCTATAACTATTCAAATATTATTATTATCATTATATCAATATAATTAAATAATTAAATTAAATTAATAATAAATTAATAACATCCATAAAATAATTATGCTACAATAAAAATGGTAAATTTAATGATTCACAGTTAAAGGAAAATGTTTTGATTCAAAACATTATTTTTATTATATATTGTATATATTTTATATGAAATTTAAACTTTATAAAATTTATAATTTTTATATGATAAAAGAAATTAGTTTTTCTACACATAATAAAAAAAATTATGTTTCAATTTTATGATTTTTAAAAAATGGTAGATTATATTTGAATAGTGAAAAATAACATTTTTATATGTACCATTCCATTGATGGAAAATTAGTTATATATGATTGAATTAAAAATTTATGGAAACTATTTTTCACAAATATGTATTTTAGGAGTCAAATCAATCATTTAAATATATAATATTTTTTTTGGAACCAGTGATTATCATTTGGGAATCAATGTTATAGTAGAAAACAATTCAACGAATATTTGTAAATATAAATTATTCACAGTGATCCAGTTAGTTTTATATTAGTTTTAATTTAATAACTCTTTATTTTATAATAAGTTAATAAATATCATGGGTATTTATTATATGCATGATTTTGGTATAAATTTATGTTTATTATCGAAAGGATTATTTTCTAAAGACTGTTTTTCTTTTCCTTTTTTGTGAAAATAAAAAAATTAACTTTTACCACTTTTATAAATAGATTCATATAAACTAGATTCCATGTTTTTAATTAGAATATTCAAACCATTTAATAAGAATAATTTTATTTTTAATCATAAAATTAATTTACCATTGTAAAATTTTGACATCATATTAAATGTTAAAAGGGTTAGAAGGTCAAAACCTATGTAATAAGGTTACATAAATTCAAATCATCTACATATATTTTGATTATATGAGTGTATTTAAACATATAGTATCATATAATATATTTTTCGCTGTTTATGTTCTACTTGTCCTTGAGAAATAAATTTATATTTTTTTAAATTTTTGGGTGTTTATGAGGGTGTATCTCCCCCCATCTATAAAAGGATCCACTAAACCCCTCATTTCTCCACCCCTATTGATAAATTTATTGGAAAATAAATATGATAAAAACATTCCCCAGTACCCGTATATTTGAAATATATTTTCTTTCTTTTCAAAATACCAAACTACAAAAGCTTAAAGAGAGATCAAAATGAGGATAATAATGAAGTGGTAATTGTCTTAACTATGTTCTTTCAGGTTTATTCCATCTTAAAACACATATTCTTATTCAAAAAACCATATTAATGAATTTAATTCAATAAATATGGTGTATTTAAATGTTATAATGTTAGTGTAATGAACATTATAAAACTCCATTCCATTAAATAGAAAAATACTATGACATCTTTGTGCATATGTTGACTACTACCTCTATGAACGGTGTGTTTTATTTTTCATTACCACCTAACATGGTTCATTATAAATATTAATTTAAAGAATGAATATGATATTTATAAATTGAATTATAATATGATAATTTTTTATTGTTATTTTACTTTTTCGTGTTCTTACTCATTGAATCTTTATAATCTGATCTTTTTTTGGTAGGTTTTACTAACTAAAACCATAGTGATACAATTCTAATGTCATGAATGGGTAATCAAATATAAAAAATAATGATATTTTTTAAAAATAATGATTTTAAAATTTCATAATGATTGTATATTTTTATTCACTTCAAAAACTAATTCTTTAAGGAATCAAAATTTAAAAAAAAGATATTTTTATGTTGTCCCTAAAAATCATCCCCAAAAGAACCATAGAATTACCATGGTAATCTATAAGTATATCATCTATAAATTATACATTTTCAAGAATAAAATGAAAGAAATTTATCCATGACCAAGTATTAAGGAATAGAACCTTCGAATTGGAACATTCCTGAAATATTAAATTGTGATCTCGAAAATACTTATTTTAACATAGATTTAATACTAAATTGATAATATGAAATAATAATTTAATGGTATATAGTAAGATATTAATAAATATTTTTATATTATATATTTATAATGTATAAACCTAGGATCTTGATAAATAAATATGAAATATTTTTAAATGAATATTAAAAACATATTATAAAAATATAACTGAGGATTGTAAAAGTTTACTGTCTTGGGAGACTAAAAACAAAATCTTTATATTTAGTGAAATACCTTTAAAATCTCCAAACAAATATCATTTCACATAGTACCCTTCTATATAGTACCCCTCAAAAACCATTCTTCATTACCTATAGAATGAAATATAAGAAAGAGTGACCTCAAATTCCCAGTAAGGCTAATCATTGGAGATATCAATTTATAATCATATGAATGAACAATATATTCATAATAATATGTGACAATTGACATAAAATAAGAATTTTATACCCAAACTATCATAAATTGTCATCATTTTCATGGAATAAAATGTTATCATTTCAAAAAACATGGGAAAGAATAGTAGAAATCATTATAAATCAATCATGAACTATAATCTCATATCATAAAATTGTGGAACCATCTTATATTTAGAAATGAATTTCATAAGTAATGGAAAAAAACATTACCTTAATACTTTTGGATAAGTACTTGTCACTTATTTCCCATTATGGAACAATATGCACCATTTTTCCATGGTGGATCAATACCCCTCACATGTTTCACATTGTGGATTAACACACTTTTATCCCTTAGTGGATTAGAGTACACCTGTTTCCCATAGTACATCACGACCATAGATTTTTTCACATAATTATATCAGTAGATATTATTTTGTTCCCTTCCATTGGATGCATGTATTGGTCTCACCCATCTCATAATGAAATCAATACTTTTGTGTGCGATAATATCATAAAACGTTCATCATACAATCACATAATAACAACAATAAAGATAATTGGTTTCATAAGAATTTCATCAATTCACCATAGAATAATCCATGAAAAATAAATAAGATTTATAATAATTTCATCAATACATATATTAACCGTCCAGAGAGAGAATAAGCATGGTATGAATCAATATTATTGTAAAGACCCAGAAATTTCATTTAATTTTTTAAAAAAATTATATGAAAGTATTTGAGCCTACAGTTTCTGAGGGTACATGATTCTGAAGCCTGGAGAGCCCAGAAGGTTTTTTGGAAGTTTCTTCTGTACTTTCAGTAAGCGTGTGAGCGGGTTTTGTAACATTTGAACATGTACTCTGAATTGAAATCTGAGGGCACTATTGATCTCATAGAACTGATATTCACTTAAGGAGACCTTCACTTGGACCAAAATTAGTCAAAGGTGGTTTTTAGTTTTTGAAAATTTCATGGGAGAAAATAAAATAAACTAGATTTATTTTATATTTGAATTTTAATCCTCCAAATTTGAATTTTTGATAGGGACCACCCGACCCCTTGAACTCCCTCTTTAATTAAGGAGGTGACTCTTGTTTTATTTTCCAATTAATTGTGCCAATTTCAAAATTAATTAATGTGCCAACTCTTGTTAAATTAATAAAATATAATTTAATAAATTGGATCTTCTTTTTGATTAATTGGGGGAGTGTTGGAGAAGGGATACTCAAGGAGAACATTGGAGAAACACTTCCACCAAATGGTGAACATTTCTCCAACGAAGAACTTCATCCAAGGATCTCCTACGAGGAACGTCTCCAATAACGATGAACTAACTTCCATATTTCCCTCTCCTCACTAATAAAAATGCATATTTGAATTAGTTATTATTGAGTTTGTATACACCTTACCCGTTCTTGGCATTCTTCTAGATTCAAGAACAATAATCACACGTGCTACCGTTTTAACACGGGGAGTGTGGGTCAAGTGAACATGACCCAAACTCTCTACAACCCTTGTGGTTTTTGGTGTTCTTCTCGTCTTGTTTCAGGTTGAGGAATTTCCAACCAAGGTGGTCTTGTATCGATGGTGACATCCTGATATGAGTACAAGAGTCTACAAAATGAATAACGGGCCAACAGGGTGTGCGTGGTGGCCCGACGAACATCGTCGGAAATCGTTATTAGTGACCTATGCTAGAAGGTCTCGGGAGTGGCTGCTAGCACTTCGGTCGGTCGTGACGATGATGACTTCACGACCACGCTGCAGGTGAAGGGTCACGGCCCATTGGTCGTAGTGGAGCAAGGGAGATGGCTGGTGCTTGGCCAGCCTCATAAAGGGGGTGGCGGCGTGCGTCTGCACTGCCGGGTGTGTAGGGGCCATTGCATGAGGCCACTGTGGTGAGGGGCGGGGGGGTTGATGCCTTGATGCCAGCCGATAGTGGTGGGGCGTCAGGTGACCGCGCCGTGCAGGTGGGCCTGTTGTCAGGCCAGCTGAGAAGTGGAACGGGACCACAGGTCCCGCGTGCCAGCTAGCGGCGCTAGGTGGCACTAGCCGGTCGGCCACCCAACAAAAACGGCCCAGCCATTCGGGGTACCTAGGGGGAACCTCCCCCTTTGGTGGTATTTAGGTTGTACCTAACAAGGGGCCACCCAAATGAGGGCCATAACGGGCCACCCAGAAAGGGCCTCACCACGGGCTCCCCAGCGAGCCGGGCCACAGTAGTGGGCCACATCGCGCTGTTGGGCTGGGCCAGACCCAACGGTCTGGGTCAGACCTAGGGCTGGACCCGGGTTAGGCCAGCCCAGGCCGGGTTGAACCGAAAACGGACCAGCTTCAACCGATTTTCACTCATTGGGCTATAACATGATCTAAGAGCGTCCGTTTTATGAATCGTCTACGGCTCCCAAAACCTTGGATCGAGATGGTCCTTTTCATATAAACCACTTTTGTTTTCGATAATGTTGGGGTGTGACTGGCATAGATTTAACACTAATCCAACTGGGCCTACAGGACTAAAAGGCTAATAACTTACACACCAGGTGTCTGATTGATGCACCATCTATTGTGTTGAGACCCCTTTTACTTGGAGGTCCTTTGGGGTAATTTGTCTTGATACTTCATGGAAGTTGTACTATCAACCTTTGGATTGAGAAGCAGAACCTCTTACAATCAAGAAAGCATAGTGTGGGAACCCTATGTCTGGCGGTAACATGAGAAAGGGATCCTATGTGGGTCTCTTCTTTGGGATCCCAAGTGGGTCTGTGTTCTAAGACCCCACATTGATCTCTTCTAGGAATCTACATTGGACTACTCTTGGATTTTTCGGGGTTCTATTGTAAAATGATTGTATATGGGTTTGATGATTTAGGATTCTATATGGTTCAACCTCTCAACAGAGTAAAATGATTCAGTAGTTACATCTAATCATCTTTACTACAATACCTATGTTATACCTGGTGTGAGTTGAGTCCTTGCCTTTATGGTACACTTCTGTGTGATGATTCCTTTGTGGAATTTTATTTGTGGTAATACGTTTGTGGTACTCACCATCGTGGTATTCCTTCAATCATGGAACAGTTGAGCTTTGGGCTTTTATTTGGGACATGTGTTTCCCCATGATTGATATGGGTATACTCGACAACTTAGGTATATGTATTGGAATATACCTATGTAGGGTTGTCAGTTGTTTTAATTATTTTTTGTTTGTCCTATGAAAATATTGTGAGATTTCGAGGGTCTCGGGATCCCTACTAAGTATCATTATACTCACCCCTGCACAGTCTATGTCCTCACCTTGTTGTGTTTAGTGCAAATGACGGACAATCTTGACTGAGGAAGAGAGTATCAGGACTGCAGGTAGCTCAGAGGTGGAAATTAGATGAGGCGTACCATAGAGACAACTATTTTAGAGTTGTACCTATGCTTTAGGTTGAATCCTTGGTAGGTGTTCAAAAGAGTTGTTTTCAGTTATACTTTTACTTTTCAGTTTACTTGTACATCCAGTTTTACTTGTTCTTTTTAATTGGGCTTTATTCTGGCCCCCTTTACTTTTTGTACACACCTTGTTTACAATATAGTTTCCTTTGTGCTTGTATCCTACTATGTGCTTAGTTGTGTGAGTTTGTAGGTTAAAAAGGCAATGCCTTCCTGGTTTTTAGGGATTACGCCTTTTGGTGCTAGTCGCCAGCCCCTGGCCTATGGAAGGTGGGCTTGTGGTAGTCACAACACGGGTCCCGGGGGACAAGTCATGAGAAATTGGTATCAAAGGAGTCGGTTCTATCAAAGAACATTGGACTCTGATATTTTAATGAAATTTTTGTTTAGTTTTATGAGTGTTGTTATCAGTTTAGGGAATCCAGTGTTGGTGTGGAAGCCGACGTTTCCAGACACTAGGACCCTGACTATTGATTCCCGACTCAGAGCAAGAAAACACTAATTGCATGTGTGTTTTAAAATGTTTTCATTGTCACCTCTTTCAGACAGCTCACCTGGTATAAATTATTGACCGTGGAACACCTGATTATTTTATGGATTCCTCCATATAGACAGCCATCACAGGTTTTAGGTTGGGCGGGCTGGGATAGCCAACCGAGTGACGAGGCCTCGGTGTAGGGACCTTTTTCAATTGAGGCACTAGTGGAGGCACTGACGATATTGTTACCCGTTGGGCCACCAGTGCCACCAGACCTAGCATCAGAGTATGCATGTTGCATGAGCATGTTGAATGAGTTCCTGCAGCACAGGCCACCCAGGTTCAACGGCGAGACAGATCCACAGGCGACTAAGGATTGGTTGGAGACTATGGTGAGATTCTTATGACTGGTAGGGACACCACCTGATCTCAGGGTGATCCTTGTCGCTAGTATTTTACAGACCGCAATAGGAAGATGGTGGAGCTTGATGCTGCAGGTTCATGATGAGGTGACACTTCTCTCGGAAGACTTCAAGAGCCTATTTCAAGCGGATTTTGTCCCAAAAACCCATCTCTTAGTGCAAATACAAGAACATCTTCATCTACAGCAGGTCAGCATGACTATGGCTTAGTACTCAGCGAGGTTTACCAACCTCTCGCGCTACTCCCCTGATATGGTGTGGGACCCATTATTCAGTTCTCAAAACATTGAGCATGGACTCATGCACGAAATTAGGGCTTTAATGATTTCTATCAGCATCCCAATATAGGTGCGGAGGGGGTTAGAGAGAGCCCTCTTAGTGGAGAATTTTCTTTCTGATAAGTCCCCAGTAGTGACACCAGCTTCTGGGAGTCACATAGTGGAGTCTTCTGCAGCTGGTAGTAGACTGATGTCACAATGGTCCTAGGGGACCAGACCAACAGGTGGACGACTGCAGGATTCAGGGTCGGTTGGGCGGGGCACCCGAGACAAAGCTAGTCATGCAAGGAGCAGTCAGTGTTACACATACAGTGGGCAGGGTCACATTGCTCATGGCTGCCCAACCCACCATACGGATGATCACCAATGATCTAATTACTACCATGGTAGATATGAAGGTTTGAGTGAGGAGGTTTGCAGAGAGCATGCAGACATGGAAAATGATCTGATCATGCAGCTTGCGGTGGGTGATGATTTGTGGTGTTACCGACACCACCACCAGGTAGTCCACCCCGACCACAGGGAGTTGGTGGAAAAGGGTGAGCCCATCTATAGGCAGTTGAGGCATATGATCATGGAGCTTCTAAGATGATATGAGGTTTGATATGTGCCTACAAAACATTATTTGTAGTACATATAGATACAGGTGCTGTCAATCTTTTTTCCACTGCCCTCTCTTAGAGATCAGAGATTTCGATGGACCCGTTGCCTTGATGTTTATGTCTAGAGACTCCTAAAAGAGAGGATTCGATGATTACACACTGGTGCCGACAGTGTGAGCTTACTCTAGGAGGAGATAGCTTTGTCCAAGATCTTATAGTAGTGGCATTGATGCCTTATGACGTCATCTTGGGTATGGATTGGATATCAATATTCCATGCCCATATCGAATGAATTAGGCGAAAAGTGTGGCGTATCCATGAGGATGGGACTAGGTTTTCCATCACCAGTGAGAAGGGACCCTTTACAGAACAGGATGGACTTACCCAAAGTAGAGTTCTTCCAATCACCCATCAGTTAGCTAGCCTTACCCTCAGAGTGGTTGATGTGTAGACATAGATCTATCCTATAGTGGTGGACCAGTACATTGATGTCATCCCTGATGATGTTCTGGGTCTACCTCCGAGAATAGAGGTGGAATTTAACAATTACATATACCCTAGGACAACACTGATATCTACACTAGCATATCGGATGGCTCCCATGGAGCTTCTTGAGATGCGGGTACAGCTGTAGGACTTACAAGGGAAGGGGTTCATCCAGCCCATTGTTTCACCTTGAGTAGCCCCGATTTTGTTCGCCAAGAAGGCGGATGGGATCTTGGGACTTTGTGTTGATTATCGGCACCTGAACTAGGTGACCATGAAGACCAAGTACCCATTTATGATAATTGACAACTTCTTTGATTAGCTGAACGGAGCACGGTGGTTCTCAAAGATAGACCTTAAGTCAGGCTATCACCAGCTCAGAGTACGAGAAGATGATGTGTAGCAGACTGCTTTAAAATATTGATATGGACATTATGAATTTTTGGTCATGTCGTTTGGCATGACCAACGCTCCAATTGTGTTCATGGGACTCATGAACAAGATCTTTCATCCATACCTTGATCGCTTTGTAGTGGTCTTCATCGACGACATTCTGATCTACTCAACTACAGAGGAGGAGTGTGCCTCCCATATGTAGGTAGTTCTGGACACACTCTAAGAGAACCAACATTACGGTAAGCCCTAGAAGTGCTAGTTATGGATCTAAGATTTTAACTATCTTGGAGGCTGGAGTTGTGGTGGATCTAGAAAATATTGAGGTAGTACTCTCTTGGGAGCGACCTAGGAGTGTGACAGAGGTACAGTGTTTCCATGGTTTTGGCTGGATACTACCTGAGATTTGTGCCATATTTCTCCAAAGTTACAGCACCTTTATCATCATTGACAATGTAGGGTCAACCATTCATGTGGTTAGAGAGATTCCAGCAGAGGTTTCAGGTGCTAAGGCAGAGGCTAACCAGTGCCCTCATATTGAGGCTTCCGGATGAGGGTGTTGATTAAGTAGTCTACTACGACGCATTATGGACCGAGCTCGGCTGTGTCCTGATGAAGGAGCGAGTAGTTATTCCATATGGTTCTTGACAGTTGATACAACATGATAACTATGATAACCATGAACTTGGGTTAGCAGTAATGGTATTTTCATTGAAGATGTGGCGACACTATCTGATGGGAGAGATTTTTATGGTCTAATATAATCACTATAGTCTCAGGTATATCTTTTATCCTAAGGAACTGAACCTAAGATTGAGATATTGTATTTAGTTCCACCGGGACTATGACTTAGAGATAGTCTATACTCTAGGAAAGGGGAATGTTGTAGTAGATTCACTCAGCAAAAGATCTGTTATACATCTTCTAGGTGAGGCATCCTGACGTAGGCGGGGGTGTCTGAGCGAGACCTCTTAGTGGAGAGTTTTCTTGTCAAGTAGTCACCAACAGCACGACCCACTATCGGGAATCACGTAGTGGAGACTTCTATAGCTGGAAGAAGACATATGTCATAGATGTCCAAGTGAACCAAACCTACAGGTGGACGATCGCAGGATTCAGGGTCGGTTATGTGGGTCACCTGAGACAGAGCCATTCAAGCAAACATGAGGTAGTTTCACGCATGCGGTGGGTAGGGTCACATTTCTCCTGACGTCTTGGCCCACCATACTGATGATCAGCATATGGTCGATGGAATACCTGGGTAGAGACAGAGGCTCGAGTGTAGAGGTCTGTAGGGAGTAGGAAGACGTGGCAGAGGAGCTGGTTGTGCAGCTGGTGGTGGTCGATGATTTGAGGTGTTACCACCACCACCACCATGTGGTTCACCCCGATCACAGGGAATGAGTGGACAAGGGTGAGCTCAACTCTAGGTAGCTAAGGCCTACGATCACGGCACTCTAGAGATGATACGAGGTATGATATGTTTCTTCTGAACCTTAGTTGTAGTACATATAGACATAGGTTCCAGTCAATATTTTATTTCCATTTCCTTTGTTCAGAGCTTGGAGATTCTTGTGGAGTCGTTGGATTGATCCTTACTGCTAGAGACTCTTACGGGAGATGATTCAATGATTAGACACTGGTGCTGGCATTGTGAGTTTAATCTAGGAGGCGAGAGCATTGGCTGGTATCTTCTTATAGCGGCATCGAGTCCTTAAGACGACATCTTGGGTATGGATTGGTTATCTATAATCCATGCCCAGATCAATTTCATTAGGCTAAAAGTGCAGTGTATCCACATTGATGGGACTAGGTTTACCTTCACTGGTGGGAAGGGAGCCTTGGCATCATAAGATGGACTCACCCGGAGGAGAGTGCATCCAATCACTCAACAGTTGGAACGTTCTAGAAAATGCACTTAGAAGGAGATATGGTATACATTTTCTAGTGGAAGCAGCCAGTTTCTCTGTCGTCTCACCTAACAGTGGTATACCAGATCACCTATTGAGTGCATCTACAACAACGTTACCCTTCCCAAGAGTCTAGACTATCTCGAAGTCATAGTCCTGATTGAAATCAAGACAATGTATTTGTCTCAGGTTCAAGTCCTTATGGAATGAGATATACCTGAGAATATGGTGATCAGTGCAGACTATAAATCGCTCTCCCGACACATTGTGTCTCCACATATTCAATGCGCAGACCACTGCTGCTAACTCAAGGTCATGGATGGCATAGTTCTTCTCATGATGTCTCATCAATCAACAACCATATGCGATAACAGGTCACTCCTTCATTAGGACACATTTGAGCCTAGTTGTTGATTCATCGTATTAGACTATATACACAACACCCTCCTACAGAATCCTCATGATGGGGGCACTAGTCATCCTCTGATTCAGCTCCTAAAAACTCTGCTGGAATCTCTCTGACCACACGAAGGATTACCCCTTCTTCGTCAACGATGATAATGGTGCTGCAACTCTGAAGAAATCTGCTACAAATCTTTGGTAGTATCTGGCCAAACCTATGAAACACTATACCTCCATCACACACCTTGGTCTCTCCCAAGCAAGTACTGCCTCAATCTTCTCTAGATCCACCGCAACTCCAGCCTCTGAGATGACATACCCTAGAATGAGAACCTCTCAGATCCTGAACAAGTGCTTCGAGAGATTACCATAAAGTTGGTGCTCTTGGAGTGTGTCCAGAACTACCTGCAAATGATAGTCATGCTCATCCTCGATATCCGAGTAGATCAGAATGTCGTCGATGAAGACTACTACCAAGCGATCAAAGTACGACTGAAATATCCTATTCAGGAATCCCACGAACATAGCTGGAGCATTGCTCATGATGAACAGCATGACCAAAAACTCATAACAGCAATTCTGACATCTGAAAGTTGTCTTCTGCACATCCACATCTCATAATTTGAGATAGTGATAGCCTGGAATGAGGTCTATCTTTGAGAACCACTATGCTACCTTCAGCTGATCAAAGAGTTAATCAATCCATGTAAGTGGGTACTTGTCCTTCATGGTCACCTGGTTCAGGCGTCGATAGTCAACACAAAGTCTCATGCACCCATCTGCCTTCTTTGCGAACAAAATCAGGGCAGCCCAAGGTGAAACACTAGGCCGGGGAGCCCCTTCTCCTATAATTCCTCCAGCTGTACCCACATCTCACGATGCTCCGTGAGAGCCATCCGATATGCTGGTGTAGATATCAGTGTTGTATTAGGGTACAAATCAATGTAAAAGTCTACCTCTCTATGAGGAGGTAGACACAGAACATCATCGGGGTAGACATCTGCGTTGTAGTCCACCTCTATAGGATAGCTCGAACATTACACATTAGCCGCTCCAAGGGTAAGGCTATCCAACTGTTGAGTGATTGGATACATGCTCCCTCGGGTAAGTCCATCATGTGCTGCAAAGGATCTTCCTGGCGGTGATGGTAAACCTAGTCTCATCCTCGCGGATAAACCGCACATTTCACCTAATGTAGTCAATTTGAGCATGGACTGTAGATATCAATACATACCCAAGATGATGTCGTAAAGCCTCGACACCACCCAATGTCTGTGGGTGGGTGTGTGTGTTTAATTTTATTGGGGTGCTAATGAATTGATGAAGTTATTAATAAAATTATTATTAGTATTATTATTATTATTATTATAAAAATTGCATGAACAAATGAACAAAAAAATCTAGAGGAAAACAAATTAGGTAGAACCTACCCAAGAATGATCATGTGTTGTCTATAACTTATCTTTTCTTAAACTTGTTAATTTAGTGGTATCCATCTATGGAATAACCAACCCAGTTGAATGATCGAGTTCCTAATTAATGTTTCCTTGAAAGGATTATCAAACCTAGTATTTTAAGGGATTAATAGTCTGAATAATTTAATATATATGATATAAATATTGAATTCATAAATATTACATCTTATATAATATTTATCATCCCATGTTTTGTTCAATTTTTTTCTTGAGACTAATTATTTAATTTTGGAATCCATAATTCAATAACCAAATTATGGTTTCAACACCACATTAATTTCCAAAACTATATACAACCCTCATGTTTATGTTACTCACCCAAAAATAGAAATCAAATATATATACATAAATATTCAATTTCATCACATACATATGGTACATGAATGCTTCACGTAATGAAATATAGTAATGTGATATTGATAACATCCACATAGTAATCCCGGAGTAAAAAATAGAAAATTCCATTCACCATTCTAGTAAATGAATATCTTTTAGGCCGGGGTGTGTCCTAACCCAATGTCCCCCTACCAAGAGAGAATTTACTCAATATATAATTGAAATCATGGTATCTATAATAGTTAATATGCATAAACCATATTCAACCCATATTCTTATGTTCATACCCCCAAATATAATCTGAGGGAAAGATATATGGAAATGATATTTTATAAATTTTTACATAACATGTAACATAGGGCTCTAACACGTAAAATAATATTAAGGATAAAAAAAGAATAATAAATATTAAAATTTCATAAATAATTTAGTAAAAATGAAAATAAAATAAAATTAATAAATAAATGTACAATTAATTTAGCTTTTAAAAACATGAGATAATTATTCATGAATAATTCAAAAAATAAATATAATTATGAAAACATTATGAATTAGTATAAATATTGACCTTTTAATATGAATTTTAATAATAATACTTTCATATTTTATTTAATATGATTTTTTTTATATTTCCTAAATTATAAACATTTTAAAATTAAATTTATTATAAAATAAAATTTTATATGGTCTAAATATCATATATTTTTTAATTTTTAAACTTTTAAAAAAATTATCCTTTATGATTTCTAAATAATCCAATATATTTTTAGATCACAAAGAATGCCCTAAAATTTTTTGTAAAAATTTATTTTCATGTATTACTTTAATATTTAGGGAAACATATTCTCAAAAATTTATTTAATTAATTATAAACTTTTTAAAATTAATTAATTCATATATAAATTCCTTATAAATTAAATATTCCAAAAATACCATTTAACATTATTCATAAACATTTTATATACGATAAAACATTCAAATGTCAAAAAACATTTTTTATGTTTTTTCTGTACCCTTATATAAAGGGGTATACCTGCATTAGGGTAATATATTTTTCCTTTATGCGAGGCACCTTGAAATAGTGTGTTAAGTAGATACCCTACCCTTGAGAACCGAGATCCATTGTCTTCTATAATTTAAATTTTCAAGATTAAAAGGAATCAAATTTCAAAGGACCGAAGAATTTAAAATTCATGGTATACCAGTTACATAAATGAGTCTTGTATTAATTATGAATACACTAATTACAACATAATTTTTTTTATAAATAAATAAATAACCTTGAGGATAACTTTTTACCATCTACTAATTCAATGCATGTCTTTCATAGTATGCTACATGGATTCCTATGGAAATAAATATTATAAAGCTGAGCTCAAATACCCAATAAGGGTAATATTAAGTGGATGTACTAAAAAATCAATGACATTAATAATCATGTAATGGTGAATAATTGAACACTCATACCATATAATCAATAAACTGAGAAGGAATTGTATAATCAATATGTCACATTAATAAAAAGAAACACATGACATTCAAATAATTAGAAAAATAAAAAACAAATATGTCAATGTAATAAATTGAAACACATATCATTTAATCAATGAACTAAAAATTAAATTTATCCATTGATATGTCGATGCATGATATAATTGGTGAATAATAAAAAAATATAAATAAGGGAAATTCTTAATTTTTTTATGCCACGTTTCCCCATAACGTGGAACCATTACAATCAATAGAATGTTTTTTAATTCCAATTTTGACATCTAAGATTTCCAATGAAACTACCAATACATCAAGGGGATTTCATTAATTTCTCACAACCCATTGGGCTTTATTAAAATGGTGTCCAACCTATGTAATTAATGTCCACATCATTTTTTATATCGAATAAATAATATGAATTATCAAATATCCATATTTAATAAAGTATACATATTTATCAATGTCTCCCCAAATAATCAAATAAAATTTAAAGATAATACCATATAAAAACATTTTATATGAGATAGAAAATAAACATACCTGTGATAGATGATATAGATAATTAGAGGAAATACAATGTTTAAGAATCATCAGAAATTGAATATTTAAAGAGGACTAAAAATGAATCAATGAATTGAATGTAATTATAATCCTTATCCAAATAAATCATTAACTGTCCAATGGAAGTTTAAGGATTTTATAAACACAAAATACCTCATGTGGAGTAGAAATAAGTGTTTTTGTTGATTATGAATGAAAATATTATACAAATATCTATCTTAAAAACATTCCATAAGAAAATATCTTTTGTTTTGAAAACCCTTTTTGAAAAACTTTTTTATTGAAATCATTTCTCGAAAAATTTTATTTTAAAAACTATCCTTTTAAACATGAAATATATGCCTTTATAAGATGATGATGGGTAAATCTGTACAAGACGTACGAGGTAAAGTAAATATTCCTTTGGCATAGTTAATGATTTGAAAAATTCATTATTAAGAAAGCGATAAGAAAATTCAATTTGTAAATTAAAATAGGAAAAAATGATTTTTCAGAATCATTTTCGAAAATATTATAATTAAACAAACTTTTTAGAATAAAATAATTTCTCCAACATAAGAGAGAAATAATATATGGTTTTCAAAAGAAACATTTTAATACCATGGAGTGGAAAATCATACCAAAACATAATGATGGTCCTGAATTACCATAAGAGATAAAATGGATTGTTTTATTGAAAAAACATTCTTGTAATTTTCTTTAATGGATATACCATTGGAATATTATTAAAGATATTGTTGAGGAAAATGATCTCTAAATGTTCCAAAGTATCACATACCACATTGAATCTTTTAAATCATAAACCTCATAACATAAAAAAATTAAATGAAAGTTATAATATCATGATAGTAAATTAATTCATTTAATATCATTTATATTTTCATTATATATACTATATAAAAGAAACTTGGTGCATAAAGAACAAATATGTATCAATAAAATGTAAATTGAGACAAAATCCCTTACCTTTCATTATCTTTTTAGTGAAATTTCTTTTATATCTTGTATAATAAACATATTTCAATTATTTAATTCCTTGAGAACCTATTTCATGTTTATAATTACTTTTATTTTACTTTTTACTATGCTGTATAAAACTACTTAAACAATTTTTTACAATGGGTGTTTATACTAAATTTGGTTTATGTGTCAAAAATAACTTCGGTATGTCAACTATGGTCAATGGGGTCATTACATAACATCTGAAGAATTATAATCATGAAATAATTATCCCATTTTTAAAACAATTATATATTTAAAAAAATTATTACGAATGGTTAGGAAAATTGAATCAACGTCACTATCATAGAGAAGGTAGGTCATATGTATGCATAAGTAATGTTATTACTTTTCAATAATCACTGAAGAAAGAATGTAAGTAATGCCATATCATTCCTAAATGATAATTGTATCATAAATAACATAGAATTAAATCATATATACTTATATATATAATTATTTCTATTAAAAAGGAATCATTCAAGTTGAGGAGGTGGTAATGCAGATGTCCATGAATAATGTTATCTCTTTTTAGGTTTGTGAAAGTTTAATAATAAAAATGATACATATATATTTATATAAATATTATTATGTCTTTAATATCATATTTAATTTTTGTATGTATCATATGTTAATTTATAATCATCCTTTATACATTCCATAGATCGTATGAATGAATAACATCGCTTTGAGGGGGCGGTAGTTCATACATCCTAAAAAGACAATGACGAGTTTTAAAGAAAAAATGTTCAAAAAAATTCTCTATTTTTTATAGTCAGTTTAATAGTGAAATTTATTCAAATGAAATAATTTTTGTTAATTAATAAAAATATCATCTAATTAAACATTAAAACCAATTAAATGTATAATTTATCATTATAAAAAATAGTTGAAAAAGAATTGTTGAACTAAAATTCAATATTATTAACTATTCATTAAACATAATATGTTTCTAAAAAATATTAAAAATTCACCCTAAACAATGATTTTTGTTTCTATTTCAAGGTGATTTTATTTTAACATATTAAATCAATTAATGGGTAACAATTCATATTTAAAAAAATTTCTCCACTAAAAGTTGATAAATTTTTCTTTTTAGAAATAACATTTTTTATGTGTGGAATTCTATTTTTTCATTTATTATTATTATCACACATAATAGATGAATATAAAAAATATATATAGAATATATAGAATATATATTTCAATAAAACCAATAAAATTTAAATTAATTCTGTTTATTAAGATAAACTCATTGGGAATCATAAAAATAATAATATTTCTATTTATATATAATTGGTTCTAATTTTTATTTCACATTAATTGTTCAACCATGAATTTAGTTTATATATAGAAAAACCATAAATTTTCATAATTTAGTTGATACATTTCATAACCTCTAAAAAATTTATCAATTTTATCATATTATATTAAATTAAAATATTTTAATAATACATTGTAATTTGGTAAAAATCGGTCTTCTGTCTAACAAAAGTTATCATGGAAGGCCTCTATTGCATGTATCAAAAGATATCCATGATGGATACGCATGCGTGTAATGCATGATATCAAGGAATTTCATTATTTTGTGTCACATAAACTAATACAGTGATTCGTGGATTACAAGCTATAGAATATATAATAGTTTTATAATATAGTATCTATATTATAATGTATTGGGTTTATATATTCCCTTTTTTCACTTGGTTTTATGTATCATAAACACTATTGAATAAATATTTGTACATTAAAATTTTGGGGAGCTACATTAAAGGTATGTTAGTGGATACCTTTACATAACTCTATGTAACCTGTTACGTAATGGTAGTACATGGATTGTAATTATGTTGTGTATTTCACATAATGGTATATTTAGTGACCCATTTATATAACTCTTCTATGTAAGGGTTACCTTATAATTTCTTATGCTTTGTAAAGGCACAAAAACAAGACATTTCTGAAGAACCTTCTCTATATTTGAGAGATAATTTAAATAATTTAAATAGGTGATTGGCCCTTATATAGAATAATCCCCATAAATTTAAAACATCATTTCCCTTACATGAGACATAATTAACTTTATTAATGTTAGGGTATCCATATAAAAGTAATTAGTAATTTCTTAATATTTTAAAAAAAACTAAAAATCACTTGAACAAAAAATTAGTCAATTAAGTACAAGTATATCATGATTCAAAAGATCTGATACAACATATGGGTTTCATTTAATCACTTGGTAATTATTAACAACATAAATCATCCCAAAATATGTGGATAAATCATCATTAAACCAAACACGTAAATGATCAGAAAGAAATAGATGAACAAAACATATGTATTTTGGAAATTGTTGTATCATCAATCATATTTGGTTAATAAAGTTCATTTTATGTTAATATCTATTGGAAAAAATTATCGAACCCTAAATGATGTTTTCAATGGATTTGTTTAAAATTTTATTTTTGGAAAATATGAGTTTAGTTTGGTGGAATTGTGAAATAATATATATTGTTGGATCCCTGTATAAAAGAAATGAAAAAATTTAGTAAGGGAATATTTCCCAATGGGTAATGGTATGTCTTAAAGGTTTCATGTTTTTAAGGATATCATTCCCTTCTAAAAAGGTAACCACGTCAATGTGTAAAGGTAACCAGAGAAGAATATAGAGTTTTATAATGGTTTACAACATGTGGATAAAGATAACCAAGATTGGAAACACACATAAGGGTAAACCACATTACACATAAAGGTATATAGTTCGACATGTAAATGTTATGAGCCTACATAAGTGTTTGGTTAAGTGTACTAGTCATGATTCATAAGGGAACCACAACAGAAAAAATGTACTTGAAAAGATGTACAAGGATACATAAGGGTACATGCATAAAGGTATGATGGCATTTTATATACTCATGTAAGGGTTATCTAGATGATGTGTATGAGTAGTGGTGAGATTCCTATACTTGAGTAAATGTAATATTATATGGTTCCTCCATGGACGTAGCACCTTAGAGATGATCACCTCCCAATTTTCCCAATGAAATCAATATTCCCACTCCACAGTGTACACCCTTCATTGTTTGAGGTATTCATTTAGCGTAAGTGTAATGTCTCGTATTTTTTTCCGTTTATTATTTT
Organism: Viscum album; assembly: GCA_963277665.1. Taxonomy (NCBI): domain Eukaryota; kingdom Viridiplantae; phylum Streptophyta; class Magnoliopsida; order Santalales; family Viscaceae; genus Viscum; species Viscum album. Next base: position 1,545,956,223 of record OY728153.1, on the reverse strand, counting down.
TAAATATTATATAGAATTATTTTGAGACTGAGCGCAAAGACGGAACATCATTCCGAGGTCCAGTGAGCCAGAAATGGTGGTTTGAACTTTTTTTAGTTAAGTGAGTCGGCGCTTGTGCGCGGTTGTGGAAGTATCCAAATAGATGCCCGGATTAAAAATTTGAGTGCACCATTGCATCCGGGATGACGACTCTACCTAATAATGAGGCTAACCTCGACCAGCGCGGGTCGAGGGAAAAAGTTATTTTTTTCGGACGTTTTAAGTAAAATAAAATATATTAAATTATCCAGTTTATTTTATTTTCTTTTAAGGAAACATACGCTGCTACGTGGCGACGGTGCAGTTGTTTCCTAAATTAATGACGCATCATAATAACTTCGAAATGACATGTCAACTTCATTAATGCTGCCGCATAATTAAAAGTCAACTTGTTTCCCTTTTTAATGTGTTAACCAATTGTTGAATCGTTGGAAACGCTTCAGAAGAACCTCTGCCAAATCTACGAGGCGTTGGAGCAATTCTCGATGACGAACAACAATGGATCGAAACCAAGGATCGTTGCGCAGGCGTTGAAGGATCACGACGACAACGGAAGCTCAGCACCTTCGTCAACGATTGATCCTTTCAAAAGGTAGGGTTGTTGTTTTGATTTTCTTTTCCCCGTATTTGAATTTAAACGTCGAACGCGGATCAACCACGAACAAGTTGATCCGTGGATTCGTACGTTCTTGCGGGAGGGTTTTCATTGGGATGATTCTGGGGAATTACTCCATGATTTTTATTCATGTTGATCTCTGCTCCGTTTAAACCTATTAACGGGAGTGGATCAACGCCGTGACGGACGACGGCGGAGGTTCACTCCTCAATTTGTTTATATGGATCTCTTCCTCCTTTTTCCCCGCGCGTTCTTCACGTTCTTCATGGGGCGATGAACAACGGATCATTGCACATCCTTTATATGACGTAAAGATCCCAAATCGATGGTTCAACAAAGAAACTACCTTGGGGAGGTGTGACAGTAATGGCAGATGATGAATCAGACCAGATCAGAAAGGGCGTTCTTCGAGTGTTCTTCACGCGGGAAGATCAATCATGTTTTCGGAGCCGATCGGAGGACCGAAAATGACGGAAATAGCTTCATGGTGTCGGGACAACCAAAACCTGAAGGTTTCGTGGAGATCGGATGGCCGGATCAATGATCGGAGCACCACGGGAGGCATGATGGCGGAGGTCCGCGTTTCTAGAAATTTTTAGAATACACGGCGTGTAGTTCCGAAGAACACACCATGTAGTTGTGATGGTGGCGGCTAGTGTTTCGGGGTCAGAGAAGGATCACACGGTGTGTGACCCCAGTCACACGGCGTGTTGGACCTTCCCCGAAGCTCGACATGTACTTTGGGTGGTGCACGGACACGGGATGCTCTACACGGCTTCAGGCGGCAGGGCGTGTACAGCTCGGTAGAGGCGGCTACGCAGAGCTTGGCACGTATTCTGGGGATACATGGACATGGGATGGAGTGCATGACCGTGTACTGCCTCACCCATCCAGGCGAGGTCACCAGCGCATGTCACCCCATGTGCAGATTGCACGGGTGGGAGTACATGGGTTGGTGACCATGTACGGGCACATGTCCAGAGTACACGAAGCTAGCTCCAGTGACCCAGACACGACGTGTACTCTATAATACACGCCATGTATAATGTTTTCCACATGACCAGCCTCATGACATGGCCATTGTACACGGGTAGTACCCGGGGTCGGATAACACGGCATGTGTCATTTCTTCACGCTGTGTACTTTTTGGAGAACAGCTTGGTCCTTTTGTTCACCGTTCCTTGAACATCTTTCGTTTGGGTTAGTGCCCCTTCTTCTTTTCCCGTGAAGGTCAGGCATCATTCCCTCACAGCGGTTTATGATCCCTTCAATAGGATTTTTTGTGATAGAGTCAGGCATCCATCTGAGAGGCCTGGATCGAGATCCCATATCCATTCCAGACCCTTGGTAGAGTCAGGCATCGGCGTGACCTAATTTACTGGGCGTTGATCCTCTACCTAGCAGGTGAATTCCGGATGAGTCGCGGTATCCGCCATGGCCTTGGCAGTGATCCTCATCTGTGTATCGAGATCTTTCCCACTCAATAGTGTGTCTCCCGTAATGAGTTCTTCTATCTTTCATAACCCTTCCACTCAGGAGTGTGTCTCCCACAATGAGTGTAGCTATATCTCGTGACGGTTCCTGACGAACAACGCTCCTCGGACGGACGTCATCAAAACTATAAGACTCGTGGAGTGTGTGCTCCTGAAACGAGTGCATCATGGAATCATCAAACAGAATCCCTATCGGGGTATGCGGTTGCGTGGCTTGTCTCTAGAACACGGGCCTGGGTTTTGAGTATATCTGGTTTGTTTTATATGTTTTGTAAACATATATTGTGCATAGCTGACTGTATCTTTTCTTTGTGCACTGCTTTGTGGTTTTCGGGATCCTCTATTTAGTATTGTTATACTCACCCCTTTACGGGCTTTTCCTGCACGTCTGGTGTCTTATGCTGATGAGCAGCCTTTTGATAGAGTCCAGGGCGGACCAGGACATGACCATGCTTTCTGAGTTTCCTACAGGCCGAGGCGTTCCTACGGCTACGAGCAGCAGTCCCAGTACCTTTGTGCTTACAGGTTGGACTTTGGAGTTTTTTTTAGACTCTTGTTTTTTGTGGGCTTGTATTCTGGCCCAGTTTACTTTTACAGTACTCTACCTTTCATCGTGCTCTGTTGGTTGGGTTTAGTTTTATGCATGCATTTTTGTTCCTTAGTGTTTTACATTTCAGCATTTGTGGGCTTGGTGATCTGTGTGTGTGTACAGGTACTTGTGCAATGCCTCCCATGTTAATGACATGCCAACTTGGTGCTAGTCACCAGCCCCTGGCCTATTGGAGGCAGGCTTGGGGAGTCACGACACGAGCCCCACCGGGACGGGTCGTGACAGAGTGGTATCAGAGCTGGTCGGTTCTACCTTAGGACCAAGAGTCTGTGAGTTTAGTTGGGGCAACAAGTGTTGAGTGTTTTGGGTTCGGCTTTCAGGCCAGAGACCCCAGTGTTGGTGCGGCGGCCGACGTATCCATACACCAGGACTCTGATAGCCTGATTTTTGACCCGGATCACGAAAACACTAGTTGAGGGGAAATAAAAAGGTACATGCATCAAATAGGAATGAGTTGTGTCTTCAATATCCTTGGTTTCAGCTATCCAGATATACTCATTGACCATGACACATCTTGTTTCTTTACAGGATGTCTCCGCGACACGTACCCACTAGGATTCAGCAGCACGATCCTGAGGATGACCCCCTCAGTGACGAGGCTTCAATACAGGGACCAGTTCCCCAGGCGTTGCCACCAGGTGGTGCACCTGCTATACCACCACCAGTGGAGCAGCAAGTGGTACCAGTGGTATCGACCGGTGAGGATCGCAGGCTCAGCGCGCTCCATGAGTTTCAGAGACAGAGGCCCCTCAAGTTCCGAGGTGAGCCTGACCCTCAGGCGGCTGAGGACTGGCTTGAGGCGGTGACCAGAGTTTTCCGTCTAGTGAGGACACCAGCAGACCAGATAATGATCCTAGTAGCGAGCCTTCTTCAGGGTTCGGCTGGACGATGGTGGAGTCTGACCACGCCGACTCATGACAAGGAGACTCTTTCATGGACGGATTTTGAGCGACTCTTCAGGGAGGATTTATCTCCGGTTATGCTGAGATTTGTGTGCATCCAAGAGCTTCTTCATCTCCAGCAGGGAAGTATGACAGTGGCGGACTATTCATCGAGGTTCACCAACCTCGCCAGGTACCTGATGGATACGGTCAAGGATCAGTACTTCAGGGCTCAAAACATTGACCGAGGTTGATGATGAGATATACGAGCTAGTGTCGTGCCTCTATGCATATTGACCTATGCTGGAGTGCTCGAGCAGGCCTTGGTGATTGAAAGCTTCTTAGCGGAGCAGAGACAGCCGTCTGCAGTCAGCAGCAGGTAGATAAGTGCGGAGACACCGGCAGCAGGGATCTGATGTCTGACGCAAGTATCTAGACATGGGAGACGTCATAGGAGGACCCATGATAGGGGATCGAAAGTCCAGGGCTCTCAGGCTGGATCCAGACATCCTAGGGAGAAGCGATGCTACGCATGCGACGGTAGGGGGAATCTCGCTAAAGATCGCCTGACACGTCGGGATGCTGATAGGGAAGTGGTGGATGGTCCACTGGGGTATAAGTAGAGACTGGAGTAGGCAGATCCGCTAGGCGGCAGACGTGGTAGAGGAGAAGGGAGAGCTACAGGTGGTGGTAGACGCTTCGACTTACTTCCACCACCACCCCCAGGACGTCCGCACCAAGCTCAGGGATCTAGGGGACATGGACGGGGACAACTGCATGCGGTCAAGGTATACGACCCAAGGGCTCCAGGGATGATTCAAGGTACAATCTGTGTCCTTTATACCTTATCTTCCGTACTCATGGACACAGGTTCAAGTCATTCCCTTATAGCCAAATGTCTTGTACAAAACCTCGAGATTCTGGTAGAACTGTTGACTCGATCCTTATGCTTGGAGACACCTTCAGGAGGAGACTCGATGATCACGCACCTTTATAGATAGTGTGATCTTACCCTTGGAGGCGATAGTTTCGGTTGGAACCACTTGGTGGTAGCGTCGAGGCCTTACGACGTCATTCTCGGTATGGATTGGTTATCTTCGGTCCATGCCTAGATTGAATGTTTTAGGTGAAAGGTGTGGTGTGTCCGCCGTGATGGAACAAGGTTTTCCTTTGTCAGAGAAAAGGAAACCCAGGCAGCACAAAGTGGGCTCATGCATAGGAGGGGTCAGACGATCACTCATGAGTTGGATATCCTTACCCTCGGAGCAGTAGATGTTGTGAGCTCTCAGTTCCCAGCAATGGTGGTGGAGTATGTGGACGTCTTTCTAGAAGATGTCTCAAGGTTACCTCCCTATCGGGAAATTGACTTCTGCATCGACATACTCCTCGGGACGACACTGATTTCCTCATCGTCTTATCGGATGGCTACCGCGGAGCTTTGTGAGCTGAGGGTGCAGTTGGAGGATTTGTAGAGCAAGTGTTTCGTGAGACCCATCGTTTCACCCTGGGCGGCCCCGGTCTTGTTTGCCAAGAAGGCAGATAGGAGTCTCAGGTTGTGCGTGAATTACCGGTGCCTGAACCAGGTAACGGTGAAGAACAAGTATCCACTGCCAAGAATTGATGACCTCTTCGATCAACTAAGATGGGCTCAGTGGTTCTCGAAGGTTGATCTTCGATCAGGCTATCACCATCTATGAGTGTGGGATGAGGATATCCCGAAGATGGCTTTCAGATGTCGCTATGGTCACTATGAGTACATGGTGATGTCCTCTGGCATGACAAACTCCCCCGCAGTGTTCATGGGGTTGATGAACCTGATCTTCCAGCGGTACTTGGACCAGTTCTAGTGGTCTTCATCGATGACATCCTTGTGTACTCGGCGTCAGAGGAAGAGCATGCGAGACACCTGCGAATGGTTCTCGACGTACTCCGAGAGCACCAGCTTTATGGAAAGCTCTCGAAGTGTCAGTTCTGGATTCAGGAGGTCCACTTTCTGTTACATGTCCTCTCAGCAGATGGAGTGGATGTGGACCCAGCCAAGTTGGAGGCTGTGTTACCATGGGAGACACCTCGGAGCGTGACAGAGGTGCGATGCTTACTTGGGTTTGTAGGATATTACCGGAGATTCATCCCTGATTTCTCCCGGATATCATCACTGATGACGGCCTTGTCCAGGAAGGGGAAACCCTTCGTATGGACAGAAAAGTGCCAGCAGGCCTTTGAGAAGCTGAGACAGAGTTTGACGAGCGCCCCGGTCTTGAGATTGCTTGAGGAGGGTGTCGGGTACGTAGTTTTCTGTGACGCATCAGGGACCGGGATTGCTTGTGTCTTGATGCAGTGGCATGCAGTGATTGCTTATGTTTCAGTCCAGCTTAGGCCACATGATCAGAAATATGTGACTCATGATCTCAAGTTGGCAGTGGTAGTCTTCGGATTGAAGATGTGGTGACACAACCTTATGGGCGAGCGGTTCATTGTCTACTCTGACCACAAGAGCCTCAAGTACATATTCTCACAGAAGGATCTGAATCTGAGGTAGAGAAGTTGGATAGAGTTCCTCCAAGACTATGATTTCGAGATCATCTATACTTCTGGGAAGGGGAGAAAGGTGGCAGACACTCTTACCAGAAGTTCGAGCTCATAGCTGTTGATTGAGGCGACACAAAAATTAGTCACGTTACAATTATCCTTCGTGGATGGTGAGGACACAGCTTAGCAATAGTCGATGGTTTTCACCCCTACACTCTTACAGCAAGTTAGGGAGGCACAACTTGGGGATGTCGACTGTGTGGCTTTACGTGCTCAGTTAACCACAGGACATGCTCCTGATGGTTTTTCGCAAGGTGGGGAGCATGTACTTCTCTTCAGAGGATGCACTGTTGTAACAGTGGCATTCCAGGAGTAAGTCCTGAGGTAGTTTCATACATCCCCTTTGGCAGTACATCCTGGAGTGGCAAAGATGTACCAGGATCTCTGAAGACAGTTCCGGTGGTCAGGCATGAAGAACGCTGTGGCAGAGTTCGTTTCTCGATGTCTAACATGCCAGCAGGTGGAGGCTGAGCACCAGGTTCCATCAGGGTTAGCTCACCCCTTGGAAGTTCCAGAGTGGAAGTGGGATGGAATATCGATGGAGTTTGTGACAGGCTTACCACGGACGTCCAAGGGGCACGATTCCATCTGGGTGATCGTTGACCGACTCACCAAGTCGGCCCACTTCTTAGCTATCTAGGAGCAGAGTTCTGTAGGGAGCTTGGGACGCCTCTACATACAAGAGATAGTTCGGCTTCATGGAGTCCCCTCAACTATAGTCTCAGACCGAGACACCCACTTCACATCCTGGATGTGGAAGGGATTGCAGGAGGCTTTTAGGACTCAGCTACGCTTGAGCACAACATTTCATCCCCTGACAGATGGTCAGATAGAGAGGACCATTTAGGTTCTGGAGGTTATGTTGTGGGCCTGTATCTTGGACTTTGGTCGCAGCTGGGAGGACCATCTACCACTGGTAGAGTTTTCATACAACAACAGATTCCACTCCACCATTGTCATGGAATCGTTCGAGGTTTTATATGGGAGACCCTGCCGGTCACTGCTTCGCTGGACCGACCCCAGAGAGTTAGCACTCTTGGGTCCAGAGTTATTGTGAACTACCACAGAGAGGGTGCAGATCATTCGAAATCGAATGAAGACTGTACAGAGCCAGAAAAAGTCTTATGATGACATACAACGAAGGACTTTGGAGTTCGAGGAGGGAGACCACGTTTTTCTTCGGGTCTCACCTTTACGTGGGTTTCAGAGATTTGGCCGAGGCGAGAAGCTATCTCCAAGGTTCATCGGAACTTTCCAGATCCTGGGCAGAGTTGGTGAGGTGGCGTACCACCTGGAACTACCGCCACAGTTGCATCGGGTATATTATGTCTTCAACGTGTCGCAGCAGAGGAGGTACGTGCATGACCCATCACACGTCATTGAATGGGGCGAGCTGGACATCGAGAATGGAGTGACCTTTGCTGAGTACCCAGTGGAGATTGAGGATCGGTAGGATAGGATCCTTTATGGGCGATCACTTACCTTAGTGTGCATTCGGTGGCAGCACATGAATCTTTAGGAGGGCACGTGGGAGCGGGAGGCCCAGATCCATGCCCAGTACCCTCATCTTTTTGAGTAGCCATTCTTTGGCTTTTCGGGGACGCAAATCCCCAAGGTGGGGAAAATGTAATATCTCATATTGTTTTTCCGTTTATTATTTTTAAATATTATATGGAATTATTTTGAGACTGGGCGCGAAAAAGGCACATCATTCCGAGGTCCAGTGAGCCCAGAATGGTGGTTTGTACTTTTTTAGTTAAGTGAGTTGGTGCTTGTGCGCGGTTGTGGCAGTTTCCAAACAAATTCCCAGATTAAATATATGAGCGCACCGTTGCGTTCGGGGTGACGACTCTACCTATGAATGAGGCTAACATCGACCGGCACAGGTCGAGGGAAAAATATATTTTTTCGGATGTTTTAAGTAAAATAAATTAAATTAAATTAACGAGTTTATTTTATTTTCTTTTAAGGAAACATCCGCTGCAGCATGGCGACAGTGCAGCTATTTCCTAAATTAATGATGCATCATAATAACTTCAAAATGACAACTCAACGTCATTAATACTGCCGCTTAATTAAATGTCAACTTGTTTCTCTTTTTAATGGGTTAACCAATTGTTGAATCATTGGAAACACTTGAGAAGAACCTCTGCCAAATCTGCGTGGCGTTGGAGCAATTCTCGACGACGAGCGACAACGGATCGAAACCAAGGATCATTGAGTCGGCGTTGAAGGATCACCATGACAACGACAGCACAACGCCTTCGTCAATGATAGATCCTTTCAAAAGTTAGGGGTTGTTGTTTTAATTTTCTTTTCCCCATATTTGAATTTAAATGACGAACGCGGATCAACCACGAACAAGTTGATCCGCGGATCCGTACGTTCAAGCGGGAGGGTTTTCTTTGGGATGATTTTGGGGAATTAATCCATTCTTTTTATTCATGTTGATCTCTGCTCCGTTTAAACCTATTAATGGGATAGGATCAACGCCGTGACAAACGACGGCGGAGGTTCACTCCTCAATTTGTTTATTTGGATCTTTTCCTCCTTTTTCCCCGTGCGTTCTTCGCGTTCTTCACGGGGCGAAGAACAACAGATCGTTTCGCATCCTCTCTGTGACGTAACGATCCCAAATCAAAGGTTCGACAATGCAACTACCTTGGGGAGGTGTGGCGGCAATGGCGGACGACGAATCGGACCAGATCGGAAAGGGAGTTCTTCAAGTGTTCTTCGCACGGGAAGATCAATCTTGTTTTCAGAGCCGATCGGAGGCCCAAAAACGACAGAAACAGCTTCTTGGTGTTGGGACGACCAAAACCTGAAGGTTTCGTGGCGATCGGACGACCAGATCAATGATCGGAGCACCACAGGAGGTGCGACGGTGGAGGTCTGCGTTTCTGGAAATTTCCAGAATACACGGCGTGTAGTTCCGAAGAACACGCCGTGTAGTTATGATGGTGGTGGCTAGGGGTTCGGGGTTAGAGAAGGATCACACGGTGTGTGACCCCGGTCACACGGCATGTTGGACCTTCCCCGAAGCTCGACGAGTACTTAGGGTGGTGCACGGACACAGGATGCTCTACACGGCTTCAGGTGGCACGACATGTACAGCTCGGTATAGGCGGCTACGCGGAGCTCGGCGTGTATTCCAGGGATACATAGACACGGGATGGAGTACACGACCGTGTACTCCCTCACCTGGCTAGGAAAGGTCACCAGCGCGGGTCACCCCGTGTGCAGATTGCACGGGTGGGAGTACATGGGTTGGTGACCGTGTACAGGCACATGGCCAGAGTACACGGAGCCATCCCCAGTGACCCAAACACGGTGTGTACTCCATACTACACGCCATGTATAATGTTTTCCACATGACCAGCCTCACAACACGGGCCGTTGTACATGGGCAGTACCCGGGGTCAGACAACACGGCGTGTGTCATTTCTACACGCCGTGTACTTTTCGGAGAACGTCTTCTTCCTTTTGTTCACCGCGCCTTGAACATCTTTCATTTGGGTTAGTGCCCCTTGTTCTTTTCCCCTGAAGGTCAGGCATCATTCCCTCCCCCCGGTTTATGATCCCTTCAACAGGACTTTTTTTGATACAGTCAGCCATCCATCCGAGAGGCCCGGATCAAGATCCTCTATCCATTCCAGACCCTAGGTAGAGTCAGGCATCAGTGTGACCAACTTTACTGGGCGTTGATCCTTTACCTAGCAGGTGAATTCCGGATGAGTCACAGTATCCGCCATGGGCCTGGCAGTGATCCTCATCTATGTATCGAGATCTTTCCCACTCAGGAGTGTGTCTCCTGTAATGAGATCTTCTATCTATCATAACCCTTCCACTCAGCTGTGTGTCTCCCACAATGAGTGTAGCTATATCTCATGACGGTTCCCGACGAACATCACTCCTCGGACAGACGTCATCAGAACTATAAGACTCGTGGAGTGTGTTCTCCCGGAACATGTGCATCTTGGAATCTTCAAAAATAATCCCTATCGTGGTATGCGGTGGCGTGGCTTGTCTCTAGAACACGGGCCTGGGTTTTGAGTATATCTAGTTTGTTTTATATGTTCTGTAAACATATATTGTGCATAGCTGACTGTACCTTTGCTTTGTGTACTGCTTTGTGGTTTTCGGGGTCCTCTACTGAGTATTGTTGTACTCACCCCTACACGGGCTTTACCAGCACGTCTGGTGTCTTGTGCAGACGAGCATCTTTTTGATAGAGTCCAGGGCGGACTAGGACAGGACCGAGCTTTCTGAGTTTCCTACAGGCCGAGGCGTTCCTACGGCTACGAGCAGCAGTCCCAATACCTTTGTGCTTACAAGTTGAACTTTGTAGTTTTTTTTCAGACTCTTGTTTTTTGTGGGCGTGTATTCTGGCCCAGTTTACTTTTACAGTACTCTACCCTTCGTTGTGCTTTGTTTATTGGGTTTAATTTTAGGCATGCATTTTTGTTCCTTAGTGTTTTACTTTTCAGCATTTGTGGTCTTGGAGATGTTTGTGTGTGTATAGATACTTAGGAAATGCCTCCCATGTTAGTGACATGCCTACTCGGTGCTAGTCACCTGCCCCTGGCCTATTGGAGGCGGGCTTGGGGGGTCACAGCACAGGCCCCACTGGGACGGGTCGTGACAGTAAGCTTAGATTTAGAAGATCATAAAGTATATTAAAATTTTAATAGTATTACACTGAATAAAAAAATAATTTAACCCAATGGTATATAGAGATTTTATTTTTAATATTCTATTTTAAATATATAAACACTATAGAGAAGTATATGATTTGTAAAATTTGATGGTTCTATAGATTTACTAGTTGTTGAACTATATAGGAGAAATTATATCATAATCATATTCTCACTTTCTCTGCAGAACTAATGGATTCACTATGAAAATGTTATCTAAGTTATAGTACCCATGCATTAATAGAATATAAAATATCATGGAAGATCCTAACTATTTTAAAATTAATGATTCTGTATGGTTATTCATAAATGGAGAATAAAATGTATGCGATATAGATTTTCTTATCATGGTGCATGGATAATTAAAAGGATCGAATCCATGATCATTGGTGTAGATTTTATTTTCCATTTTTTATTGACATACATAATCAAAGAAGCATAAATTATTGACCAGCAATATCTTTCATGATATAATAATATGCATGTTGTTATAACCTGAGAAGTATGGATATTGTCTAAAGAAGTTACGTACATAATATCTAGAAATCCTCTATGTAGTTACTTCCTTGGACACATGGAGAATTATATAGTCCTTTACAAATTTTAAAATTAAAGTTACAAAACATGTGATAGTTTTCATATAAGAGTACAATATCTGTATAAATTGTGACTTCTCTAAAAATAGAAAAGAGGCACTGCACCATTTTAAAAATATGTATAATAATGATAGAGTCTTATTTCTATATAAATATCTAAATTTGAAAATAAGGATATTTTTTAAACTGTTAAAAAGTGATGTTCAAAAGAGGAGATTCAATATCAAGAAAACCAAATCTATTCATTTATCATTATTGAATGGAGTTTATAATGTTTCTATAAAGAAATAGACTGACATATCGTTAATATAATATCAATGGATAACGAGTTTCCATGACCTCTCATGGATAAAATATTCCAAAGGTGAGATAATCCTAAAACAAAGATCATTTGGAAGATATGATTTTCAGAAGAATATAAAAGACTATTTCTATTGAGGGATTGGAATTCTTTATGTATTGATAACCCTTAAATATATTTCCATTACTGAAGAATTATATTTTTTGCTCATTGAGAAGTGAAACATTCCTATACCAGTTATATAAAGTAAAATAGAATGTGTTTTTGTTCCTACATTAAATAGATTTATTTCATAGAAATATTGTAGAAATAAGAAAGTTTTTCCAATGAGTTTTTTGCATTTTGTGAAGGCACCGCAAAATGGACATAAATAGACAATCTATCAAAAATGAATGATTAATTCCATACCATTGGTGATTCATAATGGGGTTTCATGTCCATTAACTATGAATATGATAATATCCATTGGATATGATCTAAAGAAGAAATGTTTAGTGGAGTGACCCTTTAGAAAAAGTTAGATATCACTAAATATTTTAAGGTATTGAGTCTTTTCATATGAGTTATGTATCCAAAACCACTATAAATAGAGAACATCTTATTGATTTTGGTGAATAGAATAATACAGATGCATGATTTATAGACATAGTCCACTGATGTTAAACCATGTTAGTACTCATGTTTGTATATACTTTATGTGTGAACAACAAAAAATATCATAACACTGTAAGCATATGTCACTAATGATCATAATAATGTTACCCTTATGGTTAAGCGATCAAATTATATGATAGGTATCTATGATAAATAAAGTTAATTTTTCTAATAATCCACAACCATATTCACCCCCCCCCCTCTATGGGTGATCTCACATTAGGTCACTTGTTTATTACAAAAAATGCTATCAAAGAATAATTTAATCTTTGGATTTGTTACTTCATTGAGTTGATTGGAAGTTTTTTTGAATATTTCATTCATAATGAAGGATAATTTATTTGAAATAAATAACATTAATTCACGGTTAAAATGTTTCATCCAATTCATGGATGTTTTTATTGGATTTTCTCAAGATGTAATGAAAGATAAAATAATTATATTAAGAAAAAACAGAGTTAAATTTAAATCCGATAATGTAAAAATTGAAATGGATTCTTTATTCAAAGATTCATTCATGTAGTCACTCAAATAATACATGCAAGAAAATATGAATCATTGAAATTTCAATAAATACATGTGGATGAAATTAGAAGAATTATTTGGAAATGAATAAATCTCATGTCATAATTTTTTTAAAAAAAATTGAAGTTGAAGAACATAAATAATGATTCATCCTAGAAGTTCTGTTCTGTAGCAATGAAAAAAAAATAAATGACATTCTGGAGATGAAATTGAAATATAATCATGTGTTTATTCTAAGTAATACTAATGACAAGTCAATTATGATTTATTATTTATCATTATTCAAGTATACAACTCAATTATTGAACATTTATTCTAGGAAAATATGACATTAAAGGATGGATAAGTGGCCCTAAATTTTTGAAAATTGAAAATGGGAAAAAAGATAAGGGGTAAAAGTTTCATGATTGAAACTCTTTCCCAAAATATCATGAAGAAAATAGAAAATAATATGTAGATAATGTCCATAATATTACCTCTCAATAACCAACAAGAATAATGTAGCAATAAGATATGGATTCTTCCCCAAATATATAGGTGATGGATTCAATAAATCTATGAAAAATTGAGAGAGATAAAAGACCTTAAGAAAATGATTAAAACATCATGAGAAATAGTGAGGGAACTTTTAAAATTTATCTTGACCTTTGAATAATCAAATATATGTCAAAATATAAAATCTAGAAGAAATTAATTGGTCTATATATAGTCATAAATTTGAATTACCCAAATGAAGGGGGCCCCAATATTATCATATTTGGGAAAATTTCGGCACAAATTTTCCGGTTTCATTGAATCCAACAGGGATAAATATCCAAGAATAACTAAAAAAGTTATAGTATATTAATGAAGAAGAGAACATATGAATTCTGATTTTTCAGTACAAATATTATCTATTGTAACATTAGTCATATGTAAAAGTATTGAAATTTTATAAATTCATTGATTTTTAAAGAATCGAGCACTAAATCGTGAGCACTCAAAATAACTCTCTCTGAGGAAAAGAAGGAAAATTTAGAAAACAATTATAGGTTTTTCTATTTATGAATAAGATCAATGATAATGAGAATTTGATTCCCCCAAAGATTCTGAGTTACTAGATGGAGATTTTCTTTATCAAGGATGAGTTTTTCAAAATTGGTCCAACAAAAACGACAAATAGGAAAAAGAGGAAGATGTATAAGAGAAGAAACCGGAAGGTGAGATATAGTAGAGATATGATAAAATATTGGAAGTGGATAATATTAATTTTTTATATTTTAATATTTATGGGTTCTAATGTATATAATGATCTTTTTTTCATTTTATAAAATGAACATCATTTCAAATAACAATACAATTCATGACTAAAGTGTGTCAATTTGAGGCTAATAAATCATCATCATGTACAATTAATTTCATTATTATTTTAATTTTATATTTGATAATAGTATTTATAATATTTTTGGAACACATTTTATTTTATGATCAATGGACGAATCATAAGGGAAAGACATTTTTCGTTATGGATTTATAAATTTCTGATCAAAGTATAATGGGTCTTAGGCCCATCATATAAAAGTGGAGACAAAATTTCAGCACCAAAGAAGAAATTTTTTATCATTAAATAGATTAAATTTTATGTATAATTTAATTAAACTGTTTCCATATCCAATTTTGATTTTTTCATAGAGTTATAGGGATCCAAATTTGAGAATTAAATTATGGGCCATATCTCAAGGCCAAAAAAATCATTTCACCATTTCAATTATAAATTCTAAATATTTTATCAATGATTAATTATAATTTAAAATATATTATAGTAAATAAGTGCTATAAAATTTAGCTTCGAATATCCCTTCATATTCTTCAACACATAATGTCCTTTTCGAACGTCCAAAAGGGGTGTGAATTTGGTCATATTTTTGTGGTCAAAGATGAAAAGTATTCTTTTCATTTTCATCACACCCTAATTTTAGTCTATTAATTAATTGGGAAGAAACTAGATGATGGGTGATTTAACCTACGTCCCAAAAATTCAAATTTATTGTGTGGTGGTGATGTAATTGGTGATTAGTTCTTTTATTCTTTCAATTGTAATGTTACACTATAATTTTTTAATCGCATGTTCAATGTCTATCATGAAACTTTTTTGAATCAATTTTGTTTATTAAAAAAATCATTATTCCTCTTACAACCCATTATTTTGTATCCTTTTTCATATCATGTTGATACCATTGAATCCAGTTGTGAATTTATTCACACCAAAAATTGGGAAATCACTCACACAACGGTGTAGTGTTTTATTTTTCTTTGTTTTTAATTTTTTCAATTCACACTTTATAATTAAACTTCTACCTTCAATTCAGTTCATTGAAATATTAGGAGGATAAAACATTTATCATTTTATTATATGGAGCTTCAAGAAGAAATATTTGATTTTATTTGATTTAATTGAATTGAAAACTAGATCTATGTTTTGAGAGTTCCTTTCTTTGACTTATTTTCTTCTTCTACAACACTCACTTTAAAGACTGCACATTTTGAGAGCTAATAAGATAAAACTACAATGAGTGATCATAAAGGTGATCCTCTATGTTTATTTTTTATGAGACAAGTAATTTGATTATTGATTAAGTCGGATAAAAGAATAGTGGACTTATCTCATTGATTTGAATCTTAATTAACTAGTGAACAATGATTTCATAGGAAAACTATTACATTCATTTTAACCCTAACAAAAACTTATGATCATACCTTCTCAACTAATTGTTAAAATTAAAATAATTAGGAGTTTCATTACTAAAAAAATCCATTCTCCTAGTTACTTTATTATTCTTCTATCCCAATTGTAATCCACCCCAAAGTTTCCCACACCATATCCAATCCTCCATCAAATCTGAGTGTCTCAAGGTTACTTCTTTGATCCCTATGAATTAGATTCTTACCTCTAATAAAATGCATTTTTCTCCCTCTTGGGAAAGTTTTAGAATCACCAAATTTTTATCCATTTCATAGGACCTAAGTAAGTTATCTTAGGCATTGTAATCCTTTCGACACCCCATTTATCTAATCTCTTCCCCTTTATATTTTTGCATGTCCCAAAAATCTTAAATCCAAATTTCAATCTACTTGAATAGTCTATCATCAAAAATACAAAAAATTAAACAATGGATGGAATAAAATTGGATCCCCATATTGGGAAACGCCTGACATAGGTAATTTCATTGATCAGACCTTGAATGATTACTCCACACCATGTGTGGTGTGCTATCAATGGGATTATTATTTCTTAATGGATATATTTTCATACCTTTCAAGGAAGGATAAAGACACCAAAATTTGTGATGTATAGAACGTCCAAACTTCTATCAATCCTTATCCACAAAAAATTCTTTAATAATCTCTTTAACAAATGGATTAAATGATTTCAAAAGATTAATCAGTGAAATTATTTCGAAAAATCCTTGAAACAATTACAGAACACATTCCTATTTATGTTTCCCCTTACTCAACAGTATTAGAAGAATTTTTTACATATAAACCTCTCAAAATAAAATAGAAAATGTGAATATTTCCAAAAGTGGAAAATCTAATGAAAAAACTTAAACCTTGATCTTTAGTCCATCATATTCATAAAAATCAAATGAAAACTCTAATGGAAAAATTTTAGAATCTGGGAAATCAAAGATGATAAATGAAGTGAAATTATTAAGGAATATTGAAAGTCAACGTGAGGAACCATTTGGAAATTTTAAATGGTATCTATATTATAAAAAAATGTACATTATTTATCCACATGAGGGAAGCATGTATCCACTTCTTGAATATATTTTTTATGGATCAAATGGTTATTTTTTAGGACCACCACTGAATGAACCATTATTTGAAATCACAAACATTGATTCCTTACCCATTATTTAAATTCAAATGGAATATTTTGAAGTTGAATATTATATTTAATAGAACAAAATCTGATTATAAATTTTTAAAATTGAATAGAGTTTGTTTAAAATACTAACCAATTTCTGAAATTTTTATCCAATTCGAGCATAAAATTAAAGCCCATACATACCCTCTCACATGATCCTTCATATGGAAAAATAAAAACATTATTTCATATTTTCATACTATCTTAATGATAATTAATATAAAATTCTCCAAGATGTATTCAAAAATATTAGGAATGAAATTAGTTGGACCCTTTTCAGGTTTCACAAGATAAGAAAATTCAATAAGAAATAAATAATTATTATAGAATCAGATTCAAAAACTCTTAACCATTCCCAAGTTACATTATTCCATATTTCAAAAATACTGATCTCCTCTCATAAAATTATTCCCCATTATATATTTTATTTTATTTAATCAATGGGATATTATTATTTTATGTTGTGGGTTATTAAAATTAATTAAATAATAAATATTTCATATTTCAAAGAAAATATGATTTGTGAGAATACATGGTGAATCAAAAATTGTACATAAATGGGAACTAAATTTATTTAAACATTAACATTATAACAAACTTATAAAACATGAAAAATGATGGTAAATGAATTTTAATAGCTTTATTACTATTTAAATTCATATTTTAGATCATGATAATTGTTTTTGGAATGTGTATTTTTTTAATGTATTTTTTTACTACTAACTTTTTCAACATTTTAACTAAAATTCCACATTGCACGGATAATGGATTTTGGGGGAATGTTTGAGTTAATGTGTTCCTTTTATCATATAATAGGGTTAAAGGAAAAATTTAATTTAATTTTACTATCCGATAGAGAAATGAATAAAATATGACCATATAGAGAAATGTTTTTTCTAAATTTATGAGGTAAAGCACTTCGGGATATTGAATCAATAGTTTTTATACCTTATTTTGTCTTAATATATCTATTTTACAGTATGTAATTAACAAAATTTGTGGAAGCCGACACTTGGGGATCATGAATCCATAGATTTAATTTCCCTGAGTTAGTATTTTAATCTCTATTGTGGTTAAAAACAAAAAAAAAACAAAAAGAGAAAAGAGAGAAAAAAATATAAAATAGGATACTCATATAAAGGATTAATTTTATTACCACCTAGAGCTTTTATATTTTCCCTTAAACAAGAAAATTGGTACCATGTATTTTCAGATTCACAAAACATCATCATGCTTAATTTAAATTTGATGAAATGTGGAAATGAATTTAATTATATGAATGGGATTGGGATTGGGAAATGGTTGTGACCCAAACATGTGTGAAATTATTTTTATAGGTTTCATGATTTTTTGGCATGATGTCTTTTTTTGGGATATGTATGTTTAATTGTTTTCTTCAATGGGAATTAAATTTCAAATTTTGAGGTACATTTTTAGAAGGAAGAGAAAAACTCATATTGGGGGTGTGATTAGCCACTAGAAGTGGAAAATATTTATTGATTATAATTTTAATATTTATGGGAATCCATGTCCATAAAAAATTGTTTTACTATATTTTATCATTGAACTTCATTTCACCATATTATGAAATTGATGTCTAATGTGTGTCAATTTGGGGCTAGATAATCAACAAAAAAATGAATTCTCTATTTTGATTATTTGAATATGATATTTTGGAATAAAATTGATCACTTTGTGTTTGTGTTTTTTATCTTTTAGTATAAATTGATTAATTACAAGGGGATCTTAACAGTTTCTTCCATGGATGTAGAAATGTATGATTGATTCTTATTGGTCCTTAAACCCATCATTTTAAAGTGGAGCCCAAATTTTCATCACAAGGAAGCTAAAATTATACATGTATATAGATAAAATTATAGGGATCATTTCATTAAACTATTTATATATCTGATTATAAATCATTCAAGGAGTTCTAGGGATTCTGATTTGATAATTAAATTATGGACCATATTTAAGGGCCCATAAAATCTTCCCAGCATTTTGAGCATAAAATAACGACAGATGACTCAATTAGAATAAAATTTCAAAATAACTACAGGATATAAATATTATCATATTTCTCTTCTATGACACATTCATATTTGGCCATATTTAATGTCAATTTAAAACATCCAAATAGGGGATGAATCTAGTCTTATTTTTGTGTTCAAACATGAAAGTCTTCATTAAATTTTCATCCCACCCACCATTTAAACTCATAATTAATTGGGAAGTCATTAAGTTATGTGGTCTCAACCATAGGACCATAAAATTCTTATTTATTTTGTGGCAGGGAAGTATTTTGGATTTGAGGTTTTATTCCATCAATTCTAGTGATATATTTTCATTTTTTAATCACATGCTCAATTTATCTCATGTATGTTATTGAAATAAATATTGTAAATTAATAAAATTTATTCTTATTCACAATCGTAATTTTTAATATCAGTTTTTATTATCATTTTAAAAAATTTCAGTCATGGTGTTAATTTATTCTCACTGTCAATTGTGAAATTTCTCACACAATGGTATAGTGTTCGTTTTTTATTTATCTTCCATTACATCAATTTGGAAATTATAAGTCGACTTCTACCTTCCATTGAGAGCCTTGAATTAATGGAAGGATAAAAATTTTTGGTTTAATTAAAGGTATATTCATGGTGATTAATTGAATTCTATTTTATGTTATTAAATTGTAAAATTAGTTCTATGGTTTCAGAGATCATTTCTTTGACATATTTTCCTCTTCATATTTGATTACTTTAACGAGTACACATTTTTGAGTGATAGTATTTTACAATTCCATGTAGTGATGATATAGGTTGTCCTCTAAGTGAATTAGTTATTATACATGGAATTGTGTATGGAGTAAATAGAAGAATTAATTTGTGGACATATCCCATTGATTTGATTTTACATGAAATTTTGAGCTGTGATTTCATAAGAAAACAAAAATTTCTGTTATATCCCTAAAAAACATAAGATCGAATTATCTCTTTTAATTTTTTCAATTAAAATATATAGGTGTTTCATTCTTTTATTAAATGCATTCTCTTAGGTACTTTAGTATTATTCTATCACAATTTCATTCAATACTAATGGTGGCCACTCTATATCCAATCATCTATCAAATATGAGTGTCTAGATGATACTTATTTGACACCTATGGAATCAATCACTAACTATAATAAAATTATAGTATCTCCATATAGGGTAAATTGGGGAATCTCCATGATACCACCCAAGAATCTACCTATTCAATTGTGATCAATTCCATAATTATGGAAATGCTAAATCCAAATAATGATATCGGTGGATATATCCATAAATTGAAGTGTACAAGTGTTCTTACACAAAGGATATCCATTCAGAAGAGTTTGACTTTTCCAGCTATAAGATATGATGAGGAATGTGAAGATTCAATTTCATTCCCTTCTAGAAGTTTAAAAAAATGAGAAAGGAATGATAGAAGATGATGGTTTGGTTCATCCATACCAGCCTTATTCATCATCTTGAGGAACTTCTAGGTACCCCTCCCCTGTATATGTTATTATGTCAAATTGATGGATAATTATTCTAGAATTAATGTGGAGATACAATTTTTGGGGTGATTATTCTAGAAAATTACACGAATGTTTATGCTAAAAATGAACCCGGATGGATCTTAACATAAATCTATTTAAGCATACATATGTAAGAAAATAGTGATTTCAGTTGTGTTACAAACAATAGTTGATATTTAATTATTTTAATTGGTATCAAGACTATTGATGCATTCTTGTCGAGAATTTCTAAGAAAATATTAAATGGATAGAATATATGTAAAATACTTAAAAAATCTGGAATCATGTCATATGTTTGAATTGGGCCTCAGAAATGAAGTGGATGATTTAAAAATAACATCATCCACAAAAACAAATTCTAGGTTCCTATATTTTTACTTCTATCTAGTAATTTTGTGTTTAGTGTCATTAGATTCATTCATTATATAGAAAATATTTTTATGTTAAAGATGAATTCCAACAAGTGGAACCACAATTTCATAAATCATCAAGTGATATATAAAATGGTGTAAGAAGACAAGGTATTAGGGGGATTTGTGCTAAAAATAAATGGTTTTTAAGATTCAACATAAGTTTTTTTATCTTTTGATGATTTTAACTGAATGATGTTCAAATGATATCGTTGGTATAAATTTCACCTTTATTAAAAAAAAGTTTTTGAAATTTTTATCATGTATAATCAATTACGCCCTCATGTAATATATTTCACAATACCCAATACATTAATTTTATGTACTAATGATTTTCTACGAAGTCATAGAGATATTAACTTATCATTTGAAAGTGGATAATACAATTTTGTTTTGTATGTTTCTTGATATCCATGAGTGGCATGGAAAAATCAACTTTTTTATGAAAACATATATTTCCTACAAAAAGATATATCTTATTAGGATAAGATTATTTTTTTACATCACATGTATAACATTTTAAAATTACCCAGTGAATCTCATTAGAAGATATATATGGAAAGGAGACTTCCATATGTTTTATATTGTTTCAATTGAAATGGATAATAAAAATATATTCTTGATTCTATGGAATGGAGTTGTTTTTAAATAGGTTATGAAGACTTCCCCAAGCAGGAGTAAAGATAATATCCCAAGGGGTATTTAAGAATTCTTGGAATATGTTCATACATTTAGGGAGATATAATGTAAATATGTTGTTCCCTCTAATAAAGTAGTGACAGAAGAAATGTGTACCCCTAAATTTATAGGGTGGGGGTGTTTGGAAAGACTCTTTTTTGGAATGCCACATTTATTTGATTGAAAATAAGGGGGATATCTAAAATATGAAGGTTCACTTGGTTTAAAGGATATATTATCAATAGGATATATTGTCTTTTCAAAAAGATATGGTCAAAAAAATCCCTGGTTGGTATTTTTCAACCCTAAATTATGTTTGGAGTAGATTTTAGGACATGTGTACCTTTTGAAAATAATATTTTAGTTTGGTGAAAATATGGAATAATATATATGGGAGGATCCTTATGTAATGATAATGAAATATTTTCATATGGGTATCTTTCCCAATGTGTAAAAGTTACTCTTCAATATGGGATTTCTAAAGGATAAATTTCCCATTCATAAAGGTAACTTGGTCTATGTGTAAAAGGAAATAATGATAGAATATGTATTTATGTAAAGGAAGTCAAACCATGCCAAAAGGATATCAGGTTTTTTCACAAAAGTAACCAGTATATGAAGCTCACGTAAGGGTAAAACACATAATGATCATAGGAAAATAGGTAAATACACAAAGGTTATGAACATATAAAAGGTGTTTATTAGGGTAGAAGTCAAACACTTGTGTAAATGTATGAGGATACATAAGGGTGACTATATGATGAAAATTTGAGATTTTCAATATTTATCTATGTGTAATATTGTTGATGTGTAAGAGTTTGATTGAGCTTCTTCATCTCAAGTAAGGGTATTCATATAAGATTTATACATGAAAAATATGTTGTAAGGATGATATATTCGTTATATTCCATTGGATATTAAGACCCCCACTCCCCTAAAACATCCACTACATCGTGGAAGGATCACATTTATTAGAAGTTATGAATTCAAACATCTGAAGGGATATTTCACAATATATATGATTACAATATATAAGATGATTTCCTCGTTTAAATGGTAGATGGATAATATATAATTATTATTCCATTCTAAATATGTTCATGTTTTAAAGAATAAGTTGTCCCATATCAGTTGATAACCCTATATATTGTTAAGATCCATCACCTTACAATAGAAATAATGCCACAATCATATTCTCACTTACACAGTGGATCAAATGGCAGAACCATGGAGGTATTAGCTAATCCATAGAATCCAGGTGTGAATACAAGACAAATTTTCATGGTTGTCCCTATCTATAAAAATATTAATGGTATTGTGAAATTAATACTAAATAGAGGGTCATCCACATTAGATGGAGTTTTTTACAATTTTGGGGAAAAAAGAATTAGAAGTCTAAAAACCATGATCAAGGGTAAAAATTTAGTTTTACATTTGTTAGGGAAATATTTTTTGGAGAAGTACATAGTCTCAAGATGTTAAATGATTCACAATAAGAAAATGTCCATGTAGTTATAACCTGATATACACAGAGATACAATTTAATTATTTCATTATTCATATATTGAAATATTTAATTTAGTCAAAACCCAAGAATCAAGATGAATTATAGAGTCATTTATGATTTATAAAATGGTAGTTACAATACATGTGATAATTGTTCTATAAGAGGAAAATATCTATATCAAATGTGACATGTCTTGATATAATAAAAGTGACTGAACCATTTGAAACGTCTATAGATGATAGATAGATAGTAATTTCTTTTGATATATATGAATTCTATATAGATGATATTATTTATTCAATAGAAAAATGTAGTCTAATGGATGAGTTTCTATATCCAAAGAAAGTGATGTTATTACATTATTAGTCGAGAAGGGTGTTCCAAAAAAAATTGGGAAAGAATAAGACATAAACATCTTAAAGATAATATCATATGAGAAGAAGTTTCCTTGACCTCTCAAGGAAATAACATGCTCAAGGAGAGATAATCCCCGAACTAAGAAAATTTTGATGATAATATTTTTAAGAGAAGAAGAATTTGTTTTTCTAGTGGGAGGATGAAAGTATATAATGCCTAGAAATGAAAGAAGATTATTAAAATGATTAAAGAGTTTTTATGCTTATAGAAGAGTGTAATTGATAAATATTGGTTATTGAAAATAAATATAAATGTATTTTTATGCCTTAAAAAGTTTAAGTTGTTCTAGTGATATTCTATAATTAATAAGCTATTAAGATGGTTTTTTAAAAGTATATGAATGAGAAGAAAAAGTCACATTAACAGAGAATATATCTACCATGAAGGATGAATTCCATGCCAGAGATGTCGGATAAGTGGCTTACATATCCATAAAACATGAAGGTGATCATTTACCATTATAAATGATTCAGAGAAGTAATCACTATATGAAAACTGACATTTAGTAGCAGTTAATTTTTCATGTAGCAGAGGTTTAAACCACCACTATATGGTTTGGCAGCGGATTATAGAAACTTCCACTAAATTTCATGTCTACAAACTATTAGAGGTGATTATTTCCATTTAGCGGTGGTTTATGGGAAGCATCGTAGCTGCCTTATTTTGTGGCAGTTTTACTGACTTTAGAGGTGGTTTTTAATAGGCCCATGATTT
Source organism: Viscum album (assembly GCA_963277665.1). Classification (NCBI taxonomy): domain Eukaryota; kingdom Viridiplantae; phylum Streptophyta; class Magnoliopsida; order Santalales; family Viscaceae; genus Viscum; species Viscum album. Next base: position 1,545,932,026 of record OY728153.1, on the reverse strand, counting down.
TATTTTATTAGCGAGGGTTATAACCACCGCTAATAAAATAAAATCTAGCTGCCGTTTTACAGCTACTAAAGTCACGAGAACCGCCGCGGAATGAAAGCGGGATGATTTGACTCTGTAGCGGCGGTTAAAACCACTTATAAATGAAAAAAATACTTACTTTTAGCGGCAATTAAAAGCACCGCTAATGTCTTAGCTATATACTTTTCACGGTGGTTAGAACCTCCACGAAATGTTGACCAAAAAAACAATTTCTACTTCCACTGCCCCACTACCCTGAAAAAAAAATCAAACTAGAAATACCAATAGTCGAACAAATTAATGCACACAAATTTTAAAAAAGAATCGAGAGAACTAGTAAAACATTTGTGGTTTTGATGCTTGGAAAATATAGTGGAACATCATAAATGGATATGTGTACTGAGAAGATCATATATTTTCTATTATTAAAACTTATGAATCTAGTTGAGAAAATCTCTTGATGCTGCCAACACTTCCCTATATAAAATCATTCAGTTCTCTATTTTCATAATTCAATTCACATTAAAAACAACCATTTATATAGTAAACACCATTTATATTAGGTGTTCATGTTATTGTCACCTCTACCTTTTCATCAAGATGAAGACATACATATAATTATTCAAGAAAAATTGACACTCCTTCGACTAAATGTTCTAAAAAAGAAACCCTCTTCATGGTATCAATTATGACTAACTTAGTCATATATTTCATCAACTCGATTAAATCGTTAAAATATTCAATCAATATATGATTCCCATTTAATAGAAATATAAATTCCATTTACTTCACCACATTCATAGTTTAAGGATAATATTTCTGAATAAACAATTTATGAAACCTTCCTAATATCGGGTCTTTTGTAACTTAATATAAATAATGGTCTTTAAATATTTCCAACTCAGACCCTAGTTGTTGAATGTGGTGAACTTGATCTTATAGGTCTTAGGAATTCATAAAATAGTAAATATTCCCTCAATATCATCCTACCATTACCTTAAACTTTGAGGACATTCGTAAACATGGAATATGGAAGGATTATAATTACGGAATTCCCATAATCAATCTCAAGCATGAGTTCTGTAAGGATGAATACTTTTTTCCAAAACATGGATAGAATAAGAAACCAAGTCAATAATAATTCTACCATTAAGTAGATTTTCTTATCAAGAATTATATTTCAATGTCTTATTTAGGTTCACATGTATTTTTTAAAGTGAAATGAATTTATATTACTTTATAAATTAGATTCTATCAAATAAATATAGAACCTAACACAATCTCATGAAATAACATCAACTCAATCATACATATAAAATAAACATATATAAATTAATACTCAATATAAATTTTTATTATATCATAAATTTATTTGAAACATTCATGAGATTCATATAAAAACATTGAAGGATAAATTGAAAATAATGATGACATTCTAGACCATGTAGATAGATTCAATGAAAATTTAAAATAATCAAAAGCCTTTGTATCCTAAAAATGCATCATGATGTTTCCATAATATTTTTATTTTAAAAATTAATGTTTCATAGAATTATTTATTGAAATTTAGTATATAAAATGGTATAATATTGATATAAATAAAAAATATCTCAAATAAATGAATAATAAATCTTTAAAACAAAAATAATCATGTATAACATCCTTTGATAACTCAAGGATATTTAGGAAAAGTGTTGTTCATGAACATAATAACCTGTAAGATACAAAAATTCATTTGAGTTAAGTTTAATTTAAATTTTGGTTTAACTGTATTTTTTGTTGAAAAAAATGATCCTTGAGAACATGGGGGGTTTGGAGGTGCTCTGGGCATTTGGAATTTGAAAAATGAAGAAAAGAGGCCATCCATTGCATAGTGCGTGGTTGGTGCATATTTAGAGATAAACCTAAACCATAGACCAGGGTATGTATGGCATAAACCACTTGGATAGAGGTAGTTCATGGCCACCACATGGGTTTTTTTAACAATGGGGATGGACCAGACAATCCATATGACCTAGAAACCTCTTAGACAGAGGCCAAATTTATGCATCTATTTTAATTTGGAGAATTTCATATTCCCACCTTGAGCCTTAAAATTTCTTACCCAAATTTTCATGCATTTTATCCTCCAACCCCAAGGTTTATAAACTTTGAGTTATACCCTATTCCAAGGACCATTATACTTTAATCCTTAGTCATTTAATGTTCCATTAGCTATGAATTAAAGATATATGTTAGTATACCACCCCTCATTATTCTATTTTATAGGAGAACCATATCTTGTTGTTTTTTGCTATTCTGAATACTTAAACCCTTCTTTTACAGGGTTGTTTTAGATTGAGAATTCAGGTTTTATTTGGGCTTGAATGATGTTTTGTGGTTAAGTGAGCAGTTATCTATGATATTGAGGTAACTCTCTGTGGGTTATATCGTATTGTATTGATGTGTATTCATGCCTATATGGATTTGATTTTGTACATTTATATTGAAAATTTAATTTTGTTGAAGAAAATTATAAAGTGTGTGTCTAAATGATGTGTTCGACCTTTCAAGGATTTTTTTAGATATATTAATGAAGAGTGGACTGGTTTTATGGCCACCCTCGGGGTGTGCCAATCCCAGTTTTATACGGTTTAATACTATCTCCCATTAAGAGAAACCAAGGTTTTATATAGGGTATGAACACATTTTATCATCATGAACAGAATATGATAACCATTAACAACGCAAGAAGATTCACTATCTACACATTCTTCCTCACCGAAGTGTCCAAAACACTATCCCTTGATCACTATGAAATGACCCAATTTGTTCAACACATCAAAAATGGGTTTAACTCCTATTCATCCAAAATATCGACTACCAAATCAAAAACAGGCCAATTAGAATGATGTATACCACACTCGAGAAATCAAGACATAAAAGGAAACATCAGAAATCAAGAAAATTCATAAAGGGAAACATGATAAATCAAGAAAACGTTTGGACATAAAAATGATTGGTGGAAACTATGTGCCACACATGTTACATATACAAACCAACTGTTCCCATATTTGATCAACACATCAACAATACAACTACTCATGGTATGATGATGCATCATCACCCTCTCCACCTCCATCTCCACTTTCTGTTGTCACCTGTAAAACATTATATTGAAAATTAAATATTGTTGCATATTTATATTAAAACATAACACCAATTATAGTATGAAAACTAAATGATTTTGATTTTTTGTGATTTACCTGCTGACTACTAGTGGATGAACTACCACTGGGGGCATATCTGCTCATCTGTTGATGTATATCTTTCATCGCCTTCTGTAAAGAGGATATCTGAGCCCCCTGATCTTGAACTATAGTTTGTAGAGAAGCAATCTCCCTCTAACCATCTTCAATTGTGGACTGACTATAATGAGGAGTAGATGTAGATGGAATCCCAGGTGTCATGTCGAAGACCTCAGATGGTATGATTCTGAAACCCGTCCTGTGCACTCTACCAAGATGCTCATTCCCAAGGACTTTATTAACTAGGCCATCCTGGGTGACTGAGTTGGACTACCAAGGATTAGCATCCCATTCTTCTTTAATTGTTACCTATAAATAAAATATCAATATATATTAACACATTAAAAACTGTTAATAAGTTATTATAATAAAAAATTGGCTTCATACCCCAACTTCTTTGGCAGGCTCATTTACAAAACATCCATATGATTTTTTTGTGAACATCCTACCATAGTTCAGTTTGGGATGCTTCGTGCCCTAAACTCTGTGACAGCGTTAAGGAAAGATAAATCAACAATTCAATATATTAAACAGATAATATTGTCTTATAAATATTTAAACTAATTAAAATATTACCAATGTTGTTCGGCTCCTAGAATGTATTTTTGAGTCTGTAGTGTGAGGGATGACTTTCTTAGCCCGGTATGATGCATTCTATATTGAGAGATCCTGAAACAAATAAAAAGAAATTTAACAGTAATTTATTCAATGTCATATCCTCTTCATGTACATATATAAAGGTAAAATGAGGATAATATAATAATATATATTTCAATACCATATACCTATTATCACGATGTCTGTCAACAAAAACATTCCACTGTTCTTTTGGTACCCCACTAGGTAGCTTCTCATACATTTGTTTCATGGTCAATGAAGTATCCTTGACATCACACCACAATCTTCATTTGAAATATTTCCATATCTTACCATGATTTTTCAACATCCAATTCTGTGCTATCACATTAGCAAATGTAAAGTGGAAAAGCATCTTTATATAGAAATTAATTTTGAACATATTAGTAACATGACATTAAATTAAACCATAATGTAATAAAATTACCTTTATTTTGGAATCAAAAACGTCATTTTTCCATCTTTGTGGCATATGTCTCCAATCGTCATATGAAATTGGAATGGAAATGTGATCCACTGCCAACTGGCCTAGAATCTGGCCAAGTTAAACTGCGACGTCATCCGTAGGGACCCCATAAGAATCAAATGGAATGCTTATATTCTCACCATTCATATTCCAAACATCTGAGCTTTTTCTTTTTTTCTCCACGATTGAAGTTTTTTCAAATTAAATGAGAAAACAATTACTATAAAAAAATGCAATAAATTTATTTAATTTAAATTTTTACCTATGACAGTGACACTCCAGTATGTACGTGATGAACTGGAAGGGGAATGCCTCTGCCCCACTACTAAGGCTTCTGAAGTGGGGGTTGATGAATCTGCCACAAATGGGACACCCACATATAGTGTGAGAGATGGTGTAAGGGGAGATGGTGTAGGGGTGTAGGCAACTGGTTCCACAGATGTCATGGGGACGGATCCAGATGGATCATCATCTGTCACAGAACTAGATGAAATAGTGTACTGCTTCCTCCTTGGAATTCCTGTCATTTAATCAAATAAAATTTAGTTCAGAATATATATATCAAAAAAATTATGCAGAAAAAAAAATTGAAAATGATAATAGATGCCTAGTAGTAACATATAAAATTTATATAACAATGATAATGAATGACTACAGAAATTAAACAAGTGGTTGCTGAATGAATAACTAATTGTACATACAATCATTTTCCCCTTCAATCATGTTGGTTTACTACTCCATTGCATCATCCACTTCATTCATCTTTTCTAGACTAATTTTTTCAATATCATGATGGACAATAAATTATGCTTCCTCATGTTGTTGAAATTCAATTTCAGAGGTCAAATATTCCACTTCATCACACATATCATAAAAATCTCTTTGTATTATGTGAGCAACTACACTCCACCCTTCATCAACAACATCATTCACATAATATACCATTTTTTCTTATGATGCTATGATATATGGATCTAGCAGTTCATGATCACCAACATCTATCAAGCAATAGAAGATCAAAGAAGTAAATTGCAAGGAATCTCTTTTAACACCTATGATAATATCGACATATTTTCTTTTGAATAAAAAACATAAAAATGTATTTGTTAGTTTAATTCAATAGTATCATGTAGCTTTCCGTAGTATCCCACTTTAGAAACTGTGAATATACCACTATTCTGTTTTTTTAAACCCACTTCTTAATCGACTGTACGAAATCTAAATCCATTCACATTATAAGTGTCAAACTTTCTAACTTGTTTTATAGGACCTCTAGAAAGAAACATAAAATATTATGACAAGCTTTCTAAAGTATCAGTATTCATGATCTGAAAAAACAAATATAAGTTAATAGATTTACAAAATGTCTCTATAGAACTAATATTCATATTTATTACAATATTTATGAACTTACACGTCATGGAAACCATTCTCCAAGAACTTCATTCACGACTATTGTTATATATTTCTCATTTCATGTTCAGCCTCTCATTTGTCTCTTTGTTTGTATCTGCAACTCTTCAATAAATGGATCTACAATTTCACTATTCATAAGCACATATCTATGTGTCTGTAACAATTCAAATCATGTTAGTGTCACATTTGAGGTCCTCCCAACTGATCAGCCAATAGCAAGAAATATTTTTGATTTCTTCTTCATTTGTGATTGATTTGATTTGTTTTCAACATGTACAACTCAATTAAATATTATCTCAAGATCATACAAATATCTGGAAAAAATGGTAAGACACTCTTCAGCCAAATAGCCTTTAGTAATTGAGCCTTCTGGTTGAGTTTTATTTCTCACGTATGCATTCAAATTCCCAAAATATCTGTAAAATAAAATAATAATATTATACATTTATTTAAATTCACAAAATTGTTTAGTTAAATGAAAAACATATAAATAAAATACCTCTCAATTGGATACATACTCTGAAAATGAATGGGGCCTCTTAATTTAACTTCCTCAACCAAATGCATAGTTAAATGCATCATGAAAGTAGAAAAAAATGGAGGAAAGACCATCTCCATTGCACAAAGGGTCAATAAAAACCTCTCCTAGAGGTTTTAAAGCTGAAATGGATGTATATATTTCTAACATAATTTCCTAAAAAATGTAAAAAATTGGTGTACAACAGCAGTAACATTTTTAGGTAATAATGTACGCAATGACAATGGTAGTAAGTGTTGTAACAAAATATGTGAATTGTGACTTTTCAATCTATGTAACTTCTGATTCTTCAAGTCAACACACCTTGAGATGTTACTCAAATACCCATCAGATGCCTTTGCATTCATTAAAATTTGATGGAATGTATCTTTATCCCTATTTTTAATTGAAAAAAATGGTCAGAGCATACTTTTCATTCTCATCTGGCCAGAGATCACGTTTTATGTTCGTTACTTGTAAGTCATTGTGAGCATTGAGATGATCCTTCAACTTTCTATGCTCATTAAGTAATGCAAAAATCAAATTATCACAGACATTTTCTCAATATGAATCACATCAAGATTTTGCCGCAACAAATTAAATTCTCAGTATGGGAGTTTGAAAAATATACTTTTTTCCTTCCATTGTTGCGTTCTGATTTCACCTGACGATGCACATCAGACTGGTTTTCCACTATCATTCAAATGATGAACCTTCCCAAATTCTGTTTCAATATTTTCAAGATGTGTCAATATTTCAGAACTAGTTATCAAAATTGGATGTGGTCTATGATCAATGGAACCATTAAATTTTGATCTGGTCAGCCGAAATCTATGGGATTCATTGAGAAATCTTAAATGGCCCATGAAGCACAATTTTCTACTGTGAGGTAGCCGTTTGGGCTCAAAATCAAAGTTACAAATAGGATAATAAAAAATGGTGTAAGTGTTCTAACCAGATAAATTACTAAGTCCTTGAAAGTCACTAATGGTCTACATTAAAATAGCATGCATTTTGAACATTTTTTTAGAAGAAGCATCAAATGCCTCAACATTGTTGCTCCATAACTCAAGAAATTCGTCAATAAAAGGCTGAAAGTATGCATCAATATCATTTCTAGGCATTTTTTTCTACGAATAATCATCGAAATGATAAAATTTGTTTTCTTCATACACATACATGGAGGCAGATTATAAGGGATCAAAATAGATGTCTAAATGCTATAACTAGTACTCAAAGTCCCAAATGGGTTGAATCAATCGGTATCCAATCCCAATAGAACATTCCTAGGATCAGCTAAGAAATATAGATGTAATGAATAAACTGTATTCCATGATTGGGAATCTTTTGGATGTCTCATTAACCCATCATTTTTTTATCTACAAAATTCCACATCATGTGTTCAGCGGTTTTCGATGAAATGAATAATCTTTTCAATCGAGGCTACAAGGGAAAGTAACACAAAACCTTTGCAGGTGTGTTCCTTTTCTTTTTCTCCATAAAATTATATTCATTCAGACTTCCAACATCACCGTTTGGCTACCATCTAGAAGAAGAACATTTCTTGCAAATTCTATCAACTTGAATACTCTCCCTAATAAAACATACAATCGTTGGGACATGCATGTATTTTTTTATAATTCAGACCAAGCTTGTTAAAAAAATTTCATATCATAAAAAGATTCTAGGATTTTTTCTATAGGATATTCATCATGAATAAAATCAAATATCATGGAAATTTCCTTATTTGTAATTCCACATAGACATTTGATATGGTACAACTTCAGCAGAAATGAAAGCTTTGAATATTTCAAACACCCACTATACAACTCATGATTACCATCGTCAACTAAATCATGAAATGAATTTTCCTCCGTGAAGTTTTATCCTACATTTGGCTCAACAAAATCAAGAGGAGGATCCAATGATATGTTAAAATCTTGATCTTCTTGTGTTACAGTCTCAAAAACATCACTTGTCACATTGCAATCTGTATCACCCTCTTCTGTTTGTTCTGATATGTATTGATGCTGATAGTGGTGTCTTGCAGTGCCGAATGCATCGTTTAGGTGGTTTTTCATTTCAATTTCTATTGTCAACGAACTTGGGACCTCATTCTGTGGATTAACATCAGTGCTCAGTCTTTCTGTAACGTTTGATTCTCCATGCTTAACCCAACACAAATATTAAACAGGGAATTGCTTCAGAATTAATTGTTCATAAACTTCATCTCTCTTCAACCATGTTCTAAATTTACATTCAAGACATGGACATATTATTCTCCCTTCAATAGATCAATTAGAAATTAAAACATCTAAAAACTCATTCAAACCCTTCACATAATGAGGTGTGTTCCTCGGTAATGTGATCCAGCTTTTATCCATGTATATCACAATGTGCCTACACAATAATATAAAAAATTAAAACACATAGTTACTACTAAATAGAGAAAGAGATTCAAATATGCGATACTGTAAGTTTACAGAAACACAATATAATAAATATGATCCCCTGAGTTAGATATGAACCCTCTAGTGTTTGGGATTGGGAAAGTTTCTTTTTTAAAGAGAAACAATGTGCTAACAATGCCATAATACTCAATTACCACATGTTCAACACTAAAAGTTATGATAAACAGTATTCCTATCATGTTTCTTCCAAATCGCCAAATTTTTAACCCTTGTCATTTGAAATCCTTTATAGCATCAAAATATAATATTAGATAACAAAAAGTAACATAAGAATAACTTGGTTGGAATTACAGTTCATAAGGAAAAAATAATGATTCCAATCTTGATGAAGATGCATAGAAATAGCAGGATGTAGCCCTTAATTGGTCCTGATTGTGTGACTCTACATCACAAAGTAAATGGTATGGGCTTCATAACCATAAACTAAATGACCCATGTTCCAAGACCATATGTAACTCCTTCAACCTATGTAGTAAAAGTGGGACATCCCATATTCAACTTCTTCCATTTATGATTAGAGAGTGCATATATTTTCCTCTTGATGTCACACAACCAAGCACTAAAACAATCTCCAAGAGTGAAAAACCCACTATTATCAACAACAGTGGTCATTAGTTTTATTGAGTTATAATTAATTATGAGATCACCCATATTCATGATACCAAATTTTACCAATTCATATCAGGTTAACTTGAAACATCTCTTCATGTAGGTTACCCCGACTTATGCTCCACACATCATAAACATAAACAATGGGCACCTGGGTCAAATTTTTCTAACCATAAACATCATATATATCTGTACAACATGCATGACCTTAAACTATATAAGTAAATAGACACACAAATCATCATGGTGAACAATTGTAAAGAGAAACCTAGGTAAAAATTGAGTCTCCACTAACTGGATATGATGCTAACCTAATCTATGTTAAGAATTTGGAATTGAAAAATGGAAGAAATCCTGTTAGGTTGAAAATACGTAAAGGGAAACTTAATAAGAAGACAATTCCTTGTGAACTAAGCCTACCCAATATGAGGATCAAGAAAAGTTTAAGGTGATAAAATTAATGACTTAAAGCTTGTGGATTTCATAATATTAATCTAGAAGAAGTGAGGTTGTACTCACTAGGCCCTTTTGAATATGAAATTTTTTAAGTATTCACTTGTTCTCCCATCCCCAGTTTATCAGTCCATAGGTATATTTATGAAATGTGTGAAGAAATAATTTTGGGGTGATCAAAATATTTTAAAAATTGGAATCCACACTCTAAATCTACTCCTTTGCGATCCTTATCAGGTTGAGTGAACTCATTTATCCAAAAGGACTAAAAAACGTTATAGTGATGCTAGTTATGCCTATACCCATCCATGATCCATTTATATGATGAACTAATTCATCCAAATGAACTAACTATAGTGTTAATTTTATTGTAGTTATGTCTATATCCATCTATGATTCATAATCAAAATGAAATAATTCATCCAAATATACTAAATCTAGTGTTACAGTTATTGTACTTATGCCTATACTCATACATGATCCATGAACCTGAGGAAATATTTCTAACTCAAGAATTTTTGAGAACTATATTTGGCTTTATGCAATACCAATTCAATTTTCAATTGGTTTTAGATTATTTTAATGATGTTTCCTCCAAAAATTTCATATGTTATTATGAAGTGTCAATCAACCTAAAACAAAATCTACGGAATGGATGACAATTAAGAATAAAAAAATATTCATTCATTAATAAAAACAAATGAGAAGAGGATCCATATTTTGGATTCTCTTGTCGATGTAACAAATAATGAAAAATGATAAAAACAACTATAATATACTCAAATCATCAAAATCTAAAAAATAATCCAATTATTGATGATAATTTTTGATGGACTATTTAAGGATCATTTGTTTAATATATTTAAATTTAGCCAATGTATGTGTATTATTAACATGGATGGTTAGTTTTAGACTCATAAATATAATGGGCACAATCTTTATGTCTGCTTATAGTAGCTACACCTACACCCATTCCACATGCGCCTCATGTTCTCGTGGTTTTTCTATCTTCATAGAAATTCAATTATGAGGCCATGCTTCATCAGTAGAAAAATTATGTAACTAATTAATGGAATCATTTATATCTTTGTCTTGATGGTTTGAAATATTAGAGAAGAGGAGGCGAATTTTCTTATACTACTTATTCCTCCCATGAAGTGAGCAAATGATCGGTAGGAGCATATAAGTTCCAATAATTGAACCTAATTGTACCCAAGCCATAAAGGAGATGGAGAAAAAACTCCAATTTATAAATATTATCCTATATCCCCATGATGATAGAAAAAAATTGGATCTAAACACATTTTTTTATATCTTAGTTTTTTATAGTTATCTTGGGATTCAAATACTATTTACTTGATTCGGTAAGTAGGAAGCTAATGATACCGTAGAAGCCTCCCTGTTTTATCCCCCCATGAATCCACTATAACCAAAATATATGTAGGAAGCTAACGATAATGTAGAATCCTCCCTATTGTATCCCCCCATGAAGCCATTAAAACCAACATCCACTATGGCTCCCCACAAACCGATTTGACCCTCCCCCTATTTCATATAGGGAAACCCATACATAAAAATTACTTCTAATAAGGGATTTTAAAAGGTTATTTATATATTTCACTAGCTAGAGGTGACACCACACCCATGGTGCATCTAGACAATAGCATGTTATTGTTATCTAGACAACACCACTCCTAGAATTCAATCACTAAAAAATGGGTAAACTAAACAAAATAGCCTTAAAATCATTAAAAAATAAGCAAATTACTTCATGGGGTGTAAAAATCAACCCCCTAATGACACATTATTTCCATAGAATGTAATTATTATAAGTATAAAATTAAAAATGATATAACCCCATGGTACCTCATTTCAAGAGGTTGTTGGGTGGGAAAACAACTTGGGGGTATCTAAGAGAATTAAATCTAAACAAAAAACACATCTTAGAGGATTAAACTATTCTATAAAATTTCCTCATCATCTCCAATCATATTAAAACAATAAACATGAAACACAAAACCCAAAATAGGTAGAGGCATAGAATATATCTCTATACCATTTAAGGATAATATAGAATGGTGAAATTTCGACATAACATACACCTAGTTAAAAAACACAACCAAGAACCTAAATTCCACTAAAATCCCATAAACCCTAAATATATCCCGAAAATTAATTCCATTAAAGTTCCCAAATATGAAAGCTAAAGTGAAAAAAAACCCACAGAAAATTCAATTTTATAGAAACCTTTATTTTTTACCGAGGTTGAAATGCTAAACATGGTCTAACTAGAACCTCAACCTTATGGTCTTCATGTCACAAAAACCTCAAAAAGATCAAAACCCACATGCTCTCAATAATATAAATTTGTATATTAGTTATGTGAGCTTGATTTCATATGTATTCTCATTACCAACCCATCAAGAACCAGACTCCACAAATCTCAATCATAGGCACACACAACCATCATGTGGAAAAAACCCAAATCATTGAGGTATTAACAAGACCAAAATTCACCTCAAACTAACTTATGACATCCAAAAAACTAATTAAAACTGAAAATAATATGGAAAGAGGGAAACCTGGGGAAACCTGGGGTCACTGGGTCTTTGGGGTTGTGCGGGGCCGAGGTTGCCGGGGTCGCAGGGTCATGGGGTCGCTGGGTTCACCAGGTCACCAGGGTCACCGGGGGATGGGGTCATGGGGAAAGCAGAGGAAGTGGGGAGAAGCGGGGTTGGGGTGGGGGAAGGGTCGGAAGCTCAAAAAAAAATGTTTCACGATAGTTTAATATTAACCTCCGCAAAACCATTTTTAAAAAAGGTTTAGTGGCGGTTCCCAAAACATCAGCTAGAAAACCCACCGCTAAAGCCAATTTCTATTGTAGTGAATATTTGAAGGAGTTACCCTCGGAATCAATTGACTATTCATAAACCTTGTATGGAGTTTAGATTTTGTATAAGAGATACATAACGTGAAATAATTTAAAATGGGAGCTTGATAGTGAATTTGGTGCATAAAAATTTATAATTCATGCACCTTGGATGTATCCTAGAGATGGTAAAACAAGAAAATATTATTGTTCATATAAAATTTATTCATGTTCACCAAAAAATATCAAGAATCCTGAAGAATACTCGCTTATAAGAAATAACCATGTGAACCTAAAGTTCAAGATCCCTAAAGGGAAACTAAGGTGATTAAATAAGAAATAGTTTTACTTGCCCTATAATTTCACACCCTGATTCACCACACTCCCTAAGGGTGATATCACATTAAGTATATTGATTATTTCTAATAAAAATGATTTATTACTATAATGGGGTAGACCAACCAATTGGTCCTTGGTCGTATCAGAAGGATCCTAGTGCTACTAAGTGGTGATAGTATGATCTTCCAGTAGGATAAATGTGGAACCAAGATTAAAGAGACCTTCAACATGATCACATAAAACCAATCACAAAAGTAGGAGGGATCACAACCCTTTATACATTCATCCTGAAATCTCTTCATTTCATTATTAGAATTGGATTTAAGAAAACATTTCATGATCCATGAGATGGAACATGAACATTACTCTTGTAATAGTGTTCATTCATTGATAATTTCAATGAATATTACATGTTTAACAAATGAAGTGAAATTTTGTTCATAAATGATGGAATCGTTTTGGGTGATTGTGTAAACAATTTCACCATGTGAAAATATTTTAATATGAATCTTCAACATATTTAATAATATATATATATATCAATACATGATATGTCTGTATAAAAAAGAAATTTGTCCTATAGACGTACTAAATGCACAATATATATTTAAAAAACATATTATTATATATATTGATAAAAAAATTTGTTGAATATTTTATTGATAATAAATGATATAAATTCATCACATTATGCTAAATATGATCAATTATGAAATATTTCGGATTAGATCATTCATTTGCAAATTTGATGAAAAATCCTGTTTTAACCTTTTAAAATTTATTGTAGTATTTCGGGTATAAATTTTGTTATTTAAACTATTTGTACATAAAATTTTGTAACTGTGTTTCGAAAATAATGGGATACAAATGCTATTGAGGACATGGGAGCTAGAACGTGCATTTGAGGGGAGTAAATGGGCCATGAATACAAAGGTGGAAAAAACCATCCAGATTGGACATTACTTCACCATTTGGGTGGTATCTTCTTCTTCCGGGCTTGTATTGAGCCCAAATTTGGAGTAAAGCTCGGGGACATGATTTCTCACAAATAATCTTCCTAGAAGTCCATCCAATTCACACGTTTTTGAGGTCAACTATGCGGTGAAACATAGAATAAAATATTTGGTCGAGTTTTCATTTCACACTTAATCAACTATGTAACCCTATCCCTCAGAAACTCTATTTAAAGGGGGTTTTCACTCTTTTGGAGGGCTGGTCAAGGCTTCGGGAAGGTGTGGCTGAAGGTTTTCTCTTGGGAGCCCCTCAGAACTCTTGGAAGAAGTAGGGCTTTGTGCAAACCTCTCTTCCAAAAAGGATCTCCTCTCCCACCTCCTCTTTGTATTTCTTTTCATTAATGTTTGTAGCTTGAATTTTTCTTCAAATAATATTCTGTGTTCATCCCTTTTATTCATCTCTTAATATTCCTAATTGGGTTGGAATCAAGAGTGGATATGATATTGGGTTCTACCCTTTCAATCCTTTTCTCATGCAAAATGTCTCCTTGATGACCACACCACCCATGGAAGAGTAGTTTTTTTAGTGATCGATCTATCATCTACCCTCTTATTTTAATTATTTTGAATCATTGAGCTACTGTAATTAACATTATATGATCCATGGATTTTGCTTTTAAATTATAAGAAACTAATCATGCAATTGAACAATTAACACAAAAACACGCGAGGTCGAGATTTTCTGTAAATTGTTAGAGCACGATCTTAATCAGTAATACAGGACCACACTGGATAAATTTGTAGAGTTCAAATATAATCCCTAAACACAATTAATCCTCATTTAAAGAATGGATATGTTCTATAATTAACCACTAACCATAATCTAGGCTTAGAACAAGAATCAGTGTAGGGTGCTATGATTGCATTTTCCGAAGCCAGCCTAGGGTTTAAGTAATTTAATCTTTGTGGTAAAGTTAACTCTCATAGGGTTTTAGGGTTAACAAATTAGGAGATCATAATTAAGTGAATATTAATTTAAATGATAATGATTAACAATAAAATTAAGAGGTAGAGTTAGATCTATTATGCCTTTTAAAATTCCTTCTAAAAAACATCTTCTTGTTGTGACTTTTTAATCAAACATCATTTCAAAATTAAAAACAAAAAATAAATAAATCTTCTTCCAGCAATCTTTTTCAAGTTTTATAAACAATAAACAACCACCCACATCCTCTCAAGTAGTGTTTTAATTCTATTCTGTTTTACTCTTAGAATAACCTTAGGAATTTGTTTTAATTTACTTCCTCCTTTGAGAGACAGCCTTGGTCTTCCACTCTGCTGCACCTAAGTACCCCAAAATCACACTAATCATTTAAGGGCTCCCATGAAAATGCCTTTCAAATTGGTGTCATTATCGGGGAGGCAAGTAATTTATTCAACCATTTAGAGAATTTATTTTATTTTTCATTTTATTATTTTCTTCACCTCTCTCTTTCATCTTTCCCCTTTCACATGTTTTCATTTTTTTTATCCTCTTCCTTTATTTTTGGACCATCAACTCAAGCTTCTCATTTTTCTTATGGTCCACTTTTCTTTTTTATTATTATTTATGAAACGAAATAATCCCTTGTATCTCTTAGATCTTGACCCTAAGATTGAATGTAGTAGCAACTCAAATTCAACCATAAAGGAAGAACCAATGGCGGGAAATAATAACAATGAACTAAATAGAACCATTCAAGAATTGGATGCACCAGATATTAATTATAAACCAAATTGTTTTGCATACCCAAATCCTGAATCAGGCTTTGATCTAAAATATGGGTTAATTAACATACATCCAAAGTTTCGTGGCCTCTCTGGTGAGGATCCCAATAAACATTTGAATGAATTTAATGTGGTTTTCTCAACCCTGAAACCTAGAAATTTCTCTGAAGATCAAATAAAATTAAGGGCATTCCCATTTTCACTTGAGGGAGCTGCAAAGGATTCGATGTACTATTTACAACTTGAATATGTAACATGTTGGAACGATTTGAAACTTATTTTTTGTAGAGATTTTTTCCAGAATTGAGGACTACTACCATTCATAAGGAGATCTTGGGAATCAAGCAAGTAAAAGGGGATTCAATGTATGAGTACTTGGAGTGATTGAAGATGTTGTGTGCAAGCTGTCCACATCACCAAAATCAATGAGAAACTCATCATTCAGTACTTCTATGAAGGACTCACACCTATGGAGAGGATTATGGAGGATGTTATAGTATGAGGGGCATTGGTGGACAAGACACCAGTAGCCGCACGTGAAATGATCGACAAGATGGCCCAAAACACCCAACAATTTAGCGATAGAGGTACACCACATGTCAGGGGAATACATTAGGTAAGTCCTTATTCTCATAAATGTCATTTTATTGATACCAAGTTGGATTAATTGACCACTATGGTGAGGAAGATTGCTTTGTCTCAAAATACATACCAACCTACTCTTTCAAGGCCTTGTGGAATTTGTACTCAGACAAGCCACCCAACTGACTGTAGCCCCCAACTACAAGAAATAGAAGATTGTGCAGTAGTATTCTCGGGGAGACTATATCATCAACAACAACAACCACATCCCCAAAATAAGTATGACTCCTTTGCACCAACATTCAACTAAGGGTGGAAGGATCAATCATACATGATCTATGGATCTGGGCAACAACAAAGGCCCCTTATTCAACCAAACTTCCAACAGCCTCCACCTTACCAGCAGGGTTTCCAACAACCCCAAAGGATATCTGATTCTCAAACATCAACACATTAGTAGCAAGGGAATCTACAACATAAGGTAGACTATAACACTAATGATCTTTTGAAAAAAAAAATTGTTCTTAATCAACAGAATGAGCTGAAGAGTCGTGGTTTTGAGTTGAGGGAGTTGAAGACTCAAATGAGCTAGATTTCCACTGCCCTCCAGGATCTAGTAAGTAAGAATTCTGGAAACCAACCTTCCCAACATACTCCCAATCAAAAGGGGAAGTTCAATTATATTACATTGAGAAGCGGGAAGCAAACAACTGATGCTTATTCACCTATCATTCCACTGGGATTCACCTTAACTCTGGAGAATCCCCATTCCATACCAACTGATGAGCATCCCAAGGAGAAACATAAAGGTAAGAAAAAGATTGATGATGTTCCTCCTAAACCTATTACCTTTCAAAATAGGGTTGTTCAAACCAAGAAGATGGCTGAAGAGGCGATGCAAAAAGAGGTTTTAGACACATTAATGCATGTTGAGATCAATATCCCTCTACTTGAAGCCATAAAAAATATCCCAAGGTATGTCAAATTCTTAAAAGAACTATACACCAATTGAAGAGGGCTCAAAGGAAATGAGAGTATCAACCTTGGAAGGAATGTCTCAGCACTCATTACACCAAATATAGCAATTACAACAAAGTGTAGGGATCTCAGGACATTCACCATCCCATTTTCCATAAGGGAGTTACACTTCTCTGATGCTGTCTGTGATTTAAGAGCTTCAATAAATGTGATGCCTCACTCTGTATTATCTTATTTACAGGTTGGTGAGTTGAAGCTGACAAGAGTAGTGGTGTAATTGGTGAATAGATCTACGGCATATCCAGCGGGATTCCTTGAGGATGTACTTGTCCGTGTAAGATACATGATCATTCTAGCAGACTTCTATGTGCTCAAAAAGGAGGATGATCAGGTAAGTTCTTGTGATCCCATTATCTTAGGTAGACCTATCATCAAAATTGCAAAAACTATCATAAATGTTCATTATGGTACACTTTCCATGGAATTTGGAGATGAATATGTAATTTTTAATGTAATGGACTCCATAAAGTATCCCTATGAGGACCATTCTGCTTTTGTTATCTCCCATTTTGAACCACCAAGTAAAAACTCCATGGATTTTGATTGTCCTATTGTTAGGGAAATTATGAGTATTAGTTCTAGTTTGATTTCTATGAGTACTTCCACACCTGTTTTTGATGGAAAAACCTCTCTTGTATTTGATTTTTATGTGGATCCAAATTATGATCATATAAACTCTGATTATGAGAGGTTTGTTGAGTATTCTGATGGTTTCTGAAGCATTATTTTCTAATTTTGATGATTTTTATTCTAATACCAATTTTCATTGTGAAGATTTGTTTGTTGCATCAATTTATCCATCCATACATCACCCCCCCTACTTTGTAACTCAAGATATTCCCTGAAATCATTAATATGCATACCTCCTAATTAGTGATAGATTACCTATTATCATTGCTAACAATATCTCTTTTAAACATGATGAAAATTTTTTGAATCTTTTGAGAGATAACAATAGAGAAATTGGTTGGACATTGGTAGACATATTAGGTATTATTCCCTCCATTTTCATGCATAGGATTCTCTTAGATGATGGGGATAAACCGATTAGGTAGCCACAAAGGTGACTTAATCCAACGCTTTTGGAAGTTGTTAAGAAAGAAGTTGAAAAATTACTTGAGGCGGGTATCATTTACCCTATTTCAGACTCAAAATGGTTTATCCCTGTTCAGGTTGTACCAAAGAAAACTGGTTTCACTATTATAAAAAATGAAAATGATGAGTTAGTTCATGTGAGAGTAAAAAACAGTTGTTGAGTGTGTATTCATTATAGGAAACTAAATCAATCCACACATAAGGACCATTTCCAACTTTCATTCATTGACTAGATGCTTGAGAGACTTGTAGGTAGGAAACATTATTACCTCATGGATGGTTTATCTAGCTATTTTTAGGTTCCCATTGCAGTAGAGGACCAAGAGAATATGACATTCACCTGCCCAATCGATACCTTTGCTTACCGAAGGATGCCATTTGGACCTTACAATGCCCTAGGTACCTTCCAGATATTCATGGTGCGTATTTTCTTAGATTTCATTGAGACCTGCATGGAGGTATTTATGGATGATTTTATAGTTAATGGATCCTCATTTGATGAATGTCTCTCTAGTTTGGGTGATGTGTTGCATCGTTGTATTGAGAAAAATATGGTCTTAAATTTTGAGAAATGTCATTTCATGGTCGAAAAGTGAATTTTCATAGGTCATATAGTCTCACAAAATGGAATTGATGTTGAAAAATTTAAGGTAGACATTATTTCATCCCTGCCATATCCTATATGTGTGTGTGATGTTCGATCATTCCTTATACATGATGTATTTTATCGACGCTTAATCATAGATTTTAGTAAGATATCTCTACCCATATCTCGATTTCTTCAAAAAGATATTGACTTCAATTTTGATGATTCATGCAGGGTATCATTTGATGAGCTAATGAAGTGTCTGACCACTCCACTGATCATACAGTCTCGGCGGTGGGACCTTCCATTTGAGCTTACGTGTGATGCATCCAACTTCACGATTGGAGCTGTCTTATCTCAGAGGGTGGAGGGACATCCACATGTGATTTCATATGCATCGAGGACATTGGAGTATTCCCAATCAAACTACAACACAAGAGAAAAGTAGTTTCTTACAATTATATTTGATTTAGATAAATTTATTTAATATTTATTGGGATCTAAAGTAGTTATTTTTCTGATAATGTAGCTTTGAGGTACCTCCTAAAGAATCCAGATGCAAAGCCAGGTATTATCCATTGGATGATAATTCTTCAAGAGTATGACATCGAGATAAAGGACAATAAGGGGTTAGAGAATTTCGTGGCAGACCACATGAGTAGGCTTACTCACACACCAGAGGGTGACACCTTAGACCAGGTACCACTTCGGGAAACTTTCCCCGATGATCATCTCAATACCATCTCAGGTACTCATCCTTGGGATGTTGATTTAGTTAATTATAATGCTACCTCTGAAATTCCAGTAAATTTGAAGAAGTATCATGTTCAAAAATTAAAATGTGAGTCTAGGTTTTATGTGTGGGATGATCCTTACCTCTGGCACATGTGTAGTGACCATGTCATTAGGAGGTGTGTTCCCGATCATGAGATTGAGTATATGTTTCATTTCTATCATACACTTGCTTGTGGTGGACACTTTGGACCCCAACGTACTGCTAGAAAAGTATTAGGCCTTGGATTATATTGGCCTATCTTATTCCATGATTCCCATATGTTTTTAAGTCATTCTCTCATTGCCAACACACTTGAAACATTTCAAGGAGACACGAGATTCCCCAAAAAACCATATTATTCTGTGAGATTTTTCATGTTTGGGGAATTTATTTTATGGGTACTTTTCCGAGTTCCTTTGGTTTTTTGTACATTTTGGTTGATGTTGATTATTTGAGTAAATCGATGGAGGCTAAGGCCACTAGGACTGATGATTCTCATGTTGTTGTGGACTTTTTCAAAATGAAATTTTTTTCAGGTTTTTTGTACCAAAGGCCATCATCAGTTACCAAGGGACACAATTTTTCAACAGGAATATTTCTCCCCTCCTTCAGAAGTAAGGGGTGACACACAAAACATCAACACCATACCACCCTCAAACAAATGGACATGCTAAGGTTTCAAATTGTGAGTTGAAACAAATCTCGGAGAAAATCATGCAGTCAAATAGGACGGATTTGAGCACGTGCTTGGATGATGCGTTGTGGGCTTATATGATAGAATAAAAGACCCCATTTGGTATGTCCCCATTTGGGATTGTTCATGGGAAATCATGTAATCTCCAAGTGGAAGTCGAGCATCGGGCATATTGGGTTATAAAGAAATGCAACATGGATTTGGCTCAAGCTGGAATTCAATGGAAGTTTCAAATTCAAGAGCTTGGGTAGATTAGACTATCATCATATGAGAACTCAAGGAACAACATGGAAAGATCAAAATTATTTCATGATAAAATGATCCATAAAAGGGAGTTTCATGTTGGAGAGAAAGTCCTACTCTACAGTTCACGACTAAAGTTGATGCTCAGTAAGTTGCATTTCAGATGGTTAGGTCCTTATGTTATGTCTAATGTTTTTCCATATGGTGCAGTGGAGCTCACACTAGAGGGAACCAGAAGGAGCTTTACAGTCAATGGGTAACGTTTGAAGAAATAAATTGATGTACATTCTACCAATGTAGTTGATTTCATCAAACTGCATGACCCATAATCACCTGAGAATATCAAGATGTTCCTAACCCTTTCACTTTTATATTAGTTGTCCTAAATAAAATTATGCATTTCTTGTACACATATCATCTCATGGGTTTACATTGAGGAAAATAAATATTTTATGTGTGGGGGAGGGAACCTTTATAGTTTAGGATTTTAATTTGTTGTTTTTTAAAAAAAAATTGTGTTATCAAAAATTGTATTTGTTTCTCTATCATTTTTTATGTGTTTTTTATTTTTTATTAAAAAAATTTAGAAATTATTATCATTGCCATTTTTGAAACTTGTCTCAATGAGTAAACCAATTTGTTCCATAAAACTAAGCATAAATGAATGCTGAAAATTAATTGTTTTCCAGTTCAAATATTTAGTAGTTTAATGAAAACTACACTGAATTTTGAATCCCATGCCACATCTCACTGTCTTTATATTTGAGACCACATTCCTATGAGGCATCTAAACCATTATTTTTATATTCTTTACTTTTACCTCACTTCTTGAGAGAACCAAACCATGCGAGATTTAACCTAAATTTGATTTATTAATGTCAAAACATGAGGGTTTGAGGTATGTAGGTTTAAATGATTGATGCATTTGTTAGGTATTAAAGCCTATGTTTCAAAGAATCCTTTTTTTATAATGGCTTAACTTGACCATTTAATACTTTTAACCCTTATAATCCATGAACATCTTATTAGTTTAGCCACATTACAAGCCAATTATCCTTATCCAACCAACTCTTGAAGTGAAATTGCATAATCTAGTTGAAATTAAGTGTCGGGGAAGCTATCTTGTGTTATGCTAACACATTCTGTGATACTTTGGGTGGAATATTAAATTCTTAAAAGATTTGTTTTCTACTGAAAAAAATCATTCTATTGAAAGTTGTGCCTTTTCTAGAACTTTCATAATAAGTAAATCTATGCCTTTTTTGGAGCTTCTAATTCATGTAGGAACCTGTGCCTATATAGAGCTTTCAAGAAAAATATTGTTTTAGAATATTGGAAATTTTGCTACAGAAATAATGAAGGGTGATAAATTGAATTGAATTTTCATACTGATGGAGATGACTTTCTGTTGTGGTGAGTGAGGAGGAGACCATACTTGAGTGAAAACTGCAATAATGTTATTTCACTTTGAGAAGAGCCAAGCCCTCCTCATTCGGTATCAGAATTTTTCAACATCTAAATCCTACCAACCGAAAGCCACAGAACAAACCTGAAATTTCCTCATGATAAACATATTCCCTTGACTCACATTGGGTGGATATGTAGGAATTTATCAATCCTATGGTGACCCTTGTATGAGTTTGGATGAAAAAGACATTGCAAAAAAATTGATATATGTGTGATGAGAGAAAATTCATGTGAGGTGAGTGTAATGTGCATGGGAGGATAAATGAAGTCGAAATATATTGAATGATATAAATGGAGATCTTGAAATATGGTTCTTATGAGGAATTATATCTTTTTATTCTTGGTGTGGAATTGATGGATCTCAATGATATGTGTTTTAAAATTTGTTTTGATTTGATATTGATGTTTACTTGATTTGAGGTTTTGCCCAGGAGTGCAAAAGGGTAAGTGTAGGGGAGTTAATAAAACACTATTTTTTGAATATTTTATTGATTATAAATGATATAAATTCCTCACATTATGATAAATATGATCAATTCTGAAATATTTGGTATTAGATCATTCATTTGCAAATTTGATGAGAAATCCAGTTTTACCCTTTTAAAATTCACTGTAGTATTTCAGGAATAAATATTTTTATATAAAATATTTTGACATAAATTTTTTAACTGTGTTCCTGACATAATGGGAAATAAATTCTATTTATGACATGGGAGTTGGATCATGCATTTGAGGGGAGAAAATGGGCCATGAAGACAATGGTGGACAGAACCATCTAGATTGGACATTACTTCACCATTTGGGTCGTATCTTCTTCATTCGGGCTTGTATTGAACCCATAGTTTGAGGAAATATTGGGGACATGATTTGGCACAAATAATCAATCTAGAAGTCTATATAATTCACACATTTTAATTGTCAACTATGCGGTGAAACATGGAATAAAATATTTGGCCAAGTTTTCATATCACACTTAAAAAGTTATGTAACCCTAGCCCTCACAAACTCTATTTAAAGTGGGTTTTCACTCTTTGGGATGGTTGGCCGAGGCTTTGGGAAGGTGTGGCCGAAAGGGTGTCTCTTTTGAGCCCCTCAAAACTCTTGGTAGAAGTAAAGCTTTGCGAAAAACTCTCTTCCAAAAAGGCTCTTCTCTCTCACATCTTCTTAGTATATCTTTTCATTCTTGTTTGTTGCTTGAATTTTTCTTAAAATAATATTCGGTGGTCATATATTATATTCTTCTCTTAATATTACTAATTGGGTTTGAATCAAGAGTGGATATGGGATTGAGTTCTACCCTTTGAATCCTTTGATCATGCAAAACGTATCCACGATGACCACATCACCCATGGAAGAGTATTTTTTTAGTGATAGATCTATCTTCTACCCTCTTAATTTAATTATTTTGAATGATTGAGATACTGTAATTAACTGAATATGATCCATGAATTTTGTTTTTAAATTATAATAAACTGAGCAAGAAATTGAACAATTAACACAAAAGCACGTGAGGTCGAGATTTTGTGTAAATTGAGAGAGCGCGATCTTAATCGATAATACAAGACCACACGGGATAAATTTGTATAGTTAAAATGTAATGCCTAAACAAAAATAATCCTAATTTACAGAATGGATATGCTCTCTGATTATCCTCTGACCATAAGCTAACATTAGAACAACAATCAATGCAGGGTGTTGTGATTGCATGTTCTAAATCTAGCATAGGGGTTAAGTAATTTCATCTTTGTGGTTAAGTTTTCTCTCATAGGGTTCGAGGGATAACAAATTAGGGGATCATAATTAAGTGAATATTGATTTAAATGATAATTATTAATTAGAAAATTAAGAGGTAGAGTTATATCGATTACGTCTTTTGAAATATTTTCAAAAAAACATCTTCTTGTTGTGTCCTTTTAATCAAACTTCATTTTAAAATTAAAAACAAAAGGAAATGAAATATTCTTCCAGAAAACTAATTCATGTTTTATAAATGATAAACAACAAACCCCATATTTTGAAGTAGTGTTTAAATTCTATTCTATTTTACTTTTATAATACCTTTAAGATGTAGTTTTAATTTACTTCTTCCTTTGAGAGATGACCTTGGTCATCCACTCTGATGCACCTAAGTACCCCAAAAACACACTAATCATTTGAGGGTGCCCATGAAAATGCCTTTAAAATTGGAGACACAGCCGAAATGGTGTCCCTAGGGATCCCTTCACAACTCTTGGAAGAAGTATGGCTTTGTGCAAACCACTCTTCAAAAAAGTATCTCCTCTCCCACCTCCTCTTTGTATTTCTTTTATTTCATGTTTGTAGCTTGAATTTTTCTTAAAATAATCATTTGTGTTCATCACTTTTATTCTTCTCTTAATCTTCCTAATTGGGTTGGAATCCTGTGTGGAGACGATATTGGGTTCTACCATTTCAATCCTTTGCACATGCAAAACGTCTCCACGATGACCACACCACCCATGTAGGAGTAGTTTTTTAGTGATTGATCTATCTTCTAACCTCTTCATTTATTTATTTTGAATCATTGAGATACTGTAATTAACATAATATGATACATGAATTTTGTTTTAAAATTATAAGAAACTAGGTAAGAAATTGAACAATTAACACAAAAACACACGAGGTCGAGATTTTGTGTAAATTGTGATAGCGCGATCTTAATCGGTAATACGCGAAAACATGGGAAAAATTTGTAGAGTTCAAATATAATCCCTAAACACAATTCACCCTCATTTCTATAATGTATATGTGCTCTAATTATCCACTGACGATAAGCTATCCTTACAACAATAATCAATGTTTGGTCCTACGATTGTGTTTTTCGAAGCTAGCCTAGGGTTTAAATAATGTCATCTTTGTGGTAATGTTAACTCTCGTAGGGTTTAAGGGTTAACAAATTAGCGGATCATAATTAATCTAATATTGATTTAAATGATAAGGATTAATAATAAAATGAAAGGGTAGAGTTAGATTGATTACTCCTTTTAAAATATTTCCTAAAAAACATCTTCTTGTTGTTTCTTTTTAATCAAACTTCATTCCAAAATAAAACAAATTCAATCTTCTTCCAGAAAACTTCTTCATGTTTTATAAACGATAAACAACCACCACCATCCTTTCAAGTAGTGTCTTAATTCTATTCTATTTTAGTTTTCAAATACCTTTATGAAGTTGTTTTAATTTACCTCCTTCTTTGAATTACAACCTTGGTCAGCCACTCTGTGACACCTAAACACCCCAAAATCACACTAATCATATATACTTCATGAATCATACGAATTTGAATAAGTACATCATTCTTTATAAGTATAGTAAAACTATAATAATAACCACAAATAAGATTTCCACTAAGTATTATATCAGATGTAAAACTATAATGAATGTGCACAAAAAACCATCTTATGCCAGATTCAGAATTTTTTAAACGAACCCAAAACCTATATATTTATTTCTAATTGAATAACTTCATATTTAATTCAAGAAACTAATATATATTTGATATAGTGAATGAAAATAAGAACTCATGCATGGATATATCATCTTTCCCAAATCAACATCTCCCTCAAACTAGATTAATATATCCCAAAAATAACTCACTTTGTTTGAATTCCTTTGATTTCAGACACATAAATCAAAAATTCAAACACCCTTGAGTATCTCACATGCATACATCAAAATATTAACCTAAAGAATGAAGCAATTCATGATACTCGTCAGACTCAAAATATTCAATGACTATATTAAAATATATTTATTATAATATTCTATTTAACTCACAAAAATCATGTAAGGGTTACTCAAACCAACCTATAAGATTTTATTAGATGAAAATGATCCCAAAATCACTCTTAATATGATACATGGTGTATAGTGAAAATCAAAACTTGATTATCAAAAAACTATAAATAAACTGGCATGCCTTAATCAAGAATTTTCCGAGCCCAACAATAGTGTCCCCCAATCTCCTAGAATTTGTCCAAAAAATTTCAATGTCGATAATTCATATGCATAAACCATTAGTTCTAAAATATAATTTTAATAAAAAAATTAGAATTAATGTTCAAAGGGATTAAAATTAATACATTAAGAATAATCATTTAAATTCCATTTTACCATTTTTAGTAATAAAATTTTGAAATATAATATAATGAATATATTAATTAAAGATGATAATATTATGTATAGGAATTTAATTTAGAGAAATTCACATAACTTTTTCGATAATATCTGTGACACAATGATAAAATAGACCATAAAATATAGTCACAACAATCCATCACACTATAAATTCTCTCTCCTAATGAAAATCATAAAATAAATCCCAAAATATCCTTTAAATAAAAATAATTAATGACTTAATTATTAAAAATAAATATCAGTATTGATTTGATGCGATTAACATGTAAACAAGAAGTTTAGTAATAGTATTTCCCATTCATGTTATCCAACTAAAAAATTGACTACTCTATCAAAAGATAGGGTTTGATAAAAAATATAGGTTCCATTTTAAATATATGATCAAATATATAGTTCTATTTAATCAATCGATAAGTAATAATTTCATTTCATAATTCCCTTTTACCGAACACCTTCTATACTACGTTTAAACAAACAGACAACATAGTTTAAAAAATAACTTATTTATAAAATTAAATTAAAATAAATTTAATAAAAATGGTATGTTAAGTGAAGGAGAATACAAAATAAATAAACAAAATTGAATAAATATACAATCTAACTAACCAACTTAACGAAAAATATAATACACACACATATTGTCATGGGTTAACACATTTTCACAAAGAAACAAGTTCAAAATTTCATGTCTCCAATTATTTAAAAGAAATCAGTATTAAATTTAAAATTTTTAAATGAGTGACTAAAATATCATCAAGGAAGGGTTTATAAGAGTTTTATAAAAAATATTAATGTTAAAATGAAACAATTGAGGATAGAAAATGAACTTAACGCTCATAATAATGAAAAATGATGATTTATATCAAATATTGCTTTTAATAAATTTTTAACCAATTCCTGAGAATTATGTTTAAAATAAATTAAAAAAATTTCTCCATTATTATTTTTAATATTGTATATAAAATTCGATACAATTAGGAGGATTTAAAATAGTAAAAAAATTCATAAAATATATAAATTCCATATTCAAACATGTATATTAAATCTCCCACATAAAGGGATTAACATAAAAATTCTACATTTAATTATTATGTTGACTGTGAATAGTAGTGTTCAACATGAACAAATAATATTTTATACAATGATCTCATTAAGTTTTATTTACAAAAATAAAATTGCATGTATGGAATAATTAAACAAGTTGGGAGAAGAGGAACAGAACATTTAAAATCAAAATAATTGGCTGGAGATATTTATTAGGAAAGTTACAATACAGCTTCCCACCACACACCCACATATCAGGTAGAATTTTAAATTAAATTATCTATTTACTAGTAATGGGATCTAAATAATCAAAGTAAAATTATTCATTTAAAGGGGTAGAAACAAATAGATCTTATTAATTTTATTACAAGCATAGTGTCTGCCCCTATTTAATAATAATAATGTAAAAATGGAAACATTATTAAACTAAAAACAATAAAAATAAACACAATAATCATGGTTCTATTCCATATGTAAATTTAAAATCCATTAATTGAAATAATATTTCCATTTATATCCCATAGATATGATATATGAAATACGTATTTATAAATACTAAGTGATAGAGAAACTAAAAATAATTGAAATAATTTTTATCATGGAATAATAACCCTGAGGTGATATTGTTTTGAAAATATTCATTTGGATAATAACAACCCCTTATCCCTGATTTGAAGGTGGTGATTATTTTCTTTATAAGAACAATAATATTAATTCCCTTCGGATGGATTGGAAATTCTGACAGAATAAGTCCTCAAACAGCTTCTTTTCTCTTTCACTAAACCATTCATGTATTGTTTAGTTTAAGGAATACAGTACCTACAAAAAAATCTACATTAATGTGGGAAACATGACAAGTGCAGAACATTTTTTAGGACCCTAATAATCATTTCATCACTTTCCATATTTATCATGGCTTTATTCCCTTCACTTAAGGCCTAAATAACTTGTACTAATTCTACATTATGTAAAAAAGAAGTTGATTATTCTTCTCTTGTTGAGATTGTTCAAAAAACGTTCCTTCTTTTTTTAAACTCCCTAAATGTATTCAATAAAAATATCTGTAATTCTTAATTCCATTATTATAGTATTCTGAAACTATGTTAATTGGAGAACATAAAATCCCCACCCCCTAAAACAACTTCTTCCTCTTCAATAACATCAAAAATTTTCCTCACATCTATTAAGTTTTTAAAACATGTTAAAGGGGTATATTTTTTGGATTCATTATCAAAAAAATTAATTAAATTTACTCCAAAATGTACCAATTCCTCAATTGAGTATACCTTTAAATATATTTTCTCTGGAAATATTGTCATTAGTGGTGAAAATCATTTGGTTTTCTATTATCACTTTAAAAGAATACACCCTAAATTATGTGTGATCCATCTTCTACATATGGTGGGTGATGAAGTTTTTTATACTACTGTAAAAAAATTACTTAGGAATTCTCTTTTAAATGTTCATTATCAATAAAATCTTACATGAAAGTATTTATAGTTCAATTTTCTTTATAATTAAGCTTAATTTCAGTCTCTTGTTGAGATTGGACATCCCTTATAAAGGATTTAGCAAGATATGAAAATAACTCAAGTTCCTCCATGATCTCTTCAATGTGAACCAACTCAAATGGAGTGTTATTAGTGGATAAAGAATAGTAAATATGCTCTGAACACTAAATTTCTAAAGGTAAGAAATCCCTAGGAATTTCAATTTAAAAAAAACATTCAAATTCTTATTATAAACTTCTAGATATTATACTCTGATTTTATAATGTATTTTAATTAAAATTACTTCACATGGTAAGAATTTCAAAAAATTATATGTCATTTATTTTATTAACTCATCTACTAAGAGTTTATAAATGGTTAATTTGGGGAGGACGATTTTTTCCATTTCCTTCTCCTCTTTTTAAGATTTCAATTTCTTTTTAGAAATAAAATACTCCACTTACCTCTAAAATTATTCTTGGTATTCTTGTTGATATTTTAAAAATTATGCATCATTTTTATTCATAATTTATTTTTAAGAAAAACATCTTTATATATTTAAGGGTTAATATGTCATTCATAAGAGTAATCATAGTGAAATTCACCATTGACCTCATACAAATATTCTCAAAATATAGATTTGAACCAATGCAATGTAATTAAAAATTCCTATAATGTATCCCAAAACTAATTTCACTAAAAAGTTTAATTATAAAACCAATTAAGCTAAAAAAAGTGATATAAGACCTTTAGGTCATTTGATGTCAACAGTTTCCCTTAAACCCTTACAAGGGGTATTATCAAAAATTTACAAAAATGAAGGTCTTAGGGGAATTCATGGAGTATAAATAATGATCAGTTAATAATTAAATTAATTAGTAAAAATATAATATTCTTCGTTTTTAAATTTATCATTTTCTTTAAGTTATGATAAATTGTTTGTAGCAAGCATCATCGTCATGAAAAAAAATGAAAAATTTATTACAAGGTTATTTACTAGCTTTATTCCCTCCTAAATATTGGTTTTTAACGTATGTATGCACAAAAATGTATCTAACATAGGGTTAATATCATGTGGATGCTACTAGCTATACACAATTTATTTTATAGTCACAATTTTTGTTTAACAAAATTAACCTAGCATAATATCAAAATTGATAATTTCAGTGAATATAACAATAAAATTAATATATAATATGTATATTAAATAATGCAATGAAATAATGAATCAAGATACTGATCATAATAGTTTTAAAATTACCATAACAAATTAAAGTGATCAGACCACGGTTATTTACTCATTAAACATCCCCTTCAATGGTTTAAAATGAATTCATCATGTTTACTCCTTCTTATTTATAGTAGGCTAATATTAAGAATGTATCTCACTATTCCAAATATTAATAACACTTCACAACAATCACATTTATTGTATTGAGCTGAAAATTGAGATTTTCTAGTCATGTATCAACCGACTAGATTAATGATACAATCTAAAATTCATTGTGATCAAGTCTCTAAATCTATAAATTAAAGTCTAAATAGTGTATTATATACTATTTTAACTCCCCTTTCAACTACTTTGTCAATTATAATGTATATGAATTTAATATATGAATGGGAAAGAAATATTAACATTGTGTTGGACTAAAATAATCTAAATTACAATAATAATCTTAATACTGATAGAATAGTCTAGGAGAGATTAACTATCATGACCCCCCCTATAATGTTACCCCTCATATGATGTAAAAGAATATATAAATTGACCCTAGAAACCCACCACTAATAGAAACTGAGTTGGAAATATCACTAAGGGTATATAACACACAATAAGAGGCATTTACCTCAATGATAATAGGAAGAAAACACAACCCAATAACCATGACAGAAATTTTAAATAATCAGCATCCCAAAATTCATTTCATGTGATAAAAATAATAGTATCCAAAATAAGATAACAAATTAAATCCTAGGTTATATATTTTCTTTTCAGTTATATCCTCTAAGAAAGTGGTTCCTCGATAAAACCCCAAACACCTAATGGAAAAATGATAAATAGTATATATATATGTGGGTTGGGAAAAAATGTGTAATCAGTAGAATCATACTGAGGTTATCTCAATTAAATGTGAGAAGAAAATAATAATGTAGCACTGAATCAATCGTATGACTAAAATGAACCTAAATATTTCAACTAACCATCCCTCTGTCACCATGGAAAACTCACAAAATAATGCATCCATTATAGTAACATAATATTAGACAAACATAGATAAAGTAAACTCCAATCTACTCTTCAACTGGTTTTCCAGTATCACACCACATGTCAAACCTCATGTTCCTTCATTCCTTCAATATATGATGAAAATAATCATTCTCAATCAATCCACCCACATCATGATAATCAAACTATATCACCGTCAATTAATCGCTTGACATCATAGGAATCCCACACTAACATCAAACATCAATCTCCCATATCATGATCATAAAACTAAATCATCATATATCATTCCACCTTTATATCATGGGAATCATAATAAATTATCACATTAATTTCAAACTCATACCATAATAATTTGTAACTAAAAATCCATTACAATAGTGAATTATAATCTTGAAGGGCATAAACTTTGTTCCCTCCACCTACCATGCATGAATCCTATAATAATATCATCATATCTTCATTTGGAATCACCAATAATTGTACATTCATCATATATTGCAACCAAAGGAAGAGAATGAAAGATGTTTTATTCTTCAATTTGCTTCCATGTTGTCCTGGATATTGGGGAAAACACCAAAAACCTAAAACCATTAGTTGTTCATATGTTTATCTGTCTTGGGTGGGGTTCATATAAAATCATATTTAAATGAAAGTATATAATGTACAAAAAATATCAACCAAAGGGTTCTCATAAACCATCACTACTAAATCAACACATAACTTCACCACCACACCACATTATATAATTTCAACTGATTCCACTAATATAATTAAAACTTGTGCAAATATGTCATGTATACAATCTATAACATAATCCAAAAATCCAGACATTATTAATATATTAAATCAATTTATAGATTTAAAATTACCAACCAATATTTTTTTGTTAAACCATTTAATTACATATTTAACTTCAAACAATACCCAAGAACACCCCTGTTTATATTCCTCCATTACCCATTAAATTAAATCCCATTGCCACATTGTATTCTATATGGATAATTTAATTACTATAAATTTATTTAATTGCAATTAATTACACTCCAATTTACAAATTTTAAAAATATATTCCACAGCCCCTGGGTGACTACAACACATTTCACAACATTAGAAGTCAACTATATCATATCAAAAAAAATCCAACTGGAAAAAACAAACCATAAATATTACTCATGCTAAACAACCATTTCTCTACTCACCATTACATGAATTAGCTGAATCGTTTTCCACCATCACTAAAAACTATATAATATCAATAAAAACATATGGATAACAACAAAAACATCATTAAATATTGTAAAATATACAATAATGATTCGGATTTAATGAGGTATTTAATAATATTTAATCATCTCTTGCATTAGAAATTTTATAAAAATTATATATTTAATCATTACTAGTTCAGAGAAATATATAAGTGATAAAAATTTTATAAATTGTGACTTAATATATATATTCATAGTAATTGTTCATAACTCGAAACACCTATATGACACAAAATATTACAACATACTAGTTTCAATAGGAATCAAGTAGAAATTTCAAGGAAACCAGTAAATGCATGTGAATTCATCCCCTACCCCATGTGTGGTTTTTTAATGTATGTTTCATGATTATTGAATTAGAAATCTGAATTTGAATCTTGACGTTTCGGGGAAAATTTTGGATCATTTTTTTGAGCTTTGAAATTCGCTGTCTTTGTTATTGAAATTTGGTATCATGTATTAAGAGGTTCCCAATCACCCTTAAAGTGGCTTATTCAAAAAAATGAAAAAATATTTGAGGTATTTTATTCAATTTATAACACATTATAAAAGTAAATAAAAGTATTTAAATTTTTATGTATACCCAAAATGAAGAATAGATCTTCAATCCAATACCATGATGGAATGTTTCTGAAATAATCCACAATCCATGTGAGAAAAAAACATGATTACACAAAAACACAAGTAAACACTTGACCAAACATGAATAGAATTATAAATTTCAAAAAACAAAATCTCAACATCACTTTATTCAAACTGGAACCATCATTGAGAATTCCCAAAGATATAACAGAAGGAAATAAAAATTATTGGATGATAAGTCACATGAAATCACCAATATTCAATCTATTGATAACAAGGATCAAACACAAGGATGTGGAGATTAAAGGACTTTCTAAAATTATGATTATTTTCTTAAAGATAAATAGGTAGTAAAATTGAATGAGGTAAATATAAAGGGTAGTAAATATTATAGATATACATCAAAGAAAACCATTCACAGTGTGACATCACCCTTTACACTAACAATAACCTATGTCAAGGTTTGTCTATTAGAATAGATAAAAACTACTAAAAAGTCATAGAGAGAATGGGAAGTATTTTTCATTCCTAACTACTATGGTGGATTAGGAAAATGAAATTGTGATAGTTTTTCTAGTAATTCATTAAATGATAGAGAATTAATTATTTGATTATAGTTCTACACATTAATTGTTATCCCACATGTTTTGTATAACTATTCAAACAGTATCACAAAACATGGAAGTATAGCTATTAGTGAAAATGGGAAATAAGGAAATTATTGAGTCTCAAGTACATAAATCCTCCATTGTCTATATATGAAGGATGAAATTTCCAATGAACCTTGGGATACTCCCTTTGGTAAAATATAACTTTATTCCTAGTATAGACTCAATTCTCTTTCGTTTAGAAAATATAAATTATTTAGAGAAGGATATCACATTCTATATCACAAATCACAATACTATTCTATAGTATTGTACGTTTGGATAATCTCATTTGGTATCATTATCTCAATAATTGATATTATTTCCTTATGAGAATTTATATCTAAATCAAATGACTGAGACTAAGTGAAATTGCATCCTTGTTGACATTCTCATTATATGTTATTATATTTATTTTATTCCCAAATAATTTCATTGTCTTCCACTAGGCCATGAGGTTGATTTATCAATCAATATTATGCTTGTATATTTTCCAATATGAATGAATACACATAGAATTTCCATTTACAAACATATGGAATTGAAGAATCCATATTAGAAAAATATAGATTAGGGTTTGTACAGCTAAGTGTTCCAACATGGGGTGTACTAGTACTCTTCACCAATAGGAATTATCGGTTAATGTGCCTATGAAATGATTATTTTGATCTATTTAAGAATAAAATTATGAAAAGGTATAATATATAATATATAGATGGATTTTTTTTATCAACTATGTGAATCTTAATACATCTCTAAGGATTATCTTTGGACAATATATTATCATGTGAATTTGAATAATGAGGATATTCATTAGAACTATTTTTGAAAAGGAATTGGAACTAAAAAATAATAGTTATTCTATTTTAACTTAGTAATGCTACACCTATCTTCATGGACATGTTGAATAAATTCCTTTTTATTAACTTAAAAAATTAGTTGTAGTATTTATAATGATATTCTTATCTACTATAAAATTAATGAGGAAAATGAGGGGGATTTTAATTTTTTACTAAATACCTTGTGGAAGAAAAATTTATATTCTAAGTATGGTAAATGATTATTCTAAAGGGAACAAGTAACATTCTAAAGGAATGATATCAATAGAAAAGTGATATCTATGGATCCTTCGTAAACATTGAAAATTTAAGGTTGGCTCATACCAACATTTGAGATGGAAATATTTAGTTTCTAGTGATTATATTGGTACTATCAACAATTTTTTATAAATTTATCATGATTTTAAAGTGTGATATTTAACATAACATTAAAAAAGTAATTTTGGAGACTAATGGATGTGAGGATACCATTAAAAGTTAAATAAAAGGAAAATCATTACACCTTTGATCACATTACCCACTAATGGGGAAGGATTTTTTATTTAAAATGACACATTAAAATGGGATTGGATTTTTAACATATATAAGATGAAAAGGTGGTAGAATAGGCCTCCTTCCAAATAAATATCCATGAGAAAAAATACCCAATGATTGATCTATATTTTTTTATAGTGATCTATATTTTGATGATATGGAGACTTTATCTCTATGGGGACTACAATGAAATATATATGCATCATAATATATTTGAGTATATAATCACATAGAAGGATCTCAATATGCACCAACAAATGTGGTTAGATATTATAATTTATTATGATTATTCAATCCATTATAGTAGTGTCCCATTCATTTTACATATTCTATTATATGATTTTATGTAAAATTATACATTAACTAAAAACCACATATCGAAATTAATAATTTCTTTGGAAGACTAGGAACATGATAATAAAACAAGAATCCCCAATAAAACATCTTTTGGGATATTTAAATAATGATCTCCTGACTCTCTTTGAGATCCCATGACTGCCTAGAATAACTAGGGGGATACATAGACAAAAGGGGGAGGTAAAAATACTTCTAAGGGAATAAACATGGAAATAAAGCATATCACATTAGTCATAAGACATAAAATGATAACATAAAAGGAATATATCATTATAAATATATGGGTATAGAAAAAATATATCATGGAATCATATGATCAAGATAATATAAGAATATGGACGAAACATATGACATTACACTAGAATGTGTTATGGATAACATCTTATATGATATCACATGTTGGACATAGTCCCAAAATGGACTTTGTTTACTCCCTAATCCCATACATAATGTATCATGGGACTAAAAAATTACCCTATGAATTCAATCACTATATAGTAACACCCAAAATAACATCTAGTGAATATGTCCTCCATAAATAAATCAATCTTATGGAATTTAAAAATGGATTGTCGATGGAAAACAATGTGATTCATAATCATGTAATATGGCATAACCAAAGGGTGTATCATAATGATATCCATTAAAGAAGACATTAAATCATTATTTAACATTTATAAAGGAAACAATAAGAACATATCATGTATAATTATTTTAATGTGAAGTAAAAATATGAAAATAATTGTTAGGTAACTTTAGAAATGTTCCACTTAATCGTGATTTTAGGGAAAAGAATCAAGAGCCTTTAAATAGGATAAAATAATATATATTTATTTAAAACAATAATTGAAATAAATTATTTTATAAAGATACAATGAGTGATTTTATATTTTATTGGTCTCGTAAAAAAATTTATGATTTTAATTTTTAATGGGTATGAAATAGAGATGTTACTTTTAATCAGGATTCATCATCGAGAGGAATTTAGAAGAAAACCTTTTAAAACATGTATTTAGTCATAAAATAATGATAAATTAAACTAGATAAATATATATTACGAATATATATAAATAATATAATATAATTTTTTAGTAAAAATGAAGAGGTAAATTGAGGAAAAATATATATAATGTGTATCCCAAATGAAATATGGATGTTTGGAGAGATCTATTTACCTTATGTATGAATGAATTCAGAACATAGACTTAATTTCTTATATAACAAATTTATATTCATTAATTAAATTATCCATTACCCCCTAAAATATTTTTTAATTATTATAATTTTATTATGTTTATTTTTTTCCATTTCAATTAGTTTTATAACAAAATTTTACTATTTGAGGAGTGTTTATTTCATTGTTTCATGGTCGGTTCACTTGTGTATAATTTTTGAATTTATTTTTAAATACGAATACTACTACAGAAGTGATATGAAATGGTATTAAGGAAATTATATAAGATCAAATATTCCTAAATATAAATTTCTTCTAACATGTGGATGATTCATTTCATAAAATGATAACAATAAATGTTTAGTTTAATGTTTTGATTTTTCTGACCATCTCTATATAATTTCACTATATTTATTATTACTAAAATATACACATAATATAATTTTAAAGAACATATAATAATAAAATTTAGTACATTTTCAATAATTATAAGTGAATTTAATCATACCATTAATTAATTATTGGAAAATAAAAACTCAACCTCCCAGAAAGAGGTTAACTGAAATAATATGTCATGTGGTTTAATTTTTTTCCTTTGAATAAGAGAAGAGGATATGAGGGGTGGTTAGAATAAATTCCATTATAAATATCAAATTCCACTATATATATGATAAAGGATTTATTATTCTATTATGGATGAATGAGGTGTGGGATTGTAAAATAAAATATGAAATTAAAAGTGGTAGTTTGAGAATGTCACCCCTGGAATATCACCTCCTTAAAGACCCCATAAGAAACTTGTAGTTGGTATTTTGTTGATTTCATAATAACTTAGACATCGATTGTGTTTTTAGGAGATATTTGTAAAGATATTAGGTTGGCTTCAAGGATTAGGTTGTGTGAGGAGAAGGGGTTGTATTTATAAGGGGATGAGATTGTAGTTTTTTATTATTATATTCATTAGATTATTATTTAAGATCAAAAGTTTCAATATAATTGATAATTCTGACTATATGTAGTAAATGTAAAATTCTTGTTTTAATTAATGGGTTCTTACATCATTTATGAAAAAAAAGATCATGTATTTGTCTAATAATGTTAAACATCATAAATTAAAATATTTCACTATTTACCAAAAATTCAAGTATTTTTTAAAGATATATAAAATTCAACTTACCCATATTTAGAAGTTTGTAGTTACCAATCAATCTATTTTAGTAAAATAATTATCTAAATATGATAAATTTAAATTTCTTTTTAAAAATCTTCATTTATTTAAGAAACTATCAATCTTAATATTATAATCGATTTTTTGACCCATTGAAAAATTATTTATTGTCTCATAAATATATATTATTATAATAATAAAAAATTATAGTAATTGAAAAATACATTTTATCTAAATAATACTTATTTTCAATGATTATATTTGTGATAAA
Organism: Viscum album; assembly: GCA_963277665.1. Classification (NCBI taxonomy): domain Eukaryota; kingdom Viridiplantae; phylum Streptophyta; class Magnoliopsida; order Santalales; family Viscaceae; genus Viscum; species Viscum album. Next base: position 1,545,893,989 of record OY728153.1, on the reverse strand, counting down.
TGGGTGACCAAAACAATTATGCTGTAAAAAATAGAAACACTTGATTTATCATTTTTTTAAAATATTATTTTATTGTACTATTGTTTAAATATATTATATTTTCATTTTATAAGAAACCAAAATATTATTTTACACTTTCATATGTGAGGTTACAATTCTAATGTTCATATTACTATTGAAAATGGTCAATTTACTCTTCCAACAATCAAGTTACTATTCAAATGGTTATATTACTATTCCAATATTCTTATTTATGATGGTAATATGGGTTTACAAATTCTAAAAAATACCCATTTTCCCATTATTTATTCATTAAATTATATGTTCTATCAATTTATATATACTTTCATCTTTAAAATAGACACTGTATTATTAACATTTTGTTTTATTTAAATAGTATTGTTCATGGGTGCGGTCATGCTGGTGAATCGAGTCGGTCCCAATTATCCTATTCTTGTTATATTATTTTTTATTTATTATCCTTGTGTAATATTTTTCAATTTTATCTATTTAGTTGCTAACTATTGTAACATTATTCATTTTTTAGAATAATCTTGTGATGGTATCTATATGTGATGTATGATAATTAAACAATATAACATAATTATAGTATGGTAAAATCTATTGATGAAATTTTGGTTCATTACATTATTAAAACTCATTAAATTTCTCCCTTTAAATTTAATTTTTCAAACTAAGGTGAAAATAGTTTTGGTTAATTATCCATTATCCCTTCCTCTAGTTCTCATGTCACCTCCTTGTACTTGTAGTTCCTCTGTAGTAATTTCACTTGTCGAGATTACTTATTGTGTAGAACATTATCTCTATAATCCATGATTTTCATTAGATGATCATAAAAGAGAAAACTTACTTATTGTACCACCTCTGAATTTTTTACATGTGATGGAACTAGTTTATACATCCTCTAGAGGGATACATGGAATATTTCATGTACATTATATATTTTTGGTGGAAGTGATAGTCAATATTCAACATATGTAATGTGTTTAAGATTCTCATATGGGTGAATATTTCTATGAATTTCCTATCCATTACTCCCATATCTCATTACTCTATTCCATATACATATTCTAATCAATACCTAATATCCAACCTCAAACTTCTGGTCTCTTTTACAATTTTCTATATTGCACTTTTATCTACATTGTGTAGCCCCAATGTGTTTCAGAATGGTATTAACCATTTCTACTATCTCCCTAACAATTTTAGGTTATATTAGCTTTGGTTTAATAAAATAATCCCAGTATGCATGTGTTTTACATCTGTTCCCATAAAGGTATTAATATATATACACTGGTATGATTAAGTGGAAACTATTATTTTAAGAGAACTTTTCCAGATGAAGTTGTTGGTCACATACCACTTTTATGAACATCAATCATGCTATAAACGTTTATTTTAGTATTTGAGTTTTCCACAAATATTTTCCTTCAATTTAAAGGTTATAAGATGTACTATGTTTAGTCTTAGTGTTTAGATCATGTGAGATACATTTTCAAAACATAGTGGTAAATCTTCAATATCAATTAGATATATTTGTAAATAATACTCCATGAATCCTCAAAGGTTATCGAACATATATTAGTGAAAATTTATGTGGCGAGAAGTCCTCTAGAATATAAATGATATGAGAAGTCTTTGTAATATTATCCAAGAAACCCCACAGAACATTAAATCTTCATGATTAATTTTTAATTTCTAGAGAAAAATTATTTGGTGAAGATTTAACTTTTCTATATAGGTATGGTTAATGTTTGCATGATCATAATAAATTTCATCCATTCATCCATAACATTCTTACATTATAAGAAATTTAATGTATATTTTATGATATACTTCATCATATTAAACCACCAATATTTCTCTCAGAGATCATGATACATATTTATGTTCAGTTGGTGTATATTTAAGTTCCATTTATGTCCATCATTCAAAATATAATTATTTATATAGATATTTGATTCCCACATAGTCATTACCATATTATTTTGAATCCTTCCTTATCAATTTTGAATTATTTGGATGTCCCATTAATGAAATAATCAACCTTCTTTTAAATTTACACAACATATCATTGACCATCATTTATCTTCTCTAAAAGGGATGGTTGAGAAATTATTTGAGAAAGTAATTATGATTCTCATTCCTTGGGTATTCTCATATCCATACTTTTAAAAATTATTAAGATTAGATACTTATTAATTATCACCATTGATAGAGTTGTACAATCCTTTTTACATAATCCAACAACTAATTTATTTTATTTTCTAGTATTATAGTGGGTTTAGAAGTCATAATCCATTACAATATTTAACCATCATTACTGGAATATATCAAGCAGCTTCTATGTGAATATATTATTAAGATACTTGTGATGAGTATATATATCACACTTCTCTCTATAAAGATAAAGCCAAAAAAATCATACTTGTTATCCATCTATAATAAGGAAATTACATATCTCCATTAGAGATAACATGCTATAGAGAGGATAATTACCCCATTTAGAATACACATTTATTATCATTTTCACATAATTTCTCCCTTCTCAACGTCTTTATAACTATTTAAAATTCTCCTCATGATCCTCCTTTCTCATACAGTATATCAGAATATCTTTTATAAATACAATAATAAATTTTATTAGGTAATATATAAAGAAATTATTCATTAAGTTCAAGAAAATTACTATACCATTAATTATTCTAAATATAATCTCATGAAATAATAGATTGCATACAATATTCATATCTTATTTTTTGGGATTATCATCCTTCTTCGACTTTAATTGGCAATATCCTGACCAAAATTCCACCTTTGAGAAATAAATGACCCCACATATTGGATCAAATAAGTAATTTCTCCATGGTAGTGGATACTTGTTCATTATTGTGATTTTTTTAATCTCTCAATAATTAATATATATGAAAATTCATCCATCATTTTTCATGACCAAGAGGACCTATACACCTTATATTGAATCACTAGGGAATATAAAACCCTTGTACATATATTCTTTGACTACTTATATATTTTTCAAAATAAGTTGTGGTTATATTTTAAGGACTCTATGATATGGGAAGTGATCTGGTAAATAGTTCATTTAAGAAATCAACAACTCTGTATAGATAAATATAAATAAATTATTCAAGGAACAAATCTAGGTAGTTTTTCAAAATGGGAATGTCTTAATCATTTATACTCTCCTATATTTCTATCATTTTTGGAAGATATTGTTTCTTATAATGTTGTAGAATCCATAAATTTGAAGAGTAGTCCAATAAATATTCATCCTTACCATTACATTTCTATAGAATTTTATGACTCCATTGGTGTGTAGAGTGATCTCCCACTACTAATAATTAATGTTGGATTTATATAAATAAATCCAAATCATTCCCAATATAGAATCAAACTCTACTCAAGGAAGTTAGATGGAATTTTATGGGAGTTAAAGTATACAATCATTGACCAAGGAAGAGTTATGTACTTTAAATTCAATAATTTCCCCATTTTCTATTATCATTGATTACTTAACCTCTAAATTATAAGGTGGTTTTTGTGTAGTACTTTGAATCATTCAATATATGAAAGAATGTGTATAACTAGAATCAAATATGATTTTTACAATTAAATAATTAAAAACCAACGTACCTATCAACACATCATTTTCATGATCCATTAGTGATATCATAACGCCATATTTTATATCATGTACTTTTTTATTATTGATTGTCTCTAAAACACTTGGTTTAGATAATTGGGTAACACAATCCCAATATTATAGGTATTTTGAACATTATACTATATGGTCAGATTTAAACGGAAAATTACTTTATTATTATTAATTAGTTTTCTTCTTCATACCCCTTTAGAAATGATTGTCTTGATGGTCCCATTTTTTCACATTTCAAATATATTCTTATATTCTTTAGACGGTCCCTAAGAAATATATACCCAATCATTTGACATGTGGGATGATGGGTTTCATTCCTCCATGTAATTTATCTATTTATCCTATCATATTAATATATATTTTACACTTTTTATCTATATTCACATGATACCACTAAGTTTCAATAATTTGCTTCACAACAATAAGGCTAAAACTGGCAGTATCTTTATAGTTTTCAATTTCTATAATCAAAATGGATATTGGCATACTAAACATTAATCCAAAAAATAATTGATCCACCTATAATTCTGTGTTTAAGAAAAAAACACAATGAATTTCCATTTAAGCCTTTTAAAATTTTCCACATATTCTCCAATTGACTAATCTTCCATTTTCTTCAGTCTTAAGAAATCCCTAACCATCATAATATTGAGAGATTAGAGAAAATATTTGTAAAAAATAATTTCTTCAATCCTTACCTCTCCATGTAATAAATGTATTCTTTTTAAATAATTTTTCTTATTATTATTAACCACCGGTCATTTTCCCCATCATTATGGTAGAATGTATAAATGGCTTTGTCTTATTTGGAGCATTCTATGGAAGAGAGTATCTTCAAAACGGAGTTAATACATTTTTCATCAATGAATGGATTATAATATCCACTAAATATAAGAGGAATTTTCATATAAAGGATTCATACATAATATAGTACTTCTTAATAGAATGAGGAAATTCCACATGATTCAATATATTATTCATAACATGATCCTACAGAGCCAATACTATCATTATATTCTAATATCCCACTCCTATTATGTTTGGAATCCTAATATCCCAATAGGGAAATCATCACATTTCCTCTCAAAATATTTTTTGGCATCAGGTTTTATATTTTTAGCAATTAACTAGAAAATAGAAATATAAAAATTGTGTGTTTCGATACATAGAGAATGATTATGTAAAAATTCAGGTATGATCAAAAAATGAATAATATATAAATTAAAATTATATACTAACTTTTGAGTCACTAAGTTTCAATCTAGGACACCCATGGAAATATCTCTTTTATTTAGACTTCATAGTATAGTTTCCACTATTTTCTTTATAGTCTTCATCCTTAATAATAACTATAAGATTTTCTTATACCATATATTTTTTCCCAAGGCTTTTACACATTTTATTACACAATTTATTTCATATTTATCCATTAAATACAAACTATGATAAAAAAACCTTAAGTTTTATGAATACTAGGTACAGGATTAGAAAACATTTAACTATATTAAATTGAATTGATAGTAATATCCATAATTTCATCCTAACTCAAATTATTCTTCTACAACTACATAGAAAACCATAGTAATGAATAGTAAAAATTGTTGAGCTATAAAACCTAGTAAGGGAATATAAATTGAAATGAATCCTAATGTATAAGTCATATAGAATAACCTAATAAAATTAAATGAATGTATTATGAATAAACATATGGATACATAAAAATTGATCATGGAATGATAAAATCATGGAATCATTTGTATGTCGAAGCATTATATAACATGACATAAATATGATTCAATAATAACTACCAAAATAATATCACAAGGTAAAAAGAGTCCTATAATGGATTAGGTTATCTCTAAAATCACTCACATAAATTCTCAAGTGAAAAAAATATTATATAATGAATTGGAGAAATATCTTGGTGCACTCATTGTAACATGCACATGAATATGCCCTCCTTATAAATAAATCAATCATAAGGCATAAAAAATGCATTACCCATGGAAAAGAATTGTTTTGATTATCAATTTATAAGGCATAACCCAATAGTGTATCATAATGATATCTATGAAATAAGTGATTAGATAATTCTTGAAAAATAATAAATGAGAAAATACGAATATATCATGAATTATTATTTCCAACTCAAGTGAAAACATGTAAAGGTGTTGTTAGGTAAATTTAGAAATATTCCACTTAATCGTGGTTTTATGGGGATGAATAAAGAGATATTAAGGAGGATAATGGGGAATTTACTTTCGTAAAACTTGAAATGAACTAAAAATATTTATCACTATAAAATGAGTAATTTCTAAAAATATGGGTTGAATAAATAATTTTTAAAAGAGTATTTTATAATATCTTAGAATAAAATATGATATATTTAATTTAGACAGCTTACTCAGAGGAATTGAGAAGAAAAACTTTTAAAACATGTGTTTCCTCAAAGAAAGTTGAATTTTCCATTATATATATGGAACATTTATATATATATTATCAAATATATATATTATAATAATGAATATATAAATTGAGAAAAAGAGAGAGAATGAGTATCCTAATAGAAATATGGAGGTTTGTAGATATCCCTTGCCTTATGTCTGATTGAGGTCTTCAACCACACATAATATCATAGATAATCAAATCAGATTAAATTAATTTCAAAGTTAAGAAATATTCCATGTATATTTTTTATTATAATGTTATTAATTTCATTCATGGTCATTTTTAAGAGTTATAATGATTGATTTTGTTGTTTCGAGAATGTTCATTCCATGGATTCATGTTTAGTTCACTTGTGTATAATGATAAATATTCATGTAAAATAATAATTCTAATGTAAAATTGATACTAAATTAGATTAAGGATCTTCTAGATTTTTATATGTTCTAATATATAATTGCTTCCTAAATGTGGATGATTCCTTTTATAAAATATTAATGAAAATTGTTTACTCTTTTAGGTGGTTTTTTCAACCATCTCAAACTTGTTTTTTTATATTATGGAAATATTATCTCTATTGATTCTCAAAACTAATATAAGATATATAATTAGTTCATTTTACCAAATTATAAGTGAATTTAAACCTATCCTGAATGCATTAGTTTAAATTGAAAACTCATCATCCATATTTTTTTCATTGAATATGTGGATATGAGAAAAGGGGTAGATTGAAGATATTCCTTAATAAATATAAAATTCTATTATATAAATCTTAATATATTTATTATTATATTATGTATGAAGTATGTGACCAGAACCTAGAAGAAGAAAAGATATTAAAAGATGTAGTTTTGAAATGACACAACTTGAATGTCACCTCCTTGAAGGACCACATTCAGAACGTGAAATTGGTATTTTCGGGAGATCAGCATAGCATTGAAATGTTAATAGTGGGGTTTGAAGCATTTTTTTAGTTTTTTAAATCTTTATGACTATGATTTTTTTTAGGAGAAGAGGTGGTGAAAAGTGGTATTTATAAAGGGATGAGAGTTTATTTTTTTATTATTAATTTCATGACTTCATTATTTTGGCTTGATACTATTAATAGTATTGATTATTGTGACTATGTAATGTAAATAGTGTATTTTATTTTTGAATAATGGGTTATTACATCATTTATGACTCAAAATTGAATTAATTGTCTTATAATTTTAAATACTATAAATATCATATTTCATGTTTCACCAAAAACTCAAATATTTTATAAAAATAAAAAATATATTCCTTAACCATTTTTCAATGTTTATATTTCAAAAATGAATTACATTTGATAAAAATAAAAAGAGTTAATTTTTTATTTTGAAAACATTTATTTTCAGATTCCATGGTTTGAATATATTAAATTTTCATTTTATATTATACCAAAAAATAATTTTACACTTCTATATGTGAAGTTACTATTCTAATGGTCGGATTAATATCCCAATGATCAAGTTACTATTCTAATGATCATATTATTAATCCAATGGTACAATTTATAAAAATTATATGGGCTCCCTAATTCCAATTAATACCTATTATTACAGTAATTCTTAATTTACATTCATTTTCTTTCATGGTTAAAAATAATTTAATCTTTAAACTGAATATTTTATTATTAAAAATATCTTTCATTTCTATATCATGGTTCATGATTTCAGTCATTCTGGTAAATTTACCAAATTCAAATATTCCTATTATTACTTTCGTATTTTTTATTTACTATACTATTATAATATTTAAAATTTTTATTGGAGTATTTGTTGACTAATTTATCATTATTAATTTATGATAACAATGTTTTTTGGTTTTCTCTATATGATGTATGAGTTTTAGACTATATCAAATAATTATTATAAGGTAAATTCAATTCATAAAATTTTGGGTGTTTACAATTTCCATTTTTTGAAGGCAAACCATGTGAAATATTCTTAGAGTAAAGAGGATCTTACAACCCTATCCATGATGCATATTGTAAGGGATGTAATCATCATAGTCATATAATGGATGGATATGTGAAAAATAAAAGCAACCTCGTCTTACCTTTCTCGTATAATTTCTTAATTTCTTTTTCCAAATAGTACCATGGCGACATAAATAAATGATGTTGTGATAAAAAGTTAAAGAGTTTCCAAGAAATACTCTTTCAATAGATGGGTATATATTGTCTGTATCATAGATCTGTGTCCCATCAAAATTTGAGATCATTGGGAGACTTCGGTATGATGTTCATATCCCATTCATAACTATTCATCTAGGATTAACTAAGATGTATAGATATCAAAAACAAAACCTATGATGGGATAAAATTAAAAGTGATACAGAAAAATTTTCATCTCAATTCATGGAATTCTAGCATGTCACAGTTAAATGAAATAAGTTTTACGGTATAGTGAAACCATTTCCTATACTACTATGGAAATGGAAAAACATAACCACACATTTCATCATAGGACTCCCTAGGACACCTAATGAAAATAAATCCATCTTGGTTGTATTCGATCACCTTAGAATGATAGAACATTTAATTTATATCATGTCATATTTCTATCCTGACCAACTCACCTTGATATGTATATGAGAGTGGTCATAATGCATGGAGTTCCACTCTCCATTGTTTCTGTTCAAGATTTGAGGTTTACCTCATGTTTCTGGAGAATACTTCATTAGGTGATGGATAAAATGATGAGTTTCAATAATTCATATCACCCTCAAATGGATGGTTAGTATTAAAGGACCATTCAAGCTCTCGAGTACTTGTTGATATCATGTTTGATGGATTTTCAATGATTTCGGGATCAACACCTCCACCTACTGGAGTTCTCATATAACAACATCAATTCTACCATTCAAATTGAACCATATAAGGCACTATATAGGAAGAGGATTTGGACTCCAATATAATGGGATGATGTTAGAGGGTTAAATATTATGGGACCATATCGTATCAAAGACATGTTATATAATGTCAGAAAAAAATTAGTGTCATATGAAATCATCACAAAGTCAACATAAAATTTATGATTTCAATCATCAATGAGACTTAGAGTTTGATGTGGGAGATAATGTGTTCTATAATATATCACCATTGATGAAATTTATAAGGTTTGTTAATAGGGGGAATGATTATTCCAAAATATATAGTCCCCAATGAGATCCATAATCAATTCAATGATGTATCTTATAAACAGGCACTCCTATCAAACAAATCTCAAGCACATGTTGTGTTAATTTTATCCCACTCAAAAAACTAAAAACTAAAACCCTAAATTTTATATAATCAATAGGTCTTATCATTTTATAATGATATTTCATATGAGGATCATCCATTGATGAGGTCATGTCATAGTGGAAATGATCTAATTAATAAGAAATCTGACCTAGTAAAAGTGTTGGGGTAGAACCACATGTTTGAGGAAGAAGCAAGGGAACCCAAAGAGACAATGAAACATAGTGCACTCATATGTTTAAATTTTTGAAATGTAAATTTTCATGGTGATATTTCTGAAGGGGTTAATAATGTGATGAACTAAACATTTAAAAATTAAATTCCCTTTTGAATAAATAATGTCCTTATTATGTACTTTAGTTATCTCTAACACAATAACTTCATTTCATACTTTCCATAGTTATATTCTGTTATATTGAAAATATCATTAAGAATCATAATCATTGATAATATAGCCATTTTATAATGACCATTAGGATTAGTATATTAAGGGAAATTATAAAGTTCAACTGAAAGGGATGAGAGAATCCATGGCTTTGACCAGTAAGATCGTTCCATTTGTAGCACATTTATCAAGGATTCTGAGAAATATGGAGTCTCTAAATTTTCAGTTGACTAATCCAAATCCTATATTCATTAACTAAATCCCCAGTGAACTCATTTTTGGGTTAAGTTCAATATTATCTAGATCAATGATCAAATCATGTTCACCAGACCAACCAAAGAATATTTTCCCATTTCAAACCTCACCCTTAGGGAATAAAGTTGTGTAACATGGAGTTATTTATCTCAACCCTATAGATAAGAATTTTATATTTGTATTCTTTAAGAAATATGGATTATATATACAATTTTTATCAATTATTTATATTTGTGTAAATAATGAATTTTAAAACAAATTTGATTTTGATTTGATGAAACTAAAATTATCTATTTAGGAAATATATAATTTCAATAAAGACATGTTTATTAATGAAATCAAACAAAATTTAAATTATTTTTGTCTCAAAAAAATATTATTGTTAAATAATATTTATATAATAATAACTATTATTATTTTTTTCAAAATTAAAATGTACTTTTTTATAAGGGTTTTAAAACTATTATCCTTGAAAATAACAAAATTTCATTAATCAATAAGGATTTTTTTTAAAGTCTAAATTTTACTTTATAAATAAATAATTTAAGAAAATTAATATTATTTTTTAAATTTGTATGTCAAACTTTTCTAATGATTAATTTTACAAAATGTTATGGGACCATTTTTTGAGTAAATATTCAATATGGAATAAATATATAGTATGTATTATAACATCATAAAATCCCCAAAGTGATGTAATGATTATTATAAAGTCTATCCACAAACAAAAAAATACCCATTAAAATAACATGTTTTTAATTTTGTTTGATTAATGTTATGAACCATTAATGAATCCAATAAAAACTATATTGTATTATAATCTTTCTAAATTATTTATTTATGAACATGATTCACTTTCACATACTAAACGGTATTATTTAATGATTTAGGTTCTTAACAATATAAATTAATTAAACCCACTTCATTTTTTCAAAAACCATGGGCAAAACCATTGTATAATTTCTGGATTAATTTACCATATGGAGTAAAAAACTTATGTTTAGTTACTATTAATGAATTCCATTTATTATTACTATAAATCCCACCACTAATAACATTCTCATTAATTCATAAACTATGGATTAATAATTTACTCATCCTTCCCCCCTTTGGAGCCCAACCATGGTGTTATAATGCACTTAATAAGCTCCTACCATGATTTTTGAAGTTCCCTCTCAAGGTAAGGGATCCTCTCCTTCTCATATATATTTAAGAACCTTTTAATATCATCCCTTTTGATTTCCTATTATTTATGTCAGTGTAGGTGTTTATAAATCCCTCTTAATTTCGTTATTATACCCATGTGATGATAGAGCCCTTTCATTATCATTCAAAACTTCAATAAATCATTATGTACACCATTTTTGTTTCTAAAATTATATTGTGATTTTACATACCATAAATTTATAGTAAATACCCAACCCAATTTCCACTCAGGGGTGTTCACCTATTTTTACTTATCTATCATTGATTTGGTACATCAATGTATTTCAACTACACTATTTAATCATGGTATTAATATTTATGGAATAAGACCTTATTTTGTATGATATATGTGGAACACTTATGCATGTAAATGATATGAAAATAATGAGTTGGTATGGAAGTATATAGCCCTATATTACATTGGATAATGTTTTTATCTCTAGAGATACCACATATGGTATACATGAGGTCATTTTAAGAACACTAAACTATTATGTCTTAGAAGATAAGATTAAATTTTGTTTATCAGATCATGTTTTATATTGTTTCCAAATTCCCACGTTTCCCTTATATCAATATATTATATAATTTTTTAATTATATAGCTCATGATTTTCACCCCACTTATATAACCTTGATATACTTATGGACATAGATTTATACCTTTAATAATGTTATTCTTTCATTATTACCTTATGGAAGATTATAACCCACCCCTTTCTTATGTACAAACCCCTATTATCCTATGATATTTTACAAGAATCGATAGAATCTAAGGGCCTTATATAGAGTCTCATTTTATGTCATTATATTTTTATAGCACATTATTATTTCATATAACTGATTTCCAAAAAAATCATAGAATCATGATATTTTGGATTTGTATGATGAGTATTTTTATGTAATACATAATATTTTTTCACATCAACTAATATCCTTCCAATGGTTTTGACATGAATTTTTGTATGGTTGTAATGGTTTTCTTGGTATCAATTCTTATTATTTGAGACATTATAATCTTTGAGCACCGTTTTTTCATTTTATGATATATGTAAAGACCCGTAAAATTCAAGGGAATTTTTTTTCTTATTTTTCTTTAGAATTTTACCAGAACACAGTTTCTGACGACACCTAATTCCGAGGCCCACAGTGCCCAGAATCTTTTTCCGAAGTTTTGCTCGGGGGACGTTCAGTGAATGAACGAGTGGGTTTTTCTAACTTTTGAACCGGTGCACGGAATAGAATTCTAAGGGCACCGATGGAATCGAAGCACTGGTAATTTCTTAGAAACACATCTTCTGGAGTTGCGTTTTCTCGGATGTGGTTTTTAATTTTTTGGGGTTAAGTTAAGAAATAAAATAAAAGTGGTACGACCGATTTTTATTTTATTTAACTTAACTTAAGTTAAGTGGGTGATGTGGGACCCACAATATCCTACCCACTTGGTAGGATATTCGTGAGGTGGGTCCCATACGAGCCCCACCGTTTCTTTCACCTTTTCAACCCCCTCCTTTAATTAAGTAACGCACCCACACCCCCCTTTTTAATTAAGTCAACTCAAGCATTTATTCTAAATAAGAAACGCCTCTTTAATTTGGGCAGTCAAATCGTTACAATTAATTCATTGAATTAATTGTTTCTTTTTGAAATTCAAATGTTGGTTTGTGCGTTAATAAAATAAGACAACTCGTATTTTATTTGGCCTGAAACTTGATGCGTGGAGAGGATTTGGAGAAAAGCCTTCTTCTTCGACGAAGAACGTGAAGAACGCGAAGAACGCAAATAACGCTGGATCCCCAGAGATCGATGACGCGACGCTTCTTCCGCAACGTTCCTTCTTCCCCAATGCTTCCCCACGACGCGATGATCCTCCCTCTGCGATGCCTTCTTCCACGATGAATCCTCGCTCATCGAATTCGACAAGGTAGGGATTTATTTTAATTGTTGTTCATAATTTCTTTCGTTGCCTTTCTTCTTCTCTTTTGGAGTCGCCTATTACCGCAATAACGGAGGGGGTCAGACCGCACGAACACGGCCGACCCTACTCTCCCTTTTGGTTGTTTGATATTGTTGCGGCATGAGCAAGGCAACACGGTGCCGAACCACCGCGCGGGAATTGTTAAGGAAAGGGGGAGAAGTGTAGAGTCGTCACACCGCGCCGCTAAAGACGAACCAAAGACACGGTGTCGTCGCGTTGCGCCGATGAAGACAAACCAGAGACGTGGTGCTGTCGCGCCGCGCCGGTGAACAACAAAAGCTCCACGGCCGAAGCGGGGCCGCTGCGGAGGGGTGCGGCGCCACCGCACCACGCCATACGGACGAAGGCCACAGCCGGTTCCGGGCCGCGGCAGAGCAGGGGAACCGGTGGCAGGTTCCGGGCCGCCGGCATTGGAGTTGGGGGACCGGCCCTTGCCGGTCTCGTGGCGGCAGTAGTCGGCCGACCGGTGCGGGCCGGCCGGTCAGTGGAAAGCGTCGGGGGTCCTAACCCCCGACTGGCCAATAGGAGAGGCCCCCCGAATGGGGGCCGCCGTTTCTCCCCGCGAGGGCAACATGCCCCCCGCCCTCCTCACTCGGCCGAAACGGCCGAGCCGGCCACCTGGCTCCCCGGCCAGCGCCAGCGCGCCAGGCCGAGCCGCCCAGTCCGGGCCGGGACACGCCCAGGCCGGGCCGGGTCGTGCCAGATGGGCTGGGCTGCGCCCAAGTAGGCCGGACCCGGACCCGATTAGGGTCCACCCGGTTTGGGCGGACCCTGGGGGTATTGGGCCGGGCCCGAACCCCCTAATATCGAACCTTTTTTCGGTATGTTGCCATAACATAGGCTGCGTACTTCCGATTGATGCACCGTCAGTTGCGTAGCGATCCTTGGATCGACACGGTCGTTTTGGTACACTATACTGAACGTTTTGGAGTACTTTGAGTTCGGCCAGGTTGGTTCGTACACGAAACCAGCCGGGCCCTCGAAGTAGAGACGCTTATAACTTGAGCTTCGAACATCCAATTAACATGCCATTGACTTTGATGGATTCCTCTTCATGAGACGGACCTTTTGGATTACTCCGCTTGAGGTTTGGATATAGTTGGAGTATGGTCGGGTTGGTTTTGAATTAAATACCAACCGGGCCCCTAGAACGAAAAAGCCAAAAACTCTCAGACCGGGCGTCCGATTGACGCGCCGTCTGTGTCGTTGAGTTCCTGTTGACGATATGGAACTTTTTGATACATCACCTTCGGACTACGTGTCAGTTGATGTATCAGCCCCTCGACTCATGGAGCAAACCCTCCCGAACGAGCTTGCTGTGTGCTGTAACCCTAGAGCTGGCTGCGACTGCGATGACGACGACGAAGACTGTACAGAAATCCTCCGTAGATTCGACGACGACGACTACATCACTCAGTGATCCTACGTGGATCTGTGCTACCGATCCTGTGTGGGTCGAATCCTGTGTGGTTCAGCGCTCAGCGGTCCTGTGTGGGACAGCGCCTACAGATCCTGTGTGGGTTCGATCCTGTGTGAGTCATTGCGGGGGTTAGTTACCTATCTATCCATTGTGGGTCATTACGAGGGTTAGTTACCTATCAATTCTATGTGGGTCAGATCCTTTGTGGGTCATTGCGGGGGTTAGTACCTATCGATCCTTTGTGGGTCCGACGGCTTAGATGAATCATTGGCTACATCTGATCATCTCTATCATCATACGAAGAAGTATACCTATGTGAGTTGAATCTTGACTTGCTTTCCTATGTGGATTGTGTTGTGCTATCCTGTGTGGACGTGATCGAATTTGGGTTCGGATGTTGGAGGCGAACTGAAAATTGGTGACTTAGGTATATGTATGGGCTTATACATAATTAGTGTCGGGTGTAACTTTGTGATTGTATCTTTACTTTGTTAATTATCCTGTGTGGATTCTGGGAGACCTTCGGGGGTCTCGGGGTCCCTATTGAGTAGCGTATACTCACCCCTGCATGGGCTATGCCTGCACTACGTTGTGTTGGTTGTAGATGATGGACAACGATGATCGTTTTTGAGGCTTGCGGAGAAGAACGGTACCTGGAGGTGTACCACTGTGCGGGACGTACTCGGAGTGGACGGCTGGACCCGAGGAGTTGTGGAGGCTATCTGTACCCACCCTTCAGGTGGGACTTCCAGTGGATGACTCGAGGCTGCGGCTTTACATTTTAGTTGTTGTTTTCCCTTTCCAGTTGTACTTTACTTTCAGTTTGGGTTTGTATTCTGGCCCACTTACTTTTCCGCACTTACTGTTGTACCCATTTTTTACTTAGTGTTTACTTCTTCTTGCTTGCTCTATGGTGTTTGTTTACTTTACAAAGGCAATGCCTTCCCTTTTTATAGGGAATTATACCTTGGTACTTCTCTCCAGCCCCTGGCTTATGGAAGGCAGGCTTGGCGTAGTCACGGCATGGGCCCCGAGGACAGGTCGTGGAAAATTGGTATTAGAGGAGTTCGGTTCTACAGCAAAACTCAGAACTCTAATCTTTTTCTATGTGAAGCAATAGTGTTAAGTGTTTTGAGTGTGGTTATCATTCCAGGGATTCCAGTGTTGGTGCGGCGGCCGACGTATCCATACACCAGGACCCTGACTTCTGATTTCCGACTTAATGCATGAAAACATTGATAGCATGTGTGTTTCATGTTTTCTTTGTGATTACTTTGTGTCAACTTACCAGGTATACTGTTTGAACGTGGCGCACCTGTTTCTTTTCCGGATGGCCCCATGATGGCATCCATCTAGGGTTCTTGAGAGTTGTGCGTGACGAAAGCCCACCGAGCGACGAGGCCTCGGTATAGGGCCCTTTGACAGCAGAGGCACCGGCGGTACCTCTACCCGCCGAGCCACCAATGCTTCCAGCCCCATCCATTGACGATGTACATCGCCTTAGTGCACTACACGAGTTTCAACGCCAGTGACCGCCCAGGTTCCGCGGGGAGACGGACCCTCAGGCAGCCGAGGATTGGCTAGAGGCTGTGGTACGAGTTTTCAGGTTAGTGAGGACACCAGCAGACCTCATGGTGATCCTTGCAGCGAGCCTCCTGCACGCGGCAGCAGGAAGATGGTGTAGCTTGATGCTCCAGGTGCACGACAAGGCATCTCTCCTCTAGACGGACCTTGAGAGACTCTTTCGGTCGGAGTTCGTCCCAGCCACCCTCTGTGCGGTGTGCATCCATGAGCTTCTACAGCTATGGAAGGGCATCTTGACCGTCGCCCAGTTCTCAGAAAGATTCACAGATCTCTCACGCTACTTGACTGATATGGTACGGGACCCATTCTTCTGGGCCCAGACCTTTGAGCAGGGATTGAGGCATGAGATCAGGGCATCGCTGATCTCCCTCATCATTACGACATAGGAAGGGGAATTGGAGTGAGCCCTTTTGATCGAGAGCTTTCTTGCTGAGCCTTCATTAGCGGCGAGACCTATCGCGGGGCGGCCCGTAGCAGAGACTTCTACAGTAGGCAGTCGATGGATGACTCATGGGTCTAGGCATACTAGACCCTCAGGCAGACGACCTCAGGACACTGGCTCAGCAGTGCGGGGAACATATCATGGGGCCAGTCTTTCGAGAGGCAGACAGTGCTACGCATGTGGCGGGCAGGTCCACATGGCTCGTGACTGCCCGACCCTCAGTTCCGAGGAGCAGCAGACGGTTGAGGGGCCACCCAGGCAGAGGTAGAGGGTCGACTGTTGCGGTCCGCAGGGAGTAGGAGGACGAGGCAGAAGAGCTGGCCAAGCAGCAGGTGGTGGACAACGCTTTGAGGCTCTACCACAACCACCACCAGGAGGTCCACCCCGACCACAGGGAGCTAGCGGGTAGAGATAGGCATAGCTCCAGGTAGCAGAGGCCTTCGACCACGGCGCGCCTGATATGAATCAAGGTACTATCTGTGTCTATTCCACCCTTGCTGTAGTTCTTATAGACACAGAAGCGAGTCATTCTTTCATAGACATTGCCCTTGTTCAGAGCTCGGAGATTCCGACAGAGCCGTTGGCTTGATCCTTACTACTAGAGACTCCTACGGGAGCAGACTCGACAATTACGCACTGGTGTTGGCAGTGTGAGCTTACTCTAGGAGGAGAGAGATTCAGCTGGAATCTTCTTGTAGTGTCATCGAGGCCTTACGACGTCATCTTGGGCATGGATTGATTATCTATAGTCCATGCCCAGATTGACTGTATTAGGCGCAAGGTGCGATGTGTACGCACCTACGGGAGAAGGTTCACCTTCACTGGTAAGAAGGGAGCCTTCATAGCACAGGATGGACTCACGCAGAGGAGAGGACATCCCATCACTCATCAGTTGGCTAGCCTCATCCTAGGTGCAGTTGACGTGTGGAGTCCTAGTTTTCCTGAAGTGGTGGATCAGTATGCGAACGTTTTCCACGAAGATGTTCCAGGACTACCTCCTCACAGAGAGGTAGACTTTTATATTGATCCGTACCCTGGGAAATCCCCGATATCCACTCCAGCATATCAGATAGCCCTCGCTGAGCTTCGAGAGCTACGGGTAAAGATTGAGGACTTGCAAAGAAAGGGTTTCATCTGACCCAGTGTTTCACCCTGGTCATCCCCAATATTGTTCTCCAAGAAGGCAGACGGGAGCTTGCGACTATGTGTCGACTATCGTCGCCGGATCCAGGTGACAGTGAGGAACAAGTATCCACTACTGAGGATTGATGACCTCTTCGATCAGCTCAAGGGAGCATAGCGGTTCTCGAAGATAGACCTCAGGTCAGGCTATCATCAGCTCAGAGTTCGGGACGAGGACCTGTAGAAGACGGACATCAGATGTCAGTATGGCCACTATGAGTTCTTGGTTATGCCATTCGGAGAAACCAATTCTCCAGCAGTGTTCATGGCCCTCATGAACATGATCTTTCATCCATACCTCGATCGATTTGTCGTGGTCATCATTGACGAAATTTTGATATACTCAACCACTGAGGAGGAGCATGCCTACCACTTGCAGGTTGTACTAGACACACTCCGTGAACAGTAGCTTTATGGTAAGCTCTCTAAGTGTCTGTTCTGGATACGTGAGGTCCACTTCTTGGGACACATCATCTCTGAGGCGGGAGTTGTGGTGGATCCTGTGAATATTGAGGCAGTGATAGCTTAGGAGCCACCCAAGAGTGTGACGGAGGTGCGGAGTTTCTTGGGACTAGTTGGATACTATCGAGGATTTGTGCCAGACTTCTCTAGAGTTGCGGCACCACTCTCAGCTTTGATGAATAAGGGGAAACCCTTTTTGTGGTCAGACAGATGTCAGCAAAGCTTCCAGGAGCTGAGACAGAGATTGACCAGCGCGCCTATCTTGAGGCTTCCGGAGGAGGGAGTTGGGTACGTAGTTTACTAAGATGCATCAGGAACCGGACTCGGATTTGTCCTGATGCAAAAGCAGGTAGTGATTTCCTATAGATCACTTCATTTGAGGCCGCATGAGCAGAACTACGCTACCCATTACCTAGAGTTAGCAGCAGCGGTCTTCGCTCTGAAGACATGGCGACACTACCTGATGGGAAAGTGCTTTACAGTCTATTCTGACTATCAGATTCTCAGGTTCATATTATCTCAGAAGGACCTGAACCTGAGACAGTGTCGATGGATCGAGTTCCTCCTGGACTATGACTTTGATATAGTCTATACTCCTGGGAAGGGGAACGTAGTAGCTGATGCTCTCAGCAGGAGGTCGGGCATTCAACTACTTCGGGAGGTGACAGAGCAGCTAGCCACTTTGCAGATATACTTCGTGGATAGAGATGGATCAGCCTTTCTTCAATCACTCACATTCACTCCTCTACTACTTCAGCGGGTCAGAGAGGCACAGCATGGGGATGCTGACTATGAGATACGGCGTGTGCAGATATCCTCAGGACAGGCACCTGATGGTTTCTCTGTAGGAGGAGAGCACAATGTCGTTTTTAGAGGAAGTACCTTGGTACCAGTTGCTTTATGGGAGGATGTGATGAGAGAGTTTCACACTTCCCCTTTGGTGGTACATCTTGTAGTGGTGAAGATGTACCAGGATCTCAGACGACAGCACTGGTGGCCGGGCATGAAGAAGGTTGTGGCAGAGTTCGTTTCTCGATGGCTCACCTGCCAAAAGGTGAAGGAAGAGCACCAGGTACCAGCAGGATTAGTACAGCCCTTGGAGGTACCAGAGTGGAAGTGGGAAGGGATATCTATGGACTTCGTGACTGGACTTCCACGCACTTCCAGAGGTCACAAATCCATTTGGGTGATTGTCGACTGACTCACCAAGTCGGCTCACTTCTTACCCATTAGAGAGCAGGGCTCAGTGGAGAGCTTGGGATGCCTCTATGTTCGGTAGATTGTACGGCTTCATGTTTTTCCATCATCTATCAACTCCGATCGAGATGCTCGCTTTACTTCCCAGCTTTGGAAGGTTTTGCAGGAGGTATTCGGGATGAAGCTACGTCTGAGCACTGCCGTTCACCCTCAGATGGATAGTCAGACAAAGAGGACCATTCAGACTCTCAAGGACATGCTCCGCGCATGTTTCCTCGACTTTGGTCGCAGCTGAGAGGACCTCTTACCCTTGGTGGAGTTCGCGTACAACAACAGCTACCACTCCACCATCGGGGTGAAACCATATGAGGCGTTGTACGGCTGACCTTGTAGGTCACCTCTATGCTGGACAGACCCTGGGGAGTAAGCACTTATGGGACCGGAGATGGTCCAGGCCATGACAGAGAAGGTCCAAGTCATCAAGGAGCAGATGAGGACAGGTCAAGGCTGGCAAGAAGTGTTATGATGACAGGAGGCGGAGGCCACTAGAGTTCGAGGATGGTGACCACGTCTTCTTGCGGGTCTCACCTCAACGTGGATTACAGAGATTTGGCTGAGGAGGAAAGTTATCTCGGCGCTTCATCGGACCCTTCCAGGTCCTCAGCTGGATTGGCGAGGTGGCTTATTTTCTGGATCTACTACCTCAGTTGCATCGGGTGCACGACGTCTTCCACGTATCCCAACTGGGGAGATACCTGCACGACCCGACGCATATCATTGACCATGGGGAGCTGGACGTTGATGATGGGGCGACTTTTGCAGAGGTCCCAGTGGAGATCGAGGATCGACAGGAGTGGGTCCTACATGGACGGTCGATTCCTCTAGTGCGCATCATATGGAAGCATGGGAACCTCCAGGAGAGAACATGGTAGCGGGAGGCTCAGATGTGTGCTCATTACCCACATTTGTTTCCCTTGTTTCTATGTATCCTTACGGGGACGTAAAGCCCTGAGGTGGGAGTGATCTAAGGACCCGTAAAATTCAATGGAATTTTTTTTCTTAATTTTCTTTGGAATTTTACAAGAATGCAGTTTCTGATGGCACCTAATTCCATGGCCCGGTGTGCCCAGAATCTTTTTCTGAAGTTTATCTTGGGTACGTTCAGTGAATGAACAAGCGGGTTTTTCTAACATTTGAACCAGTGCTCTGAATCGAATTGTGAGGGCACCGATGGAATCTCTACACCGGTAATTTCGTAGAAACACCTCTTCCGGAGTTGCGTTTTCCTGGGTGTGGTTTTTAATTTTTTGGGGTTAAGTTAAGAAATAAAATAAAAGTGGTACGACTGATTTTTATTTTATTTTTTAACTTAAGATATGTGGGTGATGTGGGACCCATATTATCCTACCCACTTGGTAGGATATTTGTGAGTTGGGGCCCACACGAGCCCCACCGTTTCTTTCACCTTTTCAACCCCCCTCCTTTAATTAAGTAATGCACTCGCACCCCCCTTTTTAATTAAGTCAACTCAAGCATTTATTCTGGTTCAGAAAAGCCTCATTAATTTGGGCAGTTAAATCGTTACAATTAATTCATTGAATTGATTGTTTCTTTTTGAAATTCATATGTTGGTTTGTGCGTTAATAAAATAAGACAACTGTTATTTTATTTGGGTTGAAACTTGTTGCGTGGAGAGTATTTGGAGAAAATCCTTCTTCTTCGATGAAGAACGTGAAGAACGTCGGATCCCCGGAGATCGACGACGCGACGCTTCTTCCGTAATGTTCCTTCTTTCGCGATGCTTCTCCGCGACGCGACGAGCCTCCCTCTGCGACGCCTTCTTCCATGAAGAATCCTCGCTCATCGAATTAGACGAGGTAGGGATTTATTTTAATTGTTGTTCGTAATTTCTTCCGTTGCCTTTCTTATTCTCTTTTGGAGCCGCATGTTATCACAATAGCGGAGGGGGTCGGACCGCACGAACACGGCTGACCCTCCTCTCCCTTTTGGTTGTTTAATATTGTTGCGGCACGAGCAGGGCAACGCGGTGCCGAAGCACCATGTGAGAATTGTTAAAGAAAGGGGGAGAAGCACAGCGTCGTCATGCCGCGCCAATAAAGACGAACCAAAGAGGCGGTGCCATCGTGTCGCGCCGTTGAAGACAAACCAGAGACGCGGCGCCGTCGCGCTGCGCCGGTGAACCAAAAAAGCACCGCGAATGGAGTGGGGTCATCGCGGAGGGGCGTGGTGCCGTCGTGCCGTGCTGGACGAATGAAGGTCGCGGCCGGTTCTGGGCCGCGGCGGAGTAGGGGAACGGGCGGCCAGTTCCGGGCCGCTGGCATCAGTGCAGGGGGACTAGCCCTTGGCGGTCCCGTGGCGGCAGCAGCAGGCCGGCCGGTGCGGGCCGGCCGGTCAGGGGAAAGCACCGGGGGTCATAACCCCCGGCTGGCCAGCAGGAGAGGCCCCCCGCATGGGGGCCACGGTTTCTCCCCGTGGGGGCAGTGCGCCCCGTGCCCTCCTCGCTCGGCCATAACGGCCGAGCCGGCTGCCTGGACACCCAGCCATCGCCAGCGCACCGGGCCGCGCCGCGCCCACGCTGGGCCGGGCCGAGCCGTGCCAATGCGGGATAGACCCGGACCTGGTTCGGGTCGACCTGGTTCGGGCCGACCCTGGGGGTATCGGGCCGGGTCGGACCGGGCCCGAACCCCCTAATACCGAACATCTTTTCGGTCGGTTGCCATAACGTGGGCTACGAACCTCTGATCGACGCACCGTCAGTTGCGTAGCAGTCCTTGGATCAAGAAGTTAGTTTCAGTATACTACACTCAAGGTTTCGGAGTACTTTGTGTTCGGCCATGTTGGTTCGTACACGAAACCAACCGGGCCCTCGGAGCGGAAACACTTCTAACATGAGCTTTGGACGTCCGATTGACGTGTCGTTGACTTTGATGGATTCCTCTTAGTGAGACGGACCTTTTGGATTACTCCACTCAAGGTTTGGACGTAGTTGGAGTACGGTCGGGTTGGTTTTGACTTAAAAACCAACCGGGCCCCTGGAACGAAAAAGCCAATAACTCTCAGACCGGGCATCCGCTTAACGCGTCGTCTGTGTCGTTGAGTTCCTGTTGACGATACGGAACTTTTGGATACATCAACTTCAGACTACGTGTACATTGATGTATCAGCCCCTCGGCTCATGGAGTGGACCCTCCCAAACGAGCTTGTTATGTGCGGGAACCCTAGAGC
Organism: Viscum album; assembly: GCA_963277665.1. NCBI lineage: Eukaryota > Viridiplantae > Streptophyta > Magnoliopsida > Santalales > Viscaceae > Viscum > Viscum album. Next base: position 1,545,871,223 of record OY728153.1, on the reverse strand, counting down.
TGGCTGTAACTGCGACGACGACGATGACGACTGTACAGAAATCCTCCATGGATTCGATGGCGACGATTACAGCACTCAGCGATCCTACGTGGATCAGTGCTACCGATCCTGTGTGGGTCAGATCCTATGTGGGTCAGTGCTCAGTGGTCCTGTGTGGGCCAGCGCCTATAGATCCTGTGTGGGCCTGATCCTGTGTGGGTCATTGCGGGGGTTAGTTACCTATCGATCCTTTGTGGGTCATTGTGGGGGTTAGTTACCTATCGATCCTGTGTGGGTCAGATCCTTTGTGGGTCATTTCTGGGGTTAGTACCTATCAATCCTTTGTGGTTCCGATGGATTAGATGAATCAGTGGCTACATCTGATCATCTCTATCATCATACGAAGAAGTATACCTATGTGAGATGAATATTGACTTGCTTTTCTATGTGGATTGTGTTGTGCTATCCTGTGTGGACATGATCGAATTTGGGTTCAGATGTTGGAGCCGAACTGGAAATTGGTGACTTAGGTATATGTATGGGCATATTCCTAAGTAGTGTCGGGTGTTACTTTGTGATTGTATCTTTCCTTTGTGGATTATACTTTGTGGATTCTGGGAGACCTTCGGGGGTCTCAGGGTCCCTACTGAGTAGCTTATACTCACCTCTGCACGGGCTATGAATGCACTACGTTGTGATGGTTGTAGACGACGGACAACGCTGATCATGGTTGAGGCTTGCGGAGCAGGACGATACCTGGAGGTGGACCACTAGGTGGGACGGACTCGGATCAGATGGTTGGACCCGTGGAGGTGTGGAGGCTATCTGTACCCACCCATGAGGTGGGACTTCCAGTGGACGGCTCGAGGCTGCGGCTTTACTTTTCAGTTGTTTTTTCCCTTTCCAGTTGTACTTTACATTCCATTTGGGTTTTTATTCTGGCCCACTTACTTTTCTGCACTTACTGTTGTACCCAGTTTTTACTTAGTGTTTACTTCTGCTTTCTTGCTCTATGGTGTTCGTTTACTTTACAAAGGCAATACCTTCCCTTTTTACCAAGAATTACGCCTTGTTGCTAGTCGCCAGCCCCTGTCCTATGGAAGGCGGGCTTGGGGTAGTCACGGCATGGGCCCCGAGGACGGGTCCTGACAATATAATTACTTTTTATGAATATATTTCTACCGTAATATTATATATTTCATGGGATATACTAATATAAATCATATTCCCTTCTTCTAATGGACATTTATTCCATTATTTCCCTAGTAGTACATATTTCAGGTAACTCAATTTTATTTCTTTAGGTAATGATTTTTAAATTTTAGATTTTCTTGGATTATAAAACCCTACTAATTTATTCTATGGTATTGTATAGTCCTATTTTTTATAGTAAATTTTTAAAACAAAATAAATTTTTATTATGTGGGTGTTCAACAATGATGATTTCTGGCGGTTAGAAAGGTTCCTTTATAATTCAAATATCTTATATTTATCTACACATTTCTTATAAAAAAATTATATCAACATCAAGACTACATTATAATATATTATTTTTAGAATTGAATGTTTTAAAAATACTTCACATCCAATTTTCAAAAGTTACTTTTGAATGTGACATGTATGCTTCTTCTTTAGGTCAATGCTAAAAAACTTTTCTAAGAACACATTAAAAATTTCAACTCTATTTTATTTTTTATATTATAAAGGATTTAAATTTATAGGATTTAAAATTCATGACTAATTCTATATCACACACACACACATATATATATATATATGTATTGAATCTGTGATGTGCAACAATTCAATTCATTATCCAGTTTGTGTGATATCGTTCAAAATATTCTTTTACAAGGATGTTTAACATTATAGTAATTTTACATTATTATATTAGGGATACATTATTTTACCACCATACACATTCTTTCTAGGTATGTATTCTGTTATTTTCTTTTTTAACAATTATTTGAGCCATCAGTACCTTTTACAAATAATCCACAGTGGATATGAATAAATTTTCATCTATTGCATTTTCAGGGTGAATACCTTATTTTCAATTCCTTTGATTGCTAGGTGGTCACTATGTTTCCATAAATTAATTGGTTGGGGAAATGTTATATATATATATATGTAATTAATCTATATGGTATTATATTAAGAGATTATTAGAGAGAAATATATTCCATTTATTGATATTTGAGGAATTAAAAATAAAAACTTTTTTATTCTAATATAGATGTTAATTGATTACACCAGAAAGTTGACTATGTGAGGTTTAACCATACAACTTCTTTCACTAGATGGGTTGTGATACAATTATCACTTTTATTGATGTGGTCAAATATACTTCCATTCCATATGAAGTCATTCCAATATAGAAAATATAATGAATTCATTGTACTTATATAACAGATGGGTGGGACTCGAAATCATATTGAACATTATTTTATCTGTAGGACCCATTAGAAAAACATTTTTTGGAATTCAATGTTTTCATATAAAATTTAGCTAGTTTTATTTACTATGGTATTGATGATAATAATCATTCCATGAATCGGGACATAATGGTAATATAATTACATTTCACATTAGGAATTTTGTCCCTAAGAATTGAGTTATTATTGTCCATGTGATCTATTAATATTTATTATTATACATGGATATATTATGATCCCAGTTTTAGTTTATTATGAAAGTATGATTATTTCTTATTCCCACCATTATATTTTTCCATCCACATTTCATGATTTCTTCTATTATATATTCTTAGAAACTGAACATTTCAGATCACACATTCTTCATTCTATATTTTCCAAGGATTTTAATAAAATAATTACACATTATATAAATATAATAATTTCATGTGTGGGGGAATTTTTGGGGGTTGATAAATAATTATTATCGATTAAGGAGTTTCATATACAGTAGAAATCAATTTACTTTGGTAAGAAAGACATGGTCATTTTTATTTTATGAGTTTTCCTATTTATCTAATGATATAATTCTAAAACCTTTTGGGAATGTGTGTAAAAAATATTATCTTTATTTCATTTAATTATGAGAAATTTTGGTCTATGAATCAATATTTGGTATCAATGATATTATGTGAAGTGTGTGTTATCAACACTAGATCTTGGAGTGTTTGTCTAGAGCACTATATTAATTGAGTAAGTTAAATGTGATGATTTTTATTTTTGTATCAAAAGATAATCCACTAGATGATCATGCATAGAATGGTTGAAGCATCATAATTTGGAACACAATTAGTTGAAGCGGAGTGAATGAAGAAACTCCAAATAAAACTTCTTTTACTCATCTAAATTTCATTCACCAAAATGATGGACATTAAAGTATATATGAACTACATTTGGTATGATTAATAAATATAAATTATTATTTGGGTATTGGTAGAACATGGTTTTATTATAATTAGAGAATAAAGTAAGATAATAATATTTATTATAGTTGATGGGATACTTATTTAATGGACCAGAAGCACCATATACATCAAATGTTTGAATGAATAATTTTAATTATGAATCAATGACAATGTGATTAATTTTAAAGGAGATAATTGTCTAACACTTATATTTTTAAGGGATATAAGATATATATGAGGACCCATTGAATCTTGAAGCTATAAGACGTATAGATTGAAGACCTGAATGAAGATATTGAAGATTTGAGTTGAATCTGAATAAAATGATTTGATCATATGTTATAAAACATACTTATGAATAAGTGGTTTTTAAAAACCAAGGTTACCAAAATTTGAAAAATCATGGATGTCTGAAAAAAAAAACAAGACATAATGATCGGGTAAAATTTTACTAAAGTACCAAACATCATAAAATTGAATTTAAGCATCATAAGAGTGAATGAGAAGTTCATAAATAAATTTTGAAAATTAATAAGTATGTTCTAGAGAACATATAACTTAGGAGAAAATTAGAAAAGGTATGGAATATATTTAAAAGAAGGATTACACATGTTGAAATAGAGCTATCGAAATGCACAGTAAAAATTATGTAATGAATAGTCTTTAGAATATCAGCATACTAATAAACCCATAAAATTAAAGTGTTGAGAAGTTAAAATCAAGAAAAAAGTTCTCAAACCTCTCTATTAAAGAATAGAAATGTTGTAAATAAAAATTCTGGATTTATTGAATTTAAAAAATGCATCATCATTTGAAACAATGGATGTGTCTAAAGAAAAATTGAGTTACAGTGTCATAGAAATATGGACCATCGAAATATGAGGTAAAAGCATTATATTTTCAAGATATCATTCAAACTATTGAAATGAGTGATGATAAGCTTATGTATTTTAGATATATAATAATGACTTATTTATTTAGATAATGAAGGTAACAAAGCCCGGAATCTTGGAATCTTTAAGGAAACAGATATAGTATGTTGAGTTAACAAAAATATACGATAATCAGGATTTTTTGTAATCCTAAAAAGATATAAGTCAATGTTTCAACATTGTGAAAGATCAAAATATCTAGACCATCCGATTAACAACATGTTTTTTTAATTTACTTAATTCAAGTGAATATTTATTTGATCAAGATCCATGATAGAACCAAAAGAATCAAATAGTGATTTTTATTTAAATTATTTCCCTATATGATTCCAAGTTGTGAAGTCAGAATCCTTGTGACTAAGAAAATATTGATTTTCATTGTTAGGAAATTCTAAAAGAATGTTATCATTTCTAACTAAGAGTTGTGGATGATTTGAAAAGAGTTTTTTAACACCATAAATAGAATCACTCAATCTTTTATAGAGGTTTATAAAACCCCGTGCATGCCTCCCCATATGAAAGAGGCTACCAACAAGCATAAATGTATTGGAATACAGTGTGGGGACACCATTTCCTTGTTATAAAATGTCCAAAAATCACAGATAAAATAGAATAAACAATAAATAATTATTCAAAAACATCCACATCAATATGTTGGAACAAAAAAGGTCATAATAAAAAATTTATAACACAATTTCATAAAAGAGTAATATCAAGTCAATAGAATCCCCGCATGTTTTAGATAAATGTGTTGAAATAAATAAAAATTGAAAGATAAGTGAGGAATAATAAAAAAAATTCTTGGATTCTATCCTAGCATCACCTCAATCCACCATACTCATACTACTCCAATGCTAGACATAATCCAATATCCCATTACTAGAACAATGATAACAAAGTCTACACATGCACCGAGATTCTAGTGTAGGGCGTGAGTATCAATCCCAATAGTACACCACCAGTGTATCCTTAGTATATGTGTAACATATATATATATATATGGTTGTGTGTAATGATTCGGAAGTGAAAGAATAAAATAAAATTCCACCAACAAATTTGTAACATGATAAATAATATTCCAAGAACCCCTATACTTTACACCTCAATACTATGCCTAAAGAAATTTACTTTCTAGCCAGCCACATATTCTAAACAATAATGAAATATGTATTCCAAAACTCAACCATATTATGATGGATAGACACATCATAATCTGAAAATGGTATAAAAATTAATCCAATGAATGAACCATATCATAGATTATTAAAAACAATATAATTATAATCGAGTCATAGGAATCATCCCATGACTCAACCATCTTAGTGATGGATAATCAGTATATTAGTAGAACAAAATTTTGATACCATCACACTTCCAAAAACTAGAATTAATTCTATGAAAAACATGCCCCCACATTCTGATAAAAACATACAATAGAGTTCTCATAGCACTACACGTACACCAATGTGAAATTTAAGTCATATATCATTACAATAAAGTAGTATAATGGTAAGTATATCCCACATAAAGTGTACTATAAAAAAAATCACTAATATCCATAAGGAAGAAGGAAATATCTAGGGCTAAGATAAGCTAAGAATAACAAAAAAAAATATCTGAAATAAATGGATCATGTATCATCCAATAAAATTGAGGAATTTATGGAATATTTTGTTTCCTCTCTTTCAATGACTCAAAGAAGACTAGCCAGATCATGTCAAAGAACATAGATCGATGCATGAATGATATTATATAGGGTTCCTATCATGAGAACATGAGAAATCGGAGAGAAAAAAATAAAACAAATTCATTCTAATAATATAATGATCCAATAGACCAAAATAAGACCAAAACACATTTTTAATAGAACGAAATCCCAAAAATTTTCCAAACTTGTCTTCTAGTTTGAAAACCCTACTCGAATGATAAATAAATAGACTGTTTAAATGATTTTTATTTAAAATTATAATCTAAATTTTGATTATATCTGCTTGTATAGTTTGATAATCCATTCACCATCTATACATGATTAATTTTCCAAACATGGATATTGTTACATGGTTCGGATGCATAGTGTTTTAAATCATGTGCTGATCATATGAATAACATTTTCATTAATGTCTCAGATCGAATGGTTACCTATGGAGTCTATATGGTTTCCAATAACTATGTACCACACTTGAAACCTCTATACCACTTCAAAATACTCCCAATACTATATTGAAATACTCAAAGACCAAAACCTAACAACACATAACAAAAAAACCCATAAAGATAAGAAAACATTGATGTAACACATATTAGAAATATGAGGGGAATCACAACACATCTATCTCAATAACTTCCCATCCTCCAAATTTATCACTAGGATTCATTCTAGATCAAAATTAGGCCACAGATCTCATACATCAGAATTATATTCCTAATTATCTTATTATATATAAATGTTATTCCAAAACACTAAAAAAATGTGGCATCATCTTCCCTTATAGAACCATTTAACTCTGATTTATAATTTTCATATGTCATTCCTTATACATAGAATTCGTCTCTAACTCAACATCATCATTAACAATTTCATGTGTAATATCCAACTCATTATTTTAGATTTGTAACACTTGGAACACATAGTGCATACTATGATTTCATTGAGGAATAGACAACCAATAATCCACCATCCCAATACATTCCCAGATCTTGAGTTTTACCAAAAACCTCAATAATATCTTTCAACACTTCTGTAACTATCAACACCCTAATCGAGGTTAGAAATGAAAAGAATATATAGTCTCTCATAGAAAACACCAAGGGTCATTTCCTTCATTCAACCAAAAACCTCTATCGGCTCTGATTGCGTATAAACTCATTCTATTTCGACTACACATATTCAGAAGTGTCCTTCTCTATGCTTAGCCTAACAAATTATGTCTGACCCATCTCAAGATAATATAGTAATGAATGATGTGGTTGGAAATAATATTCCTCAAATGGAGTCGTCTAAATCAAATCCTAACATTTTTTATTATATGTAATCTCAACCAAGGCCATATAGTTGTCACATAACACACAAAAATGAATTAATTAAGCTCTAACCATATCCAATTTAATATATATCATCCTCTCGGACTAATATTCTATCTATGCATGATATGATGCACCATGTTTCAATTATTATCCAAACACATTTTAGAATTCTTTCAAAAATTGCAACGTGAACCATGAATCCTTATCTAATTTGATACTCATAGGAACACCATGTGTTTTTACAATTTTATGGAAATTTATTTTACCAAAATCATCCATAGATTGGTTTTATCTAATAATTAAGTAGTTTGAAACCTTCATTACCTGGTCATCCACTACCCATACCACATCTTGAGTCCACATATTCCTTGGTAGTCTCATGATGTTGTCTATAATAATTATGTCCCATGTCCCAATGGAATAAGGATACATGAATAAATAAATATCTAAGGATAATATAGGATTTTACATACCAAATATAAACTGTTATAATGAATATATCTCTTATTAGCCAAGAAAATATCAGAATTATTTGCGGATCTAGGATCTTCTCATTTAAAAATACAAGTAATATTAGTCATATCATGCTCTAAACCAAATATCCATGCATGTAAAATACAATCTAATGTTTCTTTTAATGAGAATATAATAAGATCATGGAGAACAAGAACAAAATATTGACAAAATATTGATTTCTATATTCAATGAACCCTGATCCTATCAAAATATGTTCTGGATGGAATGAAATCCCTATGTTTAGAAAATTAGTTTCCATGTTATAGAAGCCTAGTTGTAGGAGAAATAATGAGAGTTTTTGGTGAACTTTTATGTTATAATTATAATTTTGGTATTAATTAATATTTTATACATAGTTTGGAAGCATGGTTTGAAAAATTGTACACCAACCATGTGGGATCCACTTTCCAAGCCAAGATCCAGTCAGAAGGATGGGTTTTATGGTTTGGTAAACCATGTTCCAACAATTATAATTCCACAACCTCTAATATATCTAATTACATGCTTACTTATGGAATACACATTGTTTCTCCAATTGTTAGCCAACTATGCTCCATTAAAAATGATTCTAAAACCACCCAAAACTATCCATAAAATCACCATATTAAAACCCAATCAATACACCACTCAATAAAGACACAAAAATAACCAAAAAATTACAACACATCATAGAAATATCTGGGGTGATATATGATTTGAATCGTGTTTTTTAAAATGATTATTTTGACGTTGAGATTTTAGAATATTTTTTAAGTTGATAAAAATATAATTGTGTAGAGCCTTATAGTTTGAAAATTTATAATCATGAAATTTATTCAATAAGATTTGTCCTATAAAATAGGTTAAACTCAATCAAATTCGTCTCTTCAATTATTATTTGAGAAATTTTCTGATAAAAATAAGAAAATAAAATAGAGATAGAAAGAGAAAGTTGTTATAAAGTGCTTACTAAATATTCTGTTGGGTAATTTTTTTGAAATTACCAGAATTTCATATTATGAAGAGTTTATTGAAACCTATAGATTTAGGTAATTGAAAATTGACATATATTAAATTGAAAATAACTAACCAGTGGATTTTTTGTATTTTGGATTTTCATTCAGTCTGAGAGATACAAAAAATATGCTTATCAAAAATGCAGGATCGGCTCACATGTGTGATGAGTATATTATATGATAAAAGGAAGTTTAAGTTCCTTCCATGACAAAGTTATTAAATATCCCTAGAAAAATGGTGTTTCTATTTTAAATATTTACACATTTATTATGGATATATCAAATTTTATTTTAAATATGTAGATCATGTTGTGTGATTAAAATCATTCTCTATTGTATCTCTTTTGGGGATAGTGAAAAACTATGTATTATGATAATAACTAAACGTATTAAGGATCTATATTTCCAAATATGGGAACAACCTTATAAAAATTAGTTTTCTTTGTTTCCCTTAAATAATCTTTGTTGGATGTGGGAGTGATTATTGAAGGAAAACATCATATATTATAACATACTAACTAATTCTAGAGTATAAATCAACTTAATTAGAGAAAAAATTAATATGTAACATAATTGCTTATGGTTGTTCACCCCTAATTGACTCTCCTCTTCTAATGATTGCATGATAGATTAGGACTATCAACATATTCACTCATGAAGGAAACAATTATCTTATTCTAATATTGGGGTGCCTTCTTTGACCCATATTAACATTTTATGAGTTTAGTCAAAATGTCATACTTTCCAAACTCAAAAAAATTACTTTGTATCCCTGTATAAATGTACTCAAAAAAATTAATAAAAATTGAATAAGATTCCATATAAACATTCTAAATATTCCAATCATCTAATGAAATAATTATAATAACCTCCTATATAGTTTTAATATTTACTACATGTGATAATATTTCATTAAAATCTATTCCTTCCATACATTGAAAACTTGAAACCATAATAATTTTGGTGTATCTCAAGTTACTATCCTTTTTATTATCTTGGAATAAAAATATTTCTATAATTCTTTATTTACTTAAGGATAATGATTCGTCTCCAATATATTTTTATCAAGTAATGAATAAATCAACTCCTCCAAATCCTGCTCCAACATTCTTGACTCCTTTACCTACATTACCACTTCAATGAATTTATTATCTCCCATATTAGTTTATATAATAAGTATAAGGATTATTAAACCCAAAAAAAATAAATTATTCCCAATAATGGTCTCCTTAACTACACTTGAGAAGTAGGATCCATTGGATTAGCTGTCACATGCTCAAGTACACCTTTAAGATAAACATTCTCTCAAAACCCTTATTATTTATTTCCAATGTCATATTCAACTATATAGTGGTCCTTTTAAAAAAAACCCTCAATAAATATCAAATTTTTTTTTTTGATATTCTAGTTTTCATTTTCCCGTAATAGGTACCCAAAATCATATACACCATAGCTAATAAAAAACCATTATTTTGAATTATAAAAACTCTTATACCTTGCTTGAAAATTTATATGTACATTTTTTAAACATCAAATGTATCATAAATGAGAGTCTTAAATTTTATTTTAACAATATTTCCTTAGGTAGGCATTCCCCCAATCATAGAAATGGACTCTTGTAAATTACAATTGTTACAACATTCACAACCTCTTCTCAGATGGTCATGGGTAACCCTGAGTGGAACCTCATACTCTTAGAATGTGAGTTTAATATCCAATTCATCCTCTCGTCAATACTGATATATTGTGGTGTACCTAGATGTGACTTCCCCAAATTTATATTATTATCACAATATTCATTGAAATTTTTACATTTATACTCTCATACATTATTAGATCTCTAGAATTTTATCTTTGATCCGACCTCATTGTTCACTAAAGACTTGCACTTATAGAACATTGTAAATAAATTTTTTCTTTCTTTTCAATAAGTAAACCCCTAAATTTATTGGTGTTTTATAGGAGAATATTTCATAATATAGTCACTCTCTAAGGTAACTCACTAGTTTAGGCCCCCCAAAAATCAATATGAACTTGGTTAATTTTCCCTACCTTCATTTATTTTCTCATTTAGAACAAGATACCTTCATATTATTTCATAATATGAATCATTCACATTATACAACTTTCACTAACTTTAACTCTTGTACTATGACAGTTATTTCTAGAACCTGTATCCCCTTCCTACTCATGTATCCTAACCTATAATTCCATATTTTTCAATCCGTTATAGTATTTATAACTGAATGCATTTCCATGAAATTTTCTAATATGTTATATAGGGTAAAATTATTTACACCTTGAGCTATGACCATAGCTCATGAGGTAATTATCCATGCACCTCCAACAAACATGGTGCTAAATCCTTCATCCTCAAAATGCTATACAGATCTAGATTTTTTTTCACACAATATACAAGGGTAAATTTTTATTCATCTTTGACTATATATATTTCATGAAAAATAATTATTTAAGCATTAATTCTCTAGTTTGGAATGAAATAATTCCATTAATGTCTACAATACAAGAATCCATAACAAAATTCATACCTAGAATTAACACATCCTTACTTCTTTAAATTAAATTGTTTTCTGTATTGTTTTTTGGAAATTTCAATTTTACTCTCTACTTTTTTTTTTTTTTTGTCCTTTCATCCCATAACTTCATTAGATTGGACCAGTGACATTTTCCTCATATTTACTTTATTTCTTTTACCTTTTATCATCTTGTGTAATTATTTCATATCATGTATCCACCTATTTTTTCTAGGTGAAATTATGAAAAAGAGAATCCTTCATACTCACTTCTCTAAATATCCCCCACTTGCCACAACCTATCCCCCAAGGCCCATTCCGTGACTACCCAAATCCAACCATCTATAGGAGAGAGGTTGGTGACTAGCACTGGAAAGGCGTATACCTAAAACTGGGAAAGCATTAACTCAAAAATTTGTACACACATAGATAAGACACACTATGCACTAGAAAAACAAAATTGAAGAAGAAAGGTACAACCACAACATAAAACCACCACTGGGTGTAAAAGTAAGTACTGGATGTAAGGGGTTAGTATACAAGAATAGATAAAACAGAAGTGCATCAAAAAGAGAAAACAACTCATGAGGTTGTGTGCCTGGAAACCTACCTGAAGGGTAGGTACAGCTCATCACTGAAGATCTCAACATCAATCAGTAACCTACGTGTACCATCCATAAATCACTACTGAGCACTATATAGCCCTAACTCCTCAAGAATCATTCATGATGTCTGTCATCTGCACAAGACATAACAATGTGTGGGTGAAGCTCATACAGGGGTGAGTATAACAATACTCAGTGGGTACCCTAATTCCCTTGAAGGTCTCTTAGAATTCCACAAAGGAAAAACCACAACGCATGATCTCAATCACAAAACACAATGAACAGGAAAACTCACACTAGGAATACAAATAAAAGAATATAAATAAAGATGATTAGTTGCAATGTTAGTTCATCTTATTCTATCGAGAGGATTTTGTAGCAGGACCGCACAAGGTCGCAAGGTGCTCACCCAGAGAGGATCGCAAGGTGCTAACACCCAAAGGATTGGTAGGTGATAACCCATGGAGGATTTCTAAGTGATAACTGACAGAGGATCACTAGGTGCTGAAAAATGGAGGATTTTTATGTGTTATCCCACAGAGGATACCTAGGTGTTGACCCCCTGAGGATCGCTATGTTCTGACCAAAGAATTATCACTAAGTGATGACCCCTGGATGATCGATACATGCTGAACAAAAAAGGATTTCTAGGAGATGACCCATAGAGGATCACTAGGTACTAACCTACAGAGGATATCTAGGTGTCGTCCCATAGAGGATCACTAGTTGCTAACCCATGTTGGATTGCTAGGAGCTGACCTAGGGTGTATCTCTAGATGTTGAACCATGGATGATCGCTAGGTGCTGACCCACAAAGGATAACTAGGTGCTGACCCACAGAGGATCTCTAGGTTCTGACCCATAGAGGACCACTATGTGCTGACCCAGAGAGGATTGCTAAATGATAACCCATAGAGGATAGTTGTTCCTTCATCACGACACCACTAGCCACTGAATTACAGTACTAAGCACTCTTGATTTTAAGATTAAATACTCTACAAGACATAATTAGTACCTCAATTTCTATGAAGTCCTACAAAGAAGTAACCTGATGAACCGCCATGTTATAAGGGTTCCAACGCAACAGACGGCATGTTAATTAGATACCTAGTCTGGATGTTATAGGCATTCTAGTGCCTAGGGCCTGGTTGGATTCTTGTTTGATCCATCCCAGTCATACTCCAACATTCTCCAAAACATATGTGGAGTATCTTAATAGTACCTCCTCATCATAAGGGTTCTACCTCTACAAATGATTCTTCAAACATATGTCTTGTTTATAAGATTGTCTTATTTAAGCGAAACTGGGCCGTGAAGGGTCCAAGAACGGTCCGACCCGGCCGAATTGACCCAACCTGGGCCGCTGGACCTAGCCAAAACTGGCTGGGCTCTTTTTAGTCCGGTGCGGCCTAGTACTTTTGGCTGGGCCATGGGATTGGCCGAAACTGGCCGATCCCAGTGTAACGACCCAATCTTTTTGAGTAGTATATTAACTTACTCTTAATGATTTAATAAGATGTTAATTGTTAATGCAGAAAGAGGAGTCGATGGCTTCATCCAGTAGACTCGACCCTTATGAAGCCCACTTATCAGAGCTTGGGAAGGAGGTAGCATCTGTGGGCTTCGCTTTGGACCAAGCCCAAGCCGAACTCCAGCATGTCAAGCTTGAACGGAAACGCCTACGGGAGAAGTTCAAGTTAGTAGAGATTACTAATAGGGTAATGTTATCTGAGCCTCCCTCAGATTCTCTCACCATAGCACATCTTACACTTAGGTCTTATGCCGGTGTTATAAGGGGCTATGTGATGAGACCCTAGCTTCCTTGTGTAATCCTTTCGGGTGAATGAATTGAGATTTCTTCCTTTAGTGATGTTTGTGAAATTTCAAATGTCCAGATAATTTTAGAATGTATTTTATTGATGAATTTTGAAAAAAAAGGATATTTTAAAATATTTATGTAAACCCTAAATAACTAATGATGTGTAATGATTTTCAAAAAATGGTCTTCTACAAAAGTGTTCAGTAAGGAATTTCGAGTCTAATAAGATCAACTTAATTTTTGATGAATAGTAAATTATGAATAGGGATTTTATGCTTAGGATTAGTAATTGGAACAAATGGATTGGTAATTTCACTCAAAGAAAGTTTTAATATATTTTAGACACCTAGATTAAGTAATGTGATTCAATAAAATAGGTAAATAAAGGTTTCATAAATTATTAGTCAAGTATTAGTTTTTTAGGATGAATAGTGTTTTTTAATTAAAAATTTAATTAAAAATAATTAGAAAATTATTTTTATAAAAAGTACTTTATTTTTGAACTCAGAACATCGATATTATGTTAAGGTAATTTTTGGGGATTTTTCTGAAAAAAAGGAATTTTCGATGAATAGTGTTTTTATTTAAAAATTAAATTAAAAATATTTAGAAAATTATTTTTATAAAATGGATTTCATTTTTGAAATCAGAGCATTGATACTTGGTTAAGGTGAAGTTTTGGGATTATTCTGAGAAAGTTGAATTTTCGATGAATAGTGAAAATATAGTTTTTAAGTTACGGGTGTTTAATGACATCATTAAATGATGTATTAAGTATATATTCAATATGGTAGAATTATGAATAGTATGATAAGGTATGAGGTGTCCCAAGTGGCCAATACCATGGGCAAATACCATGGGCAAGCCCATGGTTTTGCCAAAACCACTAGTGAGGTGTCCCTTGGCCATTAATGCCTTGTCCCCTCACTTTCCCTATAAATACCCACCCTTTCCTCCTTTAGTTCTCACTCCCAACTCTCCCCCAATGAAGTTATGGTCTTCTTACCTTCCAAGGAGTCCTCCCAAGGTGCCCCCAAGCCCTCAAGGTCCAAAACATTGAGTTTCAAGAGTCACGTTTTAAGGTAAGGGATCCGACCCCTCTCTTTCTTTTCATGTAATCTCTTTTATGTCGTTCCTTTTATGCTCCATGTTCTTATGTGATAGGATGTTCTTTTCTATTCCTCTTACTGCCCTTTTCATTTTTATATGATGAGAGATCCCCTATTACTCTCATCATTTCATTTTATGAAAGTTTAAGAGACGTCGTTAGGCTGCCGAATTTTTAAGAGATTCTTTCACCCTTCTCATTTTTCAAGTTCGATTTTCAAGTCAAGTCTTTCAAGTTCCTTTTTATTATGTTGGTGTATGATCTCTATATCTATCATACGGATCTATTATGATCATATGATGAGAGACCCTATTTGATCTTGTCAATTCATTTTTATTGAAGTTTAAGTGACGTTGTTAGGTTGCCGAATTTTCATAAGAGAAATCTAATTTTTGTCTTCCTTCCATGTTTTCATTTCAAATGGTATGTCCTTAAAACTTCATTACCATGTCCATCTATCCTTCTTATTCTATCCCCCTACTGTTTTATGGATCAATTGTGAGTGGGTGACCCATGTCCCCTCTCTTTTCAATGTTTTCTAAAACCCCGAAACATAGCCATTATGCTGCAGAATTTTCGTCTCAAAATGCCTCTCTCCTTTATCAAAATTATTTTATGTTATAAAGTGAATACTCAAAGCTATTATTTCGACAAGGGTATTCACATATATATAAAAATGTTCTATTTTAAATTCTGGGATTTACATACATGAGACCCGCTTTCCCTTTCCGTGGGTTTAAAGTGACGTAAAGATCATGTCTTTAAAGCAGTTTTTAAAACGTTATGATTTTGAAATGAAACCCATTTATTTTATGCTATATGGGTTATTTTTGAAATGTTTGATGATGATATATGTGGCTCACATGATAATAAAGGAAAATTTATGGTTGCGCCCTGATAGCGCTCCAATGCATTGGGTAATGATGTAACCACTAGAGATTACAATTTTCACGATACCTTGGTGAATAACCTTGGTAATTTTCAAATGACACCTTCGGGATGGACCATGGTGATATGTTCATGATTTTCTATGTTGAATGATGTAGCCACATCTTCAAGTTATGAAAAATGTTATTTTTATTATGAAATGCCTCATGATTTCTTTCTCATGCCTTAAAGTTCTTTTCATGTCCTTATTGAAGTATATCAAGTTCACATGTAAAATGTTCCTCTTGTTTCCCTTACTGGGCCTTCTGCTCACCCTTTCTTTTGATGTATGTCCCCAGGTTATGAGATGTAGTAATGAACCTAGGATTAACTTAAGGAGAAGCCTTTCAAGTGTTTAAGAAGAATGCTTTATGTTGTTTTCATGTATTTTGTTCCTAGTTTCCAAGACACTAGACCTTAAAGATCCTCAGTTATGTGTAATGTAATGAAAGTTTATGTTATAAGAAGACGGGATGCTATAGTTGGTATCAGAGGATGGTTTAGTTATTTGTGGAAATTAGGATATAAAAACTTTAGGAAGAACCCTATAGAAAAGTTTAAATATATGAAAACTTCCTGGTATTTTGGTAAGTATGGAGTAAGTGGTTTATCAAACAAATGCATCCATGTCTGGATACGAGCAGGTAGAGGTGGCTCTGGCACAGATGTACATAGGGGTAAAACCCGAAAACACCGCTTTGAGCTAGACTCGAACGAGAACTGGTGCACGATAACGGGCCTTGCTGCACTCTTGGTTACGACACTCCCAGGGGATATGTTTGGTTAATCACAAGATTTTTATGAATCATTATGAAGGAATTATAGAGAAGTATAATTGTCTAAGCATGAAGTCTTAGTTAAAAGATTCATAAATGAAATAAGTTTATCACTAAGGTTTTATTCTTTTAGAAGATGGCGGGAAATAGGAGGAACCGTGCCAATGGTGACCGCAATGCACCATGTGCTGACGACCCTCCGATGGAAGCCGGAATGGAAACATTCATGCGAATGATGAACCAACTGACTCAAGTTATGAGTAATAACTTGAATCAAGCTGAGAGGCCGATCTCATCACGAAGGGAGCAATTTTCTGTTGAGTCCTTTATGCGTCAACGACCACCAACATTCTTTGGATCTACTGACCCATTGGTTGCGGAACAATGGATAAGCTCCATTGAAAAGATCTTTTCTGTACTTCATTGTTCAGAACAAGAAAAAGTCACCCTTGCTGTTTACCGCCTAGAGGGAGAAGCTGATCAGTGGTGGTCACTGATCAAAAACACGAAGCCACGATGGGAGATGGAAGCTATGGAGTGGGAAGAATTTTGGGGAATTTTCTTTAACAAGTATTTCCCTCGTTCCATGAGAATGAAAATGGAGAAAGAGTTTCTCGAGCTGAAGCAGAAGGAGAACAAATCTGTCGGAAGCTATGAGATGAACTTCACAAGGCTTTCCCGTTATACCTCAAGCTTTGTCATGGACCCTAATGGGAAGGTTGATAGATTCTTTGGTGGACTACGACCTCATCTGCGGAAGAATCTAGCCAATAGGGACTACGATAGCTATGAAGAAATAGTTCGAATTGCTATGAAATTTGAACTAGAGTTTGGGGAGACACAGTGGTCTCACAAATCTAATGAAAAGAAGAGAAATCTAGAACCAAGCCTGGGAAGAATTTTTTATCAGGAAAGAGGTGGAAAGCATATGCAACATGCCACATGCAATAAATGTGGGAAGAAGCATCCAGGGAACTACTTGATCGGAAGTGGTAAGTGCTACAGGTGTGGAAGAAAAGGCCATATTTCTCGGAATTGTCATAGTGATGTGAAGCCTCAACTTCCCAACACTAACGACAGAGGAAAGATGGTTCTGGCCCTACCCGAAGTCACATGCTTCAAGTGTGGACAGCTTGGGCACTTTGCTAATCAATGTCCAAATCCGAGGTCGGTGGAAGGGAATCACCATCAACCTCAGCAGAGGCCAAGGGAGCATGGTCATGCTTTCGCTATCACAACAACTGAAGTTGAAGTTCCAAACGATGTGGTAGCAGGTACTCTTGTCGTCCTCTCAAAACTAGCAAGTACTTTATTTGATTCTGGTTCTACGCATTCCTTTATTTCCTCCAAGTTTGCAAGGAATATAGAATCAATCCCCGAACTGCTAGAGGTGGAGTTGTCAGTCAAGACTCCAAGTGGGATTATCCTTGCATCAACAGTATTTAGAGACTCTAGTGTTTAATTTGGTGAGCACAATATTATCGCAAATCTAGTAGTCATTCCCATGATGGAATTCAACATTCTACTAGGGATGGACTGGATCTCAAAGTATAATGCTAATATCAAATGCAGAAGTAAGGAAATATCAATAGTCTTGAATGAACAACCTACAGTTATCTTCCAAGGAGAGATATCCCGAACTGATCCCTATCTAGAAGCACCTCCTATATCTTTCTTTATGGAGTTAATCGGTGATGATGAAGAAGGAAAAGGGAGCATACAAATAGGAGATGTTCCGATTGTTCAGGAATACATGGATGTATTTCCTGAGGAGTTACCTGGACCTCCCCAGAAAGAGAGGTAGATTTCTCCATTGAACTCATACCTGGGTCTCAACCAATATCAAAGACTCCATATAGAATGGAAAATGTGGAGCTAGATGAGTTAAAGAAACAAGTCCAAGACTTGTTGGAGAAGGGGTTTATCCGACCGAGTGTGTCTCCTTGGGGAGCACCAGTTCTCTTTGTGAAGAAGAAGGATGGATCAATGCGGCTATGCATTGATTATAGAGAACTGAACGGGATCACAGTGAAGAACAGATATCCTCTTCCAAGAATTGATGATTTATTTGACCAACTTCACGGGGCTCAATTCTTCTCTAATATTGACCTTCGATCTGGTTATCATCAACTGAGGGTGAAGAAGGAAGATATTCCAAAGACTGCCTTCTGATCAAGATATGGGCATTATGAGTTTACTGTTATGCCCTTCGGCTTGACTAATGCTCCTACTATTTTCATGGATTTGATGAATAGAGTCTTTAAGGACTACCTTAATAACTTTGTGGTAGTTTTTATTGATGATATTTTGATATATTCAAAAAGTCGTGAGGAGCATGAAGATCATCTAAGGGTTATATTGAAAACTCTGCGGAAGGAGAGGATCTTTGGGAAGTTCAGCAAGTGTGAGTTTTGGTTACAACAGGTGGCTTTCTTGGGGAACATCGTAACCAATGAAGGAATCTCGGTTGACCCTGCAAAGACAATGGTTGTGGAGGAGTGGCCTCAACCCACAACAGTAACTGAGATTCGTAGTTTCCTTGGTTTAGCGGGATATTATAGGAGGTTTGTGAAAAACGTTTCACGGCTTTCTAATCCACTAACCAAGTTGACTCGAAAAGGGGTTAAGTTAATCTGGACAAAGGAATGCGATGAAAGTTTCCAAGAGTTGAAGAAGAGATTGGTTACTGCACCTATGTTAACACTACCCTGTATCGGAGAAGGATTCGTTATTTTTAGCGATGCATCTCTGAAAGGGCTTGGGTGTGTTCTCATGCAAAATGACAAGGTAATTGCTTATGCATCTCGACAGTTGAAGATTCATGAGAAGAATTATCCTACGCATGATCTAGAGATGGCGGCAGTTGTTTTTGATCTAAAGATATGGAGGCACTATCTTTATGGGGAGAAATGTGATATATACACTGACCACCAAAGTCTAAAGTATATTTTCACACAGAAAGAATTGAACATGAGACAAAGGAGATAGTTGGAGCTTATTAAAGACTATGATTGTTCAATTCATTATCACCCTGGAAGAGCAAACAAAGTCGCGGATGTGTTAAGTAGGAAATATCCTGTTGTTCTGGAAACAATGAGGATCCTAGGAGATCCCTTGATTAAAGATCTAGTAAAACTGGACATGGGAATTATAAGGAAAGGGACATCATCAACCCTATCCCAAATGATTTCTCAACCTTCATTACTAGAGAAGATCAAGAAGGCTCAAAAAGAAGATCCTTTACTACAGGAGAAGTTCGAGGCTGTAAAGTATGGGAAGTTCCCTGATTTCAATATTGATCAAGAAGGTGTATTGAAATTTCGTACAAGACTATGTGTTCCATCTATTCCGGAGATAAAGAAAGAACTGATGGATGAAGCTCATAGCTCTACATTCTCTATACATCCGGGAAGAACTAAGATGTATAGAGACCTCCGTGATCATTATTGGTGGGATAACATGAAGAGGGAGATTGCCGATTACACTACAAGGTGCTTGGTGTGTCAGCAAGTAAAGGCAGAAAGACAACTTCCTAAGGGGGTATTACAACCGCTACCCATACCAGTATGGAAGTGGGATAATATCACCATGGACTTTGTAACTGGTCTCCCAAAAACATCCAAAGGAAACAATGCGATATGGGTTATTGTGGACCGTCTCACCAAGAAAGCCCATTTTATCTCTATTCGGGAAGATTTATCTCTGGATTAGCTTGCCAAGATATACATGAAGGAAGTGGTAAGGCTGCATGGGGTACCACAATCCATGGTATCTGATCGTGAACCAAGATTCACATCAAAATTCTGGAGAAGTCTGCAACATGCTCTGAATACTGAATTGAATTTTAGTACGGCCTATCCTCCTCAAACTGATGGCCAATCTGAAAGGACTATTCAGACACTTGAAGACATGTTGATATTATGCTCAATGGAATTTAAAGGTGGATGGGATCAACACCTCCCATTAGTGGAGTTCTCCTATAATAACAGCTTCCATGTGAGTATTCAGATGGCACCCTCTGAAGCTCTGTATGGAAAACGGTGTAGAACTCCTACTTGTTGGGATGAAATTGGTGAGAGGAAGCTTTTTGGGCCTGATCTCGTGCAGGAGATGACGGAACAGGTTCATGCCATCCAACAACACATAAAGGCTGCTCAGAGTCGGTAGAAGAGCTATGCTGACAATCGTCGAAGGGACTTGGAGTTTGGTGTTGGTGACAAAGTCTTCCTTCGAATTTCTCCATGGAAGAGAGTCATGCGGTTTGGGAAGAAAGGGAAGCTCAGCCCTAGGTACATTGGCCCCTATGAAATCCTTGATCGCATAGGAGCAGTGGCCTATCGTCTAGAACTTCCACCGAACCTAGCTCAAGTTCATGATGTCTTCCATGTATCTCTCTTGAGGAAGTACATACCCGACCCTTCTCATGTACTGAACCCAGAGGTGGTACAACTGGAACTTGACCTCTCTTATGAGGAGCAGCCAGTGGAGATCTTGGACCGTAGAGACAAGGTCCTACGAAACAATACTACCCACCTTGTGAAAGTGTTGTGGTGGAATCATAAATATGAAGAAGCGACTTGGGAGCCTGAGGAAACGATGAAGCAAAAGTACCCTCACCTTTTCGACTATGCCTCAAGTATAAATTTCGGGGACGAAATTTCTTAAGGGGGGAAGAATGTAACGACCCAATCTTTTTGAGTAGTATATTAACTTACTCTTAATGATTTAATAAGATGTTAATTGTTAATACAGAAATAGGAGTCGATGGCTTCATCTAGTAGACTCGACCCTTATGAAGCCCACTTATCAGAGCTTGGGAATGAGGTAGCATCTGTGGGCTTCGCTTTGGACCATGCCCAGGCCAAACTCCAGCATGTCAATTATGAATGGAAACGCCTACCAGAGAAGTTCAAGTTAGTAGAGATTACTACTAGGGAAATGTTATTTGAGCCTCCCTCATATTCTCTCACCATAGCACACCTTACACTTAGGTCTTATGCCGGTGTTATAAGGGGCTATGTGACGAGACCCTAGCTTCCTTGTGTAATCCTTTAGGGTGAATGAATTGAGATTTCTTCCTTTAGTGATGTTTGTGAAATTTCAAATGTCTAGATAATTTTAGAATGTATTTTGTTGATGAATTTTGAAAAAAAGGATATTTTAAAATTTTTATGTAAACCCTAAATAACTAATGATGTGTAATGATTTTCAAAAAATGGTCTTCTACAAAAGTGTTCAGTAAGGAATTTGGAGTCTAATAAGATCAACTTAATTTTTGATGAATAGTAAATTATGAATAGTGATTTTATGCTTAGGATTAGTAATGTGACCAAATGGATTAGTAATTTCACTCAAAGAAAGTTTTAATATAATTTAGACACCTAGATTAAGTAATGTGATTCAATAAAATAGGTAAATAACGGTTTCATATATTATTAGTCAAGTATTAGTTTTTTTAGATGAATAGTGTTTTTTAATTAAAAATTTAATTAAAAATAATTAGAAAATTATTTTTATAAAAAAGACTTTATTTTTGAACTCAGAACATCGATATTATGTTAAGGTAATTTTTGGGGATTTTTCTGAAAAAAATGAATTTTCGATGAATAGTGTTTTTATTTAAAAATAAAATTAAAAATATTTAGAAAATTATTTTTATAAAATGGATTTCATTTTTGAAATCAGAGCATTGATAATTGGTTAAGGTGAAATTTTGGGATTTTTCTGAGAAAGTTGAATTTTCGATGAATAGTGAAAATATAGTTTTTAAGTTACGGGTGTTTAATGACATCATTAAATGATGTATTAAGTATATATTCAATATGGTCGAATTATGAATAGTAAGATAAGGTATGAGGTGTCCCAAGTGGCCAATACCATGGGAAAATACCACGGGCAAGCCCATGGTTTTTCCAAAACCACTAGTGAGGTGTCCCTTGGCCATTAATGCCTTGTCCCCTCACTTTCCCTATAAATACCCACCCTTTACTCCTTTAGTTTTCACTCCCAACTCTCCCCCAACAAAGTTCTGGTCTTCTTACCTTCCAAGGAGTCCTCCCAAGGTTCCCCCAAGCCCTCAAGGTCCAAAACATTGAGTTTCAAGAGTCACGTTTTAAGGTAAGGGATCCGACCCCTCTCTTTCTTTTCATGTAATCTCTTTTATGTTGTTCCTTTTATGCTCCATGTTCTTATGTGATAGGATGTTCTTTTCTATTCCTCTTACTTCCCTTTTCATTTTTATATGATGAGAGATCCCCTATTACTCTCATCATTTCATTTGATGAAAGTTTAAGAGACGTCGTTAGGCTGCCGAATTTTTAAGGGATTCTTTCACCCTTCTCATTTTCAAGTTTGATTTTCATGTCAAGTATTTCAAGTTCCTTTTTATTATGTTGGGGTATTATCTCTTTATTTATCATACTGATATCTTATGATAATATGATGAGAGACCCTATTTGATCTTGTCAATTCATTTTTATTGAAGTTTAAGTGACGCCGTTAGGCTGCCAAATTTTCATAAGAGAAATCTAATTTTTGTCTTCCTTCCATGTTTTCATTTCAAATGGTATGTCCTTCAAAGTTAATTACCATATCCATATATCCTTCTTATTCTGTCCCCATACTGTTTTATGGATCAATTTTGAGTGGGTGACCCATGTCCCCTTTCTTTTCAATGTTTTCTAAAACCCCGAAACATAGTCGTTATGCTGCAGAATTTTCATCTCAAAATGCCTCTCTCCTTTCTCAAAATTATTTTATGTTATAAAGTGAATACTCAAAGATCATATTTCTACAAGGGTATTCACATATATATCAAAATGTTCTATTTTAAATTCTGGTATTTACATACATGAGACCATCTTTCCCTTTCCGTGGGTTTAAAGTTACGTAAAGATCATGTCTTTAAAGCAGTTTTTAAAACGTTATGATTATGAAATGAAACCCATTTATTTTATGCTATATGGGTTATTTATGAAATGTTTGATGATGATATATGTGTATCACATGATAATAAAGGAAAATTTAAGGGTGCACCCTGATAGCGCTCCAATGCATTGGGTAATGATGTAACCACTAGAGATTACAATTTTCATGATACCTTGGTGAATAACCTTGGTAATTTTCAAATGACACCTTGGGGATGGACCATGGTGATATGTTCATGATTGTCTATGTTAAATTATATATCCACATCTTCAAGTTATGAAAAATGTTATTTTTATTATGAAGTGCCTCATGATTTCTTTCTCATGCCTTAAAGTTCTTTTCATGTCCTTATTGAAGTATATCAAGTTCACATGTAAAATGTTCCTCTTGTTTCCCTTACTGGGCCTTCTGCTCACCCTTTCTTTTGATGTATGTCCCCAGGTTATGAGATGCAGTAATGAACCTAGGATGAACTTAAGGAGAAGCCTTTAAAGTGTTTAAGAAGAATGCTTTATGTTGTTTTCATGTATTTTGTTCCTGGTTTCCAAGACACTAGACCTTAAAGATCCTCAGTTATGTGCAATGTAATGACAGTTTATGTTATAAGAAGATGGGATGCTATACCCAGCCAGTTCTTGTTCGGACGTGTCGGTCCGACCAGGTCAGACTTGACTCGGACCCATCATGGCCCAGTTTCACTTAAATGTACATATCTTCAATACTATACATTCATTTGAAGAATCTTCTACTGTGATTGAACCCTTCGGATGAAATGGTCTTTTGGGATACTCCAAATATGTTTTGTAGAATGATGGAGTACGACCGGGTTGGATCGAACTTGAATCCAATCAATCCCTTGACACTAAAATTCTTATAACATACAGACCGAGTGTCTGATTGACTTGTTTTCCTTAGCATAAGAACCCTAATGACATGGCGGTTTAGCAAAACACTTATTGTTCATGGTGATTGAGGTATGAATAATGGCTTGTGGAGCTGATCCTATGGGAATCAAGCGTTCTTAGTGTGGGAATCCAAGGGCATGCTTTGACATGATGAAGAAATAGCGATCCTCTATGGGTTAGCATTTAGAGATCCTCTTTGTTTCAACACCTGGAGATCCTATGTGGTTCAACATCTATAAATCATTTAGGTGAAACACCTAGAAATCATCTCTGTGTCAGTACCTAGAAATCCTCCATGGGTCAGCACCTTGCGATCCTCCGTGGGTCAGCACCTAGCGATCCTCTGTGGGTTAGCACCTTGAGATTCTCTCTAGGTAAACACCTAGTGATCCCCATTGGGTTAGAACCTTGCGATCCTCTATGAGTAAGGACCTAGAGATCCTCGGTGGTTCAGCACCTATCTATCCTCTATGGGAAGACATGTATTGATCCTCCATGGCTCGGCACCTAACGATCCTTCATGGGTCGGCACCTAGAAATACTCTGTGGGTCAAAAAAAAAGCTATACTCTATGTGTTAGCACATAGCGATCCTCTATGGGTCAACACTTAGTTATCCTTCATGGGTCAGTACCATGTGATCCTCTATGGGTCAGCACCTCAAAATCCTCTGTGGGTCAGCCCCTATAGACCATGTGTAGTCCTGCAGCAATAGCCTCTCTACCAAATAAGATGATCTATCATTACTAATAATCATCTTTATTCCTGTTCTTTAAGTTGTATACCTAGTGTGAGATCTCATACTCTTTTTATTCTGTGATTGAGATAATGATTTGTGGGTTTTATTTTGTGTAATTATAAGAGACCTTCGGGGGTCTTGGGGTCCCTACTGAGTATTGTTATACTCACCCCTATATGGTATTCTCCTCCACCTTGGTGTGTCTTGTGTAGATAATGAACAACTTGACTGATTCTAGAGGATTTATGGCTAGACGGTGCATAGAGGTGTTAAACAGATGGTGCACAGAGTTGACCGGTTGACATGGAGAGCTGTAGTGATGATTTTTAGCAACCATTTAGGTACGATCCTTGGTGGACAATATTAGGAGTTGTTTTCTCTTTTTGTTTTACTTCCATTTTAGTTGGACTTTTATAATGGACCCTTATATCTAGTACCTACTTTTACACCGAGTGGTGGTTCTTAGTTCTGGTTGTACCTTTCATCTTCCATTGTGAATTACTTGTGCATAGTGTTCCATGACTGTGTGTGTATAGGTTTTCAGAAAATGCCTTCCCACTCTATGGTATTATCCCTTTTGGTGATAGTTTCCAACCACTGGCCAATGGATGGAGGGCATGGGTAGTTACAGCATGGGCCCCAAGGGATGGGTCGTGACACCACTGCGGATTAGATCTCACACATCATTAAACTTTACCATTTTACTCCCTAAATAACTACTTGAAATTTTAAATTAGATTCTGTAATATCATAAAAATAAGATATTAAAACCAATGTGTGTGCCTATTTGTATGGAATAGTTCCCACCAATGTCAACTAACATATGATAAATCCAATTTTTTTCAATGATCAGAATAATACTTCTATTCAATCATCATTAAATTGAATAACCATCACATAAGAAACACATTTTTTAATATAGATGTATTTATGTACATAGGAATGATATCTTTTATCAATATAGATGTTGTATTCACCTCTATAATATTGAACACAAGGTTTTTTACCAATATAATCCACAGATCTCTCAAAAACATTTGATCCAGTAACTAACACTCATCCTTCTCCATCACTATTAGTTTAACAAACAGAATAAGAAAATGAATCTTTTTCTGATAAATATAATACTCAATCATCATCCACAATTAACTAAATTCAAATCCATTAAAACAACCAATCATCACCTATCCTTACTGCATATCCATTATTCAATTCAAAAAATATGACTTTGATCATCCAAACATAGTCTCTGATAGTAGTTGATAAGAAAACACAAAGAGAAACACTGATATTTGATTATAGAATAAGATTAAAATCGAAAAAATAAATAACATGAATAATAACAAATATATATGATTTTCATGATTTAGGAATGATCCCTACATCCAGGGACAGGTATGAAAAATTTAATATGTCTGGGGCCAAATTATAATGAACAACATAGTGTATATACAATCTAATTTTAAATTATATAATAAAGAACAATATCTCTACAATATACATCATTACTAAAATTTCAAAATCTATATATTTTATTTAATATTCTATAGTAATGATGGTCATAAGATAACAGAGCTATAGTGCTCAATCCAGCCAGTGTTAATGCTGCTAAAGTACCATGTCAGCATTGTCTTCACTGCTACAGTACCAAACTTTTTGTCTCCTATTATATATAGTGCATAATAAATGCACTAATTATTAGTCATAATTAATTTAGGGGATTAGGATCCACCATTAATTATTGTTCTATCAAATATGACTGTTAAATTACTGGGAGTTATCAGCTTTATTCGACCAAAATTTATTACATAAGAGCGAGATCTATAAGTGTGTATTTGGAGTATAATATCTCTCATTCATACCAATTCTAAACTGAAGTTACACCATTCTTAATAACCCTATTCTAGCGATCATGTATTCATAATCATAGATTGGTTTTCCCCTTAAAAATTTTTGTCTTGGGATGGGATGATTATCCCACTCTCTAATATATGATTCAGATTTATATAGAAATTACTAATAAGAAACACATACAACTTGAACTCTATTAGCACATGGTACATTGTAATTCCCATATCCCATATCCTTGGACCATCCATAAATTTTCAATAATATCAATAGATTCTCCCAATGTGTGGCACCCTAATATTAGAATTTTTATTTTCATGTTAGATAAAATTTTGGGATGATATATTAGTGTTAATGACTATATATTTCATGATTCTTATAGCCACTAGACTAATATGTAGTTTCTTCCACATTGTTATCACCTATAATTGTATTGGAATTTCATTCATATTGGGTTATCTCATCCCTTTAAAAATTCTATCATGTATATCATTGAAGTTCTCATTCCAATCATATTGATTTCTTCCATATCTTTTGATATGTGACCATTCTGTTCTATAAAAATATATGACTATTAATGTCAATTAATATTGGTTAATGATTTATGAACATACTCTCTATCTCCCATGATATTTCTTATGAGACCTTAAACAAAAACAATCAATGAGTCATACTGGCTTGTGAGATTATAACCCCATAAAGGGTGGAAGAAGTAAATTACAATCATCTACTCATCGAGCCTTCCCATGTTAGGGAGTATTAAAAATATAGCCCAAAAAATAAAAGGAAAAAAATTGAGGGGCTAAAAATTATCCCAGGGAGAAGTAAAGAAAACTTTTTATCCAAGATACTATAGGAAATTTTATTATAATATCTTATTTCCCCAAAACATGTGAGCATTATTTGTTCTATGACAAAAATAATTTCAATAAAATACAAAATATTCACATGAATCAAATGATTCCATTGAGGTGATCATATAATCAATCCATCACTTTTACATCCCTTAACCACAATAATTTCTTCAACCCATAGTGTAACAACCACTAGGGATCTTAAACATTTCATGAATATTATTTTTCAAGCAGAACCTACATCACAACCTCAAATGTTGGAGTCATATTTAGAAAAAATTGGTTTAGGTCCTCCCATTAGAATAAAAATCCTTGAGAATATCCTCATGTTTCCCCCTTTCAAAATAGTTGGTAATGAATGTAATATACTCCGATATGATTCCTCAAATTAACAATGATACTTTTGACATTATATTTCGTAATATTAACCAGAGGGATGTCTCAACCTAGGTATAATTTCCTCTAATCCCATGTGATGTTTCTTTATAGGGTATTGGATTTGTCTATAATAATATTTGTTGAATCAACATCATATATTCCCATGTTCCAATGACATATAAATTATTATGTTATGCTTTAAACATTCTATTATCCAACTATACAAATGGATTCATATACCCTCATTATTAAACTTTTTTTCATCGTACCCATTTTTAATGTGAGACTACAAATGCTTGTACTTGTACCCCCTCATTTAATGGTATACCATTTTGGTAAAGTGCAAGATTACAGGAGTTGAGACGATCCTCTTGGTAGCCTATAAGAACCATGAGTGGCATGATTCTTGTTATCACAATATATGTAGGGATCTTTTAAAAGTATATCTTAGAACTAGTTTTAGATAGTTATATACATAAACTCTATTTCAATGATACATAATAGCCTTACTATTAATAAATTTGATCTATATTGTTCAAATTCTTTTTTAATACCATCTTCTGAGACACCACACTTCATACCTATGGTGTTTGAATCACCATAACCCATTCATGGATATTGGAAATATGCACATTCAAATCCAAAATATTACCCTTTCTTAAATTTATATATGTGTCTCTACATTTTAACATTTAACTATAGGTATTTTTCTTCTTTAATACTAGGTTATATAACCCCAAATTACATAAAAAAAATTGGAATCCATTTTTTGATATTATTCAGTGATCATCCTCATAATACCAGTTCTATCTCATTATTCCTTGATTCAAGTAATTTGAGATGTTTTTTACATTCTTTTCATTCCTTGTGTAAGGGTTTTATGGTTATCCATGTTCAAGAGCCCCATTTGGGTTATTTCATTACACTTTCCCTTAAGGTGGTATGTAACATCCCAAATTGGGATCCACATAACCTATTCCCCGTGAATTTGGGTCAAATGGCCTCAACTGTGCCTCCCAATAAATCAGAGGCTATTTTCTAGTAGTGAGGGTGAAAAGGATGCATGGTGGGCATATTATAGCATCTCATCAGAAAGGAACCTTAGAAAATAACACATAAAAATACAAAAATGGAGGAAGAATATATAACAAATAAATATAATAAATATTAATATTTTGAAGTGTAAATAACTGAACAATTGATAATATAATCAAAATCACCTAGGTAGTGTTTGATACATGGATCCCTGACATGCTCACAATATAAAAGGGGAATAGGGGTCAGAAAAATACAAGAATGAAATAAAAACTACAAAAAATAAAAAACATGCTCCATAATAATCTCAATCTAAGGCCCATTTATCTTCTTATATGACCCATTATAATAAAAATCATATCAATAACCTATTGAATAGATCTTTCCCTTATCCATTCCTATAGGTACATAGTATTCTTAGGTACCAAATCCATCCCATGTAGGGTGTGAGATGAAAATCTTAGTAGGCCACCACCAATAGTGTCAACATGTAATCCAAGAAATGCATGTAACTAAATAGTGTGTAGTTGTAATATGAATAGTAAAAGGAAGCTAAAATAAATAACCATCATGTTGAGGTTCCTATATGACCCCTGGCATGTCAACCTAATTCGTCTCATGGATATAATGGACTTCTAAAAATTCACTATTTATATAGTAGTAATATATATATATATAATTATATAGTATAATTATATATGTTTTATATACTTATATAGACAAATTACATGTGAACTTAAGTTGAAATATATGTAGAATTATAGTGCTATCTAGATTGGGGAATAACTCTGTCATCCATGACGATTCTAACAAGCCTATAATATTATGCAATAAGGTAAATTCCCTACATCCAATGAAGCATGTGAGACTTCATCCATGACACTCAAAATGGTGATTAAGCCACCATTTCAACACTCTAATCATGGAATGTGGTGCATAAATCCCAACACCCATATAGTATCACTAGTTTGATATTTCATACACAACACCCAATGTAAGTGAGTGTGATTTTCTATTATACTAAACAACCCTTACCATCAAACATATCCTCTATCAAGGAACACGATTTATAATATAATCCATGAGGAAAAACCTCTCATGAAAATTATTTATCAATATTATATATATGTAATCATTGAATAATAATCATTATAACATTACACATTATGAAATACCACTCATATGTCCATTAGTTTTGTTCAATTATTTTCAATGTATTGCAATTTTTAATGAAGTGAAACCCTCATGAAAATCCATTCTATTTAATTCATCCAAAACATTTAAAGGGGGACACCATCATGAATAAGTCATCTTACACTCACATTCCATTTAGTTTACTAAGTTAAGGTAATTTAATTTATAAGACTCAGTGGCATCAAATGGTTTCATAGTCAAAAAATAAAATTTACCATTAGTTAAATTTCAACCAAAAGATGGAAAACACGAAATAGGTTAACTAGTTTCCATTTAATATTCATTTCTCAACAGAAGTTTCATTTAAAAACAGATCTGAAAGGAACAAATGAATTCTAGAAACATTGAACAATTGACCAAAAATGGCAATTTAACATGGAACATCCATGGAGTGAGTGTATATGGTGTATAGAAACAATAAACCACAAAAAGTGATCATTAGTTACATAGTAATATTCCATGGTCATCTTTATATGAAGCAATCAATTAAAAGTAGACACTCAGCAAAAGTCAATATGTGACCCAACAGTATAACTACGAAGTTGGAAAAAACTCGAATAGAATATGATGTGACCAACTACCTCAACGTCATAGACGATTCCTCGCTTGATAACACCATCATATTTGAAGATGGTTGGAAGATATTTGACAAAAATTACAATTCCTTAAAATAGGGAATATGAGCCAGCACCTAAATTTCATAATGGATTTGAGGAAAAATGAAATAGGATGGGATGGATTTGGGGAGCTTACTGAGATAGATCCAACACTTCTGAGGAATCAAATAAATGACACAAGAGGTATGTATTATATCAAATCCTATCTTGATGATATTTTTTTACTACAAGAGATGGAAACTCCACCCATTCATTATCCAATGTAAGGAGAAAAAATAAATGTGGTTAAAGGTTAATGTGGGTGAAAAATGGAATTTAACCCCAAAATTAGGGACGCACGGTTTTGGGGAATTGTTAAATACAATTCACAGACTTTGTGATATCCCATTATTTTAAAACCTGCTACTTTCACATAGTTGTTCACCTTTGGTCGTGAAGATTCATCAAAATCATGTGGTTTACTTGTTACCGAATTTGTAATTGTGCAGTTTTAGAAAAAAAAATGTGAGGGCTAGTAAGCATGGTTTCCCCAAACCGTGGGGACCTGCATTTCATACATTTTTTCAGAACTCCTAGATGTGATAATGCCCCATAAACTCAATTGACCTTCCATAGCCATAGTACACATTTTCCATATTTAAAAAATGTTTCAAATTGAAAAAAAATTTATCCATGCCATTGAGAAAATGCATCTCATTACAACCACCCTTCCTTAATGGAAATCAGTCGTGAGTTAGACTTATGAGGGAAAAGTGATATCATATATAAATAGTTCTTTCCACTGATCTTTCATATCAGTTTATCATTCCCATTTATCCCCATGTACTTGGTGATGCTACAATAGTACTAGCAACAAGGAACTTACATTCCTTATATTATATTCATGCCTAGATCAACTATAATCATTGGATGCTGCTCCAATGAAGCATCAACATCATATTCATCATCATATTATGAAAATACTTTTGAAAGGTGTGGATAATATCAGTGAAGCACAGATACAAGAAACATGTTGTGTATTGATTGATATCTCTCAAGAAGAGAAAACCAATAAGCCAATTGTGTTATTTGTTTGACAACTTCCAAGGGTAAAACATCAATAGATGGGATCCTACATTACTTTTACATATGTGTATTCCCTAACCAGGGAGATAATAACAAGAAAAATTAGTCTTAGATCACGAAATCAAGAGGCCACTGACATCTATTGGCATAAGACTATTCTCAAAACTGAGCTATAAAAATGCACATTATTATTATCAAGATATATTCTATAGTCACCTGTATGATATGGGGTCCAAGAATAGATACCTTATGAGCCACTAATCAATGCATATGTTGGTAGAAAGGCATACCATATAAGGATTTAAAGGGATCTATCTTGATGGTATCCTAAAATCAATTAGTATAAGGAAAATATATGAGGGGAAAGTGTTTCTCGTAGGAACCCCTGATGTCAAGAAAACTTGAACATAGAATTTCCCCTAATACCTTAGTAGTATGCTTTGTCTATCCAATAGTCAGTGGGTGATTGGTCATGCTCAAATTCAAATGTATAAACAAGGCCTTATACCACCCCTTCTATAATTATGATGTGAAACTATCCAATCGGGCATAAAAGATAGAATGAGGAGTTCTATTAATATATACAACCTCTATGACCTAAATCCTTCTATGATCATATATCGAGAAAGTCTATTGCACATGAAATAAGTGTGAGCCCTTTATTAAATGATCAAAGACAACCCATATTGTATTTTTGCTGTGAGGAGGTCTGGGTAAACCAGTTATGAAATCCATTAAGACATCATCAAATTTTTTCTCAAGAATGGAAAATTGTAGTAAAATTATTACTAAAAGCTAATGTTACACCTTAACTTACTGATAGTTCTAAAAACAAGTTAAGATACTAGAATTCATGAATTTCATACTAGGAGACCACTAATATCATCATACATATCGATACATTTTGTTGAAACCAAGGTAAACCACCCATGATGAGGTGTGAAATTCCCAGATCAGGACCTCTCTGATGTCTAATTATACCCATATACACCCATGGAATTTCAGTATTTCATTCCCATCCATGGTAAAACATGAATATGTATCATCATATAAAATTCATTCCCTTAGTTCGAGGCCTTGTGAATCTGATAACTACCTCATTTTTAGTATTCATGAAGAGTAGAGGTCACTGTTAAGGCTGAGAGGATAGTATGACCATTTTCCTCCTAAACCTAAACATTAATCTCTAAGAATAAGTCCACATGATAAAATTATCTACTGGATTTTTTAATTTCATGTTTCTAGTTATTTTTTCTCATAGAATCAGCTTCTAAATTTACATTATCAATCATGTTGGAAATCTTGAAATCATGTTTTTATTAGAACGCCATCCACCCATGTTTCTTCAGACTGAGATCCCACTATTTAAATATGTGGATGAGGCATTTTTGGTATTTGAATAATAAAAATTCACTCCATATTTATAGTGTCTCCAATAGGGTAATTCATGCACAACATTAGTGAGCTCAATGTCGTGTTTCGGGTAATTCTACTCATGATTCCTCAACTAATGAGACTCGTACATAATGACTCACTTGTCCTGCATCAGAATAGATCCAATTCCAATACAAATGCATCAGAGTATATAATATAGCTCATTTCAGGCTCTAGAATAATCATTATTGATGCTGAGGTCAAAAGACCCTTAAATTCATCAAAATATTCTTCACAGGCTTCTAACCATACGAATTTCACACCATTCATTATCCGGCCTATAAGCCATGCTGCAAGGGGTCAAAAATTAGGGATGAAGCATCTATAATATATTTCTATCAATAAGAAACTCATAATTTCAATGAAATTCTTGGGAAACACTAAAGAAACTACAACTCTCACTGCATCTAGGTCAACTAAAACTCTTATCACCAAGATGAGGTGACCAAGTTTGTAGATGTTATCAGTAATGAAGTTCCATTTAATAAGATTATCACAGATCTAGTTTTCTCTGAGTTTATTTAGCATGATCTCTAGATGGGTTGCATGATTGTGTCTAGTGCATGAATAAACCAAGATATAATTAACAAATACAACCACAAATGAATCTAGATATGGGTTAAAAAACCAATTTATAAGTTCCATGAAGTATTTATGAGTGTTTGTGGGTCCCAATGGAAAAACTTGGTACTCATACAAACCATAAATCCTCTTAAAAGCTGTGTGAGGTGTATTTGAATTCTATACTTCTACCTGCTGATATACTGACCTCATATCTATCTATGAAACACTCTCTCTTCTCAAAGATGATCAGTGAGTTCATCTATTCTTGGATGTGGATCTCAATTTGTTAATATGTGTTGATTAAAATGAGAGTACTCCATAGAGAGCTTGATGGTACCATATGCCTTTAGGAGAAATGAACTGGTGATACCTAAGGAGAAGTGGTGGTTTATATGAATCCATTACACTCAAAATCCTCCAATTACCTCTGGAGTTCTAGAATATCCTTAGGTACAATCCTATAAGGCATAATGTCACTAGTGATGCTCCTATCACTAAATCAATAGTGAATTCTAAATATCACATCGAAGGTAGTCCATATAAGTTTCTGAGAAATATGTCTCAGAAATGATCAACTATTGGAGGAAAAATAATGGGTCATAACCCCTGGTCATTAAGGAATATACTGTTGATCAGATATTTTATATTAATTATCCTATACTACTCGAGTCGTACTCGTGTCTCACTAACAACCCATTCTCCCTTTTTCATGTACTTAACACCCTCTAGTGATGTAAACATCACCCTATGATGATATCAGTCAATAATGGATTGATATGAAACTAACCAGTCCATCTCGATAACTACATAAAATATCATCATGTCGAGGAAGTAAAAATTTCACATAAAATGGTAACCACCTATCTAAAGATGACAATACTTATAATATATAACACCTCAGAATGGATACCCAATGAGGTATATTGTGTCGTGAATCAATAGTAGTGATCAATCTCATGGTCTAGAATTTCATTGATTACTTCATATATAAAATATTTAGATGTTCTTTTTTCAATTAAACAAGACACTAAATAGAGGATACTAGAATAGTACATCATATAGTATAAGGTATAGCACTCTGCTCATCTGGAATAGGCTAGACTACATGTAAATATCCTATAATGTGGACCTAATTCACTACCTAACTACCTTGAGCAAGCCCACTCTGCTAACATTGATAATCATAAGTCTGACTGACTCTACCTTGATTTCCACCTCAGCCTGATTCGTCGGCGGTGTTCCAACTTCCTGCCTGATGTGATCCTACTGTCCCTGCTTCTGATCATGCAGTAGGCATAGATCATAACTCACATGTAACTATAGGAAAATTAATTTATAAATTATGGATACAACTCATCCTTCCACAACCTCTTCACTCCATTGGATCCTGCAAGCACTATGTCTTTGTGTGTAACTTCTTCTTGTAATTGTGAAAAATCAAGAAGTTATCATGTGCACCCCCCTATTCCATAGCCTACAAAATGGAAGTAATGGTGTAAAGGTGGTACAATGGGTAAACTATATCCTCTAATTAGAATGACATAGTTGAAAATAACCAATAATCATACAACATTAGCAGAAGCTTATATAAAAAACTAGTAGACTAAATAATAAAAATAAGAAGAGTAAAAAAACTAAAAGTATAATCAAAGTCCATTAGACAGTGTCTGATATAATTATTCATGGCATGACGATACTATTAAAGGGTAATGGGGTTTATATGGATACAATCATGTTATACAAACTACAAAAAACACAAAAGCATCTCCACTAGCTTGTCGAGCTATGACCTACTCCTCTACTCATAAGCTCTATCTATAATTAAAATCGTATCAACAGACTTTAGAAGGGATTTTTGCATTATCCTTACATATAAGAAGATAGTCTTATTGGGTAACAAAGGCATCCCAAGTAGGGTTTGAGTTTAAAATTCTAGTAGTCCACTAGCAAAGGAGCCTACAAGTAATCCAAGCATTTTTGATAACTATATGGTGTTCACTTATAATAAACATATTAAAAACAATATGAAATAGATATCAAACCTCTTAAGGTTCCTATATGACACATATCAGTTCTACCTACTTTAGCTCATAGCTGGAATTCAATATTGAACAGTGAATATATATATAGTATTAATATATATACATATATATATTATAGTTTTATATATTTCACCCACCTATATGTACTATATACATGCAAAACAATGTGGCCATATACCTGGAATACTAGTGCCGGATGGATTGGGGATTAACTCAGATATCTATGACTACTCTAATGAACCTACTTGATTATGATATAGGGTATATGGCCCAAATCCCAAGAAGAGTGTGAAACATCATGAACGACACTTCAGATGGTTCCTGAGCCATTATGTTAGCACTCTAATCATGTAATCTGGCATGTAAAGCCCAACATCTATATAGTGTCACTAGTGTCATATTACATTCTCCACTCCTGATATTATGGAGTGTTAATATCTATCATGCTCAACACCCCTTACCATTATAAACAACCAATATTAAGTTGTGTCATTTATAATATAATCCATTAGTAAGGACCTCTCATGAAACTTATTAATCAATCCTATATATATGTAAGCAATCAAAAATCATATTCATAATATAAAACATAAGGAAATATATCTCATGTGTTCATTAGTGGATTAGAATTATATTTATAGAATTAAAATTCATAATAATCATAATCAAAGGAATTGAGTAACCAAACTATATAACTCATTTCATTTAATTAAACCATTTCATTTAAATAAGGGAATAAATTATTCAAATCCCTTCCATTTAATTCATTTAAATCAATTACTGGGAGACAACCATCATGAATAAGTCAACCAATACTCACATTCCATTTAGTTAAATAAGTCATGTTTACTTAATTCATATAGAATAAAGTCATCTAAAGGTGTCATAGTCCAACAAGGAAATTTCCCATTTGGGAAATTCAAACCATAACGAACAAAGGAGATCCTGTAACATTGAATAATTAACCCAAAATGGCCAATTTCACATAGCACACCCATAAAGTGGCCATATGATTTGTACAAAACCTATGAACAACCAAACAAGAATCGTCAGGTACATAATAAGATTTAATGTTCAATTTGATATAAAGAAATAAATTAAAATGATATACTTGGAAAAAGCTGTCATACGGTAGAATGATATAGCATTGAAGTGAAAAAACTCGATGGGAAAAAGACATGACCACCTACAAAACTGTTGTAGATGATTCCTTTTTTTATATTAGCCTTATATTTGAATAGTATGGAAGACATATGGGATATCATACAATGGCTTAAAAATAGGTCATATGATCCTATAACAAAATAACATAATGAATTCATATTAAAATTTAAATATGATGGGATATACTAGGGGAGCTTACTGATATGGATCCAACACTTCAAAAGTATAAAATAAAGGACACATAAGGAATGAGTTATATAAAATCTAATATTAATGATGTTTTTGAGCTATGATAGAAGCAAACTCATCCAAGCCACTAGCTAAGGTAAGTAGAAAACGTAAATATGATTATTGGTTTATGTATGTAAAAAAATGAATTTTCACTCCCTAATTAGGGGCACGGTTAATAAAACATGTGAAAACCATCTGATATCCTGCTATGAAAGAATTAAAAAAGAATTGGTTGTGTGCCTCGGGTCACATAGTTTTAGACATACCATATACTGTACAAATTCCCCTATCTATAACTACACATTTTTAGACAATCCATGCAACCTATATTGCATAGTTTTCCAAAATGATATGGCTTAATATTTCATCCATTTTTCTATAACTATGGTCCCTAAAAAGCCCTAGATTCTCTAGGGACCTTCCTTAGGAAATAGTACATGTTTACCATGTTTGAACCAATCATTCAAATTGAAGAAAAAAAATATTCGTACCTTCATGATAATATGGTTCATTACATGGTCTATAGTAACATTAGGATTTTCATACTCATCGGTTTTACTAAACCCTTTCTATATTGACCACCTCATATTCTGGTCAATGTTGTTTGAACTTATGTGCCATTATCACTTTTCAAACATTGAAGTCATTAAAATACCCATGAAAATCATCCAAGAACACTTTATGATTAAAACCCACGTAGTTAATCATGGTTAAAATATGATTTTCCACTAACCAGGTATGCACCTCATATAGCATAGTAAAAATATTGATCATTAAAAAAAGAAAGGACTTAAAACTTCTCAGATTGAAAACTGAGAAAGGGAGTCCAAATCAAAAAATTGAGTATTTTCCTATTAAGACTTGACTTATAAATGGATAGGGAAAAAATTATTCTTCTAACGAAAATACCCAAATATTATGGCATCCAAGATATGACTATTTAAAACTACAGGTCATACACTTGAGGATCCTTGATAATGGAAAATGTTAGGCCACCCTTATGTTCCTTGAACATATTGGTTCATAGGACTTGTATAAAATATATTAAAAGTTTAATTTAGGGATACTTGAGAATTCTTTATTATTGTAATCTTCATTTAAAATACACATTCATGACTTTTTTTGTACGGGGTCACATACCTTTCTATTTTTAAAATAGCATAACCTCAAATTTTGGTGACAGTAAACATGCTACCATATTTTCCATCATATATCTATCTATGAGAACATTATTAGGAGGAAGTAAATAAAATTGGAAAAAATTGGATGATTATACATGTTACACAATATTATGACTGCTTATACTCATTCAAAAGAAAACATTTAGAAGTAAATAAAATATTTCATTACATTATCTAATTTTATTTCCCACGATTAAGGTGATTGTATATCCACCTCCATATTAATTCAGACTATATTCATCTAATTGTAAATGTTCAAATGATATTAGATTGATTGATACATTCCATCATTGATTATATAATTAATAACATATAATTTTATAGATCCATTTCCATAAAATGTTCATGTAAATTCAATTGTTATGATATTACTCTTCATGAGATTTATATGTTGTAAAGGATTGATGATTTAAGTGATAAAAAATATCAAAAAGTTTATGGAAATTCATGGAAAATGAGATATTTTCATTCAGTTAACAGACCTGGAGAAACATTCACAAGGTGAATTCATTACAATGATATGAATATAAATAAAAAAGGGACAATAATAACTAATATAAAATATGGATATCCAAATATTATAAATCAACTAATTCCTGGTGAAAACATTAATTTTTTTCGAGAACTCCTCACAAGGAATCATGACCCAAAAAAATATGTGTATTTGATTTTTTCATAAAAACGTGATTTTTTAGATTGATAGATTCAATTTGTATTGTCACTTCTAGTAGATTCTCTCTCATTTTATATTTGATTGTCATATTCCACTATTTATACTGTAAAATATTCTAACCCATCACAAAGCCACAATTCTTCATCTATTTTCTAAGCCAACTATTGAATTCCACATTCCATAGATTCAACGTGGAAGTTCATGCTTTATAAGGTATTAATATATCAATATTGATTCCATTCTACACTTTAGAAACTGTAATTAGGTGGATAATGAAGCATCATTACCAGTAATAATATTTTATTTTCTTCAGACTCACAAATAGTTCAAAAAACACATTTCAACATGCTTCCTATCATAGTAATTAGTTTCTTAGTGATAAAAAAATAATCATTTTTACTTGAAATTTCATTTGATAATTGGGTCATATTGGAAGATTCAACATCAAATGTTGCTTCTTCCTTTATAACTAGCATGTATTTAGGATGAATCCACTAATATGAAAGGTCCAAGAAACTAAAAATTCATAATGATAATTGGATTTAAGTAGTTGTTTTGAGGGGATATTGTTTTGAATAATTATAATTGGTGAAGACATTGAAATATTTATCTGTATAGACACCTCAAGTAATTTTATGTGGGAATATTTCTCTAGATTATCGTAGACCACAATACCACATTCAGCTATAGAGGTCTCCCCTTCATCCATTATAAAGCCCTATTGAATGGAGACATATTTTTTATAGTTAGTTCCCTAGAACAAAATACTTTATAATATAAATTACCTGCATATTAATATGATATATTATTAATAAAATCCTTATCACATTTTCATTTTTCTTTTTCATGATATTAATGTTATAATATCTTAGATTATTTATTAAATCTAAAATTTCCCAAGTATTTTCCCTCTATGATGAAAACCTAAAAATGGTACGATGATATTCATAAACTTATGCTATATGGTTAGATAACATTTTATGAAAGGAAACATATAAAATTGGCTATCAGTTTCGAGAACTCTTAAGTAGATGAGACTTCATCACATTAATTATTCCCATAGTTATCTCTAATATGGGATTTTATATTGATATACTTCTAAGTATAAATTAAATTTGTTTTTCAAAATTGTTTATTCATATATATGAATTTGTGTAATGATCCTTAAACATAAAATGACTATTATTTCTCCACATTACTTATGTACATCGATGTACTAACCAAAACCACTATACCATATGTTTATGGGATGTTGGGTTTTTTTTGTGCCACATTAATGGAATGTTATTAATGAATATTTTGAATAAGTGTTTGTCTCTTCCATCATTATGGAATATTATTTATTGGGCATTTTATTAGAATAATACTATCAAAATTAATTTCATGGAATGGTGTACTAATAGGTTCATTTTAGACAGTCAAA
Organism: Viscum album; assembly: GCA_963277665.1. Lineage (NCBI taxonomy): Eukaryota > Viridiplantae > Streptophyta > Magnoliopsida > Santalales > Viscaceae > Viscum > Viscum album. The sequence continues at coordinate 1,545,830,356 of OY728153.1, read as the reverse complement.
GAATAAAATAAGTCTCATATAGGTTAATTACAAGAGTGTGTAAACTTCTTTATGGGTTATCAAGATAAAAGGATTATATTACATACTATGAATTCATATGTGATTGTTGATGTTGTAGCGTTATCATTTTTTTCATCCATAGGTACCTTTACATGTTTCTATAGGTTGATATTAGACTATTGGAAAATCCACTTAATGAAAATTGGGAAGAGTAATGGAGGGTCACACATAGTGTATCATTTAATTTAAATAAATTTATTTTAGATTTTAAAAACCATAATAAATTATATTTTCAAAACCAATTAATAATTTTTATTATATATTTATTGATCGTAAATATTTTTTCACTATGTTTATGTGTGAGTTAAATATTAATGAAAATATTTTCACATGACCATAATGTAATATTTATTTATTTACTTATTTGATAATATATGTTATTCGACATTCAATAAATATCAAAGAAGGTGGATAGATCGAGTAAGGAACTGGGTAATTATAATTAAATACTAAATATTATTCAGTTAAATATTATTTAATTTCTTGATTTTTATATTATTTAGGAGACATGATCATGTCAATGATATAATAACATTATTATTTTTAGATGTGGGGTTTGATAAGGATTAAGTTATTGTCAAAGGTCCATTGTGTAATGAAAAATCCATTAACTATTTCTCTATATATACCAAATTATATCATTTTTATTGAGGTGTGGGAATAAATGGTTTTTTATAAAATATCTCCCCTCTATAGAACACTCTCTAAGAAGAAATTACCTAGTGTTATCTCTTAAGATATAGATATTTTCTTCTACAACTTTCCTACCTATTAAGAATGAGAGAACAAGAATCAATCCTTTAGACCCAAACGATTGTGTTGTGATCAAATTCGTGCATTGTGAGATGATCATTACCACCAAGATAACACCTAGAGTACCATCAGTAATGCTTCCCGATTAAGAAGAATGTGTGGATAACAACTATGGTATTTTTAATTTGATCCTATCAACACAAAAATGATACAACTCAAATGAGGATTCAATTTATCAACACCTACAATGAAGAAATAACTCAAGATCAAGGTTTTTTTATTTAATTAATATAACATTTTTACTTGAAATATTCACTCTCAAGTTCTTATTTAATTAAATTACGATTCATTATATATAATCATGATATTTGTCATTATTTTTCCTATTTTGATGGTTTAATCATTAAATTCAGTGAAACCTATCCTTGGGTATAGACTAGAATGAATTTTATTATACCTAAAACCAATAAGTGGTATCCTAGTGTTCATGTTCATGTTTATATATATTTATTAATCATCGATTGATTTATAAATTTTCTATTATTTTTTCATTTTCATTATATCCATTATTTGACCATTATGTTTATATATATTCATATTTCACCTTTATATGACAAATAATTGGTTGGAAATAGATTAAAGACATTTTAATATCCCATTAGGAGGTGATGGTCCTTCTTATTTGATAATAAGGAACTACATATCATATATCTCATAGGATCATGTCGTGTATTTGGGATTTCTACTATAAGACTACCCATAATTTAAATAGGATGATTCATAAATAGAAAAAAGAACACAATATCATTATACATCACATGTTGACTACAGAGGATTGAATAGTAACTAGTCCAACTACATCACACATATATAGGGTACAAATCATTTAGTCCACATAGTTTTTTAGTGAAATTAAATAAAACTACATTGATAAATATTCATCATGTATTGTAGCATGATGTGTAGGGATTGATAACCATGCAATATTGAAGTTAAATGACAATTAGCTACTATATACTCTTTTTACCTCATTAATGCATATATGAAATACACATTGACTCCCTAGGCATGTGTCATGTATATTTGGTGAATTAAATGCATGTCATTTTCCTGGATTATACACATAGTCTATCACTTACCAGTTTACACAGAAAATGAAAAATTAATTAATTACACCATTAAACCGAATAAACACAAGTTTGTGTGTAATAAATTGATATAATATTTTTTATGATGTATTTCATAGAATATATAATACAAAATTTATTTCCATGTAAAATTCATAACAACACATTGTGTATTTTTCATTCAAAATGTGTAATACATATGTATTAAAACTGGTACACCATGCCTAATTAAATATGTGCCTATATTTCATTTATTATGAATACATTTCATTTCATTATATAAAATTTCAAGTGCTTCATATTCTGGGTCAGTCTACAGTAAATAATAAGGACCATTCTTTGTTTTTTATCTAGTTACCCATCATGTCCCTAAAAGCTCACATCATGTACAAAATTAATTTAAATAAAATTAATTAATTTATTTTATTTTATTTTATAATGGATGGGAAAATACATGATTTTTTTAATTTGAAAAAAGGGATATTAATTGATTATCTATTAAGATAATTAATTCAGATAGGAAGATTTCAATATAAATAATTGTTGAAATTTATTATATATAGTTGTTTTAAATTCGTATTTCCATCATGCATGGATAATCATGAGATTTGAATGATCTATGTATATAGTGTATTTATGTTATTTTATTTATTGTCACATGAGTTTTTATAATAATTAATATTAAATTACAATAATAGAATGTGTATTATCCACTATTTTCTGTTATCTGGGGGTCTATGTGTCCATAGATTCTTTTATGTAACCTTATAACAATTCTTATAGTTCTTATCCCGAGTGTGTGAGTAGATAAAATATAACAGATAGAGATACCATGTGAATGGTGGTAGTTCTAGTTTGAAATGGATGTAAAAAAGGCCCAGGTGAAACATTGGTGGGTGGATGGGATACTAAAAAAATTATTGTTCCTTGAGTTACTCTTTACGGGTCAAGGGTCAGTTTATCATCTTCTCGATAAACCGCCCATTGAAACTCTCATGACCATTCTACCTAATTTATTTTATTCCTATCTTATTCATGGTTAATTTTAATGGATTCTTTAACATGAACACATAGATAAATGAATAAGTATGAAATATGAAATTAAAAAAATGGATTATGTATAAATTATTTATAGTCACGTGGTAATAACTTATATAAAACCCTCATTATATTAACATCGAAAGTGTAGTGATAAAATAATTAAATGTACACATATTAAAAAACCCCTCATGAAAATATTATTTCACAAATGTATTTCATTACTTCATTAATGATGAAACCATAAAACTAAATGTTTCTCAGACCATCTTTAAGAAACATAATTTTTTTAGGAGTTTTAAAGAAGATTTTCATTCAAATTAAATAAGAAGGAATAAAGATAAATATATATCACAATAATTTATGTTATTTAAAGTATATTATTGAGAAAATAAGATTTATGATTTCATTATTGGTTATCCCATTTAAATAATCATGGAATAACAATGAAATTGGTAATTCCACCTACCTAAATAACACTAAATAATGTTCTTCACCCTCACTTGAGTTATGAAAATGGGAATATGAATCCTTTGATCTATAATGTCATCATGGCATAACAATTTCAGTCCAGTAGAGAGGGATATTGAGACTTGATAAATTAGTACAAGTCTAATAAATAATTTCTTTAATATACATATTTTTGAATTATTATAATATTCCTAAAAACATTCCTTAATTTTATAATATAAAAATAAAAATTTCTTCAATCATGTTATCCCTACAATAAATATTGAAAAAAATCAATTCTTTTAGTGGTAGTGACTTCTAGTAATAATATAGGAACATTATTTTTGTACTATTTCATTACCGAAGCTTTATGTGTTGGAATTGGTAATCACTGAACCCACTAAAGAGGTGAGTGAAGAAGGGATTTTTGAAAACTCAAAACACTTGGATGATGTTCTATATGTCTAGTCATTGATACTCTCATACATGTTTGATAAAGTCATGAAATCTCATGAGTGAATAGATACATATAACATGATCATGAATGATATTTATTTTTATCATGAGATATATATATATATATATATATAAGAGGTTATAGAACTATGAGGTAGTGTTAACATGAAAATTTAAAGGTGGATAACCTTTTCAATCTCAGTTAGTCACAATGTTTGGATACATTAATAATCTCTACATTATAGGGTTTAATATTCCCAATGAATTGCACACAGATCAAATTATTTCTTCACTCAAATAAGGCATCTCTAGATTTGTTGTAAATTTTAATATGTACAACTATTTGATTCCCCTTGAATATATCTTCACTCTACATATCCAGGTAGACAATGACATGAAGTAAGAGAAGCCTTTTTTATGGATAACAAGAGAAATGTTAACGTGAAAATCCCTAAAACTAACACTATTTGTAAGGATTTTTCATCCTAAACTTCTAATATGATGAAGATAAATGGGATTAAGGAAGATGGATGATGTATGATTCATATATGGAATAAAGTTCTACTTGAACAATAAATTTTCAATGAAAAACAAGAAATATTAAGCTTCATGTGTATTCATTATCATGTGAAATATATCTATTTTGGAAAAATTTGTATTTAACATAGCTTCGAGTTATCACATTGTTATATATTTAAATTAACAAAGTAGATTTATAAGAGTTACTTGGGGTGATATACACCTATGATCTTCTAATTGATCTAAACTCATAATGGAGAAAATTAGAGACTATCACCTCACTTTTATTTCATGAATGATCTTGGATTCAAATAAATATTTTTATATTCAATCCACTAAAAACATTATTCCAACATCCTATCATGTAATTGATGGTTTTATATTTTAATTTGAGAATAAAAACAACTTATTTTAAAAATATAGAACATGTTATGGATAAACACAAAAAAATAGTTTTATAAATGTGTTGTATTATAAAATTAAATAAATAGATATCAATAATGAATCTAGTCCTCGTGACCTATATAACACCAAACAATAGAATCATCAGTAAGGTTATGTAATAAAACATTTCATGACTAAATAATTCAATAATGGATACTTATGTTATTATAAACTAAAACTAATAATAATATTTCATTCTTTTTTTTCAATTAAAAATGACTAAATATTCATTTAGTTGAAAAGAAGATAGGTTGATATAGCATCATGAATTAGTTTATATTAATGAGTGTGATCCTTTTCCATTAATATTAATGAGTGGATTCTAATACATCATTACTTTTACTGATGACAATAGTAGATACAGATATGTTTACATAATGATATATATTAAATTTATGGAATACAAGAATTATTGTGAGAATATACTTGGTAAAAAAATAAACTCCACTAAATTCTTGGTGGATGGAATTTTTAATCAATGATTCATTTATTATCAATGGGATTTTGAGATTCTATAACAACTCACTCTTCCTTATAAACCACTATAGAATGATGTCATGTAAAGGGGAAGCCAAACCTTACAAAAATGGTAACAATAATGATGTTTCATCGATGTCCTCTATAATACTATTCATGATATTAAACACAATTTTTTGAATATAGACAAAACCAAGTAATAACTAAAGTGGTTGATGGTATTATTTATGAAATTTTCAATGTAAATAAATTTATGTTTCCCAACATATGTGCATGGGGATGTGAATCATTTTTTAAAGACTCTTCAGGTAAAATACTTTTACCTAGAGGCAAAAATTGTATATTTATAGGATGCCCCATAGAAACAAGGGGATATTACCTAAATGAAAAATAAAATAAAAAGGTAGTATTGGAAAGATGTTCTAATTATATTTAAAGGGATCACGTGTATAAATGAGATATTGGGATTGATATTGACCTCGATGAATTCCAATCTCAAGTTACCATAAAGCTAGAACATTAATATATTCCAAAAATCCTTGTGGAAGAGTATGTACAAGAGACACAAGTACAACATAAGAGTGATATAGAGGTTCGAGATCCTAAAATATATTGTTTTTTAGTCACTAAATATGGCGATCAATTATTATTTTATAATAGTGACATTAGAACATACAAATAAGTAGTAAGTTGAAAAGAAGGTTCCAAAAAACATGAATCCATGAATTATAAAATGGTTTTCATGTAACAAAACCATGTTTTAATTTTGTTAGATATTCTAGTGGACGTAAATATTATTAGTTGTAAATGGTTATTCAAAATGTAATTGGACATGTATAGAAAATTTATTACCTATAATACATAACTGGTTTCAAAGGTGTTTGAACATCATCAAAGAATGACTTTGATAAAACATTTTTACCAGTTTCTATGTTAAAGTAAATCATAATTCTACTTTCAATAATAGCTTTCCAAGAATATGATATTTTGAAAAATGGATTTCCATACAATGTTATTTGGTGGGAACATTCAATAAGAGGTCTATATTACATAAAAATAATATTATGGGACACTATAGGATTCAAAGCAAGTATAAAAATTGTAAAGATCCATTTATGGATCAAAGAAAGCATCAAAATCCTGGAATATTGGATTTGATAAACATATAATGAAGTTTGGTTTCATATAAAATAAATGTGATCCTTGTGTCTATAATAGGGTTAGTGGGAGTGAAATAATTTTCTTAGTAGTATATATATTGAAATCATGTTATTAATTAGAAATGAAATATCAATATTAGTTTTTATTAATGCATGTTTAAATGCATGATTCTCATTAAAATACATTAGTTAAACAACATATATTCCTAAAATCAAGATCCATCAAGATATATCTAGGAGGATTATTAGGATATGTCATGGTGAAAAAATTCACATGATACAGAAGTGATTTGGTATAGTAAAATTCAAGAGGGGATTATTGTTAATGTAACATAAAATAAATCTCATTTTGAAAAAGTGTCCTCATTTGTAACACACCAATATTAATCAAAAGGATAATTAGGTAGGAAATTATACTACTAAAATAATATATTAAGACTAAAGGAAAAATAATCATTAAAAGAGAGTTTTACAATGATGAGCATACACATCACCACGTGAATCTACATCAACCATCTCACTATAAAATATCGGTGTCACAATGGACCACATAGATTTGGCCTCCATAGTAACTTTCTTGGAAATAACATAAGCAAGAAAATTTTATTCTATATCTACATGAGTCACGACAATTAAAATTTTTATCCAAAATCCTATGACATTTAATCCATGTTAGAAATATATTTCATGTAATACTTTATGAACGAAATATAAGAATTCCAAATGTTATACTCAAATCACATTTCATCCATATATCTGTCCATCGATGATAATACACATACCTAAATTCCACACCCATAGCCCATAACTCATCATTAATTGTCTAGTAATTCCCAATAAAGTGATAAAGCATCCCTTAATGAATCCCTTATGAGTGTGGAAGATAAAAAGTGACACACCAATATTTTATTTGTATTTACATGGAAATAAATTGAAGTACTTAATAAATTCCCTCACAAACAACCTTTTTTTAAATGAACCCTTCGTATAGTAATATATAGTGACCCAATCATTTTTGATATATTCTGTCATGTTTTTTAGAAAAAAATATATGAAATAAAATTGAGGGATCAAAAATACTACTATCTTTAGAAGACTAAGTACATAATTTGAAAACATGAAACAAGAATAAAATGAATATTTATTAATATTCATAATGGTCTCCTAACTCCATTTGATCTCCTAAAAATTCATTTGATAGCATGAGGAAAATGTAGTCAAAGCGGATGAGCTCAAAACCCCAGTGAGGGGATAAAAATAGAAATGAAGCTTATCACATGAGTCTGAAGGAATGACAAGATAACATAAAAGTAATGATGGATCAATAAAAAAATGGAATCATAACCTATAAAACATTGAATCATAAGATCAGGGAAATATATTAATGTGGCCTCAACACATAAGATGACATAAACATGAGTCCAGGATAACTTCCAAGACTATATCACTCGATGGACAGATTCATATAATGGATTAGGTTTACTCCATAATCCCATACATAATTTTTCATGAGACTAAAACATTACCCAATTTATTGTTGCACTATATGGGCACACTAATCACAAAATGTTCATTCACTTGAACATAATCCCCTAGATAATAAACTGAGATTAATAAATTACATAATTAAAAAACCCTTCAACATGAATTATTTTTATTATAATGTTGTAAAATATATTTATGGTAATTTTGATGAGTTATAAGGTTCAATTTTTTTGTTAGATGAGTGTTTGTTTTATGGTTTCATGGTCGGTTCACATCTGTAAAATTATGAAAGTTATTTTTGAATGGAAATACATTTATAAAAGTATAATAAAATTATTTATTACACTTATAAATGTTTTAATTTTCCCATTTTTAATTTTTATTCGGAAAATATGACAACTCATTTATTACAATGTTAATGGAAAATTTTTAGTTTATTTTGGCTATTTTTTGACAATCACGCATTAATTTCATTTTAGTTAATATTATATATATTTATTACTTCCAAAATATTTTATAAGTTATAAAATATTAACAAAAATTTTATTTTACTATAATAATAGTATTATGACCCATCTTTAAGGTGGTAATGAAAAAAAAACTCATTAACCACAAAGACAGTAAATCACCAAAAAATTACGATGGGTTTCTTTGAATAAGAGGATATGAGAAAATTGGATGGATATAAAATATTCCACTACCTGTGTAATATTACAGTATATACATGATGCTATATTTATTATTATTTAACGAATAAAATATTTGGGGAGAAGGATGAATAAGAAAAATAAATTAAAAGAGGTTGTTTGCGAATGTTAATTTTTGGAATATCACCTCTTTGAATGACCCATTGAGGAAGTTGTAATTTATCCTTTGGTGACACAAGAATAACATAGATGTGGGGAGAGTTTGGAGGAGAGTGGTTTTTATAGATTGTTAAATCTTGAAGCCCTATATGGTTTGAGGAAAAGTGGTTGTATTTATAAGGGAGAATATGTATGTTTTTTAATTTTATAAAATTATTAAATTATAATGAATTCATTTACATAAGAATAGTTCCAAATGGCCTTATATTATAAGATAAGATAATATAAGGCTGGAATATCAAAAAATATATAATTTGGACATGATTTGGTTTTATATTTATTAACCCATTGTTAACCTATGTCAGTTTCAACTATAGTAACAAAATATTCAATATTAACATGTTTTTATTTTTTATTATATGATATATTTTTTTACCTCAAATGGAATATTTATGAAATTTTCGATCATATAATAGTCACTTTTTATTTGTTTAATATTTTTTATTATCTTTAAATAATTTAATAAAATATTATTCCCTTACAATATCATTTATGTCAATTTTAATACATTCAATTCTTTGAAATTTCAAAACATCAAAAAAATATGTAAAATTTGAATCAACTATTTTATTATATCCTAAAAATTTCATGTTAATCTATAAAATTCATGGATCCCCTAAAATGACTCAAATCATAATGTGTTTAAATTTTTTATTATTTTTTATTTTAGTTTTCTATTAATAGAATAATTACTACATCTGTGTTGTGTAAATATTTTAGATGATTATTTTATTAATAAAAATGTATATAATTACCATCATAATGATTTGTATTTTTTATTCGCAAACAATATTTACAATATTATATATCTTCTAAAAACATAGTATTAAAAATATTATAATTATTAAATATAAGAGTATGGCATTTATTTAATTTCGTTGATTTTAATAATTTCTATGTTCTTTTCAAGGTAAATTGTTCATTAAATAACTCAAATAAAAAAATAGGTTATAAGGATCTAATTTATTTTTTTACTAATAATTTGGATGCAAAAATATGGACTTGTAAGTTTTTTTTAATCTATATTAACCTGACTTACACTTTACCAAGATGATAAATTTTACCCCAATTAATATTCATATTAACCAAAAATAAATGTGTTGTATTTAATAAATTTGTACCTCTTGATTCCAAATATAAAATTAATTTTTCAAAATTCAAAAAAAAAATAAGTGGTATAATTTAATTTAAAATTAAAATGAAAAAAAACAAAAACAATTTTTTAGAAAAGTGACCTTAAAAGTTTAAAATGAATTTATGATAAATTCATTTATAAAATCCATTTAAAATTCAAAGATTATATTATTTTTAAGAAAAATATTCTAATAACTACTAAAAACAAACAAAAACAGACTATGACTTGGTAATTTTTTTAAATAATATAGAGTTTTCAATGTAAATCAGTATTTCTCAATATTCATTAAAATTTCATAAATTTTTTAAAATTCTCCAAAATTCAAACTTAGATAATTTGGAAATGAAAAATTAAAAAATGAATTTTAAGTTAAAAATAAATTTTCAAAATTTTTAAAATTAATTATATTTATTTTTTCATATAAATAATGAAATTTGATTTTGAAGAAAATTATTCTTAAATAATAAAATGACTTTATAAAAAATTAAGTGTTAATTCATTATGAATACATTAATTTCATAATATGGTTAATACTATGCATACCTACAAATTAAATGTCTAGGATATAATGTTCATGTTTATAATAATTATATTTTAATAGTATATTGTTGTTTGTTTAATCTTGGTGTTGCGTGAAACATAAGATACCAAAAAATTATATTTTTTAAAGAGAAATATTTCATAAAAATATTGGGGTGTTACTTTCTTCTGCACATATGAAATTTTTCCCATGAAATTTCATTTTATATACTAAGGTGAAAACATTTGAGGGCATTTCTCTTCTATCTTGTCCCCTAGTTCCCATGTCTTCTCATCATATTCATTGTTTATTCATACTACTTTAACAAAGTGAGTGATCTTGTTGTGTGGAAAATTATCCATATTTCCCAAGATCTTCACTGGATGCACCTCATAAGGGTGAAAATTTTCCAAATGTTCCACATCTTAATTTAGTATTTTTATTGGATCTTGTATGTAATTCATCAGGAGGGATTCTAGGAATTCATCATGTATTTGAGACACGATTTATGGAAGTTCACGTCAATATTTCACAGCTCGGATGTGATCATGAATATTAAAGGATTTTATGATCCAAGGACATAAATTTCCCTTATTTCAAAATCACATTACTATCTTAAATAGAGATATATGGTATAATTCATTAACTCCAACAGAAAAATCTAATTATCACTAATGATTGTAAGAATTTCTCTTCTATCAACTTTGGGAATCCCTGATATATTGTTGAATTCTCTTCACCTTATCTATTACTTCCTCAACTATTTCAATTCCTAGTATCTAGTGTTCCCTAACATTATCCTTTCGTGCAATTGTTCTACAAATTTTCCCATAAACATTTTTATATGAATCCAATTTAATTCTTGAGAGTGAATTATTATTTTAATAAATATTGACTAGTGGAAGGTGATGATCTTATCATCCATTAAAGTCCATTGATCATTTTCTAAATATTCCTTCTACTGTCTTTATGGTCTGATTATACTGGCCATCATCTTGAGGGTGATAAAGTGTAAAAAAATTCAGTTCAATGTTTAGAGCATGTTAGAGACCTTTCCAGAACATGGAGGTAAATCTTAGATCTCGATCCAATACAATAATTAATGTTACTCCATACAACCTCTTAACTTCCATGATGTATATCCTTTCAAGTTGACTGAGTGATAAGTCCGCTAAAATTGTAATAAAGTGATATATCTTTATAAGATTATCCATAACAACCCATATCATATTTCTTCCTATGGATGTCTTCAGAATTCCATTTTCAAAGTCCATTGTGATATTTTTCCATTTCTGTGTTTGTATTGGTAATGGTTTCATCATCCCATTATTATTTTTCCATTATACCTTAACTTTATAACATACCATGACAATTGATTAATATTTAGTGATCTCCTTATTTATATTGTCCAACTAATAGTGTTATCAGATATCTTAATACAAATTTATTCTATCTAGGTGGATGGAGAAGTATACCTTTGTTCATCATTCCAAATAATCATCTTTATATCATGATTTGATGATTTAAATAGTTGTGAACCAAAAATTATGACTACTTCCTCATAAATTTTAAACACCGAGGATTTTTAATTCCTAATATATTCCACCCTCTACTTAATTTCCACATTATTTCATTGATCACCATTTATTTTCTCCATAATAGAAAGTTATAAATCATTTATTTTTAATTCTAGGAATATTTAATCCTTCTCAACTATCATCATTAATGGTGACACGTGATCCTTTCTATTTAGATCATATACCATTTTATTCATTTTACCAGGATGGTAGTTTACTTGGCATTCATAATACTTGATGTGATCTTACCATCTTTATTGGATCATATTAAGCTCCTTCTTTGTAAATATATATTTAAGGCTATAATTTTCTGTATATATCTCACAATTCCCCACATATATATAATTTCTTCATAATATGAAAGTAAATATCACATGCACCATATCTGTCTCATGCATGTGATAGTTTTTCTCAGGATATTTCATCTTGCCTAGGTGTAGGGTAACAATTTCATATTTTCCATGACTAAAAATCCTACTCCATTCTATGAATCACTGTTGTATACCAAACAGATTTCCACACTTGTTGGAACTGGGTGTATTATTGTAGTGGTAAGCCTCTTTTTGAACACTTTGAATCAATCATCACATTCACTGGTCTAGAAAAACATTACTTCATTCTGAGTATGTTTGATTAGTAGGTTTTAAAATCATGAATTTTATTTTCACAAATCATTGGTGACACCGATGTAGACCAAGGAAATGATGGAACTCCATTTGAGATTATAGTCTATGGAACTCCTCAATTGTCATTTTCTAAGAAGAGTCTAAAGATATCACTTTATTGGTGATAACATTCCCCATGAAAGATACTTTATCCATCCATAAATCCCATTTTTTTAGTCTTGAAATATTTTCCCATTTGCAATGTCTTTAGTCCATCATTAAAATGATCATCCTACTCCAATTTACTCGTAGAGTATGTTAGAATGCATTCTATAAAAACTAGTACAAAATTTTTCAGTAATCTCAAAATACCCTATTCATTCTGTCTATGTATATTTTTCGAGTGTAACTAAGTTAGAAGGAAATTACTACGAACTCATAGTGTTCATGACTATTTGAAACACAACCTTGGGAATATCTTCCTTATCCACCTTCTATCAGTGATATCCTAACATAAGGACCACTTAAGAGAAATACTTATCCCCACAAAGTGGATCAAACAATTTATCTATCTGTGTAATCGAATAATTTTTATTTATCCTGGTTATATTGAGGTCACAAAAAACAACTCATAGATTCATTGACATATCCTTCTTCTTTAAAAATAGGACCAGTGCACCCCATAGAGAAGCACTCATGTGTATGAAAATATTTTCTAGATTATCTTGTAACTGCTTCTTCAATATTTCCAGCCTATTGGTGGATATTATATAAGGGTTATTTGATATGTTAATAGACCCATGTATAAAGTAAATTGAGAACTCAACCACTCGTCCAGTAGGAAGACTAGAAAATTCTTCATGGAATACATTAGTTTAGTCCCTCAGAATAGGTATATCATCATGAATGACCCTATAATTTGTCTCAACCATTGCATATAGACATGCCTACTCATAAGAAAATAATATCCACACTTTATTTGATGATTAATAAAGATATCCATCCCCCTCCATTCACTTTTATAGAATTTTTGGATTCCTTGGGATTTTAAGGGTGATATCCCTCTCCTGAAAGTTGATGTTGTCTCTATAAAAATATATGAAATCCCTGAGTAATATATCATCAAACTAAACCAAATGAAGAAATATGGATTTTATGGGAGCTTCAGTCAACAAAAACTGACTCTGGAGGAGATATATACTTTTGATACAACAATTTCCCCATTCATAATTCTCGTAGTTAACTCAATCTCTATATTCTGAAGTGGTGTTTCAATAGTTTTACTAATATTTTATGATATAAAAGAATTCCTTGAACCATAATCAAATAGTAAATAATATATTTTTGATTTAATAATTAGTGTACCTTTAAACACATCATTATCGGTCTTCATATCAGCAGTAGTGATAGAATGTTCCCTTCCTTGCTTCCTTAGAGTTTTTTATCATTGATTAGCTCTGAAAAAACATGAATTAGGAAATTATCTCTAATAATTCCCTAGTTCTTTTTATTTTAATCATTATTCTATTTTCATACTATAGAAATAAACCTTATTTTCATCACCAATATTAGTTGTATTATTCAACTCAATTCAAAAATGATTGCCAAGATTCCCATCTCTTCTCCATTTGAAGCTTCTCCAGGTTCCTTTCATACAATTTACAAAATTCTTATTCCCACACTATTTTCACATGTGATGTTGGGTTTTCATTCCCCCAAGGTATTTATCTGTTGATCCTTAAATATTAAACTTCATCTCCTTATTTTTATCACTAAGGAGATGATACCACTTAGGGTCTCCGATCTTCATGTCAACCTTAAGGTCATAACAAACAAATTCAACATAGTTCTCAAAGTCAAAAATTATTAATTATTTTATTATACCAGACTTTAATACACTTAATAATTGACCCTTATTTGTTTTAATGTTCATGAGATACCCATTTTTGTATCACTAAATCCTTCTAATGTTTTCTTCATATGCTCTGACATACTCATCTTCCCTTTTCATCCATTGGACGAAATTCCTCTCTATCTTAAGATGAAGTGTTTATTGAAAATAATTATTGAAAAAAATTCTTGACAGCATCCTAATCTAATGGATCAATATAATCTTTTTAATTTTGGTTCTTGATCATTTTCCAATACTCACCAGTTTCCTCGTCAAAATGATATACTTCTAGTAAAATTCTATTCTTCTGAGCATTGGAAGACATAAAATATTTTTTAAACTGAGTTCATCCATTTTTTGATGATGAGGCATTCAGGAGATCCAATAAATATATGAGGATATTTTCACATAAAGGATTCATCTAAAACATGATCATTCTTAGGATAATTAATGAATTTTACTTTATTCATGTCATTATTCCGAACTTGATCTATGTTATCTAGTATTTTCATGATGTTCTATAATCTCATTCTCATCATGTTTGGAATCTAATTAAAGAAATTGGTTCACTACCATTTCCATTGGTTGTGATCATGGGTTCATCTATTTCAAAAAAGTAAATAAAAATTTATGGTTGGTGATTGAATAAATATAATATGATAATATAAAAAGGAAACTATGAACCTATAAGGATACACTTATAAATTGAAATTATATCCTATCTTCTGATTCCCAATGTTTCAATCTAGGATATCTATTGTGATAGATTATCCATCAGTATCATACTAAAGTTTTCTAGTCCTAATAGCTAACAATAAATAGACTTTGGATCTATTACTAACTACAGTGAACCAATTATTTTTCCAATATTATTAAATGAATTTATGAATAATTATCCTGAAAATACTAACCATGGATTTAAAATTCTATTGTCTTTGGATGACTATGAACATAATTCGGAAGCATTAAACTTTAAAAAACATATTTTTAGTTAATCTTTATAATTATCTCATAAATCCATTTGACCTCCTACAACATCATAGAAAACATGGGGAATACATAGGAAAAATGATGAGATAAAATTCCAAGTAACATGATAAACATGGAAATAAAGCATAGAACATGAGTTAGAAGACGTTAAACGATAACCTAAAAGGAATGGCTTAGAAATAAAAAAATGTATGCAAAACATATATAACATGGAATCATATTATCATTAAAACAATGTAACCTTGTATAAACACAAAACATTACATAAACAAGAGTCAATAATAACTACCAATCGTATATCACATGGTGGACAAAGTTCCGCAGTGGTATTGGATTATTGTGTTATCCCATGCAAAAAATATCAAGAGACTAAAACACTTCCTAATTCATTAGATCACTATTTGGGCCCACACATGAAAACATGTTCCCAAATATGTGTTCCATATAAAGAATCAAGCATAAGGAATAATCACACCGGTTTCCCTTAGAAATAAATTGGTATCCAACTCTTGTTATAAGGCATAATAAACTATCATATCATTATGGAATCGATGAAAGAAAAGGTTAAATCCTCCTTATACATTAATAAATTAAAAATAATAAAGGAACATGAAAAATGATGTCCATATCAAGTTAAAATATTGAAAAAATGTATAGGTAAACTTAGAAATGTGTCACTTTAACACGATTTTAGGGAAAATAATAAAGAGTATTTGAAAAGGATAAAGGAATAATTTTTTTCATAATATAATAAACTAAATTAAATAGTTTTTATTGATAAATTTAATGATTTATAAAAATATTTTAGGATAAAAAATGTATATCGAGTGTACGTGAAGATGAATAATAAAAAAGAAGTTCCCTTTAATGTAGTTTGGTTATCAAGAGGAATTGAAAGGGGAACCTTTTAAAACATTTAATTCAAAATCAAATAACGATGAATTAAGATATATCTATATGTTTGGAAAATATGAACAGAAAATAAAAGAATTATATAGGAATAGTTATGATATAATCTAAGTGAATGAGAGAGAAAGTGTATCACAAAGGAAATATGGAGGTTCAGAGAGATCTCTTTCCTTGTGTTTGAATGTTTTCTTCACATTCAGTTATAGTACTAGATAGTTAAATTTTATTAATTAATTTATTAATTATTAACCACTTAATAATTTATTTATCTTATTTTAATTATGATTAAGTCCATTTATTTCCCTTTTAATTATTTATAAGGTTTAATTCTGTTATTATGGGGGTCTCTATTTATAGTTTCATGGTCGGTTCACTTATATAAAATTATAAAAGTTCTTCATGAATAGAAACACTATAGAGAAGTGAATTAAATGGTATTAATACACTTAAATAAGTTTAAATAATCCCATATATCAGTTTTTACGAACATGGGGATGATTTATTTCATAAAACAATAATGATAAGTGTTAAGTTTATTTTGATGGTTCTTTTGAGCATTAAAAAATAGTTTCATTTTATTTGATACTATGCTTATATATTTGTTAAAAAAATATTAATTAATAAATAAAATAATTATTGAAATCATATTTTATCGTAATAACAGTCTTACAACTATCTTTGAAGATTGTAAAGAAAAATAAAAACTCAATATCTATAGAGACAGTTAATCACCATAATTTCGAAATTGGTTTACCTTCTATAAATTAGAGGATATGAGAAAATGGGTTTTAAAAAATAATCCATATAAATATAAAATTCTAGTGTATACATAATAAAAGAGTGATTATGATTTTATTGATGAAATATTTGATGACAAAAAAAGAATAAAATAAATTAAAATATATGCTTTTAGAATATTACCTCTTGAATATCTCCTCCTTGAAGAAACCCTTAAGGAACTTATAATTGGTCCTTTGGCAAGCCTAGAAGCACTTGGAAGTGGGTAGAGTTTGGAATACAGTTATTTTCAAGTAATTTTAATGCTCCAAGGCTTGGATGGTGTGAGTAAATGTGGTTGTGAGGGTTCATCTTTATTAGGGAGGGGAGCGGTGTTTTTTAAATTTCTCAAAAGATTAAATTATAATAAATTACTATATTTTGAAAATACCACAAAATGGTCTTCTATTAAAAGTTTATATAAGATAAGGTTATAATCTCATTAAGAAATAATATTTACAGATTTGTTTTTATTTTACACCTCATAATTTTGATAACCTCTTATTAAACCTATATATATTTTAATTACAGTAACTAATTTCTGAATATTAAAAGTTTTTAATTTTTACATAAGTGGTGTAAATTATACCATCAAATGGACTATTAAAAAAATTAAATCTTATCTTAATCATAATGTACATTTCAAAATTTTTTTATTTTTCAATTTCAAAGAAAATATTAATCTCATTAAATACCATTATTGTCTATCTGGATAATATTCCCCATTTTGAAAATTTAAAACATTAATACAAGAACTAAAATTAAAAATTTCTATACAATTATTTTATAAAAATTTCATTGTAATATATTAAATTCATTTATTACATTAAATATTTCTAATTATATTACATTTAATATTTTTATTATCATTCATTTTATTTTTCTACTAATTTAATAATTATTGCATCAATGTTCGGTAAAAATTTAGTATAATTATTTAATTAATAAAATTTTATATAAATTATCTGGTAGAATATAATGATTTTATCTTTAAATATAATATTAAGAGTCGATTATATCTTTTGGTTAAGAAAATATTAAAAATATTATACTTATTAAAAATAAGAATGTTACATTTTGACACTTTCTTTGATTTTAAGAATGTATACCTTATTTTCATGGAAAAGAGTCCATTAAATAACTCAATTTATAACCTTATATGTTAAGGGAAAAATATAATTCATCCAATAATAATTTGGAGGAAAACTAATGGGCATATCACTTATTTTTAATCTATATTAACGTTATTTAACCATTATATAATTGATAAATTTTACCGTGTTTTTAATTTATATTGACCAAAAATAAAATGGTTTTATATAATTGATTTGGACCACTTGTTTCAAAATCTGGAATCCATTTTGAACGATCAATAACCCAAAAGTTGAGTAATTTAATTTAAATTTTAACTAGAAAAAGGCAATGGAAGTTTTTCATGAAAACTTATATTTTATGTGTAAACCTTTTTTATTCTAAATTCATGTATAAAATTCATTCCAAATTCTAAAATTACATTATTTATAATAAAAAGTAATTATTTAATGATTAAAAAAAAACTAGAATATAATTTTTAATTATAAATGTTTAAATATAATATAAAATTTTCAATGTAATTCAATATTTTAACTATTCATTAAAATGTCATACTTTTTAGAATATTCCAAAAAACGAATCCTAAGATAATTTTAATATGATGAATTAAAAAATAAATTCCGTTTTTTAAAATAATTTTTCTAAAATAGAAAAAATTATTTATATTTATTTTCACATAGAATGCAATATAAAAATGTTTCTTAAGAAAAATTATTTCTGAAGCATAAAATAAAATTATAAAAAATTTAGAGTTTAATTACAAATTGTAAATATATTTCATTGTGTGGTTATTACAATTCATTCCCACAAATTAAATGGATAGGCTAAAATATTCATGTTAATAATATTAAAATTTTTATATTATATCACATTTTATTTAAACTCAATGTTGTGTGTAACACAACCTACCCGATAAATTAAATTTTCTAAAATAAAAATATTTTATAAATATCATGGAGTGTAATAGTATCAATCTATAACCTAACTATTTGATATGGGAGAATGAATATAATTAAAAAATTATCATATATATATATTCATTCCCAAATTCAAATTTATTGATGAATTCCTAATAAATACTATTTAAATTTTTGTTAAATATTTTCATGTTTAAATACCAATTTTTCCAAATAATTGTTGTAACACCCTAAGTACTCATAGTACGTTATTTCTTCAAATTAATTCAATAACTTGCACTAGACACAACACCGAGTTCAAGTGCACCACGACTTGCCAAACTAGCCGTTCAAAATCGATTAGGAATAGTATTTACTGAATTTTGAACACTATATAAATATTATAATTATAGAATCCATATTATGAGTATGTTAAACATATTTTAGGAACTAATTTATTTTTTTCAGAAAAAAAAAAGAAGTATTTTTTAAAAAATGAAATTTTACCGCCTTTTAATGGAGAACCCTATTTAAATATAATATTTGAATATTTTATATATTAAATTTGACAAAATAAACATCTTATTTAGAATCGGGACATTAGAATTTAGTTTCAATAATATTTTGGTGATTTTCTAAAAACATTTATATTTGGGTGAATAGTGAAAAATACTATATTTTAACTGAAAACAACATTTTTAATCAAAATAATTTATAGTGTTCAATTTTAAATTTTAATGGTTTGGAAGTATAAATAGATTATATTTTTACCAATTAATCTAATTTTCTTCATTGGATATAATTTCACTTTGAAATTGAACATAAACAAGTATCAGTCTTTTGTTAGTTATTATTTCATAAAAACACACTTTTTGGTTCTCACAACAGAAATTAATTTTAAATTAATAAATAAAACTTCTATGTTTTTAATTTGGTAAAATATTATTAATTTTTTAAATCATAATATCAATATTAGATTAGGGTGAAATTTTGGTATTTTTCAGAAAATATTCAATTTTGTGATTAATAGTTAAAAACATTGAGTTATTGGTTAAAACAGACTTTTTATTTAAATATTTATTTATTTTATTTAAATTTATTTTAGTTAAAATAGATACATAATACCTATATAAGTTCAATATAATTCATTGGGGTCATTTTATAATAAGTTTAGATATATAAAAAGTTTATTGAACTTTTTACCGTCTTTTAACCACCTCCTAGGAGCATTTGCTAATTTGCATAAAACATAATTTTACTACTTCTGTGGGTTGAATTTCCAAATTCCGAGAGACACGGTTAATATAATTTGGTAAAATGTGGGTAAATAAGATGAAAATAAGTTTTGGTTAATAGCAACTTTTTACTTTTATTTACCACAGTTAAAAGTAAAAAGGGTAATTAAGGGTAAAAATGATATTATTATTACCCTAACACATGTCCTGATTCAATTGGATAAGTATAATTCGACCAAAAACAACCTTAGGAATAAAATATGAACCTCTTTGGTACACATAGATTAGATTAGCACGTTTATTATTATTTTATTTAAAGAAGATTTAAAAAAGTTAAATTCAAGTTTTAATAACTAACCCATTTTTAATATAGGGTTCCACACAACATAAATTCAACAATAAATATTCATTATAAATATAAAACAATTTCATACATAAATGTATTTTATTTATAATTTTTAGAAATTATATAATTAAATTTATTTATGGAACAATGATGATGCAGTAATTACCATATTAATGAATGATTAAAATAATTGATATTATAAATACCGAAATAAATGTTATTTTAAGATTTTGATGAATTAAACTAATTTTATAGGTTAATATGACATGTTATGGTGGATTTAATCAGGTTTTTTTTAAGTAATCATGCTGTTATGATTTTAACAAAAAAACAAATACCAAATAGTTTCAAAATTGACATAAAATAGTTTTTAAAACAAATATTATATTATTAATTAATATAATAGTCCTAGAAATATATGATTCAGTCCAAATACTTATATAATAATATATATGACATTAATGAACCAATTAGGGTTCTATTGACATTTTTTAGTATGTTTATTAACCATATAAATTAAAAATACATAGAGACGTAATAAATGTCAAAATATTTAACTAAGAGTTAAATCTAAAAGTTAAGGTTAATATGGTGACCTAAACATGTCTAAAACCTATTTGTTTAGAGTTTTTAGATTCATACCCACCTTAGAATCTAAATAATTCTTTTTGGAGCCATTATAATTCGAAAATAATTTTATTATAAAATAATATTTCAAGCTTTTTCTAAAGTGACCCTCACCTCTCTTATAAAAGGGCACTTCCCTTTCTCTTAATTTCACACATCCATAGCCTTTTGGATCGTCAAAACCCAATCCAAATATCCTCTCAAAATTCCTCCATTAATCTTATAGGACTTCAATTGTTCAGATAGCCATCCTAAGGATCCCTTTTGATCAAATCAAAAGGAAGAACCTGAAGAAGAGGTAAATATTTCATCACCTCTTTCAAGTTCTTTTCTTCTTCCACTACCTCTTTATTTTTTTCAAATTTAAAATAATTAATCAGGTATTTTATATTTACATTGATGTTATTATAGAAATGGTACAACCATATTCATTATTCTCTCCATCCTATAAATGACTATGTCACCATACGTGCGTACATAGGGATTACCGTCTCCACGTCATGGTGTAGTTTGTTATTCAAACACGTCATTATTTGGATGGGTATAATAATGAGTATAGCTGTTGTAAATAATAAATATAACATGTTAGTGATTTTATATATATGATATAATAACCAATTATAGATGATTTCTCCATCAATATAATGATATTGTGGCTCGTGCGTACGTACGGATTACCGTCTCCACGACGTGATGAGATTCATTTCCACGTTCATCATTAAATGATGATTATAAAATATATATCATTAATAAGAATTTAATATATGAAAAAGTAATAATACTGAAGATATTTATATATTTGTGTGTGTTTTTGTGTACTTAAAGATATTTTAATCACTTAGTTCTGTTCAATATGATATGAAAACAGAAACACCGTTTATGCGTACGTACGGACTACCATCTCCATAAAAGTTGTTTTCCATTTCATATATATTTCTATTATAAATGTTTATATTATAAATATATATGATATATAAATCATATTTTATATTCTGGAAGTTTTTAAATCTTGATCGAAGTAATACAATCAAGAGTAACATGTTAAAACACGTACAATAAAGAAAGCGATTATTACCCGAAATGTTAATTTAACATGGAAATTATTATTAAATGGGTAGTATAAAGTCATAAATGAATCATGTATGATATCATAAATATTAATATGGTTCTGTAATAATTTAATAACATACTATGGTCTTCATACAGGATGTTAAACATACCATCGATTAAAGTAAAGTTCAGGTTAAGGGTTAATTTCACAATCTCTTTATTATTTGAGGTTGTTTTTACGTAAGTATATACTGGAAAATATTTATTATCCATGTCCATGTTTCATAAGATAGTTTTAAAAGGAATTATTTTTAAGGATATTTTCACTAAAACATCATTTTAAATATTTTAAATATTTATTTCCCTAAATATTTCTCATTAATGTCCATGTTTTCAAAATGGTTTTTAGGATTTATTTATATGGACATGAATGTATATAAAATTATAATTCCATTGAAAATATTCAAAGTGGTATGGGAAAAAATTGATTCAAAAATGTCTTTAAATGTCTTTATTTTAAAATTCTGTGACTTTTAAATGTTTTCATGAAAAATATATATTTCTCTCAAAGAGTTTTACATATCGTTTTCATCTATGTCAACATCGTTTTTTGGATTTTAAACTTCTATGAAATTGATTTATTATGACACAAATATTCCCTATTTTATTGAATGTTTTGTGATATGTTTTACTGTGGATGTTTTATTTTTATACCATTCATGGTTTATGGATAAATTATTGACATTTTGTATTCTAGTTTTAATACGAATGTTTATGTTATGTTTAAACCTTTTCATATGATAAATGCATTGGACTTAGTAAATGGTGGGTGGAGCCTGCTATAGCACCTCGATGCATCGGTAGGTCTCATGAGACAAACTAGTGTCTCAGCACAAGGCCTTGAAACAATCTTATTTGTAGTCTTGGCACAAGGCCTTGACTATGTGGTTATGAAGTCTGGCGTTATGCATTCCATCATTTTGAAAGTGGCTATTGGTATTTCAGGTGATTATTATACTAGTAGAATTTCCATGTAAATGGCATTATTTTATTATATCTTTTCCATATTATGCATATGTTTATGTTTAAAAGTCTTTTTTTAGTCTGATACATTTCCTTAAATGTTATGCTTATTAATGAATGTTTCAACTATATTGTTATCCCTACTAAGCATCTGATCTCACCCCTTTCTATGTTTTATTTTACTAGGATCCCAAGAAGTGTTTTATTATTGAGATTCCATGATAGTATATTGGATCTCAGTGTTGTCTATGGAAACAATTTCATTGTAGATTTCCATTTCATGATGTAATGTAAACCTTATGAATGTATCTATTACTTCCAAGGATGTTATAGTATTCGGTCTTTAGAGATTTGATCTTTTGTGCTAATGCCAATGATATGTAATAATTTACCGACTCTAGGATTCTGGGGTCGGGTCGTTACAGTTGGTATCAAAAGAAGTTTAGCAATAACCTTGGAAGCTATATTTAGATAAACTCTAATTAAATCACAATGCCCAAATATAGACTTTGAGGATTAGTATAGAAGAACATCCTGTAATTTTGGTAATGTAGAGATTTTGTGAGTTTTCTAAGAAAATACATCCCTGTTTGGATACGAGCAGGAAGAAGAGGCTCAGGCACAGATGTACCTAGGGGTAAAAACCAAAAACAATGCTTTGACCTAGAATTGGACATGAACTAGTGCACGACAATGGGCCTTGCTGCACTCTTGGTTACGACACTCCTAGGGAAGATGCTTAAGATAATTCTCATTTTTATTAAAAATAATTATGAAGGAATTACAAGTATATACCTCCTCAAAGAAAATATTTTTATGATTATGGATTATATCCATAAACTATTCAATTTACATTAGGTATTTTGCAAGTTTTCAATTATTCATTGCAATTCATAAATTGTCCTAGTGTATTATATTGTATAGAAATGTTGCCCAGTAGATGGAATGTGAACTCCAGCAATACATATGATCCAAAGAGTAAGAAGGATCATATCTTTCACGTTATTAAGCCAACATTTAGAAGGTAAATAGTCTCCCATGTATTATCAACATATGAAGAAATATTATCATGTGTTAATAAGATAAATAAAGAATTCTCTAAGTCCTGTGGCTTTGGAGGGATGCCAGAGAAGAAAAGGATAGAAGAGAGAAAGATAGATAAAGAGAAGAGGGAAAAAGTATTTTCCTATATGTGATAACTGGGGAAAGAATCACCTTGGTATATTATTAAAGGTAATGGGAGTTTTTTATAAGTGTGGAGAAAAAGGGCACCAAGTACGTGATTTAAAGGATAAGAAAAAGGTTTCAAATGTAAAATGCTTCATCTGCAAGGTGTTGAGACACTACCCGAATCAATGTCTCTATCATCAGTGTATACAGCAAATAAAGCTATTAGATAACAATCAAGTTATGATACAACCTTAGATTAAGAGGAATGAAAAGTGTTCTTATGTTTTTATTATAGAATTATTTCATTTCAATGTTGTATCAAAAATATACTAGTTATAAGAATTATGGAGATAAATAAGGATTGTAATGCAGTACTATATTATTGAGGATTTGAGATTATATGGTTCAAAGAAAAGTGACGTAATATTAAGCTACACATTTTGGAAAATACATGGTTGAAGGAAAGGTAATCCTTAATATGGTCCTGATAATCAGGTAGTGATTTTGGAATAAGAGATGGTTGATTTGGATAAATAATATTGGATATTCTTGACTACCTTGAAACGGATAAATGATTTGAATATTCCATCATTGTTTGATTTTACAAAATTTTTGGATAGAAGGAGTATATCCAATACTCTATAAGGAATAAGGGATCAAGAATGTAATCAATATGGTTCTATGGTAATTAAGGATGTTGTAGTGTTTTAAATTAATACATGATTAAGGTGTTCACATGTTATTACATGGAAAAAATAATCTTCATTGTGTTTACCTTCCTTATAAATTTTGGACTATGAGTTTGGAAATAAGTATTTTGGATTATTCTAGTTTGAGATTATTTTTGTATTGCCGTAAAAAGGACAACCCTGTAGTCTGGCGGCAACATGTCATGTCCGACAAGGGTGTAAGACTTGAACCCACAACCGAAGGGCAGCAAGGGTGTCTCACCTACCACTAATCCTCATGATGTCCTCGATTGAATAATGTAGTTTTTTTAAAAGGTCTGATATATGAATTATAAATTCATTTTTTTGAAACCCTATACAAATCGGATAAATAGAATATTTTTTTAAGTTCTATTAATTTTTAGAGTGAAAGATGTGTTTTTGGTAGAAATTATTTAAAGGATGGAACTCTACTTGTCAAGAATATATTTTTTTCTTCTCTTATTCTATGAAGAAATTAATTTGTAATCATTAGGTAAGGGATCATAAAACCAAAAATGTGTTATCCTAATACCTTATGTTTTGATGAACCGATGGTATTTTAAATCATCATAGATTGATGGATTTGATGCCCTTAATTTTACACTTGTTTGTGATTGATAAACCCATTCAGTCCCTATAAATATTTACATTTTTCCTCCAATTATTTGTCTCTAATTACCACCAATGTTCTCCTAATAGAGATCATAATTTGGTGGTGAAGCTTTCATTTCCCTTTTCCTCTTATTAATAATAAATTTTATTAACCCAATTTCTGATGTGGGTTTTCCACAAAGGTATTTTTCTATTTTTTTAACCATTTATTTTTAAAGAACCATTTAAAATTACGAGGACTCAATTTATTGAATAAGGGAAGAATTTAACCCCCCCCCCCCCCCCCAATTTTTCCTAGTACATTATTTCTTCAAGGTAATTCAATAACTTTCACTATACGCAACACCGAGTTCAAGCGCACCATGACTTACCAAACTAGCCGTTCAAAAGTGGTTATGAATAGTATTAACTGAATTTTGATCTTTATATAATTCTTATCATTTTAGAATCCATATTATGAGTTTCTAAGATATAATTCATGAATAAATTCATTTTTTCAGATAAATGAAGAATTTTTCAAAAAATGAGATTTTACTGGCTTTTATTGGTGTACCCTTTTTAAATCCAATATTTGAAACTTTTATATATTCAATTTGACAAAATAAACTTCTTCTTTAGAATCGGGACATAATAGTTTAGTTTTAATAATTTTTTCCTATTTTTCTAAATAGGTTCTGATTTGGTAGAATAGTGAAAATACTATATTTTAACTGAAAACAACTTTTTTATCAAAATAATATATAGTGTTAAATTATACATTTTATTGGTTTAGAAGTATAAATAGATTATATTATTAACATTTAATCCAATTTTATTCATTGGAAATAATTTAACATGGAAATTGAACATAAACAAGTATCAATATTCTGTTAGTTATTATTTCTTAAAAATAAGCTTTTTGGTTTTGACAACAGAAATTGATATTAAATTAATAAATGAAACTTCTTTGTTTTGAATTTGGTAAAATAGTCTTAATTTTTTAATTCTGAATATCAAATTTCTCTTAGGGTTGAATTTTCATATTTTTATGAAAACATTCAATTTTTTATGAATAGTGAAAACACTGAGTTATTTGTTTAAAATCACTTTTAATTTTAGTAATTATTTATTTTATTTAAATTTATTTTAGGTCGAAATAGATTCAAAAAACCTATATAATTTTAATATAATTCATTGGAGTAATTTTATAATAAGTTTAGATATATAAAATGTTTATTGATCTTTTTACCGTCTTTTTTCCACCTCCTAAGAGCATTTGAAGATTTATATAACACATATTTTTAATGCTTATGTGAGTTTAATTTCAAAAATTTGGGAGACATGGTTAATATCAGTAATTAAAATGTGGGTCAATAAGAAGAAAATATTTTTTGTTGAATTGTATCTTTTTAATTTTATTTACCACTGTTACAAGAAAATAGGGTAATTAAGGGTAAAATTGATATTATTATTACCTTAACACATGTCCTAATTCTATTGGATAAGTATAATTTGACCAAAACCAATCTCAGGAATAAAATATGAACCTCTTTGGTCCACTTGGGTTAGATTAGGACATTTATTATTATTTTATTAAAAGAAGATTTAAAAGAGTTAAATTAAATGTTTAATAACTAAACCATTTTTAATATAGGGTTAATAACAATATAAATTCGACTATAAATATTAATTATAAAGATAAAAATATTTACCAGATAACATATTTTATTTATAATTTTTAGACATTAAATAATTATACTTATTTATGACACAATGATGATGTAGTAATTTCTATATAGATGAATTATTAAACTAATTGATATTATAAATTCCCAAATAAATGTAATTTGAGACTTTTGATGAATTTAAATAATTTTATAGTTTACTATGACATTTTCGTGTTGATTTAATTAATTTATTTCTAAGTAATCCTTCTGTTATGATTTTAAAAAAAAATACTAAATAGTGTCAAAGTTTACATGAAATAGTTTTCAAAACAAATATTATATTATTCATTGATATAATAGTCTTAAAAACCTAAGGTTCTGCAAAAATACTTATAGAATTATATATATGACATTAATGAACCAATGTGGGTTCTATTGGCATTTTATAGTAAGTTTATTAACCATATAATATAAAAATACAAAGAGATGTGGTAAATGTCAATCTATTTAACTAAGAGTTAAATCTAAATGTTAAGGTTAATATGGTGACCTAAACCAGTCTAAAACATATTGGTTGAGAGGTTTTAGATACTTCTACATCTTGTACTATAAAAAAAAACATTTTTTATCCATTATAAAAAGAAAATTATTTTATTATAAAATAATATTTCAAGCTTTTCCTAAAGTGACGCTCACCTCTCTTATAAAAGGTTACTTCCCTTTCTATTAATATCACACATCCAAATCCTTTTGGCTCAGCCAAAACATGCCCAAATATCCATCAAAATTTCCTCCATTCATCCAAGAGGCATTCCCTTTGTCATAAAGCCGTCCTAGGGATCCATTTTGATTAAATCAAAGGGAAGAACCTGAAGAAGAGGTAAATATTTCATCACCTCTTTCAAGTTCTTTTCTTCTTCCACTTCCTCATTCTTTTTTGTTTCCATTTTAAAATAATAACTCTGGTATCTTAAATATACTTATATTTTATTATAGATATTTTACAACCATATATATTATTCTATCCATCCTATAAATGACAAGGTCACCATACCTGTGTACCTACGGATTACCGTCTCCACGTTGTGGTGTTGTTTGTTATTCAAAAACTTTATTATTTGGATGGATATAATAATGAGTATAAACGATGTAAACATTAAATATAACATGTTAATGATTCATTATATATGATGTACCATCCAATTACATATGATTTCACCATCAATATAATGATATTGTCGCTCGTGCGTACGTACAGATTGCCGTCTCCACAACGTGATGAGATTCATTTCCACGTTCACCATTCAACGATGATTATAAAATATATATCATTAATAAGTATGTAATATATGAGATAATAATTCAATTGGAGATATTTGTTTGTGTGTGTGTACTTACATATATCTTATTCACTAAGTTTCGTTAAATACGATATGAAAATGGAAACAGTGTTTATGCGTACGTACGGACTACTGTCTCCATAAACGGTGTTTTATATTTCATATATATGTCTATTATACATATTTATATTATAAATATATATGATATATAAATCATTTTTGATACTCTGGAAGTATTTAAATCTTGATCTATGTGACACAATCAACATTAACAAGTTAAAACACGTACGATAAAGAAAGATATTATTACACGAAATGTAAATTTAACATGGAAATTATTATTAAATGGGTAGTATAAAGTCACTAATGAATCATTTATGATATCACAAATATTAATATGGTTTTGGTATAATTTAATAACATACTATGGTTTTAATACAGGATGTTAAATGTAACCTCGACTAAAGGAAAGTGCAAGGTAAGGGTTAATTTTACAATCTCTTTATTATCTGTGGTTGTTTTTATGTTAGTGTATATTGGGACGTATTTATTATCCATGTCCATGTTTCCCAAGAGAGTTTTCAAAGGAATTATTTTTAAGGGAATTTTCACTAAAACATCATTTTCAATGTTTTAAATATTTATTTATCTAAATCATTCTCATTAATGTCCATGTCTTCCAAATGGTTTTTAAGGATTTATTTATATCGACATGAATGTTTTTAAAGTGTTAATTCCTTTGAAAAGTTTCAAAGTGGTATGGGACACTTTGATTCAAAAATTTCTTTAAATGACTTTCTTTTTAAATTATGTGGCTTATAAATGTTTTCATGAAAAAGAGATGTTTCTCTTGAAGAGTTTTAAAAATCATTTGCATCTATGTCAACATAATTTGATGTATTTTAACCTTGTTTGAAGTTGATTTATTATGATACAAATCTTCCCTATTGTATTGAAGGATTTGTGATATGTTTGACTGTGGATGTGTTATTTTTATACCATTCATGGATTATGGATAATGTATTGAAATTTCGTATAAAAGTTTTAACACGAATAGTTATGTTATGCTTAAACATTAACATGAGAAATGATTTGGACTTAGTATGTAACGGGTGGAGCCTGCTATAGCTCCTAGATGCATCGGTAGGTCTAATGAGACAAACTAGTGTCTTGGAACAAGGCCTTGAAAAAATCTTATTTTTAGTCTTGGACAAGGCCTTGACTATGTGGTTATGAATTCTGGCATTATGTATTCCATCATTATGAAAGTGGATATTGATATTGCAGGTGATTATTCGACGAGTTGAATATCCATGTAAATGGCATTATTTTATTATATATTTTCCATATTATACATATGTTTATGTTTAAAAGGCTTTTTTTTAGTCTTATACATTGCTTTAAAAGTTTATGCTTATTTATGAATGTTTTCACTATATTTTTATCCTTACCGAGCATGTGAGCTCACCCCTTTCTATGTTTTATTTTCCAAGGATCCCAAGAAGTGTTTTATGATTGAGATGTAGGGATATTATATGGGATCTAAGTGTTGTCTATGAAAAAAATGTTGTTGTCGTTTTCCATTTTATGATGTAATGTAAACCTTATAAATGTATCTTATACTTCAAAGGCTACTAAACTATCCGGTCTTTTGAGATTTCATCTTTTGTGATCATGCCAAAGATATATAATAATGCACAGACTCTGGGCTTCTAGGGTTGGGGTGTTGTAATTGTATTTTTATAGCTGTTCTGATTTTTTATATAATAAAATACATTTAATACTATTAAAAACATATTTTAGCTAAATTTTTGTATTAATTAATGAATAAAATTCAATACCTTAGTTACCTAAGGTTGTGAATTTTGATTAATTCATTTAATAGTAAAAATAGTTTTTTTCATAAAGCTATTTTTATGTGCCCAATGTGTTTATATCATTATAAATTAATAAATATTTTTTGGATAAATTTTTTCATTAAATTTAATGTTATATATTCAATAAATAAATTTATCCCTTATTTTATTGTTTTTACCAATCAAGGAATGAATGTAAATTCAGTTTTACACTAAAAATACATTTTTCATCAAATGGGATTTCAGTATATTTTCCATTCATATGTTAAAATTAATTTTTTCTTGTATAGAAATTAAATTTAATAAAATGGATTCCATATTTGGAATAAAAATTTATGAATGTATTAATCAGTCCACGTCCATTTTTTCCATAATAAATAGTAAAAACAGTAAAAATCGGTTACCCTCGTTTGGGTTTAAATTGGTTTATCGGAAGATTAATCTTAGAGATAAGGGTAATAATGAAACATATAATTATATAATTATTATGTTTTGATGTTCCATTGACCCTCTATTTTCTTACAATACAATAAGTTTCCATTTGGGGCCACATTTTCTAGAAAATGACGTTATATTTTTTAAATAATTTCATGAATTCCTTGTGTGTGATCTCTATAACTTCTAAATGGTCAACTCCACTCCTCACTTATTCATGGATGTTGAACCTTCTACCTCACAAAATCCTTGAACCAAAACCATAATAGGTACTTTAACTTCATCATACAACCCATATTATTCTTCTAGAATGAATCTTTCAAAGCAAAGGGTACAAGCCAAGGCAGGACCCTAAGAAAAGAGGTAAAACAATAAATTGAGCTCTTCCAATTTTTTATCGTCTTAAACCTTCTATAAACCTAGTGTATCAATAATAACATTATGAACCCCATATAAATATAAAATTATATTATGATGATTATGGAGTGACCATTTTCATCTTCTTTTCCATCATATAGGAAATGAGACTGTCGTTTTATATATGTGTGGACTATGACCTCCACATAAAGATATAATTAATTTTTCATCACTATTGATCATTGATGGAAATAATTATGTATTTAATAAATACATATGATATTTATTATATAATTAATATTCTATCATTATAATATTTTATTAATTTTCTATTTCCTTCATTTCGTAAGAAAATTAAAATAATGTTGATGTGTAAATACAAACTACTTTATCCATAAATGATGTAATACATTTTCCTATCTATATATTTTATTGACACTTATATATATTTATATGATGAATAATAATTATATCTATATCATTATTAACATTTTTTAATGGACATATTAAAGATCAAAATTTTAATACTATAACATTTGAATCAAAACACACAAGATAAATGAATCAAGAATCACCTAGAATAGTTATTGTAATATAGAATTGTTAATGAATAAGAGATATAGTGTTATAAGAAAACCATTTAATTTATAATAAGTGTGAATATAGTTCTATTTTAGATTTAAATTCAACTAAAATCTATTATAAAATATTTTATAGATCTTATGAGTCATGTGGAACTTCTGGTAATGGTTTTTTGATACAATATCACTTTTTACCAGGATTTTTCATGATTCAATTTATGAAGAATAAATTATATGATATATCTCTTAAAAAAATTATTTATTTTCCCCTCATATTTTTTTCTAAAAATTACATGTTTTCCATTCATTTACTCTCTCTAAGTATAAAAAAATTAGAAATAAAATTCTTAATGGAAAACTAACTTCTTTTTGGATTCAGTAAAAAATCCTTTTATTAAATGCCCATTATTTAATGTTTTAAAAAATTATCTGACTATTATAAAATTATTTTTTAAATATATTTTTTCAATATTTTAATTTTTATAATTATTTTTAAAGTGAATCATATTTGTTTAATGAGTATATTTTACCAAATATGTGAATAGAATATTTTTTTTACATTTATCACACAAAAAACATTTCCCTTTATCATGAATAGTATTTTTATTGAATATTCATTCAAAAATATTCCTTGATTATTTAAAAAGAAAAAACTTTTCCTAATATTCTATATAATTTTATATTTTAAAATTTTTATCTCAAAATGAAAAGTGTAATTTCCTTAATAAAAATTCAAGTGATCTTTGAATTAAAAATTTCATATATGATAACATTATTTGATGTTAATTAGGGTTTCCTGTGGATGTGATCCTATGAAACTGAATGTTTTATTTCATTGAATGGTTTATTATTATGATGATGAAAATTGATGAAACTCGTTTTCTATTCCATGGGGTAAGCAATGATGAAAGGGTAAATGTTTTCATGGTCATGTGGAATAAATATAAATAGATTATGATTATGTGATGGGTGGGTCTATTATATCGTTCAAATAAATTTGGTAAGGATTAGTGTTTTAGGTTCTCTACAGGATCATGATTGGTTATGCCAATCCCAACAAGGGTACAGAATAGTTTATCTCTAGCATAAATCAATTACATGGTTAGTTATCCCAAGACTAATATGTGATGAATGTATTGGTAGGTATCCATGTCATAATATTTTGATGATTATGATTATGAAAGGCTTTGTTACAATGTTTTATGAAATGATATTATGAAATTTTATTCTCTTAGGGATTATGTTATTTTATTCCATTATGATTCATTTCTTATAAACTACCATTATTTATTCTATTACTCGTGATTATGACCTATGTCATGATAGGTATGATCTTTAAATGTAAAGATCATGTTCTCATATTTTTATTCTCATGTTATACTGGAAAAATGATTATTGGATGATTTATACCTTGTATATGATTACATAGTATCTATTATCACCCATTAATATGTTTCCTTTTCCCTAGGATATGAAGAATGGTTTTAAGTGTGATATGTATAAGAACGGTTATAGTTACGAAAAACATAGTGGGACATGATGTAGATCTTATATGTACCACTTGTTCATTAATCCATGTTTCCAAGGACATTAAATATTTTTTCTTCTACAATGGAACACAATGATATATAATTAATATTATATAATAAATGTTTTCATCACCCAATCATATATATGTAGATATATAAAAATTACAACATTCTCATACATATTATAAATAGGGATAGTGTTTTATGGAATATTTTGAACTAGGATTGATCATTCCAGCACCTTGATCATGAATGTAATATATCAAGTTATCATAAGATAATTCAAATGGATGGCATTCATGAAAAAACATAAGTATCTATGTCATTCTCAGGATATTCTTTTAGTTTATGGTAGAGAATATGATCTAGTAGTAACGAAATATACATATACTAGTTTCAAAATATATCAAGTTGATAAGAAATCATAATCAGGATGTATCTTTACCCTTAATGGAGGATTAGTGAGTTGTAGGAGATCAATTAAATCTTTGGTCACAAATCTTATAGTAGAGTCTAAGTATATTTTGGAATCTGATGCAGCATAAGAAGCAGTTTAGATAAACATTTTTTCTCTAAAAGTTTTATGTAGTGAAAATAATTAAATATCATATCATATATAATTTTACAATGCTAATGTTGATTTCCATTACATTTATCCAATGTTTTATCCATTTGTGAGTCATATACTTCAAAAATATCACCCCTTGAAGGATTTTTCATTGACATGTTATGTTGTTTCCAGACAGGTTTCCAGAAAATAAAATGTGTCGGATCAATTGTCTAAAGGCTCATCATATAAAAATCATGAATATCTTATGAGGTCTTGTAGACTAATATCCATTATTAGTTTTTACTAGTGATGGTGAGATATTGGCGGTGTTTTTTCCCCAAAACCAACAACTTTGGAATTTAAATTAACTTTTTATTCTTAAATTTATTAAAAACTATTGATTATTATTATTTTTGAATTTAATTAGACAATATCTTCAAGTATCATCATCATATAAAATTTCATAAGTAGTTTTTTTATATGATGAAAAACACAAAATGATATGACAACATTCTAAAACATGTGTTCCACAGTCAAATAACAATATATTAAGGGAAACATAGTATATTAAAATTAGGTTCATGTAATAATAAGTGAAAGAGACATTGTCTCATGAGGTATGAACTTGGTAATCTCTAAGAAGGAAAATATGAAGTCTTGCCACAAATAAGTAATTCAAAATTTTTTAGGGCATTGGAAATTCCTACCTATAAATGTGTGTAATAATCATCATACATTAGGAATATTATTAATAGACATCACGGATCACCTTCTTTGATGTACCACCCAAAAATATAACTCCTAATGTTTGTTGGAGTATTCTACATTGGGTACATCTTGAAAAATATGTTATTAAATAATTATTTAGAAGCACCATGCAGCTTTGTACGGGGAAATGCTAGCCGATCAGCAATGCAGGTGGGGAGCTAAAGGAAATCAATGATTCAGAAGCTGGGGAGGGGCAGTTCTAGTGGGTTGGGCCTACGGGTCATGTATTGGGCATGGTATGCCTTTGGGCCTTCGGGTCATGTATTACGGGTCATGTCGGGCCTTATGCCTTGTGCCTACGGGTCATGTATGGGTTCCCCTTCAACCCTTAAAAGGGGGATTATCTATAATAAAAATAAAAAGAAGGACTTCGGGCCATTCGGGCTAATATTAGGAAAAACCACATAATCCCACTATGGAATAATCCTAGAGGGTCACATACATTGAGTATAATTTAATTAGTGATTACTTTTTTTATGATTAAACAATAAGATTAAATTCTATTATCTATTTGTGAATAGTAATTGTCTAGATTTATTGATATCAAATGATAAGTCACTTAATTTATATTTAGTTAAATATTAAAATAAATATATTCACAAGACTATGAATATGATAATTATTTATTTTTAAATCAATAATATTCATTTTTCTAGATTTAGAAAATAGCAAAGAAGATGTATTGGATGAGTGAGCTATAGGGTAAAAGAAATTATATACAAAATATAATTTCAAAAAATTATTAATATATTTATTGAAATTTATATTATCCAAGATATATGAACTTGATAAATAATTTATAACAGGATTATTGATATATGTGGGGGGTGTAAATGTATAAGATACTGACTAAGGGTATTTGTGATGTTTCTAATCATCTAACTCAAGCTCTATATATACTCGATTATATCATTTTTATAGAGGTGTGGGAGTCATTTTTTGTGTGAATGATTTATCCTATCAAGATAATTTTTTAAATGTACAATTGCTCTACATTTTTTAATCAATATTATGATAATTTCATTCACCATTTTTCTCTATCACAAGAATAGGCGAACATGAATCAATCCATCATAACCGAAGGATTGTATTGGGAGAGAACGCTTGTGACACAACTTGATTGGTTGGTAACATTTCTAAAAACCTGATTGTTACCATCACACTAGCACCTGGAGAACCATATGTAGTGATTCATGATCAAGGAGAAAATTCATTTCACCACTAGATTGATTTGTCTTTAGATTGTCTTCATGAAACGATGGTATATCTCAAATAACTATTTGATCAATCAATACCAACATTGAAGAATGAAATCAAAACTATGATATTTTTTTATTATTAAATTACTTATAAATTTGACATTAAGAATTATCTATCTAGTTATGATATTATTTTATTATGATTATTTATATAAAATCATGGGATATTTCAATATTTTTTATTATTCTATGGTTTATTCAATAGATTCAATGAAAAAAATCTTTGGGAAAAGACTTTATTAGATTCTCTTGCTTCCAGAATATTTTATACCAACACTCTCTTTCCAATAAGACTTCCATTGTAGCATGGAATAGTGTTCAACATGTTATAGGTGTGACTCTTCTCCTTATAGGTCAATGATAACATTGAATCCATGTCTTTAAAGATTAAATAACCAGATTGTTGGTTAAAGGTAAACTGACTGTAAAAACAGTTTCCATCCACATTAACATCAACTCAAATCTCCCTGAAAATTTTGGATAATGTTCCTTGCCGACATTATAATATGAAGTTGGGAATAACTTTTACATGAACTAAAATTTGTTCTTGATCCCAGGTAGAATATATGTCACACAGATAGGGACCATATCAAATCATTCTATGAGAACACCACACAATAATGAGATTTGATACGTGTGGTTGTTCACTAAACTAGTGGGGTCAAGAATTAATATTCCCACAGGATCCTCAAAATTAGTGAATATGAATTGAATGTGTCTCCTATGATGTGATCCAAAATTTTAAATCAATAATTATTAGTTATATACCTTTAATTCCTAAAAACATAGTATTATGGGGATTCTAGGGGCTAAATCCATGTTCCTCAAGACAAATCCACCAATATACACATTTATCCCACCATGTAGAAACATGATTAGACTATAGGCGATGTCGGTAGATTGACCTAGTTGACATTTTAAAAACACATTATAAATGATCCCTATGGTTAGTATATTGGGATTATTTTTTCTCCCTAATACTATATGTGTATACTTCATAAGTATTATAGCCCTTACCCTGGTGAGATAATCTCATGCAAAATATATCCATTGACAAAGATAAATAGCTAGAAGGATTTACAACTAAAGATCTATGATCGATTCTAATATAACCTAGTAAGCTGGTATTTTGTATTTATTGTCAAATAGGATGGATAATTATAAATTAGTGGAAGCACTAAAATTCATGTTTGGATATGTGCGTCAAAATATTTTCCTAGATTTTGATCGGTTGGGGAATAAGAATATCTTAACCTGTATTCTGAAAGGGATGTAGAAAGACGATAGATCTTGTCCATTCATCTCATTTATGACTGAATTTGATAAATCCCTTGCTAGAGAAAGGGTGTACTTGATTTTTTCATAGAAATTGAGAGTGGGTAGAAACTCATTAATCATTGCACCAATAATTGAGACTCCCATAATAATATGATTGTCAAAATAAATTATGATCACTTCACCATAGATATGCGGATGATTGTTAAACTTATAACTCAATTAAATAAAAAAGATTTATATGAGGTCTGGAAGAAGATATAATGGTTTTTATTTGGTATAAATAACTTCATAAATCAAAAAATATTTTATATGGTTAAAAAATATGATGCGACATAGATATAACTAGTAGGACTATAACCACTCTTCATAGAAATTTCCTCCATGAGGATGGTCCCACTAGGGGCTCTATCCTTTTTATTATGCACCTGAGCCTCAACCAAATTGGTGAGGACATATCAAGTGCATCCAAGTGACCCGAGATCAAATTCAAGTGGAGGATTTTTTTTCTGAGGTACTATAGTAGTTTTATAGCAGGTATTGTAGTAGGTACTGTTTAGGTACTATAACAGGTATTATTTTCTACTGTAGGAGCCGGAACTATTCATCCATCTCGGCCTTTGGGACACTAGTTTGGTACTTCGGTCATAAAAGGCTTTTGGGACACCAAAGGCCATTAGGCTAGTTGTTTCTCAAGTCCTTCGGGCCACCTTAAGCCCTTTGGGTCACCCCTAGGCCTTCAGGCCACATGAATTCATTGGTACCAATCAGACTACAAGGTATAATTATTCAGATGAGGGTTAAATGTAGGTGCATTCACTAGAGCAGAGATAACCCAAATTGGATGAATGAGAGGGTATGGCATTACCATTGGTATCCATCCTGTGCAGATTTGCATAGGAAAACTAGCTGACCAGCCCTGTGAAGGTGGAGTGCTGACATCATGCCATATGCTGGGGGAGCAGTTCCAAGTTTTCTTCTATAGTTGACTCCCTCTAAGACCTATGGGTCATGTAAGTTTCTCTAAACCTTCGGCCCTTGTTAGGGTTCAAGATCACCCCTTGAATGGTAGATTATCAAAAATAATTAAATAAAATGAGGGTCTTCATGCTATTCAGACCGAATTTATGAGAAAAAGGTACTTGATAATTGGTTATACTTTAGTCTCATCATACACCACATCATGATTATGGATTTGGCATTATGAGTCCTCATCACTAACCTCATAAATGGTATACCCATAAATGTATATATATTTTCATGAAATTCCATCCAATAATTGGATGGTAAATTTTTTTTTTGGATCGATGAGCAATTTTAATGGCCAGAACTATATGGATTATTACTATATGATAGTGAGTAATCGAGTAGAGATGACCCAGGGTTTTTTTTCAATGATTGATGAAATGGTATAATGTGATGTTTTGAACTAGTACCAATGTCTCTGGTCATCTATTTGATCATAAAATATATATTTTTTGGAACTCTATTTGAGTATATTCCCATTTTGTTTAAGATAATTTATGAATGAGTATATAATCAAAGGAATGAGAATAAGTGGATACAAATTCCACTAAGCATGATATTTATTGCATATCTACATGCATAATTCATAGTTCTCAGTTGAAGATGAATTTTCTTTAATTATTGTATTAGGTTTACCAAAAACAATTATAGCCATTATTATATGCTCAACTCACCAATATAAGAAGTTCACTAAAACAAAATAAGCATTTATAAATTAAATTCCACATTCAATTTAATTAAATTCCTTATTATGTATAATTGTTATAGAAAAAACATTAACCTATTTGGTTTATTATAGCATATCATATTTAAAATTTTGTTATGTTTCTTTTCCATTAATAATATTGTCTCTAAACAATGATTATATGATTAGTATAAATAAAGGGTTTTATCAAATCCAATTCACATAGGCAAAGTATGAAATTACCTTTACCAGTAGGATCATACCCTATGTTTCCTATCTATCAGATATTCTAAGGGAGAAAGAATCAATGGGAATTTCTCTTGACCAAGACCAAGCAAAGATCCAAAAACATTTTCATGATAAATCCTGTTAATGGGAGAAATTCAAGCTCATCAATATCTTGGCACAAACAATGTTTATCAAACCACCCCAGGAAAGTTTCTCCATCACACACCTCACTCTTTGGTAAAAAAATTTTCTATTAAAGGGATATGTATCATGACCTTAATAATATGAATATGAATACTTTATAGAATAATGAATATATTTTCTTCTTATTATTGTTACATTATAAATTATTTTTCTTCAGTTATAATAAAACACCTATTATATTTTTGGGTTATATTCAAATTAGATTAAGGAATATATTTTAAAAAAGTAATGGATTTTGAAATAAATAATATGTAATTAAAATAAATTTATTAAATAATTTTTATTAAATTTAAATTATCATATGATTTTTATGACGTCAATTTTACTTTTAATAAGGGTTGGAAATATGTTATTTTCAAAAAAACATCATTTCTCAATAAATGGAAATTGTTATTTTATGAATAAAAATTCACATATTTATAAAATTAATTTGATAAAATTATTATTATTTTTGGAATCATAACATTTAAAATACCTAATGGTTAAATTTTTAAAATTTTCTGAGATTGAAATTTATAGTTAGAAATTAAATAATTTATAAATATACGGAGTGTATTGTGACATCATAAAGACCCGAAAATTAATGTGACAAATAATATAAAGGGTATCTACAACCAAATGTATGTTCCCCATTTCAAATAATGTGATTTTAAATTAATTTTATTATATTTATAAAGCCTTTATAAATCATCTAACACCTATAATATGATTTAAGGTATTAAAATAAATTATTTAAAAGTATAAGTCACCTCTGCATCACCACGCGTAATATTTTATTAATTTTGGGCCTTATCCTAATAAAATAATAAAAATCACCCATATTTTGTAGAAACCATGGGAAAATCATGGAAACTTTAATGGTTTTGGGTATTTTTTTATAGAAAGTCCAAACCCAATGTTTGGGAAATGATAAAACATTCCCCATTCATTTTCTATATAAAAACACCCAAACACTAATTTATCTTCACTAAAAATCATTGCATCATGTGATCACTCTACCCTAACCTTTTGAGATTCTTCATAAGGATACCCCAAATATGAAGAATCGTATCCCAAGAATATGGATTCACTCTCCCAGTACGGGTTATTTTATTTCCCATATTTATTCAAGAATATTCATTATCTTATGCCCTTTTTTCTCTTATTCCTAATGTCAGGATATGTTCCTATATGTTTCCTATACTATCCTTATGATTCCAAAATGATGATAGGTCCCTTTCACTCTCATTAATCCCATCCATGAACATTTATACTCCCCAGTTATTCTTCTAAAATTTTAATGTGGTTTTACATTCCATACAGGTATGTAGTGAGTAGCCATACCCAATTCATATCAAGGGTTTTCAACATTATTCACTTATAAATTTTATTATTGGGTACTTACATGTATTTGTTCCACAGTCAATGATCATTAATAATAATTTATTAAACATTATTCAATGTATTGTGATCAATGTGGAACACTTAAGTATATTAAATAAATGAATGTGACGAATGTTCCTGGAAATATATAGTTGTTCAGTGCATTAGATAATGGTTTTGACTCAGGAGATATCATTCAAGGGATAATAGAGTGAACCTAATCTGTCACGATACTTATTTCCAACATGATTTCCTAGAATAAACCCTTTACCTATGATTATGATGTAGTGTTTTATGTTTTTTTTATATTTCTAATGTTTCCATTTATGTGTTTAATTGTTTAAAAATACCCATCCCTAGTTTTCAATTTATTCTATCCAATGGACTTAAATAATGAGAATCAAGTAAAAAACCAATGTGAATGGAAATGTAATGACCTTCCCAACTAGATGGCCAAACTAATGGGAGCTATAATTCAAAACCCTCTGAAGATACGTTCTCAAAAGACTTAGGTTCTGATTTTAAACCTAGATAAAGTGAAATTCCCAAATCCACTTAAGAAATAACAATCTAAAATACAGACTTTAATACAATAAATACCTCTATATTTAAATGTATCATATGATCCATGGACCACATAATAATGGATCATCTCCATTGAGAATATCTTCTTTATACTTCAATTTTATAAGCAAGATAAAGTTCTACGGGTTGTTTATTTTTTATAGGGATAAGTTGATCGGTGGTTTGTAATGATAAAAAATACAATGATTATGGATGATATTAAAGCGACAGTGTGAAATAAATTATAGAAAATTATTTTTGATAAATGTTTTCCTGGGACTCTTCGAATTAAAATTGAATGGGATTTACTTTCCCTCCAAAAAGGTGATGAATATATCTGGGTGTACATGGTACAATTTATAATACATTCAAGATATACCTATGAATTTTTAATTACCACCAAATTCAAGGTTGACAACATCATTGGTGGTATAAACCCAATTCAATAAAAATCACTGGTGATCTGAGACTCTGTCATATATGAGGAAATTGTCTGAGTTTCCCTCTTAGTAAAAATGGGGATTTGTGATTATCAAGGGTATCATGAAAATTAGATGTGGAAAGTGACATTTAATTCCAGTAGTCTGAAGGAAAAATCTAATGGTGCTAAGAAATTTCAACATCCCACTTCTCAACGATGCTGAAAGAATCACCTGGGAAAGTACCAAAGGGAATGAGGAAATTATTTAGGTGGTGGGAAGGAATGACACCTAGCTATTGATAAGAAAATGTAGAAACCCCCTAATGTAATGGAGGAAGGGAATAATTTGGTAAACCCTTAGTTCATTGTTCATTACTTCAACTACAATGAACTAGTGAACTTTTCAATCCAATTCACTATGTGAAGGGTTTTTCGAGACAACCAACGACCTCCATGGAAGAAAGTGAGATATTTTACTATCACAACCGATGAGGTGGATCTGAACAACAAAGTGGTGATAGGTACTCTAGTTATTCATTCCAGAATAGAGAACACACTTTTTTCATTCTGGACTACACATTCCTTCATATCAAGATAGTTTATTATAGCTATTTAAATACCATCATAAATAATGGAAGTAGAGTTTTTAGTGAATATAGAAAGAGGGGAAGTTATTCTATCTTAGGTAGATAACTCCTCCCCTATCAAAATTTGGGGGTTTAAAATCCCAATAATACTTGTGATATTCCCTTTGGTGGTATTTTATGAAATTATGGTTATGTATTATCTTTCCCTATATAGAACCAATATAAATTTTCATGATAAGGAAATCACTCATTGTATCATGAACCATCTCTAATTTTGTAAAAAATCATGGATATG
This sequence comes from Viscum album, assembly GCA_963277665.1. Taxonomy (NCBI): domain Eukaryota; kingdom Viridiplantae; phylum Streptophyta; class Magnoliopsida; order Santalales; family Viscaceae; genus Viscum; species Viscum album. Next base: position 1,545,787,388 of record OY728153.1, on the reverse strand, counting down.
GAAGAATATTCTTCAGCGACAACATCTCATGTGTGGATATTATTTACCTATGATCAAGTACATCTAACCAGAATGACTGAGACCACGGAAAGTATCATCATTAAAGACAATTCTGTTTTGGGGGAATACACTGAAGTGTTCCCTGAATAAGTTCTTGGTGTTTCTCCCAAAAGAGAGGTAAAATATTCAATTGATCTTATACCTAATGAATTTCCTTTATCCAAGACTTCATATAGAGTGGTTTTTGTAGAACATTAATAGATTAAGAAACAACTATAAAAAATCAGGGTTAAAGGGTTCCTACCCCCATGCGCTTCACCATGGGGTGAACCAGTCTTCATTATTAAGAAAAAGGACGGATCAATGCTCTTTTTCATTTATTTACATGAACTCAACATGAAAACATAAATAGAAAATATCCAATTACAAGGTTTTATTAATTATTCAATTAGAAATTCCTAGAAAAATATTTCCCCAAGGTGGATCTTTGGTTGGGGTATTACCACGTTTGGGTGAAGAAGGTGGATATCCTGATGTCTTCTTTTCATACAAGGTATGCGCATTATGAAATCATAGTAATTCCATTCAGACTCACTAATGTTCAAGAAATATTCATGGAATTTATGACTATATTTTTTAGATAATACCACTATAAATATTTAGTACTATTAATAGATGATATTCTAATATACTCTAAAATAATGAGGTATCATGAAGAGCATCTGAGAACTATGTTAAAGACTGTATGAAAGGGTACGCATTATGACCTATATATATATATATATATTGAACATTTGAGTTTTGGATGATGGAAGTATCCTTCTTGGGTAATATTATCACCAACAATGGGATATCTATGGACTCTTTAATGATAGAGTAAATTGAAGGATGGATGATGCCAACATCTATGACCTATATCCTTAGTTCCCTTGGATTAATTCTCTACTATCGTCGATTTGTGAGAAATATAACATGATTATCCAACACTCTAACCAATATAACTCAAAATAAAGTCGAGTTTCCTTCGAAAAATGTATGTGAATATATATTAAAGGATAGTATAAACAGACTTTTGACTAAAAATGCACTCACACTACCCACAGGCTGATAAATTATCATGGTATCCAGTGATGATACAAAAAAGGGAATGGGTAGTGTGTAAATGCAAAATGGAAAAGTGATAGTATATGCTTCAAGGAAACTGAAAGGTTATGAACATAACTACACAAATCATGATCTAGAGTATGATGTAGTGATTTGTACATTAAAAAAGGCAGTATTGACTATTTTGGGGAGAAGTGTGAAATATATACGGATCACAAAAGATTATAGTATATATTCACATAAAAAGATAGTAATATTCACCAATGAAGATGGTTAGAGATGATCAAGGACTATGACTGCTCAATTTACTATGGTCCTAGGATAGAGAATAAAGTTTCATATTCTCATTTTAGAATAGATCCCTAGATTTTATCTCTAGTGATAATTAAAAAGGATATGATCTTCTTATATTTGAGAAGTATGGGCCTAGTAATCATAAAGGAAGGAACATCATCAATCCTTTTACAAATGATTTCTAAAATATCCCTTATAGATAGGATAAAAGATGCTCAAAGAGATGATGTGGGAATTTACATGAAGGTTTAAGCTATAAGAAAATTGAAATCTTCATAGTTGAACGAAAATGAAGGATTCATGATATTTGGGACATGACTATGTGTACCATAAAATCTTGAGTTAAAGAAAGAGCTACTAGATGATCCACATAGTTTTAATTTATCATTCCAACTAAGAGGCACAAATATGAATCAACATCACCAATATCACTATTTTTTGAACAATATGGTGAAGGATATCACAGAATATACATCAAAGATTACTTGTTTTTTAAAAAGTAAAATTAGAATGGCCAAAATATAAGGGGATGATACAACCATTACCCAAACATATATGGAAATGGGAAACACCTCCTTGGAAATTTTCAATGGTCTTCCAAATACATTAAGAGGAAATAATTCTTATATTTTTTGTTCTCTCATGATACAAATACTTCACACTACATTAAAATTCTAGTGGAATTCTCAATCAATCATCTTGTAAGGATATACATTAGAGAAGTGTTGAGGATGCATGGGCCACCACTATCGATTTTATCTAATTGAGACACCAGATTTACTTACATGTCCTAGAAGAGTCTCCAAAATTATCTGAATATTGAGTTGAACTTTAAGACAGAATATCTCCCCCAAACAGATGGTTAATCTTGGTGGAATACACAAACACACATGAACATTTTTATATAATTCTAGATTGACTTCAAAGGGGGATGGTATCAACATCTTCCTCTAGTCGAGTTCTCATAAAATAACAGTTTCCACTCTAGAATACAAATGGCTCAAAATGAATCCCTTTTATAGTAAGAGGTTCATAACAACTGCATGTTGGGATGATGTTGGGGGAAAATAGCTAGGTCCTAAAATTGTTGAGGAAATGGTAGACAATATCAAAACCATTAAGAAACACATCAATGCTATTCAAATTCAATAAAAACTCCATGATAGAAATCATCGATGATAACTATTGTTAGATGTTGGACACATGGTATTCCTTTTCATATCTCCATTGATGTTTTTCAAGCAATTTGGGAAGAAAAGAAATATTAGTCCCAGATAAATCGATAACTTTGAGATCCTTGATCGAATTGGAGTGGTGTCATATTGACTATGACTCCCACTTATCTTTTCTCGATATATGGTATATTTCATCTATCCCTCTTGAAGAGGAACATACCGTACCCATCACATGTTCAAAATCAACAGGTTGTACCATTGGAGAAGGATATTTTTAATTAGGGGCAGCTGGTGAAGATATTAGATCATGGAGATGAAGTTCTATAAAATAATGCAATGAACATGGTAAAAGTGTTGTGGAGAAACCATATGTTTGATGAAATGATGTTGAAAATGGTGGAGGTGAAGAACCAGAATTTCCCTCAAGTTTTTTAGTATGAGAAATGAAAATTTTAAGGGTGAATTTTTTGAAGTGGAGAATATTGTAAGAACTTGAAAAATTATAAATAAAATTCACCTTGCAATATAATTAAATCTCCTAGTATGCATTATTGTTTTCTAAAAAACGTTAAATTTTTTGGTTTTATTATATCATATCAAATTTGAAATAATGATAAGTATCATTACTATTTATAGTATCGTTGTTGGATTGTGATCATATGATAAGTATAAATATAGGATTTTAACAAATCCAATTGAAATAGAAAAAGGAAGTGATGGCCTCAATGATAAGGATCATACCATATGGAGAACATTTATCTAACCATGTGAGGGAGATAGAATCATTGGGTTTTTTACCTTGACCAAGACCAATATTAGATTCAATAACATAAGTATGAGTGAAACTGTTTACAGAAGAAGTTCAATCTTATTGAGATCATGAGAAAAACATTGTACGTCGAACCACCCCATAAAATTATCACCATCACACCCCTTACACTTAGATAATTTTCTAGTGTATTAAAGGTATATGTATCAATACCCTAACAATATAAATAATTATATTGAATAAAATAATGAATATATTTTCATCACATTATAGAAACATTGTAAATGATTTTGACTTTGATATAATAAAACAGAAAATGAATTTTTGGGTAATATTCAAATTCCATACAAAATTTAATTTAAAGGATCCATGTAATTAAAAATAAATAAAATATTATTCAAATATTATTATTAAATAATTTTTATAATATATAAATGATCATAAAATTTTAATTAAGTAAAAATTAATTTTAATGAGGGTTGGAAAATAGTTATTGTGAAAACCCAATCATTTTTCGGTTAATGTAAATTAATATAATAAAAGTGAAAATTCACATATTTAAAAATTTATTTTGAGAAAATTAATAATATTTTTTAAATCATAACATCAAAATTATCCAACCATACATTTTTCATTTTTGTTTAAGATAGTCAAATTTTTGGATAAAAATTAAATTACCTATAAATATACTGTGTATTATGAAATGATAACGAAACAAATGTGGTGTGATAAATACTAAAAATGACATAAATGACCAAATATATATTTTAACATTAAAATAATATTATTTTCTTTTTATTTAACTAATTTTATGAACCCTTTAAGAATCTATTGAAATATATAAAATATTTTAAGATTTTATGATCATATCCTTTAGAGAGTGAATAACATTCCCATCACCTAGGATAATATTTTTATAAGTTCATCCCTTGAAAAAATAAAATATTTAAAACCACCCTTATTTTATTGAATCTATAGCAAAAACCATGGTAATTTTTTGGTTTGGTAATTTTATTATATAGATTTCAAAACCAAGGATTGAGAAATATAAAAAAACCCACTCATTTCCTATATGTACCCACCAATGACCATATTCATATTCACTAAAATTTCATATAGAATTCTCTTAATCTTTCATACCCTCTAGAAAATCCTCCCAATGTGTCTTGAAGCTCACAGTGACCACCTCACCAGCATTTCGTGACACACTATCAAGGTAATGGTTCTTTTCTTTCCCCTCTTTATTCAAGTGTATTCATTTTATTATATCATTTTATCTCCAATTTATAATTTTGGGATATGTTATTAGATATTACCTTACTACCCCTAGGATTCTTAAATTATGATATAGCCCTTAGAACTCACATTAAGTCCTTCTATTATCATTTATATTCCCCTGTTATGCTGCTGAAATTTCACTGTGGTTTTCCATGCCAAACAAGTGTGTAGTGAGTACGCATACCCAATTCTTATCAATATAAGTCACCTTTATTTTAATATATTTATTTAATTTGGGACTTATGTGTATTTATTCTGAACATCTTCAACATGTAATAAAAATTGATGAAAAATAATTCCATGTTTTATTATATATGTCGCACTTATAAACGTGAGAATGAAATATCAGTGGTGTGTGTGCCCAAAATTATATATCCCTTAAATGCATTGGGTAATGTTCTTGTCTCATGAGACATCATTAAAGGGATTAAAGACTGAATCTAATATAAAATAGGACTTTTTCAATCATTATATCTTCATAGTAATCCTTGACCTATGTTTATAATCATGTTTTTAAGTTCCTTCCTTGTTTCTCATGTTTCCTTTATGTTACCATGTTATATCATGCCTCATTGTTCATATTTATTTGTGTCACCCATTTTATATAGAATTTATATGACTATTTTCTAAAATGTATTAATTTATTCATGGTATTCCATGTTTATTTCCTTATTGGGCTTTATAGATCACACAATTCTTATGTATGTCCCCAGGTTATCCCATGCAGTGTTAGGTAAGAAGGAATAATATGATCGTGTTAATAAATTTGTCAGTAAAGATGATGTGTTATATAGTTAAAGTTCTTATGTAATGTACCTAAATCACAAATACACTATAATTCTAAATAATTTAGTTTTTATTATGTGATATTTTATATAATAAATCAAGAATAAATATGTAATAAAGAGAAAGTTTTCATATGCACACCCAACTTAATATACAATGTTGATTGTTCCATGATCCAACAACTTATTAATACTTCCAAACACTGAAAAAAAGAAGTAGATCAGAAGAAATATCATGTTTATCATGGGAATTTACTGAAAAGTGGTATCCTAGTTTATAATATGCACATAGGTTACAAGTCTGTGTTGAAAGAGGTGGTTTTTTCATATTTATAGTTTATTAAATGCATGCCCATCGGTAAGAGTGTTCTAAGAAACACATGATTGGGAAATGGAACTGAATAATGTATAAAGAATATTTCCCATAAAACATTACATAAATAATATAGTTTACTAAGCCTCAAATGACATATAGAAAATTTATCTACTCTACTAAATGTGCATACATGATGAGCGCAATTATTTCCCAAGTAATATTTTTACCTCTAAATTTAATGATAATCATTCATATCAAATCCAATTATGTAGAGGGAATTTTATGGAGAAATAATTTTGGAAACAAAATAATTGCACCACTTTATGGTAAGGTGACAAAGTTTATAAGAGAGGGGAATCAAGCTAAGAACCTCGTTAGAAAAAACAATCACATGTGATGCCCTAGGGATGACCTATGACAAAACATCATGAAGATGTGTGATTCTAATTCCCTCCACTAAACCCAGCATCAATTTGTGTGATATATTCCATGATATGAAGTTATAACTAGGGTGATGAGGCCTATAAATCCCAAAACCCAAAATGAAAAAATGGGAAATGATGTCGACACATAATTTTCCTTGGGACCTCACACCGGTGCACCTAGGAACTGTATCATATCTCTAAGGGTAGTTGATCTCATGATTGGAAAATATTCATTTTAGTAAAGATCCATAAAACAACCAGAGAAATTGTGAAGCATGTATAATCACTTCACACGATCACTCATAGATCACTTTATGGACATCTATTGTGTCACGCAATGAACATCATATATATTTTTTGCATAAAATGAGTCTTAAAATAATCTAACATGGATCAAGTCTATGTAATTTTCAATAAATTTATGGAAAAATTATTAAGAGAAGGGAGAAATTTTCAAATAACATCTATGTTGATCCTTATGCTCATCGCGTGGACCAACCAGGACACACAATAGCACCAGGACATGTCCCCCAGAACTTGAGACACTCCTTTGGTATAAAATTTGTATCATGTGAAGTCATCTAGTAATTTCAATGAAGGTCACAAGGAACCACCTAGGCATTCCACCCAAGTCTCAAAAATCTCTCTAGGATCTCCATTCAATACATGTGGTGTCCTTTAAACATGCCATCTGACTCATGTGGTTGCACCATTGGATATTAGATGAGTCTCACTATAGCACTCAGTCTTGCCAAATCAATATCATGACACCTGCATGGAATTGGATATAGAGTTCAATATTTCCTCCAAAGAAGTCAACCTTGATCTTGCATCTCCCTTGAGAAATATCACATTGACCCTTGTGGTGCCTTCCAAGATTTTTATCTATCTTTATTGATGATACTAGGTCAAGTGAGATCGATCATGCGATTCCATCTCAAAAATTTTGTCGGGATCATGCCATGGATTTCATGATCAACAATACAGGCCTCAAAATGTACTCCAAACAAGTCAAACATGATCATGTGATGTCCCTCAAATATTCCATATAGTTTTTACAATGTCCCCTGGACAAGTCAACTGGATCATGTGATTGTATTTCGACATTTTAGGAAAGCATCCTCCAAAATGTCAAGTAGACAACCAGAGAATGTCAAGTATACAATCTATACCTTTCATGTAGATATGTAGGTCTAGTCAATTTGGCATCCCATGACCTGAAAACCTAGTCTAGCCTCAGTGTGTAATCCCCAATCATAAGTGAAACTGTGATGCATAAACCCCAATCCAACGAACTATGAGAAATATAATTCTTTACATGACCAGGATATATATTAAACCTCCCTAAGGATTGAGATATATATTAATAATCCAAAGGGTAGTCCCAACACATAATTTCTACATAAAATAAAAGTGAGGATGATTATTTTCCATTTTTTTCACACTGAGTAGATCTCATGTGTACATAGGGTTTTGTAGTGATCATGTCATTCTGTAAGGGAAACCATAATGTGTATGTCCCGATCAGAGATACAATATTCTACATCCTAAACATAAATTTAATACTACATGTGTAAGAACTGATCAAATACACAATGATGAATCTAATTCCTGCAACAACTAGAATATATAGGAAGACTTCTTATGGACCGATATCTTATAGGCACCCAATTTTGTGCATGTCCCATCTTGTCTCAAACATTTCAACCATTGGGAAACAATCATTCCCATGGGACTATCATTCTAACACATACATCAGTGGATTGGGTAGCCAACTGAACTACAATCATTCTAACTCCTACAATATCAAATATACATAGGATTCCTTCCTAAGGCCTGAGCTCTATATTACACAACTTGAGGTTTTTCCTAGTACATAAGTCCTACATCCATATACAGTGATATTATTTACTTATTATCCCTTATTTCCTACCTTGATCATAGCTCGCATTAGATTAGGGATATTCAATGGTCATATTATTCAAATAATGAATCTCCACCAACTATGGAAATCTCATTATTTATGTCCCAATGTGTGGCATAATATAATAATCTCCCAAATAAGGGCCTCTTCTATAGGCTCAGTCCCAAGGGAATGAATTAACTATGATAATTTTGATTCCTTACATTATCATGATATATAGGATATCTCATAGGGAGTCGAGCTAAAAAATTTGGTGCCTAATTTCCAAATCATATGTCATTTCTACATGACATTAAACTATATAGGTTTAATAAAATACAAGTATTTTGATTCTTGAAATAAAGAGGATATGTAGGATTCCTAATAATAGCTCAATCCCCTCCAAATAATATTATCTTCCCCCGTATGTGGAAGTAAATTTTGATGGGACTGGGTCTGATGCATCAGTATATAAGCAACCACACATTACTATGAAATGTATGAAGAATCCCATATAAATACGATGGATTAAATAATGAGATACCATTATTCCTTTTATTCTTCACATAAAAGGGATTAAGCTACGATAATTCTATTAGGTTTTCCTATACATTATCAGAATTGTGAAGATATTATCTACAATATCTTCAATATATAATATAGTCCTAATATAGGAAACAATTCCCCCCAAACATGTGTGATATGACCAACCTCTCATCCTCTCATCCAATATCAGTTCCTCAGTGTCATTAGGTCTAATACATCAACTAAAAATATTCCTATAGAAAGTTGTTATATACCCAGTTATAGATGTGGTAACCATTGGGGGTTTCCATTATGAAGAAAAATGGTAACATGGAGTTAATGATTGTGCAACACATTTAACCCCCCCCCCCCCCCACTCATAATCAACCATTAGGACATACCAAATGAACCAAGAATTTGTCTCTATTCCATTGAAACAAAAATATTAAACCTAGCATGAATCTTTTCAAATAAAATAATTATTTATTAATCATGCCTCGGATCATTTTTAATTTCATAATTCATGAAAACAAAAACAATTATCCCAAATTGAAACCCTCAAATAGAAGGATGGATGGTTTTCAATGATTTAGACCACTCTGTTGGCATATTAAGAAAATATGATAAGACAAACATCAATCTTACATCTAATCCCCTATACCCATGTTTCCCATGAAATAATTACATTATTACTTTGAAATTTGCAAGAAAGCAAAATGAACAGATCATGAGTAAAAGGAAAACTATGTTAACCATGCATATCTGATTGATAATGCATCATGCATAAAATATTTCATTAATTTTTTACCTTATTCCTTATTTTATAAATACATACATATACTTATCTCATTAACCACATTCTGATCTGGGATAATTTATGCATCGAGAGACCTTTTTGGAAAGTCATCTATGGTTGAATACCCAATGAACCACAAAATGATCTCACCTACCTCAGAGCTTCAATGTCATGTGATGAAAATAATAGTCTAGGAATTCCATCGATGAGGTACAATCCTTGCACTTCAAGTGGATTGTGAGGGTATCCACATAATGAAATAAATGATTCTATATCATCTAATGAAATTTATAGGTAAGGTAGTGGCCCCCATTTCAATATCCAACTGATTCTGGATTTTATCTCCAGAGCGTGACAATTAACACCTTCAGTGTCTAATGAAGGTTGTCTATGGAGTAATATATGGGTCCCTTCTAGTTCATGGCCTTCTAAGGAGGTATCCTATAATTCTTCATCATTGAAACCATCCAACTAGAACCCATAAATATTAGATAAGGGTACCACTTAACACACTCCCACCACTCATACCCATGAATGGGAAAGAAAGAAGACACAAAGAGCGATGAAGAACCTGGATAACTGTGATTGTGATCAAATAACCACTCCTGCTGATGATATAAATTTTTATATTCTAGGAAGTTACTAGAAACCAGTTTCATATCCCTACTCACTCGAAACAACTCCACCTAAATATTCCTACAGGAAGCATGGAGGAGGAACATATTTGTACCTCTATCTGTGATGTTCATCGGCATATTATAGTTACACAAGGAATAAATAAGTGGGCACTTATCCTCACATCAATCAAAGATATCTAAAAATTTATAGTAGAGTCAAAAAAAATTAGGCTTATATCCATGCATATAGTTTGCGAAAAAGATATTACATCTTAGCAATAGCTGAAGAACATTTCTGGCATATTCTCTCACTAGTACTGATACAGGGACATGCCCTTATTTCTATCCCCACTACCAGGGCATCTCAAAACTCTGATCATTATGAACAATTGGTTTCTCTAGAGAAATAACACATTCTTTCTCCCATCCATGAGGATTATTGGTATATACTAATAAAGGATAAGTCATTGTAGTGGACTCATATTCTCATTCCAACTAGGGATCACTAGGTGAGCGATGAACAAGCCTTGGGATAGGGACACATAACTATAGAAAACCTCTAGTATATTATTCCAAAAGACTAGGGTCATACCCCTATCTCGATTCAATCTAGGTCTCCTCAAGTGATAGGGGTACATGCCTCCAAACATACACATATTTCTGTTTAAGAATACCATGGAAATACTCTAATGGATTTGGATCAGACTTATATCCTTATTCTTGATGGGGATAACCAAGTGTGAATGGCACATGCCTCAAGAACATCTTATATTAATATCAGTGAATCTTCCTAGGATATTCCACGAGATCAAATACTCTCTGAACATATTCCTACTTTCTCAAATGAAGGACTACACAAGCATCATTCTGAGGAAATACAAGAGGAGTCTCATTTGCAAAATCCCATTCTGGAGGTCCATAAGAATATTCCAGCAGGGAGTGAAAATTTTGACCAGCCTCATATTCTTATTCCAATCGAATCTCACCATGTGAGAGTGGCACAAGCATTAGGGTAGTCTTATATCCCTACCACAAAAGGAAAGTGAGATATTTTACAAGATCAGGATCAAGTTCATATGCCCATTCTGACCAAGGCTCGCCATATGAGAATGCATCATGCTTTAGGATGGGCTCATATTACTAAAAAATAATGAAGAATATCATTTTAATATTGAAAAATATTCTTAGTAGAAATATAATACACTATAATGAACCCAACATTCATAAACATGTTCTAGAAATAATCATACAATAGCCTCAAATCCTTGCACAATTCCAGAAGGCAAGTCATAGAATCCTTTACTTCAAACTGAATGAAGATATTATCCCTAATATGATAATTTCCAATGTCCATAAAGTTGTTCAAAACACATTTTCAATACCTTAAATGTATGTAAACTTCTTAACTAGATTATAATATGATCATTATCATGATATTGTTTCTCATGGTAGTGTGGAGACGGATTTTAGGGACCCTAAACATAATATCATTCATGGTCAACCTCCCCATGGTGATATCTCCCATGGAAAAATATTTCATACCCTTTACCAGAAATCTTCGTATACAGAGGCTTCCAAAACATTGATGCCTTCATATAGAGAAGTTCTCAAAACACTGGGATAAACTGTATATAGTTCCACAAAAACTTCTAGAAGCATACCAACCAAGTCAGTAGGTGACCCCAAGAAGAATATTTTGTGGTCTAGTCAGATTGATACATTTAATTCTAATGAAAAGGTTGAAGGAATTGAAAAATAAATAGATTTGGTCAAAAAAATATCCCCGTCATGTTCTGGTCCCTCTCATATTATTACTATGCAGTCCCAGATGATCTAGAAAGGGAGTGTATTCTTTATCTGCACTAAAATATGTGGGATACTCATAAACTACAAGAGGATAGACACCTCCCTTAACCAGGATATGATTATCACCCTCATTTCATCAATACACTCTATTTTTTGTTCGATAAGGATTCCTTTTCCATATCATAGAACCTTGGAATATAAGAGCATCACGAAAAACTATGTAGTGCTTGTTTCGGCACCATGGAAACTCTATACCAACTAATTTCAATAACATATCTAGATGGTTGAATCTAAGGATGGGAGAAATATAGAGCATTACACTTCACTATATCCCCATAAAAATAGAAACCTTAATATATGGAGTTTTATATTTTCATAGCCTCTGAAGAAATCAGATGACCATGTAACGTACAATAAATTTGGTAACTATAATTCAATTTCCTCACATTAATGATTCCCAAAAATCATGAACATTTGGTTGGATAGCTGGAAGATATTTGAACTGGGCCCCTCAAAGAAACAGTAATGAATTTCACACATATAACTTGATATTGCAATCAACCAAACACCTTCCCGTAAAAAATGATTCTGGTCATAGAATTTCATTGCAACTATGTCCTACAAGATAATGGTTATTCCGCATAAAACATGATGTTGTAAAACCTACCATAGAATATATCAAGATGTGGACCCATCTCACTAGGTCATGGGAATATTTATAACCACATAAACCTCCTAGATAGTCAATTCATGTGAGGATTAGTGACATATCATTAGTAGCTACAAATAAACCCCAACCTACTGGGATGGTGTAATTTATATCTCAATCACAATAAATTGGTTCATCATCCCCTAATAAGTTCATGTGAACATAAATGTTGATTCCTGATCAACCTCAGCTAACTTGGTTGGGGGAATTTATATCTCAACATTCATCCTGGAAGTCATAAAATCCTTGACTAGAATCATTAGATACTCAAAAATAGGTTTAGTCCACACCAATTTTGGTCCCAAATAACCCTTATCCCATAGTTTTGGGGTCATTTTTATCATCATCATCATAATATAGAGAAGTAATATTCTATGGGATGGGAAGTAAATATCAATGTTTGGATTCAAATCTGTTCCCCCTCGCCACAAGACAAACCTCTACTATTTATGGCCCATTCATCAACCATGATAATATCCTCCCTTAAGGACATAACTGAAATGATGATATGGGAGGATCATATGGAGAAGGAAATCATACCCTTCCATGCTTTCAAGAAAAAACCTTCCAATATGTCCATGATTTCAAGATGAGGGTGATTTGGATGGATCGACTTAGGTTCCACGAACATGTTAGCAAAGAAGGCTTGAAAATCAAGCATCTCTAAATACTGTGTGGCCAACTCTCTAGAAGAACACATCCAATGATAAATAAAAAGTTGTGGATTCATCCCAATCACCACCCAAAAGATTTGAAGTTTATTCAATGTAGGATCAACAATCACAATATGAGAATGAGATAAAAACTCTTATACAACTCAATGAGGAGGTTGTCAGGTGAAGTATTTGCATGGGGTATCATCTTCAAGATGAGATGAATATTCTCACTCCCATAGCTGATCCACAAGAAAGACAAGTAATGGGGTGTCAAAGTGGCTCTAGATCTAATAATTAGGTCTATATAAGTGAGGAATTGTAATGTGATAATGAATTACCTCTATTATAGTGACAACATATCCCTGACCAAGGTGATCATTCTTTCTTATGATGAATTATGAATAAATGGGTGATGAAGGTGGTGCCCCCTCATTGACCCACACCCACTCCCTGTAAATGGGAGGTGGCTCAAAAAACAATCCCCCCAGATCTTCTTAACATCATTGTGCCCCTGGATACCCAAATAAAATCCATGAAATGGAGACACACACCTGTGCAGCTTGAGAGGATGTCATATCCTGAGTGGGTGGATAATACTCTAACCCCACCAAATTTAGGAAACCATTCCTTCTCTTTATTTGATTATGTGATCAACCTAAAATAATATCTCACGCACTTAATATCCCAATGTGGTCTGATGTTGGGTCTTTGAGATAAACAGGAGTAAACAATTAGATGATGTTGTATACAGACTCTAACAAGGTTAGCCTTTATTTCGTACAACAGTCTTCCAACAAGATACCTTCTAGGAGGAAAATACATTAATCATCAAATTTCTTTTTCATTTCATATCCAAACTGAAAAAACCTGAAATATATGACTTGATTAACCACAAAAAAAACTAAAATGATAGGTTTTATGATGTCATAGAAAAAAGTGATAGTTTTATCCTATTCTCAGAGAATCCCTCTCTCACAAGAGAATTTTTTGTAAAAATGCACTAAAAATATACTAGATTAGTTGCATACACATCTGATCTCAAAGAATTATCTAGGTTAGATTCATGAGTATGAAAAAATTGTACAACATATGGAATATATCATTCAACATTCTTGGTCAAAATCTCGACTCATGCTATCATCATAAGGGAAAGGTCTAGATAGTGTAGAAGATGCATCTATCGCTCTCAATCCATTAACAATTCCCAACAAAAAACCTAGGTTTGTCTTAATCCATCTGTCACCTCTGGTTGATCAATGACAACCACACAATATCAATTGGAAAAAATTATAACCAAATCAGGTTTTCTTAGGAATTGAGGAAAAAATTAATAAAAAATAATATTTATGACTTGAACAAGTCCTCGATTATTTCATGGCATTTATGGACAATACCCTTTTCAAGATACCATAGCCCATGTAGCCTTATGAGTTCAACCTCACTAACCATCATTACTATATCCCTTTATATATAGTTTTGGATAACAATATTCATGACTGGTTCTTCTTCAAATATATCCTTTAATGAATTGTTGATTCTAGATAGGTGTTGTCAGATAACTCGTCAGAGCAGGTTGAATTCATAATGATTTCCTATAAAGAAGAAGTGGGTGAATGGAAAAAGTTTTTTGTCCTATAGTGAATAGATGTTCAATAACTCGATTACTTGGAAATCTTCTGATTGAGCTCAATCCACCCAAATATCATTACTATATAACCCAAAATTGATCCACCACCTAAAAAAGCGATGTCATATATGTCTCCCAAAAGTGGAGTCATAAATCAAAAGTGGGGAGAAACATAATAATAGGAGTTGTATTCTACCCTAGTGCAATATATATCTCTTGAAGATTTATTCCATAATACTTTTGATGTAATGGAACCACCCCAACAAATAGTACCACCATTGGATGAAGATATCATCTTTCTTTTTCTCAACATGATGAACTTCGAAGACCCCTTCTATGGTGATGAATATTCCTATAAGTATGAGTTCCTAAAACCATACTAGGTAATAAGAGACCACATGGAAAGCAACCAAGGATACGAGGGACATCACAAGCATCATCAGACCCAATATTTTAGTCACATCACTAAAAATAACACACACACACACACAAATATATATATATATATGAAACCCATAAGAATGTAATTCGTAAAACCCAGAAAACAAATGGATGTGTCCCAAAACCCTCTAGTAATCGTCTGCACCTAGTTTTTCTATATGTCCAACAAGAAAGAGTTTTATTATCCAATTAGATCAGGAGACATGGAATGCCGGCATGACCCATGCCATTGGAATTAGATACTCCTAAGACCAATGCACAAGTAATAGGCCCATAAACTTAAAATTCCTTTATTCTTGATCAACATGTCTAAGAGAAACCTCATCTTATGAAGTGTCGACCTCTCAAACAAAATAATAACATTCTTAAATAGCTAGAGGTTGTCCCATCCAATATCTCAATCCGTATGACCTCCATATTTCAAAATAAGTCATAGAGGAACTTGTTAAATCCATCCAAATCCCATAGGAACATGAGACAGAAGTCACTACAGGTGGGGACTATAAAATGGAGACCACATTAGTTGAATTTTATCTATCAATATTGTTCACAGATCCAGATCATAAAGAGGTCATCCAAGGACACATCAAAACCCTATATGTTATGAGAATACTCAATAATGTTGACATGAAAATTGATATAATTGATAATTGATCATGGATCAACCTCATCCTGGTTTGAACACTCCGATGTTTGGGATATATCAAAGGGTATTTTTTACCCAAAAAGATGACTGTTCAAGGTTATGATATGTTTGGTCAAAGAACTCTTAGAAAACTTAAACTCAAATCTCAGTTTGGGATCAAACATATAACACAGAATTTATGTTTATCCAGCATGACGCGCCATATAATGTCCTCTTCAAAAGGACCTAACTCTATATCCACATGGTAGTGCATTTAACATTCCATCAATGTATCTAACACCTCATCGATGGAAAATTTGGTATACATCATGGGGACAGGACCCCCTTAGAGACTTGAGAATATACATATATGGAAGTAGGTTTCAATAAAATGGGTTGAAAAAACCAATGGTGTATGATCATATAAAGGTTGAATCCTCTAACGGCTTAGGGAAAGCCCCTAAAAATCCTAAGAGTATGCTCAATAGTTATTATGTGATCCCCATAAACCTATTGATCTAATATACCAGGTCCAAGAATCTCATCCCCTCCTATCTCAAGTGATTGTGTAAAATAATATAAACTCTAGAATCTCTCTAGAATAACACAAGCAATAAGGAATGATAATATCTCTTCTCATGGCCTCTCTCACCTCAATAGTGGCATAAATTACCCAATATTTATTCCTCTGTCTGGGAATGCCTGCATATAGTTATATGTGAAAGAAGAAGAAAATTTCCTCAGTAACACCCTTCACGTATTCAAGGAAGGTTCCACCACCACCGTCGATGAGCTCAAGAAGTTGAATCTGGGAACTGAATAATACCCAAGACCTACACTGATTAGTTTAGTTATACACCTAAAAGATCAATAAATGTATATTTCATTTCAAAATCAAATCGTAAATGTAATCACATATAAAAATACTTAAATTCTTGTGATGAATCTAAAACTGTCTATCCACCATCTCATATTACCCAATGATCATTGAGGCTTCACGTATTCATCAGGGTGGGACAACCCCTATAATAAAACCAATTTAAATGTGGATTTTAAAAATTTGATAAAGTAAAACATTGTCCAAAAAGTGAAATACCCATTATAATACTCCAACATCATCCCAGTCAAGAAAAAAACATGAATATTTGGATATTGCATCGATTTTAGAGACCTTAATCAGAACTTCCCAATTGATGATTTCTTATTGATGATTACATAACTCTTGATCTAAGAGACTTTTGGATTCTAATCCCTTTACATCAGGGATGGTTATTCTGTGTAAACTCAAATTAAGATGGCCCCTGAAGATGAAGAAGTCACTACTATTAGAGCATCTCAAGGGATATTTTTCTATAATTTCATACATTTCGATAAAATAATGTTGTCACAACATATCAACACACCATGAATAATATAATTACATTTTTATTGGGAATAATTGTTGAATTTTATGTTTAAGATCTATCGATAAATACCCAAATGATATGTGAAAATTTCATAGACTTCAAACAATCATCAGCAAGCTGTGATAGCATAGTCTGAATATGAATCCACTAAAATTCTCATTTATGGTAACATCAAGGAAGTTGCTTGTCATTGTGGTATTCCATTGCATCATATAGGTCAACCCATAAAATATGAGTGTTTTTTTAGTAATGTAACCCCATATGAACATAAAATAGACAAAGGGGACTATAAGGGAATATCTAATATATTTTTCATTTCACAACCAACTTTCCTGGAAAATCACTCCCCTTCACCAAGACAATGAAGAATGGAATCATTTATCAAAAGGATAATGACTATAAAAAATCCTTTTACTATCACAAGCAGTATTTAATTCACTCACTAGTTCTAATGCCTTAAGAGGAATGGATTATACTCATCATGTCTGTGTCTGCCATGGAATTATCAATGGGCGCTCCCCTCTCGTAGAAAAATGATGCGGGGAAGGAGAACATTCTCTATTACCTAATCTGAAAAATTCTAGGTACTAAGAATCCATACATAGATATTAAGAACAACTCACATGATAAAATATTTACAATGTATAAGATGATGCATTAATCATAGAACTATGAAGTCTATTTGTTTAATCATATTGATCTGATCAAATTCGTCCTTACACTCCCTAGGCTAATAGGGTGTCTGGACTGATGGGTGGTCATTCTTTAACAATATGACATCCCATTCGTATTGCAATAGGAAATTAAATGGAATCCCTATATAACTTATACATTGAACATCCTACCCAGTTAAATACACCAGTGGACAACAAGCTCCCATTGTAGGGGTATTCTATTCACATGACACTCCTCGGACATGGAAGATATATTTTTATGGAACTCCCTAAATTACTATTAGTAAAAGTATAGAAAACAAAAAGATTACTTGGGTTATATAGGGATTGTATTTCTCTCTCCAAAAAATTAGTTTTTCCATACTCATTCCACTATCTAAGGGACTCTTTAATAATGAGATTCAATACCAAGCCCTCATCAGTGGCCTGGAACAAGACCTACAGTTTTAGATAACCTACCTAATTGTCAAAGGGGGTTCAGAACTAGTGATAAAGAAAATCAATAGATTATATTTCATCAAAAAGGAAAAAATTTCCCCTCTCACTACCTACATTAAGGGAATAATGACATAGTTCCCTTTTGAGGCCACATTGCATCATGTTACCCAATGAAAGTATGTAAATCCCCATGCACTTGTTAATGAAGTCACAGTCATGGCTGAACCGGATCAGGATAAATCACTCATTCATATCACATACTAAATAATAGTCTCATCGGTCATCATCTTTGATATGGAATAAATTAATTAGTTCAACACCCCCCAAAGCATGATGAACTGATATCCGCCCTAGGATGGATGGATCTAATAATTGGTTATTTCCACAATAGAGTTCCCCAGACAAAAAGAGTCAAAAAAAATCAAGTTAGATGTCGTGAAATAAACCTTACCTTTTGGGATTACCCAAATCAGAATAGAATCTCTATACAGGTGAGGAATTGATTTAATTATTCTTAGATCCATAAAATAAAGAGAGAATCACAACTTCATGGAAGAATTCCATGTAAGCTCATATAGCCCTCATCATTCTGGGACTAGGATCTCCCATAGAAACAGAATGCTAGGTTATTACTGGAAAAACATGTTACAGGATTATGTAGAGTTCACCAATAATGGTTATTCATTCCATATCCATGATAAATTCATTCATCATCCCCGAAAATTTTTACATAAAACCAAATATTCCTAGCCATTTCTGATTTGATGAATGGATTTTTTTGGGTCCATATAACTCAACCATAGATAAGAAGTATATATACATCCTTATTACTACTAGGTTCATTTCTAAATAGGATAATGAAATTCCCTAAAAGGATGTTAGGATGTAGAATATCATATACTTTTTAATGTCTCATATCATCACCAGGTTCAGAGTCTATCACACAATATTGAAAAACAACAACACCAACTTATGTTCTATAGAGTTGAAGAATGTATATCTGGAGTAAAATATAAATTCCAATCACTAATATCACTATCATGAAGTGGAAAATGAGAATATATTTGACATAAATAATAATATATTAATTATACTAAAGAAGACACTGAATAATGATAAGAGGTCTTAGTTGGAAAATCTCTTCCATGATTTATAGTCCTTTAATAAGAATCTGTTTGATGAACTGTCTGGGTCTCTTAGTACCCCAATGATTCCAAGAAATAATCCTGCGAAGTTGGAAAAAAATAGGATGGGCCATATATCATACATTAGGTATATCATAATGAATCTTACTCACTAGAAAAAATAGGTGAAAAAATGTCACACCCCCACCTATGTGAGATTTCCAAACAAATAATTTTCATTGCTATTATAATTTTCAACACATCCTTTTTCATGAAATTAAACATAAAAAGATCATCTTGGTTCTATGATGTAAAATTTTAAAAGCTCGTCCAGGTTTTATGACATTAAAAAATAAAACCTCATGTCAGTTGCATAAAGTAAGATAGCTAAATATCATTCTGGTCAAATGATATTAAACTGAACAATATCATACAAGTTCCATTTAATTCAACATAAAAAGACCATCCTGGTTTCAAGATGTCAAATTGGAAAAGATCATCCTAGAAGAAAAACGTTAAACATCACAATGTCACAAGTACCACTAGTAAAACATTAAACATCATAGAATCACATGTCCAAACAACATGACACTAAACATTACTCATCACACCCACATCGCATGATGTTTAACTATAGGAGGACCACCATCTCACTAATGACTCACCTCACACAAGCTTGATCTTTGTGAAATAAAGATGAAATTCCCCTTTCTTGGGTGAGAGTTAGCTCTACATAGGGAGTCCATCTTTCTAGAACTGTGTGTGGATTGATTCCTACCATCACATGATACACGGTGTTGCTCCAACCTTGTGTCTTGGGTCCATCCATTGTATTCAATATCCTTCATGTCAGGTTATCCTCATCTTTATAACATGATGTTAAACTATACAATGAAATCCTCACCACATGATACTAAATTGCATGGATTCCCCAATGGTTCGTCTTCATTCATGTCAGGGGTACAACGTCTTTACCACGTTATGTTAAACTACACAACTGATGTCCTTACTACACAACATTCGACTGCATTGTTTTGTAGAACATTGTATGGTGCCATTATCATTTAAATAAGTTGTTTAGGGACTCGACAATAATATATATTTGTCCAACCACCACATGATATAAAATTCTCTTTTTCACATCCTTAATTTCTTCAACATGGTTAGATGATCCCTTTACATTCCATATTTCACACACTGAGTAGCAAATGCATGAGCTTTGGAATTTTAGTAAGGAATTCCCCACACAAAAAAGTAATAACAACCCATGACGTGCCCATTGTGGTCCTGAATGCAAGACCTTACAATGAAAACCATGATTCCTCAATGCATGATGTTAAATTCCATGGTTTATTCCCCTTTAAGGAAATAATGTATAACATTCCTATCAACCTCACCTGAGAAGACCACTATTGTTGGTTATTGGCCTCCTACAACATCTCCATTCAAGAAGTATCTGTGACATGATTCTTTATATGACATGATACATAGTGATTCCTGAATCTCCAACCCCAGGTCTAGTCACAACAAATAAACCTAAAAATTCCCCCATTATGTGTATTGGTTAGGATTGGGTAGAAAGTTTCCCTATCAAGAATTACATATGGAATGATTCCTATTTCATAGGGATATGTAGTTAATCTAAGATCTATATATTTGGGTCCTTATGAAATACCCCTTTTATATTGGGAATCCAACATCATTACCTTGTGAAGTTAACTGCACAATTTCTTAAGAACTATGTGTAGCATGATTCCTATAATTGAGTGCTACATAGGGAAACAAAGTTTTACGTCATTGGATCCAGGAACAATACACCTTTTCACATCAAGAATCCAATATCCTTGCCATGTGATGTCAAACTACATTGTTCCTTGAGAACTATGTGTGGCTAGATTCTTTTCATTATATGATTAGTAGTGACACCCAGATATTCAATACTGGGCCCAACTATAATAATAAATGGAAACAATGCCCACCTCTGCATATGGGTCATAACTACTTAAGGATTATCACATTTAAGAACTATGTGTGTATTTATTCTTGTCATTATTTGATACATAGTGAAATATAGATCTCCAATAATGGGGCCAAATACAAAAACTGATAACCACATCCTTACCATGTGAAGATTAAACTACAAGGAAAATTTCATGTCGCATGACATTAAAACTGCATAAAAAATATTTTCTTTCCACATGACATTAAAATACAAGGAAAATGTTCTTACCACATGCCATTAAATTAAACGTAAACCAGTATGTCTCCCTTGTATGACATTAAACTATGTAGACCATCATAGATTGCAATCCTTTATCAAAGGAACACAATAGAAATACCCTATTCATCCATGTTACGGGGTTCTTACACCATCTTTTAACACCACAATCCATAAATACCACATCATGTCTCGATCACCTAAAGTATCTGCAAACCATTCATGGACCTTATAAATGAATACCAATATTAAAGAGACTATTTTTTACTATAAATTCATTATTATGGATCTTGTATATGAGCTTATGGACATTAACCAAATGGTTCACTCTGTAAACATGGATTTCTAATACTTATGTTCCATGACATCCTCATTGAAGAACTCAAAAATTCAGTGTGTTCAGGTCCATTCCATGTATGATTATCCCATACCATTACTGAAGACATTAGATCCTCGATCCATGATTTAACGCATTTCCAACTCCCACTGAGAAGGATGTTACGGTAAACTTGACCATGGAAATCATAATTAGGCTCTTGTGTATCATCCCTCGTATAAGGCCCATGTGTGTAATGACCCTAAACTACCTAAAATCTGGTCAAAGATATACAACCATAAAATCTATCATATAATGGTCCAAATAAAAAAGACCATAAACTATAAGAAAAATATTCACAAAACATGCCATGTTGAAAATAAACAAAGATAAGCTTGAAAGAAATTAAATTCTTCAATCACTAAACTATTCATCTTTACATTTTAGGAATAAAAGTCGATGAAAATAAATAAGGAACAATTCTCATAGGGTCTACTATATAGACTTAGTAAAATACATGATTTTTTTATAGACCCCCTGGTTTATGAAAAAACTAGAGTAATGATTTTTTATATCTCCTCACTATGAGAATATGTTTTCTAGATAGTGTAAAAACTTTTAGGGTGATCAAACCCTTCTTAGATATTACACATTCCCCAAATCACACTTCATGATTTTAGTGCCTCAGATCACTATAAAGCTTCTATAGACCATAGAGAAGGATACCAAGAATAATGGGACCATTTTATTGGCATTGGATTTATATTTATGGCTTCGGTATATAAACCTATAGTCATCAACCAAATGTGTCACTCTATAATTAAGGTATTCTGATCCTTGTGAGCTCTGAAATCACTACGAAAGAACTCAGTTACTTAGTGTGTTTTGGCCAAATACTAGTCTAAGTATCTCATATAATCTCCCTAACCCAAGAACATTGGGTCATGACATACAATATTCATAGGAATCTATCTGAGTGGATTTTCCATCCTCGATGTTACACCACTTTGTTTTGTACTCTATCTCAAAGAAAGCAAGTTAAACTCCATTATCAAACCTTTGATGCCATCACCTCATGATTGAAACCACTACTACAAAATAGACCTTAAACTATTATAAAAATAGAAATTATTAGTCCTAGAGAAGATTTAACTACCAATGAGAGATTAAAAGACCTATCCTTTTAACAAAGATAAAAAAGTGATAATAAAGGGGCATATAGCGGTGTTCCATGACAACACACTTCATCACTAGGAGTCAGTATAATCAACTACCAATAAAAAATTCAAATTAAATTAAATTTACAAAAAAAATAAAAGAAAATAAAACTATATAATAGACATTTAAAACATTCATTTATACAATTACATAAGTAAAAATTGTTACATACATTTAAAAACATCAATTTTCCATAGTCTTTTCATCTTGACCCCAACTCATTCTATTTCCAAAGAATCTACACATGCTAAATAAAATGAACGCACATGTATAATAAAAACAATTATGTTAGTAAATAATATATATAAATTAATTAAAAAATATGTTAATTTTAAACTAAAATTGGATTTATACTAGGAACAATGTGTATCTGATTGAGTTGTAGATGATTCTTACATGTCATGCCATTTCTTGTTCATCTTCAAGCATTATCTCTATGAAAATTAAACAAATAAGTATAATAAAAAAATGATAAGGAAATTTATTAATTAATATCCATTATATTTATGAGAAAACAATGTAGGATTTTTTTTCCCATTTTTGCCGATGTGATGCATGTTTTAAACTAAAATTACACATATATATTGTAATGAAACACTTGGATTCATACCAGGTACACCAAGCAACATATTGAGGTGAGGATGATCCATAAACATCCCAAATGAATTATGCATAATTTTACTAAAGTACCCAATCAATTTTAATGTGTTTTCATTGTGATTATAATGTCTCGTATCTTTTTTACTACAATGTCATTTCAAAATGGAAACACGTACCTTGAGTCATAACAGTAACATCATATGTCAGTCTTACGTTAGTCTAATTCCTAAAAGTCTAAAATGGCTTATGAATTGTTTTCTTAAATTATCAAAACAAACTGATTATGATTTCTAATTTTTCATTGAGTTTCACTTTATAAACTAAAATGTAAATTTTAAACTGATAACGAACACTTTGATTCATACGAGGAACATCATGTATTAGATTGAGGTACAACTTATTTCATCACGTCAAAATTACTTATGGATAATTTTCATAATTTATCAAAACAATTTAATGTCTTTTCTTGTTTTTCAGTATGTCAATTATCCTTTTTACTATTATTAATGTTAATTTTAAATAAAAAAGATTTACATGGAGTCATACCAGTCACACTGTGCATCTAAGTGAGGTGTGGCTAATTTATACATGTCCCAAATAAGTGATGGATCATTTTCCTAAAGTATCTAAACAATATAAATGTGTTTTCATGGTTCTGAGTATGTCAGTTGACTTTTTTACTAAAATTTATGTCAATTTTAAATAAGAAATACTCAATTGGAGTTACACTGGTCACATTGTGCATTAGAATGAGGTGAGTCGAATTTATACAAATTCCAAATGACTTATGAATCATTTTACTACAGTATAAAAACATTAAAAATGTGTTTTCAGGATTTTAAGTATGTCACTTTTATATTTCAATAAAATTCCATTTTCAACTGGTATCATACACTTTGAGTCAGACAGGTCACATAGTGTCACAGTTTGATGTGAGACAAATTCCTACATGTAAAAAATGACTTACGGATCGTTGTCCTATATTATCAATTCAATCCTAATGTGTTTTCTTATTTTTAAATGAGTAACATATTTTTAAATAAAATAATAATTTTAAACTGATAATAAACACTTTCAGTCATATCAGGCACATTGTGCATTAGACTGAGTTGAAGTAGATTCCTAAAATTCATAAATGACTTATTGATAGTTTTTATAAATTATAAAATAATTCAAATGAATTTTCTCATTTTTGAGAATGCCAGTTTCCTTTTTCAAAAAAAATTAATTTAAATTTAATATATAAACATGTACATCGAGTCATACCGGTCGTACCATGTATTATATTGACGTGAGAATGATTACTACATGTCTGAAAAGTCTTATTGATCATTATCCTAAAATATCAAAACAATATTAATGTTTTTTCTTGGTTTTTAGTATATATGTTTTCTGTTTAACTAAAATGTGATTTTAAACATGAAACTCATACTTTGAGTTATACCATTCACATCATCTGTAATTTTGATGTGATATTAATTTATACATGTCAAAAATGACTTACAAGTTATTTTTCAAAATTATCCAAACAATCCAATCATTTTTTCTATGTTTTCAATGATAGAATATTTTTGAAATAAAATGTTTGTTTTTCATTGATTACAGACACCTTGAGTCAAACTAAGAACATAGTATATCAGATTAAGTTGTGGTTGGTTCTTACATGTCACAAATGTGAATGTTATGGACCATTATCTTCATCATCAACTCTTATCACAAATCATAATCATTGATTTTTTTTGACACTCATCCTCCATCTATATGCGGACAATAACATATATTTCTAGAAATGCATTATATAGTATCCATTCACGAAATGACTACAATCTATAGTAGTATAAACAAAAAAATATATATGGGATGAGTCTTAAGAAAAAATATTTTCAATAATAAATGTTCATGAGATATAGATGATGAGGACATCATTTTTACACCATTTTTTCCCTAAAAGGTGTAATTTCTCTAAATCTTGAGAATTTCATGGATGGTAATTAGAGATTCCAAAGGATGGAACCAATACATGTAGACCAAAAATGATGATTACCTAAAAACAAATTTCTAATAATTATTCCTACGTATATAGAATTTGATAACCTCCATTATATTTGTTGGAACAAGTGATATGACAACCTAAGGAATCATTTAATTTAAAAATAATGGTATTTTAAATATTTAAAAAAATATCAAAATTTTAATTTCAATTAAACATATACAAATAATGGAAAAAATAATTTTACATAAAAAATAAACCTAAAATGATAATGTTTTTAAACATCTAAAAAATATTAGTTTATAAAATGATTCAATAATTATGTCTAGATAAGTTGAAAACAACAATTATTTTCAAGAAGATGAAGACTGAGATTTATAATAAAATTTAATTTTTATTTACATTATGTGTTCTTTGGTGATTTTTTGGAACATAGTTTAAAATTTTAGTCATAATGAGTTAAATAATAGTAATTATGAATGAAATAAAATTTTTAAAATAAATGGGAGATGACCTGTTCTTACAAAATTAGGTTTAAAGTTAGACTGGTCATTATAATTAAAATTGGATGATGAATTTCTACCATTGAATGAACTTTATTTAACATGTGACAAATTAAATGGCTGTCTGAAGGATTGTAAAGATTTTTAAAAAGCATAGACGAATGAGAATAAAGAATTAGAAATGTATTATATGAAAAATAATAAAATGTTAGAGGAATTTATTATTTATTTGGCAGTAAACAATTTACAAAAGAAAAAATTATTAATATTAGATATTGGTTGTTCATATCAGAAGATAGGTAAATTAATGTAATTAAATATTTTTTACAATTTAAAATGATACTTATTATTTTAAATGTGGTGGATCTCTTAATATAAATTTTTTGTATCTAAAAAGATGTTACAAATAAAAGGAAATCATAAAGAATTCTTTGTTTCTCGATCGATTAATAAAAAATGTACATAATGTTTATTAGATATGAGATCAAGGAAATGAATTTATTTTTAAGAAGTATTAATGAGTAGGTTATCATTTCAATGATGGATATATTTTACAAAGGTTTAGAACTATATCCAAACAATATTATGATTTTGGGTCAGTAAAAATTTATGGCAATTGTGTTTGAAAGAGTAAATTGAGTTATGGTAGTGATTATTTTATCTTGTTAGATAGTGAGATATTTAAATATTGTCTTAAAAAGGGTGGTTTGATATGTTTTATGGTGATAAGAAAAAATTAAGAGATATTGTTTACTAATTAAAATGTTGATATTTTAATAATTAAAATAATAAATTGTACATTTAAAGGAAAAAACCCAGGGATTTTATTCATTATGACATATATGGACACTCAAAGTATAAATCAATGAATTATGATAAGTATTTTACTTCCCACATTTATAATTATACTTATAACATATGTATTATGTTTTAGTCACATATATAGGTATATATATATTGATCTAAAGGGAATTAAAATTTTAATAAGAAGTATTAAGAATGGGTTCGGTTATGTGGTAAATAAGTATATAATAGATTATGGGGTTGAGTATATGATACACCTACTGTGGGGTGGTAAAAAAATTATTTATATTCCTCATTAGAATAGCACAATTGATGTTCGTGGTCATTCCCTAAATGATTTTATTTTGGATCACTCACTATTCCAACAACATTATTATATTTCGAGTATTTTATATATTTTTTGAGAAAAAGAAATATATTGTAGATTTTGAAAAAAAAAATGTGGACAATATAACAACAATAATGAATATATTAGATAACAAAACATTATTATCAGAAGCATTGATTATTCCTTGTGGTATCTTCTATATGTGTGTTTAATTTTTTTTAATGTGTTGTACCAACTAAATTACCATACTATATAAATGATCAATATCATGCACCTAACCGCCTCTAACTATTTATCCCATGTAAGGAACTAGTGAATTGCTATCAAATGGTCATACAAAGTACTATAATCTACGTCTAATGGTATGAGGTATCCCTCAATTGAGTAGAATAACCATTGTCTTCCATATCCATCAGGATGAATGAATTAATAGAACCGCATTGTACATGTTCAGTGGCCACTATGTCAGTCCTCATATTGTCACAAATTTCTATCATATTCATGTTAAATTTTGAAGGGACATAATTTTTCATACTATATCTTGTGAAGAAGTAGTTGAGTTATGAATAAAATAAATAATGATGATAAAAAAATCCTATGACTCAATGATAAAAAAAACTATAACCTGCAAATAGAAAACTTCAAACCAGAAATCAATGAGTGAGGAGGAAAAAATAGAATTCCATGGATTGAATATTTTAATCATCCAAGAGAAAGTTAAGATACCATAAGGCTCGTATTTAATTTGATCCTTCAATTCATTTGACCGTTGAATCTTTCGAGACATGAATTCGACCATTGGTATTATTTGATCCTTGATTCTATCCTAGATTCAATATTGGATTTGACAAGGATGTGATCTGGTATTAGGTGCGTCAGTGTAAAGCTTTATATAAGGATATTGTTTTATGATGGTTAGGGTTCTCAAAATAGATTGGGACACTTTTTTCAATGCTTCCAAAAAAGAACTACTAAATATACCTATTATCACCGCTTATTACTTAAGCGTTGATAAATGATTTATAATAATAATTATAAATAAAAGAATTTTTAAATATATATATATATAAGTAAATAGATTTAATATATATATAAATATAAATATATAAATATAAACAAAGTAAATATTTTTGTTATAATTTTATAATTATTTAAATATATAATTATTTATCGATAATTATATAATTACTTTTTGAATAAATACTATTTATATGTTTTCATATTTATATGATTATATACATATATAAATATATATATTTAAAATTTCTACATAGATATAAATATAGAATGTATATTATTTACTTGTTATTACTTCATAATTATTTAATTATATATAATAATTAATTTATTATTATATTAATACTTCTTAATAACTAATTTATATTTTTGTATAATTATAAATATATAAATGTAAAAATATAGTAAATATAAATTAATAAAAATATTTACTAATAAATATTTATTTACAAATATATTTTTAACATTATTAATGAAAATTGAATCTTAAGTCTCGTTGCATGATAAAAATGGGTGAAATTGAATAACTAAAAATGAGTACACTTTAACAATATTGGAAAAATGGATAAGTTTTATTAGATACATATAAATTATTAAAAATAATGTATATATATTCTACTAAAGATGAGTACAAATTGAAATCATTAAAAAATAGTACATATTTATATTTATATAACAGAAATTGATTGATTGCCCCCAAAATAAATAATATCAAATATCCGATAAAAAATTTAGAAATGAATTAATTCCTAACTGTAATAAAATTTAAAAAACAAATAAAAATTACAATTAAGCACCTGGTATATTAAATGTATCATATTTTAATTAAATTCTTAAAATAATACAAAATTTGGAAAAATTACCTAAATATTAGGTGTGTGTGTTTCTATATAAGATTTCATCAATTATGTAATGCATTTTATCTAAAAATCCTTTAATTACAAATATTCTTGAAAACCCAATATAAAACATAATTGATATATTTTAAATTGAAAAATCAAATGACATTCAATTATTACCACTACTCTATACAATTATTCATCATTTTAATTCAAATTAACATTAAATTTTGATATAATTCTCACTAAATAGATTAGTATTTACGGAAAAACATAAATATATTTAATTATATAAATCATATTTATATACATTAATATATATCTCTATTTTTAATATATTCTATTTACTAATAATATCAATATTTATTTACTTAAAAAACTTTTTAATATTTTTCATAATTTATGTTTTTTTACTTTTTTTTACATCATTGTATTTAATAAATACTATTTATTAGTATTTATAATTTATTTATTGTATAATCAATTAATTCATTTTTTTAATAATTATTTTATTAGAAAAATTTTTAAATTTATTTGAATAAACTTATTTATTTATTTTTATTTATTTGATTTTTTCATTTTTTTCAGAACCCTTATCATAACTAAAAAATCACATATAAATACATCTTTATTAGCGCTAAAAATAAAGTGCTAATAAAGGACACCTATTACCAATGCTACTTAAAAGGGTTGATAAATTCTATCCTTTAATGAGTTATTTTATTTACTACTATTAAAGGTCATCACTGCTAAAGGTCTATTTTATAGTAGTGGAACCACATGGCATAGGGATAAAGCTTCACATTTTAGATTTGAACTTCCCTAGGGTTTGAGAACCCTTCCTAAATAGCTTTCCTTCATACCCAACCTCATCATCAAGATGTTTGGGTAATCACAAATCTCTCATGACCCCCAAAAATGACTGGAGGTCATCATTACTTTACCTTGCTATCGATACGTAATATATTTGACCTAACAAATAATGTAATATCCACCTTTAATGAAAGGATCATAAATCCTTGTGATCCCTAGAAACATTATGGTGGAGCCTGGAACCTTATGGTGATACGGTTAATCCCCATAATGTCTTCCCCATCACATATTCATTGACTCGGACATTTGGGTTATGAATTTTATCACCCATACTCCAACAATCTATGTGGCCCTAGCTTCCATTATTTTTCACCCTCGACTAATATTTCCCCCATCAATCCTCCATTACCACTATAAAAGAGTGTAGACACCAATGTTTGACAATGATAGTGATGCATAAGGCATGGACCTAACAACCTGGTGAACCTACGCCTAGTAGGAAAGGAGATCAAATCCTCATGAGCCTTAGAAACACCATGGTAAAACACAACACCCTAGGGTGTTTGGAGTCATTCTTGTAATATTTGGACCACATTCCATGATAGTCGATCAAGTCATATAAATAACACATTAAAATATATAAAATCGTTTGGTATGAGTTAAAATACCTTAAACTACTATGATAGAATGTCCAAGCTAAAAGACCCTAAACTACAACGATAGAATATCCAAGCCAAAAGTCCCTAAAACACATCAATATAAGGTCTGAGCTAAAAGACCCTAAAATATATTGAGGGAAGGTCTGAGCTAAAATTTCATAAAATATAATACAATAATGTTTTTTTCTACAAGAAATGAAAATCTTATTAGGACCACCATATCTCCTCAGAGAAAATAGAACTACTCTCACCAAGCCTATCATCTTCAATGATAAATAATGAACTATAAATTTGGGACATGTATTTGAAACAGTTGTCCTTCTATGACTCATGTAATCTCAAGATAGATAGAGTAGATATATCAGTAAGGAATATCATTGGGGTTAGAATTCATGATTACGGGTCAATATGAATCTATTATGATTAAAACATTCATATATTGAATTCCATATTTACATGATATTATTAAAAGGATGGGTGTTTTTGGTGATTTATATAATATTGGATCAGTGAAAATTCATTCATATCATGAATGAATGATGAAATGGACAACAAAATGAAAGGTTCCATAAATCCATTCATTGAGAGCATCAAATAGGAGGAATCTGCACATTTAGACTCTCTCCTATAATCTTGTCACAAAAAAGAGTTCATATCAATGGTTTAACTATAATAAGACTCCATCGTCCAAGTTTACCATGTTGTCAAGTATCTGAAGAGAAGCGTTAATTTAACATTGATGTGTTGTTGTCCCCACCTCTTCTTCTTCTACCCTAGGATGGTGACTCTTGACTAATGTAGTCAAGTACTAAACACACTTTTGATAATTTTTCTATGAGAATTATGATGTTGAAATTTAATATGTTAGGTGAGCTAGGATTTCCTCATATCTCTATATTTTCAGGGTTCAATTGTCCATCTGGTCTTCAAATTTAGAAATAAATTGAAAACTATACATTAGTGCCTCCAACGCCTCCTTCATCTGTTCATAAAGGAGATCCACATCTTCAAGATCGTCCAAACTCATCTCATTGGTGAAAAAATATAGATGGGTCAAGTTAATATTTTTCATGACTCTCTAAATTCGTTTTTTTATGAAAACCATCCACCCCCAAGTCACTAACTATATGAAGAAGTTGTTTTCTATAGATACGAAATGTTTCCAAGGGAGTCCCATTAATAAAGGTTTAAATCTAATTCTAGATCAACCTATGTCATGGTTGATCTTCTGTGACTATAGATTTGGGCATGAAAAATGGTAGAATATCTGGTTTAGTTGGTAATAAAATATGAATTCATCCTCATATATCCTCTCCTAAATTAAGGAATCACCCATTTCTTGTGATGGAGGGTTGATTTTCTCTGCATATTCTCTACCACTATTGGGATAGTCATTGAAAAGATGAAGACACTTCCTTTAAGTATTTCCCAATTAATGAATCAGGTCAATCATTTCAATAGAAAGAGGGGTTGGGGAAGAAAACAAATTTCCAACATGATGAACCATCTTTCCGATCACAACATCTAAATAGGATGCCACCCATGCCTGATCATAATTCAGACTAAAAATGGGAAGAGCCTCATCAAACTATTGAATGATCTCAACATCTATTTATTCATGTCCCAACATTATCCAAAACTGGTTGATGATCCTAGGGTGTATCTCTCCTTGTACACCAACTGAAGGAAGATGGTAGACCCTTTGGGTCCGGCCAAGCTAATGATAAAACAAATAAGGAGTATATTCTTCAAAAAATATCTTCTTTTCCAACTTGGCTGCAATAACCCCCATCTTATAGAGAGATCAAGTAATTCCATTCATCAAGAAAGGTGTTACCATTATCAAATATCAGCTCAAACAGTGTATGATAATGGGTTAGTTAAAAGATCTCATATCGATAAAACACATCTTTAATCGCATCAAATCCTAGTGACAAAGCCCCATAAAAAGATATTTTTAGTAACCTAGGATGAGATAAGGCATCAACGATCCGGGTGGCATTATATTATTCATAAAAAAATTATCCCCTAACCAGTCAAATAAAAATTATAAAGGATCACTAATCCTATTGGGGATGCTTCCTTACTAAATTTTTCCCATTATTTGGTAAAGGTGTGCAAGGGTTGACACCTCTACAATAAGGTTTTGTCCCACCACTAGTTGTGTGACCATCACCAGAGTAGTGAATCGAATACCTAAATGTGTGTCCCAAGCTGGGAAAAGGAATCCATTCAATAACATGGCCATGAATCCCACCAGCCTAGAGATCATAGATATCTCTTGTGTTCCCACAATATAAACATGAAGTATGATCCTAGGCTACCAAAATGTCCCAATGTTATCATACAGTATCACAAACTTGTCCGGAAGGGCATCGATTAGGGTGTATAGTAGTCATCCTGACACAGTAGTGATAGAGGAAAATATGGATCCAATCATTGAAAGAGATGAGAGATTTCATATTCTTCTAATTTCCTCGATTTTCCTTCACAATTATGACCTTTCCCCTCACCAATACTGGAGTCTTCAAAGGATTAACATATACATCTATAGTAGGAAGGAACTCATCAAACATCATTCCAAGAGGGTGTGTTTAACCTAGCAGGTAGATATCCCATAGGTTGAGTCCCACCTCACCATGGGACAAATTAAATGAGTTGGTTTTAGGAAACCAACGGATAACCAGTTCTAAAATAATACGAGACTCGTGATTGATAATAAATTGGGAAATCCATACACCAATCTAAAGAAGGACAGAATATAACTGGTCAACAAACATTATGTAACTTTTTCTAACCCATAATGGCCATGACCATTCATCAAAAAAAAATACCACCATAATTGAGATAGAATTTCAATCTCAATCAACTACTCGGTCTGTTCAAGGAAGAGACGAATGTACTTGAGTAACCCTGAGATATATAATTATGAGATAAATCATAGTTATATGGACCCAAGCGAGAGTTTTCAAACATATAAGACAACCACTAGGATTGATTTGCGAGTAGTCAGTAATCCTTGACAATATTAATCTAAGAAAATTTAAGATATGTTGACACCCAACAAGACAGATTATTGAAGTACAATAGGGGAATGAAAACATGATCTCATAAGAAAAACACTTGTAGAGGAAACTAGTGTGTTAAAGGATAATTTTGAATCTCAAATGGAATAATCCATTTTTTAATCTTGTTATCAAAATTAACATGATATGGAGGGTAACAATTTTGGATTATAGAAATCATGGACCATTGATTATCCATAGTAGAGACACATTAACATGATCCAAAATCCATCTGAACAAAATTTGGTGGCATATGTCTATCAAATAAAATAATATCTTGCCAAAATTCAAAAACATGTAGTAGCATGCGCATTGAATGAATCATTAATGGGATAAGTGAATCGCATAAATGGATCGTGAATCTACGGGATACTAAAAATCTCATGGATCACATAAACTCACAAGAATTCTTATAACCTCATGACCCTTCAGAATATTCACAATCTCGTGACCTTGACATAGTCACAGGATCCACATAATAATTAAAAGATCGAGCGATCAGGTAGGTAGATTGTGTGAAAATATCAAGATGATCCTTCATCCACATATATAATGTTCCAAAAAAATTAAAAGAAGTATGTGGAAAAATTCAAGTGAGTTCCTGGGAAAAATAAGTATTTTAAAGTTTTTCTCCCAAATTGGGTTCTTGGTGAGGTCTTATGATAGATTCTTATGATAAGGTCATGAAAAAATTGAATCAGGGTGTAAGATCTCTAGAGAGATGAGTAGTTGATGAATGAATCCCTTTCTAGTCTCCTACATATTGGGAATTTGTCAAAATACAAAACATCGCCTGGTAGACCCAACTTGATCCAAGACAAAAATTAGTGATAGTACCAAATCATCAAGTGTGCATCTACATTCCTCAGAAGATATCCCTTGTCCCAACTAATGTTGCTTTTAAGGGAGGAAATTTGTTGACACCCGCCAAATAAGAATCATAAAATTCCTAAAGGAAAGAATGTCTGAGTATTAGTATAATTTTCCCCTCAAAACAATTGAAGAAGATAGAGACGATGATCGTGTGGGTAACATGGACCTCTAGGGGACACACAACCATATGACCTATGGAAGGTCATGCAGACGGTCATACACATTTCATAGTATGAGGATGATCTCATGGGGCCCATTCCAAAAGTACTTATATTATTTCAATGGAACCCAAGATAGTTAGTGACCGTGTATTGGATTTCATACAAGCACCCACATGTCGTGATAATTTTCAGGAATTAGGATCCTGAGAAGCCATCACAAAATAATTTAAAAATATTAGTGAAATACTTAAAGGTGGGAGCCACATGTGCTCATAAATGTCGTAAAACATGTCACTGATGGGTAGAGTTATTATCGTCAACAACACTCATACAACATTACACAATCACCAACCTATTAAAAATAAATAAATGAAGTAATTATGAGAATTATGTGAGCCCCATGGGGTCATAGACATCATACGATGTTCCCCTAGTGATTTTCAAGAAAGTGAAAACTCCCAGCGAAATGTCTGCCTTATCTCAAGAAAGTCCAGTAGCATGTCATCCTTATCCCGTGAAGGTCCCCAAATATTTTCTAGTAAACATGAACTCCCCATGTGTCTCTATAAAGACAAACGTATGGAATTTCCCAAGAAATCCTCACCCATCTCCGCAGGACTTTTTATTGTTCGTGAGACACATCACCAATGGGGAAACTAATTTTCTTCAACCACACTCAATAACACTTAGGAATACCCAAAGTCCATGTAAAATAATAAATAAAATAAAGACAAAAATGGAAAAGAGACTCTTTTAGTCAGAAAACTCTAGTAATTCACCAATATGGTCTTCCAAGACCCTTTGACAAGACGATGTGATCTCACAAAGGCCCCCTAGTATGCCATTATTGTATCGCTGAATATCCCAAAAAAGGCATCAAAGATTATGAAAAATCCTTCTAGTAGGAATCATGATCGCATAAAAATACTTACACTTGTCATGATAATACTAAATAATTCCCTCAGTATGTCTACATGATTCAGCAAAACCTCTTTAGTTGTCTATATTCCAATAAAGGGGACATTGATGAGAAGATTTCTTGGTAACTAAAAATCTTCTGACACCTCTGGTATGACCTACGGAAAAACCACATGATGAAGTGTGATTCAAAATCCCTCCATCAACTCTAGCCTTGATTTGGGAAATATGTGCTATAAAAATATAAAAATAACAAGGGTGGAAAGGCCTATAAATCCATCACCTCAGCATGAAAAATGGGCAGTGACATAGATATGAACTTTTCCTTGTGACCTCAAACTAGCACACTCGGGCACCATTGTATACTACATGGAGCAGCTAATGTCATGATAAGAAAACTTTTCCCATCATGTATGATCTAGAAAACAACAGGACAGATCATGTAGCCAGCATAATCACTTCATGTGATAACTCATAGATTACAAGAAGGACTTCAGGAGGGTACGGCGTAGAACATACTATATATCCACTAGATCACGCGAGTCTTAGAATAGGATTACACAGAATAAATATAATGAATTTATAATAAATATATGTAAAAATGTCTAAATTATGGGATACTTATGAGAGAGAACGTATACACTAATTCTCATGAACATCGTGGGAACCACCCAGAATATGTGACATCACCTAGACAGTTTTCCTAGATCTCATGATGCTCCTTTGGTATACTATTTGAAGAATGAGAAGTTATCATAACTTTTTGAAGAAGCTCTCATGGAATTCCTCGGGAATACCACCCAAGTCCAATTAATCCCTCTTGGATCATCATACAATCCTTTTGGCATCTATGAGAAATGTCTCTTGAATCATATGGTGGCACCAACACATGTTAGATGAGTCATTCTATATAACTCAGTCATGTCAACTAGCTCTCATGATGCCTTCTAGGCATGCCATATAGATATAGTTTTTTCCTCTAGAAATGTTATCCTGAATCATTCATAACCCTTAGGACATGTTTCATTGACTCTGATGATGTCTTCAAGGCATTTCCATCATCTTTTTCATGGACACTAAGGAAAGACAGTTGGATCATGTGATGCCCTCTAGGTAGGCTAGTCAGGATCATGCAATGGCTTCCAGGATTATCTAGTCAGGTCTCATGATGTTCTCTAAAAAATCCATCCTTGATCAATAGATATCCCTAAAATATTAAATCCATGTTATTTTATGCCTCTTTCAAAAGTCAACTAGATAATGCAATTGTATTTGGACATGACAGGAAGTCATACACTGAAATTTCAAGCACACAATTAGGGTAAGTCAAGCAGACAATTAGTCCATGTCTGTTGGACAAGAAGTCTAGTTCAATTAGGAATCGCAAGACATGATAACCTTGTCCATCCTTAGTGGAGAAGCCTTGATTAGAATGTAAACTCTAGTGTCTAAGAACCACTCTAATGAACTATGAGAAATATAATTTCCACCATAACTATGGTACGTAGGCCTCATACCCAAGGCCCAAACTCTATATAAAGCATCCAAAAGGATGTCCCAAAACATGAGTCCCACATCCACAAATAGATAGGCTAAGGATTTTCTATCCCTTGTTTCCCACACTGATCACGTCTCGCATGGGAATATGGATTATAGTGGTATTATCATAAATTCAGGGAAGCCTTAGTGTGTACGACGGATTAGAAGAATAATATTATAGGTTCTCAACATAATGGAAAACCTCTATATATATAATCCCATATCGACATAACTATAATGACTCAGATTCATTTAGTAACAAAGATACATTGCATCCCTTCTTAAGGCCCGAACTCAAATAGGCACCGACTTTAGTGTAATTACCGTAATGTCTCTGACATTTGCGTCATCGGGACCCACTCATTCCATGGGCTGACCATTCTACCATATCCATCAGTGGACTGAAAATACAACTAAAATATGATGAATATGATTCCTACAAAAACAAGGATATGTAAGAAACGTTCCTAAGGCCTAAGGTCCATATTAAACATCCTATGTTTTTCCTAGTACATATGTCTTGCATCCATATATAAATAGAATGATTAACTATAATCCATTTCTTCAGACACCGAGCATATCTCATATAGGATTGGGGAGTTACAAAGGTCATATCATTCACATCCTGAATCTCAACTAGCCAGAGAAATATCATTATGTAAGCCCTGATGAGTGGAATGAAATAGAAATCCCCCATATAAGGGAATATACCTTCGGGACAACCCCCAAAAAGTATAAATTAACTACTATAACATCTATTCCTACCAAAAATAAGAAATGTAGGATATCTCTTCATGATTCGAGCTCAAGTATTCAGTGAAAAGGTTCCCACACATATTTCCTTTCTAGATGACCTTAAACTGCATGGGTTTACAAACTATATGAATTTCGATTCCTATAAAAATAAGATATGTAGGATACCTTGTAATGTATCAATCACCTCTTAAGAATATTAACTTCCACCTTCCACGACATCAAATTATGATGTTCTTGGTTATTCATCTTCATCATGTAATCATACACTCATTAAATGAAATGGATGAGGAACCATAGATAATTTTATATGGATTCAATAATGAGATCTATTTTTTATTCTTTACATAGAATGAGTTAAACTATGATCATTTTTTTAGGATAAATTGTCCCTTATAAGGAATAAGAATAGATTCTTGAACATTTCTTAATTCTAAAAGAGATTCTTACAGTAGGAAACAATCCCCCCTAAAAGGGTGTGACAAGCATGCCATCATATCTTCTCAACTAATGTGATTTCTTATGTGTCATTGGGAATGAATCCCCAATTAACCACCTACCTTTATAAATCATGTATATACCCAGTTATGGATGTGGGAACCATTAGCAGTTTCTATTATCCACATTAATGGTTACCATATGTAAGTGATTGTGCAACTCATTTACACCCCCCCACCTTGTACACACAATCAACCATCAATCCATACCGAACACACCAAGTGGTTGTCTCTTTACAAAATAATAGTTAAATTACCTTAAAATTCACTATAGGGATCCTTGTAACTTGAACATAAAATATATGACATAACCCATTCATTGGAATCGAACTATGTGGGTCTGATTATTTTTAAATGGATACATAGGAACCAACTTTGTTAGGCCCAATACCAACTCAAAAATAACCACTAACTCCTTGGATGGTGTTAAACTCTATAGTTCCAATATGTGAGTATTTAAAACATGTTATAACCAAAAAAAGAGAAAATATGGAGATCCTTAGACATGTACAGATAAACACATCAATGCATGGTTTCCACCAATTTTTATCATATAGGCAACCAATCATAATATTATTACATGGAAGGATTTATGAACATGTATTAAATATATAATGGACTCTTATAATATTCATAATAACCATTAATTGATGATCCAACAGCATTTCTTCTCAACTAATGTAAAACCAAAAGTGTCTCTCGTATGCCTTAGTGCCTATATGACATTATAAAGAAAGTCTGTATTGCCTCAAAATGCACATGAATGGGGAGTTCTTCAAAAGAAACAATTAAATAAAATATTATTCTTTTTCTAATAAAGACACATAGATAATATTTATATTTATTATAGAAACATATTAGCAACTTTATTATTTTAGAACTAATCCACTATATATATAAATAATATATCCCAAACTATTATTCTGAATCCCATTCTCAGTTTTAAAAAAATAAATATACTTCTCCCACATATGATTCTATTTAATTTTTTAGTTTCTATACATTAGAAAAATTGAGATTCACAACCCATATTTAATACCCATTATATATTAATAAAAAAATATTTTATAGCATTATGTTCTATATTTGGATGATACTTATCTATATAATTGATAGTACATATTATGTTAAGATATTAATCTAAAATATCTAAAAAAATAACCAATAATATATCAAATAAACATTTAGTTAATTTTATTCAAATATATAATTAAAACTATTTTCCATGTAATTATTATGTTCTAAAAAATATTCAATAAATAAATTTAGCCAATATAATCCCACTAAAATGAATACCCATTTTATCAAATATATTAGTTGTATAAGATCCATATTTCTTAATAATTTTATACCAAATAAGTTATAATTTCAAAATATATTTTTTTAGGAAGAGAAAAAAAGAATGGAATATTTTATATAACTACTGGATAGTAAGTTCAATAATAACATTAGAAGATTTATCTAATAAATCACTTTAAGCATATTTTGTTAGTTATCAAACATCTGTGATTAGAAATACATCAAAACCCTAAATTTATTATTTTATGTAGTTACCTAGGTTTAGGGTCAATATAAAATCTGATAATTTTAAAGAATATTTATATACATTTTCTTCTGTAAATTATATATGATAATGTAAAATTAATTTCTTTATTTAATGATATAAACCCAAAATTTATATACATATTTATGACTTATGTAGATTCATTTGTTGAATACATATTTTAATTGAAAAATTCAAATTTAATTATAATTATTTTTTAGGAATAATAATAATATATTAAATTATATTTATATAATCTATTTTAATATATTAACAACATTTTTACACATAATGTTTTATTTGAAAACTATATCACTCTTATAGGTGGTTATGTACTCATATTTGCATATAAATTGTAATTTACACATTAAAATCTAATTTTTAATATAGTATTTTATTGGTTTAAGAGATATATAATTGAAACATATGACCATTTTAAGAATTGTAAGAAATTTTAATACAATATTACATTTTATGTATATCATATTATAAAATTACTGAATAAATAACATATTATGAGGAATTTATAATTTAAATAATAATTTATTAATTTTTTTAAATGATTCATTTCATTGTTTGATTGTCTAGAAATTTCTTTTTTAGTCAACAAGTAATATGATCTACACTATATTAATAGTATGAATAGATTATTATAATTATTTAAAAGATTAATTTCTCATTTATATAATAAACTACTATAAAAAAACCTACATTACCTTTATATAACTTCAAAATATGGTCACTTACATAGAATCATGATTATGATGTATAATGTTCAATAACATAGTTTTCAAAAATAATTAATTAAATTATACATTAAACTTAATTAGAAGTTGAATTTTATAAAATAGAACTTCTATTTAAAATTTATAATGATTAATTAACCCTATTATAATAATTAATTAACCATATTATTTTATTTAATAAATAATTCCAAATATAAATCTAATCACTATTTAAGAAATTAAGATTTTTTGTTCAAAATAAATTGATTTTTTGTGTTTAATATGATTTTAATTAAAATAAAAATTTATATTAAATTCAATTTTATTTTTGAAAAAAATGGAATTTATTTTTTAAATAATCATTTAGAAATTCATTTAAGTTGATTTTTTAATATTTAAAAATAATAATTTTTATGTAAATAGTAATAATATTATTTTTTATGAATATTATAAGTTTTACTACACAGTCATGATATAAATATCATTGAAATATTAATAAAAAATACAGAATTAAAATGTATTTAATTTTAATAGTAATTTGTTTAAAAACAATAATATCAATTTATAAACCTGTATATGAATGTTTAAAAACTAAATTATAATTTATTCAAATAAAAAACTTTTCTTTTGTTTTTTTTACTTTGTATAACATATTAATGGGAGCTATTGGGATTTTTGGTGTGTTAAAATATCATAAAACATCTATATTTAAATCATACCATAATAAAATATGTATGAATAAATTTAATTTATTGTATTTCTCTTAACTAATAAATACTTTATTCTAAAATACCCTCATCCTTCCCCATAAAAACACCCCCGTCTCTTTCTTCTCACTTATAAAACTCTTTAATTTTATAAAATTAAGAATATATATCAATATAAATTCCCCTATACATGTACCTATGAATATTTTCTTTCTAAAAGTACCACCTCTGAAGGCTATAAATGAAATCCAAAGGAGGAAAATCAGAGATAATGGTAATGGTTCCCGGTCCTATACCTTTATTTTGAAACACTTTTACCATAATATCTCTAGAACATATTATTTATATGCCTACATGATTAGAATTATATTTTTCATTCATCCTTTTTACCAATTTTTTAATAGAAATTTATCATTCCCTCTCATCAAACCCAATCACATAAGTCATTATTGTATAAAAGTAAGGGTTTTGGGGTCTATATGTCATCATCTTATTCGACATTATTCCATACATAACTTCTTTAAAAATCATTTTATTTTAGTCACATTATTATATTACCTTGTTACTAACATACCTTTTATCTTTCATTGGTGATATATCATATGTTCTCTCTAATAAAACATTTTTCTAGCTTAAGTTTTTACTCTGTTGAAATACAAGTTTTATAGCTCAAGTTTTCTCATTTAAATTCACTACATACCCCATATTTCATGTATATTGTAACTAGAAGTAACATTAAAATATTAGTTCCAATATAATCTAATTTTTCATAAAACAAAAAATAAATAAATTTTTATCCACTTATTATAAACTCTTTGAAAATCATCACTCACTCGTGCTAGTTTTAATGAAACTCATGTGAAAGATAATTATTTATTAATCATTAATACCATTTGAGGATGTTTTTAAATATTTATTTAATAATTTTATATAAATTAAATAATAAAATAATATCATTTTAATGACTATTTCATTATAATATAGTCATAATAATGATGGAATTAAAAGGAAAAAATCAAAATCACTTTAACCATTCAAAATCATCATATGAATAAACACTTGTTTTTTTAGAACGGTTTTGATGAAAATATTTAACTATTATCTCTTTTACTAATTTAATTATATGAGCATTATAACATCGAAATTATTTATATTATTGATAAATCATAAAATTACCATTGACTATTACAATTAAATTGAAGTAGTTTAAGAATGATGAATCGAACAACCAAACAACATCTAGCATAAGAAAAATTAATTTAATAAATGAAACATTCATTATAGTGAAAGACTAAAAAGGAATAATAATATTTAAATAAATGTTAAATCTATTCTAAATAATGTAAATAATTAAATAATTTTATTATTAAATAAGATAGAGGACATATAAAGTAATTTTGTAATCGAGGTAGCATTTTCTTTACAAATATCCATTATTTTTCATGTATTATTTCCCCATTTCCTATATTCTCCTTCACATATCATATATAAGGTATTGAATTTATAAATTATTATTTTACCATAATTTATAATGAATTAATCATTTCTTTTACTCAAAAATAAATTTATTTGTCATAAACTATGTCATTTGTAAGGGATTTTTTCCCACTCTTTCACGTTCTTGAGGTTATGCTCTCTCTCACTTTATAACACTTAAACTTACACTTTCATAAACATTAAATATTTTAATTTTTTATATTTCTATTTCAAGAAGTTATATTATTAAATGAATTTTTTAAAATCCCTTTTATTCAATTTTCAAAATGAATTTTTTAAAAAATGATGATTTATTATTTTTTAGTAAATGATAACAAAAGATATGAAAACAATTTTTGAGATTTATTTTAAATTTTTCAATATATTATTATTAACATTATTTTTGAAGGATTTTGTTTATAATATTTTTTTGGGATTATACATTTTTAAGAACATAATGATTACATATTATCTTTCATACAAATTTAAGAAAACCAAATTTATCCTTCCATAACTACAATATAAATAACTTATATTATGTCATATACATACCCAATTACTTTTAGGTTTATGGTTTTAAAGAATTAAGAAAAATAATTAACTAATGAAAACCATATCTTTCTCATCCAGAATTTTTTTTCTATTATTCTATGAATTTTTTATGAGATAATATTTCTTCAAAATACCAAACAATATTCTTCAAAAATGATACCCTTATGTAAATATGTTACATAATATCATTCTTAATAACTTGTTGAAATATAATCATAATAAGGGTGAGCTCAAACACATTGTAAGTGTAAACATAGGCATTAAAAATCAAATATCATGAGTGAGAATATGATGGCCATATGGTTAGAAGAATAAAATAAAAGTGCATGGAAAACCCAT
Source organism: Viscum album (assembly GCA_963277665.1). NCBI lineage: Eukaryota > Viridiplantae > Streptophyta > Magnoliopsida > Santalales > Viscaceae > Viscum > Viscum album. Next base: position 1,545,743,442 of record OY728153.1, on the reverse strand, counting down.
AACTAATTCATAACCAATAAAAATGGATAATAAATCATGATTCTTTCTATAAATATTACACATAACAATGTACATAGGTTATAATAGAATCATAAACCATGATATATATGTGAATACCCTATGAATAAGAATATGGAAAATAAGTTTCATATAAACATAATCATAGAAATCATATCATATTTCAATGATAATCAACATTAAATTTAAAACATAATGGGCTTGGATTACCACCTTTCAAATTCATAGTAGGTTTGGTCTAAAAACATCTTAATCTTGTTATTCCTGGGATAATCACCCATGCACCCTTATGCTTATTATTAAAATTGATAAAAAGTATGCGAAAATATTATCAATCAATAATGGTTAAAAAAATAACACATTGATAAACAAATGTAAAAGATAACCTATACTGAAAATGTTGAAAATATACCTTTTTAAAAAATTAAAAATTAAATTAAATATAGTTGATAATGAAAATAAAAAATCATTAGAGTGTATATAAGAACATTTTCTAAAAAATTAATATGAATATGAACATTGTAGAAAAAGTTTTTAGCAATACCTCAACACTTTTAAGAAATAATTTAAAATAATGGCCCACATTCCTTTTAAAATAAAAATACTATTAAATAAAATAACATAAGAATTAATATAAAATATTATAACCATAAATATATTAAATATATTCTATTTTAAATATATATTAAATACAATATGTAATTTAATTTTTTTCATAATATGAATCATGTCCCCAAAAAAGGAAATTGAGATGAAAGACCCTTATTACTTTTATAATGTTTGAATCGATGCATCATGAAAGAGATGAAATAATGTAGAATTTTTAATAGATTGATAAAATATATAATAATGATATGATATGTTAAATTTGTATTATATACATTATATAAATAATTAAGTTTCATAATACAAAACATGTCTCAAAGAATGAAATTTTGAGTAGAGAAACCATTACAACATTTTAATTATATGAATTGAAAGAATACAAAAGGTATATCATGATTAAGGATGTAAAATATCATGAAATAAAATTGTTTTATTATTCATGAATAAAATATGGCTATAATTAAACCATATAAAAGAAAACATGATACAAAATATGAAACATGCCTCAAGGATTTGAAATTTAGAAAAATGAACCCATAACATATGTATCATTTTATTTCCTAACATTTTCACAAACTTTATAATAAATATATATTGAATAAAAAAATCAATGAAAAAATGAATTATTTTTATATTACATTATTTGGTAGTTGTAATCATTATTATTTATATATTAGTGTTTTGTTTGATGATAGAAAATATTAATGACATATTTTATTTTAAAGTGTTTGATTTGATTCAATTTCATGATTTCAATTATTTATTTCAAAAGATAGTGGTCCCACTACTTTTATTATAAAGATGAAAAAGAATGAATCCCAATATAGTATGGGGAAACAAAACAAAAAAAATCCAGAAAGGTATATACCTATCATTTTTATCAATCATTCAGTTATCTTTTTGACTTCTTTCGTAAGTACATGCCAACTCATCCATCCATGACTGTGCCCCCAAACTCTTGATCTTCACTTACTTGGGGAATTGATTTTAGCCTTTTTTGTAATGTTTTAGCATCAGTTATTTCATAATCTATGATATCCTCCTACTGATTTTTTCATTTTTAGGATATGCATCTCTTATCATGGGAGTCATCTTCCCATTAACCTCTATTGCTTTAGTCAAAGAAAGAATATCCAGTGGCTTTGTCACATTAAGTGGGCTTAGAATTTTATCCTATATCTCAATGAAACAATAAATATTTTTGATTAGATAGAGGAGCATAGTTACAAATAGTCACTTTCTCAACCACCACTAGAGGCACAACTGAAGACTTCACTTGTAGAAAACAAGATGAAAGCCCTAATTATCAACAACGGGTTTTGAATAAGCATGAAAAACATTATAAATGAATGGAGAGTCAGACATTAAATTTTCAATCACATTTGATTACATTAAACAGACATCTTTTCATGTGAAACTTGATGGTCAACCTCTTTTTGTATTTCTTCTCCAATCGACTACCCTTTAATCAAGTCATCATCAATACCTTTTATTTGAGGAGTCATAAGTATATGAGATTATTGAAATTTAGCAATTTTTCCTTTTCTAAAAGAAAGAAGCATTGTGGGCATTAACCTATTCAGAGAAGATAGCGGCCCAATATTCAGTTTTAATCCTAAAGGTTAAGTCTTGAGCATCGCAAGGTCCTCCACCCTTCTCATTAATCAGTTATATGATAACATACTCAGGAAAAATATCATACTTATCTTTATTATGCTTGAAATTCTTTGTAGTAATATAAATATCATCAACCTTCTTACAAGAGTAGGCAGTGATAAGAGTAGCATCATCCAGTCCTCATAGGAATATGAAATTTTCCAATATTGGGACCTATAAAAATAGACGGAGCGTGATTATAATATATAAATCTATTAAATTTATTATAATAATATCATAGTTACATTTATATGCTAAATAAATATATTTGGAATATTTTAGAAACATTTAAAAAGTAAATTTTTTTGGATATTGTAATGAAGAAGTGTGAAAAACAATGAAAAGAGAATCAAAGTTACTTCTTCGGTTAATATTTTATCATTTGCTAAAGCCAGGAAGGATTAGGTATTTTGAAACTAAAAAATTTCCCTAAGCGTTTTAAGAGGATTAGAAGATTGAAAATGGGCATATATTTGGAATTAAGGATTGAATGGGAAGATTTTTTCTAAGGGAAATAAGAGGGTATTTATACTTGAGGACAGAGCTATTTGTGTTAAAATATTGATTATTTTATCATTTAGGGAAAAAATCTTCACTAAGAATAATTCTCTAGATTAAATTGATTTGTTATTAAAAAATGGTGTATATTTGATTTTATAATCACTCAAAAATCTAAATTCATTTCATGATTACATAATTAAATGTGACTAAACAAAAATTATTTTTTATTCAAAAAAAATAAAAATTATCTTCCAAAACATAAAGCATACGTTTATAAATTCCACTACTTATTTTGAAATGTATTATTAAACTCTAAAAATAAATTTTTGGTTGATTGAGAGGTTTTTCAATTTTGCAAGTCATATTTATATCATGATGATATTATAAAAGATTCATTATTAATAAGAAATATATTTCTTTCTATTCACATAAAAGGAACTTCATTATAAAAATATTAAAAATACACCCTATGATAATTTTTGCTGGATATTTCCAAAAATTAATTCCTTTTTATCACATTAAAATATCAAAACTTTGGAATACTACTTTTAATTATAATCATATAAAACCTCATAAAATAGTTTATGTATAATTAAAAATACATTTTTAGGAGTGATTTCATTTACATTTACTATTGTTTATTATTTATTAAATTATTTGAAATTTATCATTTACAATTCTAAAAGATATAAATTTAATACAATTACACTTCCAATTAAGTGGGATATAACTTCTAAATATATAATCAGGAAATTTGTTTTATTGTAACATATTTTATACACTATGATCCAAATTGTATATCAATAAAAAATTTACTCTTATAAAAAATACATTAAAAACAATTAATAACCATTTTGTGACAAAACGATGTTATATATAATTAGAATCGCCTTCCCAAATAATACTAGTAAATATTTCATAATTTTATTTTATTATAACATATGATACTTAATGATTTAAAAGGATATTTTTCACAAATAGAATATGAACATATAATTTTATAAAAACCATTTCAAAATTTTATAAGATGTAACATAATTATAAATTCATGAATTTTTTTTATTTTGGTGTAAAATTTATATTTAACAATTAATCTCACGTATAATACAAAATGTAATATGAAATTTATTTCAAAAGATTTATGTTATAAATTTTGAGAATTTAAAAACATTCATTTTAATTAATTAACTATTAGATTACAATTACTTAATTACAAATAAAACAATTAGTTAATGTAATTTAGTTATAAAACTATTACAGTAAAAAATATAATGAATTTGATAAAAAATATAAAAGCATATATAAAAATGTTGTAAATTAGAAGTAGGGTAGTGTGTAGGATACTTGTAACAGATGCACCCTTATTTCCCATCTGTTACAGGTTAGAACCTTATGGCCTTGCTATTGATAATACGTTTTATTCGAACAATGTTGATAAATTTTTTGGAAAATGGTTTTTAAAATTAATTAAATGCATTTAAAAGTTACATATATATTTTAAGAAGGATTTTTTATAAATAAATATTCATTGGAAACCGATAATGTTATAATCTACCCCTTGAAATAAATTCTTTCATTATAATTAAAATTTCCCATACACATTAAAATATATGAGGTTAATTTTAATATATCCGTCACTCTTGATATAAAAATGAACTAAAATAATTCATAATGGTTTTTTAATATAATATGAAACATCTATATCATATCCCATTGGAGTTTCAACCCATGTGTTTATTTTGGATCTACCAATGTGAAATGTGAAAAGATTGAGTTAATAACCAAAAACATTTTTCATGATCATTACCCCTAGGTGCATCTCTGATAGAGCATGTATCCCCTTTTTTGTTTCGAAACAGGTATTTAATTAGAAGGAAATTCCACATTCTAAACTTTACCAATGTTTAAGTGTTTCTTCAAAAATATTGATTTATCAATAGGGTTTAAACTATTTTATTACATTATTAATTTTTAATAATAATTTATAATATATTTATAAATATATTTGATAACATATTCCAAACCAAATAAAATCATAGAATCCATGCAACAATAATTGAACTTTACCTTTATCCACACAAAAAAATTAATCACATATTGATAAAAATATATCATAATCATATATACTTCAAAACAGATATGAATATATTATTAAAATACCTGAATTTACTTAGCATCAAAATATATACAAACCCTATGGTATATGACCTAGGCCGTCATTGAAGTCGGTTAAAGTTTAAAATTTATATTCCTACTAACTACTGTATATGTGGCAAGTGGGGTCGAACCCACAGGGAAGGATATTTTGACCACTAGTTTTCTAAAAAATAAATAAAAGACCCTATTGTTGTCAGTAGAGGGTTTGAGTTTCTATTTTTCTATTTTTGTTAAATTTTGTTTTTTATTATAAAGCACAAATGAAATAGCACATTTTTTTAGTTTCTGTTCTAAACTGTATAAAAACAAGGAACAAGCTAAAAACAGTAACAAATAAATAAAATGATGAATAGTGAAAAATCTAAAGAAATACGTCTGGGGAAAATATCGACTCTACTGGTTTTGAAAACATTCCATCTCACGATATTATTTACAACTAATATCACTTAAAGGAGTGATTTATTTCCCTCTCCATGAGATAAATCACTCAATCCAACCAATTTTAGAGTTTTCCACTCCTAGATTAATCAACATGAACATTTAGGTTTGAAAAAGATGACAGGACAAACTCATCATGTGTTCTGTTTAAATTTCAATTCAAATAATTAATGAAATTATTCCACAATCAAACTCACCAAATGAATGTTGAATTAAAATTTTAAGAATTAGTGATACGTTGCAATTTAATACAGTCATAACTGATCTCTCCAATCAACACCAATCACATTTAAAATGATAGAGACAAGGGGAAAAGAAATATTAACCAGTAGATTCAATTTAAACCCCGAACTGGAAGTATTTAGACTATCATCACCTCTATTTTGTTTACTAAAATCATTCAATTACAGAGGAAGAGAATATAAAGAGAAAAGAGGAATAAAACTCTCTCTACACGTATCAATTGTTGTTATTCATGGCCCTTGTAACTCCGAATAATGGCTCTCCGAGAAGTGCTCCAGGTTCTATGCTCTGTTCCGAGTGAATGATCGAATGAATTCGACCTCCTCGCGTCTGGTGTGTTTTTTGATTGAATTCGAGTGAATTATTCCACGTCAAATTCTGTTGCATCTCTGTTTTAATACCCTCAGTCATCTACTGCATGTAACTGCTCACTTCAAACAACTTGGACTCGTATTTTCCTTTTTCACCACACACATGCGTTTTTTGACGACAGGTACGTCACACTAGTTTTTCTCATGCAAATAACTTCTGCTGAGTTAGTTGTATGAATTTGGGCATATACACGTCTCTTGAATGAACCTGCAAAAATAAAAACAAAATAAAACAATTAAAACACGAAAAAAGTTAATTAATATTTTATTTTTTAAAGACTAATGTTATAATACTTTTTGAAAATTAACTAGTCATTTAATAATTATCATAATTGATAATTATTATCTTCTAGAATAAATGATAATATTATAATTGTTAAATCTTTAGTTAGATAAAATTTGTTACGTTTTTAAATTATTATTATTAATTACGTAATTTAATTAGTGTAAGTATTATTAAAAATAATCCAGTATAACATTATTTAATTATTAAATTATACTAATATCAATTACTTTATTTTATTCTATTATTGTTAAAGTGTTAAAATATAAATTTTAAATAATTTTTCTTTTAAATTATGATTTATTATATTTAAATTTTATAAAATTTTATTAATTTCACTTGTATTCTATTTAATAACATATCTATTTATTAATGTTATAAATGTTATATGTAAGATTATTATGTGGTATACTATATTTAATAGATTAATTTATTATTTATTTACTTCTATTTTTATTATATGATTCTTATTATATATATATATTATTTCACCCCCCCCCCAATTCGGCGCAAGCAGGGGGAGTCTTCTTCGTCCTCCTGAAGCCAGGTGAGGGATCTGGGAAGCAGCGCCGCAGCTGCTCTGTCCTCCAACACCAGCAAAACCTCCTCAGTTCATCCTCCTACTCAAGCGATGACAACAGACTACTCTAGTGAGACTTCGTCTTCCAGGTTTATACCTCGGTGGCGATGTGGATGTGGCAAGGCAGCGCAAAAAAAAACTCCCTCATCTAACTTGCTCTGGTAACGCTACTCCGGATCTGCGTCAGCACGATGAAACAACTCAGCTTGGCTTAAACACTCCGCACCAGCAGTGACTGTAGGTCTCCATGCCAAGCAACAACGCAGCCTCCCATCAACCGAAGCGAGATAAAATCCGATTTGGCTTCATCTTCAATCTCTCCTTGTTTGGGTGCGTGATGGATTAAATGTGGATGAATGAAGGGATTTAACCCAGCAATATGTAACATTCTATCAATTTGAGATGGTTTTGAAATAAATTGTAGGTCTCTAATTTAATCCAAATTCTTGATGTGTTTTGCGATGGAACCACTATGATGCACTGGTGGCATAGAAGAAGGTGAAACAACAAAGTAAAAAGGGCTGAAGCGGTGCCCACGAGTTTCTTGGCACTTGGTGAAATAGTGAGGTCCGGGTTTTCTATGACACCATGAAGGAATATGGTGGGAAAGCATTGTCGTGGCACCATTGGGTAGAAGAGGTTGAAGTGGCAGGAGATGAGGTGGGTGAAACTGGTGTGTGGTGGAAAGGTTGAGGTGGTGAGACAGCAAATGGATGAGACTGTGAGGTGAGGAAGTGGGAACACAGTTTAAGGAAGAGATGAAAATGGTGGAAAGATGATGGTTTGATGTGGCACCATAAAAGGAATACGGTGTGTAGGAAACAGTGACTGTGAATCTATGAACAACCAGTGGCAGGGCTATGAGACAGTGAAAGTAATAAATGACACGGTGCCTATGTAAAGCGGTGAGACCGTGAAAGAATGGGGAAGCGGTGTTTGGCGGCACCGTGATAAGAAACGGCTGGTAAGGCACAATGACAATACAAAATAAACTGAGAAAATAAAATAAATTAGAACTTCAATAAAATAAGAACAAAATAATTAATAACAACTAAAAATTAATTAGAACAAATGAAAATAAAGATACTCACAAATTTAAATAATGTTTTAAAACCAAATAAACTTTAGTTAAATTATAAAAACAACTTTAATTATTTCTAAGATAAAACTAAAATTTAAAAGGTACTAAATTATTAAAAGTTAATATAGAATTTAAAATTTTAAATTACAAAGTAAAATTATTTATAAATTTCTATTGTTTCAGATTAAATTAGGTAAGGTAAACAAATAATTATTATTTCATTAATCAATTTATGATAATTAATTATGTTAATGAAATTAAAAAAGATTAAAACTTTTATAAAACTAAATTAATAATTAATTAATTGTTAAAAGGCAGAAAATATTTAGATTAAGTTAAATTAATTAATATTTAGTGCATGAAATGTTAAATAAAAGCTTCATTATCTAAGTGAAAAAATAGAATTAATTAATTAGGAAATTAATGTTAAATTTTTAATTATGTAGAACAAAAATCATTAAACTAATAAATAATCATCAGTCCATAAAATTAAAGTGAGATAAAAATTAACTAATTTAAGGCTTAAAATACCCAATTAATTTTAAAAATTGATTAATTGATAAGTTTATTTGTAAAAATACAAAAGTGTAAATATTTAGTATAAAGAAAAAGAATAACAAATTAATTCATTAAAAATTAGTTAAAAAGATTTAGAAACACATGTGTTTTTAGGGCCACATCAAATTCCTCCGAAATTAAACATTGTTTGTTGTCAAACAATCCCATGATTTATTATCATTGAGAAACAGAAGTATGATATTGTAAAGACTCGGAAATTTCAAGGAAAATTTTTTCTTAATTTTCTTTGGAATTTTACAAGAACGCGGTTTCTGACGGCACTTGATTCCGAGGCCCGGATTGCCCGGAATCAACTTCCGAAGTTTGGCTCGGGTACGTTCAGTGAACGAGCGAGCGAGAATTTCTATCTTTTGAACCGGTGCTTGGAATTGAAATCCGATGGCACCGATGAACTCGCAACGCCGGTAATTGCTTAAGGGGACCTTTACCACAGTTGCGTTTTAAGCAGGTTGAGTTTTTGTTTTTGGGGTTTTAGTTTAAAATAAATAAAATTGTGTGAACAATTTTATTTTATGTCTTGGGGGTTATTCTCTCCCATGGGAAGTTGTTGGTGGAGCTCATGACCAACGAACTTCCCATGAGTGGATACTTGAAAGGTGGAGCTCACACGAGCCCCAACCTTTCACATCCCTATAACTCTCCTTTAACCCCCTCATTTAATCTCCCTTTAACTCTTAAACTTCTCCCCCTCTTAAGTACATGCCAACACTTTTAATTAATGAGTTCAACTTCTTAATTAATTAAGTTATTTGAATTTTGGAATTTGAAAAGCTTGGCATGTGTTAATAAAATAATGGGAGAGATTATTTTATTAGGTTGCTTGGTTAAGTGAGGATATTGAGAGAGGAATCTCTTAGTTTTGAAGAACTTCATCACCATCGTTGAAGAACGTCGAGACTTCGACGAAGAATGTGATGAACACCGACCCTCCGACGTAGAACGCGAAGGCACCAACGACGTGCCTTCTCTTCTTCTTTCTCCGCGTCAAGGGAGGAGGCATCACCGCAGGGAACGTCGCCATCGGCAACAACGCTCACTCCGACAACGAGTACCCTTCTTTCTTTCCGACGCATGAGCGTGGGAATTGGGAGTGTGTGACGAACACGACAATCGAGGAATCGATATCCTCCCTTTTTCTGAGATCATCAACGAACGACAATTACGAGGTAGGGGTTTGTTTTTGATACTGACATCTTCTTCCATTCATTTTTCCCCTTTTAAAAATAATTAATGTGGATTATCAAGGAAAGATTGTTTCAATTTTAATTGTTATGAAATTGATACTTAGTTGCCGTTTTTGAAAACTCCTAACGCGGAGGGTGCGGGCCGTACGAACACGGCCCGACAACCCTCCTCTATTTGCTCTTGTTGTACGGTTTTGTTGGCGATGAAGCAACGAGACCGCGGTAAGGATTTGAGATCACTGCAGTGAAGTTCTCGACCCGAGGAGAGCATTGGCGCAGGCGGCGGTCAAATCGGATCACCGATGCATGACCGGCGGTCCGCAGAGCTCGACGGCGGCGCACCACCCTGGCGCGGCGGCGCGTCGCCGGAGAAACCAGCCGCGGTGGTCAGGGCGGGCCCCCTTCTGGGTCCCGCGTGTATGAAGAACGGCCGACGTATGGCCGGCCGTTACCCTGAAGACCCGGGGGTTGAACCCCCAGTTGGCTGGAGCGCCCCCCCCCCCCTCCACGTGGGGGGTCGTTGGTTCATTAACACGGGGGGGCTGTGCCCCCCGTTCCCTCGACCCGCCGCTCAACCAAATGGCCGAGCTGAGCTGGCGCCGGGCCGGGCCGGGTCGACCCGGTTCGGGCCGACCCGGGGGGGGGGGGGGGGGGGGGTCTCGGGCCGGGCCCAGACCCCCCGTTTTCGGACCACTTTCGGTCAAATGCTCGTAACATGGGATACGGGCCTCCAAACGACTCGCCGTCAGCGGAAACACGATCCTTGTATTGAGACGGTCTTTTCGGTATATCGCACTCAAGGTTTCGGATTACTTTGGGTTCGGCCGGGTTGGTTCGGATACGAAACCAACCGGGCCCTCAGAGGGGAAACGCTCATATATTGAGCTCCGGACGTCCGATTGACGTGCCGTCGACTTTGATGGAATCTTTTAAGTGAGACGGATCTTTTGGCTTACTCCGCTCAAGGTTTGGATGTCGTCGGAGTGGGGTCAGATTGGTTCACTCACGAAACTAACCGGACCCCTGGAACGAAAAAGCCAATAACTCACAGACCGGGCGTCCGATTGAAGCGCCGTCTGTTTCGTTGAATTCCTCTTGATGAGATGGAACTTTTGGCATACTTCGCCCGAGTTTTGGATACAGTTGGTAGTGTCCGGGTTGGATCGCACCCGAAATCCAACCGGGCCCCTAGAACGGAAAAGCTGATATCTTTCAGACTGGACGTCCATTTGACGAACCATCAGCGGCGTTGGTGATCACATTGAGAAATGGTCCCTAGGAGAATACCCTATGAGAGTTCGGGGTACAGTTGAGAAATGGCCGGGTTGGTTCGCACACGAAACCAACCGGGCCCCTGGGACGAAAAGGCTAGTAACTCACAGATCGAGCGTCCGATTGTCGCGCCGTCTGTTGCTTTGAGACCCTTATGAATAGGCGGTCCTTTGAGATACATCTTCATGGGACTTTGAGATACTTGGAGTATCGACCTATAGCTCGTGGAGAGGACCCTCCCAGAGACGAGCGTGCGGAGTACGGAGATCGTGTAGCTGACTGAGACCTGGCGACTGCTTGACCGACTCGACTTGGAGTGAGTCGACTAGCCCAGTGGACGGAGCACTACTTTCTGAGGTGCAAACCCATGGCGGACGGAGCACTACCTGTGTGACAGTGCAGACCCGCGGTACTCGTCTGGAGAGTACCTCAGCAGGCTACTAGGGGGTATGCACTACTGTGTTTGGGTGACATACCTCGGCGGGAAGCACTACTGTGTTTGGGTGGATGGCCCGCGGTACTCGATAGGAGGAGTACTTCAGCAGTCTTAGGTTAGTGAGCAGTACCTCGGAGTCGTGACAGGACCACTGTACACTCTAGAGACGGAGCTCTTCAGCAGTTACGGTTTCGATAATGAAAATCTTGGTTTGATCTGAGACTTTTGACCTTGTGTTTACCTCATGATTGAGATGGGTCACTTGATAACTTAGGTATATGTATAGGCATATACCTAGGTAGTGGTTATCCGTTGATTTCACAATCCTTGTGTTTCCTCATGATTGAGATGGGTTACTTGATAACTTTGGTATATGTATGGACATATACCTAAGTAGAGGTTATCTGTTGAGATCTTCTTTGTGATTATCCTTGTTGGTTTAGTGAGACCATGTGGGTCTCGGGGTCCCTACTGAGTATCGTTATACTCACCCCTGCACGAGCTATGCTCGCACCTCGTTGTGTTGGATGCAGACGACGGGCAGTGCTGATGGAGGCCGAGTGTTCGAGGACTGGACGGTACCTGGAGGTGGACTACACGACGAGTCAGTACCCGGAGGTGGACTACATGACGAGTCAGTACCCAGAGGTGGACTACACGACGTGACGACTCACAGAGGAGGTTGACGGACGAGAGCGTAGAGGAGGATATCTGTACCTACCCTTCAGGTAGGATCCGTGGTGGACGACCAGGAGCTGCGCTATCTGTACCTACCCTTCAGGTAGGATCCGAGGAGGACGACCCAGGAGCTGCTTCTTTTTTCCAGCTGTTTGTCTTTTTGCTGTTGTACCTTGTTCGGTTGTAGTTGTACTTCTTTTTGGGTTTGTATTCTGGCCCATTTACTTTTCAGCATTTCTTTTGTACTTAGTGTTTTGCTTTCGTTTGTACTCTGTGGTTCTTGTTTTCTTTTATAAAGGCAATTCCTTCCCAGTTATCGGGATTTTTCGCCTTTGGTGCTAGTCGCCAGCCCCTGGCCTATGGATGGCGGGCTTGGGGTAGTCACGGCACGGGCCCCGAGGACGGGTCGTGACAGATATTCATGATTTTTCTCAGAATGTAACATGTCCAAATTTTTTTAACAAAGGACAAAAACATGTCAATAGGATTTTAGAAAATAAATTGCTCATATGAATCTTATATAGAACATATAATGAAAAGAAGTCAAGAGAGCAATAAATAAACAAGAAATGAATGTGTCATGCCTCATATGTAAAACTGATTTGTGACTAACTTCAATCCAAGCTCAAGTCCAAAGTCCAAGAGTGACCAAATGTAAAATTTATGTGGAATTAAGAACATTACAGTAGGAACTTTATACTTTTACTTTGTCACCTAGGTTCAAAAAAGAAATATATTTTTTGTGAATCACCTTAATGAAACAATCCAAATGACTCCCATATAAACTAACTGACCACTTCTTCATTTGTCATTCATCATTCCCTTCACCTTAATGAACTCGTTTTTTACCCTAAACACTTTATTTAATTTTTCCCAAGCCATGTACCATGTACAAAGAACTATGCAATGAACGTATTCAAAGTGTATATATGGATTATTGTAAATAGAAATGCACCCAGTATCTAGGGTCTCAAAGACTCACTGTGGGATCCCAGATGCCCAAATTAGTCCAGTTCAAAAAGATTTATATAAAAACCATTTACATTGGCTCATTAACATGACTAATTTTTATAATTAATAGAAAAATGAGTCACCTGTGATTAAAATAAAACTTCTGATTCCAATGATTATGATCATAACTCCACTAAAAGATCACCCATGTCACTCTCAGAAGTAAGTCCCTGAACCAAGATATCCATTCAATCACTAAGTAAAACAACTCAGCAATCATTCAATATCATTAATTTTTGTTTCAAAGAAATTCTTAACAACCAGAAAGGTATTTTTCCTTAGGAAAAACACATTTGAATACACAGTAAATCCTAAAATTATGAAAGAATTTTGAAAAACATTAACCATTTTTTACAAAATATTTAAAGTTTCAATGGGAATTGATGGGCTTTCAATTAAGCACAGTTTAGCACCGTCAAGAATTCACCCCCTCCCCCACACTTAAATCCCAAATTTCTCCCCAAAGTTGACTTCTAAAGTGGAGAATAACAATTTGAGAGTTAAATTTCAAAACATATTTTCAATTTAGTAGATTGATGGAATGTATAAAGGTCACATTAAGGTTAAAAAATATATTTTTCCATAAAGAATAAATTAACAGCAGGTTCATTGAAAAGTAAAAACATTATCATTTATGTCTAGTGACAAAGATTTTCATTATAGCTCAAAAGAATCATATAAGGAGTTGGCGCAAAATTAATTATGTGTAATCATTTTAACAATGTATGATTCAAATAGATGTTCAATATTGCAGAAAGATGCATGTTAAACACCCTATAGACTAATCAGTTCCAATGAAAAAAAAAACTACTAGAAAACATATAACACCCCCACATAGTTTTTTGCAGTGAATGGATTCTAAAGAATGAATTTCAGTTCACAGTAATAGGCACATGAAGATTTTTTCAATGAAAATAAGACTTTTGTAGTGGAAAAAAACATGAAATAGAATTTTTAGAGTAAGCAGAATTTATTTTAAAGCCACAAAATATAGAGCATAATTGTTTATGAAAGACATGCATCAGATTTTTAATACAGTTAAAATCATGCAATATAATTTTCAATACACATATTGTAGAATTTTCTAATACTAGCATAATTTTTCAGTGATCATAATTTTACTAGAAAAACATGAGCTGAAATACATGCATAAAATTAAAGTACTTCTCTAACTAGGTTCTTGTCCAGAAATAATCATGGGAATTACACTCCTTAAATTAAATAACAACATCATCCTAAAAAACATAGATCATGTAAACTAGGAACAAAAATCCAACAGAGATTGAGCATATAATAGACAACAAATAAGCACTTTATTCAGTACAAACCAGTACAAAAATGAAACCAAATAGGGAGCATGGGTTGACTCCCATGAATCATTGATTTAAAGTCTTCAGTTAGACATTATTTACTTACAAATTTTTATTTACTAACATAATTAGGACCATCGGTTTCCTCCCATGCAACGCTAGGTTTAAAGTCCCCAGCTGGACTTCATTCAAGAGCAATTTTCAAGAACAGTGAAGGCCGCTAAGCCCTTTGGTTGTCCTTCAAAATAATGTTTCACTCTCTGCCCATTGACTAGCATGGATTTATTCTCTTCACCTAAATTTTCAACAACTCCTTTTTTAATAACTCTCACTAAAATGAAAGGTCTGGACCACTTGGACATCAGCTTTCCAGGAAAGAGTTAAGTCAAGAGTTAAAGATGAGGACCTTCTATCCAGGTTTTAATTCATTGGTTTGTATGATAGAATCATAAAGGATTTTATACATCTCTTTATAAATTCTCGAATTACCATAAATATCTCTACTAATCTCATCATGTTCACCTCGCTCAAGTAACATCTTCTCACCAGTACTCTTAAAGTCAAAGTTTAGAGCCTTAAATGCAAAATAAGACTTATGTTTCAACTCCACAGATAAATGAAAACATTTCCCAAATAACAAAATGTAAGGAGACATACCTATTGCGGTCTTGAAAACAGTTCTATATGCCCATAATGCTTCATCCAACAAAAGATACCAGTCTTTCCAAGAGTTTGCCCAGTTTTCTCAAGCACTTATTTTAGTTCCCTAATTGAAATTTCCACATATACACTAGACTGTGGATGATAAAGAGTACCAGTTTTATGAACACAACCATATTTCTCCATCAAAGAATTAAATTTATAATTCTAAAAATGTGTTTCATTATCAGTGATAAAAGTTCTTGGGAATCCAAATCTTCTAAAGATGTTCTTTTTCACAAATTTTAATACAGAATTGGATTGATTGTTGGGCAGTGCCACTACCTCAACCCATTTCGAAACATAGTCGACATCAACAATAATATATTCATTCCTATGAGATGATCAAAATGGACCCATAAAATTTAAACCCCATACCTAAAAATTTTCAACTTGCATAATTCCTTTTTGGGGTAACTCCTTCTTCCTACCCACATTGCCTATCCTCTAACATCTATCACAGCCAACCACAAATCTCTTAGCATCCTTAAAATGAGTAGGCCAATAGAAATCAGATTGTAATAATTTCTAAGTTATTCTCTCACCACCATGGTGATCTCCCCAAGTTGAAGAATGAAAATTCTCTAAGATAGGTAGCATCTCTTCCTCAGGCACACACCTCCTAAGAATACCATCAGCACACATCCTAAAAAGTAGGGGATAGTCCAAAAAATAGTATTTAAGCTTAGAAATAAATTTACTTCTTTGGTTATTGGACAGGTTTTTGGGAAAAAAACCTACTACCAAGAAGTTGCTCAAATCTACAAACCAAGAAGATTTCCTGATCAACACAGTAACGGGCTTCTCATCAGGAAAGGAAGAGTTAATCTCCCTTGAATTTTCAGATTGAAATTAAGTAAGAGGAATCCTAGATAAGTGGTCAGAAACTAAATTTTCATCTCCCTGGTTATCCCTAATATCTAGGTCAAACACTTGTAAAAATATAATCCATCTAATCATCCTTGGTTTAGTTTATTTCTTAGATAACATATACTTTAAAGCAGAATGATCAATGAAAATGATGACTTTAGAACCTAACAAGTACTGTCTAAAATTCTCTAGAGCAAACACAACAACTATAAATTATTTTTCAGTGGTGGTATAATTCATTTCTAGAATCATCTAGCAGTCTATAAGAATAATACACCACATGATGTTTCATATCTTTCCTCGGTCCTAGGAAAGAACATACATCCATGTCACTAGAATCACACATAAGCTCAAAAGATAGTTTCCAGTCAGGTGTAGTGATGACTGGGGATGTAGTGAGATTCTCTTTAAGAAAATTAAATGATTTCAAAAGAATTTCATTAAAATTTAAAGGTGTATCCTTGAATAGCAAAGAACAAAAGGGCTTAGTTATTTTAGAAAAATATTTTTTGAATCTCTAGTAGAAACTAACATGCCCTAAAAAACTTCTAACACCTTTTACATTTACAGGAGGTGGTGGTGTTTGAATAATGTCAATCTTAGCAGTATCAACTTCTAGACCTCTCTTTGAAACCTTATGACCAAGAACTATACCTTCTGTAACCATAAATTGAAACTTCTCCCAATTAAGAACAAGGTTTGATTCAATGCATATCTCCAATACTAACTCAAGATTTCGAAGACAAGTATCAAAAGTACTACCCACAATCGAAAAATTATCCATGAAAACCTCAATGATTATTTCAATCATATCTGAAAATATAGCCATCATAAACCTTTGAAAGGTGGATGGAGCTCCACACAACCTAAAGGGCATCCTCCTGTAGGAAAATGTTCCAAAGGGTCAGGTGAAAGGGGTCTTTTCCTGATCTTCTAGTGCAATAGGAATCTGATTAAAACCACAATACATATACAGAAAATAGAAGAATTCATTTCTATCAAGCCTCTCAAGTCTTCGGTCCAAGAAGGGGAATGGGAAATGGTTTTTCCTAGTTACTTTATTAAGATTACTATAATCTATATAGACTCTCAAGAAGATTTTTATTTCCAGATTGAAGCATATTTTTATTTGGGGCATTTTCAGTGAGTTTTTCAGAAACAATTTGAGTATTAAGCCCACTTCTAGTAACAAAACCCATGGAATTATCCCTAGGTTTAAGCTCAGTGTTACTTGGAAGTCTACATTTTTCCATTAATGAAAAATATCTACCAATTTTACCAAGTTGTGTTTTCATATTTTTCACTCTAACATCAATTTTCATTTTATCAGACTCATATTGATTTTGATGTTTGGTTAGCTAAGTCATGTATCTTTCTTCTTGATAGTTTATTTTTTTCAAAATTAGATCAATCATAGAAGACATGTGATTATCATTGTTTCCTTGTAAATTAGAAGACTCACCCCTTTATTGATTCTGAAAGTTTAGTGTTGATTGATTAGAGTAATTAGGGGTAGTGGATTGTTTAATCAAGCCTTGATCTTTCCAGGACATATTTGGATGGTTCATATAGCCTTGATTATAATTGTTTTAATAAGGAACATTTATAGGAGGCATCCTAGGACCATGGTTAACAAAGTTCTAGTTTTATTGTTGTTGGGATAGTATATCAAAGTTAGAACAAAAGTTCCTAGTATGCCCAAACATACCACACTGGACACAATGTTCCCTTAAGGATTGGTTTGTATTTGGACATCCTAGTTAGTTAACAGTTTGTTTTGAAATCTGGTCCATTAAAAATTGAAGTTGGTTGTTGATTTCCACCAATTGAGCTTTAGTTTCATTCATTGAACCAGTGTTTGGGTTAACATTTCTATTGATTATTTTTCTTCTTGAATTTTTATGTTGTGAATTTAGTGCAAGATTATTAATGATTTGTCTAAGTTGTTCATCAGTCTTATCATTGTAATTACCCCCAGCAGCTTGATCAACTAGATTCTATTCATAGGAGGACATCCCTTCATATAACGTATCCATGAGAAGGTGATATGGGAGTTGATGATGGAAAAAATACCTAAGAAGATCCCCGAATCTATCCCAGGCTTCATGAAAATATTCTTCATCCTCTTAATAAAAACTAGTTATCTTTGTTCTAAGTTCACCTTTATGTTTTTTAGGATAATATTTTATAATGAAAGAGTTATACACTTGATCCCTGTTTTCAAATATGTTCTCATCTAGACTCAGAAACCAATTCCTAGCATTCTCATTAAGAAAAAGGGAAAGACACTCATTCTAATTTTATTTAGGTGAGTCCTAGAAGATTTATTGCTGCATAGTTTAATATAAGTCTCTAATGAAGGCAAGAGATTCCTCATTAGAGAGTCCATTAAAAGAAAGAAGTAGAGAAATGTGTGATTTTTTAAGTTCATAGTTTCATGCCCTATAGGATAACCTAATAGAATAAGGATTGCTTGAAACTTGAGGAATTTGAAACTCCTTCATCCTAGACCATTCATTTTCATCTAAGAGTTCTGGTTGGTGTTGAAATCTATTACTAGGAACTCTATTATCTATTTTTTTCATTTCAATTTTGTTCTTCTTTCTTAGAGCATTGAGATGTTTATCTAATTCATGGTTCAGTGGATCTAATATAGCACCAGAAGTTATTGTTCCCATGTAAACAATAGTAGGCAGTACTAAGTAGTAACAATTCCAGCAAGAAGTGAAACAATTTTTTTTTTATTTTAAAAATTTTCAAAATTTTTAATGATTTTTATATATGTGTTTTTAATAGTTTTTTTAGAGTAATGGCTCATGCCTTCCCCGAAAACAGCACCAAAAACATGACCTAGACCGTCGTTGAAGTCAGTCAAAGTTTAAAATTTATATTCCTACTAACTACTGTATATGGGGAAGTAGGGTCGAACCCACAGGGAAGGATATTTTGAAAACTAGTCATCTAAAAACTAACTTAAAGACCCTACTATTGTTAGTAGAGGGTTTGAGTTTCTATTTTTCTTTTTTTTAATATTTTTTTTTATTATAAAGCACAAATGGAATGAGACATTTTTTAGTTTCTGTTCAAAAATGTATCAATAAATGGAAGAATCTAAAAACAGTAAAAAAGAAATAAAATGATGAAGAGTGACCAATCTAAAGAAATGCATCCGAGGAAAATATCAACTCTACTGGTTTTGAAAACATTCCATCTCATGATATTATTTACAACTAATATCACTAAAAAAATTGATTTATTTCACTATCTAGGAGATAAATCACTCAAGCAAACCAATTTTAGTGTTCGTCACTCCTAGATTAATTAACATGAACATTTAGGTTTGAAAAAGATGACATAACACACTCACTATATGTTCTATAGTTTTAATTTCAATTCAAATGATTAAAAAAATTATTCTATAATCAAACTCACTGAATGATTGTGGAATCCCAAGATTATTAATTGGTGATACATTGCAATTCAATGCAATCAGAACTGATCTCACTAATCGATGCCGATCAAATTTAAAATGATTAAGATAAAGAAAAATAATGATTATCCAGTAGAATCAATTTAAACCCCAAAATAGAAGTATTTAGCCTATAATCATCTATACTTCATATACTACAATCACTCAATTATAGTGGAAAATAATTAAAGGAGAAAAAAGGAAGAAAAATCCTTCTGCTAGCATAAATTTCTGATGTTCCTGGCCCTCAAAAATCCGAGGAATGGCACTCCGAGAAGTGCTCCAGGTTCCCTTCTCTGCTCCGAGTGAACGATCGTAGGAATTCTCCCTCCTCGCGTCTAGTGTGTTTTTGGAATAAATTTGGTTGAATGATTCCACGTAAAATTCTACCTCATCTCTATTTTAATACCCTGAGTCATTTACGGCATGTCACCGCTCGCTTCCAACAGCTTGGACTCGTCTTTTCCTGTTTCGCCGCACACATGCATTTTTTTGTGACAGACACATCACGCTAGTTTTTCTCACGTGACTAACTACCGCTGAGTTGGTTTTATGAATCTGGACGTATACACATCTCTTGTATGAAGCTGTAAAATTAAAAACAAAATAAAAATAATAAATCATAAAGAAAGTTAATTAATATTTAATTTTTTAAGGGAATAAGTTATAATACTTATTGAAAATTAACTAAAGTTAATTAATAAATATCCTAATTGATAATTATTATCTTCTAGATAAAATAATAATATTAGAATTATTAAATCATTAGTTAGGTAAAATTTATTACGGTTCTAAATTATTATTATTAATTACCTAATTTAATTAATGTAAGTATTATTAAAAATTATCCAGTATAAAATTATTTAATTATTATATTAGAGTATTATCAATTACTTTATTTTATTCTATTAATGTTAAAGTGTTAAAATATCTATTTTAATTAAAAAAATTATAAATTATGATTGTTCATATTTAAATTTTATAAAATTTTATTAATTTGACTTGTATTTTATTTAATAACGTATCTATTTATTAATGTTATAAATGTTATAGAGAAGATTATTTTGTGGAATATTATATTTAATTGATTAATTTATTATTTATATACTTTTTTATTATATTATTCTTATTATATATATATATATATATTACTGATTATTTCACTTTCCACCCCCCCACCAATTCGGCGCAAGCAGGGGGGTCTCTTTCTTCCTCCTAAAGCCAGGTGAGGGCTCCAGGAAGTAGTGTCGCAGCTTCTCTATCCTCCAACACCGGAAAAACATCCTCAATTCATCCTTCTCCTCAAGAGACGACAGTAGACTACTCCGGTGTGACTTCATCTTCTAGATTTATACCTCGGCAGTAATGTGTATGTTGCAAGGCAACACAAAAAAACTCCCTCATCTACCTTGCTCCGGTAACACTACTCTGAATCTGTGTCAGTACAACGAAACAACTCAGCTCGGCTTAAAAAATCCTCACCAGCGGTGATGCAAGCAACAACACAACCTCCCATCAACCAAAATGAGCTAAAATCTTATGGGGCTTCAACTTAAATCTCTCATAGTTTGGGCGCATGATGGATTAAATGTGGATGAATGAATGGATTTAACCAAGAAATATGTAACATTCTCCCGACTAGAGATGGTTTTGGAATAAATTGTAGATATCTGAATTAATCCAAATTCTAGATGTGTTTGGCGGTGGCACCACTACGAAGCATCAGTGGTTTAGCAGAAGGTGAACCAAAAAAGTAAAAAGCACTGAAGTGGTGCCCGTGAGTTTCTTAAAACATGGTGAAGTAGTGAGGTCTGAGTTTTCTATGACACCATGAAAGAATACTGTGGGAAAACATTGTTGTGGCACCGTTGGGTATAAGAGGTTATGGTCACAGGAGATGAGGTGGGTGAAACCAGAGTGTGGTGGCAAGGGTCAGGCAATGATATAACAAATGGATGATACCGTGAGGTGAGGAAGTGGTAACACAATTTAAGGAAGAGATGAAAATGGTGGAAAGATGACGGTTTGATGTGGCATAGTAAAAGGAATATTGTATGTAGGAAACAGTGACTGTGAATCCAAGAATAACCAGTGGTAGGGCTATGAAAGTAAGAAATGACACAGTGCCACCATAAAGCGGTGAGACTGTGAAAGAATGGGGAAGCGGTGCGTGGCGGCACCATGACAAGAAACGGTTGGTAAGGCACCTTGACACTGCTAAATAAACAGATAAAATAAAATAAATTAAAACCCAAATAAAATAAGAACAAAATAATTTATAACAACTAAATATTAATTAAAACAAATGAAAATAATGATACTCATAAATTTAAAAAAACTTGTACAACCAAATAATCTTTAGTAAAATTATAAAAATGACTTAAATTGTTTTTAATCTGAAACTAAAATTAAAAAGGTACTAAATTATTAAAATTCAATATATAATTTAAACATTTAAAATAAAAATTATTTTTTTTATAAAACTCTACTATTTCAAATTAAATTCGGTAAGGTAAATAGATAATTATTATTTCATTAATCAGTTTATGATAATTAATTAAGTTAGTGAATCTAAACAAGAGTAACACATTTGTAAAACTAAATTAATAAATATTCAATTATTAAAAGACATCAAATATTTAGATTTTGTTATATTAATTAATATTTAGTACAGGAAATGTTAAATAAAATCTTCATTATCTAAGTGAAAAAACAAATTTAATTAATTATAAAATGAATGTTAAATTATTAATTATGCCAAACACAAATCATTAAAATAATAAATAATCATTATACCATAAAATTAAAGTGAGATACAAATTACCTAATTTAAGGCTTAAAATAAATGATTAATTATAACAAATGATTAATTGATAAGTTTATTTATAAAAATACAAAAGTGTAAACATTTTGTATAAAACACAAGAATAACCAATAAAATCATTAAAAATTAGTTGAAAAGATGTGGAAAAACATGTGTCTTTAAGGCCACACCAGTATAGTTATGTCTCGCAAATGTATGATCTCGATAACCTAAAACATATCTCCAATAATATCATTAATAACTATAAAATATAATCAAATAAGACCTAAAAATGGGGTTATAACTATTAAATTATCCTTTAGTGACAATATCCTAATCTCTAAATTTATAAAAACACTATTATAATATCATTTGAGATAAATTGAGAATCATAGAATAGAAATTGGTTTAAAAAAATTCTCTTTATATAATGGCATTAATTCCAAGTGAAACAACCAAAATTCAACTATACATAATTAAAATTTCAAAAAAAATATTGATTTTTTACAAACAGAATAATTTGTAGGTTTAGTGTAGTATCAAATTATTGAAAATGTTTAACACAAACACCGTATCTTTATTATCGAATAAAAATTTCTCAAATTATATAAAAAAATAATTCTTCTATAATAAGTCTTTAATATCTCCCACTAAACATTCCACCAACATTACATGTTCAGAAATATATTCTATAATAACATTAATCATAACATGAGAAAATAGAAATATAATAACTGTGATCTAAAATGATCTGTTAGGGTGCATATGGTCATTAACAATTTAATATCATAATTGGACATATGATTTCTATATGAGTACGAGTACATAATCAAATACAATGGACATAACATAAGATATTCATAACTAAAAAATATGAAAAATAAACATTGAGTAATGGAAAAAATATTTGGAAAAACATAAATCATTACTCACAAGAGAATAATAAACCAAGAACCATAAGAGAATAAACTTGGAAGAAGAAAATAGTATAAACGTGTGTCAGAAATAATCAAATTAATCATAATATACATGAAGTCTAACCACCATGATTTTTGTCAAAATATTGTACTAGGCTTACAGCCTTCCAAAATCATAAGGGTATTGGGATTAGAAACAATATACCATCATGGTCTTGGTATAGTCACTAGTGTACCCTTGGTCTTGGGCTAATCATATGTGTACCCTTCTTGGGTTCACATGGGAATATAACCTCCCAAAATCACATCCATGCAAAAAATATTTAACTCTTGAGGTATAAAAGATTACCCAATGCATTGGAGGGTAATAACGGGCCCCAAAATCATATAATCATACAATGTACTTATGTAATCTACAAGAACATGATACCATTCATCATTCCTATATATAGTAATTTACTCCTAGAGAAGAAATGAGTTTCATGATAGCATCCACAAAATACCCTCACAATCCATTCTGAGAAAAAGGGTAAATGACATCATCACAACTTATCCCCATGAAATCATAACAATTATTAATATATGTTAATATAGATTTAAATTACATATATAAAACTATTAGAAATATTCTTGAAAAAACAAGAATAAATATCATTTAATTTGGGTAAGTTTTAAAAATTAATACTTCACCAAATTATAGAAATCAAATTTTCATTAAAAAATATTGAAAATTGATAAGGAATATGGATGAAAAATAAAATTAATCATTATGTGAAAATGTGATCAAGTGGTAAATATTAAAAAATATTTTTTCAAATTTATAATTTAATTTCAGTAATAACCCATATGGAAAAAGATGAAATTATTGATTTTAAAAACATTTTAAATAAAGTAAAATATAGTTTAGAGTGTACTTAAACAATAATGGAAGTATAGATAATAACCTTATTGAAAAATTATAATGAATAGAGACATAGAACATAAATATATTGGAAAATACTTCAAACCATTTAATGAAATGGTTCAAATTAAACACCTTTTGTATTTAAATCAAAACCATGTTGTAATAATGAAATTTAGAAGGAACATAAAACATCATGAGTATAAAGAGAGATAAAAATTTATATGTAAAAGATCAAGTGTATACATAATATAAATTATAATATGTTAAAAATACAAAACTTGTCTCAATGATGGAAATTTAGATGAATGACCATTATGAATTTTATAACATTTTAATTAAATCACTGGAAAAAGGGAAGCTGAAATGGAACTCTAAATAACATGATTAATGATATAAACAAGATATAAATTTTCAAGGAGGAATTATATACACCATATAAAATAGTATATATAACATATAATATAAATTAGGTTTATAATACAAAACATGACACAAATAAAGAAATTTGGAGTTTAGGAACAATTATAGCTTTGGTATTGTATGAAAAAAATGAAATGGGTTTCATTAAGTGTGATTTAAAATATAATAAATAATTTTTTTACTAAACAAGAATATTATATTGATGTAGTTACACTATATAAAATAATTTATGGATCAAAATATGAAACATCAATCAAGAAATTGAAATTTAGGAAAAGAAATTGTTACCTTAGGTCTCATTGTTTCATCATGTTTACACATTTTAAATAATAAAGTTATTTTTATTGAAATATGAATACATAATTAAATTATATTTCTTTTTTAATTATTTATTAGTTATAACAATTAGGATTTATTTATTAGTATTTTTCTATGATATAAATGATAAAAAAAATTTCTTTTTAAAATTATGTTCTGTTTATATTCTATGATTTTAATTATTAGAAATTTATAATTTTGTCAAATTATTTATAGAGGCTTCAAATAAATTAAAATTAATTTTTATTACATATTCTATACTGTAAAACCATGTTTGAAGTTATATATAATGAATTTAAAACATCCAAACATATAGATAACATGAACCATTATCAAGATTTATCAAAAGCGTACAAGATACGGTATATACAATAAATGGATTAAAATTATTATACCAAAATCATAAAAATAATTTTCTGTTATATATATATGTAATAATTTATATAGGTATGAATAATGAAATTTATTGGGTTTCATTAAATAAATAGATTGAAAAAATTGATAAGAGAATCTGAGTTTCCTCTTCGTATATGATTTTATCGTTTTCTAAAGCCTGTAAGGATTGGGGTTAGGTAACTGAATGGTGTCTATAATGGTAATAATAGACTTGGGATATGATAAAATGATTGATATTAGAGATTAATAGTTTAATGGGAAGTAAATTTGTAACCGAATGTAGAAGAGCTATTTATTCTTAAAGTGAGGGGTGTTTTTTGGGTTACAATATTGAATATATTTTAGTTTCATCCGAAGAAATTTGAGTATGAATAATTTAAAAAAATTATTGGTTTATTATTAAAAATTTATTTTTATTTTCCATTAGAATTATGAAAAAACAAATGGTATCTTAGAATTCTTATTTAAGGTTAAGGAATCAAAAATGATTTTTTATTATAATTAAATACAACTTATGTCCCATAACATCTTAGGTAGGTTTATAAATTCATTTTATTATTTCAAAATGTATTATTAAACATATAAAATAAATTTTAGATCATGAAGAAGGTTTCATTAATTTTTAATCAAAATATATATCGTGATGACGCCATAAAAGTTATGGTTTTAATAAATACTATATTTTTAACTATTCACTGAAACTAAAAATTATCAGAAAAAATCAATAAAAATAATCAAATTATAAATTCAACATGATGATTTCAAAAATGATATTATTTTTAAAAAAATAATTTTATGCAATTTATAAATTAGACATTTAATGAAAATAATATAATATAAGGGGAAATATTCTATTTATAATAAAACTTATTTCTTATATTTTGAGTGACTATATTTATATTTTTTCATTATGTCTTATTTATTAAAGTTTTATATAGTTATTAATTTATTATTCTAGAAAATATTCCTTTTTAAAGTTTTTCTTCCAATTAATTGGGGTTTGGATATTAAATACTTGAATGAAAAATCAATTTTAGTATAATAAATTTTATACTATAATCAAAATTCTATATCGATGGTTACATTACTGTTTTAAGAACTACCTTATAAAAAATTTATAACTATTTTCTGATAATAAGACACAATACACAAGAAAAAAATATTCTCAAATAAAAAAATATTTCATAATGTTATTTTATTATAAAACATGTTATGTGACATTTTAAATGTATATTTTTTACTAATTAAATATGTACTTATAGTTTTGATAAAAACATTTAAAATTTAAAATAGCTATAATTTAATTATAAATTCTTGATAAGGTACTATTTTAGAGTAAAAAATATATATATAACTATTCATCGTATGTTTCAAATAAAATGTGATATGAAGTTACATTAAATTTTTATATATTTCTATTTTGTAGCTTTGGAAACATGTATCAAATTTTTTAACAATCAAAATATAATAACTTGATTTCCAATTAAAATATTAATAAAACTAATGTAGTTAAAAAAACTATATATTTAAAAAATAATTAACATTGTAGAATATGTATTAGTATAAATATTATGGATAAAATATGTATGTAGGACAACATGATGGAAAGTGGTAGGAATTTCACCTTTATATCCCTTCACATGTGGGATCGACACACATAGCCTCATTTGATGTGACAGGATGTGATCCAGCCTTTGAGTTTTCCTTTTTCTAATAAATGTTTTTTTATAAATAATTTTATATTTTACATGAAATATAAACCAACAAAATAAGAGGTAAATATGTGTATAAATGTTTGTTAAAAAGAAAGAAAATAATTTAAATTTATATTTTAAGAGAAAAAATTATAAAAATATCCATTGTAAACCATGTATATTACGTTCATTATCCAAGTTCCCATGTATATGTTGTGTGGTGGAAATTAAATTTTATTATAATGATTTTCCATAATATCCTTTTTCATTTATTGACATCAAAAACAAATAAAAATAACATTTATTCTAATGAATTACCATTTTTAAATCAATATAATTTCTTCTTTTTATTGAAATTCATTCAGTGAGCTAACCATAAAATCGATTAATTAGGTAAAATTATCGACTGGACCATATACCCATTATTATATATATATATATATTAATTTCCATATAAATCATTAATTTTATTGAATATTTTTTACCTAACTAAAACCTATATTTATTTCAATACTTGCTATATTTACAATATTTAAACATTATATGATTTTGATGGATTTATAATTCATTCGTATTCATGTGGAAAACATATATATAGCTATTTCATTTTGATGGTTAGTGGATCCAGAATTATTTCATGTTATAATGCTTTGGGTAATGAATTATATCTCATGAAATTTCTATGATATGTGTCAACATGATGTTATTTGATTTGTTTAAAATGTTATGCTTAAAAATTATTTGGTTAGCTTTATAATTATGTTATATGTGGTCATAATGTGGTTTGATTTTTCTATAATGTTATAATGGACATGAAAGTGAACCTTGAATTTTGGTTATGATTTTATATAATGATTTATGTTTCACATTCCTTTTTCATGAGGAAAGGGGTTTTACTAGGGATGGTTTTAATAGTCCCTCTATGGAGGTTTAACCACTAATCAAATGATCTGATATGTGTTTTTCATTCTTTTAGGATAATTATTTTATGGAATTTATAACATAATATAAGATTATGGACTCGTGATCCATGATTAGTTCTTGTGATTTCATAATCATATTCCACAAATAATTTTATTTATATAACACCGTAACATTTTATATATATTTCCATTAAAAAACATGATTTATTTGATAGCTTATTAGGTAGACATCCCCAATTCTAAATGAATCGTGACATAGAAAAAATTCATAACCTAAAAAATAAATTAGAATGTATGAATAGTAGTAACAACATTTTATAACCAGTTTATATAGGTTTAAAATAATTCAAATGTATTAATTAAGTAATGCTTAAAAATTACTCCGTTTTTAGAAAGTAGTTTGATGCCTTCTTTAAAAATTCTTTTTTTGTAGTTTTGTTTGAAAATTATAATTAATTTCTAACATTAAAAAATGATTTATGTAATGTTTATAATTCTTAAAATCATCATATAAATATTTTCAAAATGTTAATTTTTAGTATTTTCCTAAAAATATTGATTTTTTAGTGAATACTGAAAAATATGAATTTTTTTGTAAAACTATCATTTGTTTTCATAAATAAGTGAAATTTAAAAGTCCCATTATATTTTAAGGTAACATAGGTATCCTTTAAATATAAATAATCTAATTAATCACATAAAAATCATAATTATACTTTATTTTTGTATAAACATACTTTTTGGCATAAAACACATATTTCTACAAACTATTTTTATACAAAAAATGTATTTTTATCTAAGTTAATTAAATTAAACTCTACAAATTATAGATAAAAATGAAACATATAGATTTTATAATAAATAAAATACTTTAGTACTTATTTTATAGTTTTTATGAAGAATTTAATGGATGTAAACTTTGTTTTATGCTTATAAATTCATTTTCCTAGAAAAATGACTTTTCGTTGCATTTTTTATCCTTATTTATATTTAAAATCTACCACTTACCGAAACTGAATCAATTAACTTAGAGTAAATATTTAGTATCCTAAAAATTAATATAATCTAATATATAAAAAATAATTTTTATTCACAATTAATTATAAAAATTGTAGAATTTTGTTATCTTGGATAAGGTCAAAACATGTTTACCATGGGGTTATCTAGGATATAGGGGTGTGAATTCAACCAAAACAAATATAATTATTATTTTATGAATATATTTCAACCTTATATAATACAAATTTTATATATTGAACATTTATTTCTACTTTAAAATGAAATTAACTTTTTATTATTGAAATATTTTATTAAATTTATTATGTGTCCCTCCCTAGACTTATAAAAGGGAACCTCTCATCCAATAAACACAGAATTTTATCTTTCGATCTCATCCAAGACCTACTATAAAACATTCCAAGATTCCATCTATTCACCCTATAGCATATTTTTTCCTTCCAAGTAAAATATTTCAAGGCTTGAGGCATAATCTGAAAGAGGTCTCTCAAATAAGAGGAGTTTAGAGTACTTAAGTAGAAGAATGGACATTTGGTTAGGGTTTTATGTTGAAATCTCACTTTTTACTGGGGTAGTTTATTCCTAAATTTATTATGATTTATTTATGTGATATATATCTCCCAAATCTTATTCCCTTTCTTCTTATCTAGTTTTTTATAGATATTTCATGTATTTCTTTCTTTATACCTTTATTTAAGTACTTATTATATCAAAATAATGTTTTTAATGAAAAAAAATATTATTTCTATTTTTTATCAGGAATATTTTTATTCTTTATAAATATTTTATTAAAAAATTTAATAATGTTTTTAACATTCCCCACTGATTTTATAACTTAATTTTTATCTGTGTTTGAATTTATTTTCATTTCTTAAAACGGATTCTATTGTCATTTTCAGAACAATGTACTTTCTATCAACGGTGTGAACAGAATCTTCTATTAAGGTATACTAAATGAATGATTTTTTTAACCATCATGAATAATCATTTCTTTGATGATTCCAATATATTTTTTATTTCTTCAATAAAAATTAAATTTTCTCTTTAATTTTGGTGAAATATTTTATATTTTAAAACAAGTGATTACAAAATAGAAATGGTGTTTTACACAAGAAAATATTCCAGTGACCTTTAAAAGATATTTTAATATATGAAAACATATATTTGATGTTACTGTTACTTAATTGGGGTTATAATATCATGTTACTATCTTTATTACTTATCTATATGGTTTGTGATTATGATGATGAAATGTTGTTGAAATATGTCCTTGTTTCCTTAGGTTAAGCTTTAATGTAATGATAAATGGTTTCATAATATGGGGTAATACATATAAGTTTATTATGATTATATGATGGGAGGTAAATTTATAACCATATAATTTACTGATCAATGATTAATATTTTATGAAATCAATGGGTACACAAAATGTTATACCATACCCAAAATAGGGTACACGTGAAGTTTTCTCAATCCCAAAAGAGGGTAAAAAAGAGGTTATACCAAACCCAAAGTAAGTACATGGGTGGTTACCAAAATCCTAAGATGTGGTTCATGTCTTTTTGGGTATTCTTGACATAATATTTCTTCAATTATGATCTTGAAACACTTTATTCTACTATTTTATGACATGACTTTAGGCCAATTTCATACACCCATAGCCCATCTTATTTTATTCCTTTATTATTCATGTATTATGTTCCTCCTAGTTTTACTCCATGATTCATGTTAATGATCTATGAATTATTGGGTATTAATCTCAAATTTTATGATCATGTTATCATAACCATATGGCCATTATATGCATGTATATGATTATTGATTAATATTTCCCAAATTTACCATTATTAAGGAACTGAGCTCACCATTTTTTATGATTCATTTTCCTAGCGAAATGAAGAATGGTTATAATTATGACATGTGGAATAATGGTTCTAGTTTTGAAACACTGAGTGGGTGTTGATATAGAGCATTTATGTATGAGTTGTTTCAGATTCTATTTTTCCAAATACATTAAACCATTAAGGATCTAGTATACATCATAATGATATATAATCAATATCGAACTAATATAATATAATATTTATGTATATAATTTTTGTGTCACTATAGTTGGTATCAAATAAAAGGATCAGTTATTTTTGGATTCTAAGATGAGAACAATTTAGTAAAAACCCACTGGATAAGATTAAGTATATGAGAACATCTGAAGTTATGGTAATGAATGGAGATTGTTTTTATTTTAAAATAGATACTAGTAAGTGGATATGGTTGTCTAATAGATATAACTAGGGTAAATAACTCTTAATGGGGATGATTTAGAGTGAACATGATTATCAAAAGTTCATGATGCGTGGGTTTAAGATAACACACATAGATAGACATTCATGATGGATATTATTAGGTTAATTCACATTTTCATTATGATCACTTACAATGGATATGAATAGGTAATGTCCATGGATGGTCTACGTTAAATTTAATATATAATATATTTAAAATAAGGTTTCAATATTTAGGTATCTTATAAATTATTTTCATGATTATATGATTTCAGACTATGATTATTATTTTTCAATATTATACCTTTTGGTTTGAGTAAATGGATAGAACATGAAGGAAGTGTTTTAACACTAAATGTGATAAGAAATGAAATAGTTTTTGACCTAAGAAACTTAATGTTATGGTATATGGAATGAAAAATCAAATTTTTATTCTTATGCAAAATTCTCAATCCATGAATCATGATGATCTAAAAAATGAGAAATATGGGGAACAACGCATTATTGATTCCTTAATGAGGTAATGTGAACCATATTTTATTGGGTCTACTGATCTAATAATTACTAAGAAATAAATTATTATAACTGAAAAAATATTTTTTATTCCCCAGTGTCTGTAAAATGAAATAGTAATTTTATTAGTTTTTTGGTTCAAAAGAGAAGGGATTCAATGGTTGAATATTATAAAGAATACAAGGAAACATTAAAAAATTTATTCCACAGACTAGGATATGCTAAGAATGATATTTTTCAATAAGAAATTTCCTTATATTCATCATAAAAATTTTAAAAAATGAATTTCTTGAGCTTAATAAGATGTATAATGAATACATTGGTACTTTTAAAAAATCTTTTACATAACATGTGCGGTGTGAATTTCGTATAACATTGAACCAAAAAGTAATATTTATTGATTATTTTATGTCTTAAAACCAAGTCCCAAATGGGAGTTACATATAAGAGAATTTAGTAAATAAAAATAATTTTTTTGTTCAATCAAGGTGTAAATAGGGATTAGAGTCACTCAGAAATCTCATGGTTTTGTTAAGAAAAGAAATGTGGAATTAA
Source organism: Viscum album (assembly GCA_963277665.1). Classification (NCBI taxonomy): domain Eukaryota; kingdom Viridiplantae; phylum Streptophyta; class Magnoliopsida; order Santalales; family Viscaceae; genus Viscum; species Viscum album. The sequence continues at coordinate 1,545,711,258 of OY728153.1, read as the reverse complement.
AAGTAAATTATAATAACAAAAACCATCAAGGGAAGATGACAATTATTTCTTTATTTCTGAAGTATGTAAAAATAATTAAGGAAATTATATTAAGGGGGATAGTAAATTCTTCAATTTTGGAGGGGAAATTTATCAGGAAATAAAATATTAATTTCATTGGAAGTGGTTATAAAAGAATGAAAATTGAGATAAATCCTCATTTAGTGAACAACCCACACTCTAGTGCGTCAAATTCCACAAGTATGGGAATTGTGTTAATAAATTATCAAATCTAAATATTAACGATGATGATCCACATCACTAACCTATTAATATATGTTACAAAGGGAAATCTCATGAGACCACTATTGTTGGGGTCATGTATAATAATGAAGTAATGAAAGAGACACTTAGAATCCACTATAAAACTACTAATGCATTATTTGATTTTGGTTCCACCGATTATTTTATGCCAAAAAAATACTCTGGGTGTCACATTAGCACCAAAAATTTTAGATGTTTAATTTTAATTAAAAAACCTAATAGTATAATGATCAGATCCCAAGTCTGTGATTCATATCCAATTGAATATTGTGTGAATTTTATTCCTTCAAATCTTATTATTCTCAATTAAATTTAATTAGATGTGATTTTTCCCATGGATTGGATTTATTTATATAAATCCCATATTAATTTCAATGTATGTGAAGTCACATTTGATATTTCAATACAACCAATGATTTTGTATCATTTTGATTATAAATATGAACATACAATGGAAATTAAATTAATTTCATGGGTCTTGGTTTCAATTCAATGGGAGTATTTAAATTAAATGGTTGGGAAGAATATCACCATAAAATAAATCATTATTCTATGGGATTTTTTTTGTCTTTCCAGAATATTTTCAGTGTCTCTATATGAATCATAAAGTTATGTTTTCAAAACTACTCATACCTAGTGCCTCACCAATTTCAATATATCTATATAGAATGGGCCTAATTGAGTTAAAAAAATTGAATAAGAACCTCTAGGATAATCCTGATAAGATATTAATTCAGAAAAATGAATAAACTTGCGGTGAACCTATTATTTTAATTAAAAGTAAAGAGAGATAAATGTGAATATATATTTGTAATTTGTAACTTAACCAGATCATTGTAAAAAATAATTATAATTTACTTGATATTTATGATTTTATTGATCCATTAAAAAGAGATTGATATTTTCTCAAGATTTATCTTCAATCTAGATACTGTCAGTTGAGGTAAAAAAACTGAATTCATGCCCATGAAAACCATCTATTTGATGTATGGACCTATGAAATTTGAGTGATTTAATTTGGCCTTACCAATTCCCTTGTTATATTCTTGGATTTAATCAATAAAGTAATTATAGATTAACTTGATCATCTTTTGGTATTCTTTATAGATGATATTATTATATTTTTAAAGAGGAAGGAATATCAAAATGGTAACAAGAATTTTTCATTAACGACCCTAAGGATAGAAAGATGTATAAAAGATTTACCATTTCTGAATTTCTACAATATAACATTTTATTTTTGGGACATTTAATTTTAAGAGAGGGTATATTTGTGGATCTGTTAAAGATGGATGTTTCTAAACATTGTCCAAGACAAACCATGGTGACTAAGATATGTAGTTTTCTTGGATTGGATATATATTATCAATGCATTGGTACTGATTTCTCATGACTATATAATCCACACACTATGTTATCATTAAAGTGATTCATATTCTGTTGGACTTATGAATGTGTAGAAATTTTCAAAAATCGAAGATAAGGTTGTTCAATACTCATGTTATCAAAATACATTGTAGTGGATATTTTTTTGTGGTATATATTTATGCATCGATGAAAGGGATGGGATGTGTTATAATGAAGAATGATATAGTGATATCTTATTCCTAACACCAATACAAGGGGAATGATAAAAAATAATTGGTAGATGATTTAGAGTTAGATACTATAATTTTTACATTAATTATAGGGAGGAATTTTATTTAGATAGAAAATTGTGACATACAAACTAATTGTAAATTTTAATGTGTATATTCACCTAGAAAATTTGAATATGCACCATAAAATATAGTTATAGTTTATTAAATATTATGAATAATCAATACACTACCACCAAGAGTAAGTGAACAAATTGGTTGATAATTTAATTTTAAATGATCACCTTACCTTATCTGTGATGAGGATAAAAAAAGAACCAATATTTATTTACATCCAAATTATATACCATAAAATCATGAAGTAAAGAGTGAAATATTATCTTCATCAAGTGAGTTTTCAACTATATATCCTTGTAATTCTTAATGAGGTGAAAAAATTATAATGTAGAGGTAAAAAGGTGATAAATGTTCGTGAGTTTTATATTGATTGTAAGGTAATGAAAAAGTTCAAAAACCTAGAATGTGTCCCTTAAATAACATACGTGATGAAAACACTTTTGTAAGAATCTCATAGATCATCATTCTCTTTTCATCCTATAAGTAAAGAGAGTTATAGAGATATGAAAGAGTATATCTAGTGGGATAATATAAAATATATTTTAAAAAATATATATCCCAATTCTTAGTATATAGTTAAGTTAGGGTTAAAGGAATAATTCTTAGATCATATTATAAACATTGTCCATACTAGAATAGAAATGGGAAAATATCACTGTTCATTTTGTCTTTAGACTCCACATAATGTATCAAGGACATACATTTATTTAGTTTGTAGTCGACCACATTACAAAATCAGCCCACGTAATTTATATCATATAATATTTCACTCTTGATTAGAAATCCTAGATATGAATTAATGAAGTGCAAAGATTTCATGTAGTACCATGTTCTATAATATCTAATTGATATCCAAGGTTTTCCACAATTCTTCTAATATTATTTAGTGCACTTGTTATATATAGTTTCATTTCAGTACTACCTATCATACCAAAACATATAGTGAGTATGAGAGATCCATTCAAACCCTAAAGAATATGTTGAGATCATTTTATCTATATTTCAAAGTACGATGGGATCCACATGTTCCTCGTGTTGAATTATCTTATAACAATAGTTTTCACTCGAACATTTAGATATTTCCTTATGGATATCACAAAGACAATAATTTTCATACTATGATATTCTAGGATAATGTTAGAGAAATAAAAAAATTTGGACTTGATCTAGCTAATTAAATTCTATAGAATCTTAGATCCATTGAACAACACATCAATGAATCTCATAGTTGATAAAAGTGTTATAATAATAATCATTAGTGAGATATGGAATTAGATTTTTATAATAAGGTATTCCTATGCATTTATCCATTAAAGAAGGTTATTTGATTCAAGAATATAGGATAGTTAATCCCACAATATATCATCCCATTAAATATAATTTATTGAGTAGATATTTTGTATTATCTATTTTTACATCCACTAAAACTCTATCAAGTTCAAGATGTGTTCCAAATATCTCTTTTGAAGAAGTACATACTTAATTATTTACATGTAATAAACTCATAAGTTTTACCATTGGAGAATGAGATTTATTCTGAGGAAAACTAGTATAAATATTACATTATATACATATATATAGTTCTATGGAACAATATTACACTCTTAGTTAATGTTAATTTTCATTGGAGAAATCAGAAATTCAGGGAAGCCACATTGGATCCTGGGGATGTGGCGAAATATAAATATCTTCATTTTTTTGTCATAGTGTCAAAATTTTGATGTTAAAATTAATTTTATGGGCTATAATGTAAAACCCAAATATTCTGTTTATATTTATTTTGAAATGAGCATTATGTTTAAAATAACTTTCTTTATACAAAACTAGGAGTCCAAATCAACCAAGATATAGCAATCCTTTATAAACTAGATGTTTAATTGGAAGAAATTAATAATAATAACCACAATATGAAAATTATATATTAAATATTTAATTAATTAAAATGTAATGATTAATTTTTTACAAATAAGTACTCAATTTTTAATAAATTCATTTTATGTTTTCTTATAAAAATGTTTTTATTTCATTTTCCATAAAAACAATTATAACAAATTTCTACCATATTTAGAAATTTATTTATATAAATTTATATCATTCATGAAATCATAATTTCAAAATTATCTTTGGGTTAATTTTACAGATTTTGGTTTAAAATATGTTTTTTTATAAAATAGTGAAAAATATTATTTGTTTTCTCAAAACGGTCATTTCTTTTCATTAAATCAAGTAATTTTTAAGTACTATATTTTTTTAAAGAAACATAATTCACCTTAAATTAAAGATAATATAGTTAATTACATAATAATAAATAGTATATATTATTTTGGTATAATCTCATTTTTTATAATAAAAATACCTTTTTATAAAAAAAATGGTTTTATGCACGCAATTTGTTTTTTCTTATTTAATAAAACTAATATAAATTGATTAATGTCCCTAAAAAGTGTGTAGATTATATTTTCAATGAAATATTTTTAACAATAATTTTATATTTTTTACAATGAGACAAACAGAAGTAAATTCAATTTTATGCTTAAAAATTCATTTATCCAAAAATGGTATTTCATTAAATTTTTCATGTTTATTTAAAATTAAATTATTCCCCTCATAGAAATAAAATAATTTAAATTAATTTTCACATTATTTAATTATTTATTAAATTCATTTTTCATCCTCTTATTTTGGGTTCCCTCTATCCTTGATTTTGAAAATAGGTCTTCTCTTTTTCTAGGTTCAATAAAGGGGGAACAACCCTATACCTTTTCGTAGAAAAAAACTACTAAAATGAATGACATATTTTTAATATTAATATTAAATATAATTTAATATATTAAAAAAAATTCATGATTATTAATAAAAATAGATATATAATATTACAATTATTAAGGATAAAATTGGTTTTCAATGATATAAACTAAGAGGTAAGTGTAAGAATTCCCACTAAGCATATCTAATTCTTATTTTTTAAAAAGTTACTTAAACGGAATATTATCCCACCATTTATTTAATTTTCACTTCAATCCACTTGAATATTAATGTGGCATTATATTTTTGAAATATTTTAATTTGTTCTATGTATTTCCCTCCCCTATTTTATGAAAGGGATCCTCTTCTCATCCAATATGCACACAATTTGAGACTTATATCTTATTAAAAATCAACCCCAAAATCTTCATGTATTCATTCCCTTAATTCCAAATATCTTAGTATTCTCCTAAAACAAATATTTATAGGATTATGGTGTATGGAAAAGAGGCCTCTAAAATAAGAGGAAGTTAGATCACTTACAAAGAAAGACATCATTGATGTAAGGGTTTTATATTAAAAGTTAGGTTTTTTCCAGGATTATTAATGATTAAATTTTAGATGATAAAATTATATGATTCATATCTCCAAAAAATAAGGAATTTTTTTCTACTCTAGTTATTTATATAGATTACATATTTTCCGTCAATTCTTCTCTCTTTAAGAACTCAAGAGACTGGAATAATGTTTTTAAGGAAAATTAACATTATTTGTCTCTTCGGCCGGGAATGTCATTATTTCATATCCATATCATATTGAAAATGTTTTCAATAATTTTTTTACCACTCACCAATAATTCAACAATGTTTTTTTACCAATGTTTTAATTTTTATTTAAATTTTAAAATGAATTATCATATCATGTTATAAACTAGGTACTTTTTACCCATTGTTTGAATGAAATCATTGTTTAAACAAATATTTCATGGTAGGATATTCCTTATATCATGACTAATCTTTCCTTATAATATTCTATGGTTCATTTCAAAGAAAGTTTTTTGATTAATAAATTTGATAAAATCAGATTTAAACTCAATGATTTCCAAAAGAAAAGGGTATTTACCTCAATAAAATGTCACAATGAGCATTTAATGTTGTTTTATTTTATGAAAAAAATCCATATATTATACTTAAGATTCAATGAGTACATTATCCAATGATACCATATATCTTCTTTATATGGATTTTTTATTATTATAATAATAAAATATTGATGAAAGTCATTTTTTCTATGGGTTATTCATTTATTTGATGATAACGGTTTTCATGAACTTATGGAATACATAATAATATATTATGATTATTTGATGGGTGGGTATTTTATATAACTCCAATGAATTGGGAAAATATTTATGTTTTATGAGCTCAAATGTTACATGGGATGTTATCTATAGCCTAAAAGAGGCTACATGAGATTTTATACATAGACTAATAGAGGGTACATGGGAGGTTATCCAAAGACCAAAGTAGTTAAATGGGTAGTTAGTCCCATACAAACATGTTATTAATGACTTAGTTGGTATACTTGGGGTAACACCCCAAGCTTCCATGGTATTTTTCCTTTTGAATAATGAAATAGCTTGCATTGTTTGCAACTTCGTGATTCTAACACATCGCGCCCAATCAAACAAGCCGTTATGAATAGTAATATCCAGTTTTTAAAATTTTATAAATTTTATTTTTTATAATGGACGTAATTTTTTAAATAGGAATATTGAAATTAGCTTAGGGTTAATTTTTGGTATTTTTCTTAAAACATTCAATTTTAGATTAATTGTAAAAGACATTGTTTTTTTGGATAAAACCATCTTTTTATTTAAAAAATTAATTATTTTATTTAAATTTATTTTATGTCAAAAAAATATACATAATACCTATATAATTTCATTATAATTCATTGATGTAATTTTATAAAAAGTTTAAATATATAAAACTATTATTGAACATTTTACCTTCTTTTACCCACCTCCGTGGAGCATTTCAAAATTTGCATAAAACATAATTTTACTGCTTCTGTGAGTTGAATTTAAAAACTCCAAGATTCACGGTTAATATCAACATGTAAAATGTGGTTCAAAAAGATGAAAATAATTTTGGGTGAATAGTAACTCTTGACTTTTATTTACCACGATTAAAATTAAATCATGTAATTAAGGGTAAAAATGATATCACAATTACCTTAAAACATGTCCTAGATCTATTGGATAAGGATAATTCGAACAAAAAAACCTTAAGAATAATATATGACCCCCTTTGGTCCACTTGGATTAGATTAGGACAATTATTATTATTTTATTTAAAGAATAGTTAAAAGAGTTAAATTAAATTTTTAAAAACTAAACCATTTTTAATATTGGGTTACACACAATATAAATTCGAATATAAAAATTAATTAGACATCTAAAATTATATCCTACATAATGGTATTTTATTTATAATTTTTAGACATTATATACTTTAATTTATTTATGACACAATCATGATCTAATTATTACCTTATTAATGAAATATTAAAATTATTGACATTGTAAATAACCAAATAAATGTAAATTAAGACTTATGATAAATTCCAATAATTTTATAAGTTAATATGACATGTTAGGGTTGGATAATTAAATTTTATTTGAAGTGATAAAGTATTGATGGCTTTCAAAACAATCAAACACTAAATATTGTCATAATTGACATAATTGAGTTTTTAAAACAAATACCATATTTTAATTGATATAATATTCATAAAAATCTAATTTTTTGAAAAAGGACTTAGATATGTTTATATATATTAATAATGAACCAGTTGGGGTTCTCTTGTATTTCTATATTAAGTTTATTAATCATGTAATATAAAAATACAAAGACACACGGTAAATGACAAACTATTTAACTAAGAGTTAAATCTAAAAGATAAGGTTCATATGGTAACCTAAACCTGTATAAAACCTATTGGTTGAGATTTTTTCAACCCATAACCACCTTATCCTACAAATAATTTATTATGGATCCATTATAAACTGAAAATTATTTTATTATAAAATAATATTTCAAGCTTTTTTCTACAGCGACCATCGCCTCTCTTATAAAAGGGCACTTACCATTCTCTCAAAATCACACCTCCAAAGCCATTTGGCTCGGCCAACCTCTACCAAAATATACACCTAAATTATCTCCCTTCATTATAGAGGCCTTCTTTTGGTCATAAATCCAACCTATGGATCCCTTTTGATCAAATCAAAAGGAAGAACCCGAAGAAGAGGAAAATATTTCATCACCTCTTTTAAGTTCTTTTCTTCTTCCAAATCCTATTTCTTTGTTTTTTCCATAACAAAATAATAAATCCAGTAAATGCAACATAATTTTATGTTATTATAAATATGTTAAAACCATATTTGTTATTCTATCCATCTTATAAATGAAAAATACACCATACGTGCATACGTATGGCTTACCATCTCCTCATCGTGGTGTAGTTTGTTATTCAAACACTTCATTATTATGATGGGTATAATAATTAGTATAAATAATGTAAATAATAAATAAAGACTGTTCATGATTCTTTATATATTATATACCATAAAATTAAAAATGATTTCTCCATCAATATAATTATATTGTCGCTCGTGCGTACGTACAGATTATTATCTCCACGAACGCGATGAGATTCATTTCTCCATCGTAACCATTATAGAATAATTTTAATTTGATGACTGAAAATAATGTTTAAAAACATAATATAAATCTTTATATGAATAAAATATATACTATCCATAACAAAAATGGCTTACGTAACCAAGCATATAAAGGAAAACATACCAGTTAACACCTGAAACGATGATATTGCTGAAATATTATTAACAAAAAATATTATAGGATCATATGTGATATCATATTTTTGTATATAGTTCTTGTATAATTTAATAAAAATGATTTAACTATTATACAAGTGGTTAATGTACCCTCCACCAAGGAAATTTACAAGTTAAGGGTTAATTTTAAAATATCTTTATTATCTGAGATTGTTTTTACGTAAGTATCTACTAGGACATCTTTATCATCCACATCCATGTTTTCTTAAAAATGAATATCAAAACATTTTTACTATTTACTAGACTATGTGTTAAATAAATTCATACCCTTATTTGATCTTATATATTTTTAAAGGAATCTTCATTTTCCAAACAAGGTACATTATGAACTTTTTTATGAAATTATGGTAAGAATGTTTTTTTAACTTATACGGCGGGTGCAGATATTTTCCACCATTATAACATCATTTAAGATTCCCTTACTAGATTATAAGAATATTCTAAAAATAAATGTTTTCTTTCAAAATTATGTGACATTTATATGGTTTCAAAATTTAACGATCTATTTCTTTCAAATATTTTTCATTTCATCTATGTCAACATCCTTTGATGGATTTTAAACTTGTTTGATGTTTATTTATTATGATACAGATCTTGTAAATTGTATTGAAGGTTTTGTGATATGTTTGACTATGGATGTGTTATTTTTATACAATTCATGGTTTATTGTTAAATTATTGACATTTCCTATTCTTGTTTTAATATGAATGTTTTTGTTATGTTTCAACCTTTTCATATGAGGAATGTGTTGGACTTAGTATGTGACGGGTGGAGCCCGCTATTGCTCCTCGGTGCATCGGTGGGTCTTATGAGACAATTTGACATAGAATTGGACAAGGCCTTTCCCAATTTGATATATGGTTTTGGTAGAGGCCTTAAATCATTTGTATACCTATTGGTCGAGGCTTTGACAAAATGTTTCAGAATGTCTGGCATTATAAATTCCCTCATTATGAAATTATTATTGATGGTTCATGTGGTTATTCGACTAGTTGAATACCCATTAATGTGTTTTATTATGGAATTATTTACTCATCTCATATTCCTACTATAAAATATTCATGATTATTATTCGTAACGGAATGAGTTTTTAATTATTCATCGTGCCTAATGTTTATGTTATCTTCTACTGTATTGCTTACCCATATTGAGTGTTTTATCTCTCCCCTTTTAAAATTTCTTTTTCCTAGGATAAGAAGAAGTTATTTATGTGTGACTTGCATGCATAGTCTAAGAGGCCTTGATGTTTCTAATGGAATAAATTACTGTTGTATTTCTTTTCAAGTTGTAATGTTGAACATATGTATATATCTCGTCTCCAATAATACTAAACTGATTGGTATTTCGGGACATGATTTCTTATATCAAGTCAATGTTATGTAATAAATCATTGACTCTAGGTAAGTTGGGTTGGGGCATTATAGTTGGTATTATAGAATGTTTTGTGCAAACCATGGAAACTAGATTTAGAAAAACCCTGATTAGAGAACATTACCCTATGATATACTTTTAGGATTAGTATAGAAGAACATCCTAGAATTTTTGTACTGTAGAGATTTTTTGAGTTTTTTAAGCAATACATCCTTGTCTTAATACAAGCAGGTAGGGCGGCTCTATCATAAATGTACCTAGGGGTAAAACCTAAAAAAAATTAAGCTAGACTCGAACGGGAATAGGTGCATGACAATGGGCCTTGCTACACTCTTGGTTATGACGCTCCTGGGGGATTTTTTTAGGATAACTCTTATTTTATTTACTAACCATTGTGAATGATTTATGAGTATATACCTCCTAAAAGAAAACATTTTTATGATTATGGACTGTATCCATAAACTGTTTACTTTATGTTAAGTGTTTTACAAGTTTGGAATTACGTATTTTAATTCATAAACTAATCTACTTTTGTCCATTTTTTAGAAATAGCGCCTAGTGGAAGGAATATAAATTGTACCAATACACGTAATCCATAGAGGTATTTCCCTCCTACTCAAGATAATTATAGTGGAGTTAGTGATTCAACTGGTGGTGATCATCTTATCACCATAATGGGATAACTCACTCAGGTTATGAATAATATCCATACCCATATAGAGTACCTTGATCCGCAACACGGAGGATCAATGTTAGACCACTTTCGGAGGAAACAACCAGCAACATTTAATGGGAGTAGAAATCCGTTAGTAGTTGAGCAATGGATAAGTTCCTTAGAGAAAATATTTCATGCTTTGGGGAGTAGAGAAATGGAAAAAATTGTCATGGCTGTTTGTTTCCAAACAGAAGATACAGATCAATGGTGGTCATTGATTCAAAAGACAAAGATGAATAATTATCAAACATGGAATAGAGGGAGTTTAAAGATATTTTCTTAGAAAAATACATTCCTCGTGACCATTGAGGTGATATAGAAAGTCAATTTCTGAGTTTGAGGCAAAATGAGAATGAGAATGTTGAAAAGTATGAGGATAATATTACAAGGTTAGCAAGGCATGCTGCAGATTATATATGTAACCCAAGATATACGATTTCTTTTTCATTGATGGGTTAAAACCATTTATTTAATGAGAATTATTCCTGTAACCCTTCTCATCATATGAATATATTGCCTCATTTTCTTCAAAGATAGAAAATTAATTCTTTATGTCTTATGACATTAAAGAAAAGAAAGAGAAGAAGGGATCTGGTGAACACTTTGTGAAAGAAAATAAGGAAACATGGAAGAAGGGAAGAGTTGAATTTCCACCCTGTGATAAATGTTGAAGAAAGTACCCTAGTTCGTTTCTAAAAAGAAAAGTAGTATGCTATAAATGTGGATAGAAAGGCCATCTTGATAGTGATTGTGTGGGGAAGATAGAAGTTACCATTGTTAAATGCTACAATTTTAGGGAGATGGGAAATTATGCAAATGAATATCCTATGATTCAGGGAAACTTACCTCCAAAAGGGCCAAGGAATCAAGGACAAGATTAGGCAATCACAACTATTGAGGTTGAAGCTCAAAAAGATGTGGTGGCAGATAATTTAATGGTTTCCTCAGGTTTGGCCATTGGTTTATTTGATTCTAGATCATCGAACTGTTTCATATCTTCCCAATTTTCTAAGAAAATTAGATATTTCCAATTTGATTTAACAAGGGATTTATCAGTCAAAAATCCTAAGGGAAGTATCATTGCAACAATGTTTCATGAATTAGTCCCCATTAAGGTATATAATCTATATTTATCTTCTGATCTAATTATCATACCGATTATTTAATTTGATATAATCCTCAGTATGGATTGGATTTTTGACCATGATGCAAAAAATTTATTTTTAAGAATAAGGAGATTACCATTCTCGATGATGATAAGGAGTAACTACCTTTATAGCAGATACATCACCATCTAATTCTTATTTAGATCCACCCTCAGAAGCTCAACTAAATTCAATTATTGGGGATGATGAAAATGACATTATTATAGGTGAGGAAAAGAATGTTATAATAGAGGATTTACCTATTATGAAAGAACATGTTTATGGGATTCTAGAGAATTTATCTAGACATCCTTAAGAATGAGAAATTGAGTTTTCCATTGATTTAATTCTTGGTTCAAGGGTAATATCGAAGAAATCATATTGAATGGACAATGTGGAATTAGTGGAACTAAAGAAAAAACTAGAGGAATTGAGTAATAAGGGTTTTATTCGCCCTTTTATTTTTTCATTGGGAGACCCTGTCCTTTTTGTTAATAAGAAAAAAGGATCTATGAGGTTGTTTATTGAATATTGGGAGATCAATAATATAATAATAACGAACAAGAATCCCCTACATCGCATTGATGATTTATTCGACAAATTTCATGGAGCTCAATATTTTTCAAATATTGACCTTCAATCTAGATATCATCCGTTGTGTGTGAAGAAGGAGGACATTACAAAAACAGAATTTTGAACTAAGTATTGGAATTACGAGTTTACAGTAATTCCTTCTGGATTGACTAATACACCCTTTGTCTTCAGGGATCTAATGAAAATATTTTTCAAGGAATATCTTGATGAATTTGTCATGGTATTTATTGATGATATATTGGAACACACCAAAAGCTAAAAAGAACATGAAAATCACTTGCGCATTATTCTAAAGACTATTAGAAGAAATTAGCTATATGGGAAATTTATCAAGTGTGAATTCTGGCTTTAGGAGATTTCGTTTCTTGTCCATATTATCTCTATGGATGGAATCTAGGTTGATCCTTCAAAGACCAAATAAATCCAAGAATGGTCAGCACCGACGAGTATAACTAAGTGCCGCATTTTTGTTTGTTTACCAGGTTATTATCGACGTTTCATCCAGAATTTTGCCTGGTTTCCTAACCCGTTAACCAAGCTTATAGGTAAAGGGGTTAAATTTGTTTGGAAAAAATTGTGTGAATAATGTTTTGAAGAACTGAAGAGAAGATTAGTTAATTCTTTTATCTTGACTATACCATCGGGTAATGATAAATTTGTTATTTATAGTGATGCTTCAAAGAAAGCACTTGTTGTGACCTTATGCAAAATGATAGAGTTATTGCATATCGATCACGACAACTAATAATTCATGAGAAAAACTATCCTACTTATGATCTTGAGTTAGCAGCTATAATCATTGCACTGAAAATATGGAGAAACTATCTCTATGGTGAAAAATGTGAGATTTATACTAATCATAAGAGTTTGAAGTATATTTTCTCACAGAAATAACTCAACACGAGGCAAAGATGATGGCTTGAACAACTCAAGGATTATGATTTCACTATACAAAACCACCCAAGGAATGAAAATAAGGTGGAATATGATTTAAATATAATTGACCATGGAATTTTGAACAAGTTGAGAGTTGAAAGGGATCCTATTTTCACGGATCTAGTAAAGATGGTTATAGGAATAACCATCAAAGGTGAAACCTCAAAAAAATTTCAAATGGTTTCCAAACCATCTTTACTAGAAAGGATAAAGAGATCTCATACTAATGATAAGGAGTTTAAAATAATATTAAAGCTATAAATGATGGTAGATTGAGTGAATTCGTATATGGAGATGAAATTTTGAAATTTCTGAAGAGGCTTTGTGTTCCCGATATTCTTAATCTAAAAAGGGAATTTTTTGATGATTCTTTTTTCTCAAATTTCTCTTTACACCTGGGAAGCACCAAAATGTATAGAGATTTGAAAGAACATTTTTGGTGGGACAAAATGAATAAAATATTGCTGATCTTGTGTCAAGATATATCGTTTTCCAAGAAGTGAATGCTGGAAGACAACATCCTAGAGGAGTGATTTAAACTATTCCCATACCTAAGTTGAAATGGAAGAATATTACGATGGACTTTGTCATGGGGCTACCAAAGACTCCGAGAAAAAATGATGCAATAAGGGTCATTGTTGATCGACTTACCAAGTCAGCACATTTTCATGCGATAAGAGAATATTAAAAACTTGAACGTTTAGAAAGACTGTATATTAATCAAGTTGTAAGACATCGTGGAGTACCCCTATTGATTGTTTCTGATCGTGATCCCCATTTTACATCAAGATTCGGGAAAAGTCTTCAGGAATCCCTAGATACTGAACTTTGGTTAAGCACTGCCTACCACCCTCAAACATATGGACAATCCTAACAGACTATTAAACCCTGAGAATACATGTTGAGATCTTGCTCACATGACTTTAAATATATGTGGGATCAATATTTACCTAAGGTAGAATTTTCCTATAACAATAGCTTCCATTCAAGTATTCAGATGGCACCATATGAAGCTTTATATAGAAAAAGATGTCACACACTAACTTGTTGGATGATGTTGGTGAAAGGAAACTCGTAGGCCCAGAACATGTTGAGGAAACAATAGAAAAAGTGAAGATTATCCAAACCCACATCAAAGCATCCTGAAGAAGGAAAAATATTTATGCTGATAAATGAAGTAAGGATTTGAAATTTCAAGTAGGAGACCATGTTCTCTTAAAGTTACCTCCATGGATGGGTGTTATATGTTTCGGTAATAAGGGTAAATTGAGTCCCATGTACATCAAACCTTTCGAAATTCTATAATGAATTGGAGTTGTATCTTATCATTTGTAAATGACTCCACGTCTCTCCAAAGTTCATGATGTGTTCCACATGTCACTGTTGAGAAAATACATGCTGACCTAATGCATGTACTCACTTATGAGGAAATTGAACTAGAACATGATCTGTCTTATTGTGAAGAGCCTATAAAAATTCTTGATACCAAGGAACAAATGCTAAGAAACCGGGCAAATCGTCTGGTAAAAGTTCTATGGAGAAATCATAAGATGGAAGAGGAAACGTGGGAACCAGAGGAACTTCTGATGAAGAACCACTTGAATCATTTTGTGTGGTAGTATTCTAGAAATTTTGAAGACAAAATTATTTTAAGGAGGGAAGAATGTAATACCACATGTTTCTAGGGTACTTTACCCTTTGAATAATGAAATATCTTTCATTGTGTGCAACTTCGAGGTTCTAACACACAACAACCAATCAAACATGCCATTTTTAATAGTAGTACCCACTTTTTGAAATTTTATAAATTTTGTTTTTCAAAATGGACTTCATTTTTGAATTCAGAATATTGAAATTAGCTTAGGGTTTGTTTTTGGTATTTTTCTAAAAACATTTAATTTCTGATTAATAGTGAAAACACTGTGTTATTGGATAAAACTGACTTTGTATTTAAATTATTATTTATTTTATTTCAATTTATTTTATTTCAAAATAGATACATAATACGTATATATGTTCAATGTAATTCCTTGGACTCATTTTGTAATAATTTTATATATATATAAAAGTTTATTGAACTTTTTATCATCTTTTACCCACCTCCTATAAGCATTTATAAATTTACATAAAACATAATGTTACCACTTCTGTGAGTTAAATTTCTAAAATACGAGAGACACGGTTAATATCTGTAAGTAAAATATGGTTCAATAAGATGAAAATTATTTTTGGTGAATAGTAACTTTGGACTTTTATTTACCACGGTTAAAAGTAAATATGGTAATTAAGGGTAAAAATGATATCATAATTACCATAACACATGTCCTAATTCTATTGTACAAGTATAATTAGACCAAAAAAACATTATTCATAAAATATGACCCCCTTTGGTCCACTTGGATTCAATTAGGAGATTTATTATTATTATATTTAAAGAAAAGTTAAAAAGAGTTAAATTTAATGTTTAAAATATAAACCATTTTTAATATAGGGGTACACATAATATAAATTTGATTATAAATATTCATTAGAAAGATAAAAATATTTCCTACATAATAGTATTTTATTTATAATTTTTAGACATTAAATACTCTAATTTATTTATGACACAATGATGATGCATTAATTACCTTATTAATGAAATATTAAAATAACTGATATTATAAATTTAAATTTAAATTTAAATTTATACCTATAATCAATTAAAATAATTTTCTCCATTAATATGAAATGTTTGGGTGGTTAAATAAATTTTATTCGAAGTGATAAAATATTAATTGATTTCAAAAAATTCAAATACTAAATAGTGTTGAAATTGACATAATTGAGTTTTTAAAAAAAATACTATATTATTAATTTATATAAAATTCCTAAAAATATAAGGTTCGGACAAAGGACTTAGATTAGGTTATATATATTAATAATTAATCACTTGGGGTTTGTGTGGCTTTTTATAGTACATTTATTAACCATATAATATAAAAATACAAAGAGACATGGTAAATGACAAACTATTTAACTAAGTGTTGAAACTAAACTATACGGTTAATATGGTGACATAAACCTATCTAAAACCTATTAGTTGAGATGTTATTGACTCATACCCACCTCATCTTGGATATAATTTATTTTTGATCCATTAGTAACATAAAATGATTTTATTATAAAATAATATTTCAAGCTTTTCCTAAAGTGACCCTCACCTCTATTATAAAAGGGAACTTCCCCTCCTCTCCAAATCACACCTCCAAAACCATTTTCATGGCCATATTATGCACAAATATCCTCCCAACTTTCCTACCTTAATCCTAGAGGCCATCCTTTGGTCATAAATCCAACCTAAGGAGCCATTTTTTTCAAATGAAAAGGAAGAACCTAAAAAATAGGTAAATATTTCATCACCTCTCTGAAGTTCTTTTATTCTTACACTTCCTTATTCTTTTTTGTTTCAACATAAAAATAATAAACCCACTACCTTCTACATACTATGATATTATTATAAATATTTTACAACCATGTCCATTATTCTATCCATCTTATAAATGAAAAAGCTAGCGTACGTGTGTATGTACGGCTTACCGTCTCCACATTATGATGTAGTATGTTATTCAAACACTAAATTATTTGGATGAGTAAAATAATGAGTATAACTAATGAAAATAATAAATACAACTTGTTAATGATTCTATATATATGATATAACATCCAATTACATGCGATTTTCCCATCAATATAATTATATTATCGCGCGCACGTATGTACAGATTACCGTCTCCATGAATGCTATGAGATTAATTTCCCCATCAAAACCATTCTAGAATAATTTTCATTTGATGAATAAAAATAATTTTCATGAACATAATATCATTCGGTATATAAATAAAATATATGCTATCCATAACAAACATGGCTTATGTAACTAAGCATATAAAGGAAAACGAATCAGCTAACACACGAAGCGATGATACTACTGAAATATTATTAACTAAAAAAAATTATAGGATGATATATGATATCATATTTATGTATATAGTTCATGTATAACTTAATAAAAATGATATAACTATTATACAAGAGGTTAAAGTACCCTCAACTAGGGAAAAGAAAAAGGTAAGCATTAATTTCACAATCTCTTTATTATCAAAGGTTGTTTTTACGTTAGTATCTACTGGGACCTCTTTATCATCAACATCCATGTTTTCTTAGAAATGTATTTCAAAAAAATTACTATTTACTAGAATATGGGTTAAAGTCATTTATAAAATTATTTGACCTTATATGTTCTAAAAGGATTCTTTTCATCATTTTCCAAACAAGGTACTTTATAACCACTTTGACAAAATTAAGGTAAGAATGTTTTTTAACTTATATGGTGGGTGTAGCAATATTCTTATGTTATAACATCATAGAAGTAACCATTACATGTTTATAAGAATATTTTAAAAATAAATTTTTTATTTATAATTATGTGCCTCTTAAATGGTTTCAAAATACAAAAGTGGTATTTCATTCAAATAGTTTTTATTTTATCTATGTCAACATCCTTTGATAGATTTTAAACTTGTTTGAAGTTGATTTATTACGATACAAATCATCCATAATATATTCAAGGTTTTGTTATATTTTTCACTGTGCATGTGTTATTTTCATACCATTCATGGTTTATGGTTAAGGTATTGACATTTCGTATGCTAGTTTAAATATGAATATTTAGGTTATGATTTAATGTTTTCATGTAAGGAATGTATTGGACTTAGTATGTGAAGGGTGGATCCCACTATAGCTCCTCGATGCATCGATAGGTCTCATGAGACAATTAGACGTGGAAAGGGATGAGGCCTTCCCCGATTTGATATATGGTTTTGGCCAAGGCCTTAATCATTTTTAGACGTCTTGGCCGAGCCCTTGAGAAAATTTTTCTGAATGTTTTTCATTATACATTCCCTCATAATGAAAATAATATTGATGGGTCAAGTGGTTATTAGACTAGTATAATACCCATGACTATGTTTTATTATGGAATTATTTACACATCTCATATTCGAACCATAAACTGTTCATGTTTATTTTTTGTAAAGGCATGCGTTTTTAATTCATAACCATGCCTAATGTTTATGTTATCTTCTTCTCTATTTATTACCCTTAATGAGCATTTGATCTCACCCCTTTCTTATGTTTCATTTTCTTAGGATATAAAAAAGTTAGTTTTGAGTGGATTGCAGGTATAATCTAGGATGCTTGGATGTTTCCAATGGAATAAATTGGTGTTGTATTTCTTTTCAAGTTGTAATGTTGAACTTATGAATGTATCTTGTTTCCAATAATACTAAACTGGTCAGTCTTTCAGGACATTATTCATTTTATCATGCCAATGTTATGTAATAAAGCACCGACTCTGGCTAACTGGGGATGGGGCATTACACTTGGAATAATATTTCTAGGATTATTATATTTCCACACATTATTCCACTCATTTATGATATATTCATATGCTAATGTCATGCTCCTATGGATAACGTTCTTTGATTCCTTCATGATTCATAACTTATGAATAGATAAACATTACTACAGTCCTTGTGATTATTTAATATGAATTTATGGGAAAGAATTTCTAATGTTAATCTCAAGTTATCACAGACTTATTGTAATTATATGCTTACATGTTTTTATTGCTTTTTATCCCACTTATGTAACCTTGCTCGTAATTTTAATGCACCCTTTATTATGTTGATTTTTCCCCAATATGTGAATAAACGTTTATTTATGTTATGTCTATGAAGGGTTCTAGTTTTGAAGAAAAAAGTGGTTGATGATAAATATCTTTTCGGTATTAATTGTTTATGTATCCAAGTTTCCAAGGAGCCTAGAAATTTAATGTTATTTTACGGATCATAATGATATGTAATGAATGTTCATCTAATATAATTTAATATTTATTTATTCAATGTTTCTGTAAATATATTTTCTTCCAATATCAGTTATTGGCCCAATTTATTATTTGTTTACAACTTCTATATATATAAATTATGTGTTTTACCCCTTACTAATAATTTTATCACAAACATTTCAAACGATTCCACATTTTCCAAGGTAATGATAGATAGAAACCCTATTTTTATGGGTTTAAAATTAGTATATAATAAATTATATAATAAATTTTATATATTGATGGTACAATATTTACAGTGGTCTTAAATACATCAAACTTTGGATTCTAGGTGTTTGTTTTAATTCATGTTATCAGTAAAAATTATGTATGATTAGAACCAAATAGAAATATGTGGGTTTGTCGATATCCTAGATAGTTATATCAAAAAATCATTACACATGATAATTAATGGTAACCTCAAATTTAGGGTCACCCATATGAACTAATCATGTTCTTGATGACATTTGAATTTGTAATTATTCTAACCATATGTATTTAGAGTGGTTTTTAAATATCATACTATTTATTATTTAAATCCCTTGAACTCTTTATATATATGTGTGCTTATAATAATTTAATGTATTAATATATTTTCTTTAACAAAACTAACATGATTCGTTCTTATTAATGAATAAAAACTATACAAAAAGGGGGGTTTATGCTCCCATATTATAATTTTTATTATAATATTCAACAGAAGTCAATATGTGTCACATGGATAAGGTACATGGAAATTTTTCGTGTAATAGATTAAAACCACCTAAAACTAAAATTTTAACCCCTATATAATTTCCTATATGGTGTTGTAAATTATCATGGTAAATAAATTTTATAATTAATAAAATATCTCTTTCTCATTACTAACTATTATGGCATAGTACATGGAAATTACAAGGTCAAACCCACATATACATGTGATCCCAAGAATAAAACGTCAATTTTAAATTCAAGATGAATGATAAAGTGTTTGAAATAATGTAATTTGTTTTAATATACTCAAGAAATTACACTATGCATATTTTTAATAAATTTTTGGTTATGGAAGAATTAAAATTCATATATTCTTAATGACATGTCGTGTTGTTGTTAAAAAATAAAAATAAATCTATGGTATAATTTATTTTCTCTATTTACTAAAATTTTCTTTTATTATGATCATTTATATTGATTAATTTATTAATTATGTGATCTAAAACCATATTTAAACATAGCTACTAAAAATTGTTCCATGATAGTGAAAATAATCTACAATCTATTTCAAGAATGAAATGGAAATTCATTAATAAATAAACATTGATCAAGTATAAATAAACAATAAATAATATATATGTATATGTGAATACACGAACCCAAAAAGAATAATTTTCAAAAACAAAATACATTAATCATTAAATCATCATTAATTACTAAACTCGTCAAAAGGTGTATACCCCACATGTTTTTACAATATTCAATGGTTTAATGATTCTTGGAAATTGAAAAGAGAAATAAAAATTATAATGTAACTGTTAACAACAGACAAAAATATCTTATAACAACTATATAAATGTATTTACTCTTGATATAGATGTTTTGATGTGTTTATCTATGCCAAATAAACCTTTAATAGTTAATATATACACAAATGTATTTTTATAGATCATATTTGATTCCCTTAAATTATTATCCCAATACTTCCATAATTACCTTTAAATATAGAGTATGATATACAAAATATCTCCTCATAAATATATATAAAATATTATAATTTAAGGGATATTTCATATCATCATTTTTTTATAATCTCTAAAACCATAACTAATAGTTATCCTACATAAAGTGTAAACATTTCATTTTCTTTATCCATAAAAAACCAAGAAAAAATGTATTCTACCGTGGTTAGTTATATATCTCATAAATATAAGTATTATAATCCATTATGTAATTATTTATTAACCGAGATGATGTCTTCCTCAATTAATTTATTTTCAACCATGACCAATGTATCATTATGGTCATTATTATTTCCATTTTTTCCTTAGACTTAATAAAAAACCATGAATTTCAAACAATTATAGTTTTTCCATGCTTTTCATTAAAAACAACATCACGTTATAAACATGGATAACTATTATTTTTATCCACAGATCTTTTAACTTTCATAAAAAACCTTAATTTGGTATACTCAACACCATGTCACAGTTTTCTCCACTTTGATTTCTTTTCTTGAAAGGACATCTAAATTTTTCATTAAGAATAATACAACAATAATAATAATAATAAATCACTAGATTAGAAACTATTAACTTATTTATAAATAAACTTATTAATCTTATTTCATTAAAAAATTGATCTATCAAAGTCCCCAACACCTAAATACTTTTTTTTCCTTGATATTGGATTTCCTCTTAAAATCAAAGAGAATCTATTATATCAAATGTACAAATTATTTTTCTAGAAAAATATATTAATTATCAATGGGAAATGAATTTGAATTTATTAAATTAAAAAATATTTTCACTCTATATATTTTTAGAAAACCAATTATCCATGTATTTTGTTTTCATTTGAAAATTTCACTAATAAGTCTTTTAACATGGGACATGGAATTATACTTTTGAGTGAGGATTTATTTTTAATTTTATTCATACTTATTCATGGACACATAAAATCACAATTTTTCAATTTTTTCCTCTTTTTTGATGGTATTTTTACAAATAAAAACCTCACATTGACAAATTAACTATGTTTTATCTCTGCGAAATACTAACTATAATAGTTAAAAAACATCATATGTAGACACTATAACAAAAATATGATATCATATAAATTTTATTTTATATATTATGTATGTTTATTAAGTGATGCACTTATAGGTGATGTAAAAACAATTTAACATCAATTATGATAAAAATGGAATCATTAATATCATGGTAGAATACATTTTGTGATCTAAAGTAGTATTCCCCATTATAAAAATGTAATCATTAATATCATGTATCAATAGAGAAAACTAATAATAAAAAATTAAATCTTAGAAAAATAATTATAAATATCATGAGGAGACCACTAAATGAATAATTAGTAGAAAGATGATGAAGATCTAAAGAGTTAAATTTGTTGAAATATGAGGAATATTAAAAGTGATATTTCAAATGAATTTGTTTAGTTTGAATAAATATAAATGACACTGGAAAATAAAACATAGACATTATAAATTTCAGGAGTAAATTTAAACATTCAATGTTCCACTATGAAAAATAGAGTTCCATGTTGGCATGATTAAAAATTGTAACTTCCATGTGATTTATATTTTAGTTGATGTTAAAAATGTGTTTTTATCATTCATTTCTATCTAACCAACCATTAATTTTTAATTTCAAAAAAAAATTAAAATAACACATGTTAAAAATAATTTTTGTACATAATTTATTTAAAAACCAATGTTACACCTATTACATAAAATCAATTTTGTATACTAGTGTGAGTTTGAATTATCATCAAATAATAAAAATAGAATCTTTAGGAGTGAAATAAAACTAAAAACCTTTTCTTCACTATAAATTATTGCATAAAATAAATTTTAATATTTTGAATAGGATCAGTGATGGTTTAAAGCTATAGGTTAATCTATGTTAAATATATTTTGTTTTTAACCCCATTTTTCATTTTTTCTCTTTTTCTCTTTTTTATGTTTAAAATCAATCATAAATTTAAATTTAAAATATATAATCCATTCCAGAATTCTCTAATAAACATAGAATTATATAAAGTACTTGGAGTGTGATTACTCAGAGAGGGGGACTGAATCATGCTATCCATTATTCATGCTAATTAAGACTATTTCTTCTTAATATACACACATCCATTAAGGATATTGACCTATCATCCTTGAAAGGAACTTGTTGTTCTATTTAATTTAATATTCTTTAGATATTTTCAAATGTTTTGCTTATCATTTCTAAAGTAAATATAAACATGAGATATTACTTTTTCAACACAAATAGCTAGTCCAAAGAGCATGCAACCAACATTGGGTGGGTGAACTAGACTTACTAAGATCAGTACATGTTTGTTTAGGGTATGTTACTCCAATTACTTGGATAAATTACCTATATGATTAGGGAAATTTCCCTGATTACCAAGGGTCACTTCGTTGAACCTTCCATTAATGGATCCTTATCAGTGGAAATGGTCATCTTCTTCCACTTCCTCATTTCACATCATTGGAAAGGTTCCAAACATGATTTATGGACATATTGGTCCCCTCACTATCAAAATTGAATATATCTTCAAACAATTAATATATCATATTTAAGACCTTATTGGGATTCTATATCACTCTTGTGAAATTAAGTTAGTTTAGAACCTATTATTTCCATATTTATTTTGGAATGGATCATCTCTTCAATATAGACACAAAAATCACAAAATATTTTTAGAAAGATAATAATAAAAACTTCAAGATTCTTACCCCTCAAGAGAAAAAATCCATCAAGATGTTTCAGCATCTTAATATGATCTGTCAATATTTCTCTCCATTAGTCTCATTAATTTCATTAATAATTTATTCATATGAAAACATAAATTGTGCATGTGTTTCTGACTTGTTGAATTCAATGATTTAAATGTGTTAAGAATAACATATTTAATCCTCTTGATTTAAATGATAATACCCACTTGTTTTTTGATATTTATTTACTCACTCTTTAATACCCAAAAATAATGTTAATAATTTAATTCATCATTTAATTTATGGATATAAAAACGTATCCATATCTTCTATGGTGGAGCATTTAAACCATTGTAGTAGAGTAGTTTCCTCTCGGTGCAAAACCATATAAATTTTAGTTACCCAAAACACAAAGAGTTTTCCTATGGTGAAAGTTATTGAATTATGTCGTACCAACAATCCTTCCCTTAGAAATTTCGATCATCAATGTTTTAAAGAAATAAACTATGGTGTGTTAAGACTAGCTTGAAATTTATTCTGTAAATTTAAAATCCTCTATTATATTTTGGAAATCATCATGAATAATCTCATTATAACTAAAACCCCATTACACTACCAATATATAACCTTTTAAATCATAATATAAGGATAAAACATTTACATTTTATTGGTAAATGATGCTTTAAATGAGTAAAAACTTCATTTTACATATATATCTCACTATCATATAGATTTTATGGCATTTTCATCTCATCACATGAAAATATTGAATATATTATTGAATATTATAGATCCTCCATTTGAATATTCCTATGCATAGGATCGTCAAACATAATAAATATTCATTTTCTTATTCCAACTTCTTGAATGAAAGTTTCACTGTGATAAACTATTATTTTATTTGGAATTTATTTTAAATTAAGTCATTTAATTTATTCATTATAATTAACTTTATCTTGTGAAAACACTGTGAAATGATAATGGCTAATGAACACATGCTCAACAGAACTCATGAGCACTGGGTAGAATATCCCATGTAGTAGATGATCAGTCAATCAGAATCATCTATACAATATGGCCAGAGTAATGTTTATATTTTATGAAATAAAGAAAAAATTCATGTGGTATTAGATATCCCACATATGGCTATGCTATGGTTATACAGTTTTTAATATTCACTTTTTTTTCGATCACTAGTTGTGCCAATAAATCAAGGGATCAAAACCCACACAACACTCAACAAACGCCCCACATAGTTTGTTCATTAAACATTCATAATCCCTTGTGAAACCTTGTGTACACAATGCACACACCTTTTTATGCTTCTAGTGGGCACTCTACAAGCCCAAATCTCTCTTATCGCTCATTGGTATCTAGGTTAACCTCCCTCCCACATGGTTGACCCATGGTACCATATGTTATCAATTAGGGTCCTTAGTGGGCCAAGGGATATCCAATTTGTTTGAATTCCACCTTCAATAAATACTTATATAATTTTCTATATATATAATATAATATAATTCCATTCATTAATAAATTCCAAACCCATTAAATATATTCATATATAATATTTTTCACTTCTTCATTAATTCATCCTCTTTTTTATCATGATGTAAACAATTCTCTTGTTAACAAAAGTCTTGGAAAGTGAGATTAGTTCAAAAAACATTGAAACGAGAAGAATTATTCAATAATTTTATCAAATGTATATATGTGAATCCATAACAATCCTGTAGTAGTCACTATTTCCCCATAAATTGAATCCATAAAAAATTTCCCATTCATCACCACTTCCCCAATAATACTTCCAAAAAACCCAAAAATAAACATATTGTGAGATAATGTATTCCATACATGTAAGATTACAATAATCTCCCCTTGGACTTAGTTGACAATATTTATTTGACAATATCACTTTCAGACAAATTGAACCAAACATTATATTCAATTATCACCCTAATTTATAACAAAATACATGGTTTTAGACTCATTGATTATTTTTCAACTATATGTTTTAATTTCATAGGAAACAATCCATTGATTCAAGAATGTTTTACCCTTATAAAAAATTACCGCCCACTTTTCATTTTGATAACTTTCACCACTTTAGTATAAGTGAATGATCTAAGAAATCTCAACTCCCCCATAAGTGATTAATTATCCTCATAGTTCAAACTATATTTATTTTTAAAATCCCACACTTTTTCATTATCCAAGTATGTGGAATATATTTGTTATATAAGAAAATTTAATCTCTGAACGAATTTTCACAAGAGATTGACTGAGTGAATTTACCAATTGGTACATGAGAAGTCACATAAATTTTATAAGACTACTAATCAAAATATCATTATAAGAAACAATTACTTTTATATAAAAACAAAAAGGATGTCTCTGTCACTCATGAATTCTAGGAAACAAATAATGGATTTTTCATTCCATTCTTCAAAGAAAACCTATGATGTCTATCACTCCAAAAATAAAAAAATATGTGGTTGTAAGAAATATATTAAATAATGAGCTTGTTTATATCTATTTATATATATTAAATTATTGATTAGACTTAATTTTTTATGACTTTCAGTAAAACAAATACCCCTTAGGATTTGTCACAAGACACCATTAGAAGATACCACTTGTTAGTTTAAAAAAAAGGGTGCACCACTTATATTGGATGAAAAATATTTCTGCAGATTTTAGTATCTTTTAAAATAAAAACAACTAATACCAAACCACTTTTCAAAGAAACAAATATATGAAAATAATATTAATTTTTATGGATTATTCTATTTCTAATTTAGTATTCTTTAATATGATATAAAATAGTATATTTGTGGTACAATTTAACAACATATCTTGATAACACATTTTTAGAACATAATCCATGACTTCAATCTATAAAATTTTTGGATATAATTCTTATATAAAAATTAATAATTATTATTGAATTTAATTGACAAATGTTTATATCAATTGGTATTTCAATAACAACTGAGTTCTCCATTTTTATTCAACAATACTCCTGTCCATATTTTCAATCATCTACATCCATAAGCAGTCATCTGCTTTTTAGTAAAAATCACACCTTAGACCTATTAAAAAAATAGAAAAAATAAATCATATTGTGAGAGTTATTACTCAAACTCCCTCTTGTTGAATACTAGGGAAAATCAGGATTAACCAACCCACCACCATCCACCTTTATTTATTCATTTTTCAGATTTTAGGAAGGGAATGCAATCATCTCTTCAATTTATTCATCATCACTTATAGTTGGATAACCCATTTTACTGTCAAGGGATATTAATTACATTATTTTACTTTCATAATTCTCTTTATAAATATAATAATTGATATTCCCACTAACCTTACACTTTTCCAAATTTGTGGAATTGATCAATATTCACCAAATACCTTCTGGGGTTGTATCACAAGTGAATCTCACCTCTAGCTTACTTTTCCATTGAATCATCATCTTTTACCTCTTAGTGATTATTGTTGGAAAATTTTACAAACCCATTTATTAATATAAAAGAATTACATCTTATAATAAAAATTCATTGTAGGAATCAACTTCAAACTCTTTTCCCCCTTCAATGCTTTAAAAACATCCATTTTTTATTCCATATTTTTCGTCTTTTTTCTCCAAAAGAGTCGATGTGAAAATATAGTTTTTGGTGATTAATAGACATATAGTTGTGGATAATTTTAATTATCTAGGATAATGATCCAATTTTTCATTTTAATATTCTTTATCTAGGATAATTCATCATCTTTTAAATCAATAGAGTGGAGTGTCTCTTTATGGAATCATGACACTTTCATAAATTTCAAAAAATAGAATAACTTTCCATATAACCAATGTTAGAATAAATTCAACATATTAGAAAATAATCACACCTCTTTTTGTTTCACATAGACTAATATGTTCGTTTTTCTAGAGCTCTTATTATTTATTTAGGCTTATTATTTTCTTATAGTCTTTTCATAACGTTCCCAAATCATCAATAATAGAAGTAATTTCGTTCCTACATTTTATTGTGGAACCATAAATGATGGATGGAAAAACAATTCTTCTAGATTTCATATCTGGAACATTCATAGTTTTTTGACATGTTAGTATGGACTTTGGATAGAAATTTATGTTCTCTTCTATTGTATTGATCCACGACTCATGTGCTCTTAAATTATAATCTTTTTCATCCTAATTTTCATCCAAAATTTTGATATCTAGGACTAAATATCTAAAAACCTGTATTGTTTAATTATATTTTATTCTTATTGAAACAAATCTTTCCTTTAATTCATTTTCTATATCCACTAATTTGATAATTTCATAGAAAAAATATTCAATCATGTCATTTTTATTTTTTATATTTCATCCCATTTTCTTCATGCATATATTAAAGGCCACATATTCATTATTAAACATTTTATTTTACAAGGGTAATTATTTAATAATTTGATGGTATAATCCATTCATCATAATTAATTGATTTTTAGTTTCATTTCATTAGGATTCCTTATAAATAAAGCATGATGTTGTTTCCATTTCATCACCAGAATTAACTATCATTTTCAGCTCCAAGGGTGGGTTGAAATTTTATATCATTTCTGTAAAAATGGGTTAGAATCATAGGACAAATTTGGATAATATTTAAACTTGGTTGGAGAAAAAACAATTTTTATGTATTTTTCTTACCATTTTTTTATTACCTTTTACAATAAGGAACGTTTCAAATATACTATTTTATTTTACAAAATAACACTTTTTGTTGCATCCAAATTTCAATAGAGGGAATTCCAGGACTATCCTATTTAAGAAACTATTCATCAAGACCCACAATTAAATCCTATTTAATTGAAGAATTATTTAAAAAAATTTTGTTTGATTTTATTCAAATAAAACCCCATGATTTTTTAAAATAAAAATTACATATTCATCCACATCACAAGTAATTCCATGATAAAATTCTATAAATTAATGAGCTCTTTTTTCAATGATTTGAAATTATTTACATCAAATAAATACCCTCTATTGTTTATTTAATCATCAAAGAAAAATCAAATAAATTCATTGATATAATAAATCTGAAATAAAACTATTCTTGTATACAACTTCATAAACATTTATAGTGGAATTAGGGTGATATTACCCTGATAGGGTAGGGGAATTTTGGTTTACACTATTATTGACAATTAAAACACAATTGTTATTGAAATACTCACCTTCTTCTAAAAATATTGTGCTATTATCCATGTTGTTCAATTATTATGAACATTAAAAATTTGTTTTTTAGATTGGTTGATCTCTTTTGATGTAATAGCTTAATGAAAACATGAACATGGGATTTTACATGGATCAACATAAAGGGATAGAACAAGGAGAATTCCACAAATATTTTATTGGTGAAAAATACATACTAAGCTCACTTATTTCAATTTTAGTTTTGTTCACTCCTATTCCAAGGCTCATTAAATTGTTATTTTAGGTATTGATCACTTATTCCCAGGGGTAACTCCCTTGACCGATCCTTGATGGGTTCATTAACGGTGAAGTGGATCACCTTATTCATTTTTGTTTTCCCACTACTCTACAAAAAATACACTCATAGTTTATAGAAATGTGGGTCCCTTCACCAATAACATTGAATTCATATTCATACAAGGTAGAATATATGATGAAGTCCTTGAATGGCTACTACTTCACTCTTGTGATATCACTATAGTAAATCACCTCTACATTCAATAAATAGTTCGGAATGAATATTATATTTTATATAGACATTAAAATAATCAAATCCTATAGTACAGATCTCTAAAATCTTCTAAACCACTAGGCTTTCCTTCCCTCACTAGAATAACACTTTCAAGATTAATCATGATCTCAATATGATCCCTCAATATTTCTCTCCATTAATCATTATTACCTACATTCACTATTTATTCAACATTTGGGAGTTTGTTAATGAATTATTTAATTACATACAATAAATCTGTTGTTAATAGAACATTTAATCCTCCTTATTTATATGATAATACCCACTAATCGTTGGGTATTTATTTTCTAACTCTTTAATACAAAAAACTATTTTGTTGTTTTTATTCTTCTTTTAATGAATAGATATTATGGTGTGGGCATACCTTCCATGGTTAAGTGCATTACCCATTGTGGAATACTATTTCTTCCACAGTGTAAAACCCTCTAGAATTCCAAAACCACAAAACATAGAAAAATGTGGTGTAAATTCATGATTCATTACATACCCCTAATCCTTTCCACTATCAATTTCATACCATCCATGGTGTAAGTAAATTCCCTATGGTGAATTAAGAGTAGCTCATAGTTGATCATGTAAATATAGAAGCATTCTTGCTGTAGTTCCAATCACCATGATGTAGATTTCTATAGCTATAAACCTTTTCTATTTCCAATATATAACTTTCCATAGTGTGTGAAAATGTTGTGGTGTATCCATATCATTTGGAAATGATGCTTAAGGTGAGTCTAGATATTCTATAGTGTGGACATTTCATAATCATATAGAATCTGTGATTTAGTCATTTCATCACATGAAAAATAAGAATAAATGTTAGAAGGCTCGGGATTCTCAATTTAATGCATTCTGTGAATAGGATCATTAGATGTAGAAAATATTCTTTTTATATTAATACATCTTACATGATTTCATAACTATTTACTATTATTATTTAATTCAATATATTAAATAAATGCATGAATTTACTTCATCCAAATGATTCAGATCCATCCTATTAAAACACTGTGGTATGATAATGGCTGAAGAAACAATATTCAGAAGAAATCAAGAGTTATATGAAAAATAAAACATGATTTAGAATATCATACAGCTAAAAAATGCTACATCGTGTGGCTAACATTAAGTAAATATTTCATTAAATGGAAAAATAATGCATGCATTATTCATTGTCCCACGTCGAACTCTATTGAGGTTGTGAGGAACATAATAAGTGATCATTGGTTAATCACTAGTTGTACCAAGGTAGCAAGAAATCAGAACCTGCATCACACTCCACACACACCCACAGAGGTCGTTCCATGCACATATGCAGTCCCTTAGGAAAATGTTTGTGCACTGAGAATGCACCTCAAGTCACATATGGTGGTCACTCTATAACCCCAAAATGCCCCATGTCGCCCATGGTTAGCCATGCTAATGATCCTCCCATGTGGTTGACCCCTGCTCCCATAGGTGGTCAATGTGGGTCCTTAGTTCTCCATAGTCTGGCCAATTTGTAGAAATACTCCCAAGAAAACATATATTATTTTCTATGTATAGAAATTAATATGAATCCATTTATCAAAAAATAACAAGACTCATCCTTGTAAAGGAGGTAAAAGATTGTTCTTGAATGAATTCCTTGTCCACTTTGTCTCGCATATCATTTTCATGGTGCTCCAAATCATTAGAATTCATAATTAAATAAACATGTTACTGCTCGCCTATATCATCGACATTTTCCGACTTTACTATTTCATAAGTATCAACATTCTTTGAAATAGGGATAAAATCCCCAAATTTACCAACAATTGCATGCGCACTAGGCTGCATTGTTACGTTGACCTCCTCTAGAGTAATATCAGCCCATTTTTTCTTCCACATTGAGGAAGATGAATCCTTCCCACTATTAATTATATTCAAAAACTCCTTATGTTGTAAGGATAAATTATATCCATTACCCCTTAATGTAATCCCATCATCTATCGGTTGTACACCTGTATCCTGAGTATATATCTTCATAGATCGAGACTTCCTATTTTAATTATTTCCAATATAACCATGAGTTGAAAAGTAGGAACAAACCAATACTCTCTTGCAGTTCAATAATTTAGGACCAATTAATTTACAGTTAAAATAGAATATTAGGACCATCTCATATTCAACTCCTAACACAATCTCCTCGATATTAGTACTTAAAATTTCATATAACATATAGTTTATAATTATAAATAGATGATAATTAATAATAATAATTTTATGATTGATAATTCATAATTCATAATTGATAATTAGAAATTATTAACAATTAATGACTTGTAGTTAACAATTCAAATTTAAAAATTAATTATTCATTAACAGTTAATAAGAAAAAATTAGGAATGAATAAATAATTAATAAGAAATTGTAATTAATAATTATTCATTAATAATAAATAATTACTCTTTTATAATTAATTTTATTTTTAAAGTATTGATATGTAACAATTATTTCTATTTATCAATTAATAATTAAAAGAAATGTATTAACTAAAGTAATACATAAAAAATAATATCTTTTTTTAATTCTTTATAATTGGTTGGGGGTGAGGCCCCATTTATAAAAAAGAAATACCTCTTTTAAAATAGGTGGAGAGGTGACCCAAACATGTCCCAATGGCCCAATGGTCAAAATTTCAAAATAATAATAGTATAAAGTCTTGGCTTCATGATATATGAAAATGGATCAAAATCCTAGAGTGAGTAGTTTGAAACACGTGAACACGCAAGAAAAATATCATGTTGCCCTTGATAATGAAAATCACCCCACGATCCCAATCTGAAAGTTGCAATGCCCCTATTACAAGGATCATTACCTCAATTAGTGTAATAGGGTAGGGAAACCCTCACCCCATGGTATGGGAGTAGAGTCGGATGATAAGTGACACCACACACATCTCTATTTCGATCCATCCACCCAGTTATACCAATGTGGCCCTCACTTGAATCACATGCCTAATGCACCAATCATCATAGTGGTCGCATGTGTGGAAAGACATGTAATTAAAATTTTAATTTATTATAAATGTTATTTATTAATTAAATATATTGTATTACTATTCGTTATTTAATCGATTGATTGATTAATAATTAATAATTGACGATTAATTCATATTTTAAAAAACATTAAATTAATAATTATAATTAATTGATAACAAATATTTAATATTTAATATTTAATAATTAATAATTGATATTTTTCTCCTCCAAATCCATTTTTTTATTTTTCAAAATATCCACTTT
Source organism: Viscum album (assembly GCA_963277665.1). Taxonomy (NCBI): domain Eukaryota; kingdom Viridiplantae; phylum Streptophyta; class Magnoliopsida; order Santalales; family Viscaceae; genus Viscum; species Viscum album. Next base: position 1,545,678,411 of record OY728153.1, on the reverse strand, counting down.
ATGGTGAAGTGGGAACCATTTCAATAAAACCCAAATTAAAACATGTCTCCAAATTACAAAACATCCCACAAAACATGTAATAAGTTATCTGAATTCATATTGAGACCTCCACAAGCCTCATCTTTGATCCTGAGTAAAAAATTTAGCATGTTTAGGGCTAGGAAAAAAACACCATCCCACATTCACAAAATAGATTTTGAAACAACAATCAACTATTAGAAGTTTCTAAAATATGCACCTTCATCCATCCTCCTCCACCCACATCTACACCAACAACTATACCTTACTGGGAATTGTTTTGTAGTTTTGAGACAGAAAAATTCAGAGAAAATGGTTTCGTGGTATAATAAACCACCACAAACACCAAATCCAAAAACCTTTACACCAAGTCAACATTTCACATTCAAAAAAATATTTCTTATATTTTTATAATAATTCCATACGACGTGAAATAATAATATCTTAGCCCCCTGCTTCTAAATTTTTTTCAATTAATTCCTCTTAACTCCTTCTATAACAACATTATGATTTTATAGGATACCATTTTTTGCCTCATATGAGAGACCAAAGTCGAAATCATTCGGATTGAGGCCACGTAATAGATATCAAATTAGTATATTTGAGGTGTGTTAATTAACAATAGTGAACCCTCCCTCTTTATGGATTCCATATATAGGAGAATTAATCATTCCATTTGAAGGATCACCTTCAGATCTTCTGTCAATATCATTACATTTGTCTTTATCCACCAAAGAGATTTTTTCCTTCGTTCTCTTATAGGTATATAACTGAAACCTAAAAACTCTATCTTGGGTTCTAAAATTATAATTATCAATTAAAAAATAATAACTAACAATTAACAATTACCAATTACCAATTATTAATTTATAATTATTAAATAATAATAAATTATTAATTTAATTCATAAATAATTAATAACTAATAATTAATTAATTAATTAATTATTATTAGTTATTAATTAATAATTACTCATTTTATATTAATTATAACAAATTAAACATTACAAATTAATAATAAATTTTAATGAATTAAAAATTAGTAAAAAAATTAAAAATTAGTCATCATAAATAATAATTATTTAATAAGTAAATTATAATTATTAATTTCAATTACTATATAATAATTACTTATTTTTTAATTTTTAATTTGTTTTGTTTTTGATAAATTAATAACTAACAACTATAAATGATTAAAATTTAAAATTTAAAAAAAACTAAAAATTTAAGTGATAATTGATAAATAATTATAAATAATATATAATAATTATTAAATATAAATTAACTAATAGTAAATAGTCAATGTTGGTTACCTTTGTAATGATAATGATTGATTACTTTCATATATCAATGTAAACATCTATATATATGAGAGGCTCTCCATCAATCCCATAGTGATTGATTAAACTATGGTTTAAAGACACACCACTTGGAACATTGGAATTTATTTCCAACCAAGGAAGTGATATATAAATACCCCAACTCCAGTAGATCATTGTTGTTGGTCTCATTATTACATTTTCACTAGATATAAGTAATGTTATCCTAAAGGACTGTATAGTTTAGTATACATGGTAAAATAACTACAAACTTGAATTTTACATAAATTTGAATATAAAATATTCAACAATTTTTTTTAGATCGTTATTTTTTCCTCTACCATGAATTATAATAATAAGGATAATATATTTTCTAGAATATTAGGGAAAATAAACATTAAAATGGGTGATATCTAATTGAAAATAAGGGTATTCATACACAGGAAGCTATCATGAATAAAAGAGGCATAATCAATATGTCCTGGTAAATAAATAGAAAACACATTTCATTTAACCAATATCTTGAACATGAATTATAATATGTAAGAAATAAATGATGACTAACTAATCCCATAAAAATAATCACATTAGATTGAATATTTTCCCAAAATATTCTGACTATTTGAGTAATCACATGGACATAAATTACAAATTTCCTAATAATGGAATACATAATTCAAGAAAACTCAAACAGGATATCAAGGCCTCGAACAAGACACTTAAAAATATCATAAAAGCCCTGTGCCATGACATATACCTAAATACATAATAACTTAACTAAAACCCAAAATAATTTTTCTAATGAGGCCTACTGCTACATAGAGGGGATATAGCATGACACACCCATCACTTACGATGTTCAATTCATTATTCATATCAATAAATAATACAATTGAATCGACATGCCTTCAAAAAATAAAAAAATGTTTGTATTGGAAGAACTAGTTATTTTTAATATCAATACTTTACTTATTCAAAATTATCACAAACCATAAAAAGAAATACTTAGAATAGTATAATTAGAATACAACCTGAATAAAAAATTAAAAAAATTATGTTTCCCTAGTTGAGAATACTTTAAATATATTAGTGGGATATTTCTAGAGAAAAATGACTTTTTTTACTTTAAAAATAATTTCTGAAATCTAAAAAAACAAATTAAAAAAATCAATTTCATTGAAAATAACCTTATAAATATATAATGGAATCTTGAAAGATCTAATGAATCACCATGGATGGAAATTATGATCATTTTATATATTTCAAAAAACATTCCTTTCACGCTTTTATATAAAAATTCATAATTTACCTTGTTTGAAAAATGAAAGAAAGATTCTAATTAAAACTTTTTACAAAATCAAAAAATGGGAAAAATTAAATTTAAAAAAACCCATGAAAATAATTAAAAGAAAACAATTTTTTATAAAATAAGGATACGAATGAAAAATATTCCTCTAGTTGAGGCTTAAAAATAAACAGACCCGATAAGGATGAGATTATGGAATAAACCATTAACACTTGGAATTATTTTGAATCCTTAGCCCCAAGTAAGAAATAACATCAAATGAAACATTAATAAATAAAAAGAAAAATATATTCAATATAAAATATATAAAAGATGAATTAAATACACTATATAATATATATAAGTGGTTAATATGGAATATATCTCATTGAAGTGAAATTGAGACCAAAAACTCTTATCTCAGGTTTTACTTCCATCAAATGTGTCTGAACCTCTTGTATAATGGTTTTAAGAATGTTATTAATTTTTCAACAGAACCATATTTATATTAATAACATCATATATAATCCTTTTATATCATCTTATCACCTATTTTTAGAAAGTAATTCATTATTACACTTATTTCAAGTGTTAACTACTTTATTTTTTCGGTCTTGTTTTGTTTTGTTAGTTTCGACTCATGGGTATAGGATATAGTTTCATAACATACATAATTATATTATGGTCATAGATATAAAATTTATTCATTAAATACATTTTTATAATCATTCTTGAAAGGTGGACATTGAAAATGAATTGCATTGTATTATGGAGACACTAGGTTGTACGTACGCACAATAAACAACCTTATTTCTAAATTGTTGAAAGTAGTTTGTAAGTGGATTATATATAAATTTGACAGAATCAAGAACATGTATTAATTAAAAAATATATCCATGATTTACATCATTAAAACTATCCCTAAAAGGTGGTGATGAAAAAAATTACATAGCAACATAGAGACGATAAGTCGTACGTACACATGCGCGATGCTTTCATTTTTTATAAGATAGATTGAAGATGGAATATAGTTGTATCACATTAATAATAACATATCAGAACATATATGATACTGGGTTTTTTAATATTTGATCAAAATAATACATTAATAGTAAGTATAAAAAATAAACTTGAAATATTTGTTAAAGGTGACTACCTCTTCTTCAGTAGACTCTCCTTGGATCTCTTCTTAAGGGATCTAGTGTTGATATTTTGGGAAGAAAAATACCCTCAAGAATGTGGATAAATACATTTATGAGATAATTTTTAAGGTTATGGTCTTGTTATAATACTCCAATTTGTGCATGTAAGAGAGATAGGAGGTTCTATTTTATAATTCAATTAAGGGGAACTTTTTAAATTTATCAAAGGATTAAAATATAATAGGAATATTATAAGGAAAAATGATTTAAAATGGACGAAAAATTTATATGGTCCGGAATTAAAGACCATATATTATATTATTTTATATTATTTATGATTTTGTTATTTTTAAATAATTTCATAAAAAATTACTCATTGAAAATATCATTATTATTAATTTTAACACTATTCATTAATTTAACATTATTAATACCAATAAAATAATATAACATAAAAAATAATCATTTAATATATATATAATATGTAATATTAATCTATAAATTTTTTGGTACACATTAGTTAATTAATATTATATTACCTTTCAAATTTTCAATATCATTTTTATTATTTTTCCATTAATTAAATAATTATTGAATCAATGTTGTGTAATCATTTAAGGAAATTATTTATTCAGAAAAATTTATAAATTAATGACCAATATAAATATAAATATAATATATCTCAATAAAATATTTTTATTATAATATATCCTATGGATAACATAATTATAAAATTATTAAACGTATTAAAAATAATAGAGTTACATGATTGACTTTTATTTAAATATAAATCGATAAATGTAAAAATATCATCCAAGTGGCCCTAAAAGGTCAAATATTGGACCCATGGATGATTATTGTTAGACTATTCTCATAAAATAATAATTTTCGATGTTTTAGGATCATTTAATTCTTTTTCTCTTTTTGTTTTTAAAATAATTTCTCGGATATATCATTTATGGTTGTAACAAAAAATTAAAATATTAAGATTCATATTGTCCAAAAATATAAGTGTCCAATTATATAAATTTATAAATCCTAAATAAAAATACACAATACATTTTTCAAAAATTAAAATCACCTAACTATCTAAATTTAATTTAAAATTAAACAAGAAAAACACAACAAAAAACTGTTTTTCAAAAAAAAATGCCCTTCTAAGTATAAAATTGATTTTATACAAAATTAAACAATGAAATTAATTCCTATGAACTCAATTGGATTATTAATAATATAATATAACTAATTTTACCCTGAAATAATTTTAAAACAAAATGAAACATTGTAAATGGTTAAAATGAAAATAATATTTTCAATAAAAATAAATAATTTTCACTATTAACCCGAAAAATAAATCCTTTGAGAAAAATCATAGAATTTATACCTAATAAAAAATTTCTATGTTTCGTTCATAAATTATATTATCTTTATAATATTAAATTTTTTTAAATCCCATAACTTAATTATAATATTTTCTCATCAAATAATATTTTGAAATAAAATGTATTTCTAAAGAAAAAAAATCATTACTAAGAATTTAGTAAATATTTTTTAAGAAGTAATCAATGAATTTGTACTATGTAAATACTATATATATATATATTCATTTAAAATTATTCATATCTTTTAATGTAATGTCTTTTCTATAAGGATTGTATTTAAATAATAATATTTTGGGGCTCATTTAGACTTGGTGTGGCATATTTTATACATTATCGAACATTTTGTTCTATTAAAGTCTAGGGGAGTAATATTATATCCTAATACTATATGTTTTTTAAACAAAAAATGAAATTTTAATTACTAATAATGGATTTCACATTTGAAAATACCACTAAGGATAACCCACATCGTAAAAATGGTTAATAAATCTTCCTCTTAAAAGAGGGAAACCAAAGTATTAATGTAACAAAAAACAATGATTATGAATAGAAGAATCTTAAGAATAAGAAAAAATATGGACATATAAGAGAAGGATAAAACAGAAGGGGTGATAGAGAGTGATATAGTAAATGTTCATAAGAAATTTGAACGCCAGAACACCATTAATCTATCTTGGGTTAAAAGGCCAGTTATTTATCAGTAGGAAAAGTAAAAAGATAATGTTTTTTATTTCAAGAGAATTTTTCCAAAATTCGATGAATTCTTTTACTATCATGTTTAGTTACTGTATAATCTAAATTTACTTTATTTATTTCTATTTCATAATCATAATTTAATCTTTAGGTTGTTCTTTGATCTCATTCCAATTTATCTTTTACACTACTAAATATACATTTGAGATGATTTTTTATACCTGAATAATATTTTATCAAATCAAAATATTATTAAGTCATTAATTTTACATTTAAATATTTAAAAAAATAAAAAACATTGGTATATTTTATCCAATATAATAAATAAAACTTTATTCATAGGGAATAATAACCAATTATTAACATAATAAATTACAAAAAAATTCAATCTTAAAGCTCTACTTAAATATATCTAAACAGATTCCAAAAAAATCCAGAAATTTAGAAATATGATCACTAAGTTTCCAATATCAATAAATCATTAATACCCCATGAAATATCTATTAATTTAACATTAATTTACCTTAATACTATATTCTCCCAAAACATTTATTACACCATAATACCGTATTAGAAAACATGTATGCTTGCAAAAATTAACTCTCTCCTTCTTCCATAAATAAAATGTAATATTATCACATTTATTTCATCAATCTAAAAAATTAATTAAATTTCATCTAGAAATAACTTTCCATTAAACCATTTTCAAGGTCTCCAGTACTATTACATTTACATTAACAGTGTCTATCTTTTATTTACCCCAACTAATCCCAACATCTAGAACATATTCCACTTTTAGTGTATTATTTAAAAATATCACCTTATAATTATTTACCTATCTTGATTATCATAACATTCCACATATTCTCTCAAATACATAAATAAAAACTATTATACTATAATCCCTAGGAATTTCATGATTATTATAACAATAATATCCTCAATAAACTATTATTACCTCAAAATTCTGGAATCCCAATACACAAGTACTAAAATAATTCTAATTTTATTGTAGAAATACCATAACCATTACCATGATCCCTTGGAATTTTTTGAGCAATATTCATGTGATTCATGGGGGATTTGTTTGTGTGTTTTCTAATCTCCTTAATGTTAAAATAATTAACATTGGAGTTTTATTTTTTACCCATTCATTCATGTTCCAGGTCACCATTCTCTCCAAACCTATAGAGAACTCTTATTCCCTTTAATCATGTAACAAAGTGTTTCATTCCACGGTTATCATATTTACAAAAATCCTTTATTTCCCTTATTCCCATTATCATTTTTTATTTTCCCTCCTCTTTTTCCCTTTCTTCCCATCAAATAACAAATACATAAATAATATCTCTTTTATCTTGGTAGAACATGATACTACATCCTCATATGATGAGAATGCTTGGGAAACTAGTTCCCTTCAAAATATTAGCTTAAATCCAACAAGATAAAGATCATTTGTACTCTTTGGAGTTTGTATATTGATGTGGCTCATGTTCCTTATACAAGGTGTCATTTTTAAATAATGGAATATAATATATTAGATCATTAAATTATACAATATAATTCAAAATATAGAATTTAGTGAAAAACACAACTTAAATTGAAAATTTATGTATAATTAATCTCTAGATCATAATATTATTTTCTTTGGTAATCTATCCAAATTACAACATGGATTTTCATTCTCTAATAAATTCATTCCTAAATCTATTTCCTGACGTTTCAAATAAACACCCTTTTATTCCAACTATAATTATCATGACTCTAGTAGCTCAAATTCGGTGGTTACTTTATTACATCGAAACTATATACAATGAATTGCATCCTGAATGAAAAAATAGTTTAGTAGTATTTTTAAACTAGATATATGATTCAGATTCACATAAATTTTAAAACATAAAATAAAAAAAATATTTTCTTTAATGTCTTCTTTGTTCCCTCTATCATGACCCTGCATATCGACGATAAAAAAATCCCTGATTTCAGGAGGAAAGTAATCATAAAAAATGGGTGAGATTTAATACTCAGTAAGGATATAAATATTGTGTCATCTATCATGAATAAATAAGGAATAATAAATATGGAATGGAAACTTACTGAAAATGCATATTTTTTACCAATTACTTGAATATGAAGAATAATTTTCCGGAATAAATGATGATCATCTAATTTCATATAAATAATCACAGGAGACAAAAATATGTCCATGGATATTATAACTAATCTAATTATAACATGTAATTTAATAATTATTTTCATAACAATGGAATACAGAGTTCCAGACATCTAAACTTTTCTATAAAGGCCTCTACCAAGGCCTCATAAAATAAAATCAAGGACTCCATCCATGAAATATAAATAAATTAGTAAGGACTAGGCCAAACCCAAGATAGATGGGTTCATGGTACCTACTAATTCATAGAGGGATATATATATCCTCTCCCATCACTTAATAAGTCCAATTCATTCCACATATGAATAAGTAATTCAATTACATCTATATGCCTTAACAAAATTCAATAACTGTTCATATTGGAAGAACCTGTCATACAAAATATTAATACATTAACCAGTCAAAATTATCATAAAACATCTAAATAAATATGATAAATTGTATCATTAGATTATATCATATACAATAAATTTTAAATATTATGTTTTCATATTGTAAAATACATTAAATAAATTACAAGAATATTTCATCAGGAAAATACCCTTTTTAGTTTGAAAATAGTTTTTAAAAACTAAAATCTATACACCAAATAAACTAATAATTTTAATTAACAAAAACTTTTAATCCTTTAAAAGAATATTTGAATGATGAAGGAATGATTATACAGTAAATTATATTCATTTTATATATTATAAAAAACATTCCTTCAGCACTTTTGTAAGAAAACAAATAAAATTACTTTTTTGAAAATTGATATAAAGGTTCCATTTAAAATGTTTTTAAAAAATTAAAAAATGTGTAAAAATGACATTAAAAAATTTATAATATTAAAAAAATATTTCTAAAACATGGAAACAGAAGATAATGATTCCTCAGTGGATAATTAAAAATATGAAATCCCAAATAATTATTAGATTGTGAAATAAACCCTTATCAATTAGGTTTCTTTGAATCATGATCACCATAAAATAAATAACATATAGTGAATCTTTAAATACCATGAGGGAAAATAGATTAATGATTTTATACATAAAATGGGTAGTATATACACCTACAATAGAAATATAGGGTAAATATAGCTTAAGTCTTAGAGAAGAAAACATGTGATGAGAAACCCTTAGCATAGGTTCGACTTCCATTAAAGTTGATCGAAAAATATGTATAATGGGATTAAAAAATTATTAATTTATAAAAGAGTCGCATTATGTTTATAATATCATATATTATCCCCTTATATCATCTTATCATCCTTTTGTTAATAATCTTGTAGTATTACCCTTGTTTAGGGTGTTAACTGAATTATTTTTTCATGCATGTTTTTTCTTGTTAGTTCTAAATATTTTGTATAGGATATATTTATATAATAAAACTAATGTAATTAAGTTCATAGTAAGTTAATTTACTAATTATATACCATTTTATAATCATTCTTGAGAGTTTTACATAAATAATGAATCACATCTCTTTGGGGATACAGTAATTCGTACAAACACATGAGTGATGATATCATTTATAAATAGATAAAAATGTCATGAATTAGATGAAATATTGATTTTAAAAAATAAAAAACATTTCATAAGTATTTTATATATCTATTATTTCCATCATCATAACCTTCCATGTAACGTGGGGATGAAAATAAAATTGCACCACTACGTAGATACAGTAAGTCGTACGTACACACCCGTAGTGTTTCTATTTTTTGTAAGATGTATTAAATGTGAAATATGGTTATATAATAATCATAATAACATATAGGTATATATATTATACTTTATTGATTAATTTTTATGGAAAAAACAATATGAGGATGTAGAAGAAAAAATAAACTTGAAAGAGTCGGTAAAGATCATCACCTCTTCTTCGGTTGACTCTCTTTTGATATCTTCTTAAGGTATCTAGGGTTAGTCTTCTGAAAATACTGAAACTATATAATGTGGATAATAAATTTTAGTAGATTATTTATTAGGTTATTTTATAACTATTGGGATCCATGTGGTGTAATGAAGTGAAATAGGAGGTGCCTTTTTATAATTGAAGTGAGGGGTACATGTAGAATTTATCAAAAGATTAAAATATAATAAAATTAATCTTGATATAAAGACATTAAAATGGTCTATAAATGACATGGTTATGAATATTTAGTTTATATATTATCCCATTTTTCTTATTTAGTATTATTTATTTTTTAAAATAATTTAATAAAACATTATACTCATAAAATATCATTATTTTCAATTTTGACAGTATTCATTACTCTGACTATAATAATACCAATAAAACAAGATAACAATGAAAAAAATATATAATATATACCTAATATGTCATATTATTCTAGGTAATTATTTTATCACATTAATTAATTCAAATTATATTACCTATAATATTTTAACATCATTTATTTGATTTTATCATTAATTGAATCATAACTACATTAGTGTTGTGTGAGCATTTAAGGTAATTATTTCATCACTAAAAAAATAAATATATTAAAATAATTTATATAAATATATTATGTTTTAAATTAATACTTATATTCTAAAATATTCATTGATAACACCATATTAAAAATATTACACTTGTTAAAAACAAGAGTCTGACATTTTGACTTTTCTTTAAATTTAAAACTATAAAGGCCATAATCACATACAAGTGTCCCAAAAAGGACATAAATTAAAATATTTTATAATTATGGTATAAATATACTCATGAAATAATTTTTAGTCAAGTTTTAGAGTCATTAAATAGTTCTTATAATTTTATTTTTCACATAAATTACCTAATTTACCCTTCATCATGGTAACAAAATTTACTAATGTTACAATTCATATTTTCCAAAAATAAATGGGTCATATTAAATAAATTTTGAATAAATAATTTCAAATATGAAATAAATTTTATCAATTTTAAAACCACTTAATTTGTATAATTTTTTTAAATTAAGTAGTAAAAACTCTATATAAAACTATTTCTCAAAAAATGGCCTTTTAAATATAAAAATGATATTATACCTAATTAAACCATAAAATTAATTCCAATGAAATTAATTGGATTGTAATTAAATAATATATCTTAATTTACATTGAAACCATTTTTATATAAAATTTATCTTTTCAAAAGGTTGGAACAAAAATATAGTTTTCAAACTAATATGTATTTTACACTATTCGTTTGAAAAATGAATCTTTTCAGAAAAATATGAAAATTTAACCCTAAATTTTTTGGATAAGATGATTTTAAAAATTATATTTTTTTATAATATATAATTTATACAGTTGAAAAAAATTAATTATAATATTTTCCGCGTAATAATTATTTTTAAATAAAACATATTTTTAGGGTATGAAATAAATTTACAGAATCATTGGTACTTATTTCATAAGAATTAATCAATTAATTTGTACTGATTATTTCATATATATATATATATATCATAATTCATTTAATAGTGTGTAGAACCACCAATTTAACGACAATATTATAATAATCTTATTTATATTGCACAATTTAGGGGTTTGATTAACCTTAGTGTTCTTTTTTATACACTATCAAACATAGTGTTCTTTTAAAATCGTGGAATGTCAAATGATACATGTTTCCACGCTGGGGATTTCACCTAGTATTAGGATCATATATATGTTTCACAGTTCCTAGTTGATTCAGGATAATGAGTGTAGACATGGTCATTTGATTAATTTTCTTTTCATAATAATAATAACACCTAAGCGAACAAGGCATATTTATTGGATTCATGTTGTTGGGGCCATATTACATATAAGTAGGCCAAATGGAGATATTTTATATTCCTTAGAAAAATACAGATTATTTTTATTTTAACATCTTGTAGGATGGACTTCTAAGTGAAAGTGGCCAAGAAATGATTTTTTGGTTCTTACACATGAGCGAAATTTTTTGTATTATCTTGTCCATTTGTAATAAAACAAGATAAATCATAGTTGGGTTTTACAATTAATAGAAGGATTTTAGTAGTTATAGGTAAGAGATATGTTATAGGGATGATATCATCAATGTGTATGTTGTCAAGGCTTACACCTAGAAGAATGATCCATATTTTTTTGGAACATTAATAATTTATAGGGACAATACCATCAATGTGGAAATATCAAAAGATTATACCAAGTAGGATACCTAGAAAATGTGACCTAGTAGTATGTTCCTTATTATAAAGAGTGTAGGCAAGGTCTTTAGGGTAAATTTCTTATCCCAATTAATATATCTAGTCGAATCAGGTATCTGTATTGGTTTCATCCTATTGTCAGATACAAAGGGTATAAACTAGGAAAATTTTGTCAATTTAAGTTCATATAATGAGAAACTATTCTAGTAATTTTAACACCATGGAGAGAAGGATTCAATATGAATGTGACGTATAAATAATTTTTTTGATACATATGAAGGAGTTTTCCTTTTTTGTTTATCCTATCTATTGATAAATAAATAATAGAAATAATAATTGAGTCTTAAACTTAATAGGATGATATTAGTTGTTATGAATTAGTGATAGGTCATAATGATGATATCATCATAGAGAATGTGTTCATGGATTACACTAGGTAGGAGTCCCATATTATTTATCACTCATTGATATGTTATAGGGATGGCATCATCAATGAGGATATGGTATAGGATTAAACCTCATAGGATTTAAATTTATTTTTGACTAAGTAGTAGGTTCATTCAAGATAAAGGGTGTAAGAAAGACATTTTTTGTAAATTTTATTAGCCTAATTTGGAGACCTAAGAAAATGATGTGTCTATATTTACTTCATTATATTGGTGGAAATAGAGGTTATATATTGGGTGAAAAGAACAAGTTTAAGGTCACATGAAAAGGGAACATGTTAGATAGTTTAACATCATACATAATGGACATCTTGGTGGCAATTTACTTGAAAGGGTTTTTTGCGAGAATTATTCATGACTTTCCCATTTTTGTTCATTTTTTCATTAGAAATTGTATAGTATAAATAATAGTCGAGTATTAAACCTTATAGATGGAACATATTAGCCATGGATCAATGATATATTACAAGGATAAGATCATCAATGAGGAAATGGTAAGGGAATATACTGGGAAGGCGACCCATTTAGATTGTGCTTCATTGACATTTCATAGGGATGAGATCATCAATGATGATATTTTCAGTACTTACAATTGATAGGAGGCCATTAATAGTTATGGATCAATGATAAGTCATGTGTATGAGATAAATATTTTGAAAATGGTTAGGGATTTAAAAAGGTAAGATTATTAATGAACTAAAATAAGATAACATGAATTAAATAGTACAATAATCCCATGATTTAATTAATACATACCAGAAGAAGTTGTATAACCCAAATATCTAAAGGATTAGTGTATTGGATATTAACTATATAAAAAAATATTTTTACTGAAAATGTTTCTGTTTATCTATAATTAATATCCTCTAGAACCTTTCCTATATATCTCTAATTATTTAGTAATCTTTATAACTTGGATGTTGGAAATATAAAAAAGGGATGATATCAAATTCATAGTAAGGTAAATCATTTCATAACCTGAAGAAAAAATGCAGTGTATCAAATATCACAATACACATTCAAAATTCCTTTGAATATAATCATAAAACATATTTTAGAATCATAAAATCTTAAAATAGGTTGTTAAGGAACCATACAATATATGGCCATCTAAAAACATATCTCAAAAATTATATAACATGGAAACTTGAAATAATAGTGTGGAATACTTTAAAAGTAAGTAAAAGTCATGAAAATAAGGAATTTCATGGATTTGAAATTCCACAAGAAAAATTAGCATAACATGATGAAAAAAATTAAAATGGGTTATAACTTTATAAATAAAATGAATTTACGCACCAACCAAAATAATAATAAAACATGTTTGAGAAAACACATTATGACCAAGACCAATGAACAAAATCATTAATTTTATACCTAAAAATGTGATCAAACCCATAATACTCACTCATGTGTTAAGAAACCCAATATGTCCACACTTGACTATCTAATGATATTTATGCTTATACCAATAGATTGGAGGGAGATATAGGACCCCAAACATCATCATCACTGTGTTTGTATGCCACTTAAAATCAAATATCATCATTTCTGAAATAACCCTTGGAAAATAATGGAATTTATTAATCTTATAGCATAACATGAGCTTAATAAATTATATGATATTAAAATAACATTTCATAAAATAATTCATAACATATGAACATACCAATTATGATCAAAACTACACCTCATGAAAGAAAAACCTTGGAAGAACTATTGAAGAGAAAATATAAAAGTTTAAACAAAACCTTTTTAAACATTATTATAAACGATAGGGTTAAATTACATTCAAAAAATAGTAATGGGGAGATGATACTTTTTTAAAACTTATTATAATGACTTACAAGTAAAATATCTTTGAAAATAAATAATTGTTTCAGAAAGGAAATGTAAAAAAGAAAATACATGTAATTTTAAAATAATCATTGATAAAAGAAACTTAAAAATAAAAAAAAATATCAAAAGAAACTGTGGAGTGGATAATAAAACATTTTATTTTGAAATGACAAAAAATCATTATAACATTTTTATATAACCATATTAAAAACCCACATCCTTAATAGCATAATTAAAATTTAATTCAAAATGAATCAAGGGGTATAAAATTATCATTGGAGATAAATAAAGTTTTATATTACATTAGATAAAAGAAAAAATATTAGAATGAAAAATATGGACAAGGAAAAAAAATACACCAAAATTAATGAGAATTATTCTTAATATAATTCATTTTAATAAAAATTTAATATCATCAAGAAATAATAATTTAGCCTAAAACATGATTTCCCCAGAAAATAATCTTCAATACAAAATAAAATCATAATGGTTTATAATAGATCTATCATGAATTATAAAAGTGGAAGATGAGTGATTAAGACCCTAAAAATAAATTTGAGTAACAGGAACTCCTTTCAACCATTGTAACTTCTGAATAAAACCCTATGAGAGGTATAATATTAAATAAAACATTGAATATCAGCAGATATAATAGTATCATGATACATAATGAAAATATGGGTTTTTTACTCCATTTAAATGGAAATATGATGTATAGATTAAACCATCCTCTTGGGATTCAAATTTGGGACAAAAAAACGCTTATGGTAATGGAACCCTATGAATAAAATTGAAAACAAAGAGATACAAAGAAATGGAACATCAAATATAACATAGTTAATGATATTTATCAAAAATTAAATCAATTGGTGGTTATCTAAATCATATCAAAGAGAAATAGTTTCAAATCATTAAATTGTGTCTCAATAAAAGTGTACTTGATAAAATGAACACATACAACTTTTGAAACATTTCAACCTAAACCAAATGTGAAATATTACATGAAATTAAACATTCAATATAATAGAATGCAAGATAAAAATGATATAAAAATTAAAATGGGTTATCAATTACACCGTAAAAATATGAACACGGGGTATAACATAGACAAGTATCAATGAAAGGAAATTGAGATAAAACCCTTACCATGTTTCTTTACATAGTTTTTGACAATATAAAATTATATAAAACAAATAAAGATAAATTAATATCATATAGAAAAACATTACCCATAAATATAACCCATTGAAAATCCTTATTATTATTATTTATCATGAGTAAATTAATGAATTATGGTGTATTAGGACCGTCAGGTATTAATGACATTAGTTTTTTGTGTATATTTAATAATGTTGATATCATAAACCATGATTTGATACCTTTTTAATTATCAGTATATAATATAAAATTAATTAATATATAAATTATATTTGATTAATATTTTATTATTTTGATAAATATGGGTTTTGGTTTTCTAATGTTAAACCGGAATTGATAATAGCTTATTTCGCTGATTTTAGCAAATGAAAATGTTATTTAGTAGTAAGGTAAATATTTAATATAGTACTTAAATAAACAAAATCTAATCATATTTTGATTAATATAATACAATATTATTATTTTTATGTTCTCATAGTAAATCATAATCATATATTAAATCATTTTCTATGTATATGGTTAAACCAACAAAAACCTGAACATGCATTAACTTGATTGGCAGGTATGGTTAATGAAATGATTATATTGAAACATTATAATTATAACATAATAATTAAGATATTACTTTTATGTTTTTATTATGGTTAAACATATCTGAATATTTTTATATAATATATGAAGGCCTATATGAAAAAAAAATATTTCATCAAGGAGGTAGGTTTTTTCAAAAAGTGAGAGGGTTAAATATGGGAATTAAATTAGATTTTAATCATCATAATTATATTACATATATCATATAAGTTAATCATTAACAACATTAATACCATCCAAGATGTGTGGTAATAAAAAAAATGATGTCGCTTCTTGGAGGTAGTAGAATGCGCAACACACTAACGATGTTAATTATTTTCTATGAAGTTGTAAATGAATAAATAAGGTTTTTACCAATAAAATGAAAAAATTATTTTTATAACTTTACTAAATTTTTCATATTACTATGGTGATAATAAATTTTCAAGAATTTGATTAAGAAGAAAAACTCAAGAGTGAGATAGCATTTACTTAATTTACTTGAATAAGTTCCCATGAAATTGAAAGTATTAGGCTAACTATGAGTGAGAGGGGAATATTTTGTTGGATATGGTAATAATTATATAAAATGCTAATATTTTAAATTATTTATTATGTGTTTAATTTTATCTCTTTAAGTGTGTAAGTGGTGTCCTTTTATGAGGAAAAACATGGTTAGTTTTAGAGATATCCATTATATTTTAATTGTATCCTTTCACAACTCAAGGATCAATGGTTCCAAAAATTACAAAAAACTGAATTTTTAAATTTTTTAGGTCTGTAGTAATCTAAAATATTCATTTCGTTTCATGATAATGCGGTTTAAGGCCTTCCAATAACGGTTTATAACCTTTTCCCTTTTATTTTTTTCCTTAGTAAATAGTTTTTTACATTTTAAATTAAATTACTAATAAACATGTATGACGTAATTTAAAAAAAACATGTGATGTAAAAAAAGTTAAAATATATTAAATCCAATTAAAATTTTTAAGGTTATAAACGTGTATATTAAATTAAAATGGATAATGTGTAGAAAAAAATATTTTTGAAAAAAATACATTTTTACTATTACATATTCATATTCATATTTAAAATTGACGATTAATAAAATGAGTGTTAATATATTTATATATGTGCATATAAAATATGTTAGATTAATTATTTAATGTACATACATTTAATTTATTTGATAGGAATTATTTAATATTAGTAAGAAAATTAAAAATAATGGTTTCAACATTATCTTGGTCATTATAATTAATCCTAATAATATAAATTTTATACCTAAAAATTAAATAATACATATAAAATAATAGAAAAATATAATTTGGAATATAAAAATAAATTTATCAAATTAAATTTCAATGTGTAGTGGAATTAATCTTAATGTCAGTGCATGTAATATATAAAAACCAATATTTTTGAAAAGTTTTATTTTTATGAAAATAAATTTTTCATTAGGATAAAATTGAAAATATCTCTGATTCCAAAAAAATTATGAAAATTATTATAACTAAAATATTAGTTATTTATAAATAAAATAAATAATATTATTTATTTTATCATGTTAAAATTATATAGGAAAAAATTTCAAAATAATAAATTTCGTTAAATCTCTATATAAACATTCAAAATGTTTAGTATGGGTATATAAATTTAATATTTTATTTTAAAATGATTTATCATACTTTATAATTCATAATTTTATATATATATATTTTTAAAATAATTATATTTATTAATATATAAAAGTAAATGTCAAAACAACTACAACATTGACAATATCAGTATTTTCATGAATCACTTGAAAATTAATAATTTTTAAAAAATATCAAAAATAAATTTTATGATAATTTTATTATGTGTATTTAAAAGTTGAATTTCAATTTATCATATTCAAATTCTTAAAAATTGAAATTCAACTTTTTACAATAAAATATATAATAAAAATTAAACCACTATTAATTTTTTTAATAGGTTGGGATTGAGGCCCCTTTTTATTAGGAAGAAAAGCCTTGGTTTTTAATGGATTTAGAGGTTACACTCACTTATTCTGAATGACCAATGTCCCATAGTCACATTACAACATAACCCAAAGGCCAAATGGTCTGAAGTCCAATATATGTCCCAGAATTTGAGTGATAAATCTACATCATGTCATGTTACCAAAAATATGACACACCACCCCCTTCCAATAATCATTACATTATGATACTAGTATAAATGTTTCATTTCCACCCTTTCTAGGAACTATTTCATCATGCTGGATGGATGTGTCATCAAAGGAAGCCCCTCCTATAAATTTTGTGGGATGAGGGCTAGATGATAAGTTCCATCAGACAGATCCCTCTTTCAAGCTTCCCATACGATGATGCTTGTGAGGCACTCACTTTCACCACCTACCTATTACTCTTCATCCTTGGATTGGTCTGATCTATATATGGAAAAAATGAAAGGAACCCATAAATACCATATTTGTGGTCTATGGGGATGTGTGGATAGATGGTAAGAGTCATCAAGTATATCCCTTGGGTCGAGGCTACCACCAGGTAGTGCCTACCCATGTTACCTTCCTGTTGCCCTGAGTTATTCTCATAGTCCTAGTCATGCTTCCTCATGTCCACTAGTGTTGTATTGTATTCTATGTGTCCCACGGGCCTTCTACAGATGATTTCCTAGAATACTCATGGCCTAAAGTCCTTACTTAGAGATAATGACTAGTGGCATGTATACCTAAATCTATGGCTTGAATACCATATTTGGGTGAATAGTTCCAACGCTACAATACCACTATAGTACCTACTAGAGTACTTCTATAGTAACTCAATAATATATCCCAACTAGTTTACAACCTAAGTCTCTTCAATGTAGGATTGCATGGTTCTACTACCATGCTACACCCCCAACTATAATTACTCTTATTATAAATAACATTTCTAATATTAATATGCGGTGGTTTTTTACATTATGTATATCATGTGATACAAGTTATAGAATATTTATTGTATTGTAAAGCACCCAAAATATCATGTAATTACATTATACCCCCTTAGAAAAATTGTATCCTTACAATTTAATTATGATTTACATTTATGAATTTATAAATTTGGTGAAAAGCTTTAAATGGATTAAGATATTATTTATAATGAGATGTGATCCTCGATAACATATTGAATACTATAAAGCACTTATGTTTCCTTAAATATTTCAAGAAAATGTATCTCAAAACTATTAATTAAGTTTTATCTGTAGTTTAATATTTTTTTATTATAAAATTCATAGTTTTAACTTCATTGATTAATGGCTGTGATTGATTTAGAATGTGCATTTCCCTATTCATGAAAAAAATGGAGTCAAAGTGAAGATAATTATTCTATTTTGATAATTGAGATAGAAATTTGACTAGTATAATATGGTTTCCAAAAACCATTCTTTAAAAAACCTACTAAACATACCACTAAATGATTACTATAAAACAAAGAATTATGAGGGTGGAGGTTTGATGTTATTAGAAATCACCCTAGACATAATAATGTTGATATAACTATATTGAATAACCTCATTATTACTAACCACTTAATTTATAGTCATTTCATAGTCACTTCCTTACTCTTTGGGTCTAGGAGGTTGTGGATTCATATTATCCTAAAAAATCATTGAATTAGAGAACTAACATGGAAAATGACAAGGTTCTCTATAAAAAATGCATTGAATTTTTTTTGGTTCCATTAGATGAGTTCAATATTATTTCCTAATGTTAAATTAAAACTCAATTTTCCCTTGATAGTTTTATATTTGAAGACCTCCTTTAAAACATGTAATGCTTCCTTTAATCAAATTAAGGAAATTACCATTGTTCATATTCAAATATTTTTATATATAGAAAATCAATATTGTTTTGCCTTCATCATCATATTTAATTTATCTTTTATGAGATTAAATATTCCCAAAAAAAATTGTGTTTGGGATATCCACACTGATCATATTCTTCATTATATTTTGCGGTAGTAGGTTATGTATAATCATAAGGTTTCTCATTATAGCTTCCATTCTGATGGGATTTTTTTTGAGGTAATATTTTTATCATCCCTCTCACCCTTGGTTCCTAATATTTCAATCAATTATTAAAACCAAAAAGGTTAACATGAGTTTCAAAACATTAACAATAAAGGAGTATTATGAAAAAAGTTTGACTACAACCACCTCCATAGAAAAAACATAGAGAAATAAATTTAAGTAAACACACAGGCCAAGGGACTTGACCCTATCACCAGCCCTTCAGCCCCCTACCCCCCAAGCCAATACCACCCCAAAAAATAATGGTGGGGAAGGGGTATTATCATGATAATAAAAGGAATTAATTATTAAAAATTACTTTTTTTTATTTCTCGGTTGTCCCATAGTTTTTTAGATCAATCTATATCAATATTAGTTTGACATAGGTTACCTTAAGTCGGGTTACCATACACTCCTCATTCTAATACCTCAATTTATCTTGGAAATTAGTCTTTCATAATGATTTCTTAATAAACTTTTACAAACCAATGTATATCCCTGGGGAGTTCCAAACATGGTGTGTCGTAAGGGAACACTCACCTTTCACTAGAATGATGGTTGATATATACTCGACCAATTATATTAGGGTTATTACACAAGAAAAATCAATACTAAAACCATGTCCACTTGCAGTATCTATATGGGGATGAATTGCCTGAAATATCATGTACTCAATACTTTACCAAAACCTCAAGAGATCATCCTATATACAAAATCATCTCTAGAGTTCTCACTAAAGCCCCCTAAACTAATCTGCAAAATAACTAAATAAACTAAAAATTAATCCAACCATACTCTGATACCAACAGATGTGACCCAAGATATAAATGACTTAAATAATAATATAATCCCATGATTTAAATAATTCATCTCAAATAAAGATGAATGAACTAATGATCAAAGGGATTAGTATCATAAATATTAGACATATAAACATCATATTTTATTAAACATAAGAACATTTCTCCAAAGTAAAGCTCATATAAACCCGTTATTTTATATATCTCATGATATAATCATCATTATAACCTTTGGGTTTTGAAATAAAAGAAAGGGATGATCCCAAATCTATGTAATGAAAAAATATATAATAAGATGAAGGGGAAACATAAGGGTGACATAAATGTAATAATAAATGATAAAAACACAATTAAAGATAATCATAAAACATTAAAAGTAACATAAGTTCATAAAAGAGATTATTATGGAAGAATAAAATTTGTGAACAATCTCAAAACTTATCTCAAAATTCATATAACATAAGAGCATTACATGAAAGTATTTAATAATTTAAAAGTAAACCATAATCTGGAAAACATGTAATTTCATATAAAATAAATGCATATTAAATGTTTTTAATAACATGATTAATATATTTGACATGTTTCATAACTTTATAAATGAATCTAATGAGTATAACAACCATAAAAAAAGGAAAACCAATGCGATAAAACTTATTATGCCCATGACTATTTGAAAAAACTCATTATGTTCATGCTCAAAAATGTGAGAAAACCCATCTAACTCACCCTTGTGTGAAAAAAACTCATTATGTAAATTTATGACTATCTAATGTGATATAATATTTTATCAATACATTATTGGGATATATAAATAATAATTTAGAAAATATAAAAGGAAGTATGTTGTATAATATAACCATGCCTCTAGGGATTCAAATATGATATTGAGAAACACTAGATGAAATGGTAATGTATAAATCAAACAAAAAATTGTGGGAGACCATGAAATGGAACATAAAAAACAATTTAAGTAATTTTATTTATCATAAATGAAATTAATAGAGTGGTAGTTAAAAACATCCATCAAAATTAGGTACAAAACATTAAACAATGTCTCAGTAAAAGTGAACTAGAGACAATAAACCCTTACATCTTTTTAAACCTTTGAACAAAAACCTATGGGAATGGTAAAATGAAATTTAACTTCATTATAATTAAATATAATATAATAATTATTGAAAAATTAAAATGGGGGATCATGTAGACCATACAAATAAGAACATGGGGTATAACATAAACATGTCCTGATAACAATAAATTGAGAAATAAACCTTTACCTTATTTCCTTACTTTGTTGATGATACTATATACTCTTATAAAATAAATAGAGATAAATTAATTTCTTATATCATAAAATTAATCATAAATATTACCCTTTTATAATACTTATTATAATTCATTATAATGAGTAAATTAAGGAGTTATGGCATATTATTACCATTCAGGGTTAATATTTATAAACAAATTTCATGTTTAAAAATACTTATATCATCACCAATAATTTTATACAAAGATAAATATAGAAATATCATTTAATATTTTATAATATATAATTTTTATCTAATTAAAATGTTATCATTCCCTTCCATAATTTTTTTAGTAATGTTATGTGAAACCAAATTGATAACAACTCATTCTACTGATTTAAAGAAAAGGAAAATGTTACTTTAATAATGATCTAAATACTTGTTATAATGTTTATTGAAACATATATTAATAATATTTTTCATAATATATAATATTAATACTTTTAATGTTCCTATATTCATTCATAATAATATTTTAAAACATTTTTTTCCTAGTTGGTTAAACTGGCCCAAACATGAACAGGCATTAACCCAAGTGGCAGGTATGGTTCATGAGATGTCTATTTTTATATGATTAAATAATAATATAATCCTATTGAGTTTTACTATTTTATTATTTTGAATAATATATGAATATTTTGATATAATATAAGAAAATCTATATGAAAAAAGAAAAATATTTCATTATGGAGGCAGTAATATGTACGTACACATGATTAGTGTTCCCACTTCACAACATGCGAGAGGGGGTAAAGGTGGATATTAAATCGGAATTTAAGAGTAATAATTATTTTCTATATATAATTTTTGTTCGTTATTAGAACCATTAATATTATATATTAATGGTGTAAATGAAAAACAAACAACATCATATTCCGGAGGTGGTTGTCTAAGGGACACACTAATGAAATTATTTTATTTTTTACAAGTGGATGAAAATAATAACTATGGGTTTTACCATTGATATAGAAAAATCTCAATAAGATGATGAAACTAAAGTAATATTATTATTATGGTTATATTCAATTTTTAAGAGAAACATTTAGAAGACAACCCTGAGAATGACATAACTCTTACATTGGAGACTTTATTCTTCCTTAGAACTCGTTAAGAAATTGAAGATCTTAAGATAATTATGAATGAACAAAGGACTATTTTATCAGAATAAGGTTATATAGAGAGATAAATTTCCGAGTTTCAAGGAGGTATTTTGAGGTTAATTGAAGTTTTTGAAGGGTGTAAGTTTTATTCTTTTATAAAGGATGCGATGGGTGGTTTTTGAAACACCCTTTATATTTTAATTATATCCTTTCACTCATAAGGGGATAAAGGTTTAAAAAGTTATTATAAATTTATAATGAAATGTATTTTATTTATATAATCCTCTACACCATTCATTTGGTGAAAAAATTGAGTATTTTAAGGCCTCTAAAAATTTTATAACCTTTTAATTTTATTTTTTACCATAGTCACTATTTTTCTGCATTAGTAATTAAATTCATACTAGATATATAAGTATCCATTTATGCCCAAATTTGGTTGAGGTGGAAATAAATTTCACATCTATTTAATCTAATTAAATTTTTAAATATTATCAAATTAACATTTAAATTAAAATGCATAATTTTATGGAAAATCATTTTTATTAAAAAATTACATTTTTATCATTTTGGATTCGTAAACATATTCAGTATTGATGGCCAATTAAATGAGTATTAATATATTTATTTATGAGTTTAAAAAAATATATATTAATTTTAAAATGATATAATTTTAATTTATTTGATATATATTTTTTATTATTAATAAAAATAACTAATTTTAAATATATTCTTTCACTATTATCATAGTAATTTCCATTAATCCTATTAATATAAATATTATTCCAAAATATGGAATTGTAAATATTAAGTAATATTAAAATTAATATCTTAAATATAAGAATAAATTCCTAAAATTAACTTTATATTTATATAGGAATTAATCTGAACGACAATTCTTGTAAAACATAAAACCCTATTTTCTGAAAATAGTTTATTTTTAACTAAAAATAAGTATGATTATGATACAATTATCAATTAAATTGATTCCAATAAAATTAAAAAAATATATTATCATTTATAGAGTATTTATATAACTATAAAATAGTTCAAAACCTCATTTCATTATGTTATAACTAATCAAACAAAATAATCACAAAATTGGTTTCATTAAGCTGCTATATAATCTTTCAAAATATTTATCATATGTTAATAAATTTATCAAATTATTTTAAAATTAATTATCCTACTTTATAATATAAGGTTTTATAAAAAAAAATCCATAACATTTCAATGTATTCAAATAATAAAATAAATTTAATAAAAAACTGCGGCCTTAATAAAATCATTGTTCTCACTATTCTTCTGAAAATTAATTACATTCCAAACAAAAAATAATAATCATAAGTTATATTTTTTTGTAATTATAAAATGAATTTGTTTTTATCATAATAAAATTCTAAAATTTGTAAAGTCAACTTTTTGAAAGAA
Organism: Viscum album; assembly: GCA_963277665.1. Lineage (NCBI taxonomy): Eukaryota > Viridiplantae > Streptophyta > Magnoliopsida > Santalales > Viscaceae > Viscum > Viscum album. Next base: position 1,545,653,552 of record OY728153.1, on the reverse strand, counting down.
AATACATAATATTAATAAAATGGATCATATTATTAATTACTTTTTCAATATTAACTCATATTATTTATTTACCATCTAAAATTTATAAATATTAATAGATTACCATATTAGTGTTTTTATGGATTTATTAATATTTTATTGTTATTATACTGGGGTTTTTTACATTTGGTGTAATGTGTGACATAAGTTTTAGAACATAGAATTTATTTTAAATTATCAAAAATCACGATCCAATAAATGTAATATTGTTTCTCATTGATTTTTCTTAACGATTATATCATCAATGTTGACATGGTTAGGGCTTCCACCTAGTAGGATGCCTCTATATATGTGGCTCAATAGCTGGTTGATTTATGTATAAGAGTTTTGGAATGGGATTTTGGGTGATATTCTTATAATTCATATTTAATAAAAGATTAAAATGAATTATTCTTTAGATATTATGATGGTTAAAACCATTGTGAAAAATCCACTATGAAATATTTTGTGTTTTAAATACAGCACCACAAAATTGGGATAGTTTTATAAATCCAAAAAAAAATTAATAAATGAAAAGTAACAAGTGATGGATTTATAAAACCACCACTAAAAAAATAATTAAACATTTAATTATAGTGTTGAGAATCATCACTAAATACTCTTAATCATGTAGTATCTATTATAATAATGTCCAAAATGATATAGATGATTTATTTTTCTATATTTTAAGATAACACTAAAATAAATTCCACTAAATAATCTAAAATACTAAATTCTTAATGTTTTTAAGAGGGTAATAGGAAAACATAGTCTTTCTCATCTATGTAAATTGTCTAAAGTCTTTTAACATGACATGGTTTCACTATATCATGTAATAGAAGAACTAAAATAAGATACAAAATATAGATTATTGAATAGTCTAATATTATATTCATTGAAATAAATTATATTGACCCCCCCAGACCCACACTATTGGATTTTCTGCTAAACATAAATAATTTTTAGGCATAACACAAATAAAGTTCAACTCTTAGAATCTTAAGCCTAGTTTCATTAGGATATTGGTTCATATTAAAATATATAATTGTAAACATTATTCATTACTTCCTCAAATACCACATACGATCTCAAACAAAATCTATTTAATATCAATGATCACCTAAGGAAGAGGGAAAACATATGAATGGGGTGAGCTAAAATGCCTAGTATAAGGAAGAACATAATCAATAAGACGTAGAGAAGTTATAAATAAATTATAAATGGCTAAAATACATGATCTTGGTAGAAATTATATAGTTAACAATATAAATTATTGAAATACTAATAAGTTATCATGTTTAGTGAGAAAATAATACTATGTCTTGGTATAAAATCCAAAGAAGAATGATCTTAAATGAATGGAATATACATATCAGCACATTCTAGAAGAAACTACACCTTATGGGGAGGAATATTACCTTGAGACCTTATGGAATCCCTTTCCTCGTGACATAATATTGTGGTATATACATTAGTATAGAAAATAATATGTATATGTTAGTATTCATTACCAAAAATTTCAAAAACATTGTTGAAAAAGATAACCACACCATGCCAATACATAACATAATAGACAAAGATATATGGATCATGTCAGTGAATTAATTTACAAACAAATATAAAAACATCATGTTGACACATATCATAGGTTCATTATAAGATATAAAGATTTAATCAATGCATTAGAGGGTTATATAATTCTAGTATCACCCACCATCATAAAGATTTATCCACCCATATTTGTGGAACTTGTATATGAATTGAATCAACAACTAATAAAAATAAAATAATGATAAACCTATAGAAAAAAAATAGAACTCCAAATAAAAAATATATTTATCTGGGAAAAACCCTAGTCAATAAAATTAAGTATGGGGTATTTAATCTGTATCAGATAATGGGTATATTTTCAGGCTAATAATTTTCTCCAATCACTAAAATATATGGTTATCTTAGTGAACATCCTTAAATATGAAGAAGGAAGTAAAGGGAATTCCCAAAGATCCTCATTCCAAGAATGATTATATTTATGAATTATTAATTTTAAGGAAATAAAATTATAGTGATGGATCATTCATATCAGAGAGATTTCATTACCACCACGTTATATATATATATATGTATGTATAATAACTTGGATGATGAATTAGAGAATAATTTTAGTATAATAGCCACTTATGAAAAATATAACATCATAGAAAATATGACAAATGGTTAAAGGGAGGAATAAGAGGACCTAAACCCACATTCTTGAGTCTAGTCTGAGAAAAAAATTATTCTTATATTATCGTTTATAACAACAGATTCAATATGATCATAATGAAGATATATTTCAAATCATTTATATATTTCAAAAAGTTCAACCTACTAATTCATGAAATCCCATAACACAACATAATAGGGTTTTTAGATATTAGATATTATATAGTTTCAATGTAAATTTCCTTTTAACTCTTCAATTATAATCATTTATTGAAAATACTTTATTTAATTATGGTTTACTTTCATTAACAAATGTTAGTAATTACGACCATTTTATAAAAGTTTTATAGTGGTAATGGAAGTACTAATTTTGTATACCAATTCTATCATAAGAAAACTTTTCAAGGTATTGGAATCATTGTGTTTCAGTTATTAATGTAATATACTAATCATTTTATGGAAGATGTGGGTATGGTTTATGATAATAATATCCATGACAAGATTATTTTAGTTTATTTACCAATAATACATGATTACTTTATAATAATAATTAATTTTTTTTCATCATTGTTAATTATATTTATCACATCAATTAATCCCTAATATCATATATATTCATAAAATACATTTTCAGAACTATCCTTGTGATGCAATGATGAAAAATGATATAGCTCCTCTATGAAGGTGGAATTTCACACATAATAGGGAAAACGTTTAAATTTTCTAATGAATGGGAGAAAGGTGAAGCATGGTTTTTCTATTAGAATAACATGGGGATAAAATAATGGGTATAATATAATTATTTTTGTATGGGTAGATTGTAATATGTGGGGGTGGAAGAAGGAAACATTAAAGAACTTAATAATAACAATTACCTCTTCCTTGGATATCCTCCATTAAGGAACTACATAAGATTTCTTAAAATGATACATTGGTGCAACTAGAACATATAAGACATGGGAGAGATTGTTTGAAAAGGTCTTTTAGAGATTTTTTTGAGATAATATCCAATAAAGTTTAGGAAATTTATGCTGGTTATGGACTCCATTTATAAGTGAGGGGGGTGACATTTTTTTATTAATATGCATTAATTTTTATTAATGATGATTCAAATTGAATCAAAATTTGTTAAAGGTAGACAATAATATATATTGTATATGTCTCATTTAATCCATATTGCAAATACACATTTATAGACAATTGTTTATTATATTCTATGATTTTATCGCTTACTTTTAAAAAGTTTGTTTCCTTATTTTACCTTTACCATATTAAATTGATTTTTACCATGGTGAATTATTTTTATGTCTAAAAATTGAATTGACCATATATGATAATTTTATCATAATAAATTTAAATATAAAATTTAATTTTCAAAATTCAATTCCTATGGGTGGTAAAAAATAATTTCCATTATAGTATGCTTCAGGAGATATAAACAGCTTTTAGAAAATTGTCATTATAAGAATAAAAATGCATTTAACCTAAAATATAGTATTTCATTGATTCCCATGCAATTTATAGGTTTATGATTAAAAATGAATTTTTTTTTACTTGAAAATTAATTCATAATTTAATGTATCATTCTGATTACTTAAATGAATAAAAATGACCAAAATAATTGTTTATTAACTAAATTTTCACTTAGGTTCAAAAATGACACTAATGGGTTTATAAAATCCAAGGTATATTTTTAAATGCATTACTTTAATGATTAAAAAAATATTTTTTCTTGATATTTTTTTTATAAATTTTTAATTCATTATTATATCCTGATGATATCATAAAAGTTATAGTATTGGTAAAAACGTCTACATTCACTATTCACATAAAAAATCAATAATTTTAGAAAAATATAAAAAAATTTAATAATAATAAAATATTGACATGATTAATCCAAATATGAAGTTATTTTTTCAAATTTTAATTCTCAAATTTAATAATCTAACATTTAAATAAAACCATGGAAATGCTTTTTTATAGAAAAATGACTTTATAAGCATTAGCTGTTTTTAGTATTATTTCATATAAATTAAAATTTAAATGTGTGTTAATATATTTTCTTGCAATTCAAAAAAAGTTTATGTAATAATCCATAAACATGACAAATAAAAGTACACTTCACTTCAAAAAGTTCTTTAAAAAATACTATTTTTTGATATTAAGTGGATTTAATCGCATTGCATTAATTATTTATCCTTTAGACATTAAATTTGAATACATCTATTGGTATTATAACACATAGAATAGTTATATTAAAAAAATCTGTAAATTAATAAAAATATTTTTTTTATAAAAAAACATTTTATTATCTTTTTAATTACTTGATGATTTATTATTATTATAATTTTTCATAACATTATTCCAAATAGATATTCATAATGTATTAATGATTACATTTAATTTCAAAAAAATATCATTTTTTTAGTTTTATGTTTCATATAAAACAATATATTAAATAAAAATTTATATAATAATAAATATATACTAATATTTTAGGACGTTACATTCTTACACATAAATACATTATTTCATAGTAATTTTTACTATCATCCACTAATATAAATTGATAATGGTATATAAAGTAGTCGTGACTCAAGATATAATTTCTAATGAGATATCAACCTCACTATCTCAAGTAAGACTCGGGAAACTAATCTTTTCCGACAAGATTGGATATTACGTCCCATATAATGGATGTAATTCCTATATGGAGTTAATAGTATTCTATGGATAGATGGATGATCAAACCTTGATTTGGAATATGAAATGTTAGTTCCCTATACCATAATTAATAAGGTTTATACAAGGATAAATATAATTCATTCACAAAATAACATCAAATTAAACAAAGGAAAAATAATTAAGATTTACGGGAAGAATATGCTAATATACATCTACTAGAGATGAGTTATAGACATTGGATGAAATCTTTGTACCACATGGAATTTTAAATGATAATTCATTATTTAATTGTTGGGTATAAATTTTATAATCTTATAAAACTTCCCATATTTCAAATAGTGGGTTTATAAAAATTAACATTATACGCTAAATTGTTATGTGAATGATGAGTGTATCTTATAAAGTTTTTTTTCCCAAACCCACTTCAAAAGTTTTGATAGTATAATAATTTCCTTTTTTCCTTTTGCGTATGGGGTTGCTGATGTATATTTTCATTATTACGAATTTTTTTGGGGCATCGAATTTCATAATTTCCATATTGATTGAAATTGAATCAATGAAGTGTGGGTGTTGAATTAGTTTGGGTAATCATATCTTGCATTGTATTTGTTGGTATCTTCATCCCTCTTTAAAAATAATTATCTCAATGACCAAACTTCTATACTTGAAACATTTTTCCTTTCCATTTTATAAATTTCCTAACTATATCTTTCTGAACTCTTGGCATGAAGTTGGGTGAGGTTTCCTTTCTCTATGTGATTTAGCTTTCGATTTATCATGAAACTCCATTTTCGTTTTTCATAGAACCAAATATTTGCACATAATTATAGTCTCTAGTTTCTATTTCTACCTTAACTACAGATGAAATCATTTCTTCATAGCTACCAAATCCCATTGTTCCCAATTCCTTATAAAGAATTGATTTTAGGCCACTAAAGAAATGATAAATATTTTTTTCATGCCAATAATAAATCTAGAGGCTTTCCTTGTGATCCTCGTAAATATTTATTCATATAACCCATCGATCTATATTTATTTTACTTTAAAACATTTAATTATCAGTACATTTTTATGAAAATTGTTTGAGGAAACTATTTTCTGACAAATATATTCTTAAACACATATTTTTGTCAGGATTTTCATGCGTGAAATAGTTTTTTATCATCAGGATGCCATTGTCACTTTTCCCAGAAACTCTCATTGGTCCCCCCATCTATATATGGGTATAGACCTTCTTTCATAAGGTTGGTATTCTTTTGGGTTTTCAGGCCTAGAAACTCTTTGGGACTCACATTTTTTAAGAGGATTAAAGTTCAGGCTCATCACACCCATTTAGGGGGAATTGTTTCCTACTATAGAACTCTCTTATATATTTATGATATATTCATATATCTCTTTATAATCCCGAGAATGGACCAGTTACCGCCTCAAACAATATTCATTAGTTAATTATATCATTAAATAAACAAAGGGAGTCTCATTAATGAACTATGGGTAGTGTGATCTCAATAGTGAATCTATATGTCTATATCTAAGGTTCTTCATACATCTCTTTAAAGGTGAATAATGGAATTTTCTATTGAAGCTATATGAAAATATTATTCATAATTTGATTCCATGTGAGGAGGCAGTTAATATTCTAAGGAGGGGATAGAGCTATTATAAGTTTTCGTATATATCATGGTTTTTATTGGAATCAAAACCCACATAGTTCGTTAATCATGTGAAATTTAAACCCATTCATAGAGGACATTTGTATAGGTATTGAGACAGAATATATTTGATATTATATTACAGGGAGAGGTTATACATGTCCAATTTATAGTAGGAATGAGATTCATTGTAGTTCAACCATGCCTTGGACTATCCAAAAGGTATATGACCTTCTAAAAGGGGTATCCATACCATACCAATCATTCAGTATTACATTCTCATATTTCCATGGTGATTGGAGATTCAGGATGTCTTATGAGGTGTTCATTGCACCTACCTACATCCACAGGAGCTATGCTCATTTTGAGAAACAAGGTTGAATAGATGATCAGTCTCCTGACATATACATATGGGACTTGTATGCTGAGATAGTCCTTGATATGTTTGGAAATGAACTCGGGATTTGAGAAGGCATCCTACATATCATGAGTATGATTGTAATTTGAGTCATCATAGTTCTGTGTATACTAGGTTTTACACACAATGGGTTCCTTATTGATCTGAGCTTACACTCTGAGGTTTCACTATTGATCGAGGATTACACTCTGAGGCTAGCCTTGTAACCCTATAATGTATACTGAAAATGAAATGATCATTGATACTCTGTATGACCACATAATACATGATCATTTTGGGAAACATTTGTAATAAAATGGTCAATGTAATTTCATTAGACTAGGGCTTCGATATTGTGATCACCATGGATATTCAATATGGAGCTTGGACCTTGAAGAGGTGGCATGTCTATCCTAAGTATGATAGGAATCCAAGTCTTCGTATTTATCTTTAAATTGGGGATTACACATTGGGTATACCCTTGAATTTGGTTTTTATACATCAAGGATGAATAGAGATATAAAATACTTGGATTTCCTTATGACCTGACCCTTTTATCTAGAAGGTGTTACATGACCTAGTTGACTTGTTCAGGGGACCTTGCATGACCAAGTGAGCTTGTCCTAGAAGAAATTGTATGACCTATCTTGAAAGATATGGGATGTATTTCAAGGGTTTGTGTGACATGGTTTTAAGGATATCTCGTGCCTTTGATAGCATCCAAGGAGTTCATTAGGAAACCTGACTGCATTGTCTAGAGGTTGTCATGGGTCTCAACTAGCTTGCTCAGATGGTGTTGCGAGAGCTTGTTTATCATGACCAGATGCAGTAGTGATACTTGAATGATATGAGTGAACACCATTATATGAGTAAGGAAATGTATCAAAATTACAACACAAGGTTGATTTGGTTGACCCAGAAGGTTTTTCAGGACCAAGGGGTTGTACCCAGGGGGTCTGAGGGACTTTTATTGACATTTCATGAGGACTTCTTGTCTCCCAAATAGCATGATGAAGGAATTTTATGAGATATAGAAAACATATCCTGGTTCTTTTGTCTGACATTATGTGACTAACGCAAAGAGAATAAGGTGCATGTAGCATATATTTCATTTAATTCTTCCACATTTGACCTTTTTTCTAGACTTTGTATTATGAATTCTTTAGGTTTGATCAGTATAAGTCTATTTTGAGTGTCGCCCGAATCTGGAAAACATGTGGTATGTTCGTCATATGCCTTTCCAAAAACCATTCTTGAAATTTATGAGAGATCATGAGATGTACCTTATGTATAGTGCATGATTTCTCAGGTTGTTTTATGGTATATTACCTGATGGAAGACTTTCTGGTCACAAGATCAACCACTCTGAGAAGTCTCCTTCAATGCTTTGAACTTTTATGCTCAAGAGTTTCCTTCACATAGTAACTAGTCCATTTTTAATGTTGGGTGGGTAACGTATAGGACTTTTCACCCAGGATTCTTTTAAATTTTCATGGCGTATCTATTGTGGAGGAAGGATAGAGTCGGAAAAATGGGTTGGCACCACAAAGTTTCAAGAGTCTTTGTTCTAGGACGTTCTATGTGTATTATATGATTTTCAGCGGTCGTGAGTCTCTTACTTCAATGCTTCCTCACATAGATTATGGACAATTAATGAAGAATTTATTGAACATTTGTTCATGTTAAAGGATTTTTCAGCTTGTTCTATAGATGTGTCCAAGGTCCTTTTTGAGAGCTTAATTCCTTGCAAGGCGTATTTTTTGGTCTGGTTGTCTTTTTCAGAGCTCTTTCATGAACATGTTGTGGAATTCATTACCACATTGAAATATTTTAATTACTGAAAGTACCTTCAACCTCCATCTTATTATACTTTATTTGTTTTATGTGACAAAGGGGTGGATTCATGTGAGATTTCATAAGTAGTTTCAAGGAAAATTACACTATTATTTGTGATGCTTCACATGATTGATATGGGTCATATGGGGGTGCAAGATCATTTCCTGGAAAAATATATTCATTTTCTTTTGAAGATACAATGGGAAGTGAAATGTTTCCTAGAAATACCTAAGGATTTAAATGTGAAGAGTCTTACAAGTTGAAGGGAGTTTATGAGATGAGGTGAACTTATTTCAAGGGACTCGTGGTGCCTTACAGATCGTCAGGGGCACATCGCATGTCCTTCTGTGACCGTGATCAACTCTCAACTCCTCCCCTTTATCACATTTTTTTATTTTACAATGTTTATGGGGTCTTGTAATTTTCAATAGATATCATCAAGAAAATTTATCCTTTTGAAAGATGGCATGGAACATGAGCTTTATGACCACTATAGGTTTCCCCCTTTGAACATTATTCTACCTCATTTTTGGAAGAATTTAGGATTTTTTGTGAGTAACGTTCCAATAAAAACCCATGTGATTAGGGTGTTCATTCAGTTGTCACCATGAAACCATTGGTTGTCTAGAGATATATTTTAAGAGTAGTAAGGTCCGTTGTAGGGGGATCTGTGGACTCATCATAGGTTATGAAACACGTGTGGAGTCTTTGTGAGACCTTAAAAGGGTCACATGATTGTGAGTCCCTTATAGACTAATGAGATCTTCAAGTCTTGTATCCTTTTCATTTATAGGGGTGGAAATACCCCTATTGAATTATTTATCCCTTTGTGATTTTTTCTGATGGTTTTTTCATGGTCGTCAACAAGTGGCCCCCCTCAGGAGCGATGTCTGCAGGGATAAGGACTCAGTTCTGAGGGAAATTAATGATCGAATGAGTCTTTGGTGGTGTTTTAAACTGGTTTCTTAGGTGATTTTTGATCTTTGAGGAAAGGTTTGGTATTCTGAAAATGTCGTATATATAGGGGGTGCTTGAAAATCATTCCACTAGTCACCCCTTCTCCAGAGCCCTCTTGTTTTCTCATCTACCGAGAACATCCATCACGAGATCATGTCACGATCCCTAATTACAAGATTCATTCCCAATCCTATAGTGTGATATCATTTCAAATGATCTCTGATAAAATCCAGTCTCTTTCTCAGAAACTTCTCTGACCCAATCGAAAACTATACTCTTGTAATATTTCGTACACCGGCTATGACTGCTATCGTTGTCTTGAGGGCTTTGTGAGATCTTCATGCCAAGTAATTCATTAATTTTCGACTCATGTGACTAGGTTCAGGTCACATAGTTGCATGTCTCAAAATGTTGCATGTGGTTTCCATGATTCCCTAGGGTGGTTATGGGACCCACGAGTCCTCAAAAGGTCAGTTGATCAGTGAAATTCTTATGTGGTCCGCGAACCCTTTTTTGGGTCATGCAATGCACTAGGCACTACCGATTAATGTAAAACTTACAAAATATTTATTTTATTCATCTAATATTCCCAACATACATATTTTACAATGTCTTCTAATCAACATAAATCCGCTAAAAAGTTTTTGAAGAGTGAGGCAAGAGTGGTAGTTGCTCGCTGCGATGCTATAGTGGAAAGCATGGAGCCCTCTAATAATCATTTGGTAGGATTATTTCAATATGGTATGCTGAATTTTACAGGACCAAAAATATGAAACTATATTATTTTGGAATTATTACCCCTTTAAGGGTTTGGTCACAATAATGACACTTCCATTACTCTATCTAAGTCATCGTTTATACCCTCTTACAGGATATGGAGGGCCTAGAATACTCTCTGAGCGAACATTTCTCTGGGGGGCCACTTCATCTCTAAAGGGGATCGTGTTTATGTCCACCTACATAAATTTATTCCCATTGAAATAGATGGGATTGATTGTTCATTTTATATGTACATCCATATGTATCATTCAATAATAAAGAAGTTGGCCTCAAATCAAACATTTGGATGGATCTCAAGCTGGGAATTCCGATTAGGGTGAATCTTTGTACCAGACTGGGGAAGTCCCTTATGGGTTCAATATATTATCAATAAATTTATGAGGTATATGAAGTAAATTGGAATTTAGGATTCCATAATTATATCGCAGACATCATCTTTTGCAACAATATTTTTTTGGGGGAGCTACTTAGCCATTAGAGCCTGAATACGAACACCTAATATCATATGAATAGAGAGGTTGGAATAATTCATTAGGACATAGAACATATCTATGGGGTACATATACTTGGAGAAATGTACGTTGAATTCTTTTCTCCTCAATCTACATGTGATGAAATGATGAAGGCTACTCCTTTAACCCGAGATTAGATTAAGTTGAATAGAAGAGCCAATAAAATATTATGCATCCTAGGTTTGATATCCGTATCCTAACATGGGCATATTACTTTATTAAGAAGCATAGTTCTGAGGAAAATTTTAGGAAGTCAAAGGTCTGTTTACCGAAGGATTCCTATAGTACATCTGGTGCTTATTGGACTATCATTGATGTAGAGAAGATAAGAGATCAGGGATGGGATATTGTCCCAAACATTGATCAGTTGGTCCAACTAGCTCTTTTAATCTCCATGTACCTAAGTTGGTACTTAATTCTGATGAAGGAGATATATGGATTCATTGTTCTACTTTTATTATGGCAACTATGACGGTCAGGGGGAGATTTTTAGGCTGGATATTCCATTGTTAGCAGAGCTCTACCTCTTTCATTACCATTTTTATATAGGAGAGGCCCATTACAGGTTCTCATTCCCCTTAGAAGTATTATGGGGTTGAATGTGTGCTCATCTATGTCGTTATGATTACCTAAACAATTAGGAAGTCATTGGATTTTGTATTTGTATAGTATGTTAAATGCATTAATGGGGTTTGAAACATCATATTGAAGGATCGAGATATAATGGATTATAAAAACTTCCTGAATGCTTCTCCTCAGGATGTTTGAACCCATGTTGAAAAAACGTTTTGTTGAAAATGGTAAATCTCTCCTTGAATAATGTTCTTATATGATGTCACTTTGTGAGGGGGTTCATTCTACCCATATCGATAGGTATCATATTTTTGAATGGTACACACCATGCTGGTTTAGCCACCATTTCTTGTGCATCCAATCAAGGTGTCCCAATTTTGGTTATGTTAGAGCTGAGGAACATCTGATGATAGATCACAAATTTTGGTTGATTTTTACTAAACAATAACTCGTTGTGGAAATAAACCTTCCCCCTTATTCTGAATCAATTGGCATGTCCCAAGGTTATGCAAATATTTGGGTTCTGTCATATCATAATGGAAAATTATCTGATTCGGTAACTAGGGACTTCTCTCCCATGGGGGTTGAATGCAATCCCAATCCAAGAAAAAAAGTTTTATTCTATAAGTTCGGAAGCTTTGGTTTCACCTCGCATTGAAATAAAATTTTCTTCCATTACCGGAAGAGGGATCTACTGTAGTGGCTCTAAGATATGTGTGTGACTTATTGTTTCCTATCACATCTTAGTAATGGGTGGCCTAGAATGTGAAGTATTCTAATATCATGCTCTGGGTCATATTGGACCTTTCATTGGTGAATTTGGCAGGTTTTTCCAGTATCACTGTACCTATCGGCATCACCATTGATAAATATTATAAGCAAGTGAGGGATTTCCTCTGATTTATTAATGCACTTTTGGAAAGTGACAGGGGTCGAATATTTTATTCCTCATAAGTCTACCAAATGGTCCTCACAAGAACGCTTCATGTTTTTTATGGATGAATATGTTTATCTTATCACTGAGGAAGTAGTAACATTTTTCAGGTTTTTCTCTCAATATGCCATTCTGCCTTTACAATAGTATTGATATATTTTATATGTGTTGATGTAGGGGGAGGATATTGAAGATCATTTGGCCATATTTTCCCTTAAATATAATCCCCATGGTAGGGTCATGGGATATGGATTTGGTGGTGACTAGGGAACCAATGATGAAGGGTACCCATGCCGACATGCTCATATGATGGTGGCGATCCTTCTCTTCTAGAATCTCTACATCAGAGAGGAATTACATTTTCCCATTTATAATGGGTTATCTTGAGATCCCATTCATGATTTTTTATAAATGTACAGGTGCATGTCGGGATCATTTAGAAGATCACATGTCTATTTCTGAGGGTGCAGATGAGTGTTTAGCTGCTCAAGTAGTCCCTTTTAATCATGTTCTTTTCCTGATGCAGATGTTTCAATGGATGTACCATCTAATCTAGTTTATATGGACTCATTTTTTAGAGGGAGATGATATAGGTAGTTATTCTTTCGATTCATTTTCCAACATGGAAGTAGTTTTTAAAGAAGTTAAATAATTCATAAAGGCTAGAGCCTTTTGTTTAATTTTTTCATAAATCCAGATATTATATTCTACTCATGTAGTCCTTAAGATAGTCTAGTGAAGTACTTTTTGAGAAAAAGTTCCGAAGTTATAGTGATGTCATTCTTCACAAGAATGAGTTATATCATCTCGTGAGGATGGGTTTGAAGTGTTTTATGATGTCGGTAATAGGACTAAAAAATGAATTCTTCTAATCTTAGTCAAATCAGCCGATATTTGAAGACACCACATGATTCATCATATAACCAAAATACTTTTTCACCCCTTATAGTATCATCATCTCCCTGAAGTTCAGATTCTATGTGCCTTCCCCTTTGGGAGCTCCTATGACAAGTTCTACCAATGCAGAGCCTAGTTCTATCCCCACATCATTGAAGAGTGTCCAGAAAACCCTATCTCTGAGTGATCTTCTTCGAGAATAAATTATCATTCCAAAGGTAAACATTGACCAAGGTCACAGGTTTACATCACTTTATAAATCAATGTATTGATATAAGTAGAGGGAGATCTGAATATTTTTTTCAAAAACATCATGGAACGAGTTAAAATATTGATTGGGTCATCTTCAATTCATGTTTCCCTCCCTTAAATATAAAGGCTTGGACTATTTTTTACTTCATTCCCATGTAAAGGAGGTGATATTTGTGAGAGAATAGAATACAACCCTTGAATTCAGTGTAGAATCTATTGAGGCTTCCTCCTAAGAAAAGAATAATTGGAGTAGAGCTCTAAATAAATTTACCCAATGTGTGATGGAGGCTATTAATGACTAAGGTAGAATTACTGCTGGAAAGATTCAAATAGACCATCTCCCTTCTGAAGTCAATCGCCTTCAGTCTGAAATCAACCGTCTCTAGGAAGAATTTTCCTAGTATCTATATTCATTACAGATATAGTAAAATACCATTCTAGAAGATCAAGAACTTCTATACATGGTTGAGGGATCCAGACTTTACGTCGTTTCCAAAGAGGATGAGTTACAGTGAACTACAAAGGAAGAGACTGAACATGTCGATCAACTGCACCAATTTCTGGCTTTATTAGAGTGAAGGATTGCAGATATTAATGTTTCATATGAGAATATACTATAATAGAGAAGATGTTTTTTAATATATTTTCATCTCTTACCATCATTGGAGAGGTTCCGACATGTGGATATACATCCTTTTATATGGTGTCAATGAGTAGGTTTGCTGAACTTTATATGGTATCATCCAGTTTCCTTTTATTCATGATGTGTAACATATTTATTTGTTCCAATATTAGAAAAATTGAAAATTTTATCCATACTTTTCATAAAATTAATCACGTCTGAATGTCTGGATTTGGAGATTATTTTCAGGAAATGCTCACAAAATCCCACTAACATGGAATTCCTTAATGATGATTTTATTTGAGTTATCTGGTAGAATATATGTCATTTAGAGAGATCGATCCATTATTTTTCCAAGCTTATAGTCTTGGAGAACATATATTGACTTTTTTATGGCTATATGGCGAGCCTTATAATATCTTACAGACCAAATTGTTGTCGTGATTTAGTTTACGTTATTTCACCTTAGACCTTCTATTCCATTAGTTTAAGTTCTTTTACCTTGGACCTAATATTACATTATTTTATGGTCTTTTAGCTCTGACCTAATATCAGTTTAGTTTAATGGCTTTTAACTCAGACATTCTATTGTTGTAGTTTAAGTTATTTTATCTCGGACCTTCTATTTCTTTAGTTTAAGGCCAGTTAGCTCAGACATACTGTTGCTTTTTTAAGGTCTTTTATCTCATACCTAATTTTGCTTTAGATTAAGGTCTTTTATCTCAAACCTTATATCAATTTAGTTTTAGTTCTTTCATCTTGGAGCTTTTGTTGCTGTAGTTTAAGCTCTTTTATTTTAGACCTAATATCTCATTAGTTTAGGGGATTTTATATAGGACCTAATATAACTTTACTTTAGGATTTTTTAGATCATACATATTGTTTTGTTAGTTAAATGTTTTTATCTCAAACATTATATTACTTTTAGTTTTGGGTATTTAGCTCAGACCTAATCTGTGATGATACAATATGGTCCAGACATGCTAGGAATGACTTAAAACACTCTAAGATGTTGGGTTCTATCTTGGTTTTATAGAGGCTAACAAGGATCAGAATGACCTTATTCTAGAGTTCTCATTTATATGATAATCATAGGTGAAAATGTAGGAGTCATAGTCATTCATACATAGAAAAAAAATTGTCCTTGAAAATGGGTATCTTTTCAAGGGACATTGTAAGATTTATAAAGTGAATATGGTTGAGGAAGAAATATTAGAGAAGATAGGTATTCTTGGATATTTGGAGTTTGGGTGATGTAAATCATAACTCGAAAGTCTGAGTCCATGAATATGAGATGGTTTAGACTTGTTAGGTTGTCCCATGACATTTTAAAATTGTCGGTTCTGTCATGATGTCCCTAAGTCTCACAAGGATTAAATATCCTTTCTGAAAAAGAGAAGATGCCTTTAGTTTGTGAGTTAAAGACTTTATGCTTCAGTATTTTACCAAGAAAATATTATCTCCACTCTTCTCAGAGGTCCACAGATGATTTTTTTAAGGGTCAATCATCCAGATGATGAAGTTGGGTATGGAATGAAGGATATCCAAGAAGGGTTCTCGTATCCTAGGGAAATTATCTCTTAAATCATGAATCTTGATCCCTATGCCCAATGGTTTGGAATCATGTGGTGTGGCCTATCAAAGGCTAGGGAATGAAGTGTCACTTTATGTCATTAAGAAAGGGTTTGAAACACGGGGATATAACATCTATGATATAGAATCCACTTGGATAGTTTTGTGTAGGGATTGTAAATCATGACCAGGAGTGCTCGAGTCAGTAGAATAATATGGGATAGTTATATAAGGAATAGTTTAGCATTGTTGAGGTGTTATGTGCTACCGTAGTTATGTCATGGGTCATGTGGATTGTAATGTACTTTATTAGAGTGACGCATTTGGTTGACATCTATAAGAACATATGTAAGATCCATGGGCATGTGTGCATATTCATGAAAGGGGACCTCCATGACTAATAACCTTTCCAATGGCTATAGAAGTTAATGGTAATCTGAGATACAACGACACTTGATGTGTGATTTGTGGAAAGGGTAAAATCCCAAGAGGGTTTGAGCACCCTACAAGATACTCCACCATCTAGCCAACAAACTCATTTGGCGAGGATATGTGAAAACTCATTACTCTAACATTTTATATGACCTAGGGGTCCAGCAAGCATAGAATGTAATTTAATAGGGTTATAGAGTGGACCCCAAGATCATTATGCCTTATTTATTTATGCCCTAATTTTTTCCCAAACTCTGAAGGTGAAGAGTTTACCGAGTGAAGACTTAACGTTTCTTTGGAATCCCTTTACGGGTTTTCAACCTAACAAGTTTTTTGTCCCTTTATTTAGAAGATTAATTTATTTTGATTTTGTCTATTATAGGATAGAGTTTTATTTCATGTGCCATTAACCAAAGTGAAGGTAGTGTATGGTCATGATGCATGTAGACCTAATATGGAAAATGTTACACAAGACACTAATATGGATTCCCATGGTCAGGAGTACTCCAACATACTTATGAGATATAGGTGAAAGTGTAGAAAATAACAGATCAAGGATCTTAGGTCATGAGTTATGATATGGGACAGTCATACTAGTATTAGTTCAAATACATTGAGGTATTGAGTTCTTCTAGAGCAATTTTAGGGATCACAAGGATCAGAATGTCCTTTTTGCAGAATAACACATTTAGTTGATTACCATAGAATAATATAAAGGATCTATATGCATAATTGCATTATCAAGAAAATAATCTTAGAATAAGGATGTCCTTTCCAAGGGAAATGGATGGCTAGGATGACATGATACACCCAAGGCTTTATGTGTGGCTTATGGATTGAGTTTCTTTAAAATATAGTGGAAGCACATAATACTCTGGTTGATTGGGGTATGACTATTATATTCCTTTGACTAGTAATAAAAAATGGGTGATGGTTTTCCCAATTTAATGTCATGTAGTGGCACGTACTTGCATCTCTATAGTTTTAACATAATTTGATAAGGATGTTCATCCATGTATTTCAACATCATGGTGTAAGGACATACATCCTTACAAATTAACTCCATGTGGTAAGGAAGTACTTCCATGCAGTTTAAACTCATTTGGTAAGTACATACATCCATGATGTTTAATGTCACGTGGTAAGGATGTGGGAAATGACGTAATAACATGGAAGTGTTGCAACTATACATAAAGGTGGAGGCTTGGTCATCACTATGTATCTCATGAGTGTGATAATTAAACCATTTGTAGTTCTAAATGTAGTCTCTTATATAGGCATGTACCATGCGCAAGGAGGGGGATATTTGATATTTATTTCTTGTGGCTGGGTTTGGTTTGGGAAATTCAAGTGTCACTATGTATCCTTTGAGACCAGTAATCAAGTCACACATAGTTCTTGAATAAGAAATACTCCACATAGGCCTGACCCATATGTGTTGGAAGTAATTATTTCCACTTAAAATTGTAGCTATGCATAGGATTAGATATCCAGAAATCATTATGTCTCTTGTGATGGAAAGAATCTAGACAAACATAATTCTTGTTTTTCTACATATATTAACATAATATAGTGAGGATAAAGGAAGGCGAACGTGAATTTATGGGAATACTATAGTTGAGCCCAAGGGTGACATTTTGGGTGCCACTACATATCTTATGAGAATGAGAATCAAACCACACATAGTTCTGTAGAACTATGTAGTTTGAAGTCATGTGGAAATGATATTGACCATGTTGTTTGAAATCATGAGGTGAGGACTCATGGTCTTCCTTTTAAGGTCTTTCATTTGGGACCATAATGGATCTGTGGTGTACTTTTATTACTTTCTTGTGAGGGTAAGTCCCCACCGCAATTCATAAGATCATGTGAGCTTTGCTCGGTGTGAGAAATAAGGAATAGCCAGGGTTTCATTTCCATGAAAATATAGTTGAGGGTACAACAAGGACAGTTTGTATCATGTAGAGGTTGGACGAAGATATAGGATCATGTCGTCCCTACATATCTCATTGGAAATGATAATAAATCCTTATGTAGTTCTAGAAGAACCATAAAACATAATTTCATGTGGCTAAGACGTATGTGACTCGGCGTGAATGGGGATGGATATCATGGATTTGTGTAGTTTTATGTCTTTCGGTTTGGAAATTGGTTATGAAGTTTAATGTCTTATGGTATGGGAAAAAGGTTTCATGCTTTTTAACTTCATGCTTCCAAGATAAAAGGTATCATGCAGTTTAATGTCATGCTGCTAGGATAAAACGTGCCATGATGTTTAATATCTTTTCACTAGGAAAAATTCGTACAGTTTAATAGCATCAATCTAGGATGAGTGAAGGGACTTACATAGATTTGGAATCCATTATGATGACTGCTACACAATGTATTCCTTGAGGGGTATTGCCTCTGTCTATTTTGAAAAGAAGCTGGAAATAGTATGGAAGTACATGAATTTCTTAGTTGTGGTTGGGGGATAAGGCTCCATGTTATCTATCCACCAAATGGAAAACAACTGAGAATATTTATTTCTATATAGAATTTATGGAGGTTGATGGATTTAGTTCACATGGATTTGGAATTCATCAAATTAATGGGTGAATTTCACACAGCCTTGTATCATGGTTTTCCAGCAATATCATAACCTCATGATTTAATAGGAGAACAAGTTCCAGATTGATGGGCACCACAAGTGCCATCATGGTCTTCTTCCATGAAGTAAAAAAATTCTCTCCTTCTACAATAAATCTGTGGAGGATCCCTTAAAATCCATTCTTATAGAGTGTTTTCCACTCATTTGGGCCATCCCATGGGGTAAAGTTCACTGTATTTTGGTAAATATGGTCCCTTATAGATCTATCTATTGGAATAGTTTCATTTTAAAGGTATCTAATAATGGGATCCATCCATCCAGAATTGAATATCGGTGTACCATTCAATGGGTTGGTGTTGAACTAATATACCTCTTCCAAATCACAGATGATGGCTGCTGAGACCATTCTTCAATGTGTTATACAGAAGATGGTTTCATCCTAAATAAGATGAACCATGAAAATGGACATATTGTCCAATGCATCATTATGAGAATTATATTATTGGGGAACATGAGGAAATGTGGGTTCAAAAGATGACTCTTTCATTATTCCCTTGAAATAGACAGTGATTGGGGCTAGTTCTTCCTTTTTGATGGCATATTCACCATGGACCTACTTTATCACTAACTATGAGTCCCCTTTTATGTTCAAGTAGAATATTTGTAGTAGTAGGGATAGTTCTAGGCCAAAGAAAATGGATTTGTATTCTACCTTGTTATCTTTATAGCCTTCTTATAGTCAGAATGAGTTTAAAAAAAGTTTCTTTTTTGGAGAGACAAATATAATCCCCAAGAAAGCTCAATGGGATTTAAGTTTTTTCATCCTTTTCACGTTAAGACTTCATGAGGTTCCATAAAAAATCATATCCCATATCATCAGGGTTTCATGGGTATAGAATACCTCTTTATCTAAAATCTCAGTGTCTTCTAGTATATTTTCGAGGGTAGGATGTGTTGTGATGAAATTAGCTAGGTCGTGTCCTGTCATTAGATTTTATGACACAAAATAAATTTCATATTGCTAAATATTAACCACCCATATAACCAATCACCCAATCAACATTTAAAGTCCATGGGTGTACTTCGTTGGGTCACTATGCGAGACTACTTTGACCTTATGGTGCTACAATTAATGCCTTATCAATTGTACTTTGAAGATGAGTTCAAGGAAGTTCTTCTTAATCTTAAATTATCGGGTCTCAATTCCTAGAATAGTTTGGATGAGGTGATAGATATGATTTTTGCTTCCCATGCCATTATTTTTTTTGATGAGGGTGTCTAATGAGTGTTTTATAGTAGCCACATATAATATGAGTGGCCTCTAATCCACCAGAGGAATCAAAATTGGTGGGTGAAAACGGTATTTCTTGAGACTTTCGAAGGATTTTGGAAAGAATAGTCCCATTGGTAGGCAGTTCCCTTATTCATTTTCCTAGTGTAGGGGTGAGTTTTATCATCCAAGCTTTTAATGAACCCTAGAATGTAAGCAAGGCACCCATGGATTTCAATCAATTCATTGAGATTTCTGAGGGTGACATTACTATGATAGAACTAGTCTTCTCTAGGAAGACCTAAATATTATGGTGTTGTACCAACTAACCATGGAATTTCCATAAAATTATCCCAAAAGAACATTTTAGTGGATATATATTTAGATTGTGTAGCCATAACTTTTCAAAAATTGTTTAAAGTTCCATTAAGTGATCAGACCACAGTTCAAATTTAACCACCAGGTCATCGAAATAATAGTTGGCTATCTTTTCCAAGAAAGGAATAATGATAATGGTGTGTGGCACATTGATTTGTGGCACCATCATTATTCAAAACAAAGGGAATGACCTGATTGAAATATATCCCATAAGGCACTCTTAAGTTAGGGTATTCTTCATCTCCAGGTCCTATCATTATATGATTGTACCCAAGTACCCATCCATGAAATAAATGGCTTAGAAACTAGTAATTCCATTGATCTAGAGTTATGTGATCAGAAATTGGAAATTACTATTTTAAAAAATTCCAATTAAGGTCTCTAAAATAATTTGAGACCCTAGTATGCTCATTCATCATCTTTGAAGGGATGATATTAGTAATACATCTCAGGTACTACACTTCTCCAAAATAGTTGGATTCGATCAACTTGTCAACCTCTGCTTCTATATTGGAGGTACGAGAAGGGTGTGTCTTTTGGGATTCCTGCATGAAGCCTTGATTCTCATCTTGTAGCCTGGTATAGTTTTTAGCCACATCAATATTCCGTACAATCATTTTTGTGTAGTTCCATGCAAAAATATATTGTTGTTGCTTCAGAAATTCGATGTACATATTTTGATCTTCAAGGGGCATGTCGAAACGAATAAGTTTAGGTCATAGGTCTTCCTCTATCAACATATTTATCTTATTGAGTTCTTCAATGGTGGTGGAGACACCTTCCTGGAATGATGGATGGGTTATCTAGATGTCAACCTCATATTCTACCATCTTTGAGTCTATGGAGGAATTTTTAAATAGAGATAGAAATATAGAGGCTCCACTATCATCATTTGGGGGAGATATGCCATGAGAAGAGACATTATCATCCCCTATTAATAGATTCTTTGTAGAGAGACGTTAGAGCTAATAGTATTCGATGTTCTCACTATGGAAAATAAAGTCATTAACCTCTGGTATTATATTTGTGACCTCGACTAGGTTTATTGGGTGCACATAGTCTTCATCAAGAATACTCGTTAGATTCAAAGTGTCGGTCCCCAATCTATTGGGAGTGTCAACTTGTACATCATTATCCACCACTATTCAGTTTCCATACTTTTTATAGAAATATTCTTCTACAAATATGACCCCAGGAGTCTTGATGGGAGCACGGACACCATGTAGTATGATGTCTTTTTCACTAATGGGATACTTCATACATTAACTAAATGTTGAAGGTATCACCATGTGTCTATGGAGCCAGGGACTTCTAGGAAAGATGTTATATGTTTTGTCTTACTAGATTACCATAAACATAGTTTTTGATGTAAGATCCCCAAAAAAGGATTTGAGATTGATTTTCTAAAGAGGTATTTGTTCATGCTTATCATACCCTTTGATGGTTAGCTTAGTGTGTGGCAGATCCCCTTAGCCATATCCCAAACATTGTATGGTTTCCACTGGGATAAAATTGACCCTGAAACCATTACTAATCAAATACCTTTGGATGTTGACATTATTAAGTTAGCCAGATTCATATAGGGGTCTGATGTGTCCTTTAAGGGCTTCTTCCTGATCATGATCTATGAATGAGATGAAAACGTTACATTTTGATGGTATGGTCTCCAATCAATATACCATGATTCTAGCGACTTCTGTATCAAACTCTTGTGGGATCCTGAGAGCTCAATAAGTGACTCCCTGAGTTCTTTTGAAAGATAGAGCACATTGAAGACCATGATATTGGCTGAGACTACCACTAGTTATTGTAAAACTTAATATGTCTATGTTAGAAGTAAGCACTTCATGATATGGAACTACTCATTGATGCATGGATGAGGAGTCTGGGGATTTGGGATGGAAAAAAAGAGTGTTTGTTCAAAGTATGAGGGGGTATCTTCAAACATTGATTGAGGTCATTCTAGCCTTCCCTATTTTCTAGTTTAATCTTATTGGACCCCCAATTAGTGGTCATGCAAGACAATTAGATGTGGGAGACTACAAGAGGGATCCAAGGATCCTCTTTTCCTCTTTAAATCCTACTAGAATGCTTTCCCATGAGTCCCAGCTATATATATGTCCTCCATGGGTATATGGTGGGAATATTGAGTCTGACCACATTTGTGCTCTCCCATGTTTCCTTGGCTATGGCGCATACAACCTCATTTTCACTGGTTATATGCGAGAAACTCATGATATAAGGAAAAATCATAGTCAAAGAATGGTTTTGAAAAGTGTATCCTGATGATAGAACCAAATATGAGTTCTTCATCTAATTATTGTTTCATTTGGTGGGGCAGTTCCCATTTCTCAGATGTTATGGGGAAGAAATAAGTGAGAGTTATGGCTCTATCTGGAGGATAATATTAATTTTCATCTTCTATTTCTTCCTACTTATTGTTTTCACTCCCACCTTTGGGAGTCACATTTTTTGTTTCCTCCTTTGGTGGTGGAGCTATTACAGTTCTGTGTAGCTATAATTTCTGTGTTGTGTGGGCTCGATCAACTTCCTTTCGAGTCATCTAGTTTTCATGTTTTTATGTGTGTCTGGTTGGTACCTTCTAGAAATCACCTTCTTCCTCTGGCTAGATGATGGTTAAGCAAGCCACCTACCATGGGGATATATCTAGCACCACCAATCCATAATCGATCAGGATTTTAAGGAATTCATTGAATATGAAGTTCTTCTGGGTAGTATGACCAAGAATTATATACAAATGGTTGTAATCATAACAGTCAGTGAGAATGACCTCATTGGGCTTCCTATGTTGTGGAAGCGTGATGAAGTTATCTTCCATGGATTCCAATAAATAATTAGGGACTTATTATTTTCAAAAAGATTTTTCCATATTCTTCCATTATTCAAATCTTAAAATACCCTAATTTATTTATTCTTCTTGTCACGGATGTTTCGATGGCTTTCACCACTCAATAAAAGTCTATAGTTGGTTTGGGGCCTGTATAGTTATTTTGACAAGCACTACATCTAGATTGATAGTGACAATTGTATCCTTTTCTCTCGCTAGCCTTTTTTCTTGTGCCACAGGAACAAGTCGATTTTTTGATTGGGTTCGCTATATGGCCTCCTCTTAATATTGGTACTTTTCAGGAAAAAAATCCTAGTATCCACCTAGATATTTCATTGAAATCAGATGCGTCTAAAAATAAACCCTTGTATTTTCATTATAGTGTTATAATAGTTTCTCTTGTGAGAGAGGGATGTTGAGTGAATAGTTAAAACCCTTCCTCTTTTCTATAAAGTTAGAAACCCTCTAATTATTGGATTGTTTTTAGTTTATATGTTCAATGATCCCCATATTCCTCAGTATTGAATTGAATTAATAAAGTAATTAGGGAAGATGTTCTTCTCATCCTAACACGGGCCATACTGGTAGAATGTAATACCAAACAATAGATGGCCCTGTCAAAGTTTGTACAAAACACTTTATCTTTATAACTCATATTGATTTCAAAGTCCCATCATCATCCTACATTGGGATATGAATTGTGTGAGATTTTTGTGGGGTTCCCCATATCAAAAAATTTAGAGAAGTTAGGATTAACGAAATTGGGTGGGGGTAAAGTGTCATCCAACCAATTAGGATATGGCTTCATCTCAGGTAACATTGGAACACATAGCCCTTCCATGGATTCCATTCGATTAGCAAGAGACTTGATGATATTAAAGGGATCTAGGGGAACCATTTCATCAGCTACCACTCATACAGATACAGCTAGTGGGGGGTAATGTGGTGGCTGCACTTTTACCTCCTACTAATTTTCGATTTGTCCCAATATTGAACGTTTTTAAAACAAGGGAGAGGCTCTTTCTACAACAGAGGGAGGTCATGATAATTTTTGACTTCATTGTTTATGTGGACCAAATATTTAGATCCTAAACCAATTTGATTCCTAGATACAACTCTTTTTGTAAAATCATGAGGTGGTTTATGTTCATAAGGAAAGTACATATTTTTTTATTTTAACATCATCAAGAATTGACTTCTAAGTGAAAGTGACCTAGAAATGATTTTTTTGGGACTTATGAACGAGCATACATTTTTTATTATCTTGTCCATTTGTAATTAAACAAGATAAATTATTTTTGGGTATTACAATTAGTATAAGGATTTTTGTAGTTATAGGTAAGTGATATGTTATAGGGATGATATCATCAATGTGTATGTGGTTGAGGCTTACAACTAGAAGGAGGGTAATGATTTTCTTGGCACATTAATAATTTATAGGGACAATACCATCAAGGAGAAAATATCTAGGGATTAGACCAAGTAGAATTCCTAGAAAATGTGACTTTGTAGTAGTTTCAATTATTCTAATGAGTGTAGACAGGGTCTTTGGGGAAATATTCATATCCCAATTAAAAGAACTCAGTGAATCGGGTATCTGTATTGGTTTCATCCTATTGTGGGATACAGAGGGTATAATCTAATAAAATTATGTCAATTTAAGTTAATCAAATGAGGAACTATTCTAGTAATTTTAACACCATAGAGAGTAGGATTCAATATGAATGTGCCTAGAAAAAAAATTTGTGAGACATATGCCTGATTTTCCATTTTTGTTTTTTCTTATATATTAATAATTAAAATAGAGAGGGAATAATTTATTCTTAAACTTAATAGGATTATATTAGTTGTTATGAATTAGTGATAGGTCCTAAAGATAGTATCATCATAGAGTATGTGGTCATGGATTACACTAGGTAAGAGTCCCATAGTATTTATCTCTCATTGATATGTCTTCGGGATGAGATCATCAATGGGGATAAGGTCAAGGCTTAAATCTCATAGTATTTTAATATATTTATGACTAAGTAGAAAGTTCATTCGAGATAAATGGTGTCAAAAAGTCATTTTTTGTAAATTTGATTAGCCTAATTAGGAGACCTAAGAAAATGAGTTTTCTATATTTACATTATTATATTGGTGTCCATAGAGGTTATATACTGGGTTAATTGAACTAGATTAAGGTAATATGAAAAGGGAACATGTTAGATAGATTAAAATCATACAGAATAGAAATCTAGGTGATAGTTTACGTGAAATGGTTTTTTGGGACTTATTCATGACTAGCCCTTTTTGGTTCATCTTGTCCATTGGTAATTATATAGTATAAATAATAGTTGAGGATTACACCTTATAGAAGGAACATATTTTTCGTGGATCAATAATAGATTACAAGGATGAGATCATAAATGAAAATATGGTTAGGGAATATACTGGGAAGGATACCCGTGGTATTTGTGCCTCATTGACAAGTCATAGGGATGATATCATCAATGACGATATTTTCAGTACTTACACTTGGTAGGAGGTGATTAATAGTTATGGATCAATGATAAGTCATGGGTATGAGATAAGTAATGTGAAAATGGTTAGGTATTACACATGGTAGGAGTATTTTATCATAGTAACACAAGATAATAAGAATTAAATAGTACAACAATCCCATGATTTAAATAATACATGTCACAAGAAGTTTCACAATTCAAAGAGTGAAAAGATTAGTGTATTAGATGTTAACTATATATAAATATTATTTTACTAATAGTGTTTGTCTTTATCTATAATGACTCTCCTCTTGAACCTTTCCTATATACCTCTAAATATTTAGTCAACTTTTTAACTTGGAAGTTGGAAATATAATAAAGGGTTGATATCAAACGCTCAGTAAGGGAACAAATAACATAACATGAATAAAAAAAGGGGGTGTCTTAAATATCATAATAAACATTCAAAATACCATTCAATATAATCATGAAACATGATAGATAATCATAAAATCATAAAATAGGTTGTTAACGAGGCATAAAATATATGACCATATAAAACCTAATCTCAGAAATTATATAACATGACAACATGACATAAAAGTGTGGAACAATTTAAAAGTAAGTAAAAGTCATGAAAATAAGACATTTCATGGATTTGAAATGCATCAACAAAATTTAGCCTAACATGATGGAAAAAAATTAAAATGTGTTATAACTTTATAAACTACATGAACGTGCGCACCTACCAAAAGAATAATAAAACATTTTTTAGAAAACTCATTATGATCAAGACCAATGAACAAACTCATTAATTATATACTTGAAAATGTGAGCAACCCCATAATACATACTCATGTGTTAACAACATCAATATGTCCACACCTGACGATCTCATGATATTTATGCTTATACCAATACATTGGAAGGAGATATAAGACCCCACCCATCATGAGCACAATGTATGTGCACCACTTAAAATCAATCATCATCATTTCATAAATAACCCATGGAAAATAATGGATTTTATTAAAATTATTGCATAACATGAGCTTAAGAAATCATAAGATGTTAAAATAACATTTCACAAAAGGATTCATAACATAAGAACATACCAATGGTGATCAAAACTACACTTCATGAAAGACAAACCTTGGATGAAATATTGAAGATACAATACAAAAGTTTTAACAAAACCTTTTTAAACATTATTATAAATGATAAGGTTAAATTGCATTAAAAAGTTAATAATGGGAAGATGGTACTTTTTTAAACATTATTATAATGAGTTACAATTAAAATATCTGTGAAATTAAATAATTGTTTCAAAAAGAAAATATAAAAATAAAATACATTTACTTTTAAAATAATCATCTATAAAGGAAACATAAAAATAGAAAAATATTATCAAAATAAACTGTGCAGTGGATAATAAAATATTCTATTTGGAAATGAAAAAAACCATTATAACATTTTTATATAACCATATTTAAAACCCACATCAATAATAGAATAATTAAAATTTTCTTTAAAATGAATCAAGGGCGAAAAATTATCATTGGAGATTAAAGAAATTTGATTTTACAATAGATAGAAGATAAAATTTCTTACAATTAAAATATATATATATATATGGGAAAATACAATAAAATCTATGAGAATTATTCTTAATAAAATTCATTTTATTGAAAATTTAATATCACCAAGAAATACGAATTTATCAGGAAACACGATTTCCCCAGAAAATAAGATTCAATACAAAATAAAATAATCGTAGTTTATAATAGATCTATCATGAATGATAAAAGGTGAAGACGAGTGATTTGGACCCTAAGAAGAAAATTGAGTCCCAAGAACCCCGTTCAAACATTTTATCTTCTGAATAGAACCCCATAAAAGGTACAATTTAACATATAACATTGAATATAATCATATATAATAGTATAATGATACATAATGAAAATATGTGTTTTTAAACCATTGAAATATAAACATGGTGTGTAGATTAAACCTACCTCTAGGGATTCATATTTGGGAAAAAGATACACATATTATAATGGAACCCTAAGAATAAAATTGAAAACAAAGTGATACTAGGAAATGACACATATAATAAAAAAAGTAATTATATTTATCAAAACATAAATCAATTTGTGGTTATCTAAATCACATCATAGAGAAATAGGTTCAAATCATTAAATCATGTCTCAATGAAAGTGAACTTGAGACAATAAACACATATAACTTTTGAAACATGTCAACCTAAAACAAAAGTGAAATATAACATGAAATTGAACATTGAATATTATATAATATAATATAAAAATGATTTAAAAATTGAAATGGATTATCAATTACCCCATAAAAATATGAACACGGTGTATAATATAGACAAGTATCAATGAAAGAAAATTGAGTTGAAAACCCTTACAATTTTTCCTTACATAGTTCTTGACAATTTAAACATCCATAAAACAAATATAGATAAATTAATATCATATTAAGAAACATTACCCATAAATATTACCCATTGAAAATACTTATTATAATTATTTATCATGAGTAAATGAATGTGTTATGTTGTATTATGGCCATTAGGTTTTAATAACTTTAGTTTTTTTTTTGTATATTTAACAATCTTGATATCATTACCCATCATTTGATACCTTTTTAATTATTGATATATAATATAAGATTAATTAATATATAAATTATATTTGATTAAAATTTTATTATTTTGAGGCATATGGGTTTTTTCTGTGTGATGTGAAACCTGAATTGATAACAGCTTATTTCGCTGATTTTAGTGAATTAAAATGTTACTTTAGTAATAAGTTAAATATTTAGTATAATACTTAAATAACCAAAATATAATCCTATTTTTATTAATAAATTATAGTATTATTTTTTTTATATTCTCATACTAAATCATAATCATATTTTAAATCATTTTTACATAGATGGTTAAACCAACAAACACCTTCACACATATTTACTTGACTGGTACGTATGGTTAATAAAATGATTATTTTGAAAAATTATAATTAAAACATAATAATTAGGATATTAATTTTAGGTTATTATTATTGGTATGTATATATGAATATTTTTATATAATTAATGATGTTCTATATGAAAAATAAATATTGTTTCATCAAGGAGGTAGAAATATGCACATACACATGATTAGCGTTCTTGTTTTTTCAAACAGTTAGAGGGGGTAAATATGGGAATTAAATTAGATTTTAAAAATCAGAATTAAATTATATATATCATATAAATTAATCATTACCAACATTAATACCATACAAGATGTGTGGTGATGAAAAAAACGGTGTCGCTTCATTGAGGTAGTAGTTTGTGCAACACACTAACAATGTTAATTATTTTCTAAGTAGTTGTAAATGAATAAATAAGGTTTTTACCATTAATATAAAAAAATTAGTTTGATAACTATACTAAAGTTATCATATTATTATGTTGATAATATATTTTTATGAATGTGATTAAGAATAAAATCATGATAATGAGATAACATTAACTTTGATTTTTCCAAATAAGTTCCCATGAAATTGAAGGGATTAGGATAAATATGAGTGAATAGGGGAATACTATTTTTGGATAGGGTTATAATTATATAAAACGGTAATATTTTAAATGATTTAATAAATGTTAATTTTTATCTGTTTAAGGGTGTAAGTGGTGTCCTTTTATAAGGAAAAAGAAGGTTAGTTTTGGAGATATCCATTATATTTTAATTGTATACTTTCAGAAATCAAGGATCAATGGTTCAAATAATTAAAAAAATAGAATTTTAAAATGTATTAGGACTGTAATCCTATAAAATATTCATTTCGTTATATGATAATTTGGTTTAAGGCCTTTATATAAAGTTTTATAACCTTTTCACTTTTAGTTTTTTCCATAGTAACAATTTCTTTACATTTTAAATTAAATTATTAATAAACATATATGATATAATTTTAAAAAAATACATGTGATTTAAATAAAGTAAAAATATATTATATACAATTATATTTATAAATATTATAAACATGTATATTAAATTAAAAAGGATAATGTGTAGAAAAAAATATTTTTGTAAAAAAATACATTTTTACTATCATATATACATATTCTTATATAATGTTGATGATTAATAAAATGAGTGTTAATATATTTATATAAGTTTTTATAAAAAAATTTATATTCATTATTAGAAGTACTTATAGTTAATTTATTTGACATAAACTCTTTAATATTAGAAAAATAATTTAAAAATAATTGTTTCACCATTATCTTGTTCATTATCATTAATCCAAATAACATGAATTTTATACTTAAAAATTAAATTATCCATATAAAATTAAATAAAAATATAATTCTTAATATAAGAATAATTTTATAAAATTAAATTTCTATGTGTAGTGGAATTAATCTTAACATTAGCGCATGTAATATATGAAAACCCGTATTTTTTAAAAGGTTTATTTTTATGGAAATAGATTTTTGATTAGGATAAAATTAAAAATTTATGAGATTAAAAAAATAAAAATAAAATATTATCATTAAAATATAATTTATTTATAAATAATTTAAATCAAATAATTCATTTAATCTTTTTATAATTATTTAGGAAAAGTTTTCAAAAAAAATAATTTTCATTAAACCTCTATATAAACTTCCAAAATGTTTCGAATGTGTATATACATTTAAAATTTTATTTTAAAATTATTTATCATACATTATAATTCATAATTTTATAGAAAAATGTTTTAAAATAATTGAATTTATTAATATATTAAAATAAATTTCAAAATAATTACAGCATTAATAAAATCAGTATTTTCTGGAATCACATGAAAATTAACAATTTCCAAACAATATAAAAAATTAATCTTATGATAATTTTATTATGATTAATTGAATGTTTAATTTTAATTTATCATATTTAGATTATAATAAATTTAAATTTAACTTTTTACAATAAAATATATAATAAAAATAAAACTAGTCTTAATTTTTTTTAAATAGGTTGGAATCGAGGACCCTTTTTATTAGAAAGGAAAACCCTATTTTTTAATGGATTAAGAGGTTACACTCACCTAGCCTGAAGGACCAATGGCCAATAGGCCCATTACAACATGGTACAATGGCCCAGTGGTCTGAAGACCTATATATATCCCAGACCATGAGTGAGTAATCTACATTATTTCATGTTACCAGTAATATTACATGCCACCCCCTTCCAAAAATCATTACATCATGATCCTAGTATAAATGATTCATTTCCACCCTTTCTAGTAATGGTTTAATCATTATAGATAGATGAATCATCAAAGTAAGACCATCCTATCAATGTTGTGGCATGAGGGCTAGATGATAAGTTCCAGCACACATATCCCTCTTTTGAGCCTCCCATATGATGATTCTTATGAGGCCCTCACTTTCACCACCAACCTATTGATCTTCCTCCTTTGATTGGTCTGAGGTGTATATGGACACAATGAAAGGAAACCATAAATCCCACATTGGTGGTCTATAGGGATGTGTGGATAGACAATAAGATTCAGCAAGCATATCCCTTTGATCAAGGCTACCACCTGGTAGTGCCTACCCATGTTTCCTTCCTATTGCAATGAGTTATTCTCCTAGTCCTAGTCATGCTTCCTCATGTACAATACTGTATAATTGTAGTCCATGTGTCCCATTGGCCTTCTACAGATGATTTCCTAGTGTACCCATGGCCCAAAGTCCTTTTATGGATAAAATGACTGGTGGCATGTATGCCTAAATCTATGGCTTGAATTCAATATTTGGGTGAATAGTTCAACTGCTACAGTACCACTATAGTACCTACTACAGTACTTATATAGTAATTCAAAAATACATCCCACCCAGTTTACAACCTAAGACTCTTCGATGTTGGATTACAAGGTTCTACTACCTGGCTACACCCCCAACAATAATGACTCTAATTATAAATAACTTTTTAAATATTAACATGTTGTGGTTTCCTTACATTATGTGTACAATGTGACACAAGTTATATAACATTTATTATAATGTAAAGGATCCTAAATATCGAGTAGTTACATTATACCCCCATAGAAAAATTGTATCCTTACAACATAATTAGGATTTACATTAATGAATAAATAAAGGTTGTGAAAAGATTTAAATGGATTAAGATATTATTTCTAATGATATGTGATACTCAATAACATATTGAATAATTTAAATCACTTATTTTTCCCTTAATATTTCAAGAAATTTTATCTCAAAACTATTTATAATGTTTTATGTGTTGGATAAGATTTTTTATTAGAAAATTCATAGCTGTAATTTCATTGATTAATGTTCATCATTGATTTAGAATGTGAATTTCCCTATTTTTGAAAAAAATGGAGTCAAAGTGAATATATCTATTCTATTTAGATAGTTTATGTAAAAATTTCAGTAGTATTTTATGGTTTCTAAAAACAATACTTCAACAAACATAAAAACCATACCACTAAATGTTTTCCACAAAACAAAAAATTATGAAGGTGGAGGTTTGATGTTATTATAAATCTCCCTTGACACAATAATGTTAAAATAACTATATTGAATAACCTGATTATTACTAACCACTTTATTTAGAGTCATTTCATATGTTCTTACTTACTCTATGGGTTCAGGAGGTTGTGGATTCTTATTATCCTAAAAAATCCTTGAATTGGGGAACTAACATGAAAAATGATCATGTTCTCTATAAAAAATATATTTAATTGTTTTTGGTTCCATTAGATGACTTCTATAATTTTTCCTCCTGTTAAATGAGAAAATAATTTTCCATTGATTGTTTTATGCTTGATGACCTCCTTTACTACTTTTAATGCATTTTTTAATCAAATTAATGAAATTACCTTTGTTCTTATTCAAATATTCATTCCATATAGAAAATCAATATTTTTTTTACCTTCATCATCTTATTTAATTTATTTTTAATGAGATTAAATGTTTCCAATATTTTATGTGTTTGGGATGTTTACTATGATCACATTCTTCATTTTATTTTAGGGTAGAACGTTTTGTATAATCATAAGGTTTCTCATTCAAGATTCTATTCTGTTGGTTTTTTTGTTGAGGTAATCTTTGTATCAGCCCTCTCACCCTTGGTTCCTTATATTTAAATCTATTACTAAAACCAAAAAGGATAACATGAGTTCCAAAATATTAACAATATAGGTGTATTACGATAAAAGTTTTACTACAACCACCACCATAGAAAAAAACATAGAGCAATAAATATAAGTAACCACATGGGCCTAGGGACTTGACCCTGCCACCAGCCCTTCACCCCCCCCCCCCAATTCCCATACCACCCCACCAAGAATGGTGTGGAAGGGGTATTATCATGATAATAAAAGAAATTAAATATTAATAATTATTGTTTTTTTTTATTTCTAGGGTGTCCCATAGTTTATTTAGTTAAATATATATCAATATTAGTTTGACATAGGTTACCTAAATTTGGGTTATCATATACTCCTCATCCTAATACCTCAATTTATTTTTGAAATTAGTCATTCATAATGGTTCATTAGGAAAATTTTACAAACTAATGTATATCCCACCAAAGTGTCAAACAAGGTGTGCAGTAAGGGAACATTCACCATGCACTAGAATGGTGTTTGAGATATAGTCGACCAATTCTTTTAGGGTTATTACCCCACAAAAATCAATAATAAAACTATTTCCACTTGTAGTATATATATGGGGACTCATTTCATTAAAAATCATGTACTCAATACATTACCAAAATTTAAGGAGACCATTCTATATACAAAATAATCTCTAGAGTTCCCACTAAAGCCCCCTAAACTAGTCTGCAAAATATCTAAATACACTAAAAATTAATCAAACCATACTCTGATACCAACTAATATTACCAAAGATATAAATGATTTAAAAAATATAACAATCCCATGATTTATAAAAATCATCTCACATAAAGTTGAATGTCCTAATGATAGAAGGGTTTAGTATCATAAAGATTAGATATATAAACATCATATTTTACTAAACATGAGAAGATTTCTCCAAAGTAAAGCTCATATAAACCCTTTAATGTATATATATTTTGATATAATCATCTTTATAACCTTTTTGTTTTTAAATATAATAAATTTATGATCTCAAATCTATGTAATTGAAAACATATATTAAGATGAAGGGGGAACATAAGCGTGATATAAATATAATTATAAATGATAAAAAGACCATAGAAGGTAATCATAAAACATTTTATAGTAACATAATATAATAAAAGAGATCATTATAGAACAATAAAATATATGAACTCTCTCAAAACAAATATTAATAGTCATATAACATTAGAGAATGACATGAAAGTGTGTAATAATGTAAAAGTAATCCATAATCTGGAAAACATGGCATTTCATATAAATAAAATTCATATTAAAAGTTTATAATAACATGATGAATAAGTTGAAAATGTTTCATAACTTTATAAATAACTCTTATGTGTAGAAAACCCATAAAAATGAAAAACTATGAGATAAAACATATTATGCCCATGCTTATGTAGAAAAACTCATTATGTTCATTCTTAAAAATGTGATGAAACCCATCTTCCTCACTCTTGTTTGAAAAAACTCAATATGTACATTCATTACAATCTCATGTTATATAATATTTTATCAATACATTATTTGGATATATAAATAATAATTCAGAAGATTTAAAAGGAAGTATGTTGTATAACATAAACGTTCCTCTAAGGAATCAAATATGGGATAGAGAAACACTGGAGGTAATTGTAATGTATGAATCAAACAAAAAAATTGATTGATACCATGAAATGGAACATAAAATACAATTTACGTAATGATATTTATCTAAAATTAAATTAACATAGTGGTAGAAAAAAAATCAATCAAAATTTGGTACAAAACATTAAACCATGTCTTAGTAAAAGTAAACTTCAAACAATAAACCCTTGCATCTTTTGAAACATTTGTACCAAAAACCCCTCAAAAAGGTAAAATTAAATTTATCATGATTATAATTATATATAATATGATCATTATTTAAAAATTAAAATGTCATATCATGTAAACCATACAAATATGAATATGGTGTATAACATAAACATGTCTTAATAAAAATCAATTGAGAAATAAACCTTTACCTTATTTCCTTACTTAGTTGTTCATACTCTATCCTCTTATAAAATAAATATAGATAAATTAATATCCTATATCATAAAATTACTCATAAATATTACCCTTTTATAATCCTTATTATAATTCATTATAATGATTAAATTAATGAGTTATAGCATATTATGACCATTCCAGGTTAATAAATGTAACTATTTTTTTCATGTTTAACAATACTGATATCATTACCAATAATTTTATACAATTATAAATATATATATATATCATTGAATATTATCTAATATATAAGTTTTATTTTTTAAAAATGTTCTTATTCCCTTCCATATGTTTTTTAGTTATGTTATGTGAAACCAAATTGATTACAACTCATTCAAGTGATTTTAGAAAATAAAAATGTTACTTTAATAATAAGTGAAATACTTGTTATAATATTTATTGAAACATATAACAATAATATTTTTCATAATATATAATAATAATACTTTTAATGTTCCCATAGTCATTCATAATAATATTTTAAAACATT
The DNA here is from genome assembly GCA_963277665.1 of Viscum album. Classification (NCBI taxonomy): domain Eukaryota; kingdom Viridiplantae; phylum Streptophyta; class Magnoliopsida; order Santalales; family Viscaceae; genus Viscum; species Viscum album. The sequence continues at coordinate 1,545,617,948 of OY728153.1, read as the reverse complement.
TTTCACCTAGGTGGTTAAACTGGCCCAAACATGAACACACATTAACTTGAGTGGCAGTTATGGTTCATGAGATGTCTATTTTGACATGATACCATTATAATAGAATCCTATTTTTTTTATTATTTTATTATTTTGAAGAATATAAGAATATATTGATATAATATATGAAAATATATAAGAAAAATGAAAAATATTTTATTATGGATGCAGTAATATATACGTACACATGATTAGCGTTCCCATTTCTCAACATGTGAGAGGGGGTTAAGGTGGATATTAAATTGTAATTTATGAGTAATAATTTTATTATATATAACATTTATATTCGTAATTATAAATTTTAATACAATATATTAATGGTGTTAATGAAAAACAAGGAACATCATATTCGGGAGGCGGTTGTCTAAGCAACACACTAATGACAATATTTTATTTTTTATATGTGGATGAAAATAACAACTATAGGTTGTACCATTGATATAGAAAAATCTGAATAAGATAATGGAACTAAATTAATATTATTATTACGATAATATTTTATTTTTAATATAATGATTAAGAAGACAACCCTAATAATGACATAACTCTTACGTTGGAGACTTTATTGTTCCTTGAAATTCGTTAAGAAATTGAAGGGCTTAGGCTAACTATGAATGACCAAGGGACTATTTTATCAGAATAAGGTTATATAAGGGGATAAATTTCCTATTTTCATATAGGTATTTTTATGTTTTTTTTAAGGGTATAAGTTTTATTCCTTTATAAGGGATGTGAATGGTTGTTTTGGAAACACCCTTTATATTTTAATTATATCCTTTCACGTTTAAGGGGTTAAATATAATAAAATTTATTAAAAATGAATCATGAAATGTATTTTGTTTATATAATCCTCTACACCATTCATTTGGAGAAAATATTGAGTAATTTAAGGCCTCTCAAAATTTTATAACCTTTAAATTTTAGTTTTTACCATAGTTACTATTTTTCTACATTAGTAATTGAATTCTTAATAGAGATATATGATTCCTTTTATAACCAAATTTGGGTGGGATGGAAATAAATTTAACATCAATTTAATCTAAATTACTTTTTAAATATTATCAAATTAACTTTCAAAATAAAATGGATAATGTTTTGAAAATTGTTTTTATTATAAAAAAAATTACATTTTTACCATTTTGGATTCTTAAACTTATTCAGTATTGATAACCAATTAAATGAGTATTAATATTTTTATTTTTTTCTTTATAAAACATGTTCTATTCATTTTTAAATGATATAATTTGAATTTATTTGATATATATTCCTTATTATTAATAAAAATAAAAAAATTTAAAAATATTGTTTCACTATTATCATAGTAATTTTAATTAATCCTATTAATATAAATATTATTACGAGAAATAAAATTTAAAATATTAAGTAAAAATAAAATTATTATCCTAAATATAATAATCATTTCATAAAATTAACTCTATATTTTTACGAGAATTAATCTTAATGTCAGCGCTTTAACACATAAGAACCCATTTTTTGAAAAGGTTTATTTGTAACTAACAATATGCATAATTATGATATAATTATCAATGAAATTAATTCCAATGATATTTAAAAAAATTATCATTCAAAAAGTTTTTATTCAACCATATATAAGTTCAAAACCTCATTTCACCGTGTTATAACTGATCAAACAAAATAATCACATGAAAAATTTCATTAAGCTACTATATAAACATTCAAAATATTTTTCATATGTTAATAAATTTAAGAAAGTATTTTAAAATTCATTATCATACATTATAATATAATGTTTTATAGTAAAAGTTTCAAAATATTTTAATGTATTCATATAATAAACTAAATTTAATAAAAAATTATGGCCTTAATAAAATCATTATTTTCACTATTCAAATAAAAATTAATTACATTCAAAAAAAAATTATCACAAGATAGATTTTCTTTATAAAAAATTTAATTTTTATTTATAATAATAAAATTCTAAAAATTGTAAAGTCAACTTTTTGAATGAAATACATAATATTATGAAAATGGATGTCATGGTTAATTACTTTTTCAATATTAAGTCATATTAATTATTTACCATATAAAGTTAATAAATATTAATAGATTACCATATTAGTGTTTTTATTGCTTTAATAAAATTTTATACTTATTATGCTGGGGTTTTTACATTGGGAGAAATGTGTGACAAAATTTTTAGAAAATAGAATTTATTTTAAATTATCCAAAATATCGAGTCAATAAATGTAATATTTATAGCTCATTGATTGGTCTTAAGTATGATATCATCAATGTGGACATGGTTAGGGCTTCCACCTAGTAGAAGGCCTCTATATATGTGGCACAATAGCTAGTTGATTTAGGTTGAAGAGTTTTGGAATGGAATTTTAGGTTATATTCTTATAAATAATTCATATTTAATAAAAGATAAAAATGAATTATTTTTTAGATATAGTAATGGTTAAAACCATTGCTAAAAACCCACAAAAATAGTTGGTTTTTTTAAATAAACCACCACAAAATAGCGACAGTTTCCTAATTCAAAAAGAAATTAATAAATGAACAATAACTGGTGATGGATTTATAAAACCACAACTAAAAAATAATTAATCATTTAACTACAGTTTTGAGAATCATAACTAAATTCTCTTCATCATGTGGTATCTATTCAAATAATGTTCAAAAAGGTATGGATTATTTAATTTTCTATATCTTAAGATAACCCTAAAATAAATTCCACTAAATAATCCAAAATACTAAATTCTTAAAGTTTCTAAGAAGGTAATAAAAAAACATAGTTTTCATCCACTATGTTAACTGTTTAAAGTCTTTTACCATGACATGGTCTCACTATATCAAGTAATAAAAGCATTAAAATAAGTTACAAAATATATATTAATAGATATTCTAAGATGATATTCATTGAAATAAATTATATTGACCCACCCCACAGACCCGCACTATTGGATTTTGTGCTAAACATAGATAATTTTTAGAAATAACATGAATTAAAACAAACTCCTAGAATATGATTCCTAGTGTCTTTAAGATATTGGTTCCTAATACAACATCAACTTGTAAAAATTAATCAATACGTCCTCAAATACAACATATAATCTCAGAAAAATCAATTTTATATTAATGATCACCTATGGAAGAGGGGAAACATGTGAAATGGGTGAGCTAAAATTATCTATATGGGGAAAAACATTATCAATGAGATATAAATAAGTAATAAAACATTATAATTTTCTAAAATGCACGATCATGGTAACAATTACATGGTTAAAAAAATAAAATATTGAAATACTAATAAGTTATCATGTTTAGTTTGAAAATAATCCTATATCATGGTATAAAACTCAAATAAGATTTATCTTAAAAGAATGGAATAAACCTATCAGCACATTCTTGGAAAAACTACACCTTATGAGGAGGAATATTACCTACATCCCTTATCGAATCCCTTTCCTCAGGACATAATATTGCGGTACATACATTATTCTAGAAAATAATTAGAGTATGTCAACATTAATTACCAGTACTATCAAAAACATTGATGACAGAGATAACCTCATCATTACAATGCATAACATAATAGAAAAAGATATATGGATCATGTCATTGATTTAATTTACAAAAAAATATAAATACATAATGTTCACTCATATCATATATTTATTATAAGATATAAAGATTTAACCAATTCATTAGAGGGTTATATAATTCTTGTATCACCCGCTATCAAAAAGATATATCCACACATATTTGTGGAATTGATATATGAAATTAATCATAAACTAATAAAAATAAAATAACTATTAACATATAGAAATAAAAAGAACTCCCAAAAAAATATATATCAATGAAAACAACCTTAATGAATATAATGAATTATAGGGTATTTAATTTGTATCAGATTATGGGTATATAGTCAAGCCAATATCTTTATCCAATCACTAAAATATATGGTTATCTAGGTGAACATCCACAAATATAAAGAAGGTAATGGAGGGTAATCCCAAAGGACTTCATTCAAAGAAAGTTTATATTTATGAATTATTGATTTTAAGGGAATAAAATGGTACTGATGGATCATTCATATCAGAGAGATTTTATTACCACCACATTATATATATAGTAACTTGCATGATGAATTAGAGGATAATTTTAGTATAATAGCCACTTATGAAAAATATAAAATCATAAGAAATATGATAAATATTAAAAGTGAGGAATGAGAGGCCCTAAAACCACATTCTTTAGTTTAGTCTGAAAAAACAATATTCTTCTTATATTAGCTTTTATAACAACAGATACAATATGAGCATGAAAAACATATATTTCACATTATTTCTATATTTCAAACTGTTCAACCCACTAATTTATACAATCTCATAACCCAACATATTAGAGTATTTATAGATTATATATTAGATATTTTCAATGTATATTACCTTTTAACTCTTCAATAATAATTATTTATTGAAAATATTTTATTTAATTATGTTTTATTTTCATTAACGAATGTTAGTAATTATTATCATTTTATACAAGTTTCATAGTGGTGATGGAAGTACTTTTTTTGTATACCAATTTCAACATAAACAAATTACTCAAGGATCTATAATTATTGTGTTTCAGTTATTTATGTAATATAATATTCATTTTATAGAAGATCTGGGTATGGTTTTTGGGAATGAGATCCATGACAAGATTATTTTAGTATATTTACTAATAATTCATGATTAATTTATAATAATAATTCATTTTTGTGTCATATTTATTAATTATATTGGCCACATAAATTAATCTCTTATATCATATATATTCATAAAATACATTTTTAGAACTATCCATGAAATGAAATGCTGAAAAATGATATAGCTCATCCATGAAGGTGGAATTTTTCACATAACAAGGGTGAAGTTTCCATTTTCTAATGAATGGGAGAAAGGTGAAGTTTTCTTTTTTCATTAGAATAATATGGGAATAAAATAATGGGTATAATATAATTATTTTTGTATGGGTATATTATAAAAATATGGGGTGGAAGAAGGAATCATTAAAGAACTCAATAATAACAATTAACTCTTCCTTGGATATACTCCCTTAAGGAACTATATAAGCTTTCATAGAATGATATATTGGTGTAATAAGAACCTAAAAGGAATTGGAGAGACAGTTTGAAAAAGTTTTTTAGAGATTTTTTTGGTATAATATCCAATAAGATTAATGCAAATTTGGGTGGTTATGGGATCTATTTATAAGTGAGAGAGGTGACCTTTTTTTTAAATAAGCATTAATTTATATTAAAGGTGATTAAAATTCAATTATAATTGGATAAAAGGTAGAAAATAATAGATATGGGATATGTCTTAGTCAATCCATATTCCAACTACACATTTATAAAAAAAAATTATTATATTCTATGATTTTATGGTTTACTTTTAAACGGTTTTTTCCATATTTAACCTTTACCATATTAAATCAATTTTTACCAGGGTGATTAATTTTTATGTCTAAAAATTAAATTGACCATATTAGAAAATTTTATCATAATAAATTTAAATATAAAACTTAATTTTCAAGATTCAACTTCTATGACTGGTAAAAAATAATTTTAATAAAAGTATGCTTTTGGAGGTATAAACAACTTTTAGAAAAAATTTATTTTAAGCATAAAAATGCATTTACCCTAGAATAAAATATTGAATTGAATCCCATGAAATTTATAGTTTTATGATTAAAAAAGTAATTTTTTCATGAAAATTAATCCAAATCCAAATGGATCATTCTGATTACTTAAATAAATAAAAATGACCAAAATAATTTATTATTAACTAACTTATCACTTGGGTTCATAAATGAAACTAATGGGTTTATAAAATTAATGTATAATTTTAAATTCATTGTTTAAATCATTATAAAATATTTTTTCTCGATAATGTTTTTATAAATTTTTAATTCATTCTTATATCATGATGATATCATAAAAGTTATAGTATTGGAAAAACCGTTAATTTTCACAATTCTCATAAAAAATCCATAATTTTTGAAAAATAAAAAACACTTCATACTAATAAAATATTGACATGATTAATCCAAATATGAAGTTATATTTTTGAAATTTTATTTCTAAAATTTAAAAATCTAACATTTAAATAAAACCATGAAAACTGTTTTTTAGAAAAATAGATGAGTTTATAAGCAATAAATATTTTTAGTATTATTTCATATATATTAAAAATAAAATGTGTGTTAATATATTTTCTTGTAAATTGGAAAAATTTAATATAATAATCCAATAAAAGTGACAAATAAAAGTACAGTTCACTTTAAAAAGTCCTTTCAAAAATATATTTTTTTAATATTAAGTGGATTAAATCACATTGCATTATTTTTTTATCCATTGGACACTAAATTTGAATCTATCCATTTGTAGTATAACACATAGAATAGTTATTTTAAAAAAAACCTGTGATTTAAGAAAAATATATTTTAAAAAATCATTATATTATCTTTTTATTTACTTGAGGATTTATTCTTATTACAATTTTTCATAAAATTGTTCCACATTACATATTCATAATGTATTAATGTATACATTTAATTATAAAAAATTATCACTTTTTAGTTTTGTGTTTCATATAAAACAGTATTTTAAATCAAAATTTATATAATAATAAATATATAATAAACTTTTTCGTTGTTACATTCTTCTACATAAATAAATTATTTCATTGTAATTTTAACTATCATTTACTAATACAAATTTATAATGGTATATATAAAGTATATTTAACTCAATATATAATTTTTAATGAGATATCAGCCTTACTATCTCATGTAAGACTCATTAAACTAATCTTTTCCGACATGATTGGATATTAAGTCCCATAAAATGGAAGTAATTCCCATAAGGAGTTAATAGTCATCTGTGGATATATGGATGATCAAGCGTTGATTTGGAATAGGAAATTTTAGTTCCCTATACCATAATTAATAATGTTTATACAATGATAAAAAAAATTTATTCCCAAAATAACATCAAATTAAACAAAGGAAAAATAATTATGATTTACCAGAAGCATATACCAATATACATCTATTAGAGATGATTTATAGACATGGGATGCAATATTTTCACCACAATGAATTTTAACTAATATTTAATTATTTAATTGTTTGGTATAAATTTGATGATCTAATAAAACATCCCATATTTCAAATAGTGGGTTTAAATCAAATAATATTATATGATAAATTCTTATGTGAATAATGAGTGTATCATATAAAAATTGTTTCCCAAATACCACTTCAAAAGTATTTATTGTATAATACTTTCTTTTTTTCCTTTGGTTTATATGGTTTCTTATGTTGATTTTCAGTGTTATGAATTTTTTTGGGGCATCTAGTTTCATAATTTCTATATTCATTGAAATTGAATCATTGAAGTATGGGTACTGAATTTGTTAGGGTAATCATATCTTGCATTGTATTTATTGGGATCTTCACCCCTCTTTAAAAATCATTAGCTCAATGACCAAACCTTCTATACTTGAAACATTTTCCCTTTCCATTTCATAAATTTTCTAACTGTATCTTTCTGAACTCTGGACATGATGTTTGGTGAAGTTTCCTTTCTCTATGTGATATATCTTTCAATTTTTCATGAAACTCCATTTTCTTTTTTCATAGAATGAAATATGTAAGCATAATTATATTCTCTAGTTTCCCTATCTACCTTAACTAAAAATTAAAATATTTCTTCAAAGCTACCAAATCCCATTGTGACCAATTCCTTATAAATACTTGATTTTGGGACACTAAAGGAATGATAAATGTTTTTTCGAACCTATAATAAATCTAGAGGCTTTCCTTGTGATCCTTGTAACGATTTATTTATATAAACTCATCTATCTATTCTCAATTTACTTTAAAATACTGAATTATCAGTACATTTTTATAAAAATTGTTTGGGGAAACTATTTTCAGACAAATATATTCAAAAAATCTTATTTTTGTCAGGTTTTTCATGGGTGAAAGAGTTTTTTCTAACCATGCTACCATTTTCACTTTTCCTGGAAACTCCCAATGGTCCCCCTATCTATAGATGCATATAGACCTTATTTCCTAAGGCCGATAGTCTTCTAGGTTTTCAGGCCCAGTAGCTCATGGGGACTCACATTGTTTGAGAGGATGGAAGTTCGGGATCATCGCACCCATTTAGGGGGAATTGTTTTTTACTATGGGACTCTCTTATATATTTAATATATATTCATGTATCTCTTCCAAATACAATTAATGGACCAGTTACCCCCAAAAAGGAGTCATTTGTTAATTATATCATTAAATAAATAAAGGGAGTCTCATTGATGAACTATGGGATGTGTGATCTCAATAGTGAATCTATCTCTCTGTATCTGAGGTTCTTCAAACATATCCTTAAAGGTGAATAATGGATTTTTCTATTGAATACATATGAAAAAATTATTCAGATTATGATGCCACATGAGGAGTCAGTTAATATTTTAAGGAGGGGATGGAGAAATTATAAGTTTTCATACATATCCTGGTTATTACAGGAATCAAAACGCACATAGTTCATTAATCCCATGAAATTTAAACCCATTTGTAGAGGACATATGTATAGGTACTGAGACACTAAATATTTTATATTATGAATTAGAGAGATTTCATTCATATCCTATTTATGGTAGGAATGAGATTCATTATAGTTAAACCAATCCTTGGACTAGCCCCGAGGTATATGAACTTATAAAAGGGGTATTCAAACCATACCAATCATTTGGGCTTACATTCTCGTATTTCCTTGGTGAGTGGTGATTCATGATGTCCAATGAGGTGTTCATTGAATCTACCTAAGTCCATAAGATCAATTCTCGATTTGAGAAACAAGGGGGAACAGATGATCAGTCTCATGACATATACATATGGGACTTGTATGCTGAGATAGTCCTTAAGATGTTTGGAATAGATCTCACAATTTGAAAATGTGTCCTATATATCATGGGTATGATAGGAATATGAGTCATCTAAGTTTGTTTTATATTTGTCTTTACACACAAAGGATTCTTTATTGAGCTAATCTTACACTCTAAGGTTTCCCTATTGATCGGGGATTACACTCTGAGGCTACCCTTGTAACCCTAGAATGTATAGTTAAAATGAAATGATCATTGATACTTTCTAAGCCCACATGAGATATGTTAATTTTGGGAACAAAGTGCTATAAATTGATCATTGTCATTTCATTGGACAAGGGTTTGGATATTGTGATCACCATAGATAATCAATATGGAGCTCGTACCTTGAAGAGATGGCCTATGTATCCTAAGTATGGTAGGAATCAATGTATTCGTATTTCTCTTTATATTGGGGATTACACATTGGGGTCACCCTTTAATTTGGTTTTTATACATCAAGGATTGATAGAGCTATCAAATACTAGGATTTCCTTGTGACCTAGCCTTCTTATCTAGAAGATGTCGCTTGACCTAGTTGACTTGTTCGGGAGACATTGCATGACCTGGTGGGATTATCCTGGAAGTAATCGTATGACCTGTCTTAAAACATATGGGAGTTGTTGCAAGGGTTTGTGTGACATGGTTTTAAGGATATATCATGTCTTGTATAACATCCATGGAGGTCATTATGAAACCTGAACACATTGTCTAGAGGCTGTCACGGGTCTCAACTGGCTTGCTTGGAGGGTGTTGCGATAGCCTGTTTATCATGACCAGATGCAATAGTGATACTTGACTGATATGAGCGAACACCATTATATGAGTCAGGAAATGTATCAAAATGACATTGCAAGTCTGATTTAGTTGACCTAAAAGGTTTTTTAAGACCAAGGGGTTGTTCCCAATGGGATTGAGTGACTTTATTTGACATTTTCATCAGGGCTTCTTGTGTCCCAAATAGCATGATTAAGGAATGTCCTGAGATATAGGCAGCATCTCCAGGTACTCTTGTGTGATTTTATGTGACTCATGTGAAGTGAATGAGGTAAAAAGAGCATTTATTTCATTTAAGTATTCCACATTTGATCTTTTTTCAGGAATTTTTATTGATAATTCCTTAGGTTTGATCAGTATCAGTCTATTTTGAGTGTCACATGAATCTGGATAAAATTTGGTATGTTCTTTGTATTCCTTTCCATAAATCCTTTGCGTAATCTATGAATGATCATGATAATTACCTTAGGTTTAGTGCATGATTGCTCAGGTTTTTCACTGGTATATTACCTGATGGAAGACTTGCTGGTCACAAGATCTACCACTCTGAGAAGTCTTCTTCAATGCTTTGTACTTTTATGCTCAAAATTTTCCTTCACATAATAATAGGTCCATTTTTCATGTGGGGTGGGTAATTTATAGGACTCGCCACTCAGGATTCTATTAAATATTGATGAAATATCTAGAGTGGATCAAGGTTAGTGTCGTAAAAGTGGGTTGGCACCATGAAGTATCTTGAGTCTCTGTTGTGGGACGTTCTACGTTTGTTGCCTGATTTTCAGAGGTCGTGAGTCTCTTCCATTAACTCTTCCTCAATTGGATTATATCAAATTAATGAAGAGTTTATTAAACATTTTTTCAAGTCAAATGATATTTCAACTTTTCCTACAGATATGTCCAAGTTCCTTTGTGAGAGTTTAATATCATGCATGGGGTATTTTTATGGTCTTGTAGGCTTTTTGCAGTGCTCTTGTAGGACCTTGTTGTGGACTTCCTTACCAAGTCACAACAATTTTATGACTACAAGTACCCTTAAACTCCATCCTATTATACTTTATTTGTTTTATGTGGCAAAGGATTGTATTCATGTGAGATTTCATAAGTAGTTTCAAGGAAAATTACACTATTTTTTGTGATACTTCACAAGACTGATATGGATTATATGGGGGTGTGTGAGCATTTCATGGAAAAATATATTCATTTTCCTTTGAAGAGCCAAAGGGAAGTTAAATGTTTCCCAGACATACCTCTGGATTTCAACGTGAAGAGGCTAACAAGTCGAAGGGAATTTATGAGATGAGGTGAACCTATCGCCCGGGACTCGTGGTGCCTTGCAGATCGTCGGGGGCACATCGCATGTCCTTCAGCGACTGCGAGCACCTCTCGACTCCTCCCCTTTATCACCTTTGTTTTATTTTACAATGTTTATGGGGTATTGTAATTTTCCTTGGATATCATTAAGGACATTTATCCTTTTGAAAGATGATATGACACATAAGATTTTCGACCACTATAGGATTCTCCCTTTGGAAATTATTCCACCTCATTTTTGGAGGAATTTAAGATGTTTTGTGAGTAAAATTCCAATGAAAATCCATGTAACTTGAGTGTGTTTATTCAGTTCTCACCATGAAACCATTGGTGGTCTAGATATAAATTTTGAGAGTAGTAAGGTTCGTTGAAGGGGGATCTGTGGACTCATGATAGGTTATGAACTATGTGTGGAGTCTTTGTGCGACCTTAAAATAGTCATGCAATGATGAGTCCCTTGGAGGATCATGAGATCTGCAAGTATTGTATTCTTTGCTTTTCTCGGGAGGGTAATACCCTTATTCATGTATTTCTCCCTTTGTGATTTTTTTATGCTTATTTCTTGGGTGTGAACAAGTGCCCCCTTATGAGCGATCACTGTAGGTATAAAGACTTAGTTATGAGTAAATTAATTATTGAATGAGTCTTTGGAGTTGTTGTAAACTCATATATTAGGTGATGTTTGATCTTTTAGGAAAGGTTGGGTATTCTGAAAAAAAAAAATATATATAGGTGTGCTGGAAAATTTATTCCACTAGTTACCCCTTCTCCAGAGCGCTCTTGTTTTCTACTCTACCAAGAACATCAATCACAAGAGTGTGTCACGACCCCTAATTACAAGATTCATTCACAAGCCTACACTACGATACCATTTTAAATGATCACTGATGAAAGATTGTCTCTTTCTCAGAAACTTCTCTGACCCAATCGTAAACTATACTTTAGTAATTTCTTGGACATTGGCTATGAGTGTTATTATTGTCTTGAGGGATATAAGAGAACTTCTATCGAAATCATTCATTAATTTTTGACTCATGTGACCAGGTTCAAGTCACATAGTTGCATGTCTCAAATGGTTTCATGTGGTTTCCATGATTCTTTATGGTGTTTATGGGACCCACGAGTCCTTGGGAGGTCAGTTGACCAGTAAACATCTTATGTGGTTCGTAAACCCCTTTTCAGGTCATGCAATGCACTAGGCACCACCAATTAATGTAAAACATCCAAAATGTTTATTTTATTCATCTAATATTCCGAACAAATATATTTTAAAATGTATTCCAATCCACATCAATCTTCTCCCATGTTTGTTAAGAGTGAGGCAAGAGTGGTAGTTGCTTGCTGTGATGAAATAGTGGAAAGTGTGGATCCCTCTTATCATCATTTGGTAGGGTCATTTCAATATGGTCTGCTGAATTTTATGGGACCGAAAATATGAAACTATCCACCTTTTGAATTCTTACTCCTTTATAGGTTTGGTCACAATAAAGACGCTTCCATTTTTTCATCAAATTCATTGTTCATACCCTCTTACTTGATCCGTAGGGCCCAGAATACGCTCTGAGCAAACATTTATCTGGGGGCCACTTCATCTCTTAAAGGGATCGTGTGTATTTCCACCTACTGAAATTTATTACCACAGACATATGTGGGATTGATTTTTCATTTTATATGGACATCCATATGTATCGTTCAATAATAAAGAAGTCAGCCTCATATCAAACATTTGGATAGATCTCTAGCTGGGAATTCCGATTAGGGGGAATCTTTGTACTATACTGGGGATGACCCTTATTGTAACAACCCAAAATTTTATGAGAATTATTCTTTTTAATTTCATATATGTCTTGTGTTGTATGCTACACTAAAAGGATATTTCACTACACGCATCCCTGACTTGGGTGGCATTACACGCAATCGCAACCTTCCTCGATAGCGTGTGTAGTACACAATACCGGGTTTCACTAAATAACGATATATTGTTATAATGTTATAATGGACTAGATTATATGAATATCATTAACTAAATTTTGATTTTCATAACATTATTATTCATATTACACATTTTCTAGAACATGGTATGAGAACAAAATACATTTTTTGGGTAAAATATGTATTTTTCAAAAAATGCAGTTTTGCCGCCTTTTGATGGAACACCCACATTATATATAATTTTTGACATGTTTATAAGTTCAATTTGAAAAAAATAAAATTCTTATTTGGAATCAAGATATAAAAATTTACTTTGAATAAATTTTTCATATTATTCTGATAAGTTTCATATTTTAATGAATAGTAAAAACACGCTATATTTTAATTAAAAACAAATTTTTTAATCGCAATAATTTATATGGTTAAATTATATTATTTAATGGTTTTGAAGTATAAATAGAATTTATTTTTACAATTTAATATAATTTATGTCATTACCATTAATTTTACATTGAATTCATAGGTAAAAACATTTCAATCTTTGGCAATGTTTTAACTTTTAAAACCTGTTTTCTTAACAAAGGTATTAATTTTAAATTAATTACTGCAACTTCTATGTTTTGAATTTTGAAAAATGGATAAATTATTTGAATTAAGTGGGTCCAAATTATGTTAATAGGTTACTTTTATTATTTTTTCATATTATAAATAGTAATTACGATAATTTTTATTTACTACAGTTAAAGATAAATCGGGTGATTAAGGGTAAATATAAGATTATAAAATTATCCTAACGCATGAAAAAATTCTATTGGATGACTAAAGGTCTAACCTTATCACATAAGAGTCGGAATAAATTCATTTTATGAACTTTTTACCATTAAAATAATTTAGTTGTTATTAAAACCAAAGAAAGTGACAACATGTCACTCTCTTAAATCATATAAGTATAATAATTTTAATTTAGTGATAAACTTCATGAAACTTCGAAAATGAATAGTATAAAGAAATATAATAAAATTATATACATCATGAGAATTTATTTATAATTTTTAGGGTTAACATAATTATCAATAATGGGGACACAATAGTGATGTAAAAATTATTTCATTAATTGAAATATCAAATAAATGGTTTTAAAAATATTAAAATAAATATTATATGAAATAATTAATGTGATACTTTAATTTTATATATACATATTACATGTTATAAATCTATTAAATATTTTTTTTCGAACATATTTTCTGTGTGGATTTTATTTAAATTAAAATAAATTCATTGTGTCAAAAGTGACACTATTGATATTTTATATTATCAAATTGTTTAAAAATCACAAATATATTTTAAAAATTACAAATTAAAATTTATATGATCTAAAATTTCATAAAGTATCAAATTATGTATAATTATGAACACATAAGTAAGTATTTATAGCCATATAAAATTTATAACATTATTACCACAAATAAAATTAAATAGATTAAATAAGGATAAATCAAAATGATAAGGTTTAAAATAAAATAAAAACATGTCTAAATTTAATTGGTTGATGATATTACAACCACATATTATCTAATATCCTAATTTTACTCACTTTTTATGTTTTTATGTGGGGTTAGGGTTTATTATAAATTAATATGTTAGAGGTTTCCAAAGGTGCCCCTCTCCTCCCTTATAAAGGGGAACCTCCTCCCTCTACTCTTTACACAACTTTGAGCCTTAAAGCTCGGAAAAACCCTGACCATTACTCTTCTAAACTCCCATAGTAATATTCTATAGTTCCTTGACTTCTTCAAATACCAACATTAGTGCCCTAAGATGAGGTTTCAAAGAGGCGTGTCGAAGAAGAGGTAATATCCGTTACCGATTCTTTCAAATTTATTTCTTCTTATACTACCTCTTCTTTAGTTGTTTCATTATGAAGTAATAACATCAGTTTCACTCATATACTTTTATGTTATTATAAATATTAAACAACCCTATTTCTCCTTCTATCCATCCTACGGAAAAAGAAATCACTACACGTACGTACGTACATAATATCGTCTCCACGCCGTGGTGTAATCTGTTTTCAACCACCACCTTACTTGGATGGGTATAATGGTGTAAAGAATAACTATATATGATTATTTTAAAGTTATATTTATTCTGAAATATTATACATACACTTCAACACAATTCCATGATCATGGGAGCAATATCATCGCTCGTGCGTACGTACGGCATATCGTCTCCACGATGTGATACGACTCGTTCTACATGATCTTCATTGAATAATGATTATATAAATGAATTTAATGAATAAATATGATATATATTACACTAATAACATTTTGTAAATGAGGTATCTATTACCTAAAAAGAAGAATAATAATTTGTTTGACAAAACATGCATAAGAACATAAAGCAATGAACACCTGAATAACAAGTAGAAATGAATTATTACTAATAAGAAGATAATAATATGACCATATATGATATCATAACAATGAATATGATTCTATAATAATTCAATGACATTATTTAAATCATTATACAGTATTTTTGGATACGTATGAAGCAAATCGGACATAAGGTAAGGGAAATCTCACAATATCATTTTTATCCGAGATTATTTATACTTCAGAATATACTGGGGAATATTTATCATCCACATCCATGTTTCCACAATATGTAATATTATTTCAATCCTCATTCAATTGTTACAATACAATTTTATCCTTTGGTGAGTAAAATATATAAAAGGAATCTTTTGTCATTTTTTAGTACGAGGTGCTTTTTTCCTTTTTCGACCAAAGTATGAGAAGAATCTTTTTTTAACTTATACGGCATGAATGAATTTTTATGATTTCATAGAACATTATTTCCATGAAGATTCCTTTAAAAGTTTTCAAGTTTATTTTTAATCAACTTCTTTTAGTTAAAAATTGTATGACATGATAAGAAAGTAAAAAAATTTAAAGTAGAAAGGATATTTTCCTCAAGAATGGAGTTCAAGTGTTTTATCAAAATTATTTTCCATCTAATATAATATAGGGTTATGTTTCTAGCCCTATTTTTTCATTGATATAATTATTTTATGATGGAATTAGTTTTATTATGTCCTTTTATCTTATATGGATTATTTTATGATGGCATGATGTTTAAGAATCTCATTTTTATTACATGGGTTATGTTATGATTTATTATTTTGTGGCACACATAAGTATGATTTCATTATGATATGGGTGGTACCTATATCGCCCCCCAATTAATTGGGTAAAGATTTATATCTCATGAGATAGACATGGCTTGAATGGTAAGTTAATCTGGTTCAGTCATACAGGACTGGAATGAGGAGTGAACTCGGTTCAGAAAGGGACTTTGTCCACTAAGATTGTCTTGGTATAAATGCCTTGGCTACAATGGAAATCATATCATATTCTTAATGTTTTGACACAATTACATGTTTTATTCCCATGCTATATTATCAGGATTGATGTTCCTTTATGATATACGCCTTCCGTACTTCCATGATTTATGTATTTTCTCCAGATTTTCATGTTTAGATTTTATGTTCAAGTTTTCTTTTCATTAAAATATTTATGGATTGTTTTATGTTCTCCGTTTTTACACTTAATGGGAATTTGAGATCACACTTTTTATGTTTTCTTTCCCCTAGGATATAAATAAAGGTTTTAGGTAAGAAAACAAAAGGGGAAGATCTTTATGGGAGATGTTGAAGATCTTTCACCACGATTAGAAGATTGTGTTCCGAGTTTCCAAAGACACTAAACTATTATGATACTTTATTGTCAGATTTTTTATGTATTAAGTATTCTAAAAAAGTAATGTAATGTCCAAGTACGTCAGGTTTTGGGCTTTACAGTTGGTATGAGAGGAAAGGTTTAGTCAACCTTTGGAAACTAGGATGTGAGAACTTTAGTGAGATCCCCAAAGATATTTCTAAGGTATGTCTAGGGATGTCCCTAAGGTTAATTATATGTATAGGTAATAGTTCTAGAATTATGGTAATGATCTTATAATTTAACCTAAGATGTTAGATATTGAAGGTACTCCCCCTTTGTTATGTTGTTTTCCCTAGCATGATTTCTGCCTCTCACACTATTCTCTTTGTGTTTTATAAGATGGCTGGAACCCGAAGGAACCATGTTGATCAATGTAATGTACAATGAAATGATTGTCCTTAGGAACAAAACAATGTTATGGGAGATTGAGTGAAAAATATTACTACTATACATACACAATCTATGAATCATTTTGGACTTCCAAATGAGCAGAGAAGGTAACAATATTCTATTGAGTCCTTCATGAGGCGACGTCCAACTTCTTTCAATCGGTCTTCTGATCCACTTGTTAGTGAACAATGGATTAGTACCATTGAAAATATATTTCTGATATTTCGCAATTCAGAACATGAAAAAGTCATTTTGGCTATTTACTGGTTAGAAGGTGAAGCAGACCAATGGTGGACCCTAATTAAGAATACAAGGCCCCAAGATGAAATTGAATCCATGGAATGGGATAAGTTCAAGAACTTATTTTTCAATAAGTACTTCCCTCTTATTCTTTGAACAAATATGGAAAAATATTTCTTTGAGCTTAAGCAAAATGATGATGAATATGTTGGTATATACGAAGCGAATTTTACAAGGCTTGAAAGGTATGCATCTGGCTTTATCATCCAACTTGAAAGTAAAGTTGATCGATTCTTCAGTGGCTTAAAACCAAGTCTTCAAAGGGAATTAGCTATAAGATATTTCAGTAGCAATGATAAAATTTTGCATTGTTCTATCAAGGTAGAACTGAAAGTTGATGTTACATGTCCATCTCATGGTTTTGACAAGAAATGAAAGATAGACTTCAAGGAAAAATCTCAGAACAATGGTGAACGGAAGGTGAATGTTTCTTTATGCTCAAAGTTCGGAAAGAAGCATGGTGGAGATTGTCTAAATGGTACTAGAAAATGTTTCAAGTGTGGAAAAGAAGGTCATCAAGAAGCCGAGTGTCGATGTAATGGGAAAAAGGTATCAAATGATGATAATAGAGAAAAAACTATAGAGAATGCACCACCAACACTTCAATGCTTCAAGTGCAAGGAAATGAGGCATTATGCTAATCAATGCCCTAATCCAAGGGTTAATGATGATCGACATGAGAAACCTATTAAGGAAAAGGACAAAGGGAAGTCACATGTGATCACTATTTGTGATGTTGAGTATGACAATGATGTTGTGGAATGATTAAGTGTTTTTGTAATTGGATTTCAAAATAGTATCTTGGAATCTCATTTATGATATCATGGAATTTTGGAATATTTATATATTGGTCTATTGTTATTTTCTATAAGAATATGGTACCGGTAACCATGAAAAGTGATTGAAATATTTTTGGAAAGAAGATGATATGTGCATAATGAAGGGATAAAGAGAAAATGAAATGATCCCATGACTGATATAAGGACAAATTTATATCATGGTTTGAGTATATAGAAACTTTGTGATTTTGGTATGTGGAAAGTGTTAACTTTTTACAGCATTCATGTTTTCACTAAGGTTTAATGGGTTTTCATTTTTCAATAGAATACATGATTAAGGTATTCACATTTTTGGAAAGTGACCAACTATATATATTGTATGATATATGGGGGATAAATTATGGTATTCACGTGCTTATTATGTGACCTTTCATGTAATCATTTTATTTATACTATGAGATTGGACAGATGTATTTTGGATAAGCCTAAATATTGGAATGGATTATGTGGGACAATAGATAGTATTATTTAAGGATAGAACATGTTTGTCGATATTATTTCTGGAATGTTATAGTAGTATAGTTTTATAAAAAGGACAACCCATTGGATGGGTGACAACCTGTCATGTCCGACAAGGCTGTGGGAATTCTAACCACAACCGAAGTGTGACAGGACTTTATCGCCTACCACTGGCCTATAGAAAGTCCCTGGTTAGTAGAGACTAGTTTTATTATATTAAGCGGTATGATAGATGATTTATAAGTCCATTTTTGAAATCACATACGATTAACCTCACTATATATGTACTTATGTATATTTGATACCTTTTGCTAACCTTTTTTTAGACATATGAAATGACCCATCATTCTATCACAAGATCTGTTAACACTTCACAAATGAAAAATTCAACTTCATATCTTTAAGACATGAGGTGGAAATTGTTTAAGGCATGAACAATAGTGATATTATACTGAAATAAAGTAAGTATTTCTTCTAATTCAAATTCTTCAACTTTAGGGAAATAATATTGAAAACCAAAAATGTTATCCTAATGCCCTTATATCCGATGAATCATATGGTATCTTAGATCATCTCAAATTTATGAATTTGTGATTGTTTGCTTTTTCATATCCATGTTCTCTACCACTCTCCATCAGAACTTGATGGTTAGGTTTATCTTCCATATCCATATTTTCACCTATGTTCTCCTATGTGGAAACCCAGTGATGAGTTAATTTGGGTAACCGATATTTTTCATACTTCACTTTTTAAAATTATATTTTATTATTCCTATTTAGGATGTGGGTTTCTATGAAAAAAACTTTCAAGTAGTAAACCATTCATAACCCCGGTGAATTTTGAAGGAGAAATTCATTTTAAGGGGGGTAGAATGTAATAATGAAAGATTTTATGAAATTATGCTTTTTAATTTCATTGATGTCCTGTGTTGTACACTACACCAAAAGGATCTTGCACTACATGCATCCCTGACTTGGATTTCATTACACGCAATCACAACCTTCCTCGATAGCATGTGTAGTACGCAATACCAGGTTTCACTAAATAACGATATATTGTTATAATATTATAATGGACTAGCAGTTATGAAAAACATTAACTAAATTTTTAAGTTTAAAACATTATTAATTATCACACACATTCTCTAGAACATGGTATGAGAACAAAATAATTTTTTCAGGTAAAATATGTATTTTTCAAAAAATGCTATTTTTCCGCCTTTTGATGGCACACCCACTTTAAATCTAGTTTTTGACATGTTTATAAGTTCAATTTGACTACATAAAATTATTATTTAGAATCAGGATATAAAAATTTACATTGGATAAATTTTTAATATTATTCTGATAACTTTCATATTTTAATGAATAGTAAAAACGCGCTATATTTTAATTAAAAACAACTTTATTAATCGTAATAATTTATATGGTTAAAATATAATATTTAATAGTTTTAAAATATAAATAAAATATATTTTTACCATTTAATATAATGTATGTCATTACAATTAACTTTACATTGAATTCATAGGTAAAAACATTTCAATCTTTGGCAATGTTTCATCTTTTAAAACTCGTTTTCTTAACAACGTGATTAATTTTAAATTAATTACTGAAAATTTTGTGTTTTTAATTTTTAAAAATGGATTCCATATTTTAACTAAGTGGGTCTAAACTATGTTAATAGGTTAATTTAATTTCTTTTGATATTATGAATAGTAACTATGATAATTTTTATTTACTGGAGTTAAAGGTAGATCGGGTAATTATGGGTAAATATAAGATTATAAAATTATCCTAACACCTGCCAAAATTCTATTTTATGACTAAAGGTAGACCCTTATCACCTAATGGTAGGAATTAATTCATTTTATGGACTTTTGTCCATTAATATAATTTAATTGTAATTAAAACCAAAGAACGTGACAACATGTCACTCTCTTAAATATTATAATTATAATAATATTAATTTAGTGATAAACTTCATGAAACATCGACCATGAATAGTATCCAGAATACTAATAAAATTATCTACATCATGAGAATTTATTTATAATTATTAGGTATAAAACAATTATCATTAATGAGGACACAATAGCGATGTAGAAATTATTTCATTATTTTAAATATCAAATAAATGGTTTTAAAAATATTAAAAAAATAATATATGAACTAATTAATGTGATACATTAATTTTATAGCCAAATATTACATGTTAGGAATCTATTAAATATTTTTTTTCGAACATATATTCTGTGTGGAGTTTATTTAAATTAAAATAAATGAATTTTGTCAAAATTGACAATGTTGATATTTTATATTATCAAATTGTTTAAAAATCACAAATATATTTTTAAAATTACAATTTAGAATTTATATGATCAAAAATGTCATAAAGTATAGAATTATGTTTAATTAAGTACACATAAGTAAGTATTTATAACCATATAAAATTTATAACATTATTACCACAAATAAAATTAAATTGATTAAATAAGGATAAATCAAAATGATAAGGTTTAAAATAAAATAAAATCATGTCTAAATTAAGATTTTTGATGGTATTACAACCCTATAGTATCAAATATCCAAATTTGACTCACTTTGGAAGTTTTTATGTGGGGTTAGGGTTTATTATAAATTAATATTTTAGATGTTTCCAAAGGTGCCCCTCTCCTCCCATATAAAGGGGAACCTCCTCCCTATACACTTTACACAACATTGAGCCTTCATGCTCAGACAAACCCTGCCCATTACTCTTATAAACTCCCCTAGTAATATTCTATAGGTCCTGGACTTCTTCAAAGTTCAACATTAGTGCCCTAAGATGAGGTTTCAAAGATGAGTGTCGAAGAAGAGGTAATATATGTTACCGATTCTTTCAAATTTATTTCTTCTTATACTTCCTCTTATTTAGTTGTTTCATTATGAATAAATAACATCAGTATCACTCATATGTAGATATTTTATTTTAAATATGAAGCAACCCTATTTCACAATCTATCCATCCTACGGAAAACGAAATCACCGTGCGTGCGTACGTACGGAGTACCGTCTCCATGCCGCGGTGTAATCTGTTTTCCACCACCACCGTACTTGGATGGGTATAATGGTGTAAATAATAACTATATATGATTATTGTAAAGTTATATTGATTCTGAAATAGTATACAGACACTTAAATACAATTCCACAATCATGGGAACGATATCATCGCTCGTGTGTACGTACGGTCTACCGTCTCCACGATGTGATGCAACCCGTTCTACATGATCTTGTTTGAATAATGATTATATAAATGAATTGAATGATTAAATATGATATATATTACACTAATAAAATTTTGTAAATGAGGTATCTATAACCTAAAAATAATAATAAGAATATATTCAACAAAACATGCATAAGAACATAAAGCAATGAACACCCGAATAACAAGTAGCAATGAAATAATACTAATATGAAGATAATAATATGACCATATATGATATCATAATAATTAATATGATTATATAATAAGTAAATGAAATTATTTAAATCATTATACAGGATGTTCAGATACGTATGATGCAAATCGAACCTAAGGTAAGGGAAAATCTCGCAATCTCATTTTTATCCGAGATTGTTTATACTTAAGAATTTACTGGGGAATATTTATCATCCACATCCATGTTTCCTCAATATTTAATATTATTTATATCCTCCTAAAATTGTTAAAATCCAATTTTACCCTTTGGTGAGTAAAATATATGAAAGGAATCTTTTGTCGTTTTTTAGTATGAGGTACTTTTTGGCTTTTCTGACCAAAGTATGAGAAGAATATTTTTTTTAACTTATATGGAATGAATGGATTTTTATGATTTCATAGAACAATATTTCCATGAAGATTACTTTAAAAGTTTTCATGTTTAGTTTTAATCAACTTCTTTTAGTTTTGAATTGTATGGCATGTTAAGAAAGGAAAATTGTTTTTGAAGTAGAAAGGATATTTTCCTCAAGAATGGAATTCAAGTGTTTTGTCAAAATTATTTTCCATCTAATATAATATAGGGTTTTGTTCCTATCCCTATTTTTACATTGATTTGATTATTTTATGATGGAATTAATTTTATGATATCCTTTTATCTTATATGGATTATTTTATGCTGGCATGATGTTTAAGAATCCCATTTTTATTACATGGGTTATGCTATGATTTATGATTTCATTGTACACATCAGTACAATTTCATTATGAGATGGGTGGGACCTATATCTCCCTTCAATGCATTTGGTAATGATTTATATCTCATGATAAAGACATGGCTGTAATTTTAAGTTAATTTGGTTCAGTGATACAGAACTGGAATGAGGTGTGAACTCGATTCATAAAGGGACTTTGTCCACTAATATGGTCTTAGCAGAAATGTCTTGTCTACTATGGAAATCATATCATGTGATTAATGGTTTTCCACAATTACATGTTTTATTCCCATTCTATTTTATCAGGATTTATGTTCATTTATTATATATGCCTTACGTACTTCAATGATTTATGTCTTTGCTTGTGATTTTGATGTTTAGATTTTATGTTCAAGATTTCTTTGTATTAAAATGTTTATGGATTGTTTGATGTTATCTATATTTACCCTTACCGAGAATTTGAGCTCACCATTTTTATGTTTTCTTTTCTCCTGGATATAAAGAAAGGTTATAGGTAAGAAAACAAAAGGTCAAGATCTTTATGGGAGATGTTTAAGATCTTTCACCATGATTAGAAGTTTTTGTTCTGAGTTTCCAAAGGCACTAAACTATTACGATCCTTGAGTTTTGGTTTTTGTTATGTATTAAGTATTCCACAAAATTAATTTAATGTCCAATTACATCAGGATTGTGGTCTCTACACTTATGGGTTAAATATATTATCAATAAATTTCCTAGGTATCTAGAGTAAATTAAAATTTATGATACCAACTGGATATCGCAGACATAAACCTATTACAATAAGAGACTTTTGGGGGAGCTACTTAGCCATTAGAGCTCGAATACGAACACCTTATATCTTATGCATAGAGAGGTTGGCATCATTCCTCAGGACATAGAACATATATATAGGGTACATATACTTGGAGAAATGTAGGTTTAATTCTTTCCTCCTCAATCCTCTTGGGATGACATGATAATGGATACTCCTTTAACCCTGGAGTAGATTAAGTTGAAGAGAAGACCCAATAAAATATTGTGCTTCTAGGGGTCAATATCCCTATCCTAACATGGGAATATTACATTATTAAGAAGAGTTGTTCTAGGGTAGAGTTTAGGAAGTCGAAGGTATATTTTCCAAAGGATTCTCATAGTGCTTCGGGTGCTTATTGGACTATAGTTGAAGGAAGAAAGATAAGAGATTGGGGATGGGATATTGTCCCTAACATTGATCAGTTAGTCCAACTAGATACTTTCATCTCCATGTACCTAAGTGGGTACTTAATTCTGATGATGGATAAATGGGGATTCATTGTCTCTACTTTTATGATGGAAACTATGATGATTGGGGGTATCATGTTGGGTCGAAAATCCATATGTTAGCAAAGCTCTACCGTATATATTACCAAGTTTATAAAGGAGAGGCCCATTACAGGATCTCATTCCCCTTCCAAGTACTATGGGGTTGGATGGATGCTCAACTATGTGGTAATGAGTACCTAAACATTTGGGAAATCCTTGATGTTGTCTTTGTACTATATCTTAAATGCATTAATGGGGTAAGACACGTCATATTGAAGGATCTGAATATTAGGGATTATAAAAAAATTCATGAATACTTCTCATTTAGGATGTATGGACCCATGATGACAAAATTTTTTGTTGAAAATGCTAAATCTCTTCGTGAATAATGTTCTTATATGATGTCACTTCATGAGGGGTTTCTTTCTACCCATATCGATGGGGATCATATTTGTGAGTGGTACGCACCATGCCAGTTTCACCACCATTTATAGTGCATCCAATCATGGTGTCTTAGTTTTTTTTATGTTAGAGATGAGGAACACCGGAGGGTTCCTCACAATTTCTTTTTTTGATTTTTACGATAGAATAAACTGGTGTATAAATACACCTTCCCCCTTATTATGAAGCAATCGGTATGTCCCAATGTTATGAAAATATTTAGGTTCTCTCATATAACAATGGAAAATTATCTGATTTGTTAAGTGAGGACTGTTGACCCTAGGTTGATGAATGCAATCCCAGTCCAAGAAAAAAGTTTTATTATATAAGTTCAGACGCTTCAATTTCACATCACAAGGAAATAATTTTTTTTCCCATTACCGTTATAGGGATCTATTGTAGTGTCTATAAGATATGTGCTCGATATAATGTTTCCAATCGCATTTCAGTAATGGGATTCCTAGAAGGTGAAGTATTCCAATCTCATGAAATGGGTCATATTGGACCTCTCATAGATGAATTTGGCAGGTTTTTCCTATATCATTGTACCTATCAGCATCACCTTTGATAAATATTCTAAGCATGTGAGGGCCTTCCTCTGAGATATTAATGCACTTTTTGAAAGTGCCATGGGTAGGATATTTTATTCCTCACGGGTCCACATAATGTTCCTCATAGGTATGCTTCACATTATAGTGGATAAATATGGTCATCTTATCACTAAGGAAGTAGTTACTTTGGTTTGATTGTGATCTCAATATGCAATTGTGCCTTTACAATGGTATTGATATCTTTTATATGTGTTGATGTAGGGGGAGGATATTGAAGATCATCTGGCCATGTTTTCCCTTAAATATACTCCCCATGGTATGGTCATAGGATATGGATTTGGCGATCAATAGGGAACCGATGATGAAGGGTACCCATTCCGACGGGCTCATATGAGGGTGGCGATTTCCACTCCTAAGATGGCGGATCCAGCTTCAACACTTTCGGGAGGCCCTTCTTTAGATATGAATAATAAAAATAAAAGGAACATATCTAAATTTCTACATCCTTCTCCTCTAAAATCTCCTCATAAGTGAGGTATTCCATTTTCCCCATTCTGATGGGTTATCCTGGGATCCCATTCATGATTTGTTGTAAATGTGCAGGTCCTCGTTCGAATCATTTAGAAGAGAACATGTCTATTTTTGAGGGTTCATATGAGTGTTTGGTAGCTCAAGTAGTTCCTTTTAATCATGTTCTTTGCCTAATTCAGATGTTTCAATAGATGTACCATCTGATCCAGTGCAGATGGACTCATTTTTTGGGGGGAGATGATATAGATAGCTATTATTTTGAGGCATTTTCCAACATGGAAGGAGGTTTTAAAGAAGTTAAATGATTCAGATATTCCATAACTTTTTGTTTAATTTTTTTCACACCTCCTAATACTATATTCTACTCATTTAGTTTTTAAGAGTGTCTAGTGAAGTACTTTTTGAGAAGAAGTTCTGGAGTTACCGCTTTTTCATTCATCACAAGAATAAGTTATGTCTTCTCATGAAGATGGGTTTAAAGTGTTGTATGATGTCAGTAATGGGAATAAAAAATGAATTCTTCTAATCTTAGTCACATTCGAAGATATTTGGAGACCTCACATGATTCATCCTATAACCAAAATAATCCATCACCCTTTACAGTAGTGTCATCTCCTCGAAGTTCAGAGTCTTTTTTCCTTCCCCTTTGGGATAACCTATGACTTGGTCTACCAATGCAGAGACTAGTAATCTCCCACCATCGTCGAAGACTGTCTACACAACCCTGTCTATGAGTGATTCTATTTTGGAATACATTCTCATTCCCAATGTAATCATTGACCAAGGTCGAAGGTCTGCATCACTTTATCAATCAATGTAATGATAGAAGTAGAGGGAGATCTAGATTTTATTGTTAAAAACCTCATTTAACGAGTTGAAAGATCGATTGTTCCATCTTAGATTCAGGTTTACATCCCTCTTATATAAAGTAATTGACTATTCTTCCCTTCACTCCTAGGTAAACGAGGTGATATTTTTGTGAGAACAGAAGAGAATCCCAAAATTGAGGGTAGAAACTATTTAGTCATCCTCTTAAGAAAAGCATAATTGCAGTAGAGTTGTGAATGAATCTACCCAAAGTGTGATGGAGGCTATTAATCACTAAGACACAAAAAATGTTGTAAAGATTCAAACTGACTATCTCCAATCTGAAATCAATCGCCTTCAGTCTGAAATCAACCATAACTAGGAAGAATTTTTCTAGTTTGACTGTTAATTATAGAAAATATAAAAGATCGTGTTGGAGCAGTAAGAACTCCTAAACATGGTTGAGGGATCCAGACTTTACGTTGTTTCCAAATTTGTAGAGTTACAATGAACTACAAAGGAGAAGACTGAATATGTCAATCAACTGCTCCAATATGTGGCTTTATTTGAGTGAAGGATTGTTGATATTAATTTCTCATTCGAGAATATGTTGTAATGGAGGGGAACTTTTGCAATCTCTTTTTATCTTGTACCATCATAGGATAGGCTCTAACATGTGGAGATACCTCCTTTTTTATGGTC
The DNA here is from genome assembly GCA_963277665.1 of Viscum album. Classification (NCBI taxonomy): domain Eukaryota; kingdom Viridiplantae; phylum Streptophyta; class Magnoliopsida; order Santalales; family Viscaceae; genus Viscum; species Viscum album. The sequence goes on along the minus strand of OY728153.1, from coordinate 1,545,590,628 downwards.
TAAATGAGAAGTTTTTCTGAACTTTGTATGGTATCATACAGATTCCTTTTATTCATGAATTGTAAGATATTTTTTTGTTCCAAAATTATGAACATTTAATATTATATCAATAATTTTCATAAAAAAATCACGTCTTAATGTCTGGATTTGGAGATTTTTTTCCAGAAATGCTCAAAAAATCCCACTAACATGGAATTCTTTACTAATGAACCTATTGTAGATATCTGGTAATATATATGTCTTTAAGGGAGAGTGATCCATTATTTTTCAAAGCTTATAGGCTTGGGGAGCATATATTGACTATGTTATGGCTATATGGTGAGCCTTATAAGCTATTAACGACTCGATTGATGTCATTCTTTAGTTTAAGTTATTTTAGTTTGGCCTTCTATTGCGTTAGTTTAAGTTCTTTTACCTTGGACCTAATATTACATAATTTTATGGTCTTTTAGCTCTGACATAATAACTGTTTTATTAAATGTATTTTAACTAGGACATTCTATTATTGTAGCTTAAGGTCTTTTAGCTCGGAAATTCTATTTATTTTGTTTAAGGCCATTTAGCTCAAACAAAATATTTCTTTATTTTAAGGTCTTTTATCTCATGCCTAATGTTGCATTAGATTAAAGAAATTTATCTCAAACCTTATATCACTTTTATTTTTAGTTCTTTTAGCTCGGACCTTCTGTTTTTATATTTTAAGGTGTTTTAGCTCAGACCTAATATCTCATTAGTTTTGGGACTTTTATCTAGGACCTAATATTACTTTACTTTAGGATTTTTTAGAGCATACCTATTGTTTTTTAGTTAATTTGTTTTAGCTCCAACCTTATATTACATTTAATTTTGGGTATTTTAGATCAGACCTAATATGTGATCATACAATATAGTGCAGACATGTCTAGGATGACTTAAAACTCTCTACGGTGCTGGGATCTATCATGGTGTTGCAGAGGATAACAAGGATCATAATGCCCTTTTCCAGAATTCACATTTAGTTGATGACCATAGGTGCATATGTAGGAGTCATATGCATTCATACATAGTCAGAAAATATTCCTTTAAGTCAGGTATCATTTCAAGGTCCTTTGGAAGATTTAGGGAGTGAATATATTTGAGGTCAAAATAAAAGGGATGTTAGGTCAGCCTGTATAGTTGGAGTTTGGGTGATGTAGATCATAACCCGAATTTCTGATTCAATGAATATGAGATGGTGTAGACATGTTAGGTATTCCCATGACATTCTAAAATTCTTAGTTCTATCACGGTGTTCCTAAGTCTTACTAGAATTTAAGCTCTTTTCTGTTAATGATACGACATCTTTAGTTGGTGGGTTAAGGACTTTATGATTCAGTAATTTACTAAGAAAAATATTATCTTCACTCTTTTTAGAGGTCCATAGATGGTTTTTCAGGGGTCAAGCATCCAGATGATGAATTTGGGTATGGAAATAAGGTTATCCAGGGAGGGTTCTCATATCCTAGGGAAATTACATCTTAAATCATGAAGCTTGTTCCCTTTTCCCTATGGTTTCGAATCTAGAGGTGTGGGCTATCAAAGGCTAGGGAATGAAGTGCCACGATATGTCATTAAGAAAGCTTTTGAATCACAGGGATGTAACGTCGATGATATAGAATCCACTTGGGTATTTTTTTGTAGGGATTGTAAATCATGACCAAGAGTGATCGAGTTAGTAGAATAATATGGTATTGTCATATAGGGAACAGTTTGGACATGTTGAGGTGTCAAGTACTACTGCAGTGATGATAGTGGTCATGTGGATTGGAATGTACTTTTTTAGAGGGACGCATTTGGTTAAAATCTATAATCTCATATGTAGGATCCATGGGAATGTGTGCATAGTCAATCAAAGGGCCCTTCCAGCCGAATAACCTTTCCAATGGCTATGGAAGGTTTTGGTAATCTGAGATACACCAACTCTTGATGTGCCATCTATGGAAAGTGTAAAATCCAAGGAGTGTTCGAGCACCCTACAAGATACTCCACCGTCTAACGAATATACTCGTTTGGAAAGAATATGAAAAAATACATTACTCAAACATTTTATAGGACCTTGGGGTCTAGCGAGCATAGAATGGAATTTAATAGGGTTATATAGTAGAAAGCTCGAGCTTTATGCCTTATTAATTTATGACCAAATTTTTTCCTAAACTCTAAATATGGAGAGTTTAGTGTGTGAAGACTTGACTTTTCTCTTGAAGCCATTTATGGGTTTTCAACCTAACAAGTTTTGTTTTCCTTTCTCTAAAAGTTTAATTTATTTCGATTTGGTCTATTATAGGATAGAGTTTTAGTTCATATGTCTTTAACCAAAGTGAAGGTAGTTTATGGTCATGATACACATAGACCTAATATGGGAAATGTTACAGAAGACACTAATAAGGATTCCAATGGTCAAGAGTACTCCAACATACTTATGAGAGAGAGGTAAAAGTGTTATAAATAACAGATCAAGGATCATAGGTCATGAGTTATGATATGGGATATTCATACTTGGAGTAGTTCAAATACACTGGGGTGTTGAGTTATGCTATAGTAATTTTAGTGTTCACAAGGATCAGAATGTCCTTTTTTCCGAATGACACATCTTCTTGACGACCATGGGAGAATTAAAAGGCCCTGAATGCATAAATTCATTATCATGAAAAGAATCTTGGAAGTTGGATGTCCTTTAAAAGGTCTATGGAAGGTTATGATGATCTGATACACCCAATTCTTGATGTGTGGCCTATGGATTGAGTTTCATTAAAATATGGTGGAAGCACCCGGTACTCTGGTTGAATGAGGTAAGTCTCTTGTACTCATTTGACAAGGAATAAAAAATGGGTGATGGTTTTCCTAGTTTAACATCATGTATTGGGGACGTACTTTCCTCTGTGCAGTTTTAACATAATGTGATAAGGACCTTCTTCCATGTATTTCATCTTCATCCTATAATGACATGCTTCCTTTTATATTAACATCATGCGATAAGGAAGTACTTCCATTCAGTTTAACATCATTTGGTAAAGACATACATCCATGACGTTTAACATCATGTGGTAAGGATGTGGGAACTAATGTAATAGCATGGAAGTGTCACAATTGGACCTAAAGGTAGAGGCTTGTTCATCACTATGTATCTCATGACTGTGAGAATTAATCCATATGTAGTTCTAAATGGATTCTCTTACATAGGCCAGGTCCATGCGCAATAAGGGGGATATTTGATATTTGTTTGTTGTGTATGGGCTGGGTGTTGGAAATTCAAGAATCACTATGTATCCTTTGATACTAGTAATAAAGTCACACATAGTTCTTGAACGATAAATTCTCCACAAAGGCCTGACCCATATGTGGTGGTGGGAATTATTTCTATTTAACATTGTAGCTGGGATCAGGATTGTATATCCAGGAATCACTATGTATCATTTGATGGTAGGAATCTAGACAAACATAGTTCATGATTCTCCACATAGTTTAAAATCATTTGGTGATTATAAAGGAAAAATAACGTGAATTGATGGGAATACTACTGTTGGGCCCAAGGGTGGGATTTTGGGTGTCACTACATATCTCTTGAGAATGAGAATCAAACCACACATAGTTCTGTAGAACCGTGCAGTTTGTAGTCATGTAGAAAGGACATTGACCATGTAGTTTAACACCATGAGGTGAGGAATCAAGGTTTTCCTTTTATGTTCTTTCATTCCGAACCATAATGGACCTGTGGTGTACTTTTATTACTTTCTTGTGAGGGTAAGTCCCCACCACAATTCATAATCTCATGTGAGATATGCTCGGTTTGAGAAACAAGGAATGGTAAGGGCTCCTTTTCCATGCAGAGATGGTTAAGGGTAAAACAATGTCAGTTTGTATCATGTAGTGGTTAGACCAAGATATAGAATCATGTCATCCCTATATATCTCATTATAAATGATAATCAATCCATATGTAGTTATATATGAACCATACAACTTAATGTCATGCGGCTAGGATATAGGTGACTTGATTTGAATAGGGATGGATATCACGGAATTTGTGTTGTTTTATGTCCTCCAGTAAGGAAATCGGTTGTGATATTTAATGTCTTATAGTAAGGGGAAAAGGTTTCAAGCAGTTTAACTTCATGCTTCTAGGATGAAGGGTATCGTGCTGTTTAATTTCTTGATTCTCAGAAAAAAGGTTCCATGTAGTTTAACATTTTGTCACCCGGACAAATTTGTACATTTTAACAGCATCTATCTATAATTACTGATGGGATATAAACTAAAGTGGAATACCTTGTGAATACTTCTGCACAATGTATTTCTTGATTAAATATATCATTAGTGGGTGGTATGACATGGACCCCATCCATTGTGGCCAATGGGTAGGCCCTATTGTGGAAGACCTTATATATAATGTAAGGTCCATCCTATTTGGGTTCTAGATTTTAGGGATTCTTTTATGGTATCATTGGGTTTCTAAATACCCTCATCAGTACTACATGGAGAATAAGTGGGGGGAAAATCTTTTATTGAAGGCTCATGCAATCCGATTCTGGTGGACCATAAGTTTGTGCAGTGTGCACAACCTTTTCTCATCACATCATTCAAATTCATCTATCCCCTTTTGGGATTGCCCTTCATTTAAGATATTCCATAGATTGATACCCATATAGGGTAGCTAGAAATCTATAGGTACACTATCTCAGTCTTATACATCAATGAGTATGGCATTGCTTGTTTAGCAGTACGTGTGGTTGTACGATAGGTCCATAAAGCAAGAAAGAGTTTTTATGGCCAAGAATTACAATACTAGTTCATTATATTATGTAGTATTTTTTATATATTATTATTAAAGGCCTCTATTTATCCATTTTTTCATCAGGATAGAAAGATGAGTGATTGGACTCTATATTGTACTCCTGGTACAACTTATTTAACTCCATGGAATAGAAATTGGTGTTGATGTCTATTAAGATTATGTGAGGGACCCCGGACCTGGTAATGATATGAGACCATATGAAGTTTATTATGTTCTTCATCCTGACATCATTGAGGGGTATTCCCTCAGACCATTTGGAAAACAAGCAGGAAATAGTATGGAAGTACTTGAACTGCTTAGTTGTGGTTGGGTAATATGGCCCCATGACATCCATCCACCAAATAGAAAACAACCAAGAATATATAGATATATGTAGAAAATATGAAGGTTGATGAATGTAGTTCACATGGATTTGGAATTCATAAAATTAGTTGGTGAATTTCACACAGTCTTGTATCATGGTTTTCTAGTAATATCATAACCTCCTGATATAATGGGAGACCTAGTCCTGCATTTATAGGAACCATAAGATCCCGCATAGACTTATTCCATGAAGGAAAACAAATTCTCACCTTATGTAATGAATCTGACGATGATCAATTAAAACCATGCTTATATTGTGTTTTCCACTCATTCAGGCCATCCCATGGGGTAAAGTTCACTATATTGTGGCAAATTTGTTCCCTTCCAGCTCTATCTCTTGGGATAGTCCCATTTTAAAGATATTCGAATATGGGATCCATACATCCAGAAGTGAATATTTGTGTGTCATGTTCTAGATTGGTGTTGACCTAATATACCTCTTCCAAATCACATATAACAGCTGCTGAGACCATTCTCCAATTTGTGATATGGAAGGTGGTTTCTTCATAAATAGGATGAGCCAAGAAAATGGCCGCATTGGCCAATTCATCATCATGATCATTCTATGATTGGGTAACTAGAGGTAATGTGGGTTTGAAAGATAACTCTCCCATTGGCCCTTTAAATCAAAAGTGATGTGGTTTAGTTCTTCTTTTTTAATGGATTTTTCACCTTGGACCTGCTTTATCACTAACTATGAATCACCTTTTATGTTTAGGAAGTATATTTGTAGTCATAAGGCTAGTTCTAGTCCATAAAAAGAGAATGGTATTCTATGTTGTTATTTTTATAGCCTTATGATGGTTAGAATGAGTATGAAAAAGTTTCTTTATCAGGAGAGGAAAATATAATCTCCTGACCAGCTCGGTTGTGTTTTAGTTTTTTCCATCCTTTTCCTGATAAGACTTCATGAGGTTCCATTAAAATTTATATCCCATATCAATAGATTTTCATGCGTGTTGAATACCTCTTTATCTGTAATCTCGGTGTTTTCTAGTATATTTTTTAGGGTAGGATGTGTTGTGATGAAATCAGCTAGGTCTTGTCCTTTCACTATCTTTTTTTGAAAAAAAATAAATGTTATATTTCTAAATAATGACCACCCATCAACCCAAGTACCCAATCAACATTAAAAGGATGATTATATATTTTTTAGGGTCATTATGACAAACTAGTTGGACTTCATGGTGCTTCAAGTAATGCCTTATCATTTTTAATTTGAAGATGAGTGCAATGGAGTTCTTATTAATATCAGAGTATTGGGTCTTAATTCCTAGAATAGTATGGATGAGGTGATGGATACTATTTTTTCTTACCATGCCATTATCTTTTATGATGAGGTTGTCTAATGAGTGTTATATGTCAGCAACACTTAATAATAGTGGCCTCCAATCCACCATATGCAACAAAATTTGTAGGTGAAACTGGTATTGCTTGAGACTTTCAAAGGATTTTGGTAAAAATAGTCCCATTGGTAGGCAGTTCTCCTCTTCATTAGCCTAGTGTAGGGGAGAGTTTTTTCATCCAAGTTGTTGAAAAACCACAGAATGTAAGCATGGCGCCCTTGGATTCAACTCAATTCTTTGAGATTTATGTGGGTGACATTACTAAGATATAACTAGTCTTCTTTGGGTGGACATAAATATCGTGGTGATTTTCCAAAAAACCATGGAATTTGCATAAAATTACCCCAAAAGCAAATTTTATTCGATTCATCATTAGATTGTGCTACCACATATTTTCAAAAATTAATTCAAGGTCCATGAAGTGATCAGATTGATGTTCAAATTTAACCACCAGATCATCGAAATAATATTTGGAAATCTTTTCCAAAAATGGCATAAAGATATGGTGAATGGCGCATTGATTTGTGGGACCATTATTCTTCAAAACAAAGGGAATGACTTGATTGAAACAGATCCCCTAAGAAACTCTTAAGGAATTGGATTCTTCATCTTTAAGGCCCATCATTATCTGATTGTACCCCAAATACCCATCCATTAAATAAATGTCTTTGAGACTAGTAATTTCATTGATCAAGAGTTCTGTGATTGGAAATGGGATTTTATCCTTTAAAAAAATTCCAACTAAGGTCTCTAAAATCATTTAAGACCCTAATATTACCATTCATTATCTTTGAATAGGTGATGTTAGAAAGACATCTCAGGTACTACACTTCTCCAAAAAAGTTGGATTCGATCAACTTGTCAACCTCTGAATCTATATTGGACGCATGAGATTGGTGTGTCTTTTAGGATTCCATCAGGAATCCTAGATGCTCATATGGTATCCTGAGATAGTTTATAGCCACATCTATATTCATTATAGTCATTTTTCTGTAATTCCATGAAAACACATATCGGTGTTGCTTCAGAAATTTGATGTACTTATCTTGATCTTCAAGGGGAATGTAGAAACTAATAAGTGTAGGTCATAGGTCTTCCTCTATTCTAATATTTATTTTCCTAAGTACATCAATGGTGGTGGATACACCTTCTTATAATGATGGAGGGGTGTTCCAAATCTTGGCCTCATATTCTACCATCTCCGAGACTATGGAGGCATTTATAAACAAAGATTGAAATATAGGGGATCCACTATCGTCATCAGGGGGAGATATTCCATCAGAAGAGACATTGTCACCACTATTGATTGAGTCATTTTAGAGAGATGTTAGAGATAATAGTATTTGATGTTGTCACTGGGGAATATAAGGGCTTGAACCTCTGGTATTATATCTGTGACCTCAACTAGGTTTATGGTAAGCATATAGTCATTTCTAAGAATACTCCTTAGATTCAAAGGGTCAGTCCCCAATCCATTGTAAGTGTCAACCTATACATAATCATCTACCACTGATCATATTTACTTCTCTATATAGAAGTATGATTAAGCATATGTTGCCCCACAAGTCTTGAAGGGAGCACTATCACCATGTAGTATGATGACTTTTCCACTAATGGGATACATCATATAGTAACTGAATGTTAAAGGTATCACCATGTAGCTATAGGGCCACGGCCTTCTAGGAAATATGTTGTATTTTGTGTCTTTTTGGACTACCATAAACTCAGTGTATGATATAATATCCCCAAACAAGGCTATGAGATTGATTTTCTCGAGAGGTATTTGTTCATGCGTATCAAACCCTTTGAATGTTAGCTTAGTGTGGGGACGATCCCCTTAGAAATATCTAGAATTTCTTATGGTTTGGACAGGGATAAAATTGATCCCAAAACCATTATCAATCAAATCCCTTTGGATTTTGTCATTATTGAGTCTTCAAGATTCATATAGGGGTCTGATGTGTCCTTTAAGTGCTTCTTCCTGATCAAGATCTGTGAACAAGATGGAAACATAAAATTTTGATTGTGTGGTCTCAAATTGATATACCATGATTCCAGTGACTCCTCTATCAAAATCTTGGGGGATCCAGAGAGCTCAATAAGTGACTCCCTGAGTTATTTTGAATGATATATCACATTGAAGACCAAGATCTTGGCTGGGACTACCACCAACTATTTTAAAACTTCGTATGTTTGTACTAGAAGTAAGAAATTCCAGATATAGGGCTACTCTGTGATGTGTGGATGAGGATTCTGAGGATTTGGGTTAGAAAAACCTAGTGTTTTAGCCGAGGATGAGGGGGTATCATTTACTAGTGATTGAGGCCACACCATCCTTCCCTATATCTTGGATTGATTATATATTGGACCCCTAATTAGTGGTCATGCAGGACAATTAGATGTCAGAGACTGCTGGAGGGATCTGAAGCTCTTTTTTTCCTTTTTAGAGCCTATTGGAATGCTTTCCTTTGAGTCTCAACTATATATATGTCCTCCATAGTTATATGGAAGGAATATTGAGTCCGACCACATCTATGCTCTCCCATGTATCCTTGGCTCTGGCACATACAATATCATGTTCACTAGTTATGTGTGGGAAACTCATGATCAAGGGAAAACTCATATTTGGAGAATGGTTTTGACAAGTGTATCATGTTGAAATAACAAAATATGAGTTCTTCATCTGATGAGTGTTCAATTTGGTAGGGAAGTTCCCATTTATTGGATGTTGTGGGGAAGAAATAAGCAAGAGTTAAGGCTCTATCTGGAAAAGAATATAAATATTCCTCTTCTATTTCATCCTACATATAGTATTCACTCCCACCTTTGGGAGTCACATTTTTTTCCTCCTTTGGTGGTGGAGCTATCACGGTTCTGCGTAGCTATGATGTCAGTGTAGTGTGTTCTCGATCAATATCCTTTCGAGTCATCTATTTTCCATGTTTTCATGCGTGTTTGGTCGGCACCTTCTGTAAATCACCCTCTTCCTCTGGCAAGATGATTTTTATGAAATCCACCGTCCAAGGGGAGTTATCTAGAACCACCTATCCTGAATCGATTAGGATTTTAAGGACTTCATTGAATATGTAGTTGTTCTCGGTATTATGGCACAACATTCTATGAAAATGGTAGTAATCATAATAGTCAGTGAGGTTAACCTCATTGGGCTTCCTATGTTGTGGAAACATGATGAAGTTATTTTCAATGGATTCCAATAAACAATTAGGGACTTATTAATTTCATAAGGATTTTTCCTTATTCTTCCATTATTAAAATCCTAGATTACCCAAATTTTTTTGTGCTTCTGGATGAGGCTGATTCTATGGTTTTCACCACTCGATATGAGGCACTATGTGGTTTGGGGCCTATATAGGTATTTAGACAAGCACTACTTCTGGCTTGATAATGATAATTGTAGATTTTTCTCTCACTAGCCTTTTTCCCTGTGCTATGGGAACAAGTCAAGTTTTGGATTGGGTTCTCTATATGTCCTCCTCTAAACATTAGTCTATTTTAGAAAAATCCCAGTATCCTCCTAGATAATTCATTAGAATCAAATGCTTCTGAAAATAATCCCTGGTATTTTCATTATAGTGTTACAATAGTTTCTCTTGTGAGAGAGGGATGTTGAGTGAGTAGTTAAAACCCGTCCACCTTTATAAAAAGTTTTACACCCTCTTATTATTTCATTTTTTTAGTTTCTAAGTTCGATAATCACCATATTCATTAGTGTAGAATTTAATTAATAAAGTAAGTAGTGAGGATGTTCTTTTTATACTGAAATGGACCCGACTAGTAGACTGTTATACCAAACAAAGGATGGCCCTGTCAGATTTTGTGCAAAACACTTCATCTTTGTTTCCTATTATTGATCTCAAGGGCCCACCATCATCCCACATCGGGATAAAAATTGTGTGAGATTTTTTGGTGGATCCCCGTATGAAAAAATGTAGATACTTTATGATTGATGAAATTGGGCGGGGGAATAGTGTCATCCACCCAATTAAGATATGGCTTCCTCTTAGGTAACACAGGCAGGCATTTCCCTTCTATGGATTCCATTTGATTAGCCAAAGACTCGATGATATTAAGTTTATCTTAGGGCACCATTTCCTCAGCTACCTCTCATACATAGGCATCTAGTGGGGGATAATGTGGTGGCCCCACTTTTAACCCTTACTGATTTATTATTTTTCCCAATATTGAATGTATTTTTAGCAAGGTAGAGGTTACTGTCGTGATAGATGGAATTCATGATTATTTCTTACATCCTTGTTTATGTGGGCCGAATATTTAGATCCAAAAACAATTTTATTCACAGATAAACATCTTTCTATAAAATCATCCATGAGAGGGAGAACATCCTTTCCTGCTTAGAGATGATACCCTACTGGAATATTAACTCTGAGTATTTTGTCATTGTGTTGTCCAAAAGTTTGTATTTCAGTCTCATACTATGACAATCATCCCTCTGAGGAAGGAACCACATTTGTTCTGATAGATGATCAGAATGTTCTTGTACCCTACCCCTTGTTAATATTCCTTCATAGAAGTGGTAACTTGATATTTGTAGGTTCCATGCTTTTGAGTCATCTTTGGTTTAGGGTGTGTGCAAAATCATTTGGAGAATCCAAGTCATCCACCTCCCAAGGTACGTTTTCTGTGTTTTGGAATTTTCTTATTACATATTTATCAATATATTCCATGTTTTTAGTAAAGAAATTCACTGAGGCGTGTCATGAAATGGTGTTTGGGTCATTAATTTCAACTCAACAACCTGATTCCATACTATCCTTTTCAGGGTCATCATTTGAACCCTTGGCCATGTTAGTCCATTTTGGGTTGTGACCTCATTAGGGTATGATTTTATTCATCATAAGTTCCTCTCATTTTCGATTATGAGTAGTGACTATGTTGTATTTTCTGATCGTGGTTGTCAAAAATTCCCCAGCTAAAAGGGGTTTGTTTTTTATATGAGGAATCAATGGAATATAGAGAGTTGATTTATTCCTCCCATCCTGGATAAGACTGATTCTCTCTATGGTGGTGACAATGATGAAAATACCCCAAGACCTGTGGGGTGGGGGTTATTTGGGTCCACAATGGGTATGGATTTGACAAGTTGTTGAGGATACAATGACTCTCGGAATGGACATGATGATTTTTGGGACGGACATAATGATATAAATTTCCCCGCACATATGGGTGGTGGTGATCTCGAATCACTAATGATGTCTCCAGGGTTATATTAGGGGATGATGAACCTGGTGATGATGAGTGAGATGTAAATTGTCACGACCCATCTTCGGGGCCCGTGTCGTCACTAACCCAAACCCGCCTTCCATAGGCCAGGGGTTGGCGACTAGCACCAAAGACATAAATCCCAAAAGAAGGGAAGGCATTTCCTTTTTGAAGAACACACACAACAGAGTATGCAAGTGAAGTATGCACTAAGTAAAACTAGTTATAAGGTAAGTTCTAAAATGTAAATGGGCTAGTATACAAACCCACATGAAAGTACAGTAAAAATGAAATTAAAGTACAACAGTAGTAAGTAAAACAGCAACACTGAGTCGTCCTTCGGAAATCCCACCTGAAGGGTGGGTACATATAGTCTCCTCAGCTCCTTGGGTCTGGCCGTCCACTTCGTGTACATCCCGCCAAGTGGTCCACCTCCGGGTACCGTCCAGCTCCCCAAGCCTCCACCTCAATCAGTGTTTTCTGTCGTCTACATCCAACACAACATAGTGCGGGCATAGCCCGTGCAGGGGTGAGTATACGATACTGAGTAGGGACCCCGAGACCCCCAAAGGTCTCTCAGAAACCACGAAGGATAAACCATGAAGGAAAGATACAATCACAAAGTATCAACAACACTACTTAGGTATATTCCTATACATATACCTAAGTCATTAGTTATAGTTCGTCTCCAACTCTCAAGCCCAAGCACAACCCAGTCCACATAGGAAAACAGAACCCAATCCACATAGGAAAGCAAGTCAATCACATCAATGATAATGATTGAGAAAAAAGACTCATCTCACATAGGTATACACTTCGTAAGGCGATAGAGATGATCAGATGTATCCACTGATTCATCTAAGCTATCAGACCCACATAGGATACAAGACCAGCTAAGCTGTCGGACCCACACAGGATACAAGACCTGCTACTCTGCCGGACCCACATAGGATACAAGTACATAGGTCAAATACTATCGGACCCACATAGGATACAAGAACAGTAGTCATCGCTGTCAAACCCACAAGGGATCCCAGTATGGTCTTCGTCACTACCGAACCCATGGAGGATCCAAGTACATTCTTCGTCGCTGCCGAACCCATGGAGGATCCAATTGCAGTCGTCATCGTCGCAGTTGCAGCCAGCTCTAGGGTTCCCCACACATCATGATCGATTCTGAAAGGGTCTGCTCCTCGAGAATGCGAGAGTCGATACAACAACGTTAACTATGTCCAGAGTTGATGTATCCCTAAGTTCTGTCTCTTTAAATGAAACCCAACGTGACAGAGGGTGCGTCAATCGGACACCCAGTCTGAGAGTTATTGGTTTTTCCGTCCCTGGGGCCCGATTGGTTTTTAAGCTAAAATCAACTCGACCATACTCCATCTGCGTCCAAACCTCAAGAGGATTAATCCAAAAGGACCTTGTCAACAAAAGGATCCCAATGCAATAGACAGTACTTCAAACAAGTGCTCGGTCCTTAAGATATAAGTGTTTCCGTTCCAAGGGCCCGGTTGGTTTCGGGTTTGAACCAACCCTACCATACCCAAACATTTCCTAAACCTATAGTGTAATATACCAAAATGACCGTCTCGATCCAAGGATTCCTACACAAATGATGGTGCGTCTATCGAAGGTCCACAGCTCATGATATGGTTAAATGTATGAAAATGGTCCGAAGTGGGGGGGGGGTCTCGGCCCAGCCTGACCCGGCCCACCCCCCTGGGTCAGCCTGAACCAGGTCAACCCGACATGGGTCCGGGTCTAGCCCAGCAGGGCACGACCCAGCCCGGACCGCGCGACCCACCCCATCCCGGCCAGGGGGTGTGCTGGCTCGGCCAGTGAGCCGAGCAAGGGGGGAAAACACCCCCCCCCCCCCCCCCCATTGTGCTCCGCGGAGGCGGTGCCTGGCGCCGCGTCCCCCATGGATCCCGTGTGGCAGTAGGATCCACCCCTCTCCACCGCTGCTTCAGCCGCAGCGGTCTCTTGCCGGCGGCATGCCTGGGTGCCGCCACCTCTGGGCGGCCCGCGCCACAACCTCCGGGCGGCCCGCACCGCCACCTCCGGGGGGGCCCGCGCCGCTACCTCCGGGGGGCCTGAGCCACCACCTCCGAGCGGCTTGTGCCGCCAGAGCTTTCCGCGGGCCCCCAAAGTCATTCCGGTGGACTGATTTTGCTCATGTCGTCACCTACGGTCGTCTCAGGACCCGTACATTACTGCAAAGGCCTCCAATCACCTTTTTGATCCCGCTTCATCGTCGCCAATTATTCCACACATCAAGAACAAAGTAGCTATGGGTTTGGACTTGTTCGTTAGTCCGCACTCACCGCGTTAGTGGTTCTAAACATCACCAAACAAAAATCACGCCATGCCGAGGGTATAAAAATTACATGAAGAAATTTATACAAAATCCCCTACCTCAATAGTTGATGTCAGACATCGGCGTTGCGGGGAAGAGGATTGTAGGTGTCGTCGGAGTGCACTGAGGAGGAAGCAGCATCTCCTCTCTTGTCACGGAGAATTGAAAGGGTGGGGTGTCATCGATCTTCGAGGAACTAGTGTTCTTCGTCGTTCTTCGCCAGAGGCCGGCATTCTTCATCATTCTTCGTCGGAGACTGAAGTTCCTCCAAAAGCTCCAAGCTCTCCCGATCTCTCCCACACAACGAAGCATCTTCCCCAAATTAAATAATAGGTTCATCCTATTATTTAATTAAACACACAAGAATCTCCCATAATTAAATCCTCAAATTTAATAAAACGTGTTGAAAATTTAATTAGGGAAGGGAGAGGGTACGTCCCCATTTAATTTACATGTTGGCAAATAAAAAGGGGGGGTTTCAAAATTAATGAGGGGTTGTTAATGGGTTTGGTGGAAATTAAATGGTGGCGCTCGTGTGGGCCCCACTTCTCTAACATCCACTCTTGGGTAGTTAAGGGTCTGTGGGCCCCCACTCTTAACTACCCACAGGGGGGGGAACCCACCTTATAGAATAAAAATTGATCCGTCAATTTTTTTATTTACTTATTAAAGAAACACCCAAAAATATCTTCTCCTCCTTTGCGAACACAACTATGGTAAGTATACCCTTAAGAAATTACCGGTGCTGTGAGTTTATCGGTGCCCTTAGATTTTAATTCCGAGCATTGGTTCAAAAGTTAGAAAAACCTGCTCATTCCTTCACTGAACGTACCCGAGCTAAACTTCAAAAATTGATTCCGGGCACACCGGGCCTCAGAATCAAGCATCGTCAGAAGCCACAAACTCATAAAATTCCAAATTATTTTTAAAAAAAATGACTTGAAATTTCTAGGTATTTACATCACTCCCACCTCAAGACTTTACATTACCATAAAGATACAATAAAACTAGGGGAAAAAATGAGGGTACTGAGCACACATATGAGCATCCCGCTCCCATGTGCTCTCCTGGAGGTTCCTGTGCTGCCAACGAATGCGTACCAGAGTAATCGACCGTCTACGTGGGAACCACTCCTATCGATCCTTGATCTCCACTGGGACCTCCACAAAAGTCACCCCGTCATCGATGTCTAGCTCTCAGTGGTTGATGATATGTTTCGGGCTGTGCACGTATCTCCTCAGCTGAGATACTTGGAAGACGTTGTGCACCCGGGGCAATTGAGGTGGAAGGGCCAGGTGGTAAGCCACCTCTCCCACACTGCTGAGGACCTGAAAAGGCCCGATGAAGCGCGAAGATAACTTACTGCCCTGGACAAATCTCTGTAATCCACGTCAATGTGAGAACCATAAGAAAACATGGTCTCCATCCTCGAACTCTAGTGGTCTCTGCCTCCTATCAGCATAGGACCTTTATCTACTCTGTGCAATCCTCATCCGCTCCTGGATGATATGCACCTTCTCCGTCGTAGCCCTAACTATCATTGGTCGTACGAGTGATGACTTCCCAGGGTCAGTCAAGCATAGATGTGATCTGCATGGTCGGCCGTAAAGTGCCTCGTAAGGTTCCATCCCGATGGTGGATTGGTATTTTTTGTTGTACGCAATATCCACCAAGGGTAGGTGATCCTCCCAGCTATAACCAAAGTCAAGGACACATGCATGCAGCTTGTCCTCGAGTGTCTAAATGGTCCTCTCTGTCTGGCCATCCGTCTGCAGGTGAAAGGCAGTTCTCAGACGTAGCTGAGTCCTGAAAGCCTCCTATAACCCCTTCCAAATCTAGGAAGTAAAGCGAGTGTCTCGATCAGAGACGATAGATGATGGAACACTATGAAACCGTATGATCTTCTAAACGTAGAGGCGTCCCAAGATCTCTTTTGAGCCCTGCTCTCTGATCGGTAGGAAGTGGGCCGACATGGTGAGTCGGTCTATGATCACCCAGATGGTATCATGTCCTCTGGAAGTATGTGGAAGCCCCATCAAGAAATCCATGGATATCATGTCCCAATTCCACTTCGGGACCTCTATGAGATGTACCAAGCCTGTAGGTACCAGGTGCTCTGCCTTCAATTGCTGTAAAGTGAGGCACCATGAAATGAACTCTGCTACAGCCCTCTTCATACCCGGCCACTAGTACTGTCATCTGAGGTCCTGATACATCTCTGCTACTTCAGGATGTACTGCTTGAGGGGAAGTGTGTAACTCCCTCATCACCTCCTCCCGCAGTGTAACCGGTACCACGGTACATCCCTGGAAGAGGATGACGTGCTCCCCGCCTTCAGAAAATCCATCAGGTGCCATCCCTGAGGATATCTGAGCACGTCGCGCCTCACATTCAATGTCCACATGTTGTGCCTCTCTGACCTGCTAAAGATATAGAGGAGTGACTGTGAGGGATTGTAGATAGGCTTCCCCATCTCTATCCACGAAGGATATCAGTAAAGCGGCTAACTACTCTGTCTCCTCTCCAAGTAGTTGAATGCCCGATCTCTTGTTGAGAGCATCATCCACAACGTTCCCCTTCACAGGAGTATAGACAATCTCAAAGTCATAATCCTAGAGGAACTTGGGCCATCGCCGCTGTCTCAGGTTCATGTCCTTCTGTGAGAAAATTTACCAGATACTCTGGTGGTAATAGTAGACTGTAAAGCGTGCGCCCATCAGATAGTGTCACCACATCTTCAGGGCGAAGACCACTACTGCTAACTCCAGGTCATGGGTAGCGTAGTTCTGCTCGTGTTGACTCAAATTCCATGAAACATAAGCAATCACTGCTCTCTCCTACATCCGGACACACCAAAGCATAGTCCCTGATGCATCGTAGTAAACTATGTACCCTACGACCTCCTCCGGTAGCCTCAAGATGGGCGCACTAGTCAATCTCTGCCTTATCTCCTGGATGCTCTACTGACATCTGTCTGACGACATGAATGGTTTCCCCTTCTTCGTCAAAGTTGTAAGTGGTGATGCAACTCTGGAGAACTCTGGCACAAATCTCTGATAGTACCCAGTCATACCTAGGGAGCTCCGCACCTCCGTCATGCTCCTGGGTGGCTCCCAAGAAAGTACTGCCTCGACCTTCGTGGGATCCACTGCAACTCCCGCCTCTAAGATGATGTGTTCCATGAAGTGGACCTCTCGGAGACAGAACTAGCACTTTATGAGATTACCATAAAATTGGTGCTCTCGGAGTGTATCTAGTACAACCCATAAGTGGTAGGCGTGCTCCTCCTCGGTGGTCGAGTAGATCAGTATGTTGTCAATGAAGACTATGACAAACCGATTAAGGTAGGGTTGGAAGATCCTATTCATGAGACTCATGAACACTGCTGGAGCATTGGTCACACCAAAGGGCATGACCAATAAGTCATACTGGCCATACTGACACCTGAAGGTCATCTTCTGCACATCCTCATCTTGAACTCGGAGCTGATGATAGCCTGACCTAAGGTCTATCTTCGAGAACCAACGTTCTCCCTTGAGCTCATCAAAGAGGTCCTCAATCCTCAAGACGCGGAAAATTTTTCCTCATTGTCACCTGGTTCAGGTGACGGTAGTCGACACATAGTCGTAATCCCCCATCCTCCTTCTTAGTGAATAGAACCGAAGAAGCCCAGGGTGAAACACTGGGTTAGATGAAACCTTTCCCCTGTAAGTCCTCCAGCTGTACCTACAGCTCAAGAAGCTCAGTGGGAGCCATCCGATATGCTGGAGTGGATATCGGTGATGTCTCGGGGTACAGGTATATATATAAATCTACCTCCCTATGAGGAGGTAGTCCTGGAACATCATCAAGAAAAATGTCTGCATACTGATCCACTAGTACAGGAAAACTCGGACTCTGCATGTCAACTACTCTGAGGATGAGACTAGGCAACTGATGTGTGATCGGCTGCCCACTCCTCTGCGTGATTCCATCCAGTGTTGAGAAGGTTCCCTTCTCACCGGTGAAGGAGAACCTAGTCCCATTCGTGCGGACACACCGCACCTTGGGCCTAATATAGATGATCTGAGCATGGACTGTAGATAACCAGTCCATACCCAGGATGACATTGTAAGGCCTCGACGCCGCTACAAGAAGATCCCAGCCGAAGCTCTCACCTCCTAGAGTAAGATCACACTGCCGGAACCAGTGCGTAATCGTCGAGTCTGCTCCCGTAAGAGTCTCTAGATGCAAAGATTGAGTCAACAGCTCTGTTAGAATCTCCGAACTGCGAACAAAGGCAGCGATAATAAATGAATGACTCGAACCTGTGTCTATAAGAACTACAGCAAGGGTGGAGTAGACACAGATAATACCTCGAATCCTCTCGGGTGCGCCATGGTCATAATCCTCTACTGCCTAGAGATGAGCCTGCCTCTGCCCGCTAGCTCCCTGTGGTTAGCTCCCTGTGGTCAGGGTGGACCTCCTAGGGGTGGTGGTGGTAGAGCCTCGAAGCGTCGTCCACCACCCGCTGCTCAGCCAGCTCCTCTGCCTCATCCTCCTGCTCCCTGCGGACCCCCAAAGTCGAACCTCTACCTCTACCTGGGAGTTCCCTCCCCTTTCTGATGCTCGTCTGCATGGCGGGTCGGGCAGTCACGAGCCATGTGGTTCTACCCGCCGCATGCATAGCACTGCATGATCCTCGTAAGGCGGGCTCTACAGCATGATCCCCACACAGCTGATCCTATATCCTAAGGTCACCCACCTATCGGCCTAGTCCGCTTGGACCCCTGCGTCGTCTGTCGATTGTTGGCTGCAGAAGACTCTGTTCTGTGCCATCCTGCGGTGGGTCTCGCTGATGATGGCTGCTCGGCAAGAAATCTCTCCACTAATAGGGTTTGCTTCATCACCCCCACCTACGTCGGGATGCTGATGGGAATCCTCAAATCTCTGATCTCATGCCTCAGCCCATGCTCAAAGGTCCAGACCTGGAAGAATGGGTCTCGTACCATGTTCGTGGAGTAGCGCAAGAGGTCGGTAAATCTCACCGAGTACTGGGCTACTGACATGCTGCCCTACTGTAGTTGTAGTAACTCTTGGATGCGCACCGCATGGAGGGTGGCTGGAATGAACTCTTAGCGGAAGAGGCTCTCAAAGTCTGTCCAAAGTAAAGATGCCTCATCGTGCACCTAGAGCATTAGGCTCCACCATCTACCTACTACTGCGTGTAGGAGACTCATGGCAAGGATCACCCAGAGGTCTGATGGTGTCCCTACCAATCTGAAGACTCTGACGATAGCCTCCATCCAATCCTTGACTGCCTGAGGATCCGTCTCTCCGTGAGACCTGAGCGGCCTCTACCTCTGAAACTTGTGCATCGCGCTCAGGTGGCATGCACTCTCCGCCGCTTTGGCTGGTTTCATCAGTGGCTCAGCGGGTAGAGGTATCGCTGGTGCCTCCACTGTAATGGGGCCCTGCACCGAGGCCTCGTCACTCGATGGGATGCCATCCCATACGTAACTAGAAACCCTAGCTGGCTGCATTCATGGGGCCATTCTGAAAAGAAACAGGTGCGCCACAGTTAGTATAGTATACCCGGTGAGCTGACACAAAGAAATCACAAAGAAAACTTTTGAAAGGAAACACAGAGGCAATCAGTGTTTTCGTGCACTGAGTCCGAAATCAGAGGTCAGGGTTCTGGTGTATTGATATGTCAACCGCCTCACCAACGTTGGACTCCCTGGACTGAAAACAACACTCAATACTCTTAACATTATTGATTCATAGAGAATAAATTATTAGAGTCATGTGTTCTGTGGTAGAACCGACTCCTCTGATACCAATTTGTCACGACCCGTCCTCGAGGCCCGTGTCGTGACTACCCCAAGCCTGCCTTCCATAGGCCAGGGGCTAGCGACTATCACCAAAGGCTTAAATCCCAAAAGAAAGGAAGGAATTTCCTTTATGAAGAACACACACAATAGTGTATGCAAGTGAAGTATGCACTAAGTAAAACTGGGTACAAGGTAAGTGATGAAAAGTAAATTGGCCAGTATACAAACCCAACTGAAAGTAGAGTGAAAATGAAAGGAAAGTCCAATAGCAATAAGTAAAACAGCAACACCGAGTCATCCTCCAAAAATCCCACCGGAAGGGTGGATACAGATAGTCTCCTCAGCTCCTCGGGTCTGGTCGTCCGCCCCATGTACATCCCGCCAAGTGGTCCACCTCCGGGTACCGTCCAGCTCCACAAGCCTCCACCTCGATCAGTGTTGTCCATCGTCTGCATCCAACACAACGTAGTGCGGGCATAGCTTGTGCAGGGGTGAGTATACGGTACTCAGTAGTGACCCCGAGACCCCTGAAGGACTCTCAGAATCCACGAAGGACAAACCAAAAAATAAATATACAATCACGAAGTATCAACAACACTACTTAGGTATATGCCAATACATATACCTAAGTCATCAGTTAAAGTTCATCTCCAACTCTCAAGCCCAAGCACAACCTAGTCCACACAGGAAAACACAACCAAATCCACACAGGTAAGAAAGTCAATCACATCAATGATAATGATTGAAAAACAAGACTCATCTCACACAGGTATAAACTTTATAAGGTTATAGATATGATCAGATGTAGCCACTGATTCATCTAAGCTGTCGGACACACATAGGATACAAGACCAGCTAAGCTGTCAGACCCACACAGGATACAAGACCAGCTACTTTTCCGGACACACACAGGATACAAATACATAGGTCAAATACTTCCGGACCCACATAGGATACAAAAACAATAGTCATTGCCGTCGAAACCATAGAGGATCCCAGTACAGTCGTCATTGCTGCCAAACCCATGGATGATCCAAGTATAGTCGTCATCGCTGCCGAATCCATAGAGGATCCAAGTGCAGTCGTCATCGTCGCAGTTGCAGCTAGCTCTTGGTTTCCCACACACAGCATGCTCGATTCCAAGATGGTCCACTCCTCGAGTAAGAGCGAGTCGATACATCAACTTTCATGACGTCCAAAGTTGATGTATCCCAAAGTTCTGTCTCGTCAAAAGAAACCCAACACGATAGACGGTGTGTCAATCCGACGCCCGGTCTGAGAGTTATTGGCTTTTCCGTCCCAGGGGCCCGGTTGGTTTTTAATCTAAAACCAACCCCACCGTACTCCAGCTGCATCCAAACCTCAAGAAGAGTAATCCAAAGGGACCATCCTAACAAAAGGATCTAAACGCAATTGACGGAACATCAATCAGATTTCTGGTCCTTAAGATATAAGTGTTTCCGCTCCAAGGGCCCGGTTGGTTTCAGGTTCAAGCCAACCTGGTTGTACCTAAACTTTTCTAAAACCTCGAGTGTAATATACCAAAACGACCGTCTCGATCCAAGTATTCCTATGCAATTCATGGTGCATCTATTGGAGGTCCTTATCTCAAGTTAGGGGCAAAAGACAAAAAATGGTCTGAAGTGGGGGGGTCTGGGCCCAGCCCGACCTGGCCCAACCCCCCTGGGTTGGCCCGAACCGGGTCACCCGACTCGGGTCTAGGTCCGGCCCGGCTGGGCGTAGCCCTGTCCAGCTGGGTGTGTCCCAACCTGGTCCGGCCAGTGGGTGCGCTGGCTCGGCCAGCGAGCAGAGCAGGGGAGGAAACCCCCCCCCCCCCATGTTCCGTGGACGCGGCGCCTGGCGCCGCATATCCCATGGATCCCGCACAGCCACGAGATCCACCCCTTACCCCCGCGACGGGCATCAGCTGCAATGGGATCCTACTGGCGGCGCGCAGGGGCGCCGCTGCCTCCGGCTGCCGGCGCCGCTGAAGATTTCCACGGGCCACCATAGTCATTCTGGTGGTCTGTTTTTGCTCCTGTTTTCACCTGCGGTCGTCTCGGGACCCGTACATCACTGCGAAGGTCTCCAATATCCTTTTTGATCCTGATTCATCATCGCTAATTATTCCTCACATCAGGAACAAAGAAGCGGTGGGTTTGGACTTGTTCGTTAGTCCGCACCCACCGCGTTGGTGGTTCTAAACATCACCAAACAAAAAGCACGCCATGTTGAGGGTATAAAAATCACATGAAAAAATTTATACAAAATCCCCTACCTCAATAGTTAATTTCGTACATCGGTGTTGCAGGGAAGAGGATCATAGGCATCTTCAGAGCACTCTGGGGAGGAAGCAGCGTCTCCTCTCTTTTCACGGAGAAGAGAAAGGGTGGGACATCGTCGATCTTTGAGGAACCATCATTTTTTGTTGTTCTTCTTCAGAGGCCAGTGTTCTTCGTTGTTGTTCATCAGAAAACGACATTCTTCCAAAAGCTTCCAGATCTCCTGATCTCTCCCGCACAACAAAGTATCTTCCCCAAATTAAATAATAGGTTACTCCTATTATTTAATCACACATGCAAGAAACTCCCAGAATTAAATCATCACATTTAATAAAAAGTGTTGACAATTTAATTAGGGAAGGGAGAGGGTAGGTCCCCATTTAATTTACACATTGGAAAATAAAAAAGGGGGGTTTCAAAATTAATGAGAGGTTGTTAATGGGTTTGGTGGAAATAAAAAGGTGGGGTCATGTGGGCCCCACTTCTCTAACATCCACGCTTGGGTAGTTAAGGGGCGGTGGGCCCCAACTCTTAACTACACATGGGAGGGAAAAAACCACCTTATAGAATAAAAATTGTTCCAAAACTTTTTTTATTTACTTCTTAAACAAACCCCCAAAAATAACTTCTCCTCCTTTACGAATGCAACTACGGTAAGTGTCCCCTTAAGCAATATTCAGCACTGTGAGTTCATCGGTGCCCTCAGATTTTAATTCCTAGAATCGGTTCAAAAGTTAGAAAAACCTTCTCATTCGTTCACTGAACGTACCTAATCTAAACTTTGAAAATTGATTCTAAGAACACTGGGCCTCAGAATCAAGCGCCGTTAGAATCCACAGACTTGTAAAATTCCAAAGTATTATAAAAAAATTCCTTGAAATTTCCTAGTCTTTACATAAATGGATTAAGCCCACTATGATGGGGTTCAACTATGGCTACCAAGGTTATTTCATGAATCCTCTAAGGAATTGATGATTTGAGGGTTGGAGGTGTAGGTAGATATTCTCCAAGCCCATGTAGTTGAGTCCACTCATGAAAGGATTCCATGGTAGAAACTATTGTGGTGTGCATGATGTGGCGTAGATGTGTTTGCGTAAGTGCTGGGTGCGATGAAAGCCCATTGAGAGAACCATTCCCTATGAGTAGTTGTGTTGGTGATTACAACTTCAGTCTTAGTTTTTGTAATGTCCTTCTATTATCTTGAGGGCCTGTTTTGGAATAATATTATCTCTCCTTTCTCCCCATTCATGGTTTTTGGGAACCATTGAAGTGCCTGAATTCTGTTGCAATGACCAACCTTCCTGAGCAATACTTGATACCAAGATTTCACAAGAGGCTATAACATTATAGGATAGCGCATCATATTGGATTTAATATTCCTAAGGAGTGAAAAAGTTTAATGATTCATACTAACCCAACCATTGAATACATTCTCATGACATGGATTTAGAGATCAGATGTTGAAGAGTTGTAATGCATTGGAAGTAAGAATATTGCATATTTGCACTGTGACTTTCCATTTTTGGATCCCAAACCATGGAAATAGTAGCTAAGTCTAGCTGAAAATAGTGTATACTGATTGTATAAATGTGACAATCATATCCTATATAATGGATATTCCAATCCTTTAGTTACTGATGTGTAGTCCACAAATTGTGGTTTAGATGAGGGATTCACTCCTTTTCTAGGTCAGTTGGTATCTCATAGTCAAAAATATCAAGGGGTCGAAACATGATGGGGAGGTTACATCTGAAAAAATCTCTCCATATATCAATTTTTACCTCCTCATCCTTAGACTTATATGCATCCATCTTATCAAAGCATAGAATATGGCTCTAATGGTCACATACTGACAGAAGAGGGGTCTGGCTAGAAGTTGATGGTGAACCATATACAGTTGAACCTATTGATTTGAGCACCTCTCTATACAATGGTTCTTCATTTTTGAACACCTCTATATATTTAGGTGTAAGAAAAAAGGGAGGGTTTCCTTGCCCATGGTAGATATCTCTTTAGGGAGGTTGATGGGGATGGATTTCAGGAGTAGAGTCCATGTGATCCATCTTCACACTACAATGAAGAGGAAAATTGTGGTAATGAAAATATTCTAATTCCACTTAGATAAAAGAGTTTAAGGACCCTTTTGGTGTTGAGAATTTATCTCGAACCACTTTTAGGACACTAGAATTGAACAGATTAAGAATATGGTCCATTTTCTACCTCATGGTCTAGATATACTAACCATTATTTAGTAATTATGTAGGGATATGAGCCTTCTATTTGGTGGTTGCTGAAACTTGTATCTAACATCCTAGAATTGTGGGAGTATGAGAATGCTACTGAGAATCAATCAGAATATATTGATAATTTCCCATAATATTGACAGGAATGTGAGCTTGTCCAGAGGCATGTTCCATTCTAACTTGGTGAGCCTCAATTAGGATGAGAATATGAGCTTGATCCTAACCCTTTGGAATATGTCACTGATGTTTCTTGCTATAAATATGATCATTCCCCCTAGTCATGTGACGCTCTCACATAGTGGGATCCAGTTAGATCGTGAATATGAGTCCGGTAAAAATATGCATTCCCCATCGAAATATGCCGACAGACCTATAGAATAGGATAAGGAATATGATCCCCCTATATTTCCATGGAATGATTTTGGCACAATCGTTCTTCAGGGAAAGTCAGAATATGAACTAGGCATCCATGATCTTCCGGAATATGAAATATAGATTCACTGATAGGAATATGAAAATATATTTAGGCGTTTTTGATTCTCACTTGGGTAGCCCTATCTATAACAACGATTTTTACATGATCTTAAACCTCAAGAGTATTCCACTGGACTTCTTCCACAGGATTATAAGAATGTAATGAGGCATGTGTACCTCTTACATGGTGATCCCCAGCCATAGTGGGGATATGATCCTGATCATGGGACTTTGTTATATGTAACCAGAATTATTTTAAAGGAATTCTCTCCATTCCCGAGGCATGTGCCACTCTCACCTAGTGAGCCCCAGTTGGAACATGAGTATGAGCTTAGTTTTATGTATTTCCCTTCATCGTAATATGGGGATAATTCTCTCGAAAAAGAGTAAGATTGTGTGATAGCTCTGGTAAAACCACCTTTTTATGATCAGAGTGTTGAGTTTTCCTATTTGTATGGATAGGAGTATGTGCATAACCCTTCATCTGTAACAGTGTTGGAATATGCCAACAGAGTTCTCTAGATTTTTCTAAAATATATTGACATTTTACCAGAGTGTGTGAAGGAATATAAGTCTAAAAATTCTCCATCACCATTATATAATGGAAGATATCTTTCATGAATGGGGGTAAGAGTATGAGACTCCCATGTTCCTGATGTGGGGATACGCCTACAGACATATTCCAAATGAGTAGGGATATGATCCTACTTCATAGTTCCTACATGAATATGTTGGAAGTCATCATCATCATTAGTGTGGGTATGATCCCTATCCTTTATACATAACACCTTCCCTCTCTAATGAGGCGTCCTTATAGATCACGCATTGGTGTTAGAGGGAGCTATGTGTCGGATGGTACACTAAGTAGGTGGCCGATGGGTACTAGAAGGATGGAATCAGTGACCGCGGTTTACATGTTCCCTCTTTTGGGGAACTTGAACCAAAAGGGATCCATATTTTTCCACTTTCTCCAACTTCATTAGATGTGGAAGGTTGCGGTTTTCACACTCCAAGGATAATCTTCTGAAGTTATTGGTCCTAGCAACAAGGGATGTTGTATTAGCAGCATCCTTTCCCAGATGATGTAGACTCACCAGTCGTCATTCATAGATAACATCTCGGGTAACATCCATGGTTTGGATTATACCATGTCCTTGGTAATCTCATACCATCATGTTTCTTAAAATTCATTGGAGTTATCTTGAAAGTGAGATTATTTTGCGACCCATAGAAGTTGCAGTCGCGAATGATTTTCCGGGGCAAATGCTAGATGATGAAGACATTTTCTCAAATCGGGGTGTTGTAAATGTTTGTATTAATAAAGTCAAAAATGAACATGGTTTATAATTAGAGAAATATCACAGGCATAATATACTCATTTATATATTCATAGTTAACACAATTTTCCTAGTATTACCCGATTCATCCATTCTACTCCTTTGGACATGTAAAAATGTGGATGGACTTATTTTATGAGAACCCTAGTTATATAAGATCATCAATAAGATCATGTCGATAATACTACATTATTTGGAAAGGGTTTTCAAAAAAATAGTATTGACAAATTTTAACCCAATAATTCTATTATTTATGATATTTTTGTCAGTTTTACTATTTTGTTTTCATATGCAAGAAACCAAAATGGCCTAACGGAATAAAAACCCAACCATTTCATCATTAGATAAATTCATATTGGGTTCACCATTTTTTTCTCTGGTTTTTTAGGCATGAAATGGATTTCACCCATCAGGATACCATTTTCACTTTTCCTAAAAACTCTAAATGGTACCCCCATAGATAGATGGGTACAGACCAACATTCCATAGGACAACAATCATATGGGTTTTTAGGCCTAGAAACTCTTGGGGACTTTCACTAGTCGAGAGTATGAGAGTTCGGGCTTATCAGGACCTTTTAGAGGGAATTGTTTCCTACTCCAAGAATCCCCTGTAGATTTAAGATATGTTCATTTATATATTCCTAATCTTGATATGTGACATGTTACCCTATCACAACTATTCATTGGTTAATTATATCATTAATGAAAGAAAGGTACTATCGTTGATTAACTGATTAGAGTGCGATATCATTATTGAATTATTTTTATTTATCCATGTTCTTCATCCATATCCTTAATGATGAATAACCAATCCTTTTCTAAATCATTATGACCAAATTCAATGGATTATGATGACACATTAAGATGTGGTTCATATTATGAGCAGGGGAATGAGCCATTAAGTGGCATCCTACATATCCTAGTTTTTATAGGATTAAAAACTCATGTAGTTTGTTAATCTTGTGTAGTTTGGCATCATGCAGAGAGGAAATATGTGTAGGTACTGAGACACTAAATATTTGTGCTTGGGTCTCATGGAAACATCCTAAATATCCTGGTTATGGAAGGAATTATAGTCATCATAGTTCAACCATTCCCATGGGATTATCAACAAGGTATATTCCCTTATATGAGGGGTGTTCATACCATAACAATACTCTTGGAATACATTCCCAGATTGTCGTTGTGAGTGAAGATTTATGATGCCCAATGAGGTGCTCATTGCATCACCCAACACCCACACAATATATTTTTGATGTGAGATGAAATGGGGAATAAATGATCATTATCATTGCATATACATCTAGGAAATATGTGTTGAGATAGTCCTTTTTATGTTTGTTATAGATCTTGGGCATTGAGAAGGCATCCTACATATCCTATGTATGATAGGTATCAAAGTCATCCTTTTTTGGTTTATGTTGCAGTTTACACATTGAGGTTGTCATATTGATTGGTTATTACACCCTAAGGTTTTCCAATAGATCAGGGCTTACACTCTAAGATTCCCTTATTGATCGGTACTTACAATCTAAGGCTTCACATATAACCCTGGGATGTATAGTCCAGATTACATAATCATTGGAAAACCCTAAGACAACATGACCTATGATCATTGTGAGAAACAAGGGTTATCAAGTGATCAATGAAATTTTATTGGATTTGGGTTTGGATACTGGGATTACCTTGTATAATCAATATAGATATTAGACCATGAAGAGGTTCCCTATGTATCCTGAATATGGAAGGGATTAGATTCGTTGTAGTTCCCTTTATGTTGGGGCATAAAATATGGGGCTGACTTTATATTTGTAGCTTAAACACCGAGGATGGATATATCTATTAAATCATGGGAATCCCTTATGACCTAGCATGCATGTCTATAGGGTGTCGCATGAACCAAGTGACTTTTCCATGGGACATTGAAAGACCCAATAAGCTTGAATTTAATGTTATCTAATGAACTATCTTAACACATTTGGGAGGTGTCACAAGGGTCAGTACCACATGGTTCGAATGATGTTGTGATTCTGGGATAACATTCCTAGATTTCATCGCGAGACCTGGCCACCATGTCTGTAGTGCATCATGGGTCTCAAATGGCTTGCTCTGAGGGTGTCGTAAGATCTTTATTTTCATT
This sequence comes from Viscum album, assembly GCA_963277665.1. Taxonomy (NCBI): domain Eukaryota; kingdom Viridiplantae; phylum Streptophyta; class Magnoliopsida; order Santalales; family Viscaceae; genus Viscum; species Viscum album. The sequence goes on along the minus strand of OY728153.1, from coordinate 1,545,562,219 downwards.
CCCATATGCGACAACAAGACTTGACAGATATGAGAGAACTCTTTTATATGAGTGAGTCAATGTATCTAAAGGAAATTGCAAGGTTCGGGAGATAAACCTAGAAGGTTTCATGAAACTGATGTGGTGTGCCCAGTGGGGCCTGTGTGATTTTTTTGACGTGTCCAGGGGATTTTTCATTTCCCAAATAGCATACTGATGTAATGTCACAAGATCTAGGTGGCATGTCTTGATGATGTCATATGTCCTTATATGACTCACGCAAAGTGCATGAGGACCAACAAGTAGTTCTTTCATTTATATCTTCTACTTTTTATCTTGATTCTTTCCCTTATATTGTGAATGCCTTAGGTTTGTGCATTATCAGTTTATTTTGAGTCTCATGTGATTTGAAAAAACATGTGGTATGTTATTCACGTTCCTTTCAAACAACACATTGTGTGATCTATGAAAGATCATGAGAAGTACCTTATATATGGTTCATGATTGATCTAGATGTTCACCAGTATATTTCTGGATAAAATACTTTTCATTCATGAGATCTGTCATTACGAGAAATCTGCTTCATTGTATAGGCTTGGTACTAATGGAAAAAGTCATACCCTCTCATTCATCCAATTTTAGATGTCCAATCTCAGGTGAAAAAATTCCAACTTTGACTCCTTATCTGGATTGGTTCCCCATAGAGTGTCTTGGTGATTTCACATACAATAATCAAAATCTAATGTAGTACATCACATCCTTGATATCATTAACCTCTAGAAGCCAATAGAAGTAGAACCACCCCAAGACACCTAAAATCTCTCTCCCTCACATCCCAAATCACCATGAAGACCGACACTCAGATCTATATTGTGGGAGAGGTATAATCTTAGTAAAGATCTTAAGAACGAGTGGAGAATTACACTTACAAATCAGCACTACTACAAATTTGGGCTATAGCCACGGACCTATTGTAACACCCTGAGATTTTATGAAAAATATTCTTTTAATTTTATTAATGTCTTGTGTTGTATTCTACACCAAGATTACCTTGCGCTATACCCAACACCGTATTAGCTTGTAGTATACGCAACACTATTCTTGGATCGTGTTACACACAATTTTGATAATAGTTATTCTACGAAACATTGAGTATATATATATATATATATATATATATATATTCAATGTATAAATGAAATATGGTTGGATTCTGTTATACGAAACAACGAAGGATTCTTTCACAACACGCAACCCTGACTTGGCTTGCATTACACGCAATCGCTACCTTCCTCGATAGCGTGTATAGTACGCAATAACGAGTTTCACTAAACAACAATATGCTATTAAAATATTATTAAAACTAGCCGTTATGAATAGTAACAACCACTTTGTGAAATTTTGTAAATTTTATTTTTCAAAATGGATTTCATTTTTGGATTCTGAATATCGAAATTAGCTTAGGGTGAAATTTTGGTAATTTTCGGATAACTTTCATATTTTGATGAATAGTGGAAATTACTAAATTTTAATTAAAAACAACTTTTTCAATCGAAATAATTAATAGTGATAAATTATTAATTTGAGTGGTTTTAAAGTATATTTAGAATATATTTTTTATAATTTAATACAATGTTGGTCATTGGATGTAATTTCACATTTAAACCAGAAATAAACAAGTGTCAATCTTTTGATAGTTATTATCTCTTAAAAACACGCCTTTTGTTTTGACGACGGGAATTAATTTTTAAATTAATTAATGAAGCTGATATGGTTTGAATTTGGTAAAATATAAATAATTTTTGAGTTCATAATATCAAATATAGCTTAGGCCTAATTTTTGGTATTTTTCAGAAAACTTTCAATTTTTGATGAATAGTGAAACCACTAAGTGGTAGTTAAAAAAACTGAATTTTTCATAAAACTTAATTTTACCGCTTCTGTGAATGGAATTTCGAAAATCCGAGAGACGTGGTTAATATCAAGGACTAAAATGTGGTTCAATGAGATGAAAATAATTTTTGGTGAATAGTAACTTTTTACTTTTTTTACCACGGTAAAAAGTAAATAGGGCAATTAAGGGTAAAGATGATATTATTATTACCCTAACACATGTCATAATTCTATTGGATAAGTTTAATTCAACAAAAAACAAACTTAGGAATAAAATATGACCATTTATCCCTACTTGGATTAGATTAGGACATTTATTATTAATTTATTTAAAGAAGGGTTAAAATAGTTAAAATCAAAGTTTAATAAGTAAATAATTTTTAATATGGGGTTATACATAAGATAAATTCGACTATAAATATTCATTAGAAAGATAAAACTATTTCCTACATAATTATATTTTATTTATAATTTTTAGACTTTAAATAAATTAATTTATTTATGACACAACGATGACGTAGTAATTACCCTTTTAAGGAAATGTTAACATAATTGATGTTATAAATGCTCAAATAAATGTAATTTGAGACTTTTTATGAATTCCACGAATTATATAAGTTAATATTATATATTAGTGTTGATTTAATCAACTTGTTTAGAACATATAATTCTTTTATAATTTTCACAAAAATAAATTACTAAATAGTGTCAAAATTAACATAAAATAGTTTTTAAAACAAATATTATATTATTAATTGTTATTTTATTCCTAAAAATCTACGGTTTGGCAAAATTACTTATATAAGGATATATATATTAATAATAAACAACTTGGGGTTCGTTTGGCATGTTATAGTAAGTATATTAACCATATAGTGTAAGAAAACAAAAAGTCACGGTAAAAGTTAAATTATTTAACTTAGAGTTAAATCTAATTGATAAGGTTAAAATAATAACATAAACTTGTCTAAATCATATTGGTTGATAGAATTTCCACCCATCCCCACTTTACCTTCGAAATAAGACCCTTTGGAACCATTATAAAATGATTTTGACTTTAATATAAAATAATATTTTGAGATATTCCTAAGGTGCCCCTCTCCTCCCTTATAAAAGGGCACCTCCTCCCCCTCCTCATCACACCAATTTGAGCACTCAAGCTCGGCCAACCCCTGAAAAAATCCCTTCTCCACTTACCTAGAATAATCCTAGAGGTCCTGGTCTTCTTAAAAGACCAATCTTAGTTCCCTAAGTGGAGGATTCGAAGAGGCGTTTCAAAGAAGAGGTAATATCCATTACCGATCTTTTCAATTTCTTTCTTCTTAAACTTATTCTTATTTAGTTGTTTCATGATAAATTAATAAAATCATTATTACTTTTATACTGATATGTTATTTTAAATATGAAACAACCCTAATTCACCTTCTATCCATCCTACGGAAAAATGAAATCACCGCGCGTGCGTACGTACGGAATACCGTCTCCACGCCGTGGTGTAATCTATTTTCCACCTTCACCTTACAAGGATGGGTATAATGGTGTAATGAGTAACTATATATGATTATTATAAAGTGATATTGATACTGAAATATTATAAATTCACTTAAATACAATTCCACGATCATGGGAACAATATCATCGCTCGTGCGTACGTACGGAATACCGTCTCCACGATGTGATGCGACTCGTTCTACATGATCATCATTACATAGTAATTATATAAATGAATTGAATGAATAAATATGATATATGTTACACTAATACCATTCTGGATATAAGGTATCTATATGTTATCTATAACCCTAAAAGAAGAATAAGAATTTATTCGGAAAAACACGCCTAAGAACAAAAGGCAATAAAGACCCGAGTAACAAGTAACAATGAAATATTACTAATAAGAAGCTAAGAATATGACCATATATGATATCATATCAATATGTATGATTCTGTAATAAGTCAATAACATTATTTAAAACATTATACAGGAGCTTCAAACATGTACAAAGCAAATCGGACCTAAGGTAAGGGAAATATCACAATCTCATTTTTATCTGAGATTTTTTATACTTTAGTATTTACTGGGGTGTATTTTATCATCCAAATCCATGTTTCCTCAATATGTAATATTATTTACATCCACATAAAATTGTTTAAATCCTATTTTACCCTTCGGTGAGTTTTTAGTAAAAGATATGAAAGGAATCTTTTGACGTTTTTCGTACGAGGTACTTTTTGACTTTTCCGACAAAAGTACGAGAAGAATGTTTTTTTAACTTATACGGCATGAATAGATTTTTAAAACATTATTTCCAAGAAGCTTAATTTACAAGTTTTCAAGTTTATTTTTAATCAACTTATTTTAGTTTAAAGTTGTATGACATGTTAAGAAAGGAAAAATGTTTTTGAAGTAGAAAGGATATTTTCCTCAAGAATGGAGTTCAAATGTTTTATCAAAATTATTTTCCATCTAAGATAATATAGGGTTCTATTTTTATCCCTATTATTACATTGATTTGATTATGTTTTGAGGGAATTATTTTTATGAAGTCATTTAACTTATATGATTTGTTTTATGATGTCATGATGTTTCAAGAATCCCATTTTTGTTACATGTGTTATGCAATGATGTATGATTTATGATTATGTGGCACACATAAGAAAGATTAATTATGAGATGGGTGGGACCTATATCTCCCTCCAATGCATTGGGTAAAGATTTTATATCTCATGAGATAGACATGGCTGGAATGGTAGGTTATATCGGTTCAGTGAAACAAGACTGAAACGAGGGTGACTCGGTTCAGAAAGGGACTTTGTCTACTAAGATAGTCTTGGCAATGAGTCTTGACTAACAAGAAATGATTCTCTATGATTATGTGTGTATGCCACAAAGTTTAATGTTTTAATTTATGATTATTGTGATTACATTTCACTGCCATGAGTTATCCCAGGTTATGAAATTATGATCTCTTTTACAGGTTAAGATTTCCAAAAGTTATGTACTTATGTATATGATGTGTTTGATATTTCTTTTGTTTACCCTTACTGAGCATTTGAGCTCACCCTTTTATGTTTTCTATTCCCCAGGATATAAAAAAAGGTTTTAGGTATAAAAAAATGGAGGATCTTTATGGGAGATTTTGAAGATCTTTCACTAGGATTAGAAGATTATATTCTGAGTTTCCAAAGACACTAAACTATTACGATCCTTGTGTGTGTGTTTTCTTTATGTACTAAGTATTCCGCAAATGTAATGTAATGTCAATGTATGTCAGGCTTCAGGTCTCTACAGTTGGTATCAGAGGAAAAGTTTTGTCAACCTTTGGAAACTAGGATGCAAAAACGTTAGTGAGATCCCTAGATATATTTCTAAGGTATGTCTTGGGATGTCCCTAAGGATAATTATATGTATAGGATATAGTCCTATAACTATGGTAACGATATTAGATTAAACCAAAGATGTTAGATATTGAAGTTACTCCCCCTTTATTATGATTTTTTCCTCTCACACTATTCTTTTTGGGTTTTAGAAAATGGCTGGAAACAAGATGATTCGCGATAATGGAGGATATGATTGACAATGGAATGATATTATTCAAGAGCAACCAAATGAAATGGGATTTGGAAGTCCAAACATCATTATTATGTCGAATCAGCAATCTCATAATATGACCAATAAAGTAAAATTTGGTAAGTTTCTTGACTCCGCTAATAAGAGAAAGAGGGAGTTTCATGATGATCATAGAGGAAAGAAAGTTCAATTTCCCCTATGTAAATCATATGGGAAGAGGCATCAAGGAGAATGTTTCAAAGGAACTGGAAGATGATTTGGGTGTGGAAAAGAAGGACACAAAGCCAGTAAGTGTAAAGGAAAAGGTTCAGTTAACACCAGGGATGAGGATAATGGTATTGCTACGACATCAGCAATGGTTAAATGTTTTAAATGTGGAATGTACGAGCATTATGCAAACCAATGCCCTAAGGGAAAGTCTCATGAAGAGAATCAGTATGGTCGTATGGGTAGTATTTATGTGGATGATGATGAAGAGACTACAAATGATATGTGAGATGAATGAATTGTTGATTCTTGGTCAATGGTTTAAGAATGTAGTGGAATGAATACATGTTTATCATGTGTAATGTTGTATAAGTAATCTCATTATACTATGGAATAAAGAGACATCTATGGATTGTTACACTGTTGTCTTTACTTGAGTTTTGAAAGTGTATGATTAATGTTACCATTATCCATGAAAGGTTATTCAGATATTTTTGGAATGTAGATGATATGCATATAATGAAGGGATAAGGAGAAAATTAAATGTTTGATAGTATTCATGAGCTCATGACTGATATAAAGAGAAGGTTATATCATGGTTTGAGTATATAGAATTTTTGGATTTTGGTATGTGGAAAGAGTTAACTTTTAACTACATTCATGTTTTCACTAAGGTTCAATGGGTATTCATTCTTTAAGAGAATACATGATTAAGGTATTCACATGTTTGTAATTTGACCAACAAGATATATCTTATGATAAATGGGGGATAAATTATGGCATTCACGTGATTATTCTATGACATTTCAAGTAATAATTTTCTTTATACTATGAGCTTGGACTGAAGTATTTTAGATAAGCCTAAAGATTAGAATGGATTATGTTGGACATAAGTTAGGATAAAGCGCTTTTAGATATTATTGATGGGATGTTATAGTAATATAGATTTAGAAAAAGGAAAAACTGTAGGACGGGTGATAGCCCATCGCGTCGGACAAGGCTGTGGGAATCGAACCTACAACCGAAGTGCGACTGGCCTTTATCGCCTACCACTGACCTACAGGAAGTCCCTGTTTAGTAGAAACTAGTTTTATTTCATTATGCGGTATGATATATGATGTATAGGTTCATTTTTGGAATCGTATATGATAAACCTCACCAAAGACGGACTTATGTATATTTGATAACTATTGCTAAAATTTTTTTTGAAACAGATGGAATGACCCATCATTCTATCACATGATCTGTTAACACTTCACGAATAACAAATTCAACTTCATTTCCTTAAGAGATGAAGTGGAAATTGTTCAATGCATGAACAACAGTGAGATTGTACCAAAATCAAGTAAGTATTTCTTCTAATTCAAAATTTTCAACTTTAGGGAAATGATATTGAAAACCAAAAATGTTGTCCTAGTGATCTTATATCTGATGAATCAGATGGTACCCTAGATCATCACAAATTTATGGCTTTGCGATTGTTGGCCTTTTTATAGCCATGTTATCTACCACTCTCCCTCAGAACATGATGGTTAGATTTCTCTTCCATATCCATATTTTAACCTATGTGGAAACCCAGTGATTAGTTTATTTGGGTAACCGTTACATTTCATACTTTTGTTTTTAAAGATTGGTTTTGGTATTCCTTTTTGCGATGTGGGTTTCTATTAAAGAAACTTTCGAATAGTAAACCATTTATAACCCCCAACGAATTTCGAGGGCGAAATTCATTTTAAGGGGGGTAGAATGTAACACCCCAAGATTTTATGAAAAATATTCATTTAATTTCATTAATGTCTTATGTTGTATTCTACACCAAGATTACCTTGCGCTATACTCAACACTATATTAGCTTGCAGTATACGCAACACTATTCTTAGATCGTGTTACATAAAATTTTGATAATAGTTATTCTACGCAACATTGAGTATATATATATATATATATTCAATGTATAAATGAAATATGGTTGGATTCTGTTATACGAAACAATAAAGGATTCTTTCACAACACGCAACCCTGACTTGGCTTGCATTACACGCAATCGCGACATTCCTCGATAGCGTGTGTAGTACGCAATAACGAGTTTCACTAAACAACAATATGCTATTAAAATATTATTAAAACTAGCCGTTATGAATAGTAATAACCACTTTTTGAAATTTTGTAAATTTAATTTTTCAAAATGGATTTCATTTTTGGATTCGGAATATCGAAATTAGCTTAGGGTGAAATTTTGGTAATTTTTGGATAACTTTCATATTTTGATGAATAGTGGAAATTACTAAATTTTAATTAAAAACAACTTTTTCAATAGAAATAATTAATAGTGATAAATTATTAATTTGAGTGGTTTTAAAGTATATTTAGAATATATTTTTTACAATTTAATACAATGTTGGTCATTGGATGTAATTTCACATTTAAACCAGTTATAAAAAAGTGTCAATCTTTTGATAGTTATTATCTCTTAAAAACATGCCTTTTGTTTTGACAACAGGAATTAATTTTTAAATTAATTAATACAACTGATATGTTTTGAATTTGGTAAAATAGAAATAATTTTTGAGTTCATAATATCAAATATAGCTTAGGCCTAATTTTTGGTATTTTTCTGAAAACTTTCAATTTTTGATGAATAGTGAAACCACTAAGTGGTAATTAAAAAAACTAAATTTTTCATAAAACTTAATTTTACCGCTTATGTGAATGGAATTTTGAAAATCTGAGAGACACGGTTAATATCAAGGACTAAAATGTGGTTCAATGAGATGAAAATAATTTTTGGTGAATAGTAACTTTTTACTTTTTTTACCACGGTAAAAAGTAAATAGGGTAATTAAGGGTAAAGATGATATTATTATTACCCTAAAACATGTCCTAATTCTATTTGATAAGTGTAATTCGACCAAAAACAAACTTAGGAATAAAATATGACCATTTAGCCCCACTTGGATTAGATTAGGACATTTATTATTAATTTATTTAAAGAAGGGTTAAAATAGTTAAAATCAATGTTTAATAAGTAAATAATTTTTAATATGGGGTTATACATAAGATAAATTCGACTATAAATATTCATTAGAAATCTAAAACGATTTCCTACATAATAATATTTTATTTATAATTTTTAGACTTTAAATAAATTAATTTATTTATGACACAACGATGATGTAGTAATTACCCTTTTAAGGAAATGTTAACATAATTGATGTTATAAATGCTCAAATAAATGTAATTTGAGACTTTTTATGAATTAAACTAATTTTATAGGTTACTATGATATATTAGTGTTGACTTAATTAACTTGGTTCGAACATATAATTCTGTTATGATTTTCACAAAAATATATTACTAAATAGTGTCAAAATTAACATAAAATAGTTTTTAAAACAAATATTATATTATTAATTGTTATTTTATTCCTAAAAATATAATGTTCGGCCAAATTACTTAGATAAGAATATATATATTAATAATAAACAACTTGGGGTTCGTTTGGCATGTTATATTAAGTGTATTAACCATATAGTGTAAGAAAACAAAAAGTCACGGTAAAAGGTAAATTATTTAACTTAGAGTTAAATCTAATTGATAAGGTTAAAATAATAACCTAAACTTGTATAAATCCTATTGGTTGATAGTATTTCTACCCATCCCTACTTTACCTTCGAAATAATACCCTTTGGAACCATTATAAACCGATTTTTACTTTAATATAAAATAATATTTTGAGATATTCCTAAGGTGCCCCTCTCCTCCCTTATAAAAGGGAACCTCCCCCCTCCTCCTCACACCAATTTGAGCACTCAAGCTCGGCCAACCCCTGTCAAAATCCCTTCTCCACTTCCCTAGAATAATCCTAGAGGTCCTGGTCTTATTCAAAGACCAATCTTAGTTCCCTAAGTGGAGGATTCAAAGAGGCGTTTCAAAGAAGAGGTAATATCCATTACCGATCTTTTCAATTTCTTTCTTTTTCAACTTATTCTTCTTTAGTTGTTTCATGATAAAGTAATAACATCAGTATTACTTACATAGTTATATGTTATTATAAATATGAAACAAACCTAATTCACCTTCTATCCATCCAACGGAAAAATAAAATCACCGCGCGTGCGTACATACGGAATACCGTCTCCACGCCGTGGTGTAATCTATTTTCCACCATCACCTTACAAGGATGGGTATAATGGTGTAATGAGTAACTATATATGATTATTATAAAGTAATATTGATACTGAAATAGTATAAATACACTTAAATACAATTCCACGATCATGGGAACAATATCATCGCTCGTGCGTACGTAAGGAATACCGTCTCCACGATGTGATGCGACTCGTTCTACATGATCATCATTACATAGTAATTATATAAATGAATTGAATGAATAAATATGATATATTTTACAGTAATACCATTCTGGATATAAGGTATCTATAAGGTATCTATAACCTTAAAAGAAGAATAAGAATTTATTCGGCAAAACACGCATAAGAACAAAAGGCAATAAAGACCCGAGTAACAAGTAACAATGAAATATTACTAATACGAAGCTAAGAATATGACCATATATGATATCATATCGATATTTATGAATCTGGAATAAGTCAATAACATTATTTAAACCATTATACAGGAGCTTCAGACACGTACAAATCAAATCAGACCTAAGGTAAGGGAAATATCACAATCTCATTTTTATCTGAGATTGTTTATACTTTAGTATTTACTAGGGTGTATTTTATCATCCAAATCCATGTTTCCTAAATATGTAATATTATTTCCATCCACCTAAAATTGTTTAAATCCTATTTTACCCTTCGGTGAGTTTTTAGTAAAAGATATGAAAGGAATCTTTTGACGTTTTTCGTACGAGGTACTTTTTGACTTTTCCGACAAAAGTACGAGAAGAATGTTTTTTTTAACTTATACGGCATGAATGGATTTTTAAAACATTATTTCCAAGAAGCTTCCTTTACAAGTTTTCAAGTTTATTTTTAATCAACTTATTTTAGTTTAAAGTTGTATGACATGTTAAGAAATGAAAAATGTTTTTGAAGTAGAAAGGATATTTTCCTCAAGAATGGAGTTCAAATGTTTTATCAAAATTATTTTTCATCTAAGATAATATAGGGTTCTATTTTTATCCCTATTATTACATTGATTTGATTATGTTTTGATGGAATTATTTTTATGATGTCATTTACCTTATATGATTTGTTTTATGATGTCATGATGTTTCAAGAATCCCATTTTTGTTACATGTGTTATGCGATGATGTATGATTTATGATTATGTGGCACACATAAGAAAGGATTAATTATGAGATGGGTGGGGCCTATATCTCCCTCAAATGAATTGGGTAAGGATTTTATATCTAATGAGATAGACATGGCTGGAACGGTAGGTTATACCGGTTCAGTGAAACAGGACTGAAATGAGGGTGACTCGGTTTGGAAAGGGACTTTGTCCACTAAGATAGTCTTGGCAATGAGTCTTGACTAACAAGAAATGATTCTCTATGATTATGTGTGTATGACACAAATTTTAATGTTTTAAGTTATGATTATTGTGATTACATTTCACTGCCATGAGTTATCCCAGGTTATGAAATTATGATCCCTTTTACAGGTTAAGATTTCCAAAAGTTATGTGCTTATGTATATGATGTGATTGATATTTCTTTTGTTTACCCTTACTGAGCATTTGAGCTCACCATTTTATGTTTTCTTTTCCCCGAGATATAAAGAAAGGTTTTAGGTATAAAAAAAAGGAAGATCTGTATGGGAGATGTTGAAGATCTTTCACCAGGATTAGAAGATTATATTCCGAGTTTCCAAAGACACTAAACTATTAAGATCCTTGTGTGTGTGTTTTTGTTATGTACTAAGTATTCCGCAAATGTAATGTAATGTCAATGTACATCAGGCTTCGAGTCTCTACACCTATAGCCACGATTTTATAGGTCCGGGGCTATAGGATTCATACTTCCACGGATTGTTTCCAATCCGTGGCTAAATCGCACGATTCCGTTTTTCCCCCAATCCATCAGGCTTCCTCCATGCCTCGCGTTTCCTCCTCCCCGAGCCCTCCTCCTCGCCGCGCCCTCCTCCTTCACGATGCCTCCACGCCGCGCCCTCCTCCTCCCCAACGCCTCCTCGCCGCCCCCTCCTCGACGCGCCCTCCTCCCCGACACCTCCCCGTCGTGACCCTCCTTCCCGACACAACCCTCACCAGCAGCACCGCTCCTGCGATTCCCCATGGCAGACGGCCTCCCCTCCCTTGTGCTCCCTCACCAGCCGCGGCCTCCCCTCCCTGCGTGCACACCTCCGGCGCATCTCCTTGTTGGCCAGTCCACCTCCGGTGTCCGGACCCCTCCTGGTCGAGCCCTCTTAGCACCGCCAAGATTATGTAAAAGGTACATAGTATTCATGGATTTCTAGGGTACTATAAGTGATTTTTGGCACACATCGCAAGGATTGTAATTCATTTGACCTACCATATGTGGAATGAGAAGAAGTTTTCTTTGAATAAACAGTACCAAAGATCCATCAAGGGATTGAAGCTCAGGCTAATGAGTGATCATATTTTTAGTCTATCTAAGGAGATCATGGAGTACTTAGTTTATGGTTCTGACTTTAGAAAAGTGAGTGGTTGGATGTTGATGCAGATATACAATTTTATTACATATGGGTCAAGGAAATTAATAACCCATGAGTATAAAAATATTAATTGTGATCTAGATCTAGTATTATTAGTCCTAACTTAGATGATTTGGAAGAATTGTCTTATGCGTGATCAAATTGATATTTAATTAGACCATCAGAGTCCCGGGGATGTATTCACATATAGGGACATGAACATGAGGAATTGTTTCATGTTGTAATTATTATAGATCAATGAATTTGAGATATTATATACTCATTGAATTTAAAAAATTGTATTAGATTCCTTTAGAAGGAAGTCCCATGCTCATTTTACTTAGGAGGGATTTGAGCGATTTTCTACCATGACATGAACACTTGTTGGGATTGTGGGTGAATATTTTATTCAGTTGAGGGTGATGACTCCTTTAATTATCCATCATGTGAGATATTCCATTTTATGTTACACCTACTATGAGTTATTATGTGACTAGATATCCTTCGCAGATTCACCCAAAAGATTTTTTGAATAAGGGAATGGTATCTTAATTTTATAGGGATGGACTGTGGTCCTAATAATGATGTTAGAGTATATGATTATAGAGTTTCACACAAACCATTTTCTATACATCTTTAGGTGTGGAATATGTACATAATACTTCATTGGAAATTTTTGTGGGCTATTATGACACAAAACAAGGCTGATTTCATCTCTTGATGCTTCACATGTCAGTAGGTGAAGACTATGATCCAGGTTCGAGTTGATTTTTAACAACCCCTAGTGATCCTAGAGTGGGAATGGAATTGAATTTCCATTTACATTAGTACATGGTGTTAATGTACATCAAGATCCCATGACCCCATCTATTTTATAATTGACCAACTTCTGGAGATCGTGAAATTCTTTTATATCCTGGAGTAATGTCTAGAGGAGTGTTTGGGAAAGTCGTAAAATATTAGATTGTTTTCCATTATGGGTTACCCTCATATATTCTATCAAACCCTGATATATGGTTCACATTATAGCTTTGGAGGGGCCTATATGTGATAACTATGAGCTAGATAAATATGAGTAAAACTTTCCAACCCTAGACAAATGGGAACACCAAGCTCACTATAGAGGTACTTGATTATATGCCAAGGGCTTGTGTAGTAGACTTCATCTACAGCTATGAAAATTGCATTCCCCTGATAGACTTTTTTTAAATAATAGCTTCCATTCTACTATCACTATTTATCATCTTGAGGACATCTATGAATGTACTTCCGGCCACCATTGTTCCCCAAATAGACCGTAAAGAAATCTCTTGTTGGGCCATATATTGTCTAGGAAATGATAGAGAAGTACAAGTTCATCCATGAGTTCATGAAGAAATCCTAGAATAAGTTGAAATATAATATATATCTATATAAAAGGCCATTGGATTTTGAGTAGAGAGACCAAACATTCCTTTATGTCTCCCCGCAATGTGGATTGGGTAGATTTTTCTAGGGTTCATTATATCTCTACCTCCACGATTCATATCCCTCTCCATGGCTAAATCATAACCCGTTTTTTTCCTCCCAATTATCATCGGGCGCCTCCTCTGCCCTCTCGCCGCGCCCTCCTCCTCCCCGACGCCTCCTCGCTGCGCCCTCCTCCTTTCCGAAGACTCCTCGCCGCGCCCTTCTTCTCCCAGATGCCTACTTGTCGTGCCCTCCTCGCCGCGCCCTCCTCTCCGACGACTCCTCACCGCGACCCTCCTTCCCGACACGACCCTCCCCCCCGACGCCTCCTCGCAGCGACCCTCCTCCTTGACTCAGCTCTTTTGACGGCTCGTCACCGCGACCCTCCTCCTCACTGCGACCCTCCTCCCGGACGCCTCCTCCCCGACGCCTCCTCCCCGACTCCTCTCTTCCGATGCCGAGGCAAGTTTTTATGTATGTAAGCATATGAATTATATAATATTCTTCCTAGTTCATGGAGTTGCAGAAATTTTCTCTAACCTTGGGAGGTGATGAGCATTCTATGTATCATCGGTTTGAGTATGGGTTGATGTTAGACATACTTTCAAAGGTTTATCACATTTTTTTCCTAATTATGAAGGATATAAAATGTATCTTTTTATTTAAATTGAACATGAGGTGAATAATTAAAAGATAACAAGATCATAATGATCTAGTAGAAGTAAGAATAGGAAAGGAGATTGTTCTACAAGTTGTGGATGATGATCAATTGGTTAGGGAAAGACTTTATCATTCCCTTCTTCTAGAGTCAAAGGATTCATTTTTATATGTTGAATAAATATACACACTCAGATGGTTTTCCATTTTGACCCTAGGAAGTATCACTCATGTATATATGGGTCATCTTCTAAGGATTTTTCATTATGGTTGGAGTGGCGGTTATAATTTTAATTTTACAAAGGAATTGTAAGCACAGTTAGTGATTTCTAGTAGAGTGGGATATATAAATTTTCTAGGAGGTCAGTATGTGGTGGATTTAAAGGCACTAAAGGGATGGTTTAATAGTTTTATATAGATCTAGGGAACCATATTTAATTTATTTAGGGTCATTGTTTTAGTTTTATTAGGTTTTTTATTTTATCAAGCATTGATGGATTCATCTCATTATTTTATGTTCGTTAATATAATATATAATATATATTTTTCTATTGTGTTCCATTAATTAGTTTTATCATTTATAATGATTTAGGGATGAGGGAGGAGGTTATCATATGGGATCTTTCTTATAATGTTGAAATTTGTAGGATGCAGTGCAATGCAGTGATTCACAACAGGTGTTTTCTCATATATTCGTTGAATTATTTGTAGTTCTCTCCAAGAATTTGCATTTCCAGTTTCACTTGAGTTTGTTAAACATTTTTACACTACGTCTCAACATGATGTAGTGCAATGCAGTGATTCTCAACTAGTGCAGGAGGGTAGTGGGGGGGTGTCCAGGGTCTGTCAAGGGGGATTTTATTTTCCTCTTTCTTAAGTTGGTTTTTTTGGAATTCTCAAATCCTTTGGGGTAGTGAACCAGTTGTGGGAATTCCTATAAAATTCAATGGGGAGACTAAGCGTTATTCCAGGGCGGAGAGGGCAGGGTGGAGGGGGGAAGGGGGCAGGGTGGAGGGGGGCTGGGGGCTGGGGGCTGGGGCTGGAAACATGCATGTCCTTTCTACAATAAAGCTTAGATTTCCTCCAAATAATGGCTTATCTTGAGAGAGATTCATAATGATTGAAAACCCCCTTGATGAATGAAAGTGATTGGTCATCATTTTGACAAAAAATGATAATTTCATTAACATAAAACAAGTGGGTGGGTGCTCTTATCTTTCTAGTGGCCTTAACTGGTGATAAAGCCCCATAATCTGTAGATTTTAGGAGGCATTTCATATATTAATCCCTGATAATTCCAAATAAAAAATTTGAGGGAGGATCCCCCTATCTCACCCATTAGGTATGACCGAAGTATCTTTTGTGAGACCCATTAATAATGAAAGAGAGTCTTGATTTGTAGATAAGTTCTTGAATAAGCTTAATAAATATGGTTGAGAAACCAAAACTGTCAAGTACTTAAAAAGTGAAATCCTAGCTAAGAGTGTAAAAATCTTTAGAGATGTCAATATTTAAATCAATATTTCTAGGTTTGGATCTCCTCTGTAATATATTCACACATTTAGAGTTAATATATAAATAATCTGTCACTTCCGTGTATAAGCACCAACTAATACTTCTTTCATATTCAATTATCTAAGAGTTAAATGAGTTTTGAAAGTTATTTTAAAACCATACATTGGAAATCGTAGCCATGTAGCTTCTCATATATTACAACCAATCACTAGTTGAAAACTCATGTAACATGAGTGGCCTTTTTTGGGAGATCATATTTCTTCTCTTCCTTATCTAATTCTTATGCAAAGTTAGATGATTCTGTTGTTGCTGATGCATACATTGATCTCTTGACAATTTCATTATCCAATTCCTTGCTTGGTATGGATGACAATGATCCTCCTAAAACATTGGAAACCATGAAATTTATTGGTTCCATATTTTCCAATGTAAGAACTAGCATTCATAAAAAAACATGATATATGTGCTTTTACATGGAGAAGAAAACTTCTGTTTCATTTGAGAATTGTTACAGATAGCTGCCCAGAAGATGATAATGATGGTTTATCATTCATGCCAATGATCCAAATTTCTGAATGGATGGATGAGTTCTCGTGTCATCTATTTTCTTTACTTCTACACTTGGAACCATACAGTTTTATGTAAGTGTTTATGCCTTTTTTTTTCTGTCCCATTCTTCAATCATTCATGTATTATTCTAATATTTAGTTATGAATTGTCTAGTTATTAAGTAGTTTATGGTATTACAGAAGTTAAGGGCTACACTCTTCATCGGTTTTAGGAATGATCCTGATTGAGGATGGTCCCTATTATTTTTTCATGCTGAAAATCCTGCTTGGGAAGCTCTCTCAAAGTCTCTATAGTCAGGTATGTCCTGTAATTGAAGGTTGTTCAATCTAGTAGCTTCAAGAATCCATTTTTCTTCATTTTTTGAGATGATTTAATCTTTGGAAAATTTGTATAATTACCTAAATCGTGTAAAATGTGTCATTTTTTTCTGTCTACAGTTGACACATTGATCACATATATATAAGAAGTTGTTATATCTCATTTCTTTTCCCACTATTTTCTTATAGGTGGTTTCTTATGATAAGACCGGTTCTATCCACCACCATCAAAGACAATGAGTTCAAGATTTGGGTAGGGTTTATTCCATTTTTATTCTTTCAGCCACCTATGTTCAATATATGAGTCGTCATTCAATTCGACATTACCGTTTATCTGCTTATAGGGTGCTTCTTCTGGTGCAAGATCCCAAACAACTGACCCAGGTACTATATCAATGTCATCATTGAACCTAACGGTATGTAATAACTTATTCCATCATGCTTTTTGTTTTATGTACTCTGAATTCTTTATTCAAATTAAAAAATTGTAAATGTGCTTTTCAAAATATTCTCTTAATGAAAAATGTAATTTTTTCTTATGCAATTTAATTTCTCCATGCATCCAAATCTAAAATATCATTCTTTATAAATTGAACATCAACTATTCTCTATACTTTCAAGGGAGTTATATGATTATTAGCTACTTTATTGTATTTATTACTCCGCTCGATTGTATTATTATCACATGATCATCAGTAGTTGCATTTTTTTGGGTGCTCCAACTCTTGTGTATATAGATTCATATAATAGTCTTTCAACTTTTCTACTACCGGGTATGTTATACCTGAATCGTCTGATCATAGGGTGTCTACTTAGCGTACAATTTTATTGGACCATCCGATGATCCTCCATTGCATATTGTATTCTCACAGCGCATATTCTTTCCTCTGATTGCAGTGTACTCCATCCGATGATCAATTCGATATTCTCACTCTGCCCATTCGTGTCATTGCACGACCCCTTCATTTGGTTGTTTTACATTAAAATTCTCATACTGTGTCTGGTTATCTTGAACCATTTCATCTATGATTATAACCTTATGATTGTTACTTCATGCGGAAGTATTACTAGATCGCCTCTATCCGAGCAATGGAGTCTTGGTTTATCCGAGCATCTCGGTCAGTGTATTTATGTCTGAACATCCCCCCTGCCCGCAACACCCACCCTGCCACCTTGGAATCAGCCCGCACCATCCCCCCAACACCTGCAACCATCCCCTTTCAACCAGCATTCCAGCCTCCTCCCGCTCCCTTCGTTCCTTGTCTGAAGATTTTTCCCCGTGGATGTCGTTGGATTGGGCCAACACGCTGCGGTCACGCCGTGGTCACGCCGCGGTCATGCCGCGGTCACGCCGCGGTCACGCCGCGGTCACGCTGCGGTCACGCCGTGGTCACGACGCAGTCACGACGCGGTCATGCCGCGGTCACGCCACAGTCACGCCGCGGTCACACCGTGATTTTTCCCTGCTCCAGCCACATCCATCCCACACCAGCCCTCTTCCGCCTTCATTTCAGCCCGCTGCCACCAGCATTCCAGCTCGCAACAGCCCCTCCCCACCTTCGAATCAGCCTGCACCATCCCCACAACACCTACAACTATCCCCCTTCCAGCCGCATTCCAGCCTGCTCCCGCTCCCTTCACTCCTGGACGGAAGATGCTGCCCCACGGATGTCGCTGGATCAAGCCAACACGTTGCGGTCACGCCGCGGTCACGCCGCTATCATGCCGCGGTCACGCCGCGGTCACACCGCGGTCACGCCGCGGTCACACCGCGGTCACGCCGCGGTCACGCCACGGTCACGCCGCAGTCACGCCGCAGTCACGCCGTGATTTGTCCCTGCTCTAGCCACATCCAGCCCACACCAGCCCCCTTCCACCTTCATTTCAGCCCACTGCCATCTGCATTCCAGCCCGCAATAGCCCCCCTGCCACCATCGAATCTGCCCACACCATCCCCGCAACACCTGCAACCAGCCCCCTTCCACCCGCATTCCAGCCTCCTCCCGCTCCCTTCGCTCCTGGTCGGATGATGCTGCCCCGCGAATGTCGTTGGATCGGGCCAACACGTTGCGGTCACACCGCGATCACGCCGCGGTCACGCCGCGGTCAAGCCAAGGTCACACCGTGGTCACACCGTGGTCACACCGCGGTCACGCCGCGGTCAGGCTGCGGTCACGACACGGTCACGCCGTGGTCACGCCGCAGTCACGCCGTAGTCATGCTGTGATTTGGCCCTGCTCCAGCCACATCCAGCCCACACCAGCCCCCTTCCACCTTCATTTCAGCCCGCTGCCATCGGCATTCCAGCCCGCAACAGCCCCCTTCCACCTTCAAATCTTCCCGCACCATCCCCCCAATACCTGCAACCAGCCCCCTTCCCCTAGCATTCCAGCCTCCTCCCGCTTCCTTTGCTCCTAGCCAAAAGATGCTGCCTCGCGGATGTCACTGGATCGGGTCAACACGCTGTGGTCACGCTGTGGTCACGCTGCGGTCACACCGCGTTCACGCCGTGGTATTAATATTTTTCCCTTTCAAAGAATCTTTCAATGAAGTATTAATAGAGGATGGCTTGTAGAATTTCTGTACAATTCTGCACTTATCACTGGCATGGCCTATCATCCTGCAATGCTCATTGTACTTTGGTATGTTTTCTAATACAAAACATACCTCAATAAGATGATCATTTATATCAATAGAAACACATTCCAGGGGGTGTAGAGGGACAGGGGGAGGGGTGTCTGGCAATGGGGTGTCCAGCAGGGGGGATGGGTGTCCAGGGGGTGCAGGGGTGTCCAGTGGGGCTGTCCAGTTGGGGCATGGGGGATGTCCAGTGGGGTGCAGGGGGCAGGGTGCAGGGGGCAGGGGTGTCCAGCAGGGGGAGGGGTTATCCAAGCAGGGGGGAGGGGTGTCCGGCAGGAGGGAGGGCTGTCCAGGGGGTGTCCAGTGGGGCTGTCCAGTGGGGCTGTCCAGTTGGGGCATGGGGGCTGTCTAGTGGGGTGCAGGGGGAGCATGGGGGACTAAGGGGGGCATGGGGGTGTTCAAGGGGGCTGTCCAGGGGGTTGCAAGGGGGTGCAAGAGGGATGTCCAGGAACCTAAGCCATGCAGGTTATGAATGTCTCTATAGAGAAAATGCAGTGCTATCCAGATCTTGAAAATATCATAAAACATCCCACAGATACTTTACAGGCACCAGGTATAACTATTTCACCACCTATAGATAGTAAGCACTGTGCTATAAAATCTGGTAACTCTATTTCAAATCATAATTCCAATGTTTTGTTTAATGCAGTACTACATGAAATCTAATGATTTATGTTGATGACATGATTACAATGTTTAAGAACATGAGCCTCATAATTATTGTAAAATCAAAAATTATGGTAAGTTTGATGTGAAAGACTTAGGCATAGCTAATAAAACCTTAGGCATTGAAATTGTTAGAGATAGACCAAATAATTTTTCTTACTTATATCAAAATGGTTAAATATTAAATATTAAAAATAGACACATGTTTGAATCTCTCAAAATTTCCAATGTACTCCTAGTAAAACACTTTAAATTTTCTTCAACACAAAAACCCATTGCTGATGATGATATTCAATTTAGGTGAAAAAATCTATTATGATAATATTTTTGGTAGCATTATGTTCTCTAATTTCCATGGGACCTGATATTGCCTATGGAATCTACAGTCATAGCAGATTTATCACCACACCTGGTGCAGGTGGGCTGCGGGGGGGGGGGGGGGGTGGACATGGGCTGGGGGGGTGGCAGGGGGGCTGGGGGTAGTAGGTGGCTGGGGGGTGGCTGGTGCAGGGGGCTGGGGTTGGGGGCTGGTGCAGGTGGGATGCGAGGGGTGGGGGCTGGTGCAGGTGGGTTGGGGTAGTAGGGGGGCTGGGGAGGGGGGACATGTGCAGGTGGGCTGGGGTAAGCAGGGGGCTTCGAGGGGGGGGGACTGGTGCTGGTGGGTTGGGGGGTGGCAGGGGGATGGGGGGGTTGGTGCAGCTAGGGGTTGGGGTTGGGGGCTGGTGCAGGTGGGCTGCGGGGGGGGGGGGGGGGCAGGGGGGCTGGGGTAGCAGGGGGGTGGGGGGGGGGGGGGGGGCTGGGGTAGCAGGGGGCCGGGGGGGGGGGGGTGCTGGTGCAAGAGTGATGAGGGGGAGCTAATACTAAATTTCTTTATATTGTAGAGTATGCAGAAAAAGAATCTATACCATGTCCAGCTACTATAAAGGTATGGTGTTTATTTTTTATCTCTATGTTGTTAGAGTTAATTGGTATTGAAGTTACTCATTCTTTTATATAATCAATTTTAGTTGAAATGTAGTTCTTAAATCCAAATACTATATAATTCTTGTTGGATCCATACATGCCTTTAGTAAAGATGTCCATGTAATGTTTTAAATTTCATGTGTGTTATGTGATGGTTTCCATCTTTGAAGTGGTGTGGGATCTCTTAGTGCATGATCTGGAGGTATTTGACATTATTATTTGAATAGATAGAATGATCGATGTTATGTACTAGATTGAATTTTCTCATTTTTGAGTTCAGTTTAAATCTCTTTTTGGGGTCTCTCTTGTCTTTTAGGGTAAGTGGGATTCTAGATTTGGGATAGTAGGGGGTGTCCAGACAGGGGAGGGGTGTCCAGATAGGGGGGTAGGTGTGTCCAGACAGGGGGGGATGTCGCTGGACCAGGCCAACATGTTGTGGTCACGTTGTGGTCACGCCGCGGTCATGCCACAGTCATGCCATGGTCACGCCGCGGTCACGCCGCGGTCACGCCGCGGTCACGCCATGGTCACGCCGCAGTCATGCCGCAGTCACACTGTGATTTGGCCCTGCTCTAGGACGACACCCTGCGGCGGTTACTCCTCCTTAGAGAAACATTGAATGGTTAGCTCTATAATTTTTTGTATTTCCTCATTCCTAAACTATATCTCCTCTCAACGCTTCCTCTCATCCATCTTTCCACAAAACGTGCATAGTAGGTGGTACAAAGGCTCAATTCAACTGAAAAACATTGGTTTGGAATTGTCTGGCATATTTTATTGTACATGTATCACATAATATTTGTTCGGTAATTCTTCTTTTTCCTCATCCTCTTCACATGTTTTCTGAACCAGATCATCCTCATCCTCTGCACATGTCATCTGAACTGGATCAGCCTGTTGTGATGGAAATTCAATGTCTGCTTTTGGCCGTTTTAGATGAAATTCCTTCCATAATTCCCTCATCTCATGTAGCACTCATTGGAGGAGGATGATAACTGCCAAGTTGAGTTTTAAAGGCTGAAAACAATCTGTTTGATGCAATTCCAAAGAGGCTGTTCTATTCTGAGGGCCTATTTCATGTTGGAGTTCCCACATTTCCCCCACAAGCTGGCAAAGGGAGGTCTGTTTGGGCCTATGAAAATAGGGGGGCTTGTTTGTTATGGACAAAGATGCAACTAGAGACCTGGTTTTCTTAAAGAGTTTCCATGAAGGGTTTTCACTGTAGAGGAGACTAGCTTTGGTCTGTATTTGGTAGTTTCTTCCATGATGGTTCCCACAACCGTTTGACTGAATTTCACACCAAACCAATCCCTGCTAGTGACTCTTTTTCGATGCACTATAAAAATCCCATGTCCAACCCACCAAAATCAAACCAGCTATTCCAGGTCTATTTCCACTCCCACTAAAAAAATCAAAACTCAAGCCCTACTACAATTCCAAGCTCCCACTTCAATTTAGCCACTATGAACTCCTTTCCAGTCCCCCACCATTTTTCAATCCACCTAGGCAACTCATCCCCAACTTGACCACCAATCAGGCCTACCACCTCTCAACTTCTAAGCCACCAACCCCACATTTTCCACCAGGCATCCCACTTTAAAACCATTCCAAACCTCACCCAATTCCAACCAATTAAACCAGACCCCTTAACATTTGAAGCCCTCATCTAAATTCCTGTTCCAACTCACTTAAGGGGGGCGGGCTGTCCAGCAGGGGGGCGGGGCTTTCCAGGAGGGGGGGAGGGCTGTCCAGCAGGGGGAGGGCTGTCCAGCAGGGGGGAGGGGTGTCCAGTAGGGGGGAGGGGTGTCCAGCATGGACTTAACTGGTTTTTTGGCACCCAAAAATACTGAATGATATTGTCTCATGCATAGTAACCGCTCTTAAAATTGATCAAAGGACCTTACATGCTGACTTGGATCTATTCGACAGAGTAATGGTTGAAATAAACCTTGACTCAAAACTTCCTAGCTCAATTAACTTCAATGCCAATGAATACAAAACTGAAGATATAGTGGAATATGAGCGAAACCCCCCATTTTGGGATCACTATAAAATCATAGGGAATACTATCTTCAACTGTAGGGTGATTAGGAAGCAGGTAATACAACCATCTGAGAATGAATGGAAGGAAATGATGAGACCTAAAAAAGACAAATCCCCCATGATAGACATGCCTGAAATATCCAAAAAGAAATATGAAGTTTGGGTCAAAAAAACTCACACTTTGACTCACATAAGAGATAGTTCAGGAACCAAATGTGTGGATGAAGTGGAGGAAGAAGAAAACTCTATTAATGATCAAAACCTCTCAATTTAAATTACAAACCTTTTACTAGACACTATTAGAGTATCAACCGAGCAGGAAAAGATTTATAGCTATCAACATGACCTATAAAATCATAATCTCTAGCACCCAATCTTGTATGGAGGGAATTTTTCTACTAATGAACTGAAGAAACTAACCAGTACTCCTAGTACTTCAATCCACAATAACGATGATTGCACTAAAGAAAATGATGTGGCTGACACTCCATACTTAAGCGCAAAGAAGACCCATATTACTTACACACCTAAATTAGGTATGCAAAAGGAAAATCAGGAAACCCCCTAGTCTTCTTGCTCCATGGTGAAACCTGCCTCCATAGACCTAGAAGCTCGAGCAGGAATGAAAAAGATTCCAGCACCTGTTTTACATGACAATTCAGTTTCAGTTCTCGTACCCTAACATTTGTAGGTTTTTAATGTTCCCCCGGAGCAGAAGTAGAATCTATCTCAGAACTCTATCGAACAACAATCTGTTCTAGATCCTGTTATTCTAGGTAATTCTCCTCCTCTTTCTTATGCTACTAATAACTATTCCATTCTGTCTAAAAAACTGCGTTATGATCAAAATGAATCTTACTATGATTTTTTCTCTAAGAATTATAAATCTCTACAATGATGCAACCTGGCCACTACTATCCCATCCCATATTGCTAAAAAAACAATGCCTCTTTTATGAACAGTAGCCTGGTTTTAACTACAGGTGACTCCACAATGGCAAAGTAGCATGAGACCAAATCACATGTCCATAATCCTGGGTCTGGGGGGGTCTGTCCTGGGGTGTCCAGAGTCTGGGGGGGGCAGGACTGGAAAGGGTGTCCAGGGTCTGGGGGGGTCTGTCCTGGGGTGGGGTATGTCCTGGGGTGTCCAGGGTCAGGGGGCAGGGGGCAGGGGGCCGGGGTGTCCAGCAGGGGGAGGGCTGTCCAGCAGGGGGAGGGGCTGTCCAGGCAGGGGGAGGGGTGTCCAGGGGGGTGGTCCAAGGGTGTCAAGGGTCTGGGGGGGGGGGTCTGTCCTGGGGTGGGGTCTGTCCTGGGGTGTCTAGGGGCAGGGGGGCAGGGGTGTCCAGCAGGGGGAGGGGTGTCCAGCAGGGGGAGGGGATGTCCAGGCAGGGGGATGGGTGTCCAGCATGGGGGAGGGGTGTCGAGGGGGGTGGTCCAGGGGTGTCCAGGATCTGGGGGGGTCTGTCCTGGGGTGGGGTCTGTCCTGGGGTGTCCAGGGTCAGGGGGCAGGGGGGCAGGGGGCAGGGGTGTCCAGCAGGGGGAGGGGTGTCCAGCAGGGGGAGGGGCTGTCCAGGCAGGGGGAGGGGTGTCCAGCATGGGGGAGGGGTGTCCAGGGGGTGGTCCAGGGGTGTCCAGGGTCTGGGGGGTCTGTCCTGGGGTGTCTAGGGTCAGGGGGAAGGGCGGCAGGGGGCAGGGGTGCCCTGCAGGGGGAGGGGTGTCCAGCAGGGGGAGGGGCTGTCCAGGTAGGGGGAGGGGTGTCCATCATGGGGGAGGGGTGTCTGGGGGGGTGGTACAGGGGTGTCCAGGGTCTGGGGGGGGGGGGGTCTGTCCTGGGGTGGGTTCTTTCCTGGGGTGTCCAGGGTCAGGGGGCAGGGGGCAGGGGGTAGGGTTGTCCAGCAGGGGGAGGGGTGTCCAGCAGGGGTATGGGCTGTCCAAGAAGGGGGAGGGGTGTCCAGGGGGTGGTCCAGGGGTGTCCAGGGTCTGGGGGGGGGGGTCTATCCTGGGGTGGGGTCTGACCTGGGGTGTCCAGAATCAGGGGGCAGGGGGAAGGGGGCAGGGGTGTCCAGCAGGGGGAGGGGTGTCCAGTAGGGGGAGGGGCTGTCCAGGCAGGGGGAGGGGTGTCCAGCATGGGGGAGGGGTGTCCAGGGGGGTGGTCCCGGGGTGTCCAGGGGTGGTGGTCCAGGGGGAGGGGTGTCCAGCAGTGGTGTCTATTGCTGGTATTCTTTTTTAGACTTCAACATATTATTAAAGGACTCGGTGGGGGTGGATAGTGGGGGTGCAGTGGGGGAGGGGGACCTGGGCGCAAGGGGTAGTGAGGGGGCTGGGTGTAGGGGGGTGGGGGTGGATATAGGGCAGGGTGCAGGGGGGATGGGGGTGGGGCTGGGGGCCTGGGTGCAGGGGGTAGTGGGGGTGCGGGTGGGGGTGGAGAGTGGGGGTGCAGTGGGGGGAGGGGGGGGGGCTGGGTGCAAGGGGTAGTGAGGGGGCTGGGTGTAGGGGGTGGGGGATGGATATAGGGCTGGGTGCAGGGGGGATGGGGGGGGACTGGGGGCCTGGGTGCAGGGGGAAGTGGGGGTGCAGTGGGGGAAAGGGGGACCTGGGTGCAAGGGGTAGTGAGGGGGCTGGGTGTAGGGGGTGGGGGCTGGATATAGGGCTGGGTGCTGGGGGGGCCTGGGTGTAGGGGGGTGGGGGTGCAGTGGGGGGGAGGGGGACCTAGGTGCAAGGGGTAGTGAGGGGGATGGGTGCAAGGGGTAGTGAGGGGGCTGGGTGTAGGGGGTGGGGGCTGGATATAGGGATGGGTTTAGGGGGGTCTGCAGGAGGTGTCTACGGGGGTGTCTGGGGGGTGTCCAGGGTGTGTCCAGGAGGTGTCCAGGGGGTGTCCAGGGTGTGTCCAGGGGGGTGTCCAGGGGGTATTTTTTTTATGGATTTGGACACCCTATAGCCACGGTTTTAATCCGTGGTTATTGGTTCATTGCCACGGTTTTTAACCGTGGATATAAACATAATTCCATGGTTCTAAACCGTGGAAATATATTCTATCCGGCCTTTAGTATAGCCATGGTTTCAACCGTGGCTATAGGTATACATCCATGATTTGAACCGTGGATCTATACCTAAAGCCACAGTTTGAACCGTGGCTATAGATTTAAAGCCATGGTTTGGAACCGTGGCTATAGGTCTAGGCCTATAGCCACGCCAAACTTAGACAATGTTCCTCAAACCATGGCTATTACCTATATCCATGGTTTGAGGGCCTATAGCCATAGTTTAGAACCGTGGCTATAGCCCGAGTTTCCATTAGTGCAGGTCTCTATACCAACATAATGTCGAATAACACCGCCAAATTCAATGAAAAATGACATCACAAAAGAAAAAAAAACCAAAATCAACTCATCCAATAGCATCATATCACATAACCTTTCACAGAAAAGAAACCCAGAGACAAAAAAAAGTCCAAAATTCCACTGGTTCATGTGTTCTTTTCACCTCACAACCCATATCACCATGAATACCACCACTTAGATCTGCCCTAGAGAGAGTGGAGGAGTCCTGGAGTAAGATCAGAGGATCTAGCTTCCAATAGACTCAAACTTTTAGGAGGAACATGAAAACTATATCTCGCATTCAAACCACTTCTAACAATATTAGGATAAAACAATACAACTCCTCCATGCATCAATTTGGTGGTATTTCGAGAAGGATAAACAAAAATCGAAAGAAATGGATCCATAAAAATATCGAATTTTCAATTTGACAAGCCTATATCTGTATCAGATCAGCATCCAAGATCAACATTTTATCCACATTACACACTAGATTCAGCCTTGAACATAGAAGTAATCAATGAATTTACCATCCAAGATTTGTGTCAGATCTTCCACTCAAATTTGTCACACTGACATTAAGGAACCCACAATACTGCTAAAGAAATTCGACACTTCTGAAATACAAGTGCCAAGAACACGATGCTACCTCATTAGGGGAGTCACAACTGAAGGCCTTTTTGAGAACTTGATGCCTTTCCTGGGGTATTTTTTGAGGCCTATTCATCTTGTCAAGAGGTCTTGAGGGACTGCTCTATGGACTTAATTAGTGTGTTGCAAGTGTTTTAAGACCTCAAGTACCTTCTTCAACCATCTTATTTTAGTTCATCTTTTTTATGTGACAATGGATGGGAGTCATGAAAGCTTTCATAATTAATTTCAATGACAATTAATATATTTTTTGTGACGCATCACATGACAGATATGGTTCATGTGGGCGTGTACCAGCATTTCATTGACAAATCTGCTCGTCTTCCCTGGAAGACACAGAGGGAATTATAACATTACCTAGACACACCTAATGATTTCCAGGAGACAAGGATGAAAATTCAAAGGGGCTTCACAAGATGACGTGGACATGTCTCCTGGGACTCTCAGTGCTTTCGGGTCACCAGGGGCGTGTCACATGTCCTTCAGTGACCGTGACCATCTCTCACCTCCTCCCCTTTATCTACATTATTTAATTTTATAATGATTTAGGGGACTTTTGATTTATTTTTTATATAATAAATGAAAATTTTAAATTAGAATTTTGATATGGAATAGGATCTTTTTGACCACTGGAGGTTTCTCCCTTTGGATATTATTCCTCAATATTTTTGGAGGAATTTCAAATGGTTTGTCTGGAACTTTCCAATTAAAACCCTTATAACCTGGAGGAATTCATTCAGTTGTCATGATGTGTCAATTGGTCATATGGATATCCATCATAAAAGATGGAAGGACTTTTGATGAGGGGTCCATTAGATTATTTATAGTTTAGGCATTGTGCGAGGAGTCTTCACATGACCTTGAAATAGTCATGTGATCGTGAGCCCCTTATAGGCTCATACAATATGCAAGTCTTGACTCCCCTTATTTTGTGGGGATGGTAATACCCCTATTAAAGTATCTATTAATTTGTGATTTTTATGCTTATTTGGTGGGTGTCAATATCCTCTCATTATATAGAGTCAATTTATTCCCATAGCATCCTGTTATTTTTCAATATCCCATATTCATCAGCTTCACCTTCCAATTAACAAACAAATAAAACATCCTTTTCATGGACTGGTCTCTAATTAATAGAAACTATGTTTACTATTGTGTTTATCCATTACTTTTAAATTAGTGGATTATAACATGCACTAAAATATTATGAAGACCCAGCCTAAAACTATATATAATCTTGAATAATATTCTGGAATTCACTTTCTTACATTTCCATAGATATTTTTGGTTTGGAGTTTTAGATAATTTTGACATAATTCATATATATCAACGTAAAAGAAGAAAAAGTATGTACTACTAAAACAATACCCATTTCTTCCATAATAATTTTTATTTAACCAAAAATGAAATGTTTTCATCAAATATATTCACAACAGCAGTTTATCTTCTTCATTTCCCTTACCCACCTTTAAACCCTGTAAAAAAAATTAAAACCCGGGATGTGAAAAAAAATCACATTAAGGAGCATAAAATATAAGGAAAGAAACACTTTGACCATGAATAATTATAAATAGAATAAATTAGTTTCACAAATTCATACTTTTCTCCCAAGTATCAAAAAGTTTCATTGTGAAATTAAGTGATTTCCTTGAAACATAGAAAACATAAAAAAAGCCACATAGGTAACATCTTGAATAAATTAGTTATGATTATAACCTTAATGGGTAACATATTATTTGTAACCCTCACGATTAATATACAATTTAACACTTATGTCTAGCTTATGATGAAACCATCACGGCTACCTTATGGTGTATCCATTGTAGTTAAACTTGGAGTAACCATTACGGTCAACCTCCAAACATAAACATACCCAATTAATTGGAGGGAGAAATAGGACCTATAATTCATCATAAATGATTCATAATAATAGGAACGTAATAATAAAATAATAATACTTTAATTGAATAATTCCTTTAGAATTTTGTAAAACTAGAAATTTAAAAGAGTACATTTTAAGAAAAGTCCATTACCATAGGTTTGTATTACTTAAAAATGTTCAAAACTCATGTATAATGGTGTAAATAGTTTTATTAATATATTAATAAACCATATTAATGTTTTTAATTACTTATATTATATTCTTATAACATCTTTCCACCCATTTATTAATAATCTTGTTAATTTTCATTATTTAATGTGAATTTATTTCATGGTTTACATGGTTTGTTCATTACGAACTCTCTTGTACAGTGGAAAAAACACCATAATTGGAATGAAATGGTTTTAATATGTTTCCATATTTTTAAATGATAATGTATTTTCATTTTTATATATATGGGGATGAATAATTAGATAAAACGTTAATGAAAATGTTATAATTTATTTTTTTCCATTTTCACAACCATCACCAACTTGTATCATTTACTCAATATGATGATTATATATTGGTTACAGATCATTAAGTAACATATAATATTTATCATAAAATCTTATTTGACCATAATAACAATTTTTTGACCATCTAATAATATGCTAATGGAAAATGAAAACATGTCATCCATGATGATTGTAAATTGACACATCACAGACGATGTTTTCATTTTCTAGAATAATAGGAGAAGATTGAGAGTTTTGATCATGGATATTGAATTAACACAATATATATATATATTATAATTAAGATACTAGATTTATCATTTCTCTTGGACAAATGGGAGGTGAGGAGATAATAAAAAAAATAAAAGAAATTAAAAAGAAAATAAAAGAAAAATAAAGAGAATTTTGTCTCTGGAATTTTCCTCTAGAGAACCTCTTTAAGGAACTTGGTTTTGGCCATTTGGTGAGACAATAAGGTCTTGGATGTGGGTAAGAGGATTTGAAATGGAATTGGGTAGAAATTAAACAAAATACAACTATTTAACATGTAATGAGAATATATGGTGA
The DNA here is from genome assembly GCA_963277665.1 of Viscum album. Lineage (NCBI taxonomy): Eukaryota > Viridiplantae > Streptophyta > Magnoliopsida > Santalales > Viscaceae > Viscum > Viscum album. The sequence goes on along the minus strand of OY728153.1, from coordinate 1,545,532,189 downwards.
TTGGTGGTATTTGTTATTGAGGAGGGGGTGTTTTCTCATTGTTATATTTATTAGTTTATTATTTTCACTCAAGACTATGAATAGTTTAAAAATTATAACCAAATATATTCAAAAAATGAAGGAGTGTTCAATATTTAAGGATTACATCATCCTTATATCATCTATGACTCAATAATTCATGAATTTGTTTAATACCGTAAATTATTGTATTTCACTATACATCAAAAATTAATGTATTTTAGAAAACTACAAAAAAATCAACCCAACATTTTTTTGATGTGTAGAATTTAAAAATGATCTCCATTTTTTAAACATAATTATATAAATATGAGAAATTTATTTTTTAATGAAAATAATTATTTATTCAAAAAATACCAATTTTAAAATTATAACTCATTTTATAACACTTTGAAAAACTAATTAAGGTCTCATTTAATTATCTTATAATCAAAAGAAGACAAAATATTAATTTATAAATATTTCTTAATATAGATAACTTTTATTTTAAATCATCGTATTAAATATAAAATTATAAATAAACATTTATGTTTCACAAAAATACCAATAATTAATTTATAATTTTAAAACATTTATATACTCATTCCATTATATAAATATATCATATTTTCACTTATAAGATGCATAAATTTTAATTATGCTCTCATAGGAGATATTATTATTCTATTATTGTAGATTTAAAAATTTTGATAATTACCACTTATTTCATTAGATATTTATAATGATTTTGACAATGTAATTCCTAGATGAAAATAGATTATTTTATAAGTACCTATGCTATTACACTCCTCTCACATTCTAGAAATTGGGTCCCTGCAATTTTATTCACTTATTGAACAACTGAGGATACCTTTACCTTATAACAGTTTTAGATTCCCATGTTGCTTCTTCAACCTTATAGTTTCTCCACAAAACCATATCCTGGTAAATTACCTTATTCCTCAATAATTTCTTTTTACAAGCATAAATTTGTATATGTTTCTCTTCATTAAAAAGGTTCTCTTCCAACTGAACTACTTCTTGGATCAAAACATGTGATGAATCTGTGAAATACAATCTTAACATATAAATAAAAAAATATTTGTGTTCCTAAGAAAACTCATAATAAAAGATACTCGGTAGTCAACTCATCCAAACTTCTCTTAGATTTAATAAGGCCTAGTGAATCATGGACTTAGATTTACTTTTATAACAAATGCATAACACTTTTCTAAGTAGTGATTTTAAGAAAACAAATGATCACCTACCTCAAATGAAAAGTCTTTCCTCCTATTATCTACATAAATATTTTTCCTGCTCTGAACTATCCTCATGTGTTAATGGTTCTTATTCACTTCAGTATCTACTTACTCTAATAATTATGATCCCATCAACTTTTTTTCCCTAAATTCATTCCAAAATAATGGTGTTTGACACTACTTCACATATAATGCATCAAAAGTCACCATTTGTGTACTGGAAGGAAAATGTTTATTATAAGAAAACTAAGCTAAATAAATATGATGATTCCAACTTCCTTGGTAATCCATTAAACAAGAACATAACATGTCTTCGAAGGTCTAAATTGTTCTCTTAGTCTGTCCATCAGATTTGGGATGAAAGAATGTGATGAAATTTAATTCGGTGTACAATGACTTATGATGTCCTTTTTAGAAGTTATACTTTCACCCAAAATCATAGTCATATGAAATATAGGGAGGAAATCCATGTAATATAACAATATCTTTATGGTACGGTCAAGAAAGATGATCTAAATACATTGTATCTTGAATAGGAAGAAAATGTACATATTTTTTAATTTGGTCAACAATAACCCAAATCTAATTATTACATCAATATTTTTTTTATTCCCACCATGATGTCCATGATTATAATTTCCCATTTCCACTCTAGAACTAGAAAATTCTTAAGCATCCCCTTTGGTAGTTTTTTCTATTCTTTAACTTATTGCCAGGTCAAAAATTTTATTGTAAAATCAAAAATATCTATTTTCATTACATACCACCAATAATACATCTAAAGGTCACTATAAATCTTAGTTATGTTATGAGGAACAAAAAATAGAGAACTATGAGCTTCACTTAACAACTCTTTCTTTATCTGTAGATTACAAGTAATATTTAACCTCATTCCAAATCTAAAAACACAACCTTAATTAATGTTAAATTCTGGAAACCTGCCCTTTTTAACAAATTATACGTTTTTATGTAACTCAAGGTATTAATTTTTTTCCTTCTTAATTCTATTTGGTAGATAAAATTGTACTAACACCTAAAACAAAATAGAGTAACTTCATAAAACAACATCTTCCAAGTAAAAACTAATAAAATCATTAATCAAGAGGTTATATTCCAAACAAAGAATTATTAATGTAACATGATGTGTTTTCCTCAATTCATATACCACTTTATGGATTTTCCAAGATAGTAATTAATTAAGAAATCATAATCCTTTTTTAGGTCCAACCATCTTCTCTTCCTCGTGTTCAATCCCTTCTGAGTAAATATATACTTCAAACATTTATGGTCAACATATGTTTCACATTTGGATCTATAAAAAATGTTTTCTATAAGAATTTAAAGTGAAAATCATATTTTCTAAGTCCAAATAATGTGTGGGATAATTTAAATTATGAGGTATCAGTTATCTTGAACTATAATCAATTACCTAATCAATCTACATTAGAACACAACCACATCCCTTCAAATAAAAATCACTATAGATGAAAAAATCACCATTTATGGAGGCAAATCCCAGACTAGAGCAATCCCCATCTCTTATTTTGTTCATAAAAAACATCATAGTCATATATCCAAATAAATTTAACCCCTTTTGTGTTAACTTAGTTAGAGGGATAGATAACCATAAATTGTTTCCTAACAAACCATCAATAATATCCTACTAATCCAAGGAAACTATGAATATTTGTTACATTTGTAGGTCTTGGACATTCATTAACCACATTTTTTTTGGTGGCACCAATATTTAAACCATCTTATTTACAATTTTACCAATAAAATAAATTTTTTCAACCAAAAATCACATTTTCTAAAATTTCCCATATAACTTATTTTCATTCAATGTTTGCGAGACAATAATTAAATTTTATTATTTTCCTTATAATGTTATGTAAAGAACAAAATATCATCAATAAAAAAATAAAAAATATATCCAAATATTCATTGAAAAGTATATTAATAAGATCTATAAATAAAGAAGGAGAATTTGTCAAGCCAAAGGGAATAACAACAATCTCATAATACCCATATCTAGTATGAAATGTTGTTTTTGAAATTTCATCATCCTTCACCTTCATCGAATGGTTCTTGGATATAAAATCAATATTGTAAAATATTGATCTCACTAGAGATGATCAAACAATTCGTCGATATTAGGAAGTGGATACTTATTTTTAATAGTAATGGTATTCGAAGATATATAATCAATAAAAAGTCTCACAAAACAATCATTATTTTTTACAAATAAAACAGAATAACCCCATGGTGAAGTACTGGGACAAATGATAAATGTATCAAGAAACTATTGAAATGTATTTTTCAATTCAAGAATTTCTACTTGAGATATTCAATAAGGGGTTTTTGAAATTGACTTAGCATTTATAATAGAGTAAATTGTAATTTCAACTTCTTGATCAAGTATAACACTAGACAACTCATTAAAACAATATTTAGGTATTCATTTTCTACTAGAACATCATTTATCTAAATTGGTCCCTTGTTTTTGACAATATTAGAAAGATAACTTTCATTTCTATATTTTAACTTTTTGTCAGCTTCTTTATATGTTATTAATGTTATGGGTTCTTTCTTGAATAGAAAGTGAATCTTTTTATAAAAAAACTTATTTAGCTTTATAATCAATATTATCATGATAAAAACTAAATCATTTCCGTACCCAAAATAACCTAAACTCCACAAAGAGAATCAAAATAATATTTTCATGTAATGATTTCCCACAAAAAACAACTTGAAGATTCTTATTTTTTTAACCTTAATATTTCCCCTGTTAATTTAAGAAAAATCTCTTGTTTTATTTTTGGAGGTGAAATTTCCAATTTCTTATAAACTTTTCCAGAAATAATGGAATGTATAAAAATCATATAAAAAACATTATTAAAATATGAGTAGACCAACAAAGTACCTGATACCACTTCATTTAATGGAAAAAAATTTCTGATGTAGTCGTAAAGGAATTTGTTGCACCTTTCTACTTATAATCTAGTTACATTTCATCATTTAGATCTTTCTTTGGGAAGGTGTTTACATAATTCTACATCTCACCAAATTTAAAACACTTTACAATTTTCTTATGATAAAAAATGTTAAGATCATTTTCATTAAAATATCAAGCCATAATTACAAACTTTTCACATTGAAAAAACTTCCTAGTTTTTTTATACATTCATCGAGATTATTTTTTCCACACATTTCACAAAAAACGAATATAAACTTTCTTACCTATAGATTTATTTGATTTATTATCACCTATTTCATGTCATATAAACCTTTTCCTATAATTGTTGTCAATGTATTTGTTATTATCTGATAAATCCATTTCTACCCACTCATCACATTGAATAAGTTTCTCATATCTTTTGAATTCACAAGAAGCCAATTCCCTTAAAAATCTTGGCTTTAAACCTAAGTAAAAATGATTGATTTTACTATCAAGATCTCGAATAGAATTTGGAGAATACCTTTACAATAGGGTGAATTTTGGCTCATAAAAAGACATTAAATATTCCCTTTTTTCTTTCAACTCAAGGGATAACTTTTCCATCCTCTATAAAATCACCTTAAGAAAATATTTTCCAAGGAAAATACTCTTAAATTCATCTAAATCCAAGGAATAAAACTCATTATTATCCTTGATATTCATGACCATTGACCACCATTGGTAAACTTCCTTATAAAAAGGGTAAATATAAAGACTAAACATTTTATTATTTGAAAACCCCATAACACATAATATCTTTACAAGGGCCTTAATCCAATTTTCAGCCACCACTGGGTCAGAAGATCAACTGAAAGTCAAAGGGTATTTCCTCATAAAAATTTCCAGTATTGATATGTTATTTTGTGGTAGTTGTGTTTATTCTCTTGAATGGATTCCACCACTATTTATATCTTGGGTTAGAATATCCATTTCAATAAAAAAACTATTTAGTTTTAATCCCTACCATTCCATGCTGTGGATTGAGAAAAATATTAGCATCCTAATGCCATCCAACTTTAGATTCCATGTTTCGTCAATGGAAAACCATTATAAACATAAATATCTATGATACATAACATGGTAATATTCAAATTATATATAATTTCAACATAAAAATAATTTAAAAAATATTTATGGTATTATATTAACATCATCCTAACCCCAAAATTTATTTAAACCATGCTATAAGACTAACTATAAGGACTCAGCCATAAGCATTACATAATCTAGGAAATTATTTTAGAATTCACTTTCTTACATTACCATAGATCGTTTTGGTTTTTAGTTTTCAAAAAATAGGACAAAATTTATACATATAATCCCACAAGAATATAATTTTTTTTCTACTAAAATAGTATCCAATTTTTCCGTAATACAATAGTTTTTAATAAAACAAGAAATCTTTTCATGATTTTTTTTTACAACATTCAGCTTAGATTATTCTTTCCTCTTATCCATCCTTAAACCTTGTGAAAAAATATTCAGAACATAGAATGAGAAAATAAATCTCAACAAGGAACATAAAATTAAGAAAAGAAACCACTATCCCATGAATACTTATAAACATATGAAATCATTTTCACAAAGTCATACTTGACATAGAAAACATAAATATAACCATATAAGTAACTTGTGGAATTACATAATATATATTATAAGCCGCACAGATACCATATTTGTTTTCAAAACTCATGGATACCATACAATGTAACCCTCACAGTTACCTTATGATGTTACCCTTAAGACATCCTTATAGTGTAACCATCATAGTTACACTTGGAGTAACCATTTGGGTCAACCTAAAACCTTAATATGCCCAATTTATTGGAGGGATATATAGGTAACAAACATCATAATAAAAAAATCACAAGAACTATAACATAATCATAAATAAATAATACTTTCATAAATGTTTTATTTATTAATTTTTGTAAAAATAGAACTTTCAACGCATATTTTCAAAGAAAAGTTCATTTCCTCTGGTTCGTCTTACATAAAACATGTCCAAAACATTTTAATAATAGTTTAAGTAGTGTTATTAATAAATTAAATAACCATATAAATATTCTATAATTATTTATATGATCTTATAATATCATATTCATACCTATTTATTTATAATATTTTGTTATATTTACTTTTTTGGTGCATTTATTTCAATGATTCTATTGTTGGTTAATTATGGATTCTCATTTTGAATTGAAGAAAAACTATAGAAGTGGAATAAAATGGTGTTAGTATGTTCCCATATTTTTAAATGGTACCATATATCATTTTTTTAATATAAGTATGAATCATTAGTTAAAACATTAATTAAAATTATTTAATTTAATCTGGAGGTTTTTACAACCACCATGAACTTTTATCATTGTTTTCAACATAATTTTTATATATTGGTTTTTGATCATTAAATAACTTATAATATTTTTAATAAAATATTATTTAACCACACTAGTGGTTTTATGACTATACATGATGGTGGTAAAGTAAAATAAAAACACATCATCCAAGATGATGGTAAATATACACATTACAAACGATGTATTCATTTTTTATAATAAGTTTAGAAGAGGGGGAGTTGATGTTAGATATTACAATGACAAAATAAAAATAATGTATATATAAGATACTATAGTTATCATGACACTTGGATTAGTGGATTTTATAAGATAATAATAAATGAGATGAAATGGGAAATAAAATAAAAGAAAAAGAAGTATTTTACCTCTTGAATTGTCCTCCATGACAAGCTTCTTAAGGCACTTGGTTTCCACCTTTTGGTGAGCCCATTAGGTCTTGGATGTGGGGAAGAGGCTTGGGAAGGTAATTGGAAATAAATTTAAAAATCAATAATTCTTTTAAGTGTTATGAGAAGAGGTTGTGAGGGGTGGTATTTATAGTAGAGGAGAGGGGTGTTTTTTCATTATTATATTCATTATATCATTATTTTGGATCAAATATATGAATAGTTTAAAGATTATCACAAAATATATTAAAATAATATAGAATTGTATTGGATTTTGTGATTACATCATACTTACATTATCTAAGAATCAATAATTCATGAATTTGTTAAATACATGAAATTACTGTATTTGACAATTCACCAAAAAATTGAGTATTTTTTAAAAATCAAAAAAATTCACAATAACCATTTTTTGATGTGTAGAATTTCAAAATGAACTGAATTTTATAGAAATAATTTTATAAATATGAGAAATTTAATTTCTAATTAAAATGATTATTTATTCTTAAAATAAAAATTTAAAAATTATAACTTATTTTATAACACGTAGAAAAATTTATTAATGTCTCACTAAATAATATTTTAGTCATAAAACAAAAAAAATATTAATTTATGAATATTTTTTATTGAGATAAATTTTCATTTAAATAATTATTTTAATTTTAAAATTGTAACTAATCATTTATGCTTCACAAAATTATCACCACTTAATTTATAATTTTCTAAATATTTATTAAATAATTACATGATATAAATATACCATATTTTAACTTATAATATGCATATGTTTTATTTAAACTTTTAAAGGTGAGGTTACCATTGAATTAGTATAGATTCCTTCATTTCCATAAATACACTTATTTTAGTAAATATTTATATTGAGTTTAACTTTTTAATTCCTGTATGAAAACCAATTATTTTATAAGTATCTAGTTTGTTACAACGTTGGTGGTCATTGATGCACTAAATGTAACAACCCAATATTTCATAGTACAATTGCCTTAAATTGAGAATATGTTTGATAAATTTCTCCACACAAAACACTGAACTAAAATGAAATAGTGACACATTTAAACCATTAAAACATAAATTTTGAATTATTATGTATTAATAGAAGTAATTGAATTAAGAATTATACTGATATATATTTATATATATTATGATTCTTTTATTTAAATTTACTTAATTTGTTGTTGTGTTTAAGAATAAATCTTTGTATGCGATGGAAAACTTATTAAATGTAACTATATGTATTATTTATAAATGGTAATTTAAAAAAAAATAGTATTTATTGATTAATGTTATGTTTATTTGTGTTTTATAGAAAATAATAATAATAACTTCTATTTTATAATTTATTTTAATATTCAAAAAATATTCTCATTATAGTTTATGATTTTATTTAAAATTTGATTTTGAAATTTATATACATTTAAATTATAAAAATAAAAATAAAAATATATTTTCTATTTATAATTTAAAGGATAGTTTAAGCTTTGGTTTATATTTTCAAAAAAATATTTATTTTTTGGTGAATAGATGATAATATCTTTTTTTCAACTAACATATTTGTTATGACATTATTGATATAAAAATACGAATATTAATTTCCCAAAAAAAAATTGAAGAGAAAATATTTTTTAAAATTAACTATATACTTTTAAATAAAATAACAAACTCATATTTGAAATTTTAGAACATAAGTTATATTTTACAAAAAAAGAAGATTCTAATACCTTTTACATTTAGTATTTTAAAATTAATATTTGTGATTTTTATAAATATAATAATATAACATAGATTCAAAAAAATATCATCAGTTCTAACTTATGTAATAAGGGAAATTTTAGTATTGTTCATAAATGATAAGTTACCTTAGGTAAAAACTAGTTACCATGGAAAAATAATATATGGTAAAAGTAAAAACAGTAACAGTAATGAGATGAAAATATGTATACGTCATGTGTTGTATTGTGTGATTAAGGAATAAATAGACCTTATATCTTACCCTCTCCATTATTTCCCAATTTTTGGAGCTATTTTTCTTGAGAGTGACCTCCAATTATTAAAATGTTTTGTGTCTTTACCAAAATGTCAACTCATTTTACTTATTAAAGGGGTTCTACTCTCCTCACTTACCCTATCACCACAAACCACTTAGTTCATCAAAAAAATATTCACAAACAACTTATTCAATTTCACATACAACTTTTAGAGGTGGTAATATTCTCAAAAACCAACCATAAAAAGTTTCAACCCATTTTCAAAAGAGATAATCTAAGAAGTGAGGTATGAATTTCTAACATCTCATTTCTCATTTCAATTTATCATTGGTAAATTATTCTTCTTAAAATTCCATTATACCATATTAAAATGTTAACATACATATAATCATTATTCTATTATGTTATTATAATGATGATACAATCATTAACCAGAATTCCATTTTTATTACGAAAAATAAAACCTTCATTCAAGAATTGTGTGGAACAATGCATCCATAACACAAAATATTTAATTTTCCTTCACTACCTTGTATGGTTGTTTATAATAGGGAATTTAATATATACATATTATATTTAGTTCATATTTTAGGTTCTGAAATGAAAAATCATATTACTATATTCCTTATTCCATGGAAAATTAAATTATCATTCATGCATAATGCCTCCAGGGAACGATCAATTTTTAAATTATTTTCATCACCTCCGTATATGGCTAGCCATAACTATAGTTTTAAAGGATAAGTATGATGTCTATGTTATTAATAAGGATATATTAATATACATTTAATAATCTATTAATGATATAAATTATAAATAGTCATTATAAAATTAACTATCTTAAACAATACCAAAAAGAAAAAGAACCAATTAATTTATATTTTGTAATTATTTCATATTTAAAAAATATTATCATATTTATTTATCATTATGGTATATCATAGTAATAAAAATAATAAATTAACCCATTATTCAATTGGAATAATGATATTTCAAATAAATCAAATTATAATCATCCATTATGAAATGAATGATCATGTTTGGGTTGGTTTGAACACTTAATTGAACAATTATACGAAATTATATCATTGATAAATATGAAAAAAATGGTATAATATGATATAAATATTTTAAAAATTGTTTTATTTATTTAGGAAAGGATACATCAATATTTAAATCAATAATTAAGAAAACAACTTCTGTTGATTAACAAAATCACTGAATTGTGATTATTGTCATTTTCATATTCAAATATTAGGATCGGGACACTCATAAAAGGAAATTGAAATTTAATTAATAATTATAATTCATACATTATGTTAATTTAATTATTATTTAATGGTTTAATTTTTTAGAATAATTAATAATAACACTTCTATTATGAATCCATTTGAAATAAATCATGATTAATTACATGTGATATAAAAAATAGATAATAATTGACTAATATTTTTGTATGGAGTAATTATAAAATAATTCTATAAAAGGTTATATATATAAAAAATTCTTTATTAAGGGTTATAAATATAGTTAATTTTTAAAAAATGAATTAAGCATTCATTTCAACTAATTGGGAATTAAGGTATGGGGTTCATTGTTGTAAATTTAATATCATGAGTCATATTTATTAATATGAACCATAATACCTATAATAAATGTAAATTACTTCCTAATGAATTTATTCTACCATAATCATTGTGTTATAAGATCTATATCATTGTAATTTGTTTAAATATTTTTTATTTAAAATATCAAAATTTTAAACAGGGTTTTAATAAAAAGTTCTATCAAACTATATGGGGTTCTCATCGCAAATAGCATGTTCTCTTTTAAATGAATGTCAATTCAAAAGATGACAATTTTTAATGGGGTGGGTGTTTCATTAAAATATTACTAAAACCATAATATTTTCATTTCCAATATTACATTCAAAACAAGATTATTTTTAATGATAATGCATTTGTCAACTATTTACTCTTTGAGAAACCTCTCATAAGATCCTATGGATATTCATGGTATTTTGCAAGTCCCATTCAAATTTTATTTTCTCATTGAATCATTTTTTATCCGAGGTGTTTTATAAGTTTAACTTACCTTATCTCTTCTTCTATATTGGGAAACTTCTATTTTCCATGCCCTCATTCAATGAATTCGTTTTAAGATATCTTTATATATTTTTTAATAATTGATTAAGGTCATTTTCTTCTAAATTAAATTCCTTAAAAAGTTTTTATAGGTTTTTTCTTACATTTTATGTATGTTATTTTTCATAAAAATGAGAAATTATTTTCTTTTAATGTTTTGGTGTGAAAAAAGCATTATATATCTTTTTTTATTTTCATGGTTTCTAAAATTAATTAATTTTTCTAGTTTTATAAAATATTTATTTTAAATTTTTTTAAAAGTTCAAGGAAATTTCTTATTTCCAAAGTGATTTTTTTGAAACACTTAAAAGGTATTTTCTATATGATTCATCGTCCATAACATACATTATTCTTGATTGATGAAAGTTTCAAAATTTTATCATCCGTATTATTTCTATTGATATATTATATAATTTTATTCTATATGGAAAGAATTATCCATCACATAATTTTTAATTCCTACCCATCCACTATGAGAGGAAAAAAATATTATTTCAGTGCCTTTGATTTTTAAATACCCTATATTCCATTTATTTGAGTGAAGGGTGTTCACATAGGTTCCATATATCGATTCATTGTGGAAATTATTATCTTTATTATATAGTCTATATATATTATTTAAATACCATATGATTTATTATATTTATATAATGGTATTAACATATAAATTTACTTTTTTTAAAAGGATGCCCATTTCTTTTCTATAGGTTTATCATGTTTGATTATTGATGGAATTATTAATGACACCCTTATGTGAATCCATTTTAAATTAATATACAATCGAAATTATTTTCATATGTTCTTTATTATGTGTTTAATAAAACTCATTTTATTTCTATGGGTTATTTATTCTTTAAAAAATTAATTATTTTCAATTTAAAGTTTTTGTAAATTCATATTTATTTCCATGAATTATTTATGATTTAATGAATGATTTTTAATTATCTCTCATATGTTTTGATTAATGATGGGTTAGGTTATATATCACCATCCAATGCATTGGTTTAAAGTTAATGTCTCATGAAATAATTATTCTCGATTACATTTTAGTTTCTCTTAAACATTTGCAATGATGGTGTGTCTCGTGAAACTAATATTTCTATATACTAATTCTTATTCTATATTTGGAATATATTCCACAGTTTTTATGATTATTCTCATGGCTATTTTATTCTCTCATACACAATTTTAATTGACTAGTGTTTCCAAACACTTTTTATTAATGTCTAATATTAACGCAATCCTTAAGAAAGAATCTAAGATCAGTAATTTATTGGGTATAAGTTTCTTATGTATTCTTAATTTAGAAATATGTTCATCTTATACTCACTTATGATATTTGATTGTTTACTCTTATGTTTACCCTTAAATATAATATGTTCTAACCTTTTTCAATGTTTCATGTTCCAAAGGTTTTGAAGATTGGAAAAGATTGAAAAATATAAAAGTGTTTCTTATATTGATAATTTGTGGGAGGTGTTAAATACTAACTGTTTATTAAGCAGTCTCATACATAAAGTGAAAATTTTCCAATTAATATAAATAACTTGGGTTTCCCATTAATGGTTTTTCCTAATTCTCTAAAATTATAATCCTACATTATCTTGGTATTATATTGTAATGAAATATTTTCTTTAATTTATATGTATGATATGATTTTTTTTGTGGAAAGCTATATAAAATATTCAATAGTGTGTTGATCCATTGGTGCATTTAGGAGGTCTACATGGCGTAAGATACTATTCAAAAAAATGAGATAACATTTCCATGATGGTTTGAATAACACATATCCCATTTTTTTCGCATTATTACAATAAATGTGTTATTAATCACACTCATTATTAACTTAGTTCCTTCTTGGTACAACCGTTTACTTGAATCCAAAGGGTTACTGTGAGTCTCCAACAATAATAATAAATGTGGTAAGTCATATGATAATGAAGATAAATCCTAATAAATCCTAAATAATGACACTTAAAATTTGAATTATAAATGTTTTAGTTTATATTGAATCCCTTTTGGTATATAATAGGTTTTTTAGACATATCCTCTTTTATTCATAACCTAATATCCATAAATAACTAATCCTTCATTTGATACCAATTGAGATGTTCCATAACCACACACTCAATTCTAGTTCAAAAAACATATTATTTACACATTATATTTGATACCAAGTGATAAAATCCAAGATCCACGCACAAATATTTTACATAATTTCGTTAATTTAAACATTTTATCTCACTAATTCATACAATCCAAGAACATGAATGTTATTGTAATTATCGTTTAACTACATGATCTTATTTTTTGAGTGAAACATAATCATTTTCCATGAATAACATTCTCATTTGGCACCCTCATAGACACATTATATACAATAACCATCTTCAAAACACGAGGGATAGAAACTTAATAAAGGTTATGATTAAATGCATGGTTTGGATAAATATATTTATTAATAATAAAGGATAAAAAGTGAGAATATCATTAGAATAAGGGTTTGAGAATGTATCCAGTGTAAATAAGTATTGAAAAAGGAAATCATAACCAATAATATATTAATCAGAAATCATAAATCATAGAATATAATTTTTTTATTGAAACATAAATAATAACTTAATAATCATCAGCCAAAAAAAACATATATAGGTATTGGGTTGTGCAATAATAATATGGTATATACACAATCATAAAAATCACAATATAGTGAACGTAGATACATGAAATTATATTCATTAATTATCATGTTAATATAACTAACCATGTGATGTCCATGCATTATCTTGAAAAAAAATTCAATTGCAGTCATTCTCAAACATTATCGTGTGAACATAGCTAATTTCAATCATATCAATGTATTATAATCTACACAGAGTCAACAACAATAATATACACCCATCATCTCATGAGATTCAATGATTTTCCAAATTCATTGGAAATTTATTACACCCTCACCCCACCCCACTCCATCAAATAATGATAACCCATTTAAATTTACACCACAATAATTGGAAACATTTATAATTTCTTTAGAGATTAAATAACATTTGGAAGGGAAATGGGTTTTATGAAAACATCCACAAGACACTATCATAATCCATATATATAACGAATGTGGATGGAATAATTATATAATATTCCTATTTAATCAAAAAAATAATTAAAGTAACTTTTAATATATAAAAATAATTTTATATCATCATTAAAAAATTTCTTTGAAAAATAAGAAGATATACCTTTTACACTTTTCAAAATATTCTATTTTTAAATAATTTATTTTATATAATAATGGGAATAAAAATTTATTGGGAATTATTAAAGAATCCTAATAAAGGAAATTTGAATATTTTTTTGTACATAAATTTTTTAAAAATGTTATTCCTTTCACATTTTTTAAATTAGGTAAAATTTGGTGAAAAATAATCATATAAAAACTTTAAAAGAAGATAAATTATCTAAATTAATTCTCATTCCATCCATAATTCATCATAGAAGTAGATTTAAGGACATATATAAAACATAATAATGAATGTAGATATGAAAAGTAATGATTCCTAACAAAAAATGAAGAGGTGTGGGTGGATTCTCTTACAAACATCACTTTGAGTAAATTATGTACCAAAAAGGACTTCCATAGAAGTTATTTAACATCTTGTAAAATAAATAATACCTTACTAATAAAATATTAAAAAAATTACAAATCCATTAAATTTTATAATGATCAATTATTTACATGTAATACACATACATTATTTAGTTATTAATTATTTACATAATTAGAATTTTTTATTTTTAATCATTTCAAACAAGTTTTATGATTATGATATTAATCCCTATTCTTTGATTCCATGTAAATATTTCCCTGATTATTCTTGCTATTACAATGGTTTTGTTTAAATTATTTTTTTAGTCCCATATTCAACTTATGGAAGATATGGGTATGGTTTAGAAGAATGAGATCTATAATGATATTGTTTCTAGTATTTTATCAATAATCACGAATTACTTTATAATAATGATTAATAGTTTACATAATTATAGAATAATATTAATGAAATGAATTAAACATAAATATCATATATATTCATATAAAACATTTTTATACGAATATGGGTAATTGAATGATGAATAATTAAATTCATCATCCTTAAAGGCAGTACTCCACACATAACACAAATGTTGTTTTAATTTTATCAGGAATAAGAAGAAGTTATAAAATTGTAATCCTATTAAAATATTTAAAAATAATAATTATTATGATTTAACAATTTTATTTTGGGTATAACAGATTTGGATGGGGTTTAAAAAGAAAGAAACTTGAAAGACCTCGGTTTGAACAATTAATTCTTTTTTAAAATACCCCATTAGGAAATTCCTAGTCCATGTTAGAATTATAATTTAGTGATGCCATAATCTATAGTCCATGTAAAATAGTGTTAAAATGGTTATTATAAAAGTTTTTTGGAGTGAATATGATTTAGTTTTGAGCATTATTGGGGTTATAAATATATACTTTGATAAGTGAGAGGGGTGTTATTTTTTGTAAACACGAAAAACATTATATTAGAGGCATCTAATTTTTAATGAAACATGGACCAATAGTTAAAAATAATGGATAGGCGATAAGTATTGGTTTATAAATACCTAAAAATAGTATTTATATATAGGGTTTCATGATATTTTCACCTTTTATCTCTTAGTTTTAACCCTTTTAACATAATTTCCCTTTTACTATCATAACTCAATTTTTACCTCAGTTACTTATTTTCTTGCTTAAAATTAAAATTAACTTATAAAATAATTTTAGTATTTTGATTACAAATAAAATACTATTTTTTAACATTAAATTCCAAGGTATGATCATAATTAATTTTAATAAAATTATTCATAACATAATAAAAACATATTTTTGAAAAATGTTCATTTTCTGTGCAAAAACTAATTTACACAAATATAATGTATCGTATTTATTATCAAAATTTTTCTTGACTTACAATTATGTTATGGATTTTTTTAATTTAAATTAATGAAAAAAAACAAAATGGTTTATTGTTAGATCTTAATTAAAATAAACGGACCAAAAATAGTTTTTTTAATAGAATAAAATTTTAATTAAGTTAGAAATTGTCAAACCTTGATTTTTAAATTCAAAATAATATTTTATATGATTTATATTAAAAATTATATAAAATTTTTATTCAATAAGAAGGTTTTATAAAATTTTAATTCATGATTATATTATGATGATTTCATATATTCTATGATATCGAAAAAGATATTTTTACTACTCTAAAAAATCAATTATTTCATAAAAATACAAAAAAAACCAAAATTTATTTTAACATTATTAATCCAAATATGAATTTAATTATTTCAAATTAAAATTATTATATATTATCATTTAAATTTTACATAAATATATTAAATACTGTTTCTTATAGAAAAGGTATTTTTTATCATTAAGTGTTATTAATATTATTTCATATCAATTTCCAATTAAATGTGTGGTATTCTATTTATTTATACATTAAAACATTTTATTAGAATAATAATTTAAAATATTCAAATAAAAATAAACAACACTTCAAAAATAATTCATTGTAAAATATTATTTTTTAATATAAAATGGATTTAATCACATCTCATTAATTTTTTATCCTCAATCTATTAAATTTTAAATAATTCATTCATTTTAGACTATATCATATAGTTTGTTAAAATAAATAATTATATAACATAAATAATTAAAATATATGATTTTTATGATTAATAATTTTATTAACCTTCAATTTACTTATAGTTTTACTTTTCTTATAATTTTCTTAATGATGTTCCACATTCCATATTCATAATGATTTAATTTTTATATTTCCTTGTAATTGAGTATCAATATTTTCATGTAAAATAAGTCATATAATCATTATTTACTTAATAGGATATAAATAAAAAAATTCTGGAGGTGTTATAAAGAATATAAATGAGGATTGAAAAAGGATAAGACTCTTTTAAAAGAATATAACAAATTTTAGGGGGTTTATAAAACAATTGATTAATTTTTATTATAAACTAAAATATTTAAAAAAAATTCATTCATAAGGATTGATATGAATATAATATTTTAGAAAGAAAATTTCAATTTAAAATTTAATAATTATTATAAATATTATATAAATAAAATCATTGAAAAATATAATTGATATGAATTTAGTGAAAATAGAAGAGAAATCAAGAAAACAATTTTCAACTCCCGTATTGAAACATTATGAAAAATGGATTCAATTTAAAAAATTACAATTTTAAAAATGTAATAAAGTGATTTTAAAACATTATTAAAATTTCTCAATAATGTAACCTTGAAATGAAATAGAGATAAATTATAAGAAACTTGGATTTGAAGATAAGAATAATTGTAAAGGTTCTTTCATAAATGTCATAGGTTTTGACCTAAGGAAGAAATATGAAGATAATTATAATGACATATTTATCCTCATAAAATTAATGAAAAGTAATAATAGAAAACATACATTATAAAAATTATAAATAGGGGAATAAGAAGTGAGAGAGGTAGAGTGTGATATAGAACATAACTGCAAGAATGAGAAAGAGGAAAGCCCCCTTAAAAAAAATGTAGGGTATGTTGTATAAATTCAAAAGGTGGGTAAAAGTGACATTAATATATCTTAAACTAAGGTGAATTAGACTATTTTATATTCAATACTTTGTATATCATACATATAATTTAATATATTAAATATAAGAATAATATTTAAATATAATGGATATTTTGAAATAAATTCTTATTTCAATCTCAGACTCACTCCATATGTCCCCTAACATCCTGAATAATCCAATTATAATAATTATTTACATTTTTTAAGTTTTAATTCTAATTTAATTTCTATGATTCCTTTTAATTCCAAAATTATCATGCAATTTTCATTTATTAGAATTTTTTTTGTTCACTTTGATGTAGTTTAGTTACCCATTCTGAAACTATTTTTGCGAAAGTGTGATGGATGATGGTTATTTTACAATGGTTTTAAAATATATATGTGTAAATTAATAGTTTTTATGTCATTCCAAATGTACAGGAGTACAATAGTTTTATATTTTTAGAATAATACTTCAATATGAACATGTGTTTCTCCATAAGTTCATTGTAAATAGTTAAAATAACATTGATTATGTAATAATATAGTCCTTCCAGGATCCTTACCTGGTGAGCTTAGGAGATAGAGGTATTAATATATATTTTGGGGATAATCTAGTGGAGTTTTAACTAAAATCCTTTCTGGAGGAGGATCTTATAGCTTATCATTGTAGGCTATAACATAGTGTTGGATTTTGCATCATACTTGAGGCCTTGTAGCATAGTGTCCCAAGGATATTCTCTTTTTGTGCCGCTTGAAATTATATAATGGTAATTTAATTAGGGTTATTTATGGGTTGGGAGATAAAGGGATTGTATTTCCTTATCCCGGCCTCCAATGAGGTGAATTTAGCATAGATATGAGTTGTGGTGGGATAATGGTTAAGTGTCGTCTTTATTGCAGTGTAGATAATAGTTACAGTGTGGTGTCCAATAGAGGAAGAATTATGTGTCTCTATAATTTTGATGGTAGATTCAGTGTGGTGTGTGGGTTACACTATAGTACTACCCCGTATAGATATGATCAATGTGAGATATATATTGTAAATTTAATAGTCTAGATAGACAGGGCTGATTGAAACATTACACCTAGACTTTCATTATGGTTTAGAGTAAAAACCTATACACTATAGTGTTGTTAAGGGTGTTGAGTGTTATTATTTAAGTTAATTTTAATCTCTCAATTCGAAATCCCCATCAAAATTACTTACTCTTTTAACTTCCCTCTCAATTATTCAATAAACTTGGAGCATCCATAGGAGGCATTTCACCCCATTTTCAGTGAATTTTATCCATGACTTCAAAGGATTTTTTCTTGGTGACCTAAGGTCATTTACTTATCAATCTCTCTTAATTTCTGCCTCATTCCCTATACTGAGAAGATTATGATTATCGGTATGGCTGTTTTGGTTGTTTATTTCATTAAATCATTTTGTGATATATTGTTTCCTAGGCTCCTAATACCTTCTTTGTGTTCCGTTTAGTGATTCTAGCCCAAATATCATACTATTCTTACTTAGGCATTCTGTGACGAATCAAAAATCCATACAATTGGTAGGGATCCTTTCTCTCTCTTTATTTTTTCACATATATGGAATTACAATGCTCATTTTCTTTTTATTTGATAGTACAAAATGAATTAATAATATAATGATCTTGACTAAATTTAAATCAAACGGGATGGGTTATATTCAC
Organism: Viscum album; assembly: GCA_963277665.1. Classification (NCBI taxonomy): domain Eukaryota; kingdom Viridiplantae; phylum Streptophyta; class Magnoliopsida; order Santalales; family Viscaceae; genus Viscum; species Viscum album. Next base: position 1,545,512,695 of record OY728153.1, on the reverse strand, counting down.
ACATTTTTTTTATGTTTCTTATGAAATTATGGAAGTTTGTGTCCATTTCTAAAAAATCACTATTATTTTTTAGCCTTGTGTGTGACATTGTTTTTGGGGATTGTGAAATTATTCTATGATTTATTATTTGAACTCACTTTTCCTAAAATCATAAGAACTTATTCATGACTAATGAACTGGTTGTGTGAAAATTTCAAAATTTTGTGAAATCACCCATATAAGAGATAATGAAATATTCTGATGGGCCCATTGATACTAAAATAATGTAAATTGAAGAAGATTAATCAATTTTTATGTGTGTTGGTGTGGTTATTTTAATTCTATTTTCAATGTTTAAACCATGGGGGCTTGTACAGAGACGGTGGTGTTGGGCTCAGGTGTGGAATATATTGAGGTAGTGATCCTATGGTTGGTTGGAATTGGAATACATGTGTATGTTGGGTAGAGAGAGTTATTATTAAATATTAAATTAAATAGATTAATAAATAAAACTTGGTTAGTGACCTGGTAAATTTTTACGTTTTTTTAATTTAAAATAGAATGTGGAATTATGGGTTCTAGGTATGGATTATTTATGTTCTGATGTTTCATTTAATGGTGCACCAGTTGGTGGTAGATGTTATAGGGTGATGAGGCAGAGATATAGGATATTCTAGTGTCATTTGATGTGAAACCTTAGGATGTTTATTGTGTTCTGTCTATATATGTTATGGGATTTTCGTGTTACATATTTAGGCATCCAGTCTGAGTTGAGTACAACATATAAACATCAAAATATTGGGGGGGCCAAAACATCTAGGTTTTTCATGGGATAGATATCTGATTTACCCTTCTTCTCTGATCCTCCATCAATAGTAGTTCCTTAACTTAATACCTAGTTGGTGGATATTCCTATTGAAGGGATTATGTGATATATGATGGGGGTCATACAAGGTAAGATGAAGGAATGAGGTTGATTTCATTCATTCTCATAATACCCAGCCTTCATGGATATGAGTTTGTGATTGGATATTTGATCAGTTGGATGGTTATAGTGATGTGGTATGCGATGTGTGCTTATATAATGATTCTAGAAAATGATGTTAGTCCATGTGGGGGATAGGGTGGGAACGATTATTGGAGACCCACATCAGATGAGGATAGATATGATATAGGAAGGTATATGATAATAAGATGTTTGATGTTGGGGAATTAGAGTGTTAAATTAGTGAGGTAGTGGGTTTATCAAATCATATCTATGTTAATTTGATATTATTTTATGCACTTGGTTGTATTTTTTGGTTTTTTTTCCTTGGTGATGTTGGGTTAGTTGTCTGACCTATTATGGTACAAGTTAGTCTTTTTGATTGTTCATTGATGTATTTGTATTCTATTTTAACATTTTCATGAGAGACCCTGGGTATGATCCTACAAAGTAAATATGTTATTCACACCCTATATATTTATAAAATATTTCCTAGTTTTCTACGAGTGTTTTGGAGAATGATATGAACACTACTAACTTAGTTTTGTTTGTCATTTAGGAGCCAATGCATCAAGATTTCCCTTGGTAATATTTTTATTTTTGAGACATTAATTTGCATCACTTGACATGCGTTGTGGGATGGTTTGGTTTCATTTATATTATATTATGTATTTTCATGGAGTATATCCATATTATCTATCGATCCATTTCTGTATATTGAGATTAAATCTTCCCATTTGATATCTTTATACCCTTTTTCTAGTTTCCAACCTGGATCATATTGGTGGCAGGTTTCGGGGGTCACTCTTCATCTTCAACTCAATCCGAAGATGAGTGATAGTGAAGGGAGGGCCATGATAGAGTGGGATCAAAGATTTTGTTAGAGAGATAGTGCAGAGCTTGGGTTTGGGAACTTGTGAAGCTCATATGGGTTGATAGGGAAATCAGGTGAGCTAAGCTTAGATCCTAACATATGTAAGGGAGGCTGGATAACACACATGATTTTAGTCCCCCTATCATCTGATGAATAGACAATAAGTATTCCAAATGTTCTCTGAAAAGTGGAATGGCGTATAGGTTAGAGACATAGGAGATGTAAAAGGATCGTATTTTATTATTATTGTGATTAAATGGGGAAATGTTTGGAAATTAGAATAAACTTAAATAAATAAACCTAAATAAATTCCATGATAATAGGATTAGAGTCCCCCTTATGTTCCATTTTATAAATATCTCATGATTGTTGGGTACATGCAGCTAAGGGTGGAGAGGTATAGCAAGATAATACTTTAAATCATCAAAAGACCAATATAATCAAGTATGATGTATCCTGCAAGAATAATTTTGGTTCCTTCCAACCTCGATGTTATGAAACATATGATGGGATAATTTTTTATCTAGAGATGTAGAATTTAATGGTGGATCTAATGATCAACTTTGTCCTGGTTCAAGCCTGATCTGAGTACACGGTTCTATTATAGATTAGTCAGATGTGGGTAAATGCATGTGAGTGGTTAATTTTATACCTTATAGAGTTGAATGAGGTGGATGTTCCCTTAGATGAATTATATAAAAAGTTTAGTTCGGAATTATTTTCATCAATAATGAATTTGGAAGAGAGTAAATATCATTTTTACATTCAACAAGAGAACATGACCATGAATGTACTCAAGATTGGGCTCAAAGGCCACTAAAAGTTTACTCTTAATCTCTTTTCATAAAAGGATTACACAGTGAGGTTCTTTAAGGAGGCGATTCATCAAGTGCTCAGATATATACTCAAACCATTTGAACTTCATTTATACTTGGATGTATAGAATAAATAATAAGTGATCATATATATATATATATATATACTTTTGTAGATTATTTTCCAAATATTGTGGTCAATATTGTTTATGTAGGAGAATAAATTTGGGTGGGAGACATCAGATGTTTAGGTATTTGAGGTTTCATATAGTAGGGAGTCAGTTGGAATAGTCTTCTTGAGTCTTTATCATGCTTAATAGTTCCAAAGTGTCTTCAAAGAGATCTTATATGGTGTATTTGTCTTCTAGAGATCCCAACCATAATTAGTCCCAATTTTATACAACATGGTTAGGTTAGTTTTCCAAATGTTTCTATGCCTCATTTTATCTAGGGGTTTAGAAAATCCCCCATGGTTGTTCAACTATAAGGGATGCTAATGTGTTTCAGAAACCGGGTCAATAGGCTTCACCCATCCAATGGAAGATAGATCATAAAAGTCCTATAGTGTGATGGTCAATTTCCTTGGATTCCAAGACCTAAGAATGGTCATTGAGGTCATCATTAGTGAGATATATGTGTTGGTCATGGATATATGCATCCTATGGAGGCCACAATGCAAAAGTGTCTAACGTTTTTTCAAGGTAATGTATTTCCCTGACCTGGTAGCTATTATAACTAGTTCCCCAATACTGAAAGGCACATAACCTCAGGCGTGCCTACTCATATCTTGAAGTATTCTTACTAGAAACATGGGTCTATAAAGGTTAAATGGGGAGACTATACCCCCCTTATCAGAGTCAAACCATGAGAAAAATAAAATCAGCAGATATATCAACCAAATGAAATAGTAAAACAGAACGATTAGATTCAAGGGACAGTAATAAGCCAACTAAAACATTATATAACATGGAATTTATACAAATAATGTTAGATAGTTATACAGTAAAGACCCAAAAATATCCGAACTATTAAAAACCCCACACATTTAACCAATTCTAACCCAATCCTGACATCCCAAGCACCAACCCATCATCCCATGTAAAAACCAAACACTATGTCCCTATAATAAATTGGTACTATAATATAATTATTATATCTTTAGGTACCCATGTTCCATGGATTCCTGATTAGGGAGTGAGGAAAACTCATTTGGCCACCACTAACATTGTTTAAATCAATAACCAGTCTATAGAATGAGTTTGTAGATAATTAAGGTAAAATGAATAAACAGGCCAACAAAAGAATCAGGGTTCACACTAAAAAATTTATTAAATTTCCATTTTATCCATTAACTTCTATCATATAGTCCAATCAACCAATCCTTCTCCATCCATTCAAGGATCGTAATCCATAGTATAAAGGGATTAAATACTTTTAGTTCTGAAGGGCGTTCACTAACAAATTCAATTTAACCTGACACCTTTGAGAATAAATCCTTGTGACCATATAATGAACATATTTTGGAAGTATATAACCATATTCTTACATCCCAAACCATGAAAAAATTAGAAGCATGGATCCTTAGTCTAAAATCTAAACCTAGTAATTACACCAGTGGGGCCCAGAACATTAGTCTAGCCTAACCCAAATATGAGGAGCATCAGTCTAATACTCTAGTAATAAAATACATTAGTCAGTCCTGGAGAATCAGTCTAGGCGAAACCATGGGAGTATAGCCTCAGTAAAATATCCCTCTCACACCATTTACTAAATTAATATCTTCTTTATCCAATTAAAACATCTGCCAATTTTTTCATTTCAAATACCAAGGTCCCAACGGACCCTTAAACCAAATCTAGGAATTCATAACCCCCCCCCCCCCATAATGAATATAACACAAAACAAAATACATTTTTTAAAATCTTCTTAATGTAATCCATTAAAAATGGTTCTTACTCTTTAAAAACCTATACCAATACCCAAGTATTTAATTTCCATTTCTAACCATTTAAAAGGTTCATTAAGGATTTTTCACAAAAAAATTGATACACATCCTCATTTCAAGTAATCATTTGAAATTTATTACTAAACACCTTGTTATATTAATTTGAGGTTAACTCCACCTATTAAAACATTTTCCACATTCAAATATAATTTTTTATAATTTAAAAGCATAACCAAATCATAATCCAAAATGCATCAGTCACACCATTCACAAAAGCCTCCTAGTAATTTCACAAATGATAATATATGAACATTCAATAATCCCATTAACCATACTCGTTATCTTTGTACCATCCCTTATCCATTCACTCTCATAATTTCATTAAATCAACACTTACTAATTCATTTCTTCATTTTAAAGGGTTTTTCATACACAATGGGTATCCCTATGTTCAGTATCACAATATTGGTGAACCCAACATGGTCAGTGAAGGGTCTTGCACCTCAATCTAAGGACCAAATTACACTCCTTAATCAAAGTGATCATAACAAGTCAAGGAAGTACATAGGCACAAATTCACACACTTATAAAACAATAATTCTATGAGAAAAAGATTTAGAACACCTACCTCATCCTTTCTGACATCCACTTGTCCAGCCTCAACCCCTGATTCAATCTAAAATGGCCGAAAATTCCCTATAAAATAACTTCATTGAAAACTAGGGTTTTGAGCATCATACAGAGAGGAAACCACATAAAAATACTCTCCTAGAAAATTTAAGTAAATGGAGTTTAATAATTTCATGGAGCATAAATTCACAACCAATGGCACTCCAAATGCCAAAAAAGTGGGGAAGAAACACCCATTGTGGAGGTATGGGATCCTGGTTCATCACCCTTGTTGAATGGAGTAGATTGGGGATAAAATTAAGAGAGGTTTCTTAAATATTGAGAGATAAAATGGAAATTTTCCCTCTTTTGAAATGGGAACATGGTTTGGCCACATGGTTGGCCAAACCATATGCGAACCATGTTTCTACCTCTATCGAATATGTGGCAAAACCACCTGGTCTATCAGGGTAACCCTCATAGTTTAGAAAAACTATGTGGTGCCAATGAGCCTAACTCTACCGAATGGGGAATAGCCACATAGGTGCCTTGGAAGGCCCCCATAGTTTTACAACTGTGTGAGAGTAGTTACCTCAGTTCCATATAAGATAATACACCCCTACATGGTTATGGTGCATGATTAAACTAATTGTACACCAATGGTCTAACTTTCAATGTTTTCCCAGTTTTCCCAAATTTTAAATCTAGAACCCTCAATACACTGTTGAGACCTGTCATAATCTTCAGTAAACACTCCATTAACCAAAATTTAAATAGGTATGTACTTTATCACAGGGTCAAGATCTTACAATACCCCAACCATATATAATCTCATCCTGGAGCTGAATTCCCAAGCACCACCAAGCATCTTGGAAACAAATGTTTTCCATATAACCCACCTATAAACTTTTATCCCCCAAATTTTCTCCTAAACATGGCCATACCATCAAAAAATTTAGATCAAAGCAAGTTATTACCCCATAAACCCTCTCACTCTGATTCAAAAAAAGTCAGATACTCCTCAAAGGAGCATACAATTTTTCTAACCACATTCCCACACATAAATAATTTAATAACTCAAGCCCCAATGGCCTCATTCCACCACCATTACCCCCAAAAAACAAAAGATAACACTTATATTTGTTCACTCAACTATTCAAAAACACAAGCCAATGCCCATTTCCAAAACCAAAACACCAAGATGGATCTTCCCCATTCACATCCAACCTGTATCAGTAATCACATAATCAACCAAACACTTTCTTGTTGTGGTACTCCCTATGATATTCCTTATCTCACCTCCCTCAAATTTCGATGTTTAGAACTTCTTCTATCGATAAGGACCACTAAACCTAAAAATAAAACTTATAAAACATACCTGATGTGTTTCCCAACTCAACATACACAAACATAGACAAAATCTCTTACCAAAAATTTCATCCATCCTTTCTATCAAAACCACCCAAAATAGATGAACCTACTCCATCCATACGGAAACTAAAGACAACATTGTTCTTCATAAAAACCTAATTCTATTCCTAAAATGCATTTATTATCATAAAACATCTCGAAAAGTTAGCTTATAACTCACCACTTTCATTCCTTTTCCATGTTGTGTTGGACATCCCTGGTTGACACATCTCGAAACAACCAACTCCCATTGATGTCACGTTACCACATCACATGACCATGGTGCCTTCTCACATAAATCATACCGCTATCATTTGATGAACCTAATTGAACATATCCCTAAATTTGGGTAAAACTCTACCATCATGGAATAAAATACTCCCTAAATAGTCATCAGGATCTATAGTACCCAATGACACTTCTTAGAGAAAAACTCATTAGGTTTCCTTGAGAACCTACCCAAGTCAGAAACCGAGGATCATCTCAATAAACCACCACATCCAAGGCCCACATGGCCTTCCAATGGAATCTAGAAACATACCTTATATTTTCTTTATCAGAATCTTGACACCACCATGTCCAACCCATGGTCTTATCTACAAATCTATGACTGACATATCACTCCCCATCTTTGGAGTGTCATTGTCACTAATTTCCTCAAGAAATTTCAACCACCAATGTCCATGCTCAAATTTCAACAAACCAAAAAAGTGGTCATGAATTTACCACTCTAATCCAAGTCGAAAAAGAAAACGTCAACCCTCTCCTTCCCCAATATTTCGATAATAGAATTTATGGAATTTACCAACACTCATTCTATCACGAGGACCCTATTCAAAAACTAGAGATGATAAACCTTTCACCATGAGAATTTACTCACACTATTCCATTAATGAACCATCCAAGAGGTTCTCCATATAACAGAGTGAAAAATGTTTCAGTAGCTCTCTTTATAGAATATTATCTCTTATTACAATAAGGATGATGTCGAGGTGTTCAGAATGATCCACTCAATTCTAGAAGTACACTAAGATGATGTTGAAAAATAAAACCACATCCAGCTCATTATCAATGTCACATCTCAATAAAATGACACAATAACCGATTAGCATGAATTGTTCTTCCTTTCCCCTAAGATTCTCATCATCACTCAACCACCACCGCTTAAGAAGGATTTCCAACCAAACTCACACCCACTTCATGACCCACTACTAAGAAACCATTACCAAAAATTCCCTTTGGTGATACCACCTCCACACAACTCATGTTCTTCTAACATGACCATAGTGATTTAAAATAGAAACAGAATCACCCAATTGAACAATCCCAAACAAAACAGTCTCTCGCATAACCAGTGATTCCTGATTTGATCACTTAGAAAATGACATACACTTATCCTGATCAGTGTGTACACCCATTCCCAATGGAATTGTACCTCCCTAGCATGTACCCACATATAGATCTAATTGTAACACTCTAGGTCACTCAATTTTATGTTACCACTCACTAAACTTTAATCTAGATCACATGATCCATACACCATTGGAGGAAGGCCAAAACATCCTCCTACACAACTAACTAGGCCTCCTCATCCATCAACCTCATCAGACCTAAATCATATTTGATGTCTCTATTCCACAAATCAACATTTATTATAAGACATTTCCATCCACATGATCACTCATTACCTTGGGTGTCATTACAAATCAAAAGTTTCCATTCATTCTTTCATCACTCTTTTCTTGTCCACCAAAATTCAACATAGATTCCTTCATTAACCGCCATCAAAACAGAAAGACAAGACAGAAAAATGATCTTAACTTTTCTGAATCCAACCCATTAACAAACCATAGGCACTCATGTACTTCCCTTGAAAAGAAACCAATTCATAAAAAAAAGTTTTCAACAAAATTGATGGCACCCACCATGCATCAATTATACTTTTGAAGAACCAACCCATGCTTTATATTCTAATGAAACCGCAACACTGGGATAACCACCCTCAATGCTACCCTCAATTTCTAAAAACCACTAACACATAACCACAAATCAATTCAAATATCTAATATCATTAACATTGCCTCTCAAACTACTAGGATGAAACAACATTTGTAAGAACTCTTTATCCACAATTGTCGCAGTCCAAAATGCCCATCTAGGTTATATGAACACTAAAGCACTAGCAACATGGCTGACCCTATCATGGGTCACCCATGAACATCAAACAAAATAAACTAACTATACTGGGTTCATGTCCAAAAAATGCCACTAGATATCCCTATAATCCATACACATAAAACCACAAACAATTTTTTTCTTATGGGTGGCACTACTTTCATTCAAATACATGCTACATCTAGCATACCAAAAGACCATTTACTCCTTCCCCCATGCTAAATATACACACCTTCATTCATTGGAACTAGAAGCTAAACAACTACTCTAGGGTCTAAAACACACTCACAATGTCCCAAACAATAAATTACACCACTTATATATTAATAGAAAACCATTCACAACCAAAAGGTCACAACCAAACTGATTGTACAAAAAGAAACACTCTGGTATATGGTAAATCCCAACCCCTTAGGGTATCATCGCACAAAACCCAAGGTCTCAAAACTAAATAACTATTTCTTCCCAAAAAACCATTCACATATTATGACTAAAATAATAGGGATTCTGATTTCTAGTGTACCTGTACATTCCATCACCTTCCATTTCCCAATTTAATTTAGGAATTACATATTAAACTCAGATACTAACATTTAAAAACCATTTTTATCACCCAACTTTTAAAAAATCCAAAATTTATTTCAATTTCAAATTTCAAAACATTTTCCTTAATAAAGATTCAAGGGAAGATCATCAGATAGACACCACAGATAGAAAACTACACTACCAGTATATAAATCTCAAGAAAGCACCAATCAAAGGCAACATACAAATGACCTAAAAATCTTATTTTTCTAGAAATATTCGTAAACACACACACATCAAATTTCATTACTAGACCAATATATAAAACTTATAAAATGAGTAAGATCTTATTCAAGTGAACCACTCAAGATGGAAATATCTATCAATAGTAAAATCAAAAAATAGAACATTAATTATGACCACATGGTAACTTGGGTTTTCCCTCATATGCGGTGTTGCAGGCACCCAAGAATGATCTCATTACCAAGCCCAAGCAGGATCCTAGTCTCTTGTTCACCATGCCCCAAACAGAAAGATAAAATAAACATGCCTCTAATACCACTTTTTAATACCCCAAAAAGATCCTATCCTTTTTTCCAACATTCCACAAATAGAGAGTCAAAACAAACATTCTTTTGATACAACTCTATAATGCCCTAAAATCATAGCCACTATAACTGGTTCCATGATCTTGAACACCACATGACCTCAATAGGACCTCCCCCTATGCCATATGCTTCCAGATAGCAGTGTGGTTTTCTTACAGGTACAATGGTGGATATTATACCCACTTATCTAAGTAAAACCATGGTATAAATAAAATCAATGGATATTTTAACCAAATGAATAGTAAAATAGAGCTACCTAATATAGGGGATAGTAATATTCCAAATGAAAGAAAATATAAACATATAATGTATAAAAAATATGTCATATAGTCATAAAGTAAAGAAAAAAAATCAAACTTTGAAAACCCCCAAGCACAGACCAAAGTATAACCCAATTCTAACATCCCGTGCTCTAACCCATCACCCCATGCAAAAAACAAAACACTAGGTCTTTGTCCTGAACCAGTACCTAGAAACAAGTTGCAAATTCTTAGGTACCCAATATCTATGGATACTTGAGAAGTGTGTGAGTATAACTCATTAATCCCTTAAAAAGGTATATTAAGAAATAACTTGTCATTATAATAGTGTATGCGTATAATTAATGTACAATAAATGAACATAAAATAAAAAATTCATGTTCCACACTTAAACTTTTATTAATTAACTATTTTTTATTTTAAGTAATTTCATGAAATTAAACAAACAGAAACTACTCCAACCATGCCATTAGCCTAATCCATTTCAATAAAGGATTACATACTTATACACATCAAGTGTGTTCACTAACTAATTAAATTTAACAATGAACCATTGCATATTAGTCTGTGTAACCATTTCTTTTCCACAATTTGGGTGTGTCTAGCCTTAGTCTGACATCCCAAACCATGCCAACTTAGGGAGCTTAGATCTTTAGTCTTGTAGGCTTAACAAAGAATAACATTGGTGGTTCCAAGAGCATCATCTTATCCTATCTCGAGTACGATGAGCCTCAATTAAAACACTCTAGGCATACAATACAGAGATGGGGCCTAGATCAAAATCCTATCCCAATATATGGTATTATATCCTTATTCTTATACCCTAATTACACTATTTACCACAAATATGTTATTCTATAATCATTTACCACATTTACACATTTAATCATTTCAATTACAAATCTCCCAATGAACCCTTAAACCAAATCATGGCATGAATAACACCAAACCCATTTCTTATGGCATAAAACATCCAAGACAAATAATCCATTTACAATAAAATAAAAGTAACTATTTTAAACATGGGTCTTCCACTATGAAAAACTAAACCTATCCCAAAAGATTTCATTTCCATTTCCAACCATTTAAAATAGCCACTAAATCATTTTCAAAAAAAGGGGAAACACACCCTCATTTGAAATCATAATTTGAATCCTATTAAGAAACCTAGTTTTTATTACATTGAGATCAACACATCCTCTAAAAACATCACCCACTTTTAAACATCATTTTACCTAATTGAAAACCATAACTACCTCAAAATCTAAAAATCATCATTAAAACCATTTTTTAAGTCCTCATAGCCATTTCATAAACCCTTGAATATGAATATTCATTAATATCCTTAACCATGCCAATTTCCTAAGTACCAACCCCACACATTCACTCTTATAATTTCCTTAACTAAATATTTACCATTTAATTTAACCATTTTAAATGGTATTTCATACTCCATGGGTTGTTCTAGGTTCGTTCTCACATCATCAATGAACCGAACAGGTCTATGAAGGGTCTCTCACATCAATCTAAGTCCCAAATTACTATCCTTTGTCGAATACATTAAACATATAAATGTAGTAAATATGAAGAACCGCGTACACATAAAAAACATTAGTATTATGGGAAAAATATTATACAACACCTACCTCATCCACATTGGCATTGACTTGTAAAACCTCAACCCTTGATTCAAGATTAAATGGCCTCAAACACCCAAGTGAAAAACAAAGGGCAAAAAAAGTTTTAGATCTTCAGAAGGAGGGGAAAAAATCTAAAAATCCTCTCCCATAAAATGAAAGGAAATGAATTAGAATACATACCTAGAGTGTTGATTTGTAAAAAATGGTGCTCTAAATGCCAAAAAATTGAGAGAGAAACATCCATTTTAGAGGTAGGATCTTCTGGTTCTTCACCCTTGTTGTAGGGCATTTAATGGGTAGGAAATATAGGGATGTTTATTTAATCCTATGAGGAAAAAATATAGATTTTTCCAATATAAAAAAGTTAACACGGTTTAGCCACATGAGGGGCCAAAACATACACCAACTGTGCAACTCCCTCTATCCAAGAGCGGGCCAGGCCACATGGTATCGAAGGGAAACCCATATTGTTTTGAAAAAAATGTGTGGCGTTTGTGAACCTGACTCTACCCAAGGGGTCACAACTGCACAGGTACATGGGAAGTCCAGAACAATGTTCAAACCAAGTGATGGTTGTTCCCTCAGTTCTGTCAGAGACACCACACCCTCACACTGTTATGGAGAATGGTTAAACTAACCATGAACAATCATGCAACCAAGCCTCTTTTCCAAAATTTCACATCCAAAACCCTCAGGACACCCTTGAGGCCTATTATACTCCTTAGTAAATACTCTATTAAGGAAAATTTAAATAGTGAAGTAATTTATCTCAAGGTTGGTATCTTGCTGGTAATATCAATTTATCATCTTCCTTAGTTTCTACTTTTCTTAAATATAGATATTTTCACTCCTTTATTTCTCCAAATTTTGTCTATAGATTAAGATAGGAGATGGAGATACTTCTAGTTTCCTTGGTTTTATTCACTTCAGATAGAGTTCATTAAATGTTGTTTAATGTCTATCGGTGATATATACTAATGGAAAAGATGTAGTGTTAAATGGGTGATGTCTTCTTTATGTATGTACAACCATGTGATTCCATTCTTGGTAGGCATTGGTTTTATTACATGCATTCATTCAATTATTTCCTTAAGAGGAGAGTGGATTTCTCTTAAATGGAGGGTGTTTGGGTGTTTTTCATTAGGAATCAAGTTTACTAGATGGGAGTCATGAATATAAATCATCTCATAGATTAGTTTAAATAGTTATAGTGGGATTTCAAGTGGTGTAGGATACTAGATTCATTGAGTTGTTTCTTTATATATATTTAATACGAGGTTGTGATGCTACCACTTTGATGCAATGTTGTGTTCTGGATAGAGTTACAATTGAGCGGATCTTTTATCTAGAGTGGTCATTATTTTAATTCACAGAAAGATCTATTTGTGTTTAGGATATAGGTAAATGGTATGTTTCAAACCTTTAGAAAATTTTAATGTGTCTGATGTACCTAGTGAAAATATTTCCCTTCAAACCGTACCTTATAACAAACTTCCATGGAGATACATTCAATAAAACATGACCTCCCATGTTGAATTCCAAATATTTCCTTTGATTATCTACATAACTCTTTTTATGAATTTTATCTTCTTTAATTTCAGCCTAAATAGCCATTACCTTTATGTTTCTCTCTATAATAATCTCTAGAACTATAGGTTTTCTTTTACAAACTCCATTCCAATATGTTATAGTATCACATATATTTTCATATAAGGATTCATACAGAATCATTTGAATACATTAATAGAAACTATTATTATAGGAAAACTCTATCAAAATTAAATATTTACCCCACAAACGTTGAAATTCATGTGAGGATGAACTCAACATGTCTTCAATTATTTGAATAGTCCTTTTAGAATATCCATCAGTTTTAGGATGGTATGCAATGCTCATATGAAGATCAGTATCAAGATCCTTCTGAAGAATTATAGAGTGTTGAGGTAAAATGGAGTTCATGGTCAGAGAAAATCAAAATAATTATTTTATAAAGTCTTACAACTTTCTTTATATAGATCCTCATGAGGCACACTAGAGGTAAATATTCCCATATAGTGAAGAAATGTCAATTTTTGGTTAGGTGATCAATAATAACCCATATTACACAATTTTTTCAAGAAGTATCAGGTAGTCATGGGAAAAAATCCACATTAATTTCATCCAATATACCTACAAGAATAGAATTAGGTTTCAAGACTCATATATCATGCTATATCACATCTTTCACTTGTTTACAAAAACAATTTACAAATATAATTATCAATTCCTAGCATCCTATTATCCTTCAAAAAAATTACCCTCAAATAACTATACATCTTTTTGAATCTATGGTGTATAGAGAGGTTAGATCTATGTGAATCATCCAAAATTACCTTTTTATCTCTAGTATAGATGAAACATAAAATATCATTCCATATTTCATAACACTCACTTCACAAATGAAGTTTTAAAATTTCCCATCATTCCCAGCTTTAATTTTATTCTGAAATTTCCCGTCATCATATTGAAAAAAATTTAATTTTTCTAGTAAAAATGGTTTCCCAATTATTTGAAAATGCAGTGATTTATATCCTTATAATATAATTATAATATTCATATTTACTATATCCAACAACATAGGATCCCTTTAAATTATAATTTAGGTAAGAACTCCATGATCTATCCTAATCAATGTATCTGAAACCTTATTTGATTTCCTTGGGTGGTATTTTATCATGAAATTATGACCCTTAGGTTTATTGAGCCATCTTATTTATCTCATATTGATATCTTTCTATGAAATTATTTATCCTAGGATTTTATAATCCATTTATATCTCACATATTCAGCCATAGATATAATGTCACCATATCATCAAAGTAAATATTACAACTACCAACTCAAGATCAATGGTTGGAAATTAATTTTCATGATTCTTTATTTTCCTTGATTCATATAAAAATAACTTTATCATTTTACATTAGGACACAACAAATTTCCTTCTTCAATGCATCACTATATATCACAACACCATAAATTATGAATGGTCGAGTAAAAATAAAAACATTGATAAACCTCCCCTTTTGTTCATCAAAACGTTATTCACATTCCATTATCCAAAAAAAACATAACCATTTATCTGTAAGATTGGTTTCTGTGTAATACAATCAGGAAAATTGTGATTCAATTGCAGAATGTAACCTAACAAACTTATGAAACAATATAACTCAGTTATGTTCATTGGTGTAAGACATTATCTAACATTCATTTTCGTCACAGGATTAACTAGGAATCTATCCTTAGAGATAATATATCCAGGAAAAGAAACTTATGGAAGCTAGATATCATAATTTATAAATTTCATATATAAATATTTCCTTTTAAGAGTTTAAAGAATAATATACATGTCGTTCTCAGGGTCCTCATATCTTTTAGAATACACCAAGATATCAAAAATGAATACCATTGACAAATCAACAAGTTATTCAATGAATACATTATTCTTTAGATCTATGAAAATAGAAGGTGCATTAGGCAATCGAAATAGCCTTACTATAAACTCATAATGTTCATACCTCATTCAAAATCATTGGAATGTATTCCTTCTTTAATAAAAATTCATGATACCTAGAATGTATGTCAATATATGAAAAATATTAGTGTCTGTGAATTTTATCTAATAATTTATCAATATAAGGTAATGGATACTTTTTATTTATTATAATAGCATTGGATTCCCAATAATTATTTAACGGCCCCATAAATCCATCTTTATTTTAAATAAAGAGAATATAGTCCACCAATTGTGAAACAATAGGGTGAATAGATCTATTATTCTATAAATCATCTATTTGGTTCTCTAACAATACTAATTACATAGTGGCCATTCTATGGGGAGTCATTTATATTGATACTATGTCAAAGATTAAATCAATTGAAAATTCAAAATCATGCTCTAGGGGATGTCCTGGTAATTATTTTTCGAAATACATTAATGTATTCCTTTATAATAGGTACATCCTTAATTTAAAGGTTACCATATCCATCCCTAGATTTTTTTCTTCAAATCTTCTACAATAATCTCATTCAGAAGAGCTAATAGTGGTGTATCTAGACATGTATATGATGGTCATGTCTCTCATATAATGTTAAGGAATTATATATGTTTTTCATGAATCCTAATTTCCTTCATTTTCCAATAAATATTTTCATCCAATTTTGAAATCTAGTCCATATCATGAATTTTATCAAATTGAATTATAGGGATTATAATAAGTTCATAAAATAAATAATTTTTATGTGTCACAATGGGGAATATTAGACACATCCATTTTGTAGGGAGATATCAACTAGGATTTTTGACTGAAAACTCCTTTATTAAAGTGCTAGGGAAATGTATACATTTCTTGGAAAATATAGAAGATATAAAAGGGTGTAAGAATAAAAAATAAAATAAATAATTAGATAAATTTAAAGATAGTATTAAAGTATCATTCACCAAATCATTGAGTACTTCCACACCAGTTATATTGATCACACAATCTTTGATTTCTCTCTTTGGAATCTTTTCGGGTTGATTACCTTGGTGATTGGGGAATTCTTTTCTATATATCCCCATCTCCCTATAGTTTAAATAGTTAATAGTGGTGTTTTCTTTCCTCCCTTTTTATTATTTATCTTGATGGAACTTATCTATACACAAATAAAAAACTCCAAATTCCATAAAGAATTTCCCATGATGATTCTTTTTATAGTTCTCATAAGGTGGAAATTTCTTTATTGGCTTCTTCTTCTTCTTAGACACATTCTATTTTTCTTTATGATCATTTGAACAATTATTTTCTTGATTCCCCTTTATCATATATTATTTTTATAATTCATTATCTATTTTTATGTCACATATAACTATTTCATCATATAAAGAATCATTTTGATACATCATTTCCCTTGGGATAATTTTCTTAATCCCTTAAAATATATGGTCAATCATAGACTTTATGTTATATTTGTAATCTGCAACATATATTTCTAACCTTTTACAGGTAACCTCATACTCAAAAAAACATTCTTCATCATTTTTCTTTAAGAAGTGTAAATTTCTCTTCATTTCATTTTTTTTCTCATGAAGTAAATATTTTTTAAATAATTTTTATTTAAAATATTTGAATTCCATGAGTTATATTTCCCCTTCTTGCCTAGTATTCTTGATCAAAGAACACCATTTATCATCATTGACTTCTATAAAATACACTAAAAGTGTATCCTTTTAATTTTAATTATATCCCATGGCCACAAATATCTTCTCAAGGTACTTAATTCATTTCCCAACTACCATTAGATTAATAGTCCCACCAAATGATGGGGCCTTTATTACAAGAATCAATCCAACATTAACAAATCTTATAGTGGAATTGGTTTCTATATTCAGTAAAGGTTTTATTTAATAACATTATATAGATTAAAGAATATATCTATGATCCTCATTGTTCCAAAAATATTTGTATTGGCTTACTCAACAGGGAAGTATCTATATTGGCTGGGAGAATTGATACCTTTCTTTCTTCCAAGGGTAATTTCTTAACAATGGAATATACTACATTAGCTCATAAAATTATGAATTTTAAATCATAATACATAATTATAAATAGGTTTTAACACTAAAAAATTTAAATTTATTCATCTGTAATCTATTTATAATTAATATGGTGTCTTTGTGGATATCTATAAATTTAAATCCTTTATAATTGTTTATAAATAATATATGAATTATCCTAAGAATATCCCTTGGGAGTGTCAATCCTGGTGCGTAGTAAGGCCTATATTTCTACACTAAGGTACAATTGTTTCAAACTTAATTCAACCTTTTTAGAGTTACTACCCCTAGTTATATCAATTGTAGAACCATGTCCACATTTTGTATCTAGACAGGGATATATTGATAAGAAAAAACAAATAATCTCTTCCTTAACCAAACAATAGGATATTATTATAGACTTACCCTCAAATAATATCATAGTTCTATGTTCCCTAATATAATTTTTTCTTAATATAGTTCCCTAGTTTTCCATTAAACTTTATTTCACACCAACTATAATGATCCCTACTCAATTAACCCTGATTTGGTGCCTCCTTTATTATAAAAGAATAAAAACAATGGCTAAATCCTAAAGGACGAATCATTTTAGTAGTTTTTGAGAACTATATACATAAATGATACCAATTTTATATAGGTAAATAAAATACAACGCGTCTTAATAGAAAAAATTTTGAATTCATAAACTGTATACAATTATTCTTCTTCATATCTTGGGAAAAGGAAAAAAAATAAGGGTGAGATTAAATTCTCAATAAGGGTAACATATAGAGGAATATATCATGAATTAATAATTCATATCCAATATGGAAAGTTAAATCATTAAACAAACATTACATGTAATCAATAACTTTACTATCATAATTTGATAATGAAAAATAAATATAGAACGATAAATAACCGAAAACACCATCCATTTAATCAATAAATTTATAATGAAATATATCTATAGATAATATCATTGAAATAATATCTTAGATATTAATAATAACATAATTCTAAAAGAATTAAATTCTTTTTTAGTGTGTGTTATGATATCATGAGTCATAATACCTCTACTTCACGATATTTCCCAAGATGTTTTAAAACTATAGGGTAAAAAAATCATCTGATTTGGACAAATGATTTTTCTCAAGAGACATGTTGATGAATTAAGGGAATATCTATAACCAGGAACCACCATATCTATATTTACAAATAATCACTTATATATCGAGTGATCTATATAATTCATGTACAATATTCCATACCATCAAATATCGATATTGTATAAAGGATATAGGTTTATCAATATTTTCCCAGGTAATCAACTAACTCTTAAATTAAATACCATATGTGAAAATGGTTTATGATTTAGGAAATAATCATTTATTTAATAAAATAATATGGTTAATTAAGATAAATTTAATTTCCAATTAAAAATGGCCACAATAATGTGATTTTTCAAGATAATGTTAATAATCACCAAAATAAAGTGATGTTGTACAATCTCTTCTACCACTTAGTATTTCTCATGTTAAATACACTTGGATGAAAGAATAAAAGTTGACACATAAAAAAAAATTGAATTATTAATTAATCAGGTTATTAAATATCAAATGGGTTGTATAAACATTATTAAAAATAAATTAGTTGTGTAGCATTAAAATATGCCTCAATCAAGGACAATTCAGGCAAAGTCCCTTACCTTATGCTTCCTTTTGGTTGAACGTTATTTAACCTCTTACAAATTGATTTTAAGTGTGATATTAAATTAAAATATAAATATATTCATATTTATATTATCATATATCATCCCTTTATAATATTTTACTACCTATTTGTTTATAATATTTCCTTTTTTCATTGTATCGGGTGTTAATGGCCTAGTTTTCTTATACGTGTTTTGTTAAAAATGTTTCAACTCTTGAAATTTTATACAATAACAACTTATATATAATGATATTAATTTTCTAAATATCATATTTACTCATTAAATACAATTTTCTAATAATTATTAATGTTTGAACATGGAAAATGAATTACATCTCTTTTCAAATATGGTAGGTCATGTGTACGCACAAGCAATGATATCATTCCCTAATTGAGTGAAATGGTTAAGAAGTTTCTAATATATTAATATTAAAAAAATTATAATATTTCATATATTTCAAATTTATTAATTAATTTTATCCTTATTTTCTTTTATATAAAAATTCATTGAGAATAAAATCTTATCACTTCGTGAGGTGGTATTCCACTATACACAAAAACAAATTTATCGTATTTTAAACAGAATGGAAATTAAGAAGATATTTGTGATATTATAATTCCATAATTATAATAATACCATAAATTTGTTTGTTTTTTGTGTGTTTTTGTGTTTTTGTGTTTGCGTGTGTGTGTGTTTTAAATCCATCAATATATTCATCTTTGATTATTGGTGTTGGAAAATTATTTATATTAGTTCACTAGGTGGTAGTCTTCTATACACACAATCAATAGTTTTGTTTCCCTTTTGATTGACGATTGGATGCAATAAAGGTCATGAAATTAACGTAATAAAACATCACTATATTGATAATATGTTAATTATATAATCATTCATTAATAATATTTGAAATTGGTGGTAAAAGAATCAAAATGAAACCACTCGTTTAAGAATGTTACCACTTCTTCGTGGAACTTCTTTTTGTTTTTACCAAAATCCATACTAGTGTAGTTTTATGAGCAAAATAAGGGCCCTAGTATGATTTTAGTTGATTTTTGAAAATATATTTTCATGTTATTTTCAAAACCAAAAGGCTTTGGAAGTGTGAATATAGGAGGAGAGGGTGTGGACTTTTATAACTAGGGGAGAGGACACAAATGCTATTTTTGAAAAGAATCAATTACACCCACATGTTTATCATGTAAAAAGCCTCCAAATGGGTCATTCTCGACCATTAAAGGTGATAAGGTTTCAATATGGACACAAAATGTGTTTTATATAGTTTGGTAGGTCATTTTATACACTTACCTTCTTTGTTTAACCCCCGATAAATATGTTTTTACCATATCCGTGGTAATTAATTTTTATTGCTTTTATTAATAATAATGGTCAAAAATTAAGTATAATTTATTATATAATATAAATTATTATTATTCATAATATGGAACCTATTTTTTCAAATTAAATTTACATATTTAGAAGAATCAAATTTAAAATTTCACACACTGACATGATGAAAAAGTGGGTTTTAAAGTGAAAATTATCACATGTATAGAAGATTTTAATATTGAAATTCATTATAACACTTGTTAAAATAAAATCTGTTATATCTAATGTAAAATAGTTAAACTACATTTACTGTCAACCCAATTTAAAATATAAATTTCTTTGTGAATAATCCAAACAAAAATGTGGTTATTAATAAAAAGTTATATTTTTTAGTATTTATCAAAAAATAAAACCTTTCCTAAAAATCATTAAAAATGAAACCTAAGATAATTTATTATATTATTATTTAAAAAAGTAATTTCATTTTATCAAATAAATTTTCTAAATTGTAAAATTCCACATTTAATTTACGTGTCCAAGACCAGACTAAACTGACTTTTAGAAAAATACACTTTTTCAGAAAACATTTAATTTTATTTTAAATTATACATATTTTATTCCAAATTATACATATTTTATTTCTAACCAATAGATATCCATTTGATTTATTTAATAAATTTATAAAATATATTATATTTATAATCATGTTATTACTATTAATTCATATCAACTTAATGGTATGGTTATAATAAACATGGTTAAATAATATTTTAGTAGATTATTTTCATTAAATATAAGTGTTGCGTGCATCGAAAGATTTGAGGAAATTGAATTTATTTAATGGGAAATAAGTTTTTAAAGTATTAGAGTGTAATTCCCATGGATTCTGGGGTTATATAACATATTTTATTGAGGGTATCTCCTTTCTAGGATCAGTGATGGTTTGGTAAGGGAGTAATCGTTCACCCCAGTTCACTAGTCCCTTCAAGGTGTCAGAATGAATTTAAAAGGTAAAACATTAGTTAGAACTTCCACCAAAACTATCTAGGATTTACAACATCTTCCACGTGTGAGGAAACACAAGAATAACATACATAAATATTTCATCATTTTATAGTAATATATAATCCATTACATAACTATACATACCACAAAATCGTAAATATTTATCATTTTTAAAGAATAGACACATAAACAGCTTATTTAATAAGGATCTTCACCATCTAAAACAATGTTATTAATATTAATTCCCATATAAAAATATCAAATATAGAAAATTCCAGAAAAATAATGGTAAGGGAAGAATAAGAAATTATGATATCAGATAATCAGTTATAATAATCATAGGAGATACCAATCAATGATTATACATGAGCATAAGGGTATGTGAAAATGATCATAAAATAAGAAATTCATACCAAATAAATTAATTATCATTAATCCTACGTCATGGCATAATTTTTTTTATATAAAAATAAATATTTTAAAATAGTGTGTAATATTAAATAATCGATTAGGATTCATTAGAATATATCATAAATATTGGACTTTGGAAAAAAAACAGAATGTTATAATATTCTGAACATGTATAAATACTAAAAGGTCCTCTTATTAAGTTAATGAAATGAGATTAGATCCTAAAATAACCTAATGGGAATGAAACTATGTCCTTCCATAAACTTATTTAAATGAAACTAAGTTTACACATAAGCATGCATACATGAAACCTGGTCTACAGATAAAATTTTTAACATAAAATCAGGTTCATTCATATATTTTTTGTTTTGTGAGTTGTCTATAATTACCCAATGCAATGGAGAGAAAAATAATTATGATCCCACTTATTGTATAATGAAAACCAAACATTTTGGTTACATAAGATTATACAAATTTTATCATATAATTGTATCATAACCCATGTAGAGGAAATAGATTTCATATTCATTCCCTCATTTAATCATATAATAACTCAAAATAGAAATGGGTTTCATTTAGGTTTCATCATAACATAATTAACCCATGGGAAAAAATCTTTTTCATAAATTCACATTTATTTCGTCATAATCATAACACATAAATACAA
Organism: Viscum album; assembly: GCA_963277665.1. Classification (NCBI taxonomy): domain Eukaryota; kingdom Viridiplantae; phylum Streptophyta; class Magnoliopsida; order Santalales; family Viscaceae; genus Viscum; species Viscum album. The sequence continues at coordinate 1,545,490,196 of OY728153.1, read as the reverse complement.
GTAAGTGTATAGAATCATAATATCCCATATCCAATGAATCATGACAATTCTTAAATGTTGTTTACATAGATGAAAAATTCATTTAAAAGATCATTCAACGTGTTCTTTGAAATCATGATAAAATATCCCTTTTTTAAAATAAATTTCATTAAATATTATTATAATATTGAGAAAATAATTTTCATTAAAAATAAATAAGGAAAATTTTAATGTAATCCTCGAATAAAATTATTTTCATTATGGAGGTAAAATGTGTTCATGTTGTAAACAGTAAAAAACATCCTTTTCACACTGGTAAAAATTCAAAATGACATGTTTAGGAAAAATTTAGAAATATTCATTTCTATTAAATTTTAAACAAAATAAATTTTAGTGAAATGAAAATTTTAAAACTATTCATTAATAAGTAATAAATTTAGTAAAACAATTTTAAGAGTATAGAAATGGAATAAAAATTTGATCGACTAAATGAGAAATATGGTCAATTTTTAAAAAAAACAATTTTTTGTCATTTTAATTGAAAAAGAGATTACAATGGTGATATTACATAAAAAATATAAATAAATATAGGATAAAAAATATGTGGTTTTTAAAGGTTTAAATCAATTTAATTTTCCACAATGGATACTTAATGTAGAAAATGTCGAAAAGAAATGAGATTGTAACCTAGACACCTTACCTCCAGTCACATCTTGCTTCACACTCATTAAAATAACCTATATAATAAATATATATTCATTTTACTTATATTATAAACCATATAAATACTTTTCCTACTATGTATCATTCCTTTATAATTTCCAATTATCCTTTTATTAACAATTTATTCATTAAAAAGAACATTTAGATGAAAACTTGTTTCTTTTCCATGCATGTTTGCGTTCGATAATTCTAGAACTTTCACCTTGTTCTTGGATAAATAATCTTAAGAATCATAATAATTAAATATTTTTCTTATTTATTCATCTTATAAACTTTTATAATCACTGATATAAAGTGGTTATTAAAAAGTAATTAGATCACTTCGGGCAGATTCTAGTTCGTACAAACGCATGAGTGATGTTTTCACTTTTTGATGGATATAATGAAAGAAAATTAAATAATAATTAAATTTTATATAGTTAATAATATATAATTAATATAATATTCAATAAATATATTCGTATTTCAATCCATGTAAAACATAAATGAAAAATGAATCACATCAACTCATGGAGGTGGTAGTCCACACATACGCGTTAGTGCCGTTATCAGTTTACAATGGACGGAATAGTAATAAGGTAAATAATATTTCACCATTACATAGGTATAATTATTCCATAAATATAATAAAAAATATAAATTCCATCATAATAAGAAACCATGAAAGATAGCGATGGAAAATTAATCATATCACTACATATAGGTAGTTGTCAACATGTACACACTGGTGATGCTATCATTTCCCATTTGATTGATAAGGATATGAATAACAGTTACTTTGTAAATATGATAACAAATCAGAATATTTATGATACTATATTTATCATGTTATTATGTAAACAATAGGGTTAAATAAGATGAAATAATAGATTATTTTTAAAGTACATAGTGAATATTTATGCCTCTTTGTTGAGAAACATTGTTTCGCTTACACATTAAGACTCAAAGGATGATGTTATGACAAAAATAAGAATCATAGGAAATGGGTAGGAATGTAAGGAATTTATTATATAAATAATTTATTATATAAGTTATTTATTTATCTACAAGGTTCATTAAGTGTGATGAAAATAGGAGAGATGATATCCATTTATAAGGGAGTGAGAGAACACACTTGGAATTTTCAAATGATTAAAATATAATAATTACTCACTAAAGTAAAGTGTCTCCAAAATGAAAAATCATATATTATAGGATGTATAAGGTTGAAGTAAAATCAAAAAATAAGAATAAGAAATTAATTTTTATATTTTGATCCCTATTTCTTAGAATAACCCCTTGTAAACAAGTTTTAACCTAAAATTTCGTTACAAATTCTTTATTTTTTTATTATCAATTATGAAAAAAATTTGATAATATTAAAAAATATTGATTATATTGATTCCCAAACTATATTAAATTTCATAATTTTCAGTATCTATAAATTCATTTTAAAATATGTGTGGAGAATGCAAAAAAAGTCATTTTTAGAAAAATGCATTTTAAGTATAAAATTATGTTTAGATTTATTCATTTCCATTTAAAATCTATTAGATGAATCATAACATAATTCTTTTGAATATATTATATATATATATTTAATTAAAATTTCTCATTATAAGATATTATTTAAATTTTTTAAGATAAAAAAATGTTGTTCACGTAAAAATATTTGTTTAAAAAAAGACATCTTTTTTACCTTCAAATTATTTTATTTTAAGTTATAAAAAACTAAAAACTAATGAATTAAATTTATAAATATGTAAAAAACATTTTTTAATAATTTATTAAGTCCTATTCATACCCACCTATTAAAATTTATGTAAAATTTATAACATTAGATAATAATATTTAAAGATTATAGCATGGTTTGTTTAAACTAAACATTGTACAAAAAGAAAACATTCAAGGAAATTAAATTTATATAAAGAGAAATATATTATAAAATATTGGGGCTGTATATTATACCACATTATAATAATTTTTTATTTGAAGTATTATAACTCTAAAATATAAAATGAGGATATATCGACCTCATCAAATTATCGAGTTCTCAAATAGCTTCCTTAAATTTATGGTTTCATCACAAAACATTGAGCAAGGGAGTTCTCTTGTTTTGAAATACTTTCTCTCTTTGATATTGAATCTCCATTAGTTTTTTTATCATAATATATGACCTGAATTAGTGATATGATCTATTATTTCAGTGTGTTTTAAGGATTAGGTATAAGATTTCATGGGGGAGATACATGTAATAAATCATGAACTTGAGATAGATTTGGAAGAAATAACAGGTGATAAGCAACCATCCAGATACGATCAAGATTTTTTATATGACCTATATAACTAGGTCATAAAATTACCATTTTTCTAAATATCATAACCTTCTTCCCTGGAGATATTCGAAGGAATACCTTATCTGTGATTTTGGACTCTATGTCACACTAATGATTATTAAATTAACTTTTCTATCAACTCTGAGCTACCAAGATGTGTTTTTGAATATCTCAAATCTTATCTTCAATTTACACTTATATCTCAGGTCCCAATATATTTATTTCTCCAAATTTATCCCAAAATTTTTAGGTTCATAATATTCTACCATCAAGGGATTCTTAATCCATTTATATGCTTCTATGAAAGTTATTATTGTAATAAAATTCTTCCAAACGAAGGGGTTGATCCCAACCACCATTGAAATAAATAGAGAAAGATCTAGAAATATTTTCTATATTTTAAATGATCTGTTATATTGTCTATATTTATAAGGATGATGTATAATATTTAAAATCGACTCTATATTCATAGATTGTTGAAGACATATCCATAACATCATTGTAAACCATATTTCCCAATCAAATTCAATAGAATATGGTAAATAATATAACCCTAATACATACTAAATGTATATCCTCTAAATACGATAAGTGGAAAATGTTCTATTATATAAATGAAATGTGAATATTTTTTAAGGTGATTGACTATAACCCGAATAACATTATGCCCATTAGATATTTTGGGGAGCCTGATGATGAAATCCAAAGTAATGTTTTTCTAATTTCATTCTAGTTTGGGTAATTGTTATAACATACCCTTATACTTTTATCTCTATTCCTTAAATTTATAGCATACTATGCCTTGAGATAAATACTTTGTAATATCCCATTCCATGTTATCCCATAATAAATACTCTTTTGGATCAATATACATATTAGTACATCTAGTATTAATAGAGAATCATGAAATATAAGATTCATTTAATTACTCTATACCATATCAGGAATTTATGGGACATATACTCTTTTCCAAAACCTTATCATTACATAAATATCATGGTTGAACTAAGGAAAATGTTCCACCATTATCTAGATTTCCACATACTCCTTATGTGACTTTCTAATCCCAACAAGAATAGATGGGTAAACATTCATATAATAAATATATTATATGTAACCATTACTCATGACTTAAATATATATCTACTTAAAATACATAAATATTGGATCTATTTCAATCCCCATTGGGAAAATATATAATATTCTTTCCAAATTAGAGAATCAACCACATTTGTCTCCTTCCCAAGGTAGTAGTGTATTCATAAGTCATAGTCATTAATCAACTCCAACCATTTCCTATGGTTCATATTCATCAATTTCTATGTAGATATATACTTCTTTGTATTATGATTTTTATATATATCGCACCATTCACTATAAATATAATTTCTTCACATTATCAGTGAAAAAATCATTGTTTACATCTCCAAATCATGTGTTGGGTAATTTAGCTCCTAAATTATCAATTTCCGCAAGGTATATGATATCCCCATATCATTATATATGAATAATCATCCCAATACCTTAATTTATTATTCACAAGAGATCAAAAAACATTATCAACTATATAGTGGTGTAAGCATAGGTGCATTGCCCAACCTTCTATTCAGACCCTTGGAATTTTTCTCACATTAATCTATCCAAAGGATCTTATATTCATTCCAAATAAAGATAGTTATTGAATTAGATAGTCCCGACAAATATCTCACAAAGAATAAATAGTATCCTACCAAACCTAGAAAACTGTAGATCTTAGTTACCATGCTTAGTCTAGGCCATTGTTCAATAACTTCCTTCTTCGAAGGATATACCAATATAGCAAAATTTCAGATTATATTAACCATGAACATTACTTTTTGTAACTAATATTCATGCTTGGTAAATTTATTACACAACTTCTCCTTTCTCAGGGTCTTCAGTGAAATATCAAATGTTCTTCATGCTCTTCCTTGGTCTTAGAATAAAAATGATTATCATCTATAAAGACTAACAAAAAATAATCAAGGCAATTTATATAGTCTTTAATCATTAAATCCATGTATGTAGCAGGACAATTGGTGAATCCAAATGGAATTACTATAATTCAAAATAAACATACCTCATACGAAATGCTGCTTTGGCTATATCCTCTTCCTTGAACCCTATCAGATGATATCTAGATCGAAGATCAGTCATTGAAAATTATTTATCTTCCCATAATTTCTCAAATAGAAAATCAAAATGGTGTAGAGGGTACAATTTCATAATAGTGATCTTGTTATGTTTCTGATAATAAATGAAAATACACATTGAACCATATTTCATCTTGACAAAAAGAATAAGTGAACACAACAGTGATGCACTAGGGAATATGAATTGGAACAAATATATTTTTTCATATATCACTTTCAGATATTATAAAGAATATTTTTGGAGTTCTTTGAGGAGTCGGTGCATGATTTTGGGGTCTCTATAGCCTTAGTGTTGATATATTAAAAATATTAAATTTATTATATCATGTGTGCATAGTTTTTAGAAACAATGGAATATATCTTAAATGGTTTCTTATATGGGATAATGATACCACTATTAAATATTTAACATGGGATTTTACCCTAGGCAAGAAATAAATTTTATGCACTTCAATTGATTCATTATAGTGTATTTGTTATCAGATATTAGATAAAATAATAGAATTCAATAAATTAATTATTTGATTGTATTATTTATTTTATAAACCTAATCCTCCTATATATTATCCCTATTAAGGATAAATATTTAGGTTAGTTACACAATACAAGATACATGAGGTGATGTATGTGGAGGATATCATTGGTGGAGGTGGTGGATATTTCATTGAATTCATCAATAGTCTCTCATGTGAGAATGAATTAAAAAATAAAGTTCTTTGATTTCACCAATGAAAAATACATAAAACCATATTTTCAATAAATCAATATGATATTGAGGTTTATTTTGTTGGATTAATCTTGGGTCTGGATTTTTTCCTTTGAGAAAAGAAATTAATTATTATAGATGATTAATTCACATATCATTATCAATTTATGGTTGAATATAATTACTTTTCAAACCATTATTTTCTTTTTCTTATTCGATTTATCCATCACTGAACAAATTATAAACTAAAAAATGGCCAATGTTCATTTATCACAGTAGTGTTTCATGGATTTATCTCCTCATTCATCAAACATTCATAATTGGTATTTCACTTGATCGATGATTTGACATTACCCAAAAACCTATCAGTAAACAATAAATTTTGTTACAATGGATCACTATTATTGGTTTCAATTTTGTATTAAATGCATGATGGAGGATTCTTGATGATGATGGAAGATCAGTGTTGGATAAATGAATATTGTTTCATCAGTTTTGGTATTTTGGTGATGCAATATGATGGGATATGATTTTTGAGGAGATAAGTTGTCAGAATCCAATAATCGATGATGGATTAGGATCAATCAAATTCATATATATACTTGTGGTGTGATTCATGGATAAAATGGGGGATTATTTTTTGCCTGAATATATGTGTGAAGACTCATGGTTTCAAGAAAATCTCGATATACTTGACCTCTAGTTTAGAGGAACAGACACCATATTTTACCGATATATAGTTGCTGAATATTACATGTAAATATAAGTATCACTCATCCATATAACCTAAATGCACACATTTTCTATAGTTACACTATCCTTTTATACATATTATTTCATGCTTTTAATTATAATAAAAGATCATATTACAATCCAAGGATCATGAAGTCCAGTGTCTTAGAAGACTAGGTACATAGTCAACCATTATAAAAACAACTTTTTAGGTAATACAAATAATGAACACATATCTTCTATTGTTCTCATATATATTCATATGATAACCTAGGGATAACATGAACAAAGGGATGAGCTAAAATACCGTTAAGGTAAAAGCATAGTAATAAGGCTTTAACGCATGGGTTAGAAGGCATGGCATAATGACATAAAAATTCATGGAACATGTGAAATCATAACATACAAACAAGGGATCATATAAAAATGGAGTCCTAACAATGAGTTGGAAATATAAAAAATGAATTTATCATGAGTCAAGGCTCATTTCACAAATAGGATCACAAGTCAAGGATAACCACCAAGACCATTGCACATTGTAGCAGGAGTCAAGAATACCCACCAAGACTTTTTCACACAATATCTCAGGAGACACAAATTTACCTAATACATTAGAGAACTATATGGGAACACCCATCATAACATGTTCATGAATATTCTTTCCACATATAGAATCACACATAATCAATCATACTAAAACATAAGGGGACCCGTGGAAAGAAATTGGTGTCATAATCATCTCATAAAGCATATTAGATGGGTGTATCATACAAGTGTCCATGAAAGAAAAGAATTAAAACATATAGCCAAAATTGATAAGGTAAAATAGTCTTTCATCATGGTATGTGATTCCAAACATAATTAATGTAATTTAAGAATAGTATTTAATAAATTTTATCGTTAATACATTTTAGTGTGGTTTTAAGGGAAATACTAATGAGTCTTTAAAATAGAAAATGGAATAATATTTTGAAAAAACCAATAAGTAAACTAAGAATATTTTCATAATAAAATTATTTGTTTTATAAATATATTTTTTTCTTAAAAACTAGCCATATAATCTACTTTAAATTGGGTAAGAAATCAAGAAGTTCCCTTAAAACGGGTTTTCTATTCAGGAAGTATTGAGGATGGAATCACTTAAAAGCATGTATATCCCCAAAAAATAATGATTAATGGATCTTGATATATGATTTTGAAAATATAAACATAAATAATAATATGTACATAAATATAATTTAGGATTTAATTTTTGTAATAAGAGAGTAATAATAACCTGAAGTAATAATGGAGGTTCGGGTTGAATCCCTTACCTTAAGCCTGATAGTGTTCTCCACTTAATATTAATGACCTGAATAGTAAAATTAGGTATATTAATTAATAATTACAAAACAAATTTTACATGTAGTGGATTTATTATAAACTTTTTGAGTTCATTCATAACATTTTGGATTTTTTATGAGGTTAAATTTCATTGTTCGGTTGCATTTATTTCATGCTCGGTATACTTATATACATGAAAGGATAATCAAAAAAATGAGTATGGTTCTCAAGAATTAGAGTTATATTTTATTATTGAACATACATAAGATCACATGGTTGTATGTTTAAATTGGTTACTTAGAGCGTAGATGAATCATTATGTAAAACTTTACTGATATCATTTTGGGTTAATTGATGGTTTTTTATCACAACGAACACATTTTGTTTTATAAATCAAAACCATGTGTAAAAAAAGATTATAGAACCATATATGAGACATGGTACATATATTATAGTCTGGTTAAACTATGAAAATGGTTTCATTACCATATTTTAATATGATAATAGAAATTGAAAATACATCATCCTTGAATGTTGTAAATTAACACATCTCGGATGGTGTTTTTACTACAAGTATAAAAGAAGGGTAAAGTAGAGATGATAATAACATATTCCATTATCATAAGAAAAAATTACACTAAATATATAGTAAAATATTTTTCATAACATTTGGATGTGGAGAGGTAATGATATAAAATAAAACAAAAGAAGTTGAAAGGAAAGTAAAAGAATTGAAAAGATGAATTTACCTCTTGAGTTAATCTTCCTTGAAATGCTCTTAAGGGGAAGGATTTTCTCTTTTGAGGAAACAAAGATATATTAGACCTTGGAGAGGATCATGGGGATATATTTGAAAATAATTTAGAAAACGAAAAAGTCTATAGAGGAGGGAGGATAAGAGGGGAGTGTGGATGGTTTTTATAGTGGAGGGGAGGAGGCTTTTCTTAATATTTTAATCATTAGTTTATTATTTTTTCAAAATACAAGAAATAGTGATGATTACATGAACAAATATTGTAATACGTTCATGTGATTTCAAACAAAATGTGCCTACATCATCATAACATCACTCATGACTCAGTAAGTAATGTATTTAGCTTATTTTGTAAATTATCATATTTCACTATTCATCAAAAATTCATGTATTATGAAAAAATACAAATAATTCACACCAAACATTTTTCAATGTGTTGAATGAAAAAATAAAATCGATTTTTCCAAAATAATTTGATAAATATGGTTAATATACTTTTTCATTAAAATCCTAATTTACATGAAAAATACAGATTTTAAAACTATAACTGATTTTAAAATTCTCTAAAAAATTAAATAATGTCCTATAAAATTATCATTAAACTATAAGTCATAAAATTGTTAATTTATGAACACCTTTTACCTAAATATGTTTTCTTTTAAATTAATTAATAAATTTAATTATTTACTTATGACTTACAAACATACCAACAGTTTTACTATGGTTATATTATCACTTATAAGATGCCTAAATTTCATTAATTCATTAAAGGGTGAGGTGACTATTCATTTGGACGTTTTACTATTCATAATGGCCATATTACTATTCATAAGGGTAGGTTACTATTCACTAACAAATATTTTTTCGATCAGACTAAAAACATCTTATAGATCGCAACCATGTATGTCAAGTTTTAGAAATTCAAATCACGTAAGTAACAATTTATGTTTAAAGGTAACATAGTACTTAATAGTTTATTGATTTTTGATTTCATGTTATTATATGACATAATTATAAGAAGGTAATTTCTATTCATAAAACATTGGATCATTACATTCTTTTCCCCTTATGAAATTTCTCCCTTAAAATTTCATTTTACATTCTAATCCATAAACAGGTGTGGGTGCTTTTCCCTCATTACCTCCTCTAGTTCGCATATTTTCTCTTCTTACTTGTGGTGTCACCACAATACTTTGATCGGGTTAGTAGTATTGTTATGTTTAAATTTTTCACTACGATCCTAGATCTCCATTGTCTTCTCCATGTTAGAACTATCATTCTCCAAAATTACTACCTCTAAAGAGTGTACACGTGAAGGATCTGGTATGTACTTCTTTAAGAGGGATACATGGAAGACATCATGTACTTTAGACATATTAGGTGGAAGTGTCATTCAATATTCCATAGACCTGACATGATCGAGAATACTAAAGGGGTTGATTTACAAAATACATATCTTTTCTTTCATCCCAAACCTGATGACCTTATTCCTTGGAGATATGTAAAGAATTACCATGTCTCCAACTTTGAACTCAATGTCTCATCGATGATTATTTGCATAACTCTTTTGTTGACTTTGGTCAACCTTGATGTGCTTCTAAATGGTTTTCACCTTCTCCATCATCTCCTTAACCATTTCAGGTCCTAGAATCTTAAGCTCACTAACTTCATCCTAACACATAGGTGTTCTAGACCTTTTCCCAGAAAGTACTTCATATGGTTCTATTCAAATGATCGAGTGAAAAATATTGATGTAAGAGAATCCAACCAGGGGAACATGATAGTCCCATCAACCTTTAAAGTCCATATAACATGCTCAAAAATATCATCTAGTGTTTAATATTTTTTTCATATTAGATATTAGTTTGAGGATGATGGGTCATATTAAAGGTCAGTTTAGTGCTTAGATCATGTTACAGTCTTTTCTAAAACATCGAGGTGAATCTCAGATCTCTATCAAATAAAATAGATAGTGGTACTACATACACCATTTCCACCACTTTGATATATATCCATGAAATCGGATCCAATGAGAACTCCTCTCAAATTGCGATAAAGTGAGATGTCTTTGTAAGAAGACCACAATGACCCAAAAAGAATTGTTTCCTCTATATTTCTATGGAAGTCTTGTGAAAAATTCTGAGGTGATGTTATCTCACATCCATGTTGGTATGTGTAATGGAATCATCACCACCTTATACTTTTTTCAGAATTTACTTGTCGACTTACCAGACACTTTGATGTATTCTTATCAATCTCCTTCTTTATATTGTCTGACCAAAATTTCCCTTAGAGACCTCGATATATATTTCTTCTCCATTGGTGAATAAAAAAGGTTGATATATATAAATCATTCAAAGGAATATTATTTATATCTGGAATAGATGGTACACAAAATTGTGACCCAAATATTATAACTCCTTCCTAATCAATCATCAAATCAGAGTATTTACCATTTCTAATGGCTTCCACCCTTTAATGAATTTCCACATATTTTCTTTGAGCATAATTTATTTTCTCCATGAGGGATGGTTGAGAAATAATTTGAGATAGGATTTATGATGTTCCTATATTAATTATTCTCATGTCCATCCTCTTAAAATCAAAGAATATTGGATCCTTGTAAATTCTTATCATTGATAAAGATGAAAGGTTCGTTCTACTTAGAGCATATGCCACCTTTTTGGACTTATTGGGATGGTAGCAGATTGACCAGTCATAATCCATAATGAGCTCTAACCATCTTCATTGGCACATATTAAGATCTTTTTGTGTGAATATATATTTGAGGCTCTTTTGATCAATATATATCTCACAATTTTCCCCGTAGAGATAATTCCACCAGCTTTTTAATGCAAATATCATAGTTATTAACTCTAGATCATGAATGGGATAGTTTTTCTCATGGATTTTCAATTTTCTTGAGGCATTGGCTATCAATTTATGATTATTAATTAGTACACAGCCTAATACTTTATTTAAAGTGTCACTATACACCGCAAAGGTTCCTCCACTTGTTGAGAGTGTTAGTAATAGCATAGTGATAAGCCTATTTTTCAACTCCTTAAAGCAGTCTTGACATTCTCAGGACAAGATGAACTTCAATCCCTTCCATGTCAGCTTGGTCATTGGGTTTTAAAATTTTAATAAATTCTTAAAAAAATTTGAAAAAGCCTATCTAGTCCCAAAAGGATGTGGATCTCCATTATAGATATTTTATTGGTACACTATTCAATTTCCTTTTTCTTGTAAGGATCTACAGATATCCCTCTGTTGGTGATAACATGCCCCAAGAATGATACTTCTTCCATCTATAACTAACATCTATTATAATTTTAAAATAGTTTATCCCTTCAAAAAGTCATTATCATTGTATTTAAATGCTCTTCATGTTCCTCCTTTCTCTTTGAGTATATCATAATATCACTGATAAAGACTATCACAAATTTGTCAAGGTAATCTATAATGGATCGATTCATTAAATCCATGAAAATTACTAGAGAGTTAGTGAGTCTAAAGTGCATCACTCTGAACTCATAGTATTCCTACCATGACCAAAAGGCGGTCTTCGTAATATCTTCCTTCCTCACTATTAATTGGTGATATCCCGACTGAAGGTCGACCTTAGAGAAATAAATAGCTCCACAAAGTTGATTGAACAATTCATATATTGGTGGCATGGGATACATGGTATTTATCATTATTTTATGAATCTCATGATAATCAATGAATAGGTTCATTGATCCATCCATCTTCTTCATGAAGTGGACTGGCGCACCCCATTGTGAAGCACTCAGGCGTATAAAACCATTCTCTAGATTCTCCTATAACTACTTCTTCAACTCCTACATATCTATGGTGTCTATTCTATATGTTTTCTTTGACATAGGAAGAGATCTAGGAATAACTTAAATTTAGTACTCAACCTCTCGATCATGATAAATAAAAGAAAAAATTTTAGGGAATACATTAGTGTAATCCCTCATGATGGGCATATCTTCGAGCATCATTTTCTACATTGTATCAATCATTTGATCTAAAAATTATTGCTCATAAAAAATTAATATCCATGCTTGTGAAAATTATTCTAAATGAGATTCACCTTCCTCCATACACTTGTATATAATTAAAGGTTTCCTTGCAATGTGAAGAGTGATCGCCCAATCCTGAAAATTGATGTTGGATTCGTATAAAGAAAGTCAATCCATTCGCAAGATAGCATCAAACTCCACTAAAATAAGTTTGATAAGATTTTATCATAGGTTGAGTCCCCAACTATTTAACAAATAGATGTTATAAACCATATATGCAATAATTTCCCCATTATCTATTCTCATAGATATATTATCGTCCAAATTTTGAGGTGGTGTTTGAGTAGTTCAACTAAACTTGCAAGATATGAAAGAATGCATTGAACTAGAATCAAATAGTTCATTCTCTATTCTTGAATGAATAAATAGAGTACCTATTACTACTTAATAGTCTAGATATACCTCAGCAGTAAAGATAGCATAATATCTTCCTTATTTCCTTTGATGTTGTTGTTGATTACCTCTACAAACCCTTGTCTTAGGGAAATTGTTTTCATAATGCTCATTCTCCTTGTAGTTATAATACTGCACCACTGGCTTAGCATTTATCTAAACCTTCCTTTATTTCTTGAAATTTGTGGGATTCTTCATATCATATCAGCAGTTCTTTTCTAGATGTGCCATCTTTCAACATTTTATGAAATTCTTGGTTCCCTTTAGATAGTTCCCAGGATGCTTCTTCCCACAATTTTGACTTGTGGGGTGTTTAATATTCTTTCCATCAAGGTATTTTATTTCCAAACCAACCATATTAGATTCCATTTTCCACTTTTTTTTCACTGGACCCATGAGACCACTGAGAGTCTTTAATACACATTTCAACCTTGAGGAACAACTTACAATCTCTTCATAACTGTTGAAGTGAGGAATCACCAATGTTTTTCATAGAATCAATGCTAGTCCACTAAATAAGTGGTCCACCTTGATTTCAGTGTTCATGAAAAAGAATAAGGTGTATCTTGAAATCCTAGGGAAGTTTTCTTCGTACGCCAAGAGGGAATCATATTCCTTATTCTTAATTCTGAAGAACTCTAATTCCATTATAAGGTGCAGTTCTCGAAGAAACTATTTATTGAAAAACATCTTCTTGAATTCCTCCCAATCCATGGAATCATGTTCCTCTTTGGACTTCACAATATTGTTCATTTTCCACCACTAATTAGCTTTCCCATCAAAATGATAGACTACTAGTCTGGTTTTCACTTATTTTGATCACTAGAGAATAGATAATATATTTTCAATGGAGTTAATCAAATTTTCTGAAATTAGGGGATCAGAAGATCAACTAAACATGGTAGGACTTTTCCACATTAATGATTAAACAAAAACTTTCACTTTCCTTGTGGAAGGATGGTGTTTCATGCGATTCAAGTTATTTTTTGTAACTTGATCAGGGAAAGTGATTACTATCATGAAATTTTGAGAACCTACTCTCATCATATTTGGAATATGATTAGGGAAATCTTCACATTCCCTATCATATCAATAGTTGTAACTTATTCTTTTATTTCCCTCCTTTAACTATGAAAAGTAACAAAAAATTAGAGGGCTTAAATACTTATTTATTCAGCAAAAAAATGATACATTTAACATAAAAGGATAAACATGTAAAAGAGAAGTATATCCAAACTTATGATTCCCTAGGATTAAATCTAGGTTATCTTTGATTTATTTATTAACTTATATTATTATGGGATATTTTTTCCATAAATTATGGTCTGTACTATGCTAAAAAATTTACCAAAGCATATCCTCTTGGAGTGTCAAACCAAGAGTGATGCAAGGCCCATTTTCATGAATGAATTCCCATTCAAGTCTTGCTTAAAGAGGTTTTTGTAAGACCCGTAAATTTCAAGGAATTTTTTTTTAATTTTCTTTGGAATTTTACAAGAACGCAGTTTCTGACGGCGCCTAATTCTGAGTCCCAGTGTGCCCGGAATCAATTTCCGATGTTTGGCTCGGGTACTTTCAGTAAACGAATGGGCGGGTTTTTCTATTTTTTGAACCGGTGCTCGGAATTGAAATCTGAGGGCACCGATGAACTCACAACTCCGGTAATTGCTTAAAGAGACTTTTGCCGCAGTTGCGTTTAATCGAGAGCGGAAGTTAGTTTTTGGGTTTTCTTTAAAAAAAGAGTAATAATAAAATAACGTGTCATGAACTTTATTTTATTTCATCCGCCATTTGGATTGTGGTGGTTGGAACCTCCTCATGGAGGTTGGAGGTGGGTCCACCACACCTTAACCTCCCTTGAGAGGTTATGGTGGTGGGGCCCACCCAAACTAAACCTCCCCTGGGTGGATTATTATGGTAGGGACCACACAGGGCTTAACCCCCTATTAATGGGAGGAGAGGAAACCTCTCAACTCTACCTCATTAATGAGGGAGAGCCTCCTAATTCCTCAACCCCCCATTAAATGGGGAGAAACTCCTTGGCACCCTCCCCTCTTAAGTGGTGCCAACAGACCTCATAAATTGTGTCAATGCAATTTAATTCACCCGACCCCTTTTTTTAAAAAAAAGTTATGTAACCACAATGGTTACATACCTCTCACCCTCTCCTATATATAGGGATCTTGGGAGAGGGTTTGGGGACGACTTCACCAAGAGACGGAGCGCTGGTAAAATACTGCGACGCCTAACACTTGGGAAGAAGCTTATCTTCGCGAACAAAGAACGCTCCACCGGCGAAGAACGCGAAGAACACCTTTCTTCAACGACGAACTTCTCCGCCGAAGAACACCGTTCTTCCGTGACGCCATATCCGCGACGTGACGTTCTTCTTCCGCGTCGTCTCTTCTGCGACGGTTTCCCGCAACGAAATCGTTGTGAACGACTTCGAATCCTCACTTCGCGACATCGACGTTCTCCCGTGACCCCGACCTCCACGACGCTCGTCTTCCGTGGCTCGTTGATGAACACCGTTCCTGAACCGAGGTAGGGGTTAATTCGGTTTTATTGATATAAAATTGTGCTCGTCTGTCATTAAGTTTTGTTTCTTTCGCTTGGACCGCTTGATATCGTAATAATGGAAGGAGATCGGACCGCACAAACACGGTCGATCCTCCTTCCCACCTTTTGTTGATCTTCATTTTTGTTAAGGCGAAGGCGGCGCGGTGTCTTTGCACCACGCGGAAATCATGAGGACCACGGCCGGAGCGGGCCGCGGTGGTGGGGCGCGGTGCCGATGCACCGCACCGGAGAACCCAAGGGAGGCAGCGGTCGGAGCGATCTACGGCGGAGGGGCGCGGCGCCGTCGCGCCGTGCCAATCGAACAAGGGCCGCGGCTTGAGCCGCGGCAGATCTAGAAGGGGCGGCCAAAAAACCGGCCGCTGGCGGATAAGGAAGAGCCGCGGTCCTATGGTCGTGGCGGAGCAGCCGGCCTCGCCGGCCGCCGGAGATCAGGAGAGACGTGGCCATCGGGCCGCGGCGAAGTGGTGGGAGGCGGCCAGCCGTGCCGACCACCAGTTTGAAAAGGAGGCAGGACCCGCGGGTCCCGCGTGTGATAAAAACGGCCAGCCTAAGGCCGGCCGTGATCCTTAAATACCGGGGATTGAATTCCCCGGTTTTCGTTGAGGCGGCCCCCTCCCCCCACGTGGAGGGGGACGTTTTATTCAAAGGCGCGACATAATGCCGCGCCACCCTTTTGAAACAAAGGGGGGGCTTTGTCCCCGCGCGCGGCGCCCACACGGCACCCAGGCCGCACCGCCCTGCCGGACCGCACCGCCACGCCGGACCGCGCCGCCGCGCCGGCCCGTGCCGTTGCCCGGACCCCACCGTCATGCCGGCAAGTGTCGTCGCGCCGGACCGCGCCACCGCGCCGCCTGGTCGGGCCGACCTGCCGGACCAAGCCAGCCGGGTCGGGCCAGGCCCAGCCGGGTCGGACCCAAGTCGGGTCGACCCGGTTCGGGCCGACCCAGGGGGGTCGGGCCGGGTCGGTCCGGGCCTAGACCCCCCGATTTCGGACCAAATTAGGTCAAATGCCCATATCTTAGGCTACGGACCTCTGATTGATGCACCGTCAGTTGAGTAGCAATCCTTGGAAAGAGACGGTTGTTTCGGTATATCGCACTCAAGGTTTCGGAATACTTTGAGTTCGGCCGGGTTGGTTCGTACACAAAACCAACCGGGCCCTCGGAGCGGCAACACTCATATCTTGAGCTCCGGACGTCCGAATGATGTGTCGTCGACTTTGTTGAAATCCTCTTAGTGAGATAGATCTTCTGGCTTACTCCGCTCGAGGTTTGGATGTCGTCGGAGTGCGGTCGGGTTGGTTCGCTCACGAAACCAACCAGGCCCCTGGAATGAAAAAGCCAATAACTCACAGACCAGGCGTCCGATTGACGCACCGTCTGTCTCGTTGCTTTCCTCTTGATGAGACGGAACTTTTGGCATACTTCTCCTGATTTTTGGTTGCTATTGGATAATGGCCGGGATGGATTGTACCCGAAATCCAACCGGGCCCCTGGAACGGAAAAGCTGTTATCTTTCAGACTAGATGTTCGTTTGACGAACCGTCAGCGGCGTTGGTGATCACGTTGAGAAACGGTCCCTATTAGTATACCCTATGAGAGTTCGGGGTACAGTTGAGATACAGTCGGGATTGGTTCGCTCACGAAACCAACCGGGCCCCTGGGAGGAAAAAGGCTAGTAACTCACAGACCGGGCGTCCGATTGACGCTCCGTCTGTTGCGATTAGACCCCTATGATGAGACGGTACTTTGAGATACTTCTTCATGGGACTTTGAGATACTTGGAGTATCGACCAGTAGCTTGTGGAGTGGACCCTCCCAGAGACGAGCGTACGGAGTACGGAGACCGTGTAGCCGGCTGAGACCCAATGACTGCTTGACCGAAAGACTCGGTGTGTTACGGATAGCGGCACAGGGGAGCGCTTGGTTATAGCAGCAGACCCACGACAAAGGTGCGCTAGGTTGTAGCGGCACAGGGGAGGGCTTGGTTGTAGCGGCAGACGCACGACAGAGTTGCGCTTGGTTGTAGCGGCACAGGGGAGGGCTTGGTTGTAGCGGCAGACCCACGACAGAGGTGCGCTTGGTTGTAGCGGCACAGGGGAGCGCTTGGTTGTAGCAGCAGACCCACGACAGAGGTGCGCTTGGTTGTAGCGGAACATGCGTGCGCTTGGGTGTAGCGGCACATGGGAGCGCTTGGTTGTAGCAGAAGACCCATGGTGGGAAGTGCTTGGTTGTAGCGGAAGGCCCACAATACTCGACAGGAGGAGTACCTCAGCAGTCTTAGGTCAGTGAGCAGAACCTCGGAGTCATGACAGGACCACTATACACTCCAGAGACGGAGCTCTTCAGTAGTTACGGTTTCGATAATGAAAAATCTTGGTTTGAGCTGAGACTTTTGACCTTTGTGTTTACCTCATGATTGAGATGGGTCACTTGATAACTTAGGTATATGTATGGGCATATACCTGGGTAGTGGTTATCCGTTGATTTCACAATCCTTGTGTTTCCTCATGATTGAGATGGGTTACTTGATAACTTAGGTATATGTATGGGCATATATCTAGGTAGAGGTTATCTGTTGAGATCTTCTATGTGGTTATCCTTGTTGGTTTTAGTGAGACCTTGAGGGTCTCGGGGTCCCTACTGAGTATCGTTATACTCACCCTTGCACGGGTTATGCCCGCACCTCATTGTGTTGGTTGCAGACGACGGGCAGTGCTGACGGAGGCCGAGTGTTCGAGGACAGGACGGTACCTGGATGTGGACTACACGACGAGACAATATCCGTAGGTGGACTTCACGGCGAAACGACACACGGAGGAGGTAGACGAAGCGAGAGTGTTGAGGAGGCTATCTGTACCTACCCTTCTGGTAGGATCTGAGGAGGACGACCCAGGAGCTTCTTCCTTTCTTCCAGCTGTTTGTCTTTCTCTATTGTACTTTCGTTCAGTTGTAGCTGTACTTTTAGTTGGGTTTGTATTCTGACCCATTTACTATTCAGCACTTTCTTTTGTACTTAGTTTTTTTACTTCCGCTTGTACTCTATGGTTTTTTGTTTACTTTTATAAAGGCAATGCCTTCCTAGTTATCGGGATTTACGCCTTTGGTGCTAGTCGCCAGCCCCTGACCTATGGAAGGCGGGCTTGGGGTAGTCAAGGCACGGGCCCCGAGGACGGGTTGTGACAAATTGGTATCAGAGGAGTCTGTTCTATCACAGAACTTATAACTCTGATATTTTCTTCCTGTGAATCAATAATGTTAAGAGTACCGAGTGTGGTTTTCAGTTCAGGGAGTCCAGTGTTGCTGCGGGCGGCCGACGTATCCATACACCAGGACCCTAACAACTGATTTCTGACTTTGTGCATGAAAACACTGATTGCGTGTGTGTTTCCAGAAGTTTTATTTGAATATCATCTCAAACCAGGTCAACTCACTAGGTATAAATCGTTTGACTGTGTCACGTTGTTCCTTCAGGATGCCTCCCCGCGAACGACCAGCTAGAGCCCAGAGGGACGTGCGTACTGATAGCTTTCCGAGTGACGAGGCTTCGCCACAGGGCCCTCTTGCAGTTGAGGCACCAGCGGAGGCACCAGCGGTACTACCATACGTTGGGCCACCGATGCCACCAGCCCCAGCAGTAGGCGATGCACACTACTTGAGTGCGCTACACGAGTTCTAGTGCCAGAGGCCACCTAGGTTCCGGGGAGAGATGGACCCGCAGGCGGCTGAGGATTGGCTGGAGGAAGTGGTGAGAGTCTTCAGGCTAGTGGGGACGCCGAAAGACTTCAAGGTGATCTTTTCTGCCAGCCTCCTTCAGGAAGCAGCAGGCAGGTGGTGGAGCCACTTGTTCCAGTTTTGCGACGGGATGACCTTCGCATGGGAAGACTTTGAGACCTTCTTCAGGGTGGAGTTTGTGCCAGTATCTCTACACCCCGAGCATGTACAGGAGCTTCTGCATTTGCTGCAGGGTTTTCAATCAGTTACCGAGTCATCTGTGGGTAGTAGACAGATGATGCAGAGGTCCAGGAGGACCAGACCAGTAGTTGGACGATCTCGGGTTTTAGGACCGGTGGTGTGGGGCACCCGGGGTGGGAACAGAGATAGGCGTACCAGAAGAAGGTTGTGTTACTCATGGGGTGGAAAGGGTCACCTGGCACGTGACTGTCCGAATCCTCGTAAGGTTGATCCGCAGGCGTTGGAGGAGCCACCGAGGTAGAAACAGCGACGAGTGCTTGAGAAACAGCCGAGCAGTGGACAAGGCAGTAGAGATCCGGGAGCATGTGGACAGGATATGAACTAGTGGATACGTCCTTTGTACTTCTAGTTCCATGTTTCTTGTGTATTCGTGTCTTTGTATTATGAGCTGCAATAATAAAAAAGACACTTATCTTTGTGATGTTTTCTTTCCTGTCTTTTTGTTGGGTTGATACTGAGTGGTCCCAGTTAAAACTGTTGACTTGACCCTCACTTTCGAGATTTCTACTGGAGGAGACCTAGTGACCACACACTGATGCCGACAGTGTGACTCGACCCTTTGAGGCGAGAGTGACAGTTGGATCTCTTGGTAGTTACATTGAGGCCTTACGACGTCATCCATGGCATGAATGCATCATTCATGTCAGGATTTACTGTATTAGGCAATGAATGTGGTTCATCCAGGGGATGAGACCGAATTTATCTTATCGGTAAAGAAGAAATCATAGCAGCTCTTTTGAGACTAGAGAAGGTCCAGTTCATCCAAGAGCGGATGAGGACAACACAGGGCCGACAAAAGCCTTATGCTGATAGGACTTGGAGGTCTCTAGAGTTCGAGGATGATGATCTCGTCCTTAGACGGGTCTCACCTTGACGAGGTATACGGAGATGTAGCTAGGGAGGCAAGTTATCTCCAAGGTTCAACGGACCTTTCTAGGTCCTTAGCTGGGTAGGCGAGGTGGTTTAATGCTTGACCCATCCACCTTAGTTGCACTAGGTGCACGACGTTTTCCAGGTATCTCAACTGAAGAGATACGTGCTCGACCCTTCGCATATCATCGACCATGTGGAGCTGGACGATTGCGATGAGGTGTTTTTCACGGAGGTTCCAGTGGGGATCAAGGATCAACAGGAGTGGATCATACGAGGACAATCGATTCCTCGGGTGCTTTTTTCTCTGGCTGTACGGAAACCTCCGGGTGAGAACATGGGAGCGGAAGGCTCAGATGCGTTCTCTGTACCGCTTTTGTGACCCTAGTTTGTGTTGAAGCTTTACGGGGATGTAAAGCCCTGAGGTGGGTGTAATGTAAAGACCTGGAAATTTCAAGGAATTTTTTTTTAATTTTCTTTGGAATTTTACAAGAACGTAGTTTCTGACGGCGCCAGATTCCGAGGCCCGGTGTGCCCGGAATCAATTTCTGATGTTTGGCTCGGGTACTTTCAGTAAACGAATGAGCGGATTTTTCTATCTTTTGAACCGGTGCTCAGAATTGAAATCTGAGGGCACCGATGAACTTGCAACGCCGGTATTTTCTTAAATAGACTTTTGCTGCAGTTGCGTTTAATCGAGAGAGGAAGTTAGTTTTTGGGTTTTCTTTAAAAAAAAGAGTAATAATAAAATAACGTGTCATGGACTTTATTTTATTTCATCTGCCATTTGGATTGTGGTGGTTGAAACCTCCTCATGGAGGATGGAGGTGGGGCCACCACACCTTAACCACCCTTGAGAGGTTATGGTGGTGGGGGCCACCCGAACTAAACCTCTCGTGGGTGGTTTATTATGGTAGGGACCACACAAGGCTTAACCCCCCTATTAATGGGAGGAGAGGATACCTCTCAACTCTCCCTCATTAATGAGGGAGAGCCTCTTAATTCCTCAACTCCCCATTAAATGGGTAGAAACTCCTTGGCACCCTCCCCTCTTAAGTGGTTCCAACGGACCTCATAAATTGCTCAAAGCAATTTAATTCACCCGACCCCTTTTTTTTAAAAAAAAGTTATGTAACCACAATGGTTACATACCTCTCACCCTCTCCTATATATAGGGATCTTGGGAGAGGGTTTGGGGACGGCTTCACCAAGCGACTGAGCACTGGTAAAATACCGCGACGCCCAACACTTGGGAAGAAGCTTATCTTCATGAACGAAGAACGCTCCACCGGCGAAGAACACCATTCTTCAATGACGAACTTCTCTGCCGAAGAACACCGTTCTTCCGCGACGCCGTAACCGCGACGCGACGTTCTTCTTCCGCGTCGTCTCTTCTGCGACGGTTTCCCACAACAAAATATTCATCAACGACTTGGAATCCTCGCTTCGCGACGTCGACGTTCTCCTGCGACGCCCGACCTCCGCGACGCTCGTCTTCCGCGGCTCGTTGACGAACACCGTTCCTGAACCGAGGTAGGGGTTAGTTCGGTTTTATTGATATAAAATTGTGCTCGTCTGTCATTATGTTTTATTTCATTCGCTTGGACCGCTTGATATCGTAATAATGGAAGGAGATCGGACCGCACAAACACGGTCGATCCTCTTTCCCACCTTTTATTGATCTTCGTTGTTGTCAAGGCGAAGGCGGCGCGGTGCCGTTGCACCACGCGGAAATCATGAGGACCACGGCCGGAGCGGGCCGCGGTGGTGGGGCGCAGCGCCGACGCACCGCGCTGGAGAACCCAAGGGAGGCAGCGGTCGGAGCGATCTACGGTGGAGGGGCGCGGCGTCGTCGCGCCGTGCCAATCGAACAAGGGCCACGGCTTGAGCCGCGGCAGAGCTTGAAGGGGCGGCCGGAAAACCGGCCGTCGGCGGATAAGGAAGAGCTGCGGCCCTATGGCCGCGGTGGAGCAGCCGGAGGCGGCCGGCCTCGCCGGCCGCCGGAGATCAGGAGAGTCGCGGCCATCGGGCCACGGTGAAGTGGTGGGAGGCGGCCTGTCGTGCCGGCCGCCAGTTTGTAAAGGAGGTGGGACCCGTGGGTCCCGCGTGTGAAAAAAACGGCCGGCCTAAGGCCGGCCGTGATCCTTAAATACCGGGGATTGAATTCCCCATTTTTCGTAGAGGCGGCCCCCTCCCCCCACGTGGTGGGGGGCGTTTTATTCAAAGGCGCAACATAATGCCGCGCGCCCTTTTGAAACAAAGGGGGGGCTTTGCCCCCGCGCGCGGTGCCCGCACGGCACCCAGGTCGCGCCGGACCGTGCCGCCGTGCCGGCCCGCATTGCCGGACCGAGCCGGCCGGGTCGGGCCAGGCCTAGCCGGGTCGGACCCGGGTCGGGTCGACCCGGTTCAGGCCGACCCAGGGGGGTCGGGCCAGGTCGGTCCGGGCCCAGACCCCCCGATTTCGGACCAAATTCGGTCAAATGCCCTTATCTTGGGATACAGACCTCCGATTGATGAACTGTCAATTGTGTAGCGATCCTTGGAACGAGACGGTCGTTTCGGTATATCACACTCAAGGTTTCGGAATACTTTGTATTCGGCCGGGTTGGTTCGTACACAAAACCAACCGGGCCCTCAGAACAGAAACGCTCATATCTTGAGCTCCGGACGTCTGAATGATGTGTCGTCGAATTTTTTGAAATCCTCTTAGTGAGACGGATCTTTTGGCTTACTCCACTCGAGGTTTGGATGTCGTCGGAGTGCGGTCGGGTTGGTTTGCTCACGAAACCAACCGGGCCCCTGGAACGAAAAAGCCAATAACTCACAGACCGGACGTCCGATTGACGCTCCGTCTGTCTCGTTGCTTTCCTCTTGATGAGACAGAACTTTTGGCATACTTCGCCTGAGTTTTGGTTGCTGTTGGATAATGGCCGGGATGGATTGTACCTGAAATCCAACCGGGCCCCTGGAACGGAAAAGCTGTTATCTTTCAGACCAGACGTCCGTTTGACGAACCGTCAGCGGTGTTGGTGATCAAGCTGAGAAACGGTCCCTATGAGTATACCCTATGAGAGTTCGGGGTACAGTTGAGATACGGTCGGGATTGGTTCGCTCACGAAACCAATAGGGCCCCTGGGAAGAAAAAGGCTAGTAACTCAGAGACCGAGCGTCCGATTGACGCGCCGTCTTTTGCAATTAGACCCCTATGACGAGACGGTCCTTTGAGATACTTTTTCATGGGACTTTGAGATACTTGGAGTATCGACCAGTAGCTCGTGGAGCAGACCCTCCCAGAGATGAGCGTACGGAGTACGGAGACCGTGTAGCCGGCTGAGACCTGACGACTGCTTGACCGAAAGACTCGGTGTGTTACGGATAGCAGCACGGGGGAGCGCTTGGTTGTAGCAGTAGACCCACGACAGAGTTGCGCTTGGTTGTAGCGGCACAGGGGAGGGCTTGGTTGTAGCGGCAGACCCATGACAGAGGTGCGCTTGCTTGTAGCGGCATAGGGGAGCGCTTGGTTGTAGCGGCAGACCCACGACAGAGGTGCGCTTGGTTGTAGCGGCACAGGGGAGCGCTTGGTTGTAGCGGAAGACCCACGACAGAGGTCCGCTTGGTTGTAGCGGCACATGAGTGCGCTTGGGTGTAGCGGCACATGGGAGCGCTTGGTTGTAGAGGCAGACCCATGGTGGGAAGCGCTTGGTTGTAGCGGCAGGCCCACAGTACTCGAAAGGAGGAGTACCTCAGCAGTCTTAGGTCAGTGAGCAGAACCTCGGAGTCGTAACAGGACCACTGTACACTCCAGAGACGGAGCTCTTCAGCAGTTACGGTTTCAATAATGAAAAATCCTGGTTTGAGCTAAAACTTTTGACCTTTGTGTATACCTCAGGATTGAGATGGGTCACTCGATAACATAGGTATATGTATGGGCATATACCTGGGTTGTGGTTATCCGTTGATTTCACAATCCTTGTGTTTACTCATGATTGAGATGGGTTACTTGATAACTTAGGTATATGTATGAGCATATATCTAGGTAGAGGTTATCTGTTGAGATCTTCTATGTGGTTATCCTTGTTGGTTTTAGTGAGACCTTGAGGGTCTCGGGGTCCCTACTGAGTATCGTTATACTCACCCCTGCACGGGCTATGCTCGCACCTCGTTGTGTTGGTTGCAGACGACGGGCAGTGCTGACGGAGGCTGAGTGTTCGAGGACTGGATGGTACCCGGAGGTGGACTACACGATGAGACAGTATCCGTAGGTGGACTTCACGGTGAAACGACACACGGAAGAGGTTGACGAAGCGAGAGTGTTGAGGAGGCTATCTGTACCTACCCTTATGGTAGGATCCGAGGAGGACGCCCCAGGAGCTGCTTCCTTTCTTCCAGCTGTTTGTCTTTCTCTGTTGTACTTTTGTTCAGTTGTAGCTGTACTTTCAGTTGGGTTTGTATTCTGGCCCATTTACTTTTCAGCACTTTCTTTTGTACTTAGTGTTTTACTTCCGCTTGTACTCTATGGTGTTTTGTTTACTTTTATAAAGTCAATGCCTTCCCAATTATCGGGATTTATGCCTTTGGTGCTAGTCGCCAGCCCCTGACCTATGGAAGGCGGGCTTGGGGTAGTCACGGCACGGGCCCCGAGGATGGGTTGTGACAGTGCTGTTAGGTTTTACCCCTAGATACATTTTCTCTATAGCCACCTCTACCTATTTTTATCTATACAAGGATGCATTTTCTAAATAAATCATTTACTCTATACCTACCAAAATTTAGGGATGTTTTCTTATACTAAGTCTCAAACTGAAGGTTCTTAATAAAGTTATCTTTTCTTATTATCTAAAAATAATAGGAACACCCTCTAATACCAACTATATTGACCCTATCCCTTTACACATATCATTACATGATATTAAACTTAATAAAACATGATATTACAAGACATGGATCATGAATTCTAGTTTCTTTGAAGACATGGTATATAATAAAACATTACAAAAAACATTCAATTTAATCCCCATAATGAGCTCCTATATTCCATTGTGCTCATACATCTTCATAGGATAACTTGGGGATAACAAGAACAAAGGGATGAGATAAAATCACAGTAATAGAAAAACATATTAATAATTCTTTAGAAAATGGGTTAGAAGGCAAGGCATAATCATATAAAAAGGCATGGAATATGTGAAATCATGGCATAAAAATATGACATAATATAAACATGGAGTCATAATAATGTGGTAGCAATATAAAAATGAATTTAGTATGAGTCAAGGCTTGTTTCACATAGATGATGACAAGTCAAGGTTAACCACCAAGACCGTTGCACATGGTAGCATGAGTCAAGACTACCTTCCAAGACAGTTGCACATAACATCTCATAAGACTCAAATTTACCCATTTAATTGGAGTTATATCTTGGTTCACCCATAATAATATGTTCATGAATATGCTTTACACTAATATAATCATACATAATGAATTATACATAAACATAAGGGTACACATGGAAAGAAATGGGTTTCATAATAATGTCATAAATCATAATAGATGGGTGTATCATAAAAGTGTCTAAGGAAGAACGGAATTATAAAATACATGGAAATTGATAAGGTAAAATAAATATATATCATGCTAAGTGATTCCAAATATAAGTGACAACATTTTAGAAGCGTATTTAAAAAAAATTGTCATTAAAACATTTTAGTGTTGTTTCAAGGAAAATACTAAAGAATCGTTAAAATTAAAAATGGAATAATATTTTTTATAAATAAAGAAGTGAACCAATAATGTTTTAGGAATAAAAAAATTAGTTTTTAAAATATAATGGTTTCTTAAAAATTGATCGTATATTGTAATTAAAATTGGGTAAGAAATTGGGATGTTCCATTAAATCTGGTTTTCTTATCCAAAAGTAATGAGGAGGGAATCACTTAAAATAGTGTATATCCCTAAAAAAGAATGATTAGTGAATCTTGATACATGATTTTTCAAATATAAATAGAAATTAAATGATAAACATAAATATAATGTAGGATTTAATTTGGGTAAAATGAGAGTAAGAATAACCCAAAGGAATAATGGAGGTTCGAGTCAGTTTGTTTCATGAACGGTTTACTTATACACATGAATAGAAAATCATGTAAAAATATTATGGATAGAGGAATTGGAGTTATATTTTATTATTGAACATCCATAAGTTTACACGGTTGTAAATTTCATTTGGTTACTTAGAGTGAAGATGAATTATTGTGTAAAACTTTAGTGATAACCTTATGGGTAAATTGGCAGTTTTTCTATCCCAACAAACACATTGTTTTTTATCAATAAAAACCATGTGAAAAAAAATTTTATAGAACCATAGATGATACATAATAAATATATTATATTATGGTTCAACCATGAAAATGGTTTTATGACCAGAATTGAAGATGATAATGGAAATTGAAAACCCATTGTCCTTGAATGTTGTAAACTAAAGACATCTCGGATGGTGTTTTTACTACTAGTATAAAAGAAGGGTAAAGGAGAGATAATATAAAAATTATTCCATTATCATAAAAAACACATGTACATATAAGTTATTTTTAGTTTTCATAAACATTTGGATGAAGAGATGTAAGGATAGAAAAGAAAACAAAGGAACTTGAATGGGAAGTAATAGAATTGAAAATATGAATTTACCTCTTGAGTTGATCTTCCTTGAGAGCCTCTTAAGGGGAGAGGATTTGGTCTTTTGAGGAGACCAAGGGCTTATGGATGTGGGATGGATCTTGGGAATATATATGAGCAGAATTTAGGGATGTAACAAGTCTTGAGGAAAAGGAAGAGAAGAGAAGGGTGTGGGTGTTTTTTATATTTGAGGGGAGGGGTTATTTTTTAATATTTTAATCATTAGTTTAATAATTTTTTTCATAAGACAAGAAATAGTGATGATTACATGACCAAAAATAGTAAAAAATGTATGTGAGTTCGAACCAAATCTTCTTGCATCAGCGTAACATCTCCCATGACTCAGTAATTAATTTGTTTAGCTTATTTTGTAAATTATCATATTTCACTATTCATCCAAAATTCATGTATTACAGAAAAATCCAAAAAAAATCCCCGTAACCATTTTTTGATGTGTATAATCAAAAAATGAAATCCATTTTTCAAAAATAATTTTCTAAATATGATTAATTTAATTTTTATCTAAAATAATAATTTAATTGAAAAATAGAAATTTTAAAATTATAACTCATATTATAATGCATTAAAATTTTATATAAGGACTTATAAAATTATCATAAAAAATAAGTCATAAAATAGTTAATTTATGAACCCATTTTTAGATAATACATTTTATTTTAAATTAACTAATTAATTAAAATTGATTATTTTTTACTTACAAAAATACCAATACTTTAACAATGGTCATATTATCACTTATAATATACATAAATGTTATTTATACATTCAAGGGTGATGTTACTATTATTTTGGATGATTTAATAATCATATGGGTCATATTTCTATTCATAAGAATAGGGTACTATTCATTAGGGTAGGTTACTATTCACCAAAAATTAATTTTCTTCCATCAAACTCTAAACATCTTAATGATCGCAAAAATTTATGTCATATTTTCATAATTCAAATCACATAATTAAAAATATTCAGATTAAAGGTCACAGAGTACTTAGTAGTTCATTGAGTTTTGATTTTATGTGATTATATGACATAATTATAAGAATGGAATTTCCATTTATAAAAAATTTGGTCGTTACATTTTGACCCACATCCTTAGACCCAGAGTATACCCCTTGTCACATGGGCACAAGCACGGCCACTGTACATGGGCATGAACAAAGTGCACATGCATGGGTAGGATTATATGGACACAAACGCAACAAGGCCAGACATAGTGGGACAAACCATGTCCCCCCCACCCAGTATATGTCATGTACCCCTTTTGAGAAAATTATAGCCCCTGTTTTCCTCAGTCTGGTGATGGTATTATCATGGGTGTATTCCCTCAATAAATTAAAAATGGCGTGTAGTGAGTAATCCTATATTGGGTATATAATTAGTGATCTAATCTATAGATTATCTATGGAAGAGTTGAGTATCCCTCTTTGTGGCCCAAGGTGTGATATTTAATAATTATTATTTAGGTTTGGTTATGTATCCCATTTCAAACCTCTGTGGAATGTCATGTCCTTCCAAGAGGGTTACTCTATATAGGGTTAGAAATCCCCCATAGGACATGGGTGTGATACCAAACCTATATATCAATATATTATTAGTTTCATTAGTTTAGTGTGACTTGAGAGGAATTCCCTCAAATAGTTCTAACCCCATAGATTTTATAGGGTATTATAGGCTGGCAGTGAGGATGTAACTCTAATTTGATACTTGAATCATATGAGCATATTTGGATTCTTTATATCATTCTCGGTGACTCAACCTTTTGTGATATTGAACTGACTCTCTTTTAATTTTTATGTTTTCTAATTTCAGGGTGTCCTACAGGGTCTATTAAAACACACCACTACATCGGTATTGTCCACATGTGTCATGTATTATACAAACTATAGGCCTTTACAGAGATTCATGGGAGGGAAAAGAGTAGGTGGAGCCTAGTTATGCTAAATAGACCATATATGGTTATAGGAGTTGTATCTTGATAGCAGTCCCCCTTCGGTAGTTTTTTTTAGCCTAAAAATTATGGGTGGGATTTTATTTGGCCATTTAATTTCCATACTATGATATGGGATTAGTTTTATGAATGCATATATAGTATCCATTTTTTACTCTTTCAACATTATTCTACAATTTAGAGTTGTGTTAGTGTGTATATGTACTTTAGGATAAGGCTTCCCATGAGTGTGATATTTCTACTCAGTGATACTCACTAGACCCTATCCTAGTAGAGGAAGTCTTGGGGTGTCACACTAAACATACTATCATCTAGGAGGGCCCTAGTGAGTCGTGTCATGATATAGTGGTATCAGATCTTGGGTTTCATTAGGAATGGAATTTGTAAATATGCTAGTTGTGAGGATTTTTTTAGGAACATGGGTGATAGTACTAAATTGACTCAATTATGTCTCTAAAATAAGGGAAATTTATGAAGGTTTAAGGACTGATATAACCATTAACTAGTGATTTTCTAACCTTTATGTTAACTTAGTACATGTAGTCACCAGATGCAAGAAAGTTTTCAATACATGCATCATATAAGAGTTGGTTGTGTTTTCCATGTCCTTCTTGAGTGATCTCCACAGGTATGATCTTTGATCATAGTGTGTCTATACTATTGTAGGATGCCTTCATGATGATATCCAATTAAGATTATGTAGAAGGATAATGATGATAATCCACTTACCGATGAGCATTTAGTTTAAGGACATTTTCATAATTTCGGTTCCTGCAAACGGTTTTCTAATCTTACCTCCACCCACTGAGAAGAAAACTATTCCAATAATACTAGTACATGATGTGTAAAGAAATATCACACTTCACATGTTTTAGAAGTAGATACCCCTTATTTTTTGGGTGATCAATTCCCACTGGATGTAGTGGACTTACTCAAGGATGTTTGGTGAGTTTTCCGCCTTGCTAGGACCCCTCCTAATTAAATGGGTGTCCTAGAATAGATCCTTCTTCATGGACCATCTATTTGATGGTGGATCATTATGGTGCAGACACATTTTAAGTTGAATCTCAATTTTAATGAGTTTTATTGCCTATTTATAGTGTAATTCTATCCAATTACATTGTGGGAAATATGTATCAAAGAGATTATAGAGCTCTTATAGGGAAGCAGGCCACACGCAGAGTATACATTGAGGTTCACTAACCTCTCACGATACTCCATGGTCATGGTTTATGATTGGTAATTTTGTTCACGATCCATTGTGTGTGTTCTTTACTAAGATATATGGTATAGATTTTTATCTCCCTATATCTCAACCTATTCTAGGGTACTTGAGAATGCCTTTGTTATAGGAATCTTTCTAGATGAGTAGTTTAGGACAGTTGGTTCTATTAGTGGGAAACCTGGACCAGAGACCTCCCTAGCTAGTATTTTATGTCAGACATTAATATTCAATCACATAAAGGGGATTTAAAGAGAGTCTCGGGATAGTGGGTTAGCCTCATAAGACTCTTATTTATGTTTTAGTTACCTCAGGGAGGAGTAATGTTTCTCCTATGATATGTGAAGTCATATTGGGGATAATTTTATGACTCTTTGGGTAAAAGATAGGGAGTCATATGATGGACCACCTAGGAAGAGACAACCAATTGAGCAGGGAGGTCCATGGGGTGGATAACAAAGTATGGGATTTGGGAGAGTAGTGGGTGGTGGCTGATATTACAGTTTGTTTCCACCACAACCACCTCCAAGTAGACCCCATCAGGCTCAGGGTGCTAGTGTTCAGGATCATGCACTTCTGTAATTAGTGTATAATTATGAACCAATGGCTCTAAGGATTATCCTAGGTATGATTTTTTTATTCTCCACATTATCTATAGTTTTTATAGACATAGGCACAGTTCACTCTTTCCTTGTCACATACCCTATATTAGATCTATAGATTCTAATGGACATATTGCTTGCTCTTTATGGATAGAAAATCCTATCATGGAATATTTAATGATCACACACTTCTTTTAGTAGTGTGAACTAACATTTTGAGTATATATATCCATATCAAAACTCTTCATAGACACGATGAGGATTTATGATTTCATTCTAGGTATGGACTATCTCCTCACAATTTATGTGAAAATGACTATTTTATAATGAATATGTGATTTATCTGAGTTTATGTAAAGATATTTTACTTAATTGGTGAGGATTAATACTAGGAATAGTAGGATGGAATCATACATAGAAGGATACAACCAATTACTCTTTATTTGGCTAGTACAACCCTTATAGCATTATATGATTCGAGCTTTTAGTTACCAATTGTGGTAGAAGATTATGAGGATGTATTTACTGATAATTTTTTTAGATTACCTCTCCACTATAATATTTACTTCTACATAGACCTTCACATATGGACTACCCCAATATCTATTCTATCATATTGGATGTCCCCCATTGGTATTTGAGAGATGAAGGTTAAATAATAGTATTTATAGAGAAAGGGATTTGTAAGACCCAATGTTTCTCCATGGGAAGCCCCAATGTTGTTCACCAAGATGTATGAGGCGAACATGAGGTTATGTGTGGACAATAATATCTTAACTCGAGAGAATTTCAAGAATAAATATCCACTTATGATAATTGATGACCTCTTTGACCATATTAAATGTAAAAATTAGTTCTTGAAGGATAACCTGGGGTCGGTTTATCACATGCTCTAAGTTTTAGAGGAATACATAATAAAGAATGTTCTCTAATGTTCTTACAGTCAATATGAGTACTTGGTAATTTCCTTCGGTATAAAAAATTACACCAGAGGGTTCAGGGGAAACATGAACTAGATCTTATAACCTTTCTTGGACTAGCTTTAGGCAGTCATCATTGATGAAATCCTTATGTACTCAACCTCAGATGATGGGTAAGTTGAATATTTGAGGATGGTTATGAACATACACTTGTAGAACAAGATTTATAGGAATCTAAAAATTTTCTTGATCAATATTTGATAGGTCTTCTTTTTGGGACATATCTTCTCAGAAGAGGAAGTTGTAGTGGACCCCACCAAGATCAAGGAAGTTCTAGCATGGGAACCACCAAAGAGAGTGACTGAGGTGTAAAGCTTCCCTATGTAAATAGACTATTATAATTGATTTATTTTCAATTTCCTTGGATTGTAGAACCTATAATTAATTTGACTCAAATAGGGAATCCATTCATATCGATAGAGAATTGTTAACAATATTTTCAGGTGTTCTGGTAGGGGTTGATATGAACCCCCAAATTGAGACCACCCAATGGGGTGTTGAGTATGTGGTGTTATATGATTCCACTATATATATTCTTGGATTTGTTTTGATATAGAGGCAGTAAGTGATTAATTTTGGGTCTTAGAAACTGATAATATAAGAGAATAAATACATGAACCATGACATTAAGTTTAAAGAAATAGTGTTTACCTTTAATTCTTGATTGCATTGTCTTTTGTGATATTGATCCATCATCTACTCTAACTACAAGAGTCTTAGGTATATATTTTTTGTAGAAGGATCTTAAGTTGAGGCGGATTTGATTGTTATATTTCCCATGGTATTATGACTTTGAGATAGTCTATACTCCTAGAAAGTTTATCAAGCTTCAATATTATCTAAAAAATAAATATCATATGTATTTTTTGGGACATAGTTTTTAGAAGTTTTCATTTTTTCAGTTGTTCCTATTGGGTGAGGATGGTGAATCATACCTCAAGTCGATGGTTTTTACCCCTCAATTAATCCATCATTTTAGGGAGGCACAACATGGAGATATTGATTACAATGAATTTCATAAACACGTATTCATTTAAGAAAATATTAATGGTCTTTTTAAAGGTGGGGAGCAGGGAATCCTTTTTTTGAGTATGGATGATGGTACCATTCACAGTGCAAGAGGATATACAGAGGCGATTTCTAACATTCCCCTTAGTGATAAATCCATGAGTTAAAAAATTGATACCATATCTTGCAATATCCATTTTCATATCCAAGGATGAATATATGTATTTTTATGTTTATAACTTTATTCCCTGCTTTCCCTTATGTAAAGGCTAAGCACCGGGTTCAGCCTGGTTTGGACCAACCTCTTAAGGTTCCATAATGGAAGTGGGATGCTATCTCTATGGATTTTGGGATTGGAATTAAATTATTATCTAGAGGTCATAATTATATATGTGTGATTATAGAATAAATTACCAATTAATCCCACTTTCTATACATCTGTGAGAATGGTTTAGTATAGATCATCTGTTTTCTAAACATGCAGGTGATAGTATGGTATCATAGAGTTCCCCTATAAATTATTTTAGAACATGATGCTCCATTCATGTCACAATTATAGAGAGGTTTAAAGTTGGACTTTGGGACTCTATTATGGTTTATTGTGGAATTAAACACCCAAAAGGACGGGTAAAAATAGGTTCAAAGTCATTTTCTATAGGACATGCTTCGGTATTGCATTAAGAATTTTGGCTATGCTAGGAGGATCATTATCCATTTATGGAGTTTTCATATAACAACTTCTTCCACTCCACCATCAGTATTGAAAAATTGAAGTCCTAGTATAGGTGACCCTATAGGTTACTGTTGTGTGAGAGGAAGATATGGGAGATAGTTCTAAAAGTTTTATATTTGGTGCAAGAGATGATAGGGAATGCTTATATTTCCCAAGAGTAGATAAAGACTTCTCAGAGCCATCATAAGTCCTATATAAACTAATAATGGGGGCCATTATTTTTTTGACAATCAACACCCTGAGTTCATAAATATTTGGCCTCAAAAGAGATTTCAAATATTTTTTCAAAGTATAAATATAGCTATAGTTTTAAATTTACTCATGCATATATTACATAGGATTGGCGAGGTTGTGTACTGGATATCCTTCCCACAACTGTTAGACTAAGTTCACATGGTATTCTATATGTTTCAGCTGAGAAGATATCATCATGACCTAACACATGTTATTAACTTGGGTGAGGTTTATATTGATGATGGAGATGACTTATCATGGTACCTAATGACCATTTTGGATCTAATAAAAATTATATCTCAAGGTAAGTGATTCATTTGGTGTGTGTTCACTGACATCATAATAATATTCATAAGATCACCAGGGAGTGGAAGAACCAGATCCAAGATCATTACCTTCATATTTTTAAGTAGTGTTTTTATTTATTGGATGCAAATACACTAATTGGGGATAATCTAACAACTATTTTTCATATAACACTTTGGAATACTTTAATGAACATTTTCATAGATAGGAACAGAGTCGACATGGGATTTCAGGGCCTATAGATCTTTGATGTGGATGTATTAAAAATATTAAATTTTTTATATCATGTGTGCACTTTTTTATAGTAATAATGAAATATATCCCAAATAGTGTCTCAGATGAAAAAATTGATAGTTCCCATAATTCTGAAATGCATGTTTTACCCTATGAATGATATAAAATTAATACAGGTTCGGTGTTTCTTTAAATTTTAGTATCTAGTGGACATAAGATAAAATAAATAAATCAAATTAGTTAGTAAATTAACGTTATAATTTAATTTCTAAACCTAATAATCCTATATATTATCCATGTTATTCAAAAATATTAGGTTTTTCCACATAAACCTAGATATTAGAGGAGAGGGTTGTGGATGAGATAGATGGTGGAGACAAATATGGACATAAGAAATTCCTCATTAGTTTCTTGTGTGATTACACCATTTTACAAAAAATCTCTTGGATCTCACCAATGAACATGATTTGGAATCTTCTTTATTATCTATCAATAATAAATTGAGTTATGATGTTTATTTTGGTTTTAATAATCCCAAATCCATAATTTATACATGGAAAAAATTAATTAATTATTTTAGAAAATTAACCCACAGATCAATATTGATTTATGGTTTAATATTTTTAATTTTTGAACCTTTATATTCTTTCAATTCATCAATTTCTTCATTAAATAATAGAGGAAACTTGCATAATCAAGAATTCTCATTTCATATTTTCATTATTATTGAGTTTATCACCTCATTCATCAAATGTTCCTCATCGATATTTCATTTGATTGATGACTCAACTTTACCCAAGAACCAATCATTGTGAAATGAATATTTTGTAAAATGGATCACTAGTGTGATTTTAGATTTGAGACTAACGTAATGATAGAGACTTGTTGATGAAAATGGAATATCGGTGATAAATTAATAAATTTTGATTCAAGGTTTTGGGGATTTGAGAAATGTAGCACAATAAGAGATGATTTCCAATCATATGGGTGGGTGAATTCTAGCCACCAAAAACAACATAGGGTTCGGTCAACCTTAGATATATAATATATTCCATTTTTTATCTAAAATGGAGGAGGATGTGACATGGGAATCTATAAATTAATACTAGTGGTTTTTTTAAAATAATAATATACATTTCATATAGTTTAGAAGAACAAACAATTTTTGTCACCCAACTATTATGGGTTGGGTTTATGCATAAAGATAAGTATCACATGGGCATGTGGCCTGAAAAAATACTAGGTGACATAATTCTAGTAACCAATAGTGTACCCCTAGGTATGTGGTCACGTATCCAATGTACATTTTCACAACCAAAGTACATCGGCATTTTATGGAGGACACGAACATAGACCCAAAAGGGCCGAACAAAGGAGGACACATTGTTTGCCTCATATACACATTGTGTACCCCTTTCAGTGTAGATTGTAGCCCTTTTTCGCAAATTTCGGTAATAGTATAAACACAGGAGTGTTCCCTTAGTCATTCCTAATGGGGTTACAGTGGGGCATCCAATAAGGTGAATAGTATAAATGATCCCATCTATGAGATAGTGTTGTATAAAGTTTTGTAGGACACCAGAGCACCCTAATAGGGGAGAATTGAATTAGGGTGTCAACATTTTCTTCTAATATGATGCATTTTGTTCCCAGGTTGGAAGGAACTGGTTAAACCATTCAATTGGAATAGTGTAGTAATAAAAAAATCACATGCAAAGAGTCAAAAAAAACTATTTTATTTGGTTGACCACTAAGGGATATTCTAAGGAGAATATGCTGATAATGTGTTAGTTATACCAAAGTCCACTAATCTTTATTAGTTGTATAATATAGATGTGTAGACACATTCACCTTGTGTTATGCACACAGCATTTAAAATATTTTAGGGATACCACACTACGTCCCTTGGAACACTTCCATTGAATCCACCAAGATCACTATTATGAGATAATTCTAACTTTGATTATCGACAGTTAGGTCACTTCCATTGATTGGCATTAAATTCTTTTCCCTTATTTTGGAACAAGACTATTCTTGCACTGTATACCTTATTTGATTCACTTTGAAATACCAATTCATTTAAAATATAATGTTCAAAAAAAAATTTGGATTTCTTTAGTGAAGCTTACTACCTTCATGAATTTCAATTCCTTTGTCGAAAAAACTGCCTTCACAAAGATAACATCCTTCCTGAAGTTAATTTCCTTCGTGGAACAAAATGTCTTCATGAAGCTAACTACCTTCTTGGAACAAACTCTCTTAATGAATATTACCGACTCAACATGGAAGACCCCATCTCAATTAATCACCCTTTACATAGAAGAATTGGCATTATTCAAGAATAAAATAGTATTTTGGGGGTGATCAAGATCTCATGGAATGCCAGTTTCACAGATCTCCCATGGAATCATGAAATCTGAGTGATTCTAGCTTTTCTTTGAAACAATTCATCATAAAATGAAGAGGGGTAGCCTTATATTTATAGGTTAGTCCATTCAGGATTCTCCACTTCCACTTAAGTAGGTTTCTTATTCTTTTAAAAACATCTTTGTGGTGATCCTCCTATCGTGAAGCTCCATGGAAATTTTGAATTCGTGATTCTCATCATATCTATGGATCTTTTCATAAAAACCCTTAATAGCTTTCACGATGCATGTCATAATCATGGAGTTATCCATAAAAACCTTCACACCTTTGTGAGTATCCAATTCTCGTAATAACCGAGATCACCTTAACCGTTCTTGATGTTCCTTATCCTCAATAACATCATCCCAACAAAGAATAGCATTCGTTCCAACATGTTAGTTATCATTCTATATGGCCTATTTTGTGATCCTCTATCATTATTATCTATATTGAGTTAGGTTATAAGGCCCTAGCCTTAAACCTTACTTAATCTTGAGTTATTACAAGATTACACATTGAGGATCTTTTCGGGTTTAGAGTTTTAGAGAATTAGATCATAAAACTTGCATTACATTCCACATATAAACAAAGTGGTTACATAAAGATAGTATTCTTCATTCCCATCAATGGAAACATATTTAAAATAAAACATGGATTCTTTCTTGACACTTCCTTGACACTATCATCATATCATGTGACTTTCCCTTGACCTGTGAAAATCATTTCAAAAAAACTTGGGATGAGCATAAAAATCTCAGTATGGGTTATGAAAACATGGAAAGGAAACATGGGTACATATATACATAATAATGAAATCATACTTTACCCATAAAACATAAGCAATTTAACATACCTCACCAAATCATGATTAAATCATAGAAATCATAAGACATAAAGGTAACTTGAGACATTCATAACATTCTTACGTAGGGAGTAACCCTCTTGGTTACGTTTGGAATACCCATCACAGTATATTCCCTAAATATCTTCGGAGAAACCTTAACGTTTCACTCCTTCGCGTTACCCAATGCATTGGAGAGCTATATCGGTCTCACCCGCCCTTAGTTTATCACGGAACCACCCGTCATCATAATAATGCCCAAGAACCTCAACATAATCGTATCACATAAAACACGCATAAAAGAAACACAACATTTACACCTTTCAATCACAAGATATCAATACAACACATTGATATAAAAACACTATGAAAACCATTTTCAATACCAAAATAAAAGAAAAGTAAAACATGGTATTTATTTTTCTTTTAAAAAGAAGGTATGGCTTGTAGAGGAAGCCAAAACTCAAATAATGGTCACGGCGGCGGAGAAGTCGTTGTCGCCGCATACGTACGACAAAAACATTCCCTTTTTTCATTTAGTAAATGCTTCGTATAAAAATATTCCTTTTGAATAAACGTAAAAGTCAAAGGGGTTTATACACCATATAAAAGAAAGTTGTGTATAAAATATGCCTCAATGAAAGGAGATTGAGACGAAGTCCCATACCTCGTATCCGACTTGACCCGACCGTTCCTTAATCTCCGAAATAATAAACTTGAGTTAATATCTACTTGCTGAAGAACCTTTTTCAAGTTCATTATTCCTTTTATACCATGCTATGAACATCATGTAATCATTTAAGTTAATAATGTTAATTTGTCGGTATTTGGTTCTTAAGTCAAAAATAGACTTCTTACACTTACATGTTGTTAATTTGGTCAAAGGTTCGTTATATCCAGAATGATATTAATGATTTGGATAACATATATATCATATATATTCAGCATATACATGTATTTATAATATTATATCACCTTTAGAGGTAAGAAATGAAATGCACCGTTCATGGAGACGGTAAGCCGTACGTACGCATGAACGCTACTTCCATTTCTATTTCGTATTTTCTGGAATGGAATCATAATGATATAAGAGTATATTATAATTCAAGTATAATAACATATATAATATCATTAACTTTATCCTTTACACATCCCACATATGGTATTAACGAATCAAATCACTTTCAAGGGGCGGTAGTCCGCACTTCCTAAAATGACGATATCGTGTTTACCCATAATGGAAACAATAATGGTATGCCATAAATGAAAAATACATAAGCTTAAGGAAAGAATAAACATATTATATATCATATATAAAAATAGTGACATCATAATGGCCACCTTTGTAGGTGTTAAATGAGTATTGAACAATCATCGTTTCGGGAGGCAGAATTTCGCCATCCACGGAAACCGTATGTTCTTTAACCATTTTATGTAGTTGTGTGAGAGTGTAGCTCGAATAAATCTTATAACAACATCCTATTATATTGAAGATACTTTTGTTGTTGCAAAAGAAGTAAATAAAAAGGGTTTAAGTGTAACACCCGAGACTTTTATGTTATATAAATCATCAAAGGAATCTTTTTCTACACAACACTTTCTTGGCTTGCTTTACACGCAATCGCGACCTTCCTCGATAGCTTGCGTCGTACGCAATACCGAGTTTCACTAAACAACAATATGCTATTAAAACTAGCCGTTATGAATAGTAATAACCACTTTTTGAAATTTTATAAATTTTATTTTTCAAAATGGACTTCATTTTTGGACTCAGAATATCGAAATTATCCTAGGGTGAAATTTTGGTATTTTTATGAAAACTTTCAATTTTTGATGAATAGTGAAACCACTAAGTGGTAGGTTAAAAACTGAATTTTGCATAAAACTTAATTTTACCGCTTCTGTGAATGGAATTTCAAAAATCCGAGAGACACGGTTAATATCAAGGACTAAAATGTGGTTCAATGAGATGAAAATAATTTTTTGGTGAATAGTAACTTTTTACTATTTTTACCGCGGTTAATAGTAAATAGGGTAACTAAGGGTAAATATGATATTAATATTACCCTAAAACATGTCCTAATTCTATTGGACAAGTGTAATTCGACCAAAAAAAAACTTAGGAATAAAATATGACCATTTAGGCCCACTTGGATTAGATTAGGACATTTATTATTAATTTATTTAAAGAAGGGTTAAAATATTTAAAATCAAAGTTTAATAAGTAAATCATTTTTAATATAAGGTTATACATAAGATAAATTAGATTGTAAATATTCATTAGAAAGCTAAAACGATTTACTACATTATGGTATTTTATTTGTAATTTTTAGACATCAAATAATTTAATTTATTTATGACACAAGATGATGCAGTAATTATCTTATTAATGAAATATTGACAAAATTGATAATATAAATACCAAAATAAATGTAATTTGAGACTTTTTATGAGTTCCACTAATTTTCTAGGTTACTATGATATATTAGTATTGATTTAATCAACTTGGTTTGAACATATAATTCTGTTATGACTTTGACAAAAATCATATATCAAATAGTGTCAAAATTGACACAAAATAGTTTTTAAATCAAATATTATATTATTAATTGTTATTTTATTCCTAAAAATCTAAGGTTCGGCCAAATGACTTAGATAAGGATATATATATTAATAATAAACAATTTGGGGTTCGTTTGTCATGTTATAGTAAGTGTATTAACCATATAGTGAAAGAAAACAAAAAGACATGGTAAAAGTTAAATTATTTAACTTAGAGTTAAATTTAATTGATAAGGTTAAAATAATATCCTAAACTTGTCTAAATTCTATTGGTTGATAGGATTTCGACCCATCCCCACTTTAGCTTCGAAATAAGACCCTTTGGAACCATTATAAACCGATTTTGACTTTAATATAAAATAATATTTTGAGATATTCCTAAGGTGCCCCTCTCCTCCCTTATAAAAGGGCACCTCCTCCGCCTCCTCCTCACACCAATTTGAGCACTCAAGCTCGGCCAACCCCTGCCATTTTCCCTTATCCACTTCCCTAGAATAATCCTAGAGGTCCTGGTCTTCTCCAAAGACCAATCGTAGTTCCTTAAGTGGAGGATTCAAAAAGGCGTTCCAAAGAAGAGGTAATATCCATTACCGATCTTTTCAATTTCTTTCTTCTTCAACTTCTTCTTCTTTAGTTGTTTCATGATAAAGTAATAACATCAGTATTACTTACATACTGATATGTTATTATAAATATGAAACAACCCTAATTCACCTTCTATCCATCCTACGGAAAAATGAAATCACCGCGCGTGCGTACGTACGGAATACCGTCTCCATGCCGTGGTGTAATCTATTTTCCACCATCACCTTACAAGGATGGGTATAATGGTGTAATGAGTAACTATATATGATTATTATAAAGTAATATTGATACTGAAATAATATATATATATACTCCAATACAATTCCACGATCATAGGAACGATATCATCACTCGTGCGTACGTACGGAATACCGTCTCCACGATGTGATGCGACTCGTTCTACATGATCTTAATTTCATAATGATTGTATAAATGAATTGAATGAATGAATATGGTATATACTACACTAATACCATTCTGGAAATGAATTATCTATAACCTAAAGATAAGAATAAGAATTTATTCGACAAAACACGCATAAGAACAAAAAGTTATAAAGACCCGAGTAACAAGTAACAATGAAATATTACTAACAAGAAGCTAATAATATGACCATATATGATCTCATATCAATATGTATGATTCTGGAATAAGTCAATAACATTATTTAAACCATTATACAGGATCTTCGGACACGAACAAAGCAAATCGGACCTAAGGTAAGGGAAATATCACAATCTCATTTTTATCCGAGATTGTTTATTCGTAAGTATTTACTGGGGTGTATTTTATCATCCACATCCATGTTCCCTCAATATGTAATATTGTTTCCATCCACTTGAAATAGTTTAAATCCAATTTTACCCTTAGGTAAGTTTTTAGTAAAGAATATGAAAGGAATCTTTTGTCGTTTTTCCGTACGAGGTACTTTTTGACTTTTCCGACAAAAGTACGAAGAATGTTTTTTTTAACTTATACGGCATGAATGGATTTTTAAAACATTACTTCAAAGAAGCTTCCTTTACAAGTTTTCAAGTTTATTTTTAATCAACTTCTTTTATTTTAAAGTTGTATGACATGTTATGAAAGGAAAAATGTTTTTGAAGAAGAAAGGATATTTTCCTCAAGAATTCAATTCAAGTGTTTTATCAAAATTATTTTCCATCTAAGATAATAAAGGGTTCTGTTTCTATCCATATTTTTACATTGGTTTGACTATGTTGTGATGGAATTATGTTTATGAATTCCTTTATCATATATGAATTGATTTATGATGTCATGATGTTTCAAGAATCCCATTTTTGTTACATGTGTTATGCGATGATGCATGTTTTATGATTATGTGGCACACATAAGAAAGGATTCATTATAAGATGGGTGGGACCTATATCTCCCTCCAATGCATTGGGTAATGATTTTATATCTCATGAGATAGACATGGCTGGAACGGAAGGTTATTTCGGTTCAGTGATACAGGACTGAAACGAGGAGTGAACTCGGTTCAGAAAGGGACTTTGTCCACTAAGATAGTCTTGGCAATGAGTCATGACTAACAAGAAATGATTTTCCATGATTATGTGTGCATGCCACAAAGATTCAAGTTTTATGTTATGATTATGGGGATCTCATTTTCACTTCTATGATTTATTCCATGTTAAGATATTATGATCTCTTTTGCAGGTTTTGATTTTCATAAAGATATGATATGATTTTTATTTCCTTTATTTGCCCTTGCTGAGCATTTGAGATCACCCTTTTATGTTTTCTTTTCCCCAGGTCAGGAAGATGGATATTAAGTAGAATATGCTAAAAGGGACCCTAGATATGATGAAATAAATGGGAGACACTGTAGAAGATTTATGAACCAGTTGTTTATGTTTCCCCAGTTTCTAAAGACACTATACCTATACGGTCCTTTGTGGTTTTGTCATATGTTGTAATAAGAGTGCTTCAATTTTGAAGTATTAACAATGTATGTAAAGTGTGGGTCGTTATAGTTGGTATCAGAGTGAGGTTATAGTCAACCTTTGGAAACTAGGATGTGAAAGCCTTAGTAAGAACCCTAAGGATAAGTCTAAGCATAGAACACAATCTTAGAAATGGCCATGAATAACCTAGGATAAGACCATAAGCATGAAAATTTTATTCTTGAATTATGTGGTTTCCTATTATAATTAGTGTTTCTCACACTATTCTTCTTGGTTTTAGTCAATGGCTGGAACCCGAAGGAACCGTGTTAATGCGGAATGCGATGGGCAATGCAATGATTGTCCCCCTGAGCAACCAAACGATATGGGAGCTGGAATGCAAAATCTTGTAGCCATGCTCACACAACTTTCTCAAGCTATGAATCATGCAGGATTTCCAAACGAACAAAGAAGGGAGCAACATTCTGTTGAATCCTTCATGAGGCAGCGTCCACCATCTTTCAGCGGGTCTACTGATCCATTAGTTGCTGAACAATGGATTAGTACTACTGAAAAGATATTTTCAGTTCTTCAATGTTCTGAGCATGATAAAGTCATCCTAGCAGTGTATCGTTTGGAAGGAGATGCTGATCAATGGTGGAATCTTGTTAAGAATACAAGGCAAAGGGATGAAATTGAGTCTATGGAATGGGACGAGTTCAAGAACTTATTTTTCAATAAGTACTTCCCTCGTATTCTCCGAACAAAGATGGAGAAAGAGTTCCTTGAACTGAAGCAAAGGGATGATGAATCTGTTGGTACCTATGAAGCAAATTTTACCAGACTTGCAAGGTACGCTTCTGGTATTATTATCCAACCTGAGAGTAAGATCGATCGATTCTTTAGTGGCTTAAAACCAAGTCTTCAAAGGGCGTTAGCCATAAGGGACTTCAATAGCTACGAGGAAATCGTTCGATGTGCTCTCAAAGTCGAGATGGAGATTGGAGTAACCCATCAGTCACATGGGTTTGATAAGAAGAGGAAGATGGAATTCAAAGAAAAATCTAAAGAGCACATGGAAAAGAAGATGAACTTTCCCTTATGCTCAAAGTGTGGAAAGAAACATGGAGGGAGTTGTCTTAAAGGGACAAGTAAATGTTTTAAATGTGGAAAGGAAGGTCATCGGGCATTTGAATGCCGTGATAATGTGAAGAAGATGTCTAATGATGCAAACAAAGGAAGGGATACACAGAATGAACCTGCTACACTTCAATGTTTCAAGTGCAAGGAGATGGGGCATTATGCCAATCAATGCCCAAATCCAAGGGTTGATGATGATGGTCGACGTCAACAAACTCTTAAGGCTAAAGAAAAAGGAAAGTCACATGCAAATTCTATCAGCGATGTGGAGTACGATAACGATGTGGTGAAAGGTACACTTACCATCCACTCTAAAGTAGC
Source organism: Viscum album (assembly GCA_963277665.1). Taxonomy (NCBI): domain Eukaryota; kingdom Viridiplantae; phylum Streptophyta; class Magnoliopsida; order Santalales; family Viscaceae; genus Viscum; species Viscum album. The sequence continues at coordinate 1,545,445,863 of OY728153.1, read as the reverse complement.
AAATGTTTTATTTGATTCTGGATCCACCCACTCTTTTATTTCTGAAAACTTTTCTAAGGGTATCACCGTATTACCTCAACAATTAGATGTTGAGTTAGCTGTGACAACACCTAATGGTACATCAATCGCATCAGAAGTTTATAATTCTTCTCCGATCGAAGTTTGTGGGAAAGTGCTTCCTGCAAATCTTGTGATCCTTCCTTTAGTGGAATTTGATGTGATTCTTAGCATGGATTGGCTTTCTCTACATGGAGCTCATATCAATTGCCAAAGAAGGGAAGTCACATTTCATATTCCAGATCAACCTACGATCGTCTATCAATGCAAGGATGAACATAACCTTCCAGTGGAAATTTCTTCCATCTTATGGGTATTGATTCCACTAAATGAAGGTTATTTATCTCAAATGGTTGGTGAGAAACTCACGATTAAGAATATGCCCATTGTACGGGAGTTTGATGATGTCTTTCCGGAGGAATTTCCGGGTCTTCCACCAAATCGTGAAGTTGAGTTTTCAATAGAACTCGTACCGGGTGCTTTGCCTATTTCAAAGACACCTTATAGAATGGACCCAATTGAGTTGCAGGAATTGAAGAAGCAACTCCAAGAGAATCTTGATAAGGGATTCATACGCCCTAGTGCGTCACCTTGGGGAGCACCTGTTCTATTTGTTAAGAAGAAAGATGGATCAATGAGACTCTGCATTGATTATCGAGAACTTAACAAGATCACTATCAAGAACAAATATCCTCTCCCACGCATTGATGACTTATTTGACCAACTACGCGGAGCTCAATACTTTTCCAAGATTGATCTTCGTTCAGGGTATCATCAATTAAGGGTCAAAAGGGAGGATATAACAAAGACGGCTTTCCGTACAAGGTATGGACACTATGAATTTATAGTGATGCCATTTGGTCTTACTAATGCCCCTGCTATCTTCATGGATCTAATGAATAGAGTCTTTAGAGACTATCTTGATCAATTTGTGGTAGTCTTTATAGACGATATTCTTGTCTATTCAAAGAGCAAGGAAGAGCATGAAGATCACTTGAGAATTATATTGAAGACCCTGAGAAAAGAGAAGCTTTATGCCAAATTTACCAAGTGTGAATTTTGGCTTCAAAAAGTTGCATTTTTGGGTCATATAATCTCAAAAGAGGGGATATCTGTGGATCCAGCAAAAATAGAGGTTATCGAAAGATGGTCAAGACCAACAACAGTAACTGAGATCCGAAGTTTTCTTGGTTTGGCTGGTTATTATCGACGTTTTGTAAAAGATTTTTCACGATTATCTAATCCACTCACCAAGTTGACTCGGAAAGGAGTTAAGTTTGTCTGGACAGAGGAATGTGAAGAGAATTTCAAGGAGTTGAAAAGAAGGTTATCCAGTGCACCTGTTCTCACACTGCCTTGTAGTGGAGAAAGGTTTGTGATCTACAGTGATGCATCCAAGAAGGGATTGGGGTGTGTTCTTATGCAAAATGATATGGTGATAGCTTATGCCTCACGACAGTTGAAAATCCATGAGCAAAATTACCCAACACATGATTTGGAGTTGGCTGCGGTAATCTTTGCATTAAAGATTTGGAGGCATTACCTTTATGGTGAAAGGTGTGATATTTATACTGATCATAAAAGTTTAAAGTATATTTTCACACAAAAGGAGTTGAATATGCACCAAAGAAGATGGTTGGAGCTGATTAAGGATTATGACTGCTCAATCCATTACCACCCTGGGAAAGCAAACAAGGTGGCAGATGCATTAAGTCGACAAGACCATGCTAGTTTATCCATGATGAGGATCACAAAAGATCCAATATTTATGGATTTACAAAGGATGGATCTTGGAATTATAATGGAAGGGGAAAAATCTTATCTTTCTCAAATGAATGTTCAACCATCTATACATGTGAAGATTAAATAGGCACAGAAAGAAGATGTCGAGTTACAAAAGAAGGTGAGAAATGTTCCTGAATTCAACCTTGATTGTGATGGGATAATAAAGTTCAGGAATCAGGTTTGTGTTCCTCCCATCCCCGAATTAAAGAAAGAGCTGCTGGATGAGGCTCATAGTTCTTCATTCTCTATTCATCCTGGAAGCACGAAGATGTATAGGGACCTGAAAGAGTACTTCTGGTGGGATGGCATGAAAAGAGATGTTGCTGAATATGTCTCTCGATGCTTGGTTTGTCAACAAGTTAAAGCTGAGAGACAGAAGTCTAAGGGGATGTTACAACCATTACCCATACCCGAATGGAAATGGGAAAACATCACTATGGACTTTTTCACAGGACTTCCTAAAACATCCAAAGGCAATAATGCTATCTGGGTCATAGTTGATCGTCTTACAAAGTCTGCACACTTCATTGCTATTAGAGAGGATTTCTCTCTAGATCAGCTTGCCAGGATATATGTAAAGGAAGCGGTAAGATTGCATGGAGTACCACTTTCTATTATATCTGATCGGGATCCGAGATTTACCTCGAAGTTCTGGTGAAGTCTTCAGCATACTCTGGATACAGAGTTGAGTTTCAGCACTGCTTATCATCCCCAGACAGACGGTCAGTCTGAGAGAACAATTCAAACCCTAGAAGATATGTTGAGAGCTTGCTCTATGGATTTCAAAGGAGGTTGGGATCAACACCTACCTTTGGTGGAATTTTCTTATAATAATAGCTTTCACTCCAGTATTCAGATGGCTCCTTATGAAGCTCTCTATGGAAAGAAATGCAGGACTCCAACTTGCTGGGATGAAGTTGGGGAAAGAAAGCTATTAGGACCTGATCTCGTTGATGAAATGGAAGAAAAGGTCAGATCTATTCAACAACACATAAGAGCAGCTCAGAGTCGACAGAAAAGTTATGCCGACAACCGAAGAAAAGACCTAGAGTTTGAAGTGGGTGATAAAGTGTTCTTACGAATATCTCCCTGGAAGAGGGTTATGAGATTTGGAAAGAAGGGGAAGTTGAGCCCTAGATATATCGGTCCTTTTGAAATACTGGATCGTGTTGGGAAGGTAGCTTACCGATTGGCGCTTCCACCGAATCTCTCTCAAGTTCACGATGTGTTCCATGTATCTCTCCTGAGAAAGTACATACCAGATCCTTCACATGTACTCAGCTCAGAAGTTGTACCGCTGGAGCAAGATCTTTCTTATGAAGAACAGCCGATAGAGATTCTGGATCGTAGCGAAAAAGTCCTACGAAACAGGACCACTCGCTTGGTGAAAGTTTTATGGAGAAACCACCAACTTGAAGAAGCTACATGGGAGCTTGAGGATATGATGAGGGAGAAGTATCCTCATTTGTTTGTTGCAAAGTGACGAATTTCGAGGGCGAAATTCTTTTTAAGGGGGGTAGAATGTAACACCCGAGACTTTTATGTTATATAAATCATCAAAGGAATCTTTTTCTACACAACACTTTCTTGGCTTGCTTTACACGCAATCGCGACCTTCCTCGATAGCTTGCGTCGTACGCAATACCGAGTTTCACTAAACAACAATATGCTATTACAACTAGCCGTTATGAATAGTAATAACCACTTTTTGAAATTTTATAAATTTTATTTTTCAAAATGGACTTCATTTTTGGACTCAGAATATCGAAATTATCCTAGGGTGAAATTTTGGTATTTTTATGAAAACTTTCAATTTTTGATGAATAGTGAAACCACTAAGTGGTAGGTTAAAAACTGAATTTTGCATAAAACTTAATTTTACCGCTTCTGTGAATGGAATTTCAAAAATCCGAGAGACACGGTTAATATCAAGGACTAAAATGTGGTTCAATGAGATGAAAATAATTTTTTGGTGAATAGTAACTTTTTACTATTTTTACCGCGGTTAATAGTAAATAGGGTAACTAAGGGTAAATATGATATTAATATTACCCTAAAACATGTCCTAATTCTATTGGACAAGTGTAATTCGACCAAAAACAAACTTAGGAATAAAATATTACCATTTAGGCCCACTTGGATTAGATTAGGACATTTATTATTAATTTATTTAAAGAAGGGTTAAAATAGTTAAAATCAAAGTTTAATAAGTAAATCATTTTTAATATAAGGTTATACATAAGATAAATTCGATTGTAAATATTCATTAGAAAGCTAAAACGATTTCCTACATGATGGTATTTTATTTGTAATTTTTAGACATCAAATAATTTAATTTATTTATGACACAAGATGATGCAGTAATTATCTTATTAATGAAATATTGACAAAATTGATAATATAAATACCAAAATAAATGTAATTTGAGACTTTTTATGAATTCCACTAATTTTATAGGTTACTATGATATATTAGTATTGATTTAATCAACTTGGTTCGAACATATAATTCTGTTATGACTTTGACAAAAATCATATATCAAATAGTGTCAAAATTGACACAAAATAGTTTTTAAATCAAATATTATATTATTAATTGTTATTTTATTCCTAAAAATCTAAGGTTCGGCCAAATGACTTAGATAAGGATATATATATTAATAATAAACAATTTGGGGTTCGTTTGGCATGTTATAGTAAGTGTATTAACCATATAGTGAAAGAAAACAAAAAGACATGGTAAAAGTTAAATTATTTAACTTAGAGTTAAATTTAATTGATAAGGTTAAAATAATATCCTAAACTTGTCTAAATTATATTGGATGATAGGATTTCGACCCATCCCCACTTTATTATCGAAATAAGACCCTTTGGAACCATTATAAACCGATTTTTGACTTTAATATAAAATAATATTTTGAGATATTCCTAAGGTGCCCCTCTCCTCCCTTATAAAAGGGCACCTCCTCCCCCTCCTCCTCACACCAATTTGAGCACTCAAGCTCGGCCAACCCCTGCCATTTTCCCTTATCCACTTCCCTAGAATAATCCTAGAGGTCCTGGTCTTCTCCAAAGACCAATCTTAGTTCCTTAAGTGGAGGATTCAAAAAGGCGTTCCAAAGAAGAGGTAATATCCATTACCGATCTTTTCAATTTCTTTCTTCTTAAACTTCTTCTTCTTTAGTTGTTTCATGATAAAGTAATAACATCAGTATTACTTACATACTGATATGTTATTATAAATATGAAACAACCCTAATTCACCTTCTATCCATCCTACGGAAAAATGAAATCACCGCGCGTGCGTACGTACGGAATACCGTCTCCACGCCGTGGTGTAATCTATTTTCCACCATCACCTTACAAGGATGGGTATAATGGTGTAATGAGTAACTATATATGATTATTATAAAGTAATATTGATACTGAAATAATATATATATATACTCCAATACAATTCCACGATCATAGGAACGATATCATCACTCGTGCGTACGTACGGAATACCGTCTCCACGATGTGATGCGACTCGTTCTACATGATCTTAATTTCATAATGATTGTATAAATGAATTGAATGAATGAATATGGTATATACTACACTAATACCATTCTGGAAATGAATTATCTATAACCTAAAGATAAGAATAAGAATTTATTCGACAAAACACGCATAAGAACAAAAAGTTATAAAGACCCGAGTAACAAGTAACAATGAAATATTACTAACAAGAAGCTAATAATATGACCATATATGATCTCATATCAATATGTATGATTCTGGAATAAGTCAATAACATTATTTAAACCATTATACAGGAGCTTCGGACACGAACAAAGCAAATCGGACCTAAGGTAAGGGAAATATCACAATCTCATTTTTATCCGAGATTGTTTATTCGTAAGTATTTACTGGGGTGTATTTTATCATCCACATCCATGTTCCCTCAATATGTAATATTGTTTCCATCCACTTGAAATAGTTTAAATCCAATTTTACCCTTAGGTGAGTTTTTAGTAAAGAATATGAAAGGAATCTTTTGTCGTTTTTCCGTACGAGGTACTTTTTGACTTTTCCGACAAAAGTACGAAGAATGTTTTTTTTAACTTATACGGCATGAATGGATTTTTAAAACATTACTTCAAAGAAGCTTCCTTTAAAAGTTTTCAAGTTTGTTTTTAATCAAATTCTTTTATTTTAAAGTTGTATGACATGTTATGAAAGGAAAAATGTTTTTGAAGAAGAAAGGATATTTTCCTCAAGAATTCAATTCAAGTGTTTTATCAAAATTATTTTCCATCTAAGATAATAAAGGGTTCTGTTTCTATCCATATTTTTACATTGGTTTGACTATGTTGTGATGGAATTATGTTTATGAATTCCTTTATCATATATGAATTGATTTATGATGTCATGATGTTTCAAGAATCCCATTTTTGTTACATGTGTTATGCGATGATGCATGTTTTATGATTATGTGGCACACATAAGAAAGGATTCATTATAAGATGGGTGGGACCTATATCTCCCTCCAATGAATTGGGTAATGATTTTATATCTCATGAGATAGACATGGCTGGAACGGAAGGTTATTTCGGTTCAGTGATACAGGACTGAAACGAGGAGTGAACTCGGTTCAGAAAGGGACTTTGTCCACTAAGATAGTCTTGGCAATGAGTCATGACTAACAAGAAATGATTTTCCATGATTATGTGTGCATGCCACAAAGATTCAAGTTTTATGTTATGATTATGGGGATCTCATTTTCACTTCTATGATTTATTCCATGTTAAGATATTATGATCTCTTTTGCAGGTTTTGATTTTCATAAAGATATGATATGATTTTTATTTCCTTTATTTGCCCTTGCTGAGCATTTGAGCTCACCCTTTTATGTTTTCTTTTCCCCAGGTCAGGAAGATGGATATTAAGTAGAATATGCTAAAAGGGACCCTAGATATGATGAAATAAATGGGAGACACTGTAGAAGATTTATGAACCAGTTGTTTATGTTTCCCCAGTTTCTAAAGACACTATACCTATACGGTCCTTTGTGGTTTTGTCATATGTTGTAATAAGAGTGCTTAAATTTTGAAGTATTAACAATGTATGTAAAGTGTGGGTCGTTATATTAAGGGGTTGGAGAAGCTAAATAAAACAAATGAACATGAGAGAATGAATTACCTTTAAAAGTGTAACTCCTTTTGATTTGAGCCTAAAGGCTTCCTTTGAAAGGCTTCTGACCAAAGGGAATCCTCTAGGATGAGGATAGGGATGTGGAGAGAGTAAATGGTCAGGGGATGTCCGAGCCAAAGGCTTGAGGAGTGTGTGAAATTAGGTAGAGGTGGTGGCCTTTTATAAGAGGAGAGGAGGGGCACTCTTGGAAAGTAAAGATAAGTTACTTTATTTTAAAATGAGTTTCGGATTCAAAAGGTCCCACATTGATATAATTCTAGGATAAGGTGATAAGGGTTAGAAATACACTCACCCAATTGGTTTTGGCCATGTGTAGGTTTTAGATTTTACATTATCTTTCCATTTTATTTAAATCCTTTATTAATGAGGTCATCGCTGCATCATCATGATGTCATAAATAATTTAATTTATATAATGTCAAAAAATTATAAAAAAATACTATGATGTAGGGAATCCTTTTAGATTTATAATGAATATTTATAGTCAAAAATATGTCTTTTATAACCCCATATAAAAATTGTTTTCGTAAAATAACTCATGTTTGTGTCATTTTTACTTTAACATTAAATAAAAAGTTATTTATGTCATTTCCAAACCAAAGTGGCTCCATGGGGTCCCCAAGTTTACCCATGGCTTTTCTTGGTCGGCCATGACACATCCAATAAGTTTAAGACATGTTTCTAGGCCATTTCATATTATTAAAGTATTATTTTTACCTTAAACTACCCTAATTACCACTAATCGCGATTAAAAACTTAATAAGTTACTATTCACCAAAAAATTATTTTAATCCCATTGAACCACATTTTACTTCTTAATGACAACCTTTTATGTCTGATTTTTGAAATTCAAAACACAAAAGTGGAAAAGTTTCATTTAAACGAAAAATCAGTTTCTTTAACTACCACTTAGTGGTTTCACTATTCATCAAAAATTGAAGTTTTTCAGAAAATTACCAAAAATTCACCCTAAGCTATATTTGATATTCCGAATTCAAAAATGAAGTCTATTTTACAAAATTAAATACATATAAGTCACATTAATTAATTTAATGAATAATTCCCGTTGTTATGACAAAAAGCGTGTTTTTATGAAACAATAAGTATCAAATGATTGACACCAGTTTAAGTCCAATTTCAAAGTGAAATTGATTCCAATGACCACCATTGGATTAAATGGTAAAAATATATTCTAATTTCACTTCAAAACAAATTCAAAAGATAATCTAATCATATAAATAAATTAGATTAAAAATCAGTTTTGATGTAAAATGCAGTATTTTTCACTATTCATTAAAAAATGAACATTGTCAGAAAAATACCAAAAATTTATCCAATGTAAAATTCAATGTCCCAATAATAAATAATAATTTTATTTTGACAAAAATAGATTATAAAATTGTCAAAAGATAGATTTAAAAAGGGTTTTCCATCAAAAGGCAGTAAAACAATCTTTTAAGAATGTTAGTGTATTCCATGCATAAGATTGTATTTATTTTCATATTAAGACTCTAAAACACTATCTTAATCATTAATAGACATAGATAAAAATATCTATTATTCATTACTTACTTGGGATGTTACATCCTTCCCCCCTTTAGAAAATTGTGTCCCCGCAATTTATTTACTTATCGAATAAATGGGGGTACTTATCCCTCATTGCATTTTCAGATTCTCATGTTGTCTCTTCAATCATGTGGTTTTTCCACAAAACCTTTACCTGGTGAATCACCTTATTTCGTAACACTTGCTCCCTGTGGTCAAGAATCTGGACCGGTTGTTCCTCATAAGATAGGTTCTCTTCCAGCTGAACTACCTCTGGACTCAAAACATGAGATGGATCTGGCATGTACTTTCTCAACATCGAAACGTGAAAAACATTGTTTACTTGAGATAAACTCGGAGGTAAAGCCACTCGGTAAGAAACTGATCCAACTTTCTCCAGAATATCATATGGTCCAATTAACCTTGTACTCATCTTTCCTTTCTTACCAAATCTCATCACACTTTTCCATGGTGATACTTTGAGAAAAATATGATCACTTACCTCAAAAGATAGATCCTTCATCATGTTGTCTGCATAACTCTTCTGCCTACTCTGAGCTGTTCTCATGTGCTTTTGAATCAGCTGAACTTTTTCTGCCAACTCTCCTACCAATTCTGGTCCCATCAACTTCCTTTCACCCACTTCATCCCAGAAAGCTGGAGTTCGACACCGCTTCCCATATAATTCCTGAAATGGTGCCATCTGTATACTGGAATGAAAACTGTTATTATATGAAAATTCAACCAAAGAAAGATGTTGGTCCCAACTTCCCATATAATCCATCGAACAAGCTCATATCATATCCTCCAAGGTCTGAATTGTTCGTTCTGACTACCCATCTGATTGAGGATGAAAAGCTGTACTAAAATTTAATTCAGTACCCAACAACTTCTGAAGGCCTTTCCAAAGTTAGAAGTAAACCTGGGATCACGATCCTGTACAATGGAGAGAGGAACTCCATGTAACCTGACTATCTCTTTTAGATACAAACGGGAAATTTGATCAAGAGAGAAAGTATCTCGTATAGCAAGGAAATGAGAAGATTTGGTCAAGCGATCAACAATAACCCAGATTGCATTATTACCTCGAGATGTCTTCGGTAATCCCACAACAAAGTCCATGGATATATTCTCCCATTTCCACTATAGCACTGGTAAAGGCTGAAGCATCCCTTTCGGTAACTGCCGCTCTACTTTAACCTGTTGACAAGTCAAACATTTCACAGTAAAATCTGTAATATCTGTTTTCATTCCATCCCACCAGTAATACTCCTGCAGATCTCTATACATCTTAGTACTGCCCGGATGAACTGAAAATGGAGAACTATGAGCATCACATAACAAATCTCTCTTCAACTGTGAATCACACAGCACACACAATATCTTCCCAAATCTCAAAACACAATCATTATCAATGTTGAATTCAGGCAACTTACCTTTCTGAACCAGCTCTACCTTTTTCTGCAACTCACTGTCTTGCTTCTGTGCTTGCTTGATTCTGCCTGATAGAGAAGATCTCACTGATACCTGAAACAAAACAGAAGGACTTCCTGCACCAACAACTTCTATGCCAAAGTTCATCAAATCTTTAACCAAAGGATCACGTTCCAAATGCAACATTGCTAATGAAGCATTACTTTTTCGACTCAAAGCATCACCCACTTTATTTACTTTTACCGGATGGTAATGAATTGTACAATCATAATCCTTGATTAATTCTAGCCATCTCCTCTATCTCATGTTTAACTCTTTCTGAGTGAATATATACTTTAAACTTTTGTGAAAGGTATATATTTCACACTTTACTCCATACAAATGATACCTCCAAATTTTTAAAGCAAAAACAGAAGCAACTAATTCCAAATCATGTGTAGGGTAATTTACCTCATGATTTTTCAACTGTCGTGAAGCATAAGCAATTACCTGATCATTCTGCATTAGGACGCAACCAAGTCCTTTCAATGAAGCATCACTATATATAACAAACTCTCCATTCCTGGAAGGTAGTGCCAAAACTGGAGCATTCACCAATCTTCTTTTCAATTCCTGAAAACAATCATCACATTCTTTTGTCCAGATAAACTTAAAACCCTTCCGAGTTAGCTTAGTCATTGGACTAGATAATCATGAAAAATTTCTAACAAACCTTCGGTAATAGCCTGCCAAACCAAGGAAGCTATGAATCTCGGTTACATTTGTGGGTCTTGGACATTATTCCACAACTTTTGTTTTTGCAGGATCAATAGTTATTTCATCTTTAGAAACAATATGACCAAGGAAAGAAATTTGTCTGCAACCAAAACTCACACTTTCTGAATTTTCCATACAGTTTCTTTTCTTTTAAGGTTTGCAAGATAACCCTTAAATGTCTTTCATGCTCTTATTTACTTTTAGAAAATACCAAAATATCATCAATGAAAACCACCACAAACTTATCCAAGAACTCATGGAAAATTCTATTCATTAAGTCCATGAATACAGCAGGTGAATTGGTTAGCCCAAAAGGAATTACTATAAATTCATAATGGCCATATCTTGTACGGGACGCGGTCTTCGGAATATCTGCCTCCTTTACCTTCAGCTGATGGTACCCTGATCTCAAGTCAATCTTTGAAAAAAAAATGAGCTCCCTGGAGCTGATCAAACAATTCATCGATATGAGGCAAAGGATATTTGTTCTTAACAGTGATATTATTCAAGGCTCTATAATCAATGTAAAGTCTCAAAGATCCATCTTTCTTTTTAACAAATAAAATAGGAGCACCCCATGGTGATTTGCGAGGTCGAATGAAACCTTTCTCTAATAAATATTGCAATTGCTCCTTCAACTCTAAAAGTTAAATTTGAGCCATTCGATAAGGAGGTTTTGAAATTGGCTTAGCATCATGAACTAAGTCAACAGTAAACTCAACTTCCCGATCTGGTATTATTCCAGGCAACTCATCAGGAAAAATATCAGGATACTAATTTACCACTGGCACATCATTAATATGAATAGTTCCTTTATTTTCAATGATGTGTGCAAGGTAACATTCATTTCCATCTTTTACAAGTTTCTCGGCCTCTTGATAAGTTTTCAATAGTAAGGGTTCATTCTTGTACACAAACTGAAAGTATTTCTGAAAAGAAACTTCTTTAGCTCTACAGTCAATCTTAGCATGGTAAATAGAGATTCAATCCATACCCAGGATAACATCAAACTCTACTAGAGGTAGAACAATAAGGTTTGCAAGTAGGTTCTTTCCATAGATAAGGATAGGAAGATTCTTATAAATTCTTTTTGCCTCAACATTTCCCCCAGGTGTTTTTACCACAAGTTCAGGAGTCACTTCTTGAGATGGTATTCCCATTTTACAAGAAAAGTTTTCAAAGATGAAAGAATGTGTAGACCCTGAATCAAACAACACACTGGCATAATCTAAAAAAACAAAAAAAGTACCTGATACAACTTCATTTGATGGCCCGACGTCTGCTGAAGTAGTTGCAAAAGATTTCACCACCCATTTCTGCTTGTAGTCTAACGGCTTCCCATCACTCAAGCACTTTGTCGGACACTCGTTTGCATAGTGACCCATCTCGTTGCACTTATAACATTTCGCTAACTGTAAATCAAATTTGGTCTTACCTTCACCTTGATCCTTTTCAGTGCAATCACGAGCCTTATGTCCCATCTTACCACATCAGTAGAACTTTCCAGAATTCAGAATACATTCCCCAGCATGCCTTTTTCCATATTTATCACAAACTAGAAACTTAGTTTTCTTACCATCAGACTTTTTTGAAGAATTCTTACCATTCTCCTGCCACCTTGGTCTCTTCTTCTGCTGGTTGTTATAGAACACTTGTTCATCAAAAAACTCCATTTCCACCTTCTCAGCACATCGAACAAGCTTTTCATAACTTTTAAACTCATGATAAGCTAATGCCCTTCGATATTTTGGCTTTAATCCTGAGTAAAAACGATTTATTTTACTATCAAGGTCTCGGATAAAATTTGGAGCATACCTTGCCAAACGAGTGAACTTTTTTTCATAGGTAGCCACTGAGTCTTCCTCTTGCCTCAATTCCAAGAATTGCTCTTCCATCCTAAGTCGAACAGCCTTAGGAAAATACTTCTCAAGAAACATACCTTTGAATTCATCCCAGTCGAGAGCATCAATCTCATCAGCGTCCCTGATATTTTTAACCATCGACCACCCCTGATCTGCTTCACCCTCCAAACGATAAATAGCAAGACTAACCTTTTGATTGTCTGAACACCCCATGACATCGAAAATCTTCTCCAGTGCTTTAATCCACCCTCATCTAACACAGGGTCAGATGATCCTTTGAATGATGGGGGATGTTGCCTCATGAAATGTTCCACCACTGACATGTTCCTCTGCGGTTGATCTGGCTGATCTCGTGCATGGATACCACCACCATTTATAGCCTGAGTCAACTGTGCCATCATTGCAACAAACTGTTCAGTTCCAATTCCGACCATCTCGGGATGCTGATTTGGAAGGTTATTTCCTTCTGTATGCCTTCCTAGCACTGCTTCCATGTTTCCTCTGCGGAAAACCATTCTGAACAAACATGTCTTAGATGAAGAAACATGGTAATCTTCAAATGCTATATCATTTCAAAAAAAATATTTTTGGATAATCATTTAATAAAATTCTAACTCCTAAAGTTATCTAAACCAACCTCTGATACCAACTATAAGGCTCCATCCTTAAACCTTACTTAATCTTGGGTTATTACAAGATTACACGTTGAGGATCTTTTCGGGTTTAGAGTTTTAGAGAATTAGATCATAAAACTTGCATTACATTTCACATATAAACAAAGTGGTTACATAAAGATAGTATTCTTCATTCCCATCAATGGAAACATATTTAAAATAAAACAAGGATTCTTTCTTGACACTTCCTTGACACTATCATCATATCATGTACTTTTCCCTTGACCTGCGAAAATCATTTCAAAGAAACTTGGGATGAGCATAAAAAGCTCAGTATGGGTTATAAAAACATGTAAAGGAAACATGGGTACATATATACATAAGAATGAAATCATACTTTACCTGTAAAACATAAGCACTTTAACATACCTCACCAAATCATGAGTAAATCATAGAAATCATAAGACATAAAGGTAACTTGAGGCATTCATAACATTCTTACGTAGGGAGTAACCCTCTTGGTTACGTTTGGAAAACCCATCACAGTATATTCCCTAAATCTCTTCGGAGAAACCTTAACGTTTCACTCCTTCGCGTTACCCAATGCATTGGAGATCTATGTCGGGCTCACCCGCCCTTAGTTTATCACGGAACCACCCATCTTCATAATAATGCCCAAGAACCTCAACATAATCGTATCACATAAAACACGCATAAAGGAAACATAACATTTCCACCTTTCAATCACAAGATATAAATACAACACATTGATATAAAAACACTATGAAAACCATTTTCAATGCCAAAATAAAAGAAAAGTAAAACATTGTATTTATTTTTCTTTTAAAAAGAAGGTATGGCTTGTAGAGGATGCCAAAACTCAAATAATGGTCACGGCGGCGGAGAAGTCGTTGTCGTCGCATACGTACGACAAAAACATTCCCTTTTGTCATTTAGTAAATGCTTTGTATAAAAAGATTCCTTTTGAATAAACGTAAAAGTCAAAGGGGTTTATACACCGTATAAAATAAAGTTGTGTATAAAATATACTTAATGAAAGGAGATTGAGACGAAGTCCCATACCTCGTATCCGACTCGACCCGACCGTTATTTAATGTCCTGAATAATAAACTTGATTTAATCTCTACTTGCTTAAGAACCTTTTTCAAGTTTATTATTCCTTTTATACCATGTTATGAACATCATGTAATCATTTAAGTTAATAATGTTCATTTTGTCGGTATTTGGTTCTTAAGTCAAAAATAGACTTCTTACACTTACATGTGGTTAATTTGGTCAAAGGTTCGTTATATCCAGAATTATATTAAGGATTTGGATAACATATATATCATATATATTCATCATATACATGTATTTATAATATTACATCACCTTTAGAGGTAAGAAATGAAATGCACCGTTCATGGAGACGGTAAGCCGTACGTACGCATGAACGCTACTTCCATTTCTATTTCGTATTTTCTGTAATGGAATCATAATGATATAAGAGTATATTATAATTCAAGTATAATAACATATATAATATCATTAACTTTATCCTTTACACATCCCACATATGGTATTAACGAATCAAATCACTTTCAGGGGGCGGTAGTCCGCACTTTCTAAAATGAAGATATCGTGTTTACCCATAATGGAAACAATAATGGTATGCCATAAATTAAAAATACATAAGCTTAAGGAAATAATAAACATATTATATATCATATATAAAAATAGTGACATCATAATGTCCACCTTTGAAGGTGTTAAATGAGTCTTGAACAATCATCGTTTCGGGAGGCAGAATTTCGCCATCCACGGAAACTGTATGTTCTTTAACCATTTGATGTAGTTGTGTGAGAGTGTAGCTCTAATAAATCTTATAACAACATCCTAGTATATTGAAGATACTGTTTTTGTTACAAAAGAATTAAATAAAAAGGGTTTAGGGGGTTGGAGAAGCAAAATAAAACAAATGAACATGAGAGAATGAATTGCCTTTAAAAGTGTAACTCCTTTTGATTTGAGGCTAAAGGCTTCCTTTGAAAGGATTATTCCCAAAGGGAATCCTCAAGGATGAGGAGAGGTATGTGGAGATAGTAAATGGGCAGGGGATGGCCGAGCCAAAGGCTTGAGGAGTGTGTGAAATGAGTTAGAGGTGGGGGCCTTTTATAAGAGGAGAGGAGGGGCACTCTTGGAAAGTAAAGATAAGTTACTTTATTTTAAAATGAGTTTCGGATTCAAAAGGTCCCACATTGATATAATTCGAGTATAAGGTGATAAGGGTTATAAATCCACTCATCCAATTGGTTTTGGCCATTTGTAGGTTTTAGATTTTACATTATCTTTCCATTTTATTTAAATTCTTTATTAATGAGGTCATCGCTGCATCATCATGATGTCATAAATAATTTAATTTATATAATGTCAAAAAATTATAAAAAAAATACTATGATGTAGGAAATCGTTTTATATTTCCAATTAATATTTATAGTAAAACATATGACTTGTATAACCCCATATAAAAATTGTTTTCATAAAATAACTCATGTTTGTGTCATTTTTACTTTAACATTAAATAAAAAGTTATTTTTGTCATTTCCCAACCAAAGTGGCTCCGTGGGGTCCCCAAGTTGACCCATGGCTTGTCGTGGTCGGCCATGACACATCCAATAAGGTTAGGACATGTTTCTAGGTCATTTCATATTATTAAAGCATTATTTTTACCTTAAACTACCCTAATTACCACTAATCGCGAATAAAAACTTAATAAGTTACTATTCACCAAAAAATTATTTTAATCCCATTGAACCAAATTTTACTTCTTAATGACAACCATGTATGTCGGATTTTTGAAATTCAAAACACAAAACTGGCAAAGTTTCATTTAAACGAAAAATTAGTTTCTTTAACTACCACTTAGTGGTTTCACTATTCATCAAAAATTGAAGTTTTTTAGAAGATTACCAAAAATTCACCCTAAGCTATATTTGATATTTCGAATTCAAAAATGAAGTCTATTTTACAAAATTCAATACATATAATTCACATTAATTAATTTAATGAATAATTCCCGTTATGACAAAAAGTGTGTTTTTATGAGACAATAAGTATCAAAAGATTGACACCAATTTAAGTCCAATTTCAAAGTGAAATTGATTCCAATGACCACCATTGGATTAAATGGTAAAAATATATTCTAATTTCACTTCAAAAACAATTCAAAAGATAATCTAATCATATAAATAAATTAGATTAAAAAGCAGTTTTGATGTAAAATGCAGTATTTTTCACTATTCATTAAAAAATGAACATTGTCAGAAAAATACCAAAAATTTATCCAATGTAAAATTCAATGTCCCAATCATAAATAATAATTTTATTTTGACAAACATATCTTATAAAATTGTCAAAAGATAGATTTAAAAAGGGTTTTCCATCAAAAGGCAGTAAAACAATCTTTTAAGAATGTTAGTGTATTCCATGCGTAAGATTGTATTTATTTTCATATTAAGACTCTAAAACACTATCTTAATCATTAATAGAAATAGATAAAAATATCTATTATTCATTACTTACTTGGGATGTTACACAGGTATCGAATTCCTGATATCTATGTCATTGATACCCTTCTTAGTGGGTTATTCTAGATATTTTTAGGTTTCCTCCACAGGTTCTGGGCATGATCCCCTACCTGTGGGTCAATATCATATAAGTTATTTCAGTTTCAATGAAAATCTATAGTTTCTCCCCCAGAAAATTGTACCCCTTGAGCTTTGAATAGGAATCTAAGGTTGGTAGTTATGATGTGACCTTTCTTTGAGAATTGGTATATATGAGCATATATTGGATCTTTATATCTTTTCTAATGACTCTCCCTTTTGTGATATCATGTTAAATAACTTCTGATTCTTTTTTTAGTGATTTTAGGGTGTCCTACTAGGTATTTTAATATTAACTCATTTTTGGTCTCTTCTCCCATTTTTAATTTATTATAAAAAGGATAAGGTTATGGAAAAATTCCTATTAGGACCATGAATAGGTAGTTTTTTTTAAGTGATGTACAATATATGGTTCTAGTAGTTTCATCTTGATAGCAGTCCCCCTCTATTAGTAGATTGGACCCATTCATAGTTATGGGTGTGATTGCATTACCCCCTTTAAATTTTCATACCTTTTATCATAATTTTATGTTGGATTAGTTTTATTGATGCATATTCTGTATCAATTATTTTCTCTTTCTAAATTATATCTGTGTTTTGAGTTTTCTGCTCTACTACATATAATTTAGGTTAAGTACCCCAATATCTGTGATATTCATACTTAGTGATAGTATCCATCCCATATCATATTAGAGGTGTGATTTGGGTTTTACACTCGATTTACTATCATCCAAGAAAGACTGTGTGGGTTAGGTCAAAGCATGAATCTTTTATCAAGATTATTCTAGACTTTTTTTTAATTCATAAAAATCGATAACGGTTATACTATATGGAGTCATTGAAATAAGTTTAGAACTACCAATGTGTTTTATTAAGAAATAAAAATTTAAATTCATTAGAATATTATATAAGTATTTAGAAAATAAATTATCATATTACATAAAAATATGCATATATTCAATGTTTTGTTTCTCAAAAAAAATTAAATAAATATCCCTCATGAATATGTAGTATGACCCATATAACGGATGTAAATTCCATTGGAGGGTCATATTCATCCTCATACAAAACTATGATCATTGGTTGATTTGGAATGTCAAATGTGACTTCCCTTCCTCAGATATTGATGTGGTATCTTTATAAAGAGTGCCAATCCATTCACAAAATCACATCACATTAAACTAGAGGTGGAATTATATGATACACAGTATGAAAATTCACACACACTACTATTAGATAAGAGTTATAAAATTGATAGGTGCTCATCATACCATTATGGTCTTCACTTCTAACTCAACATCTACTCAATCATAATGAAATGATATATCTATATAAAATTCCTCATATATAAAAGAGTCCATATAAACAAAATCAAATAATAAATTATATGTCCTAGAGTGGATGATATGTGTACCTCTTAGCGTTTTATTCTCATAACCCACTCTCAAATTCAAGATTTCATTATATTTCCCTATATTATTTGACTTTAAAGGTCTTTTTCAATTATTATCCAAATTCTCCCTTGGATTATATAATTAATTCATATAATGAATACATATGTGCATCTAAAGAACTGATCTGTGGGTAGTTTATTTTTTTGACCTCTCTCTCTATTCATTTCATTAATTTCACTATTCATGTCCCTTAAAAATACTTTTTCTCAATGGGTGGGCCTCCCACACTCGAAGAAACTTCCCATTCATTTCAAGAAATTACCCAAGTGCTCCTTCCCACATTTTTGGAATTTAATATGTTGAAAATTTATTTTACCACTTTGTTAAATACCATTGGACAATCCATAGAACTCTATATTCATTTTCTTAAAACTAAAAACATTGGGGTTTCCAGCTTCAATTTCCAATTTGTGTGAACATAAAATGATTTCTTCATATCTTCCAAAGTCCTTTATATATAATATATTTAAATGAATTGGTTTTCAAACCATTTAAGAATCAATAAATAATTCATTCTTGGTGGATGATGAAACCAAAAGAATACCTTGAATGTTTTTTCAAATATGTCCCATAGTTACTGATTCATTCATCATCCTTATCTTTTAACTCTATAAATCCATTATCCATTTTATCATGAAGAGTTATAGTAAAGTACGTATTAAGGAATACCATATTAAACTTAATCTATTCAATGGAATTTATTTCTTCTTCTTTCCTCATATTCTTGATATGATTCTATTATTGATCAGCTTCATCGTCTGTGTGACGAATTTCAAGAAAAACCTTCTCATGGTTGGAGCACTGAAAAAAAAAATCATTTCCATCACATTAATCCATTTTTCACCAACTATTGGATTAGAATATCCATATAAAGAGGGTGTACATTACCAAATAAGTGATTCAATGTAACATTTATCTCTTATTAGTAAATTCAAAAGTTTAACGTGATCAATGTTACTGCTCATAAATTAATTTATTTGACTTATCATAGTCATGAGATATTATATCACATATCCTAATCCATTTGGTTACTCATGAGGATGGATGTGGAATTAGTCATCAAAATAAATATTCATATGATTCATTCTAGTTCCATCCATTGACTAAAACTAAAATATAGTGTAAGAATGAAGTAACAAAATTATTGTGAACAGTCATATATTCATGAAAATCATTCATAAAGTGCCATATATTATGACATATTCTTACCAATACATAACACCTTTGGTTTATATAAGGTTATTCAAGACCATCATATCTTCAAATCCGATTGAATTTATCATAATGAAAATTTCAACCCAAACAATATCCTAAGAGAGTGTCTATCCAGGTGTGTCGTATTAGGCCCACATGTCTTGACCAATGATGATCGAGTTAATTATCAATCCAACCCTTTAATAATTGTTATCCCATATATGTAAATATTCCAAAAACCACATATAATTTCTATTATCTATATAGGGATATATTTTCTAATAAACTAGCAGAATCCCAACATTACTAAGTATTCAGGTTGTTATCCTATATATTTAATTATTCTTAGGTTTTTTTATAAATTTATATAGTCTTAATCATTAAAATTATCTAAACCCTTCTTAAATATCAACAAATATGACTCATCCCTAGGGTACATAAATATCACATCATTTTATATGAATATACAATATATAAAATGATTAAACACACCCCAGAACCATAATGGTTTAGTGATTTATAGACTAGATACATAAACATATTATCTTAAAAATTATATTAAACATATCCTTTAAAGTTCATCATATTTAAACCCTTATAGACATACCATGCTCAGAACCTTCCATAAAAACTAGGAAAAGAAAAACATAAGGAAGGGTGATCTCAGATGCCCAATAATGGTAAACATAGAAGATGTCAAGTGGTTATTATACATGACAATAAGGGTATGGGAAAATGATTATAACCAAATAAACTCATACCCAATAAATTTAATGTCTTAAGTTATGCGTCATGGAATAATTAATAATAAAAATAAGATTAATAATATCATAGAATCATAAATAATCAATCGTGACCTACAAGAGTTTAACATAAACATAGAACTTTGGAAAAAACATAAGCTTATTACATTATCCACAAGTATAAATAGATATATATTCACTCATTAAGTTAAGGACATGAAATCAAGTTCTCACATAAAATTTTAAACATGAAACTAAGCCCAAGCATAATCTAATTTACATGAAACATTTTCTACACATAAAATTATATGCATAAAACCAGGTCCATATATAATAATCTGAGCATGACATTAGTTTCAAGAATAAAATATTTATCTTGTGAGTTATGTTGATTTACCCAATGCGTTGAAGGGATATATAATTATGATCCCACCCATAAAAAAATGCAAACCATTGATTTGTGTGCAAGAGGATCATAAATAATTCCCCATATAATCATATTATAACTCATGTAAAGAAAACTGGTTTTATAAACATTTCATTATTTTATCATAGTATAAACAAAGGAAAATAAATAGGTTTAATAAAGGTTTCTTCTTAACATAATTAACCTATGGTAAAGAAATAATATTTATAGAATCATCATTAAATAATCATCATCACAATCCATCCTGATAAACAAAGTGAGTGGTATCATAATATTATATCTTCATTGAATCAAAACAATCCTTAAACTATGTTGAAATTGATGAAAAATACCTTAAAAATATTATTCAAACATTAATTTGATTACACGAGAAAATATCATTTTCTATTGATAAAATTTTAAGTAAAAACCACATAATTTTGAGAATGTTATTTTATTTTTAAATAAACAAGGGATCATGTAAGTAAGATTCAAAAGAAATCATTTTCAAGGTGAGATAAAGACTCATTCATGTCATGTGCGTTAAAATAAAACATTTCTTTCATACTTTTAAAAAAATCAAAAATAACTAATTTCGAAAAATTTTAAAATTATTCATTTTAAAAGAATCGAAAATAAATTAAATTTAGTGAAAATAAATTTTTTAAAACATTTATGTTATATAAAAAAAATTCAATAAAAAAATTTCCAAGATTATGGACATGTAAGAAACAATTCATCGACCAAAGAGAAAATAATGCTGAATTTTCATTAAAAACATTTTCTCGGTCATTTTGAGTAACAAAGAGAGAGAAATAGTAATAATACATAAAAATTAGAGTAATAACTATATTATAATAAACTATATGTGTTTTAAGGTTTAATAATCCTGTAATTTCTCACAAGGTAATTTATAATAGTAAATCTTAGAAAGAAATGAGACTGTAACACAAACCCCTTACATAAAGTCTTTTTTTCCTACATATGCATTCAAATATCCATTAAAATTAATATATATTTTTTATAAATATATTATAGAACCATATTTATAAAAAAAAAAATTATCATTCCTATATAATTTTCAAATTCCATTTTATTAACAATTTCTTCAATAAAAAGAACTTTTGGGAAAAAAATGGTTTGTTTTTCAAGCATGATTCAGTTTGATTGTTCTGGTAATTTCACCTTGGTAATCGTTTGATCATATCTTGAGTCATAATAATTAAATATGTATAATTTTAATTTATAATATAAACTTTTATAATCATTCATATAAATTGGTGATGAAAAATGAATTATATCACTTTGTGGATACAGAAGTCTATACATACGCATGAGTGGTGTTTTCACGTTTTGATTGAGTAAAACAAATAAAAGTATATGATAAACAAAAATTCTAGAATAATTATTATATAAAAAATATATTATATATTTATTAAATCTATTCTTATTACCATTCATGTAAAGAAGGAATAAAAAACAGATCACATCACTTCATAAACACGGTAGTCCATACAAAGACCCTAGTGAAATTATCATTTTACAATAGAAGAAAATGTAATATAGTAAATAAGGTATTAGAATTTTAGAAGTTTAATTCTATCATAAATATCATATGTTAACATTAAATACTTCTTAAAAAATAATATTGAATGATTGTGATGGAAAATAAATCATAAAATTATGTAGTGGTGGTGGTTTACATTTACACATGAGCGGTAATTTCATTTCTCATTTGTTGCAGAAGGATGTTAACAAAGGTTTCACCATAGACACGAAAAAATCTCATTATATTGGTGATAATTGAATAATATTTTCATTATGGATGAAATAGGTTTAAATAGGGCACAGGAAAAAATAAAATTTAAAGTATTTAGTTAAGTGTTATACCACTTTATTAGGAAATATCTTCTGATTTACCCCTTCAAACTTGAAAGAATGATATTATAACCGAACTAGGACCCCTAGGATGTGGAGAGTAATGTTTGGAAGGTATCAAGGTAGGTATTTCCTGAAATATAAGTCTCATTATGTGTCATTAGGAGAGAAGAGGTGATAACCTTTTATGAGGGTCAAGGAGAAGGCATTTGGAATTTTTCAAAAGATTCAAATACAATAATTTTATGCAAGAGTCAAGTGGCCACAATATAAAAATATTAAATTACAATAATTATAAGATAAAAATAACATAAAAAAATTAAATCACATGTTTTTTGATATTTTATAACTTATATATGAGGTTACCCCCCCCCCCCCCACCCAGTATACTGTTTTAACCCTAACCATGATAACAAAACATTACTATATTTTTTGTTAATTATGATGAAAAATTAGTTGATATAATTAAATAAAATTAATTATGAGGTTTAAAATTATTAAATACATTTTAAAAATAAATTTTATTTATGTTTCATAAGTTCACATTAAAATAATGGTGCCAAATACAACAAAACTGTTTCTATCAAAATGCATTTTTAAGAATAAAATATAGTTTACCTTCATTTTTTCCATTTAAAAACTATTAAATTTAAATTAAAATATATTATTTAATAAATTAACTAAAAACATAACTAATATAATTAATATTTAGTGATTAACTTAATTAATTAAAATAAAGACACATTTTACACATAAAAAGGTCAATTTTAGAAAAAAACATCGCTTTTTTACCTTCAAGTGATTTTTTAATTTCTAACTAATCTGAAACTAATGAATCCATTCTATAAATATATAAATAAGAGTTTTAAATAATTTATTTATTCATTCCCATACAATCTAAGGTTATTATTATCACATTAAATAATAATATAATAGTAGAATATCGTGCATTGTTTAAACTCAGTGTCGCATGAAAAGTATGTTATCAAAAAAAAAAAAAAAATAGAATTGTATCATAAAATATATGGTTGTTACAATATGACCCATATTTGATGATATATTCAAGATAAATATCATGTCATTATATGGGGATATTTAGATATTGAGTATGATGCGACATTCATATAGTTACCATACAATATTTAAGGTCGCTATCAGAAGGTGTTATAAGGACTTGTCAATCCCCTAGTTTCTGTGTTTTTAGGCATGGTATTCTAGAGGAGAATACCTAGAAGTGTTAAATATATATTGATTATATGTTCCCTAAAATTTTAGAAACATTTTTTTATTATATCTTTATGTTTTGCATATGTAGTTCTTCTGTTATTTTTTTTATGAAATCTAGTGGTATCATCTTATTGTTTGTGTTTGGTTTGTGGGTGTGTTTGGGATATGATGAGTCTCCTGGGAGTTATCACAGAGTATGGTTTTTCAAGAAAATATTTTTCTACCCTTTAAGGGTTTGGTTTAGATTTTTTTGGATGATTGTCATTTGGGAGGTATCTAGTGTAATGGTTCGGACCTTCCCGAACAATTATTTGGTGATATTTGGGTGCAAGAAGCTCTAGATAAATTTTTAGGAGAATATGAAGGAGTTATAGATAAAATGTATTCTACAGGAATATCTTATTATTTAAAGATTTTAGTTTTTGTAGAGTGGAGACCATTTTAGCGTGGCTAACACCATGTGGCGTAAAGTGTTTAGGATGTTGGGATTTATGGATCTATTAGTTATTTCAGGGCTACGATGTGAGGGTGAGTTATGGAATGGGATATAAATGGGTTGATTTTCATTATCCTTCAATCCGTAAAGGTTTTTGTGGAATGAATATGTTTTTTTACACATTGATGAGTAGGTGGAGTCTTTATTACAACATATATGAGAGATATAACATGGAGACTTCTAAGGGACAAATTGTGTATATATATCATTTTAGGGGTAGATATATTGTGGTGCATGGGTTACAACACAACACCACCCTAAGTAGGTGGGATCTAGATGAGATTTATATTGTGAATCCTAGAGTCCAATTTTTCCAAGGTTGATTATGGTCTACTACTTATACTTGATTTGTAGTTTAGGGTGAAACCCTATTCACCGTGGCATGGTTATGGGTGTTGCATCATGGTCTCTTAATTATCCAATGGGTATAAATTTGAATCATACTTTTAATAATATTATTATTTAAACTTATCCCTCAAATTTTGGAGGGACCTAGATGAAACTTAGGATGTATTTCATCCACTTTTAGTATAAGGACCCGTCCATAAATATTATATTATCTAGTAAATAATTTTATAATTCAACTTCATATATTCTCAAAGATATTTTTACTTTATATTTTTAGAGAATTTGGACATAATTCATACATATCAACCCACTATCATACAAAGTGGGTACTACTAAAATAGTTTATATTTATTTTATAATAAAAAAGTTTTTAATAAAACATGAAATATTTTCATGAATAATCTTCATAACATTCATCTTGGATTCATAATTTATCAAACCCATCTTTAAACATTGTGAAAAAACATTTAGATCGTGGGATAAGAAACAAAACTCATTAAGGGATAAAAAAATATGTAATGAAACCCTTAGTTTATAAAAACATTTAAGTATATGAAATCTTTTCCACAAATAAATACTTCTTAACCATAAAGTATTATATAAGTACTAGTAAAAAACATGATATTTTAAAAAACATAGAAAAACATAAATAAACCATATAGTTATCATAGGTAATTACTTACTTAATATTTTATCTATTTTGTAAACTTTATGATTTTAACCCTCATGGATACCATAAAATTTAACCCTCATGATTACCTTATGATGTAACCATCATAGATGCACTTGGAGTAACCATACGACCGACCACCATCAGAAACAAACCCAATGCATTTTAAGGAGGTATAGGTCAGACCCTTCATCATAAAAAATTCTCAAAAACTATAACATATTCATTGAACAAGATTACTTTCATAAAAACATTCCTTTTGAATTTTTTTAAAATAGAATTTAAAATAGGATTTTAAAAAAAAGTCTCTTACGAATATCATAACATTGAAGAAAAAATTAAACAAATAAAATGAGTATGTATATTCACTATGAATATACATAATAAAAAAAATCATATAATCAAAATACCTTTTACAAATAATAATATCATGACAAAATCAATGAAGTAGAAAGTTAACCCAAATATTGGAAATTTGGTTAAGAATTCTCTTATCTCTGGTTCATCTTACATAAAACATGTTCAAACGTCCAGAATAATGGTTTTAAGAGTTTTAATAATATAATAAAAATCAAAATCATGTTTATAATACCTTATATTATCTTCTTATAACATTATCCACCCATTTATTAAGAAGATATAGTTATTTCCATTATTTTAGTACGTTCTTTTCATAGTTTCCATGATCGAATCGTTTTGGATTTTTATTATCAAATTGAAATAGCACTCCAAAAGTGATAAAATATATATATTAGTAAATTTTAATCAATTATAAATTTATTTAAACTTCCAATGATTTCAGTATTAATAAATGATAACTCATCATCTACGAAGGTGGTGAATTGACAAACCACGGACATCGATTTCATTTTTAAGAATAAAAGAATAAAATGAAAGGTTAAAATATTAATATACCATTTAACATAATAAAATTATAGTATATATATTATTATATATATATTATTAAAAATTGGATATGATGAATAAAAAGGTAAAATAGAGGAAGAATTTAAAATATTAGAAGAAGGAATTTTACCGCTTGAAAATATCTCCCTAAGAACCTCCTTATGTCTGTTCGAAGTAGCCTTTTTGTGTGACCAGAAGAACTAGAATGTGAAACTGGATGAGGAAAAGGAAAATTTTCTAGGGATATTCAATAAAGAGGGAATAAGGTGATGAAAATTTGTCAAAGTATGGGCCTTCATTTATAGTTTAGGGGAGGGGTAATTTAGGAATTACATCAAATATTAAATTATATAAAGTTCAATATATGGTTATAGAATTTAAAAGGTGGTAGAAATAATATCATATCACATTTTCAATAAAATCCATTAATTTTTTTCTTGTTCAATAATTTTTTCATTTTTAAATATTTCAATTACATACTATATTCATGAAAAATGTTTTTTTGAAATTAAAAAATATTCATAAATTTTTAATTTTAAAAAATCAACAATGTTTCAAATTAAGATACTAATTTTTATTATATATTAGACTTATCATATTAATCTTGGGAGTTTTTTAATTATCATAAAAATATCAAATTATATTTATTTTATTATATCTAATATTAGTAATTTGATTTATTTATGAATTAAATAATTACTGCATCCTTAACTATCAGGTAATTAGGGTAGTTATTTATTCCCTAAAAATAAAAAATAAAAATCCATGAAAAATATAATTTTAATATCTTTACAAAAACTAGTTATTTTGGAAAAAATATATAACACCATAAATTGAAATTTTATACAAACTAATGTTTATCGTGTAAACACCTTGACTTACTTTAAGATAAAATTCTAATTATCTTAATGTTATTTTTGAGGGTAAAAAATGTCCCAAATTTGAATAAAAAAGATATAATGGTCTTCAATTTATCTTTAAAAACATTTTATAAATTTTGGAAGCATTTAATAGAACATATAATTTTAATTAAAAACATTTTGATTATTTATCTTTAACTCACACAAGTACTTAATCATCATTGCATAAGCATTAAAGAAACATTTTTCATTTATAAAAATTTAAAATGAACTACTAAAATTAAAATAAATTTATTAGGTTCAAATTAATCATTTAAATTCATTCATTATGATCATTTTACTCATATATATGTTAAACACACTTCCTTAATTAGTTTATTTTCTCTTTTCTTTCCTTGTGAATTCATTGCACATACATTTGGATAAGACTCATGTTACATAACTATAAAATTATATATTAGAAACCAAAACCATAAATAATAATTAATAATTAATAAATAGTCCATAAAAATAATTTTTTTTACTCAGTTATTATATATAAGTTACCAATTTTGACTTTTTCAATGCTGTGTAGGCACTGCGTTGGCACTGAAAATGATTTCTATACTAATCATGAAAAAAATTCATGTTTTGAATTAATTAATTACAATATTATTATTATAACATAATTATTTAGTTATTAAATATACTAAATAAATTTTCATTTCATAATAACTTAATGATGATGTCATGAAAAATACTATATTTAAAAAAACTATATTTTTTACTATTCAATAAAAATTAAGCTTTTTTCAGAAAATTATAAAAAAAAATAGTAATATAGTTTCAAAATTATAAACTATAAAATTAAATTACTTTTATCAAATTAAAAAACTATAATTTTAGAATTAATGTCTGAAATAAATAAATTTATATCAAATTTGTTTAATAACATTATTTATTTTTATAATTACTTACCGTAATGAATTTAAATATTTAATTCACGAACAATAATAAATATAAAAACAAATTATTATATAAACACCTTGGTTTTTATATTCTCCCCACCTTATTGAAATTACATCCTTGTAATTTTTATTCATTTATTAAATAAGTTGGGATACCATTCCCTCCTTGAATTTTTAGATTCCCATGTTACTTCTTCGACCAAGTGGTTTCTCCAAAAAAACTCAACCTAGTAAAATACATTATTCCACAATAGTTACTCTCTATTATGAAGAATATGAATATTTTTATCTTTATAAGAAATCTTCTGTTCTATCCAAACTATGTTTGGTATCATCATGTGAGATGAATTTAGAATATTCTTTCTCAACATCGAAACAAGAAAAATATTGTGTCCCTATGATAAAATATGACGAAAATCTACATAATAAGAAACTAATAAAACTTTATATAGGACATAAAAAGGGTTAATGAACTGTAGACTTAGCTTTCTTTTCTTACCAAAATGCATAACACTTTTACAAGGTGTGATTTTAAGGAAAACATGATCAACTATACAGATAGAAATATCATTCATCTGGTTATCTACATAAATTTTATATCTGCTCTAAGTTGTTTTGAGGCATTTATAGATCATATTCACTTTCTCAACCACTTTCTATACTGACTTTATCCCCATTAATTTCTGTCCACAAACTTCAAACCAAAATGATGTAATTCGACATCGCTTTCCATATAATGCCTCAAAAGGTTCCAACTGTATACTGGAATAGAAAACATTTATTATAAGAAATCTTAACAAAATAAAGATGTTTAACCCAACTTTCCTTGTAATACATTGAAAAATCATGTAACATGTCTTCCAATGTCAAAAGTTGTTTCTCAGTCTGTCCATCATATTGATAATGATATGTTGTACTGAAATTTAATTTTTTTTCCCAATGACTTTTGAAAGCCTATAAAAAAGTTATAAGTAAAAACGAGAACATAGTTTGATACAATGGATAGAGTAATTCCATTAAACCTAACAATCTATTTTAGGTACAGTCGAGAAATAAGATCTATAGAATGAGTGTCCCAAATAGGAAGTAAATTTGAGGATTTAGGTATTAGATCAATAATAACCAAATCACATTGTTACCTCAAGAAGAATTTGGTAGTCCCACCATAAAGTCCACGAATATATTTTCCCATTTCCACTCTAGAACTGAAAAAGACTGATGCATCCCATTTGTTAGTTGATTCTTGACTTTTAACAATTGAGAATTCAAACATTTCATTTTAAAATTATAAGTATATCTTTTCATTATATCACACCAGTAATACTATAAAGGTCTCTTTATATCTTAGTACTACCCAGATGAGTTGAAAATAGAGTACTTTGATCTTTAAATAACAACTCTTTTTTCAAATGGGAATCAAAAGGCATGCTTAATCTCTTTCTAAATCTCAATACACAATCTTCATCAACATTAAATTCAGAAAAATTACATTCCTTAACCAATTCTACCATTTTTACAACTCACGGTCTTCTATCTGAACGTGTTTCATTATTTGTTTACAATGAAAATTTCACTGACACCTGTAACAAAATCTAAGAATTTCTTACACAAATAACTTCCAAGAAAAAATTCATCAAATCATTAATAAAGTGGTAATATTTCAAATATAACATGGTTAATGTATCATGATGTTTTCATCTCAAGGAACCCGCCACTTTGTTTTATTTTCTAGGATGGTAATTGATCATGCAATCATAATCCTTTATAATTTCAAGTGATCTTCACCTCCATATGTTAAATTACTTCTAGGAAAATATATAATTAAAAATTTTATGGCCAATATATATTTCACATTTGTAACCATATACATGAATCCTCCAAACTTTTAAAGAAAAACCCACAACTAATAATTGAAAATCATGAGTGCGATAATTTAACTCATCCAGTTTTAGTTGTCTTGAAGCATATGAAATTACCTAGTCATTATGCATTAGAACACAACCAATTCTTTTCAAATAAGGATCACCATGGATAAAAATCACTATTTATGGAAGGTAGGGAAACAACTCGATAATTCACTAATATTTTTTTATTTCTACAAAACAAACACAAAATTCTTTTATCCAAATAAATTTAACCCCTTTTTTGTTAACTTAGTTAGTGAACTAGATAATAATGAATTTTTTTTAAAAACCCATCAATAATAACGTTATAATCCAAGAAAGCTACAAATCTCAATAATATTTGTTGGTCTTTTCCATTCATCAATTGCTTTTTTGTAGGATCAACTATTTTTCAGTCCTTATTTATAATGTGCTCAATAAAATAAATCTTTTACAACCAAAATTCACAATTTCTAAATTTCCTATAAATCTTCTTTTTGATAGGTGTTTTAAGGATAGTCCTAAAATGTTTTTTCATGATCCTCAAAACATTACAAATAAATCCAAAAATCATTGATAAAAACAACATAAAATATATCCAAATATTCATGAAATATTTTATTCATAATATTGATAAACATAGAAGGATCATTTTTCAAGATAAATTGATAAGAAGAAACTCATAATTCTCATATCTAATTCAAAATTTAATTTTCAGGACTTATTTCTCCTTCACCTTCAGTGGATGGTACTCATATCTCGCATTAATATTGTATAAATACTGAGCTTTTTGAAGCTAATTAAATAGCTCAATGATATGAGGCAATGCATACATTTTCTTAGTAATAATTACATTAAAATCATTGTAATCAAGGAAATTCCTCCTGGAACCATATTTATTTTTAATAAACAAAATAATAGCACCCAATGGAGAATTGTTGTGTCTAATGAAATCTTTATCATGAAACTCCTACAATTACTTTTTCAATTCAAGAAGTTCAATTTGTGCCATTCGATAAGGGGGTTTTGAAATTGGAATAGAACCGGGAAAAGGTCAATGGTAAATTAAACTACCTGGTTAGGTATAAAACTGAGAAACTCATTAGAAAAAATAGCAAGGTATTTATTTAGAACTAGCACATAATTAATCTGAAAAGATCCCTTGTTTTCAACAATATTTGCATTATAACTTCAATTTCCATATTTTAACATTTTCCAATCTTCCTGAAATGTTATCAAGGGTATGGTTACATACTTGTATAGAAAATAAAACCCTTCCTAAAAAACTAATTCTTTATCTGTACAATAAATCAGTGCATGATAAATATAAATCCAATCCATATAAGAGAAAACATCAAACTCTACAAACCGAAAATAATGAGGTTTTTACTAAATTTCAATGCAAAGAAAAAATAGTAATATTCCTATAATGTTATTTTTCCTGGATATTCCCCCATGGTGTTTGAACCATAAGCACTTGTTTTATTTATTAAGGCGAAACTTCCAATTTACCAGAAAAAAATTCAAAAATAAAGGAATGTGTATACCCTTTATCAAACTAAACAAAAGTAAAATATGAGTAAATAAAAAAAGTACCTAATACCAATTCATTGGATGGACTAATATATTTTTATGTAGTTATAAAGGTCCTCACTACACATTTCTTCTTATAAGTTGGTCGTTATCTATCAATCAAATCTTTCTTTGGGCATGTATTTATATAATGACTCATATCACCACATTTGAAACACTTTATTGTTTTCTTATCTTAATTAATCATAATATATATTTTTTTAAAATCTTGTGCCATAAGTCTAAACCTACCACATAAAAAATACTCCCTAGTTTTGTTAAGGCATTCCCCATGGTGCTTTTTACCATACTTCTCGTAAACTAGAAACAATAATTTCTTACCATCATATTTCTTTATGTTATTCTTACCCATTGTTTTCCACCTAGTAATTTTATTATTCCTATTTTAAAAGTACACATGATCATTATAAAACTCTATTTCTACCCTCTGAGCACATTAAAAATTATTCTCATAACTTTTGAATCATAGATAGTCCAATTAGCTTCAGTATCTTGGCTTCAATCATGAGTAAAAATGACTGATTTTACTATCAATATCCTAAGTAAGATTTGGACCATACCAATCCAATTGGGTGAAGTTTTCTTCATACATAGCCACTGAATATTTTTCATTTTTTTCAATTCAAGGAAATTATTTTCTATTCTAAGTCAAAACACCTTATGAAAATAATTTTCAATGTAAATATTCTTAAATTCATCCCATTGCAATGCATTGATCCCATCATTATCCATGATATTCTTGACCATTGACCAACACTATTAAACTTCACCTTCAAATGATAAATAGAAAGACTAAATATTTTATTATATGAACACCCCATGAAATCAAATTTATTTTCAATGGATTTAATCGACCCTTCAGTCGTCGCTGGGTCAGAAGATCCACTGAAAGAATGAGGGTGTTACATCATAAAATGTTTTACTACTGTCATGTTCTGTTGTAGTAGCTACGAATTCTCACTTTCATGGATTACATCATAATTTTTTTAATGTTCCCACTAATCTGTTATAATTAAAAACTGTTCGGTTACAATTTATACCATTCTATATTGTGGATTCAGAAACATATCATCCTCTCAGTTCCTCCCAACCTTATCTTCCCTATTTCTTCTATGGAAACCCATTCTAAACCAGAATATCTTAGATGACGAAACTTTGTAATCTTCAAATTATATATCATTTCAATATAAACATACATTAAGAATCACTTATGGTATTATTTTAACATCATCCTAACCCTTAAAATTATCTAAACCGTGCCATAATACCAACTATAATGGACCAGCCATAACCATTACATAATCTAGTAAATTCTTTTAGAATTCACATTCTTACATTCCCAAATATCTTATTTGTTTAGAATTTTAGAGAATTTGGAGATAACTCATATATATTAACCCCGAATCATACAAAGTTGGTACTACTAAAATAGTAACCATTTCTTTTCGATTAGAAGTTTTTTTAATAAAACATAAATATTTTCAAGAATTATATTTACAAAATTCAAATTGGCTTATTATTTTTTCTAAACCATCCTTAATACCTTTTAAAACAATAGTAAAACATGATATGTCCACAAAAAATTGGTAAGGTGTATAAAAAGAGAAAAAGAAACTGTTATTCCATTAAAACATATAAGTATATGAAATCATTTAAAAAATTACATAATTCTCGCCAATAAAGTATCATGTGCATACTTATGAAAAACAAGAGCTATCCATAGAAGTATAAAAACATTAATAAGAAATTTAGGTAACTTGTTGAATTACTTACTTAATACATTAACCCGAATGGGTACCTTATGATTTATAACCCTTATTGTTACATTACAATGTAACCCTCACAAATACCTTATAGTGTAACTATCGTAGTTACACATTGAGTAACCATACAAATGACCTCCAACTTAAAAAAACCCAATTCATTAGAGATAGATATAGATCCCACCCTTCATTATAAACAATTACAAATAACCAAAACATTGTTATTAAATAGTAATACTTTCTTAAAAACATTCCTTTTTAATTTTGTAAAAATAGAATTTAAAGTTGGATTTTAAAGAAAAGTACCTTACAAATATCATATCATCGAACTAAGAATTAACAAAATGGAAGGAATATGTATATACTCTGTGAATATACATATTAAAACATAATATAATTGATATAAATTTCACAAATAATCATATCACAATAAAATCAATGAAGGATAATGTTAACCCAATGAATGGAAATTAGGCAAAGAACTTCCTTAACTTGGGTTCATTTTACTTCAAACATGTTCAAACATCATATATAATGGTTTGAAGAGTATTATTAATATATTACAGAACTATAATCATGTTTATAATAAATTATATTTTCATTTTATAACATTTTCACCCATTTATTAACAATATTTTTCAATTTCATTTATTTTGGTGCGTTCTTTTCATGTTTTCTATGGTTGGTTCATTACAGATTTTTATTTTAAAATGAAAATAACACTTCAAAAGTGAGAATATATATATTATTTCATTTTAAGTAATTATCAGTTAATTTAACCTTCCCATGATTATGGTTTTTAGAAATAATAACTCATTATCCGCGAAGGTGGTGAATTGAAACACTATAGACGATAAATTCATTTTTAAGAATAAAAAATAAAATGAGATATTAAAAGATAAATATAACCTTTAACATAATAAAACTCTATTATATATATATTATAATGCTTTTATCATAAAACATTAGATATGATGATGAAAAAGGTAGAAGAGAACAATAATTTAAAAAAGGAGAATATGGAATAACTATTCATGATTTCTGCTTGAGAACCTCCTTAAGGCTCTTAAAAGTGGTCTTATGTGATACCATAGAGAGTAGAATATAGAATGGTATGATGAGAAGGTAATTTTTTAGGTTACTTTCGAGCAATAAGGCTAAAGGTGATGACCATTGTTTAAGAAATAATCCTCCTTTTATAATTGAGGTGAGTGGTAATTTAGATATTATTTAAATTATTAAATTATAATAAGTTTAACATTTGGTTAAACAATTTCAATGGAGATAAAAAAGAATATGTTATGAAATTCTAGGAAAAATTAATTCATTTTTGGACTTGATTAATAATATTGTGAATTTTATATATTTTAATTAAATATTATATTCATGAAACAAGATTTTGTCTGACTAAAAATTATTCATAACTTTGACTTTAAAAACATCAAAACATGGTTTAAAATTAGAATCCAAATTTTTATTTTATCAGAGACTTATCATATTAATCTATAAAGTATTTTAATTAGCTTAAAAAAATAAAATTATATATATATATATATATTATTATTTTTCATATCATTAATTTGATTTATTTAAACATAAAATAATTTTTGCATCATTTTTGTGCAAGCCATTAGGGTAGTAAATAAAGTATTAGAATTTTAGAAGTTTAATTCTTTCATAAATATCATATATTAACATTAAATACTTAATAAAAAATAATATTTAATGATTGTGTTGGAAAATTAATCATAAAACTATCTGGAGGTGGTGGTCTACATGTACACATGAGCGATAATTTCATTTCTCATTTGTTGCAGAAGGATATTCACAAATCTTTCACCATAGAAATGAAAAAATCTCAATATATTTTTGATAATTGAATAATATTTTTATTATGGATAAAATTGGTTTAAATAGGGAACAATAAAACATTAAATTTAAAGTATTTAGTTAAGTATTATAACACTTTATTAGGAAATATCTTCTTATTTACACCATCAAACATGAAAGGATGATATTATAACTGAACTAGGACCCCTCAGATGTGGGGAGTAATGTTTGGAAGGTATAAAGGTATATATTTCCTGAAATATAAGTCTCATTATGTGTGATTAGGAGAGAAAAGGTGATAACATTTTATGAGGGTCAAGGAGAACGCATTTGGAATTTTTCAAAATATTAAAATACAATAATTTTATACTGGAGTCAAGTGGCCACAATATAAAAAATATTAAATTATAATAATTATAATATTAAACTAACATAAAAAATAAAATTAAATCTCATGTTTTTTGATATTTTAAACCTTATATATGAGGTTACCCCCGCCCCCACCCAGTATATTGTTTTAACCCTAACAGTGATAACAAAACTTTACTGTATTTTCTATTAATTATGATGAAAAAATAAGTTGATATAATTACATAATATTGATTATGAGGATTAAAATTATTAAATACATTTTAAAAACAATTTTTTTTTTATGTTTCATAAGTTCACCTTAAAATAACTATGCAAAATGAAATAAAACTTTTTCTATCCAAATGCATTTTTATGAATTAAATATAGTTTACCTTCATTTTTTCCATTTAAAAACTATTAAATTTAGATTAAAATATATTATTGAATATATTAAAGATAAAAATAACTAATATAATTAATATTTATATATTAACTTAATTAATTAAAATAAAGACACATTTTACACATAAAAAGATCAATTTTAGAAAAAAAACATCGCTTTTTTACCTTCAAGTGCTTTTTTAATTTCTAACTAATCTAAAAATAATGAATCCATTCTAATAATATATAAATAAGATATTTTAATAATTTATTTATTAATTATCATACTATCTAAGGTGATTAATATCACATTAAATAATAGTACAATAGTAGTATATCGTGCATTGTTTAAACTCGGTGTCGCATGAAAAGTATGTTATCAAAAAAAATTAAATAAATAGAATTGTATCATAAAATATATGGTAGTTACAATATGACCCATATTTTATGATATATTCAAGATAAATATCATGTCATTATGTGGGGATATTTATATATTGAGTATAATGCAGCATTTATATAGTTACCATACCATATTTAAGATCGCTATCAAAAGGTGTTATGAGGACTTGTTAATCCCCTAGTTTTTGTGTTTTTTAGGCATTGTATTCTAGAGGAGAATACCAAGAAGTATTAAATATATATTAATTATATGTTCCCTAAAATTTTTTAACCCTATTTTCTTATATCTTTATGATTTTCATATGTAGTTCTTCTGTTATTGTTTATTGTGAAATCTAGTGGTATCCTCTTATTGTTTGTGTTTGGTTTGTGGGTGTGTTTGGGATATGACGAGCCTCCTGGGAGTTATCACAGAGTATGGTTTTTCAAAAAAAATTAAGCTTCCATCCTTTAAGGGTTTGGTTTAGATTTATAGAATGATTATCATTTGAGAGGTATCTAATGCAATGGTACGAACCTTCCCAACCAATTATTTGGTGATATTTGGGTGCTAGAATCTCTAGAAAAATTTACAGGTGAATATGAAGGAGTTAGAGATAAAATGACTTCTAGAGTATTATCTTATAATGTAATGATTTTATTTTTTGTAGAGTGGAGGCCTTTGTAGCGTGGCTTACACCATGTGTCATAGAGTGTTTAGGATGTTGGGATTTATGGATCTATCAGTTATTTCAAGGCTACGATGTGAGGGTGAGTTATGGAATGGGATATAAATGGGTTGATTTTCATTATCCTTCAATCATTAAATGTTTTTGTGGAATGAATATCTTTTTTAACACATTGATGGGTAGGTGGAGTCTTTATTACAACATATATGAGAGATATTTCCTGGAGTCTTCTAAGGGAAAAATTATGTATATCAATCATTTTAGGGGTAGCTACATTGTGGTGCATGGGTTTCAAAACAAAACCACCATAAGTAGGTGGTATCTAGATGAGATCTATTTTTTGAATCCTAGTGTCCAATTTTTTCATAGTTGATTATGGTCTAGTACTTATACTTGATTCGTAGTTTAGGGTGAAACCCTATTCACCATGGCATGGTTAGGGGTGTTGCATCATGGTATTTTAATTATCCAATGGGTGTAAATTTTCATCAACCTTATAATAATCATATTATTTAAACTTCTCCCTCAAATGTTGGGGGACCTAGATGAAACTTAGGATGTCTTTCACCTACTTTTAGTATAAGGAACCATCCATAAACATTATATTAGCTAGTAAATAATTTTATAACTCACCTTAATATATTCCAAAATATATTTCTAGTTTATATTTTTAGAGAATTTGGACATAATTCATACATATCAATACACAATAATACAAATTGAGTACTACTAAAAGGGTTTATATTTCTTTTATAATATAATAGTTTTTAATAAAACATGAAAAAGTTTCATAAATAATAATCATAACATTCTTCCTGGATTCATATTTTATCTAACCCATCTATAAACATTGTGAAAAACATTTTAAATCATGGGATGAGAAAAAAAATAATCAAGGGATAAAAAATATAGAATTAAACCCTTATTTTATAAAAACATGTGAGTATATGAAATCTTTTCCACAAATACATACTTCTTACCCATAAAGTATTATATATGTACTAGTAAAAAATGATATTTACCAAAAACATAGAAAAACATAAATAAACCATATAGGTATCATAGGGAATTACATACTTAATATTTTATCTATTTTGGATACTTTATGATTTTAACCCTCATTGCTACCTTACAATTTAACCCTCATGACTACCCTTTGGTGTAACCATCATAGATGCACTTGGAGTAACCATATGGCCTACGACCATCATAAACATACCCAATGCATTTAAGGGAGGTATAGGTCCCGCGCTTCATCATAAAAAATTACCAAAAGCTATAACATATTCAATGAACAAGATTACTTTCATAAAAACATTCCTTTTGAATTTTTTGAAAATTGAATTTAAAATAGGATTTTAAAGAATAGTCTCTTACGAATATCATATAATTGGATAAATAATTAGTCAAATTAAATTACTATATATGTTCACTATGAATCCACATAATAAAAAATCATATAATCAAAATAGCTTTTACAAATAATCATATCATGACAAAATCAATGAAGTAGAAAGTTAACCCAAATATTGGAAATTTTGTTAAGAATTCTCTTACCTCTAGTTCATCTTACTTAAAACATGTTCAAACCTCCGGAATAATGGTTTTAAGAGTTTTATTAATATAATAAAAATAGAACTCATGTTTATAATACCTTATATTATCTTCTTATAACATTGTTCACCCATATTTTAAGAAAATATAGTTATTTCCATTATTTTAGTGTGTTCTTTTCATAGTTTCCATGATCGAATCATTTTGGATTTTTTTATCAAATTGAAATATCACTCCAAAAGTGATAAAAATATATATTAGTAAATTTTAATCAATTATAAATGTATTTAAACTTCCCATGATTTCAGTATTAAGAAACGATAAATCATCTTCTTTGAAGGTGGTGAATTGATACACCACGGACGTCGATTTCATTTTTAAGAATAAAAGAATAAAATGAAAGATTAAAATATGAATACACGATTTAAAATAATAAACTTATAGTATATATATTATTATATATATATTATTAAAAATTGGATATGATGAATAAAAAGTTAAAAGAGAGGAAGAATTTAAAAGATGAGAAGAATGAATTTTACCTCTTGAAAATATCTCCCTGAGAACCTCATTATGGCTATTCGGAGTAGTCTTTTTGTGAGACCAGAAGAACTAGAATGTGAAACTGGATGAGGAAAAGGAAAATGTTCTAGGCATATTCCATCAAGAGGGAATAAGGTGATGAAAATTTGTGATGGTATGGGCCTTCATTTGTAGTTTAGGTGAGGGGTAATTTGGGAATTACATCAAATATTAAATTATATTAAGTCGAATATAGGGTTATAGAATTTAAAAGGTGGTAGAAATAATATCATATCACATTTTCAATAAAATCCATTCATTTTTTCCTTGTTCAGTAATTTTTTCATTTTTAAATATTTCAATTACATACTATATTCATGAAAAATGCTTTTTTTCAAATTAAACAATATTCATAAATTTTGACTTTTAAAAAATAAAAACAAGGTTTCAAATTAAGATACTAATTTTTATTATATATTAGACTTATCATATTAATCTTGGTAGTTTTTTAATTATCATAAAAATATCAAATTAAATTTATTTTATTAATTCTAGTATTAGTAATTTGATTTATTCAAGAATTAAATAATTACTGCATCTTTAACTTGGATGTAATTAGGGTAGTTATTTATTCCCTAAATATAAAAAATAAAGATCCATGAAAAAAGATAATTTTAATATCTTTACCAACAGAATTTATTTTGGAAAAAATATATATAATACCATAAATTTAAATTTTATGCAAACTAATGTTTATCATGTGAACACCTTGACTTACTTTAAAAAAATATTCTAATTATCTTAATGTGATTATTAGGGGTGAAAAATATCCCAAATTTGAATAAAAAAGATATAATGGTCTTCAATTTATCTTTAAAATTCTTTTATAAATTTTGGATCTATTTGATAGAACATATAATTTTAATTAAAAACATTTTGATTATTTTTCGTTTACTTACCCAAGTACTTCATCATCATTACATAAGCATTAAAGAAAAATATTTCATTTATAAAAATTTAAAAAGAACTACTAAAATAAAAATAAATTCATTTTGTTAAAATTAATCATTTAAATTCATTCATTATGATCATTTTACTCATATCTATGTTAAACAAACTTCTTTAATTAGTTTATTTTCTCTTTTCTTACCTTGTTAAAGCATTGCATACACATTTGGATAAGACTCATGTTACATAACTGTAAAATTATAAATTAGAAACCAAAACCATCAATAATAATTAATAATTAATAAATAGGCCATGAAAATAATTTTTGTTACTCAGTTATTATATATAAGTCACCAATTTTGACTTTGTCAATGCTGTGTAGGCACTGCGTTGGCATTGAAAATAATTTCAATACAAATCATGAAAAATATTTCATGTTTTGTATTAATTAATTACAATATTATTATTATAATATCATTACTTAGTTATTAAATATACTATATAAATTGTCATTTCATAATAAATCCATGATGATGTCATGAAAAATACTATATTTAATAAAAACCTGTATTTTTTACTATTCAATAAAAATTTACCTTTTTTCAGAAAATTATAAAAAAAAATAGTAAGATAGTTTCAACATTATTTACTAAAAAATTAAATTACCTTTATCAAATGGAAAAACTATAATTTTAGAATTAATGTTTTAAATAAATAAATTTATATCAAATTTGTTTAATAACATTATTTATTTTCAGAATTACTTACCATAATGAATTTAACTATTTAACTCATGAACAATAATAAATATAAAAACAAATTATTATATAAACACCTTGGTTTTTTATATTCTCCCCACCTTCTTGAAATTACATCCTTGTAATTTTTATACTTTTATTAAATAAATTGGGATACCATTCCCTCCTTGAATTTTCAGATTCCCATCTTACTTCTTTGACCAAGTGGTTTCTCCACAAAACCTCAACCTAGTAAAATACATTATTCTAAAATACTTGCTCTCTATTATGAAAAATATGAATATGTTTCTCTTTATAAGAAATCTTCTCTTCTAGCCAATCTATGTTTGGTATCAATATGTGAGAGGAATATAAAATATTCTTTCTCAACATCGAAACAAGAAAAATACAGTGTCCCTACAATAAAATATGACAAAAATCTACTTAGTAAGAAACTAATACAACTTTATATAGGACATAAAAAGGTTTAATGAACTTTGAACATAGATTTAATTTCTTACCAAAATGCATAACACTTTTACAAGGTGTGATTCTAAATTAAACATGATCAACTATACGGAGAGAAATATAATTCCTCTGGTTATCTGCATAAATTTTATGTCTACAATAAGTTGATCTGAGACATTTCTAGATCATATTAACTTTATCAACCTCTTTCTATACTGACTTTATCCCCATCAATTTGTTTTCACAAACTTCAACAAAAAATGTTGGAATTCGACACTGCTTTCTATATAATTCCTCAAAAGGTTCCAACTGTATACAAGAATAAAAAAAATTATTATAAGAAAACTCAACAAAATAAATATTTTTAACCCAAATTTCTAGGTAATACCTTGAAAAATCATGTAACATGTCTTCCAATGTCAAAAGTGATTTCTCAGTCTTTCCATCAGATTGATAATGATAGTTTGTACTAAAATTTAATTTGGTTCCCACTGACTTCTGAAAGCCTTTAAAAAAGTTATAAGTAAAAAATGGGAACATATTTTGATACAATCAATAGAGGAATTCCATTCAACCTGAAAATATCTTTTAGGTACATTCGAGAAATACGATCTATAGAATAAGGGTCCCAAATAGGATGTAAATTTACGGATTTAGGTATTCGATCAATGATAACCTAATCACATTATTACCCCAAGAAGAATTTGGTAGTCCCACCATGAAGTCCATGGATATATTTTCCCATTTCCACTCTAGCACTGGAAAAGATTGATGTATCCCCTTTGGTAGTTGATTCTAGACTTTAACCAATTGAGATTTCAAACATTTTATTTTATAATTAGAAATATATCATTTCATTCCATCACACCAGTAATACTCTAAAGGTCTCTTTATATCTTAGTACTACCCAGATGAGTTGAAAATAGAAATCTTTGAGGTTTAAATAACAACTCTTTTTACAAATGGTAATCACAATGCATGCTTAATCTCTTTAAAAATCTCAATACACAACCTTCATCAACATTAAATTCTGAAAACTTACCTTCCTTAACCAATTCTACCCTTTTTACAACTCACGGTCTTCTATCTGCGCGTGTTTCATTATTTTTTTACAATGATAATTTCACTGACAAATATAACAAAATCTAAGAATTTATTAAACAAATAACTTCCTAGAAAAAATTCATAAAATAATTAATAATGTGGTAATATTCCATATATAACATGGTTAATATATCATGATCTTTTCATCTCATGGAATCTGCCACTTTGTTTTATTTTCCAGGATGGTAATTGATCATGAAATCATAATCCTTTATAATTTCATGTGATATTCTCCTCCATATGTAAAATTATTTCTAGGAAAATATATAATTAAAAATTTTATAGTCAATATATATTTCACATTTGGAACCATATACATGAAGTCTCAACACTTTTAATGAAAAAACCAAAACTAATAATTAAAAATCATGAGTGGGATAATTTAACTCATCGGGTTTTAGTTTTCTTGAAGCATATAAACATTCCTAGTCATTCTCCATCAGAACACAACCAATTATTTTCAAATAAGTATCACCATTGATGAAAAATTACCATTTCTGGAAGGTAGGGAAACAACTAGATAATTCACTAATATTTTTTCTTTATTGAAAATAAACACAACATAAATATATCTAAATAAATTTAACCCCTTTTGTGTTAACTTAGTTAGTGAACTAGATAATCATTTATTTTTTTAAAGCCCCATCAGTAATAACATTATAATCCAAGAAAACTACAAATCTCAATAATATTTGTTGGTCTTTTCCATTTATAAATTTATTTTTTTCAGGATCAACTATTCTTCAATCCTTATTTATAATGTGCCCAATAAAATAAATCTATTACAACCAAAATTCACAATTTCTAAATTTCCTATAAAACTTATTTTTGTTAGGTGTTTGAAGGATAGTCCTAAAATGTTTTTTAATGATCATAAAAACTTTTTGAATAAATCCAAACATCATTGATAAAAACAACATAAAACATATCCAAATATTCATGAAATTTTTTATTTATAAGATTGATAAACATGGGAGGATCATTTTTCAAGATAAATGGATAACAAAAAACTCATTATTCTTATATCTAATTCAAAATTTAATTTTTGGGATGTATTTATCCTTCACCTTCAGTGGTTGGTACTCATATCTCAAGTGAATCTTTTAAAAATACGAATCTCCATGAAGTTGATTAAATAACTCAATGATATGTGGAAATGTATACATTTTCTTGATAATAATTTCATTCAAATCATTATAATCAAGGAAAATCCCCATAGAACCATATTTATTTTTAATGAACAAAATAATATCACCCAATGGAGAATTTTTGGGTCTAATCAAATCTTTATCATGAAACTCCTACAATTACGTTTTCAATTCAAGAAGTTCAAATTGTGCCATTCGATAAGGGGGTTTTAAAATTGGAATAGAACTGGGAATAAAGTTAATGGAAAATTTAACTACCAGGTTAGGTATAACACCAGGAAACTCATTAAAAAACATCAAGGTATTCATTTTGCATGAGAAAATCATTAATCTGAAAATATACCTTGTTTTCAACAATATGTGCAACATAACTTCCATTTCCATATTTTAACATTTTCCCATCTTCTTGATATGTTATCAATGTTATGGTTACATAATTGTATACAAAATGAAACCCTTCTTGAAAAACTAATTATTTATCTCTACAATAAATCAGTGCAAGATAAATAGAAATCCAATCCATATAAGAGAAAACATCAAACTCAACAAAGGGAAAATGACGAGGTTTGTAGTAAATTTCAATGCACAGACAAAAATAGTAAG
This sequence comes from Viscum album, assembly GCA_963277665.1. Taxonomy (NCBI): domain Eukaryota; kingdom Viridiplantae; phylum Streptophyta; class Magnoliopsida; order Santalales; family Viscaceae; genus Viscum; species Viscum album. The sequence goes on along the minus strand of OY728153.1, from coordinate 1,545,401,867 downwards.
ATTCCTATAATGTAATTTTTCCTTGATATTCCCCCATAGTGTTTTAACCATAAGCACTTGATTTATTTATTAAGGTGAAACTTCCAATTTACCATAAAAAATTCAAAAAATAAAGGAATGTGTAAACCCTTTATCAAACTAAAGAAAAGTAAAATCTGAGTAAACAAACAAAGTACCTAATACCACTTCACTGGATGGACTAATATATTTTGATGTAGTTATAAAGGTCCTCACTACACATTTCTTCTTATAAGTCGGCCTCTATCCATCAATCAAATCTTTCTTTGGACATGTACTTATATAATGACTCATCTCACCACATTTGAGACACTTTATATTTTTCTTATCTGAATTAATTAAAATATATTTTTTATTATAATCTTGTGCCATAAGTCTAAACATACCACATCGAAAATACTTCCCAGTTTTGTTAAGGCATTCCCCATGGTGCTTCTTACCATACTTCTGGTAAACTAGAAACAATAATTTCTTACCTTCATATTTCTTTAAGTGATTCATACCCATTATTTTCCACCTAGTAATTTTCTTGTTCTTGTTTTCAAAGTACACATGATCATTATAAAACTCTATTTCTACCCTCTGGGCACATTAAAAATTATTCTCATAACTTTTGAATCATCGATAGTCTAATTCCCTTCAGTATCATGCCTTCAATCATGAGTAAAAATGACTGATTTTACTATCAATATCCTGAGTAAGATTTGGACCATACCAATCCAATTTGGTGATGTTTTCTTCATACACAGCCACTGAATATTTTTCTTTTTTTTCCATTCAAGGAAATTATTTTCTATTCTAAGTCGAACCACCTTATGAAAATAATTTTTAATGGAAATATTCTTAAATTCATCCCATTGAAATGCATTAATCTCATCATTATCCATGTTATTCTTGACCATTGACCACCACTAATCAACTTCACCTTCAAATGATAAATAAAAAAGACAAAACATTTTATTATACGAACACCCCATGACATCAACTGTATTTTCAAGGGATTTAGTTGACCCTTCATTTGTTGCTGGGTCAGAAGATCCACTGAAAGCATGAGGGTGTTGCATCATAAAGTATTTTACTATAGTCATGTTCCATTGTAGTTGCTACAAATTCTCACTTTCACGGATTCCATCATAATATATTAAATGTTCCCACTAATATATTATAATCAAAAACTACTCTGTTATAATTTCTACCATTCTATATTCTGGAATCAGAAAAATATCATCCTCTCAGTTCCTCCCAACTTTAGCTTCCCTATTTATTCTATGGAAACCCATTCTAAACCAAAATACCATAGATGAAGAAACATGGTAATCTTCAAATTATATATCATTTCAATAAAAACATACATTAAGAATCACTTATGGTATTTTTTTAACATCATCCTAACCCCTAAAATTATCTAAACCATGCCCAAATATCAACTATAAGAGACCAGCCATAACCATTACATAATCTAGTAAATTATTTTAGAATTTACATTCTTACATTCCTAAAAATCTTTTTAGTTTATAATTTTAGATAATTTGGAGATAACTCATATATATTAACCCAGAAGCATACAAAGTGGGTACTACTAAAATAGTATCCATTTCTTTTATAAAAGATGTTTTTTTAATAAAACATGAAATATTTTCCGGAATTATATTTACAACATTCAGATTGGATTATTTTTTTTTCTAAACTATTCTTAAACCCTTTTAAAATAATAGTAAAACATGATATGTCCATAAAAAAATCGGTAAGGCATATAAAAAGAGAAAAAGAATCTGTTATTCCATAAAAACATATAAGTATATGAAATCATTTCAAAAATTACATACTTCTCGCCAATAAATTATCATATATATACTTATGAAAAATGAGAGGTATCAATAGAAGCATAAAAACATAAATAAAAAATTTAGTTAACTTGTTGAATTACTTACTTAATACTTTAACCCTCATGGATACCTTATGATTTTTAACCCTCACTTTTACATTATAATGTAACCCTCACAACTACCTTTTGGTGTAACCATCATAGTTACACATCGATTAACCATACAAATGACCTCCAACATAAACATACCCAATTCATTAGAGAGAGATATAGATCCCACCTTTCATTATAAATAATTCCAAAGAACCAAAACATATTTATTAAATAGTAATACTTTCTTAAAAACATTCCTTTTTAATTTTTTATAAATATAATTTAAAGTTGGATTTTAAAGAAAATTCCCTCACAAATATCATATCATCGAACAAAGAATTAATAAAATGGAAGGAATACGTATATACACTGTGAATATACATATTAAAACATAATATAATTGATATAAATTTCACAAATAATCATGTCACAATAAAATCAATGAGGTAGAATGTTAACCCAATGAATGGAAATTAGGCAAAGAACTTCCTTACCTTGGGTTCATTTTAATTCAAACATGTTCAAACATCATGTATAATGGTTTGAAGAGTATTATTAATATATTAAAGAACAATAATCATGTTTATCATAAATTATATTATAATTTTATAACATTTTCCACCCATTAATTAACAGTATTTTACAATTTCCGTTATTTTAGTGCGTTATTTTCATGTTTTATATGGTTGGTTTGTTACGTATTTTTCATTTCAAATGAAAATAACACTTCAGAAGTGAGAATATATATATATATGTCATTTCAAGAAATTATCAATTAATTTAACCTTCGCATGATTGTGGTATTTAGAAACGATAACTCATCTTCCACGAAGGTGCTGAATTGACACATTATAGACGATAATTTAATTTTTAAGAATAAAAAAATAAAATGAGATATTAAAATATGAATAAAACCTTTGACATAATAAAACTCTAGTATATATATATGATAATATTTTTATCCTAAAACTTTTGATATGAGGATGAAAAAGGTTGAATAGAAGAATAATTTAAAAAAGGAGAATATAAAATACCTATTCAAAATTTATGCTTGAGAACCCCCTTAAGGCTCTTAGAAGTTTTCTTGTGCGAGACCATAGAGAGTAGAATATAGAATGGTATGATGAGAAGGTAAATTTTCAGGTTATTTTCAAGCAATAAGGCTAAACGTGATGACCATTTTTGAAGGAATGATCTTCCTTTTATAATTGAGGTGAGTGGTAATTTAGATATTATTTAAATTATTAAATTATAATAAGTTTAATATTGGGTTAATGAATTTCAATAGAGATAAAACGAATATGTAATGAAATTTTAGGACAATTTTTTTTTTGGACTTGATTAATAATTTTGTGAATTTTAAATATTTTTATTCAATATTATATTCATGGAACAAGATTTTGTCGGATTAAAAATTATTCATAAGTGTTGACTTCAAAAACCTCAAAACGTGGTTTTAAATAAGAATCCAAATTTTTATTTTATCGTAGACTTATCATATTAATCTATAAAGGTCTTTAATTAGATTAAAAATATCAAATTTTAAATATATAATTATTTTTCATATCATTAATTTAATTTTTTTAAACATAAAATAATTTTTTCATCATTTTTGTGAAATCCATTAGGGTAGTTATTTATCCCATAAAAATTAAAAATAAATTACATAAAAAATATAATTTTATTATCTTTGTAAAAACTATTCATTTCTAAAAAAATGGAAAACCATAAAATAAAATGTTTTATAAACTTACATTTATAGTGTCAGGTCTTTGAATTACTTTTAAATAAAATATTATAAAGAACTTAATGTGATTATAGTGGGTCCAAAATGTCCCAAATTCAAATAAAAAAGAGGCGGTGGTTAAAAATTTATCTTTAAAAAAAGTCAATTTTTAATATTTTTTATTGTACTTATAATTTTAATTAAAAATATTTTATTTATTTTTCTTTTACCTTCACAAGTACTTCATTATCATTGCATAAGCATTATAGAAAGTTATTTCATTTATTAAAATTAAATATGAGTTACTATTATAAAAATAAATTAATGTTTTCAAAATAATCGCTTATATTCGTTCATTATGTCCATTAACTCAAATATAGGTCAAAACACTTCCTTAATTAGCAAATTTGTTTTTTCTTGCTTGTCAAACATTATGCATGAATTTGGATAAGACTCAAGTTGTATAACTCAAAAATTATAAATAAAGAACAAAACCCCTAAATAAAACATAATAATTAAAAAATAAGTCCCGAAAATAATTTTTAGCACTCAACTATTATATATAAGTTATAGATTTTGAATTTTTCAGCACTGCGTCGGCACTAACAATGATTGTATACATGTCATAAAAAATATATAACTTTCATGTTCTAAATGAATTCATTACAATTTTCCACTTATAATATCATTATTTAGTTATAACATAGTTTAAATAAATTTTTATATTATAATAATTTCTTGACGACATCACAAAAAATACCATATTTTATAAAATCTATTTTTTTTACTATTCACTAAAAATTAAAAAAATTCATTAAATTCTCAAAAAATCATAATAGGATAAATTTAACATGATGAATTTAAAAATAAAATTATTTTTATCAAATTAAAAAACTATATTTTGAAAATTAATGTTTTAATTAAATAACCTTATAACAAACCGGTTTAATAACCTGATTTTTGTTATAATTACATACCATAATGAATTTAAATCTTTAATTAAAGACTACTAATAAATATGAAAAAAAAATTATTCTATAAACACATGGGTTGTTATATTTAGTGTCTTATAACCTTGTCTTAAGGAGAATGGTTCTTGGTGACCTATGGTGATTTCCTCTTCATTTATCTCTTTTTTTCTTATCTTTACGGATATGGATAAGGATGCAGTGTAGGGTATGGATAGTTTGGGTATAATTGTGGCTAAATATTAATAGAAGATATTGTTTCCTAGGTTTTTGATACCTTCTTAGTGTTCCTTTGAGTGATTCTAACTCTATGATCATCTTTTAATTTCATTGTTCTTGTGTAGTAAATCAGAAGGCCTTACATATGGTAGGGGTCCTTGATCTCCCATTATTTTTGTGAATCTATAGAATTATCATGATTTAATTCCATTTAATAGATATTATGGACTGCATTAAAGAGATAATTAAATGGATTAAATTGAAATTTATGTTCATGGGATTTATTTTCGTTTGTTTAATTTCTTTTGTGAAATTTTATATGAGATTATAATAATTATATATCATTAATGAATTTTTATTAATATTTTTAAAACTTATGTGTGATGCTTTTGGGGTAAATTTTGAAACCATACTAAAATTTATATTTTGAACTAACCATTCATAAAATATGAAATTACTTGTACTTTCTTAATGAATTGGTTGTATGTGAATTTGGAAATTGTTTGAAAAGACAATATAATATATATGATGAAATATTTTGAAGACCCCCTCGAAACTGAATTAGTGGAAGCTATATAAGTTGAATAAGGTTACATGTGTGTTGGTGAGATTATAATAATTTTGTTATGGTTTTCTGAACCATCTGGAGAATTTATAATGATGCTGGTTTCCAGATCGAGTGTGTAATATGTTTAGGCGATGGGGCTATAGTTTTTTGGTAGGTGAATAAATGTGGATGTTTGTTAAAGTGGCGTGTCATTGAATAAGGAAATAAATTCCATAACAAGTGTAGTTTTTTGTACTCAAGCTAGTAAATACAAAAATAAGTTAAATTTTAAATACAAATATGAATTTTGGGTTGTGGGTTGTGTCTTTGAATGAATTACTATTTGAGGGACTAATGGTATCTAGGAGAAATGACTAGTATAGGCACCCTAGTTGGGTCCCTTTGAGTATTCCTTTTTATATTTTAATCGATGAAGATTGTTTTTTACGTGATTTTTTTGTGGTCGGTCAAACTAATTGTTGTTGCATTGGTGAAGATGTTATTTTTCATCTTTAATGTATTTTTTGGAGTATATTTTGGTTTTCTTTATTAGAATATATGATCTATCTAATGCGGTGGAGATTTTTATGGGATGATCGGTTTATAGGGGTTCAAGTTTAGGTGAATAATATTTGATCTCTCTGACTATAGATTATTCCCTAGGCCTAGATACATAGTTCAATTTCATTTTTTAGTTTTAGATTTTTAGCATATCTATGACTCAAGTCCAGCAATGACATGGGGAATTTCTTTTAGTGTTGTAGAGATGGTGAAATTTAATGCAAGGATAGAAATTGTTTCTTATATTTTGTTTGTTTGATTTATGTTTTGTGCTTTGAATTTTTTTGGGTGTATTTTCTATTGGGTTTAATTAAATCTAGTATGTTTTTTGAGAGTTCACACATAACCATAAAAGTGTTTTTCTAAAATATAATATATAAGGATTATTATGGTTTTATTGATGATTCATCTGGTGAAGTTTCATTTGGTAGTGGTAACAGATGGCGATAGATATAGTGGGTTAATGTGGTAGTGATGTGGGTTATGCTACTGTTGTTTGATGTAAACCATTAGGTTGGGTATTTTGTGTCATTTATATATATTCCTTTATTTTCAACTTATTATATAAGAACCCATACCATATTGAGTACTACATACTGAGACGCAAATTGTAGTGACTCAAACCCTAGTAACCCATAGTTGATTCCCACTTTATTACATTAGCATAATATATAAGGGATTAAAATGCTAAATATCAATAATTTTACTAGTCCTAATGAACAAAATACATACACGATACCCATTTTATATTATTAATAATAATATAAATCATAGTAATGTAAATCATTCTATATCATTGATCTTTTTTGTTGAATTCATCTTCAAATCGTGGTGAAAAGAAACAAAATAATGGTGAGATCAAATTATAAATAAGTGTTGAATATAGTTAAAGAAGCCATGAATCAATAAAGAATAATGCATATGGTAGGGTAGATAACTAAGCACAATTTCCATTTAATAAATAAGATTACTATCATTATTAAATATGGAATAATTAATATGGTAAGATAAATAATTCAAAATACACTCCATTTAATTAGTAAACAGATAATTAAATGCATCCATAGATAACATCAATACAAATACATCTTGGATGATAAAAATAAATGAATTATAAATGAAGTTAATTCTAAATTATTGGATGTTTTGATCTCAGTAATCATGATAACTCTATTTTCAAGACCATTCACAAGATATTTTAAAACCATTGGAAAAACCCATTAAATGATAGTTTATTGATTTGTTTCATAATACCAATAGACGTATCAAGGGGATAAAAAATTATATTCCCCACCCATCACTGTATGTCCAAAAAATTCCTCATATATCTAATAATTAATAAAATACAACAATAATGTTCTTTATCATCAAATATCTATATTGAGAAAAGAATAAGTATTTATAAATATTTTCCCTATAAATCAAATAACTCTCAAAGTAATGTATAAATGGAGAAAATTTTAGGAAATAATAAAATATGTGATTCAAAAAATATATATATTTTAGATAATTATTGGATCTTATGAATGAGAAATGATAATATTCCTTCGACAAGAGTAAACGTAATCCTAAAATAAAGTGAGATTGTAAAATAGATTTTTACCACTTTGGTAACTTTGAAATTGTATCCCCTTGAAATAATAAACATATATAGAAAAATTTACCACTTTTAGTAAATATTTATTCATGTTAAATACATCACATTTATTGTATATACACCAAATAAAATTTATTCGGTTCATATTAACAAATTTGTCTCAATGAAAAGGAAATTGAGAGGAAATATTTTACCTCATGCTTCCCATTAGTTTAATAAACAAATCTTTCCTATATAATGTTTTAAAACATGTTAATAATGAATCATATAACAATATTATTATTCATTATATCATATTTGATCCTTTTATAACATTTTACTACTCATTTGTTAATGATATTTCATTATTTTCATTGTTATGGGTGTTCGTTTCCTTTATTTCTCATGTGTGTTTTGTCATGAAAGTTTCAGTTATTTTGTATAGAATATATATCCATGATATAAAGAGTTATATTATTGTAATAAATATAATATTTACTCATTAGATACATTTTCATAATCATTCATCAAAATTTTACATAGAAAATACACCGCATCGCATTGTGGAGAAAGTATATCGTACGTATGCATGAGCGAAGATATCATTTTCTAATGGGGGAAAGGGTAAGGAATTTGGTGATATATTTATTTTAAAGAATAAATATCATATCATATATATCATATATTTTCATTAATTTGATCCTTATTTCCTTCCATTAAAAGTGTAAGTGAAAAATGAATCACATCAATTCATGAGGCGGTAGTTCGTCGTACACACGAGTGGTGTTATCATATTTTAGATGAAATGAAACTAAAAAGGTTTATATGATATTATAATTATTAAACTACAATAAAATAATAAATATAATATATATACATTAAATATATAATTATTTACATTCCTAATATGTGCTTATATAAAATTAATTACATCAGTTTGTGAGACAGTAGTCTACCATACATACAGTTGACCATTTGGTTTCCCATATGATTGAAGAGGAGATGGATAAATATTATCTCATAAATATAATAATATCTTAGTATATCTAAGATAATAGTATTATTATATTTTAATTATTAAGAAAAAATTTAATGTTCTAAAACAATTAAAATAAATTAAGAGCTTCATTAATATTATTACCTTCTTATAGAGAGAGCTCTGTTGGATCGCCTACAGATCACCCCAAGATTGTTCTATTAGGAAAGCACAATTCTATAGAATTTGGGTAAGTATATTTTGGAGTAATGTTTCTAGATTTTTTTATAAAAATTTCTATATATTTTTGAATAAGTAATGGGAGTGAGTTCTCATTTATAATTGGGGAAACATGACCATCTAGAAAATTATATAGAACATACCCTAAAGAATCCAAAATTATAAAGTCATTAAAAATAAAAATAATTAAAAATTATCTTGTATTCTAATTGGTGATGTATAAGGTTAAATATTTACATAGAATAGAAATTATATATTATGTGAGGACATTTTAACCCTTAGCTTCTTATTTTATTCTCCTAGTAAACCCATTTTCACTTTAACTGTCTTAATTAGTTTTTTACTATTTTAACTTTTAATTATGGTAAAAATTTATGTTAACCACAAAATAAGATATTAATTATTTTGATTAAAAATATTAGATCCCTTTAGAAATTTTAAACTAAAATAAGTTGAAGAATTTCATTTAAAATCAAACCCACATATGCGGTAAAAATATAGTTTTCCAAAGAGAAAATTCTCAAAACTATAGAACATTTTAAAATAGAAAATAAATATATTGTTAATTAAACTATCATAAATTGTATTTTTATAATTTAATTGATCTAAGATTTCTTTAAAATTATATTAAATATAAATATAACCTTTAAATAATTTAACCAAAAAATATTTTTTCAATGAAAACCCAGTATATTTCACTATTTGTTGAAAAATAAATACGTTCGAAAAAATTCAAAAACATAACTCTAAGATAATATTTACAAGATTATTTAAAAAACTAATGTAATTTTTTAATATAAAAATTTTAAAAGTTATAAAAATTACATTTAAATTATGTTCACAAAGTGAAATGAAACTTCCTTTTAGAAAAAATACATTTCTGTAGAAAGAATATCTTTTTTCATCAATTGATTCTTGATCTATTTCTAAAATATTTTTGTCCATTGAATTTATTTTATATATTTTTATTCAATATAATTTTAATAATATTTTTACTACTATTAATACACACCAATTTAACAAGTATGTTATAATGGTTTACTATTTTATGGTTGCCTTAACTCGGGGTTGCGTGTATCGCAACCTATCGAATAGATTAAATTTATTTAAAATTAAATATATCACAAAGAATATAGGTTTTACGTTCATCCCTCCTGAGAAAATATATTTCTCAAATTTTCAAGGATATTACCTCTTAAAGATATTAGGGTAGTTTTACTTTACAATATATTTAGATACCCACGTTACTTTCTACATTTTATGATATCTTCAAAGTATCTTTACCAGTCGAGTCATATGATTCCCCAATAATTTCTCTATAGTATTTGATGGTGTCTTAATAGTAAGATAGATCGCATTCCAATAATATCTCTTTAGAGGATATCACATGTTTTGTTGTGGCATGTACTGCCTTAAAAATGATACATCGAACACATAATCTCTTTCTCAACATTAGAACACCATATTCACAAACAAATACTGACAACATCCAATTATCTAGAGCTTTAATTTTCTTCTGATAATTTTCACCATCACATAGATAATTATTTATATTTTCCAACAGTTTGGTATTAAAATAATTTGTAAAAGGAGTAGTTTCTCCCTTTCCTTAGTATTTACTATATCTATATTTAGCAGATCCGTGAACATTAGATCCCTCTCAATACTCATTAGGGTCAGAAATCTATGAACCTTGTTGTTTAATGGACTTCATACCTTATTTTACCTCCTTGGGTGGTAGTGAATATAAAATTTGTAGTCCTTCATTATCTCAATCCATTTTCTTTTCCTCATGTTGATCACTTTCGATGAAAACATTAGTCATAGGATCTTATGGTCTATGTATATCTAACATATTTCTCTATAGAGATAATTTCACCAAATATTTAATATCATCTCAAGTTCATGGGTTAGATAATTATATATGTGATTATTTAACTTCTTTTATACTTATATAAAAACATTATCATTTTTTATTATGACACAACTCATTCCTTTCCTTAATCCATCACTATATATCACAAACCCTTTATTTCATAATGTTAGAATAAAAATCAGATCATTTTAAAATCTCCACTTAAATACATCAAAATATTAATCTCATTACAGTATCAAAATGAACTTATTCCTTTTACATGTAATTCTAGTTAATAGGTTGGATATTTAGGAATAATTATGAACAAATCACTGATAGTAACCTTCCAAAAAATGACACTACATACCTTAGTGATGTTCAGTTATGTAGGCCATTCATGGATAGCATTTTTCTTTGTAGGTTCAATAGATAATCCATCAATGAAAAAAAAATATATCAAATAAAATAAACTACATGAATCCAGAAATCATACTTGCTAAAATTTACATGTAACCCTTTTTATCTAAGAGTTTCTAGAATGATCCATAATTGATTCTCAAAGTCCTCAATGATATTACAATACACCTATATATCCCCAATGAATACCAAAAAAACATCAAGTTATTCCTTGAATACTCTTCTCATTATATCCATAAAATATAAGGTGAATTATCTAATCTAAATTTCATTACCATAAACTCTCAATGCCCAAACCATATTTGAATTCATATCTTCAGAATGTATTTTTTATTTAATATCAATTAATGAAACCCAGAACAGAGTTCAATCTTTGATAAATATTGAACATAATGACTATTATTTAATAATTCATCAATATTATTAAGAGGATAAATTTTCTTTATCATAATGGAATTGACTTCCCTATAATCAATGGGCATCCTCATGGATCCATATTTATTCTTAAGGAAGAGAATAATGGCTTCCCATGGTGAAACACTAGGGTGAATAAATACTTTTTCACACAAATCTAGGTATTTCTCTATCTATATTAATTCTATAGAGGTCATTCAATAGGGAGTCTTTGATATTGGTCTTACATCTGGAATTAAATCAAGGGAAAGATCAACTTCATGCTCTGAAGGATGTCTACGTAATTTCTTAGGAAATACATCATTATATTCATATACATTAATTACATCCTCAATTTAAATATTACCTTCTTTATCCACAAATTTCATTATTATTCTTCCCTAATAATATCATTTTTATTTTCTACTAGGGGTAGATCTATTCTTGAATCTAGTAGTGTAGTCTTTCCTATAAAGATAAGGAATTCTACATCTTCATAATGATTCCTAATTTCCATATCCTTGAAATAAATTTTTGAATAATATTTCCATAGTCATCAAATACCAAGGTTTATATAGAAATCAACCATTGGAAAGATAATAAAGTCCTCAAATAGTACATGTTTATCTTTCATACTGGGGGCTTCCAAACACATCCATTGATAGTGATACTTCCATAAGGTGTTTTGACTGAACACTCTCATCTTAAGGTTCTAGAGAAGTAACTAATTTTCTTAGAATAAAATAAGATATAAAAGTGTTACATTATTTAAAATCCAATAGAGAATTATAAAAATTTGAGTCTACAAATTAAGTAAATTTCTCCACTTTATTATGTTATTCCACATTATCCGTAGTGATCTCATATTTTTGGCCTTCTCCCTTTAGCCTTATATACTGTATATTCCCTTGATGCTTGGGACATCAGTTGGAATAATACCCCACTTCATTATAGTTAAAGCACAAGAAATGTTTTATCTATTTACTCCCCATAAATTCATGATCTTGATGACCCTTATCTCCAAACATATAAATAACTACCATTTCCTTAATTCATTTAACAAGATGATTCCTTACACATCTTTTGTAAGATAGTAATTGCTTTATTCACTTCTTTTTTGAGGTATTAACTTTTTCTTTCTTCTTATTTGACCTATTATTTTCTGAATTTTCCATGAATATATAGGATCTATAAAAATCTAGATCTTTTTTTATGGAACAAAAAACCATTTCAACATATAATGAAAAAAAAATTAGAGACTTGTTCCCTTCAGATACTTCTCTTAAGCCCTTTAAGGAAATAGTCGGTCTTTCATTGTATATTGTGTATATAATCTACAGAACACTTGTCTAGTATTTTAAAGGAATCCTTATACTATAAAACACTTTCTTCTTCTTTTTTATTTAATCTATGTAACTTATTATTTATTTTAGTTCTTTTATTATATGGTAAATATTTATCAAAGAATTTTTACATAAAAGCTCTCTGCATTCAATTTTTTCTATCTCTTCTTCCTCTATTTTACTCTAGATCAATGAACCCCATTGATTATAATCTCCCTTGAGATAGTGTACTATATTTATAACCATTTTCTTTTTATTTAATCCAATTTCCAAAAATATATTCTCAAGTAACATAATAAACATCTCAACTACCACTGGATTAGTAGTCTTAATAAATGATGGGGGCTTATATTACATGAATCAATCCAAAATAACATAATAACACTATGGAACAATAGGATTCATTATTTCAGAAATTTTATTTTTCATAACCAAATTATACAAACCAAATATTTACATGATCTTCTTAGTTCAAATTTCAGTTGTATTGGATTTCTCAATAGGGAAACCTCTTAATTGAATTGATACCCTTATTTCTTCTAAAATCATTTTCTAAAAAATGGAATATAATGGGTTAGCTCATAAAATTATCAATTTTAATTAATAATTTAAAATTCAAAATACAGTTTAAAATTTAACATAAATTAAAATTTTTTGAATTTTTGGCTCATAATCTCAAACTCTGTTTCTTTGGAGATATTTTCATTTCCAAATCATTCATAATGGTTTTTAATAAAATTTGAATTATCCTAGTCATGTACCCTAAGAGTGTCACACTTGGTGCGTATTAAGGCCCATATTCAGGTATTTGGTAATTCACTAGTTTAGTTTGACGAGCCTTTTTCAGAGTTATTATCCCGAGGTACCTCTATTCCAGAACCACATCCACTTTAAGAATCTAAACAAGGATGTTTTTAAAGGAAAAATTTAAACAATATACCTTACCAAAACAATAATATATTCATTTTATAAATATCCTCAATGTTTATCATAGGTTAATTCTAATTAATATATGTTCTCGTTAACCTAGTTCCCATAATCTATCAAACGTTCTCTGATACCAACTATAATGACCCAGACTCTTGTAACCATGATCTGGTGTCTACTTTATTACATTATTATAAGATATAAGGGATCACATCACTAAAAATAAATTTGTTTAGTAGTATTTTATAACGAAATAAATACAAGATATCCATTTAAAAATGTGAATTAAAATAAAAACAAACATTCACCATCCTTTAACTGATTCAGTGGATTCATCTTTATATCATTGGAAAAGAAACAAAATAAGTGTGAGTTAAAATTTTCAGCAAGAGTTACGTACAGAGGAATATATCTTGAATAAATCTTATATAATCAATATAGAAAGTTAAATAATTTAACACACATTCCATTAAATCAATAAATTTTCATTCATGACTAGATAAGGCATGATCAATATGGTAAGGGAAATAATGGAACACACATTTCATTTTATTAAAAATTGTGAATGAAATGAAAATAGAGATAATATCATTTTGAATATACTAGCGATAATAATAATTATTGAATTATCAATGAATTAAATTATTCATTATTTTATTTCATGATCTTGGGAATCATTATACCTCAAAATTCAATACCTTTCACAAGATATTTTACATCTATTTTAAAAAACCATTAAATATTAGCTTGAAGATTTGTCTCGAGAGATGTCTTGATTCATCAAGGGGATTTATAATTCTGGGCCCCACCAATCACTACTTGTCCAAAATATTCCGTATATATCAAATAATCAATTTAAATCATGAATAATTTTCCTTATCATCATATATCTATATTTAGAAAATAATACATATTTATCAATATTTTTTCATCTGATAAAATAACATTCAAAGTAAACATTGAATTTTTATACTATACAGTTAATGAAATAATGATATCCCTGATCCAAATAATATGGTTATTTAATAAAATTATTGGATATTATGAAGTATAAATGATAATATTCCATCAACAAGAGTAATAGTAATCCTAAAAGAATTTGAGATTGTAAAATAGATTCTTACCTCCTTTGTAACTTTCAAATTGTAACCCCATGAAAGAATAAAATTGTATTGAATCATTTAACAATATTAATAAATATTCAGTCATCATAAATACATCAAATGTGTAGTATATCAAACACAAATAAAGTGAATAGGTTTGTATTAACAAATACGTCACAATGAAATGGGAATTGAGAAGAAATACCTTACCTCACTCTTACATTTAGATGAATGAACCTTAAACTACTGTATAATGGTTTAAAAAATGTTACTAATTTAAACAATAACCATATAATTCTTTATAATATCAAATATGATCCTTATATAACATTTTACCACTTGTTTGGTAGTGATCTTTCTTTATTTTTATTGTTTTGGGTGTTAATTTCCTTATTTTCTTGTGTATGTTTTGTCCTGAAAGATCCAATTATTGTGAATATGATATTGATCCATCATCTCCAGGATTATATTATTTTTATAAATATCATATTTAATCATTAGATAAATTTTTATAATCATTCTTAAAAACTAGACAAAGAAAATGAATTAAATCATTTTTTGGAAATGGTAAACCGTACATATGCACGAGCAATGATATCATTTCTTAATAAGTGACATGGTAAGTAATATGGGGATATATTAAATTTAAATAATCAATATATTTGCATATATATCATATATTCACTAAATTTATATTTACTATCTTCTATGTAAAGTGTTTGTGAAAAATGAATTTCATCTCTTCGTGAGGTAATTGTCCATCGTACATAGGAGCGATGTTATCATATTTTAAACCATTTGGAAAGAAAAAATGAATATCTAATATTATTATTAAATAATTATAATAATATCATCAATATTTTATATAAAAATTAAATCAATTTTCATATAAAATCATGATATGGGTTGATATAAAATAAGTTACATCGGTTCACGATGTAGTAGTCCACTATACACAAGGTCAGCACTTCCATCTCTCATCTGATGGAGGAGGACATAGATTAATAATATTATATGAATATAATGACATATTATTATATGGAAGATAATTTTTTTTGTATATTAATATTTAAGAAATTATTTAAGGGTTTACAAGAATAAATAAAAAATAAAGAACTTCATAAATATGATTACATTCTCATAGAGAAACCTCCTTTGTATCTCCTTTTAAGGTCCCAAGGGTTGGTATTTAGGGAAGACCAATAGATATAGAATGTGGATAAGGATATGGGGGTGGTTTGTTTATTAATTTTTCAGGAAAATTGTTTGAGATATATATATATGTGTGTGTGTGATTGGATTTACTTCACTTTTATAATTGAGAAAGGGGACCTTCTTAGAAAATAATAGGAAATTTTCTAAAAGATTCCAAAATGATAAATTAATTACCACAGAAAATGATTCAAAATGACCTTATATTAGAATTTGAGATGTATAAGGTGTATCTATTTCCATCCAATATAAATTAAACATGTTGGTGGGTCATTTTAACCCTTATCGTTTTAGTTTAACCACCCAGTCAACTCATTTTCACCTTAACTTTCTTAATTACTTTTTTACTATTTCCACTAATCATTATGTTAAAAAAATAATTTGATCCTATTATATAATATTAATTATTATAATTAAAAATATTCTATCTATTTAAAAAAATTCAAATCATATAATTGGTATAATTTAATTTAAAATTAATCCTGCAAACATGACCAAAAATCTATTTTCTAAAGTGAAAATTCTCATAAGTATAGAAACTGTTAAGATCAAAATTAAACATAAAATTTATTCCAATCATATATATTGTATTTTTCATAATATAATTAAAATAATTTTACTTTTAAAACAATTTTAAATCAAAATTGAACATTTAAATTATTTAAACACAAACACATTTTTCAACGAAAAATCAGTACTATTCACTCTTCATTAAAAAATTTATATTTTCATAAAATTATCTAAAATTTACTCAAAGATATTTCTCAAATTATTATTTCAATAATGAAGATATGTTTTTAACATAAACTTATTAAAAGTGGTCAAAATTTAATTTAATTTATCTGCACAAAGGGAAACAAAACCACCTTTTAGAAAAAAATATTTCTATAAAAAAAAAATTATTTCAAGTTATTCATATTTAATTTATAATAAATAGATATCCCTTTATTTATTTTATACATTTTTTTGAAATATATTTTTTACAATTTATTTTGTAATATTCATTCCCGCCAATTTTACAACAATGTTATCATTATCTAATATTTTATATTTCTCTTAAACATGGGTTTACATGTATCATGAGATATCAAAAAGATTAAATTTATTTAAATGGAAATATATTATAAATTATCAAGGTGATAAAAAATTTATGGGGTGATTTCCCAAAAATCTAGGTTGGGGATGGAATAGATAGTTTATTTCCCTCTTTTCCTGAATATTCCTTCCATAGTAGTACATGACGATTATACCCAGTTGGTGGTGAGTCTAGACCAATGATCACATAGATGGTGTTGATTTATAGTAAGGATCAAATTTGATATGTGGAGGGGTCCTTGTGTGGTAGATTTAGCGAATGAGGATAATTTCATGCATATTCATGATACCCTGTTACCCAGGTTATGAGGTTGTGGTTTGATATGTGATGGGTTTAATGGTTACAGTGATGTGGTATGCGATTTGTGAATATACACTAAAACCATCATAGGATTTTGGTACTTTCGGGAGACTGGGGTAGGTAGGGTTGAAAACAACCCACATCAAATGAGGATAGATATTATATTGGATGAGATGGAAAACATGATATTTTATATTGGGGATTGAGAATGGTATCTCAATATGGAAGTAGATGTGGAGTGATTTATCTATGATATTGTCATATTATTTTACAATGTTGGTTTCTTTATTTTGTGAGTGATCCTTGTTGAGGATGAGATGATTAGTTGACCTATTTAGGTTCATGTAAGCTTTTTTGTCTTTTCATGGGTATTTAGTTTGGCATTTTCACACATGCATGAGAGACCTTGTGTATGATCCTACTGAGTATAAATGTTATGACCACCCTAAATAATTATAATATAGTTACCTAGTTTCTAGGAGGGTTTTTAAGATCAATATGGACACTACAATATTATTTATTGGAGTCACTCACTTATTTCTACTTTAGGATTTCTCTTTGTACTAATTTTATTTTAGAGACTTTTATTTGTATCACTTCACATGCATTGTGGGATGTCTTGGTTTCTTTTATATTATGTGATGGAGTTTCTTAAGATATATTTGTCTTATCTCTCAGACTTTTTCATTATACTGAGTTTAATTCCACCCATTTGAGTGTTTTATATCCTCAGTTATAATAACCAACTTGGGGCCTATTGGAAGCTAGCTTTAGGGGTTACTCTTCATATTGAATTATGGCTCAAGAGTGATACTAGTGGAAGGGGTGGGGATCATGACGTATTATTAAATTTTATTACCATTTTTGATGTCTATATTATCCTTATAGAATCACAAACTTAATATTTTTTTATTGATTCAAAATACTTATTGAATATCGTTATTTCTGAAAATCATTATACAATTCAAATTTATTAAATGTTAACTGGTTTTTGTTTATGTTATGTTGTCCCAAACTCATATTATAGTTCTTTAAGTTTATATTATCTAAAGAGTGAAATCAAATTTATAGATAATTTTCATGTTTAACTAAATCATTTTATTAGAATAAAGTGATATAATTTTGATTTTATTTTAATTAAAACTAAAAAACATAGTGGCGTTTCCTATACTAATGCCTATAAATGAAGATCGATACATTGATGATAATAACTTATTTACTTACAACATAAAATAGATTTGATGATACTGTAATAGGAAGTTATCCATCATCTCACATTCTTTATTGTTTATGATTGTATTTTCCTTTAGTGTGTTTACTAAGAGATTCAGTATGTGATGAATTATTATAAAATATATTATTTCTCTTTTATTAATATTATTCCCTTTATCAATGAGATCAATGAGATTATGGGTATAAAATAAACTACTTAAGATCTTGGATATTCGAATAATTCATGGTTTTTGGTATTTCCTTCTGATCATGTTGATCTATGATAATCATAAGGATAAAGGTACCTATTTACAACATTTTATTTAATAGGTTCCTAATTCATAATTTTTACTTTCCTACATATCTATTCAAGGATGTTTCTAGTGCTAAACATGGATACCTTTGGTAAGGTTATCAATCCTCCCACTAATTTTATATGAAAATGAATATTTTCAAGATTTGAACCTTTTGGTAATAAATATTATTTACAGAAGTATTGTTATTGTTATCCAATACTCTTTATGTCTTCCATTTTCATTGATCTTTAAATTTTTATTGGATGATTTGTATATTGGTTAAAGTATTTATACTATTATATTTTATTTTCATTGTACTTATATTTTAATTTTATACTCTTATTTGTTTAAAGGATTTATATATTCTAGGAAACATACTTCTAGTGTGGGTTAAAATTGTAAGTTGTATTTATAACTCTAATTCACCACATATTCAACTTGTTATACATGCCTTATCTGGGATAACACTTTTAATAGAAGTAATCTTTAATTTTTTTATAATATAATTATAATCAAATCCTACCTCTATATATTTCTCCTAATACACTTTGTATCATATATGGTCTCTTTACTTTAAAAAAATATGGATTTCCTAATTTTGAAATTTTTGTTATCTTTTTTACCTTATACTAACAATGTTATATAGGAAGGAAATTTTATTTTGTTGTTACCAAAAGGATTGTTTTCTAAACAATGAAAATTTTAAATCTCAATAAAACAACAATTTTCCAAAGAAAATACTAAAACTATTTGTTATATAGGATGTAATCCTATGTTATTAACAAAGGAGTTTATAGCTTCCTGTTGTTAAAATGAAATTATAAAATTACATATTAGGATTTTATGAAATTTACTTGAGAAGAGAAATAAATAATTTATTTAAACTTTAGATTGACTAAAACCATATTTGGTGAAATCCTAAAGAATATCAATAATCAAGTTTCCTCTTATAGAATATTATATCTAATATGGAATAAACTTGTAGTCACACACATAAAAATTTTTGTGGTTCTTGAATCGGATAGAGTTATGCTAAAGTATGATTATCAATAATTTTTCTTACTTGGAGTATTATTTTCCCATATATAAAAATGGTTCATAACCATTTTTAACAGTCTACAATCACTTAGAGAAATAAAATTATTGGATTATAAAATTAGTGAAAATATTTTTGATATTTCTTTGATATAATGGGAGTACAAATTAGACACTCTAATTGATACAAATAAGATCACCAATTTTATTTTTTATAATCTAATTGGAACTCACAATCAATATAAGAGTGTACTTAAGAGTGGCGTTGAAAAAGAAAAAAATAAAAATTGAGTTTCTTTCACTTCAACTTTTAAAGGTACAATGTCCAGAGATAAAAATTCAAATTATATTAACATAAGAAATAGTTATAAATATTTTTATGATAGTAGTTATTCAGAACTTTGTGAAGGTGATATTGCTCAGTTTTCTGGGTGGATAATTTTTTAGAAATAATAAATTCTTAAAATATCATACAAAAAAATAAAAGATATGTATAAGAAGAATGATTTATCTTTTATTCTATGCTATGAATGTTAGAAACCTGGTCACATGAGACTATATTTCCTAAAATTAAATAATACGAATAAAAATTATTGAAGAAATTCAAAAAAGAAATATAATAAGGTGTCTAAGGCTATGGAAACCAAGATCACTATTGAAGCGTCTCATGCATTAAATGGATCATTTGAAGATCCTGAAGATATATATAAAATTACTAAATTTTATTATATTTATCCTCATATTAATATTAACTTCATATGAAGCGAAATGGATAAGATATTTACTAAATTATTTTTATCACTGAGTTTCTCTTCTTCATCATTTGACGCGGATAAAACACTTTCACATGAATATATGGATAAATATTTGTCTACACTAATGTAAAGGAATAAAATTATAAAGAAATATTATGATCAATCCAATTTTTAAATTTTCATGCTGATAATAGATTTTCCAAACATACTTCAAATTTAAATGAAAAATAAAATTTGGATTCGACCAGTAATGAGAAAATAAAGATATAGGTACAAGATGTCAAGGATAGTTATGAGAAACTATATAAGTATTCAGAACATTAATTTAAGGTTGTTAGTGTTAAAATGGAGGTTTTGAGATTATTGACTAAACAAAAAGGAAAGAATATTTTTTCTCATCATTGGAAAATATAAATGAAGTCTTTAAGATGAAGTATAAAGTTGAAATTTTGAATAAGTTACTTTATAACTCTAATTATCCAAATAATAATTTTGTAATAATTAATTCATCTAAAAATAAAAATGAAAACATTCTTACTAGTTTATAAGACTACGAGAAGATCATGTTATTATTCAAATTATTTTACACTAAAGAGTTCCAAAATTTTTTCAAACTGTCATAATGGAGGACAATGAAAGAACTGATGTTAATTTAACAAATACCAATTATTCATAAATGATAATTATTTTTTCTTATAACATGTTGTAGTCAAACATAGAATGTTAAGAAAGATGTGTATTTCTAGGGTTCTATTTGAAAACATCCTCAAACCAAAGACTGTTTGTATATAGAGGAAAAAATAAATTCAAGGAAAGAAGTTGTATAATAGAAGTTGAAACATCTATCACATGGTATCATTTAATCTTATGTATTATCAAATTACATTTACATATGAATATTATATCAGAATGTATACTTTGATGTATGATTTTATTACTTTTACATAGGTTAACATACATTTAAATTCTTGATTTATAATATAATTTCTTATGAGTGGAGGGGTTTTTTATTGGGATAATATTTTAATTTTTTTCTTTATATATTGTTTAAATTCTTTGTTAATTTGTAGTTTTTTGTTCAACTAACATTCATGTAAGTTTTTTTTCAAATTTTCTATGTTTTTTGATATATTCGATCTAGGGCACGTATTGAGGTCATGATGTTCTTTTTCCTCACCACTTTTAGAGTGGTCCACTTTATTATAATGGTTTCTCCTTGTTAATGGTGGATTTTTACCCCAAATTACTAATTTCTAAAGGAATGTGGCCTCTACCACCATTATTGGTAATGTTGTCTCCTTGATCAAAAAGGGATAATGGGATATCGGTTCTTCCTTCCATGGATTACTCCTAGGAGATCATTTCCCAAACTGGGTATACCATGTATATTTGAGTCATGTTCATGAGATTAATTCATGTGTTATCTTAAGGTAGTAATGTATTAATAACACTTTATTTCATGTTAGGGAAACTACCTATGGTTTGATCTAATGTTAATATGAGATTCGTCTACACATTAGTGGTTATTGGGTGTGTTATAGAGTTATAAATTCTTCCACTTTCAATGTCAAGGGAATATCTTATATGGGTTATCAAAGATGTAGACCCTAATGAATCCAATGTTGACCATGAGGTAATTTTTATCATGGTATAAGGGATTGAAGGATCATTACCTTGGGAAACTCATGTTCATCGCATGACATAGATATTCTAATTCATCTGGTGGGGTTCATAGGTTTAGGGTCTTATGAGTACATGAGCAGAGGTTTAGTGTATTGTGGGGACATAGATAAATGTTTTTAGTATTGTTGGGATATGTTCATAGGTTTAGAGTATTCTGGGATGTGGTCATAGGTTTAGAGTTTTATATGTCCATGGTCATAGGTTTCAGTCTGATGGGGATGTGTTCATAGGTTTAGAGTTCTATGGGTACATGTTCACATGTTTAGAGTCTTATGTGGATGTGGTCATATGTTTACACTCTTATGGGGGCATGGTCATAGGATTAGAGTCTTGTGGGGGAATGGCCAAATTTTTAGAGTATTTTGGGGACATGGTTATAGGTTTAGAGTCTTTTAGGGACACTTTAATTAGTTTATAGTCTTTTGGTGATATGGTTATAAGTTTAAATTCTTGGGGAGACTTAGTCATAGGCTTATATTATTATGGTATGTAGTCATATGATTAGAGTATTATGGGGAATTGGTAAATTTGTAGAGTGTTTTGAGGACATGTTCATGGTTTTAGAGACATGTGGGGTAAATTTCCCAGTTTTAGTGTCCTATAGAGATGTTTTCACGGGTTTAGAGTCTTGTAGATACATTTTCATAGAATTAGAGTCATGTGATGATATGGACATAGGTATAGAGTATTTTAGTAATGTGTTCACTGTATTAGAGTAATATGATGATGTTTCCCATGTATTCTTGTTGCATAATAAGTTGAATATGGGTTAGTGTCACAGGGTGATGCCAAATTCTTGTGGGGACCTTATGTTTGGATTATTCATTTGAGTATGTTCTAGGGATAAATGATCACACATAATGGTTGTTCCCTCCCATGGGGAAGAAATAAATATTTAATGGTGATATAGGGGTATCGATGTTGAACCTTAAGGAGGTATCCAACATTGTCTGTTAGAATAAAGGCATAAAAACACACATATTTAATGTGCGCAGTTTAAGAATATTTAGAATGATTGTTCTCTATTATTTAATGTCATGAAATAAGGGAGCTTGTGTTATGGAATGAGTTATAGTAAGGGATATTTTGGGCCTCATGTATAGGGGAAACCCATGAGGTGAGGTATCATCCTATGTGAGTCATACTTGGGAAATCCTATGTTCATTACATTGGGTAGGGCTGTAGTTTAATGTCATGTGGTGAGGATTTTTTCATGTAGTTTAACAACATATTAGTATGATGTTAGGCTATGCAATTTAAAAGCATATGGCTCGGATGTGGAATAAGTATTACACTAGGGTATTCTCAGGTGTTGTTATTAGTAGTGATGGTGTGATACATGGAAGCTAATAAGGTGATTTTAGGAGAATCTATGGGGTTATTGGGGCTTATTTGTGGTGTATTACTGGGAGTTTCAAGGATGATTGATGGTGTGATTGGGGATTACATGTGTAAGATTCCTAGAAGCAACTAGAAGCAACCATGATGTAACTAGTCCTTATGCATGGAGGCTTCTCAGGTGGTGCAAGGAGTAGTAGTTGTGTGGTTGGGGATTGCGTCTATAAGCTACTCAGGTTCTTCTTGGATTAAAACTCCTATGATTGGGGATTATGTGTGGAGGATAACCAAAGGTTAGGGGAAGAAAATCATGTTTATCACATGAGGCATCCCATTTTCATCACATGAGGCATCCCATTCTCATCACATGAGTCATCATATAGTTATAACATGGGGAATCCCGTGTCTAATACATAGGATATATCCATAGTTTAAGGTCATATAAAAAGATATTTTGGGTGGGGATTACACATAGATATACCTATTATTTCTACCTCGTATTAGGTTACAAGGTAATCTCAACCTGTTTATGGGATAAAGAATATTATTGGGGCTTACACCGAAGGAAGAGGCCCATGAGGACTTGTTTGAATTAGTAGGGATAGACATAAGAATTTCTCCCAATAAATTTTAGTTGTTTTCTCAACATGTTAGTTCATGTAGTATTCATTACCCAATTTTGGGTTAAGCAATATGATTGGGCTTAAACATGAGTAGGTGACCCATGGGTACTTATTAGGGGTTGAATCATGATCATTACATGAGCTATCTAATGTTATACACATAATTAATCTAATGGTTGCCACATTAAGAATAAAAGTTTGTCACATAGGGGATAATAGATTTTAATTTAATGTATATAGGACAAAATTTTTGGAAAATTCATAGTGATGGATAGTGTGGAAAATATGATGAAGTGTCTCCTTTCGGTTTAACCTGGTATAAGAGTTTAATGGTAGGATTTTTGGAATTTCAAAAGGATTATTTTGAATCAATTTATTCAAGGAAACGAAGTGGAATAACCTAACTCATGGCACAATAGAATACCAAGAGTAATAAATTAACTAAAGTTGTTTTAAAAATCTTATAATAGAATCTCAACTCATGGTCAAATCTAGTATGAGAGGTGGGGTCATATATGTCGCAACCCAAAATTTCCCAAGCCTATCCTAAAAGTACACTACGTGACACCATTTTTCATGGGTTTCAATGATGATAGAAAAAAGATTGTGAAAGAGGCTCAATATTATATCCCATCATGGACCCCGAGTGGTGGTGCATGGGTGTAGGGGTTTGGCCCCCATGGTATCGACTAACAAGTGTGAAGGTTAGAGATGTGGGGAATGGTTTCGCAAAATTATGGTTTTGTGTGATGCTCCACATTCATAAAAGTGTGTTAAATGAAAGAAGGTAACCAAGTGGATATGGATAATAATTTTCCATAAAAAATTATAGTTTCATGAAAATTGTAGTTTTCTAATGCAAAACCATCTTACACGAACAATATTCTTCATGGACGGATGTTTCACAAAACATCATCAAACATTTACCATTACATGAAAGGTTTTGTGTGATATAATTAATAATAGATTATCCCATGGGGAAATGAGTTATGAAAATTCATAAAAATCCTCATAGAATCATGAGTTGAGAGTGTGATGTCTCAGAAGAGTGGTTCCTTTTTAAATGGTGACTTGATGGGGGATTTATAGGAGCCAGAGCCATTGAGATACTACATTATTAAAAGGATTTCCATATTCATGGAATATTATTTTCTGAAAGATAGATTTTCATGAAATATTGTGTTTCAAAAAATATTTAGTTTCATGACATTTTGTACTTTGTCCCATAATCAACCTTGTGTATAATTTTTTAAGTCAAATTTTAGATGATGTTAGATTTTGATCTGTAAGTCTATTTGGGATCCACGAATAGTCAAATCTAATCCTAAAAAATGATATATTCTATTAGATCAATAAATTAAGTGTTTAGTCCATTATTGAATGAATGTTTTAAAACCAAAATTCTAAATAATTAAATATTATGTATGAAACAACCTCTAAAATGACCTATATCATAATATAATAACATGTTCATGGAAAAAATTTCAAAACCATCATCAATAGAAGAAGGTCATCTACGTATTAGAAACTAAATTTTAAAAGTTGTTTTTTTATTCTTAACTTGAGAAAATTATAATATTCTAGTTTATTACATTTTATATTTGGTTAAATTATATTTTATCCATGATTATTAATTTTATAATTCACTTTGTTGATGGTTATTCATGTTATTTTTTTTAATTCAAAAAAGGGAAAGTGATTTTTTTGATTCATTTCATATATTAAAAAGCAAATCCAAATAAAATGCAAGGATTTTTCTTTTTTACTTTATTTTTTCATGATGATTGAATGTTATTCATTGTTTTTGAACTCATGATTACTTATTTATCTCTATTTTTTTATTCTTTTTTAAAATCCATATGGGGGGGTTTGGGTAATGTTGGTATATACTCCCTTCCCTTTAATACAAAGTGGGGAGTTTATAGAGGTTTTTTATATTAATTTATTTTGTAAGTTATGTTGTAATGGGAGGGGGATATTTAGTTTTCATGGATTCAAAACAAACAAGGAATATCATTGGATGTTATAGTGGGTTTCAATTTTTAATTTAAATCAAACTTAACCTTTTCCTTTAATTTTTTTAGGTCTTGTTATTATGAAAAAAGATGGATATTGTTAAGTAAAAAATAATTCTTCCATATCCTTGTTTTGAAAATGACAATAAACTTCATGTTTATTTTGAGATAAATTATAGTATTTGATCATGTTCTATTGCGAAAAACATAACTTCTGAATGTTTAAGTAAAAATGTGTTGAAGAGTACATTTTTATTTCTAGAACTTAGTGAAGTTTCACTATACCATTTCCATATAGAAGGTGATATACTTCTGATATTATTGTAACTAAAAGATCAAAATGTAGTTTTTTATGTCAATTCCTATAAATACATTCCAAGGATTAAAGGATTGGAAATTACATACTCATAAAAGAAAGCAAATACAATGTGAATACATTTTGATGTTACACATAAATTTAATGTCTTGTGTTCTTATAATTATAGTATTCTTCAGTGTGTTCAATAATATATTCCATGTGTGTGAAATTATTATGTAACCTATCAATTTTTAAATTGTAACCACTTCCCTTCAATAATTGAGATCAAACAGATTCGAGGTGTAGAATCTATCGATTATAAAAGGGTATTTTTTATGAAGTCCAAAACTTATTGACTTTGTACTGATCATGTAAATCAATGAGGAGCTTTGGGATAGATTTTATTACTTCGTATGTTCTATTGAAGAAATTCCATGTCTAAAAAATATACCACAATATGGGATTAGTCTAGGAAGATACTAGTGTATAACCGGGATTCCTTGGGTTTGGTTGTCGATCCTCCTTTAACTTTTGGATAAAATTTAAGAGTTCCTTGATTAGAATTATTTGTTAATAAATATACTTTTTAAGAGTCTTTGTATTGTTACCCAGAACTCTATGTAATATTTTCATTTTAATTATGCCTTAAATTCTAATTGGATCATTTTTATATTAATTAATTTTACTAACTTATAAAAATTTATTTATGGTGTATTTTTGATTTTATTTTATACTCTTATTTGTTAAAAGATTTAATATTCTATAAAACATACTTTTATAATGGGTAAATATTATAAGTTGGATTTATATCTTTAATACACCCCTTATTGATGATATTATACCTATATTATCTAAGAAAAAACTTCGATTATTAATTTTATATTCATTAAAAAATAAAATTTTGAATGACACCCATTAAAACATATGCAAATAATAAAACATCATTAGTCACTTAGGTAGTATAAAACCAACATCAGTGAATGATTCTTCTTAATAGTCTAAAAGAAGAGGAGAAAATAATAAATTCATAAAAATTATATGAATGTGATTTTAAATTGAAACTACTATTTTAATGTTACTTTCAGTGATCACTTTCATGGAAGAAGTGGATATAGGATAACTTAAATGAGAATACATGAGTTTTGAAACCCCTGTTTCAATATAGTAACATCTTAAGGAAAAAGTTTTAGGAGAGGGAATGATTAATCTATCATTATTAAATGGTCAAAATTTGTTAATATCATAGGAATATAATCATATCAGTAATAAAGAGCAAGTTTATAAGGGTTTAGGAAAGAAACATATAAAATAAGAGGTCGAAAATGTGACTTGGGAAATGGGAAATATCTATTTAATAATTGATCAAAATGATTATAATACCATATAATGTTAATTTTTCAATAATATGAATAATATGGGGAAAAATTATAAAATTAAATACAACCACTGACTTTTACTTCTAAATATAGTGTTAAAAATATATATATTTTATATATAACTTGAATTTAAACATACTATCAGAATCTAATATCAGGATTCCTTAGTAACATGGTAAATATTATATCATTAACCTAAATATTTTGATAAATCCTTTTTTAGAAAAAAACTTACAGACCAATATAAATATCCTTACTATTTATGAACACTTATAGAAATTGGGAAACATATAAAAGGAGTGATTTAAAATGCTTAGTAATTAATATACCTATCAAATAATTACATGGGATGTTACACCTCCCAGGTGAGTCTCTTACAACCATCCCTAGTAGTAGTCCTTTTCTGTTGATATAGTGATGTGACAATATATAAGAAAGAATCAGACTAGTATGTCATCTTTCACGACCAAGATCACCATAGCATTGGGTACAAAGAAAACCACATCATTCTCACTCATATCATAATTGATAAATATAATTTTATCATTCCCATGAATAAAAATGGGAATAAATCTAAATATATCATTTTGATTAATATGATAGAGATATCATGATATATGGAGCATTAACCTATTATTTAAAGGTATATATTATTATAAGACCACCCATCATCATAATGATATATACATAAATATGTTTTCGAGATGAATATGAAAAAAATAAAAAATCAATAAAAATAAAATCATGATTTTCCCATTAAAATTAATCAAGAATCCAAAGAAAATATTCTATATAGGTAAACATCCTTTAATCAAGATAACTAAGTATATATTATTTACCCTTTATAAAAATATAGGTATATAATAAATTCAAAAAATTTCCCATGAAAATTAAATTTATGACTATTTAGGTGAACACCTTTCAATTTGAATAATGAAATATAAGATATTAATAAAGGAAAGTAAATGTAAGAAAGGTTATACTTATTCATGATATTAAAGAAAAATAACATTAGTGATAGACCATTCCATTTATATAAATTTCATTTTCCCCACACCACTCATACATAAGAACATAGATAATGAATCAGTGAATTATTTTATCATTGTATCCACTTATAAAAAAATCAAATTAAAGGAAATATGGAATTATAAAATGTAAATGTGTTGAATATAAAATTGTATTGAGATATAAGAAGAATATATTATAAAAAAAATAAGAAACTATAGAGATCAAAAAAACTATTATTTAGTTTTTTTTCAATGTTGAAAAAAAGAAAAATAATTTTTATAGAATGTTGAAAATTTTATATTTTTTAAAGAAATTTATACTTTTAAAATTGATTAATTATTTTAAAATAAAATATAAATAGTATATTATGAATATAAATTTTATTATAATATATTAAAAAATGAAATAGAAATCATGAAAATATTTTTTATATCTTTTATGAAAATATTCATAAAAATAGAGAAATGAGTCAATTATAAAAATTAATTTCATAAAGGTGATAAAAAGGCTTCTGAAACATTATTTTAACAAAAAAAATCCTAAAATATAATCTTTAGAGGAAATAGATTTAAATTATAAAAAACTTGGATTTGAAGATAATAACAAATGAAACGCTTCCTTTATAAATATTATTGGGTTTTCTCGAAGGAAAGAATAAATAGGTAACTATAATAACATGAGAATCTGTTGAAAAGTAATGAAAAGGAAGCATATATAATATAAATTAATCATATTATAAATTTGTAAATATTAAGGGAGTGAGGTAGATAGTGATTCAGAAAGAAACCTCGGGAACAGGATACAGAAGGAAATTCTCCTTATAAACAACATAGGTTATGATATATGAATTCATAATGGATGAATTAAGACAATAGATTCATTAAAAATAAAGTTAAAATATAAATTTATACAATAAATATTGTGTATATGATACATATAATATAATATCTCAACTAAAATAATAAGACATTAACAAAATGGATATTTGGAAGAAAACCATACCTAAAGTCTCAAAATTCTTTTTATGTCTACTAGTTTATTGAATAATAAAATTATATTAACTATTTAATTTATATATAATATTTTTTCATAATTATTTATTTTTTATTATTCGTTTTAATTCCTTAGTTATCATTTATTTTTCATGTATTAGATTAATATTTTTGTATTAGTTTTTTGGAGGTATTTTATTTCATTACTCAAAAACCAATTTGGTGAAACAATAATAGTCGATTGTTACTATAAAATGATTCCACTGGATATAAAATGGTTAAGATATATTTTTCACATCATTACATAAATACTAGAGTTCAATAGTTATAAATTTTTAGTAAATTATTTTTGTATGAACAAATGTTTCTCTATAAACATAGTCTAAATGGTAAAAATTATAAAGATCATTTGATTTTAATACTATTATTATCATAAAAATTTCATCATTAAAGAATAATAAAAATTATATAATTTGATTATTAATGATATATTTAATCATGGAATCAATTTTTAAGAATACACATAATAGGTATAATTAAATAATAAAACTTTACCATTCACTTTCGTCGAGTAAAACCACCATGGGTGAATGGTGTTTTTTAAGTAGATTAAAAGAAGATATGAACACATGAGCCTCAGCCTAGTTGGTGAGGACTCTCTAGGTGCATCCAAGAGACTCGAGATCAAATCCGGGTGGAGACATATTTTCGGGGTACTGTAGAAGTACTGTAGAAGTACTGTAGCAGACACTGTAGAAGGCGTTGTAGCAGGCACTGTAGCAGGAACTATTTGGTACTATAGTAGCCAGAACTATTCATCTATATGGGCCTTTGGGCCACCGGTTTGGTCCTATGGTCTTATAAGGATTTCGGGCCACCAAAGGAATTTGGTCCAGTTTATTATCAAGGCCTTCGGGCCACCTTAAAGCCTTAGGGCCACCCCAAGGCCTTCGGGCCACATGAATGCAGTCCCGGACACACTACAAAAAAGGAGAAGCCCCAGAAGAGGATTCAGAGTAGGTGCACTCACTAGAGTAGAGACAAATGGATTGTTAGAATGAGAGGGTGTGGCTATGCCATTGGTACCAGCCTGTGCTTGCACGGGAAGCCTAGCCATACGGTCATGAAAATGTGGAGAGCTATTATCAAGATGCAGATGCTAGGGAGGGGCAGTTCCTTGTAGATAGTCTGGTTGAATTCCCTAAGACCTTATAGTAATTTAATTTCCTAAGTGTGCGGGCCATATAATCTCTGAGCCTATGGGCCTTGTAAGGGTTCCCCCTCATCCCTTGAAAGGGGGGGTTATCAAGAAATCAATAAAAATGAAGGCCTTCGAATCATTCATGCAATGAATACTGGAAATATATAAAAAATTAAGTTATATAAAAATGTTATTATTTATTGTAAAAACTATTTAAGTTTACTTTTTTTATAACTTACCTAATATTAGTGAGAAAAAGATAATAGAAATGAGAGGACGTGAGTTTTGAAACCCATATAGTAACTGATTATGGAAAGAAAGGTTTGTTAGGGGGGATGGTTGATTTATTTGAATAATATTCCAAAGGATGTTAATAACATGTGAATAGATTAATTAAGTAAAATAATTAGAGGCTTGAAAGAGTTTATTATAGAATAATATCATAAAGAGGTGGAATTTTTACTTAAAAACCCTTACATTAACATAGGAATAAATTATAATAAGGATTTTAATGAGAGGGAAGAGGAAATATAATTTCAATAATTGATCAAAATAATTAAAATTCAATTTAATCATAATAATGGAAGTACATAAATAATATGATGAAAAGTTTTTGTATCTAAAAAATTTCAAAATAATGGTGTAGAAAAAGGAACCATTACTTTTATCTTTGATTCACCTTTTTAGATTTCATATACCACATTCATATAAGGGACTTTTGTCTAGAAAAAAATCATAGGGTTGTTTTTAGGGGAGTTTAGAAAGGTATATAGATTGATAAATTTCAAAATAAGTGTTTTTATGTGAGGATAAATGGGTGGATGAGGGGTGTGCATATAGGTTAGGGACAGGGGTATATTAGAATAAAGGATTGGATTTTTTAAAATTTAGGCCAAATAATATTAATAATATTTCTTTGTGTTACCTTTATTAGTTTATAATTTAAATATTGAGGTTTATTTTATATTTAAACACTCTAAAAATTTTAATTCATATTTGAAATATTTTAAACAATATAAATAATCAAAAATAGTATTTTATAAGAAAAAAGTATAATTGTGGGTTTAAAAATTGAATTAATGGTTAATAAATTGAACATATTATTTTTAATTCAGATATTTAACTTATAGAATACATTTTAATTATTTTAAAATTTTACATAAATTTTTTAGTTAAATATATATCATGATAATTTTGCAAAACTTATGGAACTTGTCAAACTGTGTTTATGTTATTCTCTAAAATTTAAAGTTTTTTTAAAAAATACAAAAATTTCATCCTAATATAATTTTGGAATAGTTATTCATAAATTGAAGTTAATTTTTTATAAATTAAAATTATAAATTTTATAAATTTTACTTTTATGCAAAATCATATAATATATAGAATAACAACTTATTTAGAATAAAAAGAATTTCTTTGGTTATAAGTGATTTAATTTATATTTATTATTATTCTATAATTATAATGTTTTTTAAAATTAATTATTTACACATTTAAATGTTACTTAATGCTTTCTTAATGACACATAAAATTTTTGATAATACAAAATATATTTTTTGAAGCTTAGTTGTAAATATATCCAATGAAAAACTATACATTTATGAATAATATATTTTCATCAATACATAAAGGTAATTTGAACAATACATTAAGGTAAAATTTGTGGTTTACAGATGATACATAATACCATTCTAATGTAACATAATATTTTCATGATTTCACAGAATATGTGAGAAGTTATATAAGGTAAATTTATTAAAGTATTACACGATTGGTCATATGTATAATATTTTATTTCTTACATGAGAGTTATATATTTGAGATAAATAATACGATATGATATCTCCATATCGTACTTGTAACACCCCGATCTCGTGCTTCTGGATTTGGTGATAAAACAAGCTGTGTAATTTTTTTATAAAAACAAACTGAATAATTACCCAACACATTACACAATTAATGATCTTTTACCATTGGTTTTATAGAATTAGATACAAATATTACATTTCATCAAAACTATAAAAAAATAATATTAAAAAAACAAAATAATCTTGAGTGTGCTACCTCTACATAAGAAAATACATCATTGATTAATCTACTAAACCTATAGAAAATACTTTTAAAATGTATGTTGAGCATTTAATATTCCCAGTAAGGTGTTTTAAAAAAATTAATAAATTCTGTTAAATAATTTCTTTAAAATAAAATTACATACTTAAAAGTAAATTTTCATAGAATTTTAATTATAAATAAATAAATTTAGAAAACAGGTATTTTATTAAAATAATTATAATTGTAAAGATATTTGGGATTTGTTAATTTATAAATAATAATTTTTAGTGGGTCATTTATAATACTTGGTAGACCATAATAAAAACCATAAGGTTGCTAGTCATAACTTATATAGAACAAATTTCTCTTAAGACTTGTGGGTTCACACCCCATAACATCACATAACATACTAGTGAGATTTGTTTTAAAAACATTTAATGGACCTATCTATCTAAATACTAACCCAAAACATTTTAAATATATATATATAATATTATTTTCATTAAAAGTAATGTAATATTTCTATAACACTTCATCAAAATAATATTGAGAGTTTCTAAAACCATTTTTAGGATAGCTATTTAAATGTTATAAATAGAACGCATGATAAAATGTTTTCATACTTGACAGACACACGTGAAATAATTGTCCTTATTTGTAAATTATAATTAAAATTGATAATGAAATAAATGCATACATGATCTAAAAATGTATGGGATGTCATTTATAATTTAGATTATGGGCATACCTAATTAATCATTACATACCAAGGGGTATAGATACAATTTTTCACATTAAATAATATATATATTTAGATTAGAACATAAAATGATAATAAATATCATTTATAAAAAAAGTAACACAAATAATATAATCTAGAAAATGATAGACTAAGTGAAATTTAAAACCATTCCATATATAATTGAACATCAATATCAAATCCATTTGATTTCATAAAATAAATTGATATTCATGTATATAAATATATTTATATAGACCATTATACATAAAATGATAGAATGAAAATATAATCAACCCCAATGGTATAATTAAATGACCCCCTTTCAAAACGTAGACTTTAAAACAAAAACGTATGTCTAATAACTTCTGAGAAAACAAAAAGTTTTATAGATAGGTATCAATACATATAGATGTATATATATACCTCTATATATGTATGAATAATGTTGTAAACAACATACTTTTAAAGATAATAAAATTAAATCCTTACAAACATTGTCTTAGTAATACAATTTAAAACAAAATTCATTTTCTTATATATTCTGAAATTAGATAATCATTTATGTACATATATACATATATATAGATATATATGAAAATCATTATAAGATGAAAATAATTTATTTAAAAGAAATTAAACCCTTAAAAAACAAAGGTTTTAGATATAAAATTTTAGAACAAAAACCCTTTTCATATATACTAAAAATAGATAGTTATATATGTGTATATATGCATATATATGTACACATATATATTTCACCCTTTTTTAAATTACAATAATTAAATAAAATAAAATGAACCCTTAGTTGTTTTTGGAGAAAATGAGGAACTGAGGATTTAGCATAATGGAAAGAAGAAATTGGGGTGGAGAATTGGGTGTTTCAAATTGTGTGCAAGAGGGTTTAAATATAATAATATAAATTTTTTTATTCTTCAACTCTACAAATTAAAAGGGGTTGAATAAAAATCATTCAAAGCAGACTGAAATCATATAAACTCAATTGTGTGGAATGTATGGGAAGGATATGAAATATATATATTTATATATAAGGATTATTTTAGAATCCATAGAGGGAGAACCAAATCAAGGATTCGGTTTAATTTAAACTAGCACCCATGTCATCATTAGATAAAAATATATCTGAGATGGGGTTGTGGTGGGAGGGGACATCGATGAAGGATATAAAATGGGTGGTCTATGACATACTGGTGGAAAACGACCAAGTCCAAAAGGAAATAGATAAATAGTCAAATAATTTGTTTATATAAGTTTTATTATTTTTTAATTCTTTTAGTTCTGTTTTTAAATGATTCATGTTTTTCACTTTTGTTTTTTTATGAGTCCTCGTACAACACTTATTCCTCTTTGGTATGTGTGTCATGCCACTTTTTCTTTTTAATATTATAATAGAATTTTAAAAAAACAATTCAAATGAAAACATTTTTTATAATAATAAAATAAATCAATACACATTAATAATAATAAAACATATACAGATAATAAAATAATAAAAAATAATTATATATTTAGAAAATCATATATATTTTTTAATTAAATAAAACATATATATATATATATATATAAATGATAATTATATTTATTTATAAACATATACTTATATATATATATATTAAATCACATTTTAATATATAAAATAATAATATATATTAATAAAACATATAATTTTAATTTTCTAGTCATGTTTATTTTTTAAAAACATTTCATATTTTTCCTATATTTTTGTATTTTTTTTAAATTTGTTTTTTATATGTTTATAAATATAATTTATAATTTTAAAACTTTATAAAACAAAAATATAATATAAATTCGTATATTTATAAAATGTATTAACTTAAAAATAATAATATTTTTTCAAAAAACACTTTTAAAATTAAATATTAAAAAAATTATAACCTTCAAATTTAATTTATACCATTTTAAATAAATTAAAACTGAATTAAAAAAAATTATTTATAATAATATATTCAAATAATGCAATATTAAATCATACTTTTAAATAAAGAATATATTTTAATTTATTAAAAACCATTTATTTAAAGTAAATAATATTTATTTAAAATAATTTTTTAGCTTTATAAAAGAATCTATTAAAAGACTTCATAAAAATTATTAAATAAATACTTGATTAAAATAAATTACTACTTAAATTTATTGGGATGTTAAATTATTCCCCCCTAAAAATAATTACATCTTCGCAATTCATTTGTTAGACAATAAAAAATTAAGAATTTTTTACTTTGAAATTTAGAGAAACTAAAACTGATGAACTTTTATATTATGCTGACAACATCTAATCTCCAAAATTATCTAAACCCTACCTCAGATTCCAATATTAACGCACTGATACCGCACTTCCAGATTTGGTGCTAAACCATGCTCTATAATTTTTTTATAAAATGAAACTAAATAATTACACAACATGGTACATATTTTCCGAACTTTTATCAATCTAGGTTTTAGAGAATTTGATAGAAATATTACATTTCATTAAAACTATATAAAAATAAAACTAATTAAACAAAATAATATTCAATGTGTTACCTCTATATAGAAAATTATAATATTGATAAATCTATTAAACCTATTAAAAATGATTTTCAAATGTATAGTAATTATTTAAAATACCCCGAAAGGGGTTTTAAAACAATTAGTAAATTCTATAAAATAATTTTTTTAAATAAGCATACATACATAAAAGTATATTTTCATAAAATTTTAAATCTAGATAAATAAATTTAAAAAACCATTATTTTCTCAAAATAATTATAATTTTATAGATCTTTTGGATTTCTCCATTTAAAATACTAATTTCTAGTAGGTCATTTGTGATATGTGGAAGACCATAATAAAAATCATAAGGATACTAGTCATAACTCATATGGAACAAATTTCTCTAAAGACTTATGGGTTAACTCACCATAATTTCACATAACATACTAGTTCCAATTTTTTAAAACACTTTCAATAGACCTACCTTTCAAAATCCTAAATGAAAACATTTAAAAAATACATATATAATATTCTTTTCTTTAAAAAGAAAATAGGATTTAATATAACATGTCATCAACATAATCTGGAAAGTTTCTAAATCCATTTTTTAGGAAAATCACAGGGTTTAAAAATTATTATACTAATTTAAATATTATAAATAGAGTTCATGATAAAATATATGCACACATTATAGACACAGCTAAAATAATTGTCCCTATTTTTTAATCTTAAATAAAATGGATAATGAAATAAATTCATACTTGGTATAAAAATGCATGATATTTCATTTATAGTTTAGATGATAGACATACCAAAGGGGAAGATACAATTTTTCCCATGAAATAATAGCTTGTTTTAGATTAGAACCTAAAATGATAATAAATATCATTTATAAAAAAAATGTTACACATAAAATATAACCCATAAAATGATAGACTAAGAGAAATTTCAATCCTTTTAATTTAGAATTGGAAATGAATAACTAATCACTTTTGTTTCTTAAAATAAATATATATATATATATATATCATTATATCTAAAATGATAGACTAAGAGAAATTTCAATCCTTTTCATTTAGAATTGGAAATGAATAATTAATCACTTTTGTTTCTTAAAATAAATATATATATATATATCATTATATCTAAAATGATAGAATAAAAATATAATCAAACCCTTCAGTAAAATTTAACAATCCCCATTCAAAACGTGGACATTAAAACAAAAACCCAAGTATTATAAAATCTTTAAAAAGTTTTATAGATAGGTATTAATACACACATATATATACCTATATATATATATGTGTGTATGAATAATATTGTAAGAAAATACTTTGATCGATAATAAAATTAAAATCTTACAAACATAGTATTAGTAATAAAATTTTAAAAAATAATTTTCTTATAAATTATGAAATTAGATAATCAAATATCTATAAATATATACATATATATACATATATATATATATATATATATCATTGTAATATGAAAAAAATATATTTAAAATAAATTAGAATCTTAAAAACAAAGGTTTTAGAAATAAAATTTTAGAATAAAAACCCTTTTCATATGTAGTAAAAATAGATTGTTATGTATGTGTATATATGCACATGTACACACACCTGCATATATATATATATAACCCTTTGTTAAATAACAACAATTTGATGAAATAAAATGATCAATTACTTGTTTTTGGATCAAACGAGGTACTAGGGCTTGAGCAGAATACAAAGGAGAACTTGGGGGTGGAGAATCGAGTGTATCAAAATGTGTGTAAGAGGGTTTATATAGAATAATATATATTTTTCAATTATTCACCACTAAAAATAAAATTGGGATTGAAAAAAAAAATTCAAACCATATTGCTATCATATAAAATTGATCGTGTGGACTTTATGGAAAGGATAGGCTGTATATATATATGGATTTCTTCAGAAGGCATAGAGGGAGAATTCAGCCAAGGATTCGGTTTAATTTAAACCAGTATCCATGTCACCATTAGAGAAAAACGGATCTGAGATAGGGTTATGGGGTAATGGGTCATCGATGAAGGAGACGAAACGGGTGGTCGTCGACCTACTAGTCTGGTGAAACCAAATTCACAAGGAAATATATAAACTGTTAAAATATATTTTCATTTAAGTTTTATTATTTTTTAATGGTTTATTTCATTATTTTTAATGTTTTTTTTCATTTTACATTTATCTTTTGTATGAGTCGTGGAACAACACTTATTTATCTATAGAAAATGGGTCACAACACTTTTTATTTATAATTGATATTAGAATTTTTTTTAAAATCAGAAGAAAAACTTTTTTATATAAAAAGAAAAATCAATACACATTTACAATACTACAACACATATAGATAATAAAATTATTGACAATAATTATATATTTAGAAAATCATATATATTTTTTAATTAAATAAAACATATATATACATAAAAATGATAATTATATGTATTTATAAACATATACTCATATATATATATATATATTAAATCATGTATTTATATAAAAAGTAATTATATATATTTATAAAACATATAATTTCTATTTTCAATTCATGTATATGTTTCTAAAACATTTCATATTTTTATATATTTTGTTGTATTCTTTTAAATTAATTTTATTAATGTTTATATATATAATTTATAATTTCAAAAATTTATAAAACCAAAGAATAATATAAATTCATATATTTATAAAATATATTAACTTAAAAATAATATTAGTTTCTATAAAAAATGTTTTACCCTTAAATATTAAAAAAAATTAAAACTTTCAGATTTTATTTATACCCTTTTAAATAAATAAAAACCAAATTAAATAATATAATTTTTATAATAATATATATAAAAAAATTAAATATTAGAGCATTATTTAAAATAAATAATATATTTTAACTTATTAAAAAACATTCATATTATGTAAATAATATTTCTTTGAATGAATATTTTAGTTTTATAAAATATTTTCTAAAAACATTTCCAGATTATTTTTTGAAAATAAATACATGATTAAAATAAATTTCAATTTAAATTTCTTGGGGTGTTAAAATACTAATTATATAGTGATATAAAGATTTTAAAGTTAAAATCAAGTAAAAAAGTATTTTTTTTGGACTTCAAACTCCAAATATAACAATGCTTTGAATAGCCATGATTCTAACTAAAAATAATATAGGTGAAAATTGAGGAATAAGAATGTGTCATGATATGGGTTTCCATATCACAAGTGCTTTTTTAGGTATTCATGCTTGAATGCACACATCTAAAATGATATGAATGTATTATGGATAAAAAGAGGCCATAAATATTATGAGAATTGTTATATGGAATGGAATATGAGAGATGTGAATATTCAAAGGTGGATATCCAATATTAGATTATTGGTATTATATATCTGTTATTTAATATTTAAGTCTAGGTATCAAGGATGAAATTATAGTCATATGATGAAATTTTTTTATTTTTTTTATTATTATTGAAACATATATTTTATAATATGAATTGAGAGTTAAAGACTAAAAATATTAGGTAATATCACATTGTCGAGATTACAATATGTTTCTATTTTTAAAATATTGAAAAAAATATTCATGTGATTCTATGAATAAAAGAAGAAGAAGAAGAATTGAAATATAATAGAGTAATAAATAATAAAAAATTAATAAATATCTATGGTATTGAATAGAGAAGAAAACATCAGAATTTATTCTTGAATAACTTCATTTGTATCAAAGAGTGGTAGATTGTGATGATATGGTATAGATAAAATTTGGTTCATTGAGGGAGATGAAGAAGGGGGAGTGAAGACCATCCCTATAATAGATTTATATCGTAAAGGAAAAACAATAAGATAAGAAGGAGGAAAATAACATGTTATTATAAATGCATTGAAATTGTCATTAAAGATTTAAGAAAAGAAAGAATAGCAATATGTAAGACTAAGAAGAGAATAGATGAAAATGGATTATACGACTACAGTTTGTTCATGTTTTGTGTCTTCAAGTGATTAATGAATGAAAAGGTAAGGATAGTGATCCCAATCCTAAATATTGTTTAGATGTTACGATACTTGAAGATAGTAAGGTTGATTTTCAAGCTTCTATATTAAAATATTTAATGGAATTTGAAGACCATATTTTGAGGAAGAAAATATTTTATTATTTTTAAATTGGGATATTAAATCTTACCAAATACATTATTCATGATATGAATTTGGAGGATCATTAATGTATCAAGTGATACATTACAATCTAAGCTAAACTTTTATAAATACATTCTGCTATCAAGAGATAGTGGTTTTCCTATGGATGTGAAATTCAACATTTCCATAATGTTTCATTTGGAGTAAAAAATGTCAAGTGTCTTTATTGGTTAAATGATAATACTTTATAACATATTTAAATCACCTTTATACACTAGTGATAAAAATCTGTGTCACAAAATCCATCTGAATAAAGTAATGAGTACATAGCCACACATGGATAAACCCTTGAAACAATTCTCATGAGACTTTTATTTATTTTATTTTAGATACGTATGATTGATATTGAGATTTAAAGAGAATGTATTCAGTCTTTAACCAGTCATAAAGGTTGATTTTCATAAACAAAAATTTTAAAAAGATTATTAATAATTCAC
The DNA here is from genome assembly GCA_963277665.1 of Viscum album. NCBI lineage: Eukaryota > Viridiplantae > Streptophyta > Magnoliopsida > Santalales > Viscaceae > Viscum > Viscum album. Next base: position 1,545,360,669 of record OY728153.1, on the reverse strand, counting down.
CCCCCCCCCTCTTATTGATACATCAACACTTGTTAATTAATGTGGTATCATAGATAATGCATGTTTTATTTGATTAGAAAAATTTTATATGTTTTTTTACTTGTACATGTATTGTACTTTTGAAGAATTTTTAATAGTTTATTCTAATGAACAAAAAAAATTTCATCTTGGTTGATGAAAAAATTGATGTTTAGGATAAATTTTTGAATAATAGGAAGGAAGAAATGTTAATATTTTAGAAATAAATTAAATTATAAACCACATTAACCACTACATTAATATAATCAAAGTGGTTATTTGAATTTTTTAGCATCATAATATTAAAGAATAAGATTTATTAAATAAAGAATTAAAGTTGATTTAATTAGTTTAAGACATCTACAATAAATATATAGATTACATGAAAATAGTTATCACTAGAGCTTTCATATATATATGTGTGTGTGTGTGTGTGTGTGTGTGTGTGTGTGTGTGTGTGTGTGTTTATAAGGAAAATGTGTGATTAAAAAACAAAGTTATTAGTGGAAATAGATGATATAGAAATATAATTGTATAAAAATATAGTAAGGGTGAAAAAATATAATCCAACAAGTTGAATCCAAGGAACAATCATTTTTACTTTTAAATAAAAGTATTCCTTAGATAAATAAGTATTAAAAAACGAAATTTGTGATAAATATATGATAAGTAAAATATTTAAAGACAATATCCTTGTATTGGAATATATTATTATGATCAAGGATTCTCAATTGGAGATAAAATATAAAAACTTAAAGGACCTTGAAAATTATTTATAGAAAATAAAAAAAATGCATAAATATTAGATTATGATGTTAAACATTTAATTATAATAAAAGGTAAGTTCAGTTAAGTAATGGAGAAATCTACTCTCCAAGACGTTTCATAAACCAAACGTAAACCAGTAATATTTAACGACAAAAAAAATATAATACTTTCCAAAATAGTGAGATAATATGTGTTTCCAAGTAAACTTATGTCAAGATTATTACTTCCAAAAAAGACACATGTTATAGGTAATAAGGGATTACAATCTACTAATTATCTACTTTTTCAATCTAAAGGAAATTACTAACCCATATTCTAGAAAAAAAATTTATAATTTTGTTTCACTTTCTTTTATAGGTTATAAATTAAATTCCGAATATGTATGGGTGAATAATATTGATGATAAACCCACCACTTAATCAATGGAATATGAGAAAAAAATTAATGAAATATTATTCCCCAAAATTATCTTAAAAATGGTTGTTTTGTAAAAAAAAGTAAGATTTTAAATATGGATATAATATAACTAAAGGTAAGAGAACAAGACATATAGAAACTTTTTTGTGTTCTAAAATTTTTGGACACTATTTTGTTGAATTATTGAATGATATTACAATTTTATAATGTTATATAAGTCCTAGATTAAGGTAGATTATAATTGAGGTCAAGATAAGACATGCTATTTAGAACAAAAAATTCCCAAAGTAAGATGAGTGTGAATCTGTCTAAAAAAAATATTTAGGTGCTTAAATAATTTCTATAAAAATTGAAACCAAGGTTTCCATTATGATGATCATTTCTAGTATAAGTATTTCAATCTTGATTCATTTATTAAAAGATGAAAACACCACAAAAAATAATATAGAAATGAAATATGGAGATGAGTTTTCTTATGGTGTAATAAAGTGTAAAAAAGTGTTAAAAAATACACCCACGAAAAATGACCTAGGATGCTACACAAAGGAGGAGGTACTTATATTGTAGGAAATTGGATTCATTATGTACCATTAAAAAACTTTCCATGAACAATTATTTTCCTTTAATAAGTATTCATTAACATAAATAACATATATAAGAAATAAAAAATGTATTAATTTAGTGTTAGAAATTCAGGAAGAAGAGTAAGAGATATTTCCAAATAAGGATATCCCAATGATAGAAGAAACATTTTGCAGAAAGTGTGGATAAATAGAAGATTGTAGAAATAAATACATGAAATAGAAAGCAAAAATGGAGAATATGTAAAATAAATAAAAATCACTATTGACTAAATGTTCTAATAATTTTCATTAGAAGACCTATTTTCTATATAAAGATAAAATTAATCATTTTCATAAGTAATATATCATGATATGGACATCATAACTAGAGATATTATAATAAAATAGGGGAAGTAAAAAATAATGAATGTTATTTTATAACTAGTGTAAAAAAATATTCCACATAAAAATAATGATAAAAACAAAAAGAAGACCATGTTCCAATTAATTATCGTGTTTGGAAAAACAAAATAGGAACATGCAAGAAAAGTTACCAAAAATATAGACGTGGAAAGATGAGGTTTTCATGGATGAAAAACATATCTCAATATTCTTTCTCTCATTAATAATTAAAATAAGACTGACATTATTCCCATTTTTTTAATGTAGGGAATTGAAGATGATGAATATAAATTGAGAACTATAAATCTATGAACATTTCAAATATATAATGGTTATCTATTAGAAAATTATTTAATTGATTTATTTATGTCTCCTTAGAGAATTTTAATTTATATATAAAATATTTTTCTATAATTTTTTTAAAGAAAATCAACTATGGTGATGATTTTGTAGAGTGTTTCCTTTGAAAGGGAGATAAGATGAGAAAGCTTCCAGATATTATTGTTTCATGGGAATCTATAATTTCTTAAATGTGATATAATTTTTTATTAATATGTTATGTTGATAATTTTATTCATTCCTTTTATGAAAATATTAATTTTTTTTATTAAGGTGTGATATTTATAATCTAAAGATAATAAGAATAACATGAAGGACAAGAAATCATCATTATTTGAATATTTTTAATATATTTTTTGATATTATTATAAGAGGTTACTTTAAATACCCTTTGAAAAAACCCTTAAATAAGATTAATAAGTTTGTATCACATGCTCCATAGTGCTTTAGAAAATTTGCATTTCAAGTTTAATCACTTCTGTCTTTACACAAAACTAGCTCATGCGTATATAGAGATGATTAATTTATGACTCATTTATTAAAAAAAATGTGACACCACACATAACTCCATGGAATCAAACATTTAACATTTATTAATAAAGAGAAGTTATTTTAATTCATATTAGATCTTGAGATGAGTATGACTACCCCTTTTCTTTATACCTATGAATTTATTATCAATATAGGGGGAGTAGACAAGAGTTGTTAAGTATATATTAAAGTAGTGGCATTTATTGGAATTGAACATAAATGTAAAAGGTGTATTGAAGGGTTTGATAAATTATGTTAATTTTATTTATTGAGAATGTATAAGATAGATATCAATGTATGTTTGGTGAGAATAAAGAACCCAATGAATGAAGAGTCTAAAAGATCCAATTCCTGATGAAATGTTCCATAAACAGTGATTGAAGAACTCATTGAAGATTATTGAGATGCATCTTGTAGTTACATAGGATTATATGCATTGTTGTCAGCCATAGTATTTTTGTTATGATTTAAAATGATATAAATAGATATAATGGTTGATATTTTTCCCTTCAAAATGGTCAAGGAGTAATGTCATTTAGAGTTCATGGATAAAAAATTTTAGTTAATTAGCCTATATATCTTATGATTATACAGTTGGTCTTATTTTCAAATAGTGAAGAGTTTTTATGTGTGATTTGATCATTTTTTTACCAAATGTTCTTTATAAATTAGTTTAGTATAGTTACAATTGAAAAATAATATTTAAAATAATTTGGAAAAAAAATATGGATGAAATAATGATGTAACATCCCTATGTCATCATGAACAATGTTTTTTGGGAATATTGACTAACACACGTGTATGATGGTTGGAGAATATTGATCCTGAATATGGATAATTTTCAGCACTCATTTATCTATGATTAATGAAATATTATTGAAGCGTTGGATAATTATGAATGATATTTGGGTTGGAGGCTGTGAATATACATTAAAGAACTCTAAAATATTCATTATATGATAAAAAAATCTTTTTGAATTGTTCTAAATAATTCATAGAAGGTTTGAAAAATAATCAATTTTATTGAAGTTCTTTTGAGAAAAGGTGGAGTTAGGAGATATTCCTAGATGATTTTTAATGAGATTTTGAGTACATTATATTAATTATAGATTTTATATAAAATATACTTCTATGTGGATTAGAATATAAGAATTAATTAATGTATAAAGATTATGTTATGGTTATTAAAAGTAATATTGTGAAATGAAACATTTTATAAATGGTATGTCAGTTTTTATTAATGATATATAAAATTTTGGATAATAGTTTTTGAAGATAAAAAAGAATTTTGTCAAAGTAAAGTGCCTGGAATTCATATATAATATATTTTCATTTATATGTAAGTATTATCTGCACAATACCTACTAGTGATGCATAATATTTTCTATATGATAAAACATATTTTGATGATGATACATAATATTTTATAATAATTTATAAGATATTTAAGATATTGTAGAATATAAATTTTGACAAGTATCATAAGTACAATAATATGTTATATATTCTATTACTTATAAGAGGGGTAACTATTTGAGAAAGATCATTGGACACAATATCTCTATCATGAAAAAAATGATATTGTCTTATAATGGATTCATTATTTATAATCACATAAAATAATATTATGTTAAACTTTAAAGTTCAAATTCTATGATTCTTTGATTAGTCTTGATTCAATTTTAAAATAATAGAGGTTATACTTTAGAAAATAAGTTTTTATATTATGACGGTTTCTAGGTCAGATGGTTTTTTTCATATGTTCATTCAAACATGCACACATGTATAATTAGATGCATATTTTTTTATAAGAATAAGTCATGAAATTTATGGTAATCATGAGGAGGAAAGGAAGATGAGATATATATAAAATTATATATAGAGATCTGGTCTTTATTATTTTGTATTCTACAACTATTATTTAATATTTAAAGTTTAAATATCAAGAAATAAATTTTAGTATCATCACAATTATTTTTTGAATGTATTTAATATTGGTGAAAAATATCTTTGAAAATTTAGATGTGAATTGAAGACCATGAATTAAAGAAAATATCATGTTATCTATATTGAGGATATTAAAATATTCATATTATCGAATTAATATTCACATGATTCTATAAAAATAATAATAAAAGGAAGATAAAAAGGGGAGGGAACTCTATAATGTTATATTTTTTTAATATCTTGAGTATTAATGGGGGGAGAAAATTGTTACTATATTTATGAAAAAAAATCATGTGTGTCGAAGAGTGAGATAAGATAAAAATATCCTACAGAAAAAATTTACTGCATTAAGGAAGAACAAGAATTAGAGAGTGAACACTAACCCTGTGATATCTTTATATAATATAATACAAAGAACAAGAGAATAACGTGAAATTATCTGAGGTACATACACAACATAGCATTATCTTGATGATAGAGGAGATGAAAGAAAAATATTAAGGTAGTGGAATGGAAGAGTTGATCAAGGTCGACACAGTTGTTTTTCATGTCCATGTTTTGGGTGTTAGGGGATATTAAAGATTGATTGATCAAGGTCAAATATCATGATCCAAACACTACGGGAATTTGGTATTTTCCCAATAGTAATCTACCAACGGTTTCTTCAAATTGTTGCTATAACATAAAAGAAGGCAACATATGCCAATGGTTTGTTAAAACTGTTGGCAATGTGTAAATATACATAAGATTCCCAACAGTTTTTCCAAAATTGTTGAGAAATAATTATTTTCTCTAAGATATACCAACAGTTTTTTTCAAAACCGTTGGTAACAGGAGAGGCTTTTCCCAATGATTTCTAAAAACCCTTGAGAATGTTTTCCCCTCAATACCTAGCGCCCTAGCTCCCCACTCGGCCAGATTTCAGACCCAAATAAAGATCTCCTCCTGAAGTCTTATTGGCAGGGAAACTCTTACCAGCAATATATCCATCTTCAATGAAACAAATTTTTATTTCTAAACATCAAATTAGTAATTGTAACCTTAGTTTTAAGTGTTCTTCCACTTTTTTCTGTTTTCTATTTTGATTTTGGCTATGTTAGAGTTCATGATGTCTTTGGAGTACCGAACCCTTTAATTTTTTTATGTTTCTATTTCTATACTTTAAACATCGTAAAGGGTTTGTTTATTGGGGTGATATGGTACTTTCTATGGACTTTAGTTTAGTTGATAATTGGATTTAGATTTTTCTATTGGTTGGGTGATGGATTAGAATTGTGAACAACCCCAACCCCCACCCCCTGGACAGCCCTCCCCCCCCACCCCATATTGGGCAGCCCCCACCCCCGCCCCCACCCTCCCTATACACCACTCACCTCCCATGGATATCCCAACCCCCCTTGACACTCCCCCACCCTCTTGGACACCCCCCCCCTTTGGATAGCCCCTCCCCCACCCCCACCCCCCTCGGATACCCCACCCCCACCCTCCCTGGACACCCCTCACCCCCCCATGGACATCCCCCCCCCCCCCCCGACCACCACCCCTAGGACACCCACACCCCCTGGAAACCCTCTACCCCCCTTGGACACCCCCCCCCCCCCCCCCGTTCCCTTAGACAACCCCCCTGGACACCACCACACCTCCTAAGTGGCTGACCCAATTTTTAAATTGGAATTAACAATTTAGTTGATTTCCCCTTTCCCCAACGACATTTTCTAAGTGACCCATAGAGCCTTATAAATTGAATTTTTCATGTTTTGATAAATTGAATTTTTCATGTTTTTATAAATTGGATGGGTTGTTTGGAATTAAATGGATAATAAATTATAGTTTGTCATTCTTAATAAATAAAATGATTTTAAATAAAATTACTCGAAGGGGGTGAAGGAGGGGTAGGGGCTGCAGGTGGGGGTTGGGGGTTATAGGGGTGTGGGGAAGGTGGTATGGGCTACCCCAAAGAGGGGTGTGGGCTATCCAGGGGGGTTAGAGTGGGGTTTCTAGTTGGGGGAGGGGGTGTGGGGTGTCCAGGGAGGGGGGTGGGCTATCCAGCTGGGGGCTGTCCAGGTGGGGGGGGGGGGCTATCCAAGTGGGGGTGGGTGGGGGAGGATGTCCATGAGGGGGTGGGGGTGGCAGTCTAGGTGGGTGGGGGGGATGTCCAGGTGGGGGTGGAAAGGGGGGTGGTAAATCCAGATGGGGGTGGGGGTGGGCTGTCCAGGTGGGAGGGCTGTCCAGAAGGGAGGCTAAAGGGGAGGGGGTGTGGGCTTGTCCAGTGAGGGGGTGGGTTGTCCTGTGGGGGGGTCTATCCAGGTTGGTGAGGGGGGTATGGGTTGTCCAAGGAGGGGGGCTATCCAGTGGGGGTGGCAGTGTGGTCTATCTAGGTGGGGGGGGCTATCCAGGGTGGATGTCAGGGAGGTGGATTCAGGGGAGGGGTGCGGTCTATCCAGGGAGGGGTGGGTTGTCCAGGGGTGGTGGTGGATGGGCTATCCAGTTGGGGGTGTGGGCTATCAAGGGGGGGTGGTGGGCTATCCAAGGGGGGTCGGGGTGGGCTCTCTAGGTGTGGGAGTTGGTGTTTGTTGTCTAGGGAGGAGGGGGGTGGGTTGTCCAAGTGTGGTGGGGGTGTCCAGGTGGGGGTGGGGGCAATCTGGGTGGGGTGTGCTGAGGGGTGGGGGCTACAGGGGTGTGGGGGGGTGTGGTCTGTCCAAGGAGTGGGTGGGTTGTCCATTACGATACTCTATAATAAAATATGAATCAAATATAACCAATGTACAGTTGCTTTCACATGTTAACACTTTTCTTGAAGTTCCATACCAACACTCACTCCTACCCTTCCAAGAAGAAGTGATCTCTATAAAGAAATCTCACGTAGGTTCTTATCCACTGTCCATATTGATCTCATTAAAATTTAACATTCATAAAACTCTATATCACCTAATGATATAACAAGGATCATAATCCTATGAGTAGTGTCCCATCAAAACATGGCTCATAAAATCCAATCCACGTTTGATATTTGGTGGTGTATTTAAAATGGGTTGTGTTGTGATTTATATGTATCATATTAATGGTTTACACCAATGTCTTCTTGGTCATATATAATAGGAATTAAATCATGCTATAATTGGATAAAGATTGGATTTTAGGACCCTGGTTTGGGGGTAGACACACCCACCACTTGGATAGCCCCCCCGCCACCTTGGACACCCCCCCCCCCCCACCCCCACCTCCTGGACACCCCCATTGACAGCCCTGCACCCCCATGGACAGCCCTACCACCCCCATGGACAGCCCGCCCACCCCCCATGGACAGCCCACCCACCCCCTGAACACCGTATACCACCTGGACAGCCCCTCCACCCCCATGGACAGCCCACCCACCCACCTCGTACCCCAATCGATAACCCCACCACCCCCTGGATAGCCCACCCACCCCATTGACACCTTGAACCCCCTAAACATCCCCCACCCCATCGAAAGCCCCCCTCCCCCCTAGACCCCCCCCCTAACACCCTGTATTCCTTTTGACAGCCCCGCCACCCCCATGGACACCCAGCCCACACACCCTGTACCCCTCTGTACAGCCCCGCCACCCCCTGGACAGCGCGCCCACCCCCTTGAACACCCCGTACCCTCTAGATATCCCCCTGCCCCCTAGAAAGACCCCCACCCCCCCCCCCCCTCGGACACCCCTGGCCCCCCTAGATAGCCCTGCCACCCCCGTGGACAGCCTTCCCACCCCCATGGACACCCCCTCTCCCCATGGACAGGCCCCCCACCACCGGGGACAGCCCCCCCCCCCCAGACACCTGCCCACCACCCCCCAGACACCCCCCATACACCCGGACACCCCCACCCCTAGAAATCCCCCCCCCAAACACCCCTGACCCCAATGGACAGCCCTACCACCCCCATGGACAGCCCGAACACCCCCTGTGGACAGCCCGCCAACCCCCTGGACACCCAGTACCCCCCTAGACAGCCCCCACACCCCCGCCACCCCCCCCCCCTAGACAGCCCACCCACCCCCTGGACACCTCATACCACCCAGACAACCCCCCAGACACCATCGACCCCCTGGACAGCCTTGCCACCCCTGTGGATAGCCCCACCCACCCCCCTGGACACCCCGTACCCCCTGGACAGCCCCCCACCCCCATGGAAAACTCCCCTGGACACCCACCCACCACCCCCCGGACACCCCCCATCCACCCGAACGCCCCCACCACCTGGTAACACCCCCCCCCCACCCCCCATGACACCCTTGACCCCACTGGATAGCCTCGCCACCCCTGTGGAAAGCCTAACCACCCCTCGTGGATTGCCTGTCCACCCCCTAGACACCATGTACCCACTGGATAGCCCCAACCACCACCTGGACACCTTGTATCCCCTGGACAGCCCCTAGAAATCCCCCCTGGACACCCCTGGCCCCCTAAACAGCCTCGCCACCCCCATGGAAGTCACCCCACCCCCTAGATACCTCGTACCCCCTGGACAGCCCCCCCCCCCCACCCCACCCCCATGGACATCCCACCCACCTGGACACCCCGAACTCCCTAGACACCCCCCCCCAGCCCCTGGACACATCTGACCCCCCTAGACAGCCCTTCCACCCCCTGGACACCCCCACCCCCTTGGGCAATGTATGTGATAACTCAAATAATCTACTAAAATATAAAATTTATTCCATCTAAAATTTAGTCAAATCCTGAATAATTCTCCTCCATAAGTGTACTTGATCTTGTACACTCTTGTATAGTTCCTCAAAGATATTTTGTTATAAATATAGTATTTTTTTCGTCTTTTATAATTATGATTCTCATACAGAGTAGTGTGTTAATTATGGTTTCATATAAAGTGAACAATTCTCATTTACTTAAATATATTTTCGATGGAACATCAATCTTATTGAATTGCTTTTGATGAAATCACATAAGAATTTTTTTTAAAGAATTTATAGAAGTTGGATGTATGAAACCGATCGGATCTCAAGCGATTTTCAAAACAATTTGGAGAGATTTTTAGATTTTTCATTTCACAATGCTTTAGATAGTGGTCACATACACTACCCCTATTACAAGTGTGTTGTAATACCATGGTTGATCCCTGAAGAAGTCAGCTCCCACATAACCAAATATGGTTTTCAAAGAAACTACTCTATTTGGCATCAGAATGCAGAGAAAATGAAATCTCAAATTTCCGATGATTCAAATGAGAGGACTAGATTAGATAATTTGTTATATGACCAGTTTCTATTTATTCATCATCATGAAATAAAAAGGATTCTGACCTAAGAAGATTTTGATATGAGCACACATGATGTGTCTAATGAAAATGATGATGTTGTCAGTGTGAAAAAATGAAATGATGTTGCTACAACTCCAGTATATCGACAATGCAGTAAAATAAAAAAGCTGAAATTTTTAATCTCATTGTTTCATGGGAAAACTATGTATTAGATTTATAATACTATCATCAATTACATTCTTATCTTCTTGACGGACTTACTTCCAGATGATATAGATATTCCCTCAAACCACTATATGGCATGGAAGTTTGTTGAGGAACTTGGATTTTCAAGAAACAAAATTCATGCTTTCCCGAAAGATTAAAGTTTATTCTGGAGTAAAATGCTGAACGGAATGATTGTATAAAATGTGGCACATACCTCGAGAAGCCAAAAGTTGATGGAACACCATAATGTGTGCCACAGAAAGTAATGTGGCACTTTCAATTGATCCCCAAACTCTGAAATCTTTTTATGACTGATGAAATATCAATAAAAATGTGATGGCATGATACCAATAGAAAGAAGATTAATTATGAGTTGGTTCACCCTATAGATGGATTTTCATGGCATAGATTTGATGCTCGATATCCTGATTTTGTATAAGACATGCGTAATGTGAGATTGGGTCTTTCATCTGACAGTTTTAATTTGTTTGGGTAGATGCTTACATCGGACAACACATGGCCTATTTTTATACACATTTATAATCATCCCCCATGGTTGTGTATGAAAAAACCTTTCACTTTCATGAGTATACTCATATTTGGACCTTCTGATCATAGTAATGATATAGACGTATGCATGAAACCTTTAATAAAAGAGTTGAAACTTCTTTGGGATGTGGGTGTGCGCACAAACGATGCATGTTCAAAAGACATGTTTCAGATGTGTATTGCTCTTATGTGGATGATCAATGATTTTCTTACTTATACAATGATGTCTTGATGGAGCACGACGAGAAAAATATCATGTCCTATTTTTATGAAGAATACACAATCTATTAGAATGAAACATCGTTGTAGTTTCAGTTTTATGGGACATCGGCCATTCTTTCCAATAGACCATCCATATAGAAATAATCACCAAATATTTGAAAATACCATGGAGACCGATGATCCACCTCAGCTATGTCTAGAACTGACGTGCTTAATGAATTGAAATATTTAGGTTTTTCATTTGGTAAGGGTCAAATGAAATCTGGAAAGATAAAGAATGTTTCCACTGAAACCTGTTACAATTGGAAGAAGTGAGGTATCTTCTTTGATTTACCTTATTGGTCAACTAATTTGTTATGTCATTTCTTAGACGTAATATACATTGAAAACAATATATGTGAAATATTTCTTTCAATTCTTCTAAATGTTATGGGAAAGATAAAAGATTATTTATAGTCTCTATGTGACTTGGTGGATTGGGGCATCATACCAGGATTGCATCCTATCAAAATCAGTGAAAATAAATGGAAAATTTTATGTACTTCTTATATGATGACACCTACAGAATAAAAATGAAATTTCTGGAAGTACTAGATACTATTAAAATTCTTAATGGCTATTTGAGAAACATATCAAAATTGGTCAATAGAAGAGATTTGAAGCTAAAATCTTGAAAGACTCATGATTATGACAGCCTTATATATAATTTGATTCCAATAGAAATTCGTCATATTTCTTCAAATAATGTAAGGGTGGATGTTAGTCAGTTGTGCCATTTTTTATATATCTTTGTGCTAAGAATTTTTCTAAGTATTTTTTTCAAAAAATGTTGGAAGATGCCCCAATAATTTTTTGTGAGTTAGAGAAAATATTTCCTCCATCATTTTTCACATGCATGATGCATCTGAATATCCATATTCCTACTGAAATACTTATCGGCAGACCTATTTCTTTTCATCATATGTATCCAACTGAAAGAAATATGTACACATTAATGTCTTATGTCTATAATAGGAATCATCCTGAAGATTCTATCATGAATAGTTAATTGGCTCAATAATGTATGGCTTTCTGCTCTATGAATTTGTCTGATCTTACTACAAGATTGAATAGACCAATGAGAAACAAAGAAGAACAGTATGGGTAAATTTAACCCAGTTTTTCATCACTTCCTAAAACATGAGGAATTCCTGGATGAAATACATTGACGACATTAAGCCTTGATGAGTGGGAGATGGCACATCGCATAGTTTTTTTCAACTTTGATTTGTTCGATGACTACATATTTTTGTAAATTGTATATTTTTATCTTATATATATACGTTAAACTATTCATATTTTTATCTACAGGGAACATAAAGTGATGATAAATAAAAAGCATCATTCATTATCTTTGAGAAGGAGGGAGACTTTGCATAGCAAAGAGTTTTCTGATTGGTTAAAATTGAAGGTAATAATATTATTGTTTAAAATTATTAAAACAATAATTAATTATGTTTAATATTGATTTATATTTTAGGTATAGAGTTTTCTTGCTGACTCTATCTCACAGGAAATAAGTGCTTTGGCTTTTGGTCCTTATACTGTGGTTCATGACTGTAAATAAATTGTTATCAATGGTTATAGATTTATTATCACTAAACGATCAAAGAACATAAGAACACAACATGATGGTGTTATGTTTACTACGACGACAGACTGTTATGCTAGTGCATCAGATAGTAGACTGCAATTTGAAAATTTAGGTTATTACGGAGTCACTGAAAAAAATAATAATATGGGATTGTTATTCTCATGGATGAGTCACGCTGATGAAATGTAAGTGGTTTGATTCGTTGATGAGGCAGGGAACATTTATTGATGATTTTTTATTTAGAGTAATTGATATGGCTCTCACTCTTTCTATCGATGAACCATATGTATTGGCATCAATGGAAAATCAAATTTTTTATGTCAAAGACCATCTTTGACCTGAATTTTGTGTCATTATTGAAGTAAATTAAAGACATATTTTTGATGATGGAATTGACACCATCCCTACTACCATTGGAAATGATCCATTTAGTAATTTTGATGACTCTAATAGCTTAATTTTCAGAGTTGATTGTGAACCTGAAGTTGTGGTGGGAAATATATAAAATCATCCATTCATGTTCTCAATTTTTTTGTTTTACCTTGACTTGGGATGTTATGGTTGTTACTATTCAAATTGATTTAATATTTATTACAAATATGTTTTATCCTACCTGAACGTTATGTGAATTTTCAAGGTTAATTAGTTGCAATTTTATTTGAATTGCATTTTCTAATTTGGAATTGAACTGTATTTAAAACTACGAAACCAGCATTTCTAACTTAGTCAACATTTCAATGATTTAACTGTGATTTGTATAAAATTTTTATGAATCTAATACCTCTATTTAACATTTCACCAGGTAATTAAAATGATGGTTTTTATTCTTCTGTAAAACATCTATTGAAACCTGCATCATCTACCTGAGCTAAAGAAATTAAATTTTTCCTTAATTTTGACAACTGGTTTACCACTTATGAATCTGTTAGAATCAATGTAATATGATTTTAATATACTGATGAAACTTAGTAAATAACCATCCTACTAAAAATTAAATTTCTTTATTACATCTCGTACGATTTATTGACTTCATTATATATTTTTTCAAGACCACTTAAAATAATAGTTAGTTAAATTATCCTTGAATCCCCCTATTCCCTCTCATTTATTTTGTTTTTTGTGTTACACATTAGTTAGCCTTTTTTAAATACTTCTATATTTGTTTTCAAATGTAGGAAATGAAAAAAATTTAAGAGAGGTGATGAAAACATATTATAGACAACAATTGTCGCATGACTAAGCTGGTCATTCCACCACTAGTTCCTGCAGTGAGTATTTTATTTCAAATATATATACTTAAATAATATATAATGTCATGTGATTAATTTTTTTAAAAAAATTTGCAGGATTCGTCAATTAGAAAATATTTATTTGATTATAATACTAGTAGTGGTCCCAGTACTCAAGGTGTTGAAAATGAGGGGGTGGTACGAGAGCTAGACAATCTAGTCGGTGTACCCGATTAGACCCTACCCATCCCACTAACATACCATCCATCCCACATGCTGATCCTGGTGTGTCATTAGGGACACATGAGATATTTAGGCCTCCCATTATTTCACCACTATTTATATCTAAGCCTACTCACCCATTTGTACCATATTTGATGATGATTCCCACTACCAACCAGCATTCGTCCAGCCATCCCTGTCATCTTCTTTTACTACTGCTTCCTTCTCTTCAGGCTTTTATATTCTATCTTCTTCTACTCTTGCTTTGCCAAAGACTGTCCCTGCAGAAGATACATTAGGACCCACTCCATATGTAGTGGGTGTTCCCTTAGTTTCTGCAAATCCAGCAGTGTCCATTGATCAGAATACCGTAGGTATACTTATACAACCCTAACAAATTTTTACACCATTATTTTTTTCATTATAACATATATTGATAAAATATTTGTTTTTATTTCATAACAGACACATCTACTAATAGGAGCCAGGGCATGGGAATACATGCATGCGTGTGGTGTTGAACAACCACACATAGTTTATGGTGGACTACAATGAAGATAGTCATATGATTGAAAAATCAGGTTAGTAATGTCGGAGTTTTTTAGCGATGCTAGCCAAATACTCTAACATCATTCTTGTCAGCCCGATCTCATGGAGAGAGCTTCCAAATGAAGTCAAGGATAAATCCTGGGTAGAGATACAGGTAAAATCAATCTGTTGTATTTAATGTAATATATTAATTTTTGTATTTATATGATTTAATATTTTGGTGTCAGCTACGGTTTAATTTCCCTGATGGTGAGGGTGCACGACCATCACGTTTAAAGGATTTAGACGAGCTTTGGAGAGCTTATAAGCATGAGTTGTACATTGGCTGGTGTGCTAGAGTGGTAATGGAGTTAGAGTTGGTCCTTGTCATGGATTATTGTCAGTTAGAAAAGTACCAAAAGACGATTACTCATTAGACAACTACCCAATTTAAGGTAATAATCACATTAGATGTATTTAAATGATAATTTTCATGTTTTACATTAATACTAATTATTCAATTTTATTTAGGATTCATATGGAAGAAATAAAAAACATTGATGCTAAAAAATACATCCACACATTGGGACATACTATGGTTCCAAATCATGAGAGGAAGTATGTATGACAGTTTATAATCTTTTTTTACGACTTGCACTTTCTATTGCTTCCTCCATAATCTATTTGATTTCTAAAGTTGTTATATAATTTTAGTTATGAAATTAATTTTTATTTGGAATCCTATTTTTAATTTTGGTTTCCTACATTCATTGTCATTGTAAAGTATTAAATTGAATATATAAGGATTTGTGACTCGATCAAAACTGTTTTTCATTAGTAGAAAAAAGAAAGATGGAAGTACGGGTTAATGAACTGACTCAGCTGCAGATTGTAAGATTTTACTATGTAAATTTAAAATTTTAATCTCTATTTTGAAGCATAATAATCTATTTATATTTGTAACAGGCTACTTTAGAGGACCTTGATGCCCTAGAACCTAAAACTTTTGGGCCAAAAGATCACTTATATCAAGTGTTGGGATATGAGCACCCTGGTAGAGTACACTGCCGACCTAGGAAGAGTATAGTTTTGATGAGGTATTGGCCCTCCTAAGGTATGAGTCATACTGCCACTGAGTTGTATAAGGTTAAGGCACAAGCAAAACAAGCTGAAAAAAGGGCCACAGATATGGCAGAACTGTTTGTTAGGGAAAACACTACATTTATGAAAATAATGGAAGTTTTATGTCCAACACTTCCACCAGATGCCAACACTTCTTGTGATGAATATATGTCATCGATGTATTCTATATATGTTGCACCAGGTAGAAGTTATAGTGGTGGTCGAGACGAGGGAGAGGAGGAGGCCGAGGTGGAAGAGGAGGAGGATGAGGCAGAATAGGAGGGTGAGGAGGAGGGCGAGGTGGAGGAGGATGGCGATGAAGAGGTTGAGGCTGGGTATAAGGGTGAGGATGAGGTCAGTGATGATGAAGGGGATGATGATAAAGATGAGGGTGAGGGTCATGATAATGGTGATGATAGTGATGGTGATGAGGAACAAATTGAACAATTACATTTTTGACTAATATTACTGACCATTGATGTTTATTGACTTGTTGTGCCTATATTTATGCATGATTAGGTAGGTCGCATTAACTTTATTTTTTATCTATAAATAATAAAACTTTACTTGATGATTTATGGTGACTGATTCACCCCTCCCCTAGATAGCCCCCAGCCCCTAGACACCTCGTACCACCTGGATAGACCTGCACCCTTGTGGACAACTCTCCCACCCCCTGGACAGCCCCACCCCTTTAGACATCCCCCCACCCCCTAGACACCCCATACCCCCACCCATATAGCCCCGCCCACCCCTATAGATAGCCCACGCACCCCCCCCCCCCCCCCGCACGGATACCCCCTTCCCCCAGGACAGCCCGACCACCCCCATGGACAGCCCGCCCACCGCCTGGACACCCAATCCCCCTGTGGAAATCCCCCTCACACCCTTGACGGCCCCACCCACCCCATGGACCCCCCATACCCCCCTAGACAGTCCCGCCCACCCCCGTGGACAGCTCCGCTCACCCCCCCCCCCCCCCCCTGAACAGCCCCACCCGCCCCCTGGACAAACCCTTCCTTTTGGACAGCTCCCCCCCCCCCCCCACATCCCTCTTGGACAACCACTCCATCCCCTATGGATAGCCCACCAACCCTCATAGACACCTCGTACCCCCCTAGACAGCCCCACCCACCCCCGGGACTGCCCGTTCCCTATGGACACCCCCCCCCCCGGGCTTCCCACCCCCTGGACACCCCTACCCACTGTGGACAACCCCCACCCCAGTGGACACCCGTTACCCCCTAGACACCCCCCCCCCTCATAGACAGCCCCGCCTACCCCCTTGGACACCCCTGACCCTCTAGACAGCCCTACCACCCACGTGGACCCCCCCCCCCCATAGAAACCACCCCACTTCCCTTGGACCCCCCCCCCCCTGAAAAGCCCCCCAACCCCCAGACACCACACCACCCCCTGGACAGCCCACCCACCCCCCCCCCACCACCCTTGACCGACCACACCCCCTAGATAGCCCCCCCCCCCCCCCCCCTCAGACACCCCAATCCCTACGAACACCCCCACCCCTCTGAACACCCCTACCCCCCTTGGACAGCCACCCCAAACCCCTAAACTTCCCCCAACCCCCTGAATTCGGAATTTAATTCTTTAGGTATTTAATTAACATATGAATTATTTGTTAATCATGTATGGGTATACTTGTTGTATGTGTATACTTGTTGTAATTACCCTATGAATTATGTGTTAATTATGTTAATGGTGTATGTAACTCTAACTATGATGGGCTCTCAGAAATGTGAGTGTCCTCTCACCATTACAATACGTCTCCACTGAAGAAATTAAAATGAGCTATTTGGAAGATTGGTTGTCATGTGAAGATTGAAATGGGTAAAACTATGTCATGGTACATGTCACTGTTGGATGAGTATTTTTTTATATGCGATATTTCATGTGTTTTTTTGTTCTATTTTATGTAAAAATTGTTCTATTTAAAAGTGTTGTTTGCAGTTGTGTTTATAGGTGTATGCAGTGGAGGGAATGGGTGGTTGTTGTGCTGTTTTCTGGAAAAAACACTATACCAATGGTTTTAAACTGTTGGTAAAGTGTTTTTGGAGAATATTTTTATCAAAAGTTTGAATAAACTGTTGGTATACTGTATTTTTATAATAATTTTACCAACAGTTTGAAGGAACCATTGGTAATACTATATACCAACGGTTTCAATCCATTGGTAAACTATATATAATCTATTTACACCAACGGTGGATAGACCGTTGGAATAAATATAAACCAAAAGTTTCTATAAAACCGTTGGCATACTGAAGGTTACAGTGTCGTATACCAATAGTTATAGGAAAACCATTGGTATAGGCCTTTTACAACGGCTTACAAGCCAATGGTTTGCAAAACTGTTGGTATATATTACACCAACAGTTTTGATGCCTATACCAATGGTTTCAAACAATTGGTATATATTGTATTTCCAATAGTGTGATTAATCATAGTAAGTTTTGATATATCAATAAAATAAGTTACATGTGTATTCTACTATACCAGAAGAGAAATTTACAATCAAATACCTATTTCGTAGAAAAAATATCATTCATTATTGTTTTAGTAGAATCCTAGAGCTAATAAAGATCACTTTTATGAGTGGAAGTTATAGGATCATGGAATATTGTAGATATCTAGTATAATATAAGTAAATCTAATTCATTGACTATCTAGTATTTGGGTATATTTATTTTCCTATGGATATGATTGTTAACTGGGAACTGAGGTTTTCTCTAGAGTAAAAACCATCTAGTGTATGTGTTGAGTTAAAGATGCTACCATCCAACCTATTTTAACAATGTTTCTACACTAGTGATTAAATTTGTGTCTCGGCCTTGAGTTGAAGACATCATGGATTAGTCACCCACACATGGTGTGAATATTGTAATAAAACATATCTTCCTTTAGTTTAATTCCTTTTAGTTACATATGGGTGAAAATGATATTTCAAGAGATAGGATAGATACTTCAACCAATAATAAAGGTTGATTTCATGAAATAAATTATAAAAATATTATAACTTGTTCATCTGACCCTTCTTATTAATACATCACCTCTTTCCAGGGAACTTCAAGAAAATAATTAATTGATAAATATGTATATAGATATTTATCTTATATCATTAAAATAAAAGAAATAAATACATTTAACATTCACAAATATAAATTAAAAAAGGATATTTATAAAAAAATTATTTAAAAATCAAAATGAAACATTTATGCTTTCTTAGGTAGATCATTTTTTAATTTCATTGGACCAATCCACCAAATAATTAATTAATTCTTAAAAATAATGTTTTAAATAATGAAATAAGAAAATTTCCATTCCCTCCTTAATCACCAATTTTATAAAATCTTTTCTAGTATCCTTTACCCTTTTAATTAACCCTATTTTCTATTTATTTTAATAATTTTATAATTTTTCTTTTTTCTTTATAGAATTTAATTTTTTTATCTCATTTATTACTATAGAATCCTTAACTTACTCAATTTCATACTTTCCCAAATTCTCAAATTCATCATCAAAATTGTGTAACACTTGATAAATTTTGAACTTCACTTCTTTTTCACTAACTTCATAAGATAGAATCCAACATTGAATATCAACTAAGTTCATATCATTATGAAAAAAACCTTTCTATTTTTAAGGGATTATTTCCATTCATCTATCTCAAGAAAATGAAAATCCATGAAAAAGTAAAATTTATCAATTTAACCAAAACATCCTCAATAAAACCTTATAGATATCACACTTTTGAGTCTACCAATTAATGATCCACCTTTGTGGGATTTATCTACCCCAATTAAAAACTTTTGAATATTTATTATGACATGATTTTCATGTAAGAACCTAAATCACAAAAATATATTCTATATTTTTGAGATCCTATGAAAACGGAAATTAAAAAATTACTTAGATATTTTTATTATTTTTTGAACACCCCAAAATCATAGTTGATCACTCTCTAATTATAAGATATCTGGTTTTATAATGAAGTACGAGCATATTAAATTTCAATATAATTATTTTTCCCTGTTATTAAAGTGTTTAAAGGTTTTTGGAAGGTCTTGGGAGAATAAAGTTCCTGATCAGAGCTCATAGCTTCAATTTTTTGAGAAATAGCTTGAGGTGCACAGTTGGTGCATGATTAATAATAATAGTGCACCTCAACTGTGTCACCCTGTAAGAGGAGGTGAAAGGTTGTTTTTACTATGAATAAGATCTATCACACTATGAGGGAAAAGTAAGACCTGTTGTAGAGTGGAAACGCATCATCAGTACATGGTTTGTCTAACTGTGTTCCTAACACTGCGAGTTTTTGGTTCAGTTAGAGAGAGTTGGATTACAGTTGGTGAAATTCTTGGCCTACCATGTGGCCAAACCATGTACCCCTTTAAATAAGGGTAAAATTACCCTTTCCCATAAATAATTATTACCAATCACCCCCTATATTTTTATTCTATAGGAATAGAAACCCTCCTATATTAGAGATCCTCTATGGAATTGACCATGGATTTGATCCCGTCTCTCATCTGATACCTAATAAAACTGTCATTTTTTGCATTGGAATCATAGAGGTAAGTGGTTTAATCCATTACATTCCTTTTTTAGTATATTTTTCCATATTAAAATTTATTTCTACTGAAGAATATATTTCTTATTTTCAATTCTTCAATCTATTTCCCAATTTGTTTCATTTTATCCCAAATTAAACCCTAATTCTAGATGAGGGTTCATCAAACTCCTTAATGTATGTGGTCTATAACTTTCACTTAGGAGTCATCATTTATAGCTTACACATTAGTGTTTTACCCTATACTTTCTGAGAATTTCTCCATAAATTAATATACTCTTAAATGTGATGTCTAAAACAAATATTTAAACATGTTATTACACCCATATATAAGGTTGGAGGTTGTCAACCTCTACCCAATCCACCCTTGATGTGGGTTGATTTTATTAATAATTTTCACACCACCCTAGGGGTGAGTTAAGATTTACTTTTATTAATGGGATTCATATGTAAATTAAATAAATTATAAAAGGTTTCATACCTTGTTTTGAACCGTGACATTTATAAATGATATGAGTAATGAAATGGAATAAATGGGATTTTCTGAATGAAACAAAAAATCCATTGGATTATGCATAACTATGTAAGTGATTAGTGAAGTTTCAGAGACACTAACATGGTATTCCTTCTTATCACATGTATATAAATTATTAAATAATTGAGTATGGTTAATTTAATTGATAAAGGGTATGGAAATTGACATGGTCCCTTTATCCCTTTATAATTAATTAAGTGGAACTGATTAAAGGTATATATTCTAACATGGCCTCATTCCTTTTCAATAATACATCAAATTGTTAATGAAATGATTATTATAAATTCAATTGATAAAAGATAATGGAGACTAACATGGCCCTTTGAATCCTTTTATTGATTACATTGATAATGGGTGATATAATATGGCACTGATGACCCACTTTCATAAGATATATTGGATGCCTTGGATTGTTAACATGGATATGTCTTGCTCAGACCACCTCAAACATGCTCCTTGGGGTCCACCAAATTCTTTACTATGTTTTCAATGGATGAGATCCATAGAATCTAATAGGATCCCACAACCATTTTTTGTAACACTCTAAGCTTCCACGGTACGCTTCTCATTGAATAATACAGTGGTGTGTGTTGTACGCAACTTTGAGTTCTAACACACACCACAACCAATAAAACTAGCCGTTATGAATAGTAATACCCACTTTTTGAAATTTTATAAATTTTATCTTTCAAAATGGACTTAATTTTTGGATTCGTAATATCGAAATTAGATTAGTGTGAATTTTTGGTATTTATCAGAAAACATTCAATTTTTTATGAATATTGAAAAACACTGAGTTATAGTTTAAAACCAAATTTTTATTTAAATAATTATTTATTTTATTTAAAATTAATTAAGGTCAAAATAGATACATAATACCTATATAAGTTCAATTTAATTCATTGGAGTTAGTTTAGAATAATTTTAGATATATAAAAATTTTATTGAACTTTTCACTGTCTTTTACCCACCTCCTAGGATAATTTGGAAATTCACATAAAACATAGTTTTACTACTTCTATGAGTGGAATTTCGAAAATCTGAGAGACACGGTTAATATCAAGGAGTAAAATGTGATTCAATAAGATAAAAATAATTTTTGTTGAATAGTAACTTTTTACTTTTATTTTCCACAGTTAAAAGTAAATAGGGTGATTAAGGGTAAAAATGTTATTAATATTACCCTAACACATGTCCTAATTATATTGTACAAGTGTATATCGACCAAAAAAAACTTAGGAATAAAATATTATCATTTAGGTCCACTTGAATTAGATTAGGACATTTATTATTATTTAATTCAAAGAAGAGTTAAAAGAGTTAAAATCAAAGTATAATTACTAAAACATTTTTAATAAAGGGTTATACATAAGATAAATTTGATTAAAAATATTCATTAGAAATATAAAATTATTTCCTACTTAATGGTATTTTATTTATAATTTTTCAACATTTAATAACTAAACTTATTTATTACACAATAATAATGCAGTATTATCCTTATTAATGAAAGAATCAAATAATTGGTATTATAAAAGTTAAAATAAATATAATTTGAAGTTTTTGATTCCATACACAAATTTTATTGGTTAATATGACATTTTAGTATTTCTTAAATGAATTGTTTTCGAATTAATAAAGTTTTTAACACTTTAACAAAAATCATTTAATAAATATTTTCAAAATTGACATAAATGAGTTTTAAAACAAGTATTATATTATTAATTTATATTCTATTCATAAAAATCTAAGGTTAGGACAAAGGACTTATATCATGATAGGTGTATCATTAATGGAACACTTGGGGGTATTTTGGATGTATATAGTAATTTTATTAACTATATAATATAAAAATACAAAGTGACATGGTAAATATCAATCTAATTAACTAAGAGTTAAAACTAAAAGATAAGGTTAATATAATGACCCAAACCTGTCTAAAATTTATTGGTTCAAAGTATTTTGACCCATACCCACCGTATACTTTTAATAATCCACTTTTGAGCCATTAGAAATCAAATATGAATTTATTATAAAATAATACTTTATGTTTTCCTAAAGATCCCCTCCTTCCCCTTATAAAAGGACACCACTTCTAACCAATTCTTCACACCCTCATTGTCTTTTGGTTTGGCCACCCCTGACCCAATATTCTCTCAACTTTCCTCACTTAAACCTAGAGGCCTTAGTTTGATCTGAAATCCAACCTAAGGAGCCCTTTTGATCAAATCAAAAGGAAGAACCCGAAGAAGATGTAATGTTTTCACCACCCTCTTTCAAGTTCCTTTCTTCTTCAACTTCTTAATTATTTGTTATTCCCATTCTAAAATAATAACTCCAGTATCTTCTATATACTGTTATGTTATTATAAATATGTTACAACCATATTCAGTATTTTATCCATCCATTGAATGACATATCACCATATGTGCGTACGTACGGCTTACCGTCTCCACGTCGCGGTGTAATTGTTATTCAAAATATTATTATTTGGATGGGTATAATAATGATGTGTAATTCATGTAAATAATAAATATAACATGATAATTACTATGTATATATGATATACTATCCAATTATATATTATTTTAATGTCAAAATAATTATATTTTCGCCCGTGTGTACGTACGGATTGTCGTCTCCACAAATGCGATGAGATTCATTCCCCATTGTATCCACTCAAGAATAAATTTTATTTGATGATTAAAAATAATTTTTAGAGACATTATACCATTCTGGATATGAATAGTATATATTCCATCCATAACAAATATGGCTCACATAACAAAGAATATAAAGAAAAACGAATCCATTAACACCCAAAACGATGATAATACTAAGATATTATTAACAAAGCATTATTACAAGATAATATATGATATCATAATTATGTATATGGTTCTTTTATAATTTAATAACAATTTTTTAACTATTATACAGGAGGTTAATATACCATCGACTAAGTAAAAGTACAAGGTAAGGGTTTATTTCACAATCTCTTCATTATCCGAGGTTGTTTATACGTAATTATCTACTAGGACAACTTTATCATCCACATCCATGTTTCTTAAAAATGTATTTCAAATCATTATTACTATTTTAAAGACTATGGGTTAAATTCATTTATACCCTTGTTGACTTATTATAATAAGTTTATAAAGTAATTTTTCTGTCGTTTTCCAAACAAGGTCCTTTTTAACCTTTTCGACAGAATTAAAGTAAGAATGCATTTTTAAACTTATACAGAGGGTGTGGATATTTTCAGACATTATAAAATCATCCAAGCTTCCCTTAAAATTTTATAAGAATATTTTCAAAAGTAAATTTTTTATTTAATAATTATGTGACTTTTAAATGATTTCAAAAAAAAGAGATATTTCTCTCAAATAGTTTTGATTTCATCTATATCAACATCTTTTGATGGATTTTAAGCTTATATGAAGTTGATTTATTAAGAAAAACTCCCATATTGTATTGAAGGTTTTTTGATATGTTTGATTGTGGATGTGTTATTTTTATACCATTCATGGTTTATTGAGAAAGTATTTACATTTCGTATGCTAGTTTTAATATGAATGTTTATGTTCTGTTTAAACCTATTCATATGAGGAATGCATTGGACTTAATATGTGATGGGCAGAGCCTGCTATAGCTCCTCGATGCATTAGTATGTCTCATGAGACAAACTAGTGTCTTGGCACAAGGACTTGACAAAATCCTATTTATAGTCTTGGCACAAGGCCTTGACTTTGTGTTTATGATAGTATAGAATTATGTATTCCATCATTATGAAAGTGGTTATTGATATTGCATGTGATTATTCGACTACTAGAATATCCATGTGAATAAGTAAATGGAATTATTTCATTTTATTTTTTCCATATTATGCTGAAGTTCAAGTTTAAAAGGCTTTTGTTTTAGTTATACATTGCCTTAAATGTTTATGATTATTTATGAAAGTTTCCACTATATTGTTATCCTTACTGGGCATTTAATCTCACCCCTTTCTATGTTTTATTTTTCCCAAGATGTGAAAAGTATTTTATGAATGACCTATAGGGATTGCACAAGGGGATATGAGTGTGGAGACAAGATGTTGTTGTAGTTTTCACTTTAGTATGTAATGTAAGACTTGTGAATGTATCTAGTGTTTCCAAGGGTACTAAACTAATCAGTCTATAGAGGTTTGATCATTTGTGATCATTTCAATGTTATGTAATAATGCGCTGACTCTGGGTAACTGGGGGCAGGGTGTTACAGTTGGTATCAGAGGTAGTTTAGTACAAACCTTGGATGCTAGATTTAGATAAACTCTGATTAGAGCACATATCCCTAAGATAGACATTGAGGATTGGAATAGAAGAAATTCCTAGAATTTTGGTATTGTAGAGATTTTGTGAGTTTTCTGAGAAATAGATCCATGTCTGGATACAAGCATGTAGAGGCGGCTCTGGCACAGATGTACCTAGGGGTAAAACCTGAAAACACCACTTTGATCTAGACTCGAACGTGAATTGGTGCACGACAACGGGCCTTGTTGCACTCTTAGATACGACACTCCCGGTGGATATGATTAGGATAATTCTCATTTTCTTTACAAACCATTATGAAGGTTTTATGAGTATATACATCCTAAAAGAAAACATTTTTTTATGATTATGGATTATATCCATAAATAGTTCAATTTATGTTAAGTGTTTTAAAAGTATGGAATTATGTATTTTGATTCATAAACTGATCTAGATTATGACATTTTTTAGAAATGGAGCCTAGTGGAAGGAATGAAAACTGTATCAACGCACGCACTCCATGTAGGGATTTCTTTCCTGATCAAGATAATTATACTGGAGCTGGTGATGCAATTGGTGCTGATCAGCTAATCACCATACTGAGACAACTCACTCAGGTTATGAATAATAACCTTACCCGTATGGAGCACCCTGATCCGCAGCGTAGAGTATCAATGTTAGATCACTTCATGAGGAAACAACCACCAACATTCAATGTGAGTACAAATCTCATAGTAGCTAAGCAATGGATAAATTCCTTAGAGAAAATATTCCATTCCTTGGAGAGTAGCGAAAGGGAAAACGTTGTCATGGTAGTTTCCCGCCTCACTGGAGATACTTATCAATGGTGGTCATTGATTCAAAACCCAAAGTAAGATGATGAAGTATCAAATATGGAGTAGAGGGAGTTCAAAGAGCTTTTCTTAGAGAAATAATTTTCTCGTGACCATCGAGCAGATATGGAAAGGCAATTTCTGAGTCTGAGACAAAAGGATGATGAGAATGTCGAAAAGTATGAGGAAAACTTTAAAAGGTTAGAAAGGTATGTTGCAGATTATATACGTAGCCCATGAAGTAAGATTGATCATTTCTTTTATGGGTTAAAACCATTTCTTCGTCAAGAATTAGTCTCATAAACCTTCTCGTTGTACAAAGATATTGTCTCATGTGATATCTAGACAGAAAAAGAATTCTCTAAGCCTTATGACTTTAAAGAAACCCAAGAGAAGAAAAGATCTTCCAATCAATCTAGAAATGGAAATAAGGAGAAGAAGGGAAAAGTTTAATGTCCATCCTGTATTAAATGTGGTAGGAAACACCCTGGTACTTTCTTAAAAGGAATGGGAGTTTGTTACAAGAGTGGTGAAAAGGGCCACCATGCTCGTGATTGTAAGGGGAATAAAGAATCTACCGATGTTCGATGATACAACTACATGGAGATGAAACATTATGCAAATGAATGTCCTAAGAATCAGGGGAACTTACCTCAGAAAAGGCCAAGGGATCAAGGCCAAGCTTATGCTATCACTACTACTGAGGTAGAAGCTCTGAAAGACATGGTGGTAGGTAATTTAATGGTTTCCTCAAGTTTAGAAAATAATTTATTTGATTCCGGATCATCGCATTGTTTCATATCCTCCCAGTTTGATATGAAAATTAGATATTTCCAATTTGATTTAATAAGGGAGTTGTCAGTCAAAACTCATAAGGTAAGTATCATTGCTACAAAGTTCTGTGAATCAGTTCCCATTAAAGTATATAAGTGTTCTTTATCTATTGATCTCATCGTCATACATATGATTGAGTTTGATATAATCCTCGGTATAGATTGGATTTTGGACCATGATGTGAATATTTATTGTAAGAATAAAAAGGTTACGATTTTTGATGATGATGATAAAGAACACCTTATCTTTAGAGTAGAATCATCACCACTTCATTCTTATCTAAATCCACTCCCAGTACCTCTAATAAATTCAATTATTGGGGAGGAAGAGAATGAAATGACTATGAGTGAGGAAAGGAATGTTCAAATAGAGGATGTACCTATTGTGAGAGAATATGTTTATGTGTTTCCAGAAGATTTACCTGGACATCCTATAGAATGAGATATTGAGTTTTCCATGGATTTAATTCCTGGATCAAGGCCTATATCGAAGACCCCTTATAGAATGGCCACTGTGGAGTTAGTTAAACTAAAGAAACAATAAGAGTAATTGATCAATAAGGTATTTATTCACCCTAGTGTTTCTCCATGAGTGGCCCCTGTCCTTTTTGTTAAGAATAAAGATGTATCTATGAGGTTATGTATAGACTACAGGGAGATAAATTCTATAAAAATAAAGAACAAGTATCCCCTAAATTGCATTGATGATTTATTTGACCAACTGCATAGAGCTCAATACTTTTCAAAGATTGACCTTCGATCTAGATACCATCAGTTGTGTGTGAAGAAGGAAGACATTCCGAAGACAGTATTTTGAACTAGGTACGGGAATTATGAGTTTACAGTAATGCCTTTTGGGATGACTAATGTACCCTCAGTTTTCATGAATCTGATTAACAGAGTTTTCAAGGAATATCTTGATGACTTTGTAGTGGTATTTATTGATGATATCTTGGTATACTCCAAAAGCTACAAAGATCATGAAAATCAATTGCACATTATATTAAAGACTCTGAGAAGACATGATTTATATTGGAAGTTTAGCAAGTGTGAATTCTGGCTTCATGAGATTTCTTTTCATGGCCATATTGTCTCTAATGATGGAATTTCCATTGATCCTTCTAAGAGAAGAGAAATCCAAGAATGGCCAGAACCAACGAGTATAACTGAGGTACGTAGTTTTATTGGTTTGGCAGGTTATTATCGACATTTCGTCCATAATTTTTCCTAGTTGGCTAACCCATTAACAAAGATCACACTTAAAGGGGTTAAATTTGTTTGGACAAAAGATTTTGAAGAATGTTTTGAAGAACTTAATAGAAACTTAGTTAATGCTCTTATATTGACTCTACCATCAGGGAATTATGGTTATGTTATTTATAGTGATTCATCGAAGAAAGGACTTGGATGTGTCCTTATGTAGAATGGTAGGGTTGTTTCATATGCATCACAACAGTTGAAAATTCATGAGAAAAACTATCCTAATCATGATCTCGAGTTAGTAGTTGTGATATTTTCTTTGAAGATATGGAGACACTACCTCTATGGTGAAAAATGTGAGATTTATACTGATCACAAGATTTTGATGTATAGTTTCTCAAAAAAATAACTCAATGTGAGGAAAAGGAGATGGCTTGAACTACTTAAGGATTATGATTGTATGATACACTACCACCTAGGGAAGAAAAATAAGGTGGAAGATGCTTTGAGCAGAAAATATCATGGAGTTTTCAACATGATGAGAATTCAAAGGAATCCTATTTTCATGGATCTAGTGAAGATGGATATGGGAATTACCATGGATGTTGAAACATTGATACTTTTTCAAATGGTTTCCAAACCATATTTACTATAAAGGATAAAGAGTTCTCAAACTGGTGATGAAGAGCTTCAAAAGAAGATTAAAGCTGTGAATGATGAGAGATTGAGAGACTTTGTGTATGAAGAAGGAATTTTGAAATTTGGGAAGAGACTTTGTGTTCCCGATATACCTAATCTAAAAAGAGAATTATTGGATGATGTTCATAGTTCAAATTTCTCTATACACCCTGGGAGCACCAAAATGTATAGAGATTTAAAGGAACATTTTTGGTGGGACAACATGAAGAGGGAGATTGCTGATTTTGTGTCAAGATGTATTATTTGTCAACAAGTGAAAGCTGGAAGGCAATATCCTAGAGGAGTCATGCAACCTCTTCCCATACCTGAGTGGAAATGGGATAATATCATGATAGACTTGTTCATGGGACTACCAAAGACTCCTAGAAGGAATGATGCAATATGGGTTATTGTTGATCGTCTTACCAAGTCAGCACATTTTATTGCCATAAGTGAAGATTTACCACTTGAACATATTTCAAGACTATATATTAATGAAGTTGTGAGACTTCATGGAGTACCCCTGTCAATAGTTTCAGATCATGATACTTGTTTTACTTCAAGATTCTGGAAAACTCTTCAGAAATCCCTGGATTCTGAACTTCATTTGAGCACTACCTACCACCCTCAAACAGATTGAAAATCAGAACTGACTATTCAAACCTTAGAAGACATGTTGAGATCTTGCTCACTTGACTATCAGGGTATGTGGGATAAATATTTACGTCTGGTAGAATTTTCCTATAACAATATCTTTCATTCAAGTATTTGGATGGCACCATATGAAGCATTATACGGAAATAGATGTCGCACACCAACCTTTTGGGATGTCATTGGTGAAAGAAAAATTGTAGGCCTAGAATTGGTGGAGGAAATGATGGAAAAGGTAAAGGAAATCCAAAACCACATCAAAGTATCTCAAAGTATGGAGAAGAGCTATGCCGATAACCGAAGGAAGGATTTGGAATTTTAGGTAGGATATCATGTTTTCTTGAAGGTGTCTCCATGGAAGAGTGTTATATGTTTTGGTAAGAAGGTAAAATTGAGTCCCAAGTACATCGGACCATACGAAATTCTAGAACGAATTGGGGTTGTAGCTTACCGTTGGGAAATGTCACCAAGTCTCTCCAAATTTCACGATGTGTTCTACATATCAATGTTGAGAAAATACATGCCAGACCCAATGCAGGTACTCACCTATGAGGAATTAGAATTGGAACCTGATCTTTCTTATTGCGAAGAGCCTGTCAAGATTCTTGATACAAGAGAACAAGTGCTGAGAAACTAGATGACTCATCTGGTAAAGTTCTATGGAGAAACCATAAGATGGAAGAGGCAATGTGGGAACCTGAGAAACTTATGATGAAGAACCACCCCAGTCATTTCATGCGGTATTATTCTAGAAATTTCTAGGATGAAATTATTTGGAGGGGAGAATGTAACACCCCAATCTTCCACGGTACGCATCTCTTTGAATAATATAGTAGCACGTGTTGTACGCAACTTCGAGTTCTAACCCACACCACAACCAATCAAACTAGTCGTTATGAATAGTAATACCCAATTTTTGAAATTTTTAAATTTTATCTTTCAAAATGGACTTCATTTTTGGATTCAGAATATAAAAATTAGTTTAGGGTGAACTTTTGGTATTTTTCTGAAAACATTCAATTTTTGATTAATAGTGAAAAAACACTGAGTTATAGTTTAATACCGAATTTTTATTTAAATAATTATTTATTTTATTTAAATTTAATTAATTTCAAAATATATACATAATACCTATAAATGTTCAATGTAATTCATTGGAGTTATCTTATAATAATTGTAGATATATAAAAATTTTATTGAACTTTTCACCGTCTTTTACCCACCTCCTAGGAGAATTTGGAAATTCACATAAAACATAATTTTACCGCTATTGTGAGTGGAATATAGAATATCAAAGAGACTAGGTTAATATTAAGGAGTAAAATGTGGTTCAATAAGATAAAAAAAAATTTACGAATAGTAACTTTTTACTTTTATTTACCACAGTTAAAAGTAAAAAGGGTAATTAAGGGTAAAAATGATATTAATATTACCCTAAAACATGTCCTAATTCTATTGGACAAGTGTATCTTGACTAAAAAAAATCTTATGAATAAAATATTATCATTTAGGTCCACTTGGATTAGATTAGGACATTTATTATTATTTAATTCAAAGAAGAGTTAAAAGAGTTAAAATCAAAGTTTAATTACTAAAACATTTTTAATATAGGGTTATACATGAGATAAATTCGATTATAAATATTAATTAGGAAGAAAAAAATATTTACTACATAATTGTATTTTATTTATAACTTTTATACATTTAATAATTAAATTTATTTATGACACAATAATGATGCAGTATTTTCCTTATTAATGAAACAATCAAATAATTGGTTTTATAAAAGTTAAAATAAATATACTTTGAATGTTTTTATGTCATACATGAATTTTATTTGTTAATATGATATTTTAGGATTTCTTAAATGAATTTTTTTTGAATTAATAATGTTTTTAAAACTTTAACAAAAATCAATTATTTAATATTGTCAAAATTGACATAAATGAGTTTTTAGAACAAGTATTATATTATTAATTGATATTATATTCCTAAAAATCTAAGGTTTGGCCAAAGTACTTATATCATGATACGTGTATCATTAATGGACCACTTGGGGGTCTCTTGGATGTATATTGTAATTTTATTTACTATATAATATAAAAATACAAAGTGACATGGTAAATGTCAATATAATTAACTAAGAGTTAAAACTAAAAGATAAGGTTAATATAATGACCCAAACCAATCTAAAATATATTGGTTGAAATTATTTATACCCATACCCACATTATAATTTTAATAATCCACTTTTGGAGAAATTATAAAACGAATATGAATTTATTATAAAATAATACTTTAAGTTTTTCTAAAGAGCCCCTCCTCCCCTTATAAAAGGACACCACTTCTAACCAATTCTTCACACCCTCAATGCCTTTTGGTTCGGCCAACCCCTACCCAAATATTCTCTAAATTTCCCTTACTTAAACGTAGATGCCTTATTTTGGTCATAAATCCAACCTAAGGATCCCTTTTGATCAAATCAAAAGGAATGACCCGAAGAAGAGGTAATGCTTTCACCACCCTCTTTCAAGTTCCTTTCTTCTTCAACCTCTTCATTATTTGTTATTACCATTCTAAAATAACAACTCCAGTATCTTCTATATAATTTGATGTTATTATAAATATTGTACAACCATATTCAGTATTCTATCAATCCTTTGAATGACATATCACCATACATGCGTACGTATGGCTTACCATATCCATGTCATGGTGTAATTGTTATTCAAAACATTATTAGTTGGATGGATATAATAATGATGTGTAATTCATGTAAATAATAAATATAACATGATAATGATTATGTATATATAATATACTATCCAATTATATATTATTTTAATTTCAAAATAATGATATTTTCGCTCGTGCGTACGTACGGATTATCGTCTCCACGAACACGATGAGATTCATTCCCTGTCGTATCCATTCAAGACAAAATTTTATTTTATGATTAAAAATAATTTTTAAAGACATGATATCATTCTAGATATGAATAATATAAATCACATCCATAAAAAACATGACTCATATAACAAAGAATATAAAGAAAAATGAATCTGTTAACACCCGAAACGATGATAATACTAAGATATTGTTAACAAAGTATTATTAGAAGATCATATATGATATCATAATTATGTATATGGTTCGTGTATAATTTAATAACAATGTTTTAACTATTTTACAGGAGGTTAAAATACCATCGACTAAGTAAAAGTACAAGGTAAGGGTTTATTTCACAATCTCTTCATTATCCGAGGTTGTTTATACGTAATTATCTACTAGGACCTCTTTATCATCCACATCCATGTTTATTAAAAATGTATTTTAAGTAATTCTTACTATTTTACAGACTATGGGTTAAAGTAATTTATACCCTTGTTGACTTTTTATAAGATGTTTATAAAGGAATCTTTCGGTCATTTTCCAAACGAGGTCCTTTTTAACCTTTTCGACAGAATTAAGATAAGAATGTTTTTTTAACTTATACGGCGGGTGCGGCTATTTTCCACAGTTATAAAATCACCAAAGATTCCCTTACAAGATTATAAGAATATTTTAAAAGTTAATTTTTTAGTTAATAATTATGTGACTTTTAAATGATTTCAAAAAAAGGGATATTTCTCTCAAATAGTTTTGATTTCATCTATGTCAACATCCTTTGATAGATTTTAAGCTTATATGAAGTTGATTTATTATACAAAACTTCCATATTATATTGAAGGGTTTTTGATATGTTTGACTGTGGATGTGTTATTTTTATACCATTAATGGTTTATAGAGAAAGTATTGACATTTTGTATGCTAGTTTTAATACGAATGTTTCTTTTATGTTTAAACCTGTTCATATGAGGAATGCATTGGACTTAATAAGTGACTGGTGGAGCCCACTATAGATCCTCGATGAATCGGTAGGTCTCATGAGACAAACTAGTGTCTTGGAACAAGGCCTTGACAAAATATTATTTTTAGTCTTGGCACAAGGCCTTTACTGTGTGGTTATGATAGTCTGGTATTATGCATTCCATAATTATGAAAGTGGTTATTGATATTACATGTGATTATTCGACTAGTAGAATGTCCATGTGAATAAGTAAATGGCATTATTTAATTTTATTTTTGCTATATTATGCTGAAGTTCAAGTTTAAAAGGCTTTTGTTTTAGTTATACATTTCCTTAAATGTTTATGCTTATTTATGAAAGTTTCTGCTATATTGTTATCATTACTGGACATTTTTGCTCACCCCTTTCTATGTTTTATTTTTCCCAGGATGTAAAGAAGTATTTTATGAATGACCTGCAGGGATAGTATAAGGGGATATGAGTGTGGAGACAAGATGTTGTTGTATTTTTCACTTTATAATGTAATGTAATACTTATTAATGTATCTAGTGTTTCCAAGGGTATAAACTAATAGGTCTTTTGAGATTCGATCTTTTGTGATCATTCCATTGTTATGTAATAATGCACCAACTCTGGGTAACTGGGGTCGGGGTGTTACATTGTCCTTGGGTCATAACCCATGTAGGTCTATATTATACTGGTTTTTATATGTTTTAGCTTTATAGACTTCAAGAGGATGTCTTAGGTCATTGGTCTAATGTCCTAGCCCTCATAGGTCTAATACATGACTATACAACATATGATGTACTTTCTTGACACTTGACATCCGAAA
Source organism: Viscum album (assembly GCA_963277665.1). Classification (NCBI taxonomy): domain Eukaryota; kingdom Viridiplantae; phylum Streptophyta; class Magnoliopsida; order Santalales; family Viscaceae; genus Viscum; species Viscum album. The sequence goes on along the minus strand of OY728153.1, from coordinate 1,545,326,439 downwards.
ATAATCCATTGCTAATTCCTTGATCTGTTATATATTTATTTATCATTTATATACTATTTAAAGTAGCATGTTCTTATTGACTATATTGCAACAATTATTTTATAGATTTATTCTTGTTATGTCTTCAAACTACTACATTTTATATGAAAGGAGTATATTTTTCATCTACATTGTTAGTGGTGGCTTACTAATTATATCTCACTCCCTGTTTGGGCTTCTGATTACTACCCGGAAAGATATCATGATTTCAAGTAAGTAAAAATGGAAGGGTCGAGGTCTGGACACCTTACTTCATATTCATTGATGAGGAATTGGAGAAAAGGTCTGATCTTATGCTTGTGATTATATTAGAGATATATTGGGTCTTCTTATACATTTTTTTATCCTGTTGTAAATTCATGCCCCAATATTTTTCTATATACCTTTCTTTTTTTACATTAACATGAAATGATAATTATTTTTTAATATGAAATTTGATATGGTATTTACTAGTTTATTTATTTTATTTTGTTGATTAAATTATTCTAATACTATATATTTATTTATTCTTCTTCTGATATTCATTGGTGTTATGTTATTATTATTCCACATTCCAATCATGAGGGTATAGTCTCCCCACAATACGCTTACATCCCCTCACTATTATTTGTAAGCCCTTGGTGTATAATGAAATGTTCTTGAGTCTATATGGCCATAAGTTTGGATATTGTTTTTGAGTGAGTTCTGTAGAGATATCACATCCAATAGTGGAATTGTTCTTATTTCCTCTATCTTCCTCTTATTTTAAACAAACTCCATCATAAATTTTTTTATACATGGGAATGTTAAAAAAATATTCTATAAATAGAATGTTAATATGATGTTTCTTAAATATGTATATAAATATACTCATTTGTTCCAAAATTTTCCATAACACGCTATTTATTTGAATTATAGTGGTGACTTGTAAGGCTATATATCCTCTTTTATTACTTCCTTTCCATCTTCCTTGACATTTTACTTCTTCTTTTCTTATTCATTTAAATATTGTTTTCTTGATTTTATTATTATATTTTCTATATTTTTACATTTTCTTCCATGATTTTTCTAATCCTAATGGTGATATAATTCACCTCTCCACTTCAGTGATCACTATATCACATAAAAATACTATATTTATCCCATCCATAATTATTTTATAATTTTTCCAATGTAGAATTAAATATTTATTATTTTTACTTTGGTGGTTGTCTTGAATGTTTCCAAGATCTCCTCCATCCATCCAACGGACCGAAGGCCTTCATTTTTTTTATTATAAAGATGATAAACCCCCTTTAAAGGGAATAAGGGGGGAACCCAGACTCCAAGGACATTGGAAATTACATGACCTGAAAATCAAAGAGAGAAATACCAGACTAACAATATGGAGTTGGCCCACCCTAGCATTTGATCAAGAAAAAGTCTTCCACCTTTGCATGGCAGTTCAGCAAACAAGTGTCATGTGTCAAAGCATAGGACTGATCTGATGGAAAATGCCATCCCCTCTCAAACAACCAAATCCGAAAAGCACTGCAAAGATGAACCACTCACTCTAAATCCTTCTATGGGGCATGTTCCATTCAATCAAGTCCAGATACATACCAGGCTTGCACAATCATCCTCCATCAAGAGAAGTTCCTAGATGAACCCCAACATGCTCCACACCCTCCGCCACCATAGCCATGGAAACCACCAAAAGATGAACCAAGGAACATGTAGTCATTCCATTTTCACTGAGGACTTAATGGTCCGACACCACACTGAGGAACATCGTCGATGAGGGGGATTGAGCCACACTAAAACAAAACCACCACTATGTGCATGAATCTTATCAGATTTGAACTGCAGATGCACCCTCACCAGAGTCCGAAGCCAGCTAAATAAAGTAGGGGAGAGCACCATCAGGAGATAAAAACTGTTCTATGATGCCTCATTTCCATTTACCAAACCTCCAAATCAAATCGATCAAACAGAAACACAAAAACCCAATTCTACAAAACCACTAACAAAAACATAAACCATAAATCCCCTCCCCCCTTCGAACCACACAAATCCAACACCAAACACACTGGAAAAGAGCATGCTAGAGCCGATTCCGGATCACGCCGATGTTGAAGTGAGATCCCAAAGTTGTCGTTGAGCCGTGTCTATGCGATGTGAGACCATCACCGAGTCGAGCTGTGATGTGTGTCGCTGAGCTGAGATCTCGAAACCAGACCCCACCAGAACTACTATTGAGGCATGCTGACATCGCACCAAGATCCAAAAGTCAACACCAAGACCATTGGGCAATGTCGGAGGAGGGGGAGGAGAAAGCATCGGTGAGGAAACCCTAGCTGCGTGAGGGGAAAGGGAGTTGCTGCTCAGAGGCTTTTTATATCTCCTCTAATTGGTCAATTTTACATTAAATTGATGGTCTTTGTTGTTTTAGTAACATAAAAACCCCTTATATTGGCATGAATATTTGGTTTTTCTATATCCACCGTCCCTAAAAAATATTTTGATGATTAATACTAACAAAATTATAATTTTCAGTGTATGTATTTTAGTGTTAATTCCTAACAATTATTGTATGCATATCCTTTTTCAATTATTCTAATGTGTGTTCATCCATCCATTGGTATCTACATTTTTAACTCTTATAATTTTATTAACTCTTTCAGTTTTCCATTGGAAACTATTTCATGTTATTTCATATAAACAATCATGAACCTCTCTCTATAGATTCTTTATCAATAAACCTATGGTTACAATGTCCTAATTTTATGTATTTATTTGAAGAAATACATAATAAAAAGATTATATTTTCAACCATTTATTTAAACCAAGATGGGAAAACATTCTTAAAGTGTTCATAAACTTTTCTCATTCATCATAAACTGATTCATTTTCAGTGTGATTAAAATTTTAAATATTAGTGAGAATGTTCATTGATTTTTTGAGAGGAAAGAACAAAGTGAGAAAATTTACCACCATATCATCCAATGTAGTAATGTAATGTGGTTTTGTGTTTTCGATCTGTTGTTATCTTTGTCTATTAATTAAGAATTAAACAACTTAATCATTTTCAAACCGTCAAAAATTTCATGGAATTAAAATGTGTTCCAAAAATCAAGTAAAATATCCAAGTGTGTGTTTGGAAATTCCTGTGATATTTTAACGAATTAAATCAATATAAAGACTGTTTATATTGTTATCATATTTTTTTCAAAGTTGTTTTTAGAAACTATTGGTACAAGGTCACTTGTTTGTACCCCCACACTTGAAGTCAAATCGTACTCAATTAATACCATACTCCTTGGTTATATTCTTTTTATATATTTTTTTCATTCAATAATTTAATCAATTCCATTGATGTTTTATTATTTCATTTTTTATCATGCTATTATCATTCTCAATCTTGTGATCAAGAAGTTCATTCCCTTTTTTAAAATTATTCAATCAATTTGACTATATATTCATCCCAAAGTGGCCACCTAAATATCACAGCATAATCATACCATGTTTAAAAGATAAAAAAATTAAAACTAGAAAATGTATAATAAAATTATATTGTGGATATATTAGACCTAAAAATATACTATGTTTTATAATCCCTTGAAACTATGGGAAAAACTTTAACCACTCATGAGGCATCATTAATTATCATGGTAAATCTAGTTAATAATTTATAAAGAAATTATTTCAAATCAATAACTACTAAGGAATAATAAATGGATATTCAATGGTCAAGCACATAGATACATTTTCTCCATGGGGTGAAACATCAATTAAAAATTCAAGATGACCAAAAATAATGTTTGAAATAATGATAAAAAATTTTGAATGAACTCTACATAATTAAATAATAGTGAGTTTTTATAAATATATTGTCATGAAATAATTTGAATTATAATATTAATAAAGAGTATTCATTTTATTGTAAAAATTATATATAAAAAGTCTTTAGTGTTGGATTTTATTCCAATATTACTAAAATATTCATTTCTTATGATCAAGAACTTCGATATATTTAGTAATTAACTTATCCATAAAAATATTTAGAAATAACTACTACAAACCATTCCATAATAAAAAATATTTCAAGAAATTAGTTAATTTATCAATTAATTAATTAATAATCTTTGATCATGTATATAGAATAATGAAAAGACATAGTATAATATTTTTATGTATAAACCCATTAGGAAACACAATTAAAAAAATAAATTACACTATTAATTTTCAATACAAAACATAAAACAAAGTATATAGCACGTATTTTTTTTAAAGAAATATATGGTTTGATTCATATTTTATATGGAGTAGTGAAATAAAAATAAGAATATAATTTCTCACCATCGACATAAAGATTTTAAAACCTTTAAAATAATACTTATATCCTTGATATAGTTGTGTTGATGTGTTCCACCAAGACAAGGCTTCCATTTATTGAAAAAACATCCCAAATATTTCGTTATTTCTTTTATATCATACTTCCTTTAATTAGTATCCCAGTACCTATTAAATTGTTTTTAAATATACAAAATATCACAAGGTATGATATCTCAATGTTTTAAAATTAATAAGATATTTCTTTAACTTTATGTTGGTTGCATTATCATTATATTAATGGATATTAAAATGTTTTTTTCCATAACATCAATAATCAACCATGACATGTAAACCAAGAAAATTTTATTCCCCATTTTTCTTCACAAAATCCTTTTCTACCATGACAATTGAAAAAATTATAACATTCCCCAAATCTCCTTATTTCCACTTCCAAAGAAAGAACCACAACATGGATTACTCAACATCATTTCATAGCTTCATCTTATTTTATTATTGTTATTCCAATGTATTATTTAATATTTATTATATAATAAAAAATATGAATAGGATAAATTATAAAATATTACATTTTTTCAATATAATTACTAATAGAAATGTATGTAAAAACTTGAGTTATCATGAGCATGTATGTTGTGAAAATTTGTCAACCCCCACTTTTCCATAGCATAGTATAAGATATCAGGAAAACAAGACATGTAACCCAAAGTTTTAATACATTTAGATCAATAATAAATAGTTTTCCTAAATTTTAATCCATTTTATCACCAAATATGGAATCCCAAATAGAAATAAAAGTAACTTTGGAGTTGTAAAAAAGAAAGCATTAATTTTGGTTGAACTATTATAAATATAATCTTATAACTAGAGATAAACTAGTTGATTTGTAGAATAATATTTATAACAGTACATTTCAATAATTAATATTATAACATATAAATATTCACAATATAGATTATTCATATTTATAAATATTTAGAAAAAATTTAAAAAAACAAACCATATATTTTATATAAAACATTCTTAGAAAAATATAATGTTACCACCCATGAAATCGATGAAATATATTAATATTTTTATTTATAATTATTCATTTCCATAGATTCATATTCATTATTTTTTTATAAAATACATTATATGATTTACCAATTGAAAAATGAATAGTTTATTTAACTAAATATTTTTTCCATGTATTCGAAGGTTGTAATTTAAAGAAAAATTGCTAAATTTTATAACTATAATTTAATAAAACTTATTTTTTCTAGATTCATCATATTTAATTTATATTTGGGTGATATTTTTAGATTTTTATAAAAAAAATGTTTTTTTTCTGAATTCAGAAAAATACATATTTTATTAAAGAAATCAATTATTTGAAAGTGTTTCAAAAGTCTAATTATTTTTTATTAGTTATAAAGTAGAATTAGTCCCACTTAAATAAACATAATATAATTAATTCCATGATGATCGGCATTATACATTGTTTTAATATAAAAACATTATTATTCTTAAAAGGGGCATTTTCCTAAAAATTATGTTCATTAGGTTTGTGATAAAGGTTAAAAGATTTAATGAGGGGTTAAAACTAAAAGATAAAGATTAAAATATAATAAAAACATCTTCAAATTTTATTATATGAGTGGATTTACACACATCATCATCCTATATTCAAAATATTTAAATTTGGTTCCACTTTCCTTAGAAAAATACATATAATATTTTTAAAAAAATTAAGTATTTAAAATTGTGCCAATCCCCTAACTTATAAAAGGGAAACTATTCTCCTCAATTAATCAAACACATTGATAACTATAGATTATAAAATATACACCCAAATCCATTAAAATATCTACACTACAAATACTAGAGCTTCTAGTATCACTAAAATACCAACCTAATAAAGATTAAGGTGTAAGTCAATGGAGGTTTTTCAAAGAAGATATATAATTCTTAATGGAGTGTTTCATGTCTATTTATTATTCTAAATAATTTAAATATTATCTAACCATTCTGATATAATAACATGAACATATTAAATATACTGAAATATTATTATTATTGTTCTTATTATTATGTTACAAACCTTTTTCACCTTATTTTCTTTTCTATGGGAAATGAAAACATCATTTATGCATATGTGTGGACTACCACCTCCATGAAGTTATATGCTCTATTGTTTATCACTGTATTATATGATTGGATAAAATTACTGATAAAATAAATATATATTACATTTATGATATAATTTTGATTCTTTAATGATAATATAATACTTACTTTCAAAACCATTCATCCACTGGAAAACAATAACACTGCTTGTGCAAACGTGTGGTCTACCACCTCCTTGAAGTGATGTGAATAACTTTACATTTCCACCTTAAATAGATGGTCATAATTATGAATGTAATGAATATATATTCCATTTATAACATATTTATGATTATGTAAATCTAAAATATTATTTACTTTATTTATTCTTCACACACCAAAAAAGGAAAACATCATTCATGCGTATGTATAGACTATTGTCTCTATGAAATGATGTGATTAATTTTTCATAGACCCCATAAATGTTTGGTTTTAAAAGTTAATTTAATTTATAAATATGATAATAACAAAATATTCAAAATTATTTTGGTAATTTCACCAAAAACCCTTTAACCATAGACAATATGCTAAAATTGTTTTAAGGTTACACACATAACGACTACAAAACGTCTAATGTGAACTTTCCCATTTTAGTAACTAAATAAAACAAGGTAATAAATAAAATAAAGTGAATTATAGTAATTTATAGATTATGAAAAACGTTTTTATCAATAAAATAACTAATATAGTTTTAGTATTCCGGATATATAGAATGTATAAATCTATATGGGACTCAAAGAAATAGATGTTTTTTAAAAATCTTGTTTTAAAGTTTTACACCCCAATTGTTTTCTTACATGTTGAGGATCCTTTAAATTGTTCAACAAAGTCTTTCTTTTTTCCTAAAAATTATCTAATGGTCATTTTTTCAATATTTGACTTCCTTTAAAAATGATTAAAATTCATCTTTTCAATATTGTATATATGGGTTATTTTTTATTTTTAATAGAAGTGAAAAGAGAATGTTTTTTAAATTATACGTCTTGAATTCCATTTCCCAAAGTCCTATTAGTTATTTTCTATCAAACATCTTCTATAAGTTATTATGGTATTTAAAAGTAGATCATATTCCTTGTCTTTTGGGAATTTTCCTTTTTAAAGAGTTGCTAAAGAAAAAGGGATATTTCTCATTATGATTATGTAAAATGGAAAGTTTTTTATGGGAATAAATGAGTTTTTCAAGGGTTTTATGACAAAAAAAGTGTAACCCTAAAAATATTGTTTTATGAAACAATAACTGAACATTATTGATGATGATGAGTGAGCCCAATATAAATCATGATGACAGGAGATCTTAATACACCCCTCCAATGAATTGTATAATAATTTAGTATCTAAAGGTAAAAAATGAGGTATATAACTAGGTTGGTTATGTAAAACCCTAAAAAATTATTTTAGAAATAATTTTTGCAAGAAATATTTCTTAACACGCAAGAGCATTCTTTAAGTGAGTAGTGATATATTATAAATCCATTATTATTTTAAAGTGTCTATTATAACCGATCCATTAAATTTGAAGGTATTAATATTAAAACCCAAATTATAAATTTTTTAAATAATTGGAATTTATTGATTAATTCATAATAAATAAATATTAAATTTTTAGTAAAGTGAATTTTTTCTTCAAAAATATTTCTGCTTCAAAAATGTTTTTTTTTCATTTATTCATGGAAATTAGGATTAATTTATACCATTTTGGTATTTAATATATTTTTTAAAATCATTATTTCAATTTTAACTTAGGGTGAAATTTTATGATTTTTCTAAAATGATTTATTTTGAAGAGAATAATGAAAATAATGATTTTTGTAAAACTGTCACTTATTTTCATTTAAAAAGTCAAATTATGTTTTTGACTTAATATTAAAGTAACATAATACACAATTAAATAAAAAATATAATTAATTACATTGTAATTATTGGTGTACTTTATTTTTTATAAGTTCATTTTTAGGCTTAAAACACATTTTTCTAATATTTGTTTTTATTTCACAATGTTTTTCAATATTAATAAAATAAATCAATATATTTTTATTAATGGTTTTAATTAAATTTATATATTATATTCATTAGAATATTTTAACAATCATTTTAATATTTTTATAAGGAAAAAATGGATGTAATTATGTTTTATACTTACAATACATTTTCTAAATTGGGCTTTTATTCCATTTTAAGAACATATTTTAAATTAAATTATATCACATATATAATTTAAATATGTTTAAAAATATTAAATTTTTAGATTCATTATAAATAAATTATTCTACTAAGGAAAAAATAATTTTTGGACCAAATGAATATTAAAAACATTAATATTTTGTTGCCATGATTAATTTTAAAATGAGTTTAATGAGGGTTAAACTAATAGATGAGCATAGTAATTCCACCAAAATTTGTCAAGTTATTATAATTTGAAGATATATAAATATTATATTATACTATATTATAATTAATGTCTACATGGAGAAAATTTCTAATGAAATTTATCTTATATTATTGAAATCTTATAATAATTTATATGTGTGTCCCTCCCAATAATTATAAAAGGGAAAATATTCTCCATGCATATTCAAAAAAATTGAGAATTATATATATTAAAAAAAACCTACTAAAAACCTTCATGTATTCTTTCCATTGATCCAAGATCTTATATTATTCTACTATGATTGTTATTTCAAGGCATAAGGTGTAAGACAATAAAGGCCTTTCAAAGAAGAAGTGCAAATATAAACCATGATATTTCATTTTTTATTTCTTCTTCCCCCATCTCTAAAAAAATTTATATAAAAATGTGATTAATAATGTATAATAAATATAGTGTTATACTATTATTATTTTTTCCAACCATTTGCTACTGCTTCTCCAACAAATGGGAAATGAAAGTATTATTCATGACTGTAAGTGGACTACCACCTCCACGTAGTGATATGATTCATTTTCCATCATCATTTTTCCTAGTTTATAATTATAATGGATTTATTTTTTAATATATTATATTTTTGAAATATTTATGGTTCTTAAATTATAATATTTTATCAACCTTCTATCTATCCCATTTATTGTAAAATGATAACACTTTTTGTGTATAACTGTGGACTAGCCCCTCCATGAAGTGATGTGATTAGTTTTTCATTTATCTTAACATGAATGGTAATAAGAATATATTTAATGAATTTATAAAATGATTATTAAAAAATAATTACTCTGAAATGATGAATTATATTTTACCTTTACATCGTTTCATCCATCAAAAAGTGGAAAACACCATTCATGTGTATATACAGACTACCGTCTTCATGAAGTGATGTAATACATTTTCCATCACAACATTATATGAATGGTTATAGAATTATATATAATAATAAAATATGATATTATAACATGATAAATATTATATTTTTGTTGAAACCATGATCAAATTACAAGGAAAAAACATCAGAAACAAAACATATATGAGAAACAAAGTAGTTGACACCCGAAATAGAGACATTAATAGAAATATTTATTAATAAATTGGTGTTTAAAATATATAATTGGATCACATATGATATTATAAGTATTATTATGATTCTATTATAAAATTATAATAAATATAATGGTATTATATATGAGGTTAGATCTTTTACAAATCATGTCAGATATAAAGAAATAGTTCTCCATCTCAATATTGTTTCGTTGAAACCTATTTGATGTTATTCAAATATTTATATTTATGTGGTGTATAAAATGATCCTTTTACATATTATATCATTTATCCTTTCTAATTCATCCTATATAAAGTTAAAATTCAAATTATTTTATCAAATGGTTTTTTATTTTAATGTTATCAATATGAAAAGGGTTTATTTTATCAAATTTTTAATCTTTTGGAAAACTTTATGTTATACACATATCGTCTTTTATGAGGTGTATCTACTACCCCTTTGATATATTTTATCATTAATATCCTCATTTTCAATGTATTTAATTTTTAATTTTAATTTAATTATTTTTTAATGGTTGGGATTCAATAGTTACCACCACGGTAAGAGTTTAACGATATAATCTCATTTTTATCAGGACTCTTTATTCTTAAATTTAAGATGATGAAGTTATATGATCTATGTCTCAAAAACATTTTTTATTTATAAATTATTTATTTCTTTATATTAAATTTTTTTTCTTTATTATTTTTTTTTTGATTTTTATATCTCAATATACAGAAAGAATATTTTAAAGTTAAATTAGCATGTTTTTCTTTAAGGATGTGAATAATTTTCTACAATATCCAGATTTTCTATAAAAAAATGAAATAGTTTATTTACAATTCTCCAATTTTTTATTTAATTAATTTTACCCTTGTTTTAATTTATATGTAAACAATTTAAAATTAATCTTCTTGTCATTTTACCAATGATATAATTTTTATTTTTTACCAAAATATGAAGGAAAACATTATTTTAACGTATAGCACATAAATTTTTTTTCCCATTGCCATGATTTGTATTTTTTTTAAGATTAATTATCTTGATTCAATGTATATTTTAAAAGAAAAGATTTTCCTTTTTATTTTTTAAATAAAAAATTTCAAAATGAAAATGGTATTTTCCTCAGGAATTAATTCATTTTTTTTAGTATTTTCTTAAATAATAACATATTTTGACGTTTTATATGATTTACTAGGGATATGATATAATGCTTCCATATTTATTCATTATATCGATGTTTTATGATATTGATGATAAAATATGGATAAAAACCATTTTATTTTCCATGGGTTAAGTTATAGTGAAATAAGCAATGGTTTCACAATCTTTTGGAATACATATGAATGGATTATGATAATGTGATATGTGGGTATATTATATCTCTCTAATTAATTGGGTAATGATATATATTTTATATGTTCAAAGGGTACATTAGAGGTTATCCCTAGACCAAAATAGTGTTCACATAAGGTTATCCCAAGCCCAAAAGTGTTTACATGGGAGGTAATCCTGAGCCCAAAAGAGTGTACAAGAGGGGTTATCCAAAACCTGAAGTAGGTACATGGGTAGTTATTTTGTGACTAAAATGTGATTAATGTCATGAAGGTTAGAATTGACATAATATTTCTATGATTATGACTATTCTAGACTGTATGCCTCTCTCTTATGACATGTTCTTATGAAAAAGTTATATGCTCTCTCCTCATGATGTTTAATTTTTTTTTGATTCTTGTATTGTGATATTCCAAATATATATTTCATAATACATTCTAATGATCTATCTTTTTTTGGGTATTACTTTAAAATTTCAATCTCATATTCTCATACCCTTATTCTCATGATATTATTATATATAATTATTTATTAATATATCACTTGTTTACCCTTCCTGATTATCAGATTCATACTTTATTATGTTTCTTTTCCTAAAGAATATGAAGAAATATTTCATGTATGATAGGTCTAATAAAGTTTATAGTTGTTAATAAATAAGTGGGAGGTGATTTAGATATTTTATGAACTAATTTTTTATATATCCATGACTCCAAAAAACAATATACCTTTACTATTATAGTGTAGATAGTAATCATATGTAATGAATATTCATTTAAAATGATGAAAGGTTTATTTATATAAATTGGGGGTCACTATAATCAGTATCGAAGTAAGGTTTAGTTAATTGTTTAATCTAGGATGACAAAACATCAGTAATAACCCTTTGTATAATACAAAGTATAGGAGAACATCATATGTTATCGTAAATAAAACAGTGTGGTTTTCCAAGAAAATACATCAATGTATAAATACAATCAAGTTAATGTTTATATGGAATAGATGTACCAAGGCATAACAACTTTCAATGGGGTGTATTTGGTATTAACTAAATCATCATAGGTGCACTATGAGTGGGATCAAGACCATATAACTCGAGAAAAATCCCAATGGGATAAGCTTTGGTTAATTCACATTTTCTTTATAAATCATTATGATGGAATTGGATAGATTGTGACCATGGATGACCAAGGTTAAACCTATAGTGTCATAGAATGAAAATAAATTTTCAAAATTTAGACATACTATAATTCATTTTAATGATTACATAATTATTCACTATATTTATTATTTCTCAAAATATGCTTTTTGGTTTGATTTAATGGTTGAAACCAGGAGGAATCATGTTACCAATGATTCCACTATAATATTAAATGATTTTACACATAATAAACTAAATTAAATGGGATATGGAAGCTAAAATATTGTGAATACGAATAACCATCTATCTTGGTATTTGATTAAAAACTAAAATATAAGTTAGTTTCCAAATGAACCAAATAATAAAAAAATAGAGTTTCATGAAACCATAGAGGAAAGAAGATTAATCATTCTATATGTATAATAACATAAGTAAAAATCTAGAAAAAATAAGAAAACATTTTATGTGTGGAAAATATTGGAATAAATCATTAAATTTCCATGGGAAAATGAAAAAAAAAATACACTATATATTGGAATAATGGTTTCTATAAAGATTCATAAATGATTGATTATTTTAAATCTGGAAAACATAGTCATTATAAAAATAGATTTCCTATGAGGAAACATCAGGAAAATGATTATAAAGGTATTATGAGTAAAGGTTTTAGTAATTATGATTAAGACAATATAAATGAAATATTAAAGGTATGAATTATTTTAATAGTATTTCTTATTTTAAAAGTAAGAAACATGATTATATTTAGGTTAATGAATTTTTATACATGATCATATATTTTTTATTATATGAAGGATGTATTAAAGAAGAAATCGTGAATTCTAGTTAACAATTTAAGATGTAAGTGGAATAATTTAAGGGTTTATGTTTTTGGATTCTAGAATTATATTGTGGAAGTGTTTGATGAATAAAACTCTAGTTATAAGAATCATGAAATATATAAGGATTTTTCTATACACTACGGGAAAAAATGATTATTGCGACGGGGTATTTGCGACGGGACTTATTCCCATCGCAACAACTCCGATGAAAAGGGTTTATGCGATGGAAATATTTTCCCATCGCAAATGGGCAGTTATTTGCGACGGAAATACAGGGCCCGTCGCAATTGCAATGGCACGGTTTGCGTGCCAAAACGCGGGAAGGATATTTGCGACAGGTAGAAGGCTACCCATCGCAACTACCTGGCGATGGTAAATAGTATTTGCGATGGGGAAATTTCCCCATTGCAAACAAATATTCACTCGGTATTATTTGTGACGGGCCCCATCGCCAATACTAGCCGTTGTAAAGCCTATTTGCGATGGTCACCTACAGCCCGTCGCAAATACCCCGCTGTAGTAAAAACGGTTTTGTGATGGGACTATTTACCCGTCGCAACAGATAATCCAACGGTAGGTATTTGCGACGGGACCCGTCGCAAATACCGGCAGCTGTAAAAATGGATTTGCGACGGGGATATTCGCCTGTCGCTAGTGGTGTGGCATTAGCGACGGGCCTGTCGTAACAACCCTTTTACCCGCCACCCGTAATTAATGCGGCAAAGGTATTTGCGACGGGCCCCGTCACGAATACCAGCGGTGGTAAATAGAAATTTGCGACGGGCCCCATCGCGAATACCAGCGGTGGTAAATAGAAATTTGCGACGGGGATGGTAGCCTGTCGCCAATTGTGGCTATTTTCAACGGGTCTGTCGCAAAAAGCCTTTTACCCGCCGCCTGTATTTGATGTGGGCGAAGGAATTTGCGATGGTATCCCGTCGCAATCCCTAGTATTTGCGACGGTCTCCCCTCGCAAATACGACCGTCGCAAATAATCTAACCTATATATACACCCCATCCGTTTTTTTTTCCATAACATTCAGTTCTCCATTCTTCTCTCTCTCTCATTTTAATATCTGAGCAGAATTTTTTTTTGTTTTATTTTTTTCTTTCGAGAAGAGGAAGGAAGGAGTTAGAAGGTGCAGATTATTAAAGGTATTTATATTTTTTTAATTGTTAAATTATTTTTAATTTTTAATTTTATTTTTAATTGTTAATTTTATTTTTTTTAATTGTTTAGCTATATAGTATAATTAGTTTATGTGCTTGTACCAAATAATCCTTGTCTGGATACGAACAAGTAGAGGCGGCTCTGGCACAGATGTACCTAGGAGTGAAAACTCTGACAAGGTGTTTCGAGCTTGACTCAGGGTAACCTGGTACACGACAACGGGCCTTGCTGCACTCTTGGTTCGACACTCCCGGGGGATGTTTTAGTATTAATTAGAAATAAATATATAATTATCAAATAATTAAGAAATAATTAGATTTAATTAAAATAATTATCAAATAATTAGGAAACAATTAGATTTAATTGATTAGAAATAATTAGGAAACAATTAAAATAATTAGGAAACAATTAAAATAATTAGGAAACAATTAGATTTAATTAGGAAACAATTAGTATAATTAGGAAACAATTGGTGTAATTAGGAAACAATTAGTATAATTAGGAAATAATTAGTATAATTAAGAAACAATTAGATTTAATTAGGAAACAATTTTATTTAATTAGGAAACAATTAGATTTAATTAGGAAACAATTAGATTTAATTAGGAAACAATTAGATTTAATTAGGAAACGTGATTGACCGCTCATCTACATCAATTTTATTTTCATTTGTGTATTGAGGCTTGACAGGAAAATTCTGCCTCCACATGTAATATTTTATTTTGCTGTCAAAATTATCAACCTCCTCGCCAATATAGAGGTGAGGAGGTTTATAATTTTGAAAGAAAAATCACATATTAGATGTGGAGGCAGAAGCTTCCTGTCAACCTCAACACTCAAATGAAAAGAAAATTGAGGTAGATGAGCGGTCAATTACGTTTGTTTTTCTATTCATTGATTGATTAACCAGCAGACGTATATGCATATCTTCACATTTCTAGTTAGTAACATAATTAGTAACATAATTAGTAACATATTTAGTAATATAATTAGTAACATAAATAGTAACATAATATAAAATATTATATTAATCTAATATTAATAGTTAAATAATACTTATAATATAATTATTTTATTATTATATGTTTAATATTTATAAAAAATATTAATATTATTAAAATTATAAAAAATTTATAAAATATTACAATTATCAATATTTTAAACATGTTTTGCTTTATTCTTAACAGTTCAAATCTTAAAGGGTCATCAATTTTCAGGTCATGCCCAATAAAAAGTTTGCGTCAACCATGTCCAATGTAAACTCTATAATTGTTATTCTTTGGTTGATCACCTCGCAAGTAGCGTTGCAATAGGACAACCCAAGTCATGTCTTTATCATTACTTATGTCGTCCTATTGCAACACTACTTGCGAGATGATTAACCATGTAAGGACAATTATAGAGTTTAAATTGGATAAGGTTGACCAAAACTTTTTATTGGGCATGAATTGAAAATTAGCGACCCTTTAAGATTTGAACATGTAAGAATAAATCCAAATATGTTGGAAATATTGATATTTGTAATAATTACTAATAATTATAAATAAAATTAATCAAAAATAAAATAAATTCAAGTACATGGTTATAAATTGGCACAATTTCCAGTGGATTGACGGCTACCTTTTGTTCAACATCTCATATCTTTGTTACTTTCTCCCACTGAAATCAGAATGAAAAATGTGTTCTAACGTATGTCAGAGCAAGTTTTTCATACTGATTTCAGTCGGGAGAAAGTTAAAAAGAGATGAGCCATCGGAAAAATCAGAATAATTAGTAATATAATCTTCACAATGATGATTACAAAATATAATTTCATTATTCAAGCATCTTTAATTTTTCCATGTATTTCTAAGTATTGCTAAATTAATAATAATTAGTGGGGATGATTATAAACTAACTGTGTCGCCTATAATTATTTGTAATTATTAATAAATAACTGTAATTATGTATCTTCTTTTTTTAGGATATTGTTTCTTATATAAAATTATTTAACAATAGTAATGGTTTTAAATTTTTTTAGAAACATATATATGAATATGGAACAAGGAAATCGATATCAATCATTATTAGATGATCGTGCTTGGATAAATCAGCGCAGAAATCCAAACGGTTCTAGTTTAAATCCTGTATATGTTGATGGTGTTGAAGCTTTCTTATCATTTGCATCATCAAACCCGGAATTTGTTTAAAAAGGTACAATTAAGTGTCCTTGTAAAAAATGTGCTTTGAGAACGTTTGAGACATTTGACATCGTTGGGCAACATCTCTTGTGTTATGGTTTTCAATTAGATTATATTTTTTGGTATCAACACGGTGAACATAGTTCCAGAGAAGATACTAATAATTTGATTTCGGATCCATCACGGTTTCAGAATTTAGTACATGATGTTGTAGGGTCATCTTTTCGACAAACAGAAATTGAGGATAATGTTGATTTACCTCCCGAGTTGGCACCATCTGAATTTGCTGAGTTGTTTAGGTCTGCTGAGGATGCATTATATCCTGGTTGCAAGATAAGAAAATTAGAAGCAGTTGCAAAATTTATGGCTATTAAATCAGATAACGGAATGTCAAATAACTGTTTTGATTAGATATTTTCTTTGGTTAAAGCATTGTTACCTGAAGGAAATGTACTTCCTATTAATTATTATGAGAGCAAAAGACTCGTTTTTAATCTAGGCCTTAGTCATCAAAAGATCCATGCATGTTCAAACGATTGCATCTTATATTCTGGTGAAAATGAGTCATTGGATAGTTGTCCCACATGTGGACAATCGAGGTATAAAGAAGCTCAATCAGGGAAGTCTACATTGATTCCAGTAAAACAGTTGAGATATTTCCCGCTTACACCCAGGTTGCAGCGTTTATTTATGTCTCAGAATACAGCGACAATGATGTCATGGCACAAAACCAATATTTCAAATGGTAAAATATTGGTTCATCCATATGATGACGATTCATGGAAACATTTTGATCAAGTGAATCCGTCTTTTGCTTTAGAATCTCGGAACGTGCGATTGGGTCTTTCTACTGACGGTTTTTGTCCATTTGGATCTTTTGGTAGTCAGTATTCCTATTGGTCTGTCTTTATAACTCCATAAAATTTGCCTCCATGGATGTTGATGAAAGATCCTCATATCTTTTTTACATTATTAATCCCAGGACATCCGAAAAAGAATATTGATGTTTATTTGAAACCACTGATTGATGAGTTAAATTTATTGTGGAGTCATGGTGTTGGTACATATGATGCTGCTACGAAACAGAATTTTGTAATGAAAGCTTTTTTGATGTGGACAATTAGTGAATTTTCGGCATATGGAATGTTATCTGGCTGGAGTACACATGGTCCAAAATCATTTCCTTACTGTATGGGAGACAACAAAGCATTTATGCTCGTGAATGGAAAAAAACCTTTCTATTTTGACTATCATCGCAGATTTCTTCCAATCGATCATCCTTTTCGGAGGAATAAATCTCATTTCAGAAAAGGCAGAATTGAAAGAGATGGACCTCCAAAAATGATCTTAGGTACAGAGTTACAATCAGTTGTATTTTCATTACCTTCCATCACTTTTGGACCAATAATAAATCAACAGAAAATTCATGGTTTTGGGAAAGAACACAATTGGACAAAATGGAGCATTTTTTGGAATCTTTCATATTGGTATAATTTGTTGGTCCAACACATGTTGGATGTCATGCATATTGAGAAGAACTGTTTTGATAATTTATTTCATACAGTTTTGGATACACCGGGTAAAACCAAAGATAATGTAAAGGCACGATTAGATCTTGCCCAAATTTGTAGGTGACCAGAACTTAAATTGTTTGCAAATGTCAGATCATAGAGATTAATGAATCCAAAAGAAGCTTATACACTGACCAAAGAGAGTCACATATTATTTTGTCAGTGGATTGCAGATTTGAGACTTCCATATGGTTATGCTTCCAACTTGGGCAGATGTGTTAAAAATGGTCATATTAGCGGATTAAAAAGTCATGATTGTCATGTTATAATGGAAAGGCTTATGCCTATTGGATTAAGAGGTTTGTTGAATTATAAGATTTTGGATTCTATAATAGATATATCATATTTTTTCCAAGACATGTGTGCGGCGACAATATACTACGATACACTAAGCAAACTGGAAGAAGTTGTTGTTGTAATTATATGCAAATTGGAAAAAATCTTTCCGCCGGCTTTCTTTAACTCGATGGGACATTTGATATTACATTTGACACATGAAGAAAAATGTGGAGGTCCGGTTCAGTTTTGATGGATGTACCCATTTGAGAAATGCATGCAGAAATTGAAGAGAAAAGTCTGTAACAAAGCATCAGTTGAAGGCTCAATTGTTAAAGCTTATTTGTAAAAAGAAATTGCTTTATTCTGCTCTCATTATTTTGAATCTGAATATCCATCAAAATTTAACCGCATGGGCCGGAACGAGGGGAATGTTTATGGTGATATGAACAATCAATTATTAGTTTTCAATCATCCTGAACTTGGATTTGGTGGAGTTCATGATAGATGGCTTTCAGATGATGAACATCATAGAGCTCATACATATGTTCTACTCAACTGTGAAGAAATGTCACCAATTTTACAGTGAGTGCTCTTATCCCTTATTCTATAGATTCTATTACAGTAAATTAATCATATTGTATTTGTAGGTTATGTGATGATCATATCAAGAAACAATTTCTAAAAATTACAGCAGCTGGCTTAGAAGAACGTCGGCAAAAACATTTTGCCTACTGGTTTCAAAAACTGGTAACATACATTATTTTTTGGTTTTACATATAAAATCAATTTATTACTTGTAATAGTGATGAATGTTTTACAAATTTTTAGGTATCTGTACATGCTGATAAGATTGATAGTCGATTACGTATTTTGAGTAGCCCACCATCCAAAATGGTTAAATCTTATAATGCATATGTGGTGAATGGTTATCGCTTTCATACACGTGCATATGGGGAATCAAAGAAAACAATGAATAGTGGTGTTTGTTTGAAGGGATCACATCATAGAGATATTGAAGTTGACTTTTATGGCATGCTTGAAGAAATTATTGAACTGTGTTATTTGGTACAGAATAATGTAACAATGTTTAAATGTCGATGGCTTTAATACTGAGAGAGGCCTGCGTATTCATCTGACTCATGGAATTGTTGATATTAAACATTAAATTCTTCTTGTAGTAAATGAACCATTTTTATTGGCTCATCAGGCATATCAAATTTATTATGCAAAATATTGTGCTACTACAAAAGAGTTGGATGATTGGTGGAGTATAATAAAAGTTAAATCTCAAGAAAATCAGTTTACTCAAACTGAATGTGGTTCCACTAAAGTGCAAGGAAATGAAATTTTTCAGGACACTCCTCAAAACACATCTTTTTCACAAAGAGACATGAATATTGAGGATGACACCCCACAGTTAAGGGTCAATGGTGACGATGTTGTCAATGATGTTACAACTGAATTTAAAATGACAAGAGATGATGACAGTGAAACTAAAATGGAAATTGATGATGTTGATGAGGAAGATGAAGACATTGACATTGAAAACTATGAAGATGATGATGAAGATGAACATTGACATAGTAAAATGCCGGTTTGAATCATAACAAATATATATCTATACATAATAGTTATTTTCAACTGTTTGCTAATAACAATCATTTCATGTTTCAGATGGACTCAGAAACGTTTCGTCAGTTGATGGAGGTTGATCTACCTATGGATGATGAGGTTCTTGAGTCATCTGACCCTCAGGCTGTTGGTACTACAGGGAGCACTCGGAGGGGGCGTGGTCTTGCCAGACTAATGATTCCAGATCCTATCTCGGAGCGACGTCCACCTCTTAGATTCGATGCGCACACGCGGTGGTATGGTAACCTGTGTATTTTAGTTATCTTTCATTATAATTTATTAATATTCTAATTGTTTGATTATTTGTTCTTTTTAAACAGTTTTACGCATATAGCTATTGGACAGGGGAGTGCTATCTTGCACAATTATTTTTCTCAGCCCTGGATCACATGGGATCAGATTCCCGCTGATGTGCTGGCCGCCATGTTCGATCATTGGTTGGTACGTAATTAAATATTATTTATTTTGAAATTTAATTCATTAATAACTTTATATTAGGGTTTATGGTATCCCATCGACGAGAGCATGTGTGCCACTATCCATGCGGCATGGGTGGTGTCTATGCGTGACCGTTTCCATCAGTTTTTGTATAATTTGAGAAAGACGGCTGTGAAGAAAGCCGGAGTGACAGAATTTGACGAGTCCTGTAGAGTCCACCGACCAGAGTACATTTCATCTCACGTTTGGGATGGATTATGTACACACTGGTTGGGTGGTGTGTTTCAGAGGAGATCTGCATTGGGTCGACAGAATCGGGGGAGACAAGAGGTGATGCATCGAGCCGGTAGTCGTACATTCAGTACGCATAGAGAGCGTCTAGTAAGTACCTTTTTTTAATATTTTATAAAATTTTAAATATAAACAGTTTATTTTATATTCATATAGGAAGCCGAGCATCCCTGTATTTCGGCATACGGCGTTTATCGGAGGATGTACACAGACCCGGCAACTGGAGAGATTAGAGGTGACCGCCAGCGTCAGATTGTGGTCAGTATTATTTTCTTTTCAGTTTTCAAATTAAATGAATATAATCTTTTCATTATTTTAATTTCTAATTGAAACTTAAGGAGTCATATGAGGCCACGACCTCTCAGACACTGGATGAGAGTCAAGACGAGACGGGAGATCAGACTAGTGCCCACCATTTTGATGAGACGGCATGGATGCAGGCGACCCAATATGGCTTTGAAAAGGGCCGAGTAGTTGGTATCGGCTCTCATTTGACTCCTGCAGCGTATTATGGTACTGTTGCGACGTCGGCGTCCAGCTCGAGAGGAGCTCGTGGAGAGACATCATCTTCCGCCTCACAGTATCAGGAGCAACTGCGTGCTCAGAGTCAGCTTATAGAGGATTTGCGTCAGGGGCAGGAGCAGATGTGTCAGCTGCACGATGAGGAGATGCGTCGATGGTAGGAGCAGATGCGTAGGCAGCAGGATGAGGAGAGATGTCGATATGAGGAGCAACATCAGGAGTATATGGAGTATATGCGTCTTCTGACTCATAGTTTAGGGATGGAGTTTCCTCCACCACCTCCTCCAGGTCCTCCAGATTATCCACCCCCCCTGTGATTTTTTTAGATGTAATAAACATTTGAGTTCGTAGTTTATTGTCATATTAACTATTTATAATTCCTCTTTCATATTGGTACGAATATTACGTTATTTAATTTCTTTTTATTTTTTTTAATATATTATTACTTATTAGTATTATTTTTAATGTCTGCTTATTTTATTAATATTACTTTTAATATTTTATATTTATTGTTAATATTGAGAAGTTTATAATTTTATAATTTTATTAATATTAAATTCTTAATATTATTTTTTCATAAATATGTATGTTTATTTTAATAATTATATTATTATATTAATTTTTTATATTAATAATATTAGTACTATTATTATTATTTTTTGATATTAATATTTCATAATATATAATATAATATTATTTATATTCATATTATTATTATTTTTTGATATTAATATTTCATAATTATATTATATATGTTTTTTATTATTAATATTATAATAATATAATTTATTTATATTATTAATATTAATATAATTATTATATAGAAAGTTTAATAATAATAATATTATATTAATTTTTTATATTATTTATATTAGTATTATTATATTATATTATATTATTTATATTCATATTTTTATTATTTTAAATTAATATTTCATAATTATATTTTATATATTTTTTATTTATATTATAATAATATAATTTTTTTATATTATTATTATTATTTTTATTTTTATATAATATTATACGATTTGTATTAATTTTTTTATTTTTTTATTTTTTTATAATATTTGCGACAGGTACATTTGCGACCGGAATTCCCGTCATAAATGTTTTTTACAGAACCATTTGCGACGGGACGAATAACCATCGAGAAAACCTTTTTGTGACGGTCCATCGCAAATACTTTCGTCGCAAGTATTTTTTTAAATTTCGCATTTGCGACGGGATTCTGACCCGTCGCAACTAATATATCTACGACGGCCCATCACAAATACCTTTTTTATATATAAACGAAAACTTATTTGCGACGGGGGACAAATACCGTCGCAAATAATTTTGTTGTGACGGGACCGCCGCAAAAACACCTATTTGCGATGCTTTTTTCGGTAATGGGTGATTTGCGACGGAGCCCCGTCGCAAAAGACCTTTTGCGACGGGATCCCTTCGCAAATATTCAGTTTTCCTATAGTGATAGTATTTTTTCATTAATAATTTTCAGGAATATGTTGTATTGTACTGATAACCTAGAAACATGATTTAATTTTAAAGTGATATTTTTGAAAACCCATTGATTGAAGGATAGATAACCCTTAAAATATACCTGATGTTCATATAATAGTGTTCAGTTAGGATAATGTGATGATTTATAATTATAAATTAAATTTGATATTATTCATGACCTTGTAATTGATTTTTGAATTAATGAAAAATGGATTTATAATATCTTTGATGAATTTTATTGAATTATTGTTTATTGGGATATATTTATAAGTCTTTTTTTATTTGATGAATAAGGAAACTGTTAATTTTTGGAAGCATGTATATTTTTATTTATATTTTATTTTGATTTAGGTTATTAGTGTGTTTTAGGTGATTATACGATCATGTTGTTCACATGTTTAGTATGTGACATTATGATCAACATTATTTTTTTTGGGTATTAATGATAATTTGACTTTGGAAGTTTTTTTGTAATTTTTAAATTTAGGGATTTGAATATAGTTAAGTATAATTTGAGGAATTTTAGAATTTAGCTAATTATGGATATAATTAGGTAGTAATTTGAGTATTATTATTAAAATCCGTGATATTAATCTTTAAAGTTATGGTTTATTCATATTTTTTATCTTATCATGTGCTAGACAATTTTGGTTTCGAAAACAATATTGAGAAAGGTGGAATATAATATCACTCTTTTGTATATCTTATGATCTATTTGAAGTTTATTTTAGTTATTAAGGTATCAAAAAATTATATTTTTCATTAATATTTGGAGTATGAGATGAAAATGTGTGGGAACCAATTGAAACAAGAAACTAAAGGATGAAATTATACTTATGGATTTCTCACATCCCATTTTAAAATGAAGTTTTATTTTATCTTTGTATAATTTATGTTTTCAACAAAGGAATTTTAAAATATTAAAACCATTATTATTGAGAAACAAATTACGAGGATAAAATTTATTTGACGTATAATTTAACACCATTAAAAATTAGTTTATAATAATACAATTCTCGATATCTTATGTAACATACAACATTGAGCCCTAAGTGAACTAAAAAATACTATAAAAATTGTATTATTTAATGGTGATCATTATAACCTAAAAATTAAATTTTTAGGTATGAATAGTAATAACAACATTATTAAAAAAAATTATATATGTTTTAAACAATGAAAAAGTATTGATTAAATCATAATAAATAATTACTCAATTTTCAGAAAATTCGTTTCATTATTCAAAATAGGTTTTCTTCAAAAATGGGATTTATTCTATTTTGTTCATAGAATTTATGATAAATTTATAACATTATAAATTTTTTTTATGTTCATTTACATTATTTTTAAAATAATAACTTCCATACTATTGGCTGGTGAATTTTTAATAATTTTTTAAAAAGATTTATTTTTAATTAAAGAGTAAAAATAATGATTTTTTCAAAACTGTAGCGACTCGGGTTTTTGGTCCTGTCAGACTTTGGAATATTTCTATGAATAAATCCAGAGCTAGGCGCGAAGACGGCGTGCGATTCCGAGGCCCAGTGTACCCGGAATTAATTTTATAAAAATATTAAGTATTTTTTTTACTATGCACGTGGAGGGGGTGTGATATCTCCTAAACGGTAGCTCAAAACTGGAATCTGAGGGCACGGTTGCATCCAGAACATGCCGTTTACCCTAGGCGAGGTGTAAACTTTGCGGGCGCGGGCCTGCGGTGAGAAACGCCACCAGGGGCATTTTCGTAAATAAGTAGCGAAGTTAGTGTGTGAGCGTCGGCTATAATAACATCTGAAAGGAGTCTCGTATTGAATATCTGAGTCCACCTTTGCGTTCAGAATGGCGCGTTTAACCTAGGGGTGACCTTACTTTTGTTCAAATCGGGCATCGGGTCCGAGGCGGGTTTGGTGCCGGCGGATGGCTGATATAAATATCAGCGCCCCCCCCCCCCCCCTATTGTTCCTCTCGACGTTATTCTCTGTTCTTCACCCTCGTTCCACCGAATCGAGCAAACGAAGCGCCCACGAGCTCGGAATTCGACGGCGGACGTTCCAGGAGCGCGCAACGGAAGCTCTAGAGCGCGGATCTAAGGCAGAACGTCGGCGTTTCGCCCGCGAGGTAGGCGGTTTGAGTTTTACAATCCCGGATCCCATTTTTCTGTTGTTTTCCTTCAAATTTTTGTAAGGATTGTATAGTTCGGGTCCCGAGCTTTCCAAAACATGTTTCGGATCTGAATTTGGAGCACCGGGGTGCTCCCGGTGGCTCCCGGAAGTTTTCCGGCGAAAACCTGGTTTTCTGGCGACGACGGGCGACAGACATGGCAAAATCTGGCGACGGCGCGGCGGCGCAGCAGCGGTTTCCGGTGGCGGCAGTGGTGGCGCGGCGGAATCCGGCGGCGGCGCGGTGGTTTCTGGCGAGGCTGACGGTGGTCCGGCCAGGATTTTCCGGGGGTTCTTTAAACCCCCGTAACTCACAAACCGTAACTCCGATTTGCGAGCTGTTTGCGGCGACGCGCTCCTTGCGTCAAGACGGACCTTTTGAGCTCACTTTGAGGGTTTAAGGGTTTGGGATCGTGGCCCGGGAGTTACAAACGTCGTATAAAATAATATTATTTTATTATTTTACGACATCGGGCAGTTGTAACTTCTACCCGGAGCGTCTGATTGACGTGCCGTCAGTGGCGTTGAGACCTTGATGGTACGAAGAACCTTTTGAGATGGTTTCCGGGTGTTGGGACTGAGAACGGTGTGTGGGCCCCATGAGGCCGGGTTTTGGCGTTTGCGGAGAAACGCAGCTTTTGCACCAAGAGTCCGATTTTGACGGATGAATAGTCGATCCTGTGTGTTTTTCCAAGAGGAACGCAATGGTGTGATCCGTTCAAGGAGTTTCGGAATCAAGGCGTGGGCCCCACCCGAGCTGGGCTTCGGTGAATAGTGTCTTTTTCACCTGGTGTCCATTTCGGACGAGCGAGTAGTCGATACCGCTTGTTTTTCCGAGGGGATCGCCATGGTGTGATCCGCTCGATGGGTTTTGGGATTGTTGTGTGGGCCCCGCACGAGCTAGCTACGGTGAATGGTGCCTTTTTCGCCAGTGCTCCATTTCGGGCGAGTAAACAGCCTATCCTGTGTGTTTTTCCGCGTGGAACGCGATGGTGGCCTCTGTTTTGGCTTAGGAGGTGCACAGTGTGGCATTGGGGCGGGTCGCTCGGGTTAGCGACGATTGGACCAGCAGTGGTTGAGGCTTCTCCCTTGGTTCGTTTCTATGAGGGTTCGCGCGGCATCACAACATTCGTAGGGGTTTGTGATCCTCTCGATGAGATGTTTTAACTGTTAGAGTTGTGGCATCCCTCTGGTGGGCCCAGAGCGGATCCTCTAACATCTTTACCCTGGATCAGGTTCTTGGTATCGTTGTGACCGCTTATTCACAGGCGGCGATCCCCTATCTAGCAGGTTAACCCCGTAGGGTTTGTGGCATCATCGGGAATATGATCCTCTACACGGTGGGTCTTGCCCAGTAGGGTTGTGGCATTGTTGGGTATACGATCCCCTACTCAGCATGATGTTTATAGTAGGGTTGTGGTATCGTTGGTTATACGATCCCCTACTCAGCGCTTGGTGTCGGTAGGGTTGCGGTATCGTTGGTTATGTGATCCCCTACTCAGTGCGTGGTTTAGGTAGGGTTACGGCATCGTCGGTTCCATCCCCTACATCGCGAGTTGTACTCGATAGGGTTCCGGTATCGTCGTGACCATCTTTATATGGACGATGATCCTCTATCTGAGTGTGAAGCTTCTATCGAGCGCCAGATCGGGTTGTGGTATCCCCCAGCGGATCTTGGGTGTGATCCCCTATCTGTGAGAACTAAGAATGCCAGATCAAGTCATGGTATCCCCCAACGGACCCTGGGAGTGATCCCCTATCTCTGAGCTACATATACCAGAGTGGGTCTTGGTATCCCCTAGCGGAACCTAGCGGCGATCCCCTATCCGAGGAGTTTGGTGGTTATGTTGTTTCAGCGATGTTTCCTTAGTGATGTTATCCGACGAGCGTGGTCTCTTAGGTGAGCGTCTGAGATGTTTGTTTGGGACCTGATAGAGTGTATCTCTCGGATGAGTGTCATCTGGTATGACAGTGTTCGTGTGGTGTACTCTCCTGGTTTGGACAGTTGCTGGTGATGAGGTCGGTACCTCTTGTGGCTTGTGGCGTGAGCTGAGTATATCTGGATTTTTCAAGGTGTATGTATGGGCATACACTTGAGCTGAGCTAAGATGACTAGTTGTGTTTAGCCGAGGATGGTCACGAGATGGAGTTTCTCTCTCGTCTGGGTTCCCTCTGGCTGGGTTTAGCGGACTGTTTCCTTTCATTTGCTCCCTTGGGTTTTGGGTTTTTGGTCTGCCTACTAAGTATGTTTATACTCACCCCTGCACAGGCTTTTCCCGCACATGTTTGTGTCTTGTGCAGACCACAGGCCTTTTGAAGGAGTCCTAGGAGGACCTGGAGCAGGCGGAGCTTAGTGAGCGAGTTGACCGGGGTGTTTACCGGAGCTGTGCCGAGGGAGCCTTCCGGTGGGAGTTTGGGGCAGCGTTCCCCTTCTTCAGAGTAGGTTGGACGCGCTTTGTAGTTTTCTTTTAGTGGGCCCCATTTTTCCCTTGTACTTTTGTTGTTGCTCTCTGGTTGTGGGATAGTGTAAGCATTCATTTACTTTCCAGTTTCTATATCTCTGCACTGTTGCATGGAGGTGTTTGTGGGTGCGTGTGTACAGGTACCTTAGGATAATGCCTCCCATGTGTGTGATAGCCTACTCGGCGTTGGTCGCCAGCCCCTAGCCTAGTGGAGGCGGGCTTGGGGAGTCGCGGATCGAGCCCCGTTAGGTCAGGTCGTGACAGAGTGGTATCAGAGGAGGTTCCACCTTTGGGATCTCAGAGCATAGATGGTCTAGCTGTGAGCTTGGTTTGCGTTGCATAGCAATAGTGTTCGGATGTTTCGAGTTCGGCATTTAGGCCAGGGACTCCTGTGTTGGTGTGGCGGCCGACGTATCCATACAACAGGACTCTGATAACCTGCCTTTCGACTCGGGACATTCATACACTAGCCGCGGGGACATAATGGTACATGCATCATATAGGACGGGGTTTTTGGTTTTTTCCTTGTCCTTCTTGAGTCAGCTCTCCAGATATACTCTTTGATTGTGGTGTGTCTTGAATGTATTTCAGGATTCCTCCAAGATGACAGCCAGCGAGGGTTCCGCAGCAGGATTGTGCTGATGACCCACCCCGTGTAGTGGCTGTGGAGCAGGGCGCAGGTTCTGAGGTTTCACCTCCAGGTGGTCTGCTAGTTGATTCACCACCTGTCGAGCAGTTGGTTGTGCCAGCGATGCAGGACGAGGTTGCGCGTAGGCTGAGTGTGATGAATGAGTTCCAGAGGCAGCGACCTCTGAGGTTCCGGGGTGATCCAGACCCCCAGGCAGCTGATGACTGGCTTGAGGCAGTCACCCAAGTTTTCCGCCTAGTGAGGACACCTCCAGATCAGATGGTGGTCCTAGCGGCGAGTCTTCTGTATGGTTCTGTCGGGCGATGGTGGAGTTTGGTGACGCAGTCCCATGACGAGGAGACGCTCACGTGGGCAGAGTTTGAGCGGCTCTTCTGGGAGGAGTTTTATCCAGTGACGCTGAGGTCAATGCGGATCCAAGAACTTCTGCAGCTTCGACAGGAGAGCATGACTATTTTGGAGTTCTCATTGAGGTTTATAGACCTGTAGCGCTACTCCCTGGATATGGTTCGAGACCCGTTCTTTAGGGCTCGGACCTTCGAGCAGGGCTTACGCAGGGACATCCGAGCAGGTGTGGTTTCCTTATGCCTACCCACCTATGCTGGAGTGCTGGAGCGAGCATTAGTGGTGGAGAGTTTTCTGTCTGAGCAAATTCCCCATGTTAGTGCTGGTCACTCGAGGGCTGAGACTTTTTCAGTCGGATCGGTATCTGGTAGCCGACGTCAGACTCAGGGGTCTGGACGTGGCCGACGTTTCAGGAGGCGACCCCAGGATGGAGGATCTGAGCCTCAGGGCTCACAGGGCTCGCAGACTAGTTTTGGTCAGCCACAGGAGAGGTGGCTTTATGCTTGTGATGGTCAGGGACATCTTGCTAGAGATTGTCCCACCCGACGTAATACTGAGAGGGAGCTGGTCGATGGACCGCCTTGGCAGAGGCAGCGTCTCGATCAAGGAGGTCCGCAGGGCAGCGGAGCGGGTGCAGCAGGAGGAGGTGGTAGGCAGTATCAGTTGCCACCACCCCCACCCCCAGGTGGTCCACGCCAAGCTCAGGGAGCTGGTGGGCGAGGGAGAGGACAACTTCATGCCCTAGAGTCAGTCAACCCAGAGGCACCGCGGATGGATAGAGGTACGCCTTGTGTCTTTTCTACTTACTGCAGTAGTTTGTCTGACACTGTTTAGCGGTACTCTTTCCTTTTGTTTTTTAATCAATTTTTGTTCAGGGCGTTGGTAAGACCCTGTATGGGAGTTGTTCTGCATGCTTCGAATGCGTGAGGTAGATGGATCCTTCCCCCACCGAGACGTGTTTTTGTGACGCGATTAAAACCGTGAGGGCAAGTTAGTGCCGCCCAAAGCGGATAGTATTGAGGTTTGGTGGATGAGTCTCTCTGAATTATGCGTCCGGGCATGGGTGTTAGTTAGTGAGCTCGCTGGTGTGTGAGACCCAGTTGAGAGTCCAGTCGCTTTCCTTATGCTTAGGGATTTCCGGGGACGAAAAGTTCTAAGGGGGGGAAGATGTAGCGACTCGGGTTTTTGGTCCTGTCAGACTTTGGAATATTTCTACGAATAATTCCAGAGCTAGGCGCGAAGACGACGTGCGATTCCGAGGCCCGGTGTGCCCGAAATTAATTTTATAAAAATATTAAGTATTTTTTTACTATGCATGTGGCGGGGGTGTGATATCTCCTAAACAGTAGCTCAGAATGGGAATCTGAGGGCACGGTTGCGTCCGGAACCTTCCGTTTACCCTAGGTGAGGTGTAAACTTTACGGGCGTGGGCCTGCGGTGAGAAACGCCATCAGGGGCGTTTTCGTAAATAAGTAGCCAAGTTAGTGTGCGAGCGTCGGCTCGAATAACTTCTGAACAGAGTCTCGGATTGAAAATCTAAGTCCGCCATTGCATTTAGAACGGCGCATTTAACCTAGGGGTGACCTTACTTTTGTTCGCATCGGGCGTCGGGTCCGAGGCGGGTTTGGCGTCGGCGGGCGGCTGATATAAATATCAGCCCCCCCCCCATCGTTTCTCTCGACGTTCTTCATTGTTCTTCACACCCGTTCTGCCGAATCGAGCAAATGAAGCGCCCATGAGCTCGGAATTCTACGGCGGACATTCCAGGAGCGCGCAACGGAAGCTCTAGAGCGCTGATCTAAGGCAGAACGTCGGTGGTTCGCCCGCGAGGTAGCCGGTTTGAGTTTTACAATCCCAGATCCCATTTTTGTGATGTTTTCCTTCAAAGTTTCGTAAGGGTTGTATAGTTCGGGTCCCGAACTTTCCAAAACATGTTTCAGATCTGAATTTGGAGCACCGGGGTGATCCCGGTTGCTCCCGGAAGTTTTCTGGCAAAACCCGTTTTTCCGGCGACGACGGGCGGCAGACATGGCGGAATCCGGCGACGGCGTGGCGGCGGTTTCCAGTGGCGGCGGTGGCGGCGCGGCGGAATCCAGCGGCGGCGCGGTGGTTTCCGGCGAGGCTGGCGGTGGTCCGGCCAGGATTTTCTGGAGGGTTTTTTAAACCCCCGTAACTCGCAAACCGTAACTCCGATTTGCGAGTCATTTGCGGCGACGTGCTCCTTGCGTCGAGACGGACCTTCTGAACTCACTTTGAGGGTTTAAGGGTTCTGGATCGTGGCCCGGGAGTTAGAAACGTGGTATAAAAAAAATTATTTTATTATTTTACGACTTCGGGCCGTTGTAACTTCTACCCAGAGCGTCTGATTGACGTGCCGTCAGTGGCGTTGAGACCTTGATGGTACGAAAAACGTTTTGAGATGGTTTCCGGGTGTTGGGACTAAGAACGGGGTGCGGGCCCCACGAGGCCGGGTTTTGGCGTTTGCGGAGAAACGCAGCTTTTGCACCAGGAGTCCAATTTTGACGGATGAATAGTCGATACTGTGTGTTTTTCCGAGAGGAACACAATGGTGTGATCCATTCGATGAGTTTTGGAATCCAGGCGTGGGCCCCACCCGAGCTGGGCTTCGGTGAATAGTTCCTTTTTCACCGGGTGTCCGTTTCGGACGCGCGAGTAGTCGATACCTTCTTTTTTCTGAGGGGATCGTCGTGGTGTGATCCGCTCGATGGGTTTTGGGATCGTTGTGTGGGCCCCGCACGAGCTAGCAACGGTGAATGGTACCTTTTTCACCGGTGCTCCGTTTCGGGTGAGTAAACAGCCTATCCTGCGTGTTTTTCCACGTGGAACGCGATGGTGGCCTCGGTTTTGGCTTAGGAGGTGCGCAGTGTGGCGTTGTGGCAGGTCGCTCGGGTTAGCGACGTTTGGACCAGTAGTGGTTGAGGGTTCTCCCTTGGTTCGTTCCTACGAGGGTTCGCGCAGCATCACAACCTTTGTAGGGGTTTGTGATCCACTCGATGGGATGTTTTAACTGTTAGAGTTTTGTCATCCCTCCGGTGGTCCCGGAGTGGATCCTCTAACATCTTTACCCTGGATCAGGTTCTTGGTATCGCTGTGACCGCTTATTCACGGGTGGCGATCCCCTATCTAGTAGGTTAACCCCGTAGGTTTTGTGGCATCATCGGGAATATGATCCTCTACAAGGTGGGTCTTTCCCAGTAGGGTTGTGCATCGTCGGGTATACGATCCCCTACTCAGCATGAAGTTTATAGTAGGGTTGTGGTATCGTTGGTTATACGATCCCCTACTCAGCGCTTGGTGTCGTTAGGGTTGTGGTATCGTTGGTTATGCGATCCCCTACCCAACGCGTGGTTTCGGTAGGGTTGCGGCATCGTCGGTTCCATCCCCTACATCACGAGTTGTACCAGATAGGGTTCTGGTATCTTCGTGACCATCTTTATATGGATGATGATCCTTTATCTGAGTGTGAAGCTTCTGTCGAGCGCCAGATCAGGTTGTGGTATCCCCCAGCGGATCCTGGGTGTGATCCCCTTAAAGACCCGTAAATTTCAAGGAAATTTTTTTCCTTAATTTTCTTTGGAATTTTACAAGAACGCAGTTTCTGATGGCACCTGATTCTGAGGCCCGGTGTGCCCGGAATCATTTTCCAAAGTTTGGCTCGGGTACGTTCAGTGAACGGATGAGTGAGTTTTTCTAACTTTTGAACCGGTGCCCGGAATCGAATTCTGAGGGCACCGATGGAATTGCAGCACCGGTAATTGCTTAGAAACGCCTCTTCCGGAATTGCATTTTCCCGGGTGTGGTTTTTAATTTTTGGGTTTAAAGTTATGAAATAAAATAAAGTTGTGCGACAATTTTATTTTGATTTCACTTAAAGCAACTTGAAAGCCATTTAAAGTTTCATAAGAGGAGTTGATACGGATAGGGTTTTATCCAAAAATATCTTACCCCCTTGGTAGGATATTTGTGAGGTGGGGCCTGCACGAGCCCCACCGTTTCTTTTCTGCTAAGTAACGCACCCGCGAAAACCCGTCATTATGAAAGTCAACTGACGCATTTTCTTAATTTCTTAACGCACCAATTAATTGGGCGGTTTATTTCATATAATTAATTCTATGAATTAATGGTCCGTTACTTATCTCTTTTTCGTTTGTTGGCATAATAATAAAATAAGACCAACGCACGACATCTTGAGGATTAAACATTGAGAGGCTTTTGACAGGAATTCTTGTGCCTTCACCCTTCTTCACGAAGAACGCGAAGAACGTGAAGAACGTGAAGAACGCGAAGAACGCTGGCCTCCGACGAATAACGCCGAACCCGCGGAAATCGACGACGCGACGTCGTGTGCCGCGACGCCAACGTTTCCTCTCCCGCGACGTTCTTCTACGACGTTCCTTCCTCCTTGACAAAAATCTTCGATCATCCGTTGAGGTGAGAGTTTGTGATTCTTTAAATTCTTTTGTGGATTTTAACTCAATATGGATTTAATTATTAAATAATTAAATCTGTCATTTCTTGGTCCTCGGAGTTCGTCGACGCAACGCCCGATACCGTGATGATACGACAGTCCCCACCTTTCGTGACGATCAATTCTGCGACGAGCGCACGTGCGATGACTTTACGAGGTAGGGGTTGTTTGTGAAATAACTTTATTTTTTTCCCGTGATTGTTTCTTTTAAAGAAAGGAACCCGGATCAAGTTCAATTTTAATTCTATTAAAATTGTGCCTCGCCTTTATTGATGTGTTGAATAATTTTCCCGACTGTTATTATCTAATGCGAAGGGTGCGGGCCAAATGAACACGGCCCGACAACCCTCCGTCGTTCTTCATTGTTGTGCGGATTTGGCGGGCGATGGAAAAACATGACGCAAGGGCGATTTGATGATCCCGCAGTGAAGAACGGAACCCGGGAGGAAC
Organism: Viscum album; assembly: GCA_963277665.1. NCBI lineage: Eukaryota > Viridiplantae > Streptophyta > Magnoliopsida > Santalales > Viscaceae > Viscum > Viscum album. Next base: position 1,545,293,021 of record OY728153.1, on the reverse strand, counting down.
ATCGGCGCAGACGGGAAGGAAAACGGACCAACGGAGCAAATCCGGTGGCCCGCGGAAGACACCGGCGGCGGCGGCGCCAGCGGACCCACGGCCGCGTGGGTCCGGCGCACACGCAGGACGCGGCCTTTGCTGCGTTCGTTGACCAGGGCAGCCCCCCGCGGGGGCTGTGGTGCTGTCACGCGGGGGCAGCGAGCCCCCCACGCTGCTCGGCCACTCGGCCGAGCCGAGCCAGATCGTCCGGCTGAGCCGGGCCGTGCCCTGGCCTAGCCAGACTGGGTCCAGCCGGGTCGGGTCGACCCGGGTCGAGTCGGCCCGGGCCCAGACCCCCTGTCTCCGGATGTTTTCGGTCTTTCACTCATAACATGAGTTACGGGCTTCCGAACGATGCGCTGTCAGTGGTGATGCGATCCTTGGATCGAGACGGTTGTTTCGGTATATTGCACTTAAGGTTTCGGGTTACTTTGAGTTCGGCCGGGATGGTTCGTACACGAAACCAACCGGGCCTTCGGAGCGGAAACGCTCATATCTTGAGCTTCGGACGTCCGATCGACGTGTCGTCGACTTCGTTGAATTCCTCTGAGTGAGACGGATCTTTTGGCATACCCCGCTCGAGGTTTGGACGTTGGTGGAGTATGGTCGGGTTGGTGTTTCCTTAAAAACCAACCGGGCCCCTAGGACGAAAAAGCCAATAACTCTCAGACCGGGCGTCTGATTGACGCGCCGTCTGTGACGTTGAGTTCCTGTTGATGATACGGAACTTTTGGATACATCAACTTAGGACTTTGTGTCAGTTTATGTATCAGCCTCTCGGCTCGTGGAGCGGACCCTCCCGAACGAGCTTGCTGTGTGCGGGAACCCTAGTGCTGGATGCGACTGCGACGACGACTGTGTAGAGATCCTCAGTGGACTGCGACGACGACTGTGCAGAGATCCTCAGTGGACTGCGACGATGACTGTGCATAGATCCTCAGTGGACTGCGATGACTACTGCACTCAGCGATCCTACGTGGATCAGTGCTACAGATCCTGTGTGGATCTGATCCTGTGTGGCTCAGAGCTCAGCGGTTCTGTGTGAGCCAGCACCTACAGGTCATGTGTGGGCCCGATCCTGTGTGGGTCTTTGCGGGGGTTAGTACCTTTCGATCCTTTGTGGGTCCGACAACTTAGATGGATCAGTGATCATCTTTATCGTCATACGAATAAATATACCTGTGTGAGCTGAATCTTGTGTTACTCTCCTTTGTGGATTGTGTTGAACTATCCTGGGTGGATTTACTGTTTACTCTCCTTGTGGATTGTGTTGAGCTATCCTATGTGGATTACTTTTGCTCTCCTTCGTGGATTGCGTTGTGTTATCCTGTGTGGGTATACGTTTTGCTTTCCTGTGCGGACTGGGTTGTGCTTGGGTTTGGATGTTGGAGCCGAACGGGAATTGATGACTTAGGTATATGTATGGACATATACTTAAGCAGTGTCGGTTGTTACTTCGTGATTGTATCTTTCCTTTGTGGTTTATCCTTTGTGGATTTCGGGAGACCTTCAAGGGTCTCGGGGTCCCTACTGAGTAGCTTATACTCACCCCTGCACGGGCTATGCCTGCACTTCGTTGTGTTGGTTGCAGAAGACGGACAGCGCTGATCGTAGTGGAGGCTTGCGGAGCAGGACGGTACCTCGAGGTGGACCACTGGGCGAGACGTACTTGGAGCGGTCAGGTGGACCTGAGGAGCAGTGGAGGCTATCTGTACCCACCCTTCAGGTGGGACTTCCAGATGAAGGCTCGACGCTGCGGCTTTTCTTTTCAGTTGCTGTTTTTCCTTTCAGTTGTACTTTACAGTTGGGCTTGTATTTCCGGCCCCTTTTTACTTTCAGCACAGCTTGTTAGAGTTTTTACTTAGTGTTTACTTATCCTCTTGCTTACTCTATGGTGCTTGTTTACTTTTCAAAGGCAATGTATTCCCTTTTTCTAAGATTTACGCCTTGGTGCTAGTCGCCAGCCCCTAGCCTATGGAAGGCGGGCTTGGGGTAGTCACGGCACGGGCCCCGAGGACGGGTCGTCACAAATTGGTATCAGAGGTGGTCGGTTATACCGCAGACTCTGATCTTTCTTCTATATGAAGCAATAGTGTTTAGCGTATTGAGTGTGGTTATCAGTCCAGGGAGTCCAGTGTTGGTGCGGCGGCCGACGTATCCGTACACCAGGACCCTGACTTCTGATTTCCGACTTAATGCACGAAAACATTGATTGCATGTGTGTTTCAAGTTTTCTTTGTGATTACTTGTGTCAGCTCACCAGGTATATTGTTCTGACCGTGGCGCACTTGTTTCATTTTCAGGATGGCCCCACGATGGCAGCCATCTAGGGTTCCGAGAATAGAGCACGACGACAGCCCGCCGAGCGACGAGGCCTCGGTATAGGCCCCTTTGACAGCAGAGGCACTGGCGGTACCCTTACCCGCCGAGCTACCGATGCTCCTCACCCTGACCGCTGATGATGCACGTCGCCTTGGAGCTTTGTACGAGTTCCAACGCCAGCGACCACCTAGGTTTCATGGGGAGATGGACCCCCAGGCAGCCGAGGACTGGCTCGAGGCGGTCGTTCAAGTTTTCAGGCTAGTGAGGACACCAGCAGACCTCATGGTGATCCTCACTGCGATCCTACTGTACGCAGCAGCGGGCCGATGGTGGAGCTTGATGCTCCAGGTGCACGACGAGGAATCTCTTCTCTGGACGGACTTTGAGGGCCTCTTCCGCTCAGAGTTCATCCCAGCCACCCTCAGTGCGGTGCGCATCCAGAAGCTTCTTCAGCTGCGGCAGGGCAGCTTGACGGTCGCCCAGTATGCGGCGAGGTTTACCGATCTTTCTCGCTACTCGACAGATATGGTACGGGACCCATTCTTCCAGGCCCGGACCTTTGAGAAGGGTTTGAGACATGAGATCAGGGCATCGCTGATCTCTCTCAGCATTCCGACTTAGGCAGAAGTGCTGGAGAGAGACCTTATGATCGAGAGTTTTCTTGCTGAGACTTCTCCAGCAGCAAGACCTACCGCAGGGCGGTAGGTAGTGGAGTCTTCGGCAGCAGGTAGCCGACGGATGACTCATGGGTCCAGGCAGACCAGACCTTCCGGCAGACGACCTCGGGACACCGGATCAGCAGTGCGGGGCACACAGCGCGGAGCCAGTCTTTCGAGAGGCAGGCAGTGCTACGCATGCGGCGGGCAGGGCCACATGGCTCGTGACTGCCCGAATCGTCGTGCCGAGGAGCAGCAGACGGTGGAGGGGCCACCTAGGCAGAGGCAGAGGGTCGACCGTGGAGTTCTCAAGGGAGGTGGTGGACGAGGCAGAGGAGCTGACCGAGCAGCAGGCGGTGGGTGACGCTTTGAGGCTCTGCCACCACCACCACCAGGAGGTCCGCCCCGACCACAGGGAGCTGGCGGGAAGAGACAGGCACAGCTCCAGGCAGCGGAGTCCTATGACCACGGCGTGCCAGAGATGATTCGAGGTATGATATGTGTCTATTCCACCCTTGCTGTAGTTCTTATATACACAGAAGCGAGTCACTCTTTCATAGCCACTGCCCTTGTTCGGAGCTCGGAGATTCCGACAGAGTCGTTGGCTCGATCATTACGGCTAGAGACCCCTACGGGAGCAGACTCGACGATTACGCACTGGTGCCGGCAGTGTGAGCTTACTCTATGAGGCGAGAGCTTCGGCTGGGATCTTTTGGTAGCGGCGTCGAGGCCTTACAACATCATCTTGGGCATGGATTGGTTATCCACAGTCAATGCTCAAATTGACTGTATTAGGCGCAAGGTGCGATGTGTGTGCACCGATGGGAGCAGGTTCACCTTCACCAGCGAGAAGGGAGCCTTAGCAGCACAAGGGGGACTCTCGCAGAGGAGGGGACAGCCCATTACTCATCAGTTGGCTAGCCTCATCCTAGGAGAAGTTGACGTGCGAAGTCCTAGTTTTCCTACAGTGGTGGATCAGTACGCGGACGTCTTTCCCGATGATGTTCCAGGGCTACCTCCTCACAGATAGGTAGACTTTTATATTGATTTGTACCCCGGGACAGCCCCGATATCCACTCCAGCGTATCGGATGGCCCCCGCTGAGCTTCGAGAGCTGTGGGTACAGTTGGAGGACTTGCAGGGCAAGGGGTTCATCTGACCCAGTGTTTCACCCTGGGCTTCCCCGATATTGTTCGCCAAGAAGGCGAATGGGAGCTTGCGACTGTGTGTCGACTATCATCGCCTGAACCAGGTGACAGTGAGGAACAAGTATCCACTACCAAGGATTGATGACCTCTTTGATCAGATCAAGGGAGCACGGTGGTTCTCGAAGATAGATCTCAGGTCAGGCTATCATCAGCTCAGAGTTCGAGATGAGGATGTGCAGAAGATGGCCTTCAGGTGTCGGTATGGCCACTATGAGTTCTTGGTTATGCCTTTCGGCGTAACCAATGCTCCAGCATTTTTCATGAGCCTCATGAACAGGATCTTCTAGCCATACCTCGATCGATTTGTCGTGGTCTTCATCGATGACATTTTGGTGTACTCTACCACGGAGGAGGAGCACGCCTACCACTTATGGGTTGTGCTAGACACACTCTGAGAGCACCAGCTTTATGGAAAGCTCTCGAAGTGCCAGTTCTGGTTACGTGAGGTCCACTTCTTAGGGCACGTCATTTCTGAGGCGGGAGTTCCGGTGGATCCCGCGAAGATCGTGGCAGTGCTAGCTTGGGAGCCACCCCGGAGCGTGACGGAGGTTCGGAGTTTCTTGGGTCTAGCCGGATACTATTGGAGATTTGTTCCGGACTTCTCCAGAGTTGCGGCGCCACTCTCAGCTTTGACGAAGAAGGGGAAACCCTTTGTGTGGTTAGGTAGATGTCAGCAGAGCTTCCAGGAGCTGAGACAGAGATTGACCAGCGCACCTATCTTGAGGTTTCCTGAGGAGGTAGTTGGATACGTAGTCTACTGCGATGCATCAGGGACCGGAATCGGATATGTCCTGATACAGGAGCGGGCCGTGATTACCTATGGATCACGCCAATTGAGGCCGTATGAGCAGAACTACACTACCCATGACCTGGAGTTAGCAGCAGTGGTCTTCGCTCTGAAGACATGGAGACACTATCTGATGGGCGAGCGCTTTACAGTCTTTTCTGACCACCAGAGTCTCAGGTACATCTTCTCTCAGAAAGACCTGAACCTAAGACAATGGATATGGCTCGAGTTCCTCCAGTACTATGACTTTGAGATAGTCTATACTCCTGGGAAGGGGAACATAGTAGCTGATGCTCTCAGCAGGAGGACGGGCATCCAGCTACTTGAGGAGGCGACAGAGCAGTTAGCCACCTTGCAGATATCCTTTGTGGATAGAGACAGAGAAGCCTTCCTTCAGTCTCTCATAGTCACCCCTCCACTACTACAGCGGGTTAGAGAGGCACAGCGTGGGGATGCTGACTGTGAGACGCGGCGTACACAGATATCCTCGGGACAGGTACCTGATGGTTTCTCCCTTGGAGTAGAGCACGACGTCCTTTTCAGAGGACGTACCTTGGTACCAGTCACTTTACGGGAGGAGGTGCTGAGAGAGTTTCACACTTCTCCTTTGGCGGTGCATCCTGGAGTGGCGAAGATGTACCAGGACCTCAGACGACAGCACTGGTGGCCGGGCATGAAGAAGGTTGTGGCAGAGTTCGTTTCTCGATGCCTCACCTGCCAGCAAGTGAAGGCAGAGCATCAGGTACCAGCAGGCTTGGTACAGCCCTTGGAGGTCTCGGAGTGGAAGTGGTACGGGATATATATGGACTTCGTGACTGGACTTCCACACACTTCCATGGGTCACGACTCCATTTGGGTGATTGTTGACCGACTCACCAAGTCGGAACACTTCTTACCCATCAGAGAGCAGGGATCAGTGGAGAGCTTGGGGAGTCTCTACGTTCAGGATATTGTACGGCTTCATGGTGTGCCATCGTCTATCGTCTCTAATCTGGACACTCGCTTTACTTCCCGGCTTTGGAAGGGGTTGCAAGAGGCGTTCGGGACGCGGCTATGTCTGAGCACCGGCTTTCACCCTCAGACGGATGGTCAGAAGGAGAGGATCGTTCAGACTCTCGAGGACATGCTCCGCGCATGTGTCCTCGACTTTGGTCGCAGCTGGGAGGATCATCTACCCTTGGTGGAGTTCGCGTACAATAACAGCTACCACTCCACCATTGGGATGGTACCATACGAGGCATTGTACTGCAGACCTTGAAGATCTCCTTTGTGCTGGACAGACCCTGGGGAGTCAGCACTTGTGGGGCCAGAGATGGTCCGGACCACGACAGAGAAGGTCCAAGTCATCCAGGAGTGGATGAGGACAGCTCAGAGTCGGCAGAAGTCATATGCTGACAGGAGGTGGAGGCCACTAGAGTTCCAGGATGGCGACCACGTCTTCTTGCGTGTCTCACCTCGACGTGGATTACAGAGATTTGGCCGAGGTGGCAAGTTGTCTCCACGCTTCATCGGACCCTTCCAGGTCCTCAGCAGGATCGGCGAGGTGGCTTATCGCCTGGATCTACCACCTCAGTTGCACCGGGTGCACGACGTCTTCCACGTATCTCAGCTGAGGAGATACGTGCACGACCCGACGCATATCATTTTCTATGGGGAGCTGGAAGTTGATGATGGGGCGACTTTTGCAGAGGTCCCAGTGGAGATCGAGGATCGATAGGATCGGGTCCTACGTGGATGATCGATTCCTCTAGTGTGAATCATATGGCAGCACGGGAACCTCCAGGAGAGCACTTGGGAGCGGGAGGCTCAGATGCGTGCTCTGTACCCACATTTGTTTCCCTAGTTTGTGATGTATCTTTACGGGGATGTAAAGTGCTGAGGTGGGAGTAATGTAAAGAACCATAAATTTCAAGGAAATTTTTTTCCTTAATTTTCTTTGGAATTTTACAAGAACGTAGTTTCTGACGGCACCTGATTCTGAGGCCCGGTGTGTCCGGAATCATTTTTTTGAAGTTTGGCTCGGGTACGTTCAGTGAACGGACGAGCGGGTTTTTCTAACTTTTGAACCGGTGCCCAGAATCGAATTCTGAGGGCACCGATGGAATCACAGTGCCAGTAATTTCTTATAAACTCCTCTTCCGGATTTGCGTTTTCCCGGGTGTGGTTTTTAATTTTTGGGTTTAAAGTTATGAAATAAAATAAAGTTGTGCGACAATTTTATTTTGATTTCACTTAAAGCCACTTTAAAGCCACTTAAAGCTGCATAAGCGGAGTTGATACGGATAGGGTGATATCCAAAAATATCCTACCCCCTTGGTAGGATATTTGTGAGGTGGGGCCCGCATGAGCCCCACCGTTTCTTTTCCGCTAAGTAACGCACCCGCGAAAACCCATCATTATAAAAGTCAACTGACGCATTTTCTTAATTTCTTAACGCACCAATTAATTGGGCGGTTTATTTCGTTGAATTAATTCTACGAATTAATGGGTCGTTACTTATCTCTTTTTCATTTGTTGGCGTAATAATAAAATAATACCAACGCACGACATCTTGAGGATTACACGTTGAGAGGCTTTTGACAGAAATTCTTGTGCCTTCACCCTTATTCGCGAAGAACGTGAAGAACGCGAAGAACGCGAAGAACATGAAGAACATGAAGAACGCCGACCTCTGAAGAAGAACTCCAAACCCGCGGAAATTGACGACGCGACGTCGTGTGCCGCGACACCGACGTTTCCTCTCCCGTGACATTCTTCTACGACGTTCCTTCCTCCTCGACAAAAATCTTCGATCATCCGTTGAGGTGAGAGTTTGTGATTCTTTAAATTACTTTGTGGATTTTAACTCAATATGGATTTAATTATTAAATAATTAAATCTGTCGTTTCTTGGTGCTCGGATTTCGTCGACGCAACGCCGGATACCGCGACAACACGACGGTCCCCACCTTCCGCGACGATCAATTCCTCAAAGAGCGCGCGTGCGACGACTTGACGAGGTAGGGGTTGTTTGTGAAATAACTTTATGTTTTTCCTGTGATTGTTTCTTTTAAAGCAAGGAACCCGGATCAAGTTCAATTTTAATTCTATTAAAATTGTGCCTCGCCTTTATTCATGTGTTGAATAATTTTCCCGACTGTTATTATCTAACGCGGAGGGTGCGGGCCAAACGAACACGGCCTGACAACCCTCCGTCATTCTTCGTTGTTGTGTGGATTTGGTGGGTGATGGAAAAACGTGACGCAAGGACGATTTGATGATCCCGCAGTGAAGAACGGAACCCAGGAGGAACAGCGGCGCAGACGGGAAAGAAAACGGACCACCGGAGCAACTCCGATGGCCCGCGAAAGACACTGGTGGCGCGCCGCCGGACAAGGCCACCCCGGCTGAAGCTGCGGCGGCGGCGCCAGCGGACCCGCGGCTGCATGGGTCCGGTGCAAACGCAGGACGCGGCCTTTGCCGCGTCCGTTGATCAGGGCGGCCCCCCACGGGGGCCGCGGTGCTGTCACGCGGGGGCAGCGAGCCCCCCACGCTACTCGGCCGCTCGGCCGAGCCGAGCCAGACCGGCCGGCCGAGCCGGGCCGTGCCCTGGCCATGCCGGACCGGGTCTGGAAGGGTCGACCCGGGTCGGGTCGACCCGGTTCGGCCGACCCAGGGGGGTTGGGCCGGGTCGGCCCGGGCCCCTGTCTCCGGATGTTTTCGGTCTTTCGCTCATAACTTGAGCTATGGGCCTCCAAATGACGCGCCGTCAGCGGAGATGCGATCCTTGGATCAAGACGGTAGTTTCGGTATATCGCACTCAAGGTTTCGGGTTAGTTTGAGTTCGTCCGGGATGGTTCGTACACGAAACCAACCGGGACTTCGAAGCAGAAACGCTCATATCTTGAGCTTCGGACGTCCGATCGACGTGTCGTCGACTTCGTTGAATTCATCTAAGTGAGATGGATCTTTTGGAATACCTCTCCCGAGTTTTGGACGTTGGTGGAGTCCGGTCGGGTTATTTTTGCCTTAAAACCCAACCGGACCCCTAGGACGAAAAAGCCAACAACTCTCAGACCGGGCGTCCGATTGACGCGCCGTCTGCGACGTTGAGTTCCTGTTGATGATATAGAACTTTTGGATACATCAACTTCGGACTTTGTGTCAGTTGATGTATCATCCTCTCGGCTCGTGGAGCGGACCCTCCTGAACGAGCTTGTTGTGTGCGGGAACCCTAGTGCTGGCTGCGACTGCGACGTCGACTATGCAGAGATCCTCAGTGGACTGCAATGACGACTGTGCAGAGTTCCTCGGTGGACTGCGACGATGACTGTGCAGAGATCCTCAGTGGACTGTGATGACTACTTCACTCAGCGATCCTACGTGGATCAGTGCTACAGATCCTGTGTGGATCTGATCCTGTGTGGGTCAGTGCTCAGCGGTTCTGTGTGAGCCAGTGCCTACAGGTCTTGTGTGGGCCCGATCATGTGTGGGTCTTTGCGGGGGTTAGTTACTTATTGATCCTGTGTGGGTCCGATCTTGTGTGGGTCTTTTTGGGGGTTAGTACCTTTTGATCCTTTGTGGGTCCGACGACTTAGATGGATCAGTGATCATCTTTATCGTCATACGAAGAAGTGTACCTGTGTGAGCTGAATCTTGTGTTACTCTCCTTTGTGGATTGTGTTGAACTATCCTGGGTGGATTTACTGTTTACTCTCCTTATGGATTGTGTTGATCTATCCTTTGTGGATTACTTTTGCTCTCCTTCGTGGATTGCGTTGTGCTATCCTGTGTGGGTATACGTTTTTCTTTCCTGTGCGGACTGGGTTATTCTTGGGCTCGGGTGTTGGAGCCGAACAGGAATTGATGACTTAGGTATATGTATGGGCATATACCTAAGAAGTGTCGGTTGTTACTTCGTGATTGTATCTTTCCTTTTTGGTTTATCCTTTATGGATTTCGGGAGACCTTCAGGGGTCTCGGGGTCCCTACTGAGTAGCTTATACTCACCCCTGCACGGGATATGCCCGCACTTCGTTGTGTTAGTTGCAGACGACGGACAACACTGATCGTAGTGGCGGCTTGCGGAGCAGGATGGTACCTGGAGGTGGACCAATGGGCGAGACGTACTTGGAGTGGTCAGGTGGACCCGAGGAGCAGTGGAGGCTATCTGTACCCACCCTTCAGGTGGGACTTCCAGACGACGGCTCGACGCTGCGGCTTTTCTTTTCAGTTGCTATTTTTCCCTTCAGTTGTACTTTATAGTTGGGCTTGTATTTCCGGCCCCTTTTTACTTTCATCACAGCTTGTTACAGTTTTTACTTAGTGTTTACTTTTCTGCTTGCTTACTCTGTGGTGCTTGTTTACTTTTCAAAGGCAATGTCTTCCCTTTTTCCGGGATTTACGCCTTGGTGCTAGTCACTAGCCCCTGGCCTATGGAAGGCGGGCTTGGGGTAGTCATGGCACGGGCCCCGAGGGCGGGTCGTGACATCCCCTATCTGTGAGAACTACATATGCCAGATCGGGTCATGGTATCCCCCAGCAGACCCTGGGAGTGATCCCCTATCTGTGAGCTACGTATACCGGAGTGGGTCTTGGTATCCCCTAGCGGAACCTAGTGGTGATCCCCTATCCGAGGAGTTTGGTGGTTATGTTGTTTCAGCGATGTTTCCTCAGTGATGTTATCCGACGAGCGTGGTCTCTCGGGTGAGCGTCTGAGATGTTTGTTTGGGACCTGAGAGAGTGTATCTCTCGGATGAGTGCCATCTAGTATGACAGTTTTCGGGTGGTGTACTCTCCTGGTTGGGACAGTTGCTGGTGATGAGGTCGGTACCTCTTGTGGCTTGTGGCGTGAGATGAGTATATCTGGATTGTTCAAGGTGTATGTATAGGCATACACCTGAGCTGAGCTGAGATGACTAGTTATGTTTAGCCGAGTATGGTCACGAGATGGAGTTTCTCTCTCGTCTGGGTTCCCTCTGGCTGGGTTGAGTGGACTGTTATCTTTCAGTTTCTCCCTTGGGTTTTGGGTTTTTGGGGTGCCTACTGAGTATGTTTATACTCACCCCTGCACGGGCTTTGCCTGCACATGTTTGTGTCTTGTGCAAACCACATGCCTTTTAACGGAGTCCCAAGAGGACCCGGAGCAGGTGGAGCTTAGTGAACGAGTTGACCGGGGTGTTTACCGGAGCTGTGCTGAGGGAGCTTTCTGGCGGGAGTTTGTGGTAGCGTTCCCCTTCTTCAGAGAAGGTTGGACGCGCTTTGTAGTTTTCTTTTGGTGGGCCCTGTTTTGCCCTTGTACTTTTGTTGTTGCTCTCTGGTTGTGGGATAGTGTACGCATGCATTTACTTTCCAGTTTCTATATCTTTGCACTGTTGCATGGAGGTGTTTGTGGGTGCGTGTGTACAGGTACCTTAGGCTAATGGCTCTATTGTGTGTGATAGCCTACTCGGCGCTGGTTGCCAGCCCCTGGCCTAGTAGAGGCGGGCTTGGGGAGTCGCGGATAGAGCCCCGTTGGGTCGGGTCGTGACAGCGTTGTATCAGAGGAGGTTCCACCTTTGGGATCTCAGAGCGTAGCGGGTCTAGCTGTGAGCTTGGTTTGGGTTGCATAGAGGTAGTGTTAGGATGTTTCGAGTTCGGATTTCAGGCCAGGTACTGCAGTGTTGGTGCGGCGCCAGATGTATCCATAAACCAGGACTCTGATAACCTACCTTTCGACTCGGGACATTCGTACACTGGTCGTAGGGACATAATGGTACATGCATCATATAGGACTGGGTTTTTGGTTTTTTCCTTGTCCTTCTTGAGTCAGCTCTCCAGATATACTCTTTGATTGTGGTGCGTCTTGAATGTATTTCAGGATGCCTCCACGATGACAGCCAGCGAGGGTTCCGCAGTAGGATTATGCTGATGACCCGCCCCGTGTAGTGGTTGTGGAGCAGGGCGCAGGTTCTGAGGTTGCACCTCCAGGTGGTCTGCCAGTTGAGCCACCACCTTTCGAGCAGCTGGTTGTGCCGGCGGTGCAGGATGAGGTTGCGCGTAGGCTGAGTGCGCTGAATGAGTTCCAAAGGCAGCGACCTCTGAGGTTCCGGGGTGATCCAGACCACCAGGAAGCCGATGACTGGCTTGAGGCAGTCACCCGAGTTTTCCGCCTAGTGAGGACACCTCCAGATCAGATGGTGGTCCTAGCGGAGAGCCTTCTGTATGGTTCTGCCGGGCGATGGTGGAGTTTGGTGACGCAGTCCCATGATGAGGAGACGCTCACGTGGGCAGAGTTTGAGCGGCTCTTCAGGGAGGAGTTTTATCCGGTGACGCTGAGGTCAGTGCAGATCCAGGAGCTTTTGCAGCTTCGACAGGAGATCATGACTGTGTTGGAGTTCTCAGCGAGGTTTACAGACCTGTCGCGCTACTCCCTGGATATGGTTCGAGACCCCTTCTTTAGGGCTCGGGCCTTCGAGCAGGGATTACCCAGGGACATCCGAGCAGGTGTGGTTTACTTGTACCTACCCACCTATGCTGGAGTGCTGGAGCGAGCGTTGGTGGTGGAGAGTTTTCTGGCTGAGCAGATTCCCCCTGTTAGTGTTGGGCACTCGAGGGCTGATACTTTTTTAGTCGGATCGGTATCTAGAAGCCGACGTCAGACTCAGGGGTCTGGACGTGGCCGACGTTTCAGGAGGCGACCCCAGGATGGAGGATCTGAGCCTCAGGGCTCACAGGGATCGCATGCCATCTTTGGTCAGTCGAAAGAGATGTGGTGTTACACTTGAGATGGTCGGGGACATGTTGCTAGAGATTGTCCCACCCGACGTGCCGCTGAGAGGGCGTTGGTCGATAGACCGCCTTGGCAGAGGCAGCGTCTCGAGCAAGGAGGTCCGCAGGGCAGCAGAGCGGGTGCAGCAGGAGGAGGTGGTAGACAGTATCAGTTGCCACCACCCCCACCCCCAGGTGGTCCACGCCAAGCTCATGGAGCTGGTGGGCGAGGGTGAGGGCAGCTGCATGCCCTGGAGGCAGTTGACCCAGAGGCACCGCGGATGGATAGAGGTAAGCCTTGTGTCTTTTCTACTTACTGTAGTAGTTTGTCAAACACTGTTTAGCGGTACTCTTTCCTTTTGTTGCTAGCTCGATTTTTGTTCAGGGCATTGGTAACACCCTGTATGGTAGTTGTTCCGCATGCTTCGAATGCGTGAGGTAGATGGATCCTTCCCCCACCGAGACGCGTTTTTGTGATGCGATTAAAACGGTGCGGGCGAGTCAGTTCCACCCGAAGCGGATAGTATTGAGGTGTGGTGGATGAGTCTCTCTGACTTATGTGTTCGAGCATGGGTGTTGGTTGGTGAGCTCGCTGGTGTGTGAGACCCAGTTGAGAGTCCAGTTGCTTTCCTTATGCTTAGGGATTTTCGGGGACGAAAAGTTCTAAGGGGGGAGGATGTAGCGACTTGGGTTTTTGGTCCTGTCAGACTTTTGAATATTTCTACAAATAATTCCAGAGCTAGGCGCGAAGACGGCGTGCGATTCCGAGGTCCGGTGTGCCCGGAATTAATTTTATAAAAATATTAAGTATTTTTTTTACTATGCATGTGTCGGGGGTGTGATATCTCCTAAACGGTAGCTCAGAATGAGAATTTGAGGGCACGGTTGCGTCCGGAACGTGCCGTTTACCCTAGGAAAGGTGTAAACTTTGCGGGCGCGGGCCTACGGTGAGAAACGCCACCAGGGGAATTTTCGTAAATAAGTAGCAAAGTTAGTGTGCGAGCGTCGGCTCGAATAACTTCTGAACAGAGTCTCGGATTAAAAATCTAAGTCCGCCGTTGCGTTCAGAACGGCACGTTTAACCTAGGGGTGACCTTACTTTTGTTCGCATCGGGCGTCGGGTCCGAGGCGGGTTTGGCACCGGCGGGCGGCTGATATAAATATCAGCGCCCCCCCCCCCCCCCCCCCACCGTTCCTCTCGACGTTCTTCGTTGTTCTTTGCCCCTCTTCCGCCGAATCGAGCAAACGAAGCACCCACGAGCTCGGAATTCTACGGTGGACGTTCCAGGAGCGCGCAGCGGAAGCTCTAGAGCGCGGATCTAATGCAGAACGTCGGTGTTTCGCCCGCGAGGTAGGCGGTTTGAGTTTTACAATCCCAGATCCCATTTTTGTGTTGTTTTCCTTCATACTTTCGTAAGGGTTGTATAGTTCGGGTCCCGAGCATTCCAAAACATGTTTCGGATCTGAATTTGGAGCACCGGGGTGCTCCCGATAGCTCCCGGAAGTTTTCCTGCGAAAACCTGGTTTTCCGGCGACGACGGGCGGCGGACATGGTGGAATCCGGCGACGGCGCGGCTGAGGTTTCTGGTGGCAGTGGCAGCAGTGCGGCGGAATCCGGCGGCGACGCGGTGGTTTCCGGCGAGGCTGGCGGTGGTCCGGCCAGGATTTTCCGGGGGTTCTTTAAACCACCGTAACTCACAAACCGTAACTCCGATTTGCGAGCCGTTTGCGGCGACGTGCTCCTTGCGTTGAGACGGACCTTTTGAAATCATTTTGAGGGTTTAAGGGTTCGGGATCATGGCCTAGGAGTTAGAAACGTCGTATAAAATAATATTATTTTATTACTTTACGACTTCGGGCTGTTGTAACTTCTACCCGGAGCGTCCGATTGACGTGATGTCGGTGGCGTTGAGACCTTGATAGTACGAAAAACGTTTTGAGATGGTTTCTGGGTGTTGGGAATAAGAAAGGGGTGTGGGCCCCATGAGGCCAGGTTTTGGCGTTTGCAGAGAAACACAGCTTTTGCACCAGGAGTCCGATTTTGACGGATGAATAGTTGATCCTGTGTGTTTTTCTGAGAGGAACGCAATGGTGTGATCCGTTCGATGAGTTTCGGAATCCAGGCATGGGCCCCACTCGAGATGGGCTTCGGTGAATAGTGCCTTTTTCACCGGGTGTTAGTTTCGGATGAGCGAGTAGTCGATACCGCTTGTTTTTCTAAGGGGATCGCTGTGGTGTGATCCGCTCGATGGGTTTCGGGATCGTTGTGTGGGCCCCGCACGAGCTAGCTACGGTGAATGGTGCCTTTCTCACCGGTGCTCCGTTTCGGGCGAGTAAATAGCCTATCCTGCGTGTTTTTCCGCGTGGAACGCGATGGTGGCCTCAGTTTTGTCTTAGGAGGTGCACAGTGTGGCGTTGTGGCAGGTCGCTCGGGTTAGTGACGTTTGGACCAGCAGTGGTTGAGGGTTCTCCCTTGGTTCGTTCCTATGAGGGTTCGTGCGGCACCACAGCCTTCGTAGGGGTTTGTGATCCTCTCGATGGGATGTTTTAACTGTTAGAGTTGTGGCATCCCTCCGGTGGGCCCGGAGTGGATCCTCTAACATCTTTACCCTGGATCAGGTTCTTGGTATCGCTGTGACCGCTTATTCACGGGCGGCGATCCCCTATCTAGCAGGTTAACCCCGTAGGGTTTGTGGCATCATCGGGAATATGATCCTCTACATGGTGGGTCTTGCCCAGTAGGTTTGTGGCATCGTCGAGTATATGATCCTTTACTCAGCATGAATTTTATAGTAGGGTTGTGGTATCGTTGGTTATAATATCCCCTACTCAGTGCTTGGTGTCGGTAGGGTTGCGGTATCATTGGTTATGCGATCCCCTACTCAGCGCGTGGTTTCGATAGGGTTGTGGCATCATCGGTTCCATCCCTACATCGCGAGTTGTACCAGATAGGGTTCTGGTATCGTCGTGACCATCTTTATATGGACTATGATCCTCTATCTGAGTATGAAGCTTCTGTCGAGCGCCAGATCATGTTGTGGTATCCCCCAGCGGATCCTGGGTGTGATCCCCTATCTGTGAGAACTACATATACCAGATCGGGTCATGGTATCCACCAGAGGACCCTGGGAGTGATCCCCTATCTCTGAGCTACGTATACCGGAGTGGGTCTTGGTATCCCCTAGCGGAACCTAGCGGTGATCCCCTATCCTAGGAGTTTGGTGGTTATGTTGTTTCAGCGATGTTTCCTCAGTGATGTTATCCGATGAGCGTGGTCTCTCGGGTGAGCGTCTGAGATGTTTGTTTGGGACCTGATAGAGTGTATCTCTCGGATGAGTGTCATCTGGTATGACAGTGTTCGTGTGGTGTACTCTCCTGGTTGGGACATTTGCTGGTGATGAGGTCGGTACATCTTGTGGCTTGTGGCGTGAGCTGAGTATATCTGGATTGTTAAAGGTGTATGTATGGGCATACACCTGAGTTGAGCTGAGCTGACTAGTTGGGTTTAGCCGAGGATGGTCACGAGATGGAGTTTCTCTCTCATCTGGGTTCCCTCTAGCTGGGTTGAGCGGACTGTTGCCTTTCAATTTCTCCCTTGGGTTTTGGATTTTTGGGGTGCCTACTGAGTATGTTTATACTCACCCCTACACGGGCTTTGCTCGCACATGTTTGTGTCTTGTGCAGACCACATGCCTTTTGACAGAGTCCCAGGAGGACCCAGAGCAGGCGGAGCTTAGTGAGTGAGTTGACCGGGGTGTTTACTGGAGCTGTGCTGAGGGAGCTTTCCAGCGGGTGTTTGTGGCAGCGTTCCCCTTCTTCATAGTAGGTTGGACACGTTTTGTAGTTTTCTTTTGGTGGGCCCTGTTTTGCCCTTGTACTTTTGTTGTTGCTCTCTGGTTGTGGGATGGTGTATGCATGCATTTACTTTCCAGTTTCTATATCTCTGCACTGTTCCATGGAGGTGTTTGTGGGTGCGTGTGTATAGGTACCTTAGGCTAATGCCTCCCATGTGTGTGATAGCCTACTCGGCGCTGGTCGCCAGCCCCTGGCCTAGTGGAGGCGGGCTTGGGGAGTCGCGGCTTGAGCCCCGTTGGGTCGGGTCGTGACAAAAACATTCATTTATTTTTATTTAAAAGGTATCATTATGTTTTTCAATTGATAATAAATAATCATAATTATCTATTAATTATAAATTATTTAATTAATTACATGGGAATCTATGGTATGTTTGATTTTGGTATAAGTCCATTTTTAGGCTTAAAAACAATTTTTATGCGCACAATGGGTTTTTATCATTGTAAATTGAATTAATATTTATTTTTTATTTTTCTAAATTAAAATTTTAAATTATGTATTTAATAAAAAAAATTAACATTCATTTTATCATTTTTAAATGGTAAATAATGAAAGTAAAATATATTTTATGCTTAAAATGATTTTTTCTAAAATAGGTTTTTATTACGTAATATGCGTCTATTTATAATTAAATTCTGAACCATATTTAAATTGAATTATTTTAAATGGATTACATATTTTTAATCATATTAATTAATATAATTTAATTACATCAACTTAATTTTTCTCATACAGAATTGTAAAAACAGTAAAATTTGGTTGCCACTGTTAAGGTAATAACAGGTTTACCGGGGGATTAAACTAATATGTGAGGGAAGTAATGCCAGATAAACCTTTATAATTCATATTTTTGGACTATATTTAAATCCTATCTAATCCAAAAGTCTTATTAATGGAAATTTAGGTCCACTTTCCCATTAAAGTGGCCTTATATTGTTGAAATCTTTTATGAAATTCCATTTGTGTGTCTCCCCTTGATTATAATAATGGAATATATTATACACTATTATACACATAATTTGAGCCTTAAATATTGGAAAATACCTAATATAAAACATTCCTATATTCATTAACTTTATCTTATATCTTCTGGTCTTCTCTTAAAGGTAATTTTTTGTGGGTTAAGCTATAAGAAAAAGAAGTTCTCTCAAAGAAGATGTATAAATCTCAACCATGCTCGTTTAATTTTATTTCTTCTTACACATTCTCTAAATATGTTATATCCATTAAAAACTGATAAACCCAATATCATAAATATAATAATCTTATATTATTATTATTTAAAAACCATTTACCACCTCTTCTCAATCAAATGGGAAATGAAAGTTTCGATCGGGCAGACGTGTAGACTACCGCCTTCATGTAGTGATATGATTCATTTCTCATCATAATTCATCATATAAAGATATTATGATGGATTTAATTTTAACATATTATATTTATGAAATATGTATGTTTTTATAATTATAATATTTTGTCAATATTATTATTATCTCATCAAGGGGAAATTATAATGTCGCTCAAGCGTACATTTGGACTACCACCTTCTTAGTGTGATATGATGAGTTTTTATTTTATGATTTACACGGATGATAATAATGATAAATTTAACAAATATGTTATAATCTCATGATATAATATTTTTGGTGAATTTTTATTTAAATTTCACTTGTTTGATCCATAGAGAAGTGGAAAACATCACTTGTTTGTATATATAGACTACCGTCTTCACAAAGTAATGTAATTCATTTTTCAACAGTGCAATATATGAATGGTAATAAAAGTTTATAAAATGATAAAATAGGATAATTATTAAATGATTAATATTCTAGAAATTTTTTATCCAAGATTAAATTATAAGAAGTGGAAATTTTAAAACCAAACATACATGAGAAACAAAGCAGTTAACACTCAAAATGATGAATTTAATATTGAAATTGTTAATAAATAAGTGTTCGAATTTTTTAACTAGATAAAAAATAATATTAAAAATATTCTTATTATTCTTTTTTATAATTATAACAAAACAAAATTAATCATATATCAGGTTAGAGTGTAACACCCCAAGATTCCACGGTACGTTTCCCTTCGAATAATGCAATGGCGTGCATTGTACGCAACTTCGAGATTCTAACACACCACAAACAATCAAACTAGCCGTTATGAATAGTAATACCTACTTTTTGAAATATTATAAATTCTATCTCTCAAAATGGACTTCATTTTTGGATTCGTAATATCGAATTTATCCTAGGGTAAAATTTCGGAACTTTTCAGATAAACCTTATATTATGATGAATAGTGAAAATTACTAAATTTTAATTAAAAACAACTTTTTAAATCAAAATAATTTATAGTGATAAATTATATTATTGAGTGGTTTTAAAGTATAATTAGAATATATTTTTACGATTTTATCCAATGGTGTTCATTAGAATTAATTTCACTTTGAAATTGGACCTAAACAATTGTCAATCTTTTGATATATAGTGTTTCTTAAAAACACGCTATTTGTTGTGACAGCGGGAATTAATTATAAAATTAATTAATGCAACTTATATGTTTAGAATTTTTTAAAATATACATCATTTTTGAATTCGGAATATCAATTATAGCTTAGGGTGACATTTCGGCATTGTTCTGAAAAACTTCAATTTTTGATGAATAGTGAAACTACTAAGTGGTAGTTAAAAAAACTGAATTTTTCATAAAACTTAATTTTACCGCTTCTGTGAATGGAATTTCGAAAATCCGAGAGGCACAGTTAATATAAAGAAGTAAAATGTGGTTCAATGAGATGAAAATAATTTTTGGTGAATAGTAACTTTTTTACTTTTATTTACCACGGTTAAAAGTAAATAGGGTAATTAAGGGTAAAAATGATATTAATATTACCCTAACACATGTCCTAATTCTATTGGAAAAGTTTATCTCGACCAAAAACAACCTTAGGAATAAAATATTATCATTTAGGTTCACTTGGATTAGATTAGGACATTTATTATTATTTAATTCAAAGAAGAGTTAAAAGAGTTAAAATCAAAGTTTATTTACTAAAACATTTTTAATTTAGGGTTATACATAAGATAAATTATATTGTAAATATTCATTAGAAAGATAATACGATTTCCTACATAATGATATTTTATTTATAATTTTTATACATTAAATAATTTAGTAAATTTATGACACAATGATGATGCAGTAATTACCATAATAGTAAAAAATTAAATTAATTGATATTATAAATACCCAAATAAATATAATTTAAGACTTTTAATGAATTACACTAATTTTATAGGATAATATGCCATATTAGGATTGATTTAATTGACTTTGTTCTAAATAATAATTCTGTTATAAGTTTCACAAAAATCAACTATTAAATAGTGTCAAAATTGACATAAAAGAGTTTTTAAAACAAATATTATATTATTAATTGATATTAAATTCCTAAAAATCTAAGATTCATAAAAGAGACTTATATCATGATAGGTATATCATTAATGGACCACTTGGTGGTATCTTGTATGTATATAGTAATTTTATTAATTATATAATATAAAAATACAAAGTGACATGGTAAATGTCAAACTAATTAACTAATAGTTAAAACTAAGAGATAAGGTTAATATAGTAACCCAAACCTGTCTAAATTCTATTGGTTGAATTTTTTTCGACCTATCCCCACCTTAAACTTTGAATAATCAACTTTGGATCCATTAGAAACCGAATATGAATTTATTATAAATTAATATTTCTAGCTCTTCCAAAGGTTCCCCTCACCCCTCTTATAAAAGGGCACTCCTCCTTCTCATTTATTTACACCATCAAAGCCTTTTGTATCAGCCAAAACCTACCCAAATACTCTTTAAACTTCCCTCAATACAACCTAGAGGCCTTAGTTTGATCAGAAAGCCAACCTAAGGAGCCCTTTTGATCAAATCAAAAGGAAGAACCTGAAGAAGAGGTAATGTTTTCACCACCCCTTTTCAAGTTCCTTTCTTCTTCCACTTCTTATTTATTTGTTATTACCATTCTAAAATAATAACTCCAGTATCTTATATATACTGTGATGTTATTATAAATATGTTACAACCATATTCGGTATTCTATCCACCCTTTGAATAACATGTCACCATACGTGTGTACGTACGGCTTACCGTCTCCACGTCTTGGTGTAATTGTTATTCAATATATTATTATTTGGGTGGGTATAATAATGATGTGTAACTCATTTAAATAATAAATATAACATTATAATGATTCTGTATATATGATATACCATCCAATTATATAATATTTTAATATCAAAAGAATGATATTGTTGCTCGTGCGTACGTACGGACTACCGTCTCCACGAACACGATGAGATTCATTATCCATCATATCCATTCAAGTATAATTATCATTTGATGATTTAAAAATAATTTTTAAGAACTTTATATCATTCTGTATATGAATAATATACAACCTATCCATGAAAAACATGGCTTACGTAACAAAACATATAAAAGAAAACGAGTAAGTTAACACCCGAAACGACGATAATTCTAAGATATTATTAACAAAGAAATGTTAAAAGATCATATATGATATCATATTAATGTATATGATTCATGAATAATTTAATAACAATTATTTCAACATTATAAAGGAGGTTAACCTACCCCCAACCAAGGAAAAGTTCAAGGTAAGGGGTTTCTTATCTCACTTTTAATTCCGTGAGAATTCCATTGTTCACCACATAATTATTGCATGTGGTGTATGTCTACTGCCCATGATTGTATTCATTGTGTAATATACTTTAATTTATGGGTATTTAAATCATCATTGTATGATCCTTCTTTCATGGTTGTATGTTTCGTATGTTACCTAATCGATAAGGGAATTCAAAATTTCAATTTCCATTTATTCGGCTTTACGCAAACTTCATTGATTATTTTACTCCGAGATTATGTGTGGAATAACTATTCATTTTCTTATTTCATAATTTCCACTCCCATTTTCTGTGGATGTACTTTTGATACACATAATCACTCCATTGATAATTTCTCAAGTCATCGATATGAATTTGATAAGAGTAATGTTAACTCATTATCCATTTGTTGAGTTAAACATCCAATTCATTGGTGTTGTTTTTACAAGATTATGTGTGAATATCCTTTGATTTTTTTACACTAAATATACAATCACATTTAGTGTATTTATATTTTTCACACATAACTATGTCGTTGATTTATCCTTAACCTAAGGATACGGCCTTTATGAGAGATTTCATCTCAACTTAAATTCCATTGAGACTTCTTGTTGTTATACACCAAATCACTTTTTTGTGGTGTATATAATTTACTTTGACATAGTATATAATGAATCCCTTTATTCTCATGATATTACAAAGTTTTGATTACCTCAATTATTTGTATTCAAGTGTCTCTCTTTTGGTTAGAATCTCTAACTAAAATACCATTTTTAAATGTTTTAAAGACTTATTCATCTAAATCTTTCTCATTAATGTCCATGTTTTAAAAATGGTTTTAAGGATTTATTTATATGGACATTAAAGTTTTAAAATTAAAACTCCTTTTAAAAAGTTTCAAAGTGGTATGGGAGACTTTGATTCAAAAATCTATTTTTAAATGGCTTCTTGACAAATAGTGTGACTTTTAAATGATTTCAAGAAAAAGGGGGATATTTCTCTCAAATAGTTTTGATGATTATTTTCATCTATGTCAACATCCTTCATTATTCTTGATTGAGGTTAATGTGATACAATACAATCTTCCATATTGTATCAAATGAGTTATTTTTGACTGTGGATGTGCTATTTTTATACAATTCATGGTTTGTATTTAAAGTATTGACATTTCTTATACTAGTTTTAATAAGAATGTTTATGTTAAGTTTAAACCTTTTCATATGATGAATGCATTGGACTTAATAAGTGAGGGGTGGAGCCTGCTATAGCTCCTCAATACATCGGTAGGTCTCATGAGACAAACTAGTGTCTTGGCACAAGGCCTTGACAAAATCTTATTTGTAGTCTTGGCACAAGGCCTTGGCTGTGTGGTTATAATAGTCTGGCATTATGCATTCAATCATTATGAAAGTGGTTATTGATATTGCATGTGATCATTCAACTAGTAGAATATCCATGTGAGTAAGTAAATAGCATTATTTTATTTTATCTTTTCCATTTTATGCTGAAGTTCAAGTTTAAAAGGCTTTCGTTTTAGTTATAAACTGCCTTAAGTGTTTATGATTATCTATGAAAGATTCTGCTATAATGTTATCCTTACTGAGCATCTGAGCTCACCCCTTTCAATGTTTTATTTTTCCCAGGATTATGAAGAAGTAATTTATGAATGAACTGCAGGGATAGTATGAGGGGATATGAAGAAAAGATGTTTTTTTATGTAATGTAAAACTTTATGAATGT
The DNA here is from genome assembly GCA_963277665.1 of Viscum album. Lineage (NCBI taxonomy): Eukaryota > Viridiplantae > Streptophyta > Magnoliopsida > Santalales > Viscaceae > Viscum > Viscum album. Next base: position 1,545,269,997 of record OY728153.1, on the reverse strand, counting down.
ATCTAGTATTTCCAAGGCTACTAAACCAATCGGTCTTTCGATATTTGATCTTTCTTGTGATCATGCCAATGTTATGTAATAATGCACCGACCCTGGGTAACTGGGGTCGGGGCGTTACAGTTGGTATCAGAGGAAGTTTAGTACAAAACTTGGAAGCTAGATTTAGATAAACTCTGATTAGAGCACATAGACCTAAGATGAACTTTGAGGATTAGTATAGAAGAACGTCCTAGAATTTTGGTATTGTAGAGATTTTGTGAGTTTTCCGAGCCATACATCCCTGCCTGGATACGAGCAGGTAGAGGCGGCTCTGGCACAGATGTACCTAGGGGTAAAACCCGAAAACACCGCTTTGAGCTAGACTCGAATGGGAACTGGTGTAAGACAATAGTCCTTGCTGCACTCTTGCTTACGACACTCCCGGGGGATATGCTTAGGATAATTTACATTTTCTTTAAAAACAAATTTAAAGTATTATATATATAAGATGAGAGTAAATGACCTTGGTTAATCCTAATGTGTTTCAAATTGAGAATATGGTGACATTTTAATCTCTAAATTATTGTATGACTACTATTACTCACACAATGCTTTCTGGTTTTAGTCAATGGCTGGATTCCAAGGAAGTCATAGTGACTTTGAGAATAATGTACAAGGTGGGAACGGTGGTGGCAATGAGCAACAAAATGGAATGTTGATAGGTGTAAAAGATATCGTCTTTATGCCAAATTAGTTTTCCAAAAATATGATCAACAATATATATATTAACCAATTACCGGACTCAACAAAGAAGAGAAAGTTGATGAATGATAAGAGCTCCAGTAGTGGAGAACATGGAGAAAGAAATCCTCAATTTCCATCATGCAGGAAATGTGGAAGGAGACTCCCAGGAAAGTGTCTCAATGGGACAAATAAATGCTTTATGTGCGGGAAGGAAGGACATAAAGTGAAGAATTGCCGAATAAAAATGAAGAGTACTATGGAAGAAGATAAAAATGGTCCCAAGAGTCCATTTACAGTCATTTGCCGTAAATGTAGAGGACCTGGCCATTACCCGAGTGAATGTCCTATTCTATAAGATATTTTTTGGTCAGAGAAGAAGCTATGTGGAGATAAATGGTTGGATAAATGTTTAAAAATTATTAGTGATCCTTGTTGAAGGGTTTACTTTGGAATAATTTTCTCTTGTATTTGTAACCCTAACGTTTGCCATGTGAGAATGATATTTATGGAAGAATTATCTTTTCTCTTGTGGATATAGTATAAATATCCATTTGGTTTTATATGATCATTGGGGTTTGAGAGAATTATAAGTTATTATAATTTGGGATGAAAATGCAAGGTATGAGATAAGATTTGTGGTTAAATTATGTTATGGTTATTTTGAGGAATTTATCTCATTTTGGTAATGTTATAAAACATAGTTTTTGAAAAGGACAACACACAGACCGCGTGACAACCCATCACATCGGACAAAGCTGTGGGAATCGAACCCACAACCAAAGTGCGATTGGGATTTATCACCTACCACTAGACTACGTGAAGTACCTGGATAGTGTGACTAATTATTTTTAGTTAAATGATTTTATTGATCAATAATAAGTTGATTTGGGATCTTATGTCTTATCAAATGAATACCCTTAGTAGATGGAAATGATTTGGTGATTAAGTGATAAATGTTTTTTTGGAAGTTGTTCGCTTTGTTGAGAACACTATATGCCAAAGGAAAATAGAGTAGTATGGGATTTCATTTGAGGAGTAATGGTGGATTTTTATCTAGGTTTTTATTGTGTATTTATAATTATTTGGGTTATTTATGGAAATGATTAGGTTAATTACGTTTAAGTATGTGACTTTAAGAGTAATTAATGTCATTTGGAGATACAATTTAACGTGGAAGACTACATTCTTAATAAGTTTTGGTTTTCAATATTAGTTTTGATTATATTAAAGGATTTTAAGTACAATTGATTATTGAATTGTATTTATTTAACTTTGGGGTATTGTTGGTTTAATTTTGGAAATTAAGATTAGTGTTTATTTCTCTCAAGGAATATCCTTTTGGGGGATCATTAGATCTGGTACTAACCATTTTGGTTTTGATTAATCTCTAAAGACAATGTAAATATATAGTTCATATTGCATGGATCATGTGATTCTATAAAAGTTTATTCTAACTCTTCCAGTGTGACCAAGACTTCTTGAATACTCATCGTTTAAAAAAATGAGTTAGTGGTGGAAATTTATTAAAGAATGAAACTCTACTTAAAATGTAAGTATATATATCTTTATATTCTTGGTCAATATCATAAATAAATTCCTCATTCTTATGTAATGTAACTTAAAACAAAAAAATGTTGTCCGTTTACTTTCTTACTAGGAGACTAATGGTCGTTTGTCCCAACACAAGTTTGTGGTTTTCTTATTGTTAACTTTCTCTTGATCATGATTTCTATCCCTCTCCATCAGAACTTGACACTTAGTTTATCATCCATATCCATGTTTTCCTACATGGAATCCGAGTATGGGTTATCTAGGTTGACCTTTATACCACTCTTTCTTTCTTTTAAAGTGATAGTTTTATTGACTCTTTTTCCGATGTGGGACTTTCCATTATATTCCCAAGCACAATTTTAAAAATTGCGAGGATGCAATTTATTGAAGGAGGGGATAATTTAACACCCTAAGCTTCCACGGTACGTTTCCCTTCGAATAATGCAATGGTGTGCATTGTACGCAACTTCGAGATTCTAACACACCACAACCAATCAAACTAACCGTTATGAATAGTAATACCTAATTTTTGAAATTTTATAAATTCTATCTCTTAAAATGGACTTCATTTTTGGATTCTTAATATCGAATTTATCCTAGGGTAAAATTTCGGAACTTTTCGGATAACACTTATATTTTGATGAATAGTGAAAATTACTAAATTTTAATTAAAAACAACTTTTTAAATCAAAATAATTTATAGTGATAAATTATATTATTGAGTGGTTTTAAAGTATAATTAGAATATATTTTTACGATTTTATCCAATGGTGTTCATTAGAATTAATTTCACTTTGAAATTGGACCTAAACAATTGTCAATCTTTTGATATATATTGTTTCTTAAAAACACGCTATTTGTTGTGACAGCGGGAATTAATTAATGCAACTTATATGTTTATAATTTTATAAAATATACATCATTTTTGAATTCGGAATATCAATTATAGCTTAGGGTGAAATTTCGGCATTGTTCTGAAAAACTTCAATTTTTGATGAATAGTGAAACTACTAAGTGGTAGTTAAAAAAACTGATTTTTTCATAAAACTTAATTTTACCACTTCTGTGAATGGAATTTCGAAAATCTGAGACACATGGTTAATATCAAGAAGTAAAATGTGGTTCAATGAGATGAATATAATTTTTGGTGAATAGTAACTTTTTACTTTTATTTACCATGGTTAAAAGTAAATAGGGTAATTAAGGGTAAAAATGATATTAATATTTCCCTAACACATGTCCTAATTCTATTGGAAAAGTTTATATCGACCAAAAACAACCTTAGAAATAAAATATTATCATTTAGGTTCACTTGGATTAGATTAGGACATTTATTATTATTTAATTCAAAGAAGAGTTAAAAGAGTAAAAATCAATGTTTATTTACTAAAACATTTTTAATATAGAGTTATACATAAGATAAATTCTATTGTAAATATTCATTAGAAATATAATAAGATTTCCTACATAATGATATTTTATTTATAATTTTTAGACTTTAAATAGTTTAATATATTTATGACACAATGATGATGCAGTAATTACCATAATAGTGAAAAATTAAATTAATTGATATTATAAATACCCAAATAAATATAATTTAAGACTTTTAATGAATTACACTAATTTTATAGGATAATATAACATATCAGGATTGATTTAATTGACTTTTTTCAAAATAATAATTCTGTTATGAGTTTCACAAAAATCAACTATAGAATAGTGTCAAAATTGACATAAAAGAGTTTTTAAAACAAATATTATATTATTAATCGATATTAAATTCCTAAAAATCTAAGGTTCGGCCAAGAGACTTATATAATGATAGGTATATTATTAATGGACCACTTGGGGGTCTCTTGGATGTATATAGTAATTTTATAAATTATATAATATAAAAATGCAAAGTGACATGGTAAATGTCAAACTAATTAACTAAGAGTTAAAACTAAAATATAAGGTTAATATAGTAACCCAAACCTGTCTAAATTCTATTGGTTGAATTTTTTTCGACCTATCCCCACCTTAAACTTTTAATAATCAACTTTGGAGCCATTAGAAACCGAATATGAATTTATTATAAATTAATATTTCTAGCCCTTCCAAAGGTACCCCCACCCCTCTTATAAAAGAGCACTCCTCCTTCCTATTTCTTCACACCTTCAAATCCTTTTGGATCGGTCAAACCCTGCCCAAATACTCTCTCAACTTCCCTCACTACAACCTAGAGGCCTTAGTTTGATCAGAAAGCCAACCTATGGAGCCCTTTTGATCAAATCAAAAGGAAGAACCCGAAGAAGAGGTTATGTTTTCACCACCCCTTTTCAAGTTCCTTTCTTCTTCCACTTCTTTTTTATTTGTTATTACCATTCTAAAATAATAACTCCAGTATATTATATATAATATGATTTTATTATAAATATGGTACAACCATATTCGGTATTCTATCCACCCTTTGAATAACATGTCACCATACGTGCGTACGTATGGCTTACCGTCTCCACATCTTGGTGTAATTGTTATTCAATATATTATTATTTGGGTGGGTATAATAATGAAGTGTAACTCATTTAAATAATAAATATAACATGATAATGATTCTTTATATATGATATATTATCCAATTATATATTATTTTAATATCAAAATAATGATATTGTCGCTTGTGTGTACGTACGGACTACAGTCTCCACGAACGCGATAAGATTCATTATCCATCATATCCATTCAAGTATAATTATCATTTGATGATTTAAAAATAATTTTTAAGAACTTTATATCTTTCTGGATATGAATAATATACAACCTATCCATGAAAAACATGGCTTACGTAACAAAACATATAAAATAAAACGAGTAAGTTAACACCCGAAACGACGATAATTCTAAGATATTATTAACAAAGAAATGTTAAAAGATCATATATGATATCATATTGATGTATATGATTCATGAATAATTTAATAACAATTATTTCAACATTATACAGGAGGTTAACCTACCCCCAACCAAGGAAAAGTACAAGGTAAGGGGTTTCTTATCTCACTTTTAATTCCGTGATAATTCCATTGTTCACCACATAATTATTGCATGTGGTGTATGTCTACTGCCCATGATTGTATTCATTGTGTAATATACATTAATTTATGGGTATTTACATCATCATTGTATGATCCTTCTTTCATGATTGTATGTTTCGTATGTTACCTAATCGACGAGGGAATTCGAAATTTCAATTTCCATTTATTCGGCTTTGCGCAAACTTCATTGATTATTTTACTTCGAGATTATGTGTGGAATAACTATTCATTTGCTTATGTCATAATTTACACTCCCATTTTCTGTGGATTTACTTTTGATACACATAATCACTCCATTGATAATTTCTCAAGTCATTGATATGAATTTGATAAGAGTAATGTTAACTCATTCTCCATTTGTTGAGTTAAACATCCAATTCATTGGTGTTGTTTTTACAAGATTATGTGTAAATATCCTTTGATTGATTTACACTGAATATACAATCATATTTAGTGTATTTATATTTTTCACACATAACTATGTCTTTGATTTATCCTTAACCTAAGGATACGGCCTTTATGAGAGATTTCATCTCAACTTAAATTCCATTGAGACTTCTTGTTGTTATACACCAGATCACTTTTATGTGGTGTATATAATGTACTTTGACATAGTATATCATAAATCATTTTATTCTCATGATATTACAGGGTTTTGATTACCTCAATTATTTGTATTCAAGTGTCTCTCTTTTGGTTAGAATCTCTAACTAAAATACCATTTTTAAATGTTTTGAAGACTTATTCATCTAAATCATTCTCATTAATGTCCATGTTTTAAAAATGGTTTTAAGGATTTTTTTATATGGACATTAAAGTTTTAAAATTAAAACTCTTTTTAAAAAGTTTCAAAGTGGTATGGGAGACTTTGATTCAAAAATCAATTTTTAAATGGGTTCTTGACAAATAGTGTGACTTTTAAATGATTTCAAGAAATAGGGGGATATTTCTCTCAAATAGTTTTGATGATTATTTTCATCTATGTCAACATCATTCATTATTCTTGATTGAGGTTAATGTGATACAATACAATCTTCCAAATTCTATCAAATGAGTTATTTTTGATTGTGGATGTGCTATTTTTATACAATTCATGGTTTGTAGTTAAAGAATTGAAATTTCGTATGCTAGTTTTAATACGAATGTTTATGTTATGTTTAAACCTGTTCATATGAGGAATGCATTGGATTTAATAAGTGACAGGTGGAGCCCGTTATAGCTCCTCGATGCATCGGTAGGTCTCATGAGACAAACTAGTGTCTTGGCACAAGGCCTTGACAAAATCTTATTTGTAGTCTTGGCACGAGGCCTTGGCTATGTGGTTATGATAGTCTGGAATTATGCATTCCATCATTATGAAAGTGGTTATTGATATTGCATGTGATCATTCGACTAGTAGAATATCCATGTGAGTAAGTAAATGGAATTATTTTATTTTATCTTTTCCATTTTATGCTGAAGTTCAAGTTTAAAATGCTTTCGTTTTAGTTATAAACTGCCTTAAGTGTTTATGCTTATCTATGAAAGCTTCTGCTATAATGTTATCCTTACTAAGCATCTGAGCTCACCCCTTTCAATGTTTTATTTTTCCCAGGATTATGAAGAAGTAATTTATGAATGACCTGCAGGGATAGTATGAGGGGATATGAAGAAAAGATGTTTTTTTTGATGTAATGTAAAACTTTATGAATGTATCTAGTATTTCCAAGGCTACTAAACCAATCAGTCTTTCTAGATTTTATCTTTCTTGTGATCATGCCAATGTTATGTAATAATGCACTGACCCTGGGTAACTGGGGTCGGGGCGTTACATAGAGTGCTTATGAATCCATTTTAAGATAAGAAAATGCATATTCATCTCAATATTTAATTGTTGATAAAAGTTTCATGTTTTACACCAATTTTGTTTATGAGTTGTATATACTAATAATTTTATATATTATATAATTAAATCATCTAAATTCATTGTATATAAAGTTAAAGTTAAAATTATTTTTTCTAATGGGTTTTTATTCGAGTGTAATAAAATTGGTAATGGTTTATCATCTCAACTTTTCTTCTTTGGGACATATGTTAAGTTATAAACCTATATTATTTAACAGGGTTTTTCTACTACCTTTAGAAGTTTTTTATAATTAATATCATTATGTTAATGAAATTTAAAGTTTATTTGAATTCGTTTCTTTCATTGGGTTTATGATTCAAAAGTTTTCACAATAGTAAGGGTTTTATGTTACTATCCCATTTTTATGAGGATTGTTTATGCTTAAATTCCCAATGTTGAAACTATATTATATATATATCCCAAATATTATGCCCTTTATTCTTCAATGATTATTTCTATATATTAAAAAATAATTTTCCACTTTTTAATTAATGAAGAATCTGAAAGAAATATTTTTAGGAAACCCAGCATATTTATCTATACGGACAAGAATCGTTCTCTTCCATGTCCATATTTTCTATAAAAATAATCAATAATGTTTAAACCATTATAAAAATATTTATTAAAGTCATTTTTACACAATTTTTACTTTCTAAAAAAAATAAAAAGTAATGTGATTATTATTTTTGGAATCAGGAACTTTTGAGTTTTCACAAAAAAAATATGAAAGTAAACTCTTTTAACATACATTTTATGGTCAGATTTTACCACCATAATGAGTTTACTTTTCTTTAATGATTACTTTACACCTTTTCATGGTTATTATAAAATAAAATTTTTTTCTTAATGTTATTAAAATTTTTAAATTGTAAATAAGTGATGTCAAAATGAAAAATGTATTTTCCTCAAAAAAATTTCTTGTGATCTTTTTGAGAAATTTTTATTAATAACAACATCCTTTTATGAATATTATGATTTAATATGGATATAATAAAATTATACATTCTTTATTCTTTATCTGGACTCTTTATTATTTGGAAGATAAAATATTAATTAAATTATTTTTTATTTTTCGTGAATTGAGTTATGGGGAAATGTAAAAAAAACATAATTTTTTGGAATAAATATGAATGGATTATGATTTTGTGATGAGTTGGTATATAATATACGTCTAACAAATTTGGTAGATATTAATTTTTTTATCTCAAACTATAACACCATAAGATTTTAAAATAGAAACCCCATATTTATAGTGTATGTGACATGAAATTCTGACCTTATAACAGAATGAAACACCCCAAGACTTTATGATATATTTAGTTTTAAATAAATTCAATTTATATAATATATTTCAATAAACATAACATCGGCCTTGAACAAAACATGATACTTTAGTAAAATATTATAATTTAAAAATAACCATTATAACATTGTCATTAAGATTGAAGTTATGAATAATAATAACCAAATTTTGAAAATAAAATGCTTTAAACATGTATAAAATTAATTAAATGTTTATCTATTAATTATAAATAAAATAAGTCCCATTTTATATAGAAATATATATTTTCTGCAAAACAATATTTTTCTAAAAGATGGAATAGTTTCACATTGCACACAAAAATTAAAGTTAATTTTTACCAATTTTAGAAAATTTATTTGAAAATTCAATCTAAATTTTGGAAATCATCATATCAAAATTATGAGATGATTATTTTTTCTGTTTTTTATGAAAAGATTTATTTTTCATTGAAGAGTAAAAAATACTGATTTTTATTGAAAACTTCCTTTTCATTTAAATTATTTAAAAAGGTAAATTATATTTTTAATTAGTTTTAATGTAATATTAGTTCAATTATATTAATATTTAACTAATTTTTTTCATTATATTGAATTTCAAATTGAATTTTGAAATTAAAACATTCTATATATTTTAGAAATTTCTCTTTGGAAAACTACTCTTTCATTACATTTTTAATTTAATTTTAAATTGAATTTTTTCACTTATGTGAATTTAATTTGGAAAAAATGGATTCCATATTTTTAATTATAATTCATTCTGTTAATTAATAAGTTAAATTTATTTTTTACAATTATGGATAGTAAAAGTAGTAAAACTTAATTCTCACCATTGAAGTAAAAAATGATTTTTCGGGGTTAAACCAAAACAATAAGGGTCAAAATGACTAATAAACTTATCCAAAATCAATTTTTTGGCCATATTGATTCTGATTCTTTCTCTGTGTCACTTTTACAACCCTCCACTAGGTGGATGACACATTGCATCTTATTTCCCTCCATTATGACTTTCCAAAGGCTGGCGTCTTTCATCACTTTTATTTGTGATATATTCACCTTGATCGAAACGGGATGATGGGATTTTGGTTACTCCTTACATGGATTACACTTTGGATATCACATTCTAGTATGGTTTTTCCTTATATATTAAATTCATTTTTTTGGAACTCATTCTGGGTTCCATCTTTATCTGGACGTCATTTGATTACGTTGCTTTTGTCTCGACAAGGCAGCAACATTCAGTCAGGGTGATTAGTCGCATTGGGCAGGTATGGTCATGTCTTAAAATAGGGTATATTGGGAACCTCTATATATTCCTATTTTTTTTGTAATCTCATATAAGTCATCTTAGGTGCAGAACCTAAGACATGTTGTATTGATCATGTGGTAATTGATGCAAGGGGCGTAAGTATTTCAAATATTTTTACCTATGGAATCCCATGTTTTTTATATAGGGTAGGTACTGTTGACTAGGGCGCGAGTTTTATGTATTTTGGAGATGGTAATATGGTTAAATTATTTTGGATATAGGATAGTAATTGGTTTAGTGTCTTGTGGGGATAGATCACAAAGTCATATTGTGACAAATCATGGGTGTGTGTTCCTAAGAGTGAAGATTTCACACCGGGATTAATGATCAGAATGTCCTACTATGATGGATCAATTCATGAGTTTAACGTATTGTGGAAATGTAATAGAACATCCTATTTAGATGGATCGATGGGGTGTGTACCTAGGGGAAGATTTCACAACATGATTATAGATCGAAATGTCATGTTGAGATGGATTTTAGAACAGGTTTAATGAATTGTAGAGATGGATCATATCATCCTATTGAGATATATCAATGGGGTGTGCCCCTATGAGGGAAAATTACACACCAGGATTACATATCATAACATTGTGATGAAATGGATTGAGGTGCAGTTTTAACATCTTATGGAGATAGATCAGAACATTCTATTGAGATAGATTTATGGGGTGTTATCCCATGAGGAAGGATTTTACACTAGGAATATGGATGTTGGCACTGAACCACAGTGAGGCATCCAATTTACCATGCTTAATAGGTACAGATAACAACCCACTTCGTTTGATTCTACAGTTTAAGGTCATGTCACGAGACTGATCCATGTAGTTAATGTCATGTGGTATGGATGATCATGTCATAAAAGTAGCATCAATGCGGGATAGTGTGAGGCTTATGCATGGAATCTTCCTAATTCAAGATCCTGACACTTTGGGGAATTGTGTGGTTCTTACACATGTATGATACTATTTTGAAGATAACCATCCCCTGGTGAGTGAGAAGGGCACATCCCATGATGATTGTATATGGGGAATCATGTTTTTATCACACAGGGTCAGAGGTCTTGGGTCATATCATGTGTTTCATACATGATTCATCATGAACTTTTCAAAGTGGGTATAAAATGTGGGGTCATATGAGGTAAATTATAAAGGGGAAATATTTTTATCATTGCACGGGGTAAGGATACATTTTTATGTCCTGTGTTGATGACATTGTCAAGAAGATTAATATTGTATGACCAAGTCATGAATCTGGGCAGTTTTATATCATGTATCTTGGATGTGGGTGGGGATCACACCTAGAGGGGGTAAATGTCAATGTGGGAAGATATTTATATTAAGGAACCCTTAGAGATATTGGTGTATAATTTTCCTTTATGATTCCATCACTAGGGATTATTTTCTCAATTCTGATGCACCTCTTGGAAGGACATGGTGTTTGTACTTCCATGGATGAGTGACTATATTAAGGCTTGAATTTAGGGTACCTATTCTTAATGTAAATAGGCATTAGCATACCAATTCTTATATGAAACTGGTACGGTAAAATACTCGTCATCACTTTTAGTAAATCATTCAAACATTAGAGTGGGTAGTACATATCACATAGAGATTGGGGTTATTGGTGAACAATTTCAGATTTGGTATGGGGGCCTCGGAAACTCGATTTCCATGAAGGGATGTCATTTGAGATAAGTATCCCTAAATAGTGTCATATGGGGTTCTTTTCAAAGCTTGGGACTTTGTGAAGGAGGATATCATGAATCCCAAGGTCCTTGTAGAGGCCAGCGGCTTCGTGAAGAGATATGATTTGTGAAAAAGGATGGCCCTACCACATGATAATGTTCGGGTTCCGATTAGGTGGGTTTTGAGAAGGATAGGATCTTTGTGAACCTTCATGTGATTCAAAGGAATTTATTACTCTATTAAGTTCTTTGAAATTCATTAAAGGCATCTCCACTTTGGTTTAAGGTTCCTAAAAACACATGGGAGGTGGTTTTTAAAAGGATGACTGCCTTTTATGGTTCATCTTGTAAGAGTATGTGTCCTAAAACCAACTGGTTTTACTTCTATTACATGAATATGTAATGTATTATTATATATTGTTCATTGTTCTGCATGACTATGATGTAATAATGTCCTAGAGTATTTGTTGTATTGATAAGGACATGGAAGTTCCTCACTATGATGAGAACCTTGAAATGCTATAACAATATTCTTAAATATAGTTATTCGATTAGATGACATGCTATGATGGGACAAATAGCATGCAGACCATCAGGTGTGAGTATTCGTAAGTATATGAGACTTCCTCTCATGACGTTCATACTTGGTAATCTCTAAGATAGAAGATTGTGAGAATAGACCTGCTAGTAGGAATTCCACATGTTTTGGTGTCATCAGATATTTTATCTGCGAGCGTGTGTAATTATCCTTAGACTTTAAGATTATCATTAATGTGTATCATGACTTATGAACTTTGATTTACTGACAAAAATCATCACGCAGACATTTGGTGGGAAGTAGGGTACATTGGGTGCGTCAGTAGTGGCATGTTATTACTGGATAAGTAGAGGAATGATTTGTCCCTTCCATTTATAGAAGATGACATCTCTCCCCTTTGATTGAAATAGAACCCTCGTGTGAAATTCTCTAGCCATGGTGTAACGACTAGTTTATTTTAGGTAGTCAAAGAACGACGTATAAAGTATAAAATTTGATGACACAATCATGAAACCTTCTTGATGAGATATTGTGACAAAGAAATTATATTACACAGTGAGTGTTCATATATGGATGTCATTGTTGCGACTTTATGTTCTTTCTCATGGGTGCCTTGACCCGTTTCTAGACAGTACACTTGGACTTTATCGAAACCTACCTAATGCCGACAAGAAAAAATCCTAGAGGGTCACACACTAAGTGTTTTTTGTGGTCTCGGTTAAATTCTATTTTAATTTAATTAAGGAGATAAATATTATTCTCAAGACCGTGGAATAATTTTATTCAAGTTAAAATGATCCCATAAATTAAATAAAATAAATTTATTTATTTTATTGAACATTTAATAAATATTTATTTACTAGTTTGTAAATAAAATATTTAATTAAGGTAATAAATTATCTATTTATTTATTCAGGTGTTCAATAAATGGAATTGGAGTTCGAGCAAACCAAGGTCAGTCTGGCAGTAAAATAATTATTTTCAAGATGGTAAATAATTATTTAACTAGTTGGCACCAATTAAAATAGCGCTGTTATTATTTGGTGACGTGGAATTTTATTTATAATTCTATTTTGCGCAAGTTGGCGCGCTATAAATAATGACACGGTATTTTTCTTAAATTCATGGTTTTTTTCTTAGTTCATGAATGTATTTAATTTTTGCTATGCAATTAAATATTGTAATCGAAATTCCACATATATAAATAGAAAAGTACCCCTATTTTTCCAGACACCACACCACACGCCTGGTGAATTGAGAATTGTTGAGACAAATAATTTCTCTCTCGAATCCTCTTCTCTACCCACTTAGGAATGAGATATGTCTTTTAAGGCCGAATAACAATCAATCAAGAACAACTGAAACAAGGCACGCGCTTCACCGCGCTAGAACCCAGAGAACAAACGGTGTCAATCGGATGCCATCAGAGCACGTGTGGATCACCGCTAGAGGGATTCTAGTTTGGATTTTTACAAGCACAATGAGATACTCCGGAAGGGTCATTCTGGACGATCAACATCATCAATGAAGAAAAATACCAAATATCCAGGTATTATTTTTCTCTATGAAATTAATTTTATTAATTATAAACATGATGTGCAAGATCCTTTCTAAAGGTTTCAGTCCACTTTCTTATTTATCTAAACCTTTGATTATATTATGTGGAGACTGATGTTCATCGTCATATTGATCCCATAATAATCATTGATCATGGTAAAAATCAATGTTGGGTTCCATCCCAACCAAGCTTCCACTGCGCCCAGAACATTCAAGTGGTATAAGAGTGGGTTACATCATAGTTTATAATTATTTAAATATTTTTTTGATGACTTACACATTTAATAATTTAGTTGTTTAAATTTAAGTTAATCATTCTGCAAATATGAAACTAGAGATCTATTCCTCCTATTTCATTTCTCATTCACCTTACACAAATGATATTTTTGTTTAATTATAATTAAAATAAAATAGAGGATCTCATCCAGAGGTTCCAAAGCTTCTTGGTCATACAACACCAGAATACAAGACGTGTATTCAGCAGTACATGCCATATAGACAATATTCAATGCATCAGACTGGTCCGCTAAACCAATATGTGTGTTAAAGTCTTTCTAAGTCTTAAATGGCTCCGTGTGTTGATAAGGAATAGGAGGCATTTTGTTTCTGTATTACACAACATGTGGCGCAACGGACACGGCGTGTAGTCCCTTAGGGTTAGAGTTGGACCATGTACCCCGTACATGGCTTTCCTGGCTGGAGACCATGTAATGATGAAATATATGGCATGTGTCCCACTAGATACATTGTGTACTCCAAATATTTATAAAGTACACTCACACGTCATTTCCATGAGCGTGTACTTCAGATAGACGGTGAAAAATAGTACACGTTGTGTAGTTGGAACTACACATCGTGTACTTATCCAAATTACGCAGATTTATTGAAATTTATTATTATATTATTCAATCCCTTGATATGTGTACCATCGTATGGGGGTAAAGCTAAGGCACAACATGTGAAAAGTGTTATATATATATGTATTTAATTTAACATCTGCATAATCTTCATTTCTACTCATTGGGTAGTTCTAAATATGAAGTCACCAAGTTTCCTCCAAGGTACAAGTTACGTAAAAAGATAATTTTAAATAAATTTATTTGTTTAGAATTATGATGGATGATAATATCAAGGAAATTCATAAAAGGATTTAAGATAAATTGATTTATTAATTAAATATGATAATTAATTACTTCGAGCATGATTTATCTTAAACAAGAATGATTAAATAATTGAATGCTAGTTTTATTTATGCGTAAATATCATTGCATGTATGGATGATCATGAGCTAGACCAAGACCTTTTTATGTGGATGGTTTCTTTTAATTTATTTAATTAAATTAAATTTTTTGTCTTGAGAGCCTTCTACTCATTAATATGTAGGGCCTGTGTGCCCAAGGTTTTTTTATGTAAAACCCCCTTTTACCCCTCACCTTCATGTGAGTTAAAAAAAGGCATATGTAATGGATGTAACTCCCAAGCTAGTGTAGTTGGTTCAAGCTAGAGCCAAGATGGAACCAATCCTAGGAGATACAGAGGTGGATACGTGGAAGCTGTAAACATGAACCCAAAAGGTTCAAGGTGTTTATCGCCTAGATCAAGGTTAGTTTATCAACTGCTAGATAAACTAACCACTAGAAAAGCTCATTATCATGCCATTTACCTTATTTTATTTTTGTTATTTGCATGGTTTATCATTATGGATGTGTTTTTATGATCACATAATTAATGAATTAAACAAACATGCAAGATGGAACTAAAATAAACCAGACTTATGCGTAAATATTATCATGGTATGGTTAATCACTTATGTAAGTTCCAATTAATATTAACAGACATGTGATAATAATCAATTCATGCATAAGAGATAAAAATCCCTCAAATAAAATATTAAGTCATAACAAGACTTTCATTACTTGATTAAGGGCAAAACTCGACAAAACTATGTGTTTGACCAACCCGTTTTGGGGCACTTACTTTTATACAAGAATCCCTTATGAAAGGTTTCGGGTTGACTTAACCATATTAGATGAAGAGGAGTATCCCTTTATAGACATGGTGTAATATTGGAGGCAAGAGTTGAGGAAATCCAAATTCAGGATTTGAGGATTAGGGAATCCACTCAACAGATCATGGAACTTCATGGCCGTGGTAGGCAAAGAACTGCCTACCTAAATATCTTATAGTAGCTTGACCAACCCTTTTTAGGGTTATGAGAAAGGGAATATGGATCCTTTCCCCTAGAATGTTAGGGCAACTGGAAATTACGAGTTAAATGGTGAGGGCCATTGAGGCTTGATAAAATAGTGGGAGACTTAATAAAATTTATTATTTCTCATAAAGTGTAATCAAGAAAGTACTAATTATCTGCTATTTTAAATGTAGAATAAAAATTGACAAGATTCTCAACCACACTATCTCTGGAATCAAAAAGACAACATCATCATCGGTAGTTACTTCTAGGAATGGTTTAGATGCCTTCAGGTTATCCTACGCCATGAACGGATGTCTTACATGCTGGAGTCATTATTTCCTGATCCGCCTGGCTAGGAGGTGAGTTATGAGGATTTCCTGGTCTATGAGAAACATATAAATGATGCGGTCGATGTTCAATGTTTGATGTTAGCATCAATTTCTAGTGAGATCATGAAGTCTCATGAAAACATAGATGCTTATATCATGCTCGAGCACCTCTGTGGTCTTTACCAAGAGTGAGGAGGACAAGAAAGGTTTGAGATCTCTAAGAAAATCTTTCAGAGTAAGCTTGTAGAAGGTTCCCCAGCTGAGCCTCATGTAGTCAAGCTCATTGGCTACATTGAGCACCTAGAGGTTCTAGGGTTTAAAATCCCCAAAGAACTGGGCACCGATCTCTTTCTTGCATCACTCCCTCAGAGCTTCTCTAACTTTGTTGTTAATTTCAATATGAACAACATTGAGAAGTCTCTATCTGATCTTCTTATCCTCATTTTCCAAGTAGACAAAGATATGAAGTGTAAAACTCCTTCTGTCCTTATGGTGAATAAGTGGAACAGGAAGGCGAAGAGCTTTAAGCCAAAATCTTCTTCATAGCCTTCCAAGAGAAGGAAGATCAAAGGGGAGGCAAGGGAGTAAGAGGTTGTTTGTTTCACATGTGGAAAGAAGGGCCACTGGAAGAAGAACTTCACTCAACCTAAGAAGAAGGGGAAGCTTCAGGTGTGTTTTTTATCGAATGCAATCTATCTGTTTCTACAAATTGGGTATTAGATATAGATTTTGGTGCTCACATATGTATCCAAATACAAGAACCAAGTAGATTCAGGAAGATTGATCGAGGGGAGGTATATCTACTAGCATCCAATAGAGCTGGACTTGCTACAGTAGATGTCGTTGGCTACCACATCACGTTGCCAACTAGGATGATCTTGGTGTTAAAGGGTTGTTGTTATGTGCCTTATATTACCAAAAACATTATTTCTATATCCAGATTAGATATAGATGGATTTTTTTCATGTTTGGAAATGAATGTTGCTTCTTTTACAAAGATAGCATTTGTAATGGTAGGGCCCATTTATACAACGGACTTTACGTGTTGGATTACACAAACCAAGTAATGGAAATCAAAAACAAAGATACTTCACATGAATCATACCACACCCAAATTTGGCAGCACCAGCTAGGCCATGTAAACGAGAAACTCTTGACAAAATTACATCAAGATGAAATGGCTAAAGAACTTGGTGTATGTCATGCATGTTTACAAGGCATGTAAAAATGCCTTGTAAACATTGTCTACAAGGAGAGGGTATGTAAAACTAAAACCACTTGGCGTATTTCATGCATGTTTACAAGGAAAAATGACAAAATCCCCATTTAGAGAGAAGGGTGAAATGGCTAAAGAAATTTTTAAATTGGTTTATACCGAAGTGTGTGGACCATTTATCGTTGAAGCAAGTGGAGGGTACTCATACTTCATAAGTTTTACTAATGATTTTAATATATATGGATATATCTACTTAATGAGGTATAATTTGGATTCTTTGGATAAGTTCAAAGAATACAAGAATGAAGTTGATAACAATCTTGGTAAGAAGATTAAGAAAAACTACTCAGACAGAGGTGGATAATATCTTAATAAACACTTCATTGATTACTTATGGGAGTTTGGGATCCTATCCCAACTCACTCCTCCAAACACTCCCTAGTGGAATGGTGTGATCGAAAGGTGGAACCGCACATTGTTAAACATGGTGAGAACAATGATGAGTCATGCAATCCTTCTATTATCCTTTTGGGGATATTCATTACAAATAGTGGCACACATACTTAACCAAGTACCAACTAAATCGATAAATGGTATTACGTATGAGTTTTAGAGAGGAATAAAAGCTATGTTATCAAATTTAAATGTGTGGGGTAGCAAAGAGTTTGTTAAGGCCTCTTCAGGTAATAAACTTACACCCTGAGGCACAAAGTGTACCTTTATAAGATACCCTAAGGAAACAAGGGGATATTACATATAAAACCCATTAGACAAAAAGGTTATAGTGGAAATACATTCCATATTCATTGAGAGGGAGCACATCTACAAAAGAGATAGTGGGAGAGAAATAGCCTTGGATAAAGTTGAGGCGCAAGGTGCACAAGAGTTTGTACAAGAACATATTCTACAAAGCCATGTAGAAGAAGAATCTGTTCCAGAGACACAAGTATTGCGTAGGAGTAAAATAGAGGTTAGAGAACCGGAACGGTACAATTTATTAGTTACTGAGGATGGTGACTCCTTATTAATTGATAATAATGATCCTCTAACCTACAAGGAAGCATAAAGTGTCACAGACGTTTCCAAGTGGCAAGAAGCCATGAATTTTGAAATGGATTCCATATAACAAAAAGAATTATGGATTTTTGTAGATCCTCCAGTTGATGTAAATCTTGTTGGTTGAAAATGGGTATTCAAGAAGAAAATGGATATGGAAGGACAATTCAGTACCAATAAGTTATGACTGGTTGAAAAAGGTTTTAAACATCATCAAGGAATTAACTATGATGAAACCTTCTCACCAATTGCAATTCTAAAATCCATCAAAATTATACTTGATATTATGGCTTAACATGACCCTGAGATTTTACAAATTGATTTCAAAATATCATTCCTTAATGGGAACCTTTATAAATATGTCTACATGACACAACCTGAAGGATTTGTGACTCCAAAGGATGCTAATAAGGTATGCAAGTTGCAGAAATCCATTTAAGGATTAAATCAAGCATCTAGGCCATGGAAAATTCATTTTGATGAAGTGATAAAAGAATTTGGTTTTATCAAAAATGAATGTGAGACTTGTGTATAAAAACATCTTAGTGGGAGTGCAATCATTTTCCTAATAGTATATGTTGATAACATATTACTCATTGTAAATGAGATACCATTCTTGCAGTCTATTAAGGCATGGTTGAATCAATGATTCTCTATGAATGACTTGGGCGAGGCAGCGTATATTCTTGGGATCAAGATACATCATGATAGATCTAATAGATTTATGGACCTAAGTCAAAGTACAAACATTAATAAGATACTAAATAGATTCAGTATGGAACAATCCAAGAGGGGATTGTTTCCAACATCACATGGTATTCATCTTTACAAGAAAATGTGTCCTTCGACACATGAAGAAAGAAACATAATGGAAAGGAATCCATACTTATCTGTGATTGGGTCAGCCATGTATTACATGCTATGTACTAGGCTTGATGTCTCCTACGCATTGAGTGCGGTATGCAGATATCAAGCTGACTCAGGTGACTAACATTGGATGGCAGTCAAGACTATCCTAAAGTATTTGAGGCGTACTAAGGATATGTTCTTGGTTTATGGAAGAGATTACAAACTAGTCATCAGAGGATATACAGATACTACTTTCCAGACTCATCAAGATGATATGAAGTTGCAAACGGGATACATCTTCACCTAGAATGGAGGTACAGTGAGATAGAAGATCTCAAAGCAGAGTGTGGTCGCAGATTCTACAGCAGAGTACGAGTATATTGCAGCTTTTAATGAATCTAAAGAAGCAGTTTGGATGTGAAGCTTCATCCAAGAGCTAGATGTGATACGTAGCAGTAAAGATCACATCACATTGTACTGTGATAATACAACTACGGTGGCTCTGGGAAAATATCCAAGGTCACATCAGTGGACGAAGAACATACTTCAGAAGTATCATCTCTGGAGGGATTTTTCTCAGAGAGTTGAAGTTGCAGTGAGTAGTATTTTGACAGATAAAAATGTGTCAAACCCCTTGACTAAAGCCTTGACTCAGTAGAAACATGATCATCATGTTAGGTCTAGCTAACTGAAAGTCATAGGAAATTGGCTCTAGTCCAAGTGGGCGTTTTTAAGAGTTGGTTTCCTAGAACCAACTGGTTTTACTTTGATTACATGGATATTTAATGTATTATATCATATTGTTCATTGTTCTGCATGACTATGATGTAATAATTTCCTAGATTATTTGTTGCATTGATAAGGTCATAGAAGTTTCCTATTATGATGAGAAACTTGAAATGCGATAACAATATTCTTAAATATAGTTTTGTGGTTGGATGACATGCTATTATGTGACACATATCATTAATACCATTAGGTGCGAGTACTTGTAAGCAGATGAGACTTCCTCTCATGAAGTTCTCACTTGGTAATCTCCAAGGTAGGATATTATGAGAACAGACCCACTACTAGGAAATCTTCATGTTTTTGTGTCATCGGATATTTCTATCTACGAGCATGTGTAATGATCCTTAGACTTTAAGATTATCATTAATACGTGTCACGACTTACACACTTTGATTTGCCGACAAATATCGTCATGAAAATAGTTGGTGGGAAGTATGGTACATTGGGTGCATCAGGAGTGGCATGTCATTAATGGGTAAGTCGAGGAAGGATTTTTCCCATCCATTTATGGGAGTTGATATCACAGACCTTGGATTGAAATGGAAACTTCATGAAAAATTTAATTTCCATGGTGTAATGACTATTTTATTTCAGGTAGTCAAAGAACGACGTATCATGTATAAAAGTTGATGATGCAATCATGAATCCTTCTTGATGACATATTACGACAAATGGATTATATTACACAGTGAGCGTTCGTATGTGTATGTCGTTGTTGTGACATTACGTTCTTTCTATTGGGTGCCTTGACCCATTGTTAGACAATACAATTGGACATTAGGCAAGCCCACCTAATGCCAACAATAAAGAATCTTGAGGGTCACACACTAAGTTTTTTTGGCGGTCTCGGTTAAATTCTATTCGAATTTAATTAAGGAACAAATTATTATTCTCAATACCATGGAATAATTTTATTCAAGTTAAAATGATCACATAAATTAAATAAAATATATTTATTTATTTTATTGAACATTTAATAAATATTTATTTACTAGTTTGTAAATAAAATATTTATTTAAGAGAATAAATTATTTATTTATTTATTCAGGTGTTCAATAAATGGAAGTGGATTTTGAGCAGACCAAGGTTGGTCCAGTAGTAAAATAATTATTTTCAAGATGGTAAATAATTATTTAACTAGTTTGCACAAATTAAAATAATGCTGCTATTATTTTGGGACGTGGAATTTTATTTATAATTCTGTTTTGTGAAAGATTGCGTACTATAAATAATGATGCAATATTATTATTAAATTCATGTGTTTTTTCTATGTTCATTAATGTATTTAATTGTTTCTATGAAATTAAATATTGTAACTGAAATTATATGTATATAAATATGCAAGTACCCCTATTATTCCAGACACCACACCACACGCCTGGTGAATTGAGAATTGTTGAGCCAAAATTTTTTTTCTCTTGATTCCTCTTCTCTACCCACTCAATAATGAGAGACATTCTTCAAGGATGAAGAACAAAGGATCAAGAACGGCTAATACAAGACACTAGCTTCGCCGCGCTAGCACTCAAAGAACGAGCGGTGTCAATCGGAGGCCATTGGAGCACGTGTGGATCACCGTTAGAGGGATTCTATTCTGGATCCTTACAAGAGTAACAAGATAATCTGGAAGGGTCATTCTTGATGATCAACATCATCAATGAAAAAAATACCAAAGATCCTGGTATTATTTTTCTTTATAAAATTAATTTAATTGATCATAAACATGATGTGCAAGTCCACTCTAAAGGTTTCAAGTCACTTTCTTATTTATCTAAATCTTTGATTATATTATATGGAGACTGGAATTCATCTTCATATTGATCCCAGAATAATCATTGATCATGGTAAAAATCAAAGATGGGTGTCCTCCAAACCACGCTTCCACTATGCCTGGTACCTTTACATCTCTTGTTTTGTTCGTGAAGCTCTGGATTATCATGAACTCAGAGCATTTCTCAGTAGTCCAAAATTCATGTCCCCTAAAATTTCATTCATAATGTGGTATTTATAGGTTTTAATGATGTGAGGTTGTGGGCTTTGAGTATTTTTTTGGAATTCATGAACCTTAATAATATTTTTGATGGTTCAATGCTCTAAAAGTCTAAATATCATTTTGTGAAGGTTACCGTCATGGATCCACGCATCTATGAGGGGTGATCTATGAGTTCAGACTTACACTGTGTGTATTTTACCATCAAAAATCGACATGAACTAGACCTTCGCAAGAAGTAGTCATTCACAAAGGAGGTGACCATCACGAATCTAGTCCCTTTGATTAATTTTTGGGATATTTTGGCCCTTGTTTTCTCTGAACTAGTCATGTCTTCATTGATCACTCCCTTCATATGTATATTTCAGCATTAAAAATTCCCCCTGAATTGGTATCAAGGGGGAAAGGAGGGTCATAATTTTTGGGATTTCCATTGAAAATTGGAAAATGTATCCCATTTGTGAAATATTTCTGCAAATCCCATTTTTGAATCCCATTTTCAAAGCTCATTCATGAACCATGGGTGGTCAGAAACCTATAAATAGCATAGGGGTACCCTTGAGGTTCCATGATCGTTTATAATATAGAAAATATATATAAATATATTCAAGAATATTTGCATCATCGTGAGTTCTTTATTATTTTGGTCCTCATCGCTCATGAGCCACATCATCTCTATGAACCTATGTCAATGAATAGTGCTCCATGAACCCAATATTTTCAAAACAATCTTTGTATACCAAACCATCATGAGCATATCTTCATGAAATTTTCCCTCATGAATTGAGCTACTCAAATGAGACTCATAAAACCCTTAAGTTTAGATATAATGGTCACCAAAGGGGCCAAAATTTCCACCACTCATCATGAAGAGTATTTGGGGTATATAATGATTGGGGATATAATCTGAAGTGCATCGAACCATGAATAACCCAATACAATGCATACAGAGGCTTAGCGGGAATACCCACTTTTCAAGAGGTTGATTCTTTATAGATTTCGGTTGATAAATGAAGTATCCATCCCTGACTTGAACAGATATGAATCTACCTATTGGTTCAGAAGCATGCCCGAACAGAATCCGTGGAAAATAGATGTTATAGGACACATCTCTAAGGATCATGCATCTCTCCTAGATCGCACTCTATGGAACCAACTAAAAACACAAATATAGGGGATATGGAGGAAAAAAAACACCCCCCACACACACACCCATTCTGAGTTGATTCTCAATGCAGGTTTGGGGGACCCACTTAAAGGATAGATAAACAACTGGGACCAGTTCCATGGAACCAATTTTACCCATGAATGGGAATGGGATTATTGGACATGCACATCATGCTGTGAATTTTATGTATAGATGAATAATGTGGTTATTTTTGAGATACAATGGGCCTGATAGTTCCACATCTACAATCATCTATAGTTCATGTTGAAGCTTCTGAGTAGGTGGTCACTCGGGACCAACACTTTTCATCTACACCACGGGGAGGTTGGAATCAGCTTGTGGGATCTTTACCAGATTACTAGGATATCAATTCAAGGATCAATGAATGAATAATTCCTCCCTGAAAAGATTGTGTAAGAGGACCATGAAAAAGTTATATCCCTTGAGAGGGCATTACTACACATGGTGGAAGGGAAGGACGGTCATAATTCAAGAGAAAATGAAATCCCTTTCAATAAATCATTCATCTACTTCCCAAATGAGCCAATATAAACACTAAATTTGAAAATGCATACATACCTTGAGGAAATATAGCGAGGAAAGGGGAACTCCAACTGGGGGATTTTGGAGGTGATCTAATAGAAGATGTGGGTTATAGTGTTAATGTTGAGGGATTTGTAGTCAGGCTGGCTGAAATTATCACAATGCTAATCTATGGCTGTAGTTTAATGATAAGGGATGCATGCAGGGGGTGCAGCTGAGATCCTTCATTATGGTAGAAATGTCGGTGATTGGAAAGCATATCGATCTGTTTTTACCTATATTGGCAAAGTTGTACAAGGTGCTCTGCCACATCAGTCATGTGAAGACTCCAATATGTTTGTACAATCTCTTACACTTCTCATATGGTTGGGTTTCTACATACATGGGTGAATGTGAATACCTAGAAACAATCATAACTTATAGCATGAACTTTTGACCACTAATTTTGAACATTTATAGAATTATCCCTCGTAACATATACTCTATGGGAACAATAATAAGGATTGGGATAGAAGAACACTTAATATTTCAACCACTTCCACTTCCCATATATACGATGAACATTAATGAAATAGGTAAAATTGATCAGTAGTAGAACATATTGGTCTTCTGAGGTGGAGTACTAGTTGTAAGGGTTGACTAATGAGTGGTTTTCAAGTCATACACCCCTCATCAGTTCACAATAAAGTTACGATTCTTGAAACGGTTGAACCTAAGAGTTTTAATACAAGTGTTCCATGGACACTAACCATCGATCTTCAGGTTGATCTATTTCATCATCATGCACGAAAATGGGAAATGTATGAACAATTTTTTGCAACGTATGGCTACCTATTTGATCATCCTAGAATATTTTCTATGTTGGGAGAGCAGATATCCTAGGGATATGTTGAGGTACCAAAATACTTAGGATGATGAAGGAGGGTCCCTAAACCACAAGGTTGAAGAAAATTAGTGGTTAGAGAATTACTTGGTAGAAGAGTTGCCCTGGTGGGTAGGTTAGTATCTATATATCTGGAAATTCTTTTCCCATCATAGGAAGTGGTTATGTGAAGAGGAGAAACATTGGGTTCAATGCAACTAGATAAGTGGTCTTTAGAGGAAGGCGAACACTATAAGGTGATTAAGACAGTGCATGTCCAAGGCCCATGTATTTGGATATGTCACCCAAATGATCCTAGTGATTATATTTTTTCTAACACCTAGGATAGTTGAGGAATTATAAGTAGATCATCGCTCCTTAGAGTGCACAACTTTATCTCATCATCGATTGGATATTCCTCATTGAGATGGATTAAAAAAAGGAAGGCTTCCACACTTCCCATGTCAATGCGATTCAATATATGGATGAGTTTTAAGACATATTCTACTCATCCTACATCGCACGTCCCTTGAAAAATTGGGGAAAGGTGCTGTTAGATATGTCTTCCCCTCTAGAATCCTTTGTAGGTCACACATCTGCTGGTGTGGCTAGGGGGAGATATGGATAGTATTAGAGGAGTGATTCCCACCATGACTTATTTGTAAGTGAACATACTACCATCGATCAAGTAAATATTCTAATTTTTATGAGACTTTTAGATACCACTCATCCATTATACATGTTTTTCAAACCCTTATTTTTCTTGTGTAGGAGTCGGTGAGCATGGAAGAGGGTGAGGTTCATGATGAACCTCAAGTAGAGGGAGAGGGAACTTCACCCTTTAAAGTGGTGAGTGTGGGGCAATCTTTGATTTTGTGGCCATTGATGGATGAAAGTCACATAAATAAATGCCTATGACTAAGGTGATAATTGTTAGGGGATTCCCTTTCTAGGGGGATTGCCCATAAATATTCACTAGCTATTGTTCAAGTTTTACCAATCTTATAAGCCTCTTCTCCCTTTCAAATTTCCTTTCCTTATTTGATTTTCTACATTTTACTGACTCATTTTTAAATGGAATTCCATGTGACATTCGGTACTCATTTTCCAACATTAACATTTATTTTTGATAAGATATAGGTATCGGTATTGATAGCAGGTGTTGTTCTCCTAACATAAATGGTTGAGGAGTCTGTGGGGGTCAGACCAGCCATGGAGGTTTCACTGAAAGGGACTATCATAATTGTGGCCTTGATGGAGTGTTCTAACATCACACCCTCAGTTGGGATGGGTTGGGAGTCTATGATAGATTATCTAGCCATATAGCCACCGCTGAGGGTGATAGATAGATTTGAAACCTCAAAGGAGGAGGAGACAATCGTACTAGAAGATGAAATAATTGAATTGGTTGTGGTGACCATGCTTATCTCAGAGGTGCTATTAGTGTCTTATTTTGGGGTGGAGGCATCAACAAAGGTTTATAAAATCATTCCATCAATAGTGATGACTATATAAGTAGTAAT
Source organism: Viscum album (assembly GCA_963277665.1). NCBI lineage: Eukaryota > Viridiplantae > Streptophyta > Magnoliopsida > Santalales > Viscaceae > Viscum > Viscum album. The sequence goes on along the minus strand of OY728153.1, from coordinate 1,545,243,849 downwards.
TTCTAATCTTCCCTTGAAGGTTTCAAAAGTGGAAGTTGGGACTTCCACTACAGTTGAGGGGGACGAAGGGGATATATTTTATCTGAAAATGTATTTCCACTTTCTTGAGGTCATGCATGAAAGTTATCAATACACTAATTTTTTGGATTTATTTCCCACGTATGATCCTACACCTCCTAGTATCTTAGAGTATTCTAGTATGGATTCCACTAGGTAGAACTTAGTTATTTTCCTCAAGACATGGAGGAACATGCATAACTCCATCACCCACACCCCAATCGTTAACCTGCCAAACTGGGTGGGATCTCCCCATTTCTACCTAGTCATCCTTAGGACTGGTGGGGTGGATTCCAATGTCATTTATGCACTATCTTGATAATTATTGGTCTAATTATAATGGGATGAACTAAAGGTGTTCGACATCGCCTAGAAAAAGAAAAATGATGAGGGATCCAATGTGCTTAAGATAATTTATAGGGAGATTTCCAACAAAGAAGGGTTGGATCAGGAGGATTTTATCATCACTCATACTCAAGTTGAGACCATCAACCATATAAAGACCCATTTTGTGGCATGCAAGGCTAAGGTAGTAGAGGTGTAATTCTTAGTGTCTGAAAGTTGGTCCGAGCAGAACTGGATATGGATTTGGGCCATAGAATTTTTTCATATAGCCAAGGAAGAGGTGGCCGACCTAGAGGAACAATATCAAACTTTGGAGGGTACTCAGTAGAGGACGACCAAGCTCTATTTAAAATTATTGAGGTTGATATTTAGAATAATATTTTAAAATATAGGTTCCAATATATTGTTGACCATCCAGAACATCAGTTTATTTACTTTAAATTTATGCATTCTTGAACATGTTTATTTTGTCAAAATTTATTTTCACATTTCAACCGTACTTATGTGACAAAAATAAAAAATCCCTAAGAAAACATCAGTCAGGCATGGTGTGAGAAAAAAAATTATGATCATGTTATTTATAATTTATATGAGACTGTCATGAAATTGTTGAACACTCAGGGTCGATATTTTTTGACTGAATTCCATGAGTGTTTGGGATGAGAGAGGCTATGGATGGAGAATAGAAATCTATGTACATCCAAATTTCATTTCCAATGTAAACTAATGAAATAATGGGGTAATTCTAGGAGCATTAAATTTTACCCAAAAATGGGAATGGAGGGTATGTACTGTGGCACCCAAAATCTGGAACACAATTGGGGTGGTGTGATGAGGGAGGATAACTTATAACCATGTTTGAAACACAACATAAATTTTCATTTAGTTGAGTATGGGACAAACAAATTAGGTTCAACCATTTACCATGTTAGAAACATGGAACCTGTCTCAAAATATCATCCAAAATCCTCAGGGGTGTGTGTCCAAGAGAGTAGGTTAGCCTGTGTGGAATGGGACCATGCCATCAAGGAGGAACTGTTTGGATGTGTATAAGGATAAGGATCCAAATAAAGGGAAAATTAAAGAACTGAGTTGGAGTAATTGAATGTTAAAATGAATTTCAACCCTCCTGAAATTACTCCACCATGGTTTTGAGCACAGTAGGTAGGTGTATCGGTTTAAAAAAGTTCAAACTTGTCTTCCAAGGTGAGTGTCTTCTCGAATGTTGAGAGGCAGTCAAAGAATAGAAATGATGTGGTAGGTGACCAGTACTAGATGGAAGGGATTCTCATACAAGAGCCTAAGAAACTTTTTCATTTTACATTATTGAATGGGAATGGTATATAGTAATTCTAACATAATATGGTGAGGATGTTGGGAACACGTCTTAACTTCATATGGAGAGGATGATGGAAATGCATTTTAACATCATACATTGAGAATGATGGACATGCAGTTTGACCTCATACAAAGAGGATGATGGACACCTTGTTTAACATCATACAGTGAGGATGTTGGACACATATTTTAACATCATATATTGGGGATGATGGATATATAGTTTAACACAAAATAGAGAGGAAGATTTCTTACATAGTTTAACTTCACGTGATTGGTACATTGAGTCATATAGTGTAATGTCTTGCGACCAAGATGTTGAGTTGTACATTTTAACATCTTTTGATCGAGACATGTGAATTGGAATAAATAACACCTACCCATACACAGTGGGGCATAAGAGGATAGCACAATGGGGGTACTCCATATAGGTTCCTATAAAGAAAAGGCAACTTAGAAGACCCTGAACCAAGAAAAATAATCTGGAGTGGTTCACTCATAGTTTAATTCCATGGTGCTTAGACCATATGGTGAGCATCCTAATTGGTTGTTTATAGAACAACAAAGTGATGACTTCATGTAAATTTAGGTCCAATAATACTTGAAACTACACAACATGTTCTAGGGGGAATTCACACATATTTTAAATTCATGAGGTTCGGGCTTGGAATCCAGGTTTAAGGTCATATATTTTTTACTAATTATCACCCAAAATTGTTTGGCATGCCACGAGAGTGTGGTACCGCAATGTTAAAGGAGGTACAAGGGTGTCCTTACACCACACAAAATATAAGGGTAAGGTTGAAAACATTTTAAGGCCATGATTTTTGGACATGAGATCCTAGTTTAAGGATACAAAACAAGAATCATGAGCTCTTAGTCTATGGTCATAGATTTCAAACTACTTGAAAATAATCTAAGGTCACAATTATTGGACCAAATATTATGTGTATCAAATTAATATGTGTGGTGTCTAATATAGGTTAACGGATATGAATAGAGGGCCCCAATAGTCATCCTAACCCCACATAGAACATCTCTCATAAAACCTTCACATAATTTATGGTCATGATGCTTGGACCTTGGGGTGAGAATCTCAAATAGACATGTAAAGAGTTGAAAAGTTACAAAATTGATGTAAATTGAGGGACAATAATACCTTCTCCACACAAAATATTCCTATGATAACCTTAACATTATTTAGATTCTTTCTTATTAGGATTGAATTCCTAGTTTACTGTCATAGAGTTCAGACCATTGGGGTGCTCACGCACCTCAACCATTCTTCTGAATAATTTCCCCCCAACCTCTAAGATCATGTAATCCGTGCTTGATGTAAGAAACAAGGATCGGTATGGAGTTCGCATTTCTTGCAAGGGAGAACATAGTAATGTGAGAATGTGACTGAAGCCCCCATAAGGGAGATTGCATCTTTCAAGTCCAATATAGTGAATGGGTATTAACTAATGAGCGGGGAATAACTATTGACCATATTTTAAATATACTTTTTATATCATCATTAGTTAAATTTAGAGAAAATAAATGTAGGATAGATCATTGACCGAGTTCGAAACATGGGGTCTATTGTTTTTTGTAGAATATCCTTTGAATCATGAGCCTAATATTGTTGGTGATCCAATGTGGTATTAGACCATTTCATTAGGGAGATTGTTCATATCTAGTGGATGATGATTATCAAGATCCGAGAAATCACTAAGAGATCTAGTGGAAGTAGGTAATATACCATAGGGAAAATTAGGTTCCTTGATAGAAATTCCATAATGTGATTAAATGTTCTTGATGAACATGTTGGTAGGAAAGATTCAAGCTTGAGCTGAAGGGGAAATACCCTTAGGTGAGTTGATTGAAGGGATGGACCTGAGCTGAAATATTTGGGCATTACTACATATGTTATTAGTATAGGAATCATGCCATATATAGTTATGAATTTTTTCTATCCCATAATTTTTGTATGGGGCATCTTAATTTTTCATATTTTAAGATCCCAATTTAATGTCATATGTTAAGGATGTTGATATTTTTATTTTAAATTCATACAACTCATAATTTGATTTTTAATAGCATAGGGTCATGATCGTTCACCATATAGGTAGTTGTGGGTATATGGTCATAGATATTGAACTCAATATAGTAATTGTTGACTTAATAAGGTTAGTGGGGCATGAAAGAGAAACAACAAGGCATGAAATAAGGGACAAAGAGACTCTCTACCACAAAATCCTCAAAATATTATGCCTCAGGTTGATATAGACCATGTAATTAGTCAAGAAAAATATGATGGGACTGAGATAAAATATATGGGCATCACTATATTTACCATGAGTATGTGAATTAATATGTACATATTTCTAGTACACAGCATAGTAGGAGACTGATGCCAGAATGGGTCTCCTATCGAATGAGGATACAAAGTCATGTTATAATTGGACATCATGCATATCGAATTTATATGGGGTAAGGGTGCAGTTTAACATCTTGTTCTGAGGAAATAGGTTTGATTGTCACCCCATTCTAGACATATGGGGAATCTTGGGTTTGTATGGGGTAAATAATATCAAATTAAGAGGCATCCTGATTTTATATGGGGAAAAGCTACATTTTAAATTTATGTTCTGAGGATGTTGGTGGGGCTTATACCTTCAGTTTTTTGTTATTTTCTTCCTCATATTAGGTTATGATGGAATATTGGCCTGCTAATGGATTGAGGAAAATGGATGGGGATTACACAAAAAAAGGAGGTGCAGAGATCATTTGGGGTTAATATCACTATATGTAATTGATTTTCTTATAGTGAATCTATGGATATTCTTAGAGAAAGAAAGTCTAGGCATCACTGTGTATCTAATGGGGATGTGAATCAGACCATGCATAGTTCTGGAAAGCAACAGAGTCATAGTATTTTGAAAAAATTAAGGATGAATCAAACCATGTGAATGACAAATAATTTCACATAGTTTATCTTCATAATTATTAGAGCAGGTATCCTTGTTTGAGGTCATAGATCTTAGAAAAATTGAAAATAGTTTATGTACATAATTATTTCACCATGTGGAGGTGATTTGAGGAAGCTCGTATGTTGTATAAGAGTTAAAACCCAACATGAAAGGATTCTAGGTGGCCCTGCACCAAGTAAATTAATCCTGAAGCTGATTGGGAAAAGTTTAAGGTTATGAGGCTTAGACCATGGAAAACTATCTAAATCCATGATACATATACTATAGAAAAATATATTAAATTCATGATGACTGGAATATGGAAATGGTTTTAAGGAATATTTATGTCACGAAAGAGGTCGAACCCAGTGTGAAAGGAGGGCATGTAGGCCCACATACAACAAAAATAAGTCATAATGAATACTACATAGTTTAATGTTTTATTTCATAGAACAAATTAGGGGTGGAAAATAGTTTATCTTCATGATGCTTTCACTAAGAAGATGTTTTTATCAAGGGTATATGTGTGGAAAAGGGGATGTAAAATCTGACATGAAAGGAGCAGAGGAGGTGAGTGTACCATATACACACCTTGAAACAAACTGCACACATTAAAAGCTCATAATTCTTGGACCATAAGTGGGGAAAATGGAATAAAGGGTTGGTAAATTTGTGGCTAAGCCCAGATATGGGAGGTGTTTGTGTCACTACATGTCTCTTAGGAATGGGATTCAAACCACACATAGTTCAGGAAAGTGGCGTAGTGGAAGACCAACACTGGAATTGAGGGAAATCCTCTTTGATGAGGGAATCGATTCATCCCACAATTCCCATGGGTCATCCTAGACATATGAAATAGGGTAAGGTGATATTTTAACATTATGTGTTTAAGATGTTAGTTTTGGTTCAAATCCTTTCTATGAGTCATCCCGATTTTAGATCGGTTAAGGTTTTTGACCCTCTCATACTCATTGTATGAGGCATCTGGATTGTATATGGGGCAGGACTTTTTTGGATCATCACATACTTGTTATACAAGGAATCCTAGTTTTATGTGGGTTGTGATAATAGTTTAACATTGTATTCTAAGGAAACGAAGCTTCACAGTTTAAATTCATACCACTCAGGTTATGGCTGTTATTTGCTTAAAGTCATAGAGCGTTAACTATAGGGATCAAAAAACATTTAAGGTCATGATGCTTGAACCATGGATCCACTATTAGTTTAAATTCATAGTGCATGGACCGTGAATCCTAATTTTAGGTTGTATATTTTGGACCTACCGCAAACAATTCAAGGTCTTACTACCTAGACCTTTGCAAATAGTTTACGGTCGTGTTGCATGGATCATATATAAAGAGTTTAATTTTATACTATACAGACCTAGGTTTTACTCATTAGAAGTACTTCTTGAGAAACATAGAATTGCACGAAGGTCTAATATGCTCCCTTCCTATGGTGATCAAAGAATATTCTACATTGGAATATACCTTATGAATGAGTTAAGTATCTTCCCACTTGGTATCTTACTTCAGTGGCTTTTTTGGGTTTAATTGGAGTTCTAAGAGCTATAACCATGTCACCTTGAAGAAAAGAGTGGAGTCAAACATTATTATTGGACACTCTCACTATCCTATTCTAGTGCCTCCATATATTTTGCAAGGCCTTGAGACAATTCTATTTGAGGGATTCTAACTCAGCTAGATGCACTTCCTCCATTATTTATGGTGTCTGTTGTAATATAATGCTATTTGGAGAAATGGAAATTGATCCTTGATGAGTATTACTACCTCTGTTATATACACAAGGGATATCCGATCACCTAAGTCAAATTTGATTCATCATTTGATAATAATAGAGGGAGTTGGGGATCTTATTCAGTAAACTCTTCATATTATGGCCCCCATTTTTTGCAGGATGTTAGAGAGGGTCTTATTTAATTCCTCAATCATCCCATTTTCTTATTCATGGAAGTGAGTGCTATGGTTTGATTAGATATTGTACTTGGCATAAAATTTATTTGATTCAGAAAACAAGAAGTTGGGGTTGTCTGGGATAACAATGTGAGGGACTCCAAATCGATGGAAGATGTAAGAGTTCATAAGCTCTATTATAAACTGGTATTTTACTTCCTTGATGAGAATCAATTATGTACACTTGGAGAAGAAGTCTTTTGTGGTCAAAATGAACCTTCACTAGTGAGATATCGTTGGTGGGTATGGCCCCATGACATCAGATCCCCATACTGCGAAGGCCCAACAATAATTGGTGATTTGAAGATTATATGGTTGTTGATGCTCAAAATTGGAATGTATATGAAACAAGTGACAACTCGTGGAGAAATCAATAGAATCATGGACCATGGTGGGATAAAAGTATCCCAACCTCTGAATCTATTGAGAGAGTTTTAATCTAGACTGATGGGAACCACTAGACCCAACATATAATTCTTGCATATCCTAAAGGATCTCATCTCATTTGATGAAACAAAGGATAATTCCATCAATCCCACTCCTATAGGGGGTTGGATCAAGCTTAGGACTACTATTGAGTGTGAACTATGTTTCATGCTAGTAGATTCAATCATGCTCAACTCGATCTGGTTGGAGAACACCACTCTGGATATACTCAATAAAGGGAGTTTTATAATCAATCATTTCCTCAACTATAGGGGGACCTAAGGGTCTTGGAACATAGGTATTAGCGGTCATTTGGTTTACTTTTTTTCTATCCTTATCTGAAAGAGTGAGGGAAATGACCGTCGAATTTTCCACATTGATGATCAATTCATCCTGGTTAGGCTATGAAAGGGACATGAATAATCATTACAAGGTTTCATCATAACCATTCTACGATATAGGAACATGGGTCACCTCTAGATGAGAAGTGAATTGGGACATTAGTTGGCTATTATTCTTCAGTAGGGGCATGAGCTCTTGCTTCCTGATGATGTTGCCTCCATTGGTCTGTTTGATGACTAGCTTGGAGTGTCCCTTCACATGCAAGTTGGGTATATCAATCTCAAGGTCCAACCCAAAACCAGTAATGAGATAATGATACTTTATCTCATTTTATGATTATCCTTATGACAATAAGAAATAGTATGGTAGGATGACTTCTGTCGAGGAGATGAAGATGATCCCAAAGCTAGTTAATCTTAGGATCATTTATCCATCTACCGATCGGGCACCATTGGTAACCATAGAAATAAACCCACCAATGTGGCATGGAATAATCCACCGAGTGGATATGTAACTCCCCGACACCAAAATCATATTTCTGCTTTATTATTTATTACATTTTCATACTTACAAGGAAACAAATCTGAAAGTACCAATCAATTTAGCAATTTTGGAAAACTATATTACATACATGAACCTTATCTTACAATTTAAAACATAAAATATAATATAGTAAATCTATTTAGAACACTATTATTCTCCTTATATAACCTAACATATCAGTCATAATACACATCTTGACATTCTGGGAAAAATAAAACATAAGGGGTTGTCTTAGATACTCAGTAAGGGTAAGAATAAAGTGGAAGCTATCATAAATAGGAATAAACATTTCAGAAAGGTGATTAACATAAACACAATCTAATTAAACATAATGTTTAGCGTAATGTGAAAATAATAAACAATACCATAAAAAATAATCACATGATCTAGAAAACATAACCATGGATATTCTACTAGTCCAATTATCACAAGGGATATAAATAACTAATCTCATAATGAGGGGATGAAAAATTTGAGACATCTAAAACATATCATCAAGGATTTGTCCTAGGAACCCAAAAATAATGGGTAAAAAACTGGTCTATTTTGTCTCACGATACCTACTAATGCATCGAGGGGCTATAGAGGGCCTCACTCGACCCATAATAAGTCCAATGAATTCCTCATAATAAAATGGTGAATCATAACCCACATAAACATTCATATACAAACTAGCATGTAAAATTATACTACATTACCCATACACAAAGAATGGTATCAAACTAGCACATCCAAAATCAAGAATATCATAAAACCTTCAATGAAATATAGTACATGGAATCATAAGAGATAAACCTCAATCAAATGTAAGACCCAACAAAGTATGATGACACAGATGAAAATACTCTAATAAAACCATCAAAAATTTCATGAGAAAAAAACCCTTTTTAACTTTGAAATCATTTATCCACAAGCATCTCATTTATAAAAGAATAAATTTTTAAAAAATATATTTTTTAATCAAATTTTCCTATAAAAATATGAAACATATGAGATAAATTTGAAAATTAACATTTTAAAATATTTTTGTCCTTACAAATAAATCCATAAAACCTACTTCGAAAACATGGATATGAATGAGATAGACTTAGAAGAACAACTCTCCGAAAAATGTAAATTATTGTTTTATTTAAAGAATCCCTTACATAAAACCATAAAAGGACACTTTTGTAGAAAATATTTAAGAAACATGGACAGTGATGATAAATATATCTTAGTAAATACTTATGTATAAACAATATCGGATAATAATGAGATTGCGAAATTAACCATTACATTAGGTAAGATTCCCTCATTACAAGTATTAAAATAATGTATAGTGGTTTTAAATATATTATTAACTTTTTCCAAAATCATAATAATATTTAAGATATCATATATTGTTAATTTATGACTTTATATTACATATTTATTTACAATTCCAAGTTACAGTAAAGTTTTGGGTAATAACTGCTTTGTTTATCATACGTGTTTTGACTCATTATTAATGATCCCATTACACAGATCATGACTTACTAACTTACAGAATGTAAAACATGATTTATATATCATATATATTTAGTATATAAACATGTATAATATATATATATATATATATATGAAATAGAATACACCGTTCATGGAGACAATAGGTCGTACGTACACATGAACGTTGTTTCTATTTTCATATCGTATTGAATAGAAGAAAGTAAATAACACATTTATATATAAATATTATTATATTAGAATTATTATGTCACATATTTAATATTTATTCCTTATATACATTTTTTTAATGCTTCTTGAAGGGTTCACATGGAAGATGAATCTCATCACGCTGTGGAGAGGGTTAAGTCGTACATATGCACAAGTGATGATATTATTTCCTTATTGGTAAAAGGGAAACTAATTGGATGGTATGTTAATTATACATAATAAATATAATTTAATATTCATTATTTATATCCATTATATCAATCATTATACTAATCCAACTAAAGTGGTGATGAAAAAAATAACACCATAGAGGGGAGACGGTAAGTCATACTCATGCACATGTGGTGATATTTTTTTCATAGGATGGGTAAAAAAGTAATATGGTAGTATCATAATAATAATAAAATATCATTATATATATTATACTGGATTTATTAATTTAATATGGAAAAAACATTTGAGTATGTACTAGAAGAAGAAATAATTTTCAAGGAGTCAGTAAAGACAATTACCTCTTCTTTAATAAACCTCCTTTGGATCTCCTCTTAGGGACACTAGGGTTAGTCTTTTGAGAAGACCATCACCACTAGGATGTGAATAGGGAAGTTTAGAAGGTAAATTTGTATGGTTTTATAGAGAAATAAGGCTCTAAGTGATTTTCGGAAGTGACGGAGGTTGTAATGTCTTGGATTTGTTTCCATGTATTATTTTAAAAATATTATATGGATTTAAATCGAGACTAGGTGATGAGAAGGAGTGCAATTATTAGGCAAGGTGTGCCCGGAATAAATATTAGAAATATAAAAAATATTTTAAATATCACCCATGAGTGGTTTTCCTAAAAAGTGGAAAAACTTCTAAACAGGTGTCTAGATCATAAATATGAGCGCACAATTTCTTTTAGAATAGCGGTTTCACCTTAGTTGAGGCCTAACATTTGCTGGCATAGGTCGACTATAAATGTTAGTTTTTGATGTGTAAAGAATAAAATAAATTAACAATTTTTTATATTGATGTTATGGTGACTCAGTGAAACATTTATTTTTTTAAAAATTATTTATAGAGACTCGGGGTTAGAATTCATAACCCTGGAGAAATTTCTAGAAGCTCTGGAGAAAAGTCTTGGAGAAACCTCTTGTCGGGTGATGATGTGATGGCAAGTCGTGATCATTCTTGACAAATATTGGATTAGAGATCTATGGGAACTATTATTGATGAATCTTTCCAATAGTGATGATGCAGTGATCAAACTTATTCAGCAATTGATTCAGACCCCAAGTAGGGCATGTTGTTTCAATTTCGTCTTTTACTCGTTATTGGATTTAACGACGAAGGTGGGTAAACCCATGAATAGGTTGACCCAAAATTTGATCATTCTTTTGTGAGGGTTTTGATTGAGGGTATTATTTAGGGATTATTATTTTATTATTTTATTATCTTAATCATTCTTATATAATTGATTGAGGTTGGAAACAAAGAATGGTCAAAGTTTATTCCAAGGGTTGTTTAATTGTGATTTTCTCCCATATGTTCTTTGTGTTCTTTCCATTCATTGAAGAATATGAATGGATGATTTTTTCACCTCCATTTCTTGCTGCAACAATCTAAAAGCGGAGATCCAACCTCATGATGGCCTAGTAGATGTGTGAAGATGACGGAAATAGATAGATTTTTGTATTTCTGGAGACACCGTTCTTCAAGCGACTTTCAAGCTGATGATTGGAATCAGTTTTCAGAGCCAAAAGGTGGCCCAAAACCCACCAATTCGGTGTTTCCATGGTGAGATGACCCCGTATCTTCAGTTTAGAGGTAAACTGATCATCAGATCAAAAACCATAAAATCAATCGAGGCACATGGAGGAAGAACTAACATTCTGTAAAATATAAATGAGAACGACATGTATCTCAGAGTACACGACATGTGGTACCCATTCAACAACATCGAGAGTTTTGGGTAGTACAGAAGTGTCACAGAGAATGTGACACTTGTCACACGGTTTACGGGACCTTCCCAAAGTCTTGACAAGTATCTCGGGAGATACAAGTACATGGAGTGAAGTACACAACTTACCTACATAGTGTGTACCTCACCACATGGCTAGACCCAGACCAGATACAGGGGTTACCCCATGTACTAGTACACAAGAAAGCGAACATGGGTTGACATAATATACTGGCTCATGGCCATAGTACACAAGTGGAGCCAAGATAGTAGGACATGGTGTGTGAGCCTTTCTACACACCGTGTATACCTCTTCTACACGACATGTTCAGATGATAAGGGCCTCTGACCATGGGCAATAGCTGGGGTCAAGGGACACGATGTGTGACTATAATACATGTCATGTACCCGTTCGTACATGGCTTTAATCTATTTTCCACCATATCTTGGACAATTTTCATTAGGTTTGGTGCCTTATCTTGTTCCTATGAAGGTTATCTGGTATCATTTTCTACTCATAAGAGTGTGGTCCCTTTTGTATGATTTTACTGGATATAGTCAGGAATCCCCTAGGAGAGGCTCGGAAAAGGATCATATATCCATTGTTGTAACCTAATTAGATTATTGGTATCAGCGTGACCAATCCTACCAGATGTCGATTCTCTACATAGTAGGTGAATTCAAATGAGTCATGGTATCACCCCATATCCTTGGAAGTGATTTTCATCTATATATCATGATCTTCTGTACTCGAGAAGTGATTACTCTCAGAGTGAGTGTATTGTATCTATCTTCAGATCAATCAGTGTATCTCTCTCATTATGGTTCCTGATGAACAATACTTCTTGGGAAAATGTCATTAATTATATCAGAATCGGGATTGTGTTGTCCCAGATGAGTTGCTTTATAGAATATTCATATTTAATCTCTAGTGTTTTTATGTGGTATTTGTGACTTACCTCTATACTGTGGATCGAGTATTGAGTATATCTAAATATGTTATTATTATATTTATTGTAGACATATACTTTTTGTAGCTGACTGTACCATTGCTTTGTGTGTTGCTTTGTGTTTTTGGGGTGTCCTACTGAGTATTTTTATACTCACCCCTGTACGGGCTTTGACCACACATGTTATGTCCTGTATAGACGAGAAACCTTTTGAGAGAGTCTAGGGAAGATAAGAACCAGATAGAGCTTTGTGAGTTTAAATAGGTCGAGGTGTTCCTACGACTTTGAGTAGCAGTCTCAGTACATTTTTATTTATAGGTTGGACTTTGTAGTTTTCAGACTCTTTCTTTTAGTGGGATTGTATTATGGACCAGTATAATTTACTAAATTTTTTTTTCTTGTTGTAATTTATTTTATGGGTTTAGTGGTATGTATTCATTTTTTTTCTTTAGTAGTTTTTACTTTTCAGCACTTTTTGGCTTAGAAATGTGTGAGTGTGTCCAGGTACTTAGGAAATGCTTCCCATGTTAGTGATATGCCTACTCGGTGCTAGTCACCAGCCCATAGCCTATTAGAGTCGGGCTTGGAGAGTCACATAACAGGTCCCACAAGGACGTTTCGTGACAAAGGAGCTTCCATTTTATAATTTAGGTGAGGGGAACATTTGTAAATCCTTAAAATATTAAAATATAATAAGATTGTTCTAGATCCAAATACTTAAAAATGGATCATAAATGAAAATTAGAATCTATTTTAGACCATATCCTACCCCTTATGATTATTAATCATTTTTTTTGTTTTTTAAATTATTTAATAATAAATTAGTTCAATAAGAAATCATTATTTTCATGTCGGACATGATTATTTTAATTTGTCATTAAATACCCCAAGACATGTTGGAATTTAAATCTAATCCTTTTAAAAATCTATATTATATCCTATAGGTCTAAAAAATTAACTAAAAACCTTAAATCATCCCAAATATATCAAAATAATATTATTAACATAAATTATTTTATTTTTTATTTATTAAATAAATATTATTTTAGTATGGAAGAAGCATTTAAGGTAATTATATAATTTCTAAAAATTCAAAATAAATTTCTATTATAAAACTAACTTCCTTGGGATTAAAATAGACATTTATTTTCATTCATATCTTGGTTTTTACCATATTTAGACACATAAAAGATATTAAAAAGTGTGATATTTTGTAACTATCTTTGATTTAAATAATATATAATTTATTTTCATAGAAACGTATCCATTAAACAACTCAAAATATATCATATTATGATAAGGGTAAAATCCCTTTCATCTAATAATTTTTTTTGAAAATTTTTTATTGTGTTGTTAATCCATAACATTTTTAACCCTTATTTAAAACTTTAAACTCTTATCATGATATCATGGAATTTATATATTATGGGTTAATATTGTTACTATAAAATGCCAAAAAACCAAAATAGATCATTGATCACCTGTTAAGCATTATTGTAGTAATTTGGTAAATTTATGATTTTTATAAATTTTATATTGTTGAATAAAATATTTTTTATTTTAAAGTATCATTTATGTCAATTTTGACACTCTTCATTATTTTTTCTTGCAAAAAAATTAAACCAACAAGATAAATTCGAACCAAGACTTCTAAAACATTAGTGAAATGTCCAATTCATCAAAAAAATCATGGATGACATAAAATCACTGATATTATATTTATATTAATACTTTTAATTCAATTTTTTGATATTTCTATTAATTAAACTATTGCTGCATTGTCATTATGTCACCATTTAAGTTAATTATTTTATTATTAAAAATCATAAATAAATTATCATGATTTATATAAACATTTTATATTTTAGATGACTATTTATAGTCATGTTTATTGTTTTTATAACCCTATAATAAAAATGGTATAGTTAGGAAATATGTGAGTACGCCATTTTTAACTTATCTTTAAATAAAATATTATAAAATGAATATTATTACCCAAATGGATTAAAAGGGTTATAATTTCAGCCTAAAGGTGAATTTTTTCAAAACCCACCCATCAAATGAAATTAGAACAAGTGTTAGGGTAACTCTATAATATTATAATATAATTTTTACCTCTAACTACCGAATTTACCCATAACAATAGTAAATAAAATTCTAATGTTACTATTAAACATAAATTATGTTGATTCAATGATACCATAAATTTCATACTTATTACAACCATGTGTGTTATTGTTTTTAAATTCAATTCAAATAAGTAGTAAAATTAAGTTTAACGCTAGTCCCGCAGAGGTGGTGAGAAAGTGAGTTAAAGTAAAAACATTTAAAAGTTAAATAAGTTTTTATATCCAATTTCAATATAAAAAAATTAAAATGACTTAAATAAGGATAATATATGTATAATTGATCTATTATAAATTTCAAACCAAATATAAAATTTAATTTAACAAAAATAATTATTTAAATGAAAAGGAATCTTTTAACTACAATGTAGTATTTTTCACTATTCATAAAAAAATGAAACTTATCAGAAAAAGACCAAAAAATAGACCTAATATAATTTAAATATTAAAAATTCAAATAAAAAGATTATGTTTTTCAAATAACATGTATATAAGTGTCAAACATTTAATTAAATTAGGTTCTTCATTAAAAAATGGTAAAACATGATATTGTGTATAATGCAAGCTAACTCAATGTTGTGTGTAGCGTAAGATTAACTTTGTATATAAACAATGATAACAAAAAAAATTAAATTTATTATAAAAGGAGAATATTTTAAATTCTTGGGGTGCTAAATTGTCCCCTCCTTCAATAAATTGTGTCCTTGCAATTTCTAAATTCGGGTTCGGTAACTACGGTTTGACTATTCAAAATTCTTTTTTTAATTCCATATCGGAACAAGGGTAAATCAAAGTTATACTTTAATATAAATAAAGGGAAGTATTAAGGTCGCCATATATAACACATAAGAGGGTTCCATGTAAGAAAACATGGACATGTAAGTGAAATCTAACCATCATGTTCTGATGGAGGGTGATAGGGAACATGATTAGGAGAAAGTTAACAATCACAATGCTATAAATCTATGATGATTTAAGGGACGGTTTGATTAATCTTAAAAGAAGGTACTAGTATGACATTTTTTTTTCCAAAATCATTTTTCCTAATTTTGGTGGATTATTTTAATATTCAGATAATCAGTTGATAAAATATCCAAACTTGATTTCTTTCCATGTCATAAGCAAAATCTTATCCTTTGGTTATTCTTTGAACTATTTTCACTTAATTAAGTACACCTAAAGATGGATATTCAAGATGAATTTTCATTCCTAAATCAAATTTAATGAATCATAAATTCCACATGAAACTCCTTCATCCTTTTACTAAAACCAAAAAGGATAGCATAAAGTATCCAATAAATCATACTATAACCTCAAACAATAAAATTCAATGTTTAACTTAATCCATTCCATCCGTAAGACTCACGCAAGATAAATATATCAAAATTCACAGTCCAAAAAGGTCTCTATATTTCCAAAATATGTTATATTCTCCAAAAAACATAATATAGCACTTATTATCACATGCCTTTATCACTTTAAAACCTTAATGAAATCATTCATGCTTTCACATAATTTATGAAGATATACTGTAGTACAATCCTTATATATCCCAAGATTCTTATAACTACAGCACTATTTATGAAATAATTGTGGAATCTAAATACATATGAACTTTAATTATTCTACTTTATTCTTAAACCGTTAAATACACTCCATCAACTTATTCCATAATACCACCTTCACTTCATTTTCAATTTATAGTCTCTTAATCCTCAAAAATATAACCATTTATTATATAACCTTGATGATTCTAACCTTTGACCAAAACCAAAAGAACAATGTGTTGAAACTAATCATATCGATATAGTAATTAAGAATCATTCATAGGATCTCTAAATGATGAAATATTATTCTCAATCAATAAGTGCATAATATTATCCAAGGTTATCCATTAATAAATCTAAATTATTATATCATATACTTGGACTTATCCTCAAATTCATTCAGAGGGTTACGTTCTCAAATCATTGATTTCTAAACCTAGATTCCTAGTTCACTACTAAAATTTCATTGACGCCAACCATAATTCGATGACCCTAAAATCTAGGAATCAATGCAATATTTATTACATTGGTGTGTTTACAAGGATATATATCTTGGAGATCTGATCAGTTTTGTATTTTTGGGAAACTGGATTACATACATGAACCTTATATTACAATTTAAAACATAAAATAGAATATAGTAAATATCTTGAGATTTCCATTATTCTCCAAGATTATCCCAACATATCAGTCATAATACAAATCATGTAATCCTAGTTAAAATAAAAAATAATAAATAGGTGAGATCAGATGCTCATTAAGGGTAAGCGTACAGCTAAATCTATCATAAATAATCATAAACATTATAGAAATGTTTGTAATAGAAACATGATCCACGTAAACATGGTCTCAGGCTTAATATTAAAAGAATAAATAATACCATAAAAATAATCACATGATCTTAAAAAAAATAACTAGGGATATTCCACTAGTTTACTAATCACAGTGAATATCAATAACTAATCTCATAATGTGGTAATTCATAATATGGAACATCTTAACATATCGTCAAGGATTTGGAAATGAAACCATATAATAATGGGTAAAAACCCGGTCTAGTTAGTCTTATAATACCTACCAATTCATCTAGGGGCTATAGTAGGGCCCACCCAACAATTATTAATCCTGATTCATTCCCTGTAAGAAAAGGGTGAAACATAACTAACATAAACATTTGTATTAAAACTACCATATGAAATGTAACTACATTAATCATAATCCATGAATGGTATCAATATAGCACATCCACAACAGAACATATCATAAACCCTTTAATGAAATATTTTAAATGGTATCATAAGTGATAAACCTCAATAAAATATAATATCCAATATAGGATGTTTACATAGATCAAAATTATCTAATAAAATCATTAAAATTGTCTTGAGAAAATACACTTTTTTACTTTGAAATAAATTATTAAAAATACTATAATTTATAAAATAAAAAATTTATTAAGAAATATATTTTTGAATCAAGGTGTCCCTTACCACATTGAAAAAATTTAGATAAATTCAAAAATTAATATTTTAAAATATTCATGTCCTTATAAATAAATCCATAAACCCCATTTTGAAAGCATAGACATGAATGAGAAAGGTTTAGAATAATAAATCATAGAAAATTTTACACGGAAATTTTGGTTAATGTTTCCCTTACATAAATCCTTAAAAATACTCCTTTTTAATTTTTTTAAGAAACATTGGCATAGATGATAAATGTTTCCTAGTAAATACTTACATATAAACAATCTCGAATAATATTTAGATTGTGAAATTTATGATTACCTTAGGTTTGATTCCCTCCAAACGTGTACAAAAATCATGTATAGTGGTTTTAAACATATTATTAACATTTTATAAAACCAGAATAATATTTATGATATCATATATGATTCATTTATGACTTTATATTTCCAATTTTTTAAAAATTCAAAGTTAAATCAAAGTTTCGGAAGAGTATTGTTTCCAAATTCATATAGAATTGATTGGAAGAAAGTAAATGAAATATATGTATATATATATTGTTAAATTATAATTATTATGTAATATATTTAATATTTATTCATTATATATATTTTTATAATCATTCTTGAATGGATAACATGGTAGATCAATCTCATCACGTCGTAGAGACGATAGTTCGTACATTTGCACTGGTAAAGATATCATTTCCTTATTGGTAAAAGGGTATGAAAATTGATGGTATATTAATTATAAAAACCCAATACAATGTAATATTCATTATTTATATCCATAATATACATTATTCTACCCAACCAACTAAACTAGTGATGAAAAATACATCACACCACAACATGGAGACGGTAAGTTGTACGTACGCATGGATGGTGATATTGTTTTTTATATGAAGGGTAAAAGGATAAATATGGTTGTCCCATATTCATAATAAAATATCATAATATATATGATATAAGAGTTATTACTTTATTATGGAAACAAAATAGTAATATTAAGTCGAATAAGAAATAATTCTAAAAGAGTCAGCAAAGACGATTACCTCTTCTTGAGTGAAACACCTTTGGATATCCTCTTAGGAACACTAGGGTTGGTCTTTTTGAGGAAACCAGAACCTCTATGATGTTTATATGGAAGTTCATAGGGTATATTTTCTGGGCTTGTTCAAGAAATAAAGAACGACGTGGTGTAAGGATATGAGGGACGAGGTTCCCTTTTATAATTTGAATGAGGGGAGCTTTTGAAAATCCTCAAAATATTAAAATATAATTAGACAATTCTAGATCCATATACTTAAAAATTTCCCTTAAATGAAAATTATAATAAATTTTCTATAATATCCAATCCCCTTATTATTATTTATCATTTTTTGTATTTTAATATTATTTAAAAATAAATTAATTCAATAAGATATCAAAATTGTCAAAATTGTTACTATTATTTTAATTTGAAACTAAATACCTCAAGACAAGTTAGAATTTTAATATAATTCTTTCACACATATCTATTATATACTATAGTTATATAAAATAAACTATACACTTTAACTCATCCCAAATATATCAAAATGAATATTATTAAAATAAATTGTTTTATATTTATATTGATTAAATAAATTATGTTCTAGTATTGAAGAATCCTTTAAGGTAATTATATAATTTATAAAAATTGAAAATAAATTTATATAATGAAACTAACTCCCTTAGGATCAAAATAGACATTTAGTTTCATTAATATCACTGTTTTTTCCTTATACATCCATATAAAATATATTAAAAACAAAGTGAGTGATATTTTCTAAAAATCTTTGATTTATATAATATATAATTTTTTTCCTAGACAACTGCCCATTAAAAACTCAAAATTTCTCACAATGTGATTCGGGTCAAATATTCTTCATCCAATAATTTTTTTAAATGTTTTTGGTTATGTTTTTATTTCTTAACATTTTGTTTTAACCCTTATTTAACCTATTTAACTCTTACCATGATATCATGTGATTTATATATTAAGGGTTAATATTATTAATATAAAATTAAAAACGAAACTGAAATATATCATTTATTGAATATTTATCCCTATTCTAGTTAGTTGGATAAAATTAGTATTTTTATAAATTTTATAATATTTAATAAAATATTATTTATTTTAAAGTATCATTTATATCAATTTCGATATTATTCATAATTTTTCTTTATGCAAGATTCTAACCAACAAGATAAATTCAGAACAAGACTTATTAAAAATTAATAACATGTATAATTCATTAATAAAAACTGTGTATTACATTAATTCACTCAAATTATACTTATATTAATATTGTTAATATCATTTATTTGACATTTCTATAAATTAAACTATCACTACATCATCATTGTGTTTTAATTTAAGTTAATTATTTTATCAATAAAATTTAAATAAATTATAATTATGTATATAAATATTTTATCTTTCAAATTAATATTTATATTTGAGTTTATTTTTTCATATTCCTATGATAAAAATGGTATTGTTATTTAAAATGTGAGTATTACATTTTTAGCTTTTCTTTAAATAAAATATTATAAATGACAAATTCATTACCAAGTGGCTTAAAAATGTTATGATTTCATCTTAAGGTTTATGTTTTATAAACTCACTCATTCTATGAAATTAGAAAATTTGTTTGGGTAACTTTATTATATTACAATACTATTTTTTACATTTAATTACCTAATTTCCCCTTAAATGTGGTAAATAAAATACTAAAGTTATTATTCACCAAAAATTAACTTGATATTATTAGACCAAAAATTTAACACTTATTAAAAACATGTATGTCTAATTTTGGAAATTCAATTCATATATGTTTAGAAATTAATTTTAATGTTAATCCTGCAAATGTGGGAAGAAAGCTAACTAAATAAACAATATTCAAATATTCAAAACATTTTTATATCCAATTTCAATATAAAAAATTTTCAATTACCAAAATTGGGATAATATATGTATAATGGATTTATTTTTACTTTAAAATCATATTTAAAATTTAATTTAACATGAATAATTATTTAAATGAAAAAGGAAACTTTTAACAATAATGCAGTATTTTTCACTATTCAAAAAAATGAAACTACTCAAAAAAATACAAAAAAATCACCCTATTATAATTTATATATTCCAAATTAAGTGAATAATTTTATTTTTTAAAATAACATATATAAACATTTCTAAATTTGGATTTAAAATAGGTTTGTCATTAAAAGGTGGTAAACTTGATCTAGCATGTAATGCATGATTACTCGGTGTTGTGTGTTGTGTAACCTTAACTTTGTGCATAAATCATGCTAACAAAAAACTATTTTTTTTCTAAAAGAAAAATATTTTATTGTATTTTGCCTCTATATTCTTCCATATTTTGATAAATTGTGTCCTCGTAATTTACAAATTCAGGTTCAGTAATGAAGGCTTGATTATTCAAAATGTATTTTTTTGAAATCCCACATCGGAATAGGGGTCGATAGAATATTTACTTTAAAATAAATAAAGGGAAGTATGAATTTCACCAAATACAATACTAAAAATTTTCATATTTGAGAAAACATAAACATAGAAGAGAAATCAATGAATCATGTTCTATTGGAGAGTGATTGAGAACATGATCAGGAGAAAGTTAACAATCACAAAGTTATAAATCTGCGATGATTTGAGTGACCATTTTATTCATCAAAAAAGGTACTAGGATAACACTTTTTTATTCCAAAATAATTTTCTAAATATTGAGGGATTATTTTAGTATTTAGATAATAACATCAGAAAATAGACTTTCTTGATTTCTTTCCATGTCATAATCCTAATTTTATCCTCTGGTTGTGCTTCGATCTATTTTTACTTCATTTTGTACTCCTAAAGAAGGATATTTATGATGAAATTTTATTCCTAAATAACTATTAATGAATCATAAATTCTACATGTAATTACTTCATCCTTTTATAAAAACCAAAAAGGATAGCACAAAGTGTCCAATCAATCATACTTTAACCTCAAATAATAATATCCAATGTTCAACTTAATCCATTCCAATTGTATGATTCATCCAAAATAAATTTTTCCAAATTCAAAATCTGAGGTCTCAATATTTCCAAAATATATTACATTATTCAAACAAAGTAATGTTTCTCTTATTGTCACATGCCTTTATCAACTTAAAATATTTAATTAAATCATTCCTGATTCTAAATCCTTGAATAAGATATACTGCATTTGAATCCATATATAACTTATGATTCTTATAACCAGGGAACAATTGATGAAGTTATTCTTGAATCCAAATATACATGAAATTTAATCATTATACTTCATTATTAAACCATTAAATACACTACATCATCTTATTTCTCAATACACCATTCAATTTATAATCCTTTTGATGTCTCTTCGTCATGAATGGTATAACCATTGCTTGTATAACCCTACTGATTCTAACCACTGACCAAAACTCGAAGAACAATGTTAGAAACATTAATCATAGTAATATAGTTAAAAAGAGTAATTTATAGGTTATAGAATTGATGGAATATTTTTCTCAGTAGATAAGTCCTTAGAATTATCCTAGGTTACCTGTTACTAAATCTAAATGATGATAACCTATACATATACTTATCATAATATTCATTCATAGGGTTATGATTTATAATCATTGATTTCTAAATATTGTTTCCAAGGTTGATATTAAACTTACTTTGATACCAACTGTAATTCCCCAACCCTAGAAGCCTAAATCTAGTACATTATTTATTACATTTTCAATATTATAAGAAAACAATTCCATACAGACTTTTCGTTTTAGTAGTTTTGGGAAACCAGATTACATACATGAACCATATCTTATAATACAGAACATAAAATAAGATATTGGAAATATCTTGAGAACACGATAATTCTCCTAAATTAACCTTGAATATCAGTCATAATACACATCATAGAATCCTAGTAAAAATAAAACATGAGAAAGGGGTTACCTCATATGCTTAGTAAGGGTAAACGTACAGCGGAAACTATCATAAATAAGCATAAACATTTTTGGAAAGTTTAATAACTGAAACATAATCCATTTAAACAAAGTATTGATCGTAATATGGAAAGAATACATAATACTATAAATAATAATTACATGATATAGATAACATAACCATGTATTTTATACTAGTCGAATAATCACATGGAATATCAATAGATAATATCATAGTTAGGGAATTTATAATACAAGACACCTAAACCATACCGCCAAGGCTTCTGCCAATACACCATATAATAATGGGTAAAAACCGGTCTAGTTTTTCTCAACAAATCTACTGATGCATCAAGGGGATATACCAAGTCATTCTTGACACTTACTAATTCCAATGCATTCCTTATAATAAAATGGTAAAAATTAACCAAAAAAATGTATTAAAAATAGAATATGAAATGTTAATACATTAACAATAAACCATGAATGGTATCAAAATACCACATCCACAATCAAAAATATCATAAAACATTTAATAAAATATGGTATATGGAATCATAACTGATGAACCTCAATCAAACATAATATCAAATATATTATGTAAATATATATGATAATACTCTAAAAAATAATTAAAATTTTCTTGAGAAAAATACACTTTTTTACATTGAAAACATTTATTTGAAATACACTAATTTATAAAAGAATAAATTTTTTAAAAAAAAATTCAAAATATTTCCATACAACTTTGAAAAATTTGATTGAAATTAATAAATTTATATTTTAAAATATTAATGTACTTATAAATAAATCTCTAAAACCCATTTTGAAAACATGGATATGAATAAGAATCATTTAGAATAATAAATCTTAGAAAAATTTAAAATGGTTTTTTAGTTAAAAATTACCTTACATAAAACCTTAGAAATACTAATTTTTATTTTTTTCTATGAAATATGGACATGGATGAAAAATATTTACCAATAAATACTAATTTATAAACAATCTCGGATAATAATTATATTGAAAATCTAACCCTTACCTTAGGTCAAATTCCCTTCATATTTGTAAGAAAATCATGTATTGTTGTTTTAAAAATAGTATTAACTTATTAATGAATCATAATATAATTTATGAAATCATATATAATTCATTTATGACTTTATATAACCCATTTATTAACAATTCCAATTTAAATAAAGGTTTTAGTTACAAACTACTCCATTTATTGTATATGTTTAGACTCGTTATTCTTGATCCTATTACTCAGATCAAGATTTACTTACTTCCAAAATGTAAAACAAGATTTATATATCATATATAATCAGTATATAAATATATATAAAAGATATGTATATGAAATGGAATACACCAATCACAGAGATGGTAGGTTGTACGTACACATGAACATTGTTTCCGTTTTCATATCATATTGAATGGAATAAAGTAAATGAAATATATGTGTGTATATATATATATATATATATATATTATTCCAGTATCATTATAATTTCATATATTTTATATTTATTCATTATATATATTTTTATAATCATTCTTTAATGGTTAACATGGAAGATGAATCTCATTATGTCGTGGAGATGATCGGTCGTATGTACGCACGAGCGAAAATATCATTTCCTTATTGTTAAAAGGTTAATAAATTGGTTAGTATGTTAATTATAAAGAATAAATATATTGTATTATTAATTATTTATATCTATTATATCCATCATTATATCCATCCAACTTAATTAGTGTCGAAAAAAGGATTGCACCACAACGTAGAGATGGTAAGTCGTACGTACGCACGCACGGTGATATTGTTTTTTATAAGATCAGTAAAAGGAAGAATGTGGTTCTCCCATAATCATAATAAAGTATCATGATATATATGATACTACAATTATTACTATATTATGTTAACAATATTTGAAGAGGAAGTAGAAGAAGTAATAATTTTGAAGGAGTCGTCAAAGACGATTGCTTCTTCTTTAGAGAACCTCTATCATTTCTCCAATAATGGTCACTATGGATGGTATTTTGTAAAGGCCATAACCTCAAGTATGTGTCTAGGGAACATTAAAAGGTAAATTTGTTGGGTTCGGTCAATAAATAAGGCTCAAAGTGGTGTGAGAAAGTGAGGAAGGTGGTTCCCATTTATAATTTAGGTGAGGGGAACTTGTGAAAATACTCAAAATATTAAATTATAATAAGACCATTCAAGATCCAAATACTTAAAAATGGACCATAAATGAAATTTATAAGACCTATTTGAAAATATCCTATCCCCTTGAAATTATTTATCATTATTTTTAATTTTAAAATTATTCAATAATAAATTAATTCAATAAGATATCATTATTTTAAAATTTGATACCATTCATTCAATTTGACATTAAATACCTCAGGACTAGATGGAATTTGAATCTAATGCTTTAAAACATATCTAATATTTCCTAAAGGTTTAGATAATTAACTATACATATTAACTCATCTGAAATATATCAAAATCAATATTATTAACATAATTATTTTATTTTTCTCTTGATTAAGTAAACACTACTTTAGTATTGAAGAAGATTTTACAAACTCATATAATTTATAAAAATTAAAAATAAATTTATATAATGAAACTAACTTCCTTATTATCAAAATGAACATTTATTTTCTCTTATATCTTGGTTTTTTCCTTAAAAGTACAAATATAAGATATTAAAAACCAATACAGTGATATTTTGTAACTATCTTTGATTTAAATAATATATAATTTATTTTCATGGACATGTGTCCATTAAACTACTCAAAATCTATCATAATTTGATTTGGGTCTGATATTTTTCATTCAATAATTTTTTACATGTTTTTAATATGTTTATAATATTTAACATTTGATTGTAACCCTAATTTAACTCTTTTAACTCTTATTGTGATTTCATGTGATTTATATATTAAGGGTTAATATTATTACTATAAAATGACAAATGAAACAAAAAATAATAATTTATAACCTATTTAACCTTATTATAGTTATTTTAATTTTTTTTAATATTTTTATGATTTTTTTAATATTTAATAAAATATTATTTATTTTGAAGTATCATTTACGTCAATTTTGACACTATTTCATTATTTTGTTTTATAAAAAACTAAAACCAGCAATATAAATTCAAATAACGACTTATAAAACATTAATAACATGTCATATTAATCAATTAAAATCATGTAATATAATAAATCACTCAAATTATATTTTTATTAATATTTTTAATATATTTTATATGATATTTATATTAATTAAACTATCACTCCATCATAATTGTTTCACCATTTAAGTAAATTATTTTCTCCTTTAAATTTATAAATAAATTATGATGATTTATATATATATTTTATCTTTCAAATTACTATTTATAGTTGGGTTTATTTTTTTATAACCCTATAATAAAAAAGGTATAGTCCTTAACAAATGAGTATGGTGTTTTTAACTTATCTTAAAGTAAAATATTATAAATTTCATATTCTTTATCAAGTGTCTTAAAAAGGTTTTAATTTTAGCCTAAGGTTTATTTTTTTCTAAACCCAATCATCCAATGAAATTAGGACATGTTTTAAGGTAACATTATAATATTATAACATTATTTTTTATTTAATTCCTCGATTTTCACTTAACTGTGGTAAATAAAGTACTAAAGTTACTATTCACAAAAAATAAAGTTGATCCTATTATACTAAAAATTTCATAATTATTAATAACATTTATTTCCATTTTTATAAATTCAATTCCCAAAAGATTCATAATTAATTTTAATACTAATCCCAAAAACGTGGTGACAAACTGAGTTGAGGTAAAAATGTTCAAAAAGTTCAATAAGTTTTTAAATCTAATTTCAATATAAAAAAAATTCCAATAAAAAAAATCAGTATATTATATGTACAATTTATTTACTATGACTTTAAATAAAAATTCAAAATTTAATTTAACATTAATAATTTTTTAAATGAAAATAAATCTTTTAATTACAATGGAGTATTTTTCACTATACATCAAAAAATGAATCTTCTTAGAAAAATACCAAAAAAATTACCTTAATATAATTTTGAAATTGAAAAGTAAATGAATTATTTTATTATTTAAAATAAAAAATATAAAAGTGTTAAAATTTGGATTTAAAATAGGTTCTTCATTAAAAGGAATTAAAAATTGATCTTGCATGTAACACAATATAACTCAGTGTTATGGGTAGAATAAGATTATTTTTTGTGTAAGGCATGAAAAAAATTTAAAATTTATTATAAAATGAAAATATTGTAAATTCTTGGGGCACTATATGATAGAATCATATAGGAAATCAGTATTCATGGTCATTTCTTTAGGGGTAGGATTCATGGACAGAAAGTATTCCAATATCTGACCTTTGAAAACCTTCTGTGGGATGAACCAGATGTCGAACTACTGGAGGATCATTGACCAATGAGCCAATCATATCATTGGAATGTGTATATTGAGTGTATACATTATTGGGTATAATTGGGAAACCATTTTTATCTCATGATGCTACAGATAATGCCACACCTTCTACACTATGAAAACCAGGATGATATTGCTCTTCTCAATGGGGGAGTATTTGGTATTTGTAGCAAGATACATGAGGCTGAGATGGTATAAATTATTTTCTCTTCCCTTATTATTTTTCTATGATTGAAGGATGTCGAGGGACTATTCTTGGGTAGTCACGTAGAGGACCAGTGAATTTCTTGAAACAGGTGGAATCAGAACCAGATGTTGTAGAATATACTACTTGATATCATCAAATGAGGTCTGGAACTCCTCATCCCACTGGTAGATAGTTCTTTTCTTCATAAATTAGGACAAGGTGTTATGATTTTTTTATAAATATGTGATAAATCATTGTATAGAGACTAAGTGGCCTTGCAGATCCCACTACTCTCAGAGATTTCTCAGGGGAGGCATTTTTCTATTAGACTTGATATTGTTTGGTTCAACCTCAATGCATATGTATCCAACAAGGAATATAAGAAACTTCTAAGACTTAACCCAAAGTGCACACTTCAAGGGGTCCATATTCAAGTGTTGGAAATGGAGGAAGTTGAACACTTGCTCAAGGTCCTTGAGATGGTCCTAACACTAAGGATATTTGACCACCAAATCGTCCACATAGAATTTCATCAATGTACCTAAAATTGGATTAAAAATGTTGGTTATTTCTAGATGATAAGTGGATATTATATTTATTATGACGAAGGGAAACACCTGATAACATAAAGTCCCTTGTGTAACCTTGAAGATAGTGGAATCCTCATCCTCATGTGTTATTTCGATCTAACTGTACATAGAGTATCCTTCTATGAAAGAGAGGTCCTGGATCCGGGTGGAAGCATCAATCAAAAAATATATCATAGAAGATAAAATATACTTTCATAAAATGGTAATTGAGGTCCTAGAAATCAATACAGACTCTTATATATCCATTCTTCCACCAAACTAGGATGATGTTGGATAGACATTTAGGATACCTAACATCTTAGATGAAACTGGATTTTATAAACTTGTCAACATTAACCTCAACCATAGAACCGTTATAGGAGTGAAACATTCTAGGAGGCTTCTTGAACCTAAGATGACCTTTTGGAAGACCAAAATTGGGAATAGTGACCTGAGAGTATAGTCATGGAATCTCTTCATATCTTTATGAATAAGTGTCATGGTATTATTCTATGAAGGACACATACTACAGCTGCTCCTCTGGAGATATAGATCCACTAATCAGTGTCGGCATTAGGTCTTCCTCAGTACCAAGTTCCACCTATTTTAGATCATAAATGGTGGGGGAGATACCCTCTTCAAATGAATGATGGTTTCCTTCCAAGAACCTATTGTTCTTCTGAGATAAGAGAATCGGTAGGATGGGGAATATCTTCCATTTTAGTTGAATCAGGGTAAGCACTTGGGCATGATCTAGCGGATGTGGGATCCTTGTTGAGGGGTTCATATTCTACAGAAAATGTGATGAAAGAGGTTATTAATCCAATTTCTTCTAGACATAGATTTTGGGGTCAATTGTTTATGTCAAATCAATTGTGGTGACTCAAATTCTGTCATGTTAACTCATCTCTTGTGGTCATTGGGAAACCTTCTTGGTGCCTCATAGGAGTAAGAGATTTTGGTATTACCTGGGCCTATCGATTGTATGAGTATAAGGTAAATAGAAGGCACTCCTTTTTCGTTGTAAAATCAAAACCATTTTTCTTATAGATAAAGAAACTACCCCAGGTCTAGGATTGTAGTCTCTAACTGATGAATCGAGAGGATGAATTTATAATTCAAGTCTTTCCATGGATTGACTATAGGGTCCATCAGATCATTAGGAGCATTGAATTGATCAACCTCATCTATCTAAACCTAATTCCCTTCTCTCGGGTAGTAACCCTCATCCCGATAGTAGGATTCACAGGAGTCATAGGGGACACATCACCATAAAGAAACCACACTCAACCATTGAGATGGTACTTGAGGCACTGGTGATACAAATAAGGGACTGTTGAATGAAAATGGAGTAAGGTTTTACCTAGAAGCATGTTATAGGTGGTATCTTGCAATACTACAATGAATTTGGTGCTTGATATCAATTATCCAAACTATTTAATCATCTAAACAGTTTTTTTTGGATTCTTCTCACTCTTATCATAACCTCGAAACATCAAGTTGGAGGGAGATATATCATGTTTTGTTTGTTCCATATTATAGAGCATATGGTTTTGAATCTAGTTGATTTTGGAGACATCATCCACTAGGAAGTTATGGATATCTATGTCATGAAATTACCCTATGATGTAGAGTGTGTGTATATTCCCATTCATGATGACTCCCTCATCTTACTTGGAAAATGTAATTTTGGCTCGACACGCCTCTTTTTTTCCTCATCTAATATTAGTCCTCAATAGAAGCTACCTCCTCTTTGAATAGAGAGGGATTTTCCAATATTTTTCAAGGGCCTCTTGCATTTATTTTGAAAATTAGATATCCTCATGGATAGAAAGCATCATGGGTATGATGATGAAATTCTTCAACACATCATATTTATATGCCAAGGGCATGCCATTTCCTATCGAGTATTTCTCTTTGGAAGGAGGCACAACAGGTTTTATTGACTACACAACTGGGGTTTTGTTGGTGATGGAAAAAATATGATGCTTAATTGATGACATAATCTTAAAAAACTTATGTTTGACTGTCTATTGGCTAAGGTTGATCTCTGGCTAGACACAGTTGATCATGTCACGGTCATAACTGAGCTTCTCATTCAAATAACATTGTCTGGTATAAAGGATTACCTGACAGAGTGGACTAGGAGGAATTTACTAGATAATATCTATGAAAAAACCATATTATAGTCTCAATAGCATGAGTTTCCTAGTTTGAGGCACTATCACAAGGATTCTACTAGATCACATGTCCTCAACCTTTCCTTCAATGACATCGACCGAAGTAACCCAGGGGGGTTTTATTTCATTCCTAACTATCTGAAATTCGGAATATGGTACTTTTTTGACACCATTCAAGACATAAAATTCATATTTTTCATTACTGGGGTTTTTTAAAGTTGGTCAGACCTTGGACGCATCTCCTAACTCAAGAGGTAGGAATTCACTGAGAGTGAAAGATGAATTTCACACTGGAGGGGGATTTTGACTTCCCTCGCATCGTCAATTCCTATTCTTCAAAAAAATAGAATATGGAAACATAAATGCATAGGAAGCATTTTGAGGAGGCCGAACAACAACAAGAGGTTTTTTCTTACTGAAATAAACATGTATGACTCTGTGTGTGTGAGAAACATCTTGTGATCCAATGAGTAATATTATTGTTGTGTCCCATAACTATAAGTCTATTACCACTCACCATATCATTCACTGTCATTATTGGTATTTTTAGAAATAAATGTCACCTATTTATGAAATCCACCCAACATTACTAGGCCCTGATCTACTTGGTCCCAGAGCCAATCTATGAAAATGAATAATTATTTTATGGTGTGTCTGAGGATCTTTTGGTATATAAAATTACTTGAAGGACTAGTGGATACATCTTCTTGGGGCATCTTCAACTCTAGTAGCTTCATAATTCCATTCTACATGGAAAATAAGAAGTATCTTAGGCCATATAAATCCCTTAATTAATAAGTCCAGTTATTTTTTCCTTTAAATGGAACTCTGGGAGCCAAGACTTGATGGGGGGTTCAGAGCCACATTATCTCATCGAGATGATTAAACATCAAGATATGTCATCTAATGGTTCTATGTTGGGATGATATATGTTTGGTAGGGATACACTTGTGAGGATCTTATGGAAAATGGTTTAATAGGTGTAATAGATCTGGAATATTTTCATACATAGAGAGAGTAGTCTATACTTTTATAGGTCTTCTTGTGGAAGATGAAAGGGGAAACATGTGTGACTGTTATCTAGTGTGATGTAAAGATTCCTCCAGACTCTAAGAATTTTCAAAGAACTACTATAATACACCTTATTAGTTTTGAGTTATAAGTGTAGGGACCATCTCACTCGTAAAATTATCCACACACATTATAAGTAGTTTCTCCTGAGATAGTGGCTTGTTGAGTGTATATGGGAATCCCTTCCACTGGGTGAAAGAGTATGTGACTCAATCATAAGAAATATTATTTCACATAAAGAGTTAATTTGGTTGGGGTGCTAAAAATTATATCATAACATCCTAACAATATCCTCACAATAAAAAAAGGACTCTAGGGGTAGCTAGTTATACCAGACTAATGTGGGTCTCTCTTGTGTCTATACAAGGAAACAAATTTTGGAGACCTCCTACTATTCTAGGCTCCCTAAAATAGGTTTCCACCTTTAATTAATGTGTTCTAGGTGCTTTAGTGGGTCACACATCTCATTGAATTGGGTGAAACTAGGATTTAAAAACTATGGGGGTGCTTGGACATTTTCCATACATGCCACTTATGGATTTCTGTTAGGCAGTATTTTCACCTGGCATGTTGCCATGACCTCAAGGTTAGTGGTGAGCGAAGCTATCAAGTTATACTTGTAAGGATATCTACCCACAAATTCGTTGATAGGCTCATAAACTCGAGGAGTGGGCTTATAAACTTATGGAGTAGCAGAACTAGGATCCCAATGAATATGATTATACTCCTCAGGTGGGGGTGGTGAATCATACCTCGACTAATTTCCATATCCCCTAAACTCTTCTTTAACTAGATGTGCTGAGCTACCAAGATAATACAGGGGTATCTATACAAGGTAGATCTAATTCCCCATCAAAGAAGTTATGGGGTACCTAAAGGCATTATTGTAATCTGGACACCGCTTAGTAATGAGATTGGTGGTGAAACTTTTTTACTCCTCAATATGTTGAACAAAGGTGGATATTGTGGGATATTTATCTACATTCGGTGTGGTATAAATTAATTTATAGGGCTGTATTTTTCAATTTTCCTTGTTTACATTCTAAAATGGAGGAAATAATTCCTTATTTGGGGGATCTCTTAGGCCAAGTACCTACTACTACTAATGTGTGAGGAAACCCACCAGAGAGTCTTCCTAGAACTATATCCCCCCTTGGGGTGGATCATTCTATCATGCCCTGTGTTGGTGTCCCTATTCCTCTAAACCATATGAAGGTTTTGGATGGCCATGTTTACCATAGAGGTAGATGAAGCATAACTTTCTTCATCGACAGCTAGGTCGAGAAGTCACAAGAAAGGGTATAAATGGAGAACAACATACTACCCCTAGCCTCTAGTTTGTATCTATGGAGATGATTCAACCTTAACATAGTTTAGAACTGTTAAGGTCATGATAAATGTTTTCTAAAGTGTTTGGTGGTAGTTGTATGACTTAGGACACTATGATACCATGAGTGCTTCAACTTGAACCTTTCTGCAATTTAAGTTAATGGAACTGACATGTGTGTGGCTCCCTATGTAAGAAAACTGACGATCACAGAGACAGTGAAACATCGACTAGATAATTTGGAAAAAAACAAACTATCTGGTAATTATTAAGGGACTCCAAGATATCAAATTCTTAAGATGCAAGTTTCCAGAACCCCACTGATAGTTGATCAGTAGCTTGGGCCTCCCATGGGACCTCTTTCTCAGAGGATGGGCCCTATTTTTGGTTGTACCAAACCCTGATCTATGTATGTCAATATATGAAAAGAATCATTTAATTATACCTTCTCTATGGATACTCTATTGGAAGAGTAATTATTTTATTGTTTATATAGATTCTATGTATTGGGACATCCCTCTAATGTAGATCCAGTTTCAATACCATGTCCATATAGGATAGAGTGGTCAACAATGTATCATGAGAGATGGAGGTGGCATCCATCTATGGATAGTTGGAATGATAACCATCAGAATGGGTCAACCTAGAACCTAAAATATCTACAAATTAGTATATGTAGGTATAGATGTGGTAAAATGGTGGCGACGGAAGTGGTTTCACTATAAGACCCTAAATGAGAGGCAGAACTTTCTCTACATAAAAGAACCTGGGGAGGTATCAGAAGATAATGTGGGCATCAGTATCTAGGATTTTGAATCTCAATTTTTGGTCTCCTCCATACTTTTTATTATGGGTTGAAGGTCTATCATTTAGTTTTATATCACATTGGAATTTGGGAGATCAACAACAACAAGGAACTTCCCAATGTTCCACCTTTGGAGGCGGGTGTTCGCCCTTCAACCTCGAGGTGGTTCTTCATAGAATTGTATATCTTCAATACGGTTTGGACCTCCTTGATAGTTAGTGGTAGTGTTGGGCATACCTTCTCTTTGGTTGGTTGGATAATGGATAGGTGGATGATGAAAATGCAAGGAGGGAATCTGCTTGGGTTGTTAGTGGCATAGGAGGACCTCTATGCTAATTAATGGGGAAATAGGGAGGACCATCGTGTTGGTTAGTGATAGAGTGTGGAGGAACTCTTATTTGGTTTTTGATGGAATTAAGAGTACATTCATTCTAACTTGTGGTGGAGTGGGGTGGACCCATGCACTGACTAGTAGGAACATGAGGATAACCTCTACGTTGAAAAGTTGGAGCATTAGGAGGACCTTTTTTATCGCTAGTTGGAACATTGGGAATGCCTCTATGATGATTGTCTATATATTTGGGAGGAACTTCACTCTAGTTGGTGTTGGGTAAGGGAATATATTTTCATTGACTGGTAGGATTATGGGGAGTACAATCATATTGGATTTTGAAAGATAGGGGAGGACCTCCACTCTAATTAGTGATGGTACAGGGAGGACCTCTGCCTCAACTCACCTCAGTAGAGGACATCCCACAATGGATGTAGATGGTGCTATAGATTGAGTGATTTGACCCATTATACCTATTTGGTGGATGAGGTATCGATCCCAATCAGGCAAAGACATATCTCTATACACTAGTTGAAGGGATTTAGCATGATATGTCTATGGTTATAGGGGCCACAAGATCCATATAAGATTCCCCTTATAGGGTGGTTTCTTGGGCCTTCACAGAAGTTGGTGTTTGCTGTTCTGGACCAATTCCAATGAAGTAGCGGTGAATTCCACTCTCTCTTTGGCCTATAGGACTGGTCAGTTCTTACATTTATGAGTACATGAGGGATCCCTCCTAGGTGGATCCCGAGTGGTATTTAATTATGTCATGACTCAAACTTCCCATAACTTCTTGGTGTTGAGGAGTGAGTCATCATAGGTCTATGAGGAGAGGTTCTATAAGAAATTAATAATTATAATTGGGGGGTATTTTTTCACTAATGTGGCCTTTAGGGGTGGTGGTGTCGATGAGGTGTTGATTCCCCCAAATCCTGGAAGGCCATATACCTTTTGGTAATGTCCCCTTATTGCTCATATCGATACACTAGGGTGTCAATCACCCTCCTTTAGAATATCTTGTACAATGATACTGGGAATGGGAGCTCGTTATCTAAAGGATAGGTGAAAGACTTGGAAAAAGTGCAGTTGTGCAAGATGGTCGCATCATTGTCTTTCTTACCTTGAAGCCTATGAGTTTCAATTTACTGATTTTTTATAGATTAATTATTTTAAGTAATTTGGATTTAGATGATAGTATAGTTATAGGGAAACTGCATCCCAATCCCCCAACATCTTCCAATATTCCTGAAGTGAAAAATATCCCATGGTGATGATGTTGCAGACTAAGGATTCCCAATGTTAAATTCCCCAATTTGTAGGAGAGTTTCATTCTAGGTACATCGTTTACCTAGTGATACCTAGTGCCAAATGTCTAAATTCGAGAACATTAATATCCATTAATTCCATGAATTCTAATTGTCCCTATATTTGTGGAGAAGAGTTTCACAATATGTTCAACATTTCTATTTATGATTATTTCATAGGGACCAAGGAATGTCCCTTCACTAGGTGGTTGACACACTACTTATTATTACCTCGCATTCACACTTTCTAAAGGCAAGCATATTTCTTCAATTTCATCGGTGATGTATACTCCTTGAACAAAATGGGATGATGGGATGTTAGTGCCACCTTCCTTTCATTCCTCCTTATACATCATTTCTTATTTCAAGTCTCCCTCTTAGATTAAATTCAGGTTCATGTAACTTGTTATTAGTGCCATATCCATGTGTACTCTAGTTAATTATGTTTCTTTTGTCACGATAGGGTAGAAACCTTCGGTCAGGGTGACTAGTAACTTTGGGCACATCTAAGCATGTCTAGATATTATATATATCTAGAACCTATAAATATTCCTATTTTGGAGGGTGTCTCATTTGAGGTGTCTAAGGTGTAGAACCTAAGGCATCCCATTTTGATAATGGGGTAATTGTTGCCATGGAAGTAAGCCTTCTAAGGCATTTTATCTCAAGCATTACATTTTTATTTTATGGGGTATGTATTATGGACAAGGGTGTGATTTTAATGACTTGTAGATATCGAAACATGTTTAAAGTATTATGGGGACATGATGGGAAAAGGTTTAGTATCTTATAGTGATAGATTTGAATGTCCTGTTGAGATATATTGGGGGGGTGTCTATATGAGGGAATATTTTACACTAGGATTGATGATTAGAACTACTTATTGAAACAGGTCGATTAAGGTGTATAACTTCTTATAGATACAGATCATAGCGTCCTATTGAGATGGATTTATGGGGTGTGTACCTAGGAAGGAATATTTCTTATTAGGATTGTAGATTAGAACTTCATGTTGAGACAGATCTAGGAACATGTTTAAAGTGTTTTGGACAAGTATCAAAACATTTTATTAACATGGATCAATAGAGTTTATCCCTATGAGGGAAAGTTTCACACCAGGATTACAGATCAAAACATCCTATTGAGATGAATAAAGGCATGGTCTTAATGTATTGTGGATATGGATTAGAATTTCAAATTGAGATGGATTGATGGGGTGTTTCCCTATGTGGTAAAATTTCAAACCAGGATTGTGGATGTCAAGATTGAACATCAGGGAGGCTTCCTATATACATTGTTTAATAGAAACAAATAATAATAGACTTTGTTTAATGCCTTAGTTTAAGTTCATGTGATAGTATTGATCCATGCATTTTAACATCATGCGGTAAGGATGCTCATGTTGCGGAATTAGCATCGATGAGGGATGATATAGGTCTTACACATGGATGTTGCCATATGGAAGAGGATCACTCTTTGGGGAACAGTGTGGGGATTATGCATATAATTCTACATTTCAAGGATGATCATACAATGGTGGGAGAGAATGTGGCATTCCATAATGATTGCACATGGGGAATCCTATTTTTATCACATAGGGTAAGATGTGTGAGGTCCTCCCATGTGAATTGTACATGGGGAATCCTATGTTTATCACACTGGGTTGTAAATGTGGGGTTATCAAAGTTCAATATTTCTTGGTGAATCCTATAATCATCTTGCAGTGTATATTTAAAATTTTACATCATGTGATGAGGACATTGTCATGAAATTTAATGTGGTATGACTAGGATGTATAACAAGATAGTTCTACATCAAGAAACTCAGATGTGGATGGGGATATCACCTTGAGGGGGTCCATGTCAAGGTGGTAATAGATTAATAATAAAGAACCATCTCCGATATAGGTTCGTATTTTCCCTTGAATATTTCATTAATAGGGATTACCTGACCACTAGTGATACAACACAAGGTGGGGCACAATTTTGGAACTATCATAGAGGAGTGGTCATCAAGAGGCCTAACGTTAGGGTGCCTACACTTAGAAGCAATAGGAATTAGGTTACCCATTCCTAGAAGAAATGTGTAGGATGAATTCCTAAGATGAACATGGATTGAAGAGGGAGGGAACAAGAGTGAGTGGTACTAATCACATGGGGACTTAGGGTATAACTAAATCAGTCCTAATTTGGTATAATGGCTCTAGGACATCGACATTCAAGAAGAGGTCTTAGTTTAAAAAAGGCACCATGGAGAGGCCCAAAGGAGGTGCTTTGTGTGGCTTGGGAATTTTCATAGGAGGTTATCCTGAAAAATAGGTGTCTTGTGGAGGTCGGGTGTTTCACAAAAGGGTATTCTTCATGAAATAGTATTACAATGCCTTGGGGTAAATCTCTTGTTCTGATGAGGTGGGTATTACAAAGGATTGGCACCTTGAAAATTTATAAGTGCCTCAAGTGGATTTATTCTTCCATTAAGGGCATGGAACTTTGAAAAATTGATCTCCACATTGGTTTGATATTCTCAATGACCCATGGGAGGTGGTTTCACAAAGTATGGATAATTTTTAATTTCCATCACTTGTTTTGTTTGCGAAGCTTGGGAGTATCGCTAACTCAGATCATTTATATGAAGTTCCAAAGTCACATCTTCTAAGATTTCAGACATAAGGGGGGATTTATAGGCCCTGCATATATGGTGGTGTGGGTTTCATGAAGGTTGGAATCTTTTGTGAATCTTTATCAACTTTGCGAATGCATGGGGATTCCTGAGTCTAAATACTTTTTCCTAGAGGTTTCCCTTAAGGATCTGCATGTCCATGGAGGGAACTTCATGAGTGAGGAATTACACTATGAGGAATTTACTGTCAACCCTCCACATGGCCAGGACCTTTGCGAGCTATGGTTTTTCATGAAGGTGGTGAAATTCAAGAATCCAATACCTTATATTTATTTTTGTCCATTTTGGCTCACATTTTCTCTATACCATTTTTTCCTTCCCCAAACATTTTTGTGACAAGCGTATCTCAGTATATTTAGACCTTATCACCCCTATTGGTTGATAATGGCCCATTTTGGAGTCTTTTTCATTATATAAATGTGTTTTTAATTTATTCTTTTCAAAATTTCAATATGTGTCCTCTCTCACACATATAAAAAGACACCCTGTATCCTCCCCTCTTCACAATTCCAAAGACATTTGGTTTATCCAATACCTTCACAGATAACTTACTTACACCCCTCCCAACATCATAGATCCCTTTGATCAAAAATTCAACCTAGGAAGGATTTTTTTCAAACCTAAAGAAGTTATTCAAAGAATATGAAATGTTATTATATAACCATTCTTATATTTCATACTCTTCCACATAGATAAAATATTATTAAAAATATTATAGAATATAATTTATAATTTTAATATACTAATATTTTATTATTTTAGAGGAATTACCTATATCCTTCTTTGATAACATCAAATGGGAAACAAAACTGTCAATCGTGTGTATGGCGGACCACCATCTCATGAACCGATGTAATTCGTTTTCCATCACCACCTTTAAAAAATAGATGAAATTATGGATTTAAAACATTAATATTATATTTATGATATTATTATACTTATGAAATTTTAATATCACTTATACTTTCTTATGTTCCATTCCATTGAAAATATGGTAATGTCACTCATGTGTATGGTGGACTACCGCCTCATAAAGATAAGTGATTCGTTTTTCACCTACTCATTACATGGAAGGTAATAATGATAAATTTAATGAAAATATGTGATATATATGAAATTATAATAATTATGAAAAATTAATATATACTACACTTCATTACCCTTTCACCTGTTAAGGAATTTATATCGTCGCTCATGCGTGCATACAGCCTAATGTCTCCTGAAGAAAAGTGATTCATTTTCAATGAATATATTTTTAGAATGATTATAATAATGTTTTTAATGAGTAAACATAAAATATATAAAATTATTTTCATTCTAGAATTTATTTATTTATATCCTATGTCCAAGAACCAGAACTTTTATGACAAAAGACGCATTAAAAAATAATGCAAGACACTCAAAAAATTGAAAATAAATAAATATTATTAACAAAATAGAAGTAAAATATTATAATATGATCATATATGATATAATTAATATGATATGATTATGGTTATTATATAAATTAAAAAAATGATTAACACCATTATATATGAGGTTAAATAACGTCCAACTAATGGAAAGAGAGAGGTAAGGGTTTCTCATCTCACTTTTACTTCCTTGAGAAGTATGACATACTCACCAATTATTTATTTAATGTTGTTCAAATAATTCCCATTTGATTTTTCATATCATGAATATAATTATATTCATGTAATTTATAATTTCATTTGAATTTATTACTTTCATGGGGCTTATGATTCAAAAGTTACCAAATTGATCATTGTTTATTTTATAATCTCATCAATTATTGTGACTGTTTAGGATTTAATTTTTATGATAAAATACTATGATAAATAACTGAATAAAATGATGAATTTTAATATGTTATGGTTATTCATTAACATTAAAATTAATAGTACCATTTCCCTCTCTTTTTTACTTAAAATGATTGAGAATTTTATTAAATAAAATTGACTTTCTTTCCCTCTACGGTCCAAAACTATTTTTTCTTCCAAAACAATTTTTTTCAAAAAATGTTTTCTTAATTATTATTAACATTGTACAAATTAATTATTAAATTAATTTTTACCCATGTTTGACTTTTATAAAGAATGTTTTTACAGGAATATTCATGTCATTTTTCAAACAAGTCCCATTTGGCTTTTAACAAAAATGTGAAAGGAATCTTTGTTTTAATATGTATGGAATGAATGGGATTTCTTATCATCATGACCACTCATTGATTTAAATAATAAATTATAAGTTTATAAGTTTATTTAAAATAAAATTATTTTCAATATATTTTTTGAAATTTTAGTTTTAAAAAAACTTTCACAGTGAAAAGGATATTTTCCCCAATAATGTTTTGAAGGGAATTTTTAGGGTATTTATGTTCATCAACAACAACCCTTATTTTAAATATGTTCCATTGGGAATATTTTGTGACAATAACTTACATGTTATTATTATAGATGTTTTATGATATATTTGACATGGGATGTACTAGTTTGATACCATTCATATTACTTTGGAAAGTTTATGATTATATTTATTGATTGGGGAAATCATTAACATTTCATATGATAATTTTTTTAATATGAATATTTACGATGATATGTCTCACCCATTTCATATGAGGAATTAAGTGTACCTAAAAAGTGATGTTCGGGGTTTTAAATATCCTCATGATTTATTATTAGGTCTTATAAAACAAACTAGCCTGGGTTTTTGGCTAAGGCCATAAAAAATTATGAAAGGATTCTTGGAATGATGCTTTGAAGGTATGGTTATGATGTCTGTAATTATGCATTCCCTAATTATGAGATATGATATTAATATTCCATGTGATTATTTTATTAGTTATAATACTCATGGTTTTGTTTTAAGCTTATGTGATTATTTATATGGCACTATTTGAACATCATTTATTCATGACATATTATTCTTCATGTTAATTTATTAATTAAATGAATGTGTTTTAGTTATTTAATTTTAAATATTTATTATGTATTATGTATTCATAATATCTTTTATTTTACTCATATCCATACTAATAATTTGATCTCACCCCTTACTTATGTTTATTTCTAGATTCTAAGATGAGTATTATTATTGATATGTAGGGATATACTAGGGGAAATAATGCTTTATCCTTAAAAAATGCTATATTTTATTTAATGATTTAAATTTTTATGTGAGATTTAATTATGTATCTATTTTAACAAGACTATTAAACTTTACCATCATTTAGGATGTTATTCCCTATATCTTATGCCAATGTAATAAAGTTACTACTGAATCTAGACTACCTGGGTCAGGGTCTTTATAATTAGTATCATAGGAAGTTTAGTCAAAACCTTGGATAATATATTTATGAAAATATAGATTACAAAACATAACCCTATCATAAAAATTGAGGATAAGTTTTTAATAACATCCTAAATTTTTGGTAATGTATAGATTATATGGTTTTTCTAGAAATAAATCCTTTTATAGACACTACAAGGGGATGTTATTCTGGAACAGA
Source organism: Viscum album (assembly GCA_963277665.1). Taxonomy (NCBI): domain Eukaryota; kingdom Viridiplantae; phylum Streptophyta; class Magnoliopsida; order Santalales; family Viscaceae; genus Viscum; species Viscum album. The sequence continues at coordinate 1,545,202,705 of OY728153.1, read as the reverse complement.
TGTACCTAGGGGTAATAACTAAGAATGAGGCACTATAAGATTAAATTGAACATTACCTGGTACATGAAAACAGTCCTTACTGTGAACCTAGTTTAACACTCATAGGGGATATACTAAGGACAATTCACATTTTCTTTATAGATCATAATTATGGCTTTGAAAATATTTTTATGATTTTAAAACGTTTCAAAGGAAACTATATTTATGATTATGAGATTAGATATGAATAAATTTGTCAATTTATGTTTGGTATTTTACTATTATTCGGATTATAAATTATGTTTCATATTGATTATGGCCTAATATAGTGTATGAATTTTTTTTTAGAAATGGTGCTTAGTGGAAGGAATGAAAACCATATGAATACATGTACCCAATATATGGATTTACCACTTAGGAAAGATAATAAAGCTATAGGTGGAGCGACATAAAGAACTGATAAAATTATAAACATATTATGGAAAATGAATCAGGTTATGAGAAATAAAATTTCCTGTATAGATAATACTTTTAATCCAATATGTGGTGTAACAATGTTGGACTTCTTCATGCATCATCAACCTCCATCATTCAATGGGACTACAGATCCATTTTTACCTAATTAATAGATAAGTTTCATAAGCAATATTTTTTTTACTTTAGGAAGCAATGAAAGGGATAAAGTTTTCAATTAATTTTATCATATCTTGGGATATTTGGATAAATGGTGGTAATTAATTTAAAACACTATGGATGAAGAGAAAATTGCATGCATGGAATGGGAGGATTTTAATGAAATTTTCATGGAAAAGTATTTTCCTCATGAGAAATGAGAAGATATATGGATAAAAATCCTTTGTATAAAAAAGGAATAGGAAAATGTTATTTAGTATAAAAAAACATTACATTCTTATAATGATATGTTATAGATAATGTATGTATTTTAAATAGAAATATTGACCTATTCTTTAATGGGTTAAAGTCAATTATTCAAAGGGATATATTATCCCAATCATTGTCATATTATGAGGAAATTGTATCATGTCCTATAAAGATATATAAATAATTCCTTAAGTCTTATCGATTCGAAGGGATGCAAGAAAAGGAGAATAATTCACAGAAAAATATGGATAAATGGATTAATGGAATGAAGGATTTACTCCATGTGATAATTGTGAATGAAACACCCTGGTACATGCTTGAAGGGAAGGATATTTTACTACAAGTGTGAAGATAAATTCCATCATGAAAATGATTCCAAGGTAAATAAATAAGTTTTCACTATTTAATACTTCAATAGTAAGGATATGGGGCACTTTGAAAAGAAACACAAACATCAAGGTAATATACCTAAAAAAATTAATGGATCAAGGTAGAGCTTACACAACTGAGGTAGAATGAATAAGGTACTTTTGTTTGGACTCAATAATTATTATATAAGAGTATTTTTATTAGTGATATTATATCTATAAGAATTGTGAAATGTATAAGTATTATACAATAGTATGTTTTATTTGTGGATTTTGAGAGAATATGTTAAATTTCATCGATGACTTGGAAAAGTGACTTAGTTGTAAGTTGAAATTCTGGGAAAACACATTATAGAAGGATGATAACACATAATATGTCCTCTATGTTGAGATAGTAATGAAAAAGATAAGATTCCAGGATAGTATTAGTGACCCTTAAATTGGTAAGTGATTTGATGGTTTATTATATCTTTCCTGTATACATGTTTGGATTTTTTAAATATATTTGATAAACAATTTTTTTTGAATCATACTTGTTTTCATTATGATTTTATAGTGATCAAAGTATTCACATATTGGTAATGTTACAATAAGATCCAAATTATATTTTCTAGTGAATATAATGTTGATTTAGTGATCCGCTTCTAAATATTTTGACTTTTAATTTTTTGAGACATACTTAGGAGGATTCTTAAGTTTAACTATTTATGGAATGGATTATGGTGAACTTTGTGTGTTATTGTATAACTTGTGCTAACTATTTTTGTGTTGTAAAATACATAGAGAGAAGAAGAATGACATCGCAATATTTTATTGATATAATGGTCTACTGAATGTTAATTTTTGTGCTTTGGGAATGAAAATTTCATACTGAATACTAATCATTTTGAAAAAATATGAGATTACAGTGGAATTTATTAAAGGTTAATATTATACTTTTCAATTATGTATATTTCCTTTTTTTCATGAAAAATACGATAAATAAAACCCTCATATTTAAGAAAGTGATCTTAAAATAGTTAATTCCATTATCTTCATTTCCGATAAATTAATAGTCTTTTGACACATTACAAATTTATGGTTTTGTGGTTTTTGAATTTCTATTGATCTATCAATTTATTGTGATCAATGACCTCTATCTCCATCTATATTTATTTGGTAATTATTCTATTCTTTTATATCTACATCTTCACTTCCTACCTATTTTCTCTTACATGGAAACCCAGTTATGTGATTATTCTAGATAAACTTCATACTTCACTTCCTCTCTTTACAAGAGGATATTTTATTAACCCTTCACACTAAGTGGTATTTCAAGAAATTTATTCTCAATTATCAAACCCTTGATTTCAGATTTCAAGAATAAATTTTTAGGATGTGATTTATTTAAGGGTGTATAATGTAACACTCTGATATTTTAAAAGTGGGGCATCATATTTAATAGTTTATATGACAAGAAACACTAAGATTAAAATAGAATGTAACACCCTAATACTTTATAATATATTTATTTTTAAATAAATTTAATATTATTGATATCTTTCAATGCATGAAATACTAGGTTTGAATGAAATGTGATACTCCATTAAAATATTATTAATTAAACATGACCATTATAACCAATCTATAAGATAGCAGGTATGAATAATAATAAATATATTATAAAAATTATATTCTTTAAAAATGAATAAAATAAATTCATTGGTTATCTATTGAATAGAAATAACTTATAACTATTTTAATGATAATGAAATATTTTTGAAAAAACAATATTTTTTTGAAAGGTGGATTAGTTATGCTTTGCACACATAATTTAAAATTAATTTTTAACAAAATTAAAAAATTAAAAAATAAATATAATTTTTTAAATCATAATATCAATATTAACTTTGGGTGAATTTTTGGGTATTTCTAAAAAAATTATTTTTTGATAAATAGTAAAAAATACAAGTTTTTATTGAGAAAAGATTTTTTGTTAAAATTATTTACAAATTTAAAAAATATTTTTGATTGAATTTAAAGTAATATTATTTAAATTATATTATAATTTAAAGAACCTATGTCAATGGAAACAATTTCATATTAAATTTTGATATTAAAATATTATATACTTATGAGAAGTTTCTCTTAAGAAACTCTCTCTTTCATCTCGTCTACAATTTAATTTAAAATTAAATTTTGTAACTTCTGTGAATTCAATTAATAAATTTTTTTAAATATTTATAATCATGGTAATATATATTATCTAACAAATTCAAAATAATTTTTTACCATTTTGATAGTAAAAGCAGCAAAAATTAATTATCGTAGTTAAGGTAAAAACTATTTTATCATGGGTTAAACTAAAAAAATACAGGTTACAATAACCACAAAACTTGTCCAAAATAGTTTTTAAGTCTATATTATGAACTTATCACCCATTATAGTTTATAATGACCCATTTTTTAGAATTTTTTCATGATAAAAACGTTTTTTTAATTGATTTTTTCAAAAGTTCCACAGGTGTCCTCTCCCCTAATTATAAAAGAAAACCACCTATACTAACCTATTCACACTTATAAAGAGATTTATTATAGAAATTAACTATCAAAATTACTTCATTAAAACCCTACCAACATACTAGATCCCTTTTTTTAATAAATTCATTCTAGGTAGTCTTTTGGTGCAAACCTAAAGTAGTTATTCGAAGAAGATGTAACGTTCTTAAGCGAGTGTTTATTTTTTTCTTCTTATAACTAATTAAAATATTATTAAACCATGATTATATAATATAATATGTATATTAAATATAATAATATTATATTATGTTAATTTCATAACCTATATCCATCTCATATTCCATCAAATGGGAAATGAAACCATATATCGTGTGTACGGCGGACTACCGCCTCGCAAACAGATGTAATTTGTTTTCCATCACTACCTTTCAAGGATGGATATAATGATATATTTAACACATTTATATGATATTTATGATATTATTATACTTATTTAATTTTAATGTCATATATATCTTCTTACATTCCATTCCATTTAAAATACAATAACATCACTCATGTGTACATGGGACAATTGCCTCGCATATCGATGTGATTCATTTTTCACTTATGATTTAATTGGATGGTAATAAAGATAAATTTAATGAGTATATTAAATATATATTAAATGATATAAATTACAAAAAATTAATATATAACACACTTCCTTACTCTTTCACCCATTAAGGGAATGATATTATCCCTCGTGCGTACATACTTTCTATTATCTTCACGTAGTGATGCTCTTCATTTTCCATGCCAAACTTTTAATAATGGTTCTATTAATATATATAATAAGTAAATATTTAATTTAAAAAATTATTATAATTATGTATATGATTTATTAAATCCTATTAATAATAACTATAACTTTCATGACAAAACACACATGATAAAACAATGCAATCGACACCCAGAACAATGACAATAATGAAATATTATTAACAAATGGGTGATAAAATATTTTTAATAGAATAATATATGATATTATAAATATTATTATAATTTATTTATAAATTATAAAAATGCTTAAACCATTATAAGCGAGGTTAATTAAAGTTTAATTAAAGGAAAGTGTGAGGTAAGGGTTTCTTGTCTCACCTTTTGTTCCATGAGATCTATTACATATTCACCATTTAGATATTTTTTCATGTGTAAAACCTTCCAAATTGATATATTATATCATGAATACATTTATATTCATGGTATTTAATGTTTCATTTAAATTTATTTCATTAATGGGGCTCACGATTCGAAAGTTACAAAAGTGGAACGATTTATTTCAAAATCTCATCTATTATCAAGATTATTTATGATTATATTTTTTATGATGAAATATTATGATATATCACTAAATAAAATAACTAATTTAATTTAACTATTTTTATTCAAAATCTTTTCAATTCATATTACCATTTTCTCCCCTTTTTTACTTCAAATGATTGCAAAAATGTTTTTTAGAAAATCAAATATTATTTATCTCTTTAGTAAAAAAATATTTTTCCTTCCAACCATGTTTTATAGAATATATTTTCAAAAATATTTTAAAAATTATCTTAAAGAATTTATAAAAAAAATTACCGAGGTTTTACTTTTTTCAAAGAAATGTGAATGCAATCTTCATGTCATATTCTAAAAATGGTACTTTGGGATTTAAATGAAAATGTGAAAGAAATATTTGATTTAACTTGTACTTCATGATTATAATTTCTCATCATCATGAACACTCACTTTTTTAAAGACTAATTTATAAGTTTAAATTCTTATTTTCAAAGAAAATTATTTTTAATATATTTTATAAACTTTTTGTTTTAAAAATATTTTCATGGTGAGAAGGATATTTTCCTCAAGAAAATTTTTAATGGAATTTTTATTGTATTTAGAATCATTAACGAAAAAACCCTTATTTTACATATACTAAATTTTGATTTCTTCATAATTATACCATCCTTATTATTTTCTTATATGTTTTGTAATTTTTTTTATTGGGTATATACCATTTTGAAACCATTAATATTACTCTAGATGGTTTATGGTTCTGTTTATATATTGGAGAATCTGTTAAAATTTCATTTGATAGCTTTTGAATATTTATGTTTATGTTTATTATGTTTCAACACTTTATTATAATTTATTCATTGTTATTAAAAAGTTGTATAAGGGGCTAAAATAGCCCCTCAATGTATTAGTAGGTCTCACGAGACAAAATAGCCTGGGTTTTCAGCCAAGGCCTTACCCAATTATGATAGAAGTATAAAATTGATGCCTTGACGATATGGTTATGATGTCTGGAATTATTCATCTTCATATTATGATCTAGTTATTGATGTTACATATAATTATTTGATCAGTTAAAATAACCATATTTAAGTTTTAATCTCGTGTGATTACTTATAAGGCATTATTTGATCATCATTTATTCCTTACATATTATTCTTTATGATTAAGATATTGATTAAATAGATTTTTTATAGTTATTTATTTTTATATATTTATTATTTAATATATATTAATAATATATTCCATTGTACTCATACCCTTACTGGGAATTTGAACTCACCCCTTTCTTATTTTTTTCAGGATGCCAAGATGAGTTTTATGATTTATATGAAGGGTTATGCTAGATGAAATAATGATGAAAAAAATAAAATACTATATTGTATATTATGTTTTCAATTATTATGTGTGATTCCATGAATAGTAATACCCTGCAATAAAGAATCCACTGGCTCTAGGCCACAATGGTCGAGGTCTATAAACAAAGGATCTATGGGAGGATATCCCAATCCCAAAAGAGGGTACAGGGGAGGTTATCCCAAGCCCAAAAAAAGGTACAAGGGAGGTTATCCTAAGATGTAAGATGAAACAATGGTGGTTATCCCAATCTTGACATGTGATGAATATCCTAGTGGGTAGCCTTGATATAAGATTTATAGGATTATGATTATGCCACACTTTATGAAACTCTATTATAAAATGTTATTATAGAAAAGTTATATACTCATACCTAGTGATCTTTTATTACCTTTTGATTTATGTATTCTGAACCGAAAAATCATTATGTCATGACACATGTTTATTACCTATTAATTATTCATTTTGGTTTTCAAATATCAAGATAATTTTAGCATACCCTTATGATCATTATATTCTTATATATGATCATTTATTAATATCTCGCTTATTTAACCTTACTAATCTTGAGAGATCACTCTTTCTTATTTTTACTTTTTCTTGGGATATGAATAATGGTTTTAAGAAAGATATGTCTATGAAGGGTTCTAGTTATAAAACACTACATGGGAGATGATATAGATATTTTTTTAACATTTATTTATGTTCCCATGTTCCCGTACATAAAAAAACATTAAGGTTATATCATAGATCATAATGATATGTAATGAGTTTTCCTCAAAAAAAAAGAAGAAATAATTATGTATATAAATTTTGGGTCACTATAGGTTACTCCTATTTAATTAGAAAAGAATTAGTTATTATGAAATGGGTTAACTATTAGTGAGAATATTTTATGAATATGATGATCCAACACACCTATAGTATTCTTTCAAAAAGGGTTTTTATAGAAATTTTTGATTTCATGAGAAAAGGAAAGTTTATTAACTTTTAAAGGGAAAGGGTTTAGAAATATTTTGATGAGTTTCCATGTGCTTCAAGATGATTTAATAATTTTATTATTATTAACAATGGTTTATCAAATATTTTATTTATGAAAATGTTTTTTGTATATAGATGTGTTTTATTTATCTTCTCAAGGTTTTATTGGAAAAAATGTAAACATTTTCACTGGCTTTCATGTTTTTAATAGACCCTTGTCGTTCTTTAATTTTTTATGTCCATTATAATTTTTAATCTTACCCCTTGTTTTCAAAAATTTCATAGGATATAAGGACGAGTAAAAACTATATAAATACCTAACATTATTCTTTATAATCTCTTTAAAATAAGAAAAATTGTCTTGAATTTAAAAAGGATATAAACATAAATCACTATTTATTTGGAAAAATATATATTTTATTGAATATTGCTCATTTGTATTTAATTTTTTCATAATTATCTAAAACACTAAATAAAAAATATCATATTAATATATAAATGTAAAATATTGTAACACCCCAATCTTCCATGGTACGCTTCTCTTCGAATAATATAATAACGTGTGTTATACGCGACTCCTATTCTAACACACCACAAAAAGCAAACTAGCTGTTATGAATAGTAATACCGACTTTTTGAAACTTTATAAATTTTATCTTTCAAAATGGACTTCATTTTTAGATTCGGAATATCGAAATTAGACTCGGGTGAATTTTTGGTATTTTTCTGAAAATATTGAATTTTTGATGAATAGTGAAAAACGCTGAGTCATTGTTTAAAACCAACATTTTATTTAAATAATTAATTATATTATTTAAATTTATTTTAGGTCAAAATAGATACATAATAATTATTTATTTTCAACTTAATTCATTGGAGTTAGTTTATAATAAATTTAGATATATAAAAAATTTATTGAACTTTTCACCATCTTTTACCCACCTCCTAGGAGAATTTTCAAATTTACATAAAACTTAATTTTACCGCTTCTGTGAGTTGAATTTCAAAAATACGAGACACACGGTTAATATAAAGGAGTAAAATGTGGTACAATAAGATGAAAATAATTTTTTATGAATAGTAACGTTTACTTTTATTTACCACGGTTAAAAGTAAATAGGATAATTAAAGGTAAAAATGATATTAATATTACCCTATAACATGTCCTAATTCTATTTTATAAGTATAATTATTCCAAAAACAACCTTAGGAATAAAATATGATTCTTTTGGTCCACTTGGATTAGATTAGGACATTTATTATTATTTAATTCAAAGAAGAGTTAAAAGAGTTAAAATCAATGTTTAATAACTAAAACATTTTTAATATAGGGTTAAACATAAGATAAATTAGACTATAAATATTAATTATAAATATAAAAGGATTTAATACATAATCTATTTTATTTATATTTTTCAGACGTTAAATAATTTAATTTATTTATGAATTAATGGTGATGCAGTAATTACCTTATTAATGAAATATTAAAATAATTGATATTTTAAATACCCAAATAAATGTAATTTGAGACTTTTAATGAATTGAACTAATTTTATAGGTTAATATCACATTTTAGGGTTGATTAAATTAATTTTTTTAGAAGTAATAATGCTGTTATGAATTTCAAAAAACAAAATACCAAATAGTGTCAAAATTGACATAAAATAATTTTTAAAACAAATATTATATTATTTATTGATATAATGGTCTTAAAAATATAAGGTTCTTCCAAAATACTTATATAATAATATATATGACATTAATGAACAAATTAGGGTTTTATTGGTAGTTTATAGTAAGTTTATTAACCATATAGTGTAAGAATACAAGAAGACACGGTAAAAGATAAATTATTTAACTTAGAGTTAAATCTAAATGATAAGGTTACAATGGTTACCTAAACTTGTCTAAAACCAATTGGTTGAGAGTATTTAGACCCATACCCACCCTAGCCTCTAAATCAGCCACTTTGGAGCCATTATAAATGCAATATGAATTTATTATAAAATAATAGTTTATGTTTTTCCTAAAGTGCCCCTCACCCCTCTTATAAAAGGGCACTCCCCCTTCACTCTAATTCACACCTTCAAAGCCATTTGTATTAGCCACCCCCTGCTCAAATACACTCTTAATTGTCCACCCTTCATCCTAGAGGACTTTTTTTAGTCATAAATCCAATATAAGGAGCCCTTTTGATCAAATCAAAAGGAATAACCCGAAGAAGAGGTAAATATTTCATCACCTCTTTCAAGTTCCTTTCTTCTTCCACTTCCTATTTCTTTGTTGTTTTCATTATAAAATTATAAATCCAGTATATTCTATATATTTTTATGTTATTATAAATACGGTACAACCAAATTCATTATTCTATCCCTCCCTTGAATGACATGTCACCGTGCGTGCGTGCATATGGCTTACCGCCTCCACGTCGTGGTGTAATTGTTATTCAATACATTATTATTTGGATGGGTATAATAATGATGTATAATTTATGTAAATAATAAATATAAAATGATAATAATATTGTATATATGATATACCATCCAATTATATATAGTTTTAATATCAAAAGAATGATATTGTCGCTCAGGCGTACGTATGGATTACCATCTCCACGAACGCGATGAGATTCATTCCCCATCGTACCCATAAAAGACTAATTTTTATTTGATGATTAAAAATAATGTTTAAAGACTTGATATAATTATGTATATGAATAATATACATCCTATCTATAACAAATATGACTCACATAACAAATAATGTAAAGGAAAATGAATTCGTTAACACCCGAAACGACGATAATACTAAGATATTATTAACAAAGCAATGTTAAAAGATCATATATGATATCATATTAATGTAAATGATTCTTGTATAATTTAATAACAATTATTTCACCATTATAAAGGAGTTTAAACTACCCTCATCCTTGGAAAAGTATAAGGTAAGGGGTTTCTTATCTCACTTTTAATTCCATGAGATTTCCATTGTTCACCACTTATTTATTGCATGTGGTGTATTGTGTACTTCCATTTGATATATATCATCATGATTATCCTTATATTCATGATATTATACGATTTATTTGTTTTTTATTGACTATTTTTCATATTACTCGATTGATTACAATGATGTAAGGGTTAATTCTAAAATCTCTTCATTATCTGAGGTTGTTTATACGTAATTATCTACTTGGACCTCTTTATCATCCACATATATGTTTCTTAAAAATGTATTCAAAAACATTGTTAATAATTACTAGACTATAGTTAAAGTCATTTATACCCTTATTTGTATTTTTTTTAAATTTTTGATAAGAATATTTCTGTGATTTTCTAAACAATTTACTTTATGACCTTTTCGACGAAATTAAGGTAAGAATATTTTTTTAACTTATACATAGGGTGAGGATATTTTCTGCCATTATAACATCGTCGAAGCTTCCCTTATAAGATTATAAGAATATTTTCAAAAATAAATGTTTCTTTTATAATTATTTGACTCTTAAATGATTTCAAAATAGAAAGAGATATTTCTCTAAAAAATGTTTTTGTTTCATCCATGTCAACATCCTTTGATGGATTTTAAGATTATTTGAAGTAGATTTATTATGATACAAAACTTCGATATTGTATTGAAGGTTTTGTGATATGCTTGACTGTGGATGTGTTATTTCATACCAGTAATGGTTTATGGATAATGCATTGACATTTCATATGCTAGTTTTAATACGAATGTTTATGTTATATTTCAACCACTTATTATGGTGAATGTAATGGACTAGTATGTTCTGGGTTGCGGACCGGTAAAAGTAAGCCCTCCGGGTTGGGCTCCGGTTATAGAAGACCCTCCGGGTTGGAGTCCGGTTACAGAGGCTCTCCAGGTTGGAGTCCGATTAGAGAGGCTCTCCGGGATGGAGTCTGTTTACAGAGGCTCTCCGGGATGGAATTCGGTTATAGAGGCTCTCTGGGTTTGGGTCTGGTTATAGTTAGCCCCTAGGTCCTGGCACGAGGCCTTGACACAGAAATTAAAGTCTGACATTATGAATTCCATCTTTATGAAAGTGGTTATTGATATTTCATGTGATTATTCATCTATTAGAATATCCATGTGAGTAAGTAAATGTAATTATTTGATTTTATCTTTTCCATATGATGCTGAAGTTCAAGTTTAAAAGAATTTTGTTTTAGTTATACATTGCCTTAAATGTTTGTGCTTATTTATGAAAGTTTCTGCTATATTGTTATCCTTACTGACTATCTAAGCTCACCCATTTATATGTTTTATTTTTCCCAGGATGCGAAGAAGTATATTATGGCTGGCCTGCAGGGATAGTATATGGGATTTCAGTGTTGTCTTTGGAAACAATATTGTTTTATTTTTTATTTTATGATGTAATAAAAACCTTTTGAATGTATCTAGTGTTTCTAAGGCTACTAAACTAATTGGTCTTTCAAGACTTGATCTTTTTTGATCATGCCAATGTTATGTAATAATGCACCGAATCTGGGTAACTAGGGTTGGGGCACTACAGTTGGTATCAGAGGAAGTCTAGTACAAACCTTGGAATGTAAATTTAGATAAAATCTGATTAGAGCACATCGCCTTAAGATAGACATTGAGGATTAGTATAGAAGAACATCCTAGAATTTTGGTATTGTAGATATTTTATGAGTTTTCAAAGAAATACATCCATGTTTGGATACGAGCAGGTAGATGCGGCTCTAGCACAGATGTACCTAGGGGTAAAACCCAAAAAACACTGCTTTGATCTAGACTCGAATGGGAACTGGTGCACGACGACGGTCCTTGCTGCACTCTTGGTTATGACACTTCTGGGGGATATGCTTAGGATAATTATAATTTTCTTTAAAAACAATTATAAAGGGTTTTTGAGTATATAATTCCTTAAATAAAGATTTTTTATGATTATGGGTTATATCAATAAACTGTTCAGTTTATGTTAAGTTTTTACAGGTTTGGAATTATGTTTTTCAATTCATAAACTAATCTAGTTTATTCTATTATTTAGAAATGGAACCTAGTGGAAGGAATGGAAACTGTATCAACTAACATAATCCATTGAGGTATTTCCCTCCTACTCAACATAATTATAGTGGAGCTGGTGATACAACTTGTTCTGATCAGCTTATCACCATACTGGGACAACTCACTCGGGTTATGAATAATAACCTTACCCGTATGGAGAACCATGATTCGCAGCGTGGAGGATCAATGTTAGATCACTTCGTGAGGCAACAACCACCATCATTCAATGGGGGTACAAATCCACTAGTTGCTGAGAAATGGATAAATTCCTTAGAGAAAATATTCCACGCATTGGGGAGTAGAAAAAGGGAAAAAGTTGTCATGGAAGTTTACCGCCTCATTGGAGATGCTGATCAATGACGGTCATTGATTAAAAACATGATGGAAGATGATGGAGTATAAAATATGGAATGGAGGGGGTTTAAAGAAATTTTCTTAGAGAAATACTTTCCTCATGACCATCAAGAAGATATAGAAAGACAATTTCTGAGTCTAAGGAAAAAGGAGGATGAGAATGTTTCAAAGTATGAAGCTAACTTTACAAGGTTAGCAACGCATGTTGCGGATTATATACATAACCCAGGAAATAATATTTACTATTTATTCTATGGGTTAAAACCATTTGTCTATCGAGCATTAGTATCACAATCCTCCTCATCGTATAAAGATACATTCTCGTGTGCTATCAATATAGAAAAGGAATTCTCTAAATCTTATGACAATAAAGTAAAGAAAGAGAAGAATATAACGGTGGAGCAAGAGATAGATAAAGGGAAAAAGTGAGTGAAGGATTTTCCATTATGTGATAATTGTGGGAAGAAACACCCTGGTACTTGCCTAAAAGGAATGGGAGTTTGTTACAAGTGTGGTGAAAAGGGCCACCAAGCTTGTGATTGCAAGGGGAAGAAAGAGATAGTCAATGTTGAATGCTACAATTGTAGAGAAATTTGGAATTATGAAAATGAATTCCCTAAGCGCCAAGGAAAGTTACCTCAGAAAAGGCCAATGGTTCAAGGCTAATCTTATGTTGTTACTACTGTTTAAGTGGAATAATTAATGTATTTGTGTTTTTTTAGACTCAAGGGTTATATTCTGTTAATAAGAATAATGTGATATATATAAGGATTGTACTATAGTACTTTTTTTTTAATTAATGTTTTAATATGAATAAGGTAATAATATTTTCAGTATGTGACAATAAGAGAAATATTACTTTGTTTGGGGAATCTGATGTTACAATTGATTTTGGAATTTAGATACCTTTTACAGAGAGCCTGGAAAGAGTTATTTTGGATAAATATAAAGGTTGGAATGGATTAAGTTGAACTTTGGATAGTATTGTTTAATGTTAAAACATTTCTTATAATTATTTTTGAAAAAAGACAACCTGCAGGTCAGGTGATAACCATTCGTGTCAGAAAAATCTACAGGAATCGAACCCACAACCATAGTGCGACAGGACTTTATTACCTACCAATAGCCTACAAGAAGTCCCTGGTTACTAAAAAATGTTTTTCTTCAAATAAATGGTATGTGTTAATATTTAGAAACTTATACGATTAGGATAAATATAAAAAAAATTGGGTTCTATTATCTTTTGGAGTGAAAGATGAGTTTGTGGTATAAATTAGTTGAAGGATGAAACCATACTTTTCATGTGTATATATATATATATATATATCTTATTCTATGAATAAATTAATTCTTAAACTTTAGGGAAGGGATATTAAAACCAAAACTATGTTATCCAAAAACCTTATATTTTGTTGAAGTGATGATATTTTAAATCATCATATATTGATGGCTTTGAGGCCTTGAATTTTACACTTGTTTGTGATTGATGACCTCAATCAATCCCTATAAATATTTATGTTTTTTCTTCTAATTATGTGTCTATAATTGCAACCAATGTTCTCATATTCAAAACCTTAATTTGGTGGTGACTTTCTCATTTCCCTTTCCCTCTCATTAAAACTAAATTTTATTAACCCTATTTCCGATGTGGGTTTTCCAAAAAGTTATTTTCTATTTTCAACCTTTTATTTTCAAAGAACAATTTAAAATTATGAGGTCGCAATTTATTGAAGGAGGGGAGGATTTAACACCCAATATTCCATGGTACGCTTCTCTTGGAATAATACAATAGCGTTTGTTGTATGCAACCTCAAGTTATAACACAACACAAAAAAAAACTAGCCGTTATGAATAGTAATTCCCACTTTTTGAAATTTTATAAATTTTACCTTTCAAAATAGACTTCATTTTTGGATTAAAAATATCGAAATTAGCCTAGGGTGAATTTTTGGTATTTTTCTGAAAACTTTCAATTTTTGATGAATAATGAAAAACACTGAGTCATTTTTTAAAACCGAATTTTTATTTAAATAATTATTTATTTTATTTAAGTTTATTTTAGGACAAAATAGATACATAATACCAGTATATTTTTATTTTAATTCATTGGAGTCAGTTTATAATATTTTTTGATATAAAAAAAATTATTGAACATTTCACCGTCTTTTACCCACCTCCAAAGAGTATTTGCAAATTTACATAAAACTTAAATTTACCTCTTATTTGAGTTGAATTTCAAAAATCTGAGAGACATGGTTAATATCAAGGAGTAAAATGTGGTTCAATGAGATGAAAATCATTTTTAGTGAATAGTAACTTTTTACTTTCATTTACCACGGTTAAACGTAAATAGGGTAATTAAAGGTACAAATGATATTAATATTACCCTAGAACATGTCCTAATTCTATTGGATAAGTATAATTCTAACAAAAAAAACCTTAGTAATAAAATATTATCCTTTATATCCACTTGGATTAGATTAGGACATGTATTATTATTTAATTCAAAGAAGATTTAAAAGAGTTAAAATCAAAGTTTAATAAATAAAACATTTTTAATATAAGGTTAAACATAAGAAAAATTAGACAATAAAAATTAATAATAAATCTAATAATATTTCCTACATAATGGTATTTTATTTAAAGTTTTAGTACATTAAATAATTTAATTTATTTATGACATAATGGTGATTCAATAATTACCTTGTTAATGAAGTATTAAAATAATTGATATTTTAAATACCCAAATAAATGTAATTTGAGACTTTTAATGAATTAAACTAATTTTATAGGTTAACATGACTTGATAGGGTTTATTAAATGAATTTTTTTGGAAGTAATAATGTTTTTATGAATTTAACAAAACAAAATACCAAATAGTGTCAAAATTGACATAAAATAGTTTTTAGAACAAATATTATATAATTAATTGATATAAGGGTCCTAAAAATCTAAGGTTCGGCTAAAAGACTTATATAATAATATATGTGGCATTAAGGAACCAATTGGGGTTCTATTGGTAGTTTATAGTAAGTTTATTAACCATATAATGTAAGAATAGAAGAAGACACGGTAAAAGTTAAATTATTCAACTTAAAGTTAAATCTAAATGATAAGGTTGAAATGGTAACCTAAACTTGTCTAAAACCTATTGTTTGAGATTATTTAGACCCATCCCTACTCTATACTTGAAATAAGTCACTTTATATCCATTATAAACCGAATATTAATTTATTATAAAATAATATTTTAAGTTTTCTCTAAGGTGCCCCTCACCCCTCTTATAAAAGGGCACTCCCCCTTATCTCTAATTCACACCATCAAAGCCATTTAGATCGGACAAACCCTACCCAAATACCCTCTAAATTGTACTCCCTTAATCCTAGAGGAATTACTTTAGTCAGAAAGCCAATCTAAGGATCCATTTTGATCAAATCAAAAGGAAGAACCCAAAGAAGAGGTAAATATTTCATCACCTCTTTCAAGTTCCTTTCTTCTTCCACTTCCTCTTTCTTTGTTGTTTCCATTATAAAATAATAAATCCAGTATCTTCTATATACTTTGATGTTATTATAAATATGGTACAACCAAATTCATTTTTCTGTCCATCCCTTGAATGACATGTCACTATGCATACGTACGGACGGCTTACCGTCTCCACGTCGTGGTGTAATTGTTATTAAATACATTATTATTTGGATGGGTATAATAATGATGTTTAATTCATGTAAATAATAAATATAACATGATAATGATTCTTTATATATGATATACCATCCAATTATATATTATTTTAATATCAAAATAATGATATTGTTGCTCGTGCGTACGTATGGATTACCGTCTCCACGAACGCGATGAGATTTATTCCCCATCGTATCCATTCCAGACTAATTTTCATTTGATGATTAAAAATAATGTTTAAATACTGAATATCATTCTTTATATGAATATGATACATTCCATCCATAAAAAATATGAATCACATAACAAAGAATATAAAGGAAAACGAATTTGTTAACACCCGAAACGATGATAATACTAAGATATTGTTAACAAATCAATGTTAAAAGATCATATATGATATCATATTAAGGTATATGATTCTAGTATAATTTAATAACAATTATTTCACCATTATATAGGAGGTTAACCTACCCTCGACCAAGGAAAAGTACAAGGTAATGGGTTTCTTATCTCACTTTTAATTTCATGAGATTTCCATTGTTCAACACTTATTTATTACATGTCGTGTATTGTGTACTGAAATTTAATATATATCATCATGATTCTCTTTATATTCATGATATTCTATGATTAATTTGGTGTTTATTGATTATTTTTCATACGACTTGATTAATTACAACGAGGTAAGGGTTAATTCTACAATCTCTTCATTATCTGAGGCTGTTTATACGTAATTATCTACTGGGACCTCTTTATCATCCACATCTATGTTTCTTAAAAATTTATTCAAAAACATTGTTACTATTTACTAGACTATGGGTTAAATTCATTTATAAAATTATTTGAATTTTTATAAAATGTTTTTATAGGAATATTTTTGTCATTTTCCAAGGTAATTTATGACCTTTTCGAAAAAAATTAAGGTAAGAATGTTTTTTTAACTTATACAGCGGGTGCGGCTATTTTCGGCCATTATAACATCGTCAAATCTTCCCTTACAAGCTTATAATAATATTTTTAAAAATAAATGTTTCCTTTATAATAATGTGACTCTTAAATAGTTTCAAAATATAAATAGATATTTCTCTAAAAAATGTTTTGATTTCATCTATGTCAATATCCTTTGATGGATTACAAGATTATTTGAAGTAGATTTATTATGATACAAGACTTCCATATTGTATTGAAGGTTTTGTGATATGTTTGATTGTGGATGTGTTATTTCATACCATTCATGGTTTGTGGATAATGTATTGACATTTCATATTCTAGTTTTAATACTAATTCTTATGTTATATTTCAACCTCTTCTTATGATGAATGTATTAGAATAGTATGTTCCGGGTTGGGGAATGGTAAAAGTAAGCCCTCTGGGTTGGGGTCCGGTTACAGCACACCCTCCAGGTTGGAGTCCGGTTACATAGGCTCTCTGGTATGGATTCTGGTTACATAGTCTCTCCGGGATGGAGTCCGGTTATAGAGGCTCTCTGGGATGGAGTCCAGTAACAGAGGCTCTCCGGGTTTTGGTCCAGTTACAGTTAGCCCCTAGGTCTGGGAACGAGGCCTTGACATCGAAATTAAAGTCTGAAATTATGCATTCCATCTTTGTGAAAGTAGTTATTGATATTGCATGTGATTATTCTTCTAGTAGAATATTCATATGAGTAAGTAAATGGCATTATTTGATTTTAACTTTTCCATATTATGCTGAAGTTCAAGTTTAAAAGGCTTTTGTTTTAGTTCTACATTGCCTTAAATTTTTATGCTTATTTATAAAAGTTTTCTCTATATTGTTATCCTTACTGAGAATCTGAGCTCACCCCTTTCTATGTTTTATTTTTCCCACGATGCGATGAAGTATATTATGACTGACCTGCAGGGATAGTCTATGGGATCTCAGTGTTGTATTTGGAAATAATTTTATTGTAGTTTTATACTTTATGATGTACTGAAAACCTTATGAATGTATCTAGTGTTTCTAAAGCTACTAAACTAATCGGTCTTTCAAGACTTGATATTTTTTTATCATGCCAATGTTATGTAATAATGCCCCAACTCTGGGTAACTAGGTTCAGGGCGTTACAAATACCTTCTCTTAAATTTATATCTATGATTTTTTAAAGCAATGGGTTGTTATTTTTTGTATCATATCAAGGTTTATGTACCTTTATAGGTTATAATAATTTCAAAATACACTCTTAATAGAATCATATTTATATTGATATTATCATATGAAATATTTTCATGATTTTCATGTTTTTTCATCTAATAATTATATGTTAACAATGTAATTACATAGAAAAAACATTGCATGTGAAGTATAAAGGCATAAAGGGGATACTACCCTTAATTATCAGAAACATGGAATGGTTATAATAGATAATTTTTTCATAGTGTTAACTCAGTTAATGCAGACTATTAATGGTGGCACCCATGAAAGAGAAAAACTAAATTCTCTAAAGAGAGACATGAATATAGTAGATAATTTCATGAAACAACACCATCCAAATTTTGGTGTAACATTAGACATAGTTAAGACTGAATGATAGATAAATTCATTAGATAATGTATTTAATGATTTAAGAAATATGGAACATCAAATTGTAACTATTTATATTTATCATTTTGAAAGTGAAGTCGATTGATAGTGGTATATAATGAAGAATACTATGAAGAATTATATGATTGATTCCATAGAGTATATGGCCTTTAAATATTTTTTACTTGAGAAGTATTTTTCTAAAAAAAATCAACTTCTAATGGAATGAAAATTTCTAGACTTGAATTAAAAAATAATAAGAAAATATGGTCTTTGATAAGGAAATTTTAACATACTATCCTGGTATGTACCAAATTTTTTTATGTTCCAAGTGAGTAAAATCTACAATATTTTACAGGTTTGAAAAAAAAATTCAAAGATTTATGGCCTGTAGTGAATTTAAAATTAATGAGTAGGTAGTTCATTATAGTGATGAATTTTATAAAGAGTTTCCAAAACTAACGTACCTTATGAAAAAAAGAGTAATAAGAGGTCTACGTGGAAAGAAATAGAGAATCAATCAACTAAGAAATCTGGAGGTAAGCCCCCAATTGTTATAAATGTGGTAAAATTAATTTTAAATAATTTTTTATTGGTTTGGGGAATTTTTACTATTGGGGTCTTCTCATTCATTTGGATCATGAATGTAATGAAAAGAGTTATTATCAGAAAATAATTGGAAAATATATAGTTATCTAGTAGTAACCTTTTTTAATTTCAATGAGTAGGTAAATTTTGTTAATGCATGTATGAATTTAGTTACACATTGTGGATATCATAAATATCAAAAATATAAAGATACATCAAACTATTTTTCTACAAATATGATAGACATAGGACCCTCAAATTAAGTGGTGACAAGTCCATTACTTTTCTATTTATATTATGGTAATGTATTTTTTGATTCAGGATCTTCACATTCTTTTATATCTGGAAACATTACAGGTAAAATGGAAATACAGTCTTAATAAATAAAGTTATAACTTTTGGTTAAATTTTTTTAGGGAAATATAAAGGAAGCAATAATTTATAAAAAACATCCTATTATCATTTATAGAATATTTTTTACTAAACCTTATTATATTTCTCATTGTAGAGTTTGATGTTATTATGAGTATGAATTTTATTTCATTTTATCAGGATAATATACATTCTAAAGATAAAGATGTTATTTTTAAGAATTATTATAATTTTTTATATAAAAATGAATTCATACATTTGATAACATATTAAGAATATGAGAAATTGATAAATGATGGAAGTGAAAGTTTTCTTGAACATAGTGTTGAAAATAAAGGAACTATTCTAATTCATGGTCTTCCATTATTAAATGTATATCTAGATATAATTATTGATAATTTTCCTAGTTTTATACATACAAAAGAGGTATAATTCACAATTTACTTTGTATTAAAACCAAATACAATTTCAATACCCCCTTTTCAAATTTCTCTAGTAGAACTTTTGGAATTAAAAAATATTAAAATATTTTATTTCTAATGTTATCATTCATACTATCACATTTCCTTGGGGTTATATTATTGTATTTTCCAAAAGTATGTATAGTTTAATTAGATTTTGAATTGATTATAGAGAACTAAAAATTTATATTAAGATCAAGTATTGGATAAATATGTGGTGTGTTTCATTGATGATATTCTAAATTATTCCAAATGTTATGGGGATCATTAAAAATACCTAATTAATTATTTTCATACTTAAAAATAAAATATGTTTTATCAAATTTTTATACAATTTTAATTTTAGTTACAATATATTTCATTCTTTGGGAACATTTTTTATTAATATGGAATAATTATGAATCATATAGTTACTAAAGTGGTAGAATAGTGGAAAGAAAATTTAAATTTTACTAATATTCAAAGTTGTATAGGTTTAACAGGTTACTCTAGATGGTTTTATGAAATTATTTCTCAGTTATGTAGCCCAAAAACTAAGTTAAATAAGAAGGGATTTAAATTCTTCTAGACAAAATAATATGATGAGTGGTTTTAGTAATTGTAAATAAGATTAGTTAATTATCTAATTATTGTCTTTATAAAAACAAATGGTGAAATTTTTATTTATAGTGATGCTTCTATTAATGGATTTGGTTGTGTATTGATGATATATGATTGGGTGATTGCATATTATTCACATCAATAAAAAACACCATTATAATAATTACCCTATATATGATCTTAAGATTTCAAATTTGTTTTTTATCCTAAAAATTAAAGTAATATTTTATATGGGGTAAAATTTGAAATATTTAATGAATATAAATGTTTAATGTATATATTTACTCAAACATAGTATAAAATGAGGTAGATAAGATGGTTGGAATTGATAAAGGATTATGATATGACAATTCAATATTATATAAGTAAATAAAACAAGGTATTTGATTCATCGATTAAAAAATTAATATATCATTAACCATTTAATCTTTAAAACATGATAATTTGGTTAATTATTTAAGGATGGTTGGCCTAGAAATTTATCATGTATGAACTCACCCTCTTTTGGTTCAGGTGTTAGTGTAGTCCTCTTTTTCAGACATAATTAAGAATGTTCAAAAAGAAGATTGTGACTTGAAAAAATAATAGAATATGTCAAGAAAAGAATGTTTCCAAAATTTAACATTTAAAAATAAGTTCTTATGACATTTTTAAATAGGTTTTTTGTTTTAATTGATTCCTAGTTGAATAAGTAATTATTAAGAGAAAATCATTTCTCTCTATTTGATGTCTATCCCAACAACACTAAAATTTATAGATACCTTCATGAGTTTTATTGGTGTAGTATAATGAAGAAATATATTACTGATTTTACCATGAAATGTTTGAATTTTCAATAGGTTTAAGATGGGTGACAACTACTGAAGGGGATGATTCAAATTTTTTTAGTGCCTAAATTGAAATGGGGGAACATATCTGATTTTGTTTTAGTACCACCAAATATATCTCAAGGTAATAATTTAATTTGGGTTATTATTCATTATTTGAATAAATTTATCTATTTTCTACCAATTTGAGATACCATGTCTTCGGGTATTTATATTAAAAATCTTGTTAGATTACATTTAGTACCTCTATCTATTATATCTGACTGTGATATTATATTTAAATATATTTTTTGGAAATTACTTCAAAATTCATTGAGAACATAACTAAATTTTATTATAGAATTTTATCCTTAATATAACAGACATTCTAATTGAATAATAAATAATTTGTAAGATATGATTTGGTATTTATCTTTATATTATATAGATGTATCCTTTTGAGGTGTTATAAGGAATATGGTATTGAACTCCATCATGTTGGGATGAAGCTGGTGAAAGGATGTTTTTGGGATTAGAGATGGTAGAAGCGGTGGTTGAGAAGGTAAAGTTGATTCATCACTACATAGGGCCAGTTGATAACAAGATAAAAATTTATGTAGATAACTAAAGGAAATATCTCACATTTAACGTATAATATTAAGTTTTTATTAATGTATATCCTCGGAAAAGTGTTGTGAAATTTGAAAAGAAAGGAAAACTGATTCTATGTAATATTAATCTATATATAATTAAATAAAAGGTTGGATTATTTTCCTATTGAGTGGTCTTACCTTTGAGTTTCACTTAGGTACACGATGTGTTTCATGTTTCATTGTTACGGAAGTACGTATATATCATTTTTTGATCAATGAGGTGGTATAGTTATAAGATAATATTTCATATTAATAAAAGTTAGTTTAGATTTTGGATCTAAGAGTACTATGAAATAATTTTCCTCTCCAGGTTAAGGTTTTATGGAAGAATTTCATGATATTGGAATCAACATTGGAATTCAAAAAAGTTATGGGGGAAAAACACTCACTTGATTAAGCAATGAATAAAGTTATGAGGACACAATTTACTAAATTGGGAAGAATGTGTAACAACATGTAATCTTTGAAATAAATGAATCTTATGATTTATAAATATTAATTTTTATGTATTCATATTCTTCGTAGTTTAATAAATATCCATATAGTTTTCCAATTAAAAAAGGAATAGATTTATTTAACTAATATTTTCCCATGTACTCTAAATTTTTAATTAAAATATAAATTTAAAAAATTATAAATTTTAACTATATAAAAAGGAATACCTTTTTTATAAAATGTATCAAATTTATATTTGGGTGAATTTTTATGATTTTTATAGAAAGATTGATTTTCGGGTGAATAATGAAAAATACCTTTTTTTATTAAACAAATATTTTTATTTTCAAGTATTTAAAAAGTATCATTATATTTTGAATGGTTTTTAAATTTAAATTAGTCCCCTTTTACAAAAAATAATACAATTAAATCCATAGAGATCTTCATTATAATTTATTTTGGTATAAAATCATTTTTTTTTCTTAAAAGGTGAATTTCTGTAAAAACTATTCTCATTATAGTTTGCGTATTTATATTAAATTTTATTTTTACCAAATATATAAATTAAATATGGTAAAATATATTTAATATTTGAAATCATAAGGTTAAAATTTGTTAATAATTACAATTTTATTCTGATCATTGCGAATAATAACCTTGGTAAAACATTATTAACATGGAATGGTTAAAAGGGTAAATATAGGGGTTAAAACAAAAATATATGGTTTGAAATATCATAAAAACATGTAAAAATTTGATTATATGAGTTTATTTAGACTCATTATCATATTATATTCTAAATATTTTAATTTTTCCCACTTTCCATTGAGAAATACATATAATGAATTTAAAAGTTTAAAGTATTCACAAGTGTTTTACTCCCCTCATTCACAAAAAGGGAACCTCATATCCTTATGTATTTACACACTTTGATATCTCTATATCAAAAAAACTACCACAATCCCTTTAAAACTCTCTTATATATGTTTTAGAGGTCCAAATATCACCAAAAGAGAAACCAAAGAATGATTGAGGTTTTATCTAAGGGTTGTTTTCCAATGAAGAGGTATAATTCTTAACTAGAGTTTCATATTTATTTCTTTTTATACCTATTTTTAATATTTTTTAATCATGATGATATAATAACATAATTGTCTTAAATATACAGATTTTTTTTGTGTTTATAATACAATCTTTTTAATCCCCTTTTTTATCCTAAGAGAAATGAAAACATTGCTTGAGCATATATGTAGACTATCACCTCCGTGAAGTGATGTTTTTCATTTTTCATCACCGAATCATATTGATGATTTAAATAATGGAAAAAATACATATATATATGAAACATATGGAATGATTATTATTATTTAAGGATAAGATAAAACTTAAATTCTTTACCTTTCATATATTGGAAAATGATAAAATCACTTGAGCGTATGTGTGGACCACCACCTTTACAAAGGGTTGTAATTTATTTTTCATTTCAAATTTACAAGTATGGTCATAAGTATATAATTAATGAATAAAAATTACATGATTAAAATATTTATGATTCTAAAAATGCAATATATTTTCTTTTTTAATTCATTTCCACCTAGTCAAAAAATAAAAATGTTAGTCATGTGTATGTATGGGATAACGACTCTTGGAAACCATATGATTAATTTTTCATGAAATACATACATGGTTAGTTTTAAAAGCGTAATTAATGTGTAAATATGATATATATATAAAAATTGTAATATTGAAGAGGTTATAGAACCATAACCCCCTTTGACCATAGTCAGTGAACAAATATTCTTTTGAGGTTATAAACCGAACAACCCCAAAACATACAACATGAACCTAAACATTTTAGTAACTAAATAAGATATAATAATAAATGAAATAAAGAAAATAGTGATTATGTAATGAAAATTAAAAATTTTCTTAGAAAATTAAATGACTTATATAATTTTATCATTCATGGGTAGGAGAACATATAAATCTAAATTAAAGTTAAAGTAAAGGAATTTCATTTGAAAAAAATCTTTTAAAGTTTTCCTCTCCACTATTTTTCTTCCATATTGAGATTCATAAATATTTTAAATATTGTACATATTTATGCCTCATAAGATTATAAATGACATGTTTTATTATATTTTAATTTTTCAAATATTTTTAAAAATGAATCCTTTAAATATTTTTCATAAGGGTTATTTTTGACTTTTTGTAAAAGTTTAAATATTATATTTTTACTATAAATGAATTGACCAAATTTTACCACCATCATATTATTTTTTATCAATATTCCTCTACAAGTTAACATTTTATATCAGAGTACATCTTATCCCTACTCTTTTGTGAATATTTTATTTTTAAGAGTTTCCAAAGAGAATTTATATTTTTCTTTATGATTATAAAGAAATGGAATGTGTTTTTCTAATGTTTAAAAATGAGTTGTTTAAGGGTTTTATGGTGAAAAGGTAAAGTCTTCAAAAAAATTATTCATGATATGATACTTGGGAATTATAGATTTTGACTGGTGATCTATATATAGATAATGAATATATGTGACCTGATACTGATCTCTAATGCATTGAGGAATGATTTATTTTTTAAAGGATAAAAATAAGGGAGATAACTGGGTTGGTTGCTCCTATGAAATTAACTATGATTCAGTTATTCTAACATGGGTAAAACAAGATATAATAAATGTTATGAATATGATTCTATAGGTTTCGGGTATAGTGTAATCATCCTTTGATGATATGACTCAGTAGGCTTTTAGATATAAATCATATATTATTGTTGATTCAAATGATCAAAAAATCATATCCAAGGAAAATTGTAGATTACTTGACTATATAAAAATGTTATAACCAAAATAAAATGATCTCACATATAATTCAAAATTAATTTATGAGAAGATATGGAATTAACTTAACCCGTAATTCCACTTTCATTGATGATCTGATGGAATAGCTCTCGTCACAATCTCATTGAATTACAAGATTCAAGTACAGAATATCTCTAGTGGTGATACTTGTGTGAACCAAAATCTCTAAATGATGTCATAGAATCTTTTGGTTCTAGCACGTCCAATCGTGTTCTCTTTCATTTTTCATGGTTAATTAAAGCAGAATTCTTCTCAAAAGAGGAAGAACTCATAAGGATATCTCTTTCTCTTTGGAGATGAGGGGAAGAGGTCACTCAAGATATCATTATCAGTCTCTAGGGTTTGAGAGAGTCTCTATCAATAAATTATGCACATAAAAATTTCATTTGGGAAAGTGATATAATTACATATTTTTTATGGTAGATTTAGGGTTAGAAAATTTCACACTAAACCCTTACTGACCTTAATATTCTATTTTTGGAATCATGTCCATTAATAATATTATTATTATTATTATTTTAAATGAGAAATTAATTTTAGAATAAAAGAATATCTTTTATATTATTTCTAATTGTATCATTAATCTAGTCCCCCTTCTCTCATCGATATTCACTAGTCCTCGAATAGTGACTATTTATTAAATAAATTCCGCTGCTTTATTCTATGATAAATATAATAAATATTATATTTTCAAAAACATGGAAATAAATATTTATTACTATTACTTAAATCACTTTTTATTTGAAATAAATCATGATTAAATTATGGTGATCAATGAGACCTGAATAAATTTTATTTTTTCTAACTTATTAAATTTAATAATATAATTTAACTGAGATTATGAATACACTTAGACTTTGACACTCTAGGCCTCTTTCTCAGTGGTATTATGCATAACCACAAGAATTACAAGGTTATAATTTTGAAATATTCCAAGGAATACATAAAGAAATAATTCAACATCATGAAGGCATCTACCCTCTTATGAAATTTTACTGTGTAATATTATCCTTTTATCACAATATCTCAAATTATTCATGTTTCATGCCTGTTTCATCAACCTATATGCTCAATATACAATTTTCTGACTTCCTGGAAATTAAATCTCTCATCAAAAACAATTTGCATTGATTTATATTGGTGGTTTCATTCCTATCAAATTTCCAAAGTTGTTAAATTTTGTTGAGAGAAAAAAGGGATAAATATTTTATTATAGTATCAATTATAACAGTTTCACTCATGGTGCACCCAATGTATCTTACTTCATAATAAACATATGTCATCACTATTTTCAAAAATACATAAAAGTATGTGATTCATGATATCCATTAATGAAAATATTAAATTATAAGGATCAATACACACATCCACATATAATAACATCCCATGAAACTTGGAAATATGTATTTCCTATGAATGATTATGTTCTAATAACATCATATCTTGGAGATTACTGATGGAGAACACCGTGAGAATGTGTATAAATTTCTTATGAGGATATTACCTTGGATAAACTATTTATTCTATTTTCAATCAAAAAATATCAATCATCCATAGAACAATGTTGAAGAATAATGTTGTGGCACCTTTAGGTTCTTATCATAGTAAGGAACAGTTATTACCATTCGATATGACAAGTATTCTTAGGAAATAATCACAAACAAATATCATATATATATAAAATATTAATGTGATGATAAAACTCCATTAATATTTAAAAACAAGTAATCATGTACTAAATGATTTGGTTATACGGAAACAACTCCAACAGAATCTCACTTTCACTAGAGACAACTAGAAGCATCTTTCCATACACTAGTTATCACCTGATATTCCTTCCTCAGATAACATAAATCCCTGGTCATGGTTTCTTCTATGTTTTCCTCCATGATAATTTTCTCTCCATAACTTCACATCATTGATACCCTCAACAGATGAAACTTCCAAATTATGTTCTTATCCTTCGGTGTGACCTTGTGTCAATAGAGTATCACCACTTCAGTTTTATCAAAGTAAAATATGATAGGGTATTTATTTCTATGAAACAAATAAAGATCTTAGAAAAGGATAAAAATGAATACTTTTTCTTTTAATTCAATAAACGTTTAAATATAATCAGAATTCACTATAGAATCAACAACAACTAGTGTTTTGAACTCTTATAGCTCACACCTCCTTCATTGAGAAAAAATATATATATCCTAGTTGTGAGTTCAAATAATTATGCTCTATATAAAAGTTAACATCTCTATATAAGATGATGATTATCTTTTTATCTTCACCATAGACCATTAGTTCACCCTAGAAATTTCAGGAGGATCTTAACAGTAGTCCAATATTATTGACCGAGATATGCCATATATCTGCCTACCATTCTCAAAGAATAAGCAACATAAAACCATTTATATAACATGGAATACATGGTAGATACTATTATAGAATAATATATTATTTTATTCATTATATCTCTTTCTTATTATGTCTGAGGACACACTTTCCTGGAAATATGTATACCATGTGATACTAGAAACAATCCTCTCTTGGATTTTTCCATACTAAACATATTTAGTATCTGATCAATGTATATACCTTGACTTAATCCAAGAATCCTCTTGGATATATCAAGAATGATATTCATCCCTATAATATAGGTTTCTTCACCCAATTCCTTCATAGAAAAGCACTTTCTAAACCATGCCTCAACATCTTATAAAGATGGTATATATTTTCAAATTAGTAATATGTTGTCAATATATAATAAAAAATAATAATTTTGCTCACACTAAAACACTTATAAACACAAGGCTCATATTCGTTCTCAATGAAACAAAATTCTATTATGAAGTCATCGAATTGAATGTTCTATGACCTTGATAATTTTTTTAATCAATGAATGGATCTCTGCTACTTACATATCTTTTTGGTATTTCATGGAGACACAACCCCTTCTATTTGTGTTATATATACATCCTCAAGAATGTTTCCATTAAGGAAAATGGTTTTGACCTCCATTTATCAAATATAATAGTAATAGTAAGTTGTTATAGAAAATAAAATTCTAATGGATCTTAAAAAGGAAACTATTCAAAAGGTTTCATCGCAGTCAATGTATTAAATTTTTCTAAACCCTTTATCTACTAGTCGTGCTTTACATGTATTTACTTTACTTTCTATGTTCATATTTCAATTTAATACCCATTTACATCCAAAAGTATTTATATTACCTGAAAGATCAATTAGAACCCAAACTTCTTTTTGATACATGGAATCCGTATCATAATTCATGGAATCTTTCCACCTTGATTTTTAAAATCGTTATACTATCTTCTTATAAGAGATAAGATCATTATTGTCAACCTATAATGAATTCCCATCATTCGTGACTAGAAAATAGATCTATTTGGTTATCTGACCTCCCTTTTAGTCCTATGAAGGACTTTTGTTTTGGGGAAAACTTATTCAACATGGACCAATGGAATCGGTTCATGTAAAAACTCTTTATCATCATGAGCATCAATTTCATTTAAGTCAATATATCTACCACTATCCATCTTGAACATTTCCACTTCTCTGAAAATAAAGACAATATTATTATAGTCAATATCTTATGTAAAGGCTCGTATAGATAATATCCCCTTCCTTCCATGGGATACCCTATAAAGATAAACTCCATGAATTGTGGTACTAGTTTATTTCTTGAGATAGCCTTAAATAACACCTCATAACCCCACACACTAACATGTAACAAAATGTTTTTCTTTCCACTCTATAACTTGAAGGGAATACCATTTTCCACTTTATTTGGCACTCAGTTTAGTAAGTATAATGTCATATTTAATGTATATCACTAAAATTATTATATATCACTTACATGAATCATCATTGAACATACCATGTATAATAAGGTATGGTTCCTACTTTAACTAACACCATTCCACTGTGGTGTATAAGCTGGAGTGTGTTGAGATAAAATCAAATAATCTCATATAAATTCAACGAATTCTTGGTTTAGATATTTACCACCTTAATCCAATTTATGTTTCTTCATTTTCTTTCCAAGATAATTCTTAACCACATTCATGAACTCTATGAACATCTAAAATTATTTATAATTATACCTCATTTAAATTGACACATCCATATATTTTCATGTCGTTGGGAAAAAAAATAAAGAATCAGAATCCTCCTCCAACCTCTACTTGAAAAGTTCAACACACGTCTATGTGTGATAAATATAAAATCTTCATGTCACTTTCCCCATGACCGTCAAACGGTGGTTTGGTCATTTTTATCTTGTAAACAATATTGACATATTTTAAGTGGATTTAGCTCAAAAATAGTCAAAAACCCATCTTTATAGATATTTGTAAAGTGATTCTCATTTACAAGACCACGATAGTGATTCCACAATGGATTTTCCTATGATTTATGTGTATTAGTTTTATTATCAATTAAAAACATTTGGTTTTCATAATTTAATACATAAAGACCATTATTAAATTTTGTCATACCATAACATATGCTATCTTTACAAAATTAGAAAACTTTATTCCCAAAGTTGAAAATATGTCCATATCTATAAAAGAAACATAAATAATATTATTTAAAACACTATTCACATAATAGAAGTAATTTAAAACCAAAATCAATCATGCCAGCAATGTGATATGGTAGTCTCCAATGTATAGAGTGGCCATACAAACTCTATTGGTAGCTTATAGATTCACATAATCTTTGTTAATATTCCTAAATCTACTTGGTTCTTGTATTTAAATATAAATATGAACCCCATAGGTAGTATATAATACCCAAATTGTAGATATGGAAAGATTAAACTCAATAACAAATACACCATAAGATCCCCCTTGCTTATATAGATAGGTTCAATTCCTCTTATAGTGGCCCCACTTTCCATAATCAAAACATACCACATCATATTCCTTTCCTCACCTTTGGATCTTCTTCTTCATAGAATGATGGTTCTTTGGATCCTTATACTTGGAATGATTCTTCGTCCCCTTTTACTTGTTGTTATTTTTATTATTCACCATTAGGATAGTGGGTAATCATACTTCAGGTATTTATCAACTTCATGAATAAGTGTAAGAAGTTATGATAGTGTCTTCTCACTATTTATCATGTTGTAATTCAAAATAAAACTAGAAAGAATTTGGGTATTGAGGATAGAATGAAATATGTTCATATCTCATCAAGGATATTAAACCCCTAGATGTCAAACACTCAATATAACCAATCATCTCGACAATATGTTCCCTTGCTTGTGTCAACTCTCCAATCCTACATGAAAATAGTGCATTGTAGATCTCATATCTCTCTAATCTCTCCTTATCTTGATTGATATCCTTAAGGTGAAAAATGATACCATGCACATGAATATCCTCATATTTTTTTATAATATCATTGTACATGGTCACAATCATGAAACAATGGACATTCATTGCGTCTTTCTCATGATTCAAGTAGAGAGATACTTCTTACTCATTAGCATCTTTGTAAAAGAACATAAAATGTGGGGTTCCCATCACATACAATTTACATTAATCATATACTATAATGTAAAAGTGCCTATACCATTCCTATAAATTTATCTCAGTGAGAAGGTTATCCATCTCCAATATTTATTACAGTGATATTTTCAATGACATTGGATTTCCCATTTATACAAATTAAGAGTAGATAATTTGTACTTTTTTGTTACAAAATTATATTAATAGTATTAAATTTAATAGAATAACAATAATCTCCCAAAATGTTTGGAAACCAAATCTCCCTCACCATAAGATTTAAAATATCTTGTTTCTTAGATATTCTAGTGGCAAGGATCCATATTCCCCTTCTTATAACCCACACTTGGGAATAACAATTTATTTGAAGAATTTTAGGTAGACATAACATGCTAACTACATAAAATTGTTTCTCCTTGATCTATATTGCCACCATGTTCTCTATTCCCAAAGGTTCCTGAGATATAAAAAGGATTACCTAACCTTAAACTAATGATCATGGAGTTTAATAAAGCTTACATGCTCTTAAATCAAACCTTGATCAGTCACTTATCATAGAGGAGGCCTTCAGTAGACACCTTTGATTGGATAGTTTTTTCATCATGGGATTTACATAATAGGGATACTGTGGGTTTTCTTGATAACAGAAATATTATGATATGTTTCACATCGATGGAAGACATGATCTCATCTTCATCTACAACACCCCGAATCTGAAACAAATATCGCTTCTATCTCCATTGATTGACCTATGAATTCTATATGAATTAGGATCCCCCTTCAGTGGAGATATGGGTGAGTTTCCCTAACCTCCCCTTACAATTTCAAAATCCTTTGATTATTATAATTCTTGGGAACCTATTAGGTACGTACTTATGCTCTGATAACAGAACAAAAGTGGTATGCCATCCTATTATCCACAGAGTATGTGTGGAGCAGATGCTTCAAAAATTTCATCTGATTTTATATGAATTACCATATGAGAGAAATATCATTGTAGGAAGTAAGTGGTATATGAATTATGGGTTGAATTGTTTTCTGATTTCAAGTGATTGGGCCATTAGTAGAAAACTTGTTAATGTGGGTCTCAAAAACACGATAAGCATTAGGTTCTAGGAATAGGTGGAAGAAAAACATCTATTCCTTGTACTGTGGAAGGTCCCTCTAGTCAGGGGTAATAGGGTGTGGATATTAAGAAAAAGACAAAGTGAACACTCGGATGAGAATCCCTTGGTGAAATACTCCTTTCACCAGTTGAGAAAGGACCTAGACCCTCAATAGTCTGTGGAAGTTTCTCTGGAGAAATGGAGTCAAAAGGTGGAGAAAAATGTAGGAGGTTTGGATCCTCTATTACTTTAGGTCCCCCAAGATGGAAGTGGGCTTGAAGTCCTACCGAAGCTTCAAAATGAGGGAGGTCACAAACTAGGTTCCCCATTTGCTAAAGTGGTGTGTGCAAGGAGTGGTACAAATGACAAAGTGTCTAGGGTACCTAGAGAGGATCTTAATATAAAATTCACTTCATCAAGTAATGTTTCAGAGAGTGATACAATGACTATAGTATATATGAGGAGATAGGTTGCAACCATAAAGTTGGGTAATAATTTTGAATAGCTGTTGAATGAAATTCTGGTCGAGGTGCTTGAGGGAGGTCCAACCAGGGCATCCATGGATGGGCTGAAGGATCCTAGGAATGGATCTAGTAATGGATGATCTAATTATGATACAAGTGATTAGGGGATGAGGTATTGTGTGATTAGTTCCCAAGACTGAGGAGGGTCAAGTGTAAAATGGATAACTGTGAAGAAATGAATGATTACTCATACTAACCTCTAACAATAGAGACTCAGTCAACTAATAAAATGAAAGATAATAAGATGGACAATGATACCCAATCTTTCTACAAGGATTCCTTCCAATAGAGGAAACCAGGTGATGTGATTGATCAATAATTGGAACTTCTTATGATCTTGGATAAAAAAAATTGTTGAACATGTGTATTCAATCAATGCTACCAAAGAATAAGTATATTGGATGATTGGTAGACCTTTGAGGGTAACCCAATGGGGAGTAGTGTTCCTAGATTAAAAAGAAAGACCAAATTTTAGTATGGGGATTCAAAAATGGGAAACTTTACATAATAAAGTACATCCAGTCTTGGGACTAGATGGAGTTTTAGTTTGAATATTTCTCAATGGATGAACTAGATACCTAGGTGAGTAATATTTTTGGGAAGTTATTTAGGGAGGTTAAATATGGGCATCTTAAAATTCCTTTTAATGGATATATGATCTCTTGTTGTGGTTGAACCCATGGTTTCTCACTTTTACCTTAAATTTTTTTGATAATAAAAATTTAATTTTCATTTAGATTAACTATGTGTGATAAAACATTTAAACCTAATCCAATTATGTTTTATTCTATATTTCATTCTTGTTAACTCATTAAATTGGTTATCATACAACATTAACAAACATAAATAATTAACCATGAAACTAGAACAAATAAATATAATTGTTATAATAATGAGATAATATAACGGTTAGTTTTTCTAGATGATGATAAACTAACCTTTGAACCTAGGGGACAACACACCTAAAACCGTAACTTGATTCATGTTTCACCATTCCATATTTATTTATATGTATTTACAGAATCATTTTTTTCCTCATATCCTTAGCTTGGACCACCTCATTTCAATTGGGAGGTACATCCTTACTTAATATTTTACTCACACACAATTCAGGGGGATTTAGTTGATTCGATAAAGGGGGTCTTCATAAAATAAACCATGGGCATGCAGACCATTATATAATAAAGAGGATGGGGTAAGTAGAAGACTGTCAATAATAATTTAACCATAATAAATTAAAAAAAATTAATCACATACAAGGTTTTTTTTAATATCATGTTCATCCAAATATTCATCAAAGAGTGTACATTTTCAATCTGATCATCAATTCTTCGATTTGTTCTTTAAATAATATAATGTGCCACAAATGAATATAATTAATTCAATTTATCTTAATTCCATAAAACTATCCTTAACTCTACATCATATAAAATTTAAAAAAAATAACTTTATTAAAAATTAATGTAGTACACAAGTGTACTTGGAGACAACCTCATGTGTTCTTCAAAGATATTAACTTTGAAATTAATTTAATATATAATTTTTATTCCTCTTAAATTGAATGTACTGTAGAATGAATAGAGAAAAGAACACATAATAAATAGGTTTAATTATATATTAAATTCTTTTTCCCATGAAAATTTAAGAATACTCCGAGTAGAAGAATAGCTAGCATGTAAAAAATACATGGTGTGTACTTGTCTTCTACCTGTTTAAACAACACATGCCTTGGATTTGTGTATGTTTTATTATATTGACGTTTTTAGGTAGATAATGTGTACAAGGAATAAAAAACATTTAACCTCAAATTTTATATCATGTTAGTCGTCATCTCATGTATTTGATACATAGAACACTTGGAACACCATGTGTGCTCGGAAGTGAGATAATGGGGACTACACATCATGTACAGTATTTACATGGTGTGTGGTTCTTCATTTCATTTTCTTTTCAATATAAATATATATATCGATCCGATATATTAGGATCTTAGATTTTATTTTTTGGGATCTAATTTGATAGAAAAGATACGAATGAGAAAACAAAAGTACATAGGGTGTATATTGAATGTACAAATCATGTATTCAAGTTTATTCCTAGAAGAAAATCTGGAACTTATAGTTTATTTCCTTTATATGATTCTTCATATTTTATCATTAACATATTACTAGATATGTTATCTAGAAAAAAATGAAGGGATAATGAAGTTATATATTAAAAGGAATTGATTTAAGTATAATAAAATGAAAACACATTCAATCAATCAATAAATGATACGTAATTATAAATTAAATATGTGAATGATCTTATATCGCCTATAAGTTTAAATTATAGTGAAAGAAACCTTTGATGGTATGACCAACTAGAATTTTAGTCAAGAATATGATGTAATTATTGCTTCACATGATCAAAATTTCATGTCCAATGAAAATAGAAGACTACTTGACTATATTAAAATGCTATAACTAGAAGAAAAGTATATCACATGTAGTTTATAGTTAATTTATGAGAAAATATTTAATTAACTTGACTCTTAATTTCTATTTTTTAATGATATAATGGAGTATATATTTTTTTACCATCATTATGCTATTGGGTTTAAGTTTAAAATCCATCTAATAGTGATACACACATGTACCACAATCTCTGAACATCACCGTAGAAACTTTGAGTTCCATCACATCCATTCCTAATCACATGCATTGTTCATGGTTGACCGCATTAGAATTATTCTTGAGAGAGGAATAAAACTTAATGATGTCTCATTTTCTTAAGAGATTTGGGGAGGATATCACCCTTGATCTCTTAATATCTCTCTAGGGATTGAGAGATCCTTGCTCTATTTATTTTTCTCACGAAAATGTTATTCACAAATGTGATATAATTAGATATTTATTATGGAATGTTTAGGGTTGGAAAATGGGACACTAAACCTTTATCAACATTAATAATCATATTTAACACAATGTATATTTGTAATAATATTATTATTAATCCTTGACATGCACAATTAATTTAAGAATAAATCAATATCATTAATACTATTTCCAATCAGACCATTAAAATAACTCCACCTTCCCTCATTAAAATTCACCAATATATGAATAATTACTATTTAATAAATAAATGTCATTGCATTATTCTATGATAAATATAATAAATACTATATTCACCAAACTCTCAAATAAATATATAGTATTATTTAAAACACTTATTATTTAAAATAAATTATGGTTAAATTATGTCGATCAATCAAAACTTGAATAAATATTATTTATTAACTCTTGTTCAATTCAATACTAGAATATAGCAAGAATAGTGGGTACACTTATTCGATGACCCTCTAGTACTATTTCTCAATGTAATTATGAATAAATATATAAATTCTAAGGTTATATTCTAGAAACATGTCATGGTATCCATATAAATATAATTTAACTTTGAAATGACATTCAATCTCCTATGAAGTTTCACCATGTAATATTCTCCTTTAATTATAATATCTTAAATAAAGTAGTCGGAATGCTAGTTTCATCAACCTATATGCTTGATGTATCCTTATTTGAAATTCTGGAAATGAAAATTCTCTTCAAACACCATGGACATGAATTTATTTAGGTATTTCTATTCCCATCAAAGGGCTTAAGATATTAACCTCAGTTAAGTGTAAAAAATGATAAATCCTTTATTTAATTCTCTATTAATTCAATATCACTCATGATGAACCTAATGTATCCTACTTCACCAAGAACAAAAGTCTTTATAGTTTTCAGCAATACATAAAAGCACAAAAGTCATGATATCAATTAATGATAATAAAAAATTATAAGGATAATTAAACACATCTATAGATAGGAACATCCAATGACACATGGAAGTGTGGATTTCCTATTAATGAGTGTATTCTAATATCCTCTTGTATTAGATATTTTCATGGGTTAACACCATGATAAGGTATCTTAATGTATTATAGGCCTACTATCACTAATATCCTTTATTTTCAATGTCCCATTATACAATATCATCTAGTTGTAGAACAAGGTTAAAGAATAATGTAGTGGAACCTATGGGTTCTCATCATAGCAGGGGCCATTTTTGACCTTTTAGCATGACATAAATTATTAGGACATTATGCCATAAAAATATCACAAGGGGGAACAACATTATTTTGATAAGAAACCTTAATTAATCATTAAAAACATGCAATCAAGTGCTAAATGAGTTGCTTATAGGGAACCAACTCCAACATATACTACAATATATATATATATATATGTTCTTGAAAAAGTGTTTTTATGGAAATATTTTCATTTCATGTGGTAAGAAAAGTTTATAGACATTTAAATGTAAAAGGTTTTGAAATATTTTCATGAGTTCACATGTGCATCAATATTCCCCCATGGATTTCTTATTATTTATACTAGGTTAAAAATTATTTTATTTGATAATAGGTTGGTTTTCATATGTAGAAATTCTTTATTTATGTGCTCACGGTTTTATTAGGAAAAAGGTAGTCATTTTCTTAGGTTTCAATATTTTAAATGGACCATTGGGGTTTATTTATTTTTTGACCCTTACTGAGCATTTTTTTCTCATTCAACATTTTCAAATGTTTTTCACTCAATCTAGGGATGAGTAGAAACTGTACAAAGGTTATAGATTCCACTTTGGACTTGTATAAAAAGAAACAAAAGTATCTTGAATGAAACATGGTTGTAAACTTAAATCCTTGTTTTTGGGTAAAAAATGTACACTATATGGACGTTTACACTTTTTTATGTAATATTTTTTCTTAATTCTATAAAACTATAAACCTAAAATTTCATAGGAAAGTGAAAATTTGAAATACTTTTTTTTAAACTCATATTTCTACGTTGTTAAAGAAACAGTTAATTACATACACTACTTAATGAATAGTGATATCTAATAACACCAAAAATAATATATACTAAGCTAA
Organism: Viscum album; assembly: GCA_963277665.1. Taxonomy (NCBI): domain Eukaryota; kingdom Viridiplantae; phylum Streptophyta; class Magnoliopsida; order Santalales; family Viscaceae; genus Viscum; species Viscum album. The sequence continues at coordinate 1,545,164,788 of OY728153.1, read as the reverse complement.
TTATATTGGATAAAATTCAAACATTTTAATCATATCACAATCTTGGAGTTCACATATTGGTGACCATAGTAAAATTATTAATTTTATCCCTTCATTTTAAATATATTACAATGCATTTGTTTCAATCATAGGAAATGATATATTTTTTTCACTCATACTGATATGAAAAAAAAATGAACTATAAAACAACCAATATTATCATTATAACATTAAAATGATATGATAAACTGTTTTTTATGAGATACCTAGATATATCATATACAAGTATATCTAAGATTGTTTCTCATGATATCATGACCAAAGTCTATATTTTGACCAAGATAGGAATAGATATAGTGTATCTAAATTACATAATCATATCACTTCCCATGTTATCCATTTTCATCATAAAAATTACTATTTTCAAAATGAAATATTAAACAAAAATATATCAAATTTTCTATAATATAACAGATGGGTTTTAGTGACATTTTACATTTCTCAATATCAAGAAAACATAAAACCCAAGACAAGTTCATCTAAAAGAAGGAAGGAAGAAAAATATGAAGAACACAAATAAATAAATACCTCAAATCCAATTTATTTTTGAACTAAATGATTGATAATGATCACATAGTGATAACCAATGGGTTCATACCTCCAAAGGTAATCTATCACAAGTGAAATATCCAAACACATTTTAAAGGACCATTTTACTTCCATTATATTATAGTACCTATTCATAGCTAATAAATTAGGAAAATATGAATAAATGTTTTAACACCCCAATACATTAAGTTTTTCATATTTTTAAATTTAATCTAGTCGATAACTTAGGTTACACGCAACAGTAATCTTAAATTAACAATGATATACTTTTAGTATTATTATTTAAAATGAAATTATCTTTGATCCATTAATTTGTTGGTTATAAATAAGATTAAATAAATTATAAAAAAATATTATTGAATTCATTTCTTACCAATTAATTAGAAATAAATATAAAAATAAATAAAATATAAGGAAAATGATTTTATAAAAACAATTCAAATACGCAAAATTGTGATTTATACTAATAAAATAATAAAATCACACTTTTTGGATTATATTAATAAAAAAAATATATATATATATATATATATTATTAAGTATAATTTTTAACATCCATCCTATTCATTTCATAGACAATATATATGAACAAATCCAATTTTATGCATAAAACTTATATTTTTGTAAAAAGATAGTTTTTCCGTCTTTTGATGGCCCACTACATGTAAATATAGTTTTTGACATTTTGTTAAATTATATTTGAAAAAATAATAATCTTATTTAAATTTTAAATATAAAAATTTACTTTGGTTGAATTTTTTCTATATTTTTTAAAAGTATCATGTTTTGTTGAATAATTATAAAATATTTCATTTTAATTGAAAATAAATTTTTCTTCTAAATAATTTATAATGTTAAATTATATTTTTAATTGTTTTTAAAATATAATTACATATATTTTTATAAATTAATCTAATTTATGTCATCACAATCAATTTCAAATTTAATTTGAATATAATTTTTTTTTAATATTTTGAATGTTTTCACTTTAAAAACTTGTCTTCTTGTTCCATCTATAGGATTAATTTTAAATTAATTTTATACAATAATAGGTTTTTAATTTTAAAAAATGGATTCCATAATTGGAATCATAATTTAAAATTTTAGTAAATAGATCCATTTTATTTTTGGAAGATATGAATAGTAACTTTAATATTATTTAAAATTACCACATTTAAGGGCAAATCGAGTAATTATGGGTAAAAATAATATTATAAGTATTATAAAATTACTCTAACACTTTTACAAATTTTATAATATCAGTTATATTCAACCAAAATAATCTTTGGGTTGGTTTTATAGCCTATTCAATCCACTTGGATGACTTTAAGCCTTTTATAGTATTTTATTCTAAGGAAAGTCAATTATTTCCTACTCGTGTTTTTAATAAGTATTACATTTTTTATATATGGTTGTTAAGAAGATATATTCGACTTTAAATAGTTATTGGAAATATTAAATTTTTACCTTCATCATTATTATTTATTTTTAATTTTTATGGAAGAAATAATTAAATTAACCTCTTGCATAATAATGATGTAGTAATAGTTTAATTAATGGACATAAAAAATAAAAATTATTAAAAATATTAAAATAGATTTAATTTAATATAATTAATGTAATCTACATATTTTATAGATTATCTATACATATTATGGATGTATTTGGTTTGAAGTTATCTGGTAATTATGATATTTTTAAAAATTCAAGTATAAAATAGTGTCAAAATTGACAATAATGATATTTTAAAACAAGTAATATTTTATTAAAATATATAAAATTCATAAAAATATGAAATTAAACTAAATTATTGTGATAAAGTTTAAAATTTCATCCATAACCCACTTATGGTTATCATTTTTTTTATTGTATCTATATTAACCTTCAAAGAGTAAAAATACATGTTGTCCCGGTAAGAGTTAAAGAGTTTAAAAAAGGGTTCAAATTAAAAGATAATGGTAAGAATGTGACCTAAGATTGTCTAATAATTTGGATGAATAGGATACTACCCTTACCACATTATTTATATTTAATTTCATTTACATGTCCACATAGTGACAAAACCAATATAAGAACGAAATTAAATGTCTATTTTTATCCTATGGAAATTATTTTTATTATATAAATTTTATTTTTATTTTTTATAAATTATATAATTTTCATAAATTCTTCTTCAATACAAATACAGTATTTATTTAATTACTAGAAAAATAAATTAATTAATTTTAATAGTGTTACTTTTGATGTATTTGGGATAAGTTAATGTGTCTAATTAATTTTAAATATATATTGGATATATTATAGATTTTTTAAACCATCATATTCTAATTCCCACAAGGTGTTGATGTATTTGAAGTCAAATTAAATGAATAGTATCCAATTTAATAATAATAATATTTTATTGAATTATTATTTTATTAAATTATTTAAAAACATAAAAAATATTAATAATTACAAAGGGGATATGATATGGTCTTAAATGACTTCCCCTACTCATTTATAGTCCATTTTTAAGTATTTTTCTCTAGAATAGCCTTATTATATTTTATTATTTAGAGGATTTATGAAACCGCCCCTCACCTCAATTATAAAAGGAAACATCCTTCCTCACTTATTAAAACCAATTTGAGCCATATATCTCAACTAACCTCTATCGATTTCTCTCCTAAAAATTATTATTTATGTTATATGGATTTTTTCCTTCAAAAATATTTACCAAAGATCACATAATAAGAGATTAAAGGAAGTACACCAAAGAAGAGGTAATCATCTTTATCGACTCCTTCAAGTTAATTTATTCTTTTACTTACTATTCATATGTTATTTCCATGATAAATAAATAAATCTGGTATCATATATATTATTATATGTTATTAGTATTTTATTAAAACCATATTTCACATTTTATCCATCCTTAGAAAAATTAAAACATCACGTGTGAGTACGTATGGCTAACCGTCTCCACATTGTGGTGTAATCCATTTTTTTGACACCACTTTAATTAGATGGGTATAATGATATAAATAATAGAAATATATTGTACTTATGAAATTATATTTGTTTTGTATAATTATTATACCATTCAATTCCTTACCCTTTCACTCATTAAGGGAATGATATCGTCACTCGTGCGTACGTATGACCTACCATCACCACAACATTATATGATTCATTTTTGATATAAAACATTCATGAATGGGTATAAAAATGTGTTTAATGATTAAATATGATATTTATAACATTAATATCATTCTAGAGACTTTTTATATATATCTAATACAAAAATTCGAGACTTACACTAAAAAACATGCATAAAAAATGAAATAGTTAAGACCAAAAAAAAAGGGTAACAACGAAATATTATTAACAAATTGGAGATAAGATTATATAATACGATCATATATGATATAATAAATATGACTATGTTTCAAGTAGAAATTAATAAAATTATTTAAACAATTATAATGTAGGTTAAACATGTTCAACCAAAAGGAAGTGCAAGGTAAGGGTTTTTCTCCTATAACTTTTATTTCTATGAGATATTACTTATTCACCACTTATTCCTTTTTTTGCGGTGTACTTCGCCTTTGATATATCACATCGTGAATATATTTATCTTCATGGTATTCAATGTTTTATTTAATAATTATTTACTTTTATGGGTCTTATGATTCCAATATTTAAAAGTGGTAAGGGACACTTTGATTTAAAAATATCTTTTTAAATCCATTATTGAAAAAATAATAAATACTGTAAGATCCCTGGGTTTTTTTGAAGTAAGGGTCTTATTTTTTTGGTTTTAATTTGTTTATTTCCTTTTTTTATTATACCCTAGGATGGTTCATGGTCTGTTTGGGTTGTTTTTTGGAAAGAAAGGGGAAAATATACTGAAATGTGGTCGCAGGCCAGGTACAGGTCGTGTACTTGGTCAACACGTTGTCTACTTGGTCGCCATGATGTGTGTCCAGTTTGGACCAGAAAAAAAAATATGTTGGATTACATGCCACATACTTGGGGAACACATTGTGTACTTGTTTAGAGGTTTTTTATAAAAGAGGTAGTACATAATTTTTTTGACATAAAAGCCTCTCCTCTCGTTTTTTGAACCTAAAATCCATCTATTCTAGTTTTTCAACTATTGAATCCATCAAGACTCCTATTTTAGCATTGTATATCAAGTTGGAACCATATCAGGAAGTGATAGATTTCTTTTTTTTCATTCTTGATTCTTCGGAACAACAACTGTGCTATTTGGATTTAGGCTCATATGCCCTAATATTCCATTCTTTGTGAGTTCTTCAGATTTCTTCCAAACCGAGACGAATCAGGACACGATACTGGACGAGCTGTCTACTACCAAGGTGAGGTAGGTGGTCTATACTTTCTTTAGACTTTTTCGGGTGTTTTTCAAGAATTTGGCCAAAATTAATTTTCTCGTAATGTCCAAGGAGGTCTTGTTTTCCAGAAAGTAGCTTTTAGAAGTTTTAGTTAGACCTATTGAGGTTTACCATCAGTTCTGTTTAGGTGTGTTGGAACTCATTACTCCTTTTAAGGTCCCCTGAGGGGTGCGTCTTAAGGGAATATCTTGTTTATGCCTATTAAAAACACACAAGGGGTGTGTTCTTGTGATTTCCTTGTTATAGTAAGTCTGTTAATGACTTGATAGCTTGAGTAGCTAAGTTTAAGAGATGTACTACCTCCTTTCTCTTTCAATATCATGTTATGCCTTGCCTATTTTGATAGTTTGTAGTGTTAAATGGATGTTATGGGTGGGTATACCTATATGTAAATGATTAATGACATGTTAAATGGTTTATATGGGATGGTAGTTCTATATTCTTACGAGAAATGGTTTACATGAGTGGGTATACTCATGGATTGTGATTGTTGACATGAGTGGGTATACTCACCTGGTTATAAATGTATAATTTGAATGCTTGAATGATTTAATGTTTAATTTAATGGTTTTATAGATGCCTTGGACTGCTCTCCTGGGATCTGGAATATGGTAGGGTATGCCTTGGGTTGATTCGACCCCTATGGTCTTGATTCTGTGGGATGCCTCAGGCCTTGCTACCTTGTAGGATCCGGCTTGCATGGGATTTTGTAGGACATTCTATTTCTTTGCTCTTAGGACCCCAACTTGTGCCTAATCAAATTTCCACCATGGATGCACATGGGAATCTATGGGATGCATTAGACATGCTCCTTGGATCTGGAATTCTGTGGTCTAGATATTTATTACCTAGATGACTTGGTCTGCTGACACCTTGGATCCAGCCCTCAGTGTCTACATTTCACTATACAGCATGGGCGTGGGGTGCTACTTCACTATATGGTGTGGCTGTGGGATACTTGTTCTTTTTATACAGTGTAGCTATGTGTTGCAGGATACAAATGTTTATACGGCGTGTTTATGTGACTTGTTTACTGGTTATAGCTTCCCTGATAGGATTTAACTCTCTTTTGCAGGTATCCTTGAGGGTTATTCAGTTTTACTTTTTATAGTAGACTTTTTACATGGGAATATTCACTTACTTACCCATTTTTTACACTTAATAGAACATTTTTAGAATTTCTATTAGAATTGTATAGACATGGGTGGTTTCCTACTGGGATGTTTATCTCACACCCTATTTGGGCCTCCTTGGGGACCCAAAAAGATTATATGGTTATAGGTGATGATAAGTGAAATCACCCTAGTACATGTTGTTTATTGGGGATTTGGAGAAAGGGATCACAGGACCAAGATGAGTCTTGCAATGCTGGGAAACCTTTTTGGTCTTTTTCTCTTTTTGGGACTTGTACTTTACTACATTTCCTTGTACCTGCTTTTGCTATTTTCTAGACACTTGTACCATCATCATCATTTTTGTATATGAGGTACTTCTGGTTATTGATATGTATATTCTTCTATAACTATATTAATTTCAGTTTTCTAATTATTTATTCACTTCCACAATTGTATATTTTTGACTTCTAATGTGATACTTTGGTAATGAGGGCATAGTCACCCCACTGACTCACCTAGGCCCTCACTACTAGTCAACAGCCTATGGTGTTTGGGGAGATGCGCTTAAGTCCTTACGACCAACTGGGCTCAGGGCACTGTTCTGGGTGGCATCGAGGTCTGGGAATTTATAATGTGGCTTCAGAGTGGTTTTCCTTTCTCTGGTTGACTTGATGTTTAGTGAGGTTAGACATTGATATGAAGGAAATGGAGTTTCGTAATAAACTATGCCCAGGAGCAGCTACCCTGTGCATAGGGAAAAGAAATATTGCATTGAATGGAGTTCTGATTTTCTAGATTTTGACTATTATAGTTGATTTTATTTCACCATTGGGTGATTCACTTGATTTAAGCTATTAATATTGATGCAATTTTTGGGTTCTATGTTAGTTGTAACTCTATGATATGAGGGTGTTCCATATCATGCATCATATAGACACTTGAAGGAATCACTTTCCATGCATTATTCCATTCCATATAAGATGCATTAGACATTTCATGTTTTTGTGATTGTTGATGTGATAGTTGTGCCTACTGTTGTGTTAGTTGGATTCATTATACAAAGGTGTGACATCATATTTCAATCCATATGGAGTATGGGCCCTTATGAATTAGGAAATTATTCACCAATAAAATTTAAATGTTGAATGAAATTTTTATATTTATGGTCCGAATGGGAGCCAATGTTTGAGTTCATGAGGTGTTATGGGCCCTCATGGATTTGTAAATTGGTAAAACCTTCATAAGAATTTCTTGAATATATTAATGTGAAATGGAAATGGAAACTAGAATGGTGAAAGTGACTTGACCTAGACCCGGATTTTGAGTGGGTGTGAGGCATAATTTCAAGTGGTTTGTTAGATTTTCTCTATATAGTCCTGGAATTTGAAGTAGGATGTGGGTTTGACTCAGTTTCTAGGAGGGGTTTGACCTCTCCAATGATTTTGAGATTTGTGCTTTGATGTTTTCCATTCATGAGGAATGTGTTTGGAATTATAGAGACATTCCACCATGAATACATCCAGTGGTACACCACAATGAAAGTGATGACCATACATTAGAGACGGTGGGCCACGGGTTATCGCTTCATCCTCTTATAGTTCTAGGTATGGAACCTGAAGTTGTTCTGGACACAGGTGTTGAGGAACAGTTTCATGAGGGTTTCTTTCGTTATATACAAACTTTATAGGGAGCACCATAGTCATCCTTGACTATGTCTGAGCTGACTTGGGTGTTCTAGTAGCAACATACTCCGATATTTTTAGGAGATAGCTGACCACGGGATGCAGAGCTTTAGATAGAGACCATGTTAGAAATATTTGATCATTTATAGACACCTATGGAGTAGAGGGTAAACCTCACAACTTTCATGCTACGTGGAGCGGAAAAGCGTTGGTGTGACGTTCTAAACCAGGCTGATGAGCTGGGTAATATGGGTTGGAATGAGTTCCAAACCCACTTCTACGACTACTTTTATCCCATGCCTATGCGAGAAGAGCAGGCTAGTGAGTTCATAGGTCTAGACCAGGGTGCGATGAAGGTTATGGAATACTCAGTAGACTTTACAGAGCTACAACATTTTGCACTGATGTATCTTACTGATGAGCTATAGAGGGTGATACGCTTCAAGAAAGGTATCAGACATGCCATCTGATCTTAGGTCAATGTGTTCAGGTTTCCTTCTCAATGATATTTTGAATGAGGCACTGATTATAGAGTAGAACATTAGGGTAGATGGGGTTACAGAATAGGGTTGTGTTGTTTCTCACCCCAATGGATCTATGTCTTTAGTTAGGAAGCATCGTATCGAGGCTTCTCGCGACGTGACTACTAGTCAGGTTTTGGGTGCAGGCATCTTGGTGTTTTTTCATCAGTGTGGTAGGTGAGGCCACATGAAAAATCAATGCGACCATGACCCAATTGAGTGATGATATTGTGGCGGTATGGGTCACATACAGCTTTTTTTTCAAGACCTTCCCTCCAACTATGAGTGGTAGGGGTCAACTTCGATATCAGGTTCAAGAGAAGGGTCATCAGATCTGTGCTTGGCTAGGATCTAGAGCAGTGTAGGACGATGAGGCCAAGGTAGTGGTGGTCATAGTCATGGTTTCCAAACACCAATTTCTCAGAGGTAGTAGGGCGGATTAGCTCAGGGTAGCTAGGCAGGGTCACAGGGTCATGGTACAGGCTAGACTTATGTAGTGCAACAGACCCAACAGGAGTAGGATCCAAGACTGTCTACAGTGAGAGGTATAGTTTTAGTAGCTTCTATTATTGCATCTACTCTTTTAGATACAGGTGCCTCTCATAGCTGAATCACTGTATGATTGGTTAAGATCCTTGGGCTTATTATTTTTCTTTCTGAGGGATTTTTGATGAAAGACACACCTTTTGGAGTTAGAACAGTTGATGTAGGCCAGTGTATGGAGTGTCCCCTTGAGGTATGAGGGTGTCACTTCATATGGGATCTTTAAGTCCTCAAAAGGATAGGTTTTTACATCATTATCAAAATGGAATGTCTCGTAGATTATCGAGTATACATTGAATGTTATTGTCGAAGGTTGAATTTCACATTACCAGAGGATGTAGTTCTTATTCACAAGGGTGAATGGGATGTCTAAGAAAGTAAATATAGACTTGATCATAATGGTCTTGGAGGGATGATATCCCGAATTGCAAGTTTGATTTTGGATAATCAGGAAGTGGGTCAAGAAAACTTTCATCCAGTGGTTGATCGCTTCAGAGATGTCTTTCCCGATGACTTTTCTAGTTTACCTCATAAGAGAGGGGTGTATTTCTCCATAAATCTAATTCCAGAATCTACATCGGTATTAATTACTCCTTATAGGATGGATATTACTGATTCACAAGATCTCAAGAGTCTGTTGGAGAATTTTGAGGTGAAGGGGTTAATTAGACCTAGTACTTCTCTGTGGAGTACACTAGTCCTTTTTGAAAAAAAATGCAGACACAAATCTTATGTTATGTATGGATTATCAAAAACTGGACCAGTTTATGGTTAAAAACCAATATCCATTTCCATGGATAGATGACATGTTTGATCAAGATCGAGGATCTCGAGTGTTCTCGAAGATCAACTTGAGGTCAGGATATCACCAGGTGCATGTTCAACCTGCAGACATAACTCATACTTCCTTCTATAGCATCTATGTGTTATATGAGTATCTATTTTTTCTGTTTGGTATCACAAACGTGCCATTGGTTTTCATGGTTTTGATGAACCGAGTGTTCCATCCTTACATGGTTTATTTTTTGGTGGTTTTCATGAAGGATATATTTTGTATTCTCACAATTAACATGACCATGCTATCCATCTTGAGATCGTTTTGAATACAATGAGAGAGCATCTTTTATATGTTAATCTGACAAAATTCCCCTTTTTGATGGATCATATTCACTTCTTATACCACATTATCTCAGAGACAGAAGTTTCAATGGACCCCTAAAAGGTGATGACTGTAGTTTCCTGGGAACAACCCAATAAATTTTTTCATATAAGAAGTTTCTTAGGGATATCTAGTTACTATAGAAAATTTATAAATTGCTTCTCATGATAGCAGTGCCATTGACAGGCTTTACTAAGAAGGGTGTGAAGTTTGTGTAGCAGAATCCTGGGAGATTGCCTTTTAGGAGATGAATGGGAGGCTGACATCAGCTCCAGTCCAGATACTTCCAGAGTAGTGCTAGAGTTACACAGTGTACTATGATGCTTCATGTATTGGGATTAGGGTAGTATTGATGCAGGGGGATCGAGTCATAGCATACGAGTCTCGATAGCTGAGGCCTCATGAGAAGAATTACCCTACGCACGGTCTCAAGTTAGATGTGGTTGTTCATGTGTTGTGCTGTTGGAGGCACTATTTACTAAGAGAGCATTTTTTTGGTGTACACAGACCACAAAATCCATAATTAAATATTTTTTTAGCATGATCCAAATTTGAGACAGTGAAGGTGGGTGGAGTACCTAGAGTCCTTTGACTTCGATCTTGCCTACACACCTAGAAAGGGAAATGTAGTTGCTGATGCTCTGAGCAAGAGGACTCAGATACAGGCAGTGCAGTAGGCCAGCAGTGAGTGAAAGATTATGGTGTTGTTCTTTGAGATTCATCTAGAGGTGCACGATAGATAGGGGCAGACTTTCCGTTCATCCTTAACTATTACATTTACAATGCTGGATAGAGTTAAGATGAGGCAGTTATCGAATTCAGAAGTCCTAGTTCTATGGGATGTTGTGGAAGGTGAGGACCTTCTTTTGGGTTGGACAGTAGGTGATGATGAGATCCAACATATCCATGGATGTTTCTGGGTTCCATTGGATATATGTGAGGAGTTGATGTGGGAGTCTCATGCTTCATCTTAGGCAGTGTATCCCGGGGTTACCAAGATGTACATTGACTTGAGACGTCAGTACTGTTGGATAGGAATGAAGAGAGATGTGGCTAATTTTGTAACAAGGTGTTCCACCTGTCAGTAGGTGAAGGCGGAACATCGAGGACCAGCTGGGATTTTATAGCAGTTACTTATCCCAAAGTTAAAATGCGATGACTTCGCGATGGATTTCATGATGGTTTCTATGATTTCACCTTGAGGTAATGATGTTGTGTGGGTTGTAACTTACAGGCTTACGAAGATTTCACACTTCTTGCAGATCAAGGAGACCTTCGGTGTTGATGATCTTGGAAGGTTGTACATCTGAGAGGTTGTACGACTTCATGGGGTCCCACGCACTATTATTTTAGATAGGTACTCCCACTTTATGTCTCATTTATAGAAGATTTTTCATGGTGAATTTGGTACATAAGTTCTTTTGAGCATAGCATACCACCCTCAGACTTATTTCCGGTTAGAGTGCACGATACGGGTGCTAGAGGACATGTTGTGAGCATGCATCTTGGATTTTAGGGGTTCTTGGGAGAGGTACATTCCCCTAGTTGAGTTCGCCTACAATAACAGTTATCAGACAACAATATATATGGAACTATATAAGACTTTATACCCTAGGTCATTTCTTTTTTCCCTATGGTGGTTAGAGGTTGGTGAGGCAACTTTACTAGGATCGTGTCTCATGCAGGAGACTTCTGAGCATGTCCAGTTGATTCAGAAGTAGATGGATACTAGATAGTATTGTCAAAAATCATACACTGATCGTCATAGACAAATTTTAGAGTTTGAGGTTGGGGATCGGGTTTTCTTGTGTGTTTCACCAAGGTTAGGACACATGCGGATCAGGAGACAGGGTAAACCTTCATCGAGATATGTTGGGCTGTTAGAGGTTTTAGAGGGAGTCGGGTCAGTTTCCTATCAGTTGCAGTTACCTCAGAGCTATCGATCCATGAACGCAGTCTTCCATTTATCTCAAATATGTTGTTATCACTCAGAACCATATTATATATTTTAGCCTGAGGAGGTTGAGATTTAGGTTGATGCATCCTTTGAGGAGTATCTGATTCATATCGTTGAAAGGAGCACGAAGGTTCTCCAAGGCCGGTCATTTCCTCCAGTACAGTTGCTATGGAATCATGTCCATTTACAGGATGAGACTTGGGAGAGGGAGTCTAACGTATGTTCTCAGTGGCCGGAGTTGTTTTTATCCAAATCTTGACCACCCTTTGGAGAGAAATTCATGGACAAATTGCTATAAGAGGAGAATATTTTAACATCCCTGGGTTTTTCTTGAGGTACAGATCTTCCATTTTGGGTTAAATGTGTTTATTTCCTTTTTGTCTTACCCCCTAGGTCAGGCCATGGTCCGGTTGGGTTTTTTAGGGGAAAAAGGTAAAAATAGGCTAAAATCTGGCCACATTCCAAGTACACATCATATACTTGGTCTAAACGTCATGTAATTCAAATACAGGTTGTGTACTTGGTTTTCATGATGTGTAGCCAGTTTGGCTCATAAAAAAAGTAAGTTGGATTACATGTTGTGTACTTGTCCGGTGAGTTTTTTTATAAAAGAGGCAGTAGTTCATATTTTTGACGTAAAAGCTTCTCCTCTCATTTTTGGAACCCAGAAACCATCTATTCTAGTTTTTCAACTATTGAAGCCATCTAGACTCTGATTTGAGTGTCATATGTCACATTAAAACAGTATCGATAAGTACTTGATTCATTTTTAGTCAGTCTTGATTCTTCAAAAAATGATTGTGCTATTTGGATTTAGTCTCATATTCCTTAATATTATGGTATTCGTCTGTTCTTCATATTTCTTCCAAACCGAGGAGAATCAGGACACAATATTGGATGATCTTTCTAATACCGAGGTGAGGTAGAATTTCTATACTTTCTATCAGCTTTTTCGGGTCTTTTTCGAACATTCGACCAAAATGTCTTTTGTTGAACTATCCAGGGAGGTCTTGTTTTTGAGTGAGTAGCTTTTAGTATCTATTGATGGGCTTAGTGGGGTTGACCATGGGTTCCATTTAGGTGTGTTGGCACTTGTATCTCTTTTTGAGGTCCCCTTAGGGTGATCCTTAAGGGAATAGCTTGTTTATTCCTATTAAAACCACCCAAGGGGTGTGTTCTTGTGATTTAATAGTTAGAGGAATCATGTTAATTACTTGATAGCTTGATTAGCTAGTTTAGGAGTTGTAATGCCTCCTTGCTCTTTGAATATCATGTTATGCCTTGCCTATTTTGATAATTTATCATTTTAAATGGATGATATGGGTGTGTATACCTATATGTAAATGATTAATGGCATGTTAAATGGTTTATATGGGAGGGTAGGCCCATATGCTTACGATAAATTGTTTTCCTGAGTGGGTATACTCATAGCTTGCGTTTGTTGACGTGAGTGGGTATACTCACATAGTTATAAATGTTTAATTTGAATGATTGAATGCTTGAATGCTTAAATGGTTTAATAGATGCCTTGGATTTCTCTCCTTGGATCTATAATGTGGTATTTGATTCCATAGGTTTATTTTTCCCCTTGGGTATTTATTTCGTGGGATGCCTTTGGCCTTGCTACCATGTAGGATCTCGCTTTCTTGGGCCCACATAAGATTTTCTATTGCCTTTCTCCTAGGACCCCATCCAGTGCCTAATTGAGTTTCCACCAGGGATTCCCATGGGACTCGATGGGATTCCTCATACATGCTCCTTAGATCTAGCCCTCTGTGGTCTCGATATTTATTACTTGGATGTCTTGGTCTGATGACACCTTGGATCCATCCCTCAGGGTCAACATTTCACTATACGGCGTGGTCGTAGGGTGCTACTTCACTATATGGTGTGGTCGTGAGATACTTGTTCATTTTATATAGTGTGGTTGTGGGTTGTAAGATATATATGGATGTACAGCGTGGCCGTGGGAATTGTTTACTTGTTATAGATGCCTTGTTATGAGTTAACTCCCTTTTGCAGGATTCCTTGAGGGTTGTTCAGTTTTACATGCTGTAGTAGAATTATTCCATGCACATATCCACTTACTGACCTATTGTATACACTTGCAAGAACCTTTATAGAATTATTGTTAGAATTGTATGGACTTGGGTGGTTTCCTACTTGGATTTTTTTTTTCACACCCCCTTTAGGCCTCCTTAGGGACCCAAACAGATTATATGGTTACAGGTGATGATAAGGGAAAGCACCCTAGTATAGGTTGTTGACTGTGGCTTTGGAGCAGGGAAGTATAGAACCAAACTGAGGCTTGCGATGCTGGGATACCTTTTTGTTCTTTTGTTTTTTTAGGGACTCATACTTTATTACATTTCCTTGTACCTTATTTGGCTTTTTTCTTGACACTTCTACCGTATGAATCATTTTTGTATATGAGATACTTCAGGTTATTGATATTTATATTCATGTTTGACTGTATTACTTTTAGTTGTCTGCTTATTTATTCACTTATGGTATTTCATGTTTTTGAATTCCACTATGATACTCTGGTAATGAGGGTATAGTCTCCCCACCAACTCACCTAGGCCCTCACTGCTAGTCAGCACCCTTTGGCATTTGGGGAGATGTGATTGAGGACATGTGACCAACTGGGCTTGAGGCACCATTTCAGGTGGCATCAGGGTCCAGGACATTACAAATACTTTGGAAATTCAAGACATGGGTTGGGGACTAGTTAATTAAATTCCCTTGATGCATCGATAGTCTCTTGATATGAAGTTATTTGGTGAAAACCCCTTCATGTTTATTTACTAAATGAATCAGACGGGTTTCTACCCACATACTAAAACTCGCAAGAAGACTAATCTTGATAGTAACTATCTGGAGGACATATCTTTATTGTTTAAATTTTTGACACAATGAATTTCCTGAATTTTAGATATTAATATCCATATGATTTTCACTATTAGAGAATCTAAGGATTCATTTTCATTTTTAGTTTATTGATTACATATCAGGTGCTTTCATCTATTTACCTTTCTGTGTTCATTATGATCACTGATTCAAGTTAGATTCCACTATACATTACCCTTACTGATCATTTGATCTCACCCATTTCTTATGTTTAATTTTCCTCAGGTTACCAAGATGTTTATTGTAAATTATATACAAGGTTAAACAAGGATAATAATGGTGTTCTGAAAGTAAATATTTTTTTTCATTTTATGTTTAAAATGTAATCTGAATTTTAAACATTTATCTCTTTTACCATCACTACTAAACTATTCATTCCCTTAGGATGTGATTCCTTGTATCTTATGCCAATGTAATAAAGTAACTACAAGCTCCGTACTACTGGGATAGGGGGATTATAGTTGGTATTAGAGAAATTTTATTTGAAACCTTGGAAACTATATTTAGGAAACCTAGATTAGGGAATAAAACCCTATGAATGAATTTGAGGATAAGCCTATGTATAAGATATCATCCTATTGATTTGATAATGATAATGGATAACCTAGGTTATACCTAAGGATTCATATATTGAGAAATGTTTTGGATTTATACTTCGTATAAATGATTCTTCATGACTATATCACTCTGATTTTGTTTCTCACATTGTACTTTGGGTTTGGTAAATGGTTAGAATGAGAAAGGTTATACAAGTAATATCTATATTGATAATGATAAATATAATAAAAAAAAATTAAAAGGAATGAGGTATTAAAAAATAAGATGATGAATTGTAGTTAATGGTTTAAGAATGAGGTGGAATGATTAAATTTATTATGTATTTTGATACAAGAATTATTTCATCAATGGTGATCTGATTATAAGAATCATGAGATATGTAAGGATTGTACTGAGTACTTATTCTTTAATTATATGAAATAATTCATGTTTCATTAATATTTTAAAGTGATAAAATATTTGGTATGTGAAAATAAGAGTTTCCTTAGATTGTTTATTTGATATTATGTTAAGATTTATTTTGGAAATTTAGAGACCTTTTTGGACTGTGAATTTAGAAAGAGATATTTTGGATGATTCTTAAGGTTATAATGGATTATTTTGAACATTTGATGTTATTTTTTTAGGATAATGTATAATTTATTGCATATTTTTTTCTAACCATTTTGGTTTCAATAAATATTTAATGGTTGAAGGAATAACTGATGGATCTTATGATTCATTAAAGTGCTTCATGTATAAAAAATTCATCTTGAATATCCAATTACTAGAATAAGAGATAAAGTGAAAATATATTAAAGAACAACCAAAAATAATATCATTCTTATAACATGTAATTAAATAAAGTAAGATTATTTTCTCAAGTAATTATATGAATAGTAAAATAATCCCTCAACTATAGGAATATAATTTGGAAGGAAAATGAAATTCATTAAATTTTCTTACCAAGAAATCAATGGCCTTTTAACTGATCATATATTTATGGTCTTAGGATGGTTAAAATTTTAATTAACATATTATCTAACACAATATATCAGAACTTGATGGTTTGATTTACTTTTCATGTTCCAATTTTCACTTTTTACTGATGATTTCCTATTCAAAAGCCTAATTTTTTTGTGACCATCACATTTCCCTTTCCCTTTTATTAAGTGGATATTTTATTAACCTTATTTTAAATGGGGTTTCCCACAAAGGTATTTTTAACTATCTACCATTGATTTTAAAAGTGAAATTTAATATTGCGAGGATTAAATTTATTGAAGGAGGGGAGAATGTAACACCATAATAATTTATGGTTGGTATCATTTTAAATTTAATCTCTTCTATAGCAAACCTTTCACACAACATTAAGCTTAACGAACAATGATATACTATTAATATTATTATTTAAAATGAAATTATATCTTAGCTGTTAAATTGGTGGTTATAAATTGGACTACCTTATAAAAATATATTATTTAATTCATTAGTTATCAATTAATTAGAAATAAATATAAAAACCAATTCAATATAAATAAAATGTTTTTATGAAAACTATTTAAATTCACATATGTGTGTTTTATACAAGTAAAATAAAAAAATCATGTTTTTTGGATTATATTAATGAAATTTAAAGATAATATATTCAATATAATTTTTCAAATTCATCCTATCTATTTTATAGAAAATATATTAGACCAAATATAATTTTACGCATAAAATATTTATTTTTATAAAAACACAATTTACCACATTTTGATGGTGCATAGGTATTAAATGTATTTTTTGAAACTATTATAAATTATATTTAAAAAAATATTAGTTTAAATCATAATATAAAAATTTATTAGTTTTAATTTTTGGTATTTTTCTGATAATTTTCATGTTTTTATGAAAAGTAATAAAATGTTGCATTTTAATTGAAAACAGTATTTTCATCTAAATAATTTATAGTGCTAAATTATATTTTTAACTAGTTTTAAAGTATACTTATATAGTTTTTATCATTTAATATAATTAATTTCATTATAGTTAACTTCATGTTAAATTATTATAAAAACATTTTAATCTTTTAGAAATTTCACTTCAAAAACATGTATTCTAATTCTGTCTATGGGATTAATTTTTTGAAATAATGTGTTATGAATTTTGATTAATGTATTCCATAATTTGAATCATAAGTTTCAAATTTATTAAATAGGTCCCATTTATTTTTGGACAATATGAATTGTAGCTTTAATAGTTTTTTTAATTACCAAGGTTAATGGTGAATCAAGTTAATTAAGGGTAAAAATAATATTATAAATATTATAAAATTACCATAACACTTATCCTAATTTTATCAGATGATTCAGTGACAACCAAAAGAATCATTCGAATGATTTTATGGGATATTGGGTCCACTTGGATGAATTTAAGCCTTTTATAGTATTTTATTCCAAGGAAGGTCAAATATGTAATTCTCATGTTTTTAATAAGTATTAAATTTTTTATATATGGTTATTCAGATGATATCTTCAAATATAAATAGTCATTTGAAATATAAAATATTTATCTTATTCATGATAATTTATGTTTAATTTTAAGGGAATAAAGAATTAAATTTCGAATTTCACAACAATGAAGCAATAATTGTTTAATTAATGGACATATCAATTAAACGTTATTAAAAATTTTAAAATAAATTTAATTTGATATAATTAACGTCCAAAAATGAATTTTAAAGATGATATAGACATATAATGGATATATTAAATGTTTTTTTACAAATTTATCTTGTAGTTATGATATTTTTGAAAGCTAAATTAATGAATAGTATCAAAATTGACATTAATGATATTTTAAAAAATATATTTTATTAAATTATATAAATTTAATAAAAATATATATATCTCATAAATATTATTAGTATAAAGATGAAAATATATTCCATGAATCATTTATGGTTATTTTGTCATTTTATTTTAACTACATAAACCTTCAAAGAGTAAATACACATTTCTTTAGAGTAAGAGTTAAAGGGTTTAAATAAGGGTTAAAACCAAAAGATAAGGGTAAAAATGTGACCTAAGTTTGTCTAAAAATTATTTTATGAATATTATTTGACCCTTATCACCTTAATATTTTATTTTAGTTGTTCAATATACACTTTTCAAGGAAAATAACTTATATATTATTTAAATCTAAGACAGTTACAAAGTGTCACATTATTTTTATTTAATATCATTTATGTAACCATGTAGTAAAAAACCAAAATAAGAACTATAAAAATGTCTATTTTGATCTTAATGATATTATTTTTATTATAGAAATTTATTTTTATTTTTTAGAAATTATATAATCACTATAAATACTTATGCAATGATAATACTTGATTTATATAGTTACGAGAAAAAAATAATTGATTTTAAATGTATTACATTTGATATATTTGGGATGTGTTTGATGAACCTAATGTGTGTATACATTTCTATATATATAATTGAAGATAAAAGCATGTTTTCAGCAAGTATATGTTGTTTCATGAACATATTATTTGATTTTGGTGAATCTGTTTACTTGCAGGAGCTTTCTGGATTAATACACAGATCAAGGGAAGTTTGTGAAAATTTTGAAACAACACGGCGTGTACTTTTTTACACGCCGTGTACATCCAGGTAGGGACACGGACCGAAGGAGGAAGTACATGCCCATGTCACCAGGCAGAAGATACATGCCATGTGTGGTTGCGCTACACACCGTGTACTACTTTCTAGAAGTAGTAGTTGTCGAAGAAGAGTCCACATGCCCATGTGGCCGTTGATGAAGACACGACGTGTTTGAACTTTTACATGTCATGTCAGCTATTCTAGAAGGGGATGGCAGCTAGACGTGTGCACTACATGCCGTCTATGGTGGCGCTACATGCCGTGTACACCCAACCACTAGGCGACGCCGTGTTCAAAAGTCAAAGACAGCGTGTTAGGTCGCCTACCCGTGGAGAAATTCGCGCGAAAGTGCGTTGAAGAAAAGTACACGGCGTGTAATTTATATACATGTCGTGTACTTTATTTCTCTATAAAAATAATCCTTGGACTACTGATTTTATGGAGTTCAGAACCATTGAGAGGAAAGGGAAACTCTGCTATCACCATTCCCGAAGCTACCAAGGTGTCGTCACTCCGCCAATCCACCTTCTGATACTCTACCTCAACGCCTACACGATGAATCTGTCAGGTATCACGTGTGTCATTTCTCTCCAAAATTCTATGTGTAACTAAACCCCTCGTGTTGGGGCTGTGGATTATGGGATCATAATTTGTATATTGTTTTATATAGTTGTGTTTGAATCGTTCTAATTCATCTTACTCTTCTTAAACCACTGTTTAATATAACTGAGAATTCTTAGCCATACCAAGGGAAGGATTATCAGCGATACAAAAGAAAAGTAATGGTGAAAACATCCATGACCATTGGAAGGTTTTCACCGATTCAAATAATAGACTGGACATAACAAAGAATTAAGGACTTTTAATACCGGACCAAGGAGTCAGCTGCTCTAATTCCAAACAAGAGGAACCAGACCAAGGAAATCTTGTAACAAAATGAAATCTTGAATGATTGAATTATTATGAACAACACAACCATTTAAACAATCCGCATAAGAACTCCTTATTCACCACAGCCCCGACACGTCTTTTCTTTACATTTTTATGAACTCTTTGAATTTACCTGTTGTTTTCTTTCAAAATGTATCCATTCTTCAAAGTAAATCAATTTAGTTTCAATCAAAACCCAAAAATCAACCCAATCATTTCTAAATTTTTCATACTTCACCTAATTAAGTATTAACTCAATTAAATTCATGCACGCCACGGTTCCCTGTGGATCGACCCCGAACTTATGCTATACTAAAGTTCTAAGAACGGGTAATTAATTTGGGATGCATATAACATCAATCAATGATAATCGAGACCAGTGTTAATGTTTCAAATTAATTATAAAGATCTATTTGATAATTTAGAAAAAATTTAATGCATTTAATTCTAATTCACAATTTTTCTTAATGTATTTGATGTCAAATTAAATGAATAATATCAAATTTGACAATAAGAAAATTTTATTAAATTATTTAAAAATAAATTTTATATATTATTAATTACAGAGAGGATATAATATGGTCTAAAATTTATTCCTCTATTGATTTATAGTCCATTTGGAAGTCTTTTTCAATAGAATTGAGTTAGTATGTTTTAATAATTTCAAGATATCAAAAATTGTCCCTCTCCTAAATTATTAAATGAAACCTCCTCCCTCACTTCCACACACAAATTTGAGCCATATATCCCTAAAAACCCTGCCCATTTCTCCAATTAAAATCCTTATTTATGTTCTATATGTTTTTTTACTTCAAAAATAACTACCATATATCTTATAAGAAGAGATTAAAGGAAGTCCACAAAAGAATATGTAATCGTCTTTATCGACGCTCTCAAGTTAATTTATTATTATAATTCATATTAATGTCTTGATTATATGATAAATTAAAAACTCTAGTATAAAATATATTTATATATGTTTATATTATTATATTACAATCTTATTCCACCTTTTATCCATACTATGAAAAATGAAAACACTGCACGTGTGTATGTATGACTTACTATCTCCATAATGTGGTGTAATCTATTTTTCATTACCACTTTACTTGGAGGAGTATAATGATAGAAATAATGGATATATATTTAAATTATTACATGATATTGATTCTGGGTAACTAATATACCATCCAATTCCTTACCCTTTCACTCATTAAGGGAATGATATTGTCTCTCGTGCATATATGCAGCATACCATCTCCACAACGTGATGTGATTAATTCTATTTATCAAACATTCAGGAATGGATATAAAATATATATTTAAGGATTAAATATTATATTTATAAAATTAATATCATTATAGAGATGTTGGATATATAACCAAAGCATAATAATCAATACTTACATGAAAAAACATGAATAGGAAAATAAAGTAGTTAACACACGAAAGAAGGGTAATAATAAAATATTATTAAAAAAATGGGTGCTAAGATGATATAATAGAACCATATATGATATCATAAATATGAATATTGTTCTATTATAAATTAATATATTGCCTCAAACCGTTGTACAAGAAGTTAAATTGTGTATAACCAAAATGAAGTGTGATGTAAGGGTTTTTCTTTTCCCACTTTTATTTCTATGATATATGTCTTATTGACCAATTATTCTTTTTTATGTGGTGTAATTACCCTTGGGTATATCATTTCATGAATCTCTTTGTCTTTATGGTATTCAATGTTTTATTTGATAATTATTTACTTTCATGTTTCTAATGATTCAAATATTTCAATGTGGTATGGGAACTTTTCTTTAAAAATATATTTTTAAATTCATTATTCAATATATGGGGAATAATTTGGACAAGAAAGAAACGGGTTGAGAACAGGTTAATGAAAGTCGTTTAATTCATCTGTAGTCTCTTGAGATGAAATTTGTCAATGAAAACCCCCTTCATGTTTGTTTAAAAGAAGAATTAGATGGTTTTTTACCCACATACTAAAACTGGCAAGATGATTTATCTTGACCTAACTATCTAGAAGATATATATTGATAGTTAAAACGTTCAACATTAAGCATTTATTTCATTTCACATACTAAAATCTATAATTTTTTTACTATGAAAAATATATGGTTTCATTTTCATTCTCATTTTATTGATTACATAGCATGTGTGTTTAGTTTTTTATCTTTTTCATGACCCGTCCCACGAGGCCCATGTCGCGACTACCCCAAGACCACCTTCCATAGGCCAGGGGCTGGCGACTAGCACCAAAGGCATAATTCCCTAAACTGGGAAGGCATTTCCTTTATAACCTGTAAACACACACAACTGAGCACACATCTAGATACAAAATGCTAAGTAAAATTTTATAACAAAGAGAGTGCTGAAAAGAAAAAGGGGCCGGAAATACAAGCCCAACTGTAAAGTATAAGAAACCTAAAAGTACAAGAACAACTGAAGAAAAGTAAAATAGTTTCTCAGTCTTCCTCTGTGGTTCCTAACTAAAGGGTAGGTACAGATCACCTCCTCATCACTCCATGTCTGTTTATCTCCTCCATGTACCGACTCGTCGTAAGGTCCACATCTGGG
Organism: Viscum album; assembly: GCA_963277665.1. Classification (NCBI taxonomy): domain Eukaryota; kingdom Viridiplantae; phylum Streptophyta; class Magnoliopsida; order Santalales; family Viscaceae; genus Viscum; species Viscum album. Next base: position 1,545,142,201 of record OY728153.1, on the reverse strand, counting down.
TATTGTCCAGTCCCGGTACCCTCATCCTTAGTTAGCATTGTCTGTCATCTCCAACCAACACAACAAGGTGCGGGCATAGCCTGTGTAGGGGTGGGTATAACGATACTCAGTAGCAACCCCGAGACCCTCAAAGTCTCACAAAAATACACTAAGGATAAACCAAAAAGAATGAAATCAACAGATAATCATACTTAGGTATATTCCCATACATATACCTAAGTTATCAAGTGATCCATCTCAATCATGAGGAATGCACAAAAGTACTGACTCAGCTCAACCAGGATTCAATTTTAGGGGTAGTATCTTGTAACATACCCAGTCACATTATCGAAACCTCGACTAGTGGAGAACTCCTGCTCAATTGAGTATAGTGGGCCGGTCGTGACACTTAGCGTGCTTCCCACTAACCTTGGACTACTGAGGTACTCCTCCTTTCGAGTACCGTGGGTCTGCTACATCACACAGAGGTGCTCCCCATCGTGGGTCTGCCACATCACCAAGTGTGTTTCTCCACTGTGGGTCTGCCGCGACACCAAGTCGCTCCCCACTGGGCTAGTAGAGTCACTCTGAGTCAAACGGTCAGTAGTCATCAAGTCTCATCCTGCTACTAGGTCTCCACACAATGCTCACTCGTCTTCTAAAGGATCCTCTCCACAAGCTACTGGTCGATACTCCATCTGTCACAAAGTCCCACAAATAAGTATCTCAAAGTTCCGACAAGCATTATGGGTCTCAACGCAATAGACGGCCCATTAATCAGATGTCTGGTCTGTGAGTTATTAGTCCTTTAGTCCCGGGGGCCCGGTTGGATTCGTGCATGATCCAACCTATCCATATCTCAACTATACCCCAACTCCAGTGGGGTATACTCAAAGGGATAGCCATGCTCCATGTTTTCCAGCGCCATTGACGGTTCGTCAAACGGACGTCTAGGGCCAAAGATATGGACAAAAGAAAATAAAGGGTCGAAGTGGGCCTGGGTCCGGTTCGATCTGGTCAGACCAACCCAATTTGGGTCGACCCAACATGACATGTTGGGTCTATCCCATCTCATTGGGTGGGCCAGCCCGTTGGGTTCGGCCCGGCCTACTAAGCATAGCCCAGTAGGCCACGAGGGGCCACGGAGGGCCAAGAGGGCACGGACCGGTCGCGGGTCAGTGCGAGGGCGGTTCGGCCCCAGAGGGCGCCGCGTGGGTCGCTCGGCCCAGAGGTCGCTATAAGGGGGGGTCGTCCTAGGGTGTGGGGCCAGTTCAGCTGGGGTTCGGGGCCGGTTCAGCTAGGGCGCCGCAAGAGCTCAGGTCGGTTCGGCTCAGGGGGTCGGCCAGCTGTGGTGGCTGGGTGGCTCCGGAGGTCGGTGGGCTAGTGTGACCAGGGCGGCTCGGGAGGCCGATGGGTGGCATGAGCCGGTGGGAGGCGTGGCAGGTAGGTGGCGCGGTCGACTGGTGGTGTGGCCGTCGGGCGGCGTGGTTCAGCCCAGGGCGGCGAAGCTGGTTCGGCCAGGGGCAGGGCGAGTCACAGAGGTCGTGTGGGGAATGGTCATGGCCTTCTTCATATTTGAAACTGTTGTCACCTTCATCCATTTCTAATAACACCACTAAGAATAATAACGGAAGAGGGGCATGTTTATTTGGCCCACACCCTCCGCGTTTATAGTGGTAGCAAGCGGTTCATCAAGAACATAAACAAAGAACAAACATGGAAGATATTTTAAAACATCATTTCCCATAATCCCTCAATAATTTCTATTCCCAACCTTATAAAGGAAAAAGAGGTAAGTACATGGTAACTGTTAATCTAATAATTAATAATCCCCTACAACTACCCACAACAATTTATTCCCAACCCACAAAGAAAACATTCGCAGATCAACTTGATAATAAGTTGATCCGCGTTCTTTGTTTTTAGAAGGAAATAATCAAGGGAATTAAATCATACTTAATTAAAAAACCTACCTTGTTTGATGTTGGTTGATGTTGGTTGATGTTGGTGCGAGAAGTCAGACATCGATTCGTTGTAGACAAACACTTCCTACGTCAAAGGAAGTTCTTGAGGAAGAAGGTCGAAGTCATCGACGTTCTTCGTGGAGGCAGAATTCTTCATGGACGAAGTTCATTGTTGGAGAGATTTCTCTCTAAGTCCTTCTCTCCCAAAATTCCACAAAAAAATAGATTAAACCATCTATTATTTTGTTGGCAAGAATTCAAAAGGCCAAGAATAATTAAGGTGGGTGGCATAATAAATTATGGGAGGTGGTGGAACCATTAAGGGAGAGGTTGGAAAAATTAATTGTGGAGGAAGCCCAAGAGCCTCCACCACATTAATTAGGGAGATGAGAGGTTTTCCACTCACCCATTAATAGGGGTCAGGTGGTCCCCACCCCCAAATTTAAATTGGGAGGTTTTGAGATCTTGTGTGGTACCCACCAAAATAAATCTAGAAGAGTAGGATTAGTTCCGGTGGACCCCACCCCTGAACATCCACATGGTAGGTGGTTACAACAAAATAAAATAAAATATGAGTTTATTTTATTTCATTAATTCCATGAAAAACCCAAAAACTATCTTTCACACTCAACCCACTGTCGTCGAGGTGAAGGTCTCCTTAAGTGAATATCCTCGATGCGAGTTCAATGGTGTGCTCAGATTTCAATTCTGAGCACCGGTTCAGAAGTTAGAAAAACTCACTTGCACATTTATTGAACGTACCTGACCTAAAGTTAATAAATTCATTCTAGGCACTCTGGTCCTCGAAATCATGTGCCGTAAATTTTTGCAGACCCGTCAAATTCCTATATATTTAAAAAAATTACATGGAAATTCCAGGTCTTTAAATTCTCCCCACCCCAGGCTTTACATCTCCATAAGCCACAACTCAAACCAAGGGAACAAGTGGGGGTACTGAGCACGCATCTGAGCCTTCTGCTCCCATGTGCTCTCCTGGAGGTTCTCGTGCTACCAGCGAACGCGTACCAAAGGTATCGACCGTCCATGAAGGACCTGCTCCTGGCGATCCTCAATCTCTACTGGAACCTCCGTAAAAGTCGCCCCATCGTCGACATCCATCTCGCCATGGTCGATGATGTGAGAAGTGTCATGCACGTATCTCCTCGATAGGGATATGTGGAAGACGTCGTGTACCCAGTGAAACTAAGGTGGAATAACTAAGCAGTATTCCACCGCACCAACTCTATTGAGGACCTGAAAAGGTCCGATGAACCTTGGAGATAACTTTCCACCTCGGCCAAATCTCCGTAAACCTTGTCGAGGTGAGACCCATAGAAAGACGTGGCCACCATCCTCAAACTCCAAAGGTCTCTTTCTTCTATAGGAATATGTTTTTTCCTACTCTGTGCAGTCTTCATCTGCTCTGGGATGATCTGCACCTTCTCCGTGGTAGCCTGTACCATCTCTGGTCCCACTAGTGCTGACTCCCCGAGGTCAGTCCAGCACAAAGGTGATCTATAAGGTCACCCATATAATGCCTCAAAATGTTCCATACCAATGGTGCAGTGATAGTTGTTGTTGTAGGAAAACCCTACCAAAGGCATGTGATCCTCCCAACTGCGATTGAAGTTGAGGACATAAGCGCACAACATGTCCTCGAGGGTCTGAATGGTCCGCTCAGTCTGACCATCCGTCTGATGATGGAAGGCGGTGCTCAAACGAAGTTGCATCCTGAAAGCCACCAGCAACCCCTTCCATAGCTGGGAAGTAAAATGTGTGTCATGATCGGAGATAATCTTTGAGGGTACTCCATGTAGCCGCATAATCTCCTATACATAGAGGCGTCCCAGGCTCTCTTATGAACCCTGCTCTCTGATCAGTAGGAAGTGGGATGACTTAGTGAGTCGGTCAATGATCATCCAAATTGAGTCATGACCTCTGGATGTATGTGGAAGTCCTATCACTAATTCCATGGATATCCCATCCCACTTCCACTATGGGACCTCTAGAGGCTGAAATAAGCCAGCTGGTACCTGATGCTCCACTTTCACTTGCTGACCATTGAGGCATCGAGAAACGAAATATGCTACTGCTTTATTCATTCTCGGTCACCAATTCTCTCATCAGAGATCCCGGTACATCTTTTCCACTTTTGGATGCACTGCTAGAGGGGATGTGTGGAACTCCCTCAACACTTCCTCTTAAATTGACACTAGTATCATGGTACGTACTCTAAAGAGGATGACATGCTCCACACCTTTAGAAAATCCATCAGGTGCATGTACTGTAGATATCTGAGCACGTCGTGTCTCGAAGTCAGCATCCCCATGTTGTGCCTCCTTGACTCACTGAAGAAGTGGGGGAGTGACTATAAGAGACTCTAGAAAAGCTTCTCTTTCTCTATCCACAAAGGATATCTGCAAAGTGTCCAGCTGCTATGTCACCTTACCTATCAGAAGTATACCAGATCTCTTACTGAGTGAATCTACAGAAACGTTCCCTTTCCTAGGAGTATAGACTATCTCGAAGTCATAGTCCTAGAGGAACTCAAACCTATGTCATTGTCTCAGGTTCAGGTCCTTCTGAGAGAAGATATACCTGAGACTCTTTTGATTAGAGTGCACGGTAAAATTCTCACCCATCAGATAGTGTCACCACATCTTCAAGGATAAGACCACTACTACTAAATCCAATTCATGGGTACCATAGTTCTAATCATGTTGTCTCAGCTTTCAAGAACCATATGCGATCACTGCTCACTCCTGCATCAGGACACATCTGAGCCCGGTTCCTCATGTGTCGCAGTAAACTATGTACCCTACACCCTCCTCTAGAAGCCTCAAGATGGGGGCACTAGTCATCTTATGCCTCATCTCATGAAATCTTTGCTGGCATCTCTCCAACCACACAAAGGGTCGCCCCTTTTTCGTCAAGGCTAATAGTGGTGCTGAAACTCTAGAGAAATCTGGCACAAATCTCTGGTAGTATCCAGCCAAACCCAAGAAACTCCGTACCTCCATCACACTCCTAGGTGGCTCCCAAGAAAGTACCACCTCAATCTTCACTGGATCCACAGCAACTCTAGCCTCCGAGATGACATGTCCCAGAAAGAGAACCTCTCAGATCTAGAATTGGCACTTTGAGAGCTTACCATAAAGGTGGTTCTCTCGGAGTGTGTCCAATACTACTCGCAAGTGATAGGCATGCTCCTCCTCAGTATTCGAGTAGATCAGAATGTCGTTGACAAAGACTATGAAAAAGTGGTCAAGGTATGGTTGAAAGATCCTGTTCATGAGTCCCATGAACACTACTAGATCGTTGGTCACGCCGAATGGCATAACCAAGAACTTGTAATAGCCTTACCGACACCTGAAGGAAATCTTCTACACATCCTTGTCTCACACTCTGAGCTTGTGATAGCCTGATCTGAGGCCTATCTTCGAGAACCAATGTGCTCCCTTCAACTGATCAAAGAGGTCGTCAATCCTCGGAAGTGGTTACTTGATCTTCATGGTCACCTGGTTCAGGTGATGGTAGTTTACACAAAGCCTCAAGCTCCCATCCTCCTTCTTGGAGAATAGAATCGAGGCTGCCCAAGGTTAAACACTAGGTCGGACGAATCCCTTCCCCTGAAATTCCTCTAGTTGTACCAGAAGCTCTCAAAGCTCTACGGGATCCATCTGGTATGCTGGTGTAGATATCGGTGTTGTCCCGGGGTATAATTCAATGTAAAAGTCCACCTCTCTTTGAGGAGGTAGACCTGAGACATCATCAGGGAAACAATCTGTGTACTGGTCCACCACTACAGGATAACTCGGACTCTCCACAACAACAGCTCTGAGGGTAAGGCTTGCCAACTGATGAGTGATCGGTTGCACTCTCCTCCGAGCAAGTCCATCCTATGCTGCAAAGGCTCCTTTCTCGCCAGTGAAGGTAAACCTGATTCCATCCATGTGGACACACCGCACTTTGCGCCTAATACAGTCAGTCAGAGTATGGACTATATATAACCAGTCCATACCCAAGACGACATCGTAAGTACTCGACGTCGCTACTAGAAGATCCCAGCCGAAGATCTTGCCTCCTAGAGTAAGCTCAAACTACTGGAACCAGTACGTAATCGTCGAATCCACTCTCGTATGAGTCTCTAGCCTTAAGGATCGAGCCAACGGCTCTGTCGGAATCTCCGAGCTCTAAATGAGGGAAGTGGAAATGAAAGAATGAATGGAACCATGTGTCTATAAGTACTGCAACTATGGTGTAGTAGACACAGATCATACCTCGTATAATCTTCAGAGCATCGTGGTCATAGACCTCACCTTCCTAGAGCTGAGTTCTCCCCTATACACCTGCTCCCTACGGTTGGGGTGGACCTCCTGGTGGTGGTGGCAGTAATATTTTGAATTTTTTCCCACCACCAGCTGCATGAACAGCTCCTCTAACACATCCACCTGCTCCCTACAGACCACCTCGATCGAATCTCTATCTCTCCCTGGGCGGTCCTTTGACCGTCTGTTGATCATCCGAACAGAGGTTCAGATAGTCATGATCCATATGACCCTGCCCACCGCATGAGTGACATTTCCTACTCCTGGCATGTCTATCTCCGCTTCAGGTTCCCCGCACAACCGATCCTGAGTCATGCAGTCATCCACCAGTAGGTCTGGTCCTCTTGGACCTCTACGACATCTGTCTACTGGAAGCTACAGAAGACTCTGCTACATGTCGACTGGTGGTGGATCTCACTGCTAGAGACTACTCAGCAAGGAATCTCCCTACTAAGAGGGCTCTCTCTAACACCCTTGTATGTATCGGGATACTGAGTGAGATCTCCAAAGCCTTTATCCCCCGCCTGAGTACTTTCTTGAAGGTATAGGCCCTGAATAATGGGTCTTGCACCATATCGGTGGAGTAGCGTGAGAAAACTATGAACCTCACTGAGTACTGAGATACAGTCATGTTTCCCTTCTACAGATGAAGTAGCTCTTGAATGAACACTGCACAAAGATTCACTGGTAAAAACTCTGCCTAAAATAGGCTCTCGAAGTCTATCCAGAGATGCATTACCTCATCGTGAACCTGGAGCATCAAGATCCACCATCTGCCCATTGATTCCTATAGAAGTCTAGCAACAAGAATCACCATGAGGTTTAATGGTGTCCCTACCAGTCAGAAAACTCTCACCATGGCCTCCAGCCAATCCTCAACTGCCTGTGGGTCCATCTCTCCCTTGAACCTGGATGGCCTCTGGCATTGGAAATCGTGAAACGTGCTCAAGTGGCATGCATCGTCTGCTGCTGGGGCTAGTGACATCAGTGGCCAAAATTTTAATGGTACTTTTGGTGCCTCCACTAGTAAAGGGCCCTACACCGAGGCCTCATCACTCAGTGGATAACTCTGCGTACAACTCTAAGAACTCTACCCGACTATCTGTGTAGAGGCATCCTGAAAAGAAACAGGTGCACTACGGTTAAATGGTTATATCTGGTGAGATGACCTGGTGAGATTACTTAAATAAAACTTTTTAAAAACACACACGCAATCAGTTTTTTTGTGCACTAAGTTGGAAATCTGAATTCAGGGTCCTAGTGTATGAATATGTTGGTCGTCGCACCAACACTGGACTCCCTGAACTAAAAACCACACTCACTAAACTTAACACTATTACTTCACAGAAAAGATTAGAGTCCTAAGTTCTATGATAGAACCAACTCCTTTGATACCAATTTGTCACGACCCATCCCCCGAGGCCTGTGTCACGACCCGTCCCCCAGGGCTCGTGCCGTGACAACTCCAAACCCGCCTTCCATAGGCCAGGGGTTGGTGACTAGCACCAAAGGCATAATTCCCTAAACTGGGAAGGCGTTGCCTTTATAACATATACACACACACAACTGACCACACATCTAGATACAAAATTCTATGTAAAATCTTATAACAAAGAGAGTTATGAAAAGAAAAAGGGGCTGGAAATACAAGCCCAGCTGTAAAGTAAAAGAAACAACAAAGTACAAGAACAACTGAAGAAAAGTAAAATAGATGTTGGGTCGTCCTCTGTGGTTCCTACCTTAATGATAGGTATAGATCACCTCCTCAGCACAACATGTCTGTCTATCTCCTCCATGTACCGACTCGTCGTAAGGTCCACATCCGGGTATTGTCCAGTCCCGATACCCTCAGCCTCAGTCAGCATTGTTTGACGTCTACAACCAACACAACAAGGTGCGGGCATATCCCGTGCAGGGGTGAGTATAACGATAGTCATTACAGACCCTGAGACCCTCAAGGTCTCAGAAAAATCCACCAAAGATAAACCATAAATAATGAAATCAATAGATAACCATACATAGGTATATGCTCATACATATACCTAAGTTATCAAGTGATCCATCTCAATCATGAGGAAAACACAAAAGTACTGACTCAGCTCAACCAGGATTTTATTTTAGGGGTATTATCTAGTGACATCCCCAGTCACATGATCAAAACCTCATCTTCTAGAGAATTCCTACTCAATCGAGTACAGTGGGCCTGCCGCGACACCAAGCTCTCTTCCCACTAACCTTGGACTGCTGAGGTACTCCTCCTATCGAGTACCATGGGTCTGTTGCGTCACACTGAGGCGCTCCCAACCATGGGAATTCCATGTCACCAAGCGTGCTCCTCTATCGTGGGTCTACCGCGACACCAAGGAACTCCCCACTAGGCTAGTAGAGTCACTCTGAGTCAAACAGTTAGCAATCATCAGGTCTCATCCAGCTACTAGGTCTCTGCACTATGCTCTCTTGTCTCCAGGAGGATCGGAACCACAAGCTACTGGTTGAAAATCCATCTATCACGAATTCCTAGTAAGAAGTATCTCAAAGGTATTCCATGTCATAGGGATCTCAATTCAACACATGGTGCGTCAATCGGACACCCAGTCTATGAGTTATTAGTCTTTTAGTCCCGGGGGCTGGTTGGATTCATGTACGATCCAACCTGACTGTATCTCAACTATACCCCAAACTCTAGTGGGGTATACTTAGAGGGACCTTCATGCTCCAAGATTTCTAGCACCACTGACGGTTCATCAAACGGACGTTCGGTGCCAAAGATATGGCCACAAGAAAGTAAAGGGTCGAAGTGGGACCGGGTCCGATCTGACTCGGTCGGACCAACCCAGTTCAGGTCGACTCGACATGACCCATTGGGTCTGGCCCAGCCTGTTTGGCGGGCCAGCCCGTTGGGTTCGGTCCGGCCCACTGGGCCCCGCCCAGCGGGCCGTGAGGGGCTGCGGAGGGCTGAGAAGGAGGGGAACGGCCGCGAGGGTGCGGACCGGCCTTGGGTCGGGGCAAGGGCGGTTCGGCCCTGAGGGAGCAGCGTGGGGGGTCGGCCCGTAGGGCGCCACATGGGCGGGTCGGCCCTGAGGGTTCTGTGAGGGCGGCTCAGTCCGGGGCATGGGGCCAATTCGGCCGGGGCGCCGCAAGGGCGGCTTGGTTGAGGGTGTGGGGCCGGTTCGGCTGGGGTGCCACGAGGGCGTGGGCCAGTTCGGCTCGAGAGTCCGGTGGGATGGCACGGCCGAGACGGCATTGGAGTCCGGGGGGACAGCACGGCCGGGGCATATCAGGAGGCCCGTGGGTGGCGCGAGCCAGCGAGGGCAAGGCCGTCACAGCGGGTGGGGTGGCCGGGGGGCGGCACGGTCGGCGGGGGGCGCGGCCGGTGGGAAATGCGGTTCAGCCCGGGGTGGCAGAGCCGATTCATTCAGGGGCGCGCGTGGGTTGCGGAGGCCGGGGGAGGCATGGTCAATGCCTTTGTTGCCTTCGACTCCATTGTCACCTTCCTCTGTTTCGAAAAACACCACAAAGAAGAAGAACGGCGGGGGCTCGAGCCATTTTTTTGGCCTCCTCCCTCCGCCTTTAGATTGGTAGCAAGCGGTTCATCAAGAACATAAACAAATAACAAGCCTGGAAGATATTTTAAAACATAAATTCCCATAATCCCTTGATAATTTCTATTCCCAACCCTGTAAAGGAAAAAATAGGGGACAACATGAGAAGTGTTAATCACATAATGAATAAACCCCTACAAATTCCCACAACAATTTATTCCAAACCCATAAGGAAAACATCCATAGATCAACTTGATAATAAGATGATCTGTGTTATTTGTTCTTAGAAGTAAAGAATCCAGAGAATAAAATCATACTTAATTAAAAACCCTACCTTGTCTGATATTGGTTGACGTTGGCACGAGAAGGCGGACATCGATTCGTTGTAGATGAAAATTTCCTACGTTGAAGGAAGTTCCGAAGAAGAAGGTTGAAGTCGTAGATGTTCTTCGTGGAGGAAGTTCTTAGTTGGAGATTTTTCTCCCAAAGTCCTTCTCTCCCCAAATTCCACTGAAATAATAGATTAATCCATCTATTATTTTGTTGGAAAGAATTCAAAAAGCCAATAATAATTAAGTTGGGTGGCATAATAAATTATGGGAGGTGGTGGCACCATTAAGGGAGAGGTTGGCACAATAAATTTTGGCGGAATCCCAAGAGGCTCCTCCACATTAATTAGGGAGTTGAGAGGTTTTCCTCTCACCCATTAATAGGGTTCGGGTGGTCCCTACTCCAAAATTCAAATTTGGAGGTTTTGAGATCTCATGTGGTCCCCACCATAATAAATCTAGAAGGGGAGGCTTATTTTCGGTGGACCCCACCCATGAACATCCACATGGTGGGTGGTTATAAAAAAATAAATTAAAATATGAGCTTATTTTATTTTATAATTTCCACAAAAAACCCAAAAAAAACTATCTTTCACTCTTGACCCACTGTCGTCGAGGTGAAGGTGTCCTTAAGCGAATATCGGCGCTGTGAGTTCAACGGTGCCCTCATATTTCAATTCCGAGCACCGGTTCAAAATTTAGAAAAACCCGCACACATGTTTACTGAACGTACCCGAAATAATGTTCATAAATTTATTCCGGTCACTCCGAGCCTCGAAATCACGTGCCATAAATTTTCACACACTCATAAAATCTCTATATATTTAAACAATTACATGGAAATTTTGGTTCTTTATAGCCTTGATATGTTTTAATATGCACATTGATTCAAGTTATATCCCACTGTACATTACCCTTACTAGGAATTTGAGATCACCCCTTTCTTAAGTTTTATTTTTCCTAGTTTACCAATATGTTTATTATGATTGATATATAATGTTAAACTAGTAGAATAATGGTTTTCTCAAAAAAAATATTTTTTTTTGTTTTATGTTTAAAATATAATTGGATCTTTAAATATGTATCTAGTTTACCAATACTACTAAACTATTTGATCCTTTGGGATATGATTCCTTGTATATTATGACAATGTAATAAATTAACCATTAACTCTGTGATACTAGGGTCTGGGGAATTAAAAATCTTATGCAAGTATAACTCAATATACTATATTTTATGTGAATATTAGTTAATTCTTAGAGTCACTATTATATATCTCCTTCATTAATAAATGAAACTCATGGAATTTAAACATTTTAAAAATGATCATATACTTGAAAAATAAATTTTAGATATTATGACATATTTTCTTCCTTACTCAAATGGTTATTAAACTCTTTAGTGATTAAAATAAATGTTACAGAGTAAAAAATGCATCACTTAGTGATTTATATGCCAACAAAATTATATCTCACATAGAATCACATGAAACAACCCACATTTGGTTTCCCCATATCATAGATATATCATTTTATGTAATACATTTTATAGGTAAATATATAACTCATCTCCTAGAGAACAATATGGGATTTAGTGCATATTCATTTTCAGGTCATACCATGGTGAGATTTTTAACTTTTGAAACAATTGGACTCTTGTGTTTAAAGCTTGAATTAGAATAATTTTTTATAACACTCTTCAATTTTTCTTTTGAAACATATATTTTAGATTTTTGATTTTAATAAGGTATGAATGATTTTTACCTATTATGAGTCATTCAATTTATTAAAAAATTAATTTAATAAAATTTTCAAATTAATGATCTTTTGATCCTCCTCCTCAGGTATATTTTTATGAGGATCAAGATATAATAATGATGTCATTTAACATGATATTTATTTTCATGTTTATATATTTTCACTTTACAATATAATAAATATTCTTTTATAAAAAATAAAATTAATATACCTTTTAGTAAAATACTCTCACTCCATTTTTCATGATAATTTATTAGAAAAAAGATTCAAATACAATATAAATTTCTATACTTCTTCGGGGTACATTATTATTAAATTTAAGGAGTGATAAAGATATATAAAAAACGAAATATAAAATTTTTACTTTATGATTGGGAGCTAATAAAAATGGAAATACTCTTAATAATTTGATATAATTATTTTTTTCAATTTTATTTCATGCAAAATAGTATGTACCCTTGTTAAACTGAGAAATTGTTTTTCCTTGAGAAATGATATTGGGATAAGTTGTGAACACTTTATAAATAATTCAAGAAGGATATTTTGAGGAAGAACATGAGAAATAATATATTAAAAAATTATTACCATAAACATGAAATAATTATTAATATAATTAAATGAATATTCACTAGATTTATAAAGTCTGATATTCTTAATTGAGTTGGTTGGAAATTGTCCACATAATTTGATTACTTAGAAAATAAATCAAGAAAACATTTTGTTGCAAGATGATAATAATCCCATAAGGGATCATCTAGTTTATAAATCAATAAAAAATAATAAAATCCCTAAATGGTATAAATGATGGATGTGTGGGGCCACATATATCACGATGAATTATTTTCATTCAACCCTAATTTTTTATCACGGTGTTCTTTTAATTAATTTTCATTCATAACAAAAAAAATGCATGTGAAATCATATTATCTAATAAAAATTTCAACAACCAATTATTTTTCATGAATATGGTTAATAAATTTTTTTGACATAATTGATCCCATATTCCCTAAATGATATTGGAAAATAATGAATTTTTTAGCATCAATTAACTATTAGTTGTTCATATTTTATTTGATTGAATATATTCACACAATATAAAATAAAAGGAAATACTTAATGTGTCTTGAAAATAAATTCAAAGACATTATTAATGATTATTATAAAATGGTATTCAATTCCTCATTCATCAATAGTGTTTTTATGATATATATTTTGAAAAATATCATTGAATTTTAATAGGTTTCATCAAGACTTTAGAGAGAACAAAACATTGTTTATTAAAAAATTGTCACCAAATTAGTTTATTTTTTTTCTTTTGCTGCCTTAAATTAATTTTACATTACTAATTTACATACCAACATTAGCAGTCCTTATTCTATTTTTGAAAAATATTTAACAAATCTAAGAATTTTATATTTCATGTAACTTTTAATGAGACAAATATGTTTAATATGATAATTAATATTGACGAATCGATGGATAATAACAATTTCTAATTAAAATAAATGATCTATGTGTATAATATGTAATATAAAGAATAAGAAAATAAAAAATATAGATAACATTAATTAAAATATTTGAAAATTATATTTAATATCCTTCAAGAGAAAATTCATTTTATCATCTTGGTCAATTCCTATTTGGGTCTACAAAAAAATTGGATATATCAAAAATCATTATATCATCTTTATGGTTCATGGAAGGATTATTAAAGTGTACTTAAATAATTTTTAAATTAAACTTAATTAATTACTGGTAAATATAAAAAAGAATAATTTTTATTTACAATATGTACATGAGAATGTCATTTAAATATAAAAATGAGAACAATCATTTTTAACACGTTTTCACTTCCCTGGATGTGGTTTTCCATTATTTGACAACGTTTAAGGGTATTTGTTCATTTATTAATTTGATATATAACCACATAATAACCCATTAATAATAGGGTGAGTAAATTTATTTATTTTTATAATTTATATGAATAAATATTTTTATTTTAGATGTTAAATGATATTTATAAGGCTGGGAGAAGAAATTTTATGAAACATGTAAAATCTAGACAATTATAAATATAAAAGAACCACATTGGAACCCCAGGGGGAGAACATCATAGTTCTAATTCCCATGAAGTGGGTGCCTCACCTATCGAAGAGATCATTATGGTGGGTAGTATGAACCATGTGACTCAACATAACTTCAATGAGTTCCACTAGATTCCCAATGGTATAATACAACCCTTATTTAAAGATTGGGCCTTATCATCTGAAGAACCATTTTATTTTTTTGATGATATTTTATTTTTTTCCACCAAAATTTGTGACATTAATTATGATTATTTTAGAATATATCCTCACTCTGAAGACATTTTTTAATTTTATTTGGATTTTTCATAATTTTTACAGCAAGTAAAGAATGAAAAATAAAGAAACCATCCATCAATTGGGTGAAGAATTATTTTGAAGCAGACCATGAAATATTCTATTATTTATTGATGAAAATTATTATGAAGGTAATGAAAAATATATATATTATCTTGAATAATATTTGAATAATAATTTTGTGTTAGAATTATACAAAAAAATTATACATCCCTTAGCGAACTAGGGTCCCACTTCAACCACACATGAGGGGAAAAGGTCTACCGCAAGGGATGTAGATCAATATGGAAAGCCCTAGATGTAATTGAAGATATTGAGCACCTACACAAGATATCATAGCATGAAAATTGAGTCTATAATTGAGGGTATGGGTGGACCACGTAATTTGGTGTCACATCCCACAATAGGTGTGGGTGACCAATATCTAGGTGTTGAACCTTGTTCTAGCTCGAGAATTTTAAAGTGTAGCTTTTATTATTAAGAAGAATAAATCCATTTTGAATAGAAATATGGGATCTCATGGTGTGTGACCCAATTACTTCATTAAAAAATACATATAATTTTGTTTTCCCAGTCAAAGTGATTGTGGTCATCTGATAAAATTTGCACCTTTTTCTTCAACCTCGGATAGGTTTTCTTCCACACAAAATTTTCACTATTCAAGATAGTCATCGTACTTGATCAAACCAATATAATGATACATTATCAATCATCCTTAAGCTATTAATTTAATCTATTTCCTTTATTTATTCTTATTTATATTTAATATCTAGTGTCAAGCATTTAAATTTTCAATTTCTCAAGAATGAGAGAATTCTACCAAGCCATTGCATGAATAGCCTCGATCACATAAATCCTTTAGTATTATGTGATCATGTATCTATGAGTCATACCATGATGAAAAATGAACATATATATTTTCCATCATGTACATCCTCTTCCGTGTCAATCATTAGGGATTATGCAGTCAAGTATCCACTTCGGTGTTGCATGATTTTGAAAAATATAATAGTTTCAGAATTTGAAATCTTTTAGATTTTTTGAAATCTTTGAAAAATTAAATAAGGTCTTGATTAAGCATGAAAATAAAATCTAATAAAGAGGATCCTCATATGTAAATACCTTGGGATAAATAATGGGTTTATTTATTTCTATTCAAATTAGATAGATCTCGTTTACTAAAGGAAACAGAGAATCTGTATAGATTCCTCTACCATATGAATATGAGAGAGAGTCCATTATTTTATCAATGTGAAGTAGAATTGAGGTATAATGAGCCTCATAGGATTCATGAATCTTGATTTTTCTACTTGAATAAATCATGTGAATAAGAGTATATATTATGAAAAGAACATTGTCTCATGTGATCCATCTTTTGTTAAGGAACTAAGATCTCATATAAACCTTATATCATGAGGAAATAATGTATCAAGTATACATATACCTATTATAAAAAATAAGTGAACTTTTACAAATCCCTAAATATTTTGTGAAGAATAATATTGTGATACCATGCACATATTTTGGTTTGTGCAAGGAAAAAATATCAGTACATTTTTTTCTTGAAGATAAAGAAGAAGTGAAATATGCATGAACCAGTTTGAGTTTTGAAAATAATAGAAAAATATTATAAAGATAAGATAATAACTAGTGCATGTAAAATTTCATAAATATGTATTTAATAGTTTGGGATTGTGACCATTTACCATGACATGATTTCAAAAACTCATGGAATTTTCAAGAAGTGTATTGTTTGATAAAAGGTACTATAAAAAATATATATAGAAACAAAATAATAAAAATCACATAAAATAACCAATAGTTCTGTGATAGGGTTTATATATTTGATAAAACAATGAAATTATTTCATTAAGTTTAATTGAGTCATGAAAAAATTATTCTTTCATTAAATAATATCAAAATATAGCGAGAAATACCATGATTACATCTTGTCAAAAGTCTTGAATAAGGGAGATCATACTATTTATATTATATTGAAGTCTCAAAATAAAGACATTCAGCAATAGTTATAGGAAAACTATTGTTCAGAAGTGAGATTTCATATTTTATCTAAAACCATTTTGTATATGTATGTGTAAATCTTTTTTCCCAATGGGACTCTATAAATAATAGTATAAATCTATGATATTAAGATTGTATTGTCTAACTACTTTAGATTATAGTGGAGAATATTTTATTGGGGTGTCTAACCAATCCCAGCAAGAAGTATGATCACATTGATATAGATATTGGTCCAAACATTGTGACTATATGCTATTTATTTTTACTGCATTCATGTAAGGATGAGTAATCATAAGAGTGGTCGTAATCTAAAAACGTTACCAAAGGTTAATTTTAAAATAAATATAAATTTTAAAAAATAACCAATAATTCACCCCCACCCCCCTCAATAGTGAATCACCTCATTGGTATCTTTATCATATTTTCCATGGGACTAATTAAGATTCCATTTTGGGTTCTTCATCTTGGGGTGAAAAAAAGGTGAGGGTTCTCCCTTTTATCCCAATTCTCCTCCATTATCCTTCAATGATCCATACTGGTTAAAGACTATTTAATTCATCAATTAAGGTATGATCATTTCCTTATATCAATTTTCTTCCTTCTTCATTAATTTCTATTTTATTATAGATCATTTGGAAAGGTAGTTAAGATGTTATTTCCCTAGATTGTGATGAAATCATTCCCTAATGGTGAGGCTTCTTCATGTAGTAGATAGAGTTTTACTTCTATTACTGAATTCATATGGTTCCTTAGAGATTCAGCTAAGGTAATTTTTAAACCTTGGAAAACCCTGAGAGGGGAGGGATGAATCTAGATGTCAACTTTTTTTTGAATTGGATGGATTATTTCCCCGTGTTGGTAGGAACTCATTAGACATATATAATGAAATTGTGTAATCACCCAACACACGTATAATTAAATAGAAACAAAAAAAATTACATGGTTCAGGACGAAAGGACCATCCAAGGATCATGTGTTGATATTGTTTTAGTCATACCATAATCCACTAAGCTTTATTAGATTTGTTGTATTACAATTTTTTAATTTTGGTCACTATTTAAATGCCACACTACCTTTACAAGAATATAGGGATAGCTAACTGCCTCCCTATAATAGCTTCTATCAACCCCCCCCCCCCCCACACACACACACACACACAAACACATGACTTTGGATAAAGTATTCTTAGATTATCTACATGAAGCAAAATTCTATATCTCAGAATATTTTGATGATGATTTTCATCAATATGGTCTAAATATGATTCCTCAATACATTCTAAAAAAACTTTTTCCAATTTCAACAACATTCATGAAATAACATTCATGGATCTTACTTTTTTCCAAAACCTTCAATTTTCACCTAACCTCTAACTTTTTTTTAACTCCCTTTACTAAAATAAATTTTCTCTAGTTAGTTATTAACCATAATTTTCAAAAAAACATGTGTTCATCTAAACTTCCTATTTTTTATAATAAATACGTTCACATAAGTCTTATGTAAATTCAGAGTGATTAGTACTCCACCAAAAATTTAATCCTTCAAATAAAGATTATAAAATATTTTATAGTCAAAACTCACCCTCTCTTGAAACTCTATCCCACCTATTAAATGTTTCACCTTCACAGATGTTTTTCATACAAAACTCGAAATGTGTAACACGTTTAAGAAATATTCATTTTGGGAAACCACCTTACATTCATGACATGATCCCACTTTTATAAAATTTATCCCTTTACATTAAAAACTCTCCAAAAATTCCAAAACCTGACCTTTGTGAAAAATATTCCTTTACTCTAGAATCATCTCTACACTTACTCTGAAATTCTACACATAGAAATTTGTAAAACACTAGAAAATGGTACCATTTCTAAAAGATTTATGGGCTTCCATATTCCTAAAAACAACCTCTAATGGCCTGAAACCTTTTTCAAAATCTTATATAAACCCAATTTGGAATTAAAGTAAACATAGTATACCAATAAATTATATCTTTGAAAAAAATTAGTTCCAATAGTAAGTCTCATGGTCATTGTTTCATATATTTTTGTTAATTTGGGATGAAATTTATTGATGAATTGAAATGGGAAATTTGGTGCCTTTAATATAGGGGTTAATAATATACTATGAGTCATCAGTTCTTTGTTTCATGGGATTTCATTGATATTATCCTACTTTGTGAGAATTATCTCAAATATATACTTTATAAAATAATTGTTGAAATTAATTATAAATAGTTCTGAAATTAATGAAGTACCCTTATTATGATATATTGGTTCATGAGAATAAAGGTGTCTATCATAGGTAAATATTAATTATGAGAAAATATACTATGTAAATATTATAAATTATATTCAAATATTTAATATGTATTTATTTATCTTGTGTGATTTTTATTTGGAAGTTCGAAGGTCTGACCAACATGAGTGAGGACCAATGGGGGATTAGAGTATAATGGGGATATAGGTTTGACCTATTAGGGATATGTCATATGTTTCACATGGGTTCCAAAACGTTAAGGATTATTTATGAATCTATTAAATAATATACATTGGATATAAATTGTTAATGGAACATAATGATCGCGTAAAACTTTGAGTGACTACTCTAGTAACCTAGGGTAGTCTTGTGTAGTGATTTGTGATGTTTCATCGAGAACTATGAGAAAAAAATAATCCAGTGATAGGTTTCTTCATGCAGCCTTATATAAATTTAGTTTACCAAGATGGGTAACTAGTGAACTGGCATGGGGATCATTTTAAGAGGAATTATAAGGCCTATTATTATATTTAGAGTGATTGTTTTGATGGTATAGTATTGGTTTAGGTGCATGGAGATTGATTTTTCTTTGAATTATCTTTTGTAGGAATAGTTAGAGTTAGTCCTTATAGACTAATCCACCACCTGAGTGGTTACTTTTGAGGTAACATGGATTGAAGTTATAGACCATAGGTGCTATTATATGACTATAAGTGATGACATACAAAGGATAATGAATCGATGAATAATAGATTACATACCTATCCTAATACCTTGGACATGGGATGAGGAGTAGTAGCCTATGGTCTATGTCAACTGAATGATAATTACAAGAGTTTTGAGTTATGATTAGTATAGTTAAGCCCTAAGTCATGGGTAATGGGAAAACCCAATCAATGAATAATATAGTCGATATTAATTGCTGGATAAAAGATATATATGATTGGATATGTTATTCATGAGGTGTGATGGGTTATTAGTCTAGGAATAAGGTTGAGCAATAAATTTTTGTATGATTGTGATTATTATCCTAACTTTTACATAGTTATGTGATACATTATTTAATACTAAGAGGATATTGGGGTGTTTTTTATGAGGAAATATCTAAGTCTATTGTGATTTTGATTGGATGGGTTGTTTATATTTTAACCAAGTTTCTATTGTCTATTTTTGATCCTATTGTGATCTAGTTTGGGAAAGTGGAATTTTTTTATAATATAGTATATAAATTCAATTTATAATTCTATTATGATATGGTTTGGATGGAAAAAACTATGATCACCTAGTATCCCAAGGCTGTCTCTAAAGTGATTATGATCAGTTTTGGATGGGTGAAATTTGTGTCGACCAATCTTCTTGAGGATATATTTTATGTTATTAAGATCAATATTGGATTTTTAGACTCTTTACAAAACTTTTATCCCAAGGATACCTTCAATCCTATTATTATTCGGTTTCTATTGGTGTATTGTATGCCAATATATTGTCCTAATTTTATCTTGAATCTTATCATGACCATTTTTTTATGGGAAAACATTATTCCAACCTAGTATCTTAGGGATATATTTAAGCCTACCCTATTCAGAGTTGTTCATATATGCTCTATAGGAGATACAGATTACACTTAATATAAATCCGCATAACCAACCTCATAGAATTTAAATCATATACTTTTAACAACTATTTATAAGAAATAACAAAATTGGGTAGGTTAAAGCTTCGTGGAACCACCGTAAGTGTATAATGATTTGAATTATTTGATATACGATGTGTGTTACCTTTTCATTTAATAGTTTATGTATATTCATGTATATAGTGTATTTTATTAGTCTCCTATTAGTAGTTTCATAGTAATTTTTATACTCACATCCCCCACATACACCTCAGTTGATTTGTATACCATGTGTCTAAGTGATATGTCTGAGTAGGGTTCCTTGGATAGTGTTGAGATGGAGGATCCTGACATAAATGTAATGAAAATATTGATGTGAGGATGACACCCTAATATCAATTCATTAATTAATTTTTAATTTTAGTTAGACCATGTATATGATCCACCCATTGTATGACATTATGATAATGTTTGTTTTATATAGAATAACATAGCTTTGTATTTTTACAGTAGTGTACATTATTTATTATGGATAGAATTTTGTTGTGATATTATATTTTAAAAATGTTGATATATTTTTTATAGTTTTTATTTTTATTTTTCTGTTATTATTTGTTATAATATCAATTGTATAGTCACTCCTATGATAAAATATTTGACCCTCTCCAGTAGTTTATAACCTCTTGTATACCAATAGGAATGATTGAGGTCAAGTAGAATTTAATTTTGGGATTGTGAATGGGTATCCAAGTTAATTTGTAACAAAATAGATTCAAATACCCTAATTCTTTATGATTTCGAGGATTTATAGATGGGGATATATTGGTCATAAATTTTGAATAAAGCTATAATTTTACTCAGCTACAACTTGCAACCGTTAATATCTATGTTACTAAGGAGCTGGGATTATGGATACTTCTTTTTCATTCTTATATTTGATATATTTTGATAAATTATGATGCTATATTTTTTCTATTTGTTTACTCTTGGTTTGGAGTACTAAGAGTTATGCGTACAAGCATCATACTTGGAATTATTGTGTATGATGAGAGAAATGTTTTATAAAATGAGTTTTGGTAAATTTAAAATAATTTATTTGATTTTTTCCTAAAGAAATTATAGGTGATGCATTATTTAATTGAACTTGTCCATTAAGACACTGCAATACTCAAATCCTAAATGATATGTCCTTCTGATGTGTAAAAAAATATGTGAAAATGAACCTAGATTACGTATTATAGCTATTTGGATACCTGGATGAGGATGAGAGGCCTAGAAAGGGTGCATTGGTGTGACAACCCTTTAGTTATGTGATATCATTGCATTGGTGTCTCTTAAAAAGTTATGACTTCTAGAGATATATGGTAGTTATTTTAGGTAGAGATCATAGTAATGATTATATATTACTTAGGGTAGTGTTAATTGAGTTTTTTATATTAGTGGCACATTTTGAATGTCTCAATATCAGATATATTGTTTTATCTAGAATTGTAGTAATATTATGATGAATATCTTTGTAATAAATATAAGAAGTGATCATATTAGTCACATTTATTTCCTAAGATTATATAGAGAAAAAAAATGTTAATGCTTCATGTGAATAAAATAAAACACCAACATCATATTATCAAGTGATTTTTATACACATGTGAATTGGCTCTAGTTTATATAGGAAAGAATAATAGATAGTGATTCATGAAAAATGTAATTACCATGAATAAGGATTCAAGGATTTATGGTTAGGTTTATGAGAAAAGTATTGGTGGTATATGATTAATGATGATATGAGTTGAGTTTTGTAGGATGATAGTGAAAGGGTGTATATTTTCTTTTGAATGGAATTTGGTAGATTTTGATGATATAAAGGGTGTAAGGTGGGATTGATTCTTTATATTTTCTATTAACATGGGTCTAACTAGTGATTGTTCATACGACATCCAAGGTGAATACATTATGAATAATTTGAGTTCATGTTCATTTAATGTTAATCTGTCTATTGTATCAAGAATAGGATAGTTTGGGATTTATTTTAGGTGCCTTGAGAGACATGTGGTTTAAAAGGCCTCGTGAGGTTCCAGTGTGACTATAATAGAGTCTATGAATATTTAGATCCACCAAATTCTTATATCTAAGTAATTATATTTTTTAATATATGGTAATGAATACGAATGTTTGATTTGTGGTTTGGGTATGGGAAGACTGATCGAATGATGTGATACATCTGGTCATGGACTAAAAATTAGATGATCGGGTTAATCCTTTAATTCTACTTTGTATTCAAATTAGAGAATACATTTTTTAGGTTTATATGACACTTGTGAATATGACTGGTGAAAGGATATATTATCAGTGTTAAAGAAGAGATCTATATGGTTTTTTATGAGATGACTAGTATGTCTATAGGGCCATGGCTAAGCTGAGGTATTCATCTCATTTGTACATGATTTGTGATCTCATGATGGAATATAATGGAAAAGAGATGACCAATATATTCTAACAATAATTGATGTTATGAGTTCATTGATATAGTTTTTGGTGTAGTAAAATATTTTTCTAGTTACATTGTAATAGTATATTCATGTAATTTATGAAAAACCTATGGGATGATGTGGAATACACAGTATGTAGAAATATGAGAGTCATGTGGTAGTGAAAGAGGTTTCATATTTTTTGGTATATCCATAAAGTCTTAATATTTATAGTGATTAATGATCATTCATATCTATATAAACCATGGACCCTCCCTCTGCAATCCATAGCTGAAAACATAAACTTTACATTTTTGGATTTGATACCGATGAAGGTGAAAAACAATTTCCATCTGAAACATAAAAAATCAAAATGAAAATATTGAATCACTTATATTCTCAATAAACTTTTAGGTTTAGAGTTTTAGAGAATTAGGATAAAATCTTACATAAACAATACTCATTACTTTAAATGATCATTTCTCCCACATAACCCAGGTTTTCTTATTTCATAATAATTCATTGTTAGTAACCATATGAAACCCTTCTAGACAAAATTCATTCAAAATCATTATTTATAAGTAGGGTGAAAGAAAACATTGGAAGTGGGAGATCAAATTCTTAATAAGGGTAAAAATATGCATTAACAACAAAATTTTATCAGTGAGAATAAGATGAGCAAAAGCATATGATGACATAATCAAAGTGCATGAGAATAACATAATAATATTCATATCCATCAATAACTAGATCATCAAACATGAAAAGATGGAATAAGTCTTTAGAAAGGTAATAGTTATAAAATTAAATAATCACAATCCATTTGATATCAATCTTGATCAAAGGAAACATTCATAACCCATAGTAATAATCTTAAAAATGTTTTGGTGTCTTGGAAAATCATCATCATAGAACACTTACGTAACCCCTACAATAGAAATAAATATAATTCTAACTTCTAATATAATTTTCTGTATAACACAATCATTACCTAATGTATTGTATGGCAATCATAGATCCACCCATCCTTGGTTCATCATTGAACTACTCATACTTGGTTAATAATGTAACAACCCTTCCTTAGTTTATAACAGAACAACTCGTCCTTATAAACAATGTACAAGAATATTATAATTAATAAAGTTCATATATTATTCATTTCATCATAAAGTCATTGAAACAAATTTTCTTATTTTTATAACTTGATTAACCCATTGAAGAGAAATTTTTTCCCTGATAATATCTTTTAAACATAATTAACCCATGTAAAACTAATGGGTTCAATAAAAATATCTTCGAAACATTATTAACATGTAGAAAGGAAACATTTTACAGAAAAATCTCTTTCAAACATGATTATCTCATGGACAAGAAATGGATTCACTGTCAATATCTTTAAAAAAATATTAATACATCCCAATAAATAATGAGGATGGTATCATTATAAATTATATCTATTGGAGCATAAGTAAAAAAAAGGTTTTTGATTTAAATTAATGGAAATACCATTAAAATGACATTAAAAAAAATTAAGAAAATTCTCTTTTTCATTTTGAAGATAAATTTACAAAAAAATCACCAAATATCATAAATATCCATTTATTTGGAAATAAAATTGGAAATATATCAAATAAAATTCAAGTAAAAATAAAGGACATGAAAGAAGGAAAATATTTTCACGTCTTAACTGTTAAAAATAAACATACTTTTCAAAATCATTGAAAAATATAATAAAAACTGACCGATTTGGAAAATGTTAAAAAAATTCTTTTTAATCCCTTTTAAAAGTATGGAAAAAGATCATGTAAACTGGATTTATGGAATCATTCATTTTTAGAAAATAATTTTTTAAAAAAATAGTTAAGAAAACATAGATATGGAATAGAAAGATACATGATCTAAATGAATAATTCCGTATCAACATCACTTACAAATGAATTTATTGTTATTACTTCAATCGATAATGGAGAAAATAGAAATAAAATATGTTAACCACATTCATAAATAGTGTATCATAAAAATATTTCGTTCAATAAAATAAGATCATATGATTTCCTTCAAATCAGCCTTTGACATAAACAATCCCAAAACAAATGACATTATAATATAAATCCTTTTCTACTTTGGTTTCTCCTCAATAGTAATCCCCATAAATTAATTATTCCAATTTATTATATAAATATCATGAAAATAAATATTTTCATGATATAACATGTAAAAGAGAAGTATATACACCACCCAAATGAATATAGGTTCATATCATAAATTTGTGTCTCAAAGAAAGTGAATTTGACATGAATAACCCTAAAAAAGAACACAATATTGAATTGAGAATTAAAAAATGGAGTTATTATGTATAATAAATATAATTCTATAAAAATTTTAAATACAAAATAAAATGATTTATATATCAATTCTCACATAATCATAGCATAAAAAATTCAATGAAGGATAGTTTTAACTCAACAAAAGGGAATTGAGTTAAGAAACCCTTTGTCACTAGGTAACTTTAAAATAAAACCACCTTGGATGAAATAATTAAAATTAAAACATAAAATAGAAATATGTATAAAGGATTCATGATATTAAATGTAAAAGTGTTAGTATATACACCATATAAAAAATTATGTGTGTAACACTAAAATATTTGTCCACAAAGGAAAATTGAGAGGAAGTTCCTTACCACTTTGCTAATCTCTTGATCAAAACTCCATGAAAGAGAGAAAATAATATGGATTTTTTAATACAAAAAAAATCCTCAAAATAATCCTAAAATTAATTCCTGGTAATTATATACACTATAAAATTAAAATAATTGGTGAATATGGCATATGTCTCATAGAAGTAAAAGCGAGATGAGAAAAACCCCTTACCATGAGTCAATAATTTCCTTATATGTCCTTTAACTCATTTATAATAAGATTACATAAATTATTTGATTTATTTAGAACATTTTCTATGTTTTACACCTCATACTTAAATAATTTATTTTATTTCTTTATAATTACATATTTAAATACTTAATCTGTAAAGTCCACATCATGTGTTTTGAGGATGTTTGGTTTATTATTTCAAAATGGATTAATTGTGTTGATCGTGGTTCAAGAGGTCATTATATAAACAAATTTAATATAATAATCCTGAAATAACTATAATATTTATTAATAATTTATAATTTTAGACCCAATCATGAAAAATTGTTATGAAAAAAGAATTATGTTGGGATCATGAGAGATAGTAGGTATTGCGTATGCATGAGTAATATTTTCCTTTTCAAATGATCATTATGGAAAGAAGGTATATATTATTTTATATTTAATTAATTGTATTAATATCATAAATACCATGTTATTCAATTAAATTTACTTATATATATCATTCTTGTGATGTGGTAATAAGAAAAATCACATCGCTTCATGGATGCGGTAGTCCACACATACATGAATGACGTTATCATTTTTTAGGGTAATAAAAAACCTATTATATTATATATTAATAATGATAAATATTTAATTATTATAATTATTATTTCATTAATATAACATATATCCATTAACTTTATCCTTATTAGCTTCCATGTAAAGCGTTAGTGAAAAAAAATCACGTCGCTTCACTAGGTTGTAGTCCACCGTACATATGGGCGATGTTATCATGCAACCCATGAAATAGAAATCAAGGAGATATCAGGGATATAATAACTCATGATGTATAATTTTATTACAAATATAATATATATACTTTAAATCTATCATTAAATAAATTAATTAGAGGTAATGATGGAAAATGAATGATATCAGTTCACAAGGTGATAGTCTTCCGTACACATGAATGATGATTTTATATCCCATTTGATGGAAGATGAGATGGATTTAGGCTACTAAATTAGTATAATAATGTATAATTACATATTATATAATGGTTTTATCACATGATCATTTTATAATAATATTTTAAGGAGGTGTAAGAATAAATAAAACAAAAACACATATTTATAAATTTTACATCTTCTCATACCACCTCTTTAAGATTGTACATGAAGTATTCCTAGAATGGTTTTCTAAAGAAAAAGGATTATTTTATGAGGGGATAATGTTCGGGATTCTTTTTGGGTATGTATTTTCCAACCCAAAATTTTTTAAAGTTGTGAAGAAAAGAGGAGAGGGTGGCCTTTTATAAGTGTGGACAGTGGCACACTAGTAATTTTTAAAAATAAAAAGGTGTACCCATGTTTTTCACATGAAACAAGGATCCAAAATAAACCATTATTGAGAATTATAAATTATGAGTTCTAAATATTTCTATAAAAGGTAAGTTATATTTCATTTTAATCCATATAATTTTATTTTAACTCCCCGATAAAATTGTTTTCACCTCAACCGCCGTAATTAATTTTTACTATTTTCACTATTCATTATGGTCAAAAATTAAGTTTACAATGTTATAAAATATAAATTATTCTGATTATAAATATGTTATAAATTTTACAAAATTCAATTCACATTAATGGAAAAAATTAATATCAATTTAAACTAGTAGATGCAATGAAAACGCAAATTTCCAAGAAAACTATTTTTCAAGAAAAATGTGATTTTATAGAAACTATGTGACTAATAATAATCCTTGTATGAATATAAATTAATATTTATTGATATATAATTTATAAATTTAATTTAAATAATTCCTCATTAGGGGTTTTTTAGTTAATTAAAAAGTAAAAATATTATGCATTTTAAATTAGTTTTCAGAAAAAATTCATTTTTAAATGCAAAAAAAAATATATTGAAATCCAATATAAATTTTATTGAAAAACAGTTTTATTAAATATAAATCAATTATTATTACCTTACTTTAAATTATATTCAAAACCCAATGGGTTTTTTAAATTTCATAATTTATTGAAAAGAAATGACATTTTTACAGAAATCGTTATTTTATATTATTCACTCGAAAATCAATATTTTCTAAACAAATCACAAAAAATCACCCTAATTAAATTTTTATATGAATAATTAAAAAATTAATTTAATTTTATCAAATAAATTTTATAAAATTTCCTAAAATTAATTATAATTTTTTTTAATGAAAATCAATAAAATATTTTTATAAGAAAACATATTTTAAAACAATAAAACTACCTTATTAAAAATTGATTGATTATTTACTAACAATTTATGAATAATTTATGTTTATTATATAAATTATATATATATATATATATTATAAATTAGTTATTACAATTTATACGCTCCAATTTAATAGCTATGTTATAATGGCCATATATTTCATGGGTCATTTAAGCTCGGTGGTGTGTGTCAAATATACAATCAAAAATATTTTCGTTTATAAAATATGAGGGGGTTACATCCTCCCCTACTTTAATAATTGTGTTTTATAAATTTAAACATTATATCTATAATAAAACTATACACATTTGAAAATACATTTTTTGGAAACCCGCATCATAAAAATAGTTAATAAAACCTCTTATTGATAAGAGAGAAAAGGAAGTATGAAGTTTATCCATAATAACACATACTATATTTACAAAATAGGAGAACATATGTGGGAAGAGAATATTTGGAAATGGATGAAATCATAATAAAAAAATAATGATACATAGAGACATAGATCATTGATGGGAAGAATCTGAATTATCTAAGAAATATTAACAACCAAAAACCATAAACCAAAATGGTATGAAAAAAGGTCATTTATTTCATCAAAAATGATGGTAATAGGAAAACATTTTGTTTCAAGATCCTTTTCCAAGATTTTATGAATTTATTTTCTATATATACAAGTAATATAAGGAATAAATTTACATTATTAGTATAATTTCATCATTTTATCAATTTCTACCATAATATAATATTTTTCTACAAATGATGAGTATTCTAGATGAATTTTTTATGCCTGAAGCTCTAAAATCAACTTCTAAAGGATCAAAAACCATAAGAGGGTTAATAATATATTACTTTTATCTTTATAAATTAGAAAAACCATAACGTTTAGAAAAAGATAAGGTAATTCCCATAATGATTAATCCATTATATGATGAAATAATATGTTAATCTCTAAAATTTAATAGAAATACCTAAAGTTAAAACTAAATAATTTAATAAATGAATAACCTTATATCCCAAATAACCTCAACAACCTCAAAATTAAAGATTATTTTTACATAAATTGTCATCCCATACCTTTAATATTACATGCCCAAAAATATATTGATCTTATTTAGGACATCACATAGTCCAGTGGTAGGAGATTAACCCCTATCATCCTTCGGTTGAGGGTTCAATCCATGTGTAATTTTCAAATGTGATGATTTTTTACCTAGACTTTAGTTTTTAATTTTTCCAAAAAATATATCCTTATAAAGTTCCAAACAATATGATAAAAATTCATAAAAATGACCATAATCCTCAAAGATCATGTAAATACTGAAGTTTATCAATACCTTAAAACATATTTCCACAAAATGTAAAGGCATACTTCACATTAAATGAAAGAAACCTTAAAATAGTTTTTTAAGACTTTAAAATTATGATCATCCTTAATAAAAAAACTCATGATTTTATCTATAAATCCAAAGACAACCTCATATAAAAATATCCTAATATCCAAAGGTTTCTAAACCTTACCAGTAATACCAACTATAAAAACCCCAAACCTATACTTCTGGATTTGATGTTGAAAACACAAAAGTTTAGATTTTCAGCTTTTATGTTGATGAAGTTGACCCAATTTTAAACATCAAAAATTCAGAAATTAAAAAGAAAAATATTGGATCACTTACATTCTCAATGACCTTTTAGGTTTATAGTTTTAGATAAATAGGAAAAACTATTACATAAGAAATACCAATGTTTTTTAAAGATAATTTCTCTCACTTACCTAAGATTTTCTTATTTTACATTAAGTTATCATCATCATCCTTATGAAACCCTTCTATAAATAATTCATTAAAATTTATTCTTAATAACCCATATAAAAGAAAAAATAACATGTGTTATCTCAAATTCTCATTAAGGGTAATCATATGAATTAAAAATTGAATTTAGACTATGATAATAATATGAGGGTAAAGGTATAATGACATAATCAAAATTCATGAGTATAACATTATAATATTCATTCCCAATAATACCTGGACCATTAAACAAGAAAATAGGGAATAAGGTTCATCAAATTCAAAAATTATAAGCCATGTGATATCAATCTTGATCAAATAAAAAACTTATAACCCATAGAAATTAAAATAAAAATGTGTTCGTATCTTGGAACATCATCAACATAGAACACTTATAGAACCCTTACATTTGGAATAACAATACGGATGACATCCAATATAATTATTTGGAGAAAATAAACATTACCCAATGCATTGGATATATATCACCAACACACCCATTTTGATTTATCACAAAACCAGTAATCCTTGGTTAATAATCTTATAAACATGATAAATTCATGGAAAAGAAACGGGTTCTATAACAATCTCTTTGAAACATGAAAATCTCAAGGAAAAGAAAATTGTTTATTATCAATCTCTTTGAAACTATCTTAATCCATCCAGAGAAATAATGAGGATGAAATAATTACAAAAAATCTCTATTGGAATATAAGTAATAACAACATTTTTTTGTATTGTTGAATGTAAATACCATTAAATATATAAGAACCGTTTTTTTGATGAAAATAATCATTTCATTTTAAAAATAAATTTTAAAAATAAAAATTGACAAACATATTTCAAAAATAAATTTCTATGGAAAAAACATTAGAAACATATAAAATAAAATTTAAGTAAAAATGTACATGATCATGGGAAGACTATTCTTCTCATAAGTGTTAAAAAACATTTTTTTCAAAACATTTTAAAAAATGGAGTCAAAGTGACCCAATAGGAAAACTTTAAGAAATTTTATTTTTAAAACCCATAAAATAAGGTAAAATATAATGTAAAATTTATTTATAAAACAATTTATTCTTAAAAACTAATATTTTTAAAAACATTTTAGAATACACGGATATGGAAAAGAAAGATACTTGGTCTAATATAAGAATACAAGATTGGCATCACTTACAAATGCCTTTCTTGTTATTTATTCAATAAATAAGGGATAAAATATAAGTAAAATATGTTAACATCATTCATAACCATTGGAGAATAAAGTTAGTTTTTTAATAAAACAAGATTACATGATTTCCATTGAAGTAATCTTGAACCTAAATAATCCCAAAATAAAGGATATTGTATCATAAATAATTTTCTACTTTGGTAACTCCTCAGTCGTAAGCCCCACAAAATAATTACTTCAAATGATAATTTAAATATCATGAACATAAGTATTTTCATGATATGACATGTAAAAATGGAATTATATACACCTCACAAATGAATATAGGTGTATATCATAAACTTATATATCAAAGAAAGAGAATTTGAGATAAATAACCTATATAAAGAACATATCATTGAACTGATAATTAACCATGGGATTGATTATCTGTAATAAATATAAATACACAAAAAAATTAAAATATATAATAAAACAATTTATAGATCAATTCACACATAATCATATCATAACAATGTAAATGAAGAAGAGTTACAACCCAATGATATGAAATTGAGTTAAAAAATCCATTACCATTTGGTAGCATTGAAATCAAATCTCCTTGGATGAAATAATTCAAATTGAAACAAAAAATACCATTTTTTATAAATTATTAATGATATAAAATATAAAAAGTTAAATATTTACACCATATAAAACAAATTATGTGCATAATATTAAAATATGCTTTAATGAAAGAAAATTGAGATGAAGTCCCTTGCAGATTTGGTAATCTATAGATCAACACTCCATGAAATATAGAACCACTTATGGGTTTTTAAATCCAAATAATTTTCGTAAAGAATCATAAAATACATTCATGAGATATATATACCACCACATATTAAAAATAAGTTGTGAATATTACATATATTTCACAGAAGTAAAAGTGAGACGAGAAAAAACCCTTACCTTGAGTCCATACTTTCATGGTATTCCCTTTAACTACTATGTAATAAGATTAAATAAATTATTTGATTTTTTAAGAAAAATTTAAATTTTTATCATAATATAATTAAATAATTTATTTTATTTCTTTATAAGGAAATATTTTAAAAATTAATTAGTTAAGTCCACATCGTTTATTTTGAGGGCATTTGGTTCATTGTTTCAAAATGGATTCAGTGTGTTGTCTATTATTAAAGAGTTGATTATTTAAAAATATTTATAATAATAATAATGAAATTATTATCAAAAAATTTCGATAATTTTAATTTTTTAAACTAATCATTAAAAATAGTTATAAAAAATGAACTACATTACGATCATGCAGATGGTAGGTCGTATGTACGCATGAGTAATGTTTACCTATTTCAATGATCATTATGGAAAGAAGTTACGTATAAATTTATCTTTATATAATTATAAAAACATAAAAAATATCATATTAATTCTATAAATATATTTAAATATATAATTATTTCTATTTGGTGATGAAAACAAATCACATCGCTTTATAGAGGCGGTAGTCCATACGTACACTAATGATGTTATCATTTTTCAGTGTAAGAAATAAAATGATATGTTATATTTTTATAATGATGAATATTTCATTAGTATAATTATTGTTTCATTTATATAATATATACATTAAATTTATCCTTATTTCCTTCTGATTAAGATGTTAATGAAAAATAATCCACATTGTTTCATGAGGCAGTAGTTCGTCATGCACATGAGTGATGCTATCGTATCCCCCATAGAATATAAATTAATAATTAATTTTAGGTATAATAACTCAAAAAGTTTAAATATTTTACAAATATAATATATATACATTAAATCTATCATTAAAACAATCCATGATCGGTGACGATGTAAAATGAATGACATCGGTTTGTGAAAGGATAGTTTGGCATACACACGAATGATGATTTCGTATCCCATTTGATGAAATAAGATACAGATTTAGGTTATTAAATTAATATGGCAATAAAAAATTCTATAGGATATTTTTTTCATATACTCATATTTTAATAATATTTTAATTAGGTAAAATAAAAAATTAAACAAAAACACATAGTTAGTAATTTTACTTATTCTCATACCTCCTCTTTAGGAATATACCTAATATATTCCTAAAATGGATTTATGACCAAAAAATACATCAAATATGAGTTTATGGAATTTTGGAATTGACTTTTTTTGTTATTTTCTAAACTAAAATGGTTTTAAGGTGTGGATAATAAGTTATTGATGGTGTCCTTTTATAAGTGATATGAATGGAACACTTCTAATTTTTTAAAAGAAAATGGTGTACCCATATTTTTTACATTAAAAATGGATAAAAAATGGAGTGTTATCTATAAATAGAATTTATAAGGTCTAAATATAGACATAAAATAGTTTTTAGATGATGTATTTTGTCATTTTTACCTTTAGTGTTTTTGTTTAACCCCTGGTAAAACCGTTTTCAACTAAACTAGTGGTAATTAGTTTTACTAGTTTCATTATTAATTAAGGTTTAAAATTAAGTTAAAATTATTAGAAAATATAAATTATTATTATTAAAAATAAATAATCCATTTTTAAAAATTCAATTCACATTAGTGGTATAATTTAATTTAAAATTAAAACCGCAAACGTGATGAAAAATTGAGTTTTCAAGAAGTGTATTTTTTGAGAAAAATATGATTTATATTAATTCTAGGAATAATAATAATCATTGTATGAATATAAATTAATATTTATTGAAATATAATAATTAAATTTCATTTTAATCATTCCTAATTAGTGGTTTTTTAATTAATTAAAAAGGATAAAAATTATGTACTTTAAATTATTTTCAGAAAAATCATGTTTTTTAACCCAAAAAAACTGGATCTAAAATCCAATATGATGTTGATTGAAGAAATATTAAGTGAATTAAATATAACTAAATAAATAATTTTTTTAATCCAAATATTATTCAAAACATAATGTTACTTTTATATTTATTAATTTATTGAAAAAATGACTTGTTTACAAAAAAAAGATATTTTTCACTATTAACTGAAAAAATCAATATTTTTCTGAAAATCCCAAAATTTTACCATGGGTAAATTCTGATATTATTAATTCAAAAATGAGTATAATTTTATCAAATAATGTTTTTAAAGTTCCAAAAATTAATTGTCATAATTTTTCATGAAAATCAATAAAATCATTTTCGAAGAAAACATATTTTTAAAGAATAAAATTTCTCTACTAAAATTTGATTGTTTATTTACTAAGAAGCAATAAATAATTTATATTGATTATAACATTTATATATATATATATCATAAAATATTTAATATTATTCATACCAACTAATTAAATTTCTAAGTTATAATGGTTATATATTTCATGGGTTGTTTATGCTCGGTGTTGTGTGTTGAATACACTATTTAAAATAGTTTTATTTTCTAAAATATTAGGGAGATACATCATATGATCCTTAAATAAATTTCATCCACAAAATTTTGACTTTATCTTGGTAATAAATGGTTTTATATTTTAAAATACCTTTTTTGGAAACTTATATCATATAAATGGTAAATAAAACATCCTCTTGATAAGAGAGAAAAGGAAGTATGAAGGTCATATGGAATAACACATACTAGGTTTTAAAAATAGGGGAACAAAGGTGGGAAGTGAATACTTAACAAGGAATAAAATCATAATTCATAAATAAATATATAGTGTGACTTAGATCATTGATCACAAGAAATATAATGATCAAGAGAAAGTTAACAACCACAAACCAAAGAGGTGTAAAAAAGGTTATTGATTTCATCATAAATGATGGTAATAGGGAAAAATTTTGTTTCAAGATCCTTTTAATAATGTTTGAAAATAAATTTTACATATATAATAGGATTATAAAGAAATATACTTACTTGATGACTATAATTTCATCATTTTTTGATTTTAAACCACAATCTCATCTTTTTCTCCAAATGATGAGTACTCAAGTTGAATTTTGTTTTCATATTTGATGTACTAAAATCAAATTATAAAGGATCACATAAACATAAGACGATTAAAAATATATTCCATATGTCTTTATAAATTAACCAAAACCAGAATGGTTATCAAAAGATAAGGTAATTCCCAAAATGAGTAAACCTTCATATGATGAAATAATATATTAGTCTCCAAAATTTAATAGTAATTCCCAATGTTCAAACTAAATTATTACATAAATGAATAACCATATATCCAAAATAACCTCAATAACATAAAAATTAAATAGTCGCTTAACATCAAAGTTTATCTCAAACCTTATATATTATAAGACCAAAAATATAGTATTATTATTCTGGACATCACATAGGCTAGTTGTAAGAATTTCACCCTTATTACCCTTCAGTTGTGGGTTCAATCCCTACGGCCTTGCTCAGTGTGATGGTTTTTCACCCATCATTTAGGTTTTCCATTTAAAAAAAATATATCCTTATAAAGTTCCAATAATAATGATAAAAATTCTTAAAAATAACCTTTATCACAAAATATCATGTAAACCCTAAAGTTTATTAATACCTTAAAACATATGTCCACAAAATAAAACGTCATTGTTCATGTTTAACCAAAGTGAACTTAAAATGGGGTTTGAAGACTTTAAACTTATGATCAACCTTTATATTATGATCAACCTTTATATCATAAACTTGTGATCTTATCCATAAATAATAATATAAACTTACATGAAAACATCATATTCTCCAAAGTTATCTAAAACTATCCTTTGATACCAACTATAAAAACCTCAGATCTTAACTCTTGAATATGGTGATGAAAATATAAACTATATATTTATAACTATGATATTGTGGAAGGTGACCCAATTTTCACCATCCAAAAGATACAACATAAAAATTAAAATTTTAGATCACTTACATTCTCAAGGACATTTTAGGATTTTAGTTTTAGATAAGTAGGTAAAAAATCTTACATAAAAAATACCCATGTCTT
Source organism: Viscum album (assembly GCA_963277665.1). NCBI lineage: Eukaryota > Viridiplantae > Streptophyta > Magnoliopsida > Santalales > Viscaceae > Viscum > Viscum album. Next base: position 1,545,106,502 of record OY728153.1, on the reverse strand, counting down.
TAAATGATAATTTATCCCACATGACCCATCTCTTCTTATTTCACATTATTTCATCATTATCATACATATGAAACCCTTCTAGACATAACTCATTCAAAATAATTCTTGATAACCAAGGGAAAAGAAAAGATAATAAGGGTGATCTCAAATGCTCGGTAAGGGTAAACATATTCATTAACAATTAAATGTACTCAGTGAGAATAAGTTGATAATATGGGTATGATGACATAATAAAATGAATAATAATAACATAACATATTCATACTCATCAATACCTATATCATGAAACATGAAAACATGGAATATGGATTTAAAAAATAAAAAATCACCAAATTCAAAAATCATAAGTCATGTGAAACATTTATAACCCATAAAATCATAATAAAAATATATTAGTATTTTGTAACATCATCATCATAGAATACTTACGGAACCCTTACAATTGGAATAACCATATAGCCAGCTTTCAATATAATTATCTATAGAACATAATCATCACCCAATACATTGGAGGGATATCATAAATACATACATTCTTGTTTTATAATGGAACCACCCATACTTGGTTAATAATGTAACCACACATCCTTATAAAACTATTCCAAGAACCTCATTATGAATAAAGTATATTGATCATTCATTTCAAAATAAAATCATTGAAACAACCATTATTCTTTCCATAACATGATTAACCATTTTAAGAGAAACAGGTTACATTATAATCTCTTTAAAATTTGTCAAACTCATTAAAATTAATAGTTTCTAAAAATATCTATTTGAAACCTGATTAACCAGTGGAAAAGAAGCAGGTTCCATAATAATCTCCCTAAAACATGATTATCCTATGGAAAACAAATGGTTTCACTTTCAATATATTTTAAATAATATTAATATACCAAGAGAGAGAATGAGGATAGTATCATCATAAAATATCCATATTTTATAATAAGTAATAAGAAGGTACGTTGATGTTAATGAATGTAAATACCATTAAAATATCATTAAAAACATTTTTTAGGAAAATAACCATTTCATTTTGAAACTAATTTTTAAAAACTAAAAAATCACAAAAATATTGAGAAAATAATTTTATTAGGAAATAATCTGGGAAACATATAAAATAAAAATCTATGAAAAATAATGTACATGTGGGAAGGAAAAACCATAAATGTCATTAGAATTAAAAATAAAAATTCTTTTAAAAATATTTTGAAAAAGGGAGTCAAAAGTAACCCATTTGGAAAACATTAAGAAATTTAATTTTAAAACCTTTTAAAAGAAGGTAAAATCTCATGTAAAAATGGGTTTATGAAATAATTTATTTTTAGAAAAGAACATTTTTGAAAAAAAAAATAGAAAACATGGATTTGTAAGGGAAAGATACCTGATCTAAAAAACAGAGAATTTGTATCACCTGAAAATTACTTTCTTGATATTTATTTAATGAATAAAGAGATAAATAGAAATAAAAAATATAAATTAAATTCATAAATAGTGTAAAATAAAGATATTTGGTTCAATAAAATAAGATCATGTGATTTCCACTAAAGTAACCATGAAGATAACAATCTGGAAAGAAAACAGATTGTAACATAAAACTATTGTCACTTTGGTAACTACACAATCCAAAGCACCATGAATTAATTTATTAAAATGGTACTCTAAATATCATAAAAACAAAGAGTTTAATGATATACCATGCCAAAAGGGTAGTATATACACATAAAAGTTATTATAGGTGCATATCATAAACATATGTCTCAAATAAATAGAATTTGAGATGAATAACCCTTACAAAAAATATAGCATTGAATTGAGAATTAATGAACATATTGATTATGTGTAACAAATATAAATCCAAAAAAAGTGATAATAAAAAATAAATATATATATATATATATATTAATTCACACATAATAATATAATAACTAAGTTAGTGAAGAAGAGTTATAACACAATAAAAGAAAATTGAGTTAAGAAAGCCTTTTCCACATGGTAACTTTCAAATCAAATCCCCATGGATCAAATATTTAAAAATGAGACTTAAAATACCATTATGTATGAATGATTTAGGATATTAAATTTAAATGGGTAATTATTTACACCAAATAAAATAAAATAGGTGCATAACATTAAAATATGCCTCGATGAAGGAAAATTAAGATGAAGTCCATTACGACATTGGTAATATTAGCATCAAATATCCATGAAAGAGAGGACCTCATATGGATTCATAAATAAAAATAATTTTCATGGGAAGAATCATAAAATAAATTCATTCTGTGTATATAAACCACATAATAAAAATAAGTGGGTAATATGGAATATGTCTTGCCAAAGTAAAAGTGAGATGAGAAAAAACCCTTACCTCGAGTCCAGACTTTCCTTTTATGTCCTTTAACTATAATATAATAATCTTACATGAATTATTTAATTTTTTAAGAAACTTTTACATGTCTAAAACCTTGTACTTAAATAATTTATTTTATTTATTTATAATGACATCTTTTAATAATTAAAAAGTTAAGTCTAGGTTTTGTGTTTTATGTAAGCTTGGTTCGTTGTTTTAAAATGGCTTCAGTGTGTTGACCATGGTAAAAGAGGCCATTATTTAAAAATATAAAATATAATAACAATGAAATTATTATAATATTTATTATTAAATTATACTTTATAACCAATAATGAAAAATGGTTATGAAAAATGAACTGTTTTAAAATCATGGAGACGGTAGGCCATACATACGCTTAAGTAAAGATTACATTTTTCAGTGATCAATATGGAAGTAATGTGTGTGTTATTTTATCTTTATATAAGTATAATAATACCATAAATATCATATTTTTCTTTAAATATACTTATATATATCATTCATGAGATGCAGTGATGAAAAAATAATTGCATCGCTTCATAAAGGCGGTAGTCCACACATAAACGAACGACGTTATCATTTTTCTGTGTAAGAAATAAAATGATATATTATATTTTTATAATGATAAATATTTCATGAGTATAATAATTATTTCATTTATATCACATATATTCATTAACTTTAACCTTATTACATGTCATGTAGATCGTTAGGGAAAAACGAATCACATCGTTTTAGGAGATGGTAATCTGACATGCAGACGAGCGGCGTTGTCGTATCACCTATGAAATAGAATTAAGAATGTATATGTCATATAATAAATAAATACATATAAATATTTTAAATATATAATATATATATATATATGTACTTTAAATTCATTATTTAAATAAGTCTTGAGAGGAAATTATGGAAAATAAATTATATTAGTTCGTGATGTGGTAGCTTACAGTACACATGAATGATGATTTTGTATCCCATTTTATAGAATAGAAGATGGATTTAGGTTATCAAATTAATATAATAAAAAATAATTATGTATTATATATTTTTTATATAACTTGATCATAGTTTAAGAATATTTAAAATAGGTGGAGGAAGAAATAAAACAAAAAAAATAAGTTAAGAATTTTACCTCTTCTCAAAACACCTCTTTAGGATTACACCTAAAGAATTCAAAGAATTGATTTCTAAACAAGAAAATGATTTTAGAATTATGATATATAATTTGGTAATGGAAGGTATTTTCTAATCCAAAATGATTTAACTCGTGATTAATAGAGGATACGGGGTGTCCTTTTATAAGTGAGGTGAGTGGAACACTTGTAATTTTTGAAAAAAATGGTGCTCCCGTGTTTTTCATATGAAAAAAGGTTCAAAAATAAAACCTTATATAGACATAGAAAATTTAAGGTATAAATATGTAAATATTATAGTTTTTAGACAAATATTTAGTACATTTTTACCCATATATTTTTATTTTAACCCCCAGTATAACCATTTTCAACTTAACTATGGCAATTAATTTCTACTATTTTCATTATTTATTCTGGTCAAAAATTAATTTGAAATTATTATATAATATAAATAATTCTGATTACATATATGGAATATATTTTACCAAATTCAATTTACATAATTGGAAAATTTTAATTTAAAATTTTACCTATAGATGCGAAGAAAAAACGGGTTTTCCATAAATGTATTTTTCAAGAAAAAAATGATTTTATAATAACTATATCAATAATAATAATAATTTTATGAATATAAATTAATATTAATTGATATATAATCTATAAATTTCATCTAAATTATTACTCATTATTGGTTTTTTTAATTAATTAAAAAGGATAAACATCATTCACTTTAAAATAGTTTTCATAAAATAATTCATTTTTAAACCCAAAAACAAACTTATAATAAAATACAACATGAAGTTGATTAAAAATAAATTATTTGGATTAAAATAATGTTAGTCCCTATTAACATGATACCCTAATATGGGGGGCTCAATCAGGGTATGACAGATTAAAACAACTGCCCCTTTGATCTTGTTTTGTTGTTAGACAAAACTCTCTTCTCTCTATCCTTCTGGTTGTAGAGTATAAACAAATATTAAAGCATACACAGGACACAGTAATTTTACTTGGTTCACCCTCACTGGTCTAGGTCCAAGGAGCATATATTGACAATGTGATGATGTACCAAATCCATTAAAATAACACTGTTGTTTACAAGTATGAAGCAAACTCACTACTCTTCATTATCACTAATGAATACATCCTCAGTTATGGATAGATGCTCTGTTGAAGTTCCACTTTCATCCACCTATGAATGACACTTTTCCATTGAACACTGGTAAATCCCTTTTGAAACTCATTTTCAATGAACACAACCTTTGTGAAGCTCCCACTTTTTCAAAGCTCAAACACGCCTTCTCAATTCTCTAACCTCTTCTTAATGATCACAGGTTCGCAGAGATCACAGGTTCGCAAAGCTCACTAGATCGCAGAGCTCTCAAGATTGTAGATATTACACTAGTCATTGCAATTTCGTAGAGCTAAACAAGCTTTCACGAAGCGCATGTCCTCTACAAATCCAAACTGGCCTTCACGGCGCACCTTCCTTTCATAGAGCTCAACTACCTCTACGAATTCCCTCTTCTTTGGTGAAGCTCCATCCTCTATGAACTTCCTATGAAATTAGAGTGCTTAAAGTTTTTCATTTGATCTCTCTAGTTTTCTTGAGGGGTTCAAGGTCTATTTATAGAATATTCCACCAACTCGAGAACCTTCCACGCATAGTCAGTTCCACATCAGCTCAAATCACAAAGCTCCAAAATTCCCACTGATATTATCTCAATATCATGAAGCACCATGGTAATTTTTAGATTGTATATCTCTACATAATCATGGATCATTTCATCAATTCCTTTGTGCTGTCACTGCAATGATCCCTCATAATTCTCTTCATCTCTGTCATTCATGAAGCTCGTCTTAATCTCTTATCTCACCGTCAACATTCTTCCAATCTTTGTGAAATTTACTTCATGAATCCAGTCTTTACAAAACTTATGAATTTTCCCTATTTTTATGAGATATTCAAGGAAATCCACTTTTTTCAATTCTCACCAAATCCCAAATTTTGAACCCCAAAAATTTGGCAAACAATGGAAAACAGCACCACCTTGTATCAGTTATTTTGTACCACCTTCTGATCCTCCATTCCTTTTCCATTGTTCTTTGTCAACATGGTTTGTCAACCATATTTTCAGAACTCAATAATTCACCATAAAAACATGTTTTGTCAACAAACAAAACCAACAAAAAAATGATGCAATGTAACCTTGAGGGATTTTTTCCTAACAATATCCCCCTTTCGGTTTGCTGAAAACTATTCTAAAAATGATTCTCTGGACTTTGATACTTGAATGAATCTCCTTCCATCATCTACCATCATTCACCTCATATAAAACAGATAGTGACTAAATATTCACTCATCACATACTCTAATCCCACATGAATAATTATAGACATGAGAAACAAGAGTAATATGAAAAGTTCATCAATGAATCACTTAATTTCTGACACTAGTCATTGATACCATATTGATACAAAGAAACTGATTTCATCATGAACATCGGATGCTATGATATCTAATATTTGATAGTTTAGTTCAAGAAGTGCCTGATTTGATACTCTTCCCTATCTCATTGACCCCTCTATCTAACTACGCCACTTGTCATATCACACTGTGTATTTGATTAAGACATTTTCTACCTTACATATCCATAGTTTCTCCCACTTTAAGAGTCACTATTTCTCCCTCTTTCTCAACGAACACAACGGTCACTCCTTTGTGATCTGAACCAGGAATGAATATAGATTAGAATATTAAGGAATTTCATACCATACCTAGAGGATAGGGAGGGGGTCCACATCTAAAAAAATTCAAGTGTGGGGAGTCGATTGGACTCCCAGATCCAATCTATATCTCTCAAAAACATCCTTGGCTAAGTCCTTTCTTAGAATGTCTGCAACCTATAGCTCTGTAGGCACATACTCCAACTTCACTAGTTCTTGCTCCACCTTCTCCTTAATAAAATTATATTTCATCTCAATGTGCTTTTTCCTTTACTAATGTGCTAGATTTTTGCTAATATTGATAACACTTGTATTATTGCACTAGATTCTGATTAGAGACTTCACTCCAACTCCCATATCATCAAGTTGATGCTTTATCCATAATAACTATCTACATGCTTGAGTTTTCCCAATATACTTAACTTCTGTGGTGCTCAATGAAATGGAATCTTACTTCTATATTAGAAAATAAATACACAAACCACCAAGATAAAAGGAACCTCCCAACATTTAATTTCTATCATCTTCTGATCCGGCCCAATCTGTATCAGTATATCCCAATAACTCTAACTGATATTTTTCATTATATATTAAGATGAAGTCCAGCGTGCCCTCGATATACCTAGTATTATTTTCATCTCATGCATGTGTATTTCCTTAGGATTTCTTTGATATCACACTTCTTGGCATGTGGATAAAACAATATTAGATCGTGTCACTGTCAGGTATAGTAAACTTCCAATAACCTCCCTCTATTCTGTTACATTAACCATATTTTCATCATTATCTTTTGATAATTTCATTCGGGTAGCAAACAGAGTCTTTATCTCCTTGTAATTTTCCATTCCAAATCTTCTCAGAACCTCATTGAAATATTTTTATTGACAAATGAATGCGACATTACTTCCTTGTGTTACTTGTAAAATAAGTAAAAATGTCATCTCACCTATCATTAACATTTTGAACCCATTTTTTCATGAATTTAGAAAATTATCTCCACTGAGCTTCATCTGATCCACCAAATATTATATCATTGACTTAGACCAACATCATCATCCTTTGATTACTTTCGTTGTTGAAATAAAGATTGTAATCAACACCACCACGCTAAAAACCAAGATTCTTCAAATACTAATCAAGCCTCGAGTATCATGTTCTTGGTTCTTATTTCATCCCATATAACGCCTTCTTCAGCTGAAAAAACTTTTTTATCATCCTCATTAATGATAAAACCATCTATCTACTCGATACACACTTCTTCTTCTATAACCCCATTCAAATATGCAGATTTGATGTTCATCTGGAACACTTTGAACTTTCGATGCACTACAATGGATAGGAATAGTCTAATTGTCTCCAGACTTACAAACGATGAATATGTCTCCTCAATATATATACCCTCTATCTAGGAGTATCCTTTGCACACTAGTCATGATTTATTTCAAATCATTCTACCATATTCATTCACCTAGTTGAAAAAAATTCATTTAGTCTTGATGTCATTCTTATCTACTAGCCTCGAAACAATCTCCCACATTTGATTCTTCTCAATATAATCTAGCTCTTCACTAATATCCTAAACCTAATTTTCAACTTCAGCTACATCAGCAATGATAATAGGCTATACCTGAGATAAGAATGATGTCTGTTGTAGTGATTTCATTCTTCTTATCAAAAAATGCACTATTTGATCACCAATGATATGATTTCTATCAATTTCATCCCGACTCTTTGACTTCTATATAGATATCAACTTTACTTCCTACTGATCATCATTAGTATCTTCTTATGAATCAGCATCTACCGCTTCTTCTCTCCATGTGTTGCTTTTCTCTTCATCACTTTCATCAAGAACAAGTTCACTAAGTTGTTGATTATTCTTTTCATTTTCCACTACAGTTACACCATTTCTCTCAATGGCTTTTCCTAGCCTCTTTTTGAAGCATTTTTATGCTTTGATTTTTCCTGAGTATCCAAGGAATATCCCCTCATCTCCACATGACTCGAATTTCCTATGTTTTTTTTTTTGAGAATGAAGCACTTACTTCCAAAGATTTGAAAGTATTTCACTGTTGGATTCTTTTAGTACCACCTATCATAAGGAGTCTTTCCTGCCTTTAGACATAAGAAATCCATGTTAGAATTGTAGAAAGATGTGAACACTACTTCCTTCCAAAATTTATCTGGTAGGACCTTTTCTATAAGCATCGTTATTTACATATTGTTGATGATCTGATTTGTCCCTTCAACCAGTCCACTCTGTTGGGGAGTTCTTACTAAAGAAACTTGATTCCTTATCCAATATTTCATGAGATAGACTTCCACCTGACTGTTTGTGAATTCTATACCATTATCAGTACAAAACATTAGAATTTTCGGCCCAAGCATCCTTTCAGATTCCCTTTGATACTGATTTTGACAACTGAACACATCATACTTATGGTAAATGATGAATACCCATTCCATTATGCTATATTTATCAATGAAAAAAACATAATACCTCTTCTCAACAATGTCTCTTGGTGAGATAGGTCCACAGATATCAGCATGCACCAATTCAAGAACTCTAATTGACTTCTTTTCCTTCTATTTGTATGTCTTTCTCTTGATATTCCATTGTTAACAGGCATCACATATATGTGTACGATCATGTGATATCTTAGGGAGGTCTCTTTCTACATCACACTTTACTAGATATTCTAGGTATGGTTGGAATAAATGACCTAGTCGTTTATTCCACAACTTGTTTTCTTCCTCTCTTGACAGAATGCACATATCTTCTTCTCCACTTACTAGGTAGAGATTTCCCTTTATTCATTTTCCATGTAAAACCAAAGCACCATATTTTCCATTGAATATTCACATCTTCTTAGTAAACCTTATATAATTTCCTAAGTTACATAGTTGGATGAAACTAAGAAAATTGTTACTGAGACCTGCTATTACTATGACATCAGCATGTCTCATCTCTTTACCCCCAAACCTGGCCTTTCTTGAGTCAATTATCTTCAGGCCTTCATCATTTCCAAACTTGACAATTCCTTATTTATTATACTTTATGATTGTCACAGGATCCTTATTTTTAGTCATGTGATATGTGAAACCACTATCAAGGATCCATACACCAAAATGGTCTTATGATTTAAGGGAAATTTCAGCAACTACTACCTTCTCATATATTTTATTCTTGATCCATATTTGTGTCTTCAAACTCAACACAAATTGAGAACCTTGATCTTTATCATAGTATGATGGACCAGCTTCATCTTGCAAGGATTCAAATATGTTCTGCATTTTCAACTCACCTACTGGTTTATTGATCTGCTGCTTGCGAATTGTTTGGTTCTACTTTGGAACATTCCTCGTCATAGATGATGTACAGTATCTAGACATATTTCCAAATCATACACACCAAACACAATGTCCCTTGAAATATATTCTATATTATTGAGCTCTATATGGCTTCCATTGTTTCTATTTTTCTCTTATGTACCTTTTAGCTATGGAACACACATTTTTTGAGTGTCCCATTTTTCCACAAAAATAGCACCTCATATAGAGTGAATTCTTACACATCACATCTATACCACTGGGTCTCTCTTGGTTTATCTAAATCTTATAATTCTACTTCATACCTGAATCCACCTTCATTCTCAGAACAACTGCTTATGGAATAACTTCAATTTTCAAAGCTTTTTATTTTCAATCAAACCCCACATTAGCCTTAGCTTTTGAACATAATTGATGTTTCCTTTCCACAGAACCATGATGCTCCACTTTCAACTTCATGATTTTCTGAGTGAACTACTTACCTAACGTCACAGTAGGAGTCAAGAGTTTTTCTTGATCCTTAACTTTTTTGCACAAGCTGATAACTTATTCTTCAAGTTCTTTGATACAGTTGATTTGATCTTTCATTGTGTTATTCAGGCCATAAATCTACCATTTTTGTTCTTCAACCTTGATTTAATACTCACTAACTGATTCTGAGTCCTCTAGTGTTGATGACTTGAGTTTCTCGATTTCTTCCATCAACTCAGACTTCTCTTCTTCTTGCTACTGCATATAGAGTTTGGAATCATGAACTATTTTGTTGGATTTTTTTGTTTTGGCTCTCTAAATATGTATCACTTAAAGAGAAGCCTCTAACTCAACTTTCATAGCAACACTTCCTTCAGCTTCTTCTTCTTCATCAATGTCAGTTTGTTCCTTTTTCTAAGTACTACTAACAACTGCCCCCATATCATTTTCTCTGTGATATTTTCATTTCTATATCTATTTAATCTCCTCAACCTCAAACTCATCTGAACTATCACATTCCTGTGAAATAATATTCTTCTTCTTAAATAAATTTCTCTTGAACTATTTCTTACCTTTCACATAGGTTGAAGAATTCTTCTTGGGAATTTCAGTTTCATCGACATCATCATCTTCTTTGAAATTTTTGGGACACCTTGATGTAAGATGACCAACCTTTCCACATATAAAGTAGGAAAGTGGAAGTTAAATTTTTAACATTCCTTTTCCTCTTTTAATATTTGAGGAAAGGAATGAAATCACCACATCTATATCTTCTTCTTCCACAGAATCTTAAATAGTGAGATTCTTCATGTCTTTGAATTCCACCTCTTTGGATTTCCCCTTTTCCACAGCATCATTATCATTATTTCACATTTCATATGATATAAGGGTATTATTCAAGTTATTTTATGTCAGTTATTTTAGATACTTATCTTAAAATACTAAAACTTTTGGATTGAATCGCGGTGGAAGTTTCCTCAGGATGCACTTCACAATCTTTATGTCTTCAATAACTTCACCAAGACCTCGCATGTCTTCCACTAAAACATTTACCCTATCAAAGAATGCATCAACAGATTCATTTAGGTTCATTCAAAGATCTTCATAATTGTTCCACAATACTTGTATATTTTCTTCTCTAACCTTTGAATCTTCTTCATATATGTTTAAAAGTTTTTCCCACATGGAAAGTGATGTTTTTCATGACATCACATTTGTATAGATAGAATTGGACAAGGCTCTCCCTAAAGCATTGATTCCATTAGCGTCAGCATCCAATTATCTTTTCTTGACTTATGATAATGTACCACAATTAATATCAGATATTATACCAAGAATTGATATTGTAAACACATCCATCCCAAAAATCGAAATTAGTGTTGCATCCAATTCTTCCATAACTGAAAATTTTTCTTGTCAAAGATTAGAATCCCTTTATGATTGGTGACCTATATTTGAGAGAGAAACACTGATATCAACCTTTTGTTTTGATACCAATTGTTAGGTCAACTAGGCTAGATAACCTGAGAGGGGTGTGAATTAGGGTATGACAAATTAAAATAATTTCCCCTTTGATCTAGTTTTGTTGTTAAAAAAACTCTCTTCTCTCTCTTCTTCCAATTACTTTGTATAAAAAAATATTAAAGCATGAAAAAGACACAGTAATTTTACTTGGTTCACCCTCACTGGGCTACGTATAAGGAGCATACACCAGAAATGTACCGATGTACAAAATACACTAAAAGTGCACTGTTTTTTACAAGTTCGAAGTGGAATCACTGTCCCTCCTAGTTTACAACCTTTCATAATTTGAGAACTCACTACTCTCACAACTAAAGAGATCACACTGCTTCTTCAGAAGATCCACTCATGGTTTATAAACTTGTAGGTATCTTCATTATCACTAATGAATATATCCTCAGATATAGATAGATTCTCTATTGAAGTTCCAATTTCATCCACATATGAATAACACTTTTCCCCTGAACACTGGGAAATCCCTTTTGAAACTCTTTCTCAAAGCACACAACCTTTGCGAAGCTCCCACTTTTGAAAAGCTCAAACAAGCTTTCGCAATTATCCAATCTATTCTTAAAGTTCATAGGTTCGCAGAGATCATAGGTTCACAAAGCTCGCTATAACGTAGAGTTATCTAGATCATAGAGATCACTGCTTCGCAGATCTCACACTAGTCTTAGTGATTTTTTATATCTAAACAACCATTCACAAAGCGCACGTACTCTGAAAAGCCAAACTGGGCTTCACGGCGCACCTTCCTTTCATAAAAATCAACTGTCACTGCAAATTTCCTCTTCTTTCACGAAGCTCCCTACTCCATGAATATTCTTTGCAATTTGTGATCTTAATGTTTTCCATTTGATCTCTATACCTTCCCTGAGGGGGATGAGGTCTATTTATAGGTGACTCCACCAACTCACAAACATTCCATGCATAGTCAAAACCACATCAACTCAAATCACAAAGCTCTAAAATTCCCACTGATATTCTATCTATATCTCAAAGCACCACTATAATTTTCAGATCATAGATCTCATCGTAATCGTAGAGCATTTCTTCAATTCCTTTCTGTTACTGCTGCAATGCTCCCTCAACATTCTCTTCATCTTTGTTGTTCACAAAGTTCATCATAATCATAGAGATCAATGTAAACATTCTTCCAGTCCTGGGGAAATCCACTTCAAGAATCTTATCTTTTTAAAACTCATGCCTTTTCCATATTTTGATAAGATCTTCAAAGAAATCCACTTTTCGCGATGCTCACCAAATCCCAAATTTTAGACCGCAAAAATTTGGAAAACACTAGAAAATTGTTCCACATTTTTCTATTCTTTTGTACCACCTACAGATCTTCTATTCCTTTATCATGGTTCTTTTTCAATAAGGTTTTTTAATAGTATTTCTGGAAATCGACAAATCACCAAGAAAATATGCTATGTTAACAAATATAACCATCCCAAAAATGATGCAATGTTAGGGATTTTTTCCCAATAAATAATAATTTTACTTTAAATAACATTCAAATCATAATGTTAATTTAAAATTTTATAATTTATTGAAAATAAATGATATTTTTTCAAAAATCTATATTTTTTATAATTCACTGAAAACCATTATTTCAAGCAAAACCCAAAATTTCACCCTAAGTCAATTTTAATATGATGAATTAAAAAATGAATTTCATCTTAAAAAATACATTTTCTAAAAGTTTCAAGAATTAATTATAATATTTTTCATGAAGGTTAGTAAAATCATTTATGAAGAAAACATATTTTTAGAACATAAAATAACTTCACAAAAAATTAATCGATTATTTACTATGAATTTATCAATAATTTATATTATGTATAAAATTTACATATATATAATAAATTATTTTATAATTTTAATACCCACTAATTTATCATCTAGGTTATAATTATTATATATTTCATATGTCACTTAAGCTTGGTGTTGTGTGTCAAATACGCTATCGAAAATAGTTTTCTTTTATAAAATCATGGGGGTGTTATATCCTCTAATTCTTTAATAAATTAAGTCTTTACAAATTCAAATTTATCTCGGTAATAAAATTTTATAAATTTTAAAATACCTTTGTTGGAAATCCACATTATAAAAAGGGTTAGTAAAATATCCTCTTGATAAGAGAGAAAAGTAAGTATGAAGGTCATCTAGAATAACACAAACTAGGTTTACAAAATATGATATCATAGGTGGGAAGTGAATATTTGGACATGGAATAAAATAATACTTCCTAAATAATAATATATAGTGACTTAGATAATTGATCACAAGAAAGGTAACAATCAATAGAAATTTAACAACCACAAAACCATAAAAAAAAAAAGCAACATGAAAAAGGTTATTGATTTCATAATAAATGATGGTAATATGATAAAAAAGTACAAGATCCTTTTTCCTATAATTTAGGAATTCCTTTTCTATATAGAATAGTAATATAATGAAATATACTTAATTTAGGAGTATAATTTCATATTTTATCAATTTCCACCATAATCTCATATTCTTTTCTAAATGATCAGTATTCAAGATGAATTATATCCATTCCTGAAGAACTAAAATCAAATTTTAAAGGATCGCATAATCATAAGAGGGTTAAAAATCTATCAATCCCATCTTTAAACGTGAACCAAAAACAAAATGGATATCCCAAGTTAAGGTAATTCCTAAAATGAGTAAACCATCATTTGATGAAATAATATATTAATCTAAAAATTTTAATAAAAATACCCAATGTTCAAACTAAATAATTCCATAAATAATTAACCTTATATCCCAAATAACCCCAATTACCTCAAAATTAAAGAGTGTCTTCACATCAATTTTTATCTCATACCTTCTATATTACAATCCCAAAAATATGTAGATATTATTCAGGACATAATATAGGAAAATGGTAGGCATTTCACCCATTATTCCCTTCAGTTGTATATTCATGGCCTGTGGCTTTACCAAATATGATGGGTTATCATCCGACCTTTGAGTTTTCCTTTTTCCTAAAATTATATCCTTATAAAATTACAATAAATATGATGAAAACTCTTAAAAATAACCTTAATTAACAAATATTATATAAACCATTCATTTTATCAATACCTTAAAACAAATGTTCATAAGAAGTAAAGGCATACTTCATGTTATACCAAAGAGTGCCTAAAACGGGTGTCTAAGAGTTGAAACATATGCTGAAACTTAATCTCATAAACTCATGATTATATCCATAAATTATATGATAAAATTACATGAAAACATCCTAATATCCAAAGTTATCTAAACTTTCCTTTGATACCAACTATAAAAAACCCAGACCCACACTCCTAGATCCGGTATTGAAAACTTGAACTATACATGTCCAGATTTGATACTGATGATGCTGACCCAATTTTCATTATCCAAAACATACAATATTAGAAGTAAAATATTGGATCACTTACATTTTCAAGGAAATTTTAGGTATATAGTTTTAGATAATTAGGAAAAATTACTACATTAACAATACCCATTATTTAAATGATAATTTCTCCCAATTAACACGACTTTTATTATTTCACATTAATTCATCGTCATCATGAATATAAAAACCTTATAGACATAATTTTTTCAGTATCATTATTTTTTACCTTGGTAAAAGAAATAATAAGAATGGTGATCCCAGATTCTTATAAAGGATAAATATAAGCATTAACAATTGAATTTCATTAATGAGAATAATATGAGTATAAGGGTATGAAAAAATTATTAATGTGTATGAGAATAATGTTGGATCATAATATACAAGTTAGTGTATATGACATGTTACAATACAAGAGGGGTAAATTTTAGGTTTAAAAACTTATTATTTGAACTCTTAAGAAATAAATTATTTTATAAGGTCTTAAACTAATACAATTCACAACCAATACAAATGACCATATGAATCTTGGATTCGATGGATGTGATATGATGTAAAATCACTATAATGAAATAAAATTGTATTTGAATTGAATATAATGATCAGATAAATACAAATGTAAATGATTCTACTATACAATGTATAGAATATCTTAATACAATATGTAATGAATGTATCATAATTGAAACAACTACAATATAAAAGAATTTGAATAGAAAGAAGAAACAAAATGATTACCTTTATATTAAAAATAGTAGCAGAAATGTAAAGGTATTACAGTTCATTTATCCCAAAGAGTTGGGTATCCTTTCACCTAGGATAAAAGATCTATCTTACCACCACCCTAGTAAGCCCTCAATACAATGATCGGCATGACTGTCTTCCTATCCCTATAATCCCTCAATTAAAAAGATAATAAGCACCTCTTTCTTTAAAACACTTGAAATACCTCGATATGATGATTGGAACAACTATCTTTCTATCCCTGAAAGCCCTTAATTAAGAAGGTAATCGGAACCTCTATCTTTCAAACACTTGAAATCACTCAATACTATGATCGTCATCATGTATTACTATCCTCGATATCCCTCGATCGTTATCACAATAATCGGTGACACAAATCAAAAAAATCACTTATAGAAATACAAGAACATGGAACAAGTTGTTAAAATCTTATATCTTCAAAGATTTTTCAAGAATCAAGAGAGAAGTCACACTATCTCTCTCTCAAACTTGATAGTAGAAAAATTTAGTTTCTCTAATTTGAGTAACCTCTTATTTATAGGCCTCAGGTTCCAACAGACATATTTCCTCCAAAGGCCATATTTCTCCACAAAAATTTGGAGGGACATGGACACCTGGAATTACAATGGTCAAAACAAAATAGAATGCATGACATCATTTTGATTGGTATATAGCTAATTCAATGACATCATTTTCGTTAGAATATGAGTAATTTGAAACATGTATGTGGTATAGGAGTAATACATGAGTTCAATGCATTTCATGAGTACGATTAATGACTAGGTTATGATATGTATCATAATTACGATGCATATTATTGTTGAAATAAATATCATGATTAAGATACAATTATAATTCTTAACATAGATAAGACTCACATCATGGTTACGATTTATAACATAGTTACGATGCATGATGTTATTACGATGTATGACCTAGTTATGATGCAAGGTTAGAATATAATACTTAACCTGGTTATGATGCATGATTAAAATACAATAATTAATCTAGTTACGATGCATGGTTAGGATACAGTACTTAATCTGGTTACGATGCATGATTACAATACATAACTTTGTTATGATACATGATTATGATGCATAATATGAATATGATTCATAACTTGGTTATGATGAATGATTATAAAAATATCAAATGTGGTTACGATTGTAAAACAATTAATGTGGTTACGATGAGAAACAATTTAAGTAGTTACAATTGAAAACAAACAATATATAATTACATTGTAGAACAAAAGCATGTGTGGTTATGATGGAAAACAAGATCTGTGATTTCAATTGAAAAAAAAACAGTATATGATTAAGATATATGGGATTGCGATAAATATTATTATGATGAGAATATAACATATATGAAAACGATAATTAAATTGTGATTTCCAAAACAAAACGATAAATGGGAAAGTCCAAACACATTTTGACTCAACACATACATAAGAATATTCATACCCATCAATACCAGGATAATAAAATAGGAAGATATGGAAAAATGATTTAGAAAAGGAAAAATTCATCAAATTAAATAATAATAAGACATGTGATATCAATCTTGATCAAAGGAAACATTCATATCCCATAGAAAAAATAAACAAATGTACTGGTGACTTGGAACATCAATGTCATCGAACACTTATAAAACCCTTAAAATTGGAATAACCATATGGAAAACTTATAATATAATTCTATAAAGATAATTATCATTTCTCAATGCATCGGAGGGCTATCACAATCTACGCATCCTTGATTTATCCTAGATCAACCCATCCTTGGTTAAAAACATAGTCACCCATCCTCAGTTTATAACAGAACCACCCATCCTTATAAAAAATTTCCAAGAACATTATTATGGATAAATTACATAGAGAATTCATTGCATTATAAACTCATTAAAACAGCCTTTTTTATTTTTATAACATGATTAAACTGTGTAAGATAAATGGGTTCCATGATAATATCCTTCAAATGTGAATGACCTATGAAAAATAAATGCGTTTTGAAATAATATCTTTGAAAAGTGATTAAAATGGGGAAACGAAAGGGGTTCTATAATAATATCTTTGAAGCATAATTACCCTAAAGAAATGAAATGGTTTCACTATCAATCTCCTTAAAAATTAATTCATCTAAAAAATAAAAAGGATGGTATCATTAAAAAATATATCTATTAGATCATAAGTAATAGTAATGGTTGTTGATTTTGATGAATAGAAATACCATTAAAAGATCATTAAAAATATTTTTTTAGTAAAATAACATTTTTATTCATGTCATAAGTGTTAAAAATAAACATTCATTTAAAAACATTTTAAAAAATTGATTCAAAATTGACACATTTGGAAAATGTTAATAAATTTCTCTTTAAAACCTTTGAAAATATGGTAAAAGATCATGTAAAATGGATTTACAAAATCGTTTATTTTTAGAAAATAACATTTTTTAAAACATTTTAAAAAAAATGGATATCTAAGAGAAACATACCCAATCTAAAGTGAGTCTCATGGGATGGTTATATTAGGGTAAAATAGGTTCATATCATGAGTAATGGTTAATTTTGATCATATCGGTGATCTTGAAATTATAGTAAGGTAAATCCTATAATGGGGATCACACCGTCAATTCCTAGGGGATATATACTTATTTTGATTTAATTGTAGTTTATTTTAGTGGTTACATACAAAGAAAACACATTTCAAAGGTGGATGAGGTTTTTTGTTGAATATTGAATGCAAGTGGATAAGAAATTTCATATTGGCTAAAAATATCTAGCTTCAAGTATTAATATATGATGTTTAGGTAGTGTCAGTTCATTCTGCAACTTATAGTTATAGAATTTTATGAACGAAATGTTTTAATAGTAGGGATTGAAAAATTTTAGTACTCACAAGGGAATCATGTTAACATGTACAATGAAATTTTTTTAAGGAAATTAATCTGCCTCAAACTGGATATAGGGAATTTTTTATGTCAATGGTTAGAATATTCTCAGGTTAATCTCTGATTATAAGGTAATATAGCTTATACCAACAACATCTAACACTGGGTTTCAATGTTAGTGAATGGGTGATTTATAAATATCTCCAATGTTGAAGCATCATCGACCTAGATTTAGAATTTATTGGTATTTCAGGGTATGGATAACTGAGTTTTTGGATGAAACTAATATAGTGAATAATGGTTCATGCAAACATGCATGATTAATTTCAGTAAATGTAAAATTTATTTAATTACATCATTATGAGGAAAAATGGTGTGTGTGAAAGATATAAATATAGGGTAGACATGAGGCTCTAATTGTAAGAGTATTACAATGGATACTTTGTGAGGATTATCAAGGAAAATTAATTTTATGGTTTAAAGATTGTAATGACCCACAAATTATTACATGAATGAACTGATTTTTTGGAATTTACATGCCTAAATATGTGTATTTTATCTACGAAATGAGTTAGAGAGGGACAAAATAATTAATTGGAAGAAGATAGTGAAATATATAAAATAAGGAAACATAGACAAATCAAACTAGAACCCATATTAGAGGACATTGAAGTTTCATTTTCCTATAAGTGGATGCCTCTCACACCATCGATTCATTGAAGGTTGACATCAAGGATCTGATGGCTTTATCAAACTCTAGTAATGTCCACCATAGTACCAATGGTATACCCTAATCTCCATATAAAGTGGGTTTATTTTAATCTTTTCAAGGGGACTTATTAACAACCCATGTGGATTTTATCCTTTTTGGATCATTAAATAAAGGGTAATGAGGATACCTTTTCTCCATCTTCTATACACTGATCATATGATGAATCAAGGTGGATTAGGAAAATTTGGTTTATCCCCTATGGTAGGTTCCTTCCACACTTCCATTTTTCCCTTATTCTTTTATTTACCTCTAATTATGGATATTTTAGGGAATCATTTACGATGTGATTTCACATGTGAATAGTTAAATATCTCTACAAGGATAGTGATTTTTTATTTCATGGATAAGGGGTTCTAAATAGTGCTAAATTGATATTATTAATCACCATTTTAGTGAATTTATGAATCTTGATGATGATTTCATATATTTTTTTCAATTTTATGTTAAATTAACTGATAAATAAAATTGGTAAATTGGTTATTTTTCTTATATAGGAGAAGGGAGTCATTTATGAGTATTATTCATGTTATTACATTGGAATTTTGGAACGGGAATGTATTAATTATGGATCAACATACCAGGTAGGTGGTACCGGTAATATTCCATTATTTAATATATAATTGCATATATTGTATGATATGTGAGAAGGGGTAAGTGGGAGTCACTAACCTGAGTGAGAAGCAATGGGGATTAATTGATCATGGGGATATAGGTGTGAGATATTAGGGTCGGGTTGAATATGTTTCATATGTTACCTCTAATTAAGCTCTCTTTATGACTCATTTAAATAACATTCCTTATATATAAAAGTGTGAATGGAATACATATAGAGTTTCCAGCTTCATGTAATGAATCTGGTGGCCTAAATATTCCTTATATAGTGACTTCTTAAATTCCACTGATATATATGATAAATAGGTGAGATTCTGAAAGGTTTATTAATGGAACATTATAGGAATTAAGTTCAATGGGGGGAGTAACCTACAAACCTAAATGGGGATATTTGTGAGAGGCTTCATGAGGCCTAGTGAAATCACTAAATAGGTTCTAAGAAGAATAAATAATTATTTTAACCACCCATAAATTGATTTATCTTTAAGAAACCATAAATGGGAATAATTAGAGTTGATAATTATTGGTTAATTCATCCCTTTATGGGTAACCAGTGAGGTGACATGGACTGACAATATTCACCAGTAGTAGTCACATGGGAATATGTGTGATAACCAATCAAGGGAAGAGTATTGATAACCCACTAATGATAAGTCTATACCAATAACTTAAACATGGTAATGATAAGTTTTATACTAAATGTCATGTTAACTAGGCAATGATCACAAGAGTTGTGAGTTTTATCTTGGATGGGTGAACACAAAACCGTATATGTTGGGAAACCCCACACAGAGAATGTGATACTTAAGATTATCCAAGGCCTGTGAGATTAATACATCAGGATGTGTTATGCATGAGGTGCGTGTTATAAAAATTCACTAAAGCTAAAAACACAGTATACTAGACATAACCAAGACATGTTTTATGTATTTTAAACCACTCCATGTTTAATGTCACCACATCATGGTTTAGTGCATGACAATATATGAGTTTTGTGATAATGCATGACTCAACCACTTTCTCCTATTATAATATATTATATTTAGTTTGATCCTAAAGTGGTGTGGATTTTATTAGTTTTAACATTTAAATTCATTATTTAAACCTCATATAATTTTTCATAAATTAAGATTCAGTACTTATAAATGTTTTATAATATTGAAAATTTAGGAAATATTTCATTTAATAGGTTTGTATTTTTATGAATCATTTTATATTATTTAAGACCTGTATAAATAGAAAAAAATTTTATGGGAATATATTATGAAACTGTGATTCAATGACTAGAATTCCTTTAGGTCGGTTCACTTTATCTCATTGTCTCCTTTTGTTACAGCCACATTTTCCCAAACACACCTTAAAAGGGGGTGAATTAAGGTGATAACTTCTTTGAAACAATGAATGGATATTGTTTCTATGTTAAAAATAATGATATGAACTTATATTAATCAATCACATATCAAAATAATCAATGTATGAAAATAAAACTCATGAACAAAACTACTCTACTTGGTTCGCTAATAAGGTATAATCTAAGGGGAATACACCGATGATGTGTCAAAGTATGAGGGGAATCACTATATACTATTTTTATTACAATATTTTATTAAAGGGTCATTATAGATCCTAGAGTTACCACCCCAATTTATCTCTATATACACTACTTTAGTACATAGAATTGATGAGTAGAAGATCCACATATCACTAACAAAGTATAAAAAGTAAATATTCAAATGAAAAATAGAATGGGTGTTTTTAATTATACTTTAGAATATTTATATAATTATGAATAATCGATGTTGTTTGTTTGAATAAATTACTACTTTTTAGAAAATATTATATTCAAAAACGGTGTCTCCCTTTTTTCCTTATGTTTTTTATCTCTTTATTTTTATACTCTTCATCTAATAGCTTCTTAAAATTGATCTTCCAAATCTATACTCCTTAAAATTCTACAAGTCACCAAACTATTAGTCAACAAAACCATCCATCATGGATGAATTAAAACTTAAAAACTCCAAGTCTACTTTCTAATACTTGAAAAGTATTTAAATATTTTATATTTTACTATAATCCATAAAATCGTAGAGTAATTATACATATTGTGGTATAATATTCTTCCATTTAATAACATTATGGTATGACATATGAAAATACAATATATTTCCATTTCTGACTCAAGTCTATAAATATTGGATCAAATATCATTTTTACTCCATAAAATTTTAATAATAATCCATAAAATCTCTACAAATCTCAACCTCATGTACCATTACAAACAATATTATGTCACAATACCATATTCCAAATAAAAAAATTACAGAACACTCCATTGAATTATCATTTTAACTTCCTATCTGTAAATTGTTTCATTGTTATGGTGTGATATGATTCCTTATTTAAGGAATCATAGTTCCAAAGTAAACTTCAATTCTCATGGCCTATTCATTATAGTACAGTTTCAATGTTTATAGTGAAACTCCAATTTTGGGGATTTGATTTATTTTTTAGTTATTAAAACCCAACAAAATTATATAAAATAAATTTACTCTACTATATAAACAATTATGGTGTGAGAAACTATGTTGTATAGTGGTTTCTAGTTCCTCTCTATGATCATTTCCAAACTAGGAAAGACTTATCCACTCTTATCCATTATTTACACCATGTCACATTTCACTTAAAAGACCTAATTTTTATCCTATATTGAAAAAAACCCAACACATTTTCAAACATATAAGGTTAGGTTCCAAAATTATCCATACATAATAATTTTGGTTCTAATATTATCTCCTTTGTGTTTATTATAAATCCCAAGCTAAATGCAATACTGATAATGTTTCAATAAAACTAAATAGTAATATAACAACTCAATTTTAAATATAAAATTTATGTAAAAATATTATGATATAGAAAATAAGATTTCATGAGTGAATTAAATACCTTAATTAATAACACTAAACTTAATACATTCTTTAATACATTTTTTAATCACTAAAACTCACATGACTCCCCTTGTCAACATGAGTCCTTATTGCTCTTCCCCATGGATACCTTTAAAGTTTATCTTTTATAAACCCATTTATTAATCACTAAAACTCACATAACACAATTATTAAACATTCATACTTCTTTTAATTACATATGTATTAAACATATCCATATCTCATGTACAATGTGATCCCCCTCAAGGTTATATTTCTCTCCATCGATATGAGGATTCGACTCTGACACCACTTGTTGATGTAATCAATATTTTTTACCACTTGTACTACGAGTGCCATATAATTTCACTAACTCCCCCCACCCACTTCAGTAAAACCAAAGGGAAATACATGAAAATCATGTAACAGCAAAGTAAAGTAACAAAAACATATTGGGAGAGTGTATGTTCCAAACCTCCTTAGGCCATGGGAGGTATTTAAACATTGGGATTCAAGCATTTCTTCTCAAACACTCATGTTTCCATTGGTTTATTGAATATATATACAACTTATTGATTTTTTCAAATATGATCCACTTTAATAACTCCTTGTAAAAAATCCTTATTGAAATTATAATATATATTAATATACTTTATGTGTGATTATTGTAATAGAGTGTTTCTCAATTCAATTGCAATAATCATATAATAATAAATCATCATAGGAACTTGTACATCTTCACTAAGATATAATAATTTTATCTTCATCCATATTAATTGAGTATACACATTTATCACAAAAATATATTTTTTATCATCTATATTGAGATACATACTCTCCTTCTTCATTATAATCCATTAACTACACATTTTTATTGAAAATAATGATCCTCCACTTGTGGTTTTTCTATCCATAAACTCTCTATCCTAGTCAATATTTGAATATACTAATAAATATTAATGTTTTCATATAATAAACACTAGTCCATAATCAAAGGTACCTTGAATGTGCCTCATTGCTCTTTTTATAGGTCTAAAATAATCCTATTTTAGATTACCTTTAAAAATAGCTATTAGATAATATATATAAAATATTAGTTATTGTTACTATAAATTACAATAAGCTTCCAATAATTCTCCAATAAAGTTTACGATCTATAGCTCTTTTATCTTCATACTTATTTAGTTTGGTTCCTATCATAATTAGAGTTTAAATAGGTTTAAAATAATGTATTTTGAAATAATTTTTTAACCACATAGGAAATTTTAATTGAGAAATAAAAGTTTTTCACTCATTTTGATTCACTTATAGCCTAAGAAAATAATTAATCTCACTAACCATTGGCATATCAAACTCTTATCCCATCAAATTGGAAAATTAATCCACTAATTTTAGTTTTTATCATCCAAATATAATATCATTAACATAGATGAGTACCATAAACTACTATTACATTGATGATTTCATATAGATATTGTGGATAAAACAAACTTTTTTGAATTCAAGCTTCCATGAAAAAGAGTTCAATATAGCATACCATGCTCATGGTGATTGTTTTAAGTTGTATAATTCTTTTATTAATTGATGCACCTTCTATTCATTATCATTGATTTTAAAATCAATTGATTACTCAATAAAAAATATATCATTCAATACTCTATATAATAATTTCATCTTTATATCCATTTCATAAACTTTAAATATCTTTTTAATCACAACAACCAACAAAATCTATATTGATTCAAGTATTTCCACTGGTGGGAATGTTTCTTTCACATTTATTCCTTCAATTAAATTATATCGTTTATAAACCAATATTTCTTTATTCTGGATCACCTTTCAGTCCTCAACTATTTTTTTGAACACTAATTTTATTCCAATGACAATATGATCATTTTTACTTTTTAAAATTTCCCAAGTCTGATTTTTATAAATTGAATCCAACTCTATATTCCAAAAATTGACCCAAGTTTCATAATTTATTCTTTTTTTCAAATCTTACTAGTTCAAACTGAAATAAAAAAATCTTTATACTCTACATTCATCATTATTTTAGTATCCATTAGAGAGGTTTTATTTTTAATAATATTGGATTCATCACATTTATCTCTTCTTTTTCACCATTGATCAATGGTTTAATTTCTTGATTAGAAACTTCTTCCATTAATTCAACATTTGGATATTCCTTATTAAATGGAGTTTGAAGTCATCTATAATTTTTTTAATATCATCTTCCTTATTAAAAATTTCCCCTAAATTTATATCTCTATATTTATTTCCAGATTTATCTTCAATCACTTGTATTTTTTTGCTTTCAATAATTTTTTCTAGCTTCTTATTGAATAATGTATAGGATTTACTCTAGGTTGGGTGGCTTAAAAATAATTTTTTATCACCATATTTACCATGAATAAATTCATTATTTCTGATGAATTATTTACTTCCAATCACTCTAAAGTGTTTAAGTGTTGGTTTCCTTATTTTATGCATTTAATAAGGTTTTTTCTCCCTGCCAGATCTTAAAAAATAAAACTATTGACTATAAATATCCATTTAAAATATTTCTTTCTAATATTGATAAGAAATTACACTCTTAATAATAAATTTATTTTATATATTATAAATAATCCAATTTTGTGTCTCAAAAACTCCATTATTTTGTTTTGTTCTCCCTGATGAAACCTTTTATTAAATACCATGGTTATCTAAATAATTCTACAATTTATTAGAATTATACTCAATACCATTATATAAACATAGATATTTTGTTATCATTCAGTTTCATTACCACCTCCCCTTAAAAACCTTTTAATGCACTCAAACACCACTTTTTCATAAACATAATGCATCTCATATATCTTTAGTAATACATATAGAGTATTAAATAACATTAATCTCAATTTTTGAGATGTGTCACAAGACTACACACATTTATGTAGAACAATTCAATTATATTTTATGCCCATTACTTATTTTTTCTATAGTAATTCCTCACTATATTTCCTCTAATTAAAGCCTCACAAGTCTTCTCCTGATAATATTTAAAAATTTAATATCAATAACAACATTAAGCTTAGATATATTTTCCATGATTTTTTTATTAATGTTACTAATCCTCTAGTTCCATAGACTATTATCCACTTCCATCGTGAGAATAAAAATTTTATTCTTTTTTTATAATTGGTACAAATTTTACATTATCCTCTATCATTTTATCAAATAATTCCATGCCATACCTTTGTAATTAATCCCTTAAAATTAAATGTAACATTGAGTCTTGAGTCATAAAGTTGAATCTCATTCAAAATAACCTCATTTTTTCACTCATTTTAATTTGAAAATCTCTATCATTTATAAATAGAATGGTTACATCAACTTAACCTTTTTCATTATTTAGTAAATTCATATTTTTGGTCAGGTGGGATAAACACCCACTATTAAGAATAAATTGATTTTTTATTTCCTTAAATTTTATCACATCTAGGATATCTTTCTCATTCATCGTATTTTATTTCTATGAAATTCTCAATCATATTGAGAAAATGTGGAATCTCAAAATTTACTTTTTCTTAATTAGTATAATGTTCATCTTCCTATTCCAAACTGAAAATTTTGATTCCCAATGGAATCATGTACATTGTTCTAGTATCCATACTCCTTTTCCTTACATAAGAATTACTTCTACTCATTTGTTACCTATAATTAATTACTTTGTGGCCAAATGTAGATCAATAAAAAATATATTCCTAAAAATAATCTTTTTATTTGAGTTAAAGGATATTTTCTCATTCTCTTTTGTTGATGTGTAGGTGTTTCTCCTTTCAAATAAATTTAATATTCCTAGAAATAGTTCATATAGTGATTTATGTAACCATAAAATCATTACTCCATTTGGAGTAATATCATTTAACCTTCTCTCTATATCCTTATAACCTCAAAATAAGTCCTTAACTTATAATAATCCAAAAATGATTAATAGTTATATCTATTTTTTATTTCCTTTGTCTTTAGAACATTTCATACAAGTTTTTTATTATTATACTTCATATAAAATTTTAACTAACCCAATTTTCTAAGATTTTGATCATTTTTCACCTTTTAAACACTCCAAATACCAATTCTAGACTTTTCCTTTAATTATTTCTCTAAGAATTTACCAAAATATAGATTCTTCTTTGAACTATTTGTTTTGATATCATCTTCAAGAACATTCCTTAGTGTAACCAAATAATATTTAGGAAATTCAATCTTATTTACTTTATCTTTGATACAATCATTAAAATAATTAATTATATTTTATTAATTTTCAATTTTTAGCTTAAAATAATTAACTTTTTATGGATTTTCTTGTGTATCCCCTTGATGTTCCACTACCTTATCTAACCGAATATTTATAGATTTGATTTAATAAATGTAATTTGATGATTATATCAATATCTCACTATTATTTATATTGTTATTTCTTTTTATGTCCATCATCTCTCTGTGCGCGGGTGCTCTGTGCTAAGTATTTTCCCCACACGGACTTCCATGTTTTCTCTCTTGGCCCTCATCCTAGCTTCCTCTGGAGAAGCATTTGGGGGGCCCAAAATCCCTTGGAAAAAGGTTTGGGTTGTAGGATTGGGAATGGATCATCTGTCAACATCTGGACCAATCCATGGTTGATCGATAAGGATGGTATGTGGGCTATATCCCCTGCCCAACCAGGTCTTAAAGACACCACTGTCAGCTACCTCCTTGTTAACCAGGGACCAGGGTGGTGTATGGAAAAGATACATGAATGGTTTAACAAAAGAGACCAAAGAATTATCCTAAGCATCCCCTGGGTCCTAGATGCAGGCCCCGACCATCTTTTATGGACTAATGACATATCGAGCGACTACATGGTGAGATATGGTTACAGAAACGCTCTTGTAAATCACTCTGTTGACCGGGATGAGGGACCATGGAAATTGATTTGGAATCTCAATGTCCCCCAAAAAAATTCCTATTTTGGTGGCAGGTGTGTACGGGAACCCTCCCTACCATGAGCCTGCTAGTTTACCGACACATGGCTAGTGCGGAGTCCTTCACTTTCTGCCCAAATATTCCAGAAACTCCTTTGCATGCCATCATTCACTACCCAGGAGCTAAGGAAATTTGGAATAAATGGGGCCCGGCTTCAGATGTTTCACTAGACATTGCCTCTGACCTACCCGATCTTCTGATGCGTTGGTTCTCATCTCTCTCATCGTATAATGCAGGTTCACTTTTCACCCTAGCCTGGATCATTTGGGTTCAGCGTAACGATGCTATTTTTCACCACGTTCATAAACCTCCTCAATTCTGGATTGAACGGGCCACCTCATGGATTGAGTGCTGGAAGGACCAAAATGGACATTGTATGTCAGGTGTTACCCCCTCATGTCCCTCTCATTGGAACCCCCCAACAGAAGGGATTATTAAGCTTAACATGGACGCATCTCTCCCCAAGGATGGGCTTGTTGCTCTCGGTCTCCTGGCCCGTAATCATCTGGGGAAAATCATTGCTCCACAATATGAATCACATCATGCATTCTGGGAACTTACAGTAGTTGAGGCCTATGTTATCCTTGCAAGTATGATGCTTTCTGTGGAATGTGGATGGGTTGATATCATCATTGAGTCTGACTGCCTCACCATTATCGATACTATTAACCACAACGACGGTGGACTCCAGTAATTTGGCTTCATCATCAGGAGAATTCACTCGATTCTCCAAGGATTATCTTGCTTCACCTTCTCCTTCACCAAAAGGGAAGGAAACAATGCGGCCCATCAGCTGGAGGCCTCAGGCCCCTTCGATGACTACCATCTCTGGCTAGAGAATTTCCCTTCATGGATTTTCATATGTACGTCTGCTGATCTTCACCATTAATGTTATATGTCCTTCTTTTTAAAAAAACTAGAATGTTATATCCTTAAATAAATAACTTTATGTACCTTCTACCTTCATATACATCTCATATACAATGAATATTCAATGAAAATCCAAACATAAATTATCCACCAAGTTACATTTATAAATATTTGTTACATTTTGGTTATATAATGGTGGAAATATCCTTATAATTTTATTGAAAATATCCACATCCATTATTTACGTTCTAAGTCCATGAAGGGATCTAAAAATTATAATGATTTGGTTTAATAATCCATCAATGTTCTCATTGGGATAAATCTTCAAGTTATTAAACTTAATGTAAAATAATTGAAATTTTACCACTTTCACTTTTTATCTCCTTGATAGATAAGGTAAAAAATATTATAAATTTAATTTTTTGATGTAAAACTCATCACATTATTATATATCTAATTTTACAAATAAATTAATAAAAAAATTATAACCCAGCATTACAAGTGAGAAAATTATTGTTTGTTTTGGTCAATTACAATTATTTGGGATCACTAATCTGAATTTCTTGTATAATAGTAGAGAAAAAATCAAACATAAGAGATCATGGATATGATCTAATCTTGTTTTTCTAAATTTGATAATTTATTCCATATAATAACAAAAAAACATTTAATATTAATAGTGTTGTACATATTTGAACTCCTTGAAAGACATATTAATCAAGGTTAACCATGTAGCTCTGATACCACTCGTTGCAACTATAGTGTTCCAAACATTCACTAAGAGGAGAGTAAATTAGGCTGTCATTTTTTATATACATCAAATGTATATTTTTCCCATGTTGGAAATAATGATACTAACCAGTGAAAATCAATAAAATATCTATGGAATCCAACTATGAAAATTAAATGCAATAATATAACAATTTTACTTGGTCACCACTAAGGGTTTCTCCAAGGAGAATACACCAGTGATGTGTTAACTTACCTAGGGAATCACTACATGTTATTATGATTAAAATATTTTATTAAGGGATCACTATAAATCCAAGGGTCAGTCCCATAACATATCTCTCCACACACATATTCAAGACAAGGAACATAAAATTCAATTTCACGTAGATCTTTAACAAAGAATACAAAGAGCATATTCATACACAAAATAACATGGATGTTTTTGATTATACATAAACTGTATTATTTAACATTGGATCATCAATCAAATTTTTTCAGAGAAGTAACTAATTTGTAAAAACTCAAAATTCAACAATTTTTCCCACACTTTTTTCCTCGGGTTATATATCTTTTCATTTTTATAATCTTTCACTAATAATTATTTAAATATTTCTTCCAAATTAATACTCCTTCAAATTCCACATGTCACTTAATTACTGGAATCGAAAACTATCCATCGTGAATTAATTAAAGCATCTAAACTATAATTTAATCTTTTCAGATTTTAAAAAAATATTAATTTTATATATTTTCCTATAATCCATAAAAAAGGGTGTAAAAGTAAATATTATAGTGTAATATATTTCCATTGCAGAATATTATAGTATGATATATTTGATTGTGGTTTAATTCCCAGTAATACTAAGATCCACAAATATCATATCAAATATTATTTATTACTATTTAAAAATATTATCATGATCCTTCAAATTTATACAAATACTGAACTCATTATGGAATGATGAATAACATTATGGAACAACACATGATTCCATAATAACTAAAAAAATTATGGCTCTCTAATATAGAATAATCTAGATTTGTCAACTCAATACAATTTTTTTTTGTTTCATGATAGAATGATTTACAGTGTAAAGAACAATTATAGAGGAAAAGAAAATTTTCATCACTATTTAATTACATTATAATGTCAAATATCATAGCACGACACCTGTTATTATGGTGTCATTTTCTCTTTTGTAATAAATCCGTAAAAAACATTATAATAAAGGAATTTACTACAATTTAGAAACCATTATGGCATGTTAAACCAACTCGCATAATGGTTTTTCATTTTTCACTACAACCATATCCAAACTATTCAATATTAATCTGCACTTATCCATGATTCAAACAATGTCATATACCACTTAAAACACCCAATTTATAGCATATATTGAAAATAAAACAACACCTTTTCCAAAATATATAGTTAGGTTTCAATAATCGCCTCACTCACTAACTTTTCATCCAATAATTTATCTTTAACTCTAAGGTTTTATAAGAACATGAGGGATATATAATCCTTATAAAATATTTGAAAATTCACATATCTTATGGATAACCCAGGAGTAATGGGTCTCTTGGATGATTCTCAATGATCTTTATCAGTCTAATTAGAAAATGATTGGAAAATTAGATTGATAGAGGAAACATGTGTCATTATTCATTTACTCTACTCAGTCCAAAACAATTAGAATGAACTTGTGGTGTAATAGCTTTGGTTAATGTTTTTTTTGCGTTTAAATAAGTGTTTTCTCCTCTAAAACAAAAAATTGGTATCAATCACTTCTAAATCAATTGGATTGAGTTTTTATATGGATAAAGGAACTAGAATATATAATCTTCCATAACGAGGTCATGTTTTTTCTAAAACAATATTGGTTCTTCATTTTTCAAAACCATGATGTGGATTTAAGTCAAAAAAAATGTTTAGTTTATTAAATTTTATAAAACCTATTTATGGTTCCATAAAAGTAGGTGTGGAATAGTTTCATGAAAAATAGGGCATAATAAATATAAATAACAATACAATATGGTTTACTGGGAAAACAATCATGGTTTGTATAGTAATGTGCTTTCTATAATAACACCATGATACAACAAGATAAACCCTATCACGGTTTTAGAAGTATTACTTCTAGAGGTTCAACCTGAAATTTATTGAACCAATAAGAAGGGTATTGTTTTTTCTTTATAAAGAGTTTTCATTTGAGATAAACCATGTGTTAGTGACATATAAAAATATTTGTAGTTTTATAATTTTAAAGAGAATAGTTTTTATGAAAATTCTTAAAAACCTTCACCTGCACAGATCTAAATTTGAAGGGGGTATTTCAATCATACTAAAATTGTTTTAGTAAATGTGATTTATGTTTAAATATAAATTAAATATTGAATATTTTATAAACAGTTTATAAACTATAAAATATTGATAAAAATAAATTTTTTTATATTGATTTGTGACATTTTCATAAATGAGAATATGAAATTATTATATCAAAGGTATTTTTTTGGAAATTTACTTAATCCTTGCAAAAAAATGTTTTTAGAGATTTGATCAAAGCTTTAAATAAATAAAAATATGTGATATTTAGTTTTTGAATACTATTTATATCAAATATATAATGTGTATATACTTATAATAGTATTCATGAATATCATATATTTTGAAATATGAAGTTGTTAATATTAAAATCCATGTAAATTAATTAATGAAATATTTTATATAGAAATAAAAAGGAAATATTCATGTTTATTTATTCATGGAATGTTTATAAAGGAGGTCAAAATAATAAACTTTTTATAAATTTTTATCTCATGTCAAAATTTATAAATTTTTCATTTATTTATTTTATTCCTTATTTTATATAGGAATAAAAGTTTCATATTATAAATGGATGTATTCTTTAGTTTAAAGTATTAAACTACTTCTTATGAATAATGTTCCACACATATAAAGAGTAATATTCTGGTTTGAACATAAAATGTAGTTGTGTTCAACCATGACTATGAATTTTTTATAGGTTATGGGCTTGAAAGTAAATGTTAGTTATGATTTATGAATGTTATGTCTAAGAATTATATTGGAATTGAGGTCTCCCTTAAGTAGTGATTCATGAATAGTGGGACATTGGGATTGAATTATCACTAGCCTTCGAGTTAGGGTCCATCTAGAATCTTGGGGGTTGGTTACCTATTTCAACATTCATTTTATTGTGGGGGTTTTGGTTTTTTACAACTCTAAGCCTTTACATGAAAGTATTTTGTGTAACTTATTTAGGAATGCAATCAGATATGTGTTTATATAATTTTATTTTATTTATAGGTAATTAACAAAAAAAATATGAGTATTGTGAACTTTATAAATTAATATTTTTTAAATATATTAATTTTTTTGCAGTTATAGGATACGAAAAACTAAATCATTACACAAATTCTTATATAAAGCCAATACATTAGATAATATTGTGAGATTTAAATTGTATTAAAATGTTAAGTATTAGATTCCTTCCAAATTGAAAATATGACAAGCAATTGATCATCTAACTAGGTGGTTTTAAGCAAAATCTGAGGGATCATGTATTATATTTTAAAAGTAATGGTTGAAATGGATAACCCTAAGAATTAGGTAACCTAATACTATTGTGATTTTGGGGACACAATTGTCTATAAATCCTTAAGATTTAAGATATAAGAGGAATAGTGTTGAGTTTATCTATAAAATGGATTGGTAACAAGTTTTCCACTACATTATCCAAGATTCATAACTGATATAATTTATATGATCGTATACCTAAATAACTATATTTTGAGAGGAACACTATGGTGTAATCCAAGAATAGTGAAATATGTATCACGTACCACTAATGTATATGATATAAATTTATAGAATGGTTCATCATTTTAGTAGGATTACATGTAATAAATTCTTAATTAAATTATTTTAAAGAATTATACTCATCTAATAAAAGATTTTACTATAAATAAAATGGTATAATTATCATCCAACTTGACTTTGAGATTAATTATAAAGAAAGAAAAGGTTAATGGAATCAAATTCTTAATAGGTATATAAAACTAATAATCATTATCAACTAAGATGGAAAATTTTAAGTTAGAGAAATTCTATTTTGATTTGATAATTATTGATGTTATTTAACAAGTAGGTAAAAATTCATAAGAGAATAATATAAGGATTCACTTGTGGTTTCAAAATCATTTTTTAGATACAAAATGACTGAAGGAACATTAGTTTCTTCTCATGCACTCAATATTATTTGTTATGACTAGGAGGGTTTAAACTATCCTTTAAGGCTAGATCAGGTTATGGACTGTTTTATCAAATCATTTTTAAATACATTCTAATGAGTTCAATAAAATATTACCCATTTTTTCTAGGTGCTGAGGATGACTGAATAGGGAATGGGATGTCTAGGATCTGGTGTTGTTTTGATGGTAAAAACTTTAAATGTTTAAGCTATAAGAATATGATTGAATTGTCAAATTTTCATCCTAGGTCATTGAAACCTAAACTAAATTTTAGGAAGGAAGAGGAAATGTTTCCATTGAATATAGAATTTTCATGAACACCTAAAAAGATTTAGAGAATCAACATGGAAAGTATACTTCATGTACATAAACCAAATCTATGATTTTTGAACAGAATATAATACCAAATATATATTTTATGATTTTTATAAACATATACAATTTTAAAATTAAGGAAAATATTGATAAATATTATAGTTTTCATTCAAGTGATAAGGAAAATTATTGTTGTAAGAGGTAGTTGGATGAAATGGAATACTTCAAGCACATATGGGTCTAAATAAAAGAGGTGTATTTTTTCTCACTTTTTTTATATGAGAAGAAAAGTTTTTTGTAAACAAATATTTTTTATAAATGATATTATATAATTTTGTTGATACACATTTTTTATAATTCATCATATTCTATAACTATTTTGAAAAGAAGATAATGATAAAAATGTTTTATATAGAATAAAAGGGTTTATCAAATATGTTTTTTAAATTATGAGGGAATTAGTTCCTATTACTCTTCAATGAGAAATTTAAAGAATAAAATATTCTTTTCAAGAAGTTTATCTAGATACATATAATACTAAAAAATATATGGATGTTAATAGTATATTTTTTAAATATTATAACTTATGAAAATAAGTTTTATTACTTGAAATAAATTATTTGGAGTCTTAAAAATATATTTTAGAGAAATATAGTTTCTAAGAGGATAATGGGAGTATGTTTAGACTTATAGAAGTTTAAATTTTGATAAATAAATTTTTAAACCATTAAATTCAAAATTAATTTTACTTGATATCCTAAAATATTTTATTATTTGTTAGTAGAAATGATCTTAATGATGGGGATATTCCCTAAATATATATTTTTATATGATATATTTACTGTTTGTATATTGGGTTGCATGAAAATTATGATTTTCATGTATTGGGTATATTATTTCATGTGTGTTGGAAACCCAAACTAATCACCCATGTAAGTTACCATTAAATGAAACCATTTCATATTTATGTACAATGTAAAGGGATTAAATTCATATGATTCATGAACCAAACATAGAATGTATACATGTGTTTTAATGCATGAGTTAATGAGGAAACCACATAGGAGTGTCCTTGGGTTCTATATAAAATCTATTATTATATGATGGCAGTGTATGTGGATATTCAATTAATGGTCCTATGAACCCAAATATCTATTTTCTCTTCTTCCTTTGTATACTGAGATGTTATCACATCATGGGAGAAAAGAAGAATCCCAAATGTACTACATGCGATTCAAATTATCTTGTGGATACACCCTGGAGGTGGGATGGTTTTCTTTCCACTCCTATGATACTTATCAAGAACATTAGAAGATGGTTGAAGGAGAAGAAGATGATAGATTATCTCTTCAATGTAAGGTGTTCTTATTCATAATAACTTATTTATTTCTAGTTTTATTGTAGGTTTTATATTTATTGTATGGGTGATCTTAGGATTTGGTTTATAATTTCTTCCATTGTGTCTAATAAGCATTATTAGATTCGTACAAAACCTCCATTTTGTTCAGAGGGATCCAAGTTCAGTTATATGTAATCATGAATTAAATAAAGAAGAAATTAGAAAAACATATAAGAATTTTATTTTATAGAATTTTGGTTTCATAAAGGGTTTACCCTTACGTAGCTCGGCCAGGTAAAGGTAATCAAGAACTTAGCATTATAGAGTTGATGTGAATAAGGGTAACTATGGGATTTCCCTTATGAGGAGGGGTTTGTCTAATGGTTGTATCACCTTACCCTTATAGAGATTGATCTATGTCAGGGTCATCACAAATTACCTTTCTGTGAAGTAAGGGTTATGTAATGGTAGATGTGATTTTAAAAGGGTTACATAAATGTAATTGGCTGAGTCTTAACCCTACATAATGATGTTTGTTTAAAGGTCATTCCCTTATGTAGAAGTTCTACATTAACCACTTTTTTAACTCTACAAAAATGGTTTTCATAAAGGTAGTTCCCTTATGAATGGGTGTGAAAAGGTCGTGTAATGGTAAATGATACCTACCCTTATTTGAAGCATTCATGTAAAGGTAATATCATGTATACCTTTATACAGAATGAGATGTGTATAGGTAATAAATGAATTACCTTTACAAAATGTGTTATACTTAACTTGTGTAAAGGTAAGTAGTTAATTATTATTATGCAAGGGATTCTCGATGGCTTGTGTAAGTGTAGAAGGCTTTACCCTTATACAGGTTTACCCCTATATATAGGGGTAATTAGAATTGTTTGAAAAATTGTAAAAAAATTAACATATAAAATGATTTAGATTATAAGGACCATGCCTTAAACATGACATAGCAGTGGAACTTTTACCAGTCTAGGTTCTGGATAGTTAGATACAAGCTTACAATTTATCAGAGTTGGAGTAAAAATTAAACAACAAAATCCAAACTATGCTTATGTGCCTCTCACTATGATGGCGTCCAATTTTGGACTTCAAAGTGACCTCTGAAAAATAATTTTAAAATAAGGGTGAGTGTTGGAGATTCCCAGTAAGGGGGTTTCAAAATAAAACCATTAAGAAGTAATTTTCCCTTTTAAGACATTTCATTAAAACACATGTATTATAATCATGAAATTAACATTTCTCATAACACGTCATCAAACTTTTCTTGAGATATTTAGAAATAGCTTATAAGATAAACTCATGCTCAAAATTGCCAAACTTATTTAGGAGTTTTTTTAAAATAGAATACATTATAAAATTACACATGCACTTGAATAGAAATACATGAAATGCCACTTATAAGTTAAATAATTACCATACTTAATCATTCTATAACATGTCATGGGTGCGAATAAAAATTTAACCATGAAATAATATTTAATCAGAATTACACAAAAAATGATGTCATTTATCATTCAACACATAGATTCAGACCATGATATGATAGATAAATTTCTACCTTATTTTTAATCCTTTCAAAAAGATGATTTTCTATATAAGTATTAGTATAAAATATTATACCATGGGAATTAGGAATTGTAAAACTGACTAAAACATGCTCATAAGAGAATGATTCTTAAACATGGTTGTTCTACTTGTTGAATATTCACATGGACATTCGCTTACTAGAATCATTAAGAGGGAATGAATAATACAGGACATCATAAACATTCTTTCAAGGCCTCATTCCAATACCATACACATCATTTTGTCAAGGACTCATGTCAAGACTATACGTAATCATTTTTTCATGGCCTCGTGCCAAGACTTAGATAGTCTCATTAGACCTACTGATTCATCAAGAGGCTATAACAGGCCTCACCCCTCACATAATAAGTCTTATTCATTCCTAATATGTCTAATAAAAAATATGTCTTTAAATCAAAGTGTCACATACCACTTTGATTTAATTTAATCTTTATCGTAGGTGAAATAAATTCATTAAACAAACTAATGTTTCTCATACCAGTTTGATTTATTTTAATATAATTCATAGATAAAATAAATTCATTAAACGATCCAAAGTGTCTCATACCACCACAAAAATTTTATTTCTTAATCCATATATTATCATAAAAATACTCATCTCATACTTAAATTGATTGTCTTTATTTGTAAATCAACAATAAAATGAATGATGAAATAAATGCACATTTATTCAAAAAATGTATATATAGTTTTGACCTCTCAAAATAATATTTTTCAATAAATATATATGTTTCACACATAAAAAAATAAATAAAACATTTAAATTCTTGAATAAATACATATGCTTGATAATATTAGAAAATTTATTTGAAACCGTGATTTTTAAGAATGATAGATGTGTTGATGTTACGCTAGACGCATGACCATGACTGTATGCATAAGTGACATCCTTAAGTATAAAATAGCACGACAACATGATATGCGCACTTATTAAAGCATGGTAATATAAGTGGTAAACTAGTACAATTCATCCTTATAAACTTGTCATATATATATATATATATGAGAAATAAACATTTCATACTTATATAAATATATAAATACATATAAACCAGATTTCATCATTGTAGAATAAAATCATGTTAAAACTTCAATAAATGAAAATATCCATTTGCAGATTTAATATGAAATCAAATTTAAAACATAAACATATATATATATATATATAAGTGGAATAATGTTTTAGAAAACAAACTTGGAGTTAGTGATCCTTAATAAATATTTAGAGGTTTATTGAGACGACCAATTATATTAAATTTTACAAAATATAAACATTCCTGTATAGAAATGATTAACCCTTGGTTTGAAGATAATACTTATGTGTGTGTGTGTATATATATATATATATATATATACGATTTTTTTCTTGAAAATCTCTAGTGGGTTTTGATATCACCAATTCCCATGTCACTTGGCCTTTGCGTAAAACACCCATATAATCAGTATTTTGTTCATTAATTTATGAAATGAATTTTCAAATAGACTAATAACTCGTATTATTTTAAAACTAAAAAAAAGAACTACCAAAGCCTCATTTAATTGATTATATGCATGAAATAATGTCATGATGTTCAAATCCTTTACATAGCAATAGTAAATTGTTATTTTCTTAAAATAATGCATATATAATTTAAAATAATCACAACCATGAGTCAATTATGTATCTCAATAAAATCATCAGTGTATTATTTTCAAAACATTCAACTTCGCGGACACACACATACAAATATATATATATATATATATATATATATATATATATATATTCACAGAAATATAAATACATATATATATATATATATATCAAAGTATAAGAGGTATCATACATAGAATAAGCTGTTTTTGTAAAATCCATGATATAATTTTATAAAAATAAACTATACATGCATAAATGGTTTCTTCTCACATAAAAAAACACATATAAACTTCAATCATGAAGAACATGGAATTAATTTATACATGCTTAATATTTTTAAATAATATGAAGACCCTTTATTATAAACACGTTTTAAAGAAATTAACCTTCCCTATAATTATAAGATAAACAAAATAATTGGTCCTTGAAAATATAGTTTTACTAAACTAAAACAATAACAACACATAAATTTCAAACACAAATTAAGAGACAAAAAGGTAATCAAACATTTTCATTAGAAATTTCTTTCAAATAAATTCAAACACAATTTTAATAAAATCATAACCTGAAAATATAAATTATACTTATGGACATAGAAATAAATTATACAATAAACAAAGAATTATTTGTAAATAAATAGATTTTCCTTTACCAATAATTCTGAAAAAACTTTGTTAAAAATGAACAACCTAAATTTTTAAAAAAAATTATTGAAAATCAATCAAACAAATTAACACATAAATATAGTTCCCCTTACAAAATATAAGTTTAAAGATACAATTTGAAAAAAAAAACCATTACAGAAAATTAATTATACTCAAGAACGTAAAACTCCATAAACATAAATGAACCCTTACACATAAGCATAAATTAAATATTTTTAATTTAGGAATGAATTTCTCCCGTACTGATTTCAGAAATGTTAATCATAAATATTATGCAAAACATGTTTGATTTTAATTTAAAGAAACCAATAAATAAGCTTTTTCATAAATATAAATTTCTTGAAAATAAATAGTTCTCCCATACCTGAATTTTGCAGTAGACAAGATGCATGAGATTTCCTTGGTTTGGACATGCACTCAAGCTCCTTCAAAGTACCAATAGGTTGGTTTTAAATTGGTTTATATACCCAAAACTCTACTATGAACAGCAACTATCTTGCGGTGCAAGTTATGTCTCATCGATGCAGATAGCAAAATATAATATACAAATTTTACTATCAAATATTTGTTAAATATATTTGTTCGAATAGAATAACATTGATAGATTACATGTAAAACTGCTAAAGATGGGTCTTAGTCACCATTAGTGGACCATAATAAGGGGAATTCTGTTCATTTTCCAGAAGAGAGACAACATGTCGATGAAGAACAGGATACATGAAAACAGGCTACATAATTGATTCTAAAAAGGTTCGGACACCTAAAACATAAAATAAAGCACCTGCCTCGATAGGATGAACAAAATCCGAAAATGAACCCTAACCTAGTTCGATCCCCACCGACATCGCCCAGATCTCCATCGCCGGCACTCGGATATACAGAAGCCCTCACCAGCGGACATCACTAGTTCAGTTTACTCCTCCCCCAGTCAGACTTGTCCCCACCTCAGCTTCGGCTCCTCCTAATGTGAAGGCCTCGCCCCTCAACGCATCTCCCTCCAACAGCGCTTGACTCGACATCGGCCGGAAGATGGCCCTCCTCTGCGCGAGACCCCTCAGCTGCGTGAAACCCTGGCCGCTCCCATGAAAACTGACGCTAATGCCCCCTTGACCCGTGAGACCCGAAGCATGATTCACCCCACTTTGTCGATTTGTTTTCTTTTTTTTAACATTTCTCATTTTATTTTATTACTCCATTTTTTACACAAAAAATAAATATATTATAATATAATAGTTTCAAATTTTATTTGTATTATTTCAATATAAAAATATATCATAATACAATATTATTGAAATTACAATTATGACATTTTTATAAAAATGTTTATTTTAGAAATATTTGACAAAACTATCATAATTATAATTTATTTATTTAAACTATTTTTTCATAATTCAAAATTATTTAATCATAATTCAGAATTAATAATTGTAGCGT
Source organism: Viscum album (assembly GCA_963277665.1). Taxonomy (NCBI): domain Eukaryota; kingdom Viridiplantae; phylum Streptophyta; class Magnoliopsida; order Santalales; family Viscaceae; genus Viscum; species Viscum album. The sequence continues at coordinate 1,545,065,719 of OY728153.1, read as the reverse complement.
CTTATATATATAATTCATAAAACAAAATTATTTGTGTATTCATATATAATAATTAATCTTTATTTCAGATGAAATAATTATTATCATAGCATATATTAAATTAGTCTTTAAAAAAAAAATTTGGAATAGTGTTTTTAGAATATTAATTTGAAAACTATAATTAGTATGTATAGTTAATTATAATTATTAAATTATAATAAAATTATTTAAAACACTTAATTTCATTTATTATTTTTAAAGAAAATCATCTTAAAAATACCATTAGTTTATTTTTATTATAAATAAAACGACTTAAAAAAATATTTTTATAATAAACCTAACTTTAAAATTTTTAGGTTATTACATTATTCCCCCCTCAAGAGAATTGTGTCCTCGCAATTGGTTTCATTAGTCTAAAACAATTTTGAATTTATGTCTTCATAATTAGGAAAATTAGGACTGCTGGACTTTTAAACTCTACCGCTTATACAAAAACATCTAATATCCAAAGATTACTAAATCATTCATTGGATACCAATTATGAGGACTCAGCCTTAAACATTACATAGCATAGGACCTTTTACCGATCTATGTTCTGAAGAGTTAGATACAAGCTTACAATTTATCGAAGTTGCAGTAAAAATTAAACAACAAAATCCAAACACTACTAGAAAAACAAGTATTTGCGACGGGCCATTTGCGACGGGCCATTTGCGACGGGATCCCGTCGTAAATGGTCCGTTGCTGAAAACGGCGTCGCAACAACAATTATTTGCGACGGACCCGTCGCTAAAGACTTTTTTTGCGACGGGGATTCTCCCCGTCGCAAATAGTACTCCGTATATTTGTAAAAAACTTTTAAAATAGTAATTGCGACGGGCCCCGTCGCAAATACCTGTTGCGACGGGCCCACCGCAAATAGTATTTGCGATGGGACCCGTTGCAAATACTATTTAAAAAAAATAAAAATCTATTAATAAATTATTTTAATGCATATAATAATAATACTATTTGCGACAGGCATAGTATCCCGTCGCAAATACTATAAAAAAATTAAAAAAATAAATTATTAATAAATTATTTTAATTAATATAATAATAATCCAATTATAATTCAAAAATAGAAAATAATAAAATATTAATAAATGATTTTAATTAATATAATAATAGAATTATAATTCACAAATAAAAATAGTAAATTATTTTAATTAATATAATAATAATAGAATTATAATTCAAAAATAAAAAATAATAGAATATTAATAAATGATTTAATTAATATAATAATATTATAATTATAATTCATAAATAAAAAAAATCTTAATAAGTTATTTTAATTAATATAAAAATAATAGAATTATTTTACATTCAAATATTAAAATAATTCAAATATTACAAAAAAATATAATTAAATTATAATATTATAAAATTTTAATATATATATATATAATTTAATATTATAAAATATAAATAATATTATTATTCATATTAATATTTTTATTTCAAAATATAATATTATTAATATTTTATAATGAGACAGAAACTACGAATAGAAAAAAAAATCATATTTTGATTTAACAAATTTTATAACATAAAAACAAACTCTAATCTGAAGGAGGAGGGGGATCTGCAGATGGTGGTGGAGGAAACTCCATCCATAAAGCATGAGTGAGTTGGCGCATGTACTTCATCTGCTCCTGATGCTGCTGCTGCCACCGACTCGTCTGCTCCTCGTACAGCTGCTGCTGGCGTCGACGCTCCTCCTCATGCTGTTGACGCATCTGCTCCTGCTCCTGTCGGAGACTCTCTATCAGTGCAGTCTGAGATCGCAACTAATCCTCATACTGTGTAGCAGAAGAAGATGCACGAGCTCCTCTCGAGCTGGACGCCGACATCGCAGCACTGCCATAATAATCTCCGGGAGTCAGTTGAGAGCTGATACCAACTACCTGGCCCTTCTCGAAGGCATACTGGGTGGCCTGCATCCATGCCGCCTCATCAAACTGACGGCCAGTGGTCTGGTCTGATGACTCGGCCTGACTCTCAGGCCGGGTCTGTGACGTTGCGGCCTCATATGACTCCTGTAGTTGCAATTTAAAATTAAAATTGTGAATATATTATATGCAGTTAATTTTTAAACTTGAAAACAAATAATACTGACCACGATGTGATGCTGACGATCACCTCTGAGCTCCCCAGTAGCAGGATCACTATACATCCTCCGATATATGTTGTACTCCGTAATATCGGGGTGCTCGACAACCTATAAGAATAAAAAATAAACTGTTAATATTTATAGTTATATAAAATATTTATAAATAATGTAAGTACCAGATGCTGCCTATGAGTACTGAAAGAACGACTCCCAGCTTGATGAGTCACCTCCTGTCTCCCCCGATTCTGCCTCCCCACCGATGATCTCCTCTGAAAGGCACCACTCAACCAGTGCGCACATAATCCATCTCATACATGGGATGAAATGTACTCTGGTCGGTGTGCTCTACATGACTCGTCAAAATCTGACACTCCTGCTTTCTTCATGGCAGCTTTTCTTAAATTGTGCAAAAACTGACGAAAGCGATCACGCATGGCCACCTCCCATGCCTCGTGGATGGCGTCACGCATGGTATCCTCGATCGGATACCATAAACCCTACAAATAAATCAAAATATCAAGTTAGAAATGAAATAATTTTCATGTCACGACCCGCCCTCGGGGTCCGTGCCGTGACTACCCCAAGCCCGCCTTCCATAGGCCAGGGGCTGGCGACTAGCACCAAGGCATAAATCCCGGTAAAAAGGGAAGGCATTGCCTTTGAAAAGTAAACACACACCACAGAGTAAACAAGCGGAAAGTAAACACTAAGCAAACAGAGTACGACTGAAAGTGCGGAAAGGTAAATGGGCCAGAATACAAACCCAAACTGAAAGTAAAGTACAACTCGAAAAGGGAAAAACAGCAACTGTAAAGTAAAGGCCGCTACTCCGAGCTGTCCACCGGAAATCCCACCTGAAGGGTGGGTACAGATAGCTCCTCTGCTCCACGGGTCCCGTCGTCCGCTCCGTGCACGTCCCGCCCAGTGGTCCACCTCCGGGTACCGTCCCGCTCTACAAGCCTCAGCTAAGGTCAACGCTGTCCGTCGTCTGCAACCAACACAACGTAGTGCGGGCGAAGCCCGTGCAGGGGTGAGTATAAGCTACTCAGTAGGGACCCCGAGACCCCTGAAGGTCTCTCAAATCCACAAAGGATAAACCACGAAGAAAAGTACAATCACGAAGTAACAACCGACACTGCTTAGGTATATGCCCATACATATACCTAAGTCATTAATTAAAATACGCTCCAACCTCCGAGCCCAAGTACAACTCAGTCCACGCAGGAAAGTATACGTATTCCACATAGGAAAGCAAAATATAATCCACACAGGATTGCACAACACAATCCACACAGGAAAACAACAGGATTCAGCTCGCACAGGTATACATCTTCAAGGACGATAAAGATGATCACTGATCCATCTAAGTCGTCGGACCCACGAAGGATCGATAGGTAACTAACCCCCGCAGAAGACCCACACAGGATCGGGCTCACACAGAACCTGTAGGCGCTGGCTCACACAGAACCGCTGAGCGCAAGGACCCACACAGGATCGGGCTCACACAGAACCTGTAGCACTGATCCACGTAGGATCGCTGAGTGCTGTAGTCGTCGTCGTCGAATCCACACAGGATCTCTGTACTGTCGTCGTCGAATCCACACAGGATCTCTGTACTGTCGTCGTCGCAGTCACAGTAGCAGTCGTAGCAGTAGAACAGTCGCAGCCAGCACTAGGGTTCCCGCACACAGCTAGCTCGTATGGAGGGTCCGCTCCACGAGCCGAGAGGCTGATACATCAACTGTCACGAAGACCAGAGTTGATGTATCCAAAAGTTCCGTATCGACAACAGGAACTCAACGCAACAGACGGCGCGTCGATCGGACGCCCGGTCTGAGAGTTATTGGCATTTTCGTCTCCGGGCCCCGGTTGGTTTTTAAGGCAAAACCAACCCGACCGTACTCCACCTGCGTCCAAACCTCGGGCGGAGTATGCCAAAAGATCCGTCTCACTAAGAGGAACACTACGCGACTGACGGCACGTCAATCGGACGTCCGTAGCTCAAGATATGAGTGTTTCCGCTCCGAAGGCCCGGTTGGTTTCGTGAACGAACCAACCCGGCCGAACTCAAAGAAAACCGAAACCTTGAGTGCGATATACCGAAACGACCGTCTCGATCCAAGGATCGCGTTGCCGTAGACGGTTCGTCATTCGGAGGTCCGAGGCTCAAGTTATGAGCCAAAAACCAAAACTGGTTCGAAACGGGGGGGTCCGGGTCCGGGCCGACCCGGCCCGACCCCCCCCCCCCCCTGGGCGGCGCGGTGGCCGGCAGCGGCGGCCGGCGGCGGTGGACGGCGGCGGCGCGGTGGCCGGCGGCGGCGCGCGGCGGCGGCGGGCGGCGGCGCGGCGGGCCGCGGTGGCGGCGGCGGCGGGCCACGTTGGCGGCGGCGGCGGGCCGCGTTGGCGGCGGGCCGCGTTGGCGGCGGACGCGGGGGCTCAGCCCCGCGGCTTTGACAAGGCGGCACGGCCTTGTGCCGTGCCTTTGCAAAAAAAAACGGCCCCCGCAAGTGGGGGCCGGCTGGAACGAACCGGGGGGGCTGTTGCCCCCCCCTCCTTTAATGAACCGCCCCCCTCATTAAGAGGGGGGTTTGTTAAACCAGCCGGGGGATTTATTCCCCCGGTTTGTGACATCCGGCCGGCCAGCTGGCCGGCCAGTTTTTACCAACGGGACCGGAAATTCCGGTCCCGCCCTCGACTTCCGACGCCGGCGGCCCGGCCGCCGGTCTTTCCTTCCGCCGCGGCCCGGAACCGGCCGCGGTCTCCTCGTCCCGCCGCGGCCCGGAACCGGCCGCGGTCTTCTCGTCCCGCCGCGGCCCGGAACCGGCCGCGGCGTTCGTCATCCGGCGCGGTGCGACGGCACCGCGTCCCTTCGTCGTGCTTTGATATTATTCAACGCGGCGCGACGGCGTCGTGTTCTTGTTGTTTCTTCAAAGGTGCGTGCGACGACATCGCGTAAGATATTCGCACGTTCATCCGCGTGGTGCGACGGCACCACGCCACTTGCTTTCCTCCGCAAAATAATTAAACAAGAACGATGGAGGGGGGGTTCGGCCGTGTTCGTGCGGTCCGGCCCCCCCCCTCACGTTAAAATAAAAACGCAACTTAAAATAAATCAAGTCACACGTTAGTCTTGATAGAATCACGATCAAGAATAAAATAAGAAAACCAAAAGAAAACGACAACCCCTACCTCGGGTTTAAGTTTCGAAGAATCGTCTACGTCCCGCGGAAGACGGCGTCGCGGAGGTCGGGCGTCGCGGTCGTCGTTCGTCGATTCCGTTGACGAAGTGTGATGCCCGAAGAGACACGTCGTTGGCGGATCTTCGATTGCCGACGAAGAAGGTTCGGGGAGGAAGAAGAGGTCCGAAGATACCGGGTCGCTAAGTCGATGATCCTTGACGAAGAGTTGTCGTTCTTCGTTGAGGATGAAGACGTTCTTCGCCGGAGAAGATGAAGAGGAGCTCTCAAAAAGTTCTCAAGGGAATAAACCAACAACCCATAAACAAATAAGATTACATCTTATTTTATTAACACAAAACTCAAAAGAATTTCAAAAGTTTGAAATTCAAAAGAGTTTAACTCCCCAAAATTAATTAAGGGTAACCTAAGCCATTAAAAGAGGCGTTAAAGGAGTTGGGAGGATTTGAAAAGAAAAGGGGGGGTTCGTGTGGGCCCCACCACACTTAATCCTCCCAAGGGAGGTTAAGTGGGTGTGGGTCCCACTCCCAACCTCCTTTGGTAGGTTTTTAAATAAGTTAAAATAAAATTTGTCTTACACAAATTTTATTTAACTTAACTGAAAAACCCCAAAACGTAACTTTCAACCCGCAACAAACGCAACTCCCGATAAGGTCTCATTAAGCGAATATCGGCGCTGCGAGTTCATCGGTGCCCTCAGATTTCAATTCCGAGCACCGGATCAAAAGTTAGGAATTCCCGCTCGTTCGTTTACTGAACGTACCCGAGCCAAACTTCGGAAATTAATTCCGGGCGCTCCGGGCCTCGGAATCAGGTGCCGTCTGAAACCGCGCTCTTGTAAAATTCTAAAGAAAATTAAGAAAAAAATTTCCTTGAATTTTACGGGTCTTTACATTACTCCCACCTCAGGGCTTTACGTCCCCGTAAAGATACAACAAAAACTAGAGAAACAAATGAGGGTACTGAGCACGCATCTGAGCCTCCCGCTCCCATGTGCTCTCCTGGAGATTCCCGTGCTGCCATCTGATGCGCACAAGAGGAATCGATCGCCCACGCAGGACCCGCTCCTGTCGATCCTCTATCTCCACCGGGACCTCCGTAAAAGTCGCCCCATCGTCAACGTCAAGCTCCCCATGGTCAATGATGTGCGTCGGGTCGTGCACGTATCTCCTCAGCTGGGATACGTGGAAGACGTCGTGCACCCGGTGCAACTGAGGTGGTAGAGCCAGGCGATAAGCCACCTCGCCAATCCTGCTGAGAATCTGGAAGGGTCCGATGAAGCGCAGAGATAACTTGCCGCCTCGGCCAAATCTCCGAATACCACGTCGAGGTGAGACCCGCAAGAAGACGTGGTCGTCATCCTCGAACTCCAGTGGCCTCCGCCTCCTGTCAGCGTATGACTTCTGCCGGCTCCGAGCTGTCCTCATCCGCTCCTGGATGACCTGGACCTTCTCTGTCGTGGCCTGGACCATCTCCGGTCCCATCAGAGCTGCAAGATTTCTCCTTTGCCGAAAAGCGAAATCTGGTCTCATCCCTAGGATGAACCACTTTCTTTGCCTAAAACAGTCAATCCTAACATGGATGATACTAATCCATACCAAGGATGACGTCGTAAGGCCTCGACGCTACTACTAAGAGATCCAACCGTTACTCTCGCCTCCAAGGATTGAGTCACACTGTCGGCATCAGTGTGTGGTAACTGGGTCTCCTCCAGTAGATGTCTCACAAGTGAGGGTCAAGTCAACAGCCAAAACTGGAACCTCTTAGTAACATTACGATAGAGGACAGGAACGAAAACATCACAAGGTATGCGTCTTTTATTATTGCAGCTCGTAATACAAGACGCTACACAAAAGCAACAAGGAACCAGAAGTACAAAGGATGTATCCACTAGTTCTGCTCATGTCCATCGGCTCCCAGAGCTCCATGATCGAAGGCCTCGGCTGCCTGAAGCTGAGCTCTCTCCTGCGGTCGGGGTGGGCCTCCTGGTGGTGGTGGTGGTAGAGCCTCAAAGCGTCGTCCACCACCTGCTGCTCGGCCAGCTCCTCTGCCTCGTCCGCCTCCTCCCTGCAGACCGCCACGGTTGAACCTCTGCCTCTGCCTAGGTGGTTCCTCAACCGTCTGCTGCTCCTCCGCATGGCGGGTCGGGCAGTCACGAGCCATGTGGCCTTGCCCGCCGCATGAATAGCACTGTCTTCCTCTCGAAAGACTGGCTCCGCGTTGTGTGCTCTGCACTGCTGAGCCAGTGCCCTGAGGTCTGGTCTGTCTGGACCCCTGAGTCATTCGTCGACTGCCTGTTGCAGATGACTCTGCCACGTGCCGCCCTGCGGTGGGTCGCTGTGCTGGTGTAGACTCAGCAAGGAAGCTCTCGATCAGAAGGGCCCGCTCCAGTACTCCTGTCTGAGTCGGTATGCTGAGGGAGATCAGCGATGCCCTGATCTCGTGTCTCAAACCCTGCTCGAAGGTCCGGGCCCGGAAGAATGGGTCCCGTACCATGTCGGTCGAGTAGCGTGAGAGATCGGTGAATCTCGCCGAGTACTGAGCGACCGTCATGCTGCCCTGCCGCAGCTGTAGAAGCTCCTGGATGCGCACCGCTCGGAGGGTGGCCGGGACGAACTCAGAGCGAAAGAGGCTCTCGAAGTCCGTCCAGAGCAAGGATGACTCATCGTGCACCTGGAGCATCAAGCTCCACCATCGTCCTGCTGCTGCGTGTAGTAGGCTCGCAGCGAGGATCACCATGAGGTCTGCTGGTGTCCTCACTAGCCTAAACACTCGAACCACTGCCTCCAGCCAGTCCTCTGCTGCCTGGGGATCCGTCTCCCCGCGAAACCTGGGTGGTCGCTGGCGCTGAAACTCATGCAGTGCACTGAGGCGACGTGCATCGTCAGCGGCTGCTGCTGGAAGCATCGGGGGATCGGCGGGTAAAGCTACCGCCGGTGCCACTACTGGCAAAGGGCCCTGCACCGAGGCCTCGTCGCTCGGTGGGCTGTCGTCTCGCTCGACTCTCGGAACCCTAGCTGGTTGCCGTCGTGGGGCCATCCTGAAAAGGAAACAGGTGCGCCACGGTTAGAACAGTATACCTGGTGAGCTGATATAAGTAATCACAAAGAAAACTTGAGACTTTCATAAAGCAGATCAGTATACTCGGTGAGCTGACACAAGTAATCACAAAGAAAACTTTGAAACACACACGCAATCAATGTTTTCGTGCATTAAGTCGGAAATCAGAAGTCAGGGTCCTGGTGTACGGATACGTCGGCCGCCGCACCAACACTGGACTCCCTGGACTGATATCCACACTCAATACGCTAAACATTATTGCTTCACATAGAAAAGATCAGAGTTCGCGGTAGAACCGAACTCCTCTGATACCAATTTGTCACGACCCGCCCTCGGGGTCCGTGCCGTGACTACCCCAAGCCCGCCTTCCATAGGCCAGGGGCTGGCGACTAGCACCAAGGCATAAATCCCGGTAAAAAGGGAAGGCATTGCCTTTGAAAAGTAAACACACACCACAGAGTAAACAAGCGGAAAGTAAACACTAAGCAAACAGAGTACGACTGAAAGTGCGGAAAGGTAAATGGGCCAGAATACAAACCCAAACTGAAAGTAAAGTACAACTCGAAAAGGGAAAAACAGCAACTGTAAAGTAAAGGCCGCTACTCCGAGCTGTCCACCGGAAATCCCACCTGAAGGGTGGGTACAGATAGCTCCTCTGCTCCACGGGTCCCGTCGTCCGCTCCGTGCACATCCCGCCCAGTGGTCCACCTCCGGGTACCGTCCCGCTCTACAAGCCTCAGCTAAGGTCAACGCTGTCCGTCGTCTGCAACCAACACAACGTAGTGCGGGCGAAGCCCGTGCAGGGGTGAGTATAAGCTACTCAGTAGGGACCCCGAGACCCCTGAAGGTCTCTCAAATCCACAAAGGATAAACCACGAAGAAAAGTACAATCACGAAGTAACAACCGACACTGCTTAGGTATATGCCCATACATATACCTAAGTCATTAATTAAAATACGCTCCAACCTCCGAGCCCAAGTACAACTCAGTCCACGCAGGAAAGTATACGTATTCCACATAGGAAAGCAAAATATAATCCACACAGGATTGCACAACACAATCCACACAGGAAAACAACAGGATTCAGCTCGCACAGGTATACATCTTCAAGGACGATAAAGATGATCACTGATCCATCTAAGTCGTCGGACCCACGAAGGATCGATAGGTAACTAACCCCCGCAGAAGACCCACACAGGATCGGGCTCACACAGAACCTGTAGGCGCTGGCTCACACAGAACCGCTGAGCGCAAGGACCCACACAGGATCGGGCTCACACAGAACCTGTAGCACTGATCCACGTAGGATCGCTGAGTGCTGTAGTCGTCGTCGTCGAATCCACACAGGATCTCTGTACTGTCGTCGTCGAATCCACACAGGATCTCTGTACTGTCGTCGTCGCAGTCACAGTAGCAGTCGTAGCAGTAGAACAGTCGCAGCCAGCACTAGGGTTCCCGCACACAGCTAGCTCGTATGGAGGGTCCGCTCCACGAGCCGAGAGGCTGATACATCAACTGTCACGAAGACCAGAGTTGATGTATCCAAAAGTTCCGTATCGACAACAGGAACTCAACGCAACAGACGGCGCGTCGATCAGACGCCCGGTCTGAGAGTTATTGGCATTTTCGTCTCCGGGGCCCGGTTGGTTTTTAAGGCAAAACCAACCCGACCGTACTCCACCTGCGTCCAAACCTCAGGCGGAGTATGCCAAAAGATCCGTCTCACTAAGAGGAACACTACGCGACTGACGGCACGTCAATCGGACGTCCGTAGCTCAAGATATGAGCGTTTCCGCTCCGAAGGCCCGGTTGGTTTCGTGAACGAACCAACCCGGCCGAACTCAAAGAAAACCGAAACCTTGAGTGCGATATACCGAAACGACCGTCTCGATCCAAGGATCGCGTTGCCGCAGACGGTTCGTCATTCGAAGGTCCGAGGCTCAAGTTATGAGCCAAAAACCAAAACTGGTTCGAAACGGGGGGGTCCGGGTCCGGGCCGACCCGGCCCGACCCCCCCCCCCCCTGGGCGGTGCGGTGGCCGGCGGCGGCGGACGGCGGCGGCGCGGGGGCCGGCGGCGGCGGACGGCGGCGGCGCGGGGGCCGGCGGCGGCGCGCGGCGGCGGCGGGCGGCGGCGCGGCGGGCCGCGGTGGCGGCGGCGGTGGGCCGCGTTGGCGGCGGCGGCGGGCCGCGTTGGCGGCGGACGCGGGGGCTCAGCCCCGCGGCTTTGACAAGGCGGCACGGCCTTGTGCCGTGCCTTTGCAAAAAAAAACGGCCCCCGCAAGTGGGGGCCGGCTGGAACGAACCGGGGGGGCTGTTGCCCCCCCCTCCTTTAATGAACCGCCCCCCTCATTAAGAGGGGGGTTTGTTAAACCAGCCGGGGGATTTATTCCCCCGGTTTGTGACATCCGGCCGGCCAGCTGGCCGGCCGGTTTTTACCAACGGGACCGGAAATTCCGGTCCCGCCCTCGACTTCCGACGCCGGCGGCCCGGCCGCCGGTCTTTCCTTCCGCCGCGGCCCGGAACCGGCCGCGGTCTCCTCGTCCCGCCGCGGCCCGGAACCGGCCGCGGTCTTCTCGTCCCGCCGCGGCCCGGAACCGGCCGCGGCGTTCGTCATCCGGCGCGGTGCGACGACACCGCGTCCCTTCGCCGTGCTTTGATATTATTCAACGCGGCGCGACGGCGTCGTGTTCTTGTTGTTTCTTCAAAGGTGCGTGCGACGGCATCGCGTAAGATATTCGCACGTTCATCCGCGTGGTGCGACGGCACCACGCCACTTGCTTTCCTCCGCAAAATAATTAAACAAGAACGATGGAGGGGGGGTTCGGCCGTGTTCGTGCGGTCCGCCCCCCCCCCCTCACGTTAAAATAAAAACGCAACTTAAAATAAATCAAGTCACACGTTAGTCTTGATAGAATCACGATCAAGAATAAAATAAGAAAACCAAAAGAAAACGACAACCCCTACCTCGGGTTTAAGTTTCGAAGAATCGTCTACGTCCCGCGGAAGACGGCGTCGCGGAGGTCGGGCGTCGCGGTCGTCGTTCGTCGATTCCGTTGACGAAGTGTGATGCCCGAAGAGACACGTCGTTGGCGGATCTTCGATTGCCGACGGAGAAGGTTCGGGGAGGAAGAAGAGGTCCGAAGATACTGGGTCGCCGAGTCGATGATCCTTGACGAAGAGTTGTCGTTCTTCGTTGAGGATGAAGACGTTCTTCGCCGGAGAAGATGAAGAGGAGCTCTCAAAAAGTTCTCAAGGGAATAAACCAACAACCCATAAACAAATAAGATTACATCTTATTTTATTAACACAAAACTCAAAAGAATTTCAAAAGTTTGAAATTAAAAAGAGTTTAACTCCCCAAAATTAATTAAGGGTAACCTAAGCCATTAAAAGAGGCGTTAAAGGAGTTGGGAGGATTTGAAAAGAAAAGGGGGGGTTCGTGTGGGCCCCACCACACTTAATCCTCCCAAGGGAGGTTAAGTGGGTGTGGGTCCCACTCCCAACCTCCTTTGGTAGGTTTTTAAATAAGTTAAAATAAAATTTGTCTTACACAAATTTTATTTAACTTAACTGAAAAACCCCAAAACGTAACTTTCAACCCGTAACAAACGCAACTCCCGATAAGGTCTCATTAAGCGAATATCGGCGCTGCGAGTTCATCGGTGCCCTCAGATTTCAATTCCGAGCACCGGATCAAAAGTTAGGAATTCCCGCTCGTTCGTTTACTGAACGTACCCGAGCCAAACTTCGGAAATTAATTCCGGGCGCTCCGGGCCTCGGAATCAGGTGCCGTCTGAAACCGCGCTCTTGTAAAATTCTAAAGAAAATTAAGAAAAAATTTTCCTTGAATTTTACGGGTCTTTACATTTCAAAATAAAAATTATTTATTTACGTACGTACCAACCAATGACCGAACATGACCTGCTGCACATCAATGGGAATCTGCTCCCATGTGGTCCACGACTGAGAGAAATAGTTACGCAAAATAGCGTTGCCCTGTCCGACTACTATATGCGGAAAACTGTAAAAATAATAAACATTTATTATGTGAATAGATTAATGAAATCTTAGTCAAATCCACAGGTTATCACACAGGTTATCACGCCTCCGTGTGCGTGGATCAAACCCAAGACGTGAACGTCGCTCGGGGACGAGGTCAGGAATCATCAATCGTGCAAGACCGCGCCCCCTCCGCGTACTCCTTGGAGCGCCGGCAGGCTGAGGGTCATCTGCCAGCAACTCATCTGCATCGAAAGGCAGGTCAGCATCCGCCAACTCACGAAATGTGTCGTCATCCATCTGAAACAGAAAATGTTAATGTTGTTAGCAAATAATTGATAATTACTATTATATATACATATATATATATATTATGATTGTATATAACTACCATAGAATTCTATCAGTGTTCATCTTCATCATCATCTTCATATATGTCAATGTCATCTTCATATTGCTCCTCAACATCATCGATATCCATTCGAGTTCCAGTTGCTTCATCTCTTACCATTTCAAATTCATATGTGACATCATTAACATCATCGTCATCACCTACTCTTAAATGTGGGGTGTCGTCATCGATACTCATGTCTCTTTTTAAAAAAGATTGATTTTGAGTACTCTCTTGAAAAACTTCAATTCCTTGCACATCAGTGAAAGCACATTCACTTTGACTAAACTGATTGTCTCGAATTTTGATTTTTATTACACTCCACCAATCAGTCAAGTCTCTTGATGTAGCACAGTACTTTGCGTAATAAACTTGATGTGCCTGTTGAGCCAATAAGAATGGTTCATTTACTGTGGGAACACTTTTACATTTAATATCGATGATTCCATGAGTCGGATGAACACGCACGCCTCTCTCTGTATCCAACCACCGACATTTGAACATGGTTATGTAATGTTGTCCAAGATAACAGAGTTCAATGATTTCATCAAGTATGCCATAAAAGTAAACTTCATTTTATCGATGATGAGATCCTCTCAAGCTAACTCCACTGTTCATTGTTTTTTTGATTCCCCATATGCATGTGTGTGAAATCGAAATCCATTCACCACATATGCATTATAAGTTTTAACAAGTTTGGAAGGTGAGTTACTCAATATACACAGTCGTTTGTCAATTTTATCAGCATGTCGAGACACCTGAAAATTTGTGAAATAATTATCAATATAGTAAACTATACATTGAATGAGTTGCTAAAAGATAAAGAATTTATGTTACCAGTTTTTGAAACCACTGAGAGAAATTTTTTTGTCGGCATTCTTCGAGAGTAGCTGCTGTAATTTGTGGAATTTGTTTCTTGATATGATTATCATACAACCTATAAAAAACAAAGTTATTTACTGTAACATAAATGATAGAATAAGTGATATAAACACTTACAGTACAACTGATGTCATCTCTTCACAGTTGAGCAGAACATACGTATGAGCTCTGTGATGTTCATCATCCGAAAGCCAGCGTTCATAAACTCCACCAAAACCAAGCTCTGGCTGGTTGAAAACAGATAATTGATTGTCGATTTCATCAATATTCCTCTCGTTTCGTCCCATTCGGTTGTGTTTTTAAGGATACTCAGATTCAAAATAATGGGAGCAGAAAAAAGATATTTCCTCTTGCAAATAAGATTCTGAAATAGATCCTTCAACAGATGCTTTGTTACGTACTTTTCTTTTCAATTTTTGCATGCATCTTTCAAATGGGTACATCCATCGAAACTGTACTGGACCTCCACATTTGGCTTCATATGGAAAATGTAATATCAAATGTTCCATTGAGTCGAAGAAAGACGGCGGAAATATTTTTCCAGTTTACATATAATTACAACAACATCTTCTTCAAGTTTGCATAGAGCATCATAATCTGCTGTAGCCGCACAAATTTCCCGAAAAAAATGAGACATGTCTGTTATGGAATCCCAAATCACAGAATTCAACAGACCTCTTAATCCAATGGGTAGAATTCTTTTCATTATAACATGACAATCATGACTTTTTAATCCAGTAATATGATCATTCTTTACACATCTACCCAAATTGGAAGCACAACCATCTGGAAGTCTCAAATCTGCAATCCACTGACAAAATAATAAACGGTTTTCTTTAGACAGTGTATAAGCTACTTTTGGTTTCAGTAACCTTTCTGTTCTGACATTCTCAAACAGTTCCAGTTCTGGACGCCTACAAATTTGGGCAAGATTTAAACGTGCATTTACATTGTCTTTGCTCTTTCCTGGCATATCCAAAACTGTATGAAACAAATTATCAAAACAGTTCTTCTCAATATGCATGACATCCAACATGCGGCGGACCAACAAATCAGACCAATATGGAAAATCCCAAAATATGCTACGTTTAATCCAATTGTTTTCTTTCCCAAAACCAGAAATTTTCTGTTGGTTTATTGTGGGACCAAAAGTGATGGGAGGTAATGAAAATACAACTGATTTTAACTCCAAACCTGATAGCATTTTTGGAGGTCCATCCCTTTCAATTGTTCTTTTTCTGAAATGAGATCTGTTTCTGCGAAAAGGATGATCTGTTGGAAGAAATCTGCAATGACAGTCAAAATAACAAGGTTTCTTTCCATGAATGAGAATAAATGCTTTGTTCTCTCCCATACAGTAAGGACATGATTTCTGACCATGTGTACTCTAGCTAGATAATATCCCATAAGCCGGGAAGTCACTAATTGTCCACATCAATGCTGCTCTCAGTATGAAATTCTGTTTCGTAGCAACATCATATGTACTGACACCAGTACTCCACAATAAACTTAATTCATCAATCAATGGTTTTAAATAAACATCAATATTTTTCTTCGGATGTCCTGGAATTAGTAAAGTCAAAAATATATATGTCTCTTTCATCAACATACACGGAGGTAAATTGTACGGAGTTAAAAAAATAGGCCAGCATGAATATTGACTACCATAAGATCCGAACGGACAGAAACCATCAGTGGAAAGGCCCAGTCGTACATTTCTAGCTTCTAAAGCAAAGGATGGATGCACTCTATCAAAATGTTTCCATGAATCACCATCGGCTGGATGATTCAAGCTTTTATCAGTTGAAATATTCTCTTTATGCCATGACATCATTGTCGCTGTATTCTTAGACATGAATAAACGCTGAAGTCTAGATGTAAGCGGAAAATATCTCAACTTTTTTACAGGAATCAAACCAGACTTCCCATGTTGCCCTTCTTTATATGTCAATTGCCCACATGTGGGACAACTATCCAACGACTCATTTTCCCCAGAATATAAAATACAGTCATTTGAACATGCATGAATCTTCTAACAAGTAAGTCCCAAATTTCGAACCAGCCTCTTACTCTCATAGTAATTTGCAGGCAAAACATTTTCTTCGGGTAACAGTGTTTTAAGCAAAGAAAATATCTGGTCAAAATAGGTGTTTGACATTCTGTTATCTGATTTTATAGCCATAAATTTTGCTACTGCTTCTAATTTGCTCATCTTGCAGCCAGGATATAATGCATCCTCAGCAGACCTCAACAACTCATAAAATTCAGACGGTGCCAAATCAGGATTTGAATCTATATCATCTGGAGTTTCTGTATGTTGAACAGATGAACCTGCAACATCATGTACTAAATCTTGAAACCGGGATGGATCCAGAATCAAGTTGGTATCACCTACTCTGGAACTGCATTCACCATGTTCATACCAAAAAACATAATCTGGTGGAAAACCAAAATGCAAGAGATGTCCCCCCACTTTGTCAAACGTGTCAAACGTTCTCAATGCACATTTTCTACAAGGGCATTTTATTTTTCCTTCTGAAACAAATTCTGGATTTGATGCTGCAAATGATAAAAAAGTCTCCACACCCTCTATATATATTGGATTTAAACCAGAACCATTTGGATTTCTACGTTGATTTATCCATATGCGGTCATCTAATAATGACTGTTGATGACCTCGTTGTTCCATATTTTTCTATAAAATATAAAAGCATTACTGGTTTTGAATAATTTGTTAGAAAAAACACTCAAGCAAGGATTGAATATGTTGAGAATAAAGCAAAAACTGTTAAAAATATTGATACTTTTAATATTATATTGATTTTTTTATTTTTTTTAATAATACTAATATAATTTTTTCATAAATATTAATTATATAATAATAACATTATTACATTATTAGTATATTGTATTATTAATATTAAAATAATATAATTTTCTATATTATATACAATTCTCCTTTCATCTATGTGTTTAACATTCTGTCTCCACATGTAATATTTGCATTCACTTTCACCTATCCATTGGCGAGTAGGTTGATAATTTTGAAAAAGAATGCCAATATTACATGTGGAGACAGAAAACACACAGATGAAAAGAGAATTGTATATAATATAGAAAATTATATTATTTTAATATTAATAATAAAATATAAAAATAATGTAATAATGTAATTATTCCTAATTATTGGTAATTATTCCTAATTATTGGTAATTATTCCAAATTATTGGTAATTATTCCAAATTATTGGTAATTATTCCAAATTATTGGTAATTATTCCAAATTATTGGTAATTATTCATAATTCTTGGTAATTATTCCTAATTATTGCTAAATATTGGTAATTATTGGTAAATATTGGTAAATAATGGTAAATATTGGTAAATATTGGAAAATATTGGTAAATATTGGAAAATATTGGTAATTATTGGAAAATATTGGTAATTATTGGAAAATGTTGGTAATTATTGCTAATTATTGGTAATTATTGCTAATTATTGGTAATTATTGCTAATTATTGGTAATTATTACTAATTATTGGTAATTATTGGTAATTATTGGTAATTATTACTAATTATTGGTAATTATTACTAGTTATTGGTAATTATTACTAATTATTACTAATTATTACTAATTATTACTAATTATTACTAATTATTACTAATTATTGGTAATTATTGGTAATTATTGGTAATTATTACTAATTATTGATAATTATTACAAATTATTACTAATTATTACTAATTATTGGTAATTATTACTAATTATTACTAATTATTGGTAATTATTAATAATTATTGGTAATTATTACTAATTATTGGTAATTATTACTAATTATTGTTAATTATTACTAATTATGGGTAATTATTGCTAATTATTGGTAATTATTACTAATTATTGGTAATTATTGGTAATTATTGGTAATTATTACTAATTATTGGTAATTATTACTAATTATTACTAATTATTACTAATTATAACTAATTATTACTAATTATTACTAATTATTGGTAATTATTGGTAATTAATGGTAATTATTACTAATTATTGGTAATTATTACGAATTATTACTAATTATTACTAATTATTGGTAATTATTACAAATTATTACAAATTATTGGTAATTATTACTAATTATTGTTAATTATTACTAATTATTGTTAATTATTACTAATTATTGGTAATTATTACTAATTATTGGTAATTATTACTAATTATTGGTAATTATTACTAATTATTGGTAATTATTACTAATTATTAGTAATTATTACTAATTATTACTAATTATTACGAATTATTACGAATTATTACTATTTATTACGAATTATTGGTAATTATTACTAATTATTGGTAATTATTACTAATTATTGGTAATTATTACTAATTATTGGTAATTATTACTAATTATTGGTAATTATTACTAATTATTGGTAATTATTACTAATTATTGATAATTATTGGTGATTATTACTAATTATTACTAATTATTACTAATTATTGGTAATTATTACTAATTATTGGTAATTATTACTAATTATTGGTAATTATTACTAATTATTGGTAATTATTACTAATTATTGGTAATTATTACTAATTATTGGTAATTATTACTAATTATTTACTAATTATTACTAATTATTACTAATTATTGGTAATTATTGGTAATTATTACTAATTATTACTAATTATGACTAATTATTGGTAATTATTGGTAATTATTACTAATTATTACTAATCATTGGTAATTATTGGTAATTATTACTAATTATTACTAATTGTTGGTAATTATTGGTAATTATTACTAATTATTACTAATTATTGGTAATTATTACTAATTATTGGTAATTATTACTAATTATTGGTAATTATTACTAATTATTGGTAATTATTAATAATTATTTACTAATTATTACTAATTATTACTAATTATTGGTAATTATTACTAATTATTACTAATTATTACTAATTATTCCTAATTATTGGTATTTATTTCTAATTATTAATATTTATTCTTAATTATTTGTAATTATTACTAATTATTCCTAATTACCATTTAAATATGAACAATGAATACTAATAATTTAAATTTATTAAGTAACAAAACAATGTAAACATAATTAAATTACAACTAATTAAGAATAATTGAAACTAATAAAAACTTTAAAATAAATATTAAATTAAAATGAAAATAAATACCTTTAAAATTGATCTGAGGTTGATCTCTGATCGTTGTTGAAAACTTCAATATCAACTCCAGAAAAAAAAATTAAACTCAAGAAACGCTAAACTCTAAAAATAGAGTTTTGAGAGAAGTAGAAGATCGATTTTGAGAATGAATGAAAAAAAACAGATGAGGGTATTTATAGGTTATATTATTTGCGACGGGGCTAATTGCGACGGGATACCCGTCGCAAATACCTTAGCCCGCATTTATTACTGTCAACGGTTAAATAGTTATTTGCGACGAGACCTGTCGCAAATAATAACCTGCCGACTTACTATTTGCGACGGGGGTATACCCCCATCGCAAATACCTTTTACCGCCGCTGGTTATTTGCGACGGGCGGTTACTTCCCGTCGCAAATAACATTCCCGCGATTTGGTGCGGAAAGCGCGCCAGCCCTTTTGCGACGGGGAAAGCCAACCCGTCGCAAATAACTACTTATTTGCAACGGGGGAATTCCCCCGTCGCAAATAAGTTTTTAACGGGACTATTTGCGACGGGATTTTTCCCCGTCGCAAATGCCCATTTTTCCCGTAGTGAAACTATGCTTCCGCACGTGTCACTATGATGGCGTCCAATTTTGGACTTCAAAGTGACCTGTGAAAAATAGTTTTAAAACAAGGGGTGAGATTTGGAAATGCCCAAGAAGTGAGTTTTAAAACAAAACCATTAAGAAATAATTTTCCCTTTTAAAAAATTTCTTTAAAATGCATGTATTAAAATCATGAAATTAACATTTCTCATAACACGTCATCAACATTTTCTCTAGAGATTCTGAAACAGCTTATAGGATAAACTCATTCTCAACATTGCCAAACTTGTTTAGGATTTTTTTTAAATAGAATACATTATAAAAATATGCACACACTTGAATAGAAATACATTAAATTCCACTTATAAGTTAAATAACGACCATACTTAATACTTATATAACATGTCAGGGGTGCGAATAAAAATGTTCGCATGAAATAATATTTAAACAAAGTTTCACATAAAATGATGTCATTTATCATTCCACACATAGATTCAATCCATGATATGATTGATAAGTTTCTACCTTATTTTTAATCCTTTCAGAAAGATGATTTTCAATATAAGTATAAGTATAAAATATTTTTCCATGTGCATTTGGAATTGTATATCTGACTAAAAAATGCACATAAGAGAATGATTTTTATCCATGGTTATTCTACTAGTTGAATATTCACATGGACTTTCACTTACTAGAATCATTATGAGAGAATGAATAATAGAGGACATCATAAACATTCTGTCAAGGCCTTCTGCCAAGACCATACACATCATTTTGTCAACACCTCGTGCCAAGACTATACATAATAATTTTTTCAAGGCCTCGTTCTAAGACCTAATTTGTCTCATGAGATCTACTAATGCATCAAGAGGCAATAGCGGGTCTCACCCGTCACATAATAAGTCCTATACATTCCTCATACGTCAAATAAAAAAACATTTCTTTAAATCAAAGTGTCTCATACCACTTTGTTTTAATTTAATCTTTATCATAGGTGAAATAAATTCATTAAACAACCCAAAGTGTCTCATACCACTTTGCTTTCTTTAAATCTTATTCATAGATGAAATAAATTCATTAAATGATACAAAGTGTCCCATACCACCTTGAAAAGTTTATTTATTAATCCATACATTGTCATAGAAAGATTCATCTCATACTTAAATTGATTGTATTTATTTGTAAATCATTAATAAAATGATTGATGAAATAAATGCACATTTGATCAAATAAAATACATATATAGTTTTGACATCTCAAAATAATCTTTTATAATAAATAAATATGTTTCGCATATAAAATTATAAATAAAAAATTTAAATTCTTGTAGAAATCTATATGATTGATAATATTGGAAAATTTATTTGAAAATCTAAGTTATTAAGAATGATAGATGTGTCGATGTTACGCTAGATGCATGACCATGACTGTATGCAGATGTGATATCCTTAATTTTAAATTAACACAACAACATGTTATGTGCTTTTTTGAAGCATGGTAATATAAGTTGTAAACTTCTAAATTTCATCCTTATTAACTTGTCACAGATATGTGTGTGTGTGTGTGTGTTTGTGTGTGTGTGTGTGTCTGTGTGTGAAATTAACATTTCATACTCATATAAATTTATAAATACATGTGACATTGATTTCATCATTGTGGAATAAATTCACGTTAAAACTTAGATAAATGAAAATATCCATTTGCAGAGTTAATATGAAATTAAATTTAAAACATAAACATATATATATATATATATACACACATATAAGTGGAATAATGGTTTAGAAAACATACTTGGATTTAGTGATCCTTAATAAATATTTAGCTGTTTATTGAGAAAACCCATTACATTAAATTTCATAAAATAAAAACAATCCTACATAGAAATGATTAACCCTTGGTTTGAAGATAATACTTGTGTATATATATATATATATATGAAATTTTTATTGAAAATATCTAGTGGGTTTTGATATCACCAAAACTCATGTCACTTGGCCTTTGCGTAAAACACTCATATACCCAATATTTTATTCATTAATTCAAGAAATGCATTTTTAAATAAAGTGATAACTAGTATTATTTTAAAACTCAAAAAAAAACCAAAGTCTCATTTAATTGATTCTATACATGAATTAATTTCATGATGTTTAAATCATTCACATGAAAATAGTAAATTTTTATTCGCTTAAAATAGTTCATATATAATTTTAAAATAATCACAACCATGATTCAATTATGTATAGTAATAAAATCATCGATGTATAATTTTCAAAACAAACATTCATCTTTACGTGGACACGCACACAAATATATATATGGATATATTCACATATATATATTCATATATATATATATGAATATATATATATATATATATATATATCAAAGTATAAGAGGTGTCAGATGTAGAATAAGGGGTTTATGTGAAATCCATCATAATATAATTTTATGAAAAGAAACAATACATGTATAAATGGTCGGACTTGTCTATAGAAACCCATGCCAGCGAACATCGGCAGTTCAGTTTCTTCCTCCCTTGGTCGGACTTGTCCACACCTCGTCTCCTGATCGTCCTGATGTTAAGGCCTCACCGCTCGATGTATCTCCCTCCTACAGTGCTCAACTCGACATCAGCTGGAAGACCTCTCTCCTGTGTATGAGACCTCTCAGCTGTGCAAAACCTTGGCCTCTCCCATGAGAATTGATGTTGACGCCCCCTTGACCCATGATACCCTAATCAAGATTCACCCCCTTTTTCAATTTGTTTTCTTTTTTTTTAACATTTCTCATTTTATTTTATTACTCCATTTTTTATACATAAAATAAAAATATTATAATATAATAGTTTCAAAAAATTTCAGTATTATTTCAATATAAAAACATAACATCATACAATATTTTAGAAATTATAATTGTGACATTTTTATAAAAATATTTATTTTAGAAATATTTGATAAAACTATCCTAATTATAATGTATTTATTTAAGCTATTTTTTTCTAATTCAAAATAATTTAATCATAATTCATAATTAATAATTATAGTGACATATATATATATATATATATATATATATATTATAATTAATAAAACCAAATTATTCTTATATTCATATAAAAAAATTAATATTTTTTTTCAGATGACATAATTTTAATCATAGCATATATTAAAATAGTCTTTAAACAAAATAATAATATGGAACAATGTTTTGAGAATATTAATTTTTAAACTATAATTAGTATGTGTAGTTAATTATAAGTATTAAATTGTAATCAAATTAATTAAAACACTTAACTTCGTTTATTATTTTTAAAGAAAATCATATTAAAAATATTATTAGTTTGTTTTAATTATAAATAAAACCACTTAATAAATATTTTTATAATAAAAATAACTTTAAAATTTCGGGGTTGTTACATAGATGGTTTATAAATTGTTTATAAATCATTATAGAAGGTATTTTGAGATATTTTAATTTTGAAAAGGTTTCTAAATTAATTAATTATAAATTGTTGATAATTAAATTTTACAAAACATTTTTTCACCATATATTAAATGCTAATATTTAAAAAACATTTTACAAATTATATGGAATGTCATAAGATATATAAATAAAAGTATTTATTTAGAAATAATAATAAATAATTTATACAGACATATAAATTATGAAATAAGGCCAAAATATAATATATATATATATATAAATTATGAATTATTGATAATTAATTAATTTGAATTAATCAAAATAAAAAGGGGGCATTTTTTTTGATATTATTAAGGCCACGTCATCTATGTTTTGATTATTGATCTCATAATGTTTTAAATAATGTTTAATTATATGATGTTTAGATTATGTAAAATGTTTACATAATAGAAGTTGGATTATAACTAGTTTATAATCCATAGAATATCATATATTTGAATTTTAAATTCTATATAAGGATTAATATAAACCGTTCACATTAGAATGAATATAAAATGTTTCTATTCAATATTATGTAATTTACTTCATAATAAAGCTAAAATTATAAAAATATTTTAATTATATTTTATTTATAAAATGTTCATAATTGTTGAAAACATTTATAAATATTTGAATTTTTCATTTACATAATTTTTATTAACTATTAGATTAATTTTAAAAAAAAATTAAGAAATGTGAAGGTATTTTATTCTTTGGTTTAAAATGTTAAACTTCTTCTAGGATAGAGCCTTGTATTACATGCTTGGATTTACTTTAAATGAATTTAGTTTTTCATCTACCCTGACCTCGGTTTGTATTTGAAGTTATCTTCTTGAATTTAGTTATTGAATATATTTTTTCATATTTGGTGTTATAATTGTGATGGATTTTATTATCTCTTGATTAAAGTATCCCTGGGTAAAGGAACTTTGGGTCAAACTACCAATCTACCATGAGCCTTATTCCTTGTCTAGGTTGGTGAATGGGGTTGGCTATCTATCACTTTTAGCTTACTCATGTGGATAAATATATTACTTCACATGAACTATTCATCTACCTTATGCATATTAGGCATCTATATATGTTTGAATATGTTTGAATTTTAGTTTTGGCTAAGTAACTCAAACATATGGGTTGTGCAAAGAGTTACACATTATTATGGTTTGAACATATTGATTTGGTGGAGGTAAGATGATTCCAAACTAAATTACCAGAAAAATGATTATATAAAAGGGAATAACATGTGATAATATGGTGATATTAAAATCCCCTAAAAATACTAAGTGTGAGATTCCTTCCAAGAAATCACTTCTCAAAATCTTAATCATTCACCCCGGAT
The DNA here is from genome assembly GCA_963277665.1 of Viscum album. Classification (NCBI taxonomy): domain Eukaryota; kingdom Viridiplantae; phylum Streptophyta; class Magnoliopsida; order Santalales; family Viscaceae; genus Viscum; species Viscum album. Next base: position 1,545,041,496 of record OY728153.1, on the reverse strand, counting down.
ATTTTTTATCTCCGCACGAGTACCCTTGAACTATCTTATTTAAGGAAATCAATTTATATGTAACTTTGGGTTATTTTTCATGTTTTATCGAGCTCATCATGGGTATCCCATGATTTTCCATTATTGGGTTGTTCTTTCTGTTTGATCTATGTTACACTCATTGAAAAACCCAAAAAATAAGGATACCATAGAAAGAGTGTTGACTATATCTATATGATATATTAGAAAAAGAGTTGTCTTCTCAACTATCCAAGAGTCATATGTGATATGATTAACAATTTTTTCCCACCAGATATAGTCATATATTATTTACATGATAACTGGTGTAAGTCGTGGTGAAATATAGACCTTGTACCACTAAATGATATAATGGATTTTAAAAAGGGGGTTATCATTTTAGTGGGATCCAATTTAATAAAATTTCTTATTAATTAGTTAATAATATATGATACTCCTAAAATAAAATATTCTGTTATAGATAATATCATCATCATTGTTATCAATCTAAAATTTATGATCAATACTTTATACTGAGAAGCTTAATGTAAGTTACTCCTTAGATTAGTAACTTAATAAATGTTATTAAGCAATATTAGTTTTTTAAGAAATATTCTTAAGTAAATTTCTATGTTCTTGAACAATTCCTTTCTCAGTAATCAAGTGTTTAAATTATTCAAAAAGTGAATCTAGATACCCATGGAAGCATAGAGTATAAGGCCCTAGCCTTAAACATTACTTAATCTTGAGATATTTCAAGAATACACCTTGAGGATCTTTTCAGGTTTATAGTTTTAGAGAATTAGATCATAAAACATGAATTACATCCCACATTTAAACAAAATGGTTACAATAAAAGATAGTATTAATTTTTTCCCATCAACGAAAACATATTTAAAATAAAATATGGATTCTTTCTTGACACTTCCTTGACACTATCATCATATCATGTACCCTTCCCTTGACCTGTGAAAAACATTTCAAAAACATGGGATGAGCATAAAAAGCTCAGTAAGGGATCTAAAAATATGGAAAGGAAACATGAGTACATGTATACATAAGAATCAATGAAGTCATACTCTACTCATAAAACATAATCACTTTAACACACCTCATCAAATCATGAATAAATCATAGAAATCATAAGACATAAAGGTAACTTGAGGCATTCATAACATTCTTACATAGGGATTAACCCTCTTGGTTACGTTTGGAATACCCATCAAAGTATATTCCCTAAATCTCTTCGGAGAAACCTTAACGTTTAACTCCTTCGCGTTACCCAATGCATTGGAGAGCTATATCGGGCTCACCCGCCCTTAGTTTATCAAGTAACCACCCGTCTTCATAACAATGCCCAAGAACCATAACATAATCATATCACATAAAACATGCATAAAGGAAACATATAATTTACACATTTCAATCACAAGATATCAATAAAACACATTGATATAATAAAAACTTTATGAAAACCATTTTCAATACCAAAATAGAAGAAAAGTAATACATGGTATTTATTTTTCATTTAAAAAAAGTTATGACTTGTAGAGGAAGCCGAAACTCAAATAATAGTCACGGTGGCGGAGAAGTCGTTGTCACTGCATATGTACGACAAAAAACATTCCCTTTTGTCGTTTATTAAACGATTCGTATAAAAAATATTCCCTTTGAATAAACGTAAAAGTCAAAGGGGTTTATACACCGTATAAAAGAAATTTGTGTATAAAAAAAATATGCCTCAATGAAAGGAGATAGAGATGAAGTCCCTTACAAAGACCATTTTTTAAATAAAATAGATCTATTATGTGTATTCACTATAAGTACACATAAATAATGTACTAATACAAGATAAGACATAATAATATCATGACATAATTTGAAAGTATGAGATTAACCCAAAGAATGGAAATTGGGTTAAGAAGTTCCCTTACCTCATGTCCGACTTGAATCGATCGTTCTTTAACCACCTGAATAATAAACTTGAGTTAATTTATACTTTCTTAAGAACCTTTTTCAAGTTTATTATTCCTTTTATATCACTTATTACCATGTTATGAACAATATGTAATTATTTATGTTAATAACGGTCGTTTTGTCGATCATTGGTACTTGAGTCAAAAATAAACTCCTTATAATTACAAGTTGTTCATGTGGTAAACTATCCATTATATCCAGAATTATATTCATGATGTAGATATCATATATATCATATATATCTAGTATATACATTCATTTATAATATTACATAACATTTAGAGGTAAGAAATGAAATGCACCGTTCATGGAGACAGTAAGTCGTACGTACGCATGAACGCTACTTTCATTTTTATTTCGTATTTTATCGAATGAAATCATAATTACATAAAGGTATATTATAATTAAATTATAATATCATATATAATATCATTAACTCCATCCTTTATACATCCCACATATAGCATTAACGATTCAAATCACTTTGAGGGGGCTGTAGTCCGCACTTCCTAAAATGAAGATATCACGTATACCCATAATGGAAGCCACAAAGGTATGATTTAAATGGAAAATACATAAGATTAAGTAAAATATAAACATATTATATATCATATATAAATATAGTGTCATATTAATGGCCACCTTTGAAGTTGTTAAAAGAATATTGAACAATCATCGTTTCGTGAGGCAGAAATTCACCATCCACGGAAACAATATGTTCTTTAACCATTAGATGTAGGTGTGTGTAAGTGTAGCTCGAATAATTCTTATAAAAACATCCTAGTATATGGAATATACTGGTTTTGTTCCAAAATAAATTAATAAAAAGAGTTTAGGGGGTTGGAGAAGCAAAATAAAACATAAGAACACAAGAGAAGACGCTACCTTTAAATCGGGTAACTCTTTTTGATTTGAGCTCAAAGGCTTCCTTGGGAAGACTTCTGCCTGAATTTAGGCTTCTAATAGTTAGAGAGGGATTTGGAGAGACAAAATGGTCAGGGGTTGGCTGAGACAAAGGCTTTGAAAGTGTGGGTAAGGTGGCAGAGGTGGGGGCCTTTTATAAGAGGAGAGGAGGGGCACTCTTGGAAAGTTATAAAAGGCTACTTTATCATAAAATTCTTTTCAGATTTAAAAGGTCCAAAAATTATATATTTCTAGGATAAGGTTATAGGAGTTCTAAATATACTCATCCAATAGGTTTTTTACATGTTTAGGTCTTATATTTTACATTATCTTTTCATTTTATTTAAATCGTTAAATAATGAGGTAATCGCTGCATCATCACGATGTCATAAATAATTTAATTTATTTAATGTATAAAAATTATATAAAAAATATAATGATGTAGGAAATCTTTTTATATTTCTAATTAATATTTATAGTAAAAAATATGACTTGTATAACCCCATTTAAAAATTGTTTCAGTAAAACAACTCATGTTTGTGACATTTTTATTTTAACATTAAATAAAAAGATATTAATATCATTTTCCTACCAAAGTGGCTCCATGGGGTCCTCAAGTTGACCCATGGATTTTCCTGGTCTGCCATGACAAATCCAATGAGGGTAGGACATTTTTCAAGTTCATTTCATATTAATAAAACATTATTCCTACCTTAAATTACACTAATTACCTCTAATCGCGATTAAAAACTTAAAAGTTACTATTCACCAAAAAATTATTTTAATCCCATTGAACCAAGTTTTACTTATTAATGAAAACCATGTATGTAGGATTTTTGAAATTCAAAACACAGAGGTGGTAAAACTTCATTTAAACGAAAAATCAGTTTTTTAAGTACCACTTAGTGGTTTCACTATTCATCAAAAATTGAAGTTTTTCAGAAAAATACCAAAAATTCACCCTAAGCTATATTTGATATTCCTAATTCAAAAATGATGTCTATTTTACCAAATTCAAAACATATAAGTTGCATCAATTAATTTAATAATTAATTCCCGCTGTCAAAACAAATAGCGTGTTTTTATGAAACAAAATGTATCAAAAGATTGACACTAGTTTAAGTCCGATTTCAAAGTGAAATTAATTACATGACCACTATTGGATTAAATAGTAAAAATATATTCTAATTTCACTTTAAAACCAATTCAAAAGATAATATAATCATATAAATAAATTAGACTAAAAAGAGGTTTTGAATTAAAATACAACATTTTTCACTATTCATTAAAAAATGAACTTTATCAGAAAAATACCAAAAATTTACCCAAAGTAAATTTCAATGTCCCAATCATAAGGAATAAGTTTATTTTGACAAATAGAGCTTATAAAATTGTCAAACGTTTTATTTAAACATGGTTTTCCATCAAAAGGTAGTAAAACAATCTTTTAAAAATATTAGTGTATTCCATGCTTAAGATTGGATTTATTCTCATTTTAAGCCTCTAAAACACTATATAATTCATTAATAGACATAAATAAAAATATCTATTATTCATTACTTACTTGGGATGTTACATCCTTCCCGCTTTAGAAAATTGTGTCCCTGTAATTTATTTACTTATCGAATAAGTGGGGGTATTTAGCCCTCATTGCATTTTCAGGTTCCCATGTTGCCTCTTCAATCATGTGGTTTTTCCACAAAACCTTTACCTGATGAATCACCTTATTCTGTAACACTTTCTTCCTATGGTCAATAATCTGGACCGGTTGTTCCTCATAAGATAGGTTCTCTTCCAGCTGAACTACCTCTGGACTCAAAACATATGATGGATCTGGCATGTACTTCCTTAACATTGAAACATGAAAAACATTGTGTACCTGAGATAAACTCAGAGGTAAAGCCACTCGGTAAGCAACTGATCCAAATCTCTCCAGAATTTCATATGGTCCAACGAACCTTGGACTCATCTTTCCTTTCTTACCAAATTTCATCACACTTTTCCATGGTGAGACTTTGAGAAAAACATGATCACCTACCTCAAAAGAGAGATCCTTCCTCCTGTTGTCCGAATAACTCTTCTACCTGATCTGAGCTATTCTCACATGTTTCTGTATCAGCTGAAATTTTTCTACTAACTCTTCTACCAATTCTGGTCCCATCAGCTTCCTTTCACCCACTTCATCGCAGAAAGCTGGAGTTCGACACTGCTTCCCATATAACGCCTCAAATGGTGTCATCTGTATACTGGAATGAAAACTGTTATTATATGAAAATTCAACCAAAGAAAGATGTTGGTCCCAACTTCCCTGATAATCCATCTAACAAGCACGTAGCATATCTTCCAACGTCTGAATTTTTCGTTATGACTGCCCATATGATTGAGAATGAAAATCTGTACTTAAATTTAATTCAGTACCCAAAGACTTCTGAAGGCCTTTCCAAAAGTTAGAAGTAAACCTGGGATCACGATCAGATACAAAGGAGAGAGAAACTCCATGTAACATGACTATCTCTTTAAGATAAAAATGGGAAAGTTGATCTAGAGAAAAGTATCTCATATAGAAAGGAAATGAGCATATTTAGTCAAGCGATCAACAATAACCCAGATTGCATTATTACCTCGAGGTATCTTCGACAATCCCACAACAAAGTCCATGGATATATTTTACCATTTCCACTATGGCACTGGTAAAGGCTGAAGCATTACTTTCAGTAACTAACACTCTACTTTTACTTGTTGATAATTCAAACACTTCACTGTAAAATCAATAATATCTCTTTTCATTCCATCCCATCAGTAATACTCCCGCAGATCTCTGTACTTCTTAATACTGCTAGGATGAACAGAAAACAGAGAAATATGAGCTTCTCATAACAAATCTCTCTTCAACTGTGAATCACAAGGCACACACAATCTCTTCCCAAATCTCAAAACACAATCATTATCAATGTTGAATTCAGGCAACTTACCCTTCTGATCCAGCTCTACCTTTTTATGTAACTCACTGTCTTGCTTCTATGCTTGCTTGATTCTGTCTGATAGAGAATATTTCACTGATACCTGAAACAAAACAGAAGAACATCCTACACCAAAAACTTCTATGCCAAATTTCATCAAATACTTAACCAAAGGATTACGTTCCAAACACAACATTGTTAATGAAGCATTACTTTTTCGACTCAAAGCATCAGCCACTTTATTTGCTTTTCTCGGATGGTAATGAATTGTACAATCATAATCCTTGATTAATTCTAGCCATCTCTGTCTCATGTTCAATTATTTCTGAGTGAATATATACTTTAAACTTTTTTGATCGGTATCTATTTCACACTTTACTCCATACAAATGATGTCTCCATATTTTTAAAGCGAAAATAACAGCAGGTAATTCCAAATCATGTGTAGGGTAATTTACCTCATGAGTTTTCAACTGTCGTGAAGCATAAGCAATTATCTGATCATTCTACATTAGGACACAACCAAGTCCTTTCAATGAAGCATCATTGTAGATAACAAACTCACCATTCCTGGAAGGTTGTGCCAAAACTAGAGCATTCACCAATCTTCTTTTCAATTCCTGAAAACAATCATCACATTCTTTTGTCCAGATAAACTTAACACCCTTCTGAGTTAGCTTAGTCATTGGACTAGATAACCGTGAAAAATTTCTAACAAAACTTTGGTAATAGCCTGCCAAACCAAGGAAACTACGAATCTCAGTTACATTTGTGGGTCTTGTCCATTCTTCAACAACCTTTGTTTTTACAGGATCAATAGTTATCCCATCTTTAGAAACAATGTGACCAAGGAAAGAAATTTGTTGCAACCAAAACTCACACTTACTGAATTTACCATACAATTTATTTTCTTTTAAGGTTTGAAAAATAACCCTTAAAGGTCTTTCATGCTCCTCTTCACTTTTATAAAACACCAAAATATCATCAATGAAAACCACCACAAACTTATCCAAGAACTCATGGAAAATTCTATTCATTAAGTCCATGAATACATCAAGTGCATTGGTTATCCCAAAAGGAATTACTACAAATTCATAATGTCCATATCTTGTATGAAACGCAGTCTTCGGAACACCTACTTCCTTTACCTTCAGATGATGGTACCCCGATCTCAGGTCAATCTTTGAAAAATATTGAGCTCCCTAGAGCTGATCAAGCAAATCATCGATATGAGGAAAATGATATTTGTTCTTAACAGTGATGTTATTCAAGGATCTATAATCAATGAAAAGTCTCATTGAACCATATTTATTTTTAACAAATAAAACAGGAGAACCCCATGGTGATGTGCTAGGTCGAATGAAACCTTTCTCTAATAAATCTTGTAATTGCTCCTTCAACTCTAAAAGTTCAATTTGAGCAATTCGATAAGGGGGTTTTGAAATTGGCTTAGCATCAGGAACTAAGTCAACAGTAAATTCAACTTCCCGATCTGGTATTATTCCAGGAAACCCATCAGGAAAAACATCAGGATACTCATTTACCACTGGCACATCATTAATCTGAACAGTTCCTTTGTTTTCAATGATGTGTGCAAGGTAACATTCATTTCCATATTTTACAAGTTTCTCGGCCTCTTGATAAGTTATCAACAGTAAGGGTTTATTCTTGTACACAAACTAAAAGTCTTTCTAAAAAGAAACTTCTTTATCTCTACAATCAATCTTAGCATGGTAAATAGAGATCCAATCCATACCTAGGATAACATCAAACACTACTAGAGGTAAAACAATAAGGTTCTCAAGTAGGTTCTTTCCATGGATAAGGATAGGAAGATTCTTATAAATTCTTTTTGCCTCAACATTTCCCCTAGGTGTTTTTACCACAAGTTCAGGAGTCATTTCTTGAGATGGTATTCCCATTTTACTAGAAAAGTTTTCAGAGATGAAAGAATGTGTAGACCCCGAATCAAACAACACACTGGCATAATCTGAAAAAACAAAGTACTTGATACAACTTCATTTGATGGCCCGACATCTGCTGAAGTAGTTTCAAATGATTTCACCACCCCTTTCTGCTTGTAGTCTAACTGCTTCCCATCACTCGAGCACTTTGTTGGACACTCATTTGCATAGTGACCCATCTCATTGCACTTAAAACATTTCACTAACTGTAAATCAAATTTGGTCTTACCATCACCTTGATCTTTTTCAGTGCAATCATGAGCCTTATGTCCCATCTTACCGCATTAGTAGCACTTTACAGAATTCAGAAGACATTCCCCAGCATGGCTTTTCCCACATTTATCACAAACTGGAAACTTAGTTTTCTTATCATCAGACCTTTTTGAATAATTCTTCCCTTTCTCCTTCCAACTCGGTCTCTTCTTCTGTTGGTTGTTATAGAACACTTGATCATCGGAAAACTCCATTTCCACCTTATCAGCACATCTAACAAGCTTTTCATAACTTTTGAACTCATAAGAAGCTAAAGCCCTTCGATATTTTGGCTTTAATCCTAAGTGAAAATGATTGATTTTACTATCAAGGTCTCGGATAAAATTTGGAGCATACCTTGCCAATCGAGTGAACCTTTCTTCATAGGCAGCCATTGAGTCCTCCTCTTGCCTCAATTCTAGGAATTGTTTTTCCATACTAAGTCAAACAACCTTAGGAAAATACTTCTCAAGAAACATACCTTAAATTCATCCTAGTCGAGAGCATCAATCTCATCAGCGTCCCTGATATTTTTAACCATCGACCACCACTGATCTGCTTCACCCTCCAAACGGTAAATAGAAAGACTAACCTTTTGATTGTATGAACACCCCATGACATAGAAAGTCTTCTCCAGTGCTTTAATCCACCCTCCAGCTAGCACAGGGTCAGATGATACTCTGAATGATGGGGGATGTTGCCTCATGAAATTTTCCACCACTGACATGTTCCTATGCGGTTGATCTGGCTGATCTCATGCATGGATACCGCCACTATTTATCGCTTGAGTCAACTGTGTCATTACTGCAACAAACTGTTCAGTTCTAATTCCAACCATCTCAGGACGCTGATTCAGAAGGTTATTTCCTTCTGTATGCCTTCCTAGAACTACTTCCATATTTCCTCTATGGAAAACCATTCTGAACAAACATGTCTTAGATGAAGCAACATGGTAATCTTCAAATGCTATGTCATTTCAATTTGACCATAAATTTTTTTTTGGATAATCATTTAATAAAATTCTAACTCCTAAAGTTATCTAAACCGACCTTTGATACCAACTATAAGGCCCCATCCTTAAACATTACTTAATCTTGAGATATTTCAAGAATACACCTTGAGGATATTTTTAGGTTTAGAGTTTTAGAGAATTAGATCATAAAACATGCATTACATCCCACATTTAAACAAAGTGGTTACAATAAAAGATAGTATTCATTTTTTCCCATCAACAGAAACATATTTAAAATAAAACATGGATTCTTTCTTGACACTTCCTTGACACTATCATCATATCATTTACCCTACCCTTGACCTGTGAAAAACATTTCAAAAACTTGGGATGAGCATAAAAAGCTCAGTAAGGGATCTAAAAATATGGAAAGGAAACATGAGTACATGTATACATAAGAATCAATGAAGTCATACTCTACTCATAAAACATAAGCACTTTAACATACCTCATCAAATCATGAATAAATCATAGAAATCATAAGACATAAAGGTAACTTGAGGCATTCATAACATTCTTACATAGGGATTAACCCTCTTGGTTACGTTTGGAATACCCATCATAGTATATTCCCTAAATATCTTCGGAGAAACCTTAACGTTTAACTCCTTCACGTTACCCAATGCATTGGAGAGATATATCAGGCTCACCCATCCTTAGTTTATCACGGAACCACCCATCTTCATAACAATTCCCAAGAACCATAACATAATCGTATCACATAAAACATTCATAAAGGAAACATAGAATTTCCACATTTCAATCACAAGATATCAATATAATACATTGATATAATAAAAACTTTATGAAAACCATTTTCAATACCAAAATAGAAGAAAAGTAATACATGGTATTTATTTTTCATTTTAAAAACAAGTTATGGCTTGTAGAGGAAGCCAAAACTCAAATAATGGTCACGGCGGTGGATAATTCATTGTCGCTGCATACGTATGACAAAAAAAAATTCCCTTTTTTCGTTTAGTAAATGCTTCATATAAAAAATATTTCCTTTGAATAAACGTAAAAGTCAAAGGGGTTTATACACCGTATAAAAGAAAGTTGTGTATAAAACAAAATATGCCTCAATGAAAGGAGATTGAGACGAAGTCCCTTACAAAGACCATTTTTTAAATAAAATAGATATATTATGTGTATTCACTATAAGTACACATAAATAGTGTAATAATACAAGATAAGACATAATAATATCATGACATAATTTGAAAGTAGGTGATTAACCCAAAGAATGGAAATTGGGTTAAGAAGTTCCCTTACCTCGTGTCCGACTTGACTCGATCGTTCTTTAACCTCCTGAATAATAAACTTGAGTAAATTTATACTTTATTAAGAACCTTTTTCAAGTTCATTATTCCTTTTATATCACTTATTACCATGTTATGAACAATATGTAATTATTTAAGTTAATAACGGTCGTTTTGTCGATTATTGGTACTTGAGTAAAAAATAAACTCCTTATAATTACAAGTTGTTCATGTGGTAAAATATCCATTATATCCAGAATTATATTCATGATGTAGATATCATATATATCATATATATCTAGTATATACATTAATTTATAATATTACATAACATTTAGAGGTAAGAAATGAAATGCATCGTTCATGGAGATGGTAAGTCGTACGTACGCATGAACGCTACTTTCATTTCTATTTCGTATTTTATGGAATAAAATCATAATGACATAAAGGTATATTATAATTCCATTATAATATAATATATAATATCATTAACTTCATCCTTTATACATCCCACATATGGCATTAACGAATCAAATCACTTTGAGGGGGCGGTAGTCCGCACTTCCTAAGATGAAGATATCGCGTATACCCATACTGGAAGCCATAAAGGTATGCCATAAATAAAAAATACAGAAGCTCAAGTAAAACATAAACATATTATATATCATATATAAATATAGTTTCATCTTAATGTCCACCTTTGAAGGTGTTAAAATAATATTGGACAATCATCGTTTCGTGAGGCAGGAATTCACCATCCACGGAAATAGTATGTTCTTTAACCATTAGATGTAGGTGTGTGTAAGTGTAGCTTGAATACTTATTATAAAAACATCCTAGTATATGGAAGATACTGGTTTTGTTTCAAAAGAAATGAATAAAAAGAGTTTAGGGTGTTAGAGAAGCAAAATAAAACATCAGAACACAAGAGAAGACACTACCTTTAAATCGGGTAACTCTTTTTGATTTGAGCTCAAAGGCTTCCTTGGGAAGCCTTCTGCCCAAAGTGAGGCTTCTAAGAGTTAGATAGGGATGTGGAGAGACAAAATGGGCAGGGTTTATCCGATCCAAAGCCTTTGGAAGTGTGGGTAAGGTGGTAGAGGTGGGGGCCTTTTATAAGAGGAGAGGAGGGGCACTCTTGGAAAGTTATAAAAGGTTACTTTATCATAAAATGCTCTTCATATTTAAAAGGTCCCAAAATTATATATTTAGAGGATAAGGTGATAGGAGTTAGAAATATACTCATCCAATAGGTTTTTTAGATGTTTAGGTCTTAGATTTTATATTATCTTTTCATTTTATTTAAATTGTTAAATAATGAGGTAATCACTGCATCATCATGATGTCATAAATAATTTAATTTATTTAATGTATAAAAATTATAAAAAAACTATCATGATTTAGGAAATCTTTTTATATTTTTAATGAATATTTATAGTAAAACATATGACTTGTATAACCCCATTTAAAAATTTTTTCAGTAAAACAACTCATGTTTGTGACATTTTTATTTTAACATTAAATAAAAAGATATTAATGTCATTTTCCTAACAAAGTGGCTCCATGGGGTCCCAAAGTTGACCCATGGATTTTCTTGGTCGGCCATGACACATCCAATAAGTGTAGGATATGTTTCAAGTTCATTTCATATTAATAAAACATTATTCTTACCTTAAATTACACTAATTACCTCTAATCGCAATTAAAAACTTAAAAGTTACTATTCAACAAAAAATTATTTTAATCCCATTGAACCACATTTTACTTCTTAATGACAACCATTTATGTTGGATTTTTGAAATTCAAAACACAGAGGTGGTAAAACTTCATTTAAACGAAAAATCAGTTTTTTAAGCACCACTTAGTGGTTTCACTATTCATCAAAAATTGAAGTTTTTTCAGAAAAATACAAAAAATTCACCCTAAGATATATTTGATATTCTGAAATCAAAAATGATGTATACTTTACCAAATTAAAAACATATAAGTTGCATTAATTAATTTAATAATTATTTCCCGCTGTCAAAACAAATAGCGTGTTTTTGTGAAACAAAATATATCAAAAGATTGACACTAGTTTAAGTCCGATTTCAAAGTGAAATTAATTACATGACCACTATTGGATTAAATGGTAAAAATATATTCTAATTTCACTTTAAAACAAATTCAAAAGATAATATAATCATATAAATAAATTATACTAAAAAGAGGTTTTGAATTAAAATACAACATTTTTCACTATTCATTAAAAAAATGAACTTTATCGGAAAAATACCAAAAATTTACCCAAAGTAAATTTCAATGTCCCAATCATAAATAATAAGTTTATTGTGACAAATAGAGCTTATAAAATTGTCAAAAGTTTGATTTAAAAATGGTTTTCCATCAAAAGACAGTAAAACAATCTTTTAAAAATATTAGTGTATTCCATGCTTAAGATTGGATTTATTCTCATTTTAAGACTCTAAAACACTATATAATTCATTAATAGACATAGATAAAAATATCTATTATTCAGTACTTACTTGGGATGTTACATTGAGTGGTTAATTTAAGGTTTCAAAAGAATTAGATGAAAAATGACCAAATGAATCTTAGTCTCCACTCATGTACTCATTATGATTGGGTATGTAAATGATTTAATGAATTTTAGTCACATATAATCAATATTATTTGGAATATCCAATTAAATTCAATGTGATTGAATATATTGATTAATTGATGAGAATAAATGTTTCCTTAAAATTTTATTGGTTAAAGAAATCAATTATATTATTATGATAGAAATATGATATAAACTATATCTTTTATAAAGCGATGTAAATATACATAAGGTTAAAAGATGAAAATAATTGAAGATTTAATTTTTTTAAGTGATGGGTAAAATGATTTACTTCATTTATAACATATATAATTCAATACTGGTTAAATGTTTCATAAGATGTGTATTTTATCTCATGTAGATCTTAATTTTTATGACAATAATGATTGTTAATCAAAATTATATAAGGTGGTTTTGATACATAAAGTTGTGATTTGTTTATTTCTATAACATTATTTAAGGGGATGCTTAATTTGGATTGTTCTGGTTAGGGAAAATATCCTATTGTCAGCTTCAGAAATGTAATATGATTGAATTCAAAAATATTATTACCCAATATTATCAAATTTATGGGAGTATATATAAACTAAGAATATGATTTATATGTTATAAATTACTTTACATATATTAAAGGTTGGAAAAAGTTTAAACCGAAAGAATAAAATTTGGTTGAAAAGTTCAACAATGTTTCTTCAATAATCATTTCATTTCATTAAAATCTAGGGTTGTGAGGAAGGTATAGTAATAATTCATTATGATTATTTTATTTAAGATATACCATAATGAGTTTATAAAACTCCCTAGAATTTCTATGTTTGGTATGGATGTTATAAAAACTAATTCTTTAATTTTGAAAGGTATTTTAAACTGAATGAATATTTTAAAAATGTTGTGAATATATAAGAGTTCAAAATGAAATTAATAATTGATTGAGATTGTGGTTTATATACATGAGATGAAGTAAAAAATTTACTACATCAGTGATTTGAATATAAATGATTTTATCAAACTCAAATGAATCTTAGTAAAAGATATGTATCTTCATCTCATTTCTATTATGTGATAAGAGAAGATGCTTGATAATAAAGAGTTTTTATGATTCTATTGTATACACATGGTTTATGATTCATAAATTTATATAATGTTTTTTGAGAAGAATATATGGATAAAAGTGTTTTATCTTGGATAAAATTTTTATCCTTGTATTTGTTGAAATATGTGGGAAAGTGTTCCCACCACCCATCAATGGTATATTTTAATAGAATCTTATTTTAAATGAAAATATTCCAAACACATAGAAAACAACAAAAGATATGGAAAAAATAGTTTATTTGTTGAATATTCATACTAAAAGGAAATAAATGATATTTACTAACACAAAATTTTTGGTTTGTTGCTTAACAAGATATTTTGAAAATAATATAACATATAAGAAACTAGTGAGAGTATGTTTGAACTTAGATAATATCAAATTAACAAATAAAGGATAACCCCAATATTTATTTAATGTGTTTTTTACTCTATCCTAAAAGAGTTTAGGAGGGATGATAAATAATAATGTAAGTATTTACATTATTTCAAGGGAGAGTTTGATGGAATAGGGTCCAATAAGTTGAATAGTTAGAAATATGATTCCTAAATCTCACCACTATTTAAACTAGATTTGTTTATAAATGTTTCTCACAGAAGAGTTTGTTGAATTATTTTATCATATGGTCAAAACAATATGTGACATGGATTACATATGATTTAATGCGTTAAGAAAATATAGAATGTGTAGCAATCATAAGGCTATTTTAGTGGTTTATCATATATTATTTGTGAAAATGATTCTTATATTGGGTTTGTTAAATATTATTAAAGAGTTTAAGAATATTAAAATGTATCAAATTAAAATGAAACCTCAATTCTATCATTATTTCACATTGGTTATATATATATATAGATATAAATTTCAAGAAGTTTAATGATAATTGACCTCTCAAAGTATGACTTTGAGTTAATCCCTAACTAGTATGTTTCATGTAGTAATATAGGTTATAAATAAATGTTAAGGTAATCATGAGTGGTATTCTTGTATATAGATGAATAATATTTTCATGAGGAATGATAAAAATAATAGTATTCTTTGTGTGCCCTAAATAACCCACTAAGTATACCGCATGGAGTTTTATAAATATGTATTTAGTATACTACAGGTTTATGGATCAAATTTTATTCCCCAATACCTAAGGTTAGTGAGATACTTATAATTGGAACCTTTATACGTTGATACCCCACTTATGTAAGTATATATATTAACTTAGCTAATATGGGGATGGTTGGGTATGTTACTAATCATGTCATCAGTTGGATATTAACCATGATGGTATTTTTCCTCACATATGATGAGTATAACATTTGTTCCCTCGATTGAGATGGATTATATGAGTGTGTAGCTACTCCTTGATATTGTATATCTATATAGATAAGGGACATGTGAATTTCTTATCTATACGGATGAATGGTATGTGATGTATTCATCGATCGTATTATTCTACACTTAGAGAGTCAAGAATATATGTGTTTGCTGTATGAGATTGATATAATTAGTGTCCCATGGTCACTTGATGTATTTTACAAAAGGAAAATATGATAATTCATGTTTTATTAAGATGTAGACTGATGGAAATAGGTATAAAGATACATGTGTTTGATGGAGATCATTCTATATACCTTTTAAGCTTGAGTGGAATTGATGCTTTTCTAAAGGCCACTCTTTTCTTACAAATACGAATCTAGAGATTAGTATTTTTTCAATTATATAATGGAATGTGGGGTCAAACGTTTTGTTTGAATTAATTTGGATTGAGTTTGAATTATAGATATACTCTAAAAGTGTTTAGAGTTACTCCAAAAAAATGGGATGGTTATTCCCAAGGTATTACATATAATTTAATATAAGGTAAAGTTAATGATGTCTTTCCAAAAGTGTTTTGGAAGATATTTAAAATCATTTTAGATATGGTTTCACAAGTTATTGTATACAACATAATATAATCTTAAATAGAACAAAGTAAATTAGGCTTTAGTTCTAGTGGTAAATTGAAGGAGTTATACCATAAATCCATATTTATATTTTATATATTTACAGTTTGTATATCAGGTTGTAAGAAAATTATGACTTTCATGCATTGGGAATCTTATTTCATGTGTGTTGGACACCCAAACCATTCACTCATATAATCCAACATTAAATAAAATTATTTCATATTTATATGAAACATGTAGGTAGTAAATTCATATGATGTATGAATCAAGCATGACATTTATAAATGAATTTTAACACATGAGTTAATACGGACACCGCACAAGAGTGTCCTAGAGTTATATATAAACCTTATAGACATATGATGCCAGTGTGTGTGGATATTCATCCAATGACTCCTACAAACAAAAAGATTATTTTTTATTCTTTCTTTTCATACCAAGATTATAGAACATTGTAGGATAAAGGATAATCCTGCATGTATGACATGCAATTTATATTAGCCTATGGATACACCATGAAGGTGGGATGATTTTTTTACACTACTGTGATCCTTATAAAGAACATTTTAAGATGTTTGAGGTTGAAGTAGATGATACAATATCTCTTCTGTGTAAGGTATGCATATTCACATGAAATTTTTCATTTATAATTTTATTACAGGTTTTATATTTTTTTCAAGGTTGATCCTTAGATTTTTTCTTCAAATTTCTTCTATTATGTCTAATAAGTGTTATTCTATTCATATAAATTCATCAATTAATGTGTTGAGTTGCATTTTATTTAGTAAAAAATGATCTCAAAAGAAGATTTTATGAATAAAAGTTCCAAGATGGTGATGGTGGAAAGAGTTTTAAGATGACCACTTAAGTTATTAACATTGTAACGTAAGATGTTGTGAAGTAAAGAGGTTTGAATACTATGTTCAACGTGTTAAATATGAGTATTATTAATCATAATATCACAATTATTCATATAGTATTCTCTCATATATTTTACCTATTAAAGGATTTTAATATGAGGATTATATTTTAATAATCACATTGAAATGTTATGGGAATTACTTTGAGATGTAATTAGTTTAACAAAACCCTAAAATTGTATCATATATAAAACATCATTGACAATTCATCATATAGGATATTATTGTTTAGGATCTTATATAGGGTTTTATTAATATTCTTAAAATATTTTAAGAATATAAAATTTAACATGTTATACAATTGGGAGTCCCCACTTTTTCATTATATCTTGTTGGATATATATATATTTTCTTAAGTGAAATGATAAGTTACCACTTAAATTATGACATTGAGTTATCCCTAATCCATGGTCATTATATATAATTATAGTTTATGAAAAAATTTAAATATCCACATAGATTGGGTTTTTTATAGAGATGTGTAATTCACATATGAGGTACAAAATGAGTTTTGTGCTCTAGATGACCCCTTAAATATACAATATGAAGTGGAATACTCTATATCATTGGTACATTAAGGATTAATCTTTTGTATTGAATAGTCATACTTATGAATAAATAGATACCTAGAATGAGAAACATTATACTTTTATACCTTTGTTACCCTAGTATTGAGGCTAACATTTTAATGGGTGGTTAGGTAGACTTTTGATAATTTTATTTTTTGATATATAATCAATATAGGATTTTTTCTCTTATATGATGAGTATGAAATTTGGGCCCTAGATTGATAATGATGAGAAAAATTATGTCCATATCTAGATAAGGTACATGTGATGTGATTATATATTTAGATGATGGGTATGTAACATACTCATCCACTTGGATGAATGTCATGTGATGTGTTCATTCATTTGGTCAGTCTATACTCATAAAATCAAGAATATATGAGTAGGATATAAAATATTGACATACTCTATGTATTTTGGTCACCCAATGCCTTACACAAATAGATTATATGATTATGTATTATTGTATATGATATATATTTTGGAAATAGCTATAGTGATATATGTTTTCATAGTGATCATGTTAGATCCATCTGTAGTTTGAGTATCATTGATTCATTACTAAAGGCCACTATTCAATTATAATTATTATTAGGGAATTAATATTTTTTCTAATGTTACAAATCCTCTTAGGGTTACACTTAGTAGTTGTGCTGATGAGGATTAATTTTTCTTACAAAGTATTTGAATAAAACTTTGATACCTACCCTAAAAGTTTTTTAGAGGATATCCAAACGAAGTTTTGGATGAATGTTTACAAGTTATTAAATATGACACAACATGTGGTGAAAATGAATGATATATTTTTCAAAAATTGTTTTTGAATGAATACAAAAAGAGTATTTGATATAGTTTCACAAGTTGTTACATATGATATAGCATAAGGTGAAAGTGAACTAAGTTTATGAGGCTCTAGTACAAGTAGTGTATTTTTATAAATATGCACTAAAGTTAAAAACATGGTATGGTAATCTAAACCATGTCATGTTTTGTGATATGATAAACCACATTATGGTGAAATTCATCACGTAATAGTTTAGTTCACGATGATGTACATGTTATGTGATAATTTCTAAATAATATGATATCTAATATTATATAAAATTATATTTAGTTTGATCATTATGAGATGGTTATTTATAGAGTTTAGACTTCTAAATTAATTATTTAATTCTTAAATAATTAATCACAAATTAATAGTGGAGAGTTACAAATGTTGTAACTTATGGAATATTTATAAAACATTTCATTAAATATGTTAAATGTTTGTAAAAAATTTAACATCCTTTAAAGCCTATATAAATGGGTGCTTACTTTAGGGATATTTATTGTCACTCTATAGTTCAATCAATAGAATTAATCTATGTGAAAGTTTATGATCCCTTTTTCTATTTCTATTTAATTAAAAGGTTATAGAAAACCCTAGTGAAGAGATAATACATCCCAATAATTTAAATATTCACACACACCATGGATTGTGATTCCCTAAACTGGAACCACCATTTGAGCCATTATGCCACATGGTATCAAACGCACCTCTCCATATTCCATAGGCTGACGACTAGTGGAAAGGTTCTAATCCATATTGTGGGGAGACTATTCCCTTGAATCATAGTCATGAAACAATTATAAAATAACCAAAACATCTGCAACACATAATCATATAATTCGTAGATAAATAAACATGATGTTGTAATAAATTACATACATAATTCATACAATAATACATACATTGATCTCCCACTAGGATGATCCCAAATAAAAAAAAACACAACACATGAACACTATACCTATATCCATCCTCAAGACTCATACATCTCAGTCTCTAAATACCCTTGAGATACTCTATCCTGACCCTCTTCACATCCTCGGTTGAACCTGAAATCAGATATAAGGTCTACACATGCACCGAGGTGCCCGTGCATGGTGTGAGAAATATATATTAGTTTGGTCTCACTAGTTACCCCTATTATACACCATAATTTACATGTAATAAAGAGTAAATAATAAATAAACATGTCACACATGTGTGTTGGATGTTGTGTGCTAACCAGCCCACCATGACTCCTTGCGTTTAGTGTCACCATGTGTTATCCCGGACACCATGGTACATGATCATACCTAATTCAACGCTATACTAAAATCCACCTTGTTTTCTATTTTTCATCTCAGAACCCATCTAGTACTAGAGGACTTGGGTTTGGTCATCATCTATGTGTTGAACACTACTGAAAGGTGTAAGAAAGGGTTTTTTTCCCATGCTCCTAACTTTACTTCTTACTCAAGGTGGACTCATATTCAATACTCAACCTACACTATCTTACTCTTAGTAGGGTCCATCCATCTGACCACCCATCACATCTGGGCCGCATCTCACTCATGGTGGTTCCATAATCTAGTCTCACATCACACCCCAACTAAGACTCCATATCCCTCATGGTTGTCCATCCACTAATACCATCACATCATATCATGTACATCATCTCAATCATAGAGGTCTGACCATTTTCATCTCACTCAAGGTAGGGCCTGGCCATCCTATCTCACTCATAGAGATTCCAATGATATTGATCCACACTATCTCACCCACTATCATCCTAAAATTCATCCAAAATGAGGAATACATCTCACACATGGAAGAATAACCAGTGTTATCTCACTTATGGGAGGATAAGGCCTCAGGATCCATCACCCATGCTAGATTATTTCACCAAACATAAGCACACACATACATATGCAACAACACACAAGGCCCAAATTTTAACAACCCAATGTTTTATCAATGGAATTACCTTTTTATAATTATTTATTATAGTATAATCATATAATATTACATATAAAGCACAATAAAAACCTTTTAAATGAATAATGAGTGAAATAAAAGGTAACACTAGAAGTTAAGGAACACATACTGATAAAATAGTAATTGGACCTTTGGAATAGTAATGAGACCCTTGTGAATAGTAAACCAGCCAATGTAATAGTAACACCACCCATGAAAGTATAAATAAAATTTATACATATTATATATCACACTATGATATAATTATATAATTGTAAAAGTAAATAATTTTTTTAAAGAAATTATTAATAGTGTGCTAGTATTTTTGTAAGTCTTGTATATTTAATTACAATTTTATGATTAATTTAATAATTTAAAAGAATTTTTATTTTCATAAAATTTATTCATAAAATATTATTTTTATGAATTATTATTATAATATAATTTTAATATACCTTAATTAATTTTTCAATGTGTTAGAAAGGTAGTTTTAATTTTAAATTTTTTAGATTTCAATTAAATTATGATTTTAATTAAAAATTTAATTTCACATTGTTAGAAAATTATTTTCATAAAATGGAGTTAATTTTTTAATTATATAGATCAAAAAATGTTTGTGGTGAATTTTTTGGAATTTTCTTAAATAATTGAATTTTTGTCAATAGTAAAAGAATGATAATTTACGATAAATGATAAATAAATAAATTTATGCATAATGATTGATTCATGGATGATGTAAATGGACATTGGTTATAACTAAAATTATCTCTTTAATGTTTTTTCTCAAAATAATCAAAACCATTCACACTCTTGAGAAAAAATAATAAACTAATTATTAAAATAATAAGAAACCCCTCCTCTCGCCCACTATAAATACCACCACTCTTTTCCTCTTCTCTTCACTCCTCTAAAGTCTTGTGACTTGCCTAAATTATACTAAAATATCCTCCCAATACCCTCTCCTACATCCATAATCCTTTGGTATCTTCAAAGGAATACATCATCTCCTTTAAAGAGGTTCTCTAGGAAGATATATTCAAGAGGCAAATTCTTCTTTTTATTTAATTATTTTCTTTAAAGTACCTTTCTTTATTCTTCTTTCCTCACCTCCTTTCATCCAAATGTTATGATAACTATAATACCATACATTTACTAGAATATTTTTATGATAATTGAATAATTCATCATCATCACTCATTTTCCCTCCTTTTATACTTGAAATGAAAACATCATCCGAGATGTGTTAATTTATCACATTCAAGGAGGATGAGTTTTCAATTTATATTATCATATTAAATTATAGTCCTGAAACTATTTCTATGGTTGAAAAAAATATAATATATGTATTATGTCTAATTTAAGGTTCTGGAATCTGTTGTACACATGATATTAATTTATAAATAAAATTGTGTTTGATGTGATAAAAAACAACCAATTAACCAAAATGATTATCATTAAAGTTTTATATAATGATTCATCTTCACTCCAAATAAACAAATGAATTTTTTAACCGTTTAATCATTTGTATTTTTAATAATAACATAAAAATTTAAATTTTTATAACCATTCACATCTTACATGTTTATACTTACAGAATATAAGTAAACCAATCATGAAAACCAATTAAACAAACAATGAAATTGAACCTCTTAACCCACAAAAAAGGTTCATGAATGAACTTAATAAGGTTATGATAAATCAATTAAATAAATAATAGTTTTTTTAAATATTAATTAATGAATTTAATTTAGTTATCTAGGACATTAAGATCAAGGTAAGAACACCTTCAGACTTAAGGTAAGGCATTCTACCCAAACCTCCCTTATTCTTTTGGGTTGTTATATCTTTATTTTTACCCAAATGAAGTTATCTTTTCTTTTTATGTATTATAAATTTTGTTTATATTCTCCAAAATTATATATCAATATCCTATCATCATCTTTTTTTGGTAATATACATGTTTTTAAATGGTTCCCTCTTCAATACCTTCCAAAAGGCAAACCCATTTTAAGGGAACTTCATGAATTCTTACTCAATTTAAAGAGAACACTATAATATTTTTTAATCCACCATTATTTTCATAAAACCAATATTTTTATTATGAAAACATCTCGCCTCACTCCTATTTTTATACAATATTATTCCCTTGTCTATTTTATATTCTCTTTTGTATTTTCTTTAAAACCATGCTAAAATGTTTTAATGATAAAATTTCTTAAATACTCTTCTTACATGTTGTCACTTATGTTTGAAATAACATACCTTGATATGTGATTATTTTCCCTTATTAATTTCTATGTATGTTTTAATTCCTTTCTCTCATGGACACTTTTAAGATACGCCCATTTATTATGCTTCATGACATGATTATGTTATGCATTGCTTTCCATGGGTACCCTTATGTTTATATATGATTGATTATGTATGATTCATTACTTGGAAAACATATTCAGGAACATGTTATTATGGGTGAACCCAGATTGTGCTTGAATGAATTGGTTAAAGTTTAGTCTCATGAGACATTATGTGAAATAGTCTTGGCAGTTATCCTTGACTCGTACTACCATGTACAATGGTCTTGGTGGTTAACCTTAACATATGCTACCCAATGTGCAATGATCCATGAATCATGATAATGTCAAGTTTTATGTTTCCTCCACATTATTATGACTCCATGTTTATATGATCCCATTTTTATATGTTATGATTCCATATGTTCCATGCCTTTTTATATCATTATGTCATGCCTTCTAACCCATGGGATAAATCTTTATTATTACGCTTATTTTCTTACTTGGATTTTAGCTCATCCCTTTTTTCATGTTATCCCCAGGTTATCCTATAAAGATGTATGATCAAAATGGAAGTTTGGATATTTTTATTAATATTAAATAAAGAAATGTTTTATTTAGTCCCATGTTTTCAGTTTTATGTACCTAGTATTCAAAGACACTAGAATTCACAATCCTTGGATTGTAATATGATGTTTTATTATACATAAAATCATGTAATGATATGTATAAAAGGATAGGGTTTTTATAGTTGGTATTAGAGGGCGATCTAGTTATTTTTAGAGATTAGAAATATATAAATTTAGTAAGAACCTTAGAGATGAGACTAAGTATAAGAAAACATCCCTAAATTTTTATAAGTATAGAGTAAGTGTTTTATCAAGTAAATAAATCCCTATCTGGATACGAACAAGTGTATGTGGATCTGGAATGGATGTATCTAGGGGTAAAACCCAAAACACCACATTACGATTAACTCAAATAAGAACTGGTTCATGAAAACAGGCCTTGATGCACTCCTAGTTTGACACTCCTAGGGGATATGCTTTGATAAATTAATTACCTTAGTATGAACCACTATTAAGGGAACAAAAAACCACAAGAATATATGTTAGAAAAAGATCATGGAAAACCTAGATTTAAACCTTGGGAATCACATTTTAGGATATAATTTTCCTATAATAGTTTATCCTTTTATGTTTAAGGTTTCCTTTTTATGCTTAATAGCTAAGTATTAAATCCCTATGATTGTACATTATTTTTATAAGTTAATGGCGGGAAATAGAAGAACACGTTCCAAAAATCAATGTGATAGTGAATTTGAATATTTCCCTAATAATATGCCAAATATAATGGGAATGGGTGATCAAAACTTTGTGAGAGTACTTGCTCAGATGGATCAAGTTATAAAAAATAACTTGAATTGTGTGAAATTTCCTCCTCCTCCAAGGAAAGAGAAAGTTGTCGTTGATTCCTTCAGGTGGAAAAGGCCTCCCATGTTAAGTGGATCATCTGATCCCCTCCTCATAGAATAGTATATTAATCCATTAAAAAAATATTCTTTGTCCTCTAGTTCTTATAATAAGATAAAGTCATACTAACAATCTATCATTGTGATGGGGAAGCTGATTAGTGGTGGATGCTAATCAGGAATATGAATTCCCAAGAGGAAATTGATTTCATAGATTGGGATGAATTTAATAAAATGTTTTTCAACAAATATTTTCCCTAAACACTCCACCTCAATATGGAAAGAGATTTTCCCTTACTCAATAAGAAGAAGACGAGTCTATCAAGGCATATGAAGAAAAATTCACAAGGATTGTAAGATACGCCTCTAACTCTGTCATGAAAATCGAAAGAAAGGTAGATCGCTTCTTTAGTGGACTAAAGCTGAGTCTATGAAAAGCATTGGTGATTCGTGACTTCGAAAATTATGATAAGATTTTTTGTTGTTCCCTTAAGGATGAAATGTATATTGGAGACTCTCAATGGTCTTGTGGGATCAGTGACTTAAAATAGAAAATTGAGTCTAATATGGGTGGTTTTACAAATAAATACCATAATGAAAAGAAGATCAAACATCCCATGTGTCAAAATTGTAGGAAGAATCATCCTGAGAGCTATCTAAAGGGAACTAGGAATTTCTTTAAATGTGGAAGAATGGGACATCTCGCTAAGAACTACCGAACATATATGAAAAATACCACTAATGTGGAGGAATAAAGGAAGGTTCAGATCAATGCTTAGTCTGTAGGGTAGTGTTACAACTTCAAGGAGCATAGTCATTAGGTGAACAATTTCTCTAAGCCAAGGGTTGTCATAGGAAATCAGCAACAACCCCCAAGGAAACAAGCAAGGGCTTATTCTATCACTAATACTAAGGTGGATCTGTAAAATGATGTGGTAATAGGTACGCTAGTTATTCATTAAATAATAAAAAACATACTATTTGATTATGGTTCTATACATTCTTTCATATATTGCATGTTTAGTAGAAATTTTCAAACACCACCTCAGAATTTGGAGTTTTAGTTCTTGTGAGAACAACAAATGGGGAAATTTATGAATCCAAAGTGTATAACTCCTCCCCGGTTATCATTTTGGGACTAAAACTCCCAGAAAATCCCATCATACTTTAGTGGATTTATATTCTAACTTGGAAATGGATTGGTTATCTATATAAAAATCCAACATCAACTGTCAGGAAAGGGAGATCACTCTTCACATCCTGAAGCATCCTCTAATTCTTTACAAGTGTCAGGAGGAAGATAAATATCCTTTAGAATCATTGTATGAAGTGTGGATATTACTTCCTTATGAGCAGGAATATCTAGATCAAATTATTTAGATAAAGGAGATATGATGCTCGAAGACATGCCCATCTTGAGGGATTACACTGATGTATTCCTATAAGAATTGTTTGGTCTTCCTCCAGATCAATAGGTTGATTTCTCAATTGAAATTATTCCTAGATCTCTACCTATATCAAAGATACCTTATATAGTGTCCAATATGGAGATGGAAGAGTTAAAGAAGCAGTAAAAAGAGAATCTAGAGAAGGGTTTTATATGCCTGAGTGCTTCAACATGGGGTGTGCTAGTCCTCTTCATCAAGAATAATGATGGATCAATGCGCCTCTGCAATGATTACCATGAGCATAATAAAATCATGATAATTAAAATGTATCCCCTACCATGGGAAGATAAATTATTCGATTAGCTTCGTGGGGCCAGTTATTTCTATAAGGTGGATCTTCAATCAGGATATCACCAATTAAAGGCGAGGAAGAAAGATATTCCCAAGACTACCTTTTGAACGAGGTATGAACACTAGGAGTTCATAGTGATGCCCTTTAGACTCACTAATTCTCTATAAATATTTCTGGATTTAATGAATAGAGTTTTTAGAGATTACCTTGAAAAATTTGTGGTAGTATTTATCAATGATATTTTGATATACTCAAAGAGAAAGGAGGAAAATGAGGATTATTTGAATAGTATGCTGATGAATTTGTGAAGGGAGAAAATTTATGCAATGTATAGTAAATGTGATATTAGGATAGAGGATATATCATTCTTGGGGCATGTTATCACTAGCAAAGGGATATCTTTGGACCCTTCTCAGACAAAGGCAATTAAAGAATGGCTCAGGCCAATATCTATAATAGAGATCCACAACATTATGTGTCTGGCTGTGTATTATTAATGATTTTTGAATAACTTTTCATGATTTTCAAACCCAAATGAAAATTTGATATGAAGGGGGGTGAATTTTATCTAGACTCAAGAATGTGAGGAAAGCATTAAGGAGCTCAAAAAGAGGCTTATTATAGCGTCAGTACTCACACTAATGATAAGTGGAGAGATCTTTGTGGTGTATAATGTTTCTTCAAAGAAGGTATTAGGTTGTATACTAATGAAAAATGATAAATTGATATCCTATACCTCAAGAAAGTTGAAAATCCATGAGTAAAACAATCTCACAAATGATCTGGAGTTGGCAGCCGTGATCTTTGCATTGAATATCTGGTGACATTATCTCTACGGGGAGAAGTGTGAGATATATATTGATCACAAGAGTCTTAGATATATATTCACATATAAGGATATTAATATGCACTAGAGAATATAGTTATTTCTCATCAAGTATTATGACTTATCAATCCACTACCATCCTGGTAAAGAGAATAAGTTGGCAGACACTCTAACTAGAAAGTATTATGCATCTTTATAAATGATGATTATTGAAATGGATCCAATATTCCTAGATTTTAATTGGATGTATATGGTAATAATTAAGGGAGGAACATCATAAATACTTTCTCAAATAATTTTTCAACCATCCCTCATGGATAAAATAAAGGATTCTCAAAGAAAAGATGTGGAAATTCTGAAAAGGGTGGAAGCTATCAGAAATGGGAAATCCTCTAAGTTCAAGATTTATAAGGAAGGAGCTATAATATTTGGGTCACAATTATGTGTAACATTTAATCCAGAGTTAAATAAGGATCTTATGAATTATCCACATAGCTCAACCTTCTCAATTTACCCAGGGAACACAAAGATGTATTGAGATATCCGAGAGAACTTTTGTTGGGACAATATGAAGAAAAAGATTTGCTAAATATAAATTAAAGTTATTGTTATGCCAATTAGTGAAGGATGAAAGGAAAAAGTATAATGGTATGATTCAACCACTACCCATACAAACATGGAAGTGGGAGAACATCATCATGGACATTGTCACTGGACTTCCAAGGACATCTAGAGGAAACAATGCTATATGGGTCATTGTGGATTGTCTTGCAAAGACAGCTCAGTTTATCACAATTCAATAGAAATTATCATTGGATAGACTTGCATAGATATATATCAAAGAGCTGGTAAGGATGCATGGATTACCATTATATATTGTATGCGATAGAGATCCAAGATTCACCTCAAAGTTCTATAAAAGTCTTCAACATGCTCTAAGTACTGAACTGAACTTTAGTATGTCCTATCATCCTCTAACAGATGGCCAATATGAGTGAAATATTCAGAAATTGGAATCTAGGTTAGGATTGTGTTATATAGACTTCAAAGGAGGAAGGGACCAACATCTTCCACTAGTTTAATTTTCCTCCAACAATAGTTTCCACTCCAGCATCTGAATGGCACCATATGAACCCATTTATGGAAAATGGTGAAGAACACTAGCATGTTGGGATGAAGTCGGTGAGAATAAGTTGTTAGGACCTGAAATGGTTGAAAAAATGGTGGAGAAGATAAAAACCATTCTGCGGCACATCAAGGAAGCCCAAATTCAATAGAATAGTTATACAGACAATCATCAATAGGACCTTGAGTTCAAATTTGGAGACATGGTATTCCTTTGCATATCTCCATATAAGAAGGTCATGAGGTTTGGGAAAAAATGAAAGCTAAGTCCTAGGTATATAGGGCCCTTCGGTATTCTTGATCATGTTGGAGCTATGGTATATTGACTAGCACTTACAAATACCATGTCTAAAGTAAAATATGTATTCCATGAATCCCTCTTAAGGAAGTACATACCAGATCCTTCACATGTACTCTCTTCATAGGTGGTATAGATGGAGAATGATCTTTCATACGAGGAGCAGCCAATGAAGATCTTGGAACGTAGAGATAAATTTCTACACAACAAGACTACTCACCGAGTTAAAGTACTATGGTGGAACCATAAGTATGTAAAGGAAACATTGGAACCGGAGAAGGCAATAAAGGAAAAATACCTGCACCTATTTATGGCTTGGAATGTAAAACGAAATTTTGAGGGAGAAATTTCATAAGGGGGGAAGAATGTAATGACCCGTTGTTTTATCAATGGAATTACCTTCTTATAATTATTTATTATAGTATAATTATATAATATTACATATATAACATAATACAAACCTTATAAATGAAGAATGTGTGAAATAAAAGGTAACCCTAGAAGTTAAGAAACACATACCGATGAAGTAGTAACTTGACCTTTGAAATAGTAATGTGACCCTTATAAATAGTAAACCACCCAATGTAATAGTAACACCACCAATGAAATTATAAATAAAATTTATCCATCTTATATGTTACACTATGATATAATTATATCATATAAAACATAAGTAAATTTTTTTTTAAAAATTATTTTTAAAGTGTTGATATTTTTGTAAATCTTGTATATTTAATTACAATTTTAGGATTAATTTAATAATTTAAAAGAAAATTTATTTTCATAAAATTTATTCATAAATAATTATTTGGATTAATTATGATTATAAGATAATTTTTAGAGACCTTAATTAATTTTTCAAAGTGTTAGAAATGCAGTTTTAATTTTAAAATTTGTATTTTTCAAGTAAATATGATTTTAATTAAAAATTAAATTTCACAAAACTTGAAAATTATTTTAATAAAATTGAGTTAATTTTTTAATTCTACAAGTCAAAAAGTTAGTGTAGTTAATTTTTTGTATTTTTCTAAAATACTTGAATTTTTGTGAATAGTAAAAAATGATAATTTACAATAAATGATAAATAAATGAATTTTTGCATCATTCTTGAGTCATGGATGATTTAAATTGACATTGTTTCATACTCACATGCTCTATTTACTATATTTGGTCAAAAAATTTAAGACAATTCAAATCCTTAAGCAAAAATATTAAACTAATAATTAAAATAATGGGAAAACCCTCATCTCCTAGGCTATAAATACTACCACTATTTACCTTTTCTCTTCACTCCTATAAATACTTTTTTACTTGTATAAATTCTACTAAAATATCCTTCCAATACCCTCTCCCACTTCCATAATCGTTTGGTCTCTGCAAAAGACCAAATCCTCTCCCCTAAAGAGGTTCTCTAAGAAGATATATTCAAGAGGTAAATTCCTCTTTTCATTTCTTTTATTTTTTTTCAATTTACTTTCTTTTTATTTACTCACCTAGTTTAATAAATATGATTTGATGAATCCTGTACCTTCAATGTAATATTTTTTTTATTGTAATGGAATAATTCTTCATCATCTCTCTTTTCCCCTCTTTTGATACTAGAAAAAACATCATTTGAGATGTGTTAATTTATCACATTCAAGGATGATGGGTTTTCAATTTCTATTACCATCTTTAATTCTGGTCATGAAACCATTTTGATGGTTTAAATAGACTATAATATATGTATTATATCTAATTTAAGGTTTTTTAATCTTTTTTATGCATGATATTAATTTATAAATCAAAATGTGTTTGATGTGATAAAAAACCGCCAATTAACCAAAGCAGTTATTATTAATGTTTTATATAATGATTCATCTTAACTCCAAAAAAATGAATTTTATAACCATTTAATATTTTTTATGTTAACTAATTACATACAACTTTAATTCTGGACAACCATTCGCATCTTACATGTTTATCCTTACATGAATATAAGTAAGCCAATCATGAAAAACAATGAAACAAACAATAAAATTGGACCTCTTAACCCATCAAAAAAGGTCGTGAATGAACTTAATAAGGTTATAATAAATAAATTACATAAATAAGATGTTTTTTAAATATTAATTAATTAATTTAATTTGGTTATCCAGGATATTTAGATCAAGGTAAGAACACCTTCAGACTTAAGGTAAGGGAATCTACCCAAACCTCCATTATTATTTCGGGTTAATCTTTCTTTATTTTTACCCAAATGAAGTAATATATTATTTTTATGTAAATATTCCAAATTATGTGTATATTCTAAAAAATAATTTATTAATATCCAATCATCCTTCCTTTTTAGGGATATACATGTTTTTAAATGGTTCACTCCTCAATACTTCCTGAAAAGAAAACTCGTTTTATGGAACTTCCCGAATTATTACTCAATTTAAAGAGCAATAAATAATCTATTTTAAACCACCATTATTTTTATAGAACACTCTTTTTATTATGAAAACATTCTTGGTTCAATTATGGTTTTATAAAATATTATTCCCTTTTCTATTTTAAATTCTCTTTAGTATTTTCCTTAAAATCACGCTACAATGTTTTAATGCAAAAAATTATTAAATACTCTTCTTAAATGTTGTCACTTATATTTGAAATCACTTAACATGATATATTATTATTTTACCATATGATTTCACATGTATGTTTTAATTATTTTCTTTCATGGACACTTGTATGATACACCCAATTATGCTTCATGACATGATTATGATACCAATTTCTTCCATGGGTAACCTTCTGTTTATGTATGATTTAATATATAGAAAACATTTTCAAGAACATGTTATGATGGGTTCTCCTAGATAAGACTCTAATGAATTGGGTAATGTTTAGTCTCATGAGACGTTATGTGCAATGGTCTTGGTGGTTAGCCTTGACTAGTGCTACCATGTGCGACAGTCTTGGTGGTTAACCTTGACTTGTGATCTTATTTGTGAAAAGAGCCATGACTTGGGATAATGCCATGTTTTATATTGCTTCCACATTATTATGACTCCATTTTAATATGATACCTTGTTTATATGTTATCATTCCATATATTCCATGCCTTTTTATATCATTATTTTATGCCTTCTAACCCATGTGCTAAAGCTTTATTATTATGCTTATTACCTTACTAGGAGTTTAGCTCATACATTTGTTCATGTTATCCTGAGGTTTTCCTAAGAATATGTATGAGAACAATGGAAGTTATGAGATATTTATGAATATTAAATAAAGAAATATTTTATTTAGTCCCATGTTTTCAGTTTTATGTACCTAGTATTCCTAGATACTAGACTTAAAGATCCTTGGATTGTGATATAATGTTTTATTATGCTTAAAATCATGTAATTATATATTTAAAAGGCTAGCGTATCTATACACATCCCATCACATGACTCACCAATTGATCCAAGGTAACTATTTTCTTGAGGCCTAGCCACTCAATGAAGCATATTTCTTCCTTCCCATCAGGAAATCCTCCAAGGACCTCTAGACCCATTTTGGAATATTCTCATTGATACCATCTCATCTTCATAACCCCCATTGTGACTCCATAACCTGTAGGCTCACCACAACCCTAGAATCAAGTGGCGGTGTCTAATCATTTTACATAAAAGTATTTGAATATGATCCACATACTCTAGAGATCATCCTAAGGGTTCTCATCCCAAACATCTTGAAACCCCCATGGAAAGTCCCTAGTCATTAACCACAACCCACAATTGGGTTTTCTCTCAGAACTCACAAGGGTGACTAGTCAAAAATCACTTGGAGGAACCACCACTATATATCATACATCTAACCACAGAGTGTCCATCCTACTTAATACAATCACCAAGGTCTACTCCACCACCAAGAGGGAACACAAAATCATACATGATACATATGAATTTCTTGTTGGTCATTTCTACACCTAATCCACTCATTCCAGCCTGAATATACCAAGGGCACTACCTTGGCTATTTAATAAACCCATATCATATCCCAAGACCTTAGAGAGGTCTCTTTTCAGCTCTAACAATTCCCTATCCCCTTGGAAACATAGTTTTCAGGGGATCCCAAATACTCAAAGTGATAAAGAGAACTTGTTTCAAGAATAAGAGCTGAAATTCCTTCATATCACCTTGAAAAAGGCCCTCTCAGTCCTTATCTATTATACCTAGTCCCATGTAACATGAATATAATAGTAAATCATGAATGAATAGTTATATAACCTTGTATAAAAGGGTTCATCTACCTCTAAAATGGAGTTACCACCCTTTTAAATATATTCCAAGCCTCCGTAAATCATTTCCATACCTCATCCAAGATTGTATCATCTCCCAAGATCCAAAATCATTCCATAAAAAAAGAAAATTAATTATAATTAGTTATTTAAATTAAAATAAATAGTAATAATGGATAAATTTTTCACTAAGCACCTTCATCACACCAAAACCATGACAACCCCTTCATAAGGTCCATGGCACACCCCTGGTACCATCCCATATAAAATCCCTAAACATCATCACCTGAAAAACTGTTGATTTTCTCTAAATTCTTAAAAAACCCTAATATATTTGTTAAGTGCCTTAAATCAACTGAAATGATGGTAGATGTAATTCATTCATCCATCCAAGACCTCATCTAGAAATCATACATGAAATCCCCATCATTATCATGCAATTCCACCATGCATCCATTGGTACCTGGCATGTGCAACTCTGCATAGAAAAGCTAGCCGACTAGCCCTGCGAAGGTGGAGTGCTGATATCATGACATATGATGAGGATGAGAAGTTATTTGTCTTGTCTAGCTGATTCCCTCTAAGATCTGCGAGTTATGTAATTATCTCTAAGACTTCGAGACTTGTAAGGATTCCACCTAACCCCTTGAAAGGTGGATTATCAAAAATAATGAAAAAAATGAAGGCCTTCAAGACATTTGGTTAAAAAAAATCCACCATGAATAAGTGGAATTGATTCCAAACACTATCCTAAAATCAAACCAAATCAGAGGGATGGAATTGAGGGGATAGTAAAGGAAGGGTAAATTAGGTTCTTACTTGAAATTTCCATTGTAAAGTACAAAAAACCATCCCCTATCAATGGTGATGAAAGGAGGTATGTGGGAGGGGAGAATAGACTAATAAATATCATCTCCTAAGTCCCATCCCTCCAAATCATGAAACCCACTAACCTTAAAAAAGATGGTAGTTCCCCTAATTAAAAAAATCATCTAGATGTTGTTCAAGGTGTAAATAGGGTGTTCATGGCGTAAAATGTTCAATGAAGAGGGGTCCTACTCTAATTGATACTCATTAATGGTATGAAATGTTTGTCACAACATGAATGAATCATATAATACTATTAAGCCCATATGTAAGGGTACCATCCATAGGATGAATGTCTTATGTAAGGGTCCTGGACCTGAGTACAAATCATTCATGATGTGAATAAATCCTTTAGTATGAAGGGCCTGCTGCTGCAAAAATTCAGTAGCCCAACCACTTGACCCTTTTCCAATGCTCACCTAAGAACCTTAATTAATAAACAATCATCATTGATTATCTAATAACACCTCTCTAAAATTTTCTTACAATCTGATTCCCAATTTGAATCCTAGTTCTAAAAAACATTCACAAAACCAAGTAATTAAATTCCCTTTGGAATTCAAAACTTTATAATGACATAGGTCCTTAAAATATCCCCAAAATGGGGTTTCTCATCCTCAATAAGAATCTAGTAATAATCAAGATATAGCTCAAACCTTCCATGTTCACTAATTTCCCACCAAACATCTCTATTCTGTATCTAAACATCAAATGTGGTTCCACTATGTAACTCAAAACACCAAGTCTAGATATATCAAATTTTTCTCTGAAATCTCTATTTTGATCCATGAAATACCTAAAACACTTATCAAACAATAATCTTGATATAGTTTCCATCATTTTTCTTGTAATTATTCTCCAAAACACTAATTAGACCTTCTTTAGAGGATTTTTTCTAGAAACACATGATTTTAACAATCGACGCGTCTTGAAAACACTTGATCATGACACCTTAACTCCAAAAGGAACCATGAGATAATCTAAACACCAACTTTGATTTCCAAATCTAACTCTCGATGTGATTTCCAAGGTTAGATCACCAACCACCTGCTCAAGTCATCATGATCTCACCCTGAGCACTAGTGTACCAATGATCTAAACCACTCCCAAATCACTCCAACTCCACTCTAATGTTGATTCCACACACTAAATTTGAACCACACCACATTCAAATACTAAATTAGTTATCACCCATAGAACTATATATCAGAAAATATCATCATTAACTGGAATCCTAAAACCACCTCAACCATCCACTAACTGGTCTCACCGCACCCACGACCATTCAAACATGAATTTCATTCACCAGTGATTGATAAAATGTTCCCTAACCTTGTAGTATCATTATAATAACTTAACCAAATCAAAACTTGATCTTCATATCCCATGATTCATCTACTACTTCATGTATTAACTAGATGTGGTCTTCTTACTCATACCTGAACGCCAATAAGATACCACAACCACCACTCATCCCTATCTCATTAGGAATGATATTTTCAAATAGCCAATGGTGATATAACCACCATATGGATTCCATTAATCAAAATTTATGGCACTAACCCAACTGGGTCTCAAAAACATGCCTCATAGACAACATCCCTTTCTAAGAGCAAAACCTCTTACCATTATGATTTCACATGTCTTTCCAAAACACTACCACCAATGCACCACTCGATTTCATCCACAACCCATATCATTATAAATGGATTCATATATATCCCATTAAAAAACCTTCAACTCAACTTCACACCACACATAACAAGTTCACACCAACCCTCACATGCCAATACTTTTCTCTAAAAAGTCACACAAACACTCACTCTCCTCCTCCAAAGGCAGAGTGACACACCATGAACCTTCTCATAAGTTCTCACTTAGTATCCTAATAAAACTCAATTGAACTAAATGGATACACACTCCATTACAACCCAATCACACACCCCATATCATACTCTAATGGGTTACATGTTTGGTTGCCCCACCGCCTGTGGTATCTCACTCATGCCAAATCTAACTACATGATATCCCACCACAAAGGCATCTTCCAAACCATGGGTGTACACCTATGATCCCTCCACACTAACCAAAAGTGAATCCTAAGAACCACAAGTCCATGAATCCAATTGATCATTCCCTCTCATCCAACCTTGAAACCAAAAATTCTATGAGTGCTCTACATCTTGAAAAATCTGAGCCACATCATTCATTCAATTCTCCATAACCCCTTGGATTTTACTCATCTATAGAGAAATATGTTCCCATTATAATATCACCTATCAAGTATTTTATTCCATAATCTATTCATCACCAAGTAATAAAATCCCTATAAAAATGCACTAAGGTTCTACATATATCCCTTAATGAAGAGACTTTGTTTCCATCAACAAATAACCTCCAATAAATAGATTCACATGACCTTCAATTGGAAGAATCTATATGAATTTTTTTTGAGTATAATATGACCAATAATTTATATGGTAAGAGTCCATATAAGTCATTGATGGAATATTAAACAATTTAACCCACATCTAAAAAATTATACACAAGAATGTGTATGACATTTGAGTCCTATAAGAAAAATATTATTCATGAATACAATCATCTTTCCAATGATCCAAGAGACAAAAACATAAATAACATCTCCAGTAACATGTCGTATTCAATAAACATCGCGTCTATAATAAAAAACCAATAACAAAAATCTCACTACCCTAGTAACTAGGACTTATAACTAGAAAGTGGTTCAATACTCTCCAGACGGAGGTCTATCACAAGATCTCACACATTCCAAAACTTCCTATATACCATCTCCCAAATTTATCTAATAAAAAATATATGATAAAATAAAACCAGTGTGTCACATGGCTTCAAGTGCACCTCCCCATATGCCAGAGGTTATTGACTAGCATCAAGGGAATAATCGAAGCTATGGGGAGACTATATTATTGAATTATAATTATAAAATTGTGGGAAAATAGCCAAAAAATCATATAACATATTCATAGTATGAAAAAATAAATAAGCACGGTGCTATAATAAATGACATGTGGAATTTATATAGTAATACATACACTAATCACCTAATTTTCTAATCCCAAGTAGAAAATAAAACAAAAATACAACACAAAAACACTAGACCTACTTCCATCCTTGGGCCTCATGCATCCTGATCTCAAAATACCCTTGATTTTCTCCAACCTGACCCACTATATGTCTTAGGTTGAACCTTAAAGAAGACATAAGTTTTGTATGCACATCAAGGTTCCTGTATAGGGTGTCATAAATACATCTTAGTTGGGTCTCAATAGGTTCCCATTATATAAACCATCATATAAATGTATTAACAATAATGTAATAAATAAATATGTCAAACATGCATGTTGGATGTCATGTGTTAACTAGGCCACCACGACTCCCTATGTGTCGGGTCACTATGTGCTAACCAAGTCACCAGGGCACCAGACCATACCTTATTAAGTGCCATTCCAAAATCCATATAGTCATCTCATTCCATTATTTCATAACCCAATATGTACTCAGGGACTCAGGGGTGGGTATCATCCAAATATTAACTACTACTCAAAGGGATAGGGTAGGGTCCTATGTCCAAGCTCTAGACTTACATTCTAAATCAATGAAGTCCCACTTACAATAATAAAACTCTAATATATTACTCATGGTAGTGTCCATAAATCCAATCATGTATCAAATCTATACCATGTTCCACTCATGGTATTACCATCATCTTGACTCATATAAAATCCCAACCTAGAATCCATCTCACTTATAGCAGTTCATCAAATGATCTTATCACGTCCCATTCAGGATCCCATAAAACTCATAGTGGTTTAACCACTACGATCTCACTCATGGAGGGATCATCCACCCGTCTCACTCATGGAGATGCCTATGGTCTCAAGATACACCATATAACTCATGGTTGTCCTTGAATTCTTGTTTAAGGAGGAATCTATCACACTCTTGGTAGTCGAGCTAATGTTATCTCAAACATAGTAGGATAATGTCTTAGGAACCATTACCCACACCAAATTTTGTCACCCATCACAAACACAAGAACATGCATACATATAAAAGATCGCTTAGGGTCCACAGCCCATCACACATATCATCATCTAATCCCATGGCTCTATCCACTCAAGACCCGAGCCCTCACTAAATCACATCACACCCCACCCATCAAGTATCATCTAGGGTCCTATATTCCCATTTATGTCTCTAATCTTTGATTCCATCTTATATCCATCAACCCATAGTGATTTCACATCTGATAGGATCACCTAGACCTTGGAATCAAGAGGTAGGGTTAAATCATTATCTATAGAATCATTCCAACCTAATATTGATACGTCATAGACTTACCCAGGTTTTCTCATCCAAAACTCTTGTAAACAATATGCCAAATACCTATACAAAACCCACAACCAACACTCGAGTTTTATCTCATGTATCCTAGGGGATAACTCTTAAATCATCACTTATAGGATCCACCTATTCATCTCATACATCCAAACCCATAGGAATCTTTTTACCCATAGAACACACCAAGTTCCAATTCACCCTAAAGAGGGCACTCACTATCACACATGATAAATATAGTTATCTCATTTTTAATTTCTATGACTAAGGCCCTCATTCTAGCCTAAATAAACCGAGGTAATAACCTAGGTTATTCCCTCAATCCGTATCATATCTTAGGACCACCTAGATGTATTTTTTTCCTCTCTACCATTTCCATATCAGATTTGTGAAATAGTCACCGGGTTGTCCCAAGAACTCAAAGTTCTCATGATAACTTGTCTCGAGTATAGGATTCCAAACACCATCCTATCTCCCCTACTAAAGGCTCTCTCAACCCTCATCCAATATACCTAGTCCCATAAAACACGAATTTCTAGGAAATCATGCATAAATATGTATATGAGCATTTTTTAAAGGTTCCACCTACCTTATAAATGGATTCACCACCCTCACTAAGCTATGTTTAGCCTCATCCAAGATCATCCCTACCTATTACAAGATCATATCGACTCTTGATCTCCTACCACATACCATAAAAATGAATAATTATTTATAAAAAAATTATAATTAATTATTTAAATTAAACCAAAGAGTTCTAATGGATGAAAACTCACTAAGAACCATCACCACACCAATATAATTACCAAAATCCCATAGAAGGTCCATGGCACAACCTTGATACCATCACAAAAAATACCTAACCATCAGCACCTAAAAACCCATTAATTAATTCCAAATTCATAAAAAACCATAAATAAATTATGTTAGTGTCTTACGTAAACTAAAATAATTATAGATTATTTTTGTTCCTCTTCATGGGATCTTCTTTATCAACTGCACATGAAATCCCCATAATTCTTTCTTTATTATACCATGCTCCAGAGCAATAAATGTCAAAACTAAGACCAAAATCAAGTGAGATAAGAGTAATATAAATTAGGGAAAAAGAAAGTAAGGATAAAAAATTATCTTACCCACAATAAACACATGAATTAACTAAAAATAAACCCCTCTCATGGTGGGTCTAAAGAGGGATGTGGGATGAGAGAATTATCCAAAAAATAGCCTCTCTTAATTACCATCTCCAAATGAACCATGAAATAACTTGAGATATAAAATGATGAAAGTTCCCCAGCTCAAAAAAATCTCACCCATGCAACAATTACAGTGTGAACATTGGTTTCATGGTGTGAAATGTTTCAAGTGGAGGGATCATACTCTAGCCAATCCTTCTTCATTGAGTGAACCATTGTTCGTCATTTGATTATCTCATGTAAGGGTTCTCAATGCAGACATAATGGTACCATCAATTTCATGAATTACCCAATCACTAAGTGAATGAACTACATAAGTTTATTGGCCAAATTTAAACATAATTCATGGTGTGAATGACTATTTCGCACCATGGATGGACTACCGCCACAAAAGTTTAGTAGCCTAGCCACCTGACCCTTCTCAAATGCTCGCTTAAGAACATGAACAACCAAACATGCCTCATTACTCATCCAAAAGTATCAATTAGGGATATTTAAAACCTCATATTCTTAATCTGGATCCTCATTTTTAAAATGATCCCCTCACCCAACCAAAAATTTAAATTACCTTGGTAATTAACAACTCATAATGATGTGGGTCATTACATTGATAACCTAGAAGGAATTAGTATGTTGTCTACCTCTTAATGATATTAATCTGGTTCATTTATATGATATTCTATAGACTATGTGGATATATAAAATGTATAATGTTATTAAACTATTTTATTCAGTTCAAAATGAATGGAAATATATTATGGTGTAATAGGTTTTCGTTAATGGTTCCCACTACATTTGTAAAATCATTATCCCCTAAAAAATAAAAAAATGTTATGGATTATTATCATAGGTATGGAGTTGGGTAGTGTGTTTATCTTTTATTATGATAATTATCCTTTATTTTATGTTTTTATACAATATAGTATTCACTTATAGGAGGATGGACATGTGTATGACCCTGCTATCAAGAGGGTTTTTCTAGATAGTTTGAGGTTATATATATGTCTATTATGAACTTGTTTTTATGGGTGGAATATATATCAACTTAGTATCCCCATTTTATCTCAATTATATTATAATATAGTTTATATGACCAGAATCGGTATCGATCTAGTATCCTAAGGTTATCATCGACTCTATAATAATTTATTTTGGATGGGTGGATTATATGAAAACTAGTATCCTAAGGTTATATCTAAACATAATAAAATTTCTTTTATATGAGGATATTTTTTCCAACTAAGTATCCAAATACTATTTCCAAGCCTATTATAATCCGGTTTGGATGGGTGGACTCTGTGTTGACCTATTGTCCAGAGGTTATCTTCAAGCCTATTATGATATGGTTTAAATATAAAGACTTTGTACTGAACTAGTATCCCAAGAATACCTCAGCTCCTATTATGGGTTGGTTTGGATGAGCGTACATAATGATAAAATTTTATCAAGAAGCTTTCATTGAGACTGTTATGATTTAATTTGTATGGGTGGACTCAATGCTTACCTATTATCTTAATGATATATCTGATCCAATCCTATTAACAAAAAATTAGTCCCTACTCTATAGAATACTAAGGATATACACAATAAAAAAAATAAATAACATGATTGCTTGACCTTAAATTTTGATAATTTTACTAAAAAATTTCTAACACTAGCCAAAGAAGGTCGGGTCAAGTTTTGTGAGAGCATGGTAAGCACAGGATGAATCGATTTATTTGATTTGTTATATGTGTCTCCACTTTCATTTAATATTATATATACATACACATATATACTAGATTATATTATGGACTTGTTGGTGGAGTCATGATGAGTTTTATACTCACACCCAACACATGTACCTCATTGGACATGCATACCTTATGTCTGAATTTTTTTATAGGGGTACCCTTGGATACTGTTTAGCTGGAGAATATTGAATATAATAAATTTTTTTAAAGTGATGAATATCTTTTAAACAAAGTATAAGAACAAATCTGAAACCAAAATAACCCCAAATATATCTATAGGTTTAGAATGAATAAAAATGAATGAATAATGAAAACAATTTTAGTTGTTGATATAAGAATCAAACAAGTGTTTAATATAGATCACTAAGAATAAAAAAATTAGTTCCTTCCTCTCAGTGTATCAATAATATGGAAAAATATCCCAATGCTAGGGAATAATCTCCCTCAATAACATGGTTTTCTATAACCAAATTTAAAGGTAGGATAGAATTAACATATAATTAATAATCTCAATTTGGGGAGATTTAATATAGGATTATATACTACCAATATCACACCCATCATATGAGGATCAAACCTCCTTTATATAGGCCTCAATAAATGATTTTTTTTATATAAATTGATTGAGAATTTCATATAAATTCCCTAAATGTTTAAAATATTGAATAATTTTTTTAACCCAATTAATTATCATTTACTTATTTAATGATTATGTAATACCTTAAAACTCCTCAAATTCATCGTCATGTGAAGAATATGTGAGTATGATAGAATTTGGAGATAGCGAAGGATGAATATATAATGTTAACAAGTAATTTTCATCAATATGAATAATCCACTAGGCAATAGTGTCTTATACTGAAACATTACATACATAATGATAGACCGCATCGTGGTCTAAAAAACAATTCCATGGTATTACCTTTAGTACAAAAACCTAAAAATATCCCATTTGCACTAAAGCCACATATAATTATCACACTTTCACCTTATATCATTATATATGAAACATTTTTTTATATTAAATCCAAAACAACTTTGGAATATTTTAAAAGATATTTTTTTTGGAAAAACTATCATACTTTTTCACCATATATTACATCATATATAACTATTTAAAAAACTATTAGAACATATTTTTTATATCCTTCAGAACACTTTTGGGGTTTCTCTTAAAATTTCATAAACCTGATCCTCATTCACAAAACCAAAAAGTGAACCCCCATGGGACTTTTTAGTATTGATAATAATTATTATTTCCTAAAACCATAAATATAAGCAAAGAAATTCATCTATAAAATAATTAATGTGACTCATGAATAAAGGAATACAATGTGGTCTCTATTAAACACATGTATCTCCATACCTTTTTCTACAAGATATATTATGTGAAAGTATTCATGATTATATAATATATTTTTCCAAGAAATAGAGTGACCGTGAG
Source organism: Viscum album (assembly GCA_963277665.1). NCBI lineage: Eukaryota > Viridiplantae > Streptophyta > Magnoliopsida > Santalales > Viscaceae > Viscum > Viscum album. Next base: position 1,544,999,644 of record OY728153.1, on the reverse strand, counting down.
GCATGAAGTATGTAAATCCCATACAACCAACTCATACATTCTTGATTATTAGAGTATATACTAAGAAGGTTGATAAATACATCACATTTAATTCATCTATATGGATGATAACATCAAATTCCCCTCATCCAAATAGATAATAACATCAAAGGTACCATATCTAGGTATGTCTAAACACTTCCTAGGTATATTTAAATCAAGTGAATAGATTTCATACCTAATACATTAATATCTTGGCTCATCCACAACTAATAACATGATCAACTACATACCCACCCACCCCCTAATTAGATCAACCTAAAGGTTATTGTAAGAAATGTATCAAAGTATCAAGGTTCTCATTATAAGGGTATTTCCAACCTTAGGTATGTGGATTCGTTATGAAACATGCACCCTAGCATTCCAAATACATAGTTTATAGCACTCAATGTGCTATTCTTGGCAGGTCATGCAGTATAAAAAAAAAATCATTTTTTGACTTATGAGAATATTTTGTATCTCTATATGAAATCCTACCCTTGATAACCTTAACATTTAATCACAACATATAACACTCCATGTTAAACATTGGTTAGGATAACAAAAATTTGTAATTTGAGAGTCCAATTATAATTTAAATCTATACAATATATATAGACATTAAGAAAGAATAATAAGTTGGAAACTACCTATTATATAACAAGATACATTTTATATTCTTAAAATCCTTTAAAATCAAACAAAACTATAAATAATAAATTTTTTAGTCATCTCTAATATGATATAACACTAACTAAAACTTATGTTTACTAAACATTTATGGGGGTTTTAACTCATTACATCTCTATATAATTCATGCCACATCTCTATGTGACTATATGATAAAACCCACCCACTAAAATCCTTTAATAAGTAATATATATGAATAAAAAATTTGAATAATGGTGAGACTTATGAATCATATTCCTAAAGTTTAAAATTTTTAACATAGTATTTAGAGATCTTTACTTCACAACATCTAATTTTATGGTGTTAATAAGTTATATTATCAATTTATAACTCTTTATAAGTTCACCATAATCACCTAGTAACCTTGAAATCCAATAATTTCTTTGAAATAATTTTTATAACCAAAGGAAACTATTTGAATTATATTCATTTACCAACATATCCAAAACTCTTTAAGATATAAAGTGAAATTCAATTTTAATTTTTGACTAGTAAAGTATTTTATTTTCTAACATTCAAACATATTATCACTAGTCTATTAGAAACTATATTCATTACAATATACCATTCTCTGATACAGACACTGTTTTTTATTCAAAAAATAAAACTTATTTCCTTTAGTTGTAATATTTAACAAATAATATATTAACTAAAATGTATCGTATAGTATTTTATTTGTATAGATCATTATTCTACAAAACAATATTTTGAAAATACACAACTATTAGGTTGTGGGAACTCTTTCTCTCATATTTTTAACAAATATATTGAATAAAATCTTTTTTATAAGATAAAAAATTTCCTTATCTACTTTTTAAGCATTTTATAAAATTAGATCAAATCATAAACCATGTCTACTAAAAACATTGTCTTATTTATCAATAACAACCATTGTTTAAAATAAAAAATATAAAAATAATATTATAGAAAAACTAGACAGTGATACATATCCTTTATTTTGATTCAATAAATTTTTAAATTTATCTAGTTCATCTAACTTTTTTATGTACCAACCCATTGGTTTGTCAATTGAATGCACACTTAAATATTTAATCATTAATCTAACAATAATTTTAAGCTCTTATATATATTCATGATAATATTTTAATATATATTTTGTATTATATATCCTATAAAGTCTAAGAATTTTTTTATATAACATTAATACCAATATTGGACTCTCTACATAGTTTCTTTCACCCCTTCAGCAATTCTGGAGAGTTCCTCATCCAGTTTCTAGTTTTATACTATGAAAACACAGACCTTACTTAAAATATATTTTATTTAGTTTAAAACTTGGTGAGGATTCTCCATGGACTTAATTTCCACATTATGAACATAAAATTTACTATTTTCATTTTTTAATATCATCATAGAACTTGAGATTATTAATCCTGTTTTCTACGTACGAATCCTAAACATGTGGAGAAGATTGGGTAAAGTTTTGTTAAACTCATTCATGTTATAATTTAAAATAAACTATTATAAACATTATAATAGTGATTATAGAATGTTTTCTATATCCAATTAAATCTATAATTATTAACCAAGACTCTCCAATTCATTTACATACCCAATAATATTGAGTAAATTAGTTAAGATATAAGTACCCTTTTCTATCTTACGATGAGATAGATCTTTAGAAACTTCATATCTCTTATGTCTAGATTATTTTTGATAGAACCATTTTATGTTTTTATCATCCCAAAACCATCTTTATTCTCATATTACATTTATATATTAGGATTCAATGAAACAAGGATAAATATAGAGATATAGAGCGAATCCCTAGAATTATTAATAAGAAAATTTCTCTTCTTGATTGGATTCATCGGTAGGTGGTTTATTTGGAAGTTTTTACTCCAATGAAATGAACCTTACTATTGGTCAGAGTAGAGTATTCAAGAAGGGGGTTAATTGAGTATCTATAAAAATTTATATTTAAAATTTTATTCTTAAAAAGGTTCCCCAGTAGTTAAATACAACCCAGTTAATCAAGGTTATACTATTATAAAAGTTTAACTATTTAAATAACTTCTTATAAGATTGATTAATTCCAAATAATATTAATATTGGTTATTAAGATTACTTTTGAAGATATTATAATAAGGCAATACAATGATAACTTCTTTCCAAGATTAACTATCAAATTAAATTATTTATTTCTAGATTAAATAGAAAAACAGAGAAAACTAAAGTAAACAACACAGTAGATATAAAACAAGTGGTTCAGTCTCAAGCTGAGACCTAATACAATCCACTTAGTGATCACCTACCACCAATAAGTTTATATGAATAAACTTGATCCACACCAAGGATCGGGGTTAACAACAACACACAAGACTGTCCAGGTCACACGACCTCTTCCATAGTTTTTTAGGTACACACTAACAAGTCACACATGGACTTCTTCCACACTTATCTGTGGGAATACATAGGTGTAAAAAGATGTAAGAGAAATGATATCTCATATCCTTCAGTTTGATTTAGGAGATATTGTGTGTTTTTATATAGACACACACACTACTCGAATGATAAAAATAATGCACAACATAGCAGAAATGATGAGATAAGTTTAGAAGTTCTCTCAGTGTTAGTCTATGTAGCTCAAGATTTCAAAGATGAAGAAGATGCAGAAATCAATTCCTCTCGTGGAAAACAGTGTATCGTAAGTCAGATAGATCCGGACTGTGTTCTTTATGGTATTGAATATGTGAAGATGTTCTCGATGATTTTGATATATGGTGTCTAGATTGTTGATTCCAGAATTCTTCATGTGTTCTTCAAGAAGGTTGAGTTTCATGTTTCAGTTCTTGTTTTTAGAAAAACTCGTGTGTTCTTCATTATTACGCTCTATCTTTTTCTAGGCCACACTTCTCTTTTATTCTTGGAGTACATGTGTTGGAGCCGACATGATGCATGTATTCTACACCTTGTACCTCATACTGTCAGATGATATGTCTATAATGAAACATTAATTAATTCATTGAATTTAAAAAAATACAAATATGACCATTATAAATTAAATTGAAAATGACAAAATAGATTACAAAACACTGTCACAATTTTTATGTAAACGGTGGTTTCATGAAATGGTGTCTCCTTGAAATGGTGTCTGGATGGTCACAATGTCTGTATGGTCACGATGTCTTGATGGTCATGGTGTTTGGATATTCATGGTGTCCGGATGGTCATGGAGTCTGGATAGTCACGGTGTCTGGATGAACATGGTTTCTGGATGGTCATAGTGTTAGGATAGTCACAATATCTAGATGGTCACGGTGTATGGATGGTCACGGTGTCTGGATGGTCATTGTGTCTGGATAGTATGGTGTATGTATGGTCACGGTGTCAAGATCGTCACCGTGTCTAGATGGTCACGGTGTATAGATGGTTACAGTGTCTGGATGGTCACGGTGTCTGGAAAGTCATTGTGTCTGGATAGTCACGGTGTCTGGTTCCTTTTCCAAAAAAACCCAACTGGTGGAAAACTCACAGTGTATCAGACTTATCCAAATAACTATATTCAGACTTAAGTAGTGATTTTCATAAAATGGATTAGACTTAATGATTCATTAAAGAAATAATTATAAAGTAAATTAAATATAGTGCAGAAGGTTTATTTAAATCATAAATATATTAATCATATGTACACATTATTTAAAATACATTACATAGTATTAACAAGTTTTTACAAAATGAATATGATTTATGATCATTAAAACATGATTAACACATGAGGAGTGCAACAATATCCCCCTTTTTATGATCACAAATCATGTGAGTGAGAGATCTATTCTTAGAAAAAGTGGCTCTTCCTTAGTGTGTATTTAGAGTGTATATGGATCTTCCTTAGTGTGTATTTAGAGTGTATATGTATCCAATGTATATATAAAATACACATTTCTCTATTATTTCTTTAATGTTCATAGTTCTCTACCTTTTGGGATTATCAAAAAGAGTGATTAAGAAATAGAAAATAAAAGTGAACAATACATTAGATAAAGAAGAGTGTCATTACAAAGAGTAGATATCAAAACAAATGCAACAAGATCCTTATCAAAAGATAGTATTCACTACTCTTTAGCATTGGCTTGTCTTCTATTTTCCCTTGGCAATAACATCAAAAGAAGAAGCCATAGGATCAGAGGTAGAAGTAGAATATGGGAGTGAACTAGTTGAAAAAGAAGGTAAAGGAATACCTTCAAAGATAGAAGGGGACAAGGTAGGGGTAGTAGATACCGAGGAAACTATTGATCAAGGGTTGTAGGCCTGATCTGACTCAGAACCTGAGAGATATACATAGATGTAGAGGCAAGGGTAGAAAAGGAAAATGTAGGAAAACTAGATCTCAGGGGTGCATCCGTAGGAGCAACAATGGCAGTACTCTGAACATGAAGATAAGGCCTCAAAAGCTTGATAAAATCATAAATAATATCTTTAATATATTTCATGGCTTTCTCATAGTCATCCTTGTTCTACATAAACATGTCCAACAAATGAGTTAAATCTTTGAGTTTTTTGACTTGAGTTTTGAATTCTTGGGTAATAGGAGGAATTCTCAGATTCTCGACAAGGTATTTGAAATGGTTGGTCATGTTATTCATAGATAAGATCTGATTGAAGTAGAAATCCACCTTTTTATATTTTTTTTTATTGATAATCATTGGAAATATTGGAATATATTCTCACCAAATCAAGAACTCTGTCACTATTCTTGATAACTTCATATAGATATTGTTTATCAAAGCCAGTTAGCACAGCCTGAAGTTATTATTTGACAACTGTTCTGAGCATATCACTATCTAAAGTAGGTTGAGATGATTGTCCAGAGGTATGAGAAGTAGTGATAGTCAAGGTAAGATAATTTAGTTGATTTTTAACTTTCTGAAGACATCCTTTATACTCATCAGTTAACTTGTTAAGACCGACAACAAGCTCATGAATCTCTTTAACAATTTCCTTGTTTCTTTCAGCAACCTTGTTAGCTAAAGGAGTTAGGTTAGACTGAATCAGGGAGGCTACTTCCTGTGGAATCTGACTACCAAGATCTTTAGTAGGATGAGAAGTAGGTTCTAGTCTCAAGTTCATCACTTTCTTCATATCTTCAATCATACCTCTTAGAGTCTTTACTTCATCACTAAGAATATAATTCTCAATTCTGGTTTCTTGAATCTCATGGAGCAGTTTTTTTTTGAATATTCCATATAATCTTTTCCAATAATAGGACATCATCTCTTTCACTCAAATTGGTTACAGGAGAAGGTTGATTATTCATGAGCTCTTCAACCCCAGTCAACAGGGTAGCTCCAAATTCTTTCAGATCATCCTTATTTACCAAGTTTTAAGGTGCTTGTGAAGGCTCAAAAATAGAAGCTGAGACAGGACTAGGTTCTTTGGCAGAGATATCTTCATAAGAAGATGCCATTTTCAACTGAAACATTATAGAAAAATCAAGACCTTTGACTATGACTTACTTTGAATAATTCACATCGAAATAAGTAAGAAATTTATACATGTATCCACTAATCTTGGATCAACTAGATTTCATACTTCAACACTTTCTATACTAGGCGGCTGCTCCCCCTCAACAGGTGCATCTTTCTTAGGACTGAGATGTTTAGGTCCTTGATTTATTTCCATGATTTAATCCCTAATTTCCTCATCCATTTCCTGCCTAGCCAACTGAAATGCTAGCTCCATTCTCTCTTCAATAGAAGGAATAACTTCAGGAGCATTTTGTTCCTCTACATGTTCCTCACCAGCAAATTCTTGCATAAGAGACAAATCTTCTTCTATATGCTTTTCTAAAAATTCCTTTTCTCTTTCAACAACAACATAATATTCTTTTAAGGAAGGTTGTTATACCAAATCAACATCCTTTTTAGGAACAAGCACTTCTTTCTCATCTAAGTCTTGAAGAACAGGTTTATTGTCCTCCCCATTCAGGATAGTTTCTGTTGTAGGTGTAACAACCTATTCTTCCTCTTCTTCTTCTTTAGGATTCTCAACAAATTCATCTGGTTCTAAACTAGGATAAGAAACATCTTTAGGTCTTGAAGGGTGTTCCAAAGGATTGAAATTTTCATAAATCTAATCATTGTCGTCCAACCATGATTTTCTACAAGATTCCAACTAATTTTCATCCTCTTTACTGTAACTTTTGAGAGACGAAACTCATAATACTTGATAACTTCTTTATTATGTCCAAACAATCCTTTGGCATGAATCATGGCTAAAATAAGCCTCGAATAGAATATAAAGGTTAACTTGGAGGCGGTCTTGATCAATTCACACGTGGAATATGAAATACCTGCATAGATTGATCTTATGTACATTTTTTTCATTAGATGTATAAAAAATACATCCTAATAATTGACAAGAGTGAAATCACCTTTTCTAGGGCTAATCAGATTATGAAAAAAGTTAAACAGAAGTCTGATTTCTCCATCCATCTCTATAGCTATAGCTCTCCTCTTAGCTGAATTTCCAGTCATTCTTTCCAAAGCATCTTCCAAAACAAATATCTCACTTGGAGGTAGAATACCTCTCTGATAAACCTCACAGATACCCTCATGAATTTTCCTAAGGCATTCATCCCATAACATTGAAGAAAAAGTTCATATCTAGTAATTTATCTAGCTTCTCACAACATATCCATCTTACTTATCAAAAGAAAACTGAACATAGTGGTAAAATTGTGCAACTAATTTCAGGTAAATAGGTTGATCCTTCTTTATAAACCAATATAACCATCCTTTATCTTTCAATACTTTCAACACCAGTGACTTACTTTACATGAGACACTTGTGGAAAATCTTCTTTTCAAGAAATACTATTCTATCTACCAGAATCTGATTCAGAGGACCTTCAAGTGCTATCTTTGGCATGATTTTCCTCTTCTTCTTTGAACTGCGTTTCTCAGGAGTTGACGATGATGGGAGTTTCATCCTGGGAATTCACCATGGGTTTGAGAGAGAGAGAGAGAGAAAACCGAAGGACTGGGAGAAGGGTTATAGTTTCAGAGAAGTGATCTCGAGTGAAGAAAAAGTGAAACTTCTTTAGTTTTATCATTTAGGAATACCAATCGTCGCAAAAAAAAAACGTGTGGGAAAGTAAAAGGGTAAAATAAGTAATTAACACGATACAAGTTCTAATTTATAAATGAAATAATAAAGCATCTTTACTGTGATATAGTAACTGATTCTCATGATGAGACAATAACAGGTGTATTCGGTAAGACTGTAACAGTGTGATTTCTAAACTGTGTGACTATATTGTTTGAGACAGTAAGTGTCAGACAATAGCTAAGAAATATTAACTTTGAGACCGTAAACATGAAACAATAAGTCTTGAGATAGTAAAATTATAGAACTGTTAGAGTTAAACCATAATCTCAAGATAGTGATTTGTGAAACTGTAAAGTGTGATATAGTAAGATATAAAATAGTAATATATGAAATAGTGAGATAACTACTTAAGATTTATCATACCCAGTTCATGTATGATGTAATTTATTCTTTCAGAATTTAGTGGTTTGGTAAATATATCAGCAAGCTAGTATTTAGTTCTAATGAATTCCAAAGTGATGTCAACTTTTTGATAATGATCTCTCAAAAAGTGATGTCTTAAATCAATATGTTTTGTCCTAGAGTGTGAAACAAGATTTTTTAAAATGTTTATAGAACTTGTATTGTAAAAATTTATAGGTACGTGCCTGAATTGATATCCATAATCTATTAATGTGTGTTTCATATACAAAATTTGTGCACAAAAACTACCAGCAGCTATGTATTCAGCTTCAGTAGTAGATTATGTAACAAAATTTTGTTTCTTACTACACTATGATACTAGTGACTTTCCTAAAAAGTGACATGTTATAGAAGTGATTTTTCTATCTAACTTTCAACCACCAAAGTTAGCATGAGAATAACTAACTAATTTAAATGATTATCCCCTGGGATAGAAAAATAATAGATTGGGTGTATGCTTGAGGTATTTGAAGATTCTATTAACAACATTTAAATGAGATTCCTTAAGATTTGCTTGAAAATGAGCACACATACACACACTAAACATAATGTCAGGTCAGCTAGTAGTTAAGTAGAGTAAACTTCCAATCATTCCTCTATAAGTGGTTTGAACAATAGATTTTCCATCTTCATCAAGATCCAACTTACAAGTGGTACTCATTGGAGTGTCACTACTTTTAGTTATATCTAATTAACAATGTTTTAGATGATCGTTCGTATATTTTATTTAATTTAAAATAATAACATTATCATTTTGAAAGATTTTGATTCCAAGAAAGAATTCTAGTTCACCCATTAAACTTATTTCATTTTTTTTGCATTATTTTAGAAAAATTAGTACATAAATAATTTCTTGAAGATCTAAATATAATATCATCTACATAAATTTTAACTAATAAAACATCATTGGAAATTCATTTTATAAAAAGGGTAGGATTAGCTATTCCTTTTATAAAACCTTTGAAAATAAGAAAAGTAATTAATCTATCATACCAAGCTCTTGGAACTTGTTTTAAACAATATAAATATTTTGATAATTTAAAAATATGATTTGGAAAATGAGGATTTGTAAAACTAGGGGGTTTCTCAACAAATACATCCTCAGCTATGTACCCATTTAGGAATGCACTCTTAACATCCATTTTATATAGTTTTAAATTCAGATGTGCAGTATAAGAAAACATAATTATTATGGCTTCATGTCTGGCTACAAGTGAAAATGTTTCCTCATAGTCAATTCCATCTTCTTGACTATAGCCTTGTGAAACAAATCTAGCCTTGTTTCTAACTATGTTACCAACTTCATATACCTTATTTCTAAACACCCATTTAGTACCTATATTGAATGTTGTTAGGTCGGACAGGGTAATGGCAGATGGTCTAGAGGGGGGTGAATAGACCAGATTAAAAATTTTAATCAAATAAATTAATTATCAAAGTTAATTATTAGTTTTAATTAACAGCGGAAAAAGTAAATAACGCAAGGATGTTTTTATAGTAGTTCGGTCCAAAGTAGTCCTACTCTACTCTTATACCTCTCTACTCGGCGAGAGATATGTGTGCAATAAAAATTATTTTTAAAGGGGAATCATAACCCAATTAAAAAAATGCTTTTCTAGTGGAGGGATAACCACAACACTGACTTTTGTGTGGGGAGTAACAAACCTTACAACCTGACTTTAGATTTTTAGAGTCACAACCCAAATAGTCTTGACTTTAGATACAGGGAGTCACAAACCTAAGATCCTGACTTTAGAATCTAGGAGTCCCAACCTGAGGAAAAGAATAACAAATAATGATTTTGTGTGAAAAAACATAAACAGAAAAAATAGAGTGTGTGTGAGATATGGAAAGTAGTGTTATAGACTCAGAACCAGATGAAAGAGATGATAAAAATTAAAGCACATGTACTGGTTCTTGAGGTTTATTTCAGTACGTCTCTCCAATAAAATTGTAGTCGAAACAGAATTAATTCAGCACTTGAGAGACCGAGTAGGTGGTGAAGCAGAGTGTCACAGGACGTTGCAAATGCACAACAGATTAAAAGTTCACAGCATTTTCTCTTTTTATTGCATTGTATTTTTTTCTACAAGAAAGAACGATATATATAGAGAATAAAAATATCTAGTAGGTGCAGCAACTCTACTTCCTTAGGAAATTCAAAACTAATTGAGTCAAAAGATCCTATAAATATCTCCTTAAATATAACAGCACTGTTGCTTCTTTATTCCTGTAGAATAAATAAAGGAATTAAAAATATTTTGAATAATTATTCTAATAAAATATCCAGAATAATAAAAGCATTGAATGATTTAAAACATAATTTTAAATCCATTTAAAATGATTTAAACAAAGTCAAAACAGTTCCTGAAAACTAGTAGCAAATTCTGAAATTAAATTCAAACATTTAAATTTAAACAATCTTGAAACGTCCAAATTTATTTGTAAAAGACGTTGAAGAACGTTATTAATTTTTCTCTCTCAATATAGCAGAAAAAACATTAAAAACTCTTTCATTACGATCCTTATATTTAATGAGGATTTTACAAAAAAATCATTAAAAAATAATCCATATATTTGCAGAAAATCAATTTTTAAAAAATTGCACGGAATGAACAGTAACTTCGGAATGAACAGTAACTTCGAAGTGAACAGTAACTTTGGAGTGAACAGTAACTTCGGAGTGAAAAATAACTTTGGAACGAATAATAACTTTAGAGTGAACAATAACTTCAGAGAAAACAGTAAAGTAACGTAGGGTATGAACAGTAATGTAACGTAGGGTATGAACAGTAAAGTAAGGTATGAATAGTAAAGTAAGGTTTGAACAGTAAAGCAACATAAGGTATGAATAGTAAACCATAATTTCATAAGATAAAAAATAAACCATACTTTTGATAGAAAATGAACCATAGTTTTGATAGAAAATGAACCATACTTTTGATAAAAAAATGAACCATACTTTTGATAAAAAATGAACCATACTTTTGATAGAAAATGAACCATACTTTTGATAAAAAAATGAACCATACTTTTGATATAAAATGAACCATACTTTTGAAAAAAATGAACCATACTTTTGATAAAAAAATGAACCGTAATTTTGATAAAAAATGAACCATACTGTTGATAAAAAAATGAAACATACTTTTGATAAAAAAATGAACCATACTTTTGATAAAAATTGAAACATACTTTTGATAAAAAATGAACCATACTTTTGATAAAAAATGAACCATAATTTTGATAAAAAATGAACCATAATTTTGATAAAAAATAAACCATAATTTTGATAAAAATGAACCATACTTTTGAGATAAAAATGAACCTTACTTTTGAGATAAAAATTAACCTTACTTTTGAAATAAAAATGAACCTTACTTTTGATAAAAAATGAACCTTACTTTTGAGATAAAAATCTAGACAGAATGTTTTGACAAACTTCAACGAATTTTTAAGGGCTCTTAACAGAAGATTAAGACTTTGGTAAAAACTAATGATTTGTAAAAAATGTATTATATTTCCAAAAAAAGAGTCAATTAAAACCAACATCTACAGATCCCGAAATTATTAAAAAATAGAATCAAAACAATTCTAGAAAAACTGCTACTACAAAACAGAATATCACAACTTCATGTAATTAAAAGTCCATTAAAACGATATTTTAAGACTTTGATGTAAACTAATGAAATCAAGATAAACATTTTATCTTTCCATATAATAATGTTTCATGAAAATTGGATAACTTTAGAAGTTGTAGTAAAATAAATACCTAAATATTTTAAAATAGAGAAATGTAGAATTTCTAAAAACATAGTTGCAACTTCATTGAATTTTTTGAGAAATAGATAAGAATTTTCAGACTTCCTCATTAACTAATAAAATATAGATAAATATCGTATATTTACAATGTGATAAAAATCACAAAAATTTAAATAACATAAATTAAGATATCATCAAAATACAGAGGAAAAGTAATCAAACAAAATCACATGAAATCAAATTAAAGGACATATGCACATGCACAAACAAATGTGTCTTTGGGTCTTTAAAAAAGTTTCAAAACTTTGTTCCTCTTAAACTAATTAAGTTATTCTTGCATATCCATCACCCAAAATTCATCATTGATAGCATCATTAATGTTTTTAGGTTCAAGTTATGGTAATAATACTTGAGGTTCAACGTAATTTCTAATAGAAGCTCTAGTTTGAGTTCCTTTATTTAAGTCTCCTACAATAGCATCTAAAGGATAGTTCTTAAGAATCCTAATAGCTCAAGAAAAAAAGGACTGGTGATTTCAGGTTCTTCAATAGGATCTAGATTATTTTGACCAAAATCTAAATAATTTCCATAACTGGGAGTTTCACAAATTCCTTTACAATATGGTTAGGGGATTTTTAATTAATTTCCAGATATGATACATCATTCTTCAAGTTCTCTAGAGTGGTCTTAGGATCATGTGGATATATTTCATCAAATTTAACATGGATATATTCTTCCACACATTTATTTCTTTTATTAAACACTCTATAGGATTTAATAGAAATTGAATATCCTAAAAATATTCCTTCATTACTCTTGGATGAAAAATTTTAAAGATTTTCCTTAGTATTATGGATATAGACATTACAACCAAAAACTTTAAAGTATATAACTTTGGGTTTTCTATTATTTCATAACTCATAAGGAGTCCTTTTAAGAATAGGTCTAATCAACACTTTATTGATTATGTAGAATTTTGTATTTACAAATTCTTCCCCAAAAATAAATAGGTAGGTTATACCCATTAAGCATGGTTCTAGAAATCTCTTGTAGAGTTCTATTTCTTCTTTCTACAACTCCATTTTGTTGAGGTGTTCTAGGGGCAGAGAAATTATTATTATAGAAATTTTGTGAGAAAATGGATTCAAACTCTTTATTTTCAAACTCACAGGCATGATCACTTCTTAAGAATTTAAATTTATGACCACTGATATTTTCTACTGTTTTGGCATATTTGGTAAAATGAGAGCAGGATTCACATTTGTGGGCCAAAAAGAAATTCCAAGTATATCAAGAAAATTTATCTACAAGAATATAAACATAGTGCTTCCAATTTAAGCTAAAAAATAAAGATGGTCGAAAAAATCCATGTGAACCAATTCAAGAGGTTGAGAAGCTGACACTTCTTTCTTTGGTTTAAAGGAAATTTTGGGTTGCTTTCCTTTTTGACAAGGATTACACACTTTATCATTTGGAAAATCAAGTTTGGGTAGGTATTTGAATAATATGTTTCTAGTAAACTTTATAAGGGAGTGAGTGTTATAATGTCTTAGTCTCCTATGCCAAATCTAGGACTCTTTGTGAAACACACTTAAATATGAATCATTTTGAGAAGCTAAAGAATGTAAGTTAACAGAATAAACATTTTCATTTATTAATGTAGAAAACACTAATTCATTTTTAAAATTAAAAACATTACAATAATCATTTTTAAATTTAACATGAAATCCATCATCGTATAATTGTGAAATACTAAGCAGATTATATTTCAATCCATCAACAAAAAGTACTTTGGAAATAAAAACTGAGTTAGAGTTACCGATTAGGACAAGGCCAATGATCTTTCCTTTGGTATTGTCACCAAAGGTCACATTTCCTCCATCAAGTTTTATTAAATTATTAAAGCATGAGTTGTCTTCTATTGTGTGTCTTGAACACCCATTGTCCAAGTACCATATTGTCTTTCAAGAACTCTTTAAGTAGCTTTCCTCACATGTGTTTGTCATAAAACACATATTGGCTTTATCATCCTGTTCATAATGTGAAGATTTTGTGTCACTTGAACTATCCTCAAAAGAACTCCATGTTGCTTTCATTGCCTTTTTATACTTTCTATATTTGTCTTCAAATCTCTTTTTGTACTTGATCTTCATAAATTCATCCTTGATATGTCCTTTTCACTTAAATTCATAGTAGACAATATCATCAGACCTGTCACTTATTTTCCAATATCTGTTCCAACTTCCTTTTTGATCATATCTTCCCTTGAATTTAGGCTTTCTAAAAAAATGATTCTTCCTATGGAATCTATTAAACCTTATCGCTAATTGATACATCTCCTCATCCCTATCAGGTGATGATTTTTCACTACTGTAACTCTCTACAGAGGCTTCCAAATTCCCTTTTTCTTTGTGTTTATAGGTGGTGGTATTGAACGCAATATATTTTATTTCGGTTTCATCCTCCTCTTCCTGTTGACTTTCAACTCCTCTTCATACATCATCAGTTTCCCAATGATTTCTTTTACATGTAGCTTGCGGATGTCACATGACTCTCTTATAAAGATAGAGGTTCCTCTCCATCTTTTAGGTAGGAATCTAAGAATTTTCATGATTTATTACTTAGTAGTGACTTCTCTTCCAAGAGAAATCATTGAGTTGAAAATTTCATTGAACCTAAGATACATGTCAGAAATAGGCTCATCAGGTTTCATTTTAAAGTTATCATATTTAATAGTATAGGTATTAAGTCTCATTTATTTCACACTAGATGTTCCTTCATGTGAAACAAATTAGGAATCCCAAATTTCATGGGCAGTTTTACAAGTAGAAATTCTATTAAATTACTCATCTCCTAAAGAGTAGTATAAAACATTCAAAGCTTTTCAATTGTTATTGTAGGCCATTTTGGTAGGTTCATCCCAATTGATTCTATCAGTAAAAGGAATATTATATTCATCTATAATTGAAGACAAGATTTCAAACCTCATACTTTATAAATGTATTTTCATTTTGATTTTCCATTGATCATAATTGGTTCCAATAAATAATTGTGGTTTATTTGTTGCAGCACCTTCCAATCTATTATCTATGATAAAGAAATAACTTAAAAGAGCTAAAAATTTAGAATTGATAGAAATTTACAGATCTTTAATGTAAAACTACAATCATAGTTGAATAGGGTTAAAAACAAAGTTTTAATAAGATTAACAAACACTCCTCTGATACCAAATGTTGGTCAGAGTAGAGTACTCAAGAGGGGGTGAATTGAGTATTTATAAAAATTTATGTTTAAAAATGTATTCTTAAAAAGGTTCCCCAATAGTTAAATATAGCCCAGTTAATCAAGGTTATACTGTTATGAAAGTTTGACTGTTTAAATAACCTCTTAGAAGATTGATTAATTCTCAGTAATCTTAATATTAGTTATTAACATTATTTTTGAAGCTATTCTAATAAGTAAATACAATTATAACTTTTTTCCAAGATTAACTATCAAAGTAAATTTTGTGATTTCTAGATTAAAAAGTAAAATGGAGAAAACTAAAGTAAACAGCACAGCGGATATAAAATAAGTAGTTCAATATAAAGTCGAGACCTAATCCACTCCACTTGGTGATCACCTACCACCAAGCAGTTTATATAAATAAACTTTATCCACACCCTAGATCAGGGTTAACAACAACACATAAGACTGTCCAGGTCACACGACCTCTTCCACAATTTTTCATGGGTAAACACTAACAAGTCACATAGGGACTTCTTCCACACTTATCTATGGGAATAAACATGTGTAAAAAGATGTAAGATAAAGGATATCTTATATCCTTCAATTTTATATAGTAGACAATGTGTGTTTTTATACAGACACACACACTACTTGAAAGATAAAAATAATTCACAATAGAGTAGAAATGATGAGAGAAGTTTAGAAGTGATCTGAGTGTTATTCTATGCAACTCTAGACTTCTGGGATGAAGCAGATATTGAAATCGAGTCCTCTCATGGAAAACAGATTATCACAAGTCAGCTAGATCTGGCTCGTGTTCTTCGTAGTATTGACTATGAAAACATGTTCTCGATGATTCTGATCTATGGTGCCTAGCTTGTTGATTCAATAATGATTTGTGTGTCATTCAATAATGTTTAGTTTCATGTGTTGGTTCTTGTTTTCAGAAAAACACGTTTTTTCTTCATCATTACACTATTTTTTTCTAGGCCACACTTATCTTTTATTCTTGGAGTGCATGTGTTGGAGCCAATAGTATGCATGTATTCTACACCTCGTACCTCATTCTATTAGATGATATGTCTACAAACAAACATTAATTATGTTATTTCATTTAAAAGCTTAAAATATTACTATTATAAATTAAATTGAAAAACGACAAAACAAATTAAGAAACGGTGTCACAGTTTTTCTATAAATGGTGTCTCTTTGAAACGGTGTCTAGATTATCATGGTGTTTGGATGGTCACGGTGTATGGATGGTCACAGTGTCTGGATGGTCACAGTGTCTGGATGGTCAGGGTGTCTGGATGGTCACGGTGTTTGGATAGCCACAGTGTATGGATGGTCAAGGTGTCTAGATAGTCATGGTTTTTAGATGGTCATGGTGTTAGGATGGTCACAGTGTCCAGTTCCTTTGCCAAAAAAACACAACCGGTGGCAGACTCACAGTGTATCAGACTTAGCCAAATATCTATATTCAGACATAAGCGGTGATATATATAAAATTTATTATACTTAATCATTCATCAAAGAAATAATTATAATGTAAATAAATATAGTGTACAAGGTTTATTTAAATCATAAAGCTAGTAATCATCTATACACATGATTTAAGATAAATTACATAGGATTAACAAGTTTTTACAGAATGAATAGTATTTGTGATAATTAAAACGTGATTCACACATGAGGAGTCCAACACTTACTTATTTACTGAGAATTATTATAAAGTTACAATATTAATCTATGATGATTCTATTATTCAGATTCTCCTTTTCTAATATTTATCTAAAAGTCATGTTTAATGATAATGATTCCATAATATCTATAACAGATGCTTTTATAAAATGATTATTTTATTTTACATTCATTTAATAAGGACTTTTATCAAATGTGTACCTATTAAAATGATACAATTTTTTAAACTCATCACACCCAATAGAGGATCAAGATCCATATTTTTCTATTAATTATTATGTTTTATTTTTTCTCTCATCGATTAGCTATTTAGTTAGGTCTTTATATCAATCATGTTATATATAAATCTTGGATGGTTGAGCGGATAACTCCTTATGATGAGAGAAAAATTTTCACATAATTTTAAATATTTTTCATTATTAAAATCCTTATAATTTTATTAATTAAAATAGATTTAATCATATTTTTAGTTATTTTGATATAAATGGATTAAATTTCAAAATGTTTGTGAATCAAATTTTAGTGGATATTATTATTTTATTTAATTTTTTTGTCAATTAATTAATTTAGATGATTTATTTTATATAGGTTAATTCTCTTACAAACCATTTGTTTATAAGTAAACTTGTTCTTAACTATTTTCATAAGTTATTATAAGTTTTCAAGGGTTCTATATAATATTAAATAGAAAAAATCCTGGTTTCATGTGGAATTTCATAACATTCCTCACACCATATTAATATTTAGATGTAGAATAATCACATAATTGTGTTAGATTAACCCCTCTACCAGGAAAAGAGATACGTAAAGATAACCTATTTCACAAAGGACATCATATAAGAATAAAGTGTCTAAGGTAAAACACATGTCAGATTAAAGAGGGGAGAAAATAATTATGTGATATTAATTCACCAGCTGTGTAAGATTAATTTGGAGTGGATCTAGGATATATAAAATTACAATATAAATTATTGTTTCTATTGAGATTAACAATAACTATCTATGTGATATTAATAAAATAGAGGAATAGTCAATGTAATATAAAATTTACCTCAATTTCATTGTAAATACCTAGAACTCAGTAGCCCAATGTTGATGCCTTACTTTATTACATTGGTATAGATAAAATATTTGAATCCCAAAGGAATAATAATTTTAGTAGTTTTGGAAACCAAATTCCATAATTGAAACATACATTACAATGAACCTGTATAAAACAACATAGTAAATCTTTTGAGTGCACCAATATTCTCCTAGATTAACCCTGCATATAAATCATAATATATATATTAGAATCTTGAGAAAAATATAAAATAATAAAATATTGTTCTTAGATACTCAGTAAGGGTAATCATGTAATGTAAGCTATCCTGAATGAATAAACATAAACAACAAGAGAAGGTAAATAACTTAAACACATACCATTTAACATAACGGAAGCATAATATGACCAGAATAAATAATATCATATAAATAATCACATGATCTAGAAAAAAATACCATGGATATTATACTAGTCCAATAATCACCTGTAATATCAATAACCAATTTTATAATGATGGAATTCATAATTTCGGACATCATAAACATACCATCAAGGCTTCATCCAAGACACCATACATGAATGGGTAATACATCATCCAATAACCAAACTAGTTTGTCATGTGAGAACTACCGATGTATCTAGGGGCTATAGCAGGCCCCACCCATCACTTACTAAAAACAACACTTTCCTCTTAAGAAAACATAAAAAATATATAAACATCTGTATTGAAAAACTAGCATACAAAATGTGAATACTTTAACCATAAACCATAAATGGTATCAAAATAGCACATCTACATTAAAAATGATTATATACCCTTCAATAAAATATATTAGATGGAATAATAATAGATCAAACTTAAAAAAAGTATTTTATCAAAAAAATTATGTTAACATAGATTAAAATGATCTAATAAATCATTAAAACGTTCTTGAGATAAATACCACTTTTACTTTGAAATCAGTTATTTAAAAGGCCATGAAATTTTAAAAGAAAAGATTTCCATTGAAAATAATCTTGTAAAAATATAAATAAATATTTAATATAATAAGGTTTCATGATGGCAGAAAAATATACTCAAGCCATATAAATTAAAAAAACATACCTTTAGTATTTTTGTTAAAAAAGTCATAAAGTACCTCATTTGGAAAATGAAAAAAAGATTCCTTTAAAAACATTTTATAAAACATAAAATATTGGTAAAAATGATTTAAAAATTTATAGGATAATAGTAAAAATATTTTTGGAAACATTTTTACGATATTTGGACTTGGATGATAAATATTCCTGAGAAGATACTTATGTATAAACAATCTCGAATAATTATAAGATTGTGAAATAAACCCTTACCTTGAAATTTTCTTTAGTTGGACAAGCTTTAAACTCATGTATAATGTTTTAATAATGTTAATAATTTATACTATATCCATACTTATGATATCATATATGATCCTCTTATATAGTTTTGTTAATAATATTTCATTATAACCCTTATTTCGGGTGTTAACTGCTTCATTTTCTTATGCATGTCTTATCGTGTAGGTCTTGTTTAATATGAATATGATATATTTATTTCATATCCAGAATGATATTAAGATAATATATATTATATTTAATCATTATATAAATTTTTATAATCATTATTTAATCTTTAACTTGGAAAATTAATCACATTGCTTCGTGGAGACGGTAGGTCTTACGTTCGCACGAGCGATGATATCATTCCCCTAATGGTGAAAGGGTAAGTAATTTGATGGTATATTAATTATAATTAATTAATTTCATGTAATATTTATTATTTATATCCATTAATCCATCATTATGTCCATAAAAATAAATATATTATGAAAAAAAAATTACACCATGTTGTAGAGATGGTAAGTCGTACGTACGTACACGCGATGCTTTCATTTTTTATAGGATGAACAAATCATGGAATATGGTTTTCACATAATTATAATAACATCTTAGAATATATATAATACAACATTTATTACTTTATCATGGAAAAAAACTCCTAAAGATTGGGTATAAGAAGAAATGAACTTGGATGAGTTGGTAAAAACGGTTACCTCTTCTTTGGAGGACTCCTTTTAGATCTCTTCTCAAAGGATTTAGGGTTGGTATTTTTGGAATAAAAGGACATCAATAACTTGGATAAAGATGTTAATAGGATAAATTTAAAGGTTTTGGTATATATACGAGGCTCAAAGTGGTTTGAGGAAGTGAGTGAGAAGGTTCCCTTTTATAATTTAGGCGAGGGGCACTTTTTGAAACTCTCAAAATATTAAAGTATAATAAGGATATTCTAGAGACAAATACTTACAAACATACTATAAATGAATAATTTAAGACATTTTAGACCATATATTATATATTTTTTGATTATTTAACATTTTTGTGATTTTTAAATAATTTAATAATATATTAATTCTATAAAGTATCATTATTGTCAAATTTAATACTATTCTATTAATTTGAATTTAAATGAATCAAGACATAGTGTGAATTAGAATATAACGAATTAAGTAATCTATAATATATCATTTATATCTTTAAAATTCATTATAAACACTAATTTATCCCAAATATATCAAAATTAATACTTTTAAAATCAATTATTTTATTTTCTGTTAATTAAATAAATATTGTTTTAGCATTGAAAAAGAATTTAAGGTAATTATATAATTTTGAAAAATTAAAAATAAAATTTAATATTTAAAATAATTTTATTAATATAAAATATACATTTAGGATCATTCATATCATGATTTTTTCCCTATGTGAACACATAAAAGTTAATAAATGCAAAGTGACTAATATTTTGTAATTATCTATGATTTAAATAATATATAAGTTATTTTCATGGAAAAGTATCCATTAAACAACTAAAATTATATATTAACATTCTAAAGGTATAATACTATTCATAAAATAAAATTTTGACAAGTTTAGGTCATGTTTAGACCCTTATAGTTTGGTTTTAATCCTTTGTTAAACCTTTTAACTCTTACTGTGACAATCTCACTTTTTTACTTTTTAAGGTTTAATTAAGTTACTATAAAATACCAAAATAACCGTAAATAATTTTTGGATTAAATTTTAAACCTTATATAAGTAATTTGGATGAATTTAAAATTTTTATGAATTTTATATCATTTAATAAAATATTTTTTATATTAATATAACATTAATGACAATTTTGATGTTATTCATTACTTTGAATTTTTTAAAAAATAAATAAAATAATATATCTTAAAAATAAAACTTCTAATATATCCATAACATGCCAAATTTATCTTTAAAACTCATTGATTTCATTAATTATTTAAAATTTTATTTATTTTAATATTTTTAATATTATTTATTTGGTGTTTCTATTAATTAAATAATTATTGCATCATCAATGTATAATAATTTAAGGTAAATATTTATTTATTAAAAATTACCAATAAATTATCATGATGAATATAAAAAATTTATATTTCAAATGACTATTTAGAATCTAATTTATCTTCTGTATAACCCTATATTAAAAACGATATAGTTATTAAATACATGGGTGTAATAACTTTAACTTTTCCTAAAATAAAATATAATAAATGTCATACTATCAAACAAGTGGATTATTGAGATTGTAAGCTCACCCAAAGGATGATTTTTATTAACACCCACCCAAATAATGAAATTTTCACAAGTGTAAGGGTAATTTTAAAATATTTATAATATTAGTTTTACCCTTAATTTCTCAATTTACCTTTAACTATGTTAATAAAAAATTAATAAAGTTACTATTAATAATGCCCAAAAATAAAAGAAAGATATTTAAATAATTTGGAACCACTTATTATAAATATGGAATACATTTTTCGAAATTAAAAATATAGAAGTTTCATTAATTAATTTAAAATTAGTCTCACTGACAGAATGAGAAAATGAGTTTTTAAAGTAAAAACGTTCAAAATATTGAAATGTTTTTATGTACAAATTCAATGTGAAATTGATTCTAATGACCTAAATTGGATTAAAATAAAAAATATATCTAATTATACTTTAAAACCAATAAAAAATATAACTTAACACCATAAATTATTTAGATGAAAAAACTATTTTCAATTAACATGGAATATATATTTTTACTATTCATCAAAACATTAAACTTATCAAAAAAAATCAACCAAAGTAAATTTTTATATTACACTTTAAAATAAAAAGTTTATTTTTTTCAAATATAATTTATAAAAGTTCCAAAAACCAAATTTAATACAAGTGATCCATCAAAAGGTTGTAAAACTACCTTTATAAAAATATGTTTTTATTCATAAAAATTGGATTTATTTTACTATCATTCCTAAAAAACACATAGGATGATTGTTAAAATTTATATTGAATATATTAAATATAGATTTAATTACTATCATTCAGTGATAGTAATTAATTTAATTTATTAGGATAAAACAACTTTGGCACATAATAATAGTTGTTATAAAAACTTTTTTAAAAAATTAAAATGGGATTTATATTTATTTTTAATTATTTAGTGACCAATGATTTAAATAATATATTTTCATAAGGTAGTTAATCCTATTCATAACCACCAATTTAACGTCTAGAAGATAATTTCATTTTAAATAAAAATGTTAAAAGTAAATCGTGGTTTGGTTTAAACATGGTGTCGCCTGCAATGTATGCTATCGAAAAATTTAACTACAAAAAAAGGTATACCATAAAATCTTGGGGAGTTATAGTCATATTGACATGGAAAATACAAATCATGCATAATATTAAATGCATTATCTAAGAACTATATATGATTAATTCTATCCACCCTCATGCTATGAATGAATAACTTTGTGGTTGGACTCTTTTTTATAATTAAAAATAAGAGGGATACACTCTACATGTTGTTATTGGTGAATCATAAAATTGAATATATCCCTCATAAAACACACACCAGTGGGTTTAAAATCACTGATGAAGTTAAAATAACACTCTATAAGAATATTGAAGTGTATGTGATCATCTTCCTTGTTAAATAGAGGCCACTTGTGATGAATTGAAGATATTAGTCTCTCCTTGATCGTACAAGATCAAAAACCCTTTTCACATATCCTTAGCACTTGAAATTTAAGGGATACCATTGAGAGATGATTTAAAGATATAGGGTAATTTCGTAGATTATACCAGATCATGAAGCAGAACCTAGAATCATACAAAGTAAATCACATCCCACTGCCTAACTCATGCAATATATTTTCATCCCATATACTCAGTTGAAAATAAAGCTCTCGACTAATTCTTATAAATTTAATATGATGTAACTCTTTGAATGATTTTTCTATTTGGGTTTATCCCTAATCTGTTAGTGTATTTTTTTACTTATTCTTTTTATTTTCATATATTCTCATTTAATAAAGTGAATTTCTTCTTCTATCGCATTTGGAATTATTTTTATTTTCCATTAATAAATTTATTCCCCCTCCCCTTAGGATTTTTTTTCTCTTCTCTATTATAATAGGTATTATCCACCTGTCTCAACAGAGATTTAACTTATAAACCTAGTTCAAGGAATGAATGATGAGAATTTTGTTTTAATTTTAATCATTTAATTATTAAACATCTCATGAAACTATAATTTGTTGATAGAGAGTTTTAGTAAATCAAAAACTCTCTAATATCACTTTATAATAAATTCTTCTCCTTATTACTTATTCATGCTTCACTTAATTAGTATTTATTATCAATAGGGAAAATTTAAAGTGGATAATATTTGTGATGTTCTACCAAGGTATTAGGTGATATTCATAGAACTTGTAGAAAAATACCATTTTGAAGAAAGAAGTGGTTCTGGTGAAGTGAAAAATTAGTCACCTTATTGGGTTAGTATGATTAAAATAAAAATAATCAATTCCAAAACAATAATAAATACATTTTCTAGTAAAAATTATAAAAATTGGGTTTTTTATGTTGACTTTCATTTTATTAGACATTTTCATCCATTTCAATCCTTATTCCCAATTTTTTTATTTATCTTGAATTTTTGTTTTTATTATAATAGTCTTCACAACCCCTATTTTTCCAATCTTTCCAATAAATTTAAAATAGAATGAATAATTATTATAAAATAACAAAATAAATTAACATTTATAAAATAGAAAAACTAATAAAATAAAGATAATACTATGAGTAATTCATAAATGTCTCCATGAGAGAATAATAAATGAGTTTGAATCTTATGAAACATTCCCAGAAGATAGAATAAATTTAAATTAAATTAGTGGCCCTTCAAAAAGATCACTGATCCATCACTTTATAACACCATTGTAGGAGGTGTTTTATTCACTGTGTTCTCTTTTAATTTTTTTTTTCTTTTTTCTTTTATAACTCTTCTAACATATGATGTATTTTCATGATTTTACATATTATTCATCAGTAAGATACTAATAGGCACACCAATTGTGTAAACATAATAAAAAATCTCAACAATGGTTGTAGCCACATTAAGTAAAAGTGTTCACCAATTCTAAAATAGTGCTCTATAATAATATATGCCATTTATTTTCCCAATAAAACTGTTATACTTGAATAATATAAAAGTAGGATAGAATAAATTCAATAATAAAAAAATGAATCTAATGTTGAAGAGGAACTGGGGATTCCCATATTCAATATACTGAAAGAGGTGTGCCTAGAAGAGGAGAAATAAGAGGTTAACTACCAACTTCTTATTCCAAAGATACTCCAAGTAAACTAGTTACAAGATGAAATAATAATATGTTGTTGATTCATTTTTCAATTTTTATGTTTAATATATTATTGATGATTTACTAAAAATTCATTCTCTCTATATAGTAATTCCTAAACCAGCTGCAATGTTTGATCTCCTTGAGTGTGGTGATGATAGTGCACCTGATGAGGGACCATTCGAGATTCAAATGTAAATTAAATAATCAATCAAGGTATCAATTTAATAATAAGATATACTAGAAATAATGGTAAAGCTGATACAACCTAAAAAATAATAGAAATATCAAATAGAGAAGGACAAAAAAACTAGGGAGCACCCATACATCATGTCCCCCTTTATTTTTCTTTACTTCTCAATATTTTTTAAAATTAGACATGGTTTCTTTTTTGGTGATTATCTACTCTTTTTTCCATTAATATACATCAAGATAAGTCATATGTGGTGGTTTGAATTAGAAAATACACAAACACCATCTGATAGGGGCTTACCAAAAAACTACCAAATTATAGGCATTATAAATACAACACCCACTTAGAAAAATGACCCAAGATTATTTCCTTTCCTCTATAGTTTTTTTATTATTTTTATTTTGAATAAAATTTCTCATATTGATTTTATTTTTTATAGATTATAGAGAAAACTATAGGAATGATCTTAACTCATCATTCCACTGAAATAATCAGGTTGTAATTCTCCTTCCCATTTGGGTTTACTACCATACTATTTATGTTGTTTATCTTCATATAATGTTAGTTTTATATAATTTTGGGGGAATCAAAAATGTGTTAGTTTTTTATGTTTTATTTTGTTTGATATATTTTGTGTGTGTTTTTGTTTCTTATTGTTTTTTATGTCTATTAATGTTTAGATGATGAGAATATATATTTCCATTTTCCACACTTGAAATTATTTTGATGGATTAAACTTGGTTGTTTGAAAACAAGTATATTAAATGATTATTGATATAAAATATTTTCACTTGAATTTTATTTTCAAATATTTATATAGGTAAAAAAAATTAAATCAATTCCCAATTAACACTAACCCAAATTAATTATGTTTCCCATCTTAAGTGGTATTATAAACCACTTTTAAATCATCTTCTCAATGCACTCACTTTTTTTAGAGAAAATTGGAATTTGTTTGTCACTTAAAACTTGGTATTATTTTTTTGAAGATTTTGAATTCATGAAATGTTTTAAAAAAATTTGAGACATTCGTTCAGTCAAAAAATATTTTTCTTTGAGTTCAACCTTTAAATCAACCTTTGTTAAGAACTTAGTAAAAGATGGATGGAATGATAGGTTCAAACCACATTTCAACCCAATTATCCTCATACCTAAATTAACTCTAAATATATTTTCATTAATATTTTATGTGTGAGTATAGGGTATGTCACCTTATGTGTTTACATTGGGAATCATTAATTTATAGGTGTTTATGAGGGTGATTTATTCATTTTAGTTCCTTAAAAGAAATAATTCCATGTCACATTCATTGTTTTAGGAATTGTGTTAGAACCATTTGGCGAAAATTTTCAATTTTTTATCAACTTTAATTTTTTTGTAAGTCACGTGAAGAAGCTTGATGTTTGTGAAGATGACTAGAGAGATATTCTTCAAATTATGGAAGTAGAAAAATCACATCGTGACTATAAGAGTCACATCATGAATGAAGTTTAAACAAAAGAAAATTGAAAAATAAAATCATACATAAGATATTAAAAAGTTAAATAATATATCAGTAATGACATGTAATATTATATACTTTATCATTTTGATTAGAATATTTAGTTTCATTTTTAGAGTTAAGGCCATGCCACAAAGTGAAAGTGATGAAAATGTAGCTAAGGGTTCATAAACATAGTGTTTAATAAGACTAAAGGAAATATTTCATAGGATTCATGAGGATATTTCATAGGGGTGGACTTCATGGCCAGGGCAAAAATGTAATATTTATTACTTATAAAAATTTAGTATTTTTCGTCACATGCCAAAACAAAAATAGAGATAGTCAAGAAAATTTCTATGGTTTTGGAGATCTAGGTATTATTGTGCCTTTAAGGATATATCATGTCACAAAAGACTAAATTAGAAAATATGATTTAAGTAGTCCACACTATATAAATTATGTATACCTAAATCATTCACTAATTATGGAGGACTATGTCATGAGATTTTGACTACATCGTAAAGGAAGACTATGATATTTTTAGGGCTTCTAAAATTTTAGGGACATCCAAACCATAGAACATGTTTATATTACAACAGGTTTGAATTTTTAAAACATTTGGAGGTGATCATTCTGTAATTTATTTTGGGGTTAAATGTGGTATTTGGCCAAATAATACAAATCAAGTCATTTGACATGAAACATTCCATAGTGTAAACAAACCAAGAAATAATATGGAAGTTTTTTAGAATGCCACATCATGAAGAAGGATGTCACACTGTGAAGATATTTAAACCAAGAAGTCCCATTTGTTCTAATTTATTTGATAAATCATGGGATTTGGTTAATTTAATAAGCAGATAATATGTATTTGAATACCCATTAAGTGTCTTTAGGTGGAAAATTTATAGAAAATGTATTTTGATGAATAATTATATGATTTAAAGTAGTTTATATGTGAGGATAAAAATATAAAAAGTAAGAAGGATATTCAAAATATAGAAATATAGATAGAAATTAATAAAATTTGAAAAATCTAGAAAAGTAAATAAAGAGAGGAATATTTTTGGAATAAATTCATTAAAGGTCAAGCCATAAAGAAAAAATTGAATCACATCAACAATACCCTTTTCAATTTTAGTTTTATTCTTTTAAAAATAATTATTATAATATATCATCATATCACATATTTTTATTTATTGTCTCAATATAATGAGTAAATAAATAAGAATAGGGGTGCCCCTTGGATTGATAGAGAAACTTTCTTAAAATTTTCGTAACACTTATAGTGTGTAGTGTAAACCCATGATATATCAACACATTTCTAGTGTATTCCCTTTAGTATAACCATTTATGGTAATACAAGTAAAATCTATGTGTCCTTGTTTTAATTTAATATTTAAAGATCATACGTGTGATCTTAAATATTGTTAGGTTTTAGTTGTTCTTGTTAACATGAGAACAAAAACCAATTGGATGAAAAGATGAATTGAACACCCAAATTCACCCCCACCCCCTACTCCACCACTCTTTTTAGGGTGTATTAATATCATGTGTGAAACAATTTTCATCTTATTATCCTTTTAAAAAAATTATGAAAACAATATACATAAAAAGAAGAAAATAACAATAAAGGTGTGTACAAAAAAAGAAAAATATGTATATATTAAGAAATAAAATGAGGATCTAATTTAATTTATTATGATACATTTTTATGTCCCATATTCATTTCCATAAACAAAATATAATTGTGTGGGTTTATCATTTGGTGTGGTACTTGTGTAAGGTATCATTTCATTGAGTGCGATTGAATAATTAGGCATTGTATTTTAGAGTAAAACTTCCTCTTCTAGAATTTGTTTTAAATGTTTACCCTCCCACACAAAGACAGAAAATTTACATTTTAAATCCCACATAATTGAATTTATTTTCAATATCTCTCATTATGTAGAAATTTTAATTTTTATAATCTTATTGTGACACATTCATCTTCAAGGTATAAACATAAATCCATAATTAATTTCTCTTAAAGTGAGGAGTGAAATCAAATTTCATGTAAGGTAGGTCTTGATTGAGTTATGAGTGATTGTTTTTTCATTTCCCAACCCAATACTAGTATCATGCCATAAATACCCCAAGCCCACCTCCATAAACTAGTGGCTAGAGACCAGTGTCAAAGGCACAAGTTATATGGGGAGGCCTTTTCCTATAAACTTGTATACACACACACATATATATTTATGAATAAGTGAAAAGGAATAGTAGAAAAATATGAAAAATAATAATGGAAAAATCATTCATGTAAAACCTCTTTAAATTATAAGAGTACCGTAGTGTAAACTAAAAAATAAATAGGAAAATACACACCCAACTAAAAATGGGTCCCAACCAGAAAAAACTGGAAATTAAAACACTGAGAGAGAATAGATATTGATCTCCAAGTTGTGACCACCATACATGGTCCAAAGTAATAGATATCCCTAATCTCATATAAATTCACCACATACCTATCTATTGTCTTCATAAAACATGACACATATGGGAAAATCCCATGCAGTGGTGACTATATACATACCTAGTAGGATGCCCTGAAAGCTGGAAGGGGGAGCAGTGAGAGATACAATAGGAATAGAAAAACTGTAGGTAGTAACAATGATTTAGAAAGTAGTGAAATAGAATATCTCAAACCAAAAAAGAGTGAGTAACCTTGTTCAAACATAAAGGGATAAACATGGTGTACATATAAACTACACATCAAGTCATTTCCACCTATAGTAGGAGAGTAGACTCATCTAACCATGAGAATCAAAACAATGAAAGCATGTGGCATAACCCATACGTATTCACATATTATGGATAGAGAGTAACCAAATACAAAGGTATGAATAAAAAATTATATATATATATGTGCTCAGTCAAAATAATCCCAAATGAGAGAGTAATGGGATATTTATATCACAGTTCGTAAGAGGAAGAATAGTCACCAAAAGTTCCAAAATTCCATTAACGATGCCCAAAATCTCATGTGTCTTACCAAAAGTAATCATCCAAGTCAAGACATGCCTCTTCACTGTGCCATATAGTAAAGGGGATACAATATCTAGGTAGAGTAACCATGCCAGGTAAAAAAGGAGGGTTCCACTTCGATAGTCGATGGAGGACCCATGCCTTACCGAGTTGGAGGGTTCCACTCGAAAGTTTGTAAAGGAACCATGCCCTATGATAACAGGAGGGTTCCACTCTAGTAGGAGAGGACTCATTCCTAGAATAGTTGGAGGTTTCTACTCTATATGTCAGTAGAGTACCCATGCCCTTCTCAGCAGGAGGGTTCCACTCTAAAAATCTAAAGAGGACCAATGCCCAGCCCAGCTGGAGGGTTCCACTTGAAAGTCTGTAGAGGACTCATGCCCTATTCTGAAAGGAGGGTTACACTCTAGCAGTAGAGGACCCATGCCCAGTCCATTTGGAGGGTTCCAATCTAGGTGTCAATAGAGGACCATTACCTTCCCAGTAGGAGAGTCCCACTCTAAAAATTTATCGAGGACCCATGCCTGGCCTAGTAGGAGGGTTCCACTCAGGATACCTCTAGTGATCATGTGTGATCACTGCCATCATCAGCCATTTCCTAACCAAGAATAATTACTATAATATTCGAAATAATATCCCAAAATCCACAACCAAGGTAACTGTCACATTCTATGTATAAAAAAACACAGAATAGGCTACTCGTGGGCCAAAATCGGAGTCCAAATAAAGGAGATACAGAAGATTGAAATTTCCTTAAAATGAACCAAGTAGTACATGGTGTATGAGGGGTCCCACAAGGCATGTGGTCCTAATACACTGTATGGTTATGTCCATGTCTAGCACATGGATCCCAATACAGTTATAAGTACATGTCATGCAGGTGAAGTACATGGTGTGTCCAAACTATTTGGGACCAGTTCGTGTCCTTCTATTCATGCCTATGTACTCAAGTCATGTCTATGTACTTTGGTGCATGGCATGTTGCTTCACATGAGGTGTCTCCTATGTACTCTGGTTATGTCTGGGTACTTGGTCACATGGCGTGTGTATGTTCATGTGCTTCATTACACATCACCTTCACATAGAGAATGTGGTACATGGTGTATGTGTAGACTAAACACCATGACATCCTTATAATCCTCTGAAACACAGTCCCCTACAACCAAGGGGCTACATGTCGTGTGTTTATCATGGTACATGGTGTGTAGTGAGGTTTTTAAAAGATTTATATATCCACTCTTTGTTCCATGAATCGGGATATTACCTTTAATTTTAGATTTATTTCCACCTACATTCATCTTATCTAGTCATCATTCATTGTTTCCAGCCATCCAGTGGCCAGAAATCGATCTCATTAGTCCTCATGGGTTTCATCATATGCACCGCTCATCCTGATCCATTCCATTGACTATGATTCAGTATTTGATAATCAAAATGATCATCCACATTCTGAAAACATCACATATTTGTTATTAATTCATTGATTTGTCCCTCAATTTAGAATTTATCATGATTCATGGGGTCTGATCAGGCTCGGTACTGCCCGACAATGTTGAATCAGGATTATAGGGTCCAACTAATGAATAATAAAATGTAATTGAGGAAAAAATACACAATAACAAAATCTTATCAATCATTGGTCAATATTTCTTAGCCAATGATCAATAATGGGGATATCCACATTAGAAACCAATTATAGTAATCAAATTAATCTGTACATAGGATCATTCCAAGGATTCGAAATTGAATCATATCAATAAAATGGATTTACTTACTCAATAAATTTAATCAAAAAGGGAATAAACCACAAATAGATGAGTACTACTTTGATATTTGATTTTTCATCATTTAATAACGCACTCACCAATGATGGAAGGAAATTGTTGTGTTCATTGTGTCCTGATCTGCTCCAATCATGATTTTCATCATCATTTGATGTAATTTGCTAAATAATGGAGGAAGATAATATTTGGAATCCTCCTAGGGTTTATATGGCTAACCCAATAATATTCTCCTTGGAATTATTATTAAATAATTTCATTTAGGTTAAAATTATTATTTAATTAATTAACCCACTAAACATATAGACAACTAGAGAGATATTAAAATGCCCCATGCTGACCTATTTTAGGTTTCTCCTAGGTTATAAAATACATTATAGACTCAACTATTGTATCAGATTTCTAATCAGGGATTACATTTAATATTTATCCAGTTTTTTTAATAAATTGTGTGTGTGAAATATAAAATATACTTAATATTTATATAAAATTAATTCAAGGCACACCAGGCCTCAAAATTTCACGTTGTCTTAGTTCCTTTCTTTAAAAATACATATAGAAATATTTTAAAGTATTAAAAGGAAAAAACTAGGTCTTTAAATCATTCCCTCCTTTAATATTTTCATCCCTAAAAAAAACTAATAAAACAACTAGGATACTGATAGCACATTTGGATCTGTTTCTCTTAGGAAATCTCCTACATATTCCCATGATTCCACAACATGGAAACCAAGGAGATGAACTATCCACATAGGTTCCTTTTCTATCAATCCTCAATTGTGACTAGGTTCTCTACAAAGGTGGATCCATCCTCAATGTCTAGCTCACCCCAGATGATGATGTGCATGGGTTCATGCATGTATATTCTCAACTGAAACATGTTGAGGATGTCGTGCACCTACTCTAGCTGCGGGGTAGGGAGAGGTAGTTAGAAACCTCACCAACCGTCTACATGATCTCTAATGGCCCAATAAACCTAGGGGATAGCTTTCCTGATTGTCTGAACCTCCCCAATCCTCATCATGGTGGGAATATTAGGAAAACATGGTTTCCCTTCTCAAAATCCAAGGGCCTACGATGGTGATTTTCATAATAATTTTTCCTACTATGGGCCATTCTCATCTGTTTATTGATGACTTGGACCTTCACTATCGTTCATTGAAACATATCTAGGACCACTATAGATGTCTCACCGATCTTCATCTAGCACAAGGGTGACCTACAGGGTCTCCTATGTAGTTCCTCAAAAGGTGTTATGTTGATGGTAAAGTGGTAGGTACTTTTGTACATAAACTCTACTAAGGGAAATTGATAATCCAATCACTGGATAAAGTATAAAATGAAATCCCTTATCATATACTATAACAAAAGAATAGAATTATTGGTCTACCCATCTTTTTGGGGGTGAAAGGTTGTAATCATCCTCATTTGGGTCTTGAATTCCTCTTACAAGCCTCTCCAAAATCATGACATAAACCATGCATCACGATCAAATACTATTGTTTAGGTCACCCTATGAAGTTGAACAATATCACATACATACAATTACTCTAAACTCTATACCAAACTAAACTCCCAGATAGAAAGTGTTACAACTTCATGAGTCAGTCCACTATCACCCAGATGGTTTCATGGAGCTTCATTATACATAGAGGTCCTGCAACAAAGTCTATGGATATGATGTCTTACTTCCACTTTGGGATCTCAAGGGGATACAAAAAAAATGTTGGAACTTGGTGTTCAACCTTTATCTACTGATAAGTGAGGCACTGAGAGACAAAATGAGCTACATTGTGTCTCGTGTCAGACCATCAAAATTGCCACTAAAGGTCTCTGTACATCTTCCCCACACCAGGATGTAAAGATAGGGTAGAAGTTTCAAACTCTCTTATCACCTCCTCCCACATTATGACTAGAACCACCCTCCAACCATAGAAAAAGATGATGTGATTACCTTCTTAAGAATATCCATACAGTGAATCCCTTATAAATATCTAGTCACACAAGACTCACAGTTGATGTCTTGCAGCTGGGACTCTCTCACATACTTAGGAAGTAGTGTATTCAACACCCTGGACTAAAGAAAAGTTTCACCCTCTTGTTCCACTAGGGTCAGCTTTAAAGAGGATAATAGTACTGAATCCTTCTTAACCAATAAATCTTGGGACTTCCTTATTAGATAATCTACTACCATATTTCTATTCCCAATAGTATAAACTATCTCAAATTCATAGTCCTTCAAGAACTCCAACGAACACCACTATATTAAGTTCAGGTCCCTCTGAGTGAAGACATACTTGAGACTCCGATGATCAAAATAAACTACAAAGCACTCCCCCATAAGGCATCTCCTCCACATACTTAGGACGAAGACCAACACAACTAGCTCTAAGTCACGATTTGAATATTTCTAATCATGGGATCTCAACTGCCTCGACACGTATAAAATGAGTACCTACTATTACATCAAAATGAAACTGAGCCCAACTCCTGAGGCATTGTAATACTCTACAAAATCCAAACCCTCATATGGTAGTATCAATACATGATCACATGTCAACCTCACTAAAAACTCCTGGAAGGCCCTCTGACACTACTTAGTCTAGGTAAAAAGCTACCACTTATTCATCAGGGAAGTAAAAGGGGATGAAATTCTAGAAAATACTTTCACAAACCTCCTCTAGTACCCTATCAAGATGATAAAGCTTTGCACATCTAACACTCTATTGGGTGGTTCCCAAAAAAAGAACCACATCGATATTCTCTAGGTACATGTATAAACTATGCATAGAAATGATATTCCCCAAAAAGTGAACCTCATGAATCAAAAACTAGAACTTCTAGAGTTTCTCATAAAGCTAGTGATCTTGAAGTAACTATAGAATCATCCTCAAGTGTTTTGTATGACCCTCCTATAATGAAAATACATGTGTGTTATCAATTAAGACAGCCAAAAATTGGTCCAAGTATGGTTGGAAGAATTAGTTCATAAAATCCATAAATTCAGTGGGGTAATTTTTATCACCGAAGGAAATCACTAGAAACTCATAATGTCCATAGCAACATCAGAATTCTAGATTTTTAATATTGTTCTCACGAACCTTCAACTGGTGGTAGATGGACTAAAGATAGATATTTGAGAACCATCTCACACCACACAACTGGTCAAATAGGTTATATATCCTTATAAAGGGTTAATTGTTATTTATTATGGCTTGGTTCAGGCAACTATAATCCATGAAAGCCACAATCTCCTATATGACTTTTTCATGATCAACACTGGAGTTGCCTAGGGGACACACTAGGTCTGATAAATCCCTTCCCTTTAAGGTCCTTCAACTAAAATTATAGCTCCTAAATCACATTAGGGGCCATATGATATGCCGCAGAATATATTAGAGCAGTGTTAGGATGAAATTTGTTGAAGAACTCCATCACCCACCTTAGAGGTAGTCCTGGAACATCTTTGGGGAAGACGTCTGTATAATCCTTCACAACTGAATGAATCCATATACATGAAGAGATTGTTTCACCAATGGATACACTTTTTAAATATTGGGTAATGGGATACAACCTCATGCTTTCAAAACTTTTTCTCCCTTCCATGATATCTATCTCACCCATAAAGGGGAATATCATATAATAAGTGCAAAGGCATATGAATCATCTACGATAACTGTAGATCTGGGATTGAAAAATGGAAAACCAATCCATACCCAAGAAGAAATAATAAGTTTCAATTGTTATGACCAAAAGGTTCCATGTGAACCTCTATCCATGAAGCAATATCTCACACTGCCAGTAGATAAAAGATAAAAAATAATAATTCCCTTTTGGAACCTCAAGATGAAGTTGCTGGGATATCACTACAAATAAGAACTAAATCTATCAGACCAAGAGTTTAGAAATTAAGTTATGGTTTGGACCTATGTCTAATAGTACTAAAGAAATATTATAATAAACATATATCATATGTCTAATAATCTCATGCAACGCAGGGTCATAAGTCTCTAAAGATTGTATCTTTCTGTGGCTCCAGTTGCCCGCTCCCTGAGCCTGAAGTGGGACACCTGTTTGTGGTGGTGGAAGGATCTCATAGCATCTTCCACCACCCATAGCTCCTCCACCACCTCTGTTAACACTACATCTCTGGGTACCACTATACCCTCACCTAGGAGATCCCTGATCACAAAATTTCCTCTATCATGGTGGCCTGTAAGCTATTTGTCTTCACTCCTTGGTATGTTTGATTAGGTAGTCATACATTATGTGACCTCACCCATAACAAGCATAGAAATAACCCTCTCTAGGCTTTCCTAGTGCTCTATGTGGACCCTGTACCACATGACCATGTTCTTGAGTCCAATCACGAAAGAATAACCTATGGGGAGATCCCACCAACAGGTACGTTCTAGCTATGGTAGATGAATCCGATCCGTGACACCCACTTCCATCTATAGCTATTTAGAATCCCTTTGATAAAAATCACTCTATCACTAGTGCCCAGTTTAACACCCTATCATAGGCCAGGATGCATAAGGGCACAACACTGGCATGGATCTCTCTACAGAACCCCTGATTTAACTTCCATTATCAGAAGTATTCATTGTGTATAATTTTAAGGGGTTATTGAGTAAGTTCTATGAACCTAACTTCATACTCATCCACTATCATCCCTTTATATTGTAGCTCTAGAAACTCCTTAATATGAACTGATCACAAGCAATAGGGGTGGTACTCCTCACAAAATAGCTGCTGGAAGTCGGTCCATGAGAGTGTCAACTTATCATGCATCTGTGTAACAAAACTCCACCAACACCCACCTTCTCTGTGGAAAATTATAGCTACCAATGAAACCACCTGATCCATTAGGGTCCAAATAATTATGAATACATGGACCACCAACTCTATCCAATCCTTTATTTCATGAGTATCTAGCTCGATGTGGAACCACAATGGCCCTTATCACTGGAACTCACAGAGCACGCTAAGCCTACACACATCCTCTGTCTGCTCTACTGGGAAGATCTACTGATCAATAGTGGAGGTTTTGATACCTACCCACCAAGAGGAAGAGGCTCACAGGATGAACCCTAAACTAAGGCAGCATCCCTCATTAGATAATCTTCATGATTCAGAACTGGTATCCTGGATGTCTATCGTTGTGGAGGCATCCTAAACTTTTAATCAAGACGCACCACGATCAAATGAGTATATATATATAACAATGGGTAGATTACTCGAGAAGTAAAGTTAAATCCAAAATCCTATATGATGCATGTACCATTGATCCCTACAACCAATGTCTCGGTATGCTGAGTTGATAAGCCGATATTCAAAGTCTTGGTGAATTGATACATCAGCCACAACTACCATCACTGTATTCTCTAGTTAGAGAGCCACACTCGAGACACTCTAACTCTATTTCCTTAATCCCAACAAAATACTCATAAGTGGACTACTCCAAACAATATACCAAGGATCGAGCCACCTTTGATACCAATCTGTCATAACCCGATCCAAGTTGTGGCTTGACCCGCAGCAACCCCAAGACCCCCTCCATAGGCCAGGGGCTAGTGACCAGCGTCGAAGGCACAACTAACATGGGTAGCCATTTTTATAGAAACATATATACACACACACATCCATCTCAATGCATAAGAATATATGAATATTAGTAAGAGATAAAAAATACAAATGTGACAACAATTAATGTAAAACCTCTAGACAATATAAAAGTACAATAGTGTATACTGAATAGTAAAGTGTAAAAATTTAAGTCTAATCAGAAATAGGTCCCAACCTAAAAAAATGGAAAGTTATACAATGAGAGATCTTATCTCCCAATATCAAATCTACAACCACCATATGTGGTCCAAAGTATCAGGTATCCATAAGCTCCTCTGAAGTCACCATCAACATGTCTATCACCTGCATAAGAAAAGACATTTGTGATAAAAGACCATGTAGGGGTGAGTATATACATACCCATTAGGACACCTGAAAAGATAAATGGGCAGCTGTGAGAGATATAATAGGAATAGAATGATTGTAGGTAGTAACCAGGATGAAGAAAGTAGTGAAAGAGAATAGATCAACCCAAGAAAAGAGATAGTAACCTTATCTAAACACAAGGGGGGGTCAATATGGTGTATAGATGAAATATATATTGATTTTATCCACCAAAAGTAGGAGAGTAGACTCATCCAACCATGAGAATATAAACAAAAAAATAATGTGAAATACTCCTCATATCTTTTAATCCCATGGAAGGAGAGTAACTAAATACAAATATATGGATACACAAGTATATATATATATATGATTAGTAAAAAGAAGACCAAACCAGAGAGTAAGGGGGTCTCCATATCAAAGGTCAGCCCAATAAGAAGAGTCTCCAATAATTCCAAAAGCCTATAAATGATTCCTAGCATCTCATGCGTCTAACCAGAAGTAAATATCCAAGTAAAACCATGCCTTTTAAATATTCCACATAGTTGAGGGGTCACAATATCTAGGTAGATGGCCCATGACCTGGTACAACAAGAGGGTTCCACTATGGTAGTCGATGGAGGACTCGTTCCCTACCCAACATGAGGGTTCCACTTCGGTCATCGAGGACCCATGCCTAGCATAGCTGGGGGGGTTCCACTTGGAAGTTTATAGGGGACTCATGCCCTATAAAAACAGGATTGTTCCACTCTAGTAGTAGAGTAACCAACACCATCAAAACTGGAGGGTTTCACTATAGGTGTCGGTAGAGGACCCATTCACTTCCTAGAAGGAGGGTTCCACTCTAAAAAGTCATCGAGAACCCATTCCCAGTCCAGCTAGAGGGTTCCACTCGAAATTCAGTAGAGGAACCAAGTCCTATGATGTCATGAGGGTTCTTCTCTAGAAATAAGGGACCCATCTCCATCCCAACTGGAGGGTTACACTCTAGGTTTTGATAGAGGACCCATTATCTACCCAACAGAAGGGTTCCACTCTAAAAATTAATTAAGGACCCATGCCCAACCTAACTAAGGTTTTTCACTCAGGACGCCTTTGGTGATCCTGTGTGATCACTGCCATCATCGAGTTTCTCTTAACCAATATTGTTTCCCATAAAATTCCACATTGTATCCCAAAATCCACAACCAAGGGCACTATTACATTCTATGTGAGGGGATCCACACAACATGTGGTCCTAATACACCACCTGGCCATGTCCTTGGCCAGTATATGGATCCCAATCCATGTAGAATTACACAGCATATAGGTGGAATACATGGTGTGTCCAAGCCATTCAGGAGTGGTTCATGTCCTTCTAGTCGTGTTTGTGTACTCAAGTTGTGTCTATGTACTTTGGTACATAGTGTGTTTCTTCATACATGGTTCCACCCATGTTCTTTGTGTGTATCCGTGTACTCAGGAACATGGAATGTTCCTAGCCATGTGCTTCATCACATGGCCCATCCACACTGAGAATGTAGACACAACATGTGGGTGGACTACATGTTGTGCCATCCTTATAATCTTCCCAAACCCTAGCTGTCTGAATCCATCCTCTTTATATTACCTTGGATCAACCCATAAGAGGGTTATCCCTCATTTTATGTTATTCTATCAATGGAATCATAAATTATACTCATAAAGGAATAATTAAAGAAAGAAATCAGTGAAATAATGATCACTACATTGTTGTGTGAATAATTTCACAAAATATGATGTGAATCAATCCACTATGTAAGGAAATGATAATAAAATGATATTAAGAAGAATATAATAAGAGAATAAAAATAAATTTTTTTAATAAACTTTAGTGATATGAATAACTTACATGAAATAAATTGAAGAATTGAACACAAAAGGATATCGTAACATTATAATTGAAAGAAATAAAAACCTCCCTCAATTCCTTCACCAAAACCACCTAAAATAGTAATTTTCAGTTCTAGGGTCTATCACCCATCATTCAACAACCTAAACATTAATTAGGATAGTCAAAATGTTGGTGAGAATAAAAGAAATTGGATTTTTTTAAGTTGATCAGAAAATTTAGACCAGATTCATCCCCCTTTTTGGTGTGGAAATATATCATTAAAGATTGCCAAATATGGGATTAGAGTATAATAGTAATATAAAATTTTGGTTTTCCTCTAATATATATAAAAATTTCAATCCAATTTGATCAAAAATTTAGATTTTATACTCTAAAAAGTGGGATGGTTTTATGGGCCCTGAAATATGGCCCATAATTTGATCCTCAACTTGGGCTCCCTAGATCTCTATGAAAACATCAGAATTAGATATATCCACATTTTAATGAAATGATAACCATAATATTTTCTATATATATTTAAATTTTTTGAATCATTGTGCTTGAATGTTGGTCTTGACATTTATTTGATGGGCCTAATGCCCATTTTTCTTTGTCCAAAACTATTTTCATTCATGTTTGAAAATATACATCTTCCCTTATTATTCTTCCATTTATCCTAAAAGAGAAAATTTTAAAAAATGATAAATAATATCCAAAAATATTAAATTCAAATAATCAACAAAATTAATTCCAAAATCTTATGATTAATTGGTCCCAAATTGACACATTGAACATGAATTGCACAATAATGTGAAATGAAGTTCAATTTATAAAATACACTAAAATTAGTGCTTATAGAAAATTAAGCACATTAATATTACAATATAATCAATTAATAATATCCTATTTAATTTGACAATCACAAGATAAGGATCCACAATTGACGCAAATCAATAGAAGTGATTGATCTTCTCAATCAATTTAGTCAAAAAGGGCGTAAACCACAAATTTATGAGTCATACTTGGAGATTGTATCCATCATCATTGAATAATTTTATTGCCAATAATTAAAGGAAATCATTATGTTCATTGCATCTCAATATTCCTCGATCAAACCTTTTTTCATTGTCTAATTTGATTCTATAATGAAAGGAAGAGAAGATCTTGAATCCTCCTAGGGTTTATATGGCTAACCTTGTTGGATTCTCCATGGAAATATTCTTATAGAATATCATTTAGGTTAAAATAAATAATTAATTTAATTAATTAACCAACTAAACATAATGTCAATGGGATATATGTTTTAATCCCCCACGCTAAACTATTTTAGGTATTTACTAGAGTAAACAACATGTTTCAGACTCAACCATGGTCTCATATTTCTGATATGATCTTTTGTTTAAGATTTATCTTATTCTCTTTAATAAAATACATGTTTTAAATATAAAATATATTTACTATTTTTATAAAATTAATTTTGGGAATGTTGGGACTCACAATCACACATTGTATCAACACCTAACTCTAGAAATATATATAGACATATTTCAATGTATTAGAAGGAAAAAATTGGGTCTCTAAATTTTTAGGTTGAAAATTTTTAAATGGGAGAAAAGAGAAGAAAGTTGAAATGTTTTTCATAAATGAGACATGATAAATACTATTTTATAAAGATCTTAGAAAATTTTATAATTTTTAATTATCATATAGATTTGGTTTGGATACATAATTATTGTCAATGATTGTAATATTTTAGGTTTGGAGGAGTTATGAGAGCTAATTTTTTACATATAATTTATTTATTTCGTTGTTAATTGCCTCATAATTTAATTAATTAAAAAGTATTTAATCATAGTTTTAGTTTTTTTAAAATATTTATTAAATTTTAAAATGGCCATAAATTTTAATTTTAATGTCTATTTTTATTATATTTAAATGACTTTATCCGTTATTTGATTCA
The DNA here is from genome assembly GCA_963277665.1 of Viscum album. Taxonomy (NCBI): domain Eukaryota; kingdom Viridiplantae; phylum Streptophyta; class Magnoliopsida; order Santalales; family Viscaceae; genus Viscum; species Viscum album. Next base: position 1,544,958,677 of record OY728153.1, on the reverse strand, counting down.
TATGACTTTTTATGTGGGTAAAGACACTTATAGTCCACTTGCAAATGAGTAAATTGGGTTTTAACAAATTAAATAATTTTTTACATTTTTTTTGGGTTATATATAATATTAGATAAGAAAAATTTTCAATGTGTGAGGATTTTCAAGAGTTACCCCATGCTATATCAATGTCATATTGTAAAAAATCACAATTAGGTACATGATATTAAAACCTCATCTAGGTAGAGAGATACATATGAATAAATGGCCACAGAGAGTACATATTTTACTGATAAATTTGTTGTGTAAAGGCTAGTGACACTCTAAATTGGGGAGTAAGTCACTTCATGATATTAATTCACCTACTATGTAATATTAATTGGGAGAATATATAGGCTATATATGATTAAATTAGACATTATTGTGTCTGCCTAAGATTAATAAAAAATCTTGATGTATGATTAAATCAGTAGTATAATGGTCCATGTAATATTAATTTCATCGCTAACATGGAAAATATAAACCTTATATAATATTACATGTGTGGTTGAGAAACTTTGTATGATTAACTCAGAACACCCTCATGTTATGTATGAATTAACTTCATGACTAGGGAGCTGTGTATGAATAAATCTAAGAGGGTGATACTCCAAATCTCATTATCTATGTCTACTTTGATTTAATATATACATAAAAAAACACACACTAATTAATAAAAAATGATAGATAGATCTTTAAGAACACACAGGAAGACTAATAAAAGTTGTGGGATCATCTTCCTTACTACCTGGAGTCTATTTGTGAGGAATCAATGATGTTGGTTCCCTTTGATCATATAATATAAACAACCCTTAAAACTTTTCTATCTCACACAAAATGTTTAGGATACCATTAATAAATTCTTTAAATATGTATGGGATATCTTGGATGATACCCAACCTGAGAAAATTAACCTAAAAGAATGAAATGTGTAGATTATCCCGCTGGCCAGATTATGTTACATGTCTGCATCCCATTCACTTACTGGATATGGAAGCTATTTTTTTTTACTTATAAAATGAATATGAAGTGACTATTTAATGGTTTGTGTTCTTTGGGTTCATACCCAGTCAATTAGTGTATGGTTTCTTCTTATTATTTATATTTTAAAATATATTTATTTAAAAAGTTCATTTTCTCTTCTTTTGCATTCTGTATTCTTTTTATTTTATATTCATGAATATATTTCCCATACCCTAATGAATATTTATTCTCTTATATCTTGTGTAAATTATCTCATAGCTAAAATTATAGAGTACTATTTATGATTATTTTTTATTTTAGGGTATATGATAATTTAATTTGATTTTTTCATCATTTTAATGGTTTAATTTATCATGGAACTCTAAGTTGTCAGTCGGGGGTTCAAGTGAAGTGGAAAATCTCTACTCTATCTGCACACTTGAATGCTCTTATTAATACTTATTTATAATTCATATAATTTTTAGTTTATCTCAATGGATTGAATTGTAAGTTTATAAGATTCTATGAGTTATATTGGTGTATCAAGGAATCTTCACAGGTTTTTTAGAAAGAGTTCATTTTAAAGGATTAAGTTAATATAGTGACGTGATAAATCACTCAATAGACTGATATTGTGTAATTAAAGACTGATAATAAATTAAAAAACTATCAAAAATTCATTTTTCAGAGAAATTATTTAGAACTAAGTTTTATCTCTTGACATGAATTTCTTCCAAATATTGTATCCATTTCAATATTTCTTCCATTCTTCTTTATTTATCTTTATTTTTTTTCTTCTTCTAATAATCAACACCCCAATATTTTTCCCTAATATAAATTTATTTTAAAATAAAAAAACAATAAATATTTTAATAAAATAAAGTTAATTAATATTATTTAAATATAAAAAAATAAACCAAATAGAATATTGTGATCGATTCAAAAAATCCTTCTAGAGAGAAAAATCCTCTTGGTTAGATCCTATGTTTAATTCCCTTGAGTTTATAAATTTGTAAATTATGATTATGGACCTTAGATATGGTCACCAATTCATTATTTTTCCCAATCCATTATATAGATAAACTTAATATTATTACTCCAGTATCCTTCCCAAAAATTTCTGAACTTATTGTAACCCAAAACAAATTCCAAATACAAGCTCTTAGCTCTAAGGGCCACCTATTACTTTATTTTCACGTGATAATCCGTGGAAAATTATAATTAACATAAATCTACCCAATTAGATGATCAATGTATAAAATAGTTTTTTATTTAGAATAAACCATAAACTTAGTATATTTAAGAGAATTTAATCTCACCATCTTATATAATATTATTATATTTATTTATACATGATTCAAATGTTTTAGTTTTGAGTCCATATTCCGTCAACCAAATAAATATTTTCAAATCATATTTATTTGTATCTCTTTACACAAACCTTAGATTACATCACTTACCCAAATTAAAACCTAACTATATTCACACATATCTAAATGCATCACTTTCATATGGTACATGATACCCATTCATGTAGAATTTCAGAATCATATAAATTAAATAATCTTCATAAGAGTAGGTATAGTGTGATTGGTGAAATAATATAAGCTTACGTTTTAGTAAGCAGTCCAACCCAAAGTCATTCTACCCATTGTATTTTACTCAAGACAGAATTAAATTCTATCACTATTCCAACACCTGATATGTATACAACATAATAAACTTGTAAATTCAATATCAAGACATATTCTAGGTAGAAGTAAATAAATTATCATATGTAACTCTTTAAATACAAGTATAATAATCTATAGAAGTATTTTAGACACTTTAAAATAAAGAATATATCATTTTATAATATAAATAATATATATATATAAATAAAGTGGGTAATTATACTAAATAAATAAAAAATTATAAAATGTAAACATGAGATAAATATTTTTGAACAATTCATAAATAAAGAAACTCGAAAAACTTTATTATTTTACATGAACGTATTCACATTCCATAAAATATAAATATAAACACTATGTATTTATCTTCATATGAACTCGTTCATATTATAAATTTACATGGCATGTAATAAAAACTCCTTCATTTTTAAAATATGTGATATTTTATGAAAATATTTATAATAGAATGAAAATTTCATATGTTACGTAAAAATATTACATAATTTAAATATCTCAAATATGATTTTATTTAAAATTTTGTTCAAATCCACCCAAAAATTATTTTAGAGTGAATTAAATATTTTTTCCAAATAAGGCCTTCCAATATAAATATTTTGTATTCTAATTTATGAAAAATTCAAAAAAACATATACACTTCTATTCTACGTCTTATAAACATTTGATAATTTTTTCACCTTTTAAACACACTTTAAATGTAATACCCTAAGATTATAATTTATATTTTATTTTAAAAGAACACTATGTCTAATAGTGTACACCACATGGAACCCTAAGCTGAAATAAACTCTGAAATAATAATATTTAAATATGACTGTTATAACCTAGTCCTTGGGTTGGGGGTATAAATAAGAATAATTGTATTATAAAATATATGTAAAACATATTCCTTAATAAAATTTATAATCAATCATAAATTGATTATTAATTGGTTGTAAATAAATAAATATTTTTAAAAGTAAAAGAGATATTTTTCATAAAACTATTTTTATATATACAATATATTTGTATCCTAACATATTAAATTAATTACAATTGACAAATGATAATAAATAAATAATTATATTATATATTCAATTGGATGAATTAGAATTCATTTAATTAGGGTTATTCACCAACTAATGAGAATAAATTCATTTATTTTTCAAAAATATATTTTCTTCAAAAATGGTATTTATTTCATTTTATGAATGGGAATTATAATTATTTCATAAAAAATTTAATTTTTTTTTAAAAATTGATATAATTTTTTAAATCATCATTACATAATATTCTTAGGATAATTTTTTTATATTTTTCTGAAAATATTGATTTTTGAGTGAATAGTGAAAAATATCGATATTTGCTAACCTATCATTTCTTTTCTTCAAACAAAGTAATTTAAAGGTACCATGCTATTTTTGATTTGGTATTAAATTAGAATAAGTTAAATTTTCTTAAAAATAATCTAATTAATTATATATTAATCATCATTATATTTGAATATGGTGTAAGTTCTTTTTTATGCTTAAAAATGAATTTTCCTAGAAACTATTTTCAATGTGTTTTGTGTACTTATATTAAAATTAATTTATTTAAATTTTAGGAATTTAATATTGACAAATGGGTACCATATTTACAATTAGGGGCTTCAAATTTTTATTATATTTCATTTTCAATTTTAGTCAAAATGAATAGTTTCCATGGTAAAAGTTTATCACCATGGTAATAGGTAAAACAGGTTAATTAAGGTTAAAACTAAGAAATAAGGTATCAAAATCAACCCAAAACTTGACTTTATTTCATTTTAAGATATTAATTAGACCATAAACATCATAAATTATAAAATATTTCATTTTTTCCACATTCTTTTGATTATGACATTGATATTATTTTAAGTTAAGAAAAATAACACAATGTAACTTTCTTTATCTTAAAATCTATAACATGTTTTCATTGGGATAAAAATTAGATATGAAAGATTATAAATGTTTATTTTTAACATTAATAAATTTAGTTTTTTTGATTAATTTATTTTTAATTTTTATATATAGTATAATTATCTTGAATGTTTACGCTCGACGCAACGCTTGTGCAAGTAGTACAAAAATAAAATAAATGATTTTAAAAAAATGAAATTGAAATATTTTTCATGAATTATTGTTACCCATAAATTTCATGGATAATTATAATTTATTGGTTATGTTTAATGAATTTATATTCTAACTACAATGTTATATATATATTCCTTTAAATTAAATATAAGTGAATATTCTCAAAAATGAACTTAAATGGTATTTAATGTTTAAAATTCATTTTATATCATTATAAATTTATAAAAATAACACATTGAATCATATGGATGGAAAAATTTTTATTATATAATTAATTTTTCATGTATTTTAAACTTTTAATTCTTAATATTTCTTTCACGAATCTTAAAGAGTGAAAATTTTGTTACAACAGTTACGGTTAAATAGGGTTAATGATGGGGTTAAACCCAAAGATAGGGTTTAAAATGAAATATAGAATTTTATAAAATTTATTTTTTTATTATATTTAAACTTATACTACTTATAGTAAAATATAATGTAGTTTATCCAATTAAAATTAGTTAGAAACATATTATATATTTATATTTCAAGTATTTTCAATATTTCCATCCACCTCACTTATAAAACAGAACTGCCTTTTCTCTCTTTCTCCCACTTCATGATCAAATTAGTTTAGAAAAAAATTACACAAATAACTTTCTATATTCATTTTATACTTCGTATATCTTATTTTATTTCCTGAATATCATTTTAATAAGGCTTAATGTGTAAGATAAAAAATGATTTCCAAAGAAGAGGTATAACTCTAAATCAAGTTCTTTTATTTTATTTCTTCTTATACCACCTTTAATTTTATCCTAACTATACTTATATAATAACATAATTATATTAAATATAAAAAATGTTATTATGATGATGGATAAATTCTTATTCATCTCTTTTTACATCCAATAGTTAATGAAAACATGGCTCACGCGTATGTATGGACTATCGCCTCCCCAAAGTGATGTCTGTTGGTTTTCATCACCACCTCAAAAGGATGGTAATTATGATCTATTTAATCAATATATATTATATTCATGAAATAATTATTATTTTTGGAATATAATCTATTATTTACATTTTTATACCTCCACCTGTTAAAAAATAATAATATCAATCATGAGTGCGTATGGACTACCCCATCTACGAAGCGATGTGATTTATTTTTCTTATCTTCATTTATTGGATGATTATATAATTGAATTTAATATATAAAATTGATAATTATTTTATAATTAATATTTTGGAGATAATTGTAGCATAATTAATCTGACCATAATCAACTTACTGAAGTTGTTTTGGGATTATGAATCAAACATCCTCAAAACATCAAACGTAAATATAACTAGTTTAGTAAATAAAAAAGTCACGATAATAAATGAAATAAAAGGAATGATTATTATGTAATAAACATGAAAAAATATTATAAAATTATAAAAACTAATATAATTTTATTTTTCAGGATTTAAAAAAAATAAAAAATGATTCAGGACATAGGGTAAGGGGTTTTATTTAAAACCTTGTTTTAAAGTTTTCCTTTAAAAATATGTATCATTTATGTAATTTTTTTTAAAATAGTTCAATAATGTTATTATTTATGTTTAAAATACTATTAAATGTAATCTTCAAATATTTTGAACTTTTTTTCAAATGGTTAAATTAAATCTTTTAAAAAAATCTATATGACTCACTTTTTTCTTCTTACAAAGGTGTGAAAAACGTTATATTTTAGCGTATATAGCATTAAATATTTTACCACCATCATGAAAACTCTTGGTTATTAAGGTACCTTTAAAAATTCAATGGTAATTTTTAAATAAATAATTTTCTCAATATCATGGAAATTTTTATTTGAAATGTTATCAAAAGAAAATGATATTTTTTCTTGTTTTAAAAGAAAGGTTAGAATTTTATTCTAAAGATATTTTCATCTAGTTAAACATACTTTGATTATTATTATAGTTTTTAAGGTATATTATCTAATGATATCATCCACCTTATTACTCTGGAAGGCTTATGATCATGTTGTTCTTTTTATTGACTAGAGAAAATATTAACATTTCATATGCTACTTTTTTCACTATGAATGTTTATATTTATCATATATTGTATTATTATTCATATGATAAATATATTAGACTTAGTGAATAATGGGTGGGGAAAAGTTATATACATTCCCTTGATGCATTGGTAGGTCTCATTATAGAAACTATCCTGGGTATTTGGTGTATGCCTGCCCAATTATTTATGATTTCTTAGAATGAGGCCTTGATAGTATGTTTATGATGTCTTGGCGCAAGTATTTGATAGTATAAATATAACACATGAAATTATAAATTCCATCATTATAAAATCATTAATTATTATCCATATGATTATTTATATTTTTATCCTTGTATATATTTAGTGTTCTTATTATTAATGGTTTTTATGGAAATATTTTGATTTCATAAGACAATAAAATGAACATTGATTTAAAATATTGTTTATGGTCTCTTCTAGGTAAAAGGTTTATTTTCATGGGAAAAATCATGTTTTTTAATAAGTCCTCATGAATTATGATTATTCCTTTTTGATTAGTTATTAAATGTATTATTAAAAACTTTGTGAAAAAATTTGGTTTCAAGAGTATGTTATTATTTAAAACAAAATGTTAATTATGAGAAAAGGAAAAATATCATATGGGTTTTCATGAATTTCAAATGCAATAATGGGTTTCCTTTATTTTTATATCCCTTACTAAGAATTTTTTTCTCATCCCATGTTTTAAAATGTTTTTCATGGGGATTAAGGATGAGTGAGAGAAATATAAAGGACTATATTTCCATTATAGGGATTTGTATTAAAATAAAAGAATTTGTTTTGAAAGAAACGTGAGTTTAAATTTAAAAATATTATTTTTGTAGAAAAAATGGACATTGAGTGAAAGTTTATACTTTATATTATAAGGTATGGATATTTAAATTTTTTACTAATTTTATAAATATCTAAACTGAAAATATCCTTGAAATATACGAAATTTAAACTCTTGTTAAAAATTATTTAATTATGTGTTGCTTAAGTTATAGGGCTTTATAATAAATTGAGATTACATCTAAAAAATGTTTGGTTTAAATACACCATTTTTACCTCTCTATATTTAAAGATGTTTTCCTAATCAAAAACACTCTTTTGTATTTCTAATAAGTTTCATTTGATTGAATTTTAGTCTCATTACTTGGAATTTTAGTCATGTATTTGGTGGACTTAATGAATATATACAAGACTATTCAAAGGTATCATGAAGATCTTATTGAAGGCTTAAATTTTTCTTTTATCTTTTTTTGAGATCATGGAATGAAGTTATAGAATCATCCAAAGTATATGGAAGGAAATATGGGAGGACATAGTTAAAGATAGACATCTACAGCCAGCATTTACTAGTTGATATAGAGACACCAGTCATCCAATAGTTATAGATGAAATATCTAACCTATAGGAATTACACTAGACATTAAGTGGATATGGATAGAGCTCGAAAAACTATAGGAATCCTACCATCTAGTCAGTGAAATCATCTAGTTAGTTGGTGTCTTTGATCCAACAAGTCGAAATTTATTATTTTGGTGGACCCTGAACTATTAATCTCTCTTTGATGATTCTTAATGACTCCAATTAATTATAAAATATTTCAATAGAATTTAAGATTATAAACAGTCCAGTTTAGTGGCTTAGAATATCTACCTATCTTAAACTAGTTAACAATAATGCCTCAATTTTTAATCTGATCCCTGACCATGTCTTGTCTCACCAATGGAAAAGATCTAGAGAATTATCTCCAATATCAAAGTTCTTTCAAGATCCAACTTTAATTGTTTATCAATATATTATGATCTATTTTTACATCATATCTCAATATCCAATATCACTTATGTGAATCTATATGAGAAATTACAAATAGGGTTTGTGAGGGGTTTGTGCCAACAAAAAATCTCTTCTTCTCATCTCTTACTAAAACGAGTGCTCACTACATCAAAAGTGAGGTACTCTTTCCTTGAATACCAACAAAGTACAAGAGGCAGATAACAACAACAATCATGATTTATGTGTTTCTTAATCACAACTATGATATGGGGAGTGATAATACAAACCTATCAACCTGAAAGGAGGATATATAAGGGCTTATGTCAATCTATTTTCTAACTCCTTTATCAAATATTGTCTTCTTTTTCTTTTATTTTTTGTATCAATTATTTATTTTCTGGTGCACATTAAACTCAATATAAATAATTCCCTAAATTTGATACATCTATTTCTTCTTTTCATACTATCTCAATTAATATTAAAATTAAATTTTAATATGTGTCAAAATTATTTCTTTATCATAACAATTTATATAATTTTTGAATTAAAATTTTCATTTTAATTAATTTTTAAAAGGGAAATTTACCCATCCCCCTCTTTCCATCTTACTTTGACCAACACCCCCTCCTTAGACCCATAATGGGGAAGAATTTTTAAAATTTAAAAAAAATATTTGAAATTTTATGCACCAAAACATGTCACCACTACATAAATATTGTAATTTTAGTTCAATGACCAAACCATAAACCATGAAATTTTTGGAATCCATTTTAGGTAAACCAAGTATTTTTGATCATGTCATTCTACTTACCCTAGATTATTCAAGAAGAACATCATAATTCCATAAATAACTTGGAAACATCAACTATTTTGTGGTAAATCCTCCTGGTGAAGGCCATAATGGAACAGTGACATGTAAACCATGTAATAATCATGTTGATAAATGAAATTATTATTCATAAAACTGCTCTAAGGACATTTTACTTGAATCATTCCATGGTATTATAACTATTATAATATCATGAAAATTTTATATAACTATTATGTCATGATTGGGAAAAGACTCAAAAAATAATTCCCTTTTTGAACCTCGTTATATCATAGCACTTGGAAAACTTGTTTTCCATTTTCCTTCAATCATTTAAAAATAAATCCAAATATTGATACAAACCACTCTGATAAAACTAAAGGGTTTTAGAGGTATGACTATCATCCAAACATTGTGAAATAATATCTATAAAACCTAAATAACCCAAAATCTATCTATACATTTGGGATAAATAAAAATAAAGAAAAAATGATATGAATTTCCTTGATTGATCTGTGATTAAAAAAAGTTTTTGAGGTAGATCACTAAGAATAAACCAATGGGTTCCTTCTTCCAAGGTTATACATGAGCTATATGAATCTACCAATTTTTAGGATCACTCACCTTTTCAGAATTTTCTAAAACCTTGTTTAAAGATAAGAGAGAATTGGGAACTAAAGAACAATATCAGTATGAAGTGTTATGACATAGGATCATATCTAATGAGTCTCACACCCATCATATGTTGTTTGAATCACTTTTATATTATAATAAACCTGACCCAATTCACCTCCAATATGACTGAACTAGGTCACTACATACCTCAATCACACCACTATATACGCTCTATGTACATTCCCTAGGGATTTTTGAGGCCCCTGTACTCTTCATCATGGACCAGTTTACTTAGGGTGAATTCCCTCAATTTCACCCCTTGAGGGTATAGTGTGGCATTAAAACTTGGGTATATGATTTCGATCCCCCATAAGGGATTATTCTCTAATAGAGTTATTGAAATCCTTGTGTGAGGCCCTGTTTAGAATACCCTATCATCTTTTACCCTAAGTGGGGTTCCAGAAATTGGTGTGACCATCATACACTAGTGTTGATCTCCTATTCAGATGTTTAATCTAGATTGGTTTTTTAGTCTACACTATAGCCATGGGTGTGAATCATATAGGATTGGGTTGTAGTTTCCATGCCCTTCTTGAGTCACATACATATATATAATCATTGAGTATGGTACATTTTGTCTATTTCAGGATGCCTCCATAATGATTTCCATCTAGGATTCAGTAGTAGATTTGAGATGATGATCCCCTTAGTGATGATGGATCGATATATGGACCTTTTCAGGTGGTGGTACATCGAAGTGTTTTTCCATCTATACCTCCACTTTTGGATTAGTATATGGTACCAGCAGTATCAGCAAATGAGCTATGCAGGATGGTCATGCTTCATGAGTTTCAAAATCAGTGACCACTTAGGTTCTAGGGTGAGCCAGACCCTATGGTAGCTGAGGATTGGATCAAGGTAATTACACAATTCCTTTTCCTCATCAAGGCACCAACATACCAAATGGTGGTTCTGGAAGCAATCCTTATTCATGGATCCATGTAATGGTATATCCTAGTGGTTCTATCACACGATTAGGTGACACTTTCATAGATAGAGTTTGAGTTTCTTTTAATGGAATTGTTTTCTCTTGCAATGTTTTTAGTAATGTGTATCTAGGAAATTCTATAACTTTACCATGGAAGTACAACTATGGATAAGTATTCATTGAGGTTTTCTAACAACTAGTGATACTCGATGGATATGGTATATGATTAGTTCTTTCGTGCATGGTCCTTTGATAAAGAATTACATAGATTAATCTAGTCCAGTATGATTCCTCTATGCATCTCTACCTATGATGGGGTGTTGGAGCGTTCTTTGGTATTAGAGAGATTCATGGTTGAGCTGACACCGACAATGGGTGCCAATAGTGGGCACACTGGAGGTGAGACTTTAATAGTAGGTATCTGATGGTAGACACAACAATCTGGATATTTGATAAAATTAAGGAGGTGTCACCGAATAGAGGGGAAGTGGTTTGGGGATTTCATGATGGTTTTATTCATCCTAATGAGAGTTAGTGCTACTCTTGTGGTGGATGGGGATATCTTGCAATAGATTTTATGACCCTCTATATAGTTGACTGAGAGACAGTTGATAGACAAAATAAGTATAGGTATTATTAGGAATAGGTAGGTCTAGTTGGTGTATTTAATATAAGAGGGGTAGGAATATCAGCTATAGGTGGAAGATGGTTTCACTTGTTTCCACCACTACTCCTGGGTGGTCCCTGCCAGGCTCAAGGATCTGGTGGATAGGGGCGAGGGAATTTGTGGGATATGGAGGCCTATAATCCAAATCCTCCATGGTTTATTAGAGGTAAAATATATTTATTTTTAACCTTATATGTTGTTTTTATATGAATAGGTGTGTGCCACTTCTTTCTTTCAATATCCCTTGTGCAAGACCTAAAGATTTTGGTTGAGCCCTTGGATCAACTTTTATGCTTGGAGACTCCTACCGGAGGAGACTCATGGATAAAACACTTCTATTGATAGTGAGATATGATTATTAGAGTATATATTTTCTTGTGGGACCTTATTCTAGTAGTGATAAGACCTTATGAAGTTATCTTTGGCATGGACAGGATATACACATCTCATAGATAGATTGATTGTTTTATATGGAGGATTTGGTGTGTCTGCATAGATGGGATGAGGTTTTTCTTCATATGTGAGAATGAGACCTAGGGTGGAAGGATGTACACATACATAGAAGAGTGTTCTCAATTACTCAAATTTTTTCTATCATGACTCTTGGAGCAGTGGATTCTATAGGCAACAAATTTTCTGCGGTGGTGGAAGAGTATGAGGAAATATTTCCTAAGGATGTGTTAGGATTATCTCCCCACTAAGAGATATAATTATTAATTTAATTTAAAACTAATACTACCTTGGTATTTATTATAACATATCATATGGATCTCGTAGATCTTAAAGAGATGAGGATATAGTTTGATGATTTTTATAGGAATGGATTTGAGAGACCCAATGTTTTTCCCTGGGAAACCCCTGTATTGTTTGCTAAGAAGGTGGAGGGGAGATTGAGGTTATGTGTGTATTATCTTTTATTAAATTATATTACCATGAGAAAAAAGTATCCACTACCGAGGATCAAAGACCTATTTGATCAGTTGATAGGGTCGCAAATCTTTTTGAAGATAGAACTCATATCAGGCTATCATCATATATGAGTACGGGATGAGGATATACCGAAGACAATATTTACATGTTACTATAGCCACTATGAGTACTTTTTGATTCACTTCATCATGAATAATTCCCCAACAAGTTTTATGGGAATAATGAACTAGATCATTCAACCTTTCTTAGATCATTTTTTGGTGGTATTCATTGATGAAATCTTAGTTCACTTGGAGTTCGAGGAGGAGAATGTGGGACACTTTAGGATGGTCTTATACATACCCTAAGAGAACCATATTTATGAGAATATCTCAAAGTTTCAGTTTTGGATTCAATAGGTACAATTTTTAGGACATGTCCTCTTAGTTGATGGTGTAGTAGTTGACAGAGTGATCGTCGAGGTCGTATTAGCTTGGGAGCCACCCAAGAGTGTGATAGAGGTGAAACGATTCTTTGGGTTATAAGGATACTACAATATATTTCTATACATTTTTTCTAGGTTAACAGGTCATTTGACTACCTTGATAGAAAAGGGACAACCATTTGTTTGGACAAAGAGGTGCTAGTAGAAATTTAAAGAGTTGATGTGGAGATTAACAAGCACCCACATATTGAGGTTTCTAAAGGACGGTCTTGAGTACATAGTGTTTTTTGATTCCATAGGGACTAAAATTGGTTTTTTTATGATGAATAGTCATGTGGTGATTTCCTATGGTTCTAGTAAGTTGAGACCTCACAAAAATAACTACACAACACATGATCTAGAGTTGGCAGTGGTGGTCATTTTCTTGAAGATGTGGGGACACTATATTATGGGTAATCTAACCACAAGAGTATCAATTACATATTATCTAAAAATGATATTATCTTGAGACAAAGATAATAGATGGATTTTCTCCAAGATTATGAATTCGATATATTCTATACTCCAATGAAGGAGAATGTGGTAGAATGTGATCTCAGTAAGAGATATTTCTTGCAGTTTTTGGCAGAGGCATTAGATAATTCAGCCTCATTGTAATTTTCCTTAATGAACAAGGATAATGCATCATATCTAAGGTCAATGGTTGTAACCCCACCACTTATATTTCAGGTTATAGAGGTTCAATGTGAAGATACTGACTATGAGACCTTGTATACTAAGATATCCATTGGGCGTGTTCTTGATGATTTTTTTAAAATTGGGGAGCATGTTATCCTTTTTAGAGGATGGTTAATGGTACCAATGATGTTAGGGAAGGCAGTTATGATGGATATTCATACATTCCCCTTGGTGTTACATCCAGGCGTGGAGAAGATGTACTAGGACCTTCGATGTTAGTTTTGGTGGCTAGGAATAAATATGGGTATAATAGAGTTTGTCTCTCGATGCCTTATTTGTTAGTAGGTGAAGGATGAGTACCAGGTTCTAGAAGGTTTATCTCAACCTCTATAGGTTCTAGAGTGGAAGTGGTATGGTATATTAATGGAATTTAGGACTTTTCCTCCAAATACATGTAGAGAAAATGATGTCATCTGGGTGATCATAGACTAACTCACCAAGTCACCCCAATTCTTAGCTATTCGATAAAAGAGTTTAGTCAAGAACTTAAGATTCCTTTATGTTAAAAAGATATCTTATATCTAAAGAGTTTCGTTGATGAACATTTTAGACCATGATTATCTCTTCACATTGTGATTATAAATAGGATTATAGGAGGCCTTTGGGGCTTATTTGCACTTGAGAATGGTGTTTCACCCCAAACTGATGGCCAGACTGAGCAGTCCATTGAGGTTCTGAAGAACATGTTACAAGATTTCATGTTAGAATTCGGTTTTAGTTGGTAGGATCACCTACCCTTGGTAGAGTTTGTGTACAAAAAAGGTTTCCATTCCACTATCGGTATGGAACCATTCAAGTCCTTGTACGGACAACCATGTAGGTCACAACCATATTGGAATGATCCACGAGAGTCAACACTCATTAGCCAAGAGTTGGTTTGATCCATGAAAGAGAAGGTTAAGATCATATAGGAGTATATAAAGTCTATACAGAGCCTTCAAAAGACTTATACAAATAGACAATGGATGCCATTTTAGTTCGAGGAAGGATACCACGTTTTCTTCAAGGTCTCACCTCAACATGGATTGTAGAGATTTTTTTGGGGTGGAAAGCTATCTCCATGATTCTTTGGCCTTTTCTAGATATTGAAAATATTTGGAGAGGTAGTGTACCACATGTCTCTACCACCATAGTTATAATGGATACACGACATCTTCTATGTATCTCAATTGATATGGTACATGAACTACCCATCTCATGTTATCGATTGGGATGAGATGGACATTAAGGATGGGGATAAATTTTACTAGTATCTGGTGGATATTTAGGATTGGAAAGAGAAGATCCTATATGGAAAATACATTCCCTTGGTGCATATCCTGTGGTAGAATAGTAATCTTCAGAAGAGCACTGAGGAGTAGGATACCCAGATTCAAGCTTAGTACCCACATATTTTTTATTATTCTTTTTCTCTTTTCAGGATGAAAATATATAAGGTGGGTATAATTTAATGTCTTTGTTTTTTCCATGTAAATATTTGAAATATATTTAGTAATATTTTCAGAGTTAGGAGCTAATACAGAGTGATATTCCATGGCTTGGTGAGCCGAGAATTGATATTTAAAAAATATAAAATATATTAATATCACGCACACATATTTTTCTTGAAAATTATGATAACACCTGAATGAAATATAGGATCAGAAATATGATAATTTAGCTATGTCTATAACATGGGTTTTACCCTAGGAATGACATAACCATTTTAATCATTGAGCATTTGGATAAATTGTTGTTGTGTGCACAAATAATAAAATAAATAAATAAATTGACTAAATTTATTTATTTTGTTATTGTTTATGAAATGACCTAACCCTATACTATTTAAACCACATTATATCTAATTTTTAGGGTTTTCTACATAACCTTGAGAATTTAGAGGAGATCTTGGAGGATCATTGGCAATGATGGGATTGGGATTCATCGATCTGAGTACCATAAGGATCTCCAATGATAATGCAGCATGTGGATCTCACCAAAAATGATGACACAAATTCATTCTACCTCAGTGATCAATAAAAACTCAAGGTTTGATGTTTTATTTATGTTGATTCATCACGTTTTTATATCCCATGTTGACCGCAGATCAATTCCATTAACAAGAATTGATTCATACATCAATGGTTGATTTATTTATAATTGATTTGATTATTTTTTAGTTTATTCATTCATCATTCTATTGGAAATGAATCAAGGACAAAAAAACAATTGCTAAGATTCATCCCTCTCTTGTGTTTCATGGATTTATCCCCCATTTCTTTGCACATTCATCATGGGAAATTGATTTGGCTCATGGTTCAAGGAATACCTGGTATTCGATCATTGTGTGACTGTTATTTAGCGCAATAGATCAATATCATGGGTACAGTTCACAATCAAGGGTGAGATCAAGGTGTGATGATGGTGGTGGATGATCTAAATAGGAATGATAATAGATAAGAGGTTCTCATTTTTGTTTTTTTTGATGCACGGTGATAACACGACAGATGGATATGGTGTTCTGATTAGTTTGGATAGCCGAAATCAGAACTCCAATGATGGTATGGCTTGGATGCATGATATATACAATCCCTAAGAGATATTAGTGATGGATCTAGATTAAATGGAGGTGCAGGTGTACATGGGAAGGAACCATGAGTTTCTATAGATCCTGATTTACACGGAATGTAATACAGAGATACATGCCAAGTGGGACCCCTTGGCTGTGGTGCTAGGGATTTTGTGGAAAGTTAAAGATCACACACAATGGGTCTTATGGATGGAGGATTGGAAGGTAATTTGGGATTACAAAGAAATGTACATGGATAGGAACATGTGCATGGGTAGAGTACATGATCATGCCCCGGTACTCGGACACAACCTGGTACATTGGAATGACTTAGAGTACATGAGCATGGTCTGGAGTACACGGTAATGGGATGAGGCACATGAATAGACCCGACACAAGAAAGACACATTGTGTACTCCTAGTACACACCATGTACTTTCCCTATAGAGGTCTGAGGCCACTTTTCTCTTAATAATGAACTAGTTTCCTTATGGAGCATTCCCCCAAATTATCCCCTCAGGGTATAGTATGGAATTTCGTCCAGAGTAAAGGATTGTAATCCCATCTAAGGGATTATTCTTAGATATAGTTACTAAAATCTCTTTAGGAGTCTTGGGGGTGGAATCCTCTATTTTCTTCTACCCTAATTTGGGTTCTAGGAATCGGTGTGACCAACATACATGAGTTTTGATCCCTGAATTAGAAGGTTAATCAAGATTGAGTTATCAATATATCTCATAAACCTTTGTGTGATCCCATATTTTTGTATTGATCTCTTCATTTTTCTAGTGAATACCTCCTTATAGTGAGACCTAATGAGACTGATATCTCAGATGGATGCCATCAGTACTATTAGAATCATAGAGTGAGTTCTCTCGGGTGAGTGTTGTTACTAACTCTCGAGGTGGATCTTAGACTAGTAATAATTTTATAACAATACCATGATACTTAGTGTATATTATGATTATATTAATATTTTTTATTGTATTTATCATATTATGATCAACATATCCTTGTTATGATCTGAATAATATCTTTAATCATTATATTTGGTGATTTCAAGGTGTCCTACTAGGAATTTTTATACTCACCCCTACATGGGATTTTCCTACACATACCATGTATTATGAAAATGATCAGTAATTCGATGGTTTTATTTATGGATGATGATTATATCAAGATTATATTGGTCTAAACATAGTGTGGTTCATATTAGGGGTCAAATTTGGCTACATTCCCCTCATTATAGCAGGATTGACTTCTTTACAGTTTTAGTAGGCCTGTATTTGGTCCTTATTGCTTATAGTATTATTTTAATTCTCTCATTGTGGGATTTATATGTATTCATTCATTTGGTATCACTTTTATTTTCCTTCTAGCATTGTATGGGTATTTGGAGATGTGTGTATGTGTATAGGTACCTTAGGCTAAGGCCTCTCATGTGTGTGATATGCCTACTCGATGATTGACACTATCCCCAGGCCTATTAGAGGTGGGATTATGGTCTTAGAACTTGTATAACCAACATCCAGGCGGGATCTAGTGGTTTAGGTCATGAAATTAAACCTTGTCTTTTGGTTTATCCCTTTGGTTACACAATTTTAACCTTTAGCACAGTAATGAGTTTTTCAATATTAAAGGGTTATAATTTTACTTATCAGGTGAAAATTAGATTATTGATGTTTAAGGGATGAAATTTTATACCATTTATCATTACATTGTTCTATTTCAAGATTTTTATTATTTTTAAATAATTTATTCTTATATTATTTAACATAAAATACCATTAATTTCATTTTTGAAACTATTCTTTTAATTTGATTTTGAAAACAAAAAATAAAAATAAAATAAATTCAAATATAAAACTTTTAAACATATTTAAAATGTAATATTTATCTTAAAAATTCATGAGAAACTTTAAATCACCCAAAAAAAATACTTTTATAGTTTTTAAAATCATTTTCTTGATTTTTTTAACTACATTCACAAATATTATGTCAGCATTACATAAGAATTTTTGGAAATGATTTCATCACTAAAAATTAAAAATAAATTAATATCATAAAAATAAATTAATTTTGTAAAAAATAAGGCTTTATATTCATTCAATATGTATATTTACTCAAATCTATTTCATGAAAACTTATTTAATATGTTATTTTAACTCTTCTAGCATTGCACATGCATTTGTATAAGATTGTTGTTATATAATTACAAAGTTGAAAAATATAAATAAAAATTATAATTTAAAAATAATATTGAATAAAAAATTTATGAAAATAATTTTAATTATCCATTATTTTAATTAGGATACTAAATTTCACTTTTCCAATGTTGTACAAGCACTACATCGAGACTGAAAATGATTTTCATAATTATCATGAAATAAATTATTATTTATATGTTTTTTTTGATATTTGTGTTATATTATCATCATTTATTCTTTATATAAGTTTAATAAATTTTTATATCATGTAAATTTCTAAAAGATGTCATAAAAATACTGTATTTCATAAAAACTGTATTTTTTACTATTCACCAAAAATTTAACTTCTTCAAAAAAAAAATATCAAAAATCATTCTAGGGGAAATTTGAGCTTATGAATAAAAAATGAATTCCATTTGAAAAAAAATTAAATCCTATAATTTTAATAAAATACTTTTATTATAAATCCATAAAAAGAAATGAAAAATAGTTTTTTAGGTGTTCTTTAAGCCCAAAAGTAAACTTATACCAAAAATAAAGTATAATGATGATTACTATGTAATTAATTATATTATTTATAATTAAATCATTATTATATTAATTTATTATCAAATTAAAATCGTAATGAGATTTTTAATGAAAATAAATGATAGTTTTACAAAAATTTTAATTTTTCACTATTCACAGAAAAATCAACCTTTTCAGAAACATCCTAAAATTTTCCAATAAGATAATTTTTATTTAATGATTTCAAAAATTATATATTATTTATAAAATAAATTTTTTAAATTTATTTAAGTTTATTATAATATTCACTCACAATAGATAATAAAATCCAATTTTGAAGAAAATGTATTTTTAAAGAATAAAATGACTTTACAAAAATTTGAGGATTTATTTCTTAATAATTAATAAATTAATTTACATTGATTATTAACTTTATGAATATTTAAAAATTATTCTAATATTATTAATACCTTATAATTTAATGGTTAGGATATAACTGTAACATTAAAATTTTAATATATCCCAGTTTTTTAAGCTTGGGGTTACATGTTGTATATGTTATCAAATAAAGTGTTCTTTTAAAATATTGGGATATTACACACATTATCAGTAAGGGTAAACATGGTATATATAAATATATGATCATAAGTGAGCATAAGATAAGAACAAGGTTATGATAATATTTTAATAACATATAAAAACATATCCGAGAGGGAATAGGCTATAAATCATGAGTCATGGAATATAGAGTTTTCATAGAAAAAGACATCAATAATAAAAGTGTGGATTTATAAATAATTAACAATAATCCATGATAAAATATAATAATTATAAGAAATAAGTTTTTTTTAAGACGCATAAGTATATAAAATTATTTCTTTAGTCAAGTCTCGCTGTCAAGACTATCATAGTGGAAAGTGACCCATAGCGAATTGGGTTTACACTCCATTCTCATAAACATAGTGAACATAGTCCCTTAGTAGATTGGGTTCACTCCCCATTCCATTTAATTTTATCTCATGATAAATAAATCTTTAACCAATTAATTTATGTCTATATAATTTTATTCCCACCTATCACATAATGAAAATCATTTATATGTGTTCCACAAGATCATTAAAATATTCATTATTTCATTGTAGCTTAATTGACATATGTGAGTGAAATAGATTTCATGAAAACACCATTAAATCATTATAATAATAATCAATCCATAAAAAAATGTATGGTATTATAATATGATATCCATACAGAATCATAATTATCCTTAAATTATATTTTCATAGATTAAAAATACTTTTATAAAATAATTAAAAATATTAATTTAAAATCAAGAAGAAATATCATTTTATCTTTGTAAATTTTTAAAACTAAAAATTAATAGAAAATGGGAATGGAATTTTATTTTTAAAACTATGGAAACTTGTAAAGAAAAGCTAAAAATAAATAATTCTCATAATAGAGAGAAAATCTATTCATTTGGTAAACATTATAAAATATTATTTTTACACTTTTGTAAAATTTCAAATATAACCTGTATAGAATTTTTTTTAAATATTCAATTTTAAAACATTGAAAATAAAGTAAAATATATTTTAAAATAACTTTAAACCATAATTATATAATTTAAATGAATATTCTTGAATCATTTTAAATAATATGGATATAGAAGAAAAAGATTCATGGCCTAAAAGAAGAAATAAGGTCAGCTTTTCTTAAAATCATTATTTCTGTATTTTTTATTAAAAATGCGAGGGAAATAGAAATAATACATGAAAACCATAGAAATAACTTTATTGGAAGAAAATTTTTGGGGTTTATAAGAAAAATAATATAAAATTACCTCAATGGAAATTGAATTATAAATCATCTTGATAGAAACTGAGACTGTAAAATAAACTCTTACCTCGAGTCTCATCTGGCTTCTTACACACTCTAACCTCATATAAAAATATATTTATGCTTATTATAAGTCTATAGTATAATCATATTCATTCTTATATTACTATATATCATTCCCATATAATTTCTAATTACTCATTTATTTAAAAGTTTCTACTAAAACTAATATTTTGTTTCCTACATATGATTCAGTTCAGAGATTTTAGTCCTTACAGTTTGGTCATGGATTAATCATCTCAAAAATATTATTTATATAATAAATATGTTATTTATTGATTATATAAACTTTTATAACCATCCATGTAAGTAGGTTATAAAAAAATAATTTCATCACTTCGTGGAGGTAGTTGTTTGCACGTATGCATGAATGAGGTTTTCATTATTCAGTGGATGAAAAGAAAAGAAGTTAAACAATAATTTATCTTTAAGAAAAAAAATTATATAATAAATAAAATATTTATTCATTAAATAATTCTATATAACCATCCATGAGAGTCAATTATAAAAAATTTAATGCATCACTTCAAGGAGGAGGTAGTCTGCACGTACACATGATTGGAATTTTCATTTTCCATTAGATGGAAATAAGGTGTATTAATATTTAAAAATAATAATAATAAAATTTCAGTATGTAAATTAAATTTATTTTTTTATTTTTAGGTGGTTATCGAATATTTGTATTATTTTTAAGAATAAATAACCTTAAAAGAAATCGGTTACAACAATTACCTCTTATTTGGGTATCCTCCTTTATCTTACACCTTAAGACGTTTTGGGTTGGTTTTTTTATGAGAAAAGTACTTCTAGGATGTCATTATGAGATTTTTGAATTCATTTAGGTAGATATTGTATGATTTAATGTTCTCAATGTGTGTGTAAAAGTGAGGAGAGGAGGTGACCTTTTATAAGTGAGAGGAGTGGCACCTTTGTAAATACCCTTAATTAAAAAATAATATAAATTTATTTCATGGTAAAGTGATACCAAAATAGGAAATTTCTAAAGATATGATAATTTAATTTATAAATACACTCATCTAGTCAAATTGATAAATTTTTTATTGATAATTTTGGCCTTACCACTTAGGTTAACCCCCGTTTTAACCCTTTTAACCCTTACCATAATGAAAAACTTTTACTATATTAATTTATTTCTATGGAAAATAAATATGTTGAACTTATTCACCAATATTTATTATGATTATTAAAAACATGGAATCCATTTTAAAATAATTAAATTCTAGAGGTGTCAGTAATTATTTCTAATATCCAACCCCAAAACATGGAAAATCCATTTTTTTGAAAAAATGTATCATTAAGTATAAAAATGGTTTTATTCTCATTCCTTGACTATTAACAAGAATTATACGAATGTTAACTTATTTTATTTAATATATTTTCAAAATATTTCATTAAAATCATTCATTAATAGTTATGAATTTAATTTATTAATATAAAAATACATTGTGCACATTAAAAAATAGTTTTCTAAAAATTATATCGTTTTACCTTCAAATGATTTTATCTTTATTTATAACAAATTGATAATAAATTTATGAATGATAATTAATTTTTTAAATGTATAAACAATAGTATTCCATATTTTTAATAGTTGGGATAATATAAATTGGTTTTCAAATAAAAACATATATAAATAAAACAATTCTTGTAAATAAGACATTTCTAATTAACCAAGAATTATTAAACTATTATTCATTATCATTTCCAAAAAATCATATATTTAATTAATTTATTTTATTAATTGAAAATTAAATTTTATTAATAAAATTTATTTATATCTTTCCTCATAATTATTAAATTTTACAAAAATGCATAATTCAACAAAATAGTTCAAAACAGTTTCTCAATAATTAATGGTATTTCCTCAAGTGAGTTTGACTATTTTTTAAAAGTTATTTATTTTATCAATTTCACTTAACTATATAATAATTTATTTCATTTTATATTTCAATATATCATTATTCACTTAATTTCTATGTTTCATGCATCACAAGATATCAAACAAATTGAATTTATTAAAGAGAAATGTATTCTAAAATATCAGGGTGTTACAATGTGTATATATTCTTATTATATAAAATGTAAGTAGGTATCCATGACAATGATTTAAAGGGTTTAATGATATGGTTATTGAAATATGGCTATTGTATACCCCTTCCCCTACTCCATGGAATAGTTTGAGGCTCCACTTTATATACACCTTCCATTTTCTGTTGGATGGGGTTTTACCCTTGATATCCACAGTCCAAGTCCTATGTGCTAGATGCATACGAATTCAAACAATGTAACACACTATCTTACCTGATTAAAATATTGAGATTTTACCTAAAGCTAGTAGTAATATTAGGTATTGGCCAAAAACAAGAAATATGGGTGAATAAGCCATGTAATTTTGGAGGATGTGTTATGTTTTTTCAACCATTTATCGAATCAATTGGAAGGTGTGAGGATATTTTTAAAGTGTTGAGGATGTTTTTTGTTTTTTTAAGAATCCTAAATTATTTTTTTAGGGTTTTTGAGTCAATTTGAATAAATCATTTTATTATGAGTTAAAATAATATATTTTACTAATGCATGAATGCATAAAGTTTTTCTTAGAAACATGATATTGGAAAAGAATAGGTCCATACATTGAATCATGATATTTTTTGTATGTTATGTACAAAACTCACTATAATTCATAGAAAATTTTCTAGGTGTTGATCTCCCTTGTATACATAAGAAAGTTTTTGTAGTTTATTTTGAAAGTTAGAAAATGTAGTACTACACAATACTGTATAATATTTTTAATATGTCACATGAGATTTTTTTTTATCCTAGAGAAGAAGAATATTGTAAATACATAGATTTAATAAGATATTTTAAGATACATAATAAATATATAATCATACAAAATATTCTTCAAATTAGATATGGATAAGTCAAAAAACAAATACAATATGTAAGAGTGGAAAAATCTTACACATGAGTCACTAGTTTGATAAAATATGATGAAGCAAGAGACCTTATGCTGGTGTATAAGATATTTAGTGGCATAAAAAAAAAATTTGTAGAGTATTATAGAATCTAAAAATTGAAAAATACCATGATTATGTTTGAAGATGTTGTAACTCACAATATGAATCATAAGAAATTATATTTCTTTTAAAAGTTTTAAAAATTTAACATAATGAAAATATATTGAAGATATTTCTAAAGATATATTTGTAATTTTTAATCAGGGTATGCCATATTAGACTTAAAATATTCAATATCATGATTCTTTGATTATTATTTGATTTCATATAATGTGTATATAAAATAAAAGAGATTTTTTGGGCATGATATTTCTAGGATTTCAAATAAAATATTTGAAATCATTTATCAAGATCATATATTGGAGCATTTATTAAGAAGAGTTGGTGACTAATCTAAATTAAAAATAAATGCGATGATCAAACTATATTATATCAAGGAGTTTTACATATTAAAATTATAAAAAATATATTCATGTGATTTTATGAGCTAAATAAATAAAACCTGGACATAAAAAGGAGAAGAAGGTGATATTGTCTGTTGTTGTTGATCTATTATATCAAAGAGATATGAATAAGGTGGGACTAATGAGTATCCTACTATGGTTGATTACCTTTATCAGTGTAAGAATAATTAAAGGATTTCTATTAATAAGTAATAATAGGAAATTCAAATTCATGATATAATACACATATTGATCTTTATGTAATCTAGAGAAGAAGATAAACATGCATGTAGTATTTTTGATATTTTTCTGATAGCCTAGAAACTAAAAATGAGGAATAAGATCTCATATTGTGATTTAAAGGTATCCAGAAACATACTAATAATCTTACTCATATACAAGAGTAGAATAATGATTGTGGAATACTAGAGGGATTCGATATAATCTAATCTGATCCCCTACTTTTGGGAGATTCTTATTTTTCAAGTGAAAGTGGATGTTGAACCTGCCTTATGGTTACCTATAGATTAAAATTAAACAATACAGGTATTTAGTCAATCATAATCCCTACTCATCCATTTACAATCACTTTTATAAACTAGTGATGAATCTATGTATCAGACTCAAAGCGAAAATAAAAAGGAGTAGGTACCCATATAGGGACTGACTATTGTAAAAAACAAGTGTGCCTCATAGTTATTTTCCTATTATATATGATTAAGGGTAAAATTTAAAGAAATAATGTATAAAGACTTTTACTGGTCAAATAAGATAATTTCATAAAATAATAAATATTAAAAATGGATATTATTGATTCACCCCCCCTCAATGATACATCATCTCATACTGGGTAACTTCAATTGGTATCAGAGCTAAATTGGTTCCCTCTAAATGATCCAATATAGATAGAAGTTAAAGATGGAGAATCTAAATTCAATGAATAGTTGGGTTATTCTTATTTTTTGATGAAAATATTTATCATGGATGGAGGAATAGGATGATCACCTATCTTCATTCAATTGTACTAGAAGTTGTTGATGCAGCAACTATGGGACTCCTACAAATTGTGAAATATTCACTTATGAACTTTTATGATAAGAAAAAGTTAGAGGTTAATGTAAAAGTAATAAATTTAATTCTTATTTACTTATCTGAAAAATTATATATAAAGATAATGAGGCTCCAAACTACTAAAGCGATCTGATAAAAACTTCAAAACATTTTTGAAGGGATTTTTTAATGTTAAAGAAGAAAAGTTTTAGATTTAGAGAATCAATATTAAATATTCAAGAATGGTTTATGAATAAACCATTAATGATAATTTAATATGAGTGGATGAGAGGGTCAAAAACATCAAGGGTTTCATAGATACTTTAAATGATTTTAATATTGTTAATAAATTTATGATAAACTTCTCTAACACATTTTATGCTAAATTTTGTACATTGGATGATAGAGTTGATCTATCTCTTCACGAATTTTATAACATACTTGTCTCTTATGAAATAAATAAATCTCTAGATTTCAAGAATAATAAAAATGAGGATATGGAATTCAATGATATAAACATACTTAAAATCAAGGAGGAGTAAGTGGATTCCTCTAGTGTATGAGAAGATGATAAATAATAGGATGAAGAGTATAAGTGGATCATGGATCATATCTCAAAGAATTTTTAGAAAAAGAAAGGGTAAGTGAAAAGAGAATATTTCACTATAATAATTAATTCATGATGAAATTATGAATTTTTCAATTGATTTCCTATAAATTAAATGTGGAAAGTATGAGGATGATGTGTATGAAGAAGGACTCAAATAAATAATAGGGGAAAATGTTCAAAAGATGCTAAAATCTGTTAAAAAAAGAAAAGATCTTATAGAATAAAATAAAGGTGAATGATCATAAAATAGGGGAGTATTACTCAACTTCAAGTAGTAATTATGATTAATATGTTCCCAAAAAATTTAGTAACTTCATGGATAATTCTGAAAAATATTAATATACTTTAAGTAGTGAAGAAGAAAAAGGTGATGAGACCTACATAGAATATTTATTGAAAGAGAAACTTGAGAATTGTATTTATAAAAATACTAAACTCAAAAAAGAAATTATGATATTGAATAAATAGGGTGAAAATAAGAATAATGGTAAATTAGATCATCTCATAAGGGAAGATGGTTACATTGAGAAAATAAAAAATCTCAAGTTAAAGTTTGTATTGAAAGATAAAATTATGAAAGATCTTGATGGAAAGATTACAGATGAATAAGAAAAGTCTATTAAGGCACAATGAAAGTGTATTTAAGCTAAAAATAATCTGAAAAGGTTTAAAAAATATTTCAACAAGGTTGTGGAAGTTAAATTAATATCACCTCGAACTATTTAGAAAGTCTTCCTAGAGAAAAAGGTATAAGATGAACCTATTTTTTCAAAGGTTATTAAATCTATTTCAACATAATAATATAGGACTAAAAAGTAAAAATTAGCTTTTATTTTCTAAAAAAGGTAATTATAAATCCATTACATCATTATAATAAGTGTAAGGAAATACAAGGAGGTATTATTATACTAATTGTAGGTAAAAGGTGTCCCATGATGTGCCTAGGCAACAATTAGACTTGCAAAAACTAGATTAATATTATTATATAAAACCAAATTTCAAATGATATTGTTTGGGTTATAGAAACTTTAGGCATAAAGCCTATAATTATTAGCATAATAAGTCACTTCATTGTAATAGGCATGAACTGAGGGTGAGGAACACAAGAAAAATAAGAAACTTCCTAGTGAAAAGAAGAAATAATCTTAAAGAGAAGGAATTTGTGATCAAAAGTTCAACAAGCCTGACTAATAAAAATATATTTGATTATATGGAATAAATATATGGAATTTTTCTATAAAAAGGAGATTATTCTAAAAAATATATAAATACACTGATAGGAAAAACACTTTGGGATATTGGAGATAAGAAATTTCAAAAAAGAGATGTAACTGAAATGTAACTTCTGATTAAGGTGAATCTTAGAGGTAAAAAGAGATTAAATTATTGGATAATTTGTAAAACCAAAAAAATTTATGATATATTTAATTTCAAATAAATTTAATTTCTTTTATATCTTGTGATACATTCAACATAGAGTTTAAATGAACCATAATATACTATTAAAATGTTATTATTTAATGTGACAATTATCACCAAGACATTAGATTGGAGGCTATTAAAATGTATAAATGAATTATAAAAAAATTATAGTTTACACATGTATAAAATCAATTAATTTGATATAAATTTATTATAAATGAGCATAAAATTATTTTAATGTAAAAGAGTTGTTCTTCTGAAAAAACATATTTTTGCAATGTGTTTTTAACATCATAAGTTAAATTAATCATTATTGTTGAACGATTTTAATGAAATTTAAATATTACATATATTCAATAATTTTTTTAATACTAATATAATTTTTTTAAAGTTATGGGATAAGAATAAATCTTGTTTTATGCTTAAAAATGTTTTTTTCTAAAAAATGTTTTTGTCACGTTTTACAAACTTAATTTAAAATGAATTTCTACTATTTATAAAAAATCAATATTTAAAAATAGATCCCATATTTTGAATCAATATATTAAAATTTTATAAATAGGTTCCTTCAATTTTTTTCATTATAAATAGTAATATTGGTAAAAAAAATCACCTCAGTAAGGGTAAAATGGGTAAAAAATGTTAAAACATTAGGATAAGGCTTTAAAATTTATCTAACACTTAACTTTATCCTATTATTTGAGTTTATTTCAACTATTTCTATCTAATTATTTAATATATGACCACTTTGTTCCATTATTCTTTCATTTTGACCTTTATATTAATTTAAGAAAAGAATAAATACAAAAATTCACTCTCTCGACTTTAATATCTCTAAATAAGGATAAAAGGAAGATAAGTTCAGTTCTAAATGTGTTTTTGAAACATGAATTAATTTTTGTCATGATAATTTGTTTTAAATTTTTATTTATTTAATAATTACCCTAAATTCTTACTCAATATAGTCACGATATTCTTTTAATTAACAAATAAAAAAAATAAATAATTTTAAAAATATTAAAAGTTATAAAATTTCTATGAATTATTAAGTTCCATGAATTTTTTAGATAAATATAACATATTACGATAGTTTTAAAGTTTAATATTATAATTCCTTTATTTTAAAATTGTTTTCAAATTCAAATTAAATGAAAGGTTCCAAAAATAAAATTAATGATATTAAATAATAAATAATATTTTATTAAATGATTTAAAACTATGAAAAATATTATATTATACAAATGTAATTTTATATGGTTGAAATTATAAATCATGGTTCATTTATGGATCACTTGTCTTTTATGGTAACATTCTTGACCCTTAAAGGGAAAAAAACTTTAATGTGTGGTAATTTTCAAAAGGGTTAACGGGGGTTAAAACTAGAAAATAAGAGTAAAAACATCACCTAAACTTGTTAAAATTTTACTGGATGATAGTATTTATAAGAATAATAATATTATATTCAAATTTATTTAATTTGGAGCCATTTTTTCATGAACAATAATTTATATTAATTTAATACTTTAAGTAATTCGAAGAGTGCCCCTCCCATTAATTGTAAATGGAAACATACTCTCCTTAATTATTCACATTGTTTGAGAATTATAACTTAGAAAACAATAGAAGTAATACCTTTCTATATTCATTTAACATTTTCTAGAGCTATTTTTCTTTTTAATATACCATCCTTTAAAGGTTTAAGGTGTAAGCTAAAGAAGGTTTCTCAAAGAAGAGGTATAACTTTTAATCGAGCATTTTAAATTTTATTTCTTATTATACCTCCTCTAAACCCATGGTATACATTATAAAATAACTAATTTATTATATTAAATATACTTAAATTTTATTATTATTATGGAACAACCATTATCCTCCTTCTTCCCATTCATTGGAAAATAATCACATCGCTCGTGCATACGTGTAGACTACCACATCCACAAAGTGATGTGATTCGTTTTTCATTTGCGATTTGTATATATGGTAAAAGTGATAGATTTAATGAAAATAATATATATATATATATATGGTATAAAAATAATTCTATAAATGTGAATTAATATTTACCTTTCTTTTATTACATCCATTGAAAAGTGAAAACAGTATTCATGCATACGTACGACATACTGTCTCCATGAATAGTGTGATTAATTTTTCTATATCTATCTTTTATGGATTAATCTAAACATATATAATAAATATATATTATATTTATATCATATTTAAAATTATGGATATTATGGAACCAAGTTCCAATTAAAAGGACCAGAACTACTGAACTGAAATTCTCATGAAAAATGAAATAGTTAACGCATAAAAACAATAATTTTAATAAGGAATTATTTATGAATGGGTTCTAAAATATTATAATTAGATAATATGTGATATTATAATTGTATAAGTAAATATTTTATATAATTATAATCAATTTAAATTTATTATATAATAGGTTAAATCACTTTCGAAGCAAGTTGAACTTGAGGTAAGTGTTTTATATTACAATCTCATTATTTATCAATATTATTTATGATTAAGTTTCCAATGATGAAATTTAATGATCTACCTATCAAGAATTATCTTGAATTTTCACATCCTATAGTTATTTATGTTTAATAAATTTTTTTCTTTTCATTTTTATCTCTTTAAGTACTCAAGAGACCAAAATAATGTTTTAAGGAAAAATCAACTTTATTTCTCTTTTCAGTTAAAAAAATTATTCTATATCTATGTTTTCTAAAAAAAATTCAAGAGTGTTTTTATTCACTTATTATTTTTTTCATTAATATTTAACTATTATTTAATTTTTAGAAAGGTTTAAAATGAATCTTTCTATCATTTTCCGAATGAGGTACTTTTGTTTTTTTACCAAAAATGTGAAAGGAATATTTTTTTAATGGAATTTCCCACTATTATGACCACTTGATGATTTGAAGCTTCCTTTACAATTTCCCAATGATATTTTTCAATAAATTATTTTCCTTAATATTTGGTGAATTTTTAGATTTTAAATAAGTGATTTTAAAATGAAAAGGTTATTTTCCACAAGAAATATTACATATATTTTTAAAATTATTTTCATCTTAAATGAAAATATTTGATGGTACTTATGTTTTAATGGGGATATAATCAAATTATACCATCCAATTTCATTCTTTGGATAGATTGTTATGATTTTTATTTTAAGTATGACTCTATAAAACATGTTTCTTTCCCATGGGTTAATTATGATATGGTGAAACCTTTATGAAACTTATTTCTTTTCTATAGGTTATGTTATGATAATATGATTTAATATTTATGAAACCCATTTTATTTTAATAATTTATACTATAATGAGTGATATATGATCTTGTATCACAAATATGTATGGTTTTCATTATGTGAAAGGTGGCCCTAAATTTATATAGCCCTCCAATTAATTGAATAAAGATGGATATCTCATAAGATAATAAGGAATGTAATGGGGAGTGAACCTTGTTCAGTAAGGCACTCGTTCCACTGTGATAGTATTAGGAGTGAACCATGACTAAAGATACAATGGTTTGGAGAGTGAGCCCAATCCACTATGATAAACATTTTAGTGAGCCTTGGAAACTAATGAAATGATTTTCTATGCTTATATGTATGTAGAAAACTTATGTCTTATGCCAATGTTATATTTTCATGGATTATGATCTTTGATTCCTTTATGATTTATATCATATGAACAACCAAGATTTATACCATTACTTAATATTATAATCTATGATATTCAAGGTATGGTTTTAAAATATTATTCTCATCAAATAAAACCCTTATGATTATGTTAGTTTTAAGTGGTCTTTGATATCTCCCTGGTTTACCATTACAAAGAATCATTTCTCACCCTTTCTTATGTTTCTTTTCCCCATGTTATGAAGAAATGTTTTAAGTATGATATGTCTAATAAGGGTTTTAGTTATGAATAAATTAGTGGGATATAATGTATATCCCTTATGATCAAGTTGTTTATGTATCCAAATTTCCAAATACACTAGACTTATATGATTCTGGAATGTATCATAATGTTATATATTGAATATTACTCAAATAAGATGGGAATTTAATTTATGAAAATTATGGTTCCCTAGATTTGGTATTAGATAATATTTTATTTACATTTTGAAAGTTGGATGATAAATCTTTATTGAAGAACCCTAGGATAATACTTAATATAGAAGAATTTTCTAAGTTATGGTAAAGAAAGAAAAATAATTTTATTAGAAAAACATCTATATCTAGATACTAAAAGTAGACATAGTTTTTAGAATAGAATAATCTAGGGTTAAGAACTATGAAAATAGTTAGTTGAGAATATATCTATCATCATTCTAGTTCAAGGTGAGTGTTCCCTTACTATACACCTAGTTTGACACTCTCAGGGTATATGCTTGGGTTAATTTATATTTTATTTTAGAACCATTATGAATGGTTTTTAAATAGATGGTAACCAAGGATGACCTAGGTTAAACCTAAGTTATCTTAGTTTAATTTTTTTTTCAATATTTAGACATCCTAAGAATGATTTTTCATGGTTGATCACTCTAATTAAAGATATCAGATAGTCATGCTTACAATTTCAGTTTTTTAAATGAATTGAAGAAAGAATTATAAAGTTGAGGTGGATACCTGTATGGTTAAATATTTAAGTGTATTATTTTATCATAGTTATATTAATTAATTTATATCATAAAAATTATCTAAGAATGATAATCAATATCCTCATTTATTTGATGTTAAATTAATAGTTAAGACCCCTAATGTTGTGATGATCACAACTCAAGTCTATGATTCACCACCAATTGAATTTTACGATAATATTCTTCAGAAAAATATTATTATTCTCCATTTAGTTAAATTTGATGATTTATTAATCATGGATTAGATTTATTTACATAAATTATACATTAATTACCAAAGAAATAAACGTTTGATATTATGAACCAACCTATGATCGTATATTAGTGTGATAATAAATATGAACTTATGATGGAAATCACATCCATTATATGGGTCATGAATCCAATTCAAAAAGGGTTTTTATATCATATGGTTAGAGATAAACTAATCATTAAAGATATACCTATTTTAAGGGAGTGTATTTATGTCTTTTCAAAAGAGTTTCCTTGACTTCCATTGATTTTTGAAGTTAAATTTTTAATAGAACTCAAACATGGTGTTGCACTTATTTCAAAGAATTCATATAGAATGGCCATAATTTAGTTTAAGGGATTGAATATGTAAATCAAAGAGAATCTTGAAAAGGTATTCATTTGACTAATTGCATCACCTTGGAGTTCACATGTTCTTTTTTAAGAAAAAAATATGGATCAATAGAAATTTTTATTGACTATCAAGAACATAACAAGATCACAATCAATAAAAAGTATAATATACCATCTATTTGTGATTTATTTGATCAACTACATGGATATCAATACTTTTCCATGATTTAAATTCATTCTAGATGTTATCAATATATATTTAATATGGAGGATATACCTATGATAGCATTATTTTCAAGGTATGGACACTATAAATTTATAGTGATGTCATTTGGTCTTACAAATTACTTTTCTGTCTTCATGGATTTAATGAATATAGTCTTTATAAATTACTTTTATTAGTTTTTAGTAGTATTTATAGATGATATTATTATATATTCAAATAGTAAGGAAGATCATGAAGATCACTTGATACTTTTTCTAAAGACCCTAAGGATGATTTTTATGAAAAAATTAAAAAAAAGTTTCAACTTTTTATAAAAATAGTTTCATTTTTAGGTCATATAATATCAACTTAGGGTATATCAGTAGATCCATAAAAGATGAAAGTTATTGAACATTGTACCAAACCATCCATTATGACTAAGATTTTTATTTTTACTTGTTTGTATGGATAGTATCAAAACTTTTTAGATAATTTTCCATGGCTATAGGATCCACTCATAAAGTTAACTCTGAAGTGATCCAAGTTCTTTTGGACAGATGAATGTGAAGAAAATTTCATGGAACTAAAGAGAAGCTTATTCAGTGAACCTATGCTTATAGTACCCTACAATAGATAAGATTTTGTGATCTTTAGTGATGCGACATAGAAGGAAATGGGACGAATCCTCATATAAAATGATATGGTGATAGCTTATGTCTCATGACAACTAAAGGTTCATGAGAAAAATTAACCAAGTCATGATTTGGAGATAATTGTGGTAATTTTTCATTGAATATATGGATTAATTATATTTATGGAGAAAGGTGTGATATATATAATGATCATAAAATATTTAAGTATATATTCACTCAAAATATATAAATATGAACCATATAATATGGTTGGGTTGATTAAAGATTATGACTGCTCAATACAAAACTGCCCAGGGAAAGAGAAAAAGGTGGTGATGCTTTGATTCAAAAGGATCATGATTGATTTTCTATGATTACGAACACAAAATATACAATATTTATTGATTTTCATAAGATATATCTATAAATATTGGAGGAAGGGTAGAAATATTATCTTTCCCAAATGATTGTTCAACCATATATCAATCTCAAGATTAAAGAGGTATAGAAAGAATGCGTGGAACTAGATAAGAAGGTCAGAAATCTTCCTAAGTTCAACCTTGATTTTTATGGATTTATAATGTTTAATAACTATTTAATTGTTTCGTCCATACCATATTTCAAGGAGTTGTTGGATGATTCTTAGAGTTTATCATTCTTTATTCACCCTATAAGTAAAAATATATATAGTTATATGAAAGAGTATTTTTGGTGAGACAACATAAAGAGAGGTATTTCAGAGTATGTATATCGATTCTTGGTATCTTATCAAGTTAAGTATGAGAGATATAAGTTTATAGGGATTTTAAAAATATTACCCATAACATAATGGAAATGAGAAAACATCACCATGGATTTTTTCATCAAACTCCCTAAAATGTCTAAGATTCATGATGCAATTTGGGTTTTAATCAATCACCTTACAAAGTTATCACACTTAATTTTTATCATGGAATATTTATATCTTGATAATATTTCTTAAATATACATTAAATAAGTTCATAGTTTTATGGAGTACCACATTCTATTGTATCAAACCAGGATCTGAGGTTTACCTTGAGGTTTTTGTGAAGTCTTCAACAGGCTCTGGATATACAGTTGAGTTTCAGTAAAAATTATCATCCTCAAATATATTTTTAGTCTGAGAGAAATATTCAAACCATAAAAGATATATTGGGATCTTTTTCAATGGATTTTAAAGGTTTTTGGGATCATAACCTTCCTATAATAGAGTTTTCTTACAACAATATCTTTCACTCAATCGTCCAAATGTCTCCTTATGAATCCCTCTATGAAAAGAAGTGTAAAAAACCAATTTTTTGGGATGAATTTGTAAACAGAAACCTATCATGGAATAATATGTCTAATTAAATGACAGATAAAGTTAGATCCATTCATTAACACATTAAGGTATCTCATAGTTGACAAAAAATTTATGCTGACAATTATCAGTGAAATCTAAAATATGAAGTTTGTGAGAAGGAATTGTTGAGAATTTATACATAGAATAAGGTTATGATATTTTTAATTAAAGAAAAGTTTATACCAAGGTAAATTGTATCCTTTTATATTATTTATCAAGTAGGTATGGTATCATATCATTCATTGCTTCCATCAAAACTCTCTTAAGTTCACGATGTGTTCCATTTATCTCTCATGAGGAATTAATAATGGATACTTAGCATGTACTAGACTTGGAGGTTATTCCACTAGATCATGATATTTTTTATGAAGAAAAACCATAAAAAATCTTGGAACATAGAGATAAATTTCCATAGAATAAGATTGTTCACCTTGTTAAATTTATATAGAGGAATCAGAATTTCGAAGAAGCTACTTGGGAACCTGAGGATGTGATGAAACAAAGATATCCTCATTTGTTTGTATAAATATGATATAATTTCAAGGGAAAATAAATTTAAGGGGGGTATAATTTAACACCATAATATTTAATGATATATTTTTATTCAAATTAATTTAATTTCTTAGATAGACTATGATCCATGTAACTTAGAGTTTAAACAAACCACTATATACTATTGAAGTCTTATTATTTAAGGTGAAAGTTACCACCTAGCCATTGGATTGGAGAGTGTATATAGGACTAAATAATTTAGGAAAAATTTATTCTTTACACATGTATAAAATTAATTTATTGGTTTTCAATTTATTAGAAATGAAAATAAAAAATATTTCAAAGTAAAATTAATAATTTTACTGAAAAAATGTTTTTTTCACATAATGTGGTTTTATCCTAATAAATTAAATTAATCACTATTGGTGAATAATTTTAATAAAATTTATATTATGTATATATATATATTCAATAAAAAAATTAACATTCATCTAATATTATTTCTAGGCATTGGATAAGAGTAAATTTAGTTTTATGATTAAAAATGTACTTTTCTAAAAAATAGTTTTCATCATGATTTGTGTATTTATTTTAAAATGAATTTCTACCACTCATATAAATTGAATATTGAAAAGTAGATCCCACATTTAGAATCAATATATTAAATTTTACTAAATAGGTCCATTGTATTTTTTGTCATTATGAATAGTAACCTTGGTAAAAAATCACCTTGGTAAGGGTAAAACGATTAAAATAGGATTAAAACTTTTGAATAACACTTTAAATTTTATCTAATGCTTTAATTTATCATATTTTATGAGTTTGGTTTAGACATATCTATCCAAATCTCGAATATATGGCCACTTGGTTCCAATTTTCTTTGATTATGAACTTTATATTAATTTAAGAAAATAAAAAATACAAAATATCACTCTCTTGATTTTAATATCTCTAAATAATGATAAAAAGAGACTAAGTCTAATTAAAAATGTTTGTTTGAAATATAAATTAATTTTTTTATCAAGGTAATTTATTTTTTATTTTTAGTGATTCAATAATTAATTTAAATTCTTATACAACACCGATGTGATATTTATTCAATTAATAGAAAAATAAAATAAAATGTTTTTAAAATATTAAAGGAAATAAAATTTGGATAAATAATTGTATTTAATAAATTTTTTATATAAATATAACATATTAGGGAATTTTTAAAGATTCATATTCTAATTTATTTTCATTCAAGTTGTTTTCAAAGTTAAATTAAATGAATAGTTTTAAAATGACATTAATAATATTTTATAATAAATAAAATTTTATTAATTGATTTAAAATCCATAAAAATATTTACTTAAACCAAGTGATTGGGATATTAAGGAAAATATAAATCATTTTCCATTAAGAGTTTCTTTTATTTTTATAGTAACATCCTTGACCCTTAAAGAGTAAAAAACTTTGATTTGTGGTAATTATTAAAAGGGTTAACTGGGGATTAAAACTAGGCGATAATGGTGAAAAAATCCCCTAAAATTAATTAAAATTTTATTATATGAGATAATTTAAAATAATAATCATATTATATTTTAATTATATTAATTTCTATACATTTTTTAATAAAATTAATTTATATTAATTTAATACCTTAAGTAATTCCAAGAGTGCCCCTCCCCTCACTAATAAAAGGGCACCACCTCTTCTTTGTTATTAACAATTTTTTAGACTTATATATTAGAAAATACCTTCCATAATACCTTTTATTACATTAACACATCATATAGATTTTATTCTTTCCAAAATACCATCCTTATAAGTCTTAATGTGTAGAACAAATAAGGTTTTCTCAATGCATTGGTATAATTCTTAACAAAGTGTTTTCAATTTTAGTTCTTCTTCCACAACCAATAAATCCATGGATATATTATAAAATAATGAATTATGTATCTTAAATATACTTAATTTTTATCATTATTATGTAAAACCCAATTTCCACATTCTTTTTATCTGTTGGAAAACCATAGCGTCGCTCGTGCATACGTGTGGACTACCACCTCCATGAAGTGATGTAATTCATTTTTCATTAATGATTAACATAGATGGTAATAAAGATATATTTAATTAATATATAATATATATGATATAAAAATGATACTATAAAATGGAATTTTTATTTACCTTTCTTTTATTCCATCCATAAAAAAGTGAAAACAATATTCATGCGAACATACGACTTTTCGTCTCCATGGATGATGTGATTCCTTTTTTTATATCTATATTTTATGGATGATTATAAATTTATTTATATATAATGAATATAAATTATATTTATATAATTTTTAACATTTTTTAGATTATTTAACAGAGATCCAAGTATAAGGACCATAACTACCAAACTGGAATTCTCATGGAAAATGAAAAAGTTAACACCTGGAAATGAAGATTTTAATAAGAAATTATTTATAAATGGGAATTAAAATATTATAATTGGTTAATATATGATACTATAAATATGTACATAACTATTTTATAAAATTATAATAAATTTAAATTTACTGTATGGGAGGTTGAGGTTCTTTTGAAGCAAGAAAAACTCACTGTAAGGGTTTTATGTTTCAATCTCATTATTTACCAGGATTATTTATGATTAAGTATCTGATAATAAAATTTCATGATATACCTATAAATAATTAACATTAATTATATTATACTCTGTATATTTCTTTATAAAACATTTTTTCCTTTCATTTTCTTCTCTTTAAGTACTCAAGAGACCGAAATAATATTTTTAAGGAAAAATTGACTTTATCTTTTTAGTCGAAAATCTATTTTCTTCTATGTCCATGTTTTATAAAAAATATAAATAATGTTTTTATTTTCCTATGTTTGTTTAAATTCATTTTTACCCATGATATAATTTTTAAAAAATAGTTTAAAAAGAATCTTCTTGTCATTTTGTGAATGAGGTGCATTTTACTTTTTACCAAAAATGTAAAAGTAATCATTGTTTTAAAGTACACGATATGAATAGAACTTCCTGATATCATGAATGCTCAATGATTTTAAGGTTCCCTTAAAAATTTCCAAGTTTATTTTTAAAGTAAATATTTTTCCTTAATATTTGGGAAAAATAGATTTTAAAGAAGTGATTTCAAAATAAAAAAATTATTTTCTTCAATAAATATTCCAAATATATTTTAAATTAATTTTCATATAAGATGACATCCTTTGACATTACTTATGATTTAATTAGGATATGATCCAATTATACGATCCAATTTCATTATTTGGATGTCTTATGGTGATTGTGATTCTATAAAACCTATTTGTTTTTCGTGGTTTAATTATGTTATGATGAAACCTTTATGAAACATGTTTCTTTTCCATGGGTTATGCTATTATTTTATGATTAAATTCATATGAGAATTAATAATTTTTCATGGGTTATGCTAGGATGAATGATTTATGATCTTATAGTACACATATGTATCATTTCATTATGTCATGTGTGGGACCAAAATTATATATCCCTCCAATTCATTGGGTAAAGATGGATATCTTATTAGATAATAAGGAAAGTAATAGGGAGTGAACTCAATTTATCAAGGGACGTTTTCCACTATCAAAGTATTGAGAGTAAACCATGAATAAGTATGTGATGGTTTGAGGAATTAACTATAACACCCCTAAATAGTAAAAAATTTGTATTCAATATCATTTATGACATGAAAACCCATGTCTAAAAATGGTAATATATCAACCCGATATATTATAATATATTTACTATCTTAAATAAATATAATATATTATATAGCTTGTAATTCACACAATACAGAGTTATCTTGTGTTACATGAAAGAGATAACTTCCTGGATATCTTTTACTACATGAAATAGAAACCTTCATTGATAGCTTGTGTTACATATAAGAGCGAACTTTCACGATATCTTGTGTTATACGAAAGATCAAGTTCACCAAATAACAATGTATTATTAAAATATTAATATTTAATATAATATGATATAACATAGACATTATGTTATAATATATGCATAGTATAAACTAAATAATAAAAAATTTTGTTTTATATAAATATAATTTAATTAATGGGTTACCAATTAATGAGAAATGAAAATAAGAACCAATTACATATAAAAAAGAAATATTATTATTTGTATTATTCCAAAGGAGTTTTATCTTAATAAACATAGTTAATTACAATGATTGAATGTTTTATTGAAATATATAGGTTATATATCCAATAAAATATTTTTTATATTCATCCATTATGTTTGATAATCATAAGATAATAACCAACCCAATTTCCCACATAAAAACCTATATTTTTATAAAGGGAATTTTACCACCTATTAATGAAGAACCCATTTTAAATATGAATTTTTTCACTTTAATTGATTTAATATGTCAAAATAAACTTTATATTTGAAATATAAACATAAAAATTGGGTTAGGTTTATTTTTTTATAATTTTCATAAACATATCATTTTTAATGAATAGTTGAAAATACTAAATTTTAGTGCAAAACTACTCTTTCATTTAATTTATTTATAATGTTAATTTTAATTGGTTTTAAAGTTTAATTAGATAATTTTTTATCAATAATACAATTAATGTCATTTGAATCAATTTTACTTTGAAATTGACTATAAAACATAGGAAATTTTCTGATGCTTTTACTTTAAAAACATGTATTGTTGTCCCATTTGTGGGATTAAATTTAAATTAATTTAATCCCCTTATATGATTTCAATTTGTAAAAATTGATTAAATAATTTTAATAAGAATAATTTATAATTTATAATATGTTAAACTTTGTTTTTGAAAAAAAATATTAGTGAAAGTGATTAAAATTAATTATAATTATTAGTGAAAAATAAAGATTAATAAACTAGTAAACCATTAAATTAGGGGCCCAAATGACATATCCACTTGTCCAAAACCCATTTTATGGTCCAAATGTTTCCATGAAAATTAAATTATTTATTTGTTTTGGTTTTGGATGACTTTTTTTAAGTAAAAAAGTTGGTACACCTAACTTGTTTTCAAAATATAAGTGATTCCTTTTCCTCCCTTTTAAAAGGCCACCAACTCTCTCCATTTTTTCACCTATTAAACCCATTAGGTTCAGCCAATATCTACCAAAATATATTCCAAATAACCCTCCCCTTGAGCTTGATTCCTCCATACCTGTATAAATCCTTCCGAGGATTCTCTTTGGTGTAAACCAAAAGGAGTTACTCGGTTTTAAGGTAATATTTTATGACGATCTCTTTTATTTTATTTCCATTATCCAACCCTTTAACTCTTATTATTATATGATTTTATAACAACACTAGTATCCTCAATATACTAGTATATTTTTATACTAAGGGTTCAACCTACATTTAGAAACACTTCCATCTAATTGGTAACGAACATACTGTTTTTGTGTACGGTGAACTACTGTATCACGAAACGATGATTGTTCAATTTTCCTTTACCACATATAATGGTGGAAATTATAATGGAAAATATATTTATATATGTTATATATGATATTTATTATGTATTTATTCTTCTAAAATTCTTTTATAAGATATATTCTTATAATCTCTATTTTGTGGGAATACGATAACATCGTTTGGGTAAGTGTGGACTATCGCCCCCTCAAAGTGATGTGATTCGTCAACACGATCCATGGAATGTATAAAGGATTGTTATAATTAAAAATATGATACATAAAAAACATATATACTATATTCATGACATATTTATTTTTATTTAAATATATATATCATTTTCTCTATTACCCTTTCACACACTTAAAAAAGTGATAATGTTATTCTTGGATGTGTGGACTACCACCTCCTGGACATGATGTGATTCCTTTTTCATAACAATAATTCTATATATAAGTATATATAATTAAATAATATGTTACTTATGATAAAATTATAATTCTGTAAATATATAATGTTTCTTACCTTCTTTTCATAACGATCATTAAAAAATAATAATGTTACTCATGTGTACGTACGACCTACCGTCTCCAAGATTGTAACATTGATTAATTTTTCACAACCATATATAAGGATTATTTTTAAAAGGATAATTGATTTAAAAATATGGATATTAATTCATGATTATTATTCTGTATATTTTATATAATGACTCATTTTACCATAGTTGACCTACCAAAGTTGTTTTTGATGCATAAACCAAATTTGGTCTAAACACCCAACGTAAACAAAAATTGTATAAGTAGTTTTATACAATATAGTAAGAATTGAAATAAATTTAATTATAAAAATGAAAAATATTATCAATAAAGTAAATATTTAACATAAGTTTATTATAAATTAAGTTAAAGTACGTTCACCTAAAATTAAACGCAAGGTAAGGTATTTTCATCTCACTTTTTACTTCCATGAGATAAATGTCATGTTCACCACTTACTTATTTTATGTGGTGTATCAACTACTCATTTTTATATATTATATCTTGAATTAATTTACCATAATGTTATTTAAAACTTACATTTAATAATATTTTTCAATGAGGTTTATGATTTAAATATTTTTTAAAGTGGTATGGGACACTTTGGAATGTTTAGAGATTATTTTCCTCAATAATAAATTTAATTATCTTTCATTAGTGTTTCCATTAGAGAAAATTATATGACTATTGTTCAATAAAACCTTTAATTTTCTCTCATATGGTTATTAAAGACCATTTTCAATTATTAGTACCATTTTTCAATCTGTAGTAATAAAATTATTTTAGAAAATGTTTTTAAGAAAACCTGACTTTATTTATCCTCTTATTCAGAGAACCTGTTTTCTTCTAAAAAATGTTTTGTTAAAATGTTTTAAAAAATTAATTTTCAAATAAAATGTTTTTCAAAAAAGGATATTTTCATCAAGAATATTTTAAAAATATTTTTATAATATTTCCATTCATCAATGAAAATAACCCTTATTTTTACTAAACTTTGGATATGTTGTATTGATACTGTCCATAATCTTCCTTTAGATGGTTTAATATTGATTTGGTCGAGGATATTATTCAAATTCACTTCCTTGATTCATTTTTTAGTCCTCTTGGAATATTTAATCTCTTATTATCATTGAACATTGAATTTCCCCAAAATTATCCATTTCATTTAACATGAATATTTATATTTCCTAAACTATATATCATTTTTTATATGGTGTTTACTTCGAAAGTTATTTGATTATTTGGGGGAAATATTGATAAACCTGTATTCTTTA
Organism: Viscum album; assembly: GCA_963277665.1. NCBI lineage: Eukaryota > Viridiplantae > Streptophyta > Magnoliopsida > Santalales > Viscaceae > Viscum > Viscum album. The sequence continues at coordinate 1,544,915,997 of OY728153.1, read as the reverse complement.
TTCAATATGAATACTTGATAAGGCATATTGTTTATTCAATATGTGGAATACTTTGGACATGCAATACACGGGTTGGGGACCATTTAAGAAAATCCATATGGGTTGGGGACCGGTTAATAAAATCCTATTGATGCATAGGTAGTCTCATTGGATGAATTAGTTGCGCAAATTGGAATAGTAAAACTCTCTCTTGATGGTAATGGTTCCATATACCTAGGAAAAATGGCCTCCAATAATTGAGAATTTACCTCTTTTAGTTTCAGTTATTATTCATACATTAGATCTTGCATTGACATATCTATGGATACATTTAATTTTTAGTTTATTGATAAAATGGAATATGTTTTGGTTTCTTACCATTCCATATTGATTTTACCTTATATAACTATTTGAATGGAATTTGTTTCCATTTATTACCTTTTCATAATGTTTATATACCTCATTCTTAGTTTTTTGATTATATGGTATGTATGTTGTATTATTTACTATGCCATAATTATTAATCTCATTGATTCATTGTCACTTCCATTATACTTTATCCTTACTTATCATTTGAGCTCACCCTTATTATATTTCTTTCCCAATGAATCCAAGAAGTGTACTATTAAATATATGTAGGGATTTAATATATGGAATAAAGTAATACTAAAAGTTATTTATTTATTAATAATTAAAAAAAATATGTTGTAATTAGTGTATTCCTTTGTAATATAGGACGTGTTTATGTTTCTTGTTTACCAATACTTCTAAACTATTTGGTCCTTAGGTATTTGATTCCTTGTAATCTTGTTAATGAAATTGATATAAAATGTTGGCTCTGTGATTTTTGGGGTCAGGTCTCTATAGTTGGTATCATAGGAAGTTTAATAGAAACCTTGGGAACTAGAATTATGAAATCATAGGTTAGATAACATAAACCTAAGGTATAATTTGAGGATAATTATAGAATAAAATCCTATAATTTTCATAAGGTAGAGATTATGTGGGTCTTCCTAGCTTTAAATACTTCTCTAGATACTACAAATGGACATGGTTATGGCACAGATGTACCTAGGAGGAATAAATCTAACAAGGTGTTTCAAACCAGAGTTAGGGTAACCTAGTACATGACAAATGTCCTTACTGTGCACTTGGTTTGACACTCCTGAAGGATTTGATTAAGTTAACTCACATTTTATTTACAAGCCACTAGGAAGGATTTGGATAATGAATAAACTAGTTTAAACGTAATATTTTTTAGATTGAATATAAGGTGTCATGATTTAGAAATTATGAAAATGATATTATGGATAAACATTAGACCAAGGAAGGACCTATGTTAAAATATAATGGATGAAGTATTTATGTATTGAGGATGTATTGAAAACCATAGTTAAGAGTCTATTTAATGATCAAGTTTAAAGTATGTCCATTGTATTTATTTTTTAAATTATATTAAATTGGTTTTAGAAAAGGATAACTTTTAAGCCAAGTGACAAAAAATCAAATTCGAAAAGTTTGTGTGTATTGAACCCATGACCGAAGGACGATAAGGGTTTTATTAGAACAACTAACCTATGAAATGTCCTGGTTAATTTTTAATTTTTTTAGTTAAATAATTTTATGAACAAATGTTAATGTTGAACCAGTAGTATCACTTTTGAGTATTTGATATTAATCAATTAACTATTTTGGTTTTGTAAGATAGTTAAAGACAAATATTCATACTTGTCACTATTTTATAGGCCTTATGATCCTTTAAAATTTTATTTTAGTTCTTCAGGCAAAAAAAATCAGTATTGAAAATTAATTTCTGGGAGTAAAGGAATGAATTATAATTTGATCAAAGCACAAAACAAAGTTAGGATTGTTCATACGAAACTGAAACCTATCAAGTAATAATATGTCATTATATTATTGGTCAATAAAATAATAACCCAATATTAGGAAAATTACTTCGAAATAAAATTTTATCTAATACCTTAATATTTTTTAAACCGATGGTCTTTGAAATCATCACAGATTTATGGATTTTAGGACCTCAATTTTCTATTGATCATTCAATTATTTGTGATTAATGACCTCATTCTATTCCTATAAATATTTATGATTTTCCTTTAAGTATTTATTTTCACTTTCCACTAATGTTCTACTACTTAGACACAAAGATGTATGGTAGTTCATGTGACCTTCTCACTTCCCATTTTCTCTTTTATAGAGGATGTTTTACGAACCTTTCTCATGATGTGGGATTTTGACATAGGAAATATCAAACAATCTATCACCAAGATAAAGTTTAAATTGTGAGGACATAAATTAATTAAGGATGGGGGAATGTAAAAGCCTGGAATTATAAAGTAAAAATTTGTATTCAATATTGTGTATGAAATGCAACACCATGTGTAAAAAGAGAATAAATAAACTTAAGACATTACAATATATTTACTATCTTAAATAAATATAATATATTCTATATCTTTTAATTCATGTAAAACTGAGTTAGCTTATGTTACATGCAAGAGAAAAATTCCTCGATATCTTGCATTACATGAAAGATCGAACTTACTTGATAGCTTGTGTTACATGCAAGAGAGACCTTCCACGATAGTTTTCATTACACACAAGACTGAGTTTCACCAAATAAAAATGTATTATTAAAATATTATTATTTAATGTAATATGATATAACCTAGTTTTTATGTTAGTAGTTATGAATAATATTTAATAACTTATGAAAATTTATGGTTTACATAAATATAAAATGAATTAATGGGTTACCAATTAATGAGAAACAAAAATAAGAACCAATTGGATATAGAAAGAAATATTATTATTTTTATGCTTCCAAAGGAGCTTTATATTAATAAACATAATTAATTACAATTAGTGAGTAATTTTAATGAAATAATATGTTATATATTAAATAAAATATTTTTGATATTCATTCATTATGTTTGGTATGAATAAGATAATAACAAATCTAATTTCACCCATAAAAACATATATTTTTATAAAGGAAGTTTTACCGTATTTTAATGGAGAACTCATTTTAAATATGAATTTGGACACTTTAATTTATTTAATATGTAAAACTAAACTTAATCTTTGAAATCCAAATATAAAAATTGGGTTAGGGTGATTTTTTCATATTTTTTGGAAATAAATCATTTTTTAATGAATAGTTAAAAATATTGAATTTTAGTTCAAAAATGATTTTTCATATAATTTTTCTATAAGGTTTGTCACTACCTATCCTAGAGGGGGACCTTTTTTGACTACTTGAATATCACCTCTAATAGGTCAGGGGCTAGTGATTAGTGTTGAGTAGGCATATCCCACAAATGGGAGGCATTTTCCAAAGTACCTGTACACATCTACACATCTCCAAGCCCAAAATACAGAAAAGTAAAAACACTAAGTAAAAAAATGAATGCATACCACTATATCCCAACCAATAGAGTATGATAGTAAACTAAGGTATAGTTAAGTACAACTGCGTGAGAACACAATCCCACCAAAAATAAAGAGTCTATAGCACAAGGTCCAGAAGCTCGTCTGCAAAAAAATCATACCTGAAGGGTAGGTACGGGAACAGTTGTCTGAAGCTGCAAGAGCACACCTCAACTGTTTGGTCACTCTCTAAGAACCACCTTGACCTAGTCCACCTAGGACTCTATTAAATCATTTATGGACTTCATAGGACATGACACATGCAGGGATATCTCATGTAGGGGTCAGTAAAACAATACTCAGTAGAACACCCTGAAACACAAGGTAAAAGACCACAGAGAAAACATCACTAAGAAGATACAGTTAGCTCAAAATAGGCATATGTATATGAAACATATAATAAGAACATATAGGTATACTAGTAAAGGATTCCAAGACTCAATCTTTCATCCACTACCAGCTACACAATTCCCATCATATCATGCTCGTCCTGAGAGATCTCACTCCTCAAGCTATCTGATAGAAGCATGTAGAACAGGTACACCAAAAGTAACAAGAAGAACACTATGGTCTCAAAAAGTTACGTAGTTTACTTAAGTAATCCAATCTTGCTAAAACTAAGCATTTCGATAACACATGGAGTGTTGGAAACACACGGAGTGTCAATAACACACGGAGTGTCGGAAACACGTGGAGGTTCGGTAACACGCAGAGTGTTGATAATTCATGCAGACCCCAAGTCACATAGTCACCAAGTCACATCCAAAAATCAACCACTGAAAAATTCCTAAATCACCCCCACTAGGTCTAGTCATGTGTAATGGGAAGAATATTATCTCGATACATATATAGGGGGTCCCCCATGCCCAGGTCTCACTAGGGGGACTCCTCACCCTATTGGAAACATCATCCAATATTAGGGACAAGTTCCTGTGTAAATATTGGTCACAAATTTTCCAAAAACCCTATCTAAGGTTCCATGAAGAAAAGTGAGGACTGATCGGGCATCTCTGTGTGATACATGCTCCAATCCTCTTAGTCAACTGTCAAAGTCGGGCTGAGACAACTCACTTCAGAATATGGGTCATCCTCTATGACGGGAATGGGATCCTACATCAAACCCTCATAGGGAAAGACCAAGGGTATGCTCTCAACCTATACTATCATCCTCTATGATAGGAACAAGATCCTACATCAAACTCTCACAGTAATAGATAAATAGAACACTCCCAACATCTTCTGATCTAACTAAAAACCCATCAAGCCATCTAAAAAGGACCACCTCAATATAAGGGTCCCAACACCATATATTTATCATAAATCATATGCTTATTTTGAATGATATGACCATTTTAGTGAAAAGGCCTAATATGGGTCTCGTCCGGGTCTGACCCGAACTGCCGGACCCGACTCGGCCCACCAGCTAACCCAACTTGGTCTGGTTAGCCCGACCTGGCCTGCTCTGACTCAAACTAGCCTGGACCACTAGGCATGCTAGACCGCAGCCTACTGGACCTACTGGATCATGGCCCACTGGGTTGTTGGGACACTAGAGTAGCTCGTATCATATCGTTCGGCCCGCATTGTGGGCTAGTTTGGTTTCACTACATGTGGTTTTCCAGACTACATGCCTCTGCCTAGTCAACATTGTGTCATCACATTCAAGGAGAGTGACCATCGCGTCCCAGCTTCCCCATGACCTACTATCACTATAGGCTCCACATAGACCACAGCCGCATACGTGGTTCCCTTATCCACGTCCTTGGTCACTGCCCAGGGCACCACTTCGGCCGTAGTCTCCCATGTGGTCCCATTGGTCCGTATTCCTCCTCTGACGGCTATTAGTGGCGACCTTCCATTGTTCTCCACATATTCACATGATCGTTGTTGATCACCAGCATCGATGTTCTAGTGGCCCCTTCTGTAGGCCACCAGTTCACCTCCACTGATCTGTTTTTTGAAATATAAGCACACCATAAATCCTTAGATCATGTTCTTCATCACCCTGGGCTCGGATCAATATTATGATTCATCCTAAAAAAACCACTTGAACTAAAATATCTCCTGAACCACTTTGTTTTGTCCTTTACCATCATCATTACACCTCTTTCATTCCATGTCAATACCAGATCTATGATATCAGATCGTTGCGCCAAGGATCAAGTGCACAATAATCGATCAATCTCAATATGTCAAGTCATGGGCCAAATAATGAATGACCACAAAAAAGGAAGAACATGGGTAAAAATTACAAATTAACCAATATGAATGGACCTTGATTGATGTTCATGTCGATTGTGGTTCATTTCCATTAGAATAACAATTGAAATCCAACAAATAATCACAAGATCATTATCCCATTAAAACCCTTCAAAGGTAAATCTCATCCCAGAACAAAAATCGATTCGTAGGATAATCTATTTTTTGGATTGGTCTGTGTTCATCATGGAATTAATGAATGGGGAAAATAAATCAAATCACAAAATCCCTACCTTGATTCAGTTCAATCACTGATGAAGAACATTCATCATGTCATTGTCATGGGTGAAGATCTTTCAAATCTAAGGTTCGTCATTGATCATCGATCCATGATCCACCACCGTTCATTGAGAGAGATCTGTCTTTTTCCCTCATAAGAATTATGGGGTTATGGTGATAACCCAGAATTATCTGTCAAATGCGTATTAAAAGAAAATGCGTCATTGTATCAAGAATAAAATATTTTTTTAAAAATAGTTTAATTACATTTACATCCAAAAACTATCTTTCACTGCCACCCCTGTGTCAGCCAATATTATGCCTTCCCTTAGGAAAGAACCCCCTTACAAACTCAATGGTGGTATCAGATTTCTAATCTTAGTTATATTTTATGAGTTATTAGGACTTTAAAATAAAATAAAATAATTTAATTATTTTATCTATGGTTACGTGCCTGATGGATTTTCCTATAGATGACCTTCATCGACCAAGGTTTGGTGGCACCTAAGGTAAATCCCCTATTCTGAGTTCAATGGTGCCCTCAGATTTATGATCTGATAAACCACTTAAAATTTATTCTAATTTTTATGAAAAGTCACTCCCACATGCTATTAAAAACCAAAAACAATCATAAAATCATTTTGGGCACACCACATCTTAGAATTTCATGTTGTCTCAGTTCTTGGTCTCAAAATTTTCCCAAATAATTTCTAAAAATAAATTCAGGAAAATCCAAGTCATTACATTCTCCCCACCTTAGGTATTTATATCCTCAAAATCCAAAAAAAAGGTTACTCAGACAATTGAGGGTACTGAGCACAAATTTGTGCCTTCCGCTCTCATGTTCTCTCCTGGAAAATTTCGGACCACCACTGAACGTGCACTAGAGGAATCAACCACTCATAAAGTACCCCTTTCTATCAATCCTTGATCTCCACCGGGTTCTCAGCAAATTTTTTCCCAATCAATGACATGTGATGAATCATGCACATATCTCCTCAAATGAGACACGTGGAAGATGTCGTATACCTGGTCCAACTGTGGGGGTATATCCAAGTGGTATGCCACCTCACCAACTCTACACAGTATCAGGAAAGCAACAATAAACCTCAGAGATAACTTGTCATCCTAGACAAATATCTATATCTCATGTCAAGGGGAGACCCAAAGGAACACATGGTCTCCCTCCTCATACTCCAAAGGCCTCCATTACCTCTTAGAATAATATTTTTGACAGCTCTGTGTAGTCACCATCCATTCCTGGATGACCTACACCTTCTCTATAGTCACTTACACCAACTTTGGGCCCATGGGGATAGGCTCTCCTAGGTCTTCCCAATAAAGTGGTGACCTATAGGGTCACTCATACCAAGGCTTGAATGGTGTCATATCGTTGGTGTAGGGGTAGCTATTATTGTATGAAAACTCCACTAGGGGTAAAACAATCCTCAAAATTGTGGCCAAAACTTAATGTGAAAGCTCGTAGAATGTTCTTTAGAGCCTGAATGGCCCACTTAGTCTAGTTGTCTTCCTATGATTGAAACACTGTGCTCAAGCATAATTGGGTCCCAAAGGCCTCCTTTAATTACTTCCACAACCGGGATGTGAAGTGATCATAATGATCTAAAACAATCATTGACAGAACTCCGTGGAGTCAAACTATATCCTGAATGTAGAGTCATCCCAAGCTCTCAACTAAACTCTGCTCCCAGATAGGTAGGAAGTGGGTCGACTTGGTTAGTTGGCCAATGATCACCCATATTTTATTGTTACCCCTAGATGTACGTGGTAAACCCGTCATGAATTCAATTATTGTCCTATATCACTTCCATTCCAAAACTTCAAGGGGTTGAGTCAAACATGTTGGAACCTGATGCTCAGCCTTCATTTTTTGATAAGTAAGGCATCAAGACACAGACTCTACAACTTCTTTCTTCATCTTTGTCCACCAAACTGACATCTGAGGTTCTGGTAAATCATCACCACATCTAAATGTACCACTAAAGGGGATGCATGAAACTCCCTCTGAACCTCCTCTCACAATGCCACTGGTATCATCATGCTTCCTATGAATAGAACAACGTGCTCCCCACCTTTTTAAAATCTATAAGGGGAATTCCATGTGGATATTTGAAAACATAGAGGCTCACAGTAGATATCCCTAAGTTGTGCCTCCCTAACTTGATGATAGAGTAAAGGGGTGACAACCATTGACTAGAGATAAGTTATTCCATCTCTATCCACAAAGGATATCTATAATGAGGTCAATTGATTTGATGCCTTTTTCACCAACTGCAAGCTATATCTTCTATTGAGAGAGTCTACTACCACATTCCCCTCCCTAAGAGTATAGAGAATATCCATGTCATAGTCCTATAGTAACTCCATCCATCATCTATATCTCAAGTTCCAATCCTTCTAATAGGATATATACTTGAAACTCATGCGGTCAAAGTAGATGATAAATTGTTCTCCCATCACGTAAAGTCAACACATATTCAATGTAAATATTAATGATGAAAACTCAAGATCATGGGTAATGTAGTTCTACTCATTTGATTTCAACTAGCATGAACCATAGGTAATCACTTCTTTCCTCTGCATCAGGACACAACCAAACCTAGTTCAAGATGCATCACTGGACACTATGTACTCGACATCCTCCTTTGGAAACCTCTAGAGGGGAATGGTTGTCAAAATCTACCTCAAGAATCACTAGATCCATTACAACTCTGGTATTTTAGATGATATTCATGAGATCAAAAGAAGACCACCTAGGGATACCTAGGGTGAAACCGTGGGTCTTAGGAAGCCCTTCCTCTGCAAGTCCTCCAACTACACCCTTAGCTCATGAAGCTCTGCGAGAACCATCTAATATGCTATTGTAGATATCAATATCATCCTGGGGTGTAGATCAATGTATAAGTATATCTATCAGTGGGGAGGTAAACCTAGAACATCTTCAAGGAATATGTCCTTATACTCCTCCACCATTATAGAAAACTGAGGACTCAAAACATCCACTGCACTGAGGGTCATGCTAGCCAACTGAAGAGTAATCAACTACACTCTCCTATGCGTCAATCCATCCTAAGCTTTAAATATTTTCCTTTCATCAATAAAAAGGGAAATTTTGTTCTATTATTGCATAATAATTGCACCCTTGGCCTAAAATAATCAATATTAGTATGAATTGTGGCTACTAGCCCATACCGAGAATGACATCATAAGGCCTTGACGCTACTATCAAGAGATCATAACCGAAAATCTCGCCTTTAAGAGTCAGGTCACACTGTCAGAACTGGTGTCTGATCATTGAGTCTCCTCCAGTAAGAGTCTTTAAATGTGATGGTCAAGTCAATGGTTTATCCAGAATTTCTAAATATCAAACAAGAAAAGTGGAAGGAAATGAAAACACAAGCATAAGTGTCTATCTACTACAAAAAAAGTAGATTGACATAGATCATGCCTTGAACCATTCCTAGATTCCTTGGGTAATAAGCCTTGACCACCTATAGATGTCTCCTCCCATGTACTCTATCTCCCAGGGTCTAGTATGGACCACATGGGGGTGGTGGTGGTGACTTGTCAAAATGTTGGCCACCTCCTACTACTTCCCTAGATCCTCTGCCACGTTTTTCGCCCAATGGATCTGTATTCTCCTACCACTGCCTCTTCATTGTAAATTCATCAACTACCTCTCTGAATGCATCCTAAATAGTGGTACAATATCACATGGATAGTCTCTTCCCATGAAAATCATAGAAATACCTACGTCTCGGGCGACTATCATTCCCTTGGAACTTCTGATGAAACCTCTTATTATGTTTCTTACATTGTGAACCTACTATAAGTAGGTCCTACTAACTCTGCATCCCAGGTGAGTGATTCCTCAGAAACCTATGATATAAATTATAACCCTACATATCATCATCTAGCATCAAAATATCCATCCAAGACTTGGTCTAGAAATTTCCATACACCTAAACCATTGTAGGTGGGTCTATGAACTGATCAATAGGAGAGAGAGCCACATGTTGACCATCCTGAAGAAAAATTGCTCTGTAACTAGTTCCCCTTAGGAAGGCCTTTTCAAACATCAATTCTAAATCCCGATCTTGCTGTGAGAACCTCGCTGTCTGGAATCGTGAATAAATCCTATAAGGAAACAAGATGTATCACGGTTAAAAGATTATACATGGTGAGCTCACTCAAGAAGGACATGGAAAATAAAATCCATTAATATATTATGCATGTACCTTTATTTTTCCCTAAAATGAGTGTTTTTATGTACCGAGTTAAAAATCAGGTGTACAGGGTCCTGGTATATGGATATTTTGGACACCACACCAACACTAGAGTCCCTGTCCTAAAATACGAACTCAAAACACTTAACACTATTACCCCAAACCTATCTCACAGACTCTTAGTCCTAAAGTAGAACTGACCCCCCTTAGATACCACTCTATCATGACCCATCCCAGAGGGGCCCATGTCCTGACTACCCTAAGCCCACCTCCAATAGGCAAGGGGTTGGCGACTAGTACCAAGTAGGCATATCCAATAAATGGGAGGCATTTTCCGAAGTATATGTACACACTCACACATCACCAAGATAAAAATATTGAAAAGTAAAACCATTAAGTAAAAAAATGAATTCATGCCACTATATCCCAACCAATAGAGTATGGTGGGAAAGTAAACTGTCATAAAATACAACTGGTCTATAATACTAGCCCAATAAAAAAAAGTTTGTAACATAAGGTCTTGAAGCTCGACTGTAGAAAACCCTACCAGAAGGGTAGGTACATGAACAACTCTCAAAAGCCATAGGAGAACACCTCAGTTTTTTAGTCTCTCTTTAAGAACCACCTAGTCCTAGTCCACCTTGGACTCTATCAAAGCATTGATGGTCTGCACAAGACATGACATGTGCGGGAAAAGCCCGTGCATGGGTGAGTAAAATAATACTCAGTAAGACACTCTGAAACACAAGGTAAAATAATACATAAGATACATCACTAAGAAGATACAGTTATATCAACATAGGTATATATCTATAACACATATAACAATAACATCAAGGTATACTCGTAAAGGATTCTAAGACTAGAGGTCTCATCCACTTCTAGCTACACAGTTCCTCTCATAGAATGCTCGTCCTGAGAGATCACACTCGTCGAGCTATCTGATAGAAGAATGTAGAACATGTCTTCAAAAAGTACCTAGAAGAATACTAGGGTCTTGACAAGTTACGTATTTTCCCTAAGATATACAGTCCTATTATGACTTGAAGTTTCGATAACACACAGAGTATTGGTAACACATGGAGTGTTGGTAACTCATGGATCATCGGTAACACACAAAGTATCAGTAACACACAGACTATAAATAATTAAAGAATCCCCCAAGTCATGTAGTCTCCAATTCACATCCAAACAAAAACCACTGAAAACTACCTGAATCACACTAGTCAGGTATAGTCACATAGAATAGAAAGAATTTGATCTCGATACACAAATAGGGGGTCCTTTGTGCCCAGGGCTCACTGGGGGGACTCCTTGACCTACTAGAAATTTCATCCAAGATATGGGATAGGTTTCCATATAAATATTGGTCACACATTGTCCAAAAATCCTATCTAATGTACCATGAAGAGAAGTGAGGACTGATTAGGCCTCTCAGTTTGATACATAATTCAACCCACTAAGTCAACTATCGAAGCTGGGTTGAGGAAACTCACATTAGAATATGGTTCATCCTCTATGATGGGAATAGGATACTGAATCTAACCCTCATAGAGAAAGACTAAGGGTATTTTCTCAACCTCTACTCTCATCCTCTATGATGGGAATGAGATCTTGCGTCGAACCCTCATGGTAATAGACAAAGAGAATGCTCCCAACCTCTACTCATCTAACTAAAAACCCACAAAATCATTTCAAAAGAACATCCTCATAGAAGGGGTCCCAACATCATATACATCTCATCAATTAGACTCTCTTTTTAAAAGATATGGTCATTTTAGTGAAAAGGACCGATCCGGGTCTTGTTCAGGTCAAACCCTACCTGACCACCGGCTGACCCGACCCAATCTGGTTGACCCAACCCGACCTAACCTGACCCAACCTGGTTTAGCTCAAACCATCCTCGCCCATTGGGCCGACTGGACCGTGTACCAATAGAACCTATTGGATCACAGCCCACAGAGTTGCACGACCATTGGAGTGTACCAGATCATCTTGTTCAGCCTGCGTTACCGACAGATTTGGTTGCACCGTATGCAATTCATGAGACTGCATGCCTCCGGTTGGTCAACACGGCGCCACCATGTTTAACTTGGATGACCACCACATCCTAGCTCCCCCATATCTTCTTTCCACTGTGGGCTCCACACGGACCCCAGCTACATACGTCTCTCCCTTCAGCGCATCCCTTGTCACCACTCATGGCACCGCTTTAGCCGCGGGCTCCCACATAGCCCCACTGGGCCATGTTCCTCCTCCGCCGACCACCGGTGGACCATCAGTTCCCCACCAATGCTCTGTTTTTTGATACAGAACCATGCATGTGATCCTTGGTGCACATTTTTCATTTCCCTAGGATCAAATCAATGATACGATTCATCCTGATGAAAAACCGCTCAAATGAAAATATCCCCCGAACCACTTTGATCTATCCATCACTGTCATCTTCGTACATCCATAATTCCATGCTGATACCATATATGTGATATCAGATCATTATAACAAGTATCAAGTTCCCAATAACCGATTTATCGCAATCTGTCGAGTCACGAGCCAAACGAAAAATTCCCACGATGAACAAAGAATAGGGAGATAAAAGCATAAATCAACAAAGAGTAATGGACCTTGATTGATATTCATATTGATTATGATTATTTTTCATTATAAATAAAATATAAATCTAACAAATAATCACAAGATCATTCTTCCATCAAAACTCTGCAAAGGTAAATCCCACCCCGCAACAAAGATCAATCCACAGGCCAATATGTTTCTTGATTGGTCCGCGTTCGTCATTGAATTCATGAACAGGGAAATGAAATCAAATCAAAAACACCATACCATGATTTAGTTCAATCACTAATAAAGAGAGTTCATCACATCTTTGTTGGGGGTTAATATCTTTCTAATCCAAGGTTTGTCATTGATCGTCGATCCACAATCTGCATTGTTCATTGAGAGAGCTTTGTCTCTTTGACTTCGAGGAATTATAAGGTTATGGTGATATCCCTAAATTCCTTGAAAAATATGTATTAAAAGAAAATGTTTCATTTTGTCAAGAATAAAATATTTTATTAAAATATTTTATGACATTTATGTCCAAAAACTATCTTTCCCATTCATCCCGCTTTGGTCGATGTTAGGCTTTACCTAAGGAAAACACCCCCTTAAGAACTCAACGATGGTCTCATATTTCCAATTTGAGTTACTATTTATGAGTTATTAGGATTTTAAAATAAAATAATTATATTTAATTATTTTATTTATAGTTACATACCTAGTGTATTTTTCTATATATGACCCGCGCTGACCAAGTTTTGGTCACACCTAGGGTAAAGCCACTATTCTGAGTTCAACGGTGCCCTTGGATTTTTGAAATGGGAAAATGATTAAAAATTATTCTACTTTTTATGAAAATTCATGTGTGTGTGATATTATAAATATAACATTTTTCAATGAATCATTCCAGGAACACCAAGCCTCAAAATCGCACGCCCTCTCAGCACCTTGTCTCGGAATTTTAACAAATAATTTCTGAAATTAAATTTAGGAAAATACAATTCATTACAAGGTTAAATTATACTATTGATTGGTTTTAATGTTTAATTATAACATTTTTATATCAATTAATACAATTTGTTTCATTATAATTAATTTCAATTTGAAATTGAAAATAAAAACTTAGCAAACATTTGAACGTTTTTAATTTAAAAATCTACATTGTCGTCCCGTCTGTAGGACTAAATTTAAATTAATTACTACCACTTATGTGATTTTAGTTTGGAAAAATGGATTCCATATTTGTAATCATCATAATTTATAATGTCTCATAGGGTCAAATTTGTTTTTTACCAAAAATATTATTTAAAGTGATTAAAATTAATTACAATTATTAAGGAAAATATAAGCATAATTGAGGACTAAACCTTTATCTTAGGGGCCCAAATGACTTTTCCACTTTCCCAAAATGAATTTTATGGAAATAATTCGTCCATTTACATTCAATTATTTAGTTGGGTTGGTTTTTGTATGAATTGTTTTGGTTAAAAATGTGGGTACACCTAACATGTTTTCAAAATACTAAGTGAGTCATTTTCCTCCCTTATAAAATGCCACAGCCTATCCCCATTAATCACAGCTCTAAAACCACTTAGGTTCATCCAAGAACTGCCCAAATGGATTCCAGAAATCCCTCCCATCAACCTCTAATCCTCCCTTTAGGCAAAGATCCTTCCAAGTAATCCCTTTGGTATAAACTAAAAGGAGTTACCCGATTTTAAGGTAACATTTTCCAATGATCTCTTTTCTTTTATTTCCATTATCCAACCCATCAAATAATCTTATTATATGCTTGTATAACAACACCAGTATCCTCGATATACTAGGATGTTGTTATGATAAGGTTTCAATCTATACTTACACACACTTCCATCTAATAGGTGATGAACATATTGTTTCTGTGTATAGAAAACTATTGCCTCATGAAACGATAATTGTTCATCTTTACTTTACCAGCTCTCATGGTGGCCATTACGATTAAAAATATGTTTATATATGTTATATATGATATTTATTATTTATTTATTCTTCTTAAATTATTTTATAACACATACGATTATACTATCCATTTTTTGGGAATATGATAATATTGTTTGAGAAAGTGAGTACTACCGTCCCCACAAAGTGATGTGATTCATTCACACGATCCATGGAATGTATAAAGGAGATTATAATTAAACATATTATACATAAAAAACATATATATGATATTATTGACATAATTACTATTTTATATATATATATATATCATTTTATTTATTATCCTTTCACACACTTAAAAAGTGATAACGTTATTCGTGGATGTGTGGACTACCGCCTCCTCGACCGGATGTGATTCCTTTTTCATCACAAGAATTATATATAAGTATATATGATTAATAATATTTTATTTATGATAAAATTATCATTCTATAAATATATGGTGTTACTTAACTTTTTTCTATAAAGATCATTGAAAAATAAGAACGTTACTCATACGTACGTACGGCCTACCATCTCCATGATTGTAACGTTGATTCATTTTTCATAATTGTATATAATGATTGTTTTTTAAAGGATAAATTATGTATAAATATGGTAATTATTTCATTATTATTATTCTATATATGTTATATAATAACCTCTTTTAGGATATTTTACCTACCAAAGTTATTTTTGACACATAAACTGAATTTAGTTTAAACACCTGACATAAAAAGAATTGTTTAAGTAGTTTTAAACAACATAGAAAAAAGTTAAATAAAAGTAATGATAAACATGAAAAAGTTTATAAATAAATAAAATAATTAACAGAAATTTATTATAAAGGGGGTTAAAGGATATTCACGCAAAATAAAACACAAGGTAATTGATTTTTATCTCACTTTTTACTTCTGTGAGGTAAATGTAATGTTCACCACTTAATTTTTGTGTGTGCTGTATCTAATGCTCATTTTTATATTTTATATAATGAATTACATTACCATAATTTTATTTAAAACATACATTTAATATTATTATTCCATGAGGTTTATGATTTAAAAAATTTTAAAGTGGTATGGGACACTTTGGAATGTTTAAAGATTATTTTCCTCAATAATAACTTTAATGATCTTTCAATGGTATTTCCATTCAAAGAAATTATATGACCATTTTTCAATAAAACCTTTAATTTTATCTCATCTGGTTATTCATGACCATTTTCAAGTATTAGTAACATTTTTCTACTCTTTGGTACTCAAAATGTTTTTGATATTTTTTAAGAAAACACAACTTTATTTATCTCTTTAGTTGGGGAATCTGTTTTCTTCTAAAAACATGTTTTATTAAAAAAATTCAAAAGTGATTTTCAAATAAAATGTTTTTCAAATGTTTTTTCAAAAAAAGGTATATTTTCCTCAAGAATGTTTTTAATACCTTATTATAATATTTCAATTCATCAATGACAACAACCCTTATTTTTACTCCATTTGGGATATGTTGTATTTATACCATCCATAATCATCCTATGGATGGTTTAAGATTTATTTTTCTAAGGATAGTATTCAAATTCACTTAATTAGTTCATTTTTTAGTCCTCTTTAAATATTCAATCTCCTATGATCATTGAATGTTGAATTTCCCCTAAATTATTCATTTCATGTATCATGGATATTACTATTTCCTAAACCATATACCATTTTTAATATGGTGTTTACTTTGATATTTATTTGATTATTCAGTGGAAATATTGATAAACTCATATTCTTTATTCAATGTGAATATTTGATAAGGCATATTTTTTATTTGATATATGGAATGCTTTTGACATGTAATATACGGGTTTGGGAATGTTTAAGGTAAGCCCTATGGGTTTCGGACTGGTTAATGAAATCCCCTTAATGCATTGGTAGTCTCATGGGACAAATTATTTGAAAAAATTAGAATAGGTAAACTATATCTTGATGGTAATGGTTCCGTGTACCTAAGAAACATAATGTTCAATAATTAAGCATTTCCCTCATTTAGTTTCAGTTATTATTCATCAATGAGATCATGCATCGACATATCTATGGATAAATTTAATTTTTAATTTATTGAATAAATGGAATGTGTTTCAGTTTATTACCTTTCCATATTGATTTTTTCTTATCTAGTTATTTGAATAGAATGTGTTTCCATTTATTAACTTTCCATATTGTTTATGCACTTCCTTTTCACTTTTTTGATTATATGGTATGTGTGTTCTATTATTTACCATTCAATAATTATTAATCTCATTAAATTATTATTGTTTCTGCTATACTTTACCCTTATTGAGTATTTGAGATCAACCTTATTATTTTTATTTTCCCATGAATCCAAGAATTATACTATAAAAGATATGAAGGTATTTAATAGATAGAATAAAGTTGTCCTAAAATTTATTTATTTATTTATTTAGAAATAAAAAATATATATGTTATAATTAGTGTGTTCATTTGTAATAAAAGACTCATTTATGTATCTGGTATACCAGGACTTCTAAACTCTTTGATATTTCGGGATTTGATTCCTTTTAATAATGCCAATGTAATTGATATAAGACACTGACTCTAGGATTTTTAGGGTTAGGTCACTACATGAACTCAAAACTCTATGATATTCTTAGTTGTGAGTCGTGACTACTAAGAAAATTATTTTCTATTCTTATCTGTGTGCCACAAACTTATATTGTATGCCAGTTTTATGCTTTCATGGCTCATATTTTTTGATTTCTTTAGGACTCATTTCTTATAAACTTCCAATATTTATTCCATGACTCAATATTATAATATATGATATGAAGGGTATGCTTTTAAAATGTTATTCTCATGTTATCAGGACATTATTATCATGTTATGTTTAAGTGATCATTGATTTCTCTATTGTTTACCCTTAATGAGCATCATATATCACCCTTTCTTAGTTTTCTTTACCCGGGTTATGAAGAAAGGTTTTTGGTATGATATTTCTAATAAGGGTGATAGTTATGAAGAACTTATATGGTGATGATATATATCCCTTATGAAAAAGTTTTTTATATATCCAAGTTTCCAAATACACTAGACCTATATGATTCTGGCATGGATTATAATTTTATGTATTAAATATCCATATAATAATATGTGATATTTATATATGAAAATATTCAGTATTTGTATAATTAATTATGTTTTATCATATCACATGATAGGGTAAACAAAAAAATTTAAAAAATATTGAGGAACATGATGGAGGTGTAGTCACTTATGGTAATGGTCACTCCTTAAAGATCAAAGGCACTGGGTTGGCTGAGATTGAGGCACTAAAACCAATGTACAAAGATGTTATATTTGTTGATGTGCCCAAATATAATATCTAGAGTGTCTTTCAGCTTTTTGATAATGGTAATAAATTCATTTTTATGAGGAATTATTACATCATCAAAATCTTAAGAGATGGAAGAGTAATTATAAAGGGAGAAAGAACTGGTAGAAATATATTTTATATTAGAAATTTAGATAACTCTATCTAATTAAGTTCAAAAGATAAGAACTAGATATGGCATAGAAAACCTTGACATATTAGTCAAAGGATTCTAAACAAGATAATGGGACTATAGTTGATAGGATTCTTACCATGGTTAAAGAGAGAAAGAGTGTATATTTATTTCAAAAAAAGGAAAAACACAATACAGTTATAAGAAAGTGGAAATTTTGTCTTCTAAGACACTTGAATTGATTCCCACTACTTTATGTGGGTAAATGATAAATTAATCCTCAAGTGGTGATTATTATTTCCTAACATTAATTAATTAATGTGATGTTTATGAATCATATATCAGAAGTTGTAAAAATGTACAAAAATTTTAGAAGAAATGTTAAGAGAGACTCTTGGATTTATATCAAAATGATGAGAATATATAATGTATAAAATTTTACTATCAATGCATTTTAATACTATATTTATAATAATGGTATCATGAATCAAAATATTTATCCTTATACACCCCATAAAATTGATTAAAATAAATTAAAATTATAATCTTGGTTGATATGGGGAGAACCACGCTAGCTTAATTGAAATTTTAAAAGTTATCCATTGGAGAAGTTGTGGATAAAACTAGACATATTCAAAATAGTTTTTTATTAAGTAATGAATCCATTATTACTTAATATGAAATGAGGTGAAAAAATAAACCTATAGTGAAGAACTTCATAGTGTTTGGTAGTCCATGCTTAATGAAAATCAAAAATTCATATCTAAGAAAATTTGATAAGAAATCTAAGGAAACAGACTTTATGGTATATTTATCCAATTATAAATTCTACAGGTGATAGAATAAAATACTACACAAGTTTATGAACTATTATTATGTAATTATTATTTAAAATTATTCTAATTTTGATCAACCAAATTGTGAAAAAAATTAAATTTATCAAGAAGGAAATAAGAAGATTTATAAGAAAAACAATGAGGAACAAATAGAAAATGGGGAAAATGGTAGTGATAATAAATAAAAATTGGACTAATGATAATTAAGTTATTGTTGAAGATGATAAAATTAAATATAAAAAGTTGAAAATTCATTTAGAACCAAAAAATATCATTGGAAATTATAATTCACCATTCAAAATAGAAAGAGGTTAAGTCTTGACAACCAAATAACCATTATTTATCAAATTGAGCCACAATCAGTTGTTGAGGTTGTTAAATAAAAAAATGGATAGATATAATGAATGAGGAGCTAGATCATATTGAAAGTAATACCACTTGGTATATTATTATTATACTAAAAGGGAAGAATGTGATTTTAACTAAGTGGGTTCTCAGGAATAATATAAATAAAAATGGAAAAGTTTCAAGAAATAAATTTAGAATAGTGTGAAAAGTACAATGTTAGGTTGAAGGGGTTGGTTTTTAAGATATTTTTCTCATTTTAAAAGGCTTTAATCCATAATTATATTACTAGATATTATATCTCACAAATATTATAATATCTACTAAATTTATGTTAATACTTATTTCTTAAATGTATGGTATAAATAAGAAGCATACATTGAATAAACTAAAGGTTTTATTATTGAAATATATGTTATTATGGTTTTAGAATAAATAAAGCTCTATATGAGATAAAAAGTCCCCTATATTATACTGTTCAAAGTTAAATGGTTGTTTGAGAGATATGAAGTTAACTAAATGGAAAGTTAATAATAACCATTATATGAAGAAGATGAGAATAGGTAATCTTATAGTTATTTTATTTGCTGATGATATAATTTTTACTAGAGATGAATAGTATTCTTGTGAAAAATTTATAAGGAAAATAAAGATGAATTTTGAAATTTATATATTGGTAGATATGATTCACTTCTTAGGATTTCAAGTTATATGAAAGAAATATTTCATTTTTATATACCAAGAAATTTTTTCCGATGAATCATTAAAGAAGTTTTTTATAGAATATTCCAGATAGGTTTAAAAACCCATAAAATTTAGGGTAAATATAATCAAGTATTTTTTAGGAAAAGGTGTAAATCAAATTTAATTCATAAGGTTTATTAGTATTTTAAGTTATCTCATATTATCAATAAGTGAAATTTTCTATACAGTGACATTATGTGAAAGGTATCAAATTTATGTAAATTAATCACACTTAATGATAGCCAATAAATTTATCACATATATAAAAGGAACCATGAACTTTGGGTTTTTGTATAAAAGTGGTGATCACTTAAACCTATCTAGATATAATGATCTAATTGGAATAGAGATTGTGATGATAAAAAATCAACGTTAGTTGGAATATTCTTTATAAGATAAAGTTGTGTGAGATGGAATTACATGAAAAAAATTAGTAAAATTAAGAACTACAAAGGTAGATTATGTGGTTGATACTCATGATTATATTCCAATGATATGGATAATAAAAAAGTAGGAATATTTGAAGGTGGGTCCTGATAAGCCATTGAAAATTTTATGTGAAAATTAAAGTACAATAGATCTTTTAAAGAATCTAGTTCAAAACTCTAGATATAATCACATGGACATTAGATATAATTTCATAAAATAGAAGGATAAAAATGGATATTTGAGGTTGGAATTAATTACTATAAAGTATCAACTAGTTTATATCTACACTAAATCCATTCTCAAGGATATAATTAAAATCTTAAGTTTGAATATGAATGTTTAGCCTTTCCATCTCACTTGAGGCACTTAGGTCCACCACACATTCTTATAGATTAAATTATCAAATGGGGAAAAGTTATACAAATTTTTTGTATTTTAATTTTGAATTCATATATGTATTTTTAGTAAAACATTGGGTTGAGTGAATAGATTAAGGGGGGAATCAAAATCACTTAGCCTCAATTTTTTAATTATTCAGTGGTTAAATTCTATCAAAAACATTTTTTTATCTAGTAGTGAGTTTTGGGATATTTATCTTTTGAAAAAGTCTATGATTTGATATATTTTGATGTGATTTTTTGGAATTGACAACAAATCCTAAGGGTGATATTGAAGAAACCATGGAGTTTCTAAGGATATGTTGTATTTTTTATTTACCATTTATAGAATAAATTGGGAAGTGTGAGGCCGAATTTTAATTATTGAAAAAAAACTAATTAAATAATATTATATTATGTTTAGATAGGTTTTGATTCAATTTTAAGAAATTATTTTATTTTGAATTGAAAGTATATTTTTTTCCAAGGCATGAAATGCATGATGTTTTCCTAAGAAATAGAATATTGGAAAACAAATGGTCCTAACTATGATGTGTAATATTCTTTAGATGTTATATATGTAACTTTATATAATTCATAAAAAATTATCTGAGTTTTGATATTCCTTATATATATAATATATTTTCTAGATTTAATTTTGAAAATTAGTAATGGATGTATTGTATTATGATGTGTAACATATTTAATATGTCGGATAATTTTTTTTCTCATATAGAAGGTCAATATTTCAAATTAATAGATTTTGTAAGATATTGTTTTATATGTAATAAATATAGAATTATATAAATTATTATTTGGATAATATGAAAATAAGTCAAAAAACTTATTAAATATCTAAGATAAACAAAATATTATGCATGATTCATAAATTTACTAAAATATAATAAATGGTAGGATCATATGTTGTTGCAAAATATACACAAAGTCATGCATAATATATCTTATACAAATTATTGGAGATGAAACAGAGTTGAAAATCATAGACTAATGTTTAAGGATTGTGTAATTTACACTGTGATGTGAAAGAAAGTATATTTCTTACATAAAACATTTTGAAAATATATAAAGATCTTAAAGATATTCCAAAATATATATCTAGAAATTTTAATCAAAAAATACATTTTTGAATTAAAATATTAAATTTCATGATGCTTTAATTAAGACAAGATTCTATCCAAGTTTTTTGGAAATAAAATAAGATGGTCTTAGCAATATGTTTCTAGGATTTTAAATAAAATATTTGAAATAATTTATCAAGAATAGAAATTGAAAGTTTTATTGGTAAGATCAATAAATTTGTTTAAAAGAAAAATAATTGAAATTATCACACTACCTCATTTTAAGGTTTTTTCTATATTCAAATTATGGATAATATATTCACGTTATTTTGTGAATACAAGAAATAAAAACTGAATATAAAAAGAAAAAAATTAATATTGAGTGTTTTTATTGATCTTTTGTATTGAAAAGAGTAGAAGAATGTGAGATCAAGGAATATCCTAATGTTTTTTATTACCATAATCTAGGTAAAAAGAAATAAAGTGTTTATCATATGAAGGATTTTTATTGAGAAGGAATAAGATGACATGTGTTTCAATGCTCTCATTTATATATTGATCATTCTATAATCTAAATTAGAAGGAGAAAGTGTATATAGTGTTATTGATATTATTTTGGAATTTTAGGACCTAATACTGATAAGGAATATATCATATTATCATAAAAATGCATCTAGGAACACAAAAAATATATTACTCATATACAAGATCTAAATAAGTATCATGGAAGTATATATGGATTTGGTATAATATTATTTAATCCCCTACTAGTATAAGATTATGATTCTCCTAGGGAAAGTGGTTGTTAAACCTACTGCAATGCTTCCTCTAGAGTAAAATCAAATTGTATAGATGTTGATTCAAGGAAAATCCCTGATCAACCATTTACAATCACTTTTATACACTAGTGATAAATATGTGAATCAAATTTATAGCAAATGCAATAAGAAATAGGTACCCACATTGGTACTGAACAACGTAAAAACTATGTGTGCCTTGAAGTTATTTTTTAGTTCATATGGTTATGGGTGATAATTTAAATAAATAATGGTTCATGACTTTAACAGGTCATATGGGTTAATTTCTTAGAAGAATAAATAGTAAAAAGGGGTATCACTAATACACCCCCCTCCCATCAGTGATACATTATCTCATACCTAGTCACTTCAATATGTATAGGCCATCCTAATATTTGGGGTTACATATTATGGATTATAATAGCATATATATTATTATTTTTATTTATTGATTGATGATTATAAGTAACACTATATTATTATATGTATGTATGTAAATGAATGTACATGTTCTTACATACACCTAATTATTTATTATTGATTTGATGCATATTGGTGGTTCCCTACTAATTAGGTATATTCTCGCACCCTGTATGAAACTCTGGGGGGAATGAAACTCCTCATGTACTGATTTTTAATTACCTCATTAGCAATTGAGTGTTCATGGTTATTATAGTCTTAGGTATCATAGGAGTCAGAACCTTGATGTGTTTGGGGGATCAGGTGAAGTATTTTTTTTATTGATAGAGTTGTAGAGTGGATGCTTGGGTTATCCTTAGTTATTCTCATGGGGTCTCCATGCATGGAACCACCTCTTTTTGACCTATATGATTGGTTTTCCATATCCGTATATAGTGGTTTATAGTCTATTTTTCTTCCCTTATAGAAGTTATATTAGATTATAAACTAGTTTTATATGAATGAAAATAAAATATAGTTGTTGTATAATGTATGGTCTTTGAAATCGATTTGATAAGCATGACATTGGTGGATGATAATATTTTGTTTCACATGTTTGATGACCCGTAAGACCATTCCAAATTTTTAGATGACCTTAAGATCAATTTATCTCTATATTTTAAGGGGGGAAACCACCTCACACTTGTTTTTGTTAAACCCATGACATTTACACTAGGCTCTAGTGACTGGGAGGTGAGCCCATGTTTTTGTGACAACATGATCCGAGTACAGATCGGGTATTTGGGTCACGAACATCACAATGTGGTATCAAAGTGATGTTGGGATATTAAGATTTTCACTTCTCTTATATAGGATATAGGACCATCAATACATGAGAAGTGACCCATAAATAAGATTGATCAACCTCTTTATGGTGGAAGATTAATTTTATAAGGTATGTTCGAACAACGAGTTGGAACCATTGGTTCGAATGAGGTTCTCCTTTGGATATCTCAATTATGATTTGGTGAAACTCTAGAAGTGTCTAAGGATCAACGGGAAGCTAGGTTCCTTATGTAATCATCCATCATAGGGTCTATATAACACCCTGAGATTTAGTAAGTATTTTTCATTAAATAAATACTATGTTGAATAAATTGTATCACACTTAACACTGACCCAAAATAAAATATAAAATATTTTATTATAATGTAAGATAAAAATTAATACATTAGAAAAATACAATTTGAAACACCATCAATAAAATTAAAATAATATTAAAACATTAAGTCAATAAAAATATAATAATTAATTAAAATTATTTATTATAAAAATATATATTCTAACCCATACATATTATTATTATTGTTTTTAAAAAATAATTTTTTATATTCTAATTCCAATTAATTACTTAAATTTAATATTTAGAATTTAAATAATTTATTTGAATGGGTTGTGATTAAAATCATTTAATGTTAAAATGGATATTTCTCAAAGAACTATTTCTAAAGTGTTTTGTATTTTATATTAAACTAAATTTATCAATTTTATAGTATTATCCAAATAAAATATTTCATAATATAGAAAAATATATAAAAAATATTTAATTATTAATTGATATGAAATAATATAGATAAAAAATACAGTTTAATCATTTTTTTAATACAGTTTGTCATTATATTTTATATTATCATTTAAAAGTTAATTCCTAAATTTTGAAATTTTAATTTGATAAAATGAACTTCATTTTTTTATTCATTGCTTAAAAATTATCTTAGGGTGATTTTTTGGAATTTTTTTAAACAATATGATATTTTGGTTAATAGTAAAAATATAGTTTATCCAATTACTGTAAATCTTATGACATCAACATGATATAAGTCTGACTTTAAAATTTATGAAACCTTTTTATCAATGAATGATTTATTTAAGGAGTAAAATAAGTCATTTAAAAATAATATGTTGTATTTAGAAACCTATGTTTAACATTTTAGAACCTAAGTTATATTTTATTCTAATAAAAAACTATTTTTAGTATTTTTCCTTTAATTAGGAATTCAAAATATTATATTCAGTTTTGTCTTGGTTTGAAAGTCAAATAAAGCTCTTTTTTAATCATAAAATAATAAATATCATATTAATAGATATTATTCATGATTTTTTCCTAAATAAGTATAAATTTATTTTTATGCTTAAAAATATATTTTTCTAAAAAAATAATTCATTTTACAAGACATTGTGTAGCTCTACAAGGGGAAATTCTAGTCAATCAGTCATGTGAGGTGGGGAGTTAGGCACTATCAATAAAGCAAATGTTGGGTAGGGGTAGTTTCAGTGTAGTTGGAACTTTGGACCTTTAGGAAATGTATTGGGCCTCGTGCCTCGGGGCATACAGGTCATGTATAGTTTCTCTCTCAATCCAGTTAAAAATGGGGTTATCTAAATATAAATATATAAAATCAAAGTCCTTGAGGCCATTCCAGCTAATATTTTCCAAAATGCCTCCCTTATCACTAATAAAAGGACCCCCACCACATTATCCAATACACATATAAAATCTAAATTCCACCCTATATTCTACCATATTTAATTCCCTAATAATCCTCTCCCATGTTGGTTAGCATATGGTTTCAAGGTAATACTCTAATCTCTTCAAAACCAAGACAGAATCAAAGAGGAGATGCAATTTTTTTTCTTTGTAAGTATTAACTTCATGTTATTATTTTTCATTTATATTATCCTTCCAACTATTCTCAATTCTAATTTATTTCTATAATAACATCTAAAAAATATTATTATACTTTTTTAATGATGACATTATAATAAAATGACTTCATAATCATATTCATTCATTGATTATAGCATGTTCTTGTTGGAGTCGATTTAAACACCTACATGAATGATGGTATAAATTTTTATCATGGATTGTTATAGAAAGTTAATTAATATTATTATGTGATATTAATGAGTGAGTAATGTTTTTTTATTTTCTTATTAAATATTAATATTAATATTTTACAAATTATTAATATACCACCTTTTATTTACTAAATATTACCGAAACAAGTGCGTTATGGATTTAATCTTGGAGATCTATGTTTGAAAATACCATGGAATGAACCTAAAATTTCATAAATAATTATGAAACTACTATTATAGTACCTTTAATACTATAGAAATTATGAACTCATGAACATAAAATGATGTCTAAAACTATTATATTTAAACATACAAGGGGTGGTTGAAACTACTAAAAATTAATTATGAATATTAACTCAAAATAAGTAATAACTATATGATAAATGAATATAAAATATTAATATAATAATAAATATGTCGGAATAAGGTTACCAAATACATGATTAATGAGAATTATTTTATTATTCAGGTGGTTAGAGAATGTCTAAATAAGCAGGAATCTAAGGTAATGGTTTTTTCATCTGAATTTTTCCTCTTCGAGACATATTTCGTATTATGCACCTATTTTCATTTATATTATGTATAGACTACCTTTTGAAATATTATATCATGATTATATTTTTATTCATTTTATTTAAAGTTCTATTTCAAATTATATTTTTAAAGAGCTTTTGAATCAATGGTTACCACTGCTTATGTGTTTCTTTTCCAATCTCACATTAAATTAAATATTATTTATATCTAAATTCCTATTTAAGGAAATTATATATTATATATCTACAAAATATTTATCTATTTTCTTATATTTTGGTTATTTTTTTGTTTTTATATATCTTATTATCATTTCACTTCCCTTTGGTTTATAATTTAATATAAAGGTTTCCTATAAGTGGAACTGACCACTTCTCTTCTTTATAGTTGGTAATATTTTTATCTCATTCCTACATTCTTATAGATTTTCTTAATTTATTAAGTTCATCTTATATTTCCTTTTCCTTTATTTAAAAAATTTTAAAAGGAACTTTTAAATTTTTTCCACATGGTCTATTTTCTACTAACTTTGAATCACTTTATAAAAATGTGAAAATAATATTCCTTTTTAATGTTCTCTATATGAATGATTTTTCCCACATTCATCAATTTTCTTTATAAATATTAATATTCAAGTTTCCTTCATTTCCCAAATTAATTTATATTCCAATTGTTTTTTGAATTTTTGATTTTAAAACAAAATTCATCAAAAAAATGATATTTCTTCTTGTTTCTTAAAGAAAATATCTAATGCTCTTAGAAAAATGTTTTTAATATATGTCAACATGCGTTAATGTTTTGTATACTCAATTAGGATAATTCTATAATGATACCATACAAATTATTTTTCTATATGTATTATAATCATTATGTGTGGATTTTTTCATGAAACATATTTCTTTCCCATGATTTAATTAAGATATAATGGATTTATGGATGTTTTAATATTTTTTCATCACACATATGTATGGTTTGTTGTTATGTGATGGGTGGGTCTGTTATAGAACTCCAATACATTGGATAATGTTTTATATCTCACGATATAACAATGTTATTAATGGAAATCATTACGGGTAGCTTTGTTCACAAGTTTTCACGTGGACATGATTACAAGTATCTTCATTCACAAATTTATTCATGGGCATGATTGTAGGTGAATTTTTTCACAATATTTTGATTTTATATACTTATTTTTATGCAATGTTTCTATGTTTGTGCCATGTTTCTATGTTATGACACATTCCTATGTTCTGATCCATGGATCATAATTATTGTATCTCATCTTAGCATTCTTACATCATGGTATATGTATGAACCTCTAAGGTTATATATATTTCTGTCATGTCTTATGGTTAACTCTAAGGATTCTATGTTCTTTTTAATAATATATTTCTCACATGATCATATTCCCTCATGTTCTTATGATCGAACACCATTTTACTCATTAATAGGTTTTTCTTTTACTAAGAATTTGAGTTCACCCCTTATTATTTTTCCCTTTTCCCGAGGAATTAAATGAAATATTATGCTTAGAATGAAGTCTTTTTGTGGAGAATTTTATGTGATAAGTTGAATATAAAATGTACAATAATACATTTATGTATATAATATCTAAAGGAACTAAACCTTTGGGTTCTGGGGTTGTGTGTTTACTTTTGAGATGAAATTTTTTTGTTATAGAAATGGTGTATATAATATCTGTATGTTATGATCAATTCACCTCACTTGGAATCAAATATAGTGTGTAAAGAATTTGTTTTTTTCACTGGATCCGGGAGTGCAGGTCCAAGGTATCTTGGTCTAGAGGCACATTAGGGCATGTACATATCATATATATTAAAATTTATATATTTTAATGGCCTTAATTAATTAAATAACAGATAATAAAGTAAATTTTGTCTCCCAGTATACCTTATTAGGTGTTATAAAATTAAGTAAAATCCCTCACATATCAACCTGAATTAATACAAATGATCTAATACTTACTGAAAAAAAATTATTATAGATTTATTGTGCCACTTGAATCCTGAGAATGTTATTTACTTTTTTATTAGTGTTATATGTTGAGAATTATATCTATTCCATGTTGTGTTACATATTTATTAAATGATTTCTAAACTTTATCATGTCATGAGTTATCTTCTATTAATATTTTTACAACAATTATATTTAGTAAATACCTAATCAAGTTATGTATTTCTTATTCAGTATCTATTTCAAAATATTTCATTTTCTCTTGGCTAACATTTTACTATTGAAAATTCCATATCTGGATTTATAATTTTTTATACTATATAACCTACTATGATTTAAATAACCAATGATGATATAGGTTATTCTCTAATAGTGTATTGTTAATATGGTTTCAAAAAGACAAATCATTGATTCTACCATGCTAGATATTGACTCCTGTTTGATTTTCTTATATATCAGTAGTCATGTAAGGATTTATAATGTTTTCAAATGTAATAAAATGGGTTTATAGCCTAAGTATTAAAAATATAAATTATTTTAAAACACTATGTTTTAAATGGGATATGGTTTTAATAAGTGGTTGTTATAAGAACAAAAAAAATCCTTTATAAAATGAAATTAATAAAGTGTTTTCTTAAAAATAATTTCATAAATGATAAGATTTTTTAAAATATGGTGTTTTGAGAATGGATTTGAACTACGATTTAAAAATGTGAATTTTCTTTTTGTAAAACTATTTTAATAGAATAATAGTTTGTAAATTAAAATTCAATGTCAAGACATACATAAGAGACTCTGGGTCACCCTTATTGTGAATATTACCTTAAGCTTAAGGATAGTTCTATAGTAATAATTGGGGATTCTGCACCCAAGTGAACCAGACCCGGACCCGGGTCGGGTGGAACCGGTTCGGACCGACCCAGGGGGTCTCGGGCCGGGTCGGTCCGGGCCCGAAACCCCCACTTCCGGACCCCTTTCGGTCTTTTGCCCATAACTTGGGCTACGGACCTCCGATCGATGTGCTGTCAGTTGCGTAGAGATCCTTGGATCGAGACGGTCGTTTCGGTATATTACACTCAAGGTTTTGGAGTATTTGGGTTCGGCCGAGTTGGTTTGTACACGAAATCAACTGGGCCCTCGGAGCGGAAACGCTTATAACTTGAGCACCGGACGTCCGATTGACGTGCCGTCGACTTTGATGGACTCCTCTTTGTGAGATGGACATTTTGGATTACTATGATAGAGTTTTAGATGTAGTTGGAGTATGGTTGGGTTGGTTTTGACTTAAAAACCAACCGGGCCCCTGGGACAAAAAAGCCAATAACTCTCAGACCGGGCGTCCGATTGACGCGCCGTCTGTGACGTTGAGTTCCTGTTGACGATACATAACTTTTGGATACATAAAATTTGTACTACGTGTCAGTTGATGTATCAGCCTCTCGGCTCATGGAGCGGACCCTCCCGAATGAGCTTACTGTGTGCGGGAACCCTAGAGCTGGCTGTGACTACGACAGAGACGACTGTACAGAAATCCTCCGTGGATTCGACGGCGATGACTACAACACTCAGTGATCCTATGTGGATCAGTGCTATCGATCCTGTGTGGGTCAGATCCTATGTGGGTCAGCGCTCAGTGGTCCTGTGTGGGCCAGTGCCTACAGATCCTGTGTGGGTCAGATCCTTTGTGGGTCATTGCGGGGGTTAGTACCTATCGATCCTTTGTAGGTCCGACGGCTTAGATGAATTCGTGGCTACATCTGATCATCTCTATCGTCTTATGAAGAAGAATACCTGTGTGAGTTGAATCTTGTTTTTCTTTCCTATGTGGATTGTGTTGTGTTATCCTGTGTGGATTACATTTTGCTTCCTATGTGGACTGGGTTGTACTTGAGCTCGGATGGTAGAGCCGAACGAGAATTGGTGACTTAGGTATATGTATGGGCATATACCTAGGTAGTGTCCGATGTTACTTCGGGATTGTATCTTTCCTTTTTGTATTACCCTTTGTGGATTCTGGGAGACCTTCGAGGGTCTCGGGGTCCCTACTAAGTAGCTTATACTCACCCCTGCACGGGCTATGCCCGCACTACGTTGTGTTGGTTGCAGACGACGGACAACGCTGATCGTGGTTGAGGCTTGCGGAGCAGGACGGTACCTAGAGGTGGACCACTGGGCGGGATGTACTCGGAGTGGATGGATGGACCCGAGGAGCTGTGGAGGCTATCTGTACCCACGCTTCAGGTGGGACTTCCAGTGGACGGCTCGAGGCGGCAGCTTACTTTTCAGTTGTTGTTTTCCCTTTTTCAGTTGTACTGTACATTTAGTTTGGGTTTGTATTCTGGCCCACTTAACTTTCTGCAATTACTATTGTACCCAGTTTTTACTTAGTGTTTACTTCTGATTGCTTGCTTTGTGGTGTTTATTTACTTTACAAAGGCAATGCCTTCCCTTTTTACCGGGAATTACGCCTTGGTGCTAGTCTCCAGCCACTGGCCTATGGAAGGCGGGCTTGGGGTAGTCACGGTACGGGCCCCGAGGATGGGTCATGACAAAGAATATCTTATATATTAGGATATTTTGGTTTTTATGGGTTCTTTATCATTGTGAGTTTCATATTAGAATCATGGTAATTATTTTCATTTGGTATTAGTTTTTTGATTTGGGAGTTTATCATTTGAATATGGATTGGATTTTAAGGAGGAAATTGGATTTGTTATTGTTAAAGTTTGTATTGTTCTTAAGGAATTACATATGAGTGGTACAATGAAAAATTTGGGATTCATGTGAAAGTGTTTCTTATAGACTTGTTATTTTATGGTATTTTGTAATTTGGGTTCAAAATATGTAGTTATACATCTACAGTGTTGTGGATTCCTTAGGTTAATGTTCATAAATTTCATGGTGGATTGGACTTTATATGAGGTATTGAGTATTTGGATGAGTATATCCTTGGAATTCATTGAGATTATAAGTCATATAGTGGGGAGGTTTTAAAATCATGTGTTCTTTCTGATCACATTTAAATTTAATTTTAATTATTCTTGGTAGGTTAAGGTGATGAAAACATAGGTCACTTTGAATTTTTATTGTTAGTTAAAAGATAATTTTTTAAGGATTCATATTAGAATTCTATGGTTCGATTATGAATTCTTAGGTAGTTTTGGGTATGGTTTTTGAATCAAAATGTGGTTCAGAGGATCGGGTGGTGATTCATGCTCAAATTTACCCAAGAGATGAAGGTAGAATGGTCCTTGTAGTTTAGCTTGGGTTATCAAATCTTCAGAGACCTAAGAAGAAACCTATAGACACGTATATTCTATAGACTGTTTTTGGCTATGAAGATGCCAAATTGGGTTGATTTTATATGGTTTTAAAGGGTAACTAAAATATTTAAGTGAATTCAATTTAAAAGAGTGAATTGATCTTAGGTTATCACTTGGGGTGGATTGGACGTATTTCCTTTTCAATGATTTCAATTTCTTATATTTGATATGGGTTCATTTAATAAGATAAAAAAACATCATCACTTACTGGTTTAATGCCTACACCCTTTAATACTAATCACCTATACACTTGAAGGATCAAAGTTTTGAGCACTTCATGGTAAAGGTTCGTATTAGCACATGAAGTGTGTGGCCTTAAATTCAACAAGGACGATGGAGTTTAAAAATCATCGAATAAAAATCTCAATTAAAGAAGTGATTATATATTAATGGGGTGATAAATAACATCTAATCCATCCTCTTACTAATCCCTTGGATCAACCCATAAGTGGGTTATCCCTCCATTGATTCTATGGTTTCAATGGAAGCGGGAAGTAGACCAATGAGGGAGAAATTGAAGAAGTAAAGAAAACAATAAAAAGAAAATGATCACTCCACCGTTGTGTGAATAATTTCACAAGGTTTAGTGTGAATAAATTCACACCTTGAAACAAAGTTATCAAATTGATATGAATAAAAACAGAATAAGATTAAAATAATAGATTTTATTAAGAAACTAAAGTGAATTGAACAACTTACATGTGAAAGAAAAACTTGAGACAACAAAATCGCAGCATAACATTACAATTGAACAAAGCACCAAAGATCCCCAATTCTTCCACCACCACTGCCTTAAATAGGAATTTCTGATGCCTTGGGTTGATACTTAAATATTCCAAGTCTCCTCAATTAATTTTTGCAGGCCATAGGTGGGTGGAAAGTTGAGGGAGTTGATTTTTACACCCTTGACCCGAGGTGGCATCCATCTTTCATCTAACGAAAAGACATGCTTGAAAGACCTTATAGATGGCCTAATTAGAGTGGGCCATGGAAAAAGAAAATGGATCTCCGGATGTCTCCTAACCTCCTGTAAAATTTGGGCCCATTTATAGTTGTGGAGTCGGGGATATGATTAGATTAGTGAGATGTTTTTCTGGGCTATAGAATCTGGCCCAGAATTTTATCACTAACTTGGTCAGCCTAAATAACTACAATGGAGGCCTAATTAGTACTGTGTCCTTAATAATTATTTGTTCCTATATATGTCTTCTAGACTCCCATAAAATTTGGGCTTCATTGGGTTTTTAATATGGGTCCCACATTCTCATCAGTGGGTTGGTGTCCAATCTGCCTTCTCTAGAATTGCTTCCTTTCATCACAAAATATCCCTATCTTCTTCCATGAATTATCCATTTATCCCAGAATTAAACATGTTAATATTTAATTGTAAATCAATTTTTCAAAATATAAAATTATAATATGGATAATTAAATTCCTTAAAAACAGATGAATCATTGGGTACTTCAAATGATGTTCAAAAATGTACCACATAATAGTGCATTTTAAGAAGGTATTATAATAATAATGTGAAATGATGTTCAAAGTGTAAAATGAACTAAAATGGTGTTTATGAATAATAAATCACATGAATATTATATATATTAACAATGAATATTAGCCTCATTTAATGGCTATTCACACCCCCCAACTTGAGTTTTTCTAGTCCCGAGCAAAATATATCTCATCAAAATGAAATTCGAATTCCCTTTTCCAAAAACATTTTAATACACAATGATCACAAAAAAACCCTTATACCAAACAATCATGAAACAAATCAAAATATTTTAATACAAGATAGTTTCATAAGCATATCCCAATCCCAAGCTCATTCCTTTGTTCAAATTCATTTCCATATTTCATCCATTATCAATTAAGTATGAGGATGTGTTGTGCATCACAATAGACATGGGGGTTTATCTTTATTCAAAGGGGAAATGACGAAAGCACTAGGTGGAATCACATTTCAATATTAAGATGAGTATTCAATTTTTTTGTATTATATATATATATATATATATTTTTCAATTTTTCCATGGTAATTGAAATTGCACTCAAAAGAGTCAACCCCTGTAGAAAGACTTTGCCAATGATTCCCAACCTCAAATACCTTAGGGAACCAAGTGAATCCCACATACTCGGGAATCATATCGAGTTAACTCAGTCAAAAACAAATTCAAATTACCAAAAATAGAGATAAAATTACTAACTCTGGGCCAGACAACTATGGAGTCACAATCCCCAAGTGCTGAAAGCCTCGCATTAGGTCATTTCATTGCTCTACATGAAAATTTATTGTTTTTTTTAATTTTTTTTATTGAATACTCATATTAAAACTAAAATGATCACCAAAACTATGCTATTTATTTAGGGGACCCCATGAACTCAAACTAATACCCCACTATCCAAAGGACGTGCATTGTGATCTTTTTTTATTTGGATGAAAATATAAACAATGAAATATCACATTGGACAGCCGCACTTTCCAAAATTTATGCTCATGAAATTATACAAGGATTAAAATCAAAATCAGGGCATGCTAAATTATTTGATATTCAGTTTTAAATTGTGCAATGTGTGTTTCCATGTTCAAAGTTAAAGGAATTTTTTCTTCCATTTACACAATTTTTTTTTCAAATCATTCATTTTTTTGACATGAAAGCATTTTTTATTTTATCTCCCCCCCAACTTAAAATAACACTGTCCCCGGTGTTTAAAGAAAATAAAATTTAGAAGGGGGTAGAAATGGATAATGAAAGTTCAAAAAGGAAATTGAAAATTAGGACCATGGAATGAAGTCACTTGGTGGTTGAAGTTGAAATTATTGTTGCTCCCTTTTAATCCTTTGATATCCATATCACTTGCATAGTTCCATAGTAGAAAAAGGGAAAACAAAACAAAAAAAATAAACCAAAACAATATATATATATATATATATATATTTATTTATATAATAAAGAAAGTAAAATATAAGTATATATATAAAAATTATAGAATAAGGAAGCACAAAAATCTGTAGGTCAGTGGTAAGTGCGCGCCCCTGTCTCCCTTCAGTCCCGGGTTTGAATCCTTACAGCTTCGCCAGTTGTGACGGGGTTTTCCCCACGACCTACGATATGGACTTTTTTATTATTATATTTTTATTTATTTTTTTTATTTTTATTTTAACCACCAAACACATAAAAATAAAATAAATCAAACTGATGATACATTGTCTTCTTTTTAAATTTTTTGGTAAGGTATTACTCAAGGATCACACCACGTGACACAGATGAATATGGTTCTCCCCTTTCATACCCATCCATACTCATTATATAAGAACATGTTAACAATTTATTTTTTTTATTTCTAAATATCAAAATGACTCATTAATCCTATTTAAAATATAAAGTTCATTAAAACAACAAAATGATTGGAAACTTGAAAACCATGGGTTACCTCCCATGCAGCGCTTTTTTTAACGTCGTTAGCCTGACATGGATCCTAAATCTATCAATTTTTTCCTGGTTTATAGGTTGGATCAGTTAACTCAACCTCTATTTCCTGTTTATTGAATGATTCAATGAATGTTTTTTACCTTTGACCATTAACCTTGAAAATGTAACCACTTTTTGGATCTTGAATCTCTACTGCCCCATGGGGGTATACATAATGCACTATGAAAGGACCTGACCATCTAGACCTTAACTTTCTTGGGTGTAAATGAAGTTTTGAACTATACAATAGCACAAGTTTTCCCGATTCAAAATGTTAGACCTTGATATTCCTAGATTTTTAGGATTGAACTATAGCTTTATTGATTCTTGAATTTTCATAAGACTCCATCCTTAGTTCCTCTAGTTCATTGAGATCTAATTTCCTTTTTGTTCTTGCCGATGAGAGGTCATAATCCATTTTCTTAATTTCCCAAAAGGAATTATGCTCAATTTCAACCGGTAAATGGCATGATTTTCCATAAACCAACCTATATGGTGACATTCCTAGGATGGTTTTGAATGTTTTATGATATTCCCAAAGAGTGTACAAGAGTTTCTCGGACCAATATTTCCTAGAAGGATATACAGTTTTCTCAAGAATTTGTTTAATTTCACGATTGTCTAACTCATCTTGACCATTGGTCTGTGGGTGGTAAGTAGTGGACACTTTATGATAAATTCCACATTTTTCCATGAGTGATGAGAAAGTAAAATTGCAAAAATGAGTTCCACGATCACTAATGATAGACCTAGGAATTACAAATATAGAGAATATTTTTTCCTTAAGAAGTCTAATCACAATTTTATGATCATTGGATTTTTTAGGAATGGACTCAACCCATTTGGAGACATAATCGATAGCTAAGAGAATGTAAAGATATCCCCTAGAGTTTGCGAAGGGACCCATGAAATCAATTCCCCAACATTCAAAGATTTCAACCACTAAGATGGGAGTGAGTGCCATTTGATTCCTTTTTGTGATGGACCCTACTAGTTGACACCTAGGACGGCTTTGACAAAATGTGTAAGAGTCCTTTGAGAGGGTAGTCCAGAAGAGACAACATTGAAGAATCTTAGCAGATGTTTTGTTAGAGGAAAAGTGACCTCCACATTCCTAACTATGACAAAATTTAAGGATGGACTCTTGTTCAGATTCTAGGACACTCCTCCTAATGACTTGGTCATGGCAGAACTTATAGAGGTATGGATCATCAAACACATAGTGTCTAACATCAGAAAGGAATTTCCTTCAAGCTTAAATCCCTAATAATTTTGGAATGACTCATGTGACTAAGAAATTGGCTATGTCAGCATACTAAGGGCAGTCACTCACAGAGTATAAGTGTTCATCAGGAAATGAATCAGACATAGAAAGGTGATTTGAGTTGTCTTGTAATTCCTTCCTAGAGAGGTGATCAGCTACAACATTTTAAATTCCCTTTTTATCCTTAATTGTGAGGTCAAATTCTTGTAAGAGAAGGACCCACCTAATCAGTCTAGCCTTAGTATCTTGTTTTTGGAAGAGGTATTTTAGTTCAAAATGGTCAGTGAACACAGTGATGGGGGATCCTAAGAGGTAGGACCTAAACTTCTCTAAGGAAAACACAATATCAAGTAACTCATTTTTAGTAGTGTTGTAGTTGATTTGGGAATCATTTAAGGATTTTCTTTCATAAGCAATGACATAAGGAGTTTTATTACAACGTCATCCTAACACAGATCCTATAGAAAAGTCACTGGCATCACACATAAGTTCGAAAGGAAGGTTCCAATTTAGAGATTTCATAATGGGAGGAGAGGTGAGAGAGGATTTGAGGGTTGAGAATGAACCCTCACATCTTTCTGTCCAAACAAATGGAGCATCCTTTACTAACAGAGCACAAAGGGGGCGGAATATTAAACTAAAGTCCTTGATGAATCTTCTATAGAAACTAGCATGTCCTAAGAAAGACCTCACTTATTTGATAGTTTTGGGTGATGGAAGGTGACGAATGATGTCAACCTTGGATTTATCAACTTCAATCCCCCTACCTGACACTAGATCCCCTAGAACTAGTCCCTCTTTAACCATGAAATGGAATTTTTCCCAGTTTAGGACCAGATTTTTTTCTTCACATCTTGACAAGACTCTCTCCACATTCCTCAAACATCCCTGAAATGTATCCACAAACATAGATAATTCATCCATTAAGACCTCAAGAAAATCCCCCACCATGTCTAAGAAGATTCCCATCATGAAACGTTGGAAGGTTCCAGGGGTATTTCATAACCCAAAGGGCATGCGTTTGAAAGTAAAGGTGCCAAATAGACATGTGAATGTAGTCTTACCTTGATCCTCTAGGGAGACCTCAATTTGATTATACCCTGAGTACCCATCTAAGAAACAGTAGAAGGCATGACCTGCCACTCTCTCAAGGACTTGGTCAATGAATGGTAATGGGAAATGGTTATTCATGGTGAATGAATTTAGCTTCCTATAATCAATGCAGACCCTCCATCCACTACTCACCCTAGTTGTAAAAATCTCTCCATCCTCATTGGTTATCACTATGATTCCATCCTTTTTTGGAACCACTTGGATTTGGCTCTGTTAGGTCCACAAGGCTGAATACCCTGAGAGGGGGGTTAATCAGGGTATGACTAATTTAAAATTAAAGCCCTTTATGATCTTGTTTTGCTGTTAAGAAAAACACTCTTCTCTCACTTTCCTATTGGACAATATAAACAGAAAGTAAAGCAAGCCCTGTACACAGCAATTTTACTTCATTCACCGCTAAGGGCTACGTCTAAGGATCATACGCCGACAAGTCTCCAGTCGTACCAAATTCCACTAAACTTAACTAGTTGTGGATTGCAAGGTTTTGGCATAGTCACTCTGTTACAGGCTCACTTACTTTACAATTTTTAGGGTCAGCTCACTGCTTTCTCAAGGGTCACTCTCTGTTTCTCTCTCTCTGGCTCACTGCCGGTGGAGAGGATCACCTTCTTCTTCTTCCTTCGCTCACTGCTCTGGGAAGGATCCACTCACAGTTTATAGACCTGTAGGTCTCTTCATTTGTATGAAGTAATGCATCTTACTTTATACGTAGATGCTCAATTGAAGCTCAAACTTCACCCGTAGATGAAATTATCTTTGCACTGAAGGTATCGAGCAATCCCCCAGCTTCCATGAAGCCCTGAATTACTGCCAGAAATCAACCTTACTTGGAACCCTTCTCAAAGGCGGAGCGCAAGTTAACACTGGCGCGCAAGTCTTTCTCAACACTTGCGTGACTCAAGCTTAGGATTCTACAAACTTGCGCGACACACTTCCTTTGCTACCCAAACCACCTTAGGCACGCAACAAACAATCGGCGCACAACTTCAACACTGTTGCACAAGTCCCACTTGCGCAACCACACACCACTTGCGTGACTTCTAGATCATCCATTCCTTTGTCAATGTTCTTGAATAAAACATAGATCATTGAACACAGCTCTTGAACTCGACATTCTACAATGAAAACCCCTTTGTCAACAAATTTGTATGTCTTGTTTTTCTTTTTCAACAATCACAACACAAATGTCCACTTTGTCAACAAACATAATCACCTAAAAATTCTTCAATGATACCTTGAGGGATTTTTTCCCAACAGGCTCACCCATTTGACTCTCAACTATGGGATATATGATACCAGCTTTTAACAATTTCAAAAGTTCTTTCCTTACTACCTCCATGAGATTAAGATTGAGTCGCCATTGAGGTTGATGACATGGCTTTTAATCAGATTCTACAACAATCCTATGAGTCTCGATAAGTGGGATAATCCCAGGAATATCAGACAGGGTCCAACCAATGGCTTTCTTATGTTACTTATAGACATCTAGAAGCATCCTCTCAATATTGACTTCAAGGGAAGAAGAAATGACAATAGGATGTGTTTGATTGTCCCCTAGGAAAGCATACTTGAGTGTAGTAGGAAGTTCCTTCAATTCAAGATCAGTTTGGTTCAGAATTTCAGTAGAAGATTGGGACATTGGATCAGGTTCAATTTTTTTTTAGAGTTTTAGATAGGATTGATTCCCCACATATAGAAGTTTCAGCTACTATATTGGATTGATCAAATTTAGGGAAGGAAGTTGGAGTGGTCTCCATGAAAGTGGTTTCTTGAAAGGTTTCACTGATTGTTGGACCTAAGACTTCATCATAAGAGCAATTTGAAAATGATTTAAGACAAGGAGATAAACTTCCTTCATATGAACAAAGGAAATCAATCTCATCATGATTTAAACATCCATTAAATATTCCTTGATGTTCTATGGATCCATTATCAATGCTTCCTATCATGTTTACTTCATAAATGTCCTCTTCATCCCCTATTTGTGAGATTTCATTATAGATGTTCAAGTCTAGACTCATGTTCCCAAAGGTGATGGTCATGTTCCCATTTCAGACTCAGATAACAGAGTTGATTGTTGCAAGGAAGGGATGACCAAGGATGATTGGGGTTTTTTCCTTATTTCCTAAGTTTGGATGGTTGTAAAGGACAATGAATTCAGCAGGTTAGATGAAGTTTTCAACCTTTAACAGAATTTACTTTAAAATACCCTTTGGAACCCTAATTCTTTGATCAACAAGTTGAAGTGTGGCAGATGTGGTTTGGAGTTCTTTTAGGCCTAACTATAAGAACACAACATAGGGAATAAGATTGACACTAGCACCTAGGTCATACAAGGCCTTGACAACATTGCTCTATCCTAGTTCAACATTGATGTAAGGGAAACCCGAGTCTTTCAACTTAGGAGGAATGGTCCCTTGAATGGTGGTACTCACATTAGTAACCAAAAGGACTTGGTTTTTATGTGAATTTTTTTTTAAAAGTGAACAAGTCCTTAAGGAACTTTCAGTAGGCAGGTATGGTTTGGATAGCATCGAGAAGGGGAATTTTCAACTTGACTTGTGAGAATATTTCCCTCAATTTTTCACTCAATTCAGGCTTGGTTTTCCCCCTCATGCATTGAGGAAATGGTGCATGTTGTGGGGTTGTTTGTTGAAGAGTTGTTTCTTTGACAATGTTATCAGTTTCCTCAGTTTGATCTTGTGGTTCATTTGAATTTTCATCTAATTTTGAATCTTCAGATGGGTTCTGAATTAGTTGTTCAGGTTTATCAATTGATTTTCCACTTCTTAAAATAGTCACAACCTTTAGTTGTTCATGAGTTGTTTGAGTACAACTTGACTCTCCCCTTGAAGTTTAGGATGGAACCACTTGAGTAGGCATGGGTGCCTTTCCAGTTTTGATGGTTTCAAGTTCTTGTTTAAGGGAAGAGACTTCTGAGTTCATCATTTCCATTTGTTTGAATAGTTGTTCTAGTAGGCTTTGTGGAATAGTTTGGGTTGGTGCTTGAGAATATTGGTTTATCCTAGGGGGATATTTTGGAGGTGGGATGGTTTGTTGAAAATGGACAGGTGGCTGTTGGTATTGGATAGTTTGGGTTTGGAACTGGTTATGGGTTTGGTAGTTCTGATGGGGGTAATGATTTTTTCCCTGTGGTTAGCTAGGTTGTTTGTTATCTTTCCAAAGGAAGCCTAGGTGGTCATTATACCTTGGGTTGAAGTTGTTTTGGTATTGAGGCTTTTGAAATTTCAAAGCATCTACTTCCACTGGGGGTCCTCCTAAAAGAAAATCCTTGATGGATGGAATGGTTGGGCAGTTTTCTGTCTTATGGTCATGTTTGTCACAAATTGTGCAAACAAGGTCTACAGTTTGGATTTCATGGGCTTTCCTAAGGTCTATCTCTTCAAACTTTTTAGAGAGTGCTATGAGTTTTTCCCTAAGGATTTCCTCTTCCCTAAGTGTATTAATTCTAGTAGTTCTTTGTGGATTTTCAGAATAAGGTGAAGTTTCCCATGTTTGGTTTTATTCAAAAAGGCTTTCTAGATACTCGTAAGCATCATTGGGGGCTTTGTTTTTAAAGGTTCCATTACACATCATGTCAATGAATTGTTTTTCCCCTGACCCAACCCTTCATAGAAAATTCTCACTTGTTCAGGAATAGAAAAACCATGGTGTGGAAACATGTTTAGAGTGTCCTTGAACCTCTCCCTTGTTTCATAGAATGACTCTCCCTCCTTTTCAAAAAAGTTTTGGATGCTCTTTTTAAGTGCAATTGTTTTGTGGTGGGGAAAGTATTTTTTGTAGAATTTTCTTTGTAGTTGGTCCCAAGAGTTGATGGATGATTGTCTCAAATTGTTTATCCAATTTTTATCTCAATCCTTTGAAGAAAAAGAAAATATCCCCATATTATCTGATTCTAGTTGATGTGGTGGACACAAGGTTTCTACAATGTCATTGAACTCCTTAATGTGAAAGTACGGCATCTCGGACTCCACTCCATGGAATGTAGGAAGGTGTTTTAGGACATGGGGTTTAAAGATGTAGTTATAATATCCTAGGGAATTGTGTCTAATTCATGAGGGGGAATTGGTCCAGAAAGGTGTGAGATAGTCATTCATGGTTTGATCAATTGCATTCCCCAAGTTTGGGGCTGCCTCATTTGGGTTTCCATTTTGGTTCCCACTCGGGTTTATGAGTTGGTTTCTTTGAAGAACTTCCATTGAAATAGGCTCAATTTTTGACCCCGGAGTGTTAGAAAGATTATGATATAATGGAAAGAGTTCCTTTGGTGTACTTGACTCCCCAACCCCAGGACTATCCAACCTAACTAGACGGTTTGATTGATCGCAGGTGTAGGCGGACATGCGCCAAAAGAAAAAAAATGAGAAAGGGATAAGATAAGAGAATTTGGATGAGAAAAGAAGAAATGGGGGAGAATAGAATGTGTGTTTAGATAACTTACTTGGGTCCCCGGAAACGGCGCCAAAATTTGATTCACGCTCAAATTTACCCAAGAGATGAAGGTAGAACAGTCCTTGTAGTTTAGCTTGGGTTATCGAATCCTCAGAGACCTAAGAAGACACCTATAGACACGTACATTCTATGGACTATTTTTGTCTATGAAGTGGCCAAATTGGGTTGATTTTATATGGGTTTAAAGGTGTAACACTCAAGATTTTATGCGAAATATTTTGTTTTTATATATAATTTTATATAAAGGAATCTTTCACTACACACAACACTGTCTTGGCTTGGGTTACATGCAAGAGCAACCTTCCTTGATAGCTTGCGTTGTACGTAATATCGAGTTTCACTAAACAATGATATGTTATTAAAATATTATATAAACTAGCCGTTATGAATAGTAATGCCCAATTTTTGAAATTTTATATATTTTATCTTTCAAAATGGACTTCATTTTTGGATTCAAAATATTGAAATTATCCTAGGGTGAATTTTTGGTATTTTTCTGAAAACTTTCAATTTTTGATGAACAGTGAAAACACTGGGTTACTATTTAAAAATCGACTTTTTATTTAAATAATTATTTATTTTATTTAAATTTATTTTAGGTAAAAATTTATACTTAATACCTATATAAGTTCAATGTAAATCATTGGAGTCATTTTATAATAATTTTAGATATATACAAATTTTATTGAACTTTTCACCGTCGTTTACCCACCTCCTAAGAGAATTTGAAAATTTACATAAAACTTAATTTTAATGCTTCTATGAGTGGAATTTCGAAAAACCTAGAGAAAAGGTTAATATAAAGGAGTAAAATATGGTTCAATAAGATAAAAATAATTTTTGGTGAATAGTAACTTTTTAATTTTTTTACCACGGTTAAAAGTAAATAGGGTAATTAAGGGTAAAAATGATATTATTATTACCCTAACA
Source organism: Viscum album (assembly GCA_963277665.1). Lineage (NCBI taxonomy): Eukaryota > Viridiplantae > Streptophyta > Magnoliopsida > Santalales > Viscaceae > Viscum > Viscum album. The sequence goes on along the minus strand of OY728153.1, from coordinate 1,544,872,820 downwards.
GATGTCCTAGTTCTATTGGATAAGTTTAATTTGACCAAAAACAACCTCAGGAATAAAATATGACCATTTAGTTCCACTTGGATTAGATTAGGACATTTATTATTATTTTATTTAAAGAAGAGTTAAAATAGTTAAAATCAAAGTTTAATAACTAAAACATTTTTAATGTAGGGTTATACATAAGATAAATTCAACTATAAATATTTATTAGAAACATAAAAATATTTCCTACCTAATGGTATTTTATTTATAATTTTTAGACATTAAATAATTTAAATTATTTTTGACACAATGATGATGCAGTAATTACATTAATAATGAAATATTAACATAATTGATGTTATAAATACCCAAATAAATGTAATTTGAGACTTTTTATGAGTTAAACTAATTTTATAGGTTAATATGACATATTATAATTGATTTAATAAATTTTTTTCTAACTAATCGTGCTGTTATGATTTTCACAAAAATCAATTACCAAATAGTGTCAAAATTGACAGAAAATAGATTTTAAAACAAATATTATATTATTAATTGTTATTTTATTCCTAAAAATCTAATATTCTAAAATATGACTTAGATAAGGTTTTATATATTAATAATTAACAACTTGGGGTTCGTTTGGCTTGTTATAGTAATTTTATTAACCATATGATGTAAGAAAACAAGAAGACATGGTAAAAGTAAAATTATTTAACTTAGAGTTAAATCTAAATTATAAGGTTAAAATAGTAAACTAAACTTGTCTAAAATATACTGGTTTAGATTATTTAGACCCATACCCTCTTTATCTTCTAAATAAATCAATTTGGAGCTATTAAAAACCGAATATGACTTTATAATAAAATAATATTCTAAGTTATTCATAAGGTGCCCCTCTCCTCCCTTATAAAAGGGAACCTCCTCCCTCTCCTCCTCACACCACTTTGAGCCTTCAAGCTCGTCCAAACTCTGCCAACTTCTCTTATAAACTTCCATAGAAACATCCTAGAGGTCCTGGTCTTATTCAAATACCATCTTTAGTGCCCTAATAGGAGGTTAAGACGAGGTGCTTCAAAGAAGAGGTAATGTCTGTTACCGATTCTTTCAAATTTATTTCTTCTTATACTTCCTCTTCTTTAGTTGTTTAATTATGAAGTAATAACAAAAGTATCACTCATATACTGATATGTTATTATAAATATGAAATAACCCTATTTCACCTTTTATCCATCCTACGGAAAATGAAATCACCGTGTGTGCGTACGTACGGAATACCGTCTCCACGCCGTGGTGTAATCTATTTTCCACCACCACCTTACTTGGATGGGTATAATTTTGTAAAGAATAACTATATATGATTATTGTAAATTGATATTTATTCTTAAATATTATACATACACTTCAATACAATTCCACGATCATGGGAACGATATCATCGCTCGTGCGTACGTACGGCCTACCGTCTCCACGATGTGATGCGACTCATTCTACATGATATTCATTGAATAATGATTATATAAATGGATTGAATGAATAAATATGATATATGTTACACTAATACCATTATGGAAATGATATATCTATAACCTAAAAATAAGAATAAGAATTTATTTGACAAAACACGCATAAGAACATAAAGCAATGAACACCTGAATAACTAGTAGCAATCAAATATTACTAATAAGAAGGTAAAAATATGACCATGTATGATATCATAACAATGAATATGATAATTCAATGACATTATTTAAATCATTATATAGGAGTTTTGGATACGTACGAAGCATATCGGACCTAAGGTAAGGGAAAATCTCACAATCTCATTTTTATCCGAGATTGTTTATACTTCAAAATTTATTGGGGCATATTAATCATGCACATCCATATTTCCTCAATATGTAATATTATTTCCATCCACCTAAAATTGTTTAAATACAATTTTACCCATTTGTGAGTTTTTAGTAAAATATATGAAATGAATCTTTATAAGTTTTTAGTACGAGGTGCTTTTTGACTTTTCAGGCAAAAGTACGAGAAGAATGTTTTTTTAACTTATAAGGAATGAAAGGATTTTTACAGTTTCATATCACCTAATTTTCAAGAAGATTCCTCTACATGTTTTCATGGTTATTTTCAATAAAAACTTTTTCTTTTAAAATTGTGTGTCATTTTGTGAAAAGAAAATGATTTTTAAGGAGAAAGGATATTTTCCTCAAGAATTCATTTCAAGTGTTTTATCAAAACTATTTTCCATCTAAGATGACATTATTTAGCATGTTTATGTTTCAAGTATGATGTCTCTATTATTAACATGGTTTTATTATTTTTATGATGAAATTATATCCATTTGTTTTATATGGATTACGTTATGATATGATGATGTTTATGAAACCCATTTTATTCTCTGGGTTATGATGAATGATTTATGTTTATTTTATGGCACAAGTAAGAATGATTTCAATATGAGATGGGTGGGACCTATATCTCCCTCCAATTTATTGGGTAAAGATTTATATCTCATGAGATAGACATGGATAGAATGGTAAGTTAATCTGGTTTAGTGATACAGGACTGGAATGAGGAGTGAACTCGATTTAGAAAGGGACTTTGTCCACTAAGATGGTCTTGGCAGCAATGCCTTGGCTACTATGGAAATCATATCATGTGCTTAATGGTTTTCCACAATTAAATGTTTTATTCCCATGCTATTTTATCATGATTTATATTCCTTTATGACCTATTCCTTACGTACTTCCAAGATTTATTTCACAACTCAAGATTTTGATGTGTAAAATTTATGTTCATGATTTGAAGTTCAAATGTATATGGTTTGTTTTATTTTCTCTATTCTTACCCTTACTGAGCATTTTAGATCACCCTTTATATGTTTTCTTTTCCCCAGGATATAATGAAAGGTTTTAGGTAAGAAAACAAAAGGGGAAGATCTCTATGGGAGATGTTGAAGATCTTTCATCACATTTAGAAGATTATGTTCCAAGTTTCCAAAGACACTAAACTATTACAGTCCTTGTGTGTTTGTTTTTGTTATGCATTAAGTATTCTTCAAAAGTAATTTAATGTCCATGTACATCAAGTTTTTGCTTCTCTACAGTTGGTATTAGAGGAAAGGTATAGTCAACCTTTGGGAACTAGGATGTGAAAGCGTTATTAAGAACCCTATGGAGAGGTCTAACCATAGAACACAATCTTAGTGTTTTCAAAATGGCCATGAATAACCTATGATAAGACCTTAAGTGTGAAATTTTATTCTTGATTATGTGGTTTTCCTATTATTATTAGTGTTTCTCACACTATGCTTATTGGTTTTAGTCAATGGCTGGAACCCGAAGGAACCGTGTTAATACTGAATGTGACGGGAAATGCAATGATTGTCCCCCTGAGCAACCAAATGTTATGGGAGTTGGAATTCAAAATCTTGTAGCCATGATCACACAACTTTATCAAGCTATAAATCATGAAGGACTTCCAAATGAGCAAAGGAAGGAGCAACATTCGTTTGAATCCTTCATGGGGAAGCATCCAACCTCATTCAGCGGGTCTACTGATCCATTAGTTGCTGAACAATGGATCAGTACTACTGAAAATATATTTTCAATTCTTCAATGTTCTTAACATGATAAAGTCATCTTAGTGGTATATTGTTTGGAAAGTGAAGCTGATCAATGGTGGAATCTTATTAATAATATGAGGCAAAGGGATGAAATTGAGTCTATGGAATGGGACGAGTTCAAGAACTTATTTTTCAACAAGTACTTCCCTCGTATTCTTTGAACAAATATGGAGAAGGATTTTCTTGAACTAAAGCAAAATGATGATGAATTAGTTGGTACCTATGAAGAAAATTTTACATGACTTGCAAGGTATGCTTCTAAGATTATTATCCAACCTGAGAGTAAGATTGATCGATTCTTTAGTGGCTTAAAACCAAGTCTTCGAAGGGCGTTATCCATAAGGGACTTCAATAGATATGAGGAAATCATTCGATGTGATCTCAAGGTTGAGATGGAGATTGGAGTAACCCATTAGTCATATTCTTTTGATAAGAAGAGGAAAATGGAATTAAAAGGAAAATCTAAAGAGCACACTGAAAAGAAGATGAGTTTTCCCTTATGCTCAAAGTGTGGAAAGAAACATGGAGGGAGTTCTCTTAAAGGGACAAGTAAATGTTTCAAATGTGGAAAAGAAGTTCATCGAGCATTTGAATGCCTCAATGATGGGAAGAAGATGTCTAGTGATGCGAACAATGAAAAGTCTAAACAGAATGCACCTCCTACACTTCAATGTTACAAGTGAAAGGAAATGGGGCATTTTTCTAATCAATGCCCTAATCCAAGGGTTGTTGACGACGATCGACTTCAACAAACTCTTAAGGATAAAGACAAAGGAAAGTCACATGCAATTTCTATCAGTGATGTGGAGTATGATAATAAAGTGGTGAAAGGTACACTTAACATCCACTCTAAAGTAGAAAATGTTTTATTTGATTCTAGATCCACCCACTCTTTTATTTCTGAAGAATTTTCTAAGGGTATTTCCATATTACCTCAGCAGTTAGATATTGAGTTAGTTGTGACAACCCCTAATGGCACAACAGTCACATAAAAAGTTTACAATTATTCTCCGATTGAAGTTTGTGGGAAACTGCTTCCTGTAAATCTTGTGATCCTTCCTATAGTGGAATTTGATGTGATTCTTGGCATGGATTGGATTTCTTTATATGGATATCATATCAATTTCCAAAGAAGGGAAGTCGCATTTCATATTCCAGATCAATATATGATCGTATTTCGATGCAAGGATGAACATAACTTTCCAGTGGAAATTTCATCCATCTTATGGGTCTTGATTCCACTAAATGAAGGTTATTTATCTCAAATGGTTGGAGAGAAACTCACGATTAAGAATATTCCCATTGTACAGAAATTTGATGATATCTTTCCAGAGGAATTTCCTAGTCTTCCACCAAATCGTGAAGTTGAGTTTTCAATAGAACTCAAACTGGGTGCTTTACCTATTTCAAAGACACCTTATAGAATGGCCCCAATTGAGTTGTAGGAATTGAAGAAGAAACTCCAAGAGAATATTGATAAGGGATTCATAATCCCTAGTGAATCACCTTGGGGAGAACATTTTCTATTTGTTAAGAAGAAATATGGATCAATGATACTATGCATTGATTATTGAGAACTTAACAAGATCACTATTAAGAACAAATATCTTCTCCCACACAGTGATGACTTATTTGACCAACTACACGGAGCTCAATACATTTCCAAGATTAATCTTTGTTAAAGGTATCATCAATTAAGGGTCAAAAGGGAGGATATACTAAAGACGGCTTTCCGTACAAGGTATGGACACTATGAATTTATAGTTATGCCATTTGGTCTTACTAATGCCCCTTTTATCTTCATGGATCTGATGAATAGAGTCTTTAGAGACTATCTTGATCAGTTTGTGGTAGTCTTTATAGACGATATTCTTGTCTATTCAAAGAGAAAGGAAGAACATGAAGATCACTTGAGAATTGTATTTAAGACCCTGAGAAAGGATAAGCTTTATGCCAAATTTACCAAGTGTGAATTTTGGCTTCAAAAGGTTTCATTTTTGGGTCACATAATCTCAAAAGAGGGGATATCTGTGGATCCAGCAAAAACATATGTTATCAAAAGATGTTCTATACTAACAACAGTAACTGAGATCCAAAGTTTTCTTGGTTTGGCTTGATATTACCGAATTTTTGTGAAATATTTTTCATGATTATCTAATCCACTCACCAGTTTGACTCGAAAAGTAGTTAAGTTCGTTTGGATAGAGGAGTGTGAAGAGAATTTCAAGGAGTTAAAAATAAGGTTATCTAGTTCACCTGTGCTCACACTGACTTGTACTGGAGAAAGTTTTGTGATCTATAGTGATGCATCCAAGAAGGTATTAGGGTGTGTTCCCATGCAAAATGATATGGTGATAGCTTATGCATCGCGACAATTGAAAATCCATGAGCAAAATTACTCAACTCGTGATTTGGAGTTAGCTATGGTAATCTTTGCATTAAATATTTGGAGGCATTATCTTTATGGTGAAAGGTGTGATATTTATACTGATCATAAAAGTTTAAAGTATATTTTCACACAAAAGGAGCTGAATATGCGTCAAATAAGATGGTTGGAGATGATTAAGGATTATGACTGCTCAATTCATTACCACCCTGGGAAAGCAAACAAGGTGGTAGGTGCATTAAGTCGACAAGACCATGCTAGCTTATCCATGATGAGGATCACAAAAGATCCAATATTTATGGATTTACAAAGGATGGATCTTGTAATTATAAAGGAATGGGAAAAATCTTATCTTTTTCAAATGAATGTTCAACCATTTATACATGTGAAGATTAAAGAGGCATAGAAAGAATATGTAGAGTTACAAAAGAAGGTGAGAAATGTTCCTGAATTCAACCTTGATTGTGATAGAATAATAAGGTTCAGGAATCGGGTTTGTATTCCTTCCATCCCAGAATTAAAGAAGGATCTGCTGGATGAGGCTCATAATTCTTCATTCTCTATTCATCCTAGAAGCACGAAGATGTATAGGGACCTGAGAGAGTACTTCTGGTGGGATTTCATGAAAAGAGATGTTGTTGAATAAGTCTCTCGATGCTTGGTTTGTCAGCAAGTTAAAGCTGAGAGATAGAAGTCTAAGGGGATGTTACAACCATTACCCATACCCAAATGGAAATGGGAAAACATCACTATGGACTTTTTCATCGCACTTCCTAAAACATCCAAAGGAAATAATGCTATCTGGGTCATAGTTGATCATCTTATGAAGTCAGCACACTTCAAGGCTATTAGAAAAGATTTCTATCTGGATCAGCTTACCAGGATATAAGTAAATGAAGTGGTAAGATTTCATGGAGTACCACTTTACATTATATCTGATCGGGATCCATGGTTTACCTTGAATTTTTGGTAAAGTCTTCAGCATAATCTTAATACAGAGTTGAGTTTTAGCACTGCTTATCATCCTCAGACAGACTGTCAGTCTGAGAGAATAATTAAAACTCTAGAAGATATGTTGAGAGATTGCTCTATGGATTTCAAAGAAGGTTGGGATCAACACCTACCTTTGGTGGAATTTTTTTATAATAATAGATTTCACTCCAGTATTCAGATGGATCCTTATGAAGCTCTCTATAGAAAGAAATGTAGGACTCCAACTTGTTGGGATGAAATTGGGTAAAGAAATCTATTAGGACCTGATCTTGTTGATGAGATGGAAAAAAAGGTCAGATCTATTCAACAACACATAAGAGCAGCTCAGAGTCAACAAAAAAGTTATGTTGACAACTGAAGAAAATACCTAGAGTTTGAAGTGGGTGATAAAGTGTTCTTACAGATATCTCCTTGGAAGAGAGTAATGAGATTTGGAAAGAAGGGCAAGATCAGCCGTAGGTATATTGGTCCTTTTGAAATACTGGATCGTGTTGGGAAGGTAGCTTATCGATTGGAACTTCCACCGAATCTCTCTCAAGTTCATGATGTGTTCCATGTATCTCTTTTGAGAAAGTACATACCCGATCCTTCACATGTACTCAGCTCAGAATTTGTACCGCTGGAGCAAGATCTTTCTTATGAAGAACAACCGATAGAGATTCTGGATCGTAGCGAAAAAGTCCTATGGAACAAGAGCACTCACTTGGTGAAAGTTTTATGGAGGAACCACCAATTAGAATAAGTTATATGGGAAGTTGAGGATATTATTAGGGAGAGGTGTCCTCATATGTTAGTTACAAAGTGATGAATTTCTAGGGAGAAATTCATTTTAAGGGGGGTAGAATGTAACACCTGAGATTTTATGAGAAATATTTTGTTTGTATATATAATGTTATATAAAGAAATCTTTCACTACACACAACACTGTCTTGGATTGCGTTACACGCAAGATAAACCTTCCTCGATAGCTTGCATTGTATGCAATACCGAGTTTCACTAAACAACGATATGTTATTAAAATATTATATAAACTAGCCATTATGAATAGTAATACCCAATTTTTGAAATTTTATAAATTTTATCTTTCAAAATGGAATTCATTTTTGGATTCGGAATATCGAAATTATCCTAGGGTGAATTTTTGGTATTTTTCTGAAAACTTTCAATTTTTGATGAATAGTGAAAACACTGGTTACTATTTAAAAACTGACTTTTTATTTATTTTATTTAAATTTATTTTAGGTAAAAATGTATACTTAATATGTATATAAGTTCAATGTAATTCATTGGAGTCATTTTATAATAATTTTAGATATATAAAAATTTTATTATACTTTTCACCGTCTTTTACCCACCTCCTAGGAGAATTTGAAAATTTACATAAAACTTAATTTTACCACTTCTGTGAGTGGAATTTCGAAAATCTGAGATACAAATTTAATATCAAGGAGTAAAATTTGGTTCAATAAGATAAAAATAATTTTTTATGAATAGTAACTTTTTACATTTTTTACCACGGTTAAAAGTAAATAGGGTAATTAAGGGTAAAAATGATATTATTATTACCCTAACACATGTCCTAATTATATTGGATGAGTTTAATTCTACCAAAACAAACTTAGAATAAAATATGACCATTTAGGTCCAATTGTATTAGATTAGGCCATTTATTATTATTTTATTTAAAGAAGAGTTAAAATTGTTAAAATCAAAGTTCAATAACTAAAACATTTTTAATGTAGGGTTATACATAAGATAAATTAGACTATAAATATTCATTAGAAAACTAAAATGATTTCCTACCTAATGGTATTTTATTTATAATTTTTAGACATTAAATAATTTAATTTAATTTTGACACAATGATGATGCAGTAATTACATTATTAATGAAATATTAACATAATTGATGTTATAAATACCCAAATAAATGTAATTGGAGACTTTTTATGAATTAAAATAATTTTATTGGTTAATATGGCATATTATTATTGATTTAATTAACTTATTTCTAACTAATCATGTTGTCATGATTTTCACAAAAATCAATTACCAAATAGTGTCAAAATTGACATAAAATAGTTTTTTAAAAAAATATTATATTATTAATTATTATTTTATTCCTAAAAGTCTAAGGTTCGTCAAAATGACTTAGATAAGGTTATATATATTAATAATTAAAAACTTAGGGTTATTTTGTCTTGTTATAGTAAGTTTATTAACCATATAATTTAAGAAAACAAGAAGACACGGTAAAAGTTAAATTATTTAACTTAGAGTTAAATCTAAATGATAAGGTTAAAATAGTAACCTAAACTTTTCTAAAATCTATTGTTTAAGAGTATTTCTACCCATCCCCACCTTAGATTCTAAACAAATAAATTTGGATCTATTAAAAACTGAATATGACTTTATAATAAATTAATATTTTAAGTTTTCCATAAGGTGCCCCTCTCCTCCCTTATAAAAGGGCACCTCCTCTCTCTCATCCTCACACCACTTTGAGCCTTCAAGCTCGGCCAAAATATGAAAATTTCTCTTATACACTTCCATATAAATATCCTAGAGGTCCTGGTATTCTTCAAAGACCATATTTAGTGCCCTAAGAGGAGGTTAAGAAGAGGTGCTTCAAAGAAGTGGTAATGTTTGTTACCAACTATTTCAAATTTATTTCTTCTTATACTTCATCTTATTTAGTTGTTTCATTATGAATTAATAACATCAGTATCACTCATATACTGATATTTTATTATAAATATGAAACAACCCTATTTCACCTTCTATCCATCCTACGGAAAATGAAATCACTGCGCGTGCGTACGTACGGAATACTGTCTCCACGTCGTGGTGTAATCTGTTATCCACCACCACCTTACTTGGATGGGTATAACGGTGTAAAGAATAAATATATATGATTATTGTAAAGTTATATTGATTCTTAAATAGTATACATACACTTCAATACAATTCCACGATCATGGGAACGATATCATCGCTCGTGCGTACGTACGGCCTACCGTCTCCACGATGTGATGTGACTCATTCTACATGATTTTAATTGAATAATGATTATATAAATGGATTTAATGAATAAATATGATATATGTTACACTAATACCATTCTGTAAATGAGGTATCTATAACCTAAAAATAAGAATAAGAATTTATTCGACAAAACACACATAAGAACATAAAGTAATGAACACCCGAATAACAAGTAGCAATCAAATATTACTAATAAGAAGATAAAAATATAACCATGTATGATATCATAAAAATGAATATGACAAGTAAATTACATTATTTAAATCATTATATAGGAGTTTTGGATACGTACGAAGCATATCGGACCTAAGGTAAGGGAAAATCTCACAATCTCATTTTTATCCGAGATTGTTTATACTTCAGAATTTACTAGGGAATATTTATCATCCACATCCATGTTTCCTCAATATGTAATATTATTTCCATCTACCTACAATTGTTTAAATAAAATTTTACCCATTGTTGAGTGTTTAGTAAAAGATATGAAAGGAATCTTTTGTCGTTTTTAGTACGAGGTGTTTTTTGACTTTTCTGGAAAAAGTATGAGAAGAATGTTTTTTTAACTTATAAGGAATGAAAGGATTTTTACGGTTTCATATCACCTAATTTTCAAGAAGCTTCATCTACATGTTTTCATGTTTATTTTCAATAAAATTATTTTATTTTAAAATTGTGTGGCATTTTGTGAAAACAAAATGATTTTTAAGGAGAAAGGATATTCTCCACAATAATTCATTTCAAGTGTTTTATAAAAACAATTTTCCATCTAAGATGACATTATTTAGCATGTTTATTTTTCAAGTATAATTTCTCTATTATTTACATGGTTTTATTCTTATTATGATGAAATTATATCCATTTGTTTTATATGGATTACGTTATGATGGGATGATGTTTATGAAACCCATTTTATTCTTTGGGTTATGATGAATGATTTATGTTTATTTCGTGGCACAAGTAATAATGATTTCACTATGAGATGGGTGGGACCTATATCTCCCTTCAATGAATTGGGTAAAGATTTATATCTCATGAGATATACATGGCTATAACGGTAAGTTAATCCGGTTCAGTGATACAGGATTGGAACGAGGAGTGAACTCGATCCAGAAAGGGACTTTGTCCACTAAGATGGTCTTGTCAGCAATTCCTTGGCTAATATGGAAATAAAATCATGTGCTTAATGGTTTTCCATAATTAAATGTTTTATTCCCATGATATTTTATCATTATTTATGTTCCTTTATGACCTATTCCTTACGTACTACCAAGATTTATTTCATAACTCAAGATTTTGATGTGTAAACTTCATATTCATGATTTGAAGTTCAAATGTATATGGTTTGTTTTATTTTATACATGCTTACCATTACTGAGAATTTGAGCTCACCCTTTATATGTTTTTTTCCTCAGGATATAAATAAAGGTTTTAGGTAATAAAACGAAAGGGGAAGATCTTTATGAGAGATGTTGAAGATCTTTCATCACGATTAGAAGATTATGTTCCGAGTTTCCAAAGACACTAAACTATTATGGTATTTGTGTGTTTGTTTTTGTTATGTATTAAGTATTCAACAAAAGTAATGTAATGTCCATGTACGACAAGTTTTGGGGTCTCTAAAAAAGGATAACTAAAATATTTAAGTGAATTCAATTTAAAAGAGTGAGTTGATCCTAGGTTGTCACTTGGGGTGGATTGGATGTATTTCCTTTTCGATGATTTCAATTTATTATATTTGAGATGGGTTCATTTAAGAAGGTAAAACAACATCATCACTTACTAGTTTAATGCCTACAAAATTTAATACTAATCACATATACACTTTAAGGGTCAAGGTTTTGAGCACTTCAAGGTAAAGGTTCGTATTAGCACATGAAGTGTGTGGCCTTAAATTCAATAAGGACGATGGAGTTTAAAAATCATCAAATAAAAATCTCAATTAAAGAATGATTATACATTAATGGGGTGATAAATAACATCCAATATATCCACTTTATACTCCCTTGGATCAATCCATAAGTGGTTTATCCCTACATTGATGCTATGGTTTCAATGGAAGTGGGAAGTAGACTAATGAGGGAGGAATTGAAGAAGTAAAGAAAACTGTAAAAAGAAAATAATCACTCCACCGTTGTGTGAATAATTTCACAAGGTTTAGTTTGAATAAATTCACACCTTGAACCAACGGTATCAAAGTGATATTAATAAAAACATAATAATAGGAAAATAAGAGATTTTATTAAGAAACTAAAGTGAATTGAACAACTTACATGTGAAAGGCAAACTTGAGACAACAAAATCGCAGCATAACATTACAATTGAACAAAGCACCAAATATCCTCAAATCCTCCACCACCATTGCCTTAAATAGGAATTTTTTAATCCTTGGGTCAAGACTTAAATAGTCCAAGTCTCCTCAATTAATTTTGGTAGGCCATAGGTGGGTGGAAAGTTGAGGGAGAGTTGATTTTTCCACCCTTGACCCGAGTTGGAATCCAGCTTTCATCCACCAAACAGACTCATTTGGAAGACATTATATATGGAAGAATTAGAGTGGGCCATAGAATACTAAAATTTATCCCTGGATGTCTCCTAACCTCCTATAAATTTGGGCCCATTTGGAGTTTTGGATTCAGAGTTATGATTATATTAGTGAGATGTTTTTCTCAGGCACAAAATCTGGACCAGAATATTATCTCTAACTTAGGCCACCTAAATGACCATAATGGAGACCTAATTAGTACTGGATCATGAATAATGATTTGTTCCTATATATTTACTATATCCTCTCACCAAATTTGGGCTTCATTGGGTTTGTAATGTGGGTCCCACATTCTCATCAGTGGGATGGTGTCCAATATGCCTTCTCTAGAATTGCTTCCTTTCATCACAAAATATCCTCATCTTCTTCCATGAATTCTCCATTGATCCCTGAATGAAACATGTTCATAATAAAGTATAGATCAATTTACCAAAATATAAAATTAAAATATGGATAATTAAATTCCTTAAAATTATATGAATCATTGGGTACTTTAAATGATGTTAAAAAATATACCACATAATAGTGCATTTTAAGAAGGTATTACAATCATAATGTGAAATGATGTTCAAAGTGTAAAATGCACTAAAATGGTGTTTATGAATAATAAATCACATGAATATTTTATATATTAACAATGAATATTAGCCTCATTTAGTGGCTAATCAGGTGGGTTGGAAGGAAGTGTCACCTAAAGAAAAATGTTGTAGATGATACTGGGTATGTAACACCCCAAGGTTTTGAAAATAAATATAGAATGAAATTTTATAATCTAACCATTAAACACAAATTTGCATCTTATATGTTTTGAATTTCGAAAAATGGTCATCTAGAGTTGTGTTCAGTAAGTCATTTGGAGTCTGATAGAACAAACATGATTTTTGGTGAATAGTAACATACCCTTATGAATAGTAATATGACCCTTATGAATAGTAAATAATAATATTATTTTATTTTCTTAAGGAAATAAGATAATGAAATCTTAATTAATTTTTCAATGTCACATAAAACTAATTGCACTTCAAGATTGTTATTTTTCGAATTAAATGTGACCTTATTTAAAAATTAAATTAACAATATTTAGAAAAATATTTTTGAAAATGGATTTCAATTTTGAATTATACACATCAAAAAAATGGTAGGGGTGAATTTTTGGGATTTTTCTAAAATGAATGAATTTTTCATGAATAGTAAAAATACAGTTTTGAGTTTTTTGTAGTTTTATGACATCATAATGATGTAATAATTAAATATAAAATTATGGTCAACTTGTGTATAGTAACTTATTACATGAGGTGTCCCAAGTGTCTTAAACCATGGGCAAATACAATGGGCAAGCCCATGGTTTGGAAAAAACCACTAATGAGGTGTCCCTTTGAAATTATTAAAACATTACCTCTCTTTTTCTATAAATACCCACTCATCCATTCATTTTATTTCATTCCAAATCCCTCATCCTCGAAGCTCTGGTGGTTTTACCTCTCTAGGAGTCCTCCAAAGGTGTCCCTAATCCCCCAAGGTCCCATCCTTCAAGATCTAGGAGTTATTCTACAAGGTAAGGGAATCATTCATTCTCTTCTTTAAGTCGACACTTCTTTTATGTTATCTATTTGAAATTCCTTTCTCATATGTTGAGGTTTGATTTTATTCATTCTTCTTACTGTAATTTTGATTTAAATATGATTAGATACCCTTTTGTTCTCATCATTTGATTTTATGAAATTTTAAGTGACGACGTTAGGCTGCCGAATTTTCTTAAGGGATCTCTTAACTTTTCTTTTATTTTCAAGTTCATCTCTTTTATTTTTCTATCCTCACCTCCTCTATCCAAATGATAATGATAACTCTAGTAACATATATATATATTGGATTTATGTCATGTGAATGGAAGACCCATCATAAATATTCTTACTCCCTCACTTTTATTTTTATAAAATAAATCAACGTCCATGAGGTTCCAATTTATAGCCTTCGTGGATGACAAAGTTTCTTTCTTAAATTTCTTCTTCATTACTGGTCATAAAACCATATTTATGGTTGAAACAGACTATAATATATGTATTATAACATAATTAATATTCAAGAACCATAATATGTACATATAATTAAGTTATATGACAAAACTAGTTCATAATAATCCAAATACCTTCAAATAATCGAAGCGGTTCTCATCTAATGATTCATCCTCAGTACATATAACCAAATGATAGAAATTACCATTACAAATTCTTTATGTTCATAAATAATATATAATTACAATCCTAGAGATTTATAACCATTCCACGTGAACTTCATTACTTAAAAACAAGTGAACCGAATATGAAGGAAACGAACACTCCAGAATTACGAAATTCAATACAATAACTTGTCAATAAATACATAAATTAACTAACCATAATTATGGTAAACTAAATAAATTTATAATAGGTTCTGAAATAAGTTATTAACAAGAACAATTTCATATTCCAGGAGCTTAAGTACAAGAGCGGAACACTTTTGGAGTTAAGGTAAGGGTTTTTCACCCAAACTTCAATTTTCATTCCGGTTACTTTTATTGTCTAATTTCCTCGATAAAATTATTATGTATTGTTATGTACTTCTCATAAATTCTATGTGATTATTCTATATATGTAAACCAACCAGAATAATTCCCTATTTTCTAGATAGTTACATTTTTTAAAAGAAGCTCTCAAAACTGTTTCAAAAAATACGAGCCTGATACAAAGGAATTTCTCAAATTAATATCTATTTTCAAGGGCAAGCTATAATATATTTTTGGAAACCATTATCCTTATAAAAAAAATAATTTTATCATGAAATACTATCTTACTTTACTTTTGGTTTTATACAAATATTTTTTCCAAAAGAACTCTTCTTTTCAAAATAAAAGAGTATTTATCACAAGAATTTCTTAATGATTTTAAAAAATTATTCTCGTTTGATTCAACACTCTTGTTGATTATTATGTATTGTTGGGTTTAATAATTTATGATGTCATATACCATATTTTATTTAATGGTTTATGACTAACTTTATTATGGATGATCTATCCTAAAACCATTCACCATAATATTCTGAATGGTTAGTGTTTATGTTCAATAATTGGGGAAAGTTAGTTACATTTCATATGATAGTTTCAATATGAATGTATATGTTGTTTATGTTTATCCCTGCTCATATGAGGAATGAATTGGAATTATTATGTGATGGGTGGGGACTGATATATCCCTTCGATGAATTGGTAGGTCTCATGAGACAAACTATGGTCTTGGAACAAGGCCTTGACAAAATGATTATTTTATGGTCCTAGCACGAGGCTTGGACGGTATGGTTATGATGTCCAGAATATGCACTTCCATCATTATGATGCTATTATTTTAAGTTCATGTGGTTATTCAACTAGTAGAATACCCATTATTATGTTTTATTATGGCATTATTTATTTAGCTCATATTTCTGCCATAATGTGTTCAAGTTTATTATTAAAGGCATGTGTTTTCAATTGTTCACCATATCTAACGTTTATATTAACTTCCATTGTATTTCTTACTCTTATTGAGAATTTTAACTCACCCCTTTCTTATATTTAATTTTCTTAGGACATGAAGAAGTAATTTATGAATGGCGTTCAAGAATAATCTAGGAGACGTGATGTTTCTAATAGAATAAAATAGTGTTTTAATTTCCTTCATACTGTAATGATAAACTTATGTATGTAACTAGTTTCCAATAATACTAAACTACTCAGTATTTCGGGATTCTTATTCCTTATATATATTTCAACGTAATAAAATAATTCACCGGCTCTGGGAAACTGGGGTTGGGTCCTTACAGGGTACCTAGTGGGTGATCACCGGGTACCCAGTGAGTTGAATAGAGGCTACGGTGCCTATGTGGTGTTATCAGGTACTCAATGGAATTCTAAGAGGTACCTAGAAGGATAAAGTGTATTTTTCCTTAACAACGGTCATTATTTAATTTTACTTCAAACCTCTTTGACCCCTTTACCCTCTCTATCCATCTGTAACGCCCTCCTAGGGTTCCTCTTGGGTTCCTCCATCCCTTCCTCTTTCATCTTCAATAAATGGCACATATAGAGGGACTTCATTAAATAAATCAAAGGTAATACCTCTCTTCGTCCTCCTCATTTGTTGTTATCATGATTTCCCATCTTATTAGTTAGGGATTCAGATTTAATTCCCCCAAGACATAGTGGTATTTTTTCAAATACATAGGGATTTACATTTTTTATCTAAAGCGACCTCATAAAATTGTTCACCCTCCGTTTATTTATATTTTTATTTGAAGCAGATGGGATGTGGTTTGTTCTAGGGTTTTCAGGGATTTAGGATGAATGTCACAAACCAAACCAGGACTCCCCTAGATCAGGCTCCTGAGATAGTGCATGTCAAAGTCTGAGATGTGTTCCTGATCACCCTAAGCTAACGATAAGAACTAGGGTATCAATAGAGCATGAAATGGGAATGATTTCACCCTCATAATATAGTAATCACATTTCAAATAAAAAAATAATTGATCAGAGTATGAAGCATGAGTAATAGAAAGTACATCAACTAAATAATAATAAATAAACAATATCACAAACATAAATATTGGTCGAAGTGAAATAATCAATATGGGGATGAATTGAGTTTATAATTAAAAAAATATATTAAAAATATTTAAAACTTAAATACCCTAATTTAATAAAAACATATTTTAACTAAAACTATATAATTATATAATTTTATCTTTCGAATATATTCTCAAAATCTCGATCACAACTCAGTTAAAATAATTTTGAAAATTCATTAACTTTTGAAACTAATTTAATTGAATCAAAATTTTAATATAAGATTAAAATTAAAGTCACCTATCAAAGTAAATTTTTTATTTGGTTTTAAAAATCCCATATTGGTTTGGTTTTAAATAGTTTAAACAAAACAGAAAATCACACAATGGAATTAAACAAGGGTTTCAATCTCAAGTCGATACCTAGTCCTCTCTACTTGTAAATCACCCACTACTAAGAAATTTGTTATAAAATAAATTGATCCATAACCTGGATTGGGTTTAAAAAAAATTACTCATAAATTCTAGACTAAGCCACTTTTACAGTTCTTCGTGGGATAAAAGGATTCTAGGTCACACATAAACTCTTTCATAGTTGTTTGTTGGTTTGCGTATGAAAAGGAATAAAAGAGTGTGCCTAGAACTATCCAATATAGTGTAGGAGTCTGTGTTTTTAGATAAACATATTAAAACAAAACACTACTAAAATTTTAATCTAAAATAGAAAGACAAAGTAATAAAGAGTGTCAATATTCGATGAATCTTAGTTTGGTCAGCATCAGTTGTTCAGGATTACTAGAATCTATATTTGAAAGGGATCAACTAAGTTTATATAGTAAGTGTAGGAAAATAGAGTATCATGGAAGTCTTGGAAAATATTTTTTTCCCTCTAGGCTTTGAACTAGACAAACAGTATGATGATAGAATTTGTGTAGGCAACCAATTAGTTAGTATTTTTTCACACACTTCACACTCCCACATACATGAGATATTCCTCTGAGTTTATATCATTATTTAAGGTTTAATTATCCATTACAGGATAATAATAAAATAATCATAATCCTCATACTAAGATACAAATATGAAAATTCTGAATTTTCATTAAAACGTCAAGAAAGTTGTTTAAGAATAATAATTCATAAATCCATGTTCCTATTACTTTCATTTAATGCCTTAATCTATCCATTAGATAAATTAAGTTTAAAATTAATTCAAAATATCTATGAAATAAAGAACATACAGTGATGCAAATCACTTATTGGTAGAAACTCTTGATGGTAAAATCTTTTGAAGATAGCTTATAGCACTGGGGTGGTGGTATATTCACATAAAGGTAGCAATGCTTAATGGTAGATTCACTTTGGGTGTAGCAGTATCTTCTGATGGTAGTGGTAGCTCTTGGTGGTGGTTTTATATTCTAGTGGTAGCTTTTTTAAGAAGTAGAAGAACTCCCTTGTAGCACCACTTGATGGTATCATAACTTGGTGGTAGCATCATTTTATGATAGCATCAAGTGATTTCAAACTTAAACTAACAGTAAATATTCTGGCAGTGGATAATGGTGGAAATAAATTTCAACTAATGGTATATAGTTATAGTAGGTTCAAGACTTATCCATTTTTATTATTTTGGATATAAAATAATTGATTATCATAAAACAAGAAACTTGTTAAAAACATAATAAACATGATTTGAGATCATTAAAATAAGGAGGTTCTTAGAATAATACAACAATATCTCCCTTTTTGATGATCATAGATAATGGCATTCATAACCATTAATAACTATACAAATCATTTGACATATGAATATATTGAATATAGTATGCTTAACAGCCAAACTATATATGTAATTCATATTCATGATTCATTTCATATAGTTATTCTCCCCCTTTTAGTATTATCATAAATATAGAAAGATCATTAATGAAAATAAATTCCACAATTGTGAAGAAAAATAGAGAATTGATATTAAATATTAAAGTCAATGTTGTACATTAGAAAAGGAAATCAAAAATAAATTCCCTATCAAACCCTAATTTGAGCTTGAATAAGAATCATCGGCATAAATAAAGTTGGTATCCAATAAGTCCTTTCCTTTTCCAACAAAAGTAGGAGCATAAGTGGAGGAAATAGGTGTAGGAGGCTTGGAAACTATAGAAGAAGAAACTGAATTTAGGTGCCTCACCTATTTAACTAGTGTAAGCCAAAAGGACAAACAGAAATGGAGGTGGTATAAAGAGGTGATGAAAGGGGTGAATAAATTAAGGATATCGTGGTAATGGTTGTTGGTTCTATAACATCTATATTGGTAGTGTGTATAAATAGATTTATCAGCTCTACAAACTGGGTAATAATCCTACCACCATGTTCCATGGATTTTGAGAATTCTATCTTCTCTTCCATAAAAATCTTAAGAGTGTCAAAGTCTTAAACTGAGTGGATTGTTCTTTGAAGTCCCTTGTAATAGGAGGTATACTCATATTCTCATCCACGAACTTAAAATGATAATTATGTTCATCTTTGGTAAAAAAACATAGAGAGATAATACTTGTTGATTTTAATGATTGTTTCTTTATCAATTTTAGCATCATTTAAGAGTTATTTAACAATATTGTAAATGTGCTCACCATGGGATTTTATTTGATGAATATCATCCTTTATGAGAGGTAGAAGAGTAGGTAAAATTTTCTTATATCTATTCTCACATTATATATATGATCAATTCAATATCAATAGAGATAGGTGTAGAGAGAGGTGAAGCTCTGGAAGAAGAACCTCTAGTACTGTTCAAATATTCTCGCATCTCCAGAAATGATAAGTCTCTCTGTATCAAACTATTTATCATATCCTCCATGTTTGAATGAATCACATTCATCTATTCTACTAGATTCTTGTTTTCTACTTCCATATTTCCAATCACTGTGAATAGTTTGGTTTAGATATGATCCACTATTATGAAAAGTGTCAAAGTAGATTCATCTTCACTTAGTTTCACATTTTGAAAGGAAGAGGACCTGATCATACCACTAAGATCTAAAAGAATATCTATTATGAAATATTTTATACCAGCCTATGTCAAGAAAGTGGTCTGAGGAGGAGTATGTGGAGGAGTTGAAGACCACTCTTGAGTATGTCTAGAAGAATCGTCATGACTAGCTTCCATAATAGGTATCCCAAAATTAAATGGTTCCAAACACTTCTTCAAAAAAAAAATTCACTAAGGACCCCTTAAGATCTTTCTGAGAAACCAAGATGGAAGTTCCACCATTCTTTGGTGGACTTCCCTTATCACTATCATCATGTACATCATCTTTACCATTTAATTCAAATTTTTCCAAGTGATGCATAGAAAATCCTACATATTTATCCCTTTAGTTTATGCATCATACTCACCTTCATCTAAAGAATCTTATTCAAATCTATTTATAGATTCCTGAATAACTGAGGCATGATGGGAAATGATCTTCCAATCTTCACTAGAATACTTAAAAGACTCAAAAATAGTCTATAATGTATTTGATTAATCATCCTCATCCCCAACGTAAACATCAAACTCAGAGTTATCATACAAATCAATAACATATTTTATACTCTCTAAGGTATATCATTAAGATTTATCACCATTAGAAACTTTAGTTTATTCTTTTTTATATTCTTATAAGAAATCCACTTTGGTAATAAGAGAATGAGGTGAGTCATGAGTTCAAAAAGATACATTTGAACACTTGAAAATGTCAAGGTCACTACCCTATTCCGCTAAAACTTGATCAGATTAATCTATAGAATTTGTAGATTCATTCTCTTCAAATTTATCACTAAAAAAATATACACCTTTTTCATTAGAAGAATACTATGATACTTTATCTAGAACCAAGATATGGACAACCAAATTTCTTGGTCTAGAATGATTCTCTACTAGATTTAACTTCTCATAAAATTTATCATTATCCATTACCCAACTTTTCAGCCAGGTATTCTAATTTACATTCATCATCTTATAGGTGACTTGACTAAGGTAGAATCCATCAAACTTTTTTACCATTTCCTCTCCTTAAATAATAATTCCTCTATTTTCCAATAGATTATATATCATCTTTGGATAAGGAAAATAATTAGATCTCAAGGTAGGCTTTCACAACTCCATCATTGCACTATAAAATACCTACAAAGATTGATTTTATCTCCTCTTTTAAAAAGAAACCAAAAATAAAATGTTTTGATGCTTCATAATACTAAAGCCCCCCTTCATGGGAAATAGTATATACTTGATGAACATGAATAGAAAAAGACATTATCTATCCAACTCAACTACAGCAAGTCCTCTCATGATGGAATTCCATGTGAGCTCAAGAAGAGAATCCTCAATCACAAAGGTATCATGACTAACAGGAAAAGAACCTTGATAATTCTCATAGATTCATTTATAAAGAACTCTCATACATTTATCCCATTATTTCAAAGAAATAATAAGCTCTTTTCCATCAACCATTATTTTGATAATATCCTTGTTATATTTAAACTTATACTCACAAAACAGGTAGAAATAATGAATGAAACTAGGGTAGAATGATCCATCATTCCATAAGAACCATCCTACCCATCCCTAGTCCTAAATCACCTTCCAGATAAGTATCTTGATTGAATATAATCTATAAATATCTACTTTATTTTTGGTAAAAACTACATGATATGTAATCTGAGGATTCTTGGAAATTTTTATAGCACTTGTATTATCACAATTTATAGGGACATGACAAAATTGATATCCATAGTCTATTAATATGTATTTCATCCACAAAATTTGTTCAAAACAACTAACTATATCTATTTACTCAACTTCAATAATGGATAATTCAAAAGAAATATGTTTCTTATTACACCATGGAGCTAGAGACTTTCCCAAAAAGTGACATGTTCCATATGTTTTTTTATTATCTAACTTACAACCACCAAAAATTTCATCTGAATAACTTACTAAATCAAATGACCTCTCCCTTGAATAAAATGATCCTAAATTGTTTTTTATTTTTAGGTATTTAAAAATTATTTTCATAGTAAGTAAATTTGATTCCCTAGGGTTGACTTTAAATTGGGAACACATACATACACTAAACATAATATCATGTTAGATATCAGTTAAGTATACTAAACTTAAAATCATACCTCTATAATTAGTCCGATCAACTAGTTTCCTGGATTAATCAAGATCTAGTTTACAACTTGTACTAATGGGAGTATCACTACCTTTATTATTATCCATATCAAAAAAATTTATAATATCCTTAGTTTAATTTCTTTGATTTAAAATGTTTCCTTCCATATAGTAAAAAATCTAAAAACCAAGGAATAATTTTAACTCACCCATCAAACTCATTTAAAATTCATTTTGCATCATTTCTGAAAATTTAGTACACAAAGAGTTTTTAGATGATCCAAAAAATATCATCAACATATATTTGTACAACTAAAACATCTTTGAAATTATCTTAATAAATAAATTTGGTTCATTTATTCCTTTTAAAAACCTTTAGAAATAAAAAATGATATGAGTTTATCATGCCAAGATCTAGGATCTTATTTTAATCCATATAATGATTCTGTTAACTTAAATATGTGGTGTGTAAATTGAGGGTTTTCAAATCGAGGTGGTTATTCTAAAAAAAACATCCTCAATTATAAATAGATTTAGAAATTACTTCTTGATGTCCATTTGATACAATTTTAAATCCAAATGTGTTGCATAGGCAAGCAACATTCTGATAGCTTCAAGTATAGATACTAGTGTAAAGGTTTCCTCATAATCAATACCTTCATCTTGATTATACCCTTATGAAACCAATATTTCATTATTTATAATTATATTTCCCATATCATCAACTTTATTAATAAAAACCCACTTAGTGATAATGGTTAAGAATTCCTAAGGTGGTTCTAATAGTTCCTAAACTGTATTCCTTTCAAATTGGTTCAATTATTCCAGCATTTCCATTTCCCATAATTCATCATCAATTACTTTAGTGATGTTCTTAGGTTCAAGTTCTGATAAAAGGATTGGTGTTCAACCTAATTTATAAGATAATATATAATATGAGTTCCTTTATCTAGGTATCCTACTATGGAATCTAAGGGATGATTTATATGACTCCTAATTTCTCTATAAATTGAAGTATTTGACACTTCATTTTCATCTACAGGCCCAGTTTTAAATATTTTTGTGATGGTTTATTTTTATACAAGTTTCATAGAATTATCACTAGGTTTAGAATTTATATTCATTTAAGAAGTTCATACTAAAGGTTCTAGAAAGTCTATGTCATGGTCTCTCTCAAATGATATTTGGTTTTGGGTTATTTAGGTGTAGCAAAGTGGCTGACCAAGGTTCTCTCTCAAAGAAGAAATAAATTTAAAACCATATATTAAAGGAATTTTAAAAATAAAATAAAATAAAATAAACAACTTAAAAGTATTTGGGATTTTTCAATGTTTATAAAATAAAGAGAAGAAGTATGCTAGAAGAAGATTGTATTTATTTTAAATTAGATTAAGAAAATGTAACGAGAAGATGTTTTTTTAGAAAATATTTTAAAAAGGCATAATCGGTATAACTCTAACTCTTCACTTACTTATATATCATTGTAATTTAAATTAACATCCATTTAGTTATTATTTTCTAACATTTTAATCTTCATACCCTACGATAATTAACATTACCATAATGATGAAAAAATTTAAACCCTTGGCCAACTTTACAACATTCAATCGCCGCACCCTACTTTGATTGTCATTATAAGACTAGCTTAAGTTCAGTGGTAAATTAGGGAATAAATCCATTCTTTAAATAATGATAAATTTATTTTAGGGATTATATTTGAACTCTAAAATTTATCCCATGTGGTTTTATTTTACCAATTAATTTTGCGCTCTCATAATTTACACAAATATCAACCTCATGTGTTTTTGTGTCAATTGTTCAATAGCTTGATTAGATTAATATAATTTTAAAACTCAGTTAATGGGTCATATTTTTTGAATTACAGTATCTTAATGGTTCAAAATAAATAAATTAATAAGGTAATATTTTGATCGATATATAAGAAAACTACTCTTCCATGGGTGACATAATTATCGTAGAAACAAATTGTACATTCAAAGAATTAGAATGGGTATAACCCAATGTAATTTATAATATTTAATTTACAGACCAAATATTAAGATTAAGAGAAGATTAAAATTGAAAATAATAGAAAAAATGGAAGAGAAACTAAAAGTTTATTTAAAGTACAACAACATTACAACAAAGAAGAGGAAAAGAAGAGCATTTTGGAGGAGACCCTAGCATGGTAGATTCCCTACTCCAATTATGAATTGAACTTGTATGTAGCCACTTATCCTCTACTCCTAATATCCAAATTCATGTCCCAACCCTTTAAAATGATAAAAACACCAATTTATAGAGTGGAGGGGTGGCTAGGTTTTAAGTGATTTTAAGTGTGAATGGGGAAATTTGGCCAAATATTTATTCCAAGTTTCACCGCCTATTTGACCTTTAAAATTGTGAACCAGCTGTCCTCACAGAAGGATGACTTGTGATAAACATTTTTCTTGATATACACTCCATATTTTGTCCCAATAAAATCATTTATGTAGAAGTTATGGACCAAATATAGAACTGATGTTCAATGTGGCGAGTCCAACCCATCTTTGACTTTATGGCCCATTAAGTTCAATAAAATGAAATATTTAGCTCATATGTCTTAAATGAAATTTGTATCCCATTAATTTAGGAACACATTTAAAAAAAATTAAGTTTAAATAATTCAAATAAAATTATTTATGTTTGAAATACTACAGTGAATTTGTAAAGGGTAAAACTGGAATTTTCATCAAACTTTCAAATGAATGATCTAATCCTTAATATTTAATAAATATATATATTTAAAATAATGTGAGGAAATTTTTTCATTTATTATCAATAAAATATTCAAAAAAATTGTGTTTTATAAACTCCCCCACACTTACCCTTTTGCACTCCTCAGAATAACCTCATATCATGTATTCAAAAAAAATTGTGACAAAATATGCATGTTCATATTTCTCAATCCACTGTGGAAATATAGGAAAAGTAAGAATCCCTTAAAGATTCAATATCAATAAATTTTAAATTTAATTTCTCATAAATTATGTCAAAACAAAATCCAGTGAGATTCATAACACTAATCCTAGTGAAACAAGTCATGGGTCTACCATGCCACTAATTCTCCACATGTGTGTGTGCCAACCATTCCAAGCTCATAAATCCACCCTTTATTCAGTATATTCAGGTCAAGTAAAACAATTCTTCTTACCTATTTTAATTCACTGAACCTTTTATACATTCCTTTGTAATCGAATTTCAGCTGTTATTGTTGCAAATCATTTTTTTCCATTTTAAAAGCGGGTTTATGGGTTTCTGGTACCCAACATACAACCACAAACACAAATAAGTGAAACTTACACATAATAGTATCCAGACTCATCACCGCACCCCATGTAAGATTCATCATCTTCAGTGTCTGATTTTCAGTCCAGAGACCTCCAGAAGCTAGCACTTTGAACCCGACTCCTAAGCTGGTCTAGAGTGGGTTGCTCTGGTGATGCCTTTTCGACTACACTACCCATTTTAAAGGCCACTGTTATCAAACTATTTCGTTTAGAGGAAGATCTGGTCTGTATCGTCCACTAAAGGTAAGAGTAATCCTTTTCTTGGCCTTCTTCTTAGTGTAGCAGATAAAGGCCCTTCCCTTGTAACCGTCTTCTGATTCCCACTTTTCGCAACATCACTGAATGACCGGCCAAAAGGGCCACTCTCATTTACCTCCCCTCCCCCAGAACTATCCCTTCCAAATTCAGCTCGCACCTCCAAAACAGCATCAGGAGACTTAGATATGATCCCCATCCTCTGGTCTGGGGTGTTACTTTCCATCAAAGGAAGCCTCCTCTCCTCAGTAGTAGCTTCCTCCACATCTGAAGTGCAAGTCTCCTTCCGCATACTCTATAGACCCTCTAGTGTTTTCATACCTCCAACCATCCATACATCAACATTCTCAACCATTCCATCCTCCAACATGCATGTTGAAAGATCATTAAACCAGTTTCTAAGTGTGAGGAAAGGCCTGGCTAAGGGATCCAATCCCCGAGAATTATTATCACATGCTGGAATGACCGCCTCCAAAAGTCTGGAACGTCTCTCCTCCTCATTCTGAATTGTATCCCTTCTCTCAGAGGAACAATAAATGTTCTCCAAACTGAGCCTGGACCTACTGACAACATCATAAACTGGTAGGATCAACTTCAGCCTCGACCCTCCAACCGCCTCTGCATCATGGACCTCTCCACAGGTCACCTATTGGGAGAAATAAGGCCGGTCTCCCACCACAGTGTTAGGTAGAATAGAAACACACCCCCCATCCATCAAACCCATATCATTATTACCATGATCAATCGCCATCTCATGTTCTGGATTCTTGTTTCTTGGATTATCCTCTAACCCCTTAGAAACAAGTTTCACACCACACTGGTTCTTGCCATTTTTTGACTGCACAGGGGACACCACATCCTTAGGTGGCTCAGAATTTTGAGTGATTTTAGCAGGAACCATCCCCATATCTCCCTGAACTGAGTTCTTCATCACATCAATCTTTACCCTCTTATCCTTAGATTTCGACCTTCCTAGGGAAGATCTCCATTAGTAGACCTTTGAAGGGTGTCCTAGCTACTTAAAAAAGGAGAAAACGTCCATCAAATTCTTGTAGACCACCTTTTTCTTGCACCTGTACTCCTCAACTATGGTGATCCATAAAAAATCGAAAGGCAGACTAGAGACATCTACTTCCACACAGATCCAGGGATTAACCGGATAACACAGAGCCACAGTGTGATTATCATAACAAAGAAAACTTACTACCATATTACCAATCATCCGAAGAATAGTAGGATTCTGAAAGGGAAGAGGGAGTTTAGGTAAACTAACCCAGATTTCCATTGACTGAAAATCACACTTCATGTGAAGATCGAAAGTCCATCGAAGTAGGATGAAACTCATCCCGTTGAAACTTCGCGGAGCCCTAGACCAGGCCTGAATGAGATCCACCTCCGATTCGAAATGGATCATGATCTGGAGATTTTCAAGAAAACCGACCACCACCCGTTCTTGAAGATCCCAGGAGCTAAACACAAACCTGTCAAAAGCATCAACAGAGGGCTGCCTATGTGTGAAACAGGAAACCAGATTGAGGTTCAGAAGCACTGAAGACTCCAAGAAGTCCGAGTTCTAGATCTGTTGATTAGGGTAACCGTCGGGGAGCTATGGAGCTTTAGGGAAAACCGAAACATTGGGGAAGGGTGGAAGGAAATTAGGTTTAGAGAAAGGTCAAAAGAAACTGGGACCCTCAGGAATCGAAGAATCCCCCTCCCCCGTGAGGGGGGTAGGGACCGGCACCGAATCCACCATCTATTCCGAGGGAAGAAGCGAGTCACCAAGTAGAGATGGCGCCCCCCATTCCCCCCAAGATAAATCTTGTAATCGAATTTCAAGACCCACTCACTTAAGAATTCTTGAAATTCAAACTTTAATCTATAAACCTATATATCCCCACATGTTTTACATTTCATCACACCTCTCATTTATTATTATTTTTTTAAGTTTCACATGGAACAAATCTCACACTCATATCTCAACCCATGTTCGATCTTCTAACGACACTAATTGTAATAGTTATAATAAGATCGAAGGTTTAGGAAGAGTAGTTTTTGACCATCCCAAGACACAACCCATATTTTTTATTTTTTTATGGCATACAATAGTTAGATAATAGGTACACATTCATAGGTCAATTCGGTACAGTAATGAAATTTATCGAAAGAGAAATGAATGTATGGACCAACCAATGAATTTTTTTACCTAACTTGACTATACCTTCAATTGAGTAGGAAAAATTTTACAATTCATGGTTGAGTGAAAATTTGTGTGTAGAAATCAATGAAAAACTTTACCATGAACAAATATAACAAATAATGATATCAAAATCTAAAAGGTTTTATAATGACATAATAAATCATATCATAGATGGCTTCCATTTTTATAAAATTCAATCCTTGAGGATGAAATATTACTCATTATTATCATTCTACCAATGAATTTTTAAAATATGAATTTTACATATGTTCTACATGAGAATGTTACATGATATATTTTTTTTTTTGTTTTTTTTTTGTTTTTTTTAAATTTAATAGAAAATACACACAAATGAAAATCCTAAATATATACCCCAAAAAATTTTCCCCTACCCCACACTTAAAATATTGCATTGTACTCAATGTGAACTTATGAAATGATATGTGCGCACGAAATGCAGAATTTTAAATAGGTAAAATAATATAAAAGTGAAAGGGTTGGGAAAAACCTGATATTCCCAAGTGATGATGGGGTTATGCAGTGTGATGAAATCCACTACATCTGTAGAAAGTCTTTCAATGTATTGTTTAAAGTGTTTCCAATTGACTTTAAAGCTCTTTCTAGTGTCCTCTTGTGTGATATCCACCGCACCATAAGGAAAAATATTAGACACAACATAAGGACCTAACCATCTAGAATGAAACTTACTAGGCATCAACTTTTGTTGTGAACTGTAGAGTAGGAATTTTTCTCTAACATGAAAATCCCTTTCTTGTATCATTCTATCATGAGATACTTTTTATCTTTATATGTAGAGCCTTGAGTTCTCATATGATGACAATCGAATCTCCTCAAGCTCTTGAATTTGCATCTTCCTTTGGATTCCGTCTTGGGCCAAATTCATGTTGCATTTCTTTATAGCCCAATAATCCATATGATCAACTTTCACAGGGATATGACACGCTTTCCCAAAAACAATCCGAAATGGGGACATATTTATGAGTGTCTTGTATACTGTCCTATAAGCCCATAACACATCATCCAAGTGCTTACTACAATCCTTCCTATTCAACATCATGGTTTTTCCAAAATTTGTTTCAACTCCCAATTTGAAACCTCATCCTAGACATTGGTTTGGGGGGGTATAGTGATGATGTTTTTTATGTCACCCAATACTTCCATATGAGGAAATCCAAATTTCAATTGAAAAAGTGTGTCCCATGATTACTGATGATAGCTTTTGGCACTCTAAACCTACAAAAAAATTGTATCTTAACAAAGTTGACTACAACATGAGAGTCATCAATCCTAGTGGACTTGGACTCCATCCATTTACTCAGATAATAAATAGCAACTAAAATATACAAAAAAACAAATGAACTAGAAAAATGACCCATAGAATTGATGCCCCATACATCAAAAATTTCATAGAATGGTATGAGTTGTTGGGGAGTCTCATGTCTCATAGAAATGTTCCCAATGTGTTGGTAACATGAGAACGACTTTCCAAACTCAAGATGATGATGGAATAATCTAGGCCTATCACACCATAAATTTTTAAATTATTTGTTTTATTAATTTTACTGGGAATCAGGAAGTTCGGGTTGAAGCTCGACTTAAAAAATTTTGAGTTCCTTTTTAAAACCAAATGTTTTCCCATGGATGTGCCTAGTGCCCCGCTGTCGAAGTCGTGCGGCCTCACCTATGTCACCGCACGACCTCACCCAGTTCAATTAATCAAACAAAATTAACTAATAATAAAGAAATAAAATTAAGTGAATAATAAAGTGAAAATAAAATAAAATAAGAAAAATGTAACAAAGAATTGTTTTAATGGTAATAATAATATTATTATTTGAGAATATTATTCTTGTTATTAGTATGATTAATTTTATTAAGATATTTTTATTATTATTATTATTAGTGATGATAATTGAGTTATTTTATTTATTATAATTATCCTTATTTTATTTTTTTGTTATTATTATTATTATTATTATTTGTTTTATTTTTAGTTTTATTTTTATTATTATTATTACTTATTTTATTATATGGGTTAAGTTTTCTTCTCCCCCCCACCTTTATCCCTCAACCCATCACACCCCTCCCCCATGAGCCTTTGCATCGCGCCACCCTGCTACCCAACCAGCCCATCATGCCACCGCTCCGCACTTCCGTATGACCACCTCCCTCACGCCATCGTCTAGATGCTATCATCTAGTGCCACATTTAGTCGGCCTCCCTACCGCCCATTGTGATGACCTACTGCTCCCGTCAAGACTTCCACAGCCGCAACCTTCCTCCACCCTCATCGGCCTACTCACCAGTCGGTGTCACCCTTGCTGGCCTCTTCACCAGCCAGCGCTGCCACCATTGACCCTCCTCCAGCCCCTCGCATTACCCATTTTAATACTCCCTCCTTGTAGGATTTTTCTTCTCATTATGGGTCTAATTTTTTGTCTAAATTTGAATTTTATGGTTCAAATTCTATATTTAGGGTCAATTTTTGGTTTCTTGGGGTGTGGTCAAAGTGCAATGGTGATTTCACACCTTTATTCGGAAGATTCTTAGTTCAAGTAGGTGTTTCTATGCCTTTTCATAATTTGATAAATTTATTATGCTTATATGAATTTATAAATGTGTTCTTTAGTTTCATTTTGTTGTTGAGAATGTTATTTTTAGAATGATTGGTGTGTTTTCTAGTTAGAAATGAATTTTTTATTAAGGATATGTCAATGTTTTGTGTTATTTTGGCGTAATGTTTTCAAAATGGGTTTTAGGGATTTTTTGGTTGGTGGGAAATTTATTTTTAGGATAATTTGAGTTTTGTGTGTTTAAATTTGACTTTTAAATTGTTTTAAAAGAATGAAATCTTTATTTAGAAACAGTTTAAAGTATGAGTGGTTTTATGAAGGGGTTTGGACATTGTTTTGGTCGGTCTTAATCATGTGTTTTCTTGTGTTATAAAAAGGGAATTTGAGAAACTATAAAAGTAGTGGTAAATTTATTTGGGGTGAGTTTTCTCTTGTTTATTTGTTCAATTTGTTTTTATTTGGATATTTTGGTAGTTATTAGACTCAATTTGCATCATTGTAGGGTGTTTTTTTCATCGCGGTGTGGGTTTTGGTCATCAGTGATAAAGACCTATATGTATATACAAGGGTAAGCATGTATATATGTATATCCTCCTTGTGAATTTTCCCTCATGGTGTGTGAAATATATACTTGGGTAAAAGGGTATATATATATGAAAATGTATATGTGTATAGGTGAAGTGGTCTCGGGTTTCCGTCTCCATGAGCTTCATGCCTTGAGGTAGGTCCACCACTACACTTGCCATTATATTTAGAATTTATTGAATTCTTGTTATTTCATTGATTTTAAATAAATAGTAAATAATATTAAGTAGTTAGTTTTAAGAAAAAATGTTTGTTGTGAAAGATAGTAGTTTTCTCTTGAGCTTGAATTTCCTGAAAATGTGTTCTTTTATATGTGTATAATAACTGTCAATAAAATGCCCCATTGTAATTGAATCTTTTGAGAACAATTGCTACACTAGTTTATATTACACACTGGATAGTGTCCCTTAGTACAGACTTTTCTCTGATAGGGGATTGGGCCCCTCAGTTAGGTCAGGTAGGGAAACACAGAACATTTAGGAATTATGAAGTCATTGAGTGGGGCATGCCTTCAGGGTGAGTCACGTGTATAATATGTTATGGATTTTTCATAAGATCCTAGGTTCGACGCATGTTTTATATAGCACTTATTTGTATGTTGCAGACAATTGAGGTTCTTAGTTAGTTTGTTGGCCCCCATGTTCCACTTTTTCCTTTTCCCATATTGTGTGTTGTGTGTGTGTATGGTTTTCCTCTGGTTTATCACTAAAATTTGGATTTTAAATTGTTCGTATAAATGTTTTTAAAATGTAATGCATCTTTTTTATTCAATCCTTAAAAATGATTTTAAATTTAAAAGAGAAATAAATTGTTACTTTCTTTAGAAATGAAAGTGTGTGTGAAAACTCTTATTTTATATAATGTAGTTCAAACCTAAAATTATTAAGATTCTTTATTTAATGGTAGTGCTTTGGGAATATATTGTTGGGAATGGATACTAAGTTTTAATATGACTGCCTATAGTGTTTTCTTGTTTTTATTTTCTTCTACAGGTTCCATTTCTAGTTTGGATCGTCTTGGGTGACATTTGGTTTTGGTGTTGGAGGGTGAATCTCAGGGTCACATGGTGTTTGAGTGTGGTCAGGTTAGTGAGTTGCTATTGGTTGTACTTTCTTTTCCATGTAGTTTATTTACCTTGATTTGTTCTATTTTATTTCTGCTGCTTTATTTATTTTCATTGGGAGAAATCATTCCCAATTGTTCTCTATATATTCCATGGTGCTTGTCTCTATCCCAGGAAGATCGGGAATGCCTCTCGGGCCTTGTCGCGGATCGGCTCGAGTGATCAGTTCAGGGTCAACCCAACCTGGTTAGTGACCAAATGATATCACAGGAGTTTTTCTCTATTTATTCATGTTCCTTTGGGATAGAGTCAGGGTAGACCATTGTTAAGGGTGTCAGAACTTAACAATCTAGCTATGAGCAAGGTGTCTGACCAGCACACCTCGTGCCAAGACTCAACTTACCAAAGTAAGTTGAGTTTTTTCTGAGTCGTTGGTCCTTGTGATTAATCTTAATAGGGAAAATGAGAAGGGAGTAGGTTCGGTGGTCCCAGTGATCATGCAGGGTCTATCAAACCATGTGGAGCTGGGGATTCTATCCTAGAATACTATCTGTGTTAGTGGCATGATTGGCGTATGGCTTCCAAACATATGTTCTAGTCACCCGCTAACAGTAGTTTCCTCTTGCATCGTTCCTCTTCTCTTTATTTGGATTCTTGAAAATCTAGTTTTTAAGTTAAAAATATTTGGTATTGGAAAATGTTTTGAAATGAAGTGCTTTAAAAAGAAAATTATGTAAAAGGTTTGAAAAGTGTGGGTCAAATGTTTTGGTTTTGAAAAATGGAAAGGTTTGGTTTTGATCCTTGGTGTTCTCATGGGAAACCATGTGCATTATCATATATTTAAGGAGAAATGATCAATGGTATGAGTTGATGGGTTCTTGGATGGACATGAGGTGGATTCTGGTGAGGCATAGGAACATGCATGTGTGAGGCCCATGAAACCCCATTGGTGTTGGTGTAACCCACCAACTTTGTTTATTTTCAAAAAAAAATTGTTAAAGAAAAATTTGTTTTTTTAATAACCGGTGATTGTGTGGTTCGTCCATGTATTTTTGAAATGTTTTAGGTGAGGCTTTTTGAACCGATAATCATTTTGGGCTGATTTGTGTCTTAAATTTTAATTCTTATTGGTAATTTGGTGTGAGAGTGTGTGGTTAGTGGATTCTTTAGAAAAGTGCTTCGAGAATCCTTTGTAGTGGTTTACCCTAAACGTTTAGTGTTTTCTTTTGGTATGTCTTGGATATTGGACCAGTTTTATTGGGTCTATGGTTTTCTTTCTTGATTTGACCCCCATAAATCATTAACATGTGATTGAAGTGTATCCACGCGTAATTAGTCATTGATCGAGCCTCCAGTTAATTAACGCAAGGACTCTCCCTTTTGAGTGATACTACTAAGTCTATCCCTTATCCTTTTCATTTAAGAGAATACTCTCACACTGGGATGGAATTTGTGAGGGGATTTGAAGGGAGTTTTGGTCTCTTTGAGTTGTCTGAGTCGTCGGGTATGAATTTTGACACCGTTGTGTCTAAAGGTCCCCCCCTCGGAAATGGTGAAAGGAATTCTAGCTGGGAAGGGTGAATGTGTTTTGTAATTATCGGTACCAGCTGATGTCTTGACAGGATTTTAGTACTTTCATCAGCTGCAAGGGTCATGTTTGGTGATGTCTTTCAGCGTGATCCCTCTTTGAAGAGCAAGGGTGGATTTCGTAGAATCCTTCAAGAATCCCTATTTTCATAGGATTGTGTCCTCCTCTTAGGGAGTTCTAATTTTTTTGTTCAAAGGGGAGTATTTGTTATACATCTTTCCCTTATTAAGTTTCTTGGTTTAGGTGAATAAGTGATGCATTTGCATCATCTAAACCCCTATTTTAGTGTATGTTCCACGAGGGAGTAGTTGGATGTCATAGTGTGTTGTGTTTGTTGGTGTTGTCTCAGTTGTAGTGTGGCTGTGTGTGACACCAAAAGGAGAAGCTTGTTTCGGGAGTCTTCAATATCTGACTGAGAGGTATGAGATGTTTCAATCATTAGGGATCTAGCCATAGGCCTAAGAGTTAAGTTGGCGCGTGGTCAGAAACCCAAGAGTGTATGGAACCTCGAATTTATTTTTGTCTTTGGTATTGAAGATGAAGGTGGTTAAAAAAATTGTGGTTTTCCATTCTGAATGACCTATTTGGGTGTGTTAGGTTTCTCATGGCTATGAGAAGGTGTGTTTGTCTTGTCACCTTAACATCTTGGGTGTTGCATCCCACCAGATGTAATCTCTTTTAGTGGTCCTTATGGGGTCTGTTGGGTAAATCGGTCTCAAATTTTAATAGTTCACATCTAGGGATGTGGAGATATTGGTTTGTCTTGGGCCATGGTTTTGACACCCATTAATTGGTCCCCTCCCTCTCTACCCCTTGTGGTGGGGTGTTTGGTCACCATCAAGAAATTTTTAAAGTTTTGTATCACTTATCTGTTCTAATGGTGGAGAGACCTAAGATGGGTCTTTCACAAATGTCTATGGAATGAATTAGCATTGGACCTTCTTCATAATGGTGGGGAGTCTGCCTTGGCCTCCCCGTGTTGGTTTTCCAATCTCATCTCAGGCGTCAGTAATTTTCTAATGGTGGGGATCCCCTTTGGGCTTTCCCCTATTGGTCTTTTAGTTATGTTCATAGAGATGACTGCGTGTTAAGTGATCATAGTATTCCTTGGACATGCTTGGTCTTGTTTTTTCATTCCAGTCAAACGATTTGATTCTCATTCAGTGGTGCTTGAGAAGTTTTTGTTTGTGATGTTGGTTTTCATGGGTGTGAGAGTTTATTTCCTTGATCAATCAACTAGATGTGTTCTTTCTCTTAGGGGCAGGTAAAACATAGTGGAAATTGTTTTATGGGTTTTGTGAGGTGGTTATTTAAGTCACTTTCTCTAAGCATGAAGTGTTTGCCTCTGTTCTCTTATTGTTTGTGGGGATCCTCTTTGAACCTTAAGGGGGTGTCATTTTCTACTTTGGGGTTTCATATTATTTGTAAATTTCAAAGGATGGAAAGCTCTATGGTGGGGAGAATTATAACACCTTCCCTTTTTAAATTATTTGTTTTATTAATTTTACTATGCATCATATATTTCAGGTTGAAGCCTGACTTAAAATTTTTTGAGTTACTTTTTAAAAATGAATGTTTTTCTCTTAGCTGCATTCAGCGGTCGAAGCTGTGCGGCCTCACCTGGGTCACCATGTGACCTCGCCCAGTTCAATTAGTCAAATAAAATTAATTGATAATAAATAAATAAAATTAAGTGATAATAAAGTGAAAATAAAATAAAATAATAAAAATGTAATAAAGAATTGTTTTAATGGTAATAATAATATTATTATTTGAGAATATTATTCTTATTATTAGTATGATTAATTTTATTAATATTTTGTTGTTATTATTATTATTATTATTATTGATGATAATTGGGTTGTTTTATTTATTATAATTATCCTTGTTTTAGTTTTATTATTATTATTATTATTATTATTATTATTATTATTATTTAGTTTTATTATTATTATTTTATTTTCTTATTTGGGTTAGGGTTTCTACCCTCCCCCCTCCTCCCACCATTCTCCCTCAAGCCGTCGCACCCCTCTCCCATGAACCTTCACATTATGCCACCCTACTTTTCGACCAGCCCATCATGCCACCACCCCGCACTTCCATCCAACCACCTCCCTCACACGGTCATCCTGATACTCCCGTCTGGTGCCACCTTGAATCGGTCTCCCTACCTCACATCGCGACGACCCAATGATCCCGTCAAGACTACCGCATCCGCAACCATCCTCCACCTTCACCGGACTCCTCACCAGTCTATGTCGCCCTCACCGGCCTCCTCACATGTCGGCGCCGCCACCACCATCACTCCTCGGGCCCCTTGCATAACCCATTATGGTACTCCCTCCTTGTAGGGGTTTTCCTCTCATTAGGGGTCTAATTTTTGGGTTCTAATTTGAAGTTTATAGTTCAAATTCTTTATTTAGGGTCAATTTTTTGTTGCTTTTGGTGCAGTCAAGGTGCATTGGTGATTTCACATCTTTCTTCAAAATATTCTTGGTTCAAGTTAGTGGTTTTATGCCTTTTAATCTTTTAATAAATTTATTATGCTTATATTAATTTATAAATGTGTTCTTTAGTTTCATTTTTGTGGTGATAATGTTATTTTTATAATTATTGGTGTGTTTTCTTGTTAGAAATGAATTTTTGATTAAGGATATGTCAATGTTTTGTGTTGTTTTGGTGTAATGTTTTCAAAATGGGTTTTAGGGGTTGTTTGGTTGGTGAGAACTTTTTTTCCGGGGTATTTGAGTTTTGTATTTTTAAATGTGAATTTTAAATTGATTTAAAAGAAGGAAAGCTTTCTTTAGAAATAGTTTAAAGTATGAGTGGTTTTACGAAGGGGTTTGCCATTGTCTTGGTCGGGCTTAATTTTTTGTTTTCTTATGTTATAAAAATCGAACTTAAGAAACTGTACAAGTGGTGGTAAATGTATTTGGGGTGAGTTTTCTCTTGTTTCTTTGTTCAATTTGGTTTTATTTGGAGCATTTGGTAGTTATTAGACTCCCTTGCATCGTTTTAGGGTGTTTTGTTCATTGCGGTGTGGGTTTTGGTCATCAACAACAAAGACCTATATGTATATACATGGGTAAGCATGTATATATGTATATCATCCTTTCACATATTCACTCATGGTGTGGGGAATATGTACTTGGGTCAAAGGGTATATATATATATATATATGAAAATGTATATGCGTATAGGTGAAGCGGTCCCGGGTTTCCATCATTATGAGCTTCATGCCTTGAGGTAGGTCCCCCACTACACTTTCCATTATATTCTGAATTTATTAATTTCTTGGAATTTCATTGATTTTAAATTAATAATAAATAATATTAAGTAGTTAGTTTTAGAATAAATGTTATTTGTGAAAGATACTAGTTTTCTCTTGATCTTGAATTGCCTGAAAATGTTTTCTTTTATATTTTCATAATAAGTGTTGATAAAATTCCAAATTGTCTTTCGCAAAATGTGTTTTAGATTTAAAATGGTCATTTGAGTTTCTTAAATGGGTTTTATAGTGTGTTTTGGGTTTTAAAAGTGGCGTGTTGGTTCTTCTGGAAATGGGTGGGTATTGAGTGGTTGGTTATGGCTCGTTTGGAACTTTAATAAAGTAAATGATTTTTAAAACACTCTTGGAGGAAACTCAGGGGTGACCTTGTTATGTACATGGTTTGTGTAATTTTTTATGCATGATGTTCGTGCATGGTGATTAGCTACTTGATTGAAATTGTTGACTCACCCCCTTTTTATTACACTTGTTGACATGGGAACCTGTTATAGTAAGTGAATATTATGATAATGACTGTTGCACTAGTTTAGATTACGCACTGGCTAGTGGCCCTTAGTATGGACTTTGATCTATTAGGGAATTGGGCCCCCCGGTTAGCCAGGTAGGGAAACACCGAGCATTTGGGGGTTATGAAATCATTGAGTAGGGCATGCCTTTAGGATGATTCACATGTATAGTATGTTCTAGATCGTTCATGAGATCCTAGGTTTGACCCATGTTTTCTTTAGCACTTATTTGTATGTGGCAGACGATTAAGGTGCTTAATTAGGTTGTTGGCCCCTGTGTTCCACTTTTTCCATTTCCCTTATTGTGTGTTGTGTGTACATATAGTTTTCCTCTGGTTTAGAAACTAATATTTGGATTTTAAATTATTCATGGAAATTTTTTTAAAATTTAATGCATCTTTTTCCTTTAAACCTTAAACTTTATTTTAAATTGAAAAGGGAAATGGACTATTACTTGCTTTAGAAATGAAAGTGTGTGTGAAAATTCGTATTTTATATAATGTAGTTCAAACCTAAAATTATTAAAATTATTTATTTAATGTTAGTGCTTTTGGAATAGATTATTGGGAGTGTATACTAAGTTTTAATACTCACACCTATAGTGTTTTCTTATTTTTAGTTTCTTCTGTAGGTTCCATTTCTGGTTTGGATCGTCTTGGGTGATGTTTGATTTGGGTGTTGGAGGGTGACTCTCATTTTTATGTGGTGATTGGACATGTTCAGGTTAGTGAGTTGTTATTGGTTGTAATTTATTTTGTGTTGTTTATTTACCTTGAGTTGTTTTTTTTCTTTCCAATGCTTTATTTATTTTCACTGGGTGAAATCATTCCCAATTATTTCCTACTGATTCCCTAGTGCTTGTTGCCAGCCCAGGAAGATCGAGAATTCCTCTCAGGCCTTGTCATAGATCGTCTTGGGTGATCGGTTTAGGATCAACCCATCCTGGTTCATAGAAAGACCAATATAATCCAAATTATAAGACTTTTCTAGCTGTCTTTTGGGGTCTAAGGTGTCCTTCATATGAAAGTGTATGGCAGAAATGTAGAACAGTCTCAATATCATTATCAGGAACTCACCTCCTAATAACATGATCACTACACATGATCCAAAGGTATGGATTATCCCAAAGATAAAATATTGAATGACTCGTTAATTTTTGGACTTAATGTTTCTTTAAATTTCCATGAATTTTAGAGGAAACAAGGTAGTTAACAAAATATGCATACCAAGGATACGTACCTGAGATGGAATAAATATTCTCATCAGGGAAAGTGTCCCGAAGTGGTACATAGTCCAAGGTGATAGCCTCTAATGTGTGAGTAATCCTAATCATGTGGTCCTCTATGAGGTTTTATTAACCCTTATTATCCTTTATCTTGATATCAAATTCTTGAAGAAGAAGAATAATCATCCATTGGATAAGCCTGGGTTTCGCATCTGGCTTCTACAAGAGGTACCTCAGAGCTGCATGGTCAGAAAAAAAAAACTACTTTAGAGCCAAATAAATATGAACAAAGTTTATCTAAAGAAAATATAATGTCAAGAAACTCCTTTTCTGTGGTTGTGTAGTTTGGTTGGGATGAATCCAATGTCCTAGAAGCATGATCACATGTGAATTTCCCTCCACCCTCGATGATCAGAATGCTTTAGCTACGAAGTTTGAAGCATCACACATAAAATCAAATGGAATTTCCCATCGTAAGGTCTATATGAATGGTGGAGTGGGTGGACACTATTTTATCTAATCAAAGTAATTCCTACAAGAATCATGAAACACAAAATTATAATCCTTTTGAAGTAATCAAAACATAGGAAGATCAATCTTACTAAAATCTTTGATGAAGCGCCAATAAAATCATGAATTCCCTAGGAAAGATCTAACATCACAAACACATGAAGGATATGGTAGGTAAAAAATAATATATACCTTAGATCTATTAACCTCTCTACCATGTTTTGACAAAACATTACCTAAGAAATTCCCATGATCTACCATGAAATGAAACTTTTCAAAGTTTAAGACCAGATTCTTATCAATATAATGATTCAAAACCTTGTCCAAAATAGAGATACAATCATCAAATGAAGACACATACACTGTAAAATCATCCATAAATTCCTCCATGTAGGTCTCAATAAAATCAAAAAAAATACACATCATTCATCTTTGAAAGGTACTTGGGGAATTTCAAAGTCCAAATGGCATACTCTGGTAGGAAAATGTGTTGAATGGATAAGAGAATATTGTATACTCATGATCCTCCAGGACTATAGAAACCAGAATATATATAGAAAATCCATCCATGAAACAATAGTGTGTTTTCCCAGCTATTCTCTCAATCATTTTTTCAATAAATGGGAGGGGGAAATGGTCCTTTGAGTATACTAATTTAGTTTCCCATAATCAATGCACACACGCAAACTATTTTGTACCCTCATTGGAACTAACTCCTATTTATCATTTTTAACAATAATAACACCACTTGTCTTAGGCACAACCTGAATAGGACTCACCCACTGAGAGTCATAAATGGGATAAATTATACCTGCCTCAATAAATTTTTCAAATTATTTTTTAACAACTTCTAGAAAATTTGGATTTAGTCTCCTTTATGGCTGCCTCACTGGTTTAGCCCCATCCTCCAAAAGAATCCTATGCATGAAAATAGAGGGGATAATACCAGATATATCGTCCAAGGTCCACCTGATTGCCCTGAGGTTCTCCCTAAAAATATTTAAAAGATTTTATTTGAGATTTTTAGCAATTATAACAGGAAATATATCACAACTTAACAAGTATTAGTATTTGATATTTGGTGGCAATGGATTAAGTTCCAATATAGGGGTTAATTTATGGATGGAGAAATTGAAGGAACTGAAATATGTGCACAATGAACATCAGTATCAGAATATACATCATCAAAATAATAGAATAAAGCATCAAATTCATCAGAATACTCAACAGTTGTGTCATAATCAGAGTGAGAATCATCAAAATCATAATATGAATCCATTTAAAAATCAAATCTAAGAGAGTTGTGTGCATCAGAAATAGGTGTGTAAGTGCTCTTTATGGGTGTCTTGGCGTGTTTCTAGATGCTAAACTTGGACTTTAGGCAGGCTTCGCCTAATTCCACTGAGAAAGAGGCCTAGAGAGTCACACACTAAGTGTGTTCAAGTATCTCAATTAAATACTAATTTAACAAGTTGAATAAAGATTATTCTCAATTGTGATTTAATAATTATTCAAGGATATCTGGTCTCATTTATTTTTACACTAGTTATTTGATAGAATATATTGTGGGTGAAATAATATATTTATTAGCGAGTAATGTAGTAATATTTATTTAAGAAATAAATAGTCATTATTCAAGGTCTAATAAATGTGGTGGAGGAAATAAAAAGAATGGAAAAATGAATGTACATGTTGTGTATATTAATATACATGTTACGTAGTTTTTCTGGAGATTTGTGAGAAATAATATTATTTATTTAATTAAATAATATTATTTGTAATTCACTGGGCACATGTCGAGTAATAATAATAATCAATTGTTATTATTAGACATGGGGTCCTACTAAGAATTAAATGAAATGAATAAATGATTTCGGGTAATTAATTCATTATATTATTCTAGGTAATTAAAATCCCAATTATATTATTCTCATTAGACTATCCATTCATTGTTGTTGTGCACAATGGATCTAGAGAAAGCTCTCACGCCAAGAGATAATTCTTTTCTTCCAAGAACGCTCACAAGCTACGAGAGAGATCCTCTTCCACCGGATCAAGGAGATCACTTTGCAAGCGACTCTCAAAGTGATCAAAGGTGGACATCGCAAGCAAAGACACTTCCGCGATAGCACCCACAGATCCCTTAGGCGATGTATAGTGATACGTGAAACACGTGTGGATCACCGCTAGAGGAATTCTACACTTGGATTCTATGACACAATGACGGATCACATTGGATCGTGACTGGAAACATCAACAGAGAGAGAATTCCATCAAGTTAATTCTTGTCTTTTAATTAAATTAATTGTAAACAACATATGATTATCATCTCTATGGTTCTAGGACTCCCCTCTTTTCTTTCGTTCTTCATTCTATTCAGAATATTTGGTGTTTTATTATCATGAAAGATCTCAGATTGATTATTATTAATGGAAAAAATTAAAGTTGGGTACACCCACTAACATGCTTCCATTGCGCCTAGAACCTACAATAAGGCATCATTCACATGGTTAGATGTGTCATAAATATGAAGTCATAAATGGAGAAGATTAATATCTTGCTTTAAACAATCATCTCTATGACCACCACTACCATCTTGGGTTATCACTACCATCACCCTCATCATGAATGTAAGCACTAGCACCATTATTTTCTACAACTTCAATACCATCACTACCAGAAAAGTCCTTGCCTCAATCACCACTAGTAGCTCCATCGCCATCACCCAAAGCATCATATGAGGAGAGCATTGTCAACATGAATGTATCCAAAACCCAAAAAAATATTTGGTGGAAATGATGGGCATAAATATTTTATAGCTTTCATGGAATAATTGATGACCTTTTGACTTCTTTCACACTCTTGCATGACTATTTTTCTAACCTCTGTTGCTTCTGCACAAGTCTTTTGCAACTCAATGCTAGTAGAGGTGTTTGAATATAACATCTCAGAATGATAAAGGGTTAAATGAATAAATGATACCACTCATGTAAACATGGTTCACTTTTCTTTTTGAGAACCAACTTAATTGTAACTCCGCAGTTAAGTGTGCTTGGTCTGGAGTACTGATCAAGATGGGTGACCTTTTGAGAAGTTTCCTAGGGTGTGTGCAAGTGAGGATAAAGGAAACTGAAAAGAACATGTATTGGCTTGTGGGGATAGTCCTTAGTCTGATAATTCATTTGGGCACGTGGGTGGGCCCTAGGTAGGGGACCACGTGTCTGCAGGGCAACTGGTGGTTCCTGGAAAGCCAGGACCCAATGACCATGTTAAGGCGGTGTGTTTATGGTGTCAACAGGACCCATTTGTTACATTGGAATCAGAGATGGAACCCAGTCTTAAGTGTAGTGGCATTTTCAGGGTTGAGATGTAGGGTCCACAATGAGGATGTTGTGCTCGAAGGGAAGGGGGTGAATGTAACACCCTATAATGATAAAGGGATAAGTGACTCAATGATATGACTCATGTCAACATGGTGCATTTTCTTTTCACGAATCTACCTAATTAGAACTTCACAAGAGTAGTTATCAAGATGGGTGATCTTCTGAGAAGTTTCATAGGGTACATGCGAGTGAGAACAAATGACACTGGAAAGAACATGTGTTGGTTTATGGGGACAATCATTAGTCTGATGATCCGTTCAGGCATGTGGGTGGGACCCAGGTAGGGGACCACATGTTTACAGGGCAATTGGCAGTCCCTAATGGGCCAGGGTTTGTCGTCCTTGTTGAGGCATGGTGTCTGCACTGTCAGCAGGGCCTAGTTACATTGAATTTCCTAAATTGGTCTAATACATAGTGGAAAATATACTCTTCCCAAGCTCAAATCGGACTCTCCCTTGGTTTTATCACCTAATGCATATAGAAAATGATCATTTATCTAGAAGTTAGTCACCTTTATTCTCATCAAGGGTCTCTAAAACATATTGTCGATAATATAAATGAGATATTTAGTTATGAAATAGATATTAAAATTCTAAAGCAGTAGAATAATACTTACAATCTTTTCTTTAATATATAGATATTTATTAATATATAGATATTTATTAATATATATTATTGAAATAAACATGAAATATATATTCATTAATATATAGATATTTACATATTCATTAATATATTATTGAAATCGATATTCATTAATATATAAATATATTAATATATAGATATTCAGTAATATATATTATTGAAATAGATATGAAATAGATATTCATTAATATATATTTATTGCAAAATGTGTATAGGTATTTGTTTGTTTATCATATATGTATATATACACACAAACCAGTCAACAAATATGAACCATTCAATGATTGACCAAAAAAAAGATCCTTTCTTGAGTAGTAACAAATAGAAATTTTAAATAAATAAATAAAAATGATCTTCAATTTGAATACCTGAAAAGGCCAAGCTGCATG
The DNA here is from genome assembly GCA_963277665.1 of Viscum album. Taxonomy (NCBI): domain Eukaryota; kingdom Viridiplantae; phylum Streptophyta; class Magnoliopsida; order Santalales; family Viscaceae; genus Viscum; species Viscum album. The sequence continues at coordinate 1,544,828,955 of OY728153.1, read as the reverse complement.
CGGCCATTTGCCGTATAAATAAGCACTTCCTTCCCCTTCTTCTTCATCTGGGCGGGAGGTGTTGCCGTCTAAATTCGCAACAATTTCCCCAACATTGTCTGGGCAACCATGACACCTAGCGGCAGAAGGCGTCTCGACATCGGTGAAACTTGGAGCATCTCTATCGTCGCTGCCACCAAATTTGCACGCATATGGCCTCACACCGGCTGCATCTTCGACGGATCTGGTCATGGCTGGTTCCAGACTGATGACTACGGCAGCGGCCTCGACTGCACCCACTGGGGCTCACTGCCTAACACCCTAGTGGAGTACATCATTAACCAGTTGAGGGACAGCTATGTTCCCTTTATAAAAATTGGAACTTTTTAATTTTCCAAAAATAAATTTTTTTTTAATTTTTTAAAGAATTAATAAATTACACAAAGGAATGTGAATGACCAAGGGGGATAGGGTTTATGTTAAAAATATATATATATATCCTTGAAATATTTTGTATGTTTAAAGTTAAGAGAAGACTTTAAAACAATGATAATCTATAGTGGTTTTTAAAAAAATTGTAATTTATACCTCAATTCACAAATGTAAGGAAAATTTAATTTAAAACATAACAAATTTTATAATGTTTAAATAATTCATAAAATTGTCGATCCAAGAAAAAAATGATAATTTATAATTATATTTAAAAAATAAAAAATTATCACTAAATTTAAAAAAAATAGGATAAAACCATAATTTTAATAACGAAGCAGTTTTTTATTTTTTATTTTAACTTATAAAAAATATTTTTTTAAAGTGTATTTTTTTAACCCAAGCATATTTATTTAGAAAAACATTACAAAAATATTATTTTATTTTAAAGGATTAATGATAATTATTATGAAAAAAAATATTTCTTTTGACTAAAGAGAAATTAGTTAATTTTTAATGGCACAAAAACTTTTTATGATATAATTTTTTTAATTGCATAAAAATTTAATACAATTTTTAATGGAATTTTAATATATTCATTTAAAAGGTAAAAATATTTTTTGAAAAAAAAAACACCTTTTTATGTAAAATAAGAAAACTACACCTGGAAATTTCCATCACAAAACTTCAGCTGAAAACTCAACTAGAAAAATCCACTAGAAAATTCATCAAAGAATACATTAAAAATCCATTAGTAAATTCTATTGGAAAATTTAGTCATAAAAAACAGATAAAATATATTTGAAAATTTCAGAGAAAATTTTCACTATAAAGTTCTACTAGAAAATGCACTAAAAAATTACATTGAAATATTGCACCATAAAATTCAACCAGGAAACTCTATCACACCATTAAAGATCTCATCTTGTGATATTAAATGATTCCCTTTATCAGCAATAGAAAAAATCATTCGTAATGGGAATGTCTTTATCACTGTTAGATAAAAATGTTGATAAATGATACTTTGATCGTCACTTTTTTTAGTGATGATAAATAGTGACTTTTATCGATGCTATTTTAGTACTTATAAATGATATATTTCATAAAAAAATTATATATCATTAAAAAATTTATATTAATAGATAAACATATTTACATTGATATAAATATAATAACTTTTATTTAATATGAATTTCAATTAATATTAAAGATATTTAGTGGAAAATGGTTTATAAAATAACTAAAAATTAATATTAATTAATAATTTACTAATTATCATTGAATATTAGTCATTTAATAACAATTTAATGACATAAAAATTTAATAAATTAATGAACAATTTAAGAAATTTTTAAAACATGACTTGAACTTCAAACAATTATAAATTTTGATTTGGAAATCTCTTTAAGCTCTACCATGACCCAAGAAGCCCTTAATAATGTTTTTTCGAGGTAAAAATAGTCCAAAATCCCTCCAAAACTTTTTTTTGGGATACCTTGATTTTTGAACATTTGATAGAATTTCAGGTTCATTTGAGTGAGCCTTCTTGCCTTTCTTCATTAGAAAATTTCAATAAAAACTCCAGTAAAAATCCCACTACAAAATTACAGTTTAACCCACTTGTGAGAAAATTATATTTCAAAATTTTTCTAACAAAATTCCACTACAAAAAAATTATTTAAAAAACATTAAAAATTATGATTACATTTAAAGGGATTAAAAAAATAAAAGAAATTATTTTATAAATAGATATATTCCTTTTGAATAAAGAGAAACTCATTATTTTTTAAAATTTTCTAAAATACATATAAACTTTAACATAAGAAATATAGACTTCAACAAAGTGAACATGAATTTTAACACATCAAACATAAAATTCAACCCATGTGACATGAACTTGAATCCCTTTAATAGAGACTTTCAACCACAAAACATATTCATCAAACATAAATTTAACAAATAGAACATGGTTAATGAATTTGTGATAAAAAAACACAAATCTATCATTCATATAACATTATAAATGTAAAATATAACCTTGGGATGCATATTATTTCATTAAAAAACTAAAATAAATATTAACCATGTAAAGGTAAACAAAATAAAATAAAATTGAAAGTTGGTGTGAAGGGAAGATAGAGTAAACCTAGGAAGGGGTTCATCACTGCTAGAAATTGAAGCTATTCCAACAGATATATACTAATGTTTTGGACAAAACCATTGGTATAGGTACTTTAGAGGGACAAAACCATTGGTATAGGTAGATTAGAGAGACCATATACCAACGATTTTTCCAAAACTGTTTTTATAAGTCCACCCCATGCTAATGGTTTTTTCAAAACCATTGGTATAACTCATGAAATCATGGAACCTATACCAATAGTTCTAAAAAACCGTTGCAATAGGTACACATAATTTTTATGTATTCTATTGTCAAATAACATCAAATACATAAAATGTTAAAATACTTGTATATATATATATATATATATATATATCTTTAATTATGTTCTCAAAATTCATCTTAGGTTAGTGTTTAGGTCATTGGTATAGGTTAGGAAACTATTGGTATATCTTATACCAACAATTTCCTAATATGTTGGTAATATCCTTGTGGGGATGGTTTTATACTAAGAATTCCTTGAAATCGTTATCACAGTTCCTTATAATTGTTTGTATATCCCCCCCCCCCCAATGAGCAACGACTTTCATCTTGTATAAGTAATCCTCCAGTGGTCATATTTCAAATTTAGTTATAATAGACTCAGACAGCTTTCACTTGACAGCTCATAATGATCTGGATCTTGATCGTGATAGTTAATCATTTCATTGTCTGATTTCATTTAGTTTAGCACAATTACAATACTATTTTTTATTCCGTATAATAGAAATATATATATATACTCAGATTATAAAATTTGGATAGTCCGATGGACTTCCTTATTTTTTTCATTTTGATAAACTGAATAAAGGTCAATCCAATGTTTCGGTACCAGTTTCAATCCAATGGTTATGCCTTTTTTTAGTCTGATAGATAGAACATAAGTCTAACCACTGGTCAGAAAAAAAAATTGATCTGATGTATCATATGCATCATTAGTCTGATGGATCATATTGAATAAAAGTTTATATTCATTTTATATTATAACTATTTCTTCATTCGGTGTAGAATAAAGATTTCTACAAAAACATACTAAAACACTTGGAAAATATAAATTTAATGGAATAGTGTTTTAAGAAAGTGTTTTTGATTTCCCAAACCAAGGAAATTAAAAGTATAAAGTATAATTTTCGAATCAAAACCTATTTGTGCCTGTAACCAAGTGAACATCTTCTTGGGTACCCCAATGAAATGATGGCCTGGACAAGGTGTGAGTATAAAACTCAGTAAGACACCCCCAACGCGGTCCCATACATAGCCAGTAAAACGTAGTATATGTATATGTGAGATACTCATCAGGATAATAGTAATTAATAATAATAATGAAAACAACTAGAATAAAATAAAATACAAGCTATACAAGGAATGCTCAAGGAATGTGCTCAACCTAGCTGAGACACATCTGGAATGATAAATAAATAAATCGTGTGGACCATAGTCGATCCTTGGGTCCATGGTCCTGGTCAACTGGGCAATGTGCCATCATGTATATATATTTATATGTGTACATATATTCCCATATATATATATATATACATAAATGTGTATATACATGAGTAAGGTGAAAGAAATAACATAAACAACAACAGTCAATCCTTGGGTTTGTAATCCTGATCATATATAAATCCTATAAAAAGAGAATTAATCTAGATTTCGTACCACTCAAGTCATGTATAATTAACTTGATCCTCAATTCAGTACGCTCGATCAATAATACCTACTCGTCCAGTGTTGGAATTTCAATGAGAAAGCTACGTCACCATAGGGGGATACATGTCCTAACCCTGGGTTCACCCATACTCTCCTCCAATCACTATAAGATGAAAGAGTCCTAGGTATGAACTAGACGTCCTAAAAATGTAGCATTGAGCTAGATTCCATACTAATCAATCCATGTGTAATCTAGTCTGATTTTTGATTCCTAGGTCCCAGTCCATAAGTAATCACGATATTTCAAATCGGATAATACCTAAGGGGGATAACCCTTATGCGATATGAAAGGAATAATCTCCTGATATGGTATATCAAGATGAAATAATTTAATAACTAGCTCAAAAACTTGATCCTCAGAAAAATCTGGGCGATGTTATAACGGTGCATCCACCGATCCTAGGGAGTATCCCAGGAATCAAATGAGGAGACCAAATCCACCATCGGGGAGCTCATCAACATCCCACTACTCATGGAAAATGCGCCCACCCAGAAACCTTTGGAATATTCTAGAATGATAGTGGAATTTCCATTACTAGGGTGACCTAGTATAATAGGGGTATAATACACTTTCAACAACCTACCTCTGTATCCCTCATAGAGGAGGAATCCCAGTGATAAATGGTACTTCTAGTAATAATAACAATAACATTCAATTAAGTAATCTCATAATCTGAACCCTAGGAAGTATGTATCGAAATCCCAATAATACAAGGCTCAAAATCTAGATTCTAGGTAGTATATCTAGAAATCCCAATAAAACAAGGTTCATAAGCCATATTCTAGGAAGTACATATGGTTATCATGATCAAATAATAGTCAAAAGAAAGGGATCATCAGTTGGGTACCAGTAAGTACGATTTGGGACCCCAAGAAATGAATTAGCACATAAGATGAATCCCAAGGAGTACTTCTAGGCATAAAAATACAACATCATGTCTGGCACATTGATCACAAACTAGGAATCACCTATGGTTATCATCACTACATCATCAACAAACAAGTGAATACAAAAAATAAAAGAGTGAGGGTGGTTGAATGATTAACCCACCACTACTACCTTAGACTCACAGGCTTAAAAGTTTGGTTTGGGTTATAAGGTGACACCAGCTACCATCTATACCCAAACCTGATGTACTAGTTCAAGGTAAGTCAAACATCGGGGCACCCACTTAGTCCCCTAAGTCAATACGATGGAGAGGCATCCTACTCAGGATCCTCAAGGTCCACTGTTAAACAAATGCATCCCTCTTGGGGTCTTATAAGTCAATATACAATAAATACATCCCTCTTGGGATCCAATAAAGGAATAGGTAGAGGCAACCCATAAGGGATCCTCAATCAAGGTCATAACCTCAAGTTGTGGATTAAGCTAACGCACTGGGGTTGTTAGTGACCCTAATGTCACGCCCCGCCAACTGGAGAGGAGACCCGGTGGTGAGGTTCTCTAGAATCCTCTAGAGTTCTCTACATCTCCACCAAGTTCCGGAATATTCTAGACTTCTCCAGAGTGTTGTGGAACACCCCTTGGGCCTTGAAAGGTCCGGAACATTCTTGGCCTCCATGGAAGGTTGTGGATCTCAACGGGTTCTAGAATTCTCCATGTATATTCTAGTAGAGTAGGCTAGAATACTCTAGAATCATGTGGATGTGTATATATTCTAGAATGTTGTAGACTTTGCCACCAAGCCCTATATAAAGGGAGTGGCTCCTCATTTGTAAACACACAGAAGTTGAGAGCATTTGAGAGCTTCTTTGCACTTGTGTCTTGTGAGCTTGTCAAGCACTTCCCTTATGATCCTTACTTCCTTTGTGAGTGTCGAAAGGCTGAACTCGTCTAGTCTTTGTGAAAGGGAAGCTAGTCGGGTGCCGCACGAGAGCTTGGGAGAAGTCCAAGTCCCATGACAGTTGGTATCAGAGGTGTTCAAGGCAAGTGTTCATGATGGCAGGCTTGAATGTGGAAGATCCTATTATGTCCGAGAAGGAGGCCATGCTGACCGTTCCTAAGAAGAAGGCCGGGAAGTCTCGTGAGACCGTGGAGACTCTTGAGGAGCATCTCCTAAGGGCGGAGGAGTGCCTTGCTGATGTGAAAGAAAGGCTCGAGTATGTCGAGGGAGACGATGAGGAAGGGGTACTAGGCATCGTGGGCATACGTGATGCGCTCTTCACTCTCCAAGACCGAGTGGCATCAATTGAGAGGTACGCCAAGGAGAATGCTGCTGAGAAAGATGCCTTCATGGACTGGACAAAGGGGATCTTAGCACAGCATGGGGATGCGATGGCCAGGTACGACCAAACTATTGATCAACTTAAGAGGGAGTGGTCAAATTATCGTGGCGAGTTGGCTAGTGGGGTGCTTATGAGAGAAACACCAAATATTGATGTTCCTCTTCCAAAGTACTTCAATGGCAAGAGAGATTCCAAGGAGGTAGACAACTTCTTTTGGAAAGTGGAGCAGTATTTCGAGGCGATAGGCTTGATGGAAGACATGAGCCGTGTGAAGACCGTCGTTCTTTACTTTGGTGACGATGCATCTCTATGGTGGAGGATGAAGCACCAAGAGCTCAAGGATGGTGGGAAGGCACTTCCATCATGGGAAGAATTAAAGAAATGGGTCTATGCTCAGTTCTACCCTGAGGAAGCTGATTGGGAAGCAAGGGAAAAGCTGCGAACTTTGAAGCATACGGGGACAATCCATGAGTATGTTCGGGAGTATGTCTCACTAAATCTCCAGGTACATGGCAAGCCTGATTATGATCATATGTATGATTTCATCAAAGGTCTTCAGCCATGGGCACAACAAGAGGTGCGGGGTTGACGGCCTAAGACCTTCACCGAAGCCGTGTCCATTGCCGAGTATTTGGTGGAATACAAGAAGAAGGTTGAACCCCCTAAGCCCAAGAAGGAGTTCAAGGGTAAAGGAGGGGGAGACCAAGAGAGGAGGTGGAACTGAGATGCCCATGACAAGGGGAAGTCCAAGGAGCACAACAAGGACTTCTCAAGGGAATTCAAGCCCCGGGGATGCTACTTTTGTAATGGGCCTCACACATGGAAGGAGTGTCCCAAGCGGAAGGCACTCAACTCCATGTTTGAAGAGAGGGAGGAAGTTCCCAAGGAGCGGAAAATGGGGACTCTAAGGCTCTTCAATGCGTTGGAGGTGAAGAACCCACCTAAGGCACCACCTAAGTATGGGTTTATGTATGCAAAGGTGGAGTTGAATGGGAAGTACACCTATGAGATGCTCGACACAGGAGCCACACACAACTTTGTGGCCGAAGATGAGGCAAGGATACATGGGCTAGTTGTGGCCAAGACAACTAGTCGCATGAAAGTCGTGAATGCCACACCTCAACTGGCGAGTGGCATTGTCCGTGGAGTGACCCTTTGCATTGGTGAATGGAGGGGTGCTATTGATCTCACGGTGGTTCCCATGGATGACTTCAAGCTAGTGTTGGGGATGGAGTTCTTCAAGAAAGTCAAGGCCATTCCAAAACCTCACTTGGAGTAAATGGTGATCATGGAGGAGCGAAGCCCGTGCATGGTGACGATGAAGGTATGTGGCAATCATGACTTTTCTTCACTTTCTGCCATGCAAGTGAAGAAGGGTTTCAAGAAGGGAGAGGATACCTACTTGGTTTCCTTGAAAGATGATGGGCCGATGGATGACAACCATGAGTTGTCGAAGGAGGTGAAGGGCGTGCTAAGGGAGTTTAGCGACGTCATGCCACCGGAGTTGCCCAAGAAGCTACCACCCAAGAGAGAGGTGGATCATGAAATTGAGTTGGTGCCAGGATCAAATCCACCATCCATGGAACCCTATCGTATGGCTCCACCTGAGTTGGAGGAGTTGAAGAGGCAGTTGGAAGAGATGTTAGATGTGGGACAAATCCAACCATCCAAGTTGCCGTATGGATTTCCTGTTCTGTTCCAAAAGAAGAATGATGGATCCTTGAGGATGTGCGTGGACTATCGGGCATTGAACAAAGTCATAGTGAAGAAAAAGTATCCTATCCCAGTGATAGCGGATCTCTTTGATCAATTGGGCAGGGCACGGGTGTTCACCAAGTTGGACTTGAGGTTGGGATACTATCAAGTTCGGATTTCCATGGAAAATGTGTTGAAGACCGCATGTGTGACAAGGTATGGATCCTATGAGTTCCTTGTTATGCCATTTGGTTTGACTAATGCCCCAGTGACATTCTGCACCTTTATGAACAAAGTCTTCCACCAATACTTGGATAAGTTTGTGGTAGTCTACTTGGACAACATTGTCATCTATAGTGAGACAATGGCAGACCATGTGGAACACTTACAAACCGTGTTCAAGGTATTGAGGTAGAATGAGTTATATGTGAAGAAGGAGAAGTGTTCCTTTGCAAGGGATGAAGTTCTCTTCTTGGGGCACAAGATCAAAGGAGGCAAGCTCATGATGGATCATGAGAAGATCTGGGCTATCGATGAATGGGAGAGGCCAACCAAGGTTCCCGATTTGAGATCTTTCCTTGGGTTGGTGAATTATTATCGGTGATTCATCTGTGACTATTCAAAGAAGGCGGCTCCACTCACTGACTTACTAAAGAAGAACAATCCATGGGAGTGGGATGTCAAATGCGAGGAGGCATTTGAGGGCTTGAAGAAGACGGTCATGGAGGAACTGGTCTTAAGCTTGGCGGATCCGACCAAGACTTATGAGGTACACATCGATGCTTCAGACTTTGCTATTGGGGGTGTGCTCATGCAGGAAAGACATCCCATAGCTTTTGAGAACCGGAAGCTGAATGACACCGAGATGAGGTACACTGTGCAAGAGAAAGAGATGACAGCCGTGGTACATTGTCTTCGGGCATGGAGACATTATCTCTTGGGGTCCAAGTTTTTGGTGAAGACCGACAATGTTTCCACAAGCTACTTCCAAACCCAGAAGAAGCTAACTCCGAAGCAGGCAAGATGGCAGAAATTCTTGGCTGAGTTTGATTATTCTTTGGATTACAAGCCAGGGACAGCGAATGTGGTGGCCGATGCACTTAGCGGGAAGATGGTGTTCAGCCACTTGTCATGTGTGGATGACGGGATCTTGGGTAGGATCAAGTAAGGCATGGAGCATGATCCTATAGCCAAGAATGTCTTGGATCTCGCGGCGGAGGGCAAGACAAGGAGATTTTGGGAGGAGGATGGAACTCTTCTTACCACAGGGAGGAGGATATATGTCCCAAAGTGGGGGAACCTGCAGAGGGATCTCATCAAGGAGTTTCATGACTCGAGATGGGCAGGACATCTAGGGAAACACCGCACCAAGGCCTTGCTAGAGGGAGCATATTATTGGCCGAGGATGGAGGATGATGTGGAGTCTTATGTGAAGACTTGTCTTGTGTGCCAACAAGACAAGGTGGACAATCAGTTGCCTGGAGGATTGTTGCAGCCATTGCCCATTGTAGAGAGTCCATGGGAGACAGTCACCATGGACTTCATCGTTGCATTGCCGAAGTCTGAAGGGTATGGGAGCATCATCGTGGTGGTGGACAAGTTCTCGAAGTATGCCACTTTTATCCCCGCTCCAGCAGATGTGATGGCAGAGCTCACCACAAGGCTACTCTTCAAGCATGTGGTGAAGTATTGGGGGATACCACGACACATCATCAGTGACCGGGATCCACGCTTCACGGGTAAGTTGTGGACTGAGCTCTTCGGATTGTTGGGATTGAAGCTCCACTACTCTACGAGCTTTCACCCCCAGACGGATGGGAAGATGGAGAGGGTGAATGCCTTATTGGAGCTCTACTTGAGGCACTTTGTGAGTGCCAACCAGTGAGATTGGGCCAAGTTGCTTGATGTGGCTCAATTCTCCTATAACTTTCAAAGGAGTGAGTCGGCGGGGAAGAGTCCTTTTGTGGTGGTGACCGGACAACAACCCCTTACTCCTCACACAGTGGTACTTGGGGAGAAGTACCAAGGAAGCAGCCCAACCACCTACACTATGGCCAAGGAGTGGCATGAGCAGGCCGACATGACAAGAACCCACTTGCACAAAGCTGCCAAGAGGATGAAGAAGTGGGCCGACAAAGGGCGAAGGGATGTGAGTTTCCAGCCTGGGGACAAGGTAATGGTGAAACTCTTTCCTCAGCAACACAAAGCTTTCAGGAGGGTGCACAAGGGCCTGATTCGACGATATGAGGGACCATACGAGGTCTTGCACCGAGTTAGGGAGGTATCATACCGCTTGGAGTTGCCTACCAAGCTGAAGATCCATCTAGTCTTCCATGTGAGTATGCTCAAGCCATATCATGAAGACGTGGAGGACCCGAGCAGAGGGGTGTCTACAAGGGCACCTACAGCGGTTGTCGAGTCATATGATAAGTAGGTGGATCTCATACTCGATGATCGGATAGTTTGGCAACGTGGAGTGCCATAAATAAAGGAGTACTTGATCAAGTGGAAGGGATTACCAGAGTGCGAGGCAACCTGGGAACCTGCAGACAACTTGTGGCAGTTCGCGTGGGCAATCGAGGAGTATCATCATGGACGCGCCGAGGACGTCGCCAGAATAGGTGGGGGAGGATGTCACGCCCCGCCAACTGGAGAGGAGACCCGGTGGTGAGGTTCTCTAGAATCCTCTATAGTTCTCTACATCTCCACCAAGTTCCGGAATATTCCAGACTTCTCCGGAGTGTTGCGGAACACCCCTTGGGCCTTGAAAGGTCCGGAACATTCTAGGCCTCCATGGAAGGTTGTGGATCTCAACGGGTTCTAGAATTCTCCATGTATATTCTAGTAGAGTAGGCTAGAATAATCTAGAATCATGTGGATGTGTACATATTCTAGAATGTTTTAGTCTTTTCCATCAAGCCCTATATAAAGGGAGTGGCTCCTCATTTGTAAACACACAGAAGTTGAGAGCATTTGAGAGCTTCTTTGCACTTATGTCTTGTGATCTTGTCAAGCACTTCCCTTACGATCCTTACTTCCATTGTGAGTGTCGAAAGGCTGAACTCGTCTAGGATTTGTGAAAGGGAAGCTAGCCGGGTGCCGCATGAGAGCTTCAGAGAAGGCCAAGTCCTGTGACACTAAGAATTCATCCAGTAAAATCTACCCATTTCATTTAATTAAAAAAAATATCAGATTGAAATTAAATAGGGGGATTTATTCCTCAGAGGAAAGCTTGAGCATACATATAATACCATAAATATGCATAAATACTAAGGGTGGTTATTTAAGGCCACCTACCATTAGGAAGATTTAATCATTTATAAATTGCTCTTGATAGCTCCATCCAAGCTCGTCGATTTCTGATCCAAGTAGAACCGGCTCCCAATATCCTTCCTAACACTAGACTGTTGGAGTTGGTAGCCTAGAACCAACTATATTGTACTTTATTCATTAATAAATTCTTTATCACATCTTGATTGTTCTTCTACGTGACAATTCATGTGACAATTTCCTAAGGACAGTTGTTGTATTAATGGGTCATAGCGGATCCCTACTATGATGAGAACCCAGAAGTTCCATAACACTATTCTTGAATATATGTTCTATGTCCGGATGATATTATTTGAGGGACACAAATAATACAGGTCATTAAGGGTGAGGACTCATAAAACTTCGAGGCACCTTCTCATGGTGTGTGCCCTTGGTAATATCCAGGAGGATATTATGAGAACGAGACCCGCCAGTAGGAAATCCACATTTCATAGTGTCATTGGATTTTCCTATCTGCGGACGTGTGTATTGGTCCTTAGACTTTAAGATTATTATTAATGGGTATTACAACTCACACACTTAGATGTATTGAGGAAAACAGAGACGACACACTGTTTGCAGTGAGGTAGGATACGTTGGGTGCATCACGAGTAATACTGCATTAATAGATAATGCGAGAAATGATTTGTCCCTTCTGTTCCATAACAGAAGTGGATATCTTAGGCCCTCTGATGGAATTGATATAGCCTAAATAAATCCATGTCCATGGTAAGGTATGGGCAAGTTCAATTTCAGGAAGTCAAAGAAAGAATAATCGAGCACATGGTTTGATGGAACTAGCATGCAACCTTCATGATTGGAGATATCGAGACAAAGGGATTATATTACACAGTAAGCATTCGTAGGAGGTGAAATGTCATTGCGGCATTAACTTCTTTCTCTATGGGTGCCTTGGTGTGTTGCTAGATGCTAACCTTGGACTTTAGGCAAGCTCCGCCTAATGCTACTGAGAAAGAGGCCTAGAGGGTCACACACTAAGTGTGTCCATGTATCTCAGTTAAATATTAATTTAACAAGTTAAATAAATATTATTCCCGACTGTGGTTTAATAATTATTTAAGTATGCCTGATCACATTTATTTCAACACTAGTTATTCGAGGGAATATATTGTGGGTGAAATAATATATATTTATTAGCGAGTGATGTAGTTACATTTATTTAAGAAATAAATAGCCATTACTCAAGGTCTAATAAATATGGTGGAGGAAATAAATAAAATGAAAAATAAAAGTGCACGCCATGTATATTTATATACATGCCGTGTAGTTTTTTTTTCGGGATTCATGAGAAAATATTGTTTATTTAATTAAATGATATTAAATGTAATATGTTGGGCGCATGTCAAGTAATAACGATGGTCAACTGTCATTATTAAGACATGGGGTATTACTAAGAATTAAATGAAATGATTAAATGATTTTGGGAAATTAATTCATTTTATTATTCTAAGTATTATAATCCCAATTACATTATTCTCATAGAATTAGAGCCATTGTTGTGAACAATGTATTTGGAAATAATCTCAATCCAAGAGAGAATTCCATTTCCACCAAGAACGCTTTCAAGTCACAAGAGCTAGATCCTCCACCGGATCAAGGTGGTAGAAGGCGGACATCTCAAGCAAAATTTCTTCCACGCTAGCACCCGGAGATCCCTTCAGCGACGTCCAGAGATACGTGGAGCACGTGTGGATCACCGCTAGAAGAATCCTGTACTTGGATTCTACGACGCAACGATGGATCACAAGATCGTGACCGGAGACTCCAATGAAGAAATAATTCCATCGAGGTAATTCTTATGAATTAATTAAATTAATTATAATCAATATATGATGATCTTATCTCAAGGGTTTCGGGACTCTTATTTTCTTTTTCGTTCTTCGTTCTATTCCGAATATTCGGCATTTTATATCCTGACGGATCTCGGATTGAACGTTGTTTAACATTAAAATTAAAGTTTGGAAAACCCACCAATGCTCTTCCGCTGCGCCCAGAACCTACAAGTGGTATTAGAGGGGGTCATATCATTGATTATAATTATTTAGTTTTTCGTTGGTAATTTACGCATTTAATAATTTAGTTATTTCAATTCAAGTTTAATCGTTCTGGAAATATGAATATTGAGATCCGTTCCTCCTCCCTCATTTCTCGTTCACCTCACAGAAACGAATTTTTCTTTTAATTTTTATTAAAATAAAATAGAGGAACTCATCCGGAGGAGACAAATGTTTCTGGTCGTACAACACTAGAGTACACGGCGTGTATTCGGAAGTACACGTCGTGTAGTCTAGGTTCAATGCATTGACTGATCCGCCAAATCAGGTTGTGTATTGGATTATTTCTAAGAATTTAAGACACCATGTGTTGACCAAAAACAGGTGGCACACCGTTTCTAAATTACACGCCATGTGGTCCAATGAACACGGCGTGTAGTCCCTTTGGGTTAGGGTTGGGCCGTGTACCCCGTACACGGCTTGCCCGGCTAGAAACTGTGTAACGCGAAAAATACATGGCGTGTGTCCCATAGAACACACTGTGTACTTCGAAAATTTCCAAAGTACATAAACACGCCATGTCCCCGGGCATGTACTTCGGATGGACGGTGAAGAAAAGTACACACCATGTAGTCAGAACTAAACACCGTGTACTCACCCAAATTATGAAGATTTATTAAAATTTATTATTATATTATACAAACCCTTGAGACGTGTACCATGGTGCAGATGTAAAGCTAAGGCACAACATGTGATAGGTGTTTTATATATATGTGTTTAATTTAACATTTGCGTAATAAATGGGAATTCATCGGGTTGCCTCCAAGGTATAAGTTACGTACAAGGATAATTTTAAATGAATTTATTTGTTTAAAATTATGATGGATGAGAATCTCAAGGAAATTCAGAAAAAGGATTTAAGATAAAAGGATTGATTAATTAAAGATAATTAATTGATTCGAGCATGATTTATCTTAAACAAGAATAATTAAATAATTGAATGCTAGTTTTATTTATGCGTAAATATCGTTGCATGTATGGATGATCATGAGCTAGACCGAGACCTTTGTATGTGAATGGTTTCTTTTAATTTATTTATTTAAATTAAATTTGTTGGCCTGCGAGCCATCTCCTCATTAATATGTAGGGCCTACGCGCCCAAGGATTCTTTTATGTAAAAACCCCTTTTACCCCTCACCTGCATGTGAGATAAACTCATATGTAATGGATGGAGCTCCCAAGCTAGTGGAGGCGGCTCAAGTAAGGAGCCAAGGTGAAACCAATCCAAGGAGATACAAAGGTGGGCAGGTGGAAAGCTATAAACACAAACCCGAAAGGTTCAAGGTGTTTCTCCCCTAGGTCTTGGGTTATTTTATCAACTGCTAGATAAAATAACCAATAGAAAAGCTCATGATCATACCATTTATTTTATTTCTGTTAGTTGCATGGTTTATTTATTTTGGGTGTGTTGTCACGATCACACAATTAATGAATTAAACGAGCATGCAAGATGTAACTAAAATAAAACCGGCTTATACGTAAATATTATCTTAGACATGGTTAATCACTTAAGTATATCCCACTTAATATTAACAAGCATGTGATCAAAGATAATAAAATGGAAATTTACGTATAAGGATAAAATCCCTCAAAATAAATATTAAGTCGGCATAGCCTTCCATAATCTTGGTTAGAATTGAACCATAGTTCAAAGTGCTTGACCAACCCTAGTTGGGGTGCTTTCAATTATCGAGGAATTATAATTCAAGGTTTTGGGTTGACTTGACTTGGTTCGCATCAAGGGTTGACTGCCACAGCAGGACTTGGTGTGACCAAGAGGCAAAGGTTGAGGAAATCCAAAAAGGATTTTAGGATTGGGGAGTCCACTCAGCGGATCAAGGAGCTGCGAGTTAATGTAGTTGGCATTTAGAATGCCTACCTAAAACCCTTCAAGTTTCTTGACAAACCCTATTTGGGGTAATACAAAGGGCAATATGGATCCTTTCCACTAGAATATTCATGCAGCAAAATATTCCTAAGTCAATGGTGAGGGATATTGGATTTCGATAAAATAGTGGGAGACTAATAAGTATTAATTTATTTATTTGTCTCAATTTTTGTAATAAAGTACTAAACCTTTTCTCATCTTAATTTGTAGAAACGGAAAGAAAATGACTTCAAACATATCATTGCGCACCATACTCAAAAAAGAAAACCTTCTCACCGGTACCAATTTCCAAGAGTGGCAGAGGCGTTTACGTGTCGTCCTTCGCCACGAAAGGAAATTATATGTGTTGGAAGAGCCTATTCCAGTTGCGCCTTGGAAAGAGGCTACTGATGAGGAATTATCTCTCTACATGAAACACATGGATGATTCCATAGATATACAGTGTTTCATGCTATCGGCCATGTCTAATGAGCTCTTGAAGCAACATGAAAACATGGACGCGTATATCATGATGTCTCACCTTAAAGATATCTACCAAGAGAAGGTGATAAAGGAGAGGTATGAGATCTCCAAATCTTTGTTTACCACGAATCTTGGAGATTCTGTGCCAGCTGGGCCCCATGTAGTCAAGCTTATTGGCTATATTGAATTCCTGGACATCTTAGGGATAAAATTCTCAGATGAGTTGCGTATAGATCTCATCCCCTTCTCTAGCTTCATTTTCAACTATAACATGAGCGGCAATGACAAGAGTCTATCAGAGCTTTTGACCTTGATTCTCCAAGTACATAAGGACATGGGGCGTGACAAACCTGCAGTCCTTATGGTGAACAAGAAAAGGAAGGACAAGGAAAAGGGGCCAAAGACTTATAAACGGTCTGAAGCCCCCGAGCACCGTACCTCCAAGAAGGAAAAGATCCATAGCCAGGGCAAGGAATGGGAGGTAGTGTGTTTTTCATGTGGAAAGCAGGGCCACTGGAAGAGGAACTGCACCCAGAAGCGTGGGGATGCTAAATTTGAGTTTGTTATCGAGTGAAATCTTTCTATTTCTACACATTGGGTATTAGATACAGCTTGTGGGGCTCACATCTGTATTCAAATGGAGGAACCAAGTAGATTTAGAAAGATCACTAGAGGAGAGGTGGATCTTCAAGCTGCCAATGGCGCAAGGCTGGCTGCGTTGGCTATTGGAGACTACCACCTCTCATTGCCGGCTAGGATGATTTTGGTTTTACATAACTATTATTATGTGCCTAGTGTTACCAAGAACATAATTTCTGTATATTGTTTGGATATGGATGGATTTGTTTTCAAATTTGGAAATAAGGGTTTTCTCTTTTATAAGAACAATGTATGTTATGGTATGGCACATTTAAATAATGGTTTGTATGTATTGAATTACAAAAACCAAGTGTTGGAAATCGATAACGAAACAAACTCACATGACTCATACATCACCCAGTTATGGCATCACCGCCTTGGTCATGTGAATGAGAAGCACTTGAAAAAGCTCTGCCAAGATGTCTATTTAGACTCTACTGAGCTAAAACCAATTGATAGATGTCACGCTTGTTTACAAGGAAAAATGACTAAGCCACCTTTTGGTGGACAAGGTGAAAGGGCCATAGAGCTTCTAGGATTGGTACACACAGATGTGTGTGGACCATTTCCAGTAGAAGCTAGAGGTGGATATTCTTACTTCATTACTTTTACTGATGATTTGAGTAGATATGGCTATGTCTACTTAATGAGGTATAAGTCAGAGTCCTTAAATAAATTTAAGGAATTCAAGAATGAAGTAGAGAATCAGCTTGGTAAGAAGATAAAGAAGATTCGATCGGATCGAGGTGGAGAATATCTGAACCAAGAGTTCATCGATCTTCTACGGGAGTCTGGGATTCTATCTCAGCTCACTCCTCCTTATACACCACAGTGGAATGGTGTTAGTGAAAGGAGGAACCGCACCTTGTTGGACATGGTGAGGTCGATGATGAGTCATGCAGATCTTCCATTATCCTTTTGGGGATATGCATTACAAACTGCAGCATACACATTAAACCGAGTACCAACTAAAGTGGAAAATGGAATTCCATATGAGTTATGGAATGGAAGGAAACCCACTTTGTCGCACACACGTGTATGGGGATGAGAGGCATTTGTTAAGGCCTTATCAGGCAACAAACTAGCACCCTGGGGCACGAAGTGTATCTTTATAGGATATCCCAAGGAAACAAAAGGATATTACCTATATAACCCTCAAGACAAGAAAGTGATTGTCGCCAGACAAGCCGTATTTCTTGAGAGGGATCACATCCTCAAGAAGGATAGTTGGAGAAAGATTGACTTCCACGAAGTTTATTCTCAAGATACACAGGAGTTGGTACAGGAACAAGTTCCACAGGTCCTCATGGAAGAGGTTCCAGAAACACAAGTAATGCATAGGAGCTCAAGAGAGGTAAGGGAACCAGAGAGATTTGGTTTCCTAGTCACCGAGGATGGTGAATCATTATTGTTGGACAATGATGAACCTATCTCCTACAAGGAAGCAGTAAAAAGCTCAGAAGCTGTAAGATGGCTAGAAGCTATGAATTCTGAGATGGATTCCATGTATCAGAACCAAGTTTGGGTTCTGGTCGATGATCCAGTTGATGTAAAGCCTATTGGATGAAAATGGGTATTCAAAAGAAATATGGACATGGAAGGTCAAGTTATCACCTATAAAGCAAGGATAATGGCTAAAGGATTCATACAGCGTAAAGGAGTTTACTATGATGAAACCTTCTCGCCAGTTTCCATGTTTAAATCCATAAGAATCATACTTGCCATAGCAGCTTACCGTGACTATGAGATTTGGCAGATGGATGTCAAAACAGCATTCCTTAACGGGAACCATCAGGAAGATGTCTATATGACACAACCAGAAGGGTTTGTGACACCAGGTGAAGCCAAACGTATTTTCAAGTTGCAAAAATCAATTTATAGATTGAAGCAAGCATCCAGGTCATGGAACATTCGATTTGATAAAGCCATAAAGTAATTTGGTTTCATTAAGAATGAATGTGAGCCATGTGTTTATAAGTGGTTTAATGGGAATGTGGTCGTCATCCTAGTGGTATATGTTGATGACATATTGCTTATTTGAAATGACATACCAGCCTTACAGTCAGTTAAGGACTAGTTGAACAAGTGTTTCTCCATGAAGGACTTAGGAGAAGCAGCCTACATTCTAGGGATCAAGATCATTCGTAATAGATCCAAGAGGTTGCTTGGACTAAGTCAGGGTACATACATTGACCAGATACTAAAGAGATTTAGTATGGAAAAATCCAAGAGTGGATTGGTTCCAGTGTCACATGGCTTACATCTTTCTAATAAAATGTGTCCCCAGACACAACAGGAGAAAGATGGGATGAGTAAGATCCCATACGCTTCGGCTATAGGATCCATCATGTATGCCATGTTATGTACCAGGCTTGATGTTGCCTATACACTGAGCATGGTAGGCAGATATCAAGAAGATATAGGAGAACAACATTGGACTGTTGTTAAGACTATCCTTAAGTATCTGAGAAGAACTAAGGATATGTTCCTGGTGTATGGAGGAGACGAGGAGCTTATCATCAGAGGGTATGCTGATGCTGGATTTTAAACAGATCAGAATGATCTGAAGTCACAATCTGGATATGTAATCTGTCTCAATGGAGGAGCTGTGAGCTGGAAGAGTTCAAAGCAGCCAGTTGTCGCTGATTCTACAGTAGAGTCTGAGTATATAGCGGCTTCTTATGAATCCAAGGAAGCCGTCTAGATTAGGAACTTTGTCCAGGAGCATAATGTGGTTCCTATCAGTAAATATCCCATTACATTGTATTGTGATAATACTACAGTGGTGGCTCTTTCAAAAGAACCAAGATCACATCAACGGACAAAGCACATACTCTGAAAGTATCACCTCTTGAGGGATCTCTATCAAAGGGGTGAAGTTGTAGTGAGCAGAGTGTCCACGGAAGAGAACATGGCGGACCCCATGACTAAATTCCTATCTCAGTAGAAGCATGAATATCATATGAGATCTAGTGGGTTAAAAGTTGTTAGCAGTTGGCTCTAGTCCAAGTGGGAGTCTGTTGGAGTTGGTGTCCTAGAACCAACTACTTTGTACTTTATTCATTAATAAATTCCTTATCACATCTTGATTGTTCTTCTACGTGACAATGCATGTGATAATGTCCTAAGGATAGCTGTTGCATTAATGGTTCATTGCGGATCCTTGCTATGATGAGAACCCGGAAGTGCCATAACACTGTTCTTGAATATAAGTTCTATGTCCGGATGATATTATTTGAGGAACACAAATAATACAGGTCATTAGGGGTGAGGATTCATAAAACTTTGAGGCACCTTCTCATGGTGTGCGCCCTTGGTAATATCTAGGAGGATATTATGAGAACGAGACCCGCCGGTAGGAAATCCACATTTCATAGTGTCATTGGATGTTCCTATCTACGGACGTGTGTATTGGTCTTTAGACTTTAATATTATTATTAATGGGTATTACAACTCGCACACTTAGATTTATTGATGAAAACTGTGACGACACACTATTCGCAGTGAGGTAGGATATGTTGGGTGCGTCATGAGTAATATTTCATTAATAGATAATGCGAGAAAGGATTTTTCCCTTCTATTCCATAACGGAAGTAAATATCTCATGCCCTTTGATGGAATTGATATAGCCTAAATAAATCCATGGCCATGGTAAGGTATGGGTGAGTTCAATTCTGGGAATTCAAAGAAAGAATAATATAGCACATGGGTTGATGGCACTAGCATGCAACCCGCTTGATTGTAGATATCGAGACAAAGGGATTATATTACACAGTAAGTGTTCGTAGGAGGTGACACGTCATTGCGGCGTTAACTTCTTTCTCTATGGGTGCCTTGGCGTGTTGCAAGATTCTAACCTTGGACTTTAGGCAGGCTCCGCCTAATGCCACTGAGAAAGAGTCCTAGAGGGTCACACACTAAGTGTGTCCATGTATCTCAGTTAAATATTAATTTAACAAGTTAAATAAATATTATTCCTGACTATGGTTTAATAATTATTGAAGGATATCTGATCACATTTATTTCGACACTAGTTATTTGAGAAAATATATTGTGGGTGAAATAATATATATTTATTAGTTAGTAATGAAGTTACATTTATTTAAGAAATAAATATCCATTACTCAAGGTCTAATAAATATGGTGAAGGAAATAAATAAAATGAAAAATAAAAGTACACACCGTGTATATTTATATACACACCGTGTAGTTTTTTTCAGGATTCGTGAGAAAATATTGTTTATTTAATTAAATGATATTAAATGTAATATGTTGGGTGATTTTCAAGTAATAATGATGTTCAACTGTCATTATTAAGACATGGGGTATTACTAATAATTAAATGAAATGATTAAATGCTTTCGGGCAATTAATTCATTTTATTATTCTAAGTATTATAATCCCAATTACATTATTCTCATATAATTAGAGTCATTGTTGTGCACAACGGATTTGGAAATACTCTCAAGACAAGAGAGAATTCCCTTTCCACCAAGAACGCTTTCAAGTTACGAGAGTGAGATCCTCCACCAGATTAAGGTAGTAGAAGGCGGACATCGCAAGTGAAGGTTCTTCCGTGCTAGCACCCAGAGATCCCTTCGGCGACGTCCAAAGATACATGGAGCACGTGTAGATCACCGCTAGAGGAATCCTGTACTTGGATTCTACGATGCAATGACGGATCACAAGATCGTGAGTGGAGACTCCAACGAAGAAAGAATTCCATCGAGGTAATTCTTATGAATTAATTAAATTAATTATAATCAACATATGATGATCCTATCTCAAGGGTTCTGGGACTCTTCTTTTTCTTTTTCGTTCTTCATTCTATTCTAAAGATTCAGCATTTTATATCATGATGGATCTTGGATTGAATGTTTCCTAACGTTAAAATTAAAGTTTGGAAAACCCACCAATGCGCTTCCACTGCGCCCGGAACCTACATGGACAACTCAATTAGATTATAAAAAAACCATTTACAATATTAAACAATTTAATATAAAAAGAAAACCAAAATGTAATAATGGGTGATATTTCATCAGATGCATATTACTCAATGAAAATCTAAGCAGCAATGTGCATAAGGTCTACTGGGTACCCCCAAGACCATTCCTAGGAAAACCCTAACCAGTGGTGTCAAAACAACCACCCAAAAAATTAACTTCAAGCATTAAAACTTTATAAATTCACTGTGGTGATGTGCCATGACAAAATGGAATGCGGTGAAGTGCATACGGCCTCTCAGGTTATCCTTTGTCTAGGTAGAGAGAAAACCCCGACATTGATATTTGATTCCACCATGCTCTGGTGGAATTGGGACCAAGATATCTAACTAGTGAAATGTAGGTTATAGAAAGAAGTAAAATAACACAATAGAGGATAATGGAGTCGATTTCTTACCATAAGGATTCCAACACACCTGACAGTGATCAAAAAGGAACAAGAACAAGGGAGAATCGCTCATGGGAAGAGGAGAGTAAGGGAATGTATAGGGGAGATGCTAGACAAAAGAAGGAAGAAAGGGGGTGGGATTCCCTTTTAAAACCTATAGGTAAAAATGGTTCATTTTTACACTTTTTAATGGGTTTCACGATTTGGCCACATGGTTGGAAAACCGTGCACCAACCGTGTGGTTGATACTGTCCAAGCACCTACCCTGCACATGGTTATGGTGGATGGTTTAATAGACTATGCTCCAACCATGTTCCATGTCATCAATAAATTTCAAACACATGCATAGTTTTCTATGTCCTTTCGAATGGTCTCCCCATCACGTGCACTTGTGAAATTTGGGTCGCATGGTTTTCCAAAATTCGAATTTAGGGCCCCAAATCCTTAGTATGATCCGAAACCCTCCAAGTGATAAACAAATCCCTATTAAACAACTAAAAATATAATTTAGATGCATTCTAATCTTCAGAATTCCATTCTGGACCTTCGATCAAGATTTGAACCGTCTAGTAATTAAAATTTCAAAATCCTTCAGAAATTTCCAACTCAGAAAAATAAAATATCTTACAGTATCCCCACCTTAAAACTTCACGTCCTTGAGAATCCTTATTAGGCATCAAAACAAACAACCCAACCTACTTGGGTCATGAATTTTTACTTGGACGGCTGTGTTGCATCTTTGAACACCCAACATGCTTCCAAGCGCTACTTAGAACACATGGTACATAAGCCACTAAAAATCGATCCAATGCTCATAATTGAGAATGAAACACCAAGATGATGCTTACTGAATCCCATATAACCCGAGACATGGTCATGTCATCCTCAATTTCATTAAAGGACCTATAGCTCCCCCACCATAGGTTCTTACTTTCAACAGCCAATTCTGAGTCATGGTACACCCACCATCATAATTTCCTATAAAAGAACGTCTATAGAATTATAATGATGCATTCCACATGTTTCTCAACCCACTATATCCAATCACGCAAGAGGATACCACTCTAGGTCCCCAATTCGATCTAAATGGTCGAATTCCATTTGATCCAGCTTAGTCTGGTTACACCATCTTTTCCTTGAAAATCCTCAGCCAACCCTTGCACTTCACCCGTCTCATCCCATCGGCCTGCCTAATGTGGTTCCTTACTGAAGGAATTTGATTATATGATAGAATGCAAGTCAAACCACCCCCATTCGACTATTATAAAAAACTCAATTTCAACAGTTGAGTATCACAAAAATAGAAGAAATCTCTATCCAATACTCATGGATCGTTATAAGCTATTCTAGGATCAACACTCACACTCAGACTCTTCCCAAGTCTGTATTTGAACCTGTACCTAGAATTCATCAAGGAATCCACTGATACCCAGTTCCATTTATCCAATGGTGTAAAAGAGCCAACAACCATCCTACGACCAGTCTCACCCTGCTCCCCACCTTAGGAGTATCTTTATCATCGTATGAGCGAAACAAATTCCAAACATGATAGCCCATGTCCCATCCATCCCCGGACATATCAATAAGCATGGATAAAGACCACTGACATTTGATTGTCAATGAAAACATCACCTATCACTCATTCCTAATACATAGAAGTATTACCCACAAAAAATGATGAATTTAAACTAAAAACAAGGGTAGCTACCCTGAACAACCAACGGTGTACTCCCCACCATAAGGCCTGCCTTATACTGCTCCTTGAGAACAACCTCAAAAGGACATTTAATAAGCTCTTCATAGAGCTGAAACTCTCTAATTGTACTCAAGATGATGTTAACATAGATCATGATCATCTATAACTAGGAGTACACTAAGATTTCATTGATAGTTATGCATAGCTCTCTCTGAGCCACACTCAAATCAAACAAGATACACTTTCCCTTAACAACCTCCAGAAACCACGTCTCCTGAAAATGCATGTCCAGGTCCAACCATGGGTCAACAATCTTGCGGTACCAGATTAATTTACGATGTATCCTCTACTAAAAAGTTACATTATCCATTTAACCACAAATCCCATGTAACCATTCCCAAGGAAGGTCTTGAAAACATCGGTCCTCATCTCGCACATGACCACTCACTGATCTAAGATTTAAACAATACCATGTGTAATCGACATGTACCATCATCGCATGACTCACGCTCTTGTGATTCATCTATCACAAGGTTAAAATAACCATGATATATGGCACACCATTATCGTTATTCTGAAATATCCCTTAGAACACCTCTTTAAAATCAGACACCTTACCCGTGCATGATTTATTCCATGACCACTTGTCACCAGATGTCATTCATTCACGAGCGTCTACCCACACCCTAACTACATTAGCAATAGTAGAAACACTGGTCAATATGGTTAGGCATTTGAATAGTCTTGACTTCTAAATCCAATCTAAAAAAAGCACCCTAGGTGATTTCTCAGAAATAGAAGGCATCACCATGCCTATATCACAAAACCCAAGAACTAACCATGAATCAGTATCAAATGAGAATACAACCAAACTCATTACCTAAAAATACATCTATAAACCTGAGATAACCCTACTCATAGGTTTCTCTTAATCGAAATGAACATTGAACTACAAGGTTCTGAGTCAAAACTAAGTGTCTCTAGGTCTCCAACCTATCCCTACTGATCAAGTCTCATAACAGGGTAAATAGGTCTAACCACCTAGACTATAAGATCAAACCTCTATAAGGGAGGTAAGGATAACAATGACCTATGAGGGTAAAAAATTTCAATATGACTTGGAAGGGCCTGATTATCTCTAAGAATCCTCATAAGGAATTTCTCCCACAAGGTCAATATATGATAGTAGGAAGGATACTAAACTAACACACACCGAGAATCTGTATATGGTAACACCCCCTGGAGGTTTAGTTATCTATAAACATTTAGGTTTCCATAAACATCATACAAATAAACCTGACTAGATAACCTAAAATGATGGATACACCCATAAAGGGGTTACTAGAAAATCATTAGCTACCAATGTTGACCAATAAGGGTCAACAATACATGAAAAAGATCGTCTCAACAATCCATGTTGTACCACACAAATAGTTTGGTTAAGTATAATTTCATTCAAATTTATATAGGGAAACACTATATAGATTGTTGATGACACTTTAAATAACTGAACCTAAGAATCAACACTCTACAAGGGTTCTTTTACATGGGAATCATATGTCATATCAATTTTTTCTTTTGTTCATCATTTTAAACCTCTTTGATTCAATCAAATTTTCAATGCGTCTTCAATCGATGATTTGAACACAATATCTATTCTAATCTTCTAATTTATTTATTATTATTTTCCTTAATTTCTAAATAAATTGATAAATTTTCATATAATTATGATTCATTATTGTTATTAGGTTACAAATATAAAACAACCATATAATTTTTACCAACTGAGGTGAAAAAATTATTATCGATCACCATTTTCACCATTGCATGAGTTCTATCCTAAATCTATGAGATATGATGATAAACAAAATATCATTTTGACAGAAACTCTTAAAATAACTGAAATATGTTTGATGTATTAAGTTTATTTTATTTCATGTGATGTATCTAATTTTCATTCATGTTTCTCATGTTTTCTTTAAAACGAGTTGCATCTATCAAAACTTTTAGAAGTTCAACTTCTGACGGCCATAACTTTTGATCCGTAACTCCGTTTTAGCTCCACAACCGGTCAAATAAAATATTAGGAAATTATCTAAAACTTTTAAGAAAAAAATAATTATTATCATCAGTTTTTTTAAAAATAGATGCCAAAAATATTTTCTTTAACTTTTTGGCATCGGTGTTTAATGAAACCAACACCAAAAATGATTTTATTTTGTTCATAGGTTTTGTAAAAAATCGACAAAAAAAAATGTAAATCCTTTTTGGTGTTGGTTTACAAAAAATGGTGTAAAAAGATGTATTTTTTACGTCGGTGACTTAAACATCGGTTAAAAACTGATGTTAAAGACAATTTTTCTACTAGTGTGCACATCACACAAGGCAATAATCATATACAATTATAACATCAAAAATCAGAACAACAATCCCATAACCTTGGAAACTAGGGCTTTTTACTGGAATAGGTGTTCTTAATGCACCAGTCTGATATCCATCATAGGTTCTGACACATTCTTAATACTCGTGTCTACCATATCAAAAAATAGTAATACAATGGGAAAATAACCACCTCTAATACCACTTTGTAATGTCGCAACCTGGATTTCACTAAACTGGTGCTCCGAGCCGTTTTTTCATAAGGCCTCAAGTGCACCTCCCCATATGCTAGATACTTCTGACTAGAAGTGAGACAGGGTTTTATAGTGGGGAGACTATGCCCTTGTATTAGAGTAAACATTAGTAGAAATAACAAGATAACATCCATAGCAGAAATAATCAGAGTGTGTAAGAAGTAAATGAACTGAAATAGAATCATACTGTAATAATAAATGGAATGAAGTAAAGGCCCAAATGACCATGTCATACATACAACACTGATCACCCACTGGGCCAACCATGCATGGAGGAGTAGATAAAGGAAACTAAAATAAAAGTATAGGTATATCCTATAAACTATGATCTAGGAAACATACCTGATCTCCACATACATATACAATCCATCCTACTTGATCAATCTCGTGCCTCAGCCCTAATTGTTCTTACAACCAAGTGAACATCTACTCAGGTACCCTAGTGCAATGACAGCCTGAGTAGGGTGTGAGTACAAAACTTAGTAGGGAACCACCAATGTGGTCCCGTACATAACTAGTAAAATGAAGTGTATGTATATGTGAGCTACTCATCAAGATAATAGTAGTAATAATAATAATAATAGTTGGAATAAAATAAAAGACAAGTCATATGAGTCATGCACATGGAATGTGCTCAACTTAGCTGAGACACATCTAGAATGATGGATAAATAAATTGAGTGGACCACAGTCGATCCCTAGGTCCATGATCATGATGAACTGGGAAATGTCCCATCATGGATATATATTTATATGTGTATATATATATTCCCACACACACACATAGATATATATATATATATATATAAATGTGTATATACATGAGTAAGGTGAATGATATAACATAAACAATAGCAGTCGATCCTCAATTCTATAATTTCAATTTTCTATAAATCCTGTAAAAAGTAAATTGAGCTAGATGTCATACCACTCAAGCCATGTATAATTAATTTGATCCTCAGTTCTATACTCTCAATCGACAATGCCCTTTTTGGACAGCACTGGAATGTCTCTGAGAAAGCTACATCACCACAGAAGGATACCTTTCCTAACCCAAGGTTTACCCATACTCGCCTCTAATCACTATAAGATAAAGGAGTCCCATGTATCTATTGGACATCCTACAAATGTGGCATTTATCTAGATGTTATACTACTCGATCCACGTGTATTCTATTACAATTTATTATAATGCCCTGACCCAAGAAGCCCAATTCCAGTGCATTATTTTAATACATTTTCATGATTATAAGGAATCAAGTCCTGAAGGACCGGTCAGTTTAGCAGTCTTGGAAAATAGATTACATATATGAACATTACATTACACTTTATAACATAAAACAGCATAAATATTCCTTCTATAACTCCATTATTTCTCTAGCATAACCCTTCATAATAATCATAATGCACTTCTTGGCATCTAGGGAAAATAAAACATAATAAAGGGGTGATCTTAGATTCTCAGTAAGGGTAAATAATTCAGTGGAAGCTATAAACTTTTAAGGAAATATTTATAATAAAAACATCATCCTTTTAAACAATAAACTTGAACATAATATGGAAAAAATAAATCAAAAATTACAATATAAACATGCACATGGATATTCTACTAGTCGAATAATCACATGTAATAACTAATTTCATAATGAGGGAATGCATAATGCTGGACATAATAACTACTAGATCAAGTCCTTGTACCAAGAAAATTAACAAATATTCTATCAAGGCCTTGTGACAATATACTATTTTGTCTCAAGAGACCTACCTATGCATCGAGGGGCTATAGTGGGCCCCGTCCATCACTTACTACGTCCAATGCATTCCTCATATGATAAATCATTAAACATAACATAAACATTTGTATTAAACTAACATATGAAATGTTAATACTTTAACCATAAATCATGAATGACATAAAAATAGCACATCCACAATCAAACATATCATAGAACTATCAATACAATATGGAATATTTTATCATAATAAATCAACTACAATTAAACATAAAATCCAACAATATTTGTTGACATAGATGAAATCAATACAAAAAATATTTGAGAGAAATATCTCTTTCTACTTTAAAATCATTCAAAAGTCACATAATTATAAAAGAAAACATTTATTTTGAAAAATAGTCTAATAAGATTATAAGGGAAGCTTTGAAGGTTTTATAATGGTGTAAAATAGTCACACCTATCGTATAAGTTAAAAAACATTCTTTCCTTAATTTGTCGAAAAGGTCATGAAGTACCTTGTTTGGAAAATGAAGGAAAGATTCCTTTCAAAACATTTTATAAAAATTTAAATAAGGGTATAAATTACTTTAAACCATAGTCTAGGAAATTGTAAAAAAAATGAAATACATTTTTAAGAAACACGGATGTGGATGATAAAGAAGTCCCAGTAGATACTTACGTATAAACAATCTCTGATAATGAAGAGATTGTAAAATTAACTCTTACCTTAGATCTGATACTCTCCGTACGTGTTTGAAACTTCTGTATAATGTTTTTAAACATATTATTATCTTATTTCAGAATCATAATAATATTTATTAAATCATATATTATTCTTTTAGGACTTTATATTACCCATTTATTAATAATTCCAAGTTAATGAAACATTTCGGGTAATATCGCTTTGTTTATCTTACGTGTTTTGACTTGTTATTCTTGATCATATTACTTATATAATGATTTAATTACTTCAATAATGTATAATATGGTTTATATATCATATATATTAATAATATAAATATATATTATAGCTAGATATATAAAATGGAATACACCGTTCATGGAGACGGTAGGTCGTACGTACGCATGAGCGTTGTTTCTTTTTTCTAATCATATTGAATGGAAGTAAGTGGATGATATATATGTATATATATATATATACACTATAGTAGACTTATTATGTCATATATTTCATAATTATTAATAACATATTTTTACATAATCATTCTTGGATGGATAAAGTGGAGAATGAATCTCATCACGTCATGGAGACTATAGGTCATACGTACGCACAAGCGACAATATCATTATATTGATGGTGAAATTGTATGTAATTTGATGGTATATTATATATAAATAATAATTAACATGTTATATTTATTATTTAAATAAATTATACTCATCCAAATAATTAAGTTTTGAATAAAAAACTACACCACGACGTGGAGAAGGTAAGTCGTACGTATGCACGTATGGTGACTTTGTCATTCATAGGATTGAAAGAATATTGAATATGGTTGTACCATATTTATAATAACATATCATTATGTATAAGTTAATGGATTTATTATTTTAGTATGGAAACAATAAAGAAAGAGGAAGTGGAAGAAGAAAAGAACTTTGAAGGAGGTGATAAAATAATTACCTCTTCTTCGGGTGTTTTCTTTTGATTTGAACAAAAGATCTCCTTAGGTTGGCTTTCTGATCAATGTAAGGCCTCTAGTATTAATTTAGGGTATTTGGGAGAATATTTGATCAGGTTTTGGCCAATCTAAATGGCTTTGGAGGTGTGAATTTAAGAGAAGGGTAAGTATCCTTTTATAAGAGAGGTGAGGGACACTTTAGAAAAATATTGAAATATTAATTTATTATAAAATTAATTTTTATTTATAATAGCTCAAATGGATTTATTTCGAGGATAATTTGTGGATGGGTCTAAATCCTCTCAAAAAAATAGGTTTTAGACATGTTTATGTTACCATATTAACCTTATCCTTTAGACTTAAACCTTAGTTAAATAGTTTAACTTTTACAATGTCTTCTTGTATTATTATAATACATGGTCGATATAGTTACTAAAAAATGTAAAGAAAACCTAAAGTGGTTAATTAATGACATATATAACATTATATAAGTCATTTTGAATAATCTTATATTTTTAGGACTATTATATAATTTAATAAAATATTATTTGTTTTAAAAACTCATTTATGCCAATTTTGACACTATTTATTATTTGTTTTTTTAAGTCATAACAACTTGATTACTTCAAAAAAATACATTGAAAAAACCCTAACATATCATATTCACATATAAAATTAATTTATAGCATAAAAAGTTTCAATTTACATTTATTTTAATATTTATAATATCAATTATTTTAATCTTTCATTAATAAGGTAATTATTGTATCATCATTGTGTCATAAATAAAATTTATTATATAATGTATAAAAATTATAAATAAAATACTATGATGTTGGAAATATTTTTATATTTCTAATGAATATTTACAGTTGAATTTATATTATGTATAACCCTATATTAGAAACGGTTTAGTTATTAAAATTTGAATTTAACACTTTTAACTCTTTTTTAAATAAAATATAAAAAATGCCATAATATAATCCAAGCGAATCAAAAAGGATAATATTTTTTTAAGGTTTATTTTGGTCTAAATACACTTATCCAATATAATTAGGACATGTGTTGGTGTAATTTTATATTATTATAATATTATTTTTACCTGTAATTACCCTATTTACTTTTAATTGTGGTAAATAAAATTCAAAAGTTACTATTCATCAAAAATTATTTTCATCCTATTGAACCAAATTTTACTTAATGATGAAAGACTTGTTTGTATGATTTTTGAAATTCAATTCACAGAAGTGGTAAAATTACGTTTTTTGCAAATTTGTAAATGTGCCTAGAAGGTGAGTAAAAGATGTTAAAAAGTTTAATAAAATTTTATATGTCTAATCTTATTATAAAATGTCTCCAATGAATTACATTAGACTAATATGGGTATTATGTATCTATTTTTACCTTAAATTAAATTTAAATAAAAATAATAATTATTTAAATAAAAAGTCGTTTTTAAACAATAACGCAATGTTTTTCACTAGTCATCAAAAATTGAAAGTTTTCAGAAAAATACTAAAAATTCACCCTAAGATAATTTTGATATTATGAATCCAAAAATTAATTCCATTTTGAAAAATAAAATTTATAAAATTTCAAAAAGTGGGTATTACTATTCATAACTTCTTTTTAAACAACTAGTTTGATTGGTCATAGTGTGCTAGAACTCAGAGTTGTGTACAATGAAAGTTATTATATTATTCAAATAGAAGCATACCGTGGAAGCTTGGGGTGTTAAATTTATGATTCTAGGTTTTGATCCATATGAAATCACAATATTGCAACTCAGATAATCCCTAAGGGGGATGAACCTTAGATGATATGAAAGGAATACTCTCCTGATCAGGTATATCAACACATAATCATTCAATAACTGGCTTAATAGCCTCATCCCCAAACAATTTGGGGCGATACTATAATGGGGAATCCACCAATGCTAGAGAGTATCCTTTTCATAAAATGAGAATATCAAATCCATCCTCAGGGAGCTCATCAGTGTCCCGCTGCTCGGGGGAAATGCACACACCCGACAACCTTTAACATCCTCTAGAATGCTAGTGGACTATCCATTCCTAGAGTGACCTAATATAAGAGGATTTTGAGACACTCTCGGCGACCTGCATCTTTATCCCTCATCAGGGAGGAATCCCTTCGATTAATGGTACTTCCATTAACAATAATATTAACATTCAATCAAGTAATCTCATAAGCTAGGCCCTATGAAGTACGTCTGACAATACCAATAAAACAAGGCTCAGAAGCTGTATTCTAGGTATTACATATGGAAATCCTAATAAAACAAGGCTCAGAAGATGGATCCTAATAAGTACATCTAGGTATCATGATAAAATAATAGTCAAAATAAAGGGATCATTAGTCGGGTCCTAGGAAGTATGTCTAGGCACCCCAAGAAATGAATAAGCGCATAATACAGAAACCATGGGGTACATCTGGGCATCCCAACATAATATCGCATCTAGAACATCAGTCAAAAACTAAGAATTTCCACTAGATATCATCGTTACATCAGCGGTAAAAAATTCAATGCATAAATAAAAGAATGAGGGTGGTCAAATGACTAACCCAACACTATTGCCTCATCCTCACAGGATTACAAATTCAGCATGGGTTCTAAGGTGACACTTACTACCATCTCTACCCAAACCCAATTTACTAGTTCAGGTCCAGTCAAACATTGGGGAATCCACTAGGTTCCCTAATTCAATACGTTAGAGGGGAATCCTACTCAAGATCCTCAAGATCCACTGGTAAACAAAGGCATCCCTCTTGGGGTCCTCTAAGTCAATATATAAGAAAGGTATCCCTCTTGGGATCCTAGAAAGTAATAGGCAGAGGCATCCCATGGGGGATACTCAGCTAAAGTCATAACCTCAGGTCGTGGATGTAGCTAATGCACAGGGGTTGTTAGTGACCTCGGGTGTTCATCCAATACAATCTACTGATTTCATTTAATTAAATAATTTACCAAAATGAAATTAAATAGGGGGGAGTCTCCCTCTAGGGCATGCCCGAGCCTACACATAATACCATAAACATGTATAAATACTAAGGATGGGTAAGATAGATCACCTACCTTTAGAAAGATTTAACCATTTATAAACATATCTCAGTAGCTCCATCCCAGCTCACGGATGTCCGATCCAAGCCGCACTGGTTTCCAATCTCCTTCCTAACACTAGAAAACTCAATTAGAGTCCAAAAACATTAGTTACAACATTAAACAATTCAATATAAAAAGAAAATCAAAATGTTATAATAGGTGATATCTCACCGTACGTATATCGCTCGATGAAAATCCAAGCAACCACATATAAAAGGTCTATCGGGTACCCCCAAAACCATTCTCAGACAAATCTCTAACCAATAGTGTCAAAACAAATAGCCAAAAAATTAACTTCAAGTAGTAACGTTTTATAAATACATCATGGCGATGTACCTAAATGAATAGACATGCGGTGAAGTGCATAAAACCTCGCAGGTTATCCTCTTCCTAAACAGAGTGAAAACCCCAACATTAGTATCCGATCCCATCACGCTCCGGTGGAATCTAGTACAAGACCCTTAACCAGTAAAACCTAAGTTAGAGGGAAAAAGGAAAAGAACACAACATAGGATAACAGAGTAAAAGTATTACATCAAGTCTTCCAAAGCACCTGACGGTGATTAAATCAAATCAAGGACGAGGGATAATCACCCTTGGGAAAAGTAGGATAGGAAGGGTGTGTGCATAGAAGCTGTTGGATAAAAGAAGGAAGAAAAGGGGGGTTGACCTCTTAAAACCCATAAAGCAAAAGGGTTATTTCCATACTATTTAATATTTCACATGGTTTGGACACACAGTTTTCAAAACCATGCACCGGCCATGCGGTTGGTACTGTCCAGGCACCAACCCCACACACGGACATGGTGTATGGTTTAACAGATCTTGTACCGGTAATGAAACATGTCTCCAATAAACTACAGACACCAACATGGTTTGCCTTTTTTGACTACATGGTCTCCCCATCCTATGATCCTATGTAATTTTGTTCACATGGTTTGATCATACAGTTAGCACTAACTATGAACCAACCATGCACCCTCTGCTGCATTTTTTTCCAAAATTCCTATTTTGGGTCCCGAACCCTCGAGATGACCCTAAACCCTCCAAGATATAAACCAAACCCTTTTCCACATATAAAAATAAATTTAGAGGAATTAAAACCTTCAAATTTTCATTTTGAATCTCTGATCAATATTTGACCTGTCCAGTAATTGAAAATTCAAAATCCTTCAGAAATTTCCAACTCATAAAAACACAGGATCTTATACAAAAAATCCTTAATGGATTCAATAAAGACCTAGAAACATGAACTACCTATAATAAGCCACCTCAAACCCTAAATATAACTAGGTGATCCCCATAGGGTTTTTGGGTGATGAAGAAACCAAGGGATAAAGGTAAGGTAGACGGAAAGAAGATGAAACAAAGAGAAAGGATGGGTTTACCTTAGAGAATCACTTGAAAATGAGGCATAAATAGCTTGGATAGAATAGAGGATAAGGAGAGATCCCTCCCATGATCCTATGTCCATTTGAACCTATAGGGGGGATAAAGGGTAGGAAAACCCATTAAAATTAAGCAGGGGAAATTTTGAAAGTTCAAAATTTAAGACACTTGGGAAACTCACACAGTTTCACCGCATGGTTCAATAAATCGTGTGACAACTGTTTGGTTTCCACTGTATAAACACACCCCACATGAACATTTTAGCTTCAGAGTTAGGATGAACCATGTGAAAATTGTGCAAGGTTATAAGAAGTACTACAACACTCTGCATGGGCTACCTACATGGTTTTTCTAACTATGCGTTGAAACTATGCGACACCCAAAACCCTTAAAAATTTGTAGATTTCGAGCCCAAAAATCTAGAACAAGGTCACACCCCAATAAATAAATATAATAAATATAATAATAAAGGAAATTAAATATCAGGGTGTGATAGTAAATTTGTGGGATTATTAGGTTTTTTTATTGTTCCTTTGAGCTATTGTGATTATAGATGGATTTTAGGAGTTGTCTTCTGAGGGTATTATTAAGGATTAACTTTCTTTATTTATGGTGTTTGATTTTTTTAAATTCATTGGTGAAAAAATATTATCTAATGACTTTAAGGTTTTTTCAAGGATCATTTAGAATAGTTAAATCTCTTCAATTAACAAAGTAATGGGTTTCGACTCTTTGAGTGAATTCTCAAGTTATGCCTATAATATGCTTATCATTATTTTCATAAAATCATAATCTAGAATGATTAACTATTTTCAGAATTATAATGGGATGGTTTTACAATGTTATTTTTTCATAACAATTAAAATCTTCCAAAAGAAAGTTTTCAATTAAGTTATGTGTTGGGTGGATTAATATTTATTTCTTCTTAAAACCAGGTTTTCAAAACTTATTAAAATGATTTTTATGTTATGAAAATGTACCATTTGAGCACATAAAATTCTATATATCTTAAATATTTTTCTTACATTTATTTTTATAATATATTCTCTTATTCTTGTGAGGAAATTTAGAACATGAAATTTAAAGTTGTCTAAGTTTTATCTATTAATAATAATAAAAAATCTTATTTGTTTGTGTGAATCAATTAAGCATGTTGTCTTTGTTTTTTCTCCAAGTTATGATGAAATTTATAAACCTAAATTTCATGTAGTGTAACCCAAATTTGGAGGACACACCTTTTATTTAATCTTTATCAAATGATACTAATAGAGACAATTTTATTCCATAATAACCTAATTGAGACATAAAACAGTGATCCAAACTTAACTTTGGTAAGAGTTGCATTGATGGAGAGGTGGCAGTGGGAAAGTTAGGTGTAATTAAACGATGGATCTTATATATGATTGGCCCTCACCACCAGAATGTTTTCTAAATAAAAATAATTCTTTTAAATATCTAAATTTTTTCCCCACTATAGGTGAATTGGTTTTTGATTATATTTGGTTTTAAACTCATACTTTTATTTTATAAACCACTTCTCCATTTAGAAGCATAAATTAAATTATTCTTGATGAGTAAAAATTTCAAAGTTAAAGGTTTAAAGATTCCATTAAAATGAAATTATTTTTAAATGGAAGAAAATAGGAGTAAAATCTTTCCTTAATTAAAAGTATCACCTTTCCTGATAAATTTTTTTCTTAAAAAAATTAAATAATAAGAACCTATTTAAATGGAAACTAATTTTAAAGAGGTCATTACCTTATGAGTTAGAAACCTAAATTCAATACTTATGTCTTTCATCATTTTTTCTTGTGTTTATAACAAATATTTCTTATGAACAATGTTAAACTTAACCTATTGCCTAGATAACTCTAGATGTCGCTCATGTAATGATTGGAAGATCATATGCATTGTTTTAAATAAATCTTGAGATGTTATCTAATAGGATCAAAGACTTGGCATGTCTTTCTACTTGAGTTCCCTAAATAATACATTATTCCATGACTTGAGACATGTTTGGAATTATGTTTACAAACATGAATATTAACATGTTTTGGTCTCCATGATATTATATTGGATTTATGTTATACTTGTGTGTATTTTTAATCCCATAATACTAATATAGAAGTAAATAATTGTTTTGGGGGATGTTGAGCATGACAGTTGTTATAATTGAAGTGTTTCATGCATAGATACTTCTTAGATGGTTTATAAGAATAATATAAGGGTTATGTGTATATTTTATTATTATATAAATTGTAAAAAGGTATATAGGACAATGATGCATAGGGTTGAATGGGATGGGTGGTGCTGTAATGAATCATATTTTCCTGGTTTTTTTTAGAATTTTTTTTTGGAAAATTCTGAGACCAGGTGCTGAGACGGTGTGCGATTCCGAGGCCCGGTGTTCCCGGAATGGTCTAAAGAAAAATGTTAAATTTTTAATAGCATGCATGAGTTATTTTTATGAAAAATTGGAATAACTCTTAAATGGGTGTCCAGATCATAAATTTGAGGGTACCATTGCATTCAGGACGACGATTTTACCCTAGGCGTGACTTGACTTTAGTCGGTGCAGGTCTCTAATGAGAAAAATTGAAAAGGACATAACCATAAATAAAATAATAAAATAAAATAATTTTATTTTAAAATATTAATAACTCATGAATGGTGAATTGGATTGGAAATTTGAGACCACCATTGAGTTTGTGATGTGGTTTTTTCCTTAGGTGGGGCCTAATATCGACCGGTGTAGTTCGACTGCGAAAGTTAATTTTTGGACGTTTTAAAGAACAATAAAATAAACTTAAAGAAGTTTATTTTATTTCTTTTTAAAATTTTCACAGTGACATAGTGATGAGTCAGTCCAGTTTTTTTCTTAAATGAAGTAGTGTGGTGACACTGCAAGCTGCAATGGGCCGATGCATTTTCTTTTATCCCTAATTAAAGATGAATTCAGGGTTAACAAATAACCCTATAATTCCCTAGAAACTTTGTATAAAGTCGTTGGTGGTTCCCTCCTATTGGAAAATAGAAAATGATGATGAAATCCAGTGGATCATGGATCACAGATCGAGGATCAATTAGACGATGGATCATGATGACTCTCAACAGATTCCCAACGACGATCGAACCCCGACGTCAACCGATCCAAACTCCAAGTATGGGGTTTATTTTATTCATGATTCCTTTAGTCATTCTTATTTCCAAAGATGAACACAGACCAACCCATGAACAAGTTGATTTGTGGTTCGATCGTTCTTGTGGGATGGTTAAAATATGGGATTGAAGGGTGTGAATCTTGTTAAATATTCTTTTGTTTCTTCTTCATAATCATGTTGACATGAACGGACCAAGGCTGACACGAACAAGGACAAGGTCCATTCTAAGGGTGTTCTTGTGCTCTCTTCTCTCTCTATTCTTATGTTCTTCATCATCAGACCCTTATGGTCATGGTGTGTTTTTTCGGGTGGTTCCAAACATGGCTGAATCCTCATAGTGACGACAAGATTTTTTGGAGCCCCCGACAGTGAAGATGATGACCCAAGGATCGTGAATGTATTCCCAGGTTGAAAAACAGGCCACCATGGCAATGGTGGCAGCCCGCAGAAGGGGTGTTGCTAGTGTGCGGTGGCACGGCTACCTGACAGCAGGCAGCCACCAGCTTGACGATCGGTGATGGAGAGGCCTGCGGTAGCACGGCCACGGGTCGAAGATGTGGCACGGTGTCGCATCGGACCATGTGTAGGAGGAGAGGCCGACACGATGGTCGGTTGTGTTGAGCTAGTAGAGACGCGGCATCCACCATATCCGGGTGGACCAAACCGACCCGTGTTCGAGCTGGCCAGGCTGGGTCGGTCTGACTGGGTCGAACCGGACCTGGACCCAACCAACCCCTTTTTACTTAAATATCCAAAACTCTCAAACTTTAAGTCTTTTTGACGAGCTGTTTGTGGAATTGGGAACCTCACAATGTGGTGGTCCTTTCGGGATACTCTACATGACCTTTCGTAGAGGTTGGCGTATAACCTATTGGCTCAAGGAGTAGGTGCTTCCAAAATAAGCACGCTAAGGACAGAATCTTATTATTGGCTATGGAGAAGATAAGGAGTTAGTCTCCTATGAGGGCATGGAGTTGGTATCCTGCGAGGATGCGGAGTTGGTCTCCTGTGAGGGTACATAGTAGGTCTCCTACAGAGACCGTATGTCTTGATGGATTTAGATATTTATGGATTTTATTAAGTATTTTCATGTTATAGATTGTAGACGCCGGAAAAGTCTGTTGCTCCTCAAAAGAAGTTCCGGATGAGGAAAGCGAGGTCATATTTGGAGTCAGAAGCATGTTTCGGAAGGCCCGAAGGCCTTGCGTGAAATATCGGAGGCCCGCGCACAATATTGGCGAGGCGCGCGCAATCCTTCCGGGATTCGCGCAATGGGCCGAGTCGGCGCGGAATGTTCCGCGCCCGACGCCCGTGCGCGGCCTTATTGTGCGCCGGTCCCCTATTTCGCGCACGCGCCGCGTTGCGCGCTCGCGAGCCGAATTGCGCGCACCGCGAGCCGAATTGCGCGCCCGGGGTTGCCTATAAATACAAGGCGACCCCCGAAGTTTTGGAGGTTGCCAGAATTCGAAGGGTCGCTCGTGCGCGCAATCCCGCCCCCTCCGCGCGCAATGTCGATCTTCAGGTAACCTCCTTTATTTCGCGCAAGCAAGCCCCGGGGTTCGCCTTCGCACGCAACCCCTTTGGATTCTTTCCTTTGACCAACTCCTCACCCAAAGGCCTTTGCGCACAAAAGAATCCTCTTGCATGCAATTTCCCCCCGGGTGCGTGCAATCCAGCCCGATTGCGCGCACCCCCCTTACTAAGTGGTCATTCGTTAAAGAATGGGTCGTTGCCCCCGCGCGCTATCAGAGGCCCGGTGCGCGCAATCTATATTCCCAGCACGCTATCAGAGGCCCGGTGCGCGCAATCTCCATCTTTCGCGCGCAAAGCGCTGGCCCAATTGTGCGCCAGCCCGCCCAATTGCGCGCCGACCCGCGGTATTGCGCGCCAAGCTCCTCTTTTTCGCGCAAACCGCCAAGGGTCGCCCCCTTTGACCCCATGAGGGTACCCGCCTGCTTGGCGCCCGATGATCTTCATCCCGGGTGCCCGCACCGTATTTTGTCTTCTCGTGCGGCCCTCCAGGCTCGCGCGAAGTGACACGGACCCATTGGCGGCACCACCTCGTCCGCGCTGCAGGACGTTAAACTGCCAAGCATCCATCGTCCTGCAGGATGCTAAACTGCACCTCGTCCAAGCTGCATGACGTTAAACTGCCTAGCATATGGGCCTCCTCAAGGTGTAAGCCCCAAACCCCATCGTCCAACATGACGTTAAACTGTACTTCGTCCGGAAAGACGTTAAACCGTCCGCTTCGTCCAACATGACGTTAAACTGTACTTCATCCGGCAAGACGTTAAACCGTCCGCTTCGTCAGATCCCGTGCCTCGCACGCAGGGTCCCCCCCGGTTTGGATGTGGCCCCCACCTGCTCGTCTCTGTAGGGATGTCGGGATTGCCCCTCTTTAGGGACGATTTATTGGAGTGGCCTTCGCCCACGGGGGTACGGTATTACAAACCCTAGTTTCTTGTGGGGGACTGCACATGTGTATATCCATTGTACTTCCCCACTGCCGAAGCCAGTAGGGGGCGTGACAGGGATCGAGGTGTCTCTCACCTCCGGCCTAAGTCCCTCTTCAACTGAGCTTTGCCGCACTCAGGTTGCCTCAGTGCGTAAGTCCTGACAGAATGAACTACGTGGACTTTGCTCCCTGTCTCCTAAACAGGGTACGTAGGAAGCCTCCCTGAGGTTCAATCCCACCACCTGGTCGTCCCGGTCGTATTCACGTCGGTTCGTCCATCAGTGGACCCCTCCCGGGTTCACATTCGCGTCGATTCACCTCTGAATCCGCCCTTGTGGGGGACTGCACATGTGTATCTCCGTTGTGCTTCCCCACTTCCGAAGCTAGTAGGGGGCGTGACAGGGATTGAGGTGTCTTTCACCTCCGGCCCAAGTCCCTCTTCAACTGGGCTTTGCCGCATATGGGTCTCCTTAGAGTGTAAGCCCCAAACACCATCGTCCAGCAAGACGTTAAAATGTGATCCACCCACTTCGTGTGTGCCAGCAGCCTAGACCTCCTCGTGAGTCGGCTTTCCATCATCCAGCATGACGTTAAACTGTATATCCGAACTACGCTGACTTTGATCCGCGCTAACGCGCGGTACGTAGGAAGCCTCTACGGGGTCCAAGCTCTTCACTTCATCATCCATCCTGATCCTTACCTGGGCCGCCACATCCCGGTGGGGTCATGCCATTTCATCCCACTCCACTTCACTCAGGAAGCCGCCCATGTGCTGGCCCCAGCGTCGGAGGTTCCCCGCAAGGGGTTCTGTCATCTGATCCACTCCTCGTGTTGATCGGTCCGATGCCGTCCCCGCTGGACGTTAAACTCGCGGAATACCCCGTGTTAAACATGGGAAGCTGAGGAAAACCTCAGGTAACGCAGTTCCCCGCACCCAGCGTAGGATGCCTCAGTCCATCACGCCTTCGAGAAGCCCTATTAGGGACGGAAGGCAGACATGCAGAGCCGCAGTGTTAAGACACGCCCCCAACACCCAGAGCTACCCGGTCTCCTCATCGCGGGTTGCTGCCCCGACCAGACTCCTTGGAGCGTCTGGGTGGAAGCAGCGTAATTAACCGGTGTCCATGAAGATATGGTGCCGGGAACGAGATTCACGAACATTCTTAAATCTATGAGGGAGACCCGGATTAGGCGACGAGTTCCGAGGAGACGTCCACGGAAGGAGGAGCCGACATCCCATCATCTCGGTTTCAATCAAGGAGCAGACGTCCCTGAATAAGGGAAGGATGCCGCCCGCCTTTGGAAAGCGGGACTGCAGGGCCACAAGCCGCGCTCCCATCCCCTCGGGTCGACGGGCGCACGCGCGAACGCGTCCTGGCGGAACAGCGTCGGAACAGAAACCCGACGCACATCCGCACCGAAACAGAAAATGGTGAACCCGACGTGAATCTCTTCTCCTCAATAAGAATACCGATAGCTTTCAGAGGTGTTGGAAGACTAGCATGTTGCCCAGCCGAGCATTCAGCACCGGGGCACGGAACCCGCCAGGGGCTGAGGAAGGGAAATCGGGCACTCCGTCTCACGACGTCGATGGCCTGGGTTCCCCCCACGGAAGGCGTCGTGGCACTAATGATTGGTTGTCGATTCCTTTTCCTGTCAGTATTAATGGGTTCTTCTCCCTGCTTTCAGGAATCAGGTCGCCCAATCCAGTGCCCGATCGCCGCCCGCCCACTGGCGCAGGGGTAGGGGAAACACCGACACGGCTACTCCGCGCAGTCCTGCCCGTTCCACAGCCGTCCCAGCAGCCGCAACTGCGGGACAACCACGCCCTCTCTCCCCCTAGTATGTCATCCAGAGAAGGGTGATCAAAAACTTGGTGCGGAGATATGAGGAAGAGGGAGTCATCCCCACCAGGGACATGGCTCGCCTAGACCTCGAGGAAGCTGCACCTCGCCACCAACGCCGCCCCCGAGGGCCGCGCAGGGAGGCACCGCTGCCTACCTCGACGTCCAACCGCTTCGGGAGTTTTTCCCCGGAACGCTCCGACAGCTCCCTCCCCTATGCGGATGAGGTGGAGGATGTCTGGGACCACCCTATCTGAGATTCGCTCCAGGGATCCGCGATAAGGGATCCTGCCAGGCCACGTCGACACGGCCGCCAGGCTTCTCAAGTCGAAGAACGGGCTCTCCACCTGCCTGCGCCGCTAATCTCGACTCGTCTGCCCCGACGCCAACGTCGGGAACGAGCGGAAGAGGATGCCCACCTTGGGGCCCTAGCAACAGCGGCCGCGTTGGCCCAAGCCACTGCTGGCTCCAGTCACCAGGCCCCTGCGCATCCTGAGCAGGGGCACTTCTATGCCCGACCTGGATCGAGGCCCCGACCGCCCCAAAGGCAGGTTGGGTTGACTCTCCCGGTTGCTGGTACAGGCAATAGCCACCGCGGACCACCTCGCGGTAGCGCTATTCACCAGCAGGGTCTACTCCGTGTGGCCGATCCAAGAGGCATGGGTTATCCCACCTTCCGATCCCGGCCCGGAGGCCTGCCCGGAATCATCTCTCCCCGCGTCCCCTTTGATATCTGTCTCGATGCTCCTCGCACCTTGGTTTCCAGTCCTCTTGGCCCCAGCACCGGTGCGGCCAGAGGACGCCAGGACAGAGATCATCCATGCCCCGAAGAACCACCCAGGGGCAGGAAGGCGAGGCGTCGACGTCGAGGGAGGAATGGTAGGGAATTCCGGACAGAGATCCGACCGGTTCGTTTCTCTGATACAGAGGTGGAGTATGATTCGGCGATGGAGCCCTCCCCCCGATCCCGCCAGTCAGGGGTAGGGGTAGGAATGCGGCACGTCAGCCTCGTACTCCCTGAGAGCGAGATCGATGTGATCCCCTCTTCTCTCCGAAGGTATATCCGGAGTAGCGAGGGCCTGGTAGGCCCCCAAGGATCAAGCTTGCGGTTGGTACCGGCCCCTCCGGAAGCGCCTTCTGCCTCGATCGGAGAAGCCGAAGACCTTTTCTGGGGACCGACGGTCGAGCCACGATTTAGTGCACCCTCGGAGAGCACCGACGCTACGGCAGGATGTTCGCTCGCCGGCCCGTCCTATCGTGATGTGGTAGCTGGGGCACCGCAACCCTCAGAGGGCGGCCCGGGATATGGAGGCCAATCGGCCTGCTCGCCGTATTCACCGCCGGCCAGCCCGCCGGCCCAGCGGCCTGCCTCGGCACCACTGCTGGTTCCCCATCCATTCCCAGTCGCTGAAGGGGACCAAGAATACCTGGGTCCCGAGTTTGAGTCGTGGAGCTTCTGGACCGTCCTTGCAGAGGGCCACTTCCCTGAGAAGTTTTGGCCAGTCGCAGGACCGGACTTTGATGCACCAGAATCGCTCACCCTGGATGAGTTCGAATGCTTCCGCCGAACTCTCCGGGAGACTCACTCCCGTCTTCACCGCCTACAAATTCCATATCCCGGGAGTCAAGCACACCTGGAGGATATTGGTGAGCAGTTCCGTCAGATTGACCTGGCCACGCTCCCCGCGGTTCGGCACCCCGGGTCATTTGGGCACCACGAGGCCCTCCAACAACGATGCGTTGAGTGTTTTAAAGTACTCCGCAAGGTTATCGAGGAAGCCACCCCCCACGTGTACATCCATGGATGGGGGCAGTACGCTGCCCTACGCTTCAGTGCGATTCGCCGACAGCCCGACTCGCTGGGCGGCCCTGAGGGTACATCCCCAGGGACGGAAACGGTCAATATGGCTGACCTGTCGGGAGAGGGGAACGGCTTGGAACTTCTCGATGGGGGATCTCCCCCCGAAGACAAGCCGTCGTTGGATCCATCGGTGAGAGTTACTCGTCACCAGAGTAACCTCCTGGGTCTCCCCACACCCACTGAAGCACTGACGTTGAGCCGAAATGTCAGCAAAGGTAAAGAGCACGGCGGGGCTATAAAGCCCACCGACCCATCTGCCTTCATACAGAGGGCGGATGAGGATCCCGAGAAGGCCACGCTACGTCAACAGCTCGCCGAGCAGAAGAATCTAGTTGACCAGCTCCTCGCCGAGCGCGCTGCAGAGCGGCGGCTTGACTACGGTGATCCTAGGCCAGGACAGCAGGGACAGGAACAACCACTCCTCGACGAGACTCTCCCGGGTAACCGTGATTATGTCGTGTTTGCCGACAGGACAGAGGCCATTGGCTATGGCAAGAGGGAGCGGTATGTTTCACCACACCCTCCCGAACGGCGTGACTACCTGAGAGACCCCGCTCGGATTCCTCCCGCTGCCCAAAGGGCCGCTCCGCCCGCCATCCCACGAGCTGCCGAGTTAGACGACCCGGTCGATGACCCGATTGAAGAGCCATGCAATGCGCTCGTGGTTAGAGATCCTCGCCAGGACTGGAACCCATGTCCGGACGATCCGATGGCGGCACTCATCGCCCGCTTGGAAGCCTTGGAGACTCGGCAAGTGGCGATCCCACCGGACGGCAAGCCATACCCAGCATGGGTGGATGACATGCTGGCACCTCCGGGATTCGGGAACCCCACTTTCGCCCCCTTTAACGGGACTGGAGATCCGCCACAGCATTTGGCCCATTTCAACTCGAGGTGCAGGCCTATGTTGGGAACTCCGGCGCAGCAGGAGGCCGCTAAGATTCACTGCTTTGTCCAGACACTGGAAGGGCCAGTATTTGTCTGGTACAGCCAGCTCCTCGTCGGGTCGATAACTAGCTGGGAGGACCTTCGTAGACAGTTCCTCTACCAGTTCAGTTCCACGACCCGGAAGACGAGTATCGCAGACCTCTTCAAGTGCAAGCAAAGGCCTGATGAGCGAATCGCGGATTTCGTCGCCCGATGGAAGGGTCTCACGTATTCCCTTGACATGCCATTGACTCAGGAGCAGTTGCTGACAATGTGCGTCGGGAACGTCAAGACCGAGCTGGTCCATTCCTTGATCACTCAGAATTACCCCGGAGGGTTCAGGGACTTCTCAGACAAAGCTCAACGTCTTGAGGAAGCCCTGCAACAGTCCAGTCAGGCACACCCGCTGCCT
This sequence comes from Viscum album, assembly GCA_963277665.1. Classification (NCBI taxonomy): domain Eukaryota; kingdom Viridiplantae; phylum Streptophyta; class Magnoliopsida; order Santalales; family Viscaceae; genus Viscum; species Viscum album. The sequence goes on along the minus strand of OY728153.1, from coordinate 1,544,784,109 downwards.
CCTATGATCCCTGCAAGGAGAGTCAGCAGGGCTGAGCCCGCTGTTGTTGCCCAGATAGAGGCCCCCAGGCAGTTGGAGCTGCTGCCGGTGAGGCCAGCTCTACAGCCTCACAGTAATCCGCCTCCACGGGCTCAGGTCCCGGCCCAGCAGCGGCAGCCCCAGAACCGGCCGGCCCCTCCGCGTAATGTACCGCCACAACCCAGGCGAGATAATCAGGGTCCACCTCCTCGGCAGGCCCCTCCAGCCCCTCGTCAAGACCACGCTCCTAGGGCCCCGCGATACCTGACTTACTCATTTCACGAGGATCAGGTCCCCGGTTATTTCCGGAGCGCCCTGGAGCAGAGGATTGTGCGACTGCCTGAGTGTTGGAGGCCAGAGGAGGCGCATCTCACGGATAACCCCCGCTACTGCCCTTACCATCGGGCCCTGGGGCACACCATCCGGCGGTGCTACGTATTTAAGGACTGGCTCCAAGACCAGATTAACAACAATGTAATCAGGTTGGGCCCAGCTCCAGCACAAGTGGCGGGTGTGTTCGTGAGATCAGATGACGATAGTGGCGACGAGGACGAATGACAGCTGGTCTCCGACCACGGATCCCAGAAGTATAATGACTGGATGGCCCGCAAGACGATCATTCGCGCCCATGGAATCATCTGTGCGCGCTTGAATCAGCCTGAGCCCCCAGAATCTGCGGGTGCTGCTTCGGCATCGTCGTCCCAGCCTGCCTCTTCCGAGAAGAGCAAAAGGCGGCGACGCAAGAAGGAAGAGTGTGCCCCGCCAGTTCTGCCGCTATCCCGCACTCTCGGCGATTTCATGCCCCCAGAGATGGGGGTCCCTCCCCGGATCCGCCCGGTGATGAATGATTCGTCCGATGACAGTGTTGGGTACGCTTCAGTTAATACCATCGAGCTGGTAAATCCCTTTTCGGTTCCCGACGTTGAAGAACACCAGGTGGACCTCCCTAGTATCCCCGGTCGTCGCCACCGTCGGAGGAACCGCAACAACAGGAGTCGCTGGGGCACGGCAGTTAGTACCTCCAGCCAGGCCGTGCACGCCACTGAGACTAGGCAGCGGGCTCAAAACCGAGCTCAGCGCGCGCAGCCCCCCCATCCGGGGATGACGGATTCGCCCCCGCCACCGTTTGTGGTGTGGGACCAGGCAGAACCGCCTCAGCCGTGCCGTGACCAGCTCCGTCCTGCCACGATTCCATCCCGGCCTCCTGGCCCCAGTACGGTGACCACTTCCCGGGCTTCAACCAGTGAACAGTGAGATGCGCCAAGCACCAGTCGGCCGCCGATCCAACCGGCAAGGCCCGTCATGCCTCCAACCGCAGAGCAACCTCCTGCAACCAGGGGCTCGCGCTTGGCAAGAAATTATGATGTCCTGAAGCACTTGGACGACATCCCAGCAAGGCTCTCCATCCTTGAGGCTCTGCGCCTGTCACCTGAGATGCGCGAGGCGCTCGCTAAAGCCCTGAAGAGCCCCCTCTAGTTTGAGACGGAGGTTGCGGCTGCAGAGGCCTTTCACGCCGAAGCAATTGAGAACGCCGAATGTCAGGCAGTTATCTCGTTCTCTGGTGAGGATGAAGACCCTCCTATATAGGGGCACATTCGTCCGCTGTATGTTACTGGCAAGTTCAATGGCCTTGAAGTCCGGCGCTGTCTTGTCGACACGGGGTCCGGGATTAACCTGATTCCAACTCGGACGCTCCTAAGATTGGGGTTGTCTGAGGATGACTTGATTCCCTCCGACCTCAGGATCCATGGGTACGACCGCACCGAGCAAACTCCGGTCGGAAAGATACGTTTGAAGACCCAGTTCGGTGACCTGGTTGCCAACACCGAATTCATGGTAGTCTCTCAGGACACTGCGTATAACGCGTTGATGGGCAGGCCATGGCTCCACCTTCATGCGGCGGTTCCCTCATCATACCACCAATGCCTTAAATACTCCCTTAATGGTCGATTAGGCGTGCTTCAGGGAGATGCCTCTCCTTTTGCCTCATGTGAAGCCCGCTATCTGGACGCAGACTATTACAAGAGCAAGGATAAGCAGATCCTGACAGGTGAGGTTGAGCCTATCGCTGTTGCAAGTGATCCCTGGGCAAGTTTGGATGACGCTTACATCCTCCCGATCCATCGGTTGGACGTAGCCATGGTCTCGACGGCCTGTGAGTCTCCTGATAAGATGATCGCGACTGCCCATGCCAGCACCAGCGGCCCAGCAGGATCTGGTATCCCCAATGCAGTTTCCAACGCAGTCTCTCCCGTGGACGATCCCTCCCCGATTGGAGAGGACGTGGAAGATGCACCCCCAGCCTTTGAGGAGGGCGTCTCCGCCACGGTCGATGAGTTAGTACAGGTGAACCTTGGAACCGAGGCAGATCCAAGACCCACATTGGTCAGTGCCGCTATGCCCTCTGAGGAGCGGCAGCAGTACGTGGACTTCCTCAGACAGCACCGTGATGTGTTCGCTTGGGGCTATGATGAGATGTCGGGGCTAGATCCTCAGGTAGCCGTCCACCGCCTTGGTCTCCCGGCGAACCATCGCGGGTTCAAGCAGCCTCCCAGGAAGATGCACCCATTCCACGGTGCCATGGTTGAGGCCGAAGTTGACAAGCTTATCAAAGCCAACTTCGTGAGGGAAGTTCAGTACCCCAGATGGCTGGCCAACATTGTGCCGGTCAGGAAGAAGAACGGGCAGATCAGAGTCTGTATCGACTTCCGCGATCTCAACCGCCACTGTCCGAAGGATGATTTTCCCCTTCCGGTGACAGAGCTGTTGATTGACACCACAGCAGGGTTCCAAGCCCTCTCCTTCATGGATGGATACTCCGGATACAACCAAATCCGGATGGCCCCTGAGGATGAGGAGTTCACTGCCTTCAGGGCCCCCCAAGGTATCTTTTGTTACCAGGTCATGCCCTTCGGCCTGAAGAATGCAGGTGCCACCTATCAACGGGCGATGCACCGCATATTCAAGACAATCCTCGACACACTGGTGGAATGCTATGTCGACGACTTGGTGGTCAAATCGCGCCGGTGTCAGGACCATCTCAAAGATCTTGAGAAAGTGTTCGGCTTCCTCCGGTCTCGCCGCCTGAAGATGAACCCGTTGAAGTGTGCCTTCGGGGTCACCTCCGGGAAGTTTCTTGGCTTTGTGGTAAGATACCGGGGTATTGAGATCGACCCAGAGAAGATCAGGGCGATTAGCCAGATGCCTCCCCCAGGTAACATTCGGGAACTGCAAGGGTTCCAAGGCCACTTAGCCTATATACGCCGATTCATCGCGAATCTGGACGGCAAGTGTAATCCCTTTTCTCGGCTCATGAAGAAAGGTGCCACCTATGTATGGGATAAGGAGTGTCAGACCGCTTTCGAGGAAATAAAGCAGTACCTGCTTCAACCTCCGGTTCTGATGCCGCCTATATCCGGGAAGCCGCTGGTCCTTTATGTGACTGCCCTGGAACGGTCCCTTGGTACCCTTCTCGCCCAGAAGAACAACGAGGGAACAGAGAATAGCCTCTATTACCTCAGTCGCATGCTCCTCGATGCGGAAGTTAGGTATTCCCCCATCGAGAAGAGCTGCCTGGCGCTCGTATTTTCCGTACAGAAATTACGGCACTACTTGCAGCACCACGAGGTACAGTTGGTTTCTCGGGTAGACCCGTTGAAATATATCCTGAGCCGGCCTATGTTGACTGGCCGTCTAGCGTGGTGGGCTATGATTCTCGAGCAGTTCGACATCAGGTATGTGTCTCAGAAGGCCATCAAAGGGCAAGTATTGGCGGACTTTCTGGCTGCTCACCCGACCTCCGCGGATCAGCCGCTGGATCTAGGCTTTCCTGATGAGGTCGTTCTCTCGGTCGATCGTGCCGATCCATGCTGGCAGATGCACTTTGACGGTGCCTCCCGGAGCCCCACCGGTAGAAGACTCGATAATCCTAAGCTCAACAGAGTGGGCTTGGGTATCGTCTTCATTACCCCGGAGCAAGTCGTGCTGCCATACTCTTTCCTGTTGTCAGAGGGCTGTACCAACAATGAGGCGGAATACCATGCCCTCATCACTGGCCTCGAGTTAGCTCTCGAGATCGACGTGCCTCATCTGTGTGTGAAAGGGGACTCCGAGCTGGTCGTTAAGCAGATCAATGGCGACTATGTTGTCAGGAAGCCGGAACTTGTGCCATTGCTGGAGTGCACCCTCCTCCTAATGGCCCAGTTCCCTTCTCGGCCAGAAATTGTCCATATTCCCCGGTCGCAGAACGGTCGAGAAGATGCTTTGGCCAGCCTTGCTGCGTCACTCGCAGAGCCTGAACAGGACAACCTGATCATCCGCGTGACGCACCGCAGGCTCATCGCTCCCGTTATCCCGGAGGGAGATTGCGGCCCATCGGTAAGTAATCTCACCACGGTTGCTCCTGTGCCTGGAGCCCCGAGTACCACAGATATGGCAGTCGAACCATCCCCTGATTGGAGGACGCCTTTGGTTGAGTACCTCCAACATGGCATTCTCCCGTCGGATCGGGCCGAGCGCGAGAGAGTTCGACGCCGCGCATCGCAGTTTGTCCTCCAGAGCAGTCCCGGCCTGGAGCAGATCCTCTATAGACGCGGATTTGATGGTGTTCTCCTCTGTTTCCTTCAGGGAGTTGAGATCACACGAGTCATGCAAGAGGTTCATGCTGGTTCATGTGGTTCCCACCAGACTGGGCCGAAGCTGTCCCACCAGATTTGGAGGTTGGGATACTTCTGGCCCTCCATGATCCATGACTGCATCGAGTATGCCAGGAAGTGTCATGCGTGCCAGGTTTATGCGAACTTTGTGCATCGGCCGCCGGAGCCTCTCCATACCACCAGGTATTCTTGGCCCTTTGCAGTCTGGGGGCTGGACGTTGTGGGACCTTACCTGCCGGCGACGGCTCGCCAGTGCCGGTTCATTCTGACCGCCACAGACTTCTTCTCCAAATGGGCAGAGGTGATTCCGCTCAGAGAGGTCAAATCCTGTTCTATCGCTGACTTCGTGACCTCCAACATCATTTATTGATTTGGAGTGCCTCACGTTATCCTCACGGATAACGGAGCCAATTTCCGAGCAGCCGAGTTGAAGAAGTTGTACGTCAAGTACAACATTCGCTCGAACCATACATCTCACTATCATGCGCAGGTGAATGGATAGATTGAGGCGTTTAACAAAACCCTCTCTAACATTCTGCAAAAGATGGTTGGTCAGAATAAGAAGAGTTGGCCGGACAAGCTCCCCAACGCCCTCTGGGCTTATCGGACGACGACTCGCAATTCCACCCAAATGACCCCTTATTCTCTGGTGTATGGAGATGAGGCCGTCCTGCCCATCGAGATCCAGTTACCGTCCTTGCGCACTGCGGTCTACGACCAGCAAGCGTCGGGCAGAGCTTCTGAAGCCCGTCTAGTCGAGTTGGAATCACTGGATGAGAATAGGCTTCGCGCTTTGCACAACTTGGAGAGGCATCAAATCAGAATGGCTCGAGCTTTCAATAAGAAGGTTCGCCTCCGCTCCTTCCTGCAGGGTGACCTAGTACTGGCCCTAAGAGCACCAATGATCCCCGGCAGGAAGCCGCCCAAGTTGGAGCCCAAGTGGGAGGGACCTTTTGTCGTCCACAAGGTCTATCCCAATGGCGCGTACTCCCTAGCGACTATGGATGGTGAGCGCGTCACTCCTCCCACCAATGCTAGGTTCCTCAAGCAGTACTTTTCCTGAGTTCACTTCGTCCCGCATGACGTTAAACTGCACTTCGTCCCGCATGACATTAAACTGCACTTCGTCCCACATGACGTTAAACTGCACTTCGTCCCGCATGACGTTAAACTGCACTTCGTCCCGCATGACGTTAAACTGCACTTCGTCCCGCATGAAATTAAACTGCACTTCGTCCCGCATGACGTTAAACTTCACGTCCTCCCGCATGACGTTAAACTGCACTTCGTCCGGCATGACGTTAAACTGCACTTCGTCCCGCATGACGTTAAACTGCACTTCGTCCCGCATGACGTTAAACTGCACTTCGTCCCGCAGGACGTTAAACTGCACTTCGTCCCGCATGACGTTAAACTGCACTTCGTCCCGCATGACATTAAACTGCCTCTCAAGAACTACATACGGCTTGATTCCCATCCTTATGGGATACGTAGGACCGCCTGGATGTTTGTGTTCCAGGTCCAGCCCCGTCTCTTGGTTGATCACGGGGATCTTCCGTCCTTTGGTTGCTCTCAAGGTGAGTCCTCCTACCCTTTCCGGTGATCTGTTAGCATGTTTTGGGGTACTCCGGTCTACGACCTGTAGTGTCGGATTCAATCCCGACAAGTCCGGTGTTACTTGTCAGGCCCCGCACTTCCTCTTGTTCGGGCCTTCACTCAAAGGGACCCTCATTAGCGGTTCGTATGTGATGCCTTAGTGCTCTCCTACCGCTCCCGGTCGATTTACCGGCGAGTCCTGGGCAGAAAATCGATATGAATCCTATGCTTGAGTGGTTGATGCTCATTTGTTTGCCTCATCCTAGGCCGACGCGATCGGATGTTGTGTTGCGAATATGGTCAGCAACATCCTTGATCGCCATGTCAACTCTTTCAGGCTCTGAACATTGGTTGCGCAGTCCTTATCACACTCCGCCTCAGTGCGTTGTAGTGGAAACTCGACACTCTCTCTTCATACTGACCCTCAGTACACCTCTACACGTTAGGCAGGCCAACCAGGGTAATGGTGCCATTCGAGGCTCCCACGATATGAGCACTAATGATATATTCTAATGTCCTCCCTAAGGGCCATGTGTAGCTAGACCCTCATCCCCATGAGGAGGAAGGAGTCGCCCGAACAATCGCGTTCGGGGCCCAGCATAGCTGGAGGCTAGCATCTCTGCCCCTCGGTTGATAGACATATGCAGGCCCCTATCCCAGGATCCTTCTCCTGGAATTGTGCATGACCGTAGGGATGGGATGTGTCCCCACCTCCGCTGGGTCCGCTGTATCGCAATAAGCGGATTCCTCCATGGTCCGAGCCACACGACCTTAAACTGTGTTGCCTGGTCTTACCACACGACCGTAAACTGTGATCGTCTTGGCCGCCCGATGAGAAACGGAACTGCATCGTGATGTTCTCCTCAGGGGACACTCACGTTGGGCGCTGGTTAATAACCACTCCATTTATCAATGCCTTTAATGGCTTGATTATTGTGGCGACGCCAGGGATTTCTTAATCACAGGCATGTCGCTGCACAAAGAAAAACCATCCACCTTTAAGGACAAACAAGAAATATCAAATACCACTTCTTTTGGGTGCGAGGGCCAGACCCGCACCCCTCCCCGCGCTGGTGCCCGATTGTGTTGCGTCGCGCTTCAAGAACTACGTGTGGCTTGATTCCCATCCTTATGGGATACGTAGGAATGCCCGGATGTTTGAAAATTCGGGTCCAGCCCCCACCTCTTAAAAGATTCCCCCTTCTCTTGGGAATCTGCCGCCTTCGGGTCACCCTCAAGGCGTGTCCCTTGACCCCTTGCAGTGGTCCACCGGTGTCAAGAGCACTCTGGTCTATCGCCAGGAGGGTCAGGTTCAGCTTGGTCAGGTTCCTTCCACTTTTCAGGCTTCATGCTCCCCTTCATTCGGACCCATCACCTACACCCTGGGTGGAACCCCCGTGAGCGGTCTGGATACAATGCCTCAGTGCTCTCCCACCGATCCGGGCTGGTTCCCCCAAGGGTCTTGGGCAGCAAATCGATATGAATCCTGCGCTTAAGTGGTTGATGCTCGTTTTCTGCCTCATTCCATCAACGGTCAGTGCGATATTGATGCTACTTTTCTGCCACGGTCAGCAGTACTCCCATATCGTTACGCTGGTGCCCTCAGTCCTTGAGTGAATGGACGCATGATTCGCATTACGTTTTCCACCCCCCATTCTGACCAGGAAAAATCTCGGCACTCTTGACACTATCCTTCAGTGCATCTTCACATATCCGGGGGATAGGACCACGATGTGGCGTACTTTGAGGTTCTTATGGTCCGAGCTCTAAGACCTTAAACTAAGATCTGCCCCTATGGTCCGAGCCACACGAACTTAAACTGTGTTGCCTGGTCTTACCACACGACCGTAAACTGTGATCGTCTTGGACGCCCGACGAGAAACGGCACTGCATCGTGATGTTCTCCTTAGGGGACACTCACGTTGGGCACTGGTTAATAACCACTCCATTTATCAATGCCTTTCATGGCTTGATTATTGTGGCGACGCCAGGGATTTCTTAATCACAGGCATGTCGCTGCACAAAGAAAAACCATCCACCTTTAAGGACAAACAAGAAATATCAAATACCGCTTCTTTTGGGTGCGAGGGCCAGACCCGCACCCCTCCCCGCGCTGGTGCCCGATTGTGTTGCACCGCGCTTCAAGAACTACGTGTCGCTTGATTCCCATCCTTATGGGATACGTAGGAATGCCCGGATGTTTGAAACTTCGGGTCCAGCCCCCACCTCTTAAAAGATTCCCCCTTCTCTTGGGAATCCGCCGCCTTCGGGTCACCCTCAAGGCGTGTCCCTTGACCCCTTGCAGTGGTCCACTGGTGTCAAGAGCACTCTGGTCTATCGCCAGGAGGGTCAAGTTCAGCTTGGTCAGGTTCCTTCCACTTTTTAGGCTTCATGCTCCCCTTCATTCGGACCCATCACCTACGCCCTGGGTGGAACCCCCGTGAGCCGTCTGGATACAATGCCTCAGTGCTCTCCCACCAATCCGGGATGGTGCCCCCAATGGCCTTGGGCAGCAAATCGATATGAATCCTGCGCTTAAGCGGTTGATGCTCGTTTTCTGCCTCATTCCATCAACAGTCAGTGCAATATTGATGTTGCTTTTCCGCCACGGTCGGAAGTACTCCCATATCGTTACGCTGGTGCCCCCAGTCCTTGAGTGAATGGCCGCATGATTCACATTACATTTTCCACCCCCCATTCTGACCAGGCAAAATCTCAGCACTCTTGACACTATCCCTCAGTGCATCTTTGCATATCCGGGGGATAGGACCACGATGTGGCGTACTTTGAGGTTCTTATGGTCCGAGCTCTAAGACCTTAAACTAAGATCTGCCCCTATGGTCCGATCCCTACGACCTTAAACTAAGATCTCCCTAATCGGTGTTCTACGTCCCGCATGACGTTAAAACTGCACTCTCAGAACTACGTGTGGCTTGATCTCCAGCCTGATGGAGTACGTAGGAACGCCCGGGCATCTCGACTCGGGTCCAGCCTCAGGGGTCGCTAAGTTCCGCCCCCCCTCATCACTGGTCGTCTGGCCTGGCTTCTGGTAGAGTGGTGCGGTTGTGATATTCTCCCTGAGTCAGCTCGGGATGCCCCATTGCGATGATGGGAAGCGATAGTTTCCTTGTCAAAGGGGTTCTGTCTGAGAATTGGGGTGATTCACGGCCAGATTGGTGCATCCTCCTAATACGCTTTCCCCACGGTGGCGCAATTTTGGGAGTGTTAGATTCTGTCCAAACAAATCATCACTTCGCCCCACGCTTCGCATGCTCTTTTGATCCGTATTTCCTCCCTTGTGTCTGAAGGAACCCCCAAAGCGGTATTGATGATGACATGTGATCCGCCTCCTGCAATATGAATGATGACCTTCGGTCCGTCTATTGCAGTAGTATGGTCGATTGATCCATTGTCCGCTTGCCGTCTTGGGCATTTCCTGGAAGACTGACCGTCGTGGATTTCTGAATTCGGGACACGCGATTCACCCTTTTTCATCTCCCTATGTTCGGATAAAATCTCAACGCCCCTAGCGTTGTCCCACTCGTGTGTCGGAACAAGTTGGGGGGGTGGTACATTGATTAGGTCTGAGGTCTCCTTTCCTAGGAATGACCTCCCTCTTTTCCTTAGAAATCCAGGCCCAATTGTGGATGCCTGAAGCTTGGTTAACGCTCCTGCAAGACAATGAATTGTGGTTGAGCACGTTAAGCCAAAAGATGCAGATAAATATGTTGACTCATACAAATGGATCGAAGTATTGAGTAGCGGAAGCAAAAGGTTCTGGGAATGGAAAAAACAAAGCCCCTAGGGATTAGCGTGCTGAATGGATCTTTCCAACGCCGCTACCCTTTGGCTGGCGGCCTCCAGAGCTGCTTCTCGCTCTCTGCATGCCCTCTCTTAGTCGGCGGTCGCAGCGCACAGCTCGCCGATCCTGGCCTGTGCACGCTCCCGCTCGACTTGAAGTGTGACCATCTGGTGGCCCGCCTCCGTCAACTGTGCCTGGGCGTCATCCAGCTGGGACGTCAATTGCTCCACAAGCTCAGTGCACGCTGTGACGAAGGCCTCCTTCTCTGCCTCCTGCCCTTCGAGGCACCGGACTTCCTGCTCCGCCACGAGGAGCGCCCACGTGTTCTCCGACATGTCCCGACATTGTGCGACGTCGGCACGCCGACGGCTCTCGCGCATCTTTTCGGCCATGAAATCACAGACCGTCAGATGGAGGCATCGAGCATCAGCTCCCCCGGCACACAGGAAGCGCAGCCAGGTTTGAAGCGATCCCATGCGCCCCAGCCACTCCGATGGGGGTCGCTTGAGGAAGCGCTGGATGCACTTCCACCCCTTGTGGTGCGTTATCCGGCTCTCCTCGACCGCCTCCGAGTCCGAGTCATCCATCTCCTCGGGGTCGGCAGGCCGGTAGGTAGGGAAGGCAGCCAGCAGGTCTGCTGCAGGGTCCGCCCCTGGGATGTCCTCACAGGGAATAGGTTCCCCAACATCTGGGCGACCTTCTTCTCTCGCCCCAGCGGCGTTGACACCCTCGTCAACCCCCGACCTCTCTCCGATGGCAGCACCGCCGGCGTCCGTTGCCCCCTGATCAGCAGTTGGTGGGGCCGGCTCGGTGTGAGAAGTCTGTTCCGGAGAAGGCGGCATGTCTACCACTGGTCCACTCGTGGATGGCCCGGGTTCGACAGCCCGACGAGCCTCCAGTATTGAGATCACTGCGCAAGGCATGCCGTGGTTAGTCACGGATCGTCAACGGCAAGCACCAACAGTAAAGTAAGAAGACTTACGGGAGTCCAGAGCGTCATCTTCCACTGTCCCGGCCGCCGCAGGAGCAATTGCAGCAGAGGACCCCTCAGCGCTTGTCAATTCAATGATGGGTGTCTGGCCCCCGCCCTGTCCTGCTGGCGCCTCTCCTACTCCTTCTGAGGATGCCTGACCAGCATCCGTGCACTCCTGAGGAAGATGAAGAAATGGGTTAGAAGCTGCATAAGAGAATGGATGAAGCAGGTTGAGTAGGGATAGAAGCAGACCTCGAGGATCTCAGTGATATCGATATTGTCAGAGCCGACCACCTCGCCGCTCTCCCGCGGGCTCCCCGGATGGGACCTTCCCTCAGAGCCTTCATCCTCCCCCGTCTCCTCCTCTTCCTCGGAGTCATCGTTACTATCACCTTCCTCTGGCGGCATCTGTTCTGGAGCAGGCTCTAGACCGATCATCACCTTCACCAGAAGGGACGGCTCCGCACGCTGACCACATTGGCGCGCGTACTCGTCCATTGCCGTCAGATACGCATACCGCCGGTGGAAGTTCACCCTGTCGGAGACCTGAAGGAACCCGACCTCTGGCAGATGGATTCCTTCTCTGATTATCTTCTTCCAGATGGTTTCGGTCCCCAGCGACTGCCACAGGGTCATCCAGGCCGACCACAACGCTAGGAAGACTGCATCGTGGGAGGGTTCGAGCAGACGCCTTCTCTGCTTCCCGGGCCGCTCCCCGACCACCGCATGTGCCCCCTCTCTGGGCGCTGAGGCCGTGGCGGCAGTCTGCGATGTGCCCGCCGCCGAAGTCCCTGCCCGCGCCGGCTCCGCTGCTTGGCGCGCCTCCGTTCTCCCCCGCATAACGGTGCCTCACCTCCTTTATTGACGCCCGGTCTCCGCACGGGTGACCTCGAGCCGCCGAACTGGTTTTCGTAGAAGCCCCTCGGGGTACGTGATGGCCCAGTGATCGGCGTACTCGGTTGCCAAGCCTGCGTCGACCCCGGTAGGAGGGAGAGTGATGACATCGCCAGAGCCGAAAGTGGCGAACATTAACCACATCTGGCGAAGGATGCAAGGGTTCGTCTCCTCCCGGACAGCAGCGAATACCCTCTTCGGCATCCGTTGAAGGCACCCGAACTGCCTGGCGAACCGGGTTGGCACGTAGGGCTCGCAGATCACCTTCCCGTCGACCCGAGCCACGAGCACCCCGCCCCGCATGCTCAGGAAGTATTCGTGCTGCTCCATCAGACCCTGCCCATTGTCGATCATCTGGCCAACGGGAGTGGGGAACGGGCTGAAGTTGAAATTGGCGTGATTGCCAATCCGAATCCTCATGCCCTCCTCATTTAGGGTCATCGGAGCGACCCCCACGATGTTCAGTTGGGAGGGTCGCAGGCCGTTTCCCGGAGGAATGACGGCGTTTGGAAACGTGTACCCACCGAGGTGAGCTGCCACCCAACCGTGGAAGAATTGAAAGGGCCCACAGACCCTTCATGGCGACCCCCCTCGCGAGATGCGTCCCAGGATGGCGTACAACTTAGCCAGCACTGGGACCCCGAGGTTGAATCTTTTGTTGGCGGCCATGGCGCCCGCCATCACCAGTGTCGTCGGGCGGACGCCCATCCTCGCGTCCCGCACTGGTAGGAGCCACCCACTCAGAAAGGTGGCCAGGAACGCCGCGTACCGGACATTTGGGTCCCGGACCTCGATGACGCGGTACCCCCATGAGCAGTAGTCTCCCGTCTCCAGGACCCGCCAGTACGACCCGTTCCGGCTCCTCTGACCCGCGGTCGGGCACCGCTTCCCCCTGCCTGGCATCTTGACCGCTGGGTCATGCTCCAAGAACTGGCCGAACCACTCCTTGTAGGCTATGTCCTTGCGGAAGTCCTTGACCCCGAGCCGCTCCGTAGCCAGGTCCAGTAGATGCCATGTCAGGATGGGAGTCCGTGACCTGTCGCCCCAGGTGTTCCTCGGAGGCAGGAACTCATCGTATTGGTAACCCTCCAGCGGGATACCTCTAATGCAGTGGATGTCCCAGAGACCGATGTTGACCTCCCCATGATGAAGATGGAAGGTGTTGGTATCCGGGGACCAGCGGGTGAACAGCTCCGGCCCGAGCTCGGGCTGCTGGTAGAAGTGGAACTGCGACGTCCACACCGCCTCAAACAGGACGATGTACCGCAGTTCCTCCGCGAAGTGATCGCTGGTGTGGCGTACCCAGAACGCCCAGGGCCACTCACTGGTGAAATTGCCCCCAGACCGCAAGTCCCAGTCCTTCAGCCAGCCCCTGGTGTCGTCGGTGACACTCTGGCGATATGTGCTCGAGTAGAGGGCTGGAGAGTTCTCCGCAGTAGGCTGACTCCCGGTAATGGTTCACGTCCTCGGGTTCAGGACATAGACATTTAAGTGCCTGGTCTCCCTGGCAGGATGCCCGTTGTTGGTGATGTTGTAGCGGGGAAGCTCGTCCTCCCGAGTCACCCAGGTCCGTGGCGCATCAACCTCAAACCCCGGCACCGGAACCTCATCCAGGATGCCGTAGTTCCAGAGTGGCAGGTTTTCCGACAGTGGATACGTCTTCTGGGCCGGCGTCAGCAAATCAAACAAGGATTGATTGTTGGAAACAATCTCCTTGGCTCCGTATACCTCCTCGTTCGCCGCCATATCAGCTCTGCGAATGGCGACATCCCCCTCATTCACTTGATTCGCGGCCATCTCAGAAGCTCCGGGAGTCGTGTGGGTTAAGGGATGAGGCGTGCGGAATCGGAGGAGGCTGGTAGAGAAATTTGGGAGTTGGCGCGCAATCCTAGTGGACGGCGTGCAATTGGGAAGTCTGTCGCGTAAAACCCCGGGTGTTCGCGCAAGACAAGCCAAAATCCGGATGGGTTTGCGCGCTGAACGGGCGAATTTCGCGCCGTCAATGGCAATTTCGCGCACGAGAGCTTGGAAGCTTATCGCGCAGAAAGCCTTTGTACGGCACGTGGGACCCAGGGCCCCTATTTATAGGCGAGGCCGGGTGTCCGCGCCGCGCGGAAAGCGCTTTGCGCGACCACGGCAGCGAATTTCACGCCCGACGCCCTTTTTGCGCGCCAAAGTCCCGCGCCGCCCAGGACTTCGGCATTCCAGCGTCTCCCTCGGAACCCGATCGTTACGACCTCTCGCCGATCAGATTCCGAGGGGGGGCTTTTGTAGACGCCAGAAAAGTTCGTTGCTCCTCAAAAGAAGTTCCGGATGAGGAAAGCGAGGTCATATTTGGAGTCAGAAGCATGTTTCAGAAGGCCCGAAGGCCTTGCGCGAAATATCGGAGGCCCGCGCGCAATATTGGCGAGGCGCGCGCAATCCTTCCGGGATTCACACAATGGGCCAAGTCGGTGCGGAATGTTCCGCATCCGACGCCTGTGCGCGGCCCTATTGCGCGCCGGGCCCCTATTTCGCGCCCGCGCCGCGTTGCGCGCTCGCGAGCCGAATTGCGCGCACCACGAGCCAAATTGCATGCCCGGGGTTGCCTATAAATACAAGGCGACCCCTGACATTTTGGAGGTTGCCAGAATTCGAAGGGTCGCTCGTGCGCGCAATCCCGCCCCATCCGCGCGCAATGCCGATCTTCAGGTAACCTCCTTTATTTCGCGCAAGCAAGCCCCGGGGTTCGCCTTCGTGCGCAACCCCTTTGGCTTCTTTCCTTTGACCAACTCCTCACCCAAAGGCCTTCGCATGCAAAAGAAGCCTCTTGCGCGCAATTGCCCCCCAGGTGCATGCAATCCAGCCCGATTGCGCGCACCCCCCTTACTAAGTGGCCATTCGTTAAAGAATGGGTCGTTGCCCCCGCGCGCTATCAGAGGCCCGGTGCATGCAATCTCTATTCCCAGCGCGCTATTAGAGGCCCGGTGCGCGCAATCTCCATCTTTCGCGCGCAAAGCGCTGGCCCAATTGCGCGCCAGCCTGCCCAATTGCGCGCTGACCCGCGGTATTGCGTGCCAAGCTCCTCTTTTGCGCGCAAACCGCCAAGGGTCGCCCCCTTTGACCCCATGAGGGTACCCGCCTGCGTGGCGCCCGATGATCTTCATCCCGGGTGCCCGCACCGTACGTTGTCTTCCCGTGCGGCCCTCCAGACTCGCGCGAAGTGACACGGACCCATTGGCGGCACCACCGCGTCCGCACTGCAGGACGTTAAACTGCCAAGCATCCATCATCCTGCAGGACGCTAAACTGCACCTCGTCCAAGCTGCACGACGTTAAACTGCCTAGCATATGGGCCTCCTCAAGGTGTAAGCCCCAAACCCCATCGTCCAACATGACGTTAAACTGTACTTTGCCCGGCAAGACGTTAAACTGTCCGCTTCGTCCAACATGACGTTAAACTGTACTTCGTCCGGCAAGACGTTAAACCGTCCACTTCGTCTGATCCCGTGCCTCGCACGCAGGGTCCCCCCCGGTTTGGATGTGGCCCCCACCCGCTCGTCTCTGCAGGGATGTCGGGATTGCCCCTCTTTAGGGACGATTTATTGGAGTGGCCTTCACCCACAGGGGTAGGGTATTACAAACCCCTAGTTTCTTGTGGGGGACTGCACATGTGTATATCCATTGTACTTCCCCACTGCCGAAGCCAGTAGGGGGAATGACAGGGATCGAGGTGTCTCTCACCTCTGGCCCAAGTCCCTCTTCAACTGAGCTTTGCCGCACTCAGGTTGCCTCAGTGTGTAAGTCCTGACAGAATGAACTACGTGGACTTTGCTCCCTGTCTCCTAAACAGGGTACGTAGGAAGCCTCCCTGAGGTTCAAGCCCACCACCTGGTCGTCCCGGTCGTATTCACGTCGGTTCTTCCATCAGTGGACCCCTCCCGGGTTCACATTCGCGTCGATTCACCTCTGAATCTGCCCTTGTGGGGGACTGCACATGTGTATCTCCGTTGTGCTTCCCCACTGCCGAAGCCAGTAGGGGGCGTGACAGGGATCGAGGTGTCTTTCACCTCCGGCCCAAGTCCCTCTTCAACTGGGCTTTGCCGCATATGGGCCTCCTTAGAGTGTAAGCCCCAAACACCATCGTCCAGCAAGACATTAAACTGTGATCCACCCACTTCGTGCGTGCCAGCAGCCTAGACCTCCTCGTGAGTCGGCTTGCCATCGTCCAGCATGACGTTAAACTATATATCCGAACTACGCTGACTTTGATCCGCGCTAACGCGCGGTACGTAGGAAGCCTCTACGGGGTCCAAGCTCTTCACTCCATCATCCATCCTGATCCTTACCCGGGCCGCCACATCCCGGTGGGGTCATGCCATTTCATCCCACTCCACTTCACTCAGGAAGTCGCCCATGTGCTGGCCCCAGCGTCGGAGGTTCCCCACAAGGGGTTCTGTCATCTGATCCACTCCTCATGTTGATCGGTCCGATGTCGTCCCCGCTGGACGTTAAACTCGCGGCATACCCCGTGTTAAACATGGGAAGCTGAGGAAAACCTCAGGTAACGCAGTTCCCTGCACCCAGCGCGGGATGCCTCAGGCCATCACGCCTTCGAGAAGCCCTATTAGGGACGGAAGGCAGACATGCAGAGCCGCAGTGTTAAGACACGCCCTCAACACCCAGAGCTACCCGGTCTCCTCACCGCGGGTTGCTGCCCTGACCAGACTCCTTGGAGCGTCTGGGCGGAAGCAGTGTAATTAACCAGTGTCCATGAAGATATGGAGCCGGGAATGAGATTCACGAACATTCTTAAATCTATGAGGGAGACCCGGATTAGGCGACGAGTTCCAAGGAGACGTCCAAGGAAGGAGGAGCTGACATCCCATCATCCCGGTTTCGATCAAGGAGCAGACGTCCCTGAATAAGGGACGGATGCCGCCCGCCTTTGGAAAGCGGGACTGCGGGGCCACAAGCCGCGCTCCCATCCCCTCGGGTCGACGGGCGCACGCGCGAACGCGTCCTGGCGGAACAGCGTCGGAACAGAAACCCGACGCACATCCGCACTGAAATATAGATATATACCTGTGTGAGCAGACTCTAGTGACTCTATTGGATGTGCAGATATATATGGAGTGTGTATCCTATAGTTATATGGAGTTTCTATCATACATATATACAGTTTGTGTCTTCTATGAAGATGATGATTGTGTCTCCTACGAATTTGAATATGTATTGAGCATAATCATGTGGCTAAGGATTAACTGTGATATTAATACTCCTTGTCTTAACGAGACTGGATGACTCAGGGAACTTCGTGATGTATCGAGACCATATGTTCTCTTAGATAATTTTCGTAGACTAGTTCTACATGATTACTATCAGATAACTCGAGAAGTGAGATCTCCTGGATCGACAATTCTACGAGAGTGGTCATATGGATGGAAATGGATGAGACATTGAGTCCTGGAATACTTTATGAGTATACCTGAATATTCTTGTTATATGTGTTGTTGACACATACCTATGTTGAGATGATTGTATCTTCTTAGTGGTGTTTTCTTTTTGGTCATTTACTTTGTGTTTCAGGGTTCCCTAGTGAGTATTTTTTTACTCACCCCTACATAGACTTTTCCTGCACGTGTCGTGTCTTATGAAGATGATCAAAACTTTAAAGGACTCCTCGGTAAACTAGGGCTAGGTGGTGCTTAAAGTGACCCAAAAAATGAGGTGTGATTTTACGGCTTCATAAAATTGTTTTTATACCTACCCTTCAAGTAGGGTTTTCTACAGAGGAGTTTCAGAGACTTGTACTTTTACTTTTCACTTTTGTTGGGATTTTATTCTGGACCTGTTTACCTTCAGTTTTCTACTATCATACCTTGTGTTTGTTTACTTAGTCTTTTCACTTTCTAGTATCTGTGTATTGTAGTTGTGTGGGTGTATAGGTAATTAGGAAAATTTCTCCCATTTGTTTGTGATATGCCTACTTGATGCTGGTTGTCGGCCCCTAGCCTATGGGAGGTGGGCTTGGGGTAGTCACAGCATGGGCCCTGAGGGACGGGTCGTGACAGGGTGGTATCAGAGCAGGTTGGTTCTACCTTAAGAACTTAGGGTCTATAAGTTTGGTTTTGGGAAATAGTGTTAAGTGTTTCGAGTTCATATTTTAGGCCAGGGAATCTAGTGTTGGTGCGGCGACTGACGTATCCATACACTAGAACCCTGAATTCTATTTTTCAAATTGGTACATGAAAACACTGGTTGTAGGGAAAAATGATGGTACATGCATCATATAGAAATGGGTTGTGTTTTCCATGTACTCAACTCACCAGGTATACTTTATAGATCATGGTACATATTTTTTGAATCAAGATGATTCCACATAGATAGCCAAACAAGATTCCACTGCATGATCATGAGGATGATCTGTGGGGTGACAAAATCGGTACAGAGATTTGTACCAGAGATAGCACCTCCAAGTGGTGTGCCAATTATACCACCACCTGTAGAGTAGCACATGTTACTCATATTACCAGTGGATTAGATGCACATGTTGAGAAAACTTCATGAGTTTTAGGGACAAAGACCCCTCAGGTTCTGAGGTGAGCCTGACTCACAAGTGGATAAGGATTAACTTGAGGTGGTGACCAAGTTTTTCATCCAGTCGGGACACCATTAGATCAGATGGTGGTCCTATTAGTGATCCTTCTACGTGGATCAGTAGGCCGATAGTGGGGTTTATATTACCTGATCTTATGATGAAGTGACTCTTTCATGGATATATTTTAAGAACCTTTCTCAGAGAAGGGGCTCTCACCGTAAAAGCTAAGGGATATGCATGCCCAAGAGCTTCAACAACTCCAGTAGGACTATTGGAGTTGGTGGCCAAGAACCAACTACTTTGTACTTTATTCATTAATAAATACCTTATCACATCTTGATTGTTTTTCTGCGTGACAATGCATGTGATAATGTCCTAAGGATAGATGTTGCACTAAAGGGTCATAGCAAATCCCTACTATAATGAGAACTCAGAAGTGCCATAACACTGTTCTTGAATGTATGTTCTATGGCCAGATGATGTTACTTCAGGGAGACAAATGATATAGTCCTAGGGGTGAGGACTCATAAAAATTTGAGGCACCTTCTCATGGTGTGCGCCCTTGGTAATATCTAGGAGGATATTATGAGAACGAGGCCCGCAAGTAGGAAATCCACATTTCATAGTGTCATTGGATTTTCCTATCTACGGACGTGTGTATTGGTCCTTAAACTTTAAGATTATTATTAATGGGTATTACAACTCCCACACTTAGATGTATTTACAAAAACTGTGATGACACACTATTTGCAACGAGGTAGGATATGTTGAGTGCATCACGAGTAATACTTCATTAATAGATAATGCGAGAAAGGATCTGTCCCTTCTGTTCCATAACAAAAGTAGATATCTCAGGCCCTTTGATGGAATTGATAGAGCCTAAATAAATCCATGTCCATAGTGAGGAATGGGAAATTTCAATTCCAGGAAGTCAAAGAAATAATAATCGAGTACATGGGTTGATGGAACCAGCATGCAACCCACTTGATTCAAGATATCGAGACATAGGGATTACATTACATGGTAAACATTATTAGGAGGTGACACGTCATTTCAGCATTAACTTCATTCTCTATGGGTGCCTTGGTGTGTTGCTAGATTCTAACCTTGGACTTTAGGCAGTCTCTACCTAATGCCACTGAGAAAGAATCCTAGAGGGCCACACACTAAGTGTGTCCATGTATCTCAGTTAAATATTAATTTAAAAAGTTAAATAAAGATTATTCCCGATTGTGGTTTAATAATTATTCAAGGATGTTTGATCGCATTTATTTTGACACAAGTTATTTGAGAGAATATATTGTGGGTAAAATAATATATTTATTAGCGAGTAATGCAGTGGTATTTATTTGTGATATAAATAGCCATTATTCAAGGTCTAATAAATGTGGTGGAGGAAATAAAGAGAATGGAAAAAAAAGTACATGCCATGTATTTTTTCTAGGAATTTGCAAGAAATAATATTATTTAATTAATTAATTAACATTAGGTGTAATTCTTTGGGTGCATGTCAAGTAATAATAATAGTCAACTGTTATTATTAGACATGTGGTATTACTAAGAATTAAATTAAATGAATAAATTCTTTATGGTAATTAATTCATTTTATTATTATAAGTAATTAAAATCCCAATTATATAATTCTCATTAACCTATCCATTTTGTGGGTGTGCACAACAGATCTAGAGAAATATCTCAAGCCAAGAGAGAATTATTTTCTTCCAAGAACGCTCTCAAGTTACGAGACAGAGAGATCCTCCTCCACTAGATCAAGGCGATCGAAGGCAGACATCGCAAGAGAAGTCTCTTCCATGCTAGCACCTGTAGATACCTTCGGAGACGTCCCAAGATATATGGAGCACGTGTGGATCACCGCTAGAGAAATCATACATTTGGATTATACTACACAATGACAGATCACATCAGATCGTGTCCAGAAACATTTATGAAGAAATAAGTTCATCAAGTTAATTATTGTCAATTAATTAAATTAATTATAACCAACATATGATGATCATATCTATGGTTCTGGGACTCCCTCTTTCTTTTTCATTCTTCATTCTATTCTGAAGGTCTGGTATTTCATTATCGTGACTGATCTCAGATTTATCATTGTTAACACTAAAATTAAAGTTGGGTACACCCACCCATTCACTTCTACTACGCTTGAAACCTATAAGTGGTATCAGAGGGAGGTTATATCATTGATTATAATTATTTAGTTTTTTTCATTGATGATTTACACATTTAATAATTTACTTGTTTCAATTCAAGTTAATCTATATGCACATCTGAATCTCGATATCTTTTCCTCCTCTCTCATTTCTCATTCACCATACATAAACAATTTTTTATTTTAATTTTGATTAAAATAAAACAGAGGATCTCATCCGGAGGTTCCAAACATTCATGGTTGTACAACACCAAAATACACGATGTGTATTCAGTAATACACACCGTGTAGTATAGGTTCCATGCACCGAGACGGTCCGCCGAACTAGGCTATGTCATTAGATCCTATCTAAGTCATTAAGACTCCATGTGTTGACTAGGAATAGGTGGAACACGATTTCTGAATTACACGCCATGTGGCCCACTAAACACGGCATGTAGTCCCTTCAGGTTAGGGTTGGACCGTGTACCCCGTACATGGCTTTCTCGACTGGAAACCGTGTAACGTGGATACTACACAGTGTGTGTTCTGCTGAACACAATGTATACTCTGAAGATTTCCAAAGTACATATACATGCCAAGTCCCCAGGCATGTACTTTGGATGGACGGTGAACAAAATTACACGCTTTGTAGTAGGAACTGCACATCGTATACTTATCCAAATTACACAGATTTATTAAAATTTATTATTATATTATACAAACCCTTGAGACGTGTACCATAGTGTAGGCATAAAGCTAAGGCACAAAACGTGATATGTTTTATATATATATGTGTTTAATTTAATATCTATGTAATGTTCATTTCTACTCAGTGGATAGTTATGAACGAGAATTCACTGGGTTTCCTCCAAGGTATAAATTACATACAAAGATAATTTTAAGTGAATTTATTTGTTTAAAATTATAATGGATGAGAATCTTAAGGAAATTCAGAAAAAGGGTTTAAGATAAAAGGATTTATTAATTAAAGATAATTAATTGATTCGAGCGTGATTTATCTTAAATACGAACAATTAAATAATTGAATGTTAGTTTTATTTATGTGTAAATATCATTGCATGTGTGGATGATCATGAGCTAGACCAAGACCTTTGTATGTGAATGGTTTCTTTTAATTTATTTATTTAAATTAAATTTGTTGGCCTACGAGCCTTCTCCTCATTAATATGTAGGGCTTGTGTGCCCAAGGTTTATTTTATGTAAAACCCCATTTTACCATTCACCTGTGAGTAAGATAAAAGCATATGTGTTGGATGGATCTCCCAAGCTAGTAGAGGTGGCTTAATTTAGGGTCCAAGGTGAAACCAATCCAAGGAGATACAAAGGTGGGCAGGTGGAAAGCTGTAAACACAAACCCAAAAGATTCAAGGTGTTTCTCCCCTAGGTCTTGGGTTAGTTTATCAACCACTAGATAAAATAACCAATAGAACATGCTCACAATTATACCATTTATTTTATTTCTGTCAGTTTCATGGTTTATTTATTTTGGGTGTGTTGTCATGATCACACAATTAATGAATTAAACAAGCATGCAATATGGAACTAAAATAAGACTGGGTTATGCGTAAATATTATCTTAGACATGGTTAATCACTTAAGTATATCCCACTTAATATTAACAAGCATGTAATCAAAGATTATAAAATGGAAATTTATGTATAAGGATAAAATCCCTCAAAGAAATATTAAGTCAGTATAGCCTTCCATAATCTTGGTTAGAATCGAACCATAGTTCAAAGTGCTTGACCAACCCTAGTTGGGGTGCTTTCAATTGTTAGGGAATTCCAATTCAAGGTTTTGGGATGACTTGACTTAGTTCACATCAAGGGTTGACTGCCACAATAGGACTTGGTGTGACCAAGAGGCAAATGTTGAGGAAATCTAAAATAAAAGGATTTCAGGATTTGGGAGTCCACTCAGCGGATCAAGGAGTAGCGAGTTAATGCATTTGGAATTTGGAATGCCTACCTAAAACCCTTCAAGTTTCTTGACCAACCCTATTTGGGGTAATGCGAAGGGAAATATGGATCCTTTCCACTAGAATATTCAGGCAACATAATATTACAAATTCAATGGTGAGGGCTATTGGATTTTGATAAAATAGTGGGAGACTAATAAGTATTAATTTATTTATTTGTCTCGGTTTTATCATGATAAAGTACTAAATCTTTGCTCATATTAATTTTTAGAAATGATAATAAAAATGAATTCAAACATATAATTGAGAACTATACTCGAAAAGTAAAACCTTCTCACTGGCACCAATTTCCAGAAATGGAAAAGGCATTTACATGTCATCCTTCGCCATGAGAGGAAATTGTATGTGATGAAAGAGTTTATTCCAATTGTGCCTGTAAATGAGGTAATTGATGAGGAACTATCTCTATATATGAAATATATGGATGAAGCCATAGATGTCCAATGTTTCATGCTATCGTCCATGTCTAATGATCTCTTAAAGTAATATGAAAACATGGACGTGTATAGCATGATGTCTCACCTTAAGGATCTCTATTAAGAGAAGGCAAAACGGGAGAGATATGAGATCTCCAATACTTTTTTTACAACTAATATTGGAGAGCCTGTGCCATCTAGGACTCATGTAGTCATGATTATTTGCTACATTGAATGCATGGACATCTTAGGGATTAAGTTTCTAAATGAGTTGTGTATAGATCTCATCCTATCATCATTTCCCAAGACCTTATCTAACTTTATTGTCAACTACAACATGAGAAACAATGAGAAGAGTCTATCAGAGCTTCTGACCTTAATTTTCCAGGTAGATAAGAACATGGGGCATGAAAAACCTGCAGTCCTTATGGTGAATAAGAAAAGGAAGGACAAGACAAAGGGTCCAAGGAATTACAAACAGTATGAAGCCCCCGAGCACCGTCCCTCCAAGAAGGGAAAGATCCAAAGGTAGGGAAAAGAACAGGAGGCTGTATGTTTTTTATAAGGCCCCAGCCTTAAACCTTACTTAATCTTGAGTTATTACAAGATTACACATTGAGGATCTTTTCAGGTTTAGAGTTTTAGAGAATTAGAACATAAAACTTGCATTAAATTCCACATTTAAACAAAGTGGTTACATAAAGATAGTATTCATTTATCCCATCAACGGAAACATATTTAAAATAAAACATGGATTCTTTCTTGACACTTCCTTGTCACTATCATCATATCATGTACCTTTCCCTTGACTTGTGAAAAACATTTCAAAAAAACACTTGGGATGAGCATAAAAATCTCAGTAAGGGTTATAAAAATATAGAAAGGAAACATGAGTTCATATATACATAAGAATGAAATCATACATTACCCATAAAACATAGGCACTTCAACATACCTCATCAAATCATGAATAAATCATAGAAATCATAAGACATAAAGGTAACTTGAGGCATTCATAACATTCTTACATAGGGAGTAACCCTCTTGGTTACGTTTGGAATACCCACCACAGTATATTCCCTAAATCTCTTCGGAGAAACCTTAACGTTTCACTCCTTCGTGTTACCCAATGCATTGGAGAGCTATATCGGGCTCACTTGCCCTTAGTTTATCACGGAACCACCCGTCTTCATAACAATGCCCAAGAACCATAACATAATCTTATCACATAAAACATGCATAAAGGAAACATAACATTTCCACATTTCAATCACAATATAACATTTTAGTATATTGAAATAATGAATCCATTCAAAAATAAACCATTTCCAAAACCATTTAAAACATTTAATAAAGATATTTTTGAATCAAAGTGTCCCATACCACCTTGAAGATTTTAAAATTTTAAACCATTAATATCCATATAAATAAATCCTTAAAACCATTTTGAAAACATGGATATTAATAAGAACAAATAATTAAAACATTTAAAGTGATATTTTGGTAAAAGGGGTTCTACCAAAATTAGAGACACTTGAATACAATAATTGAGGAATAACATTTAGTCAGAACTTTATAATATCATGAGAATAAATGGATTCATGATATAATATTCAAAAGGATAGTATATACACCATATAAGAGTGAATTGGTTCATAACAACAATGAAGTCTCAATAGAAATGTCAAATGTGATGAATTCCCTTATAAAGAAGGTATCCTTAAATTAAGGATAATTCAATATCAAAATTATGTGTGACAAATATAAATACACCCAATATAAGTAGATATTAATTGTAAAACAATAAAAGTTCATCTACACATATTCAAAAGATTACATATTCAATAACTACATGTTGAACCCAAAGAAATCGAAATTGGGTTAAAAATTTCCCTTGGTAAAATTCGACAGCCTAACGGCATCACTTCAAAATTTAGAAAATGAGTTGATGAGAGATAAAAAGGTCATCTCATCACTTGGACATAAAATTTACATCAATAAGGATTTATAAAAGAACATATCCCAACATAATAGTATGTTAATTAAAATACATAACAAAAGAAGTCTTTTAAAAAGAGGAGGGTGAAAGGTTCCCTTACCGACATGGGTATCTTTCGAAACATACACCCCGTGAAAGAGAGAAAATACAACATTGATGTAAATACTCATAAATGAAAGAATATTACACAATGAGTAAAATAATGGTCAGTACATACACCACTCAAAGTAAATTGTGGAAAATGTAGCATAAATCTCACAGGAATAAAAGTGAGATGAAAAATCCCTTACGAAAACTCGGCAGCCTAACGACGCCACTTAAAACTTCCAAAAATGGATTGATGAGATCAAATAGGGTATATCATCACATTAAAATAAAATTTAAATCAATAGGAATATAAAATAACATCCTCCATCATAACAAAGAGGATCTTAAAAGAAGTGACATAAAGGAGAGTACTTAAAGAGAAAGAGAGAGGTTAGATCTCTTACGAAAATTCGACAGCCTAACGGCGCCACTCAAAACTTCCAAAATGGATTGATGAGAGAGAATAGGGTCTCTCATCATATGAACATAAAAATTACAGTAAGATTAATATAAAATAAAATCCCAATAACAAGAAATATGAGCTTATAAGGAATGACATAAAAGAGTGTACCTAAAAAGAAAGAGAGGAGTAGGATCCCTTACCTCAAGTCCAACTTGTCTTGTTCGTTTCTTTATATTCCTGAATAATAAACTTTGGTCAATTTATAATTGATTAATTTCCTCCTATAAAGATTATTATTCAGTTCATATCACATATTTTAATGTTATAATAATTGGTTAATAATATGAGTTCATATCAGAAGTTTTTGTCGAAGTTTGGTACATGAGTCAAAAATTGAACTTGTTGGAAAATAATTTTCCATGTAGTTACAGGTAAATCATATCCAGAATAGTATTGATGTTTTAAATATCATATATATCCAGTATATATTCACTTTATACTATTCCATAGCATTTGGAGATAAAAATTAAAAGCACCGTTCATGGAGACGGTAGGTCGTACGTACGCATGAACGCTACTTTCATTTTTTGTCATATTAATGGAATTAAAACAAAATGATAGATATATATATGTGTTATAATTCCAGAATTATATCCATCATTTAGATGTAATATATTATATATATCCATTATATATATGTACTTATAATAGTACATAACATTTTGAGATAAGAAATGAAATGTACCGTTCATGGAGACGGTAAGTCGTACGTACGCATGAACGCTACTTCCATTTCTATTTCATATTTAATGGAATTAAAAAATAATGATACATAATAGTATTTTAATTCCAGTATGGTATAATATATAATATCATTAAATATATCTTTTATGCGTACCACATATGGTATTAACGAATCAATCACTTTGAGGGGACGGTAGTCCGCACTTCCTTAAATGAAGATATCGCGTATACCCATAATGTAAGCCATAAAGGTATGACATAAATGAAAAATACATAAGCTTAAGGAAAACATAAACATATTATATATCATATATAAATATAGTGACATCTTAATGGCCACCTTTGAAGGTGTTAAAATAATGTTGAACAATCGTCGTTTCGGGAGGCAGAAATTCACCATCCACGGAAACAGTATGTTCTTTAACCATTAGATATAGGTGTGTGTAAGTGTAGATCTAATACTTATTATAAAAACATTCTAGTATATTTAATATACTGTATTTGTTACAAAATAAATGAATAAAAAGATTTTAGGGGGTTGGAGAAGAAAAATAAAACAAAAGGACACAAGTGAAGACATTACCTTAAAATCGGGTAACTCCCTTTGGTTTGAGATCAAAGGCTTCCTTGGGAAGACTTCTGCCCAAAGTGAGGCTTCAAGGAGTTAGAGAGGGATGTGGAGAGACAAAATGGGCAGGGTTTGGTCGAGCCAAAGGCTTTGGAAGTGTGGGTAAGGTGGTAGAGGTGGGGGCCTTTTATAAGAGGAGAGGAGGGGCACTCTTGGAAAGTAAAAAAATGTTACTTTATTTTAGAATGATTTTCAGATTTTAATGGTCTCACATTGATGTGTTTCGAGGATAAGGTGATAAGGGTTCGAAATCCACCCATTCAATAGGTTTTGGACTTGTTTAGGTCTTAGATATTACATTATATTTCAATTTTATTTAAATCGTTAAATAATGAGGTCATTGCTGCATCATCATGATGTCATAAATAATTTAATTTATTTAATGTCTAAAAATTATAAAAAAAACACTATGATGTAGAAAATCTTTTTATCTTTCCAATGAATATTTATATTCCAAAAGATCATTTATGTAGACAAATGTAAAAATATTTTACTTAGGTGATACATTCTTTGTTACATTTAACATTCTTTAAAAATAAAAAGATAAAAAGTCACTTTCTCACAAAAGTGATTCCATGGGGCCCCCAAGTTTGGCATAAGGCATCCCATGGTCGGCTATGAGACAACCAGTAGCCTTAGGACACATGTTGTGGTCATTTTGTATTATTATGATATTATTTTATTATCTTTAACTACCTGATTACTCATTAATCAAGATAATTAAAGATAATTACCGTCGTTACTATTCATAATGTCCAAAAATAAAAGAGTCTTAATTACATAATTTGGACCTTTTGATTCCAAATATTTAATCCATTTTACCAAATTCCAAACACATAAATTGCAAAATTTAATTTAAAAATAATTCTCGTTGTCAAAACAAATAGCGTGTTTTTTAGAAACAATATTTATGAAAAGTTTGGCACTTGTTTATGCCCAATTCCAAAGTGAAATTAATCCCAATGACCATGATTGGATTAAATGGTAAAAATATATTCCAATTACACTTTAAAACAAATTAAAAATATAATATAATCATATAATTAAATTATATGAAAAAGCAGTTTTGATGTAAAATGCAGTATTTTTCACTATTCATTGAAAAATGAACATTGTCAGAAAAATACCAAAGATTAACCCAATGTAAATTTAAATGTCCCAATCATAAATAATATGTTTATTTTGAAAAAAATAGAGCTTATAAAATTGTCAAAAGTTTTATTTAAAAATGGTTTTCCATCAAATGGTAGTAAAACAATCTTTTAAAAATACTAGTGTATTCAATGCTTAAGATTGGATTCATTTGTATTTTAAGACTCTAAAATTTATTGGATAAAAGTAAAAACATTTAACAAAAATATATAATCATATTTTAGTTATTTATATTCATTCTCACCATTACAACAGCTAGGCGTTAACTACCATTTAAAATAATATTATTTTATTATTAGAGTGCAACATAAGATTTCAAAGAAACTTGTTATTGCATATTGGGTATGCCATCGAACATAGTGTTCCCTTTAAAGTAATATTAATATTTTATTCACAAATATGGTTAAATATAAAAATTTCATATTCTTTATTTACCAGGGGTGTTACATCCTTCCCCCCTTTTGGGAATTGCGTCCTCGCAATTTTAAAATTGGGCTCAGAAACATCCTTGAAAGTCCCACATCGGAAAAAGAGTTGGTAAAACAATCACTTTAAAATAAAGAATGAGAAGTACAGAGGTCACCCGAGTTTACCCATACTAGGATTCCAAGTATGAAAATATGGACATGGAAAAGAAAACATAGGGTCATGTTCTGATGGAGAGTGATATAAAACATGTTTAGGAAAAAGTTAACCATAAGAAAATCACAAACCTGTGATGGGTTATACGGTATTCGATTCCCCAGTAGGAAAAGTTAATAGACAACATTTTTGTTTTAAGTTACATTTTATTGAAGAATTTATTCATAAGGAAACATAATCACTTATCATGTTGACTTTCAACTTTTACTAGATTCCTTAATCAAACTCATATTTTCTCCAAAAGACGAGTATTTAGGAAGACTTTTTCACATTAAGAGTACTATAATAAATTTCTAGAGAATCACCTAATACACAAAAGAGAACTATATACTTCCCATGTATTTAGACTTTAACCAAAACCAAAACCAAAAAGGTTAGTACAAGATCAGATAATCCAAAAAATGATAACCCTTTATAAAAAGAAAATATATTCTTAATCTCCAAAATTTGTCCAACAAAACCCAAAGTTCAATGAGGACCATTCGATAAAAAAAATTTCCATAAAATTCTTCAAAGTAAACCAAGCTAAGATTGAAACCCAAATATTTGAAGGATTTAGTCACATAGTCTTCCAAGTTAAATCGTAACATTTATCTCCAAACAACATCAGTTTCTCTTAATGTCTCATATTGAAAAGTAATTAACCTAATCACATATCCTCCATGATAGGTTAATAAATTTCCATAGATAACCCAAAATAAACTTACTCTTAATTCCTAAAATCATCTAACTAAAAATAATTAGTCAAACTAACCAGGGACTTCACGTAGTCCAGTGGTAGGCGATAAATACCAGTTGCACTTTGGTTGTGGGTTCAATTCCCGCAGCTTTGTCCAACGCGACAGGTTGTCACACGGTCTGCGTGTTGTCCTTTTTCCAAAACTATATAATTCTCAAAACATTCCCCAAAATGAGATAAAATCTTCAAAAATAATCATAACATATTTTAACCTCAAGTTTATCTCATGCCTTTAATTTTCCATCATAACATATAATAACCCATAATTACCTCAAAAGTAAGGATCATATAAACCCTAATGGTTACCTTTAAAATTATTACCTGAACTTCCACATATATTGGTCATCTCGTACATGATGCATTACAGAACATACCAAGGTTCAAGTGGTTGATCATGACTCCTTGATAGTTGGTTTAGAACAACCATGGGTTTCCTCATTGAATCCCCCATTTTATCTAGTATCTTAATTAGAGAACCACCATAGTTTCCTTAAAACCTGTTGTCTATTTGGTACCTGCTAGATCCATCCATTCACTAAAAACAGAAATGTCAGTGTGAGTATATCAAAAAAACCATAATGTACTAATGAGGAAGATAAACACTAAGATATACTTACTCATTCACTTTATCTAAAACTAAGACTCTTTCTGAAATCCTAACAATTATGGTAATGTCACTTATGCTTAAAGAATACCCTAACCTCTAAAAATATCTAAATCGACCTCTGAGATCCAACTATAAGGCCCCAGCCTTAAACCTTACTTAATCTTGAGTTATTACAAGATTACACGTTGAGGATCTTTTCAGGTTTAGAGTTTTAGAGAATTAGAACATAAGACTTTCATTACATTCTACATTTAAACAAAGTGGTTACATAAAGATAGTATTCATTTATCCCATCAACGGAAACATATTTAAAATAAAACATGGATTCTTTCTTGACACTTCCTTGTCACTATCATCATATCATTTACCTTTCCCTTGACCTGTGAAAAACCTTTCAAAAAAAACTTGGGATGAGCATAAAAAGCTCAGTAAGGGTTATAAAAATATGGAAAGGAAACATGAGTTCATATATACATAAGAATGAAATCATACTTTACCCATAAAACATAGGAACTTTAACATACCTCATCAAATCATGAATAAATCATAGAAATCATAAGACATAAAGGTAACTTGAGGCATTCATAACATTATTACGTAGGGAGTAACCCTCCTAGTTATGTTTGGAATACCCACCACAGTATATTCCCTAAATCTCTTTGGAGAAACCTTAATGTTTCACTCCTTCGTGTTACCCAATGCATTGGAGAGCTATATCGGGCTCACCCGCCCTTAGTTTATCACGGAACCACCCGTCTTCATAACAATGCCCAAGAACCATAACATAATCTTATCACATAAAACATGCATAAAGGAAACATAACATTTCCACATTTGAATCACAATATAACATTTTAGTATATTGAAATAATGAATCCATTCAAAAAGAAACCATTTCCAAAACCATTTAAAACATTTAATAAAGAGATTTTTGAATCAAAGTGTCCCATACCACCTTGAAGCTTTTAAAATTTTAAACCATTAATATCCATATAAATAAATCCTTAAAACCATTTTGAAAACATGGATATTAATAAGAACAAATAATTAAAACATTTAAAGCGATATTTTGGTAAAAGGGGTTCTACCAAAATTAGAGACACTTGAATACAATAATTGAAGAATAACATTTAGTCAGAACTTTATAATATCATGAGAATAAATGGATTCATGATATAATATTCCAAAGGACAGTATACACACCATATAAGAGTGAATTGGTTCATAACAACAATGAAGTCTCAATAGAAATGTCAAATGTGATGAATTCCCTTATAAAGAAGGTATCCTTAAATTAAGGATAATTCAATCTCAAAATTATGTGTGAAAAATATAAATACACCCAATATAAGTGGATATTAAGTGTAAAACAATAAAAGGTCATCCACACATATTCAAAAGATGACATATTCAATAACTACATGTTGAACCCAAAGAAATCGAAATTGGGTTAAAAAGTTCCCTTGGTAAAATTCGACAGCCTAACGGCATCACTTCAAAATTCAGAAAATGAGTTGATGAGAGATAAAAATGGCATCTCATCACTTGGACATAAAATTTACATCAATAATGATATAAAATAACATATCCCAACATAATATTATATTAATTAAAAGACATAACAAAATAAGTCTTTTAAAAAGAGGAGGGTGAAAGGTTCCCTTACCGACATGGGTATCTTTCGAAACATACACCCCGAGAAAGAGAGAAAATAAAACATTGATTTAAATACTCATAAATGAAAGAATATTATACAATTAGTAAAATAATGGTCAGTAAATACACCACTCAAAGGAAATTGTGGAAAATGCAGCATAAATCTCACGGTAATAAAAGTGAGATGAAAAATCTCTTACAAAAACTCGGCAGCCTAACGGCGCCACTTAAAACTTCCAAAAATGGATTGATGAGATCAAATAGGGTATCTCATCACATTACAATAAAATGTACAGAAAGAGTAATATAAAAGAACACCCCCCATAATAAAAAATAGGAGCTTAAAAGAAGTGACATAAAGGAGAGTACTTAAAGAGAAAGAGAGAGGTTAGATCTCTTACGAAAATTCGGCAGCCTAACGGAGCCACTCAAAACTTCCAAAATGGATTGATGAGAGAGAATAGGGTCTCTCATCATATGAACATAAAAATTATAGTAATATTAATATAAAATAACATCCCAATAACAAGAAATATGAGCTTAGAAGGAATGACATAAAAGAGTGTACTTAAAAAGAAAGAGAGGAGTAGGATCCCTTACCTCAAGTCCAACTTGTCTTGTTCGTTTCTTTATATTCCTGAATAATAAACTTTGGTCAATTTATAATTGCTTAAGGACCTCCTATAAAGATTATTATTCATTTCATATCACATATTTTAATGTTATAATAATTGGTTAATAATATGAGTTCATGTCAGACGTTTTTGTCGAAGTTTGGTACATGAGTCAAAAATTGAACTTGTTGGAAAATAATTTTCCATGTAGTTACAGGTAAATCATATCCAGAATAGTATTGATGTTTTAAATATCATATATATCCAGTATATATTCACTTTATAATATTCCATATCATTTGGAGATAAAAATTAAAAGCACCGTTCATGGAGACGGTAGGCCGTACATACGCATGAACGCTACTTTCATTTTTTCTCATATTAATGGAATTAAAACAAAATGATAGATATATATATATGTTATAATTCCAAAATTATATCCATTATTTAGATGTAATATATTATATATATATCCATTATATATATGTACTTATAATAGTACATAACATTTTGAGATAAGAAATGAAATGTACCGTTCATGGAGACGGTAAGCCGTACGTACGCATGAACGCTACTTCCATTTCTATTTCATGTTTAATGGAATTAAAACATAATGATACATAATATTATTTTAATTACAATATGTTATGATATATAATATTATTAAATATATCTTTTATATATACCACATATGGTATTAACGAATCAAATCACTTTGAGGGGGCGGTAGTCCGCACTTCCTTAAATGAAGATATCGTGTATACCCATAATGGAAGCCATAAAGGTATGCCATAAATGAATAATAAATAAGCTTAACGAAAACATAAACATATTATATATCATATATAAATATAGTGACATCTTAATGGCCACCTTTGAAGGTGTTAAAAGAATGTTGAACAATCATCGTTTCGGGAGGCAGAAATTCGCCATCCACGGAAACAGTATGTTCTTTAACCATTAGATGTAGGTGTGGGTAAGTGTAGCTCGAATCCTTATTATAACAACATCCTAGTATATTTAAGATACTGGATTTGTTACAAAATAAATGAATAAAAAGATTTTAGGGGGTTGGAGAAGAAAAATAAAACAAAAGGACACAAGTGAAGACATTACCTTAAAATCGGGTAACTCCCTTTGGTTTGAGCTCAAAGGCTTCCTTGGGAAGACTTATGCCCAAAGTGAGGCTTCAAGGAGTTAGAGAGAGATGTGGAGAGACAAAATGGGTAAGATTTGGCCAAGACAAAGTCTTTGGAAGTGTGGGTAAGGTGGTAGAGGTGGGGGCCTTTTATAGGAGGAGAGGAGGGGCACTCTTGGAAATTAAAAAAATGTTACTTTATTTTAGAATGAGATTCAGATTGTAATGGTCCCACATTGATTTGTTTCGAGGATAAGGTGATAAGGGTTCGAAATATACCCATCCAGTAGGTTTTGGACATGTATAGTTCTTAGATATTACATTATATTTTAATTTTATTTAAATCGTTAAATAATTAGGTCATCGCTGCATCATCATGATGTCATAAATAATTTAATTTATTTAATGTTTAAAAATTATAAAAAAAATACTATGATGTAGAAAATCTTTTTATCTTTCCAATGAATATTTATAGTCCAAAATATCATTTATGTAGACAAATTTAAAAATATTTTACTTAGGTGATACATTCTTTGTTACATTTAACATTCTTTAAAAATAAAAAGATAAAAAATCACTTTCTCACAAAAGTGATTCCATGGGGCCCCTAAGTTTTTCACAAGGCATATCATGGTCGACCATGAGACAACCAGTAGCCTTAGGACACATTTTGTGGTCATTTTGTATTATTATGATATTATTTTATTATCTTTAACTACCTGATTACTCATTAATCAAGATAATTAAAGATAATTACCGTCATTACTATTCATAATGTCCAAAAATAAAAGAGTCTTAATTACATAATTTGGACCTTCTGATTCCAAATATATAATCCATTTTACTAAATTCCAAACACATAAATTTAAAAAATTAATTTAAAAATAATTCCCTTTGTCAAAACAAATAGCGGGTTTTTTAGAAACAATATTTATGAAAAGTTTGGCACTTGTTTATGCCCAATTCCAAAGTGAAATTAATCCCAATGACCATCATTAGATTAAATAGTAAAAATATATTCCAATTACACTTTAAAACAAATTAAAAAGATAATATAATAATATAATTAAATTATATGAAAAAGCAGTTTTGATGTAAAATGCAGTATTTTTCACTATTCATTGAAAAATGAACATTGTCAGAAAAATACCAAAAATTAACCCAATGTAAATTTCAATATCCCAATCATAAATAATATGTTTATTTTGAAAAATAGAGCTTATAAAATTGTCAAAGGTTTGATTTAAAAATGGTTTTCCATCAAAAGGTAGTAAAACAATCTTTTAAAAATACTAGTGTATTCAATGCTTAAGATTGGATTCATTTGTATTTTAAGCCTCTAAAATTTATTGGATAAAAGTAAAAACATTTAAAAAACATATATAATCATATTTTAGTTATTCCTATTCATTCTCTCCATTACAACGGCTAGGCGTTAACTACCATTTAAAATAATATTATTTTATTATTAGAGTGCAATGTAAGATTTCAAAGAAACTTGTTGTTGCATATTGGTACGCCATCGAGCATAGCATTCCATTTAAAGTAATATTAATATTTTATTCACAAATATGGTTAAATATAAAAATTTCATATTCTTTATTTACTAGGGGTGTTACATTTTTCATGTGGCAAGCCAGGCCACTAGAAGAGTAATTGCACCCAAAATTGTGGGGATACTAAAGGTGTGTTCGTTTTCGAGTGTAATATTTCCATTTATACACATTGGGTATTAAATACAGCTTGTGGCGATCACATATGTATTCAAATTCATGAACCAAGTAGATTTAGAAAGATTTATAGAGGAGAGGTGGATATTCAAGCTGCCAATGGTGTGAGGCTAGCTGCATTGGCCATTGGTGATTACCACCTCTCATTACCAACTGGGATGATTTTGGTTTTACATAACTATTATTATGTGCCTAGTGTTACCAAAAAGATAATTTCTGTATCATGTTTGGATATGGATGGATTTATTTTCAAGTTTGGAAATAAGGGTTTCTTCTTTTATAAGAACAATGTATGTTATGGTATGGCGCATTTAAATAATGGTTTGTATGTATTAAATTATGAAAAACAAGTGTTGACAATCGATAATGAAACAAACTCACATGACTCATACATCACCCAGTTATGGCATCACTGTCTCGGTCATGTAAATGAGAAGCACTTGAAAAATCTCTACCAAGATGGTAATTTATACTCTAATAAGCTAAAACCGCTTGATAAATTTCACACTTGTTTACAAGGTAAAATGACCAAGATGCATTTAGGTGGAACAAGTGTTTCTCCATAAAGGACTTAGGTGATGCATCCTACATTCTAGGGATCAAGATCATTCTTGATAGATCCAAGAGGCTACTTGGACTAAGTTAGGGTATATATATTGACCAGATACTAAAGAGATTTAGTATGGAACAATACAAGAGGGAATTGGTTCAATGTCACATGGCCTACATCTTTCTAATAAAATGTGTTCTCAGACACAACAGGAGAAAGATAGGATGAGTAAGATCCCATACGCTTCAGCTATATGATCCATCATGTATGCCTTTTTATGTATCAGGCTTGATGTTTCCTATGCACTGATCATGGTCGGTAGATATCAAGTAGATCCAGGAGAACATCATTGGACTGCCGTTAAGACTATCATTAAGTATCTGAGAAGAACTAAGAATATTTTCTTGGTGTATGGAGGAGACGAAGAGCTTTTCATCAGAGGGTATGCTGATGCAGGTTTTTAGAAAGATTAGAATGATCTAAAGTCACAATATGGATATGTTTTATATCTCAATGGAGGAGTTGTGAGCTGGAAGAGTTCAAAGTAGCCAATTATGGTCGATTCTACAGTGGAGTCTGAATATATAGCGACTTCTGATGCAGCCAAGGAAGCTATCTAGATTCAGAACTTTTTCCAGGAGCTTGATGTGGTGCCTAGTAATAAAGACTTTATCACATTATATTCTGATAATACTACAGCGGTGGATCTTGCAAAAGAACCAAGGTCACATCAACGGATAAAGTGCATTCTCCAGAAGTATCACCTCTTGAGGTATTTCTATCAAAGGGGTAAAGTTGCAGTGATTAGAGTGTCCATAGAATAGAACATGGAAGACCCCATAACTAAAGTCATATCTCAGCAGAAGCATGAATATCATGTGAGATCTAGCAGGTTAAAGGTTGTTAATAGTTATCTCTAGTCCAAGTGGGAGTCTATTGGAGTTGGTGTCCTAGAACCAACTAATTTGTACTTTATTTTTTAATAAATACCTTATGAAATCTTGATTGTTCTTCTGTGTGACAATGCATGTGATATTTTCCTAAGGATAGATGTTACACTAAAGGGTCATAGTGGATCTCTACTATGATGAGAACCCGGAAGTGTCATAACACTATTCTTGAATGTATGTTCTATGGCCTGATGATGTTATTTGAGGGACACAAATAATACAATCCATTAGGGGTGAGGACTCATAAAACTTTAAGACACATTCTCATGGTATACGCCATTGATAATATCCAGTGGGATATTATGAGAACGAGACCCGCCAGTAAGAAATCCACATTTCATAGTGTCATTAGATGTTCCTATCTGCAGAAGTGTGTATTGGTCCTTAGACTTTAAGATTATTATTAATGGGTATTACAACTCGTGCACTTAGATGTATTGATGAAAACTGTGATGACACAATGTTCGCAGCAAGGTAGGATATGTTGGGTGTGTCACGAGTAATACTGCATTAATAGATAATACGAGAAAGGATTTTTCCCTTCTGTTCCATAACAGAAGTAGATATCTCAGGCCCTTTGATGGAATTGATATAGACTAAATAAATTCATGGACATGGTGAGGAATGGGAAAGTTCAATTATGAGAAGTCAAAGAAAGAATAATCGAGCACATGGGTTTATGGAACCTGCATGAAAC
This sequence comes from Viscum album, assembly GCA_963277665.1. Classification (NCBI taxonomy): domain Eukaryota; kingdom Viridiplantae; phylum Streptophyta; class Magnoliopsida; order Santalales; family Viscaceae; genus Viscum; species Viscum album. The sequence continues at coordinate 1,544,746,685 of OY728153.1, read as the reverse complement.
CCACTTGATTCTAGATATTGAGACAAAGGGATTACATTACACAGTAAACATTCGTAGGAGGTGACACGTCATTGCGGCATTAACTTCTTTCTCTATGGGTTCCTTGGCGTGTTGCTAGATGCTAACCTCGGACTTTAAGTAGGCTCTGGCTAATTCCATTGAGAAAGAATCCTAGAGGGTCACACACTAAGTGTGTCTATGTATCTTAGTTAAATATTAATTTAACAAGTTGAATAAAGATTATTCCTAATTATGGTTTAATAATTATTCAGGGATTATTGATCGCATTTCTTTGGACACCATTTATCCGAGAGAATATATCGCGGATGAAATAATATATTTATTAGCGAGTACTACAGTGATATTTATTTGATAAATAAATAGCCATTATTCAAGGTCTAATAAATGTGGTGGAGGAAATAAAGAGAATTGAAAAACAAAAGTACATGTCGTGTATTTTTTATGGGAATTTGTGAGAAATAATATTATTTATTTAATTAAATAATATTAGGTGTAATTTTCTGGGTGCATGTCTAGTAATAATAATAGTCAACTATTATTATTAGACATGGGGTCTTAATAATAATTAAATGAAATGAATAAATGCTTTCGGGTAATTAATTCATTTTATTATTCTAAGTAATTAAAATCCTAATTATATAATTTTCATTTGCCTAGCCATTTTTTGGGTGTGCACAATAGATCTAGAGAAAGATATCAAGACAATAGAGAATTATTTTCTTCCAAGAATGCTCTCAAGCTATGAGAGATAGATCATCCTCCCCCGGATCAAGGCGATATAAGGCGAACATTGCAAGAAAAGGAACTTTCGCACTAGTACCTGAAGATCCCTTTGGCGATGTCCCGAGATATGTGGAGCATGTGTGGATCAACGCTAGAGGAATCCTACACTTGGATTCTACGACGCAATGAAGAATCACATCGAATCGTGACTGGAAACATCGACGAAGAAATAATTCCATCAAGTTAATTCTTGTTAGTTAATTAAATTAATTATAACCAACTTATGATGATCCTCTCGATGGTTCCAGGACTTCCTCTTTATTTTTCATCCTTCGTTCTATTCCAAAGGTTCGTCATTTCATTATCATGATGAATTTTGGATTGATCGTTGTTAACACTAAAATTAATGTTGGGTACACTCACCCATGTGATTCTACTGTGCCCAGAACCTACAAGGATGAAATTTTGGTATCTGATTATTCATCAAGGCATACCAACCTTCCTAGGTACTTGATGGATATGATACATGACCAGTGCTTCGGGGATCAGACCTTTGAGAAAGGTGTTCTTAGGGACATTTGAGCCAGTGTTATTCCTCTATGCATTCCTAATTATTATAGGGTGCTAGAGCGAATCTTGTTGTCAAAAGTCCTTTGGCTGAGCAAATACAGCCGGTGGATGTCAGCAGTGGGTGAGCAGGAGCAAAGATCTCGGGAGTAGGAATCCAATGTTAGTCTTATAGACTTGGACGTGTGAGACATTTCGAGAGGAATTCGTAGTAAAGGGTATCTACAACTCAGGGCTCATATGGTGAGTCCAGTTGGCCTATAGAGAGGTAATGTTTTTCATGAGATAATAGGGGACATTGCTATAGATTTTCCATCCCATCGTGTTGCTAACAGGGAAGTGGTGGATGGGCCACTGAGGCAGAGACAATGATAGGAACAGATAGATATGTAGGGTGGTAGACATGGTAAAGGAGCTGGGAGAGCAGCAGGAGGTGGTATACATTTTGACATGTTACCACCACCACCCCCTTATGTTCCAGACCAGGCTCAGGGAGCTGGATGACAGGAGAAGGGGTAGCTTCATGCGATCAAGGCATATGACCCAAGGGTTCTAGGAATGATTTGAGGTACGATATATGTCTACTCTTAGCTGTCATATTAATAGACACAGGTGATAATCATTTTTCCTTATCACAGATCTTGTTCGAGACCTGGAGTCTCTGATTAAACTATTGACTTGACCCTTACATCTTGAGATACCTATGGGAGGAGACTCGATAATCACACTTATGTCGATAGTGTAATCTGACCCTTGAGGCAAGAGTTTCGGTTGGAACCTCTTAGTGGTAGTGTTGAGGCCTTATGACATAATTCTTGGTATGGATTGATTATCAATAGTCCATGCCCAGATTGACTATTTTAGGCAAAAAGGGTGTGGTATGTCCGCAACAATGGAATGGGGTTTTCCTTGGTTAGAGAAAAAGGAAACCCAAATAGCATGAGATTGACTCATGTATAGGAGGGTGCATAAGATCACTCTTGAGTCAGCTAACCTTACCCTAAGGTCAGTGGATGTTATGGGTTTTTAGTTCCCAACAATAGTAGCAGAGTGCGAGGATGCCTTTTCAGGAGATGTTTCCAGGTTTACCTCATTGCAGGGAGAAAGACTTATTCATTTTTCTACACCTCGAGATGGCACCTATATCAGCATCAGTATATTGGATGGTTTTTGTAGAGCTTCATGAGTTGAGGGTGCAGGTAGAGGAATTTTAGAGGAAGGACTTAGTGAGACTCAGTGTTCGAGATTATGTGTGGATTACCGGTACTTTAACCAAGTGACCGTGGAGAACAAGTATCCACTACAAAAGGGTCAATGAACACTTTGATCAGTTGAAAGGGGCAACCTTTTTCATGGATAGAAAGATTCATGCATGTTGTTCAGCAGTTAAGATAGATTTTGACAAGCACCCCAATCTTGAGTTTTCCAGAAGAGGGAATCGAGTACGTAGTACTTCGCGATGTATCAGGGACCTGACTTGGTTGTGTCCTAATGCAGAGGCAAACAGTGATTGCTTATGGTTCATGTTAGTTGAGACCACATGAGCATAACTATGTGACCCACAATATTGAGTTTTCAACGATAGTATTCACATTGAATATGTGGCGACACTACCTGATGGGTGGGCAGTTTATCGTCTACTCAGACCATAAGAGTCTCAAGTATATCTTCTCTTAGAAGGTTCTGAAATTGAGACAGAGGCATTGGGTAGAGTTCCTCCAGGACTATGACTTGGAGAGAGTCTATACTCCTGGTAAGGGAAACATGGTATCAGATTCTCTCAATAGGAGATTCAGTTCATAGTTGATGAACGAGGAAATAGAGTAGTTGGATTCATTACAGTTATCCTTCATGGATAGAGTTGACATAGCTTACCTATAGTCAGTAGTTGTTACCCCTCCACTCTTATAGTGATTCAGGGAGTTAGGTCATAGTGATACAGACGGTGAGATTTTACATGCTCAGTTGTCCACAGGGAATGTCTGTGATGGATATTCAAAAGGTGGGGAGCATGTCATTCCTTTCATAGGACACATCGTAGTATTAGTGGATGCCTAGAGTGGTGTGATGCATCGAGATATACATGTTGATGTCAAGGAAGACACCAAGGATGATGAAATAGGTGGAATATGGGCTTACCTGTTGATATAAAAGATGAGTTCTTGTTTGAATCAGTTTTATGGTTTGTCAACTCACCGTGTCAGGCCCCTATGCTTGGAAGGGTTTTCTCTTTTCCTCCTTGGGGTGCTAGGAAGGAAGTGAGAAAGGATATTGATGGAATTCCTAATGGGTTTACCACATTCATCCAGGGGATACGATACCATATGGGTGATCGTTGACCGAATCACCAAGTCGTCCATTTCTTAGCTTTTCAAGAGCAGAGTTCAGTAGATAGCTTGGTATGCCTCTACGTGCAGGAGATAACTCGACTCCATGGAATCCCATAGATGGTAGTTTCTGATCGGGATGCCCGTTTTGCATCCTGATGAGTTCAAGGATCAATAGGAGAGGACCCTCTGTGGGCAGTTGATTATTTTAGTGCATGCCTGGTGGCAGCACGAGAATCTCTGGAAGAACACATGGGAGTGGGGGGATCAGGTTTGTACTCATACCCTCATCTGTTTGGGTATCCCTAGGTTTTTCTTTTAGGGAATTAAAGCCTTAAGGTGGGTAGAATGTAATGACTTGGATTTCCTCCGTTTTATTTTTAGAAAAAAAACTGGGAAAATTCTGAGACCAGGTGCTAAGACGACATGTGATTCCGAGGCCCGATGTGCTTGGAATGGTTTGACAAAAAATGTTAAGTTTTTAATAGAGTGCGTGAGTGGTTTTCTTAAAAAAGTAGAATAAATCTTAAATAGGTTCCAGGATCAGAAATCTGAGGGCACTGTTGCGTTTAGGATGACGGATTTACTCTAGGCACGACTTAACTTTAGTCGGCACGGGTCTCTAGAGAGAAAACCTGAAAAGGACGTAACTATAAATCAAATAATTAAATAAAATTATTTTATTTTAAAGTCTTAATAAATCATGAATGGTGACTCATATTGGAAATATGGGACCACCGTTGAGTTCATGATGTCGCATTTTCCTTAAATGTGGCCTAACATTGACCGACACGGGTCAACTGTGAAAGTTAATTTTTAGATGTTTTAAAGAAGAATAAAATAAACTTAAAGAACATTATTTTATTTCTTTTTAAACATTTTGCAGCGATGCTACAACGCAACGATGATTCAACCCATTTTGTTTCTAAAATGAAATAGCTTTGCGACACTACAACGCTACAATGGGCCGACGTGTTTTCTTTTCTCCCTAATTAAACAGGAATTCAGGGTTAATGAATAACCCTGTAATTCCATAGAAACTCTGGAGAAATGCATTGGCAGTTGCCTCCCATTGGAAAAGGACAAATGACGACGAACGTCGGCGGATTGTGGATCACAGACCGAGGATCAACGAGACGAAGGATCGTGATGACTCTCAACGGATTTACAACGATGATCGAACCCCGATGTTGGCTAATCCAAACTCCAAGTAGGGGGTTTATTTTCTTTTTGATTCCTTTCCCCGTTCTTGTTTCCAATGATGAACTCGGACTAACCCACAAATAGGTTGATTCGCGGTTCGATCGTTCTTGCAGGATGGTTAAAATATGGGATTAAAGGGGGTGAATCTTGTTAAATATTATTTTGTTTCTTCTTCATAATCCTACTGACATTAATGGACCAATTTTGACATGAATAAGGCCAAGGTCCATTCTAAGGGTGTTCTTGGGCTCTCTTCTCTCCCTGTTCTTACGTTCTTCATCGGTGGACCCTCATGGTCGCGACATGTTTTTCTGGGTGGTTCTGAATGTGGTCAGACCCCCGGATTGACAACAAGAAGACTTGGATCCCACGTCAATGAAGATGACGGCCCAAAGATCATGAAGGTAATCCTGATTTGAAAAATGGGCCACCATGGCGACGGTGGTGGCCTACAGAAGGGGAGTCGGTGGTGGAGCGCGGCGACACAGCCACCTGGCAGCAGGCTGTTGTTGGCAGCGAAGAGGCCCGCGGCGGCTTGACTGTGGGCGGCAATGGGAAGTCGCAGCTAGGGCGGGCTATGGCGATGCAGACCGACTGGCACGAGGTCCCACGGACCGCTTACAGGAGGAGCAGCCGGCTTGACAACCGGACACATTGAGCCGGCAGGGATGCAGTAGCCACTGCGTCCAAGTGGACTAAATCGGCCAGCAATCAAGCGGGCCGGGAAGGAGTTGGTTGACTAGGTCGGTCCAACTGGGTTAGGCTAGACCTGGACCCAGTGGGTCCCTTTTTACTTAAATGCCCATAACTTTCAAACCGTAAGTCTGTTTGACGAGTCATTTGCGGTGTTGGGACCCTCGTGATGAGGCGATCCTTTTGGAATACTCTACATGACCTTTTTTGGAGGTTGGAGTACAACCGATTTTCTTAAGGAATAGGTGCTTCCAAAACAAGTACGCTAAGGATGGAATCCTGTGACTGACTATGGAAAATATGCGGAGTTGGTCTCCTATGAGGATGTAGATTTGGTCTCCTATGATGATGCATAGTTGGTCTCGTGTGAGGGAACGAAGTTGGTCTCATGTGAGGGTGCAGAGTTGGTCTCCTGTGATGCTACAGAGTTGGTCTCCTATGAGGGTGCAGAGTAGGTCTCCTGCAGAGACTTTATGTCTCGATGGATTTTGATATGTGTAGACTTTCTTAAGTATTTTCATGTTATAGATATGTAGTTGTGTGAGCATACTCTAATGACTCTATTAGTTGTGCAGATATATGAAGTGTGTCTCCTTCAGTTATACAGAGTGTGTATCCTATGGATATACGGAGTGTGTCTCCTTCAAAGATGCGGAGTGTGTCTCATATGAATTTGAATATGCCTTGAGCATAATCTTGTGGTTAAGGATTGGCTATGATATTGAGACTCCTTATCTTAGCAAGACCCAATGTCTCATGGAGCTTTGCATCGTATCAAGACCGGATGTTCTCTCGGGTACTTTTGGTAGACTAGTTCTATGTGCTTACTATCAGATAGCTCAAGGAGTGAGATCTCCAAAATTTAGCATGCTACAAGCGGGACCATATGGAAGGCAGTGGATGATACCTTGATTCTTGGAATCCTTTACAAGTATACCTGGATGTTCTTATTATATGTTTTATTGACACATACCTGTGCTAAGCTGATTGTATATTTTTAGTGGTGTTTTCTTTGTGGTCGTTTACTTTGTGTTTCAAGGTGCCCTACTGAGTATTGTTTTACTCACACCTGCACGTTCTTTTCCCACACATGTCGTGTCTTGTGTAGATGATCAACACTTTGATAAATTCCTTAATGGATCGGGCCCAGGTGGTGCCTAAAGTGACCTGAGAGATGAGGTGTGCTTATGCGGCTTTAGACAGTTGTTTTTGTACCTACCCTTCAGGCAGGTTTTTTTTCCAGAGGAGTTCCAAAGACTTTTAATTTTACTTTTCCTTTTTGTTGGGCTTGTATTCAAGGTCCGTTTACCTTCAGTTTTCTACTTTCGTATCTTGTGTTTGTTTACTTAGTCTTTTCACTTTACAACATCTATGGCTTGGATTTGTGTGTGTGTGTACAGTTACTTAGGAAAATGTCTCCCGTTTGTTTGGGATATGCCTACTCAGTGTTAGTCGCCAGCCCTTGGCCTATGAGAGGCAGGCTTGGGGTAGTCACGGCATAGGCCCTGGGGTACGGGTCGTGACAGTCGTTCCCTTACTACTGTATACCATTTCCCTTATTCCATAGGATTGGTCGAGGCCCCATTTTTGTTTACACCTTCTTTCCATGGGATGGGGGTTTCCCCCTGATTTTCATGGTATGGGTGTCATGTTCTAACCACATAAGGAATAGGTCAATGTAATTCCCTACCCTTCTCGATTCAGATATCATGTTTTGACCTAGAGCAAGAAGTATTCAGATATTGAGTATTGACTCATAGCAAGTAATACGGTTATGGACCCTCCTAGTAATTGGGGTTACATGTTATAACTTTTAATTGATTTTCTGTTATTATTTGTATGCCTTGATTTATGAATGAAATTAACACTACTTTATTATATATGTATGTAAATGAGTGGATGTGTTGTTGATTGTCCCCTGCAAACATTTTTTTTTAGTAATTTATTTATGAAGTTTCCCACTCAACCCAAAAAAATGAATTTTTTCTTGATAAAATAAAAAATGGATTGAGGAATAGACATATTTTTGCATGCACCTAATTACTCATTACTGAGTTGAGGAACGTTGGTGGTGTCCTATTGAGTATGTATATTCTCACACCCTGCATGGATACTCTGGTGTACATGTGACACTCCATGTGCCACTTTTCAGGTACCTCATTAGCGGTATAGTGATCATGGATCTTTTATTCTTGGGTATCATAAGATTCAAACTCTTAATGAATTTGGGGATTAGGTGAAGTCATTTAGTGTTACCAATGGATGTGCGAAGTGGATGCTTGGGGTTGTCCTCATTTTAACTCATGGGGCCTCCGCACATAGAAACATCTCTTTTTGACCCATGAGGCCAGGTTTGGTTTGTCAATTTGTGTTTAATAATTTATGGTCTATTTCATTTCCTTTTAGGCTTTATGTGATATTCTGAATTGGTTTATTATACATTCATGTATCGTATAGTTGTTGCATCATGTATGGTTCATGTGGCCTATTTCACAAATACGCCATAGGTGGATGATGAAGTTTTGGGTCATATATTCGACAAACCCTAGGGTCATATCAAATTTTCATCAACCTTAAGTTAATTTTATTGTATTCTAAGTGGGGAAGCCACCCCCCCCCCCCACCCCACCAGTTTAAACACCTTGTTTTTACACCAGCCTTTGATAACTGGGAGGTGCGCCTGAGGTATTGTGACAATGTGATCTTGGTATGGTCAGGGATTTGGGTCACGCATGTTACACTCAGCCACTGCTTACTCCTCGAATAACCAAAAACCATAAAAATTTCACATTATTTGGAAAAAAATTAAACAAAATAATACATCAAAATATGTGTGGCATTGCATATATAGGCCTCAAGAACTCAAACATTCAGTCATACATTGATTGATCATTTCATACAAACACACTAAATGTTTCAACTCTTGAAATGTTTGACTGAATCTCATTGATTATTGTTTAATTCTTAAAAAATTATATAAGATGTTCAAATTTTTCATATTCATCATCATATACTGAACAACTAAGTATGATAGCATTTGGAGTGAGAGAAGGAATAATCTTTCATGTTATCACATAATATGCATGAATATGCACAATCCACCATGGAATAATGCCTTATAATACATCATGGTGCACATAAGGATAGAGGATGATGTGGTGTAAATCATCACATCGTGGTTCAACCTTTAGTTCATAATGAAGGTTCCGGGGGCAGCGAAAGCTCATGGGTGGATGTTCCCACTTGGATTTTTGTCATTAGAAATGATCAATCCGGGATCAATACGAGGATAAATGCCAGTCTCCATGGATCGAATCACAGAAATAGACAAAGAAGAAGGATGGTCCTGGAACCACAAACGAGGACCGTCACAGGTTGATTATAATTAATTTAATTAATTGAAAAGAATTACATTTTTGGATGTTCTTTCTTCATTGATATTCTTGATCACATTCCGATGTGATTCGTCGTTGTGTCTCAGAAACCAAGGGTAGACTTCCTCTAGCGGTGATCCACATGTGTACCACGTATCTCTGGACGTCGCCAAAGGATTCTATGGGTGCTAGCGTGGAGAAACCTTTGCTTGTGTTGTCCGCCTTAGATCGTTTTGATCTGATGGAGGAGGATCACTCTCGGTCTTGAGAGTGTTCTTAGAGGAAGGAGTTCTCTTGGCCTTGAGGGAATTCTCTAGAATTGTTGTGCACAACGATTAAGGAAAAGTGTTGGGGTTGTGAGGATATTTATAATCAGGTTTGAGGTTATAGAGTTATGACAATAAATAAGCGTGTTAAGCATTTTATTTATTTCATTAACTCTTATTGAAAACCCCCACATGTTGAATCATTAATTCCATGACATGCACCCACGCTGATTATAATAAATATCATTTAACAAAACAATATTATTTCCTCAAAATCCCGACTGGAAAAACTACATGGTGTGTAATCATTAATATATGGCATGTACTTGTTTTTTATAAAACTACACGACATGTAATCATTAATACACGACGTGTACTTGTTTTTCATTTATTTTCCAAAATGAAAACTACACGGCGTGTAATCATTAATACACGGCGTATACTTGTTTTCAAAATAAAAACTACACGGCGTGTAATCATTAATACATGGCGCGTACTTGTTTTCATTTTATTCTTCCTCTAACATTAAAACGATTTAGGATTCCTTGAATAATTATTAAATCACGTATGGGAATAATCTTTATTCTACTTGAGATACTTGAATACACTTAGTGTGTGACCCTCTGTGCCTCTTTCTCATTGGCATTAGGCGAGCTTGCCTAAAGTCCAAGATTACTGTCTAGCAACGGGTCAAGGCACCCAAGAGAAAAAAGTTGATGCCGCATTGACGTGTCACCTAATACGAATGCTTACCGTGTAATTTTATCCCTTTGTCTCAATATCTCATCAAGCATGTTTCATGGTAATGTCATAAACTTATATGCTTGATCTGTCATTCTTTGACTTCCAGAAATAAACTCATCGTCACACCACGGACATGGAATTTGGGCGACAGTTTTATTTCAATCAAAGGGACCAAGATATCTACTTCCATAAATATATAATGGACATATCCTTCCTCAACTTATCCATTAACAACATGTCATTCATGATGCACCCAATGTACCCTACTTCTCGCCAACTTTCTTCGTGACGGTTTTCGTTAGTAAATCTAAGTGCACGAGTCATGACATGAGTTAATGATAATCTTCCAGTCTAACGACCATTACACACACTCGTAGATAGCAATGTCCAATGACACCAAGACATACGGAATTACTATTGGCGGGTCTGTTCTCATAATCTCCTATCTTAGAGATTAACAAGTGCGAACTCCATGAGAGAGAGTCTCGTCTTCTTACGAGTACTCACACATGATGGTCTGTATACTATGTGTCCTATCATAGTATGTTATCCAACCGTATAACTTTATTTAAGAATATTGTTATGGAATTTTAAGGTTCTCATCATAGCAGGGATCTTCCATGACCTTATTAATGCAACAAATATTCCAGGACATTATTATATTATAATCATGCAGAACAATGAACAATATATAATAAGTGTACATTCACATAATCAAAGTACAAAAAGTTGGTTCTTAGGACACCAACTCTAACAAACTCCCACTTGGACTAGAGCCAACTGCCTATGACTTTTAGTCCGCTAGACCTCACATGATGATCATGTTTCTGCTGAGTCAAGGCTTTAGTCAAGGGGTCCACCACGTTGTATTCCGTGGAAATACTTCTCACTGCAAATTCACCTCTCTGAGAAAAATCCCTCGAGAGATTATACTTCTGAAGTATGTGCTTTGTCCGCTGATGTGACCTTGGCTCCTTTGCAAGTGTCACCGCTGTAGTATTATCACAATAGAGTGTGATAGGATCTTTGCTGCTAGGTACTACATCCAACTCTTGGATGAAGCTTCACATCCATACTGCTTCTTTAGCTACCACAGAAGTTGTGATATACTCGGACTCTGCTGTAGAATCCGCTACCACACCTTGCTTTGAGCTCTTCCAACTCACTGCACCTCCATTTAAACTAAAGATGTATCCAGTCTGTGACTTCATGTCATCTTGATCAGTCTGGAAACTAGAATATATATGTCCTCTGATGAATAATTCCTCATCTCCTCCATAAAACATGAACATATCCTTAGTACGCCTCATATACTTAAGGATGGTCTTGACTGCCATCCAATAGCAGTCTCCTGGATCATCTTGATATTTGCCTACCGCACTTAATGCGTAAGCAACATCTAGCCTTGTACATAGCATAACATACATGACTGGCCCAATCGTTGATGCGTAAGGGATCCTTGACATTTTCTTTCTTTCCTCATGTGTCTGAGGACACATTTTCTTGGAAAGATGAATGTCATGTGACACTGGCAACAATCCCCTCTTGGACTATTCCATACTGAATCTCTTCAGTATCTTGTCAATGTATGTACTTTGACTCAGGCCCAGCATTCTTTTGGATTTATCACGATGGATGTTGATCCCTAGAATATATGCTACCTCACCCAAGTCTTTCATGGATAATCATTTATCCAACCATTCTTTAACTGACTGTAAGATAGGTACTTCATTTCCAATTAGTAATATGTCATCAACATATACTATTAGGAAAAAGATTGCATTTCCACTAAACCTTTTGTAGACACAAGGCTCACATTCATTCTTAACAAATCCAAATTCTGTTTCGGCTTCATCAAAACAAATGTTCCATGACCTTGATGCTTTCTTTAATCCATAAATGGATTTCTGCAACTTGCATACCTTGTTGGCATCCTTTGGAGTCAAAAACCCTTCAGGTTGTGTCATGTAGACATCTTCCTGGAGGTTCCCGTTAAGTAATGTTTTTTTGACATCCATTTTCCAAATTTCATAGTCATGGTAAGCGATAATGGCCAATAGGATTCTGATGGATTTCAGCATCGCAACCGGTGAAAAGGTTTCATCATAGTCAATTCCTTGACGTTGTCTAAAACCTTTTACAACCAGTCGTGCTTTATAGGTACTGACTTGTCCCTCCATGTCCAGTTTATTCTTGAATACCCACTTATTACCAATAGGCTTTACATAAACTGGAGGATCTACCAAAATCTAGACTTGGTTTTGGTACATGGAATCTATTTCAGAATTCATGGCTTCTTGCCACTTGGAAATGTCTGTGCCTTCAACTGCTTCCTTGTAGGTAAGAGGATCATCATTGTCAACCAATAATGAGTCATCATCCTTGGTGACAAGAAAACCATATCGTTCTGGTTCTCTCACCTCTCTCGTGCTCCTATTTAGTTCTTGTGTCTCTGGAACAGATTTTTCTTCCACAGGGCTTTGTAGAATCTGTTCTTGTACCAACTCATGTGTATCTTGAGCCTTGACTTCATCAAAGTCTATCTCGCTCCCACTATCTCTTTTGGAGATGTTCTCCCTCTCAAGGAATATGGCGTGTCTTGCTACTGTAACATTTTTATCTAAGGGGTTGTATAGGTAATATCCCCTTATTTCCTTGTGATATCCTATAAAGATACACTTTGTGCCTTGGGGTGCAAGTTTGGTACCTGAAGAGGCCTTAACAAATGATTCTCTACCCCACACATGTAAATTCGATAACATGTCTTTGCGTCCACTCCATAACTCGTATGGAATATCATTTATCGATTTAGTTGGTACTTGGTTTAGTATGTGTGTTGCTTTTTGTAATGCATATCCCCAAAAGTATAATGGAAGACTCACATGACTCATCATTGATCTCACCATGTCCAACAGGGTGCGGTTCCTCCTTTCACTTACATCATTCAACTGAGGCATGTAAGGAGGAGTGAGTTGAGATAGAATCCCAAACTCCTGTAAGAAATCAATGAAGTCATGATTAAGATATTCTCCTCCTCTGTCTGAGCGGAGTTTCTTAATCTTCTTACCAAGCTGGTTCTCAACTTCATTCTTGTATTCTTTGAACTAATCAAAAGAATCTGACTTATACCTCATTAAGTAAATATATCCATATCTACTAAAATCATCAGTAAAAGTTGTGAAGTAAAAGAACCCGCACCTTGATTCAACTGGAAATGGTCCACACACATCTGTGTGAACTAATTCTAGAAGCTCTTTATCCCTTTCACCTTTCCCACTAAATGGGGATTTGGTCATTTTACCTTGTAGACACGCATGATATACACCATGTGGTTTTAGTTCAAAAGAATCTAAATACTCATCTTGATGTAATTTTGTCAAACGTTTCTCACTGACATGACCTAGCCGGTGATTCCAAAGTTGGGTGTGGTATGAGTCATGTGAATTAACTTTGTCATTGATTTCCATTACTTGGTTTGTGTAGTCTAACACATAAAGTCCGTTATATAAATGTGCCCTACCAAAACAAATGCTATCTTTATAAAAGTAGCATCATTCATTTCCAAACTTGAAGATGAATCCATCAGTATCTAATCTGGATACTGAAATAATTTTTTTGGTTATAGAGGGTACATAATAACATCCTTTCAATATCAAGACCATCCTAGTAGGCAGTGTGAGGTGGTAGTCTCTAACAGCTATAGCAGTGAGTCTGGCACCGTTGGCTGCTCGCAGATCCACCTCACCTCGGTCAATCTTTCTGAATCTACTTGGTTCCTATATTTGGATACAGATGTGAGCACCACAAGCAGTATATAATACTCAATTAATAGAAACAGATAGATTGCATTTGATAACAAATGCACCTAATGCTTCCCCTTGCTTCCTTGGCTGGGTGCAGTTTTTCTTCCAGTGGCCCTTCTTGCCACATGCGAAACACACAGCCTCATGTTCTCTTACCTCCCCTTTGATCTTCCTTTTCTTGGAAGGCCTTGAAGAAGCTTTAGGATTAAAGCTCTTTGCATTCCCTTTCCTTTTATTCACCATAAGGACATAAGGCTTTTCACACTTCATATCATTGTCCACTTGGTGAATGAGGATAAAAAGATCAGATAAAGACTTATCAATGTTGTTCATATTGAAATTTACAACAAAGTTAGAGAAGCTCTGGGGGAGTGATGCAAGAATGAGATCGGTACCCAGTTCTTCAGGGAGTTTAAGCCCTAGAACCTCCAAGCGCTTAATGTAGCCAATGAGCTTGACTACATGAGGCCCAGTTGGGGCACCTTCTCCAAGCTTGCTCTGGAATAGAGCCTTGGAGATCTCAAACCTTTCTTGTCCTGCTCTCTCCTGGTATAGACCACGGAGGTTCTCGAGCATGCTATAGGCATCCATGTCTTCATGAGACTTCATGAGCTCACTAGACATTGATGATAGCATCAAACATTGAACGTTGAGTGCATCGTTCAAATGTTGATCATAGACCAGGAAATCTTCATCACTTGCCCCTTGGGCTGGCGAATCATGAAGTGAGGACTCCAGCACGTAAAACTTTCGTTCATGGCATAGGATAGCCTAAAGGCGCTTAAACCATTCCTGAAAGTTACTGTTGGTGAGGATATTGTCTTTATCCTGAATTGAGCGCAGAGAAAATGTGGTTGACGAGTTTGTCATATTGATTCTACAAATTAAAAGAGCAGATTTATCAGTACCTTTTGATTACATTTTGTGAAAAATAATAAATGAATTTATTAATTCTCCCACTATTTTATCAATTCTCAATGGCCCTCACCATTGAACTTGGAATGTCCAGTTGTCATGACATTCTAGTGGCAATGATCCATATTCCCCTTCACATAACCACAACAAGGGTTGGTCAAGCTATTTGAAGGTATTTAGGTAGGCAGGTCTTTGCTAACTATGAGCTTACAGTTCCTTGATCTGTTGAGTGGACTCCCTAATCCTGAAATCCTGACTTGGATTTCCTCAACATTTGCCTCCATTTTACAACAAGTCTAGCAAGGGATACTCTTCTTGATGTAAAATGTTTAAATCAACCTGAAACTTTCATAAGAGCTTCCTTTATAAAAGTAAGTGTCCCAACAAGGGTTGGTCAAACACATAGTTTTATTGAGTCTTGCCCTTAATCAAGTAACGGAAGGCTTGGTCTGACTTAATATGGTATTTGAGGGATTTTATTCTTTATGCGTAGTTTTGCATTATCACATGCTTGTTAATATTAAGTGATGCTTGCTTAAGTGATTAACCATATTCTGATAATGTTTATGCATAGTCCGGTTTTTATTTTATTCCATCTTTGCATGCTTGTTTATTTCATTAATTAAGTGATCACGAAAACACATACATAATAAACAAACCATGCAATCAGACAAAAATAAAATAATATGGCATGAGCTTCTATTGGTTAGCTTATCTAGCGGTTTTGATAAGCTAACCCTGACCTAGGGAAAAACACCTTGAACCTGATGGTTTGTGTTTTGTAGCTCCCACCTGTCCACATTTGTATCTTCTTGGGTTGGTTTCACCTCAACTTCGGGTTTTGAACTGTCTCCCCTGACTAGGGAGATCCTCCATTACATGGGGTTTACATTAAAGAAATCATGGACACGCAGGCCCTACATATTATTGGAAGAAGGCTTGCAGGCCGACGAATTTAAATTAAATAAATTTAAATGAAACCATACACACACACAGGATCTTAGGTCTAGCTCATGATCATCCATAGCATGCAACGACATTTACGCATATTTAGAATTCAAATTCTTTTAATCGTTCTTTCATTTTAAGATAATTCGTGCTTGAATTAATTAATTATGATCTTATAATTAATCAATTCTTTATCTTAAATTCCTTTCTGGATTTCCTTGAGATTCTTCTCATCCATATTCCTTGTACAGGTCTTTGTACTTTGGAGGAAACTTGGTGAAATTCCATTTCTGGAAAGTACACAGCGTGTAGGATATATTACACGGCGTGTATTTTTCACCCTTTATACAAAGTACACGCTGGGGGCTTTGGCGTGTTTTCTGTACTTTGGAAATTTTGGAGTACACGGCGTGTAGATTAATCTAACACGGTGTGTACTTCCTTATTACGCGGTTACCAGTCTAGCAATCCCTTGTACGTGGTACATGGCTTCTCCTTGTACACGGTTTCACCTGGGCCGGATCGGAATACACGGTGTGTTGATTCAATATACACGTCGTGTATTCCAGTTTCCACGTGTCGTTCAATTCTGGTCAACACGGTGTAATAAATACTTAGGCATGCTCAATTCACACGGCGTGGTTTGCGGACCAGTACTGGTTCGTTGAACCTAAGTACATAGCATGTAGTTTTCACTACACGTCGTGTATTCTTGTGTTGTACAGATAGAAAGAGCGGCTCCTCCAGATGAGTTCCTCATTTTTTATTTTAATCAAAATTAAAATTAAAAAGTTGTTTCTATGATGTGAATCAAGAAACGAAATAGGAAGAACATATCTCGTTCATTCAGTTTTATAGAATGATTTATCTTGAATTGAATCAAATATAAATACGTAAATTATCAACAAAAATTAAATGACTATAATCAATGTTGTAACCTCCCTCTGATACCAATTGAAGGTTTCGGGCACAGCAGAACCTCGTGGGTGGATGTTCCCACTTAGCTTTTTGCCATTAGCAATGATCAATCCGAGATCAATATGACGATAAACGCCAGTCTCCACGGATCGAATCACAGAAATAGACAAAGAAGAAGGATGGTCCTGGAACCATCACAGGTTGATTATAATTAATTTAATTAATTGAAAAGAAGTACCTTTTTGGATGTTCTTTCTTCGTTGATATTCTTGATCACGTTCTGATGTGATTCGTCATTGCGTCGCAGAAGCCAAGGGTAGACTTCTTCTAGCGGTGATCCACACGTGCACCACGTATCTCTGGACGTCGCCAAAGGATTCTCTGGGTGCTAGCGTGTAAAAACCTTTGCTTGCGTTTTCCGCCTTAGATCGTTTTGATCCGATGGAGGAGGATCTCTCTCGGTCTTGAGAGCGTTTTGGAGGAAGGAGTTCACTCAGCCTTGAGGGAATTTTCCAGAATTGTTGTGCACAACGATTAAGAAAAAGTGTTGGGGTTGTAAAGATATTTATAATCAAGTTTGAAGTTATAGAGTTATGACAATAAATAAGCGTGTTACGCATTTTATTTATTTCATTAACTCTTATTTAAAAACCCCCACATGTCGAATCATTAATTCCTTGACATGCGCCCACGCTGATTATAATAAATATCATTTAACAAAACAATATTATTTCCTCAAAATCCCGATTGGAAAAACTACACGATGTGCAATCATTAATACACGGCGTGTACTTGTTTTTCATAAAACTACACGGCGTGTAATCATTAATACACGACGTATACTTGTTTTCAAAATAAAAACTACACGGCGTGTAATCATTAATACACGGCGTGTACTTGTTTTCATTTTATTCTTCCTCCAACATTAAAACAATTTATACTTCCTTGAATAATTAATAAATCACGTACGAGAATAATCTTTATTCTACTTGAGATACTTGAATACACTTAGTGTGTGACCCTCTAGGCCTCTTTCTCGTTGGCATTAGGCGGGCTTGCCTAAAGTCCAAGATTACTGTCTAGCAACGGGTCAAGGCACCCAAGAGAAAGAAGTTGACACCGCATTGACGTGTCATCTCATACGAACACTTACCGTGTAGTTTAATCCCTTTGTCTCAATATCTCATCAAGCAGGTTTCATGGAAGTGTCATAAACCTACATGCTTGATCTGTCATTCTTTGACTTCCAGAAATAAACTCGTCGTTACACCATTGTCATGGAATTTGGGCGACAGTTTTATTTCAATCAAAGGGCCCGAGATATCTACTTCCATAAATATAGAAGGGACAAATCCTTCCTCGACTTATCCATTAACAACATGTCATTCGTGACACACCCAACGTACCATATTTCCCGCCAACTGTCTTTGTGACGGTTTTCGTCAGTAAAGCTAAGTGCGCGAGTCATGACATGAGTTAATGATAATCTTTCAGTCTAAGGACCATTACATATGCTCGTAGATAGCAATGTCCAATGAAACCAAGACATGCAGAATTACTACTGGCAGGTCTGTTCTCATAATCTTCCATCTTAGAGATTACCAAGTGCGAACTCCATGAGAGAGAGTGTCGTCTTCTTACGAGTACTCGCACATGACGGTCTGCATACTATGTGTCCTATCATAGTATGTCATCCAACCGTAGAACTTTATTTAAGAATATTGTTATGGCATTTTAAGGTTCTCATCATAACGAGGATCTATCATGACCTTATTAATGCAACAAATATTCCAGGACATTATTATATTATAGTCATGCAGAACAATGAACAATATATAATAAGTGTACATTCACATAATCAAAGTACAAACAGTTGGTTCTCAGGATACCAACTCTAACACATAATCCCAACATGAAATGTAAATACAGTGCCTAGGCAAGACTGGAGTTCTAATAGTAGTGTCTCCATTCATTTATTTGTTCCCTTTATTATACCATGTATATGACAATCCCATTAGGAGATATTCCTCTGATGTATGTTTCATATGGCATGACATGAGTTCATTTGTTATAGCATGGTGGGTGTTATTTATTATGGTTAGTCTTATGCATTGATTCTTATTTTGATGATGTTGATATCTGTTTTATAGATGTTCATGTTATTTATTTATTATTATATGCTATGATTTTGAGGGTATAGTTTCCCAATGATATAATATCTCACCCTTATCGATAGTCAATAACCTCTCGCATACAAGGAGACATCCTTCTGAATAATATTTTTTTTAACTTCGACCATGTAAATTATTACCACAACCACAACTATAAGGAATCACATTTGCTTTTGGGGGAATAAAGTTGAACCATTTGGCCAATCTTCATGATTTCTTATCAAGAGATCATTATTATGCTAAACAACAAGAAGCCAAGAGAGCAATTCAAAATAATTGTAAAGACCTTTTCATGCTATTATTGTTGAAGAAGCACGCTAAGGGCATTTGATGCAGGAAATGTCTATTTTAATATATCCATGTCAGACATATTTTCACCACAAAATTTTAGTTGTGATGTGTTTTTAAACATAACAGAATTATATTCATTTACCGACTTAAAATTTTAGAATCACAAATGACTCCTTTCATAACAAACCATTGGTAAGATAAATAACCTCAAGTATTCATACCTTTCTTTGAGATTTTTTTATAATATTAGAGGTCCTTTCACCATTAAGCATTTTCTCTTTAAATTTGTGTTGAGATGATGACATAGGAATATCATATCTTTTACATGGTCTTGTGTGAAAACATTATTAGTCTCATTGACCATATCACTTGGGCCATTTGCATTTAGATGGATTTCAACCTCCAAAATTCATGTTGTGCAATTATTTATTGCGATGATGAGGAAACTAATGTTCATTATATAAAATATAACTTACCTATTAATATAAATATCATCAAATAAGTAGAGTTTTTGCTGCCCCCCGCGTTTGGTTGGGGTGGTAAGGGTGGGGAGGGGTTTGGGACGTGGTCACAAGGTTAAGTCCCTGGACCAATGATTTATCTATATTTTCTTTATTAGTAGAGTTTTTGCTGATAACGTGTTTTGAAATTACAATCGTAATACTAATTGAAAACACATGCTGTAAATGTAAGAGATGTGACATTTGTTTCAATTGATCGATTGAAAAAAATAAGTGAAAACTGAAATCGGGCAACAATTATTTCTGAACTGATATAAACTAAACTTGTCAATTTATATCAATTGAAAATGATTTAGATCATTTAAGAAAATATGGGGAAAAGATTAAATGATGATGATGAAACCCTAAACTTTCATAAGGGTTTTACGATGATGAGAAGAACACGATAAAATAAATAGTATAGAGAATATTTTGAAAAAAAAATGATCTATTCAATATCCAAGTGGATGACCTAATTTGATTAAAAAACAAGTCATTAACATGGAAAAGATTTAAAGGATTTTAATAATGTAAGGATAAAATTTCAATGTGATTTAGTGACTTTTATTCATTTTCATCCATGTTCATCAAGTTTCACACAATGATAGAATAGTCTTTTATCAATGCTATAAATTTGTTTTATCAACGCTAAAAAAGTGATTATGTTGTCGTCATCGATAAAAGGTGTGTGATTTTATCACCATTGATTTCTAATGTTAATAAAACTCAAAAAAAAAACAAGAAATTATTCTTTGGCCAAAAGGCAAATTTATCGACCCTAAATTTACCCCACTCCCCATCACCACGAATTCCACAAATAAACACCCCACCCGCCCTATTTACAGACAAACCAGCCAACAAATATGACCCATTCTACAATTGACCGATCAAAGATTCTTTCTTGAATTGTAACAAATAGTAAATTTAAATAAATAAATAAAAAAGGAGCTTCAATTCGAATACCTGCAAGGGCCAAGCTGGCCAAGCTGCCTGCGACCATTTCCGTATAAATAAGCAATTCCAGAGTCTTCCATCACCGCCGTCTCGGACCATGGTTTCCCCGGCGATCGTCGCGGCCTTCTTCCCCTTCTTCTTCATCTGGGCGGGAGGTGTCACCTTCGAAATCCGCAACAATTGCCCCTACATCGTCTGGGCAGCCGCGATACCCGGCGGCGGACGGCGTCTCGACATCGGGGAAACCTGGAGCATCTCCGTCGCCGCCGCCACCAAATCTGCGCGCATATGGCCTCGCACTGGCTGCATCTTTGACGGATCTGGTCGTGGCCGGTGCCAGACCGGTGACTGCGGCGGCGTCCTCGGCTGCACAAAATTTGGCTCGCCGCCCAACACCCTGGTGGAGTACAGCATTAACCAGTTCAACAACCTGGACTTCTTCGACGTCTCCCTCGTCGACGGATTCAACGTCCCCGTGCAGCTGGCCCCGTTCCGCAGGCCGGGGGGCGACTGTAAGTCGGTCCAGTGCGCGGCGGACATAAAACAGGGGTGCCCGGAGGAGCTGAAAGCGCCGGGGGGTTGCAACAACCCCTGCACTGTGTTCAAGACGGATGAATACTGCTGCACCAAGGGGCGGTGTGGCCCGACCGCCTATTCCCGGTTCTTCAAGCGCCACTGCCCGGACGCCTACAGCTACCCGATGGACGACGAGACGGCAACCTTTACGTGCCCCGGAGTGACGCACTATCGGGTCGTGTTTTGCCCCGACCCGACCAGTGGCCTGTTGACTTTCAACTCCTCCACCTCCCCCTTTCAGATCTACAGAATCTGTTGATAAAAGGACGGTTTTATCCTTTCATAGAAATTGATGGACAGCTGTATTCCCTCTCAAAAAATGGGAATTTTCTTATTAACCAAAAATAATAAAATTTTATTTTTTTAAAGAATTAATATATCTCACAATCGTAAGTAAAGTAATGAGAATGACCGAGGGGGCTCTGGTTTATGTTTTAAAAGAAAAATCCTTACATGAAATATTTGTCACTTTTAAAGTTAAGAGAAGACTTTAAAACAATGATGATCTGTAGTTATATTTGAAAAAATTATAATTTCCACCTCAATTCACAAATACCGGGAAAAAAATAATTTAAAACATAACAAATTTTAAAATGTTTAAATAATTCATAAAATTGTCAACCCTACAAAAAATGATAATTTATAAATGTATTTAAAATAATAATGATTTATTACTAAATTCATAAAAATAGATAGAAAACAATAATTTTGACAAACATTACAGTTTTTTATCAAGATGGTTTCAAAATTTATTGAAAATTTGTTGAAAATAAAAAGGAAACAAAGTACAGACGGATATGGGGGTGAAAATAAGTGTAAGGACACTTCACAATAATAAAAAGTCATTTATGGGATCGGCCACCTCGATCCCTCAGGTGACAGTTTCTCCTCCATGTTTTGAGTTGTTGTCATGTCTCATCGTCATCGGACATACCTAAGCCCTCTAAAATTGACTTGTCAATCTCATTGCCTTTAACAATATGAACTCCATGATCATTACCGAATTCCTCGTAGAATATCTCTTTGCTATTTAACCTGATTAATATTTCAATCAGACTAATATTATTTTTACCAGAACTCACGGGAGTAACTGTATCAAGACTCTGATCATCAGAGGCCCCCCCCTGCACAATAGCCTTACGGCCCTTCCCCTGTCCATTCAGGATAGCCTTAGTGGGCCTTACTTTAGTAGAAGTAAGAGAACCTATATGAGATTTAGCCTACAAACATGAGTCAACGGAAAAAAAATTCTACCCTTTACAATCAAAAGAGGCAGTCAAAAGGTCCTCCTGATTCAATTGCAAATTGACTGCAACTTGAGTAGCGCATTCCTCATCAGATTCCATGTTCTCACCAGCAGAAATGTCGTGCACATTCTGCATTGGAGTAATATCCCTGCACTTGTCCAGTAATACTAACAGATTTATCACAATCGCCTTTAAGAAACTGTAGAAGTGATCTATTGTCAACCCGGTGTTATTAGGAGAGGATCTTTGATGAATCGTCGTAGGGGGTGATCCAACAATGACATTTTCTGTACCTGCCATGTCAAGAGAGGTTTCATTGGAGTGCCCCAAGGTGTCGTCCTTAGCAATAGCCTTGGATGAGACCACCCCCTCCCTTCTCAACCAAACCCCGCCATGTGCTCTTGAAAGGCTTGGATTTGAGCTTCTAAACCGACCTACAATTTCCAATTTCATGACCAACAAGCTTGAAAATGTTGTAGAAATCAGGTAATTATTCATATTTAAACTCAATTTCGATCTTTTCACCATTCACAATAAGAATGACAGAATCGGTCTTGTGGTTCAAAAAATCAATATCAATCAAAACCCTAGCATAATAACCGAACTTGTTTTGAGAGGTGCACCAATGCAAGAAGCAATATCCTTCAATATCTGTGGATGCCAAAATACCCAACTGAGCCCGTGAAACCTAACCCAGACCTGCCCATTATTATGCTGCTGATGAAGAGGGTTAAAACAAAAATCGCCATTATGTAATTCTCAGAATTCCTGGATTCAAAGTATAATAACTAAACTCCCAAGCAGCAAATTTCTGAGTTTCAGATTGAAAAATAAAATGAAGGTATCCCCTTCCTATAGGGATGATCTTCCAATTTTCAAAACCCAAAATTCGATTCAGTTTATTCTTTAAATCTTCAATGGTCGGGGGTTTATCACTCTTGGCAAGAATTAGCCTTCCAATTAGGGAGAACCTACAGGAATCCAGACGCTCAGAGAACGCCTGTTGATTAACAATGACAGAAAATTTATCATCCTCGGATTTCACGATTCGAGGCTCAATCGAATCTGAAGCCACCTGAAACATTGTCTTAAGAATTTATGCGAACGAGCAGGCTTTTCCAAGGGGTTTGTTAACCTGTTCGTCCGCAATCACCTGGGTCTAAATGCCAGACACCATATCTGGTGATTTAGGCAAGAAAACGATAAAACAATTTCAGATCTCACAACCTGTACCGCTGAGAACAGGCACCGAACGCCGCAAAAATGCCCGACTCACAACAACCGAACACCGTGACCAGATCTGGAAATTCAGATCAACAAAAATCGCAACCACCGCCGAGAACAGATTCACCGAACGCCACCGCAGGATGAAACGCCCAGCTCGCAAGATCTCACGCAGCATTGAAGCAGGCTGTAACCCGCAAACCTATACCGCTGAGAACAGTCACTGCCGTTTTTTATTTTTAAAATAACATATTTAAAAAAATACTGTCTTTTAAAGATAGAGAAATATTTTTTTAAAGGCGTGAAATTTTTATTTTGAAAAACATTAAAAAAAATTCTTATGACATTTCAAAGGGTTAATGATAATTATTTTGTAAAAAACATATTTCTTACAAAATAAAGAGAAATTAGTTATTTTTAAAGGTGTAGATTCGACCAAAAAACCTTATCACACAACTACATATTACACGATATTAAACACTACCCATTATCATTATTAGCTAAAAGTGCTAATGATTATGGTGTCTTTATCAACACTAACTAAAAACGGTGATAAATTGAGCTTTTATCAACACTTTTTTTAGTGATGATAAAGGGTGACATTTATCATTGATATTTTTGCACTGATAAAAAATATATTTCATAAAAAATGATATACCATTAAAAATTGTATATTAATATTTATATTGATATAAATCTAACATATTTTATTAAATACGCGTTTACACTTAATATATAAGATATTTAGTGAAAAATGGTCTATAGAATAATTAAAAAATAATGTTAATTAAGAATTTGCTAATTATTATTGAATACTAGTCATTTAATAACAATTTGATGATGTAAAAATTTAATATATTAATGAACGATAGAAGACAAGTTAAAAACATGACTTGAATTTCATACAATCATAATTTTTGATCCGAATGTCCGTTTGGGCTCTAATATATACCAAATCGAAGCTTGCAAAAAAAAAATATACATCATGATGGCCCAAGGAACCCTCAAAAACGTTTTTAGTTAAAAATGGCATAGAAACCCTCTAAAACTGGTTTCTTTTATCGAGATACCTTAATTTTTGAAGATTTGATCGAATTTCAGGCTCGTTTGAGCGAGTCTTCTTGTCTTTGTTCAATGGAAAATTTCAATAAAAAAAACTCCAATAAAAATCCCACAAGAAAATTACAATTTAACCCACTTACGAGAAAATTATATTGCAACATTCCTCTAACAAAATTCCACCACAAAAATATTTATTTAAAAAACATTAAAAATATGATCACATTTAAAAGGAGTAAAAAAATAAAAGAAACTATTTTATAGATAGAGAAATTTCTTTTGAATAATGCGAAACTCGTTATTTTTTAAAATTCAATAAAAGAAATATAAACTTCAACATAAGAAATATAAACTTCAATAAAGTGAACATGAACTTCAACACACGAAACATAAAATTCAACCCATGTGAGATGAACTTCAATTCCTTGAACAAAAACTTTCAACCACAAAACATATTCTTCAAACATAAATTTAACAAATAGAACATGGTTACTGAATTTGAGATAAAAAAACACAAATCTATTATTCATATAAGAGAAGTAGGATATGGACTTCTAATCCTTGAATTCTCCAACATGAAGGATAAACAAAAAGTGTTTCAAAGGAGGCAGTGGTTGTTTGATAAATATCTCTTGATATTGGAAGATCTAAAGAGCGAAGAAGATATCCTCAATACTGATTTTCTAAGTCCCCTTTCTAGATGCAGTTAAATGGCATTCCCTTTAGTGGCAGATCAGATCTGGTGATGTAAGAAATCAGAAATCATATTGGCAAGTTCATGGAATGGGACCGATCGAACCCCATCCACTGGGGACCATTAGTAAGGATTAAAGTGTTGGTTGAGGTTGCCAAACCTCTTATGAGAGGTACCTTCTTGACACTTAATGGATTAAAATCCAGGATATCCTTTGAATATGAAAAGCTTCCAAATTTCTGCTTTTTTTACGGTTATCTCTGACATTCAGAAAAAGTTTGTGCAGAAAAAGTGACAAACAAAGAAGGTAACCTGGTGATGCAGTACAGTCCATGGTTACGTGCAAAAAAATTACGAACGTCTTTCATACCTAAAGTGAAAACCCAAAGAGATAAAGAAAGACTCACCAAGGCTCTCTATGCACAAAAGACCCCCATGCACAATAAGGTCATTTTTTTGGACCTCCTCCTCTCCAAGAAAACATATGTAACCCAGAGAACTCAAGTGGTGCAGAGAAACTTCTGATTAATACCCTGTTGGTGGAAACTGTAATCACTGACAAACCCCAAATAGCCCCCTCAACAACAATGGTCATGTCCACGAGCTTCAATCCTCCACCCTTTGGGGGCTTTCCTCATCCACCAACCAACCCCAAACACATCTGCTCAGACCCCCCCAGATATCATGAGTACTCCTAGATACTGTCCCACCTTACAAGCTATACAACCAGGTGTGGCCCTTTTACCCACTGCTTCGCCTGCACCTAAAATGCCACGTATGTGGAAGAGGAAGAAAAGAGGTGATTATGGCTATAGAACAGGCTCAACAAAAACAAGTGGATCAAAAAAAAATTCTAGAGGAACCATTGGAAAATGAAAGGTACCCTAAAAGGTGAAAAGTCGGTGAAGATGGAACCATGTTCGAACTTGAAGAGGTGGAGGCTGGAATAAACCAGCCCCACCCATCACAATGATTATACTAAGATGGAACTGTTGTGGGCTTGGCAACCCACAAACAGTTCGGATGCTCCAACACAATTGCGCTAAAAGTCACCCTAATATGGTTTTTCTGTCCGAAACCATGTTGGAAAACAAGGACAACATAGGTATTGCGCGCACAATTGGCTTTCAGGGCTACTTCCCAGTCCCCCCCCGCCAAGGCCACTTGGGGGGGGGGGGGCTTTGTCTTCTATGGAAGGATAACATTGACGTTAGAATCATCTCTTACTCATCAAATCATGTGGCTGCATCTATCCACGATGTCCTCTCTCCACCATGGACGTTTGTGGGTTTTTATGGCTGACCATCAAAAAATGAGAAATGGAAATCTTGGGATCTTTTGTGTTTGTTGCGATGAAGAATGTCTGACCCTATTATTTTTTGTGGTGACTTTAATGAGATTCTGCTTTAGAATAAAAAACATGGGGGGGGGGGTCTTACCGGTCTTATTTCGCGATGCATGGCTTCCGGGATGCGATCTCTGAGGCAGAGCTATCTCAACTTGTCTTTACAGGTAACCCCTTCACCTAGTTTCAAGGGAACTCAGAAAGCACACACATTGCTGAGCGTCTGAAATTTTTTTTGGGCTCAATGGAATGGACCAACATATTAATAATGTTCCACATCTCCACCTAACACTGAATGCATCGGACCACATCCTTATTTCCATTGAGTTCTCTCACAGAGTTCGCAATAAAAGATATGGGAAACCTTTCAAATTTGAAAGCTTATGGGAAAAAGATCGTGAATGCGAAGAGGTTGTCCACTCAATCTGGAAGGGTGGAAGCTCAAACATTTGTTCCAACCTCCACTAGGTTGCTTCTAATTTGTGTTCTTATAGAAACAATAAATTTTGTCAACCCGATAAGCATTGCGAGTCAATTGAGATACAGTTAAATTCCCTTCTTTATTGATCACCGACTGATGCTATTCTTTCCAGAATTAACTTTCTCCAAGGTGAATTGGATGTGAATCTTCATATTAAAGAGATATTTTAAGCTATTCGCACATACGAAGCCCACATTAATGAAGGGGATGCAAACACCTGTTATTTCCACCAGAAGGCCTCCACTAGGTGCTGAAAAAACACTATATCTTGTCTCTCATATCTTGTTGGCAGAACTGCATCCAATGTTGAAGGAATTCACGATATTATTTCCTATTATTTTCAGAAGCTTTATACTGTAGGGGATTCCACCATTTTGGATGAGGTTGATTCATGCATCAAACTCATGATCACTGATACAATGAATCAATAAATTACAAAGGATTTTTCAGATGATGATATTCTATAGGCACTGAAGCATTTTCATTCCACAAAATCCCCAGATCTAGATGGTTTCCATGCTCTCTTCTTCAAGAATTACTGGCACATTATTGGCCCTGACATATATGCTCTTATGAAAGGTATCTAGATATGGAAAATCAATCTTTTCTCTCTTAATGAAACCATTTTAACCCTCATCCCAAATATAAAGAAACCCCTCCTGGCTTTGGACTTCAGGCCAATCAGCTTATGTAACGTCTCCTACAAAATTTTCTCAAAAATTTTAGTCAACCAACTACACATGTGGTTACCTTCCATTATCTCTAAAAACCAAATTGCATTTTTTTCTAAAAAGATCATCACAGATAATGCTATTGTGGCCCATGAGGTGTTCCATTCTATTAAAACACACTCAGCTACAAAAAGAGGAGTTATGGACTAGAAACTAGATATGAATAAGGCATATGATAGAGTGGAATGACATTTCCTCTGGTTTGTTATGAATAAAATGGGTTTCTGTTCAAAATGGATAGATACGATCATGAACAGTGTTTCGTCTATTTTTTAGGATCAATATTAATGGTGGAATTTCACAAGGCTTTTCCCCCACCTGAGGCCTTCATTAGGAAGACCCCCTCTCCCTCTTTCTCTTCATCTTAGTGGATGATGTTTTTTCAAATCTCATTTATATGACAGCTTCCTCTAACTCGATTCATGGGGAAAAGGTGTGCTGAATTAACCAGCCTGTTTCTCATATCTTTTTTTGCAGATGACTGTATTCTCTTCTCAAGAGACACACATGATGAATGCCTTTATATTTTCTATATGATCCACCTTAATGATAGGGTCTCCGGACAGGTGATTAATCAGGCCAAATCAGAAATCTCCTTCAACTCTAGTGTTCCTCCAAACAAGAGAGCGAAGCTTTGTCTTACTACAGGAATTCAAATGGCTGATAAGCACAATAAATACCTTGGGCTCCCCATGATGGTCGGATGATCAAAAAAATAAATTTTCTCATCCACTATGGATAGAATTGATAAAAAAATCCAGGGTTCATCTCCAAAAATAATTTCCAAAGCGGGAAAAGAAACTCTCATCAAGGTAACTCTTTAATCTATCCCAAGATAAATCATGTCACTGTTTAAGCTTCCTGGTGCGATTGTTGACCAAATTCACTCCTGTATTGCCAAATTTTTTTGGGTCTATTTTAATGGGAGAAAAAAATTCATTGGATTGCCTGAAAGTCATTATGCGCCCCCAAAGTGGGTGGCAGAATGGGATTTTGTGACATTTGATTATTTAATGATGCCCTTTTGGCTAAGCAGGGCTGGCCTCTTTTGACTCAACCATCATCTCTATGCACGCAGATTCTCTGTGAAAAATATTTTCCTCACTCAGATTTTCAAAATTCCTCTCTTGGCCGCCGATCCAACTTTCTATGGAGAAGTATTTGGGGATCACAAAAATTACTTAATAAAGGAACTGGATGGAGGAGTGGGGATGGAACAAAAGTCAAAATTTTGAATGATCCTTGGTTGATTGATAAAGATAGTATATTGGAAACTTCCCCGACCTGTCCTGGTTTTGAGGATGCCATCGTATGAATCCTTTTCAATGATACTGGTAATGGTTGATGCTTGGATAAAATTAATTTTTGTTTCAATGAAAGGGATAAAAGGATTATTATTAGCATTCTTTGTATGATGGATGCAGGGCATGATTGTCTCTTTGGGAGCAATGATATATTAGGATCCTATTAAATGAAATTTGGATACAGACTCTCTCTTAATGATCATATTGAGGACAGGGAGGGGATTTGGAATACGCTTTGGAAAATTAACATCCCCCAAATATTTTCTACTTTTGGTGGAAAATTTGTATTGGTATTCTTCCCACCTTGGATTTATTATCCTTCTTCCATGTTACAGATAACCATCAATGTCCCTCTTTCTTGGATGAATTATAATCCCCTTTTCATGCTATCATCCATTTCCTAGGGGCTAAAGATGTTTGGACTGCTTGGGGATCTCGTATAGAGCTTATGCTTGATGCGGTGCCGGACCTCCCATCATTGCTGATGATGTGGTCTTCCAATTTCATTACTGATGATGTGGTCTTCCACTTTCATTGCTGATAAGGTTGCTTCATTGTGCATGGTGTCTTGGATTATCTGGGTTATATGAAATGATTTCATTTTTAATCACACATCAAAACCCTATGGTTTATGGATTGAACAAGCTACTACCTGGATCAATGGATAGAATCGGGACCCTAACCAGAATGGGTTCTCTGGATCATGCCCAGTTGATTCCATATGGAGCCCCCCTCTAGCAGGAATCTTTAAGATCAATGTAGATGCTTCTCTCTCCATGGATGGTTTTGTTAGAATCAGATTGATGGTTCAGGACGATTGTGGTAATATCACTGCTGCCAGAAAAGAGTCAAACCATGCTTTCTGGGAACCCACTATTGCCGAAGCCCGCGTCATCCTTGACGATCTGACCTTTGAAAAATACTTTGGATGGAATTATATTCACATTGAATTCAACTATCTCAACATCACCCATACCATCAACATAAATGAGTTCAGTCTCTAATCTTTTGGCTTCCTCATCAGAAAAATCCAGTCTATCAGTCGCAACTTCATGACTTGTTATTTCTCCTTCATTAAAAGGGAGGGAAATAAAGCAGCACATCATCTGGATAATCACTATCTTTCTGGAGATAACCACCTATGGTTTGATTATTTTCCTTTATGGATGTTCGATCTTGTTACCCCTAATCTCCATGATTAATATATCATCCTTCTTCTATAAAAAAAATAAAAATAAAAATAAAACCCAAAGTTGGTGTGAAGGGGAAATAAAGAGAGTAAAACTAGGAAAAGGTTCATCATTACAATAGGTGGAAATAGAAATGGAAGATATTGGGGAATTTCATGCTTAATCGTCATCACTAGAAGGGGAATTTGAGGGATATGAATAGAAAAAGATTACTGGAAATCCAAGCAATGCAAATGGTTTTAAATTGTTGGTATGTGTTAAGAAATCATTGGTATATCCTATACCAATAGTTTCCCAATCCATCAGTAACATATCTATAGGGATAGAGCCATACCAATGGTTTCTTGGAACTTTTGTTACAGTTCCTTGGAATTGTTTGTATATACCCCCTCCCCCACCGAGTAATGGATTTCATCTAGTATGCACGCCCTACAAAAAACCTGAAAACAAAACATTTATACAACCAGTAAATTACATATTCAAAATAGGACACATATTATATATTTTACATTCAACTGATTAATAACTTTAAAACCAAATGATAAAACATATATACAATTCGTTTTAGTCCTATGACACCATCCATATGGTTGGATGTGTTATAAATATAAAGTCACAAATGGAGCATATTAATATCTCACTCCAAACAATTATCATCATGAACATCACTACCATCTTGGGTCATCACTACCATCACCCTCATAACAAATGTAATCACTAGCACCATTGTTTTCAATAACTTCAACACCATCACCATCATGAAAGTCTTCGCCTCGATCACCACTAACATCATCTTCGCCATCACATGAGGAATCATACGAGCAGCGCATCATCAACATGAATTTATCAAAAACTCTAAAAGTATCTTATGGAAATGATGGATATAAAGTTTTCATAGCTTTTATGAACTGCTCAATGACCTTTTGACTTCTTTCACAATCTTGCGTGATTATTTTTCTGGCCTATGTTTTTTCTGCATGAGTCTCTTACAACTCGATGCTAGTAGATGTTTTTTAATTTCCTAAAGTGTTCCAATGCCTATTGGGAAGGATACTCTTCCCAAGCTCACACAAGACTCTCCCTTTGTTCCCATCATCAAATACCTATAAAAAATGATCATTTAGCCCAAAAGTTTCACCTTCATTCTCATTAAGGGTCTCTAAAGTACGTTTTTGACAATATAAATGTGATATTTAGTTATGAAATAGCTATTAAAATTTTAAAGTAGTAGAATAATACTTTCAATCTTTTATTTCATCTCTTCTTTAATGAAACTCTCACCTTTCTTCTTTTTTTCTTGAGCAAAATAGTTTTTCTTGAGGTACATGCCCTTCAAAATTCAACAATGCAACCTAATGTTTTTTATTCGTTTCAAATGAATTCCTAAAAAATAGGGGAAAACCATAATTTTAGAAATGTAATGGGTTTTTATTTTTTAAATAACATATTAATTTTTTTAAAGACAGGGAAAATTTATTTTTTAAGCTATAAAAATTTTATTTAGAAAAGAATTAAAAAATATTATTATATTTCAAAGGCTTAATGATATTTATCTTGTAAAAAAACATAGATCTTCTGAATAAAGATAAATAAGTTAATTTTTAAAGGTATATATGATATAATTTTTTTAATTGTATAAAAATTTAATACAGGTTTTAATGAAATTGTAATAATTTCATTTTAAAAGGGAAATTTTTTTTTGAAAACAAAAAAAATTACCTTTTTATGTAAAATAAGAAAATTACACCAAAAAATTCCATCAGAAAATATCACAAGAAAATTCCACATCAAAATTCCACATGAAAATTTCAATAAAAAATTCCACTGAAAATTTCCGTTAGAAAAATTCATCAGAAAATCCAACTAGAAAAATCCACTAAAAATGCACCAAAGAATACATTGAAAATCCATTTGTAGATTCTAATGGAAAATTCAATCGAAAAAACACATAAAAGAACATACTTGAAAATTCTAATGGAAATTTTCACAATAAAGTTCTACTATAAAATGCACTGAAAATTTGCACAGCAAAATTCAACCAACAAGCATTATCACACAACTACAGATCACACAATATTAAACACTTCCCTTTATCATCTCTCGCTAAAAGTGTTGATAATAGGAGTGTCTTTATCAATACTAGCTAAAATTGATGATAAATTATGCTTTTATCGACACTTTTTTATAGTGTTGATAAAGAGTGACATTTATCAATGCTTTTTAGCACTGATAAAAGATATATTTCATAAAAAAATTATATATCATCAAAAATTGTATAATAATATATAAATATAAATATATTTATATAAATATAATATATTTTATTAAATATGAATTTTCACTTAATATATAAAATATTTAGTGGAAAATGGATTATAAAATAATTAATAATTAATATGAATTAATAATTTGATAATTATTATTTAATAATAGTCATTTAATAAAAATTAGATGACATAAAAATTTAATAAATTAATGAACAATCTATGATAAGTTAAAAACATGACTTGAACTTCAAACAATAACTTTTGATCTCGATGTTCGTTTGGGCTCTACCATATATAAAAATGAAGCTTGAAAAAAAATATACATCATAATGTCCCAAGAACCCTCATTAGTGTTTTTGTATGGCCAAAAAATGGCCCAAAAGGCCTCCAAAATAGATTTTTTTGTTGAAATACCTTCATTTTTGAACATTTGATGAAATTTCAGGCTTGTTTGAGCAAGTTTTCTTTTCTTTGTTTAGTAAAAAATGTAACGCCCCGACCCCAGCTACCCAGAGTCGGTGCATTACTTCGTAACATTGGCATGATCACAAAAGATCAAGTCCCGAAAGACCGATTAGTTTAGTAGCCTTGGAAACACTAGATACATTCGTAAACGTTACATTACATCATAAAGTGAAAAACTACAATAACAATGTCTCCATAGTCCACACTCATATCCACTTCTGACTATCCCTGCAGGTCATTCATAAAATACTTCTTCACATCCTGGAAAATATTAAAACATTGAAAGGGGTGAGCTCAGATGCTCAGTAAGGATAACAATAATGCGGAAGCTTTCATAAATAAACATTAACATTTAAGGCAATGTATAACTAAAACAAAAGCCTTTTAAACATGAACTTCAACATAATACGGAAAAAGTAAAATGAGATAATGCCATTTACTTCTTCACATGGATATTCTACTGGTCGAATAATCACATGAAATATCAATAACCACTTTCATAATGAGGGAATGTATAATGCCGGACATTCTGAAACATTTTGTCAAGGCCTCGGCCAAGACGTCTAAAATGATTAAGGCCTCGGCCAAAACCATAAATCAAATTGGGAAAGGGCCTCGGCCAATTCCACGTCTAGTTGTCTCATGAGACCTACCGATGCATCGAGGAGCTATAGCGGGCTCCACCCGTCACTTATTAAGTCCAATACATTCCTCATATGAATAGGTTTAAACATATCATAAACCATAACATAATCGTATCACATAAAACATGCATAAAGGAAACATAATATTTCCACATTTCAATCACAAGATATCAATAAGACACATTGATATAATAAAAACGCTTTCAAAACCATTTTCAATACCAAAATAAAAGAAAGTTAAAACTTTGTATTTATTTTTCATTAAAAAAAATGATGTCTTGTAGAGGAATCTGAAACTCAAATAATGGTCACGGCGACGGAGAATTCGTTATCTCCGCATAAGTACAGAAAGAAAAACATTCCCTTTTTTTCGTTTAGTAAAACGCTTCTTATAAAAGAGATTCCTTTTTAATAACATAAAAGTCAAAGTGGTTTATACACCGTATAAAAGAAAGTTGTGTATAAAACCAAATATGCCTCAATGAAAGGGGATTGAGACGAAGTCCATAAAAAGAAAATTTTTAAAATAAAATAGATCTATTATGTGTATTAACTATAGGTACACATAAATAAAGTAAAAATACAAAATAGGACATAATAATATCATGACATAATTTGAAAGTAGGAGATTAACCCAAAGAATGAAAGTTGGGTTAAGAAATTCCCTTACAAAGAGCATTTTTAAAATAAAATAGATCTATTATGTGTATTCACTACAAGTACACATAAATAATGTACAAATACAGGATATGACATAATAATATCATGACATAATTTGAAAGTAGGATATTAACCCAAAGAACGAAAATTGGGTTAAGAAGTTCCCTTACCTCGTGTCTGACTTGACTCAACCGTTCTTTAACCTCCTGAATAATAAACTAGAGTTAATATATACCTTATTAAGAACCATTTTTAATTTCATTATCCTTATTATATCACTTATTACAATGATATGAACATTATGTAATTATTTAAGTTAATAACGGTCGTTTTGTCGATCTTTGGTACTTGAGTCAACAATAAGCTTCTTATAATTACAAGTTGTTTATGTGGTGAAATATCCATTATATACAGAATTATATTCATGATTTAGATGTCATATATATATTATATATCCAGTATATACATTCATTTATAATATTACGTAACATTTAGAGGTGAGAAATGAAATGCACCGTTCATGGAGACGGTAAGCCGTACGTACGCATGAACGCTACTTTCATTTCAATTTCATATTTAATGGAACTAAATCATAATGATATAAATGTATAATATAATTCCAGTATAATATAGTGTATAATACCATTTACTCCATCCTTTATACATCCCACATATGGCATTAACGATTCAAATCACTTTGAGGGGGCGGTAGTCCGCACTTCCTAAAATGAAATTATCACGTTTTACCCATAATGGAAATCATAAAGTAAGCCATAAATGAGAAATACAGAAGCATAAGTAAAACATAAACACATTATATATCATATATAAATATAGTGACATCTTAATGGCCACCTTTGAAGGTGTTATATGAGTGTTGAACAATCATCGTTTCGTGAGGCAGAAATTCGCCATCCACAGAAACCGTATGTTCTTTAACCATTAGATGTAGGTGTGTGTAAGTGTAGCTCGAATCCTTCTTATAACAACATCCTAGTATATTGAGGATACTGGTGTTGTCACAAAATAAATGAATAAAAAGAATTTAGGGGGTTGGAGAAGAAAAATAAAACAAAACAACATTAGAAAAGACATTACCTCAAAATCGGGTAACTCTTTTTGATTTGAGCCAATGGCTTCCTTGGGAAGAGTTCTGCCCAAAGTTAGGCTTCTAGGAGTAAGGGAGGAATGTTGGGAGAGTATTTTGGCAGAGGTTGGCCGAGCCAAATGGCTTGAAAGTGTAAATGAGGTGGGAGAGGTGGGGGCCTTTTATAAGTGGAGAGGAGGGGCACTTTTGGAAAGATTGAAATGTTACATTATTTCACAATGATTTTCGGATTCTAAAGGTCCCACACTTATATAATTCGAGGCTAAGGTGATAAGGTTTCGAAATCTCTTCATCCAATAGGCTTTGGACAAGTGTAAGCCTTGGATTTTGCATTATCTTCCCATTTTATTTAAATCGTTAAATAATGAGGTCATCACTACATCATCATGATGTCATAAATAATTTAATTTATTTAATGTCTAAAAATTATAAAAAAAATACTATGATGTAGTAAATCTTTTTAGCTTTCTAATGAATATTTATAATCAAAATTTGGACTTGTGTAACCCCACTTAAAAACTGTTTTAGTAAAACAACTCATGTTTGTGTCAATTTAATTTTAACATTAAATAAATATATATTAATGTCATTTTCCAACTAAAGTGGCTCCATGGGGTCCCCAAGTTGACCCATGGGTTGTCTTGGTCGGCCATGACTCATCCAATAGGAGTAGGACAAGTGTCAATCTCATATAATATTATTAAAACATTGTTTTTACCTTAAACTACACTAATTACCTCTAATCGCGATTAAGAACTTAAAAGTTACTATTCACCAAAAAATTATTTTAATCTTATTGAACCACATTTTACTTCTTAATGACAACCATGTATGTCGGATTTTTGAAAATCAAATCACAGAAGTGGTAATATTTCATTTAAACGAAAAATCAGTTATTTAACTACCACTTAGTGGTTTCACTATTCATCAAAAATTGAAGTTTTTCAGAAAAAGGCCAAAATTTCACCCTAAGCTATAATTGATATTCCGAATTCAAAAATGATGCCTATTTTACAAAATTCCAAACATATAAGTTGCATTAATTAATTTTATAATTAATTCCCGCTGTCACAACAAATAGCGTGTTTTTAAGAAACAATTTATATCAAAAGATTGGCAATTGTTTATGTCCAATTTCAATGTTAAATTAATTCTAATGACCACCATTGGATAAAATGGTAAAAATATATTCTAATTATACTCTAAAACCACTCAATAGTATAATTTATCACTATGAATTATTTTGATTAAAAAAGTTGTTTTAAGTATTTTTCACTATTCATAAAAATTTTGAAGTTCTCAGAAAATTACAAAAAATTCAACATAGGCTAATTTCAATATTAGGAATACAAAAATAAAGTCCATTTTGAAATATAAAATTTCTATAATTTTAAAAAGTGGTTATTACTATTCATAACAGCTACTTTGATTTGTCGCGATGTTTTAGAACTCGAAGTTGCGTACAATGCAAGCTATTGCATTATTGAATGAGAAGCGTATCGTGGAAGCTCGGGGTGTTACATTCTCCCCTCCTTCAATAAATTGCGTCCTCGCAATTTGAAATTTTTCTTTGATAATAAAAGGCTGAAAATAGAAAATACCTTTGTGGAAAACCCACATCGGAAATAAGGTTAATAAATATATAACATTAAAAGAAAGCAGGATAAGTACAAAGGTCACCCGATATAGCCCATTCTAGGATTCTATGAAAATATGGATATGGAAGAAAAACAAACCATCAAGGTCTGATGGAGAGTTATAGAAAACAGGATTAGGAGAATGTTTAACCATAAGAAAATCACAAACTTGTGATTGGTTAAACGGTCATTGAATCCCCAGTTGGAAAAGTTAACCGACAACATTTTTGTTTTAAGTTACCTTTTATAATGTTGAGGAATTTATTTATGAGATTTACTAAGAACGTAAGGGAATATACATACTTGTTATGTATACTTTCATTCGTTAATAAATTTTTACCACAAACCCAACTTTTACTCCAAATGGTAACGGAACTCAAAAATATTCTATTTATCCTAATTGTATAAGGTTCCAAATCTTAACACATACCATTTAGATCAGTAAAACTATTTTGTAATAACCAGGGACTTCCTGTAGGCTAGTGGTAGGAAATAAAGGCTTGTCGCACTATGGTTGTGGGTTCGATTCCTGCAGCTTTGTCCGACGCGACGGGTTATTCCCCACCCTGCAGGTTGTCCTTTTCCTAAAAATATAGTACTATACTATTCCAAAAATAATCTTCATAAATGTTTTAACCTTAAACAATACTATCCAAAGTTCAACTTAATCCATTCCAACCTTAATAGTTATCCAAAATACTTCTGTCCAACTCACAGTCCAAATTTTATAAGGAAGGTAAACATAATGAAGATCCTTTATCCCACGTAACAACATGTGAACACCTTCATCATGTATTCTTTTTAAACATACTGAATTACCATGATCCCTTATTCCTTATAGAATACTAGATATACTCCTTCTATCCAAAAATGTATACAAAACATCAATCAGTTTCAAGGAAGTTAAGTATATCCAATATAATTTATCCAAATCAATCACGTCTTATTCCAAAATCACAATCTCAGTATCAAAACCATATTATGGTTTATCTTTCTCTCAACCATATATTTTCCAAAAATTTAACCTACTGTGGAGTCACTTTTCTTGGTTCCACACAATCTCAAGTCCTTGATGAAATAGTACTGCAGTACAATCCTTATATACTCCATAATTATTATAACCAGTACATCATTGATACAACACTCAAATTAAAAAAAAAATCTTTAATAACAACATAAGAACTCTAATCATTACTCCTCATCTGTGGTAGTATCATAACTTGATTATTATCCAATAACATCATTTGGGGCATGCTCTGATGATTTGGACATTGGTTTGCGTAGTGTCCCCAATCCTTGCAGAAGAAGCATTGTACATTTGAAACCATTTTCTTACCCTTGCAGTCACGCACTTTGTGTCCTTTTTCTCTACACTTATAACAAACTCCCATTCCCTTTAGGCAAGTTCCATGATGTTTCTTCCCACAATTACCACATATTGGAAAATTCTTCTTTCCCCTCATCCCTTTATCCATCATTCTCTCTTCCATCCCTTTCGTCTCTTGCTTCGCTTCAAAGCCATAGGACTCAGAGAATTCTTTACTTATCCTATTAACACATGATACTATTTCTTCATATGTTGAGAACACATGGGAGACTATTTCCCTTCGAAATGTTGGCTTAATACCGTGAAAGATACTATCCTTCTTACTCTTTGGATCATACGTACTGCTGGAGTTCACATTCCTTCTACTGGGCGCCATTTCTATACAACGGCATAAACTAGGTTAGTTTATGAATCAAAATACATAATTCCATACTTGTAAAACACTTTACATAAATTGAACTATTTATGGATATAATCCATAATCATAAAAAGAAATGTTTTCTTTGAGTAAGTATGTACTCATAACCCTTCATAGTGGTTTGTAAGTAAAATGAGAATTATCCTAAGCATATCCCCCGGGAGTGTCGTAACCAAGAGTGCAGCAAGGCCCGTTGTCGTGCACCAGTTCCCGTTCGAGTCTAGCTCAAAGCGGTGTTTTCGGGTTTTACCCCTAGGTACATCTGTGCCAGAGCCGCCTCTACCTGCTCGTATCCAGACAGGGATGTATTGCTCGGAAAACTCATAACATCTCTATAATACCAAAATTCTAGGATGTTCTTCTATACTAATCCTCAAAGTCTATCTTTTTTCTATGTGCTCTAATCAGAGTTTATCTAAATCTAGCTTCCAAGGTTAGTACTAAACTGCCTCTGATACCAACTGTAACGCCCCGACCCCAGCTACCCAGAGTCGGTGCATTACTTCGTAACATTGGCATGATCACAAAAGATCAAGTCCCGAAAGACCGATTAGTTTAGTAGCCTTGGAAACACTAGATACATTCGTAAACGTTACATTACATCATAAAGTGAAAAACTACAATAACAATGTCTCCATAGTCCACACTCATATCCACTTCTGACTATCCCTGCAGGTCATTCATAAAATACTTCTTCACATCCTGGAAAATATTAAAACATTGAAAGGGGTGAGATGAGATGCTCAGTAAGGATAACAATAATGCGGAAGCTTTCATAAATAAACATTAACATTTAAGGCAATGTATAACTAAAACAAAAGCCTTTTAAACATGAACTTCAACATAATACGGCAAAAGTAAAATGAGATAATGCCATTTACTTCTTCACATGGATATTCTACTGGCCGAATAATCACATGCAATATCAATAACCACTTTCATAATGAGGGAATGTATAATGCCGGACATTCTGAAACATTTTGTCAAGGCCTCGGCCAAGACGTCTAAAATGATTAAGGCCTCGGCCAAAACCATAAATCAAATTGGGAAAGGGCCTCGGCCAATTCCACGTCTAGTTGTCTCATGAGACCTACCGATGCATCGAGGAGCTATAGCGGGCTCCACCCGTCACTTATTAAGTCCAATACATTCCTCATATGAATAGGTTTAAACATATCATAAACCATAACATAATCGTATCACATAAAACATGCATAAAGGAAACATAATATTTCCACATTTCAATCACAAGATATCAATAAGACACATTGATATAATAAAAACGCTTTCAAAACCATTTTCAATACCAAAATAAAAGAAAGTTAAAACTTTGTATTTATTTTTCATTAAAAAAAATGATGTCTTGTAGAGGAATCTGAAACTCAAATAATGGTCACGGCGACGGAGAATTCGTTATCTCCGCATAAGTACAGAAAGAAAAACATTCCCTTTTTTTCGTTTAGTAAAACGCTTCTTATAAAAGAGATTCCTTTTTAATAACATAAAAGTCAAAGTGGTTTATACACCGTATAAAAGAAAGTTGTGTATAAAACCAAATATGCCTCAATGAAAGGGGATTGAGACGAAGTCCATAAAAAGAAATTTTTTAAAATAAAATAGATCTATTATGTGTATTAACTATAGGTACACATAAATAAAGTAAAAATACAAAATAGGACATAATAATATCATGACATAATTTGAAAGTAGGAGATTAACCCAAAGAATGAAAGTTGGGTTAAGAAATTCCCTTACAAAGAGCATTTTTAAAATAAAATAGATCTATTATGTGTATTCACTACAAGTACACATAAATAATGTACAAATACAGGATATGACATAATAATATCATGACATAATTTGAAAGTAGGATATTAACCCAAAGAACGAAAATTGGGTTAAGAAGTTCCCTTACCTCGTGTCTGACTTGACTCAACCGTTCTTTAACCTCCTGAATAATAAACTAGAGTTAATATATACCTTATTAAGAACCATTTTTAATTTCATTATCCTTATTATATCACTTATTACAATGATATGAACATTATGTAATTATTTAAGTTAATAACGGTCGTTTTGTCGATCTTTGGTACTTGAGTCAACAATAAGCTTCTTATAATTACAAGTTGTTTATGTGGTGAAATATCCATTATATACAGAATTATATTCATGATTTAGATGTCATATATATATTATATATCCAGTATATACATTCATTTATAATATTACGTAACATTTAGAGGTGAGAAATGAAATGCACCGTTCATGGAGACGGTAAGCCGTACGTACGCATGAACGCTACTTTCATTTCAATTTCATATTTAATGGAACTAAATCATAATGATATAAATGTATAATATAATTCCAGTATAATATAGTGTATAATACCATTTACTCCATCCTTTATACATCCCACATATGGCATTAACGATTCAAATCACTTTGAGGGGGCGGTAGTCCGCACTTCCTAAAATGAAATTATCGCGTTTTACCCATAATGGAAATCATAAAGTAAGCCATAAATGAGAAATACAGAAGCATAAGTAAAACATAAACACATTATATATCATATATAAATATAGTGACATCTTAATGGCCACCTTTGAAGGTGTTATATGAGTGTTGAACAATCATCGTTTCGTGAGGCAGAAATTCTCCATCCACAGAAACCGTATGTTCTTTAACCATTAGATGTAGGTGTGTGTAAGTGTAGCTCTAATCCTTCTTATAACAACATCCTAGTATATTGAGGATACTGGTGTTGTCACAAAATAAATGAATAAAAAGAGTTTAGGGGGTTGGAGAAGAAAAATAAAACAAAACAACATTAGAAAAGACATTACCTCAAAATCGGGTAACTCTTTTTGATTTGAGCCAATGGCTTCCTTGGGAAGAGTTCTGCCCAAAGTGAGGCTTCTAGGAGTAAGGGAGGAATGTTGGGAGAGTATTTTGGCAGAGTT
The DNA here is from genome assembly GCA_963277665.1 of Viscum album. Lineage (NCBI taxonomy): Eukaryota > Viridiplantae > Streptophyta > Magnoliopsida > Santalales > Viscaceae > Viscum > Viscum album. The sequence goes on along the minus strand of OY728153.1, from coordinate 1,544,704,930 downwards.
TGGCCGAGCCAAATGGCTTGAAAGTGTAAATGAGGTGGGAGAGGTGGGGGCCTTTTATAAGTGGAGAGGAGGGGCACTTTTGGAAAGATTGAAATGTTACATTATTTCACAATGTTTTTCGGATTCTAAAGGTCCCACACTTATATAATTCGAGGCTAAGGTGATAAGGTTTCGAAATATCTTCATCCAATAGGCTTTGGACAAGTGTAAGCCTTGGATTTTGCATTATCTTCCCATTTTATTTAAATCGTTAAATAATGAGGTCATCACTACATCATCATGATGTCATAAATAATTTAATTTATTTAATGTCTAAAAATTATAAAAAAAATACTATGATGTAGGAAATCTTTTTAGCTTTCTAATGAATATTTATAATCAAAATTTGGACTTGTGTAACCCCACTTAAAAACTGTTTTAGTAAAACAACTCATGTTTGTGTCAATTTAATTTTAACATTAAATAAATATATATTAATGTCATTTTCCAACTAAAGTGGCTCCATGGGGTCCCCAAGTTGACCCATGGGTTGTCTTGGTCGGCCATGACTCATCCAATAGGAGTAGGACAAGTGTCAAGCTCATATAATATTATTAAAACATTGTTTTTACCTTAAACTACACTAATTACCTCTAATCGCGATTAAGAACTTAAAAGTTACTATTCACCAAAAAATTATTTTAATCTTATTGAACCACATTTTACTTCTTAATGACAACCATGTATGTCGGATTTTTGAAAATCAAATCACAGAAGTGGTAATATTTCATTTAAACGAAAAATCAGTTATTTAACTACCACTTAGTGGTTTCACTATTCATCAAAAATTGAAGTTTTTCAGAAAAAGGCCAAAATTTCACCCTAAGCTATAATTGATATTCTGAATTCAAAAATGATGCCTATTTTACAAAATTCCAAACATATAAGTTGCATTAATTAATTTTATAATTAATTCTCGCTGTCACAACAAATAGCGTGTTTTTAAGAAACAATTTATATCAAAAGATTGGCAATTGTTTATGTCCAATTTCAATGTTAAATTAATTCTAATGACCACCATTGGATAAAATGGTAAAAATATATTCTAATTATACTCTAAAACCACTCAATAGTATAATTTATCACTATGAATTATTTTGATTAAAAAAGTTGTTTTAAGTATTTTTCACTATCCATAAAAATTTTGAAGTTCTCAGAAAATTACAAAAAATTCAACATAGGCTAATTTCAATATTAGGAATACAAAAATAAAGTCCATTTTGAAATATAAAATTTCTATAATTTTAAAAAGTGGTTATTACTATTCATAACGGCTACTTTGATTTGTCGCGATGTTTTAGAACTCGAAGTTGCGTACAATGCAAGCTATTGCATTATTGAATGAGAAGCGTATCGTGGAAGCTCGGGGTGTTACAAAAAAATTAAGTGGAAAATTTCAATAAAAAACTTCAATAAAAAATCCCACTATAAAATTACTGTTCAACCCACTTGTGAGAAAATTATATTACAAAATTTATCTAACAAAATTCCACCAAAAAATTATTTATTTAAAAAACATTAAAAAAACATGATTACATTTAAAAGGATTAAAAAAAAATAAAAGAATATATTTTATAAATAGAGATATTTCTTTTGAATAAAGAGAAACTAATTATTTTTTAAAGTTCAATAAAAAAATATAAACATCAAAATAAGAAATATAAATTTCAACAAAGTGAACATGAGCTTCAACACATGAAACATAAAATTCAACCCACATGACATGAAGTTCAATTCCTTGAACAAAAACTTTCAACTACAAAACATATTCATCAAACATAAATTTAAAAAATAGAACATAGTTACTAAATTTGAGATAAAAAACACAAATATATCATTCATATAACATTATAACTATAAAATATAACCTTGGGATTCCTATTATTTCATTAAAAAACTAAAATAAATAATCACCATGTAAAGGGAAAAAATAAAACCCAAAGCTGGTGTGAAGGGGAAATAAAGAGAGTAAACCTAGGAATGGGTTCATCATTGCAAGAGGGGGAAATAGAAAAAAGTAGAGATTGGGGAAGTACAAGATTAATCATCATCATTGGAAGGGGGATTTGAGGGATACGAATGGAAAAAGATTGTTAGAAATCTAGGATATACTAATGGTTTTAAATAGTTGGTATAACTTAAGAAACTGTTGGCATAACCTATACCAACAGTTTCCCAAGCTATTGGTAATATCTCTATGGGGACTGATCTATACCAATGGTTCCTTAGAACCATTGTTAATATTCTTTAGAACTATTTGTACCCCCCCACTAGGCAAAAACTTTCATCTAGTATGCACCCCTACAAACAACCTGTAAACAAAACTTATATACAACCAATCACATTACATATTCAAAATAGGAAAAATATTATATATTTTACATTCAATTGACTAATAACATTAAAACCAAATGATAATGCATATATACAATTGGTTTTAATCATAAGACAACATTCACATGGTTGGATGTGTCACAAATATAAAGTTATAAATGGAGAAGATTAATATCTTTCTCTAAAAAATCATCGCCATAACCACTACTACCATCTTAGGTAATCACTACCATCACCCTCATCATGAGTATAATCACTAGCACCATTATTTTCAACAACATCAACACCATCACAACCAGGAAAGTCTTTGCCTGATCACCACTAACACCATCATCGCCATTGCCAGCGACATCATATGAAGTGTGCATCGTCTACATCCATGTGTCAAAACCCCCAAAAATCTCTAGTGGAAATGATGGAAATAAAGATGCCATAGATTTTATGAACTACTCAATGACATTTTGATTTCTTTCACGCTCTTATGTGACTATTTTTATGGCCTATATTTCTTATACATGAGTCTCTTGCAACTCTATGCTATTAGAGGTGTTTGAATATTTTAAAGTGGGCCAATACCTAGTAGAAAATATACTCTTCTCATGCTTACAATTGACTCTCTCTTCATTCTCATCACCTAATACCCTATATCAAATGATTATTTAGCAAGAAGTTGTCACCTTCATTATAATCATTGGTATCTAAAGCACACTATTGACAATATAAATGAGATATTTAGTTATGAAATAGATAAAATTTTAATGAATTATATTTATAATTACAATATTTTCTTGCATATATTCATTAACATCACTCCCATATTTCTTCTTTTTTCTCGAGAAAAATAGTTTTGCTCGAGGTACACACATTTCAATGTTCAAAAATTACAATTACAAATGACAATGAATGTAAGAAAATAATATTTTCTACAACCTAATGTCTTTTATTCTTTTCAACTAAATTCCAAAAAAACATAATTAAAATTAGTTATACTTGAAAAATACATGGCTTCTTTCATGTTCTTACACAGTCTTTCATCCCAAAGTGTTCACATACTTTATAACACTTTTTTTTAATTTTTTTATGTGGATAATCCTAAAAAAGAAAATTAAATAATATAAAACAAATTATTAATACAAATTATAATAATTTTCAATAAAAAAAACTTTGTGCCCGATCTACCAGTCCATACAACACATAACTCATATGTAACACCTTGAGATTTTAAAATATGAACATCATATTCGACATCATGTATGACACGCAACACCAAGCGTAGAAGACAATATAACATCCTGAGACTTTATGATATATTTATTTTTAAATAAATTCAATCACTTCAATTACATGCAATGTTGGCAACACCGGGTTTGAATGAAATGTAATACTCTATTAAAATATTAATATTTAAACATTACCAATATAACCCAGTCGTTAAATTGGTGGGTATGAATAGTACTAACTAAATTATGAAATTTATATGGTTTACATATGTATAAAATAAATAAAATTTATATCTTTTTATTATAGATAAAACTAGAACCATTTAAATGAAAAAATTAATGTTTTCTGAAAAACTGTATTTTTTTTCTAAAAGACGGTTTAGTCGCGCTTTGCACACATAATTTATAATTAATTTTTATCACTTTTAGAAAATGTATCTTAAAAAATAAAATTAATTTATTAAATCTAAATGTAAAAATTATCGTAGGGTTATTTTATAGGATTTTTTTGAAATGTTTCTTTTTTTAATGAATAGTGAAAAATACTGAATTTTAATTGAAAACTATCTATTCGTTTAAATTATTTATAAAGTTAAATTATATTTTAAATTGGTTATGAATTAAAATTAGTTAAATTATATATCTATTTATCCAATTTAGGTAATTTAAACCATTTTCATATTTAATTTTGATATAAAAACTTAGTAAACTTTTGAACATTTTCTCTTTGAAAACCCGCTTTCTCGCTGCGTCTGTGAGATTAATTTTAAATAAAAAATTTCCACTTCTGTGAATGGAATTTAAAAAAATGGATTCTATATTTGGAATAATAATAGTTTATATTATAAAATACGTTTAACTTAATTTTTTACCATAATTTATAGTAAAAAGAGTAAAAATTATTTTTTGTGGAGGTAAAAATGGATTTATCGAGGGTTTAAACTAAAAAGATAAGGGTTAAAATGACCTAAAAGCTTGTATAAAATCTATTTTATGTATATATTTCGACACTATAATTTAAAATTATTGATAATAATCCATTTTGGACCGTTTTGGAATGTGAAAAATGTGGGTACACCTTTTTCTTTCCAAAAATTACAAGTGTGCCACTCAAATCACTTATAAAAGGTCACCTCCTCTCCTCACTTATTCACACCATAAAACCATTTTGGTTCAGACAATACCTGACCAAATCACTTCCCAAATTCCATACCCTCATTTTATAATCCTTATTTTTTTCATTAAATCAACTTAGGAGTGTTTTTGGTGCAAACCTAAGGAGGTTACTTGAATAAGAGGTAACATTCTTTAACGAGCGTTTTTATTTTATTTCTTCCCCAACCCACTTTAATTATTATTAAACCATGATGATATAATAAAATAAGTATGTTACATACACTTATATGTTATTATTTCATGGTAATGTGCTAAAAAAATCCCTACTACCATCAAATGAGTTACGGAATCATAATTCGTGTGTACGACAGACTACCGCCTCACGAACTGATGTCATTGGTTTTTCCATTAACACCTATAACGGTTGGGTATGATGATGGATATAAATTATATATATAATATTTATAACATAATTATACCTTTGGAGTCATTATATCATATATACCTTTTTTACTTTCCATTCCTTAGGGGATACGATAACGTCGCTCGTGTGTACGGAGGACTACCGCCTCGTGAAACGATGTGATTTGTCTTTCACTAACACTTTACATGGAAGATAATAAGAATAATATTAATAAATATATGGGATATAAATTACATAATTATAATATTAATGACATATTTATCATTCTTAAAATATAATATAACATTTTCTTTCTTACACCGAAAAATGATAACGTCGTTCGTGTATGTGTGGACTATCGCCTTCACAAAGCGATGCGAATCTCTTTTCACCATCACACCAAAAGGATTATATATATATATATACATGTATATTTAAATAAATAATATGGTATATATTATATTATGATCATTTATGAAAGATAAAATATTAATTAAATTCTTTCCATAATGATCATTGAAAAATGGAAATGTTACTCATGCGTACATACGACCTACCGTTTCTATGATTGTAACGTAGTTAATTTTTCATAACCATATTTAATTATTAGTTTTAAAATTATTATTGATTTATTTTTATTCTGGATATGTTTAAATAATGACCTCTTTGACCATAGTCAACCCACCAAAGTCATTTTTGTTACATAATCCAAATATTGTTGAAACATTTGACATAAATTTAATTGATTAAGTAATCATATATAACACAGTAATAAGTGGAATAAAATGAATAATAAAATCTAAAAGTTTTCTTAAGAAAGTAAATAATTAACATAAGTTTATTATCCATGAAGATAAAGAACATATGTGAGGATTCAGACTCAAGGTAAGAGTTTTTCATCTCACTTTTACTTTCGTTAGATATATGTAATATTCACCACATATTTATTTTGTGTGGTGTATATACTTCCATTTTTGTATGTTATATATTGAATTCATTTATCTTTATGGTGTGGAACGCGCGTCGCTGGTATGCAAATTTGTAATATTTATTTACCTACCAACTACTGTAGAAGCGTCGAGCAGGGTCAAACCACAGAGAGAATGTGAGTAGACACTAGGAATATCCTCTTTTAAAAATGTTCAGGAAAATGATTTCTTCATGTGATCAATAAATAAGAAGTTTTAAAAACTAAATGACTATTTAAATTAACTAAAACTATCTAAGTGAACTAAATTATGGAAGAAACTGGCAGAGATGAAAGTGTCAGAGTCGTGACGTCTGTTCAAGAGCATGCAATGTCAATTATTTAATTCCCACATCTGAATATTTATTTATTCAATTATCACCAATTCCAAATTTAATCAAAATGTTATCTGGTATCATTCTCTTATGTTAGACAGTATTCTAATTTTTACACAAATTATCCATTATTTCATTCTCTGTCCTGACGAATAATTTGCGCATCATTATAGTACTGAATCACTTGGTGACATACGACAACCCATTTATCACAAAGTCAAAGTATCTACATGCATCAGGTTCAATCACATTAGATTACTGATTAAGTATCACTCATGCAAGTTTGAAGGATAGAGCACACAAAATATTAATTTTTCCAATCAATATATTTATTTATTCATAATTCGCTCGCGCGCTTGATCAAATTCCGAATAAATAAATTCTATGATAAACTCCCACCCATGATTACTTATTAGGTATCACATGAACAAGAACCAAATCATGTGTGCAGAGCCCAAATGAAAATTAATTTAAATGAAGATATAATTAATTAAATAAAAATCTAATTAAAATTAATTTAAAAGGCAATCAAACATGGGAATAAATTAAAGACATGTGATTACCGTCACTTTCGTCACAACTCTAACACAAAAATAATTAGCCTACCATTACGATGAAAACACAACACATAAAATAATAAACAGTTATCACCATGATCATGTTTTTTCTATGGTCACTGCAAGCTACCGTCGAAGATCACACAACAATCATCCTCGCTCTGCTCCATGTAGTTGCTGACGCCACACCTGAATCAAAAAACCGCGCCACTAAAAATATGATCAGATATGTGTTCGCTATCACTGTGCAAAGTCACTCTTTAGAAGCCAAATAGGGATATTTTAGGGGATAGGGGTTTTTTTTTTTTTTTTTAATTTTATGGGGTAGGTTTTAAATTAATTAGGGAAATGGGTCTCTTGAGCGCCACATGGTCCGGCGCTCAAGAGTTTTGGAAGTGGAGCGCCACTTCAAGTGGCGCTCCACCAATTTTTCGGAAAAAAATCTCAGCGCCACTTGAAGTGGCGCTGAAAAAACAAATTCAAACCGTGCAGCGCCACTTCAAGTGGCGCTGCACCCTTCTGCCGAATTCATTCGGCGCCACTTGAAGTGGCGCCGAAACTCCACCCCATCCTATAAATAGGACCCTCGCCCCCCACCCCATTCCTCATTCCTACCTCACCCACCCCCATTTCTCTCTCCCTATCCCTTCCTCTCTCTCTCTCTCTCAAAGTTTTTTTTTGCGTTCTTCGGTTGCGGTGAAGCCTTGCCTCTTCGGTTGCTCTGCCTGTGTACCTACGTCGTCACAAATTTGAGGTAAATCTTTCTTTAAATTTATTTAATAGTTTTATTTAATAATTTAGTTGTTTAATTTATAGAATTAGTATATAATGTTTGTATTTTATAAATAGTATGGTTTTTTTTAATGTAATTAGATAATGAAATGATTAGTTAGTTAAATAATTAATCATAATTAGTTGATTAATCAATGCTAATTAAGTTATTAATTAATCATAATTAGGTAAATAGTTAAATGTAATTAGATTATTAATTAATGATTATTAGCTAATTAATTAATCATAATTAGCAAATTAATTAATCATAATTATTTAATTAATGAATCATAATTAGTTAATTAATTCATTATAATTAGGTTATTAATTAATGGTAAGTAGGTAATAAATAATCATAATTAGTTAATTAAATAATCATAATTAGTTAATATCATAATTAATTAATTAATTAATCATAACTAGTTAATTAATTAATCATAATTAGTTAATTAATTAATCATAATTAGTTAAGTAATTAATCGTAATTAGGTAATTAATTAATCATCGTAATTAGTTAACTAAATAATCTTAATTAGCTAAGTAATTAATCATTAGTAGTAAATTAATTAATCATAATTAGTTAAGTAATTAATCGTAATTAGTAAATTAATTAATCATAATTAGGTTATTAATTAATCATAATTAGGTTATTAATTAATCATAATTAGTTAATTAATTAATCATTAGTAGTTAATTAATTAATCATAATTAGGTTATTAATTAACCGTAATTAGGTTATTAATTAATCATAATTAGTTAATTAATTAATCATAATTAGGTAATTTATTAATCATAAGTAGGTAATTAATTAATCCTAATTAGGCTATTAATTAATCCTAATTAGGTTATTAATTAGTCATAATTAGGTAATTAATTAGTCATAATTAGGTAATTAATTAATCATAATTAGGTTATTAATTAATCATAATTAGGTAATTAATTAATCCTAATTAGGTAATTAATGAAACATAATAGGTTATTAATTAATCATAATTAGCTAATTAATTAATCATCATTAGGTAATTAATGAAACATAATTAGTTAATTAATTAATCATAATTAGGTAATTAATTAATCATAATTAGTTAATTAAATAATCGTAATTAGGTAATTAATTAAGCATAATTAGTTAATTAAGTAATCATAATTAGGTAAGTAATTAATCATAATTAGTTAATTAATTAATCAAAATTAGTTAATTAATTAATCATTAGTAGTTAATTAATTAATCATAATTAGGTTATTAATTAATCCTATTTAGGTTATTAATTAATCCTATTTAGGTTATTAATTAAGCATAATTAGTTAATTAAGTAATCATAATTAGGTAATTAATTAATCATAATTAGTTAATTAATTAATCATAATTATTTAATTAATTAATCATTAGTAGTTAATTAATTAATCCTATTTAGGTTATTAATTAATCCTATTTAGGTTATTAATTAATCATAATTAGGTTATTAATTAATCATAATTAGGTTATTAATTAATCATAATTAGGTTATTAATATATCCTAATTAGGTTATTAATTAATCATAATTAGGTTATTAATTAATCATAATTAGGTTATTAATTAATCATAATTAGGTTATTAATTAATCATAATTAGGTTATTAATTAATCCTAATTAGGTTATTAATTAATCCTAATTAGGTTATTAATTAATCCTAATTAGGTTATTAATGAAACATAATTAGGTAATTAATTAATCGTAATTAGGTAATTAATGGAACATAATTAGTTAATTAATTAATCATAATTAGGTAATTAGTTAACCATAATTAGGTTATTAGTTAACCATAATTAGGTTATTAGTTAACCATAATTAGGTAATTAGTTAACCATAAGGTAATTAATTAATCGTAATTAGGTAATTAATGGAACATAATTAGTTAATTAATTAATCATAATTAGGTAATTAATTAACCATAATTAGGTAATTAGTTAACCATAATTAGGTAATTAGTTAACCATAATTAGGTAATTAGTTAACCATAATTAGGTAATTAGTTAACCATAAGGTAATTAATTAATCGTAATTAGGTAATTAATGGAACATAATTAGTTAATTAATTAATCATAATTAGGTAATTAATTAACCATAATTAGGTAATTAGTTAACCATAATTAGGTTATTAGTTAACCATAATTAGGTAATTAGTTAACCATAAGGTAATTAATTTATCATAATTATGTTGTTAGCGAAGTAGTTATATTATTCAGTGAAGTAGTTATATTAATCAGCGAAGTAGTTATATTAATCAGCGAAGCAGTTATATTAATTAGCCAAGTAGTAGTAAATTGCCTATGGAATATACCTTTGCATTACATTCTAGGAATGATAATGAATTTAGTTTTCAATCTACCTTGACCTCGGTTTGTAATTGAAGTTATGAACTTGAATTTAGTAGTTCAATATATTTTTTGCATATTAAGTGTTAGAGTTATCATGAAATGATTGCTCTCTTGAGTAAAGTATCCCCGGGTAGAGGGGCTTTGGGTCGGACCACCTACTTTCCTGGAGGCTTGCCTTGTCTAGGAAAGTGAATGGGGTTGGCTATCTGTCGCTCCGGGCTTACTCATGTGGAGACTTTCAATTTCATATAACTCTATGCTTTTACATGACATGTTCGTGTACCTCATGCATATAATGCATGTGGATATGTATAAATATATTTGACTTCTATTTTTGGGTAAGTAACACAAACTTGTGGGTTGTGTAAATAGTTACACATCAATATGGTTTGAACATATTGATTTGGTGGAGGGATTAGGATTCCAACATAAATTACTAGAAGCATGCATATATAAATTGATTCTTTAATCAGATTTAATTAATAACAGTGGTTTCTTTTAGATAAAAAAGATGGTCGCCGCTTATATTTATTGCAACGGTCAAATAATTGAGACAGAACAAGGATGCAGTTATAGTATACATCCAGAAGCTGTTGTGATGCTTGGAGGATGTACTACTTTGGAAGCTGTGCAAAGGAAAATCCATCGGAGGTTAAAACTCGCGAGGAATCAAGTAATAGAGTCCATTACATTCAGACATCTTCAATTTATAGATAGGTTTTGGCATGTGCCATATCCGGTAAATGATGATGATGATTGGGAATATATACTTTCATTGGTTAAGTATATACCTGAGAATCAAATGATGGAGTTGTATGTCACTATAGCTACAATGGAGGTTCCATCGACATTGGAAGTTGACCCATCTCAAATTCATGAAACTATGTCATATGCTCCTTCACATCAAGACGTTCCATCAGCATCAGTAGTTATTCCATCATTTCCATCAGCCACAGTTTCAATGGATAGTCCTCCACATACTTTAGATGCATTGGTTGATGAATTTGAGGATGATGACAATTTTGAACAAGATGAAGAGGAAGTTGAAGAAGAAGAAGAGCATGCGGAAGATCAGTCTGTACCAACTCATGCGAGGTTCAACCGACCGTTGAACCATCCTCCACTATTGGCTTCCTGGTCGACTGAAGGCATGAATCGCTTGCCAGAATTTGATTATTCAGTTATCACTCCCAGTTCAGAATTTCCAGGAATCATTGGTGGCATAAATCGAGTGTCAGATAACGATGTTCTGTATATTGGCAGAGAGTTTGAGAGCAAAGAAGCAATGAAAAATGTGATAAAACAATATCACATTGAAAGACATTACTCATATGTTGTAGAAGAGGCAAAGAGATCTTATTATTTGATCCGTTGTGACAAATTTGAATCGAACTGTCAAATGCGTCTGCGAGCTATTATTGATAACACTTTTCACAGCTGGCGCATCACTAGATTTACTCCACACACATGTGTGAACCCAAGCTTGGCACAGGAACACTCTTCATTAGATGTTGAGTTTGTTTCAACTATTATTGTTGAAATGATTAGAGCATGTCAAGATGTCCCCGTGGTTCTGGTCATTGAGCGAATCAAACAGCTTTTTGGGTATCGAATCTCTTACTGGAAGGCATGGGCAGCACGACAAAAGGCTATTGTGAAAGTGTATGGTGATTGGGATGACTCTTATCGAGTTCTACCACAACTGTTGGAGCTTCTACGCCACAATAATCAAATAGTCTATCGGTTACATACAGTTGAATATGTTAACCAACAGAACCAACTTGACCGCTCAATGGTTGTGTTTGATAGATTATTTTGGACATTTTTACCATGTGTGGCGGCTTTTAGACATTGCAAGCAGTTCATACAAATTGATGGCACATTTCTGTATGGAAAGTATACCGGAACTTTATTGATTGCCGCCACACAAGATGGAAATCGAGCCCCTCTGCCTATAGCATTTGCAATTGTGGAGAAAGAGAACTTCTCATCATGGAGCTGGTTTCTGGCATGTCTCCGAGAGTTTGTTACAGATGCAGAAGGGATTTGTCTTATTTCTGATCGCCACCGTGCAATCAAGGAGGCGATACAGTCTGAGGGTCTTTCGTGGAGACCACCATATGCCCATCATCGATACTGTATTCGACACATTGCCAGCAATTTGCGAAAGAAGTTCAAGAATGAGTCGATGAAAAAGGCAATCTTAAAAATTGGTATGAACATCCTTTTCTGTTTAAAATGTTTTTGTCGTAGTTATTTTCATAACTATTCAGATGACTGCCTGTATGATAGCATATGAGCCTCAACAACAAAGGATGGAGGAGCGTCTTCAAGATATCCACAGAGTGAATCCAGAAGTGTATGATTACATGATGCAAATTCCAAAGCAGAAATGGTCGTTGGCATATGATGATGGGAGGAGATATGGTCATATGACGACCAACATCGTAGAATGTATAAATGGAGTTTTCAAGGGTGTTCGAAAACTACCTATCACAGGTAAATACGAATATTTCAATATATGTTACTCAGAAGAGTTACTATTATAATATAATATTTGTATAATGTCGTAAATCTAAATTTCAGGGTTGGTACAAGAGACCTTCTATCGTAGTGTAAAGTACTTTCTGGAACGAGGAAAGCAAGCTGAAGAGGGCTTGAACAGAGGGATGCGCTATGGACACAATTTCCAACGCGAGCTAGATACAATTCTTCAGGAGGCCGCTACTTACCGTGTAACTGCATTTAATCGTCCAGAGCAACGATTTGAGGTCGCTGAGCCCGGTGATGCTATGGCATGTAGCAATGGTCGTGTGCGAGTTGTTTTATTGGAGAAGCGTTACTGTGATTGTGGCAACTTTCAGGCACTGAGATATCCCTGCGGCCATGTGATTGCTGCATGTGCTTACGTACACGTATCTTGGGAGCAGTTCATTGATCCAGCTTATCGACTCGAGAGCATCAACTCCTGCTACAATACTCCGTGGATGCCAATCGGGGAATATCAGAATTTTCAGCTACCTGATGGCGCACCCACGCTTCTACCAAACAGCAACAGACTTCGACCTAAAGGGAGGCCAAAGTCAACTCGTATTCGGAATGAGATGGATTGGCCTAGTGAACATCCAGCTGGACGGCGGTGCAGCATATGCCGCCAGGAAGGTCATACGAAGACACGTTGCCCTAGACACATAGGGCAATCATCTAATGGTTAAAATGAATCATGTATTCTATCAGTTACTGTAAAACTTTGTACATGTAATTATTTTTATCATTTCACCATTTTTAATCATATTTGTCTTACTTGTAAATAGGGTAATTTTTTGAAAATGTACCACGATTTCACGTGACATTTTTTGTCGAACGATCAACATTACATGAGTAGCTTTAAACAAACAACACCAACTCAAAAAAAGGAATGTACCTGTATAAGAAAACAAAACCATTTGAAGGGAGGTATTATACCATCAGGAAGAGAGATTCTAGAAATGTGCAATGTTATGACAAACCTGTAGATGAAATGTGTCAGTTCCCCACTAGATGTGCATGTTTCTTCAAAATTTTCAGGCTGGAGATAATCCACCATAGGTTTCACATAGCCTTATGTCTTCCATGGATTAATGTCAAACACTTCAACCAATTTGTTTACTTTATGGGGAAGTAAAACCTCATTCCTTTGAATATGCACATTACCATGAACATATAAAATCATAATTTTGCAAGGAAAACTACTAATCTCATGTTCACTGAAATACCCCTTAACGTAAGAATGATACAAATAGTGTAAGTACCCAATAACAAGATTCCAATCCATTTTGAAGGATAATGGGGATGACAAGGAAACATCAACCCCCAGGCCCACCCCTTCCACCCATTCAACCAACTTCGGTAACTCCTATAGAAGTAGTTTTTCAAAAAAATGAAATGTCACACCACCACAGCTTTCTACATCCATATTAACCCCCCAATTCAGTTTCATTAAATGTGGACAGTCCCCATTTTTACCAAAGTCAATGATGCACTATTAAACCATCACTTTTCAACCCCCGCCTCAAAAATACAAAATGCTTTGAGGGATGAGAAATGATTCGGTGCATTTTAGAACATTGAAATGTGTCGAATCATTTCTCATCCCTCAAAGCATTTTGTATATTTGAGGGGGGGGGGGGTTAATAGTGCATCATTAACTTTGGTAAAAATGAGGGCTGTCCACATTTAATGAAACTGAATTGGGGGGTTAATATGGATGTAGGAAGCTGTGGTGGGGTGACATTTCATTTTTTTGAAAAACTACTTCTATAGGAGTTACCGAAGTTGGTTGAATGGGTGGAAGGGGTGGGCCTGGGGGTTGATGTTTCCTTGTCATCCCCATTATCCTTCAAAATGGATTGGAATCTTGTTATTGGGTACTTACACTATTTGTATCATTCTTACGTTAAGGGGTATTTCAGTGAACATGAGATTAGTAGTTTTCCTTGCAAAATTATGATTTTATATGTTCATGGTAATGTGCATATTCAAAGGAATGAGGTTTTACTTCCCCATAAAGTAAACAAATTGGTTGAAGTGTTTGACATTAATCCATGGAAGACATAAGGCTATGTGAAACCTATGGTGGATTATCTCCAGCCTGAAAATTTTGAAGAAACATGCACATCTAGTGGGGAACTGACACATTTCATCTACAGGTTTGTCATAACATTGCACATTTCTAGAATCTCTCTTCCTGATGGTATAATACCTCCCTTCTCATCTCACCTTACCAAGAAAAATTATCTAGAGCTTTTGAGGTTGATTTATACTCAGGGGCATGACAAAATTGCAAAGATGTTTCTATTGTTACTAGACACATAGGGCAATCATCTAATGGTTAAAATGAATCACGTACTCTATCAGTTACTGTAAAACTTTGTACATGTAATTATTTTTATCATTTCACCATTTTTAATCATATTTGTTGTACTTGTAAATAAGGTAATTTTTGGAAAATGTACCACGATTTCACGTGACATTTTTTGTCGAACGATCAACATTACATGAGTAGCTTTAAACAAACAACACCAACTCAAAAAAAGGAATATACCTGTATAAGAAAACAAAACCATTTGAACTATTAAATGAAAATGTCATCAGTTATTTATAATGAAAGATGAACTTACAGTGACTACAAAACAAAAACGAGGAAACTCTGAACGTCTTCACCCCAACACCCCAACACGGGAGACAACAACTAACCCAATGTGTTTATGCTTCTTTCAAAATTATATGCTAAATTACATATCTTACATGATAAAAGTCATAACTTACATGAAATTAATGTTTTATTGTTTGCACATTCAGATGGAGCAGCCACTTTTATCTTGCCAGGAGACGCACGTGTCGCGCGATGTGTTGGCGCGACGACCTGTTAGACATCTTCATGTTCGGAGAGCGCACCGTTTTCATCATGAGGCACCGCCGGCAGCTATTTGTCCATACCTTAGACGTGCAGGCTTTTATGGAGTTGCTATGTGTGACTTCAAGACCATCGACCATCATTTGATAGCTGCATTGGTTGAGAGATGGCGGCCAGAGACACACACATTTCATCTCCCAGAGGGGGAGATGACTATTACATTAGAGGACGTTGCCTACATGCTGGGGTTACCTATCCATGGAGATGCAGTTACGGGGGCCAGTACCGGCGATTGGGTTGCAGTCATACAGAGGCTGCTAGGCATTGACGTCATCGGCGCACGGGGTGTCCTTCAGGGTTCGCGCTTGCGAATGAGGTGGCTCGATCAGCATTTCGATGTCATTCCAGATGATGCAGACGAGGAGACGCTTCTTCAGCACACACGTGCATACATTTTGCGGCTGCTCGGAGGCATGTTGTGTGTCGACTACTCCACCGCTTTGGTACACATGATGTACCTCCCATTACTTGAGGATCTGGATCAGACTGCGACATACAGTTGGGGATCCGCTGTATTAGCACATCTGTACAGATCTCTCTGCACCAGTTGTCAGGCCGATTCACATCAGATTGCAGGTTGCATGGTGTTAGTACAGATGTGGGCCTGGGAGCGTTTTCCACGCATCGCTCCTCGAGTTGTCGCACCGCTTGCACCGGAGCTGCTTCAGGACTGTCCTCGGGGACGATGGTATGTCTACGTCATTACTTTCGGTTATTTAGTACTTTTGTTATTGTTTTTTATAAACTTACCATAGGTTACTCTTTTTTCACCAGGTGGAGTCAGTCTCAGAAGTTTGCACATACTCCGAGACATAGTGTGCACAGCTTCAGACAGATATTCGATGCTATAGTGCCGGCTGATGTAAGTTAAACAGTACTTTTTTGTAAGAAAATTTGTTTTGTTATCACTATTTTAAGTTATTTCAATATAATCTCAGTAAAATTATCATGCTATTATATGACTTATTTTTTGAGTTTACATTTCAGGTTTCATGGACTCCTTATACAGGTTATGTCTACGCATCACTTCCACTATACTGCACATCTTTGCCTGGAGATCGTGCTGCAGTAGTACCACTCATTCACTTCCACATCGTTGAGTGGCACCAGCCAGACCGGGTCATGCGCCAGTTCGGTTTTATACAGCATATCCCCTTGGCACCGCGACAGTCTACCGAGTTACATTCGATTGTGCTTATAGGTAGACAGACGACAGACTGGCGGCGACATCATGCATCTTATATCCAGCTTTGGGACAGGCGTGCCCGATTCAGTATCTTTCCACAGGGATATATCACATCACACTCTGATTTATCTGATCAGGGGGATTATGCACACTGGTATCGACGACATACCATCATGTACCTTACACGTCAGGGGATTGGCATTCAGCGATTGGTATGTTTACTAAGATTTATTAATTTTGTTTAACTCATTTTTGATATTAATTTGATTGTCATTTCATTTGCAGGCAGACGCCATTGGTCAGCTTGCACATTCCACGCAGCCTCAGGAGCATGCATATATTCTGCGGGAGGTAGTTCATCGGGATGTGGTGGCTCTATTGGATCATCTCCGGTTGATACGTGACAGTTTTTTTGATGAGGAGCCACAGATATATCCTGATCCATATCTTCAGGCAGAGGCACCTGAGGATGACGATGTCCCTGCTATGCCTGCTGAGGAGGATGCACCGCCACCACCGCCGCCAGCTGGACGACAGAGACGAGCACATCCAGGGGGGCAGAGGCGACCACATCGACATCCGAGAGCGGCTCCTGCAGATGTCGTCGCACCACAGACAGACGATCTCGCCCAGCCGACTGATGATTTTGCACAGCAGGGAGACATTTATATACCGCATATGGCGTCTCCGCAGACTACTATGGACTTCGATCTGGGTGCAGTCACACAGCTTATGGCGGCCCCCTCTCCTCCCGACGAGGCCTTCTTCAGTACCCCATTTCTACCATTTATAGGAGCTTCAGAGCCATATGTCACCCCATATGGTTTTGGGGCATCCTCACATGATTTTGGGGCGTCCTCACATGATTTTGGTCAGTCCTCTACACAGCATCATGAGGAGGCACCAGAAGCACCGGAAGAGGAGGAACCTGCAGAGAGGACACCGGAGCGACATGGACGTCGGACGCGGAGAGGACGTGACATTCAGACATCGCGTTGTGGTACCGGGGGGCATCGTCGTTGATGTTTTTGGATGCAATGTTGTATATATTAAAAAACTTATTCACTATGATAAGTAACTGTTGTTTAAGTCAAATAACAAGAAAATCAAAAATCTATTAAATACAAACTTATTTCAATTAACTATTAAATTATAAAGTACATGTACAATATAAATAAAATTTGTCACAGCGAGTTAACCATTAATAATTAATAATTATAATGACAAATAATAATTAATAATTATATTACTAACTAATTAATTATTGTATATAAAATAATAATATTTTATAGACGTTTAAAGTCACATAGTTGAAACATTTTTAAGTTACAACTAGGTGGTTTTGAAAGCCTATAAAATATTTTCTATCGACATTTTTTACGTAATTTTTTTATCTTCATCTATTCAGTATATGTTTAATCCAAGTTTCAAGTTTCATTCATATTGGTCATATGGATTATGTTTTATAGACGTTTAAAGTCACATAGTTGAAACATTTTTAAGTTACAACTAGGTGGTTTTGAAAGCCTATAAAATATTTTCTATCGACATTTTTTACGTAATTTTTTTATTTTCATCTATTCAGTATATGTTTAATCCAAGTTTCAAGTTTCATTCATATTGGTCATATGGATTATGTTTTATAGACGTTTAAAGTCACATAGTTGAAACATTTTTAAGTTACAACTAGGTGGTTTTGAAAGCCTATAAAATATTTTCTATCGACATTTTTTACGTAATTTTTTTATTTTCATCTATTCAGTATATGTTTAATCCAAGTTTCAAGTTTCATTCATATTGGTCATATGGATTATGTTTTATAGACGTTCAAAGTCACATAGTTGAAACATTTTTAAGTTACAACTAGGTGGTTTTGAAAGCCTATAAAATATTTTCTATCGACATTTTTTACGTAATTTTTTTATTTTCATCTATTCAGTATATGTTTAATCTAAGTTTTAAGTTTCATTCATATTGGTCATATGAATTATGTTTTATAGACGTTCAAAGTCACATAGTTGAAACATTTTTAAGTTACAACTAGGTGGTTTTCAAAGCCTATAAAATATTTTCTATCGACATTTTTTACGTAATTTTTTTATTTTTATCTATTTAGTATATTTTTAATATATGTTTTAAGTTTCATTCATATTGGTCATTTAGATTATATTTTATAGGCTTTCAAAGTCACATACTTGAAACATTTTTAAGTTTCAAGTAGGTGGTATTGAAAGACTATATGTTTAACAATATTTCAATTTTTTTTATAAATAGTTACTTATAACTATGTAAATATATACATGTATAAATATATAATTATATATATACAAGTATAACTATAATTACAATATAATTCTAAATATAATTATAAATATAATTCTACACACACACATACACACACACACATATATATATATTTATATATGAATATTAAATATATTTATAAATAAATTTTAGATATATATGTAACAATATTTTCATAATTATATATTTTAAATATATTCATATTCATATAATTATAAATATTTATATTTAAAGATTAGTTTATAATTATATAATTACAAATATATTTTTTATTTAAAAAATATATATAAATAGATTTATATTTATAAATATTTATTTTTAATTATATATATATATAATTATATTTATACACACACATATAATTATATATATACATAAATATAATTTCATAATTATATAATTATAAATATAATAATAATTAATTTAGCATTTTTAAATACATATTTATAAGATTATTTTTAAAATTTTATTTATTTATTTTGAAATTATTTATTAAAAAGAGATGAGGTGAAAAACAATTAAAAAAAAGAAATAAAACAAAACCAGAAAAAAAAAACAAAACCAGAAAAAAAAAACAAAACCAGAAAAAAAAAAAGGGTGGCAAAGCGCCACTTCAAGTGGCGCTAGCCACCCGAATTGTTGAGCGCCACTTCAAGTGGCGCTCAACAACCCCCTTTCCCTAATTAATTCTAACCTAGACCCATTTTAATAAAAAAAAAAAAAAACCCATACGGGCAAAAATGCCGCCAAATAGAACATCGATGACATGTCCGAACCACTGCTGCGCTCCCGAAATGGAAGAGGGGTGGTCACTGGATGTTGTGCTGATCAGCTAAGGTGGTTGGTTTGGCCGCATATTGAAGGTGAGAATGGTTTTCCACTAGTTCGGACCAAGAAGGGCTGCTCACTGCTTGTTGTGTGATGAAGTGGCTGAGAGGGAATAGGGGGAGGAGGCTAGGTGTGGGGCGTCAGGTCCATGGGATGATGGAGTATGGGCGGCGGGTGAGGTGCTCGTGATCGTGGGGCAGGCGGGTCAGTGGAGGGAGGGGAAGGGGGGAGGGGATGGGGCGGCAGGGGTAGGGGGGAGAGGATGGGGCCGAGAGCGGGTCAGGGAAAGGGGGCGCAGAGGGTGAGGGGTGAGAGATAGGGGAGGGGGTCCAGGGGAGATAAGTGGGGTGATGAGTGTGTGGGCTAGGAGGTTGATAGGGGAGCGGGTCCGTTGGTGAGCGGGATGGGGAAGGGGAATTAAGGGGGTTCAGATTGGAGAGAGAAGGGGTAAAGGGGGTGGGGTGACATGGGTAGGGGGAAGGAATGGGTCAAGGGTAGGTGGGGTAGGCGTGGGTAGTTAAGGGGGGGGGATAAAAAATGTTAAATATAATACTACTATTAAATATAATAATAAATTGATAAAAAATACTATTTTATTAATACATTAGAATAATGAAATAAAATAAAATATAAATAGAAAATTAAAATATATACATACTAATAAGAATTAATAAAATAAAATAAACTAACATTAGTGAAATTAATAATAATAATAATATAGTTTTAAATATAATATATAAAATTAATATAACTAATAAAAATTCTAAATTACTAATATAAGCATATAAATTAACTAAAAATTATCAAAATATCTAAACTACTACAAAACTACAAAAATAAACTAAAAATATAAAAATGTATAAACTAATTAATTAAAACTAAGTTAGAAAATTATAAAAATACATGTGAAAAAGATTTTGTACTCCTGGGCGAAACAATCACAAAGAAAACACAAGTGGACCCATAGACAAATCAAAACATCAAAATTACAAGTTCAAAAATTTTCAATCTCTTTTACCCATAAAATATCATGCTTTATTTAAAAATCCAATTTTCAAAAACCATTTTTCTTCCACTCGCATCCTTTCCAAAACAAGTACGTGCACTCATGTATCATGTGACCTACCTCTCCATCACTCTCATCTCTCAAAAATATTTGATCAAAGTCATGATCAATTCTCATACACATGCATGTTTACCATAGGATTGACATGAATTTCACATATCAACTATTAGAAATCAAAATAATGCACCAATATCAAGGACTTTACATGAGGTTCAAATGTCTCTGAGATTACGGGATGGTGGGTACAAAAAATTGTGACAGTTTTTTGGAAAAAAGGAGGGTTGAATCTTGAAATAAATGCATGATAAATGTCAATCCAAATATCTCCCACAAACTCTTGCTCCCCCACACTTAAAACATTCCTTTTCCCCAAGCATATGATAATCCAATGTTTCTCTCTCTTTTTTTTCCAGACACAACTCACTCAAATAATATGGTCAGGAAAAACTGGTGAGTATCAACTCTAAAACCCCATGAAATAAATGTCAGACAATAATCCCAAAGAATGGTACACAAGTAGCGTATACGCTGTAACATATCAATGGTATTAGGTCATATAGAAAATTCTCTAGCCCCTTGAGTAATGGATCGTCACTTTTATAGGTATCCCTAAAAGTGAGGGTTACCACATAATGACCACCAATGTACTCATTGTTGGAACAAAAAAAATCTATATGCCCATATCAAAATATATATAATGAATGTGGCTACTGTGAAATATAACTCATATAACCATGATGGGATAATGTCGATCCATGTGCATCAAATGACTCCCTTACCCTCAAAGAAACCTATCCATGAGTAAATCTCTACCCCACACTTAGATTGAAAATTATCATGCAAATATTCAAGAAATGGTCAGGGAAGGGTATCAGCTATGGGATTATCCTAATAGGATTATTCATGGATTCTAAGGGATATACGATGGAGAAAATGTATGGGTGGATTAGTGGGTAAAGTGGCTAAAGAATCAAATAGACGCCTCATTCATTTCAGTGAAACTTTCAAGATTTATATCGCTTTGATGAAAAAACATGGCAAGTTCTAGAAGACAAAACATGGTCAAGATTCTCTCAAGAAAAAGAGAAACATAAGATGATGTAAAATGGGCCAGGGTCCTCATGGGTATGGAAATATAATGTTGGATAATACAAATGAGCATGAGTGAAAATAAGTGTCTCAAAAATATACAAGTTTTTGAAAAACATTTTCAAAGCATGAAATAATATCATCAATCAGCTAGGTCATGAGATCAAGGATCAAAGCATTTCAGACAATAATTAAGAGCTCAAACTGCCTAGGGACATAAGTGGTATGTTCTCGACTGTGTTACAACAAAAATGATTTTGTTTTCATGTGGTTTAAAAAGATGATAGGAATGTTAGTTTTTTTTATAAATTTTTTTGTTAGTTTACATGGTGTTTTTGGAAGCATAAAATATAGAAAAAATAAAACACTTCGCTATGTAAGTGCAGATAGATGCGGAAAGGTTGTCTGCATCTGATGAAGCTCCAGAAATGGTATACCTGTAAAACATACACATTTACAACACATACTCACATAATATCATAGAAGTCACACCATAATCAAAATCATGTGGATGATAAAAATATGGATGATGAATTCAAATCCACTATATTTCCAATAGAAAATAGATTACGGTAAATGCATGCCTTTTTATTTTATCTTATTTTTTTAAAGAAAACTAAATGAAATGAAATTAAATGTAGTGAAAAGAAAATAAAAAAAATAATGGGTTGCCTCCCATTGAGTGCTAAGTTTACTTTGTCTTCAGCTAGAAATTGTTGAAAATACACCATGATCGAATGAAAATATAAACCATGCATCTGCTTCTTTTTCAGTAGAAGTGTGGAATCCATTCATTGAAGATGAATTTATCCTACACACTTCACAAAATCTCAATGGAAGCTTGTTAGAAAAATGGATGTGTGGAATGAAATGAAAATATGATAACTTACAAGGGAATGAATATACCTCACCTGAAGAAAGAATCATTGAATAATTGAACTTTTGGAAAATTCTATCAATGGAAAGATCAAGAAGATTACCTCTTTGAGTGTGCATAGGTGAAAAAATTAATTTACCAGACTCCTTCAATGGTCAGCTTATATCCATCACATCCTTGAATGCAGTATCTGGGTTGATGATGTATCCCAATTTGTTTTCACACCCAACCACTAGTATAGGGAAATCCACTGGTTTCCAACTCAAAGTATGCTCGAGGCATGGAGCAAGCGGTGCAGGATAAATTGGAGTAGATGACTCCATTATGTCAAGAATGAAATATTTTTCAAAATTTTCTTCTATACTACCCTCATTATATTTCTTTATTGGTATATGTTTTAACATGAACTCAGGATCCTATAAATAATCCCATTCTTCCATTGTTTCTAAAAAATTATGAGTGTTCTCTACCACCAATGCTGAATGATTCTCTGACTCCCAAAATGTTTCAGATGTCTCTATTTTAGAAAATTTTTTGGACTCACAAATATTTTTAGAGAGGAAATAAAATGTCATTTGAAGTGATTTCCTCTTGCATGTTGCAATTAATGGTGTTTAGGCTCAATTCTGTTTCTATCATAGAAAAGAAGGGTCCTAGTGCAATGTCGTCTTCATTGTCAAAAGGTGAAATTTGATAGACATTGAATGTGTCCTTTTTCACTTTGGGATGTACAGGTTGTGAAATCACAGAAGGACATGAAATCACTTTTTCCAAGGGACCATTTTTTTCAACAGGGCAGAAGATTAAGATTTCATATTCTTGAAATGTGATTAGATTGGAATAATTAAATTCTGGTGGAGAGGATTCATCAATGGTATGACAGGAAGAAGGATGAATCAAAACAGTTTCATACTCAAAATTAGACAATGAATGTTGTTCAAATGAAACCTGCACTATAATTTCCACAAAAGAATTATTCTGAATTGGATCATTGAATGGAAATGAGGCAGCTAGTTGGACAAAATGATTAATTTGATTTTCCAGATTCTTCATTGACGAAAGCAGCTTTGCATTATGTTCATCTTGAAGTTCAAACATGTTATTTGTCTCAGTGATAGCAGATTGCAACATGTGCTCAATTATTGAATCATTTGTTTGACATGAATTATCAAGTTCTAAATTTTTAGGAATACTTTGATTTTGAAAATGATTAACAGATGTATAAGGATTTGTTTCATAGCATGGTGAAACATTCTCATATGGATCATAGCATGGACTTGAATAAAGATCATTGGAATAAATGAGATTACCTAGATAGCTCATGTGTGGTGAATCATTATACATCATACCTTGAGTTGGGGCTGCGTAGGGTGGGTATTGGTTGTAATTGTGTGGTACAACCCATGTCATTCTGAACTTCTAGGTGTCTTGAAAATTCCTATAATGAAAAAATTCCCAGAGAAGTAAACTATTTTTTTTTGTTTTTTTGACCTAAATCACTATTTTACAGGAATCTCTAATGCTACTATTATCCCTAGAAACAATGCTAGAAATTTAGCATGTGTGTCACTGGCGTGCAAATTTGCAATATTTATTTACCTACCAACTACTGTAGAAGCGGTGAACAGGGTCGAACCACAGATAGAATGTGAGTAGACACTAGGAATATCCTCTTTGAAAAATGTTCAAGAAAATGAGTTCTTCATGTGATCAATAACTAAGAAGTTCTAAAAACTAAATGACTATTTAAATTAAATAAAACTATCTAAGTGAACTAAATTATGGAAGAAACTGGAGGAGATGAAAGTGTTAGAGTCGTGACGTCTGTTTAGGAGCATGCAATGTCAATTATTTAATTCCCACATCTGAATATTTATTTATTCAATTATCACTGATTCCAAATTTAATCAAAATACTATATGGTCTCATTCTCTAATGTTAGAAAATATTCTAATTTTTACACAAATTATCCATCATTTCATTCTCTGTCCTGAAGAATAATTTGCGTGTCATTATAGTAATGAATCACTTGGTGAAATAGAATGACCCGTTTCTCACAAATTCGAAGTATCTACCTACCTTGGGTTCAATCACATGATATTACTGATTAAGTATCACTCATGCAAGTTTAAAGGAGAGCGCACACAAAATATTAATTTTTCCAATTAATATATTTATTTATTCAGAATTTTCTCATGTGCTTGATCAAATTTTGGATAAATAAATTCTCTGATAAACTCTTGCCTGTGAATACTTATTAGGTATCACACGAACGAGCACCAAATCATGTGTGCAAATCCCAAATGACAATTTATTTAAACGCAAATATAATTAATTAAATATACATCCAATTAAAATTAATTTAAAAGGCAATCAAACATGGGAATAAATTAAATACGTGTAATTACCATTACTTTTGTCACTAATCTAACACAAAAAGAATTAGACTTCCATCATGATGAAAACACAACACATAAAATAATAAACAGATATCACCGTGCTCGTGTCATCGCTATGGTCACTGCAAGCCATTGACAAAGATCATGCAATAATCATCCTCACTCTGCTTCGTGCACTTGCTGACGCCACACCCGAATCCAACCACCACGTCACTGAAAATATGATCAGATCTACGCTCGATCTCACCATGAAAAGTCACTCTCTAGAAGCCAAATCAAACGTCGATGAAGTGTCTGAACCACTGCTATGCTTTCGAAATAGAGGAGGGGTGGTCACTGGATGTTGTGCTGATCAGTAGAGGTGGTGGGTTCAGTCATATGTTGAAGTTGAGGATGGTTTTCTACTAGTTCGGACTGAGAAGGGATACTCGTTGCTTGTTGCGCGCTGAAGTGGCTGAGAGGGGAGCAGGGGCAGTGGGTGAGGTGCTCGGGATTGGGGGGTAGGCGGATCAGCAGAGGGAGGGGAAGGGGGGAGGGGATGGGGTAGCGGAGGTAGCTGGGAAAGGATGGGGCCTAGAGTGGGTTAGGGAAAGGGGGCATGGTGAGTGAGGGGTGAACGAGAGGGGAGGGGGTTGAGGGGAGATAAGGGTGGCGGCGAGTGTGCGGGTTAGGAGGGTGAGAGGGGAGCGGGTCCATTAGTGAGCAGGATGGGGAAGGGGAATTAGGGGGGTTGGGATTAGAGAGAGAAGGGGTAAAGTGGGTGGGGTGACGTGGGTAGGGGGGAATGGGTCAAGGGTAGGTGGGGCGGGCGTGGGTAGTTAGGGGGGAATAAAAAATAAAATAAAAAATATTAAATTCTAATTAAAAAAAACTAATTATCTAATTTAAGTTAAATAAAAAAATAATGATAATAATAATAATAATAAATAGTGATAAGAATTAAATATTAATGCACATGTAATTAAATATAATACTACTATTAAATATAATAATAAACTAATAAAAAATACTATTTTATTAATACAATAAAATAATGAAATAAAATAAAATACAAATAGAGAATTAAAATATATAAATACTAATAAGAATTAATAAAATAAAATAAACTAACATTAGTAAAATTATTATTAATAAAAATAATATAATTTTAAATATAATATATAAAATTTATATAACTAATAAAAATACTAAATTACTAATATAAGTATATAAATTAACTAAAAATTATCAAAATATCCAAGCTACTAGAAAACTACAAAAATAAACTAAAAATATAAAAATGGTTAAACTAATTAATTAAAACTAAGTTAGAAAATTATAAAAATACATGTGAAATCCATGTACATCATGGTGTTTGAATTTTAATTAATAGTTATTTCTTTTATGGGGCTTATGATTCAAAAGTTACCAAAGTGGTAAGGGTTTATTCACAATCTCATCATTATTCAGGATTGTTTTTGTAAGTCTCCATTGGTGGAATTATTTTAAATTTATATCTTAAAATCAATATATTTTATTCTCCTATGGCTATTGATGAATTTTTTCAAATAATAGTACCATTTCCCCTCTCTTTGGTAATGAAAATGATTAATAAAATGTTTTTTTATGAAAATCAAACTTTATTTCTCTCTTTGGTCAGAAGATCTTTTCTTGATCACATGAATAAATATTGTTTACACCTCATTGGGTGCATCATGAAGCTCCACATTCATCCACTTGATCAATAAATCTTTACCTTGGAATTTCTAGGAAAATCCTTTATTTCACATAAGAGTCACTTTCACAAAAATATTTTTCCAACTTTCATGAAACTTCAAAATACTTTATGAAACATTTATATTTCATGAAACTTTTCACTTTAAAAAAATAACAACCTTTCATGTAGCTTTCTCAGATTTTGTGATCCCTCATTCCTTCGTGAAACTAAATTCCTCATATAAGAAAAACCATTGTGAAATTCTTTTGTAAATTCAAAGCCTTTGAATCTTTGTTAAGGCTTCCTCTCATCAAATGAGGGGGGTGGCCACCTCTTTATATATGTTACCTCACCTTCATGAAAATTTTAATCTCACAACCACCTTTTTGTGAAACTCTTCATTCATGTTCATGAAAATCCATTTTTGAAATTTTAGGGAAATTTGTCATTCGTGGAACTTTTTGTAATTGTGTAACTTATCACATTTTTCTTCATGCCTCAACCGAATTTCTCAAAACATTATTTTGAAAATCTCTAAACCTTCATTTTACCAAAATTTTGAAATTTCATTTTCCTTTCCACATTTTAATGAAGTGGGCTTGGAAATACTCTAAATTTTGGACCCTAAAAATTTGGCAAACACTGGAAAATGATGCCACCTTGTACACACAATTTTGTGTACCACTTCTAGAGCTTCCATACCTCTTTATTGAATCTTTATAAACATAACTGGTCGATAATCATGTTTTAACTCCAAAATTAACTTTGTCAACCTACTTTTTCAACAAATACAATCAACCTAAAAATACTGAAAAGTTACCTTGAGGGATTTTTGTGACAACTGGGTCCCAGTGACAACACAAACACCCCTCCTTTAAAAATACCGTTGGGTCCTAGCCCTCCAGGTACCACTAATTGCCCCGTAGACACGTGGTCCCAGCCTTGGGGCCCAACCACGTGCCCGAATGGGTCATCTAGCTAATGACTATCCACACAGGCCAACACATGTCCTTTCCAGTGTTATTTTTCCTTACTCACACACACTAGAAAATTATTCCACCTTGTACACACAATTTTTTGTACCACTTACAGAGATTCCATACCTCTGTCTTGAATCTTTATGAACATAACTATTCGATAATCATGTTCGAACTCCACAACTAACTTTTTGAACCTTCCTTTTCAACAAATATAATCGACCCAAAAACACTACAAAGTTACCTTGAGGGATTTTTTATGACTACTTATAGCATCCCACCTTTTCATCACATAAACTTTCATTACATTTTACAAAACCGAGGATCTTTAAGGTTTAGTGTCTTGGAAACCAGGAACATAATAAATGAAAGAAAAAAAAACATTCTTCTTAAACACTTGAAAGGCTTCTCCTCAAGTTCATCCTAGGTTCATTACTGCATCTCATAACCTGGGAACACACATCAAAATAAAGGGTGAGCAGAAGGCCCAGTAAGGGAAACAAGAGGAACATTTTACATGTGAGCTTGATATACTTCAATAATGACATGAAAAGAACTTTAAGGCATGAGAAAGAAATCATGAGGCATTTCATAATAAAAACAACATTTTTCATAACTTGAATATGTGGCTACATCATTTAACATAGACAATCATGAACATATCACCAAGGTCCATCCCCAAGGTGTCATTTGAAAATTACCAAGGTTATTCACCAAGGTATCGTGAAAATTGTAATCTCTAGTGGTTACATCATTACCCAATGCATTGGAGCGCTATCAGGGCGCACCCTTAAATTTACCTTTATTATCATGTGAGCCACATATATCATCATCAAAAATTTCATAAATAACCCACATAGCATAAAATAAATGGGTTTCATTTCATAATCACAACGTTTTAAAAACTGCTTTAAATACGTGATCTTTACGTCACTTTAAACCCACGGAAAGGGAAAGAGGGTTTCATGTATGTAAATCCCAGAATTTAAAATAGAACATTTTGATATATATGTGAATACCCCTGTATAAATAAGATCCTTGAGTATTCACTTTATAACATAAAATAATTTTTAGAAAAGAGAGAGAGACACTTTGCGATGAAAATTCTGCAGCATAACGACTATGTTACAAGGTTTTAGAAAACATTGAGAAGAGAGGGGACATGGGTCAAACATTCATAAATGACCCATAAAACAGTAGAGGGACAAAATATAAGGGATTTAAGAACATGGTACTGAAATTTGAAAATGTACCATATGAAATGAAGAACATGAAAGGAAGAAAAAAAAACAAGATTTCTCTTGTGAAAATTCGGCAGCCTAACGGCGTCACTTAAACTTCAACAAAATTTAATTGACAAGGTCAAATAGGGTCTCTCATAATATGAACATAAGAGTCCAGTATGATAGATATAGAGATCATACCCCAACATAATAGAAAGGAACTTGAAAGAATTGACATGAAAGTAGAACTTCAAAACGAGAAGGGTGAAGAACCACTTAAAAATTCGGCAGCCTAACGGCGCCACTTAAAACTTCAAAATACTGAATTGAAGAGATCAAATGGGGTCTCTCATCATATGAACATAAGAGTCCAGTATGATATATATAGAGATCATACCCCAACATAATAGAAAGGAATTTGAAAGAATTGACATGAAAGTAGAACTTCAAAACGAGAAGGGTGAAGAACCACTTAAAAATTCGGCAGCCTAACAGCGCCACTTAAAACTTCAAAATACTGAATTGAAGAGATCAAATGGGGTCTCTCATCATATGATCATAAAATATCAGTATGATATATATAGAGATCATACCCCAACATAATAGAAAGGAATTTGAAAGAATTGACATGAAAGTAGAACTTCAAAACGAGAAGGGTGAAGAACCACTTAAAAATTCGGCAGCCTAACGACGCCACTTAAAACTTCAAAATACTGAATTGAAGAGATCAAATGGGGTCTCTCATCATATGAACATAAGAGTCCAGTATGATATATATAGAGATCATACCCCAACATAATAGAAAGGAATTTGAAAGAATTGACATGAAAGTAGAACTTCAAAACGAGAAGGGTGAAGAACCACTTAAAAATTCGGCAGCCTAACGGCGCCACTTAAAACTTCAAAATACTGAATTGAAGAGATCAAATGGGGTCTCTCATCATATGATCATAAAAGATCAGTATTATAAATATAGAGATCATACCCCAACATAATTAAAATGAACTTGAAAGACTTGACATGAAAGTAGAACTTTGAAAAAGAGAAAGGTGAATGAATCCCTTGAAAATCCGGCAGTCTAACGGCGCCAATTAAACATTCTTAAAACGAAATGATGAGAGTAAGAGGGGGTCTTTCATCATATGAACATAAAAAGGGCAGTAATAGGAGTATAAAAGAACATCCTCCAAAATAAGAACATGGATCATAAAAGGAATGACATAAAAGAGATCACTTGAAAAGAAAGAGAGGGGTCGGATCCCTTACCTTAAAATGTAACTCTTAAACCTCAAAGGTTGGGAACTTGAGGGCTTGGGGGCACCTTGGGAGGACTCCTTGGGAGGTAATGAGACCATAACTTCGTTGGGGAAGAGTGGGGAGTCTAATTGATGAGAGGAGGGCTTTGTATTTATAGGGAAAGTGAGGGGACAAGACATTAATGGCCAAGGGACACCTCACATGTGCTTTTCTCAAACCCATGTGCTCTCCCTTGGCATTTATCATGGAGTTAGGCCACATGGGGCCCCCAAAACAATAATTCATCACCCTTGGCTGGCCAACCCTCAAAAGATCTCATGACATAATCATGACACCATTATGATGTCATTAAACATACCGAAACCCTAAAACTGTATTTTTACTATTCACTAAAAATTCAACCTTCTCAGAATAACCCCAAAATTTCACCTTAACCAAATATCAATGCTCTGATTTCAAAAATGAAATCCATTTTATAAAAATAATTTTCTAAATATTTTTAATTTAATTTTTAAATAAAAACACTATTCATCGAAAATTCACATTTTTCAGAAAAATCTCCAAAAATTACCATAACATAATATCGATGCTCTGAGTTCAAAAATGAAGTCATTTTTATAAAAATAATTTTCTAATTATTTTTAATTAAATTTTTAATTAAAAAACACTATTCACCCCGAAAAAACTAATACTTGAATAATAATTAATGAAACCGTTATTTAACTATTTTATTGAATCACATTACTTAATCAAGGTGCCTAGATTATTTTAAAACTTTCTTTAAGTGAGATTACTAATCCATTTGGTCATATTACTAATCCTAATCATAAAATCACTATTCATAATTTACTATTCATCAAAAATCAAGTTGATCTTATTAGACTCTAAATTTCGTACTGAACATAATTGTAGAAGACCATTTTTCGAAAATCATTACACATTTTTAATTATTTAAGGTTTACACAACCATTTTTAAAATATCCTTTTTCTAAAATTCATCAAAAATATGCATACAATATTTATCCGGTCATTTGAAAATTCATAAACATCATCATAAGAAGAAATCCAAATTTTTATTTAAAAAAAAGATTACACAAGGCAATTACGGTCTCGTTACATAACCCCTTATAATACCAGCATAGGACCTAAGAGTAAGGTGTGCTAGGGTGATAGAATTTTGGGGCGGCTCTGTCAACATTGCCCGAGTAGTAATTTCTATCAGTTTGAACTTCTCGCGAAGGCGATTCCGTTCTAGCTTCACATGATGAAGTTCGGCTTGGATTTGGTCCAGAGCAAAGCCCAATGGTGCTACCTCCTTCCCAATCTCTGTTAGATGGGCTTCGATCGGCCCAAGGCTACTAGGTGTGGCCATCAAATCTTCTTTCTATAATAATTAACCAGGATTACTTAAATTTAGAGACAATAATAAAAACATTTTGTTCACGGTGGTCATATTGACCGATGGTCATATAACACTCAAAAACCAATGGTCTCATTTTATTTATAATCATGTTTATCAAATAAAATATTTTTTTTTTGAGTATAAAAAATAACACATGAAATTAGAAAACAAGATTTATTCAAAATTTCGGGTCGTTACAATCTTCCCCCCTTAAGAAATTGCGTCCTCGCAATTTTTTTAAATTGGGTTTTGAAATTTCATTGAAAGTCCCACATCGGAAAAAGAGTCAGTAACACCATTACTTTAAAAGAAAGAAAAGGAAGTACAAAGGCCACCCGAGTTAACCCACACTCGGGTTCCATGTAGGAAAACATGGACATGGAGGAAAAAAACAAAGGGTCAGTTCTGAGAGAGAGTGATAGAGAACATGATTAGGAGAAAGTTAACCATGAGAAAATCCCAAACTTATGATGTGTGTAAACGGTCTTTGATTACCTAGTAGGAAACGTAAACCAACAACATTTTTGTTTTACGTTTCTTTTCATAATTTTGAGGATTTCATTTACTACATAGAACAAAAACATAAGAAAATATATCTACCTTCATGTAGAGTTTCACCCTTTAATAAGTTTTTACCAAAAATAATCCTTTCCCCCAAACGACGAGCATTCAAAACTACTTGGTCTCATCAAAACACAAGAATCATCTTCTAGAGAATCACATAATCCATAAAAGATTAACTATCTATTTCTTCTATCTTTAAACATTATCCCAAAACAGAAAGGGTAAGGTTAAACAACTCTTCAAAAAGGAAGAATCCCATAGGAATGGAAACTAATTTTAAATCTTCA
This sequence comes from Viscum album, assembly GCA_963277665.1. Lineage (NCBI taxonomy): Eukaryota > Viridiplantae > Streptophyta > Magnoliopsida > Santalales > Viscaceae > Viscum > Viscum album. The sequence continues at coordinate 1,544,672,219 of OY728153.1, read as the reverse complement.
ATGTTCCATGGTAATACCCAAAGTTCATCATAGACCATTCCATAAATAACAGTCCTTAAAATTCCTCGAAATAAACCAAACTAAGATTGAAACCCAAATACAAGAAGGACTTGATAACATAGTCTTCCAAAATAAACTTCATTGTTCATCTCCAAACAACATCAACCACTCCTAACATCTTATAACAAAAATAGCTAACCTAAACATATTTTACCCAAGATAGTTTAATCATTCCCGTAAGTAACCTAAATTACTATAAGTCCAACTTAAATTCATTGATAAATAAAATATAAATCAACCTTACTCCTCAATGAAAATACCGTAGTAATCTATTTACCTTGATCATATATGGTCCTCAAAATAGTGAACGTCTTCCAAAATAATAATCATCTTTTAATCCCCTAATCATCTCGGTCGTATTAATACGGCAATCATAGCATTTCCTATCACATTGGTTGTTGGGACATGTTCTTCCATTTCCCGCCATTAACTAAGAAAAGAAGCTATAATTAGGGGCTTAAATACATAGCCAATAATCATGCAAAGAAACTTAAAGCATCTAAGGATAACATGTAGAAGTAAAGTATACCCTAACTTGTGATCCCCTAGGTTCCCTTCTAGGTTATCCATGATCATATATTCTTATGTAAACCTTTATTTTATTTTATCTTTGTTCCTTTAACAATGGTTCATACTAAGCTTATGAATTTACCAAAGCATATCCCCCGGGAGTGTCGTAACCAAGAGTGCAGCAAGGCCCGTTGTCGTGTACCAGTTCCCGTTCGAGTCTAGCTCAAATCGGTGTTTTCGGGTTTTACCCCTATGTACATCTGTGCCAGAGCCACCTCTACCTGCTCGTATCCAGACAGGGATGTATTTGCTTGGAAACCCCTTACTCAATACTCACCAAAATACCAGGAAGATTTCCTATATTAAACTTTTCTATAGGGTTCCTCCTAGAGTTTTCATATCCTAATTTCCACAAATAACTAAACCATCATTTGATACCAACTATAGCATCCCACCTTTTCATCACATAAACTTTCATTACATTTTACAAAACCGAGGATCTTTAAGGTTTAGTGTCTTGGAAACCAGGAACATAATAAATGAAAGAAAAAAAAACATTCTTCTTAAACACTTGAAAGGCTTCTCCTCAAGTTCATCCTAGGTTCATTACTGCATCTCATAACCTGGGAACACACATCAAAATAAAGGGTGAGCAGAAGGCCCAGTAAGGGAAACAAGAGGAACATTTTACATGTGAGCTTGATATACTTCAATAATGACATGAAAAGAACTTTAAGGCATGAGAAAGAAATCATGAGGCATTTCATAATAAAAACAACATTTTTCATAACTTGAATATGTGGCTACATCATTTAACATATACAATCATGAACATATCACCAATGTCCATCCCCAAGGTGTCATTTGAAAATTACCAAGGTTATTCACCAAGGTATCGTGAAAATTGTAATCTCTAGTGGTTACATCATTACCCAATGCATTGGAGCGCTATCAGGGCGCACCCTTAAATTTGCCTTTATTATCATGTGAGCCACATATATCATCATCAAAAATTTCATAAATAACCCACATAGCATAAAATAAATGGGTTTCATTTCATAATCACAACGTTTTAAAAACTGCTTTAAATACGTGATCTTTACGTCACTTTAAACCCACGGAAAGGGAAAGAGGGTTTCATGTATGTAAATCCCAGAATTTAAAATAGAACATTTTGATATATATGTGAATACCCCTGTATAAATAAGATCCTTGAGTATTCACTTTATAACATAAAATAATTTTTAGAAAAGAGAGAGAGACACTTTGCGATGAAAATTCTGCAGCATAACGACTATGTTACAAGGTTTTAGAAAACATTGAGAAGAGAGGGGACATGGGTCAAACATTCATAAATGACCCATAAAACAGTAGAGGGACAAAATATAAGGGATTTAAGAACATGGTACTGAAATTTGAAAATGTACCATATGAAATGAAGAACATGAAAGGAAGAAAAAAAAACAAGATTTCTCTTGTGAAAATTCGGCAGCCTAACGGCGTCACTTAAACTTCAACAAAATTTAATTGACAAGGTCAAATAGGGTCTCTCATAATATGAACATAAGAGTCCAGTATTATAGATATAGAGATCATACCCCAACATAATAGAAAGTAACTTGAAAGAATTGACATGAAAGTAGAACTTCAAAACGAGAAGGGTGAAGAACCACTTAAAAATTCGGCAGCCTAACGGCGCCACTTAAAACTTCAAAATACTGAATTGAAGAGATCGAATGGGGTCTCTCATCATATGAACATAAGAGTCCAGTATGATATATATAGAGATCATACCCCAACATAATAGAAAGGAATTTGAAAGAATTGACATGAAAGTAGAACTTCAAAACGAGAAGGGTGAAGAACCACTTAAAAATTCGGCAGCCTAACGACGCCACTTAAAACTTCAAAATACTGAATTGAAGAGATCAAATGGGGTCTCTCATCATATGATCATAAAAGATCAGTATGATATATATAGAGATCATACCCCAACATAATAGAAAGGAATTTGAAAGAATTGACATGAAAGTAGAACTTCAAAACGAGAAGGGTGAAGAACCACTTAAAAATTCGGCAGCCTAACGGCGCCACTTAAAACTTCAAAATACTGAATTGAAGAGATCAAATGGGGTCTCTCATCATATGAACATAAGAGTCCAGTATGATATATATAGAGATCATACCCCAACATAATAGAAAGGAATTTGAAAGAATTGACATGAAAGTAGAACTTCAAAACGAGAAGGGTGAAGAACCACTTAAAAATTCGGCAGCCTAACGGCGCCACTTAAAACTTCAAAATACTGAATTGAAGAGATCAAATGGGGTCTCTCATCATATGATCATAAAAGATCAGTATTATAAATATAGAGATCATACCCCAACATAATTAAAATTAACTTGAAAGACTTGACATGAAAGTAGAACTTTGAAAAAGAGAAAGGTGAATGAATCCCTTGAAAATCCGGCAGCCTAACGGCGCCAATTAAACATTCTTAAAACGAAATGATGAGAGTAAGAGGGGGTCTTTCATCATATGAACATAAAAAGGGCAGTAATAGGAGTATAAAAGAACATCCTCCAAAATAAGAACATGGATCATAAAAGGAATGACATAAAATAGATCACTTGAAAAGAAAGAGAGGGGTCAGATCCCTTACCTTAAAATGTAACTCTTAAACCTCAAAGGTTGGGAACTTGAGGGCTTGGGGGCACCTTGGGAGGACTCCTTGGGAGGTAATGAGACCAGAACTTCGTTGGGGAAGAGTGGGGAGTCTAATTGATGAGAGGAGGGCTTGGTATTTATAGGGAAAGTGAGGGGACAAGACATTAATGGCCAAGGGACACCTCACATGTGCTTTTCTCAAACCCATGTGCTCTCCCTTGGCATTTATCATGGAGTTAGGCCACATGGGGCCCCCAAAACAATAATTCATCACCCTTGGCCGGCCAACCCTCAAAAGATCTCATGACATAATCATGACACCATTATGATGTCATTAAACATACCGAAACCCTAAAACTGTATTTTTACTATTCACTAAAAATTCAACCTTCTCAGAATAACCCCAAAATTTCACCTTAACCAAATATCAATGCTCTGATTTCAAAAATGAAATCCATTTTATAAAAATAATTTTCTAAATATTTTTAATTTAATTTTTAAATAAAAACACTATTCATCGAAAATTCACATTTTTCAGAAAAATCTCCAAAAATTACCATAACATAATATCGATGCTCTGAGTTCAAAAATGAAGTCATTTTTATAAAAATAATTTTCTAATTATTTTTAATTAAATTTTTAATTAAAAAACACTATTCACCCCGAAAAAACTAATACTTGAATAATAATTAATGAAACCGTTATTTAACTATTTTATTGAATCACATTACTTAATCAAGGTGCCTAGATTATTTTAAAACTTTCTTTAAGTGAGATTACTAATCCATTTGGTCATATTACTAATCCTAATCATAAAATCACTATTCATAATTTACTATTCATCAAAAATCAAGTTGATCTTATTAGACTCTAAATTTCGTACTGAACATAATTGTAGAAGACCATTTTTCGAAAATCATTACACATTTTTAATTATTTAAGGTTTACACAACCATTTTTAAAATATCCTTTTTCTAAAATTCATCAAAAATATGCATACAATATTTATCCGGTCATTTGAAAATTCATAAACATCATCATAAGAAGAAATCCAAATTTTTATTTAAAAAAAAGATTACACAAGGCAATTACGGTCTTGTTACATAACCCCTTATAATACCAGCATAGGACCTAAGAGTAAGGTGTGCTAGGGTGATAGAATTTTGGGGCGGCTCTGTCAACATTGCCCGAGTAGTAATTTCTATCAGTTTGAACTTCTCGCGAAGGCGATTCCGTTCTAGCTTCACATGATGAAGTTCGGCTTGGATTTGGTCCAGAGCAAAGCCCAATGGTGCTACCTCCTTCCCAATCTCTGTTAGATGGGCTTCGATCGGCCCAAGGCTACTAGGTGTGGCCATCAAATCTTCTTTCTATAATAATTAACCAGGATTACTTAAATTTAGAGACAATAATAAAAACATTTTGTTCACGGTGGTCATATTGACCGATGGTCATATAACACTCAAAAACCAATGGTCTCATTTTATTTATAATCATGTTTATCAAATAAAATATTTTTTTTTTGAGTATAAAAAATAACACATGAAATTAGAAAACAAGATTTATTCAAAATTTCGGGTCGTTACACTACTAGGTCTCGATGAAAGCACAAAAACCCCACCTTTAACATGACCATCGGGTCCTGGCCCTCAAGGTTCCACCAGTTTCCCCACAGACACGTGGCCCCACCTTAGGGCCCACCCACATGCCTGAACGGGTCATCTGACTAATGACTGTCCACACATGCCAACACATGTCCTTTCCAGTGTGCTTTTTCCTCACTCACACACACTAGAAAATGATTCCACCTTGTACACACAATTTTTTGTACAAATTCGAGAGATTCCATACCTCTATCTTGAATCTTTATGAACATAACTGGTTGATAATCATGTTTGAACTCCATAACTAATTTTTTGAACCTACTTTTTCAAAAAATATAATCAACCCCCAAAGACTACAAAGTTACCTTGAGGTATTTTTATGACAATTGGGTCTCGATGAAAGCACAAACACCCCGCCTTTAACATGAACATCGGGTCCTGGCCCACCAGGTACCACTAGTTTCCCTATAGACATGTGGTCCCCACCCTGGGTCCCACCCACGTGCCTGAATGAGTCATATGGCTAATGACTATCCCCACATGTATGTTTTTTCCTCACTCACACACACCCTAGGAACTTCCCAGAAGGTCATTCATCCCGATCACTACTCTAGGACAAACACACTTAACTATGAAGTTCTAATCAGGTAGGCTCCCAAAAATTAAGGTGCATATTGTTGACATGAGTCATATCATTTGGTCATTTAACCCTTTATCATTCTGGGGTGTTACATTTTTTCCCAATAGAGATAGTCCTAGACTTTAACAAACATGGATCAACCATCAGCCTACATTGTGTCCCAACATAAGTCACCCAACTATCTTGCACTCAACCTCATTGGGGGAACACCCCATCTATTCCTATCACACACTGGACAAGACACTAGTAGCATGTAACTATCTAGTGTAATATAAATCTAGACTTCCCACTTAGTTACTCGGGTTCCCATGACCAAAATAAACATATAGGTGAGTAAATAACCCATACAAGCATCATTAAACATAAACAATAACCCTCACTCACCTCTAAATCCCTCATAAGAAACAATCCCTTTTATCTATCACCTGATCACCATATACATCAAACACCACCCATAAAAGGAAAAAGGGTTTACATAGGTGGTTTCAGACACCCAATCCTTTTGAAAATCACTTAAAATTTCCAAATAGACCTAATAAAAATAGAATTGGGATTCCAAGTCTCTTTATTCCCCATTTGAAATCGCATTTTAAATTATTACTTAAAAAAAACTTTCTAAAACCACCTTCAAAACCATTTAAAACATGAACCTCCTTCATTTAAAACCACTTTAGAAATCCAAAACATTTACTTTCCTTTAATAAATTTCATAAAAACTTGGAATTTCAAGTGGGAGATCATTTCTTCTTGAAGGTATCTCCATAGAAGGGTGTTATAATATTTGGAAAGGGAAATTGAGCCCTAGGTACATTGGACCTTTTGAAATCCTAGAGAGAATTGGAGCTGTGGCTTATCATTTGTGTAAGAGTTGGTGTCCTAGAACCAACTGGTTTTACATTTATTACATGGATATTTAATGTATTATTATATATTGTTCATTGTTCTACATGACTATGATGTAATAATGTCTAAGAGTATTTGTTGCATTGATAAGGTCATGGTAGTTCCCCGCTATGATAGGAACCTTGAAATGCTATAACAATATTCTTAAATAGAGTTATATGGTTGGATGACATGCTATGATGAGACACATAGCATGCAGACCGTCAGGTGCAACACTCATAAACATATGAGACTTCCTCTCATGAAGTTCCCACTTGGTAATCTCCAAGATATGAGATTATGAGAATAAACCCCCTAGTAGGAATTCTGCATGTTTTGGTGTCATAAGATATTTCTATCTATGAGCGTGTGTAATGATCCTTAGACTTTAAGATTATCATTAATACGTGCCACGACTTACACACTTTGATTTACTGACAAAAACCGTCACACAGATAGTTGGCGGGAAGTAGGGTATGTTGGGTGCATCACGAGCAGCATGTTATTAATGGATAAGTTGAGAAAGGATTTGTACCTTCCATTTATGGAAGTTGATATCTCATCCCTTTGATTTAAATAGAACCATTTCGTGAAATTCCATGACCATGGTGTAACGATGAGTTTATTTCAGGTAGTCAAAGAACGATGTATCAAGCATAAAAGTTGATGACACAATCATGAAACTTGCTTGATGAGATATTGAGACAAAGAGATTATATTACACAGTGAGCATTCGTATGTGGATGTCATTGTTTCAACTTTACATTATTTATCTTTGGGTACCTTGACCCATTGCTAGACAATACTCTTGGACTTTAGGTAAATCCACCTAATGCCAATGAGAAAGAATCCTAGAGGGTTACACACTAAGTGTTTTTGGTGTTCTCAGTTAAATTCTATTTTAATTTAATTAATGAAATAAATATTATTCTTAAGACCGTGGAATAATTTTATTCAAGTTATAATGATCTCATAAATTAAATAAAATATATTTATTTATTTTATTGAACATTTAATAAATATTTATTTACTAGTTTGTAAATAAAATATTTATTTAAGGGAATAAATTATTTATTTATTTATTTGGGTGTTCAATAAATGGAAGTGGATTTAAAGCGGACCAAGGATGGCCCGGTAGTAAAATAATTATTTTTAAGATGGTAAATAATTATTTAACTTGTTGGAACAAATTAAAATAATGCTGCTATTATTTTATAATGCAAAATTTTATTTATAATTCTGTTTTGCGCAAGTTGGCGCAATATAAATAATGATGCTATATTATTATTAAATGCATGAGTTTTCTCTAAATTCATGAATCTATTTAATTTTTGCTGTGAAATTAAATATTTTAACCGAAATTCCATGTATATAAATAGGAAAGTACGCCTATTGTGCCAGACACAACACCACACGCCTGGTGAATTGAGAACTGTTGATCCTAACAATTTCTCTCTCGAATCATATTCTCTCCCCTCTTAAGAATGAGAGACATTCTTCAAGTATGAAGAACAAGCGATCAAGAATGACCGACACAATACACTCACTTCGCTGCGCTAGCTCCCGGAGAATGAGTGGTGTCGATCAGAGGCCATCGGAGCATGTGTGGATTACCACTAGAGGGATTCTAGTTTGGATCCTTACAAGCGTAAAGAGATAATCTGGAAGGGTCATTCCGGATGATCAAAGATACATGTATTATTTTTATTTATGAAATTAATTAAATTAATTATAAAGATGATGTGTAAGATTCTCTCTAAGGTTTCAGGCCTCTTTCTTCTTTATCTAAATCTTTGATTATATTCCATGGAGATTGGTGTTCATCGTTGTATTGATCTCGGAATAATCATTGATCATGGTAAAAATCAAAGTTGGGTACCATCCCAACCATGCTTTCACTACGCTCGGAACCTTAAAGTGGTATCAGAGGGGTTACATCATAGTTTATAATTATTTAAATATTTCATTGATAAATTACGCATTTAATAATTTAGTTGTTTCAATTCAAGTTAATCATTTTGCAAATCTGAATCTCGAGATCTATTCCTCCTCTTTTGTTTCTTTCTCACCTTACAGAAATGATCATTTCTTTTAATTTTAATTAAAATAAAATAGAGAATCTCATCTGGAGGTTCCAAAGCTTCCTGGCCATACAACACCAGAACACATAGTGTGTATTCGGCATTACACATCGTGTAGTAAAGATTCAATGCATCAGAACGGTCCGCCAACCAAGCCATATGTTGGAGTCTTTCTAAGTCTTAAATGACTCCATGTGTTGACTATAAATAGGTGGCATGCGGTTTCCAGATTACACACCATGTGGACCAATGGACATGGTGTGTAGTCCCTTCAGGTTAGGGTTGGACCGTGTACCCCGTACATGGCTTGCCCAGCTGGAGACCTTGTAACAAGGAACTACACAGCATGTAGCCCATTGGACCTGCCGTGTACTACGAAGATTTCTGAAGTATACTCACAGGTTGTTTCTCTGGGCGTGTACTTCAGATAAATGGTGAAAAATAATACACGCTGTGTAGTTGGAACTACACATCATGTACTCATCTAAATTACACAGATTTAATAAAATTTATTATTATATTACACAAACCCTTGATATGTGTACCATCATGTGGGCATAAAGCTGAGGCACAACACGTGATAGGTGTTTTATATATGCGTGTTTAATTTAACATCTACGTAATGTTCATTTCTAATCATTGGGTAGTTATGAATAGGAATTCACCGGGTTTCCTCCAAGGTACAAGTTATGTACAAAGATAATTTTAAATGAATTTATTTGTTTAAAATTATGATGGATGAGAATCTCATGGAAATTCAGAAAAAGGGTTTAAGTTAAAAGGATTGATTAATTAAAGATGATAATTAATTGATTCGAGCGTGATTTATCTTAAACAAGAACGATTAAAGAATTTACTTCTAGTTTTATTTATGCGTAAATATCGTTGCATGTATGGATGATCATGAGCTAGACCAAGACATTTTTATGTGGATGGTTTATTTTAATTTATTTATTTGAATTATTTTTTTTGGCATGCAAGCCTTCTCCTCATTAATATATAGGGCCTGCATGCCCAAATCACTCCTCCAAACATGCCCCAATGGAATGGTGTGAGAGAAAGGAGAAACCGCACCCTGTTGGATATGGTGAGATCAATGATGAGTCATGCGGGTCTTCCATTATCCTTTTGGGGATATGCGTTACAAACAGCAGCACACATACTAAACCAAGTACCAACTAAATTGATAAATGGTATTCCATATGAGTTCTGGAGTGGAAGAAAATCCATGTTATCTAATTTACATGTATGGGGTAGTGAAGCATTTGTTAAGGCCTCTTCATGTAACAAACTCGCACCCCGAGGAACAAAGTGTACCTTTATAGGATACCCCAAGGAAACAAGGGGATATTACCTATAAAACCCCTTAGACAAAAAGGTTATAGTGGAAATACATTCCATATTCCTTGAGATGGATCACATATCCAAAAGCGATAGTGGGAGTGAGATATAATTTGATGAATTCGAGGCTCAAGGTACATAAGAGTTGGTACAAGAACAAATTCTACAAAGCCCCATGGAAGAAGAATCTGTTCCAGAGACACAAGTACTGCGTAGGAGTACAAGAGAGGTTAGAGAACTGGAACGGTATGGTTTTCTAGTTACCAAGGACGGTGACTCCTTAATAGAGTATAATAATGATCCTATAACCTACAATGAATCAATAAGTGTCACAGACGTTGCCAAGTGGCAAGAAGCCATGAATTCTGAAATGGATTCTATATACCAAAACCAAGTATGAATTTTGGTAGATCCTCCAGTTGATGTAAATATTGTTGGTTGAAAAATGGGTATTCAAGAAGAAACTGGACATAAAAGGACAAGTCAGTACATATAAGGCATGAATAGTTGCAAAAGGTTTTAAACAGTGTTAAGGAATTGACTACGATGTAACTTTCTCACCAGTTGCAATGCTGAAATCCATCAGAATTTTACTTTCCATCATGTCTTACCATGATTATGATATTTGTAAAAAGGATTTCAAAAAAGAATTCCTTAATGGGAACCTTCAGGAAGATATCTACATGATATAACCTTAAGGTTTTGTGACTCCAAAGGGTGCCAATAAGGTATGAAAGTTACAGAAATCCATTTATGGATTAAAGCAAGCATCCAGGTCATGAAACATTCATTTTGATGAATCCATAAAAGAATTTGGCTTTATCAAGAATTAATGTGAGCCTTGTATCTAAAAATGGTTTAGTGGGAGTGCAGTCATTTTCCTAATAGTATATGTTGATGACATAGTACTTATTAGAAATGAGATACTAGTCTTATAGTCTGTTAAGGCATGTTTGAATCAATGCTTATCCATGAAAGACTTGGGCGAGGAAACATATATTCTTCGGATCAAGATACATCGTGATAGATCTAAGAGATTTATGGACCTAAGTCAAAATACATACATTAATAAGATACTGAAGAGATTCAGTATGAAACAATCCAAGAGGGGATTGTTGCTAGCATCACATGGCATTCATCCTTCCAAGAAAATATGTCCCCGGACACACGAGGAAAGAAAGATAATGCCAAGGACTCCATATGCATCAACGATTGGTCAGTCATGTATGAAATGCTATGTACTAGGCTGGATGTCACCTATACATTGAGTGTGGTAGGCAGATATCAAGATGACCCAAGAGACCACGATTAGATGGAATCCAAGACTATCCTAAAGTATTTAAGGCATACTAAGGATGTGTTCCTGGTTTATGGAGGAAATTAGGAACTATTTATCAGAGGATATGTAGATGCTAGTTTCCAAACTAATCAAGATGACATGAAGTCACAAATGGGATACATATTCACTTTGAATGGGGGTGTAGTGAGCTGGAAGAGCTCAAAGAAGAGTGTGGTCATAGATTCTACAGTAGAGTCCGAGTATATCGCAGCTTCTGAGGCAACTAAAGAAGAAGTTTGGATGCAAAGCTTCATCCAGGAGCTAGATGTGATACCTAGCAGTAAAGATCCCATCACACTGTACTGTGATAATACTTCTGTGGTGGATCTCACAAAAGAGCCAAGGTCACATTAGTGAGCGAAGCACATAATTCATAAGTATCATCTCTTAATGTATTTTTCTTAGAGAGGTGAAGTTGCAGTGAGCAGTATTTCCACAGAAGAAAACATGGTGGACCCCTTGACTAAATCCTCAACTCAGCAGAAAATTGATTATCATGTCAGGTCTATCAGACTGAAATTCATAGTTAGTTGGCTCCAGTTCAAGTGGGAGTTTGTAAGAGTTGGTGTCCTAGAACCAACTAGTTTTACTTTGATTGCATGGAAATTTAATGTATTATTATATATTATTCATTGTTCTGCATGAATATGATGTAATAATGTCCTAGAGTATTTGTTGCATTGATAAGGTAATGGAAGTTCCCCGCTATGATGAGAACCTTGAAATGCTATAACAATATTCTTAAATATAGTTCTATAGTTGGATGACATGCTATGATGGGACACATATCATGCAAACCATCAGGTGAGAGTAATCGTAAGTAGATGAGACTTCCTCTCATGAAGTTCACACTTGGTAATCTTCAAGATAAGAGATTATGAGAATAGACCCGCTAGTAGGAATTTCACATGTTTTGGTGCCATCGTATATTTCTATCTACAAGCATGTGTAATGATTCTTAGACTTTAAGATTATCATTAATATGTGTCATGAATTACGCACTTTGATGTACTGACGAAAACCATCACGTAGATAGTTGGTGGAAAGTAGGGTACATTGGGTGCGTCATGAGTGGCATGTTATTAATGGATAAGTCGAGGAAGGATTTGTCCCTTCCATTTATGGAAGTTGATATCTCAACCCTTTGATTGAAATAGAACCGTCACGTGAAATTCCATGGCCATAGTGTAATGATGAGTTTATTTTAGGTAGTCAAAGAACGATGTATCACACATAAAAGTTGATGAAACAATCATGAAACCTTCTTGATGAGATATTGTGATAAATGGATTATATTACACAATGATTGTTCGTATGTGGATTTTGTTGTTGTGACTTTATGTTCTTTCTCTTGGGTGCCTTGACTCGTTGCTAGACAGTACTCTTGGACTTTAGGCAAGCCCGCCAAATGCCAACGAGAAAGAATCCTAGAGGGTCACACACTAAGTGTTTTTGGTGGTCTCAGTTAAATTCTATTTGAATTTAATTAATGAAATAAATATTATTCTCAAGACTGTGGAATAATTTTATTCAAGTTATAATGACCGCATAAATTAAATAAAATATATTTATTTATTTTATTGAACATTTAATAAATATTTATTTACTAGTTTTTAAATAAAATATTTATTTAAGAGAATAAATTATTTATTTATTTATTTGGGTGTCCAATAAATGGAAGTGGAGTTTGAGCAGAGAAAGGTTGGTCTGTTAGTAAAATAATTATTTGCAAGATGGTAATAATTATTTAACTAGTTGGCACAAAATAAAATAACGCTGCTATTATTTTATGATGCATAATTTTATTTATAATTCTATTTTCGCAAGTTCTCGCACCATAAATAATGAAACTATATTGTTATTAAATACATGGGTTTTCTCTAATTTCATGAATGTATTTAATTGTTGCTATACAATTAAATATTTTAACTGAAATTCTATGTATATCAATAGGAAAGTACGCCTATTGTGCCCGACACCACACCACACACCTGGTGAATTGAGAATTTTTGAGCCAAAAAATTTCTCTTCTCAAATACTCTTCTCTCCCCTCTCAAGAATGAGAGACGTTCTTCAAGGCCAAAGAACAAGCAATCAATAACGGTCGATACAAGACACTCGCTTCACCGTGCTAGCACCCGGAGAATGAGTGGTGTCGATCGGAGGCCATTGGAGGACGTGTGGATCACTGCTAGAGGGATTCTAGTATGGATCCTTACAAGTGCAATGAGATAATCCGGAAGGATCATTCCGGATGATCAACATCATCAATGAAGAAAAATACCAAAGATAAAAATATTATTTTTCTTTATGAAATTAATTAAATTAATTATAAACATGATGTATAAGATTCTCTCTAAGGTTTCAGGCCTCTTTCTTCTTTATCTAAATATTTTATTATATTCTGTGGAGACTGGAGTTTATCATCGTATTGATCCTAGAATAATCATTGATCATAGTAAAAATCAATGTTGGGTACCATCCTAACCATGCTTCCGCTGCGCCCAGAACCTTAAATTTGGAGATGGCACTTGGCCTTTATAAAGTACACAATGTGTCCTACATCTCTTTGTTAAGTAAATACATGCTACATCCAATACATGTCCTCAATTTTTAAGGAATATAATTGTAACAAGATTTATCTTATTATGAAGAGCCTATCTAGATTCTGGACACTAAAGAAAAGGTATTGAGAAATTAGATGACTCGAATGATGAAGGTACTTTATAAAAATTATAAAATTAAATAGGTGATGTGGGAACCAGAGGAAATTATGATGAAGAACTACTCAAATCCTTTTTTGAGGTGACACTCTGAAAATTTCGAGGACAAAATTTTTATAGTAGGGGAGAATGTAATACCCCAAGATCTTATGGTATGTCTCTTTTAAAATTTAGCATCTTTGATAGTTTATGCTTCAAACAAAAATAATTTTAAAACCTTAATATACCATTAAATATGACCGTTGAAATATGATATCCCCACATGAATCGTTAATTCCTACCAGTTTACCAAATTTATAAATTTATAAACACAAAACAAATAAATCACTAAACCGAAGGGTAGTATAGGAATTTTAAGTTCATGGTCAAACCCACAGAGATAGGGTTGGAAAAAATATTAATTAAATAAAACAAAGCTAAACTAATTACATTTTGAAGAAATTAAATCTAAGGTATCCAGCATTGGATTGGTGAAGACATTGGGAGAATAAAATATGAAAATGGTGTTGGGAATCAATTAATCGAGGTTCATGATTTACATGGTCTGAAATAATTAATTAACAATTATAATTTCATCATAATCAGGTCCTAGTGAGTCCAATGGTCATGATAAATTCTTTCCATCTAAAGCTCTCCTTTTCACATGATCAGTTACTTCAGATTGCAATTAATGGGTAACACAAAACCTTATTTTAACATAGTCTTGTGGAAAAATAATAAACTTGAATGGCTTGAAGGCCTTCATTTTTTATTAATTTTTGATAATCATCCATTTAAGGGTTGAAGGGGAACCCTTACATGGTCTGTAGACTCTGTGATATTACATGACCAGAAGGTATTATAGGAATTCATCCAAGACTATGACTACTTGGAACTGATCCTCCTCAGCGTATGCATCGTGATCAGCTCTCCACCTTCGCATGGATATTCAGCTTGCTATCCTATGTAGATATGCATAGGCCTAATACCAATGGTAGTGTCATACCCTCTCATTATTCCAAATCTGATAACACTACTCTAGTGAATGTTCTTGCTCTAAACCTCTTCTGGAGCTTGTTCATTGTAGAATCCACCTGGTTTGTGTCTGTACATCATGTGGCCCGAAGGCCTCACTGACCCAAAGGCTTGGGTGACCTGAAGGCCTTAAGGGCTCCAGGACCAAACTGGTGGTCCAAAGGTGAATAGTTCTGACTTCTATAGTACCGAATAACACCTACTACAGTACTACTATAGTAACTCAGAAATATACCTCTAAACAGATTTGATCTTGGGTCTTGTGGATACACTTGGAGAGTCCTCTCCAACTAGGTTGAGGCTCATGTGTAGAAAAATAATAAACTAATGAGAAAACACCCCTCTCCTCTGTTATAAATAACACACCTCACCGCATCTTCTCCTTACACATCTTAATCCTTGATTCTTACCCAATTTCTACCTAATACTCTTCCAAAGTCTCTTCTCCATAAACAGGAGGTTCTGGTCTCGAAAAAATACCAAAACCAATTTCCCTAAGGAGGTTCTCAAGGGGAAGAATTCAAGAGGTAAAATCCTCTTTTGCTTTCTTTATTTTTCTTTTCACTTTATTTTCTTTTCTTATACTCTCCTCACCTGCTATGTCAAAACATGGATGGTAACTCAAGTATATTATATATATTATAATTTTATTATGTCAATGTAAAATCTACCATCAAGTCTCTTCTCATCTTCCTTTTAATCTAAAAATGAAAACAACGTCTCTGAGGTTCCGATTTACCACCTTCGTGGACGACATGTTTTTATTTTTTAATTATGCCTTCAAGGATAGTAATAAAACTATTTTTATTGTTAAAAAATATTATAATATATGAATAAAATCTTATATAATTTTCTATAACCAGTATATATACATAATATTAATTAATGAAACAAAACTAGTTCGTGAAGATAAAAAACGCCAAAATAATCTAAACAGTTATCGCTAATGTTTTATCCAATGATTCATCCTCATACCATATAAATGAATGAAATATATAACCATTTAATATTATATGAGTTCATTAATGAAATATAATTTCAATTCTGGACAACTACTTTCATTTTACACGATCTTTCATACACGTATTCAAGTAAACTGATCATGAAAACCAAGGAAAAGAACACTTTCGAACGATGGAATTAAATCATGTAACTCATAAAAAAGGACATAAATGAACATAATAAAATTATAATAAATAAAATATATGTTCAAGAGGTTTTGAAATAATTTATTAATGAATCTAATATAATTATCTAGGATGTTAAGTAAAAGTGCATAACACTTTCAGACATAGGGTAAGAGTGTCTTCTTGAACCTCTATTTTCCATTCGGTTTACGCTTTCTCTCTCTTTACCCTAATGTAATTCTTAATTATTTTAATATAATTTTATTAAATTCTGTTTATATGTTCCAAAATAATGTATCTATATCATTTAATCTTTCTTTGATGTGTAAATACATGTTTCATAAGGTTCTCTTCTCAATTCTTCCCGATAAGCAAGTCCGATTAAAGAGAACTTCTTGATTTCTTACTCATTTTCAAGTACACTCCATAATCTGTTTTAAGACACCAATATTTTTATAAAATCACTATTTTTTCATGAAAAAGTATCTTATCTCTTTTTTGGTTTTATGAAAACAATTAATCCTTTGTCCTCTTTAAACACTATTTTATATTTTCCTCAAACTACACTGAAGTGACCCATTTCAAAATTTTCTTAAAAACTCTTTTTACATGTTTTCAATTTAGTTGGACATCATTTATACCTAAAACTTAATTTCATTTTCCTTATTTTATAAGATATACATGTTTATAATTTAATTTTATGATAAATACAAATTTTTTTTTCTAAAATAACTCTTCTTTGCAAAGTAAAAAAAGAGGCATTTCTTTAAAGAATTCCTCGATGATTTTATTAGAGTATTTCCATGGTTTTCAACACCCACCATTGAATCTTATGCTAAATTGAGATTTATCTCTCATGATATCATATACCATATTTAATTAAATGGTTTATGATTAGTTTTATTGTGGATATTTTATCTTGATACCATTCACCATAATACTCAGAATGGTTAGTGATTGTCACGTAACGTCCAAGAGGGGCCCCTACTGTGACTAACCCAAGATCACCTCAAAAAGGCCAGGGGATGGTGACTATAATTGTGTAGGAATATCCTACAAATGGGATGCATTTTCCTAAGTACCTATACACATATACACATCTCCAAGACACAAATGCTGAAATTTAAAATTACTAAATAAACAATGCATGCAAACTTCTATATCCCACAACCAGAGTACAATAGTGAAAGTACCGGAAAGTAAAAAGGGCCAAAAAAATCCCACAAAAGAAAAGAGTCTATAGATAAAAATACAACCTATAAAGTAATAGGTAATGGGACTATCGTTAGAAAAGATTTAGGAACACACCTAGACCTCTTCGGTCTCACAAGGCATTGATTGGTCCTGGTCTGCCTGTAACTCCATTGAAGAGTCGATCATCTGCACGAGACATGAAACATGTGGGAAAAACCCATGTAGGGGTGAGTAAAACAATACTTAGTAGGATACCCCGAAATAATAAAGGAATACCACAAAGTAAATACCACAAAAGAAATACCACAATGTAATACCACAAAGGAATACCACCAAAGAAATACCATGAAGAAATACCACAAAGGAATCCCACAAAAGAAATACCATGAAGGAATACATAATAATCTCCATACAAATATATGTCTACAACAAATATATCAATAACATCCAGATATACTCAATCCAATAAGACACACAGTCTCAAAAAGACACATAGTCTCCATAAGACACATAGTATCTATAAGACACATAGCCTCTATAAGACACAGAGTATCTATAAGAAACAAAGTATCCATAAGACACACAGTCTCTAGATCACATCCAGCTACATAAATGTTTTCTCTAAATGTGCTCTTTTTGGGAGAACTCACTCCTCAAGCCATTAGGTTGTATGCACACTCCCACAAAAACCCACATAGGATATCTCAAAATGACCATCTCATCGTAAGGGTCCCAACACTGTAGATGACTCATCAAACAAGCGTATGGTTTGAAAATTATGTATGTTTGAAAATTTCATAAGGGGGTTTACTGGGTTGTGGACCGACTGTGGTGATCGACCGCTCAATCCGGCCACTCTTGCATCCGATCATGCCGTGGAAGCTCCAGTTTCTGCTATCATGGCCGCGTGATAGCTCGACCGACTGTGGCCCAGTTTGGCCACCCCAATTCCAACCCAACCCAACGATCTTGACCCACTTGACTGACCCGATCAGCTTTCTGGGTCGGTCCGGAGATCACTGTCGGTCCACGCAGTCACTGCATCCCATGGTACCAGACACACCGTGCCGTCGTGTGATGACTGTAGACGCCCTTCCTTTTTCAGCCCACTATTCTTCCTCCGATCTTCCAATATTTTAAATGAAAACACCTCTATGATCCTCAGGTTCCAAGCTACACTGATCCGGTCTCTGTTTCTTCTTGCCTCTAATCTGGGGGTCTGATCATGTTCAGAACCTCCCGATAAGTTGAGTCATGATCATAAGGATCCAACGGAAAATAATTCCATGAACGGGGGAGAGAAAGAATAAGAACACCTGAAGAATTAACCTTGGCATTTGTCCGTCTCGGCCTAGATTCATTCTCATTAGAAGGATAAATGAAGAGGATAAACTAATCTCCCAATAACCCCATAACAATAACCCATCCTACAACAACGATTGAACCACAGATCAATCTATTTGTGGATTAACCAATGTTCATCGTGGAAATAAAGAATGGGAAAGAGAAACAATGAAACAACCACCCTACCTAGGATATGAATCATTCACTGTTGAGGATTGATTGTTGTTGGTGACTTGCCAAGAATGATCTCTGATCCCGATGTTTGTCGTCACAGCCAAGATAATCCTCTAGAGATTCTCTCCAGAGCCTCCAAAGAATTTTCAGAGTTATAAGCCTAACCATAGGCCTTTTCCTATATATTTATTTAAAAGAAACAACATTGCTATTTTAACATAATGTTAAAATAAAATAAACTCACAGTTTATTTTATTCATTAAAACGTCCAAAAACTATTTTTACAGCTGACCCGCTTTGGCTGATGTTTGGCCTCTTCTAAAGAATTCACCACATTACGAAATAAATGGTGGTCTTAGATTTCCAATCCGATTCACCGTTCATGAGTTATTAGGATTTTAAAATAAAATAATTTTATTTATTTATTTTATTTATGATTACATCCTTGGTGAAATTTTATTTAGATAACCCACACCGACCAAAGTTAGGTCACACCTAGGGTAAATATGCCATTATGAAATCAATGGTCCTCTCAGATTTCTGATCTGTGAACCCATTTAAAAGATATTCCACTTTTTCATAAAAGTCGTACGCACATGCTGTTAAAAACTTAACATTTTTCAATGAATTGTTTCAGGCACGCCAAGCCTCAGAATCACACGCTGTCTGAGTGATTGGTCTCATAATGTTTCCAAATAATTTCTAAAATTAAAATCAGGAAAAATCAGAGTCATTACATTATCTCTGCCTTTGGGATTTATGTCCCTAAAAAGATAAAATAAGGGCTGCTCAAACAAATGAGGGTACTGAGTACGAATATGAGCCTCCTTCTCCAATGTGATCTCTAAGAGATTCCCATGATGCCACCAGACACACCCCAAAGGAATTTACCACCCACGAAGGATCCTCTCTTTCCAATCCTTGATCTCCACTGGGTACTCCATAAAAGTCGCCCCTTCCTTGATGTTTATCTCACCCCAGTCAATAATGTATAATGGTCCATGTACGTACCTCCTCAATTGAAACATGTGAAAGAAGTCGTGTACCCGATATATCTATGATGGTAGAGACTAGCGATACAACACCTTACCAACTCTACACAGTATTAGAAAATGTCCGATGAGCCTCAGAGACAACTTTTTAACCCTGGTCAGATATCTGTAATCCCCATTGTGATGAGACCCAAAGGAACACATGGTCTCCTTCCTCGAACTCCAAAGGCCTCTTCCACCTATCAGCATAAGACTTCTGTCGGCTTTTTGAAGTATTTATCCGCTCTTGGATGATCCACACCTTCTTTGTGGTATCCTGCACCAACTTCGGGCCCATCAGTGCTGACTCTCCTTGGTTAGTCCAGCAGAGTGGCAACTTTTAGGGTCACCTGTACAAGGTCTCGAATGGTGTCATGCCAATGGTGGAGTGATAACTGTTGTTGTATTGTAACAGACCAATGTTTTATCAACGTATTTCACTTATTATAACTATGTATTATATTATAATCACATAAGATTACATATATAACCCAATAAAAACCTTATAAATGAATAATGAGTGAAATAAAATGTATCTCTAATAGTTAAGGAACATTTACGGATGAAATAGTAACTTGACATTTGGAATAGTAATGTGACCCTTATGAATAACAAACCAACCAATGCAATAGTAACCTTAGCAATAAAATTATAAATAAAATTTATCCATATTATAAGTTTCAATATGATATAATTATATCATAGTATAAGTAAATAAATATTTTAAAAATTATTAATTAAGTGTTGGTATTTTTGTAAGTCATGTATATTTAATTACAATTTTATGATTAATTTAATAAATTAAAAGAAAATTTATTTTCATAAAATGTATTCATAAAATAATATTTTGTTTTTTTATGATCATAAGATAATTTTATGAGACCTTAATTTATTTTTTCAAAGTGTTAGAAAAGCAGTTTTAATTTTTAAAATTTGTATTTTTCATGTAAATTATTGTTTTAATTAAAAATTAATTTTCTCATATTTAGAAAATAATTTTCATAAAATTGAGTTCATTTTTTGATTATACACATCAAAAAATAGTTAGGGTAAATTTTTGGGATTTTTCTAAAATACTTGAATTTTTAGTGAATAGTAAAATACGATAATTTACGATAAATGCTAAATGCATGAATTATGGAGTGATGTATGATGTTATGATGATGTAAAAACCATTGGTTATAAATCACATGATCTAGTTACTATATTTAATCTAAATAATCAGCACTATTTCTTGTCTTGAGCAAAATAATAAACTAATGAATTAAATATTGAGAAAACTTCCTTCTCCTCCACTATAAATACCACCATTCACCACCTCTTCTCCTCATGCCTCTAAAGCCTTGTTACTTGTAAAAATTATGAAAAAATATCTCAATAATCCCATATCCCATGTCCAAGAGCTCTTAATCTCATCAAAATACCAAAACCTCTCCCCTAAGGAGGTTCTTAAGATAAAGGAATCAAAGGTCATACTAAATAAATTAAATGTATAATAGGTTCTAGATTTTATTAATTAATGAATCTAATTTGATTATCTAGGACATTAAGATCAAGTGAAGAACACCTTCGGACTTAAGGTAAGGGATTCTACCCAAACCTCCATTATTCTTTTGTGTTGCTCTATCTCTCTTTTTACCTAAATGAAGTTATATTTTATTTTTATTTGAATATTATAAATATTTTTTATATGTTCAAAACTCATGTATCAATATCCATTCGTCATTATCTTTCAGGGATATACATATTTTTAAGTTGTTCCCTTCTCAATTCTTCTCGATAAGAAAGCTCATTTTAAAGGAACTCTATGAATTCTTACCTAATTTCAAGTGCACTATGTCATCTATTTTAAGGCACCATTGTTTTTATAAAATCATAATTTTTATTATTAAAACCTTCTTGTTTAAATTTTGGTTTTATATAAAATATTATTCCATTTTCTATTTTAAATTCTCTTTAATATTTTCCTTAAAATTGCACTAAAATGTTTCAATGCTAAAGTTTATTGAATAAACTTCTTAAATGTTATCACTTATATTTTACATAACTTACCATGATATATTACTATTTTATCCTATGAATTTACATGTACCTTTTAATCCCTTTCTTTCATGGACGCTTGTATGATACGTCCATTTATTATGCTTTGTGACATGATACCCATTTCTTTCCATGGTCAACCTTATGTTTATGTATGATTCTTTATGTGACAAACATATTAATGAATATGTTATGATGGGTGAGACCATATAGAACTCCAATGTATTGGGTAAATTTTAGTCTCATGATATTTTATGTGCAACAGTCTTGGAAGTTATCCTTGACTCGTGCTCCATGTGCAATGGTCTTGGCGGTTAGCCTTGACTTGTGCTACTCTATATAAAACAAGCCTTGTCTTGTGATAAAGTCATGTTTTATGTCGATTCCACATTACTATTATTCCATTTTTATGTGATCCTATATTTTATATGTTATGATTTCTTATGATAAATCTTGTTCCATGCCTTTTTATATCATTATGGCATGCCTTCTAACCCATGTGATAAAGATTTATTCTTATGTTTATTCCCTTACTGGTATTTTTAGCTCATCCCTACGTTCATGTTATCCTCAGGTTATACTATTCATATGTATGAGAACAATGGAAGTTAGGAGCTCAATATTGAGTTTAAATAAAATTTTCTTTTATGATGTTTAATTATGTACCTAGTATTCCAAAGACACTAGAATTTATGATCCTTAGCTTGTATTTTGATGTTTAGTTATGATTAAAATCATGTAATGATATGTGTAAAAGGATAGGGTCTCTATATGTATGAAAAATCAACCATATGTAGGTGATCCTCCCAATTACGGCCAAAATATAACATGCAAACTGTTTCCGAAGCTTTTATGCCGGGGCACGCGCGCGTGTCCGTCACGCATGGGAGGACGTG
Organism: Viscum album; assembly: GCA_963277665.1. Classification (NCBI taxonomy): domain Eukaryota; kingdom Viridiplantae; phylum Streptophyta; class Magnoliopsida; order Santalales; family Viscaceae; genus Viscum; species Viscum album. The sequence goes on along the minus strand of OY728153.1, from coordinate 1,544,649,551 downwards.
CGGCTCGTTGCCCTGCATTCCCGCTTTCCAAAGGTGGGAGGCATCCATTCTTTATTCAGGGACGTCTGCTCCTTGATCGAAACCGGGATGATGGGATGTCGGTTCTTCCTTCCATGGATTCCTCCTCGGAGCTCGTCACCTAGTACGGTTCTCCCTTATAGATTTAAGATGGGTTCGTGAAGCTCATTCCCGGCGCCATATCTGCATGGATTCCAGTTAATTACGCTGCTTCCATCGAGACGCTCCAAGGGGTCTTGTCAGGGCACCAACCTTCGGTGAGGAGAATGGTCACGCTGGGGTGTCGTTGGCATGTCTTGACGACGGGGATTGGCATGTCTGTCTTCTGTCCCTTATCACAGGGCTTCTCGAGGGCGCGGAAGCCCGAGGCATCCCATATCGAACGTGGGGAATGTGTACCATATGAGGTTTTCCTTAGCTTCCCATGTTTAACATGGGGTATGCCGTGAGTTTAACGTCTTGCGGAGATGGATCGGACTGATCAGAACACTGAGAGTGGATCAGATTGAAGGACCCCCTAGGGGGAACACTGATGTTTGGGCCAACACGTGGGCGGATTCCTGGATACCATGGAGTGGGATGGGGTGGCATGATCTCACCGGGATGTGGTGGCCCAGGTAAGGATCAGAATGGATGATGGAGTGATGGGCTTGAACCTCGTGGAGTCTTCCTACGTATCCCCATGGAAGGGAATCAAAGTCCGCGTAGTTCAGTGATACGGTGGGACACCTGAAGAGGTGACCTGTGAGAATGGATGCATGGATTGGATCCTGGAGGAAGTAAGATCTCCGGGCTAGGGCATGAGCTTCCCAAGGCACGTGGGCTTGAGGGGGGAAGTCAGGATGAGACGTGGGTGTGAGGCATGGGGCTTATGCCCTAAGACGGCCCAAGAGGGGGAATACGGTTTAACGTCATGTGGGACGAGATACAGTTTAACGTCATGCGGGACGAGGGCATACAGTTTAACGTCATACGGGATGAGGAATCTGGGGATTACGCTCTGAGGCGGCCCAGAGTGGATATAGGGCTTATGCTCTGAGGTGTCCCATGGTGGTTAGGGAGCCGATGTGGAGAGGTCAGAACGACCGGGTGGTGGGCTTGAACCGCGTGAAGGCTTCCTACATACCATGCGTTAGCATGGATCAAAGTCCACGTAGTTCGCTGGGATGGGGATTATGTTATGGGGTGGCCCATAAAAGGATTTCATGGTCCATGCGCGCTCTAATCCCACGTGAGTCATGCTTGGTGTGAGAAACAAGAGGCAGCAGGGACCAGACGATCACGTCGCAAAGGGTGCGTTCGTGAGAAGTGGAAAGGGGCTTACGCGTTGAGCGGACCAAAGAGGAAATCGGGGCTTATGCGTGGTTAGCAGCCCTGGGTGCCGGGTCTTACTCCAGGATGGAGGCCCGTGGTGCGACAAAGCACAGTGGGAAAGGGACTCCACTGGCCTTGGCGTGGGGGAAGTATGGAGGTGCATGGGTGGAACCTTCCGTAAGAGAGGCTAGGGGCTTACGCTCTGAGGCAGCCCTTCCCCCGTGGACAAACACCACTCTGACAAGGAGGATCTCATTCCATGCAAGGAAGATTCCATTCCCGTGGAGATGAGAGGCATAAAAAATGTCCGAGCTGGGGGGACCCTACGTGCGAAGCACGGGGTCAGACCACAGTTTAACGTCATGTGTTAAGGATGAGGTGCTTAACAGTTTAACGTCCTGCATCTTGGACGAGGTGGGTTTGCTCCACACCCCTAGGGCTTATATGCCCAATGCCCTCTACCCCTTGTGGGAGGGAAGGCATCGACAAGGCCATAATTAAGGGGGGCCTCAGGGTGAACCATTGAGGGGTCCACGTTAGCATGGTTATGCGAAGAAGCAATAGCCGTTAGCGTGCCTATGAGGAGAAGCATAAGACAAAGAAACGCAACGAGAAACACCGCCCAAGGGACCTTGAGGTTACTTCGTATGAGCCTGAAAGGCTATACGGGAAAACAACGCATGGCGCGCATACCCGGTAGGGGAGACATCAGGTGCCAGCGCGGAAAGGCAGCCAAGGGGCGTCAACGTAAAGGGGTCCTGGGTGTTGCGCGCAAAAAGAAGGTTTGCGCACAAAACACTGGGATGGCGTGCAATAGGGCCAGAGGATTGCGTGGATAGGTGATTGCGTGCAATGTATTGCGTGCATAGAAGGGGATTGCGCGCAAGGGGCAATGATTGTGTGCAAGGGCAGTACCCGGAGGAGTGGGAAAATTCACTTAAGTCAGTGGAGTTTCACGCAAAGGTGAACCCCGGGGCAAGGTTGCACGAAAAGGGGAATTACCTGAAAGTCATATTGCGCGTGGGGGGAGTCGAATTGCGCACACGGGAGCCATTCTGAATTTCGCAACCCCAAATCGTTTGGGGTCACCTTCTATTTATAGGCATCGGCTGGCGCGGAATCCAGGCGGTGTGCGCAAGTTTCCGCGATGGGAACCGTCGGCGCGCAAAGCTTCACCGCGCGGAACCGGGGCATGCAAATTTGCGTGCGCCATCGGCTCAATTACGCGAATCCTGGGAATGCTTCGCGCACACATCATTATTTCGCACAAGTCCTCCTTTATTTTGCGCACCACTTCCCGGGCCTCCGTACCGGGCCTCTGATTCCGAATATGACTTCGCTTTGCCATTTCGAAACTTTTTCTAGGAGTTATGGACCTTTTTTGGAATCTACAAATTCCCCCCCTTGGAATTGGATCAGCGAGAGGTCGCAACGGTCGGATTCTGAGGGAAACACCGAAACGCCGAAGCAGGGCCACTCCTGGGCGCTTAGCGCGCAAACAACCCATGCGGCGCGCAAAACGACGGATCGACGCAGAATTTGCTTTCCACGTGGTGCAGAACCCTGGCCTTGCCTATAAAAAGGGGTGCTGGGTCCCAAATCCGTACTCCAGATTTTCCGCACGATAGTCTTATCACTCTCGTGTGTGAAATTGCTCCCACGGCTATGCGTAAAAACGCTCTTGCAGCGCGGAATTCCTTCCGAATTTTGGCCGTCCTTGCGCGCCTACTCGGGATATTCTGTGCTTAGCGCGCCTATTGTGCACCCATCTCCCGGATTTCGCGCCGCCACTTCAGATTTTGTGCAGCACTCTCCGATTCCGCGCACTACATCCTGGTTTTGTGCAACTCCTGAGATATTCAAGATGGCCGCAAACTGAGTTGATGAGGGGGAAGCCACCACTCGTAGGACCGAAATGGCGGCAAAAGAGGAGTTTTATGGTGCCAAGGTGATCGTTTCCAACAACCTGACCTTGTTCAATCTACTGACTCCAGCTCAGAAGACGTATCCCCTGTCTGAAAACCTCCCGCTCTGGAATTTTGGCATTCTAGAGGAGGTTCCCCTACCGGGTTTCGAGGTGGACACACCACGGTCATGGGTGACCCGGGAGGACGAGCTTCCTCGCTAAAACATCACCAACAACGGTCGTCCTACCAGGGAAACCAGACATATGGACGTATATGTCCTGAACCTGAGGATCAGGACCATTACCAGGGACGAGCCTATCACAGAGAATTCTCCGTCCCTCTACGCGAGCACGTTCCGTCAGAGCGTCACGGATGACACGAAGGGCTGGATGAAGGATTGGGACATGTGGTCTGGGGGTAAATTCACCAGCGAGTGGGCCTGGGTGTTCTGGGTTCGCCATACCAGCGACCAGTTCGGGGATGAACTGTGGTATATTAGCCTATTCGAGGTGGTATGGACGTCGCAGTTCCACTTCCACCGTCAACCTGAGCTCGGGCCGGAGCTATTCACCCGGTGGTCTCCTAATACCAACATATTCCACCTTCATCATGGGGAAGTTGGAATCAGTCTCTGGGATGTTCACTACATCGGAGGTATCCCACTAGAGGGCTACCAATACGACAAGTTCGTTCCTCCAAAGAACACCTGGGAAGACAGGTCACAGATGCCCATGCTGACGTGGCACCTGCTGGAGCTGGACAAAGAGAGGCTGGGGGTCAAGGACTTCCTGAAGGACATTTCCTATAAGGGCTGGTTCAGCCAGTTCCTTGAGAAGGATCCGACCTTCAAGATGCCGGGACTGGGTAAACGGTGCCCAACCGCGGCTCAGAGGAGCATGGATGGGTCATACTGGGGGACCCTGGAGGCGGGGCAATACCAATCATTGTGCTACCGCGTTATTGAGTCCCAGGACCTGAATGTCTGGTACGCCACATTCCTTGCCGCCTTCCTGAGCGGGTGGCTCCTGCCGGTGCGGGACGCGAGGATGGGTGTCCATCCAACAACACTGGTGATGGTGGGCACCATGGCTTCCAACAAACGGTTCAACTTGGGGGGTCCCATTCTGGCCAAGCTGTATGCCATCCTGGGACGCATCTCACGAGGGGGGTCGCCTCGGAGAGTATGTGGTCCCTTCCAGATATTCCACAGCTGGGTGGCGGCTCATCTCGGTGGGTACACTTTCCCAAATGCCATCCGTCCTCAGGGCAATGGCCTACGACCGTCCCTGCTGAACATCGCCGGGGTGGCACTGATGACGCTCAATGAGGAGGGCATGAGAATCCGTATTGGAAACCACAACAACTTCCACTTCATCCCGTTCCCCACACCGGTCGGCCAGATGGTGGAAAATGGATGAGGCTCTCTGGAATAGCAGGAGTATTTCCAGAGCATTCGAGGTGGGGTGATCGTGGATCGGATCAACGGGAAGGTGATCTGTGAGCCTTACGTGCCATCCCGATTCGCCAGGCAATTCGGGTGCCTCCAAGGAATGCCGAAGAAGGTATTCACGGTTGTCTGGCAGGAGAAGAATCCCTGCGTTCTGCGCTAGATGTGGTTGATGTTTACCACTTTTGGCTTTGGTGACGTCGTTACTCTTCCTCCCACCGGGGTTGATGCTGGCCTAGTAACCGAGTATGCCAAACAATGGACCATCGCGTACCCTGAGGGGATTTTACGCAAGCAAGTCTGGAAACTTGAGGTTACTCGCACGGAAACCGGGCGATGGGGGAGAAGGCAAGGCACTGCTAGAAGGGGGGAACCAGGGGTGCGTCAGGCAGTGAGGCCTGTGCAGGCCGGGACTTCAGCAGCGGGAACATCACATAGCACCACCGCGACCTCATTGCCCATAGGGGGGTCACATGAGGCAGCCATGGAGCTGCCTGGGAAGTAGATAAGATAGCTGCTCGAACCTTCCCAAGATGAAATCCTCCCAGCACTGTGGTCGGCCTGGATGACCCTGTGGAAATCGCTGAGCATTGAAGCCATATGGAAGAAGATAATGCAAAACGGGATCCACCTGCTAGAGGTCGGGCTCATTCGAGTTACCGACCGAGTAAATTTCCATCAGCGGCATGCTTATCTGACGGCCATGGACACATACGCGTGCCAAAGGGGTCGGCGTGCAGAGCCACCTTTCCTAGTGAAAGTGATGCTCGACCAGGAGCATGATCCAGAAGTGATGCCGCCGAGAGAAGGCGACAGTGACGAGGAGTCGGAGGGGGAGGAGGAGACCGGAGAAGACGAAGGCGAAGGAGAATATAAAGAAGAAGGAGAACCTGAAGGTGAGGGGTCGTAGGGGGTGACCTACCAAGGGAGTCTCCGAGAGAGTGGTGAGATTGTCGGCTTTGATCTCAACATAACCGAGATACTCGAGGTTTGTCTCTATCCTCATTCATTTCCCTTTTTCATCCATTCTCATTTTCAATTTCCAAACCGTCTCTCTACCTCACTCAGGAGCGGCTGAGTGTTGGACGAGCGTCCCCACTAGAGGAGGGTGGAGAGGAACCAGTGGGACTGGATGGGGATCCGACACCCATCATTGAATTGACAAGCGCATAGGGGTCTCCCATCATGGTGGCTCTTACAGCGGCCGGAACACTGGAGACCGACGCTCTGGACTCCTGTAAGTCTCACGCTTCACTACTAGCGCTTGTTATCAAAAGATCCCAACTAATTAGTGTACGCCTTGCGCAGTGATCTCAACATTGGAGGCTCGTCAGGCTGCGGAGCCCGGGCCGTCCGTGAGTGGACCAGTGGCGGACATACCACCTCATTCAGAACATGCTCCCTACACTGAGTCGACCCTGGAAATTGGTGAGCAGGGGGCAGCGGACACCAGCGGCGCTATTCTTGAGGTGAGGCCGGAAGTTGACGGAGGCATCGTCGCTGCTGGGATGAGAGAGGAAGGTCGCTCGAACGTCGAGGATCCTATTCCTCACGAAGACATCCCTGAGGCAGATCCTACTGCCAATCTGATGGCTGCTTTCCCTACGTACCGACCCGCTGACCCTGAGGAGGTAGATGACTCAGACTCAGAGGCAGCTAAAGAGAGCCGGATGACACGGAACAAAGGGTGTAAGTGTATCAAATGCTTTCTTAGACAGCCCCAGTCGGATTGGCTGAGGCAGATGGGATCACTCCAGACCTGTTTGCGCTTCCCGTGCGCTGGAGGGGCTGACGCTCAGCTCCTTCATCTGACGGTCCATGATTATATGGCCGAGAAGATACGAGAGAGCAGCCAGCGCACTGATGTTTCCCAGTGTCGGGAAAGATCGGTGAGCACACGAGCGTTGCTGAGGGTGGATCGGGAGGTCCGGCACCTCGAAGGGCAGGTAGAATATAAGGAGGCCTTCATTGCAACATGATCTGAGCTTGTGGAGAAACTGACGGCCCAGTTGGCTGATGCGCAGGAACAACTGATGGAGGCGATTCACCAGATGACCGTACTTTGAACCGAGCGGGCGCAGGCACAAGCTAGGATTGGCGAGCTGCGCTCTATGATGGCTGATGAGGAGAGAGTCTTTAAGGAGCAAGAAGCGGTCCTGGAGGCTACCAGCCAAAGGGTAGCAGCGCTGGAAAGGTCGATTCAGCATGCTGATCCTTAAGGGCTTTGTTTTGGCCATCTCATGAACCTCTTTCTTGTACTGCTCATCATCTCAATCCAATACATGGACAGATCCATTCATCTGTACCCTTGGTTTAATATGCTCAACCATGATTCCAAAATGAATAACAAATCACCCCTAAGCTCTTGTGGGTCGCACCCAATGTGAGAAGCAAAGGATACTCGTGCTATCATTTCGTCCAACTGTGGGGCATTGAACAAGCCTCAGACATCTGAAATTGGGCCTACATTTCTAAGGAGAAGACCTCAGACCGATTGATATATCACCTTCTCAATGTACTCTGACACATGAGCGGGGAAATGCCGGGGGAACTGAAGTCCATCCGAACATAGGGAGATGGAAAGGAAAGGTGACTCACGCTACCCGAATTCAGAACACTGTGGGGCGCGACGATGGAGGATAACTGTTAACCGTGACAGAAACGCAGCATCCATATCGTGTTGGCCTGGAGTGGGGACAATAAATGAGGGCTGATCGCTGACCATGTTTGCAACACAGGGCCTAACTCAAATATCACCGGTCAGTTTCTTGGAACGTTGGCCCAGGACAGCAGGCAGACTATAGGTCTATCATCCATATTGCTAAAATAGGCGGACCAAAGGTCTATCATCCATATTGTGGCAGCAGGCGGACCAAAGTCTATCATCCATACTGTTAGGGGGTCCCATCAAACATGACCAGTCCTCCGAAACGTTGGCCCAAGACAGTAGGCGGATCGTAGGTCTATCATCCATACTGTTAGGGGGTCCCGTCAAACATGAAAGAGAATGAGGATCCGAATAAAGGGGCACACAAAGCGTGGAAGGTGGAGTGGTGGTTTGTTCGAATAGAGTCCAACACTCCCGAAATTGCGTCACCATGGCGGAGGCGCATTAGGCGGACGTACCAACCTGATCATGGGTCATCCCAATTTTTAGGCAGGACCTCTCTGGTGAGAGAACTGCTGCTTCCCATTATTACTATGGGTAATCCCGAACTTATTTGGGGTAAATGTCACGATTAAACCACTTCCCATGAAGTCAGGCCGAGGGGACAACAATAAGGAGGGACAGGGTTTGGTAATCCCTGGGGCTGGACCCAAGACGAAATGTCCGGGCGTTCCTACGTATCTCATTAGGATGATAATCAAGACACACGTAGATCTAGAAGAAAATTTTAACGTCATGTTGGACGAAATACAGTTTAACATCGTGTGGGATGGGGGACACATCTCATCTGGGGATAGGCACAACACGACGAGTAACCTGACATGAATGAGGACATAATCTCGCACCACACTATACAATCCCACAAGAGAGACCGAGTCGTGGAAATCCAAGAAAAGGACCTTTAGTTTTAGGTATTAGAACTAGGACCAAAGGAGAAGGGGAATGGAAGTCACATGGTAAAGCGGTTGCAAAACCCAACATGAATGGGGAAAATCCCTGCTTACTATGTGCTCCTAGGGATGCGTTTAGGCCGAGAGACCGAACATGAAAAGTTAGGCTGGGCCTACGGGGAAGTTCCCAGGAACTCTTACGTATCTCATAAGGATGAGAATCAAGCCATACGTAGTTCTTGAAAGGCAGCATGGCGCGATATGGCGCCTGCACAAAGGATGAAGGAGTCGTGCGGGTCTAGCCCTCACACCAAAAGAAGCGGCATTTGATATATCTTGTTTGTTCTTGAAGGTAAATGGTTTTTCTTTTGTGGGGAGACTGGCCTAGGGTAGAAATTCCTGGCGTCTCCACAATAATCAAGCCATAACAGGCATTGACAAGCGGCATGGTAATCGACCAACACCTGGCGTGATGTCCCCCATGGGGATGTCATCACAATGTGGTGCAATTTTTCATCGTGCGGCCAGGACGATATCATCACAGTTTAAGGTCGCGTGGTAGGACCAACAACACAGTTTAAAGGTCATATGGTTTGGACCAACAGCACAATTTAAGGTCATATGGTTTGGACCAACAGCATAGTTTAAGGTCGTAAGGATTGGACCTGGAAACACAGTTTAAGGTCATATGGCTTGGACCAACATCACAGTTTAAGGTCGTAAGGCTTGGACCAACAACACAGTTTAAGGTCGTATGGTTTGGACCAACAACACAGTTTAAGGTTGTATGGTTTGGACCAACATCACAGTTTAAGGTCATATGGTTTGGACCAACAACACAGTTTAAGGTCATAAGGCTTGGACCAATAGCACAGTTTAAGGTCATAAGGCTTGGACCAACATCACAGTTTAAGGTCATATGGCTTGGACCAACAGCATAGTTTAAGGTTATATGGCTTGGACCAAGAGGAACAGACATGATGCAATAAAGCATACCTGATGTGGGTGAGGGCATAATCCCATACCATCACCGCGCGCGGTTCCGAGAGAGGATCCTCGGGCCAAAGGGGCCTACGAGGGTTCAAAAATCAGGGGGGGAGGAGATGCTAGCTCCCAGCTATGCTGGGCCCGAAACGCAATTTATGGGCGATTCCTCATTCCCCATGGGGATGAGGGTCAAGCTGCATGCAACCTGTAAAGAAGAAACCCAAGAAAATACTCTAGCGCTCAGATCGCGGGAGCCCCGAGAGACACCGTTACGCAGCTCGATCTGTCTGACGTGTAGGGGTGTACTGAGGGTTAGTACAAGGAGTGCCGAGATTCCACCTTGACACGGTGGGGCAGAACACAATGTGAATCATGCAACCAACATTCAAGGCCCGAGGAAGCCGGCGTGACGACTGAGGATTACTGCTGACCACGTTCGCAACACAGCATCCTGACGCGTTAGCCTAGAAGTAGGGGAAAACAAATGAGCATCAACCGCTGACCACATTCGCAACACGGGATTTGTATCAATTTGTCGCCCAAAACCCTCGGGGGCGTTGTCCTGTGACATTAGAAGATCCCTTAGGCATTGTATCCAGGCCGTTCTTGGGGGTCCCTCCGGGTGTGAAGGATGGTGGGGCCTGAATTAAGGGGAACACGAATCTTGAAAAGTGGACGAAAACTTGTCTAAGTCAAATATGACACTCCAGGTCCTAGACCAGAGTACTCTGAACACATTATCAGACCAATGGAGAGGGTCGAAGGGCTCAGTCTGAGAGCGGCCAAAAGATGGCGGGTTCCTGAGGTAAGGGCATGCCAAAAGATCGAGGCAACCGGGAGATCGTGGGATCTCTTAAGAGACGGGGCTGGACCTGAAATCTAAGTGTTCAGGAGGTCCTACGTATCCCATAAAGATGGGAATCAAGCCACACGTAGTTCTATAGATGCAGTTTAACATCATGTTGGACGAAATAAGGATCTTAGTTTTAGGTTTTATAACTCGGACCAAGGTGCAGTTTAAGGTCGTGCGGGACCGTACAATTTAAGGTCATGCAGGACCACAGGAGGAGAGAGAACTGGGGCTGGGCCCAAGACGAAATGTACGAGATTTCCTACGTATCTCATTAGGATGAGAATCAAGCCACACGTAGTTCTAGAAACACAGTTTAACATCATGTTGGATGAAATATGGATCTTAGTTTTAGGTCTTAGAACTCGGACCAAGGAGCCCAGATGTAGGGCAAAGTGTAGTTTAAGGTCATGCTGGACCGGGTGCAGTTTAAGGTCATGTGGGACCACGTACAGTTTAAGGTCATGCGGGACCACATGAGGCTTAGGCAAATTACTGCTTGAGGAACCTGGCGTTGGTGGGAGGAGTTACGCGCTCACCATCCATAGTCACCAGGGAATACGCGCCATTGGGATAGACCTTATGGAAAATAAAAGGCCCATCCCATTTGGGCTCCAACTTGGGTGGTTTCCTGCCGGGAATCATTGGCGCTCTGAGAGCCAGCACCAGGTCACCTTATAGGAAGGAGCGGAGGCAAACCTTCTTATTGAAAGCTCGATCCATCATGCTCTGATTCCTTTCTAAGTTACGTAAAGCGCGAAGCCTAATTTCGTCCAGCGTTTCCAATTCGGCTAGATGGATTTCGACAACTCTATCCAACACTTACTGGTCGTAGACCACCGTGCACAATGAGGGAAACTGGATCTCGATGGGCAGGATGACCTCAGCTCCGTATACCAGGGAATACGGAGTCACCTGGGTAAAGTTACGAGTCTTCGTCCTATAAGCCCAGAGGGCGTTGGGGAGCTTGTCCGACCAACTTTTCTTGTTCTAACCAACCATCTTTTGCATAATTTTAGAGAGGGTTTTGTTAAACACCTCAATCTGTCCATTCGCCTGCGCATGGTAGCGGAAGGTGTGGTTAGAGTGAATGTTGTACTTAGCGTACAATTTCTTCAGCCCGACTGCTCGGAAGTTGGTTCCGTTATCCGTGAGGATAGTGTGAGGTACTCCAAACCGATAGATGATATTGGATCTCACAAAGTCAGCGATAGAACATTCATTGACTTCCCTAAGCGGGATTGCCTCTGCCCACTTTGAGAAGAAATCCATAGCGGTTAAGATGAACCGGCACTAGTGGGCCGTCATCGGAGGGTAAGGCCCTACGACATCCAACCCCCAGACTGCAAAGGGCCAAGAATACTTGGTAGTATGGAGAGGCTCCGGTGGCCGATGCACAAAGTTAGCATGAACTTGGCACGCATGACACCTCTTGGCATACTCGATGCAGTCATAGATCATAGAGGGACAGAAGTATCCCAGCCTCCGAATCTGGTGGGACAACTTCGACCTGGCCTGGTGGGCACCACAAGAACTAGTGTGCACTTCTTACATGACCTTTGGGATCTCGAATCCTTGAAGGCAACGGAGGATAACACCATAAAATCTACGCCTGTAAAGGAGCTGCTCAAGGCTGGGACCACTTTGAAGGGTGAACTGTGGCACACGGCATCAGATTCGTTCTCACTTGGCTCGGTCCGACAGAAGATTGCCGTGCTGGAGATATTCAACCAAGGGAGTCCTCCAGTCAGGAACTATCTCGATTACCACACCTGAAGCCCCCGGGGATCTTGACATAGGGGCACCGACGGTGAGATGGTTCACTCACGGGACACGATCTCCCTCCAGAATAACAGGAGCAATGACTCTCCGGTGCTCCACGTGGATGATTAGGTCATCCTGTTCAGGCTCCGCAAGTGATGCGTCCAGGCTGTCCGAAGCATCTACTCGACTGTTCTGTGATCGGGGAATGTGAACGACCTCTGGTCGGGAGGGGAACTTAGCCATTAGACAGAGGGTGCACTCCAGCAATGGCACGAGTTCTGGCTTTCTGACAGCATAGTCACCATTGACCTGCTTGATGACTAGCTCATAGTCCCCTTTTACATACAGATGGGGTAGGTTAACCTCGAGAGCCAACTCAAGGCCAGTAATGAGGGCATGATACTCTGCCTCATTTTTGGTGCAACCTTCTGACAACAGGAATGAATACGGCAGAATGGCTTGCTCTGGGGTGATGAAGACGATACCCAGGCCCACTCTGTTAAGCCTAGGATTGTTGAGCCTTCTACTGGTGGGGCTCCAGGAGGCACCGTCAAAGTGCATCTGCCAACATGGGATGACGTGATCGACTGAGAGGATTGCCTCATCAGGAAAGCCTAGATCAAGTGGCTAGTCTGCGGAGGTTGGGTGGGAAGCTAAGAAGTCTACCAACGCCTGTACTTTGACGGACTTCTGAGGTACGAACCTGATGTTGAACTGTTGGAGGATCACCGCCCAGCGCGCCAATCGGCCAGTCAACATAGGTCGGTTCAGGATGTATTTCAACGGGTCTACCCGAGAGACCAGCTGTACCTCGTGGTGCTGCAAGTAGTGCCGCAATTTTTTCATGGAAAATACGAGTGCCAGGAAGCTCTTCTTGATGGGATAATATTTAATTTTCGCGTCGAGGAGCATGTGGCTGAGGTAGTAGAGGCTATTCTCTGTTCCCTCGTTGTTCTTCTGGGTGAGAAGTGCACCGAGGGATTGCTCCAAGGTGGTCATATAAAGGACCAGCGGCTTTCCGGAAATGGGTGGCATCAAGACCGGAGGTTGAAGCAGATACTGCTTGATTTCCTCAAAAGCGATCTAACACTCTTTGTCCAATTCATAGGCGGTGCCTTTCTTCATGAGCCGAGAAAAGGGCTTACACTTGCCGGCCAGATTCGCAATGAATCGGCGTATATAGGCTAAGTGGCCTTGAAGGCCTCTCAGCTCCCGAATATTATTCGGGGGAGGCATCTGACTGATGGCCTTGATCTTATCTGGGTCGATCTCGATGCCTCGATACCTAGCAATGAAGCCAAGAAACTTTCCGGAGGTGACCCCGAAGGAACACTTCAACGGGTTCATCTTCAAGTGGAGAGAACGGAGGAAGCCGAACACTTTCTCAAGGTATTTGAGATGGTACTGGCACTGAAGACATTTAACCACCAGATCATCCACGTAACACTCCACCAGCATCCCGAGGATTAGCTTGAATATGCAGTGCATGGCCCGTTGATAGGTGGAACCTACATTCTTTAGGCCGAAGGGCATAACCTGGTACCAGAAAGTACCCTGGGGGGCCTTGAAGGTAGTGAACTCTTCATCCTCGGGGGCCATCTGGATCTGGTTGTACCCGGAGTACCCATCCATGAAGGAGAGGGCTTGGAACCCGGCCGTGGCATTGATCAACAACTCTGTCACAGGAAGGGGAAAATCATCCTTCGGATAGTGGCGATTGAGATCGCGGAAGTCGATACAGACCCTGATCTACCAGTTCTTCTTCCTGACTGGAACAATGTTGGCTAGACACCTGGGGTACTGGACTTCCTTGAAGAAGTTGGCCTTGATGAGCTTATCAACTTCGGCCTCAACCATGGCACCGTGAGAGGGGTGCATCTTTCTGGGAGGCTCTTGAACCCGCGATGGTTTTCTGGAAGGCCAAGGAGGTGGATGGCTACCTGGGGATATAGTCCTAGAATCTCGTCATAACTCCAGGCGAACACATCATGGTGCTGTCTGAGGAAGTCTATGTACCGTTTCTGTTCCTCGGGGGGCGTAGCGGCGCTGACCAATGTGGGTCTCGGGTCCGCCTTGCTACCGAGGTTCACTTGCACTAACTCGTCGACCGTGGTGGGGAAACCCTCCTCAAAGGTAGGAGGAGCATCTTCCATGTCCTCCTCTCTGCTTGTGAAGGGATAATCCATGGGGGGAGACGTTTCGGGGCTGCCAGACCCTGATGGGAAGCTGGTGCCGGCTTGGGCGGCAGAGGTCGTCACGTCAGGGGACCCATGCACTGCGGAGACCATGGTGACAAAGGCGGTTGATCCAATCCCATCTGGCCTTCGGCCTAAGGGGCCAAGCTTTATGACATCAAAGCAGTAGTGGAGCGTTGGCTTGAGCCGATCGATTTCGGCCTGGAGAAACAGACACGTATGACGTACTGCCGTTGCCATGATCCCAACGTCCCGATATCGTACAGGGGTAGGAGGCTCGGGGATCACCTGAGCCTGGTTGGTGTAAGAGTACGAGGTGATTTCCCACCATCGCTTGGACCCAGAAATATGCCTTCCTATGGTACCCGAAACAACAAAGCACTGCCCCATGTTGGGGTTCGTGGCCTCCAACCAATGGATTGGGAAGACATATGCATCGTCCAAACCTGCCCAGGGATCACTTGCGACAATGGCGGGCTTGACCTCACCTTCCAGGATCTTCTTGTCCTTGCTCTTGTAATAGTCAGCGTCCAGATAACGGGATTCACAAGAGGCAAAAGGAGACGCATCTCCTTGGAGCATGCCCACTCGACCCTTAAGGGAGTATTCGAGGCACTGGTGATACAATGAGGGGACCGCCGTGTGAAGGTGGATCCATGGCCTGCCCATCAACGTGTTATAGGCGGTGTCCTGAGAGACAACCATGAATTCAGTATTGGAAATTAGGCCGCCGAACTGGGTCTTTAGACGAATCTTTTCGAGTGGAGTTTTCTCAGTCCTGTCATACCCCTGGATCCTGAGGTCGGAGGGAGTTAGATCATCCTTAGACAACCCCAGTTTCCATAGTGTCTGAGTTGGGATTAGGTCAATCCCAGAACCCGTGTCAACAAGACAGCGGTAAACTTCCATGCCATTGAACTGGCTGGTGATATACAGTGGGCGAATGTGCCCCTGTATGGGAAGGTCTTCATCTTCACCGGAAAATGAGATAACAGCCTGACATTCGGCGTCCTCAATCGCCTCAATGTGGAAGGCTTCTGCGGCCGCCACCTCCGTCTAAAACTAGAGGGGGATCTTTAGAGCCTCGGCGAGCGCCTCACGAATTTCAAACGATAGGAGAAGGTCCTCAAGGATAGAAAGCCTTGCCGGAATTCCATCCAGGTGCTTCAGAACATTATACTTTCGAGCCAAACGCGAGCTTCTGCTTACAGGAGGCCGCTCTGCGATTGGAGGCATGACAGGCCCTGCTGACGAGACTGGTGACTAACTAGTACTAGGCACGTCTCGCTGTTCACTAGTCGAAGCCCGGGAGGTGGCTGCCGCGTTAGGACCAGAAGGCTGTAGTTGGCTGGTGGAAGGGTAGGGCTGGTTGTGACACGGACGAGGTGGTCCTGATTGATCCAGCAACACAAATGGTGGTGGAGGTGAACTTGTCAACACCGGGTGAGGGGGCCGCGTGTGTTGATCTTTGTATCGGGCCTACTGCCTGGTCTCAGTAGCGTGCACGGCCTGACTAGAGGTGACGACTGCCATACCCCGGTGATTCACGTAGCCATGGCTCTGCCAACGTTGGCGACGACTGGGGACATTGGGGAGGTCCACCTGTCGTTCCTCATCATCGGGAGTCAAAAAGGGATTTACAATCTCTACGGTGTTAACCAAAGCGTACCCCTGGCTTTCACTCGAGGAGTCATCCACTACCGGATGGAGTCTCGGAGGGATCCCCATCTCTGGGGGCATAAAATCGCCAAGCGTGCAGGAAGATGACGGCACTGGTAGGGCGCTTTCTTTCTTCTTGCACTGCCGCTTTCTCTTCTGGGAAGAGGTAGGCTGGGACGACGATGCCAATGCGGCACTCGCAGATTCTGAGGGCTCTGGCTGACTCAGGCACGTACGGATGATGCCATGGGCATGGGCGACCGTCCTGCGGGCCATCCAGTCGTTATACTTCCGGGACCCATGGTTGGAAACCTGTTCCCACTCATCCTCATTGTCACTGCTGTCATCTGATCTCACGAAGACACCTGCCACCTATGCCGGGGCTGGGCCCAACCTGACTATGTTGTTTTTAATCTGGTCTTGGAGCTAGTCCTTGAACACATAGCATCACTGGATGGTGTACCTCAAGATCCGGTGATAAGGGCAGTAGTTAGGGTGATCAGTGAGACGTGCCTCTTCTGGCTTCCGGCACTCAGGCAGCCGCACGATCCTCTGCTCCAAGGCGCTACGGAAATAACCGGGGACCTGGGCCTCATCAAACGAGTAAGTCCGATTCCTTCTGTTTGGAAAGGGGGCTCTTGGAGGCTGACCATGACCAGGGGCCGGAGGAGCATGCCGAGGAGGCAGAGCCTGATTATCTCGCCTGGGTGGTGGCGGCGCGTTACGCGGAGGCGCCTGCCGATTTTGAGGCAGTCGCTGCTGGGCCGGAGGCTGTGCCCGTGGGGGTGGACCCCTATGGGGCTGCTGAGCTGGACTTACTGGTAGCAACTCTAGTTGTCTGGGGGCCTCTGTCTGGGCTACAGCAGCAGGCTCGGATCTAGCGGCTCTTCTTGCAGGGATTACAGGAGGCAGTGGGCGTGCCTGACTGGCCTGTTTCAGGGCTTCTTCGAGGCGCTGAGCCTTGTCTGAGAAATCCCGGAACCCTCCAGGGAAATTATGAGTGATCAGAGAAGGAAATATCTCTGCCTTGACGTTCCCTACACACATTGTTAGTAATTTCTTCTGAGTTAGTGGCATGTCAAGGGAGTACGTGAGCCCCTTCCACCGGGCGACGAAGTCCGCGACCTGCTCATCGGGCCTTTGTTTTCACCTAAAGAGGTCTACAATGTTCGTCTTCCGGGTTGTGGAACTGAACTGGTAGAGGAATTTCTAGCGAAGGTCCTCCCAGCTAGTCATAGATCCAACAGGGAGCTGGTTGTACCATACGAATGCAGGTCCTTCTAGTGTCTGAACGAAGCAACGGAGCTTGGCAGCCTCCTGCTGCGCCAGAGTCCCTAACATAGGCCCGCACCTTGAGTTTAAGTGGTCCAGGTGTTTTGGTGGGTCTCCAATCCCGTTAAAGGGGGAAAAAGTGGGGTTCCCAAATCCCGGCGGGGCCGGTATATCATCCACCCATGCTGGGTATGGCTTGCCGTCCGGTGGGATTGCCACCTGCCGAGTTTCCAGGGCCTCCAAGCGGGTGATGAGTACTTCCATCATATTGTCCGGACGTGGATTCCTGTCCTGATGGGGATCTCTAACCACAAGCGCATTGCCGGGCTCTTCAATCCAGTAGTCAATCTTAGCAGCTCGCGGGGCGGCTGGCGGAGCGACTCTCAGGGCAGCGGGAGGAAACCGAGCAGGGTCCCCCAGGTGATCCCGCTGCTCGGGAGGGTTCGGTGAGACGTATCGCCCCCTCTTGACATGGGCTCCGGCCTCTCCCCTGTCGGCGAACGCGACATGGTCGCGGTTGCCTGGGGGAATCTCGGCAAGGGGTAGGTGCTCCTGCCCCTGCTGTCCTAGCCTAGGATTACCGTAGTCAGGCTGCCGCTTTGCAATGAGTTTGGCCAAGAGCTCATCAACCAGCCTCTTTTGCTCAGCAAGCTATTGGCGTAGCGTGGCCTTCTCGGAGTCTTCCTCTGCCTTCTGCATCGAGGCAGATGGGTCGGCGAACTTGATAGCCCCGACATTCTCTTTACCCTTGCCGATGTTTCAGCTCAGTGTTAATGCCTCAGTGGGTGTGTGGAGACCTAGGAGGCTCCTCTGGTGGCGAGTAATCCTCCCAGAAGGGTCTAGTAGCATCTTGTACTCAGGGGGTGAGTCCCCATAGAGGATCTCCACACCGTTTCCCTCATCTGAAAGGTCATCCATGCTGACCGCCACTGCCCCTGACGACGTTCCCTCAGGGCCACCCAGTGAGTCGGGCTGTCGGCGGATCGCACAGAAAAGAAGGGCAGCGTACTGCCCCCATCCACGGACGTGCGCATGGGGGGTGGATTCCTAGATAACCTTGCGGAGTACTTGAAAAATCTGGATGCATTGTTGCTAGAGGGCCCTGCGGTGGCCAAGTGACTCGGGGTGCCGAACCGCAGGGAGCGCTGCCAGGTCGACCCGATGACACTGCTCACCGATAACCTTAAGATGTGCTTGAGTCCCGGGATAAGGTGCTCGTTTATGGAAAAGATGGGAGTGAGTCACCCAAAGAGTCTGGAGGAAACATTCAAACTCTCCCAGGGTGAGTGACTCTGGCATATCAAAATCCGACCCTGCGACCAGCCAAAACTTCTCAGGGAAGTGGCCCGCTGTGAGGATGGTCCAGAAGCTCCATGAATACGGTTCGGGGTCCGGACCTTGCTGCCCCTGCTCTTCAACCGAGAATGGCCGGGGAGATGGAAATGGAACCAAGGCAGGTCACCAGGCCGGTGGGCTGGCCGGCGGGGAATACGGCGAACAAGCTGATTGGCCGCTGATCCCTGAGTCGTCCTCCAAGGGTTTTAGTACCCTAGCTTCCACGCCGCGATAGGATGGGCCAACGAATGGGCCTCCTGTCACAACGTCGGTGCTCACCGAGGGTGTGTCGCCTTGCGATTCTTCCGTCGGTCCCCAGAAAATTTCCCCACCCTCCCTGACTGAGGTAGAAGGTGCTTCCGGGGAGGCCAGTGATAACTACGGGTTTGACCTCTGGGGGAATGCCAAGTCCTCATCCTCCTGGATATACCTTCGGAGGGAGGAGGGAATCATACATATCTCGCATTCAGGGATTACTAGACTGACGCGCCACGTCCCCATCCCTTCCCTCGACTCAAAGGGTTGGGGGGAAGGTTCCATCGTCGAGTCATATTCCGCCTCAGAGTCCGAGAAACGGACTGGTCTAATTTCCGTTCGGACTCACCTGACATTCCTCCTATGGTGACGACGCCCCGCCTTCCTGCCCCTGGGTGGCTCCTCAGGGTAAGGATGATTTCCGTCAAGGAGTCCCCTGGCCGCAATAGTGCTGGGGCAGAGGGGACTGAAGGTCGGGGTGTGGGAAGCACCAAGACAGATGTCGAAAGAGACATGGAGAGGACCTCCATGTGAGTGAGCGACTGGATATGCAACGACTCCATACTCGCGGCCAGCGGTAGGGGGAGTGACCTCATACCCAGTGCAGTGGGTGCTGGAAAGATTCATACCCAGAGCATAGCTGTCGTGAAGGATCCTTCAGCTTTCCAGATCAGTGGCACGGAATGAGCCCTCATGGTGGGTGGCACTACCGCGGATTGGTCCGCGGTGGCCATTGCCTGTGCCCGCGACCGGGAGAGTCTACCCAACCTACCTGTAGGGCGGTCGGGGCCTCGATCCCAGTCGGGCATGTGACTGCCCCTGCTCAACATGTGCGGGGGTCTGGTAGCATGAGTTAGCAGTGGCTCGGGCCATAGTGGTTGCTGACGTTGGTGCCCCAGGATGGGCATTCTATTTCGCTCGCGCCCGATGCTAGCGTCGGGTTAGATGGGTTGGATCCGGTGGTGCAGGCACAAAGATTTCCTGGTCCTCGGCCAGGGGAGTCGGGCGATGACGTCGACGCAGCCTGGCGGGGGTTCTTGCCGTTAACCCCTAGGACGGGTCTCCGATCGGGTGGACCCGGACATCCCCCACCTCATTGGTGTGGGGGACAGATGTGTCAAGGCACTCCGGGGATAGGCTCCCAAAGCGGTTGAATGTCAGAGTGGGGAGCGGCGGATCCCTGCGTGGCCCTCGGGGGTGGCGACGATAGTGAGGCGCAACCGCCTCTAGATCCAAATGGGCCATGCCCCTGGTGGGGATGATCCCTTCCTCGTCGTACCTACGAACCAGGTCGTTGATCACCCTTCGCTGGATGATTTCTAACGAGGATAGGGGGCGAGAGCGCCCTACAGTCATGGAAATCGGAGCCGGAGTGACTTTGGAAAAGGCGAGACCACACGGGGCAGCCGCGTCGATACTGCCCCTGCCCCTGCGCCGGTGGGAAGGTGCCGATCGAGCTCCGGATGCAGTGATCTGATTCTTGGAGGCAAGGAGATGAACCCATTAGTACTAACAGGAAAAGAAATTGACAACCAATATCCCAGCATCATTCCGTCTTCTGTAGTCGGCGAGAGGGATCCACGCTGACGACGCCGCAGAACGGAGTGCTCAACATCCTGACTGCCTCAACCCCTGGTGGGTTTCACGTCCCAGTAATAGGTACCCGGACCTGGTGACATGCTAATCTTCTGACACCCTGAACGCTACCCGTCTCCGTATTGAGGATAAGAGCTTCACGTCGAGTTCACCATTTTCTGTTTCCGACGCTTTTATGCTGGGGCGCGCACGCATGTCCATCACGCATGGGAGGACGCACGACTCTTTGCCCCACATTCCCGCTTTCCAAAGGCGGGCGGCATCCGTTCCTTATTCATGGACGTCTGCTCCTTGATCGAAACCAGGATGATGGGATGTTGGTTCTTCCTTCTGTGGATTCCTCCTCGGAGCTCATCACCTAGTTCGGGTCTCCCTAATAGATTTAAGACGGGTTCTTGAAGCTCGTTCCTGGCGCCATATCTGCATGGGCGCCAGTTAATTACGCTGCTTCCATCGAGACACTCCAAGGGGTCTTGTCGGGGCAGCAACATTTGGTGAGGAGAATGGTCACACTGGGGTGTCGTTGGCATGTCTTGACGCTGGGGATTGGCATGTCTGTCTTCTGTCCCTTATCACAGGGCTTCTCGAGGGTGCAGAAGCCCGAGGAATCCCACATCTAACGTGGGGAATGTGTACCATCTGAGGTTTTCCTCAGCTTCCCATGTTTAACACGGGGTATGGCACGAGTTTAACGTCTTGCAGAGACGGATCAGACTGATCGAAACACTGAGAGTGGATCAGATTGAAGGACCCCCTAAGGGGAACACCGATGTTGGGGCTAGCACGTGGGCGGCTTCCCGGATACCATGTAGTGGGATGGGGTGGCATGATCTCACCGGGATGTGGCGGCTCGGGTAAGGATCAGAATGGATGATGGAGTGACGGGCTTGAACCTCGTGGAGGCTTCCTATGTATCCACATGGAAGGGAATCAAAGTTCGCGTAGTTCAGTGATACGGTGGGACACTTGAAGAGGCGACCTATGAGAATGGACAAATGGATTGGATCATGGAGGAAGTAAGATCTCCGCGCTAGGGCATGAGCTTCCCAAGGCACGTGGGCTTGAGGGGGGAAGTCAGGATGAGACGTGGGTGTGAGGCATGGGGCTTATGCTCTGAGACGGCCCAAGAGGGGGAATACAATTTAACGTCATGCGGGACGAGATACAGTTTAACGTCATGCAGGACGGGGGCATACAGTTTAACATCACGCGGGACGAGGAATCTGGGGCTTACGCTCTGAGGCGGCCCAGAGTGGATATGGGGCTTACGCTCTGAGGTGGCCCATGGTGGTTGGGGAACCGATGTGGAGAGGTCAGAACGACCGGGTGGTGGGCTTGAACCTCGTGGAGGCTTCCTACGTACCATGCGTTAGCGCGGATCAAAGTCCACGTAGTTCGCTGGGATGGGGCTTACGCTATGGGGCGACCCATAAGAGGATGTCATGGTCGATGCGTGCTCTAAGCCCATGTGAGTCATGCTCGGTGTGAGAAACAAGAGGCAGCAGGGACCAGACAATCACGTCGCAAAGGGTGTGTCCGTGAGAAGCGGAAAGGGGCTTAAGCATTGAGCGGCCCAAAGAGGAAACAGGGGCTTACGCGTGGTTAGCGGCCCTGGGTGTTGGGTCTTACTCCAGGATGGAGGCCCGTGGTGCGAAAAATCATAGTGGGAAAGGGACTCCACTGGCCTTGGAAGGGGGGAAGTATAGAGGTGCATGGGTGCAACCTTTCGTAAGAGAGGCTAGGGGCTTACGCTCTGAGGCAGCCCTTCCCCCGTGGACAAACGCCACTCCGACAAGGAGGATCTCATTCCATGTGAGGAAGATTCCATTACCATGGAGACGAGAGGCGTAAAAGATTTCCGAGCTGGGGGGACCCTCCGTGCGAAGCACGAGGTCAGACCACAGTTTAACGTCATGTGTTAAGGATGAGGCGCTTAACAGTTTAACGTCCTGTAGCTTGGAAGAGGTGGGTTCGCTCTACACCCCTAGGGATTACATGCCCAATGCCCTCTACCCCTTGTGGGAGGGAAGGCATCGGCAAGGCCGTAATGAAGGGGGGCCTCAGGGTGAACCATTGAGGGGTCCACGTTAGCGTGGCTATGCGAAGAAGCAATAGCCATTAGCGTGCCTATGCGGAGAAGCATAAGGCAAAACAACGCAACGCGAAACACCGCCCAAGGGACCTTGAGGTTACTTCGTACGAGCCTGGAAGGCTGTACGGGAAAACAACGCATGGCATGCATGCCCGGCAGGGGAGACATCA
The DNA here is from genome assembly GCA_963277665.1 of Viscum album. Lineage (NCBI taxonomy): Eukaryota > Viridiplantae > Streptophyta > Magnoliopsida > Santalales > Viscaceae > Viscum > Viscum album. Next base: position 1,544,627,132 of record OY728153.1, on the reverse strand, counting down.
GGTTCCGGCATGGAAAGGCAGCCAAGGGGCGTCAAGGTAAAGGGGTCCTAGGTGTTGCGCGCAAAAAGAAGGTTTGCGCGCAAAACACCGAGATGGCGCGCAATAGAGCCAGAGGATTTTGTGGATAGGTGATTGCGCGCAAGGTATTGTGCACATATAAGGGGATTGCGTGCAAGGGGAAACGATTGTGCACAAGGGCAGTACCCAGAGGAGTGGGAAAATTCACTTAAGCCAGTGGAGTTTCGCATAAAGGCGAACCCCGGGGCAAGGTTGCGCGAAAAGGGGAATTACCTGGAAGTCATATTGCGTGCGGGGGGAGTCGAATTGTGCGCACGGGAGCCGTTCTGAATTCCGCAACCCCAAACCATTTGGGGTTGCCTTCTATTTATAGGCATCGGCCAGCACGAAATCCAGGCGGCGCACGCAAGTTACCGCGACGGGAACCGTCAGCACGCAAAGCTTCACCGCGCGAAACCGAGGCACGCAAATTTGCGCGCGCCATTAGCTCGATTACACGAATCCTAGGAATGCTTCACGCGCACATCATTATTTCGTGCAAGTCCTTCTTTATTTCACGCACCACTTCCCAGGCCTCCAGACCAGGCCTCTGATTCCGAATATGACTTCGCTTTGTCATTTTGAAACTTCCTCTAGGAGTTACAGACCTTTTTTTGGCATCTACACAAATCCACATCATGTCCTCCAGAACTAGAATGGTATGGTCAGTTTGGTCATGCATCTGTGGGTGAAATGCAGTGCTCAAGCGTAACTGAATCCCAAACACCTCCTACAGTCCATGCCAAAATCAGGATATAAAGTGAACATAATGATCTGAGGCTATCATTGATGGAACTCCATAGAGTCAAACTATCTTCTTCACGTAGAGGCATCCCAATCTCTTTACTGAACTATACTCTTGGATAGCTAGGAAATGGGCCGAACTAGTGATTCAGTCAATGTTCACCAAGATGGTATCATGTCCCCTTTATGTACGTGGTAAAGCCATCACGAAGTACATCTATATACCATACCACTTCCATTATGACACCTCAAGGGGTTGGTTTAAACATGTTGGAACCTGGTGCTTAGTATTCACTTGATGATAAGAGAGGCATCGAGATATTAAATCTGCAACTCCCTTCCTTATCCTTGACCACCAAAACTGACATCGAAGGTCCTGGTACATCTTTTCCATACCAGGATGTAACACCAAAGGGGATGTATGGAACTCCCTCAGAACCTCCTCCTGCAATGCTACTGGTACAACTGTGCGCCCTCTAAAAATAATGACATGCTCTCCACCTTTTGAATATTCATCAGGGGCATTCCCTATGGACAATTGAGCACAAAGGATCTCGTAGTCGGTATCCCCAAGCAGTGCCTCCCTGACTCGCTATAAGAGTGGAGGGGTGCAACCATCGACTGGAGGTATGATGCTCCATCTCCATCCATAAAGGATAACTGCAATGTGGCCAATTTCTCTAACGCCTCACTTAACAATTGCAATCTATATCTCCTACTGAGAGCATCTGCCACCATGTTCCCCTTCCCAGGAGTATATACTATCTCAAAGTTATAGTCCTGGAGGAACTCTTTTCATCGCCTCTATCTCAATTTTAGATCCTTCTGAAAGAAGATATACTTAAGAATCTTGTGCTCAGAGTAGATGGAAAATCGCTCTCCCATCAGGTAGTGTCTCCAAATCTTTAATGAAAATACTACTACTGCTAGCTCAAGATCATGAGTTGCGTAGTTCTACTCATGCAACCTCAACTGATGCAATCTATATGCAATAAATTCTTTCCCCTGCATCAGGATACAACCAAGCCTGATCCTTGATGCATTGTATAACACCACATACTATACACCTTCCTTTTGGAATCTCAAGATGGGAGTGCTCGCCAACCTTTTTCTTAGCTCTTGAAAGCACTGTTGGAACTTCTCTGTCCACAAAAAAGGCTGCCCCTTTCATGTAAAAGATGTAAATGGTGATGCTACTCAAGAAAAGTCAGGTACAAACCTTCGATAGTACCCAACCAAACCAAGGAGATCATGCACCTTGGTAACACTCTTGGGTGGCTCCCAAGAAATAATCGCCTTAATATTTTCTAGATCCACTAAAAATATAGCCTTTTAAATGACGTGTCCTAAAAAATGGACCTCTCAAATCTAGAATTGACACTTTGAGAGCTTCCCATAAATTTGGTGCTCTCGGAGTGTGTCCAGGACCATCCTCAAGTGTCTCGTGTGCTCCTCCTCTAACACTGAGTATACTAGGATGTCATCAATGAAGACCACCATGAAACGGTCCAAGTAAGGATGGAAGATCCTATTCCTGAGTACCATGAGCATTTTTGGGGAATTTTGTTGGAGTTGGTGCCCTAGAAAACAACTTAGTTATACTTTATGATAAACCTGTATTCATTGGATGAATATTAATAAACTAATTATCACATCATGGTTATTTTTCTGCATTACATAGTATGTGATAACGTACTAATAATAGATGTCACATTAAAAGGTCATAGCAGATCCCTACTATGATGGAAACCCATAAGTTCCATGAAAATATTCTTAAATAAATTTTCTATGGCTGAATAATATCATCTGAAGTGACACAAATGATATAGGTTATCAAGGGTGGGGAATCGTGAAACTTTGAGGCACCTTCTCATAGTGTGCACCCTTAGTAATATCCAAGAGGATATTATGAGAGCATGAATCGCCGGTAGGGAATCAATTTTCGTAAGTGTCATTGGATATTCCTATATATGGACATGTGTATTGGACCTTAAACTTTAATATTATTATTAATGGGTATTATGACTTGTGAAATTATATGTATTGAAGAAAACCGTGACAATAGATTTTCCCGGTGAGGTAGGATATGTTGGGTACGTCACGAGTAATACTATTCTAATGAATAATGCGAGAAAGGATTTTTTTCACTTGTAAAGAAGTAGATATCTCAGGACCTTTGATGAAAATGATATAACCTAACTAAATCCATTGCTATGGTGTTCTCTAGGAAAGTTCAATTCTGGGAAGTCAAAGAATGAGAAATCGAGCACATGGGTTGGTGGCACTTGCATACAATTTTCTTGATTAAAGATATTGGGACAAAGGGATTATATTACACAATAATTGTTCGTATAAGGTGACATGTCATTGTGACATCAACTTCTTTCTCTTGGGTTCCTTGACCTGTTACTAGATAATAATCTTGGAATTTAGGAAATCCCACCTAATTTCAACGAGAAAGAGACCTAGAGGTTCACACACTAAGTGTATCCAGTATCTCAGTTAAATAATAAATTATCTATTTAACAAGTTGAATAAAGATTATTTGCATTTGTGGTTTAGTAATTATTCATGTATGTCCGATCGCATTTATTTCATCACTAGTAATTTGGGAGAATATATTGCAGATGAAATATTTAATAAATATTTATTTTTTATTTTAGTAAATATAATATTTATTTATTTATCAGTGAATAATGTAGTTAAATTTATTTAATAAATAAATAGTCATTATTCAAGGTCTGGTAAATATCGAAGAGGATTAGAGGACCATGTTACAGGTCCAGTTATAAATAATATTAAATATTATTTGATTAAAATAATATTTAAATATAACATGCAAGTTAAGAACGTGTCAGGGAAATAATAGCATTGCTGTTATTATTTGACATGGGGGGGGGGGGTTTCACATGGAATAATGAAATAAGTAACAACACTTGTGCTAATTTTTATTACATGGTGAATTAAATTACCAGTTATATTATTCTCTTATTTAAGCCAAGGGCTTTCCAAAAATTTTTTGTGCACAACATCCTTGAAGAAAATCTCTCAAGCCAAGAGAACTCTTCCCTCTAAAAAAACCTTCTCAAGAACAAGAGAGATCCTCCTCCACCAGATCAAGGAGAATGATTTGGAAGTGATTCTCAAGGCAATTGAATGCAGACATCACAAGCTCAAGGATCCTCCATGCTAGAACCTGAAGACTCCTTCAACGACTTTCGGAGATATGTGGAGCACGTGTGGATCACCACTAGAAGATTATTATCCTTGGATTATACATCGCAATGAAGCCACACCTTAAAACCATGTTTGGACGCATCAACAAAGAAAGAATCACCTTGGAGGTAATTCTATAATTTAATTAAATTAATTATAAACAAAATATATCGATCCTCTCTTCTCAGTTCCAGGTTCTCTCCTTTATCTTTTATCTTTGATTCAATTATTTGGATACTGGAATTCATCGTCGTATTGATCCTGAATTAATCATTGATTGTGAAAATTTGAAAAGTTTGGTACACGCCCATCCCGTGCTTCCGCTGCGCCTGGAACCTTCAAGTGGTATCAGAGGGGTCATATTTTTGTTTATAATTATTTAAATAATTTTTTGATGATTTATGATTTAATAACTTAGTTTTTTAATTCATGTTTAATCATTTTTGTAATCTGAATTTTGAGATCTATTTCCTCCTTATCATTTGTCACAGATCTAATAGAAATGAATAATTTTATAATGAAAATTAAATCAAGGATCTCATCAGGAGATGCTGACGGTTATGTCTAGACAACACAAGAATACACACTATGTAGTCAGAACTACATGCCATGTATTTGTGTTCAATGCATCAGGAGTAATTTTGAAATTACTCAAGCTGTGTGCATTAATGAAACATGATGTAGTTAATTCTTACACCATGTGTTGACCAGGATAGACTGGTTCATGGTCATCCAGACTACATGCCGTGTGGCCCATTGGACATGGTGTGTAGTACCTTCGGGTCAGGGTCAAGTCGTGTATCCCATACACAGCTTTCCCAGCTGGTGATCATGTAACACAGAGTCTACATGGCATATGGACCACTGGACACATCATGTACTCTGAAGATTTCTGAATTACACCTCACACACCATTTCTCAAGCCTGTAATTAGGATGGATGGTGGAGAGGGTACAGGCCATGTAGTTAGATCTACACATCGTTTACTAATTCCAGATTACACAGATTTAAAAATTTATTATTATATTATGTAACCCTTGAGACATGTACCTTCATGTGGGAATAAATCTTGGACACAACATGTGATAGGTATTTAATATATATATATATATAAATGTTTAATTAAACATATTCATAATGTTCAAAGTTTTTCACATCATGTATGAGTTGTATTAAAATTATAATTTTTCATGCATGATACATGTCACAAAGAATAAAGTGTATACAAGTATAAATACATTCTAGGTAGTTTTGGATAGGTATTCACCGGGTTGCCTCCAATGTATAAATTATGTACAAGGTTATAGATGAGAATCTCAATGAAATTCAGAAAAGGATTAAGATAAAAAGGATTGATTAATTAAAGATACTGATTAATCGATTTGAGTGTAATTTATCTTAATAAGAATGATTAAAGAATTAGATTATAGTTTTATTAAATGTGTAATTCTTTTCATGTATGTGGATGATCATGAGATAGGCCAGATCTTTGTATGTGATTGGTTCCATTTTAATTTATTTATTAAATTAAAATTTTCGGTATGCATGCCTTATCCTTATTAATATGTAGGGTTTTCATGCCCATGGTTTCTTTTATATAAACCCCCTTTTACCCCTCACCTATGTGTGAGTTAAAATCATATGTAATGTATGAATCTCCCAAGATAGTGGAGGTGGTTCAAGTTAGGATCTGAGGCGAAACCAATCCAAGGAGATACAAAGGTGGACAGGTGGAAGGCTGTAAATAAAAACCTTAAACAGTTCAAGGTGTTTCTACCCTAGGCCAGGGTTAGTTTATCAAACTTTAGATAAACTAACCAATAGTAAAGATCATGATCATACCCTTTATTTTATTTATGTCAGTTGTATTATTATTCATTATGGATGTTTGACGCGATCACATAATTAATGAACTAACAAGCATATTAGATGAAACTGAAATAAAAATGGCTTATTCTTAAATATTATCTATACATAGTTAATCACTCGAGTATATACCAATTAACATTAACAAGAATGTGAAAAGATAATAAGTCTAAATTTATGCATAAAGGATAAAATCCCTCAATTAAATATTAAGTCGGTATATCCTTCGATTACTTCGATTAGAATCAAACCATAGTTTAAAGTGCTTGACCAAACCTAGTTGGGGTGATTTAAATTATCAGGGAATTCTAATTTAAAGTTTTGGGTTGACTTAACTTAGTTTACATCAATGGTTTACTTCCCTAGTAGGACTTAGTGTAACTGAGAGGCAAAAGTTGAGGAAATCCAAAATCAAGGATTTTAGGATCGGGGAGATGACTCAACAGATCAAGGAGCTATGAGTTAATACAGTTGGCATTTGGAATGCCTACCTAAAATCTTTCAATTTTCTTGACCAACCCTCATTAGGGTAATGAAAAGGGAAATATGGATCCTTGATGCTAGAATGTACATGGAACAAGATATTCTAATACCAATGGTGAGGGCTATTGGGTTGTGAAAAAATAATGGGAGACTAATAGATATTAATTAATTTATTTGTCTATATTTATCAAGATAAAGTACTAAAACTCTATTCATCTTAATTTGTAGAAATAACAATCAAAATTACATCAATCATATCATTGTAATCCATACTCTAGAAGGAAAATCTTCTTACTGGAACTAATTTCCCAGAGTGGAAAAGTCACCTTCAGGTCATCCTTCACCATGAGGGGAAACTTTATTTGCTGGAAGATCCTTTACCAGTTGCACCTGGAAATGAGGCAAGTGATGTGGAACTCTTTTTGTATGATAAACATCTAAATGACACTACGGATGTTCAGTGCCTCATGCTATCATCCATGACCAATGATCTCTTGAAGCAACATGAGTAAATGGATGCTTATAGCATGATGTCTCACCTTCAGGATCTTTATCAAGAGAAGGCAAGACATGAGATGTATTATATATCCAATGCTTTGTTCACTACTAATCTTAGAGAGTCTGCGCCAGCTGGACCACATGTAGTCAATCTTATTGGATACATTGAGCATCTAGACATATTAGGGATTAAATTACAATATGATTTGAGTACATATCTCATACTATCATCACTACCTAAGACCTTATCTAGTTTTATTATGAATTAAAATATGATAAATAATGAGAAGAGTCTATTGAAGCTTCTTACCGTGATTCGCCAAGTTGATAAGGACATGGGGTGTGAAAACCCATAGTCCCTATGGTGAATAGGAAGAGGAAGGACATAGAAAAGGTGTTAAGATTTATAAACAATCTAAAGCCTCTAAGCACCATATAACCAAGAAGAAGAAGATCTAGAGGTAGGGAAAGGAAAAGAGGCATTATTCTTTGCATGTGGAAAGTCAGGCCACTGGAAGAGGAACTGCACCCAAAGGAAAGGGGAAGCCAAAGGTGCATTTGTTATCGAGTGAAATATTTACATTTCTACACATTGGGTATTAGAAACAGCTTGTGGGGATCACATCTGTATTCAAATGCAGAAACCAAGTAGATTCCAGAAAATTTCTAGAGGAGAGGTGGATTTGTGAGATTCCAATGGTGTGAGTATGGTTTCTCTTTCTATTGGTGACTACCACCTCACATTGCCGATGGGAATGATTTTGGTTTTATATGGATATTATTATGTACCTAGTGTTACCAAGAATATAATTTCTGTATCTAGTTTAGATACAAATTGATTTATTTTCAAGTTTGGAAATAAATGTTGTTACTTTTACAAGTACAACATATGTTATGGTATAGTGCATTTAAATAATGGTTTGTATGTATTAAATTATGAGAACTAAGTGTTGGAAATTGATAATGAACCAATTTAAAATTAATCATACAACACCCAGTTGTGGCATCAATGCTTTGGTTATGTAAATGAGAAGCGCCTGAAAAAGATCTATCAAGATGGTTATTTAGACTCTTCCAAGATAAAACCACTTGATAGATGTCATGCTTGTTTACAAGGGAAAATGACCAAACCACCATTTAGTGGGCAGGGTGAAAGGGCCATAGAGCTTCTAGTATTGGTACACATTGATGTGTGTGGACCATTTCTAGTAGAATCTATAGGTGTATATTCTTACTTCATTACTTTTACTGATGAATTGAGTAGATATGGATATGTCTACTTAATGAGGTATAAGTCCGAGTCCTTTGAGAAATTCAAGGAGTTAAAGAATGAAGTAGATAATCAGATTAGTGAGAATATAAAGAGTATTCAATCGAATCAAGGTGGAGAATATCTTAACCAAGAGTTCATCAACCTTTTATAGGAGTCTGGGATTCTATCCCAACTCAATCCACCTTATACACCACAATGGAATGGTGTTAGTGAAAGGAGTAACCATACCTTATTGGATATGGTAAGGTCAGTGATGAGTCATGCAGATCTTATATCATCCTTTTGTAGATATGCATTAAAAACTACGACATACACATTAAACCAAGTACCAACTAAGGTGGAAAATGGAATTCTCTTTGAGCTATGAAGTGTAAACAAACCCACCTTGTCGTATACACGTGTATGGGGATGTGAGGCATTTGTTAAGGCTTTCTCAAGCAACAAACTAGCACCCCAAGGAATGAAGTGTATCTTTATAAGGTATCCCAATGAAAAAAAGGGATAATACCTATACACCCCCTCTGAAAAGAAAGTGACTATTGTCATACATGATGTATTTCTTGAGAGGGAGCACATCCCCAAAAATGATAGTGGGATAAAGATTGAATTTGATGAAGTTAATGCTCAAGATACATAGGAGTTGGTATAGGAACAAGTTCCAGAGGTCCCCCCTAGAAGAGGTAGTTCTTGAAACACAAGTACTACGTAGGAGTATAAGAGAGGTAAGGGAACTAGAGAGATATGGTTTCCTTGTCACTGAGGAAGGTGACTCATTATTATTGGAAAATGATGAGCCTATATCCTACAAGGAAGTAGTAGATATCTCAAAAGATGTGAGATGGATAGAAGATGTGAATTTTGAGATGGATTCCATGTATCATAACTAAGTCTGGGTTCTGGTTGATGCACTAGTTGATGTAAAGGCTGTTGGGTGTAAATGGGTATTCAAGAAGAAACTAGACATGGAAGTTCAAGTTAGTACCTATAAAGTAAGGCTAGTGGATAAAGGTTTTAAAAAGCATCAAGGAATGTACTGTGATGAAACATTTTCACCACTTTCCATGTTTACATCCATAAGAATCACACTTTACATATAAGCTTTCTATGACTATGAGATTTAGAAAATGGATGTCAAAACTACATTCCTTAATGGGAACCTTCAGGAAGATGTCTATATAAAACAAACAGAAGGGTTTGTGACACCAGGTGATGCTAAAAGGGTATGAAAGTTATAGAGATCCATTTATAGATTAAATCAAGTATCCAGGTCATGGAACATTTGATTCGATGAATCCATAAGAGAATTTGGTTTCATTAAGAATGAATGTGAGCCATGTGTTTACAAGCAGTTTAGTGGGAATGTGGTCGTTATCCTAGTAGTGTATGTTGATGAAATACTGCTTATTGGAAATGATATACCAGTCTTATAGTCAGTTAAGGACTGGTTGAACAAGTGATTCTCTATGAAGGATTTAGGTGAAACATCCTAAATTCTAGGTATCAATATTATTCGTGATAGATCCAAGAGACTGCTTGGACTAAGTAAAAGTATATACATTGACCAGATACTAAAGAGATTTAGTATGGAACAATCCAAGAGGGTATTGGTTCCAGTGTCACATTGATTATGTCTTTCTAAGAAAATGTGTCCCCAAACACAAGAGGAGAAATATAGAATGAGTAAGATTTCATACACTTCATAGATAGGATATATAATGAATTCCATGTTATGTACTAGACTTGATGTTGCCTATGCACTACACATGATAGACATATATCAAGCAGATCTAGAAGAACAAAATTGGACTAATTTCAAGACTATCCTTAAATATATGAGAAGAACTAAGGATATGTTCCTTGTTTATGGAGGAGATGAGGAGATTCTCATCAGAGGGTATGCTGATGCTGGTATTTAGAGAGATTAAAATGATATGAAGTTGCAATCAGGATATGTTTTTGAAGTTCCAAGGATCGAATGACAACTGAGAAGGGGGGGGGGGGGTTGAATCAGTTGTTTTACTTTTATAAGTTTTGAGACTTTAAGAAACTTAACCCTTGCAACCTGTTAAGATTTATTTCCTTATCAATCTTTAGCAAGATACTCAAGCATGAAAGAAAGGAAAATCAAGAAAGGCACACAAGATTTACAAGGTTAGGTCTCAATAAGATAACCTACGTCCTTTCCATAGCCACTCCCATGGGTATATGGAAATCCACTATAATGAAGAAGTGAATACAACTTGTGCCAACTCCCGTTGGACACCTTCTATCTCCCAATAGGAAATATTATACTGACTCCCATCAGTTTACAATGTTCCCTTAAAGAACAAATGATCCAAACACAAGAATAAGAACTTTGATAAGCTGCTCCACAAATGCTCACTCCGAATGATCACTCCGAATCTTCAATCCGATTTCTTGAATCTGATTTTCTGAAACCGATCTTCTCAGCAAGATAATGATGGTTTAGAACAAATTCTCACTCCCAATTCTCAATCCAGTTTCCTTGAATTTGATATTCTGAAATCGGTCTTCTCAGTAAGATAATGATGGTTCCACACAAATGCTCACTCCAAATATTCAATCCGGATTCTCTTCTTCTCAAACACTCAAGGAAACTTCTTCAAGATGGTAGAAACTTTTCACTTAGAATTCTCCAAAGCTCTGCCTTTTACGCGTGTGTAAAAAATTGCAAATGAGTGAATGATCTGAGCACATATTTATAGGCAACTCAGAAAACAAAGGCGGGAATATTGAAAAAAATTTCCCGCTTCTTCAAATTTCAAAAAACTCCGCAAATCTCTCGCATTTAATCGTCAATATTTGACTTCTTAAAATCTCCTTAAATTTATCTGAAATTTAAGAAAAGTTGAAATTCTGGTTTTCTTGAACTCAGAATTGTCATTCCAAATTTCTCAGCATGTTGCTCAGGATTTTCATTCTGAATTTCTCAGCATGTTGCTCAAGATTGTCATTCTAAATTTCTCAGTATGTTTTTTAGAATTGTCATTCCGAATTTTTGGTTCAGGAAGTACACTCAGAATTTTTGGCTCAAGAAGTACACTCCGAATTTCTGGTTTAGGAAGTACACTCTGAATTTCTGGCTTAATAAGTACACTCTGAATTTCTGGTTTAGTAAGTACACTCCGAATTTCTGGTTCAGGAAGTACACTCTGAATTTATGGCTCAGGAAGTACACTCCGAATTTCTGGCTTAGGAAGTACACTCCGAATTTCTGGTTCAGGAAGTACACTCTGAATTTCTGGTTCAGGAAGTACACTCCGAATTTATGGCTCAGGAAGTACACTCTGAATTTCTGTTTCAGGAAGTACACTCCAAATTTCTGGTTCAGGAAGTACACTTTGAATTTCTGGTTCAGGAAGTACACTCCGAATTTCAGGATTAACAAGTAGACTCTGAACTTCAGGCTCAGCAAGTAGACTACGAATTTCTGGCTCAAGAGGTAGGCTTCGAACTTCAGGCTCAGCAAGTAGACTACAAACTTAAGGCTCATCAAGTAGACTCTGAACTTCAGGTTTAGCAAGTAGACTCCAAACTTCAGGCTCAACAAGTAGACTACGAATTTCAGGCTCAGGAGGTAGACTCCGAACTTCAGGCTCAGCAAGTAGACTCTGAACTTCAGGTTTAGCAAGTAGACTCCAAACTTCAGGCTCAGTAAGTAGACTACGAATTTCAGGCTCAGGAGGTAGACTCTGAACTTCAGGCTCAACAAGTAGACTCTGAACTTCTGGCTCAGTAAGTAGACTCTGAATTTCTGGCTCATGAAGTAAACTCTAAATTTTCTTAGAATTTTTCTTAGTGAAAAACATCAATCCTCTTCACCATTTCTTCAACAGATTTTATCATAAATCTTTTCATGATTTGTGAGAACTTTAAGATCAGTAAATCATCATCTGATTTTGTTAAGAAAGTTTTAGATACTTTCTTAACTTCTGACTTGTTATTCTTCAACACAATCTTCTTTAATGAAATCTTCAGCAACCAACAACTTCAACATTCTATAACTCAAAAACATTATTCAACAAAAAGATTATTTTTCAAAAAATACAAAACTTTGTTAAAAAAACACCACAAAGGTTCTTCAATATCCCCCTTTGGATTTGTTGGAAACCCTTGGTAACAAGTTTTCACCTCTCAAAAATTTTACATCTCAAGTTCTTGAATCTTACCAAAACATAGCCTTTCTCAAAAAGAGTGTCCTGACACCACACTACTGGATAAAGTAATGTTTTTGAAGGATTTCCATCCCTCGGTGAAAATAAAAATTTGCGGCTATGTAAAGATAAAATTCACCTTACGCAAACTCTCCCTCAAATTTTATCTTTTTCTTTCTCACTTTTCTTTTATTCTCTCATTTTTATTTCTCTCTCATTTTTCTTTCTCTCTCCCCCATTATATGATAACCACAACTTTAGATTCATAAAAGAAAACTTACTATCCCCCTTTGTCAACATAATACAAAGCACAGTGGGGAAACTTCCTTATGAGTTTTAGGAAGTCATGGGAGGAGGTAGAACATGGAGTTGCAACCTCAGTTCAACAAACCTCTCCTTTGACATTAACTTTGTGAAAATATTGGCAATTTGATACTTTTTTGAAATATATTCCATCAAGACTTCTCCAGTAGCAGCTATCTCTTTTAAAAAATGATACTTTATATCAATATGCTTTGATCTTGAATGTTGAACATGATTCTTGGAAAGATAAATGGAACTTTGATTATCATAGAGTATTTTCAAAGGTTTAGAAACTTTCACTTTCAAATATTCCAGCTGAACTTTCATCCACATCATTTGAGTACAAGCTTGAGTAGCTGCAACATATTTGAATTCAGCTGTACTTAAAGTTACTGAACTTTGTTTCTTACTGTGCCAACTTACACAACATTCCCCTAAGAAAAATGTTCCTCCTGATGTTGATTTTATATCATTACAATCACTAGCCCAATCAGCATCAGTATAACCATGAAACTTCATCTCATTGTTTCTCTTGTATAACAACCCATGTGAAGTTGTTCCTTTAACATATCTCAGAATCCTCTTAACTACCAAAATATGTGATTCTTTTGGATTACTTTGATATTGGGAACAAAGAGTCACATCATAAGAAATATCAGGCCTTGAGGCTGTAAGATAAAGAAGACTTCCTATTAACTTTTGAAAGTCTTTCTGATTCACACTGTTCCCTGACTCATCTTTGCTCAACTTTGTGCTCACTGAGATAGGGGTTTAAACATCTTTTGATTCTTCCATCCCAAACTTCTTTAACAGTTCATTGGCATACTTTTCTTGGGATAAGAAAATGTAGTTTTCTTGTTGTTGAACTTATAATCCAATGAAGAAAGTAAATTCTCCCAACATTGACATTTCAAAATTTTCCTTCATATCTTCAGCGAACTCTTCACAAACCTTTTCTTCATCTCCAACAAAAATTATACCATCCACATAAATGATTACAATTAAAGTTATAGAGTCAACATCTTTAACATACAAGTTGCTATCAACATTTCCTTTAGAAAAGTTCATCTTTCTCAGAGAATTGTCAAGCTTCTAATACCATTCTTGTGGAGCTTGTTTCAACCCATACAAGGAATTATTCAATTTGAAAACTTTGTTTTCATCCTCATCAAGAAAAAAACCACAAGGTTGTTCAATGTAAAATTCTTCCTCAATCTCACCATTTAAGAAAGCCGACTTTACATCCATATGATAAACCTTGTAATTCTAATGAGCAGCCACTGCAAGAAACATTCGAATAGTTTCCAACCTTACAACAGGGGAAAAGGTTTAATCAAAATCCACACCTTCCACCTGTGCATACCCTTTACACACAAGCCTTGCTTTGTTTCTTATAAATTCTCCATGCTCATTCAATTTATTTCTATAAACCCACTTGGTTTCGATAACATTCTTATTTGCTGGCCTTGGAACAAGTTCCCATGTTTCATTCTTCTCAATCTGATCTAGTTCTTCATTCATATAATCCACCCATTATTTATGTTGAATAGCTTCTGAAACTGATTCTAGTTCAACTTTTGAGGTAAGGGAAGTCTGGTTTTCTAATATTAACTTCCTTTTTGTCTGAAATGGAGCCTTCTGATCCCCAATAATATTTTCAGATTCAACATGTTTTTGTAATGTAAGAAAACTCACATTTCCTTTCCCAGCATCACTTTCTTACCCATGAGACTTATCTGAGTCACTCTCACTCTGGTGGGGATTCTTTGATTTATCTTCCTTAGTATTCTTAACAAATTTTGTGAAAGAACTTGGATTTTCAATTACCTTCACATCATATGAATCCACCAACTTCTGTAAACGTTTGTTCCAGCATTTTTAACTTCTTCCATTCAGTGAATAACCTATAAATATTCATTCTTCAGCTTTCTCATCAAACTTTCCTAAGTGCGGATTTTTGATTTTGAGTGAGCATGGACTTCCAAAAACTTTGAAGTAATTAAAAGAAGGTTTTTTGTTATACCACATCTTGTAAGGATTCATGTAGGTTTTTGGTCTGAACAAGCATCTATTTTGAACATGTACAATAGTTCTAACATCTTCTCTCCAAAAGAATTTTGAAAGTTTGTATTCTGATAACATACTTCTTCCCATTTCCACCAAGCTTCTATTTTTCCTTTCTGCAACTCCATTTTGTTGCAGTGTATAGGGAGCACTATACTGATGTTTGATACCATGATTCCTTAGGTAAGTTTCAAAAGTAGTGCTTGTGAATTTGGTACCGTTGTCTGTTCTCAATTTATTTATGTAGGCCCCCAATTCTTTCTCGACATCTCTTATGAAGAATTTAAACATTTCAATAGCCTTTGACTTATGCTTCATGAACATGATGTTTGTCATCCGAGTGAAGTTATCAATAAAAGTGATAAAGTATAAATCTCCTTTTATTGATTGATTTCTCATTGGCCCACACAGACCGGAATGAATAAGCTCAAGTGGTTTGTTAGATTGAATCTCAACTCTTTTATGGCCTTTGTTAGTCATCTTTCCTTTCTGGAAAGTAATACAAACATCTTTATCTCTTCCTTTCAGTTCTGGAAAATTCTAAATAGCATCAACTTTAGAAAGCTTACTCATGTTCTTCTGCCCAAGGTGGCCAAGTCTTCTATGCCATAACTTATTTTAATCTTCATCACTCAAATAACATAAGTTATTGGATTATCTAATTTGAAAGAGATTCCCACTGGTTCTTTCTCCTTTTGTAATCACTTTTCCATTTTTCACACTTTTGATGATACAAGAATCCTTTCTGAAGATAACTTCTTTTCCATCATCACAAAGTTGACTTACAATAAGTAAGTTATGTTTTATCCCATAAACAAGCAAGAATTCCTTAGATTTCAGTTTCTCTGCTTCAATCTCTGCCGTTCTGATTCCCTTAATTTTTAGGGAACTATTATTGCCAAACATAACAGATCCTCCATCATGAATTTCAACATGTTCAAAGATTTTTATATCACCTGTCATGTGTGAAGAACAACCACTATCAAGAATCCATGGGTTTTCCTCTTACTTTCTTTCAAAGCTATCTCAACAACAAAAGCTCTCTCATCAACCTTCTTATTTTCAATATTCTTTTCTTTCTTATCATAAGAAACTTGTTCTGGAAGGAGTGTCATACATCGTTCGGCATGATGACCAAACTGATCACATATTCCACAAACTTCTTCCAAACATTCAAATTGATTCTTTGTTGGAATGTTTCTAACATCTTAAGAATTCACCTTTTCAACTTTTTGTGAGTACGGAGAGTTAAACATCCTTCTTTCACTATTTCTTCCACTTTGCTCAAACCTTCTTCCGAGTAGAGATAAATTGTGCCAAAAATTGTAAGCTCTATGACCATATATTCCACAAAACCAGCAATATCCCTCAAATCTTGATTTTCTATTCATGAATGATCTTTCATTATAGAAACTTTGTTGAGGTTGATAACTTATTTCAGCTCTAGAAAACTCAGGATGTAGGCCATATCTCCTTTTGAGCGAGTCTTCTAATTTTATAGGATTAATAGATTTCTTAGATCCTTTCTCCACCCAAGCTTTACTAACACTTCTTCCAAAACTTGAAATGTTAGAATAATTAGATGAAACATTATTTTTGGTAAGAGAAGATTTCACCTGATTCTCATAATGAGCCTTCACAGCATTTTTAGAGGTCTCAGATTCTACTTCTGTAGCTTTGTTGAAGTTTTCATTCATCTTCTTTAGGATATTTTTGGAATCAAGGAGTTTTGATTTCACATTGTTTGCTTCTTCTTCCTTAGCTTCCAGCTTCTTGCTAAGATCTTAAATCATCTTTCCTTGTTCAAAAATTCTAAGTTTGTAACTTAAAATTTCTTGAATGTATTCATCTTCCTTCTTGATGACATCTTTACTTCCATCATGAAATTCTTCATGATTTTTCTTCATCACAAGAATTTTTTCTTGAGAGATTTGTTTTTCTCAAGACATGCAAGGAGTTCGGATCTTAGTTGATATTCTTTATAAGATTCTTCACCACCTTCTTCACTTTCTGAGGAAACATTTTTTTCTCAACTTTTTCAATGAAGGTTATGAATCTTTCTTTACTTTCATCTTCCAAGGAATCATTGTCATATTATTCTGATTCAACCTTCTTGCTCAAAATACTTCTTTTCTTTCTTGAAAACTTCTTCTTGAATTCTTTGGAAGTCTTCTCTTCTTTTTTATTCTTGTTATACTTCTTCCACCGACAATTCTCATTACAAACATCTTGATATTATCTAACATTCTTCTTAAGGAAATTCATAGAAAAGTGTCAAATTCCACCACACTAAAAACATTTGAGAGGAATTTTCCCTCCATACTTTCCTCTTCCTCTTCGATAGTTCTTGGATATGAGAGACATGATTTTTTTCATTCAACTCTTCATCTTCCTTATCAACAGACTCACAAGGGTCAGCTTCTTCATCATATTGGATTTTCATCTTTCTCATAGCTTCAAAATCCATTTCATCCTTCATTTTCTTCTTAAATATTGGAGCTTTCCCCATTTCATAGGCAACAAGAAAGTTATGCTGTTCATCAAGAGATAAATCATCCTTATCTTCTAAAGATGAAATTTTAGAATCAAACTTGTATGGAAAGTTTCTCATAAGTTTCTTCACAATTGTAGAATATTCTAAGTTTTCTCCTAATCCCATGATTTTTCATACAATTTCATTAACTCTAGTGAAGTATTCATCAATTGTTTCATCATATCTCATCCTAATGTCTTCAAACTTACTATGCTAGATTTTCAGCTTGGCCTCCTTGACTTTTGTGTTTCCTTCTAAAACACTTTCCAGCTTTTCCCACATGATTTTTGATGTTGTGAGACCCATCACCTTCTGATAAACATTTTCTGATAAGGACATGAGAATATCATTTCTATCATTTCCATCAACTTCTATGTTTCTCTTGTTAGTAAATGTCATAGGAGCATTTTTCTTAATAGGTGGAAAGCCAATAGTAGTAGCATCAACAACTTCAAGGCCAAGAGATAGGAGATAAGGAATCATCCTATTTTTCCATCCATAATAATTCTTGCCATTGAATGTAGGAATCCCTCTACTATTTATAGAATTGATATTCTCCATGATAAGGATTAAACAAGGGAACCTCCCTCTGATACCACTTGAAGTTCCAAGGATTGAATGACAACTGAGAAGGGGGGGGGGGGTTGAATCAGTTTTTTTACTTTTATAAGTTTCAAGACTTTAAGAAAATTAACCCTTGAAACCTGTTAAGATTCATTTCCTTATCAACATTTAGCAAGATACTCAAGCATGAAAGAAAGAAAAATCAAGAAAGGCACACAATATTTACAAGGTTCGGTCTCAATAAGAGAACTTATGTCCTTGCCATAGCCACTCCCGTGGGTCTATGGAAATCCAATATAATGAAGAAGTGAATACAACTTGTTCCAACTCCTGTTGGACACCTTCTATCTCCCGATAGGAAAGATTATACTAACTCCCGTCAGTTTACAATGTTTCCTTAAAGAACAAATGAGCCAAACACAAGAATAAGAACTTTGATAGGATGCTCCACAAATGATCACTCCAAATGCTCACTCTGAATCTTCAATCCGATTTCTTGAATCTGATTTTCTAAAACCGATCTTCTCAGTAAGATAATGATGGTTCCACACAAATGATCACTCCAAATTCTCAATCTGGTTTCCTTGAATCCGATATTTTGAAATTGGTCTTCTCAGCAAGATAATGATGGTTCCACACAAATTCTCACTCCGAATATTCAATCCGGATTCTCTTCTTCTCAAACACTCATGGAAACTTCTTCAACATGGTAGGAACTTTTCACTTATAATTCTCCAGTGCTCCACCTTTTCTGTGTGTGTAAAAAATTGCAAATGAGCGAATGATATGAGCACATATTTATAGGAAACTCATAAAAAAGGCGAGAATCTTGAAAAGCTTTCCCGCTTCTTCAAATTTCAAAAAACTTCACAAATCTAACGCATTTAATCTTCAATCTTTGACTTATTCAAATCTCTTTAAATTTCTCCGAGATTTAAGAAAAGTTGAAATTCTGGTTTTCTTGAACTCATAATTTTCATTCCGAATTTCTCAGTATGTTTCTCAGGATTGTCATTCCGAATTTATCAGCATGTTGCTCAGGATTGTCATTCCGAATTTCTCAGTACGTTGTTCAGGATTGTCATTCTGAATTTTTGGTTCAGGAAGTACACTCCGAATTTCTGGCTCAGGAAGTACCCTCTGAATTTCTGGTTTAGGAAGTACACACTGAATTTTTGGTTCAGGAAGTACACTCCGAATTTCTGGATCAGGAAGTACACTCCGAATTTCTGGTTCAGGAAGTACACTCAGAATTTCTTGTTCAGGAAGTACACTCCGAATTTCTAGCTCAGGAAGTACACTCATAATTTCTGGCTCAAGAAGTACACTCTAAATTTCTGGTTCAGGAAGTACACTCTGAATTTCTGGTTCAGGAAGTACGCTCCAAATTTCTGGCTTAGAAAGTACACTCCAAATTTCTGGTTCAGGAAGTACACTCTGAATTTCTGGTTCCGAAAGTACACTCCGAATTTCAGGCTTAGCAAGTAGACTCCGAATTTCAGGCTCAGAAAGTAGACTATGAATTTCTGGCTCCAGAGGTAGACTCCAAACTTCAGGCTCAACAAGTAGACTCTTAACTTCAGGCTCATCAGGTAGACTCCAAACTTTAGGTTTAGCAAGTAGACTCCGAACTTCAGGGTCAGCAAGTAGACTATGAATTTTAGGCTCATGAGGTAGACTCTGAACTTCAGGCTCATCAAGTAGACTCCAAACTTCAGGTTTAGCAAGTAGACTCCAAACTTCAGGCTCAGCAAGTAGACTATGAATTTCAGGCTCAGGAGGTAAACTCTGAACTTCAGGCTCAACAAGTAGACTCCAAACTTATGGCTCAACAAGTAGACTTCGAATTTCTAGCTCACGAAGTAGACTCCGAATTTTCTTAGAATTTTTCTTAGTGAAAAACATCAATCCTCTTCACCATTTCTTCAATAGATTTTATCATGAATCTTTTCATGATTTGTGAGAAAATTAAGATCAGTAAAGCATCATCTGATTTTGTTAAGAAAGTTTGAGATACTTTCTTAACTTATGACTTCTTATTCTTCAACATAATCTTCTTTAATGAAATCTTCAGCAATTAACAACTTCAAAATTATGTAACTCAAAAACATTATTCAACAAAAATATTAGTTGTCAACAAATATACAACTTTGTTAAACAAAACTCCACAAAGTTTCTTCAGTTTTCTATCTCAATAGATGATCTGTGAGCTGGAAGATTTCAAAGTAGCCAGTTGTCGCTGATTCTACAGTGGATTCCAAATATATAGCGGCTTATGATATAGCCAAGGAGGCCATCTATATTTGAAACTTTATTCAGGAGCTTGATGTGGTACCTAGTAGTATGGATCCCATTACATTGTACAATGATAATACTGCAATAGTGGATCTTGCAAAGGAGCTAAGATCACATCAATGGATAAAGCACATACTCTGAAAGTATCACCTCTTGAGGGATATCTATCAAGGGGGTGAAGTTACAGTGAGAAGAGTTCCCATAGAAGAGAACGTGGTGGACCCCTTGACTAAAGTCCTATCTCAGCAGAAGCATGAATATCATGTGATAGCTAGCAGATTGAAAGTTGTTAGTAGTTGAATCTAGTGAAAGTGGGAGTCTGTTGGATTTGGTGCCCTAGAAACTGAATTCTTTGTATTTTATGATAAACCTCTATTCATTGGATGAATATTAATAAACTACTTATCACATAATGATTATTATTCAGCATGACATAGTATCTGATAATGTCCTAAGAATAGTCGTCGCATTAAAAGGTCATAATAGGTCCCCGCTATGATGAGAACCCAGAATTTCCATGACACTATTCTTGAATATATGTTCTATGGTTGGATGATATCATTTTAAGGGACACAAATGATATAGGTTATTAGGGATGGGGACTCATGAAACTTTTAGGAACCTTCTCGTGGTGTGCTCCTTTGGTAATATTCAGGAGGATATTATGAGAACAAGACCCGCCAGTAGGAAATCCACATTCATAAGTGTCATTGGATGTTATTATCTGCAGACATGTGTATTGGTACTTAGAATTTAATATTATTATTAATGAGTATTATGACTCATGCACTTAGATGTATTGAAAAAAACCATGATGACAAATGGCTATGGTGAGGTATGATATATTGGGTGTGTCATGAGTAATACTACATTAATGAATAATGCGAGAAAGGATTTGTCACTTCTATAGAAGTAGATATATCAGTCCATTTGATGGAAATGATATAGCCTAACTAAATCCATGACCATGGTGTTCTCTAGGAAAGTTCAATTTCGGGAAGTCAAAGAATGAGAAATTGAGCACATGGGTTGATGGAACTTGCATGTAACCCACTTGATTGGAGATATCAGGAAAAAGGGATTATATTACATGGTAAGTGTCCATATGAGGTGATATGTCGTTGTGACATCAACTTCTTTCTCTTGGGTGCCTTGACCAATTGCTTGATAATAATCTTGGAATTTAGGGAATCCCACCTAATGCCAATGAGAAAGAGACCTAAAGGGTCACACACTAAGTGTATCTAGTATCTCAGTTAAATAATAAATTATTTATTTAACAAGTTGAATGAATATTATTCCCAGTTGTGGTTTAATAATTATTCAGGTATGCCTAATCTCATTTATTTCATCTCTAGTTATTCGAGAGAATATATTGTTGACAAAATATTTAATAAATATTTATTTTTTATCAGTGAATAATGTAGTTATATTTATTTAATAAATAAATAGTCATTATTAAAGGTCTGGTAAATATTGAGAAGGATTAGCGGACCAAGTTATGGGTCCAGTGAGAAATAATATTAAATATTATTTTATTAAAATAATATTTAAATATAACATGAAATTTAAGCACGTGTCTTGGAAATAATAGCATTGCTGTTATTATTTGACATGAGGGGTTTCACATGGAATAATAAAATAAGTAACAGCACTTGTGCTAATTATTATTACATGGTGAATTAAATTCCCCATTATATTATTCTCTTATTTAAGCTAAGGGTTTTCCAAAATATTTTTGTGCACAACATCCTTGAAGAAATGTTCTCAAGCCAAGAGAACTCTTCCCTCTCAAAGAACACTCTCAATAATGAGAGAGATCCTCCTCCACTGGATCAAGGAGAACACTTTGGAAGCGATTCTCAAGGAAATCGAAAGCCGACATCACAAGCTCAAGGGTCTTCCACGCTAGCACCCGGATACTCCTTCGATGACGTCTAAAAATACGTGGAGCATGTATGGATAACCTCTAGAGGATTCTTATCCTTGGATTCTACATCGCAACGAAGCTTCACCTCAGACCCGTGGTTAGATGTATCAATGAAGAAAGAATCTCCTTAGAGGCAATTCTATAATTTAATTAAATTAATTATAAAAAAATACGTCGATCCTCTCTTCTTGGTTCTAAGTTCTCTCATTTGTCTTTTATCTTTGATTCAATTCCATGGATACTAGAATTCATATCCGTATTGATCTCATATTAATAATCAATTGTGATAATTTGAAAAGTTGGATACACACCCATCATGTGCTTCCGTTGCACCCGGAACCTATAAGTTCATCATTACAAACAGTATCACCAAGTAATCACAGTGACCGTAATGAAACCTAAAGGTCGTCTTCGGTATATTCTCATCCCATACTTGCAACTGGTGATCGCCTGACCTGAGGTTGATCTTTATGAACCATTGCACCCCTTTTAGCTAATCAAAGAGGTCATCAATCCTTAGTAGTGGATACTTATTCTTCACAGTCACCTAGTTTAGGCACTGAAAGTCCATACATAACCTCAAGAACCTATCTGACTTCTTGGAAAATAAAACTGGGGATGCCCAGGGTGAAACACTAGGTTTCAAAAATCCCTTCCTCTGCAAGTCCTTCAACTGTACCTTCAACTCATTAAGCTATATTGGAGCCATCTGATATGCAGGTGTAGATATTGTTGTCGTCCTGGGGTATAGATCAATATAGAAGTCTACCTCTCTATGGGAAGGTAAACTTGGAACATCTTCAGGAAATATTTCCTCATACTCTGCCACCACTGTAGGAAAATAATGACTCATACCATCCAATGCACTGAGGGTGAGTTTATCCAACTGATGAGTAATATTCTGTACCCTCCTATGTGTGAGTCCATCCTATGCTTCATAAATTTCCTTTTCACTAATAAAGGTAAACCCAGGCTCATCACTACGGAGACATCACACTCTATGCCTAAAACATTCAATCTGAGCATGAACTATGGATAACCAATCTATACCAAGAATGAAATCATAAGTCCTCAAAACTGCCACTAATAGATTTCAACTGAAACTCTCAACTCCAAGAGTAAGGTCACAATATCAGCACTAGTGTGTGATCATTGAATCTTCTCTCGTAGGATTATCTAAGCATAAGTCTTGATTCAACAGTTCAACTAGAATCTCTGAGTCCTGAACAAGGTTCATGGCAAGAAAGGAATGACTAGAACCTATGTCTATCAAAACTATAGATAAGGTGGAAAATACACAGATCATACTTGGAATCATCCCTGGAGCACCAGGGTCATAACCCTCCATCACCTACAGCTGGACTCGTCCCTATCCACCAGCTCCCTAATCCTAGCGCAAACCACCTAGGGGTGGTGGTGGTAATGGGTCAAACCTTCGACCACCTCCCGATACCCTACCTACTCCTCTTCCACGTCCGCTGACCTACATAACACCTTGCTCCTGTCTCTTCCAATACCTCGGTGGTCCCTCGACTATCTCCTGACTAGCTATATGATGGGTTAAAAAATCTTGTGTCAGATGTACTTGATCGCCACATGTGTAACACTGTATGTATCTGGGATGACTCAAGCTACCCTGGGAGGCATGAACTACTGACACTGCATCCTGGGATCATCCTCTAAAGTTTTTGACTCGCTTGGATCCCTATGATTGTCATCGGCTGCCAGCTACCAAGGTCTTATCTACTTGGTGCCCACTGCTAGCTCCCACTTCTGGTGTTCGCTGCACAAGAAAACTCTCCACTAGTAGATCTCCCTTAAGTATCCCAACATAAGTAGGAATTCTAAGGGATACCACTAATTCCTGAATTTCCTAGTGTAATCCATGCTTGAAGGTCTGAGCCCTAAATAACCAGTCTCATACCATATCCATAGATTAGCACAAAAGATCAGTAAAACTCATCTACCACAATCATAATTCCCTATTGTAGATATAGAAGATCATGTGTGCAAACCAATCGCAATGTGGCCAGATAGAACTCCTCTCTGAAGAGACGCTCAAATTCTGTCCAGGGGAGAGTTTTCTCATCATGAGACTGAATCACTAAACCCCACCATCGCCCCATGGATCCCTGAAGGAGACTCATGGTGAGGAATTCCATCTGGTAAGAAGACTTCCTCACAAGGAAGAAAACATGAGTAACTTCCTCAATCCAATCCTCACCTTCCTAGGGGTCCATCTCACCCTGAAACCTGGGAGGTCGCTACCTCTGAAACTCATGCAATGTGGTCATTCTACATGCATCCTCACCTAGAAGTGTTGGCAGTAGCTGCTAATTAAAGGGTGGTGTTATAGTTGGAAAAACACCCAAAGGTGATCCAATATCTGAAACAAAAACACCTCTATGATACTTGGGTCCTGAACTACACTGATTCGACCTCTGTTTCATCTTGCCTCCAATCCAGGGGTCCGATCATGTTTGGAGTCTCCTGGTAAATCGAGTCGCGATCATGAGGATCCAATGATGAAGAACACCAAGAATGGGGGAGAGTAAGAACAATAATTCCCAAATAATGAACCTTGTCCTTTGTTCGTGTCGGCCTCGATTCATTCTCATTTGAAGGATAAAAGAAGAGGATAAACTAATCTCCAACAATAACTCATCTCATAACAATGATCAAACCACAGATCAATATGTTTGTGAATTGACCCACATTTATTGTGGAAATAAAGAACGAGGAAAATAAACAATGAAACAACTAACCTACCTGGGATATGGATCATTCACTGTTGAGGATTGATTGTTGTTGGCAATCCGTCAAGAACGATCTCTGATCCTGGTGTTTTTCATCACTTCTGGGAGAATTATCTAAGGATTCTCTCCAGATCCACCAAGAAATTTCAATGTTATGAGCCTAACCCTAGGTCTCTACCTAGCTCTTCATTTAAAATAAACAACATCACTGTATTGACGTAATTTTAAGATAAAATAAACTCACAGTTTATTTTATTCATTAAAACATCCAAAAACTATTTTTCACAGCCGACCCGTGCTAGCTGATGTTAGGACTCTCCTAGGGAAAAAACCACATTACCAACTTAATGGTGGTATCTAATTTCCAATATGAGTAACCATTCATGAGTTATTAGGAATTTAAAATGAAATAATTTTATTTAATTATTTTATTTATGATTACATAATTGGTGACTTTTTCTTTAGATGACACGCAACGACAAAAGTTAGGTTGCGCCTAAGGTAAAACCATAATTTTGAGCTAAATGGTGCCCTTGTATTTCTAATCTAGAAAACAATTTAAAAGATATTCCACTTTTTCATTAAAGTTGCATGCATACTATTAAAAACTTAATATTTTTCAATAAATCGTTTCAGGTACCCCGGGCCTTGGAATTGCATACCATCTCAGCGCCTGGTCTCGTAATTTTCCCAAATAATTTCTAAAAATAAAATTAGGAAAAATCCAAGTCATTATAGTAATTATATTTACATATTGGGGAAAATTATTTACATTTTGTATGTATATGTTGTTTATGTTTCACTCCATTCATATGAGGAATGCATTGAACTTAGTAAGTGACAGGTGCATCCCACTATAGCCCCTCGATGTATCGGTAGGTCTCATGAGATAAAGAAGATATAGACTTGGCTGAGACCTTGCCCATTTATTTTCAGATATGGATTCAGCCGTGGTCTTAACCATTTGTTTTAATATGAATTGGCCGAGGCCTCAAAGATATTTTTTAGATGTCCAACATTATGTATTATCTCATTATGATATTAGTAATTGATAATTCGTATGATTATTAGACCAGTAGAATATACAGGGTTAAGTTTTTTTCTCATGTTAATATTTATGAAATTATTTATTCAACTTTTATTCCTTCCATATTCTTCTCAAGATTATGTTTTAATTGCATTCATTTTTAGTTATTCACCATGACTTATTATTTGTGTTAGCTTCCACTGTATTGTTTACCCTTACTAATCATATGATCTTACCCATTTATTATGTTTTATTTTCCCTAGGATGCGAAGATGTGTATTATGAATGACTTGCAGAGATAATCTAGAAGTTTATGGGTGTTCCCAAAGGAGTTTCTATGTTTTTTTCTTTCAAGTTGTAATGTAAAACTTATGTATGTACCTGGTTTTCCAACTTTACTAAAATATTTAGTTCTTTGGGATGAGGTCTCTTGTTCACGGTACCAATGTAAGTCTTTGGGATACTAGGGTTGGGGTCTTTACATTTACCTTGGAGAATCACTTGAAAATGAGGTAGAAATAGCATGGATTTAAGAATAGAGGAGGAGAGCTCCCTCCCATGGACCTGGGGTCATTTAAACTGAGAGAGGGAAAATGGGGGAAGTGAACCCCATTAAAATAAAGTAGGGTAAATTTTTAAAGTTCTAAATTTAAGACACTATTTCCTCTGGAAATGGAAATGACCTCGTTGATTTAAGGTTCAAACATTCCAAGCAGTTTCTAACGGGTTTTTTCGTAGAACCGAGAACATCCAACGATTACATATCCATTTGGACCTACTTTCCAAAGGTAGGTGCTCATTAGTTGTGAACCAATGAGGCTTAAGAATTTTCATTGGTCGAGAGGATGGGAGGTTGGACTCATCACACCTTTTTGAGGGGAATTATTGTCTACTCTGGGACTCTCTTTATATATTTAAGTTATGTTCATGAATCCTTATTAAATTACCAAGTATAAAAATGAGCTTTCCTTTAGATCTGATAATCAATAATTAGTATGAATGAGATTTAGAGAATATTTTATATGTATTTGAGGTTCTTCATCGATATAGAATCATCTATACTTGTTAGAAATTCTTAGTCAATGGTATCCTTCGACACATTATATAGAAATATATTGGTCACTAGGATAACCATACTGGTTTTAAAGCCACTCAGCAGGGCACTTGAAGTTTATTTTCATTCAGAAGGACATAGATTATTTCAGAGTTGGGATCGTACCCGTAAATGGGCTACCTACGTATCCTTTTTTTAGAAAAGTAATCAGAACCCACGTAGTTCGAGTAAAGAAATATGAGGTTTATGCATGATTGATGGCTCAAAAAAATATGTCATAATTACTTTTACACTCTAAGTTTACGTGAGTCATGATCGATGTGAGAAACAAGAGGTATTGGTAAAAACCAGACAATTGTTCCATGAAAGATGCAATTATAAGAAATGATGTGGGGTTTATGTATGTATGACTGCCCAGATAGGTGAAGATTAGGATTTACTTCAGAGAAAAAACCCGGGAACAAGGTCCATAAAGGTATATGTGCTTTATGGAGATTTGGATACTTAACTTAGGACTTAATCCTGAGAAGGATGCCCAAATTAGATAGGACTTATGATTGGGTTTTACTCCTGAGAAGGAAGCCCAAATCAAAAGTAAATTAAGACTAGTTAATATAAATTATGACTAGGGCTTACTCTTAAAGAAGTGGCCCAGGTTAAAGGGAATTATGACTAGGGCTTACTCCTAAAAAGGAATCCTAGATTAAGGGAATTTGGATTTTGGGAACTTGGGGCTTACTCCTAAGGAGGATGCCCATATTAAAAGAATTATGATTGAGGATTACTCCTGAGGAGGATGCCCAAAATTAAGGGAACTTGAATACTGGGGCTTACTCCTGAAAAGGAGGCCTAGGTTAGGAGACTTGGGGATTACTCCTAAAGAGGATGCCCAAATTTAGGATTTTGAGATTGGGACTTACTCCTAAGAAGGAGGCCCAAGTTAAAGATCCTCTCATCTTTAAAGGATGAGGTTGAATGAATGAAATCTCTAACCTTAGTGACATAAAGATATGTAAATCACTAGGTTTTGATAAATGTTCCATAGAATTCCTTTATGATAAAGTAGCCAACAAAGGAACCATGTCATAAATGGCTTTAAAGAGGGTTTTGAAGGCTAAATATTGAAAAGGAGAGGTGGAATTGAAGAAATCAAGTGAATAAGAAGGAGGGGAACCAAAAAGAGAGAGGCGCGCAAGTCCTAGTCGCGCAAGTATACTTGCGCGACACATGGGTACTTGCGCGATGGTCAAACCTTAGGGTAATACTTGGGCGAGACTTGGCTCAAGACCTTAGTATTATCCCGAAAGGCTTCCAAAATAGTGGTATGCAAGTTTTATTGAAGGGATAAGGCGGCACAAAAGTGTGTCCATTTCCCTTAAGGGCTGGCCACTTAGGCACACAAGTGTTGATGACTTTAAACACTTAGGCCTTGTTTCCCCTGTTTAGAGCTTCCATTCTAGGTAAGAAATTACCTTAGAAGTGTTTGGAAGACTTCCAAAAGAGACTAGGGCACATGGAGCTTGAATCTGAGTTTTGGAAATTTTCCGTCATGAAATGGGGGGCCCCCAAGGGGTATTTATAGGACTTTGAAGACCTTGGGTGAAAATAACTTAGGGCGCACAAGTCACCTATGCGACCACTATGCGGCGCACAAGTATACTTGCATGACCATGATGAAACTTGCACGACCCAAGTGGGATGAAATCCTTCTTCATGCCTTTGTCGATTTTAATGTTTCTTCAAAGGATGAATCACTTTAGACTAAGGTATTTCCCTTTTTTAGTCTTTAGACTTTGTGACGGAAAGGAGCGTCAACAAAAGTCCCCCCTCAGATTTGGATTCGAAAGAAATGAGGATGTGAGTCTGAGGTAAAGAATAAAACCAAGGAACATGCAGCGCGAAAGTGTTGAGCGTGCAAACAGAGGCACACAAAGGTGATCCGCGCAGGCTTCGGTGCGCAGGGGTGCAGCCTTGCCTATATATAGGCGGTCATTCCTCGCGCAAAGCACCGAATCTGAATGCTTCCGAGCTCTCATCGCGCAAGTTTCCTTCGCCGCACAAGTTAATCAGTTTTCCGCTGCTTCCTTTTGTGTCGAGCTACTGTAGAGGTATTTGGACTTGCGTGGTGATACCTTCGCACCAAAACTTGGGCAACACACTTATACTTGCGCGCCAACTTTGGGACTTGCGCGCCTTAATTCCTTAGCCACTTTTTCACTTTTCTTCACAAATTTTATGAAAAATCAACTTTCTTAAGAGTTAATTATTTGACCTTTGTGCAGATTCAATGGCTCCTAGAAGAATTGGAATGGATGATGAACTGGCTAGCAATCGGATTGATGATATGATGGCCATTGTAGACCATGATTACTATGATATCTGCGACAACACTCTCATAGATTTGGCCAAGTACTTGAAGAAGTATCATCTTAGTTTCCCACAGAGCATCTACCTGCCTCTGTATGGACATGGTCATTTTCAAGGAGTCATCATTCCAAATACAAATAACTATATTCCTGAGATGAAACCGCACTGCTACTCCTCTATTTTAGTTATATTGTGAATTAAGAGTAGCAAAAATGGTGTGAACTTTCAAAATTTTCCTTCATGCCAATTCCTTGCAGATATGAAAATGGAAAACCATGGGCTGATATGTTTTCCACTTCCAGTTGATGGAGAGAAGATTATCATGACATTAGAAACAA
This sequence comes from Viscum album, assembly GCA_963277665.1. Lineage (NCBI taxonomy): Eukaryota > Viridiplantae > Streptophyta > Magnoliopsida > Santalales > Viscaceae > Viscum > Viscum album. Next base: position 1,544,597,589 of record OY728153.1, on the reverse strand, counting down.
TATCTGAAAAGAGTACTCTATCCGAATGGCTCTTTACTTCCAATGCTCCATTCTCAAATCCATTTATCCATCTTCCAAGTCTCTTGGAAAGAAACAGAGTCACTGTTTGATCAATAGAAAATTTTGTTAAACCGCACTAAAGAACATTCTTTTACAATTTTTCCAAGAAGAGCTGGTATCACTGCATCTCTTATTGTATCCAGTTGAATGAATGAATTCCAAGTGGTTGCTGATGAAGCTCAGGATGCCGTAAATCAAATGAGGAGTTATGTTTAAAGACTCTTGTAATTATTGAAAAAGAGAAGAGACTCCAGTATGTGGATGTCCTTATAACTCTTGTGAATAAATGAAAAACACTTTCATCTTCAATCATTTGTGCATGATTTCTTTTGCTACCTACTTTAAATTTTTACCTAAGCCAATGGGCCTAGTAAGCATAGTTTGATTTTTTCTAGGATTATTATAAATAACCCTAAAAACTTTGAATCTTTTAATTGTTCAATATTACCTAATCATACGAAATGTATGTTTAGTGAGCTGAGGCTTGACTTTTGTTCAGAGTTCCCTTGTCTTTTTTGTAGGAAGTTTAAAGTCATGCATGTCGGACATAAAAAGGCTAATGTTTAAGGTCGAAATAGCTTTGACCGAATGGATTAACATTGACTCAATTCCTTGATAATTTATCTGAAAACATATTACCATGTTCAAGTATGAGGGAAAATATGTAAACGATGACTTAAGAAATTTTGAATCTGAGGAATGATATGAAAAATGTATAAAAGGCATTTGAATAAGTAGTTCCCAAGAATGAAGTTACCACTATTTAACAAACCCGTTAGGGGGTTGAATTATGCAGGGCCACCTAAGGGAATTGGATACATAGTCAAATAATAGCATCTTTTAGCTGACATGTATGTTATATAGACTACTTATGCAAGGCCGCCTAAGGGCACATGCTGCATAGTCAGGAAAAAGAACTCTCAGAAATTTACTTTTCTACTGCTAAAAAGTCAGTGGAAGTTTATGGGGATTCAAATTCTACAAATAATAGAGTTTTCTGTATGGAGATAGGTACTTGAATATGGAAAAGATATTTCCAAATTTTTTTTCTAAGAACTGAATGAATGTCACTCATATGAAGGTCTGACCCAAACGTAGGGAAGGAAAATATAAACCATAGACTTGAATACTTTCAGATCATGAAAAAGAGTATGAGACAAATATGTTAAGGATGGCTATTTTGTGGATCCCTATATATTTTCATTAAGAAAAATAAGGACAAAAGAGGTTTTCCTCCCAATAATGAAGTTACCACTATTTGAAAAACCTGTTAGGGGGTTGAATTATGCAGGGCCGACTAAGAGAATTGGCTGCATAGTCAAATAATAGCATCTTTTGGTTGAAAAGTCTGTTATGTAGACTGTTTATGCAAGGCCGCATAAGGGAACATGCTGCATAGTCAGGCAAAAGAACTCTCAGGTATTAGACATTTTGTGACCAGAAGTCAAGAAAAGGGTTATGGCGATCTGGAAGTATTTAAGGTTAGGAGTATGACACCTCAAAATGGTCATTTCCCAATGCATGTAGAAGATACACAGGACAATACTAACCATAATCATGTTGTGGATGGGTCCTAAATTGAAATGTTGGACTTCACTACGTATCCCATAAGGATAGGAATCAAGCCATACGTAGTTCTTGAAATATAGTTTAATGTCATGTGGGAAGTGAGTATAGGAAATCTTAGTTTAGGGTCACAAAGCTTAGACCATAATAATGAATACACTGTGTGTGTTTTCACAGGGACTTTTCATCCAGGAGACTGAAAGTGAAATTTAGGGTTAGGACCAAAAGACTTGGGGCTAGATTAGAGGGATGCTCGAACGTTCCTACATATCCCATAAGGATGGGAATCAAGCCACACGTAGTTCTTGAAATACCCTCTGTACATATTTGGTTCATACATATGAAGGGTGAAAAAGGGGACTTTAGTGAAATGATGGATTGACCCAAGATAAAAAGTTCAGGCATTTCCATGTATGCATGTAGTCTTTGGAATATAACATGATTAGAGATCAATATAAATAATGATTCCCTCTCAGGTGAGGGTGTCAAAGAATTTTGTAGTTTATTGTCGTACATGACAAAAGTGCGAACAATTTAACGTCATATAGTAAGGACGATGGTGAAACAATGTGAAGATATTGGTTCTGGGGGTGGTTTCACGAATCAACATCATATGAGATGGAGGTGAACCGATGTGAATAAATTGATTTTGGGATTGAACCTCAAGAGGTTGCCTACGTACCCAGCCTAGAAGGAAAGGATCAAAGTCCATGTAGTTCAATTGAAGAATGAATTGGTGGTCAAGTTGTTTTTGATAACAATGACATAAAAAATGGTGTTGGGACTTACACATGGTTAGTAGCCCAGAGAGGGTGTTATGGTTGAAGTTTACTCTAAGCTCACGTGAGTCATACTTGGTGTGAGAAACAAGAGGTAGCAACAACCTTAATGATGTACAGTTTAATGTCATGTAGGACATATGAAGGGATTATGTGGTTTAAAGTCTTGCAGTGAGGACTATTGGTGCTGCATAGTTTAGTGTCATGTAGTAAGGAAAAAATACAGTCTAACATCATGTAAGATGTTTTAAGGCACTTTGTTCAGTTTTACGTCATGTAGGACAAATATAGGGACACAATTTAATGCCATGTTGGACGTGAACATAGTTTTGCGTCATGTTAGACAATAAGGGTGTTGTAAAGTTTAGCGTCCTGTAGCTGAGATGATGGGGAAAACACAGTTTAACGTCTTGCTGGATGTAAGGGGGACTGTGCAGTTTAATTTCATGCAGTAAGGACAAAAGAGGACACAGTTTAACGCCATGTTGGATGTATTAGGGACTTTTTCACAGTTTAATGTCATGTTTGACAACGGCACAGTTTAACGTCATGTTGGACGATGGTGCAAGTAGTTTAAGGTCATATTCATGGACCAATGATGGTGTAGTTTAACGTCTTGTTGGACGTAAGGGACTATGTAGTTTAAAGTCTTGCAGCAAGGACAACACAGTTTAACGTCATGTTGGACGATATGGATGCAAATAGTTTAAGGTCATATGCATGGACCATGTATGTATTTCGTGTTTATACAAAATACTTATTTAGAAATGTATCATTGGTTGGAGTAGTGATGAGTTCTCCATCCATTGAGATTAAAGAATAAGCTCCATTAGATTAGACTTTATGTATTGAATAAGGTCCTTCCCATTTTGGTTCCAGCTTGGGAGGTTTCTTTCCTGGTATCATTGGAGTTCTAAGAACCAATACCAATTCTCCCTAAAATAATGAACGAAGATGATTTTTTTTTGTTGAAATCTTGTGATATTCGATTCTTATAGACTTCCAAGTGGTGCAGGGTGCACAATATTTTCTCATCTAACCGTTACAATTCATCCAATCACTTTTGAGATTGTTCATCTGTAGATGACTGATCACATATGTCTACTCTGAACGAGGGTAATTGAACCTCAATGGGCAAGATTGCTTCCGTTCCATATACCAATGAATATGGAGTTGACCGCGTTGCAGTGCGGGTGGTGGTCCGATAAGCCCATAAAGAATGAAAGAGTTTATCAGGATATGATTTCTTATCTTTATCCACTATCTTTTGTAGTATTTTTGAAAGAGTCTTGTTGAAGGCTTCTATATGTCCATTGTCCGCTACATGATTTCAAGATGAATGATTGGATTTGATGTTGTATTCTTGATACAAATTCCTCACCTCAGGTGAACAGAAGTTGGTGCCATTGTCTGTCAATATGGTATGAGGGACACCAAATCTGGTAATGATGTTAGACTTGATGAAGCTAACAATACATTTAGAACTTACTTCTTTGAGATGTATTTCCTTTTCCCATTTGGAAAAGAAGTCAGTAGAAGTAAGAATGTACTTAAACTGATTGGATGTAGCTGAAGGATAAGGTCCCACTACATCCATTCCCCATGTGGAAAATGGCCACGAGTATTTAGCTGTATGAAGAAACTCTGGGGGTTGATGAATGAAGTTGGAATGTACTTGGAAAGAATGACACTTATTTGTGAAATCAACACAATCATGTATCATTGAAGGCTAAAAATATCCAAGCCTTCGAATTTGATCAGATAGTTTGTGTCCAGACTGATGGGCACCACAGACTCCTGCATGTACTTCTTTCATGACAACCATTGTCTCTTCACCATCAATGCATCTGAAAAGAATTCCATCAAAACCTCTTTTGTAGAGAATTTTCTCTAGGTGATATGGGCTATCATAAAGAGTGAAATTGACCACACGTCACCATATTTGTTCTTTCCCAGCTCTATTAGGTGGAAGTGTTCCATTTTGAAGGTATTCTCTAATAGGTGTCATCCATCCTGTAGTATGACCATATGGTTCAGGAATAGGAATAATTTCATTTATTTCCTCTATTCTGATTTGAACATAAGGTGAAATTGTACGACGGTGGGAAATACTGATGCTTGTCTCGTACTGATTTGGATCTACCAGAGCTGTGGCTATATTAGCCAGCGCATCATCTTGGGCATTTTGTGATCTTGGGACATAAGAAAATGTCAGTTCCAAAGGAAATTCCTCCATTAACTCTTTGACATAATCATAAAAAGGGATTAGTTCTCCTTTTCTGATTGCATAATCCCTATTGACTTGTTTGATTACCAGGTCTGAATCACCTTTCACCTTTAAGTGATTCACTTGTGCTTGAAGTGCCAACTCCAATCCTGAGATAAGATCTTGGTATTCTGCTTCATTATTTGTCCCACCTCCCAACAATGATAAGGAATAGGGTAGCACTGACTTTTCTGGAGAAATGAGCACAATTCCTAACCCAACTTTGTTAAATTTAGAATCTTCCATTTTCCTCCCTTTTGGACTTCTGGAAGCACCATCAAAGTACATTTCCCATATTTGAAGACTATCTTGAATAGAAAAGACTTCATCATCAGGAAGTTAAATATCTAAAGATGTATCTTCTACTGAAGGATGTTCAACAAGGAAATAAGCCAGAGCTTGGCCCTTTATTGCCTTTTGAGACACATACTGAATATCAAATTGCTGCAAAATAACTTCCCATCTTGCCTGACGTCCTGTAAGCATTGGACGACTAAGGATGAATTTGAGTGGGTTATTGCAAGATACCAATTGAACCTTTTGATTTTGCAGGTAGTGTCTCAACTTCTGAACTGCAAAGATTAATGCTAGGAAGTACTTCTAAATATTTGAATATCGGGTTTCTGCTTCAAGAATAGTCCGACTAAGATAGTAGAGGCTATTTTCCTTCCCAGAATCATTCTTATGAGCAAGAAAGGCACCCAATGATCGCTCTAAAGCTGTCACATAGAGGATAAGTGGTCTTCCTTCAACAGGTGGAATTAACACCGGTGGACTCAAGAGATATTTATTGAGAATATTGAATGCTTCTTGACATTCTTCATTCCACTGGTAAGTGACTCCCTTCTTCATTAATTTGGGGAAGGGTAAACTTTTGCCTACCAAATTGGCGATGAAACTCCAAATATAGGCTAAGTGTCCTTGAAGTCCTCTCAATTCTTTCAAATTACAATGAGGTGACATACCAAGGATTGACTTTGTCTTCTCAGGATTGAATTCGATACCACGATGGTGTACAACAAAGCTGAGAAATTTTCCTGAGGTTACCCCAAAAGCACATTTTAAGGGGTTCATATTCAAATTATGTTTCCGAAGTTTGTAGAATATGACTTCCAAATCAGCCAAGTGATTAGAACATTTCATAGATTTAACCACCAAATCGTCCACATAACATTCAAAAAATTTCCCTAAAAAGGGTTTTAAGATACGATGCATGGCACGCTGATATGTTGCACCTGCATTCTTTAGGCCAAAGGGAATTACCTGATAGAAAAACACACCCTAAGGGGCTCTAAAGGCTATAGATTCCTCATCTTCTGGAGCCATTAGGATTTGATTATATCCTGAATATCCATTCATGAAGGAAAGTGCTTCATAGTCAGCTGTTGCATCAATTAAGAGTTTTGTTATCGGAACTGGAAAATCATCCTTAGGACAATGCCGATTAAGATCTCTGAAATCAATGCAAACTCTAATTTGTACGTTATTTTTTTTCACAGGGAAAATATTAGCCAACCACTTGGGATATTGAACTTATCCGATGAATTTATCTTTAATAATCTTATCCACTTTAGCTTCAATTTTGGAATCATAGGTTGGGTGTGTTCTTCTTGCGGATTTCTTAAATCCTTGATGTTCTTTTGGAAAACCCAAACGATGAGTAGAAACATCAGGATCAAGCCCTAGCATCTCTGTATAGTTCCAAGAAAATATATCTCGATTTTGATTTAAAAATGAAATATACATCTCTTGCTCTTCAAGAGTCATGACCGCACTAATTAAAGTGGGGTGTGGATATTCTTTTGTACCCAGATTTATTTCTCTAAGTTCATCCATGGTGGTAGAGATACCCTCTTCAAATGCAGGAGGAGCATCCCTGAGATCTTCCTCTTATTCTTCAACATGTGTTATTTCTTCTGTTTCTACCTGCATAGTAGATGATGAAGTAGAATTTCCATGATCAAAATAGATGTTAAAATTTGAACATCTTGAAGAAGAAGCTTCCATTTCTGAACCGATTGATAATGAAGGGTATTCCTTGGGTAATAAAGAGGAGATGAGGGATTGAGAATCAAAATCATCGTTCACCTCTTACATTGCTGTAACTTCTTCTGGCCTGGTTGGTGAAGTATAGACTTGCTGGATTTCAGTAGATGAAATGAAGACATCCCCATTTGAGATTTCATCATTGCTTGGTGAATCACCAATTTCTCCCATGCTATCAAGATTAATTGCCATAATTGAAATTATGGAGGTTTCCATAAGAGTATTTTGATTTTGTTCTATCATGTCAATTTTAATGATAGGCAACACATAATCTGCACTCACATGTGTAAATGGATTTACTGGAATCTTTTCCAAACCAAATGGAGCATTAACCTTGGTAACCTACCTTGCTGTGGATTTCTTCTTACCCTTCATGCGATATAATTCCACCTCAATTTATTGATATTCACATGTTTTGAATGGGGATTTATCACCATACAATGTCCCAATTTGACCATCGAAACAATATTTGAGACATTGATGGTATGATGAAGGGATAGATGCATGTTGATGTAGCCAGGGTCTTCCAAGCAAGATGTTGAAGGCTGTGTCATGATTAACAACCATGAAATCTGAATTGGATACAAGATCTCCAAACCGAGTTCTGAGTGTAATCTCACCCAGTGGTTCTTGTTCATTTTTATAATATCCTTGTAACATCAAAGTAGAAGGAGATAAATCAGATTCTGTGAGGCCCAATCGACGAAGTGTATGAATGGGGATGAGGTTGACTCCTGAACCATTATCAATGAAAGCTCTTCGGACTTCTACACCATTGACCTTGCTAGATAAGTATAAATGTATAATATGTCCCTGCACGACATCATATTCATCTTCATCTGTGAAATATATCACTACATGAAATTCTACAGGATTATTCTCTACATGGTAGACTTCAGCTGCAACAATTTCAGTTTCAAATTCCTGAGGGCTTGACAAAGCCTCAATGAGTGCCTCCTGAAGATCCTTTGATAAATTTAAGGCATCCAAAATTGATAACTTGGCCGGTACTTGGGCCAAGTGATTTAATACATCATACTTTTGACCAAAGGTCTGCGTTTCCCAATAGAAACATTTGGTTTCACAAGTACTTTAGAAGTTGATAATTTGGAAGTAGATGCATCTTGTATTGGGGTAGGAGTTGGCAATACTCCTGGCTTTGGAAGATTAGACCGAATAGGTCTATTTACTTGCTGAGAGAAAGAAGGTGGAATCTCTAATTGATCCTCCAGAATAACTATTCCAGGACTGAGTTTGCTATTGGTGGAAGAATTTTCTTGTTCTTGTTGAGCCCGTTGAAGGGATCTGCCACATGTTTCTACTGCATACACAGTTCTACCAGGGGTAGAATTAGAATAGTGGCTTCTAGGATATCCACGTCTTCCTCTGTATCCCAGACCCCTGGAACTCCCTCTAATTCCTCTGTTTGATACAGGGAATTCAGTCTCATCAAAATCGAAACTGCGACTCGCATAAGGATCTGTTAAATGAATCATATTAACAGAACCAAAGATCAAATCTTCATCCGATGAAGACTCTGCATGATTATCCAATTTAGGCTGTGCCATTTGGTGTGGTGGTGCTGATTTAGGCTTTGAAGTAGATGGCATAAAATCTGCTAGAGTCAAAGACAACTTGGGCTTTGATACGATCTCATCTTCTTCTGATTTTTCCTCTTTCTTTGAATTATGCCGTTTCTTTGAGGATTTTCCCTCTGATGAAGAGGGTTTTTCTATGGTATTAATAGCAGAAGACACAATTGGTTTCTTCAATTGCATTTGAAAAATAGCATGAGTTTGGTTGATCATTTTTCTGACCATCCAATCATCATATTTATGCATATTTTTGTTTTTGACTTCTTGCCACTCACCTTCTTCCTTTGGATTTGTAGCAGTTACACATGCTACCTGAGTTGAAGAGACTTTCAGTTTGACTTGTCCTGAGCCCACCATATTTTTCAGGAGGTATTTAAAGACAAAACACTCCTAAATAGGATGCCCCAACATCTGATTAAATGGGCAATAATTGGGAAGTTTTTCATCTCCTTCCCTTTTCGGCCTTTTGGGCCTTGACAATTGAACCAAATTATTTTCTAGAGCTGAAATGAAGTAACCAGGAACTTGTTCATTTCAGAAAGAGTAAATTTTGCTCTTTAAATCCTCAAATTGTTTTCGTCTTTGATCTATTTGATCATCTTAACGAAACGGCCTCTGTTGTTGATGCTCAGGAGGTGGAGCCCTTCGAGAAGATAAAGGCCTTGAAGTAGAAGCCGGTACAGGTGCTTGTTTAAGCATAACCATAGCAGTCTCTGATTTATCCATTCTCCTTCCTGGAGTTTATGGAATTACACGAGTTTTATTCTTAGTCTTTATAAGAGAGTCTTCAATCTGCTGAGTGATTGGAGTAAGGTCTCGAAACCCTCCTGTATATTTCATAGGGATCAATGGTGTGCGTAATTCATCACACAGATTTTCCACATAGATTGGAAACAACTCTTCTTGAGGGAGTGTTAATCTCAAGGAATATGTTAACCCCTTCTAGAAAAAAATAAAATCTAACACCCTTTCATTCTCCCTTTTCTTACAATTTGTAAGATCAAATACTGTTGTCTTTGGAAAAGTTGAGCTAAATTGAAGAAGGAATCGTTGATGGAGATCCTCCCACCCGGTAATTGACCAGGATTGTAAGCTTGTATAGTAGACAAAAGCAGTCCCTTATAATGAATGTACAAAACACCTAAGCTTAACTGCTTCTTGTTGCTGAGGGGTTCCCATCATAGGATCTAAATGAGAAACAAATTGTGTTAAGTATTGCTATGGGTCTCCCGAACCATTAAAGATTGGGAATGTGGTACTTGCAAAATTTGATGGGGGAGGAATTGAGTCTACCCATTCAGGGTAATCTCTCTTCTCCAGTTGAATTTGAGCTTGTTTTCCCTCTATAGCTTCCAACCGAGCTGTTAATGACTCAATAGTAGTTATTAAATTTTGAGAAACATCCATTTGAGCTTGGAATTGAGCAGGTGCAACCACTGGAGCTTGGACAGGTGTGGTGGATGGTACTGTAAGTGATGGTAGCACCACCGATTGTTGTTGAGAATGACCCATAGGACTAGACCTGTGAGGTTGTACTGATAGAGGAGGATATTCTTGATCCATCTCAGTAGCCGCAAAAAATTCCGTTGGTTGACTAACTCCAACATTCTTAGGAGGAAGACTACTTTGAAGTAGTTCTTCCTTCAACCTCCTTAATTCCTTCATCTCTTCCACTTTTTGTGTGAATCTTTTCTCTAGTGAGAGTGATTGGCCTTCTCTAGAGGAAGGGTGAAATGTAGCCTGATTCTTTCCTTTCCCCTTATTGGACACCTTTTGGAGAGGGGGAAGTGGGTTACTTGAAGGATTACCTAGATTCTGGGTAATCCTTTGATTTCGTGTATGCACACCTTCTTCATTTGTGTTTGTGCATACAACCTCTTGAGCAGGAGCTTCCTCATCTGATCCCTCTAAGTGATCCTCATCTGGGGGATCAGTAACATCGTCATTGATAACATTGATTGATGCATAACACATTGCATATCTTCTATAATATTTTCTGTGATATTGTCTTCTTTCATGTACTTGATGAGACATTGCCTTTTGTTGATTCGATCCCTCAAGAACTTCTTGACGAACTGTAATGTGGAGGGAATCTTCTGATAATTCATCTCTTTGTTCCTCTTGTGGATTCTTCCCTAATCGAGAGACGACTGACTTTCTCTGAGGGAGATATTGAGGGTTTGAAAAAGTCCCTAGTCCTGTGGACTGGGGATGTTCCTACTGTTTCTACTCAACTCCTCTAATCCTATTTGTTGATTCTGAGGGTTGAGTTAAAAGAATCCCCAGTTTGGCAAGATGGGGTGGTTCTTGAGTTTCTATGTCTAGGACCTTCTTAAAAGCTCTCCTTATCTTGCAAACTTTAGTCCAGAAATTGGATGGATACATTAACCTGCATCCACTCTTATCACCCGACTCAAAAGACCGTTGGATGATTTCTGACACTTATGTCACTCGATGATGTGCATGCTCTAAACGAGAATCCTATTCAATATTCTCATTTTCCTGATGCAAAAGTAATTCAATAACTTGTTCTCTGTATTCTTGATTTTGAGAAGAACTAGTTGAGGCCTATTATTAAGCAAGCCTTTGATTATAAACAAAACCAATTGAATGTGGCCAGCCATAGGCAATAAAATTTCATGAGACCACTTTCAGTGGGCTTTGTTGACTGGAGAGTACAGTGAAATGTAGTGCTCCATGGACACCCCATCCCCTGATATGAATACCAGATGGGGCATTGGAAATTAACTGGCGCAATCTTCTTAGTGCGCCAAGGCATGAACGCTGAAGGGCTCTCTTCTTCTTTTTAGCCATCGGATATCGAGAAACTGAGAGAGATTCCAAGTCAATTTGGCGTTGTAAAACTTCTATTATCTTGACATGATTTTCATATTCATCATAAGATAATTTTTTCTTTTTCAACTGAAAAAGAGTTTTCCATATGTTGAGACGAATATCATGAATTCCATCTTCCGTCAACATCTCGGAAATGTCATACTGAGAGTCAGCCAAAGGCCAAAACATAACCGACACTTCACCTTTCGCTAGTTGTTTTCTCATATTTAGTACTTCCTCTTTATCATTCAATGGAGATTATTCTACCTGATTAGACTGAAGTTGGTTCTTCCTTGTTGCTTCATCAGATTCAACAAGATCGGTAGAGAATTCACTGATCAAACTAGAAGATGAATGACCCAGGGGTGGTTCGGAGAATGACCTACACCCCGGGCTATCTTCTGATTGAGAAATTATTTCACCTATAGTGGTAAAGCATCAAACATGACTGGCTTCACATTTTCAAGTTCCTCAAGATAAGAGGGATTTTTCATCACTACATTGTCTATTGGAGCATTTTACAGGCAATGTGAATTACTACTGTGAAGAGGACTTTCACAGCTAAATTCATCATCTTGGGGAGGACCACCATGGTGGGTTACAAAAAAAGATGAAACATTTTTCTCCTTGATCTTCTGGCCACACAGAGGGTTTTTGTGGCTCTCATTTGAAGATGAAACTTTGAGATCGACCGAATTATCATGAAGAAAGGCTTCATGAGGAAGTCTCTGATAAAGACCTTTGGAATTAATGTTCCCACTATTTGTAACTGAGAGAGTAGAATCTTGAGTTGCAACAGATAATTGTCTGAGTGCATCAAGAACTCCAACATTGAGTAATGCCTTGTTACAGATCGTCCCTTGATTTCTTGACTGTGCTGGATGGATCTTTTTATTAGATGCCTTCTTACTCACTTTAGGAACCACTTGTTGATGAAAGTGGTTATTATGGGCAGGTTTATGTGCCTGCTCAGGAGAAATAGTCAGGGTAGGCTGATTATCTCCGCTCAAATCAGGTGTATGTGCCTAACTTGGTTGTCCGTATGACATGGGGAAGTATACCCCACAACCCTCTTCGACTGGAACATAGGTGTGTGTCTGTTCCAGAGTGAACTATTGATGTTTCACTCCACTGGTAGGGATATATTTGCATTTCTTTCCCTGTGATGTTGCTGAAGTTGTTATAATATCTTGGCAGGCATCCAGAATATGAGCAGGGATTTGCTTCTAATCCTTCACCATTGATATAATATGTTTGGTGACTTCAGCTGCTGGAACGGGAATATACGTCCATTCTGTGCTTGGAGTAGGTGTGTGTTCCTGCTCTTATCCTCCTTTTCCTGTCAGTGAATTCTGACAGTACTCAAGTGTGGGGGCAGAGAGTTGAGTTTTCCTCCTGTTTGTCATTGGGGATTTCCAATTGACTTCTCCAAGTGCTACCAAACGAGACTGTTGGTAGGCTTGATCAATACTAGTAGGTGTATGTTCCTTCAAATTACACTCCGCCGAATGTGGTTGAAGAACTTCCTTAAATACTGGCAGACGAGACTACTGGAAGGATTGATGAGTGCAAGATGGTGTATGTGCTTGTTTACCAGTTGTCAACATATTGGGTTGGTGGGCTTCATAATATGTAGTCAGACGAGCCTGCTGACTAGCTGATGATTTATAAACAGGTGTATGTTCCTGTCTATAGTACTCTTCCAGAATTGCCTGGCGGGAATGGCGTGTTGCTGCTAGATGAGTCTGCTAGATAGAGGAATTAAAACGGATGGGTGTGTGTGCCCAATCGTTGCTTTCCACCAAGTTAGGTTGGTCGACTTATCCGGAAATGGCAGAGATAAGAACCTGCTCACTGTTGACCGGTCGTCGCCTCTGGTGGTTCATCTTGCTTGCTCGAGTTCGAGGAACCTGAGTCGAACACCTGGAGACGACACCCTCATCATGTTGAGGGTGCACTGCCGCACGAGTCTGGCGACGATTATTGATGGGAGCCCTCGGGAAGGACTCCTATTTCCTTGAATTAAGACCTTCAGTGACCTTCTCATTCACCTCCCCAGAATATGGGAGGGACTAGTGATTGCGTTCTGGGGATAACGACCCGAAACGGTTGGAAACGGTGGTTGGCACCACCTGTTTCTTGATCAAAGGTCATCGCTGTCCGGATGACCAGGGTGAATTATTGACTTGGAGGGCTTATCGAGCAGCCTCCAGAGTCGGAATAGTATCATTTTGATGGTAATCCTTGTATGATCAAAATAACGATGTAGATGCTCAAAATACAAGAGGGGGGGGGGTGAATTGTATACTTTAAAAATTCCTTTAGAACCTTTAAAGTTAGTTATGAATAACTATGGTTTCCTTAAGCAAAGAAAAGGGATAAGTTTAACAAAGATTAAACTAAGAAAATTCACAACACCTCTAGCACAAAATGAAAACTTGGAAAGAGATTCCGAAAGTAGGTTCCGGAAATATGGTTCTGGAAAATGAAACTTAACAAAAGATTACAATATGAGATTCTACCATAAAGCGTATAGAATCTAAATGAAACAGAGTACAAGTAAGGAAGTATAAGAAAGTTATACTTTCCTTATAATACGAAATGCAGCGGAAATAAACAAGTAGTAAAACTACAAGTAACAAGATATAAGTCTTTTAACCCAAAGAGAAGGGTATCAAACAAACTTGGATAAAGGTCCCTTGATTTATACTTTCAAGCAAGTCTATCTTACCCACACCAGGGTAAGTCCTCGATACAAAGATCGGAGTCTCTGTCTTGCTATCCCTGCAAGCCCTCAACTTCAAGGTAGTTGGCAACCTCTGTCTTCCTCAGCAAGGAAGCCCTCGAACTTCAAGGTAGTCGGCACCTCTGTCTTCCTATCCCCGGAAGTCCTCGAATGTAATCACCAACATTCGGAGTCGCACGAAGCAAAAACTGAACGAGCGGTTCAGTACGCACAAGGCATGAAAAGCTTTCTCTCTCTAGAAATCACCTTAGCAGCGTGTGGTCTCTAGATTTATCAACTTCATTGTCTCTGAGCTCTTTCAAATGAGCTCCTATTTATAGGAAAATTTCCCACGATCAGCTCCCTCTTCCAACGATCATATTTTCCATGAAACTCGGAGGGACCTATACATGTGTAACTCAACCAACGGTTAATTAGAAACAGAATAGATGACATCGTTTTATAACAAACTATGTATAACTGAATGCACGACATCGTTTTGAAACAAAGAATTTGTGATTAAAAGCTAATCAATAGTTCTAAGTGTAAGTAAGTCAAAAGTTCAGAGTCTAATCAAGATGAAGTTCGGAGTCTATGTTAAGAAATATTCGGATTCTGTTTTATAGGAATTCGGAGTCTGGTTTCACCAGAGATCGGATTCTGAACCTGTATAGTTCAGAGTCGAACTGTTTAAAAGTTCGGAGTCAAACTTCTTAAGAGTTCGGAGTTGAACTACAACAAAGTTCAGAGTCGAACTTCTTCAGAGTTCGGATTCGAACTACAAAAGAGTTCGGAGTCGAACTTCTTCAGAGTTTGGAGTCGAACTACAAAAGAGTTCGGAGTCGAACTTATTCAGAGTTCGGAGTCGAACTACAAAAGAGTTCGGAGTCGAACTTCTTCAGAGTTCGGAGTCGAACTTCAAAAGAGTTCGGAGTCGAACTTCTTTAGAGTTTGGAGTCCAGAATTCAGATTAGAACTACATTACAGATCGCATCCAGAATTCAGATCCTAAAAACAGAATACTTCAAATCTTTTCATTATATGACTCCAGAAATTTGGTTATGAATCCGGTTTTTGAATTTAAGAATAATATTTATATGTATAAGAAAATATAGGTTAAGGTAAATTTCATTAAAGAAGTAAATTTTCCTTATGGGGGTAAAAATAATATTTGATTAAGTATAAGGTGTTTGTGATTTTCAAAACAAGAAGGAATGGAAAAGTCATAAGGAAAACCTTATTGACTCAACATTCCTTAATCAGCGCATTTGATACCCAGCATTGAAGATGCTGAGTAGGTGATGTCATCCTCAGAGCGGACGATGATCCAGTAGGAGTAGCAGCAGAGGCATTCACATCAGAGGTATTCATAGGCGTGAACTTAAGAGAAGCCATTTCTGTAACGCAGAATATCTTGGAAAAGAGTGCCTGTTTTGATATAACAAACATAATCAAGATAAGTTTGGCTGCTACATCTTTTGGATGAGCACATATGTTATTGATTGTTCTATTTTCCCTCTCATTGAATTTAAACAAGGGCCTAAAAAATAAGTAAAAAATCATTTTAACATGGTTAAGGATTCACATTGGGTTCAACATTTTTTGTTTCCTCTGGAAATGGGAATGACCTCATTGATTTAAGGTTCAAACATTCCAAGTAGTTTCTAACGAGTTTGTTCATAGAACTAGAAACATCCAATGTTTCTATATCCATTTGGACCTACTTTCCAAAGGTAGGTGCTCATTAGTTGTAAACCGATGAGGCTTAAGAATTTTCATTGGTCGAGAGGATGAGAGGTCGGATTCATCACACCTTTTTGAGGGGAATTATTGTCTACTCCGGGACTCTCTTTATAGATTTAAGTTATGTTCGTGAATCCTTATTAAATTACCAAGTATGAAAATGATATTTCCTTTAGATCTGACAATCAATAATTAGTATGAATGAGATTTATAGAATCTTTTATATGTATTCGAGGTTCTTCATCGATAGAGAATCATCCATATTTGTTATAAATTCTTAGTCAATGGTATCCTTCGACACATTATATAGAAATATCTTGGTCACTATGATAACCATACTGGTTTTAAAGCCACTTAGCGGGGCACTTGAAGTTTATTGTCATTCAGAAGGACATATATTATTTCAGAGTTGGGATCGTACCCACAGATGGGCTACCTACGTATCCTTTGTTTTAGAAAAGGAATCAGAACCCACGTAGTTTGAGTAAAGAAATACGAGGTTTATGCATGATTGATGTCTCAAAGAAAGATTTCATAATTACTTTTACACTCTAAGCTCATGTGAGTCATGCTCGGTGTGAGAAACAAGAGGTATTGGTAAAAACTAGACAATTGTGCCATGAAATATGCAATTATAAGAAATGATGTGGGGCTTATGTATGTATGACTGACCAGATAGATGAATATTAGGATTTACTTCAGGGAAGAAACCCAGGAACAAGGTCCATAAAGGTATATGTGATTTATGGATATTTGGATACTAAACTTAGGACTTAATCCTGAGAAGGATGCCCAAATTAGATAGGACTTATGATTGGGTTTTACTCTTGAGAAGGAATCCCAAATCAAAAGTAAATTAAGACTAGTTAATAGAAATTATGACTGGGGATTACTCTTAAAGAAGAGGCCCAGGTTAAAGGGAATTATGACTGGGGCTTACTCCTGAAAAGGAATCCCAGATTAAGGTAATTTGGATTTTGGGAACTTGGGTCTTACTCATAAGGAGTATACCCATATTAAAAGAATTATGGTTGGGGATTACTCCTGAGGAGGATTACCAAAATTAAGGGAACTTGAATACAGGGGCTTACTCCGGAAAAGGAGGCCCAGGTTAGGGGACTTGGGGCTTACTCCTAAAGAGGATGCCCAAATTTAGGATTTTGAGATTGGGACTTACTCCTGAGAAGGAGGCCCAAGTTAAATATCCTCTAATATTTAAAGGATGAAGTTGAATGAATGAAATCTCTAACCTTAGCGACATAAAGATATATAAATCATTAGGTTTTGAGAAATGTTCCACAGAATTCCTTTCAGATAAGGAAGAAAACAAAGGAACCATGTCATAAATGACTTTAAAGAGGGTTTTAAAGGCTAAATCTTGAAAAGGATAGGTGGATTTGAAGAAATCAAGTGAATAGGCAGGAAGGGCACCCAAAAAGAGAGAGGCGCACAAGTCCTGCATGGGTGCGCAAGTCCTGATCGCGCAAGTATACTTGCGCGACACATGGGTAATTGCGCGACGGTAAACCCTTAGGGTAATACTTGGGAGAGACTTGGCTCAAGACCTTAGTATTATCCCGAAAGGCTCCCAAAAGAGTGGCATGCAAGTTTTATTGAAGGGATAAGGCGGCACGCATGTGTGGCCATTTCCCTTAAGGGTCGTACACTTAGGCGCGCAAGTGTTTATCAGTTTCAACACTTAGGACTTATTTCCCCTATTTAGAGCTTCCATTCTAGGTAAGAAATTACCTTAGAAGTGTTCGGAAGACTTCCAGAAGAGACTAGGGATCCAGGAGCTCGAATATTAGTTTTGGAATTGTTCTGTCGTGAAATGGGGGGGTCCACAAGGGGTATTTATAGGCCTTTGAAGACCTTTGGTGAAAATAACTTAGGGAACGCAAGTCACCTACGCGACCACTATGCGGCACGCAAGTATACTTGTGTGACCATGATGAAACTTGCGCGACCCAAGTGGGAAGAAATCCTTCTTCATGCCTTTGTCGATTTTGATGCTTCTTCAAAGGATGAATCACTTTGGACTAAGGTATTTCCCTTTTCCAGTCATTAGACTTTGTGATGGAAAGGAGCGTCAACAGACACCTAAGAAACTCACACAGTTTGGCCATACAATTTGGTAAATCATGTAACAACAGTGTGGTTGCCACTGTATAAGAACACCCCACCTGAAGTTTTTCCTGTATGGTAAAGAGGAACTGTGTACCAACAGTGAAAGGATATGAGAAGCACCACAACACTACGCATGGGCTACCCGCATGGTTCACCTTACTATGAATTGAAACCATGTGAAACCCAAAAACCTTAAAAAAATTTCGGATGTCAAACCCAAAATTATAGAACAAGGTTTCACCCCAATAACTAAATAAAATAAATAAAATAATAAATGAAATTAAATATCATGGTGTGATAGTGAAATTGTGGGATTACTATGTTGTTTTTATTTGGGATTTGGCCTACTGTGATTAGAAATGGATTTTAGGAGTTGTCTGCCTAGGGTATTATTGGGGATTATCTTTACTTATTTATGGTGTTTGATTTTTCAGAATTGTTTGGTGAAAAAATATTATCTAATGTTTTTTAGGGGCTGCTCAAGGATCATTTGGAATAGTTAAATCTCTCCAATGAATAAAGTAAGTGGCCTTAACTCTTTGAGTGAATTATTAGTCTATGCCTATAATATTCTCATCATTCTTATCATAAAATAATAACCAATAATTATCAACTATTTTTAGAATTATAATGGGATGGTTTTCAAATGTTATTTTTTATAGCAAAATAAAATCTTACAAAAGAGGGTTTTCTATTAAGTTTTGTGTTGGGTGGATCAATATTTATTTCTTCTTAAAACCAAATTTTTAAACCTTATGGAAATGATTTTTATATTATGAAAATGTTCCATTTGATCACATAAAATTATACATTTCTTAAATAGGTTACTTACATTTATTGTTATCATATCTTATCTTATTCTTGTGATGAACTTTAGAACCTGAAATGTAAAGTTGTTCATGTTTGATCTACTAATCGTAATGAACAATCTTATTTGTTTGTGTGAATCAATTAAGCATGTTGGGTTGGTTTTTTCTCCAAGTTATGATAAATTTTATAAACTTAATGTTCAAGTAGTGTAACTCAGATTTTCTAGGAACACCTTTTTTTAATGTTTATCAAATTATACTGAGAGAGACAATTTCATTCCACAATAACCAAACTGAGACCTAAACCAATGATCTAAAATTAACTTCGTTTAAGATGTGCATCAGTGGGGATGTGATGGTGGGAAAGTTAGGTGTAATAAAATGATGACTCTTATATGTTATTGGATTTCAATAAAAGGATGTTTTCTAAATAAAAATAATGCTTTTAAAGCTCTAACTTGTTTTCCCCACAAGTGGTAAAGTGGTTTTTGATTATATTGGGTTTCAAACTCACAATTTGATTATATAAAACACTTCTCCATTTTGAAGCATGAATTTAATGATTTTTAAAAAGTGTAAATTTCGAAGTTAAATGTTTAAGGTTTTTATTAAAATAAAATTCCTTTTAAATGGAATAAATCAAGAGTAAAACCTTTCCTTAATTAGAAGTGTCGCCTTTCCAAATAAAATGTTTTCTTAAAAAAAATTAAATAATAAAGAACTATTTTGATTGAAACCTTTTTTAAATAAGACTTTAACTTGTGAGTTATAATCCTAAATTTAATACTTATGTTTTTTTTTCATTCCTTGTTGTAGTTATAACACTACAACAAAAATGGGTTTTCACAGCGCTACCCTTTAACAGCGTTAAAAAAGCACTGATAAGGGTACTTTTAACAACATTGTTAAAAGTGACCCTTTATCAATGCTTTTTTAGTGCTGATAAATGTAACCCCTTTATGAGCACTTTTTTAGTGCTATTAAATGGGTCCCCTTTATCAGTGATTTTTTTAGTAGCACTGATAAATGGGGGATTTATAAGTGCTTTTTTTACTAGCGTTGATAAAGGATATATTTAAAAAAAAATTAAAAAATAATATATAAGTATATTTATATTGATATAAATATAATATATATATTTTAAATATGTTTTAGATAAGTATAAATAGTCATTTGCACTTAATATATAAGATATGTAGTGAAAATGGCTTATAAAATATTTTAAAAAATATTATTAATTAATAATTTTATAATTATCATTGAGTAATCGTAACTTAATAACAATTTGAAGACACAAAAAATAGAAAAATTAATAAAAGATATAAAATAAGTTGAAAACGTAACTCAAACTTCAAACGGGCCATAAATTTTGATCCGAGTGTCCGTTTGAGCTCTACAACATATCAAATCGAATCCTACAACGAGATCTATGCCATTATGATATGGGGAACCCTGGTAACTATTTTTTTGAGGCCAAAAATGGCCCTGATGGCCTTTAAAACTGAGTGTTTAGTCCAGATACCCAATTTGTTTTAACTTTTGATGGAATTTCAGCCTCGTTTAAGGGGGGAATTTTGCCATTTTTCAGTGGGGAATGAATTTATACCGAGGGATTACATTCATATTGATATTATGTCTTTTAAATTTTATCATTTATCATAATTTATTGTTATTTATAAACAAATATATTGTAATATATACATATTTTTTATATATCCACACAAAAAAATTAATTTTATAAATAAATAATTATACTTATTTATATATAAAATATTTTTCTCAATATATAAGGCTTATATAAATAAAAAAATAATATCCATTTTATTTAAAATACAAAAAATATATGAATATTTATATACTTATATAATGTGTGTGTGTGTGTATTTGTGTATGTTTGTATTAAAAACTGATATATATTAATATAGAAATAAATATACAGATAAAAAATATAAAAAAATATATATAAACAGATAGATATAAATATATATTAATATACAAATAAATATATAGATAAATAAATATATAAATATAAAAATATAAATAAATATATATATATATATATATATATTAATATAACTATATATATATATATTAATATAACTATATATATATATATTAATATATGAATAAATTTAACTATATATATATATAAATAGATATATCATTAAATGAAAAATAAAGCAATATAGAGGAGTGGTAAAAGGTCCAAGCGTAGAGTGAGAGGTCTATAGTTTGAATCTTAGGGGTGGAAGGGGTGTGCGCGGTGATGAAGGGTTGTGATAGCACTGTTAAAGGGGGGGGGGGGGGTTCTAGCACTGTTAAAGGGTTGGGGGGGTGTAGCTGGGGCATGTAGGGGCGAGTAGAGGTTCTTTAGAGCACTGTTGAACATCTACAGATTTTTTTGATTTTTTTTTTTTAAATTTAAACTTTTATCAGTGCTTTTTCTTAGCACTTTTAAAAGGGGTATTTATCAGCATTTTTTTAGTGTTGATAAAAGGTACCCCCTTTATCTTCGCTGATATTAACAACACTTGTTTTAGCCCTGTAAATGGAATTTTATAGTGTTTTTAAAGACCATATCTGCAGTAGTGTAAAAAGAAAGCATTGGTTATGACTAATACTAAACTTAACATATTTCCTAGATAACTCTATATTTCATTCATGTAATGATTGGAAGCTCATATTCCTAGTTTTAGACAAATCTTGAGATGTTATCTAATAGGATTAAATACTTAGCATGTCTTGTTATTTAGTTTCCTAAAGAACACACTATACCATGACTTGATACATGTTTGGAATTATGTTTAAAAACATAAATATTAATATGTTTTGATCACCCTGAGTTTATATTGGATCTATGTTATAATTGTGTATATTTTGAACACCATGATGTTATTATAATAATAAATGTTAGTATCGGGTAATTTATTTCTTCTTTAAGTTTAATGAGAATGAAAATTCTTATGATTGAATTGTTTCAAGAATGGATACTTATTAGATGGTTGATGAGAATGATGGAAGGGTTATGTGTTTATGTTCTTGTTATATAAATTGTAAGATGGTATTCTAGTCAATGATATACAAATTTTAATGGGATGGGTGTTTAATCCTTACTTTTGTACAGCCTTTCCCTTATTCCATGGGATGGGTTAAGGCCCGATTTTTTATACACCTTCTTCTTCTCCACAGGATTGGGGTTTCCCCCTAATTTTCATGGTCTGGGTATAATGTTATAACCGCATAGGGAATAGGTCAATGCAATGAATTTACCTAACCGATTCAGATATCATGTTTGGACCTGGAGCAGGTAATATTCAGATACCAGGTATTGACTTATAGTAGGTAATACATGTATGAACCCTCCCGATATAGGGGTTACATATTATGGATTTTAATTTCTTATCTGTTATTATTTGTATGCCTTGATATATGACTAAAAGTAACACTAATTTATTATATTTGTATGTAAATGAGTGGATGCGTTGTTGGTTTCTCCCTATAGATGTTTTGTTTGTTAGTAATTGATTTTTAAGGGTTCCCACTCAACCCAAAAAACTGAATTTATATTAGTAAAATAAAAAAAGAATTGAGGAGTGGACATGTTCTTGCATAAACCTGATTATTCATTACTGATTTGAGGTGCATTGGTGGTGTCATATTGAGTATGTATATTCTCACACCCAGCATGGACACTCCTATGGACATGTGGCTCTTCATGTATTGCTTTTTAGGTACCTCATTGTCAGTAAAGTGTTCATGGATCTTCTAGTCTTGGATATCATAAGAGTCAAACCCTCAATAAATTTGGGGCATAAGTGAATTCTTTTAGTGTTGCTGATAGACATGCGAAGTGGATGCTTGGGGCTGACCTCAGTTTAACTCATGGGGCCTCCACACATAGAACCAACTTTTTTTTACCTATAAGTCCAAGTTTAGTTTTTCAATTCGTGTTTAGTATTTTATGGTTTATTTTAATTTCTTTATAAACTTTATGTGAGACTATGAATTGGTTTTTTATACATGCATGTATCATATATTTTTTGCATTGTGTATGGTCCATGTGGTCTATTTCAAAAGTACACCATAGGTAGATGATGATGTTCTGGGTTATATATTTGAGGAACCCTAGGGTCATGTAATATTTTCAGCAAACCTTAAGTTTATTTTATATTTGTATTATAAGGCATAAAATTTCCTCCCATAAGTTTTTTTAAATCCTCAGTGTTTATTCCAACATTCAATGCTTGGGAGGTGTATCCGAGGTATTGTGATGATGTGATCCTAGTACAATATGGAGAATCGGGCCACACATGGTACACCATACCACTGATAACTCCTCCAAAAACCAAAAATTGTAAAAAATACAAATTTTTTGGGAAAAAATGTAAAATACGTGATTTTTTACATATATAGGCCTCAAGAACTCAAATGTTCGTCCATGTGTTTCATGAAAATAGTCCAAATGTTTAAACTCTTGAAATGTTCGGTTAAATCCAATTAATTATTATTTAATGCTTACACAATTGTCCAAGGCATTAAAATTACTCAAATTAATCATCATATGATGAACAACTAAATATGATGGCATTTTATGTAAGGGTAGGAAGAATCTAGAACATTATGGAATAATATACATGAATATATACAATACACCATGGCATAGTGTTTTAGAATACATCATAGTGCACATAAGGATAGACCATGATGTGGTCTAAACCACCACATCGTGGTTTGGGCTTTAGTGCATAATCCCAACTTGAAGTGTAAATACAATACCTAGGAAAGTCTGAGGTTTTAGTAGTAGTGTCTCCATTCATTTATTTGTTTCCTTTTTTATACCACGTATATGATCAAACCATTAGGAGATCTTCCTCTGATGTATGTTTCATATGGAATGACATGAGTTCATTTATTATAGCATGGTGTTTGTTATTTATTATGGTTAGCCATGTGCAATGATTTATATTTTGACGATGTTGATATCTATTTTATAGATGTTCATGCTATTTATTTTTCATTGTATGCTATGATTTTGAGGGTATATTTTCTCAATGATTTAATATCTGACCCTTACCACCAGTCAATAACATCTAGCATATAGGGATGCATCCTTGTGCATAATATATTCTTTGACTTTGACCACATTGATTATTACCATGACTATAACTATAAGTAGTCACATTCACTTCGATGGAATAAAGTTGAACCATTTGGCTATGCTTTGTGATTTATCATCAAGAGATCATTATTATGTTAAACAACAAGAAGCCAAGAAAGCAGTTCAAAATATTTTTAAAGACCTTTTCATGATATTATTGTTGTAGAAGCACACTTAAGGCATTTAATGTAGAAAATTTCTTTTCTAATATATCTACGTCAGACATATTTTCTCCATAAAATTTTAGTCTTGGCGTGATTTTAAACAAAACAGAATTATATTCACTTGCCGACTTAAAATCTTGGAATCACAAATGACTTCATTTATAACAAACCATTGGTAAGATAATAAACCTCAATTATTCATACATTTATTTGAGATTTTTCGATAATATTAGAGGTTCATTCACCATTAATTATTTTCTCTTCAAATTTGTGTTCAAATGATGAAATAGCAATATCATATCTCTAACATGGTCTTGTGTGAAATCGTGATTAGTCTCATTAACCATATCACTTAGGCCATTTTCATCTAGATGGATTTCAACATCCAAAATTCATGGTATGTAATTATTTCTTGTGATGATGAGGATTGGGAAACTAAATTTAAAAATGTTCATCCTAGAAAATAGAACTTAGTTGTTAATATAAATATCATTAAGTGAGTAGAGTTTTTCTTGATAACATGTTTTGAAATTACATTCTTAATATTAATTGAAAACACATGTTGTAAACATAAACACAATATGAAATTAGTTTCAATTGATCGATTGAAAAATAAAATTAAGTAAAAACTAAAACCAACTAATGATTAGTCTCGAATTGACATAAACTAAACTTTATATTTTATATCCATTGAAAACAATTTAGATCAGCTAAGAAAATATGTGAAGAAATTCATGATTCAAAAGTGATTTATAAAAAAAATGACGAAACTCTAAACTTTCCTAGATAAGGGTTCTTTGATAATTTTAAGAACATGATAAATTAAATAGGATAGTGATAATATCTTTGAAAAAATTATTGATTCAATATCAAAATGAATGAAATAATTTGATTAAAAAACAAGCCATCAATATGAAAAAGATTTAAATGATTTTAATCATCTAAGGAGAAAATTTTAATGTGATTTAATGACTTATATCCATTTAATCAATGTGATTTAATGACTTATATTTATAAAATGCATATTTATTACAAATGCATTTAAATAATATATTTCTATAATATGCCTAAATACATTTATTTTGTGTGTGTGTTTGTAAAGATATATTAATATAAATTTGTTGCAAAATGTGTGTATTTGTCTATGTGTTCACCCGAACCAAGCCATCAAACATGACCCATTCAATGATCGACTGACCAAAGATTCTTGATTGATTTATGACAAATAGTAATAAAAAAGAGCTTTAATTCGAATACCTGTAAGGGTCAAGCTACATGCAACTATTTCTGTATAAACAATCACTTCTAGAGTCTTCCATCACTTTTGTCTCAGACCATGGTTTCTCTGGTGATCGTTGTGGCCTTCTTCCTCTTCTTCTTCATCTAAGTGGGAGGTGTCACCTTCCAAATCTGTAACAATTGCCCCTAACAAATTTAAAACCTAACAAATTTTAGAATGTTTAGAAAATTCATAAAATTTTCAACCCTACAAAAAAATGATAATTTATAATTGTTTTCAAAATAACAATAACTTATTAATAAATTCATAAAAATAAAATAAAACCATGATTTTAAAAACATAACAGTTTTTTGCTTTTTAAATATCATATAAAAAATTATTATTTTTTAAAGAAAGAAAAATATTTTCGTTAAACCATGAAAATTTTATTTTGAAAAATATTAAAAAAATATTATTACATTTCAAAGGGTTAATGATAATTATTTTGTAAAAAACATACTTCTTCTGAATAAAGATAAATTTGTTAATTTTTAAAGGTATAGACACTTTTTATGATATAATTTTTTTAATGGTAGAAAAATTTAATACAAGTTTTAATGGAATTGCAATTTATTCCTTTTATAAGGGGAAAATATTGATTGAAAAAAAATCACCTTTTTATGTAAAATAAGAAAACTACACAACAAACCCCATGATAAAATGTCACAATAAAATTCCACAAGATAATTTCACATGAAAATTTTAATAAAAAATTCCACTAAAAATTTCCATTATAAAACTTCATAAAAAAATAAAATTCCACTAGAAAATTCATCAAAGAATACATTGAAAATCAATTAGTAAATTATATTGGAAAATTAAATCATAAAAAATATATCTGAAAATTTCAATGAAAAATTTCACTAGTAAGTTATACTAGAAAATGCAATAAAAATTACATTGAAAATTTGTACAAAAAAATCAACATGGAAATTCTATCACGCCACTACATATCACACGATATTAAATGCTACCCTTTATCAATGATAGCTAAAAGCGTTGATAATGAGGATGTCTTTATCAATGCTAGCCAAAAGTACCGATAAATGATACTTTTATTAGCACTTTTCTTAGTGATAATAAAAGATGGATTTTATCAACACTATTTTAATACTGATAAAAGATATATATCATAAAAAAATTGCATATTAATATATAAATTTATTTATATTGATATAAATATAATATGTTTTATTTAATATGAATTTCACTTAATATAAAAGATGTTCAGTGGAAAATGGTTTATAAAATAATTTAAAATTAATATTGATTAATAATTTATTAATTATTATTGAATAATAGTCATTTAATAATAATTTAATGACATAAAAATTTAATTAATTAATTAAAAATTTAATATAAGTTAAAAACACAACTTGAATTTCAAACGATCATGACTTTAGATTCAGATATCTATTTTGGCTCTACCGTATATCAAATCAAAGGTTACAAAAAAACATACATCATGATGACCTAGGGACCCATTGAAAGTGTGTTTTTGAGAAAAAAATGGCCTAAAATCCCTCTAAAACTTTTTTTGTCAGTATACCTTAATTTTTGAACATTTGATCAAATTTTAGACTCATTTGAGCGAGTCTTCTTGTCTTTCTTCAGTGGAAAATTTCAATAAAAACCCAAAGTAAAAAT
Organism: Viscum album; assembly: GCA_963277665.1. Classification (NCBI taxonomy): domain Eukaryota; kingdom Viridiplantae; phylum Streptophyta; class Magnoliopsida; order Santalales; family Viscaceae; genus Viscum; species Viscum album. The sequence continues at coordinate 1,544,570,790 of OY728153.1, read as the reverse complement.
CCCAATACAAAATTACAATTTAACACACATGTGATAAAATTTTATTTCAAAATTTCTCTAAAAAAATTCCACCACAAAAATATTTATTTATAAAACATTAAAAATTATGATTACATTTAAAGGGATTAAAAAAATAAAAGAAATTATTTTATAAAAAGAGATATTCCTTTTGAATAAATAGAAACTCATTATTTTTTTAAAATTCAATAAAGTAAATATAAAATTTAGCATAATAAATATAAAATTCAACAAAGTAAACTTAAACTTCAACACATGAAATATAAAATTCAACCCACGTGACATGAACTTCAATTCCTTGAACATAAAATTTCGACCACAAAACATAATCACCAAACATAAATTTAACAAAGAGAACATGGTTATTGAATTTGATATAAAAAAACACAAATATATCACTCATATAACATTATAAATATAAAATATAACCTTGGGATGATTATTATTTTATTAAAAAACTAAAATAAATATTCACCATGTAAAGGTAAAAAAAGTAAAATAAAACCCAAAGTTGTGTGAAGGGGAAATAAAGAGAGTAAACCTAGGAAGGGGTTCATCACTACTAGAAATTGGATCTATACAAATGGATCTATACTATAACATCCCGTTACCTTGATCGGGTAATTTTTCCCTTTTTATAAGGATCCTTTTTTGTTCAATGTTTTTAGAGGCCGTTTTCTGGGTTTACTGTAGGCTGTCGAACAGGTACATGTCATGCACCTAAGGTACACATCATGTATTAGTTGATGGATACATGTTGTGAAAGGTAATATAACATTGTGATCTAGTACACATTGTTAATGTTTGGTACATGATGTTTAGGGTGAAAATTTCGGTTTTTAATCTGAGACGATGGTTTTTTTCGGCATACTTATCTAGTGTGGACTACACGTCGTGACTCGGCCCGTGCCCAGGTTTAAGTCAAATGTTCGGTAGTTTTTATCAGTCTATTCTTTCAAGACTTTTTTTCTCTCAAACCAAAACCATTCCTAGGCATTTTTTAGTGGCACCCCTCCTTCCAGAATGACTCGATCATATTTTGATCATCCTTTCTCTTGTAGTGTGATTTCTGGGTAGGTGTTCTCTCATGTTCTTCTAGTTTCTTTCTTTATCGTCTCTTCAGTTTTGATGGATCATCTAGGGATTGATGGGTCTATGTCATGTGGTGTTGAATCTTGATTCTAGGTTGAGTTTCAATATCTCTTTCACCTTCGATCTTGTGGACGGGTGTTGTTGCGAGTGTTGTTATTTGAGAAAGAGGTAGGTGGTTCCGTTCCGATTTTCCAAATTGATTTACTTTGATTTTCTTGATTTATTTCAATTAATAATTTAAATTCAATTGCTTAAAATTTCTTTCAATTACTAGAATGAAACCCAATTCCAATGCTTTGGATGATTTGAAATGGTTTTGGCACAAAAATTTGGAAAACCCTCAATTCCAATGAATTGTGGTGGGTTTGTGAAAAGTTAACCGATTTAAATTGTTGAATTTAAATGGTGGATTTTTATGGAAATGTTTTCAATTAAATTATTGGATTTAATTGTGAAAATTAATTAAGGATGGAATTGGTTTTAAATGGATTTAAAACTTAGGAAAATTATTTAAAATGATTTGATATAAACCTAGTGGTTTTATCTTGTGAAAAGGCATATTTTTTTAATAAAAAATGTTTTGGTTTTAAATGGAAAAAATTGGCATTTTTGGAATGGAAGAATGAGATTGATCATATTTTAAGTAGTCTTAAAATTGTTCTCACATCATGTATGTCGTACCCACGGTTTGAGGTATGTGGACTTTTTTATGCATTTTTATGTGTTTAAAGTGCATGGGATGAGTTGGGAAGAGGTTGGGGGAGTTTGGAATGGTTTTGGATGAGTTTGGAGACTTTTAAAGGGGTGCACGGTTTGAGTACGGTTAGTGGAAACCGTGTGGATTCTCCAAAAAACCATGTAGGGGAGACAATAGGCTTAGTACGGCCTGTGCACGGGTTGCCAAACTATGCGAGGAAACCATGCGGACCCTTGCTCCCGAGGCTGTAGCGTGAGCACGGTTAGCACACGGTTTGCCAAACTGTTTGGACTAACCGTGCAACCACTTAAAAATAGGGTTATAAGTTTCGGGCTCCCTTAGGCTTAATCTATTTCACTCCAAACTTCCTCCCACTCGTGGCTCACTCGGGTTCTTCGGTTCTCAGGGGGTGTAGGATCTTTCCCACTCATTTTGGAAGCTTTTTGAAGAGGGTTCTTGCTGTTTTTAAGGTGATTGCTTCCAGGTAAGTCTCTCCTCTTGTTTCTCTTGTGTTTTCCTCTATATCTGATCTTCCCTCTTTCTTTTTTTTCTTGGTCTACACTTGTTGTGTGTATATCTAGGGTTTTGGTGGCCTTGGATGATGTTTTTAAGGCTTATGGATTCTAGGGAAAGGGATCTAGAGAGGTTCCGGTGGTGCGTTCGCCAGATTTGAGGTGCGGTTGTTCGTGGGTCGATTTCTCAGGAACCCTAAAGGTAGGTGGCTTATCTCTCAACTCCACTTGGTTAGAACTAGTGGTTCTTTGTTACAATTAATTTTTTGTGTTGAAAAATTAATTGTGATTGTTGTGCAAAATTGGTTGGAAATCCCTTGGGTGATGTTTTGGGGATTTTTGGGAAAAGGGGTTTTTATGGTGAAATGCTGTTGTTGTGGATTTTAAAATGGAGATTTTAAAATGGGTTGTTGAGATTGGTTTGTGAAAATGATTGATGGAAATGGCTTTCAATAAATATGTTGTTTTATTAAAAGGTAGTTTGGCATGGAAAATTGTTTTCAATAAATGGATGATTTATTTAAGTGGATTGGTATGAGATGGAATTGGTTGATTGCATGTTGTTGTGACATTGGTGGGTTATATGCTTGGTTGTGAATGGTTGAAATGTTGTGTGGAAGTGGGTGGTAAGTCTCACTATAAAAGGTGATGTATAATGGTCGAAAGAACCACCATATGAGTAATGGTCAGGAAGTATCGCTAGTTGTGAATGAGTGAACGGGTTGGGCGGAAGTCCCACCGGTTTGATTGTTTTAGTGCGAATGGGTGAACGGGTTGGGCAGAAGTCCCACCATTTTGGTTGTTTGTTGTGCATTACTTTTCAAGATGGAAGTTATTGTGCTAACGTGTAAATGATGAGATGGTTTGTAGCATGTTTTCTTTGGCTTTACCTTGGTTGCTTGGGTTGGATGTGATGTTGTGTGGATAAGTCTGGCTGCATTGGTTTTGGGTTGTATTATGGAACAACTTGGTTGTCTTTTGGGAATACATGTTTGGGTTTGAAAGTGCATGCATCATTTTGGTTAGTTTTTTCTTAAGGAAAAATCGTTCCCCAACTTAATATTGAAGCCCTCAGCATTTATTTCCAGCCTTTAGCATCTTGGGAATGTCGCTTAAGGACAAGTAGCCCTCACCGCCTCCTCAAGCCAATGAGGTAGGGGCAAGGTGTTACAAGTGGTGTTAGTTTTTTTGGTCCTTTGGAGTTGATTCTCAGATTTGGTGTTGACATTCGTTGTGTTACATTCCTTGAGTTGGGATGGTAGCAAGGCGTAGGAATTTTGGAACTTGGAATGTATAGCATAAAAGGACGTAGCTAACCCTTTTATACTGAAATTCAAGTTACCAGGGAGTTGGGTACATAAGTGTTTTGGAGACACTTATAGGCATTGAAAATCTCATTGACGTGGGTGTAGCCAATGAGATGTGCATGGCATATAAGGTAGAAATAACTTCCCTCTGGGATTCATATTTCATTGGGGTATAATGATTTATTTTGTGATATGAATGTGTGAAATTTTAATGTGAATAAATTGGTATTTTGAAAATGGTTTGGTTTTCAAAATGGTGAAACATGGCACATGTGGAAAAGGTGGAAAGCCTTGTTGTGATAGTGTTGGGTAATGTGATTTGAAATGAGATTTCTTAATGTATAAGGAAGTGAGAATCATGGTTGTTTGTTTCCTGTTTATAGAAATGGCACCAGGTAGGTGTTGTAGAGACCAACTGGAGGAGGATGCTGAGAATATGGTAGCACCTGAGCCTCAGGTGAACCAGCAGTTAGTGTATTGTATAGTGCAAGATTTCCAAGCTGTGGAAAGTGGAAACAAAGAGGATGAACCAAGGCATGTGGATCATGCAGTTCAGTTTCAAAAGCAAAATCCACCCATCTTCAGGGGTGATTCAGATCCGGAGAGGGAAGAAGCATGGTTGAATAGAATGAACAAGATTTTCGAGTTCTTGGGAATGATGGTAGAGTTAAAGGTGAAGTTGGCCACGTATATGTTGGAAGATCTTGCCCTTCAGTGGTGGGAGTTGGTAGTCCAAGCGGGGACGGACCAGGGTATGATGTGGGAAGGCTTTGAATAATTGTTTAACAAAAAATTCTACCCACATACATTTAGAATTCAGCGCATGAATTATTTCTTCAGACTGAAGCAAGAGATTATGTCTATGATGGAGTATGCAGCTAAGTTTATGAACTTAGTGCGGTTTTCACCCGAGGTGGAGGGTAGCACGCTGTTAAAGGAAAGGATATTTGAAGCGAGGTTAAGGCAAGAAATCCATTAAAAGATAGCGGTGTTGTGTATAGATGATTACACAGAGATGGTGAATAGAGCCTCGGTGGATGAGTGGGATTTGTTGGGCGCTCCAGGTGGAGGAAGCATGGTGGTACCCATGGGGAATAGTGGGAACTCTAACTTTGGGTTCAAGCGAAGGAGGGACACTTATTCCCAGGGTAGGAACATGGCATATAATCTGACGAAAGGATCGGTAAATCTTCCTCCGAATCCCCAGAGCAGGCGAGGATGTTTTCAGTGTGGTTCTACGAGAAACATCAAGAGGGATTGTACGACACAACCTCGAGCATGTCATAATTGTAAGCAGATGGGGCATCTGCAGTGTTATTTTCAGAATGATCCAAGGTCGGGTGTGCGTGACACTCCTCAGGAATAAAAGACGTCGTATGCTTCGACGTGATGAGGACCGTAACACACCCCTCGTCAGCAGAGTAAAGTGGGTCATGGTGATTCTCAGAATACCACAACGCCTCAGCAAAGAAATAAAGAGCAGAGTGTGGCAAAAAAGGCATTGTTTAGAGCAGAGCAGGTTATGGTGGATGATCAGTCGGGACCATCCATGGTGCGAGGTACTATTCTTTTAAATTCTACCTTGATGCAAGTGTTTTTTGATACGGGTTCTTCACAATATTTTATTGCTACATGTGTGGTTGATTTGCTGGGTTTAAGGGTATAAATGATGCCCTCGGTTTTAAAACATCAAACTCCTCTGGGTCGAAGAGAGTGTTGAGCATTCATGTGTAGATAATGTTGTATCGTTGTGGGCTAGGTTGAGCTAATATGGAATTTCTCAATGCTTGAGATGGATGAGTATGGTGTAATTATGGGAATGGATTGGCTGGTGGAGTTTAAGGCCCATATTGATTGTGATGTGCGAACAGTGGCTTTTACGATGCATGATGGTGTTAGACATCTCTTTAGAGGAGAGAATCATGAAAGGTAGGGTGCAACGAGTTTATTGGCACCAACAGTGGGTACGTTGTTGTATCAGTTGGAAGTATTGTTGTTAGAATCGGTAGAGGGTGTTGAGCAGAATGTTCTTCCATCAGTGGTGGATTAGTTCTTGGATGTTTTTCCTGATGAATTATCTGGGTTACCTCCCATAAGAGAAGTGGAGTTTACGATTGATCTCTTTACAAGGACCAGTACTATCTCACTTTTGTCTTACCGGATGGCACCAAATGAATTGCGGGAATTGAAAGTCCAGTTGGAAGAGTTATAAAACAAAGGGTTTATCCAGACTAGCACGTCTCCGTGTGTAGCACCGGTGTTGTTTGTGAAAAAGGCGGATGGAACCTTGAGGTTATGTGTTTATTATCGTAGACTTAACCAAGTTAAGATAAAGAATAGATATCCACTTCCACAAATTGATGATTTGTTCGATCAGTTGAGGGGATCCTAGTGGTTCTCCAAGATCGACCTGAGGTCGGGATATCATCAATTGCGGGTGAGGAAGGAGGATATTCCTAAAACAGCTTTCAGAAGTAGATATGGACATTATGAATATGTGGTTATTCCCTTTGGTCTAACGAATGCGCTAGATGTGTTTATGTCATTGATGAATCAGATATTTCAGAGATATCTGGATTCATTTGTGGTGGTGTTTTTAGATGATATTCTGGTGTAATCAAAGACAAGGGTGGAGCATGAGAAGCACTTAGCGACAGTGCTGGGGATCTTGAGGGATCATCAGTTGTATGAAAAATTGTCAAAGTGTGACTTTTGGATACAGGAAGTTCAATTTCTTTGACATGTGATTTCTGAAAGGGGTGTTTCAGTGGATCCAAAAAAGATAGAGTCTGTTATCTCGTGGCAACCGCCAAAGAATGTGTTTGAGATATGGATTTTTCTTGGTCTAGCTGGGTATTATCGGCATTTTGTTTGTGATTTTTCACGTTTGGATTCACCGATGATAGATTTGACAAGGAAGAATGTTCCATTCCAGTGGAATGAATAGTGTCAATAGTGTTTTGAAGAGCTAAAGGGTCATCTTACACCAACACCAATATTGGTTTTTCCAGAACCAGGAAAAGGGTACGTGGTGTATTGCGATGCATCAAGATCAGGGTTGGGGTGATTTCTCATGCAAGGGAATCATGTGGTTTCATATGGATCATGGCAGTTGAGGGTGCATGAGAAGAACTACCCAAATCATTATTTGGAGTTGGCAGCAGTGTTCCATGCTTTGAAAGTGTGGCGTCATTATCTCTTTGGTGAGAAATTCACGGTATATAAAAATCATAAGAGCTTGAAGCACATTTTCTCACAAAGTGATTTGAGATTGAGGCAAAGGAGATGGATGGAATATCTCCAGATGTTTTATTTTGACTTGATGTACACACCAGGTAAGGGAAATTCAGTGGCGAATGCATTAAGTAAAATATCATATGCTCAAGTGGTAAAACAGGGATCAGAATAGTGGTAGTTGATGTCAGTTATAGCTGATATGCGATTGGAATGTGAGGACCAGGGTGATAGAGCAATCTTCTTTCCAGTTTTGTTGATTCCTGACTTGGTAGGCCAGGTTAAAGAGGCAAAAATATTTGATTCTGAGTGTGTGACCATGGGGTCGAGACTCAATGGTGGGGAGACCATTGAGGGTTGGAAACTGAATGGAGATTTAGTTTTGTGTTTTCGGAATCATATGGTTGTACCAATTGTTTTTCAAGAGGATCTTCTCAGGGTGTATCATCATTCCAGGTGGGCTGTTCATCCTGGAATTCAGAAAATGTATAAAGCATTGAAATCATAGTTCTGGTGGGTCGGTATGAAAAGAAGAGTGGATGAGTTTGTTTTGAGATGATTGACTTGTTAGTAGGTCATGGTAGAGCATCAAAGGCCAGCAGGAATGCTGCAATCTTTACCAATATTTTTTTGGAAGTGGGAACAGATAGCGATGGATTTTGTTACAGGTCTCCCAAGAATGGTCAGAAAGCACGATGACATTTGGGTGATAGTGGATCAGCTAACGAAGTTGGCCCATTTCATTCCAATTCTTGAATCTCATACAGTGGAGGATCTGTCCAAAATCTATATCCGGGATGTGGAAAAGAGGCATGGTGTTCCAGTTTCGATTTTATCAGATAGAGATCTGAGATTTACATCTCGTTTCTAGAAATCCTTACAGCAAGCCCTTAGGACATAGTTGACTATGAGCATGACATATCACCCTTAGATAGATGGTCAATCTGAGAGGATGATACAAACACTGGAGGATATGTTATGGGCTGGTGTCATGGATTTTTGTGGCTCATGGGAGGAGCACTTATTATTCGTTGAGTTCTTGTAAAATAACAGTTATCAGGCTTCCATACATATGGCTCTGTTTGAAGCGTTTTATGGGCCTCCATGTCGTTCTCCACTATATTGGGTGGAAACGGGTGAGTCCTCTATGGTTGGACCGAGCCTTTTCCAGGAGACTACGAAGAAGATCAAGTTGATCAGGAAGAGAATGGAGACAGCTCAAAGTCGTCAGAAATTGTATGTGGATCATCATCCACGTCCATTTTCGTTCTAGGTGAGTAATCATGTTTTCTTGAGGATCTCTCCTAGGTTGGGACATCGTCGGTTTGGGAAGCAGCGAAAGTTATCTCCAAGGTATATTGGACCTTTGAGATTCTTGAGCGGGTTGGTGAGGTGGCTTATCATTTGGATTTGACACCTAGGTTCAATGCGCTGCACAATGTGTTTCATGTGTCGCAGTTGAAAAAGTATTAGCCAGATCGTGACCATGTGATTCGATGGGATCATGTTGAGCTAGAACTGGATGCTTCATTGGTGCACATGATAGTATGGGTTGTGGATAGGAAATAGAAAGTATTTCATGGTAGAAGCATCAGTTTAGTTCATGTTTGGTGGAAACATGGTCAGATTCAAGAGGAGACTTGGGAGCGGGAGAAATAGATGGTCGAGCAGTGGCCCGAGCTCTTTCAGCAAAGGGCAGGTTCACTACTTTCCGAGGACAGAAAGTCCAATGGTGGGGAGAATTTAGTACCTCTGGTTTGAGGTATGTGGCCTTTGTTTATGAATTTTTATGTGTTTAAAGTGAATTTGATGAGTTGGGATAAGTTTGGGAGAGTTTTTAATGGTTTTGGATGAGTTTGGAGACTTTTAAAGGGGTTCACGGTTTGAGCACAGTTAGTGGAAACAATGCGGGTTCTCCAAGAAACTGTGCAGGGGAGACAGTAGGCTTCGCATGGCCTGCGCACAGGTTGCCAAACTGTGCGAGGTAACAGTGCTGACCCTTGCTCCCGAGGCAGTAGTGTGCGCACAGTTAGCGCACGGTTTGCCAAACCGCGCGGACTAACCGTGCGGCCACTTAAAAATAGGGTTATAAGTTCTGGGCTCCCTCGGGCTTAACCTATTTCACTCCAAACTTCCTCCCACTCATGGCTCACTCGAGTTCTTCAGTTCTCAGGGGGTATAGAAGCTTTCCCACTCATTTTGGAAGCTTTTTGAAGAGGGTTCTTGGTGTTTTGATGGTGATTACTTCTGGGTAAGTCTCTCCTCTTGTTTCTCTTGTGTTTTCCTCTATATCTTCTCTTCCCTCTTTCTTGGTTTTCTAGGTATACAATTTTTGTGTGTATATCTAGGGTTGTGGTTGCCTTGGATGATGTTTTTAAGGCTTATGTATGCTAGATAAAGGGATCTAGATAGGTTCTGGTGGTGCGTTCACCGTATTTGAGGCGCGGTTGTTCGTGGGTCGATTTCTCAGGAACCTTAAAGATAGATGGCTTCTCTCTCGACTCCACTTGGTTAGAACTAGTGGTTATTTGTTACAATTAATTTTTTGTGCTGAAAAATTAATTGTGATTATTGTGCAAAATTGGTTGGAAATCCCTTGGGTGATGTTTTGAGTATTTTTGGGAAAAAGGGGTTTTTGTGGTGAAATGCTATTGTTGTGGATTTTAAAATGGAGATTTTAAAATGGGCTGTTGATATTGGTTTGTGAAAATGATTGATGGAAATGGATTTCAATAAAGATGTTGTTTTATTGAATAGTGGTTTGGCATAGAAAATAGTTTTCAATAAATGGATGATTTATTGAAGTGTATTGGTATGCGATGGAATTGGTTGATTGCATGTTGTTGTGACATTAGTGGGTTATATAATTGGTTTTGAATGGTTGAAATGTTGTGTGGAAGTGGGAGGAAAGTCTCACTATAAAATGTGATGGATAATGGTAGGAAGAACCACCATATGAGTAGTGGTCGGGAAGTACTGCTAGTTGTGAATGGGTGAACGGGTTGGGTGGAAGTCCCACCATTTTGATTGTTTTGGTGAGAATGGGTGAACGGGTTGGGCGGAAGTCCCACCGTTTTGGTTTTTTGTTGTGCATTTCTTTGCAAGATGGAAGTTCTTGTGCTAACATATAAATGATGAGATGGTTTGTAGCATGTTTGATTTGGATTTCCCTTGGTTGCTTGGGTTGGATGTGATGTTGTGTGGACATGTCTGGATGTATTGGTTTTGGGTTGTATTATGGAACAACTTAGTTGTCTTTTGGGAATACATGTTTGGGTTTGAAAGTGCATGCATCACTAATTTTTGGTTTGGTTGGTTTTTTCTTAAGGGAAAATCGTTCCCCAACTTAATCTTGAAGCCCTCGACATTTATTTCCAGCCTTTGGCGTCTTGGGAATGTCGCTTAGGGCCGAGTATCCCTCACCGCCTCCTCAAGCAAATGAGGTAGGGGTGGGGTGTTACAATGTAAGAGCTCATGCAAGCCTTAGGTTGTTAGTGAGTTATTTGGATACACTCCACTCTATTACAAAATCATAAAACATACATATAGTAGGTCACATCCCCAAAAGGTTGGTGATGAGTCTTCTTTGTCCAGTGTCATAGGTATGTGTGTGTATACACATTTTTCTGAGTTCAATTGAGAGGGTGAAATACTATAGCTGGTTAATACTATTGTACCTTTTGGAAGATGACCAAGTTTCTCACTTGTTTATTTTTATTTGAGATATAAATTTTTGCCAATGTTTGTTTGAATTTATGTATATGTCTTCTAAATTTATATAAATTGTTTTATATAAATTTTTTACTTAATCCCTTGTTTTATAAATATTTCATCTTTTGTAAAGAAAATCCTGTGCTTTGAAAGTATCTTTCCATCATTTTGAAAATGCATAACATGTTTTTCTAAATATGCTTTTGAATTTCGAAACCTATTTATTTGAAAATTGAAAGCTTTTCTTTGGATAATCTATGTTTGGAATATATTATGGAATCTTTGGTGGTATCCTACCGGGCTTAGGTTTACACCCCTACTTTTTTCCTTCGGGTGTTTGTAGGCTTTCTTCTTTCAGGCTCGAGAAAAGGGAAGGGATCTCTTGGAGGTGGATCTAGCTGCTGAGCTTTAGACTTGGTGAGTTGTGTTCTTAGGGACCTTGGGGATATTTTTCTATTTAGTAATTTTTGTTGTATTACTTTCACTTTTATCCCTCATTGTGTTCTGGTACTTTTACTCCCAATGGAGTTTTTATATTTATATAGATACTGTCTTTTATCTTTTTCTTCTGAATTCTTGTGGAAAAATCATTCCCACTTGTATGTTGTATGATGTTAGGTGCTAGTATCCAACCCATGGTGATTGGGAATACCCCTCGAGTCATGTTAGGTCCAGCTTGGTTATCATGTTATCAGGGTATCCGAGCTGGTTTGTGACAAATTAGTATCATAGGGAGGTTTTTTAGCTTTTGTCTTGAAGTCACTATGCATTTTTGAAATCTTGTTGGGACTTAGGAGATAGTTATTATTGAGTGTCTGGTCATCTCCCATCGCAATGAACCTTAACTCACCATGGGTGGTTAGGGAAATATGTCTTGTGGATTAGTTCTAGTATTTTCCCTATTGATATTTGGATATAGAGAAATACAAATCTTGTTTTTCCATTTTTTTTAGAATATTTTCTCTTTCTACTCAGTTTGAGTGTTTATCTAATGTCTTCTTATGTTTTATACTTATGTTGTGTAGCATCATGCCTCCAAATTGACATACGAATCTGATACAGGAAAAGACTATTGTTGAACCTCAACAAGAAAATCCTATAGTTGATCTAAATCTGGTTGAGGTGATTGTATGCACCGTCAAATCTCTAGGACATGCACCAACTCCATTTCCCGCTCAAGATCCAGCTGTGGATCCTTAGGGTAGTGTTCTTTGGAATCGTTCTCAAGAGTTCCTTCTCCAAAATCCACTAATATTCAAAGGTTCCACTAATCCTCAACATGATGAGGAATGGTTGGGCAAGATAGAATGTATGTTTGAGTTCTTGAAGTCACCTAAAGTGATTAGGGTGAAGTGTGCCCCCTTCATGCTGGTGGGACTAATTAGGAGATGGAAGGACACGATGGTGACAACAGAGAAACATGAGGGATTACAATGGAAATAATTTATGGTTCTTTTCACCAACTAGTTTTATCTAGAGTCAATGGTGTTGGTTAAGGCCGTGGAGTTCTTCAAGCTTGAGTAGGCTGACAAAACTGTGATTGGATATTTAAATCGCTTTTATGAGCTAGTTCAGTTTTCTCCTGAGACTGTATCTAATGAGAGGATGAAGGCTTGAAGGTTTGAGTTGGGACTTTGATCAGATATTCATTCTCAGGTTTTCTTGATGAAGCTGCCCACTTATGTTGATGTGCTGGATAGGGTGATGATGGTTGAGATAGACTTGGCTGGAAAGTCAGGGTTGATAGGAGTTCCTTTTTCTCCCATTGGTAGTGTTGGTTCCTTCAAAGGAAAAAAAATCATGATGATCCTCATGGTAGTTATCAATGTAATATTCATTCAAGACCTCCTATAGCTCCAGGAGGAAGTTCTTTTACTTGATATCAGTGTGGCAAGTCAGGAAATTCTATGAGGGTTTTCACTGATACACCCAATAATTGTAGCTCATACGGACATTCAGAGAACTTAGAGATGTTATTCCATCACTACTCTACTCTGCATAGTGGGACATGGTCATCAGCTCCTCCTAAAACTTCAGTTCAATCAAATTCTTCGCTAAAAAGGGTTCTAGACACATGCATCCAGAATGAAGCTTCTTCACACAGTAAAAGAGTCTCCAAAGGAAGATGATATTGGTCCAGTGACCGTGAGAGGTACCATTATCATTAATTCATCATTAGTGACTGCTCTTTTCAATACTGGTGCATCTCACTCTTTTATTTCAACTCATATCATTAATATGATTAATCTTCCTATGAAGAAACTATCTTGTGCAATGGATATTACTACACCCCTTGGTATGAAAAGATAGAAGGGTCTCTATAGTCCTTCTTATGTCTTCTTGCTATCAGATGTCAATCTAGCATGGAGATTTCTGGTTCTTGATATGAAATCACTTGATATTGTATTCAGGATGGATTGGCTCATTTCCAAAAAATCCCCAATTGATTGTTATCGTTGACGAGTCTACTTTACTACATCTAGTGGGGTGCCTCTTGTCTTTCAAGTATAATGAGACCCAAGTTCAAGTAGATTTGGAACTTCTTATCTATATTTGAGAAAAGTGATATCATTTTTTTTTTCTTTTAATTTGGATCGAGATTCAATGGTTGGTGATCTTCCTCCAGTCTTCATCTAGTTTTCCAGCGCGTTTTCTTCAAATTTCTCCAGTCTACCACTAGTGAGAGAGGTTGAGTTTTCTGTTGACTTAATTCCTAGAACTTAACTGGTCTCTGTGCCCTCTTTCCAGATGGCACTAGATGAACTAAAATATCTGAAGTCTTAGTTGGATGATCTCCTTGAGAAAGGATTTATTCACCCAAGTGTGTTTCCTTGGGTAGTGTCAGTTCTCTTCGCTAAGAAAGCTGATAGTTTTATTCACTTATGTGTTGATTATCTAAATCTAAATCGATTTATGATAAAGAAAAAATATTTTTTGCCATGGATTAACGATTTGTTTGATCATATAAAAGGGGTGAAATGGTTTTTAAAGATCGACCTTTGATCTGGTTACCATCAGTTGAGGATAAAATAATCTAACATTCAAAAAACTATCTTTTAGAGTAGGTATAACCACTATGAGTATCTTGTTATTCCCTCTGGTCTAACTAATGATCCGGCAGTTTTCATGGCCTTAATGAACAAGATTTTCCATGAGTATCTGGATACCTTTGTGGCAGTCTTTATGGATGACATTCTTATCTACTCTCTAAGTCTTAGGATGATCATGTGCAACATCTGAGGATAGTTTTGATTCTACTGAGAAATCACCATCTTTGTGAAAAGATTTCAAAGTGTGAATTATGGATCCGGGAAGTGAAATTCTTGGGATATGCAGTGTCTGAATAGGGTGTATCATTTGATCTTGAGAAGGTGAAGGTTGTTATGACGTGGGAGAAACCATGAAATGTCTTTGAGAAGGGATTCTCGAAGTTGGGTTCTCTAATGAATTCTCTAACTTAGAAGGGGGTGAAGTTTGTGTGGGATGATAAATGACAGATTTATTTTGTTTATATGAAGTGTTTGTTGACTACTGCACTGGTGTTAACTCTTTCAAAAGTCAGGTAGGGCTATGTGGTCTTTTGTGATGCATCAAGTTCAGGCTTGGGTTGCGTTCTTATGTAGGGAAATCATGTAGTGCCATATGAATCTCATAATCTTAGGCCACATGAGAAGAATTATCCTACCCATGACTTGGAACTGGTATTAGTGATGCACATTCTTAAGAGTTTGTGGAATTACCTTTTTGGAGAAAGGTTTACAGTGTATTCAGACCACAAAATCCTAAGTTATATCTTCTCTCAAAAATATTTGAATCTTCAACATAGGCATTGGGTTGAGTACCTAAAATATTTTGACTTTGACATCACCTATACCTCAGGGAAAGGGGATGTCATTTCTGATGATTTGAGGAGGAATCTTCCAACCCATGCATTGAAAGAGTCTTTAGAAGAGTGGAATTTGATGACTCTCTTTGTAAAATTGCATATTAGAGTTTACGAGGAATGGGATGAGGTTTCCTTGGACAATGTGCAGTTTATGTATACTCTTCATGAGATGATTATTCAATATCAATAGCTTTATGATGAGTCTGTTGCATTAGAGAATCCCTTTATGGCTGGGAGATAGTTTCCTAGTGGTCTTTCTCCAAAGAGGGTGTTCTGTGCTATCAGGATCGTTTCGTTGTGCCGTTAGTAGCAAGAAAGGCATTAATAGGGTATTGATGTAATTTTTAGTGGGATGTGCACCCAGGAACCAAAAAAATGTTCTATAACATGAGGTGGCAGTTCTGATGTCCATGTATGAGATGGGACATTGCTAAGTTTGTCTCTCGTTGTTATACATTCCAACAGGTGAAATATGAGCACCAGAAACCTTCGGGTTTGCTTTGACCACTTCTAGTCCCTACTTGGAAGTGAGATGAAATCTCTATGGACATTGTGGTTGGGTTTCCTTATACCAAAAGAAAGAAGAATTCAATATGGGTTTTGATCGATAGGCTGACCAAGTCTGATCACTTTATACCCATTTGTGATATAGCCAAAGTTGAGGAGTTGGGAAATCTTTATGTGAAAGAGATTATTTGTATGCACGGAGTTCCATCTACTATAGTATCTGATAGGGATCCCCAATTTACTTCTCGCTTTTGTAGAGGCCTTCAGGAGGCATTGAGATCTTAGGTCCATTTGATCACAACCTACCACATGCATACAGATGGACAAATAGAAAGAGATATACAGATTCTTGAGGATATGCTTCGTGCTTGTGTTCTTAACTTCGATGGGGCTTGGGATGATCACTTATGGATAGTTGAGTTTTCTGACCAAAATAGTTACCAGTACACAATTATAATGAAACCTTTTGAGGCCTTGTATTCTTGGCCTTATAAATCCCCATTATGTTGGTTGAAGGTCGATGAAAGTTCCTTGGTTGGACCAATCTTGGTGTAGGAGACGATAGTAAAGATTCAACTGATACGTTAGAGAATGTCAACAGCACAAAGCTGATACAAGTCTTATGTCGATCGATGCAGTAGACCTTTGGAGTTTTCAGTTGGTGATCAGGTGTTCTTAAAGGTTTCACCTCGGTTGGGTTATCGACAGCTAGTGAGGTAAGAGAAGCTTTCTCCCCACTTTGTGGGACCTTTTGAGGTGGTTGAGCAGGTGGGGAAGGTTGTGTACCATTTGGAACTTCCACCTCAGATGACATTTTTGGAACTAGAAAATGAGTCCATATAATTCATAGAATGCTTCCATATATGATCCCAGAGTGTATCTCATTCCGCAAGCTTTGATTTGACTGGTTGTGGAGGCCAAATAGAGTTACAGATCAGAAGTTATGACTGTTTGAAGTCGGGCTACGTGGAAATGGCCATCCAGGATGGTTTTGGGGTAAAGTGTGGATTTGCGTGTAAAAAGGGAATATTTCACGTAAAAAGGGAATTTTTCATGTAAAAAGTAAATCTTGTGCATAAAAAGATAATCTTACATGTAAAAAAGGGAATCTTGCTCGTAAAAATTGAATCTTGCGCTTAAAAAAGGAATCTTGCACGTAAAATGGCTTTGTGCAGAAAATTGGAATGGAATTTTACACGCACTGACATTCAACGCTTTGCATATAAATATAAGTGCACCCCCTTCTTCCCAAAAGGCCCCTAGAGGTTGGCCGCTGCTCTAATGCACGTAAGTCCTCATTTTTCGTGCCTGCGTGTAAAACCCCCCTCTTGCGCGCATAACATCACTTTTGCGCGCAAAAGCGCCAACGTGCCCAATTTTGCGCACAAAGCATAAATTTTTGCGTGCAATAGTGCCACTATGCCCAATTTTTCATGCAATAGTGTTGCACCTATCCAATTTTGCGCACACCTTTCCTATTGCACGCAAACCCCCCATATTGCGTGCAATTCCTTCCCTATTGTGCGCAAGGCTCCCCTATTGCATGCACATTCCCTATTACGCACAAAAAATCCCCTTTTCACACCAACCACCCATATTTCATGCAATTCCTTCTCTATTACATGCACGCCCCCTATTGAGCGCATGTCGCCCATATTGTGTGCACATTCCTTATTGCACGCACATCTCCCATATTGTGCGCACACCTCCCTATTGCGTGGAATCCTCCCCTCTTGTGCGCAAATCCTTTCCTATTGCGCGCCTGCCTTCCCTATTCTGCGCAATAGTATGAAGGTGCTAAATCTTGCTCGCACCTGTGCCGCACAGTGCAATATTGCATGAAGCCTATCCTGCATATAGCGCATTTTATGTGCAATAGTATACAAGTTGCGCCCCCGCACCCCCGCTTAGGGTCAGTGCCGGGCTGCGGTCCCGGTCCTCTGGGCCAGTCCCTTAACAACCGTCACTCACCCCCATGACAAATGGTGAGTTTCACCGTGAACTTTTCAGGTCGGGACGTCGACAATTCCCATTGCACCCTTATGTGCAGCCACCTTCCACCTATGGGATATCATGATTTGAGATACTCCTCCACACACCATGAAACACCTTGATTCAGCATATTCCCCTTGGTCTGTTTCCTATGTCATGAGTTGATATTCTCGTCATCAATCCCCCCCCTGAGTACCTTGAGTTAAACCATTCCTCAAGCAACTCATTCAAACCCCATCACCTAACTCCTATGCTTGGTTGAACCAGAAAGGGCCGCCCTTGCGTAAGTCCCAACACCAACCATTTCTAGGAACCTTATGACTAATAGTCCTCTCTACATGACCATAAACTATAGTACTCCCTATGTGACAATCATAGGATGCCTCTTGTTTCAAATAAGATATGCCTTATTCTCCAAGAATAAGATGCCAATAGTCCTCTCTACATGACTATAAATTGTAGTACTTCCTATGTGATAATCATAGGATTTCTCTTGCTCCAAATAAGAGATGCCTTATTCTCCAAGAATAAGATGCCAATATTACTCTCTACATGACTATAAACTATAGTACACCCTATGTTACAAATATAGGATGCCTCTTTCTCCAAATAAGAGATTCCTTATACGCCAATCATAAGATGCCAAAAATCCTCTCTACAAGACAATAAACTGTATCATGCCCTATCATTCAATAATAAGATGCCTATTGTTCCAAATAAGATATGCCTTATGTGCCAAGCATAAGATGCATTATTCCATGATCACAGTGGCATAACTTCAAGAGCATTAGAATCTATTCAAACATTCCATCACACCACCTCACGCATTGCGTGTCCTTCATTCGGATCATCATCCTCTTCCATGTGTGAAGGGACCCCTAATAACCTGGTCCCATGCTGCCTTGGCTCACCTACTATTCTAGGCCAATGCCCTGAAAGACTTTGGATGACACTTTGAGTCAGGTCCTATGTTTCGAACATGGTCAACAGTCGACCCTCATTTCTTTGTCCCCATTTCAGGCTAACATGATATGGATGTTGTGTTTCGAACACAGTCAATAGTTATCCTCTATCGTCATTCCACCCTCACCGCGTTCCGAATGTCGGGCATGTCATTCACACATTTCATCTCCCTTTGTTCGGACCGAGTCTAACACCCTTGGCATTATCCTGCTTGTGCACTTGTTCATAGGTGTTGGACCCAATTATATGCCTCAAACCACCAGTGAGTTTAGATTCCCTCATGGCCAGACATGAGGAAGACACCCGGGAATCTTCTATGTCTAAGCCCCATTCACCATTGCCACTCCTTATTGGCACCCAGACATGCTAACAACTATTGATTCTTCACATAGCCATGCTAACGTGGACCACCATTGGATCGCTCCATAACACCCCCTCGCAACGGTATTGCCAATGCCTTCCTTACCTCAAGGGTGGGTGGGTATCGGTTATGTAAGTCCTAGGGGTGTGGAGTAAACCCACATCGTCTGAGCTGCGAGACGTTAAACTGCCAAGCACCATCGTCCTCAGCACATGACGTTAAATTGTGACCATGCCCCATGTGTTGGACGTGGGGTTCCCCCACCTTAGACATTCTGCATGCCCACTGGTCTCCACAGGAGTGAGATCATTCCTCACATGGAATGACATCCTCTTTATCAAAGCAGTGTCTGTCTGCGGGGAAAGGGAAACCACCTTGGTGTAAGCCCCTAGCTTTCCTTGCAGGAGGTAGAATCCCTACTCCTCCTCTCTTCTTGGGTGCTAAATCCCTCTCCCGCCGGGATTTTTCACCATCCGGGCCTCCATCCTGGAGTAAGTTCCAATCTCCATCACCTTGGGCTGCTGACCATGCGTAAGCCCCTGTTTCTTCTTTGGGCCACCAACTACGTGTAAGCCCCATTCCACTTCCCATGGACACAACTTTCGCGATGTGATCATTAGGTCTTTGCTGCCTATTGTTTCTCACACTGATCATGACTCACGTGGGCTTAGAGCTAGCACTGAAAATGACATCCTCTCTAGGATGCCTTAGAGTGTAAATCCCAAACACCAACCTGAACTATGAGGTCTTTGATCCTTTCCAAGGAAAGGTATGTAGGAAGCATCCCTTAGGTTCAATCCCACTATCCATTGGTTCTGACCCCCTTCACGTTGGTTCCTACCCATCCTAAAATACATGGACTTTGATCCTTACCAAGGAAAGTTGCGTAGGAATCCTCCATGAGGTTCAAGCCCAAAAACCATTGGTTCTGCCCCCCCTTCACGTCAAAACACTTTCATCCCATAGGACGTTAAACTGTATTCCCCCTTTGTTTTTCGTCCTGTAAGATGTTAAACTGCATCCACCATCCCAAACTATGAGTTCTTTGATCCTTTCCAAGGCAAGGTATGTAGGAAGCCTCCCTGAGGTTCAAGCCCAACACCCAGCAGTCCCGAATGTCTTCACATCGGTTCCCACTCCATCCCGAACTACGTGGGTTTGGATCCTTGTCTCCTATATAAGGTATGTAGGAAGCCTACATGAGGTTCAACCCTATCCAGCGGTAAGCCGTTGTGACCCTATACAATGGTATGCCGCCGTGACCCCATCCATCAGTAAGCCGTTGTGACCCTATCTAGTGGTAAGTTGTTGTGAACCTATCTAGTAGTAAGCCATTGCGACCCCATCTAGCTGTTGTGACCCTATCTAGCGGTAAGCTGTTGTGACCCCATCCACCGGTAATCCATTGCGACCCCATCCAGTGTTAAGCCGTTGCAACCCCATCCAACGGTAAGCCATTGTGACCCCATCCAGCGGTAAGCCATTGTGACCCCATCCAACGGTAAGCCGTTGTGACCCCATCCAGCGGTAAGCCGTTGTTAACCCCATTCGATGGTAAGCTGTTGTCAGGTGAACTACGAGGACTTTGATTCCCTACCACAGGGATATGTAGGAGGTCTCTTTGAGACTCAAGCCCAACATCACCATCATCCTCGAGTCAGCTCCATATCATTCTCCACCCATTTCACATAACCATCCATTATCCATTTTGGTTCTTACCCGGGCCATCACATCCCGGTGGGATCATGCCACCCCATTCCCCATTCACTTTAATAATAATCGGGTAGCTAACCACACGTTAGCCCCAACATCGATGTTCCCTATAGGGGTTTCACTCACTTGATCCTCTCTAGTCAGTGTTCTGATTAGTCCGATCCATCTCCACTAGATGTTAAACCCGTGGCATACCCTGTGTTAAACATTGGAAGCTGAGGAAAACCTCAGAATCATGCCTATGGAATAGAATTCCATGCATTCGATGTGGGATGCTTCGGGCTTCCGCGCCCTCAAGAAGCCCTATAATAAGGGGAAGAAACCCAGATGCACCTGTTTTCTAGTGTCCAGACATGCCAGTGATGTCCAACGTGACTACTCCTTCGACCAAAGGTTACTGCCCTGAATGGAACCCTTGTAATGTCCCGATAGAAGCAGCGTAATTAACTAGTTTCCATGAAGATATGGCATTAGGAAGAGTTTCACGAACAACGTTTTAATCAATAAGGGAGACCCAGATTAGGTGACGAGTTCCGAGGATGAATCCATAGAAGGAAGAACCAACATCCCATCATCATATTTCAATCAAGGATAAAATGTCCCTGAACAAGGAATGGATGCCGCCCGCCTTTGGAAAACGGGAATGTGGGGAAACAAACAGCGTTGTCATCCTTGAACAGACGGACGCGCACGCCCTGACAAAAGCGTCGGAAATAGAAATGGTAAACTCAACATGAAAATATTCTATTCAATATAGAGATTAGTAGCGTCTGAGACATCATTGGACTAGCATGTCACTGGATCCATCTATCCGGCGCCGGATCCCGCCAAGAAAATAGCGGGCCTAGAGTGAAACTCATCAGAAGTTGGGGCAGTCAAAACGTTGGAAGTATTAGTCTGTGACGCTGTCAGCATGGATCCATCTTACCATCCATGGAAGACATAATGGCTTTGGGGCACTAGTCATCGATTCCTTTACTTTTAGCACTAATGGGATAATCTACCTACATTTTTGGAACTAAGCTTTTGTAGGAATTCGATCGCCGCTCGCCCACTGATGCAGGGGCTGGGGAAATTCCAATGCGGCAGTCCCACGTGCCTCCACCGCTTTGGCAACAATCTCCATGCCTAAAAATGTCAGGCGCACACACCCCATATCTCTGTCTAAATTCATCCAGCGGAGAGTGATCAACAACCTCGTATGCCGGTACGAGGAGGAGGGGATCATCCTGACCCGGGATATGGCCTGTTAGGATCTAGAGGAATCTGCCCCTCACTACCACCGCCACCCCGAAGGGCCGCGCAGGGATACACTGATACCCACTCCATCATACAATCATTTTGAGAGCCTCTCCCCGGAACACCTCGACGAATCTATTCCCTATGCTGAAAATTTAGGGGATGTTTGGGGCAACTCAATTGGGATCCTTTTTCAGGGGCCCCCAAGGAGGGCTCCCACTAGGTCGCGCTAGCACCGCCACCCGGTCCCACGAGTCTAGGAGTAGGTATCCATGTGCCTACACTGTTGGCTCTAGTCCGGTTGACCCGACGCCAGCATCGGGCACAGGCTGAGGAAGACGCCCGCCAAGGGGAGTCAACGTCAGTGACTACTGTGGCATGGGCCACTGCTGAGATATATCACCAACCCCTTGTGTATGCTAAGTAGGGGAACTTGTATACCCGGGCTGAATCGAGTCCCCAACTTCCCATGGGCAGGATGGGTTGACTCTCCTAGCCGTCGGTGCAGGTAATAGCCGCTGTCAGTACAGAGGCCCTCTCCATACCACCACCATGGTGAAGGAGGGTCGTCCCCACTTCCAATCTTGTTGTGGTTGTCCGTATCATACTACCCTCATTCTGAATGAGGGATATCCCCACAACGGTGACACCCATCACAGAAGCCTCTCCCATTCTCATTACATCGGGTATGGAGTCATCCCCCCAACCATAGACTGCTGGTGTGGGGACATTGCACATCCGGTCAATCTCCAGCATGGGGTCCCTCCCTATGTTCTTGAAGTAGCTAGAGGAGGTCCTCCTCGCATCATCAACCAGAGGGGTGAAGGCCAGCCTCGTTTCACCAGCACCCGACGTAGAGGCCCTACCCGTGTTCGACTCAACCAGTACGAGGACCTTCCTCACACTGATTCCGCCAAGGGAAACGAGTATGGGGGTCCCACCTGTGCTTCTATGGGCTCAAGAAGAGGTCCTACCCACTCCAAAACTTCCCAAAGCGGTCGTCCCCAAATCCCTTTTGATATTTTTTCAGGTGCTCCTCTTACTACGGCTTTCTCAAGTGAAAGCCCTCTCCGCCCCAGCATCTGTACAGTTGAAGGTCCTCCTCATGCTGGGAATCTTCCCTGTCCTAAGAACCATTCCAGGGTAGGAGGGAAAATTTTCACTACCATAAAAGGAACACTGAGAAGATTCTGACTAAGATAAAACTGGTCTGCTTCTTAGATTCCAAAGCCGAATACGGCTCAACGATGGAACCCTCTCCTAGATCCTCCATGTCAAGGGTCGGGGCAGGAACAAGGCGCATCAGCCTAGTACTCCCAGAATGCGAGGTCCATCAGATTCTTGCCTCCCTCCTTAGGTATATCCAGGAGGATGAAAATTTGGCAGCTCTACAGGTTACGACCGTCCGATCACCACTATCATCGCCAGAAGCACTCTCTACCTCGACTAGAGATCACATAGAGCTATTCTGGGGACCAATGGTGGCTGAATAACAGTGTGGTCCACCGCCAACAGCCATAGCTCTTGCACCAAAAACTATGGTAGTTATCCCATATTACCACAATGTCATGACTAAGTCACTTCACTCTTTGAAGGATAGCCCAAGATGTGGCGGTTTTTCTGCTCACTCGCTGTAATCTCCACCGGCTATCCTATCATCCCAGTGGTTTACTTCGGTGACATTATCCATTCCCCAACTGCCTATGGTTGACGAGTGGGGAAACGAAGAGCCAGAGCCTGAATTCGAGCCCAGGAGTTTGTCGAATATCCTCATGGTAGACCACTTCCCTGAGATGTTTTGGCTGGTCGTAGTGCCAAATTTTTGTGCGCCAGAATCCCTCACCCAAGAAGAAGTCAAATGTTTCTGCCAGACCCTCTGGGTGACTTATTTTTGTCATCTTCATCAATGAATGGCATACCCTAAGATCCAAGTGTATTTCGAGGAAATTGGAGAACAATGTCGTCTGGTTGATTTGGCCGCACTTCCTGTGGCCCAGCGCCCTGATTCACCAGGTCACCATAGGGCCCTCCAACAATGATGCGTTTAGAGCTTCAGGGTACTCCGCAGGATTATCAAAGAGGATTATCCCCATGTATAGATCCATGGCTGAGGGCAGTATGTTTCTCTCCTCTTCAGTCCTATCTGGCGTCAACCCGATTTTTCAGGTGACATAGAGGATATGCCTCCAGGCAGAGTCATGGTTAACATGGCCGACCTGCCATAGGGTGAGAATGAGCTAGATATTCTTGGAGAGGACCTTCCCCCTGAGGGAGCTTCACACTTCTTGGATCCTTTAGGAATAATTACCTGTCAATAGAGGAATCTACTGGGTCTTCCTATTCCCACTGAGGCACTAGTTCTCAGCCGGAATCCCATTAAGGGCAAGGAACTCCTTAGAGCTGTCAAGCCCTCTGAACCATCTGGCTTAGTGCAGAATGTGGAGGAAGACCCCAAGAAAGCCGCGTTGTGTCAGCAACTCACCAAACAAAAGAAGGTAGTCGATGAACACCTTACCGAACGCACTGCAGAGTGACGACCGGACTATGGTGATCCTAGGCTAGGGCAGCGAAGGCAGACACAACTTCCCCCCGACGAATTGCCTCTAGGTGGCCCTGACCATCCTGCCCATGTAGACAGGGTTGAGGCTGGAACTTATAGCAATAGGGTGTGGTATGTCTCTCCAAATCCTCTTGAAAGGCGTGACAATCCATGGGACCCATCCCGGATTCCCCCAGCTTCCCCGTAGGTTGTTCCACCAGCCGCTCCAGGAGCCGCTGGGATGCCTTATCATGTTGAAGAACCCGCCAATGCACTGGTGGTCAGGGATCCCCATCAAGATAGGAACCTATGCCTAGATGGTCCAATGACATCACTCATTTCCCATCTTAAAGCCTTAGAGATGTGAGAGGTGGCGCTCCCGCATGATGTCAAGCCATATCTAGCATGGGTGGAAGATATGCCAACACCTCCTAGTTTCAGGACTCCGACCTTTTCCCCCTTCAATGGGACAGGGGACCCACTAAAGCAACTATCCCACTTTATCTCAAGGTGTGGCCCCATGTTGGGAACTCCAGCGCAGCAAGAAGCCACCAAACTCCGATGTTTCATTCAAACATTGGAAGGGCCTGCATTTGTCTGGTACAGTCAGATCACCATTGGGCTAGTATATAGCTGGGAAGACCTTCATAGGAAATTTCTCTACCAGTTCAGCTCTACCACTCAGAAGATGAGTATTGCAGACCTCTTCAAGTGAATGCAGAGGCCTGATGAGCACGTTGCTGACTTTGTCTCCAGGTGGAAAGTACTCACATATTCCCTCGATATGCCACTGACTCAGGAGAAATTATTGACGATGTGCATATGGAATGTCAATATGGAGCTAGTCCCCTCTCCGATCACCCATAACTATCCCGGGGGATTCCGAGACTTCTCTGATAATGTCCAGTTCTTAGAGGAAGCCTTAAAGCAGGCCAAGTAGGCCCGTCCGTTGCCTCCTACGATCCTCGCAAGAAGGCCCGCCAGGGCCGAGCCTTCCATAGTGGCCCAGATAGCGGCCCCCAGGTGACTAGATTTGTTTCCAGTAGAGCCACCTCCACAGACTCATAGAGGCCCTCTACCTTAGGCACAACCATTGGCCCAACAGTGCCCACCTCAGAATCGGTAGGTGCTCCTGCGCAATGTGCCACCACCACCCATGCGAGATAACCAAGCTCCACCTCCTTGGTAGGCTCCTCTAGCCCCTCTTCAGGGTCAAGCTATGAGTTCCCCCTTCCCAGATAGAAGAAACTGTACCTACCCATTCAACGAGGCATAGATCCCTAGTTACTTCCACAGTTCCTTGGAGCATGGGATTCTATGCTTGCCAGAGTGTAGAAGGTCGGAAGAGGAAAACTTCACTGATCACCCTAATTATTTACCATACCAACGGATCCTGGGGAACACTCTCAAGAAGTTCCATGTGTTCAAATACTGGCTTCAAGACCACGTAGATAAAAACATAGTCCATTTAGGCCCGGCTCCGGCATAGGTGGCATGCATCTTTGTGAGGCCAGACAACAGTATTGACAGCGAGGGAGAGTGGAATCGCGTCTCCAGTCGTGAATCCTAGAAGTATGATGAATGGATGGATCAAAAAATAGTCTCTCATTACCATGGTGTAATTTGGGAATGCCTGAATCGGCCAGAGCCTTTATAAGCTGCGACCACCACTTTTGCATCATCGTCTCAGTCGACCTCTTCCCAGAAGACAAAACATCAATGGCGTAAGGGAAAACAAAGTTGTAGAGACCCAAAGCCTGACGTACATGGACATTACATTACATTTGTGGAATACTTAGTACATAACAAAAACACACACACACAAGGATCGTAATAGTTTAGTGTCTTTGGAAACTCAGAATATAATCTTCTAATCCTGGTGAAAGATCTTCAACATCTCCCATAAAGATCTTCCTTTTTTTTATACCTAAAACCTTTCCTTATATCCTGGGGAAAATAAAACATAAAAGGGTGAGCTCAAATGCTCAGTAAGGTTAAACAAAAGAAATATCAATCACATCATATACATAAGCACATAACTTTTGGAAATATTAACCTGTAAAAGAGATCATAATTTCATAACCTGGGATAACTCATGGCAGTGAAATGTAATCACAATAATCATAACTTAAAACATTAAACTTTGTGGCATACACACATAATCATAGAGAATCATTTCTTGTTAGTCAAGACTCATTGCCAAGACTATCTTAGTGGCCAAAGTCCCTTTCTGAACCGAGTCACCCTCGTTTCAGTCCTGTTTCACTGAACCGGTATAACCTACCATTCCAGCCATGTCTATCTCATGAGATATAAAATCTTTACCCAATGCATTGGAGGGAGATATAGGTCCCACCCATCTCATAATGATATCATTCTTATGTGTGCCACAAAATCATAAACCATACATCATTGCATAACCCATGTAATAAAAATGGGAATCTTAAACATCATGACATCATAAAACAATTCATATAAGATAAAGGAATTCATAAAAATAATTCCATCACAACATAATCAAATCAATTTAATAATAGGGATAAAAACAGAACCCTTTATTATCTTAGATGGAAAATAATTTTTATAAAACACTTGAACTCCATTCTTGAGGAAAATATCCTTTCTTCTTCAAAAACATTTTTTCCTTTCTTAACATGTCATACAACTTTAAACTAAAAGAAGTTGATTAAAATAAACTTGAAAACTTGTAAAGGAAGCTTCTTTGAAATAATGTTTTAAAAATCCATTCATGCCGTATAAGTTAAAAAAAACATTCTTCTCGTACTTTTGTCAGAAAAGTCAAAAAAGTACCTCGTACGAAAAACGACAAAAGATTCCTTTCATATCTTTTACTAAAAACTCACCGAAGGGTAAAATAGGATTTAAAAAAATTGTAGGTGAATAGAAATAATATAACATATTGAGGAAACATGGATGTGTATGATAAAATACACCCCAGTAAATACCAAAGTATAAACAATCTCGGATAAAAATGAGATTGTGATATTTCCCTTACCTTAGGTCCAATTTGCTTCGTAAGTGTCAGAACCTCCTGTATAATGATTTAAATAATGTCATTGACTTATTAAAGAATCATAGTCATTGTTATTATATCATATATGGTTCACTTATGACTTTATATTACCCGTTATTTTGTAAATTCATGTTAAAGTAGCGTTTTGGGTAAAATCGTCTCATTTGTCGTTCGTGTTTTAACTTGTAATTATTCATATGATTACTTAGATCATTATTACTTAATTATAGAATATAAAACATTATTTATATATAATATATATTCAGAATATACATATATATAATGGATCGATAAATGGAAAGAAATACACCGTTCATGGAGATGGTAGGCCGTACGTACGCATGAACGCTGTTTTCGTTTCCTTATTGAATTGAGTGGAATTAAGTAGATGACATACATATATATACACATAAATACAGTATATTTATAATGTCATATATTTAATTATTATTTCTTATATATACTTTATAATCATTCTTAAATGGTTAACATGGAGAATGAATCTCATCGCGTCGTGGAGACGGTAGTCCGTACGTACGCACGGGCGATGATATCATTTCCATAATTATTGAATTTAATTGGAGTGGATGATAAAATATATCATAATAATTATGATGTTATAATAACTATGTATAGTTATTCTTTACACCATAATACCCATCCATGTAAGGTGTTGGTGGAAAAACAGATTACACCACGGCGTGGAGACGGTATTCCGTACGTACGCACGTGCGGTGATTTCGTTTTCCGTAGGATGGATAGATGGTGAATTAGGATTGTTTCATACTTATAATAACATATCAGTATATGAGTGATACTTATGTTATTACTTCATAATGAAACAACCTAAGAAGAAGAAGTGGAAGAAG
The DNA here is from genome assembly GCA_963277665.1 of Viscum album. Classification (NCBI taxonomy): domain Eukaryota; kingdom Viridiplantae; phylum Streptophyta; class Magnoliopsida; order Santalales; family Viscaceae; genus Viscum; species Viscum album. Next base: position 1,544,543,116 of record OY728153.1, on the reverse strand, counting down.
AAATAAAGGTGAAAGAATTGGTAACGGAAATTACCTCTTCTTTGAAGCGCCTCTTTGAGACCTCCTCTTAGGGCACTAAAATTGGTCTTTGAGGAAGACCAGAACCTCTAGAATGTTTCTAGGGAAGTGTATAAGAGATTTTGGCAGGGGTTGGCCGAGTTTTAAGGCTCAAAGTTGTGTGAGGAAGAGAGGGAGGAGGTTCCCTTTTATAAGGGAGGAGAGGGGCACCTATGGAATAACTAAAACTATTATTTTATTATAAAGTCAAGTTCGGTTTTAAATAGCTCCAAATTGATATATTTCGAAGCTAAGGTGGGGATGGGTCAAAATACTCTCATCCAATAGAATTTAGACAAGTTTAGTTTCCTATTTTAACCTTATCATTTAGATTTAACATTAAGTTAAATAATTTTACTTTTACCGTGTCTTCTTGTGTTCTTACACTATAAGGTTAATAAACTTACTATAAGAAGAAAAAAGAACCCCAATTTGTTTATTATTAATATATATAACCTTATCTAAGTCATTTGGCCGAACCTTATATTTTTAGGAATAAAATAACAATTAATAATATAATATTTGTTTTAAAAACTATTTTACGTCAATTTTGACACTATTTGGTAATTGATTTTTGTGAAAATCATAACAGAATGATAAGTTCTAAAAAAGTTAATTAAATCAATACTAACATGTCATATTAACCTATAAAATTAGTGTAATTCATAAAAAGTCTCAAATTATATTTATTTTGGTATTTATAACATCAATTATGTCAATATTTCATTAATAAGATAATCAATGAATCATCGTTGTGTCATAAATAAATTAAATTATTTAATGTCTAAAAATTACAAATAAAATACAATTATGTAGGAAATCCTTTTAGATTTCTAATGAATATTTATAGTCGAATTTATCTTATGTATAACCCTATATTAAAAAATGTTTTAGTAAATAAACTTTGATTTTAACTCTTTTAACCCTTCTTTAAATAAATTAATAATAAATGTCCTAATCTAATCCAAGTGGGCCTAAATGGTCATATTGTATTCCTAAGTTTGTTTTTGGTCGAATTACACTTGTCCAATAGAATTAGGACATGTGTTAGGGTAATAATAATATCATTTCTACCCTCAATTACCCGATTTACTTTTAACCGTGGTAAAAAAAAGTAAAAAGTTACTATTCACCAAAAAATTCTTTTCATCTCATTGAACCACATTTTACTTACTGACATCAACCGTGTCTCTCGGATTTTTGAAATTCCACTCACAGAAGCGGTAAAATTAAGTTTTATGAAAAAATTTAGTTTTTTTAACTACCACTTAGTGGTTTCACTATTCATCAAAAATTGAAAGTTTTCAGAAAAATACCAAAAATTAGGCCTAAGCTATATTTGATATTATGAACTCAAAAATGATTTCTATTTTGCCAAATTCAAAACATATCAGTTGCATTAATTAATTTAAAAATTAATTCCCGTCGTCAAAACAAAAGGCGTGTTTTTAAGAGATAATAACTATCAAAAGATTGACACTTGTTTATAACTGGTTTAAATTTGAAATTACATCCAATGACCAACATTGTATTAAATTGTAAAAATATATTCTAAATATACTTTAAAACCACTCAAATTAATAATTTATCACTATTAATTATTTCGATTTAAAAAGTTGTTTTTAATTTAAATTTAGTAATTTTCACTATTCATCAAAATATGAAAGTTATCCGAAAATCACCAAAATTTCACCCTAAGCTAATTGCAATATTCTGAATCCAAAAATGAAGTTCATTTTGAAAAATAAAATTTAAAAAATTTCAAAAAGTGGTTATTACTATTCATAATGGCTAGTTTTAATAATATTTTAATAGCATATCGTTGTTTAGTGAAACTTGGTGTTGCGTACAACACACGCTATCGTGGAAGGTCGCGATTGCGTGTAATTCAAGCCAGGTCAGAGATGTGTGTTGTGAAAGATCCTTTTGGTGTAGCGTATAACACAAGACATTAATGAAATTAAAAAGAATATTTTTCATAAAATCTCGGGGTGTTACAAAAGTCCCCCACTGATGCCATCTGCATCCCATACTCTTGGAGAATTCATGCCCTCAAAGATGGAAATGCCTCCTAGAATTCATCCAGTAGTGGAAAAATATTTGAGTGATGGTCAAGGGTATGCCTCGATTAACACTGTAGAGCTGGTAAATCCCTACATGATTCCTGACGAAGAGGGGCGTCGGGCGGATCCTCCCAACATCCCTAGTCGTCGCCATTGTTGATGAAGCCATGGAAATATGAGCCATCGGAGTTCCTCGGTCAACATTTATAGTCAGTCTATTCGTGCTAACAAAACCAGGTAGCAGGCTCAGTGTAGAGCTCAACATACGCAGCCTTCTCATCTAGTGGCATCAGGCCCGCCTTTTCTGCCGTTCGTGTTGCTGGATTAGGCAGAGCCACCCCGACCATGCCATGACCAGCCACGTCCTACTACAATCCAGTCTTAGTCATTTGGCCCTCATCCAGTAGTCACTCTACAAGCTTTGACTAGTGAGTAGAGGGATATTCCTAGAACCAATCAGCTGCTGACCCAGCTAGCAGTGCCCATCGTACCTTCTATCATGGAGCGACCTCCTGCTAGCAGAAGTTCACACCTAGCATGGAAGTAAGATTTTCTAAAGCATCTTTCCAATATTCCAAAAAGTATCTCCATCCTTGAGGCCCCTTTCCTGTTTTCAGATATGCGTGAGGCCATCACTGATGCTTTAAGAAGCCCCCTCCAGTTTGAGACGGAAGTAGCATCCGTAGAAGCCTTTCATGCTGATGCGGTTGAGAATACCGAATGCCAAGAAATTATCTCATTCTTTAGAGAAGATGAAGGCTCTCCCATATAGGGGCACATCCTCCCACTGTACATCACTGGACAGTTCAATGGTGTGGTGTTTTTCATTTTCTTATCGACACGGGCTTTGGAATTAATCTAATCTCGACTCAGACATTGCAAAAGTTGGGATTGTTTGATGATGATCTGCGCCCTTCTGACCTAAGAATAAAAGGTTATGATAGGACAGAATAGACACCAGTCGATAAGATCTTCTTAAATACCCATTTTGGTGGCCTAGTTGCCAGCACTGAATTTATGGTTGTCTCCTAGTACACCACCTACAATGCATTGATGGGTAGGTCTTGGCTCCACTTGCATGTGGTGGTTCCCTAATTATATCACCAGTGCCTCAAATACTCCCTCAATTGTCAAGTGGGCATGATTCAAGGTGATGCGTCTCCCTTTTCCTCTTGTGAATTCCGCTACCTGGATGCTGACTACTACAAGAGAAAAGACAAACAGATTCAGGCTAATGAGGTCAAGCATGCCCCAACTGCGACTGAACCGTGGAAAGATCTAGATGGTGCCTACGTCTTTCCAATCCACTAATTGGAGGCTACGATCTTCGAAATGGGATAATGCTTTTTTGTTTCTAGGACGAGGTGAGAACACATTCCCAGGCCTAAGCGACGATGAAAAATCACCTCGTACTCCTATAAAAATCAGGCTTAGGTGACCCCAGAGCCTCCTACCCCCATAAGGTATCAAGATGTCCACCCCATGGAAATGGAAATATATTATATGTGCTTGTTTAGTTGGGCTTCAATTAACCGGATCAAGACGATGTGCCGCTATTTCTTCAATATCATCAAGAGTGTCCCCTTGGGATAAAGGCCAGATGGGATCAGATCAACATCCTTCATCGCTATGGTTGCAGCAGCACAGGAGTCCTCTGATGAAGTGACCACTACCACTCAGGCTGGTACCGGCCTTCTATCAGGATCTTCCAACTCTGAATAAGCTCTCCCCACTAAGTATTTCCCCTCCATAAGTGAATAAGAGGATTTGGAGGATACTCCTCCCACCTTTGAAGAGGGTGTCTCTGCCACAATCGACGAGTTGGCACAGGTGAACCTTGGTAGTGAGGCAGACCCGAAGCCCACAATGATCAGTGCCACCATGCCCCTCGAGGAGCAAAAACAGTACGTAGACTTTATGAAACAACATTGTGATGTGTTCTCCTAGAGTTATGATGAGATGCCAGGACTAGATCCTCAGGTAGCTGTCCACCGCCTCGGTCTCCCGACAAATCATCATGGGTTCAAGCAGCCTCCCAGAAAGATGCACCCTTCTCAAGGTGCCATGGTAGAGGTGAAAGTTGATAATATCATCAGATCCAATTTCGTTAAGGATGTCTAGTACCCCAAATGGCTATCCAACATTGTGCCAGTTTGGAAGAAGAACAGAAATATCAGAGTCTGCATCGACTTCCGGGATCTCAACCATCACTGTCCAAAGGATGATTTTCTCCTTCTTGTGACAGAGTTTTTTATTGATGGTACAGCTGGATTCCAAGCCCTCTTCTTCATGTATGGGAACTCTAGGAACAACCAGATCCAAATGGCCCTTGAGGACGAGGAGTTCATATCCTTTAGGGTGCCGCAAGGCACTTTCTATTACCAAGTCATGCCCTTTGGTTTAAAGAATGCAGTTGCCACCTATAAGTGGGATATGCATCGCATATTTAAGTCAATCCTTAGAACATTGGTGGAATAATATGTGGATTATATGGTGGTCAAATCTCGCCAACATCAGGATCATCTCAAAGACCTTGATAAAGTGTTAAACTTCCTCCATTTCCGTCACCTGAAGATGAATCCATTGAAGTGTCCCTCAGGGTCACCTCTGGGAAGTTTCTCAGATTCTTTTTCAGATACAGGGGCATTGAGATCGACCCATAGAAGATCAAGGCCATTATCCAAATGTCTCCTCCGAGAAAAATTCAGGATCTTCAAGGCTTCCAAGGCCACTTAGCCTACATACGCCGATTCATTGCGAATATGGCTAGCAAGTGTAATCCCTTTTCTCAGATCATGAAGAAAGTCACTGTCTATGAGTGGGAAAAAGAGGGTTATATTTCTTTTGAGGAGATCAAGTAGTATCTTCTCCAGCTTCCGGTCTTAATGCCACCTGTCTTTGAGAATCCATTGGTCCATTATGTGACTGACCTGGAACGATATCTTGGTGCCCTTATCGCCTATAAAAACAATGAGGGGATGGAGAAAAACCTTTACTACCTCAGCCGTATTCTCCTCGATATAGAGACTAGATACCCCCCCATCAAAAAGAGCTGCCTTGTTCTTGTATTCACAGTACATAAATTGCAACATTACTTGCAGCACTAAGAGGTACAACTGGTGTCTCGAGTAGACCCACTGAAGTACATCCTGAACCGCCCCATGTTGACAGGCCATTTAGCTCAATGGGTAGTGATTCTAAAACATTTTGATATTAGGTTTGTCCCTCAGAAAGATATTAAGGGGAAAGCATTGGTAGACTTCCTTGCTGCCCATCTGACTCCTGCTGACTAGTCCTTGGATCTTGATTTCCCCGATGAGGCAATAATCTCAGTAGACCAAGCCATGCTGTGCTAGAATATGCACTTCGATGGTGCTTCCCGAAGCCCCAACGATAGGAGGATCAATGACCCCAGGATCAACAGGGTAGGCCTAGGTATCATCTTCATTACCCCGACACAAGCCATCCTGCCATACTCATTCATGTTCTTAGAAGGCTGCACCAAAAATGAAGCAGAGTATCAGGCTCTCATCATTGGCCTTGAGCTGGCTCTTGATATTGATGTGCCCCATTTTCACGTGAAAGGGAACTTTGAACTAGTCATCAAACAGATCAACAATGACTATGTCATTAGAAAGAAAGATCTCATACCATTATTGGAGCACACTCTCAAGCTAATGGCCCAGTTTCTGTCTCGGTCAGAAGTTACCCATGTCCCTCGATCTCAGAATGATCAGGCGGATGCCCTAGCCAGTCTGGCTGCATCTCTCACGAAGCCCAAGCAAGATGATATGATTATCTACATGGAACATCAGAGATTCATTGATCTTGTCACTCTCGATGATGATGATGACCCGTGGGTAAGACACCTTACCACTAGAGGCTCCATGTTAGGACCCCCCGGGTCCCCTGGTTGTAGTGATTGAAGTGACTCCCAACTAGAGAGACCCCTTTGTTGAGTATCTCTAGAATAGTAATCTCCCAGCAGATCGGGCCGAACACGAGAAAATATGACACCGCGCGTTGCAATTCACCCTTTAGGAAAACCCTGGCCATGAGCAGATCCTCTAAAAGCATGGGTTTGATGGGGTTCTCCTCGATTTCATACAAGGATTCGAGATTTCCCAGGTCATGCAGGAAGTTCACACTGGTTCCTGCAGGGCTCATTAGGTCGGGCTAAAACTATCCCACTAGATCCAAAGACTGGGGTACTTTTGGCCCTCTATAACCCATGATTGCATCGAGTTCTCCAAGAGATTATATGCATTCCAAATTCATGATAACTTTATGAATCGGCCTCCAGAGCCTCTCCACTCCACCATGTTGAGTCAATAAGGTTTTCCTTATGACTTTTCCATTCCTTCTTGTTTTGAAAATCACAAACACCTTATCTTAAGGAAAATTTCTTTTATAAGAAAAATTACTTTCTTAAGAAAAATTTCTTTTTTAAGGAAAATCGCTTTTATAAGAAAAATTATCCTTATCATATTTTCATCCATATTTTTCTTAAGTATGAGATTCAGATTCATTTTCTCGGAATCGTTGAAAGTTTGATATAAAGCATTCTATTTTAGGATTCAGATTCTGGATAAGAACTATAAGGAAGTTTCATTCCGAATTCCGGATATGAACTCTGACTAAGTTCTATTCCAGATTCAGGATACGAATTCTGATGATGAATTCTCATTACGAATTCTGATGATGAATTCTCATTACGAATTCTGATGATGAATTCTCATTACGAATTCTAATGATGAATTCTCATTACGAATTCTGATGATGAATTCTCATTACGAATTCTGATGATGAATTCTCATTAAGAATTCTGATGATGAATTCTCATTACGAATTCTGATGATGAATTCTCATTACGAATTCTGATGACGAATTCTCATTACGAATCCTGATGATGAATTCTCATTACGATTTCTGATGACGAATTCCTATTCCGAATTATCATTCCGAATTCACCTATTTAACAGAATTTGAGTATCTTTGTTTTATACACTCTGAATTAATTCAGACTCCAAAAAATATCTTTGTTTGACTCCGATATTTTATATTGCTTACACTTCTAAAATTTGTCTACTCTTTACTATTGTTCCTTACACTCCGAACCTTCACTCCGAAGTTTTCATTCCGAACTTTTTTGTTAGAGTTTAAAACGATGTCATACATTCTGTTACACTTGTTTTTTTATAAAACAATGTCGTCTGTTTTGTTATAAACTAACCGTTGTCTAAGTGACACGTGTACAAGTCCCTCCTATCTTTAAGGAAAATATGACCGTTGGAGAAGGAGCCGACCTTACCTATAAATAGGAGCTCATTTGAAAGAGCTCGTTGCTGATGACTAAGAAAGTGCTGAAAGGCTGACAAATTTGCTTGAAGTGATTCCTAGAGAGAGAGGCTCTTATTAACTCTAAAAGCTTCGTGCGACTCCGAATGTTGGTGATTACATTCAAGGGCTTCCGGGGATAGGAAGACAGAGGTGCCGACTACCTTAAAGTTCGAGGGCTTTCTTGCTGAGGAAGACAGAGGTTGCCAACTACCTTGAAGTTGAGGGCTTGCGGGGATAGCAAGACAGAGACTCCGATCTTCGTATCGAGGGCTTACCCTGGTGTGGGTAAGACAGAATTGATTGAAAGTATAAATCAAGGGACCTTTATCCAAGGTTGTTGGATACCCTTCTCTTTGGGTTAAAAGACTTATATCTTGTTACTAGTAGTTCTACTACTTGTTTCTATTCCGCTGCATTTTGTATTATAAGGAAAGTATAACTTTCTTATACTTCCTTATTTGTACTCTGTTTCATTTAGATTCTATATGCTTTAAGGTAGAATCTCATATTGTAATCATTTGTTAAGATTCAATTTCCGGAACCATATTTCTGGAACCCTCATTCGGAATCTCTTTCCTAGTTTGCATTCGATGTTAAGAGGTGTTGTGAATTTTCTTAGTTTAACTTTGTTAAACTTAGCCTTTTCCTTTGCTTAAGGAAAACATAGTTATTCTTAACTAACTTTAAAGGTTCCAAAGGAATTTTTTAAAGTATACAATTCACCCCCCCTCTTGTATATTGAGCATCTACATCACTATTTCGATCTTACAATTGGTATCAGAGTTTGGAAACCTCTTACTCTATACCAATCTTACAATTGGTATCAGAGCAGGTCTCTGAAATACTTGTACTCACATACAAGTTTTTCTTGCTCACTTTTTCATTCCGAACTTTTCCCATTCCGAACTTTGTTATTACGATTCTTTGCTACTAACAAGTTTGTGTGCAAAGTTATATTAAGTATGGCATGAATTAATGTTGGTTCAATTGACAATCTAAATCCGACAAGACCACCTATCTTTGATGGTAATGACTATGAATACTGGAGAGATCGTATGAAGAATTTTGTTATTAATACTGGAGTAGAAAACTTTGTTATGCTTACTGGTGATTATAAAATTCCTGACAAGGAAGTCAGAACTTTTACTAACCAGGAAAAGCAAGAATATCAACTCAACTATAAGGTACGCAACACTTTACTATGTTCAATGACTAGAAATATATATAGCCAAATTTCTTCTTGTGAAGAAGCTAACTGTATATGGAAGAAGTTAGAGGTTACACACTTTGGGACTTCTAAGGTGATTGAGACTAGAAGAGCTATGCTTAGAGCTGAATATCATGGCTTTAATTTTCCTTATGGAGAACCTATCTGTAAAGTTCAACAAAGATTTATGACTATCGTCAACAGTCTACAATCTATGGGAGAAAAAGGTTTAGATGATGAAGCTCTTGTGGACAAGATAATTGATATTATGCCCAATGAGTGGGAATCCAAGAGAACAGCTATAGATGAGAACAGGAAGGAACTCAAATTACTCTTGATGAATTATTTGGAACTCTTCTACAACATGAAACCAGAATGAAGAGAGATGCTGACAACATCAAGAAAAAGAATGGAAATGGTACTGTTGCTTTTACTACAACTTCAAATCAGATGAAGGCTAAGACTCCTGAGAGAATAACCAGATCCAAGTCTAAGAAAGTCATTTTCCAATCCGAATCCAGTGAGAGTGAAGTATCAGAAAATGAATTAGCCAATCTTGCTCGAAGGATGAACAAGATAGCTGGCCAGATAAATTTTCAATCTAAGTATAAGAAAAAGGACAGGAAAGATAAGAAAGATGGAGAAGTTACTTGTTATGAATGTAAGAGAGCTGGACATATTAGACCAGATTTCCCTATGCTCAAAAAGAAAGAAAGGAAGGAAAGACATTCAGACAGAAACAGAAAGAAGTATTATAAAGCCAAAGCTAAGAAAGTTTTGAAAGTTAATGACACCTGGAGTGCCAGTGGTGGTGACTCTTTAGATGAATCTTCTGATTATGAATCTTCAGGACAGAAGAATCTTGGTCTTATAGCCAGATTACCTATTGATAATCATTGTTTTATGGCTAAGGTATGAAATGCTGAATCATTGACCAATGTTTCTTTAAATTCTAATGATAGTAAGTATTATAACTCTTCTGATGAAGAATCATCCTCTGATGAGGAAAATACTTTACCTACTTATGAAGAAGTCTCTAGGTTTACTGAACTTCTTGAGATTGAGAATTCCAAACTCAATAAGAAACTTGATAAGGCAAACTCTAGGAATTCTATTCTTACAAAAGAGATATCAGATCTTTCTAAAGATCTTGATAAGAAAAATGCTGATTTTGAAAATATTTCAAAAAATCTTGAGGAAGTAAGTTCTGAGAAGAATAAACTTTATAAAGAGTTAGAAAAAGTAATTTCTAAGAAAAATGTTTTCGAGCCTAACTCTAGTTCAAAAACTAATGATTTTGAGGATAAAAACTTGGTTGTAAAACTCAAGTCCAAAATTTTTTCCTTAAGGAAGTGTTTATCAAACTTTACCCATGGTAAGGAAAATTTTGATAAGATGTATTCCCAAATACGACCTTTAAGAAATAAATTTGGATTTGGTTATACCCATGCAAAACCTATTTTCAGTAACAATTATTTTGTTCCTCAAAGTGCCCCATTTTGTACCAAGTGTCAATGTGGTGGTCACTGGGCAAAGAATTGTTCCTTAAAAAAAACCCAATCTCTAGGATTTCACAAAGCTTACTTTTCTAAGAAGATGTGGGTTCCTAAAATTTTATTGTCTGGAAATCTCGGATCCAAACAAGTTTGGATTCCGAAAGTCTAATTTTCTTCTTGATTTCAAGATAATAAAGAAAGTACCAGCAACAATACATGGTACATGGATAGTGGATGTTCCCGGCACATGACTGGTAACAAAAGCTTTTTTGAAAAGATTATCAAAACGAAAGGATGAAAGGTAACTTTCAGAGACAATGCTAAGGGAGAGATTGTTGGTATTGGTAATATTGTTCTTTTAGGTAAAACCTTGATTTCAAATTTTCTTTTTGTTAAAGGTCTTAAGCACAACCTCATTAGCATAAGTCATTTATGTGATGAAGGTTACCTTGTGAATTTTAGGAATGATAAGTGTTTAGTTCACAATTCCAAGGAAAAATTTATTCTCTCAGCCAATAGGCAAGAGAATGTCTACACTTTGAACCTAGAAGACCTCAGGAGCCAAGATTTACCTTGCCTAAGTGCAATGGAAGATCATTCCTGGTTATGGCATAGAAGATTAGGACACTGTAATATGAGAAACCTATGTAAACTCTCTAAGAAGAAACTAGTTAAGGATCTACCGGAGCTTAGATTTGCTTCTTATAAAGTTTGTGATCCTTGTCAATATGGCAAGCAACATAAATCTAGTTTTAAGTCAATTGGTGAAGTCTCAACAACCGATGCATTACAGTTAGTGCACATGGATCTTTTTGGTCCAACACAAACTGAAAGTATTGGAGGAAAATACTATGTGTTTGTTCTAGTTGATGATTACACTAGATTTACTTGGGTCTATTTTCTAGAAAATAAATCTGAAGATTTTTCTTATTTTAAAAGTTTTAGAGCTCAAGTTAAAAATGAGAAATACCTTCCATTAAAAACTATTCATAGTGATCATGGAGGAGAATTTCGAAATTCCGATTTTGAAACTTTTTGTAGTAAGAAAGGTATTACTCATAATTTTTCAGCACCTAGAACTCCTCAACAGAATGGTGTAGTCGAAAGAAGAAATAGAATTATTCAAGAAATAACTAGAACCATGTTGAGTGAATATTCTATTGCTAGACATTTCTGGGCTGAAGCTGTAAGTACTGCTTGTTATACTATAAATCGAGTTTTGATTAGACCCTTTCTTAATAAAACTCCTTATGAATTATGGAATGGTAGAAAACCTAGACTATCCTACTTCAATGTTTTTGGTTTCAAAGTATTCATTTTGAATACTAAAGATAACTTACATAAATTCGAACCAAAATCTGATGAAGGAATTTTCTTAGGTTATTCCACAACTTCTAAGGCTTATAGAGTTTTTAATAAAAATACTTGCACTGTTGAGGAAACAGTACATGTAAAATTTGATGAATCAGATCCTGTTGTTTTTAAACCTTCTCAACTTACATCTCCGGATGTGTTTTCAAAAACTGATTGTCAAACTTTGATAGAATAACCTTCTGATAAGGAAATTGTTCTAGAAGATACTTCTGAAACATTTACCCCAGAAGACTTTCTACCCTATGTTGATGAACAGGTTTTACAAAATCTAAATCAGGTGTTTCTTAAGAATCATCCCAGTGATAGTATCATTGGTGATGTAAACCAACCTGTAAGGACTAGAAGTTCCTTAAGAAATGAAGTAGAACATCTATCATTTCTTTCCCAATTAGAACCTAAAAGCACTGATGAAGCTTTAGGTGATGATGATTGGATCAAAGCAATGCAAGATGAACTAAATGAATTCGAAAGGAATAAAGTCTGGACCTTGGTTGAAAGACCTAAGGAAACTTCTGTTATTGGAGTAAAATGGGTTTTCAGAAATAAATGTGATGAAAATGGAGTCATTGTTAGAAATAAATCTAGACTTGTTGCTAAAGGCTATAATCAGCAAAAAGGAATAGACTATGAAGAAACCTATGCTCCAATAGCTAGACTTGAATCTATCCGTATTCTACTTGCCTTTGCAGCATTCTTTAATTTCAAACTTTTCCAAATGGATGTGAAATGTGCTTTTCTTAACGGTTATGTTCAAGAGGAAGTTTTTGTTGAACAACCTCCTGGCTTTGAAGATACAAAACATCCTGATCATGTTTTTAGACTTACCAAAGCTTTGTATGGCCTTAAACAAGCCCCACGATCATGGTATGATAGACTCACTGGATTTTTGCTTCAAAATAACTATGTTAAGGGAAATGAAGATCCAACCCTTTTTATAAAGAAAGATAAGAAAAATGTTTTGATTGTTCAAATTTATGTTGATGACATTATATTTGGTTCAACTCAGCAATCTTTGACTGACTCTTTTGCTAGTCTAATGAAATCTGAGTTTGAAATGAGTATGATGGGTGAGTTAACATTTTTCCTTGGTTTTCAAATTTCTCAAAAACCAGAAGGAACCTACATATCTCAACATAAGTATATTAAATATCTTCTTAAAAAGTATGGTTATGACAACACTAAGAGTATAAGTACTCCAATTGGTACCTCAAACTCTTTAGATCTTGACGAAGCTGGAAAACCAGTAGATCAAACATCTTTTAGAGGTATGATTGGAAGTCTACTTTACTTAACAGCTAGTCGACCAGACTTAATGTTTTCAGTATGCTTATGTGCAAGATATCAATCCAATCCTAAGGAATCTCACTTAAAGGCAGTAAAAATAATTTTTCGCTACCTTAAGGGAACCATGGATCTAGGATTATTTTATACTTCTGGAAATGATTTTGTTCTAAAAAGCTTTTCTGATGCTGACTTTGGTGGATGTAGAATGGATAGAAAAAGTACATTCAGAACTTGTCATTTCTTAGGAGATTCACTAGTCTCTTGGTCCTGCAAGAAGCAACATTCTGTAGCACTTTCCACTGCTGAAGTTGAATATGTAGCAGCTGGAAGTTGTTGTGCTCAAGTGTTATGGATGCAACACACACTCACAGACTATGGCTTGAGTTTTATTAAAACTCAAATTTTGTGTGATAACACAAGTGCCATTGCCCTAAGTAAAAACCCTGCACATCACTCTCGTGCAAAACACATAGATATTAGGCATCACTTTCTTAGGGATCACACACTTAAAGGAGATATTATTCTTCAGTTTATCGGAACGCAAGATCAACTTGCTGATATTTTCACAAAATCTTTGCCTTCTGATAGATTTTAATATATTAAACAGAAGTTAGGAATGATAACCGTAAGGTAATCTTTCTTAATTAACTTTATGTTCAAAAAGTCTCCTTACAGTAATAAACTCCTTTTCATAGGGGGAGTACACTTGATTGTTTGATTAACAAAGCTTTTCAAATTTTGTTTTCAAACTTTTCGGAACGAAGATTTCCGGAATGGAACTTCCGGAACTAAAATTTTCCAAAATGGACATCTCGTACAGAATACTTCTGGAATGGAAGTGTTCGCATTGAAAATTTCCGGAATGAAAATTTCGTACTAGAAGTTTCATAAAGGAATTTTCATACCAAATTCTTCGTAATGTATTTTTCGTACTAAGTTCTTCGTACTGTTTTTCTTCTTAAGTTTGTTTTTCGTACTGAGTTTTCCGTAATGAGTTTTTCGTACTAAGTTTATTTTTCATAGTAAAATTTTTGCGAAATCTGCCATTACGAATAATCCTCCTAATCCAATCCGAAAGGTATGATTACCTTACTTAACTTTTCGTAGTCATATTTTGCTTGCTGGCATTTTCTTGTATTATGTTTTCGGATTATATTTTTCTTAATTCTTTGTCTTAATAAAAACCTCAAAAAGATCAGATTCAAGTTTTCAACTGTCAGATCTGATCTCAGCTCATTCCAACCGTTAGATCAAATGTGGAATGTGAACCGTCATCTCGTTGCCTATATAAAGGGGACCCAAATACTCGTCCCACATCGATCTCAAGCTCTAGCGTTCCGAATCTCTGCCTCTCTGTTTTAAGGCCGTTCCGAACTTCAGTCTTCTCCGTTCCGAACTTCCTAGAGGACTTCAGATCCGAATGTCTGCGGAGTTAGCATCTCAAGAAATTTCATCCACTAAGCCTATTTCGCAATGGTTAGTTTACAGAGAAAGGTTAGTCCATCCGGATTTCTTCAACAACTATGATTCTCTTATTTCAAAGAACATTAAGTTGAATGGCTGGGAAGATGTTGCAGTTTCAAAAACCGGGAACCAAGATGAAGTGTATTCAGACTTACTTGTCGAGTTCTATGAATCTGTTTCCTTCTTCCAGGAAGATAATAGGGAGAAGTTTTCTTTTAAGTCTTATGGTAAGACTTATAAACTTTCTTATACCAAGGCAGCAAGCTTGGTAGGGTTGTCCTATAAAGGAGAAGCCGAATTTATTTCTCATGTATTGCCGGACTCTAAGGGTAGCTTCGACAAGGAAAAAGCATTAGGAACCCTCGGACTGGCTGATGACAAGGCTCCGAAGATTGCAAGTCTATCCACAAACTTCCGGATTCTAGAGTTGTGGGTGCAAGGACTTATCGTACCGAGAAAAGGCGATAAAGACAGCTTGAAGAAGAGTGAGATCTATATCTTAGATTTCCTGATAAATCTAAGGAAGTTTAACTTCATGAGGCACATTCTTATAACCATTGAGAATCTTAAGAAAGGAAATCTCAGAGCTCAGATCGTAATGTACCCAGCAATATTATCAAAGTTGATAGTTCGGTGCCTTGAATCTTTCAAGGAAGCTTGAAGATCTAAGCCAAGGGTTTGTAAAATTTTGTTGGTCAGTGATGACACCCTTAAGAGGATGGATGTGGCTTTCAACAAGGAGATTGGTGAGTTCGTTGATTTTTCTAATCAAGAAGAAACGGTTCCGAAGGCTGCTGAACCCGAATCATCCAAACCAGTGAAGAAAAGAAAGTTAAAGGAAGTTGCAGCTGAAGTCGAAGATCCTAAGTCTAAGGAAGTCCAAACCGCTCCTCCCAAACCAAAGAAGAAGAAGACCTATCCTGATGAGGTAGTTACAAAGTGGAGAGATGATAAAGAGAAAAGGAAATTAGGGGATCCGCAGTTTGGATTGGACCCTGCGGAAGCTAAGGAATTAAAGGAGAGAACTGCTGATGAGCTTGAAAAACAAGCAAAGGAAAAGAAGCTTAAGAAGAAGATGTCAGAAGCCGAGGCAGTCCAAGCGTTGTTAAAATTTAATGATATGGTATCCGGAAGCATCCCAATTCCGAGATCTTTCTCCCTGAAATCTCTACCTGAGACTCCAGGAAGAAATCTTGATTTTCCGGAAGAGACTACAGCTGAGCATGTTGAGCAAATTGAGCAGATTCAGCAAGTGGGAGAGGAAGAAGAAGTTGCTGAAGGAAGTGGTGAAATAGGAGATCTTTTGAAACAAGTGGATGATTATAAAGGATCACCTTCGGAACATCTATCACTCCGAACTTCAGAGGCTGAATCCTCTAAGTTAGTAACTCCAGAGAAGGATAAGAATGAGGAAGATGTTGTTCAGAAAGTTGTTGATGAGATTGTTCAAGTATCTATTGGGGAGCAGAAAACTCCTGATCAAGAATCAATTCCGAAGAAAGACAAGGGAAAACAACTCCTTGTTGAAACTCCGAAATCAGTGGCTAACAAGAAAAGAGAGTATGGTGATTCATCTAAAAGGAAGTTGGAGCTTATTGAGGAAGAAAACTCTCCAAGCAAGATTTCAGATCCGGAGTCATCCTCGTTGGGGCATGATTTTGTTGTCCAGTCTTTAAAGAAGTTGGTGGGATCCATTCCGACATTCTCTAGTATTGACTCTAGATGTCAGATGCTCCAACATGCGTTGAATCAGAAAACTGACTCCGTATCTATGGTTATGGACAAGTGCGTTGAGATTGAAGCTCAGTTCAAAACCTTCTTTGTTGGTTACGAAGCTCATAGAAAATCTTTCAAGAGGATGACAAATTGGTCGAAGAAGACTATGGAAGAGATGAGGTTGTTCGATGAGTTTCAAGACAATGTTAAAGATGATTTTGAAACCGAGGACAAGAAGATAAATGAGTTAACTTCATCCTTTGAAGAGAAGCTGACAGAAGAAAAGAAATTCCGGATTCAATAAGTGAGAGATCTGAATGGGAAGCTCAATTCCGTTTCTCAAAACTGGAAGTTTGAAAGGGATCATCGGATTGATTTTGAAGAAAGGATGAAGGCTTAGGAAGAAAAGATCAAAGCTCAGGAAGAAAAGCAGAAAGCCCAGGAAGAAAAAATTGAAGCTCAATCCAAAAGAATAGTTGCCTTAGAGAAGCAAGCTGAAGAAGATCATAAAGACCTGAAGAAGATCAAGACTATTCTAAAGGGGCTCATGTCAAAGGAAAAAGATCTGAAATAATCAAATCCGATCTTTTTGTTGTATTTATTTGTTGCTGAGATTTCAAATTTAATGAAAGTTGTGCTTGTCGTTTCTTTTGTTGTCATTACTAATATTTCAGGTACTTTGTTATTTTTTTTCCATTCCCTCCAATTATTTTTGAAAATCACAAAGGGGTAGAAAGAAAGATCCTTAAGAAAAAGAAGAACTCTAATAAGAGTTTATCAAAGGGGGAGAAGAAAAAGATCCTTAAGAAAAAGAAAAACTCTAATAAGAGTTTGTTTAAGGGGGAGCTTTTTCATTAAAGAAGACATTTTTTTATCACTCCGGAAATCTGAATACGATCCTTAGAGTTTCAAAGCCTAAGGGGGAGTTAGTCGTATTCATCAATATCCTTAAAGCAAAGGGAGATAAGCCTTAATGTTTTTCTTTCTTCTTAGAATTTCTTTTTCGTAAGGATGTTTGTGCTTTACAAAAAGGGGGATATTGTTGAGTCAATAAGGTTTTCCTTATGACTTTTCCATTCCTTCTTGTTTTGAAAATCCCAAACACCTTATCTTAAGGAAAATTTATTTTATAAGAAAAATTGCTTTCTTAAGAAAAATTTCTTTTTTAAGGAAAATCGCTTTTATAAGAAAAATTATCCTTATCATATTTTCATCCATATTTTTCTTAAGTACGAGATTTGGATTCATTTTCTCGGAATTGTTGAAAGTTTGATATAAAGCATTCTGTTTTAGGATTCAGATTCTGGATAAGAACTTTAAGGAAGTTTCATTCCGAATTCCGGATATGAACTCTGACTAAGTTCTATTCCAGATTCAGGATACGAATTTTGATGATGAATTCTCATTACAAATTCTGATGATGAATTCTCATTACGAATTCTGATGATGAATTCTCATTACGAATTCTGATGATGAATTCTCATTACGAATTCTGATGATGAATTCTCATTACGAATTCTGATGATGAATTCTCATTACGAATTCTGATGACGAATTCTCATTACGAATCCTGATGATGAATTCTCATTACGATTTCTGATGACGAATTCCTATTCCGAATTATCATTCCGAATTCACCTATTTAACAGAATTTGAGTATCTTTGTTTTATACACTCTGAATTAATTCACACTCCGAAAAATATCTTTGTTTGACTCCGATATTTTATATTGCTTACACTTCTAAAATTTGTATCCTCTTTACTATTGTTCCTTACACTCCTAACCTTCACTCTGAAGTTTTCATTCCGAACTTTTTTGTTAGAGTTTAAAACGATGTCGTACATTCTGTTACACTTGTTTTGTTATAAAACGATGTCGTCTGTTTTGTTATAAACTAACCGTTGTATAAGTGACACGTGTACAGGTCCCTCCGATCTTTAAGGAAAATATGACTGTTGGAGAAGGAGCCGACCTTACCTATAAATAGGAGCTCATTTGAAAGAGATCGTTGCTGATGACTAAGAAAGTGCTGAAAGGCTGAAAAATTTGCTTGAAGTGATTCCTAGAGAGAGAGGCTCTTATTAACTCTCAAAGCTTCGTGCGACTCCGAATGTTGGTGATTACATTCGAGGGCTTACGGGGATAGGAAGACAAAGGTGCCGACTACCTTAAAGTTCGAGGGCTTTCTTGCTGAGGAAGACAGAGGTTGCCAACTACCTTAAAGTTGAGGGCTTGCAGGGATAGCAAGACAGAGACTCCGATCTTCGTATCGAGGGCTTACCCTGGTGTGGGTAAGACAGACTTGCTTGAAAGTATAAATCAAGGGACCTTTATCCAAGGTTGTTGTATACCCTTCTCTTTGGGTTAAAAGACTTATATCTTGTTACTAGTAGTTCTACTACTTGTTTCTATTCCGCTGTATTTTGTATTATAAGGAAAGTATAACTTTCTTATACTTCCTTATTTGTACTCTGTTTCATTTAGATTCTATACGCTTTAAGGTAGAATCTCATATTGTAATCATTTGTTAAGATTCAATTTCCGGAACCATATTTCCAGAACCCTCATTCGAAATCTCTTTCCTAGTTTGCATTCGGTGTTAAGAGGTGTTGTGAATTTGCTTAGTTTAACTTTGTTAAACTTAGCCTTTTCCTTTGCTTAAGGAAAACATAGTTATTCTTAACTAACTTTAAAGGTTCCAAAGGAATTTTTTAAAGTATACAATTCACCCCCCTCTTGTATATTGAGCATATACATCACTATTTCGATCTTACACACCAAGTACTCTTGGACATTTTCGGTGTGGGGACTCGATGTCATGGGACCATATCCACCGGCGACATCTCACCCATGCAGATTCATCCTGACGACTATAGATTTCTTCTCCAAGTGGGAAGAGGCAGTTCCACTCAAGGAGGTCAAGTCCCATTCCATTGTTGAATTTGTGAGTTCCAACATCAACTATCGATTTGGAGTCCCTCACACCGTCCTCAATGATAATGGCACCAACTTCCAAGCAACTGAGCTGAAGAAACTGTACGCTAAGTACACCATCTATTCTAACCATACATCCCACTATCATACACAAGAAAATGAACAGATCGAGGTGTTTAACAAAACCCTCTCTCACATTTTGCAGAAAATGGTTGGTCAGAATAAGAAGAGTTGGCCAGACAAGCTCCCCAATGCTCTTTGGGTGTATCAGACGATGACTCGTAATTCCACCCAATTGACCCCATATTCCCTGGTGTACGGAACAGAGGCCATCCTGCCCATCGAGATTCAATTTCCCTCACTACACACAACTATATATGGTCAGCAAGTTCCAGATAAAGTATCTTAAATCCATCTAGCTAAGTTCGAAGCACTTAAAGAGAATAGGCTTCGCACCCTACACAATCTATAAAGTCATCAGAATAAGATAGCCAGATCTTTCGACAAGGAAGTTCACCTCCACTCCTTCTTGCAAGGCAAATTGGTATTATTTCTGAGGGAACCAATGATACCTAGTAGGAAACCACCCAAGTTGGAACCCAAATGGGAAGGACCTTACATCATTCACAAGGTTTAATACAATGGCACATACTCACTGGTTATAATGGATGGTGAGCATGTAACTCCTACCACCAATGCTAAGTTCCTTAAGAAATACTTTACTTGAACCCCTGGGTCCCACATGACCATAAACTGTATGGTCTTGCATGACCTTAAACTAGCTGGTCCCACACGACCCTAAACTGCATGGCGGTTCTGCATGACCTTAAACTGTACAGTCCTACATGACCTTAAACTGTATATCATCCTACACGATGTTAAACCGCATCTTAATAACTACATATGGATTGATTCCCATCCTCACGAGATATGTAGGAATACTCAGACACCTCATCTTGAGTCCAGCCTCAGTTTCCTCTTTGACTATCCCCTCTAGGGAATAGTTCTTTTGGGGGATCTCACATGGTGTCGTGTAGGCTTCTTTGGCCCCACCCATGTCAAGGTTACAATGATTTCACCATGTTACCTCCTTCATTCTTATAATCCTCCCATGTCCTCATCACAGGATGCTAAACTTCATGGCATTTTTAGAACTACATGTGGCTTGATTCCCATCCTCATGGGATACATAGGACCACCCGTACATTTCATCTGTAGGCCCAACCCCAAACTTTGGGACCTCCCATTGGGACGAGACACATGGTGTGGTGCATGATTTTTCCTTCATTCATGTCAAGCTTATCATGACCGTACCATGTATCCATATTTTCTAAAGATCTCTATGACTTCTTTTGTCTAACTTTATTAGAGATTGATGGGCACATTCATGCTCCACACACCCTATAATTTGGGTTCCTATTACCTTTCATGCCCGAAGGGACCCCCAAATGGCATGGATGCTATGCCTAAGGGATCTCCTCCCATTACGGGCCAACATCCTCGAGGGTTTTAGACAACAAATAGATGCAAGTCCTGCTTTGCAAATATGGTCAGTGGTCGATGCTCATTTGTTGTTCCCATTTCAGGTCACATGATATAGATGTTGTGTTTCTAACCTAGTCAATAGCTAACCTCTGTCATTGTCACCACCCCCATAAGTCCCAAACATGGAGTGTAGTGGTTCATTCTGCCTCACCATTTCTCTAAATTTCAGTTTTCTTCGAGAGAGAGTGTAATTCTAGCTGTCAAACCCTTATGTGATAGGGAGAGCCTAATCCTACTCCTTGTTTCCCACATAGAGAATTTCTCACATGGGATTAGGATCTATGATGAGGAAATTCCCGCAATAGAGGCCATATGGCTACAGTTGGTTAGGGAACATAACCTCAGGTCCTTCGACCCCTTCGGCCCCCTGGCCCAAGTTCTCATTTAGGATTGTGTGGTACGATATGGACTCACGTTCTCATTCACATCAGGCTATTTCACTATGCCACACATATCCCCTTGAGGCATCCATCCCTTCATTTATGGTCTATCCCATGAGTACAAGCCCTTCCATGCTTCGCGAGTCCCATAATTTGGGCTTCCTTCAACTTCAATATCCAAAAGGGCCCCTGAATGGCATGGATACTCGGTCCAAGGGATATCCTACCATTACGGGCTGATTCCCTCGAGGATTACAAGCAGTAATTTGATACAAGTCCCATGTTGCGAATATGGTCAATGATCGATGCTCAATTGTTCACCACCTTCTGGTCACACAAGGGTGGATACTGTGTTGCAAACTTGGTCAACAGTTTTCCTCTATCATCATTACCGCTTTGTGGTCTTCCATAAGCACGATGATTCACCCTCTGTCCCACACATATGACATTAAACTAGGAATATACGTCCTGAGTTCTATGAACCTAAAATAAGATCACCTTCATCCTCACTGCAAGACATTAAACTGCATGCTGGCCATGACATTCTGTCCATGGCCGAACTTCAGGCCCTTTGGCCTTTTCGGGCCCCTGGCCCAAGTTCTCACTTAGGGTTGTACGGTGTGGTGTGGGATTATGTCCTCATTCACATCAGGTTTCTGACCATGTCGTACACATCCCCAGATGAGATACCTTACCCCTACCTTCATCCTCACTGTAAGATGTTAAACTACAAGTTGGCCATGACATTCTATCCATGGCCCAGCCTCAGGCCCTTTGGCCTTTTTAATCCCCTGGCCCAAGTTCTCACTTAGGGATGTATGGTGGGGTGTGGGATTATGTTCTTATTCACATCGGGTTACTTGTCGTGCCGTACACGCCCCTCTTTGGGGTATCTTACCCTTATTTACGTCATACTTTCCTATAGAACTATGTGTGGCTTGATTCCCATCCTCATGGGATACGTAGGACTGCCCAAACATCTAGTCTTCGGGTCCATCCCCATCTCTTAGAAACCTCCCTGTCATTTTGGTCCCTTGGCCCACGTTCTTCCAAAATAGGGGTATACAGTGTGGCATGGTCTCATTCCCCCATTCACTTTAGGTTTATAACGACCACGCTGCATGCCTCTCTCTCTCCTGAGTGGCCTTCGCTCCCCTTCCCTACTTTCATCTCTTTGAGTCGGCTGCCCTTAAGTTAGGTCCCTTGGTCCTCTCTGGTGATTCACCAATTGGTCCATGAGTACTATGGTCTAGAACCTGGAGTGTCAGATTCTATGTGGACATAATTTCACCCATTTTTTAGGATTTATGTTCCTCTTAATTTGGGCTTCTATTACCTTTCACGCCTGAAGGGACCCCCAAATGGCATGGATTCTAGGCCTAAGATCTCTCCTACCATTATGGGCCAACGTTCTCAAGGGTTTCAGACAACAAATCGATACAAGTCCCACATTGCGAATATGTTCAGCGATCGACGCCCATTTGTTGCTCCCATTTCAGGCCACACGATATGGATGCTGTGTTTCGAACACAGTCAACAGTTATCCTCCATCTTCAATCCAACACCTTCAAGCCTCGAAACTTGGTTACATGATTCACATTACTTTCCACCCCATTAGGTCTAAATGGAATTTCGACACTCCTGGCACTATCCCTCAGTGCGCATTGGCACGCTAGGAGGACAAAAGCCATAGTAAAGGCATCATTCATGGATCCTCACCGACTTCCCTTTGGCGTGTGTTATAGGTATTGAAAAAACCTCTTCCTCCCTTGTTTCCCACACTGAGTTTGACTCACATGGGCTTAGGAATTAGATTGAGTTCTGAGCTTACTTGGAAGAATTCCGCCTCTCTCGGGTTTGAGCTATAATACCTTAAAGTAATATCTCTTTTAGAACTCCCGGACATCTCATCTTTGGGTCCAACTTGAGTTCCACTAATGCGTATCTTCTGTTCTGCCTTATGGGATCTGACTCTTATAGGACCACGTGGCATGGTGTATGCAGGATTATGTCCCCATTCACGTCAGGTTTGCAATAGCCGCACCAAATACTCCCCTTTCTAAAAGTTATCCCACTATAATTCCTATACCACATGAAATTAAACTATATGTTGTGCCGCACGACATTAAAAGGAACCTTCAAGAACTATGTGTGGCTTGATTCCCATCCTCATGGAATACATAGGAACACCCAGACATCTCGTCTTCGGGCCCAGCTCAACGTGGGTCTAGCCTCTCCTGTCCCATATCCTTTAACCTTTTCTGGACCCTTGGCCCGAGGTTTCCTCCTCGGAACCACACATGGTATAATGTGGATCTCATCCCCATTCACATTGGGTATGCTTTATCACGCCGTGCACATTCCCTCTGGAACCTCATCTCTCCTGTATATGTCTGATCCATATGACTTTAAACTATGATGCCTAGTCCCACATGACTTTTAAACTATTACGTCTGTACCACATGATGTTAAAATTCATGGTTGGTCCCCTTATATGACTCTAAACTATGAAATTATCGTCCTGTCCGCACGACAAAAAATGGTACTGAACCATGATACCCTCACTCGAGGGGGACTCATGTTTGGTATCAGTCATACGCTATACCATTTTTCAATGCCTCATATGGCTTGATTCCTGTGGAGATGCCTAGACTTTCTATCCTGGATCCATCGCTTCAAAAAAAAGCACACATTCATCCTAAAGGACAAACAAGATCTATCAAATACCTCTTATTTCAGTGCAAGGGCCAGACCCTCACAACCTCATTATCTCTGACACTGGTATCCTATTGTGTCTCTTTTAGAACTACATGTGTCTTGATTCCAACCCTCATGGGATACGTAGGAATGCCCGTTCACTTTACCTCAGGCCCAGCCTAACTTTAGTTTTTGAACCCTCGACCTAAAACCTCCCCAAGGAACACAGGGTGATCTCCAGGTCCTCAATCATGTCGGGTCTTATAATTACCTCACCACGTGTCTCCCATGTTCTATAATATCTATGGTCCGAGCTCTATGACCATAAACTAAGATCACTCTCCCTCTTTAACGAAAGATGTTAAACAGTACTAAATATTCTAAAACTACATACGACTTGATTCCCATCCTCATGGGATACGTAGGAACACTTATACATCCTGTCTCCGGGTCCATCCCCAGAAATCTGAGATCCTTTCCCCTCTCTTTTGGCCCCTCAGCCTAGACTCTTTTGGGAATGTGTGGTGTGGAGAGTACCTCATGGGACCTCATTCACGCCAGGTTTTGAAAAGGTCGCACCATGTGCCTCCCGCGTCTTTCCCCCACTTGGTTCGAGTTCTATGACCCTAAACTAAGATATCTTTATGGGAAATATGTGTTGGGTTTGGTTACTTTTCTTCCCTAAACACAATCCATTAAATCAAGTTCCCCCTTAATGGTCCACCCTAGGACCTTAAGATAGAAGCATGCGTCCCCAGGACCCTCTTCCTTGGGAAGGGACTCAACTCCCTCTATCTGATACGTCTTATAGTCATATTAAGATGCGTCTTGACAAAGATCCCGAAGTTTGGAATTTTCACCGGTACATTTCCCTCATTCCATGTACAAGCTTCATGATCCCGTTATCTGGATCCTCATCCTCTTCCACATTTGAAGGGACCCCCTTCATGGCCTGGTCTCATGCTGCCTCGACTCACCTACTATCTCGGGCCAACGTCCCTAAAGACCTTGGACGATATTTGCGACAGGTCCCGTGTTTCGAACATGGTTAGCGACCGACCCTCATTTGTCTGTCCCCATTCCAGGATAACACGATATGGATTCTATGTTTCGAAAATGGTCAACAGTTATCCCCTATCTTCATGCCACCATCATTGTGGTTTAGATCTCGAGCATCATGATTCACATATTTCCACTTCTTTATGTTCAAGTGGAATTACTACATACTCGGATTTACTACTTCATGCATCTAGGTGAGTTATATAGGAATATAAACATCAGTGGGACATCATTAACCTAGTGTCCCATCGCCCCGGACATGTGCCTTCATGTGCTAGGAAAGTCCCATCACTACTCCTTATTTCCCACATCGAGCATGACTCACGTGGGCTTACTAGTTCTGGTAGGATGTGTACTGGCACAACCATGCCAAGAATTCCTTTCATTATCCCACATGATGTTAAAATATACCTTCATAACTATGTATGTCATGATTACCATCCTAATGGAGTATGTAGAAACTTCTAGGAACCTTGATTTGGGCCAAGCCTAACTTTCACTTTTTGTCCCTTGACTTTCTTTGGGGATACGTGGTGTGGTGAGAACCCCTTATGTCCTCATTCATGTCGGTTTTATAGATACCGCACCACATAATCCCTTCCTGGGATCTACCCTTTTACCCTTTATCCTATCATATGATGTTAAACTATACAAGTCCTTATGTCCTCATCGCATGACACTAAACTGTGATTCTACCTTGAACGAGTTCAAGATGCCCCATTTTAATCATGGGATGCAACATATCCCTTTCCAAAGAGGCCCTTCTCGGAAGTACGTTTTATACATGATCAGACAGATATACCCACCTAATGTACCTTTATCAAGGTGGTGTGATTTCAAGAGTGTTGGACTCCATTCAAAAAACCCATCACTCCAACTCCATACTTTGCGTGCCCTTCATTTGGACCCTCATCCTCTTTCACACCCAAAGGAACCCCCTATTAGTATGGATGCTCGACTTATGGCTCACCTACTGTCCTGGGCCAATGGTCCAGAAAACTAATGGATGACATTTCGAGTCAGGCCCCATGTTTTGAACATGGTCAGCGGTCGGCCCTCATTTGTTATTCCCATTCCAGGCTAACACAATAAGGATTCTGTGTTTCAAACACGATCAAAATTTATCCTTAATTATCCTGACATCCCTACAATGTTCCGAATCTTGGGTATCGTGATTCATATTTTCCACTCCCCTATGTTCAGATTAATTCCAACGCCCCTGGAATTAGCCCGCTCATGCGCTAGAGCACACTAGGAAGGTGGTAATTCAATTGTTCTGAGAGCTTAATTATCTAGTCAGGTCTCATTCTTTCTCCCTAGAAATCATGATTAGTTGTTCAGAGATCCCCATTCTCCAGCTTCAATCCCTCTTTTAGGATGCTCCCAATGGTGATCGATGTCCTATTCTGATCCCCTCACACATTCCGTTAATTAACACTCTCGTATAGGTGAATTACCTTTTATTATATATTCCCCACACCAATCATGGATCATGCAGGCTTATAGATTTATTTGGATATTTCCTCAATGTGATCGAGATAAAATAGACCCCAAGGCATGCATTTTCCTCAGATGTTTCCTCAGAATGTGGTCTGCCTCACACTCCTCGTCCTCGTTGGACCCCATTCTTAGGGGCCATTTTTTGGAACTGGAAAATGCGTCCATGTAATTCATTGAATGCTTCCATATATGTTCTTTTAGCATAACTCATTCCGCAAGCTTTGATTTGACTAGTCGTGGAGCCCAAACGGAGTTATAGATTAGAAGTTATAGCTATTCGAAGTTGGGATGTTGGGAAATGGCCATCCAGGATGGTTTTGGGGTAAAGTATGGATTTTCATGTAAAAAGTGAATCTTGCCTATAAAAAGGGAATTTTTCACGTTAAAAGGGAAACATTTTGCGTAAAAAGGTAATCTTGCACGTAAAAAAGGGAAACTTGCGCGTAAAAATGGAATCTTGCGCATAAAAAAGGAATCTTGCGCATAAAATGGATTTGCGCGGAAAATTGGAATGAAATTTTACGTGAACTGACATTCAAGGCTTCTCCTATAAATAAAAGTGCACCCCCTTCTTCCTGGAAGGCCCCTAGAGGTTGTCCGCCACATTAATGTGTGTAATTCTACATTTTTCACACCTACACGTAAACCCCCCCTCTTGCGCGCATAACATAACTTTTGCACGCAAAAGTGCCAACGTGCCCAATTTTGCACGCAAAGAATAATTTTTTGCTTGAAACAGTGCCATTGTGCCCAATTTTTCACGCACCGGTGTTGCACCTATCCAATTGCGTGCACACCTTTCCTATTGCATGAAAACCCCCCATATTGCGCACAATTCCTTCCCTATTGTGTGCAAGGCTACCTTATTGTGTGAACATTCCCTATTACGTGAAAAAAATCCCCTTTTGCATGTCAACCACCCCTATTACACGCAATTCCTTCCCTATTGCGTGCACGACCCCCTATTGAGCGCATGGTTCCCATATTGCGTGCACATTCCTTATTGTGCGCACATCTCCCATATTGTGTATACACCTCCTCTATTGAGCATAATCCTTCCCTCTTGCATGCAGATCCTTCCCTATTGCGTGCCAACCTTCCCTATTCCATGAAATAGTACCAAGGTGCTGAATCTTGCACACATATATGCCACATAGTGCAATATTGCATGCAACCTATCCTGAATATAGCACATTTTACGCGTAATAGTATATAGGTTGCGCCCCCACACCCCCACTCGGGCTCAGTGCTGGGCTGCGGTCATGACCCTCTAGGCCAGTCCCTTCGCAACCGTCACTCACCCCCATGAAAAATGGTGAGTCGCACCGCAAACTTTTCGGGCCGGTACGTCGACAATTTCCATTGCACCCTGATGCGCAGTTTCCTTCCACCTATGGGATAACATGATTGGAGATACTCCTCTACACACCATGAAACACCTTGATTCAGCATATTTCCCTTGGTTTGTTTCCTATGTCGTGATTTTAGATTCTCATCATCAATCCCCCCCGAGTACCTTGAGTTAAACCATTCCTCAAGCAACTCATCCGAACCCCATCACCTGACTCCTATGCCAGGTTGAACCAAAAAGGGACGCCCATGCATAAGTCCCAACACCAACCATTTCTATGCACCTTATGCCTAATATTACTCTCTATATGACTATAAACTGTAGTACTCCCTATGTGACAATAATAGGATGCCTCTTTCTCAAAATAAGAGATGCTTTATTCTCCAAGAATAAGAAGCCAATAGTCCTCTCTACATGAATATAAACTGTAGTACTCCCTTTGTTACAATCATATGATGCCTCTTTCTCCAAATAAGAGATGCCTTATTCTCCAAGAATAAGATGCCAATAGTCCTTTCTACATGACTACAAACTGTAGTACACCCTATGTTACAAATATAGGATGCCTCTTACTCCAAACAAGAGATGCATTATGAGATAATCAAAAGATTCCAAAAGTCCTCTCTACATGACTATAAATTGTATCATGCCCTATCATTCAATAATAGGATGCCTCTTCTTCCAAATAAGAGATGCCTTATGTGCCAAGATTATAATGCATTATGCCATGATCACAGTGGTATAACTTCAAGAGCATTGGAATCTATTCAAATATTCTATCACACCACCTCACGCTTTGCGTGTCCTTCATTCGGATCATCATCCTCTTCCATGTATGAAGGGACCCCCTAATGTCCTGATCCCATGCCTCCTTGGCTCACCTACCATTCTGGGCCAATGCCCTGGAAGACTTTGGACGACACTTTGAGTCAGGTCCTGTGTTTCGAACATGGTCAACAATCGACTCTCATTTGTTTTTCTCCATTTCAGGCTAATGCGATATGGATTCTATGTTTTAAACATGGTCAATAGTTATCCTCTGTCGTCTTGCCACCCTCACCACCTTCCGAATGTCGAGCATGTGATTCACACTTTTCATCTCCCTTTGTGCGGACTGATTCCAATGCCCTTGGCGTTATCCTTCTTGTGCACATGCATATCGGTGTTGGCCCCAATTATATGCCTCAACCCACCAGTGAGTTGGGATTCCCTCATGGACAGACATAAAGAAGACACCTGGGCAACTTCCATGTGTAATCCCCATTCATCATTATCGCTCCTTAGTGGAACCCAGACACGCTAACGACTATTGATTCTTCCCATAGCCATGCTAACGTGGACCCCCTAATGGATCACTCCATAACACCCTCTCGCCATGGCATTGCTGATGCCTTCCTTCCCTCAAGGGCATGTGAGTATTAGTTATGTAAGTCTTAGGGGTGTGGAGAAAACCCAATTTGTCCGATCTGCAGGACGTTAAAATTCCAAGCACCATTGTCCTCCGCACATGACGTTAAACTGTGACCATGCCCCATGCATCAGACACAGGGTTCCCCCACCTTGGAAATTCTGCACGCCCACTGGTCTCCACTAGAGTGAGATCATTCCTCACATGGAATGACATCCTCTTTATCAGAGCGGCATCTGTCCACAGGGAAAGGGAAACTACCTTGGTGTAAGCCCCTAGATTTCCTTGTAGAAGGTAGAATACACAATCCTTCTCTCTTACTGGGTGCCAAATCCCTCTCCCACTGGGCTTTGTCACCATCTAGGCCTCCATCGTGGAGTAAGTCCCAATATCCATCACCTCAGTCTGCTAACCACGTGTAAGCCCCTATTTCTTCTTTGGACCGCCAACTATGTGTAAGCCCCATTCCACTTCCCACAGGCGCAAATTTCATGACGTGATCGTCAGGTCTTTGATACCTCTTGTTTCTCACACCGAGCATGACTCACATGAGGTTAGAGCTAGCACCAACCATGACATCCTCTCTAGGCCTCCTTAAAGTGTAAGCTCCAAACACTAACCTAAACTACGAGGTCTTTGATCCTTTCCAAGGCAAGGTACGTAGGAAGACTCCCTGAGGTTCAAGCCCACCATCCATTGGTTCCGACCCCCTTCACTTCTGGTCCCATCCAACCTGAACTATGTGTAATTTGATCCTTTATAAGGATAGGTATGTAGGAATCCTTTATAAGGTTCAATCCCAGCAACCATTGGTTCTATCCCCCCTTCACGTTGGACCACCTTCATCCCGCAGGACGTTAAACTGCATGCCCACTTTTTTTTTCATCCTGTAAGATGTTAAACTAAATCCAACATCCTAAACTATGAGGTATTTTATCCTTTCCAAGGAAAGGTATGTAGGAAGACTCCCTGAGGTTTAAGCCCAACACCCAGTGGTCCCAGCCATCTTCACATCGGTTCCCACTCCATCCCGAACTACGTGGGTTTTGATCCTTGTCTCCTGGATAAGGTACATAGGAATCCTCCCTAAGGTTCAACCCTATCCAGTGGTAAGCTGTTGTGACCCTATCCAACGGTAAGCCATCGCAACCCCATCCAACGATAATCCATTGTGACCTTATCCAGTGGTAAGTTGTTGTGACCCTATCCAGCAGTAAGCCGTCGTGACCCCATCCAGTGGTAAGTCGTTGTGACCCTATCCAGTGGTAAGCCATTGTGACCCCATCCAGCGGTAAGCAGTTGCGACCCCATCTAATGGTAAGCTGTTGTGACCCCATCCAGAAGTAAGCCATTGTGACCCCATCCAACATTAATCCATTGTGAACCCATCCAGCGATAAGCCGTTGTGACCCCATCCAGTGGTAAGCCATTATCAACCCCATTCGATGGTAATTCGTTTTCAGGTGAACTATGAGGACTTTGATTCCCTACCATAGAGATATGAAGGAGGTCTCTTTGAGACTCAAGCCCAACATCACCGTCGTCCTCGATTCGACTACATCTCATTCTCCACCCACTTCACTTAACCATCCGTCATCCATTTTGGTTCTTACCCGAGCCGCCACATCCTGGTGGGATCATGCCACCCCATTCCCCATTCACTTTAACAACAATTGGGTAGCTAACCACATGTTATCCCAAACATCGGTGTTCCCTCCAGGGGATGCACTCCCCTGATCTTCTCTAGCCAGTGTTCCGATTAGTACAATCCATCTCCACTAAACATTAAATATGCGACATACCCTGTGTTAAACATAGGAAGCTAAGGAAAACCTCAGATACATGCCTATGGAATAGAATTCCCCACGTTCGATGTGGGATGACTCAGGCTTCCACGCCCTCGAGAATCCCTATAATAAGGGGAAGAAAACTAGACGCTCTAGTGTTCTAGTGTCGAGACACATTAGTGATGTGCAACGTGACTAATCCCCCGACCGAAGGTTGCTGCCCTGACCAGACCCCTTGGAATGTCTCGACAAAGGCAGTGTAATTAACTAGTGTCCGTGAAGATATTGCACTGGGAAGAGTTTCACGAACAACTTATTAATCTATAAGGGAGACCCGGATTAGGTGATGAGTTCTGAAGAGGAATCCACGAAAGGAAGAACCGACATCCCATCATCCCTTTTTGATCAAGGAGAAAACATACCTGAATAAGGAACAGATGCCGCCCACCTTTGGAAAGCGAGAATTTGGGGAAAAAAATATGGTCGTCGTCCACAAACAGACAAAAGCGCGCGCCCCGACTATAGTGTCAGAAAAAGACATCAATATATAATGTGTTCCATGTATCACATCAAAAAAGTATCTATCTAATCCATCTCATGTTTTGAGATGAAGTGATCGTGAGATCGAGCCCAATTTATCTTTGACTGAGTGAACTATCAAGATAGTCAATTCTAAGGACAAGATACTTCATGGGATAATGATACCTTTTGTTCTTATACTGTGTCAACATAGATCTAATAGTCATGAGAAGTAGGAACGCGAGGCACTAATAAGAGTACAATGGCCTAATCTCTTTGGCATGGAAGCTTCTTAATAGGATTTCTAGGGGTAGAAAGTTATTATGGTGGGGAGGTTATAAAATCCAATTACTGTGATCAGGTAAGTTTTCCCTTTTTATAAGTTCCATTTTTGGTTCAATGTTTTTAGAGGTTGTTTTATGGGTTTACTATAGGCTGCAGAATAGGTACAGTCATGTACCTGAGGTACACATAGTGTACTGGTTGATGGATACATCTCGTGAAAGGGGAGATCATGTTGTGATCCATTACATGTTGTGAATGGTTGGAATACGTCATGTAGGTTGAAAATGTCAATTTTTAATCCAAGGTGATGGGTTTTTCAGCGTACTTATCCAGCAAGGACAACACATCGTGACCTGGCCCACACCCAAGTTTAAGTCACACATTTGGTAGTTGTTCTCTGTCTATTCATTACAAACTTTGTTTCTCTCAATCCAAAACCCTTCATAGGCATTTTTTAGAGGTTCCCCTCCTTCTAGAACAATCTGATTGTCTTTCAAACATCCTTTCGCTTGCGGTGCGATTTCTGGGTAGGTGTTCTATCTTGTTCTTCTAGTTTCTCTCTTTCTTCTCTCTTGTGTTTTAATGTATCATATAGGGATTGATGGGTCTATGTCATGTGGTGTTCGATCTTGCTTCTAGGTTGAGTTTCAAGATCTCCTTCACCTTCAATCTCATTGATGAGTGTCATTGTGAGTGTTGTTCTTTAGGAAAGAGATAGGTGGTTCCATTCTGATTTTCCAAATTGATTATCTTTGATTTTCTTGGTTTATTTCAATTTATGATTTAAATTCAATTGTTTAAAATTGCTATCAATTACTTGAATGAAACCCAATTCCATTGAATTGGGGTGGGTTTGTGGAAATTTAACCGATTTAAATTGTTGAATTTAAATGATGGATTTTGATGGAAATGTTTTAAATTAAATTGTTGAATTAATTTTGAAAATTAATTGAGGATGGAATTGGTTTTGAATGGATTTAAAACTCATGAAAATGGATAAAAATGATTTGATAAAAATACAGGGTTTTTATGTTGTGAAAAAGGCACATTTTTTTAATAAAACCTACTTTGGTTTTAAATGGAAAGAAATTGGCATTTTTGGAATGGAAGAATGGGATTGATCTTATTTTAAGAAGTCTTAAAAGAGTTCACTCATCATGTTAGAGCACATTAATGCCTTAGGTAGTTAGTGAGTTATTTGGATACACTCTACGCTGTTACAATGTTCTAAAACATACATGCAACGGGTCACATCCCTGAGGGTTTGGTGATGAGTCTCCTTTGGCCAGTGTCATAGGGACGTGTCTATACACATTTTTATGAGTTCACGTAAAAGTGTAAAATCTTATAGTTGGTTAATACTATCGTACTTTTTGGAATATGATCATGTTTCTCACTTTTTTATTTATATTTGAGATATAAATTTAGGCCAATGTTTGTTTCAATTTCTTTATATGTAATGTATCATATTTTTTGTGTATTATTTTTAAATATTATATGAAATTATTTCAAGACCAGGCTTTGTGAAGGCATGTGATTCTGAGGCCCAGGGTGCCCAGAATAAATGTTTGAAATAATTTAAACTCTAAATATCACGTGTCAGTAGTTTTCCCAAACAAGTAAAATAAAATTTAAACGGGTGCCTGAATTAGAAATATGAGGGCACCGTTGCGTTCAGAGCAACAACTTTACCTTAGGTGGGTCCTAACATCAATCGACGCGAGTCGACTACAAAAAGTTATTTTTCAGACATTTTAAAAGAAATAAAATAAATAAATAATTTAATTTATTTTTATTTCCTTTTTAACAAAACAACCTAATTCCTCCCCTATAAATATCCACTTATGGAAAATTTATAGGGTTATCCGCATAACCCTATGAATTGACGACAACCATTGGAGTAGTAGAGGAGGAACCGTTGGAATATGACATCAGAGCTATCGATCAACACACATTGGATTTCAACAAACCTTGACAATGAGCACGATGTGGTGATCATCCTTCAATCTAATCGAGGTAGGGGTTTGTTGTTTTGTTTTAGTTCTTCACCATTCTTGAATTAAATGATGAATGAAGATCAACCCACAAATAGGTTAATTCTCGGATCGTGCATTCTTGTGGGAGGGTTTTTTTTTTCTTTTCTTATGGGGTTTTTGATTCGGGAATTGATTTACGATAATTGTTGTATTATCATTTGATTCACCGTTAAACCTACTAACGAGAGCATATTGATGACATGACGAATGACGGTGGAGGTGTTTTTCTCCTTTGCTTATTGTTTTCTTCCTCCCTAGGCCTTTGTTCTTCGTGTTATTTTTAGGGTGATGAACAATGGATCATTGAGAATCCTTTTTGCAACACAATGATCCCATATCGGAGATCGACCATCTCGATGACCTAGCGGAGGTGCGACGACGATGGTGGATGAAAAATCGGATTAGATCGAGGATGATTGTTCTTCAACCTTTCTTCACACAGGTGGATCAAGATGTGTTTTTGGGGCCAATCGGAGGCCTGAAAACAATGATGATGGCTTTGGGATGTCGGGGAGACCTCAACCTTGAAGTTTCACATTAATCAGACAGCTGAATCAATGAACGAGCAATTCCCCGGGGCGTAGAACAAAGAAAGCGATATTCTGGAAAAATCTGAAGAACACTGCGTGTTCTTCGATGAAAACACCATGTGGGACTGACATGGCGGTGTCTAGGGTTTGTGCGCTGCACTTAACTAAGAACATGACGTGCCTCCAGGGAGACACGACATGTGGACCCCACCCAGTGGCGGCTGGAGTTCTGGGTGGCAGGAAGCACTAACATAGTGTGTGACCATCGTCACACAGCATGTGGGGTCCTTATGTGAACTCTACATGTATCTCAGGAGATACAAAGACACGGGGTGGAGTACATGGAATGTACTCCACCACATGGACAAACACGGCCATATACATGGGCTACCCCGTGTATTGGTGCATGGTCTGGGACACACGGGTTAAAGCTATGTATGGGAACATGACCAGTGTACATGGAGTCTTCCTCGGATAGTGGGACATGGCATGTCATTATCTTACACACTGTGTATACCTTCTTCTAAAAAATAAGCCTTATGATAAAGGTTGTTGTACATGATTATTATCCGGGGTTAGAGGACGTGGTGTGTGACCCTTTATACATGTTGTGTACTTCTCAGTACATGGCTTGATCCTCTTTTCTTCCATTTCATGGATAGGTTCTGTTTGGGTTAGTACTCTCACGAACCGAATCGATCGCCATCAAAAATGGAACCAAACCCAGCCCGTGACAAGGCCCGAAGGGCGTTCCCGATCCCCACGGGCTGGCACAAGTGCCCGGGTATCATAAAATGAAAATTGGGAACGATTTACCCGAGTTTATAAACATAAAACAACAAAAGAATCCAATGAAACAAATCTGGATTTTTCAAACCAAACAATCTTTTACAAAAATTCAGAACTGAATTACATGGCTTAAAACAACTCAAAAGGTCTATACCAAAGGTACAAATCCAAATAAGGACAGCCCAAGAACCCTCATGGCAAGGGGCACCGCCCTCAAGCCACCTCCACAAGACTTCACCACCAAGGACCTGCTAGAAACCCGAACCACTGGAACAAAAAAACTGTACCCAACCTACGACAACAAAAACAACCATGTCTACTAACACCCAAGGGTGTAAGTAGGGTGTGAGACAATGCCCAGTAGGATACCACCACTAATATATTCCATGTGATAAACATTTAAAGATGAAAATCATTCAAGTTTTCAAAAACATGAAAAGCTAGTTACAATTTCTAAAAGATGAAACTTTGAATAAAAACAGTTTTCAAGTGGGATATCATTAAGAATCAACACTTTTAAAAATAATGTCAACACTACTGAATTTTCCATCCAACTATACCGTATGCCGATGGTAAGTACAAAGTAAATAATGAGCACAAGAAATAGGAAGTAACCCCTAGGCACTAGCTAGCTGTGGGTCCCAGGTACCTCGTATCTCGGTGAGAGTAACCATCACAAATATCCATTCTCGTGCATGAGCCACTAGTAGAGAATATACCCATAACCTAGTGGTCCTCAATCATCATCATCATAGTTTAGTTAGAGTTGTAAGCATCAATCTTGCTAAGTGAAACTGAGGCCAAACCCCACGGATTCACTAGCATACTAGTACACGTCCACCCACCTAGATACCCAGGTTTTCCCCTTGTGCTCAAACAAGTTCAACAAGTCAAGAAATATACATTGAACTTGAAAATATCATTTCCACATCACAAATTCACCAAAAATCCCATATGTATACCACACAAGTCACAAAAATCCATTTTTCATTCAAAATGATTTTGAAATCCGAATCACACCAAAATAGCCCACAACATGTTTCACATTTCTTCAACACTTCCAAAAAACCATTAAACAATTTTATAAAACAATTATAAGATATTTAAACTCATATAACAGCCCACACACATGGAATATAACACTTCTTTCATAATCAAAAATTCAATTTTTCACATCACACTCACACAAAACACTCCACATCACTTTCACATCACTTTCACTCCTGAATATCTCCTTCAAAAAATTTAATAAAATATTTCCAGGATGATAAATATCACATAACAACATTTTCACAAATGAAATGGACCTTTTAAAAATATACTCCTACCAAAATAGTTTTCTGATATAGTTTCACCTATTACACAACCCAATAAACCATTCAAAACATTCATAAAACAATTATAAAGAGTATACCCAAACTTTGCACATAAAATCCATTTCAAAAACCACTTTTTAATACAAAAGCACACCAAGACCCTACCAAAATATAATTGTCATCCCAATAAACATGTAATAATCCACTTTCAAATGTTATATAATCACCTTGAATAACATCACAAAAGATACCCACGAGAACACACAAATCCATAAAACACTTTCAAGGAGTATAACAAGGTTATACAAATAAAACCATTCAAATACACCCCCTTTTTATGCCCACATGGAACTATATCATTGCCCAACCATAATTGGCAGCCCCTTTCAACATCTAATAAAACACTTCTACATTTTACAAAACTACCACAAAAGATAACACATGAAATACATTTGAAAAATACACACTTCAAGAAAAAATGTAACTTTAAAAACAAATGCTTTACTATTGCTACCAAAAATGGTTTTCTCATAATAAACAGCACATAAGGAACATGTAAAATTATTTAATCAAGCAAACTAACTCATCATTAAATGGTTATCCACGGAATCACCTACTGAATGTGTCGAAACCCTCAAATATTGGGGCGAAACATCAACCCTAATGACCGCCGCACCTCAAAAAATTTAAAAGAAACCTAAAACCTCAATATTTCACCCCAAATACAGTAATTTAGAACCTATGCACGAATCCTAACTTCTGGAATTTTTTATAATTCAAGAATTAGGGAAGAAACCCTAAGCAATTAGAAAGAGGAAAGAAATAGACTCACCTACTTGAATTATCCTGAATTAATCACTCCAAAAACAATAGTTTCTGAAATTTAAAACAACAAAAAATCAGGTATTATTCGAACAAGATATAGGAGGTAATTTGGGAACTGGAATGGAGGGAAAAGAGTAAGAATTGAGAGAGTTAAGAAGGGATGAAGTTACCTCTTCAATTCTAGCCGATTTGAGACACCCTATGAATATCATCACTAATTCGCGATATCAAAGAGATCCAAGGAGGGGGGGAAGGCAATGGGAGCGCGTCTGGGTTTCTTAGGGTCGAGTGGGAGGTGAAATCACCGAAAAAACGCAAATAGTGAAGGAGATATAAAAAATTTAAAAATTATTTTTAATGCATGAAATTGGCCTTCGGGCAGGCCCAATATCTTAAATAAAAACCCATATCCACCATGATTATGGATTTATAAAGGCTCCAAATTTATATTTTGATGTTAATAGGTCAGAGGAGACCATTTAGGAATTTTAATGAAGGAAAAATATTAAAAAATGAAAAAGTTATAAAGGAAACAAATTTTATTTTTAAATATGGAATTGGGCTCACGGTTTGGCCCAATTCATGAAAACTCATCTATTTCTCCATAAAACCTTTGGAAACCATCCAAAACAAAGAATGAAAGGAAAATAAATGAAATTTAACTTCAAAATAAGTCATGTATGTGACAATTCTCCCCACCATGAAAACTTTCCGTCCCCGGAAAGCTACAGAAAGGCCAGATACGAAAGCCAAACCGAACTGATAAACCAAGATGTACTCCCTTTCCAAGTTTCGCCCCAAAGGCCAAAACACCTCCATTGATAAATTAAGGAAGGAATAATTCACAAGAAAATCATACACCACTTTCCTGAAACAATCAATCACATTCAGGATTTATCCCAAAGGAAAACACCTTAAACACTATCAGAACAAGACTCAAGCAATTCACTCAAACGAACAACAACATCGAACAAGGTTACACATACCTTGCTATAACTAAACCATTGGGCACTCTCTAATCTCAATGGTTACTCAAGGAAGATTTAGGTAGCTTGATAGATCCGAATGAGACTACCTACCACCAATCCTTGACCATGGATAAATCTATGTTATTGGTACGAGGGAAAAAAAATAGGCTCCCCACCATAAGAACCAACAATCTTAATTGACCAGCATGGGCCGGTACAGAAAGAACCCAAAATATAAAGTGTTGGGACGACCACATGGTTAGTCTGCATGGTTTGGGAAACCATGAACTAACAGTGGAGATTCTTCTATCTACATGGTTTTTTTTGGGGGGGCATGGTCACTACTAACCAAGTGAAAACCGTGTGGTCAACCTGTCTAGCCAAACTTCATACCTTTCTCTAAATAGTCAATGGAAACCAAAGAGGGAGGGAATAACATTGTGTGATGACATGGGTACAAGACCCTCCACCTATTTCCACCGAATGGGAACAACAGAAGAAATATGATGACACCATAGGTTTAAACTCTTCTTATCTTTCATATTGAGGATAGGACTTTGCACAAGGGTTTAAATGACACTGGGGTTTCCCCTGACTACGCGCCAGCTTCTCTCCGGGACCTATGGCTGGAGCTAAAAATATTGAAGCATCTTCGGCCTTGCAGTTAGGCTTTGGAAACCACCTGAATGAGAATTCTTCTTTCGTTGCAAACAAAAACTACACCACAATCCCCCCGATAAGTTTTTTCCAAGACATAACACATTCCAAACTCACTTTACCCTAAATCGATATTTCACTGAAACAAGAGATTAGAAGATGTACACACATCACACCTTGTTTGTTCGGGTGAGAAACAATAGAAGTAAAGAACACTTATACTCACCTTCCTCTAAAATGGAATATTTTTTTTATGTTTTTTTCAAGGGAGACATTCTCCCAACATAATAGAGACTCTCAGATGATTGCCCAACTTTCACCTTTACAGTCAATCAAGCACATGACATCACGAGGAATCACTGAACATTACCATTGCGACTGATATAAACAATGAATAGAGAGGGAACTTGTACACCATCCCAAAACAACACACAATTCTAGAAAGTGGCCATAATATCCTCTCATGACCAGATTTCCCACACTAGTAGTTTAACATGAACTCCTTCTTCGAAGAGACTATGAAGGACCGAGAGTTCCTCTTAGACACTATCCAAATTCTCATCTATGCTAACAACCCCAGAACACTTCCACCTTCGAAAAATTAGGAAACTTAAGAGGCTAAGGTCACTTTCAACCATCCATAATCAATCTCCCACTACAAGAGGATACACAAAACCAATAAAGGAAAGGGTGTATACTCAATCTAAAAAGCTCAAGAAATAGATTCCTTATATTGATCAACTGGAGGATTTTCAAATGGAGAAACAATCTGGGTTGTGCTTCAGTTATGCATTAACCTTTAATGGGGGCGTACCTTATCCAATGAGAGAACCCAAGGACCCAACCAATCTGGTCCATTGGTCAAAACAAGCCATAAACCAGCTCCAAACACATGAAGGGAACTATCGTAAAGGCATCCCAAAACATTTTTCAAAAGAGACCACTAACCGTCCCTACAACACATCTTACCGACCAAACACAAACCCAAAACACAGTTCAAACAGAAGGGGTTCTTAGAATCAAAACATCCCACAACATAAACATTTTCAAAAACACATAATACAAATCATACAAAAATATTCATCAAGACATCATGTTTTTCTTTAAAAGTAATTCTTTTAGAACAAACAGTTTAGCAGTAAGCATATCCACCAATGGTACCCCATGGGCCTCACACATGCATGTTTTTGTGCCACACCAGACACCCTCCTCATATCTGTCCCGGCACTCATCCAGTTGTGCCATCAACCATCCATCATCCCATATAACCCCATGCATGTGGTTGAAAATGAAAATACCAAAGGTTAAAACAAAAATTCTTCCCACTTTTCAAAACCAAAACGATCAACCAACACATCTTTTTTTCTCATAACTACTAACCATGAGATCAAAATCCCAACACACATCTTACAAAAAAATTTATAAAGTCACAAACATTTAGAAAATAACTCACTTTCAAGATATTCACATCAATTTAAAAACATCTCACCCCATTAAAACACACTCTGATTGTTTAGAAAACTCTATTGGAAACACTTTTCAAAACCAACTTCAATATTATTCCTGCTTTCAAACAGGTGTAAGCACACCATTTTACATTTCAAAACAATTCTGAAAATTAAGTTCCGCCATTTCATAAACCAAACCATTCCCTCTTTATTTGAAAATCATTTCTCAAAAACTTTACACTTCTTAAAACCAAAGTGCTAAGGTTTCAAAACCTAAGCACAAAACAGTGCAAGAGGAAACTAGTTTCAGTGGGTGACTTGGAAATATGGTTGGCAGCCATATTCCAATCACTTCACTGTCACAGATAGTGTTCTAGGGAATATCCTTGGCTCCACATGGCTTGCCAGGCCTTGCGAGTTCACTAGGACCATTAACCCAACTCTCTTTTCATTTCCCTTAATCATCATCGAACCAAGAAAATCGAAGGACTTAGATAAATCCCGACTTCTCTTGGAAACTTGAATCCCATTATGAGGTGTGGTGATCAGGTACACTACCCATAACTAGAATTCCAGTTCCCAACAATCCTAACTCTAGACTATCCTGACTCTTCCCCAAATAACATGACCCAAAGAGTTAACCTGAACCTCCTCTGATACCATTTTGTCACGAACCGAATCTGGTTGCCTTCAAAATCGGCACCTAACCCGGTCCATGGCAAGACCCGAAGGGAGTTCTCAATCCCCACGGGCTGGCACAAGTGCCCGGGTATCATAAAATGAAAATTGGGAACGATTTACCCGAGTTTATAAACATAAAACAACAAAAGAATCTAATGAAACAAATCTGGATTTTTCAAAGCAAACAATCTTTTACAAAAATTCAGAACTAAATTACATGGCTTAAAACAACACAAAAGGTCTATACCAAAGGTAAAAATCCAAATAAGGAAAGACCAAGAACCCTCATGGCAAGGGGCACCGCCCTCAAGCCACCTCCACAAGACTTCACCACCAAGGACCTGCTAGAAACCCGAACCACTGGAACAAAAAAACTGTACCCAACCTGCGACAACAAAAACAACCATGTCTACTTACACCCAAGGGTGTAAGTAGGGTGTGATCCAATGCCCAGTAGGATACCACCACTAAGAGATTCCATGTGATAAACATTTAAAGACGAAAAGCATGCAAGTTTTCAAAAACATGAAAAGCTAGTTATAATTTCTAAAAGATGAAACTTTGAATAAAAACAGTTTTAAAGTGGGCTATCATTAAGAATCAACACTTTTAAAAATAATGTCAACACTAATGAATTTTCCAGCCAACTATACCGTATGTCGACGGTAAGTACAAAGTAAATAATGAGCACAAGAAATAGGAAGTAACCCCCAGGCACTAGCTAGTTGTAGGTCCCAGGTACCTCGTATCTCGGTGAGAGTAACCATCAAAAATATCCATTCTCGTGCACGAGCCACTAGTAGGGAACATACCCATAACCTAGTGGTCCCCAATCATCATCATCATAGTTTAGTTAGAGTCGTAAGCGTCAATCTTGCTAAGTGAAACTGAGGCCAAACCCCACGGATTCACTAGCATACTAGTACACGTCCACCCACCTAGATACCCAGGTTTTCCCCTTGTGCTCAAACAAGTTCAACAAGTCAAGAAATATACATTGAACATGAAAATATCATTTCCACATCAAAAATTCACCAAATATCCTATATGTATACCACACAAGTCACAAAAATCCATTCTTCATTCAAAATGATTTTGAAATCCGAATCACACCAAAATAGCCCACAACACGTTTCACATTTCTTCAACACTTCCAAAAAACCATTAAACAATTTTATAAAACAATTATAAGATATTTAAACTCATATAACAGCCCAAACACATGGAATATAACACTTCTTTAATAATCAAAAATTCAATTTTTCAGATCACACTCACACAAAACACTCCACATCACTTTCACATCACTTTCACTCCTCAATATCTCCTTCAAAAAATTTAATAAAATATTTCCAGGATGATAAATATCACATAAAAACATTTT
Source organism: Viscum album (assembly GCA_963277665.1). NCBI lineage: Eukaryota > Viridiplantae > Streptophyta > Magnoliopsida > Santalales > Viscaceae > Viscum > Viscum album. The sequence goes on along the minus strand of OY728153.1, from coordinate 1,544,501,015 downwards.
CACAAATGAAATGGACCTTTTAAAAATATACTCCTACCAAAACAGTTTGCTGATATAGTTTCACCTATTACACAACCCAATAAACCATTCAAAACATTCATAAAACAATTATAAAGAGTATACCCAAACTTTGCACATAAAATCCATTTCAAAAACCTCTTTTTAAGACAAAAGCACACCAAGACCCTACCAAAATAGAATTGGAAGCCCAATAAACATGTAATAATCCACTTTCAAATGTTATATAATCACCTTGAATAACATCACAAAAGATACCCATGAGAACACACAAATCCATAAAACACTTTCAAGGAGTATAACAAGGTTATACAAATAAAACCATTCAAATACACCCCCTTTTTAGGCCAACATGGAACTATATCATTGCCCAACCATAATTGGCAGCCATTTCAATATCTAATAAACCACTTCTACATTTTACAAAACTACCACAAAAGATAACACATGAAATACATTTGAAAAATACACACTTCAAGCAAAAATGTAACTTTAAAAACAAATGATTTACTATTGCTACCAAAAATGGTTTTCTTATAATGCACAACACATAAGGAACATGTAAAATTATTTAATCAAGCAAACTAACTCATCATTAAATGGTTATCCACGGAATCACCTACCGAATGTGTCGAAACCCTCAAATATTGGGGCGAAACATCAACCGCATGACCGCCGCACCTCAAGGAAGTTAAAAGAAACCTAAAACCTCAATATTTCACCAAAAAATACAGTAATTTATAACCTATGCACGAACCCTAACTTCTGTATTTTTTTATAATTCAAGAATTATAGAAGAAACCCTAAGCAATTAGAAAGAGGAAAGAAATAGACTCACCTACTTAAAGTATCCTGAATTAATCACTCCAAAAACAATAGTTTCTGAAATTGAAAACAGCCAAAATTTAGGGATTCTTTGAAAAATATATAGGAGGTAATTTGGGAACTATAATGGAGGGAAAAGAGTAAGAATTGAGAGAGTTAAGAAGGGATGAAGTTACCTCTTCAATTCTAGACGATTTGAGACACCCTATGAAGATCAGCCCTAATTCGCGATATCAAAGAGATCCAAGGATGGGGGGAAGGAAATGGGAGCGCGCCTGGGTTTCTTAGGTTCGAGTGGGAGGTGGAATCACCGAAAAAACGCAAATAGTGAAGGAGATATAAAATATTTAAAAATTATTTTTAATGCAGGAAATGGGCCTTCGGGCAGGCCCAATATCTTAAATAAAAACTCATATCCACCATGATTATGGATTTATAAAGGCCCCAAATTTATATTTTGGTGTTAATAGGTCATAGGAGACCATTTAGGAATTGTAATGAAGGAAAAATATTAAAAAAATGAAAAAGTTATAAAGGAAACAAATTTTATTTTTAAATCTGGAATTAGGCTCACGGTTTGGCCCAATTCATGAAAACTCATCTATTTCTCCATAAAACCTTTGGAAACCATCCAAAACAAAGGATTAAAGGAAAATAAATGAAATTTAACTTCAAAATAAGTCATGTATGTGACAAGTACCCCTTTTCTCATTCCCCTGATGGTCAGGTATTGTTTCCATCCATGATAGTATGATCCCTTCAGTAGGACTTTCCGAGATAGAGTCAGGTATCCCTCTGAGAGGCCCAGAACAAGATTCTCTATCCATTCCCGACCCTAGGTAGAGTCAGGTATCAATGTGAAAAATCCTAAAGGATTCCGATCATGTACTTAATAGGTGAATCTGGATGAGTCGTGGTATCTTTCAAGGCCCTGACAGTGATACTCATCCATGTATCGTGATCTTTTCCCACTCTAGAGTGTGTTCTCCTAGAACGAGTGTATCTGTTCTCTCTTCAGATCTATCAGTTCATCTGTCTCTCTAATGGATTTTTCTAAATAATGGTACTTCTTAGACAAAAATCATTAGATCTATCAGACTTGTGAAGTGAGTTCTCCCAGATGAGTGCTTTGAGGAGTCTTTGAACTGAACCCCTAGTGTGGGTATGCGGTCATTGTAGACTATGGGTCTAGGTTTCGACTATACTTGGATGTGTTTCTATTTCTCTATGTTCAATAGACATATACTATGTAGATATGACTAAACCTTTACTTTTTGTATTACTTTGTGGTTTTTAGGGCCCCCTAATGAGTATTGATATACTCAATCTTGCACGAGCTTTTCCCGCATGTGTCGTGTCTTGTGCAGATGAGCGAACTTCTAACAGAGTCTAGGGAGGACCAGAATCAGACTGAGATTTCTGAGTTTCTTACATGCCAAGGTGTTCCTATAGCTATGAGAAGCAGTCCCAGTACCTCTTTCTTGATTACAAGTTGGACTTTGTAGTTTGTAGACTCTTTCTTTTTGTGGGATTATATTCTGGCCCAGTTTACTTTCTGCACTTTACTTCCATTGTATTTTGTTGGATGAGTTTAGTTGTATGCATGCACTTTTTTTCCTTAGTGATTTTTACTTTCCAACATATATGGGCTTGGAGGTGTGTGTGTGTGAACAAGTACCTACAAATTGCATCCCATTTTAGTGATATGCCTACTCGGTGCTAGTCACCAGCCCCTGGCCTATTGGAGGCGGGCTTGGGGAGTCACAACGCGGGCCCCATTGGGACGGGTTGTGATGGAGTGGTATCAGAGGTGGTCGGTTCTTACTTAGGACCAAGAGTCTGTGAGATTGGTTTGGTTCAATAGTGTTAAGTGTTTTAGACTCAGCTTTCAAGCCCAAGACCTCAGTGTTGGTGTGGGCAGTCGACATATCCATACACTAGGACTCTGATAACCTGATTTTCGACTTGGTATATGAAAACACTAGTTGTGGGGAAATAAAATAATAGTATATGAATCATATAGGAATGGGTTGTGTTTTTCCATGTCCTTTGTGTCAAATCTCCAGATATACTCTTTGATCGTGGTACATCTTGTTTCCTTACAGGATGCCTCTGTGACACATACCTAATAGGATTCAGTGACTCAATCACGAGGATGACCCCTTTAGTGAAGAGGCTTAAATAAAAGGACAAATTCCCTAGGCGTTACCTCTAGGAGGTGAACCTACTATACCACCACCAGTGGAGTAGCACATGGTACCTGTAGTTCCAATAGATGAGGGGCATATGATGAGCACGCTCTATGAGTTTCAGAGATAGAGAACCATTCGGCTTTGAGGCGAGCTCGAGCCTCAGGAAACTGAGGACTGGATTGAGGAAGTGACCAGAGTTTTATGTCTAGTTAGGACACCAGGAGACCATATAGTGATCCTAGGAATGATCCTTCTTCAGGGTTCAACGGGATGATGGAAAATTTTGACCACAAAAACTCACGACTATGAGACTATTTCATGGACGGAGTTTTAATAAATCTTTATGGAGGAGTTATCTCTAGTTACACTGAGAGCGGTTCATATCCAGAAGATTATTCAGCTCTAGTTTGGAAGCTTGAAGGTGGTTGACTATTCATCAAGGTTCACCAACCTCACCAGGTACTCGATAGATATGGTCAGAGATCAGTACTTCAGAGCTCGAACCTTTGAGAGAGGTCTACTATGGGACATCTGAGCTAGTGTAGTGCCTCTATGAATTTTAACTTATGATGGAGTGCTCAAGTGGGCCTTGGTGATCGATAGCTTCTTGGTGGACTAGAGACTGCCAGTGGAAGTCAACAGTAGGTAGATAGGTGCGGAGACCTCAACAGTAGGGAGTCGATGGCAGGCACAGGGATCAGGACATGGGAGACATCACAAGAGGAACCAGGATAGGGGATTGATAGTCCAGGGCTCTCAAGATGGATCCATTCAGCCAAGAGAGAGGCGATGCTACTTGTGCGATAGTAGAGGACATATCTCTAGAGACTTTCCAACCAATTGAGCTACTTATAGGGAGATAGTGGATGGACCACCGAGGTAGAGGTAGAGAGTGGAGTTGGTAGACCCGTCAGGAAGCAGATGTGGAAAAGGAGCAGAGAGAGCTATAGGTGGTGTAAGATGCTTTGATCTACTTCCATCACCACCCCTAGGAGGTCCAAATCAGGTTTAGGGAGTTGGGGGACAGGGGCGGGGACAACTGTATGCAGTCGAGGCATATGACCTAGGGACTCCAGGAATGATTCGAGGTATGATATGAGTCTTTTATACCTTAGCTTTCATACTTATATACATAGGTTCCAGTCATTCATTCCTCACCACATGTTCTATGCGAAACCTTGAGATTCCAGTAGAGTCGTTGACTCGACCCTTACACTTGGAGACACCTACGGGAGGAGACTCGATGATCACGCATCTTTGCAGACAATGTGATCTTTCCCTTAGAGGTGAGAGTTTCGATTGAAATCTCATGGTGGTAGCATCGAGGCCTTACAACATCATTCTTAGTATGGATTGGTTATCTTCGATCCATGCCCAGATTGACTACTTTAGGTGAAGAGTGTGGTGTGTCCGCAGTGATGGAACGAGGTTTTCCTTTATTAGTGAAAGGGAAACCTAAGCAACACGGAATGGGATCATGCATAGGAGGGTGTGGCCGATCACTCATGAGTTGGATAGCCTTGCACTCGGAGTAGAAGATTTTGTGAGCTTCCACTTCCCTATAGTAATGGCGGAGTACGAGGACGTCTTTCCAGAAGATGTTCCAGGATTACCTCCTCGCCAGGAGATTGAATTATACATCAACTTACACCCCAAGACGACACTGATCTCCTCACCAACATATCAGATGGCTCCCACATATCTTCGAAAGCTGAGGTTGTAGTTGGAGGATTTGTAGAGTAAGGGCTTCATAATACATAGTGTTTCATCATGGGCGGCCCTAGTTTTTTTTTGACAAGAAGGCAGACGAGAGTTGTAGGTTTTGTGTGGATTATCAGTGCCTGAATTAGGTAACAGTTAATAACAAGTATCCAATATAGCAGATCTACGACCTATTAAATCAGATGAGAGGGGTGAAATGGTTCTCAAAGGTATAACTTTGATTGGGTTATCACGAGTTATGAGTATGGGGTGAAGATATACCAAAGACAACTTTAAGATTCCGCTACGATCACTACGAGTACTTGGTGATGCCTTTCGGCATGACGAACACCCCCACAGTGTTCATGGTACTTATGAACTAGATCTTATAGTCATACTTATATCGGTTCGTAGTGGTCTTCATCAATGACATCCTTTTGTACTCAGTGTCAGAGGAGGAGCACGCGAGACACATGTGGATGGTCCTAGACGTACTTCGAGAGCACCAGCTTTATAGAAAGATCTCGAAGTTTCAGTTTTGGATACAAGAGGTCAAATTTTTGGGATATGTTATCTCATTAGATGGAGTATTAGTGGACTCATCCAAGGTTGAAATGGTGCTGGCATGGGAGCCACCATGGAGTGTGATAGAGGTGCTGCTCTTCCTTGGGCTGGCAGGATACTACTGAAGATTTATCCCCGATTTATCCTGGATATCAGCATTGATGACATCCTTGACCCAAAAGAGAGAGCCTTTTGTATGGATGGATAAGTTCTAGTAGGCTTTCCAGTAGTTGACGCAGAGTTTGATGAGTGCACCGATCTTGAGATTTCCAAAAGAGGGTGTCGAGTACGTAGTTTTTTGTGACACATCAAGGACCAGGCTTGGTTGTGTCTTGATGTAGAGACAGACGGTGATTGATTATGGTTCACGCTAGCTAAGGACACATGAGTAGAACTCTGCAACCCATGATCTTGAGTTGGTAGTGGTAGTATTAGTATTGAAGATGCGGCGACACTACCTGATGGTCAAACGGTTTATCGTCTACTATGACTATAAGAGCCTCAAGTACATCTTCTCGTAGAAGGATTTGAGTCTAAGGAAAAGGCGATGGCTAGAGTTCCTACAGAATTATGACTTCTAGATTGTCTATACTCCTAGGAAAGGGAATTTTGTGACATATGCTCTCAGTAGGAGATCGAGCTTGCAGCTACTGAGTGAGGCATCAGAGTAGTTGGCCTCGCTATAATTATCCTTCATAGATGGAGATGATTCAACTTATCTCTGGTCGATGGTTGTCACCCCTCCACTCTTATAGAACGTTAGAGAGGCAAAACTATGGGATATCAACTACGAGAATTTATGTGCTCAGTTATCCACATGACATGCTTTCGATAGATATTCGCAAGGTGTGGAGCACGTAGTCCTTTTCAAAGGGTGCACAGTTGTACCCGTGGCATTGCAAGAGGAGGTTCTGAGGGAGTTTCATACATCCCCCTTGGTGGTAAATCCTGGAGTAGCAAAAATGTACTAGGATCTTCGGTGTCAGTTCTGGTGGATAGGTATGAAGAAGGTAGTGGAAAAGTTTATTTCTAGATGCCTTATGTGCCAGTAGGTGAAGACTGAGCACCAGGTTCAAGTAAGGTTAGCTTACCCATGGAATTGATAGAGTGGAAGTGGGATAAGATGTTTATGGATTTCACGATGGGCTTACCATGGACGTCCAAGGGACATGATTCCATCTATATGATTGTTGACCGACTCACCAAGTCAGCCCGCTTCCTAGATATTAGGGATTAGAGTTCTGTAGAGAGCTTAGGACACCTCTATGTGCAGGATATAGTTCAGATTCATGGAATCCCTTCGATGATAGTCTCGAACTGAGATGCATGCTTCACATCCCAGTTGTGGAAGGGATTTTAGGAGGAATTTGGGACTCATCTATGCTTGATCATGACATTCCATCCCCAAACTGATGGTCAGATGTAGAGAACCAGTCAGGTTTTGGTGGATATGTTTTGGGCCTATATCTTGGACTTTGGTCGTATTTGGGAGGAACACCTACCACCAGTGGAGTTTGCGTACAATAATAGCTACCACTCCACCATTGGCATGGAACCTTTTGAGGCCTTATACGGGCAACCCTTCCGGTCACCACTCTGCTAGACCGACCCTGGAGATTCTACACTCATGGGTCCAAAGTTGGTGTGAGATACTACTGAGAAGGTACAGGTCATTCGGGAGTGGATGAACACTGCACAAAGATGATAGAAGTCTTATGCTGATAGATGGAGGAGACCTCTGGAGTTCTAGGAGGGGGACCATGTGTTCCTTCGAGTCTCACCTCGATGAGGGTTACAGAGATTTGGTCAGGGGGGAAAGTTATCTCTAAGTTTCATCAGTCCTTTTTAGATACTATGCAGAGTTGTCGAGATGGCGTACCTCCTAGATATACCATTGTAGTTACACCGGGTACATGATGTATTCTACGTGTCGTAGCTGAGGAGGTACGTGCATAAACCATCGCACGTCATCTACTGGGGTGAGCTAGACATCGAGGATGGAGAGACCTTCGTATAATACCCAGTGGAGATTGAGGATTGATAAGAGAGGATCTTTCGTGGGTGAGATATTCCCCTAGTGCATGTACGGTGGTAGCATATAAATATTTAGGAGATCATGTGGGAGTGGGAGGCTCATATTCATGCGCAGTACCCTTATCTTTTTTAGTAACCCATTTTTTCTTTGAATTTTCAAGATGTAAATCCCTAAGGTGTGGAGAATGTAATATCTCATATTTTCTATGTATTATTTTTAAATATTATATGGATTTATTTCAAGACCAGGCTTTGTGACGGCGTGCGATTCCGAGGCCCGAGGTGCCCGGAATAAATGTTTGAAATAATTTAAACTCTAAATAGTGTGCACAAGTGGTTTTCCCGAAAAAAGTGAAATCAAATTTAAATGGGTGCCCAAATTAGAAATCAGAGGGCACCGTTGTGTTCAGAGCAGTTAATTTACCTTATGTGGGGCCTAACATAGACCAGTGCAGGTCAGCTTCCAAAGTTAGTTTTCAGACATTTTAAAGGAAATAAAATAAATAAATAATTTATTTTATTTTGATTTCATTTTTAATGAAAAGACCTAATTCCTCCCCTATAAATATCCACTTATATAAAATTCTTAGGGTTATCCACATAACCCCATGAATTGACAACGATTGTTGGAGCGATGGATGAGGAACTGTTGGAAGACAACGTTGGAGCTATCGATCGATGCACATTGGAGTTCGACGAACCTTGCCATTGAGTGAAATGTAGTGATCATCCTTTAATCGAATCTATGTATGGGTTTGTTGTTTTGTTTACGTTCTTGATCGTTCTTGAATTAAACAAAGAATATAGATCAACACACAAACAGGTTGATCTGCGGATCGTGAATTCTTGCGGGAGGGTGTTGTTTTCCATTTCTTTTGGGGTTTTGATTTAGGAAATTATTTATGATAATTGTTGAATTTTCATTTGATTCTTTGTTAAACCTACTAAAATGATCAGATCTATGCCATTATGAATGATAATGGAGTTTCATTTCTCCTTTTATTATTTTTTTCTTCCTCCCCCACCCTACATTCTTCACATTCTTCATGGGGAAATGAAAAACAGATTGTTGAAAATTTGTTTTGAAATGAAACAATCCCACATCGGAGATCAATCATCGTGATGATCTAGCGAAGGTGCGGCGATGAAGGCAGAAGATGAATCGGCTCATATTGAGGAGGATAGTTCTTCAAGCATTCTTCGCAAGGGTGGATCGATACGTGTTTTCAAGGACAATCAAAGGCCCAAAAAAATGGAGATAGCTTCGAGATGTTGGGGCGACCTCAACCTTGGAGTTTTGCATTGATCAGATGGCCGAATCGATAAACGAGTGATTCCACGAGGCGTGGAATGAAGAACACAATGTTTTAGAAAAATCCAAAGAACATAGTGTGTACTTCAATGAACATGCCGTATAGGACTGGCATGGTGGTGGCTAGGGTTTTCATGTTGCACCCAGTGAAGAACACGACATGCCTCCAGGGAGACATGATGTGTAGACCCCACCCAGAGGAGGCTAGAGTTTCGGGTAGAAGGAAGCACTAACACGGCGTGTTACCATCATCACATGGAATGTGGGGTCCTTACATGGAATCATCATGTATCTCGGGAGATACACGAACACGGGGTGGAGTACACAACATATACTCCACCACACGACCAAACAAAATTTGGTACATAGGCTACCCCATGTACTGGTACAGAGTCTGGGATACACTAATTGAATCCATGTATAGGCACATGGCCAGCATACATGGATTATTACCCAGATAGTGGGACACGACATGTCGTTATCTTACACGCCGTGTATACCTTCTTCAACATAACAAGCCTTATGTCATGGGTTATTGTACACGGGAAATACCTGGGCTCAGAGGACACGGTGTGTGACCCTTTATACACACTGTATACTTCTCATTACATGGATTTATCCTCTTGTCTACTATTTCTTTGATATGTTCCATTTGGGTTAGTTTCCCTTTTCTCATTCCCCTGAAGGTCAGGTATCGTTTCCATCCACATGAGCATGATCCCTTCAGTAGGAATTTCCGAGATAGAGTTAGGTATCCCTCTGAGAGGCCCAGAGTGAGATCCTCTATCCATTCCCGACCCTAGGTAGAGTCAGGTATCGACATGACCAATCCTACAAGATGCTGATCATCTACTTAGCAGGTTAATCTGGATGAGTCATATTATCCTCCAAGTCCTTGACAATGATCCTCATCTGTGTATTGTGTTCTTTTTCCACTCAGGAGTGTGTTATCCCGGAATGAGTGTATATGTTATGTCTTTAGATCTATCAACACATCTATCTCTCTTATGGATTTTCCCGACAAACATTACTTCTTAGACGGATTTCATCAGAGATATCAGACTCATAGAGGGAGTTCTCCCAGATGAGTGCTTTGAGGAGTCTTCAAACTGAACCCCTAGCATGGTTATGTATTCGTTGTAGACTATGAGTCTGGGTTTCAAGTATATCTGGATGTGTTTCTATTTCTATATGTTTAGTAGACATATACTGTGTAGAGTTTACTATACCTTTACTTTTTTTTATTACTTTGTGGTTTTTGGGGTCCCCTACTGAGTATTGTTATACTCACCTCTGCATGGGATTTTCCCACACATGTCGTGTCTTTTGAAGATGATCGGCCTTTTGACGGAGTCTAGGGCGGATGAGGAATGGACCAAGATTTTTGAGTTCCTTACAGGCTGAGGTGTTCCTATGACTATGATCAGCAATACCAGTACCTATTTCTTGATTAAAGGTAGGAATTTTTAGTTTTCAGACTCTTTTTTTGGTGGGATTGTATTCTGGCCCAATTTACTTTTTGCACTTTACTTCCATTGTACTCTTTTGGTTGGGTTTAGTTGTAATCACGCATTTTGTTCCTTAGTGGTTTTTACTTTTCAGTATCTATGGGCTTGGAGATGTGTACATGTGAATGGGTACATAGGAAATTCCTGCCATGTTAGTGATATATCTACTCAGTGCTAGTCACCAGCCCCTGGCCTATTGAAGGCGGGCTCGGGGAGTCATAGCATGGGCCCCACTGGGACGGGTCGTGACATTACATGCCAAATGAATTTATATAAAATGTTTTATATAAATGTTTTAATTAAGTTGTTTTATAAATATTCCATATCCTGTAAATAAAATATCATGCTTTGAAACTATCTTTCCATCATTTTGAAAATGCATAACATGTTTGTTTAAATATGATTTTGAATTTCCAAACCTGTTTATTTGAAAATTGAAAGTTATTTTGGGTAATATATATTTGGAATTTGTTATGGAATATTTGGTGGTATACTATTGGGCTTAGGCTCACACCCTACTTTTTCCTCCGAGTGTTTGTAGAATTTATTCTTCTAGGCTTGAGAAAATGTAAGGGATCTCTTGGAGGTGAATCTAGCTGTTGGGATTTGGATTTGGTGAGTTGTGTCCTTAGGGACGCTGGGGATGTTTTCCTATTTAGTACTTTGGGTTTTAGTAATTTGGATTTCATTCCTTATTGAATTTTGGTAATCTTACTCCTAATGGAGTTTTTTTTATTGATATGGATACCGTCTTCTATCTTTTTTCTACCACATTCTTATGGAAAAATCGTTCCCACTTGTATGTTGTATGATGACATGTGCCAGTCGCTAACCCATGGGGATCGAAAATTCCCCTCAGGTCATTTCAAGGACAGCTTAGTTATTGGGTTACCAAGGTACCCAGGATGATTCGTGAAATATACCAATGTTTTGGATAAAACCATTGGTATAGGTACGTTAGAGAGACCCTATAACAACAATTTTGTGAAAACCATTGGTATAGGTACCATGGAGAGACCCTATACCAATGGTTTTGGAAAAAACCATTGGTATAGGTCCATTGTAGAGACCCTATGACAGCGGTTGTGGACAAAACTATTGATATAGGTCCACCCTATGCCAACAATTTTACCAAAAGCGTTGTTATAGCTCAAAAAATCATGGTACCTATACCAATGGTTTTGAGAACCGTTGTTATAGGTACATATAATTTTTATGGATTCTATTGTCAAATAACATCAAATACATCAAATTTTAAACACTTATATATATATATAATTATGATAAAAAAATCATATTAGGTTAGTGGTTAGGCTGTGGGATTATAAATAGGATGTGTTGGGATCAAAACCCAGTGAGATTTTATTTTTGCATTACCTATAACAACAGTTTTCCCAAAACCACTAGTATAAGTCCATACCAACACCATAACAACCAATGACCCTCCAAACTATTGGTATAGGATATAACAATGGCTTGGAGGCCTATAAAAATGGTTCAAACCCATTGGTATAGAGTTTTTTTCTAGTAGCGCATCATTTCAATAGGGGGAAATGGAAAAGGGAAGAGATTGGGGAAGTTCAAGTTTAATTGTCATCACTAGAAGGGGAATTTGAGGGCTATGAATGGAAAATGATTTCTAAAAATTCATGCTATACCAATAGTTTTAAATTTTTGGTATATCCTATACCAACAATTTCCTAAGTTGTTGGTAATATCTCTGTGGGGATAGGTCTATACCAGCAGTTCCTTGGAACCATTATTATAGTTCCTTAGAACTGTTTGTATAGCCCCCCAATTACTTTCATCTAGTATACGCCCCCTATAGACAACCTATCATCAAAACATATATACAACCAATAACATTACATATTCAAAACATGACACATATTATATATTTTACATTCAATTGATTAATAACTTAAAAACCAATTGATAACACATATATACAATCGGTTTCAGTCATAAGACACCATCCACATGGTTGGATGTGTCATAAATATGAAGTTAGAAATGGAGAAAATTAATATCTTTCTTTAAACAAACATCACCATGACATAGAACCACCCCTTTTTGACCCATAAGGGCATGTTTGGTTTGTTAATTTGTGTTTAATAGTTTATGTTCTATTTCACTTCCTTTGTAGACTTTATGTGAGATTTTGAATTGGTTTGTTATACATGCATGTATCATATAGTTTTTGCATCATGTATGGTCCATGTGGTCCATCTCACAAATACACCATAGACGGATGATGATATTTTGGGTCATATATTCTATGAACCCTAAGGTCATACAAGATTTTCGACAAACCTTAAGTACATTTTATCTTTGTATTCTAAGTGGGGAAACTACCTTCCACTAGTTTTTCTTAAACCCCCAGTGTTTATGCTATTTTTTGATAACTGAGAGGTTCTCCAGAGGCATTGTGACGATGTGGTCCTAGTATGGTCAGGGATTCGGGTCACGCACGTCACACTCAGCCACTACTGACTCCTCCAACAACCAAAAACCTTCAAAAATACACATTATTAGAAAAAAAATTAAACAAAATGATACATCAGAATACATGGGGTGTTACATATATAGGTCTTAAGAACTCAAACGTTCAATCATACGTTGATTGAGCGTTTCATATAAACACTCTAAATGTTTCAACTCTTGAAATGTTCAGTTGAATCCCATTGATTGTTGTTTATTTCTTAAGAAATTATATAAGGCGTTCAAATTCCTCAAATTCATCACCATATGATGAACAACTAAGTATGATAGCATTTAGAGTGAGAGAAGGAATAATTTTACACGTTATCGCATATTATGCATGAATATGCTACTCGTTTGACGACGAGACAACCACCTTTACATGTCCAGGGGTGACACACTATCGGGTCGTGTTTTGCCCTAACCCAACCACTGGGTTGTTGACTTTAAACTCCTCCACTTACCCTTTTCAAATCTATAGAATATTTTGATAAAATGAAGGTTTTATCCTTTCATAGAAATTTATGGACAACTGTATTCCCTCTAAAAAAATGGGAATTTTTTTATTTCCCCAAAATAACAAAATTTTATTTTTTTAAAGAATTAATATATCTCACACTCAGAAGCAAATTAACGCGAATGACCAAGGGGGATCTAATTTATGTTTTAAAAAAAATCCTTGTATGCAATATTTTTTATGTTTAAAGTTAAGATAAGACTTTAAAATAATCATAATCTATAGTTATATTTGAAAAAATAATAATTTCTACATCAATTCACAAATACAGGAAAAAATTAATTTAAAACATATAAAAATTATAACATTTAAATAATTCATAAAATTTTCAACCCTAAAAAAATGATAATTTATAATTTTATTTAAAATAACAATTATTTATTACTAAATTCATAAAAATAGGAGAAAACCATAATTTTACAAACATAACAATTTTTTATCTTTTAAATGCCTAAAAAAATTATATTTTTTTAAAGACAATTTTTTTTAAAGCCATGAAAATTTTATTGTAAAAAATATTAAAAAAATATTATAAATTTTCAAAGGTTTAATGATAATTATTTTTTATAAAACATATTTCTTCTAAATAAAGAGAAATTAGTAAATTTTTAAAGGTGTAGACACTTTTTGTGATATAATTTTTTTAATGGCAGAGAATTTTAATAAAAATTTTAATGGAATTGAAATTTATTCATTTTAAAATGGAAACATATTTTTTGAAAAAAACCCCACCTTTTAATGTAAATATAAGAAAATTAAACTGAGAAATTCTGTCAGAAAATGTCACAAGAAAATTCCCCACAAAAAAAAACAACATGAAAATTTTAATAAAAAATTCCACAAAAATTTTCCATTAGAAATCTTCATCAAAAACCCCAACTAGAAAAATCCAATAGAAATTTCATCAAAGAAAACATTTAAAATCCATTAGTAAATTTTATTGTAAAATTCACTCATAAAAACATATTTGAAAAAATCAATGAAAAATTTCACTAGAATGTTCTACTAGAAATGCACTAAAAAATTCCATTGGAAATTTTCACAGTAAAATTCAACTTGGAAACTCTATCACACCACAACAGATCCCACACTATTAAATTCTATCCTTTATCAACACCAGATACAATCATTCATAATGTGGATGTCTTTATCACCACTTGCTAAAAGTGCTAATAAATGACACTTTTATCATCACTTTTTTTAGTGTTGTTTTAGTATTGATAAAAGATATATTTCATAAAAAAATTATATATCATTAAAAAATGTATATTAATTTATAAATATATTTATATTAACATAAATATAATATATTTTATTAAATATGCATTTATAATCAATATAGAAGATATTCAGTGGTAAATAGTTTATAAAATAATTAAAAATTATTATTAATTAATAATTTGATAGTTATTATTAAATAATCGTCATTTAATAACAATTAGATGATTTAAAAATTTAATAAAATAATGAACAATTTATGATAAGTTAAAACATGACTTGAACTTCAAATGATCATAACTTTTGATATGAATATCCATTTAGGATCTACCATATATCAAATCAAATCTTGCAAAAAAATATAAATCATAATGGCCCAAGGAACCCTCGATAGTTTTCTTCGAGGAAAAAAATAGCCAATAATCCCTCTAAAACTGTTTTTTTGTTAGGATACCTTAATTTTTGAACATTGGAATTTCAGGCCCATTTGAGAGACTCTTCTTATCTTTATTTAGGGGAAAATTTAAATAAAAAACTCCAATAAAAATCCCACTTGAAAATAACATTTTAACCCACTTGTGAGAAAAATATATTGCAAAATTTATCTAAAAAAATTCCACCACAAAAATATTTATTTAAAAAACATTAATTTTTTTATTACATTTAAAAGGATTAAAAAAAATAATTTATTTTATAAATAGAGATATTTAATTTAAATAAATAGAAAATATTTGTTTTTTAAAATTCAATAAAAGAAATATAAACTTCAGTATAAGAAATATAAACTTCAACAAAGTGAACATGAACTTCAACACATGTAACATAAAATTAAACCCACGTGACATGAACTTAAATTCCTTGAACATAAAATTTAAACCACAAAACATATTCATCAAACATAAATTTAACAAATAGAACTTATGGTTACTTAATTTGAGATAAAAAACTCAAATCTATCACTCATATAACATTATAAATGTAAAATATAACCTTAGAATACCTATCATTTCATTAAAAACTAAAATAAATATTCACCATGTAAAGGTAAAAAATAAATTAAAGCCAAAAGGTGGTGTGAAGGGTGAATATAGAGAGTAAACCTAAGAAGGGGTTCATCATTACAAGAGGGGGGAAATGGAAAAGGGAAGAGATTGGGGATGTTCAAGCATAATCATTATCAATAGAAGGGGAATTTGAGGGTTATGAATGAAAAAATATTGCAAGAAATATAGGATATACCAATGGTTTTAAATCATTGGAATATGTTAAGAAAATGTTGGTATAGCCTATACAAACAATTTCGTAAGATGTTGGTAATATCTTTGTGGGGATATGGCTATACCAATAGTTCCTTGGAACCATTATTACAGTACTTTAGAAGTGTTTGTATAGCCCCCCACCAGGAAACAACTTTCATCTAGTATGCACCCCCTATGGACAACCTGTAAATAAAAAATACATACAACTGGTCACATTACATATTCTAAACATGACACATATTATATATTTTACATTCAACTGATTAATAACTTAAAAACCAAATGATAAAACATAGATATATCAGTTTCAGTCATAATACACTATCCACATGGTTGGATGTGTCATAAATATAAAGTCAGAAATAGATCAGATTAATATATTACTCTAAACAATCATCTCCATGACCACTATTATCTCCGGTCATAACTACCATCACGCTCATCATGAATGTAATCACTTTCACCATTATTTTCTACAACTTCAACACTATCACCACCAGGAAATTATTCACCTCAATCACCACTAGCATCGTTATCACCATTTCCCATGGCATCATATGAGGAGCGCATCATCAAGATGCATGTATCAAAAACCCAAACAGTATCTGGTGGAAATTATGGACATAAATCTATCACAACTTTAATAAACTAGTTTTTACTTCTTTCACGCTCTTACATAACTATTTTTATGGCCTCTATTTCTTCTAGACAAGTCTCTTGCAACTCAATGCCAGTGGAGGTGTTTGAATGTAACATCTCAGAATGATAAAGTGTTAAATGACTAAATGATATAACTCAAGTGAACATGGTGTGCTTTTATTTTTTGGTGCATACCTATTTTGAACTCTACAGTTATGTGTGTTTGGCCTCAGGTACTGATCAATATGGGTGACCTTCTTGGAAGTTTCCTATGGTGTGTGTGAGTGACGGAAAAGGACACTGGAAAGAACATGTGTTGGCCTATAGGGACAGTAGTTTGATGATACGTTTGATCACGTGGGTGGGCCTTAGGTATAGGACCACGTGTCTGCGATGAAGCTAGTGGTCCCTGGTGGTCCAGGACCTGGAAACCATATTAATGAAGGGTGTCTGTGGTGTCAGTGGGGCCCAGTTGTTACATTGGTATCAGAGGAGGAACCTAGTCTTAAGTGTGGTGACACTGTCTGGGTTGAGATGTAGGGTCCAGAACGAGGATGTTGTGCTCTATGCGGGTGAATGTAACATCCTAGAATGTTAAAGGGTTAAATAAATAAATAATATGACTCACATCAACATGTTGCACCTTTATTTTTAGGATCCTACCTAATTAGAACTACACATTTAAGCATGTTTGGATTGAAGTAATGATCAAGATAGGTGACCTTCTTGGAACTTTCTTAGGATGCGTGTGAGTGAGGACAAAGGACATTGGAAAGAACATGTGTTGGCATGTGAGGACAATCATTAGTTTGATGATCTGTTTGAGTATGTGGGTGAGATCTAGGTAGGGGACCACATGTATGCGGGGAAACTGGTGGTACTTAGAGGGCCAGGACCCGATGACAATGTTAAGGGGGAGTGTATGTGTTGTCTGTGGGGCCTGGTTGTTACATTGGTATCAGTGGAGGAACTCTATTTTAAGTGTGGTGGCACTGCCAGAGTTGATTTGTAGGGTCCACAATGAGGATGTTGTTCTCTAGGAGGGGGGGAGGGGGGTGAATGAAGCACCACATAATGATAAAGGGTTAAATGAATTAATTACATAACTCATGTCAACATGGTGTACCTTTATTTTTGGGAGCCTACCTAATTAAAACTCCACAATTAAGCGTGCTTGGCTTAGAGAAGTGGTCAAGATGAGTGACCTTATAGAAAGTTTCCTTGGGTGTTGAGGATAAAGAAACATTTTCTATGGTGTGTGTGAGTGAGTAAAAATGGCACTAGAAATAATATGTGTTGGCCTGTGGGGATGGTCATTAGTTTGATGATCCGTTCATGCATGTGGGTGGGCCCCAATTAGAAGATCTATATAATATTTCATCCCAAAGTATGCACATACTTCATAACAACCTAGTATTTTTTTGTGGATAACCATGAAAAAAAATCAATAATACAAAATAAATTATTAACACAAATCATAATCATTTTCAATAAAAACCATAAAATTTGAATAATACCTTAAACTCGTCACTCATATAATAAGCAATCATCTATTAGTACTGTATAACTAGACAATCATTGAGGATAGGTATACCCTCTAACTCTATTCCAAGTCTACTAGTCAAGCCAACACATAACTCATGCTTATATTATCTCTATAATTTCCCTAATCCCATCAACTGTGCATCCCTCAAATCTTGGCCATCATGAAATTTAAATAAAAGAAGTATGAAAAATATTAATCTATTTAAATAAAATATTAATATGCATTTTAATTTCAAAATTTTCTTATCCATACCTCAACCCATGAATTGGTTTTGATTTGATCCTCGATGTGTCTCAATGAGACCAATAGCATTAGAATGATGTCACTATATTTTTCTAGTGTCACCATAAAACTTATACACTCTTTAATATTTTTACCAATTAATTGGTTGTCTTCATTGAACTATACCATAATTTGCGTATGGTTGTTATCCCAACTAGGTTAAATAACCTAAGAGGGGGTGGGGTTAATCAAGGTATGATATATTAAACAAGTTTCCCCTTTAGATTTAGTTTCATCATTTAAAAAACACTCTTATCTCCCTTTTCCATAGAAACATATTAACATAAATGAAAGCATGCATGAGACACAATAATTTTACTTGGTTCACCCATACTAGGCTACATCTATGTATCATACAAAGGCAATGTGAATTTGTACCAAATCCATTAAAGTGAACTATTGTTACAAATTTCTGGGAAGTTTCCTAGGGTAAATGCAAGTTAGGACAAAGGAAACTGGAAGGAATATGTGTTGGTCTGTGGGGATAATCATTAGTCTGATGATCTGTTCGAGCATGTGGGTGGGCCCCATATAGGGGATCACATGTCTATAGGGAAACTGGTAGTCCCTAGTGGGATAGGATTTGATGGCCTTGTTAAGGAGTAGTGCCTCCACTGTGAGTGGGGCCTAGTTGTTACATTGAATCTACTAAAGTGGGCCAACACATAGTGATAATGATAATCTTCCCAGGCTCATAGTGGACTCTCCCTTGGTGCCCATCTCCTAATACCTATGAAAAATAATCATTTATCCAGAAGTTGTCAACTTTATTCTCATCAAGGGTCTCTAAAGAATTTTGTTGACAATATAAATGAGATATTTTGTTATGAAATAAATATTAAAATTTTAAAGCAATAGAATAATACTTACAATATTTTCTTACATCTATTCGTTAATAAAACTCCTGTATTTCTTCTTTTTACTTAAGAAAAACAATTTTTCTTGAGCCAAACAATTTTGCTTGAGGTACACGAACTTCAATGTTCAACAATGCCCACTACAAATTGAGGAAGTTCAACAATTGAGGTACAAACCCTTCAATGTTCAACAATTGAGGTACACACCCTTCAATGTTCAATAGTTTCACATCATGGTGCACATAAGGATAGACCATGATGTTGTCTAAACCACCACATCATGATTTGACCTTTAGTGAATAATCCTTACATGAAATTTAAATACAGAACCTAGAGGTTCTAGAAGTAGTGTCTCCATTCATTTATTTGTTTCCTTTGTTATACCATGTGGATCAACCCATTAGAAGATCTTCCTCTGATGTATGTTTCATATGGAATGACATGAGTTCATTTATTATAGGATGGTGTGTTATTTATTATGGTTAGTCTTATGAAATGATTCCTATTTTGATGATGTTGATATATGTTTTATAGATGATCATGTTATTTGTGTATTATTTTAGGCTATTATTTTGAGGGTATAGTTTTCTTATTGATATAATATCTGATCCTTACCACTA
Source organism: Viscum album (assembly GCA_963277665.1). Taxonomy (NCBI): domain Eukaryota; kingdom Viridiplantae; phylum Streptophyta; class Magnoliopsida; order Santalales; family Viscaceae; genus Viscum; species Viscum album. The sequence goes on along the minus strand of OY728153.1, from coordinate 1,544,481,442 downwards.
GTTGACAACCACTGTTATATAGGAAGGCATCCTTATGCATAGTATTTTCTTTGTCTCCGACCACATCAATTATTACCACGACCATAACTATAAGTAGTCACATTCTCTTTGAGGGAATAAAGTTGAACCATTTGTTCATGCTTTATGATTTATCATCAAGAGATCATTGTTATGTTAAACAAAAAGAATCCAAGAAAGTAGTTCAGAATATTTTATAAAGTCATTTTCATGATATTATTGTTGTAAAAGCACACTGAAGGCATTTAATGTAGAAAATGTATTTTCTAATATATCCATGTCAGAAATATTTTCTCTAAATTTTTTAGTTTTGATGTGATTTTAAACATAAAAAAATTATATTCACTCGTTGACTTAAAATTTTGGAATCAAAAATGACTTCATTCATAACAAACCATTGGTAAGATAATTAAATGAAATTATTCATACATTTCTTGGAGATTTATCTATAATATTAGAGGTAATTTCACCATTAAGTGATGATGACATATGAATATCATATCTCTGACATGGTCTTGTTTGAAATTGTGATTAGTCTCATTAACCATATCACTTAGGCCATTTTCATCTAAATAGATTCCAACGTCCAAAATTCATGGTATGTAATTATTTATTGTGATAATGAGGATGAGCAAACTAAATTTAAAAATGTTCATCATAAAAAATATAACTTACCTATTAATATAAATATCATTAAGTGAGTAGAGTTTTTACTGATAACGTGTTTTGAAATTATAATCTTAATACTAATTGAAAACACATTTTGTAAACATAAGTGCAATGTGACATTAGTTTCAAACGATTGATTGAAAAAAAAATTAAGTGAAAATTAAAACCAACTGATGATTAGTCCTGAATTGACATAAAAAATACTTTGTAGTTTATATGGATTGAAAACAATTTAGATCACCTAAGAAAATATGGGAAAAAATTTCATGATCTAAAAGTGATTTATAAAAAAATGATAAAACTCTAAACTTTCATAGATGAGGGTTCTAAGATAATGTGAAGAACATGATAAAATAAACAGTATACATATAATATCTTTGAAAAAAATGATATATTCAATATTAAAATGATTGAAATAAATTTATTGAAAAAAAATCCATCAACATGATTTTTTTAAAAGTATTTTAATAATATAAAGAGCAAATTTCAATGTGATTTAATGATTTATATTCATTTAATCAATGTGATTTAATGAGTTATATTTAGAAAATGAATATTTATTACAAATTAATTTATATAATATATTTCTATAATAATCTTAAATATATTTATTTTTTGTTTGTGTTTGTGTGTGTTTGTAAAGATATATTAATATACAGTTGCTGCAAAATGTGTGTGTATTTTCCTATGTGTGTGTCCCTACCTAAACCAAGCCATAAAATATTTCCCATTCAACAATTGAACGACCCAAGATTATTTCATAAATTGTGACAAATAGTAATCTTAAATAAAGAAATAAATAAGGAGCTTCAATTTGAATACCAACAAGGGACAAGCTGCCTGCGACTATTTTTGTACAAATAAGCACTTCCAAAGTCTTCCATCACCATCGTCTCGAACCATGGTTTCATCGGCAACTGTCACAACCTTCTTCCCCTTCTTATTCATCTAGGTAGAAGGTGTCACCTTCAAAATCTGCAACAACTTCTCCGACATCATGTGGGTAGCCTGTTGGAATAACTCACATTATATTTGTTTAATATTATTATAATGGGATAATGAGGGATATAATTTTCAAATTGATGGACTTTAACATTTATTTAAATAAACACCCACGAATAAATGTTTTATCACTATTTAAAGGGTTATTTACTTTCCAATTATGTTTCAATCAAATTCCATTATGTTTTGTCATGACACGCCTTCACCAAGATGAGAGAAGGGAAAACAGATTGCCATACCCTTCCTTCTTCAAGTTGAAGGAGAGATAATGACCCCTGAGACCCACCTTCAATATGTCATGGAGTGGCGACTAGCACCAAGGGTATAGAATCACACACAAGATGGAAGGCATTACCCTTTTTCTTTATTAGGACCGGAAGATAAGATAGTAAATCCCAACAACACCAAAACTGGAGGTAAAAGTAAATCCAAAGAAAACGATACACATATGCATGTTACAAAAGTAAATGTTACAAAGTACAAGGAGACTACATAGGTAAAGTACCAAAGAAAAGAAAAATAACAACTGCAACTATCCCAACGTCTGAGCTAGTATGGCCCTGCATGATCCCTGAAGTCCTCCTGGAAACCTGAAAGCAGTTTTATATATGTAGGGCGAGCATACGAGTATACTCAGTAGGGAAAACCAAAGAATCTCGTGCACAAGTGGGGAGGCATTCTAATGCTCTGTGAGAAAAGAGCCAAAGCACCTAGCAAGGAAAACTATCCACCCAAGCCTCACCAAGGTACACTCCCCAAATAACACATGTCAAGTAATGTATAGTAATAACACATCGATGTTTGGGTACCCCACGCCACTTTCATACTGGTTATTGAAGTTATCCTACGCATCGAACAAATCTCGCCATTCTCACCGCAGTCCCACTACCACACCCTGCCCACACACACATGGGCCACAACCACACATCCCGCCTGCAAACACCTGGGCCACAATCACCATCTCGCCCGCAAACACCTAGGCCAAAATAACCATACGTAACCACCCCCACAAACACCTGGGCTAGAACAACTACTGCCATGCTCGAAGACACCTGGGCCTCATCCCAAAGATTCTTGGGAAACAACCTGCCCGCACACATGTGGCCCAACCACCACAACTACCCTACCCAAAGAATCTTGGGCTATAATGGACCTCAGGCCATCACAGCCTGCTTGAAGAGTCTTGGGCTATTCAGAAAAGGGATCAGAAAAGGAGCTAATAACCATCCACTCATAGGAGTGTTGGAAAAAACACATCACCCATGAAATGGGGGTGTTCAACACCAAGTGCTCAAATTGGGTGGGGCACGAATAAGAAACATAAAACTATAATTATATGTATTGGTAACAAGAACTCATCCCAACCTAGGGTTTCCAAAGCCAACCTAAGCACAAACACCCTCATTTATATTCATTTATAAAAGAAAATCACACCACTCATGGCCAAGTCACAACTCATTCCCAAAACCAATTCCCCATTTAACCCATTCTTGTTTTCATGTTCAAGTGATCCCGTTTAGGTGAATTATACACTATTGGGAAACTAACAGGCATAACCACAAGACAAAAAAATAGAAACACCCAAACAACAATTTAAGCATTCACACCCAGTTCTCTTGTGAAGTCACAACAACAAAGGGATAAGTGAGATCCCTCAAAGTACTGGAACCAAACCAAGCCTCGAGATACAACCCCACATAGCTTCAGATTCAAAACCAACAACCATGCCACAATAGAGGATCCCATCCTCACCCACGTCACTCCATAAGCATCAAGAAGAACAAACATACATACCACCAAGACAGAACAAGGACGTTTCCAGACTCAAGTACATCATTCACTAAGTTCTCCTCTTTCGGTTTGGTTAACCGGGGTTATCACACAAGGATTGTTGTTCACTGGACATTCATTTAATCAGTCAAGTTTACGTATTTAACCAAATTCCTGTGTTGGAACCATTAAATTACCACAGAAGACAAGGTTTCATTAGTGCGCAAGGAAATACCACCAACAACCATGATTTTCAGTGAGCATAGCCCATACAGTTCACAACATATAGAAACTATAAAAGAGTACAAAAGAATTTTCAAACACACCCCATAATTCTTTAAAAATCTATTTATTATCATTGTTAAGGTTTGGTTTCATCCATTCCCACAGAAACAGTAGCGTACAGACCCCGCATGTTACACAGTAAAGAGAGACGAAGGAAAACCCTACTTGTTTGATCAAGGATCGAAGTTCTTCTCCACGTGCCAAGAACTAGGGATGTGCAAATTGTAGGGGAGGAACATCAGTGACTCCAAGGATGAGCAAAAAAACTCTAGCACAGGCACACCACAAGCCTCAGTAAGGGGGGACTCCAAGTGTACCAGGGAGAAGAAATAAATCTAGCCAATAAGGGGAAGGAATAAACTCTAGCGTGATATAAAGACAAGATTCTATTGTTACAGGATAAGGAATTTTGAATGGATAAAAAGTTAGATCGTAGTTTCCTTTGTGTTTGGGAGGTTACACACGATGGGATTCATTCTTATTTAATTATTCCCATCGGGGTGGTGGTATAACAGTCGAGTGTTAAACCGTATCTTTTAAAAGAAGGAAAAACGCGCAACGGGGGCGGAACTAGAAGGTACGAGGAAGGGCATGACACCGAGGAAAAACCACACGTTTTGGTAACTTAAGGGTTTCCTGACTCTTGGGGGATTTTATATATTATTTATTGGCTTTAAATGGATTTTAAAGGGGTATTAAATCATATTTATGTTAAAAATATGTTGCAAAAGTGGAAAAAGTTGAAATTCAGAAAAAGAACGAAGACCCTCGGTGAGGACATAGTGCCACTATCATGGTGCCACCATCACCGTGTCACCCTCATGGTGCCACCATCACGGAGTCACCCTCACGGTGCCACTTTCACGGTGCCACCGTGACCAGTGTGCGACTGTCACGGTGCCACCATAACCGGTGGCCCCATGATCGGCGCCACCATTTCAGTGGATCCGTGTTTTGGAAAAGTAATGGACCGGGTGGATCCAAGCCATTACATTAGATACCTCTCAAACTATTATCGCCCTCGAGAATCAAAACTAGACCCGAAGAAAATAGGGGTTTCTAACAACCACCTCAAAAGATACCTCTCAGGAGTGAACCTCATGGACATCTAGGAATACATCTTTCTTAAGTAACCAGGAAACATTCGAGGGTCAAACTGTCCAGTCATATGGGCTTGGGAGTTTCTTCCTCCATGTCAAGATACTATTCACTTTGGGTGGAACTGAATCGCCCGCACAGGTTTAATCACACCCACATTAATGCGTCTTGATTAGGGATAAGGTCCTCCCCTCCCAATAGTTAGGACTCTTCACACACATCCACAGAATAAGGAAAAACGAATGTTCCATAGTTAACAAGGTAAAGCATTCCATCACAACAAGTACAAACAAAACAGAACAAAACTCAAAACAGCTCTGGGTAATGGGCGCGCATCTGCGTTTCCTGTTCCCAGGTTCTTTCCTTGAGCCCGCCATGCCTCCACAACACACAAACCAAAGGAATGGTCCATCCACAGAGCACCTTATCCTCACAATCCTCGATTCTCACTGGCCTTTCCAAAAAATTCATGTTGTCCTCGATATCTAGCTTTCCCCAGTCGAGGAAGTGTGAAATGTTGTGTAGATACCATCGGAGTTGTGACACATGGAAGACGTCATGCATTCTCAGTAGCGGCGGTGGTAGCGCTAGCTGATAAGCCACTTCTCTGACCCGCTGAAACACTTCGAAGGGTCTGATGAACCTTGGAGAAAGCTTACTCCCCCTTCTGAACCTCTGTTGTCCACGCTGAGGGTAGACCTTCAAGAATACGTGGTCCCCAACCTCAAACTCCAAGGGTCTCCTCCTATTATCGGCATATGACTTCTTCCGGTCCTGATCCGCCTTCATCCTCACCCGTATAAGCTGAACCTTCTCCGTCATGCTCTGCACCACTTCCGGGCCAAGAACACCTACTTCCCCAACCTCGATCCAGCACACGGGTGAGCAACATGGACTTCCATACAAGGCTTCGAACAGAGCCATTCCAATTGTAGAGTGATATCTATTGTTGTAGGAAAACTCTACCAGAGGCAAGTGTCACACCCACAATCCCCCAAAATCCAGAATACATGCTCGTTGCATACCCTCCAATGTATGGATGGTGCGCTCTATCGTTCCATCTGTCTGGGGATGGAAAGCAGTGTTAAGACGTAGCTGGGTTCCAAAAGCATGCTGGAATCCCCTCCAGATTCATGAGGTAAACTGTGCATCCCTATCCGAGACTATGGACCTCGGAACTCCATGCAATCGCACCACCTCATCCATGTGCCTCCGTGTTAAGGAATCCACTACACTCGAATCCTTGATCGCCAGAAAGTGAGCCGATTTCGTCAACTGGTCCACCACTACCCAGATAGCGTCGGAACCTCCTTGAACCTTGGTTATCCCTATGACGAAATCCATCGAGATGTCATCCCACTTCCACTCAGGGACATCTAAAGGTTGTAACAGACCGCCTGGAACACGGTGTTCAGCCTTCACTTGCTGACACACTAGGCACTTGGCCACGAACTCTTCCACCACCCACTTTACCCCGGACCACCAAAACTGAATCCTCAGACCCTGGTACATCTTGGAAACTCTCAGGTGCACTGCTAGGGGTGAGTTGTGGAACTCACCAAGAACCCTCTCGTGCATCGCCTCTAGAAAAAACAACTTACCTCAGAAAAGCATCTGATTCTGACCATCCTCCATCCACCCTTCCGGAGCATCGCCTTGGTTAAACTGGTCATGCATCACTTCACTCTCTATGCCTCACCACTAAGACTCCTCCACCTGCCGTAGTAGAGAATAATGCACTTTCATCTGATACAGGCAACCTCTACCACCATCCATCCTCGCATCTAGGTGTAGGGAAACCAACTCCTCCATCACCTTCCAAGCATCTGCTGACTCTCGAACCGCGTCCTTCGGCAACTTCCTGCTCAAGGAATAAGCCACCACATTCCCTTTTCCTGAGGTGTAAGAAATATCTAAGTCTTATTCCTGAAGGAACTCCATCCACCATCGCTACCATAAGTTCAGGGCCCGTTGGGGGAAGACATACTTCAAGATTTTGTGATCCGTGAAGACCACGAAGCGCTCCATGATGAGGTAATGTCGCCACAAATTTAGTGCAAAAAATGACCACTGAAAGCTCCATATCATGGGTGGAATAATTTCTCTCATGGGGGAGCAACTATCTAGACCCATAAGAGATCACCCCTTGTCGTTGCATCAGCACACACCCAAGGCCTTATCCTGAAGCATCACAGAACACCTCATACGCCACCCCTTCTTCTGGAAATCTCAGCACTGGGGCACTTACCAACTTCTCATTCAGATAGCTGAAGGCTTCTTCGTACTGCCAATTCCACACGAAATCCTGGTCCTTATTGGTCAAAGCCGTCAAAGGTGCTGCAACTCGGGAGAAGTTGGGAGCGAACCTCCGATAGTAACCTGCCAGTCCAAGGAAACTACGAACCTCTGCCATGTTCTTGGGTGCTTCCCAAGAAACAACCACCTCGAACTTCGATGGGTCCACTGTCATTCCCTACTCGGAAACCATGTGCACAAGGAAGTGCACTTCTTTCATCCATAACTTGCACTTGGACAACTTCCCATAGAGTTGGTTCTGGCGTAGGACCTCTAAAACTGTTCTCAGGTGATCAACGTGATCCTCCTCTAATCTTGAGTAGATTAGGATGTCGTCAATAAACACGACTACGAACCAATCTAGGTATTTCTGGAAGACTGAGTTCATGAGCCCGATGAACACAGCTGGAGCATTTGTAACACCGAACAACATGACCACAAACTCAAAGTGCCCATATCTGCACCTAAAGGCAGTCTTCGAGATGTTTCCCTTCTTCACCCTCAACTGGTGATATCCTAACTATAGGTCAATCTTGGAGAACCACCCTGCCCCTTTTAACTGGTCAAAAAGGTCGTCTATCCTCGGGAGAGGGTAATGGTTCTTGACTGTTACCTGATTCAGTCTCTGGTAGTCTATGCACAGCCTGATACCACCATCTTCCTTCTTTGCGAATAAGACTTGATCACCCCATGGTGACGAACTTGGTCGAACAAAACCCTTCTTCATCATATCATCAATCTGAATCCTCAACTCTCGTAACTCAGAAGGTTCCATATGGTAGGGAGCCATTGAAATCGGATGAGCACCATGTTGCAAGTCTATCCCAAACTCAACATCACGTCGAGGGGGTAGACTCATCACCTCCTCAGGGAAGATGTCTATAAACTCACTGATGATCCTTGGGACTTCCACCATTTCTGCATCCACCGACTCCACTGATAGTTCAAATAACAAGGAAAGGAGGGGATCCTCTCGCCTGCTGCTTTTCTGGCAACCCCGCTCGCCGATGAAAGTTACACGTCAGCCGCCCAAATATGAAAACACGACCCTTCCTCGGAACTAGTCAATGATGGGATATATAGAGAACATCCAGTCAATGCCTAGGATGACATAGTATAGATGTATCTGCAACATTAGAAGATCCCTGATAGACTGACGTGGCCCTATCATCAGTTTACACCCTCAGAAAACATAAAACAAGTTGGTCTAACCTCCGACTGGTGTGCTCAGCACCAGGGGCACTGGAAGTCTCTCAGCGTCTAAACCCATAGCACATGCTAGACTGGGTGCAACAAATAAGTGAAAATATCCTATATCGAACAAGGCATAGGCAAGAGTACTAAACAAGATGATCATACCTCAGATGACTTATGGCCCTGCTAGAGATACTGCCTATGCAGTGTGTAATTGTCCATGCCCAGCTCCCCTGCCTCTCGGCTATCGACCGCCTCCCCGACCACACCCTGGTTGAGGTCCCTGAGGGGAACCCTGGGGTTGGCCTCCTCCTGCAATTCCTACCCTAGGAGGAACTGGAGCTTGCTGTCCCTGCTGCTGCTGTTGAAAGGGCCTAGTTGGAAACTGCTGCTACTGAGGTGGGCGTTGAACCTTCCCACCCTCTCTGTATTGCACTCTGTTCGGGCGCTGTTTCCGAAGGTGCCCATGGCTTCCACAGACAAAGCATCTCGGTCCTGGGCCCGAAAGGAAAGGGTGAGGGCTAGGAGATCAGAACTGGAACTGCTGAGGCCTGCTTCCTACTGGTCAAAACCTAGAAGGTCCTGATGCTGGAGGGCTGCTGCTGACGGCCTTCCCCTTTGACGAGCCCAACTAGATTCCCTCTCACGATACACCTCCCAGTGTGTGAGTCCTTTCCACCACTTCAGCCTTCTTCTGGACCTCCAAGTACGTCGGTAGGGTGAAGGGAGTAACAACATACTGTAGAGAAGTTCTAAGTGCCTCCTCCAAATGTCTCGCCTGAGACTCCTCATCCGGAAAGAGGTCGGGAGCAAAGTGAAGGAGATCCTTGAACTTGATCCTCAATTCCCTCACTGACATACCCCCCTGCTGAAGGGAGAGTAGTTCTTGCCTCTTCTCAGAATTCATTGTGGAAGAGATGAATTCCGCCTGGAACTCCTTCTTGAAGTCAGTCCACATAACCTAAGCCTCCCTCTTCTCCCCAAGATAAAGCATCCACCACTGACGCGCTGCTCCATGCATTTGGCTTACATACAGAGGAACCCAATACTCCGTCGGAGCCCGGATCAAGCTGAAAGCTATCAATAGATCCTCTAGCCATCTCTCTGTCTCCATGTCTGAGATGCTACCCTCGTACTTCTCGAGGGTCTGCCGCTGAAAGGAAAAAAAGCATCCTCTGTCATTGATCATCCTCCTCCTCTCGGTAGGCCCTCTACTGATTAACCAAGTCAACCTCCTGGGCCTCAATCGCCCGCACTACTCGTGGTCATCTCCCAGGTGCCATAGCTGCATGGTTAATAAGGAATTCCTAAGACCGAGTAGTGTAGAATATTGTTCTTAAATTTTCTTAGACTTCTTATTCATTTTAAATACCCAAATACCTATTAAACACAAGAACACAAGTCATTATGATGCATGTACCTTCCCTAGGGTCTCTACCCAGCAATCAGTGTAGCCTTACTTGGTCGTTCGGTAGGCCCAGAGTCCTTGCATCAGATCACAGGGGGCCCTAAAATCCCATGTCCTAGCCGGTCTTCCCTGGCCTATTTCATGCACCAAGAGAACCCAACACTGTTACCCTGCCATCCCTTGCAATCCTCACTGTGCCTAACTCCAGAATCCATCCTATCTCTCAACCTACCTTTGATACCATTATGTCACGACCCGCCTTCACCAAGATGAGATAAGGGACAATAGATTTCCATATCTTTCCTTCTTCAAATTGAAGGAGAGATAATGACCCCCGAGACCTGCCTTCAATAGGTCTTGGAGTGGCGACTAGAACCAAGGGTATAGAGTCACACACAAGATGGAAGGCATTACCATTTTTCTTTATTAGGATCGGGAGATAAGATAGTAAATCCCAACAACACAAAAACTGGAGGTAAAAGTAAAGCCAAAGAAAACCATACCCATATGCATGTTACAAAAGTAAATGCTACAAAGTACAAGGAGACTACAAAGGTAAAGTACCAAATAAAAGAAAAACAGAAACTGCAACTGTCCCAATGGCTGAGCTAGTATGGCCCTGCATGATCCCTGAAGTCCTCTTGGAAACCTCAAAGCAGTTTTATATATGTAGGGTGAGTATACGAGTATACTCAGCAGGGAAAACCAAATAAACTCATTCACAAGTGGGGAGGCATTCTAATGCCCTGTGAGAAAAGAGATAACCAAAGCACCTAACAAGGAAAACTATCCACCCAAGCCTCACCAAGGCACACTCACAAAATAACGCAAGTCAAGTAATGTATATTAATAACACATCGATGTTTGGGTACCCCTCGCCACTTTACCACTGGTTATTGAAGACATCCTACGCATCGAACCAATCCTGCCATTCTCACTGCAGTCCCACTACCACACCCCGCCCGCACACACCTGGGCCACAACCACACATCCCGCCCTCAAAAACCTGGGCCACAATCACCATCCTGAACGCAAACACCTGGGCCACAATCACCATAAGTAAGCATTCCCACAAACACCTGGTCCAGAACAACTACTTCCATGCCCGAAGACACCTGGGCCTCATCCCGAAGATTCTTGGGAAACAACCTGCCCGAACACACCTGGGCCAACCACCACAACTACCCTGCCCGAAGAATCTTGGGCTATAATGGACCTCAGGCTGTCACACCCTACCCGAAGAGTCTTGGGCTATTCAGGAAAGGGAGAAGAAAATGAGATAATAACCAACCACTCATAGGAGTGTTGGAAAAAACACCCTCCCCCATGAAATGGGGGTGTTCGGCACCAAGTGATCAACTTGGGTGGGGTGCGGATAAGAAACATAAAACTACAATTATATGTATAGGTAACAAGCACTCAACCCAACCTAGGGTTTTTAAAGACAACCTAAGCACAAACACCCTCATTACTATTCATTCATAAAAGAAAAGCACAACACTCACGACCAAGTCACAACTCATTCCCAAAACCAATTCCCCATTTAACCCATTCTTGTTTTCATGTTCAAGTGATCCTGTTTAGGTGAATTCTACACTATTGGGCAACTAACGGGAATAACCACAAGCCAGAGAAAGAGAAACACCCAAACAACAATTTAAACATTCACACCCGGTTCTCTTATGAAGTCACAACAACAAAGGGATCAGTGAGATCCCTCAAAGTAATGGAACCAAAACAAGCCTCGAGATACAGCCCCACACAACTTCAGATTCACAACCAACAACCATTCCACAATAGAGGATCCCATCCTCACCCATGTCACCCCATAAGCATCGCGCAGAACGAACAAACATGCCACCAATACAGAACAAAGACATTTCTAGACTCAAGTACATCATTCACTAATTTTTCCTCTTTCTGTTTGGTTAACCGGGGTGATCACACAAGGATTTTTGTTCACTGGACATTCATTTAATCGGAGGAGTTTACGTATTTAACCAAATTCCTGTGTTGGATCCATTCAATTACCACAGAAGACAAGGGTTCATTAGTGCACAAGGAAATACCACCAATGTCCATGATTTTCAGTGAGCATAACCCATACAGTTAACAACATATAGAAACTATAAAAGAGTACAGTACACTTGTCAAATGCACCCCATCATTCTTTAACAGTTAGTTTATTATATTTGTTAAGGTTTGGTTTCATCCATTCCCACAGAAATAGTAGCGTACCCACCCTGCATGTTACATAGTAAAGAGAGATGAAGGAAAACCCTACTTGGTTGATCAAGGATCTAAGTTCTTCTCCATGTTCCAAGAACTGGGGATGCACGACTTGCAGGGGAGGAGCATCAGGGACTCCAAGGATGGGCAGAAAAACTCCAGAATAGGCACACCACAATCCTCGGGAAGGGGGGACTCCAAGCGCACCAGGGAGAAGAAAGAAATCCATCCAAGAAGGGTAAGGAAGAAACTCTAGTGTGATATAAAGATGAGATTCTATTGTTACGGGATAAAGAATTTTGAACGGCTAAAAAGTTGGATCGTGGTTTCCTTTGCGATTGGGAGGTTACACACGATGGTATTAATTATTATTTAATTATTCCTATCAGGGTGGTGGCATAACTATTTTGTGTTAAACCATTTCTTTTAAAAGGAGGAAAAACATGCAACGGGGGTGGAACTGGAAGGTACGGGGAAGGGCGTGACACTGAGGAAAAACCACAAATTTTGGTAAGTTATGGGTTGTCCGACTCTTGGGGGATTTTAGATATTATTAATGGGCTTTAACTGGATTTTAAAGGGGTATTAAATCATTTTTACATTAAAAGATATTTTGAGGGAGAAGAAAAAGTCGAAAGTCGGAAAAATAACGAAGACCATAGGTGAGGACATGGTGCCACCATCACAGTGCCACCATCATAGTGCCACCGTCACAGTGTCACCCTCACGATGCCACTGTGACCGGTGTGTGAAGGTCACGGTGCCACTGTCACCAGTGCCACCATCACGGTGCCACCGTGGCCGGTGTGCGACTGTCACGGTGCCACCGTAACCGGTGCCCCGTGACCGGTGCCACCATTTTAGTGGAGCCGTGTTTTTGAAAAGTAATGTACCAGGTGGGTCCGGGCCATTACAGTTCCATAACTTCTACTGTAGAAGAGAAAGTTGTAAACTGATAAAAATCCTTTTAAGTTGGAGAAAATCAAGGAGATTCAAATCAAGAAGATCCAATGAATCAAGGTATGTCTTATCTTATTTTGAATTTTACTTATCTATGTGATAAGCACCAATTTTAAAGATACTAATATAAATTAAATTAAATTACACGTGGTATTAGATAAGGGTTATGAAATATTTGTTTTTCCATATTTAAAGTTATTATGTGTTGCGTTAAATTGAGAATCGAAAATCTGGATTATGTTCTACAAGCAATGTGTTGAGTTAAATTTAATTTTTTCCTTATTTTAAATGAATGCTAATATTAATAATAATAATGTGTGGTACAATTTTCTGAAATCTAAGTACGCTATGAATTTTTATATTAAATTAGAATACGCTGCCTCTCTCTTCAATTATTGGGTATTTTGCAGCGTTGTTTCATTTTTTGATAATCAATTGTGCAATTATTTTTTTAAAATTATGAATCTATTGTGCATTTTTTTTCTCTTCCCAAATATGAAATGACTTTTTTTGGGAATCCCAATATGGTGCCTCTTCTCATGTTTTTTGATTTTGAAACCTCTTATTTGTTTATTATAATAATTTTGAATTGGTTTCAAAATCCATAGGAATCTGATATTATATTTGAAATTTTTGAGATCAAGTATGCAATATTTTTTTTAAATCTTCCTCATGATTTTATAATTTCGTATTATTTATTTATTTATTATTATTTCATATTAAATGGGATGAAGTTGTAGTAAAAAATGATTTTCATTATCTGAATGAGAAAATAATGATTATTTATATATATATATATATATATATATATATTTATTTCTATTTTAGATGTTGGAAGGTGTTAAATGTTGTAATTAAAAAAAATATAATATTGATTTGTCATTATTTTAAATAAGTATTAGAGTTTTATGTTTTATGCCAAAAAAATTAAAGAAAGTGTAAAAAAAGGATTTATGTTTATTAAAATTTATTTATATTTATAATTATGTTATGTTATAATGTTTTATCTTTGGAACATTACTACATGAGATTTTTTAATCACCAAAATGGTCAAATCATAAAGTTAAAATTGTTCCAAAATTATGTTAAACTGATATTTATTGATTTCTCATTAATTTGATACTATTATCATATTTTATGAGTAATTAAAATTCATTATTATGAGATATTTATTAATTTCCTGAAGGTAATTTTCATATTCTTATAATTTATAAATATAATTTTTGTCAATATATATATGCATTATGAGATTTATTTATATATCCAATGATAATAAATAAATCTAATTGATGTGTGTATTATTTCCAAATAAAGTCAATTTAATTAGTGTCAATTATGTTTGTGTATTAGTGTATCACCCAAAAGAGAATAATAATACACATTTATGTTAAATAATTCGTCTGAATCAATGTATTATTATTATTTCAAAGCATTAATTTTAAGCATGTATTTATTATAGTTAGATTTTCTTCATCATTCCACTCACAGTCATCAATTGTTCCGATCTTTAATGGATTAAATTTCTCTGATTGGAGTGAGAAAATCCAATTTCCCCTTGGTTTATTAGATCTTGATTTAGAAATCCTAGTAGAGAAACCTTCCACTACAATGGATAGAAGTAGCGATGGTGATAGAGTATATTATGCATCATGAGAAAGATCAAACAGATTAATTTGATGTTCATGCGAATGAGCATAGAAAGTAACATCAAGCCAAGTTTCCCTAAAACTAAAAGAACTAAAGAAGTTATGAAATTTGTGGGAGATTGATCTCAAACTACTAATAAATATCTTTATGGTACATTACTGATTACATTGACCACCATGAAGTTTGATGGTTCTCGTACTATGCATGAGTATGTCATTGAAATGACAAATATTACAGCAAGACTTAAGTCTTTAAAAATAGAAGTGGATGAAAGTTTACTTGTATAGTTTGTCATAAACTCATTACCGTCTAAGTATGGACCATTCCAAATGAACTATAACACCATGAAAGATGAAAGGAATGTGCATGAATTGCATAGTATGCTAGTTCAAGAGGAAACACATTTAAAGAGTCCAGGAATCCACTCCTTCTATTTTTTGCATCATCAATGAGGAAATAAGCATGTTATAAAGAATCATTGAAAAAGAAACAGACCGTTAAAGGTTAATGAGTCCGCTATAAAGAACCATAAGAACGCAAATAAAGATAAAATTCCATTTTTGTGGGAAAGTTTGACATTTCAAAAATGATTGTCTGAAACGTAAGGCTTGGTTTGAAAAGAAAGGTAAGAAAAATGCTTATACATATTATAAATCAAACTTAGATGAAGTTCCACACAATACATGGAGGATTGTTTCTGGTTGTACGAATCATGCTTCTAATACTATGTAGGGATTCCTTTCAACCCAAATCACAAGCCCAATTGAAAAGTTCATCTTCATGGAGAATAGAGCGAAGGTTGCAGTTGAAGCTGTCAAGACTTACCGTTTAATACATGATAGTGGATATAGTTTAAAATTATTTCAAACCTCTTATGTGCCTAGTATATCTAGGAATTTGGTTTCTTTATCAAAACTTGATGCTGCTGGATACTTTTTTAATTTTGGGAATGGATATTTTAGTTTGTTTAAGCATACACGCATGATTGAATTTGGTTTATTAGATGATTGTTTATTATATAATGGTTTATATAAAATAAATATTAATAATATGTATGGTGAAATACTTATGACCTTGCATCATAATTTTGGTACTAAACGTGGTTTAGTAAATGAATTGATGAGTGCACATATTCTTGCATACACCTAATTACCCATTACTGAGTTGAGGCACATTGGTGGTGTCCTACTGAGTATGTATATGCTCAAACCCTGCATGGACACTCTAGTGGACATGTGGCATTCCATGTGTTTCTTTTCAGGTACCTAATTATTAGTAGAGTTATTTTGGATCTTCAAGTCTTGGGTATCATAAGAGTCAAAACCTCAATGAATTCAGGTCTTAGGTAAAATCTTTTAATGTTACCGATTGATGTGAAAAGTTGGATTCTTGGGGTTCCCTGAATTTAACTCATGAGGCCTCTACAAATATAACCACCTCTTTTTGACATAGAAGTCTATGTTTGGTTTGTTAATTTGTGTTTAGTAGTTTATGGTCTATTTCACTTCCATTGTAGACTTTATGTGAGATTTTGAATTGGTTTGTTATACATGCATGTATAGTATAGTTTTTGCATCGTGTATGGTCCATGTAGTTTATCTCACAAATACGCCATAGGTGGATGATGATATTTTGGGTCATATATTATATGAACCCTAGGGTTATATCAGATTTTTAAAAAACCTTAAGTTCATTTTATCTTTGTATTCTAAGGGGGTAAATTTCATCCCATTAGTTTTTCTAAACCCCCGGTGTTTACGCCAACCTTCAATAACTGGGAGGTGTGCCTAAGGTATTGAGAAAACATGATCCTAGTATGGTTAGGGATTTGGGTCATGTACGTTACACTTAGCCTCTGTTGACTCCCCCAAAAACAAAAAACCATAAAAAATACACATGCTTTGGAAAAAATTTAAAGAAAATAATACATCAGAATACGTGGGCAGTTATATATATAGGCCTAAGGAACTCAAACGTTTGTTCATACATTTATTGAGTGTTTCATACAAACACTCTAAATATTTCAACTCTTGAAATGTTCTTCTGAATCCCATTGATTATTTTTCAATGCTTAAACAATTATATAAGACATTCAAATTCCTCAAATTCATCATCATATGATGAAAAGATATGTATGATAGCATTTGGAGTAAGATAAGGAAGAATATTACATGTTATCACATAATATGCACGAATGTGCACAATCCACCATGGCATAGTGTCTTACAATACATCATGGTGCACATAAGGATAGAGCATGACATGGTGTAAACCACCACATCATGGTTCAACCTTTAGTGCATAATCCCAACATGAAATGTAAATACAGTACCTAGGTGAGACTAAGGTTATAGTAGTAGTGTATCCATTCATTTATTTGTTCCCTTTGTTATACCATGTACATGATCATCCCATTAGGAGATATTCCTCTGATTTATGTTTCATATGGAATGACATGAGTTCATTTGTTATATCATGGTGTGTATTATTTATTATGGTTAGTCTTATGAAATGATTCCCATTTTGATGATGTTGATATTTTTTATAGATTCTCATGTAATTTATTTACTATTGTATGATATGATTTTGAGGGTATAGTTTCCCATGATATAATATCTGACCCTTACCGCTAGTCGACAACCTCTGGCATACAAGGAGGCATCATTGTGCATAATATTTTCTTTAACCTTGACCACATTGATTATTACAACGACCAAAACTATAACCAATCACATTTTCTTCATTAGAATAAAGTTTAACCATTTGTCCATGCATCATGATTTATCATCAAGAGTTCATTGTTATGTTAAACAAAAAGAAGCCAAGAGTGTAGATCAAAATATTTTTTAAAGACCTTTTCATGATATTATTGTTGTAGATGTAGGTTTCGGGTGCAATGGAAGCGCATGATGGGTGTGTACCCAACTTTTCAAATGTTCATAATCGATGATTAATTCGGGATCAATACGATGATGAATGCCAGTATCCACTGAATTGAATCAAAGATAAAATACAAAGGAGAGAACTTGGAACCGACAAGAGTGGATTGACATATTTTGTTTATAATTAATTTAATTAAATTATAGAATCACCTCCAAGGTGATTCTTTATTCGTTGATACATTCGACCATGGTTCTAAGGTGAAGTTTCGTTGTGATGTATAATCCAAGGATAGGAATCCTCTAGAGGTGATCCACACGTTCTCCACGTATCTCCGAACATCGTTGAAAGAGTCCCCGGGTGCTAGCACAAAATATCCTTGCGCTTGAAATGTCAGCCTTTGATATCCTTGAGATCGCTTCCAAAGCATTCTCCTTGATCTGGTGGAGGGGGATCTCTCTCGTTTTTGAGAGAGTTATTGGAAAGGGAAGAGTTCTCTAGGCTCGAGATCTTTTCTCCAAGGATGTTGTGCACACAACAATTGGTTAGCTGAAAAAATCACCCCTTGGATAATTTAGATAATAATAACATAACGAGGAATTTAATTCACTGGATAATAATAAATAATTAGCACACGCGTCATTACTTAATTTATTATTCCATATGAAACCTCATGTCAAATAATTATAGCAATGCTATTATTTCTATGACATGAGCTTAACTTTCATGTTATATTTAAATATTATTTAACCAAATAATGTTTAATATTATTTCTCACTGGACCCATAACTTGGTCTCCCAATCCTCCTCAATATTTATCGGGCCTTGAATAATGAATATTTATTTTTTAAATAAATATAATTGCATTATTCGCTGATAAATAAATATTTCATCCGCAATATATTTTCTCGAATAACTAGTGATGAAATAAATGCGATTAGAAATACTTGAATAATTATTAAACCACAACCAGGAATAATATTTATTAAATTTTTTAAATAAATAAATTATTTAACTGAGATATTGGCTACAGTTAGTGTGTGACCCTCTAGGCATTTTTCTCTTTGGCATTAGACGGACTTGCCTGAAGTCCAAGATTATTGTCTAGCAATGGGTCAAGGAACTCAAGGGAAAGAAATTTATGTCGCAATGACTTGTCACATCATACGAATGCTTACCATGTAATATAATCCCTTTTTCCTGATATCTCCAATCAAGCAGGTTGCATGCAAGTGTCATCAACCCATGTGCTCAATTTCTCATTCTTTGACTTCTCAGAATTGAACTTGCCTAGAGAACACCATGGTCATTGATTTAGTTAGGCTATATCATTTACATCAAAGGGAATGAGATATCTACTTCCATAGAAGTGAAAAATCCTTTCTCACATTATTCATTAATGTAGTATTACTCATGATGCACCCAACATATCCTACCTCACCGCAAACATATGCCGTCACAGTTTTCATCAATACATCTAAGTGCGTGAGTCATAATACCCATTAATAATAATCTTAAATTTTAAGGACCAATACACATGTCCATAGATAGGAATATCCAATGACACTTATGAATGTGGATTTTCTACTGACAAGTCTTATTCTCATAATATTCTCTTGGATATTACCAATGACACACTCCATGAAAAGGTGCCTCAGAGTTTCATGAGTCCCCACCCCCGATAGCTTGTATTATCTGTGTCCCTTCAAATGATAACATCATACCATAGAACATATATTCAATAATAGTGTCATGGCACTTTCGGGTTCTCATCATAGCAGGGATCTTCTATGGATTTTTAATGAGACAACTATTCTTAGGACATTATCACATACTATGTCATGAAGAAGAATAATCATGATGCGATAAGTAGTTTATTAATATTCATCCAATTAATAGAGGTTTATCATAAAGTACAAAGAAGTTGGTTTCTAAGGCACTAAATCCAACAGTAAAATCATGCTCATGGAATTTGATGTAGAAAATGTCTTTTCTAATATATCCATGTCAGACATATTTTCACCACAAAATTTTAGTTGCGATGTGAGTTTAAACATAACAGGATTATATTAACTTACTAATTTAAAATAATGGAATCACAAATGACTCCATTCATAAAAAACCATTGGTAAGATAATTAACCTCAAGTATTAATACCTTTATTTGATATTTTTCTATAATATTAGAGTTCATTTTAACATTAAGTATTTTATCTTCAATTTTTTTTTGAGATGATGACATAGGAATATCATATCTCTCGCATGGTCTTGTGTGAAATCATTATTAGTCTCATTGACCATATCACTTGGGCCATTTGCATTTATATGGATTTCAACTTCCAAAATTAATGGTATGTAATTATTTATTTTGATGATGAGGAAGAGGAAAGTGGATTTAAAAATTTTTATCATATAAAATAGAACTTATCTATTAATATAAATATCATCAAATAAGTAGAGTTTCTGCTCATAACGTGTTTTGAAATTTCAATTGTTATACTAATTAAAAACACATGTTGTGTAAACGCGATTGCTATGTGACATTTGTTTCAATATATCAATTGAAAAAAAAGTGAAAACCAAAATGGGATGTTAATTATTTATGAACTAAGATAAAGTGAAATTTTCAATTTATATCAACTAAAAACGATTTAGATTGCCTAAGGAAATTTGGGAAAAAATTACATGATGCAAAAGTGATTTATAAAGAAATTAAAAAATCATAAACTTTCTTAACCAAGGGTTCTATGATGATGCGAAGAACATGATAAAATAAACAGTATAGAGATAATATTTTGAAAAAAATGATCTATTAAATATCAAAGTGAATGAAATAATTTGATTAAAAAACAATTCATTAACATGGAAAATATTTAATGAATTTTAATAATGTAAGTATAATTTTTCAATGTGATTTAATGACTTATATTAATTTAATCATCATTCATGCTCATCACATTCCACACACCTATAGAATAGTATTTTATTAATGTAATAAATTTGTTTTATTAGAGCTAAAATGGTGATGAGGTTGTCGGCACATAAAAGTTGTTTGCTTTTACCAACATTTATTTACAGCTTTAATAAAACTCAAAAAATTAATAAATTATTCTTTAGCCCAAAGGAAAATTTATTGACGCTAAATCCACACACTGTGTTCAAGACGGATGGATACTATTTCACCGGGGTGAGGTGTGTCCCAAACCAATATTCTTAGTTCTTTAAGCGCAAATTCCCAGATGAACACCTACACCTACCCGTTGGATGATGAGACAACCACCTTTATGTGTCCTGGGGTGACACACTATCAGTTCATGTTTTTCCCTGACCTGACCAGTGGGCTGTTGACTTTCAACTCCTCCACCTCCTCCTTTCAGATATATAGAATCTATTGATGAAAGTACAATTTTATCCTTTCATAGAAATTGATGGAAAACTGTATTCCCTCTAAAAAAATGGGATATTTTTTTATTTTCCAAAAAATAACAATTTTTTAATTTTTAAAAGAATTAATTAATTACACAAAAGAATGTGAATAACCATGGGGGATAGGTTTTATGTTTAAAAAAATTATTGAAATATTTTTTATGTTTAAATTTAAGAGAAGACTTTAAAATAATGATAATTTATAGTTATTTTTGAAAAAATTTCAATTTATAACACAATTCACAAATACAAGGAAAAATTAATTCAAAACATAACAAATTTTATAACGTTTAAATAATTCATAAAAGTGTCAACCCTACAAAAAACTGATAATTAATAATTTTATTTTAAAAAATAATTATTTATTACTAAATTCATAAAAACAGGAGGAAAACATAATTGTACAAAACGTAACATTTTTTTATTTTTTAAATGGCATAAAAAATATTGTTTTTTAAAGAAATATTTTTTTTAAAGCCATGAAAATTTTATTTTAAAAAAAATTAAATAAATATTATGACATTTCAAATGTTTAATGATAATTTTTTTGTAAAAAACACATTTCTTCCAAATAAAGAGAAATTAGTTAATTTTTAAAGGTGTAATCAATTTTTATGATAGCGGAAGCAGTAATACCATACAATAGAACTAAACAGCAAAACACTGATAATATAAATAACCAGATGTCATAGCATACAAATATGATGTTGCATGTTACTTGTTCTAGGAAAACAACCAAAACATGTTACACTGTAGTAATAAAAAATATAAGTACCAATAGTACAAAAAGGAACAAAAGAAACTCATAAGCATCAAAAGGCTCGGCTTGGTTTGATGCTCTCCTACTCCTAAACATCAATCAAGTACTTGTAGAAGGGTTATTACCATTATCGACACCTGTAACAATATAATTTGTTTGGTCCAAAAAACATGTCCTAAACAAGGTGTGAGACTAAATCCTAGTAGGCAACCACCCAAGATCTGTTCCAATCTATTAGTGAATATGTACAACAGACAGTGTGCAATAGGGAAAATAGTAAACTAGGAATTAATCAAAAGTAAACAATCATACAAGTGCTGGTTTTCATTTACATTCATTTTATGTTCATTAGTAATTTAATTACCTTGTATTATATAAGTCTCAAGATCCAACCTAGGCTTGATGATCCCCGTACAAAAGTAATCACAACAGATGTCGCAAAAGACCATCTAAACAAGTATAAGTGAAGAATGAATCCAAGCTTGTGCTTTGACTTGACAAACACGCCATAAGTCATTCCATTCGATATTCAAATTATTTGTAAATTTCAACTCATGACATATAAAAAACTATCAATAGAGCCCATCCTTGGTAAGTATTATTGGATTCAAGGTTCACTCGTTATTTAATAAATTCTACATGATCCCGTCCACTACATTCTTGGTTCGCTCAAGACTTGTCATGATAATACCTTCTTTGAGTCAGTCCATGGTCTTTTAACTGAGGCCATGGTTCACCCAATTCATAAGGTACAATAGTCATATAAGCTCGACCTTGCTTTTTAACCGGAGGTTAAGGCTTTGTCATTGCTATTTACCCCTTTATCATTTTATATAAGAAGAAACACATGTAAATTAAACTATTACATGGTTTTAACATCAATAAATCATGTGGAAAATTCATATCACAAGAAACAGATGTAAATTAAACTATTACATGACTTAACATTTAATCAACTTCATTTTAAACAGCCCAAGTAGGGAATTCAAGGCATGCCTCATAGACATCCTAGGT
This sequence comes from Viscum album, assembly GCA_963277665.1. NCBI lineage: Eukaryota > Viridiplantae > Streptophyta > Magnoliopsida > Santalales > Viscaceae > Viscum > Viscum album. The sequence goes on along the minus strand of OY728153.1, from coordinate 1,544,458,788 downwards.
CAAACGACCATTGTAAGAACCCGATTCTTTCCTTGAGGTACATATCTTTTTTTTAGTTTTCACTTAAAGGAAATGAAGGAAAAAGAGGCTTACACACCATGTATTTTCAAGAACACACTGTGTAATATGGTTACACACCATGTACTTCCCAATACACGACATGCAAGGGTCTGGCTAGAACCTATATGGAAAATGTATGGACACAGTGCGTATTTTTTAGTACATGCCGTGTATTTTTCTTTTTTTGGATGAATCGAGTAGTAGCGTCGTTTTTGTGAAAATGATCAAAGGGCTCATCTGAATTCGATGAGCAGCACACCAGAAAAATAATTTCCTCCCAAATCTCCATTCGAACTCTGATTCGATTGTTGTCGGAGGCATTTGAACCCAATCAGTAAGCTCTCAATTCCTCTTAATCCGTTCTTCTTGACTTATTTTCTCAACCTAGTTATATAGAGTTAATATTTTTGCCCATTTTTTCATATCTACTCCAATTTAGGTTGATTTGAAAGATGAAACTGGACGAGGAAAGTCATACGAACATGAGGTAAGTTGTCTTGGGCCTTTCATAAATTGTCATGATGTTTATATACGCTGAAGTGTCGCACACCCATTTTTGGGGTGTCGCTTGATTTATAATTTACTTTTATTGTTGACTATTAGTGTTTAGGTAATCAAGTTAGTGTTTTAAAGTATGAATTAGGTTGTTAACCTTGATTAAGGGCCACCCCATGGGTGTGTTTCCATTGGAATGATCTTTTATGACCATTTGGATGAGGTTGCCGATGAGGCATGCCTTGTTTCCCTTATTGGGTATTCAAGTATTAATTACATTTATAATGGAATTGAAATAGTGATAAATTATGATTGAATTGATTAAGGTTTTGGGATTAGTGATTTTCTATTTTCCTCATATTATGACTATGACTTTTTAAACATGTTTGGAATGTTTTTCTCCAACTATGAACCCACCCAATGAGTTAGTTTATGCTATGGCCTTGTAATGGTTTAGATTACATAATAGGATTGTTATGTAAATTGTTCCCATGTGAGTGATTTACTATTTAAGCCATGTTATAGTTTAATTCCCATGTATTGCTTTATATATGAATCATGACCACGTGAGTTATTGATGTTAAACCATGTGATAGTTTAATTCATATGTGTTTCTTGTTATATGATATGTACCCACATGAGTTAATATGTTAAAGTCATGTAATAATTTAATTTACATGTGGATTCTTGAATGAAATGGTTAAGAAGGGATAATTATCAATGGGAAAGCCATAATCTTAGTTAAAAGAGAAGTTTGGGCTCATGTGACTAATTGCACCTTATATAACTTGGGTGAACCATTGTCTTAGTTAAAAGACAATGAATGGGATTAAGAGGTTAATTATGTAAATGCTGTGAGCGAGCCATAGATAGGGTGGTCAGGCTCATTGAGGCTTATTTAAAATTTCGAGTGAACCGAGGATCCATTGAGGGATACCCAGGTCGGGCTCTATTGGAAAATGATTCAATGATTTATATGTCACGAGTTGATTGTTACTTATACGGGGGGTCATCGAGCCTAGTTCAGACCTCGAGAATTTTATATAATTCAAGGAACTTGAATAATGGAAAGGATTACTTATGACACGTCTTCCAAGACAAATCACAAGCTTGGATTCAGTCTTTACTTATACTTGTTTACATTGTCTTTAGAGACATCTATTGTGTCACACCAACCATTTTTAATTATTTATTTTATTAATTTTATGGACATTGGGTAGTATGAGTTGAAGACCGGCTTAAAAATTTTAGGTTCTTATTTAAAAACGCACATTTTGGCCTTGACAACATTCAACACACCACGGTCGAAGCTGCGTGACTTTTCCTGAGTCACCGCGCGACCTCGCTCGGTCCATTTCACGACCTTCTCGATGTTTATGGCAAACAAATAAAATGTAATGAAAAATGAAATTGAAATAAAATAAAAATAAGCGTGGTAAAATTTAAGGAATTATCTTAATGATGATGATAATAATATTTTTTGAGAATATTGTTTTTATTAATAGTGGTAATAGTATAAATATTTATTAAGTTGTTATTAATATTGTGATAATAATTATTATTGTTAATATTATGTTATGTTATTACCATTTTTACTCTTATTGAATTATTAATATCATTAATGTTGTTATTAGTATTACCATAAATTATAATTAATTAATTAATTAATAAGAGAACATAAAATAGAAAAAAATAAGTAAAATAGAATTGACTTAATAATGATAACACTACAGAAAAATCACTGTATAGTAACGGTTTAAACTGCGCCCATATTCTTTTGTGGTGGTTTCTAAAAACCACCGCTAAATTGTGTGTTGGCATATAATACGTGGTAGTTTATTTAATTTAGCAGTGTTTTCTGGTAACTGTCGTAGAGATCGCATTTCACGGTGGTTTAAACCATCACAAAAAAAATCCTTTTGTCTGGGAAAACCACCACTAAAGCCGTGACCAACTACAGCAAAATAGTAATAGAAAATAAAAACTATCTTGAAAATATTTTAATCACTACTAAATTATTGTATGTAGTGGAGGTTTTAACCACTTATGGTAGTAAGATTTTAAATTATAGCGGTGGTTAAAACTGCCGCTAAAAACCACCAATTTACTTAGTGGCGGTTTAAACCACCGCTAGAGGTAGATTTATAAAAAAAATTCAGCTTATTCTACCACCCTTGTACCAATGCCCTGAAAAAAATGTGCCAATTTCACATGAATATAAATCCTACATCCAAAATAATACAAGGAAACCAACATTTTCATAAGAAAAATCACTTTCAAATCCACACACTTATTCAATTTGGAAACACATAATAGAGATAAAGAATTTTGTAGGGTGGAGAAATATGATATTATAGGATACCACATTGTGGTCTAAATATTGCACTGTAAGAGTTCTAAAAGAAGAAGATCATTCCATGGAGGGAGTTACTATGAAATTTCAATTATAAATTCATAAGGGATATGTACTAATCAAGCCATAACTCATACCATTTCTTCCTATAGGATATTTACCAATTTGTTGGGATCCTGATTCAAGGAGTGAAATATGATGAGTTCTTCCCTATAGAGAATGTGTGGGAGGAATAGGAGAAAATTCCAACTCTTTTGTGGCCATTTACACATTTGGTGAAAGGGACCAATGCAATAAGCTATGAATAAAGGACATCCCATTCAAGAAGTAGTTGAACTACTTCCTGAACAAGCTAGATGAAAATATATAAGAGTGGTAGAACACATTCCCTTGTGTATTCAAATGGGGAAGGGGAAAATGAACAAAAATATTCTATTGAAGAGATATTGGATGCTGTGGGGCTATAAAATAATGTCTAATTCTCCCATGTTTAGGCTTATAAGGTTAATTTACACACTGATCTATAGCTGGATTCTTTCTATGAGGTATGCACACATGGGGGTGTGGTCGAGGACCATTATTAAGGTGGTGATGTTTGATACATAGTATCCCATCAATATAGATGTTTCTATATTGGAGGAGTTATAAAATGTTCTATATTAGATCAAAAAAGGGAAGAATATTCTCCATGTATGAAATCCCTTTCACTTCTTATATTTTTATGTAGTATCACACATGGGGGGATATGATTATTGAGAAAACATCTCTCCACCCTGCACCAATTTCCATCCAACAATTCGGAACATCTCCTGAAGCTTCCTGCCCATGTCGGACCCTATGGATGTGCTTAAAATGGGCAGGTCAAGAGAAAAAATCATGTTTCACCCATTCCCCCTCTCAACAAGGATGATTATTGATGATGTTATGGGGACCATCAAGAAACAGTCGTACCTCATGGCCTTATATGGTGGGGTACTAGTGGTGAGGGATGATTGCAAGCTGAGATGTGATCTATACAATCCACATCAGTTTGAAAAGTTAGTTCAAGAGCATGTTGTGACTGACTCCAAATGCATATAGTGGTTGTGTGAAAAATTCCAACCTTCAATCCTAAGGATAATATGGCACATATTCATGCATAAGGATGGGAAAAGGGAGACAAGAGATCCCACCACCAACTTATACCTACATGCTTATCCATGAGTACACATAGTGTAGGGAGATCATGTTTATTAGGATATATGCTGAAGTGAAAGACTACAAAGGCTGAGAAAGGAGTGGATCCACAATAACATGATCAAGGGAGAGTAGCTGGTGGTGCTCATCAGGGATGCAGAGTCATCCCAGTGGGTTATTATGTATTGGTTGTATAGGAAATTTGTGACATTGAACAAGTGGGATCCATAGGTAGGGAATCATATAAAGGATCTATACTCTTGAGAATGTGATAGTATGATGAAGGAGATCCCTATTTGGCGGCATATGAGTACATTTTTCAATGGTTCAGGGAAGTTTTTTCACTATGTAGATATCCTTAGTGATTTCATTTTCACCAAATCCTAGGATAACGGGGTCATCCATAGAATGTTCACAAATCTCTATGGGATATAGAAATAATTCAATATAGATTTGATGCATATCATCAGGCTAGTCCATGCCATGTTAGGCTTTCACATTCACCATGATGAGGCGATGTGGTTTTTAACGGAGCATTTGGATCAGATCAATTCATGGGTAACTGAAATCCACCTTACTGGCCAAGTGAAGGTGCTTATGGTCATATCCACCCTTCCTAATATCTACCAGGTAAATATTCAGATCTTAAACATCAAAGATACAGCTATTCTTTTAGAATTTCTTCATGATTCCTTTTTCACTTGTTCAATAATTAAGAATATAGGAGGGAGAGGTTTATGATGTGTTTGATATGGATTCAGAGGGCTACCATGAAAGGTGTTATTCCAGCCATTGATGACCACTTACCTGCCACCATGAATCTTAATCCATGCATTTTTAAATTTTAAGGGCATCAGTGCTAACCTCTTGGTACTCTCTCGAAGATCAACAATAAGAGGGATATGATCTGAGATGAACTTTGGAAATTTAAACCTAGATATTTCAGTGGGGGAACTCTTTTAATTGATCTAAAAGAAACATATATCAAGTTTACTTTCCTATCTTCTATTTATATTGATCCTTCCCCATGTAAATTTAGTTCTATAAATAGTAACTTCAGTTAGGTTACACTGATCTAAGTAGCAAGAGAAATCATCCACAGTAGTTTGAGAAAAGTGTGGTCCAATATTTTCATATGGTCTTAGGAAAATATTGAAGTCTCCAATAACTATCCTGTTTTGATCCATATATGATTCATAAATATAAATATTCATTAATACAACATTAGGATTGTAAATTCCTAGTGTATTTGGAAGATCGGGTTCATAATATATAAAAGGTAACATGAGAAATCATGAAAATGTTAGGTTATGAAAATGTTAAGTGAAAACTCTGCGCCACACATGATACATATACAAATCGACTGTTACAATATTTTTCCAACATATCAACAATACCACTAATCATTATCCAATGATGAACACAACTCATCACCCTCTCCACCTCCATCTCTACTTCATGCTACCACCTGTAAGAACATTATATTGAAAATTAAATATTGTTTTATATTTATATTTATACTTAAAACCAAGAAATGTTTGAAAACTAAATGATTTTGAATTTTTGTGATTTAACTTCTCACCACCCATCAATGCAATACCACTAGGGGAAGATTCAGTCATCTTTTTATATAAATCAATCACTAATTTATGCAAAGTGGATATCTGATTCCCTTGTTCCTGAACTGTGTTTTTTAGAGAAACAATCTCTCTCTGAGTATCTCGGGGTAATGAATTACTACAACCAGGAGTAGATGTAGCTGCAATCTCCAATGAACTTCCAAAGACCTCAGATAGTACAGGTCCCAAACCCATCCTGCACACTCGACTAGGATGCTCCTTCCCAAGATCTTTAGCAACTGGGTCATCCTGGGAGACTGAGTAGGACTACGCAGGATTGGCATCCCATAGTTCTTTAATTTTTACCTATAAATAAAATATTAGTCATATTATAATAAATATATATTAATATAGTGACAACTGATAATAAGTTATTATAATAAAAAATGAGTTCATACCCCAACTTCTTTGGCAATCTCATTAACAAAACTTCCATTATATTTTTTGTGAACATTTAACCACACTTCTATTTGGGATGTTGGGTGTCCTAAACTCTGTGACTGCATTAAACAAATATAAATTAACAGTTTAATATTAAAAATATAATATTTTATTATAAATATTTAAACTAATGAAACTATTACCAGAGTCGATTGGCTTCTAGAAAAACTCTTTGACCCTACAATGTGGTGGATGACTTGATTATCCTAGCTTAATGTATTATTCATTGAAAGATCATGAAATAAATAAAATTTATTTTATTTGTAATGTATTCAATGTTATTTTCTCTTCATATACATGTATAAATGTAAAATAATATTAATATAATAATATATATTTAAATACCATCTGCTTCTCATACGATGTTTATCAACAAAAACTTTCCATTGCTATTTGGGTACCCCATCGAGTATCTTGTCATGCATCTGTTGGGTGGTCAACGAAGTATTATTGACATCACTCCACAACATTTATTTAAATTCTTTTTATTTATTGCCTAGATTTTTCAATGTCCACATTCATGGTAGCACATCAGCAACCGTAAAGTGGAAAAACATATATACACAAAAATTCATTTTGAAAATATTATAATTTAATAACATAATGACATTAAATTATACCATAATGTATTAAAATTACCTTTATTTGGGAATCAAAAAATTCATTTTTCCAAGTTGAAGGCATATGTCTCCAATCATCATATGAAATAGGAAGGTAAACCAGCTCTGCGGCCAGCTGGCCAAGAATCTGGACAAGTAATCCTGTAACGTCATCCATTGGGACCCCATATGAATCAAATGGGAAAAAAATATTCTCTCTGGTTAGATTCCATACATATGAACTTTTTATATTTTTCTCCATATTTTCATTGTTTTCATCTTCAATGAAAAAACAGTTAGCATAAAAAAGTGCAATAAATTTATTCATATTAAAATTTGTACCTATAACAGTCACCCTCTAGTATCCCCGGGAAGAACTAGAAGTGGCATGATTCTACCTCACTACTGAGGCTCCTAAAGGGGGAGGTGGTGACTGAGATGCTAAAGGGATGCTCACAGAGGGTTTAAGAGATGGTTCATGGGGAGATGGTGCAGAGGGACAAACAGATGGTGGCTCAGATGTCGTAGGGAGTGAGATAGATGGATCATCTTCTTTCTTTGTGGTTGATGAAATAATATGACACTTCCTCCTTGGAATTCCTGTCATTTAATAAAATAAAATTATGTTTAGAAAATATATTTCAAAAAAACTATGCAGAAAAAATTAAAAATGATCACAGATTCACAGTACTAACAAAAAAAAATTACATAACAATGAGAATGAATGACTGCACAAATGAAATAACTGTTTTCTAAATAAATTCATAACTATATATACAATAATTTTCCCCTTTAATCATGTTATTTTCCTACTCCATTACTCAATCCACTTCATCCATCCTTGCTAGACTAATATTTTAAATATCATTATGGAAAAATAAGTTTTCTTCTTGATGTTGATGAGATTCAATGTCAGAGGTCAAATCTTCCACTTCATCACCCATATCATACAAATCTCTTTGTTTTACATGATCAAATACACTACAACCTTAATCCACAATATCATTCACATAATATACCATTTTCTCTTGCGATGATAAGATATACTGATCATGTAGTTCACAATCACCAACATCCATCAAGCGAGAGAAGTTCACAGAAGTAAATTCCAAGGAATCTCTTTTAACACTTCTGATAATATCGACCTAATTAAATTTGAATAAAACAACTGAAAAATGACCATGGTAGTTTAATTCAATAATATCAGTCAGTTTTCTATAGTAGTCCACTTCAAAAAATGTAAATATACCACTATTAAGTGTTTTCAAACCCTCTTCTCGATCGTCTGTACGAAATCTAAATCCATTCACATTGTAAGCATCAAACTTTATAACATTTTTTAGAGGACCTTGAGAAAGAAAATTAAAATCTTCTAACAATTCTGCTAAAGTATCAGTATTCATGATCTAAAAAAACATTATTAGATTTAAAAAATATATGTGTCAACCTAATATCCGTATTTATTTCAATATTTAAGAACTTACACATCATGAAAACCATTCTACAAGCTCTTTATTAACATCTTTCATTATATCTTTATCATTTTGTGTTCAACCTCTCATTTGTCTCTTTGTTTTTATCTTCAACTCTTCAATAAATAGATTTGAAATTTCACTATTCAGTAACACATATCTATGTGCCTGTAATAATTTCATTTCTGTCAGTGTAACATTTGAGGTCCTCCCAAATGATCGGCCAATAGGAGGAAATATTTTTTATTTCCCATATATTTGAGATTCAGTCGATATGTATTCAATACATCTAACTCGATTAAATCTTGTCTCAATATCATACAAGTATCTAGAACAAAAGTTAAGACACTCCTCTACCAAATAGCCTTCAACAATAGAGCCATCAGGTTGATCTTTATTTCTCACGTATGACTACAAATTCCCAAGATATCTGTGAAATAAAATAAACAAAAATAATTATGCATTTAATTAAGTTACAAGAATTGTTTACATAACTAAAAAACATATAAATATAGTACCTATCAAATGGATACATCTATTGAAAATGTACGAGCCCTCCTAATTTAGTTTCCTCAACCAAATGCATAGTTAAATGCATCATGACAGTAAAAAATAATGGAGGAAAGATCATCTCTGTTGCACAAAGTGTCAATACCAAACTCTCCTAAAGGTTTTCAAGCTCAAATAGATGTATAGATTTATCACATAGTTGTCTGAAAAATGTGCATAATTAGAGTACAACAACAATAACTTTTTCAGGTAATAATGTACGCAATGCCAATGGTAGTAACTGCTGTAAAAAAATATGTGAACTGTGAATTTTCAATCTATGTAACCTACAATGCTTTAATTCAACACACCTTGAAATGTTACTTGAATACCCATCAGATACCTTCACATGCTTTAAAATTCTAAGTAATGTATCTTTATCCCTATTTTTCATTGAAAAATTGCTAGAGCATACTTTTCATTATCATCTGGCTAGAGATCATGTTTTATGTTCATTACTTGTAAGTATTTCTGAGCATTGAGATGATCCTTTGACTTTACATGCTCATTAAGAAATGATAAGATCAAATTTTCACAAACATTCTTCTCAATATACATCACATTAAGATTATTCCACAACAAATTAAATTCCCAATATGGAAGTTTGAAGAATATACTTTTTTTCTTCCATTGTTGCATTCCTATTTTACTTGACGATGCACTTCGAACTCATTTCCGACTATCATTAAAATGATACACCTTCCCAAATTCTATTTCAACATTTCCAAGTTGTGCTAATATTTCAGAACCGGTTAAAAACTTTGGAGGTGGTCTACGATCAACGAAACCATTGAATTTTGATCTGTTCAGCAGAAATCTATGATATGCATCGAGAAATATTCGATGGCACAAGAAGCACCATTTTCTACTATTAGGTAGCCGTTTGGGATCAAAATCAAATTTAAAATAAGGACAATCCAAAACCATTTAAGTGTTCTAACCCAATAAATTCCCAAGTCTAGGGAATTCACTAATGGTCCACATTAGAGAAACATACATTTTGAACATTGTTTTAGAAGAAACATCATATGTCCCAATACCGTTTCTCCATAACTCTTGTAATTATTCAATTAAAGTCTGAAAGTATACATAAATATCATTTCTAGGCATTTATTTTCAAGGAATAATCCTCTAAATGATAAAATACATTTATTTCATACACATCCATAGAGGAATATTGTAAGGTATCAAAATAGCTGGCCAAATACTATAACTGGTTCTCAAAGTCCCAAATGGGTTGAATCCATTGGTATCCAATCCCAATCTAACATTCCTAGGATCAATTGAGAAATATGGATGTAATGAATCAAATTTATTACATGATTGTAAATCTCATGGATGTCACATTAACCCATCATTGTTATTATCTACAGAATGCCACTTCATGTGTTCGACGGTTTTCAATGACATGAATAATCTTTACAATCGAGGATTTAAAGGAAAGTAACACAAAACCTTTAAAGTTGTATTCCTTTTATTCTTTTTCATGGTATTATATTAATTAAGACTTCCAACATCACCCATTGAATGCCATCTGGAAGAAGAACATTTTTTACAATCCTGTCTACTTGAATCCTCTCGCCAATAAAGCATACAATCATTGGGACACACATGTATTTTTTTAATTCAGACCATGCCTGTTAACAACTTTTTTCATATCATAAAAGTCTCAGTGGTATTTTCTTCAGGAAATGCATTATGCAGAAATTACAATATCATGGGAATTTCCTTATTTGTAATCCCACATAGGCATTTGATATGGTACAACTTCAGCATAAATGAAAGTTTTGGATATTTCAAACATCCACTATACAATTCTTCATTTCCATTATCAACTAAACCAAAAAATGTATTTTCCTCAGTGAATTTTTCTATTACATTAGTCTCCACAAAATAAATAGAAGGATCCAATGATATGTTAAAATATTGATCTGGTTTTCCTACAGTCTCAAAAACATAACTTGTTACGTTGGTATTTATAGTACCCTCATCTGGTTGTTCTGATATATTTTAATGTTGATGTTGGTGTATTGAACTACCGAATGCATCATTTATAATGTTCTTCATTTCATTTTCCATTATGGATGAAGTTGGGATCTCTTTTTGTGGATTAACATCAGTGCTCAAATTTTTTTGTAACATTTTATTCTCCATGCCAAATCCAACACAAATATTAAGAAAGGAATTGATTCAATATTAAATGTTCATAAACTTCATCTCTCTTCAACCATCTACTAAATTTAAAATTAGGACATGGAAATATCATTCTCCCTTTAATGGATCGATTTCAAATTGAAAAATCTAAAAAATCTTCCAAACCCTTAGCATACTGAGGTGTGTTCCTCGGTAATTTGATCCTGCTTTTATCCATGTATATCACAATGTGCCGACACAATATTAAAAAAAATTAAAAAACATAACTATTACTAAATAGGGAAAGAGATTCATATATACTAGTTGAAAGTATATAAATATGTTAAAGAATGTTTTCCTATATAAATACATATGGTAAATAATGAACCCACATACTAGGAAAACAAATCATGCAAATTAAAAAGATCCATAAAAGAAGAGGAGAAAAAGGATCCCACCCTGTAGTTTTTTTGTATGTCATGCTACAAAAAAAACAGATGGACAAACAGATGATTCCATAACTTTTATATCACTAAGGTAAGGTCTTGATAAATCATATAATAATTGAATGGAAGTTAGGAATATGAAATGGAAACATACTCCTACCTTAAAAAAGACTCACTATTTTAGAAAATACATGGGGAACCAAGATGTAGAGCATGCCAGGAATCATCAGGTGAAAGGATTAATGGCTAGGGTAGATGAATCCAAGGCTTATGAATAAGGTATTTATTTTTCTAGACTCAAAGGAAACAGGAAATTCCTAAGATAAATGAAATCATGTATATTAAATTTCCCAAAATAGATCCTGGAATAACACTGAAAATTATTGCTGTGAATATACCCTTTCAATTTCCATTTAATTTTGTTCCAATTATAGAAAGTGAGATAACCTATTAAATCTATAATTTTATGAAATTTAAATAAAATATTCAATCCCCAAAACTTATCAATATACCATTAATGGTTAGATCATAAGTATATGGTAAACATGATCATGGAATAAATAAATTACTAAAAATGTGATGAATTCATGAAAGTTGATCACATGTCATGATAGAAGGACATGTAATCTCAAATGACCAAACATATACCATAGTGTAAGATTACAGAAACACAATATAATAAATATGATCCATTGATCATAACACAGAAATTAAAGAGTTTGAAATAAAAATGTTACATAGAAATAATCATTGTAAATCATAATATAGCGGATCATATATCACTACATGTTTCCCGTAAAATAGTGGAGTATGAATTAAAACTTGATTCTCAAAACATATTGGAGAAGAAATCATTACCTAATATCATGATATAACCAATATCAATTATTCAATACTCAATAATCCAACTATAATTACTCATATTTACACAATTCAAGGAACACATTTAGAAAGCATAAAAAATAAAGCACACATGAAACCTGACCAATTTCATTTTCAAAATAATCTTTCAACCCATACACACCTCAAAACCCTTTGAAAAAATATTACGCTCCATTCAAAAAATTCATAAAACACAATTAAGAAGCACATAAAACATACTAAATTCATTTAATAATGTTAAATTATGGAATCACATACCACAAGCTTGGAAACATCCAAAATCTTATAGAAAACCACAACTGCACCACAAAGGGAACATATAAATACAAGATCATACCACAACCATCAATATTGAAAATAAATAATGACTACCATCTCCAACCCACGCCATTTTAGCGTGAAAATGCTAAAATGGAGAGGTGATTCTGCTCTAACTAGGCGCCATTTCCAGCGCTATTTTGAAGTGAAACCATAGTAACACGCTATATTTGATTCAACCCTATTCATGTGGTATCCACTTTTCAAGATTTAGTGCAAAATAGGGCGCTGGTTGGAGTTCCTTCCAATTGATGCTCTATTTTAGAGTAACGACTACTTTAATTTAACACTGCGCATTGGAATTGCTCTAATATTCAACCAAAACAACCCAAAATCATACCATAAAGGCACCACAAAGGTATAAATACTTGTGAAGAGGGTAAGAGAAGGTACTAATCGACAGTAATGTGTGGAGAGGCATGGTGATAGGTGGTGAGATGCATCGAGGGCTTTAGGGGGGGGGGATCACGATGGGGTCGTGGGGTCACTGGGGTCGTGCGGGTTGTCGGGGGTTGCGCGGGTCGCCGGGGTTTCCGTGGTCGCAGGGGTATCTGGGGTCACACCTAGGGTTTTAGGGGGTCATATGGGTTAGGAGGTTAGGGGTGTCGAGGGTGTCGGGGGAGTCGAGGGGGAGAGAAGGGTCATGCCTATAAAAAACAAGTTTCGCATCAGTTTAATCAACCACCCCTAAAAAACCGCCGCTAAAAGTGAATATTGTTGTAGTGTAATAATGTTATTATTATTTGAGAATATTATTCTTGTTATTGGTATGACTAATTTTATTAATTTGTTATTATTATTATATATATTATTATTATTAGTGATGATAATTAAGTTATTTTATTTATTATTATTATTATTGTTTTAGTTTATTATTATTATTATTAGTTGTTGTTTTACTTTTTAGTTTTAGTTTTATTTTATTTTTTTATTTATTCATTTAACTTTTTATCTTGTTTTGGGTATGGTTTCCCTTAACCCGTCACCCCCCCTTATTCCTGGTCATGGTGCACCCCCTCCCCTTGGAACCCTCGTCGCGCTGCCTCCCTACCTCCATGGCCAGCCTGCTTGCGCCGCCTCCCTACCCCCATGGCCCACTCGCTTGCATTGTGCCCCTACTCCCTGACCATCCCCATTGTGCCACGCCCCCATGCTCCCTTCCGGTGACCTCCCCCTTGGCCAGGTTCCCATCCGTCCACCTCCCTTCCAGCCATGCTCCCATCTGACCCTCTCCCTCTCCACTCCGGCGAACACCCCCCCCCCTCTTGTCCTGGCCAACACCTCCTTTTCATGGAGGAAGCCATACCCATGACTCCCCTTCAGGCGTAACCACCTGCCAGTGATGCTTCGACATGACACCCTTGCTGTCCAACCTTGTTTTCGGCACACAACCCCCCCTCCAATTGAATCAACTTTCCTTATCTTTTTTTTCTTGATTTCTTGGTTGTTTAGAGAGAATGGGTCCTTTTTAAGGGTCTGATTTTAAGTTTGAATCTTTTTTTGGGTTCAATCTCTTTGATCATGGTTGTTTCTTTCCTCCTCTTGGTGCGAATGAGGTGCAGGTGTGGTTTTATGCCATTTTCCAAAAGTTTCACCAAGTGAGGTAGGTGTTTCAATGCTATAGCTTCATTAGATTAACTCAATTTGCTTGTTTAAATTTATTAATGTATTCTTTGGTTTTATTATGTGGTGCGTTTGGTATTTTTAAAATGGTTTGTGTATTTAAGGGTTGGAATTGGATTTTTAATATAGGAATTTCTTGTGTTTTATGAGTGTGATTTGATGTAATGTTTCTAGAATGCGTTCTAAGGGTCATTTGGATGGTGAAAAATGCATTTTTATGTGGTTTGGATGTGCGGTCAATTTTTAAAAAGGGTTTTGGGTGCACTTTTGGGTGTAAGACATTTAGGGTGTTATTGAAATTGTTTTTATCAATTTTTATAATGATTTATTAAATTATATCAAAGGTAGAATGTGTTGTAAATGAGGTTCCTAATAAAAAGTGTGTTCTCTTGGCATGTCAAACTTGTTGTCCACTTTTGAAATAGATTTTTCAAACTGTTTGAGTAGAGGAAAACATGTTTTGGTATGGTTATGTTTTTTACTTTGTTTTAAGGTGATGTTTCTATATGGAATCAAGTGGTTTTGGTGTAAAGTATTCTTGGTTTTTCTTTAAATGGATTAATAAATAGTTTAAATGATTTATTGAATTATTTATATAGTGCGGAAGTAGTATTTTGGAAGAATTGAATATGTGTTTGTTTTTTTAAGTAGTATGCCTATTTGAAATGAGTAATGTTTTTGGAGAAAACCTTATTTACATCACATGTTAGTGTTTTATAAGTGGTGAAAAAGGTTCTTTTAATTGTGAAAATTGATTATGTTATTCTTTGAGTGTTTCAAAACAGGGATTTGTGAAATGATTAAGTAACGAAAAAATGTATTTTGTTGTGCGTGTGTTTTTAAAATGGCGTTTGGGTATGTAAGTGATGGTTTTTGTGTTTAATATATTGTTTGGTTTGTGATGCATGAAAGTGATATATTATATGAGTTTAGAACCTGATTGATCACAAGGGAAAACCCCAGGTACCTAGGTGGGTGGATTAGGACTAGTATGCTAGATGACATGTAAGTGGTTCATCCCGGTTTAGTCTAGCAGGATTGACATTACAACACTAACTAAAATTTTGTGATGATTGGAGACCACTAGGTTATCGATGTGTTTCCCTATTAGTGGCTCATGCATGAGAATATAGGTTATTGTGGTTCCTATGCCACATTTACAATGAGGTACGATGTCTCTAGCATCCCATGCGTTCTAGCTACCTTAGGGGATTTACCCACAAAGCTCTACTATTCATGATGTGGTTCCTTCCATCGGTATATAGGGGACCACTTGAATATGTGTGTGTTATTTATGTATGTTCTCATCCACTTTAAGGTAGTATTTGTGAAATGGGTTTTCTTCAAACATTCCTTTCCTTTTTTACGTTCAGATTGTATATATTTTCCTTAATAATATTTTTTTTAAATCATATCTTTGAATAAGCATATTAAATTATCTCTTTGATGTTGTGGCATGGAATCTTTTATTGGGTGGTATCCTACTGGTCTCCTATCTCGCATCCTACATACACCTTTGGGTGTATGTAGATCCTGTTATTTTTGTATTCCAGGTTGATGCATCATGCTTAGTGATGGTGGTTCATGTTGCTGATGGTCTTCTTGTGCAGGTGGGTGTTAGTGGCCTAGGGATGTGGCCTCTCTTATTATTTAGAGGTTTGAGTTAGAGTTTTAGTTTTACTTGTTGTCATTTATTTTTGGATGTTGGTTCAGGTTATAAACCTTTAAATCTGAAATGCGTTAAGGTCCTGTTTGGTTGTCTATTTTCAGTTTTAGTTTATCTATCTTGTCAGTTGTTTTGTGTTTACTATTTTAGATAAATCATTCCCATGAATTACTTTTGATACCCCGAAACTTGTGTCAGACCATGGGGATTGAGAATTCCCCTCAGACCATGTTGCGGACCGGGTCAGGCATTGGGTCAGATGGCGATCTGACCTGGTTCGTGACATATTGTGATTGCTTTTGAATACCCACTATTTATTACTTTCACTATTGTAGAATGCCTGTTATATATACTCATTGACAGATTGGAACAGATCTTGGGAGTTTGCCTACTAGGATTTAGTCTCACACCCTATTTGGATTATGTTTTTGGGCCCAAACAGATTATATTATTACAAGTGTCGATAATGGAAATAACCCTTCTACAGGTACATGATTTTTTGTTAGGAGGGGAGATCATGAGACCAAGTCGAGGCTTGCGATGCTTCCAAGTATCTTTTATTTCTTTTGTAATTTGGTACTTATGTTTTTTACTACTGTAGTGTAACCTATTTTTTCTATTTTCCTAGAAAATTTTACATGAAACATCATATTTGTATACTATGACATCTGTTTATTTATATTATCAGTCTTCCACTTTTTTCTTCTATTGTATGGTATTACTAATTCTACTATTGAATTGTTATTTTTTCCGTTGTGTGACACTCTATCAATGAGGGAATAGTTTCCCCACTATCACACATAGACCCTCACTTCTAGTCGGCAGCCTTTGGCGTTTGGGGAAATGCACTTGAGGCCATGTGGCCAACCAGGTATAGGGCACCTTAAAATGGCATCCGGATCCGGGATGTTATAAAGTGGTATTAGAGGAGTTTTATTTTTTTGGCTTGTCTTATTGTTTGGCAGCATTAGAAAGTTATAAAAAGAAAATAGGGTTTGGTAATTAGCTGTGCCTGAGAGTAGCTACCTCGTATATAGAGAAATTCCAAATTACCTCGAATTGAATTGTGATTTTTATATTTTGAGATATTACAATTAATTTGATTTCATCGTTGGGTGACACACTTATTTTATGCTATTATTATTGATATTATTGTGGTTCTATTTTGTTGAAACTTGATGAGATGAGGGTATTCCATCTCATGCATCACATTGTCACTTGTTAAAAATCACATGCCATGCATTCTTTCCATGCTATTTAGGATCATTACGGATTTCATGTTGTGGTGCTAGATGTTGTTCTAGATATGCATGTTATTTTGATATGTGTCATGATAGATATGCCTACTGCTGTGATATGTGTATTGGTACATGTCATGGTTGAATTGGATGGATTCCAAACTTTGGTCCCTGAGGAGTATGGGCCCTCTTGTATCGGAATTTGGTGGATTATGTTTCATACATGGGATATATATTGTTTTTTATGTGCTATATGTGGATTCTAATATTTAATTCGCGGGGAGTATGGGCCCCCATGAATCGGAATTTGTCACACCATTTCTTTATTTTGCAAAAATAGGGGTTCTGGGGAAGTTTTTGAGGCTTACTATCTGAAAAACCATACAAAATGGCATGTGATTATATGAACACACACCATGTGTTATTCTATTCAGGAAGATATAACTTTTCTTAAGTACACACCATGTACTAGGAGTACACACCATGTGGTAATTTGACCATGTGTCCAGCTGTGTAAGAGAGAACACAGATTGTTGGTTTTTGGTTAGTGCATGCCATGTAGAGTAGATACACACCGTGTAGTTTTACTTAGGCAGACCCCATGTGATTCTGGCCATGTGGAAGTACATGGCCAGGAGGGATAACTTGAGTACACACCGTGTGTTAGGATGGCATGTTGTGTAATTGATATGTTTTCACGCCTAGGATGGTGGGAGTACACAACTATGTAAGAGCTCGAGGGTACACATCATGTGTGGTTTCTACACGTTGTGTACTTCTTTTATAACACCATTTAAGGGTCTTTTACTATTGTATCCCCTTTATCAGTTTTGGACTCGAGAGTAGTCCTTTATGAGTAGTTTTCAATGTAGATCGCAATGGTGAAACCTGTGGAGTGTTCTGAGGACTCTTAATGGGTTTTTGGGGATTCTTTATAAATGGAGAGGTTCTTCCTCCAGTTACCATTTTCATTTTTCACCTGAGAGTGAACTTGGTGTGAATGACTGGTTGGGTGTTCAGACCAACCTATTTGAGACCTTTGATCTGAGATGATCTATAAGCCATCTCTCATGACCTATGATTTTGAGGACATTTCCCATGTGAGACATGCCCTTCTAGTCTATAAGGCTATGAGACCTATTTCTTTTAAGGATCCCTTGAGGGATTCCTTTTCTTACATGCTGTTCTAGGGATTCCCTTGTAGAATCTCTATTCTATATACCATTCTCGAGGATCCCTATTGTAGGATGCCTCTGCTGTTTATCTTTTGAGGATCCCGTATAGGATTCCTCCCTTGCCTTTTTTATCTAAGGATCCCATATAGGATGCCCTCACTCGTGTTACCTAGATGATCATGAGTAGGATGCCTCTCAATGTTATGATGCTTATGATTCATAAGAGGATAGCATGTGGTAGATATTTCCAATTTTGGTACTGCCCAGGTGTCGTTGTCCCTAGTAGGGCATTTGAGTCTTTAAAGAGGGCACCCTTGTTCTGATAGGTGATCATTGTATCTTGACCCTTGATATGGGAATGAGCATTGGGGAATGCTTGGTTTAGTAGGTTATACAAGCCTCAATCATGGTCAGCTGCTTAGGAGGTCGTGTGAACCTCTCTTTCCATAAGTGATGGGTGACTTGGTACTTCGTCATCCATGTAAATGGTTGTGTTGATGATGTGCTTTTGATCTAGTTCTTATGTGATCCATCTAGTACTAGGATTCATAGGGTGGAAAACCTATAAATAGTATCCAGAATGTGCTATTTGTTTTTGTAAACTTGGAGTAATATATGTTGACATACATGGTACCCGTCAGAGTTAAATGTAATAAACAAGACGTCAATTTTAGTTAAATCATTGACCTTTGAGAGGCTATATCTATTCTCAGTTATATCTAGAGTAGAGTGGCCTAATGTGACAACCGGGTCCCGGTGACAGCACAAACACCCCGCCTTAACATGGCCATCAGGTCCTGGCCTACCAGGTACCCCCAGTTGCCCCGCAGACACGTGGGGCCCACCCCAGGGTCCACCCACATGCCTGAACGGGTCGGTCATCTGACTAATGACAGTCCCCACAGGCCAACACTTGTCTTTTCCAGTGTGCTTTGTCCTCACTGACACACACCCTAGAAAACTTCCCAGAAGGTCACCCATCCTGATCACTACTCCAGGCCAAGCACGCTTAACTATAGAGTTCTAACCAGGTAGGCTCCCGAAAAGGTAGGTGCACCTTGTTGACATGAGTCATATCATTTAGTCATTTAACCCTTTATCATTTGGGGATGTTACAATCACCCCCCCCCCCTTTAGAGTACAACGTCCTCGTTGTGGGCCCTATATCTCAACCCAGGCAGTGCACCGCACTTAAGGATGAGTTCCTCCTCTGATACCAAATGTGACAACCGGGTCCCGGTGACAGCACAGACACCCCGCCTTAACATGGCCATCGGGTCCTGGCCTACCAGGTACCCTCAGTTGCCCCGCAGACACGTGGGGCCCACCCTAGGGTCCACCCACATGCCTGAACGGGTCATCATACTAATGAAAGTCCCCACAGGCCAACACTTGTCCTTTATAGTGTGCTTTGTCCTCACTCACACACACCCTGGAAAACTTCCCAGAAGGTCCCACATCCTGATCACTACTCCAGGCCAAGCACGCTTAACTGTGGAGTTCTAACCAGGTAGGCTCCTGAAAAGGTAGGTGTACCTTGTTGACATGAGTCATATCATTTAGTCATTTAACCCTTTATCATTTGGGTATGTTACAGCTAAACATTTTGGAACCAAGTTCATCCCACTACTCGGGAGTATTTTCTGCGACAAAGGTGTTTTTGACATGCCGATCGGTTTAATTTTGGCTTTCATGCCATGTGATATTACGTGGTTATTGTGGTTGGTGGAATGACACTCGTGCATTTTAGTTGGTTCTGAACTCGTGAATTTGAGAGTGGTTGTTTCTTATTCTTGACGTTTAAGATATTCCTAGGTGGGGTTCATCACATCAGTTCTGTTTAAATGTGTTCTTCCAGGTAGAATGATCAAAATCAAGGACCATTCAGAGATGGAAATTTCTACTTGAATGCCTTTAGGCTTTCTAGTCTTGTTTCATGTTGATTCCTTCCTGGAAGCATGATATTGTTTCATTTTATTTGTGTGTACAGCACTTGGGAGGCACTGATGATCATGGGTGGACCTTTGTGATTAAGCATGAGCTTTTAGAGAAATGCCTTGGGATAAAGGCATTGTGGTCTGTTAAATGACGATGTGTCAGTAGGGGAAGTTGGTTTTTTTTCAGGAGGTCAACCAGTAGTGATTCTATTTTCCTTATCTAGTAATCACTAAGTTTCTCTTAGTGTGATCTTTCTTAAGAGATGATCATGTCCCCTATCTTGACATAGTCCTGGATTCACTAAGAGAGAGTCGATTATATGTCACGCTACAGTCAAGAGCCATTGGTCTAGTTTTTGATCTTTTATGTGTTTTGCACTGGAAGCATAGTTTTAAACAAGGCTTGGTTAATCCTGAGTGATACTTGGGTTCCCATGTAGGAACACATTGGATGGACTAAGGGATGCCTACCGTTTTCTTCTACATGACCGCCAGGCAGATGCCAGTCTGGGTTCAGTGAGTGTTTTTATGTGGAATTTCAGCCTTATACCAAAGTCTCACTTGTAACAAGATGTATGGACCACATTGGTGAGTTCCTTAGGCTCCACGTTGATGAATCTAATTTTATCGCAGAGTTGTAGTTGGGCTTGGATTTGATATTTTAAAAAGAGTTAATGGTTCAAGTGGGATGGATATGGAATTACGCTTTTACTCATGTTGCGGTAGGACCTTTTAATTGATCAAGGGATGTCTTGAAAAAGTAGTGTCACTGAGAGGTAGGTATGAGATTCGGGGAATGAGATCATTGTGGGAATATGGTGCCTTAGAAGTTGGATTTGTGTTCTATTGCAATACATAGACCTTCTAAGCCATGCGTTTCTGAGATAATTCATCGAGTGGTGGTTTGACTCATTATCCTTCTTGTTCTTTGTGTTTAGTTCAAGTGACCTAGTTTAAAAACTCCACCAGTTTAAGGTGGGTGTGGTGTAAAAGTCCACAACGTCTTTTGAGGAAATATTGCATGACCTCTTTTGATGAAGTTTATTGGGGTTCTACCATTCTTTACTTTAAGGCCGCAATTATGACCCCAATTATGTTCAGGTTTTCCCAGTTAAAGTAAAATCACTCTGGAAGCATTTGTAGAATGCTCAGAGGCATGTTTGGTGGAGTTTTCTAATAGTGGAGGTGTTGTGGTAACAATGCTATTTTTGTTGTTCTTAATAGACTAATGAAGGTTTCACTATTCCTATCAATCAAGAAAACCTTCAGTGTTGATGAACTTGGAAGGATATACATATGTAAGATTTTAAGACCGCACAGTGTTCTATATTCTATCATTTTAGATAAGGATGCCCGGTTTACTTATCGTTTCTTGCAATGGATACAAAGGGTGCTGGATACACAGGTCATTCTGAGCACAACTTACCACCTCCAGATGGATAGCCAGTCAAAGAGCATGATTCAGGTGCTGGAGGAAATTCTTTGGTCATGCATCCTGAATTTCAAGGGTTCTTGGGAGATACACATACAATTGTTTGATTTCACCTATAAATATATATTTTAAGATACTTTTTAGATGTAACTATATGAGGCTCTTTATGGTAGTCCATGTTAAATTCCCTATGTTGTCTAGAGGCAGGAGAGGAAGTTATGTTGAGACCTAGTCTTTTCCAGGAGACTACTGAGCATGTTCAATTGAATGGGAAGCGGATGTCTACTACATAGTGTCATCAAAAATCACATGCTAATCACCATAGAGGACCTACGAAGTACAAGGTCAGGGATAGATTTTTTTTACATGTTTCACCAAGGTCGGGACATAAGTGGATTAGAAGATAGGGTATGCTTTCACCAAGATATGTCGGGCTGTTTGAGATTTTGGTGAGGGTCAGGCTGGTTGCCTATCAGTTGTAGTTACCTCAGAGGTACAGGGATATACATGATGTCTTCCATATTAGTTAGTTGCAATGTTACTTTTCAAACCCATCTCACACCTTTCAACCGAGGAAGTGTTGTTGCAGGAAGATGCGTCATTTGAGGAGAATCCCATTAGTATTGTGGATCGTAGCATAAAAGTTATCCATGGATGATCTGTTCCTTTAGTACGAGGGCTATGGCAGCAAAACCGAGTGTAGGATGAGACCTGGGTGGGGGAGGCCGATGTTTGATCAGAATATCTAGAGTTATTCTCTAATTTTCCTTCACCACACTTGGAAGGGAAATCCAGGGATGAATTACTTTAATAGGGGATGTTTGTAAGAAACCAGTTCTTTCCTTGAGGTGAAAATCTTTTTTCCCAGTTTGTAGTTAAGGAAATGAAGGAAAAATATTCTTAAATGCCATGTATTTTCAAGAACACGTAATTTAATATGGGCACATTCCATGTAATTTCTAGTACACTTCATGTAAGGGTCTGTCCAGGACCTATATAGAAAATGTATGGACACGACGTGTAGTTTCTAGTACATGTCATGCACTTTTTTTTGGCTAAATAGGGTAGTAGTGTGGTTTTTGTGAAAATAGATAAATGGATCATCCAAGTTTGATGAGCAGATCACCAGAGGAAGAATTTCCTTCTGAATCTACGTCCAAACTCTGATTTGATTGCTGTTGGAGGTGTTTGAACCTAATCGGTAGGCTCTTGATTCCTCTTGAGCAGTTGTTCCTGATTTATTCTCTCAAACTAGTTATAGAGGGTTGATAATTTTGCTCTCTTTTATAGATATAATCCAATATAGGTCAATTTTAAAGTCGAAACTATATGAGGAGAGTCATACAAACATGTGGTAGGTGGTCCTGTGCCTTTCATGAATTGTCATGATGTTTATATATGGCAGAGTGTTGCACACCCTTTTTTGGGGTGTAGCATGATTTATAATTTACTATTATTGTTTATTATTGGTGTTTATTTAATCTAATTAGTGTTTTAAATTATTAATTATTTTTTTTACCGTGATTAAGGTCCACCCCATGGGTGTGTTTCCCTTAGAATGACCGTTTATGATCGTTTGACTGAGGTTTCCCATGAGGCATGCCTTATTTACCTTATTAGGTTGTCAAGTATGAATTACAATTATAATGGAATTTCAATTGTGATAAATTGTTATTGAATTGATTAAGGGTTTGGGATTAGTGATTTCCCATTTTCTCTATGTTATGTCAATGCCTGTTTAAGCATGTTTGGAATGTTTTTCTCCAACTATGAACCAGCCCACATGAGTTAGGATATGCTAAGTCCTTATAATGGTATAGATTAAATAATAGTTTTGTTATGTAAATTGTGCCCATGTGAGTGATTTATGATTTAAGACATGTTATAGCTTAATTCCCACATATTTCTTTGTATATGAATTGTGCCCACATGAGTTATTGATATTAAACCATGTGATAGATTAATTCACATGTGTTGGTTGTTATATGATATGTTCCCATGTGAGTCAATATGTTAAATCCACGTAAAAGTTTAATTTACATGTTTATGATTGAATGAAATGATTAAGAATGGGTAATTATCAATGGGCGAGACATAATCTCAGTTAAAAGACAAGGTCGAGCTCATGTGACTAATTGCACCTTATATACCTTGGGTGAACCATTTTCTCAGTTAAAAGACAATAGATGGGCTCAATAGGTTAATTATATAAAGGCTGTGAGCGAGCCATAGATAAGGTGGTTGGGCTCATTGAGTCTTATTTAAAATTTTGAGGGAACCTAGGATCCATTGGGGGATACCCAGTCCAGGCTCTATTTGCAAATGATTAAATGATGTATATGTCATGAGTTGAATATTACTTATACGGGGGGTCATTGGGCCTAGGTAGAACCTCAAGACTTTTATATAATTCAAGGAACTTGAATAATGAAATTGATGACTTATGATGTGTCTTCCAAGACAAAGCACAAGTTTGGATTCAGTCTTCACTTATACTTGTTTACATTGTCTTCAGATAAATCTGTTGTGATTGATTTTGAGTACCCACTGTTTACTGCTTTTACTATTGTACACTTCCTATTATATATACTTACTGATAGATTGGAATAGATCTTGGGTGTTTTCCTACTGGGATTTAGTTTCACACCTTATTTGGGTCATGTTTTGGGCCCAAATAGATTATATTATTGCAGGTGTCGATAAGGGTAAGAACCCTTCTACATGTACTTGATTTACTGTTAGGAGAGGAGAGCATGGGACCAAGTCGAGGCTTGTGATTCTTCTGAGTCTCTTTTATTCCTTTTGTACTCTGGTACTTACATTTCTTATTAATGTAGTGTAACATATTTTGGATGTTTTCCTAGAACATGTAACATGAAACATCATATTAGTAGTCTATGAAATCTGGTTATTTATATTATCAGTCTTCCACTCTTTACTTCTATTGTATGGTATTACTGCTTCTTCTATTGAATTTTTATTGTTTCTGCTATGTTACACTCTACCAATGAGGGCATAGTTTCCCCAATATCACACCCATGTCCTCTCTTCTAGTCGGAAACCTCTATCATTTGGGGAAATGTGCTTGAGGCCATGTGGCCAACTGGTTATGGGGCACCTTAAAATGGAATCTGGATCCAGGACTTTACAATCATAAATGGTCATTTATAAAAATGCACCAATGGGATGCCCCTTAATCAAGGTAAACAACCCTAAAAATTCTTTTAAACCCTTAACCAATTACCTAAATAAAAATAAGTAGTAGAAATAGACAAAATTCATTCAAGGCGACACCCTAAAAATGGGTGTGTGGCACTCTTACACATATATTCAACTTGAAAAATAATGAATGGCATGATATCACCTACCTCATACTCGTTCGAATCTCCTCGTCTAGTGTCGACCTCTAATTCAAGCTAGAACGGAGCAGATCTAAAAAATGAGTATAAATGATCAAGCCTCGATAGCTAGGCCGAGAGAAGAAATCAATAAGAACAACTCAATGGGAAATGAGAACTCACCTAGGGAAATCCAACACATTCGACGATGTTCGAATCGGAGGTTGGACCAAAAAAATAGGAGGGAAACCTATCCTTGAATCACCTGGGTGTGTTGTTCGTCGAATAAAGGGGTGAGTTTTTGTATGTCTAAGAAAAACGACTCTACTTCTCGATTTAACACAAAAAAAGTACACTGTATGTACTTGAAACTATAGGTTGTTTAGTGCTTGTTTCCATATGGGTACTGGATAGACCACTACATGGGGTGTACTGAGATTATACATCATGTAACCCCAGTTACACGATGTGCATTTGGGTTACACAGTGTGTGACTATAATTTACTATATTTTTCTTAAATTTATTTTTAGAAATTATTTGGGAAAATTCTGAGATAGGGTACTAAGACAACGTACGATTCTGAGGCCTGGTGTGCTTGGAATAAATATTTTAATAAAGTTTATTTTTTTAATTAAAAGTTCCCAGGAAGTGAACTTTTAACTTTAGTATCTTTCAAATGGATGCTCGAATAATAAATCCAAGGGCAACATTGTGTTCAGAACAATGAATTTACTTTAGGCGGGGCCTAACACCATCTGGCACGGGCCAGGTGAAAAAGTTATATTTTGGACGTAGACGTCATTAAATATTTTAAATAAAAATATTTTTGATACAATATAGATTTTATTTTAAAAAAAAACTTTTTAAGGGATCCAAGGTTATCACTATAACCTTAGAGCTCTCCTGAGGAAAATAGAAGAGGCTCTATCTCGACGAAAAATATAGACAAATTAGTTTTGGAAATCAAAGTGCAGATCGAGATCGTTCTTCAATGGATTGATGATGACAATCACACAGCTTCTCTTTTCATCAATGATCGAACCGGATCTAGGTAGGGTGTTTGGTTTTGATTATGTTTTCTCCATTGTTTATTTTTAAATGATGAACTTGGATCAACCCATGAACAGGTTAACCTGGGAATCGTTCGTTCTTGTGGGAGGGTCTTTTATCAGATTTTATTTTGGGGAATTAATCTATTCTTAATTTGATTTGTATTTTGATTTGCAGCATTTGATCCTTCTAATGGTAGTGGATCAACATCTTGATGAATGACAGTGGAGGTTCATTCCACGATTTTCTATTTCGATTTCCTCTCCCCTTTGACCCGCACCTTCTTTGCATTCTAGGTGGGGTTATGAACAAAAGATCATTGAGTATCCATTTCATAGTTCAATGATCCCAAATCAAAGATCCATCCTCGTGACAACCTAGCGGAGGTGTGAATATGACAATGCTGAACAGATCGAAACAAAACATGAGATACCGTCACTCAATCATTTTTTATAGGAATGGATTTCAATGTGAATTTAAGCTTATTTTGATGAATAATGTGACATGAGGATCATAGAGCTTATTCTGGATCGGAAAACGGGCCACCGGAGCGAGTCTGGTGGACTGCAGAAGAGGCCACAATCATGCCGGTGGTGGCTGCTGCGTTTACGCGGCTGCCCATTTCAGAAGGGTTGTGGCTTCATGCCGCAGTGGGGGGGGGGGTAATCTGGACCCATGGATCAAGCCATGGGTGTGCGGAATCAGTGTCTGGTTGAGCTGACCATGTGGTGTGGAAGGGATGCGACAAGATGCCATGTCTGGGCCGAACGAACCAGACCTGGACCCAACCGACCCCTTTTTACTAAAACACCCATAACTTTCAAATGGATCATCCTTTTGATGATACGTCTACAGCGTTGGTAACTTTACAACGATACAGTCCTTTTGAGATGATTTGAGTGGGTTTTTTTGAAAGTTGGCTGGAAACCAAATGGTTTGTGGAGAAGGTCCTCCCAGTAAAAGCATTCTTGAGCGAAATCGGCTTGTCTCTTAAATAATGTGACTCCCCTGGGAGTGATTTCATTTCCATTGGGTAGCATCCTCCGGGGGTGTTACTCCCATGAATGACTAGGGTGTAGTTTTTCATAGATATTCATGGAGGAAGAGTATGTACTCCCCCGTGGGACCAGGGAGAGGGTCATCTAGACATGGAGTCAGTAATCCTCTATAGGACTAGGGTGTCGGTCTTCTATATATAACGTACATGGAGTCAAAACTCCCCTACTAGGTAGGTTTCAGATCCTCTATGATAGGATCCAGTACTCTCCTATTGTTTTAGGGAACAAGTCCTCCACACATGAATTGATAGATTCAGTACTCCCCTATCTAATGAGGGTGCGAGCCTTCTAGTCACTAAGTAGTACTCCCCTACTGGGTAGGGTGTGGGTCCTCAATTTACAAAGTCATACTCCCCTATGGGATCAGGTTGTGGGTCCTTCTTGAGTCGTACTCCCCCATGGGATCAGGGTGCGGGTCCTCACTTACGGAGTTTCACTCCCCTATCTCAAGTAGTGGTGGGGAGCAGGTCCTCCACTAGAGTTGGAGCTCCCTTGGCGGTCAGACACAGTTATGAGGATTGGGCCCAACAACTTGATGTAAATGACACCTATATTAGAGATAGTTCTCCCATGATAGACTAAGGTGCGGGCCACTCTTTATAGGAGCGAAATAGGTTTTAAGATATGGTTAGGAGTAGGTCTCCCTCATCTGTGTACAGTGGTGAGGGAGGGCCTCTCCACTTAGGCTCCCATATTATTTCATTGGGCGCAAGACACTGATGACTGAACCTATGGTCCTGATCACTGGAGATGTGTCTAGTAGGATGTTCCAGATGGATCAAATTCTCTCATACATACCATTAAGAATGGTATATTTTTTCCTAATAGAGTGTACCTATTGGATGGGTGTCATCTAGGATGGTTGATCTCATGGAGTGTGATCTCATGGTTTTGTGTGTTACCTTTTGAACATGCTATGAGAACCCTGTTTCAGGATATGAGGTTAGAAACTTATGATTCTTAGTGTATGAGAAGAGTATAGATGTTCTTTTCATATGTGTTGTTGAAATATACATGTGTTGAGCTGACTGTATCTTCTTTGTGGTGTTTCTTTTGTGGTCTTTTACTTTTTGTTTCAGGGTGCCCTAGTAAGTATTGTTTTACTAATACATGCACGGGATTTCCCACATGTGTTGTGTCTTGTGTAGACGACTGATGCTTTGGTGGAGTCCTAGGCGGAGCAGGACCAGGACCATGACTAGAATGTGCCTTGTGAGATCAGACGAGCCGAGGTGTTTCTGATAGCTTCCCACATCAGCTTCAATACCCTTGTTTGCAGGTCGAACTTTGAAATTGTCTTTTTCTTAGTGGTCTTGTATTCTGTCTCAACTATTCTTTACTGCTTTACCTTCGATCATACTCTATTGTGGGGTTGTAGTGTTATGCATTCATTTTCTTTACTTAGTGTTTTTACTCTTCATCCTCTTTGGCTTGGAGTTTCAGCTTGTGTATAGGTTCTTAAGAAAATTATACCATTTGTGGGATATGCCTACATGGCACTAGTCTCCATCTTATGGCCTATTGGAGGTAGGTTTGGGGTAGTCACAACATGATCCCTGGGGGATGGGTCGTGATAGTAACCCTATTTTTCCTCCACTTACTTAATCACAACCTAAAAAGAGAAGATTTTTACCTCAAAGTAATAACTGGGTTCTTAAAGACTTTATCCCTTGAATAAATTCGTCCCCAAAAATCCCTTCTAAGGGTGGTGAAGAAGCACATGAGAATAACTCTGGACATTGAGTGTGTATGTCGACCTCCCACTCCCAGGTCTCGTCCTGTGAACGGTTGTGATGACATAGCACCCATACTAGAGAAACCGACTATCCTTGAAGAAACTTCATGCTCCTATAAACTATACGTATCAAATGCTCCTCAAAGGATGCATCAACCTAAAGTTCAACCTTTTTAGGCTGAAAATTTTGAGATAGGTCTGGGTGATAGTGGTGTAGCTGAGATACGTGTAAAACGTCATGCATGGATCAATACCTTTGAGGTAACTGCAACCGATGGGCAACCGACCTGACTCTCTCTAGAATCTCAAACAGCCCGACATATCTCAGTGAAAGCTTACCCAATCTCCTGATCCACCTGTGGCTCAACCTCAGTGAAACACGCAAGAATACCTGATCATCGACCTCAAACTCTAGAGGTTGTCTACGACGATGGGTGTATGATTTATGGAAAGACTGTGCAATAGCCATCCACTTCTGAATAAACCAAACCTTCTTAGAAGTCTCTTGCATGAGACGTGGTCCCAGTAAAGCTGCCTCACCTGCATCCAACAAGAAAAGTGGAGAACCACATGACCTACCACATAAGGACTTGTAAGGTTCCATCTAAATCATTTACTTATAACTATTTTTTTAAGAAAACTCTACTAGGGAAATACACCTCTCCCAAGAGCCCCTAAAATACAAGACACATTCTCACAGCATGTCCTCTAGAACCTATATCATACGCTCTGACTGGACATCTGTCTAAGGGTGGTATGATGTGCTTTGAAGCAGTTGTGTACCCAGCTGCCTCTAAAAACTCTTCCATAAATGATATGTAAAATGGGAATCCCTATATGAAATTATAGTGCATATATGACCATGTATTTTTACCACCTCTTGGATATACAACCTTCCGAGATCATTCACACTGAAGGTCACCATGATCGTTAAGAAATGAGTGACCTTCATAAGCCTGTCAACCATAACCCACATAGCATCATTACCTCAAAGAGACCTTGGTTAACCAGTTTTGAAATCCATAGTTACATCATCCTATTTCCACTCTAGAATAGGCAGCTACTGTAAAAGCCCAGTCGATCGCTGATGTTCTGCCTTCACCTAGTGATAAGTGGAACACCTCATAACAAAACCAGTGATCTCTTTCTTCATAATCAGCCACAAATACTGACAATGTAATTCATGGTACATTTTTGTGACCCCGAGATGCAATGCCCAAACTAAATAATGAAACCCCCGTATGATCTCTTTAGGTATATCCATTGGAACCCAAACGCATCCATGGACACGTAGGATCTCATCATCACCAACCATTTAACTTGCAAGAGGGTCCTCACCTGACAT
This sequence comes from Viscum album, assembly GCA_963277665.1. Taxonomy (NCBI): domain Eukaryota; kingdom Viridiplantae; phylum Streptophyta; class Magnoliopsida; order Santalales; family Viscaceae; genus Viscum; species Viscum album. The sequence goes on along the minus strand of OY728153.1, from coordinate 1,544,428,647 downwards.
AATTTCCCATAGAACTAGGCCTTTATAATCTGATAGCTGCCTCATCTTCACTATGTTCAGTAGGGTAGAGGTAACAAATAAGGATGAAATAAATGGCTGTCCCTTCCTATTGTGCACCTTCAAGTGAATCTTAGAGAAAAAAGCCATAAGTTTCCACTCATTACTGGGTTTCTTCACTTCCTGTATCTGAGTCATCCTGCTCAATGAATCAGCCACTGCATTGACTTTTCTAGGTGTGTAGGCAAGATCAAATTCGAAAGACTAAAGGTATTCCACCCACATTCACTAACTCAAATTTAGATCATGATGAATGAAAATGTATTTGAGGATTTTTTGTTTTGTGTACACTAAAAAACACTCTGACAACAATTAATGTCTAAAAAAGTGAAAAGCATGAAATACCACATCTAACTAGAGGTCATGCATTGGTTAATTCCTCTCATGTGGATTCAAATGTCGAGATCCATACACAATGAATCGTTCCCCCTGCATAAGCACTACTCCTAGCCCGATATCTCAAGTGTCATAGTACACAATGTAACTCCTTCCCAGCTCTGGGAAAAAAATTATTGGCGCTAAAGTAAATCTCCCTTTTAGGTCCTGAAAGGCCATCTCATAGGAATCTTCCCATACATAATTTTTACCATTTTTAGTCAGGCCCATCAACGGTGCTACTAAACATGAGAAGTATAGTATGAAACACTTACAGTAACGAGCCAACCCCAAGAAACTTTACACCTCAAAGATGTTATTGGGATCCTCCCAGAAAAATATTTCTCTCACTTTCTCTAGGTCCACTAATACTCTTGTCTCTGAGATTATGTGACCTAGGAAGTGAATCTAATTCATCTAGAAGTGGAACTTTTTTAACTTAGCATATAAATGATGCTCTCTTAGTGTACTCAAAACGATCTCAAGATGTGTGGCATGGTCATGTCGATTATGAGAATACACCAAGATATCATCCATGAATACCACAAAAAATGAATCAAGATAAGGATGAAACCCTTGGTTCATCAGTGCCATAAAGACTGTCAGTGCATTCGTGAGACCGAACGACATGACCAAGTACTCATATAGACCATACCTGATCTAAAAGGATGTGTGAGGTATGTCTGATGATCTAACACACACCTGATGATAACTAGATTACAAATAGATCTTATAGAATACCTGAGATCCTTGGAGATGATCAAAGAGATCATATATTCATGGAAGTGGATACTGGTTCTTAACCATAAACTGGTTCAATTTCCGATAATCCACACATAGCTTGAGGGTATCATCTACCATTTTCGTAAAAGGACTGGAAAACCACATATAGAAGTTCTGGTTTGGATGAAACCCTTAGCTTACAAATCCTCTATTTATCGCTTAATCTCTTGTGACTCCATCGTAGACATCCTATAAGGGGGAATTAATACCAGTGTCTCTCCTGACACTAGCTTGATTAAGAACTCTACCTCTCTCACCAGAGGTAAACCTGAAAATTCATCTAGGAATACATCCATGAAATGATCAACCACTAGAGGGAAATCCATCTAGAATGTTCCTTGGTCATCCAAATATAAACCGGCAATTTTTTTGTCACCTCGCACTACCCACGATGTTCAGGTCCATCTTGGCTCACTTGGACATCCCATTCAACCTTGTGTAGAAACGATACACCCTATGGTGATGTAAAAATCATCCTACATTGATAATAGTAGAAGAAGGCTTTAAAGGAAACTAAAAAGTTCATTCCGAGGGTGGCATCAAACCCTGTCATCTATAAGACATAGAGATCTCATAGGAAGTGACACCCACCGACCTTAAGGGGGAACTCCTTGCACTGACACACACCTATAATTATAATTCCTAATGGAGTATCTAGCTTCATAACATCATTAATATTAAAAAAACAAAGCTCAAGGCTCTCCACAATGGAAACTGATATGAAACTATGTGAAGCCCCAATAACAAAAAGTGTAGAAGCTAAAACAGAGGTGACTAGAATAGTACATTTGACAGTAGAGGGTCCAGAATCCTACTCCTTATGGGTCTGTTGCACTGCATAAGTATGACCTATACCGCAACACTATGACACTAATTGACTACCCTATGCTAAACCACCTTATTTTTGATGAGAACCTGTGTTCTAGCTACCATGGCCACAACCACCACCTTGTCCTAAACAGAAAAATGCATTCCAATTCCCTGACTGGTGAGGAGCTACTGAACCTAATCCTGAATGCGGAGTCAGTGTAGACCCTCTCTCACTAGATACTGTTGGAAATGTCCTACATAAGCACTATAGATGGTCCATCATGCTACAAGATCGACACTCTACTAGGTCCATCAGACAATTCGGTCTAGTATGCCCAACTCTGCCACACTAATAGCACCTCACTTGGCTACCTGAAGATACATTATGACTACTATCATCACAACAAGAAGGATCCATATGATGCTTCCTAATACCAGTCAAAACAATACCAGATCTTGGTGCCGAATTTCCTTGGTTGGTACCTCAATATTCCATCCAATTACACTCAATAATCAATGCCTGATTCACTATAGCTGATACAGTAGTCAATCAGAAGATATCTACCTGCGATTGGATGTTGTAACTAAGACCATCCAAAAAACACCTATCCTTTGAAATATCATCACCCATCATAATAGGTGTAAAGTTCTGGTGGTCAGTAAAGTAGACCGAGTAATCCATAACTGATAGAGTGCCTTGCTCTAGATGCACAAACTCCTAGGATTTGTTGTCCCTCAACATCTTGGGATAGAAGTAATCATATAAAACTATCTAAAAATATTCCCAAGACATATATTGATGATGTTCCATCTAAGTGATAACATATCACCATCTCTTGGAGAAATCACACAACATATATGTAGTGAGATTGACCCTCCTCTTAGGAGGCATCTCTAGATGATCAAAGTTTGTTAATATGGTCTCTAACCAGGACTCTACCACTAGTGGTCCACCATCACCTAAAAACATGGGTGGATTCTACTATTGGAACACTCGTGTCAGCTCAACCATAGGTGTGGTAGGCTACAGTGCTCCCTAGAAGGTCTGTGTGAAGCATGTAAAGTTGTTTCGGAACTATGCCTCATCACCTATGTTTGGAATAACGGCTGGTGCCTTAGTATGTGCAACTAGAGGGTCCATTGGTATCCTATGGCCTACCGCCACTGAGTTATGATCACCACCACCCTCCTAGCATGCAATAGGAGGTCGTTATGGTGGCATGGATCTACAATTCAAACCCACACCTCAGTTAAAATTTATTTTCATGGTTCGTAGATCAAAAGCGCAAGAACTAAATAGGAGAATAAAAAACCTCAAAGGTTACAATAAGAGGAGTATATGGAGTATAGAACCCACACATGACATTAACCCTCAAGATCCTATCCGGGCATGTACTTCTGCAAGCCTGGGCATGTAACCACCCAAGATACATGACAAGTAAGTCCTATACATAGTGTTATCTGTCAAAAACTATCATTCTATGTCCCCCATCATATGGCCGAAAACACGAACACTTACCACATAGTGTGTACTCAGAGTACATGATGTGTACTCAAGAAAAGTTTTTATTCCCAAATAGAAGAACACATGATGTGTGTTCATAGAACCACATGTCGTGTTGTCCGGGTTTCTGGATAGTAAACCTCTAAAACTTCCTCAGAACCCCTATTTTTGAAAAGTAAACCAAAGGTATACCAAATTATGATCCGCAAGGGCCTATATTCCCCACTAATAAAAGTTTGGAATCTATTTATATAGCACATCATAACAAAATTTAATTTAAGACAACAACATGATCCACTAAATTCTGATCCAAGAGGGACCATATACACCAGGGAAAAAAGTTTGGCATCCATCCAATTTGAACCATAACACATACTGATACACCTATCACAACAAAAGAAATTTCTATCACGGTAGCTATCACAACAACATGAATATATTGCATGAAATCTATCAAAACAATATTCAATTAGTAATGCTCTCTAAATGACATGGTAGGAATGCATGGAATGTGATCTCTAACAAGTGCCTATATGATGAATGAGATGGAATATCCTCATATCATTGGGTTGTAACAAAATAGAACCACAATGATATCAATAATAATATCACAATAAAAGTGCATCACCCAACAGTGAAATCAAATTAGATGTAACAACTCAAAATCCAAAAATCACAAGTCAATTCGAGGCAATTTGGTGTTTACCTATACATGGGGTAGAAACTCCTTAGAATAGTTTATTACAAAACTATGTTTCCTTCCTTTACCCATCTAATGTCATCAAAAAGTACTAAAAACAAGAATATACTCCTTTGATATGACTTTGTAACATCTTGGGTTTGGATGCCACCTAACAATGCTCCAAGCCTAGTTTTCCACATAACCTCAAGCACATCTCCCAAAATTCCAGAGAATGCCAACTAGCAGTGAGGGCCTAGGTGATGATCATGGGGAGACTATGCCCTTATTGAAAGATTATAACAAAATGGAAATAATAAAAAGATAGCAGAAGCCGTAATACCATACAATATAAGTAAACAGTGGAAGACTGATAATATAAATAACCAGATGTCATAGCATACAAATATAATGACGCATGTTACATGTTCTAGGAAAACATCCAAAACAGGTTACACTGTAGTAATACAAAATATAAGTACCGCCATTACAAAATGGAACAAAATAAACTCAGAAGCATCACAAGCCTCATCTTGGTCCCATGCTCTCCTACTCCTATACAGTAATCAAGTACCTATATAAGAGTTATTGCCCTTATCGACACCTGCAACAACATAATTTGTTTATGCCCAAGAACATGACCCAAATAGGTTGTGAGACTAAATCCTATTAGGCAACCACCCAAGGTCTCTACCAATCTGTCAGTGAATATATATAACAGGTAGTGTGCAATAGGGAAAGTAGTAAACTAGAAAGAACTCAAAATTAATCACTCCTAAAAGTAATGGTTTCCATTTAAATTCATTTTATGTTCATTATAAATTTAATTAACTTGAATTATATAAGTCTTAGGATCCGGCCTAGGCCCCGATGATCTCCGTACAAAAGTAATCACAAAAGATGTCTCAAAAGACCATTTAAACAAGTATAAGTGAAGACCGAATCTAAGATTGTGTTTTGGATTGAAAAACACATCATAAGTCATTCCATTAGATATTAAAATTATAAGTAAATTTCAACTAATGACATATAAACAAATTCCAATAGAGCCCATCCTTGGTAACCCTCATTGGATTCAAGGTTCGCTCGACATTTAATAAAGTCTACATGTGCCTGACTACTACATTCCTCTCTCTCTAACAACTTTTCATGATATTAACTTATACCGAGGCCATAGTTCATCCAAGGTATAAGGTGAAATAGTCATATGATCCTGACCTTTCCTTTTCACCTGAGCCTAAGGCTCACCCATTTTTATTTACCCTTTTTTCATTTTATATAAGAATCAACACATGTAAATAAAACTATTAGATGGATTTAACATCAATAACTCACATCAGCAATTCATATCACAAGAAACACATGTAAATTAAACTATTACATGGCTTAAAAACTTCATTTTAAATAACCCAAGTAAAGAATTCAAGGAATGCTTCATAGGCATCCTAGTCCAAACGACCATAAATGGTCATTTATGGAAACACACCCATGGGGTGGCCATTAATCAAGGTAAACAATCATAAAAATGATTTAAAACCCTTAATAAATTACCTAAATAATAATAGTCAATAGAAATAGACAAAATTAATTCAAGGCGACACCCTAAAAATGGGTGTGTGGCACTCCAACACCTATGTTCAACTTGAAAAATAGCAAAAGGCACAAGACCACCTACCTCGTACATTTATGACTCTCCTCATCTGGCGTCAGCCTCTAATTTGTGATAGAATAGAGTAGATCTAAAAAATGAGCATAAACTCTCAAGCCTTGATAACTAAGTTAATAGAAGAAATCAAGAAGAATGACTCAAGGGGAAACAAGAGCTCACCCAGTGGAGTCCAATGCATTTGAAGGTGTTTGAATCAGATATCGGACGATGAAATGGGAGGTAACCCTATCCTCAGATCACCTGGGCACGCTGTTCATTGAAAGAAGGGGTGAGTTTATGTTCGTCTAAGAAAAATGATGCAAATGCCTGATTTAACATAAAAAAGGAAAAGTACATGGCATGTACTTGAAACTACACACCGTGTAGTGCCTGTTTCCATACGGGTCCTAGACAGACCACTACATGGCACGTACTAGGATTATACGGTGTGTAACCCTAGTTACATGATGTCCACTTGATTTACATGGTGTGTAACCCTTTTTTTTCTTCCACTTACTTAAGCACAACCTAAAAATAGACGATCCTTACCTCAAAGGAAGAACATGGTTCTTACAAACTCCCTCCTTAAAACAATTTGTCCTCGAATTTCCCTTACAAGGGTGGTGAAGAAGCACCTGAGAATAACTCCAGCCACTAAGTGTGTATGTCAGCCTCTTGATCCTAGGTCTCATCCTTTGAATGATTGTGATTCCATAGCACCCGTACTAGATAAATCGAGCAACCTTGAAGAACCTTCGTGCAACTGTCAACTATATATATCAGATGATCCTCAAAGGATGAATCAACATAATGTTTAACCTCCTTAGGATAAAAAACATGATATCGGTCTGGGTGATAGTGGCGTAGCTGAGATATGTGGAAGATTTCATGCAGGGATCGACACCACTGAGGCAACTGCAACTGATAGGCAACCGAATCTACTCTCTCCATAGTCTCAAATAGCCTGACATATCTCAGTGAAATCTTACCCTATCTATTGATCCACCTGCGTCCCAACCTTGGTGAAATACATAAGAAAACCCGATCCCCAACCTCAAACACTAGAGGTTATCTACAGTAATCAACATATGATTTCTAGTGATAATTTTTAGTATCCATCTGCTTCTGAATCAACCAAACCTGCTCAAAAGTCTCATGCACGAGACGTGGTCCCAGTAAAGCTACCTCACCTGCCTCCAACAAGTATAGGGGAAAACGACATGGCCTACCGTATAATGCACCATAAGGTGCCATCTGAATCGTTTCTTGATAACTATTATTATAGGAAAACTCAACCAAGGTAATGTGCCTCTCCAAAAATCTCCCAAAATCCAAGATGCATGCTCACAACATGGCCTCTAACACCTCTATGGTATGCTCTGAATGGCCATTAGTTTGAGGGTGGTATGATGTGCTCAGAAGCACCTAATTACCCATCTCCCTCTGAAAAATCTGCTAGAAATGAGACGTAAAATAAACATACCTATATGAAATTATAGTGTGCGGAACCTCATGTATTTGTACCACCTCTCAGATATAAAACCTTCTAATATCATTCACACTAAAGGTCTCCTTGATTGGTAAGAAATGAGAGAACTTTGTAACCCAATCAACTACAACCCACATAGCATCATTACCTTAAGGAAACCTCAGTAAACCAGTCACAAAATCCATCACAAAATCATCCCATTTCCACTTTGGAATAGGTAACTTCTATAGAAGACTAGTCGATCACTGATGTTATGTCTTCAACTAATGACAGGTGGAACACCTCGTAACAAAACCATCTATCTCTCTCTTCATAATCGGCCACCAATACTGATGACATAAGTCATGATACATCTTGGTGAACCCATGATACACCACCCAAACTGAAGCATGAAACTCCCCCATGAGCTCTTCACATATATCCACTAGATAGATGCATCATCTTCACTCTATATAGTAGGGTAGAGGTTATATCTAAGGATGAAATAAACGTATATCCCTACCTTTTGTGAACCTCTAAGTGAATCTCAGAGAATAAATCCATAAGCTTCCACTTGCTACTATCTTGCTGCACTACCTCTATCTGAGTCCTCCTTCTCAAAGAATCAGCCACTACATTGCCTTTCCCAGGCATCTAGGCAAGATCAAAGTCAAAATAATGAAGGTATTTCACCCAACTTCACTACCTAAAATTTATATCACACTGAGTGAGAATGTATTTGAGGCTTTTGTGGTCTGTGTACACCACAAAATGCTCTCCCAACAAGTAATATCTCCAATAACGAAAATCATGAACTACCACAACTAACTCAAGGTTGTGAGTCAGGTATATCCTCTCATGTGGATTCAATTACCATGAAAAGTACGCAACGACTCATTCCTACTACATAAGCACTGCTCCTAGCTTAATAACTGAAGGGTCATAGCACACAATGTAACTCCTTCCTAGATCTGGAAAAATCAGTATCAGCGTTGAAGTCAATCTCCCTTTTAGTTCCTAAATGACCATCTCGTAGGAATCTTACCATATATACTTTACACCCTTTTAGTCAGGCCCATCAATGACACTGCTAAATATGAGAAGTCATGTATGAAACACCTGTAGTAACCAACAAACCCCAAGAAAATTCACACCTCAAAGATGTTATTGGGATGATCCTAGGATAATACTGCTCTCACTTTATCTAGGTCCACTGATACTCATATCTCTAAGATGACGTGACCCAGGAAGTGAATATGATTCATCCAGAAGTGAAACTTTGTGAGCTTAGAATATAACTGATGCTCTCTCAGTGTACTCAAAATGATCTCAAGATGTGTGGCATGGTCATGTTGATTATGAGAATACAACAAGATATCATCCATGAATACCATAATAAACGAATCAAGATAAGGATGGAAAACTCAGTTCATTAGTTCGATAAGAACTGCTGGCATGTTCATGAGACCAAACATCATGAACAAGTACTCATAAAAACCATACTTTCTCTAAAAGGCTGTGTGATGTATTTCTGATGATCTAACACACAACTAATGATAACCATATCTAAAATCTATCTTTGAGAATAACGAAGATCCTCAGATATGATCGAAGAGATCATCCATTCATGGCATATGATATCGGTTCTTAACTGTCAACTGGTTCAATTTATGATAATCCATGCATAGCCTGAGGGTACCATTTGCCTTTTTCTCAAAAAGGACCAGTGAACCCCATGGATAAGTATTGGGTTAGATGAAACCCTTAGCTTCCAAATCCTCCAATTGTCACTTTAGCTCTTTTAACTTTGTCGTAGCCATCTTATAAGTAGGAATGGATACTGGTTCTGATCTTGACACTAGATCAATTAAGAACTCTACCTCTCCCACTGTAGGTAAACCTGAAAATTTGTCTGGGAAGACATCCATGAAATGATTAACTACTGGAGAAAAATCAATATGGTGTGTTCTATGGTCATCCAAATATTAGATAGAAATCTGGGCTGTCATACCACCCAAACCACAATGCTCAGGTCCAGCTCAGATTGCCTAGACATCCCATTCACCCTTGTGTAGAAACGATCCGCCCTATGGTGATGTAAAACTCACCCTACAACAATAAAAATAAATAAAATCTTGAAATAAAACCATCCATTCCATTACGAGGATGAAATAAAACCCTATCATATCTAAGACATAGAGATCTAATAAGAAGTGACACCCACCAACCTCAAGGGGTCACTCCTTGCATTGACTCACACCTACCATTCTAATCCCTAATGGAGTGTCTAGCTTCATAACATCTTTAGAAGTACAAAAAACAGATCCCAAGGCTCTCCAAAAAGGACACAAATATGAAAATATATGAAAACCTAGTATAAAAAAGTGCATAATCCAAAAAAGAGGTGACTATAATAGTACCTCTGATAGTAGAGGGTTCAGGATCCTACTCTAGCTGGGTCTGTTTCACTGCATAAGTCTGACCTATACCACGACCCTATGACACTACTTGGATACCCTGAGCTGATCCACCTTATTGTCACTGAGAACCTGGGGTCTGGATACCATGGCTATGACCACCACCTTGGCTTGAACAACCTGATGCATTCTATTTCCTTGACGGAATCACGAAATATATATGTAGCAAGCATAACCCTTTTCTCAGGAGGTGTCTCCAAATTCTCAAAGATCATTAACATGTCCTCTAACCATGACCCTATATCTTGTGGTCCACCATCGCCCAAAAATGTGGGTGGATGATGCTGCTAGAACACTCACGTCAGCTCAACCATAGACATGATAGGTTGTAGTGCTCCCTGGAAGGTCTGCATAAAGTGTGTAAAATTATTGTGGAACTATGCCTCAGCACCTGCGTCTGGTATAACAGTTGGCGCCTTAGATGAAAAAACTAGAGGGTCCACTGATATCCCATGGCCTACCACCTCTGGGGTATGATCATAGCCACCCTTCTAGCATAAAACCGAAGGTCTTCAATGTGGAATGTCTCTACAAGTCAAGCACACACCTCAGCTCAAATTTATTTTCAAGGTTCAGATTTTAAAAGTGCAAGGACCAAATAGGAGAACAAAAACCCTAAAAGGTTACGAGAAGAGGAGTACATGGTGTGTAGAACCCACACACGGGGTTCACCCTCAAGCTCCTACCTAGGTGTGTACTTCCACCATCCTGGGCATGTAACCACACAAGATACACAATGTGTAAGTCCTATACACGGTGTGCTCTATCAAAAATAATCATTCTGTGTCCCCCCTCACACGGTTGGACACACGATCACTTACCACATGATGTGTAATTAGTGTACATGGTGTGTACTCAAGAAACGTTTTTATTCCTAAATAGAAGAACACATGGTGTGTGTTCATATAACCACATGTTGTGTTTTATGGGTTTCCATATAATAAACCTGTAAAACATCCCTAAAACCTCTGTTTTTGAAAATTAAACCAAAGGTATACCAAATTCCAATTCGTGGGGGCCCATACTCCCCATTAATCAAATTTTGGAATCCATATATATAGCACATCATAACAAAATTCAATTTAAGAAAACAAAATGGTTCACCAAATTCCAATCCAAGAGGGCCCATACACCTCCGGGACCAAAGTTTGGAATCTATCCAATTTGAACCATAGCACATACCATTACACTTATCATGATATCAGGAATATCTACCATAATAGATATCACAAAATCATTCATATCTAGCACAACATCTATCACAACAACATGCAATCAGTAATACTCTCTAAATGGCATGGTAGGAATGCATGTCATGTGATATCTAATAAGTTCTTATATGATGCATGAGATGACATACCCTCATCTCATCAGGTTGAAAAAAAATATAACCATAATGATATCAATAATAATAGTACAATACAAGTGTGTCACCCAATGGTGAAATTGAATCAACTGTAAAAACTCAAAATCTAAAAATCACAAGTCAATTCAACGCAATTTGGCTTTTCCCTGTACATGGGGTAGCTACTACAAGGCATAGTTTATTACCAAAATCAATTTCATTCTTATCCCTATCTAATGTCTCCAAATAGTAAGACAAACCAAAAAAATACTCTTTTGATACCACTTTGTAACATCCCAGGTCCGGATGCCACCTAACAGTGCTCCGAGCCCAGTTGTCCACATGGCCTCAAGCATATCTCCCCAAACACCAGAGGCTGCCAAAAATCAACAAGGGACTAGGTGATGGTCATGGGGAGACTATGCCTTCATTGTAAAATTATAACATGGCAGAAATAATAAACAAATAGTGGAAGTAGTTAAACCATACAATAAAAGTTAACAACGGAAGACTAAAAATATAAATAACCAGATATCATAACATAAAAATATGATGCTTCATGTTACATGTTCTAGAAAGAAAATACAAAATAGGTTACAATATAGTAATACAAAATATAACTACCAAAAGTAAAAAAAGGAACAAAAGAAACTCAATAGCATCACAAGCCTCAACTTGGTCCCATGCTCTCCTGCTGCTAAACAACAATTAGGTACCTATAGAAGGGTTCTTACCCTTATTGACACCTGCAAAAATATAATATTTTTGGGCCCAAAAACATGACCTAAAGAGGCTGTGAGACTAAATCATAGTAGGCAACCACCCAAGGTCTGTGTCAATCTGCCAGTGAATATATATAATAGGAAGTGTGCAATAGGGAAAGTAGTAAACTAGGAATTACTCAAAAGTAAACAGTCCTATAAGTAATGGTTTCCATTTATGTTTATTTTATGTTCATTAGAAATTTAATTACCTTGAATTATATAAGTCTTAGGATCCGTCCTAGGCCCGATGATCCTCGTACAAAAGTAATCATAGTAGATTTCTTAAAAGACCGTCTAAACAAGTATAAGTAAAGAACAAATCTAAGATTGTGCTTTGGATTGGTAAATGCATCATAATTCATTCCATTCAGTATTAAAATTATAATTAAATATCAACTCATGACATATAAAAAACTTTCAATAGAGGTTGTCCTTTGTAAACCTCATTGGATTCAAGGTTCGCTAAACATTTAATAAATTCTACATGAGCTCGACCACTACATTCATGGCTTGCTCACGACTTGCCATGATAATAAATTCTTTGTGTGCATCCACAGTCTTTCAATTGAGGCCATGGTTAACCCAAGGCATAAGGTACAATAGTCATATGAGACCGACCTTTCCCTTTAACCTGAGGCTAAGGCTCACCCATTGATATTTACCCCTTTATCACTTTATATAAGAAGCAACAAATAAAATAAACTATTACATGGATTTAACATCAATAACTCACGTAGGAAATTCATATCACAAGAAACACATGTAAATTAAACTATTACACGCCTTAGAATTTAATCAACTTCATTTTGAACAAACCAAGTAGGGAATTCAAGGAATGCCGCATAGTCATCCTAGGCCAAACAACCATAAACAACTATATACAGAAACACACCCATGGGGTGGCCCTTAATCAAGGTAAACAACCCTAAACATGAATTAAAACCATTAATAAATTACCTAAATAACAATAGGCAATATAAATAGACAAAATTCATTCAAGGCGACACCCTAAAAATGGGTGCATGACACTTTGGAACAAATATTCAACTTGAAAAATAGTGAAAGGCAGGAGACCACCTACCTCGTACTCGTACGACTCTCCTCATCCAACTTCGACCTCTAATTCAAGCTAGAATGGAGTATATATTTAAAAAATCATAAACACTCAAGCCTTGATAACTAGGTTGATATACGAAATCAAGAAGAATGACTCAAGGGGAAACAAGAGCTCACTAAGGAGAATCCAACGCATCTGATGGTGTTCGTATCAGAGATTGGATGAAAAAATGGGAGGCAACCCTATCGTTAAATCTCCTAGTCGTGTTGTTCATATAAAGAAGGGGTGAGTTTCTGTCTCTCTAAGAAAAATAATGCTACTACCCAATTTAACAAAAAGAAAAGAAAAGTACAAGGCGTGTATTTGAAAATACACTTCGTGTAGTGCCTGTTTCCATACAGGTCCTAGCCAGACCACTACATGGTGTGTACTGGGATTACACAACATTTAACCCCACTTACACGATGTGAACATGGGTTACACGATGTATAACCCTATTTTTTCTCCACTCACTTAAGAACAACCTAAAAACAGAATATCTATACCTCAATGGAAGAACCGGGTTCTTACAAGCACTACCTAAAAGAGCTGATAAATGACACTTTTATCATCACTTTTTTAGTGGTGATAAAGGATTAATTTTATCATCGATATTTTAGTATTGATAAAATATATATTTCATAAAAAAAATTATATATCATTAAAAATTGTATATAAATATATAAATATATTTATATTGATATAAATATAATATATTTTATTAAATACACATTTACACTTAATATAGAAGATATTTAGTGGAAAATGGTTTATAAAATAATTAAAAATTAATATTAATTAAAAATTTGATAGTTATTATTAAATAGTCATAATTTAATAAAAAATGGACGATATAAAAATTTAATAAATTAAAGAACAATTTATAATAAGTTAAAACATGACTTGTACTTTAAACGATCATAACTTTTGTCCTGGATATCCATTTGGGCTCTATCATATATCAAATTGAATCTTAAAAAAATATACATCATGATGTCACAAAGAACACTCAATAGTTTTTTTTGTGGAAAAAAATGGCCAAAATTCCCTCCAAAACTGTTTTTTTGTCGGGATACCTTAATTTTTTTTAACATTTGTTGAAATTTTATTCTCATTTGAGTGACTCTTCTAATCTTTGTTCGGTAAAAAATTTCAATAAAATACTCTAATAAAAACCCCACTAGATAATTACAGTTTAACCCATTTGTGAGAAAGTTATATTACAAAATCACTCAATCAAAACTCTACCACAAAAATATTTATTTATAAAACATTAATAGAATTGATTACATTTAAAAGGGTTAAAAAATAAAATAAATTATTTTATAAAGATATATTTCATTTGAATAAAGAGAAACTTATTATTTTTTAAAATTCAATAAAAGAAATATAAACTTCAACATAAAAAATATAAACTTCAACACATGAAACATAAAATTCAGACAACGTGACATGAACTTCAATTCCATGCATATAAACTTTCGACCAAAAAACATATTCATCAAACATTAATTTAACAAATAGAACATATGGTTACTGGATTTGAGAAAAAAACAAAAATCTACCAATCATATAACATTATAAATGTAAAATATAACCATGGGATTCCTATTATTTCATTTAAAAAATCAAATAAATATTCACCGTGCAAAGGTAAAAAAAATAAAATAAAACCCAAAGCCAATGTGAAGGGGAAATAAAGAGAGTAAACCTACAAAGGGGTTCAACATTACAAGAGGGGGAAATGGAAAATGGAAGAGATTGGGGAAGTTTAAGCTTAACCGTCATCATTGGAAAGTGAATTTGAGGGTTATAAATGGAAAACTATTGACTGAAATACAGGCTATACCAATGGTTTTAAATGATTAGCATAGGTTAAGAAACAATTGGTATAGCCAATACCAACAATTTCCTAAGCCATTGGTAATATCTGTATGAGGATATGGATGTACCAACAGTTCCTTAGAATCGTTATTACAGTTCCTTAGAAGTATTTGTATAGACCCCTATTGGGCAACAACTTTCATTTAGTATGCACCCCCAATGAACAACCTATAAACAAAACATCTGTACAACCAGTCACATTACATATTTGAAAAAAAAATCATAATTTCTACATCAATTCACATATATAGGGAAATTTTAAATTAAAATATAAAAAATTTATAATTTTTAAATAATTCAAAATATT
Source organism: Viscum album (assembly GCA_963277665.1). Taxonomy (NCBI): domain Eukaryota; kingdom Viridiplantae; phylum Streptophyta; class Magnoliopsida; order Santalales; family Viscaceae; genus Viscum; species Viscum album. Next base: position 1,544,413,450 of record OY728153.1, on the reverse strand, counting down.
TTCAACCCTATAAAAAATGATAATTTATAATTGTAATTAAAATAATAATAATTTATTTCTAGATTTATAAAAAAAGGAGAAAACCATAATTTTTAAAAATGTAATAGTTTTTTATTTTTTAAATAACATATAAAAAATTATTGTTTCCAAAGACAGAAAAATATTTTTTAAAAAATCCATGAAAATTTTATTTTGACATACGTTAAAAAAATATTATAAAATTTCAAAGGGTTAATGAGAATAATTTTGTAAAAAAACATATTTCTTCCAAATAAAAATAAATTAGTTGATTTTTAAAGGTGTAGTCACTTTTTATTATATGATTTTTTTAGTGGTAGAAAATTTTAAAATAAGTTTTAATGGAATTGTAATTTATTCATTTTAAAATGGAAAAATCTTTTTTGAAAAAAAAAACCCACCTTTTATGTAAATATAAGAAAATTACAGTGATAAATTCCATTCAAAAATGTCCTAAGAAAATTCCACACACAAAAACCACATGAAAATTTTAATAAAAAATTCCACTAAATATTTCCCTTAGAAAGCTGCATCAGAAAACCAAGCTAGAAAAATCCACTAGAAAATTCATCAAATAATAAATTGAAAATAAATTAGTAAATTTTATTGGAAAATTCAACTATAAAAAAATATTTGAAATGTTCAATGGAAAATTCCACTAAAAAGTTATTCTAGAAAACGAACTAACAAATTACATTGAAAATTTGTACACCAAAATTCAACTTGGAAATTATATCACACCACTACATACCACACGATATTAAACACTACCCTTTATCAATGCTAGCTAAAAGCGTTGATAATGAGGATGTCTTTATCAACACTCGTTGATACTTTTATTGTAACGACCCAATGTTATCAACGGAAAATACCTTCTTATAATTATGTCATATAATCACATGAAATCACAACACAATGAACTACTAAGTACTATGTGACCTTTAAACATAATATTGTCACTTCTGTCTTTTGAATTTCAAAAATCTGACATACATGGTTGTGTTTAGTAAGATATTTAGAGTTTGATAGAATTAACTTAGTTTTTTATGAATAGTAACATACCCTTGTGAATAGTCACATACCCTTATGAATAGTAATGAATAGTAAGTTGGTCAAAAAAATAGAAACTTCACCCATGAATGTACAAATACAATTTATACATATTATAAGTGAAAAAAATGATTATAGTATAAGTATTGGTATTTTTGTATGTCATAAATATTTTAATTACAATTTTATGATTAATTTAATAATTTAAAATGGAAATTTATTTTCATAAAATGTAATCATAAATTTTTATTTTATTTTCTTATGGTTATAAGATAATTTTATGCGACCTTGATTAATTTTTCAAGGTGTTATAAAATGAGTTATAGTTTTAATGTTTTTTTAAATAAATTATGATTTTATTTAAAAATTAAAATAATCATATTTATAAAATTATTTTTGAAAAATGGAGTTCATTTTTGAATTATATACATAGAAAAATGGTTAGGGTAAATTTTTGGGATTTTTCTAAAATACATGAATTTTTTATTAATAGTAAAATATGATAATTCAAAATAAATGCGAAAACCTGAATTTCTACATCATGATTGAGTAAAGGATGATGTAAATGACCATTGGTTCGAACTCAAATGAACTTACTACTATTTTTGGTCACAATCATAAAACGCTATTTTTTTTCTTGAGAAAAATAATTTAATAATGAATTAAAAATTAAAAATTCACTCTTCTCCTTCACTATAAAAACCACCCACACTCTCCTCTTCTCTTCACTCCTCTCAAGCCTTGTTCCTTGTATAAGTTCTACCCAAATAACTCCCCAAGCTACTCCCACACGTCCAACAGCCCTTGGTCTTCTCAAAAGACCAAATCCTCTCCTATAAAGAGGCTCTCAAAGGAGATAAACTCAAGATGTAAATTCCTCTTTCCGATTATTTTATTTTCTTTCAATTTCTTTTCTTTTCTTGTTTCTTTTCTCACCCCATTCACCAAAATGTTTTAATAAATATAGTAACATACATGTAATAGAATTCTATTATGTTAGTTGGATAGTTTATCATAATCTACCCCTCCTTTTATTCTATAAATGAAAATATCGTCCGAGATGTGTTGATTTGTCACATTCAATGATGACGGGTTTTCAATTTGCTTTACCATATTCTAGACTGGTCATGAAACCATTTCAATGGTTGAACCAAATAATAATATATCACTATGGGAAAAACTGGCTTTTGCGACGGGTTTTTTGCGATTGGATTAATTTCCGTCGCAAAAAGTCCACCCCGGAGGTTATTTTCGACAGGGGGGTTCGACCTGTCACAAATAACTTGTTATTCACAACGGGATTTAGAGTCCCGTCGCAAAAGGTATTGCGGGGTTTGGCCCGGGTTGCACGCCAAACCGCGAGAAGTTTATTTGCGATGGGAAAATCTCCCCGTCGCAAATACCGATGGCGGTAAATGGGTTTTTGCGACGGGATGTTTTCCCGTCGCAAAAAAGTGTGTCGACAGGACACTTTTTATGATGGGACCCGTCACAAATATCAGCAGTGGTAAATGGGTTTTTGCAACGGGGTGTTGTCCCGTCGCAAAAAGTGTGTCGGTAGGACACTTTTTGTGACGGGGCCCATCACAAATACCTTTTTAACCACCAATAGCAATTAATGTGGGCAAAGGTATTTGCAGCGGGTCCTGTCGCAAAAAGAACTGTTGGCGACGGGTATCCCGTTTAAAATAGTCTAGTCGCAACTAATCTAACCTATATATACCCCCTCTATTTTTCTTTCTCATTCCCTCAATTCTTATTTCCTCTCTCTCTCTTTAAACTCTATTTTTTGAGTGAAAATTTCTCTGAGTTAGTTTTTTTATGGAGAAGTTGTGAAATTGTTTACATAAATAGGAGATCAAGTTTAAAGGTATTTATATTTATATTTTATTTATTATTTATTTCATTTTTTATGATAATTTTAATTACTGTTGATTAGTTGTAATTAAATTAGATTTAAATTGTTTTGTTATCAGTATTTATTTGTAATAATAAATTGAAATTATTAGTACTAATTCTTAATAATTTGTAATAATTAATATTTAATAATAATTATTAATTATTAACGAAAATTAGTACTGTATATAAATAATTACTTATAATTATTAATTAGTAGTTGTAAATTGTAATTATTAATATCAATTAATGCTAATTAATAATAAATAGGAATAATTAGTAATAAATAGAAATAATTAGAAATAAATATGAATAATTAGTAATAAATAGGAATAATTAGTAATAAATAAAAATAATTAGTAATAAATAGGAATAATTACTAATAAATGGGAATAATTAGTAATAAATAGTAATAATTAGTAAGAAATAGTAATAAATAGTAATAAAGAGGAATAAATAGTAATAAATAAGAATAAATAGGAATAAATAGTAATAATTAGGAATAAATAGTAATAATTAGGAATAAATTAAAATAATTATGAATAAATACGAATAAATAGGAATAAATAGGAATAAATAGGAATAAATAGGAATAAATATGAATAAATAGTAATAAATAGGAATAATTAGGAATAATTAGGAATAATTAAAAATAATTAGGAATAAATAGGAATAATTAGGAATAATTAGGAATAATTAGGAATAATTAGGAATAATTAATAATAATAATTAGTAATAATTAAGAATAATTAGTAATAATTAGGAATAATTAGTAATAATTAGTAATAATTAGTAATAATCAGTAATAAATATTAATAAATAGTAATAAATAGTAATAAATAGAAATAAATAGTAAAAAATAGTAAAAAATAGTAAAAAATAGTAATAATTATTACTAATTAGTTATAATTAGTAATAAATAGGAATAAATAGGAATAAATAGGAATAAATAGTAACAAATAGGAATAAATAGTAATAAATAGAAATAAATAGAAATAAATAGTAATAAATAGGAATAAATAGTAATAAATAGTAATAAATAGGAATAAATAGTAATAAATAGGAATAAATAGGAATAAATAGTAAAAATTAGTGACAATTAGTAATAAATTGGAACAATTAGTAATAAATAGTAAGAAATAGTAATAAATAGGAACAATTAGAAATAAATAAGAACAATTATAAACAATTAGAAACAATTGGGAATAATTAGGAATAATTAGGATGAATTAGGAAGAATTAGGAACAATTAGGAAGAATTAGGAAGAATTAGGAACAATCAGGAACAATTAGCAACAATTAGCATCAATTAAGAACAATTAGAAATAATTAGAAACAATTAGCAACAATTAGCAACAATTTGAAAGAATTTGGAACAATTAAAAACAATTAAAAACAATTAGCAATAATTAGAAAAAATTAGGAACAATTCGGAACAATTAGGAACAATTAAGAATAATTAGAATAACAACAATTAGAAACAATTAGCAACAATTAGAAACAATTAAGAAGAAAATCAATTGTAATAAATTGTAATAACTTATAATAACTTGGCACAATTTCCAGTGGATTGACGGCACTACTTTTGCACGATGACTCTTCTCCTTTTAACTTTCAAAGACTCAAAACATTTTGAAAAGTATGCTTCTACGTATGCCTATCCAATCTCGTATGCACGAGTTTGAATATGAATTCATAGGACCACATTTTTAATAATGTGTTCAGACGGTGATAGCTGCAAGAAGATGATTCATCGATGAATGAATATGCGTACCTCAGAGCAGATTATTTATTATGATTTTTGTGTGAGAAAGTTGAAAGTAAATGAGCCATCAAACAAAAGAGTAGCTGTAAATCCACTGGAAATTGTGTCACCCATAAGTAATGGTAATTATTAAGAAGTAGTGGTAATTATTTAACTTTTTTTTAGATAGTTTTTTTATAATTTTAAATTATTCAAAAACAGAAAAGATTTTATATTTTGTAGAAAAATATGGAACAAGGTAGTCGACAACAGTCATTATTAGATGATCACGCTTGGATAAATCAGCATAGAAATCCAAACGGTTCTGGTTTAAATCCAGTATATATTGAGGGTGTTGAAGCTTTATTATTATTTGCATCATCAAAACAAGAATATGTTTCATAAGGCACAATAAAGTGTCCTTGTAAAAAATGTTCTCTGAGAACTTTTGACACATTTGACAAGGTTAGGGGACATCTCTTGCAGTTTGGTTTTCAACCATATTATGTTTTTTGGTATCAACATGGTGAACATAGTTCCAGATAAGATACTAATAACTTGTTTCTGTATCCTTCACAATTTCAAAATTTAGTACATTATGTCACAAGTCCATCTGTTCAACAAACTGAAACTCAAGATGATATTGATTTAACTTCTAAGTTGGCACCATTCGAATTTTATGAGTTGTTGAGGTCTGTTAAGGATGCATTATATCCTGGTTACAAGATAAGAAAATTAGAAGCCGTTGAAAAATTTATGGCTATTAAATCAGATAATGCAATGTCAAACAACTGTTTTGATTAGATATTTTCTTTGGTTAAAACACTGTTACCTATAGGAAATGTGTTTCCTGCAAATTACTATGAGAGCAAGAGGCTGGTTCATAATCTAGGCATTAGTTATCGGAAGATTCATGCATTTACAAATGATTTCATCTTATATTATGGTGAAAATTATTCATTGGATAGTTGTCCCACATGTGGACAATCGAGGTATAAAGAAGCTCAACCAGGGAAATCTGGATCGATTCCAGTAAAAAAGATGATATATTTCCCCCTTACACCTAGGTTACAACATTAATTTATGTCTTAGAACATAGTGTTAATGATGTCATGGCACAAAACCATAATTTTAACTAATAAAAACTTGAATCATTCATCTGATGGTGATTCCTGAAAACATTTTGACCGTCTGTATCCGTATTTTTCTTTAGAAGCCCCAAATGTAAGATTGGGTCTTTCTACTGATGGTTTCTGTCCGTTTGGTTCTTATGGTAGTCAGTATTCATGTTGGACAGTCTTTATAACTCTATACAATTTAAATTCATGGTTGTTTACGAATGAACCATATATATTTTTTGACCTTATTAATCCTAGGACATCTGAAAAAGAATATTGATGTTTATTTGAAACCATTGATTGATGAGTTAAATGCATTGTAGAGTGATGGTGTTAGTATATATGATGTTTCTGCGAAAAAAAATTTAATATTAAAAGCTTCATTAATTTGGACGATTAGTGACTTTTTGTCATATGGCATGTTATCTGGCTGGAGTACACATGGTCCGAAATCATGTCCTTACTGTATGAAAGACAAAAAATCCTTTATGCTCATCAATGGAAAAAAAACCTTGCTATTTTTACTGTCATCACATATTTTATCCAACCAATCACCTTTTTCAGAGGAACAAATCTCATTTCATAAAAGGTACTATTGAAAGGGGTGAACCCCCAAAAATGATATCAAGTACTAAGTTAAAATGAGTTGTATTTTCATTACCTCTAATCACATTTGGGTCAATAGTAAACCAACAGAAAAATCATGGCTTCAGAAAAGAACATAATTAGATAAAAAAAATTATTTTTTGGGATCTTATATATTGGTCTGATTTTTTGGTCTTCCACATGTTGGATGTCATGAATATTGAGAAGAACTGTTTTGATAATTTACTTCATACAGTTTTGGATACACTAGGTAAGACTAAAGATAATGTAAAGGAACTATTCGATCTTGCCCAAATTTGTAGATGACCAGAACTTGAACTATTTGAAAATTTCAGATCACAATGGCTAATTAAGCCAAAATAAGTTTATACACTATCCAAAGAGAGTCACTTATTATTTTGTCAGTGGATTGCAGATTTGAGGCTTTCAGATGGCTATGCTTCTAATTTGGGTAGATGTGTTAAGAATTGTTATATTACTGGATTAAAAATTCATGATTGTCATGTTATAATGGAAAGACTTATGCTGATTGGATTCATAGGTTTGTTGAATTCTATTATTTGGGATTCTATAATAGACATATCATATTTTTTTGAGACATTTGTGCAGTGACAACAGATGAATCTGATGTAGATGGCCAACCCTCATATGATGTTGTTATAGGAGGGGATGGAAAGGGCCTACATAGACCAAGGAGAAAAAAAGGGGAATAAGGAAAACATAGACACAGGAAGATGAATTGTGTCTGAGAAGTAGAAGACAAAGGGGAGCAAGGACTACTCCTACCTCCCTAGGCCAATGGAGACTCGGTCAACAAAGAAATTAGGAACTCCAAAGGAACACAAGAACCAAATAGTGGAAGGTGAGGAGGTTCTGCAAATCCAGGAGGCTAGTTTTGAGGTTGTTGTCCCTACTAGCCTTGAGGGTGAAAAGAGGCCTCTGGGATTGGTGTAGCAATGTCATAATAAATCAAATGATGACTCACAGTGACAGATACTTTCAATGCTGAATCAAATGGACTTACTTTTAAACTTTGATGAGGAAATGGCCAACAAAACGCTGGATATTCAGGAGTTAAAGAAGATGAGACCACTTCAGGTGACCTTTACTAAGGAGCAGGGTAAGTGGATCGAGAAACAGGCTCAAATTCTGCTTAGAGGATGCAACATGGGAAAGATCAACAAGGAGGAACACTTGCAATCTTGGGATATACTTACAAATCTCTATGAAGGAGTTCTAAAGGATGATTATGACATCCAGATAAAGTGTATTACTTGGATATTGTTTAGAGATCTTGGATTGAATCATCTTAAACTTTTATTTAACAAATCAGTTGACCTTTGGTGTCGAATCAGGCAGGATGTGAGGGTTCTCACTTTTCCCTTAAAAGTGATTGAAAATAAAAAAATTTAACGTTGGATGTTGCTGTAATTATATGTAAACCAGAAAAAATCTTTCCATCGGCTTTATTTGACTCAACAGAACATCTGATATTACATTTTCCACATGAATCTAAATGTGGAGGTCTAGTATAGTTTCGATGGATGTACCCATTCAAGAGATGCATGCAGAAATTGAAGAAAAAAGTACATAACAAAGCATCAGTTGAAGGATCAATTGCAGAAGGTTATTTGTAAGAGGAAATTGCTTTTTTATGCTCTCATTATTTTGAATCTGAATATCCCTCAAAACACAATCACATGGGACAAAATGAGGAGAATGTTAATGACAAAATAGAAAATCAATTATCAGTTTTTAATCAGCCAAATCTTGGCTTCAGTGGAGTTCACGAATGGTGGATTTCAAATGATGAACATCACAGAGCTCATACATATGTTCTACTCAACTGTGAAGAAATGACATCATTTGTACTGTGAGTGATTCTATCACTTATTATATAATTTATATTATAGTATGTAAAATTATTTTATTTATAGGTTATATGATAATCATATCAAGAAACAACTTCCCCAAATTACAGTAGATGCTCTTCAAGAACGCAGACAAATTTTTTTTCTCAATGGTTTCAAAAAATGGTAACATAAATTATTGATGGTTTAATATTAATTACATTTATTATTTATTATATTTATAATTTTTTTACAAATTTTTAGGTGTCTCAACATGCTGATAAAATTGATAAGCGACTGTGTATATTGAGTAACTCACTATCCAAAATGGTTAAATCTTAAAATGCATATGTGGTGAATGATTTTCGATTTCATACACGTGCATATGGAGAATAAAAAAACAATGAACAATGGAGTTTTCTTAAGAGGATCACATCATAGAGAAACTGAATTTGAATTTTATGGAATTCTGGATGAAATTATTGAGCTGTGTTATCTAGGACAGAATTACATAATGATGTTTAAACATCAGCGGTTGGATACTGAGAGAGGCTTGCGTGTTCATCCGACTCATGGAATCATTTATATTAAATATATAAGTCTTCTTGAAGTAAATGAACCATTTTTACTGGCTCAATAGGCACATAAAATTTATTATTCAATGTACTATTCTACTTAAAGAGACTTGAGTGATTGGTGGAGCATAATAAAAATGAAATATCGGGAAAATCAGTTTACTCAAATTGAATGTGGTTCCGCTAAAGTGGAAGGAATTGAAATTTTTCAAGAGACTTCTCAAAATCTATCTTTTTCACAAAGAGACATGAATATCGACGATGACACCCCATAATTAAGGATAAATGATGACGAAGATGTTAATTATGTTACAAATGAATTTGAAATGACAAGAGATGATGAAACTGAAACTCATATGGATATTGATGATTTTGAGGAGGAAGATGAATAAATTAACATTAACATTTATGGAGATAAGGATGAAGATGGACATTGACACAGTTAAATTCTGGTTATAATCATAACTAATATATATCTATATATAATAGTTATTTTCAACTATCTGCTAACAATTACCATTTTGTGTTTCAGATGTAACTTGATCTATTTTGCAAGTTGCAAGAGGCTGAGCTACCTTTGGATGAGGGGGATTTTGGATCATCTTACCCTCATCCTACTGGTGGTTTAGGGGGTACGCGGATGGGGCGCGGTCTTGCGTGACTGATGATTCCTGACCCTATCCCCGAGTGATGTCCATGTCTAGGCTTCGATCCACACACACAGAGGTATTCTAACATGTATATTTTAGTTCACTTTCATTAATTTATTTATATATATACTAATTGTTTGATTATTTATTCCTTTTCATAGTTTTGCATATGTAGCTGTTGGACAGGGGAGTGTTGTCTTGCGTAATTATTTTTCTCAGCCATGGATCACATGGGAACAAATTCTCGTTGATGTGCGACTCGACATGTTCAATAATTATCTGGTACGTAAATTAATAAATATTTATTTTGAAATTTATTTTATTAATAACTTGATATTATAAATTATCTGTATGTTTTATGGTATCCTACCAATGATAGCATGCATGAAGTTATCCACGCTGCATGGTAGGTGTCTATGTGTGACCGTTTCCATTAGTTTTTGCACAATTTGAGAAGAACAACCATTAAGAAAGAAGGAGTGATAGAATTTGATGGGTCATGTAGAGCCCACCAACCAGGGTACATTTCATCTCACGTTTGGGATGAATTTTGTTTACATTGGTTGGCTGGTGGATTTCAGAGGAGATCTTCTATGGGTCGACAAAACTGGGGGAGATAGGAGGTGACACATCGAGCTAGTAGCCGTACATTAAGTACGCATAGAGAGCATCTGGTAAGTATCTTTTTTAAATATTTTATATTACTTTACATATAAAAAGTTTATTTATATTTTTGTAGGCATTCAAGCATCCCGATATTACAGAGTACGATGTTTATCAGAGGATGTGTAGTGATCCAGCCACTAGAGAGATTAGAGATGATCACCAGCATCAGATTGTGGTTAGTATTATTATTTTCAGTTTGACAATTAACTACATATAATATTTTCACAATTTTAATTTCAAATTGGAATTGAAGGAGTCATATGAGGCTACGACCTCTCAAACACAGGCTGAGAGTTAGGACGAGACGACTGATCAGACCAGTGACCACCATTTCGATGAGGCGGTATGGATTCAAGTGACTCGGTATGGCTTTGAGAAGGGCCGAGTAGTTGGTATGAGATCTCATTTGACTCCTAGTACTTATTATGGTACTGGTTTGATGTTGGCGTCCAGCTTGAGAGGAGCTCATGGAGAGGCATCATCTTCTACCTCACAGTATCAGGAGTAGTTGTGAACTCAGAATAAGCTTACAGATAGTTTGCAGCAACAACATGAAGAGATGTGTCGGCGACAGCAGCTCCATGAGGAGGAGATGCATTGATGGCAGTAGCAGTATCACGAGGAGATGGAGTACATGCGTCGTTTGACTCGTAGTTTAGGGATGCAGTTTCTTCCACCGTCTCCTATAGCTCTTCCACCTCCACCAGAAGATGACCTCCCCAGTGATTTTTTTATGTTACAAACATTTGAATTCAAGATTTGTATTAATATGAACTATTTACAGTTTCTGTCTTTTATATTGGTGCAAATATTGCATAATTTAATTTTTTTATTTTTAATATTTTATTATTTATTATTAGTATTATATTTTTTAATATTTTTTATTTTAATAACAATAATAATAATAATATTTTATCATTTTTTATATTTTTTTTAAATATTGAGAATTTTAATAGTTTTTTATTTTGTTATTATCTTAATAATATTAATATTAATTTTTCATTAATCATAATTATATTAAATATATTTTTTTAGTATTATATTTTTTAATGATTTTTTATTTTAATAATAATAATAATAATAATATTTGACGATTTTTTTATATTGTTTTGAGAATATTTAGAATTTTAATATTTTTTTTTAAAATTTTAATAATAATAATATAATTTTTCCATTAATCATAATTTTATTAAATATATTTTTTTTATTTTGTTTTATATTTGCAACGGGCCCGTCCCAAAAGGTTTTATATATAATGTATATAATCGGAGATTTATTAGCGACGTGGAACTTCCCTATCGCAAAAGGTTTATTTATATATAATTTATATAATCAGAGACTTATTTGCGACGGGACCATTACAAAAAATAGTATTTGCAACACAGTTTTCTGTAACGGGTTATTTTCGACAGGGCCCTGTCGCTAAAGCCTATTTGTGACGGGATCCCGTCACAAATAGCCCATCGCAAATACCTCTAATTCCAGTAGTGTATGTATTTTATCTTATTTAATGTTATGTAATCCTTATAAATTTATGATGTAAAATAATAATACAAAACAATTTAACTGTAAGCAAAATAACCACATTAATCCAAGAGTTTATCATCAATATTTTATACAATGATTCACCTTTACTCCAAGTAAGAAAATTAAATTTAAAACCATGTTATGGATGTTCACTAATGTAAAATAACTTCAATTTTGGACAACCACTTCACCATACATGTTTATCCATTCATGTATATAAGTAAACTGAACATGAAACAAACAGACCCAAGTAATGAAATTGAACCTCATAACCAATCAAAAAGGTTATGAATGAACTCAAAAAGGTTATAATAAATAATTTACATGTAAAATAGGTTCTAGAATTATAAATTAGTTTACCTAATTTTATTATTCATATCATTAATATCAAGGGGAAAACACCATCAGACTTAAGGTAAGGGATCCTCTCTTTCTCACATTTATTCAAGAATACCCTCTTTGTTATGCCCTTTTATGTGTAATTGTGAATGATGGGGGTATGATTTTTAACCTCCCCATACTTACCTCATGATGTGTAAAATAATAGAAACCCATTTTCTCTCTCATTAATCCCTCCTAAGTATACTTGATGCCATGATGATATTCTGTCAGGGAATCTACCCAAACCTCATTTATTCCTTTAGGTTGCTTTATCTTTCTTTCTACCCAAATGAAGTTATATATTCTATTTTTTTAAATTTTATAAATACTATTTATACTATCCAAACTCACTTATCAATATCCACTCATCATTATATTTTGGGGATATACATGTTTTTAAATGATTCCCACCTCAATACTTCCCGTTAATAAAACCTATTTTAAGGGAACTTCTTGAATCTGTACCCAATTTCAAGTGCACTCTACCATACATTTTAAAACACCATTTTTTATAAAACCAGTGTTTTTATTATTAAAACCTTATTGGATAACTTCTGGTTTTGTACAAAAGATTATTCCCTTTTCAATTTTAAATGTTTGTTAGTGTTTTCCTTAAAACCTCACTAAAGTGTTTTAATGATAACAATTCTTAAATAATCTTTTCACATGTTGTCACTTATGTTTGACATCACTTACCCTGAAATATGGATATTTTACCTTATGAACGTCCATTTATGTTCTAATGACTTTCTTTCATGGACACTTTTATGATACACCCATTCATTATGCTTTATGACATGATTCTGATGCCCATTTCATTCCATAGATGCCCTTATGTGTATGATTCTTTATGTATGATTCTATATGTGGAATGTATATTCATGAACATGTTAATATGGGTGTGACCAGATAGCATTCCAATACATTGGGTAAAGTTTTTTCTTAGGAGACGTTATGTGCAATGGTCTTGGCGGTTAGCCTTGAATCGTGCTACCATGTGCAACGGTCTTGGTGGTTAACCTTGACTTGTGTTCCTCTACGTGCAATGAGTCTTGAATCATGCTAAATTTATGATTTATGTTACTTACATATTACTATTAATTTATGTTTTTATGATCCCATGTATATATGTTATGATTCCATATGTTACATTCCTTTTTATATCATTATGTCATGATCTCTAACCCATGTGATAAATCCTTATTCTTATGTTATTTCCCTTACTAGGATTTTAGCTCATCCCTTCATTCATGTGATCCCCATGGTACCCTAAGAACATGTAAGGGCTCAAAAGAAGTTAGGATCTCTTTATGAAGACTAAATAAAGAAGTTTTTTTATTTGTCCCATGTTTTAAGTTTTATGTACCTTGTCTTCCAAGAAACTAGACTTCACGATCCTTGGATTGTATTCTAATGTATAATTATTCTTAAAATCATGTAATGTTATGTGTAAAAGGATAAGGTTGTTATATTTTGTATCATAGGATGGTCTAGATATTTTTGGAGATTAAGAATAGAGCACTTTAGTAAGAACCTCAAGGATGAGACTAAGTATAAGAAAACACCCCTAAATCTTGGTAAGTATAGAGTAAGTGGTTTATCAAGAAAATACATCTCTGTCTAGATAAAAACGGGTAGAGGTGGCTCTGGCACGTATCTATCTAGAGGTAAAACCCGAAAACACCGCTTTGATCTTGACTCGAATGAGAACTGGTGCACAACAACGGGCCTTACTTCACTCTTGGTTTGACACTCCTGATGGATATGCTTTGGTAAATTCATGAGCTCCATGAAAAACATTATTAAGGGAATAAAAAAAATATCATAAGAATATAAGTTAATAAATAGATCAAGGATAACCTAGATTGAAACATAGGGAATCAAAATTTAGGATATACTTCTCATTTACAAGTTTATACTTTTTTGTTCAAAGTTTCCTTTTTTATGCTCAATAGCTAAGTATTCAAGCCCTATAATTATGCTTTCTTTTTCTTAGTTAATGGAGGGAAATAAAAGAACATGTGACAACAATAAATGTGATATGGAATGTGAATATTACCCTAATTATATGCCTGATATGATGGGAATGGGTGCTCAAAACTTCATGACAGTACTTTCTCAGCTAGCTCAAGTTATGAATAATAACTTGAATCATGTGGAACACCTTCCTCCTCCAAAGAAAGATCAAGTTTTTGTTGAATCCTTCATACAGAAAAGGACTCCCATTTTTAGTGGATTATTTGATCCCCTCCTTGTGGAACAATGTATTAACTGCATTGAAAAGATATTCTCTGTTATCCAGTGCTTAGAAGAAGAGAAATTCTTACCAGCAGTCTATCATTTTGATGGGGAAGATGATCAGGGGTGGACACTGTTCATGAATATGAAGCCCCAGGAGGAAATTGATTCCAGGGGTTGAGAGGAATTCAAGATAATGCTTTTTAATAAATATTTTCCCCTAACCCTCCATCTCAAGATAGAAAGAGAGTTCCTCAGACTCAAGTAGAAGGAAGACGAGTCAATCTGGGCATATGAAGAAAACTTTAGAAGGCTTTAAAGGTACACATCTCTCTTTTTCATGAGCACTAAAAGTAAGGTGGGTCACTTCTTTAACGAACTAAAGTTGAGTCAATGAAATTTTTTGGCAATTCGAGACTTCAACAACTATGAGGAGACTGTCCTCTGTGACCTCAAGGTTAAAATAAAGATCAGAGACTCTCAGTGGTATTGTGGTCCCAACAACATGAAGAGGAAAATGGAATCTCATGTGGGTGGTCCCAAAAATAAATTCCATGATGGTAAGAAGCTCAATCATCCCACATATAAGAATTATGGGAAGAAACATCCTGGGAACCATCTAAAGGGAACCGAGAATTGCTTCAAATATGGAAAGTTGGGACATCTAGCTAAAAACTACTGAAGAGATATGAAAAATTACACTAATGTGGAAGAAGAAAGGAAGGTTTAGATCAACACTCATCCTATAATGAAGTGTTAAAAATGCAAGGATCAAGGGAATTAGGCGAACAATTTCCCTAAGTTGAGGGTTGTCAGAGGCAATGAATAATAATCTCTAAGGTAATAAGGAAGGGCTTATGCTATCACTACTAATGAGGTGGATCCAGACAACAATGTGGTGATAGGTATGCTAGTTATTCATTCAATAATAGAGAATGTACTATTTGATTCTAGTTATACACATTCTTTCATATCTTGTAAGTTTAGTATAACTATTCAAGAACCAGCTCAAAATTTGGAGGACAAGTTGTCAGTGAGAATAGTGAATGGGGAAATTCTTTCATCCATGGTTTATAACTCCTCCGTGATTAACGTTTGTGGACACAAACTCCCAGAAAATATCATCATACTTCCTTTAGTGGAGTTTGATGCTATCTTGGGAATGTATTGGCTATCTTTATACAAATCCAACATCAACTATCAAGAAAGGGAGATCACTCTTCACATACCACAACATCCTGAAATTCTTTACAAGTTTAAGGAGAAAGATTAATCTTCTTTAGAATTAGTGTCTCAAGTGTGTATATTAATTATTTATGAGAAATAAATTCTAGCTCAATTGATTGAGACAAAGGAGAGAATCCTTCTTGAAGACATGCCCATTGTGAGGGATTACACTGATGTATTCCCTAAAGAGTTTTCTAGTTGTCCTCTTGAATGAGAGGTTGAGTTCTCAATTGAACTTATTAATGGATATCTTCCTATATCAAAGACACCATATAGAATGGCCACCATAGATATGGAAGAGTTGACTAAGTAGTTACAAGAGAATTTGGAGACGGGTTTTATATGCCTGAGTGCTTCACCATGGGGTGCGCCCGTCCACTTTGTCAAGAAGAAGGATGGATCAATGAACCCTTGCATTGATTATCATGAGATAAATAAAATCACAATAAATAACAAGTATCACCTTCCATGTATATATGACTTGTTCGATCATATTTTTGGGGATAATTATTTCTTTAAGGTGGACCTTTAGTTAGGATATCACCAATTTAAGGTGAGGAAGGTAGATATTCCCAAGACTACCTTTTGAATAAGGTATGGACACTGTGATTTCATAGTGATTCCATTAGGACTCAATAATGCTCCAAAAATATTCATGGATTTAATGAATAGAGTCTTTAGAGATATCTCGATAAATTTGTGGTAGTATTTAACGATGATATTCTGGTATACTCTAAGAGCAAGGAGAAACATGAGGATCATTTGAATACTGCATTAAAGACATTGCGAAGGGAGAATATGTATGAAAAGTATAGTAAATGTGAGTTATGTATGGGGTAAGTGTCATTATTGGGGTATGTTATCACTAGAAAATGGATATCTCTAGACCCTTCCAAGACAAAGGCAATTGAAGAGTGGCCAAGGCCAAAATATGTAATAAAGATCCACATCTTTTTGGGTCTAGCCAGGTATTATTGATGATTTGTGAAGAACCTTTCATGATTTTCAAACCCAATGACCAAGATAACACAGAAGGTAGTAAATTGTTTTGGACTATGGAATGTGAATACTATTTTAAGGACTTGAAAAAGAGGCTAATCACTGTGCCAGTACTCACACTCCCAACAAGTGGAGAACTCTTTGTGGTGTACAATGAAGCTTTAAAGAAGGTTTTAGGCTATGTGCTGATGAAAAATGATAAAGTGATAGTCTATTCCTTAAGGAAACTAAAAATACAAGATCAAAACTTTCATATGCATGATCTAGAGTTGGCGGTTGTGATCTTTGCGTTAAAAATATGGCGGCATTATCTCTATGAGGAGAAGTTTTAGATATATACTAATCAAAAGATTCTCAAATATATATTCACACAAAAAGAGTTGAAAATGTGCCAGAGAAGATGGATAGAGATCATCAAGGATTATGACTGGTCAATCCAATACCATCCTAATAAGGCAAATAAGGTGGTGGATGCTCTATGTAGAAAGGATCCTACATCTTTATCAATGATGATAATTGAAAAGGATATAATCTTATTAGATATGCAGAGGATGGACATCGGAATAATTAAGGTAGGAAAATCACAAATCCTTTCTCAAATGATTTATCAACTATCCCTCATAGATAAAATAAAGGATGATCAAAGAAAAGATGTGAAAATTCTAAAAAGGGTGGAAGCTATCAAAAATGGGAAATCCTCAGAGTTCATGATTTATGAGGAAGTATTTTTAAGATTTAGATCATGATTATGTGTACCATCAGATCCAAAGATAAATAAAGAGATTCTGAATGATTCATATAGCTCAAACTTCTCTATCCACCTAGAGAGCACAAATACGTATCGAGATCTCTGAGAGAAATTTTGGTGGGATAATATGAAGAAAGAGATTGCTGAGTATACATCAAAGTGCCTGGTATGTCAAAAAGTGAAGGTTGAAAGACAAAAGTCTAAGGGGATGATGCAACCACTACCCATACAAACATGAAAGTAGGAGAATATCACCATGGAATTTGTCACTAGACTTCCAAGAACATACATAGAAAACAATGCTATATGGGTCATTATGGATCTTCTTGCAAAGACAACTCACTTTATCATGATTCGAGGGGACTTCTCATTGGATAAAATTGCATAGATATATATCAAAGTGGTGGTAAGGCTATATAGAGTACCACTATCTGTTGTATTCAATCGAGATCTGAGATTCACCTCGAAGTTTTGGAAAGGTCTCCAACACGCTCTAAGCACTGAAACAAACTTCAGTATGACCTATCTTCCTCAAATGAATGGCCAATTTTAGAAAACTATTCAGACACTCGAAGATATGGTGAGAGCATGTTCTATGGACTTCAAAGGAGGATGGGGCCAACATCTTCTTCTGGTTTAATTCTCTTACAATAATAGTTTCCACTCGAGCATCTAAATGGCACCATAAGAAGCCCTTTATGGGAAAAGGTGCAGAACACTGGTGTGTTGGAATGAAGTTGGTGAGCATAAGATGATAGGACCTGAAGTGGTCGAAGAAATGATGTAGATGGTGAAAACCATTCAACAACACATCAAGGCATCCCAAATTCAACAAAAGAGTTATAAAGAAAATCGCTGACAAGACATTGAGTTCAATGTTAGAGACATGGTATTTATATAAATATCTCCATGGAATAAGGTCATGAGGTTTGGGAAGAAAGAAAATTTAAGTCCTAGGTACATTTTCCCCTTGGAGATTCTTGATCATGTAGGGGTTGTGGCCTATCGACTGGAAATTCCACCTACCATGTCCAAAGTACACAATTTCTTTCATGTATCCCTCTTAAATAAGTACATACCAGACCCTTCACATGTACTCTCTTCAGTGGTGGTATAGTTGGAGAATGATCTTTCTTATAAGGAGCATCCAGTGAAGATCTTGAATTGTAGAGATAAAGTTCTACGTAAGAAGAATACTCACCTATTCAAAGTACTATGGTGGAACCATAAATACAAAGAGGCAACATGAGAACTGAAGGAGGAAATGAAGGAAAATTCCCACACCTATTTATGGCTTATAATGTAAAAAAAGAAATTTCGAGTGTGAAATTTCATAAGGGGGGAATAATGTAACGAGCTAATGTTTTATCAATGGAAATCCACTTTTTATAATTATGTCATATAATCACATGAAATCACAACATAACAGACTACTAAGTACTATGTGACCTTTAAACATAATATTGTCACTTCTGTGTTTTGAATTTCTAAAATCGAACATACACACTTGCGCTCAGTAAGATATTTAGAGTCTGATAGAATCAACTTAGTTTTTTATGAATAGTAACATACCCTTGTAAATAGTCACATACCCTTATGGATAGTAATGAATAGTAATTTTTCCAAAAAAATAGAAACTTCACCCATGAATGTACAAATACAATTTAGACAAATTATAAGTGAAAAAGAGATCATAGTATAAGTATTTATATTTTTGTATGTTAGAAATATTTTAATTAAAATTTTATGATTAATTTAATAATTTTAAATGGAAATTTATTTTCATAAAATGTAATAATAAATTGTTATTTTATTTTCTTATGGTTATAAGATAATTTTTGGGACCTAGATTAAATTTTCAAGGTGTTATAAAACAACTTATAGTTTTAATGTTGTTTTTTTTCAAATAAATTGTGATTTTATTAAAAAATTAAATTAATCATATTTAGAATTTTTTTTTGAAAAATGGAGTTTATATTTTAATTCTACATTTTGAAAAATGGTTAGGGAGAATTTTTTTATATTTTTCTAAAATACATGAATTTTTTATGAATAGTTAATTACGATAATTCACAATAAATGCTAAAACCTGAATTTATGCGTCATACTTGAGTCATGGATGATGTAAATGGCCATTAGTTCTAACTAAAATGCAATTATTACTGTTTTTGGTCACAATAATCAAACACTATTTCTTGTCTTGAGCAAAATAATTTAATAATTAATTAAATATTCAAAATTCACTCCCCTCCTTCACTATAAAAACCACCCACACTCCCCTCTTTTCTTCACTCCTATTAAGCATTGTGCCTTGCCTAAGTTCTACCCAAATCACTCCCCAAGATCCTACTCTATGTCCAATATCCTTTGGTCTCTTCAAAATACCAAATTGTCTCCCCTTAAGAGGCACTCAAAGGAGATAAACTCAAGAGGTAAATTCCTCTTTCTGATTCTTTTATTTTCTTTCATGTTCTTCTCTTTTCTTATTTCTTTACTCACCTCCATTAAACCAAATGTTATGATAACTCCAGTAACATAAATTTACTAGAATTATATTATGGTAATGGGATATTTTATCATAATATCTCATTCCCCCTCTTTTTATTCAATAAATGAAAATACCATCTGAGATGTGTTGATTTATCACATTCAAGGACGATGAGTTTTCAATTTTATTTACCATCTTATAGAAAATTCATGAAACCATTTTAATGGTTGAACCAAATCATAATATATTTATTTTATATTATTTAATGTTTTTTAATCCTTATAAATTCATGATGTAAAATAATAATACAAAACATGTTAATTGTGAGCAAAATAACCACATTAATCCAAGAGTTTATCATTAATGTTTTATATAATGATTCACCTTCACTCCAAGTAAGAAAATTAAATTTACAACCATTTAATTTTATGGATGTTCACTAATTTCATATAACTACAGTTCTGGAAAACAACTCTCAACATACATATTTATCAGTTCATGTATATAAGTAAACCGAACATGAAACAAACAAATTAGAACAATGAAATTGAACCCCATAACCAATCAAAAAGGTTATGAATAAAATCAAAAAGATCATAATAAATAATTTAAAAGTAAAATAGGTTCTGTAATTATTAATTAATTTACCCAATTTTATTATTCAGGTCATTATTATCAAGGGGAGAACACCATCAAACTTAAGGTAATAGATCCTCTCTTTCTCAATTTATTCAAGAATACCCTCTATGTTATGACATTTTATGTGTAATTACTAATAATGGGGTATGATTTTACACGTCCACCATACTTAAATAATGATTTGTAAAATATTAAAAACCCTTTTCTCTCTCTCATAAATCTCTCCTAAGTATACCCGATTCCATGCCGATATTCCATAAGGGAACATACCCAAACCTCTTTTCTTCCTTCGGGTTGCTCTATCTTTCTTTCTACCCAAATGAAGTTATCTATTATATTTTTTTTACATATTATAAATTATATTTATACTATCAAAACTCATTTATCAAGATCCATTCATCATTATATTTTGGGGATATACATGTTTTTAAATGATTCCCTCCTCAATACTTCCCGTTAAGAAAACCCATTTTAAGGGAACTTTTCGAATTTGTAACCAATTTCAAGTGAACTATATCATATGTTTTAAGACACCATTGTTTTTATAAAACTATTATTTTTAATATAAAAACATTCTTGTATCACTTCTGGTTTTTTACAAAAGATTATTTCCTTTTCTATTTTAAATGCTTGTTAGTGTTTTCCTTAAAACCGCACTAAAATGTTTTAATGATAAAAATTCTTAAATACTCTTTTTACATATTGTCACTTATGTTTGAAATCACTTACCATGAAATATGAATATTTTAACTTATGAACTCCCATGTATTTTCTAATTCCTTTATTTCATGTAAACTTTTATGATACACCCATTTATTATGCTTTATAACATGATTATGATGCCCATTTAATTCCATCAGTTCCCTTATGTTTATGATTGTTTATGTATGATTATATATGTGGAAAGCATATTCATGAACATGTTAAGATGGGTGCACCAAGATAGAAGTCCAATTAATTGGGTAAATTTTAGTCTCATGATACGTTATGTGTAATGGTCTTGACAGTTAGCCTTGAATCATGATACCATGTACAACAGTCTTGGTTGTTAACCATGAATTGTACTCCTCTATGTTCAATTAATCTTGACTCGTGATAAAGTCATGATTTATGTTTCTAACACATTACTATGAATTCATGTTTTAATTACCCCATGTATATATGTTATGATTCTATATGTTACATTCCTTTTTATATCATTATGTCATGATCTCTACCCCATGCGATAAATCCTTATTCTTATGTTTTTACCTTACTGGGATTTTAGTTCATCCCTTCATTCATGTGATCCCTAGGGTACTCTATACAGATGTTAGGGCTCAAAAGAAGTTAGGATCTCTTTATGAAGACCAAATAAAGAATTTTTTTATTTTCCGCATGTTTTAAGTTTTATGTACCTAGTATTCCATGATACTAGACTTCACTATCCTTGGCTTGTATTTAAATGTATAATTATGCTTAAAATCGTGTAATATTATGTGTAAAAGGATAGGGTTTCTATATTTATTATCACTCTTTTTAGTGATAATAAAATATGACTTTTATCATCACTATGTTAATATCGATAAAAGATATATTTCATAAAAAAATTATATATCATTAAAAATTGTATATGAATATATAAATATATTTATATTGATATAAATATAATATATTTTATTTAATAATAATTTCACTTAATATAAAATATATTCAATGTAAAATGGTTTATAAAATTATTTAAAATTAATATTAATTAATAATTTACTAATTATTATTGAATAATATTCATTTAATAACAGTTGAATGACATAAAAATTTAATAAATTAATGAACAATTTAAGATAAGTTAAAAACATGATTTGAACTTCAAACAATTATAACTTTTGATTTTGATATCTTTTTAGACTCTACCATATATAAAATCGAAGCCTGTAAAAAAATATACATCATGATGAATAATAGAACCATTAATAGCTTTGTTGAGGTAAAAAATGGTCCATAAGCCCTCCAAAACTGATTTTTTTGTTGGTATACTTAAACTTTATGAACATTTTATGGGATTTCAAACTCATTTGAGTGATTCTTCTTGTCATTATTTAGTAGAAAATTTCAATAAAAACTCGAGTAAAAATCCCACTATAAAATTACAATTTAACTTATGAGAAAATTATATTGAAAATTGTGTATAACAAAATTCCCCCACAAAAATATTTATTTAGTGAACATTAAAAATAATGATTACATTTAAAGGGATTAAAAAATAAATTATTTTATAAATAGCGATATTACTTTTGAATAAAGAGAAACTCGTTATTTTTTAAAATTCAATAAAAAAATATAAACTTTAACATAAGAAATATAAACTTTAACAAAGTGAACATGACTTTAAAACATGAAATATAAAATTCCACCCATGTGACATGATCTTAAATTGCTTGAACAGAAACTTTCGACCACAAAACATATTCATCAAATATAAATTTAACAAATAGAACATGGTTATTGAATTTGAGATAAAAAAAATATATCAATCATATTAAATTATAAATGTAAAATATAACCTTAGGATGCCTATTATTTCATTAAAAACTAAAATAAATATTCACCATATAAAGGTAAAATAACTCAAAGTTGGTGTGAAGGGAAAATAAAGAGAGTAAACCTAGGAAGGGGTTTATCACAACTAGAAATTGGAGCTATTACATTGGATATATACCAATGGTATAGATAAAAATATTGGTATAGGTCCTTTATAAAGACCCTATACAAAAGGTTTTGAGAAAACCGTTGGTATAGGTACCATGAAGATTCCATATTTTAACAATTTTAGACAGAACTGTTGGTATACATCCCTTGTAGAGACCCTATACCAACAATTTTTCCAAAAATGTTGGTATGTGTCACTTAAATGGACATATACGAATGGTTTTAGACAAAACCATTGGTATAGGTCCATTTTAGAGACCTATTGGTATAGTTGTACCCAATGCCAATGTTTTTTCCAAAACTGTCGGTATAGCTCAAAAAATCATGGTACCTATACCAACAGTTCTCAAAACTATTGGTATACATACCGTGATTTTTATGGATTCTATTGTCAAATAACAACAAATAAATCAAATATTAAAATACTTGTATATATATATATGGAATTATGTTCACAAAATTCATCTTAGGTTAGTGGTTAGGTCATTGGATTATAAATGGGAGGTGCTAGGATCAAAACCCAGCAATATTTTATTTTTTACTTTACCTATACCAACGGTTTTTTAAAACCGTTGGTATAGGTTTTTCATATTACCCATATCAACGGTAAACTGTTGGTATAGCCATATACCAATGCCATAACAGCCAACAGCCTTCCAAACCATTGTTATAGCCTATACCAATAGTTTGGGGGCCTATACCAATGGTTTGGAGTGCATCATTGCAAGGGGGGGAAATGAAAAAGGGAAGATATTGGGGAAGTTCAAGCTTAATCATCATCACTAGAAGGGGAATTTGAGGGCTCTGAATGGAAAAATATTTCCAAAAATCCTGGCTATACAAATGGTTTTAAATCATTGGTATATGTTAAGAAACTATTGGTATAGCATATACCTACAATTTTGTATCCCATTGGTAATATATATGTGGGGATAGGTCTATACTAATAGTTCCTTGGAACTGTTATTAAAGTTCCTTGGAAATGTTATTACAGTTCCTTATAACTATTTGTTTGACCCTTCTTTTGAGCAACGACTTTCATCTAGTATGAACCTCTTATAGACAACCTATAAAAAAACATATATACAACCAGCCACATTACATAATTAAAACCTAACACATGTTATATATTTTCTATTCAACTGATTAATAACTTAAAAAAATTATTACACATATAGAAAATCAGTTTCAATCATAATACACCATCTACATGGTTTGATGTGTCATAAATATAAAGACATAAATAGAGAATATTAACATATTTCTCTAAAAAATCATTGCCATGACCACCACTACTATCTTGGGTCATCACTACCATCAACCTCATCACAAATGTAATCACTAGAACCATTATTTTCTACAAATTCAACACCATCACCACCAGGAAAGTCTTCACCTCGATCACCACTAGAACTGTCATTTCCATCACCCATGGCATGATATGAGGAGAACATCATCAACATGCATGTATCAAAGACCAAAATAGTATCTAGGAGAAATTATGGACAGAAAGTTGCATAGATTTTATGAACTATTCGATGTACTTTTGACTTATTTTTCACACTTGCATTACTATTTTTCTAGCATCTATTGCTTCTACAGAAGTCTCTTGAAACTTGATGCTAGTAGAGGTGTTTGAATGTAACACTCCAAAATGATAAAGGGTTAAATTACTAAATGATATGACACATGTCAACATGGAACACCTTTCTTTTCGAGAGCCTACCTAATTATAACTCCACAGTTAAGTGTGTTTGGCCTAGAGTACTGATCAAGATGGGTGACCTTTTGGGAAGTTTCATATGGTGTGTGCGAGTGAGGACAAAGGACATTATAAAAATATATGTTTTTGTTTGTGGGTATAGTCATTAGTTTGATGATCCATTTGGTCATATGGGTGGGCCCTAGGTAGGGGACCACTTGTCTACGGGGAAACTGGAGGTCGTTGGAGGGTCATGACCTAATGACCATGTTAATGTAGGGTGTATGAGCTTTTAGTGGGGCCAAGTTGTTACATTGGTATTAGAGGAGGAACCCAATATTAAGTATGGTGACACTTCCTGGGTTGAGATATAGGGTCCACAATGGGGTTCTTGTACTCTTAGGGGGGGTGAATATAACACCATAGAATGATGAAGGGTTAAATGACTAAATGATATGACCCATGTCAACATGGTTCACATTTCTTTTTTATAGTCAACCTAATTAGAACTCCATAGTTAAGCATGCTTGACTTAGAGTAGTAATCAATATGGGTGACCTACCGAGAAGTTTCCTAGGGTGCGTGCGAGTGAAGACAAATGACACTGGAAAGAACATGTATTGGTCTGTGGGGAAAAAATTAGTTTGAAAATTCATTCAGGCATATGGGTGGGACCTAGGTAGGGGGCCACATGTCTGTAGGGAAATTGCCAGTCCCTAGTGGGCCAGGAATTGATGACCTTGTTAATGCGGGGTGTCTGTGCTGTCAGTTAGGGATAATTATTATTACATTGAATCTCCCTTGGTTCCCATCACCTAATACCTATAGAAAATGACCAAGACAAAGGACACTATAAAGAAATGTGCACCGTGTTGACATGAGACATATCATTAGTTTGATGATTCATTCGAGCTTGTGGGTGGGACCCAGGTAGGGGACCATGTGTCTTTGGGGAAATTTGTAGTCCCTTATGGGACAAGAATCGATGACCTTGTTAATACGAGGTGTTTGTGCTGTTAGTTGGGGATAATTATTACATTAATTCTCCCTTGGTTCCCATCACCGAATAACTATAGAAAATTATAAAGACAAAGGAAACTGGAAATAACATGTGTCAGCATGTGGGGGAATTCATTAGTTTTATGATTTATTCGGGCATATGGGTGGGACCCAGGTAGGGGACCATGTGTCTGTGGGGTAAATGGAGGTCCCTGGTGGGCCAGGACCCAACAACCTTGTTAAGGCGGGGTGTCTGTACTGTCAGTTGGGACAAATTATTACATCAAATATCCCTCGGTGACCATCACCTAATATAGCTACCCGACCCCAAATTGCCTAAATCCAGTGCTTGTTATCAATTACATTTGCATGATTACGAGGAATAAAATCCCAAAGGATCAATCAGTTTAGTATTCTTGGTAAACTAGATTTATAAATGAGTCTTATATTACAAATGAATACACTAATTACAACATATATTTGTTTCTTCTTTCTAAATAAATAATTTCAAATTTAACTCTAATCTATTTAGTAAATCCCTACATATCTTTCATAGTTTTCTTCTTGAATTCCTAGGGAAAGAAACATAATAAGGGTGAGCTCAAATGATTATTAAGGTAAAAATATAGTGTAATGAATAATGAATCAATGAGAATAATAATTATGACATGGTAAATAATTGAACTCACATGCCATGAAATAAATAAACTGAGAAAGAAGTTTATAAACGATATGGAAAGTTAATAAATAGAAACACATGCTATTCAAATAACTAGATAAGGAAAAATAAATATGGTAATGTAGTAAATTGAAACACATTACATTTAATGAATGAATTGAAAATGAAGTGTATCCGTAGATATATAGATGCAAAATCTCATGGATGAATAAACACTGAAACTGAATGAGGTAAGTGCTTAATTATTGGATGCCATGTTTCCTAGGTACATGGAACCATTACCTTCAAGATATAGTTTACTTATTCCAATTTGTGCAACTAATTTGTCCCATGAGACTAGTGACATATCAAGGGGATTTTATTTACCATCCCCCAACCCATAGGATTTTCCTTATATGGTACCAAACCCATGTATTATATGTCCAAATCATTCCTCATATCAAATAAACAATATTCTTTATCAAATATCCATATTTAATAAAGTATATAGATTTGTCAATATTTTCCCAAATAATCAAATAACATTCAAAGTAAACACTGTATGAAAAATGGTATACGGTTTAGGCAATAATCATATCTATGAAAAATGATATGGATATTTAGTGTAAATTAAATATCAAATGATCATAGGAAATTGAATATTCCAAGGAGACTAAAAGGAATCAACGAAGTGAATGTGAATCCTATCATTGAACAAATAAATCATAATCCATCCATATGAAGAATAAGGTTTTTATTAATACAATATATCCCAATTAGAGTACAATAAAGGTTTTTTGTCGTTGATGAATAGAAATGATATAAAAATAACTTTAAAAAACATTCTTGATGAAAATATCCTTTTGTTTCAAAAAACCTTTTGAAAAAAAATTTATTTGAAAATCTCTTTTGAAAATATTTTCTTTAAAAATTAAAATTTTAAACATGAAATGGAAGCTTTAAATAAATGAAGATAGGTAAATATATGCAAGCTATAAAAGGTTAAAAGAATATTCCTTTTGTACAGTTAAAGGTTAGGAAAATACCTTGTTCGAAAAATGACAAGAAGATTACTTTGAAAACATTGGTAAAAGAAAAAACGGGTAAAAACATATTTACCAAATCATTTTTAAATTTTTTCTAATTTTTTTTAATTAAACATCGTTTTTTTAAAAAAATAGGTTCACTGACTAAAGAGATAAGAAAAGTCAGGTTTTCTGAAAAACATTTCCTAAAAAATTTTGAGTACCAAATAGTGGGAAAATGGTATTAATACTTGAAAATGGTCATAGATAACCATAGGATATAAAATGAAAGGTTTTAATGAAAAATTTATATATAATTTTCTCAAATTGAAACACCATTGAAAGATCATTAAATTTATTGTTGAGGAAAATAATATTTAAATCTTCCGAAGTCCCTCATACCACTTTGAAACATTTTAAATCATAATACTCATTAAATACTCACATAAAATTAATTTTTAAACTACCATGAAGGTTAGAATAATAATGATATAATATAAAAAAGTTAAGTTATATACAACACTCAAAATATGTAAGTGATGAACATGACATTTAACCCATGGATGTAAAAAGTGCAATGAGAATCCCTTACCTTGACTTTCATTTTAGGTGAACCTCCTTTAAATTCCTATATAGTAAACTTATATTAATTTTCTACTTACTTCAGAACCTTTTTTATGTTTATCATTACTTTTGTTTCACTTATTACCATGTTGTTTACAACTACTTAAATAATTAATTTTACGTCGGGAGTTTTGACCAAATTTAGTTTATGCGACAAAAATGACTTTGGTAGGTCAACTATAGAAAAAAGAATCATTATATAACATCTCAGGAATAATAATAATGATATAATTATCATATTTATAGATCAATTATTCTTTTAATAACTATCATTAAATTTGGTTATAAAAAATGCATCAACGTTACGATCATGGTGATGGTAGGTTGTACGTATGCATGAGTAACGTTGTCATTTTTCAATGATCATTTTGGAAAGAAGTTAAGTAGAATTATATCTATTAATAATGATAATTATATCATAAATACCATATTATTTAATAATATTTCTTTATATATATAATTCTTGTGATGAAAAAGGAATCACATCATGTCGAGGATGTGGTAGTCCACACATCCACGAATGGTGTTATCTCTTTTTTAAGTATGTGAAAGGGTAATAAAGAAAATAATATATATTATTTTTAGAAAAGGTAATTATGTCATGAATATAATATAAAGTCTGTTTATGTCACATATTTTTAATTAAAGCCATACTTTATACATTCCCGGTATAGTGTGAATGAATCACATCGCTTTGAGGGGGCGGTAGTCCACACTTCCTCAAACGATGTTATCGTATTAATGTAAAATAGAAAGTATTAATTTTTTGTGTTATAAAAGGATTAAATAAGTATAATGACATAATTAATATCATATATAACATATATAAATATAGTTTACATCATAATGTCTAACCATGAAATTTTGTAAAGGAAAAATGAAGAATCATTGTTTTGTGAGGAAGTAGTTTGCCCTACACAGAAACAGTATATTCGTTACCCATTAGATGGAAGTGTGTGTTACTGTAGGTCTAAACCTTAATAAAAAAACATAAAAAAATATTTAGGATACTTATTTTATTATATAAATATAGAATAAGAGTATTTTTGGTGGTGGGAAAGTAAATTAAAGAAAATTGATCATTGGAAAGCATTACCTTAAAAATAAGGTAAATCCATTTGGCGTATACCAAAGGGTTTCCTTGGAAGGATTTCTTCCTAAAGGGATAATTCAAGCTCAAGGGTAGGGATTTTTGGAATATATATAGATATATACTGGGTGAAAATAAGTGGTTTTTGAGTTGTGATGAGTGTGGAGAGGTGGTGGCCTTTTATGAGGGAGGAAAATGAGTCACTTGGTACTTTGAAGACCAGTTAGGTGTACCCATGTTTTTAATAAAAAAAGTCATAAAAACCAACAAAACTCAATAATTTAAGCTTATTAGACTAAATATGGATACAAAATGGGTTTTGGGAAAGTGTATAGGTCACTTTATCCCTTAAGTTAAAGGTTTAGTCCTTTATTAAGCTTACTTTTACCTTATTAATTGTAATTAATTTTAATTACTTTCACTAATATTTTTGGTCAAAAAAAATTTGACCTTATTAAAAATTAAAAATTATTATGATTACAAATTTGGAATCCATTTTTTCAAATTATAATCACCTAAGTGGAATAAATGAATTTGAAATTCATCACACAGGCGGGACGACAATGTGGGTTTTTAAGGTAAAAACGTCTAAACATTTGATAAGTTTTTACATTCAATTTAGAAGTGAAATTGATCCCAATGACCTAAATTGGATTGATTTATAATATTATGATCTAACTAAACTTTAAAAACAATTAAAATTATATTTTAACCTTATAAATAAATTTGATGAAAAAGCAGTTTTGAACTAAAATTCAGTATTTTTAACTATTCATTAAAAAATGAAATGTTTCAGGTAAATATAAAAAATTCACCACAACCTAATTATTATGTTTTTATTTCAAAAATAAATTATATTTTGACATATTAAATCAATAAAAGTGTCAAAATCTATATTTAAAATGGGTTCTCTATTAAAAGTGGTAAAATTGCCTTTATAAAAATATAGGGTTTTATGTGTAAAATAGGTTTAGTTCGTATCTTATGCATATAAAACATAATGGATGAATATAAAAAATATTTAATTGAATATATAAAATATATATTTCATTAAAATTATTCAATAATTTTAATTAACTATGTTTATTAAGAAAA
This sequence comes from Viscum album, assembly GCA_963277665.1. Classification (NCBI taxonomy): domain Eukaryota; kingdom Viridiplantae; phylum Streptophyta; class Magnoliopsida; order Santalales; family Viscaceae; genus Viscum; species Viscum album. The sequence goes on along the minus strand of OY728153.1, from coordinate 1,544,383,149 downwards.
AACTTCTTTGGAAGCATATAAGTAATAATATTTCTTTTTTATATCCAATTGGTTCTTATTTTCATTTATCATTAGTTGGTAACCATTGAATTCATTTTATATTTATATAAACCATAAATTTTCATAAGTTAGTTAATAATATTCATAAATTCTAACATAATGTCTAGGTTATATCATATTATATTGAATAATAAAATTTTAATAATGCATTTTTATTTGGTGAAACTCGACCATATGTGTAACGAAAACTATTGAGGAAGGTTGCTCTTTCATGTAAGGCAAGATATCGAGGAAGGAAAATCTTGAGTGTAACACAATATAAATTAGTGTTATGTTTATTATAATATATGTAATATATTATATTTATTTAAGATATTAAATATATTATAGTGTATCAGGTTAATACATTCCCTTTTTACACATGGTGTTGCGTGTCATACATGCTATTGAATACAAAGTTGTAATTTATAATTTCAGGGTGTCACATTCTCACCACCTTAATTAAATTAAATCCACACAATTTAAACTCGGTCTTGGTAATATATTGTTTGAAATTTCCTACATTGAAATCCCACATCGTGAGAAGGGTTTGTAAAATATCTTCTAAAAAAGAGAGAATGAGAAGTAAAAAGGTCACATGGACTAACATATAACAAGGTCTCTAAGTATGAGATCATTAGTTTCAAGTAGAGATACATACTTGGAGGGAAAACATAAATATTTTATAGGGAGTGAATGAGGTCATCAATCATAAACAAGTGAATTATCAATAGAAAGTTTAGGGCCTCAAATCCATAAATCTTTTTTAAAAGACCATCAGTTCAACAAAAATTAATGTATTAGGACAACATTTTTTTGAATATACTTTTCCTAGTGTTGAGGAATTATTTTACTAAATAATAATACAAGGAAATATAATTAATTGATAGGTTAATATTTAATATGACCAGTCTTAACTTTTGGTTGTGCTTTAATCAATTTATAATTCATCCCTTTACCCTAAGAAATTAATTACCATTAATGAATTTTTTATGACTGAAGTACTAAAAGAAACATTTAAAGGATCAAAATGCCTATAAAATAATGACAAGTATAACTATTTGTTTTTAACTATCTTCTAAAACCAATATGGTTCATAGATTAATATCTAATCCTAAGAAGTGATACTATTGGTTCATCATTAAAATTTATTCATCAAATTATTTAACTAAAAACAATAAAATATTAACCAGGACATTGTGTAGGTTAGTGGTTGGCATGAACTCCTTATCATCCTTTGATCATGGGTTCAAGTCCCACGACATTTCCATATTTGATTGGTTGTCACCTATATTATAGGTTTTCCTTTTAAAAAACCAAATTAATATAATTTCTAAAATAAATATGATAGAAATCCTTGAAATAAAGTTAATCACTAAATAACTTTTTAAAAAATGTTTTCAATATAACCTCAATACATAAATACTTCAAACATTTTATTTCTACATAGTACCTTCTATAGTCTAAGGTTTATCAATAGTATCATTTGTGGGATTTCTAAATCATGACACCTTATCTTCAATCTAAAAAAACTTAGGTTTAACATAGGTTATTAATTTTCAGAATCCTTAATAGTGGTTTGTAAAGAAAATTTGAATTTTCCTAAGAATATCCCCCAAGAGTGTCAAACCAGGTGTGTAGTAAAGCCCTTTATCGTGTACCAGGTTACCCCGAGTCAGACTCAGAACACCTTTTCAGAGTTATTACTCCTAGATACATCTGTGCCAGAACCATGACCAATTGTAGAATCTAGAAAAGGTTTTATAGATAAGAAGAACCACATAATCACTACCTTACCAGAATTATATGGTGTTATTCTATAATTATCCTCAAATTCTACCTTAGGGTTACATTATATAATCTATATTTTCCTAAATCTAGTCCCCAAGGTTGCTAATAATATTCATTCAATACCAAATCTAGCAACCCGACCCCAAATAGCCCGGATCCAGTGTCTCCTATCAATTACATTGACATGATTATAAGGAATAAAATCCTAAAGGACTAATTATTTTAGTAGTCTTGGTAAACCATATGTATAAATTAATCTTATATTACAAATGAATACACTAATTACAACATATTTTTTTTCTTTCTAAATAAATAACTTCGATGTTAACTCTAATCCATCTAGTAAATCCATGCATATCTTTCATAGTTCACTTCTTCAATTCTTGGGGAAAGAAACATAATAAGGGTGATCTCAAATGCTCAGTAAGGAAAAAATATAGCAGAAGAAATAAAGAATCATTGAGATTAATAATTATGACATGGTAAATAAAATAACTCGCATTACATACAAAAATAAATTGAGAAGGAAGTTCATAAATGATATGGAAGGTAATAACTAGAAACACATGCCATTCAAATAAAAATATAAGGAAAAAATAAATGTGGAAATTTAATAAACTAAAACACATTCCATTTAATCAATGAAATTAAAATGAAGTGCATCCATAGATATGTCGACATAAAATATCATGGATGAATAATAATTAAAACTAAATGAGGGTAGTAATTAATTATTGAACACTATGTTTCCTAGATATATGTAACCATTACCATCAAGATATACTTTACCTATTCAAATTTTCACAACTAATTCGTCCCATAAGTCCACCGATGCATTGACGAGCCTTCATTAAATGGTCCCCCACACATAAGGATTTTCTTAAATGGTCCCCAACCCCTGTATTAAATGTCCAAAGCATTACTCACATCAAATAAATAATATGTCTTATCAATTATCCATATTGAATAAAGTTATGGATTTATCAATATTTCCCCAAATAATAAAAAAATGTTCAAACTAAACAATGTCTGAAAAATGGTATATAGTTTAAGAAATAATCATATCCATGAAAAATGATATGGATATTTTTGGTAAATTCAATGTCAAATGATCATAGGAAATTTAATATTTCAAGGGGACTAAAAGGAATCAAGGAAGTGAATGTGAATACTATCCTTGGACAAATCAATCATAATACATCCATATGAAGAATGAGGATTTTATCAATACAACATATCCAAAGTGGAGTAAAATAAAGGGTTGTTGTCATTCATGAATAAAAATAATATAAAAATAAATTTTAAAAACATTCATGAGGAAAACATTTTTTTATTTTAAAAAACCTTTTGAAAAACATTTTATTTGAAAATCACTTTTGAAAATATTTTCTTTTAAAAGTAACCTTTAAAACATGAAAAGGAAGCTTCAAAGAAATGATGGTGGGTAAATTTTTATAAGCCGTACAAGGTAAAAATGGCATTCCTTTATCATGGTTAAAGGTTATAAAAATTCCTTGTTTGAAAAGTGATAAGAATATTCCTTTGAAAACATTGGTAAAAGAAAAAAAGGGTAAAAATGTATTTACCAAATAATTTTAAAAAACATTTTTGAAAACAATTCAATAAAACATAGTTTTTAGAAGAAAATAGGTTCTTCGACTAAAGATAGAAACAAATTTGGGTTTTCTAAAAAACACTTCCTAAAACATTTTGAGTACTAAAGAGTGGAAAAATGTTACTAATACTTGAAAATGGTCAAGAATAACCATAGGAGATAAAATAAAAGGTTTTATTGAATAATGTACATATAATTTCCTCAAATGGAAATACCATTAAAATATAATTAAAGTTATTGTCTAAGAAAATAATATTTAGACCCTCCAAAGTGTTCCATACCACTTTGAAACATTTTAAATCATAATCCTCACTAAGGAATTAAATTAAATTAAACTTTAAAATATCATGAAGGTAAGAGGATTAATGATATAATATAACAAAAGGGTAAGTAGATACACCTCACAAAATATGTAAGGGGTGAACATGACATTTAACGAAAGATGCTTCTAGGAGGAAACTCAAATTCTGGTGTTTTTTTAGGATTTGGGATTTTATGATATAGTCTCTTCTCCCTTCACTCATTAATCTTTAATGGAATGTTTCTTTCACCAGTGTAGGTTTTTTTTTCTATAGGACCATAATGTAAGAAAGACATTGGAAAACCCAAATAAGAGAAGTAAGTGATTAAAGATCCTAATGTGGAAAGGGGATTTCATTATTACATTCTTTATTCTTCAAATCCCTATATTTTTTTGTAAAAATATGCTTTAAACTAGAAATTTAAAAAACTGTGTTAAAGTGTAAATTAAATACCCTTGATTCTAATTTTCACTTTACTTGACCAAAATAGGAGACATGAGTTTCTTAGGATCCCTATGATTATATGTTTTAGATTTTAATGATAATGAGATTGAATGAGTAAGGTGGATAATTTAATGATTATAGTAAAGCATGTGATTTTCCAATTTCATATGTTCCATTCCTTAGAGTATTTATAGACCTAATAATTTATATATTATCTTGATCATATTTCTTGAGTGATCTAGGGGCATGTCACATCCTATAAATTACATTAGAACCTTTCAAATCTATGACTATGAAAAAACATATAAATTATGGAGAAATATTTATTGATAATCTCTTATCCTTGAGACCACCTTTTACATTTGTCCTTATTTATCCTGTAGAGACCATGAATAAACTTGTTATAAATGATCCACATTTCAATCCATTTATATCTATTCCTACCATCCTCTTAGTATTTTTCATGATATTTTAAAGTTAGAGTGTGGGGTGAGGTAATTCATGGTGGTAGGGATGAAATACATTGTACAGAAAAAGTGTGGGGGTGTTATTTTGGGTATTAAGAATGGTTTTTAATTCATACATTATAATTTATTGTTTTCCTTCTATAAAAAAGAGATAAAATAGGTTGTGTCTTGGGAAAATAAAAAATCACCATTACTAGATTGATGTTTTTTATCATATGTGGTTATGTGGTGGATGTGAGATTCATTCTAGCCATAGATTTTGAAAAAGTATTTTTTTTAAAATTAGTTTGAAAAAAAGAAACAAAAGTAAAAATAAAGTATAGAAAATTAAATAAGGTTCAATTCACTCATTATGATTTCATATTTCATGACATTATTTTGATCTTGTGAAGTGGGAATTTTTATTTTGAAGGGGAAATCACCATTACGATTTTACTTTTAATGTCATCCATCATGATTTCAAAGAAAAATCACATATTTTAAGCCTTAATGTTTTTCAAATAATTCCCTAACAACGTTAAGTCTTAGAATCATTATAACCTTTATTGCAATCCCTCGTGATTTTATGTTATTTTTGTCTTTATAAAGTGGATAAAGTGGTTCCTTTGCAATCCTATGGACAAGGAGCAAGTATTCAAGGTATGAGCATAACTCTAGTTCAATTTGTTCCTTGAGTGATGAGATAAAAGACTCAAAGTGAGGTATATCATGACTTGGCATGTTTAATAATAATAAAATGAGAAACTATAATAAATTATAGGATAATATACATCATTTCCAAATGGGAAAAATTAAAATGATTAGATTGATTGTTTCTTTGAAAAATGAGAAATTAAATTGATGTTTTATATGGAACCTAAAAATTTTGATTTAACATTGATAATATTTTTTTATTATTAAAGATTTAAATATTGGTAACATTGGTTACCTCCTTAATTCAATGATGAGATTTAATTCTTGATGATAAACGTAGTTCAATTGTGGGGGAATTTTATGTACTCATTTTATCATGAAATTTTTTAAACATTTCCTAATTATTTTGAATAGATTTTTATGAATTTTTCCATGTAATTAATTATTTATTTAAAATATCATAAATTATAGTTGAATTTATAATATAGATTAAAATGGATAAAAATACTAAATTCTGGAAGTATTAGTTTAATCATGACTTGATGGAATTTTCCTAAGTGATTTAACATTTTTCGGGTAAAAAATATGGCTAGCGCAAGATAACCCTCAACCCATAGGCTTCAAGCCTCATTTCCATCCCAAGGGATCGGTCACCCAAGAAAGTCCACAAGAAGGATCTACTTGTACCACATGAGGAGAGTGTAGGATGTGCGATGCGGAGCCTGCACAACAGTTGGGTCGAGGCCCATGTGGGTCACACTTGTCAGTGTGGCCCATTTTTTATTCTATAATGATTTCTACCACTCATACTCCCATTATTTCTTATTTAATATAGGGGTAAAATCCATGAGGGATTGGGTGAAAGGGATGTGACCCAATTTTAATGATTGAGTTTGAGAACTTTTATTGAATTTATGTAATTATTTTCTCGGTTAAATGTTTTTTAGTATTTAATTTCAAAAATTGATTTGAATGTACATGTGTTTATGAGTAATTCTGTATTTTAATTATTACCTTGGTTAAGAAATATTTTCTCCCTCTTATTGATTTTAAATCATATAAATTGGTTGGTTTAGCATCGAGTGTAGAGTGTATAGTGATTATTAAACATGTGAGGAAGAAACATGTTGAAATAGTGGGTGACCTAGACCCAAATATGCAGTACTTTTGATTACCATATTATTTATACAGTTAGATATACATTACGGTTACTTACCATTATAGTGTATAATTTTCTGCATCCACTATTTAATGGTAATGTCTATAGATTTTTTGTCATATTAAAAGGTTATGACAGATCTCAAACTATAATGAGAACCATGAGATACTATGACATTAATATTAAACTTATGTCTTATGGTCTAGATACATCTTACTGGCTGGACACAATAGATGTTTGACTATCAGGTGATGGGGGCTCATAATCATTGAGACTTATTCTCATGAAGTTCGCACTTGGTGATCTCTAGTAGTGAGATCACAATGATAGACCCACAAATAGGAACACTACATGTTTTGAGTTCATTGTATATTACTATCTATGATCACGTGTAATGATATCCTGAATTGATATCATTTCTAATGTATGTCATTAGATCGTGTACTTTGATGCAAGATAAAAACCATGATATTGAAATCATAAAGAGGTAGTTAGTGTTGGGTGAATCATTGGTGGCATGACATTGGTTGAATTTTCTAAAAAGTATTTGTCACTTCCAGGTTAAGGAAGTTATATATCTCAGGCCATGTTGATCCGGATGGTGGTACCTTGATAAATCCCTGGCCATAATCATCCAAGGTAAATCCATCCAATTAGATCAAGAAATAATAAAGCAAGAAAAGGTTGATGACACATGTGTCCATCCTGCTTTATGAGATATTTAAAATGCAAAGAGATTATATAACACATTTAATGTTTGTGGGTTGGTTATCACTGATATGAAAATCCTTTTCTCTTTAGGGGCCATAATGGGTTACTAGATCCCACTCTAGGTTTGGGAATTGTATCCACTACTATCTAGATAAGGTCCTAGAGGGTCACACACAATAGCATATTCAAGAATCATCCCTATTTAGTTGAATAGATATATTGGACATGGTGGGCCCTACCACTGGGGTCTAGGATTTATTCAAGGAGATGCAATCACCAATGAAATAAATAAATTCATATTATTCAAGTTAATAATAGTGATAATTGAATTTATTTATTAAATGTATTTACAAGTTTTAAGTAAATACATGAAAATTATTATTTGAATGAATATTAAAATATTCATGGTTTAATTAATATTTTTGTGATTGATGAGTTGAGTTAATTAATCATTTATTATCACATAATATATTTAATATATTATAAGAAAGTGATCATAATTTTTATTACTTTGTTCAGTATTCATAACATGTTGTTGATAGTGCGTTAAGTATTCGGGGGTTGGAGAGGCAATTCTGGGTAATTTAATTACACACTATATATAGAAGCGAAGAGCCTCCCACCAATGATTATTCATGAGATTTCTCTCTCTTATTCTCTACCACAATCTAGAGAGAGGTTTTGGATCCAAGAGCTCAGATTGAGATCTCTCTCGTGCATCGCAAGCAAAGCGATGTGGTAATCATCAGAGCATAGAAGGCATCACCAGAACTCCGCGTTAGCACTCAGATTTCAATGATTGGTGCTCCCACATATTTTTGAAGTGCATGTGGATGATCTAGAGTAATTATGATCTGAACCATCTAAAAAAACTCACATGATGTACATTTATACCCCTAGCCCCCCTCACCCGCACTTGATTATTTTTGTACTTCAGATGAAGATGATGTATGATGTAGACCCCACCAAGATGAGGTGGCATACATTGACTAAGATGAGGCAAGACGTGACTTGGAACTCACCAAGACGAGGTGGTACTCCAATACATGATGTGGACCCCACCAAGATAATGCGATACTCTAGATCAAAAGCAAACATACATGATGAGGGTGAGATGAATCAAGAGTCAAGCTGTGACTCAGTTATGATGACCCTAGGTCATTTAGATACTAAAGACCCATCAGGTATTAGTTTACATTTATGAATTTATTTATTATTTTATGTATTTTATAACAGCGGGAAAAATACATAAAATAATAAATAAGAAACTATGTAAATAAGTGACATATTTTTTTCTATTAATGTTCAGTTGTGATCATGAAAACATAGATAAGAAAGATTAATTGAAATGGATTACATTCATCGAGAAAAAAAAATAACAAACCTCAAATAAATATTAAATCTTTACCACTTTCCATCATTCCAATTTGAACAAAACCGAGTGTTTGGGGTTCTATTCATGCTATAGTTACGGGTGCCTCTAAATACCGGGGAGTTCTTATGATAGTGGTGGGTCAACTTAACTAAAGTGGTAGTGGGTATTATCTATATACAAATTTTTATAATTTTATAGGCAAGTTTTGAGTAAATCAAGTTATGATTTTTGAAGCTTGGACTTCACTCAACAGATCATGGAACCGCAAGTTAATGTGGTTGGCTAGAAAAAATCCTACCTTAAACCCTCCAAGTAGTGGTGTAGTTATAGCTTGTAGAATATGAGGGGAGGTTCAAAGATCCTTGCCACTAAAATACTCAAGGGACAAAGTATTTTGATTCTAGAATAGAGGGTTCCTAAAATTTGATAAAATAGTGGGAGAAATGTAATGATATAATTAATAAATAATGTCTAATTTGATAATCATGATAAAATTACAAATATGCTAAAGTTTATTTGTATAAAATGGAAATTAATACCACAAGATAAACTATGATAAGTTTTTGATAGAGTAAATGTCCAAAATAGCATGAATTTACAAGTGTAGTACAGGTGCTTCCGCACATTACTACAATATTGGAAATTTAAGGTGTTGGTGTCCCTATACCTGTTAAGCCACCTCAAGAAGCATGGGTGAGAAATTTCTTACAGGAGACTCATGAATTGATCATATGATAGTTATATTATAATGACATCATCAAAAACTGATGTTTTTTGCAGATACAACATCAGATCATGGATGGTATCACATGTAGTCTCATCTCTAAGAAGTTTGCGAGGAGAAAGTGAAGCAAGATTTGAATGTGATGATTACACTGGATTTGTGTAAACATGAAAGGAAGACTATGATCTTTCATGGCATCCCATTATTTTACCTTTTCACCTAATTAATCTAGTTTTGTTTAATGATCTAAACGAATATTATGAACTAAGCACTTTGTTACCTTTTAGTTAAGGTTATCCAAGTAATAAGAATATTAAAGAAAGTACCATTTTTAGTTATTACGGTAAATAAATTGGAAGACAAGGTGAAAATTCCAATGGATGGTTATGCTGATGGAACCTTCATAATTTCCTTCAATGAATGGAGGTTGGTTATTAAACAGAAGTCATTTTCATCACATATTATTCAATAAATTTATGGAATTTTAAAATGTAATGAACTAAATCGAATAACAAAGAACCTACTTCTTCTTCAGTACATATTCATCAAATAATTTTTTTTTGATATACTAATTGGGTATTAAATACAATATGTGTTTCACATATGTGTATTGAAACACAATAACCAAGTAAGTATAGAAACATTATTATAATTAATGTGTCTTTTTCAAGTAGATGAGAAAGGGTGATTCCTAAGTCAGTGGTGAGAAACACATAACTTCTAATTTTCAAGTGAATGATTCTAATTGAAAAAGTTGTTGACTATAACCAAAACATTTATCTCACATTCACTTTGGATATAATGAGACATTATTCCATGTTCTAGAATGAATTTTTTTTTGCGATGTATCATACTCAACAAATAGTTCAATGATACCTGAATCATAGGCAACAAGTGATGAATATAAAAATGTAATAATTTTACTCAGTTGTGGAAAGATAATTCTTTGTCAAGAAAACCTTAAAGTAGATGTCAAGAATATACCCAATATGGTATTAGTCTCGGCACATATAAACACCTTTGATATTATCGATGTCTTTAGTTTGGATAAATAAACCTTAAGAAATAAAGGTATGCCACAAGGCTTTTGGAATTAGTTCAACAAGTGAGCATGAACTATTCCAAGAGAAAGCTAGTGGTACGTATACTTCATAAGATTCCTTTAAGTGATTAAGGAATGTAATAGTAAAGTACAATCATGGTAAGAAGATATGAGTTACTTCAGATCGGCATGCTAAAGAATATATCTTGACCAACCATTCATTGATCATGATCATGTAGTGTGGAGTAATTCCTAAATGCACATTACCTTATTTTCATCATGACATCGATGTTCATAAGGATGATTGATGAGGAGTATTACATATTAACATTTATCAAAAAAACATATATCATGGAGAAATTCATAAACGTACATGTCATACATCAAAGTTATGATGTAAGTAGTATCAATGTTACAATGTGCAGAAATATTCATTATATTTCAAGTTGATCTTGGCATCCAATGGCCAATTTAATGATCTTAGAAGTTATCCATGACAAGTAAAATTATAATGGATATAGGAATACCTACTTGGTATTACCAATTGATCCTTATTGATACATCTCTTGTACCACCCATGTATCATATCTCTTGAATACCCACCATAGTATTCAAAATAGTAATCCCCTATGAACTTTGATACATGGAATCCGTTACAGAATTTTAATTGGTCTTGTCAATATTAGCTAATTTCCATATACTGCTTACTTGTAGGAATTATTATTCTCAATGATTAATTTATCACTGACTATGGTGAATATAAAACCATCATATGGATTTAACCTTTTTATGTAGTATGTGTCACTGGAACATGCCTCTTCCATATGTACTTGTGGATGTTGTTCCTATGCCAACCATTTGTGCATTTAGTGCATTGACTGGACCCAAGTCAATATTTATCCAACAATCTCAAGTAGAGATGTGCACCCTTTTTATATAAATGTATTCTATCACTTGACTATGAACTTTTTATCTTAGTAATTTATGTAATATCCTAAGAAATTGTTAGGATAATTTCTTTATATGAAAAATATGTGTAGTTTGATGCAAGTTTATTTATATCCTCGCAAACGATGAGCAGACGTTGTGTACAACTTCAGATCTAAACCATGTATTTTATGGTGTTAATTTTGTGCTTAATCTTCTTCACATGAGATCCTTAGCTTAAATCAGGCAGAAATTTTCCGATGTCGAGGAGTTCATGCCATTCATCGGTTAAAGATGTTAAAATATCATTTTTTAGGGCTTCCACTTCGAGATCAAATCATTCAATTGGTATCAGAGGGATGCTTGAAAATTTTAATCCAATTACAAAATTAAATTTTCATGATAATTAATAGAGTGTTTTATTATGGTCCCAACACCGCATACCACATCTTAATCTGAAATCAGATGGCCAAGTTGCGGCCATCTGAAGTTTTATTTCAGATTGAGATAAATCATACGGGTTTATTTTTGTGAAGATTGTTTTTATTAAATTCCTACTATTCTGACAAGATCGGTGGCTGGAATAGTATTTTCTGGACTAATGGTTTTATAATAATAAAATAATTATTGTAATAATAAATATTATAATAATATAATAATAATAATAATATTATTTTTCTAATGCTATATGGGGTGTTTTGGGGAGATGTGTTTTTGTTAAAAGAAAAACTTAAAAGGGTCTAGGTGAAATAACATTAAAAAATTGGGATTTTTTATTTAGGGTCTCTTGAGAGTTTTTTTTTACATTTTTAAAAAAAAAAATCAAAATACATCTAAGTGAATTTTTTTTTTAAACCTCAAAGGCGACACCTGGTGTGCCGCCTTTGGTGGTCTTTTCGCCCAGGGTAAGGCGACACATGGTGTGCCGCCTTTGCCCAAAAATTAACTGCAAAGGCGGCACACCAGGTGCCGCCTTTGCATAAATATATTTTTTAAATATTTCTATTTTTATTTATTTTTTGTTTTGTTATATATATATATATATAACAAAACTTTTTAGCAGAATTTTTCTGCTATTTAATATCCAGAAGCACTACCATTACAGCAGTCTGGATTCTGACAGAAACCCTCACCTTGGACTCCCTTTTATAAGGGGGTTTGTCTTATAAATCATACTGTATTTCCGATGTGGGATTCTGGTTCTTTTTTTTTTCTGCGCAGTATATTCTGTGTTTCTGATGTGGGATTCTGTTTCAAGTACGCGACTTTGAAAGACTATAAAACATAAAATATAAGACCAACATAAATGAAACTTTAAAAATTGATTAAACATATAAGGATTTGTTAAAAACAAAAATAATTTCATAAATAATGTTGATACAAATTAATTTATAAGATTTCAAAATCACCTACTTGAAACGTAAACATATTTCAAGTACGTGACTTTGAAAGCTTATAAAAGATAAACTATAAGACCAATATAAATGAAACTTTAAACATTGATTAAACATATAATAAATAGTTGAAAACAAAAATAATTTCATAAAAAATGTTGACCAAAAACAATTTATAAGCTTTCAAAACCATCAACTTGAAACATAAAAATGTTTCAAGTTCCCGACTTTGAAAGACTATAAAACATAAACTATAATACCAATACAAATAAAACTTTAAACATTGATTAAACATATAAGAAATAGTTGAAAACAAAAAAAACTTCCTAAAAATGTCCATAAAAATTAATTTATAATCTTTTAAAATCGTCTACTTGAAACTTAAAAATATTTCAAGTACGCGAATTTGAAAGACTATAAAATATAAAATATAAGACCAACATAAATGAAACATTAAACACTGATTAAACATATAAGGAATAGTTTAAAACCAAAAAAAGTTCCTAAAAAATATTGATGAAAATTAATCTATAAGCTTTCAAAACCGCCTACTTGAAACTTAAAAATGTTTCAAGTACGCGACTTTGAAATACTATAAAACATAAACTATAAGACCAATATAAATGAAACTTTAAACATTGATTAAACATATAAGAAATAGTTGAAAAAATAATAATTTCATCAAAATTATTGATTATAAATAATTTATATGCTTTCAAAAGCACCAACTTGAAACTTAAAAAAGTTTCAAGTATGCGAATTTGAAAGACTACAAAATATAAACTATAAAACGAATATAATTGAAACTTTAAAAATTAGTTGAAAAAATAATAAATAGTTGAAAAAAAAATAATTTCATAAAAAATGTTGATGAAAAATAATTTATAAGCTTTCAAAACTGTCTACTTGAAACTTAAAAATGTTTCCAGTGCGTGACTTTGAAAGACTATAATTATATTATTAATTAACTAATTAATTATTATATAATTAATAGTTATATTAATAATTAACTAATTAATTATTATATAAGTAATAATTATTGAGTAATAATTAATAATTAACAATTTATAATTAATAATTTAATGAATAATTATAATTAATATTTATATTACTAATTAACTAATTTATAATTAATAATTAATTATTAATAATTATTAATTATTAATTATAATGAATAATTATAATGAATATTTATATTACTAATTAACTAATTAACTAATTAATAATTAATAATTAATAATTACTAATTAATTACTTATAATTATTAATTATATTACTAATTAACTAAATACTTATTATATATGTAATAATTATATTAGTAATTAATTATTATATAATTACTAATAATATTACTAAATAACTAACTAATTTTTATATAATTAATTATTAATAATTACTAATTAATAATTATAATGAATAATTATAATTAATAATTATATTACTAATGAACTAATTAACTATTATATAATTAATAATTATATTACTAATTAAGACGACTTGCCCTAGAAATCGTTCTGCATTTCCGATGTGGGATTCAAGTTCTCCCTTTCCTACGCAGTACATTCTGCATTTCCGATGTGGGATTCTATTTCAAGTACATGAATTCGAAAGACTATAAAATATAACACCAATATAAATGAAACTTTAAACATTGATTAAACATATAATAAATAATTGAAAACAAAAGGAATTTCCTAAAAAATGTTGATGAAAAATATTTTATAATAATTATATTAGTAATTAACTATTATATAATTAATAATTATATTACTAATTAACTAATTAATTATTAACTATTTATTATATGTTTAATCAATGTTTTAGGTTTCAATTATATTATTCATATATTTTATGTTTTATATTCTTTCAAATTCGCGTACTTGAAACAGTTTAAGTTTCAAGTAGACGGTTTTGAAAGCTTATAAATTATTTTTCATCGACCTTTTTTAGGAAGTTATTTTTATTTTCAACTATTTCTTATATGTTTAATCATTGTTTAAAGTTTCATTTATATTGGTCTTATAATTTATATTTTATAGTTTTTCAAAGGCATGTACTTGAAACATTTTCCAGTTTCAAGTAGAAGGTTTTGAAAGCTTATAAATTATTTTTCATGGATATGTTTTACAATTTTTTTGTTGTTTCCAAATATTTCTTATATGTTTAATCAATGTTTAATGTTTCATTTATATTGGTCTTATATTTTATATTTTATTGGCTTTCAAAGTCACGTACTTGAAATATGTTTAAGTTTCATGTCGGTGGTTTTTAAAGCTTGTAAATTATTTTTTATCAACATTTCTTATGAAATTGTTTTTGTTTTTAACTATTTCTTATATGTTTAATCAGTTTTTAAAGTTTCATTTATATTGGTCTTATAGTTTATATTTTAGAGTCTTTCAAAGTCACGTACTTGAAATATGTTTAAGTTTCAAGTATGTGGTTTTGAAAGCTTATAAATTAATTTGTATCAACATTTTTTATGAAATTATTTTTGTTTTCAACTATTTCTTATATGTTTAATCAGTGTTTAAAGTTTCATTTATATTGGTCTTATAGTTTATGTTTTATAGTCTTTCAAAGTCGCGTACTTGAAACAGAATCACACATCGGAAAAACAGAATGTACTGCGCAGGAAAAGGAGAACCAGAATCCCACATCGGAAATGCAGTATGGTTTTTAGGGAAAACCCCCTTATAAAAGGGAGTCCTGGGTGAGGGTATCTGTCAGAATCCAGACTTTTGTAATGGAAAAACCGCTGGATATTAAATAACAGAAAAATTCTGCTAAAAAGTTTTTATATATATATATATATATATATATATATAAAACAAAACAAAACAAAACAAAAAATAAAAATAAAAAATTTTAAAAAAAATATTTCTGCAAAGGCAGCACCTGGTGTACCGCCTTTGCGGTTAATTTTTGGGCAAATTCAGCACACCATGTGCCGCCTTTCCTAGGCGGAAAAACCCCCAAAGGCGGCACACCAGGTGCCGCCTTTGGGAGGTAAAAAATAATTTTTTTACCCTACTGGTATTTTCAAAAAATTTTTTTGAAAAAAAGTAATAAAAAAAACTCCTCTCTTGACCTCTAAAAAGCACATAAAAACAAATAAAAGTTCAATACTGAGTGGGTCGAGCCCCTATGCATGCCGCCCACACCAGGCCGATGAGCCACCTCAGGCAGCTCAATTGCCCCACTGTCGCCCCATCGAGCAACTCCAGCAGCCGCTACCCTAGTGACTTCTCCCACATAGTGACCGATCCATCCACCCCAGTCGGTGTGGCTACATGCTACAACGCGATCGCCCACACCTCCTCCCTCCAGCTTTGACGCTGCCCTCCTGTAACCACCACCGACGTCGAGCCACCCCTGGACCCTGTGCTTGACCGAAGGGTACCCGACAGGTCTATCTAGTCTTCACCGTGCCCCCCAGCCACCGGATCTGCCATGCTGGTCTTCCCCAGCTAGGCATACGACTCCTCTAGTGGCTGGCTGCACCTCCCTGAAGCGATGTTTCCCTCCAGATATGGCTCGACTAGTACATCCCATCACTGAGGTGCCTCCCGACACCACTCTAGGTGGATCCCTACTCTGCTATGAGCCAAGGAGAACTCCCTACGGGTTTGCTAGACTAAACTAGCATGTCGTCTGCATGAAGACCGCGACCACACATTGTCGTGTGCCTCTACCTGGTCTAACCTTGATCATGCATTTACTGGAACCCCTTCCCATCATATTTGGGTAAGTAGGGTCCTCCTCAAGTAGGAAGGCCTGATCCGGCCATGCCTGACCTACGACAGGTCACCGAGGTGCTCCTGTACAGATCTGCCCCAAAATGGGTTTGGGTGGGTTTGCCCATACAGGAACAGGCTTGAGCAGACCTGTCTGACCCAGATCACCCCTGAACGAGGTTCGCACAGCTTAGAACATGCCTGTACGAGTACAGACCAACCCACACAGGTCCTGCCCGAGGTTTTTTGGCCCTGAATAATTTTGATTTAATAAAAAATTAATTAAAATAATTAATTTAATTTTTATTGAAAGTTAAATTAATTGAATATTAATTTTTGGGTTTTTAAATTATTATGACTTAATTAATTTAATTTGTTGATAATTAAATTAATTAATTTATTTATTTTTTGATTTTGAAATTAAATTAATTAGAGGTATTGGATGATGATATTTGTTGAATTAAAATTAGATTGAAATAGTAAGTCAATAAAAATGACCTCAGAAATTATTTAATGCAAGTTTAATTTTATTTATGCATTTATTATAAATACGCGAGTTAATGTGTATTAGACTAGTCATGAGCCCCATACTAACCAATGCATGTTTGGTGTGTTTTTTATTTATTTAATTATTTCTTACTGGTTTGTAATGATTAATTAATAAATGATGATCTGTGTATCGTCTCTGAGTCATTATATGAATATGGGTCTGTATGTCCACTTAAAAGTTGTATTTTATACTCCTTAGTTCCCCTATCCTATGATCTAATATTACTGTATAATGACTAGATGACAAGTGATGCACTTTGTGCCATGTTATGGTGACGTACTCGATAGGAATTCAATGCATTAGATGGGAAGGTGTTGCAATTCAAATCGCAAGCGACGCTACTCAAGGTATATCCCTTAGGGTTTAGGTTATCCATTTTTCACTCAATGGATCAACCATTAGAATCATCTCATGATCAGGTCATCATTTTATTTTTCATGGATTATTATTTTTGTGAATGTGCAGTTTATGCGCGATCATATAGAAATAATAAATAAGCATGCAAGATAAAATGAACATGTGATGCTATAGATTTTTCTACTCTAGCATGGTTAGTTATGAGTGTGATCAAATAACACGTGATAATGAGATAAAAAATGATTTCTTTCATCACATTAATAATACAAAACCCTCAAATAAATATTAAGTCAAAACCACCTTCCATCATTTTAATTTGGACAAAATCGGGTGTTTGGGGTGCCGATCATGCCATAGCTGAGGGTGCCTCTTACTACTGGGGAGTTCTTGTGAGAGTGGTGGGTTGACTTAACTAAATTGGTATTAAGTATTGTCCAAAGCTAATTGGTTATCATTTTAGAGGCAAGCATTGAGTAAATCAAGTTATTATTTTAGAAGTTGGGACTTCACTCAACAGATAAAGGAACCACAAGTTAATGCGGAGTCTATCTTGAACCCTCAAAGTAGTGGCATAAACAAAGCTTGTAGACTATGCAGGGAAGTTCAAGGATCCTTTCAACTAGAATACTAAAATGACATGGTATTCCGATTCTAGAACAAAGGGTTCCTATAATTCAATAAAATAGTTGGAGATATTTAATTAATTAATCAAAAGGTCTAAACCGATAATTGTGATAAAAGTTCTAATTTGATAAAATTTACTTTTGTAGAAAAATGAAAAGTTACACCACAATAAATAATTGCAATAAATAATGGAAAAAGTAAATGTCCACACTGGCTCAAGTATACACGAATAGTATAGCCACTTGCATATAGTACTATGATATAAGAAACTCAAGGTGTGAGTGTCCCCAACACCTGTTAAGTCACCTCAAGAAGCGAGGGTGAGAAATTTCTTATAAGAGACTCATGTATAGAGCATATGATGGTTATGTCATTATGCTATCATCAATATCTGATGCTAGTTATAGTTTCTACATCAAGACATGTATGATATAACATGAATTCTCATCTCTGAGAAGTCTGCGAGGAGAAAGTGAAGCAAGATACGAATAAGGCGATCATTACACCGATATGTGTAAATTAAAAGATGGATAATGATATTTCAATGGAACCCTTTTCATATCATTTTCACCTATATACAAAAGTATTGTTTTAAGTTACAAAACAAATAAGTAGTGAATAAATGCTTCATTACCTTTTTTGGTGAGTTTCACCAAGAAAATAAGAATTTCAAAGACAGATTCATCTTTAATTCTTATGGAGGGTAAATTGAAAGACATGGTGAAAAGTTCAAAGGCAAGTAATTCCAAGGGCACATTTGCAACGTCCTTCAAGAAAGAGGTATTAACAGGAGGTTATTTGTATCACATATCATGGAATGAAACAATGGAAGTTTAAATACAATAAAATGATGTAAAGAAGCAATTTATTGCTTCTCCTTCAGGTATATTCATCAAATAAAAGTAATTATTCAATC
This sequence comes from Viscum album, assembly GCA_963277665.1. Lineage (NCBI taxonomy): Eukaryota > Viridiplantae > Streptophyta > Magnoliopsida > Santalales > Viscaceae > Viscum > Viscum album. The sequence continues at coordinate 1,544,364,342 of OY728153.1, read as the reverse complement.
TTATTCATTAGATATTAAATACTATATGCCAATGACATATGTGTATTTAAATATGGTAACCCAATAAGTATAGAAACATTACTAGAAGAAAGGTGTATTCTCCAAGCAACTGATAAAGGGTGATTCCAAAGTCACAGGTGAGAAACACATCACCTCTATATTTCCAATAAAATGATTCACGTGAAAATTTTATTGAGTATGGTAAAAAATTTATTTCATGTGTCATTTGGAAACAAGGATATATCATTCCAGGTTTCATAATGAATGATGTTTTGATGTTTAATACTAAACCAATACCTTAGTAATACATTAATCATAGGAAATACCATATAAATACAAAATATAATACTTATACCCAGTTGTGGAAAGATAATTATTTATCAACTAAAACTGAAAGTCGACATCCAGGATATACCCAGTCTAGTATTTAGGCTCAACAAAACTAAATAACTTTGGTATTTTTGATGTCTTTAGTTTGGACAAATAAACCTTAAGAAATAAAGGTATGCCACAAAGCTTTTGGAATTAGTTCAACAAGTGAGAGTGAACTATTTTAAAGAAAGGCTAGTGGTAAAGATACTTCATAAGATTCCTTTAAGTTATTAAAGAATGTGAAAGTGAAGTATAAGCATGGTTAGGATATATGGGTTGCTTCAGATAGGTATGTCGAAGAATATCTTGACCAATCATTCATCAATCATGATAATATAGCATTGATTAATTCTTAAACGCACATCACCTTATCTACATCACAACATTGATGCTAATAAGGAGGATCGATGACGAATCTTATATGTAAACATTGATCAACAAAATGTAGTGTGGAGAAATTCCTAAATGCAAATTTATACTTCAAAGTTATGATGAATCAATGTTACAACTTTCATAAACTTCCATTATATTTCATGAAATGATTTGAAAATAATGAGAATATCTCATAACCATATGACAACTATAATTAAAAATGGATATCATATGAGTTATAGTATGATGGAAATCCATGATGTCATAAAGACAAGTGTTTTGATGCAAAGAGTTTGTTAGGGCATAAAATAACTTGCATCAAGAACAAACATATTGTTCATTTATTGTAATTATCCTAACAATTGCTTAAGATATTACAAAAATCCCTAAGATAGAAAAGTAGTAGACTGAAAACATTTCTATAATGGGTGAACATCTCTTTAGATATAGTGGGATCCAAATTGACTTGTTTTAGTCAATGATAGATATGAACATGTAGTTGGAATAGAAACTAGTTCCATAAGCGCATGTGGACTAGAGTATGTTCTAGATACACATACTACATAGGAAGGATAAAACCATGGTGATGGTTTTTGTATTCACCACAGTCAATGATCTATTATTCATTGTGAATAATATTTCCTACGAGTAAGTATTATATAGAAATTAGTTGAGATTTATAAGACTAATTAAAATTCAATAATGTATTCCATGTATCAAAGTGAAAAGGGGGCTTATTATTATGAATAATATAGTGGGTATTCAAGTGAAAAGATACATGAATGGTATAAGAGTAATACCAATAAGTCTCAATTGGTTATACCAAGTCAGTATGTCTAAATCTGTTAGAATTTTACTTGTCATAGAAAATTTCTATGATCATATTATTAGGCATCATATTTCATCACCATAAATCATGGAAGGTGTTTATATGACACAACTAGAAAAGGATGATCACGTCACAAAATGATAATAAAAGTTTCAAGTTACTAAAATCCACTTTAGGATTGAAGTAAGCAATGATATCATAGAATATACATTTGGAATGAATGTTTTCCATGTGTATACCTAAGGTTAGTGGGAGAACCAATGTTTTCCAAGTGAAACATGTTTAGGAACATATATAAAAAAAATATTGGTATTCAAGTTAGTTAAGACTAGAATGGAAGAATCCATTCTCCAGTGATTGACTTAAAGTAGAAACCCATGTTCTAGGGAACATGATCTATTGAGGTAGATATAAAGGTTTCTTGGACCTAGTAAATAGTATATTTAGTGACATAGTATTGAAAAATAAAAGTTGGAACAATTCAAGAAGATGAATTGTTACCAATGTTGCATGACATTATCTATCCATGTTGACTTGTTTGGGAAATGGGAGGAGATAAATGTTGTGAGTTGAAGTCCATATGCTTATGCGATGGATCAATAATGTATGCCATGATATGTAAAAAAATTGACATTTCCAAGATATAATTTATGGTAGGAAAATCTCATTCATATCCAAGAGCACTGTAAGGGAATAAGTTAGAACTATCCATTTATACTCTAGAAAGTACAAAAGATATGTACTTGGTAAGTGGATAAGAAAGGATACTAGTATTCTGGGGATATAAACTAGTATTCCTTATATCCATGTGATCTAATATTGCATCAAGGCTAAGGGTGATGAGTGAACCAAGCTCATATAATCCAGTGGGAGCCATACCTACAAATACCGAGTAAGTTGGAGCTTCTAAGACAGATAAGAAGAAATTATATGCAATGATTTGTTCTAGTTCTTGAAATCAAACCAAGTAAGTTAAGTATTATAATAATGTAAATTATAATATTCTTGAAATTCAAGATGCCAAGTTATGATAATGGAAAAATGGATATGCTCATGGATACAATCTCTTGAGAAGTTTTACTCAAGGAGACGAAGTCGCTATAACATAATTGCCACGTGGAGGAATCGTGCTCGAGCCAATAGTTAAAGTTGTGACAGAGTAGAAACATGATATTAATCACATGAGAGACAACAAGGTTGGTTAGCAAGTTGGATCTAGTGAAATTGGGAGTATTGAAATAGTGGGTTCCCTAGATCCAACTATGCAGTACTTTTGATTATCATATCGTGTATATAGTTATATATACATGATGGTTACTTACCATTACAATGTAGACTTTTCTACATCCACTATTTAATGGTAATGTCCATATATTAGTTTTCATATAAAAAGGCTATAGCATATACCAGGATATAATCAGAAACTCGAGATACTATGACATTAATATTAAACTTATGTGCTATGGTCTAAATACATCTTACTGATCGTACATAGTAGATGTTTGACTATTAGGTGTTAGGGTCTCATAATAATTGATAATTCTTCTCATGAAGTTCATAATTGGTGATATCTAGTAATGAGTCATGAGTAAAAACCCTCAAATAGGAACAACACATGTTTTGGGTGTCATTGTATGTTCGTATCTACGATCATGTGTAATGATATCCTGACTTTAAATCATTGCCAATGTATTTCATTTGATCACGTAATTTGATGTAAGACAAAACCCATGATATTGAAATCATGGTGAGCTAGTTGGTGTTTGGTGCATCATTGGTGGCATGACATGGTTGAATGGTTAAGAAAGGAATTGTTGCTTCCAGGTTAAGGAAAATATATATCTCAGGACATATTGATCAAGATGGTAGTACCTTGATAAATCCATGGCCATAGTCATCCAAGGTAAATCCATCCAGTTAGATAAATAAATAATAAATCAAGAAATGGTTGACGACACATGCACGTGTCCTAATTTATGAGATATTTAAAATATAAAGAGATTATATTACACATTGAATGTTTGTAGATTGGTTGTCATTGTTTTGACAATCCTTATCTCTTTTGGGGCCATGATGAGTTTCTAGATCCTACTCTTGGTTTTTGAATTATATTCACTACTATCGAGATAAGGGCCTAGAGGGTCACACATAATAGTGTATTCAAGAATATTCTTTATTCAGTTGAATAGGTATATTGGAAATGGTGGGCCCCACCACTGGGGTTTGAGATTTTTCCAAGGAGATACGATCACCAATGAAATAAATAAATTCATATCATTCAAGTTAAGAATAATGAGCATTGAATTTATTTATTCAATGTATTTACAAGTTTTAAGTAAATAAATGAAAAATAGGATTTGCACAAATATGAAAATATTCAAGGTTCAATTAATATTTTTGGGAATGATGAGTTGAGTTAATGACTCATTAATTATCACGTAATATATTTAATATATTACAATAAAGTGATAATAATTTTTTGACTTAGTTCATTAGTCATAACATGTTATTTATAGTGCATTAAGAATTCGGGGGCTGGAGAGGAAATTCAGGGTAATTTAATTACACACTATATATAGAAGAGGAGAGCCTCCCACTAGTGACTATTCATGAGGTTTATCTCTCTTATTCTCTCCCACAATCTAGAGAGAGGCTATAGATCATGGATCTCGGATTGAGCTCTCTCTCACGCATCATAAGCAAGGTGATGTAGTCATCATCAGAGCGTCGAAGGCATCGTCAGAACTCTACGCTAGCACTCGGATTTTGACGATTGATACTTCCGTAGATTTTTCAAGTGCATGTGGATGATCTAGAGGAATTCAACTTCAGATTATTCGAGCATCGATTTCCAACGATGACAGACATCGTGTGTGGCTTCAGATCTGAACCATGTGTTTTAGAGTTTTAATTTTGTTTTTAATCTTCTTCACGCAAGATCCTTGGATTAAATCAGGTAGTAATTCACCATTGTCGATGAGTTCATGTTGTTCATCTGTGAAAAATTTTAAAATCCCATTTTTTGGGGCTTTTGTTGTGAGATCGGTTCTTTCAAAATAGTGATCTAATTTGGACACTTGGGAATTCCAATACCTGATTAGGTATTTCCTTGGTAATTTATAGATTGTTCATTGCGGATTTCACACATTAGAAGGATGAGTATCCAAAACAATGGAATTGTAGATATAACTCTTATCATTATCCAACTTGAACAAGGGTGAAGTTGATCAAGTGATTGTGGAACCATTCATTTAATAAATTTACAAAGATTAGAGATTAATTATGAATATATGAATTACCAATGGGAAGCTAAACCTAAAACTTGATCATCTATCTCTCATATTAATTCTTTTCCTAATTCCTTGTTCTTTGTTTGTTGATCCTAGAAATTTAGTTCTACTCTATATTTTTTCACCTATGATAACTAGATTAAAGCATTGATTCTTGGAGACTACTTTGGTTACTACTAGTACTATACCCATAGGGGAAATTAAATAGGTTTTGGAACACCCCATCACAGGCGTGCACCAACATACTCACCCATTCATGCCTATAAGGATTCAAACCTTTGTCCACTTTCTGTAAGACAAAGGCCCTTACCACTATTTCATCTTGTTTTCTTTAATATTTCAGGATATATCAATTTATTTATATATATCCACAAACATATTTTTTATTTATATAATTATTCATATAAGTATATATGAGTATATAATTTTTTTTAAATAGATTTTAAAAATATTTTCATCTATTTACATTATAATTGTATAATTACATATATTTTCTTATAATGTATTTATAAAATGAATATTTATTACAATGTGTGTGTATTTGTATATGTGTGTCTTTATATATATGAAGGTACATGTATTTTAATATATATATTTTGGAATGTATATACATGAAAAAAAAATATATATATACATACAACTTACAACAGATATATATTAATGTAACACCCCAAACTTCTATGGTACGCTTCTCTTTGAATAATGTGATAGCGTGTGTTGTACGCAACACCGAGTTCTAACACACCATAACCAATCAAACTAGCAGTTATGAATAGTAATACCTACTTTTTGAAATTATATATATTTTATATTTCAAAATGGACTTCATTTTTGGATTCGGAATATCTAATTTAGCCTAAGGTGAAATTTTGGTACTTTTCGGATAACTTTCATATTTTGATGAATAGTGAAAATTACTAAATTTTAATTAAAAACAACTTTTTTAATCAAAATAATTAATAGTGATAAATTATGAATTTTAGTAGTTTTAAAGTATATTTAGAATATATTTTTACCATTTAATATAATTTTGGTCATTGGACATAATTTTACAATTACACCGAACATAAACAAGTGTCAATCTTTTGATAGTTATTATCTCTTAAAAACACGCTTTTTGTTTTGACAACGGGAATTAATTTTAAATTAATTTCTGCCACTTATGGGTTTTGAATTTAGGAAAATGGATTCCATATTTGGAATCAGGATATTCAAATTGTGTAAATAGGTAACTTTTATTTTTAGACATTTTGAATAATTACTGCGGTAAATATTTTATTTACCATGGTTAAGGGTAAATCCGGTAAATAAGGGTTAAAAATAATATTATAATAATACTAAATTACCCTAAAACGTGTCTTAACCCTATTGGTTGATACATGGTCGACCAAGGGCATATTTGGGTCGATTTTGGGACCCCATGGATCCACTTGTAAGTGATAATGACACTTTATTTTAATTAAGTTAAAATGAATACAAAAATGACACAAGCATATATCTTTTAGAAAACCAATTGTTACATAGGGTTATATATGTTGGATTTTAGATTATAAATATTCATTAGAAATATAAAAGGATTTCCTACATAATGATATTTTATTTATAATTTTTAGACATTAAATAATTTATTTTATTTATGACACAATGATGATGCAGTAATTACTATAATAGTAAAAAATTTAAATAATTGATATTATAAATACCCAAATAAATATAATATGAAACTTTTAATGAATTAAACTAATTTTCTAGGATAATATGATATATTAGGATTGATTTATTTGACTTTGTTTGAAGTAATCAATCTGTTATGAGTTTCACAAAAATCAACTATTGAATAGTGTCAAAATTGACATAAAAGAGTTCTTAAAACAAATATTATATTATTAATTGATATTAAATTCCTAAAAATCTAAGGTTCAGACAAGAGACTTATATCATGATAGGTTCATCATTAATGGACCACTTGGGGGTCTCTCGGATGTATGTAGTAAGTTTATTAACCAAATTATATAAAAATACAAAGAGACATTGTAAAAGTGAAACTAATTAACTTAAAGTTAATACTTAAAGATAAGGTTAATATAAGTACCCAAACCTGTCTAAATTCTATTGGTTGAGATGTTTTCGACCCATCCCCACCTTAACCTTTTAATAGTCAACTTTGGAGCCATTGGAAACCGATTATGAATTTATTATAAACTAATATCTCTAGATTTTCCAAAGGTTCTCCTCACCCCTCTTATAAAAGGGCACTCCTCCTTCCCATTTCTTCACACCTTCAAAGCCTTTTGGTTCGGCCAAACTCTGACCAAATACTCTCCCAACATCCCTTACTACAACCTAGAGGCCTTAGTTTGATCAGAAAGCCAACCTAAGGAGCCCTTTTGATCAAATCAAAAGGAAGAACACGAAGAAGAGGTAATGATTTCACCACCCTTTTCTAAGTTCATTTCTTCTTCCACTTCTTCTTCCTTTGTTGTTACCATTCTAAAATAATAAATCCAGTATCATATATATACTGTGATTTTATTATAAATATGGTACAACCATATTCAGTATTCTATCCACCCTTTGAATAACATGTCACCATACGTGCGTACGTACGGCTTACCGTCTCCACGTCGTGGTGTAATTGTTATTCAATATAATATTATTTGGATGGGTATAATAATGATGTGTAACTCATGTAAATAATAAATATAACATGTTAATGATTCTGTATATATGATATACCATCCATTTATATATTATTTTAATATCAAAAGAATGTTATTGTCGCTCGTGCGTACGTACGGACTACCGTCTCCGCGAACGCGATGAGATTCATTCTCCATTGTATCCATTCAAGTATAATTATCATTTGATGATTTGAAAATGATGTTTAAGGACTTGATATCATTCTGAATATGAATAATATAAAACCTATCCTTTACAAACATGTCTTACGTAACAAAACATATAAAATAAAACAAGTAAGTTAACACCCGAAACAACGATAATACTAAGATATTATTATCAAACCAATATTAAAAGATCATATATGATATCATATTAATGTATATGATTATTGTATAATTTAATAACAATTATTTCACCATTATACAGGAGTTTAACCTACCCCAACCAAGGAAAAGTACAAGGTAAGGATTTATTTCACAATCTCTTCATTATCCGAGGTTGTTTATACGTAATAATCTACTGGGATTTCTTTATCATCCACATCCATGTTTCTTCGAAATGTATTTCAAAACATATTTATTATTTACAAGAATATGGGTTAAAGTCATTTATACCCTTGTTTGAATTTTTATAAGAGGTTTATAAAGGAATCTTTCCGTCGTTTTCAAAACAAGGTCCTTTTTAACCTTTTCGACAGAATTAAGGTAAGAATGTTTTTTATAACTTATACGGCGGGTGCGGCTATTTTCCACCATTATAAAATCTTCAAAGCTTACCTTACAAGCTTATAAGAATATTTTCAAAGAAAATTTTTTATTTTATATGGATCTTAAATGATTTCAAAATAAAAGGAGATATTTCTTTAAAAAGAATTTTGATTTCATCTATGTCAACATCCTTTGATGGATTTTAAGATTATTTGAAGTTGATTTATTATGATACAAAACTTCTATATTGTATTGAAGGTTTTGTGATATGTTTGACTGTGGATGTGCTATTTTTATACCATTTATAGTTTATGGTGAAAGTATTGACATTTCGTATGCTAGTTTTAATACGAATGTTTATGTTATGTTTAAACCTTTTCATATGGGAATGCATTGGACTTAGTAAGTGACGGGTGGAGCCCGCTATAGCTCCTCGATGCATCGGTAGGTCTCATGAGACAAACTAGTGTCTTGGCACAAGGCCTTGACAAAATCTTATTTGTAGTCTTGGCACGAGGCCTTGACTATGTGGTTATGATAGTCTGGCATTATGCATTCCAACATTATGAAAGTGGTTATTGATTTTTGCATGTGATTATTCGATTAGTAGAATATCCATGTGAATAAGTAAATGGAATTATTTCATTTTATTTATGACATACCATGTTGAAAGTTCATGTTTGAAAGGCTTTTGTTTTAGTTATACATTGCCTTAAATGTTTATTCTTATTTATGAAAGTTTCCGCTATATTGTTATACTTACTGGGCATTTGAGCTCACCCCTTTTCTATGTTTTATTTTTCCCAGGATGTGAAGAAGTAAGTTATGAATGACCTTCAGGGATATTATGAGGGGATTATAGTGTGGACGGTGGAAACATTATGTTGTTATAGTAGTTTTTTATTTTATGATGTAATGTAAAACTTATGAAATATATCTAGTGTTTCCAAGGCTACCAAACCAATCGGTCTTTCGAGATTTGATCTTTCTTGTAATCATGTCAATGTTATGTAATAATGCACCGACTCTGGGTAACTGGGGTCGGGGCGTTACAGTTGGTATCAGAGGAAGTTTAGTACAAACCTTGGAAGCTAGATTTAGATAAACTTTGATTAGAGCACGTAGACCTAAGATGAACTTTGAGGATTAGTATAGAAGAACTTCCTAGAATTTTGGTATTGTAGAGATTTTGTGAGTTTTCCGAGCAATACATCCCTATCTGGATACGAGTAGGTAGAGGCGGCTCTGGCACAGATGTACCTAGGGGTAAAACCTGAAAACACCGCTTTGAGCTAGACTCAAACGGGAACTGGTGCACGACAACGGGCCTTGCTGCACTCTTGGTTACGACACTCCCGAGGGATATGCTTAGGATAACTCTCATTTTCTTTACAAATCATTTTGAAGGGATTATGAGTATATACTTCCTCAAAGAAAACATTCTTATGATTATGGATTATATCCACAAATAGTTCAATTTATGTTAAGTGTTTTATAAGTATGGGATTGTGTATTTTAATTAATAAACTGATCTAGTTTATGGCATTGTTTAGAAATGGCGCCTAGTGGAAGAAATGGAAACCATATCAATGCACGCACTCCATGTAGGGATTGCCCTCCTGTTCAAGATAATTATAGTGGGGCTGGTGATGCAACTGGTGCCGATCAGCTAATCACCATACTGGGACAACTTACTCAGGTTATGAATAATAACCTTACCCGTATGGAGCACCCTGATCCGCAGCGTGGAGGATCAATGTTAGATCGATTCATGAGGCAACAACCACCAACGTTCAATGGGAATACAAATCCCTTAGTAGCTGAGCAATGGATATTTTCCCTAGAGAAAATATTTCAGGATTTGGGGAGCAGTGAAAGGGAAAAAGTTATCATGGCAGTTTACCGCCTCACTGGAGATGCTGATCAATGGTGGTCATTGATTCAAAACATGAAGAGGGAGATTGCTGATTTTGTGTCAAGATGTATGGTTTGTCAACAAGTGAAAGCTGGAAGGCAACAGCCTGGAGGAGTCATGCAACCTCTTCCCATACCGGAGTGGAAATGGGACAATATTACGATGGACTTTGTCATGGTGCTACCAAAGACTCCTAGATGGAATGATGCAATATGGGTAATTGTTGATCGTCTTACCTAGTCAGCACATTTTCTTGCTATAAGAGAAGATCTACCCCTGGAACGTCTAGCAAGACTATATATTAATGAAGTTGTGAGACTTCATGGAGTACCCTTATCAATTGTTTCTGATCGTGATCCCCGTTTTACTTCAAGATTCTGGAAAAGTCTTCAGAAATCCCTGGATACTGGACTTCATTTGAGCACTGCTTACCACCCTCAGACAGATGGACAATCAGAACGGACTATTCAGACCTTAGAAGACATGTTGAGATCTTTCTCACTTGATTTTCAGGGTATGTGGGATCAATATTTACCACTGGTAGAATTTTCCTATAACAATAGCTTCCATTCGAGTATTCAGATGTCACCATATGAAGCATTATACGGAAAGAGATGTCGTACACCAACCAGTTGGGATGACGTTGGTGAAAGAAAACTTGTAGACCCAGAACTGGTGGAGGAAACGGTGGAAAAGGTGAAGGTAATCCAAATTACATCAGAGCAGCTCAAAGTAGGCAGAAGAGCTATGCCGATAATCGAAGGAAGGATTTGGAATTTCAAGTCGGTGATCATGTTTTCCTGAAAGTATCTCCATGGAAGGGAGTCATACATTTTGGTAAGAAAGGTAAATTGAGTCCCAGGTACATCGGACCTTTCGAAATTCTAGAACGAATTGGGGTTGTAGCTTACCGATTGGCAATGCCGCCAAGTCTCTCCAAAGTTCACGATGTGTTCCACGTATCTCTGTTGAGGAAATACATGCCTGATCCAACGCATGTACTCACCTATGAGGAATTAGAACTGGAACCTGATATTTCTTATTGCGAAGATCCCGTCGTGATTCTTGATACGAGAGAACAAGTACTGAGAAACCGGACGACGCGTCTGGTAAAAGTTTTGTGGAGAAACCATAAGATGGAAGAGGCAACGTGGGAACCCGAGGAACTTATGATGAAGAACCACCTGAGTCTTTTTATACAGTAATACCCTAGAAATTGCGAGGACGCAATTATTTGAAGGAGGGGAGAATGTAACACCCCAAGCTTCTACGGTACGCTTCTCTTTGAATAATGTGATAGCGTGTGTTGTACGCAACACCGAGTTCTAACACACCATAACCAATCAAACTAGCCGTTATGAATAGTAATACCTAATTTTTGAAATTATATATATTTTAGATTTCAAAATGGACTTCATTTTTGGATTCTGAATATCTAATTTAGCCTAAGGTGAAATTTTGGTACTTTTCGGATAACTTTCATATTTTGATGAATAGTGAAAATTACTAAATTTTAATTAAAAACAACTTTTTTAATCAAAATAATTAATAGTGATAAATTATGAATTTTAGTAGTTTTAAAGTATATATAGAATATATTTTTACCATTTAATATAATTTTGGTCATTGGACATAATTTTACAATTAAACCGAACATAAACAAGTGTCAATCTTTTGATAGTTATTATCTCTTAAAAACACGCTTTTTGTTTTGACAGCGGGAATTAATTTTAAATTAATTTCTGCCACTTCTGTGTTTTGAATTTAGGAAAATGGATTCCATATTTGGAATCAGGATGTTCAAATTGTTTAAATAGGTAACTTTTATTTTTAGACATTTTGAATAATTACTGCGGTAAATATTTTATTTACCATGGTTAAGGGTAAATCCGATAAATAAGGGTTAAAAAATAATATTATAATAATACTAAATTACCCTAAAACGTGTCGTAACCCTATTGGTTGATACATGGTCGACCAAGGGCATCTTTGGGTCGATTTTGGGACCCCATGGATCCACTTGTAAGTGATAATGACACTTTATTTTAATTAAGTTAAAATGAATACAAAAATGACACAAGCATATATCTTTTAGAAAACCAATTGTTAAATAGGGTTATATATGTTGGATATTAGATTATAAATATTCATTAGAAAGATAAAAATATTTCCTACATAATGATATTTTATTTATAATTTTTAGACATTAAATAATTTATTTTATTTATGACACAATGATGATGCAGTAATTACTATAATAGTAAAAAATTAAAATAATTGATATTATAAATACCCAAATAAATATAATATGAAACTTTTAATGAATTAAACTAATTTTCTAGGATAATATGATATATTATGATTGATTTAATTGACTTTGTTCGAAGTAATCAATCTGTTATGAGTTTCACAAAAATCAACTATTGAATAGTGTCAAAATTGACATAAAAGAGTTCTTAAAACAAATATTATATTATTAATTGATATTAAATTCCTAAAAATCTAAGGTTCGGAGAAGAGACTTATATCATGATAGGTTCATCATTAATGGACCACTTGGGGGTCGCTTGGATGTATGTAGTAAGTTTATTAACCATATTATATAAAAATACAAAGAGACATTGTAAAAGTGAAACTAATTAACTTAAAGTTAATACTTAAAGATAAGGTTAATATAAGTACCCAAACCTGTCTAAATTCTATTGGTTGAGTTTTTTTCGACCCATACCCACCTTAACCTTTGAATAGTCAACTTTGGAGCCATTGGAAACCGATTATGAATTTATTATAAACTAATATCTCTAGCTTTTCCAAAGGTGCCCCTCACCCCTCTTATAAAAGGGCACTCCTCCTTCCCATTTCTTCACACCTTCAAAGCCTTTTGGTTCGGCCAAACTCTGCCCAAATACTCTCCCAACATCCCTCACTACAACCTAGAGGCCTTAGTTTGATCATAAAGCCAACCTAAGGAGCCCTTTTGATCAAATCAAAAGGAAGAACCCGAAGAAGAGGTAATGATTTCACCACCCTTTTCTAAGTTCATTTCTTCTTCCACTTATTCTTCCTTTGTTGTTACCATTATAAAATGATAAATCCAGTATCATATATATACTTTGATGTTATTATAAATATGGTACAACCATATTCAGTATTCTATCCACCCTTTGAATAACATGTCACCATACGTGCGTACGTACGGCTTACCGTCTCCACGTCGTGGTGTAATTGTTATTCAATATAATATTATTTGGATGGGTATAATAATTATGTGTAACTCATGTAAATAATAAATATAACATGTTAATGATTCTGTATATATGATATAACATCCATTTATATATTATTTTAATATCAAAAGAATGATATTGTCTCTCGTGCGTACGTACGGACTACCGTCTCCACGAACGCGATGATATTCATTCTCCATCGTATCCATTCAAGTATAATTATCATTTGATGATTTGAAAATGATGTTTAAGGACTTGATATAATTCTGAATATAAATAATATAAAACCTAACCTTTACAAACATGTCTTACGTAACAAAACATAGAAAAGAAAACAAGTAAGTTAACACCCGAAAAAACGATAATACTAAGATATTATTATCAAACCAATATTAAAAGATAATATATGATATCATATTAATTTATATGATTATTGTATAATTTAATAACAATTATTTCACCATTATATAGGAGGTTAACCTACCCCAACCAAGTAAAAGTACAATGTAAGGATTTATTTCACAATCTCTTCATTATCCGAGGTTGTTTATACGTAATAATCTACTGGGATTTCTTTATCATCCACATCCATGTTTCTTTGAAATGTATTTCAAAACATATTTATTATTTACAAGAATATGGGTTAAAGTCATCTATACCCTTGTTTGAATTTTTATAAGAGTTTTATAAAGGAATCTTTCTGTCGTTTTCAAAACAAGGTCCTTTTTAACCTTTTCGACAGAATTAAGGTAAGAATGTTTTTTTTAACTTATACGGCGGGTGCGGCTATTTTCCGCCGTTATAAAATCTTAAAAGCTTACCTTACAAGATTATAAGAATATTTGCAAAGAAAATGTTTTATTTTATATGGATCTTAAATGATTTCAAAATAAAAGAAGATATTTCTTTAAAAAGAATTTTGATTTCATTTATGTCAACATCCTTTGATGGATTTTAAGATTATTTGAAGTTGATTTATTATGATACAAAACTTCTATATTGTATTGAAGGTTTTGTGATATGTTTGACTGTGGATGTGCTATTTTTATACCATTCATAGTTTATGGTGAAAGTATTGACATTTCGTATGCTAGTTTTAATACGAATGTTTATGTTATGTTTAAACCTTTTCATATGGGAATGTATTGGACTTAGTAAGTGACGGGTGGAGCCCGCTATAGCTCCTCGATGCATCGGTAGGTCTCATGAGACAAACAAGTGTCTTGGAACAAGGCCTTGACAAAATCTTATTTGTAGTCTTGGCACGAGGCCTTGACTATGTGGTTATGATAGTCTGGCATTATGCATTCCAACATTATGAAAGTGGTTATTGATTTTTGCATGTGATTATTCGATTAGTAGAATATCCATGTGAATAAGTAAATGGAATTATTTCATTTTATTTATGTCATACCATGTTGAAAGTTCATGTTTGAAAGGCTTTTGTTTTAGTTATACATTGCCTTAAATGTTTATTCTTATTTATGAAAGTTTCCGCTATATTGTTATCCTTACTGGGCATTTGAGCTCACCCCTTTTCCATTTTTTCTTTTTCCCAGGATGTGAAGAAGTAAGTTATGAATGACCTTCAGGGATATTATGAGGGGATTATAGTGTGGACGGTGGAAACATTATGTTGTTGTAGTAGTTTTTCATTTTATGATGTAATGTAAAACTTATGAAATATATCTAGTGTTTCCAAGGCTACTAAACCAATCGGTCTTTCGAGATTTGATCTTTCTTGTGATCATGCCAATGTTATGTAATAATGCACCGACTCTGGGTAACTGGGGTCGGGGCGTTACAGTTGGTATCAGAGGAATTTTAGTACAAACCTTGGAAGCTAGATTTAGATAAACTCTGATTAGAGCACGTAGACCTAAGATGAACATTGAGAATTAGTATAGCAGAACTTCCTAGAATTTTGGTATTGTAGAGATTTTGTGAGTTTTCCGAGTAATACATCCCTGTCTGGATACAAGCAGGTAGAGGCGGCTCTGGCACAGATGTACCTAGGGGTAAAACCCGAAAACACCGCTTTGAGCTAGACTCAAACGAGAACTGGTGCACGACAACGGGCCTTGCTGCACTGTTGGTTACGACACTCCCGAGGGATATTCTTAGGATAACTCTCATTTTCTTTACAAATCATTTTGAAGGGATTATGAGTATATAATTCCTCAAAGAAAACATTCTTATGATTATGGATTATATCCATAAATAGTTCAATTTATGTTAAGTGTTTTATAAGTATGGGATTATGTATTTTAATTCAAAAACTGATCTAGTTTATGCCATTGTTTAGAAATGGCGCCTAGTGGAAGAAATGGAAACTGTATCAATGCACGCACTCCATGTAGGGATTTCCCTCCTGCTCAAGATAATTATAGTGGGGCTGGTGATGCAACTGGTGCCGATCAGCTAATCACCATACTGGGACAACTTACTCAGGTTATGAATAATAACCTTACCCGTATGGAGCACCCTGATCCGCAGCGTGGAGGATCAATGTTAGATCGATTCATGAGGCAACAACCACCAACGTTCAATGGGAATACAAATCCCTTAGTAGCTGAGCAAAGGATATTTTCCCTAGAGAAAATATTTCAGGCTTTGGGGAGCAGTGAAAGGGAAAAAGTTATCATGGCAGTTTACCGCCTCACTGGAGATGCTGATCAATGGTGGTCATTGATTCAAAACATGAAGAGGGAGATTGCTGATTTTGTATCAAGATGTATGGTTTGTCAACAAGTGAAATCTGGAAGGCAACATCCTAGAGGAGTCATGCAACCTCTTCCCATACCGGAGTGGAAATGGGACAATATTACGATGGTCTTTGTCATGGGGCTACCAAAGACTCTTAGAAGGAATGATGCAATATGGGTAATTATTGATCGTCTTACCAAGTCAGCACATTTTCTTGCTATAAGAGAAGATATACCCCTGGAACGTCTAGCAAGACTATATATTAATGAAGTTGTGAGACTTCATGGAGTACCCTTATCAATTGTTTCTGATCGTGATCCCCGTTTTACTTCAAGATTCAGGAAAAGTCTTCAAAAATCCCTGGATACTGAACTTCATTTGAGCACTTCTTACCACCCTCAGACAGATGGACAATCAGAACGGACTATTCAGACCTTAGAAGACATGTTGAGATCTTGCTCACTTGATTTTCAGGGTATGTGGGATCAATATTTACCACTGGTAGAATTTTCCTATAACAATAGCTTCCATTCGAGTATTCAGATGACACCATATGAAGCATTATAAGGAAAGAGATGTCGTACACCAACCTGTTGGGATGACGTTGGTGAAAGAAAACTTGTAGGCCCAGAACTGGTGGAGGAAATGGTGGAAAAGGTGAAGGTAATCCAAAATCACATCAGAGCAGCTCAAAGTAGGCAGAAGAGCTATGCCGATAATCGAAGGAAGGATTTGGAATTTCAAGTCGGTGATCATGTTTTCCTGAAAGTATCTCCATGGAAGGGAGTCATACGTTTTGGTAAGAAAGGTAAATTGAGTCCCAGGTACATCGGACCTTTCGAAATTCTAGAACGAATTGGGGTTGTAGCTTACCGATTGGCAATGCCGCCAAGTCTCTCCAAAGTTCACGATGTGTTCCACGTATCTCTGTTGAGGAAATACATGCCTGATCCAACGCATGTACTCACCTATGAGGAATTAGAACTGGAACCTGATCTGTCTTATTGCGACGATCCCGTCATGATTCTTGATACGAGAGAACAAGTACTGAGAAACAGGACGACGCGTCTGGTAAAAGTTTTGTGGAGAAACCATAAGATGGAAGAGGCAACGTGGGAACCCGAGGAACTTATGATGAAGAACCACCCGAGTCTTTTTATACAGTAATACCCTAGAAATTGCGAGGACACAATTATTTGAAGGATAGGAGAATGTAACACCCCAAGCTTCTACGGTAGGCTTCTCTTTGAATAATGTGATAGCGTGTGTTGTACGCAACACCGAGTTCTAACACACCATAACCAATCAAACTAGCCGTTATGAATAGTAATACCTACTTTTTGAAATTATATATATTTTATATTTCAAAATGGACTTCATTTTTGGATTCGGAATATCTAATTTAGCCTAAGGTGAAATTTTGGTACTTTTCGGATAACTTTCATATTTTGATGAATAGTGAAAATTACTAAATTTTAATTAAAAACAACTTTTTTAATCAAAATAATTAATAGTGATAAATTATGAATTTTAGTAGTTTTAAAGTATATTTAGAATATATTTTTACCATTTAATATAATGTTGGTCATTGGACATAATTTTACATTTAAACCGAACATAAACAAGTGTCAATCTTTTGATAGTTATTATCTCTTAAAAACACGCGTTTTGTTTTGACAGTGAGAATTAATTTTAAATTAATTTCTGCCACTTCTGTGTTTTGAATTTAGGAAAATGGATTCCATATTTGGAATCAGGATGTTCAAATTGTGTAAATAGGTAACTTTTATTTTTAGACATTTTGAATAATTACTGCGGTAAATATTTTATTTACCATGGTTAAGGGTAAATCCGGTAAATAAGGGTTAAAAAATAATATTATAATAATACTAAATTACCCTAAAACGTGTGGTAACCATATTGGTTGATACATGGTCGACCCAGGGCATCTTTGGGTCGATTTTGGGACCCCATGGATCCACTTGTAAGTGATAATGACACTTTATTTTAATTAAGTTAAAATGAATACAAAAATGACACAAGCATATATCTTTTCGAAAACCAACTGTTACATAGGGTTATATATGTTGGATTTTAGATTATAAATATTCATTACAAAGATAAAAAGATTTCATACATAATTATATTTTATTTATAATTTTTAGACATTAAATAATTTATTTTATTTATGACACAATGATGATGCAGTAATTACTATAATAGTAAAAAATTAAAATAATTGATATTATAAATACCCAAATAAATATAATATGAAACTTTTAATGAATTAAACTAATTTTATAGGATAATATGATATATTAGGATTGATTTAATTGACTTTTTTCGAAGTAATCAATCTGTTATGAGTTTCACAAAAATCAACTATTGAATAGTGTCAAAATTGACATAAAAGAGTTCTTAAAACAAATATTATATTATTAATTGATGTTAAATTCCTAAAAATCTATGGTTCGGCCAAGAGACTTATATCATGATAGTTTAATCATTAATGGACCACTTGGGGGTCGCTTGGATGTATGTAGTAAGTTTATTAACCATATTATATAAAAATACAAAGAGACATTGTAAAAGTGAAACTAATTAACTTAAAGTTAATACTTAAGGATAAGGCTAATATAAGTACCCAAACCTGTCTAAATTCTATTTGTTGAGTTGTTTTCGACCCATCCCCACCTTAACCTTTGAATAGTCAACTTTGTAGCCATTGGAAACCGATTATGAATTTATTATAAACTAATATCTCTAGGTTTTCCAAAGGTGCCCCTCACCCCTCTTATAAAAGGGCACTCCTCCTTCCCATTTCTTCACACCTTCAAAGCCTTTTGGTTCGGCCAAACTCTGCCCAAATACTCTCCCAACATCCCTCACTACAACCTAGAGGCCTTAGTTTGATCAGAAAGCCAACCTAAGGAGCCCTTTTGATCAAATCAAAAGGAAGAACCCGAAGAAGAGGTAATGATTTCACCACCCTTTTCTAAGTTCATTTCTTCTTCCACTTCTTCTTCCTTTGTTGTTACCATTCTAAAATAATAAATCCAGTATCATAT
Source organism: Viscum album (assembly GCA_963277665.1). Taxonomy (NCBI): domain Eukaryota; kingdom Viridiplantae; phylum Streptophyta; class Magnoliopsida; order Santalales; family Viscaceae; genus Viscum; species Viscum album. The sequence goes on along the minus strand of OY728153.1, from coordinate 1,544,345,174 downwards.
ATATACTGTGATGTTATTATAAATATGGTACAACCATATTCAGTATTCTATCCACCCTTTGAATAACATGTCACCATACGTGCGTACGTACGGCTTACCGTCTCCACATCGTGGTGTAATTGTTATTCAATATAATATTATTTGGATGGGTATAATAATGATGTGTAACTCATGTAAATAATAAATATAACATGTTAATGATTCTGTATATATGATATACCATCCATTTATATATTATTTTAATATCAAAAGAATGATATTGTCGCTCGTGCGTACGTACGGACTACCGTCTCCACGAACGCGATGAGATTCATTCTCCATCGTATCCATTCAAGTATAATTATCATTTGATGATTTTAAAATGATGTTTAAGTACTTGATATCATTATGAATATGAATAATATAAAACCTAACCTTTACAAACATGTCTTACGTAACAAAACATATAAAAGAAAACAAGTAAGTTAACACCCGAAACAACGATAATACTAAGATATTATTATCAAACCAATATTAAAAGATCATATATGATATCATATTAATGTATATGATTATTGTATAATTTAATAACAATTATTTCACCATTATACTGGAGGTTAACCTACCCCAACCAAGGAAAAGTACAAGGTAAGGATTTATTTCACAATCTCTTCATTATCCGAGGTTGTTTATACGTAATAATCTACTGGGATTTCTTTATCATCCACATCCATGTTTCTTCGAAATGTATTTCAAAACATATTTATTATTTACAAGAATATGGGTTGAAGTCATTTATACCCTTGTTTGAATTTTTATAAGAGGTTTATAAAGGAATCTTTCCGTCGTTTTCAAAACAAGGTCCTTTTTAACCTTTTCGACAGAATTAAGGTAAGAATGTTTTTTTTAACTTATACGGCGGGTGCGGCTATTTTCCGCCGTTATAAAATCTTCAAAGCTTACCTTACAAGCTTATAAGAATATTTTCAAAGAAAATGTTTTATTTTATATGGATCTTAAATGATTTCAAAATAAAAGAAGATATTTCTTTAAAAAGAATTTTGATTTCATCTATGTCAACATCCTTTGATGGATTTTAAGATTATTTGAAGTTGATTTATTATGATACAAAACTTCTATATTGTATTGAAGGTTTTCTGATATGTTTGACTGTGGATGTGCTATTTTTATACCATTCACAGTTTATGGTGAAAGTATTGACATTTCGTATGCTAGTTTTAATACGAATGTTTATGTTATGTTTAAACCTTTTCATATGGGAATGCATTGGACTTAGTAAGTGACGGGTGGAGCCCGCTATAGCTCCTCGATGCATCGGTAGGTCTCATGAGACAAACTAGTGTCTTGGAACAAGGCCTTGACAAAATCTTATTTGTAGTCTTGGCACGAGGCCTTGACTCCGTGGTTATGATAGTCTGGCATTATGCATTCCAACATTATGAAAGTGGTTATTGATTTTTGCATGTGATTATTCGATTAGTAGAATATCCATGTGAATAAGTAAATGGCATTATTTCATTTTATTTATGCCATACCATGTTGAAAGTTCATGTTTGAAAGGCTTTTGTTTTAGTTATACATTGCCTTAAATGTTTATTCTTATTTATGAAAGTTTCCGCTATATTGTTATCCTTACTGGGCATTTGAGCTCACCCCTTTTCTATGTTTTCTTTTTCCCAGGATGTGAAGAAGTAAGTTATGAATGACCTTCAGGGATATTATGAGGGGATTATAGTGTGGACGGTGGAAACATTATGTTGTTGTAGTAGTTTTTCATTTTATGATGTAATGTAAAACTTATGAAATATATCTAGTGTTTCCAAGGCTACTAAACCAATCGGTCTTTCGAGATTTGATCTTTCTTGTGATCATGCCAATGTTATGTAATAATGCACCGACTCTTGGTAACTGGGGTCGGGGCGTTACATTAATATATATACATATATTCATATACATACACATTATAACACCCCGAGATTTTATGAAAAATATTCTTTTTAATTTCATTAATGTCTTGTGTTATACGCTACACCAAAAGGAGCTTTCACAACACACATCTTTGACCATGCTTTAATTACACGCAATCGCGACCTTCCACGATAGCGTGTGTTGTACGCAACACCAAGTTTCACTAAACAACGATATGATATTAAAATATTCTTAAAACTAGCCGTTATGAATAGTAATAACCACTTTTTGAAATTTTGTAAATTTTATTTTTCAAAATGAACTTCATTTTTGGATTCGGAATATCGAAATTAGCTTAGGATGAAATTTTGGTGATTTTCGGATAACTTTCATATTTTGATGAATAGTGAAAATTACTAAATTTTAATTAAAAACAACTTTTTCAATCGAAATAATTAATAGTGATAAATTATTAATTTGAGTGGTTTTAAAGTATATTTAGAATATATTTTTACAATTTAATACAATGTTGGTCATTGGATGTAATTTCACATTTAAACCAGTTATAAACAAGTGTCAATCTTTTGATAGTTATTATCTCTTAAAAACACGCCTTTTGTTTTGACGACGGGAATTAATTTTTAAATTAATTAATGCAACTGATATGTTTTGAATTTGGTAAAATAGAAATCATTTTTGAGTTCATAATATCAAATATAGCTTATGCCTAATTTTTGGTATTTTTCTGAAAACTTTCAATTTTTGATGAATAGTGAAACCACAAAGTGTTAGTTAAAAAAACTGAATTTTTCATAAAACTTAATTTTACCACTTCTGTGAGTGGAATTTCAAAAAACCGAGAGACACGGTTGATGTCAGTAAGTAAAATGTGGTTCAATGAGATGAAAATATTTTTTTGGTGAATAGTAACTTTTTACTTTTTTTTACCACGGTTAAAAGTAAATAGGGTAATTGAGGGTAGAAATGATATTATTATTACCCTAAAACATGTCCTAATTCTATTGGAAAAGTTTAATTCGACCAAAAACAAACTTAGGAATAAAATATGACCATTTAGGCCCACTTGGATTAGATTAGGACATTTATTATTAATTTATTTAAAGAAGGGTTAAAAGAGTTAAAATCAAAGTTTATTTACTAAAACATTTTTTAATATGGGGTTATACATAAGATAAATTCGACTATAAATATTCATTAGAAAGCTAAAAATATTTCCTACATAATTGTATTTTATTTGTAATTTTTAGACATTAAATAATTTAATTTATTTATGACACAATGATGATGTAATGATTATCTTATTAATGAAATATTGACATAATTGATGTTATAAATACCCAAATAAATATAATTTGAGACTTTTTATGAATTCAAATAATTTTCTAGGTTAATATGACATGTTAGTATTGATTTAATTAACTTTTTTCGAACTTATCATTCTGTTATGATTTTCACAAAAATCAATTACCAAATAGTGTCAAAATTGACATAAAATAGTTTTTAAAACAAATATTATATTATTAATTTTTATTTTATTCCTAAAAATCTAAGGTTCTTCCAAATGACTTAGATAAGGTTATATATATTAATAATAAACAACTTGGGGTTCGTTTGGCTTCTTATAGTAAGTTTATTAACCTTATAGTGTAAGAACACAAGAAGACACGGTAAAAGTAAAATTATTTAACTTAATGTTAAATCTAAATGATAAGGTTAAAATAGGAACCTAAACTTGTCTAAATTCTATTGGATGAGAGTATTTCGACCCATCCCCAACTTACCTTTGAAATATATCAATTTGGAGATATTTAAAACCGAAATTGACTTTATAATAAAATAATAGTTTTAGTTATTCAAAAGGTGCCCCTCTTCTCCCTTATAAAAGGGCACCTCTTACCTCTCTTCCTTACACAACTTTGAGCCTTCAAGCTCGGCCAACCCCTGACAAAATCTCTTCTCCACTTCCCTAGAAACATCCTAGAGGTTTTGGTCTTCCTCAAAGAACAATTTTAGTGCCCTAAGAGGAGGTCTCAAAGAGGCGCTTCAAAGAAGAGGTAATTTCCGTTACAAATTCTTTCACCTTTATTTCTTCTTCCACTTATTCTTCTTAGGTTGTTTCATTATGAAGTAATAACATCAGTATAATTCATATACTGATATATTATTATAAGTATGAAACAATCCTAATTCAGCATCTATCCATCCTACGGAAAACGAAATCACCGCGCGTGCGTACGTACAGAATACCGTCTCCACGCCGTGGTTTAATCTGTTTTTCCACCAACACCTTACATGGATGGGTATTATGGTATAAAGAATAACTATAAATAGTTATTATAACATCATAATGATTCTGATATATTGTATCATCCACTCCAATTCAATTCAATAATTATGGAAATGATATCATCGCTCGTGCGTACGTACGGACTACCGTCTCCACGACGTGATGAGATTCATTCTCCATGTTAACCATTTAAGAATGATTATAAAGTATATATAAGCAATAATAATAATGAAATTAATGAAATTATAAAGCTACTGGATTTATGTGTATATATATTTATGTCATCTACTTAATTCCACTCAATTCAATAAGGAAACGAAAACAGCGTTCATGCGTACGTACGGCCTACCGTCTCCATGAACGGTGTATTTCTTTCCATTATCGATCCATTATATATATGTATATTCTGAATATATATTATATATAAATCATGTTTTATATTCTATAATTAAGTAATAATGATCTAAGTAATCATATGAATAATTACAAGTTAAAACACGAACGACAAATGAGACGATTTTACCCAAAACGCTACTTTAACATGAATTTACAAAAGAACAGGTAATATAAAGTCATAAGTGTACCATATATGATATAATAACAATGAATATGATTCTGTAATAAGTCAATGACATTATTTAAATCATTATATAGGAGGTTCGGACACTTACGAAGCAAATCGGACCTAAGGTAAGGGAAATATCACAATCTCATTTTTATCCGAGATTGTTTATACTATGGTATTTACTGGGGTGTATTTTATCATCCACATCCATGTTTCCTCAATATGTTATATTATTTCCATTCACCTACAATTTTTTTAAATCCTATTTTACCCTTCGGTGAGTTTTTAGTAAAAGATATGAAAGGAATCTTTTGTCGTTTTTCATACAAGGTACTTTTTTGACTTTTCTGACAAAAGTACGAGAAGAATGTTTTTTTAACTTATACGGCATGAATGGATTTTTAAAACATTATTTCAAAGAAGCTTCCTTTACAAGTTTTCAAGTTTATTTTTAATCAAATTCTTTTAGTTTAAAGTTGTATGACATGTTAAGAAAGGAAAAAATGTTTTTGAAGAAGAAAGGATATTTTCCTCAAGAATGGAGTTCAAGTGTTTTATAAAAATTATTTTCCATCTAAGATAATAAAGGGTTCTGTTTTTATCCCTATTATTAAATTGATTTGATTATGTTGTGATGGAATTATTTTTATGAATTCCTTTATCTTATATGAATTGTTTTATGATGTCATGATGTTTAAGATTCCCATTTTTATTACATGGGTTATACAATGATTTATGGTTTATGATTTTGTGGCACATGTAAGAATGGTATCATTATGAGATGGGTGGGACCTATATCTCCCTCCAATGCATTGGGTAAAGATTTTATATCTCATGAGATAGACATGGCTGGAATGGTAGGTTATACCGGTTCAGTGAAACAGGACTGAAACGAGGGTGACTCGGTTCAGTAAGGGACTTTGTCCACTAAGATAGTCTTGGAAATGAGTCTTGACTAACAAGAAATGATTCTCTATTATTATGTGTGTATGCCACAAAGTTTAATGTTTTAAGTTATGATTATTGTGATTACATTTCACTGCCATGAGTTATCCTAGGTTATGAAATTATGATCTCTTTTACAGGTTAATATTTCAAAAAGTTATGTGCTTATGTATATGATGTGATTGATATTTCTTTTGTTTACCCTTATTGAGCATTTGAGATCACCCTTTTATGTTTTCTTTTCCCCAGGATATAAAGAAAGGTTTTAGGTATAAAAAAAGGAAGATCTTTATGGGAGATGTTGAAGATATTTTACCAGGATTAGAAGATTATATTCCGAGTTTCCAAAGACACTAAACTATTACGATCCTTGTGTGTGTGTTTTTGTTATGTACTAAGTATTCCGCAAATGTAATGTAATGTCCATGTACGTCAGGCTTTGGGTCTCTACATTTGGTATCAGAGGAAAGGTTTAGTCAACCTTTGGAAACTAGTATGCGATAACTTTAGTGAGATCCCTAGAGATATTTATAAAGTTTTTCTAGGGATGTCCCTAAGGATAAGTATACGTATAGGATACAGTCCTATAACTACGGTAACAATCTTAGAATTTAACCTAAGAAGTTAGATATTGAGGATACTCCCCCTTTATAATGTTGTTTTCCCTAGCATGGTTTTTGCCTCTCACACTATTCTTTTTGGGTTTTAGACGATGGCTGGAACCCGAAGGAACCGTGTTGATCAATGAAATGATTTTCCTCCTGAACAAACAAATGTTATGGGAGATGGAGTGAAAAATATTATTTCTATACTTACACAAGCTATGAATCATTCTCGACTTCCAAATGAGCAGAGAAGGGAACAATATTCTATTGAGTCCTTCATGAGGCAACGTCCACCTTCTTTCAGTGGGACTTCTGATCCACTTGTTGCTGAACAATGGATCAGTACCACTGAAAAGATATTTTCAGTTCTTCAATGTTCTGAACATGATAAAGTCATCTTAGCAGTATATCGTTTGGAAGGTGAAGCTGATCAATGGTGGAATCTTATCAAGAATACGAGGCCAAGAGATGAAATTGAGTCCATGGAATGGGACGAGTTCAAGAACTTGTTTTTCAGTAAGTACTTCCCTCGTGTTCTTCGAACAAAGATGGAAAAAGAGTTTCTTGAGCTGAAGCATAAGGATGATAAATCTGTTGGTATATACGAAGTGAATTTTACAAGACTTGCAAGGTATGCATCTGGAATTATCATCCAACCTGAAAGTAAAGTTGATTGATTTTTCAGTGGCTTAAAACCAAGTCTTTGAAGGGCATTAGCTATAAGAGAATTCAGTAGCTATGAAGAAATTGTGCGTTGTGCTATCAAGGTAGAAATGGAAGTTGGTGTTACATATCCATTTCATGGTTTTGAAAAGAAACAAAAGATGGAGTTCAAGGAGAAATCTCAGAATAATGGTGAAAAGAAGATGAATGTTTCCTTATGCTCAAAGTGTGGAAAGAAGCATGGTGGAGATTGTCTTAAAGGGACTAGAAATTTTTTTAAGTGTGGAAAAGAAGGTCATTGAGCAGCTGAGTGTTGAGGTAATGGAAAAAGGGTTTCTAATGATGTGAATAAAGCAAACACTGCAGAGAACGCACCACCAACACTTCAATGCTTCAAGTGCAAGGAAATGGGGCATTATGCTAATAAATGCCCTAATCTAAGGGTTAGTGATGATCAACATGAGCAACCACTTAAGGAAGAGGAAAAAGGGAAGTCACATGCGATCACTATTGGCGATGTTGAATATGACAACGATTTGGTGGAATGATTAAGTGTTTATGTAATGGGATTCCAAAATAATGTTGTATATAGTATCGTGGAATATTGGAATATTTATGTTTTGGTCTATTGTGGTTTTCAATAATTTTATGGTACCGGTAACCATGAAAAGTGATTGAGACATTTTTGGTAAATAGATGATATGATCATAATGAAGGGATAAGAAGATAATGAGATGTTTGATTGTATTCCTGTGCTCATAATTTATATAAGGACTAAGTGATATCATGGTTTGAGTATATAGAATTTTGAGGATTCTGGTATGTGGAAAGTGTTAACTTTTAACTGCATTCATGTTTTCACTAAGGTTCAATGGGTATTCATTCTTCAAGAGAATACATGATTAAGGTATTCACATGTTTGTAATTTGACCAACAAGATATATCTTATGATATATGGGGGATAAATGATGGCATTCACGTGATTATTCTATGACATTTCAAGTAATCATTTTCTTTATACTATGAGCTTGGACCGAAGTATTTTAGATAAGCCTAAAGATTAGAATGGATTATGTTGGACATAAGTTAGGATAAAACGTTTTTCGATATTATTGATGGGATGTTATAGTAATATAGCTTTAGAAAAAGGACTACCTGTAGGACGGGCGACAACCCATCGCGTCGGACAAGGCTGTGGGAATCGAACCCACAACCAAAGTGCGACTTGCCTTTATCGCCTACCACTGGCCTACAGGAAGTCCCTGTTTAGTAGAAACTAGTTTTATTATATTAATCAGTATGATATATGAAGTATAAGTCCATTTTAGGAACCATATATGATCAATCTCACTATAGAATGACTTATGTATATTTAATAACTTTTGCGAACCTTTTGTTTGAGACAGATGGAATGACCCGTCATTCTATCACATGATCTGCTAACACTTCATGAATAACAAATTCAACTTCATTTATTTAAGAGATGAAGTGTAAATTGTTCAAGGCATGAACAACAGTGAGATTGTACCAAAATAAAGTAAGTATTTATTCTAATTTGAATTCTTCAACTTTAGGGAAACGATCTTGAAAACCAAAAATGTTGTCCTAGTGCTCTTATATCTGATTAATCATATGGTACCTTAGATCGTCACACATTTATGGATTTGTGATTGTTGGCTTTTCCAGAGCCATGTTTTCTACCACTCTCCATCAGAACATGATGGTTAGATTTTTCTTCCATATCCATATTTTCACCTATGTGGAAACCCAGTAATTAGTTTATTTGGGTAACCGTTACGTTTCATACTTTCATTTTTAAATATTGGTTTTGGTATTCCTTTTTACGATGTGGGTTTCGATTAAAGAAACTTTCGAATAGTAAACCATTTATAACCCCGACGAATTTCGAGGGCGCAATTCATTTTAAGGGGGGTAGAATGTAACACCCCAAGATTTTATGAAAAATATTCTTTTTAATTTCATTAATGTCTTGTGTTATACGCTACACCAAAAGGATCTTTCACAACACATATCTCTGACCTGGCTTGAATTACACGCAATCGCGACCTTCCACGATAGCGTGTGTTGTACGCAACACCAAGTTTCACTAAACAACGATATGCTATTAAAATATTATTAAAACTAGCCGTTATGAATAGTAATAACCACTTTTTGAAATTTTGTAAATTTTATTTTTCAAAATTAACTTAATTTTTGGATTCGGAATATCGAAATTAGCTTAGGGTGAAATTTTGGTGATTTTCGGATAACTTTCATATTTTGATGAATAGTGAAAATTACTAAATTTTAATTAAAAACAACTTTTTCAATCGAAAAAATTAATAGTGATAATTTATTAATTTGAGTGGTTTTAAAGTATATTTAGAATATATTTTTACAATTTAATACAATGTTGGTCATTGGATGTAATTTCACATTTAAACCAGTTATAAACAAGTGTCAATCTTTTGATAGTTATTATCTCTTAAAAACACGCCTTTTGTTTTGACGACAAGAATTAATTTTTAAATTAATTAATGCAACTGATATGTTTTAAATTTTGTAAAATAGAAATCATTTTTGAGTTCATAATATCAAATATAGATTAGGCCTAATTTTTGGTATTTTTCTGAAAACTTTCAATTTTTGATGAATAGTGAAACCACTAAGTGGTAGTTAAAAAAACTGAATTTTTCATAAAACTTAATTTTACCGCTTCTGTGAGTGAAATTTCAAAAATCCAAGAGACACGGTTGATGTCAGTAAGTAAAATGTAGTTCAATGAGATGAAAATAATTTTTTGGTGAATAGTAACTTTTTACTTTTTTTTACCACGGTTAAAAGTAAATAGGGTAATTGAGGGTAGAAATGATATTATTATTACCCTAACACATGTCCTAATTCTATTGGACAAGTGTAATTCGACCAAAAACAAACTTAGGAATAAAATATGACCATTTAGGCCCACTTGGATTAGATTAGGACATTTATTATTAATTTATTTAAAGAAGGGTTAAAAGAGTTAAAATCAAAGTTTATTTACTAAAACATTTTTTAATATGGGGTTATACATAAGATAAATTCGACTATAAATATTCATTAGAAATATAAAAAGATTTCCTACATAATTGTATTTTATTTGTAATTTTTAGACATTAAATAATTTAATTTATTTATGACACAACGATGATGCAATGATTATCTTATTAATGAAATATTGACATAATTGATGTTATAAATACCCAAATAAATATAATTTGAGACTTTTTATGAATTCCACTAATTTTCTAGGTTAATATGACATGTTATTATTGATTTAGTTAACTTTTTTCGAACTTATCATTCTGTTATGATTTTCACAAAAATCAATTACCAAATAGTGTCAAAATTGACATAAAATAGTTTTTAAAACAAATATTATATTATTAATTGTTATTTTATTCCTAAAAATCTAAGGTTCGGAAAAATGACTTAGATAAGGTTATATATATTAATAATAAACAACTTGGGGTTCTTTTGGCTTCTTATAGTAAGTTTATTAACCATATAGTGTAAGAACACAAGAAGACATGGTAAAAGTAAAATTATTTAACTTAATGTTAAATCTAAATGATAAGGTTAAAATAGGAACCTAAACTTGTCTAAATTCTATTGGATGAGAGGATTTCGACCCATACCCACCTTAGCTTCGAAATATATCAATTTGGAGCTATTTAAAACCGAACTTGACTTTATAATAAAATAATAGTTTTAGTTATTCCAAAGGTGCCCCTCTCCTCCCTTATAAAAGGGCACATCTTCCCTCTCTTCCTCACACAACTTTGAGCCTTCAAGCTCGGCCAAACCCTGCCAAAATCTCTTCTCCACTTCCCTAGAAACATCCTAGAGGTTTTGGTCTTCCTCAAAGACCAATTTTAGTGCCCTAAGAGGAGGTCTCAAAGAGGCGCTTCAAAGAAGAGGTAATTTCCGTTACCAATTCTTTCACCTTTATTTCTTCTTCCACTTATTCTTATTAGGTTGTTTCATTATGAAGTAATAACATCAGTATCACTCATATACTGATATTTTATTATAAGTATGAAACAATCCTAATTCACCATCTATCCATCCTACGGAAAACGAAATCACCGCGCGTGTGAACGTACGGAATACCGTCTCCACGCCGTGGTGTAATCTGTTTTTCCACCAACACCTTAAATGGATGGCTATTATGGTGTAAAGAATAACTATACATAGTTATTATAACATCATAATTATTATGATATATTGTATCATCCACTCCAATTCAATTCAATAATTATGGAAATGATATCATCGCTCGTGCGTACATACGGACTACCGTCTCCACGACGCGATGAGATTCATTCTCCATGTTAACCATTTAAGAATGATTATAAAGTATATATAAGAAATAATAATAATGAAATATATGACAGTATAAAGCTACTGGATTTATGTGTATATATATGTATGTCATCTACTTAATTCCACTCAATTCAATAAGGAAACGAAAACAACATTCATGCGTACGTACGGCCTACCGCCTCCATGAACGGTGTATTTCTTTCCATTTATTGATCCATTATATATATGTATATTCTGAATATATATTATATATAAATCATTTTTTATATTCTATAATTAAGTAATAATGATCTAAGTAATCATATGAATAATTACAAGTTAAAACACGAATGACAAATGAGACGATTTTACCCAAAACGCTACTTTAACATGAATTTACAAAAGAACGGGTAATATAAAGTCATAAGTGAACCATATATGATATAATAACAATGAATATGATTCTGTAATAAGTCAATGACATTATTTAAATCATTATACAGGAGGTTTGGACACTTACGAAGCAAATTGGACCTAAGGTAAGGGAAATATCACAATCTCATTTTTATCCGAGATTGTTTATACTTTGGTATTTACTGGGGTGTATTTTATCATCCACATCCATGTTTCCTCAATAAGTTATATTATTTCCATTCACCTACAATTTTTTTAAATCATATTTTACCCTTCGGTGAGTTTTTAGTAAAAGATATGAAAGGAATCTTTTGTCGTTTTTCATACGAGGTACTTTTTTGACTTTTCTGACAAAAGTACGAGAAGAATGTTTTTTTAACTTATACGGCATGAATGGATTTTTAAGACATTATTTCAAAGAAGCTTCCTTTACAAGTTTTCAAGTTTATTTTTAATCAACTTCTTTTAGTTTAAAGTTGTATGACATGTTAAGAAAGGAAAAAATGTTTTTGAAGAAGAAAGGATATTTTCCTCAAGAATGGAGTTCAAGTGTTTTATAAAAATTATTTTCCATCTAATATAATAAAGGGTTATGTTTTTATCCCTATTATTAAATTGATTTGATTATGTTGTGATGGAATTATTTTTATGAATTCCTTTATCTTATATGAATTGTTTTATGATGTCATGATGTTTAAGATTCCCATTTTTATTACATGGGTTATGCAATGATGTATGGTTTATGATTTTGTGGAACACATAAGAATGGTATCATTATGAGATGGGTGGGACCTATATCTCCCTCCAATGCATTGGGTAAAGATTTTATATCTCATGAGATAGACATGGCTAGAATGGTAGGTTATACCAGTTCAGTGAAACAGGACAAAAACTAGGGTGAATCGGTTCAGAAAGGGACTTTGTCCACTAAGATAGTCTTGGAAATGAGTCTTGACTAACAAGAAATGATTATCTATGATTATGTGTGTATGCCACAAAGTTTAATGTTTTAAGTTATGATTATTGTGATTACATTTCACTGCCATGAGTTATCCCAGGTTATGAAATTATGATCTCTTTTACAGGTTAATATTTCCAAAAGTTATGTGCTTATGTATATGATGTGATTGATATTTCTTTTGCTTACCCTTACTGAGCATTTGAGCTCACCCTTTTATGTTTTCTTTTCCCCAGGATATAAAGAAAGGTTTTAGGTATAAAAAAAGGAAGATATTTATGGGAGATGTTGAAGATCTTTCACTAGGATTAGAAGATTATATTCCGAGTTTCGAAAGACACTAAACTATTACGATCCTTGTGTGTGTGTTTTTGTTATGTACTAAGTATTCCGAAAATGTAATGTAATGTCCATGTACGTCAGGCTTTGAGTCTCTACACACATGCACATATATAAATATATAAAAACATGCACACACACACACACACACATATAAACACTCATATATAATGATTCAATGGGAGCGGTGAGGCATGACCGCGTATTCCCGGTTCTTCAAGCGCAATTACCCGGATGCATACAACTACCCGATGAACAAAGAGATGACCACCTTTACATGTCCTGAAGTGACACATTATCAGGTTGTGTTTCGCCCCGACCCGACCAGTGGCCTGTTGACTTTCAACTCCACCACATCCCTCTATTGGAACTATAGAACCAGTTGATAAAAGTAATGTTTTAACCTTTCATACAAACTTATGGGCATCTATATTTCTTCTAAAAAAATGGGAATTTTTTTAGTTTCCAAAAATAAAAAAAAATTATTTTTTTAAGGAATTAATAAATTACACAATTGGAAGCAAAGGAATGTGAGTGACTGTGGGGTTAGGGGTTTATGTTTAATAAAACCCTTAAATGAAATACATTTGTTTATGTTAAAAGTCAAGAGAGGACTTTAAAACAACAATAATTGAAAAAATAAAAATTTCTACCTCAATTCACAAATGTAGGAAAAAATTAAGTTAAAGCCTGAAAATTTTTAGAATGCTTAGATAATTTATAAAATTGTCAGCTATACGAAAAATGATAATTTATAATTATTTTTAAAATATTAAAAATTTATTACTAAATTCATAAAAATAAGATAAAACCGTGATTTTAAAAATGTAATTTTTTTTAAATATCATATAAAAAAATTATTGTTTTTTAAAGAAATTTTTTTTAAGGCATGAAAAATTTATTTTGAAAAAAACTAAAAAAATATTATTAAATTTCAAAGGGTTAATGATAATTATTCTGTAAAAACATATTTCTTCCAAATAGAGAGAAATTAATTAATTTTTAATGGTGTAGACACTTTTTATGATATATTTTTTTTAATGGCAGAAAAAATTAATACAAGTTTTAATGGAGTTGTAATTTATTCCTTTTAAAAGGGAAAAATATTTTTTTTGAAAATAAAAAAAACACCTTTTTATGTACTAGAAATAGTTTGAACTATGAGTTGAAAACTCATGGTCCTGAAAATTCTATTAAAAAGGTAAAGATACAGAGAAATATAAGACAAGACTACAATAAGCAGCCCACACAAAGCCACACAACCAAAGATAGTAGTCACCTTCTGTGTCTTCTACCCCTTCCTTGAGAGCCACCCTGGTTTCTCGGATTCCTAACCCTTTTCCACTACTTAGGATCCTACTAAGTGTCATAATGTTCTTCCATTATTGAAAATCTTCCTCACTATCATGCACATCATGATTTGAGGCATTGTTCTTCAGATCAATCATGATTTCTCACTGAACATCCTTGCAACTAGATTATTGTCCTCTAGAGGATTCATGATCATTCCAAAATTCCTCTCGAAAGACATCCTTGATATAAGATCTATTTAGAATTTCAAGTAGAGTGAAATTAACACAACTAGCATCCGATGTAACATTCACACCCTCTACCACATCTTCCTCCATCACAGCTTTATCAGGCACCATCCCACATGAGTCAACCTGTAAAGGAGTAACATTGCTAATAGACCTAGTAATTGAGTCTGTCTTTTCCAAATCAAGATAAGTATATCCCACCTTGTAAGAGTCGGATTGGTTAGATTTCTTATATGAGACCATTTGAAACCAATCCCCATATGCAGACTTGGCACCTTCATTCTCAGAATTTTCAATAAGGGAATATTTAAATGTGACCCTACCATCCTCAGATTCTTTAATGTAGCTTAAAACCACATCATTAAGTGATTTCAACCTATTCTTATTTGGGTCTGCATCCTCCCACAAGTCAATCTCAGCAACGGTGTGACCGTTCGCTACCTCCTTCCCCACATGTGAGGTGGTGGGAGGTTTCTTACCATCAGGATGAGAGGGGATGAATGCATTCTTAGTTTGAATATTTTATACATTCCTACAACTAGAGACCTCATGTCCCATAATCTTGTAGAATTTAGATAAGGAAGGGATGAATTCATATTCAATGTGAACATCAATATTAACACCATTTTCCACTAGAGTGGCATAGTTAGGTAATGGATTAAGCATGTCATCATCCACAAGGACTCAAGAAAATTATCCAAATTTTCCTTAAATGGTGTTCTAATACTTTTTAATGGGTGAACCAATACATGAGACAAGATCATTAAGAATTATAGGATTCCACAACACCCATCTCAAACTATGAATCTTTATCAAGATTTGTGCAGATGTGTGTTTCTATGTATGAGGATTGAAATTTAAGTCCTAAGAAGAAAGATGAAAGACCCCTGGATTCAGAGAATAGAAATTGGAACCCCAAACAAGAGCATGATCATTCGCATTAGAAAAAATTAGATGAAAATACCCATACAAATGGTAATAATCCACTAGTCAGTCATACCCCAAATTTGCGATATCCACAACTTAACATCTTCAATATTCATTGGCTTTTATACCTTGGAAAGAATCAAATGACCAATCAAATAGTACTTACATTCTTCTAGAAGCTCCTAAGAGTAGTAGGGTTCACAAAAATCATGATCCCATTTCCAGATCTGGACACATGAGGCGTGCGATATTCATTTAAGCGATCATCAGAAACCTGTATCTTTCCTTGATTTAGGAAATAAAAAAAGGTTAAACCCTTACTTAGGGTCAAATCATGTATAAAGGGTCTATCTTCTTCAGATCACTCCTTTCAAAACCTCATTGCGATAGATTAGACACTCCTAGAGCTTCACGAGTAGCTCCATAGGACTCAACCGACCTAGATGTCGGTGCTCCTTCTGCTTCATCACACTGCTTGGCCATAGCTGGGGAGATTCCCTCCTTCCTTGGATATGTGAGGACAGTTTGGACAATTCTGCCACAATCCTCCTCACCACCACATAATCCACAAACCGAATCAGGATTTCTAGTCATCGCTACCATCCCCCTACAGCTTCACACCCCATCTTACTCACCTTTTTATGTAAAATAAGAAAACTACATAATAAATTCCAGGATAAAATGTCACAAGAAAATTCCACCTAAAAATTTCATATGAAAATTTTAATAAAAAATCCCTCTAAAAATTTCCATTAGTAAACTTTATCATAAAACACAACTAGAAAAATCCACAAGAAAACTCATCAAATAATACATTAAAAATCCATTAGTAAATTCCATTGGAAAATTCAATCATAAAAAACATATTTAAAATTTTTATTGGAAATTTTCACTTGAAAGTTATACTAGAAAATGCCCTAATAAATTCTTTTGAAAATGTGTACACCAAAATTATACTTGGAAATTATATCACACCACTACATATTACATGATATTAAACTCCACCCTTTATCAACACTAGATAAAAGTGCTGCTAATGTGGATGTATTTATCTACACTATCTAAAAGTGTTGATAAATGATACTTTTATTATCACTTTTCTTAGTGATAATAAAAGATGGATTTTTATCAGTGATATTTTAATGCTTATAAAAGACATAATTCCTTAAAAAATTATGTATCATTAAAAATTGTATATTAATATATAAATATATTTATACTGATATAAATTTAATATGTTTTATTTAATATTCATTTAACTTAATAAAGAATATATTTAGTGAAAATGGTTTATAAAATAATTAAAAATTAATATTAATTAATAATTTACTAATTATTATTTAATAATTGTCATTTAATAACAATTGAATGACATAAAAATTTAATAAATTAATGATCAATTTAAGATAAGTTAAACACATGATTTTAAATTCTAACAATCATAAATTTTTATTCGAATATCCGTTTAGGCTCTACCATATATCAAATCGATGATTGTAAAAAATATACATCACGATGGCCTAGAGAACCCTTGATAGAGTTTTTTCAAGTAAAACGATGGTCTACAAGCCCTCAAAAACTAATTTTTTTTGTAATACCTTAATTTTTGAACATTTTATGGAATTTCAAGCTCATTTGAGTGAGTCTTCTTGGCATTTTTCAATAGAAAATTTCTATAAAAAACTCTAGTAAAAATCCCACTACAAAATTAAAGTTTAACCCACTTGTGAAAAAATTATATAGAAAAGTTTATCTAACAAAATTTCACCACAAACATATTTATTTAGAAAACATTAAAAATGATGATTACATTTAAAGGGATTAAAAAAATAAAAGAAATTATTTTATAAATAGAGATATTCTTTTTAAATAAAGAGAAACTCAAAATTTTTTAAAATTCAATGAAATAAATATAAACTTCAGCATAAGAAATATAAAAATCAATAAAGTGAACATGAACTTCAACACATAAAATATAAAATTCAACCCACTTGACCTGAACTTCAATTCCTTGAACAAAAACTTTTGACCACAAAACATATTCATCAAACATAAATTTAACAAATAGAACATGGTTATTGAATTTGAGATAAAAAACAAAAATATATCTTTAATATAACATTATAAATCTAAAATATAACCTTGGAATGCCTATTATTTCATTAAAAAACTGAAATAAATATTCACCATGTAAAGGTAAAAAGATAAAACAAAACCCAAAGTTAGTGTGAAGGGAAAATAAAGAGAGTAAACCTAGAAAGGGGTTCATCAATATTACAAATTGGAGCTATACCAACAAATCTATATCAAAGGTATGGATAAAACCATTGTAATAGGTATGTTAGAGAGTCCCTATACCAGCTGTTTTCCCAAACTATTGGTATAACTCAAAAAATCATGGTACCTATACCAATGGTTTCAAGAACAGCCAATATAGGTACACATAATTTGTATGGATTCTATTGTCAAATAACATCAAATATATAATTAAATTAAAATATATAATTCTATATATATATATATATGTATATGGGACTATGTTCAAAAAAGTCATCTTAGGTTAGTGGTTAAGTAGTTGGAATATAAATGAGAGGTTGGGATCAAAAACTAGCGGGATTTTATTTTTACATTACCTATACCAATGATTTTGTAAAACCATCGGTATAGGTTTTTCATATGACCCATACCAACACCATAAGAACCAAATCCCCTCCAAACCATTGGTACATGCTATACCAATGGTTTAGAGGCCTATACCAATGGTTCCAAACTATTGGTATAGATATTTTTTCTAGTAGTGCATCATTACAAGAGAGGTAATTTGAAAAGTTAAGAGATTGGGGAAGATCCAGATTAATCATCATTACTAGAAGGGGAATTTAAGGGATATGAATGGAAAAATATTTATAGAAATCTAGGCTATACCAATGGTTTTAAATCATTGGTATAGGTTAAGAAAATGTTGGTATAGCCTATACCAATAATTTTCTAAGCTGTTGATAATATCTCTATGGGGATAGGTTTATAGCAACAATTCCTTGAAACCATTATTAGAGTTCCTTATAACTGTTTGTATGGCCCCCCATCGAGCAATGACTTTAACCTAGTATGCACCCCATATGGAAAACCTGTAAACAAAACATATATACAACCAGTAACATTACATATTTAAAACAGGATGCATATTATATATTTTACCTTCAATTGATTATTAACTTAAAAACCAAATGATAACACATATATACTATTAGTTTCAGTCATAAGAAACCTTTGACGTGGCTGGATGTGTCATAAATATGAATTCAAAAATGGATCAGATTAATATCTTACTTTAAAAAATCATCTCTATAACCACCACTACCATATTGGGTCATTACCACCATCACCCTCATCACGAATGTAATCACTAGCACCATTATTTTCTACAACTTCAACATCATCACCCCCAGAAAAGTCTTCACCCCAATCACCACTAGCACTGTTATAGCCATCGCCTAGGGAATCATGTGAATATCACATTGTCAACCTGAATTTATCAAAAACACAATCAACATTTGGTGGAAATGATGGACATAAATATGTCATATCTTTCATGAACTAATCGATGACCATTTAACTTCTTTCTCACCCTTGTATGACTATTTTTCTGGACTCTTTTTCTTGTATATAATTCTCTTGTAACTCGATTCCAGTAGAGGTGTTTGAATATAACACCCCAAAATGATAAAGGGTCAAATGACTAAATTATATGTCTCGTGTCAACATGGTGAACCTTTATTTTAGAAGCCTACCTAATTATAACTTTATAGTTAAGTGTGCTTGTCCTAGAGTAATGATCAAGATGGGTGACATTTTGGGAAGTTTCCTTGGGTGTGCATGAGTGTGGAAAAAGGACAATAGAAAGAATATGTGTTTACTATGGGGAGAGTCATTAGTTTTATGATCTGTTTGGGCATGCGGGTGAGCACTAGGTAGGGAACCACGTGTTTTTGGGGAAACTGTTGGTCACTGGAGATCCAGGACCCAACGTCCATGTTAAGGTGGGGTGTTTGTGTTGTCAACAGGGCCCAGTTGTTACATTGTTATCAGAGGAGGAACTCAAGCTTAAGTGTGGTGGCACTACCTCAGTTGAGATGTAGGGTGCATAATGAGGACATTGTGCTATAGGGGAGGGGGGAGAGGTGAATATAACACCATATAATTATAAAGGGTTAAAGTAATAAATGATATGACTCATATCAACATGGTGAACCTTTATTTTCATAATACTATCTAATTAGAACTCTATAGTTAAATGTGCTTGGATTAGAGTAGTGATCAAGATGGGTGTCCTTTTGGGAAGTTTCCTAAGGTGTGTGTGAGTGAAGACAAAAGAAACTAGAAAGAACATGTGTTGTCTTGTGGGGGAAATCATTAGTTTGATTATTGGTTTGGGCTTGTGTGTGGGCCCCAGGTAGGGGACCACGTGTCTGCGGGGAAACTAGCAGTCCTTAGCGAGTTAGTACTCGATGACCTTGTTAAGGTGGGGTGTCCATGCTGTCAGCTGGGCCTAATTATTACATTGAATATCATAAATTTGGATAATATATAGTGGGATGGATACTATTCCCATCCTCATAGTGGACTCTACCTTGGTTCCCATCACTTAATACCTATAGAAAATGATCATTATTGAGAAGTTTTCACCTTTATTCTCATTAAGGCTCTCTAAAGCATGTTGTGGAAAATATAAATGAGATATTTAATTATAAAATAGATATTAAAATTTTAAAGCAGTAGAATAATACTTACAGTATTTTCTTGCATATATTAAATAACAAAACCCTCGTATTTCTTATTTTTACTCAATAAAAATAGATTTGTTCAAGGTACACACCCTTCAATGTTCAACAATTCCCACAAAAAATTACAATGGATTTAATAAAATAGTGTTCTCTGTAGCCTAATGTTTTTTATTTTTTTCAACTAAATTATTAAAAAACCTAATTAAACATAGTTATTTATGAAAAATACATGTTTTATTTCATGTTTATATATAGTCTTTCATCCCAAAGTATGCACATACTTCATAAAAAAAAATTATTTTTTTGTGGATAATACTGAAAAAGAAAATTTGTAAGAACCTGGATCTTCATTTCAGGTATGTTTTTCCTTTTTTGGTCATTTTTGAGAAAAAGAGGAAAATCTGGAAATTTTCTAAGTACACATCGTGTACTTTATAAGTACATGTCGTGTACTTTGATGCAGCACCAGGCCGTGTTCTGACCTTGTCTGGGACACACACACAGTGTGTAGGGGCGATGTGGAGGCCGCTTAAAGCGGATTACGGAAAGGCCAAGTACACGTCATGTACCCCAGAAGTACACTCCATGTACTTTATTTTTTTTAATTAAATGGACCGAGGTCACGCCTGACGGACATAACTCGCTTCTTCTTTAGGTTCTTTGTTCGAGAGAACCTGTACGGTCGTAGAACGACTCCAAGCCCCCGAGCCTCCATCCGTTATACGAATTGACCGCCGTCAATTGTGTTGGAACTGCAGCGGTAAGCCATTCCTTCTCCTAGAGATTTGTTTTCCAATTACTCCTCTTTCTCAAGATATTGTGGGTTGAGAATTTTGTGTGTTTTTGTAGATCTACGCCGTTCTAAGGAGAATCAATCCGTGGTTCAAGTATATCGATCTCCTAGGATCGAGGTAGGTGGTTTGTGCCTTTCTGTAGGAATTCTTTGAATATTTTGTGCAATTCCACCAATTCCCTTAAACAGCGTATTGTGTGTTTCCTATTTTTTCCCTCGTTGTTTGCCTGCTTTTCTTGATTACTTGAGTAGAGGTCAATGCTTGTGAATAGGGTAAATTTTTTTTACTGTGCTCTGGATGTTTTTCCATGCATATTTTTCCTGTTAGGTGTTTTTCCAGTTGCCATGCCTAGTTGTAGGATAGTGGAACTGTTGTGTTGTTATGCTGTTGTGCCTTAGAATGATAGCCAAGTAGTTCTTGAGGTTTACTTGGGGCGATACGCACGCTATGCATGTTTTTTTACACAGGGTTGTGAGAACCTAGTGTAGTGATCCATAGGGATAATGGACGTAAGGGCTTCTCCAGAGTGACTTTTAATTCGATGTGAGACCAAATGGGGAATTGACAATGAGTGCTTCCTCAGAGAGTCTGTAGTTCCTCGATACGGGCCACATGGAGAATGATATTTTGAGTGCTTCCCCAGATATCTTTTAGTACGATACGAGACTATTGGGGGAATTGACGGTGAGTGATTCCTCATAGATTCTATTTCTTCAGCTGGACCAGAGGGGTGAGACTGTGTGTGCCTCCTAGAAGGCTGCTAGTACTTGTAGGTTGAACCATAAAGGTTAGGCTGTGAGAACTACCCAGGGGGTTACCTATTGTTCTACTTGTTGATTGGCTATTACTTGTGTACTTTATATGCTAGACACTGTGGATTATAGCTGTTGTGTGCTTTCCTGTTTACTGCTTCCTGTACTTTTACTTTCCATGTATTCACTGACTGTTAGGCATAAATATTTGGGTGGTTGCCTACTGGGACCTTGTCTCACACCCTGTTTGGGCTATGATTTTGGACCCAAATAGACTATATTGTTGTAGGTATAGATAAGGGAAAGCACCCTTCTACTTCAGGTACTTGACTTGCTGTGGGGCAGGAGAGCATGGGACCAAGCTATGGCTTGCGATGCTGAGGAGTTTACCTGTTTCCTTTTATACTTTGGTTTAGTATTGTATTCGGCATTGTGACTTGTTTGGATTCTTTCCTAGACATATGTATCATTCATCATTATATATATGTGTGTGTGTTCTCCGATTGTTTACTGTTAGTTTTCCACTGTTTATCGTTTACTCTTGTAGGGATGGTTACGGTTTCTGCTGTTGTCTATTTGCTTTTCTTCCACTATGTACTCTGCCATTGAGGTCATGGTTTCCCCACTATCACACCCAAGTCCCTTGCTACTAGTCGGAAGCCTCTGGCGTTTGGGGAAATGCGCTTGAGTCCATGTGACCAATCGGGTACGGGGCGCCTCTGGGTGGCTTCCGGAACCAGGACATTACAAAGTGGTATCAAAGGGTTTCTTTCCTCTTGATTTACTATTTCGATCCTTTATCCAGGGATATGATGTATTCAGTACCTGGTATTAAGCTGTGCTCAGGAGTAGCTAACCCGTGTACTGGGAAAAGTCAATCTACCTCACTTATTATAGTTTTCTGGTTTTTCTATGTTACAGTTGATTTTATTTCACCTAGAGTGATACACATGCTTTGTGTTGTTATTGTTGTTGATATTGTGGTTCTATTTCTACCGCAACCCGATGAGATGAGGGTATGCCATCTCATGCATCATATTAGAACTTTTTAGAAATCACATGCCATACATTCTCTCCATTCCATCTAGGGTGCATTAGCAATTTCATGTTGTTATGATAGACGTTGTGTAGATTATGCATGCTGTTGTGATAGATTATTTGATAGAATCCCTGTAGTTTGATAGAGAGGTTTTTTGTATTGTACCTTGCTTAAATTAATGCAAAATTTTGGTTCTTGAGGTGTTATGGGCCCTCATGAATCGAAACTTGGTGGATAATTTACTTGTTTCCCTTAAATATGATATATAGGAGATGCCAAGCTTTGATTCACGGAGAGTATGGGCCCTCACGGATCAGAATTCGGCACCTTCATGCTTGTTTTTCAGTGTTTTCTGGGCTTCAATGCAATTTCAAAGATACTACCCAGAAAAACCTAGAATACACGGCATGTACTTCATATATACACGTCGTGTAGTTTTTAAACCATGTCACTGACTGTGTGAGCAGAAACATGGGTTGTGAAAAATCCCCAGGAACACGCCGTGTATGGTAGGTACACGTCGTGTAGTAGTGAGCCGTGTACCCGGACATGTCACTAACAACACGGGTCGGGGAAGCTCGTGTAATACATGCCGTGTTTTTTCTGAACACGTCGTGTAGTCTTGTTCTAGGTACCTGGTTGTGTCACTAACAACACGGATCGGGGAAGCTCGTGTAATACACGCCGTGTTTTGTATGAACACGCCGTGTAGCCTTGTTCTAGGGACCCGGTCGTGTCACGAACAACACGGGACACTGTTATCTCCTTCAATACACGCCGTGTTTGTTTGGAACATGCCGTGTAAGGGTCAGCCATGTACCAGGCCATGTATCCAACAAAACGGGTCGGGAAAAATCTTCAAGTACACGCCGTTTTTGTTCGGAACACGTCGTGTAGCCTCAACTGTGTAACCGGCCGTGTAACTAACAACATGGGTCATTGAAAACTTGTCTACTTCATGCCGTTTCCATAGGGAACACGCCGTGTAGTCTCATTTTAAGAAGACCATGTGGGTTAGCCGTGCAAGGAGACTCTGGAAGGGGAATAGATTTAAGTACACGCCGTGTAGAGTTTATACACGCCGTGTAGCCATGTTTTGTAAAACTTGAGTGTTTCCTTTTCCTATTTCCATTTTTTAATCCTTTGTTCTCTGTCCTTGATATTCCGGATCTAAGGTGTTCTTTTTATCTTTCAAGATCTATGCCCCTGAGACGTCCTCTGGTTGTACTTCAGTTGCAGGATAGTGATCAGATGCCATATATGGAAGATCAGGGACTTCCTGCCGATCCTCCAGTCATGCCAGCCTTGGCACCGGCTATCATACCAGTTGTAGGCGATGATGCGCAGTTTAGGGAAGACTTTATGAGGATGATGCATACCTTTCAATGATCACCGCCTCCTGCCACGACTATGGAAGACTTGACGTGGGTTTTCCAGCAGCAGCATCCTCCTACTATCTCGAGGGAAGGATGAATAGAGGCTGTAGAGTCATGGCTAGAATCCATGCTGAATATCTTTGAGCATATGGAAACCCCTCTAGGGAGTCGGTTTAAGCTCACTACCTATATTCTACGAGACTCTTCCAATAGGTGGTGGGACGTGATCTCACAAGCGGGTCATCAGCAGGTTATGGCTTGGGAGGAGTTCCAGCACATTTTTTATGACTACTTCTACTCGGAGACCCTGAGGACCGATCAAGCCCAGGAGTTCATGAGTCTATATCAAGGTACTCTTTATGTTATGGAGTATTCCTCTTGTTTCACTGAGCTGCAACATTTCACACCCCTCCAGGGTGGAGATGGGATGTTCTTAGCAAGGAAGTTTGAGGATGGTCTCAGGTGGGATATCTGCTCGCAGGTGAATATCTTCTAGTTGACTTCCATCACTTCCATCGTCAACCAGGCACTGATTGTGTAGTGCAATATGAGAGACTCCGGAGTTGCGAGCCAGGGTGATTCTGTTTCCAAAGATAGTATTCCTCCAGTTGACAGCAGGAAGCGCCGTAGGGAGTCTACGAGTGGTGATCCGAGGAGGTGAGATACATCTTCAGGTAGCCAGGTAGTATGCTACCAGTGTGGAAGGGTAGGGCACACGAGGCTGCAGTTCCAGAGAGACCCAGTGGAGTGCTGATCTTGCGGCAATATGGGTCACCTTCAGCATTTCTTCCAGGTTTTCTCACCAGTAGATGGTGACGGGGGTTCTTCCATGAATCCTCATTCAGGAGCGGCACCACCAGTTTCTCACTAGTCGGGGAACTGGAGTTCTTACGACCGTTCGGGCTGAGGTGGAGTTCGAGCCCATGGCGGTCAGTCAACAGTCTTTCAGCATCTGTAGGCAGGATCAGATCAGAGTGGTCAGGCAGGGTCACAGGTCCGCGGGGTAGGCCAGACTTTTGCAATGGAGAAGACCTATCAGGAGCAGGATCCCAGACCTTCTACAGTTCGAGGTATGATCTTAGTATCCCCAGTTTTATCTTCATCACTTTTTGATACTAGAGCTACGCATAGATTTATCTTTGTTGGTGTTGTGGAGAGACTTAGGCTCTGTATCTTTTCTTCTTCCGACTTTTTGACACTAGACACACCTTTGGGGATGAGGACATCTAGTGTACATTAGTGCAGAGAGTGCCCCCTCGAGGTTGCAGGGTATCGTTTCTTATGGGATCTCTATATCCTAGAGATGACAGGCTATGATGTCATCCTCGGTATGGACTGGTTGGTTCCTTTCCAGGAAGTTGTCGACTGTTATCGTCGCAAGGTGAGTTTCATTTCACCAGAGGGTGAATCTTTTCTTCATAGAGGCTAATGGGATGTTCAGGCGAGTCAAGTAGGACTTGAGCATCATGGGCTAGGAAGGGTTACGACCCAGATTTTTAGTCTTTATCTGGATGATCAGGGGACTTCACAGTTGGACTTTCCTCCAATGGTGGATCGTTTTAGATATGTCTTTCCAGAGGGTTTTTTAGGTTTACCTCTAGAGCGTGAGGTAAACTTCTCTATTAAGCTCATGCTAGAAGCGGCACTGGTGTCCATTCCTCCCTATCGGATGGATACACCTGAGTTACAGAAGCTCAAGAAGCAGTTGGAGGAGTTACAGGCAAAGGGTTTCATCCGACCCAGTACTTCTCCTTGGGGTTCGCCTATCCTGTTTGTGAAAAAGGCAGATGGTACCCTTAGGCTCTGTGTGGATTATCGTAAGCTGAACCAGTTGACGGTCAAGAACCGATATCCCTTGCCAAGGATTGATGATCTTTTCGATCAGCTTCTAGGAGCTCGTGTGTTCTCAAAGATCGATTTGAGGTCCGATTATCTTCAGTTGCGCGTTAGACCATCAGATATACCTCTGACAGCCTTCAGGAGCAGGTATGGTCTCTACGAGTATACGGTCATGCCGTTCGGTCTCACGAATGTGCCAGTAGTTTTCATGGCACTGATAAACTGAGTGTTCCATCCTTACTTGGATTCCTTCTTCATGGTCTTCATAGATGATATTTTGGTGTACTCTCACACTCGACACAACCATGCTACCCATCTTGAGATCATTCTGAGTACACTGAGAGAGCATCATCTTTATGTTAAACTCTCGAAGTTCCACTTTTGGATGGATCATATTCACTTTTTGGGTCACGTAATCTCAGAGGAAGGAGTATCTGTGGACCTAGAGAAAGTGAGAGTTGTAGTTTCCTCAGAGCATATGAAGAACGTTTTTGAGGTACGGAGTTTTCTAGGGCTGGCTGGATACTACGGATGCTTCATTCAGGGCTTTTCATGCCTAGCAGCACCATTGACAGGTCTGACCAAGAAGGGGGCGAAGTTCTTATGGTCAGATTATTGTGAGTCAGCCTTTCTGGAGATGAAGGGAAGGTTGACGACATCACCGATACTAGTCTTTCTAGAGCCAGGAAAGAGTTATACTGTTTATTGTGATGCTTCAGGTATTGGGTTGGGCGCTATGCTTATGCAGGGATATGGAGTCGTTTCGTACGGGTCTTGGCAGTTGAGGCCACATGAGAGAAACTACTCGATGCACGATCTGAAGTTGGCAGCTGTTGTTTATGCCTTGTGCTGTTGGAGACATTACCTTCTGGGAGATCACTTTGTGGTTTTCACCAACCACAAGAGTCTCAAGTACATATTCACTCAGTTTGATCTGAATCTAAGACAGCGTAGGTGGGTCGAGTATCTTTAGTATTTTGATTTCAAGCTTGCCTATACGCTGGGAAAGGGAAACGCAGTGGAAGATGCGTTGAGTAGGAGACCTCAGATTCAGGAAGTTCAGGAGGCCAGCAGTGAGTGGAAGCTTATGGCTCTATTCTCTGAGATGCATTTGGAGGTGCACGAAAAATAAGGGCAGACTTTCCTATCTTCTGTAGCGTTTACCTCTACACTTCTTGATTGGGTATGGATGAGGTGGCTATTAGACTCAGAAGGCTTAGTCCTGAGGGAGAGTGTGTCAGGAGAGGACCCTATTCTTGGATGGACAGTTGGTGAGGATGAGATCTTGTATTTCCAGGGACACTTATGTTTTCCATCAGATATACGCGAGGAGCTGATGTGGGATTTTCATTCCTCAGTTTAGGCTGTCCATCCTGGCGTCACCAAGATGTATCGGGATCTTCATCGCCAGTACTAGTGGTCAGGTATGAAGAGAGATGTTGCTAGTTTCGTCTTGAGGTGTTCTACTTGTCAGCAGGTGACAGTGAAGCATCAGCGACCAGCATGTCTTTTATAGTAATTACCCATCCCCGAGTAGAAGTGTAATGATGTCGCGATAAACTTCGTGACTGGGTTACTGAGGTCACCTCGAGGGACTGATGTTGTTTGGGTTGTCGTCGACGGGCTTATGAAGGTTGCAAACTTCTTACTAATCAAGGAGACCTTCAGTGTTGATGGTCTGGGATGACTATACATCTGAGAGATTGTACGTCTCCATGGAGTTCCACAATCCATTGTTTCAGACAGGGATACACGCTTTACTTCTCGGTTCTGGTAGGGGCTTCAAAGGGCTTTGGGTACACAGGTACTTTTGAGTACAACATACCATCCCCAGACAGATGTCCAGTCTGAGCATATGATCCAGGTGCTTGAGGATATGCTCTGAGCTTGTATTCTAGACTTTGGCGGTTCTTGGGAGAAGAATATCCCTCTTGTGGAGTTCGCCTAAAACAACAGTTTTTAGGAGACTATTCAGATGGAACCTTATGAGGCTTTGTAAGGTAGGTCATGCCGATCACATTTATTCTAGTTGGAGGTAGGGGAGAAAGCTTTGTTGGGACCTTGTCTTGTTCAGGAGACCTCAGAGCAGATAAAATTGATTCGGAAGAGGATGGCTACAGCATAGTCTCAACAGAAGTCTTATGCTGATCAACAGAGATGACATCTGGAGTTCGAGGTTAGAGATTAGGTTTTCCAGTGTGTTGCACCGAGGTTGGGACACAAGAGGATTCAGAGACAAGGTAAGTTTTCACCATGGTACGTCGGGACATTTGAGGTGTTGGAGAGAGTTGGTCCGATTTCCTATCAGTTGTAGTTACCTCAGAGGTACCGGGAAATGCACGATGTCTTCCACATTTCTCAGCTCTGATGTTATTTTTCAGACCCGTCTCATGTCTTTCAACCTAAGGAGGTTGATCTTGAAGCGGATGCGTCATTTGAGGAGAATCCTATCCAGATTTTTGATCGCAGTACGAAGGTTCTTCGTGGCCGGTATGTTCCTCTGGTATGGGTGTTATGGCAGCACGGGTGAGTATAGGATGAGACCTGGGAGAGGGAGGCCGATGTATGATCGCAGTGGCCGGAGCTGTTCAAGGTTTCTTCTTCTACACCTCACTAGGGAAATTTGGGGATGAATTTCTTTAAGGGGGGAAGTTTGTAAGAACCCGGATCTTCGTTTTAGGCATGTTTTTCCATTTCTGGTCATTTTTGAGAAAAAGAGGAAAATATGGAAATTTTCTAAGTACACGCAGTTTACTTTGATGCAGCACCAGGCCGTGTGTTGGCCGTGTCCGGGCCACACAAACGGTGTGTAGGGGCGATGTGGAGTCCGCTTAAAGTAGAGTACGGAAAGGCCAAGTACATTCCATTTACCCCAGAAGTACACACTGTGTACTTTCTTTTTTTCATTAAATAGACTGGGGTCGCTCCTGATGGACAGAACTCACTTCTTCTTTAGGTTCTTCATCCAAGAGAACCCTTACAGCTGCAAAACTTCTCCGAGCCCCCGAGCCTCTGTCCGTTCTCCGAATTAACCATCGTCAATTGCATTAGAACCACAACGGTAAGCCCTTACTTCTCCTAGAGATTTGTTTTCTAATTCCTCCTCTTTCTCAAGATATCATGGGTTGATCGTTTTGTGAATTTTCATAGATCTACGCCATTATAAGGAGAATCAAGCCTTGTGGTTCAAGTATATCGATCTCCTAAGATCGACGTAGGTGGTTTGTGCCTTTCTGTAGGAAGTATTTTAATATTCTGTGCAATTCCACCAATTCCCTTGAACGGGGTATTGTGTGTTTCCTATTTTTGCCCTTTTTGTTTTCCTTCTTTTCTTGATTGCTTGAGTATAGGTCAATGCTTATGAATGGGGTAATTTTTTTTACTGTGCTCTGGATGTTTTTCCATCCATGTTTTTCCTGTTAGGCATTTTTCTAGTTGCCATTCCTAGTTGTAGGATAGTGAAACTGTTATGTTGTTGTGCTATTGTGCCTTATAATGATAGCCAAGTAGTTCTTGAGGTTTACTTGGGGCGATACGCATGCTATGCATGTTTGTTTTACACAGGGCTGTGAGAACCTAGTGTAGTGGACCATAGGTAGAATGGACATAAGGGCTTCTCTAGAGTGTCTTTTAATTCGATGTGAGACCAAAGGGGGAATTGATGATGAGTGCTTCCTTAGAGAGTCTATAGTTCCTCGACACGGGCCACTGGGGGAATGAGACATTGAGTGCTTCCCTAGAGATCCTTTAGTATGATACGATACTATATGTGGAATTGATGGTGAGTGCTTCCTTAGAGAGTCTATTTCTTCAGCTGGACCAGAGGGGTGAAACTGTGTGTGCCTCCCATAGGGTTGCTAGTACTTGTAGGTTGAACCATAAGGGTTAGGCTGTGAGAACTACCTAGGGGGTTACCTGTTGTTCTACTTGTTAATTGGCTGTTACTTTTGTACTTTATATGCTAGACACTGTGGATAGTAGCTGCTGTGTGCTTTCCTGTTTACTGCTTCCTGTACTTTTACTTGCCATGTATTCACTGACTGTTAGGCACAGATCTTTGGGTGGTTTCATACTGGGACCTTGTCTCACACCCTGTTTGGGCCATTCTTTTGGGCCCAAACAGACTATATTGTTGCAGGTATAGATAAGGGCAAGCACCCTTCTACTTCAGGTACTTGACTTGCTGTGGAGCTAGAGATCATGGGACCAAGATATGGATTGCGATGATAAGAAGTTTACCTGTTTTCTTTTGCACTTCAGTTTAGTATTGTATTCAGCATTGTGACTTGTTTGGATTCTTTCCTAGACATATGTATCATGCATCATTTTATATATATGTGTGTGTGCTCCAGTTGTTTACTGTTGGTTTTCTGCTGTTTTTTATTTACTCTTGTATGGATGGTTACGGTTTTTACTATTGTCTATTTTCTTTTCTTCCACTGTGTACTCTGCCATTGAGGGAATAGTTTCCCCACTATCACACCCAAGGCCCTCTCTTCTAGTTGGCAGCCTCTGGCATTTGAGAAAATGCGCTTGAGGCCATGTGACCAACCGGGTACGGGGCGCCTATGGGTGGCTTCCAGAACCGGGATGTTACAAAATTAGATAATATAAAACAAAGTTTTAATACAAATCAAAATCATTTTAAATAAAAGAAACTATTATATTTGAATAATACAATAAACTTACTACTCTTATAATAATAATTCATCTCATAGTGCTTTGTAACTAGACAATCATTGAGGGTTGGTATACCCTCTAACTCTATTCCAATTCTAATAGTCCATCCAACCCATAACTCATGCTTATATGCTCTCCATAGTTCCCCTAATCCCATCAACTATGCAAACCTCAAAAGATTGAACATCCAGAAAGTTAAAGAAAATTTGTAAGAAAAATATTAATATATTTAGATAAAATACTAATATATAAGGTCGATTACATCCACAACTATGGTTTACAACACAAAGAAATAAAATGCATTAAACATGCAAGCTCGGGGACTTGACCCCCAACCTACCCCTCAACCCCCCAATACCTAACCACCCCACCACCAACAGTGGGACATTTAAATAAAATGTTAATGTTCATTTTAATTTAAAAAATTTTCTAATCCATACCTCAACCAATGCATTATTCTTGATTTGATCCTAGATGTGTCTCTATGATATTGGTAGCATGAGAATGATGTCACTATATTTTTCTACTGTCTATAAAACTTATACACTCTCTAATATTTTTACCAAATAATTTTTTTTCCTCATTGCACTTTACCATAATTTTTTTTATGGTTGTATCCCAACTAGGTTAAATACTCTGAGAGGGGGTGGGGGTGAACTAGGGTATAATAGATTAAAACAACTTCCCCTTCAGATCTTTCTTAATCATAAAAAATCTATTCTCTCCCTTTCCCATAGAAATGTAAAAACATAAATCAAATCATTCATGAGACACAACCATTTTACATGGATCACCCACATTGATCTATTTCCAAGAAGAATAAAAAGGCAATGTGACAATGTACCAAATCCACTAATGCACACTATTGTTACAAAGTTTCGAGCAGACTCACTATCCTCCTGGTTTATAACAAATTTCAATTTGAAATCTCATTGATCTATCAACATAAGTGTTATCTCTGGTCCTTCATAGAAATTTTCTATTGTTTTAAGAAACCTCAAAATTTTATCACACATGAGTGTTCCATAATGTTCATTTTCACCCAGTAGATGAAATATAATTCACTGCGTAGAATATGCCCTACAAAGAGTCCATTCATGAACAATTTTTGATTCTTCATTAACTGAATTAACAACTTTATGGAAACCTCTATAACACATATTGAGAGTTCTTTTTAGAATGACTTTGCTTCACAGACCCCCTTTGCTTCGTGGTCAGTATACACTGCACGAGGTACAGTGCCCCACAAACAACTTCATTCATGAACAAATTTCATAATTTACTGAATTTTTCCAGTGATTATCTTCTCTAATAAAATTATCTATATGAATGATGTGATTAGGGGTCCTTTAAATGGGAATATAAATCCTAATAAACCCACTAATCATAGTTACTTGAAACTTCTTTGTGGATTTTCCATCCCCGCATACTGCACTCGATATATAGATCATATATCGTAGTTATTACTTTGTGGTGCCCTTTAAATCATTGTCTCCCTTCGAAAACGATGATTGTATCATGAACTGATCTTTCTATGTAGTTCTCATAGTAGACAATCCTTTTTGGTGGCCTTAATTCACCACCATCATTCACAGAACGTCGATCTTTCTTTGCAGTCCACATAGTGCACCTGCTATGCAGAATCTGTGCCTTTGCCAATTTCACTTTGCAATTCTACATAGTCCCTATGTGGTTCTCCAATTATGATATGTGGAAATCATTCTTTTCCATAAAGCAAAATCCCAATTTTGAAGCAAAAAATTTTGGCAAATATTGGGAAACTACGTCACTTTTAAAGCAACTGCTTTGACAGTAACCATGCTGGAATTTTTTCAACCGTCTTTTTCAAAAAACAAAAATAACCCAAAAAAAATGAAACCTTGAGGGTTTTTTGTCCAAAAATACCCCCATTTGGGTTATTGAAAACTTTGAACATTTTGATTCCACTTATAAGCTTCTTCCATCTTAAATCAAAATTCGCTTATTTTGATTCTCGATAGTGGTCAAAGATTTACCCAACACACATTCTAAGATCAAATGAGTTATGATCGGCATGAGAAAAAATAGTAGCATGAAAATT
Source organism: Viscum album (assembly GCA_963277665.1). NCBI lineage: Eukaryota > Viridiplantae > Streptophyta > Magnoliopsida > Santalales > Viscaceae > Viscum > Viscum album. The sequence goes on along the minus strand of OY728153.1, from coordinate 1,544,312,316 downwards.
TCATCAATGAGTTACTTTATTCCCAAAATAGTTAATTTTTTATCATAAACCTCATCTATCCTGATATAAAAACTTTGATCGATCATCTATAGCATCATCAAATTTAAAACTCTCCATACTTCACTGCTACCCCTATTAGCTTCTCCCCTTTTATTGATTAAAATATTTTCACCCCCATGGTCAATAAACCAAAAGGCTACTCTTTTGCAGCCAAAGCATTATAATAAACACCTATAAACTCATAATAAAAAAATACACCATAACTCAGGGATTGGGGGTGCCACATATACTCTTTTTCAAGTGTGGGGAGTCGATTGAACTCTAAGATATAGAAAATTCCGCTCAAACACCTCTTTTGGTTAGGCCCTTATCAGAATTTCTACAACCTATAGTTCTGTAGGCACACACTCTAACATTACAAGCCCCTGATCCACTTTCTCCTTAATAAAATCTTACTTGATTACAATGTTCTTTGTTCATGAGTGAGGGATTTTATTTTTACTAAGATTTATAGAACTTGAATTATCACAATGGATTATGATTAAATACTTCACTTCAACTCCCATATCTTTAAGTTGATGATTCATCTACAATAGTTGTGTGAAATCTTGAGTATTATTAATATTCATATGAAATGAAATCACATTTCTTGCTTATCTAATAAATACACAATCCTCTAAGATAGAATGTACCACCTGGCTTTGATTTTCTATCATCTGCTGAACCGACCTAATCTGCATCTGTATAGACCAATAACTCTTTCTGAGATTTTTCATTGTACAGAAAACCAAAATAAAAAATTCTCTTGATATACCGAAGTATTATTTTTTATTAAAAGTAGGTGGATTTCTTTGGGATTTCTTTGATACCATGCTACTAGGCATGTGACAATAACAATATTGGTTCATGTCGCTATTAAGTATAATAGACTGCTAATAATCTGTCTATATTCTGTGACATTAATTGATTTTCCATCATCTTATCATGATAGTTTCATCCAGGTAGCCACTGAGGTCTTCATATCCTTATAATTATCCATTGAAAATATAATCAAAACATCCTTGGCATAATTAGAATGAAAAATAAATGTGTAATTCCTTCCCTATGTCACCTATAAACCAAGAAACAAGGTTATTTCACTAATCATTGACATTTCAAACTCACTTTTCATGAATTATGAGAACTGTTTGAACCATGGTTCATATGATTCATAAAATATAATGTCATCTACATACACCGGCACCATAATTATTTGATTAATATCATTATTGACATAGAGGTTGTAATCAACTCCATCACGTTGAAAATCAAGTTTTTTCATAAACTGATCAATTCTTGAATACTACACTCTTGGTTCTTGATTCAACCAATATAGTTCCTTATTCAGCTAAAAAACTATATTATCATCTTCATGAATGATAAAAACATCTAGATTCTTGATATACACTTCTTATTCTATAACCCCATTCAAAAATACAGACTTGACATCCATCTGGAAAACCTAGAACTTTCATTGCACTATTATGGATAAGAAGAAGAGAGTATTCTCAAGCCTTACAATAGTTAAAAATGTCTCATCAACATCGATTGCCTCAATCTGGGAGTATCCGTTGTACACTATTCGTGGTTTGTTTCTAATTATTAATTCATCTTCATTTAGTTTGTTATAGAAAACCCATTTTGTCTCGATGACATTATTATCTATCGGTCTTGAAACAATCTCACATGTATGATTCTTCTCAATTTGGTTTATCTCTTCATTCATAGGCTGAACCTAGTTCTCATATCTAGCTGCTTCTTCAAAACATTTAGGCTCTACTTGAGATAGGAAAGATGTCTGCTATAAAGACTTCATTCTTCGTGTTTAAAATGGCACTACCTAATCACCAATAATGTTTTTCCTATCAATTTAAACTTGAATATTAGGATTCCATGCAAATAAAATTTTGAATTACTCTTGTAAATCATTAGTATATTTTTCCAAATCAGTATTTTCCACTTCTACTCCCCCTGAGTTGCTTACCTCTCATCACTGTCATTAGGGAATTGTTCACTATGTTGTTTTAGATTTTGCTCATTCTCTACTATAGTGACATCATTACTTTCAACTACTTTTCCCAATCTATTATTGAAGAATTTATATGCTTTTATTTTTCCTAAAGATCCAAGGAATATCCCCTCATATCCATGTGATTCAAATTTCATGTGTTTCTTCTTATTGATAATAATAAACTTACTTTTAAAGATTTGAAAGTATTTAACTATTGGCTTCTTTTTGTACCAAATCTCATATAGAGTCCTTTATTCCTTCAGATACAATAGATCCTTAGTGGACATGTAGATTGATGTCAAGACCGATGCCATCTATAATTTCTCTGGTAGGTTATTTTCAATAATCATTGTTCTAAACATGTTGTTTATGATCTGATTTATACTCTCAACCACTCTATTCTGTTGAGGAGTTCTCACCAAAAAAACTTGATGCCTTATCCTATTTTTCTTGAAATAATATTCCACTTGGATATTTTTTTAATTTCATACTATTATCAGTTTGAAAATTTAGAATCTTATATCCAAGTATCCTTTTATATTTTCTTCGGTATTGATCAAACATCTCTTCTTCCTACTACTATATATATTGTTTGGAATCATGAAATACTCTATTTGATTTCTTTGTTTTGGATATATAAACATCTATCTCTTCAAGAACGGCTTCTAATTTATCTTAGAGATCAAATATTCCTTCAACTTTCTCTTCGTCATTATTGATTTATTCCCTTGTCTATGAGCTACTTATAACTGCCACCATATATTTTTTTTTCATGATCCTTGTAGTTCTCCATCTATTCAATCTCAGATTATCCAAAACTATCATTTTCTCTTGAAAGAAGATTTTTGTTTTTGGAGAAATTCCTCTTAAATGTTTTCTTACCTTTCACATAGGATGAATAAATTTTCATGGGAATTTGGAATTTATCCCCATCATTATCATGAAACTTCTTAGGAACTTTGATTCAATATGTCCAACAATTCCACATTGAAAGAATGAAAAAAGAAGTTTCCCTTTGAACTTTCTTTTTCCTATTTATAGATTTGAGGAAAGGAATGACTTGACCTCATCCATATCCTCTTCTTCTTGTCCATTATCAATAGTTAGATTCTTTATGTACTTGAATTCCACCTATTTGGAAATCCCTTTTTCCACAAACTCAATATCTTCATTTCTCATTTTGTATACGATAAGTGTACTATGAAGGATATCTAGTATCAACTCCTTTTATCTTTATCTTCTAGTATGAAGACTTTCATATTGAGTTGAGGTGGATGTATTCTCAAGATGCTCTTAACAATTTTTATATCTTGAAGAATTTTTTTGAGACCACACATGTCATCCACTACAACATTCACCAAATCAAAGAATGCATCTGTATGATCATTGGGGTTCATCCTTAGGTCCTCACATTTATTTCACATAACCTGTAATTTTTCTTCTCTGACTTTTGAATCACTTTCATAAATACATAACAATTTTTCCCACATGGCATGTGTTGACTTACATGACATCACCTTTGTGTAGATTATATTGGATAAGGCTCCCCTTAATGCATTAATTCCTATGGAATCAACATAAAATTCCCTTTGGTCAACTTATAATAAATCACCACTATCCACATTAGCCAAAATACCATGAATTACTATTGTAAAGACATCTATACCTAAAGATCAGAAGTAGTGCTACATGTAATTCTTCCATAACTGAAAATTGTTCCCATTGAATATTAGAATCCATTTATGATTGACAACCACTATTGAAACCCTTGAATGAGAAACACTAATATTAACCTTTCACTCTTATACTAATTGTTATCCCAAATAGGTTAAATAACCATGGGGGTAAATTTGGGTATGACAGATTAAATTTTCTCCCTTCAAATATTGTTTTGTCATTAAACAGAAAAATCTTCTCTTCCTTTCCCATATCAATGTATTAATAAAAATGAAATCATGCACGAGACACAACAAATTCACTTGGATCACCTGCACTGTGATATGTACAAAGATCATACAAAGGCAATGTGCTTATGTAACAAATCCACTAAAGTGCAATACTATTATAAAGTCTAGAGTGGACTCACTATCCCTCTAGGTTTAAAACCAATCACAATTTGAAAGCTCACAACTCTCTTAATTGATATGTGCTCACAGCTCCTTCAGAGTAATTTTCTATTGTTCAAAATAACCATAATGTTTTTTCACACATGAGTGTTCCATGATTTATAGATTTCACCTAGTAGATGAAATACACTTCACCATGTAGCATTTACTTTGTCGAGAGTGCTTTTGTGAACTATTTTTGAACCTTTATGAACTACTGTAATCCCTTTACAGAAACCCCTACATTGTGTAGTGTGAGTTATTTGTATAATTCCTTTGCTTCACGGACTAACTTTGCTTCACGAACAAAATATACTTCATGAGCATTAGTTCCATACAAACAACTTCCTTCATGAACCACTTTTGGACTTTTCTGAATTCTTTTAGAGACTATCTTCTATAATAAAATTTGATCTACCAATGATCTGATTAGGGGTCCTTTATATAGTCAAATAAATCTTACATAACCCACTAATCAAAATCACCTAAAACTCCTTTTTGGATTGGCCATAACTGCATACTACACTCAATATACAGATCACTTAACACAATTATTTGTTTTCAGCTCCCCTTAAATCTTTGCCTTCTTACACAAATGACAAGTTTCCTAGGAATTTATCTTTCTATGTAGTTCGCATAATTCATATCTCTTTATGGTAACCTTTATTCTCCACATTCATTTGAATAATGTTGATCTTCCTTTGTGGTTTATATAGTGTAGCTATTATGCAGAATTCGTGCCTTTTCAAATTTTTCTTTACAATTTTGCATACTCTCTGTGTGGGTCTCCAATTATTCTATTAAAAACATTCATTTTTCATAAATAAATCCCAATTTGAGGTCTAAAAATTTGGCAAAAACTAGGAAACTATTCCACCTTCAGAAGAACGACTTTGATAGAAACTATGTTGGAATGTTGTCAACCATCTTTATCAACAAACACAAACAATCCAAAAAGCAAAGAAATGAAACTTTGAGGGATTTTTGTCCAATAATGGTGGTTCCAAACCTAAAAAATATGAGTATGACCATTCCACTTATTATAATATATAGCTAAAAAAGAAAAAGGGGAAAAATAGAATTAATATATATTACAACTGAATAAAATTAATGTGATAGAATTTAATGCACTTGTAAAAATATACCTGATATAGGTTGATGAGTGGGTTCAGATGGATCTGTAGGGTATGTAAGATCGATAACCTATTAAGGATGAGTAATATATAATACATTCTTAGGATAATAAAAAATACATGAAGTATAAGTCTCAGGAGCACAAACATATAATCCTAGAGAGATAATAGAAGTGGGAAATGGAGTCAATATAGAAGTGGTTGGAAAAGGATAAAAAGTATTAAGAGCCATCATGGGTATGGGAAAGTAATATGAGAAGAATACCATATCTAAAATGATGGAAAAAGTGAAGGTGGGAACATATTTAGTGCCTTAAGTGGAACAATGGGATGAGAAAATGTGGTAGATGGGATATGCGTTGGCTGGTCCTTATCACACCCTGACCCACCATTGCCCCACCTGGGCTAAAAGTAAGCCTAGAGTGACACACCAATCCCACCTACAATAGTTCATGGACTAACTAATAGTTCCCAATAGTCATATCTCACATAATGGGAGGCCTTAACCTATAATACTTTCATACAAAGACACACATCTCCATACAACAGTGTAGGGATAATAATAAAATCTAAAACCTCTAGAGTGTAATCAAATGCATGAAACAACCTCTTGGTAAACCTCACAGTACAAAAAATAATCCAAGTAAAAATAGGAAAATATACACACCCAATAAAAAGAAATCAATCCAACCCAAAAAAAATATAGAGGAAGAAAAAGTGAGACCAAATCAAATTCTCATGAAATGACCACCGTATGTGGTCATAGTCTCCTGGTAAAATTAAGATTCACCTATCTCAGGTCTACTAAAGTCACTACCAATATATCTATTCTCTTCATAAGACACAATACGTGCAGGAAAATCCCATGAAAGGGTGAGTTTAAACATATATAACAGGATGCCCCAAATAACATAAATGGAGATAAAATAAGAAGACATTCATCTCAAATAACAAGACAAGAGGGAAAATAAACCCATCATAGATATGATCATAAAAAAACTCAGTCAAAGTGAGATAAATCTCAATATTTACAGATATCTAGGAAGGATGAGTCTATATATAGCTTCAAGAGCCAGTGTTATCCTGATACATGTATCCTAACATAACCTCAATAGAATATATTATAGGACTGATGCCTCATTGGAGGATGCCTCAGTCGAGGGAGTACCAACCCAGTGGAGGACCCTCTCCCCACCAAATCTTGATGGAATGGGGGTACCAACTATACAGATAGAGGACCGCCACCCCAATAATATAGGAGAGTATAAACTCTACCAGTACATATGATATGGGGGAGGCACACCCTAGGAAACCCAACCTTAAATGGAGTTCGAACCCTAACACTGTTCTGATGACCACTCTAGCTCTATGACAACCGGGTCCCGGTGACAACACAGCCACCCCGCCTTAACATGGTCGTCGGGTCCTGGCCCACCTGGTACCCCCAGTTGCCCCCGCAGACACGTGGGGCCCACCCCAGGGTCCACCCACATGCTTGAACGGGTCATCTGACTAATGATAGTCCCCACATGCCAACACGTGTCCTTTTCAGTGTGCTTTGTCCTCACTCACATACATCCTGAGAAACTTCCCAGAAGGTCACCCATCCTGATCACTACTCCAGACCAAGCACGCTTAACTGTGGAGTTCTAATCAGGTAGGCTCCCGAAAAGGAAGGTTCACCTTGTTGACATGAGTCATATCATGTAGTCATTTAACCATTTTATCATTTGGGGATATTACAATCACCCCCCCTTTAGAGCACAACGCCCTCGTTGTGGGCCCTACATGTCAACTCAGGCAGTGCACCGCACACTTAAGTCTAGGTTCCTCCTATGATACCAAATGTGACAACCGGGTCCCGGTGACAGCACAGCCACCCCGCCTTAACATGGCCGTCAGGTCCTGGCCCACCTGGTACCCCCAGTTGCCCCCGCAGACATGTGGGGCCCACCCCAGGGTCCAGCCACATGCCTGAACGGGTCATCTGACTAATGATAGTCCCCACAGGCCAACACGTGTCCTTTTCAATGTGCTTTGTCCTCACTCACACACATCCTGGGAAACTTCCCAGAAGGTCACCCATCCTGATCACTACTCCAGGCCAAGCATGCTTAACTGTGGAGTTCTAATCAGGTAGGCTCCCGAAAAGGAAGGCGCACCTTGTTGAAATGAGTCATATCATGTAGTCATTTAACCCTTTTATCATTTGGAGATGTTACAAGCTCGACCTAGTTAATAACATGCATCAGCTCGTGCATGTATCTCCTCAATTACAGTACGTGGAAGATGTTATTCACCCATTTCAATTTCAAGGGTAAGGCTAGGTGATAACCAACCTCTCTAACCTTAATAATGATTTGGAATGACCCAATAAACCTTAAGGATAACTTAATACCCAATCCAAACCTCTGAAAACATCTTTATGTGAAGACCTTTAGGAATATGTGGTCTCTCTGCTTGAACTCTAAGGATTTACAATGTTAGTCTTCATAGGATTTCTACTGAATCTGAGCGGTCCTCATTCCCTAATAGATCACTTGATCTTTTTCCATCATTTCCTGCACCAGTACTGGTCCCATAAGTAATGAATCACCTATATTCATACAACACAGGAGTGACCTATAGGGTCTCCCATATAGAGATTCAAATGGTGTCATACTGATAATGGAATGATAAATGTTATAATAAAAAACTACACTAATGAAAAGTTATATTCCCAAGTCCAACTGAATTCTAACATGTAGACTCTAATCATATACTCTAAAACCTGGATGGTTGAATCAGTCTATCCATTCTTCTAGGGGTGAAACACTATACTCATCCCTAACTAGGTCCTGAAATCATCCTACAAACCTCTCCATAACCATTAAGTGAACTATGCATCATGGTTAAAAATTTTCACGACCCAACCCAACTGAGACTCGAAATGCATCTGTCCCAAGCTTACCTCCATAGGCCAGGGGGTGGTGACAAGTGACAAAAGACATAACCTAAATGGGAGGAATTTTCCAAATGTACCTGTACACACAAACCCGACCATATCAATGCCTAAGTGTATATGAATAATAATAGAAATATGAAATAGCTAGAATATAAGCTAAGCATGAAAAAACTCTAGGGTTTACAAGTGTATGAAAGTAAAAACTAAAAATTAAAGGGGAAAATACATACCCAACAAGAAGATGTCCCAACCTAAAAAAACTTGAAAGTAAAATAATTCTAAGAGATCCCAGCTCATGATCTCCAAGACTTTACCACCATACATGGTCCAATGCACCAGGTATTCCTATTATCATCTATAGTCATTGTCGACCTGTCCTTCATCTACATAATATAAAAAATATGCAGAAAAATCCAATATAAGGGGTGAGTATATACCTACCTAATAGGACACCACCAAATATGAAGGGGGAGTAGTAAGAGACATGATAAGAACAAATAGACAGTAGACATCTCAACCTAAAAAAACATAAACCAATAACATGGATACATATATGCTCAAACCAAAGAAACCAAAATGAGAGAGAAGGGGGTCTCCATCTCACATCCCAACATAGGAAAAGAGTTACATTAGTTATAGAAGTCCATCAACAATGCCCAACATCCCATGACATTGGAAAACATAAAACATGCAAGTCAAACCACACCTCGCCACTATGCTGCACAGTTAAGGGAAAACCATATCTAGCTAGAGGACACATGATGTGGTATAATAAGACAATTCCATTCAGTAGATAACTAGAGGACCCATTCCCAACCTAGCTAGAGTGTTCCACTATGATGATTGAGGACCCATGCCCTGATTCCACAGGAGGGTGCCACTCAATAGTCGATAGAGGACCCATGCCCATCCTAGATTAAGGGTGCCACTTGAGTAGTCGAGGACCCATGCCTTGAAACAATAGGAGGGTTCCAATTGGTATATAAGATAGAGGATATATTCATAGACCGGATGGAGGATGCCACTCTCAAAGTCGAGGACACACACCCTATCTGCGTAGGAGGGTTCCACTCTTTGTATAAGTAGAGGACCCATACCCCATCCTAGTAGGAGAGTACCACTCTGAATATAGATAAAGGTCTCATTCCCTATCCCATAAGAGGGTTCCACTCTATAGATAGGTATATGACTCATTCCCAACCCAACTAGAGGGTGACACTCTTAAGCCTTTGGTGATCCTGCCTAATCACCGTCGTCATCGAATGTATTCTAAATATGATTTGTACCTGAAACATCTCATATCATATCTCAAAATCCACTATAGATGCCACCATCATGTTCTACATGAAAAAGAACTCAGGATAGGCTAATTTAAGACCCAAATACAATCCCAAACGAAGGACATATGAGAGGTTGAAGTTTCCTAAAAAGTAAGGGGGGTACACATTGTGTGAGGGGTCCCACATGACATGTGGTTCATCACCATCACCTGGATGTGTTCCTTTTGATACACATATCGCTACTCATGTGTCACTACATAATGTTTAGGTGAACTAGATGGCATTACTTAGCCACTTGAGGTCCTACCCATGCCTCCTGGCCATGTCCATATACTTTTATCCATGTCCCTGTACTTCTGTACATGATGTATCACTCCACACAAGGTTCTTCCAGTTTCTCTAGCCATGTCCATGTATCCCAACACATGGCGTGTGCATGACCATTCTTGTGCCCATGTACTCTCAGAGTACACTCTGGGCTGCTAGCACAAGGTCACACGGTGTGTGGGGATCCCACACAATGTGTGATACTTATAATTTTGTGAAAACCTAGTTTCCGCAACCAAGGCCCCACACACCATGTGTTCTTAGGACTACACTACATGTAGTCGTGTTTTTTAAAAAAACTCAGATCTGGTTTATGTGCTCTAGATCTGGTATTTACACCTCTAGATCTAATTTATAACCACATAAAATCTATTGATCACATATTTTCTATCCATTTTTGTCCACCCAATGACTAGAAAATCGATTTTGTTGATTCGTACGAAGGCTGCATGATCCACCTCACACCTTTGTGCATCCAATCACGCCGATCAGTCTTGGATCTCAAATTCATGAGATCAACACCCACTATACCATGATTCATCCCCAAATCCTTCCTTGATTGTCGATCTGTTCATCACACATGAAACCTTCATGAATTCGGGGGTCCAATCAGGCTTGATCCAGCCCAACAATGTCGAATCACAAACCCATGGTCCAACGATGACTAACACAAAGAATTTGTTGGATAAAGGCACAAAAAAGAGTTTAAAAAGCATTGGCCAAGCGTTCTTGGCCAAAAAATACAAATAGGGATAATCTAGGGTGAGAAAATTGAAAAAACAATTTAATTTTAGTACATGGGCACATGTAATTGTCCATAATTGGTGAAGATCAAAGAAAGAGATTGATCATGCTCAAAAATTTAATCAAAAGAGGTGGAAAACAAAAATGAAAAGTCATACCTGTATATTGGATCATTATTAATCAAATAAAGTGTTCTCCAATGATTAATAGGAGTCGTTGCATTCACGACACTTTGATTTGATTTGATCCAGAGTCTCATTGTCACACCCCGACCCATGTGTTTAATTTATTTAATTATTTCCTACCTTAAATAATTTTTTGTTGGGGTTCAGGTTGAGTCCCAGATGAAATTTTTGAGCTTCGATTAAAAAGTTCACTTTTTGAGTCAATGTCATTAGGCGCATGAGTGGAGCACATTTTGGAAACCCTGCGTGGCTCCGCGTGGGTGACTGCGCATCCTGTTCATCTTCGGAAAATTGAAATAAAAAGATTTTCTATTTAAAATGCGCATTATTTGTGGTGTCGTTAAAATTTTTATTATTGTTAAAGTTTTATTATTATTAAAATGAAATAAATACTTTTATTATTTTTATTTTTATCATCATGATTTTATTATTATTTTATATTATTATTAGTGTTATTATTATTATTATTATTATTATTATTATTATTTGATTCATTACTAATTAGTTATTAGAAGTGAAGTTTAATATATATATATAGCTTTTTATTTTTATTTTAATTATTTTTTAACATTTTTTCAGGGTTTGCCATGCCCTCCCACTCCCCTGTTTTTCCCCTCTGCACGCGACTCTTTGGATCCAGCCACCTCTCCATCGCCTTCTTCTCAGCATGCAGCAGCCACTGGATGTCGCCTCCCCTGCTCAACACTCAGCCGGTGCACACCTCTCTGCCCCACTCTGGCCCTCAACCTCCCTTGCAGCGCATCCCTTACAGCACGCCCAGCACACCCACTCTGTGCTACCCCACCTTTTCCCTTGTTACGCTCGAGCAAGCCTAGCCACCAGCCTCCCAGCCTCTCTACCGCCCCGCCCCGCTCCTCCGGTCATGACCCCTACCGCAGAGACCTTCGGTGCACCCCCTGCTCAGTGGCACAACCTTCCCTATCGAGACCCCTCCTAGATCCCTTGCCCCGGTCGTGCCAGCAAACCCCAATCCCCTCAGCCCTCCTGCACAGTGCGCAGCCGGACGCCACCTCCTCCCCTATCAGTGACTCTGGACAGTAGCCCCTCTCCACCATCGCCCTCCCGTCGCAGCAGCCCGGCTCGGGCCCTATCCCAGCGTGACGTTCCAGGCCGGTTTCTCCTTGTGCGCTACCCCCTTGTCCCAGCCGGATCCCCCTTTGGTGTGACCCTGCTCAGTGCGCAGCAGCCCCAGCCGGTGATCCCACCTCCAGCACAGCCTCTCCGGCTGACCCAAAACCCCAAGCACCCTTTTATCTGGCACACATAGCCTATGAAGACCCTCCTTAGGTTGCAACTTCCCTCTGTCAGTGCATTTCTCTCACCATTGGTATACCTTTTTGTTTATTTTATTTTATTCTTGTTTTTCCTTCATTTCAATTAGAGATTTCATTTATTTTGGGTTTGTTTTGGTAGCATTGGGTTGGATTCAACTTTTGGAGTGTGTGGTTGAGGTGAGAACGAGATCTTGCACTAGTTATGAGTTTGCTTATCATCGCGCTTTGGTTTCGAGGTAGGATTCCCATGCACTTGTCCTTTTTTAATTTAAGAAATTTTGATTTCATGTTTTTCACAACTTAGTTATATTCTAAATATGTGTCATATGATCCTTGGATGAGTTTCTTAGTGTTCAATGATTATTTATTCATTTTCTTGTAATATCAGTGTTATTTCGTCGTAAATGTGCACACCAAGAATTTGGAAAACAAAATTTGTGTTGGCGTTCACACATAATTTATGACAATTAAAATGAGGTTTAACACTTTAAATAAATTTAAAGAAAAAATTTTGTGTTTTTCACTTTATTGAGTGTTAAATAATTTTTTTTTAGAAAATGTTGCATGTTCCACTGATAAATGGACTGTTTAGCATTTTTGTAAAATGTTTTGCTTTTGGCTGTAATGAAAAATGTTTTGGAGAGTTTTTGTGAATAGTTTGAAATGGTGTGTTTTGTTGAGTTGTGGATACCAGGTGTTTATGATTTGTTTTGTATTAAATAGAAATTGATTTGGAAAATTCTCATGTCATTTGTCTTTTTCTTTTATATATAAAATGCCTGGTTGGCTTTTACGGTTTAAGTGTGATTTAAAAAATGGTTGCCTTGAATTTATAAATGTAGTAGAAATATACGAAATGAGGTTTTGGGTTCCTTAAATGGTTTCTGGAATGGTTTGGGATTTATAAGGGAATGAGTTTCAGTTTTCAAAGTGTTTTGGTGAGCTTACACCCCTTTGTGAAAAGTGCTTGTGTGTGTTGGTAAACATGGATTTTGAGAAAAATGTTATAAATGATTTTAAATTAAAAGGAGTAGTTATGGATTTTAAATCGGTTTGATGTAAAATGTTTTCAAGAATGGTTATAAATGTTTTTGAGTGGAAATGGTGTTCATGACACCACTTTTGAAAAAGTGTTTGCATTTTGTGATAAGATTTTGTTTGTGAATGTCTAAGGGCCCGTTTGGCCATTTCGTGAAATTTCTAAAAAGTGTTTTTTATGAAAAACCTCATTGGATGTTCCTCATGCCTCAGTTGTATGCAATGGGTGGGAGGTCCTTGTTAGGGGATTCTCAAAATCCATTGTTAGGGTTCTTCTGTTGGAACCCGTTATAATTGTTTTATTTTAAGGCATGAGAACGGTCCTAGGGGAGACTCGGGGTGAGACTTGTTGTGCATTATTATTATATATACTATGATTGGATGCCTGAATGGCATCGGTTGGCTCACCCCCTTTTTAAATACTCGAGACACGGGAACCTTGAATATTGAGAGAACATCCTGAGAATGATTGCTGCACTGGTAGGTTATGGTACTGACCAGTGGCCCATTGTAGGTAGATATGTTTGGGTTCATTACTATGGGTTTTCCCTCGACCTGCCTGAGAAAGGATGACCGAGTGTTTTGAGCGTTTTGGTTTCATCGCGTGTGACATGTCAACGAGGATGAGGTCTCATGTATTGATGTATTCTGAATTATTCTTGATCTTTTGGGTTCACCTATGTCTACTCATTCTTAGTGCTTGTAGTGTTGAATGTGTTAATTGTATGTATATTTTCTTTTCATTGCCCTTGTTGTGTAACTACTGTATCACTTTCATGTTTAATTTTTTTATTGGAAATTGATGTGTGGTTTTAATGTGGCTTATGAAAACTGTTTAAAAAAGGTGTTTTATTCTTTTTTGTGCAAATTGAAAATGTAAACATCACTTTCCCTTTGAAAATGATAATGTCTCACTAAAACAATGACTTTGGTTTTTGAGAAATGAATGAAATAAATGACTCGTGCTTTTTTTTGAGTAGCATGTATAAAACCTTACTTTTATACATTTTAGTTCAAACTTTAAATGAAAGTTTCTTTTATTTTAAAGGAAGTGCATTGGGAAATAGTAGACCGGGCTAGCCTACTGAGTTTTAATACTCACACCTATAGTTCTTTTCTATTTTTAGTTCTTGTACAAGATCTAGCTTGGGTGCGTCGCTTTGGGCGATGTTTGATCATTGAGCCAGAGAGTGACCCACAGGGTCACACAGAGTTAGTTCGGTCGCCAAGTTTGGTTAGTTCTATCTTCTTCAGTTCTTATTTAGTTGCTTGTTTGGTTTATTTATTCTGATTTTCTCTTTATTAGTTCATATGTTTTTATTTATTTTTTTTTGGTGAAATCATTCCCATCATCTCTTTCGATGCCCTGGAACTTGTCGCCAGCCTGGGAGGATCAAGAATTCCTCTCAGGCCATGCCGCGGATCGGCTCGGGTGACCGGTTTAGGGTCTACTCGGGTTGGTTAGTGAAAAAATATTATTAGAGGTAGGTTGGATCTTAGCGGACCTTGCTTTTTTAGAGTGCCCTTTGTTATTTGGGAATGTCAAGGTAGAAGGAGTAGTATTGTTGGGACTCGAGGGGTAGTTGCGGGAAAAGTGTCGCGAACTCTTGCTCGTTCTGATCCTCAGATTTCCATGGGATGTCTGGTTTAATTAGTTTCTTTGGGGTTTTAGGGTATGATCTGCAATCAGGATATGACAAGGGGAGTTGGGATAATAGTCTTCATGAACCCGCATGGCCTGGCAAGCCATGTGAAGCTAGGAGCATTGTTTTAAAAGGTTATCTGTGTCAGTGATGTGTTTAGAATATGACTGCCAGCCATATGGTCAAGTCACCTACCGACACTAGTTCCTTGTTTGAGTTATTTTGGGTCTCCTTTGACTTCTGGAAGGTGTTTGAATCAGAAAAAAATTGATTTTGAAAAAAATGGTTGTTTGAAATGACATGTTTACTTTGAGGATTGTTTTAAATGAAATGGGATGAATGATTTGTTTTTGGAAAATGAATTTGTTTTGTTTTGGGCTTGGTGTTCCTAGGGGTTCTCACATTCATAGTGGTATGTTGGAATATGAACAAATATATGGTATGGTGGATGGATGCCTGGGGTGGCACAAATATATGCATGTGAGTGAGACTTTAAAGAATACCAGTGGTGAGGGTTTAACCCACCAAACTTGTTTTAAATTAAATATGTTTTGAAAGAGGAAAGTTTTGATGTTATGATAGCTTGTTTTCTTATGTCACTAGTGCAGAAAACTTTTTTTACGTCACCATTTTTTACGTCGGTTATATATAACCGACGTAAAAATGCGGCGAGTAGATTTTTAACGTCGGTTATTTTAATAACCGACGTTACAAATCGCACCTGTTCAGTTTTTTACGTCGGTTATCTAATAACCGACGTAAAAAACCAATGCGCGAGGGGTTTTTTTACGTCGGTTATTTGGAAACTGACGTAAAAAACCAATGCACGGGGGGTTTTTTACGTCGGTTATTTGGAAACCGACATAAAAAACCCGATATCTACGCGTTTTTTACGTCAGTTATAAAATAACCGACGTAAAAAACCCCCCGTGCTTTGGTTTTTTAAGTCGGTTATAAGATAACCGACGTAAAAAACCAAAGCACGGGGGGTTTTTTTACGTCGGTTATAAGATAACCGACGTAAAAGACCAAAGCGCGGGCGCTTTTTTACGTCGGTTTTAAAATAACCGACGTTAGAAATTTAAAAAATTGTTTATAACGTCGGTTATATAATAACCGACGTTATAAAACTTTTAAAGAAATTAATGCCCCGTGGTCTGTCATTTACGATTTTTCGATTGACAGTCCGCCGACTCGTCTCTCTCGCGCGGTAAACCCTAATCGCTCGTCGATCGACCTGCGTTAAACTCATTTTGGATTCATTGTTTATCTTCTTCACTCCTCTCAGATCTATCATCTCAACTCGCAACATTCAAGTAAGCCTTCAACGAATTTATTTCGTTTGTTTTTTTTCACGGATATTCTATAATTATGTTTTGCAATTTTTGTACATTTAATGTAAACAAGATGTAGTGGTTTCCAAGTATGCACCTCATTACTATTTTGATAAGATGGTGATGAGATAATCTAAGATACATATGATTCATTGATGGAAGTGATACAATTTCACATGGTGTAGGACGATTTATGGGCGGGGTGAGACCATGACATTAGCATTGGGGTGTGAGAGGAAAACTAGTGGAGAAGTGGTATCCGAAACCTTAATTTTAATATATATATATATAATTTTTTATACGAAAAGGTTTATTTATATGAATTATTTTGTGAGTGATCCATAGTGAGTATATGAAACTATTTTTCCTTATTTAGGTGATGATTTAGATTCCTTTTTTCATAGGGCTTTAGTGTGATTCCTCAACATTTTCATGAGATGTTTTAGGGAGGATCTTACTATGTATACATGTTATGCCCACCATACATAAATATAAACAATTTTTTTGGTTTTTAAAAGCAATTTGTAGTTTTTTATAGATTTTAGTAGCATGGAAGTGTTGTGGAGTAGATTTCATGAGTATATAGAGTTTATTGTTTCTTCCTAGTTTTACTCTTAGTACTAATAATCTTCTTTTTGGTTTATGTACAACAATACATGTATGAATTCATGCATAATTATCTAAATTTATTCATTTCGAACTGAGGAGGGTTACTTTTGGTGGGAGAAGATCCTAAATGATATGGTATGAATTCATTCTATCACAACCATAAATAAAATATAGTTGTATTTTATTTATCATATACATCAACTTATACTCTTCTTTTTCATCACAAACCCTTTGAGAATAAAAAACCAAACTAAGGGCTTTGGTATCCACATTGCCTTTTGTTATAGAATATGGGACATCAAAATCAAATGATTGAACATATTCCTCCCAAAAACACTTCCATTGATTTTTATAATTGTGTGAAAATATTTACCAAATGGATTTAGGGTCTACAGAAACCATTAATAACATGTTAAATAGGTATTTTATCTAATATATTAAAACATCAAAACCGCAATCAGTATTAAACTATGTAGGCGTCATGGTTTTCTTTGATTCAATGAAATTTAAAACTGTTATATCTAACTATATTTTTTTTAAAATAATATTTAAGCACATTTTTTTAAATACCTATAGATTTGTTTTATATTTTAAATTGTTTTACATTCAAATTATGATTTTTTTCATTTAAACATATAAATGTCTTATCTTAAATATATATATTTTTTGTTGATATTTGTTATAGGTAATAATGAGTCGAAGTTGGATTACGACACATCGAATGAGCAATGAATTTGAGGAAGGTGTTGATGCCTTTTTGGAATTTTCAAAATGAAATGTTCCAAGTAGTGACATTTTTTTCTGTCCATGCCTGAAATGTTTGAATATGAAGAAGTTGAAAAGTAGAGAGATAAAAGATCATCTGATTTGTCATGGTTTTAATCCGAGTTACAGCCCTTGGATTTGGCATGGTGAAAATGGACGGAATGTCACTGATGATGAATATTCGCAAGATGGTAACTCTGATGGAATTGAAGAAATGATTCGCGATATTGTAGTAGAAAAAATTGAGATAGAATCGACAGTTGTGCGTCTATATGGTGATGCTGAAAAACCATTATATCCTGGTTGTACAGATTTTACGGTTTTGTCAGCGGTGTTAAGATTGATTAACCTGAAGGCGAAGCATGGATGGAGTGACAGAAGTTTTACAGAGCTGCTACAATTGATGAAAGACAATCTTCCAAAAGATAACAATCTTCCAGATTCACATTACAAAGCCAAGAAAAAATTATGCCTGATGGGATTGGTATACAAGAAAATACATGCCTGTCCGAATGACTGCATTATATATAGGAAGGAATATGAATTTCAGTCAGAGTGTCCTAAATGTGGGACATCACGGTATAAGGTGAAAGAAAAATCACAGGCTGATGTAGAGATTACAAAGCTACCTTCAAAGGTATTTTGGTATCTTCCTATAATTAATCATTTCAAACGTTTATTTGCTAATTCACATGATGCAAAAAGGTTAAGATGGCATGCTAAAGAGCGGTTATGTGATGGAAAAATACGTCATCTAGCTGATTGTCCACAATGGAAGAAAATTGATGCGCAGTATTCTACATTTGGAAATGAAATTAGAAATCTCAGACTAGGGTTGTGCACAGATGGAATGAATCCATACCGAACACTCAGTAGCACACATAGTTCATGGCCTGTTTTATTGGTAATTTACAACCTCTCTCTTGAAGTTTGTATGAAGCGCAAATATGTCATGTTGAGTACAATGATCTCTGGTCCAAAGCAACCCGGTAATGATATTGATGTTTACTTGTCACCGTTGATTGATGATTTGAAACTGTTATGGGCTGATGGTATTAGGGTGTATGATTCTTATAAAATGGAATATTTTCAACTGCATGCAGTGCTTCTGTTCACTATAAATGACTTCCCAGTGTATGAAAATTTGTCTGGATACAGTGTTAAAGGGCATAAAACATGTCCAATTTGCGAACAACAGACGTCATATTGTCAATTGCATCATGGGAGGAAAACAGTGTACATGGGTCATCGAAAGTTTTTGCCTATGGAACACCCTTATAGAAGACTAAAAAAGGCATTCAATGGCTCACAAGAATTTGATACTGCTCCAAAACCTTTATCCCCTAATCTGTATTTTGAGACGGTGAAAAACCTTGATGTGACATTGGGAAAGACACAAAAATCTGGTAATGATAGACATATTTGGAAGAAAATGTCAATTTTTTTTGAGCTACCATATTGGAGGTATCATGAAGTTAAACATAATATTGATGTCATGCACGTGGAGAAGAATATCTGTGATTCTTTGATTGGAACATTGTTAGATATTAAAGGTAACATATGTTTATTTCTTGTTTACATTTATTTTTTCCATAAATGTTAGATATTGTAAGTTTTTTATTTATTAAAACATGTTTTAAAATAAAATAAGTATATGTTTTTGTTTGTTTTAAGTTTGTTTAGTTTACTTTATCATGTTTATAACCATTACATGAATTTTAAAATGCTTATTTTTGTTCACTGAAAATTACTTTACCATGTTTACAATGTTTACCAGGTTTACCATTTTTACCATTTTTACCATCTTGACCATCTTGACCATCTTTTCCATCTTTACCATTGTTTAACATGCTTACCATATTACCAATGTTTACTATTATGTAACTTAGTACACTTTTCTATTTTCTGATTACAGTAGTATTAAAATATTTGAATTTGTATATTTGTGAACTGACGTTTGTTTTTTTGATTTGAAGGATAATGACAGATCATTCAGATGATCAACCACATGATTCTGGAGAGGAGCATATTGCTGGTCATACCTCTGGGGATGAACATTCACATGATCCTATTACGACAAAGAGTTCAAAGTTTGGTAAACGTGGGTGCACACGTTTACCAAAATTATCACTTGCCCGTATGCGGGATCAGAGGATAGTCGTTGAGTTTGATGATGATGATATTCCTAGAGGTCCGAATGCCAAAGATTTTAAGAGTTTTGTTGCAACTCAGGCTAAGACCAAAGTAAGCATTCTGTATGATGATTGGAGAGGTGTGGATAAAGAGATTATCTCTCAGTTGTGGGAGACGATTTTGGTAAGATCTTTTGTCATTGTTTGACCATTCTTTTAATTTTTCTAGTATATATAATATGTTTAACCTCTTCTTTATCAGATGACATTTGATATTCATGACACTGGAGGAGTCAGGAAGAAATTCTTATCGTTGGCTGCCAGGAGATGGAGGGATTTCAAATCAACCCTCTCATCTGATTTCATTTATGGTCATAGGAGTCATGACAATCCATGTCGTATATATCCTTTTATAGATGAAGACACATGGAGACAGTTTTTTGAAAGTAGAAAAAAAGAGTCATTTCTGGTAAGGGCAATGTAAACTTTTATAAACTTTCTTATATAAATGATTTTATAAATGTTTTGTTAATGATTTCTTATTCTTAAATTACAGAAAACAAGGAAAGCTCATCAGGAGATCCAATCTAAAAATGTATACCCTCATAGTTTATCTCGGGGAGGGTATGCATTATTGGAAGAACAAATGATGGTGGAAAAATTTCAACAACTAAGAGCTGAGTCTTCAAGCTCTGGAGAGGTGGCCCCTCCATCCCCTCCATCTAGACATGAAAAATGGAAGAGAGCTCAGAAGGGAAAAAAGGGAAATATCTTTCGGAAGAATTGAGAATCGCAGCTGATAGGATTGTAAGATATCTATTTAATTTATTTAAGTTAACTTTTTTCATCATATAAGTTTCAATCATTACATAAATGTTCAATTAATTAATACAGGACTCTCTTGAGGAGTAGAGTTCAGAGGGGACATTTATAGCTATTGGGAGGGAAGATATTTTATTTGCAGCATTGGGAAGGCCCGAACATCCTGGTCGTGTAAGAGGATATCTGGCAGGTGTATCAGTAAGAAAAGTGTTTCCACGTTCTTCAACTTCTAACATTGAGGGGGTTTATAAAAAAAAATAGAATCCTTGGAGGCTGAAGTTCAAAATATTAATGCGACGATGGAGGACAAGATTAGAGAGTCGGTGCAGTCTATGTTTGCAGAAATGCAAAGACAATTTCAGACTGCAGCTCCCACTCCTCCACCTCCCCCTGCAGACCCCATTATTTATCCTCCACCTCCGCTAGTAGCTCCCACTCCCCCACCTCAGCCTACGGACCCAATTTTTTATCCTACGCCTCCGCCGCAGCTTCCTACATATTGTGAGTTGTATGTTGATGATTCTCAACATCATATAGTAGCATACAGGTTGGTATATTGTATAGGAGATACAATTCATCATCAACAATTAGAGGTAGAGAATTAGAGGGTCACTGTACAGGATATTATAGATAGATCAGCTAGGTTACCAATACCTATAGATGAGGTGGCGATAGTTGGATAGAGTATCGACCATTTTTTAGTTTGTCCATCCAGACTTCTTCGACTCATTACCATAGAGGTATGAATGTTATATCTTTTATTTTATTTTTTTTATTAAAGTTGTTTTATCATTTGAAAACTACTATATTTTTCAATTTTTTTCACAGGAATACTTCAAAGGTAAAGAAATACTGTATAGACAACAACAAAGACAACAGGATATGACATCAGATATAGATTCCAGTGGTCTTGACAGATTGTCAAGATATTCACATTTTTTGTTGGGTTTTTTATGAGTTTTCAATGGAATCTCATGTTTGTGGACGTGAAATAAGTGTGGGGATTACAAAAACTGATATCATGGAGCTTGTTATGGAGATAAGTTGGGCATCAATGCGGTGCAAATTTTTTCCATGTAAGTCTTAACACCTTTTCCCTGCGTTATATTTATTAAAAGTGTATACTTATGTATGTTTTTTATTAGGTATCTTTATAAAATTTGTGAGAGGAATGAGCTGACAGAAGTATATAGATTCATGGACCCGCAATTGATTTCCCCTGAAGCATGTGCATTAAATGAGGAACAAAGAATGGTTTATATTGCTGAAAGATTTGAAAAGAATATAATCACACAATGTTGGATGATGCCTTTTTGTGATAGGTATGAAACACATTTCTCTTAAAGAATTAATTATCTTTTAACATAAAAAACCACTAACATTAAATTTCCTTTTATCAGTGATCATTGGATGTTAGGGATTTTTTGCCCAAGGGGAAAGCTCTTTATTGGATATGCTCTGTTTATGGTGATGTGCGGGAAAGTTTTAAGAATATATTGGAAAAGTAAGTTTCAATTTCTCAATATTTTTATATATTATAATGAATTTTAAATTTACCCCATTCGTATTATTTTCTAACAGTGCATGGGTATACTTTAGAAAAAACACAAAGAAAAGAAATGAAAAGATCAAATATGTAAATGCGAAGGTAAATTTCCATTTATAATTTGTACTTTTTGATTTATTACATAAAATTAATATATTGAATTTACACTCATTCAAACAGAATTTTCATGAACAACAAGGCGTCATCGAATGCGGATATTATATGTTAAGATTTATGTATGAAATAATAACAACTGGGACAGTTGTGAATTTTGACCTGCTATGATTTGCTCTTAAACTTTGCCATAATATTTCAATTTGATTTATTCATTATACACGTTAACTATCTTCTTTTTCATTTGTAGCTTTTTGATGACCATCAACCCTATACTGCTGAAGACATCAAACACGTACAAGTGGAGTGGTCAAATTATTTTACAGGTTTGATTGAATTTTAGTTGTTTGTAATGTAAAATGTAATTTTGAATATTGTCGTTTTAATTGTGTATTTGGTAGTTGTTTAGGTTGTATTTAGTTTTTTTTGAAGTTGACAGTGTAAGTTTTGAATGTTATATAAGTGAATGTTTAATTTTTCTCTACTTCTTGTTTTGGTCTACTTTTGATGGTTTTTCTGGTATGGATTTGGGTCTGTGGGGGAGGGGTTCCAAGGGTGTGGGGGTGTGTTCAGTGGGGTTGGGGGGTGTCCAGCGGTCTGGGAGGGCTGTCCGGTGGGGTGGGGGGACAGTCCTGGGGGGTGGCAGGGATGTCCAGGGGTGTGGGAAGGCGGTCCAGGGGTGTGGGAGTGCGGTCCAGGGGTGGGGGGGGGGGGGGGTTTCCAGGGGTGTTTGGGGATATCCAGGGGTGTGGTGGGGGCTGTCAAGTGGGGTGAGGGGGTGAGGGGGTGCTGTTCAGGCGGGTGGGGGGTTGTCGAGGGGTGTTTGGGGGTGTCCGGGGGTCAGGGGGCAGTCCAGGAGTGTGGTGGGGGCTCCAATGGGGTGGGGGAGGGTTGTCCAAGGGGTATACATGAGGGTGGGAGCTCCAATGGGGTGGGGGAGGGCTGTCCAGGGGGTATACATGAGGGTGAGGGCTCCAACGGGGTGGGGGAGGGCTGTCCATGGGGTATAAATGAGGGTGGGGGCTATCTAGGGGGTAAGTTTTATATGTTATCTATGTACATTCTTAATTTTGATCTACTTCTGTTTTTGTGGTACGATTTCTTGATTTGTTTTCTGGTTGATTATGGTGGAGAGAAGATGACTGCATTCTGTTTAAAAAAAATTGGGTTTATCACGTCGGTTATTAAATAACCGACGTGATAAAATGCCTGGAAAATAGTTTATCACGTCGGTTATTTAATAACCGACGTGATAAAAGGCCTGGAGAATGGTTTATCACGTCGGTTATTTAATAACCGACGTGATAAAAGGCCTGGAGAATGGTTTATCACGTCGGTTATTTAATAACCGACGTTATAAAAGGCCTGGACAATGGTTTATCACGTTGGTTATTCAATAACCGACGTGTTAAACCCCCCTCCCCCGGTTTTTCACGTCGGTTCTTATAGAACTGACGTGATAAACCCCCCTCGCCCCTGTTTATCACGTCAGTTGTTTAATAACCGACGTGATAAACCATTTTCCAGGCCTTTTATCACGTCGGTTGTTAAATAACCGACGTGATAAACCCTTCCCATTTTCTTTATCACGTCGGTTCTAAAATAACTGACGTGATAAACATCGCGATTTTATGTTTTTGACGTCGGTTTATAAATAACCGACGTCAAAAACCTTATTTATAACGATGCACGTATTAACGTCGGCTAGAAACCGACGTAAAAAATGTTTTCTGCACTAGTGTGTTTAGAGCTTTTCACCTATGTGGTTTTTTATTTTGAGGATTTTTATTTATTGAGTTGTCCTTGATTGGGTTTTTGAGTTTTCTTGTCCAGCGGTTGTCCCCTTAAAGCTTAGATGGGTGATCATAGTGTGATTGATCAACCTAATGATTTTATGCTTGAGTTTCAGAAGCTAGATCTACCTCTTTTTTATGATCAAGTAGAGCCTTTTGTAGTGGAGGAGTGGATGAAAAAGATTGAAAGGGACTTTAACATCGTTGATTTTACCGAGTCGTTGAAGGTCATGTTTGCAACCTTTATGCTTGAAGGTTCACCGTGGATGTGCTGGAAGTTAGTGTCTTAGAACAAGCCCCGTCAAGTGCTGACTTGGGAGTTTTTAAGGATTTTTTCATTCATCAGTATTTCTATGAGGAAGAAAGGGTGGGAAAGGTGATGGAGATATGTTGTCTACAGCAGAGCGATGGATCCGTGTTGGAATATTTCGAGTGCTTTGTAGAGATAGTCCCTTATGTTTTAGGGTATGCTACAGAGGACTCCATGAAGGCTCGACATTTTGAGGCGGGTCTCCGTCCCAATCTACAATCGAAGGTGTCAGAGTCCAACCTAACTTCATTTAACGATGTGGTGAGGCAATCCATTCAAGTTGAATCTGTGTTGGCAGGAGTGCACAAGGTAGTCCTCCCTCCTTCAATTTCTAGGAGTGGTAGGGAGACTTCCAACAAGAAGATGAGTAAGCAATCAAAAGTTGATGGAGCAAGTCATGGAATCAAAAGGCATCGGGATATCTCATCAACCTCTTCATAGAATGAGATCCACATGTGTTATCTGTGTGGAAATATGGGTCACAAAAGTCCATCGTTCCCAACTACTACTAAGCCCTGTCATGATTGTGGATGTTTGGGTCACTTACAACGATTCTGTCGAGGTGTCGCTAGAAAGATTTATGGAGGAAGTTCTTAGAGGTGATGTGCTGTAGGATTTTTTGTTTAAAGTTTCTTGTGTATGTTTCCTTTCAATGTAAGAGATCTTTTGTCATTTTATGTGTACAGATGTTGTTTTGGGTTTTGAAATGTATGGGAATGTCGTGGGTCTTTTGATGAACTCTAGTTTTCAATGCCAGCATGGTTTTCATTTCAAAATTCTATCCTTTCATCTATTAGATCAAAAGATTTATGTTCCTTATTAGGATTATCAAAACCTGACTCCGAGACAGGAGACGATTCATCCATCAAAGTTCCAACCAAAAAGCCTCGGAGTGAAGCCGACACGTAGTCAAGAACCCCGGAGGGTTTTAAGGAGTTTGGTTAAGGTTGTGCCTCTATCATTGCAGTGAGAAAATTTTAGCATTTCTGTTGTGGCTTCTTTGTCGTTGTGAATTTCCTCTGATCGCAAAGAGAGCGATGAACTTATCCCTCTCACAATGTTAGTATTTATGCCTTTTGGATGGAGTTGCTGATCAGTGGCCTTGCGTGGATCATCCATGTGAATCAGTTATGGCTTTGGTTTGTGTCCATCCCAAAATAGTGAGTCATGAGTAGTTTTCCATCGTAGTTTCATTGATTCAATCCTTGGTCCCTCCCTCCCCACCCATGTGGCGAGGGTTTTTGGTTCATGTTGAATTTTCAGTTCAACTCTTATCACTTTTGGGCAACAGTGAGTGGTTTAAATTTTCTTGTTGTATTCCTTTTAACTTGGGTAAGGCCTGGTTCAGTTTCAAGTTGGATTTTCATTTGGTGGCTTGTCGGTTAGTTCTTTATGGTGGGGAGACCCACCATCTCTTTGGGTTTTCTCTTAAGTCGTTATTGGATGCTAGTTGAGTTCTTATGCTAGGGAGTTCGTTCAGGCCTCCCCTATGCTGGTGATCTGTTTAGGGCAATGTGGTTGAGTCCCGTTGGCAGTCGATGGAATGTCCTTGGGTTAAGAGGTTGGATCATGTTAATATGAAATCCTTAGGTGTTGATTGATTGGCTAGATAGTGTTGTGGCTTTTTAGGGGTGGAAAGCATTATGGTGGAGAGAATTGTCACACCCTGACCTATGTGTTTAATTTATTTAATTATTTTCTTCTTTAAATAATTTTTTACTGTGGTTCGGGTTAAGTCACAGATGAAATTTTTGTGCTTAGGTTAAAAAGTGTGCTTTTTGAGTCGACATCATTGGGTGCATGAGTAGAGAACATTTTGGAAACCCCGCGCAGCTCCACACGGGAAACTACGCATCCCATTCATTTTCAGAAAATTGAAATAAAAAAATTTTGTATTTAAAACACGCATTATTTTTGGTCTCATTAAATTTTTTATTATTGTTAAAGATTTTATTATTATTAAAATTAAATGAATAATTTTATTATTTTTATTTTTATCATCATGATTTTATTATTAATATTATTATTATTAGTGTTATTATTATTATTATTTTTATTTGATTCATTAATAATTAGTTCTTAGAAGTGAAGTTTAATATATATATATAGCTTTTTATTTTTATTTTTATTATTTTTAACCTTTTTTTAGGGTTTACCGTGCTCTCCCTCTCTCCCATTTTTTCCCATCTGCGCGTGACTCTTTGCACCCAGTCACCTCTCCGTCACCTTCTTCTCAGTGTGTAGCAGCCACGGGACGTCGCCTCCCCTGCTCAGTACTCAGAAGGCACACACCTCTCCACCCGCTCCGGCCCTCAGCCTCCCCTACAGCGCGCCCCTTGCAGCGTGCCCCTTGCAATGCGCTCAACACACCCGCTTTGCACTACCCCCCCATTTCCCTTACTGCACTCAAGAAAGCTGAGTCGCCGGCCTCCTAGCCACTCTGCCACCCTGCCCTGCTCCTCCAGTCATGACCCCTGCCACGACGACCTTCGGTGCGCCCCTTGCTCAGCGGCGTGACCTTCCCCATCGAGACCCCGACCCCGACCCCCTCGGCCCTCCTGCACAGTGCGCAGCCGGACACTACCTCCTCCCCTTGCAGCGACTCCGGCTAGCAGCCCACTCAAATGTCGCCCTCCCGTCACAGCAGCCCGACATAGCCCCTGTCCCAGCATGACGTTCCCGGCTGGTTTCCCCTTGTGGGCTACTCCTTGTCCCGACCGGATCCCCCTATGGTGCACCCCTGCTTGGTGCGCAGTAGCCCCAGCTGACAATCCCACCTCTAGCACGGCCTCTCCCCCCGACCCGAAACCCCCAATGCCCTTTTCTCCGACACAGATAGCCTCCAGTGACCCTCCATAGGTCGCGACTTCCCTCTGCCTGTATGTTTCTCTCCCCATTGGTATACCATTTGTTTATTTTATTTTATTCTTGTTTTTCCTTTTTTTTGGTTATAGATTGCATTTATTTTGGGTTCATTTTGGTAGTGTTGGGTTGGATTCAGCTTCTGAAGCATGCGTTTGAGGTGAAAACAAGATCTCACATCAGTTCCAAGTTTTCATTGTCGTATTGCTTCGGTTTCTATGTAGGATTCCAATGTGCTTATCATTTTAATTTAAGAAATTTCAATTTCATATTTTTCGCACCGTAGTTATATTCTAAATATGTGTTGTATGATCCTTGGATGAGTTGCTTAGTGTTCAATGGTGATTTATTTATTGCCTTGTAATATCAGTGTTATTTCGTCGTAAATGTGCACACCTAGTGTTTGGAAAACAGAATTTGCATTTGCATTCACACATAATTTATGGCAATTAAAATGAGGTTTAGCACTTTAAATCAATTTAAATCATGAAATTTGTGTTTTGAACTTTGTTGAGTGTTAATTAGAAATTGTTTTATAAAATGTTTTATGTGCCGCTGATAAATGCCCTATTTGGTGTTTTTTTGAAATGTTTTTCTTCAGGGTGTAATGAAAAATGTTTTGGGGTGTTTTTTGTGAAAAGTTTGAAATGGTGTGTTTTGTTGATTTGTGGATACTGGGTGTTTATTCTTTTTTTTTGTATTAAATAGAAATTGATTTAGTAAATTCTAATGTCTTGTGTCTTTTTCGTTTATATATAAAATGCTCAGTTGGCTTTTACAGGTTAAGTGTGATTTAACAAATGGTTGCCTTGAATTTATAAATGTGGCGACAACATGAGAAATGAGGTTTTGGGTTCCATAAATGGTTTATGGAATGGTTTGGGATTTATAAGAGAATGAGTTTTGGTATTCAAAGTGTTTTGGTGAGCCTGCACCCCTTTGTGAAAAGTGCTTGTGTGTGTTGGTAAACGTGGATTTTGTAAAAAATGTTATAAATGATTTTAAATTAAAAGGAGTAATTACAGCTTTTAAATCAGTTTGATATGAAATATTTTTAAGAATGGTTATAAATGTTTTTAAGTGGAAATGGTGTGCCTTATACCACTTTTGAAAAAGTGTTTTCATTTTTAGATAAGATTTTGTTTTTGAATGTCTAAGGGCCCGTTTAGCCATTTCAAGAAATATTTGAAAAGTGTTTATTATGAAAACCCCCATTGGATGTTACTCAATCCTCAGTTGTATTCAATGGGTAGGATGTCCTTGTTAGGGGATTCTCAAAATCCACTGTTAGAGTTACTTGGTTAGAACCCATTATAATTATTTTAATTTAAGGAATGAGAATGGTCATAGGGGAGACTCGGGGTGAGACCTCTTGTGCATTATTATTATATATACTATGATTGGATGCTCGACTGGCACCGGTTGACTCACCCCCTTTTTAAATACTTGAGAAATGAGAACCTGTCATATTAAGAGAATATTCTAAGAATGATTGCCACACTGGTAGGTTATGGTACTGAACAATGGCTCATAGTAGGTGGATATGTTTGGGTTCATTGCTATGGGTTTTTCCCTCGGCCTTCCTAAGAAAGGATGGCTGATCGTTTTGAGAATTTTGATTTCATCGTGCGTGGCATGTCAACGAGGATGAGGTCTCATATATTGGTGTCTTCTAGATTATTCTTGATCTCCTGGGTTCACATATGTCTACTCATTCTTAGTGATTTTAGTGTTGAATGTGTTATTTGTATGTATATTTTATTTTAATTTCCCTTGTTGTGTAACTGTTGTAGCACTTTCATGTGTAATGTTTTTATTGGAAATTGATGTCTAGTTTTAATGTGGCTTATGAAAACTATTTTCATAGAAAAGCGTTTTATTCTTTTTGTGCAAATTGAAAATGTAAACATCACCTTTCCTTTGAAAATGCTAATGTCTCACTAAAATAATGGCTTGGGTTTTTGAGAAATGAATGAGGGAAATGACTCGTACTTTGTTTTTGAGTAACATGTAGAAAACCTTACTTTTATACATTGTAGTTCAAACATGAAATGGATGTTTCTTTTATTTTAAAAGAAGTGAATTGGGAAATAGTCGATTGGTATAGCCTACCGAGTTTAAATACTCATGCCTATAGTTCTTTTCTTTTTTTAGTTATTGTGTAGGCTCCAGCTTGGGTGCGTCCCTTTGGGTGACATTTGATTATTGAGTTAGAGAGTGACCCATAGGGTTACACAGAGTTAGTTCGGTCATCAATTTTGGTTAGTTCTATCTTCTTCAGTTCTTGTTTAGTTGTTTGTTTGGTTTATTTATTATGTTATGCTCTTTATTATTTCCTCTATTTTTATTTATTTGTATTGGGAGAAATCGTTCCCATCATCTCTGTCGATGCCCTTGCGCTTGTTTCCAGCCCAGGAGGATTGGGAATGCCTATTGGGCCTTGCCGCGGATTGGATCGGGAGACTGGTTCATGGTTGACCCAGGTTGGTTTGTGACACTCATCATCACCAGATCTCGATTCTCCAATGAAAGGAGGAAGAACCACTCTCAATTATTCTAGGGTTTATGTGGCTAAACGTAGGTAAATTTCCACAGTAAGAAATTTATAGATGAAATCCATTGTGTTAATTAAATGAATTAATTAAATTAATAATTTAATTAATCCACTAAATGTACTTCCAATGACCATCTTATCAAAATGCCCCGTGACAAACCATTTTAGGTCTCACCTAGGATAAATATCACATTCTGGAATCAACTGTGGTCTTAGATTTCTGATCCGTGATTCCATTTAAGAGTTCTCCCATTTTCTTTAACAAACTATGTGTGCATAATATAAAAATATATTTAATATTTTTATGAAATTAATTATAGGAACACTAATCCTTGAAATCGCACGTCGTCTCAATTCCTAGCTCCAAAAATATATATAGAAATATTTTAGATTCTTACAAGGAAAAACAAGGTCTTTACATCATTCCATCTTTCAATATTTTCATCCCTAAAATAAAAAACTAAACAAATAGATTAAGATTCTTTGCCTTTATCTGGATCTCCCACTCCAATGATCTATCCCAAAAGTTCCCATGCTTCCACAACACACAAACCAAGGGGATGCTCCATCCAAATAGGGTCCTCTCTTATCAATCCTTGATCGCAACTGTGTGATCTATAAAAGTGGATCCTTCATCAAATTATAGCTCACCCAAATCAGTAACGTGCATGGGGTAATGCACATATTTCCTCACCTGTGACCGGTGGAAAACTTTTCACACCCACTCCAACTACAGTGTAGGGAAAGGAAATAAGCAACATCAGCAACCCCTATAAAATCTCAAACAGTCTGATGAACCTTATAGATAGCTTGCCTCCCCATAAAAATATATGTAATCCTCATCATGGGGAGACTATCAAGAAAACATGGACTCCCTGATCGAACTCTAAGGTCCTACTATGTTGATTTTTGTGAGATTTATACCTAATCTGGGTTGTCCTTATCTACTCATAGATAACTTGGACCTTATCTGTTGTTACCTACACCATCCCTGGACCTATAAGAGATGCATCACCAATCCCTGTCTAGCATAAGGGTGGATTTTAGGGTCTCCCGTATAGGTATTATAAAGTTTCCATGCATATAGATAGTGGTAGTTATTATTGTATTCAAACTCTACTAAGGGAAAGTGATCCTCCCCACTCTGGTCAAAGTCTAACACACTAGCCCTAAATGTATCCTCCAACACCTGGATAGTGTGCTCAGTCTTCCCATCTGTCTAGGGGTGAAAAGATGTAATCATTCTCATATGGTTCCAAAATTACTCTTTTAGGCCTCTCTACAATCATGACATGGACCGCACATCATGACCAGAGACAATAGTCGAGGGCACCCCATTAAGGTGAATAACCCCCCATATGTACTTCTTCCCCAAAATCTCTACTAAAATCTACTCCCAAATAGTAAGAAAGCATGCCGACTTTGTGAGTCAATTAACTATCACCCAGATAGCATCGCAGCCCTTAAATTTTTATGGGAACCCTACCACAAAGTCCGTAGATATTCCATCCCATTTCCACTTCGAGATCTCAAGGGCCCATAACAGGCCTTATGGAAACTGGTTCTCAGCCTTCACCTGCTAACAAGTTAGACACCAAGATATGAAATCAACCACACTCCATCTCATGATGGCCCACAAAAAACTACCACTAAAGGTATCTGTACATATTCCCAACACTGGGGTGTACAACCATGGGAGAATTTTGGTACTCCCTCACCACCTATACCTGCATCATAAATGGGACCACTGTCCATCCTTGGAAATTGATGATGTGATTCCCTCTATTAGAAAATCCATATGGTGAATCTATTAAGGGTAAATGTTCATGAATGACATCATAGTTGATGCATCCCAACTGGGGTTCTATCACACACTCTAGATGCAGAGGATTCAACACCATTGACTAAAGAAAAGTTGCACCCTCTTGCTCAACCAGGTTTAGCTGTAAGGAATCCAATTACTCAGACGCCACCTTCACCAAATGAGCCTGGGACTTCCTACTGAGGGAATATGCTACAAATTTTCCCTTCCCCAGAGTATAGACTATCTTGAATTCATAAACCTAAAGGAACTCCAACTAGCACTGCTATCTTAGGTTCATGTCTCTCTATACAAAGACATACCTGTGACTCTGATGGTTTGAGTAAACCATGAAGCGCTCTTCCAGAAGATAGTTCCTCCACA
Source organism: Viscum album (assembly GCA_963277665.1). Classification (NCBI taxonomy): domain Eukaryota; kingdom Viridiplantae; phylum Streptophyta; class Magnoliopsida; order Santalales; family Viscaceae; genus Viscum; species Viscum album. The sequence continues at coordinate 1,544,280,546 of OY728153.1, read as the reverse complement.
TCCTTATATTGAAGACTACTGCTACCATACCTAGTCATGATTCATGTAGTTATACTTGTGGGTCTCAATTTACTTAACCTTTATATGATAACTCTTTGTTTCATTAACACACAACCGAGACAAATTCCCAAGGCAACACAATACACTATGTACTTCATTCCCTCCTCTGGTAGTCTCAACATAGGGGCATTCATCACCCTCAAACTCAACTCCTCGAAGTACCTCTAACACTTCTTAGTCTAGGTAAATGATTACCCTTTCCACATCAAGGAAGTGAAATGGGCTACAATCCTAGAAAAGCTTTCCACAAACCTCTGGTAGTACCCTGTAAATTCAGAAAAACTCTTTACCTATGACACACTCTTATGTGGATCCCAAGTAATCAATGCATCAATATTCATTAGGTCCATGACCAAACCATGCTCATAAATGACATGCCCTAATAAGTGAACCTCCTAAAGGTATAACTGGAACTTCGATATCTTTCTATAAAGTTGGTAGTCTCAAAGTAAATATAGGACCATCCCCAAGTACTCTATATTCTCCTCCTCCAACATAGAGTAGATGAGTATGTCATCGATGAAGACAAGCAAAAATAGGTCCATGTACGGTTATAAGATCCAATTCATCAAATCCATAAACATGGACAGGGAATTAATTACATCAAATGGAATCGCTAATAAATCATAGTTTCCATAGAGACATCATAATACCATCTTTGAAATATCATCCTCAAAAACACTCAACTGGTGGTAGCTGAACCTGAGATCGATCTTCAAAAACCATCTTGCACCTTGAAATAGTTCCAACTGGTCATTAGTCCTTATCAAGGGTTACTTGTTATTTATCTTATCTTGGTTTAGGTGATGATAATCAATGAAAAATCACAAACTCCCATCCACCTTTTTCATGAACAAAACTGGAGCTAGACAAGGGGACACACTGGGCCTGATGAAACCCTTATCTTGAAGGTCATCCAACTACTACTGTAGCTCTTAGAGCTCAGAAGGGTCCATTTGATATGACGAGGAAGATATTAGACCTATCTTGAGATGTAAGTTAATACAAAACTCTATATCTTTCCTCATAGGTAGTCTCATAATGTCTTCCGGTAAGACAACCATAAATTCCTCCATGAATAAAGGAATCTAGATTCCTGAAGAGCCTACTTCACCAAGGGATACACTCACAAATTTATGGGTGATGGGATATAGCCTCATTATTACAACACCCACTCACCCTTCCATGAGACCCTACCCACCTGTAAATGAGAATCTCATCCCATCAGTATGAAGAAATCTTACTTGTATCTGGTGAAATCAATCCGGGCTCAGACTTTAGAAAACCAATACATACCCAATATGATTTCATAGGGATATATCATGGTGACCAAAAGTTCCCATCTGAAACTCTCCCCACCAAGTGATTTCTCACACTATTAGTAGATAAAAGATATAGAAGAATCATTCCCTGTAGAAACAGTAAGACAAAGATGATCGACTAACACCTCAAATGGGAGCTCTATCACTCACACCAAGAGTATAGAGATGACGGAATGACTCAAACATATGCCTATTAATATTGTGGAAAAACTATAATAAACATACATTGTACCTCTAATAATATTGTGTGCCACTAGGTTATAAGCCTCCATATCTTGCAGCTATTCATAGCCCCGACCACCAGTTCCCTGAGCCTAACATGGGACGCATGATAGTGGTGGTATAAAGATCTCATTAAGCCATCCACCACCCAAAACTCCTCGCCCTACTCCTTTTCTAGGTCCGCCTTCTTAGGGGGCACCCTACCCTCAACTAGGAGACCCCTGATCATAGTGATGCCTCAATCATGGTGGTTCATTAGCTATCTGCCTGTGCATTTTAGAATGTTTGGTCAGAAAATCATGTGCCATGTGACCTCGACTATCATAAGAATTTCACCACTCCTATCCGGGATTCCCTATTACTTTGAGATTCCCCATACCACATGCATGATCCTAATCCTAAAAGTTCCCATGTGTTGAGATCTTATTGACTGACGACTGCTAGCTACTATAGACGACTCAACTCTATAACAACCTATACTAGATATAGCTATCTGGAATCCTTCTGACATGAAGGTCTCTATCACCAATTCCTACTCCAAAACCCCAACATAGGTAGGGATGCAAAAGGGTATCACACTAACACATATATCTTTATAGAGTCCCTACTCAAAATTCCATGCTTGGAAGTATCTTTCCTAGATCATGTAAAGGGAGTCCCGTGTAAGGTCTATGAACCTCACAACATACTCAACCACTATCACCCCTTATTAATTTAGCTTCATAAGCTCATGAATCTGAACCGATCATAAATAGGATGGGTAGTACTTCTCAAGAAACAAGTACTATAAGTTGAGCCATGAGAATGTTGAATCATCATGAATTTTCATAACATGACTCCACCAGAACCCAAATACTCCATAGAAAAGGCTATCTACTAGAATAACCACTTATCCTTTGGTGTCTAGATAATTTTGAAAACACAAACCAATGACTCTATCAAATCCTCTACCGCCTGGAGATCTTACTCACCATGGAACCTTAGTGGCCTTTGGCAATAGAACTCACAGAGTGCACTAATACTATGAGCATCATCATCCTTATTTGCTGGTATGATCTACTGATCAATAGGTGGGGGTGACTTGACCTGTCCACCTGGAGGAATGATCTCATGGGATGGAACCTAAACTAAGACCTCATAACTTATTGTATTTTCATCATAATCTAAAACAGGTAACCTACCTAGCTGTCATCATAGAGGCAAGATTTACCATAATCATATGAGCATACACAGACACACACACACACACACAACGGGAAGAAGACACAATAAAGAGAGTTAAAGACTAAATCCTATATGATGCATGTACCATTTGCCCCTACAACAAATGTCTCAGTATGCCGAGTCGATAAGAAGGTAGTATAGGTCCTGGTGAATGGTTAGGTCAGCCGTCACACCAACAATGGATTCCCTGGATTAAATGATTCACTCAAAACACATTTATTTTTTCCCTAAATCCCAACCAAATCCTCATAAGGATACTACACCAAAAACCATACCAAGGAATGAACTGGCTCTGATACTGATCTGTCACGACCCGACCCAACTAGGGTTCAAGAAATAACTACCCTAAGATTGCCTCTATAGGCCAGGGGTGGAAACAAGCACCAAAAGGAACAACCTAAATCAGATGAATTTTTCTAATGTACCTATATGCACACACCCAAACATCTCAATATTTAAGTGAAGAGGAATAATAATAAAAAAATAAAATAGCTAGAATATAAACTAAGTATGCAAAAACTCTAGGATGTAAAAGATTATGATAGTGTAAACTAAAAAGTAAAGGGAGAAAATACATGCCCAACCAAAAGATATCCCAAACTGACAACATTGGAAAGCAAAATAATTCTGAGATATCCTAGGTAATAATATCTAAGCTCCGACCACCGTATATGGTCTAATGCACCATGTATCCCTATGATCCTCTGTAGTCACTACAGACCTATATACTATCTTTATAAGACACGAAACATGTGGAAAAATCCTATGCATGGGTGAGTATATAAATACTTAGTAGGATTACCCAAAATATAAAGGGGGGTAAGTAAGAGACATGATAGGAATAGATAGATAATAGACATCTCAACCCAAAGAATGAGAGTAAATAACCAAAAAAATGGATAAATATATATACATACAAATGTATATACATATATATATTTACACACACACACACACATATATTCTCAAATAAAATAAACCCAAATGAGAGAGAATGCAATCTCAATCTTATATCTGAACCAAGGAAAAGAATTCCATCAGTTCCAGAAGTCCATTAAAGGTGCCCGGTATCCCATGTGTCTTCCCAATAGAAAAAATCCAAGTCAAATCACACCTTGATACTATGACACATTATCAAGGGGAAACCATATCTAGATAGAGGACCCATGCCTTGGAATAACAGGAAGGTTCCACTTAGTAGATAGCTAGAGGGCCCATTCCCAGCCTAGCCATAGGGTTCCACTTTGATGATCGAGGACCCATGACCTGACTCTCTAGGAGGGTGACACTCAATAGTTTATAGAGGACCCATGACTAGCCCAACTGAAGGCTCTAACTCTATTAGTTTAGGACCCATGCAATGATATAGTAGGAGGGTTCCACACAAATAATAAATAGAGGACCCATGCTTGACCTAGCTAGAGGGTTCCACTCTCATAGTCGAGGAACAATGTCATGTCTCTATAGAAGGGTACCACTTGATTTATAGGTAGATGAACCATTCCCTATCTCATTAGGAGGGTACTAATATAAAATTAGATAGAGGAACCATGCCATTTCCCATAGGAGGATACCACTCTATAGATAAGTAGAGGACCCATGCCCATACCAGCTAGGGGGTTCCACTCTAAAGTCCTTGGTGATCCTTCCCAATCATTACCGTCATCAAGCATCACCGAAATAATTTTCATTCTCATAATATATCTCATCGTATCCCAAAATCCACTACAAAGGTCACCACCACATTCTATATGGGAAAACACTTAGGATAGACTACTTGTGGGTGAAAATTCAAGTCTAAATAAAGAAGATACGATAGGTTAAATTTTCATAAAAAGGAAATGGGGGGGGGGTATATGGTGTGTGAGGTGACCCACACAACATGTGGTCCTGCTCCACCAACTTTACATGATACTATCGATACACATCTCACTACTCATATATCACTACACATCGTGTATGCGAACTACATGACATGCCTTAGCCACCCAGGGTGTCACCCATGCCTCCTAGCCATGTTTTTATACTTATACCCTTGTTGATGTACTTCAGTACATGGAGTGTATCTCCAAATGGGGTTCCTCTTGTGTCTCTGGCCTTTTCCATATATCCCGGCACATGGCATGTGCCTAGCCATGCCCATTCCCATGTACTCCCAGAGTATATACTATCCTGCCATTACAAGGTCACATGACATGTGGGGGTCCCACATGGAATGTGATACTTATAATTACGTGAAGCCTTAGCCGCTACAAACTATTCTTGACATTCCATATGTTCTTAGGACTACATGGTATGTAGTTATGTTTTTCAAAAAAACATAGATCTGGTTTCCATGCTCTAGATATGGTATTTCTACCTTTAGATCTGTTGTTTGACCACCTAAGATTGGTGGATCTCGTACTTTCTTCCCATTTCTAGCCATCCAGTGGCTGAAAATTCGATTCCGTTGATTTCAACAAAGGCCACACAATCCACCTCACACCATCGTGCCTCTTATCATACCACTCGGTCTTGGATATAAAAAATCTATGAGATCAACACCAGTAATACTATGATTCATCCTTGATTTCCAATACATTAATTGCATGTGAAACCATTGTGAATCTGAGGGTCTGATCAGGGTTGGTCTTTACCAGGAACATCAATTTGTGACCCGATGGTCGAAAATTACTAAATAGAAGAATTTTTGAGAGAAAGGCACACGAATAAGGGTTTAAAAATCATTTTCCAAGTGTTATTGGCCAAAAAATACAAAAAAGGATAATTTGATGTGATAAAATCAAATAAACAATTTAATTTAAGTACATGGGAACATGAAATTGTCCATAATCAGTACAGATAAAATAAAGGTATTGATCATGGTCAACAATTTAATCAAAAGAGGTGGAAACCACAAATGAAGGGTCCTAACTAAATATTGGATTGTTTTTCATCAAATAACATGATCTCCAATGATCAATAGGAGTCATTTCATTCATTGTGCTTCAATATGGTTCGATCTGAAGCCTCGTTGTTGTCAGATATCAATTCACCAATATAAGGAGGAAGAATGCCTCTCAATTCTCATAGGTTTTAAACGGATAATCCTAGAAAAATTTACATAACAAGGAATTTATAGATGAAATCCATTGTGTTAATTTAATGAATTAATTAAATTAATAATTTAATTAATCCACTAAATGTACCACCAATGGATGTCTTATCCAAACACCATGTACAGACCCATTTTAGATCACACCTTGGGTAAATCTTGTGTTTCAGACTCAATCATGGTCTCTAATTTCTGATATGTGATTCCATTTAATAGTTATCCAATTTTCTTTAAGAAACTATGTGTACATAATATAAAATATATTTAATATTTTTATAAATTTAATTCTGGTCACACCGATCTTCAAAATTTCACACCATCTCAGTGACTAGCTCCAAAAATAAATATAGAAATATTTCAATGTATTACAATGAAAAATAGGGTCTCTATAGAAATAATATTTGAGGATACCCCATGAAGTCATATGATCTCCCACATGTAACAACTCCACAAACTTTCAACTAATCTCTTCCCCTAGGTAGAAAGTAAGTGAGCCTATTGGTATGTCGATCGATAATATCCTAGATAATATCACAACCTATCACTATTCATGGAAGACTTATCACAAAATATATTGATATGCTATCCCAATTCTATTCTAATATCTCAAGAGGTTGAGTCATTACTACTAAAACTTGATGTTTTTCCTTTACCTATTGAAAGTAAAGGCATAGAGAAACATAATTAGAAATAATACACCTCATAACAACCCAAAAAAACTGCCACCGAAGGTCCTAATACATCTTTTCCACTTTTGAATGTACTGTTAAGGGGGGGGGGGTATGAAACTCCCACAATACCTCTTCTTATAATGCGATCAAACCACTCTCACCCTTATAAAATGATGGAATTTTCCTTATATTTAGAAAAAATTCATGGTATATATTCTGAAGATATATGATCATGTATAAATTCACAATCAATGTATCTCAAGCATACCTTTCACACACACTAGAGAAGCGGTGGAGTCACTACCATTGATTAAAGACAATTTTTTCTTCTACTCTCAACCAGGGTTAGCTGTAAAGAGGATAAATTCTCTGAAACCTCCTCTATCAAACAAGATTGGGATTTCCCACTAAGGTCATCTACTACTATGTTTCCCTTTATTGAAGTAGAAAATATATCAAATTCATAGTACTGAAAAAATTCTATCCAACATCTCCATCATAGGTTAAGGTCTCTTTGGGAAAATATATAATTGAGACTTTGGTAGAATGAGTAAACCATAAGGTGCTTACCCAAATGATAATTCCCTCACATTATGAAGTAGAAGACTAATATTTCGAATTCCAAATCATGGATTGTGTAGTTTTTCTCATGGGGTATCATTTTCCTCAACCAATAAGTAATCACTATATATCTTTACATCAACACACACTTGATTCCAAGTCTAAAGGAATCATAGAACACTATGTACTTGGCACCCTCCTCCATTAGTATCATAATATGAGAACTAGTAAACCTCCACCTTAGCTCCTTGAAGGATTTTTTACATTGCTCAGTCAAGTCGAATGACTTCCCTTTACATGTCAAGGAATTCAACGAGGCCAAGATCCTAGAAAATTCTTCCATAAACCTTTGATAGTACCCTACCAATCCGAAGAAACTCCAAACCTCCAACACACTCTTGGGTGGTTCCCAAGCTAGTACTGCCTTTATCTTTACTAGGTCCACCACTATAACATGATCAAAGAAGATAAACCCCATAAAGTGAACCTCTCAAATCAAGAATTGACACTTCGAGAGCTTACCATAAAACTAGTGCTCCCAGAGTAAGTCCAGGACCATCCTCAAATGCTCTATTTGCTCCTCATCATACATAGAGTAAATAAAAATTTCACCATTAGATACAACCGTGTATCGGTCCAAGAAAGGTTGAAATATCCAATTTATAGGCTCCATGAAAATTGATGGGGGCATTCACCACACCAAAGGGAATCACTAGAAACTAATAATGGATATAGAAACATCATAATTACATATTTGGGTTTATCCTCCTTGTGAATCCTCAAATGGTGGTAGCTAGAACTGAGATAAATCTTTGAGAATGATCTCATGCCTTTCAAATAGCCGAAGAGGTCATCGATCCTTGAAGAGGGGTATTTTTTTATTCATCATCACCTGATTTAGGTGTCAATAATCAATGAAAAGACTCAATCTCCCATCCATCTTCTTAATGAACAACATTGAAGCTACATATGGGGACACACTATGTATGATCAAAAACCTTTATCAAAGGCCCTCCAATTGGATTCCATGTTCCCAAAGCTAATTAGAGTCCATATGATATGATAGAAAATATATCAATGTGGTCCTAGGGTGAAATTCAATGCAGAAGTTAATCTCTTTCCTTATTGGAAGTCCCAGAATATATTCAAAGAAGATGTCCATATAATCCTCCACTACCACTGGAAGTCATATGTCAAATGATTCCACTACACCAAGGGATGAAATTTCCATTTTATGGGAGATAGGTTGTATCTTCATCCACTTGATCCCAGTAATTATTCTAGTAGGTCTTTCTCATAATTGAAGGAAAATATCATTCCATATTATCATAAACATCTAACCATCATGTAGTGACAATCTATCTAGGTGCATACCATATATAACTAGTCTATACCTAGAATACCGTCGTATGGCTTCATTGCAATAACCAAGAGTTCCCTTGTGAAACTCTCTCCACTGAATGCTAGATCACATTTTCATCAGTTGTGAAAAATAGAATAATATCTCTCTATAAAAATTTCTAAACACAATTGATGGTCTAAAGACTCTATAAAAATTTATATCTCTTACACAAGGGATATAAAAATTAAGGAATGACTTATTCCTATTTTTATGAGTACCAAAAATAAAGTAGAAAATTCATAGATTGTACCTCAAATCATCTCATGCACAACCTAATCATATCCCTCTATAGCTTGAAACTAAATATGCTATCTACCTATATTCCTTTTGGCCTATCATGGACTACCTAGGGGAGGTGGTGTTTTTAGGTCATAATATCATCCTCCATCTAAATATTCACCTCCTAGGTCTTTTATATCTCCTCTATTAGCATTTCCTACCTCAAGGATTCCCTAAACACCCCTAGGGGACCCTTGATCATGACTCTACCTCTTCCGTGATGTGTGTGGACCCATTACTATTGAATCAAGTACTATATACTAATAATTCATAAAATTTATTGATGAAATTAATATATATGGATATCTTTACTTAATTATATATAATTATTATTTCTTTATGAAATTTAAGGAATAAAAGAACGAAGTTGAGAACTATCTTGTTAAGAAGATAAAGAGGCTCCATTTAGACCCCAGTAAAGAGTATCTTAAATAAGAGTTCATTTACTATTTATGGGAGTTTGAGATATGATCCCAACTCACTCATACTTATAAACCATAATGAAATAGTGTATGTGAAAGGATAAAACACAACTTATTCGACGTGGTGTGATCAATGATGAGTCATGTAAGTATTCCATTAACCTTTTGGGGATAGGAATTACAAAAAATGAAACATATACTAAACTAGGTGACAATTATAGTGGAAACCATTATTACATATGAGATTAGGTATAAAATTAAACCTGTGTTGTCGTATATATGAGTATGGAGTTGTAAGTGTTTTTATAATGCTATACCTATAAATGAAATTTTACCCAGAGGTGCTAAGTGTATCTTCATAGGATATCCAAATGAAACTAAATGACATTGGCCGCATGAACCCTGAGATAAAATAATCATGGTTAATAAATGTACCACCTTTCTTGAGAGGGAGAGAATCTAAAAAAGTTAGAGTGGTAGTGATATAGATTTTGATGAATAGGAGGCTCATGATACACATGAATTAGAATATGAACATATTTTACAAATCCCTATGTAAAAAGATTTTCTAGAAACACAAGTATTGTATAGAAGTACCAAAGAGGATATAGAACACGAGTGATACATTTTCTAGTCATTGAGGATAATGAATAATTATTAGTTGATGATAATAAACCTATGTAATATAAGGAATCATAAAGTGGATAAGAAGCTAATATATGGTAATAAACCATAGATTCTAATATGGATTCCATGTAACAAAACCAAGTAATATTTTAGTAGATCCTCTGATGGATGTAAATTCTGTTGGTTACAAATGGATATTCAAGATGAATCTGTACATGTATAGACAAGTTAGTACCTATAATGTATGACTAGTAAAAAAGGCTTTAAACAACACCAAGTCATTGACTATGATGGAAACTTTTCATCAATTTATATACTAAAATCTATTATAATTATAAATTCCATATAGCTTACTTTGATTATGATATTTGAAAAATGGATTTCAAAACAATGCTTCTTAATGGGAACCTTTTCGAAGATGAATATATGACATAACTAGAAGGGTTTGTGAATCTAAATGATTCTAATAAGGCATCTAAGTTACATGTGGAATGAACTAACCCATATTCCACTGAACCAGTACCTCAGGATGGTACACCACATAGCCTTAAGAAAACCTTACCATATGCTAGAGGCTACCGAATAGTGGTAAGGTTTTATAAGGATATCATGGGAAGACTATACCCTCCAATGAAAGTATCCAAACTATAGAAATAATAGTAAAAAAATATGGAATCTAAATAACCATTGCAAAAAAATAAGGAAAATGCAAATAGATAAGTACAACATCACATGCTTTGACAATAATAGGTATGATATACAATTCTAAGATTTACCATGGTGGATCACATATATAAAGGGAAAAAAATACAAAAAATTAAATGGAAACTAAAAACTAATCCCAAAATATCCACAAGTCCTAACCAATCCCATCATCCATACTTCACCCTAGAATTCCAATAAAAACATACAGAAATGTTCCCTTTCCTTAAACCTGTAACCTGAAATTGATATTCTCTACTCGGGTACCCAATTTCCATGGTTTCTTGAGTAGGGTGTGAGTACAACTTAGATGGCCACCACCACAAACACCCCTAAAATAACCAGTCTATCTAAAAAATCCCTTAAAAAGTACTACTAACAATAGGGTACCACCTAATCAAAAAAATAATACTTAAACCAAAACATGGCCTATAATCCTAGGATCCATAGTGACACCTGAGGTCAGACCTATCCGCTTTGACCAGTTATAGATATCTACGAACATGATGATAGTTATAATAATTTCAGGTTATTCATAAGGTGCACCACCAAGGAAACCATACCCATAAAAACATAAGGTAACCATTGTAAAAAAATTGAAATAACCGATTCTAAGGAATACCACCAAGGAAAATAAAATCATGAATGTATAAGGGAATCCACAGGGGATCCATTAGGCATTCATTTATAACCGAGTCATCTAGAATCCATGAAATTCATCCATATAATTATTCTGAGTTCCATCCAAGATAATCCAAGGAATCCAACCTTGTAATTATTTAAACTAAATACAAGTAACCCTGAGTCCAATGCATTTAGAGTATTAGGTTTAACCATAATATAGGACTACACCTATGGCATCCTATCTTATAAAATCAAGTTGAGTTTTGGGAAATCATACCACAAAATTCACAAAGGTACCCTAAGGGAATCCACTACATTAATCTATGGAATTAAATATATAATACATCACTCAAATAAAAGGGGGATCCATCATGATTCATTTGCAATGAGGAATCTAGGAGGAATCCTAGGTGGCTCATGGAATTCCTTATATTTGAGAATCCTTGAATATAATGAGGTATCCTACCATGGAATCCAAGTGAGACCCCTAACTAAATCCTTTCCCACTCAAGGCATTCCATCCATTTCAAGTCCTGAACTAAATCAAAGGGATAACAACAAGGCATTTCACCCATTATGAATACTTACAGAAGAAAAACACAATTAACCAAATCATTGTTTATAAAGAATTACTTTTTTTATCAATAAAAACCATTATTAAATCCCATGAATTTATGTAATCTCACTTTTCATTTCATGAGATTCTTATTTTTTCCAAAGTATTGTCTAAATATGATACTATCTATAAGATATAAAGGAAAAATACTTATAGGTTTATTACTAAAAATATATTTAACCAACACTATCATTTAAAATACTCATTTTAAGGGAAAAAATTTAATATCTAACAATCAAAATCCACTAGGTCCAATTCAAGGGTTGAATTCATCCTAAAATCATCGATGGTTATGAAATAACCTTTCATAGCCATTGATTTTAATTATAACTTTTTATTTAATTTTCAAACATAAATAACCATTGATCAACCCAAGACCATCCATGATCAAAAACCCAACTAAGGTCACACCTTGCATGACTAAAATTTTTACATGGTTCAAGGCATTCCAGACGAGACATTAAACCAAAAAAACCCAAATTTAAAACATTTAAATTAAATTGAGTTTAAGCACGACTTGTATAGCTTGACCATATCATTCATATACTAATAAAATTAGTGGAATTATGGGTTAAATTTAAGGGACACCCAACCACATTCCTATTGAATCCCACTCATCGAGTATTGAACTCTAGTTTAGACTTAATTGAGAGAAGATGAGAAACCATAAAAAACCCTAAAAATAGGGAATATTAGATAAATATATATATATAGAGAGAACTATAAAACAAATTAAACCAATAATAGAAGAAAAAATATGCTTATAATTACCTCAATCCTTGTAATGCATCCAACAGAAGCTGAGCTAGACACCAGATAGAGATCCACCCAAGAGGAGAGGAGGTGAAGGGGGACACATACAAAGAGTCAACTGGCCATTGTGGGGAAAAAATTGCACATAATAAGAAGAGGGGGTAGAATAAGGTGAAATTATAGGGATTCCCATAATTATAAACCTCAAATGGGTCATTGAATAACCAGTGACCCCAATGAGGCTACTTGGTTTCTAGAAAGGCCACTAGCTAGCCAATGTCTCTTTCAAAAACATGACTAGCCCCAATCCCCTTATTTTTCTCTCCTGAACCCCTAATCTACCACCCTAACATCATTAAATTCCCCAAGTGGATATTTTTATGGGTTACAAACTTCATAACTTGAATATAAATTCCAAATGAAAAACTGACCCCTATACTAACTAGAAAATACAAAATCTCATCAAGACTTAAGGTATATTATGTAAAGTCCAGAATATTTTATTTCAACAACAAAATATAACAAACAAGTATTAAAATACATAAATATTACATCAATTTTTCAAAATACTTAAAAAATTATACAAATAGACACCCAAAGACCATATTATTTTAGTGCCTTTAGAAACATGGAAACATAAAAACTGGTACATTAGTGAGCTATATTATCTTCTAATAGGTTCTTCATGACTAGAAACCTTCTTAGACACATCATAATTAATAAATATCTTCATAACACAGGGATGAAAACATAAAAATGGGTGATCTAAGATTATTAGTAAGGGTAAAAAAGGGATACATAAAAGTATAAACATGAGTATAAGGGTATGAGAACATGACCATAACATTAAAAGATCATAACCTACATATCAAAGATAATAGACATGAATAATGGCATAGAGCTTGGTAGTTCATAAGACATGAATCACATGGAAATAAAGAACATAATCCATGAAATCATAACGTAATAATAAGTCATGGAATTTTGGCATGCATAAACATGTGATACCATTCCTTATAAGTCAAGACCTATTTACAGAACATATCAAGGCACTTCATGGGAACTGCACCTACTGGGAGAGACACACAACCATACCTAGTTTTAGTTCTTTTATTATGAGGGATTTTTTACCCTATCTTTCCATAATAGATCATGTTTCCCCATATTCCATCCTCATGGTGACTACACATATTGGCTGGGACACACCGCCATCCCTAGTCACAATCCTTTCCTTATAAGGGATCAGGTTTCCCCATCTTTCCATAACGGACCAAGCCTATCGACTTGATTCCCATAATTATCTCAAGAGATATAAATATTTACCCAATTCATTGGAGGGAGATATTGGTCCCACCTATATCATAATAAAATCATTCATACATGTGCCATAAGATAATAAAACATTCATCATATCATAACCCACAAAAAGAGATGGGTTATATAAACATTAAATCATAAACCATGAAATGAAATGGGTATCATTAAAATTTCATCACATTAAAACCTATAGAAAATATATATGTTTCATAATTATTCAATCAAAACATAACCTATGAAAAGAAGAGGGTTTCAAAAGTACATAACCCATGGAATAGAAATGGATTTCATAAGTACCATTCCATACAGACATAAACCATTCAAGAAAGAATATGAATAAAACCTTTGAATCATCTCCTAGTAGGGAATGAGCAACATCAATGAATGTTATCTCAGATGAAAAATAAGTTGGAAGGATATTTTGAAAATATTTCTTCAGGTAAATATAATTTCTTCTTTGAAAAATGTTTTTTAGAACATAACACCATTTGAACACCATTTTATAGAAAACAAACTTGAAAAATTGTAAATGAATATTTGAAAAAATTTTGGAAACCTTTTTCTTTAAAAACATATAACTAGATCTTGAAAATGTTTTTAAAACCTTTTTATTTTAAAACTTATAAAAGAAGCTTAAAAACATTTTGAAAACCTTTTCCCTTGAAAACTTATAAAAGAAACTTGATTTTTTTTGAAAAGAATTTCATTGAAAATTAATGTGAAAAAAATTTTCTTAAAAATTGACCTTTTAGACATGCAAAGGAAGCTTCATAGAAATGATGGCATATAAATTCGTACATACCATATGAGGTAAAAGGAATATTCCCTTTTAATGGTAAAAAAGGTTATAAGAATTCCTTGTTTGGAAAGTGACAAGAAGATTCATATGAAAACATTGGTAAAAGAAAAAAAGGGTAATTTTTTTATTGATTATATAATAGTATAATATTCTTGGAAACCCTTTTTTGAAAACATGGTTTTTAAGGAACATATATTTTTGATCGAAGGGATAGGTAAAGTCTGACTTTCTTAAAAACACTTTCTTAGGTGTACCCATGTTTTTACCTAAAAAAAGTCATAAAAAACCAAAACAAATAAATAATGTAAGGTATATGGACTAAATATGTCCATAAAATGGGGTTTTACATGTTTCTAGGTCATTTAGTCTCTTAAGTTTAATATTTATTCCCTTATTAGGCTTAATTTTACCTTAATCACTGTGATTAATTTTAACTACATTCACAAATCATTTAAGTCAAAATTAAGTTGATATTATTAGAAATTAGAAATTATGCTGATTCAAAATATGAAATATATTTTTCCAAATTCCAATCACATAAGTGATAGAAATTAATTTAAAATTAATCCTGTATACGGGACGACACTGCAGGTTTTAAAAGTAAAAAACATCCAAAAGTTTGCCATGTTTTTATACCCAATTTCAAAGTGAAATTAATTATAATGAAAAAAATTGGATTAACTGATAAAAATATGATATAATTTAACTTTTCAAATAATTTAAAATATAATTTAACCTTAAAAATAAATTATATGAAAAAATATTTTTGAATTAAAATTCAATATTTTTAACTATTCATTTAAAAATAAAACCTTATAGAAAAATACCAAAAATTTATCCAAACCTAATTTGTATGTTTTTATTTAAAATATGAAGTTTATTTTAAAATATTAAATCTATACAAGTTCCAAAAATTGGATTTAAAATTGTTTCTCCATAAAAAGGCAATAAAACTACCTTTTAAAAAATATAGGTTTTTAAGCATAAAATTGGGGTTGTTCTTATCTTATGTCTATCAAATCTATTGGATGAATATCAAAAATATTTGATTGAATATATAATATATATATTACATTAATATCACTCACTATATTTAATTAATTTAATTCATTAATAAAAAACACCATTGGGGAATAAAAATTAAAAATACATACTTTATATTCAATTAGATATTATATCTTAAATTCTAATTAATTTGTAACCTATGAATTAATATTATATTTGTGTAAAAAATATATTTTCATAAGTTAGTTAATACTTGTAATAACCTCTAATTTAACATCTAGTTTATATCTTATTATATTAAATAATAATATATAATTGTTTGGTAAAACTCAGTCTTGCGTGTTACACAAGACATCGAGGAGAGTCATTATTGCATGTAACACAAGCTATCCTCGACGTTCTATGTAGAGAAATGCTAAAATTTATGTTGTGTGTAGTGCATTATTAACTGGGTATTATGTATAAAACAAGCTAAATATAATGATTTAATATAAAATAAACTATTTTTAGTGTTACATGAAATGCTAAATATAAAAAAGAAAAATTAATTCAAAAAAATCAAAAAATCTAAGGGTGTCACATTAAAATCCTTGTTTCCTCTTTTATCCTTTGAGTTTTTATGTGGATTCATGTTTGGATGAATTCTTGAGAGATTTTAGTATCCTATAGAGGTTTAAAGGGGTGTTTTGGTGTTTTTCTATCCAAAACAAGTTACACCATGGCTTGGTGAAATATGTGGTGGCACTAGTGTGTGACTTGGTATAAAATAGAAAAGGTGTAAAGGGAGTAGACAATCCATGGAAAATACATGGTGCATGAGAGGTCCTATTACCTGCTACGATCTAGAATAACCCATTATTCCCATTTTGGAGGGTGGAGTAAGGGGGAAAATAGCTTGCTTCTCATGGACGTGCCATATGGGAACCTGTTTTGGGATTTATGTTTAAGGACACCACAACCAAGGCCAGGTTGTGGTGTAGGGTGTGGTGATGGTTAATGTCCCCTTTTGTAGATTACATTCTCCCCTTCCTCCTTATATATTCTTAAATTTTCCATGTTTGGTTGTTAAACCATGTTCAAACATCACATGGGAGTGATTAATATCATTTTAACTCATTCTCCATTGATTAAACCTCTCATTTTTTCTATCCTTATATTTATTAATGATTTCTAGGAGTTTTTTGATAGAAGTATGATTGATTTTGTATCCTTACTATGAGCTTTGATTTCCTTGTTGTGATCGATCTTTCCATCCCTTTGATTGATCTAAGGACTCCTTACTTCCTCCTTTTCCAATTCTTCTATTTTAGGGAGATTCAGTGGGGAACCTTGTGAGTTATTCTTATTCTAGATAAAATTTTATTCTCCTTCTTTAGATGATACTAAAATAGGAATATTATGGTTATGTCTAAGATATATCATGTAACTTAGTGGGGGTTTAATCAATGCCATTGGAAATTAGATCTCCCCGAGGACCATTGTTGTCTATAAACTTCTGAGAGGTGAAGTTGTTGGAAAATTATTCAATGGAGAGTCTCTAATATTCTAGTTTTAAAATTTATCATTAACTAGACTTAGATTCTACCATTGGTGGTGGTTTTCCTTGTTTATGTTCTGTTCTACCCCTTGGATTGCTATTTATTATGTCTTAATATATAAACCATATTATTTTATGTGAAACTGGTTCTAGTATTTCTTGGCACATGATCTTTTTTCGGTTTGTGTGCGAGTATGGTACAGGATATGACACCCTTGATGGACCTTTATGTTGATGTGAATGAAAATGAGGTAGGAATATCCTTACCATTTTAGGTGATTGTATACACTTTTTTATTTATAATAATTCTTATGTTTGAAAATTTTATTCAATCGTGCTTGATAGAGATCATATGTGGGTGTGTGTAGCCCATGATACCCATTTATGATGTTTGATTCCATGAGTTTGTTTTTATCTTATTTTACCTTGTTTAATGTTGATCACATGAATTGTATGTTTATACTATATTCTTATGATGATATAATATGTTTTTACTTGTATGATCTACTCAATTATGTGTCTTACCATGCCTTTAGAGGTTTTTTTCTTGGTACTCAAAATAGGTGGACCATCATGTTATGATTATCCCTTAAAGGGGGAGTGTGAAGAGTTTGTGACAATGGTGATGATAGACCCGAGTATAGGGTATGGGCATGAAGACTTGAAGTTTTGACCGAAGGTAGTGACATTTGGTTTATGAAGACTTGGGGAATGGCCTAAGGCATATATGCGGCACGTATAATGACCTAGGATTTTCATACATAGATATCACATCTTAATTCATTACATAATATAACAATCCATACCAGAATTGTATAGGTCTAGTGCCTTTGGAAACATGTTCACATAAACAACTAGTTCATAAAATATCTACAACATACCCCACTAAGTTATTCATAACTATCACCATTATTAGACATATCATACTTAGTACCTTTCTTCATAACCTGAGAAAGGAAATATAATAAAGAGTGATCTATGATGCTCATTAAGGGTAAACAAGGGAGATATCAATGATTGTATAAGTATAACATGATAAAAGGGTATGTGAAGATGATATTAACATTTTAAAACCATACCCTACATGTCATATACATGGAATAAAGATTTATAGTTTATATGACATGAATCATAAAAAAATAAAATAACATGATCCATGACATCATAAAATTTTCATAAGACATGGATTTATGGCATACATATAAGCATAAAAAATAATTTCCTTAGTAGTAAATGATATTTTAAAAGATTATAATAGTGGAATGGGTTCACTCACAAAACCATCATAGTAGTCAAGGTTCACTCCCAATACTATCATAGTGGTCATAATCCCTTACTGAACTAGGTTCACTCCCCATTCTAGTCATGTTTATCTCATGAGATATCAATATTTAACTAATATATTGGAGGGAGATATAGGTCCCACCCATCACATAATGAAAATCATATATATGTGTTCCATAAGATAATAATGAATTCATTATATCAGAACCCATGAAATGAAATGTGTTTCATAAACATTTCATTATAGCATAACCAATGGAAAAGAAATGGGTTTAAAAACAATTTCATCATATTATAACCCATGGAATAGAAATAGGTTCTATAAAAATATAATCATTATAAACATAAAACATATAAAGAAAGAATAAGTATTGTATCATTGGATCATATCCCCAAAAAATAATTAGTGAAATAAAGTGTTACAGTCTTTGATTAATATAAATACCAATAAAAGATCATAAAAACAACCTTGAGGAAAATAACCTTTCCATTTTTGAAATTACTTATTTAAAAAAAATATGAAATTATGAAGGAAAAAATTTTGTTTGAAAAAAACTTTTAAAATTTTAAAAGAATATTCCAAGAAAAAAATAGGCATAATGGTGAGAAAAACTATTTATGTCATATAAGTTAAAACAACATTACTTATATAATTCTATCAGAAAAGTCCTAAAGAACCTCATTTGAAAAATGAAAAATATACTAATTTCAATCCATTTTGTAAAAATTAAGCATGGTTAAAAATGACTTTAAAAAATAATATTATAATAGTAAAAACATTATTTAAAATATTTTTAAGAAAATATGTATATGGAATAAAAAGGTTTTTCGACCAAAGATATAAATGAAGTTGAATTTCTTTAAAAACATATTTTTGGTCTCTTGAGTATATAAGGTGATGGAAATCAAATGAAAACATTTATTTTTAAGAAATAACTAGATTAAAATAAAATACATGAGTTTATTGAGATATATATCTTAATATTTCATTATTGGAAATTTAATTATAAACCATCTCGATAAATAATGAGATTGTAACATAAAACCCTTACCACTTTGGTAAAATTTGAATCATAAGACCCATGAAATAAATAACCTTATATAGATTTTTATATAATATATTTTTCATTAAAATAATTATAAAATAAAATCATGTATAGTATATACACCACACAAAAAGAAACAGGTGTCTTATAAGGCATGTGTCCCACAAAAATAAATGTGAGATGAAAATCCTTTACCTCAAGTTTTCCTTTTTTTGAAAGAACACTAACCATCTGTATAATAAATTTAAATTTATTAAAATTATATAAAATATAAATTTTTATACCTATAATATCATATATGATCCCTCTATAACATTTAAACACCCCCTTTTATCAATAATTATTTATTAAAATTGTCAATTTTGGATGTTAACTATTTTTTTTATCATAAGTATTTCAGTTCATTAGTTACATTCCCTATAAATTTATCTTGGTTACATCATATCTAGAATATTAATCATAATATAAATATCATATATTTTAATTATATACATATTAATAGTCATCCATTTTCACAACTGGGCCCCAGTGACAACACAAACACCTCGCCATAACATGGTCGTTAGGTTTTGGCCCGCCAGGTACCACAAGTTGCCCGCAGACACGTGGTCCCCACCCTAGGGCCCACCCACATGCTCGAACGAGTAATCTGAATAATGACAGTCCTTACAGGCCAACACATGCCCTTTTCAGTGTGCTTTTTCCTCACTCGCACACACCTCGCCATAACATGGCCGTCAGGTTCTGGCCCGCTAGGTACCTCTAGTTGCCCCGCAGACACATGGTCCCCACCCTGGGGCCCACCCACGTGCCCGAACGGATCATCTGACTAATGATAGTCCCCACAGGCCAACACATGTTCTTTTCTTTAAAATATTTTAAGAAAATATGGATATGGAATAAAAAGGTTTTTCGACCGAAGATAGAAATGAAGTTGATTTTCCTTAAAAACATATTTTTGGTCTCTTGAGTATATAAAATGATGAAAATCAAATGAAAACATTTATTTTTAATAAATAACTAGAGTAAAATAAAATACATGTTTTTCTTGATATATATATCATAATATTTCATTATTGGAAACTTAATCATAAACAATATCGGTAAATAATGAGATTGTAACACAAAACCCTTACCACTTTGGTAAAATTTGAATCATAAGACCCATGAAATAAATAACCTTATATAGATTTTTAAATAATATATTTTTCATTAAAATAATTATAAAATAAATTCATGTATAGTATATGCACCATAAAAAAAGAAACAAGTGGCTTATAAGGCCTGTGTCCCACAGAAATAAATGTGAGATGAAAATCCTTTACCTCAAGTTTGCCTTTTTTAGAAAGAACTCTAACCACCTATATAATAAATTTAAATTTATTATAATTATATAAAATAGTAATTTTTATACCTATAATATCATATATAATCCCTTTATAACATTAAAACACCCCATTTTATCAATAATTCTTAATTAAAATCGTCAATTTCTGATGTTAACTATTTTTTTTATCATAAGTATTTTAGTTCAGTAGTTACATTCCCTATAAATTTATCTTGGTTACATCATATCTAGAATATTAATCACAATATAAATCTCATATATTTTAATTATATAAATATGAATATTCATCCATTGTCACAACTGGGGCCCAGTGACAGCACAAACACCCCACCAGAACATGGCCACCAGGTTCTGGCCTGCCAGGTACCACCGGTTGCCTCGCAGACATGTGGTCCCCACCCTGGGGCCTGCCCACGTGTCCGAATGAGTCATCTGAATAATAACAGTTCTCATAGGCCAACAAATGTACTTTTCAGTGTTATTTTTCCTCACTTTCACACACCCCTCCATAACATAGCCATTAGGTTCTGGCCTGCCAGGTACCACCAGTTGCTCGGCAGACACGTGGTCCCCACCCTAGGGCCGACCCACATGCCCAAATGAGTCATCTGACTAATGACAGTCCCCACATTCCAACACATGTCCGTTTTTAGTGTGCATTTTTCTCACTCACACACACCCCACTATAATATGGCCGTCAGGTTCTAGCCTGCCAGGTACCACCAGTTGCCCCACAAACACATGGTCCCCACCCTAGGGCCCACCCATCTGCCCGAACGGGTCATCTAACTAATGGAAGTCTCCATAGTCCGACACATGTCCTTTTGAGTGTGCTTTGACCTCACTCGCACACACCCTAGGAAACTTCACAGATGGTCACCCATCCTGATCACTACTCCAGGCCAAGCACGCTTAAAAATGGAGTTATAATCAGACATGCTCTTGAAAAGGAAGGTGCACCTTGTTGAACTGAGTTATATCATTTAATCATTTAACCCTTTATCATTTGGGGGTGTTACATTCACCCCACTTAGAGAACAACTTCCTCATTATGGGCCTTATATCTCAACCCAGGCAGTGCACCACCTCTGATACCAAATGTCATAACTAGGCCCCAATGACAACACAAACACCCCTCCATAACATGACCATCAGGTTTTGGCCCAGTTGCCCCGCAGACATATGGTCCCCACCCTAGGGCCCACCCACGTGCCTGAACATGTCATCTGACTAATGACAGTCCACATAGGCCAATACATATCCTTTTTAGTGTGATTTGTCCTAACTCGCACACACCCCACCATAACATGGCTGTCAGGTTCTAGCCTGCTAGGTACCACCAGTTGCCCCACAGACACGTGGTCCCCACCCTGGGGCCCACCCATGTGCCCGAACGAGTCATATTACTAATGAAAGTCTCCATAGGCCGACACATGTCCTTTTAAGTGTGCTTTGACCTCACTCTCACACACCCTTGGAAACTTCCCAGAAGGTCACCCATCATGATCACTACTCCAGGCCAAGAATGCTTAAAAATGGAGTTATAATCAGACAAGCTCCCGAAAAGGAAGGTGCACCTTGTTGACATGAGTCATATCATTTAGTCATTTAACCCTTTATCATTTGGGGGTGTTACATTCACCCCCCTTAAAGAAAAAATTCCTCATTATGGGACTTACATCTCAACCCAGTCAGTGCACCACACTTAAGGCTGGGTACCACCTCTAATACCAAATGCCACAACTGGGCCCTAGTGACAACACAAACACCCTGCCATAACATGACCGTCAAGTTCTGGCCTAGTTGCCCCACAGACATGTAGTCCCCACCCCGGGGCCCAGCCACGTGCCCGAACATGTCATCTGACTAATGAAAATCCCCACAGGCCAACACATATCCTTTTTAGTATGCTTTGTCCTCAATCGCACACACCCTGGATAACTGCCCAGAAGGTCACCCATCTTGATCACTACTCCAGGACAAGCACGCATAATAATATAGTTCTAATCAAACATGCTCCTAGAAAAAAATGTGCACCTTGTTGACATAATTCATATCATTTATTCATTTAACCCTTTATCATTTGGGGGTGTTACATCTATAGGAGTTAGAAAAAGAAAAATGAATTACACCATTCATTGAGACGGTAGGCTGTACGTACACCTAAACACTGTCTTCATTTTTCAATGGATGGAATGAAAGAAAGGTAAATAATAATTCACCTTTCATGGAAATTATTATATCATATATATAATATATATTCATAAAACTCATCCTCATTACTATCCAAGTAAAATATAAATGAAAAACGAATCACATCACTTCATGGAGGTGGTAGTCCACACCTACGCATGAGCGATGTTATTATTTCCCCAAGGATTGGATAGTAAAAATGTAGACATGATATTATCATTAAATAAGTATAATTATGTCATAAATGTAATATATAAAATATTATACCCACCATAATACCCATCCATAAAATATGGTGATGAAATATGAATTGTATCGCTATGTGGAGATGGTAAGTCGTACACATGCACGAGAAGTACTTTCACATCTTATTTGATGGGGGAGGAGAGAGTATAGTGGTATTTTAATAATCATAATAAAATTTTAGTATATTTAGGAAACTTAATTCATTATATTATTACAAATAATATATATTTATATGAGGTAGAAAATAGTAGAAAATAAATTGATCAGTTAAGATGATTACATTTTCTTTGAAATGAATCTTTTAGATCTCCTCTAAAGGGATCTAGGGTTAGTATTTTGGGAAGAAAAAAAATCTAGAATGTGGATAAGGAAGTTTAGAAGATAAATTGGTAGAGTTTTGTTTCACTAAAAGGCTCAAAGTGGTTTAAAGAAGTGATGGAGGAAGTGCCCTTTTATAATTGAGGTGAGGGGAAGTTTAGTAATTTATCAAAAGATTAAATTATAATAAATTAATTCTCAAGAAAAATTCCTCCAAATGGGAATTTAATCAAATATAATGCAATATAGGGTCTTAATCACAAAAAGCAATATAATTTAGTTAAGTTTTTGTGTCATGTTAAACCTTATCATTTCAATTAACATTTAGTTAACTGATTTTAATTTTAACTACGGTAATAACTTTTTCAACACTAAAGGATTGAAATTTTTACTTATAAGGTTAAAATTTTCCCATAAATAAAACATTTATGGAAATTTATACCATATCATAACCAAACTTTATTATTTAAATATTTTTATGATTTTTAAATAATTTAATAAAAAATATTGTTTTGATAAAATATCATTATTGTCAATTTTGAAACTATTCATTTAATTTGACTTTAATAATATCAAGAAAACAAATAAAATTCGGATATAATATTTTAATACATTAATAACATGTTATATTAATCTATAATTTTTTTGATCAAATTAATTATCTCAAATTATACTAATTTTTATATTTTTAATATCATTTATTTTCTTTTTTCAATAATTGAATAATTAATATCTCAGTGATGTGTAAGAATTTAAGGTAATTATTTCTTCACTAAAAATTAAAAATAAACTACCATACTAAATATTAATAATTTATATTTAAAATGAATATTTTTAATCTAATATATCATCTCTTTATCCCCATGTTAAAAATATTATAATTATTAAAAACAAGAGTGATATTTTTTACTTTTCTTTACATAAATTATTATAATGGTGATAATCAAATTCAAATGGTAGGAAAAGGACACATAAACAAATATTTGATAATTATAGACAAAATGGACTTATAAAATAAAAGTAAGGTAAGTGTTAGGGTCATTTAATTTCCCATATCATATTATTTTTAACCCTTAATTACCCGATTTACCCTTTTACCGTGGTAACAAAAATTACTATGGTTACTATTCATAATGACTAAAAATTAAAGGAAAAAATTTACCAAATTTGGACCCCATAATTAAAAATATAGAATCCATTTTTAAAAATTCAAAACATATAAGTTTCATAACTTAATTTAAAATCTAACTGAAAAAATGTAATGGAAAACAATTTTTTCAAAAAAGTACCCTTTTAAAATATAAAATGTATTTATACTTAATTCAAGTATAAAAATAATTTTAAAAAAACACAATTGGATTATTTTATAATTAAAGGAACTTCTAAAATTTAAAAATTAATCCAAAATAGAATTTTAATTTATAGTTACTTTAAAAAAATATACAGTTTCTAATAAAAATCAGTATTATTTACCATTCATTGAATAATCAAACTTTTTAAAAAAATATAAAATTTTCACAATAAACTAATTTTGATTTATTATTTTAAAAATAAATTTCATTTTATCAAATTAATTTTAAAAAATCTCTAGAAATTAATTATAACATTGTTTCACAAAAATTATTAAAAATCATTTTTGAGAAAAACGTATTTTTGGAGTATAAAATGACTTTTCTAAAAAAAATAGATTGATTATTTATAAAGAATATGTAAATAAATTTATATTTATTGAGTCCTTTATATAAATATTTTATAATTCAATTAATCATATTAATGCTCGATAATCTAATGGCTAGGCGATAATGGTCACTTTAAAGAATAATATTTCAATAGTATATCGCAGTTCATTTAATCTTGGTGTTGTGAGTAACAGAAATTATCCAATAAATAAAATTATTTAAAGATAAATATTCTCTAAAATATTTGGGTGTTACAGTATGATGGATCAGGGCTTGACACAAGACATATATGGGGAATGAAATCCCGAAGGCCTGACCCATGATGGGGCTAGGATACGATGGGTTGGAGGCCCGATCCAACTCAATTCTTTGAGATTGTTAAGTGACATGATTACTAGACTTGTGGATAGATATTGATCACTTGTGATATCCTATTATTATCCTTTTATCATAGAGCCAAAGTAGGTATGACTGAGACTCATGGTGGCTTGGTTAACAGACGAGTTCTCTACATATGGTTATTTATTCTTAGTTTCATATTTATTATTATCATTGATACAACTATTATACTTGTGAAGAATTGTTAAGGACACATTAGTGGTGTACTACCCATTTTTATTAGTAACAACATGAATGGTTATCTCGATGCGCATATAGAATTCATATATAGGGATCTATGTAAGCTCAAGGGGCCTATAGTAGATTGTTGAGCCAAGGAGC
Source organism: Viscum album (assembly GCA_963277665.1). NCBI lineage: Eukaryota > Viridiplantae > Streptophyta > Magnoliopsida > Santalales > Viscaceae > Viscum > Viscum album. Next base: position 1,544,254,475 of record OY728153.1, on the reverse strand, counting down.
ATGAAGCTAAGAGCATCATGATTTTATTTATTTATCTAATTTAACTTTTACTCTGAATTGAATTTCCACACAAGGAGCCCAATTATTTATAATTATTTATTTTTATGACATGCATGCCATCTGATATTGAATTATAATGTCTTATCTTTCACTTTGATTACTCAAAGTTGTTTTATATTTTTTTTATATTGTTGGTGTAAGGATATGATACTGAGGGTATAGTCTCCCCACTAATAGTGTTCAAACTCTCATTTCTAGTCATAAACCTCTTGCATATGGGGAGGTGTCCATGAGGTAATGTGACTCTTTGGGATGAACTTAGTGGTTCGGGTTAGGGAGTAACAAAATGGTATCATAGCATAGTTTTATTCTTTTATTTTGACTAACCTAGGATATGGTAGAAAATAGATAGGATATATGGGACTCGAGTAGAGGAGTGACCATGTTCCAAGATAGATCATATATAATGGACCTTTGAGTTACCATTAACGAGATTAATATTATTGTTTTATGAAATTTGGGTGAATTCATGCATCAAAACTAGGAAAGTAGAATCACATTACACACACAAACACATATTCTATGTTGCATACTAGTTCTTTAACTTAATGTCCTCATTATGCTATTTTTTCGAGATAGACTTATATTCTTCGACCATGTTATATATAGTTTTCCCATATTTTTGTGATATATCTATTGGAATTAATTATTTGAACCTAATAATGATTCTATGTTATATATATATATATATATATGATAATGACTAACATACAGGGATAGAGACCTTGGTTAGTGCTAGGAGCGATATACCTTGGGTTATAGGTAGAATCCATGAAGAACATTTATGTGATCCCATAGATTGATTAGGATATATCCTAATGTCTTTGGTTTTTCCTAAATGTTCCCTTCACATTTATGAATATGCCACCCTGAAGGAGACTGATGGGGCCACCAGATGGTGTGGGTTGGGATGCTCCTACTAGTAAGGATTCCCCATCTCCATCATCAGTTGTGTAGGAGGGTGTAGTAGAGCACATTACCACACTTGCTCTAGAGGTATAGGCAGCGAGTCCACCTTAGTTAGGAGTATTTCTGCTTGTGTATTCCTAGGATAGAGGGGAATCAAGGTCCATGGTTGAATACACTAGAGAATTACATCTCCAACATCCACTAGCATTTTAGGGCATCATAGGAACATAAGATGTTAAGGAATGGATGGAAATCATCAAGGGTGTCTTTGAGATCATAGAGGCACTTGAGGAAAGTAAGGTGAAGATGAAAATTCTAATGCTTTTGGGACCCACCAGAAGATGATGGGGAATGATGGGACAGTCTATCAAACACGACGGTCTCACTTGGGAGTCCTTAAAGAAACTATTTTTCAGGGAATTATTTTCTGATATGTTGAATCTAGATTGAATGTTAGAGTTCATGGAGCTTTAATAGGGGTCTATGAGGCTATATTTATACTTATATATCTTCACCAAGCTACTAAATTTTTCTCTTCTCTTGGTTTGGCACAGAAGTCTTAGAAGTTTGAGATCATTCTTCATTCATACATAAAATTACATGTTCATAGTTTCAACCTAGACACTTTCCCAAAATCTTGTATACAAGTCCTTTACTATATAGAAGGATTTTTGAGGATGATTGAGAATTTTGTGTTCTTACACCTTTCAGTACTCAAGTGGGTGTACCTTTTACTGTTGTGAGGAGTGGATCATTAGGTAGTTGGAATAGGAAGAATAGGGACACATAAATGGGAAGTGGTGAGTAGGTGGAGTAGATTTCATCTTCTTCAGTCCCTCAGAAGGATATCCACATTTCTTAAATTGTGGGAAGATAAAAAATTACCACATGGTCTCCTTTGAACCTCAGATAAAGTTTCATAATTATTAAAATTTGGGCAATCTTCATCAATTTTGGCATACAGATATGAGGTTAGGCTTTCATAAGGGATCAAGGAAAACATGGTCAAGGAACTAGGGATCCATCCAGGGTTATCCACATCAAGATTAGATGATGATGAATTAGGTGAGTCACGTACCTCAGGGGTAGGGTCATGATGCTGAGTTAAGATAAGTATATGTAGTGAACGAAATTCTAGTGGATAGTGGTGAGGGACCATATTCTATTTTAGGTATGATATTTATCACTTCTACATTGTCTAATGATTTATTTGATAATGATTCTTTTGATTCCTTTATATATTCATAAGTTATTGCAAGACTTTACATACCAAAAAATTTTCATTCTAAGTTGCTTTCCCTCGATATACCATTGGGAATGAAAATGGCTCATCTTTAGTGATTCCTAGAGTGTCTTATAGTCATTGTTGATTATGGACATCCACGTGACATATTGATTCTGTATATGATGAGCTTTGATCTGATTCTTAGCATGGATTGGTTGACCAACTTCCTTCCCACATTGATTACTGTTGAATATGGGTATTGTATACATTTACCAAGGGAGAAAGGTTCATGATGACCAATGAGTGGGAGTTGGATTTAGGTATAGTGGTTTTAGACTTGATTTAGCTCAATATGATCATAACATTGATTGTAGGCTTGTCCCTTTTAGAAGGATCAATGGTATCCCCTTGTCTTTACCTCAAGATATGAATCTATATTAGGATTTCTTTCCAAATGAATAAATATGACTTCCCCTTAGTATAGGACTTCTGTTTAATATATAATTCATGCTAAGTAAAAAATATATTTCAATACCCCCTTACCATATAATGTTTATTGAGTTAAAGGTGCTCAAGGTATAACTTGAGGAATTGGAACATAAGGGATTTATGAGATTGTGTATGTCACCATGGGGTGAACCTATTTTTTTTCCAAGAAGAAAGTTGGTAGTATTTGAATCTTTGTATATTACCAAAAGATGAATCATGATAATCTGAATAATAGGTTTCATTTTCTCTAGATCAATGATTATTTTGATTATTTGTGGGGATCACAGTGGTTATCCATGATCTATCTCCACACATGATATCACCTATTGCAGGTTAGAGAAGAGGACATCTCAAATATGGAATTTCAGAGCAGGTATAGGTTATATGAGTAGTTGGTATTACCTTTTGTAATAATCAATAAACTTAAAAAATTCATGGATCTCATAAGAAAGATATTTCACCCATATCTTGACTCATTATATATGGTTTTCTTTGAGGATATCCTCATCTACTCATAAATCCTAGAGCAACATGCTATACATCTCAAGATAGTCCTAAGTACACTTAAATCACATTTGATTTATTCCAAGCTATCAAAGTTACAGTTTTGGATTTAAGATGTAAAATTTTTATGTCATTTGGTGTCCAAGATAGTTATATTTATGGACCTAGAGAAATTTGATACAGTGATTTCCTTGATTTGTCCTAGGAATGTGTTTGAGATCAGGAGCATTCTGAGTTTAGCAGGATACTACCAAAATTTTATCTAAGACTTATCCCATTTATCAGCACCCTTTAATAAAATGACAAAGAGGAAAGTAAATTTTAAGTGGTTAGACTAGTGTGAAGATTATTTTCTTAATCTAAATAAGAGTTTGACTACAAATATTGTGTTGATCCTTCCCAAGATCAGGATCAGTTATGCTTTATACTGTGATACATAAACCATTGGTTTGGGAGTAATATTTATTCAAAGGGAGTAGGTAGAAGCTTATGGGGTTTTTTAGTTTTTACATCATGAGAGTAAATATACTAACCATGAATTAGAGCTAAAAGGAGTGGTCCACACATTGATGTTTTTTGTGATAGTATCTCTCTGGTGAGAGGTTTTTTGTCTATATAAACTACAAGAGCCTCTGCTATATCTTCACTCAGTGGAACCAAAACTTAAGGAAGTGGTTCTATGTAGAGTATCTAAAAATGTTTTAATTTGAGATGGACTATTCACCAGGTAAAGGTAACACCATTTAAGATTATATTATCCATAATATGTAAGTATCTTAGGAGCTTGGTGAACAACCTTTAAAGGAATAATGGTGCCTACTGAGCTTGTTGGCTTATTGGAGGATGGATGATTTCAAGAAGCATGGATCAATGATGCATTCCCTATTGTTGTTCACATATTACATAGTATACCAAGTAAAGTATGGATAAGAGATATAACCAAAGTTAAATATGATACAAGAACAACTAGCTGTGAGCAACTCAATACCCGGGTTGTCATTGGATGAAGATGATGTGATTATTATACATGAGAGAGTTGTAACACTTGTTTCCATTAAGAAAAAGATGATGATATAATTACATACCTCTAAGTGGAATTTACATCCTAGAGTGATGAATATATACGATGAATTTAAGAGGAAATTCTAGTGTCTAGGGATTAAGAGGGACATTACTAGATTTAATTCCAAATGCCTTACTCGCCAGAGGATAAAGGCCAAAGAAAAGTATCCTAGTGGTTTTCTTTAGCCACTTTTCATGACCATGTGAAAGTGGGAGGATGTAACTATGGACGTTTTTATAGGGTTACCCAGGATCCATAGGATCCAGGACACTATTTGGGTGATTTTTTATCATATAACAGAAGTTTTTCATTTCTTAGTGATTCGTGAGACCCACTCCATAAATAGTCTAGAAAAACTTTATATCCATGAGATTGTATGATTTCGTAGATTTCACTTGATAATTTCATCTAAAAGGTATGAATTTCTCATGCCACATTTTTTGAAGGGCTTGCATAAGGCCTTAGGGAATCAACTGAGATTGAGTATAGTCTACCATCCCCAAAAAGATGGAAAATCAGAGTGAATGATTCATATCTTGGAGGATATGATTTGGAATTATACCCTAGAATATAATAGAGGATTGGATGATCAACTATAATTGTTTGAGTTTTCTTAAAATAAAATTTACCAGGATTTTATTTAGATGAATACTTTTGAGTCTCTCTAGGTTGGTAAATGTTCTAGCTCTTTGTCGGTATAAGGCTAGTGAGGCAGTAGTTTTGGGAACTAGTATGCTATATGAGATTGTAGATAAAGTGAATATGATTAAATAATGGTTGATCATAGATTATAAAAATAAGAGATATTATGTGAACTATAATATAATAACTTTGGATTTTACTATATGTGACCAAGATTTTTTGATAACGACACCTTGGTTTGGCTACTGATGGTTGATAAAGTAAGGGAAACTAGCCCCATGTTATTTTATATCCTTCTTGATCACCAAAAAAATTAGGATAGTGGTGTACCATATAATATTTATTCTTTCTAATAATTTATGCCTGAAGCATTTCATTTTTCTTAGATCTAAAGGTAAATTCTTGATCCCACACATTTCATCGATTATGAGGATGTAGAGTTAGAGCCTAACACATTATATGTGGTGCAAATGGTGTGGATTGTATACCGGAGAAAGAAAGTATTATGAGAGAATATAATACCACCTATATAGATCCCATAGCATCATAGAAAAATTAAAGATGATAATTATGAGTGGTAAACACATTTTTAGGCTCAATGGCCTAAGTTGTTTGAATATGACCTATAGGGATGCTTCTTAAGGGTGAGAATCCCCACAGGGGGAGATTATAAAGTCCCAGATCTTTTATTTCAAATATAAAAATCAATATTTCCTCATTTACCCTTATAATTTTTAATTATAACCATGTTTGGGAAACTATTGAGATATTGGAGTATCTTGTATAGGTTTTAATGGGTTTTTTTGGTGATTTTCTATCCAAAACGGGAAACACTGTGCCCCGGTGAAAGTCGTGGTGGCCTTAGTGTGTGCCATGGTGAAAAAAGTGCAAGGGGGAAATAAATTTTCCAAGCCATGGTGCAAGAGAGGGAATGATATCGACCATAACCTAGGGGATATGATTACAAATTTTTTTAGAGTGTGTAATAAGGGGGAAAACGTTCTTATTAGGGACATGCCATGGGAGAAGTTGTTCTGGGATTTGTGTTTTAGGACACCACAACCAAGGACAGGCTATGGTGTAGGGCGTGGAAATGGTCATTATCTGATAGAGATAATATTTGCATCCTTTATATATATATTTTAATAATTTAATCCATTAAAATTTAACTATATTAGATGATTTGTATCATTTTTGGTTTTTTGGTGTGTTTTGGGATAAAATGTGAAAATTGATTTATTTTAGAATTTTAAAATATTTTTATTAAAATGATATTTATAGAATAAATTTTAAAATATTGATCCAATTGGAGTGATTAGTTCTTTTAGTATTCCTTTTTTCTTGGGATTCAACTTCTTCTTTTGGACTCAGAGCTAATTTTAACTTCTATAGGACCAAAAAAAGAAATCAAGTTGATTTTTTTTCGACTGACAGAATGGACCGCACAATAGTAAATGAGGAATAACTTAGGATAAAGACATTAAAATAAGTTTATTATAGCTATATTTGAAAGAGGAATTAAATAATCATGTGAAAATTAATTTTCATGGAGATATTATCTCATTATTATATCCATTAAACACAAATAAATAAAGGAATATTTAGGGTATCTTCACCCATAAAAACTTTGATTCATTAATTTGGTCATAACTTCTTGTATTTAGGTCCAATGAAATTGAAATTTAATAGTTTGAGATAAAAATAAATTTCAAACAATTTATATGAAGGAACCTCAGAAAGTTTCAACCATCTTTTGGAAAAAATAAGACCCAAATTCTGGAGGACAAATTCTAAAGGAGAAATTTAATGTTCTTCCTTTTACATATTCTCTTATTATTAATGTTTGTAATGTATTATTATTACCCATTATTCTCAGTTTCCATTCACATGGAGGGGTAAAATTCTAAGTGATTGGGTAATTAGAGGTTTTATCTTTTGTAATTATTGAGTTATTACGCTTTATTGAATAAAATTTATTTCTTTCTTCCATGAAGTTGATTTCAATTTCTAATTGAAGTTTTTATTATCAAGTATAATGTATTTGGATTTTGATGCGATTTTTTATTTTGATTTGGTCAATGGTCATTATCTTCATTCCCTAGGTTCTAGTTTATATATGATAGAATACACAAGGGATTAGTGGTGATGTACTTGACAATACTCAGTAAGTGCGGGAGGGGTAGTGGATATTCTTGATTTTTTAGGATAAATAAGACCCGATTGGGTATTTCTTAAGTCAATTGATGATATTCCCTGTAACTCTCTTACAAAAGGAAGGAAAACAAACCAAATTGAGATCTTAGTAAGGTTAACTCTCAATATCACCATTTGATAAAGGGAGTGATAGGAATAAATTGCAGAATCTCACTTTAATTAGCTTAGTAGAATATGATTGGATAAATTGGAACTAGGATAGAATTGAATTTGGAAAACCAACCCTGAACTGATCACCCAAATTATATCGTTGTATTTTAATCACTTTATTTTTCAACTTTTTTAATTATTTTATTAATTTAGTTCTTTTTTTCATTGCTTTAGTTTCTTTTCAAAATCAATTAATTTCAAAAAAACCACTTTTCCTCCAATTTAAAGGTGATATATTTATTATTTTTTGATCTTGCAACATCTCATATTTTCCATGTATTATATTTAGATATTATATGGATTGATTTTGAGACTAGGTGCTGAGATGACATACTATTCTGAGGCACTGTGTGCCCAAAAAAACATTTTGAAAAATATTAAAATTTTTAATGGCATGCGCACATAGTTTCCATAAAAAAGTGGAATAAATATTAAATGGGTGCCCAGATCAGAAATCTAAGGTCATTATTGAGATCAAAATAGCATCTTTACTCTAGTCATGACTTAACTTTAGTCAGAATAGGTTATTTTTGAAAAAAAATTCGCGAGACGTAATGAAAATAAAATAAATTATTAAAAATTATTTTATAACATGTAGAAATTTCTATTTATTAAGTCTTTGTTAGGAATTTAGGGTCAGCATCATAACCCTAGAATTCATCTGAGACATGGAGAAAGAACTCTCTCAAACAACCAGTGACAGATTGTGGATTGATGATCAACGCATAACCGATTCGAAATAACCTCACCACAATGATGACACACCGACTTTCCTTCATCAGTAACTGATACAAATCGAGGTCGGGTGGGTTTTTCTTTGTAATTTCCCCATTTTTTATTTCCATAATGAATGTGGGTCATTCCACAAACAAATTGATCCACGATTTAATCATTTTGGGATGGTTTATAATTGGGGGGATTATTTTTGGGATATTTTCTTGATTTTATTCTTTGTTTATCCTTCTAATAGAAACAGATTAAGTCTAACATGAACAAAGGCTGAGGTTCATTCTTTATGGTGATCTTTGTGCTTTTATCCTCCCCTATTCATTGAGTTCTTCACCACTGTACACCTATGGTCACGACTCAACTTTATGGATGGTTATGAATGCACCCGGAACCCTGGACTGAAAGAAAACCGACATCAGACCTCAGATCTATATAGATTGGGACCCAAGGAGACCAGATCTATGATTGTTTCAAATTCCGGGCATCATAGGTGGTTCGGTGGTCCACAGAAGGGACAAACCGTGTGGGTCCGACATGGCAGTCTCGTGAGGTGAGGTGGTGGTGTCGGTAGCCTATGGTGATAGAGACTAGAGGTAGTGGTGAACAGAGGCAGTGGTGTCAGCGTCATGGAGTGCACCGGGCAGTCGCATGGGAGTCGGTGAGAACATACCACGACAATGGCCGTGTGAGACACTGCTGGTTGTCATGTGGAGTAGTGGGCATGAATGTGGCTAAGCGGGCCATTTTTGGTGTCCCAGGTGACTCATTCATGAGCGGTAAGGCCCAGTGGAGATGGGATGGGCCTAGGTGGAGTGGGATAGGATGAATGGGTTGGACATAGGGTGATCGAGCCAGAGCTGGGTAATAGTTGACCGTAGTGGTTGACCATGATCCATGGTAGCTACAGCTACCACACAATCACTATAGCTAGGGGGGAGTCAATTGTGGTTGTTGACCATGGTAGCTATGGGGCAGCCGGTTTAGGTGGTTGGTCCACAGGCCTAGTGACCATCTTTTTGAAATTTCAAACTGCCATAAATTTCAAACGATACATATTTTTAACAAGATATTTGTGGTGTTGAGACCATAATGTTGAGAAAATACTTTTGAGATAATGTGGTGATTTTTTTTATGTACTAGTATAGGTTGAGAGTGTTCCCTTGGTCCTTTACTCAAGGGTTTAGTACGACATTATATCCACACTACTGGATTCTAGTCCCCTATAGAGGCTGATTCCTAGATAGAGTATGGTGTTACTATATAGAATTGGAGGAGGATCCTCTATCATTGATAGTGGAGTTTTATGGAATCTACATAACCTCTGAGAGCATGGCATTATTCCTCCATCTATAGGGCCATATCAGTAGGGTTAGTGGTATTACCCAGTGTATTTTTGCAGGATCATCTACATTGCGCATTGATCTATATAGGGTTAGTGGTGTTCCCTAGTGTGTCTAGGATGGATCCACCCTCTTTCTATCATAGTATTCCTTGACCGATCCGTTCTCTTTGGGTGGGACCCAAATGAGCTAGACCTCTCTGTGAGTGTCTCTGATGATATCATGGATTGAGGAGTGAGTTCTCCCAGAATGAACGTGATTTGAAAAGAATACTATGTTTGTTAATTGGTTGTGACTTACCTCTATATTGTGTGTCTTTGATTGAGTATATCTGGATATTCTCGTTATATTTACTATAGACATATACCTGTGTAAAGATGACTATACTATTTCTGTATGGTGTTCCTTTGTGGTATTACTTTGTGGTTTCAGGGTGTCCTACTAAGTATTTTTATACTCACCCCTACATGTGATTTCCCCGCACATGTCATGTATTGTGTAGATGATCAACCCTTTTATAGAGTTCTAGGAAGACCCGGATCGGGTTGTGCTTTGTGAGACAAGATAGACCATGGTGTGTTTGTAATTTTTTTTGACAATAGTCTGAGTACCTCTTTTCTTATAGGTTGGACTTGTGTTGTGGATTATTTTGGGTGGTATTGTATTCTATCTCTGTTTACTTCCACTATTGTACTCTAGTTGTGGGATATAGTGGTTTGTATGCATTGTTTACTTAGTGTGTTTACATTTCAGCATTTGTGTCTTTGATATATGTGTGTGTGTACATATACTTTAGGCTAATGCCTCAAATTTGTGGGATATACCTACTCAGTGCTAGTCCCCAGGCCCTAGCCTATTAGAGGCAGGTTTTGGGTACTCACAATATGGGCCCCTCAGGGATGAGTTATGAAAGAGTGGTATCGGAGGTGGTCAGTTCTACTTTAAGATCGGGAGCCTATGGGGATATTTTGGGGAAAAAATGTTAAGTGTTTTGAGTTCAAATTTCAGGCCAACGATTCTAGTGTTCGTGCGACAGCTGACGTATCCATACACCAGAACTCTAACCAAATTATTTTCAATTGTATATGAATGATTGTTTTTTCCTTGTAATTCATTTTTCAGATCACCAAATATACTATATTGACTTTGGTACATCTTGTTTTATTTCAAGATTCCTTCACATAGACAACCTTCCAAGATTCCCCTAAATTATTACTATGATGATCTGCTTAGTGATGAGACATCAGTATAGGGGCCTGTACCTGAGGTATAACTTCCAGGTGGTTTTCCAGGTGGTCTGCAGATGAGGATTCATGCAGACTGAGTGCGTTGCATGAGTTTCATAGGTAGTGAAATCCCAGGTTTTGGGGTGATTTATACCCCTAGATGGATGAGGATTCGTTAGAGGTAGTCACTCGTATTTTCTGCCTTGTGAGGATGCCTGCCGAACAAATGGAAGTCCTCACCATGAGTCTTCTTCAATGATCCATAGGGTGATGGTGGGTCTTGGTGAATTAGTCTCACAATAAGACAAATCTCTCCTAGACACACATTTAGCATCTCTTCAAAGAGGAGCTATATCCATCCATGTTGTAATCAGTACACATACAAGATCTCCTACATCTTCAGTAGGGAGGTATGACCATGGGAGAGTATTCAACGAAGTTTAATGATCTTTCATGCTACTCCATGAATATGGTATGAGACCCATTCTTCTGGGCTTGGACCTTAAAGTAGGGATTATGTTGAGAAATTAGGGAATCAATGGTATCTCTTAGCATTCCTACCTATTCTAGGGTACTTGATAGAGACCTATTAGTGGAGAGTTTTCTAGGAGAGTAGACACCAGTATTGGGAGCTAGAAGTGGGAACCAGGTAGTTGAGACCTTGGTAGTAGGCAGATAACAATAGTTATAGAGACCCAAGTGGGTCAATCACGTCAAGAGAAAACTCTAAGACTTTGGGTCAGCAGTGATTGGATCCCAGGGTAGCTCAAATCATCCTAGAGAGAGACGGTGTTACACATGCGGTGGTCAAGGACATCTGACATGAGATTTCCCATCTCGTTGTACACTTGATCGATGTACGGTCGAGGGACCACCAATTTAGAGGAAGATACATGGTAAGGGTGGTCCGTAGGGCATCAAACATCTTATAGGATCATTCAAGGTAGCATGAGGTGGACGAAGGCTCGAACTATTACCACCAACAGCCCTAGGTGGTCCACGCGAGGCTCAAGGAGCTTATAGATAGGGAAGAGGATAGTTGTAGGAAATGGAGAATTATGACCTCGAGGCTCCAGGGATGATTTGAGGTATGATTTGTTTCTTTTAAAACTTGGAAATAGTTTTGATAGAAACTGGTTCTAGTCATTCCTTTCCTTCCATGAATCAATTTTGAAACTCAAAGATTCCAGTTAAATTGTTGACTTGACACTTATGCTTGGAGACTCCTAAAAGAGGATATTTGATGAAAAACACTAGTTTTTATAGCGTTCCCTAACTCTTGGAGGAGAGAGTTTTGGTTTGGATATCTTGGTAGTGGCATCGAGGCCTTACAACATCATTATTGGTATGGATTCGTTATCCACAGTTCATGCTCAGATTGACAATTTTAGGTGCAGAGTGTGATGTATCCACAATGATGGAACAAGTTTTTCCTTTTTCAGTGAAAAGGAAATGCTGGAATCACATGATGGACTCACACATAGGAGGGTGCAGCCGATTACTCAATAGTTGGCTAGCCTCACCCTCTGTGTGATGAATGATACGAGTCCTTAATTTCCTACAGTGGTGGCAGAGTATGAGGATGTATTTCCTAAATATGTTCTCGCTTTATTTCTCTATAGGGAGATGGAATTATTCATTTATATACACATAGGACAACCCTGATATCTATACTTTCATATCGGATGGATCTTGCAGAACTTCATGAGATGAGGGTGCAGTTGGAGGACTTGCAAAGGGCTTCATCAGGCTCAGTGTTTCACCCTAGGAAACCTCAGTTTTGTTCTCCAATAATGAAAACAAAAGCTTGATGTTGTGTGTGTATTACTAGTTCTTGAACAAAGTGAATGTGTAGAAAATGTATCTACTACCAAGTATTGATGAACTATTTGATTAGTTGAAAGGTGAGTGATGGTTCTTGAAGATTGAACTTAGATCAGGCTATCAATAGTTGCAAGTATGAGATGAGGATATACCGAGTATGGCCTTCAAATGTGGTTACGATCACTATGAGTACTTGGTGATGTTTTTTTGTGTGATGAACGCCCCATTAGGGTTCATGGGACTCATGAATCATATCTTTTAGCCTTAATTAGATAGGTTTGTGGTGGTCTTCATCGATGACATCCTAGTGTACTTAGTGTCCATGGAGAAGCATGCGAGGTACTTGAGGATGGTTCTAGACACTCTCTGAGAGCACCATATTTATCGAAATCTCTATAAGTGTTAGTTATAGATTCAAGAGGTCCATTTTTGGGACACATCATATCAAAGGCTAGAGTTGTAGTGGATCCTACGAAGTTTGAGGTAGTTCTTACTTGGGATCCACCCAAGAGTGTTACCAAGGTATGCAGTTTCTTGGGATTGGAAGGGTACTATTAGAGGTTTGTAACAAAATTATTCAGAGTAGAAGCACCCTTGATAGATTTTAAATGAAAGTGGAAACATTTTGTGTGGATAGATAAGTGCTAGAAGTTCTTTCAGAAGCTTAAACGGAGGTTGAAAAGTGCTCCCATCATGAAGTTATTGGAGGAAGGCATCAAATACGCGGTGTTCTGTAATGCATCAAGGAACGGGCTTGGTTGTGTCCTGATGTAGGGGAAAGTGGTGATTGACTATGGTTCATGCCAGTTGGGATCACATGAGTAGAATTACATGACCCATGATCTTGAGTTGGATATGGTAGTCTTCTCATTGAAGATGTGGAAGAACTGCCTGATGGGTGAGTAGTTTATAATATACTACTATCACAAAAGTCTCAAGTATATATTATCTCATATGGATTTGAAATTGAGACATAAGCGATGGCTAGAGTTCCTCCATGACTATGAATTCAAGATTATATATACTACAAGGAAGGGGAACATGGTGGCAGATTCTCTCACCAAGAGATCTTGTTTTCAGTTTTTGAATGAGGTTTTAGAGTAGTTGGCCTCATTGATAATATCCTTTGCAGTTGGATATGGAGAAGATTACCTACAGTCAATGGTTTTAACCCATCCAATTTTCGTAGAAAGTCATGTAGGAACAACTTGGGGACACCGAATGTGATACATTTTGTGATTAGATGTCCATAGGACATGATCATGATGGATATTCGAAAGGTGGGAAGCATGTCATTCTTTTTAGAGGGAGTACAGTAGTGACAATGGTATTATGGGAGGAGGTTATGTGGGAGTTACACACATCCCCATTTGTGGTATATCTAGGTGTAGAAATGATGTACCAGGACCTCTGACATTAGTTTTAGTGGCCAGGGATGAAGAATGGAGTTGTAGAGTTTATCTCTCGATGTCTCACTTGTTAGAAAGTGAAGGCTGAGCACTAGGTTCCAATTAGTTTAGTTCAACCCATTAAGGTGCTATAATGGAAGTGGTATGAGATATCGATGGAATTCGTGAAAGGTTTACCTCATATGTCTAGGGGTCACAAAGCCATATGGGTGATCATTGACTGACTCACTAAGTCAGACCTCTTCCTGGATATCTAAGAGTAGAGTTTGGTGGAGAGATTTAGAGGCCTCTATGTAAAGAAGGTAGTTCAACTTAATGGAGTTCCATTGATGATAGTTTCAGATTATGATTCTTGTTTTACATCTCATTTGTGGAAGGGATTATAGGAGGTGTCTAGGAACCAGTTATTCTTGAGCATAGTATTTCAACCACCGATGGAAGACCAGATTGATCAGATCATTCAGGTTTTAGAGGATATGTTGCGGGAGTGCATGTTAGACTTTTTACATAGTTTGGAGGATCATCTACCACTGGTGTAGTTTTCATAAAACAACACATATCATTCTACCATTGGCATGGAACCATTCGAGGCATTGTACGGGCGACCCTACAGGTCACCACTTTGCTAGACTGAGTCAGGAGAGTTAGAACTCATGGAAATAAAATTGGTGTGGGAAACTACGAAGAAGGTGAAGATCATCCCAGAGTGGATAAAGATTGAACGGATCCATCAGAAGTCTTATGTTTACAAATAACAGAGACCTTTGGAGTTCAAGGAAGGAGACCATGTTTTCCTTCAGGTTTTACCTCGATAGGGATTACAAATATTTGGATAGGGTGACAAGCTATCTCTAAGGTTCATCGGCACTTTCCAGATACTAAATAGAGTTTGCGAGGTGTCTTACACCTTAGCTCTATCACCATAGTTAGATAAGGTACACGACATCTTCCATGTGTCATAGCTAAGGATGTACGTGCATGACCCATCGCATGTCATCGACTAGGGCGAGTTCGACATCAAGGATTAGATGAATTTTTCTAAGTACCCAGTGGATATCAAGGATCGAAAAGAGAGGAAACTTCATGGGCAATCAGTCCCTTTCGTGTGTGTTGAGTGGTTTCACATGAATATCTAGGAGAGAAAATGGGAGAGGGAGGTTCAGATTCATGCTTAGTACCCTCATTTTTTTGTGTAGTGTTTGTTTTGGATTTTGGGTATGTAAAGCCCCAAGGTGGGGAGAATATAACTTCTTAGATATTCTATGTATTATTTTTATATATTATATGGATTGATTTCGAGACCATGTGTTGAGACCGCATGTGATTCCGAGGCACGGTGTGACCGAAATAATAGTTTGAAAAATATCAATCTTTTTAATTGAAAGTGCGCACAGTTTCCATGAAAAATTTAAATAAATCTTAAAGTAGTGTCCAGATTAGAAATAATAGGGCACCATTGATCTCATAATGATGGATTTACTTTAAGTGGGGATTAAATTTAATCAGAATGGGTTATTTGTGAAAAATTTGTCACAAGACGTAACAAGAATAAAATAATTTAATAGAAGTTATTTTATAACGTAGTGACATTTCTATTTATTAAGTATTTGTTAGGAATTTAAGGTTAGAATCCTAACCCTGTAATTACTCCGAGACATGGATAAATAAACCTCTTGAACAAATGGTGATAGATCATGGATTGATGATCAATGCACAACTGATTCAAAGGAACCTCACTACGATGGTGACACAATGATCTTCCCTCATCACCAACTTATTTGAATTGAGGTAGGGCGGTTGTTTCCTTGTGATTTTACCATTTTTTTATTTCCATGATGAATTTGGATCAATCCATGAATATATTGATCCATGGTTCGATCATTGTGGGATGTTTTATAATTGTTAGGATTATTTTTGGGATTTTTTCATGATTTTCATCATTGTTTATCCTTCGAACTGAAACAGATTGAGGAATAAATGAATTAATACTGAGGTTCATTCCTAAGGGTTTTCTTTGCACTATTCAACTCCCCCATTCTTCATGTTCTTCTCGATTGGACCCCCATGGTCATGGCTCGACTTTCTGGGAGGTTCCAAATGTGATCGAGCCCCTGGATTGGAGGAAAATCGACAATAGAAGCTAGGTCTATCTAGATCAGGACCTAATGAGCCCAGAATTATGCCATTTTGAATTTTGGGAATTATAGGTGGTTCAGTGGTCCCTAGAAGTGACCACTAGCATGGGTATGGGGTGGCAGTTCAACGAGGCGAGTCAGTGTTGTTGGAATCCCAGGGCGGTGGTGACCGGGGGCAACAACGAATAGAGGAAATGACATCAGTGGTGTGCAGCATGGTGAGTGGAAGTGTGGTAGATAAAAATAGTGGACCATAGTAGCATCCAAATGAAGTGGAGGCCACATACCTGGCTAGAAAGGCTGCATGCAATCGCCCAGGCACCCCGCACGTGAGTATGATGGGCTAGGTGAGATGGGCTAGGCCAAACTTGTTAGACCTGGGTCAGACCCAGGGTAACCTGGCCAGAGCTGGGTCATTGTCAACTATGGTAGTCAACCATGATCCATAATATCTCTAGATTCCATGCAGCTGTGGAAGTTGGGGGGTTGTCGACCATGGCAGTTGACCATGTTAGCTATAGGGCGACCGGTCTGAGTGGTCAGTTTATAGGCCCAGTGACCCCCCTTTTTGAAATTGCGAAATGCCATAACTTGAAATGGTATATCCATTTTCAAGCCATATACAACATTGAGACCCTTATTTTGAGATGATTCTTTTGGGATAATGTGGGTGAGTTTTTATTTTGGAATAGTATAGGTTGAGAGTGTTTCCTTGGTCCTTTCCTCAAGGGTTCAGTACGACATTACATCCATATTACTAGATTGTATTCTCCTCTAGAGGACAAGTCCCAGATAGAGTATAGTGTTCCTCCTTGTGACTAGAGCAGGATCCTCTATCACCCATATTGGAGTTTTGTGGAATCGACGTAACCTCTGAGAGCAGGGTGTTGGTTCTCAATCTAGCAGGCTGCATTAGTAGGGTTAGTGGTATTCCCCAGTGTGTCAAGGTAGTATCCTCTATATTGCGAATTGATCCAAATAGGGTTAGTGATATTACCCAGTATGTCTGGGAAGGATCCCCTCTATTTATATCATAGTATTACTTGACCAATGCATTCTCTTTAGGTGGGTCCCATATGAGCTAAACCTCTTCGGGAGTGTCTCCGATGATATCATGGCTCGTGGAGTGAATTCTCCTGGAATGAGAATGCTTTACGTAGAATCATGTGACTTGTAATTGTTTATGACTTACCTCTAGACTATGTATCCTGGATTTAGTATATCTATATATTCTTATTATATGTGTTGCAGGTATATACGTATGTATAACTAACTATAATTGTAATGAACCAATGTTTTATCAATGGAAATCCATTTCTTATAAATAAGTCATATAATCACATGAAATAACAACATAATAACCTAAAAAGTTCTATGTGACCTCTAAACATAATTTTTTCACTTCTGTGTTTTGAATTTCGAAAATCTGACATACACAGTTGCGATTAGTTAGACATTTGGAGTCTAATATGACCAACTTAATTTTTGGTGAATAGTAATGTTACCCTTATTAATAGTGACATACCCTAATTAATAGTAACATTACCTATGATATTATATAACTAATATTTAAGTGAAAGTATTATGCACCTATATTTTAGAATAAGTAAATAAATATTTTAAAACTGTTCTATTAGAATAAATCACGATTTTAATTAAATATTAAATTAAGCATATTTATAAAATTATTTTTGAAAAATGGATTTCATTTTTGGATTCTATATGTCGAAAAATGGTTAGGGTAATTTTTTTTGGGAATTTTCTCAAATACTTGATTTTTTTGGTGAATAGTAAATTACATTAATTTACCTTATTAATACATTATAATTTAAATACACTATTCCTGACATCATAAGTGATATAAGCACCCAAATATCAAACTCACATGAATTTATTACTATTCTAGGTCATTAAAAACTTACTATTTCTTATCTGAATAAATAATAAATTAATGATTATAATATTATGAAATCCCACCTCCCCTCCACTATAAATACCACCCATCCTTACCTCTTCTATTCACTCCTCTAAAGCCTTGTGCCTTGCCAATAGTCTGCCCAAAAAACTTACCAAGCTCCTTACCCACTTCCAAAATCCCATAGTATCTTCAAAATACCAAATACTCTCCCCTTAAGAGGCTCTGAAATGAGAAAAACTCAAGAGGTAAATTCCCTCTTTCCAATTCTTTTATTTTATTTAAGTTATTTTCTTTTCTTATTTATTTCCTCACCTCACTTCACCAAAATGTTATGATAAATCTAGTAACATAAATTTAATGTAATTCTATTATTCTAATGGTATAATTCATTATCTTATCTCATTTCCCCATCTTTTATTTAAAAGAAATGAAAACACCTTTTGAGATGTGTTAATTTAGCACAATCAAGGACGACAGGTTATCAATTTCCATTACCATCTTCAAATATGGTCATGAAACCATTTTCATGGTTGAAAAAGAACATAATATATGTATTGTTCCTTTTATTTGGTTCTATAATCCCTTTTCACACATGGTTTTTGTTTATAAAACAAAATGTGTTCTTTGTGGTCAAAAACCACCAATTAACCCAAAATGATGTCACTAAAGTATTATACAATGATTCAACTTCACTTCAAGTAAAAAAATTAATTTTTCAACCATGTAAATTTTTTGATGTTAAATAATACAATATAACTTCAATTATAGACAACCACTTTCATCATACATGTTTATCCAAACATGATCTGATCATTAAAACCAAGCAAGCAAACAGACCCGAACCATGAAATTGAACCTCTTAACCAATAAAAATGGTTATAAATTAACTTAAAAGGGCTATAATAAATATTTTAAATGAATAATATGTTCTAGAATTATTAATTAATGAACCTAATTTGACTATTCAGGTCATTAAGAACAAGGGGATATCACCACCGGACTTAAGGTAAGGGATCCTCTCTTTTTCACTTGTATTCATATATATCCTCTATGCTATGACATTTTATGTTTAATAACTAATGATGGGGTATGATTTAACACCTTCCCCATACGTCCATAATTATATATAAGTGATTAGAAACACTTTTATCTCTCATGAATCCCTTTTAAGTACACCCGATACCATGTCGATAATCCGTTAGGAATTCTACCCGAACCGCCTTTACTCCTTCGGGTTGCTCTATCTTTCTTTTTATCCAAATGAAGTTGTATTTTATTTTTATGTAAAACTTGTAAATTATATTTTTTATTCTTCAAAATCATGTTTTAAGATCCATCCCTCATTCTGTTTTGGGTATATACATGATTTTAAGTGAATCTCTCCTCTATACTTCCCATTAAGCAAACTCGTTTTAAGGGAACTTCCCCAATTTTTACCCAATTTCAAGTGAAATATATCCTATGTTTTAAGAGACCATTGTCTTTATAAAATCAGTATTTTTATTATTAAAACCTTCTTGGTTCACTTCTAGTTTTATATAAAATATTTTTCTCTCTCCTATTTTAAAATCACTATAGTATTTTCTTTAAAACCGCACAAAAATGTTTTAATGATAAAATTTCTCAAATACATTTCTTATATGTTGTAAATTTTATTTGAAATAAATTATCATGATATATTCCTATTTTACCTTATGACCATCCATGTATGTTCTAATTCCTTTATTTCATGGACACTTTCATGATACACCCTTTGGTTATGCTTTATGTCATGATTGTGGTACCCAATTCTTTCCATGGGCATCCCTTATGTTTTTGAAAGACTTATTATGTAGGATTATTTATATGGAAAAAATATTCATGAAATTTAATATGGGTGTTCCCAAATAGCGCTCCAATTCATTGGGTAAAGTTGAGTCTCATGAGACGATTATGTGCGACGGTTTTAGCAGTTAGCCTTGGTTTGTGCTATTATGTGCAACAGTCTTGGAAGTTAGCCTTGGCTTATGCTACTATGGGAAATAGTCTTGAAGGTTAACCTTGACTTGTTCTAAATTCTTGTTTTATGTTTCTGCTACAATTCTATGATTCCATTTTTAAATGATCACAGGTTTATATTTTATGATTCCATATGTTACATGCCTTTCTATATCAGTATGTTATGCCTTTTTACCCATGTACCAAAGCTTTATTCTTGTGTTTATTCCCTTGATGTGATTTTTATCCCATACCTTTTTTCATGTGATCTCCAAGGCACCCTATGTAGATGTAAGTTCTCAAAGGAAGTTAGTATTTCTTTATGAAGACTAAATAAAGAGATGATATATTTAGTTCCATGTTTTTTATTTTATGTACCTAGTCTTCAAAGACACTAGACTTCACGATCCTTGGATTGTACTTTGATGTATAAATATGCTTAAAATAATATAATGTTATATGTAAAATGTCAGGGTTTCTATAGTTGGTATCAGAGGATAGTCTAGTTATTTTTGAAGAATAGTAATAGAGCACTTTATTAAGAACCTTATGGATGAGACGAAGTATAAGAAAACATACCTAAATTTAGGTAAGTATAGAGTAAGTGGTTTATCAAGAAAATACATCCCTGTCTGAATACAAATAGGTATAGGTGACTCTAGCACAGATGTACATAGGAGTGAAAACTCTGAAAAGGAGTTTCGGGCTTTCCTGGGGTATCCTGGTATACAACAATGGGCCTTACTACACTCTTGGTTTGACACTCCTAGGGGATATTATTTGGTAAATTCACGAGATTAGTAAAAAAAATTATTAAGGGAATTAAAAAAATTCCATAAGAATATAAGTTGAGAAATAGATTGAGGATAACCTAGATTTAAACCTAAGGAATCACAAGTTAGGATATACTTCTCCTTTACAAGTCTATTAGTTTATGTTCAAAAGTTTCCTTTTTTATGTTCAATAACTAGGTATTCAAGACCTCTAATTGTAAATTATTTTTCTTAGTTAATGAAAGGAAATAAAAGATCACCTTTCAACTACCAATGTGATAGGAAATGTTAGTATTTTTCTAATGAAATTCATGATATGATGGGAACAGGTGCTCAAAACTTCATGAAAATACTTTCTCAACTGGCTCAAGTTATGAATAATAACATGAATCATGTGGAACACCCTCCTCCTCCAAGGAAAGAGAAAGTTTTCAAAGAATCCTTCATCCGGCAAAGGCCTCCCATGTTTAGTGGATCTTCTGATCCACTCCTCATGAAATAGTGGATTAAATCCATTGAAAATATATTCTCCATCCTCCAGTGCTTGGAATAAGAGAAAGTTGTACTGGTGGTCTATCATTTTGATGGGGAAGTTGATCAGTGGTGGAAACTGATCAATAATACAAATCTCTAAGAGGAATTTGATTCCATGGATTGGGAGGCATTCAAGAGGATCTTTTTTAACAAATATTTTCCTCTAACCCTACATCTAAAGATGGAAAGAGAGTTCCTTTGACTCAAGCAGAAGGAAGATGAGTCCATTGGGGCCTATGAAGAAAACTTTACAAGGCTTTCAAGGTATACCTCTGGATTTTTCATGAACAATGAAAGCAAGGCAGAACATTTATTTAGCAGGATAAAGTCAAGTCTATAGAAGGTATTGGTGATTCAAAACTTTGAAATTTCTGAGCAGATTGTCTATTGTTCCCTCAAGGTTGAAATGGATATTGGATACTCTTAGTGGTCTCATGGGATTGGTGACAAGAAGCGACAAATGGAGAAAAACATGGGTGGTTCAACAAAAAAATCCCATGATGGAAAGAAGATCAAATATCCAAAATTGTAAAATTTGTGGGAAGAATCATCCTAGGAACTGTCTAAAGGGAATGGGGAATTGCTTCAAATGTGGAAATCTAGGACATCTGGACAAGAACATCTGAATGGATATGAAAAATCGCACTAATGTGGAAGAATAATGTAAGGTTTAGATCAATTCTCAACCAATGGTGTAGTGTTACAACTGCAAGGAATATGGGAATTATGAAAACAATTTTCCTAATCCAAGGGTTGTCAAAGGAAATCAACAACAACCTCCAAGGCAACAAGTAAGGGATTATTCTATCACTACTACTAAGGTGGATCCGAAAAATGATGTGGCGATAGGTACGCTAGTTATTCATTCAAGAATAGAGAATGTACTATTTGATCTTGGTTCAACACATTCATTGATATCTTGCAATTTTAGTAGAAATATTCAAAAACCACCTAAAAATTTAGAGGAAAAGTTATCTGTGAGAACAAAGAATATGGAAATCATTGCGTCCATGGTTTATAACTCCTCCCCAGTTAACGTTTGTGGACAGAACCTCCCAAAAAATCTTGTTATACTTATTTTAGTGGAGTTCAATGCTATCTTGGGAATGTATTGTCTATCTTTATACAAAGACAACATCAACTATCAGGAAAGGGAGACCACTCTTCACATCTCAAATAATCCTCCAATTCTTTACAAGTGTAAGGAGGAAGATGAATCTCTTTTAGAAAAATCATATTAAGTGTGGATATTGGTCCCTTATGAGCAAGAATATATCACCCAAATGATTGAGAAAAAGGAGAGAATCATGCTTGAAGACATTTCCATCATGAGGGATTACATTGATGTATTCCATGAGGATTTTCATGGTCTTCCTCCCGATCAAGAGGTTGATTTATCAATTGAACTTATTCCTGGATCTCTGCCTATATCAAATACACCTTAGAGAGTGGTCACTATAGAGTTGGAAGAGTTGAAGAGGCAGTTACAAGAGAATATGGGGAAGGGTTTTATATACCTTTGTGCTTCACCATGGGGTGCACCAGTCCTCTTCATCAAGAAGAATAATGGATCAATGAAACTTTTTATTGATTATTATGAGCTTAATAAAATCATGATAAAGAACAAGTATCCCCTTCCCCAGATAGATGACTTGATCAATCAGCTTTTTGGGGCATTTTATTTCTCTAAGGCGGACCTTCGGTTGGGATATCACCAACTAAAGGCGAGGAAGGAAGATATTCCCAAGACTACCTTTTGAATGAGGTATGGAAACTTTCTGTTCATAGTTATGCCCTTCAGATTCAATAATGATCTATCAATATTCATGGATTCAATGAATAAAGTCTTTAGATGTTACCTCAAAAAATTTGTGGTAGTCTTTATTGATGATATTCTGATATACTCGAGGAGCAAGGAGGAACATGAGGATCATTTGAATACTATGTTAAAAACTTTGCAAAGGGATAAGATGTATGAAAATTACATTAAATGTGAGTTCTGGAGAGAGGAAGTATCATTCTTGAGGCATGTTATCACCAGTAAAGACATATCTATGGACCCTTCCAAGATAAAGGCAATTGAAGAGTGGCCCATGCCAACTTTTTTAAAGGAGATACGCAAATTTCTGGGTCTATCTAGGTATTATCAATGATTTTTGAATAACTTTTCATGATTGTTAAACCCAATGACCAAGTTGAAACTGAAGGGGGTAAAGTTTTTATAGACTTAGGAATGTGAGGACTGTTTCAAAGAGTTGAAAAAGAGGCTAATCACTACGCCAGTACTCACACTCCCAACAAGTTAAGAACTCTTTGTGGTGTAAAGTGATGCCTCAAAGAAAGGATTAAGCTGTGTGATGATGAAAAATGATAAAGTGATAGATTATTACTCAAGAAGCTGAAAATCCATGAGAAAAACTATCTTACACATGATCTGGAGTTGGAAGTAGTGATATTTGCATTTAAAGTATGGTGGCATTATATCTATGGGGAGAAGTGTGAGATATATACTGACCACAAGAGTCTCAAATATATATCCACAAAAAAAAGATCTTAATATGAATCAGCGAAGATGGGTAGGTCTCATCAAGGATTATGAATGCTCAATCTACTACCATCCCAGTAAGGAAAATAAGGTAGCAGATGCTCTAGGTAGAAAGGACCCTGTATCTTTATCAATGATGAGAATTGAAAAGGATCTGATCTTCTTAGATTTACTGAGGATGGACATGGGAATCATTAAGGGAGAAAAATAATCAATAATATCTCAAATGATTGATCAACCATACCTCATGGAGAAAATAAAGGATGCTTAAAGAAAAGATGTGGAAATTTTAAAAAGGGTGGAAGCTATCAGAAATGGGAAATCCTCAGAGTTAAAGATTGACAAGGAATGAGTTGTAAGATTTGGATCATGATTATGTGTACCATATGATCCAGAGATAAATAAGGATATTTTTAATGATGAACATAGCTCGACTTTCTATTTTCACCCAGGGAGAACAAAGATGTATCGAGATCCCTGAGAAAACTTTTGGTAGGACAATATGAAAAGGGAGATTGGTGAATATACATCAAAGTTCCTGGTATGTCAACAAGTGAAGGCTGATAGATAAACTTCTAAGGGGATAATTCAATGACTACCCATACCAACATGGAAGTGAGAAAACATCACCATGGACTTTGTCAATAGACTTCCAAGGACATCCATATAAAACAATTCTATATGGGTTATTGTGGATAATCTTATGAAGAAATATCACTTTATTGAAATTCGAGAGGACTTATTATTGAATCAACTTTCATGAATATATATCAAAGAGGTGGTTTGGATGCATGGTGTACCATTATCTAATGTATCTGATCGAGATCTAAGATTCACCTCAAATTTCTAGAAAAGTCTCCAACTTTCTTTAAGCACTGAACTCAACTTTAATATGACCTATAATCCTCAAATTGATGGCCAATATGAGCGAACCATTCAGACACTGGAAGACATGTTGAGATAATGTTCTATGGAATTCAAATGAGGATGGGACCAACATCTTCCACTGGTTGAATTATCCTAAAAAAACAGTTTCCACTCGAGCATCTGAATGGCACTATATGAGGCCCTTTATGGGAAAAGGTGCAGAACACCAGTGTGTTTTGATGAAGTCGGCGAGTGTAAGCTGTTAGGACCTGAAATGATCAAAGAAGTGGTGGAGAAGGTGAAAACCATTCAGTAGTATATCAAGTAATCCCAAAGTCGACATAAGAGTTATGTAGATAATTTTTGACGGGATCTTGAGTTTAAAGTTGGATACACGTTATTTATACACATATCTCCATAGAAGAAGGTCATGAGGTTTGGAAAGAATAGGAAGTTAAGTCCTAGGTACACTGGTCCCTTCTGGATTTTTGATCGTGTCGGGGTTGTGGATTATCGAATAGCACTTCCACCTACCATGTCCAAAGTACATGATGCCTTCCATGTATCCATCTTAAGGAATTAAATACAAGATCCTTCACATGTACACTCTTTAGTGGTGGTACAATTTGAGGATGATATTTCTTACGAGGATCATACAGTGAAGATATTGGATCATAGAGATAATGTTCTAAATAACAAGACTACTCACCTAGTCAAAGTACTGTGGCGGAACCACAAGTACGAAGAGGCAACATAGGAACTAGAGGAGGTAAGGAAGGAAAGTACCCACACCTTTTTATGGCATATATTGTAAAATGATATTTTGAGGGTGAATTTTTTTAAGGGGGGAAGGATGTAATGACCCAATGTTTTATCAATGGAAATTCCTTTCTTATTGATATGTCATATAATCACATTAAATCACAACATAATGAACTACTAAGGGCTATGTGACCTATAAACACAAGTTTTACACTTCTGTGTTTTGAATTTTGAAAATTTGACATACACGGTTGCGATCAGTAAGTCATTTAGAGTTTAATATGACAAACTTAATTTTTTCTGAATAGTAAAATACCCTTATGAATAGTAATATTACCCTTATGAATAATGAAATAACCTAATGAATAGGTACCTTACTTATGATAATATATAAACAAGATTTAAGTTAAAGTATTATGTACCTATATTTTTGAATAATTAAATAAATGTTTTAAAACGGTTATTTTAGAATAAATTATTATTTTAATTAAATATTAAATTAATCATATTTAGAAAATTATTTTTGAAAAATGGATTTCATTTTTAGATTCTACATGTTGAAAAATTGATAGGGTTAATTTTTTGGATTTTTCTAAAATACTTGAATTTTTTGTGAATAGTAAAATACATTAATTTACCGTATTAATACATTATAATTTAAATCCACTATTAATGACATAATAAGTGATGCAAGCATCCAAATATTGAACTCACATGAATTTATTACTATTATAGGTCATGGAATACTCACTATTTATTGTCTTGTGAAGAATTAATAAATTAATGATTATAATATTATGAAAACCCTCCCCTCCAATATAAATACCACCCATCCTTACCTCTTTTTTTCACGACTCTAAAGACTTGTGCCTTGACAATATTCTTCCCAAATATCTTCACAAGATCCTTCCCCACATCCAATAGCCTCCATTCTCTTCAAAATACCAAATACTGTACCCTTAAGAGGCCCTCAAAGGAGATAAACTCAAGAGGTAAATTCCCTCTTTCCAATTATTGTATTTCTTTTAAGTTCTTTTCTTTTCTTGTTTCTTTTATCACCTCCCTTCACCCAAATGGTATGATAAATCTAGTAACATAAATTTACTATAATTCTATTATTCTAATGGGATAATTCATTATCTTCTCTCCTTTCCCCATCTTTTATTTAAAATAAATGAAAATACTGTTTGAGATGTGTTAATTTAGCACAATGAAGGAAACATGTTATCAATTTCTATTAATGTATTAAAATATAACCATTAAAATATTTTCATGGTTTAACTAGACCATTATATATGTATTATTTCTCATCTTTTGTTTTGGAATCCTTTTGTACACATGGTTTTGTTTTATAAAATAAAATATGTTCTTTGTGGTAAAAAAACTCCAATTAACCCAAAAGGATTTCACTAAAATTTTATATAATGATTAAACTTAAATTCAAGTAAAAAAATTAAGTTTTAAAACATGTAACATTATTTATGTTCAATAATAAAATACAGCTTCAATTCTGGACAACCACTTTCATTATAAATGTTTATCTGAACATGAACTGGTCATTAAAACCAAGCAAGCAAACAGACCCGAACAATGAAATTGAACCTCTTATCCAATAAAAATGGTTATAAATTAAATTAAAAGGGTTTTAATAAATATTTTACTTATATAATAGGTTCTATAATTATTAATTAATGAACCCAATTTGACTATTCAGGTCATTAAGATCAAGGGAAGATCACCACCAGACTTAAGGTAAGGGATCCTCTCTAATTCACTTTTATTCAAGAATGTCCTCTATGCTATGCCATTTTATGTATAATACTTAATGATATAATTTTATTAACACCTTCCCCATACTTACCTCATGATTTATATGTTATGAGAAACCCCATTATCTATCATTAATCCCTCTTAATTACACCTGATACCATGCCGATAATCCGTAAGGAATTCTACCCGAACCGCCTCTACTCTTTCAGGTTGCTCTATCTTTCTTTTTATCCAAAATAAGTTGTCCTTTCTTTTTATGTAAAACTTATAAATTCTATTTATATGCTTCAAACCCATGTTTCAGGATCCATCCCTCATTCTCTTTCAGGGATATACATGCTTTTAAGTGAATCCCTCCTCAATACTTCCCATTAAGCAAACTCGTTTTAGGGGAACTTCCCCAATTTTTATCCAATTTCAAGTGAACTATGTACTCTGTTTTAATCACCCATTATTTTTATAAAATAATTATTTTTTATTATTAAAACCTTCTTGATTCACTTCTAGTTTTATATAAAATATAGTTCACTTTTCTATTTTAAAAGCTCTATAGTATTTTCCTTAAAATCGCACAGAAATGTTTTAATGCTAAAATTCTCAAATACATTTCTTATATGTTGTCACTTATGTTCGATATCACTTACCTTGATATATGCCTATTTTAACTTATGTTCTTCCATATATGTTCTAATTCCTTTATTTCATGGACACTTTCATGATACACCATTTGGTTATGGTTTATGTCATGATTGTGGTACCAAATTCTTTCCATGGGTAGCCCTTATGTTTATGTAAGATTGATTATGTATTATTATTTATGTGGAAAACATATTCATGTAATGGGTGTTCCCAGATATATCTCTAATTTATTTGGTAAAGTTGAGTCTCATGAGGCGATTATGTGCGACGGTGTTGGCGGTTAGCCTTGGCTCGTGCTACTATATGAAACGGTCTTGGCGGTTAGACTTGGATTGTGATAATATGGGAAACTGTCTTGGAGGATAGCCTTGACTCATACTAAATTCATGTTTTATTTTTCTTCCACAATTATATTATTGATGTTTAAATGATCCCATATTTATATGTTATGATTCCATATGTTACATGCCTTTTTATATCATCATGTTATGCCTTTTAACCCATGTACCAAAGCATTATTTTATGTTTATTCCCTTTATAGGCTATTTAGCTCATCCCTTTGTTCATGTGATAGCCAGGGTACCCTATGTAGTTGTAAGGTCTCAAAGGAAGTTAGGAGCTCTTTATGATGGATAAATAAATAGATGATATATTTAGTTCCATGTTTTCAGTTTTATATATCTATTCTTCAAAGAGAATAAACTTCACGATCCTTAGCTTGTAATATAATGTATAAATATTCTTAAAATCATGTAATATTATATGTAAAAGGTTAGGGTCACTATGATACTATTCATTTGTGGTATTCCTTTGTGGAATTCCTTTGTGGAATTCATTTGTGGCATTCCTCTGTGGTACTCCTTTGTGGTATTCCTTTGCGGTATTACTTTTTGGTATTCATTTGTTGTATTACTTTATGGTTTCGGGGTGCCCTAGTGAGTATTTTTATACTCACCCCTACATGGTCTTTGGTCGCTCGTGTTGTGTCTTGTGCAGATGATCGACCCTTTGACAAAGTTCTAGGAAAAACAGGTCCAGGTGGTGCTTTGTGAGACAAGAAATACTGTGGCGTGTTCCTACAGCTTTCCAGATAGCAGTCCCAATACCTCTTTTCTTATAGGTTGGACTTGTGCTAGAGACACTTTTGGGTGGGCCTATATTCTGGCCCTGTTTACTTTCACTGTTGTACTCTGGTTGTGGGATATAATGATTTTCATGCATTATTTACTTACCATTTTTACATTTCAGCATTTGTGTCTTGGTGATCTGTGCATGCACATAGGTGATTTAGGATAATGCCTCCCATTTGTGGGATATACCTATTTGATGACAGTCACCATCCCTTGGACTATAGTAGGAATTCATGGGGTAGTCACACTACAAGCCCCTTAGGGATGGGTTGTGACAACTCTTATTTTGAGAAAACATATTTTGACCACTTTACTAAATTTTAACTTTGGAAATAATTGATTTTTCCACACCCCATCATAGAAAATGGCCAAAAAATTGCACTATTTCCATGGAGGTAGTGCCAATTAATAACCAAAAAAATTTACATTGCATGACACATAGTTATCATAACCAATTAACTGATTTTGAACCTGTAATTGAAAGAATTATAACCTAATTAAAAAAACTAAATTTTCAAATAGAATTTTAATAAAATAATAATTTAGATTCAAGTGATGATTCAGTGTTCATTATGAACCTAAAATAATGGATGGAAATACCAACCAAACTCTAAGATACATATGCACTCCTCAATTCACCAATCATCATAACCAACTCATTTCACCCGCTTTAGAGAATTATTTTGAGTTGTGAATTAACAAGATTCAAATTCTACCTAAATTCTATAGTCTTGTAGGAGATAAACTAAATAGTCATATTTAGGAATTCACATGTGTATGCTCGAGCTTCAGGTTAAGGGAAGCACCTGAAGAATAATTCAAGTTGAGGGAACTCCCTTTCTCACTTGATGGAGCGAATAAAGAATTTTTTTAATATACACATATGAGTGGTAAACGAATAGGGAGAACTCAAGAGATTCTTCTTGTAGAAAATTTTCCCTATATCACAAATTATAGTAATCAAAAAAGAGATTTACAGTATTCTACATTCAACCAGATAGGCCCACTAAAAATACCGGGTGAGGTTTAAGAAGCTCTGTGAAAGCTGCCCATGTCAATCCATGGAGGAATATTAGTTCCACATATTCTTCTAACAAGGATTTCTTGATAATTATCACAACCTACCGGATGACGCATCTAGAGGGGATATTATTGAAAAATCACTAGCATAACCTAGAGGAATAATTTAAAATATAGCTTATAACTTAGAGAGATTTAGCACTAGAGGTATAGGCACTAGAGAAATTCATGAGGTAAGGAATACTATTTCGTCTTCACCTTTACTAGAAGAAACACTCAAGGAGATAACCAATGTACTGAGAAAATGTTTTTGACATAAAAAAGTGAAAAAAAGTCCATGCCTCAGGTATGTGGCCAATGATATTCTACTTATCATTATACTAACTGATTTCCTGATATTCATGGGATAGAAAGCTACCCAACATCCTTCAGGAAAAGAAAGTTTAATAAAAATCATCCACATAAACCCTAGGCTCAATCAGGATATGGAAACAAAAAAAAACCAGGTGATATATTTCATTCCTAACCAATACCCCAATCAACCTCTTTTACAGTGTAAATAATATCAGAACCCACCAAAATTTCAGCCATCCATTAAGACACCATTACAATATCAATCCCTTTAACCATCAATAAGTTCCCAGTAGAACTAACAAGAAGAAGAGTGTGAATATTATAAGAATAAGGTAGATAATATAATAGAACAATTTGGAACTATTATGGATTTTCTGACTAAGAATACTAGAAAACTACCAGCAAAAATAGTCCCAAATCCCAAAGAGAGTATAAGTGTGATCACAACATGAAGTGGAAAAGAGCTTCTACCACCGAAAAAATTAAGGCTGATGATTCCAAACAACCTTCTAAAACTCATCCCATGAATCCAATGGAAAGGGACTAGAAAAAATAAATAACAGGAATGATGTTCATAAAGAAAAGGATAGAAATTCCCGTACAATTATATCATAGAAAAAATTAGAACAATCAGGAACCATTCCTTTATGATTTAATTCGATCACCGAATTTTCTGTAGGAGAAACTAAAAAAAATTTGAGAGACCTTTAAAAAAGTTGAGATCAACAAACCAATATTATAAGAAATAGGAAGCATCCTGAAATATGAAAAGTTTTTGAAGGAAATATGCACCAGAAAAAGATGACAGGATGGAAATGAGAGAACCAGATTGGGAAAAAGTGTCTCAACCCTCACCAAACCATAGATACCACAATAATTTCAATATATAGGGACATTATTTATTCCCTATACTATTGGATCCTTAAGTTTCATTAATTATTTATGTGATTTATGTTCTAACATAAACTTCTTTCCTTAATATTTATTTATATATTTTCATATTACAAAATTAAAGCCTACATGATTGGTGGTCCATCTCATAAAAAGATCCAACATTTTCCCAGTAGATGTTTTGGAAGATGTTATTTTTAAATTAAAAGATCTATTATTCCATACTAACTTCTATGTACTTACCATGTAAGAATATAAGAGTTTATCACACTCACCAATAATTTCAAGGAGGCCATTCCTAAAGATATCAAAACCAACATCAATATACATGTGGGAACACTTTCAATGGATCTTAGAGATAGTTATGTGCATTTAAATATACTTGAATCCATGAATCTTCAGTTAATCATACATTCAATAAATTAAATATCCCATAAATATGGTATATAATCGACTAAAAAATTAGGTATGCCAAAAAAATTCTTAACCACATAAGATCATTTTTTTTATTTTGAATACCACAAAGTATGTATGTTCCCTAAAATTTAGTAAATATGAATTCATTTTTAAAGAATATATAAAATCTAATTCATTTGATATTTTATTAAAATAATTTGAAGAATAAAAATTAGGATCAAGTGATGAGATCGATATGTAAAAACTTAAAGAAGTTGAAAATGAAAAGATTATCATAGATCATTGGATGGAACTAGTTGTAAAGGAAGAGAATTGGATGAGACTCAATAAAAATGCCTCATTATATAGCTTGAGATTAAAAAGGTCAGAGAAATTCCCATTAAAACTAAATAGGTAATTCATGGATCTTCTCAGGACAATGAGAAGAAAGGATCATAAGATAAAGGTAAATCAATAAAAAATAAAATTCAGAATATACCTATTTCATTTAATACTACAGATATCGAAACCAAAACCAAGGTCACTTGGGTTGATAAAATAGTAGTGAAATTTTCAACATCAATATAAGAGAGTAATTTTCCAAGAAGACACAATCACTTAAGAAAAGTGAGGTTCAAATTGAAATTAGACAACAATAATAATATAGAAAGATCAAAAAACATCCTGAAAGAAAAAAATTTCAAGATTATTTCTGGTGCTATGGTAAGAATGGTCATAAATCCTATTCTTGCAGGTTTAACATTTCTTTACTAGGAATTAAACAATAATCAATGGGGAAATTAAATGAAGTGTGAATGATAAAGATGAAAATAGAGGTTTACTATACTGATAAGGGGAAGAGACTTTATAAGGAATTTAGTGGTAAGAATTTATACAGAGAGTTCCTAGTAGTTTCGCCACATCAATTTAAATTGTATAAACAAATGGGGGAAGATAAAGAAAGTTTATGAACCAGTTGAGGAGATTATGCTTCTTCAACCTGATTAGTAATAAAGACCCACCAGGTTTTTTTCTTCCTTTCAAATTTATTAAATACAACCATTTCATTTTATATATAAATTCCTAAATAAATAAATTTTAATTAATTAATGATACTATATTTATTAAGTGTGGGGAGGGCACATTTGTAGTTTTGAATTTTCAATTGGTTTTGTTTGCTTGTTTTTCAAAACAAAAAAATGAATGTTTTCCAAATTTTTGTGTGTTAAATTTTTAATTTTTGTGTATTTTTAAAACTTATGTGCTCAAATGATTATGTTTTCAATTTTTTAAAACCATGTTAAAAATTGAACCAATTTATACCCTGAAACTGAGTTTAAATGAATGCTAAAAATGACTTTTTCAAGTATAAAACTTTGGGAATTT
Organism: Viscum album; assembly: GCA_963277665.1. Lineage (NCBI taxonomy): Eukaryota > Viridiplantae > Streptophyta > Magnoliopsida > Santalales > Viscaceae > Viscum > Viscum album. The sequence goes on along the minus strand of OY728153.1, from coordinate 1,544,221,594 downwards.
CATAAAAAAAATTTTATTTTTGAATCCAATGCCATGTATCACTATCTTTATATTTTAATTAAATTTCTTATGAGGCTTATAAACCATTTTTTTGATATTCTGTACATTCAAATCACTTCTTGAGGGAACCGTACCATACTTGATTTAATTAGAATTTGATTTATTCTTATAAAAACTTGAGGGTTTGAGGTACTTTTGTTTTAAATGATTAAGGAATTTATTTGGTTTTAAAGCCCCCATTTCAAGAGAATCCTTTTTATTATATCCTTACTTGTAAATTTAATCCATGTATACCCTAGAATCCATGAACAACCTGTTAGGTTATCCAAATTATAAGCCAATTTTCCCTATCAAACCTGCTCTTGAAGTGTAATTTCATGATCCAGTTGAAATTAAGAATGGGGGAAGCTGACTTGTGTTGTGATACAAAATTTGGTGATAATTTTGGTGGAAAATAAAATTTTGAAGATATTTTTTTACTGCTGAAACATTCATTCTATCAAAATATATGTCTTTCTGGAGCTTTCAAGGGAAATAAGCTATGCCTATATGGAGCTTAAAAAAACCCTAATTTATTTGTAAGTAGTTTCTATGATAAAGATAAAGAATTAAAGAATTAATGTAATTTCCATGAAACAAAATTTGATTTCATTTTGAATCAAATTCTCTTCTATGGGGAGTTTGGAGGAGAACATACTTGAGTGAAAATTAGAATCATTCAATTTTTCTTCAAAAAGAGCCAATAACTCCTCATTAACCTCATAATTTTTGACATATAAATACTACCAACCAAAATCCATAGAAAAAAAATGAAAAGTACTCATTATAAAAACATTACCTTGACTCACATCAGGAAGATATATAGAAAATTTTCAGGCCCATGGTGACTCTTACTTGGGTTTGGATGAGAAACGCCTTATTGAAAATTGACATATGTGAGATGAGTTAAAATTAATGTGAGGTAGGTGTCTTGTGTTCATGAGAGGATAAATGAAGTGGAAATATATTGAATAATCTGAATGAAGATCTTAAAATAATAGTTTTTAAGTAGGCATGATATATATTTTTTCTTATTGAAAAATTGGTCGATCTCAAGAGTATGTGTATTGAATTTGATTTTATTTGATTTTAATGATTACTTGTCCTAATATCCAAGTGGTAAGTGTGGAAGAATTGAAAAATCTACTATTTTCATTATTTTTATATGTATTTCAATAATTTAATCCCTACAAATTTAACAATTTGACCTTATTTTCATTATTTTTTTTATTTTTGGTATGTTTTTGTAAAAAATGTGAAAATTTATTAATTATATAATTTTAACATGTTTTTATCACTATTTTATTTTGATCATAACTTTTAAAATATTGATCCAATTTGATTAATTATTATTTTAAGGATTATTGTTTTCATGGTATTCAACTTCTTCTATACCTAGTACTAATTCTAACTTCCGTAGGCCCAAAAAATAAATCAATTTGAAAAATATTTATGGATGATAGAATGGACCCCACCTTAGTAAATTATTCATAACTTGATCTAAATTCTTCCAAATGTGGTGATTCCAGCTGGAGTTAAAATATGTCTTGAAAAATCTTGTGAAAATTTATTTTTATAGAGAAATTAATTCATTAATGTTACCATTGAATAAGCCAATGTGGAGGAATATTTAGGGTATATTCATCTAGAAAAAGTTTTATTTAATAATTAGTTTATAACTTATTGTATATGGGTCTAACAACTTTTAAATTTAGGGGGTTGAGATAAATATCAATTTCAAATAACATATAAGAAGGATTCTTTGAAATTTTTAACCATCGGTGTGAAGAAAAGGAGATATCTTCTGTAGAATATATTACAGAAGATAAATTTTCTATGCCTTATTTTCCTTCTATTCTTCTTCTTTAGTTTTGTAATGTCTTATTCTTCCTCCTTATTATTAGCTACCCTTCACATGGAGGGTTAAAATTTTGAGTGATTAAGGAAGGTAAGGAATTCTCTTTTGTAAAGCTTGATTTCTTTCATTTTATTGAATACAATTTATTTCTCTATTTTGTGAAGTTGATTTTGATTTTTAATAGTGGTTTTTATTATCAAGTATGATCATATTTGGTTTTTGATTCTATTGTTTATATTTATTTGGTCAATGATCACTATCTCCCTTCTCCAGGTTCTGGTTTATATATGATGGAATAGACCGAGGATTAGTGGTGAAGTTATCAATCATCATCAGTACTTGTTAGAGGGGTAGTGGAAATTATTGGTTGTTTGAGATAAACAAGACTCTATTAGGTATTGCCTAATTCAGTTGAGGATATTCAATACAGCTATATTTCATAAGTAAGAAGAGTAGTTTAAACTCAGATATTGAAAAGTTTTACTCTCACAATAACCATTTGACCAAGGGAGTGAGAGGAATCAATCATAGAATATCACTTTAATCATCTTAGTAGAAGTGTACTGGATAAATTATAACTAGGATAACATTGAATTTGGAAAACTAACCCTGAACTGATCAACCTTATTATATCATAGTTTTCAATCACTTTCTTTGTCAATTTGTTTTCCATATTTATATTAATTTCTTTCTTTTGTTTCATTTCTTCAGTTTGTTTTCAAAAACATCAATTAAAAAAAACCACTTTTTCCTCTAATTTAAAGGTGAAATTATTATTTTTTTGTGCTCCTCTTTGGATACAACCTAGGTTGACCACATTACTATATTTTAACATAGGAAATAATTGTTTCTTATACACCCTATGAAAGTCATGTGTTAGGATCCTTTGAAATGGATGAAACAGTCCTATTCCTCCTCAAATCTATATTAATTTTTCTTTATTTGTTTTTCATACCATGTTAAATGTTACAGGGAAGCAATTAATAACCTTTTCACTTGTTTTACCTCAATTAAAAATCTCATTTCTTCTCCCCTTTCTTTTACTAGAGATTTCAGGAGTTTTTTGATAGAATTATCAGTGGAACTGTATCATTCTTTTGAGCTTAGATTTAATTGACTATTTTGATCAATACTTCCATCCCTTTGATCAATAAAAGGCCTCCTTTCATCTTCCTTTTTAGTGCTTCTATTTTTGGATGATTCAGTGGAGAACCTATTGAGTTATTTTTATTCTAGTAAAATTATTCTTATCCTTCTTTAGATGGTCCTAAAATGGGACTATTATGGTCATAACCATGATATATCATGTAATATAATGGGGTTATTATCAATGTAAATGGAAATTATCTCTTCTCAAGGACTATTTTTTTCTATCAATTTATTTTTGGTGAATATCTTGGATAATTATTCCTTAGTGAGTCTCTCACATTATATCTTTGATTTTTCTCTTCAATTGAACTCAGATTCTGCCATTGATGCTGGTTTTCATTGGTCAAGTTTTCTTCTAATGCTTGGGTTGTTATTCCTTGTGTCTTTATCTAAAAAAAATATTATTTTATGAGAAATCATTTCTAGGAGTTATTGGTGAGTGAGATTGTTTCAATTGGTGTGAGAACACAGTTTGGGAGATGAAAAAATTGACAAACCTTTATATTTACCTAAAAAACCTTGATACAAAAAGTCCCTTATGATTTGAGGATCTTGTATAAACTTTTTTACTTGGTATGACACTCATGTTGGCATATTTTATTAGACTATTATTGATAGAGATCACACATGGGTGTGTGTGTAGCCCGTGAGACTCATTTACGCTTCTTGATTCAATAAGTATGTTTGTAGATTATATTACCATATTAAAAAATGATCACATTTATTGTATATTTCTGCTATATTGTCATTATTATATGCTATTATTTTCCTTGTAGGCTCTACCATGATATGTGTGTTACCATGAATTCATATATTTTGTTATTGGTACACAAAATAGGTGCAACATCATGTTAGGATTATCTATTAGATGGAGAGAGTAAACGACCTGAGATGATGAAAATGATATACTTTGTTACATGGTAGGGGCATGAAAGATTGTGGGCATTACTTGAGGTAGAGACATTAGGGGTACAATGGCATGGGGTCTAGACCTAAGGTATAAATGGGGTATGAAGGGCTAGGGACTTAATAGAGAAATAGATGGGGTATGATGGCTAGAAGGCTTGATGCATGGTGGTGCTGGGATATGAAGTCCAAGAGGCCTAATCTAATTTGATTACTTAATACTACTGAGGGACATGATTACCATCATTATGGATAAATCTTGATCACTTGTGACATTATACAATTATACTTCCATCATGGTGTTGATGCAGGTACGATTGGGGCTCATTGTGGATTGGTTAGCACATGAGGGCTTGACATGTGGTTTTTTATTCTATCTTGTATATTTATTTTTATCATGGTATAAAAATTTTATTCCTATTAAAACATGTTAAGGATGCCTTGGTGGTGTCCTAATGATTTTTATTACTCTCACCAAAAACTGGTATCTTGATGAATTTGTAGACTTCATGTATAGGGATCTAGACCAGTGAAAGAGGCCCATGGAAGGTGGTTAATCCTAGGATCATGGATTTGTGAGTGGTACAGGGACATACACCATAGGGTACCATAGTTTCAATTATTTATTTTCTTGAAATTTTAATCTGGTTTATATTTTCACTCAAAGAGACTAGTTATTTATCTTTATTTATTTTTATGACATATGTGCCATTTGATATTACATCAAGATGTCTTATCTTATGCTTTCATTACTCTGAGTTGTTTTATATTTTATTTTTATTATTGGTGAAATTATATGATATTGAGGGTATAGTCTTCCCATTGATATTGTTTGGACCCTCATTGCTAGTTAATGACCTCTTGTGTGTGGGGTGGGATGCATGATGTCATGTGAATCTCTTTATTAGACCAAGTGGTTTGGGTTAGGGTGTTACATGTTTATACACTTGAGAAGTAAAAATTCTAAAACATATCACTTCATATCCCAGATAAATCCCATTGGACATCTAATACCATCACAAGAACTACGTTGGTTGTGAAATTATTGCAAAACAGATTCATTCCTTCAGGAATGATCAATATTCCCCTTGAAAGAAGCTCTAGAACTTTGTTTCAAATTCATCCAATCCCAAGATAAGACTTATAATTCTCATCGAACATCATGATGATGTTCCTAGACATCCAACCATCCCAATAAACCCATCTGTCTACATCTAGATGATTATATATCTTATAATGCTATCCAATGATACATACATTTCATGTATACTTTTATTATTAAAATACATCACTTTTATGAATTTAATGGTTAATTATTTACTAGATATTAAATGAAATTTCTCATATTCGTAAGGATACAATAATTTGTGTAAAACTTGTAAAATAATCCAACATGGAATTGATTTCCATAAAAATATGGATTTCTAAGAAAAAAGATGATCATAAGATCTTATGGGGGGTTAAAAATAAATATTTATGGGGAAATAGAGTTCTAGGGATAGAAAAACATGTTTTACATCATTAATGTATATTTTATGATGTAAAAATCTTGGGAAACAAGGTGTAAGACCAAGATAGGAATAGAAAATGCACCTATGAGAGAAATTACATGTGTCATGGTGTGATACATATGTGTCATGCCATGAAGCATCCTAAACTTTTTAAAACTTATTTATATAATACAAACTGGCTTACGAGGGGATGATCAATGAAATATTTTTAAATAAAAAAATGTCTTATGATTTAAAATGTTCTGATGGAGAAAAAAATGACCATGTTTGATGAGAAATGGTTTTGAGACCCAATTTTAAGTCCTAAAACAGTTCAAGACCACCATTAAAGACTCAAGACTACTTATTAATGAATTTAAGGGAAAATTTAATGCAACCGAAGCACCCTTGTAGATTTATAAATAGAGGAAGAAGCTGCTGCTTCCAAGTAAAGATCTAAAGACCAAATCTTGGGGGTGAGTATTTGTGTTTTGAAGAGTCATTCGACATCCTTTGTCTCTACCTTTCTTTTATTTATTATTTTATTTTTCAACTTCCCACTTAATTCCTCATTATTAGAATGAGGGGGTAATTCACATCTTGTTCTAGGGTACTATTTCTAAATTGGGAAGGTTCTTCTAGATTGCATTTCATTTTTTCATTATTCATGTGGGGTTTCTACAAGTTATAATTTCAATTTCCAATCACTCTCTCTTTATTATATTCATGACTATTTATTTCTGAATCAGAAAAATTATATTTTAGTTGTGAAACCAGATACCCTAGATTATACCATAAATATTGGGTAATATATGGAAATTATGTTTAAATGAAGTAATAAGATAAAATTAGTTTATTAAAATCCTAAAATACTAGAATAAGGGAAATATAGTATTTTTTTACTAAGTAGGGGATACCCTGATCATTAGATCCTCCTCATCCCAAATCCAACATTAACCATGAATTAATCAAATCATTTTTAAATCCAATTACACCCAAAACATAAATCTATAAAACCGTGAAACGCCTTTCTCAAATGATTTTCAAAACCAAATCCCACTTTGTTTTCTTCTCTCTATTTCTTCCAAAATTCCTTCCAAACCAAATTTGATTTTCTTTCCCTTTCTTTAAATAAATAAATTATTTTATTTTTAAAACCCAAAATAACTAATTTCACCATCTCATGGGTTCGACTTTGACTTATTTATATCTATATTTTAATTAATTAATCATACATTTTTGAGTTATATATATATTTTTAATGTTGGTTAGCCCCATAGGTAATTAATGACACCTCTCAGGGTGATCAAATTGGTTTTTTGTCAAGGAAAATTAATAAATTGTTTTTAGGTTTTTAATTTTTTATTGGTTTTATTTAATTTCCCTCTTTTTACATTGGGTGTTCATTCTTTGAGTTTAATATTGTTAGTTTTTTATAGTTGAATACCATACACCTGAAAAAAGGAAAACAAATCCTTGAGTGTGTGCATGAGCTCGAAAAAATCCAATGAAGGAAGATTAGAGTAAATATACCTTGTAATCTATGAATAAATATTCTTATACAGGAGGAATTCAACCCCAAAATCTAGGACTATGTACACTCATTGACTATGGGTGTCCATCTTACATAGGACTACAATTGATTTTCTTGGTGACTCCTATTATAGAAAATCATTTTGAGATTAAAACTACAACAATCCATATGATATTTAACACCACATAGTTCATCAGACTACATCATGAAGATCCCAATTCACATCTGGGAAGTTTCCTCAAGCTCTATGAAATGTTCTAATTTCATATTGTCTCAAGTGACATGGTATGTTTTATACTCCTTCAATTTTATTTACATGATCGAGATCATGATTTGATTTAGAGTTTTCCCACTCATTACATCACCAAATTGGATGAGTTAGAAAGGAATTTTCTCTCTTTCTTCTTCCCACCTTCAAAATCCATGGATATTTGAGTAAACATTTGAAATTTCAATAAATTTGAAGATGGATCACTCTGCTCTGCTTCAGAAAGTTTTAAATATTTTATCAAAAACTTTCATCATCATGGTACTAAAATATAGATTTTAATTCAAACATTCTATAAGGGTTTATCACAGGGTAATAATTCAATTATAGATGCCATAGTTGGTGGGTCTCTGAAGAGAAAATTTCTTGAGGAAAGCTACAACCTAATAGATGAATTGGAAAGCAATGACTTCCAATTAAAGAATGAAGTAACCTAAAGAAGATACATACACATGATCCACAACAATAAATATATGGTAACACAAATGGAATAAATTTTTAAGAATATGAAAAAAATGATGGGATAACACTAAAACTACCATGTATGTGTTTAAAAGAATTTAATTACACTGACAATAACTATCAAAATAATTTTTAGGGTTGGTGGGTGCCACAACAACAAGTTCAAGGATATAATCAGAGAGTACTAGGTTTTCAAGTGAAACAAAGACCATCACTATAGATCCAAGTACACATACCAGAGGAGATGTTGGTGACTTCTATGACTACCACCAGAGCTTCTATCAAGGAAATTATAGACTATTCCAATGTTTAAATTACATAAATAAAGAAGTTGGAGGATGACTTAAAGGATCAGAAGGCTGCAGTCCATAAATTCAAATTCCAATTAAGAAAAATCACATATAAAATTAGAGATAGAAAATGAGGGAATACTAAAAGGATTCCCATAAGTACACCCATGAAAATATTTTAAAGTCAGTACTCTATGAAGTAGAAAATTCAATGAGGACCATCACAAATTAAGTAATGAAAATAAGAACAACAAGTTGAAATAAGTTGAAGAGATGGAAAAGAGTGAGGAACAAGTAGATACTAAGGATAAAAAGGAGGAACCGCAAAAACAAAACCTAAGACTACTATTTCTAGATTATATAAAACAAAGGAAGATCAAAACCCAAAAAGGTAAATTTTAGGATCATTTTAAAAAACTAAATATTAACATTACTTTTTTAGAAGATCTCACTAACATACCAACATAAGAAAAATTTACGATAGATTTTTTGACTAATAGAAGGAAGATGGAGGAATTTGACACCACACCACTCATAATGGAATTCTCTATAGTGGCATCAAAATCCTTATACAAAATGCAGCAAGATTCAGGTAGTTTTGAAATCCCAATTTACAATCGTTCTGATAAATTTATGGAAGATTTATGTGATTTAGGTCGTTGACGTCCTGTGATGAATCAATCAATAGAAGTAGTTGAACTGGTGACCACATAGCCTCAAGACTGTATCCCCATATATAATATTTCCAACCCAGAAGACCCTAACTGGTGGCCCATACTGGGTCACCACATGACCTCAAGCATGCCTCCCCATATGCCAGAGGTTGAAAACTAGCAGCGAGGGTCTAGATAAGTCACATGGGGAGACTATACCATATTTTCCAAATTAATCCATAGTATATAAAATATATAAATAGTAGAAACAAGATACAATAACCAATAACATGCATAATCAAACATCTCCTAGAACTAGGTACAAACCACAACCTATAATAAATAGGGTACTCTATGCTTGAAGTGCCCCAAAAAGCTAAAAAATAAACCCAAAATAAATAAAATAGATGTATCCCCAAATACCCCTCATCCATTCATGAGTCATTCCCAACTCAACTCTATAGAACATGGCCTTTTCCCTTTTCTTGACATGTAACCATGAAATCTGCTTAGGTACCCAATAGAGGCTAGAGTAGGGTATGAGTATAACTCAGTAGTCCACCACAAATGGTGTCTAAAAAATATACAGTCAATAGATCATGCATGAAAGTTTTAAATAAAATACAAGGTTTATAAAGAAAACTTAGGGTCTATTAGTTAACAACCTTTACTTTTTCCATTTCTATCATGATTACCAATTCCATCAATTATACCATATTCATCACTTAATTAATTTCTCATAACGTGTTCAATGGATTTGGCATAATCAATAACCACAAAGAATAAGGTGGATATGAAAATTTCCCTAAATCACTAGGGATAATCACATCACAACATATAAAACACACTCACATTGAATCCTCGGTCTAGGTGGTCTCATCTAATACAACCATTAGGGTAATATAACTCTGTCCTCTTCCCCAATCTGTGCATTATGGAGTGGAGTGTAGAGCCTCAGTCTATCTTGACTGATGGGTGTAGAACCTCATGTAAATACCCCACTCTACTAATCCATGGGAACATTATTATTTTTCTATTCACAACACACATATCATATCATGACCAAAACAACCAATACAAAAAGAAATCATAACCCATAACAAACAACATGGGAACCAACATTACTCTATAACCCATTAACACATTTTCCGTTTACAATACATAGTTATTTATCCCAATTCCCTTTTTCTTATGCCTAACTTTCTAATTATATTACCTAGTTATAATGCATTAACCTATTTAATATACTCCAAAATTTACAATCCATTACTAGTTTAACATGTTCACCATTTTATATGAGCACATCCACCTTGGTATTTTAACACAATTCACAAACCATTTGACGAAATCTATTTATACCCAATTAATAAATTTTCATGCCATGCCAAACAACCCCTTAAGAAATTATCAATACTAGGACCAAATATCCACATACCTCATTAATCATCAAATTTACCAACCATCATTTTCATTTTTGGATCTACCTAATCACAATAAAATTTCATACTTAACATTTCCTTTACCCAAGTACAGGAATGTAGGCGCACCCCATGAGTGGCCCTAAATTAGTTAAATAATTTTCAATTCATCCCAAAGGGATCATGATCATTTAAATTTATCATTTAGACACCCATTTTACCAAATCTCACTAACATCTCTGAAACCACAATAAGAGTAAAACAAGAACACAATCTTATATGCACAAATCCACTTGAAAACTATGGGATATAACTTTTAGACCACCTACCTAGAATACATTGACTAACACACTCTTAATAGAAGACCAAGATCCCAATCCAAACCCCTTTTAATCCTCAACCAATATTCTACCATTGAAAAATAGGTTTTAGATATTTGGTAGAATATTTCCCAAGATACAAGCCCTAAACTAAAAAAGAGAAGAAAAGAGGGGATTAAACTTACCCGAAGCTTAGATCCACAACCAAAGACACTCTAAATGTCCAAGAAATGAGGGATATCAATAATTGGAAGTTATTTAAGGTTATATTTTGTCACTATGGTTTCAATATAGTAAATAGTGGAGAAAATAGGGTTTGGATTTAAAATCCCATAATGGAAAAACTGTAAATTTTTTAGCTTTTAAAGGGGTAAACAGTTTAACTGCACATTTTTCCTAACTGTGCACAAACTATGTGAAATAAACTATCCATGGAGAGGTAGGTTTCATGGTTACATATGCAGCATTCCTGGTTTTTCAAACCATGTGCCGACCGTGTGATATTCCACTATCTAAGGTTGCATAGTTTTCCTAGGAAGGCCACATGATTTACTTAACCATGCGCAAATCGTGCGCCATATATAGGTTTGACCAATTTTCCTTCCTTTCATTCCCCAAACCCCCAGAACACCCTTGAGTCCCCTCATACTCATGATAATCATTTTATTAACCAAAAATAAGATATTTAAACCAAATTTTAAACAATGACACAACTCTATAAAGTTCATGATCTTACACAATATGCAAGAGGCTATCGTCGTATAGTGAGGGTCTAATAGTAGTATGGTGGAGAGACTATAACCTTATGATTAGAGTGATTCACAATAGAAACATAATAAAAATTAATAGTGGAAACATAATAAATAAATTAATAGTATTAGAATATGTAAACCATACACCTATAAAATAAATACTAACATAAATAATATCGAATGTCATATACAAAATGATGCTAATCATGTCATGATGATATAAAAAAGAGGTTGGTATTTGAAAAATAATGGAATAAGAATATTAAATACTCTATAAAAAATATAAAAAGTCTAAAAGATTAGTTCTATTTGATTCACCAGCATTGGATCAGTCCTCCACTCTTATAATCCATCATTGTATAAGAAATCAATCATCTAGAAATGGACCATTACCTTTACCCTTACCCATAATCATGAAGTCTGTCCGGGTACCAAACAGAAGCCTGGAAAGGGTGAGAGATACACTCATTAGGACACCACCAATGGTGTATATAATAAATATAGTCTCTACATATAGGTTGTAGGAGTGAGTAGATATAACAAGAATAAATCTGTAAAATACATGATTCAATCCATTCTATATGCACATTCTATAACAAGAAGTACTAAAATGATGATTAGCTATAAACATATCAAGAATCATCTATGGGCTACACCAACATATCAAGTGTTAATAAAGTATGGAATATTTTGAATAATCATGCATGGTACCTATGTGGGCCAGTACCCAGGGCTAATGACCAAGACATCCTCTTCGAGTCCATGGATCTCTTCCATAACAAAATCAATGTAATATCGACCTATATGGGCTATAACCCAAGGCCCATGGCCGAAGAAATCCTATTTGAGTCCATAAATCTCATCCATAGCTAACTCAGTGAAGGATTTAGTGGAGCCCAAGTATCATGTTTGAGGTGGTCAAAGTAAGCTGAATCCAAGGTAAATGTCCAAGGAATCCAATAATAAATATGTAAGTGGTCGTTGGACTCATACCGCAAAAACCATTATCAATGTGATCTATATAATTACTAAATACATAGGTATTTTCATGCTGCAATTGCAGTACAATTAGAAACAATGTATAATTTTATTGAAGACCTGAATACTCTAAGGTTGCTTAGGGTGGTAGGGAAACTGAAGAAACCTCTTGAGTTTAGGTTTTTCAGATGGATCCCACCCAATCCTGCTTACATTAAAGTCAATATTGATGGAGCTACTACTGGATCACCTAAACCATGAGGATGAAGGGATTTTTCCTCACTTATCATGCCTTTATCAAAGTCTGCTTTCACCATTTCATTGGCCAAGGTACTGCTTACAAAGATGAAATTTGGGCTGTAATTTATACAGTCATGTTTGCAGTCCACTACAACTAGTTTCCCTTATAGATTGAATTAGATTCACAACTGACTCTGAATTATTTTAAATCAAGTACTAGAGAGGTTCCTTGAATAATTCTTCCACACTGGATTGCATGTCTCAATCATGTCGGTCACCACCAAATCTTTGTATCTAATGCTTATAGATAAGTGAATCAGGTTATTGAGGCCCATTCGAAGAAGGAAATCATGGATCCGAGTACCATGTGGTCTTTTAGGATACCCAAGTTTTTTTAGCTTGGTGGATGATGAAATTAGAGGTAAAACACACACACACTCTTATATTACCCCTTATAATGCCTGATTTCTTATACTTTATATTTTATTCAATAATTTTAGTTACGACTCGCACAAACCCTAGATCTGCATGGTATATAATCACTAAAGGGGCCATGTTAGTGTCCATTCCCTTAATCCATTAGAATTACATTAATCATTTCATCAACTATTTCATACATAAGTGATAAGGTGGGAGTCCATGTTAATATCCATACCTTCAATCAATTCATTATAATGAATTATAGAAGGAGTTAAGGATCCATGTTAGTGTCTATGTCCTTTAATCAATTATAGTCAATGAATTATGGAGTAAAGGGGCCATGCTAGTTTCTATTCCCTTTAATCAATTCCATTCAATGAATTATAGAATGAGTCAAGGGGACATGTTTGTGTTCATTCCCTTTAATAAATTCCATTCAATTATTTATAAAATGAGTCAAGGGTCCATGTTAGTGGATATTCCCTTTAATCAATTCAATTCAATGAGTTATAAAAGGAGTCAAGGGGCTATGTTAGTGTCTATGAAACTTCACAAATCAATCTCATGAGTTTTCACAAGGAAAGGGATTTTTCATTACATCCCATAATTCCCATTTAATCCATTTTATTATTTCATTAATTTATATATGATAAGTTACCAAAAGAAGTCGATCGACCCTTAACAATTCATTTAATTTAAAATATATATTCCTTTAATAAGCGGTGAGCTTAATTCACTGCATGGGTGGTGTAAACATTGTAAATATTACAACCCAAATCAAGGGTGGTTTGGGTTGATGTTATAACCTCAAATTATTCATATGGGTGTGATGAATTTCTTAAGTTATTATTTAAAAATTTAATTTAATGGTCTACTAATTTAAGGAGAAACACCCATAAGGTCCAACATACAACACTACTGTGCAAGCTACAAAACAACCAAAATTTTAGGGAAAAGGTATAAACCACCTACCTTATATGATAAGAACTATACTCATCCAATATTAGCTTCTAATTTAGTCTAGGATGGAAGAAATTTAAGAAATTAATGAAAAACCTGATAATAGGGCAAAAATCATGCATAGATTTATCATTTTTGTAAGGTAAGAACAATTAAGGAAAGAAGAAAGTGGATTGAAGATATTACTGATATGGTTCCAACATGAAAAAGATATTGGAACCAATTTGGATGAAATTAGTTCTTAGAAGATGAAAGATGTTTGGTGTTTTATTTTGTTGTAAAAGAAGATAAAGAAGAAAAGAAATAAATTCACTTTGTAAAATATGATCTTCAAGCTCACCATCATATTCAAAAGTTCGGACTCAAATGCTTAAGAAAGTATATCTAATGGATAAGAAGTTTTTGTGAATGAAAATATTCATCAGACTCACATTGGGTCTAAAATGAAGTGTTGATCATAATGAGGAAGAGAATCAGATTCTGTATGGATATGATGTAAATATGTGGATGATTTACTGATCTTAGAGGTATCATAAATCATAAGTAATATGTGAAGCATGTGATTTAATATTTATAAAGTAAAGGGGTAGAAGTAGTGCTCCCAATCATATTGAGGTTTGGTTAGAAAGAATAAAGTTGCTAGAAGGATGGAAAGTTACAAAACTTTCCATTATAAGTTAGACAATGATGAATCTAATCCTAAATGTATTCAAAGTCCTGAGTAAGTGAGGATTATAATATGATGTTTAGAGAAGAATAAAGTTTGTAAAGTTGAAGCTTTCCAGTCTCTGTCCATTGGTATGAGATTACTGGAAATATAATTGTTTGAAGGTTGTGATTTTTAATTTGGAATTTGAAAATAAGAAGATGCTGATTTTCAGTCATTATAGTAAGTAACAAGATATAAATATTTAGAGAATGAAGCTATTTAATACTAGAAGTCGGTATCATAATTAGATAAATAAATAAGTTACTGAAGTCTAAGTTGCATACAATGGTTCATTGGATGCGGTTTGGCACCATAAATTAGATGCATAATTATTTTATTCAAAGTTTTTGAGACCAATGAATAAGAGAATAAAAAAAGTTTGTTAGAACTGATGTGAAGAATAAAATTAGATATCAATAAAAAATGTAGTTAATCATTTTTATCAAGATTAATTGTTTATTTTTTTCAAGTGGGAACTTTTGTTTTCCTTAACAAGTGGGTCATTAGAAAGAAGAACTCTAATATGATTTCAAGTGGGTCAAGATTCAACAAACTGGAGTTAAAAACGTTTATTGGATTTAAAAAGAGACCAATCCATCAGGTGTAGACTAACATTGATACATCTCATCAGACACTAGAATTCATCGGATGCAAGATCATCAGTATGAATAAAAAGATGAAAATAAGAAATGTTTCAAGTTGTCTCAAAAGTTTTATCAAGGAGAGCTCAAAGATTTGAGTAGAAGTGTTTTTTTTTCTGTTGATATGAAGCATCAGAATGAGCAGATTGTTTTATTTCTTTCATGTTGGTATGGAGAATCATAATGATAAGAAATTTGTTTTTTCATATGTTAGAATCAGTGCAGAGAAATGTAATGAAATATATTCAGTTCAAATTTATTTTCAAGTGGGTTAAGAAAATAAGAGTGACCATATACATCGATTGTAATGAGAGATGTGGAATAGAAATTAGAACGAGAATTAATTTTGTAAATAAATACTAAAGTGAGCTGAATTTTTGAGAATATTCAAGAATATTTGAGAAGAGTTGAGAAGAATTTAATAAGTCAGAGATGTATCAAAAACTTAAGGGGAATTAAAGTGTTGGGAATTTTTTTTGAGTTGGAAAGTTTTTCAGAATCCCACTTAAACCATATTTGGATCACCTATAAACTGAGTAATTAATTTGTACTTTAATGACACTTTCACTATTCATGAGTTTAGAGAGAATGAGGAGTGCTATAGAATTTTAGAAATAAGATGCTTCTAGATCATGCTTTTGTGAGGATGTTTCCCAGACATAAAATAAAAAAGAGAATATCATAATCAGCTTTTCCAAAGTCGGATTGAACAATTTCACTTAGAATTATGGATTGAGTAAAAAGAAAATTTGACATGTTTTATTAGTATTTTGATAGTGTATTATTATCAGACTAAGAAATCAGACTTAGAGCATCAGACTGGGAAATCAGACTGAGTATCATTATGAAGTCCTGGAAGTTTCTTACCTACTGATGGGTAGGGAATTGAATATTTTTTTTGAATATCATATATAGTATAGTTAATAAGGAAACATAGTAACATGTTTTTAAGCATCTGGTTAAATTTTCTTAAATTGTTACACAAATTTTATTACATCATTTGGTGCTACTTTAAGCACAAGTACTGTTGTATTGAACACAGTGTTACATGAGTGTAAGGGAATATCCTAATCATTTTATCTACAAAAAAGGATTGTTTTTTGTGGATTGTGTGGTACTGGAATGTTTCCAAACCATACAAAGGATGTATCTACTCTTTCTTACTTGCGAACCTTCTAAATTCTTGTATTCTTATCGATGTGTGATTGTTTTGTTTTTAGTGAAAGTGATAAATCTTTAAAAGGTGTCAAAGGTTATTTCATAAAGAAGGAAAACTTAAAATAAAAAGATATCACCAATTCACCCCTCCCCCTCTCTGTGATACTTAATCCTAGATGGAAAATTACAAGTGGCATCAAAGGAAAGGTTCTCTTCATTTATTATTTTCTGAAGTTTTGAAAGAGAATTTGATGGTGGATAATCTGAATTTTGTAAATAGTAAGGGGATTCTAGTCTTTTACAGGAAGAACTATCATATCTAGAAAGATATAATATTGCCTTATTTTATGTCTTTTAATTATGATGCTCTCGAAGATGTAATAGATGGATTTCCTCTTATTGATGAAAAAGTTCCTCTTACATCTGTTGACAAGAAGAATATTGGGAATGATGGAAGGTCCAAGAATTATTTACTATCATCACTTTCCAAGATTTGGTTTTTAAGAGTAAATGGTGATACAACTGCCAAAGGAATTTGGGATAAAATAAAAAACATTTTTGAGGTAAATACAAAAGTGAAGAAAACAAAGTTTCAAATATATAGATTTAAGTATAAATATCTCAAGATGGGTGAGTATGAATATATTAGTGAATTCTAGATAAGGGTAAATTAAATCTTCAACACTATCAAATGACTTTGTGAAAAGTTAGAAGACTATACAATTGTTGAAATGATCTTGAGAATTATTCCTGAAAAATTTGATGATAATGTTTTTTCATTGGAAGATAGAGATCTAGAAACATTATCTTTGGATGATTTTCATAGAACCTTTATTTTTTATAAAATGATAAGGGAAAAATATATGAAGGGAAAATAAAAAGTTGATCATGATATTTATTTAAAGGTTTGCAAGAAATAAAATCCCAAGAAGATTCTTGAAGAATAAGCTAGGGATTTTGATTCCTAAAATGAGGCATGTAAAAATCTTGATTAATTTTTATCCTTGTTTTCTAAAAATGTTAAAAGATTTTCAAGTTAATATAAATGTAAAATTACATTTAAATGTTTTGAAGGTAAAGACATTGAGCACTTTACAACTATTTTTCTTAGAATAAATAAATAAGATGCTAGTGAGGAATATTATAGAAGGCAGATAAAATCATGGAAGAAATAAAGTGACAAGGATAAATCTTATTCTAAATATAAGGAGAGGATTTCTATATTAATATGAAGAATAAGAATATAGTGAATCTAAATTTAAAAAATCTTCTCATCATGATGGATAAAATAGTTTTATTATAATGGTTAATAATGAAGAGTTCAGAAGCATCAGTTTTAGAGAAGAAGAAAATCAAATAGAATTTTATCTGAAAGAAGAATTGAAACAATGTCTGTGAAATATTTGGAGGCCTGAGAAAGAAATCAAGAAGTTAATAAATGAAATTTATTCAATAAAAAATCAATAATGCTTTCCATGATAAAGTCAAGATGCTGAAATAGATTGATGATTTGAATAAATCTCTTTAGAAACAAAATAATCATGATGAATATATAGAAGTCAAGTTAAAATATAAAGAATAAGAGTTGGAACTTGTCCAAAAAAACTTTCTAAATCTTGAAAGAGGGTAAAAAGTTTCAAGAATTCTATTTTTAAATCCAGTAAAATTTCTAGAAAATAAAAACATAAAAACAATAAAAAACTACCTTTAAAGGTTGATAATATATTAGGACCCGACCTTAAACATTACATAATATTGAATTAAATGAATAATTAACATTGAGGATATTTTCAGGTTTAGAGTTTTAGATAATTAGGACATAAATATTACATTACAACTTGAATATTACAAGTAGACACAACTACTCAGTATCGATTTTTTTTTCATAAAATAAAAACTCTTATAAAGAAACATGTCTAGTTCCATGTTTTAGATAGCATGCCTTTTCCTTGATCCCATCCTTGACGATATTCATCTTTAAGTCCTGTGGAAAACATTTCAAAAACTTGGGATGAGCATAAAAAGCTCAGTAAGGTTTATAAAATAAGGAAGGAAAACATTATCCCATCAATAAATACAAATCAATGAAACCATACTTTTCAATCATAACATACCTTATGAAATCATGAGATTTATGAATAACATACACAAATCATAAATCATAAAGGTTACTTATGGCATCGATATCAAACATACATTATAGATATCATATCTACATAGGGAGTTACACTTGGAATACCCATCACGGTATATTCCCTAAATCTCTTAGGAGAAACATCACGTTTACCTCTGTCATGTTACCCAATGCATTGGAGAGCTATCTCGGGCTCACCCACCCTATGTTTATCACGAAACCACCCGTATACGTAAGCAATTCCCAATAACCATAACATAATCATAACATATAACACATGTATAAAGGAAATATAACATTTCCACATTCCAATATATCAAATCAAGATATCTAAATAAACAATGTTTTATTAAATCATTTTCAAAACCTTTAAAAAAAGATTTTTGAATCAGAGTGTCCCATACCAATTTGAAGATTTTAAATGAATTATCATTTGAAAACATTAATGTCCATATAAATAAATCCTAAAACCCATTTTGAAAACATGGACATTAATGAGAAATATTTAGAAGAATAAATATTTAAAACATTTAAAATGATATTTTAGTTAAAGAGTTTTTTAACCAAAAATAGAGACACTTGAATAAAAATAATTGAGGAATAACATTTAATCAGAAATTTATAATATCATGAGAATAAAGGGATTCATGATATAATATGTCAAAGTACAGTATATACACCCTATAAGAGTGAATTGTTGCATAAAAACAATTAAGTCTCAATGGAAATGTAAATTGAGATGAAATCCCTTATAAAGATGGTATCATTAAATTAAAGATAAATCAATCACATAATTATGTGTGACAAATATAAATACACCCAATATAAGCGGATATTAATTGTAAAAAAATCAGATGTAATTAACACATATTTTTTTGATGACATATTCAATAAGTACAAGTTTAACCCAAAGAATTGTAATTAGGTTAAGAAGTTACCTTGTAAAAATTCGACAACCTAACGACATCTCTTTAAAATTCAGAAAATTAGTTGATGAGATAAAAAGGTAATATCATCACTTGGACATAAAGTTTACATCAATAAGGATATAAAAGAACATATCCCAACATAATAAGATATATGTTAAAATACATAAAAAAATAAGTCTTTTAAAAAAAGAGAGGGTGAAATATTCCCTTACCAATTTGGTAACTTACAAAACATATGCCACATGAAAAAAGAATCATTAAATAAAGATGTAAATAATAATAAATGAAATTGAATTACATAAATATTACAATAATGGACAGTACATATGCCACACAAAAGGAAATAGTGTCCAATATATCACGAATCTCAGGGGAATAAAAAGTGAGATGAAAAACCCTTACTTCATTGTATTAAAATTGAATCGTATGACCAAAAGTTAATAACCAAAAAATGAGTCACACAATACCATGAATATAAAGATAATAATTATAATATATATGAATGAAAGTACACATTACACCACATGTAATAAATAAGTGGTGAACAATGGAAATCTCACGGAATTAAAAGTGAGATAAGAAAATCCCTTACAAAAATTCGGCAGCCTAACAATGCCACTTAAAAATTCATAAAATGAATTGATAAGAGTAATAGGGGGTCTCTCATCATATGAAAATAAAAATTACAGTTTGGTGAATATAAAATAACATCCTCCAACATAAGAACATAGAGGATAAAATAAATGACATAAAAGAGATTACTTGAAAATAAAGAGAGAGCTCAAATCCCTAACCTCGTGTCCGACTTGACTCGATCGTTATTTAATCTCCAGAATAATAAAATAAAGTTAAATTATAATTGATTAAGAACCTTTTTCAGGTTTATTATTCCTTTTATATAACTTATTACCATGTTATAAATATTATGTAATCATTTAAGTTAATAATGTTCGTTTTGTCGATATTTGGTACTTGAGTCAAAAATGGACTTCTTATAATTACATGTTGTTCATGTGGTCAAAGTTTAATTATATCAGGAATTATATTAATGATTTATATATCATATATATCATATATATCCAGTATATACATGTATTTATAATAGTATATAACATTTAGAGGTAAGAAATTAAATGCACGATTCATGGAGACAGTAAGCGGTACGTACGCATGAACACTACTTTCATTTATATTTCTTATTTTAATGGAATTAAAACATAATGATACATAGGTATATTATAATTCCATTATAATATCATATATAATATCATAACTCTATCCTTTATACATCCTACATAAGGCATTAACGAGTCACATCACTTTGAGGGGGTGGTAGTCCGCACATCCTCAAATGAGATTATCGTATTTACCCACTATGGAAACCATAAAGGCGTACTATAAATGGAAAATACAGAAGAATAAAGAAAACATAAACATAATATATATCATATATAAATAAATTTCCATCCTAATGGCCACCATGAGATACGATTGGAGATATTTGAACAATCATCGTTTCGTGAGGTGTTAGTTTTCCATCCACAGAAAATTATGTTATTCATTAATTAGATGGAGGTGTGTGTAAGTGTAGTTTTAATACTTCCCATAAAAACATCCTAGTATATTTAGGATACTGGTGTTGTTACAAAATAAAGGAATAAAAAGAGTTTAGGGGTTGGAGAAGTAAAATAAAAGAAAATAATTTAAGAGAAATCGTTACCTTTAATTTAGGTAACTCCCTTTGATTTGAATCAAAGGACTTCTTGAAGTGCCTTCTTCCTAAGGTAAGGCTTCTAAGGGGAGTAGAGGGATGTAGGGAGCTTAATTGGGAAGATTTTGGACGAGAAAAATGGTTTGAGAGGTGTAAGGAATTGGATAGAAATGGTCTCCTTTTATAAGGGAGAGGAGGGGCTCTTTAGGAAAGTGTGAAAATATTATTGTATTATATAATTATATTCGGTTTCAAAAGGTCCAAAAAATCATTAAAGATTACGATAAGATGACTCATGGTCGAAATAAAATCATTCTATCAGAATTGGACATGTTTTGGATAATATTGTAATCATTATAATCTTATTTATTTATATCATTTATTAATGAGGTAAATACTACATCATTATTGTGTATTAAATAATTTAATTTATATTAAGTCTAAAAGTTATAAAAAAATACCATGATGTAGGAAATATATTTATCTTTCCAATGAATATTTATAGTCGAAAATATGACTTATATAACACCATATAAAAAGTAATTACTAAACGATTTTTGTTGATGTCAATTTTGTCTTTACATTATATTAATTAATCTAAATTGTCATTATCACTCCCAAGTGGCTCAATGGGGTCCCAAAATCGACCCAAAAATGATCATGGTCGTTAATGACTCAACCAATAAGGTTTGGACAAGTGTTAATGTAATTTTTAATTATTATAATATTCTTTTAACCCTTAATTACCCTATTTACCTTTAACTCTGGTAAATAAAAGTCAAAAGTTACTATTCATCAAAAATTCTTTTCATCTTAATGAACCAAATTTTACTTCTTGATGACAAACATGTATGTCAGATTTTTGAAATTCAATTAACAGAAGTGGTAAAATTTCATTTAAATGAAAAAGTCAGTTTTTTAACTACCACTAAGTGGTTTCACTATTCATAAAAAATTGATGTTTTTCCAAAAAATACAAAACATTCAGCCTAAGATATATTTGATATTCCAAATTCAAAAATGATGTCTATTTTTCCAAATTCAACACATAGAAGTGGAATTATTTAATTTTAAAATTAATTCCCGTTATCAAAACAAATAGCATGTTTTTAAAAAACAATAACTATCAAAAGATTTATACTTGTTTTTGTCCAATTTCAAAGTGAAATTAATTCAAATGACCAAAATTGGATTAAATAGTAAAAATATATTTTAATTTAACTTTAAAAACAATTAAAAAGATAATCTAACCATATAAATAAATTAGATTAAAAGTCACTTTTGTATTAAAATACAATATTTTTCACAATTCATTAAAAAATGAACTTTATCGGAAAAATTCCAAAAATTTACACAAAGTAAATTTTGATGTACCCATTCTAAAGAAGGATTTTATTTGGTCATATATAATGTATTAAAGTGATCAAAACTATATGGAAAAATGGTTCTCCATTAAAAGGCGATAAATCGGCCTTTTAATGTAAATTATGCTTAAAATTAGATTTATTCACATTTTAAGCCTCTATATTTAATTGGATAAATGTAAATACATTAACAAACATGTATAATCATATAGTAGTTAGTTTTTTTCATTACCACCAGTAAAACGGCTAGGAGTTAACTACCATTTAAAATAATAATATAATATTAGTATGCAACGTAAGATTTCAAAGAAACTAGTTGTTGCTTATCGGGTACGCTATCGAACATAAAAACCATTTTAAAAATAAAATTAATATTTAATTCAAAAATTAATAATTATGAAAAATTAATATTCTTTATTTACCTGGGATGTTACATAATAAAGTTGAAATTGTTTCTGAGAATAAGAAAACTAGGAAAATTATGTATGTGTCTAAGACCAACAAAGAAGGGATGCGAAAAGTTTCTAAAAATTATGTGTCTAAAATGTTCTATTATTCCTAGTTCCGATAAGGATTAGAATAAACCGAGCTAAAAAGATGATTTTGATTGATAACAAAAAGGATCATAGTTAACAACACTCTTATAAGAAAGATAAGATGTTTGATGAAAAATTTGTTCACATCTACAGACAATATGGAAGTTTCTTAGGAAAATATTATTTCTATGGATACTACCGGTATTGTGGTGGATTCATACACATGGAAAAAATATGTTGGTTTAATCAACTACATTACTAATATTACACAAACTATAGAAGGAAAATTTTTAGGGGATTCAATCCTCCTAAAGGAATAATTCTAAGAATGATGTTCAGAAGAAACTTGAGAAGGTTAGTGTAAAAATTGAAAATAGGTTCCAACCCCTAATTGTTTTTTGTAAAATATGTGAACAACCTTGAAACCTTAATTTTTTTTTGTTTTGTTATTGACACAACAAAAGTTTGTTAACAATTCATAGAATTTTGAAGTTAAGAAAGGTAAATGGAAAAAAGATCTTGTTGTTGAAAACACTCTCAAAGCAATAAAATGTGAATGACCTTGGATTTTGGATAGTGGATATTCTTCTAATATTATAGGAGACTTAAAATTGTTGAAAAATGTGAAATATTTCAAAGTAGGAAAAGTGACATTTGGCAGTAATGAATCTCTCAAAATCAAAGGTGTTGGATTATCCATCATTGGGGAACAAAAGTTAAAATATAAGAAATATTTGTTTATTGATGGGATGAAAAAAAAATTTCTAAGTGTTTCAAAACTTTGTGATGAAGGTAAAGAAGTTATTTTAAAAAAGGATGGGCTTGTTGTGAAAAGTGAGGAATATGAAAATATATTTACAAGAGGCCAACATAAAAAAGGAAACATTTTCCAAGTTAGTGAGGTTCAAAACTCTTTTTTCTTAAGCATGGTATAAGAGAATTAATTGTGTCATAAAATTATAGTACACATGTGTTAGAGAAACATGAATAAGTTATCAAAGTGAGACAATGTTCATGATATTCCTGATATATCAAGAAGAAGATATTAGTGTTGCAATATTTATCAGAATAGAAATATAACAAACTCTATGCATAATAATATTGACATTTATTCAAAATTATTTATTGAACTTATTCATTCTAACATCTATACATGATGAGAAAAAATCAACTCATTGAGATAAGTACTTCATCACTTTCTTTGATGACTTTACTCATATTACTTGTTTTATGTTTATGAAACATAAGTCAGATGAGTTGAAAATGTTTAAAAGTTTTATGTGGAAATATAAGAAGCAATGTGGGTATTAAGTGAAGAATTTAAGAATTGATAATGGTGGTGAATACAAAAATGAATAATTTGAATGTTATATTGAGAATAAAAAAATTCATCCTATGTTCAGTACACCATATACTCCTACATAAAATGGTGTTTCAAAAAGGAAGAATAGTAGTCTGGTTGAAATGGGAAGAACTATTTTACTTGAAAATTTTCCCTCTAATTACTTTTTTAAGTAAGCCATGAGCACTGCTATTTATATTCAAAACCTATGTTTCTATTGTCCAAGTTCATACATGACTCAATATAAAATGTTTTATTAAAAAATAAGAATTTTAAACACCTAAGAGTTTTTGGGATTTTATGCATCATAAATAAGAAATGTGGAAACCTTCATAAGTTTGAGTAAATATGTTAAGATGAAATTTTTATTGGCTATGCTTCATAAGGAAGCAGTTACATTTGTTTCAACAAAGTCCCAAGAAGACTAACTGATTTTGTTGATGTAAAATTTATTGAAAAAGATAAGGAAGATAAAAAACTTATACTGATAATGAATATGAACATGATGAAAGGATGTTTATTAAAAACTATGATAAGGATACCAGTAATTATAATCCTACTCAAGAAGAAGAATCAGACTAAGTTATTTCCATTGATGGGGAAGAATCTCAAAAATATCATCTCATATTAAGGAATAAAGTGGAAGATCAAAATATTATTGGTGATAAACATGAAAAGGTTCAAACAATAAGAACCTAAAAAGTTATTATTCATACTTCCTTTTATTCAAAAGTTGATCCAAAAGATGTGAATGAAGATATTAAGCATCCGAAATGGATTCATGCTGTGAATGAATAGCTAGATCAGATATAAAAGGATAATACTTGGGAACTTGTACCTAAGTAAAATAACAAATATGTTTTTGGTGCAAATTAGGTATTCTAGAATAAGATGAACGAAGACAGTGAAGTGATTAGAAAAAAATCAAGATTAGTGTGAAAAAGATACTCACAAATATAAGGCATTGATTTTGATGAGGATTTTTCTCTGGTAATAAGGTTAGAAAGTATCATAATATTTCTTAATATTTTTTCACAACAAAGTTACTAAATTTTTCAAAGGGATGATAAAAACACAATTTTTGAATGGTGATCTTGATGAGGAATTTTACACTAAACAACCATGTGGCTTTATTTTTGGGAAGGATGAAAGTTATGAGTGGAAATTGAAGAAATCCTTATATGGGATAAAACAAGTACCGAGGGAATGGTATTCCAAATTAGATACTTACTTAAGAAAGATTAGTTTTAAAAAGGGAATAGTTGATTGTAATCTGTACATCAAATAAAGTTAGGAGTTTTCCATCATTATAATGTTTTATGTTGATGACATTATATTTATAGGGGAATAATGAAAGAACTTGTGAATTATTTTATAAAGAGATGAAAAATTTGTTTGATATGTCTATGCTGGGTGAAATAAAATACTTTCTTGGGTTATAAATTTTACAAAAGAAGAATTATATATTTATTTTTCAAAAAAATATGATAAGGAACTTCTTAATAAGTTTAGAATGGATAATTTGAAACCTGTTTCCAAAATAATTTCAGTGGGAACCAATTTAAAAAAATATGGATAAGGCAAGTAAGTTAACTAAAATGAGTTTCAAAAGTTGATTATAAGATTGTTATATTTAGTTTCCTCAGGTACCAACATTTTTTATGATGTTACCTTATGTTATATATTTCTGAGTGATAACAAAATCACATTTGTTATATGGAAAAATAATTCTCATATATATCAATGGCACAACAGATTTCAGTATCAGGATTGATAGATCATAAATTATTGAGTTTTTTAGGTATTCAGATATTGACTTGGAAGAAAATATTTATGACAGAAGATCCACATCAGGTGTAGTTTTATTTCTGGGTAAAATTTGTGTTAGTTTGCATACAAAGAAATTTATTTAGTAACTCTTAGTGTGACTGTAGCTGAATATGTTACTGCCCCTCAAGCCGCTACCCAACTTATGTTGATGAATACTCAGTTAGTAGACTTACTTTTTGAAGTAAAGTTACCCTTGATCATGTGGAGAAGACTGAATGGAAGCCGGATTATATTCCTACAACAGAACAAGTTTCTTACATTTTCATAAAACCTTTACTAGAGGAATCTTTCTCTAAATTTGGGTTGAACATGGTTGTATAATCTCTTTCTCATAAAGGTTGAGGTATGTATTTTTTCCCCTCTCTTACCAAATATTTGGTTTGTATTGTCAAGGGGGATACTTTTTTATAAATATATCCAATGATATGTGCTAAACCTTTGAAGGAAGAATGTATGTAGAGGGTGTTGGAGGTAAGCTGTGATTTTAGCATTGTAAATGTGTAAACTATTCTAATAGTTTGTTGGAATGGTTGTAGAAAACCATTATTTATAGGAATTTTGAAGAAGTTAATAATGATGTGAAGAAAAGTTAAATATGTTTCCCGAGTCACTAATTTTGAACAACATGGTTTTTCTTTTAATGATTCTTATTTCCTACACTGAGTTTTCTCATGTAGTGCTATAATTAATGATAAGTAATGCATTTCTAAAGGTTAAAAATTTCACTGATTTATGATCCTTGGTTGAAAAAAATAAAAAGGGGGAGATTATTGGTACCAAGTTATATGGAAGTTGTGTTTGGAAGCTCAATGATGTTTGGTGTTGTATTTGGTTGTTAAAGAAGATAAAGAAGAAAATAAATAAAATCAATTTATAAAATATAATCATCAGACTCACCATCATATTCATAATTTTATACTCAAATGATTAATAAAGTCTATAGGCTGGAGAATAAGGTTTTATAAAAGAAAAGATTCATTAGACTCATGTTGGGTTCAAAATGAAGTGTTGACTATAATGAAGAAGAGAATTAGATTCTACATGGATCTGATGTAAAATGGATGATGATTTTCTAATCTTGGATTTCTCATAAATCATATGTAATTTGTGAAACTTATGATACCATATTTATAAAGTAAAGGTGGATAAGAAGTTATACCAATCATATTGAGGTTTGGTTGGGAAGAAAGATGTTTCTTGAAGGATGAGTAGTTACAAAACATTCCATTATAAGTCAGATGATGCTGAAGCTGATCTTAACACTACTAAAAAAATAACCTATACCCATAGTTTGGAACTATGGGTATAGCCCATAAAATAGTGGGTATAGGCTATACCAACGGTTTCATAAACCATGGGATATTGATGAATCAGTATAGAGCTATACCCACAATTTTATAGAAATGATGTGTATAGTCCTGGAGATTTCCATAATACCCACGAATTTAGTTAAAATGTGGTAATATATCTATACCCACATTTTACAAAACCATGGGTATATATTATCATACCAGACATAATATACCCATGGTTATTGAACCATGGGTATACATACTTATCCCAAACAAGTAGTACCATCCTTCCTACTATCCTTAACCTGTAAAAGAAGAAGAAGAAAACAACAATACAAGGTAGATATCATGAGTGAATGGAAACATTTGACATACCAAATTGTACATTAATAGATAAAGTACTATATTCTTTCCTAATACTTATACTATTAATAGGTGAAGAGAGAATGTGGAGTGCTGAAGGATTTTAGAGAGGAGAAGTTTCCAGATTTTGATTTCTTGAGAATGTTTTCCAGATAAAAAAGATAAGTGAGAAGATAGTAATCAGAGTTTTTAGAGTTAGACCAATGGCTCTCACCTTCTCTAGTTCAACTGATACTTTTAGAGAGAAGTTTCCATGTTTCCTAAAGAAACTCTATATATCAAATACATCCTCAGGCTGCTACCAGAAAACAATGGCTCTCACATTCTCTAGTTCAACTGATACTTTTATCTCTAAGATAACATTACCCAAGAAGAAGACCTTATCAATCCAGAAGTGGAATTTTATGAGCTTATCATAAAACCAATGCTATATCAATGTGCTCAAAATGACATATAAATATTGGTCACGTTCATTTCGAGTATGTGATTACAACAAGATTTCATTCATGAAGACTACCATAAATTAATCAATATATTGGTGGAAAACCTAATTCATAAAAGCCATAAATTCTACTGGCATGTTCGCAATACCGAAAAACATAACCAAATACATGTTTAAGGAATATCTATTATGGAATGTTATAAGAGGTATATCTTTAGATTTAACATGAAAATGATGGTATCCCAACCTCAAATCAATCTTAGAGAAGACCTAATATCCTTAGAGATGGTCAAAGAGGTTTTATATACACGGAATTGTATACCGTTCTTAACCATAAGCTGGTTCAACCAATGGTAATCCACTTAAATCCTAAGGGTACCATCCACATTATTAAGGAAAAGGATAGGTGAACCCCATGTGGATGTACTAGACTATATAAAACCCTTATCTTCCAATTCCTCTAGCTTCCTCTTGAGCTCTAAAAACTAATTATTATCCACCCTATAAGGAGGAATGGATACTGGTGCTACTCCTAACACTTGCTCAATAGTAAACTCTACCACTCTTTATGGAGGTAGTAAATAAATGTTTTTAGAGAATATTTCCTTGAAACTATATAATACTATAGGGAAATAATCCTAACATATTCCTTGATCATCCATATAAAGGATAGAAATATCGGTTGTCACTCCACCCATTCCATGATTCTCAGGTCCAGATTGACTAGCTGGACATCCCATTCACCCTTGTGAATATATCTTTCTCCCTTTGGTGATGTAAATATACCCTATGGTGATAAAAATCAACATTATAATGATATAGAATCAATTAATCCATCCTAAGAATGTGGTAAAAACATTTCATATTAAAGATTAAGAGTTTCTATAGGAAATGATTCCTGACTATCTTAAGTAGGAACTCCTTTCACTAGCTTACATTCTTTCAATCAAATACCCAATAGAGTATCAAGTGTCATAATGACACGTAAATACTCTATCTCAAGTCCAAGACTCTTTATAGTCAACATAGATATAAAGGAGTGAGAAGCACCTATATAAAATAAAACAGAAACTAGAGTAAATGATACTATGATCGCGCCTCTAACTGTAGATGGACCAGAGATTTTCTCCCCAAGGATCAATTACAATGAATATATATGGACTGAGCTTCAGCCTTGAGATATATCATTACTACCATAGGATGACTTGTTATACTGTCACTATAAATATGGTTCTTTTCTTCCTCGTCCATGACCACCTTCTTGGCTCATACAACTGATAGTGCTCTAGCTCCCTGTCTGATGCAAAGCTATTGATCTTACACCCAAAGGTAGAGTTAGCACAAATCCTCTTCCACTAGACATAGGTGAAAAAGTATGAAAAAATCTCTACAAATGTCCTATCCTACCATATTATTTACACTTAACTAGGGCTTTATCACACTAGGGAATAATATGAACCTATTTTCCATACTTATAATAGATCACATGGCCACCCTATCACATGATATGACTACTGATACTTCTTGATGAAATCTCCAAGAAATTCTTCCAATCGCTGGGTGAAGTGTTTTTGGGTTTAAGAGATGAACTACCCCAACTCACACCCATAGATTATTTTAGGTTATGCTTAGTAATAAGTACCCAATTTACTAGCTTAGTGAAAATGGTCAAATCAATCACTTTCACCTGTGATAAAATGTCATGTTGGAGACCATCCTCAAATTACCTATCCATGGATAACTCATCACCTAAAATGATAGGTGAAAAGATATGGATATCCACAAAATGTGCGGAGTAGTCTATAACTAATAAAGCAACCTTCTCTGGGTGCATAAACTCTCTATCTATATAATCCCTCAACATCTTAAGAAATAAATAATCATATAAGGATATATGAAAATAATTTTATATCATATCTCGATGCTGATCATCTGGGTCGACACATACCTCCATATCTTATCTAAATCATATAGTATATAAGTTGTGAGATTAAGTATCCTTTTAGGAGAAATTTACATAATCTTAAAAACAAAAAGTGTGGCCTCCAACCAGGAATATACAAATTGTGTACCACTATCCCCAAAAAATATGGATAGTTTCTACTACTGAAATTCCAGCATCATCTATGACATAGTAGGTGTAGGTCGTGGTGTAACGACCCAATATTTTATGAAAAAAATTCCCTTTCTTTTAATGAATTATGGATATAGAAAACACACTCACTTTTTTTATTATTGGGTTTAAATTACCATTAATTATCATTACCATTGATAATATAGTTGTTGAACAGTGATCATACGACTGATATAAATATAATTTTTTTTAAAAAATACTTCCGACACAGATAAAGGAGAGGATGTTCTCATCTAGTAGACTTAGGCCATACAAATCTCATTTGTTGAAGCTCAAAAAGGGGGAATAATCACTGAGTTTCTATATCAATCAAGCCCAACCCGAGTTTCAATAGGTTAATCTTGAACGAAATCGCCTATGGGAGAAGTTCAAGTTAAAAAATATTACCTCCCGAGTGATGTTGTTTAGGCTGCCCCAAAAGTCTATCACCATCACACACCTTACCCTTAGGCCTAATGTAGGTGTAATAAAGGGTTATGTTATAAGGTATTAGTTACTTCTTGTGTAATACCTTTTAATAAATAAAAGCATTATTCCATCAATTCCTATATGAGAATAGTCTTTCTTAAAAAAATGACGAATTTGATAATTTGATTCTTCGAGTAAAAATGGTACTTTTAAAAAATATATACATTATTATATTAAACTAAGGTTTTTATTAAAAATAATATAAAAATAATTCTCATAAATGATGATTATATCAATTCCTTATCTATAAATTATTAGGAAATCATTTTGATAAGAGTTATATTTTTTATACGATATAACAAAAAAGTTTATTTTTTTAATTAAAGAATTTATTTTATAGAATTAATGTATTTTTGAAATAAGTAATATTTTAAGAAAATATTGTTATAAAATTAATTTTATTAATAATAAATTATTATATAATTTTTATTAAGTCAAAGGTATTTTTTATTAAGGTTTGAAAACTATTTTTATCAAAAACCGTGAATTTTCAATAAAGGTCATTTTTTATTTTAAAAGTGAAAATTAAATTATTTAGAAAATTATATAGATAAAATTAATATTATTTTTTATTTAGGATGTCTAAATTATCCAATGGTTAATTTTTTCATAATTTTTTGAGACATTTGAATTTTTGGGTAAAAATTAAATATCGTATAAATAAAATATGTGCTTTATGACATCATAATGAACCCAAAAAGATATAATAAAAACTTTAATGGGTATTCTAGGCCCAATATATGTTTTACCATTAAAATAATGTGATTTTATATTTGATTTATTTATTTTATAAAGCCTTAGTGAATCCTCTAAGACATATACAATATTTTAATATTTTCAAATCATTTCCTTGAAAGTGTGACTCACCTCCACACAAGAAAGGGAAATATTTTAATATATTAGGACCTTTTATTTATAAAATAATGCTTTAAAATTCTATTTGAAAAAAACATGGTCAAAAACCATGATAAGTTTTGTGGTTTTGAATATTTTATTATATAGATTCCAAAACCTATGTTTGTGAAATATTAAAGAATTCCCCTATCATTTACTATTAAAACCCACCCAAGATCCAAATTCTCTTCACTAAAAATTCTTTAATCACGTACATACTCTTAGAATCCTCCCAAGGTGCCCCAATCTCTCAAGAAGCCCCTCTTCAAGCTTTTGAAGTCACACACTCAAGTAAGGGTTTCCTTCCTCTCATTTATTCCAAGTTTCCTTATACTTTTACCCCCTTTTATTTTTCAATAAAAAATGACCGTGTATGTTATTTAGCCTCCCCCATAATTACATTATTATGTTTTAATGGTTAGATACCCCTTTAACTCTCATTAATCCCTCCCATGTACACCCGTTACCATGCTGCAATTCCATAAGAGATTTCTCTTTCCCCATTTCCATTCAAGGATTTATTTTATATTATGAATCTAAATTCCATTTCATATATTGGGATATGTTATTAAATATCACTTATACTTTAAATTTCATTAATATATGATTAGAAACCTCTTTCTACCTCATCATCCCTTTTTATGAATTTCTTTATGATGCCGTTATGCTGCCAAAATTACACCCTGATTTTCCAGGAAAAAAATCATCATATAGTGAATACCATACCCATTTATCTTACAAGGGTATTAAACTTTAAGCACAAATACTTATTTATTGGGTATTTACATGTATTTATTCCACATTCCTTGATCATGGAGTAACTTGTGATGGTGAATGATTCTATGTTATATGATCTATGTGGAACACTTATTAATGAAATGAAATGTTTATGAAAGTTGCACCCTGATAGCACTATAATGCATTGGGTAATGTTTAGTATCATGATAAACAATGTGAAATTAGGGTTGAATCATTATAATTCATGTGAAATTAGGTTTTAATCATTATAATCCACGTGCAATGAGCCTTGGATCATTATAATATCATGTTGTATGTTGTTGCCACATTTCCATGTTATGATGATCATGCTATATCATGCCTTTATATTCATGTTTGTATTGTGCTCAATTCATATGTCTATTACCTAACCTGTATTTTATTATTCATGTTATGTCTTGTTTACTCCCTTACGGGGATTTATAGCTCACCATTTTCTTATGTATGTCCTCATGTTACCCCATGCAATGATAAGTACGATGGAATGTTGTGGTCATGTAAAAGAAGTTTTGAATAAAGATGTTGTATTTTATGTATTAAGTTATCATGTAATGTTCATAATCCTCAAATACACTCGACCTATAGATATTATAGGTTGTATTAAGTACAAGTTTGTGTAATAAATCATGTTTAAATGGGTAATAAACACCTTGATTTTTATATTCGGGGTTACTTTCACGTTGTTCATGATCCATAAGAATACCTCTAAAAAATTGGCATATGTACCCTATTCGGGTATAATAGGAGGTAACTCAAGTAGAACTATTGAAGGTAATAATGATGTTTCAAGTCCCACCACCTCTGGTTCATCTTTTTCATCACCCTCGTAGCACAAGACTCATGGAAGTCATGGTGGTATAGCTCTAAAAATTCCAAGAACATGCCTTAGGATGGATTTGGTAATGATCTAAATCACATATATAATAATAGGACAAGTACATTACTTACCACATTAGAGTCACAACCCTCTTTTTTCTCATATGTCTTTGTTGGGTTGGAATATAAGATTATAAATAATCATAAGAGATACTTCTTAATACCCACTACTAAGGTTGGGTCTGGGTCAAGTTGTCTATTTTATATGAAGGGTATCAGTATATAGTGTGTTTGTTGCAAGTTATAGAGGAAAAAACCCTATAAGCTGTAGTTGTAATAACTATTTAACAAAAAAAATTTATTTAAATTTCCAAGAATCTATCATTCATATTCATTTATGTATATAATGGTCTAGTTATATGGGTTAATATTCCTAAATTATTAATTACTATACATTATAATTTTAAATTAGAATATCATGTAACTATGAAAATAACTTTACATTTAGTATAAGAAAATAACAAGTCCATAATGATAGCTCTATTATATGGATAACCATTCTCAATTTATACAAGTATGATCCATATAAATTACAATTAAAATCTATGTAATCATAGATAAATAATGTTTCATATCATGTAATCATAGTAACATAGCTTAAACATGTGATAATTGGTTAATTAATGTTCCACCATCATGATATATGGAATGAAAATGTCTAGGTTTATGTAGACACTATAATAACCAATTATTCATCAATTCCTTGCATGAAATGTTATCAAAATTCTATTTGTATATCAATAAATGTACTAATAACATGAAACAAGAAATGAACATAGTAAGAATATATATGGAATGACATATTTATTGAATGTGAATCCTCAAGTGACTATAATGATGCATGAGACAACACTTCCTTTCCATACTAGTATAGGGAAAAAGGTATCCCAAAATTCTAATAATAGTTCCACAAAACATGTGTGACACCCAAAAATGAAATCAATACAACTATAATAGGCATAAATTAGAATAACAATTACCTTACAAGGTAATTTTTATTTTCTATATATTTGGGTTAGTTACTCCTAGGAACATGCTCATTACCAAATTAAAATATATTCCCTAGTAACTTGTCTAATAACCCAAGTAGAAATACAAAAGTAAAAAGTTATTTGATACCACTTTGTGATATTCTGGCCCAACTCACTTGATAAAATTAGCCGAACTGGGGACCACATGGCCTCAAGAACATCTCTCCATATTCTAGAGGGTTTTGATCAGTAGTGATGGTCTAACAGTAGTATGGTAGGGAGACTATACCCTCACGATCAAAGTCGGTTGTAGTGGAAACATAATAACAATGAATATTGGAAACAAAATAAATAAATAAATAATAGTGGAATAAGTAAACCCTCCAAATATAAAGGACAAAATAACATAAACAATATCCAATGTCATATACAAAAGGATGCTAATCATGTAACGATGATATAAAAAAGAGGTCAGTACATGGGAAATAAATTATTTTTCATATACAGAATGTTGTACAAAAATACATGAATACAAAAATACTAACTCCATTAGAATCCAATGTATAGGCTTGGTCATTTACTCTTGTAATCCATCCTAGCATAAGAAATCAAGGCTCCAGAACTGGACCCTTCCCTTTTCCTTAAATATAATCATGAAGTTTGTTCAGGTACCAAACATTGTCTTGAATAGCGTGTGATATACACTCAGTAGGCGACCACCAATAGTGTCTATAAAAAATACAATCTATTTATATAAGTTATAGAAATGTACCTATATAACAGGAATGAAGCTATACAGATACATGATGAAATCCAGTATATAAGCACATGCTATAACAAGAAATATATAAATGATGAATAACTATAAACATAGAAAGTATCAACTACAACCAACACAAACATATCAAATTTAAAGAAAGTATGGAATATGCCGAATAATAATGTATCAGACCTATGAGGGTGAGGACCTAGGGAAATGACCAAGGCGTCCTCTTTGAGTCCATAGAGTTCATTTATAGAAAACTTAGTGTAATGTAGACCTACATGGTCCATGAGACAGGGCCCATGGATGAAGGAACCATCTTAAAGTCCATGATGCTTATATATATAAAACTTTTCAAAGGATTTCATAGATCTCAAAGAGCATTTTTGAGGTGGTCCAAGCAAGGTAGATCTATAGAAATAGTCCAATACATCAAATAATTTATATGAAAGTGTATATTTGGTGCCATACTATAACACCCATTATCATTGTGATCTGTAAAATGACTCAAGGGGACATGTTAGTTTCCATTATTTTAATCCACGAGATTTATCATAACCATTTCATTAACAATTTCACACAAAAGTGAAAAGGTGAGAGGCCATGTTATAGTCCATGGATTTAATCAATTTCTTTTAATGAATTATAGGAGTAAAGGGGTCATTTTAGTGTCCATTACCTTTAATAAATTACATTAAATGAATTATATAGTTATTAAAGTGGTAAATTTAGTGTCCATTCCATTTAATCAAGTCCATTCAATGAATTATAGAAGGATCTAAGGGGCCGTGTTAGTGCCCCTACCCTTTATTAAATTACATTTAAATAATTATAGAAGGAGTCAAGGGGCCATGTTTGTGCCCATTACACTTCACTAATCAATCTCATTGTTTTGTATAATGCAAGGGATTTTCGATTACATTCCACAAATCCCATTTAATTGATTT
The DNA here is from genome assembly GCA_963277665.1 of Viscum album. NCBI lineage: Eukaryota > Viridiplantae > Streptophyta > Magnoliopsida > Santalales > Viscaceae > Viscum > Viscum album. The sequence continues at coordinate 1,544,185,576 of OY728153.1, read as the reverse complement.
AATTATTCCTATAATTTATAAATTAAAAGGTAGTAAATCAAGGTGGTTAACCCTTAACAATTAAATTAATTTAAAAGAGGGTTCCCTTTAGTAATAGGAGTGCTCAACTCACCCCATGGGTGGAATAAACATGTCCAATATAACAACTCACATCTTGTGTGGATCAGGTTGTGGTTACAACCTCAAACAATTCACATAGGTGTGATACCATGTTTAAATAATATTTTTAACATTCAATTTAATATTATATTATTTTAAGGAGAAATGTTTGGAATATCTAGTGTGCAATACTATGGAGAAATTTATGAAACACCTGAACTTTTAGGGGAGATGTATATACAGCCTACCTTAGAGGGGTCAAAATGTCCTCATTCGATATCATCTTCTAATTTGGTCTAGAATGGGAGGAACTAAAGTAATAGATGAATTCTATAAAAATAGGGAAAATTATCTTATAAGGATTTAGCATTCCATATGGAAATATAATTAAAGGAAGAAAGAAAGATAATTAAATAGCTTATAGATAAACTTCCATCTTGATTGATGATTAAGGAATCAAACACAGTTTGATAGAGATACATCAATGCCTAGCTTAATGTGGAAAAAGGATCCCCAAATCAGCTGGGATTACTATCCATGAGAAATTAAAAAATAAGATAGAAAAATTATATTTAAGGAAATAAGGGGAAATGGTCATTTTACCTAACTTTTAATGTGTGCATAGTTTGGATACACATTTTGAAAAACCGTGTTCCAGAAATGTGCCATCACTATCCAAGGGAACCAACCCCTCAAACGGTTAGGCCACATATTTTTTCTAAACTATACACCAACCTTGTGGGTTTACTAACTAAGTGTCAGTACCGGTATGTCAAGTAATAATATTTTTTATTCCATACTAAACCCATTCAATTATCCTCTATAAATACACTATAGTTTTTCTCAAGACCATGTGGTCTATGTCACATGGTTTACAAACTCTGTCCGCCTATTACAAGGTTGCATGATTGAGCCACATAGTAACTACTTACTATTCTCTAACCACATAACTCTATTTTCACCTCAAAAAAATGGTGATCTGGGCTCTAAACGTGCCCCAGATGCTCAAAAACCCTTCCTTAAAACTTTAAGAACTTATATTAAAATAAACAATATTCATATAGAAATTTAAAGGGTTCATACCTCATATTAAAAGCTAATATCTTACAAGGTCTGAGTGTCAACATCATATTTTACACCACCTAAAAAATCCTTATATAAGAAGGAATGAAGCCCACAAGAGTTTCAATTCAAGTATTATATTCAATATTAAAATTCCCATGAGGAATTATTGAAGATATTTTCATCAATGTTGAAAAATTGAACTTCCTTGTGGATATAATGGTGATGGATATAGAAGAGGAGTGAACACATCACATTTTAGGATAACCAACTTTTGGATATAGGGTGTGCACTAATTTATATAAAAAGTGGAGATATCTATTTGAGAGGTTGAAATAAACGATTTAGTTTTAACATTCACTAGGAGATAAAAAATAATGTTGTGAATGATGAAGATGATTTGGTACTGACCAAAATAACCATAATTAAGGATTTTGATGAATGTGAATTACATGAGGTAGCTACTGTCATACAATAGGATATTCAAAGTAAACATACATAAAAGAAGAAAGTAAAGTTTATGGATTATACCACTATCACTATAGGAGTGACCAAAAACCACAAGTTTGAAAAGGGCCAACTGGAAGGGATGGTACATGACCTTCCATTTAGTTCTTATTGATTAAAAAAGAATTAGTGGATCGATCCAATGGAAATTAATGATGTTTTGATGGTAGGAAGAGTTATGTTATTTATAGAGAAATGATAAGGACCTACCTACATGGGTAGGTGACATCATAGTCCATTTATGGACCATGATATGGTAAAATATTTTGAATCTTTTATCACCTGAGATTAATTTTAAATAAGTAAGGTATATCCAATGATGTAAAACAAAATCACTTTCGAGTAGCAACTTGAATTTTTAGGATTTTTTATTTATTTAGTTTTAGGCAAAGTTACTCTTTCCTAAATATTCAAAATTTCATTGAACATGGAATGTACATTAACTTATGGGTTTTCTTTTTTATGGACTATCAAGACACATGATGGCAGTATAAGTAGTAGGGATGATACACATCATGAATATAGTGCAATATGAACCTACACAACCACATTTAATATTTCATTGAAAGGTGTGTAAGTGTTTCAATTCTATATTTTCATGTGTATTCCTAGAATTTAATTATTTTAGAGTTTTAACATTAAATTTCTTTCCCTTCCATAATTCTTTATTTAATTAGTTGAACTAGAAGGAAAAAATACTCAAGATAATTTCATTCCTTATTTTAAATTTCTTTGTCAATAAAATTGAATTAGAAAAATGTGTAGAATAATTATTAGAGATAAGTTTGTGGTTTGGATTTAAAAAATCATGATATATGGGAGTATTTAATTTTTTTAAATGATTTTTTAGATTTTATCTTCCTTGAATCTCTATATTTTCATGAATTGATTTAGTTTCATATGAATTTTCATGAGTATTTTTCCCAAACATTCATCTCATTATCGATATATTTTATAAACCAATATTTCCAATTATTTCAATAGTATATTCCTCAAGAGAATTAGGCATGTTATTTTCTAAAATATTATTGGTGTCTTATAAAAGCTATGACTGAATGGAATCATTTATTATATGATTGAGGAATCATTTTGTCTATCCATTTTCCCTTATACCCACTATGTAATAATCCTTTTTAGGCTTGTAGAAGCCATGAATGACCTTACTTAGAAAATAACTTTGTTATAAGACTATTATATATATTCCTACCCTAATCTCAGTATGTTGCATGATATTTAAAAGAATTAGTATGGGGGAGAGATTTCCCAAGGTGGATTGGGAGATACTATAGTGAGGAGAATTTTCTGGGTATTTTATTATGATTCGAGGAGAGGAAATGTTTTATTCATTATACTTTATTATTCACCTCAACTTATATAAAATAATAAATAATATAATAAATAAAAAATGGGTTTTTATTAGGAGGATAAAAAATCACCATTTTAAGACTAATGATCTTTTGATCATATATGATTAGGTAATGTATGTGAGATTTGTGTTAAGAAAAACTTTCAAGAAAAAAAATGAAAATAAAAAGAAAAAATAAAGAGTAAGATAGCTTGATTCATTCATTGTTATTACTTTTATCATGAGCCCACTTTGATTGTTTTTGGGGAAAAGAGAGAAGACATCTATATAGGTATATTTTCCTTGGGATTATTTATTTTGATATCTTTTAAAGTAATTTAGATTCAAACCTACTTTTTATCTTTAATTGTTTTACATCATTAACCTACCATCCCTAACCAGATTGGAAGAATGAGAGGGTATGACAACCGCCATTGGGACCAAGCACCGTGCAGCTTTGTACGGAGCAATGCTAGCCAATAAACAATGCAGGTGGGGAGATAAAGGCAATCAATGATGAAGAAGCTGGGGAGGGGCAGTTCTAGTGGGCTGGGCCTATAGGTCATGTTTTGGGCATGGTATGCCTCTAGGCCTTCGGGTCATGTATTACGGGTCATGTAGGGCCTTGTGCCTTGGGCCTACGGGTCATGTATGGGTTCCCCTTCAACCCTTAAAAGGGGGGATTATCTATAATAAAATAAAAAGAAGGCCTTTGGGCCATTCGAGCTATGGTAAGTGACATGTTTCTTAGGTATGATCTGAATTTCACTTACACTTGTTACCATGATGATGAGTGAAAAAATTAAATTTGAAGCAAATTGAAAATGGAATTTATATTGAAAATGGATTGAAAAATGAAAATAGATGAATTAAACGGATTGGCTATTTCAAAAAAAGAAATGTAAAATAGTTGGTTGATTTTTTTCTTTTAAAATTGAGGTGCTAATGAATTTTATTACATGATGATCAGAAATTTAATTCCTATTTAATCAATTTGTTTTATTGATATTTATTTTAAATTATGGTAGTTTGAGTATCCTTTGTAGTATGTTGAGATTTTATCCATGATAAAAATTCAAAATTCATGTGTGAGTATTTGATACCAACATTGATACATAGTTTTTAGTATTACAATGCATCAATTTTATGAATAAAATGATTAATTATTTCCATGATATTTAATTGATTTTTTTATATTTGTAAATATACAAAAAATAGTGGAAAATAATTAAAATAATCCAAAACTGTGTGATTCCCATTAAAAGATAGCCTTCCATTACAAAAAATGATCATAGAAGCTTCAGGGGGTTAGAAATAAATATTCAAGGAGAAAAAGTGGTTCTAGACCGGAAAAACTTGTTTTATGTCATAAATGTTCATTTTACAATGTAAAAAGATTGGGAAACCGTGCATGAGATCAATCTAGGAAGAGAATGGGAACCCAAGAGAGGAATTCCATGTGTTAAATCATGAAAACATATAGGTCATGTTGTGACACATCCCAAAAATTTTAAAACTTAATTTGAAAGTAAAAACTATATTATGGGGAGATGATACATGAAATATCATGGTATAAAACCATGGATTACGACATAAAATGTGTTGATGGGCCCTGAAAATGCCAGGTGTGATGAGAAATGGTTGGGAGTCCCCTTTTATGACCTGAAACATCCTGATACCCCCTTGAAACACTCAAGTATCCTTTTTTATGCCTTTATGAGTGAATTGAATGTAACTCGATATCCCCTGAAGATATATAAATAGAGTTCAAATATACTGCTTCTTGGGATAGATCCAAAGACCAAAGCTTGTGGTAAGTAGCTACACTGTGCAGAGTCCTTCACCATTATTCAACTCCATATTTATTTCATGTTTTATTTTATTTTTATACCCACATTTAATCACTCATTATTAGAATTTTGGGGTAATCAACACCTTTTTCAAGGGTAATTTAGCCAAAGGGGTAAGGAGCTTGTGGATTGTATTTTTTTTTCTTATTCATGTTGGGTTGTTGGAAGTTATAATTTCAATTTCTAGTCTCTTTATCTTTCTAAAATTCATGAACATTGATTTTTTAAATGGAAAAGATAATATTTTAATTGTGTAACTAGTTTACTTAGACTATACTAGGACCATTGTGTAATCTAAGGAAAATAATTATAAATATGGTATCAGGATAAACATAGTTCATTGAGACCCTAAATTATCAGACTAGGAGAAATAAGGTGTTTTTATACTAAGGAGGGGATACCATGATCATTGGATCATATTCATCTTGAATTCAGAAACAAAAATAAATTAATCAAATAAATTTTTAAATCCAATTACACCCAAAACCTAAATCTAAAAAACCACAACATGCCTTACCTAATTGATTTTCAAAACGCAAACCTGCTTCTCTTTCTTCACTCTCTTTCTACTAAACTACTCTCAAACCTAAATCTGATTTTTTTCAATTTATTTTATTTAATAAATTAGTTTTTTAGGTTTTAAAAAGGAAAAAATTATGGATTTGAGGAAATAGAATGAAAATAATATTTGGTCTTGAAGGCAGTTTGGAATAAAGAGAGTGAAGAAAGTGAAGCAGGTTTTAGTTTGGAAAATCATTTGTGAACGACATGTTGGGGTTTTATAGATTTATTATTCGAGTGAAATTGGATATAAAATTTGATTTGATTAATTCATGTTTAGTTTTGGATCTGGTATTAGGTGGATCTGATGATTATGGTATCACCTCCTTAGTATAAAAATACCCCATTTCCCTTGACTTGGTAATATAGGGTTTCATTGCACTAAGTATTTCCTGATACCATATTTAAACATATTTTTTCGAGATTACACAATGTTCATGGTATAGTCTAAGGAATGTAGTTGGAATGTTAAAATATGTTGTTTTTTGATGGAAAAATCAATGGTGATGAATTTAATGAATATAAATAGATTGGAAATTGAAATTAGAACTTGCAGTAACCCTACATGAATAAGAAAAAATAAAATACAACTTAGAAACACCTTACCCCATTAGATACATCGCCCTAAAATTAGGAGAGAATTAACCCATCATTATAATAATAAGGGATTAATAAGGAAGGAGAAAAATAAAATAATACATGAAAGGATAATATTAGGAATGGTGGAGGACCTTGCATAACACAACTACTCACCCAAAGCTTTGGTCTTCTAATTTATCCCTGAAACAAAATTGGTCTAATATTTATAGATATCAAGGGGTGCTCAAGTTTTATTTAATTCACTCATAAATGTTTTAAAAAGTATTATTGAAACTTTAATGGTGGTCATGTTCAATTTTAGGTAAAAAAGGGGGGGTATCTAATTCATTTTTCATCAAACATGGCCATTTCAGGCCATGTCAACACATTTTATGTCACATTAAATGGTTCTATTCCTTAATATTTTAGGGATATTCTCCATATAAGATAATTTTTTCTGTAAAAAATGTTTTAAATTTTTTGGGTTGAGTCACAATGTGACCAATATGGCTAATGTCATGACACATGGCCTTATTCTATCGTGTTCCTTTTCTCTTCCTGGATTGGTCATATGCCTTGTTTCCAAAATATTTACAATGTGAAATAACTATTTACTCTATAAAACATATTTTTCCATCCCCAAAACCTATATTTCTCCCCAAATATTTAGTTGTGACACCCCATGAACTCATATGATCATCATTTGTCATGAAAAGACAATTTTTGATAGATATCATTTTTATTTTGGCTTATGATACTTCTTTTACACAATTTTTTGCATCCTTACAAATATGAACAATTCCATGAAATATATAGAAAGAAATTAATAACTTAATATTTAAAAGTGATTTATTTTAAAACTAAAATGTATGCATGAAATGTGTGTTTAAAATCCCCCAAACTTGATTTCAAATTTGTCCTCAATGATAGATTCTCAATATACTACAACAGGTGATCACCCTACCATGATTTATATTCAATGTCAATAAAATCAATTTAATAAATAGGAATTAAATGTTTGAGCATCATAAAAGAAAATTCATCAATTCCTCACTTTTGAAAGAAACAAATCAATAAAGTAATTTAATTTTCTCCTTTTAAAATAGACACATCTTTTTATTCACCCATTTTCATTTTCTATTCATTATTAATATGGATGTTATTTTCAATTTACCTCACAATGATTTTCTCTTCTCATTATCATGGAAAAAATAGTAATTAAAATTCCTCTCATACCTTAAAAACTTGACACTTACCATAATATTGCAAGGCATATATCATCTTCACAAGTTAAAGATAGAGTTACAACTGATTATGAGGGATTTACTATTTGGTTCAAATGACTATAAGTCTTATGGAAGCTAGGTAAATTTTATATAAAAAATTAAAGCTAAAAAACTAGGTTTGACTTTAAATTACTTGGTATGATATCAAAATAAAAAATCCCAATAGAAATGTTGCTTTACAAATTTTATCTCTATCTTCTCGTAAAAAATATCAAAGTAGGATCATGATAAAAGTAGGTACAATTAATAAATAATCCTCTCTTACTTTTCTTTTCTTTTTATCATTTTTAGGAGATTGGTGAATAATAATGTATAATTAATAAAACATAGCCTCTCCAAAAATCACAAGAAAACCCCCAACAAATTCTTATCAATGTAGTATATCCCAATCTACCACATACAATATCTCCCATATAATTACTTTTTTAAATATCATAAAATATACTAATTATAAAAACATATAAAACCACTTGCTTATATATACTAATTATTTTCCCCTAAATCATGATTTTCTAAATATAAAACCACTTTCTTATATCTACTAATTATTTTTCCCATTTTCATAATTCTAATTTATTGAAAAAGAAATTTAAATATGGAATTAAATTATCCTAAGTAGTTTAATTATCTTAGTTCAATTAATTAAATAAAGAATCAAGGGAGATCATACAATTGGTAGTTAAAACTCTAAATTTATTAAATGTGGGGAATAAAATTGAAAAATATATAATTAAATTGCTTACTACCCTTTTAATGAAACTTTAATTTTGGCTATGTAGGTTCATCCTACACCATATTCATGATGTGTATCGATCCTATAGTTCATGTTTCTTACTGGTGTCTTTATATTCAATAAAAATTAAAATATTTAAGTGAATGTACATTCCATGTTCAATGAAAATTTAAAGATATTGGAAGAGTTCATGCACCTAAAACTAAAAAAAAAGAAAAACACTAAAAAGTCAGGTTACCTCTTAAAATTGATTTTGTTTAACATAATTGGCTCAACCTTTCCAATTTTAAATTCAGATTTGGTGATAGGAGATTCAAAATATTTTACATAGTCAGGGTCCATAAATTTCCTCTAATGCGACCTATCCATATAGGTCAGTCTCTATCCTTCCACTTTAAATAGATTAACTATTCCTGCTAGAAGTACTTTCTCAATTTCCATCAGACCAATTCACCTGTGATTTCTTAATCCATAATAACAAAATGTAAGTTTTTGTACCATCCATACCTTTTGTACCTTTTCAAACCTAGTGGGATCAATCACTCCACCATTTAAATTGGTAAAATAACTCATCTTCCCTTTATTCTTTTGTTTATCTTAACTTTGAATATTCTCTTATATGATAGTAGTTACCTAAAATAATTATTCAATTGTAGTAGCATGATCAAATTCATGTTTTGTTTTCACTAATAGATTATCATCATCATTCACTTCATAATATTTTATCACCTGATGAATGTTGAAACTTACTTTCCCTTTTAAAACTCTCAGAAAAAGTTTTTCACTTTGTACATCAATCATTGTGCCCTTTTTAGGAAAGATGTGTCATTATAAAGTGAGAGGTGCTTATTCCTAATATATATGCAACCCTAAAAAGTATATGGGGAAGTTGAATTTTCCAACTTTGATCAATGTATCATTAATCAGTCCTCATGAGAATTTCACCATTGAATATGATAATTTAAGTGAAAGTCTAATGGGACTCAGTCCTTATAATCCTTGGATTTGGAAGGTGGTGTATGAAATTATGTTGAAACTCCCACATAAATCACCTAAATATTCCCTAAATTTATTAGTACCATTGTAAATTGGGATTGAGAAATTACTCAGATCTTGCTTCTTATTGGGTAGGTATTTTGATGCCACAATAAAGGATTCCCTTATTTGTGGTATAGTACCAATTTCCTCCAACTTAATTTTATTAGTCACCTTATCTTTTATAAATTTTTCACACATCAGCATGTTGGAAAGAGATTTTGAAAAATGGGTGATAATATATAGTTTTTCAAAATATTCCAAAAATTTACCTTTTTGTGCATCGATATTTTCCTATGCTACCCACTCTAAAAAAAGTTGTATCAGCTTGTACTGTGGGGGATCCTCCTTTTTATCCTCAAAAGGTAATTGTTCCCTAATCTTCTATAGCTCTTCAACTTCATTTTCATTTTATTTTTCTTATTTTTACTTGTATGATTTAGGATGGTGTTTGGTGTCTTTTGCACTACATAGAGTAAAGAATTTACACTATTCTCATGGGTATACTTCTGGGAATCCTAGTAGTATTCCTGTTTGTCTCTCTCTTATTTTCTAGTGATTTTTCCTACTTGGAACTCGAGGTTATAGAGTGGGGCCTTATGATCATTTAATCGATCCTTAATCTTTTTTATTGATGCAATTTCATCTTTTGAATAGGCTATTAGTTCTTAGATAGTATCTCTAGTGTTAGTCATAAAAGTAGACAACATATCCTCTAGCATGTGGGCTTAGCTTTGTAGCAATCATTAATTTCTTATAGGGCTAGCCAAGCTTAAGAATTTATAAAATCAAACAAGTGAAGTAAATTTAAAATATAAACAATAAAAAGTTAAGGTTGAATCCATGGGATGTTTGTTTATTAGTTTTTTGGTTTTTTTTAAAATTTTATTATTTTTTTATGCTGCGGTATTTTTGGGATGAAATTTCGGATTTTAAATCATTAAATTTATAAATCACTACTAAAAAAATGCCTTTAATAGTTCTATAATAGGCCTTAATCATTTCTAAAAAGGTGCTAATAATCGTAGTGTGGTTAAAAGCTCAAAATTATTAACAATTTCTTTTTATGCTGATAAAAGAAGCACTGTTAAAGGGGTATTTTTTTTTCCTGATATCCATGAGCCCGAACCCATTTATCATCACTTACACGACCCCTTTAACAATTCTCCACCCCCATTAATCAACTCTTTTTACCCCACCACCCCTTTTATCAGTTCTTTGAGAATTTATAGCCTCATGCGTGCCCACCTGGATTCGAACCCTACACCTCTCCTTTGAAGGATGAACGCCTTTACGACTACACCATGTCATTTTTCTATATGTTTAATGATATTTCTGTTTATATATATATATATTTACATATATTTATATAATTATTTTACATACATTTATACAATATGTGTGTGTGATATATATACTTATATTTATTTAAATATATTGTATATTATATTAATTTACATATATAAGAATATAATATGAATATATATATATTTATTAATATAGACATATGTGTATATATAAATATTATAAATATATTTTTATAATGTAAAAAATGGTTAGATATTGTTTTAAATACATTTTTAGAATATTTATTTATTTAGATATATTATAATATACTTTTTTTACGTAAATTTGTTGATATATGTATTTATATGAGTGATTTATTATAAGTAAATATAAGAAAACATGCATATATTTAATTATAAATAAAATTATGTCATGAAAAGTGAAAAAATTTAAAAACTATAATATCAATATGAATGTAATACTTGAGAATAAATTCATTTTCCAATGAAATAGTGAAAAAATACACCCTTAAATGAGGCTGAAAATCCATAGAATTTTAAAAAATCTGGTTACCCTAACTAAAAACCAAGTTTTAAGGATTTTGGGCCTCTTGTATTATAAAATGTGAAAAAGGTTTACTTGTGTCACCAAGGGTGTATATCTCATCTTAGGCTTCGATTTGATATGTGGTAGAGCTTAAATGGACCCTTAGATCAAAAGTTATATCTATTTAAAGTTTGAGTTAAATTTTTAAGTTATTTTAGATCTTTAAATAATTTTTTTGATTTTTTTTCTTAAAAATGATCTAATTGGACTATTACTTTGTAATAATAAGCAAATTATTAATTATTATTTTTAGTTATTTAAGAATCCATTTTTTCTAAATATCTTATATATTAAGTGTGAATGCCTATTTACCTTTTCTAAAACATATTTTAAAAAATATGTATTGTATTTATATCAATATCAATATATTAATATATTAATATATTATTTTTAATGAAATATTTTTTTGAATTATACATTAATAGGCGCAGATAAAGTGGGGTCTTTATTACAGGTTTTTGAAAAGCACTGATAAAGAGTGGGCTTTTATTAGGGTCTGTAAAAAAGTACTGATAAAGGCCCCCTTTAACAACACTTTTTTATAACTTTTAAATACCCCCTTTAAAAGTGATAAAAAATCTCTATTAAAGACCCCCTTTAATAGTTCTTTTTTAGCGCTTACAAAGGGGGTATTTAACCACATTTTTAGCTAGTGCTGTTAAATCCTTTTCACTTGATCAACCCAATTTTGTAGTAGTGACTGTAACACTCGATCAATAGGAAAAGTTACCATTGAGCTCAAAACTGATTTTGAACAAAGCCCAAAGAGAGAAGTTACTATGACCATTGTGGGCCTAGAATAACAATTTGCTACTGGAGGAGTTCTATAAAAAGATATGGGGTTGTGTATGCTTGCTGGATATGGATAGCCATACCACACAAGATTGAAACCAAGCATCTTGGTACCTCCCATATTGTAAAATGACTTTAATATCAAACTTGTGATCATCCAGATGATGTGAAATGCTATGAAAATTACTGGATACCACATGAAAACCCGAACACTCACTTGGGAAGTTTTCTCAAACTCTACAACACATTTCCATTATATAATGTCTTAAGTGAAATGGTAAGGCTTTGATTATTTATATAATAATTATGAATCGAGATTGTGAGTGGATTCATAGTTTTCCCACTCATTCTATCACTTCATGGGATGAGTTGGTAAGGAACTCTCTCTCTCACTTGGTCCCACCTTCCAAGTCAATGTATATTTTGGTAAAAATTTTAAATTTCAATTAATTCATATTGGAATCACTCCTCTTCTTGAGAATTCTTTAAAAATTTGATTATAAAATTCCCTCATCAGAAAATTGAAATATGGAATTTAATTCCCCCATTTTATAAGGTTTTATCACATTGTAATATGTCTATTTAGGATGTCACAACTGGTGGGTCACTGATGAAGAACCTACCGAAGGAAATATACAACCTACTAGTTGGAATGGAAAGAACAAAATTCCTATAGATTACTAAAGGAATACAGAGAAGAGACATGCACATGATTGACAATAATAGTTGTATAGTGGCATAAGTAGAATCTATAGAAAAAATATTGACACAATGATAGGCAAACAAAAAGACTAAGGTACATATACAGAAGAAGTAATTTTTTTTTATTAAAATCATGGTAATCAATTTTAGGGTTGGAAGACACAACAACCGAACTAAGGAAAACAATTTCATCCAAGATAAAAAGATTTTCTACCTCAACATAGAGGTTCCACATCAATAATTCAAGTCCATAACTTGGAAGAGGCATTGGCCACATTTAAGATCATCAATAGGGCTGCAATCAAATAGATAACGGTATAATCAATGATCAAAAAGTCCACACTATGAAATCTAGAGATTCAAGTTGGATAGTTCACTGAGAATCTTGTAGAGAGACCAATGTGAGAAATACCAAGATTCTCCAAAATTCACCCAAGGTAATATTTTAAAGTAATTGGAATGTGAAGTGGAAAAGTCACAAAGGACCATCTTGAATCAAGAAATAGACAAAAAAACAAAATACTGAAAAAGAAGTTGAAGAGATAGAAATTATCAATGATAATGTAGCTTCTGAGAATGCTGAAGAAGAACCACCTATATAAAAAAAGAGACCGTCTTTCCAGAGAATCTAGTATAAGTTAATATAGAAACACCAAAAGTAAATTTCATTGAACACTTTAAAAATTTTAATATTAATATTTCTTTCACATATTCTCTCTAAAACATGCCAACCTATGCAAAATTAATGAAATAGATAATTATTAATAAAAGGAAATTAGAGGAAATGGGCACCATACCATTCACACATGAGTGTTCAACTGTTGTATAAAAAAACCCGCTCAACAAGCAAGAAGATCTGGTTATCTATTCAATTCCTATATTTATTAGGGATTATAAATTTAGAAAATATTTGTGTGATTTATTTTAAAGAATTAATATTATGTCATACAACACCTTCAAAATTATAATATTAGAAGGACTAAATACCAAAAGAGTTTTAATTAAATTAATAAACTCAATAGTGAAATTCCCATGAGGAATATTTGAATATTTTTTAATGATATTAGATAAATTTAACTTTCTAGTGGATTAATTGGTGCTATATATGGAAGAGGAATATATACCCATAAGTTTGAGAATAATTTTTTAGTCCACTAGGTTTGTGATGATAGACATACAAATATGAGAACCCCTTTTGAGTGTTGTTAGCAAGAAAATAAGTTTCAATATTAAATGAGAAATAAAGAATTGTGATGTGAGAGAAGATGATGAGCTAGGTCAAGACAAAATAATCATAGATGGTGAGTCTAATTAACTTTAAGAAGTATATGAGGTAGGTGCTATTATACAATATTAAATACAAATTAAAAGTAATAAAAAGATAATATGGAATATGAGAGGTAAAAACACTAACACCAGAGGAGAAACTAATACAATCAAGTTTTAAAAAAGGAAACAAGTATGGTTAGTATATGATCCTTTTTTTAGTTATTCCGGATTAAAGAAACACTAGTGGATTGGACCAATGTAAACTGAGAAAGTGTTTCTAGTGTAAGAGTTAAGCTACTTAAAGAGGAAGGATATGGACTAACCTATATGTATAGGTCACATCTGAGTCTATTCCCCAAATAGGTAAAATAGTTTCAATCATATCTCACATGAGCTGAAGTTTAAATTGGTAAGGTTGAGAAAACACTGTTAAAAAAAGTTATTCCATGAGCTTACCTGAGTTTTTAGTATTTTATTTATTTTTTTCTTTATGTACATGTACTCTACCAAATATTTTAAATTTCATTAAACATGGCTTGCACTCTCACTTTTATGTTTTCATCTTTAAGGGCCATCAAGACACTGGAATGTTTCCTGACAAAGATTAGTAGAGATTATACACATCATGAATATGATGTAATAATAACATACACAACTAAAATTAAATCAACATTGAATTGGGAGTAAGTATTTTAATTCTGTATTTTTCAATTGTATTCCCCAAATTTAATTGTTTTAAAGTTTTAACTACCAATTTCATACCCTACCTTGATTATTTATTTAATCAATTGATCTAGAAGAAAAAAAATGATTAGGATAATTTCATGCTATGTTTAAAATTTCATTATCAATAAATTTGAATGAGAAAAATGGGGAAAATAACTCGTAGAGATAAACATGGGGGTTTAGATTTAGCAAATCATCGTTTAGGGGAGCATGTTATTTTTTAAATGAAAAATTTCTGATATTTTGTCTTCATTGAATTTTTAATATTTACACTAATTTATTTAATTATTTGTATTAATTTTCTTGAGTGATTATTCTGACTATTCATCTTATTCCTGAGACTTTCTATGACCAAATATTTCCCACTCCAATAGTATATTTCTTGAGAGACTCAGGCATTTTCTGTTCGAGATTTTTTTTGAAATCTTATAAAAGATATAACCAAAGAAAACCACTTATAATACAATTAAGGCATATTTTTGTTTATCCATTTATCCTTAAACTAACCTTATATTAATTGTTTATGCAATAATAATACATGAATTAAATTTTAGGAAAAGAGCCAAGTTACAAGCATACTATTTCAAGTCCTACATTAGTTTTGGTAGATTACATGATATTTAAAATAATAAGTATAGAAGATAGACTATCTAAGGAGGATTAAGATATATTGAAGTGATGATAATTTATTTGGGTTTCTTATGACTTAGGGATAGGCCATTTTTTATTCATTTTAATTTATTATTCACCTCTATTTCTAAAAAAATGATAAAAAATAATAATAAATAAAAAATTGGTTTTGTTATAGGAGGATCAAAAATCACTATTTCTAGACTAATAGTATTTAGATCATATGTGTTTAGGTGATGGATTTGAGATTTGACTCGAACATAACATAAAAAAAAAGAAAACGAAAAAAAGAGATCAAGTTTGAATGATTTATTCATTATGCTTACTTTTATCATGAGACCACTTTGATATTTTTAGGGGGAATATAGAGGCGAAATATGTAAATAGATATATCCATTTTGAATATTTATTTTGATATCATGGAAATTACTTTAGAGAAAATCCTATTTTTGAGATTTAAATTTTTTAAATCATTTACCTACCTTTCCTAAGCCTTAAATTAATTTGAAACTAAAGAAAAATACATCATGATAATTGTGATCTCTATATTTACATGGTGGAGTTTTAAGATGCCATTAAAGACTATGAAAAGTTACATGTTTTGAGGTATGTGAAGAACTATATTTTAAAATTATACCATGACGATGAGTGGAAAAATAGAAAGTGAGGTATATTGGAAATGTCCTGATTATTTATAATGAATTGAAAATGAAATGCATCAAAAGGTGTAGATATTTCAAAATGAGGAATGTAAAATTATTTCTTGATTTATTTCTTTGAAAATTGAGGTGTTGATGAATTTTCCAATGTGATGATTGAATATTTAATTCCCATTTAATGAATTACTTTTATTGATATTGATTTTAAATCATGTTATGGTGAGTGTCCTTTTTAGTATATTGATATTATATCCTTAAGGACTAGTCTAAATTTAGGTGTGGGGGGTTTGATACATACATTTCATGCATACTTTTTATTATTAAAATACATCAATTTTAGGAATTAAATGATTAGTTATTGCCCATATATTTTATGATATTGTTAATATTTTTAAGGATACAATAATTTTGGAAGACAATTTAAAGAATCTAAAATGATAATGATTTTCTTTCAAAAGAAGGCTTTCTATGACAAAAGATGATCAAAAGTACTTCCAGAGGGCCATAACTGAATATTCCGGGTGAAATGAAGTTTAGAGGGATAAACAAACATGTTTTAAATCATAATTTTTTATTTTACAATGTAAAAATCTCAGGAAACAAGGCATAAGACGAATCTATGAAGAGAAAAGGAACTCAGGAGAGGAAATCCATGGGCCACAGTGTGGCACATATGCATCATTCCATGACACATCCTAAAAATTTTAAATCTTATATTTATGACATCAATCAAATTATGGGGAGTTTATCCATAAAATATTACTTTTTAAAACCATGGATTATGATATAAAATGTGTTGGTGGGGCTTGAAATTGCCAGGTTTGATAACAAATGACCGGGAAACCCCCTATTGTGAACCAAAACAGCTCAGAACCACCATTTACAACTCTAGACCTTTTGTTTTTTGCATTTATGGGATAATTTAATGAAACCTAGGGTCCCATTTAGATATATAGATAGATAGACGATCTTATCCTACCAGGGATTAATTCACAGACTAGATCTTAGTGTAACTATATTGTGCAAGGCCTTCAACTATTCTTCATCTCTACCTTTCTTTCATGTTTTATTTTATTTTTATCATTATATATTAATCCATCATTATTAGAATGTGATTGAAATATCCACCTTGTTCTAGGTTAATATAGATAAATGTTATGGTGTTTTTTTATTTCATTTCATTTTTTATTATTCATTTTGGGTTTCTACAGCTTCTAATTTCAATTTACAATCTCTTTATTTTTATTAAATTCATGACTGTTGATTTTTGATTTTGAAAATATCATCCATTATTTTTTAAACTAGGTGCCTTATAATACACCATGACCGTTGGATAATATATGAATTTTTTTTAAATATGGTATTAGGATAAACTTATCCCATTAAAACCCTAATTTACAAGACTAAGGGAAATAAAGTATTTTTGTACAAAGGGAAACCCTGATCATTAGATCCTCCTCATGACAACTCAGAAACCAACCATGAATTAATAAAATCAATTTTTAAATCCAATTACACCCGAAACTTGAATCTATAAAACTTTAAAATTCATTTCTATTTTGACTTTTAAAACCTAAAAACCTGATTCATTTTCTTCAATCTATTTCTGTCGAATCTTATTTAAAACCAAATATGATTTCCTTTATCTTTGTTAAAATAAATACATTGTTTTCTTGTAAAAATATAATGTAACTAATTTAACCATATCATGGGCTTGACCTCAATTTATATATATATATTTTAATTAATAAACCTACTTGTGTGGGTTTTATAAATTTTTAATTTTTGTTAGAACTGTAGGGAATTAACATCGGCTAGTGGGAAATAAAACTGACACCGTTTTTTGGGATAGTTTCTAAATAGTTTTTAGTTTTTTAAATTTGTATTACTTTTAATTAATTTCCATTTTTTTGAGTGTTTGTGCTATGAGCTTTAGACTATTTAATTTTAATGTATGACTCTAAAACACAGGAAAAAGGAAAAAAAATCCTTGAGTGTGGGGTTGATATAAAAAAACCTATAAAAACATATTAGAGTAGAAGAGACCATGGAAGGAACAAAACCTCATTTTGATTATGGAGGAATTTTACCCTAAGATTTAGCGAATCATACTCTCATGGAGTATGGGTAGACTTCCAACAGAAAATTGAAACCAAGAATCTTGGTGCCTCATATTGAAAAAAATCATTTTGAGATCAAACCTACAATAATCCAGATGATCTTGAAAAAGTTGTACTTCACTGGACTACCTGGTGAAGATTTGAATTCACATCTGGGAAGTTTCCTTGAGTTCCATGTTGCATTCTAATGTCTAAATTTCTCAAGTGATGGAGTAAATATTTGAATCTTCTGATTTTATTTACAAGATCGAGTTCTTGAGTGGATTCAGAGTTTTACCACTCATTCCATCACCACATGTGATTATTTGAAAATTAATATTCTATCTCTTTTATTCCAACCTCTAAAATCCATGAATATATGGGTAAATTTTTTAAATTTCATTCAATTTAAAGATGAATCACACTAATATTCTTGGGAACATTTTAAAAATTTGTTAATAAAATGAACTTATCATAATGTGGAAATATGGATTTTAATTGAAAAATTATATAAGGATTTTTCATCGGGAAATAGGTAAATTATGGATTCTATAGATGGTGGTTTTATGGTGTAGAATTCACTTAGGGAAATATAAAACCTACTGGATAAAAATACATGAAACTTATTCTAATGTTATAATGAAGAAACAAAAATAAGTGGTGTACACCAGATCGACAATAATAACTAGATGGTTGAACAAATGGAATCACTGAAGAATAATTTGGACATGATGATTGGACAAAAACCACAGACCCTAGGTACGTGGTTATTTGAAGTTAATTATACTGACTATAATTGTCAAAATAATTTTTATGGTTGGAAGCCTCAATAATATTATGGTAAAGGATATCAATAGATATAAATGGGTTTTCAAGTGCAGTAAAGAACATCACTGTAGATTAAAGTCCACATGTTGGAGGAGATATTAGATACTTTTATGACTACCACGATAACTACTATCAAAAATCTAATATCCTATTCAAAAGATCAAAGTGTGTCAAAAATGGAGATGATAGGAGACTAAAAGGATTATAATTTTTCACTTTATAACCTTGAATGACAAGTTTGAAAAAGTTATGAGAAACTCATAGATAGAAAAATAAGATTAATTATTGGATGCCTAGAATTACACCCATGGTAATATTTGAAATTCATTTCTCTGTGATGTAGAAAAGTCATAGTGATATTACCCAGTATGTCTGGGAAGGATCCCCTCTATGTATATCATAGTATTACTTGACCAATGAATTCTCTTTAGGTGGGTACCATATAAGCTAAACCTTTCCGGGAGTGTCTCCGATGATATCATGGCTCGTGGAGTGAGTTCTCCTGGAATGAGAATGCTTTAAGTATAATCATGTGACTTGTAATTGGATATGACTTACCTCTAGACTGTGTGTCTTGGATTAAGTATATCTAGATATTCTTATTATATGTGTTGTAGATATATACCTATGTATAACTAACTATAATTGTAATGAACCAATGTTTTATCAATGGAAATCCATTTCTTATAAATATGTCATATAATCACATGAAATCACAACATAATAACCTACAGAGTTCTATGTGACCTCTAAATATAATTTTTTCACTTCTGTGTTTTGAATTTCAAAAATCTGACATACACAGTGGCGATTAGTTAGTCATTTAGAGTCTAATATGACCAACTTAATTTTTTGTGAATAGTAACATAACTTTATGAATAGTAATGTTACCCTTATTAATAGTGACATACCCTAATTAATAGTAACATTACCTATGATATTATATAACTAATATTTAAGTGAAATTATTATGCACCTATATTTTAGAATAAGTAAATAAATAATTTAAAACTGTTCTTTTAGAATAAATCATGATTTTAATTAAATATTAAATTAATCATAATTATAAAATTATTTTTGAAAAATGGATTTCATTTTTGGATTCTATATGTCGAAAAATGGTTAGGGTAATTTTTTTGGGAATTTTCTCAAATACTTGATTTTTTGGTGAATAGTAAATTACATTAATTTACCATATTAATACATTATAATTTAAATACACTATTCTTGACATCATAAGTGATATAATCACCCAAATATCAAACTCACATGAATTTATTACTATTCTAGGTCATAAAAAACTCACTATTTATTATCTGAATAAATAATAAATTAATGATTATAGTATTACGAAATCCCACCTCCCCTCCACTATAAATACCACCCATCCTTACCTCTTCTCTTCACTCCTCTAAAGCCTTGTTCCTTGCCAATATTCTTCCCAAATAACTTACCAAGCTCCTTAACCACTTCCAAAATCCCATAGTCTCTTCAAAATACCAAATACTCTCTCCTTAAGAGGCTCTAAAATGATAAAAACTCAAGAGGTAAATTCCCTCTTTCCAATTATTTTATTTCATTTAAGTTATTTTCTTTTCTTGTTTCTTTCCTCACCTCACATCACCAAAATGTTATGATAAATCTAATAACATAAATTTAATGTAATTATATTATTCTAATGGTATAATTCATTATCTTCTCTCATTTCCCCATCTTTTATTTAAAATAAATGAAAACACCTTTATAGATGTGTTAATTTAGCACAATCAAGGATGACAGGTTATCAATTTCCATTACCATCTTCAAATATGGTCATGAAACCATTTTCATGGTTGAAACAGAACATAATATATGTATTGTGGCTTGTATTTGGTTATATAATCCCTTTTCACACATGGTTTTGGTTTATAAAACAAAATGTGTTCTTTGTGGTCAAAAACCACCAATTAACCCAAAATGATGTCACTAAAGTTTTATACAATGATTCAACTTTTCTTCAAGTAAAAAAATTAATTTTTCAACCATGTAACATTTTTGATGTTAAATAATACAATATAACTTCAATTATAGACAACCACTTTCATCATACATGTTTATCCAAACATGATCTGATCATTAAAACCAAGCAAGAAAACAGACCCGAACCATGAAATTGAACCTCTTAACCAATAAAAATGGTTATAAATTAACTTAAAAGGGATATAATAAATATTTTAAATAAATAATATGTTCTGGAATTATTAATTAATGAACCTAATTTGACTATTCAGGTCATTAAGAACAAGGGAATATCACCACCAGACTTAAGGTAAGGGATCCTCTCTTTTTCACTTGTATTCATATATGTCCTCTATGATATGCCATTTTATGTTTAATACCTAATTATGGGGAATTATTTAACACCTTCCCCATACGTCCATAATTATATATAAGTGATTAGAAACACTTTTATCTCTCATGAATCCCTTTTAAGTACACCCGATACCATGTCGATAATCCGTAAGGAATTCTACCCGAACCGCCTTTACTCCTTCGGGTTGCTCTATCATTCTTTTTATCCAAATGAATTTGTATTTTATTTTTATGTAAAACTTTTAAATTATATTATTTATTATTTAAAATCATGTTTTAAGATCCATCCCTCATTCTGTTTTGGGTATATACATGATTTTAAGTGAATCTCTCTTCTATACTTCCCATTAAGCAAACTCGTTTTAAGGGAACTTCCCCAATTTTTACCCAATTTCAAGTGAACTATATCCTATGTTTTAAGAAACCATTGTCTTTATAAAATCAGTATTTTTATTATTAAAACCTTTTTGGTTCACTTCTAGTTTTATATAAAATATTTTTCTCTCTCCTATTTTAAAATCACTATAGTATTTTCCTTAAAACCACACAAAAATATTTTAATGCTAAAATTTCTCAAATACATTTCTTATATGTTGTAAATTTTATTTGAAATAAATTATCATGATATATTCCTATTTTAACTTATGATCATCCATGTATGTTCTAATTCCTTTATTTCATGGACACTTTCATGATACGCCCTTTGGTTATGCTTTATGTCATGATTGTGGTACCCAATTCTTTCCATGGGTAGCCCTTATGTTTTTGAAATATTGATTATGTAGGATTATTTATATGGAAAAAATATTCATGAAATTTAATATGGGGGTGCCCAAATAGCGCCTTAATTCATTGGGTAAAGTTGAGTCTCATGAGACGATTATGTGCGACAGTTTTAGCAGTTAGCCTTGGCTTGTGCTACTATGTGCAACAGTCTTGGAAGTTAGCCTTGGCTTATGCTACTATGGAAAATAGTCTTGAAGGTTAACCTTGACTTGTACTAAATTCTTGTTTTATGTTTCTGCTAAAATTATATGATTCCATTTTTAAATGATCGCAGGTTTATATTCTATGATTCCATATGTTACATGCCTTTCTATATCATCATGTTATACCTTTTTACCCTTGTACTAAAGCTTTATTCTTATGTTTATTCCCTTGATGTGATTTTTAGCCCATTACTTTTTTCATGTGATCTCCAAGGCACATTATGTAGATGTAAGTGCTCAAGGAAAGTTAGTATCTCTTTATGAAGACTAAATAAAGAGATGATATATTTAGTTCCATGTTTTTTATTTTATGTACCTAGTATTCAAAGACACTAGACTTCACGATCCTTGGCTTGTACTTTGATGTATAAATATGCTTAAAATCATATAATGTTATATGTAAAAGGTTAGGGTTTCTATAGTTGGTATCAGAGGATAGTCTAGTTATTTTTGAATAATAGTAATAGAGAACTTTATTAAGAACCTTAAGGATGAGACGAAGTATAAGAAAACATACCTAAATTTCAGTAAGTATAGAGTAAGTGGTTCATCAAGAAAATACATCCCTATTTGGATACAAATAGGTATAGGTTACTCTAGAACAGATTTACATAGGAGTGAAAACTCTGACAAGGAGTTTCGGGCTTTCTCGGGGTATCCTGGTACACAATAATGGGCCTTACTACACTCTTGGTTTGAAACTCCTAGGGGATATTATTTGGTAAATTCATGAGATTAGTAAAAAACATTATTAAGGGAATTAAAAAAATTCCATAAGAATATAAGTTGAGAAATAGATTGAGGATAACCTAGATTAAAACCTAAGGAATCACAGGTTAGGATATACTTCTCCTTTACAAGTCTATTAGTTTATGTTCAAAAGTTTCCTTTTTTATGTTCAATAACTATGTATTCAAGAACTATAATTGTACATTGTTTTTCTTAGTTAATGAAAGGAAATAAAAGAACACGTTTCAACTAGCAATGTGATAGGAAATGTTAGTATTGTTCTAATGAAATTCATGATATGATGGGAACAGGGGCTCAAAACATCATGAAAATACTTTCTCAACTGGCTCAAGTTATGAATAATAACTTGAATCATGTGGAACACCCTCCTCCTCCAAGGAAAGCGAAAGTTGCCGTAGAATCCTTCATCCGGAAAAGGCCTCCAATGTTTAGTGGATATTCTGATCCACTCCTCATGAAATAGTGGATTAAATCCATTGAAAAGATATTCTCTATCCTCCAGTGCTTAGAAGAAGAGAAAGTTGTACTGGTGGTCTATCATTTTGATGGGGAAGTTGATCAGTGGTGGAAACTGATCAAGAATACAAATCTCTAAGAGGAATTTGATTCCATGGATTGGGAGGAATTCAAGAGGAACTTTTTTAACAAATATTTTCCTCTAAACCTACATCTCAAGATGGAAAGAGAGTTCCTTTGACTCAAGAAGAAGGAAGATGAGTCCATCGGGGCCTATGAAGAAAACTTTACAAGGCTTTCAAGGTATACCTCTTGATTTGTCATGAACAATGAAAGAAAGGTGGAACATTTATTTAGTAGGATAAATACAAGTCTATAGAAGGTATTGGTGATTCGAAACTTTGAAATTTATGAGGAGATTGTCTATTGTGCCCTCAAGGTTGAAATGGAGATTGGATACTCTTAGTGGTATCATGGGATTAGTGACAAGAAGCGACAAATGTAGAAAAACATGGGTGGTTCAACAAAAAAATCCCATGATGGAAAGAAGATCGAATATCCAAAATTGTAAAATTTGTGGGAAGAATCATCCTAGGAACTATCTAAAGGGAATGAGGAATTGCTTCAAATGTGGAAATCTAGGACATCTAGACAAGAACATCCGAATGGTTATGAAAAATTTCACTAACGTGGAAGAATAATGTAAGTTTTAGATCAATGCTTAACCAATGGTGTAATGTTACAACTACAAGGAATATGGGAATTATGAAAACAATTTTCCTAAGCAAAGGGTTTTCAGAGGAAATCAACAAAAACCTCCAAGGCAACAAGGAAGGGATTATTCTGTCACTACTACTAAGGTGGAGAAGGAAAATGATGTGGTTACAGGTATGCTAGTTATTCATTCAAGAATAGAGAATGTACTATTTGATCTTGGTTCTACACATTCTTTGATATCTTGCAATTTTAGTAGAAATATTCAAAAACCACCTCAAAATTTATAGGACAAGTTATCTGTGAGAACAAATAATACGGAAATAATTGTGTCCATGGTTTATAACTCCTCCCCAGTTAACGTTTGTGGACTGAACCTCCCAAAAATTCTTGTTATACTTCTTTTAGTGGAGTTCAATGCTATCTTGGGAATGTATTGGCTATCTTTATACAAAGACAACATCAACTATCAGGAAAGGGAGATCACTCTTCACATCTCAAATAATCCTCCAATTCTTTACAAGTGTAAGGATGAAGATGAATCTCTTTTAGAATAATCATCTTAAGTGTGGATATTGGTCCCTTTTGAGCAAGAATATATCACCCAAATGATTGAGAAAAAGGAGATAATCATTCTTGAAGACATTTCCATCATGAGGGATTACATTGATGTATTCCATGAGGATTTTCATGGTCTTCCTCCTGATCGAGAGGTTGAATTATCAATTGAACTTATTCCTGGATCTCTGCCTATATCAAATAAACCTTAGAGAATGGTCATTATAGAGTTGGAAGAGCTGAAGAGGCAGTTACAAGAGAATATGGGGAAGGGTTTTATATACCTTTGTGCTTCACCATGGGGTGCACTAGTCCTCTTCATCAAGAAGAATAATGGATCAATGCAACTTTGTATTGATTATCATGAGCTTAATAAAATCATGATAAAGAACAAGTATCCCCTTCACCGGATAGATGAATTGATCAATCAACTTTGTGGGGCATTTTATTTCTCTAAGGTGGACCTAAGGTTGGGATATCACCAACTAAAGGCGAGGAAGGAAGATATTCCCAAGACTACCTTTTGAATGAGGTATGGACACTATGTGTTCATAGTTATGCCCTTCAGATTCAATAATGATATATCAATATTCATGGATTCAATGAATAGAGTCTTTAGATATTACCTCAAAAAATTTGTGGTAGTCTTTATTGATGATATTCTGATATACTCGAGGAGCAAGGAGGAACATGAGGAGCATTTGAATACTATGTTAAAGACTTTGCAAAGGGATAAGATGTATGCAAAGTAAATTAAATGTGAGTTCTGGAAGGAGGAAGTATCATTCTTGAGGCATGTTATCACCAGTAAAGGAATATATGTGGACCCTTCCAAGATAAAGGAAATTGAAGAGTGGACCATGCCAACTTTTTTAAAGGAGATCCGCAAATTTCTGGGTCTATCTGGGTATTAGCAATGATTTTTGAATAACTTTTCACGATTGTAAAACCCAATGACCAAGTTGACACTGAAGGGAGTAAAGTTTTTATAGACTTAGGAATGTGAAGACTGTTTCAAAGAGTTGAAAAAGAGGTTATTCACTACACCAGTACTCACACTCCCAACAAGTTGAGAACTCTTTGTGGTGTAAAGTGATGCTTCAAAGAAGGGATTAAGCTGTGTGATGATGAAAAATGATAAAGTGATAGATTATGCCTTAAGAAAGCTGAAAATACATGAGAAAAACTATCTTACGCATGATCTGGAGTTGGAAGTAGTGATATTTTCATTAAAAATATGGTGGCATTATCTCTATGCGGAGAAGTGTGAGATATATACTGACCACAAGAGTCTCAAATATATATCCACAAAAAAAGATCTTAATATGAATCAGCGAATATGGTTAGGTCTAATCAAGGATTATGAATGCTCAATCTACTACCATCCCAGTAAGTAAAGTAAGGAAGCAGATGATCTAGGTAGAAAAGATCATGTATCTTTATCAATGATGAAAATTGAAAAGGACCTGATCTTCTTTGATTTACTGAAGATGGAGATGGGAATCATTAAGGGATAAAAATAATCAATCCTATCTATAATGATTGATCAACCATACCTCATTGATAAAATAAAGGATTCTTAAAGAAAAGATGTGAAAATTTTAAAAAGGGTGGAAGCTATCAGAAATGGGAAATCTTCAGAGTTCAAGATTGATGAGGAATGAGTTGTAAGATTTGGATCATGACTATGTGTACCATCTGATCCAGAGATAAATAAGGATATTTTTAATGACGAACATAGATCGACCTTCTATATTCACCCAAGGAGCACAAAGATGTATCGAGATCTCTGAGAAGACTTTTGGTAGGACAATATGAAAAGGGAGATTGGAGAATATACATCAAAGTGCCTGGTATGTCAACAAGTGAAGGCTGATAGATAAATGTCTAAGGGGATAATTCAATGACTACCCATACCAACACGGAAGTGAGAAAACATCACCATGGACTTTGTGAATAGACTTCCATGGAAATCCATATAAAAAAAATTCTATATGGGTTATTTTGGATCGTCTTATGAAGAAAGATCACTTTATTGAAATTCTAGAGGACTTCTTATTGAATCAACTTTCATGAATATATATCAAAGAGGTGGTTTGGATGCATGGAGTACCAATATCTAATGTATCCGATCGAGATCTAAGATTCACCTCATATTTCTAGAAAAGTCTCCAACTTGCTCTAAGAACTGAACTGAACTTTTGTATGACCTATAATCCTCAAATTGATGACCAATCTGAGAAAACCATTCAAACACTGGAAGACATGTTGAGCGAATTTTCTATGGAATTCAAATGAGGATGGGGCCAACATCTTCCACTGGTTGACTATCCTAAAAAAACAGTTTCCACTCGAGCATCTGAATGGAACTATATGAGGCCCTTTATGGGAAAAGGTGCAGAACACTGACGTGTTTGGATGAAGTCGGCGAGTGTAAGCTATTAGGACCTGAAATGATCAAAGAAGTGGTGGAGAAGGTGAAAACCATTTAGTAGCATATCAAGTAATCCCAAAGTTGACCTAAGAGTTATGTAGATAATTGTTGACAGTATCTTGAGTTTAAAGTTGGATACATGTTATTTATGCACATATCTCCATAGAAGAAGGTCATGAGGTTTGGAAAGAATAGGAAGTCAAGTCCTAGGTACACTGGTCCCTTCTGGATTTTTAATCGTGTCGGGGTTGTGGCTTATCGACTAGCACTTCCACCTACCATGTCCAAAGTACATGATGCCTTCCATATATCCATCTTAAGGAAGTACATACAAGATCCTTCACATGTACACTCTTTAGTGGTGGTACAATTGGAGGATGATATTTCTTACAAGGATCATACAGTGAAGATCTTGGATCATAGAGATAATGTTCTGAATAACAAGACTACTCACCTAGTCAAAGTACTATGGTGGAACCACAAGTACGAAGAGGCAACATAGGAACTATAGGAGGTAAGGAAGGAAAGCACCCACACCTTTTTATGGCATATAATGTAAAATGATATTTTGAGGGTGAATTTTTTAAGGGGGGAAGGATGTAATGACCCAATGTTTTATAAATGGAAATTCCTTTCTTATAGATATATCATATAATCACATTAAATCACAACATAATGAACTACTAAGTTCTATGTGACCTGAAAACTCATGTAATACACTTCTGTGTTTTGAATTTTGAAAATTTGACATACACAGTTGCGATCAGTAAGTCATTTAGAGTTTAATATGACAAACTTAATTTTTGGTGAATAGTAACATACCCTTATGAATAGTAATATTACCCTTATGAATAATGAAATACCCTAATGAATAGGTACCTTACTTATGATAATATATAAATAAGATTTAAGTGAAAGTATTATGTACCTATATTTTTGAATAATTAAATAAATGTTTTAAAACTGTTCTTTTAGAATAAATTATTATTTTAATTAAATATTAAATTAATCATATTTAGAAAATTATTTTTGAAAAATGGATTTCATTTTTAGATTCTACATGTTGAAAAATTGATAGGGTTAATTTTTTGGATTTTTCTAAAATACTTGAATTTTTTGTGAATAGTAAAATACATTAATTTACCGTATTAATACATTATAATTTAAATCCACTATTACTGACATAATAAGTAATGTAAGCATCCAAATATTGAACTCAAATGAATTTATTACTATTCTAGGTCATGGAATACTCACTATTTATTGTCTAGTGAAGAATTAATAAATTAATTATTATAATATTATGAAAACCCTCCCCTCCACTATAAATACCACCCATCCTTACCTCTTTTTTTCACTACTCTAAAGACTTGTGCCTTGAAAATATTCTTCCCAAATCTCTTCACAAGATCTTTCCCCACGTCCAATAGCCTCTATTCTCTTCAAAATACCAAATACTGTACCCTTAAGAGGCCCTCGAAGGAGATAAACTCAAGAGGTAAATTCCCTCTTTCTAATTCTTTTATTTCTTTTAAGTTCTTTTCTTTTCTTGTTTCTTTTCTCACCTCCATTCACCCAAATGTTATGATAAATATAGTAACATAAATTTACTATAATTCTATTATTCTAATGGGATAATTCATTATATTCTCTCCTTTCCCCGTCTTTTATTTAAAATAAATGAAAATACTGTTTGAGATGTGTTAATTTAGCACAATGAAGGACAACATGTTATAAATTTATATTAATGTATTAAAATATATACATTAAAATATTTTCATGGTTTAACTAGAACATTATATATGTATTATGTCTCATCTTTTGTTTTGGAATCCTTTATACACATGGTTTTGTTTTATAAAATAAAATGTGTTCTTTGTGGTAAAAAAACTCCAATTAACCCAAAAGGATTTCACTAAAATTTTATATAATGATTTAACTTAAATTCATGTAAAAAAATTAAGTTTTAAACCATGTAACATTATTTATGTTCAATAATAAAATACAAATTGAATTCTTGACAACCACTTTCATCACACATGTTTATCCAAACATGAACTGGTCATTAAAACCAAGCAAGTAAACAGACCCGAACAATGAAATTAAACCTCTTATCCAATAAAAATGGTTATTAATTAAATTAAAAGGGCTTTAATAAATATTTTACGTATATAATAGGTTCTATAATTATTAATTAGTGAACCTAATTTGACTATTCAGGTCATTAAGATCAATGGAAGATCACCACCAGACTTAAGGTAAGGGATCCTCTCTAATTCACTTTTATTCAAGAATGTCCTCTATGCTATGCCATTTTATGTGTAATAATTAATGATGGTATATGATTCAAACCTTCCCCATAATTACCTCATGATTTATAAGTTATGAGAAACCCCATTATCTATCATTAATCCCTCTTAATTACACCTGATACCATGCCGATAATCCGTAAGGAATTCTACCCGAACCGCCTCTACTCTTTCACGTTGCTCTATATTTATTTTTATCCAAAATAAGTTTTCATTTCTTTTTATGTAAAACTTATAAATTCTATTTATACGCTTCCAACCCATGTTTCAGGATTCATCCCTAAACCTCTTTCAGGGATATACATGCTTTTAAGTGGATCCCTCCTCAATACTTCCCATTAAGCAAACTTGTTTTAGGGGAACTTCCCCAATTTTTACCCAATTTAAAGTGAAATTTGTACTCTGTTTTAATCACCAATTATCTTTATAAAATAATTATTTTTATTATTAAAACCTTCTTGATTCACTTCTAGTTTTATATAAAATATTATTCACTTTTCTATTTTAAAATCTCTATAGTATTTTCCTTAAAATCGCACAGAAATGTTTTAATGCTAAAATTTCTCAAATACATTTCTTATATGTTGTCACTTATGTTCGATATCACTTACCTTGATATATGAATATTTTAACTTATGTTCTTCCATATATGTTATAATTCCTTTCTTTAATGGACACTTTTGTGATACACCCTTTGGTTATGGTTTATGTCATGATTGTGGTACCAAATTATTTCCATGGGTAGCCCTTATGTTTATATAAGATTGATTATGTATGATTATTTATGTGGAAAACATATTCATGTAATGGGTGTTCCCAGATATATCTCTAATTCATTTGGTAAAGTTGAGTCTCATGAGGTGATTATGTGTGATGGTCTTGGCGGTTAGCCTTGGCTCGTGCTACTATATGAAACAGTCTTGGCGGTTAGACTTGGATTGTGATAATATGGGAAACAGTCTTGGAGGTTATCCTTGACTCATACTAAATTCATGTTTTATTTTTATTCCAGAATTATATGATTGATGTTTAAATGATCCCATATTTATATGTTATGATTCCATATGTTACATGCCTTTTTATATCATCATGTTATGCCCTTTAACCCATGTACCAAAGCTTTATTTTATGTTTATTCCCTTTCTAGGCTATTTAGCTCATCCCTTTGTTCATGTGATAGCTAGGGTACCCTATGTAGTTGTAAGGGCTCAAAGGAAGTTAGGAGCTCTTTATGATGGATAAATAAATAGATGATATATTTAGTTCCATGTTTTCAGTTTTATATATCTATTCTTCAAAGACAATAAACTTCACGATCCTTAG
Organism: Viscum album; assembly: GCA_963277665.1. Classification (NCBI taxonomy): domain Eukaryota; kingdom Viridiplantae; phylum Streptophyta; class Magnoliopsida; order Santalales; family Viscaceae; genus Viscum; species Viscum album. The sequence goes on along the minus strand of OY728153.1, from coordinate 1,544,155,036 downwards.
CTTGTAATATAATGTATAAATATTCTTAAAATCATGTAATATTATATGTAAAAGGTTAGGGTCACTATAATACTATTCATTTATGGTATTCCTTTGTAGAATTCCATTGTGGAATTCATTTGTGGCATTCCTCTGTGGTATTCCTTTGTGGTATTCCTTTGCGGTATTACTTTTTGGTATTCCTTTATGGTATTACTTTATGGTTTTGGGGTTCCCTAGTGAGTATTTTTATACTCACCCCTACATGGGCTTTGGCCGCTCGTGTCATGTCTTGTGCTGACGATCGACCCTTTGACAAAGTTCTAGGAAAAACAGGTCCAGGTGGTGCTTTGTGTGACAAGAAATACTGTGGTGTGTTCCTATAGATTTCCAGATAGCAGTCCCAATTCCTCTTTTCTTATAGGTTGGACTTGTGATAGAGACACTTTTGGGTGGGCCTATATTCTGGCCCTATTTACTTTCACTGTTGTACTCTGGTTGTGGGATATAATGATTTTCATGCATTATTTACTTACCATTTTTACATTTCAGCATTTGTGTCTTGATGATGTGTGCATGCACATAGGTGATTTAGGATAATGCCTCCAATTTGCGGGATATACCTATTTAATGCCAGTCACCATCCCTTGGCCTATAGTAGGAATTCATGGGGTAGTCATGGTACGAGCCCATTTGGGATGGGTTGTGACAACTCTTATTTTGAGAAAACATATTTTGACCACTTTACTAAATTTTAACTTTGGAAATAATTGATTTTTCCACACCCCATTATAGAAACATGCCAAAACATTGCATCATTTCCATGGAGGCAGTACCACTTAATAACCAAAAAAATTTACATTGCATGACACATAGTTATCATAACCAATTAACTGATTTTGAACCTGTGATTGAAAGAATTATAACCTAATTAAAGAAACTAAATTTTCAAATAGACTTTTAATAAAATAATCATTTAGATTCAAGTGATGATTCAGTGTTCATTATGAACCAAAAATAATGGATGGAAATACCAACCAAACTCTAAGAGACATATTCACTCCTCAATTCACCAATCATCATAACCAACTCATTTCACCCGCTTTAGAGAATTATTTTGAGTTGTGAATTAACATGATTCAAATTCTACCTAAATTCTATAGTCTTGTAGGAGATAAAATAAATAGTCATATTTAGGAATTCACATGTGTATGCTCAAGCTTGAGGCTGAGGGAAGCACCTGAAGAATAATTCAATTTGAGGGAACTCCCTTTCTCACTTGATGGAGCGAAAAAGTATTTTTTTAATATAAAAATATGAGTGGTAAACGAATAGGGATAACTCAAGAGATGCTTCTTGTAGAAAATTTTCCCTATATCACAAATTATAGTAATCAGAAAAGAGATTTGAACTATTTGAAATTCAACCAGATAGGCCCACTAAAAATACCGGGAGAGGTTCAAGAAGCTCTGTGAAAGCTGCCCATGTCAAGCCATGGAGGAATATTAGTTCCACATATTCTTCTAACAACGCTTTCTTGATAATGATCACAACCTACTGGATGACACATCTAGAGGGGATATTATTGAAAAATCACTAGCATAACCTAGAGGACTAATTTAAAATATATCTTATAACTTAAAGAGATTTAGCACTAGAGGTATAGGCACTAGAGACATTCATGAGGTAAGGAATACTATTTCGTCTTCACCTTTACTAGAAGAAACAATCAAGGAGATAACCAATGTACTGAGAAAATGTTTTTGACATAAGAAAGAGAACAAAAGGACATGCCTCAGGTATGTGGACAATGCTATTCTACTTATCATTATACTAACTGATTTCCTGATATTCATGGGATAGGAAGCCAACCAACATCCTTCAGGCAAAGCAAGTTTAATAAAAATCATCCAAATAAACCATAGGCTCAATCAGGATATGGAAACAAAAAAAACCAGGCGATATATTTCATTCCTAACCAATACCCCAATCAACCTCTTTTATAGTGTAAATAATATCAGAACCCACCAAAATTTTAGCCATCCATTAAGACACCATTACAATATCAATCCCTTTAACCATCAATAAGTTCCCAGTAGAACTAACAAGAAGAAGAGTGTGAATATTAGAAGAATAAGGTAGATAATATAATAGACCAATTTGGAACAATTATGGATTTTATGACTAAGAATACTAGAAAAATACCAGCAAAAATAGTCCCAAATCCCAAAGAGAGTATAAGTGTGATCACAACATAAAGTGGAAAAGAGCTTCTACCACCTAAAAAATTAAGGCTGATGATTCCAAACAACCTTCTAAAACTCATCCCATTAATCCAATGGAAAGGGAATAGAAAAAATAAATAATAGGAATGATGTTCATAAAGAAAAGGATAGAAATTCTCGTACAATTATAGCAGAGAAAAAATTAGAACAACCAGGAACCATTCCTTTATGATTTAATTCGATCACCAAATTTTGTATAGGAGAAACTAAAAAAATTTGGGAGACCTTTAAAAAAGTTGAGATCAACATACCAATCTTATAAGAAATAGGAAGTATCCTGAATTATGAAAAGTTTTTGAAGGAAATATGCACCAGAAAAAGATGACAGGATGGAAATGAGAGAACCAGATTGGGAAGAAGTGTCTCAATCCTCACCAAACCATCTATACCACAATAATTTCAATATATAGGGACATTATTTATTCCATGTACTATTGGATCCTTAAGTTTCATTAATTATTTATGTGATTTATGTTCTACCATAAAATTCATTCCTTAATATTTATTTATATATTTTCATATTACAAAATTAAAGCCTACATGATTGGTGGTATTAGGTATGCCAAAAAAATTCTTAACCACATAAGATCATTTTTTTTATTTTGAATACCACAAAGTAGGTATGTTCCCTAAAATCTAGTAAATATGAATTCATTTTTTAAGAATATATAAAATCTAATTCATTTGATATTTTATTAAAATAATTCGAAGAATAAAAATTAGGATCAAGTGATGAGATCGATATGTAAAAAATTAAAGAAGTTGAAAATTAAAAGATTATCATAGTTCTCTGGATGGAACTAGTTGTAAAGGAAGAGAATTGGATGAGACTCAATAAAAATTCCCCATTATATAGCTTGGGTTTAAAAAGGTCATATAAATTCCCATTAAAACTAAATAGGTAATTCATGGATCTTCTCAGGACAATGAGAAGAAAGGATTTGAAGAGAAAGGTAAATCTATACAAAATAAAATTCAAAATATACCTATTTCATTTAATACTACAGATATCGAAACCAAAACCAAGGTCACTTGGGTTGATAAAATAGTAGTGAAATTTTCAACATCAATAAAAGAGAGTAATTTTCCAAGAAGCCACAATCACTTAAGAAAAGTGAGGTTCAAATTGAAATTAGATAACAATAATAATATAGAAAGATCAAAAAACATCCTGAAAGTAAAAAATTTCAAGAGTATTTCTGGTGCTATGGTAAGAATTGTCATAAATCCTATTCTTGTTGGTTTAACATTTCTTTACCAGGAAGTAAACAATAATCAATGGGGAAATTCAATGAAGTGTGAATGATAAAGCTGAAAATAGAGGTTTAATATTTTGATAAGGGGAAGATACTTTAGAAGGAATTGAGTGGTAAGAATTTATACAGAGAGTTCCTAGTAGTTTGGCCACATCAATTTAAATTGTATAAACAAATGGGGGAAGATAAAGAAAGTTTATGAACCAGTTGAGGAGATTATGCTTCTTCAACATGATTAGTAATAAAGACCCACCATGTTTTTTTCTTCATTTCAAATTTATTAAATATAAAATTTTATTTTATATATAAATTCCTAAATAAATAAATTTTAATTAATTAATGATACTATATTTATTAAGTGTGGGGAGGGCATATTTTTAGTTTAGAATTTTCAATTGATTTTGTTTCCTTGTTTTTCAAAACAAAAAAATGCATGTTTTCCAAATTTTTGTGTGTTAAATTTTTAATTTTTGTGTATTTTTAAAAATCATGTGCTCAAATGATTATGTTTTCAATTTTTTAAAACCATGTTAAAAATTGAACCTATTTATACCCTGAAACCGAGCTTAAATGAATGCTGAAAATGACTTTTTCAAGTATAAAACTTTGGGAATTTCATGATTTTTTTTATTTTTGAATCCAATGCCACATATCACTATCTTTATATTTTAATTAAATTTCATATGAGGCTTATAAACCATTTTTTGATATTATCTACATTCAAATCACTTCTTGAGGGAACCATACCATACATGATTTAATTAGAATTTGATTTATTCTTATCAAAACATGAGGGTTTGAGGTACTTGTGTTTTAAATGATTAAGGAATTTATTTAGTTTTAAAGCCCCCATTTCAAGAGAATCCTTTTTATTCTATCCTTACTTGTAAATTTAATCCATGTATCCCCTAGAATCCATGAACAACCTGTTAGGTTAGCCACATTATAAGCCCATTTTCCCTATTAAACCTGCTCTTGAAGTGGAATTTCATGATCCAGTTGAAATTAAGCATGGGGGAAGCTGACTTGTGTTGTGATACAAAATTTGGTGGTATAATTTTGGTGGAAAATAAAATTTTGAAGATATTTTTTTACTACTGAAACCTTTATTCTATCAAAATATATGTCTTTCTGGAGATTTCAAGTGAAATAAACTGTGCCTATACGGTGCTTAAAAAACCCTAAAATTTTGGTAAGTATTTTCTATGATAAAGATAAAGAATTAAAGAATTAATGTACTTTCCATGAAACAAAATTTGATATCATTTTGAATCAAATTTACTTCTATGGGGAGTTTGGAGGAGAACATACTTGAGTGAAAATTAGAATCATTCAATTTTTCTTCAAAAAGTGACAATACCTCCTCATTAACCTCATAATTTTTGACATATAAATACTACCAACCAAAATCCATAGAAAAAAAATGAAAAGTACTCATGATAAAAACATTACCTTGACTCACATCAGGAAGATATATAGAAAATTTTCAGGCCCATGGTGACTCGTACTTGGGTTTGGATGAGAAAAGCCTTATTGAAAATTGACATATGTGAGATGAGTTAAAATTAATGTAAGGTAGGTGTCTTGTGTTCATGAGAGGAGAAATGAAGTGGAAATATATTTAATAATCTAAATAAAGATCTTAAAATAATAGTTTTTGAGTAGGCATGATATATATTTTTTCTTATTGAAAAATTGGTCTATCTCAAGAGTATGCGGATTGAATTTGATTTTATTTGATTTTAATGATTACTTGTCCTAATATCCAAGTGTTAAGTGTGGAAGAATTGATAAATCTACTATTTTCATTATTTTTATATGCATTTCAATAATTTAATCCCTACAAATTTAACAATTTGACCTTATTTTCATTATTTTTTTATTTTTGGTATATTTTGGTAAAAAATGTGAAAATTTATTAATTATATAATTTTAACATGTTTTTATCACTTTTTTATTTTGATTATAACTTTTAAAATATTGATCCAATTTGAATAATTATTATTTTAAGGATTATTTTTTTCATGGTATTCAACTTCTTCTATACCTCGTACTAATTCAAACTTCCAGAAGCCCAAAAAATAAACCAATTTGAAAAATATTTATGGATGATAGAATGGACCCCATCTTAGTAAATTATTCATAACTTGATCTAAATTCCTCCAAATGTGGTGATTCTAGATGGAGTTAAAATATGACTTTAAAAATCTTGTGAAAATTTATTTTTATAGAGAAATTAATTCATTAATGTTGCCATTTAATAAGCCAATGCGGAGGAATATTTAGGGTATATTCATCTAGAAAAAGATTGATTTGATAATTAGTTTATAACTTATTGTATATGGGTCTAAAAAATTTTAAATTTAGGGGGTTGAGATAAATATCAATTTCAAATAACATATAAGAAGGATTATTTGAAAGTTTTAACCATCGGTGTGAAGAAAAGGAGATATCTTCTGTAGAATATATTACGGAAGATAAATTTTCTATGCCTTCTTTTCCTTCTATTCTTCTTCTTTAGTTTTGTAATGTCTTATTCTTACCCCTTATTATTAGTTACCCTTCACATGGAGGGTTAAAATTTTGAGTGATTAGGGAAGGTAAGGAATTCTCTTTTGTAAAGCTTGATTTCTTTCACTTTATTGAATAAAATTTATTTCTCTATTTTGTGAAGTTGATTTCAATTTCTAATAGTGGTTTTTATTATCAAGTATGATCATATTTGGTTTTTGATTCTATTTTTTATATTTATTTGGTCAATTATCATTATCTCCCTTCTCTAGGTTTTGGTTTATATATGATGGAATAGACTGAGGATTAGTGGTTAAGTTGTCAATCATCATCAGTACTTGTTAGAGGGGTAGTGGACATTATTGGTTGTTTGAGATAAACAAGACTCGATCAGGTATTGCCTAATTCAGTTGAGAATATTCAATACAGCTATATTTCATAAGTAAGAAGAGTAGTATAAACTCAGATATTGAAAAGTTTTACTCTCACCATAACCATTTGACCAAGGGAGTGAGAAGAAGCAATCATAGAATATCACTTTAATCATCTTAGTAGAAGTGTACTGGATAAATTATAACTAGGATAACATTGAATTTTGAAAACTAACCTCGAACTGATCAACCTTATTATATCATAGTTTTTAATCACTTTCATTGTCAATTTGTTTTCAATATTTATATTAATTTCTTTCTTTTGTTTCATTTCTTCGATTTGTTTTCAAAAACATCAATTAAAAAAACCACTTTTTCCTCTAATTTAAAGGTGAAATTATTATTGTTGTGTGCTCCTCTTTGGATAAAACCTAGGTTGACCACTTTACTATATTTTAACATAGAAAATAATTGTTTCTTATAGACCCTATGAAAGTCATGTGTTAGGATCCTTTGAAATGGATGAAACAATCCTATTCCTCCTCAAATATCTATTAATTTTACTTTATTTGTTTTTTATACCATGTTAAATGTTACAGGGAAGCAATTAATAACCTTTTCACTTGTTTTCCCTCAATTAAAAATCTCATTTCTTCTCCCCTTTCGTTTACTAGAGATTTCAGGAGTTTTTTGATAGAATTATCAGTGGAACTATATCATTCTTTTGAGCTTAGATTTAATTAACTATTTTGATCAATCCTTCCATCCCTTTGATCAATATAAATCCTCCTTTCATCGTCCTTTTTAGTGCTTCTATTTTTGGATAATTCAGTGGAGAACGTATTGAGTTATTTGTATTCTAGTAAAATTATTCTTCTCCTTCTTTGGATGGTCCTAAAATGGGACTATTATGGTCATAACCATGATATATCATGTAATATAATGGGGTTATTATCAATGTTAATGGAAATTATCTCTTCTCAAGGACTATTTTTTTCTATCAATTTATTTTTGGTGAATATCTTGGATCATTATTCCTTAGTGAGTCTCTCACATTATATCTTTGATTTTTCTCTTCAATTGAACTCATATTCTGCCATTGATGCTGGTTTTCATTGGTCAAGTTTTGTTCTAATGCTTGGGTTGTTATTCCTTGTGTCTTTATCTAAAAAAATATTATTTTATGAGAAATCATTTCTAGGAGTTATTGGTGAGTGAGATTGTTTCAATTGGTGTGAGAAAATAGTTTGGGAGATGAGAAAATTGAAAAACCTTTATATTTACCTAAAAAACCTTGATACAAAAAGTTCCTTATGATTTGAGGATCTTGTATAAACTTTTTTACTTGGTATGACACTCATGTTGGCATATTTTATTAGACTATTATTGATAGAGATCACACATGGGTGTGTGTGTAGCCGGTGAGACTCATTTACACTGCTTGATTCAATAATTATGTTTGTAGATTATTTTACCATATTAAAAAATGATCACATTTATTGTATATTTCTGCTATATTATCATTATTATATGCTATTATTTTCCTTTTAGGCTCTACCATGTTATGTGTGTTACCATGAATTTATATATTTTGTTATTGGTACACAAAATAGGTGTAACATCATGGTAGGATTATCTATTAGATGGGGAGAGTAAACTACTTGAGATGATGAAAATGATGGACTTTGTTATATGGTAGGGGCATGAAAGATTGTGGGCATGACCTGAGGTAGAGACATTAGGGGTACAATGGCATGGGGTCTAGACCTAAGGTATAAATGGGGTATGAAGGCCTAGGGCCTTAATAGAGAAAAAGATGGGGCATGATGGCTATAAGGCTTGATTTATGGTGGTGTTGGGATATGAAGTCCAAGAGGCCAAATCTAATTTTATTCCTTAATACTACTCAGGGACATGATTACCATCATTATGGATAAATCTTGATCACTTGTGACATTATACAATTATATTTCCATCATGGTGTTGATGCAGGTACGATTGGGGCTCATTGTGGATTGGTTAGCACATGAGGGCTTGACATATGGTTTTTCATTCTATCTTTTATATTTATTTTTATCATGGTATAAATATTTTATTCCTATTAAAACATGTTAAGGATGCCTTGGTGGTGTCCTAATGATTTTTATTACTCTCACCATAAACTGGTATCTTGATGAATTTGTAGACTTCATGTATAGGGATCTAGACTAGTGAAAGATTCCCATGGAAGGTGGTTGAGCCTAGGATCATGGATTTGTGAGTGGTACAAGGACATACACCATAGGGTACCATAGTTTCAATTATCTATTTTCTTGCAATTTTAATCTGGTTTAGATTTTCACTCAAAGAGACTAGTTATTTATCTTTATTTATTTTTATGACATATGTGCCATTTGATATTACATCAAGATGTCTTATCTTATGTTTTCATTACTCTGAGTTGTTTTATATTTTATTTTTATTATTGGTGAAGGTATATGATATTGAGGGTATAGTCTTCCCACTGATATTGTTTGGACTCTCATTGCTAGTTAACGACCTCTTGTGTGTGGGGTGGGATGCATGATGTCATGTGACTCTCTTTATTAGACCAAGTGGTTTGGATTAGGGTGTTATATGTTTATACACTTGAGAAGTAAAAATTCTAAAACATATCACTTCATATCCTAGATAAATCCCATTAGATATCTAATACCATCACATGAACTACGTTGGTTGCGAAATTATTGCAAAACAGATTCATTCCTTCAGGAATGATCAACATTCCCCTTGAAAGAAGCTCTAGAACTTTGTTTCAAATTTATCCAATCCCAAGATAACACTTATAATTCTCATCGAACATCATGATGATGTTCCTAGAAATCCAACCATCCCAATAAACCCATCTATCTACATCTAGATGATTATATGTCTTATCATGCTATCCAATGATACATACATTTCATGTATACTTTTATTATTAAAATACATCACTTTTATGAATTTAATGGTTAATTATTTACTAGATATTAAATGAAATTTCTCATATTTCTAAGGATACAATAATTTGTGTAAAACATGTAAAATAATACAACATGGAATTGATTTCCATAACAATATGGATTTCTAAGAAAAAATATGATCAGAGGATCTTATGGGGGGTTAAAAATAAATATTTATGGGGAAATAGAGTTCTAGGTATAGAAAAACATGTTTTACATCATTAATGTATATTTTACGATGTAAAAATCTTGGGAAAAAAGGTGTAAGACCAAGCTAGGAATAGAAAATGCACCTATGAGAGAAATGGCATTTGTCATGGTGTGATACATATGTGTCATGCCATGAAGCATCCTAAACTTTTTAAAACTTATTTCTATAATACAAACTAGCTTATGAGGGGCTGATCAATGAAATATTTTTAAATAAAACCATGTATTATGATTTAAAATATTCCGATGGAGGAAAAAATGACCATGTTTGATGAGAAATGGTTGGGTGACACAATTTTAACTCCTAAAACAGTTCAATACCACCATTAAAGACTCAAGACTACTTATTGATGAATTTAAGGGAAAATTTAATGCAACCCAAGCACCCTTGGAGATTTATAAATAGAGGAAGAAGCTGCTGCTTCCAAGTAAAGATCTAAAGACTAAATCTTGTGGTGAGTATTTGTGTTTTGAAGAGTCATCCTACATCCTTTGTCTCTACCTTTCTTTGACTTATTATTTTATTTTTCTCCTTCCCACTTAATTCCTCATTATTAGAATGAAGGGGTAATTCACATCTTGGTCTAGGGTACTATTTCTAAATGGGGAAGGTTCTTCTAGATTGCATTTCATTTTTTCATTATTCATGTGGGGTTTCTACAAGTTCTAATTTAAATTTCCAATCACCCTCTCTTTATTATATTCATTACTGTTTATTTCTAAATCGGAAAAATTATATTTTAATTGTGAAACCAGATACCCTAGATTATACCATAAATATTGGGTAATATATGGAAATTATGTTTAAATGAAGTAATAAGATAAAATTAGTTTATTAAAATCCTAAAATACTAGAATAAGGGAAATATGGTATTTTTTTACTAAGGAGGGGATACCCTGATCATCAGATCCTCCTCATCCCAAATCTAACATTAACCATGAATTAATCAAATCATTTTTAAATCCAATTACACCTAAAATATAGATATATAAAACCCTGAAATTCCTTTCTCAAATGATTTTCAAAACCAAATCCCACTTTTTTTCTTCTCTCTATTTCTTCTAAAATTCCTTCCAAACCAAATTTGATTTTCTTTCCCTTTCTTTAAATAAATAAATTATTTTATTTTTAAAACCCAAAATAACTAATTTCACCATCTCATGGGTTCTACTTTGACTTATTTCTATCTATATTTTAATTAATTAATCATACATTTTTGAGTTATATATATATTTTTAATGTTGGTTATCCCCATAGGTAATTAATGACACCTCTCAGGGTGGTCAAATTGGTTTTTTGTCAAGGAAAATTAATAAATAGTTTTTAGGTTTTTAATTTTTTATTAGTTTTATTTAATTTCCCTCTTTTTACATTGGGTGTTCATTCATTGAGTTTAATATTGTTAGTTTTTTGTAGTTTACTACCATACATGTGAAAAAAGGAAAACAAATCCTTGAGTGTGTGCATGAGCTCGAACAAATCCAATAAAGGAAGATTAGAGTAAATATACCTTGTAATCTATGAATAAATATTATTATATAGGAGGAATTAAATCCCAAAATCTAGGACTATGTACACTCACTGACTATGGGTGGCCATCTTACATAGGACTACAATTGAGTTTCTTGGTGACTCCTATTGTAGAAAATCATTTTGAGATTAAACCTACAACAATCCATATGATATTGAACACCACATAGTTCATCAGACTACATTCTGAAGATCCCAATTCACATCTGGGAAGTTTCCTCAAGCTCTATGAAATGTTCTAATTTCATATTGTCTCAAGTGACGTGGTAAGTTTTATAATCCTTCAAGTTTATTTACATGATCGAGCTCACGATTTGATTTAGAGTTTTCCCAATCATTACATCACCAAATTGGATGAGTTAGAAATGAATTTTCTCTCTTTCTTCTTCCCACCTTCAAAATCCATGGATATTTGAGTAAACATTTGAAATTGCAATCAATTTGAAGATGGATAACTCTTCTCTGCTTCAGAAAGTTTTAAATATTTGATCAAAAAATTTCTTCATCCTGGTACTAAAATATAGATTTTAATTCAAACATTCTATAAGGGTTTATCACAGGGTAATAATTCATTTCTAGATGCCATAGTTGGTGGGTCTCTGAAGATAAAATTTCTTGAGGAAAGCTACAACCTACTAGATGAATTGGAAAGCAATGACTTCCAATTAAAGAATGAAGTAACTTAAAGAAGATACATACACATGATCCACAATAATAAATATATGGTAACAAAAATGGAATAACTTTTTAAGAATATGAACAAAATGATGGGATAACACTAAAACTACCAAGTATGTGTTTAAAATAATTTAATTACACTGACAATAACCATAAAAAGAATTTTTAGGGTTGGTGGGTACAACAACAACAAGTTCAAGGATATAATCATAGATTACTAGGTTTTCAAGTAAAACAAAGACCATCACTATAGATCCAAGTACACATACCAGAGAAGATATTGGTGACTTCTATGACTACCACCAGAGCTTCTATCAAGTAAATTATAGACTATTCCAAAGCTTAAATTACATAAATAGAGAAGATGAAGGATGACTCAAAGGATCAGAAGGCTGTAGTCCATAATCTCAAATTCCAATTAGGAAAAATCACATATAAAATTAGAGATAGACAAATAGGGAATACTACAAGGATTCCCATAAGTACACCCATGAAAATATTTTAAAGTCATTACTCTATGAAGTAGAAAATTCAATGAGGACCATCCCAAATTAAGTAATGAAAATAAGAACAACAAGTTGAAATAAGTTGAAGAGATGGAAAAGAGTGAGGAACAAGTAGATACTAAGGATAACAAGGAGGAACCACCAAAACAAAAGCTGAGACTTCTATTTCTAGATTATATAACACAAAGGAAGATCAAAACCCAAAAAGGTAAATTTTAGGATCATTTTAAAAAACTAAATATTAATATTACTTTTTAGAAGATCTCACTAACATACCAACATAAGAAACATTTACGAAAGAGTTGGTGAGTAATAGAAGGAAGATGGAGGAATTTGACACCACACCACTCATAATGTAATTCTCTATGGTGGCAGCAAAATCCTTACACAAAATGCAGCAAGATTCAGGTAGTTTTGAAATTCCAATTTACAATCGTTATGATAAATTTATGGAAGATTTATGTGATTTAGGTCTGTGACATCCTGTGATGAATTACTCAATAGAAGTAGTTGAACTGGTGACCACATAGACTCAAGAATTTATCCCCATATATAACATTTCCAACCCAGAAAACCCTAACTTGTGGCCCATGCTGGGTCACCACATGACCTCAAGTATGCCTCCCCATATGCCAGAGGTTGCTAACTAGCAGCGAGGGTCTAGATAAGTCACATGGGGGAGACTATACCATATTTTCCAAATTAATCCATATTATATAAAATATATAAATAGTATAAACAAGATACAATAACCAATAACATGTATAATCAAACATCTCATAGAACTAGGTAAAAACCACAACCTATAATAAATAGGGTACGCTATGCTTGAAGTGCCAAAAAAAGCTAGAAAATAAACCCAAAATAAAGAAAATAGATGTATCCCCAAATATCCCTCATCCATTCATGAGTCATTACCAACTCAACTCTCTAGAACATGGCCTTTTCCCTTTTCTTGACATGCAACCATGAAATCTTCTTGGGTACCCAATGGAGGCCGGAGTAGGGTATGAGTATAACTCAGTAGTCCACCACTAATGGTGTCTAAAAAATATCCAGTAAATAGATCATGCATGAAATTTTTAAATAAAATACAAGGTGTATAAAGAAAACTTAGGGTCTATTAGTTAACAACCTTTACTTTTTCCATTTCTATCATGATTAACAATTCCATCAATTATACCATATTTATCACTTAATTAATTTCTCATAACATGTTCAATGGATTTGGCATAATCAATAACCACAAAGAATAAGGAGGATATGAAAATTTCCCTAACTCACTAGGGATAATCATATCACAACATATAAAACAAACTCACATTGAATCCTCAGTCTAGGTGGTCTCATCGAATACAACCATTAGGGTAATGTAACTCTGTACTCTTCCCCAATCTGTGAATTATGAGGTGGAGTGTAGAGCCTCAGTCTATCTTGACTGATGGGTGTAGAACCTCATGTTAATACCCCACTCTACTAATCCATGGGAAAATTATTATTTATCTATTCAAAACACACATATCATATCATGACCGACACAAACAATACAAAAAGAAATCATAACCCATAACAAACAACATGGGAACCAACATTACTCTATAACCCATTAACACATTTTCCGTTTACAATAAATAGTTATTTATCCCAATTCCCATTTTCTTATGCCTAACTTACTAATTATATTCTTTAGTTATAATGAATTAACCTATTTAATATACTCCAAAATTTACAATCCATTACTAGTTTAACATGTTCACCATTTCATATGAGAAAATCCACCTTGGTATTTTAACAAAATTCACAAACCATTTGACGCAATATCATTATACCCAATTAATACATTTTCATGCCATACCAAACAACCCCTTAATAAATTATCAATACTAGTCCCAAATATCCACATACCTCATTAATCATCAAATTTACCAACCATTATTTTCAATTTTGGATCTACCTAATCACAATAAAATTTCGTACTTAACATTTCCGTTACCCAAGTACAGGAATGTCGGCGCACCCCATGAGTGGCCATAAATTAGTTAAATAATTTTCAATTCATCCCAAAGGGATCATGATCATTTAAATTTCTCATTTAGACACCCATTTTACCAAATCTCACTAACATCTCTGAAACAACAATCAGGGGGAAACAAGAACACAATCTTATATGCACAAATCCACTTGAAAACTATGGGATATAACTTGTAGACCACCTACCTCGAATGCATTGACTAACACAATCTTAATAGAATAACTATATCCCAATACAAACCCATTTTAATCATAAACCAATATTCTACCATTGAAAAATAGGTTTTAGTGATTTGGTAGAATATTTCCCCAGATACAAGCCCTAAACTGAAAAAGAGAAGAAAAGAGGGGATTAAACTTACCCGAAGCTTAGATCCACAACCAAAGACACTATAAATGTCCAAGAAATGAGGGATATCAATACTTGGAAGTTATTTAAGATTATATTTTGTTACTATGGTTTCAATATAGGAAATATTGGAGAAAATATGGTTAGGATTTAAAATCCCATAATGGAAAAACTGTAAAATTTTCAGCTTTTAAAGGGGCACACAGTTTAACTGCACATTTTTCCAAACTGTGCACAAACTATGTGAAATAAACTATCCATGGAGAGGTAGGTTTCATGGTTACCTATCCAGGATTCCTAGTTTTTCAAACCATATGCCGACCGTGTGATATTCCACTATCTATGGTTGCACAGTTTTCCTGGGAAGGCCGCATGATTTACTTAACCATGCGCAAATCGTGTGCCATATATAGGTTTGCCCAATTTTCCTTCCTTTCATGAACCAAACCCCCATAAAACCCTTGAGTCCCCTCATACTCATGATAAAAATTCCATTAACCAAAAATAAGACATTTAAACCAAATTTTAAACAATGACACAGCTCTATAAAGTCCACGATCTTACACAATATGCAAGAGGCTATCGTCGTATAGTGAGGGTCTAATAGTAGTATGGTGGAGAGACTATACCCTCATGATTAGAGTGATTCACAATAGAAACATAACAAAAATTAATAGTGGAAACATAATAAATAAATTAGTAGTAGTAGAATATGTAAACCATACACCTATAAAATAAAGACTAACATAGATAATATCCAATGTCATATACAAAATGATGCTAATCATGTCATGCTGATATACAAAAGAGGTTGGTATTTGGAAAATAATGGAATAATAATATTAAATACTCTATAAAAAATATAAAAAGTCCAAAAGATTAGTTCTATTTGCTTCAACCGCATTGGATCAGTCCTCCACTCTTATAATCCATCATTGTATAAGAAATCAATCATCTAGAAATGGACCATTACCTTTACCATTACCCATAATCATGAAGTCTTTCCGGGTACCAAACAGAACCCTGGAAAGGGTGTAAGATACACTCATTAGGACACCACCAATGGTGTATATAATAAATACAATCTCTACATATAGGTTGTAGGAGTGAGTAGATATAACAAGAATAAATCTGTAAAATACGTGATTCAATCCATTCTATATGCACATTCTATAATAAGAAGTCCTGAAATGATGATTATCTGTAAACATATCAAGAATCATCTATGGGATACACCTACATATCATGTGTTAATAAAGTATGGAATATTTTGAATAATCGTGTATGGTACCTATGTGGGCCAGGACCCAGGGATAATGACCAAGACATCCTCTTTGAGTTCATGGATCTCTTCCACAACAAAATCAATGTAATATCGACCTATATGGTCTAGAACCCATGGCCCATGGCCGAAGAAATCCTCTTTGAGTCCATAAATCTCATCCATAGGTAACTCGGTGAAGGATTTAGTGGAGCCCAAGTATCATGTTCAAGGTGGTCAAAGTAAGCTGAATCCAAGGTAAAAGTCCAAGGAATCCAATAATAAATATGTAAGTGGTCATTGGATTCATACCACAAAAACCATTATCAATGTGATCTATAAAATTACTAAATACATAGGGATTTTCATGTTGCAATTGCAGTATAATTAGAAACAATGTATAATTCTATTGAAGACCTGAATACTCTAAGGTTGCTTAGGGTGGTAGGGAAACTAAAGAAACCTCTTGAGTTTAGGTTTTTCAGATGGTTCCCACCCAATCCCGCTTGCATTAAAGTCAATATTGATGGAGCTACTGTTGGCTCACCTAAACATGAGGATGAAGGGATTTTTTTCCGCACTTATCATGTCTTTATCAAAGTCTGATTTCACCATTTCATTGGCCAAGGTACTTCTTACGAAGATGAAATTTGGGCTGTAATTTATACAGTCATGTTTTCAGTCCACTACAACTAGTTTCCCTTATAGATTGAATCATATTCACAAATAACTCTGAATTATTTTAAATCATGTACTAGAGAGGTTCCTTGAAGAATTCTTCCACACTGGATTGCATGTCTCAATCATGTCGGTCACCACCAAATCTTTGTATCTAATTCTTATAGATAAGTGAATGAGGTTATTGACGCCATTTCGAAGAAGGAAATCATGGATCCGAGTACCATGTGGTCTTTTAGGATACTCAAGTTTTTTTTGCATGGTGGATGATGAAATTAGAGGTAAAACACACACAAACTCTTATATTACCCCTTATAATGCCTGATTTCTTATACTTTATATTTTATTCAATAATTTTAGGTACGACTCGCACAAACCCTGGATCTGCATGGTATATAATCACTAAAGGGGCCATGTTAGTGTCCATTCCCTTAATGTATTAGAATTACATTAATCATTTCATCAACTATTTCATACATAACTGATAAGGTGGGAGTCCATGTTAATATCCATACCTTCAATCAATTCAATATAATGAATTATAGAAGGAGTTAAGGATCTATGTTAGTGTCTATTCCCTTTAATCAATTCCATTCAATGAATTATGGAGTAAAGGGGCCATGCTAGTTTCTATTCCCTTTAATCAATTCCATTCAATGAATTATAGAATGATTCAAGGGGACATGTTTGTGTCCATTCCCTTTAAAAAATTCCATTCAATTGTTTATAAAATGAGTCAAGGGTCCAAGTTAGTGTCTATTACCTTTAATCAATTCAATTCAATGAGTTATAAAAGGAGTCAAGGGGCTATGTTAGTGTCTATGAAACTTCACAAATCAATCTCATGGGTTTTCACAAGGAAAGGGATTTTTCATTACATCCCACAATTCCCATTTAATCCATTTTATTATTTCTTTAATTTATATATGATAAGTTACCAAAAGATGTAGATCGACCCTTAACAATTCATTTAATTTAAAATATATATTCCTTTAATAAGTGGTGAGCTTAATTCACCCCATGGGTGGTGTAAACATTGTAAATATTACAACCCAAATCAAGGGTGGTTTGGGTCGAGGTTATAACCTCAAATTATTCATATGGGTGTGATGAATTTCTTAAGTTATTATTTAAAAATTTAATTTAAAGGTCTACTAATTTAAGGAGAAACTCCCATAAGGTCCAGCATACAACACTACTGTGCAAGCTGCAAAACAACCAAAATTTTAGGGAAAAGGTATAAACCACCTACCTTAGATGAGAATAACTATAATCGTCCAATATCAGCTTCTAATTCAGTCTAGGATGGAAGAAATTTAAAAAATTAATGGAAAACCTGATAATAGGGAAAAGATCATGCATAGATTTATATTTTTTGTAAGGTAAGAACAATTAAGGAAAAAATAAAGTGGATTGAAGAGCTTACTGATACGCTTCCAACATGAAAAAGATATTGGAACCAATTTGGATGGAAGTAGTTTTTAGAAGATGAAAGATGTTTGGTGTTTTATTTTGTTGTAAAAGAAGATAAAGAAGAAAATAAATCAATTCACTTTGTAAAATATGATCTTCAAGCTCACCATCACATTCAAAAGTTTGGACTCAAATGATTAAGAATGTATATCTGATGGATAAGAAGTTTTTGTGAATGAAAATATTCATCAGACTCACATTGGGTCTAAAATGAAGTATTGATCATAATGAAGAAGAGAATCAGATTCTGTATGGATCTGATGTAAATATGTGGATGATTTACTGATCTTAGAGTTCTCATAAATCATATGTAATATGTGAAGCATGTGATTTAATATTTATAAAGTAAAGGGGGAGAAGTAGTGCTCCCAATCATATCGATGTTTGGTTGGAAAGAATAAAGTTGCTAGAAGGATGGAAAGTTACAAAACTTTCCATTATAAGTTAGACAATAATGAATCTAATCTTAAATGTATTCAATGTCTTGAGTAAGTGAGGATTATAAGATGATGTTTAGAGAAGAATAAAGTTTGTAAAGTTGAAGCTTTCTAGTCTCTGTCCATTGTTATGAGATTACTGGAAAGAGAGTTGTTTGAAGGTTGTGATTTTTAATTTGGAATTTGAAAATAAGAAGATGCTGATTTTCAGTCAAGATAGTAAGTAACAAGATATAAATATTTAGAGAATGAATCTATTTAATACTAGAAGTATGTATCATAATTTGATAAATAAATAAGTTACTGAAGTCTAAGTTGCGGAAACTGGTTCATTGGATGCGGTGTGACACCATAAATTAGAGGCATAATTCTTTTATTCAAAGTTTTTGAGACCAATGAATAAGAGAATAAAAAAAGTTTGTTAGAACTGATGTGAAGAAGAAAATTAGATATCAATAAAAAATGTAGTTAACCATTTTTATCAAGATGAATTGTTTATTTTTTTCAAGTGGGAACTTTTGTTTTCCTTAACTAGTGGGTCATTAGAAAGAAGAACTCTAATATGATTTCAAGTGGGTAAAGATTCAACAAACTGGAGTTAAAAACGTTTATTGGATTTAAAAAGAGGCCAATCCACCAGGTGTAGACTAACATTGATACATCTGATCGGACACTAGAATTCAACAGATGCAAGATCATCAGTCTGAATAAAAATATGAAAATAAGAAATGTTTCAAGTAGTCTCAAAAGTTTTATCAAGGAGAGCTCAAAGATTTGAGTAGAAGTGTTTTTTTCTGTTGATATGAAGCATTAGAATGAGCAGATTGTTTTATTTCTTTCATGTTGGTATGAAGCATCATAATAATAAGAAATTTGTTTTTTCATATGCTGGAATCAGTGCAGAGAAATGTAATGAAATATCTTCAGTTCAAATTTATTTTCAAGTGGGTTAAGAAAATAAGAGTGACCATATACCTCGATTGTAATGAGAGAAGTGGAATAGAAATTAGAACGAGAATGAAATTTGTAAATAAATACTATAGTGAGATGAATTTTGTAGAATATTCAAGAATATTTGAGAAGAGTTTAGAAGCATTTAATAAGTCAGAGATGTATCCAAAACTTAAGGGGAATTGAAGTTTTGGGAAATTTTTGTGAGTAGGAAAGTTTTTTAGAATCCCACTTAAACCATATTTGGATCACCTACAAATTTAGGAATTACTTTGTAATTTAATGACACTTTCACTATTGATGAGTTTAGAGAGAATGAGGAGTGCTAGAGAATTTTAGAAATAAGATGCTTCTAGATCATGCTTTTGTGAGGAAGTTTTCTAGACATAAAATAGAAAAGAGAATATCATAATCAGAGTTTCCAAAGTCGGATTGAACAATTTCACATAGAATTTTGGATTGAGGAAAAGGCAATTTTGACATGTTTTATTAGTATTTTGATAGTGTATTATTATCAGAATAAGCAATCATACTTAGAGCATCAGACAGGGAAATCAGACTAAGTATCATTATGAAGTCCTGGAAGTTTCTTACCTACTGATGGGTAGGCAATTGAATATTTTTTTTGAATATCATATATAATATAGTTAATATGGCAACATAGTAACATGTTTTTAAGCATCTGGTTAGATTTTCTTAAATTGTTACACAAATTTTAGTACATAATTTTGTGCTACTTTAAGCACAAGTATTGTTGTATTGAACACAGTGTTACATGAGTGTAAGGGAATATCCTAATCATTTTATCTACAAAAAAGGATTGTTTTTAGTGGATTGTGTGGTATTGGAATGTTTCCAAACCATAAAACGGATGTATCTACTCTTGCTTACTTGCGAACCTTCTAAATTATTGTATTCTTATGGATGTGTGATTGTTTTGTTTTCAGTGAAAGTGATAACTCTTTAACAGGCGTCAAAGGTTATTTCATAAAGAAGGAAAACTTAAAATAAAAAGATATCACCAATTCACCCCTCCCCCTATCTGTGATACTTGATCCTAGATGGACAATTACAAGTGGTATCAAAGGCAAGGTTCTATTCATTTATTATTTTCTGAAGTTTTGAAAGATAATTTGATGGTGGATAATCTGAATTTTGTAAACAGTAAGGGGATTACAGTCTTTTAAGGGAAGAAATATCATATCTAGAAAGATATAATATTTCCTTATTTTATGTCTTTTAGTTATGATGCTCTCGAAGATGTAATAGATGGATTTCCTCTTATTGAAGAAAAAGTTCCTCTTACATCTGTTGACAAGAAGAATCTTGAGAATGATGGAAGGTCCAAGAATTATTTACTCTCATCACTTTCCAAGATTTGGTTTTTAAGAGTAAATGTTGATACAACTGCCAAAGGAATTTGGGATAAAATAAAAAACATTTTTGAGGGAAATACAAAAGTGAAGAAAACAAAGTTTCAAATCTATATATTTAAGTATAAAGATCTCAATATGGGTGAGTATGAATATATTAGTGAATTATAGATGAGGGTAAATGAAATTTTCAACACTATCAAATGACTTTGTGAAAAGTTAGAAGACTATACAATTGTTGAAATGATCTTTAGAATTATTCCAGAAAAATTTAATGATAATGTTTCCTCATTGGAAGATAGAGATCTAGAAACATTATCTTTGGATGATTTTCATAGAGCCTTTATTTTTTATGAAATGATAAGGGAAAAATCTATGAAGGTAAAATAAAATGTTGATCATGATATTTATTTAAAGGTTTGCAAGAAATAAAATCCCAAGAAGATTATTAAAGAATAAGCTAGGGATTTTGATTCCTAAAATGAGGCATGTAAAAATCTTGATTAATTATTATCCTTGTTTTCTAAAAATGTTAAAATATTTTCAAGTTAATATAAATGGAAAATTTCATTTAAATGTTTTGAACGTAAAGACATTGATCACTTTACAATTATTTTTCTTAGAATAAAGAAAGAAGATGCTAGTGAGGAAGATTATAGAAGGCAGATAAAATCATGGAAGAAATAAAGTGATAAGGATAAATCTTATTCTAAATATAAGGGTAGAATTTCTATCTTAATATGAATGAGAAGAAGATAGTGAATCTAAATTTAAAAAATCTTCTCATCATGATGGATAAAACAGTTTTATTATAATGGTTAATAATGAAGAGTTCAGAAGCATCAGTTTTAGAGAAGAAGAAAATCAAATAGAATTTTATCTGAAAAAATAATTGAAACGATGTCTGTGAAATATTGGGAGGCTTGAGAAAGAAATCAAGAAGTTAATAAATGAAAGGTATTCAATAAAAAATCAATAATGTTTTCCATGATAAAGTCAAGATGCTGAAAGAGATTGATGATTTGAATCTCTTTAGAAAGAAAATAATCATGATGAATATATAGAAGTCAAGTTAAAATATAAATAATAAGAGTTGAAACTTGTCCAAAAAAACTTTCTAAATCTGGAAAGAGGGTAAAAAGTTTCAAGAATTCTTTTTTTAAATCCAATAAAATTTCTAGAAAATAAAAAACATAAAAATAATAAAAAATTACCTTTAAAGGTTGATAATGTATTAGGACCCGAACTTAAACATTACATAATATTGAATTAAATGAATAATTCACATTGAGGATATTTTCAGGTTTAGAGTTTTATATAATTAGGACATAAATATTACATTACAACTTGAATATTACAAGTAGACACAACTACTCAGTATCAATTTTTTTTCACAAAATAAAAACTCTTAAAAAGAAACATGTCTAGTTCTATGTTTTAGATAACATGCCTTTTCCTTGATCCCATCCTTGAAGCTATTAATCTTTAAGTCCTGTGGAAAACATTTAAAAAACTTTGGATGAGCATAAAAATCTCACTAAGGGTTTTAAAATAAGGAAGGAAAACATTAGCCCATTAATAAATACAAATCAATGAAACCATACTTTTCAATCATAACGTACCTTATGAAATCATGATTTTTATGAATAACATACACAAATCATAAATCATAAATGTTAATTATGGAATCCATATCAACCACACATTATTTCTATCATAGCTACATAGGGAGTTACACTTGGAATACCCATCACGGTATATTCCCTGAATCTCTTAGGAGAAACATGACGTTTACCTCTGTCACGTTACCCAATGCATTAGAGAGCTATCTCGGGCTCACCCACCCTAGGTTTATCACGGAACCACCCATATACGTAAGAAATGCTGAATAACCATAACATAATCATAACATATAACACATGAATAAAGGAAATATAACATTTCCACATTCCATTATATAAAATCAAGATATCTAAATAAACAATGTTTTATCAAATCATTTTCAAAACCTTTAAAAAAAGATTTTTGAATCAAAGTGTCCCATACCACTTTGAAGCTTTTAAATGAATTATCATTTTAAAACATTAATGTCCATATAAATAAATACTAAAACCCATTTTGAAAACATGGACATTAATGATAAATATTTAGAAGAATAAATATTTAAAACATTTAAAATGATATTTTAGTTAAAGAGTTTTTTAACCAAAAAGAGAGACACTTGAATAAAAATAATTGAGGAATAACATTTAATCATAACTTTATAATATCATGAGAATAAAGGGATTCATGATATAATATGTCAAAGTACAGTATATACACCATATAAGAGTGAATTGGTGCATAACAACAATGAAGTCTCAATGGAAATGTAAATTGAGATAAAATCCCTTATAAAGATGGTATCATTAAATTAAAGATAAATCAATCACATAATTATGTGTGAAAATTATAAATACACACAATATAAGCGGATATTAAGTGTAAAACAATCAGATGTCATTAACACGTATTTTTTGGATGACATATTCAATAAGTACAAGTTTAACCCAAAGAATTGAAATTAGGTTAAGAAGTTACCTTGTAAAAATTTAAAAGCCTAACGACGTCTCTTTAAAATTCAGAAAATGAGTTGATGAGATAAAAAGGGAATCTAATCACTTGGACATAAAGTTTAAATAAATAAGGATATAAAAGAAGATATCCCAACATAATAAGATATATGTTAAAAGACATAAAAAAAATAAGTCTTTTAAAAAAAAGAGAGGGTGAAAGTTTCCCTTACCGATTTGGTAACATACAAAACATATTCCACATGAAAGAAGAATAATTAAATGAAGATTTAAATAATAATAAATGAAATTAAATTACACAAATAGTACAATCATGGACAGTACATATGCCACATAAAAGGAAATAGTGTCCAATATAGCACGAATCTCACGAGAATAAAAAGTGAGATGAAAAACCCTTACTTCATTGTATTCCAATTGAATCGTATGACCAAAAGTTAATAAACACAAAATGAGTCAAAAAATAACATGAATATAAAGCTAATAATTATAATATATATGAATGAAAGTACACATTACACCACATGTAATAAATAAGTGGCGAACAATGGAAATCTCACGGAATTAAAAGTGAGATAAGAAAATCCCTTACAAAAATTCGGCAGCCTAACAACGCCACTTAAAAATTCATAAAATGAATTGATGAGAGTAAGAGGGGGTATCTCATCATATGAAAATACAAATTATAGTTTGGTGAATATAAAAGAACATCCTCCAACATAAGAACATGGAACATAAAAGAAATGACATAAAAGAGAGTACTTGAAAAGAAAGAGAGAGGTCGGATCCCTTACCTCATGTCTGACTTGACTCGATCGTTCTTTAATCTCCAGAATAATAACCTAAAGTTAAATTATACTTGATTAAGAACCTTTTTCAAGTTTATTATTCTTTTTATATAACTTATTACCATGTTATAAATATTATGTAATCATTTAAGTTAATAATGTTCGTTTTGTCAATATTTGGTACTTGAGTCAAAAATGGACTTCTTATAATTACATGTTGTTCATGTGGTCAAAGTTTCATTATATCTGAAATTATATTAATGATTTAGATATCATATAAATCATATATATCCAGTATATACATGTATTTATAATAGTACGTAACATTTAGAGGTAAGAAATGAAATGCACGGTTCATGGAGACAATAAGCGGTACGTACACATGAACACTACTTTCATTTATATTTCTTATTTTAATAGAATTAAAACATAATTATACATAGGTATATTATAATTAGAATATAATATCATATATAATATCATTAACTCTATCCTTTATACATCCCACATAAGGCATTAACGAGTCACATCACTTTGAGGGGGTGGTAGTCCTTGCTTCCTCAAATGAGATTATCGTATTTACCCACTATGGAAACCATAAAGGCATGATATAAATGGAAAATACAGAAGAATAAAGAAAAAATAAACATAATATATATCATATATAAATACAGTTCCATCGTAATGGCCACCATGAGATGCGGTTGGAGATATTTGACCAATCATCGTTTCGTGAGGCGTTAGTTTGCCACCCAAAAAAATTATGTTCTGCATTCATTAGATGGAGGTGTGTGTAAGTGTAGTTCGAATACTTCACATAATAACATCCTAGTATATTTAGGATACTGGTGTTGTTATAAAAGAAAGTAATAAAAAGAGTTTCGGGGTTAGAGAAGTAAAATAAAAGAAAATAATTTAAGAGAAACCCTTACCTTTAATTTGGGTAACTCCCTCTGGTTTGAATCAAAGGACTTCTTGAAGTCCCTTATGCCTAAGGTAAGGCTTCTAAGGGGAGTATAGGTATGTAGGGAGATTAATTGGGTAGATTTTGGATGAGCAAAATGGCTTGAGACGTGTGAGGAATTGGATAGAAATTGTCTCCTTTTATAAGGGAGAGGAGGGGCTCTTTAGGAAAGTGTGAAAATATTATTTTATTATATAATTATATTCGGTTTCAAAAGGTCCAAAAAATAATTAAAGATGATGAAAAGATGACTCATGGTCGAAATAAAATCATCCAATCAGAACTGGACATGTTTTGGATAATATTGTAATCATTATAATCTTATTTATTTAAATCATTTATTAATGAGGTAAATACTGCATCATTATTGTATATTAAATAATTTAATTTATTTGATGTCTAAAAGTTATAAAAAAATACCATGATGTAGGAAATATTCTTATCTTTCCAATTAATATTTATAGTCGAAAATATGACTTATATAACACCATATAAAAATTAATTTCTAAACGATTTTTGTTGATGTCAATTTTGTCTTTACGTTATATTAATTAATCTAAATTGTCATTATCAATACCAAGTGGCTCAATGGGGTCCTAAAATCGACCCAAATATGATCATGGTCGTTAATGACTCAACCGATAAGGCTTGGACAAGTGTTAATGTAATTTGTATTCATTATAATACTCTTTTAACCCTGAATTACCCTATTTATCTTTAACTGCGGTAAATAAAAGTCAAAAGTTACTATTCATAAAAAATTCTTTTCATCTTAATGAACCAAATTTTACTTCTTGATGAAAAACATGTATGTCATATTTTTTAAATTCAATTCATAGAAGTGGTAAAATTTCATTTAAATTAAAAAGTCAGTTTTTTTAACTACCACTAAGTGGTTTCACTATTCATAAAAAATTGATGTTTTTCCAAAAAATACAAAAAATTCAGTCTAAGATATATTTGATATTCCAAATTCAAAAATGATGTCTATTTTTCCATATTAAATGCATAGAAGTGGCATTATTTAATTTTAAAATTAATTCCCGTTATCAAAACAAATAGCATGTTTTTAAGAAACAATAACTATCAAAAGATTGATACTTATTTTTGTCCAATTTCAAAGTGAAATTAATTCAAATGACCAAAATTGGATTAAATGGTAAAAATATATTTAATTTAAATTTAAAAACAAATAAAAAGATAATCAAACCATATAAATAAATTAGATTAAAAGGCACTTTTGTATTAAAATACAATATTTTTCACTATTCATTAAAAAATGAACTTTATCGGAAAAATTCCAAAAATTTACACAAAGTAAATTTTGATGTTCCCATTATAAAGAAGGATTTTATTTGGTCATATGGAATGTATTAAAGTGATCAAAACTATATTGAAAAATGGTTCTCCATTAAAAGGAGATAAATCGGCCTTTTAATGTAAATTATGCTTAAAATTAGATTTATTCACATTTTAAGCCTCTATATTTAATTGGATAAATGTAAATACATTTAACAAACATGTATAATCATATTGTAGTTAGTTTTGTTCATTACCGCCAGTACAATGGCTTAGAGTTAACTACCATTTAAAATAATAATATATTATTAGTGTGCAACGTAAGATTTCAAAGAAACTCGTTGTTGCGTATCGGGTACGCTATCGAACATAAAAACCATTTTAAAAATAAAATTAATATTTAATTCAAAAATTAATATATATGAAAAATTCATATTCTATATTTACCTGGGATGTTACATAATAAAGTTGAAATTTTTTCTAAGAAGAAGAAAACTAGGAAAGTTATGTATGTGCCCAAGACCAACAAAGAAGGGATGCGAAAGGTTTCTAAAAATTATGTGTCTAAAATGTTCTATTATTTCTAGTTCAGATAAGGATTAGAAGAAACCGAGCTAAAAAGATGATTTTTATTGATAACAAAAAGGATCATAGTTAACAACACTCTTATAAGAAAGATAAGAAGTTTGATGAGAAATTTGTTCACATCGACAGACAATATGGAAGTTTCTTAGGAAAATATTATTTCTATGGATACTACCGATATTGTGGTGGATTCATACACATGGAAAATATATGTTGGCTTAATCAACTACATTAATAATATTCCATAAACTATAGAAGGAAAATTTTGAGGGGATTCAATCCTCCTAAAGGAATAAGTCTAAGAATGATGTTCAGAAGAAACTTGAGAAGGTTAGTGTAAAAGTTGAAAATGGGTTCCAAACCCTAAAATATTTTTGTAAAATATGTGAACAACCTTGAAACCTTAAAAAAATTTCTTTTTTTGTTATTGACACAACAAAAGTTTGTTAACAATTCATAGAATTTTGAAGTTAAGAAAGGTAAAGGGAAAAAAGATCTTGTTGTTGAAAACAATCTCAAAGCAATAAAATGTGAATGACCTTGGATTTTGGATAGTGGATGTTCTTCTAATATTATAGGAGACATAAAATTGTTGAAAAATGTGAAATATTTCAAAGAAGAAATAGTGACATTTGGCAGCAATGAATCTCTCAAAATCAAAGGTGTTGGATTAGCCATCATTGGGGAACAAAAGTTAAAATATAAGAAATATTTGTTTGTTGATGGGATGAAAAAAAACTTTCTAACTGTTTCAAAACTTTGTGATGAAGGTAAAGAAGTTATTTTAAAAAAGGATGGGGTTGTTGTGAAAAGTGAGGAATATGAAAAGATTGTTACAGGAGGCCAACATACAAAAGGAAACTTTTTCCAAGTTAGTGAGGTTCAAAACTCTTTTTTCTTAAGCATGGTATAAGAGAATTAATTGTGTCATAAATGTATAGTACACATGTTTCAGAGAAAAATGAATAAGTTATCAAAGTGAGAAAATGTCCATGATATTCCTGATATATCAAGAAGAAGATATTGGTGTTGCAATATTTATCAGAAGAGAAATATAAAAAACTCTATGCATAATAATATTGACATTTATTCAAAATTATTCTTTGAACTTATTCATTCTAACATCTATACATGATGAGAAAAAATCAACTCATTGAGATAAGTACTTCATCACTTTCATTGATGACTTTACTCATATTACTTGTGTTATGTTTATGAAACATAAGTCAGATGAGTTGAAAATGTTTAAAAGTTTTATGTGGAAATATGAGAAGGAATGTGGGTATTAAGTGAAGAATTTAATAATTGATAATGGTGGTGAATACAAAAATGAAGAATTTGAATGTTATACTGAGAATCACAAAATTCATCCTATGTTCAGTACACCATATACTCCTACATAAAATGGTGTTTCAAAAAGGAAGAATAGTAGTCTGGTTGAAATGGGAAGAACTATTTTACTTGAAAATTTACCCTCTAATTACTTTTGAAAGTAAGCCATGAGCAATGCTATTTATATTTAAAACTTATGTTTCTATTGGCCAAGTTCAGACATGACTCAATATAAAATGTTTTATTAAAAAATAAGAATTTTAAACACCTAAGAGTTTTTGGGAGTTTATGCATCATAAATAAGAAATGTGGAAACCTTTATAAGTTTGAGTAAATAGGTTAAGATGAAAGTTTTATTGGCTATGCTTCATAAGGAAGAGGTTACATTTGTTTCAACAAAGTCCCAAGAATACTAACAGATTTTTTTTGATGTAAAATTTATTGAAAAAGACGAGGAAGATAAAAAAACTTATACTGATAATGAATATAAACATGATGAAAGGATGTTTATTAAAAATTCTGATAAGGACACCAGTAATTATAATCCTACTCAAAGAAGAAGAATCAGACTCAGTTATTTCCATTGATGAGGAAGAATCTCAAAAATATCATCTCATACTAAGGAAGAAAGTGGAAGATCAAAATATTATTGGTGATAAACATGAAAAGGTTCAAACAATAAGAACTTCAAAAGTTATTATTCATACTTAATTTTATTCAAAAGTTGATCCAAAAGATGTGAATGAAGATATTAAGCACCCGAAATGGATTCATGCTGTGAATGAATAGCTAGATCAGATATAAAAGGATGATACTTGGGAACTTTTACCTATGTAAAATAAAAAATATGTTTTTGGTGCAAATTAGGTATTCTAGAATAAGATGAATGAAGATAGTGAAGTGATTAGAAAAAAATCAAGATTAGTGTGAAAAAGATACTCACAAATATAAGGCATTGATTTTGATGAGGATTTTGCTCTGGTAATAAGGTTAGAAAGTATCATAATATTCCTTAATATTTTTTCACAACAAAGTTACTAAATTTTTCAAAGGGATGTTAAAAACACAAATTTTGAATGGTGATCTTGATGAGGAATTTTACACTGAACAACCATGTTGCTTTATTTTTTGGAAGGATGAAAGTTATGAGTGGAAATTGAAGAAATCCTTATATGGGATAAAACAAGTACCGAGGGAATGGTATTTCAAATTAGATACCTACTTAAGAAAGATTAGTTTTAAAAACGGAATAATTGATAGTAATCTGTACATCAAATAATGTTAGGAGTTTTCCATCATTATAATGTTTTATGTTGATGACATTATCTTTATAGGGGAATAATGAAAGAACTTGTGAATTATCACTACTACAAAAACGGGCAAGGGAAGCGCGCCCTTATAACAGCGCTAAGCAAAATCGCTGATAAAGGATACCCTATATCAGCGCTAACATTACAGCGCTGAAAAAGCTAATGTTTATTAGCGCTTTCTTAGCGCTGATAATAGTAATATTTATCAGCGCTAGAAAAGCGCTGATAAATATGATCTGTATCAGCGCTAAAATTTTAGCGCTGATACAGTTGGTCTTTATCAGCACTCAAAAAGCACTGATAAAGGTTCGCCTATATAAGCGCTAAAAAAGCGCTGATACAGAACACCTCTATCAGCGCTCAAATTTCAGCGCTGATATAGGGTATCCTTTATCAGCGCTCAAAAAGCGCTGATAAAAATTATCTTTATCAGCGCTAAAAAAGCGCTGATAAAGAGACCCGGTATCAGCGCTATAATTGTAGCGCTGATACGGGGAATCTTTATCAGCGCTTTTCTAGCGCTGATAAATCATA
Organism: Viscum album; assembly: GCA_963277665.1. Taxonomy (NCBI): domain Eukaryota; kingdom Viridiplantae; phylum Streptophyta; class Magnoliopsida; order Santalales; family Viscaceae; genus Viscum; species Viscum album. The sequence goes on along the minus strand of OY728153.1, from coordinate 1,544,124,790 downwards.
ATATTATCAGCGCTAGAAAAGCGCTGATAAAGATAGATTTTATGAGTGCTATAATTTTAGCGCTGATAAAGTTAGCCTTTATCAGCGCCTTTTTAGCGCTGATAAAACCTTAGTCGACTTTTTTATAAAGTCGGTCGCACAGTGCCCTCGTTTTATCGCAGCTAAAGCCCTCGCGGAACCGTAACCCTGCTAATCTTCTCCCGAATACCGCTGCTATGTTCGCTTCGCCGGAGCTTGCCGCCCTCGGTACAGTCGCCGTCCTCCGCCGCCTGCAACACCCTCGGCCGACCTCCACCGCCTGCCGCCCTCGGCTGCCCGCAACGCCCTCGACCGCCGTTCTCTGCCGCCCTCGGCCGCCCTCCGCCGCCCTCGGCCGCTCTCCGCCGCCTCCATCGCCCTCCGTCTCACTCAGCCGCCCTCGGTCGCCCTCCGCGGCCGCCTTCCGCAACCCGCAACGCCCTCGGCCGCCGCCTTAAGGTAACAATCTATGAAGAAGATGTATATGTTTTCATATAGATAGATTGTGTATAGCTGATTCTCTCTAAGTGTACGCATGATGATGTCCAGATGTTGGGAATGATCATCATTATTTTGGTATTACACCAATATTTCATCCATAAAACAACTACAATCTGGTCTAGGTACAAGTGAAATATTCAACTCATCAAGAGAATAAATTCCATGGGGAATTCGTCAACACAAATTTTACTATGAAGAATTCATAAAAACTATACATGATTTCAAAATTAGTTTATAGTATATCAGAATTTCTCAACCTCAAATGATGATAAACAAACCTTAGATCAATCTTAGAGAACAATTTGGAACCCCTCAGCTGGTCAAATAGATCAAAAATACAAAGAAGTGGATATCTGTTCTTAATTTTCATCTGATTCATATTCTATTAATAGAAACACATATGTAATGTTCTGTCATCCTTCTTGGAAAATAAAACATGAGATCCCCAAGGTGACATACTCGAGCAGATTCACCCTTCATAATCTAACTCCTCTCATTGAGTTTTATGTTCCTGAATCTATTCTTGTTTCATTCTGAAAGGCGTTATATAAAATGGCTCAACTCCACGCATCAGCTCAATCATGAACTCAAAGTCTCTTTTAGGTGGTAGCCCTGATCAATTCTCATGAAACACATCCTAGAACCAGTCTACTACTGGGGGAAATATTTCTTGTTTCAATCCATTATCATCAAGAAAAATATTCGTAAACTGGTCTATGTTCTCACCTAGTTGTGGAAGAACTGGTCCTACATGGTCTACCAAGATATCCCATTCTCCATAAAAGACATGGGATCTACCCTTATGAGGCATGACGGTCACTCATCTATGGTAACAATCAATGTGATATTGATTAAATACCAAAAATTACATCATCACTATCTATTCAATACATATCATATAAAGCATGTATAAATCCAAAATGAAACAATACTCACAAACCATGAGGGAACATCCCTTACGAAGACAGATGCATTCTAATCACACCCCCAATGGTGTGTTGACCAACATGATCCCACAAAAGTACTCTAACACAAAACAGAAACCATTTACCAAGAGATAAGATATAAAATAATGAGAGGATCCCCTATTACAAGTCTACTTTAGGTTCCCCTATTCGGTGCTCTGTACCAATATAGATCATCCATCACTACCCATATTACAAGTGTTCATGTAGAACCTATATATATGAACCATCATGATACATGATTGACACTTCACTAGTGGTCAAAGTCATAGGCCTAACATGTGACCAGACCTACCTCATTGATTGAAGATGACTAAAAACCTCTCTAAGAGAAAAATCCTCTCACATAGATACTCTATCCACCACCACCCTAGTGGAAGATATCATAATGGTGAATCCTACTATCATAATATGTACCACTATATCATTCAATTGAAACCACCCTACCATCACTACAAGTCTCCTTTAGGTTCCCCTTGGAAATGAGAACCTGATCCACCACCTCAACAAACCTCATAAAAAATATATTTACCTGGGACTTAATCTCACATCTAAGTCCATCCTAATTTATTTTTCATAGATACCTTATCTCCTGTCAACATTAGATAAAAAAATTACTGGTATGTGAAGAATCTAACATAATCTATCATTATCAAACATAATTATGTCAAACATATTAAATATTCATATTTTCATTTCCTCAATGTCTTAGGTTAAAAGTGCTCCATGAACATATCCTAGATTTTCTTCCAAGTCATTCCCTCCATATGCTCATGCCAAGACTAAATATCACAGTAGATCATTGTTGGCCCCCATAACATATACGCTACCAACTCTACCCTATTCTACTAAGGAGTAGAAAAGTTATCTAGAATATTCTAGATGAACTAAATTTAGAACTTATCTACCTTGGGTCCACCCTCTCCAGAATACATCAGAGGGTGTTGCAACTGAACCTCTATTTTCAAGTCAAACACACTCGGCACTTCCAACCCTTGTCATTTCTTCATAAATTGTATAAAACAAGAAAGGTAATCCAAAAACTACTATTCCCTCTATCACTCATGATTAATGGGGGAACCTGTACCACTACTAGAATGAATCCTGAGTGCCTATACAAATCATAATAGAGATGATAATGAATTTTAAATTGTATAATGGATTATTTATTTTAATTATTCGTTCTTTATCTCACATGCATTTTAAATATAGTTTTTGTATCCTGAGTGCCTATACAAATCAGATAGAAGCTCTAGTGGATGCGTTTGGTTTCTCTCTGATAAAGGTATCTCTCATCGATTGGAAATCCTCTATCTTCTGTTATATCCTCCTTATAGAGTGATAGATAATCATCTTTTTAGTGAATATAATATTCTTTTTTATGAATCTTGATTATAGGTTAGACTACTTGATCTCCTTCCAAGGAAGTGGTTCCCTTCTACTGTATTTGGAAGTCTTCTTTTGTGTACTTGAACCATAAATACTAATATTTGAGATTCAAATAGGATGAAGATGAATAAAGATTGGATGGATTCTAATCGTTTAACAATAGAGTACAAGAACGGAGTGAAAGAGTTCATCAAGTTTGCAAAGGATCACACAAAGGATCCTTCTCAAATCCTTTGTCCGTGTTTACGTTGTTGTTATTCTAGACTACTTACTCCAGAGGAGTTGGAAGAACATTTGATATGTCACGGAATAGATCGGAGTTATAAATGTTGGAATAAACACGGAGAAAAAGCGAATGTAGCTACTGGCTGGGATAAAACTGCGTTTTATGGATCGTCAGATATGAATACAAATATAGATAATGAAGAAGACTGTATGGAGGATGTGATTACAGATGTCAATGATGATGAAGATCGTATTGAGGAAATGACAAAGACAATTCAAGATGAACCTCGTGATTACCCAAAATTGTTTGAGAAGTTAAAGAGTTGTGCAAAGACGCCATTGTATGCTGCTTGCACTAAGTATACAACATTTTCAGCTGTACTGAAGTTGTATAAATTGAAAGAAGGCAATGGATGGAGTGATGTCAGTTTTACGGAACTACTTGCTCTCTTGAATGACATGCTCCCGGAAGATAATGAGCTCCCAAGCCGGACATATGAAGCTAGACCAATGCTACGCTCGATGGGAATGATTTCTGAAAGAATACATGCCTTCCCGAAAGACTGTATATTGTTTCGAAAGGAGAAAAAATCACTTACAGAATGCCCAAAGTGTGGTGCTTCTCGATACAAGAAAGATAAATCCAATCCTACGAAAGTTGTATGGTACTTTCCAATCATTCCAAGGTTTAGGCGTTTATATGGAAGTAAAGAAACTGCAAGAAAATTGTCGTGGCATGCAGATAAAAGAAATAAAGATGGGTTATTACGTCATCCGGCCGACTCTCCTCAATGGAAGAAAATTGATCATGAGTATCCTGAATTTGGAAAAGAGCCGAGAAACCTTCGTCTTGCGTTATCTACAGATGGAGTGAATCCTTTTGGTTTTCAAACCAGCACTCATAGTACATGGCCTGTTATGTTGCTAAATTATAACTTGCCACCCTGGTTATGCATGAAGCGAAAATTCATCATGTTATCTATGCTTATATCAGGACCAAAACAACCAGGTAACGATATTGATGTTTATCTGACTCCTTTGATCGAGGATTTGAAGTTATTGTGGGACTCAGGTGTAATGTTGTATGATGCTTATAAAAGTGAATACTTCACGTTGAGAGCGATGTTGTATGGGACAATAAATGATTTCCCTGCTTATGGAAATTTGTCAGGCTATAGCATTAAAGGAACTCAAGGGTGTCCCATGTGCGAAGAAGATACATAATCAATTAGGTTGAAACATTCATCGAAATCTGTGTTTCTAGGACATCGTAGATTTCTACCTCGTCGGCATAAGTACCGATCTTGGACGACATCATTCAATGGAAGTTCAGAAAAACGTACAACACCGTCTCCACTAACAGGTGATCAGCTGTTTGAGAAAGTAAAAGATATGAACACTGTTTTTGGTAAACCATTTTCGAAAAACCTTACGAAAATAGGTTGGAAAAAGAGATCAGTTTTTTTTGAATTACCATACTGGAATTGTTTGTACGTCAGACATTTTCTTGATGTGATGCATGTGGAAAAAAATGTATGTGATAGTGTTATTGAAACGTTGCTAAATGCCCCTGGCAAAACAAAAGATGGAATTAAGGCAAGGTTGGACATGGTTGACATGGGAATACGAGAAGAGTTGGCTCCCGTGAAAGGTGAAAATCGAATGTTTCTTCCTCCTGCTGCTTATACTCTTTCTAGGGAAGAGAGATATCAGTTTTGCAACTTCTTTAATGATGTAAAGGTTCCATAGGGGTACTCATCAAATATCAAGAACATTGTGTCAATGAATGATTTGAAGTTAAAAGGTTTGAAATCACATGATTTCAATGTTTTGATGCAAGATCTAATTCCTATAGCTTTAAGTTGCATTTTACCCAAGAATGTTCGTCATACGTTAACCAAACTTTGTTTCTTTTTCAATGCTATATGTAGCAAAGTTTTAGACCCAGGGAAATTGCCAGCTATGGAAAAAGAAATTGTCATCATATTATGTGAATTAGAAATGTTCTTCCCGCCAACATTCTTTGATATGATGGTTCATTTGATGATTCACTTGGTGAGAGAGATTCGACTTTGTGGTCCTGTGCACTATAGATGGATGTATCCTGTTGAACGGTATATGAAGATTTTGAAAGGATATGTCAAAAATCGAAGTCGGCCAGAGGGTTGTATAGTGGAGCGATATATTGTTGAGGAAGCCATTGAATTTTGTATTGAATACCTATCTGATGTGGAAAGCATTGGTCTCCCAAAATCTCGTCACACTGGACACATTGAGGGTGAGGGAATTTCTGGAAGAGAGTACCATGCAAAATAGTGGAGTTACACTAGTGGCTGAAGCAATGCATGTTTCTGGTAGTAAGGATAGAAATCCAATTTATGCAAATATGTCATACTTTGGCATTATCAAACTAATATGGGAGTTGGATTATACGACATTTCAATTGCCGATTTTTCAATGCAAATGGATTGATAACAATAGTGGTGTTAAAATAGATGAATGGGGATTTGTGAAAGTTTATTTTAGTAAAGAAGGGTACAAAGACGAACAGTTTATAATGGCATCACAAGCGGTACAAGTTTTTTATGTTCCAGATCCCGCAAACCGAAAGTGGTCGATTGTTCTGTTATCGTCCAAAACTATTGAGGGTTCCGATGAAAATTCAGTTGAGGACGATCGTTTTAGTGGTACATCACAATCAATTCGGAGCGGTCCCAATGCAGATGATGTTTTGTATGTTAGAGGAGACCACAATGAAGGGATTTGGATTGTCGATAGAGGTGTCAAATCTCTTCAACCTTTGAAAAAAAGAAAGAGAGTTCAGTAAACAGGTTATATTTTGTTTGTAATATAGATCTTGTTATCTCATGTTATTATCTTATCATTACAGAATTTATGTAATTTGAATGAACTGTTCAACCACTTTTGCAGATAATGACTTCTGCACATTCTGGTGCTCCTAACCTTGAGACTGAACAAGTCTCTCAAGCAGCTGCTGCTGCGGCTGCTGCTGCTCCTGCTGCTCCTGCAGCTCATTCTGCTGCTACTGTTGCTCCTGATGCGGCTCCTGCTGCTCCTACTGTTGTGGCTCCTACTCCTCCTCCTGCTGTGGCTCCTGGTGCTCCTACTGCTCCTGCTGTGGCTCCTGGTGCTCCTACTGCTCCTGCTGCTGCTCTTACTGCTGCGGCTCCTGGTGCTCCTACTGCTCCTGCTGCTGCTCTTGCTGTTGCGGCTCCTTCTCTTAGTGTTGAGGTCCAACAACCATCAGCACATACCGTTGATATCATAGTAGATGAACATATTGATGATGTTGATATCGATGAAATGGTCGGGAATGAAAGACCGACGTCGCAGAAATCACAGGTGTGTCGTAGTTTGACAGTGTTAGCCAAAATTCTTAAGGCGAAAAGCAAAGGCATCAAATTTGAAGTCGGATGGAATGCACGAGGCCAACATGTGAATCCCAACAAGGCTATGTTTAGCAGTTACATTGGATTTGTCACTCGGCAACGCGTGCCGATTGACATAGATTCATGGCACCATGTTGTGTCCGGGTTGAAGGCTGTGATCTGGGAAGAAATTACGGTAACATTATGAATTTATTTCTTTAATTAACTAGCAAATAAAATGATGAAACAGTGTCTTACTCTTCTCAATCTCTTGCAGAGTACATTTATAGTAGATGACTCACACAAGGATTATGTACTAAGGCTTGCAGAAAAGATTCATCGAGGTTTTCGTACTATTTTAACAAGATGTCACCTGAAAGATTCTAAAGGTGAAATAAACCCGCACCCACCAATTGTCTATGCGCACCTGATATCCCAAGAAGCATGGGATGCATTTATTGGCCGTCGTGGGGATGAGAAGTTTCAGGTACATTGTGAGTGATAATACGTTGTTTGAGGATACCTGTATTCATCACTTTGATTGTCAATATTTTATTTATGAAACAGAAACTCTGTACTGAAAATAAGGAACGTGCATCAAATCCAACATACCCCTATCGTAAAGCAAGGATGGGGTACGCTTCATTAGAAAAGAAAATGGTACGTATTGTAAATTTACAGTAATATTGTTAGGTGCCAATAAACAACATCATAATTATCTTTCTATGTTTATATGTAGATTGATGAATCTAAAACCAAATGCACTTCTATCCCACGTCATGTGCTATGGAAGGAGGCACGTGTGAACAAAGAAGGGAAGTTAATAGATGAGAACACACAAAAAGTGTGGGAAATATGTGTAAGTATGACACGATGATAAAAAGATTTGTTTAAAATTGCTATTACATAAAAATAATTAGTTTTTTTCCTATATCTGACAGTCACAGGAATCAGCTACTCCTGTAGCTGATACAGACCTATTATCGACGGCTTTGAAGCAGCCAGAAAAATACGGTCGTGTCAGAGGTGCAGGGTTTGGGGTGACACCCCGAGTATATTTTGAGAAGAAGAAAAAAAATAGATGATACAGAGAAAAAATTGGAACAAATGAGCGAAAAAATAGAAACCCTTGAAGAACAATTGCAATGGCAGGGAGAGTTGCTAGCAACTTTTATGGGTGGGAAGCAAAGGGAGGACACAACTCAGGAACAACCACCGCATGAACATCCTGCCCCACCCCCCACCAGCTTTGAGGCGAGCCATTCACCTAAAAAAAATGTCTTAGCCGTGGTAATCAATATTCTAATAACGGTTCCCATTAAATATGAATCAGACAAACACTGATAATTTATCTGTACTGATATTCTACAGGGTGATAATGATTGTGATTTATATCTGTCAACACCCACCTATCACCTTGTAGCGAGGGCTACAGTGTTCAATATACCAGATGCCACACTGCATAATAGACCACTTTCAAAAGATCATCTGAAAGTGACGATTACTGTAGCTCATGAGCCAAATGCAATGCTACCTATTCCACTTGATGACGATGATATTCATACGGTTGAAAAGGCTATTGGGACATTCATTGGATGGCCGACACAACTTGTAAGAGTACATGCAGACAAAGAGGTATTTATTTCCTTTTATTTTCAAGCTAAACCCTTAACAATTAATGAAAAGAGTGTCTGAATCAATGATTGTTGTTATAGACGGAGAAAGGAAAGGGGGTGACTAACATCGGCTCGAAACCATCTAAAGGATCGACCAATCGATCCCAAGGAGCTACTGAAAGCACAATAACACCACCTGTTATCTTTCCACATTTACTAGCATTAAAGACTCATGTGGATACGAAGCTAAAAGATGGTAATAGTCATATAGTGATTTTCAAAGATAATATATACGGAGAGGAAAGTCAAGATTTCGTTGCTGCTGAAAATGTAAATGAAATCCTTGAAAACGGTTGGTTAGGCATCACTGTTGTAAATGTATATATGAGGTATGTTTCCATGAATTGATTTTCTAAAAGCTGATCTAATGTGAAAATTATGACTAAATGCATTTTATATTGTTGACAGACGCATTTATGAAAAACAGTTGAAGGGATTTTCCCATGATCCAAGATTTGGACTGGTTAGTCCTCATATCACATCAACACACCAAACAAAAATAGAGTCATCAAAAAGGGATGCAATAGTGAAGGACTTGCTGAAAACATTTGAACGCAAGATTACAGATGACAGACTTTTCTTAATACCAACCATGCAGGGGTAATACTCTACGATTAAAGCATATCAATTATATTTTCACTTTTTTTATTACTTATTCCTTTTTGTGTTTTTAGGCAACATTGGTTGCTAATTGCGGTGAACTTGGATACTCCGAAGATTTATTTTCTGGATTCAAAGCTAGGATATCCATCAAACCGACCATACATGATGGAGTTTGTGAATCTGTAAGACACTACATCTTATGTTTTAGGTCTAAACATCAATTTATATAATATATATTATCTTTTACTGAGGATTCTGTTATGATAGGGCGGTGTACCAATATCGTCTAAATCATGGTATGAGGACAGGGGCTAAGCATAAGGAGCCGAGCAAGTACTACTTCTGTACAAATATCAGGGTATATATAATAAAATTTCACTATCCAAACACACCTCAACACAAGTTATTTATTCTCCTAATGATCAATTTTTTTGCAGTGTCCAAAACAAACAAACGATAATGATTGCGGTTATTATGTTTGTAAATTTATGAAAGAGATCGTTTTTCATCAGCAAACTAGCATCCCTAAAGAGGTATGTTCAAAAACAATTACTAGTTCGTTTAAGTTATTTATTAATTCTTTATTTTTTTATTTTGCAGTACTACTATGACTGCCGAAAAGCCTCATACTCACAAGACTATATAGATGTGTTCAGAAACGAGTGGGCCGCATACCTGATGACAGATTGTACACAAATACAATGATGATCTGACTTGGGGACATGTACAATTGGTGGTCATTTTTGAGAGGGGTTAAGGGGATCAAAAGATGAAATATTGTTGTATGTAAATGTTCATAGCAAAATTTTAATTGTTATTAAATAAAACATTCTTTCTCCAATGAGTCATTTTTCCATTTTAACAGATGATATGCACCAGCAACATGCAAGAATGTTGAACCACTAAAATGGTCGCTCTCTTGTTTAAAATGGACACCACTTTAATTGAAAACAACAACTGACCTACGGAAATCCGACCAGATGCATCTGGATTGCCTTCATCCTTTAGGAGAACGATCCAAGGGTCCTTGGTGACGTGTACGAGTCAACTCCGCCTCAATCCGAGGCACGGTGTGACCGCTACCACCCAAAGGGTCGCTCTCTTGTTTAAAATGGACACCACTTTAATTGGAAACAAAAACTGACCTATGGAAATCCGACCGGACGCATCCGGATTGCCTTCATTCTTTAGGAGAATGATCCACAGGTCCTTGGTGACGTGTACAAGTCAACCTTGCCTCAATCCGAGGCACGGTGTGACTGCTACCACCCAAAGAGTCGCTCTCTTGTTTAAAATGGACACCACTTTAATTGGAAACAACAACTGACCTACGTAAATCGGACCATACGCATCCGGATTGCCTTCATCCTTTAGGAGAAGGATCCACGGGTCCTTGGTGACGTGTACGAGTCAACACCTCCTCAATCCGAGGCACAGTGTGACCGCTACAACCCAAAGGGTCGCTCTCTTGTTTAAAATGGACACCACTTTAATTGGAAACAACAACTGACCTACATAAATCTGACCAGACGCATCCGGATTGCCTTCATCCTTTAGGAGAAGGATCCACGGGTCCTTGGTGACATGTACGAGTAACATGCAAGAATGATGGACCACATTTCTTTGGCCTTTGGACAAAAAAACCAGTAAAATCTCCAAAATACCTTCATATCATGCATGAACCAGTAAAATCTCCAAAATACCTTCATATCACGCAGTTCTGAAAAGAGTCACTATTTAAAAGAAAGTCACAAATTTAGATACATCTCGAGATGATCAGTTGTTGATTTCACTTAAAAATAAGTCCATTTTTAACAAAACAGTGACACTGTGAGTGGTGTCGGCCACACCGGGCCTCGGATTGATGCGGTGTTGAATCGTACACGTCACACATGAGTCATTGATCATTGTGAAAAAGTATCAACGCAATCAGAAGCCGTTAGATCGATTCGGCGTATGTACGTAAAATATTGTCCATTTTAAACTAAATACATACACTTGGAGTGATACCGGTCACACCGCGCCTCGGATTGAGACCCCACCCTTTCCCCTCGGCTGTCAAAAATCATAACCAGATAGTCGAAGGGTGATTTTGACAGCCGAGGGGAAAGGGTGGGGTCTGAAGACATTGTAGGATATGTCGAAGGGTGATTTTTTGTGTGACCGGTATCACTCCAAGTGTATGTATTTAGTTTAAAATGGACAATATTTTACGTACATACGCCAAACTGATCTAACGGCTTCTGATTGCATTGATACATTTTCACAATGATCAATGACTCATGTGTGACGTGTACGATTCAACACCGCATCAATCCGAGGCCCGGTGTGGCCGACACCACTCACAGTGTCACTGTTTTGTTAAAAATGGACTTAATTTTAAGTGAAATCAACAACTGACATACGGAAAACCGACCAAACACATTGGGATTCTATTGAAACTTAAGGACAACTATCCATGGGTCAAATGTGACGTGTAAGATTCAACCCCTCCTCAATCAGAGGCGCGGTGTGACCGGTATCACTCCAAGTGTATGTATTTAGTTTAAAATGGAAAATATTTTACGTACATATGCCAAACCGATCTAACGTCTTCTGATTGCGTTGATACTTTTTCACAACAATCAATGAATCATGATACATAGAAAAATTCACTGGCCACCTTCGAGAATGATCTGAAGCACAAACCATGACAGCAATATGTTTTTAACTTCAGCACCTCAATTGAGAATGTGACACCTTTCAGGACTTGGCGCCATTGTATGTCGTTTCGTCCACTGAATGGGTCTATCCTTTTATTTAATTTTTTTAACTTCAGTCAAATATTCTAGAAAGATGTCGCGGCAGATCCTTCACCATTTTGTTTTGCTGAACATCTCATTACATTGTTAAAAAAAAGCAGGGTGTCTTGCATGGGCAATACGTTCTTGTATTGAAGATGATGCACTCCCATTTATTCGAACCCACATGGTTAATTATTTTGTTTAAGCCTAATGATTGATTTAATTATTGTGGAACACATAATCATGAAAATCGTATGATGGTTGTACCCAGATAGGACTCCAATTCATTGGTTAAATCTATTGTCTCATGAGATGTTATGTATGAGATTAGGGAGTAAACCTAGTCCATTAAAATGGGAGTGCATCATCTTCAATACAGGAACGTATTGCCCATGCAAGACACCCTGATTTTTTTAACAATGTAATGAGATGTTCAGCAAAACAAAATGGTGAAGGATCTGCCGCGACATCTTTCTAGAATATTTGACTGAAGTTAAAAAAATTAAATAAAAGGATAGACCCATTCAGTGGACGAAACGACATACAATGACGCCAAGTCCTGAAAGGTGTCACATTCTCAATTGAGGTGCTGAAGTTAAAAACATAATGCTGTCATGGTTTGTGCTTCAGATCATTCTCTAAGGTGGCCAGTGAATTTCTCTATGTATCATGAGCGTTCTAATGCATATCTTGTTTGGAAGATCATTGTAGTAGACAACGATCTAAAAGTGGGGGATGAGTGCATTTCTGAGCATGTCTTTAGTAGTTTCCCTCAAAATGTCTTTAAACTAACCATCTTGAGATGTATCTAAACTTGTGACTTTCTTTCAAATAGTGACTCTTTTCAGAACTGCGGGAGTTAACATTTCTCCAACATATTCACACACAAAATCACCCTTCGACATATCCTACAATGTCTTCAGACCCCACCCTTTCCCCTAGGCTATCAAAAAAACCTAAAAGACAATGGCTAGAAATGATCATTCCAAAATGCATTTAAACTGAAACCTTCCAGAAAAAAATAGAGTAGAATACCTGCAAGTTGTAACTTAGGTCTCTTTGCACAAGCCGATTTCCACATTGTTTGTAGCAACCACATTTGCTCCAACACTCTAATGATCTTCATTGCTTCATGTCTTTTATACTCTTCCAGAAACCCTTCTCTACGAAGGTCAACTATCGTGTATGCATAATCACCTTCAAATGTGACGTGTACGAGTCAACACCGCCTCAATCTGAGGCCTGTTGTGGCTGACACAACTCCAAGTGCCTCTGTTTTGTTCAAAATGGACTTATTTTTAAGTGAGAAATCAACAACTGACATACGGGAAACCGACCAAATGCCTTCGGATTGTGTTGACACTTTAGGACAACGATTCATGGGTTATATGTGACGTGTACGACTCAACCCCGCCTCAATCCGAGACGCGGTGTGACCGGTATCACTCCAAGTGTATGTATTTAGTTTAAAATGGACAATATTTTACGTACATACGCCAAACTGATCTAACGGCTTCTAATTGCATTGATACTTTTTCACAATGATCAATGACTCATGTGTGATGTGTATGATTCAACACCGCATCAATCTGAGGCCCGGTGTGGCCAACACCACTCACAGTGTCACTGTTTTGTTAAAAATGGACTTAATTTTAAGTGAAATCAACAACTGACATACGGCAAACCGACCAAACACATTGGGATTCTATTGAAACTTAAGGACAACTATCCATGGGTCAAATGTGATGTGTAAGATTCAACCCTGCCTCAATCAGAGGCGCGGTGTGACCGGTATCACTCCAAGTGTATGTATTTAGTTTAAAATGGACAATATTTTATGTACATACGCCAAACCGATCTAACGGCTTCTGATTGCGTTGATACTTTTTCACAACAATCAATGACTCATGTGTGACGTGTACGATTCAACACCGCATCAATATGAGGCCCGGTGTGGCCGACACCACTCACAGTGTCACTGTTTTGTTAAAAATGGACTTAATTTTAAGTGAAATCAACAAATGACATACGACAAACCGACCAAACGCATTGGGATTCTATTGAAACTTAAGGACAATGATCCATGGGTCAAATGTGACGTGTACGAGTCAACCCCGCCTCAATCAGAGGCGTGGTGTGACCGGTATCACTCCAAGTGTATGTATTGAGTTTAAAATGGACAATATTTTACGTACATACGCCAAATCGATCTAACGGCTTCTGATTGCGTTGATACTTTTTCACAATGATCAATGACTCATGTGTGAAGTAACACCGCATCAATACGAGGCCTGGTGTGGCCGACACCACTCACAGTGCCTCTCTTTTGTTCAAAATGGACTTATTTTTAAGTGAAATCAACAATTGACATGCGGCAAACCGACCAAACGCATTTGGATTCTGTTGAAACTTAAGGGCAATGATCCATGGGTCAAATTTGACGTGTAAGAGTCAACCCCGACTCAATTCGAGGCCCGGTGTGGCCGACACCACTCAAAGTGCCTCTATTTTGTTCAAAATGGATTTATTTTTAAGTGAAATCAACAACTGACATACGGGAAACCGACCAAACGCCTTAGGATTGTGTTAACACTTTAGTACAATGATCCATGGGTCATATGTGACGTGTATGAGTCAAACCTGTGGTGGATTACATGGCTTTCCTACATGGAATATATCCCACTACACGTCTTTAATGAGCCAGCTACGCAGTTTATCCCTTGTACAGATACACAGGAAGAATCACACGAGATCAACGTCATGTACTAACATAGGGAAAGGGTGCATAAGAGGACACAAGATCAAAGGGTAACACGTATATGTTTTTTAACATGCCATGTAATTTCCTATTGATATGACATGTATATTCACACAGGCAGCTGAACATTGGAGTTACCTAGGGTAAAGCGACAAGGCATGTGACCCTTTAAATGACACATAATTTTATGTACCATGATTGATATCTTTGAACACTATATCAAGGACATATTTCATTAGGGTTGGCTCCCATGATCCTTCCTAGGATGGTTTTGGTATCTTTTCCGACTTACGGTAGTACGATCGCTTCAGCAGGACGTCCTAGACATAGTTGGAGTCTCTCTGAAAGTCCTGGAGTGAGATCATATATCTATTTTTGAGGTCCAGGTAGAGTCATGTATCAACGCAACCAATCCTACCAGACATCGATCCTATATATAGAATGTTAATCTTGATGTCTCATTACAGTCCCCCAATTTATGATATGTTACCTTTTTTGTATTAATATACATAATTACTAAGGGTGATGGTTGGGAGAGTTAGGATATCCTTTTTATGTATTGCAGAATGATTCAAGGAGCACGGGCTCTGCACGATTTGTCAAAACCAAGTGGCAATACAAGGAGAAACAATGCATAGTGGAATGTTCTAGTATTTAACTTCTGAGTTGTGTAGGAATATTTTGTGATACTATGTAATGAGGTAGTTTTGCTTTCTGGGTAGATGGTATCTAACTCATGGTAAGAACACTGTTTGGTTGGGTTGTGATCGGTTGATGACATGCTTGTGGTTGATATACTGGTTTTTGTGCAGGTCTGTGGTTGATATACTGGTTTTTGTGCAGGTCTGCTCGGCTGGCTGTACTAGTGCAGGTTTTTTATTAGCAGCAGGCAGGGATTTAACAGCGCTTTTTTAGCACTGTTAAAGGCGACATTTAACAGCTCTAAAAAAGCATTGTTAAAGGAGATATTTAACAGCGCTAAAAAAGCGCTGTTAAAGGCAACATATAACAGCGCTTTTTTAGCGCCATTAAAGGTTTCCTTTAACAGCGCTTTTTAGCGCTGTTAAAGGTATCCTTTAACAGCGCTTTTTTAGCGCCATTAAAGGTGACATTTAACAGCGCTTTTTTAGCGCTGTTAAAGGTGACATTTAACAGCGCTAAAAAAGCGCTGTTAAAGGACCCCCCCTTTATCAGCGCTGAGCTTTACAGTGCTTTTCTAGCACTGTTAAAGCCCGATTTTAGCGCTGTTATTGCCCGTTTTTGTAGTAGTGTATTTTATAAAGAGATGAAAAATTTGTTTGATATGTCTATGCTGGGTGAAATAAAATACTTTCTTGGGTTATAAATTTTACAAAATAAGAATTATTTATTTATTTTTCAATAAAATATGATAAGGAACTTCTTAATAAGTTTAGAATGGATAATTTGAAACCTGTTTCCAAACCAATTTCAGTGGGAACCAATTTTAAAAAATATGGATAAGGCAAGTAAGTTAACTCAAAGGAGTTTTAAAAGTTGATTATAAGATTGTTATATTTAGTTGCCTCAGGTCCCAACATTGTTTATGATGTTACCTTATGTTATATATTTCTGAGTGATAAAAAAATCACATTTGTTATATGGAAAAATAATTCTCATATATATCAATGGCACAAAATATTTCAGTATCAAGTTTGATAGATAATAGATTATTTAATTTTTTAGGTATTCAGATATTGATTTGGAAGAAAATATTTATGACAGAAGATCCACATCAGGTGTAGTTTTATTTCTGGGTAAAATTTGTGTTAGTTTGCATACAAAGAATTTTTTTAGTAACTCTTAGTGTGACTGTAGCTGAGTATGTTACTGCCCCTCAAGCAGCTACCCTACTTATGTTGATGAATACTCAGTTAGTAGACTTACTTTTTTAAGTAAAGTTACCCTTGATCATGTGGAGAAGAATGAATGGAAGCCGGAGTATGTTCTTACAACAGAACAAGTTTATGACATTTTCATAAAAACTTCACTAGAGGAATCTTTCTCTAAATTTTGGTTGAACATGGTTGTATAATATCTTTCTCATGAAGTTTGAGGTATGTATTTTTTCCCCTCTCTTACAAAATATTTGGTTTGTGTTGTCAAGGGGGATACTTTTTTATAAATATATCCAATGATATGTGCTAAACCTTTGAAGGAAGCATGTATGTAGAGGGTGTTGCAGGTAAGCTGTGATTTTTGCATTGTAAATGTGTAAACTATTCTAATAGTTTGTTGGAATGGTTGTAGAAAACATTTATTTATAGGAATTTTGAATAATTGAATAAAGATGTGAAGAAAAGTTAAATATGTTTCCCGAGTCACTACTTTTGGAGAACATGGTTTTTCTTTTAATGATTCTTGTTTCCTACACTGAGTTTTCTCATGTAGTGTTATAATTATTGATAAGTAATTCATTTCTAAAGGTTAAAAATTTCACTGATTTATGATCCTTGGTTGAAAAAAAATAAAAAGGGGGAGATTATTGGTACCAAGTTATATGGAAGTTGTGTTTGGAAGCTCAATGATGTTTGGTGTTGTATTTGGTTGTTAAAGAAGATAAAGAAGAAAATAAATGAAATCAATTTATAAAATCTAATCATCAGACTCACCATAATATTCATAATTTTATACTCAAATGATTAATAAAGTCTATAGGCTGGAGAATAAGGTTTTATGAAAGAAAATTTTCATTAGACTCACGTTGGGTTCAAAATGAAGTGTTGATTATAATGAAGAAGAGAATTAGATTCTACATGGATCTGATTTAAAATGGATGGTGATTTTCTAATCTTGGATTTCTCATAAATCATAAGTAATTTTTGAAACTTATGATATTATATTTATAAAGTAAAGGTGGATAAGAAGTTCTACCAATCGTATTGAGGTTTGGTTGGGAAGAAAGATGTTTCTAGAAGGATGAGAAGTTACAAAACTTTCCATTATAAGTCAGATGATGTTGAAGCTGATCTTAACACTACTAAAAAAATAACCTATACCCATAGTTTGGAACTATGGGTATAGCCCATAAAACAGTGGGTATAGGCTATACTAATGGTTTCATAGACCATGGGCTATTGATGAATCAGTATAGAGCTATACCCACAATTTTATAGAAATCATGTGTATAGTCCTGGAGATTTCCATAATACCCACGAATTTAGTTAAAATGTTGGAATATATCTATACCCACAGTTTACAAAACCATGGGTATATATTATCATACAAGACATAATATACCCATGGTTATTGAACCATGGGTATAAATATTTAACCCAAACAAGTAGTACCATCCTTTCTACTATCCTTAACCTGCAGAAGAAGAAGCAAACAACAATATAAGGTAGATATCATGAGTGAATGGAAACATTTGACATACCAAATTGTACATTCATAGATAAAGTACTTTGTTCTTTCCTAATAATTATACTATTTATAGGTGAAGAGAGAGTGTGGAGTGCTAAAGGATTTTAGAGAGGAGATGTTTCCAGATTTTGATTTCTTGAGAATGTTTTCCAGATAAAAAAGATAAGAGATAAGATAATAATCAGAGTTTTTAGAGTCAGAACAATCAATTAGACTGAGATTTATGGACTGAGTTAGAAGAAATTTGGTTTTGTTTCAGCAATATTCAAACAAAGTATTATTATTATACTGAGAAATCATACTAGTAAAATCAGTCTGAGTATCCTTACGAAGTCCAATAAGTTTCATATCTACTGTTGGGTAAGAAATTGAAAAGTTGTTTAGAATATCATACCTGGAAAAGTTGACAAAGCAACACAATAACATGTTTTTAAGCATTTGGGATTTTTTAACTTCTTTCACAAATTATATTACATAATTTTTTGCTACTTAAATTACATGCATTGTTTTATTGAACATAGTGCTACATGTGTGTAATGGAATATCCTACTCATTGTATCCACACAAAAGGATTTTTTTCTAGTGTATTATGTGGTATTGGATTTTTTCCAAACCATACTAAGGATGTAGCTACTCTTGTTGAGTAGTGAACCGTGTAAATTATTATGTTCCAATGGATGTGTGATTCTTTTTTCAGAGAAAGTGATAACCCTTTAAGAGGAGGTGGAGATTTTTTTAGAAAGAATGAAAACTTAAAATAAAAATATATCACTGATTCACCCCTCCACCTCTCAGTGATACTTGATCTTGGATGGGAAATTACAGAATGATGAAGGAATAAAACACCATTTGAAGGAGATACTTTAATGCCTATCTTGAGGTTGAAGGAGGAGCCCCCAATTATCTAGTATTTATGTGTGTGATAAATGAAGGTATAAGAGAGGGAAATTATATTCTAGTAAGGAAAGAATATTCATTTTACCTATCTTTTAAAGGGAGCGTTGTTTATAAATTTAGTTGTAAAAACCTTGTGCCATGATCCAAAACTATCCAAAGGAACCAACTCCATGAATTGTTAGGCCTTACAGTTTTTCTAAATAGTGTGCCAATTATAAAGGGTTACTAACTAAGTGGCACTACCCGTGTGGCTAGGCACATGGTTTTTCAAATTGTGTGCATACTATGTGGGTTCCCTATACAACTAATTTTTATTTTTTATATTCCCTTTTGTACCACCTCTCATGATTTAAAAACCATGATCCACATCTTATAGGGCCACATTGTTGAGACACACAGTTACTTCTAACCACGTGACAACCATGCACCTCTATCTATTGATCCAAAAACAAAACCTCTGAGATTTTAATAAGATATAGACAATCCCAAACCCTTCCCAAAATCATTAATAACCTTTATTAGAATAAAAAAAATATTTATACATAAATTTAAAGGGTCCATACCTCATACAAAATCAAGGATATTACAATACCCCCCCTTAAAACAATGCATCCCCAATTTACCCTTTTGAGGGTGGTAAAGCATCATCTAAGAATAAATCCAATCATTGAGCATGTAAATTGGTCACTTTCTCCCAATTCTCATCATATACACAACCATTCTTCTATTGCACCCATACTATAGAAACTTACCTACCTTAGAGATCCTTTTTTCTCTGATTAATAATAAGTATAGGATGATCCTCAAAGGAAACATCTACCTCCAACTCATCCTTAGTAGGCTGAGGAATATGAGATAGGTATAAATGATAATGGTTAATTTGAGATAAATGGAATCCATCATGCATGGATCGGTACCTTTGAGGTAAATGTAACTGAAAATCTACTGACTCGACTCCCTATAAAATCTTGAAGGGTTCGACATAACAAGCTTAAATGTTACCCTATCTCTAAATACTTATATTCCCCAGTCTAGGTGAAACACAGAAGAATACTTGATACTTGACCTTGAACTCTAGTGGCCGATGGTGGTGGTTGGAATATGACTTCTACCTAGAATGATCTACAACCATATTCTTTCTCATAATATGTTTCTTCTGCAAAGTCTCTTGAACGAGATGAAGTCCCAGTAGTGATGCATATCCTTCCTTTTACCAGAACATGGGTGAATGAAAAAAATACCATATAAATACTCATAAGTATCCATCTGTATAGTTTTATGATAGCTATTATTATAAGAAAATCCATAAAACGATAGGTGTTTCTCCTAAGAACCACTAAAATCTAGGGTATATGCTTAAATCATGTCCTTTAGCACCTTTATCATATGACTGGACTTATCTTCAACCTATGGTTAATAGGATATACTCAATAGTACCTATGAACACAATTCCCTCTAAAACCCCTTCTAGAACCATGTCATAAAACTAACATCTCTATTCCATACAATAGTATGTGAAACTCCATGAAGTAATATGATCTCTTTGACATATATCCTCCCTATTTCATCTATTGAAATGGTATCTCTAATGAGTAAAAAGTGAGAAACCTTTTCTAATCTATCTATGATCACCCATACAAGGTAAAAACCTTGAGGTGACCTAGGTAATTATATCAATAAATCTATAGTGATGTCTTCCCATTTACACTTAGGAATGATAAATGACCAAAGAAGTCCTAATGGATATTGGTGTTCTACCTTCACCTACTGATAGGTGTAACAATGAGTAATGAAACTAGTTATCTACCTTTTCATTACAAGCAACCAATACTGGCAGCATGAATCACGGTACATCTTCATAAGGCCATGATGTACTACCTAATCAGAAGCATGAGACTCTCACATCAACTCTTCTTGAATGTCCTCTAGATCCCAAAAATTTCCATGAATGTGAAATATCATAGCCTCTTCTATAGACCAATCGAGAAATGGTTCCTTGCCTAAAATGATCTCCCAAAGTACCGGGCCCTTAGAACTAGAAATTTGCCTCATATTTACTCTATCGATAAGTGAAGAGGTCACGACTAAACCTATAAAAATATACCACCTATGTGCCACATAGAACTCTAAGTGAATCTTATAAAATAGTTCCATCAACTTTCACTCACTAATGGCCTCCTAAACAACCTATGTCTGAGTCTTTTATCTTAGAGTATCAAAAACTACATTTCCTTTTCCAGGTGTACATGCATGCTCAGAGTCAAATTACTATAGGTATTCAACCCATATACTCTATTTGAGATTCAAGTTATTATGTGTAAATATATACTTGAGGATTTTTTGGTCCATGTACTCCATAAAACTCTCTCCTAGCATGTAATACCTCCTACAATGCATGTCATGAAACATAGTTTCTAGTTTGAGATTATACATTGGGTAATTATTCTCACAAATCCTCAACTGAAGAGATCTATATTCCATGACTCAATCTCTATACATCAAAATAACTTCTATCATGATACCTAATTAATCATAATAAACCATATATATTATTCCAGGATCTGGTTAAATTAGGACAGGTGCTGAAGTAAATCTCCCTTTATCTCTTAAAAGGGGTTCTCTTATGCTTCCTACCATATGAAATTAACACCTTTATTGGTCAATCCTACGAGAAGTGCTGTAAGATGTGAGAAATACTATATAAAGTGATTTTAATATCCATGTATCCTAAGGAAACTCTATATATCAAATACATCCTCATGCTGCTACTAGAAAACAATAACTCTCACCTTCTCTAGTTCAACTGATACTTTTATCTCTAAGATAACATTACCCAAGAAGAAGACCTTATCAATCCAGAAGTGGAATTTTATGAGCTTATCATACATCCAATGCTATATCAATGTGCTCAAAATGACATATAAATGTTGGTCACGTTCATGTCGAGTATGTGATTACAAAAATATTTCATTCATGAAGACTACCATAAATGAATCAATATATTGGCGGAAAAACAAATTCATAAAAGCCATAAATTCTACTGGCATGTTCGCAATACCGAAAACATGACCAAATACATGTTCAAGGCATATCTATTATGGAATGTTATAAGAGGTATATATTTTGATTTAACATGAAATTGATGGTATCCCAACCTCAAATCAATCTTAGAGAAGACCCAATATCCTTAGAGCTAGTCAAAGAGGTTTTATATACACAGAATTGTATACCGTTCTTAACCATAATCTGGTTCAACCAATGGTAATTCACTTAAATCCTAAGGTTACCATCCACATTATTAAGGAAAAGGATAGGTGAACCCCATGTGGATGTACTAGACTATATAAAACCCTTATCTTCCAATTCCTATAGCTTCCTCTTGAGCTCTAAAAACTAATTATTATCCACCCTATAAGGAGGAATGGATACTGGTGCTACTCCTGACACTTGCTCGATAGTAAACTCTACCACTCTCTATGGAGGTAGTAAGGAAATGTTTTTAGAGAATATTTCCTTGAAACTATATAATACTATAGGGAAATAATCCTAACATATTCCTTGATCATCCATATAAAGGATAGAAATATCAGTTGTCACTCCACCCATTCCATGATTCTCAGGTCCATATCGACTAGCTGGACATCCCATTCACCCTTGTGAATATATCTTTCTCTCTTTAGTGATGTAAAGATACCCTATGGTGATAAAAAGCAACATTATAATGATATATAATCAATCAATCCATCCTAATAATGAGGTAAAAACCATTCATATTAAAGATTAAGAGTTTCTATAGGAAATGATTCCTGACTATCTTAAGTAGGAACTCCTTTCACTAGCTTACATTCTTTCAATAAAATACCCAATAGAGTATCAAGTGTCATAATGACACATAAATACTCTATCTCAAGTCCAAGACTCTATATAGTCAATATAGATATAAAGGAGTGAGAAGCACCTATATAAAATGAAATAGAAACCAGAGTAAATGATACTATGATCGCGCCTCTAACTGTAGATGGACCAGAGATTTTCTCCCCAAGGATCGATTACAATGCATATATATGGACTGAGCTTCAGCCTTGAGATATATCATTACTACCATAGGATGACTTTTTATACTGTCACTGTAAATATGGTGCTTTGCTTCCTCGGCCATGACCACCTTCTTGGCCTATACAACTGATAGTGCTCTTGCTCCCTGTCTGATGCAAAGCTATTGATCTTACACCCAAAGGTAGAGTTAGCACAAATCCTCTTCCACTAGACATAGGTGAAAAAGTATGAAAAAATCTCTACAAATGTCCTATCCTACCATAGTATCTACACTTAACTAGGGATTTATCACACTAGGGAATCATATGAACCTATTTTCCATACTTATAATAGATCACATGGCCACCCTAGCACATGATCTGACTACTGATACTTCTTAATGAAATCTCTATGAAATGCTTCCAATCGCTGGTTGAAGTGGTTTTGGGTTTAAGATATGAACTACCCCAACTCACACCCATAGATTATTTTAGGTTATTCTTAGTAATAAGTACCCAATTTACTAGCTCAGTGAAAATGGTCAAATCAATCACTTTCACCTATGATAAAATGCCATGTCGGAGACCATCCTAAAATTACCTATCCATGGATAACTCATCACCTAAAATGATAGGTGCAAAGAGATGGATATCCACAAAATGTGTGGAGTAGTCTATAACTAATAAACCACCCTTCTCTGGGTGCATAAAATCTCTATCTATATAATCCCTCAACATCTTAAGAAATAAATAATCATAGAAGGATATCTGAAAATCCTTTTATATCATATCTCGATGCTGATCATCTGGGTCGACACATACCTCCATATCTTATCTAAATCATATAGTATATAAGTTGTGAGATTAAGTATCCTCTTAGGAGACATTTCCATAATCTTAAAAATAAATAGTGTGGCCTCCAACCAGGAATCTAAAAATTGTGTACCACTATCCCCAAAAAATATGGATAGATTCTACTACTGAAATTCCGGCATCATCAATGACATAGTAGGTGTAGGTCGTGGTGTAATGACCCAATATTTTATGAATAAAATTCCCTTTCTTTTAATGAGTTATGGATATAGAAAACACATTCAATTTTTTTATTATTGGGTTTAAATTACCATTAATTATCATTACCATTGATAATATAGTTGTTTAACAATGATCATACGACAGATAAAAATATAAGTTTTTTTAAAAAAATCCTTCCGACACAGATAAAAGAGAGGATGTCCTCATCTAGAAGACTCAGTACATACAAATCTCATTTGTCGAAGCTCAAAAGGGGGAAGCATCACTAAGTTTCAATATCAACCAAGACCAACCCATGTTTCAATAGGTTAATCTTGAATGAAATCGCCTATGGGAGAAGTTCAAGTTAATAAATATTACCACCTGAGTGATGTTGTTCAGGCTGCCCCAAGAGTCTATCACCATCGCACACCTTACCCTTAGGCCTAATGCAGGTGTAATAAGGGGTTATGTTATAAGGTATTAGTTACTTCTTGTGTAATCCCTTTTAATAAATAAAATCATTATTCCATCAATTCTTTTATGAGAATAGTCTTTCTTAAAAAAATGACGAATTTGATAATTTGATTCTTCGAGTAAAAATGGTACTTTTAAAAAATATATACATTATTATATTAAACTAAGGTTTTTATTAAAAATACTATAAAAATAATTCTTATAAATGATTATTATATCAATTCCTTATCTATAAATTATTAGGAAATCATTTTGATAAGAGTTATATTTTTTATACGATAAAACAAAAAGTTTATTTTTTTAATTAAAGAATTTATTTTATAGAATTAATGTATTTTAGAAATAAAAAATATTTTAAGAAAATATTGTTATAAAATTAATTTTATTAATAATAAATTATTATATAATTTTTATTAAGTCAAAGGTATTTTTTATTAAGGTTTGAAAACTATTTTTATCAAAAACTGTGAATTTTAAATAAAGGTAATTTTTCATTTTAAAAGTAAAAATTCAATTATTTAGAAAATTTGATAGATAAAATTAATATTATTTTTTATTTAGGATGTCTAAATTATCCAATGGTGAATTTTTCATAATTTTTCGAGACATTTGAATTTTTGGGTAAAAATTAAATACCGTATAAATAAAATATGTGCTTTATGACATCATAATGAACCCAAAAAGATATAATGAATACTTTAATGGGTATTCTAGGCCCAATATATGTTTTACCATTAAAATAATGTGATTTTATATTTGTTTTATTTATTTTATATAGCCTAGTGAATCCTCCAAGACATATTCAATATTTTAATATTTTAAAATCATTTCCTTGAAAGTGTGACCCACCTCCACACAAGAAAGGGAAATATTTTAATATATTAGGCCCTTTTATTTATAAAATAATGTTTTAAAATTTTATTTGAAAAAAAAGGTCAAAAACCATGATAAGTTTTGTGGTTTTGAATATTTAATTATATAGATTCCAAAACCTATGTTTGTGAAATATTAAAGAATTCCCCTCTCATTTACTATATAAACACACCCAAGATCCAAATTCTCTTCACTAATAATTCTTTAATCACGTCCATACTCTTAAATCCTATCTCTAAAATCCTCTCAAGGTGCCCCAATCTCTCAAGAAGCCCCTCTTCAAGCTTTTGAAGTCACACACTCAAGTAAGGGTTTCCTTCCTCTCATTTTTTTTCCAAGTTTCCTTATACTTTTACCCCCTTTTATTTTTCAATAAAAAATGATCAATATGTTATTTAGCCTCCCCCATAATTACCTTATTATTTTTTAATGGTTAGATACTCCTTTCACTCTAATTATTCCCTCCCATGTACACCCGTTACCATGCTGCAATTCCATAAGAGATTTCTCTTTCCCCATTTCCATTCAAGCATTTATTTTATATTATGAATCTAAATTCCATTTCATATATTGGGATATGTTATTAAATATCTCTTATACTTTAAATTTCATGAATAGATGATTAGATACCTCTTTCTCTCTCATCATCCCTTTTTATGAATTTCCTTATGATGCCATTATGCTGCCAAAATTACACCCTGATTTTCCAGGTAAAAAATCATCATGTAGTGAATAACATACCCATTTATCTTACATGGGTATTCAAATTTATGCACAAATACATATTTATTGGGTACTTACATGTATTTATTCCACATTCCTTGATCATGGAGTAACTTGTGATGTTGAATGATTCTATGTTATATGATTTATGTGGAACACTTATAAATGAAATGAAATGTTTATGAAAGGTGGACCCTGATAGCACTCTAATGAATTGGGTAATGTTTTGTATCATGATAAACAATGTGAAATTAGGGTTTAATCATTATAATTCATGTGAAATTAGGTTTTAATCATTATAATCCACGTTCAATGAGTCTTGGATCATTATAATATCATGTTTTATGTTGTTTCCACATTTCTATGTTATGATGATCATGCTATATCATGCCTTTATATTCATGTTTGTATTGTGCTCCATTGATATGTATATTACCTAACATGTATTTTATTATTCATGTTATGTCTTTTTTACTCCCTTATGGGGCTTTATAGCTCACCATTTTCTTATGTATGTCCTCATGTTATCCCATGCAATGATAAGTACGATGGAATATTGTGGTCATGTAAAAGAAGTTTTCAATAAAGATGTTGTATTTTATGTATTAAGTTGTCATGTAATGTTCATAATCCACAAATACACTCGACCTATAGATATTATAGGTTGTATTAAGTACAAGTTTATGTAATAAATCATGTTTAAATGTGTAATAAACACCTTGATTTTTATATTTGGGGTTACTTTCACGTTGTTCATGATCTATAAGAATACCTCTAAAATATTGGCATCTGTACCCTATTCGGGTATAATAGGAGGTAACTCAAGTGGAACTATTGAAGGTAATAATGATGTTTCAAGTCCTACCACCTCTGGTTCATGTTTATCATCACCCTCATAGCACAAGACTCATGGAAGTCATGGTGGTATAGCTCTAAAAATTACAAGAACATGCCTTAGTATGGATTTTATAATGATCTAAATTACATATATGATAATAGGACAAGTACATTACTTCCCACATTAGAGTCACAACCCTCTGTTTTCTCATATGTCTAGGTTGGGTTGGAATATAAGATTATAAATAATCATAAGAGATACTTCCTAATACCCACTACTAAGGTTGGGTCTGGGTCAAGTTCTCTATTTTATATGAAGGGTATCAGTATATAGTGTGTTAGTTGCAAGTTATAGAGGAAAAAACCCTATAAGCTGTAGTTGTAATAACTATTTAACAAAAACAATTTATTTAAATTTCCAAGAATCTATCATTCATATTCATTTATGTATATAATGGTCTAGTTATATGGGTTAATATTCCTAAATTATTAATTACTATACATTATAAGTTTAAATTGGAATACCATGTAACTATGAAAATAACTTTACATTTAGTATAAGAAAATAACAAGTCCATAATGATAGATCTATTATATGGATAACCATTCTCAATTTATAGAAGTATGATCCATATAAATTACAATTATAATCTATGTAATAATAGATAAATAATGTTTCTTATCATGTAATCATAGTCACATAGCTCAAACATGTGATAATTGGTTAATTAATGTTCCACCATCATGACATATGGAATAAAAATGTCTAGGTTTATGTAGACACTATAATGACCAATTATTCATCAATTCCTTGCATAAAATGTTATCAAAATTCTATTTTTATATCAATAAATGTACTAATAACATGAAACAAGAAATGAACATAGTAAGAATATATATGGAATGACATATTTATTGAATGTGAATCCTCAACTGACTATAATGATGCATGAGACAACACTTCCTTGCCATACTAGTATAGAGAAAAAGGTAACCCAAAATTCTAATAATAGTTCCACAAAACATGTGTGACACCCAAAAGTGAAATCAATACAACTATAATAGGCATAAATTAGAATAACAATTACCTTACAAGGTAATTTGTATTTTCCCTATATTTGGGTTAGTTACTCTTGGGAACATGATCATTACCAAATTAAAATATATTCCCTAGTAACTTGTCTAATAACCCAAGTGGAAATACAAAAGTAAAAAGTTATTTGATACCACTTTGTGATATCCTGGACCAACTCACTTGATAACATTAGCCGAACTGGGGACCACATGGCCTCAAGAACATCTCTCCATATTCTAGAGGGTTCTGATTAGTAGTGATGGTCTAATAATAGTATGGTAGGGAGACTATACCCTCCCGATCAAAGTCAGTTGTAGTGGAAACATAATAACAATGAATATTGGAAACAAAATAAATAAATAAATAATAGTGGAATAAGTAATCCCTCCAAATATAAAGGACAAAATAACATAAACAATATCCAATGTCATATATAAAAGGATGCTAACCATGTCACGATGATATAAAAAAGAGGTCAGTACATGGGCAATAAATTATTTTTCATATACAAAATTTTGTACAAAAATACATGAAGACAAAAATACTAACTCCATTTGAATCCAATGTATAGGCTTGGTCATTTACTCTTGTAATCCATCGTAGCATAAGAAATCAAGGCTCCAGAACTGGACCCTTCCCTTTTCCTTAAATACAATCATGAAGTTTGTTCAGGTACCAAACATTGGCCTGAATAGCGTGTGATATACACTCAGTAGGCGACCACCAATAGTGTCTATAAAAAATACAATATATTTATATAAGTTATAGAAATGTACCTATATAACAGGAATGAAGCTATACAGATACATAATGAAATCCAGTATATAAGCACATTCTATAACAAGAAATCTATAAGTGACGAATAACTATAAACATAGAAATTATCAGCTACAACCGACACAAACATATCAAATGTAAAGAAAGTATGGAATATTCCGAATAATAATGTATCAGACCTATGAGGGCGAGGACCTAGGGAAATGACCAAGGCGTCCTCTTTGAGTCCATAGAGTTCATTTATAGAAAACTCAGTGTAATGTAGACCTACATGGTCCATGAGCCAGGGCCCATGGATGAAGGAACCATCTTAAAGTCCATGATGCTTATATATATAAAACTTGGCAAAGGATTTCATAGATCCCAAAGAGCATGTCTGAGGTGGTCCAAGAAAGGTAGATCTATAGCAATAGTCCAATACAACCAATAATTAATATGAAAGTGGATATTTGGTGCCATACTATAAAACCCATTATCATTGTGATCTGTATAATGACTCAAAGGGACATGTTAGTTTCCATTATTTTAATCCATTAGATTTATCATAACCATTTCATTAACCATTTCGCACAAAAGTGAAAAGGTGAGAGGCCATGTTATAGTCTATGAATTGAATCAATTTCTTTTAATGAATTATAGGAGTAAAGGGGTCATTTTAGTGTCCATTACCTTTAATAAATTACATTAAATGAATTATATAGTTATTAAAGTGGTAAAGTTAGTGTCCATTCCATTTAATCAAGTCCATTCAATGATTTATAGAAGGAGCTAAGGGGTCGTGTTAGTGCCCCTACCGTTTATTAAATTACATTTAAATAATTATAGAAGGAGTCAAGGGGCCATGTTTGTGCCCATTACACTTCACTAATCAATCTCATAGTTTTGTATAATGCAAGGTATTTTCAATTACATTCCAAAAATACAATTTAATCGATTTAATTATTCCTTTAATTTATATATTAAAAGGTAGTAAATCAAGATGGTCAACCCTTAACAATTAAATTAATTTAAAAGAGGGTTCCCTTTAGTTATAGGAGTGATCAACTCACCCCATGGGTGGCATAAACAAGTCCAATATAAAAACTCACATCATGTGTGGATCGGGTTGTGGTTACAACCTCAAACAATTCACATGGGTGTGATACCATGTTTACATAATATTTTTAACATTAAATTTAATATTATATTATTTTAAGGAGAAATTTTTGGAATATCTAGTGTGCAATACTATGGAGAAATCTATGAAACACTCGAACTTTTAGGGGAGATGTATATACCACCTACCTTAGAGGGGTAAAAATCTCCTCATTTGATATCATCTTCTAATTTGGTCTAGAATGGGAGGAACTGAAGTAATAGTTGAATTCCATAAAAATAGGGAAAAATATCTTATAAGGATTTAGCATTCCATATGGAAATATAATTGAAGGATGAAAGCAAGATAATTAAATATCTTATAGATAAACTTCCATTTTGATTGATGATTAAGGAATCAAACACAGTTTGATAGAGATACCTCAATGCCTAGCTTAATGTGGAAAAAGGATCCCCAACTCAGCTGGGATTACTATACATGAGAAATTAAAAAATAAGATAGAAAAATTATATTTAAGGAAATAAGGGGAAAATGGTCATTTTACCTAACTTTTAATGTGTGCATAGTTTGGCTACACATTTTAAAAAACCGTGTTCTAGACATGTGCCATAACTATCCAAGGGAACCAACCCCTCAGACGGTTAGGCCCCATCATTTTTCTAAACTATACACCAACCTTGTGGGTTTACTAACCAAGTGTCAGTACCCGTATGTAAAGTAACAATATTTTTTAGTCCATGAGAAACCCATTCAATTCTCCTCTATAAATACACTATAGTTTTTCTCAAGACCATGTGGTCTATGTCACATGGTTTAGAAACTCTATCTGCCTATTATAGGGTTTCATAGTTGAGCCACATAGTAACTACTTACCATTCTCTAACCACACAACTCTATTTGCACATCAAAAAAATGGTGATCTGGGCTCTAAACGTGCCCGAGATGCTCAAAAACCCTTCCTTAAACCTTTGATAACTTATATTAGAATAAAAAAAAATATTCATACAGAAATTTAAAGGGTTCATACCTCATATTAAAAGCTAATATATTACAAGGTATGAGTGTCAATATAATATTTTACACCACCTAAAAAATCCTTATATAAGAAGGAATGAAGCCCACAAGAGTTTCACTTCAAGTATTATATTCAATATTAAAATTCCCATGAGGAATTATTGAAGATATTTTCATCAATGTTGAAAAATTGAACTTCCTTGTGGATATCATGGTGATGGATATAGAAGAGGAGTGAACACATCACATTTTAGGATAACCATATTTTGAATATAGGGTGTGCACTAATTTATATAAAAAGTGGAGATATCTATTTGAGAGTTTGAAATAAATGATTAAGTTTTAACATTCATTAGGAGATGAAAAATTATGTTGTGAATGATGAAGATTATTTGGTACTGAACAAAATAACCATAATTAAGGATTTTGATGAATGTGATTTACATGAGGTAGCTACTGTCATACAAGAGGATATTCAAAGTAAACATACATAAAAGAAGAAAGTAAAGCTTAGGGATTAGAACACTATCACTATAGGAGCGACCAAAAACCACAAGTTTGCAAAGGGCCAATTGGGAGGGATGGTACATGACCTTCCATTTAGTTCTTCTTGATTAAAAAAGAATTAGTGGATCGATCCAATGGAAATTAAGGATGTTTTAATGGTAGGAAGAGTTATGTTATTTAAAGAGAAATGATAAGGACCTACCTACATGGGTAGGTGACATCAGAGGACATTTATGGACCATGATAAGGTAAAATATTTTGAATCTTTTATCACCTGAGATTAATTTTAAATAAGTAAGGTATATCCAATGATGTTAAACAAAATCAATTTCGTGTAGCAACTTGAATTTTTAGGATTTTTTATTTATTTAGTTTTAGGAAAAGTCACTCTCCTAAATATTCCAAATTTCATTGAACATGGAATGTACTTTAACTTATGGGTTTTCTTTTTTTTGGACTATCAAGACACAGGATGGCAGTATAAGTAGTAGGGATGATACACATCATGAATATAGTGCAAGTTGAACCTACACAACCACATTTAATATTTTATTTAAAGGTGTGTAAGTGTTTCAATTATATATTTTCAAGTGTATTCCTAGAATTTAATTATTTTAGAGTTTTAACATCAAATTTCTTGCCCTTCCATAATTCTTTATTTAATTAGTTGAACTAGAAGGAAAAAATACTCAGGATAATTTCATTCCTTGTTTTAAATTTATTTGTCAATAAAATTGAATTGGAAAAATGGGTAAAATAATTATTAGAGATAAGTTTGTGGTTTGGATTTAAAAAATCATGATATAGGGGAGCATTTAATTTTTTTAAATGATTTTTTAGATTTTATCTTCCTTGAATCTCTATATTTTCATTAATTGATTTAGTTATTCATATGAATTTTCATGAGTATTTTTCCCAAACATTCATCTCATTATATATATATTATCTAAACCAATATTTCCCATTATTTCAATCGTATATTTCTCAAGAGAATTAGGCATGTTATTTTCTAAAATATTATTGGTCTCTTATAAAATCTATTACTGAATAGAATCATTTATTATATGATTGAGGAATCATTTTGTCTAGCCATTTTCCCTTAGACCTACTATGCAATAATCTTTTTTAGGCTAGTAGAAGCCATGACTGACCTTACTTAGAAAATATCTTTGTTATAAGACTATTATATATATTCCTACCCTAATCTCATTATGTTGCATGATATTTAAAAGAATTAGTATGGGGGAGAGATTTTCCAAGGTGGATTGGGAGATACTATAGTGAGGAGAATTTTTTGGGTATTTTATTATGATTCTAGGAGAGGAAATGTTTTATTCATTATAATTTATTATTCACCTCAACTTATATAAAATAATAAAGAATATAATAAATAAAAAATGGGTTTTTTATTAGGAGGATAAAAAATCACCATTTCAAGACTAATGATCTTTTGATCATATATGATTAGGTAATGTATGTGAGATTTGTGTTAAGAAAAACTGTCAAGAAAAAAAATGAAAAGAAAAATAAAAAATAAAGAGTAAGATAGCTTGATTCATTCATTTTTATTACTTTTATCATGAGCCAACTTTGATTGTTTTTGGGGAAAAGAGAGAAGACATCTATATAGGTATATTTTCCTTGTGCTTATTTATTTTGATATCTTTTAAAGTAATTTAGATTCAAACCTACTTTTTATCTTTAATTTTTTTACATCATTAACCTACCATCCCTAACCGGATTGGAAGAATTAGAGGGTATGGAAACCACCATAGGGACCAGGCACCGTGCAGCTTTGTACGGGGCAATGCTAGCCGATCAACAATGAAGGTGGGGAGATAAAGGCAATCAATGATGTAGAAGATGGGGAGGGGCAGTTCTAGTGGGCTGTGCCTATAGGTTATGTTTTGAGCATGGTATGCCTCTGGGCCTTTGGGTCATGTATTACGGGTAATGTAGGGCCTTGTGCCTTGGGCCTATGGGTCATGTATGGGTTCCCCTTCAACCCTTAAAAGGGGTATTATCTATAATAAAATAAAAAGAAGGCCTTTTGGCCATTCGGGATATCGTAAGTGACATGTTTTTTAGGTATGATCTGAATTTCACTTACACTTGTTACCATGATGATGAGTGGAAAAATTAAATTTGAACTAAATTGAAAATGGAATTTATATTAACAATGAATTGAAAAATAAAAATAGATGAATTAAACGGATTGGCTATTTCAAAAAAATAAATGTAAAATAGTTTGTTGATTTGTTTCTTTCAAAATTGAGGTGCTAATGAATTTTCTTACATGATGATCAGAAATTTAATTCCTATTTAATCAATTTGTTTTATTGATATTTAGTTTAAATTATGGTAGTTTGAGTATCCTTTGTAGTATGTTGAGATTTTATCTATGATAAAAATTCAAAATTCATGTGTGAGGATTTGATACCAACATTGATGCATAGTTTTTAGTATTATAATGCATCAATTTTATGACTTAAATGATTAATTATTTCCATGATATTTAATTGATTTTTTATATTTGTAAATATACAAAAAATAGTGGAAAATAATTAAAATAAGCCAAAATTGTGTGATTCCCCTTAAAAGATTGCTTTCCATTACAAATGATGATCATAGAAGCTTCAGGGGGTTAGAAATAAATATTCAAGGAGAAAAAGTAGTTCTAGACCTGAAAAAATTGTTTTATGTCATAAATTTTCATTTTACAATGTAAAAAGATTGGGAAACCGTGCATGAGATCAATCCAGGAAGAGAATGGGAACCCAAGAGAGAAATTCCATGAGTTAAATCATGAAAACATATATGTCATGTTGTGACACATCCCAAAAATTTTAAAACTTAATTTGAAAGTAAAAACTATCTTATGGGTAGATGATACATGAAATATCATGGATTACAACATAAAATGTGTTGATGGGCCCTGAAAAGGCCAGGTGTGATGAGAAATGGTTGGGAGTCCCATTTTATGACCTGAAACATCCTGATACCCCCTTGAAATACTCAAGTCTCCTTTTTTATGAATTTATGGGTGAATTGAATGTAACTCGATATCCCCTGAAGATATATAAATAGAGTTCAAAGATACTGCTTCTTGGGATAGATCCAAAGACCAAAGCTTGGGGTAAGTAGCTACACTATGCAGGGTCGTTCACCATTCTTCAACTCCATATTTATTTCATGTTTTCTTTTATTTTTATACCCACCTTTAATCACTCATTATTAGAATTATGGGGTAATCACCACCTTTTTAAAGGGTAATTTAGCCAAAGGGGTAAGAAGCTTGTGGATTGTATTTCATTTTTTTCTTATTCATGTTGGGTTGTTGGAAGTTATAATTTCAATTTCTAGTCTCTTTATCTTTCTAAAATTCATGAACATTGATTTTTTAAATGTAAAAGATAATATTTTAATTGTGTAACTAGTTTACTTAAACTATACTAGGACCATTGTGTAATCTAAGGAAAATAATTATAAATATGGTATCACGATAAACATAGTTCATTGAGACCCTAAATTACCAGACTAGGAGAAATAAGGTGTTTTTATACTAAGGAGGGGATACCATGATCATTGGATCATATTCATCTTGAATTAAGAAATAAAAATAAATTAATCAAATCAATTTTTAAATCCAATTACACCCAAAACCTAAATCTAAAAAACCACAACATGCCTTACCTAATTGATTTTCAAAACCCAAACCTGCTTCTCTTTCTTCACTCTCTTTCTACCAAACTACTCTCAAACCTAAATCTGATTTTTTTCAATTTATTTTATTTAATAAATTAGTCATTTAGGTTTTAAAAAGGAAAAGATTATGGATTTGAGGAAATAGAATGAAAATAATATTTGGTCTTCAAGGTAGTTTGGAATAAAAAGAGTGAAGAAAGTGAAGCAGGTTTTAGTTTGGAAAATCATTTGTGAACGACACGTTGGGGTTTTATAGATTTATTATTCGATTGAAATTGGATATAAAATTTTATTTGATTAATTAATGTTTAGTTTTGGATCTGGTATTAGGTGGATCTGATGAATAGGGTATCACCTCCTTAGTATAAAAATACCCCATTTCCCTTGATCTGGTAATTTGGTTTTCATTGCACTAAGTATTTCCTGATACCATATTTAAACATTTTTTTCCGAGATTACACAATGTTCATGCTATAGTCTAAGGAATATAGTTGGAATGTTAAAATATGTTGTTTTTTGATTGAAAAATCAATGGTGATGAATTTAATGAATAGAAATAGATTGGAAATTGAAATTAGAACTTGCAGTAACCCTACATGAATAAGAAAAAATAAAATACAACTTAGAAACACCTTACCCCATTAGATACATCGCCCTAAAATTAGGAGAGAATTAACCCATCATTATAATAATAAGGGATTAATAAGGAAGGAGAAAACTAAAATAATACATGAAAGGATAATATTAAGAATAGTGGAGGACCTTGTATAACACAACTACTCATCCAAAGATTTGGTCTTCTGATTTATCCCTGAAAGAAAAAAATTGGTCTTATATTTATAGATATCAAGGGGTGCTCATGTTTTACTTAATTCACTCATAAATGTTTTTAAAAAGTATTATTGAAACTTTAATGGTGGTCATGTTCCATTTTAGGTAAAAAAGGGGGGTTCTCTAATTCATTTTTCATTAAACATGGCCATTTTAGGCCGTGTCATCACATTTTATGTCACATTAAATGGTTCTATTCCTTAATATTTTAGGGATATAATCCATGTAAGATAATTTTTTCTGTAAAAAATGTTTTAAATTTTTTGGGTTAAGTCACAATGTGACCAATATGGGTAATGTCATGACACATGGCCTTATTCTATCGTGTTCCTTTTCTCTTCCTGGATTGGTCATATGCCTTGTTTCCAAAAGATTTTACAATGTAAAATAAATATTTACTATATAAAACATATTTTTCCATCCCCAAAACCTATATTTCTCCCCAAATCTTTAGTTGTGACCCCCCATAAACTCTTATGATCATCATTTGTCATGAAAAGACAATTTTTGATAGATATCATTTTCATTTTGGCTTATGATACTTCTTTTACACAAATTTTTGCATCCTTACAAATATGAACAATTCCATGAAATATATAGAAAAAAATTAATAACTTAACATTTAAAAGTGATTTATTTTAAAACTAAAATGTATGCATGAAATGTGTGTTTAAAATCCCCAACACTTGATTTCAAATTTGTCCTCAATGATAGATTCTCAATATACTACAACAGGTGCTCACCCTACCATGATTTATATTCAATGTCAATAAAATCAATTTAATAAATAGGAATTAAATGTTTGAGCATCATAAAAGAAAATTCATCAATGCCTCACTTTTGAAAGAAACAAATCAATAAAGTACTTTAATTTTCTCCTTTTAAAATAGACACAACTTCTTATTCATCCATTTTCATTTTCCATTCATTATTAATATGCATGTTATTTTCAATTTACATCACAATGATTTTCTCTTCTCATCATCATGGAAAAAATAGTAATTAAAATTCATCTCATACCATAAAAACTTGTCACTTACCATAATATTGCAAGGCATATATCATCTTCACAAGTTAAAGATATAGTTATAACTGATTATGAGGGATTTACTATTTGGTTCAAATGACTATAAGTCTTATGGAAGGTTGGTAAATTTTATAAAAAAATTAAAGCTAAAAAACTAGGTTTGACTCTAAATTAATTTTTATGATATCAAAATAAAAAATCCCAATAGAAATATTGCTTTACAAATTTCATCTCTATCTTCTCGTAAAAAATATCAAAGTGGTCTCATGATAAAATTAGGTACAATGAATAAATAACCCTCTCTAACTTTTGTTTCTTTTTTATCATTTTTAGCAGATTGGTGAATAATAATGTATAATTAATAAAACATAGCCTCTCCAAAAATCACAAGAAAACCCCAACAAATTCTCATCAATGTAGTATATCCCAATATACCACATACAATCTCTCCCCTATAATTACTTTTTTAAATATCATAAAATACACTAATTATAAAAACATATAAAACCACTTGCTTATATCTACTAATTATTTTCCCCTAAATCATGATTTTCTAAATATAAAACCACTTTCTTATATCTACTAATTATTTTTCCCAGTTTCATAAATCTAATTTATTAAAAAAGAAATTTAAATATGGAATGAAATTATCCTAAGTAGTTTAATTATCGTAGTTCAATTAATTAAATAAAGAATCATGGGAGAGCATACAATTGGTTGTTAAAACTCTAAATTTATTAAATGTGGGGAATAAAATTGAAAAATATAGAACTAAATTGCTTACTCCCCTTTTAATGAAACTTTAATTTTGGCTATTTAGGTTCATCCTACACCATATTCATGATGTGTATCGATCCTATAGTTCATGTTTCTTACTGGTGTCTTGATATTCAATAAAAAATAAAATATTTAAGTGAAACTACATTCCATGTTCAATGAAAATTTAAAGATATTGGAAGAGTTCATGCACATAAAACTAAAAAAAAGAAAAGCACTAAAAAGTTAGGTTACCACTTAGAATTGATTTTGTTTAACATAATTGGCTCAACCTTTCCACTTTTAGATTCAGCTTTGGTGATAGGAGATTCAAAATATTTTACCTAGTCAGGGTCCATAAATTTCCTCTAATGCGACCTATCCATATAGGTCAGCCCCTATCCTTCCACTTTAAATAGATTAACTATTCCTGCTAGAAGTACTTTCTCAATTTCCATCAGACCAATTCACCGGTGATTTCTTAATCCATAATAACAAAATGTAAGTTTTTATACCATCCATACCTTTTGTACCTTTTAAAACCTAGTGGGATCAATCACTCCACCATTTAAATTGGTATAATAACTCATCTTACCTTTATTCTTTTGTGTATCTTAACTTTGAATATTCTCTTGTATGATAGTAGTTACCTAAAATAATTATTCAATTGTAGTAGCATGATCAAATTCAAGTTTTTTTTCACTAATATATTTTCATCATCATTAAATTCATAATATTTTATCACCTAATGAATGTTGAAACTTACTTTCACTTTTAAAACTCTCAGAAAAAGTTTTTCACTTTGTTCATCAATCATTATGCCCTTTTTAGGAAAGATGTGTCATTATAAAGTGAGTGGTGCTTATTCCTAATATATATGCAACCCAAAAAAGTATACAGGGAAGTTGAATTTTCCAAATTTGATCAATGTATCATTAATCAATCCTCATGAGAATTTCACCATTGAATATGATAATTTAAGTGAAACTCTAATGGGACTCAGTCCTTATAATCCTTGGATTTGGAAGGTGGTGTATGAAATTATGTTTAAACTCCCACATAAATCATCTAAATCTTCCCTAAATTTATTAGTACCATTGTAAATTGGGATTGAGAAATTACTCAGATCTTGCTTCTTTTTGGGGAGGTATTTTGATGCCACAATAAAGGATTCCCTTATTTGTGGTATAGTTCCAATTTCCTCCAACTTAATTTTATTAGTCACCTTATCTTTTATAAATTTTTCACACATCAGCATGTAGGAAAGAGATTTTGAAAAAATGGGTGATAATATATAGTTTTTCCAAATATTCCAAAAATTTACCTTTTTGTGCATCGATATTTTCCTATGCTACCCACTCTAAAAAAAGTTGTATCAGCTTGTACTATGGGGGATCCTCCTTTTTATCCTCAAAAGTTAATTGTTCCCTGATCTTCTATATCTCTTCAACTTCATTTTCATTTTCATTTTCTTATTTTTACTTTAATGATTTAGGATGGTGTTTGGTGTCTTTTTCACTACATAGAGTAATGAATTTACACTATTCTCATGGGTATACTTCTGGGAATCCTAGTAGTATTCCTATTTGTCTCTCTCTGATTTTCTAGTGATTTTTCCTACTTGGAACTTGAGGTTATAGAGTGGGTCCTTATGATCATTTGATCGATCCTTAATCTTTTTTATTGATGCACTTTTATCTTTTGAATAGGCTATTAGTTCTTATATAGTATCTCTAGTGTTAGTCATAAAAGTAGACAACATATCCTCTAGCATGTGGGCTTATCTTTGTCGCAATCATTAATTTCTTATAGGGCTAGCCAAGATTAAAAATTTATAAAATCAAACAAGTGAAGTAAATTAATTAAAATATACACAATAAAAAGTTAAGGTTTAATCCATGGGATGTTTGTTTATTAGTTTGTTGGTTTTTTTTAAATTTTATTATTTTTTATGCTGCGGTATTTTTGGGATGAAATTTCGGATTTTAAATCACTAAATGTATAAATAAATACTAAAAAAATGACTTTAATAGTTCTTGAATAGGCCTTCATAATTCCTAAAAAGGTGCTAATAATCATAGTGTGGTTAAAAGCTCAAAATTATTAACAATTCCTTTTTATGCTGATAAAAGAAGAACTGTTAAAGGGGTATTTTTTTTCCGACGTCCATGAGCCCGAACCCATTTATCATCACTTCCACGACCCCTTTAACAATTCTCCATCCCCCTTAATCAACTCTTTTTATCCCACCACCCCTTTTATTAGTGCTTTGAGAATTTATAGCCTCATGCATGCCCACTTGGATTCGAACCCTACACCTCTCCTTCGAAGGATGAACGCCTTTACCACTACACCATGTCATTTTTCTATATGTTTAATGATATTTCTGTTTATATATATATATTTACATATATTTATATAATTATTTTACATAAAATTATACAATATGTGTGTGTGATATATATACTTATATTTATTTGAATATATTGTATATTATATTAATTTACATATATAAGAATATAATATAAATATATATATATTTATTAATATAGACATATGTGTATATATAAAAATTATAAATATATTTTTATAATGTAAAAAATGGTTAGATATTGTTTTAAATACATTTTTAGAATATTTATTTATTTAGATATATTATAATATACTTTTTTACGTAAATTTGTTGATATATGTATTTATATGAGTGATTTATTATAAGTAAATATAAGAAAACATGAATATATTTAATTATAAATAAAATTATGTCATGAAAAGTGAAAATATTTAAAAACTAGAATATCAATATGAATGTAATAATTGAGAATAAATTCATTTTCCAATGAAATAGTGAAAAAATACAACCTTAAATGAGGCTGAAAATCCATAGAATATTAAAAAATCTAGTTACCGTAACTAAAAACCCAGTTTTAAGGATTTTGGGCCTCTTGTATTATAAAATGTGAAAAAGGCTTACTTGTGTCACCAAGGGTGTATATCTCATATTACGCTTCGATTTGATATGTGGTAGAGCTTAAATGGACCCTCAGATCAAAAGTTATATCTATTTAAAGTTTGAGTTTAATATTCAAGTTATTTTAGATCTTTAAATAATTTTTTTGCTTTTTTTTCTTAAAAATGATCTTATATGACTATTACTCGGTAATAATAAGCAAATTATTAATTATTATTTTTAGTTATTTAACAATCTATTTTTGCTAAATATCTTATATATTAAGTGTGAATGCCTATTTACCTTTTCTAAAACATATTTTAAAAAATATGTATTGTATTTGTGTCAATATCAATATATTAATATATTAATATATTATTTTTAATGAAATATTTTTTTGAATTATACATTAATAGGTTCAGATAAAGTGGGGTCTTTATTACAGGTTTTTGAAAAGCACTGATAAAGGGTGGGATTTTATTAGGGTCTGTAAAAAAGCACTGATAAAGGCCCCCTTTAACAACACTTTTTTATAACTTTTAAATACCCCCTTTAAAAGTGATAAAAAAGCTCTATTAAAGACCCCCTTTAATAGTTCTTTTTTAGCGCTTACAAAGGGGGTATTTAACCGCATTTTTAGCTAGTGCTGTTAAATCCTTTTCACTTGATCAACCCAATTTTGTAGAAGTGACTGTAACACTCGATCAATAGGAAAAGTTACCATTGAGATCAATCCTGATTTTGAACAAAGCCCAAAGAGAGAAGTTACTATGACCATTGTGGGCCTAGAATAACAATTTGCTACTGGAGGAGTTCTATAAAGAGATATGGGGTTGTTTATGCTTGCTGGATATGGATAGCCATACCACACAGGATTTAAACCAAGCATCTTGGTACCTCCCATATTGTAAAATGACTTTAATATCAAACTTGTGATCATCCAGATGATGTGAAATGCTATGAAAATTACTGGATACCACATGAATACCTGAACACTCACTTGGGAAGTTTTCTCAAACTCTGCAACACATTTCCATTATATAATGTCTTAAGTGAAATGGTAAGGCTTTGATTGTTTATATAATAATTATGAATCGAGATTATGAGTGGATTCATAGTTTTCCCACTCATTCTATCACTTCATGGGATGCGTTGGTAAGGAAATCTCTCTCTCACTTGGTCCCACCTTCCAAGTCAATGGATATTTTGGTAAAATTTTTAAATTTCAATTAATTCAGATTGGAATTACTCCTCTTCTTGGGAATTCTTTAAAAATTTGATTAGAAAATTCCCTCATCACAAAATTGAAATATGGATTTTAATTCCCCCATTTCATAAGGTTTTATCACATGGTAATATGTCTATTTAGGATGTCAAAACTAGTGGGTCACTGATGAAGAATCTACCAAAGGAAATATACAACCTACTAGTTGGAATGGAAAGAACAAAATTCCAATTTAATACTAAAGGAATACAGAGAAGATGCATGCACATGATTGACAATAATAGTTGTATGGTGGCATAAGTAGAATCTATAGAAAAAATATCGACATAATGATAGGAAAACAACAAGACTAAGGTACATATACATAAGAGGTAAATTATTTTTATTAAAATCGTTGTAATCAATTTTAGGGTTGGAAGACACAACAACCGAACTAAGGAAAACAATTTCATCCAAGATAAAAACATTTTCAACCTCAACATAGAGGGTCCACATCAATAATTCAAGTCCATAACTTGGAAGAGGCATTGGCTACATTTAAGATCATCAATAGGGCTGCAATCAAATAGATAACGGTATAATCAATGATCAAAAAGTCCACACTATGAAATCTAGAGATTCAAGTTGGATAGTTCACTGAGAATCTTATAGAGAGACCAATGTGAGAAATACCAAGATTCTCAAAAATTCACCCAAGGTAATATTTTAAAGTAATTGGAATTTGAAGTGGAAAAGTCACAAAGGACCATCTTGAATCAAGAAATAGAAAAAAAGAACAAAATACTGAAAAAAGAAGTTGAAGAGATAGAAATTAACAATGAGAATGTAGCTACTGAAAATTCTGAAGAAGAACCACCTATATAAAAAAAGAGACCGTCTTTCCAGAGAATCTAGCATAATTTAATATTGAAACACCAAAATTAAATTTCATTGAACACTTTAAAAATTTTAATATTAATATTTCTTTCACATCGTCTCTCTAAAACATGCCAAACTATTCAAAATTAATGAAATAGATAATTATTAATAAAAGGAAATTAGAGGAAATGGGCACCATACCATTCACACATGAGTGTTCAACTGTAGTATAAAAAAACCCGCTCAACAAGCAAGAAGATCTGGTTAGATTTTCAATTCCTATATTTATTAGGGATTATAAATTTGGAAAATAATTGTGTGATTTATTTTAAAGAATTAATATTATGTCATACACCACCTTCAAAATTCTAGTATTAGAAGGACTAAATACCAAAAGAGTTTCAATTAAATTAATAAACTCTATAGTGAAATTCCCATGAGGAATATTTGAATATTTTTTTAATGATATTAGATAAATTTAACTTTCTTGTGGATTAATTGGTGCTATATATGGAAGATGAATATATACCCATCATTTTGAGAGTCCACTAGGTTTGTGATGATAGACGTACAAATATGAGAACCCCGTTTGAGTGTTGGTAGCAAGAAAATAACTTTCAATATTAAATGAGAAATAAAGAATTGTGATGCGAGAGAAGATGATGAGCTGGGGCAAGACAAAATAATCATAGATGGTGAGTCTAATTAACTTTAATAAGTATATGAGGTAGGTGCTATTATAAAAGATAAAATACAAATTAAAAGTAATAAAAAGATAATATGGAATATGAGAGGTAAAAACACTAACACCAGAGGAGCAACTAATACAATCAAGTTTTAAAAAAGGAAACAAGTATGGTTAGTACATGATCCTTCTTTTAGTTATTTTGGATTAAAGAAACACTAGTGGATTGGACCAATGTAAACTGAGAAAGTGTTGCTAGTGTAAGAGTTAAGCTACTTAAAGAGGAAGTATATGGACTAACCTATATGTATAGGTCACATCTGAGTCTATTCCCCAAATAGGTAAAATATTTTCAATCATCTCTCACATGAGCTGAAGTTTAAATTGGTAAGGTTGATAAAACAATGTTAAAAAAAGTTATTCTATGAGCTTACCTGAGTTTTTAGTATTTTCTTTATTTTTTTCTTTATGTACATGTACTCTACCAAATCTTTTAAATTTCATTAAACATGGCCTGCACTCTGACTTGTATGTTTTCATCTTTAAGGGCCATCAAGACACTGGAATGTTTCCTGACAAAGATTAGTAGAGATTATACACATCATGAATATGATGTAAGAATAACATACACAACTAAAATTAAATCAACATTGAATTG
This sequence comes from Viscum album, assembly GCA_963277665.1. Lineage (NCBI taxonomy): Eukaryota > Viridiplantae > Streptophyta > Magnoliopsida > Santalales > Viscaceae > Viscum > Viscum album. The sequence goes on along the minus strand of OY728153.1, from coordinate 1,544,081,080 downwards.
GGCGTAAGTATTTTAATTATGTATTTTTCAATTGTATTCCCCAAATTTAATTGTTTTGGAGTTTTAACTACCAATTTCTTACCCTACCTTGATTATTTATTTAATCAATTGATCTAGAAGACAAAAAATGATTAGGATAATTTCATGCTATGTTTAAAATTTCATTATCAATAAATTTGAATGAGAAAAATGGGGAAAATAACTCGTAGAGATAAACATGGGGGTTTAGATTTAGCAAATCATGGTTTAGGGGAGCATGCTATTTTTTAAATGAAAAATTTCTGATATTTTGTCTTCATTGAATTTTTAATATTTACATTAATTTATTTAATTATTTGTATTCATTGTCTTAAGTGATTATTCTGACTATTCATCTTATTCCTGAGACATTCTATGACCAAATATTTCCCACTCCAATAGTATATTTCTTGAGAGACTCAGGCATTTTCTCTTCTAGATTTTTTTTGAAATCTTATCAAAGATATAACCAAAGAAAACCACTTATAATACAATTAAGGCATATTTTTGTTTATCCATTTATCCTTAAACCAACCTTATATTAATTTTTTATGCAATAATAATACATGAATTAAATTTTAGGAGAATAGCCAAGTTACAAGCCTAATATTTAAAGTCCTACATTAGTTTTGGTAGATTACATGATATTTAAAAGAATAAGTATATAAGATAGACTATCTAAGGAGGATTAAGATATATTGCAGTGATGATAATTTATTTGGGTTTTTTTTATGATTTGTGGAGAGGCCATTTTTTATTCATTTTACTTTATTATTCACCTGTATTTCTAAAAAAATGATAAAAAATAATAATAAATAAAAAATCATTTTTGTTATAGGAGGATCCAAAATCACTATTGCTAGACTAACAATATTTCGATCGTATGTGTTTAGGTGATGGATGTGATATTTGACTCGAACATAACATAAAAAAAAAGAAAACGAAAAAAAGAGATCAAGTTTGAATGATTTATTCATTATGCTTACTTTTATCATGAGACCACTTTGATCTTTTTAGGGGGAATATAGAGGTGAAATATGTAAATAGATATTTCCATTTTGAATATTTATTTTGATATCATGGAAAGTACTTTAGAGAAAATCCTACTTTTGAGATTTAAATTTTTTATATCATTTACCTACCATTCCTAAGCCTTAAATTCATTTGAAACTAAAGAAAAATACATCATGATAATTGTGATCTCTATATTTACATAGTGGAGTTTTAAGATGCCATTAAAGACTATGAAAAGTTACATGTTTTGAGGTATGTGAAGAACTATATTTTAAAATTATACCATGACGATGAGTGGAAAAATTGAAAGTGAGGTATATTGGAAATGTCATGATTATTTATAATGAATTGAAAATGAAATGCATCAAAAGGTGTAGATATTTCAAAATGAGAAATGTAAAATTCTTTGTTGATTTATTTCTTTGAAAATTGAGGTGTTGATGAATTTTCCTATGTGATGATTGAATATTTAATTCCCATTTAATTAATTACTTTTATTGATATTGATTTTAAATCATGTTATGGTGAGTGTCCTTTTTAGTATATTGATATTATATCCTTAAGGACTGGTCTAAATTTAGGTGTGGGGGGTTTGATACATACATTTCATGCATACTTTTTATTATTAAAATACATTAATTTTAGGAATTAAATGAATAGTTATTGCCCATATATTTTATGATATTGTAAATATTTTTAAGGATACAATAATTTTGGAAGACAATTAAAAGAATCCAAAATGATAATGATTTTCTTTCAAAAGAAGGCTTTCTATGACAAAAGATGATCAAAAGTACTTCCAAAGGGCCATAACTGAATATTCCGGGTGAAATGAAGTTTAGAGGGATAAAAAAACATGTTTTAAATCATAATTTTTTATTTTACAATGTAAAAATCCCAGGAAATAAGGCATAAGACCAATCTACGAAGAGAAAAGGAACTCAGGAGAGGAAATCCATGGGCCACAGTGTAACGCCCCGACCCTAGTTACCCAGAGTCGGTGCATTATTACATAACATTGGCATGATCACAAGAAAGATCAAATCTCGAAAGACCGATTGGTTTAGTAGCCTTGGAAACACTAGATATATTCATAAGTTTTACATTACATCATAAAATGAAAAACTACTACAAAAACATAATGTCTCCATAATCCACACTCATATCCCCAAATAATATCCCTGCAGGTCATTCATAATTTACTTCTTCACTTCCTGGGAAAAATAAAACATAGAAAAGGGGTGAGCTCAAATGCCCAGTAAGGATAAAAATATAGCAGAAACTTTCATAAATAAGAATAAACATTTAAGGAAATGTATAACTAAAACAAAAGCCTTTCAAACATGAACTTTCAACATGGTATGGCATAAATAAAATGAAATAATGCCATTTACTTATTCACATGGATATTTTACTAATCGAATAATCACATGAAAAAATCAATAACCACTTTCATAATGTTGGAATGCATAATGCCAGACTATCATAACCACATAGTCAAGGCCTCGTGCCAAGACTACAAATAAGATTTTGTCAAGGCCTTGTGCCATGACACTAGTTTGTCTCATGAGACCTACCGATGCATCGAGGAGCTATAGCGGGCTCCACCCGTCACATATCAAGTCCAATGCATTCCCATATGAAAAGGTTTAAACATAACATAAACATTCGTATTAAAACTAGCATACGAAATTTCAATACTTTCACCATAAACTATGAATGGTATAAAAATAGCACATCCACAGTCAAACATATCACAAAACCTTCAATACAATATAGAAGTTTTGTATCATAATAAATCAACTTCAAATAATCTTAAAATCCATCAAAGGATGTTGACATAGATGAAATCAAAATTCTTTTTAAGGAAATATCTCATTTTATTTTGAAATAATTTAAGATCCATATAAAATAAAACATTTTCTTTGAAAATATTCTTATAAGATTGTAAGGAAAGCTTTGAATATTTTATAACGGCGGAAAATAACCGCACCCGCCGTATAAGTTTTAAAAAAAAACATTCTTATCTTAATTCTGTCGAAAAGGTTAAAAAGCACCTTGTTTGGAAAACGACGGAAAGATTCCCTTATAAACCTCTTATAAAAAGTCAAACAAGGGTATAAATTACTTTAACCCATATTCTTTTAAATATTAAAAATGTTTTGAAATACATTTTGAAGAAACATGGATGTGGATGATAACGAGATCCCAGTAGATTATTACGTATAAACAACCTCGGATAATGAAGAGATTGTCAAATAACCCTTACCTTGTACTTTTCCTTGGTTGGGGTAGGTTAACCTCCTGTATAATGGTGAAATAATTGTTATTAAATTATAAAATAATCATATACATTATTATGATATCATATATGATCTTTTAATATTGATTTGATAATAATATCTTAGTATTATCGTTGTTTCGGGTGTGATCTTACACGTTTTCTTTTGTATGTTTTGTTACGTAAGACATGTTTGTAAAGGATAGGTTGTATATTATTCATATCCAGAATGATATCAAGTATTTAAAAATCATTTTTAAATCATCAAATGATAGTTATACTTGAATGGATATGATGGAGAATGAATCTCATCGCATTCGTGGAGACGGTAGTCCGTACGTACACACGAGCGACAATATCATTCTTTTGATATTAAAATAATATATAAATGGATGTTATATCATATATACAGAATAATTAACATGTTATATTTATTATTTACATGAGTTTCACATCATTATTATACCCATCCAAATAATAATATATTGAATAACAATTACACCACGACGTGGAGACGGTAAGCCGTACGTACGCACGTATGGTGACATGTTATTCAAAGGGTGGATAGAATACTGAATATGGTTGTACTATATTTATAATAACATCACAGTATATGTGAGATAATGGAGTTATTATTTTAGAATGGTAACAACAAAGGAAGAAGAAGTGGAAGAAGAAATGAACTTGGAAAAGGGTGGTGAAATCATTACCTCTTCTTCGGGCTCTTCCTTTTGATTTGATCAAAAGGGCTCCTTAGGTTGGTTTTCTGATCAAACTAAGGCCTCTAGGCTGTAGTGAGGGAAGTTGGGAGAGTATTTGGGCAGATTTTGTCCGAACCAAAATGCTTTGAAGGTGTGAAGAAATGAGAAGGAGTGGTCTCCTTTTATAAGGGAGAGGAGGGGCTCTTTAGGAAAGAGTGAAAGTATTACTTTATAATATAATTATATTCGGTTTATAATGGTCCAAAAATCATTGAGGTCGAAGATAAAATTACTCATATTCTAAATAACATCAACCAATAAGAATTGGACAGGTTTTAGATAATATTTTAATCATTATAATCTTATTTATTTAAATGATTTATTAATGAGGTAAACATTGCATCATTATTGTGTCATTAATAATTTAAATTATTTGATGTCTAAAAATTATAAATAAAATATCATTATGTAGGAAATCTTATTATATTTCTAAAGAATATTTATAATCAAAAATCCAACATGTATAACCCTATGTAAAAATTGTTCTTCTAAAAGATGTAAGCTTATGCCATTTTTATTTTTATTTTAACTTTATTAATATAATGTGTCCCTACCACATACAAGTGGCTCTAAGGGGTCACAAAATCGACCCAAGGATGCCCATGGTCGGTTATGTGTCCACCAATATGGTTAGGACACGTTTTAGGGTAATTTTTTATTATTATAATATTATTTTTTAACCCTTATTTGCCGGATTTACCCTTTAACCATGGTAAATAAAATATTTACCGCAGTAATTATTCAAAATGTGTAAAAATAAAAGTTACCTATTTACATAATTTGGAAATCCTGATTACAAATATGTAATCCATTTTTCCAAATTCAAAACACAGAAGTGGCAGAAATTAATTTAAAATTAATTCCCGTTGTTAAAATAAAAAGCGTGTTTTTAAGAGATAATAACTATCAAAAGATTGACACTTGTTTATGTCTGGTTTAATTGTGAAATTATGTCCAATGACAAACATTAAATTAAATGGTAAAAATATATTCTAAATATACTTTAAAACCACTCAAATTCATAATTTATCAATATTAATTATTTTGATTAAAAAAGTTGATTTTAATTAAAATTTAGTAATTTTCACTATTCATCAAAATATAAAAGTTATCCGAAAAGTACCAAAATTTCACCCTAGGCTAATTTCAATATTCTGAATCCAAAAATGAAGTCCATTTTGAAATATAAAATATATATAATTTTAAAAAGTAGGTATTACTATTCATAACGGCTAGTTTGATTGGTTGTTAGAACTCGGTGTTGCGTACAACACACGCTATCGCATTAATCAAAGAGAAGTGTACCATAGAAGCTTGGGGTGTTACATTCTCCCGTCCTTGAAATAATTGCGTCCTCGCAATTTCTATGGTATTACTGCATAAAAATACTCGGGTGGTTCTTCATCATAAGTTCCTCGGGTTCCCACGTTGCCTCTTCCATCTTATGATTTCTCCACAAAACGTTTACCAGACGCGTCGTCCGGTTTCTCAGTACTTCTTCTCTTGTATCAAGAATCCTGACAGGCTCTTCACAATAAGACAGATCGGGTTCCAGTTATAATTTCTCATAGGTGAGTACATGCGTTGGATCAGGCATGTATTTCCTCAATAGAGATATGTGGAACACATCATGAACTTTGGAGGGACTTGGCGGCATTGCCAATTGGTAAGATACAACCCCAATTCGTTCTAGAATTTCGAAGGGTCCGATGTACCTGGGACTCAATTTACCTTTCTTACCAAAACGTATGACTCCCTTCCATGGAGATACCTTCAGGAAAACATGATCACCGACTTGAAATTCCAAATCCTTCCTTCAATTATCGGCATAGCTCTTCTTCCTACTTTGGGCTGCTTTGATGTGATTTTGGATTACCTTCACCTTTTCCACCGTTTCCTCCACCAGTTCTGGGCCTACAAGTTTTCTTTCACCAACCTCATCCCAACAGGTTGGTGTACGACATCTCTTTCTGTATAACGCTTCATATGGTGCCATCTGAATATTCGAATGGAAGCTATTGTTATAGGAAAATTCTACCAGTGGTAAATATTGATCCCACATACCTTGAAAGTCAAGTGAGCAAGATCTCAACATGTCTTCGAGGGTTTGAATAGTCCGTTCTGATTGTCCATCTGTCTGAGGGTGGTAAGCAGTGCTCAAATGAAGTTCAGTATCCAGGTATTTCTGAAGACTTTTCCAAAATCTTGAAGTAAAACGGGGATCACGATCAGAAACAATCGATAGGGGTACTCTATGAAGTCTCATAACTTCATTAATGTATAGTCTTGCTAGACGTTCCAGGGGTAGATCTTCTCTTATAGCAAGAAAATGTGCTGACTTGGTAAGACAATCAACAATAACCCATATTGCATCGTTCCTTCTAGGAGTCTTTGGTAGCCCCATGACAAAGTCCATCGTAATATTGTCCCATTTCCACTCCGGTATGGGAAGAGGTTGCATGACTCCTCCAGGCTGTTGCCTTCCAGCTTTCACGTGTTGACAAACCATACATCTTGACACAAAATCAGCAATCTCCCTCTTCATGTTGTCCCACCAAAAATGTTCCTTCAAATCTCTATACATTTTGGTGCTCCCAGGGTGTATAGAGAAATTGGAACTATGAGCATCATCCAGTAATTCCCTTTTTAGATCAGGTAAATCGGGAACACAAAGCCTCTTCCCGAATTTCAAAATTCCAACTTCATACACAAAGTCTCTCAATCTACCATCATTCACAGCTTTAATCTTCTTCTGAAATTCTTCATCATCGGTCTGAGAACTCTTAATCCTTTCTAGTAAAGATGGTTTGGCAACCATTTGAAAAAGCATTGATGTTTCACCTTCCCTGGTTATTCCCATGTCCATCTTCACTAGATCAATGAAAATTGGATCCCTTTCAATTCTCATATTGTTCAAAACTCCATGGTCTTTTCTACTCAAAGCATCTTCCACCTTGTTTGCCTTCCCCGGGTGGTAGTGTATCGTACAATCATAATCCTTGAGTAATTCAAGCCATCTCCTTTGCCTCATGTTGAGTTCTTTTTGTAAGAAAATATACTTCAAACTCTTGTGATCAGTATAAATCTCACATTTTTCACCATAGAGGTAGTGTCTCCATATCTTCAAAGAAAAGATCACAGCTGCTAACTCAAGATCATGAGTAGGATAGTTTTGTTCATGAATTTTCAACTGTCGTGATGCATAGGCAATAACTCTATCATTCTGCATAAGGACACAACCAAGTCCTTTCTTTGATGCATCACTATAAATAACGAACCCATCATTCCCCGATGGTAGAGTCAATATAGGAGCATTGACTAATCTTCTCTTCAGTTCTTCGAAACATTCTTCACACTCTTTTTTCCAAATAAATTTAACCCCTTTACGTGTGAGCTTCGTTAATGGGTTAGCCAATCGGGCAAAATTCTGGACGAAACGTCGATAATAACCTGCCAAACCAATAAAACTACGTACCTCAGTTATACTCGTAGGTGCTGGCCATTCTTGGATTTCCTTGGTCTTATAAGGATCAACTGAGATTCCATCTTTAGAGACAATATGGCCAAGAAAAGAAATATCCTGAAGCCAGAATTCACACTTGCTAAACTTCCCATATAATTAATGCCTCCTCAGAGTCTTCAAGATAATGCGCAAGTGATTTTCATGATCTTCGTAGGTTTTGGAGTATACCAAGATATCATCAATAAATACCACCACAAATTCATCGAGATACTCCTTGAAAACTCTATTCATCAGATCCATGAATACAGATGGTGCATTAGTCAATCCAAACGGCATTACAGTAAACTCGTAATGCCCGTACCTGGTTCAAAATGCTGTCTTCAGAATGTCTTCCTTCTTCACACACAACTGATGGTATCCAGATTGAAGGTCAATCTTTGAAAAGTATTGAGCTCCATGCAATTGGTCAAATAAATCATCAATGCGAGGTAGGGGATACTTGTTCTTTATCGCTATAGCATTGATCTCCCTGTAGTCGATACATAACCTCATAGATCCATCTTTCTTTTTAACAAAAAGAACAGGGGCTCCCCATGGAGAAACACTAGGGCGAATAAATCACTTATTACTCAATTACTCTAGTTGTTTCTTTAGTTCGACTAACTCTACAGTGGCCATTCTATAAGGGGTCTTCGATATAGGCCTTGATCCAGGAATCAAATCAATGGAAAACTCAACTTCTCGTTCTGGAGGATGTCCAGGTAAATCTTCCGGAAATACATCTACAAATTCTTTCACAACAGGTACATCCTCTATTTGAACATTCCTTTCCTCACCCGCAGTTATTTCATTCTCTTCCTCCCCAATAATTGAATTTAGTTGAGCTACTGGGGGTGGATCTAAATAAGAATTAGGTGGTGACGATTCTGCTATAAAGATAAGGTGTTCCTTATCATTATCATCAAGAAGCGTAACCTCTTTCTTCTTACAATAAATCTTCGCATCATAGTCCGAAAGCCAGCCCATACCGAGGATTATATCAAACTCAATCATAGGTATGACGATGAGATCAGCAGATAAAGAAAATTTATGTGCTCTAATGGGGACTGATTCACAAAACTTTGTTGTAATGATACTTCCCTTAGGAGTTTTAACTGACAACTCCCTTATTAAATCAAATTGGAAATATCTAATTTTCTTAGCAAACTGGGAAGATATGAAACAATGCGACGATCCAGAGTCAAATAATGCATTTACTAAACTTGAGGAAACCATTAAATTACCTACCACCACGTCTTTTGGAGCTTCTACCTCTACAGTAGTGATAGCATAAGCCTGGCCTCGATCCCTTGGCCTTTTCTGAGGTAAGTTCTCCTGACGCTTAGGACATTCATTCGCATAATGTCCCATCTCCCTGCAATTGTAGCACTGAACGTTGGTGGCTTCCTTCTTCCCTTTGCAATCACGAGCTTGGTGGCCTTTTTCACCACACTTGTAACAGACTCCCATTCCCTTCAAGCAAGCACCGGGGTGTTTCTTCCCACATTTACCACATGATGGATATTCAACCTTTCCTTTCTTCCCCTTATTTCCATTCCCAGATTGATCAGCAGGCCTCTTCTTCTCTTTCTTTGCTTTAAAGTCATAAGACTTAGAGAATTTCTTTTCGGTATTGATAGCACATGAGACAATGTATTCGTACAACGAAAAGGATTGTGAGACTAATGCTCGACGGAGAAATGGTTTTAAACCATCAAAGAAACGATCAATCTTACTTCTTTGGTTACGTATACAATCACCAGCGTACCTTGTTAACCTTGTAAAGTTAGCCTCATACTTTGTGACATTCTCATCCTCCTTTTGTCTCAGACTTAGAAATTGCCTTTCCATATCTGCTCGATGGTCGCGAGGAAAGTATTTTTCTAAAAACAGATATTTGAACTCCCTTCATTCCATATTTGATACTTCATCATCTTCCTTCGTATTTTGAATCAATAACCACCATTGATCAGCATCTCCAGTGAGGCGGTAAACTGCCATGATAACTTATTCCCTTTCACTGCTCCCCAAAGCCTGAAATATTTTCTGTAGGGAAAATATCCATTGCTCAGCTACTAAGGTATTTTTATTCCCATTGAACGTTGGTGGTTGTTGCCTCATGAATCGATCTAACATTGATCCTCCATGCTGCGGATCAGGGTGCTCCATACGGGTAAGGTTATTATTCATAACCTGAGTAAGTTGCCCCAGTATGGTGATTAGCTGATCGGCACCAGTTGCATCACCAGCCCCACTATAATTATCTTGAGCAGGAGGGAAATCCCTACATGGAGTGCGTGCATTGATACGGTTTCCATTTCTTCCACTAGGCGCCATTTCTAAACAATGGCATAAACTAGATCAGTTTATGAATCAAAATACATAATCACATACTTATAAAACACTCAACATAAATTGAACTATTTATGGATATAATCCATAATCATAAAAATATTTTCTTTGAGGAATTATATACTCATAAACCCTTCATAATGATTTGTAAAGAAAATGAGAGTTATCCTAAGCATATCCCCCGGGAGTGTCGTAACCAAGAGTGCAGCAAGGCCCATTGTCGTGCACCAGTTCCCGTTCGAGTCTAGCTCAAAGCGGTGTTTTCGGGTTTTACCCCTAGGTACATCTGTTCCAGAGCCGCCTCTACCTGCTCGTATCCAGACAGGGATGTATTTCTCGGAAAACTCACAAAATCTCTACAATACCAAAATTCTAGGTAGTTCTTCTATACTAATCCTCAATGTTCATCTTAGGTCTACGTGCTCTAATCAGAGTTTATCTAAATCTAGCTTCCAAGGTTTGTACTAAAATTCCTCTGATACCAACTGTAACGCCCCAACCCTAGTTACCCAGAGTCGGTGCATTATTACATAACATTGGCATGATCACAAGAAAGATCAAATCTCGAAAGACCGATTGGTTTAGTATCCTTGGAAACACTAGATATATTCATAAGTTTTACATTACATCATAAAATGAAAAACTACTACAACAACATAATGTCTCCATAATCCACACTCATATCCCCACATAATATCCCTGCAGGTCATTCATAATTTACTTCTTCACTTCCAGGGAAAAATAAAACATAGAAAAGGGGTGAGCTCAAATGCCCAGTAAGGATAACAATATAGCGGAAACTTTCATAAATAAGAATAAACATTTAAGGCAATGTATAACTAAAACAAAAGCCTTTCAAACATGAACTTTCAACATGGTATGGCATAAATAAAATGAAATAATTCCATTTACTTATTCACATGGATATTCTACTAATCGAATAATCACATGCAAAAATCAATAACCACTTTCATAATGTTGGAATGCATAATGCCAGACTATCATAACCACATAGTCAAGGCCTCGTGCCAAGACTACAAATAAGATTTTGTCAAGGCCTTGTGCGAAGACACTAGTTTGTCTCATGAGACCTACCGATGCATCGAGGAGCTATAGCGGGCTCCACCCGACACATATCAAGTCCAATGCATTCCCATATGAAAAGGTTTAAACATAACATAAACATTCGTATTAAAACTAGCATACGAAATGTCAATACTTTCACCATAAACTATGAATGATATAAAAATAGCACATCCACAGTCAAACATATCACAAAACCTTCAATACAATATAGAAGTTTTGTATCATAATAAATCAACTTCAAATAATCTTAAAATCCATCAAAGGATGTTGACATAGATGAAATCAAAATTCTTTTTAAGGAAATATCTCATTTTATTTTGAAATCATTTAAGATCCATATAAAATAAAACATTTTCTTTGAAAATATTCTTATAAGCTTGTAAGGAAAGCTTTGAATATTTTATAACGGCGGAAAATAACCGCACCCGCCGTATAAGTTTTTTAAAAAAAACATTCTTATCTTAATTCTGTCGAAAAGGTTAAAAAGCACCTTGTTTGGAAAACGACGGAAAGATTCCCTTATAAACCTCTTATAAAAAGTCAAACAAGGGTATAAATGACTTTAACCCATATTCTTTTAAATATTAAAAATGTTTTGAAATACATTTTGAAGAATCATGGATGTGGATGATAACGAGATCCCAGTAGATTATTACGTATAAACGACCTCGGATAATGAAGAGATTGTGAAATAACCCTTACCTTGTACTTTTCCTTGGTTGGGGTAGGTTAACCTCCTGTATAATGGTGAAATAATTGTTATGAAATTATAAAATAATCATATAAATTATTATGATATCATATATGATCTTTTAATATTGATTTGATAATAATATCTTAGTATTATCGTTGTTTCGGGTGTGATCTTACTTGTTTTCTTTTGTATGTTTTGTTACATAAGACATGTTTGTAAAGGATAGGTTGTATATTATTAATATCCAGAATGATATCAAGTCTTTAAAAATCATTTTTAAATCATCAAATGATAATTATACTTGAATGGATATGATGGAGAATGAATCTCATCGCATTCGTGGAGACGGTAGTCAGTACGTACACACGAGCGACAATATCATTCTTTTGATATTAAAATAATATATAAATGGATGTTATATCATATATACAGAATAATTAACATGTTATATTTATTATTTACATGAGTTTCACATCATTATTATACCCATCCAAATAATAATATATTGAATAACAATTACACCACGACGTGGAGACGGTAAGCCGTACGTACGCACGTATGGTGACATGTTATTCAAAGGGTGGATAGAATACTGAATATGGTTGTACTATATTTATAATAACATCACAGTATATGTGAGATACTGGAGTTATTATTTTAGAATGGTAACAACAAAGGAAGAAGAAGTGGAAGAAGAAATGAACTTGGAAAAGGGTGGTGAAATCATTACCTCTTTTTCGGGCTCTTCCTTTTGATTTGATCAAAAGGGCTCCTTAGGTTGGCTTTATGATCAAACTAAGGCCTCTAGGCTGTAGTGAGGGAAGTTGGGAGAGTATTTGGGCAGAGTTTGTCCGAACCAAAATGCTTTGAAGGTGTGAAGAAATGAGAAGGAGTGGTCTCCTTTTATAAGGGAGAGGAGGGGCTCTTTAGGAAAGAGTGAAAGTATTACTTTATAATATAATTATATTCGGTTTATAATGGTCCAAAAATCATTGAGGTCGAATATAAGATGACTCATATTCTAAATAACATCAACCAATAAGAATTGGACAGGTTTTAGATAATATTTTAATCATTATAATCTTATTTATTTAAATGATTTATTAATGAGGTAAACATTGCATCATTATTGTGTCATTAATAATTTAAATTATTTGATGTCTAAAAATTATAAATAAAATATCATTATGTAGGAAATCATTTTATATTTCTAATGAATATTTATAATCGAAAATCCAACATGTATAACCCTATGTAAAAATTGTTCTTCTAAAAGATGTAAGCTTATGCCATTTTTATTTTTATTTTAACTTTATTAATATAATGTGTCCCTACCACATACAAGTGGCTCTAAGGGGTCACAAAATCGACCCAAGGATGCCCATGGTCGGGTATGTGTCCACCAATAAGGTTAGGATACGTTTTATGGTAATTTTTTATTATTATAATATTATTTTTTAACCCTTATTTTCCGGATTTACCCTTTAACCATGGTAAATAAAATATTTACCGCAGTAATTATTCAAAATGTGTAAAAATAAAAGTTACCTATTTACATAATTTGGACATCCTGATTCCAAATATGTAATACATTTTTCCAAATTCAAAACACAGAAGTGGCAGAAATTAATTTAAAATTAATTCCCGTTGTTAAAATAAAAAGCGTGTTTTTAAGAGATAATAACTATCAAAAGATTGACACTTGTTTATGTCTGGTTTAATTGTGAAATTATGTCCAATGACAAAAATTAAATTAAATGGTAAAAATATATTCTAAATATACTTTAAAACCACTCAAATTCATAATTTATCAATATTAATTATTTTGATTAAAAAAGTTGATTTTAATTAAAATTTAGTAATTTTCACTATTCATCAAAATATAAAAGTTATCCGAAAAGTACCAAAATTTCACCCTAGGCTAATTTCAATATTCTGAATCCAAAAATAAAGTCCATTTTGAAATATAAAATATATATAATTTTAAAAAGTAGGTATTACTATTCATAACGGCTAGTTTGATTGGTTGTTAGAACTCGGTGTTGCGTACAACACACGCTATCGCATTAATCAAAGAGAAGTGTACCGTAGAAGCTTGGGGTGTTATATTCTCCCCTCCTTGAAATAATTGCGTCCTCGCAATTTCTAGGGTATTACTGCATAAAAAGACTCGGGTGGTTCTTCATCATAAGTTCCTCGGGTTCCCACGTTGCCTCTTCCATCTTATGATTTCTCCACAAAACTTTTACCAGACGCGTCGTCCGGTTTCTCAGTACTTCTTCTCTTGTATCAAGAATCCTGACAGGCTCTTCACAATAAGACAGATCGGGTACCAGTTCTAATTTCTCATAGGTGAGTACATGCGTTGGATTAGGCATGTATTTTCCTCAACAGAGATACGTGGAACACATCATGAACTTTGGAGAGACTTGGCAGCATTGCCAATCGGTAAGCTATAACCCCAATTCGTTCTAGAATTTCGAAGGGTCCGATGTACCTGGGACTCAATTTACCTTTCTTACCAAAACGTATGACTCACTTCCATGGAGATACCTTCAGGAAAACATGATCACCGACTTGAAATTCCAAATCCTTCCTTCGATTATCGGCATAGCTCTTCTGCCTACTTTGGGCTGCTTTTATGTGATTTTGGATTACCTTCACCTTTTCCACCGTTTCCTCCACCAGTTCTGGGCCTACAAGTTTTCTTTCACCAACCTCATCCCAACAGGTTGGTGTACGACATCTCTTTCTGTATAACGCTTCATATGGTGCCATCTGAATACTCGAATGGAAGCTATTGTTATAGGAAAATTCTACCAGTGGTAAATATTGATCCCACATACTTTGAAAGTCAAGTGAGCAAGATCTCAACATGTCTTCGAGGGTTTGAATAGTCCGTTCTTATTGTCCATCTGTCTGAGGGTGGTAAGCAGTGCTCAAATGAAGTTCAGTATCCAGGGATTTCTGAAGACTTTTCCAAAATCTTGAAGTAAAACGGGGATCACGATTAGAAACAATCGATAGGGGTACTCCATGAAGTCTCACAACTTCATTAATGTATAGTCTTGCTAGACGTTCCAGGGGTAGATCTTCTCTTATAGCAAGAAAATGTGCTGACTTGGTAAGACGATCAGCAATAACCCATATTGCATCGTTCCTTCTAGGAGTCTTTGGTAGCCCCATGACAAAGTCCATCGTAATATTGTCCCATTTCCACTCCGGTATGGGAAGAGGTTGCATGACTCCTCCAGGCTGTTGCCTTCCAGCTTTCACTTGTTGACAAACCATACATCTTGACACAAAATCAGCAATCTCCCTCTTCATGTTGTCCCACCAAAAATGTTCCTTCAAATCTCTATACATTTTGGTCCTCCCAGGGTGTATAGAGAAATTGGAACTATGAGCATCATCCAGCAATTCCCTTTTTAGATCAGGTAAATCAGGAACACAAAGTCTCTTCCCGAATTTCAAAATTCCATATTCATACCCAAAGTCTCTCAATCTACCATCATTCACAGCTTTAATCTTCTTCTGAAATTCTTCATCATCGGTCTGAGAACTCTTAATCCTTTCTAGTAAATATGGTTTGGCAACCATTTGAAAAAGCATTGATGTTTCACCTTCCCTGGTTATTCCCATGTCCATCTTCACTAGATCAATGAAAATTGGATCCCTTTCAATTCTCATATTGTTCAAAACTCCATGGTCTTTTCTACTCAAAGCATCTGCCACCTTGTTTGCCTTCCCCGGGTGGTAGTGTATCGTACAATCATAATCCTTGAGTAATTCAAGCCATCTCCTTTGCCTCATGTTGAGTTCTTTTTGTGAGAAAATATACTTCAAACTCTTGTGATCAGTATAAATCTCACATTTTTCACCATAGAGGTAGTGTCTCCATATCTTCAAAGCAAAGATCACAGCTGCTAACTCAAGATCATGAGTAGGATAGTTTTGTTTATGAATTTTCAACTGTCGTGATGCATAGGCAATAACTCTATCATTCTGCATAAGGACACAACCAAGTCCTTTCTTTGATGCATCACTATAAATAACGAACCCATCATTCCCCGATGGTAGAGTCAATATAGGAGCATTGACTAATCTTCTCTTCAGTTCTTCGAAACATTCTTCACACTCTTTTGTCCAAATAAATTTAACCCCTTTACGTGTGAGCTTCGTTAATGGGTTAGCCAATCGGGCGAAATTCTGGACGAAACGTCGATAATAACCTGCCAAACCAATAAAACTACGTACCTCAGTTATACTCGTAGGTGCTGGACATTCTTGGATTGCCTTGGTCTTATAAGGATCAATAGAGATTCCATCTTTAGAGACAATATGGCCAAGAAAAGAAATATCCTGAAGCCAGAATTCACACTTGCTAAACTTCCCATATAATTAATGCCTCCTCAGAGTCTTCAAGATAATGAGGAAGTGATTTTCATGATCTTCGTAGGTTTTGGAGTATACCAAGATATCATCAATAAATACCACCAAAAATTCATCGAGATACTCCTTGAAAACTCTATTCATCAGATCCATGAATACAGATGGTGCATTATTCAATCCAAACGGCATTACAGTAAACTCGTAATGCCCGTACCTGGTTCAAAATGCTGTCTTCGGAATGTCTTCCTTCTTCACACACAACTGATGGTATCCAGATCGAAGGTCAATCTTTGAAAAGTATTGAGCTCCATGCAATTGGTCAAATAAATCATCAATGCGAGGTAGGGGATACTTGTTCTTTATCGCTATAGCATTGATCTCCCTGTAGTCGATACATAACCTCATAGATCCATCTTTCTTTTTAACAAAAAGAACAGGGGCTCCCCATGGAGAAACACTAGGGCGAATAAATCCCTTATTACTCAATTCCTCTAGTTGTTTCTTTAGTTCGACTAACTCTACAATGGCTATTCTATAAGGGGTCTTCGATATAGGCCTTGATCCAGGAATCAAATCAATGGAAAACTCAACTTCTCGTTCTGGAGGATGTCCAGGTAAATCTTCCGGAAATACATCTACAAATTCTTTCACAACAGGTACATCCTCTATTTGAACATTCCTTTCCTCACCCGCAGTTATTTCATTCTCTTCCTCCCCAATAATTGAATTTAGTTGAGCTACTGGGGGTGGATCTAAATAAGAATTAGGTGGTGACGATTCTGCTCTAAAGATAAGGTGTTCCTTATCATTATCATAGAGAATCGTAACCTCTTTCTTCTTACAATAAATCTTCGCATCATAGTCCGAAAGCCAGTCCATACCGAGGATTATATCAAACTCAATCATAGGTATGACGATGAGATCAGCAGATAAAGAAAATTTATGTGCTCTAATGGGGACTGATTCACAAAACTTTGTTGCAATGATACTTCCCTTAGGAGTTTTAACTGACAAATCCCTTATTAAATCAAATTGGAAATATCTAATTTTCTTAGCAAACTGGGAAGATATGAAACAATGCGACGATCCAGAGTCAAATAATGCATTTGCTAAACTTGAGGAAACCATTAAATTACCTGTCACCACGTCTTTTGGAGCATCTACCTCTGCAGTAGTGATAGCATAAGCCTGGCCTTGATCCCTTGGCCTTTTCTGAGGTAAGTTCTCCTGACGCTTAGGACATTCATTCGCATAATGTCCCATCTCCCTGCAATTGTAGCACTAAACGTTGGTGGCTTCCTTCTTCCCTTTGCAATCACGAGCTTGGTGGCCTTTTTCACCACACTTGTAACAGACTCCCATTCCCTTCAAGCAAGCACCGGGGTGTTTCTTCCCACATTTACCACATGATGGATATTTAACCTTTCCTTTCTTCCCCTTATTTCCATTCCCAGATTGATCAGCAGGCCTCTTCTTCTCTTGCTTTGCTTTAAAGTCATAAGACTTAGAGAATTCATTTTCGGTATTGATAGCACATGAGACAATGTCTTCGTACGACGAAAAGGATTGTGAGACTAATGCTCGACGAAGAAATGGTTTTAAACCATCAAAGAAAATATCAATCTTACTTCTTTGGTTACGTATACAATCACCAGCGTACCTTGCTAACCTTATAAAGTTAGCCTCATACTTTGTGACATTCTCATCCTCCTTTTGTCTCAGACTTAGAAATTGCCTTTCCATATCTGCTCGATGGTCGCGAGGAAAGTATTTTTCTAAAAACAGATCTTTGAACTCCCTCCATTCCATATTTGATACTTCATCATCTTCCTTCGTATTTTTAATCAATAACCACCATTGATCAGAATCTCCAGTGAGGAGGTAAACTGCCATGATAACTTTTTCCCTTTCACTGCTCCCCAAAGCCTGAAATATTTTCTCTAGGGAAAATATCCATTGCTCAGCTACTAAGGGATTTTTATTCCCATTGAACGTTGGTGGTTGTTGCCTCATGAATCGATCTAACATTGATCCTCCATGCTGCGGATCAGGGTGCTCCATACGGGTAAGGTTATTATTCATAACCTGAGTAAGTTGCCCCAGTATGGTGATTAGCTGATCGGCACCAGTTGCATCACCAGCCCCACTATAATTATCTTGAGCAGGAGGGAAATCCCTACATGGAGTGCATGCATTGATACAGTTTCCATTTCTTCCACTAGGCGCCATTTCTAAACAATGGCATAAACTAGATCAGTTTATGAATCAAAATACATAATCCCATACTTATAAAACACTCAACATAAATTGAACTATTTATGGATATAATCCATAATCATAAAAATATTTTCTTTGAGGAATTATATACTCATAAACCCTTCATAATGATTTGTAAAGAAAATGATAGTTATCCTAGGAATATCCCCCGGGAGTGTCGTAACCAAGAGTGCAGCAAGGCCCGTTGTCGTGCACCAGTTCCCGTTCGAGTCTAGCTCAAAGCGGTTTTTTCGGGTTTTACCCCTAGGTACATCTGTGCCAGAGCCGCCTCTACTAGCTCGTATCTAGACAGGGATGTATTTCTCGGAAAACTCACAAAATCTCTACAATACCAAAATTCTAGGAAGTTCTTCTATACTAATCCTCAATGTTCATCTTAGGTCTACGTGCTCTAATCAGAGTTTATCTAAATCTAGCTTCCAAAGTTTGTACTAAAATTCCTCTGATACCAACTGTAACGCCCCAACCCTAGTTACCCAGAGTCGGTGCATTATTACATAACATTGGCATGATCACAAGAAAGATCAAATCTCGAAAGACCAATTGGTTTAGTAGCCTTGGAAACACTATATATATTCATAAGTTTTACATTACATCATAAAATGAAAAACTACTACAACAACATAATGTCTCCATAATCCACACTCATATCCCCACATAATATCCCTGCAGGTCATTCATAATTTACTTCTTCACTTCCTGGGAAAAATAAAACATAGAAAAGGGGTGAGCTCAAATGCCCAGTAAGGATAACAATATAGCGGAAACTTTCATAAATAAGAATAAACATTTCAGGCAATGTATAACTAAAACAAAAGCCTTTCAAACATGAAATTTCAACATGGTATGGCATAAATAAAATGAAATAATTCCATTTACTTATTCACATGGATATTCTACTAATCGAATAATCACATGCAAAAATCAATAACCACTTTCATAATGTTGGAATGCATAATGCCAGACTATCATAACCACATAGTCAAGGCCTCGTGCCAAGACTACAAATAAGATTTTGTCAAGGCCTTATGCCAAGACACTAGTTTGTCTCATGAGACCTACCGATGCATCGAGGAGCTATAGCGGGCTCCACCCGTCACATATTAAGTCCAATGCATTCCCATATGAAAGGGTTTAAACATAACATAAACATTCGTATTAAAACTAGCATACGAAATGTCAATAATTTCACCATAAACTATGAATGGTATAAAAATAGCACATCCACAGTCAAACATATCACAAAAACTTCAATACAATATAGAAGTTTTGTATCATAATAAATCAACTTCAAATAATCTTAAAATCCATCAAAGGATGTTGACATAGATGAAATCAAAATTCTTTTTAAGGAAATATCTCCTTTTATTTTGAAATCATTTATGATCCATATAAAATAAAACATTTTCTTTGAAAATATTCTTATAAGCTTGTAAGGGAATCTTTGAATATTTTATAACGGTGGAAAATAACCGCACCCGCCGTTTAAGTTTAAAAAAAACATTCTTATCTTAATTCTGTCGAAAAGGTAAAAAAGCACCTTGTTTGGAAAACGACGGAAAGATTCCCTTATAAACCTCTTATAAAAAGTCAAACAAGGGTATAAATGACTTTAACCCATATTCTTTTAAATATTAAAAATGTTTTGAAATACATTTTGAAGAAACATGGATGTGGATGATAATGAGATCCCAGTAGATTATTACGTATAAACAACCTCGGATAATGAAGAGATTGTGAAATAACCCTTACCTTGTACTTTTCCTTGGTTGGGGTAGGTTAACCTCCTGTATAATGGTGAAATAATTGTTATTAAATTATAAAATAATCATATACATTATTATGATATCATATATGATCTTTTAATAATGATTTGATAATAATATCTTAGTATTATCGTTGTTTCGGGTTTGAACTTACTTGTTTTCTTTTGTATGTTTTGTTATGTAAGACATGTTTGTAAAGGATAGGTTGTATATTATTCATATCCAGAATGATATCAAGTCTTTAAACATTATTTTTAAATCATCAAATGATAATTATACTTTAATGGATATGATGGAGAATGAATCTCATCGCATTCGTGGAGACGGTAGTCCGTACGTACGCACGAGCGACAATATCATTCTTTTGATATTAAAATAATATATAAATGGATGTTATATCATATATACAGAATAATTAACATGTTATATTTATTATTTACATGAGTTTCACATCATTATTATACCCATCCAAATAATAATATATTGAATAACAATTACACCACGACGTGGAGACGGTAAGCCGTACGTACGCACGTATGGTGACATGTTATTCAAAGGGTGGATAGAATACTGAATATGGTTATACTATATTTATAATAACATCACAGTATATGTGAGATACTGGAGTTATTATTTTAGAATGGTAACAACAAAGGAAGAAGAAGTGGAAGAAGAAATGAACTTGGAAAAGGGTGGTGAAATCATTACCTCTTCTTCGGGCTCTTCCTTTTGATTTGATCAAAAGGGCTCCTTAGGTTGGCTTTCGGATCAAAATAAGGCCTCTAGGTTGTAGTGAGGGAAGTTGGGAGAGTATTTGGGTAGAGTTTGGCCGAACCAAAAGGCTTTTAAGGTGTGAAGAAATGAGGAGTGGTCTCCTTTTATAAGGGAGAGGAGGGGCTCTTTAGGAAAGAGTGAAAGTATTACTTTATAATATAATTATATTCGGTTTATAATGGTCCAAAAATCATTGAGGTCGAATATACGATGATTCATATTCTAAATAACATCAACCAATAAGAATTGGATAGGTTTTAGATAATATTTTAATCATTATAATCTTATTTATTTAAATGATTTATTAATGAGGTAAACATTGCATCAATATTCTGTCATTAATAATTTAAATTATTTGATGTCTAAAAATTATAAATGAAATATCATTATGTAGGAAATATTTTTATCTTTCTAATGAATGTTTATAATCGAAAATCCAACATGTATAACCCTATGTAAAAATTGTTCTTCTAAAAGATGTAAGCTTATGCCATTTTTATTTTTATTTTAACTTTATTAATATAATGTGTCCCTACCACATAAAAGTGGCTCTAAGGGGTCCCCAAATCGACCCAAGGATGCCCATGGTCGGGTATTTGTCCACCAATAAGGTTAGGACACGTTTTAGGGTAATTTTGTATTATTATAATATTATTTTTTAACCCTTATTTACCGGATTTACCCTTTAACCATGGTAAATAAAATATTTACCGCAGTAATTATTCAAAATGTGTAAAAATAAAAGTTACCTATTTAAATAATTTGGAAATCCTGATTCCAAATATGTAATCCATTTTTCCAAATTCAAAACACAGAAGTGGCAGAAATTAATTTAAAATTAATTCCCGTTGTTAAAATAAAAAGCGTGTTTTTAAGAGAAAATAACTATCAAAAGATTGACAGTTGTTTATGTCTAGTTTAATTGAGAAATTATGTCCAATGACAAACATTAAATTAAATGGTAAAAATATATTCTAAATATACTTTAAAACCACTCAAATTAATAATTTATCAATATTAATTATTTTGATTAAAAAAGTTGATTTTAATTAAAATTTAGTAATTTTCACTATTTATCAAAATATAAAAGTTATCCGAAAAGTACCAAAATTTCACCCTAGGCTAATTTCAATATTCCGAATCCAAAAATGAAGTCCATTTTAAAATATAAAATATATATAATTTTAAAAAGTAGGTATTACTATTAATAACAGCTAGTTTGATTGGTTGTTAGAACTCGGTGTTGCGTACAACACACGCTATCGCATTAATCAAAGAGAAGTGTACCATAGAAGCTTGGGGTGTTACACACAGTGTGGCACATATGCATCATTCCATGACACATCCCAAAATTTTTAAATCTTATATTTATGGAATCAATCAAATTATGGGGAGTTGATCCATAAAATATTACTTTTTAAAACCATGTATTATGACATGAAATGTGTTGGGGGGCTTGAAATTTCCAGGTTTGATGACAAATGACCGCGAAACCCCCTATTGTGAACCAAAATAGCTCGGGACCACCATTTACAACTCCAGACCTTTTGTTTGTTGCATTTATTTGATAATTTAATGAAACCTAGGGTCCCATTTAGATATATAGATAGATAACCGATCTTATCCTACCAGGGATGAATTCACAGACCAGATCTTAGTGTAACTATATTGTGCAGGGCCTTCAACTATTCTTCATCTCTACCTTTCTTTCATGTTTTATTTTAATTTTATCATTATATATTAATCCATCATTATTAGAATGTGAGGGAAATATCCACCTTGTTCTAGGTTAATATAGATAAAGGTTATGGTGTTTTTTTATTGCATTTCATTTTTATTATTCATTTTGGGTTTTTACAGCTTCTAATTTCAATTTACAATCTCTTTCTTTTTATTAAATTCATGACCATTGATTTTTGATTTTGAAAATATCATCCATTATTTTTTAAACTAGGTGACTTATAATACACCATGAACATTGGATAATATATGAAAATTTGGTTTAAATATGGTATTGGGATAAACTTATCCCATTAAAACCCTAAATTACAAGACTAAAGGAAATAAAGTATTTTTGTACAAAGGGAAACCCTGATCATTATATCCTCCTCATGACAACTTAGAAACCAACCATGAATTAATAAAATCAAATTTTAAATCCAATTACACCCAAAACTTGAATCTATAAAACTTTAACATTCATTTCTATTTTGACTTTCAAAACCAAAAAAACCTGATTCATTTTCTTCAATCTATTTCTGTCGAATCTTATTTAAAACCAAATATGATTTTCTTTATCTTTGTTAAAATAAATACATTGTTTTCTTGTAAAAATATAAAGTAACTAATTTAACCATATCATTGGCTTGACGTCAATTTATATATATATATATTTTAGTTAATAAACCATACTTGTGTGGGTTTTATAAATTTTTAATTTTTGTTAGAACTATAGGGAATTAACATCAGCTAGTGGGAAATAAAACTGAAACTGTTTTTTGGGATAGTTTCTAAATAGTTTTTAGTTTTTTAAATTTTTATTACTTTTAATTAATTTCCATTTTTTTGAGTGTTTGTGATATGAGCTTTAGACTGTTTAATTTTAATGTATTACTCCAACACATAGGTTAAAGGAAAAAAATCCTTGAGTGTGGGGTTGATATAAAAAAACCTATAAAAACATATTAGAGTAGAAGAGACCATGGAAGGAACAAAACCTCATTTTTATTATGGGGGAATTTTACCCTGAGATTTAGCGATTCATACTCTCATGGAGTATGGGTAGACTTCCAAAAAAAAATTGAAACTGAGAATCTTGGTGCCTCATATTGAAAAAAATCATTTTGATATCAAACCTACAATAATCTATATGATCTTGAAAAAGGTGTACTTCACTGGACTACCTGGTGAAGATTTGAATTCACATCTGGGAAGTTTCCTTGAGTTCCATGTTGCATTCTAATGTCTAAATGTCTCAAGTGATGGAGTAAATATTTGAATCTTCTGATTTTCTTTACAATATCAAGTTCTTGAGTGGATTCAGAGTTTTACCACTCATTCCATCACCACATGTGATGATTTTAAAATTAATATTCTATCTCTATTATTCCAACCTCTAAAATCCATGAATATATGGGTAAATTTTTTAAATATCATTCAATTTGAAGATGAATCACTCTAATATTCTTGGGAACATTTTAAAAATTTGATAATAAAATGAACTTATCATAATGTGGAAATATGGATTTTAATTGAAAAATTATATAAGGATTTTTCATTGGGAAATAGAAAAATTATGGATTCTATAGATGGTGGTTTTATGGTGTAGAATTCACTTAGGGAAATATAAAACCTACTGGATAAAAATACAAGAAACTTATTCTAATGTTATAATGAAGAAACACAAATAAGTGGTGTACACCAGATCGAAAATAATAACTAGATGGTTGAACAAATGTAGTCACTAAAGAATAATTTGGACAAGATGATTGGCCAAAAACCACAGACCCTAGGTACGTGGTTATTTGAAGTTAATTATACTGACTATAATTGTCAAAATAATTTTTATGGTTGGAAGCCTCAATAATATTATGGTAAAGGATATAAATAGATATAAATGGGTTTTCATGTGTAGTAAAGAACATCACTGTAGATTAAAGTCCATATGTTGGAGGAGATATTGGATACTTTTATGACTACCATGATAACTACTATCAAAGATCTAATATCCTATTCAAAAGATCAAAGTGTGTCAAAATTTGAGATGATAGGAGACTAAAAGGATTATAATTTTTCACTTTATAACCTTGAATTCCAAGTTTGAAAAAGTTATGAGAAACTCATAGATAGAGAAATAAGATTAATTATTGGATGCCTAGAATTACACCCATGGTAAGATTTGAAATTAATTTTTCCGTGATGTAGAAAAGTCATAGAGGACCATCCTAAATCAAGAAAGAGACAACAAGAACAACAATATAAAAATGAATTTTAGGATCTATAAAATATTGATGAATAAGTAGTTATTGAGGATATAAAGGAGGAAACACTACATTTCAAGTTGAGATTAAAATTTCCAAAGTTGATAGCACAAGGTAAGATTGATGCAAAAACTGTTAGATTTCTAGATAATTTTGAAAAACTTCATATTAACATGACTTTTACAGAACATATTTCCAATATGTAAATATATGAAATTTTTTAAAAAGATCTAGAAACCAATAAAAAGAATTTGGAGGAAATTGGTACCATACCACTCAAAAGGTAATGTTCTATGATGGTACTAAAATACTTACAAAAAAATAAACAAGATCCAGGTAGTTTCTAAATCCCTATTTACATTGGTACTAACAAATTTGGGGAATCTATTTGTGATTTTGGCGTGAGTTTAGTCATCATATCATACACTAACTTCAAAATCCTAGGGTTAGAAGGACTTAGTCCCATATGAGTTTCAATTAAATTAGTATATTGAAAGGTAAAAATACTATGAGGACTGATTGAAGATATTTTTATCAAAGTTGAAAAATTATAATTCATTATGGACTTCTTGGTGGTGGATATATAATATGAGAATGAACCTCTTATTTTGGGATGACCATTTTTGGCTTCAAGGCATGCACTAATTGATGTAAAAATTTAATAACTCTATCTGATAGTTGGTATGGAAAAGTATGTTTTAGTATTCCTTGGGTGATGGAAAATTACATTGCGAATGAGGATGATGACATGGTAGTGAAAATAAAACCCGATGTTGAGGATTATGATGAAATTGTAGCAGTATATGAGGTAGATCCTTTTATATAAGAGGATATTCATATTAAAGATACAAAAAAGAATTAAGGTAAGGTAAGGCCTTAGAGCACTATCACTGGAGGATACAATGACCCCACAATGTCTAAAAATGGATAATAGGTATGGATGGAACATGAACTTCCATTTAGTTCTTTTGGAATAAAAAATAACTCAAGGATCAGTCTAATGGAAATTGGGAACTCACTACCAACACGTAGAGTTAAACTATTTAAAGAGGAAGGATATAAAAAGACCAATTTGGACATGTTATATCTTACTCCATTTATGGACCCTAAACAAGTAAAATCTTTTGAATATTCAGTCTCTTAATTTAAATATGAAAGAGGTAAGATCGTGCTAACAATGTTAAACAAAAGTGATTTCAGGAGGCAACCTGAGTTTTTAGGATTTCCATTATTTATTTTTAGGCACTTTCACTCCTCCCCATATCTTTCAAATGTCATTGAACATGATATGTACTTCCACTTGTGTTTTTTTATTTTTTAGGGACATCAATACATTGGAATATAATATAATTAGTAGAGATGATACACATCATGAATAGAATTTAGGTAGAACCTATGTAGAAAATTTAAAGCATCATTACAAGTGGCATAAGCATTTCAATTATATATTTTTAATCGTATTCCTCAAATTTAATTTTTTAGAGTTTAAAATACCAATTTCATGCCCTACCCTAATTCTTGATTTAATAAATTGAATTAGGAGACATAAAATTATTAGGATAATTTCTTTACATGTTTTAAATTAATTTTTCAATAAATTTGAATAAAATAAATGGGGAAAAATTATTAGAGATAAGCATGTGGTTTTGGATTTATAAAATCATCATTTATGGTAGAATGCTAATTTTTTGTAAATGATTTTTTTCTATGATTGGGTATGCCTTAAATTTTTGATATTTACATTAATTGATTTAATTATTTATATGAATTTTCTTGAGTAGTTGTTCCAATCATTCATCTCATTCTTGAGAAATTTTATAAACAAATATTTTACATTATTTTTATATTTCATTTCTTGAGATGCTTTCATTTATGTTTTTTAATCCCTTAGAATCCATGAATTACCTTGTTAGAAAAAGACTCAGGTTTCATGCCTTCAATATCCATTTCCGCCTTGATCTTAGTATATTACAAGATATTTAAAATAATAAGTGAAGGGGATAGATTATCTATAGTGAATCAGGATATATTATAATTATTATTGCAGTTGGTTTTCTCCTGATTTGGGGAGAGCAAATGTTTTTATTCATTATACTTTATTATTCACCTATGTTACTATAAAAAATATAAAAAATATATAATAAATAAAAAAATATGTTATGCCTGAGGATGATAAAAAATAACCATTTAGAGACTGATGGTCTTTTGATCACATATGGTTAGGTGATGACTCTAATATTTTTCTTAAGCATAAATTAAAAAAATAAAAAAAAAATAATAAAAGGATCAAGAAAGGATGATTATGTCATTGTTATTTCCTTTATCATGAGCCCACTTTGACATTTTTAGGGGGAATAGAGATATGAAATATGTACAGGGGGACTTCCATTGGGATTATTTCTTTTTGTTGGGACAAGTTTTGAATTTTTTGTAAATAATTTGTCAATATGTGTTTGGTGAGTTTGGATAAAGTGGTGATTCTTGGAAAATTATTATAGATTAACTTGATGGAATTTGATTTCATGCTTGGGGGCAATTTTTTATGTTAAGTTTTACGATTGTTTGAACTAATAATAAAGGTCAAAGAATTTTATCAATGATGTCAAACTATTTTCAACAAGGTATAAAAATTACATTCCATGTAATAGTTTATTTTTTTAGGAGTAGTTTTTAATGAAATTGAAGAACTAAGCTTGAAATAATTTTGAATTTATTGTTGAATTCCAAATTTAAAAGACAGATTTTTGTTAAATGCCATGAAAAATTATATATTGTATGATTAATGAAGCTGAATGACATACATTCAGTTTAAATAAAATCTAATCTATTAAATGCATAAAAACTTAGGTTTTTTATGTTACATTTATTTTAGGTTGGAATATATGAAGGATATTTATTAGGTTGATCCTTAGAAAAAGGTCCAACCACTTGATCCCAAGGGAAAATATCATTCCCACACCTATGGAAGGAGGACTCAACCATGTGAGAGAGAAAGCCAACAAGGGCCAATATGGTGACAAGAGGAATGAGTGGACTATGGTATGTATAGGCCCGCATGAGAGAGTATTGTAGGTGCTGGAACCATGGTCATATATGCATGAATTGGATAATGGTTTATGTTTGTTTTCAATCCTAAGAGGAAGTTTAGAATGTGTGACATCAAAGTACTCATACTGGTCAAGCAGAGAACATTATTGAAGGTGACATCATTTTCCAGTGTTTTCCAAATTTTTGGACCTCAAAAAGTGTCAAAAGGTAAAAAGGTGTTTTTGGTAAAGGGACTTGCATGCCAGATATGTGTCACGCAAGTGACTTTCGCGCTGAGAAAGGACTTGCGCGCCGGTGCCTAGGAGGTTTAGAAACTTGCGCGCCTGTTTTTTTTAATATTAGAAGTTCAAAATATTTCAAATAAAATAGGGTCGCACAAGTATTAGTTTGGTTGCGTAAGTGAGTAGCGCGACAGAGGCTTGGGCGGTTGGAGTTGCACGCTGGAACTTGCGTTCCGAGAGGAGGCTTGCACGCCACCATGATGGGTGTCCAGTTTGCCTATAAATAGAGGACCACCCCTCCTCATTTGCAACGAAGTTCGTGACTTGGAGAAATTCAGTGCTCTCATCGTGCAGGTGTAGTGGTTGCACAAGTGGTTGTGGTTCGTGCAAGTATAAGCTGCAAGATAGTTGTTTGCTGCACACCCAACACGGTTTTGGTGGAAAATAATGTGAGTCATGCAAGTTTGGTATTGAAGAAGGTTGAGTCGCGCAAGTGTTGGTAGTGGACTTGCACGCCAGTTATAACTTTTTCGCCTTCCTTGAAACTTGCGCGCCATCTTTAGGAAGCGCACCAGGTGTTGTTGAAGTACGCCCATCTTTTTTGAAGCTGCATGAAAGCTGGGAGATTGCCCGATACCTACAGTGTAAAGTGAGATTCGTATACTGGTGAGAGTTGGACTTCAACAGAGCATCTACATACAATAGAGGATGCATTATTATGCAATGAGGAAGAGACCTTCATGTATATAAACTGAGTGGGACTTCACCAAAGGTAGTGAGCCTGGGGGAGTCAACAGGAGTGACCCGAGGGACATAGTGAGGTATCCCTGAACCTTTGTAAGGGAAATGAGCCTGGGATAGAGTGACTGTGCCCATACCATTGTAATCCACAACTAGTGAATAATAGTGGTATTTGGTACGACCAAAAAACTATTTGCATATGTTCCTTGGACGTATTACTTAGTGGTGAACCAAGTAAAAAGTGTCGTGTAATCTCTCTGCATGTGAATGTTTTCTTTCTGATCATATTCATCATACAGGTTTAACAAGTTCCAACCAACGTGGGAACAAGATCTGTCACATTAAAAGAAAAAGTGGTCACCCTGATTCACCCCTCCCCTCTCAGGGTGTCCCGGGGTCCTATGGTAGGTGCACTAAGGGAGAACTGGGTTGTTCCATAGGGGTGGATTCACGGAAAGGCAAGGTGGCTAAGAGTGAACCCCATACTCGCATGTACTTAACGAAGGAAATGAGTTTCCTTATAAATTATAGTGAATCCATAGTGGATGTTTGATGTGAGAGAAAGTGTAGTGTGCACTATTCACGTGTTTGAAAAACTTATGGATATATTTTTTTCTGTCTAAATGGAAATCTTAATTTGAGATATTCGATAGATCTCACATATCACTTATTCAAATACCCATCATATTCAACCTTCTAGACATTTATGTACCTTCCTAAAAATTCCCAAAAATCTATAGTCACACTATTTTTATAGCGACCCTGCCTTTTCTTATATTACTATTACATAATTTCAAATATAAACAACATAATAGTATTACACATGGAGGATCCAGAGGCTTAGTGTCTTGGGCAAACTAGGACAACACATAACAAGTACAACATCATGCATAAAAATTCATTTAATCTCTTCTCCTATAGCTTCTTAGTAGCACTTGTCCTCTCCTTAGTAAATGTAGCCACCTGAGGATATACATCAAAATGGGTGAGATAAAATCCTAGTAAGAGGATAGATAAGAACAATATAGCTTGTGGTGAGCATAATCATGACATAGGAAGAGGATCTTGAACATGAGAGGAGCATAAACAATAAACTTGAAATGTGGCAAACCATAAAAATGAAACATCATGTATTAGTGGTTAACTACCACACATACTTGTGAACAAAGCTAGCATCATGTTCATGCATCATTTCACATTTACTCATGATATTCATCACTTTACCCAATGCATTGGAGCGCTATATAATTCCGGGCTCACCCGTCACATTTAAACATTCATATTGCGCTATATAATTCCAGGCGCACCCGTCACATCATAACATTATCATTATCATGATTGCCACATAGAACACATATCAAACATGTACATAAATAACCCATGGAAAGGAATGGGTTTCATCTCATAATAACACATTCATAAGCTTTGGGTTCCCAAAAGAAAGAGGGAACAACATACTTGATATAAGAACCATCAACCTTGAATGAGAGGTAAAAGGTGAGATCTTGAAAGAAGAGTTCTTTTGGAAAACATTTTGATGGACATAAAAACCAGTTACAAACATGTATATCCCAGAAAAGTAAAGGAAAATATGAACAAAAGACCTTTGAGGAGTAACCATATAAAAAATGGAGTGAAAGAGGGAGAACCCGAAGGAAGAAAATTGGGTTTGAGATTTCCCCTTACCTTGTACTCGAATGCCTCCTTATCTTTAATGTCCTGTATAATGACATTATATTCATTAATTAGAAATTCCAGAACCTTTTATAAATTAATAGGGTTCATTTTGGTTTTATTATTTCATATTATGTTCCTTTGGATGACTTATAGAGTTTAAAAACATTGATCGGGGATGTTCGTTTTTATGGTTTTCTTGAGCGGTCCACTTGTATTCTTAAATTGATGCTTGGGTAGATCATGGGTAAACATAGAAAACTGATATTACATGTTATTAATGATATTAAAGAAGCTTGAATGATTTTATAATGAGTTATATTAGATCCAAGTGGACGAATCATTAGATAAAAATTTAATGATTGTTATTTGGGTTAATTTGAGCGGTTTTTGGATCACAACGATCTTGTTTTAACATTTATCTTAGTAATAAGGCCATAGGTTATTTCCAGAACTTAAAATAGAACATAATACATATAAAAGATTCTGGTTCAACCATAAAAATGGTTTCATGACCAGATTGGAGGTAGAAATGGAAGAAGAGAGCATGTTGTTTTTGAAGGTGATAAATTATCACCACATGAACAACGTTCTCTTTAATAAAATAAAAGGAAGAGGGAAAGGGTGTGGGGTGATATAATATACCATTAGAATCATATTATTAAAATATATATAAAATACTGGATTTACAAAACAATTTGGATGAAGATAGGTTGGAAGAGATCAAGAAAGGAACTTGAACTTGAAAGGAAATTAAAGGAGAAGAGGGAGAGAAATTACCTTTAGAATCCTCCTCTTGAGAACCTCCTTAAGGAAGTTAGGGTTGGTCTTTTGATGAGACCTGAAGCTTTTGGACGTGGGGGAGAGGCTAGGGAAGGTGTTTGGGCATATTTTAGAGAAGGCTTGGAGCTTGAGAGGTGTGAGGAAAAGAGGGAGTGAAGGGTGGCTTTTATAGTGGAGGGGAGAGGGGTTTCCTTAATATAAAATTGATTAGTTTATTAATTCCACCAAAGACAAGGAATAGTGAGTCTTGGATGACCAATAATAGTAATTTTATAATGTAATCCCAAACCAAGTGGGCTTACATCAGCAGAACATCAGCAATGACTCAATTAATACATTATTTAGCTTTTATTGTGAATTATCGGATTCCACTATTCATCAAAAATTCAAGTATCTCAGAAAAAACCCAAAAATTTACCCCAACCATTTTTCGACGTGTAGAATCCAAAAATGAAGTCCATTTTTCAAAAATAATTTTCTAAATATTATTAATTTAATATTTAATTAAAATCATAATTTACTTAAAAAACAGCTTTTAAAATTAAAACTGATTTTGCAATTCTTTCCAAAAATTACTTAGGGTCTTATAAAATTATCTAAAAACTGTTGATTCAATAATTTATGAAGATATTTCAGGAAAATAAGTATTCTTTTAAATTAATTAATTAATTATAATTAATTATTTATGACTTATAAAATACCAAAAATGTTTACTAAGGTCAAATTATCACTTTCTATGATGTCTAAATTTTATTTTATTATTCATAGGTAATGTTACTCCTATTTACTATTCATAAGGGTAGGTTACTATTCACCAAAAATTATTTTTGTTTCATTGGACTCCAAAAACTATCTTGAACACAACCGTGAATGTTGGATTTTTAAAATTCCAAACATCGGGGTGACAAAATTATGTTTAAAGGTCACTTATCACTTAGTAGTTCATTATTTTGTGTTTTTATGACATAGATATAAGAAGGAAATTTTCCATTGAAAAACTTTGGGTCGTTACAATTTTCCATCTCTAATGATGAATTTTCTTGGTGATTGAACCAAATTCATGCATGAAATATTTTTATTTCATGTATGAAATTATTCAAAGACTTGATTCATCCAAGGAAAATACAAGTGGTGCTTGAGTCCTCATATGAATCTATCACAAGATGATAAAAGGATCATGTGGTTCACATGAATACATTCCAACAATAATCTTAGCATTGTAAGAACCCTTCTTGTGAATAACTTAAAATCAATAGAGGGGTCCTATGATCAACAAAGTGATCATTTTTAGCAATCATGTTATTTATTGATCATTTCATCATCATATAAAGAAGTTAAAAGATTTGGAATTCATTGATATCCCACGATCTTCAAGAGTTTTGAATAGTCCTTGGCTTCCAGGTTTTATTGAACATTACACTTATATTGGAGGATAGGTAGTGATAAGCTTCCTATATATATAGATAAAGAGATAAGGGAATATCCTATTACAATATTGAGAAATTGAGAGAGAGATCTCTCAAATTAGAGAAAGAGTATCCATGTGAATCCTTCACATGAAGTCAGTGAGTTCTCATGTAAATCCTTCATGTAAAGGAGAATATTTAATGTGATCCAATCACATGAAGGAGATATCACGAAGAACCTTTTTTCATACATGAAGGCTCTTGAGGAGACACACAAAGGAAACCCTTATCAAGAAAAGGTGATCCCGTGGACACACATCTTGTCACCTGAAGGAGCTCATGGATAAAAAAAGTTTTCATGCAAAGTAAACCACATATAGTGATCCGGTCACAAAAATTATATACATGAATTATATGGATCACAGTGTGATATCTTTAAACAAAGTAAGGGAGAATATCTAGTTTTTTTACTTGGTTTATACGAAGGTAAGGAAGATATATTGTATGAAGCTCACATGGTCACACAAATCACATTCAAGAAGGAGAATCAATACAATTTCGTGATACTTACCTAGTAATGTGATGAAAAAATGGGTTAGAAAAAGTTCATTTTGTTGGTAATACCTGATTCACATGAAGTAAATTGTAAGAATAAGAATGTATTAATTCTTATGTGAATTCATGCATACACAAGTAAATGGACACTTGAGTAAATGACCCAAACATAATAAATATAATTTCAAATTAAACATAAAATAATAAATGAAGGATTTATATGTGAAAGGGTTTACAAATTAATTATTCCATGCATGATGATTGAGAAATGCACATGTGATTTTATTTGCATGAAAATTGTGTAGTAAACATGACACTGAAGCTAAATAGAATATCTGAAGATGTTATATTTTAGTTGATAGTGTATTGATTTTTTGAAAGTTCCTTATTACATTAAAATATGATGGAATAAATTTTGTACGTATCTTTCACATACTAGGTGAATATGGGACTTTAACTGAAGGTGGATTTTCCCAAGAAAAGTTTCACTAAGGAAACTAATAAAATACAGGTCATCAGATATATTTGATCTAGAATAGAAAGCTACAAAGTTACTTGAAACATAAATAATTAAGTGTGATCCAAAAATCTCATGGAGGAATATGAATAGATCATCCTATAGTAGATGATATCTTTCCTACCAAAGTGTTATTTTCGACAATCCAAATTATATTACCCTAACAAGTACAGTACTAGTAAGGGGTCGATCTACAGGGATAGGTAGTTATTTTTGTTTTTTTATCTATCTTGTAATTGATTTAGTGAATTTTACTAAAATTTAGAGTCGATTATTTAGTGTTTTGATTAAAAGGTGATTTTTTTTTCAATTTTTTAACAAATTAGTTGAAAGTAAAAAAAAAACATATAAATTTGGTTTGGATAAAAATTTAGAGAGAAATGCGTTGGGACTATAGATTTTAAAGGTTGTTATTAAATTAATTTTCTTATGAGGTTGTGTTGTTCATGATAATTTACATCTTTGGGTTAAGAATGTAACAGAACCCCCTTGGTCTGGTGGGTTTTGTTTAAATAAATAGAAACAAATTCCTTGGCATGAAAATTGATTTCTTTTAATTTTATTAATTGCATCCCTTTTGAGATGATTAAAAGACCCAATGGTCATGGACGTTTTTAATCATAATTTCTTAAAAGATTCATATAAATCATGTTCTTGGCCTGATATGATATTTCTAGTGATATTTAGAAAGAGTTAATAAAGAATTATGAGAAAGAAGAATAAATAACATGGTTAGAATATCACAATTGACAAATTACAACACATAATTGTCCACATCCCCAACACATAGGGAATTTAGATACTCATAAATTATGTAGTAACTAAACCACTAATAGTACCCAAATTCTTCCTCTTAAAATATTCAGAGTGAAGGTCATCAAGAAGGTAGCACAGAATAACCTTCTCTTCTCTCTTCTCTCCTATTCTTTCTCTCTCTTCTTCCCTTCTTGTTTGAATCCAGAGTACTCTCCATTGCAATATATTAGATTGAATGAAATTTGAATAAATCTTGAACTTGGTGGGGTTTCTTCCTATTTATATGTTTTATTAGTACACAATGTGTACAAGGAAGTACATAGTGTGTACCCCAGTAAACAAATTTTGAACATATTTTATTCACTGATAAGTGAGATAATACTCTGTATTTGACTTGGAAAATGGCGCCTCCTGGTAGGTGGAATTACATGGCATGTAGAACCTCTATACATGGTGTATAATATCATTGAAAGGCCACCAAATATTTCTAGAAAGGCCACAAGGCGTGTATATGGGAATTACATGGTGTCCATGTTTTGGTCAAATATATGGGTGTGTATCCATTCTTTCCAATCTGTGTCATGAAAAAAGTACACGGCGTGTATAAAAGGTACACACCATGTATATTTTATTTTTTGTTCTGTCCATTCCTGATTTATGACTTTGAATGGAAAACACTTGAAAAATCAGCATAATCACCAATATAAATAATTTTATCCTAAAAATGATTGATATTTGGTGAAGAAAAAGTTTCTATGATCATTAATATATATTAAAAACTATACACAAATTGGGCACATCAAATTCCCCCACACCTAGTCATTTTCTTGTTCTCAAGAAAGATCTCAACATCAAATAAATAGAATCCATTCTATAAAAAGGAAATCATTTAACTAATTATAACTGCAAATAATATATCCATAAAAGATGCTTTAAAAAGTGACAAAACAGATTTCAATTCCAAAGATATTCTAATCATGCCTCATATAGAAGTTAATTGAAAATTTTCATCCTATTTCATTAAAATTATTTAACTGTTTATAAATAAACATGCCACTTGATGATTTACCTCACCAAAATATACAACACTCATCACTCAAGATTATTTAATCATAGTTATTCTCAATCTTGAGTATATGAACTCTATACATAGGCCTGTAAGTGTTCTCATTCTACAATTTAGAAATAAAATCACAAAAATCATGAGGGATTTCAATAAGGTTCAAATGTTTTTGAGGCTAAGTGTTGGAAATGATAAAAATTAATCTCAGAGGCTTGAAAGAGAGGCTGAATTCTTAAACACTAATGCATGATATTCAAAATAAATCTTAATGAAAATGAACCCCCAATAAAGATATCTCAGAGGTATCATCACCAAGATATCCCCTATATAATAAGGTCCCATAAACCATATGTAATAAAGAATCTTGTACCAATTTTTTATATTTCAATTCTTTTATATAGAGGGACCACTTAGAATACAATGAATAGTGGTTTTGGAAACCCTTATGACCAAATGAAGAAGTGATAAACTCACCCAAACATAAATGAATGTGTTCTCACCAACATATACCATGAATGTAAAAAAATACCTCTCTAAATCTCAAGTCAATAATCATCGAAAATTATAAACGAATTAGGGTTGGAAGGGAAAATAGGCTTATAATGTGGCTTCCTATCAAGGCAGTTCATGGTTTCTAAGGGTTTACAAAGATTATATGTAGGGTAGTTCTCAAGGTCAAAGGGGATGAAAATAATCAAATGCCTCAATCATTTTAATGCGATTCAAAAATATTCATGTTTTGAAGAGAAAATCTAGAAAGTTCTGGTAGTTATGAAAATCCAAACAATCTCTCAAGAAAGAGGGTATAAGAAATAATATGTCAAAAAGTTTTATAATACTCATCAGGAATCGAAAAAATATAGGGATCAATCAGGTCATGACATGAGTACAAATGATCAGTCTAATAAATGGAAATTTCCAAGGCTTTAAATCCAGAATGAAAATATATCAACAATCATTCTAAAATACTTTAAAATTTGAAATAAGAATGTAATTTCTAAAATTACCTTTTATGTATTTATTATTTATAATTATAATTAATCAAAAATAATCCACAGTTTAAAATATGTCAAATATTAATGATGTATCTTAAATCAGTTTAAGGAAAAGACAAGTGTAATTTGAGGCCCTCCCCCATAATGAATACAACACATGGTCCCCCAAGTGAAACACCAAGGAAGACGTGTAAAAACGGGGAAACAATAGGCGAAAGATGGGGGGAAGAAGTGGTTGAAGTAAACCCAATGTAGAAAGGAAAAAGAAACACTGAAAAAATACTCCCCTTGTGGTGATATGAAAAAGTGGGGAAGTAGTCAAAATAGAGAGGCCCAAGTCGCTCTAGTGTACCTGTGATGTTCGAGGGAAAGAAAAAACCAAATCTAAAGATACATACATCATCACATCCTAAGAAGAGCGCAAAAAAGATATATATAATGGAAATAAATGTACCCAAAAACTAGTCAAAGGGTCTCCTCAGAAGGGGCATCATCTACTATAGAAGGATCTGGTAGTGAAGGCTCAGCGACAGTAGTGGAGACCGAGGCACGAGATCCTTACCCGGATGAGTAGTCATAGCAGCCAGAGGTTCAGGAGCGGGAACCTTAGTGAGAGGATCTACAGTGATGCTCAGGCCAGAAGAAGGACTGGA
Organism: Viscum album; assembly: GCA_963277665.1. NCBI lineage: Eukaryota > Viridiplantae > Streptophyta > Magnoliopsida > Santalales > Viscaceae > Viscum > Viscum album. Next base: position 1,544,043,771 of record OY728153.1, on the reverse strand, counting down.
AGAATCTAGGGTAGCGGTGGAGAGGAGAACTGAATCTTTAGTGAGAGTTGGAAGTGGTAACTATGAAGCTGAAGGTGAAGGAGCAGACATAAGAGCATGCACTGGTGGTACTGAATGGCCTAGGTGTTGAAGGAAGAGGCCCAACATCTGCTCCATCTATATCTGTGTCTGAAGGAGGGTAGACTAGCTATGCTCAAGGATTCCCAGACCATGAGTGATCTTGGCATGGGAGAGGCTGGTAGGAGGGTCACCTGAGGGATAAAGTAGGGAGATTAGCCACATTCAAACCTAGGTATTTTGAATCCATGCCTGAGATTATGCCAATATTCCAACTTAACCCACATGTATTCATTTATTTTGAGAATATTTTCAGTTATTAATGAAAACATGGCTCACATGACATATATTGAAATGCATTTCGTATGGTTTTATTAAAAAGAAAAATGATGGAAATGGACTGGTTGTTAGGATTCGAACTTGGGTCTTTTGGAACCGGTTTACAACCCTGGCCAATTAGACCATCACCATGATGGATTTTCTTATATTTAGAAAAACTTATATATTATTTTAAAAAAATACCACACATGCCATGTAATTAAATACGAGTATAAAAGGGATGAACCTCATGCTAAAGGTAGGTATGGAGGGATTCAAACTGGTGACAGATTAGATAAACTCTAGTGACCTTACCATCGACACTGACATCATCCCTATTTATTGACTTAGTTAATATATATATTTATAATATTACGAATATAAATAAAAATATCTGTACATTCCATGTGTATAGGTGGTACAGGTCATGTAAACTCTCTGTTGCCTCATAGGAAACACCATTGTTTTAGGTCGTTGGATCGAACTACCTACCTCCTGTTACCTGAAATGAATGGTGGAGATTGTACCCACTATATTCTCTATCTAATGGTAAAGCTTTAGGATTTTTCCATTCACCTTGAAAGGTTTTCTATCTTCACCAGAAATTTCTACTACACCATGGTGGAAAACTTTGATCACTTGGAATGGTTCCGACCATTAGGACTTCGACTTTCCTGGAAAACATCTCAGTTAAGAGTTGAAGAGAAATAACTGATCACCAGGTTGGAAGGTTTTGTGGGAAATCATCAAGTCGTAGATCACCTATGTCTTTTCTTTGTACAGTTTGGAGTTCTCAAACTCATCCCAATGGATCTCATTAAGCTATGTCAGCTGGAATTTGTGCTTCTCCTCAGAAGCCTTTAAATTGAAATTCTAGCCTTTGATGGCCTAGTAGACTTTATACTTCAGCTCCACTGGTAGGTGTCCTGGATTCCTATAGACAAGGAGAAACAATGACATCCCTATAGGTGTCTTGAAGGTTGTACGATATGCCCATAAGGAATCATCATGATTTTTGGACCAGTCCTTCATTGAAGCTCCCACCATTTTCTCCAGGATCTGTTTCAGATCAAAATTTTACAATTCCACCTATCCACTAGATTGGGGATAATAAGGTGTTTCCTTGGGATGATTCACCCCATACTTAATTAAAAAATTATTCATTAAGGCATTGTCAAAATGTGTTCCCCTATTGCGGATCAACACTCGTGGAATGCTAAATCTGCTAAAGATTTTTTTCTTCCAGAAGGCCAAAACTATCATGTTCGTGTCATGTTGTCTAGTATCGGTTTACATCCACTTTGATAGATAGTATAGATAAAAATGTATGTAAGAGTTACCATATAATGGGGTAAATGGCCCCATGAAGTCAATTCCATAAACATCGAAGATTTTTACCTCTAGGATGGGGTGTTGAGGAATCTCGAATCATTGTCCCATATTAACTATCCTCTAACATTGATCAAACCTGGTAACAAAGTAACGAGCATCCCTGTGAATGGTAGGCCTAAAAAATCTAGACTGTATGATCTTTTCTATCATATGGTCTAGGCCATGATGTCCTCTAACTAGTGAGGAGTGAAAGAACTCTAGAACTCCTGAAACTTCATTCTCTGGGACACAATGGCGAATCATCCCATCTCTACATGATGGGAAGAGTAGAGGATCTTCCTAGAAGTACTTCTTTACATTGGATTAAAACCGCTTCTTCTTCTGTTAAGTGATATTGGGGTGAAATTCTACTGTATCCATATAATTTTCAATATCTACATACCAAGGTTGAGGTGTTCATTCGATCGAGAAAAGTTTCTCAACTGGGAAGTTGTCCCTAATGTATCTGTCATCCTTCTTCTCTAAATGAGGTAGTTCTAGGTGGGTGAGGTAGTTAGAAATAACATTATCACTTCCCTTCTTGTTGCAGATCTACAAGACAAAATTTTGGAGGAGAATCACCCAACATAAGATTCATGGATTGAAATTCTTCTTGTTCAGCAAATACTTGTGTTCTGAATGGTCGGTATACACAATAACTTTGGACAACACCAAATAAGAACGAAACCTATCCAATTCAAACACTACTGTAAGAATTTATTTCTCTATGGTAGTGTAGTTCACCTGTGCTTCATTCGGAGTTATTTTGGCAAAGTAAATTGTCCATAAGATACGATCCATCCATTTACCCATTACTACGCCCATGAAATAGTCCCTAGTATCACAGATGACTTCAAATTTTACCTCCCAATTTAGAGAAATCATCACCAGTGCTTCCACCAGTCGTTGATTTAGATGTTGAAAAGCCATGGCACATGTCTCATTAAACTCAAAGATGGAATCTTTTAATAGGAGATTGATGAGTGGCTGGGAAATCTTCAAACTGTATCTGAAAAAATATCTGTAGAAACTGATATTCCCTAGAAAAATTCAGATGGCTCTGACAGAAGTTGGAATGGGTTGATTTGAAAGGACCTCTATCTTCGTAGGATCAACTTATATCCACTTCATAGAGATCTTGTGTCCTAAGATGATACCACTCTGCACCCTAAAATGACATTTATCCCACTTTAAAACTAGGTTAGTGTGTTCACACCTTTCCAAAACCAGCTCCAGATTCCTAAAACAAATGTTGAAGGATTTTCCATAAACAGAAAAATCATCAATAAAGACCTCCGAGATTTGTTTTTTCATGTGAAATATTACATATTGTTCTATGTGGACTATATATCTATGTGGTTGGAATCCGCTGCTATAGAACATGACACAACCAAGGTAGTTGTGGCCTTTTTGAAGAAAAAAATCTTCAATAGATTTGGCATTCCTCGAGTATTGATTAGAGACAAGGAAATGCATTTTGGTGATTCCTTAATGAAAAATGTGTTACTTAAGTATGGGGTGAAACATCACATGGGAACACCTTATCATCCCCAATCTAGTGGAAAGGTGGAATTATTAAATCAGAAGATGAAACATATCCTAGAGAAAATGGTGGGAGCTTCAAGGAAGGACTGGTCCAAAAAGAATGATGATGCCCTATAGGTATATAAAACCTCCTTCAAGACACCTCTATGGATGTATTTGTTCTGCCTTGTATATGGGTATCCATTCCACCTACTAGTGGTGCTGGAGCATAAATCCTACTATGCCATCAAGGCCTTGAATTTTGATTTAAAGGCTACTGAAGAGAAGCGCAAGTTTCAGCTGATGGAGCTTGATGATATCTAATGGGAGGAGTATGAGAACGCCAGAATGTTCATAGAAAAGACATGGGTGATCCAAGACCAGATGATTTCCTGCAAAAACTTCCAACCCAGTGATTAGGTATTTCTCTTCAACTACCGTTTGAGATTCTTTCTAGGAAACTTGAGGTCTCGATGGTCGGGACCATTCCATGTGATCAAAAATTTACACCCTGGTGCGATGGAAATTGTTGGTGAAGACGGAAAACCTTTCAAGATGAATGAAAAAAACCTAAATCTTTACCATCACATGGAGGATATGGTGGGTACAATATCCACCATTCATTTCAGGTAATAGAAGGTAGGTAGGTCGAGCCAATGACCTAAAACAAAGGTGCCTACTAGGAAGCAACCCAAAGGTTACATGCCATGTACCACCAATAAACATGGTGTGTATTGATCGTTTTATTTATATTCGTAATATTATAAATATATATATATATATATTAACTAAGTTAATAAACAAGGATGATTCCATTGCTGATGGTAAGGTCAATGGAGTTTATCTGAGCTATCACCGGTTCGAATCCCTCCATAACTACCTTCGACAATGGGGTTCTTCCTTTTTATATCTGTGTATAATTACATGGTGTGTGTGGTATTTTAAAAAAAATAATATATAAGTTTTTTCTAAATACAAGAAAACCCTTGATAGGGATGGACCGGTTGGTCAGAGACATAAATCGGTTCCAAAAGACCCGGGTCAGAGACCTGACAACCGACCCATTTACATCATTTTTCATTTTAATAAAACCACATAGTGTGCATTTCAATATTCATAATGTGAGATATATTTTCATTAATAACTGAAAATATTTTCAAAATAAATGAATACATGCAGGTTAAGTTGGAATATTGGAAGAATCTCGGGCCTCGATTCAAAAGACCCGAGTTTGAATTCGGCTACACTCCCTAATCCATCCATTTTATTCAAATTAAAACCACACGCAATGTATTATCTTCCTCCCATGTAGTGTTGTACTTGTACATTAAATATGTATAATTAATAAACATGAGAAGTAGTACAACCTTTGCTCTAGTGTTTGATGGCTTGAGTTTGGATCAGCCGATCACCGGTTCAACTCTCGCCCCAAGCACGAGACCGAAGGTTGTACTTCTCTATTTCCAATTTTAGAATTCACAATGTGTATTTCTTGATACATTATGTGTATAGATTTATTTTTAGTAATAATATATATATATATATATATATATATATTTCTTTTTCATTTTAATTATTAATATTAATTATTATATAGTTTACTATAATAATTATGTTATATTATTGTAATTAAAAAATACACAGTAATACCCAATGTGTGGGTCCTAGTACACACCGTGTACCTTGACTATAAAGGATAATACCTTACCTGTCCTAATCCCATGTCACATGACCCCCCTCCCTCCCCATTTTCTTACTCCGGACGTCGTCACACCCTCCTCCTCTGAATCTGCCATCTTCGTGCATTTTTCCTTCTGATTTTTACTACATTGTGATCATCAGACCAAGTAAGCCTTTCTAAACACTTTATTTAAACATTTTTATAGAATTTTGGGTGATTTGGGATTGGGTGATGGTTCGGCTTCCCACGTACCACACGGGGTGTGTGAATAACACATGCCATGTGCATACTTTCCATGACCAAAAACGAAACCTCTGCGCCATTTGGCTGATACATTTCATGTATGTTCGGTACACGCCATGTACCGTGCCTCCCCTAGCCTTCTATCCTAGACCATGTCCTCTGGGACATGTCCCCTTACCATGTACCTATACACAAAATGCCTTTCCAGGACACTTGGTATCCTTCAAACCTTTGGATGACTCCATGTGGACAATATGCATGCCTCGCACACCATGTTTACATACACGGAGTGTACCAGTTTCCACGCGGTGTGTATTTCCCATTTCCCCTACCCTCATCGAGCAATGTCTGGCACCTTACATGGGCCTCACACCATGTTGGGGTACATGATGTGTATCCTATAGTATGCGATGTGTCCTTCTTTTTGCCTAAAACATGCCATTACGGCATGTATATCCAGGGTACATGGGTTCTTCCACAGCTCCTTCAACACACCGTGTACCATGGATCTACACACTTTGTTCTACTATATTTTCAGTTTTCTCACATTTTATTATTTTTCTTTTTCTTCTTCTTTTATTTTGTTTTGTTTTCAATTCTCCTAGGAATGACCGATAGAGATCATACTCGTGGGAAGTGGTCCGTTTCCACTTCTTAGGGTGAGTGACCTCCTCACCTTAAGATTCATCTTTGACATTCTGAGCAGCCATCTTTGGATTTCCTAGTTTTCTATCCCTCCACATTGGCCACTCTACCTCATATTTTGATGCTGCCTCCATATGCGACCTCTACTGATCCGACCAATCCTATGGCCTCTTCTATTACTTATCCTCTAGCGGCGACTTCTAACCCATCAAATTTGGTCAAGAGCTCAAGTTCTGCCACTCCTTCTTCTAGAACCACCCCATCAGAGCTACCATCCACACCCACAGTGTACCAAACCGAGCTGGAATTTACACCCTCTACTGGCTCGCCTTTTGAGCCAGATCATGAATCCACTACTCCATATTCTACCTTAGCGAAAGGTCCATCTGGTCCAACACCATCCATTCTATCACCGCCTTCTACTCATTATAAGGACCCGACCTTAAACATTACATAATCGTGAATTATGTCAAGAATTCACATTGAGGATATTTTCTGGTTTAGAGTTTTAGAGAATTAGGACATAAATATTACATAACAACTTGAATATTACAAGTAGACACTACTACCCAGTATCAATTTTCCATAAAATATAAACTCTTAAAAATAAACATGTCTAGTTCCATGTTTTAGACATCATGACTTTTCCTTGATCACATCCTTGTCCCTATTCCACTTCATGTCTTGTGAAAAACATTTCAAAAACTTGGGATGAGAAAAAATCTCAATAAGGGATACATAAAGAAGTAAAACTGTTAGTTTTTCAAAACAACAAGTAAATCATGAATACTTTATCATAAGTAAAACTTTTCACCTTTATGAAGTTGTAAATACTATTCACTGAATAAAAGATCATTGCTTACCCTTTTGTAACCAAAATATTATCATAAAACACATATAAAGAACACATAACATATAAATGTAACTTGGGAAATAAACATCCTTAAATTGAATAACCATACGGTTGACTTCCACACATATCACTAAATGGAATAGCCATATGACCGACTTCCATACCCAATGCATTGGAGGTGATAACGTAACCACCCATCCTTGTTTATCATAGCACCACCCATCATATGGTTTATCACGTAACCACCCATCAAATTTACAAGTACCATAATAACACACAAAATATTGCAAATATAAACATTTCACTAATAAAATTTCATTTAAAATCACACCAAGTAATTTTAAGATATTGAAATAATCAATCCATTTTCACAATCCATTTGAAAAGATATTTTTGAATCAAAGTGTCCAATACCACTTTGAAGCTTTTAATGGAATTATAATTTTAAAACATTAATGTCCATATAAATAAATACTCAAAACCATTTTCAAAACATGGAAATTAAAGATAAATATTATAATAATAAATATTTAATACATTTAAAATGACATTTTAGTTAAAGAGTTTTTAACAAAATGAGGGACTCTTGAATACAAATAATTTAGGAATAAAATTTAATCATAACTTTATAATATCACGAGAAAAATGGGATTTATGATATATTATGACAAAGGATAGTATATACACCATATAAGAGTGAATTGGTGCATACAAACAACGAAGTCTCAATGGAAATGTACATTGAGATGAAATCCCTTATAAAGATGGTATCTTTAAATTAAGGATAAATCATTCACATAATAAATTGTAAAAAATATAAATACACCTAATATAAGTGGATATTAAGTTTAAAACAATAATTGGTCATTAAAACATATTCATATGACATCATATTCAAGAAGTACATGTTTAACCCAAAGAATTGAAATTGGGTTAAGAAGTTCCCTTGCAAAAATTTGACAGCCTAACGACGTCACTTTAAAATTAAGAAAATGAGTTGTTGAGATAAAAAGGGTATCTAATCACTTGTACATAAAATTTACATAAATAAGGATATATAATAACATAAACCAAAGTAATAATATGTAAATTAAAAGACATAACAAAAATAAGTCTTTTTAAAGGAGGTGGGTGAAAGGTTCTCTTATTGATTTGGTAACTTACAGAACATACACCGCATGAAGGAAGGATCATACAATGAAGATGTAATTACTCATAAATGAAATTATATTACACAGATAATACAATAATGGGCAGTAAATACACCACACAAAAGGAAATAGTGGCAAATATAGTATGAATCTCTTGGGAATAAAAAGTGAGATGAAACCCTTTACCACGTTGTAATCAACTGAGTCATATGAGAAAAAGTTAATAACCACGAAATGTATCAAAAAACACCATGAATATAATGATAATAATTATAATATATATCAAATGACAGTACATAATACACCACATTCAATGAATAAGGGTGAACAATGGAAATCTCACGGAATTAAAAGTGAGATAATAAATCTCCTTACCTCGTTGTTCGACTTGACCCGTTGGTTCTTTAATCTCCTGAATAATAGACTGAAGTTAATTTATACTTGATTAAGAACCTTTTTCATGTTTATTATTCTTTTTATATCAATTATTATCATGTTATAATCATTATGTAATCATTTAAGTTAATAATGGTCATTTTATCGATATTTGGTACTCGAGTCAAAAATGAACTTCTTATAATTACAAATTGTTCATGTGGTCAAACATCCATTATATACATAATGATATTCATGATTTAGATATCATATATATCATATATATCAAGTATATCTATGCATTTATAAGTTTACATAACATTTTGAGATAAGTAATGAAATGCACCGTTCGTGGAGAGGGTAAGTCGTACGTACGCATGAACGCTACTTTCATTTCTATTTATTATTTTAATGGAATTAAAACATAATGATAAATATTTTTATTATAATTACAGTATAATATTACATATAATATCATTAACTTTATCCTTTATACATCCCACGTATGGCATGAACGAGTCATATCACTTTGAAGGGGCGGTAGTCTGCACTTCCTCAAATGAAATTATCGCATTTACCAATAATGAAAACCATAAAGGTATGATATAAATGAAAAATACAGAAGCATAAAGATAAAATAAAAATAATATATATCATATATAAATTCAGTTCCATTCTAATGGCCACCATGATAGGCGGTAGGAGAAAATCGAACAATCATCGTTTCATGAGACACTAGTTTTCCATCCACAAAAACAATATGTTTTTCACCCATTAGATGAAGGTGTGTGTAGGTGTAGCTCAAATCCTTCTCATAACAACATCATAGTATATTGAGGATACTGGTGTTATTATAAAATAATGGAATAAAAATATTTTAGGGGGTTGGAGAAGTAAAATAAAACAAAATAAAACAAAAGAATTTAAGAGAAACCGTTACCTTTAATTTGGGTAACTTCCTTTGGTTTGAACCAAAATGACTTCTTAAAATGCCTTATGCCTAAGGTAAGACTTATAGGAAGAGTATAGGGATGTAGGGATATTAATTGGGTTGATTTTAGATGATCCAAAAGGCTTTATAGGTGTGGGGAATTGGTTAGCACTAATGTCCTTCTATAAGGGGGAGGAGGGGCTCTTTAGGAAAGTTTGGAACAATTATTTTATTATAAACTTATATTCGGTTTTAAAAGGTCCAAAAGTTATTAAAGTCAAAGATAATATGACTCATGGTCTAAATAAAATCATCCAATAATAATCGGACAGGTTTGGGATATTATTTTAATATTTATAATCTTATTTATCTAAATCATTTATTAATGAGGTAAGTAATGCATCATTATTGTGTCAAATATAATTTAATTTATTTTATGTATAAAAATTATAATAAAAATACCATGATGTATTAAATATTTTTATCTTTCCAATTAATATTTATAGTCTAAAATATGACTTATATAAAACCATGTAAAAATTTATATACAAAAAGATATTTGTTTATGTCATTTTTGCCTTTACTTTAAGTTAATTAAAATAAAGTGTCATTATCATTCATAAGTGGATATATGGGGTCCCAAAATCGACCCAATGATGTCCATGGTCGGCCATTACTCATCCAATAATGTTAGGAAAAGTGTTAAGGTAATTTGGTATTATTATGATATTCTTTTTACCTTGAATTACCCTATTTATCTTTAACCGCGGTAAATAAATGTCAAAAGTTACTATTCAACAAAAATTATTTTCATATTATTGAACCAAATTTTACATAATAATAAAAAACATGTTTGCATGATTTTTGAATTTCAATTCACAGAAGCAATAAAATTTCATTTAAATGAAAAAGGCAGTTTTTAATCTACTACTAAGTGGTTTCACTATTCATCAAAAATTGAAGTTTTTCAGAAAAATACCAAAAATTAAGCTTAAGATATATTTGATATTACAATTTAAAAAATTATGTCTATTTTACCAAATTAAAAACATAGAAGTTTCATTAATTAATTTAAAATTAATTTCTGTTGTCAAAACAGATAGCGTGTTTTTAAGAAACAATATCTATCAAAAGATTGACACTTGTTTATGTCCAATTTCAAAGTGAAATTAATTCCAATTACCAAAATTGGATTAAATGGTAAAAATATAATCTAATTACACTTTAAACAAATTAAAAAGATAATCTAACCAAATAATTAAATTATATTAAATAGCAGATTTGAATTAAAATACATTATTTTTCACTATTCACAAAAAAAATGAATTTTATCAGAAAAATATCAAAATTTTACCCAAAGTGAATTTTTATGTCTTGATTATAAAGAATAATATTATTTTGTTAAATAGAACATATAAAAGTGACCAAAACTTGATTTAAAGAGGGTTCTCCATCAAAAGGCGGTAAATCAACCTTTTAATGTAAATTATGCTTAAAATTAGATTTATTCACATTTTAAGACTCTAACATTTATTGGATAAATGTAAAAACATTTAACAAACATGTATAATAATATTGTCTTTAGTTCTGTTCATTCCCACCAATACAACGGCTAGGAGTCAACTACCATTTAAAATAATAATATTATATTTTTATTTTTCAGTATGACCTAAAGTTGTGTGAAACGTAAGATTTCAAGGAAACCTATTGTTGTGTATCAGGTACACCATTGAACATAGAATCCACTTTAAAGTAAAATTAATATTTAATTTACAAATATTAATAAATATGAAAATTTCATATTCTTTATTTACCTGGGATGTTACATCCTTCCACCCTTTTGGGAATTGCGTCCTCACAATTTTAAAATTGGGGTTGGAAACATCATTGAAAGTCCCACATCGGAAAAAGAGTAAATAAAACTATCAATTTAAATGAAAGAAAAATATATACAAAGGTCACCTGAGACAATATATACTAGGATTCCATGAAAACATGGATATGGAAGAGAAACTAAATCTCATATTTTAATAGAGAGTGATAGAGAGCATGATCTTAGAAAGTTAAATGCCACAATACCATAAATTTGTGGTTGGGTAAAAGTCTGATGATGAAATAGAGCTTATAAATTTTTTACTTCAATATTCTTTTCATAGAGTTGATGAATTTTATTAATAACTAGACTAAGATTGTAAGGAAATATACTTACTTGTCATGTAGAGTGTCATCCTTTAATAAAATTCTACCGCAAACTCATCTTTTCTCCAACCGGTAAGTATTAAAGATGACATGATCACACATTAAGTGCTAGGATAAAGTTATAGAGTATCACATAATCTACAAAAGATGAACTATATATTTTCCCTATCTTTAGACATCAACCAAAACCAAAATTGGTTAGTAGAAGATTAGATAATACCCAAAAGGATAATCTTTTACAAAAAGAAAAACTACTCTTAATCTCCAAAATTTTCCAAACAATACCCAAAGTTCAAAAAAGACCATTCAATATAAAATTTTCCTTAAAATTATTCAAAATAATCAAAACTAAAATTAAAACCCAAAACTCGGAAGGATTTAAATCACATAGTCTTCCACAGTAAATCTTAATATTTATCTCCAAAAACATCGACTAATATTAAATTCTCATAATAAAGTGTAATTAACCAAGTCACATGTTCTATATGATAGGTTAATCATTTCCATAAATAATCCAAATCACCTTATGTCCACAATAAAAATTTATATTCTTCCAAAATAATATTTCAACCATTACTCCACAAATTAAATCCCAAGGTATTTTATTTTCCTTAAACATATAGTGTTAGAAAAAGAGAGAATGTCTTCCAAAATAACCTTTATCACATAATCACCAAATAATTTTCCTATACTAAGGTTTTCAATTTGATAAAACATATAATCCAAAATAAACTTATTCTTGATCAATAAAATCATTTACCTAAAAATAATTATTCATACTAACCAGTGACTTCACGTAGTTCGGTGGTAGGTGATAACTCCCAATTGCACTTTGGTTGTGGGTTTGATTCCCACAGATTTGTCCGACATGACATGTTGTCACACAGTCTGCGTGTTTTCCTTTTTCAAAAACTATATAATTTTATAACATTCTCAAAAAGAGATAAATTCATCAAAAATAATAATAACATATTTTAACCATAAAGGTTATCTAATAACTTTCATTTTTCACCCCAAAATGTATTAAACTATAATTGCCTCAAATTTTAGGATCATATAAACCCAAATGCTTCTTTATAACTATATCCACAAAATAAAAGAAAATTATTCCTTCAATAAAATTTTCATATATCAAACATCAGGGTTACAAATACTATAAAAATTCTTCTAATGTAATCTCATCATCAAAAGAACCTTAATACTTTTAATCATTTCACCATCCTAAAATCTACCATAACACTTGAATCCCTTATATGTTTAATTCTTACTCATTCAACATTCTTGATGATCCATTAACCATTCTTTACCAACTTATTCTGAAATACTTCTTTCCTACAAAAAAAATCATGAATCATATCCTAAGATTCAATAATGTCAAAACATATGTTTAGAAATAATTTATACCTTTAATTGGCCATTGTCAGTTTCTTCATCCTCAATTGGAATGAAATTAGGTATTGGTTAACATATATTTGTACGATACTTGTTATCCCATTCTTGAAACATCTTTGTAGGACATCTATTTTTATAATGACCATGCACACCACAGTTAAAACATTCAATTGATCCCTTAGAAAGAACTTCTTTCCCTTTCCTAGAGTCAACTAGATGCTTCCTTTTTTCATGGAAGGTTCTTGATTTATGATCTTCACTTCCACATATATAGCATCTTCCCGTCCCTTTCCTATGTGTTTCTTTCCATGTTCTTGACACATAGGATTTTTAATATACTTACCTTTATGATTATTATCTGAACATCCGTAGGGATTTGTTTCTTGCATAAATTATTCCTTATAAAAATCACCAAGGTTCAAGTTGTCAATCATGAATCTAGATAGTTGGTTGAGAAGAACCACAATAGTCTTCATTAAAGCTCCCATTTCATTAAGTTTATCGTTCATAAAACTTTCACTTTTTTCTTCATATCCACCGTTACATTGGTGCCTGCTAGATCCATCCATTTACTAAAGACAAAAAGGACAGTGTGAGTATATCATCATAAAATATCTTATGATGAGGGTAAATACTAATATTTACTTATTAATGTTATCTTAAACTAATTCAAAATGACTATGAATCTTTCTAATATGTTAACTATTATGGTCATTTCACTTATTCTTAGATAACACCCTAACCTCTAAAGTTATCTAAACCAATCTCTGATACCAACTATAAGGATCCGACCTTAAACATTTCATAATCGTAAATTATGTAAATAATTCACATTGAGGATCTTTTCAGGTTTAGAGTTTTAAGGAATTAGGCCATAACTATTACATAACAACTTTAATATTACAAGTAGACACTACTACCCAGTATCCATTTTTCATAAAATATAAACTCTAAAAAAGAAACATGTCCAGTTCCATGTTTTAGACATCATGTCTTTTACTTGATCACATCCTTGTCCCTATTCCACTTCATGTCCTGTGAAAAACATTTCAAAAAATTGGGATGAGAAAAAATCTCACTAAGGGATACAAAAAGAAGGAAAAATATTTTTTTTCAAAACAACAAGTAAACCATGAATACTTTATCATAAGTAATACGTTTTACCTTTATGAAGTTGTAAATACTCTTCACTGAATAAAATATCATTTCTTACCCTTTTGTAACCAAAATATTACCATAAAACCCATATAAAAAACACATAACATATAAAGGTAACTTGGGAAATAAACATCCTTTAATGGAATAACCATACGGTCGACTTCCACACATACCACTAAATGGAATAGCCATATGGCCTACTTCCATACCCAATGCATTGGATGTTATAACGTAACCACCCGTCCTAGTTTATCACGGCACCACCCGTCATATGGTTTATCACATTACCACCCATAAAATGTCCAAGTACCATCATAACAAATAAAATATTGAAAATATAAACATTTAACTTACAAAATTTCATTTGTATTCACAAGAAGTAATTTTAAGATATTGAAATAATCAATCCATTTTCATAAACCATTTAAAAAGAGATTTTTGAATCAAAGTTTCCCATACCACTTTGAAGCTTTTAATGAAATTAATATTTTAAAACATTAATGTCGATATAAATAAATACTCAAAACCATTTTTAAAACAAGGAAATTAAAGATAATTATTTATAATAATAAATCTTTAAAACATTTAAAATGAAATTTTAGTTAAAGAGTTTTTAACAAAATGAGAGACTCTTCAATACAAATAATTGAGGAATAAAATTTAATCAGAACTTTATAATATTATGTGAATAAAGGGATTCATGATATAATATTAAAATGAATAGTATATACATTATATAAGAGTGAATTGGTTTATAACAACAATGAAGTCTCAATAAAAATGTAAATTTAGATGAAATCCCTTATAAAGACGGTATCCTTAAATTAAGGATAAATCAATCACATAATTATGTGTGACAAATATAAATACACCCAATATAAGTGGATATTTAGTGTAAAATAATCATAGGTAATTCACACATATTAATAGGACTACATATTCAAGAAGTACAAGTTTAACCCAAAGAATTGAAATTGGGTTAAGAAGTTCCCTTGCACGAATTCAACAACCGAAGGACGTCACTTTAAAATTCAGAAAATGATTTGATGAGATAAAAGGGTATCTCATCACTTGGACATAAAATTTACATCAATAAGGATATAGAATAAAATATCCCAAAATAATAAGTTTTAAATTAAAAGACATAACAAAAATAAGTCTTTTAAAAAGAAGAGGGTGAAAGGTTCCCTTACCGATTTGGTAACTTACAAAACATACGCCACATGAAAGAAGTATCATAAAATGAAGATGTAAATAATCATAAAATAAATTATATTACACCAAGAGTACAATCATGGGCAGTAAATACACCACACAAAAGGATATAGTGGCAAATATAGCATGAATCTCATGTGAATAAAAAGTGAGATGAAACCCTTTACCACGTTGTAATCAACTAATTCGTATAAACAAAAGTTAATAACCACCAAATTAATCACAGAATACCATGAATATAATAAGAATAATTATAATATATATAAAATGTCAGTACAAAATACACCACATGCAATGAATATGTGGCGAACAATGAAAATATCACGGAATTAAAAGTGAGATAAGAAATCTACTTACCCCGTTGTCCGATTTGACCCATCCGTTCTTTAATCTCCTAAATAATAAACTATAGTTAATTTCTACTTGATTATGAACCTTTTTCAAGTGTATTATTATTTTTATATCAATTATGACCATGTTATAAACATTATGTAATCATTTAAGTTAATAATGGTTGTTTTGTCGATATTTGGTACTTGAGTCAAAAATGAACTTCTTATAATTACAAATTGTTCATGTGGTAAAACAAATATTATATCCATAATTATATTCATGATGTAGATATCATATATATCATATATATCCAGTATATCTATGTATTTATAATAGTATATAACATTTGGAGATAAGAAATGAAATGCACTGTTCCTGGAGACGATTAGCCGTACGTAATCATGAAAGCTACTTTCATTTCTATTTCTTATTTTAATGGAGTTAATACATAATTATACATATGCATATTATAATTCCAGTATAATATCATATATAATATCATTAACTATATCCTTTATACATCCCACATATGGCATGAACGAGTCATATCACTTTGAGGGGGCGGTAGTACGCACTTCCTCAAATGAAATTATCACGTTTACCCATAATTTTAACCATAATGGTATGCTATAAATGAAAAATATAGAAGCATAAAGAAAACATAAACATAATATATATCATATATAAATTTATTCCCATCTTAATGGCCACCATGATAGTCAGTAGGAGATAATCGAACAATCATCGTTTCATGAGGGGTTAGTTTTCCATCTACAGAAACATTATGTTCTTCAACCATTAGATGGAGGTGTGTGTAAGTGTTGTTCGAACCCTTCTCATAAAAACATCCTAGTATATTTAGGATACTGGTGTTGTTATAAAATAAAGGAATAAAAAGAGTTTAGGGGGTTGGAGGAGTAAAATAAAACAAAATAAAACAATATAATTTAAGAGAAACCGTTACCTTTAATTTGGGTAACTTCCTTTGGTTTGAACCAAAAGGACTTATTAAAGTGACTTCTTCCTAAGGTAATGCTTTTAGAAAGAGGAGAGGTATTTAAGGAGCTTAATTGGGTAGATTTTGGACGAGCCAAAAGTATTGAGAGGTGTGGGGAATTAGTTATATGTGGTTTCCATTTATAAGGGGAATATGGGCTCTTTAGGAATGTTTGAAACAAATATTTTATTATTTTTTACCTTGAATTATTGTATTTACCTTTAACCGCGGTAAATAAAAGTCAAAAGTTACTATTCACCAAAAATTATTTTTATCTTATTGAAACACATTTTACTTACTAATAACAACCATGTATATTGGATTTTTGAAATTAAATTCACAGAAGTAGTAAAATTTCATTTAAATGAAAAAGTCAGTTTTTGATCTACTACTAAGTGGTTTCCCTATTCATCAAAAATTGATGTTTTTCAGAAAAATACCATAAAATGACCCCAAGCTATATTTTATATTCCAAATTAAAAAATGATGTCTATTTTACCAAATTAAAAAAAATAGAAGTTTCATTAATTAATTTAAAATTAATTCCCATTGTCAAAACAAAAAGCGTGTTTTTAAGAAACAATATCCATCAAAAGATTGACAGTTGTTTATGTCCAATTTCAAAGTGAAATTAATTCCAATGACCACCATGGTATTAAATGGTAAAAATATAATTTAATTAAACTTTAAAACTAATTAAAAAGATAATATAACCATATAAATAAATTAGATTGAAAAGAAGATTTGAATTAAAATACAATATTTTTCACTATTAACCAAAAAAATGAATTTTATCAGAAAAATACCAAAATTTTACCCAAAGTGAATTCTGATGTCCCGATTCTAAAGAAGAATATTATTTTTTCAAATATAATATATAAAAGTGTCCATAACTTGATTTAAAGAGGGTTCTCCATCAAAAGGCGGTAAATCAACCTTTTAAAGTAAATTATGCTTAAAATTAGATTTATTCTCATTTTAAGCCTCTAACTTTTATTGGATAAATGTAAAAACATTTAACAAACATGTATAATAATATTGTAGTTAGTTGTATTCATTCCCAACAATACAATGGTTAGGCATCAACTACCATTTAAAATAATAATATTATATTATTATTTTTTATTATAACCCATCGTTGTGTGCAACGTAAGATTTCAAAGAAACCTGTTGTTGTGTATCAGGTACGCCATAAACCATAGCATCCCCTTTAAAGTAAAATTAATAATTAATTACAAATATTAATAAATATGAAAATTTCATATTCTTTATTTAACTAGGATGTTACACTCATCCTCCTCCATACCCATGTATGGTTATTCCTAAGGATCATCTTGTGCCGGATAAATTGTGGCATTTTTCCCACTGCACTATCTAGTTGAGCGGCCACTTCGTCGATATTTCAGTGTCGTAGCACCTTGGCATATTGGAGGACATTAAAGATCTTCTAGGACATACTCATCAATTGGACACTTTTCAAGTCTGCACTCCTAATTTCTGAGATTTATTTTTGTAGTTCATGGCTATGTTCAAGTTTGACAGGACCACATACCGGCAGACTCCCACATATACAGCTCACCTGGTTACTTTTTAGCTTGTTGGATGGTCCCACATACTGGGTTGGAAGGTTTTGTGGGAAATCATCTGGTCGTGGATCGCCCGTGTCTTTTCTTTGTACAGTTTGGGGTTCACATACTCCACCTGTCGGATCTCATCAAGCTCTGTCAGCTGGAACTTTCACCTCTCTTTGAAAGACTTTAAATCAAATTACAGGGCCTTGGCAGCCCAATAGGCTTTATGGTTTAGGTCTACTTGTAGGTGGAATGGCTTCCCATGGACTAGGAATAATAGAGATATCCCCAAAGGTGTCTTGAAGGTGGTTCGGTATGACCATAAAGAATCATCAATCTTTTTGGACCAGCCCATCCTTGAAGCTATGACCGTTTTTTCCAGGATCTATTTCAGCTCATGATTTGATAATTCCACTTGTCCACTAGATTGGAGATGATAAGATGTTCCCCTGTGATACTTCACCTCATACTTATGTAACACATTCTTCATTAAGGAATTTTCAAAATGTGTTCCCCTATGACTGATCAACACTCGAGGAATGCCAAATATACTGATGATGTTTTTCTTCAAAAAATGCATAACTACCTCGGACATTTCAGATGTTGTAGCAATGACTTCCTCCCACTTGGAGACATAGTCTACACAGGCGAGTATGTAAGAGTTCCTATATGATGAGAGAAATGGACTCATAAAGTCAATTCCCCAAAAGTCAAAGATTTAGACCTGTAGGATGGGGTGTTGAGGAATCTTGTCTCTTTGTCCCATATTACATGTCCCCTGACATCGATCACACCTGGTAACAATGTAAGGAGTATCCCTGTACATGGTAGTCCAAAAAAATCTAGATTGTAGGATCTTTTCTATCATACGGTCTGGGCCATGATGTCCTCCAACTGGTGAGGAGTGACAGAACTCCATAACTCCTAGAACTTCATTCTCTAGGATGCAACAAAGAATCATTCCATCTTTACATGATCGAAAGAGTAGAGTGTTATCCAAGAAGTACCTATTGACATCAGATAAAAACCTCTTCTTCTACTGGTAAGTGAGATCTGGGTGAACTGATCCTATAACCAAATAATTATCAATATATTCAAAACAAGGTTGAGATGTTTCTTCGATTGATACAATTTTCTCATATGGTAATTCTACCCTAATGTCTCTATCATTCTCTTCCAAATGGGACAGTTCTAGGTGGGAGAGGTGGTCAGTAATAACGTTCTCACTGCCCTTATTGTCTCAGATCTCCAAGTCAAACTCTTGGAGGAGAAGCACCCAGCAGATGAGTCGTGGATTCACATAATTCTTGTTCAACAAATACTTGGGTGAGGAATGGTTAATATATACAATAACTTTAGACAAAACCAAATAAAAACAAGACTTTTCAAATGAAAAAACCACTGTAAGAATTTATTTCTCCGTGGTAGTGTAATTCACATATACTTCATTCAAAGTTCTGTTGGTAAAGTAAATTGGCTGGAAGATATGATCCAACCATTTCCCCAGTACTACACCCAATGCATAGTCTCTAACACCACACTTGACTTTAAATTGTGCCTCCCAATTTGGAGCAATCATCATTAGTACTTCCACCAGTCGTTGCTTCAAATTCTGAAAAGGTGTGGCACATGTCTCATCAAACTCAATTATGGAATCTTTTGAGTGGATATTGGTGAGTGCCTAGGAAATCTTCAAAAAGTATCTTACAAACTATCTATAGAAACAGGAATACCCTAGAAAACATTGAATGGTTCTGACAGAAGTTGGATTTGGTAGATTTTAAACGACTTCTATCATCATAGGATCAACTTCTATCCCTTTCAGAGAGATCTGGTGGCCTAAGATGATACCACTATGCACCATAAAATGAAATTTATCCTAGTTTAAAATTAGGTTAGTGTTCTCTCACCTTTCCAAAACTAGCTCCAGATTCCTCAAAAAAATGTTGAAGGATTTTCCATAGATGGAAATATCATCCATAAGACCTCTAGGATATGTTCTTCCATGCCGTGGAATATTTCCAGCATACATCATTGGAAGGTGTCAGGAGCATTGAATATCCAAAAATACATTATTTGACAAGAAAACATACCACAGGGGCATGTTAAGATGCGATTTTCTTGATCATCAGTTTAAATGGAGATTTGGTTATATATAGAATAAGCATCGAGGAAGCAGTAAAACTCATGCCCCACCTGTCATTCTTCATCTAATCCATAAAGGGTAGAGAGAAGTGATCTTTTTGCATAACATCATTCAGCTTTCGGTAGTCTACACAGACTCTCCAACCTGCAACTGTCCGTGTAGGGATAAGTTCATTTTTATCATTAGAGACCACAGTGATACCCCCTTTTTGGGTACCATTTTCATTTGAATCACCCATGGGATGTCAGAAATGGGGTATATGATTCGTGAATATAAAAATATGATTACCTCCTTCTTCACGACTTCCTTAATTGGAGGGTTCAGCCGTTGCTATGGTTTCTGAGAGGGCTTTGCTCCTTCTTCTAGTAGCACCTTATGGGTTGAAAATAGTGGGAATGATTCCCATCAGATTTGTGAGTGTCCATCCAATGGATTTCTTTCTTTGCTTTATAACCTACAAAAGTGTGTCTTCTTGCTCTTGAGATAGATCTACATTAAGTATAATTGTTATTGTTTGTTATCACCCAAATATCCATATTTTAGAGATAAAGGGAGAGGCTTTAGCTCAATTTGTGGTGCCTTCAGGATCTAGGGTACAATTGGTTTCACCTTCGCTCGCTCCAAAATGTCTAGAACAACTGTGTGATGCCAATAATGACTACCCTGACCTTTTATAAATTGAAACTCGGGTGAATCTTGGATATCTATGAAGAGTGGGTCATCAATGATAAATGAATATACTAGATCATATTCATTGTAGATAAAGTGCTCATCCATTGCTGTTACTGAATAACATTCCTCATGTTCTAATAGTGATGCCTGCTTGACATCCTTGAGGATATTTTAAGAGACTCTTTCATCGACTACTCTGAAGATCAGTTATCCTTGGTGGATATCGATAAATACCTTACCATTGGACAATATAGGCCTTCCCAGAATCAGAGGTGCCTCCGGGTCTTCCTTTGTGTCATGAATGATGAAGTTAACATGGATAATTAAGCTTCCTACCTTCACCAACACATCCTCGAGAAACCCCTTGTGATATTTGATGGAGAGATCTGATAGCTGGAGGGCCACTCTGGCGGGTTTGAGATCATTTATCCCTAAATTCTTATAGACTCCAAAGGGAATCAAGTTAATGTTGGCTCCAAATTCATAGAGATCTTTTATAAACTCACATGATCTAATAGTACATGGAATTGTAAAACTACCAGGATCATGGAATTTTGGAGGAAGTGAGATCTGTACCACTACCGAGCATTCCTTATTCAGTGAAATGGTTCCCAGATCCTCCACATTTCTTTTATTGATAGAATATCCTTCATGAAAATTGTGTATGTCAGAATTTGAGTTAAATATTTTGTGAAATGGATGTTGATGTAATGATTTCATAATAGCTCCATGAATTTATCAAACTGGTGATCCATATTCCTTTGTTTCATCCTCTCTAGAAATGGTAAGGCAGGCTCAACAGGATTAACCACCTCTTTTCCCTTACCATGTGAGGCCTTCATCTCTTTTGATGGTTCTTTTGATGAGTAGGGGTCCTTCATTGTGGTTTCTTCAGCCAAAGAGGGTGAAGGTTGAGATAGATTTGTAGCCTCGCCTTGCTTTGTAGTTTCTGTCTGAGGTAGCTCCTTCTCACTTTGTAAAGTGAGTACACGGGCCTCTTCTCACGGGTTCTTCTCAGTGTTACCCGATAGTGTACTAGGTTTCCTTGAGGAGAGATGATTGGAAAGTTTCCTAATACAATTCTCAAGGCTTTGAATGGATGCCTCTTGATTTTGAAATCCTGTTTCAGTAGTTATCATGATTTTTTTCATCATTTATTCAAGTTTTGATGGGGGTTCTTGCTATGTTTTTTGTGTAGATGGTAGAGGTGGTGGCTACCTTGGTGGTTGTGAGCAAGGGTTTTGGTACACTTGCTACTATTAAGTCCACTACTATTTTTGTCATTGATATGGGTTCTGGTACTATTGTTGACCATAGCCATAGGTGGTCTCTTGGGTGGAGTATTTTTTTATTGCTACTGGTAACCCATGTTCGTATGATCTCACTATGTTTGGTTCTGGTACTGAGGGTATATATTTGGACCTCAGTTTTGAGAAATGTAGCTCACCTCTCTTGTTGAAGGGTTGGTAGTTGACCCTAGGAATTCACAAATAATGTCGTTGTCACCACATTCACTGCATGCAGGATGGTTTTTTACTTGAACTTGGTATATGTTATTTAGGTTTAACTCATCAATATTCTTGGACACCACATCCAATTGGGCAGCGAGCATCGTGGTGGTGTCAATGTTGCACAGACCTCACTTTTATGTTCCCCACTCTGAGTTCCATTAGAATCTATTACTTGACATGTCCTCCAGGAGGTCAAAGAGTTCCTCTGGAGATTTTACAATTATTATACCTCCAGTAGTGGCATCCACCATGAATTTAGTGTTCATGGTCAGGCTGCCATAAAAGGTTTGTACTTACATCAAGAGAAGAATTCCATGGTGAGGAATTTTACGAAACATCTCCTTGAAGCTCTCCTGGGACTCATATAAGGATTCTTAGTCATGCTTCTTGAAGTTGGGGATATTGTTCTGCAGTGTCACCATCTTTGATGGTGGAAAGTACAAGGAGAATATTTCCTGGGATAACACCTCCCAGGTGAGGATAGATCATTGAGTTAGTCCTTTTATACAGTCTATCTCCTTATCCCTTAATTATAATTGGAAGAGGAGAAGAAGGATGGAAACTTCTGACCCTCCGTGGTAATAGAAGGTGTCACAGATCTATAGGAAGTTGGAGAGATGAGCATTCAGGTCTTCACTTGGTAAAACACCAAATTGTTTTGTGTTCTAGATCAGTTGCAAAATGGCTGGTTTTATTTTGAAATTTTGGGCCTGCACCGGTGTTATGACAATTACACTATCGGCCCCTTGGATAGAGGGAAGACCATACTCCATAAGGGTATGACATGGGGGTAGTTTCACTCAAGGAGATGGGGGCACAAATTGCTGCTCTGGAGAAAAATAAGGCCCCTAAACTGCATGTATGTATGAAAACTGCTCTGATTGGAACTATTGGAGTTTCTATGGTCCATACCTTGAAACAAGTGGAGCTTTTTGGTTCTGGTTTTCATCTGGGTCAAATGACTATCCAGCTCCTTGGACAGCATCTAGATCTCCCTCTTTGATATGCGCCTTGGGGGTGTTTTGGTTGTGCTCACCCATAAACGTATGTCGTTGCCTCAAAAGTGTTAGTTCGGTCTCTAGGATAATTAGAAAAATCTCTGATGACTCAGTGCTCTTGGAACGAGTGATGAATCCACACATATATATATGAAGCTACAGAACACTTAACACAGGAATCATAAAAGAGGAAGACAAAAAGTAAAAAAAAAGAGAAATAAGAGTAAGAATAGAATTTTTAGAATTTTTAGAATTTTTTTTATTTTCAATAAAATTGATACAAACTTGATTTAACAATTTTAACTTTTCTCCTCAGCAATGGTGCCGAAATTTGGTATCATTCCAGTCAAAGTTTTGTTTTTGACAATCCAATTATATTACTCTAACCAGTATAGTACCATTAAGGGGGCGATCCACTGGTATAGGGAGTTATTTTTGTTTTATTTATCAAGTTTGTAATTGATTTATTGAAGTTTACTGAAATTTAGAGTTTTTTTTAGTGTTTTGATAAAAAGGTAATTGGATTTCAATTTCTTAAAAAATTACTTGAAAGTTGAAGAAAAACCCTGAAATTTGGTTTGGATGAAAATTTGGAGAGAAATCATCAGGGTTGTGGATTTTAATGGTTGTTATAAAATCAATGTTCTTATGAGGTTGTGTTGTTCCTAATAATTCACATCTCTGGGTTTAGAATGTTACAGAACCCCCTTTGTCTAGTGAGTTTTATTTAAATCAATAGAAACCAATTCCTTGGTCTGGAAATTAATTTATCTTAATTATATTAATTTCAACCCTTTTGATATGATTAAAACACCCAATGGTCATGGATGTTTTGAATCAAAATTCCTTAAAATATCGATATAAATACCTTGGTCCAATACGAGATTTCTAGTGATATTTAGAAAGAGTTAATAAGGAATTATGAGAAAGAAGAATAAATAATATAGTTACAATATCTCAATTGAAAAATTACAACACATAATTGTCTACAACCCCAACATATAATTAATTTAGCTACTCATGTAGTATCTAGTAACTAAACAACTTGCAGTACCTAAATTCATCCTATTGAAGCTTCGGAGAAAAGGTTGTCGAGAATGTAGCACGGAAGCACCTTCTCTCCTCTTTTCTCTCCTCTTATTTCTCTCTATTATTCTCTTCTTGGATGACTCGAGAGTACTATCCCTTGAAATATCTCAGAATTAATGTAAGATGAATGACTCTAGAACTTGGAGGTCCTACCCCCTATTTTTAGGTTTTAGTAGTACACGATGTGTAACAGGTAGTAAATGGCGTGTGCCCTGGAGAACACATTTTGGAAATCTTTTTTTTTCGATAGTTGAGCTAACACACCATCTTTGACATAGAACACGGTGCCGCCTAGTAAGTGTAAGTACATGACATGTAGTTCCAACATAGATGGAATGTAATATCATTCATCGACCACCAACTGGTTCTAGAAAGGCCACACGACATGTATATGGGATGTACACAGCGTGTATGCTTTGGCCGGCAACATGGGCGTGTATCCAGTCTTCCCCATCTATGTTGTGGAAAAAGTACATGGTGTGTGTAAAAAGTAAAATCCATGTATATTTGAATTTTTGTTATGTCCTTTCCCGATTTGTGACTTTGAAAAAAAAACACCTGAAAAATTAGCATAATTACCAATATAAAAAATTTTATCCTAAAGATGATTTATATTTGGTGAAAAAAAAAGTTTTTTATGCTCATTAATATATATGAAAAAGTATACACAAATTGGGAACATCATTGGATATATCCTTGAAGAGAGGAGGAAGTCTCTTAATTAGAGCTAGGAGAAGAAAAAGTCTCTAGTATAGATTCTAGAGAAGGCCAGTGTAGATTCTCGTAACACTATGGGATGCATTATAAAGAAACTCCTGTGCAGATTAAAGAGAGATAAATGTGATTTTGTATTTACCATTTTATTGATATTTAGATTATTTTAGAGAACCCATGTTATGGAGAATGACCAACCTGGAAAGGAGTAGGTCTTTTCATCGAACCTTGTAAATATATTATACTATTCTCCCTCTTATTGTTTTTATATAAAAAGTAATACTGTGAGATATCACTACGAATATTGACACCCTTAAAAATTTAAAGATGTTTAGTTCAAGAGAAATAATTTTTAAAAATTAAACCACTAATTGACCACCTCTCAGTGGTCAATTAGACCTAGGTCTCTATAAGTGGTATCAAAGCATAAGATACCTATTAATATCTAAGAGACCCTTTATGAAGCGAAAATTTCTGGAAATGAGAAAGATAACTCATATTGAAAAGAATAAAATTACTCATAGGGATATTAATTTGAAAATTTCTACCAAGACCTAGAATAATATAAAGAAGAGGTAGGTGTTAGGTCCAAAAGGTCGAATACCCTAAGAGGGGGTGTGAATCCGGGTATGAAATATTACAACTTCCACCCCTTTGGATCATGTTTTGTTGTTAAAAAAAACTCAATTATCTCTACCTCCCATATAAATATATGAATAGATATGAAATCATGCACAGTACGCAGTTATTTTTACTTGGTTCCCCCTAACAGGGCTTCATCCAAGGAGTATACAACGATAATGTGCCAATGTACCAAATTCACTAAGGCTCACTGCCAATAATGAGTAGAATGTTCAGGATAGATCTTCTATGCCTAGGATCAATGAATTTAAAAGTTTTAGGTTCTGCTTACTACATTACCAAGTTTTAATCCCTTTAACTATTTATCTGGATCACTACTAGTGAAAAGGGTCGCTATCTTCCTCTTCCTGCACTCACTACTCCTGGAAAGGAATCCACACATAGTTTATAGGCTTGTAGGTCAAACATAGTATATGGACATGTAGGTCCCATAATTCTAATGAATTCCTACATCCTCAACTATAGGTAGATGCACTATTGAAGTTCCTTTTTCACCCGTAGATGAAGTCCACCTTCCTGATTACTTCTAGGTACTGGAAAATACTTTCACAAACTGATTTGAATCTTTTCAAGATTCATTGTAAAAATCACGAAACACCATACTCTCCTATTTACTGAGTACCAGGTTCAGTATGTGGAACACTACTCCGTGTACTGCCTTTGCCTTCCGCAAATAGTTATCTTCTTTGTGTACCGCTTCCTTCTTTCTGCCTCTACGAACTGCCCTCTTTCTTCAAACTATTCTCTGTTCACGGACCGTCTTTGCCTCCACATACCAGATCTCCCCCTCTGTGTACCACTCACATAATTCTCTCTCTCATGTACTATATATTCCTCCTCCACATACCAAGTCAAATATTTCCACATACCAGACTTCCTCCTCTGTGCACCAGACATCCTTCTATGCATACCGCTTATTCCATTGCGGGTTTAAGAATCCCCGCAAACACCTTTGGAAGAATTAGTTATGTGCAAACCACTTTCAGACTTCTCCAGATTATGAGAGAAAAAATGTGTTCTATAATGATATTCAATCTCAACAGTAATCAGTGGGATTAATGATTCTTATATAGGCAAACATACCCCAAAATACACTAATCTAAGATTTATCAAATCTTCAATCCAGCCTTCACCACATAATGATCCTTCTGCCACCCCGAACCACAAGCCACCTGTGAACCATTTTTCATATCCATTATATTTAATATATTTGTTTCTACGTGGTCGATCTCCTCCACTAACATCAAGCCATCCGCGTACTGTACCACCTTCTGCTGTGAACCATTTTCGGTTTCATGAACCGCTCTGGAATACCATTCCAACCACTCCGCATACCATTCTCAGAACAAGGTAGGTGGCCAATGAACTATGTATTTGTCAAAAAACACAATCACACCCAAAACAGACTGAGGGGAAACATTGAGTGATTTTTTTATAACTGTAGGTAAAGAAACTAAAGAATAATCTTGTTTTATAGAAAAAGAAACCTCTATGTGAAGGTAATCAAAATGTAATATTTTTCAATAATTATTTTTATTGTGATTTTTCTAAAGAATCATGGTAAATATATGATGATGATGGATTAATTATTCATATTAATGTTTTATTAAATGAACATATAAAGAACATCCCTAAATAATTGTTAAAATATATTGTCAGGGGCATCAAGGGTAATTAAGATAAAAAATGTCAACTTGAGTAAGAGGCTAATTCTATGTAAGATATATTTATTAAAAGGGTTTGCATATCCAACACTCTAAAAAAATAGGGGAAATTAAAGGAAGAAATAATTTCTATTTGTAACGAAATATTTACTTAATCTATTAACGAATTAGAAATAAATTTTTGTGAGAAATATTTCTTTGAGATTTTATTTGTATAATAATTCCATGCATTTGAAAAATTGAGTAATGTTTTTATGGTTGTCAAAGATACTAAACTAAATTATATTGCTCACAAGTTAATGGATCATGAAAATTCTTTGCATGAATCAAGAAACATTCATAAAGAACTAATGAAGAAGCTAAATAAGTATTGGGAAGAAAAGATGAGATCAGATGAGGTTGAGAAGAACACCCTCAAAATGATTTTTTTAGAGTTGGAGATGAAATTGAAGAATCAGGAATCACCATAATATAGAACTTCCCAAATAGACAAAATGAGATATTCTACCACTCAATATTTCTTTGAGGATCATGGAATCAACAAGATCATGATATTATCCTTTAATCAAATGGAAATATCCTCCCATAAGTAGCTATCCCATAACCCAAAACTATATTTTGTATTAATTTTGTTTCAAGTTCTAATACATGTCATAAATAAAACTTTGGAAAAGTATGGATAATGAACAATTATGATAAAAACACCACATCAATGGTGGATTTTAAAATATACATGAAGATATGTTCCTTAATAATTTTCCAAAAGAGTGGAAGTTCCACTCAAAAACCAAAAGTTTCATAATCTGTGAAATCTAGAAAAACTACACCATAAAAGGAGATAATGAGATTCAGAAGATAATATTGGTATTTCTAGAATTTTGTGAAAAAATATTTTTAATGTTTTTGTGACATAAAAATTCATGAAAATAACATAAGTCTGGAATTCATGGAAGAAAAGATGAAGATGAGAGATGAACTACATTAGAGAAGGAGAATCCACAGAAAATAAATATTTCTTTAAAGAACAGATTTTATTTCCTAGAAGATGTCTATGATTACTTTAATAGAATTGGTCAATGTTATTATTAGTCCTTGTATATACCTATCATGAAAAAATCTTCTAATTATGTGAAGATAATACCATAACAAAAAACAAGGTAGGTAATAAAAGAAGGTGATATGTTGGTCTTGAGATGTGGAAAATATAAAAATATTGTTAAACAGCCTTTTACCAAGATGATAAGTGAGAAATAACTTTCTACATCAAAGGGAGATATAAATGAGTCAAGAAAATCATTTCCTCTAATCCAAAAGAAGGATCATTTTGAAGAAGAAGAACAAAAACAAGAATATGTACATAATACATATCAAAGTGGAAGGTCTAGGTTCAAAGATTTTTGCTAGTATTGTAAAATGTTTAGGCACAAAGCCTAATATTACTAGTATAACATGTTATTTAAAATAAATAGGAATGAATGAAGGGGGGTTATGGTGATTATATGAGATCATGTTCTCAAATAAATAATACTGTGACAAAAAATTCATCCAAGCTGCCAAGACAAAACAAATATAAAGGATTAAAAGAATTTTGTGATAGATGTAATAAAAAGGGTTAAAAATAGAAGAAATGCATGAAAATATTACCAAGAGATATTCCCTATGCTGAGAAAGGGAGTATTATTCAATATAAAAATATTGGAAAGTAATTTCACTACACTAAACTGATGGTTTAAAAATGGGTTTTAGTGGCAGTTTATTAAACTGAAATTATATATTTTTCAAATAATTTAGTTGCAGTTTCTAAAAAACCACTGCTAAACCATTAATTTTTTTAACAGACGATACTCTCCCCTTCCCCGAAAACCTTGAACCATTGACCCCTAACTTGTTAAATCCCTACCTAACCATTTTTCATCCCCACCACACCTTTCAACTGCCCCTCGCCACACCTCGCCGCCCTTGCCATGCCTCGCCACCCCCACTGGGCCTTTCTGCCCTCTCCGTGCTGCAAAAACCTCAACATGCCTCACCACCCTCCTCGTGCTTCACCATTTCTCCTTAACTCACTTACTCTTGATCCTCCATTGAAGCCTCCTCAAGGTTATTAGGAATGTTCTTATTAGTTTTAAGGGGTTTTTTTATCTTCTCCACTTTTCCCTCTCTTGGTTCCTTATCATTTCTTGTCTTGAATCTCTCTTGGATGAACCCGAGGGAATATGTTTGATGTTTGGTTTAATTTTCTTAGATTATATGGTGTGCAGATTGTTCATCAAGACCCGTTATTCATTCTATGAGAGTTTTATTACATCCTCACACTGTTGAGGTTGATGTCTCTATCCAGTACCTTTTCGGAATAATATTTCAATTGTTGATCATTCCTAATTAAATTATAAATGAGTTTCTCATGATTATGTTGTGTTTTTATGGATTATAGTGATGTATTATTGTTATATATTTAATGAAAAGGGGTTGCAAATAATTTAATTTAGTAGACCGATATTTGTGTGCGTCTAAATAGTTTGATAAAATATCAATTTAGCTTCTAAAGTGTAATTAAGTGTTTTTCAAATAATTTTAACCTTGGTTGGATTTTTGTAGCTGTTTTTCATGTGAAATTGAGTTGGTTGAGGGATTTGGTTTCCTTTTTTTTCATTTGAGGACTATTTGTAAATTATTATAGATGGTTATAATGTTCCTTATGATTTCTAAATTGGAGTCTTCTATGTTTTTGAGATACCTTATAGGAGTGCCATTATATGTGGGCATATCCATATGTAAATGTGAGCATATATCCTATATGTTTATTTTGTTCTTCCACCATGACCAATCTCAACCATTACCAATCTCAACCACAAAATCATCATGATCATAAAATATAGGTACACATGCTATCAATAAAATTCCAAGTACTTAATCCATACCCAACATAAAATTATGAATAATAGGTCATGTCTATCCACACTAAACATTAATCCTCTTTGAGTACACACACCCCCTCACAGCTAATCATGGAGTATATTCCATCACCAGATCCCATCACTAGAACAACACTGGGATCCAACAAAAAACTAGGGTGTCTAACTAGTTACATAGATTACATCTGATTCCCTTAGGAACAATGAGGATAAGGAATCCTAAGAATCAACTTAATTATCACCAATTTACTGTATGAACATTCTAGTGAGTGGTTAATCACCTCTACCATTTAATCCCATGATCGTCCCAATACCAACAGCTTATCCCAAGAAACTAGACTTTTTAACAACATCCCAACCCTCTCAATTAAGGTGTTTCTATGTTATAGGTCATTTCCTATAGATGTTACTAGAAAAATACAAATCTCCAATTATAACTAGTACATTCCTATAGGGTTAACTACTTGGATTCCCCTAGACTAGCTCACTAAGGCTCTCCCCATGAAGAACACAAGTCATCAGACCAATAAAGACAACACAGAGCTACATCAATTTGTTTATGAATACATTATCCCTACTGGTATAGCCATTGGGAATTTTTAAAACTCACACACCAAGCTTGAAATAACCAAATTTATTTTTTATGGATCAACCCAGGCCACTTGAGGCACTTTGAGCCCAACTAATCCCTACCCACATTCCTAAACCCAGTCCCCTATCATTAACATACATGCACATTCATTCATGAATATTTCTATGTATTAAAGGGGATACCTAACATGATGTTAAATTTACCCCATTCCATAGCCCATTTACTATCTTTATCCAAGATCAGACTAAGAATCACTATGCTCCTGACCGCTTTATCATACCTCAAGTCTCCAATATTTAATTATAAAAATTTATAAATAATTAACCAACTTAATAGAATAAGGAATAACCATTGATAAATCACCAAGAATCATCTCCACATAAAAATATCGACCAATGATGTGTGAAAGGCTAATATCATTCCTCTTAAAATATTTTAAGCAAAATACCTATGAATTGACCATTAATTCCAATCTAATCTAGTTGAATTCCAAAAAAAAATACTTCTGCAATCCATTTTTCAAATGATAAAAAACAAGAATAATTTATCCTCCTTAGGAATACTATAGCCACAATACCATAAATCCCCATGATTCAAAGATAACACCACCATGATTTGGTGACATTTTCATTAAATCCATAGATGAAACCATCCAAAATTAGAGGAAGAACCACAAAGAGAATGATTGAATATGGGAGGAGAATATTACATATCTTTAGTATGGTGAAAAAACTTCTAACAAACCTCAAATAAAGGGGAATGTGGGGATCAAAATAATGGAATAATGGGGGAGTGGGATAAAAATATTACCACTTTAAAGAACCTACATAAATGAAGAATGAATAACTAACCCTCAAGTAATAGGTATCACCCTTCCAAAAAATAGAACAGAATGACCATTTCAACATAGATCATGGGGGAATGGATTAATTACCCACTTATATGGTCTTTTTTGTAGAATAAACCAATGTATCATGGCATAAAAATCAACCCTAAAAAAACTTCCATAACATCCTAACCACACATTGCAGCATGACCAGGGAATAAAGGCACAACCAACCACCCAAGGGAAACTTGATAAAACTTCACCAAAAAACCCTTTAGGATTAAACTATTTATTTTTAATGTGACATACTATCCTCAAGTAAAATTTATATAAAATCACAAAGGTTGTGGTGTGATTTACTCTAACCCCAAAATTTAATCTTATGAAACACACACACTATGCCATAACGACCATTGTTGTAGTATGATTTAGATATCCCTTTAGTCATTCAAGATAAAACATCATGAAAAATACTTATAATTGAATCAACTACATTGACATGGATTTCACCATTATATGTTGTTGAATAACTAACCATTAGTCTTTCAAAGTTCCTCACACCATGGTCATAATCCTTTTGGATTTCACCACTTTTATATGATACTCCACCTAACAACCATTCCATCATTTACCATGGGTATCGTGTATTTTTTTAGTCTTTTTCAACTATATATAAATATGTTTATCACAACCTTCTTTGATTATTCATTTTAGACCTAGAAAAAATTTTATTTCATTTGTGGATATTTTATAAATACAACAAATATTTGGTTGTCATACTCAAGGGAAGTCTATACAACTAGTTGTAGTTAGAAGACAATAAAAAACCTTATTTAAAATGAATCATTATTTACCATATGTATTTATATAGGAAAACTTTATTTTTCATATTCTTTTTTTAACTAGTATATATGAATCTATTTTCCTATTTAGTAATAGTTATGTGTTTTAATTTTTTTTAATATTGTGTAGGCACATTGTGATATACATGGATAAAATCTGGATCACATTACCAAGGAACACACCTCTGTATGCTAAGGGTTTGGAGGCTTTTTTAGATTTTGAAATTTTCAATTGATCCATTGAAGAGAGAATAATATTTCCATGACATAAATGTAAATTTAGAAGATCGTTTAAGAGAGATGAAGTTTATGAAAACATGATATTGAAGCAATTCCTTGCTCAATATTTGTGTTGGATTTGTCATGGACAATCAAACCTTACAGAAAGGTTGCGCACTGATTGAAATCCATAGAATGAGCTCCCAACACTGTCAAAAATGGAAAATAAAATGAAAAAAACTTATAAATGATGCATTCATCATTGCAGGAGACCAATATCCACATCAAAACATATCAAAACAACTAGTTGAGGGTGATACAAATAGCAATTTGAAAATTGATTTTTTTGAGACTGTAGGACAACCAAATCAAGATTCTAATATATCACTGGATCCTCTTCTTGATTTACTGAAGACTAATGTAAGAGAAAACTTCACTAATAAAAATATGTTTCTTGGTTTAGTTGATGATGGAAATAAAGAGTTGTATAGAGGATGTTTGAAATAATCAAATCATTTTTTACTGAAGTTGTACCATATCAAATACCTATGTGGAGTTACAAATAAGTAAATGTCCATGATATTGGAATTAATTTGCGATGAATTTTCTAAAGCAAACACCCAAAGTATTTTTATGATATGAAAAAAGTTGTCAACATTCTTGGTCTAAATTATACAAAAATACATGCGTGTCCCAATGATTGTATGCTTTATTGGTGAGAGGATTCAAGCAGATAGGATTGAAAAAATGTTCTTCTTCTAGATGGAAGTTATGGATGATATTTGAAGTCTGAATCAATATACTAACTTGAAGAATAAAAAAAGGAACACACATAATTTTTTGTTGCATTACCTTCCTTTAATTCCTTAATTGAAAATATTATTCATGTCATCGAAAACTACCGAACACATGAAGTGGAATTCGGAAGATAATAACAATGATGGGTTAATGTGACATCTACGAGATTCACAAAATTGGAATAAATTTGATTAATTACATCCATATTTATCATCTAATACTAAGAATGTTTGATTGGGATTGGATACCGATGGATTCAACCCATTTGGGACTTTGAGTACTAGTTATAGAATTTGGCTGATTATTTTAATCCCTTACAATATTCCTTTGTGGATGTGTATGCAACAAACGTATTTTATCATTTCAATGATTATTATTGAAATAAATGCCTAGAAATAATATTAATGTATACTTGCAGCCTTTAATTGAATAATTTTAGGAGTTATAGAGAAAAAGTGTTGAGACATATGATGCTTCTTCTAAAATAATGTTTAAAATGTATGATTCTCTAATGTAGACCATTAGTGATTTCCCTGTACTTGGGAATTTACCTGGTTGGAACACTTACACAAGTTTGTCTTGTACTATTTGTAACTATGATTTTGTGCTTAAATGGATACCTCATAGAAGAAAATGGGGCTTCATGTGCCTTCAATGATTTCTCGATGCATCTCATAGATTTAGACTGAATAGGTCAAAATTCAACAATTTTATTGATCGTAGAACACCTCCAAAGTTGTGAACTAGTTTTAAAATATTGGAAAAACTTTGAAATGTTGAAAAATAATTTGGGAAGGTTTATCATTTGAATGATAGTGGGAAATGAGTTTTAAGTGCATTAATAAGTGAAATCGGCACATAACAATGGAAGAAAAAAAGTATATTATTCAAACTTCTATATTGGGAATTTAATTTGTTGTAGAATAATCATGTTGTGATGCATATTGAGAAGAATGTCTGTGACAATTTGATCTTCGCATTTCTTAATGAGCAGGGAAAGTTAAAGGATCATTTCAATGATAAAAAAGACTTACAAGTAATGAACATAAAATGTTATCTCTTTGCAGATGAGAATGAAAAGTATGCTCCAACAATTTTTTCAATGAAAAATAGGGATAAAGATACATTACTTTGAATTTTAATGCATGTAAAGGTATTTTAGGGGTATTAATGTAACATCTCAAGTTGTGTTGACTTAAGGAATTGTAGGTTACATGGATTTAAAATTCATGATTCATAAATTTTGTTACAGCAATTACTACCATTGGCATTGCGTACAATATTACCTAAAAAGGTTACTTCTGTTGTACTCCAATTCTGCACATTTTTTAGACAACTATGTGAGAAATCTCTTCAACCATTTGATATTGACATCCTTATGAAGAGATTTGTAGTGACACTTTTTGAAAGGCATATGATTTCTCCTATATTGTTTTTTTACTATCATGATGCATTTAACTGTGAATTTGGTTGATGAAGATAAATTAGGAGGCCCCGTACATTATCGATAGATGTATCCAATTGAGAAGTACTTTATTTATATGTTTTTTTAGTTAAGTAAAAAATTCTTGGAACTTAATTAAATACATAATTATGGTTTTTTATTTTATTTCACAGATATCTTGGTAATTTGAAATCATATGTGAGAAATAAAGCTCAACCAGAAGGCTCTATTTCTGAAGGCTATTTAGAAGAGGAGTGTCTTACCTTTTGTTCTAAATACATAGATGATATTGAGACAAGATTTAATCGAGTTAGACGTGTTGATGAAAAATCAACTCAATCTCAAATACATGGTAGATCAAAAATATTTCCTGCTTTTGGCCGATCATTTGGGAGGACCTAAAATGTTACACTATCATAAATTGAATTATTACTGGAACATAGATATGTGCTTCTGAATAGTGAAATTGCAGATTCATTTATTGAAGACTCGAGGATATAAGAAAAGAGACAAATGAGAGTCCAAACATGAAATGTGAAATATATAATGAAATCTATTAATAAAGAGCTTGTAAAATGGTTTGCACGATGTGTAAGTTCATATATATTGAAATAAATACAAATATTAGGTTGACACATATATTTTTTAAATTTAATAATGTATATTTCTTTTTTTAGATCATGAATACTGATACTCGAGTAGAGTTGTCATAATATTTGAAGTTTCTTGCCCGAGGTTTTCTAAAACAAGTGAGAAAGTTTGACGCTTACAACATGAATGACTTTAGATTCCATACAGTCGATCGAGAATAGGGTTTTAAAACATATAATAGTGGTATATTTACATTTTATGAAGAGGGATACAATGGAAAGTTGACTGATATTATCAAATTAAACTACCACGGGCATTTTTAGTTGTTTTATTCTAATGAAAATGGGTCGATATTATCAGAGGTGTTAAAATAGATTCTTGTAATTTACTTCTGTGATCTACTCTCGCTTGATGTATGTTGGTGATCTTGAACTTCATGATCCATATATCTAATCATCCTAAGAGAAAATGGTATATTATGTGAATGATGTTGTTGGTGAAGGGTGGAGTTTAGTTACTCATGTAAAACAAAGATATTAGTATGATATTACTGATGAAGTGGAAGATTTGACCTCTGACATTGAATCTCATCAATAGCAAGAAGAAAAATTATTTTTCCATCATGATTTTGAAAATATTAGTCTGGCAATGGTGGTTGAAGTGGATGGTATAATGGAGAAGGAAAACGGCATGATTTAAGGGGGAAATGATTGTATGTATAGTTAGAAATTCATTTAGAAACCAATTATTTCATTTGTGTAGTTATTAATTATCATTCTCCTGTATATTTTTTTTGTTAGTAATGTGAATATATTATCATTTTTATTTTTTTTCTGTATAATTGTTTTGAAATATATGTTCTGAATGTAATTTTATTTGATTAAATGACAGGAATGACATGGAGGATGCGGGGTGCCACTTATTGTTCTTCACGAGGATACTGGAGGGTGACTATTACATGTAAAATTTTAATATGAATAAATTTATTGAACTTTTTTTATACTAACTATTTGTTCATAAAAGATAGAAACACTGTAAGTATGGAGAAAAATATAAAAAGTTCAGATTTATGGAATTTGACCAGAGAGAAGATAGTTGTCCCATTTGATTCCTATGGGGTCCATACGGATGACGCTACAAGATTACTTGGCCAAATTCTAGCCCAACTAGCTGCATAGATAGTTTCCCTTCCGATTATGTATCCTGATTGAAGATTTTGTAGCGATATTAACATGAAAAGAAAGTTATATGTAAATTGTGGCTCTTGGATTACTTTCATGGTGTTATGAATTTAGTGGTGGTTTTAAAACTGGTGGATATAAATTGGTACTCCTGTTATGAAATTATAAGATGGGCATGTGTGTGGATATATATATATATATGTACATTGTATGTGTCTTTTGATTTCTTTATGTGACCTTCCCATCCTAGGTGTTATATGAATTTTTCACGTGTTTTTTAGGGTACTAGTACTATTGTCAAAGAATTAGAAGCATTATTTTAATTGAAAATCTACCTTTAGTAATAGTTTAATCCATCGCTAAATAAATGGTCCATATTTAGTGGAGGTTTAAACTACTGTTAAATAAATACACCGTAAAATTTAGCAGTAGTTTTCCTGCAAAAAATGGATATTTTTATTGGTGGTAAAAATCTTTGATAAAGGCTCTTCATGTTATATTGTCATTTAGCGGCAGTTGGTGTGGTTTTCACGGTGTTTCCCTTAGAAAAAATGAATCTTTTTTAGTGGTGGTTAAAACCATGGCTAAAAAAGATTTCATTTTCTCCAGGCCAAACCACATTGAAAACTACCCAACCACCGCTAAATATGTTTACTACGACGGTTTCCAGAAACCGCCGCGTATTGAATGCCGACACCAAATTTAGTAGCAGATTTTTGAAACTTACATAGAAGCATATGGCGACGGTTTAAACCACCACTATTTGGTGAATTTCTTGTAGTGTGTGAAGATTCTAAGAAGACAAGAAATGTCAGAAAATAATTCATAGTTGTTTGGAAAAGTCAACTAAAATGATACAAGCAACTGAAGGAAGTTAAAAAAATGTTATAAATATAAAGTAAAACTAAGGTAGAAAAATTTATTACATAAAAGGTTGAAAAGAAGTTTGATGAGATTGGGAGAAAATAAAGGACCAAGATGAGAGGTAGTTCTCAACCTGAATATTACTCCAAAATAAAAAATTTTTACCTTCTTATTCCTATATGATTTTATACTAATATGTAGGGAATTGAAGGAGATGGATGCATCTCTTTAGGTAGATAATTGATTAGTTAAAGCTGTTAAATCCTCAACGCATAGTGAATCTGGAACTTTTAAACAACATTATAAAACAAGAAGATGAGGTATTCCAATCACACTTTCATCCTTGATTATTAATTTTATTAATCAAATCAATTATGGGTGAGTTATTGGTTAATTATAAGATAAGAAAAATTATATATATATATATCTTTTTCACTTGAACTTTATGATATTCTTATTATAGTGAGTTGATGATTTATCATTTCATTGTTAATTCTGATTATCTCAAACCCCTTAAATGATAACTGAGAATTTCCAAGGATGATTTCACATGCATGGTTTTTTATAGACAACATATAAAACCCTGGTTATGTCTATATTATTTTATACACCATGTTATCCCATGTAGTCTTAGATTTGTTAAATAAATTATACTTTCTAAGAAAATAATGCGAGATCATCCCTCTCTTAGAAGTGATCAAGAAATTTTTATATTAGGGAGAAGAAAATGTTTTCAAAAGAAATATGAGATAAGAATACCCTACTTATCATTTGAATTTGATTTCCAATAAGGGGAAGAATGTTTAAGCACACATATCAACTTTTAAAATTAGAGTATATTTATTTCTAAAAAAATATAAAGGGGTGATTTTTGGGACTAGTATGGAATTGTTGGTTAATCATAACTCAATATGTGTTTGGTGAGTTTGGATGAAGTGTTGATACAAGGAAAATTTTTATGGACTCACTTGATGGAATTGATTATAATTTATTTTCAATTATCCATGTTAAGTCTAAGGATTGTTTTAACTGATGTTAAATGTCAAAGAATTGTGTCAAAGATGACACACTATTTTCAATAAGGTATCAGAAGTGAAGGCCATGAAATAGTTGATTATTGTATGGGGAGTTTTCGATGAAATTGAAGAAATTATCTTGAAGGGATTTGGAATTTATAATATAATTCCATCTTTTAAAGAAGAGTTTTTATTAAAGACCTTGAAAAATTATATTTTGTATGATAAATGAAGGTGGTGGACTTATATGAACTTTAAATAGATTCTCATGCATTAAATTCATATGAGTTTATGTTTTTCATGTTACATTTATTTAATATTTGAATATACTAAGGATATTTATTCATTTGAAACTTAACCAAAAAATATGGGACAACCACATAATTTTAAGGGACCAGGTCAATCCAAAATTTGTGGGAGGAGGGTTTAACCACATGGGAGAGAAATCCCATAAGGGCCCACATAGCGGTAGGAGGAGTGATTGGGCTAGGCTGTGTATAGGCTTGTATGAGCATGCACTGTGGGTGCGCTAAGGGAAAAGTGGGATGAACTAGAGGGGAAGTAGTATAAAAATTCAAGGTGGCTAGAATAAAAACTCATACTTGCATCTACCGACTAAAATAAACAAGTTTCTTTATAAATGAGAGAAATTCCGTGGTGGAAGTTTGATGTGGGATAGAGCGTAGTGAACACTTTTCAACCATTTTAAAAACTTATAGATGTAACACTATCCATCTAATTAGCTTAATATAATCCATTCAATGGATCCCACTCATCACGTATTTGAATATCCATCATCTACAACATTCTAGACATCGACATACCTATATGTGCACCCCAACGAAGTGGTAGTCACATTGTCAGCCATATATAGTGATGAATATTCTTGTTTGATCTAATTGAAATCATTCATGAAATATTTTTCTTACATGAATGAAATTACACAAAGACTTGGTTTGGATGATGAAAATATAAGTTTCACCTGAGTCCATCGAATGAATCCATCGTGTGCTAGTTAATGGATCATGTGATTATATAAAGGCATGCTGACAATCATCTCAGTATTACAATAATCTATTGCATGAACAACTAGAAATTAAAAGAGGCAAAACATAATAAAAAAAATGATCATGTGAAGTGAAAACATGATTTCATGATTATTCTAACATCATTTGAAGAAGTTAAATATTTGGAATTCAATGAGATCCAAATATATTTAGGAGTTTAAAATAGACCCTGGATTGCTGATTTTATTGGAAATGACAATTTTACTAGAGTATTGTTGGTGAGGAGATACCTATATAAACAGAGCAGCATATGAGGGATTATGTTGAAAAAATATTGGTAAATCAAGAGAGTGATAGCTCTCAAATTAGAAAAAAAAGAATCTTTGTGAATCCTTCACGCGAGGGTAGTGATTTCTCACAGAACTCCTTCATGTGAAGAAAAAGAGTTTAAATGATACCATAACATAAATTAGATATCCCAAAGAGCCTATTTTTCTTATGTGAAGAATATTGAGGAGACACTCATGGATAACCCTTGTTACATAAAAGTGAAACTGCAGAAACACCTCTTGTTATGCAAAGGAAACTACAGAAAAGCAACTATTTTCATGAAAAGGAACACACTGATAGTGTTTGGGTCACAAAAACCATATATGTGAAGGTAGTGGATCAATTTTTTGATATCTGTATGAAAATGAAGGATAATATCTTTCAAGACATACTTGGTTTATGTGTAGGTAGGGAAGAAAAATCACATTTACCTCACTTGGTCATGCAAATTACATTCTTGAGGAGAAACAAGACAATCATGTGATCCTTACCTGGCCATGTAAAAGAAATATGGGTATATACTAAGTAGATAATGTTGTTCTTACCTAATTCACATGAAGGAAATTTAAATAATAACAATACATACATGAATACATGAATTCATTCATACATAAGTAAATACTCACTAAAAAAAATAATGCCAACATAATAAATATAAGTTGACATTTCACATAAAAAAATAAAAGGAGAATTTATACATGAAAGGGTCTACAAAGTGATTATTCCATGTATGCATATTGATAGATACACATGTGATATGATTTTCACGAATATTTTGAAATAAAATTGAGATTGAAGCAAGAAATAATCTCTAAAGAGATTATATCCATGTTTATAGTGTGTTGAGATTGGGAAAGATTCTTATTGTAGACTAATATTCTTGAAGAAGTTGTTTTCATCAATTTCATACACTAAGTTAGTTTGAGAGTTTATCTGAAGGTGGAATTTCCTTATCAAAGTTTCACTCAAAAAATCGATCAGATACAGGTGATTAAATATATATTAGAGAAATAACAATTATATTAAATAGTACTTGAAGTGTACATAAGAAAGTGTGATCCAAAAAATATCATGGATAAAGAATAATAGATCATACAGTAGTGGATAATTCCTTGAAGAAAGAATGAATTTTATAATTTGGATCTGAGAGTAGAAGAAGTATCTTGTGTGGTTTAAGAGCATAATTTTCTAGTGTTGATTTTGGAGTAGGCCAATATGGATTTTGGTAACACTATGGTGTGAATTATAAAGAACCACATTTGGGGATTTAGGAGATATACTGTGTGATTCTTTATCCACCATGTAATTGATAATAATGTTATAGTGGAGAATCTGTATTGAAGGGAATAACCAATACGGAAAGGAGTATGTCTTTGTACTAAACCTTGTAAATATTATGTGTCATGCTCTCTCTTATTATTTATACATATTAAGTGAGAGTGGGTGATATCAATGATTGGATCAAGAATCTTAACAGGTTCAAGAATTTGAATTGAAAATATATTAATTGTTAAAATTAAATCATTGATTCACCCCCTTTCAATGGTTAATTGAGCCTAGGGATCTATAATTTTGATATCATTAAAGGTACTTTGAGTCAGACCTCATTTTTTAGCTTTAATTATTTTTACATCATATACCCACCTTCCTTTAAGAATCAGAGTCATTTAAACCTAATGATAAATCCCTCATGATTAGTTGTGATTATTTATTTACACAGTAGAGATAGTATATGCCTTGAAATCCTATGGAAAGTGAATTGTTTTTTAGGAATGAGCCAAATTTTAATTACAATTGTTACCTTCTTGAAGAACAGAAAAATTCAATGTGAGGTAAATAAAAAATGAAATGTATATTAATAATTAATTTCAAAAATGAAAATTGATAAATGAAAAGGATTGACTATTTCGAAAGGAGAAAATTAAAATATATTTTTGATTTGTTTCTTTGAAAAGTGAGGCATTGATAATTTTTCCCATGTAATGCTTGAACATTTAATTCACATTTAATGAATTTATTTTTTTGATATCGGGTTTAAAGAATTATAGGGTGAGTTTCTTTTATAGGATGTCAAGATTCCATTCTTGAGGATAAGTCCAAATTCAAGAGTGGGGGATTACATTTGATAGTACATTATATGTATACTTTTTATTATTAAAATACATCACTTTTATTACTTAAATGATTAATTATTTTTGAGATATTTAATGGAAATTTTCAAATATGGCAGGACAAATACATTTTTAGAAAACATTTAAAAGAATCCACAATGGAATTTATTTCCAACAAAATATGTCTTTCCTTGACAAAGGATGATCAAATATGATGTCTTTGGTCTCAGAATATATCCTTAGAAGAAACAAATTGGTCCTCCATTTATATATCTCTTAGGGTCCTTGGGTTGCGTTTAATTCACCCATTAATGTGTCAAAAGGAGTCCTGATTATTTAATGGTGGTACCAAGCCGTTTTGTTCTATAAAAGGGGTCTCTTGAACATTTCTCATCAAATATGGCCATTTTGGGCCCCTTCAACACATTTTAAATCATAATACGTGGTTTTAAATTATAATATTTTGTGGCTCAGTTGTATGTAATCCAGTTTTCACTATAAAAAGAAGTTTAAATTTTAATAGGATGTGTCACAATACGATGCATATGTGTCATTCCATAACACATGAAATTACTCTCCTGGGTTCTTTTTCTCTTCTCGACTTTGTCTCACACCTTGTTTCCAGAAATATTTATATCATGAAATGAACATTTATGATATAAAACATGTTTTTCCAACCAATAAACTTCCAATTTTCCATGAATATTCATTTTTAACCCTTAAAAGATCCTATGATCATACTTTTTTTATAAGAAGTCAACTTTTGATGAAAATCATTTCTAATTTTAATTTATTTTTTGATAAACTTTCCACAAATTGTTGTATCCTTCCAAACATGAGCAATTAAATTAAATAAATGGTTAATAATTAATCATTTAATTTATAAAAGTGATATATTGTAATACTAAATAATATTAATGAAATGTACGTATAATCCACCACAGTACTTAACTCAAAAGTCTAATTCTAAACCATGATACTTCCCACCATTGGAATTTTTCTACTAAAGCCTATTACAAGAGGTCCGATGACCTACTCGGCATTGTTCAGGATGCATCATGTCCCAATACATTCAATTTCATTGGTCAACACAATTAACAACTCTCCTTTCTATATTTATATCCAAATGGATGTTCCCCACCATCCAAGAAAAACCTAAAAATGATGGATTTTCCTTAGAAAACTCCAAATGACTCTAAAAACAAAATTGTAACATCCAAAACGTTTCTATTGCAGTAGTTTTTGAATCACCACATCCATCATTACATGATAGCACAATGCCAACCCCCTCCAAATAGATTTCCTCAAAAGGAATGACTACCATCAATGTGCTACCTCACTTACCAATTTTGATTCTTATCTCCAAATTCATCCTTAAACCACCCGATAATTCTCATTATAGTCTGGACCTAACTCCCAATTCCATTTCACAATTAAAACCTCAGGTAACCAAACACATGTACTCTCAACTTCTACTGACTACATGCATTTAAGTTACCTGAGAATGATTCCATTCTCACTAGAGGCATTCCATGATTATCCTGACATACCGAGGTCTAACCCAACCCGGGATGTGTCTCCCTAGTCAAAACAGTGACAAATGAACTATTCATCATGTCCTCATCTGAGAAGCAATGTGCCACTACACTGAACCAAGATTGGATAACACGATTCATCCCAACCCTGAAACAATTGCATGGATTTCCACAAGAATTACTAAGAAATACACCCTTTGTAATTCCCAAGGTAATCTATATTGCATTGGACCTGTCTATGTATCGACATCTGGTGCTTTCATGACTATCCAAAAATTGGACCCACACACCAATAAAATTCCCAGCATAAGGGTTTCATGTCCATGACTGAAAAAACACTCCCCACCACCAGTGTGTCCTTAAAGTCACTATATTGGGTCAATACTCTAGTCTCAGTGGCCCATAAATTGTTAGTTATTGAACACAATGGTCAGATGTGGTCAAACTAACTCATACCTAATCACTACACTAAACTCCAAGAACTATATAATTCTAGTTTATGATAGCCCATATTTGGTCCTTTGTGATACTCACTAAAGTGAGGGTCACACCCTCCAATGTCTTATTATGGGATCCTCACCATATAGATTTCATTAAACAATTCCTCGAGCACCAATCCCTAATGGGTCCTATCATTAGAAAACACACATCACTCCTCCCTAACCACGCTCATCATCCTATAAAATCATAACTAGGATCAATATCTTAAATCAACCATGTCACAACATTTTTATCCCATCGATTCATACCCCATCAAATGAGGGTCCTTTCCATTTCTAAACAAACCTTGGGAATCTATGCCCAAAATGTCTCCTCAAGGTCATTGGACTTTGGCTCGCACACCATCACTCATAGAAATAAAACTTGGTATAAAATATTCTCACCAGTGCACACTGCCTTGATCTATTAAATCAAAATAGGTTCACAAACTCATACACCACCTAATATTGTAGCCTAAATAATTCTTCCATGAGTCACATTGCATCAAAACTAGGCCCACATGGATAAAACACTAACCATGATCACATGAAATACATCCTTGTTTAACTAGAATTTATCTTGGAACTCTTCTAAAAAATCAGGATCTTCCCTTATTCCTAGGGCCGAAACATGATTTCCCATCAACTGGAGTCATTCCAAAACTATATTCATCTCTCCCCATTTGCATCAAGCTATTGTGATTTCTCCCAAAACTCAATAAGGATATGAAATCGACTACTCTTACCCCGATCCCCTACTT
Source organism: Viscum album (assembly GCA_963277665.1). Lineage (NCBI taxonomy): Eukaryota > Viridiplantae > Streptophyta > Magnoliopsida > Santalales > Viscaceae > Viscum > Viscum album. Next base: position 1,543,998,810 of record OY728153.1, on the reverse strand, counting down.
TGATACCAAGCACCAAAACCCTAGATCATTTCACATTCAGATCCATCCAAAGAATCACATACGAGATTCTGTATACCTACTCATACCTTATCTGTACCTATAAGATCCTTAATAACCACTTAAATTCTATCTAGAATATAGGTACTCTCTCTCACACCATCTAAAATCACCCTAGAAAAAGGGTCGCACACTCAACCATGACCAATTCACAGAACCTGATCCATTTCTTATGAGTTAAGCATCAATCGCCCGAGGATCTCATGCCCCACTAGAAAATTAACCATGCTCCTTCCATGAAACTTGAACTAACCTGAGGCATCTCAGAATCCCTCATATAATAGTCCTGACCACTTACACATCTAGGCTAAGCGCATGATCACTCATCACCCCGAGCATCATTTCAAGAATCAAAGGAACCTACCTAGTATTCCAGTACATACCAAATGTATGTGAAACAATGATAGGTTCAAGACTTTTCACTATCCCTCCCTTAAAAATAGGCCTATATTCAAGGAACTAATTCTATAACTATTCAAACATAACTATTAAAAAATTCCTCTACACCAAACGTGCTCTAAATGAATTAGAAAAAGATTCACCCCTAAATTTACACCTCATAAATCCTTTAAAATAAAGGGATAACCCTCTCATGGGTTTAACTTATACATCACTATAAAAACACTCACTAAAAGAAGAAATTAAAATTAGAAAAGTGACTAGCTCCCCCGACCTAGTCCATCAGTAAATGCATAACAAAGGCCACGACTTATAAGAAAATATGGTGACATCACAAGGTCACAAGGCATTATCTCACCAAACATGATTTTCACTCAATGGTTACTAGTTTCAACTACATAACATAAGGATAAGGGAAATCTACGTGCTAAACACACAACACCAAGTTCTCAAAAACTAGTCTCTCTGTCTAACCCCACCTACCCTCACTTGGGTTATCACTACCCACATAAAAGATCCACATAATAAGAACAATGAAACTTGAAACCCATTGTGGTCCCACTAACCATACAAAAAGTCAATCTAAGCACATAGGTCATCTAAGTCACCTAATCAACTTAAGGCACATCAAATTAATTTTTTTCATTGTTTATCCTTTATTATTTTACAAAGTTCACATCCTAGGGGTGGTTAGATATAATTTCATTCACAATTTATGAGGGGAAATTCGTGATAAGTTACTTATAGTAATTTTATTTAAGAATTCCATTATTTTCTATATAATTCATATTTCCAAGTGATTTCAATTACCAAAAGACACATAGTTTACATTCTCATCTTGGTTCACATTCTTTTTAATTTCAAAATCTACACTTATTTTTGCTAGGGATCGTCATTATTTTACAAAAATTATCTAATATTAATTAAATAAAGTTTTATTCACATTTTGTGAAGTAAAATTAATTATAGGTTTCTTAACAGAAAATTATTAAATCAACACCATCATCAATAAATTTATATCCACCGGTGTATCAAGGAAAATCATCTTAGGAATTGGTAATGTAAGATTCCACCATTTCCTTTTATAGAAGACACCATATAAAATGATAAAGACACTTTGAATCATCAATCCCCTTTTTACCAGTAAGTAGATATAAACCATAGGTAGATATTAATTTGAAAAATAAAAACATAGTCTAATATAAATCTTAGGCAACAAATATATCAATCACATGAAACATACATATGATATAAAAATACTATGTTCCATGAATGATGCATGAACATGGAAAAAATCTTTCCACACTAATCTAAGGAAAATATCCCATGAATAATAACATCACAAATCAAGTGTCTTAACCAATATGATACTTGTAGAAACCCGAAGCGTGACGTACATGGACATTACATTACTTTTGAGGAGTACATAGTACATAACAAAAACACACATACAATGATCGTAATAGTTTAGTGTCTTTGGAAACTCGGAATATAATCTTCTAATCGTGGTGAAAGATCATTAACATCTCCCATAAAGATCTTCCTTTTTTTAACCTAAAACCTTTCTTTATATCCTGGGGAAAAGAAAACATAAAAGGGTGAGCTCAAATTCTCAGTAAGGGTAAACAAAAGAAATATCAATCACATCATATCCATAAGAACATAACATTTTGGAAATCTTAACCTGCAAAAGAGAGCATAATTTCATAACATGAGATAAATCATAGCAGTGAAATGTAATCACAATAATCATAACTTAAAACATGAAACTTTGTGGCATACACACATAATCATAGAGAATCATTTCTTATTAGTCAAGACTCATTTCCAAGTCTATCTTAGTGGACAATGTCCCTTTCTGAACCGAGTCACCCTCGTTTCAGTCCTGTTTCACTGAACCGGTATAACCTACCGTTCCAGCCATGTCTATCTATTGAGATATAAAATATTTACCCAATGAATTGGAGGGAGATATAGGTCCCAACCATCTCATAATTATACCATTCTTATGTGTGCCACAAAATTATAAACCATACATCATTGCATAACCCATGTAATAAAAATGGGAATCTTAAACATCATGACATCATAAAACAATTCATATAAGGTAAATGACTTCATAAAAATAATTTCCTTAAAACATAATCAAATCAATGTAATAATAGGGATAAAAACAGAACCCTATATTATCTTAGATGGAAAATAATTTTGATAAAACATTTGAACTCCATTCTTGAGGAAAATATCCTTTCTACTTCAAAAACACTTTTCTTTTCTTAACATGTCATACAATTATAAACTAAAAGAAGTTGTTTAAAAATAAAATTGAAAACTTATAAAGTAAGATTCTTGGAAATAATGTTTTAAAAATCCATTCTTTCCATATAAGATAAAAAAAATATTCTTCGTACTTTTTTCGGAAAAGTCAAAAAGTACCTCGTACGAAAAACGACAAAAGATTCCTTTCATATCTTTTACTAAAAACTCACCGAAGGGTAAAATTGGATATAAAATATTGTAGAAGGATGGAAATAATATTAAATATTGAGGGAACATGGATGTGGATGATAAAATACACCCCAGAAATTACCAAAGTAAAAACAATCTCGGATAAAACTGAGATTGTGATATTTCTCTTACGTTAGGTCCGATTTGCCTCATAAGTGTCCGAACCTCCTGTATAATGATTTAAATAATGTCATTGACTTATTACAGAATCATATTAATTGTTATGATATCATATATGGTTCACTTATGACTTTATTTTACCCGTTCTTTTGTAAATTCCATGTTAAAGAGTGTTTTGGGTAAAATCGATTCATTTGTCGTAGGTGTTTGGACTTGTTGTTCTTGAAATTATTATTACTTATATCATGATTTACTTACTTCCAGAATATAAAACATTATTTATATATCATATATATTCAGTATATATATATATATAATAGATAGATAAATGAAATGAAACACACCGTTCATGGAGACGGTAGTCCGTACGTACGCATGAACGATGTTTTCCTTTCTTTATTGTATTGAATGTAAGTAAGTAGATGACATACATATATATATATATATACATAAATAAATTAGATTTAAGATGTCATATATTTCATTATTATTCATTATATATACTTTATAATCATTCATGAATGGTTAATGTGGAGAATGAATCTCATCACGTCGTGGAGACGGTATTCCGTACGTACGCACGAGCGATGATATCGTTCTCATGATCGTGAAATTGTGTTGAAGTGTATGTATACTATTCCAGTATCAATATAACTTTATAATAATCATATACAGTTACTCATTACACCATTACACCCATCCAATTAAGGTGGTGGCAGAAAATAGATTACACCACGGCGTGGAGACGGTATTCCGTACGTACGCATGCGCGGTGATTTCGTTTTCCGTAGGATGGATAGATGGTGAAATAGGATTGTTTCATACTTATAATAACATATAAGTATATGATTGATACTGATGTTATTAATTCATAATGAAACAACCTAATAAGAAGAAGTGGAAGAAGAAATAAAGGTGAAAGAATCGGTAACAGAAATTACCTCTTCTTTGAAGCGCCTCTTTGAGACCTCCTCTTAGGGCACTAAAATTGGTCTTTGAGGAAGACCATAACCTCTAGTATGTTTCTAGGGAAGTGGAGAAGAGAATTTGTCAGGGGTTGGCCGAGCTTGAAGGCTCAAAGTTGTGTGAGGAAGAGAGGGAGGAGGTGTCCTTTTATAAGGGAGGAGAGGGGCACCTTTGGAATAACTAAAAATATTATTTTATTATAAAGTCAAGTTCGGTTTTAAATATCTCCAAATTGATTTAATTTGAGGATAAGGTGGGTATGGGTCGAAATCCTCTCATCCAATAGAATTTAGACAAGTTTAGGTTCCTATTTTAACATTATCATTTAGATTTAACATTAAGTTAAATAATTTTACTTTTACCGTGTCTTCTTGTGTTATTATACTATAAGGTTAATAAACTTACTATAAGAAGCCAAACGAACCCCAAATTGTTTATTATTAATATATATAACCTTATCTAAGTCATTTGGCCGAACCTTAGATTTTTAGGAATAAAATAACAATTAATAATATAATATTTGTTTTAAAAACTATTTTATGTCAATTTTGACACTCTTTAGTAATTGATTTTTTTGAAAATCATAAAAGAATGATAAGTTCTAAAAAAGTTAATTAAATCAATAATAACATGTCATATTAACCTATAAAATTAGTGTAATTCATAAAAAGTCTCAAATTATATTTATTTGGGTATTTATGACATCAATTATGTTAATATTTCATTAATAAGATAATTACTGCATCATCGTTGTGTCATAAATAAATTAAATTATTTAATGTCTAAAAATTACAAATAAAATCCCATTATGTAGGAAATCTTCTTATATTTCTAATGAATATTTATATTCGAATTTATCTTATGTATAACCCCATATTAAAAATGTTTTAGTAAATAAACTTTGATTTTAACTCTTTTAACCCTTCTTTAAATAAATTAATAATAAATGTCCTAATCTAATCCAAGTGGGCCTAAATGGTCATATTTTATTCCTAAGTTTGTTTTTGGTCGAATTACACTTATCCAATAGAATTAGGACATGTGTTAGGGTAATAATAATATCATATTTATCCTTAATTACCCTATTTACTTTTAACCGTGGTAATAAAAAGTCAAAAGTTACTATTCACCAAAAATTATTTTCATCTTATTGAACCAAATTTAAGTCCTTGATATTAACTGTGTCTCTCGGATTTTCGAAATTCCACTCACAGAAGCGGGAAAATTAAGTTTTATGAAAAATTCAGTTTTTTTAACTACCACTTAGTGGTTTCACTATTCATCAAAAATTGAAGGTTTTCAGAAAAATACCAAAAATTAGGCCTAAGCTATATTTGATATTATGAACTCAAAAATGATTTCTATTTTATCAAATTCAAAACATATCAGTTGCATTAATTAATTTAAAAATTAATTCCCGTCGTCAAAACAAAAGGCGTGTTTTTAAGAGATAATAACTATCAAAATATTGAGACTTGTTTATAACTGGTTTAAATGTGAAATTATATCCAATGACCAACATTGTATTAAATTGTAAAAATATATTCTAAATATACTTTAAAACCACTAAAATTAATAATTTATCACTATTAATTATTTCAATTGAAAAAGTTGTTTTTAATTAAAATTTAGTAATTTCCACTATTCATCAAAATATGAAAGTTATCCGAAAATTACCAAAATTTCACCCTAAGCTAATTTCGATATTCCGAATCCAAAAATGAAGTCCCTTTTGAAAAATAAAATTTACAAAATTTCAAAAAGTGGTTATTACTATTCATAACGGCTAGTTTTAATAATATTTTAATAGCATATCGTTGTTTAGTGAAACTTGGTATTACGTACTACACATGCTATCAAGGAAGGTCGCGATTGCGTGTAATGAAAGGAAAGTCAAGGATACGTGTTGTGAAAGCTCCTTTTGGTGTAGCGTACAACACACGACATTAATGAAATTAAAAAGAATATTTTTCATAAAATCTCGGGGTGTTACATTCTACCCCCCTTAAAATGAATTTCACCCTCGAAATTCGTCGGGGTTATAAATGGTTTACTATTCGAAAGTTTATTTAATCGAAACCCACATCGTAAAAAGGAATATCAAAACCAATCTTTAAAACCAAAAGTATGAAACGTAACGGTTACCCAAATAAGCTAATCACTACATAGGTGAAAATATGGATATAGAAGAGAAATCTAACCATCATGTTCTGATGGAGAGTGGTAGAGAACATGGCTATGGAAAATCTAGCAATCACAAAAACATAAATTTGTGACGATCTAAGGTACCATCTGATTCATCAGATATAAGAGCACTGAGACAACATTTTTGGTTTTCAAGATCATTTCCCTAAAGTTGATGAAATTGGAATTAGAAGAAATACTTTCGTGATTTTGGTATAGCCTCACGTTTGTCGTTCTTTGGACAATTTCCACTTCATCTCTTAAATAAATGAAGTTGAATTTGTCATTCGTGATGTGTTAGAAGATCATGTGATAGAATGATGGGTCATTCCATCTCTTTCAAACAAAAGGTTAACAAAAGTTATAAGTCCATCTTATGGTTAATCGTATATGGTTCCAAAAATGAACTTATACTTCATATATCATACCGCTTAATAAAATAAAACTAGTTTATACTAAACAGGGACTTCTTGTAAGCCAGTGGTAGGCGATAAAGGCCAGTAGCACTTCGGTTGTGGGTTCGATTCCCACAGCGTTGTCCGACGCGATGGGTTGTCGCCCGTCCTACATGTTGTCTTTTTTCTAAAGCTATATTACTATAACATCCCATCAATAATATCGAAAAATGTTTTATCCTAACTTATGTCCAACATAATCCATTCTAATCTTTAGGCTTATCTAAAATACTTCGGTCCAAGCTCATAGTATAAAGAAAATGATTACTTGAAATGTCACAGAACAATCACGTGAATGCCATCATTTATCCCCCATATATCATAAGATATATCTTGTTGGTCAAATTACAAACATGTGAATACCTTAATCATGTATTCTCTTGAAGAATGAATACCCATTGAACCTTAGTGAAAACATGAATGCAGTTAAAAGTTAACACTTTCCACATACCAAAATCCTCAAAATTCTATATACTCAAACCATGATATCACTTAGTCCTTATATCAATCATGAGCTCATGAATACTGTTAAACATTTCATTTTCTTGTTTTCCCTTCATTATGCGCATATCATCTTATTTCCAAAAATATCTCAATCACTTTGAATACCACATTAGACCAATACATAAATATTCCAATACTCTATGATACATCATTATTATGGAATCCCATTACATAAACACTTAATCATTCCACCACATCATTGTCATATTCAACATCGCCAATAGTGATCACATGTGACTTCCCTTTGTCCTTTGCCTTAAGCGGTTTCTTATTTCGATCATCACTAACCCTTGGATTAGGGCATTTATTAGCATAATGCCCCATTTCCTTGCACTTGAAGCATTGAAGTGTTAGTGGTGCGTTCTCTGCAGTGTTTGCTTTATTCACATCATTAGAAACCCTTTTTCCATTACTTCGACACTCATCTACTCGATGACCTTCATTTCCACACTTAAAACATTTTCTAGTCCCTTTAAGACAATCTCCACAATGCTTCTTTCCACACTTTGAGCATAAGGAAACATTCATCTTCTTTTCACCATTATTATGAGATTTCTCCTTGAACTCCATCTTTCGTTTCTTGTCAAAACCATGAGATGGATATGTAACACCAACTTCCATTTCTACCTTGATAGCACAACGCACAATTTCTTTATAGCTACTGAAGTCTCTTATAGCTAATGCCCTTTGAAGACTTGGTTTTAAGCCACTGAAAAATCGATCAACTTTACTTTCATGTTGGATGATAATGCCAGATGCATACCTTGCAAGTATTGTAAAATTCACTTCGTATATACCAACAGATTCATCATCCTTCTGCTTCAGCTCAAGAAACTCCTTTTCCATCTTTGTTCGAAGAATACAAGGGAAGTACTTAATGAAAAACAAGTTCTTGAACTCGTCCCATTCCATGGACTCAATTTCATCTCTTGGCCTCATATTCTTGATAAGATTCCACCATTGATCAGCTTCACCTTCCAAACGATATACTGCTAAGATGACTTTATCATGTTCAGAACATTGAAGAACTGAAAATATCTTTTCAGTGGTACTGATCCATTGTTCAGCAATAAGTGGATCGGAAGTCCCACTGAAAGAAGGTGGACGTTGCCTCATGAAGGACTCAATAGAATATTGTTCCCTTCTCTGCTCATTTGGAAGTCCATAATGATTCATAGCTTGTGTAAGTATAACAATACGATTTTGCACTCCATCTCCCATAACATTTGTTTGTTCAGGAGGACAATCATTGCATTGTCCATTGCATTGATCAACACGGTTCCTTCGGGTTCCAGCCATCGTCTAAAACCCAAAAAGAATAGTGTGAGAGGCAAAAATAATGCTAGGGAAAACAACATAGTAAAGGGGGAGTACCCTTAATATCTAACATCTTAGGTTAAATTCTAAGATCGTTACCGTAGTTCTAGGACTATATCCTATACATATACTTATCCTTAGGTACATCCCTAGACATTCCTTAGAAATATCTCTAGGGATCTCACTAACGTTTTCGTATCCTAGTTTCCAAAGGTTGACTAAACCTTTCCTCTGATACCAACTGTAGAAACCCGAAGCCTGACGTACATGGACATTACATTACTTTTGCGGAATACTTAGTACATAACAAAAACACACACACAAGGATCGTAATAGTTTAGTGTCTTTGAAAACTCGGAATATAATCTCCTAATCGTGGTGAAAGATCTTCAACATCTCCTATAAAGATCTTCCTTTTTTTTAACCTAAAAACTTTCTTTATATCCCGGGGAAAAGAAAACATAAAAGGGTGAGCTCAAATGCTCAGTAAGGGTAAACAAAAGAAATATCAATCACATCATATCCATAAGAACATAACATTTTGGAAATCTTAACCTGCAAAAGAGAGCATAATTTAATAACATGGGATAAATCATGGCAGTGAAATGTAATCACAATAATCATAACTTAAAACATGAAACTTTGTGGAATACACACATAATCATAGAGAATCATTTCTTATTAGTCAAGACTAATTTCCAAGACTATCTTAGTGGACAAAGTCCCTTTCTGAACCGAGTCACCCTCGTTTCAGTCCTGTTTCACTAAACCGGTATAACCTACCGTTCAAGCCATGTCTATCTCATGAGATATAAAATCTTTACCCAATGCATTGGAGGGAGATATAGGTCCCACACATCTCATAATGATACCATTCTTATGTGTGCCACAAAATCATAAACCATACATCATTGCATAACCCATGTAATAAAAATGGGAATCTTAGATATCATGACATCATAAAACAATTCATATAAGGTAAATGACTTCATAAAAATAATTTCATTAAAACATAATCATATCAGTGTAATAATAGGGATAAAAACAGAACCCTATATTATCTTATATGGAAAATAATTTTGATAAAACATTTGAACTGCATTCTTGAGAAAAATATCCTTTCTACTTCAAAAACACTTTTCTTTTCTTAACATGTCATACAATTATAAACTAAAAGAAGTTGATTAAAAATAAACTTGAAAACTTATATGTAAGATTCTTGGAAATAATGTTTTAAAAATCCATTCTTGCCGTATAAGTTAAAAAAAGCATTCTTCGTACTTTTTTCGGAAAAGTCAAAAAGTACCTCGTACGAAAAACGACAAAAGATTCCTTTCATATCTTTTACTAAAAACTCACCGAAGGGTAAAATTGGATATAAACTATTGTAGAAGGATGGAAATAATATTATATATTGAGGGAACATGGATTTGGATGATAAAATACACCCCATTAATTACCAAAGTAAAAACAATCTCGGATAAAAGTGAGATTGTGTTATTTCCCTTACCTTAGGTCCGATTTGCCTCGTAAGTGTTCGAACCTCCTGTATAATGATTTAAATAATGTAATTTACTTATTACAGAATCATATTTATTGTTATGATATCATATATGGTTCACTTATGACTTTATTTTACCCGTTCTTTTGTAAATTCCATGTTAAATAGTGTTTTGGGTAAAATCGATTCATTTGTCGTTGGTGTTTGGACTTGTTGTTCTTGACATTATTATTACTTATATCATGATTTACTTACTTCCAGAATATAAAAAATTATTTATATATTATATATATTCAGTATATATATATATAATATATAGATAAATGAAATGAAACACACCGTTCATGGAGTCGGTAGTCCGTACGTACGCATGAACGCTGTTTTCCTTTCCTTATTGTCTTGAATGGAAGTAAGTAGATGAAATACATATATATATATATATATATACATAAATCCAATAGATTTAACATTTCATATATTTCATTATTATTCATTATATATACTTTATAATCATTCATGAATGGTTAATGTGGAGAATGAATCTCATCGCGTCGTGGAGACGGTATTCCGTACGTACGCACGAGCGATGATATCGTTCTCATGATCGTGAACTTGTGTTGAAGTGTATGTATACTATTCCAGTATCAATACCACTTTATAATAATCATATATAGTTACTCATTACACCATTATACCCATCCAATTAAAGTGGTGGCGGAAAATAGATTACACCACGGCGTGGAGACGGTATTCCGTACGTACGCACGCGCGGTGATTTTGTTTTCCGTAGGATGGATAGATGGTGAAATAGGATTGTTTCATACTTATAATAACATATCAGTATATGAGTGATACTGATGTTATTACTTCATAATTAAACAACCTAAGAAGAAGAAGTGGAAGAAGAAATAAAGGTGAAAGAATCGGTAACGGAAATTACCTCTTCTTTGAAGCGCCTCTTTGAGACCTCCTCTTAGGGCACTAAAATTGGTCTTTGAGGAAGACCAGAACCTCTAGTATGTTGCTAGGGAAGTTGAGAAGAGAATTCGGCAGGGGTTGGCCGAGCTTGAAGGCTCAAAGTTGTGTGAGGAAGAGAGGGAGGAGGTGTCCTTTTATAAGGGAGGAGAGAGGCACCTTTGGAATAACTAAAAATATTATTTTATTATAATGTCAAGTTCGGTTTTAAATAGCTCCAAATTGATTTAACTTGAGGCTAAGGTGGGGAGGGTTCGAAATAATCTCATCCAATAGAATTTATACATGTTTAGGTTCCTATTTTAACCTTATCATTTAGATTTAACATTAAGTTAAATAATTTTACTTTTACCATGTCTTCTTGTGTTCTTATACTATAAGGTTAATAAAATTACTATAAGAAGCCAAACGAACCCCAAGTTGTTTTTTATTAATATATATAACCTTATATAAGTCATTTGGTCGAAGCTTAGATGTTTAGGAATAAAATAAAAATTAATAATATAATATTTGTTTTAAAAACTATTTTATGTCAATTTTGACACTATTTAGTAATTGATTTTTGTGAAAATCATAACAGAATAATAAGTTCGAACAAAGTTAATTAAATCAATAATAACATGTCATATTAACCTAGAAAATTAGTGGAATTCATAAAAAGTCTCAAATTATATTTATTTGGGTATTTATAACATCAATTATGTCAATATTTCATTAATAAGATAATTACTGCATCATCGTTGTGTCATAAATAAATTAAATTATTTAATGTCTAAAAATTAAAAATAAAATACCATTATGTAGGAAATCTTTTTTATCTTTATAATGAATATTTATAGTCGAATTTATCTTATGTATAACCCTGTATTAAAAATGTTTTAGTAAATAAACTTTGATTTTAACTCTTTTAACCCTTCTTTAAATAAATTAATAATAAATGTCCTAATCTAATCCAAGTGGGCCTAAATGGTCATATTTTATTCCTAAGTTTGTTTTTGGTCGAATTACACTTATCCAATAGAATTAGGACATGTGTTAGGGTAATAATAATATCATATTTACCCTTAATTACCCTATTTACTTTTAACCGTGGTAAAAAAAGTCAAAAGTTACTATTCACCAAAAATTATTTTCATCTCATTGAACCACATTTTAGTCCTTGATATTAACCGTGTCTCTCAGATTTTCGAAATTTCACTCACAGAAGCGGGAAAATTAAGTTTTATGAAAAATTCAGTTTTTTTAACTACCACTTAGTGGTTTCACTATTCATAAAAAATTGAAGGCTTTCAGAAAAATACCAAAAATTAGGCCTAAGCTATATTTGATATTATGAACTAAAAAATGATTTCTATTTTATCAAATTCAAAACATATCAGTTGCATTAATTAATTTAAAAATTAATTTCCGTCGTCAAAACAAAAGGCGTGTTTTTAAGAGATAATAACTATCAAAATATTGAGACTTGTTTATAACTGGTTTAAATGTGAAATTATATCCAATGACCAACATTGTATTAAATTGTAAAAATATATTCTAAATATACTTTAAAACCACTAAAATTAATAATTTATCACTATTAATTATTTCGATTGAAAAAGTTGTTTTTAATTAAAATTTAGTAATTTCCATTATTCATCAAAATATGAAAGTTATCCGAAAATTACCAAAATTTCACCCTAAGCTAATTTCAATATTCCGAATCCAAAAATGAAGTACATTTTGAAAAATAAAATTTACAAAATTTCAAAAAGTGGTTATTACTATTCATAATGGCTAGTTTTAATAATATTTTAATAGCATATCGTTGTTTAGTGAAACTCGGTATTGCGTACTACACATGCTATCAAGGAAGGTCGTGATTGCGTGTAATGAAAGGCAAGTCAAAGATATGTTTTGTGAAAGCTCCTTTTGGTGTAGCGTACAACACACGACATTAATGAAATTAAAAAGAATATTTTTCATAAAATCTCAGGGTGTTACAATACTTAAATACAACTGTAACATACAAATAAAAAGAAAAACAAGTCCCAAACCTGGAAGCTAGGGGGTTCTCTCACGAGTGGGTTGATCACTCCTAGTAATGAGCCTATTACTAAGTTCGGACTTATTAATAATCTTCTATCTACTATAGAAATGTAACAACCCAAAGTTTCATTAATGGAAAATCCCTCTTGATCTAGTTAAATGTTTCTTTATGAAAAATGTTTTTTATAAGATGTCAACTTCTTTAGTTTTACGTTAAGATTTGTGACCGTTACTTTTATAGCCGTTGAACAGTGATCATCTGAGTAGTATAAATATAAGGCTTTAACGAACCCATTTCTACTCAGACAAAGGAAGCGATGGCCTCATCCAGTAGAATTTCCCCTTACGACGCCCATTTGTCGGAGCTCGGAAATGTGGCGGCGTCTTTGGGATTTGCCCTTGACCAAGCCCAAGCTGAGCTTCATCAAGTCAAGCTCGAACGTGATCGTCTACGGGAAAAGTGGAAGTTGATTGAAATTACCACTCGAGCGATGTTATCCGAGCCGCCCCAAGAGTCTGTCACCATCGCACAACTTACCCTTAGGTCTTATGCGGCTATTTTAAGGGGTTATGTAACAAATAAGTAGCACCATGTTCATGTACATTATTATTTTTATATAATAATGAATATAATTTCTAGTCATTTTTAATACATTATAATTAGTTTTTAAAGTACAAATGGTGTTTTTAGTTATTATTTATTGAAGAATTATATTTTATTAAATTAAAGGATTTTTGAATTAAATAATATTTTAATAAAATATTATTATTAATATTAAATTATTTTTTTTTATTAAGTATCAATGATCTTATAATTTTATGAATGCAATTAAAATTTTTATTAAGGTTTGAAAGCCATTTCTGTCAAAACCCGTGAATTTTTTATAAATGTTGGTTTTTATTTTAAAAGTAAAAATTCACATATTTAGAAAATTATTTAGATAAAATAAATATTATTTTTGGAATCAGGACGTCGAAATTATCTAACGGTGAATTTTCCTTAATTTTCTGAGACAGTCAAATTTTTGGGTAAAAATTAAATACCATTTAAATATATACTGTGTTTTATGACATCATAATGACCCAATGGTGATGTAATAAAATAACATAATCCTTATTTTCAGACAATATGTGTTTTATCATTAAAATAATTAGGTTTTGGGTTTGTTTGACTTACTTTTCAAAGCATTAATGGAGCCCTCAAGACTTATTCAATACTTTGCCTTTTTAAATTAATTTCCATGGTAGTGTGACTCACCTCCACATAAGCTACCCTAATTTTTTAATAAGTTAGGACCTTGGCCTTGTAAAATATTGTTTTCCTATTTCCTTTTTCAGAAACCATGGGCAAATACCATTGGATGGTTTGTGGTTTGGATTATTTTAATATAAGGGGTCCCAAACCTAAATAATAAAGAATTCTCTCACCTTTCCTATATAAACCCACCCAAGCTCCCACTTCCTCCTCACTAAAATCCCTTGGAGTTCGTCCAACCTCTGACATACTCTCTCTATAATCCTCCCAAGGTGCCCCAAGCTCCCAAGAAGCCTCTCACAATCCTCTCTCTAGCCTTTGGAAGCACACTTCCAAGTAAGGGGTTTTCTTCCTTTCTCATTTTTTGTCAATTTTCTTTAAGTAGTATTTCCCTTTTTATTTCAATTATGAATGTTGGGGTATGGTTTCTCACCTCCCCCATACTGCCCTATTATTGTTTGAATGATGGGAGAACCCTTTCTCTCCCATTAAATGCCTCCCATGTACACCCGTTACTATGCCGAAATTCTGAAAGGAACTTCTCTCTATTCTTTTACATTCAAGCAATACTTTTGTATCATGAATCTAAATTCCATTTCTATTGTTGGGACATGTATATATATGATATCCTTACTGTACATTACATGTAAATATGATGAGGACCCCCTTTCTCTCTCATCAACCTTTTTTATGAATTCTTATGTCACGCCGTTACGCTGCCGAAATCGCACCGATTTTCTAAGCCAATGTCTTTGTGTAGTGAATACCATGCCCATTTCTCCATCAAGGGTATTCACCTTTATGAACATTTACATATTGATTATAATGTTTCATGTATGAATTCCACATTCCTTTATAGTGGAAGAAATGATTATGTTTTATGAATCCATGTTTTATGATCCATGTGGCACACTTATGCATGAAATGAAATGTTTAAGAAGGGTGCGCCCTTTATATCGCTACAATGCATTGGGTAAAGTATAGTATCATGATACGTCATGTGCAATGAGTGTTGACTCATGCTAATTCAAGTGCAACGAGGGTTTACTCGTGCTTCAAGTGCAATGAGGGTTTACTCATTCTCCATGTGCAATGAGCCTTGGCTCATGCTAATTCAATGTTAAGTGTTGTTGCCACATTTCCATGTTATGATTATCATGCTTTATCATGCCTTTATGTTCATGTTACTCTTATGCTCTATTGATGTTCCTATTGCCTAACATGTATTGTACTCCTCATGTTATTCATTGTGTACTCCCTTACTGGGCTTTATCGTTCACCCTTTTCTTATGCATGTCCTCAGGTTATCCCATGCAATGCTAAGTACGAAGGAATGTAGTGGTCATGTAAAGGAAGTTTTCAATAAAGATGTTGTATTTCAAGTTTAAAGTTTTTATGTAATGATCCTAAGCCCCAAAGACACTAATCCTCTCGATCTTCTTTGTTGTATCAAGTGAAGTTTTATGTAATAAAGCATGTTTAAGTTGTAATAAAAAGCAGGGTTGTCATAGTTGGTATCAGAGGATAGGTTTAGTTATTTTTGGGATTAGGAAACCCTAGTAAAGCCTTAGATACAAGACTAAGAATAATAAAAACATCCCTAAGTTTTGGTAAATACTAAGTAAGTGGTTTATCAAACAAATACATCCCTGTCTGGATACGAGCAGGTAGAGGCGGCTCTTGCACAGATGTATCCTAGGGGTAAAACCCAAAAACACCGCTTTGAGCAAGACTCGAACGGGAACTGGTGCACGACAACGGGCCTTGATGCACTCTTGGTTACGACACTCCCGGGGGATATGTTTTAAAAAATTCACAATCTTAGTATGAACCCTTATTAAGGGAAAAAATCCCCCTAAGAATATATGTTAGAAGGAATATCATGAAAAGCCTGGATTGAATCCTATAGACTCATGAGTTAAAGAGATTAATGTTTATTTATAAGTCATCAAACTTTTGTATTTGGATTACCCTTTATGTGTTACCCCTAACTTTCCTTTTATTCCAGCCAATGGCCGGTAATAGGAGAACTCGGGCTAACAACCGTTGTGAAGATCAGTGTGATGATTGTACTTATGAGATGCCCAATCCAATGGGAGCAGGAATCGCGAACTTTGTCACGCTTCCCTCTCAGCTAACTCAAGTTTTGAATAGAAACACTGGTCAAGAGGAACGTTCAACCCCCTCTAAGAAAGAACAAGTCGCTATTGAAAGCTTCATGAGACAAAGGCCTCCTACTTTTAGTGGATCATCTGATCCCACGATCGCTGAACAATGGATCAACTCCATTGAAAAGATATTCTCCATCCTCCAATGCTCTGAAAAAGAGAAGGTTCTCCTGGCGGCTTATCGTATGGAGGGTGAAGCTGATCAATGGTGGACGTTGATCAAAAATACGAAGCCTGAGGAGGAGATCGAGGCTTTGGAATGGAAGGAATTCCGGAATATGTTTTTCGATAAATATTTTCCACGCACCCTCCATCTTAAGATGGAAAGGGACTTCCTTTTCCTCAAACCATAAGATGAATAATCTATGGGAGCGTACGAGGAAAACTTCACAAGTCTTGCATGATACGCTTCCGGCTTTGTCGTTACCCCCGAATGCAAGGTTGACCGCTTCTTTGGTGGGCTGAAGCCTAGCTTGCGGAAAGCATTAGCGATCCGTGACTTCGACAGCTATGAGGAAATTGTCCGATGTGCCCTCAAGGTTGAAATGAAGATCGGAGAATCACAGGGGTATCATGGGGACAAGAAGCGTAAGGTGGACTCCAATGCTGGTGGTCCGATGGATAAATCTAACGGCGCTAAGAAATTCCAGCACCCCACTTGCCAAAAGTGTGGAAAGAAGCACCCTGTAAATTGCCCTAGGGGGACAAGAAAATGCTTCAAATGTGGAAGAGAAGGGCACCTAGCTGTTAACTGTCAGCAAGAAGGACCCGCGGCTACGACAGAGGAGAGGAACGCTCCGTTCGAACCTAAACGCGTTGTTCAATTCTACAAATGCAAAGAAACGGGTCATTTTTCAAATCAGTGCCCTAATCCAAGGGTTATCGGAGGCAACTAGCAACCTCCAAGACAGCAAGGAAGAACTTTTTCCATCACTTCTGCCGAAGTGAACCCCGACAACGAAGTGGTGACAGGTACGCTAGTTATTCATTCAAGAATAGCGAACGTACTTTTTGATTCAGGTTCTACGCATTCTTTTATATCTCGAATGTTTAGTAGAACAATCACAGCACCACCACAAATCCTGGAGGTAAAGATGTCGGTGAGTACGGAAAATGGGGCAATCATTGCATCCAATGAATATAAGTCCTCCCCTGTTATAATCTGTGGATTGAATTTCCCGGCGAACCTCGTCATACTCCCTTTGGTGGAATTTGATGCAATTCTTGGCATGGATTGGATTTCCTTATATAGAGCCAACATAAATTTCCGGGAGAGGGAAATCACACTCCATATGGAGAATCGACCCCCGATTCTTTACAAGTGTCAGGAGGAAGATGAATCTCCTTTAGCTCCATCATCTCAAGCATGGATATTACTGCCTTATGAGCACACATATCTGGCTCAGATGATTGAGTCCAAGGAAGAAACTACCCTTGAAGAAATGCCTATTGTGAGGGAATTCACTGAAGTATTTCTCGAGGAACTTCCTGGTCTTCCTCCAAGAAGAGATGTTGAGTTCTCAATTGAACGTATACCTGGGGCGCTACCAATATCCAAGACTCCATATAGAATGGCTGTTGTTGAGCTTGAAGAGCTGAAGAAACAACTACAGGAGAATCTGGATAAAGGGTTTATACGCCCAAGTGCATCACCATGGGGTGCACCAGTCCTCTTCGTCAAGAAGAAGGATGGGTCAATGCGGATTTGCATCGATTATCGTGAACTTAACAAAATCATGATAAAGAACAAGTATCCTCTCCCAAGAATTGATGACTTATTTGATCAGCTTCGTGGAGCACAATACTTCTCCAAGGTGGACTTGCGGTCGGGATATTATCAAGTAAGGGTGAAGAAGGAAGATATTCCCAAGACTGCTTTTCGTACAAGGTATGAGCACTATGAATTCATAGTAATGCCTTTTGGACTCACCAATGCTCCAGAAATATTCATGGACTTGATGAATAGAGTCTTTAGAGATTACCTTGACAAATTTCTGGTAGTCTTTATAGATGATATTCTAATATACTCCAAAACCAAGGAGGACCATGAGGATCATTTAAAAACTGTACTAGAGACTTTGCGCAAGGAGAAGCTCTATGTAAAGTACAACAAGTGTGAGTTTTGGTTGAAGGAAGTCTCATTCTTGGACCATATCATCACAAGCAATGGGATATCTGTGGACCCCTCCAAAACAGATGCAATTAAGGGATGGCTGAGGCCAACATCGGTAACTGATATCCGTAGCTTCTTGGGGTTAGCTGGATATTATCGACGATTTGTGAGAAATTTATCACGATTTTCCAACCCTCTTACCAAACTAACTCGAAAGGGAGTAATGTTTTCTTGGAGTGATTAATTCGAAGAAATCTTTAAGGAGTTGAAAATGAGGCTTATCACTGCACCCGTGCTCACTTTACCCACAAGTGGGGTGCTTTTTGTGGTATTCAGTGATGCTTCGAAGAAGGGATTAGGATGTGTGCTGATGCAGAATGATAAAGTGATATCCTATGCCTCAAGGAAGTTGAAAATACATGAGCGAAACTATCCAACGTATGATCTGGAGTTGGCGGCGGTGATCTTTGCCTTGAAAATCTGGCGGCATTATCTCTATGGAGAGAAATGTGAGATATATACTGACCACAAGAGTCTTAAATATATATTCACACAGAAAGAGCTTAATATGCGCCATAGAAGATGGATAGAGCTCATCAAGGATTATGATTGTTCAATACATTACCACCCTGGGAAAGCGAACAATGTGGCGGATGCCCTAAGTAGAAAGGATCCAGCTATTCTATCAATGATGAGAATTGAGAAGGATCCAATCTTCTTAGACTTGATGAAGATGGATGTGGGAATCATAAAGAAGGGAACATCATCAATCCTTTCACAAATGATTGCTCAACCATCTCTTTTGGAAAGGATAAAGGATGCTCAAAAGGATGATGCATGAATCCAAGAAAAAGTGGAAGCTATCAAAAAGGGAAAATCCTCAGAGTTTAATGTTAATGAAGAAGGAATTGTGCGGTTTTGGAAAAGACTATGTGTTCCATCAAGTTTGGAGCTGAAGAAGGAACTTTTGGATGATGCACATAGTTCAAATTTCTCTATTCACACAGGGAGCACAAAGATGTATCGAGATCTCCGAGAAAACTTTTGGTGGGATAATATGAAGAAGGAGATCGCTGAATATACATCAAAGTGCCTGGTGTGTCAGCAAGTGAAGGAAGAGAGGCAGAAGTCTAAGGGGATGATGCAACCATTGCCCATACCAGAATAGAAATGGGAGAACATCACCATGGACTTCGTCACTGGACTTCCAAGGACATCCAAAGGAAACAATGCAATCTGGGTTGTTGTGGATCGTCTTAAAAAGACTGCACACTTCATTTCTATTCGAGAGGATTTATCTTTGGATCAACTGGCACAGATATATATCCGGGAAGTGGTACGGTTGCATGGAGTACCACTATCTATTGTGTTTGACCGAGATCCAAGATTTACCTCTAAGTTTTGGAAGAGTCTTCAACATGCTCTGAATACTGAACTGAACTTCAGTACGGCCTATCATCCTCAAACTGATGGCCAATCCGAGCAGACTATCCAAACACTTGAGGATATGTTGAGAACGTGCTCAATGGACTTTAAAGGAGGATGGGATCAACATCTTCCACTAGTTGAGTTCTCTTATAATAATAGTTTCCACTCGAGCATCCAAATGGCACCATATGAAGCCCTGTATGGGAAAAGGTGTAGAACACCGGCATGTTGGGATGAGGTCGGTGAACGTAAGCTGCTTGGACAGGAAATGGTCGAAGAAATGGTGGAGAAGGTGAAAACCATTCAGCAGCATATCAAGGCAGCCCAAAGTCGACAGAAGAGTTATGCAGATAATCGTCAATGAGACCTTGAGTTTAATGTCGGAGACATGGTGTTTTTACGCATATCTCCGTGGAAGAAGGTCATGAGGTTTGGAAAGAAAGAGAAGTTAAGTCCAAGGTACATCGGCCCCTTCGAGATTCTTGATCGTGTTGGGGCTGTGGCCTATCGACTAGCACTTCCACCTACTATGGACAAGGTGCATGATGTCTTCCATGTATCCCTCTTAAGGAAGTACATACCAGACCCTTCACATGTACTCTCTTCCGATGTGGAACAATTAGAAGACGATCTTTCTTATGTGGAGCAACCAGTGAAGATCTTAGATCATAGAGAAAAAGTTCTACGAAATAAGACAATGCCACTCGTCAAGGTGTTGTGGAGAAACCACAAGTTTGAAGAAGAAACTTGGGAGTCGGAGGATATGATGAAGCTAAGTTACCCACATTTGTTTTAGTGTGGGAAAAGGAAAATTTCGAGGGTGAAATTTCTTAAGGGGGGAATGTTGTAACAACCCAAAGTTTCATTAATGGAAAATCCCTCTTGATCTAGTTAAATGTTTCTTTATGAAAAATGTTTTTTATAAGATGTCAACTTCTTTAGTTTTACGTTAAGATTTGTGACCATTACTTTTATAGCCGTTGAACAGTGATCATCTGAGTAGTATAAATATAAGGCATTAACGAACCCATTTCTACTTAGACAAAGGAAGCGATGGCCTCATCCAGTATAATTGCCCCTTACGAAGACCATTTGTCGGAGCTCGGAAAAGAGGTGGCGTCTTTGGGCTTTTCCCTTGACCAAGCCCAAGCTGATCTTCATCAATTCAAGATCGAACGTGATCGTCTACGGGAAAAGTGGAAGTTGATTGAAATTACCACTCGAGCGATGTTATCCGAGCAGCCCCAAGAGTCTGTCACCATCGCACACCTTACCCTTAGGTCTTATGCGGCTATTTTAAGGGGTTATGTAACAAATAAGTAGCACCATGTTCATGTACATTATTTTTTTTATATAATAATGAATATAATTTCTAGTCATTTTTGATACATTGTAATTAGTTTTTAAAGTACAAATGGTGTTTTTAGTTATTATTTAATGAAGAATTATATTTTATTAAATTAAAGGATTTTTGAATTAAATAATATTTTAATAAAATATTATTATTAATATTAAATTATTTTTTTATTAAGTATAAATGATCTTATAATTTTATGAATCAATTAAATTTTTTATTAAGGTTTGAAAGCCATTTCTGTCAAAACCCGTGAATTTTTTTATAAATGTCGGTTTTTATTTTAAAAGTGAAAATTCAAATATTTAGAAAATTATTTAGATAAAATAAATATTATTTTTGGAATCAGGACGTCGAAATTATCTAACGGTGAATTTTTCTTAATTTTCTGAGAGTCAAATTTTTGGGTAAAAATTAAATACCATTTAAATATATAATGTGTTTTATGACATCATAATGACCCAATGGTGATGTAATAAAATAACATAATCCTTATGTTCGGACAATATGTGTTTTATCATTAAAATAATGAGGTTTTGGGTTTGTTTGACTTACTTTTCAAAGCATTAATGGAGCCCTCAAGACTTATTCAACACTTTGCCTTTTTAAATTAATTTCCATGGGAGTGTGACTCACCTCCACATAAGAAACCCTAAGTTTTTAATAATTTCGGACCTTGGCCTTTTAAAATATTGTTTTCCTCTTTCCTTTTTCAGAAACCATGGGCAAATACCATGGGATGGTTTGTGGTTTGGATTATTTTAATATAAGGGGTCCCAAACCTAAATAATAAAGAATTCTCTCACCTTTCCTATATAAACCCACCCAAGCTCCCACTTCCTCCTCACTAAAATCCCTTGGAGTTCGTCCAACCTCTGCCCTACTCTCTCTAGAATCCTCCCAAGGTGCCTCAAGCTCCCTAGAAGCCTCTCAGAAGCCTCTCTCTAGCCTTTGGAAGCACACTTCCAAGTAAGGGTTTTTCTTCCTTTCTCATTTTTTTGTCAATTTTCTATAAGTTGTATTTCCCTTTTTATTTCAATTATGAATGTTAGGGTATGGTTTCACACATCCCCCATACTGCCCTCTTATTGTTTTAATGATGGGAGAACCCTTTCTCTCTCATTAAATGCCTCCCATGTACACCCATTACTATGCCGAAATTCCAAAAGGAACTTCTCTCTATTCGTTTACATTCAAGAAATACTTTTGTATCATGAATCTAAATCCCATTTCTATTGTTGGGACATGTATATATATGATCTCCTTACTGTCCATTACATGTAAATATGATGAGGAACCCCTTTATTTCTCATCAACCTTTTTTATGAATTCTTATGTCACGTCGTTACGCTGCCGAAATCGCACCGATTTTCTAAGCCAATGTCTTTGTGTAGTGAATACCATGCCCATTTCTCCATCAAGGGTATTCACCTTTATGCACATTTACATATTTATTATAAAGTTTCATGTATTAATTCCACATTCCTTTATTGTGGAAGAAATGATTATGTTTTATGAATCCATGTTTTATGATCCATGTGGCACACTTATGCATGAAATGAAATGTTTAAGAAGGGTGCGCCCTTTATAGCGCTCCAATGCATTGGGTAAAGTATAGTATCATGATACGTCATGTGCAATGAGTGTTGACTCATGCTAATTCAAGTGCAACGAGGGTTTACTCGTGCTTCAAGTGAAATGAGGGTTTACTCATGCTCCATGTGCAATGAGCCTTGGCTCATGCTAATTCAATGTTAAGTGTTGTTGCCACATTTCCATCTTATGATTATCATGCTTTATCATGCCTTTATGTTCATGTTACTCTTATGATCTATTGATGTTCCTATTGCCTAACATGTATTGTACTCCTCATGTTATTCATTGTGTACTCCCTTACTGGGCTTTATAGCTCACCCTTTTCTTATGCATGTCCTCAGGTTATCCCATGCAATGCTAAGTATGAAGGAATGTAGTGGTCATGTAAAGGAAGTTTTCAATAAAGATGTTGTATTTCAAGTTTAAAGTTTTTATGTAATGATCCTAATCCCCAAAGACACTAAACCTCTCGATCTTCTTTGTTGTATCAAGTGAAGTTTTATGTAATAAAGCATGTTTAAGTTGTAATAAAAAGCAGGGTTGTTATAGGAAAACTATAAAAGCAAATAAAAACATGCTCTGATACTATTTTATGATTCTCTGATGTGGATCCCATTGAACTGATGCCCTAGGCCAGTACACCACATGGCCTTAAGATTACATCTCTATATTTCAGAAGTTGTCGACTAGTGGTGTGGGTCTATAAGGATATTAGGGGAAGATTATACCCTCCAGTCAGAGTATATAGCAAGGATAAATAATAGAAAAAATAAATAATCCAAATTAACATCACAAACAAATAAGGTATGTTCCAATAGATAAGTTAAACATCACATTTTCTTACATTAATGGGTATTCAATACAATTCCAAGATCCCATATAAAATATCACATACATGGAGGAAAATAAATACCCAAAAATAAACGGAAACTATGAAATCATCCCAAAATAGCCTTGAGTACTCCTTAGTCCCATCATATATACTTTCCCATTACATTTCAAACAGAAAACCAGGTAATGATCCCCTACCCTAAACCCATAACATGCGATAGATAGTCTTCTTCTTGGGTACCAAAGTTCCATGGTGGCTCAAGTAGGGTGTGTGTATAGCTCAATATGCTACCACAAATGGTTTCAATAAAATAACTATTAGATACATCATGAAAATTAAAAAGTGGTAATGATAATAAGGCACCACCTAATGAAATGAGTAATACATAATTGAAAACACAACCTTTGATCCCTGGATCTATGGTGAAGCCTAAAGTCAGACCAATCTGTTTCATCCAGTTCCAAATATCATTGAACATGGTCATAGATCTAATAATATCATGTTGTTTCCAAGGTGCATAACGAAGGAAACCATAACCACAAAAAAATAAGGGAGTAATGATAAAAAAATGGTATAATGCATTCCAAGATATACCACTGAAGAAACTATAGTCATGAAAGTGCATGGGAATCCACAGGGGATAT
Organism: Viscum album; assembly: GCA_963277665.1. Lineage (NCBI taxonomy): Eukaryota > Viridiplantae > Streptophyta > Magnoliopsida > Santalales > Viscaceae > Viscum > Viscum album. The sequence continues at coordinate 1,543,974,406 of OY728153.1, read as the reverse complement.
TTTGGGTATTTAATTTTAATTGAGTCATCTAGAATCCATATAACTTATCCATGGAATTATACCCAGTGATATCTAGGTGAATCAATTAAATCTAACATTATAATTCTCTAAAATAAATCCAAGGAACCCGGACTCTATGGAATTTAGAGTATTAGGTTTCACTAGAATCCAGGACCACACCCATTGAATTCTATCAGATAAATTTAATCCAATTCTAAGGAGATCATCCGATGACATTCACAAGGGTACCCCAAAGTAATCCATGATATTAATCTATGAAATTCAATACATAATTCATCGCCCAAATGCAAGGGGGATCCTCCCTAGGGCATTCATAGTAAATAATCAGTGAAGAATCCAAAGTGGCCAAGGGAATTCATTATATTTGGACATCCTTGAATCCAATAAGTAATACTTCTATTGAATAAAAGTGAGTACCATAATGGAATAAATTTCCACTTAAGGAATTACATCCATTTCATGACTTAAAAAAAAATCCAAGGGATGAAACTTGTGTTATTCCACCCATAATAACCACTAACACAATAAAAATACAATTAACCAAATCCTTGTTTACCAAGCATGCATTTCCCATCAATAAACACCATCATTAGATCTTACGACTTTATATAATCTAACTTTTTATTTTATGAAAACCTTGTTAGTTTTCTAATTCTTGAATAAATAGTATTTTATTTATAATATATAAATGAAAATTCTTTATTGGTTGCTTATTAGAACTCTATTTAACCAACCAAATCACTTAACCAACTCATTTCAAGGGCCAAAACCATTTTCCATCCACCACTCATAGTACACTTGGTCTAATTCAAGGGTTGGAACCATCCCCAAATTATCAATGGTTACGAAATCCCCTTTCACAACCATCAATTTGAATTAAAACTTTTCATTTAATTTTAAAACATAAATAACTATTTCTCACCCAATACTATTCATGGTCAAAACCCCAACTAAGGTCATACATCATGAAAACAAATTTTTTATATGGTTAAAGGCATGATACACAATATATTAAACCAAGAAACCCAAAATTTAAAAATTTTAAATTAAACCATGGTTATGCATGACATGGTCTCCTTGACTGCCTCATGTGTACAATTAAAAAATGATAGAACTATGGGTTAAGTTTAATGGACCACCTACCTCATGTTTAATGAATCTCATTCAACGAGCATCATCCAACAGTTCAACTTGAATTGAGAGAGAACTAAAAACTAGAAAAACAACCTAAAATAAGGAATTATAAACAAATCTTGAAAGTGATAACTATAAAATCAAGTTATCTAGTAATAAATGTGATGATACCTTAGACTTATCTCAATATTTTTAGCATATATAATGAAATTTTAATCAAAAAATATGTGGAGGAGAACCGACCAAGTGGATAAGAGGGTAAGAGAGGCATATATAATGGGATCATTGGCCTTTTTGGAATCCAACATCTCACACAATAGGAATAATGGGTAGCCATTGGGGAAATAACGAGGCTTTCCATCATTAAAAACTACCTAGGAGGCAAATGGATAGAAAGTACTGGGACACCAATTTGCTGGTGAGGCCAATAGGGCTGCTTAGTTTATAGAAAGGACACCTACTAGCCCCAATCCATATATGATTCTCTCCTAAACCCATGTTCTACCACCTAACCATTATTACATGTCCAAAGTGGATCTTAGAGGGGTTAAAATGCTCATAACTTGAAACCAAATTCGAGCTAAAAGACTTATCCCACCACTAACTAAAAATAGAAAATTATCACTGAGACTTAGGGCCCATCTATAAACCTAGGAATTACTACATGGATGAATTTATGGGTTGAAGAAAGTATCAAAATCATAGAACATTCAATTTTATGAATCTATAAGGGGATTTGGTTTCCTAAAAAATGAATGTGAGACTTGTTTCAACAAGTTTTTCAATGGTAGTTTGATTATTTTCCTAATAGTATATTTTGATGAAATATTACTAATTGGAGTTACAATTTTATTCTTACTATTCATCAAGACATAGTGTGACAAATGATTCTCTATAAAGGAATTTAGTGAACCAAAATAATTTCCTAGGATCAAGATTCATTGTGATATATCCAATAGGCTTCTTAGTCTATGTTTGGGTAGATATAATAAAAAGGTATTAAATAGATTCAATATAGAAGAATCTAAGAGTAGATTGTTTCTAATGTCACATGGTATACATCTCTCTAATAAAATGTGTCCTCAGATATAAGAGGATATATTAAGGATGGAAAACATTTTATATGTGTTAGTGATAGGATCATTCATGTATTCCATGCTATAGACCTAGATTTATTTTTATTATACCCTGAGTACAGTGGATAGATATCAATAAAACTCAGGAGATCACAATTGGATGGTGGTCAATACTATCCTAAAGCATCTAAGGTGTACAATGAAGATGTTTCCAGCTTATAGATGAGTTAAGGATCTATTAATCAAAGTATATATTGATTATAGTTTCTAGATAGATTAGTATGGTCTGAAATAACAATCAAGATATGTATTCTATTTCAATAGAATGGATATGAGCTAAGAGAGCTCAAGGAAACAATTAATTTCAAATTCTATAGTTGATTCCATGTATATTATGGCTTCAAATGTATATAAATAAGCGGTTTGGATATAAAAATTCATTTAGTATCTTTATATGGTTTATAATAGTAAATATCCCATCACATTGTATAGTGATAATACTATCATATTGTATCTTAACAAGGATCCAATTTAACATCTGTAGATGGATTATATACTTCATAATTTTCATCACTTAAGGCTTTTTTAGAGAGGTGAGGACACAATAAATAGATTTTCCATGAAAGATAATGTGGTTAACCCATTTACGAAATCCTTATCTCAATATAATAATGAACTTCATGAGAGATCTAGATAACTTAAAGTCATTAATAATTAGATTTAGTGCATATGGGAGCTGATTGAAGTTGGTTCCATAGAACCATCTAATTTTTTCTTTAGATTACCTATATTTTTAAGGATTTGGATATTAATAAATGTATTATCATATATTGATTTTTATTTTTTGTAACATTAATGTGATAATATCCTAGAGTATCTATCACATTAAAAATGTCATACCAGTTCCTAACTATATTGAGAACCTTGAAGGAATTTAATAATTTTCTGAAACATATGTCCTATGGTTAGGATAATATTCTATGATGTGACACATAGTATGTTTTACTGTGAGGTTCTTGATACTCATTAGCAGATGAAACTTTATATCATGAAGTTATCACTTGGTAATCTATAATATGTGAGACTATGAGGACATAACCACCGATTGGAATTCTATAGGTTTCTTTGATATTGTATACTCATATATGAAAATATGTGTATTATTCCTTAGACTTCGTCTTTTTATTAAGTCATACCAGGAGTTTCATACTTTGATGAATTTTAAAAAACAATGATGCTCTTTTTTTCAATGAATAATGATATGTTTGGAATATCAGGATTGGTTTGAAATTAATGAATAATTCAAGAAATGATTTTTCTCTTCAAAAAATGGAAGATGAATCCTTACACCCTTTGATTGAAATGAAACTATCAAACTAAAATACATCAATATAGGTTTTCCTATGTTTATTTCAGGAAGTCAAAGAAATATATATCAAGAAATTAAGTTGATAGAATGAGTTTTCAACCTACTGGAATTGAAATATTGTGACAAATAGATTATATTACATACTAATCATTCATACTTGGTTGATTCTATTGCAATATTAACTTCTTCCTCTATGGGTTTCTCAACATGTTTCTAGATGCTGATTTGGGATGTTGGGAAATCCCAAGAAATGCCAATGAGGAGGAGGTATAAAGGATCGCACACTTAGTGTATCCATTTATCTCAGTTATATTCCATTTTAATTTTAAAATTAGAGTAAATATTATTATCAAGACTGAGTAATAATATTTTTTTTCAGGATATTATTTAACTACAAATATTTAGTCACCAATTATATTTGACAAAGAATATATATTTTAGTTGAATATTAAGCAAATTTTTATTTTCTAGACCGTCAAGTTGATCATTTTCTTTTATTTTATTTTCAAGGTATTAAATAATATTCTTTATTTAGTTAGGAAAATATTAAAATAAATATATATTCACAAGACTATGAATATAATAATTATTCATTTATTGAATGAATAATATATATTTATTTACTATTTGTGGTTTGGTAAATTTTTATGAGGGGGGATGAGCCAAGTTGAGGGACCAATAGAAAAAATTATATAATCATACATTTTAATTTAAATAAAATACAAGGAATTACTTTATTTATTAAAAATGATATTTATTTTAAAATGAAAATGCATTCCATTATATAATAATAATAACAATAATAATAACAATAACAAAAACAATAATATTTTCATGTGGAATATATTAGTTTTTACATTTGATAAATAGATTTTTTACAATTATCAATATTAAATCCTAGGTTTATATATTCCCATCTTATATCATTTTAGAGTTTGACTGCACACAATAATTTTCCTCTCAAGATATTTATCTCAAGATCAATAAAGAAAATATCTATGTTTTATCTCAATATTGATATAATTATTCCACCTCCTTACCTCTCCCAAAATTATAATAAAAGCATAGATAATCTTTCAATCTTGAAGGATTGTCTTCCGATCAAAACGAGTGCTGCAAGACATTTGGATCATCTATACAAGAACCTATAATTACATTTTCATCATTAAAATTTCATGGAACACCCATGTTTACCACTATATGGATTGTAATCTGCATCCTATTATCACAATATTGGTATAACTCGAATAGGGTTTGATCAATTAACATCTACATTGAAGAAAGGTCTCAAGACTGGGGTGTTTTATTGATATTAAAATAATTATGAATCAAACATGAAATATCCAATTCTCTTTTCTTTAGGATTATTTATCTATTTTCATCAAACAAATTTTCTAGACATAATGACTCATCATCAGGTTCTTTTATGTTATTCATTGAATCTAACAAAAGCCATGTTGGGCATGCGCTTGACCGATGATTTTACTGCACACAGAACCTTCAAAAAGCTCCTTTTCTAATGGTTCTATAATCTATATAAGTGTTAAATTAATCTCTACATATAATTTTATAATCAATGTAATTTAATAGGTTATGAAATAGTTACCACTTGGAGGATCATATATGATAAACCTGTTTTTGACATTTAAAACTGATTATGATCATTTACTTTTAATTTAATTTTTATGAGGAATATTTTACCATTAAAAATTAATAATAGTGAAATTAAATTAATATTAATTTTATATTAAATCATTAAATCTATTTTTATGAATATCCATTGAAGATATAATTTTATGAAAACATTATCGTTCACTTAAATTGCATAAAACCACTACAGGGAGTGACATTTTTAAATGAGATTAAAATAAGGAAAAACCCAATAAATATTTGAGTTCTATAAAAAATTAAATTGTAAATAAGAAAAATTTTAGGGTTACCTTAAAATATCACTCATTTTATTTAAAATAATAAGAAGATAATTGAAGCGAAAAACATAATTTCTTAAAAAACCATATTTTGACATAATAACGGCTTATGAAAAGAGTTTAATGAGAGGTAATGAATGATATATCATCATTAATAGATAAAAATATAATAATACCATAGTAATATAATCATGGATACAAAATAATATAATTTTTAAGAGGGTTATAAAATAATGATTCATAAACAAGAAATGATAAAAAATCTTGGAATCCCTTAGCTTACTCTTTAAATCACCACCTTTAGATTAAGTCTAAATCCTTTATAGAAAGGAATTTTGGAAAGGTAAATACCTAATTAATTTTTAAATAAGTATTTAGAAGTAATATTATGATAAAATTAAATCTGAGATGTTTTTTTTGTAAAGGTTTAAATTGGTCCCCTTTTATAGGAAACATTTAGTAGAGTTTTCACAAATATTCAGTTTTTAATGGTCAAGAATGTAATTTTAAATTTTGCAGTGGTTTATAAAAGAAAAATTGATCGTATTATCAAAAATCACCCAACTATATTGACTCAACATAAGATTTATAATTTATTAATTGATTTATAAATTATTATTAAATATTAAATCCATTTCAAATTCATTTTCAGAGTTATTCTAATAATTTTACTTTAAAAATATCTATATAACTATTGAATTACGATATAAAAATATAAATAATTTATTAATTATAATTTCTAACCATAAAAATCATGAAAAAATATAATTTATCCAAATATCATCATTTTAAATATTTCTAAAACCATTTACTTTGACTCTTCTCCTACTTGCATAAGTGTTGCATCGATGTTGAGTAAGCATTTTCAGAAATCATCATATTACTTAATTTTAAAAATAATTTAATAACATAAATATAATTAATTATTATTAAAAATAATAAACTAAATCCATTCACAATATTTCTTATTCTCACTTATGTCATGATAACCTTTTTAAGAGAAGAATTTTGACTTTTCTTAACGTGCATAGGCACTGAGTAAGAATTTTGATAAATAACGAGATATATGAGTAAAAAACTCAAAAATATACATTAAAAAATTTATTAATCATAGTTAATTAACAATAAACTTATCCATTTTTAAATAATATCTCAAATAACCCAATTTGTACATTTCCAATGCTGTGCAGACAATGTGTCAACACCAATAAATGTTTTCATATTTCTATCTGAATAAATATTTATTTAAACCAATCAAAATATATTTTGATTATATTTTAGTTATTTCATCATGTATTATATGTTTCATGATTTTTATAAATTTTAATTTCATATTTATATCATTTTGATGTTATAAAATATAAAGTATTTGTAAAAACTACATTCTTTATCTATTCATTAACAAAAAAACAACTTATTTATAAAAAAATCAAAAAATCCCAATAATTTACTCTCAACATTATGATAAAAAAGATGAATTTCATTTTATCAAATTCAAATTCCAAAATTTATGAATTCAAATTTAGAATAAGACCAAATGGTATATAGAAAATGATTTATTTAGAATAAAAACCAACATTTTTATTAAATAAAAAACTATATTATAGTTTCACACATTGATAAAATTATTTAAATGTTTATCATAATAATAAATATCAGTATTAAACAATATAATTAGAACATATGTACATTTATACAATATTTAATAACTAAATAATTCTTTAAAAATACCATCAAAAGAAATCATTTTAAGAAAACATTTTTAACTCTAAAATAAAACATCTTTTCTATCATAAAGTATACCTAATAATTTTAAGTTTATAATGGGTTAATAATTTGACTATATAATATATTTTTTGACATGGAATACGCACACACACACACACCCACACATTGTGAAATAACTATTTATTTAATAAATATTAATTTATAAGATGAATGTTAATAATATATAAAACTGGTATATTATTTAAAAATGGATTGTTTGTCACATTTAATTTATGTTTTTATTTTCCATTACATATATATTAATAAGTTCCATTTCTAATCTTACTCACTCATATTATTCTTATGTTTATTTTAAAAGTTATTTTTTTCTAAAGAGAGTTTTCGTATTGGATTTTGATGAATATAATTGCATTTGTTTCATTTTATAGACCCTTTTATTTAATTTTTTTAATATTGTTTCTTTTTTTTCAACATATATTTTGAGAATGTTTTTTTTCTTGTTGGAAAATGAGTTTCTACCTTATCAGAAGAATATGTAGTTACTCTTTCCTATTGTAGATGATGATTTTTTATTCTAATCACCAGACATCATGACGATATGTATAATTCAAGAAAAGGTTTTCCAAATGTTGATTTTTTTAAATATTTTGAGTTTTCCTGATTAAGGATTATCAAATATAGTTTAAGTAAAAAAATTTAGTTATAAAGACATAAATTTTACATTATGAGATGTTTGATCCCTACAGATTATGGATTCCCTAGACTAAGCTTAATAGAACAATATAATTAGAAGAAGTTTATATGAAAGATTAAAGTCTAAAGTTGTTTCTTCTAGAGAAAGATGAAGATCATTGGACATAATAGAACTCTATGAATTCAATATTATGAGACTACTAGATGAAATTTCATGAATCCATTAGACTAATTAGACAAGAGATTGAAGAAATATATAAATATCTTTTGAAAGATAAATTTGATGATCACTAAAACTAGAAATATAAAGTTTATTGGATAGAAAAAATTGAGTTAATCTGATAAAGGTTTTTAAATATAGTGGAACTAGATGAAGATGATCTAAAAAAATAGTTCTAGACAAAGAATTATCTAGAGAAAGAGTTCTATGACAATATAATCACATTTAGTGTTTATGATCTTTACAAAACACTATAATTTCATATATTCTAATGATGTTGAGTTGGAAGTTCAATGAATTAATATTTAAGAACTAAAAATACATATTATATCCATTATTTATGGAGGAAATAAATATATTTAAGGATGAGATTACTGGAAGTTCTTATAAATAAATATGACTTTGACTTATTTAGATAATTTAAAGGTGGTGAAATAAAATTTGAGTTGATCAGGAAGTTCAAATTTGGATACCATTCTTTCTCTTTGTTTTTAGAGTAAATAGGAGTATATAGAGGGTGAAATATGATTTTAAATATATAATATAGAGATAAATTACTAATTTATTTTGAGAGAGTTCAACATGAGTTACTAACCATGAATCCACTTGGTTGAATAAGAGGAGTATTAGATACAGTGTACTAGTTGAAGGTGCATTAGACATAGGTGCATAAAATTGAGGTGCATCAGACATAGGTGCATCTAATAGAGGGGTTTTAAGGAAAGGTGTACCATACAGATGCATAATAAATTGAGGCACACCAGATAGAGGTGTAACAAATGAATGAGTACTATAAAAAGACGTTTTTAATGAATAGATATTGGTTAATGAATTTTTGAACTGATTTTATAGTGATTACCTTTCAATTTTTAAATATTTAATTATCTTTTAAGAATAGAAAAAATTGTAACTATTTGAAACCAGTAATATTTCATATCAGGAGACTAAAGTATCTTGATGGTAGTTAGATCATTTTTATTATCTTTCATTATATAGTGGATATCTCTGGGTTGATGGGAGTCTATAAGGAAAGGATTATGAACCCACATTAGGACCAAAACTTCTAAAAATATATGTGATTTTCATTGTTTTTCTTTCATTGAATACATGTATAGAATTGTTATCAAACTAATAGGATTAAAACATTAACAATTTTTAAAGGTTTATTTTAGTATAAATGAAATTTTATAATATCATCATTTATTCTACACTCTTAGTGTTCCATATTTTTTTTTGAAACTTTAATTGGTATTAGCGGGTTCCCTCAGTTAAATGATTATATTGTTTTCATCGGTAATCTCAACATTTTCAATTACATAGGTATTAGTGACTTCAATGAAAAAAATCATAGAAAGAAAAATATAATAACACCCTATATTCTATATCTTGGACTAGAGGTGACTAGTGTAGATACTTTAGGGTTTCCACCCATTGATAAAGATGCTATTATGTCATTTACTAAAGTAATAATCTCAAGGTTGATGGAAAATATCATAATTATATTATTATTACCTTACTATAAAATGTTTATATGAAGGAGATGTGTCCCCAAAAAATTATAGAAACTTGGAAAAAACTAGAACGAGTATTTCAGGGGATTGTAAAATTAAAACAAGAAAATATTTAGATATGGAGAATCACATTCAAAGATATCAGGATGGTGGAAGAAGAAACTATTAATTATTACTTCACTAGGGTAATTGAAATTTTTAAAAATATCTAAGGATTTTGTTATGTCTTTAATGATTCAAATAATATTAAAAAAATTGATTAAGAACTTTACAGAAAGGATTGAATGTGGGGGAATCAAAAAATTTTCAAAAAACTATCCAAATAATTAATATGGATACTATGATACTGATAATTCTAAAGAAATACCTTGGTGGAAGAATTTTGGTAAAAGTTATAAGAAAGTTAATAAATCCACAGGTAGTAAGAAAACATTCATCAGAAGGAACAAAATAAGTATGTTGAGTAAAATGGAAGAGTATACCTCTACAAACAATTGTTCAATGGAAGATGATGTTTTAAAAAAATTTATAACCATCATGAATCACATTTAAAAAATGGAAGATAATTCAAAATATGAAGAACAATAAGGTGAGAGAACTTATATATAACATATACAAGTATTAGAACATGTGTAATGTATATATAAAAACAAAAAAATCAATAAATAATCTGGAGTATTGAATAAGAAAAGTGAAATGAAGAATGAAGGAAGACTAAAATTTATCAAAATGGAAGATTCATACATAGAGGATATTAAAAATCTCAAGTTGTGAGTTGGATAGTAAGGTAAAATGGTGAAATATTTTGAAAAAACTTACTAATAAGTAAGAAGATCTATATAAGTGGAATTAAATATTTCTCAAGGCTGAAAATATTTTGATATAAATACATAAAAAATTAAAAAATAATTCAAAGGTAAAAACTAATACATCTCAATCAATGGATGGAATGGATGAAAAAAATCATGTGATCCACTAAAATCAAAATCTCAATTGATTTTACTAACCATTCATATTTTTGAACCAAGAATTTGAGATCTTGGGTTGAGAAATGATGTTATAAACACATCACATCAATTGAAGTTAAAAATAACTTCTAGAATAATGGTTCCCCACACCATGGGAAGTCATATACTGTAAAGTATATTGAATCCCAATAAACGTATCATATGAAAAATGATACCTTTACATAATATAGTGTTTAAATAGATATTTTTGGTGTATTGGGATATACAAACACAAGGTATATAATTGGTGTCACAATATATATCTCCAAGGGAGTAGGAAAGAATTGAGGAGCAGGGGGGACAATGGAATAAAAATTAATAACTTTCTAAAGTTAAAGGAAGAAATAAAATCCAAGTCATTGAAAGTTAACAATCTATCAAGGAAAAACAAATTTTACCATTTGGAGGAAATTTGTAGACAGTGTGACCTACCAAGTCACTATGTTCAAAATTTTATGAAAGAACTCATGAGTCAAGTTACTTATATAGTAAAATAAAATGAAGCAGAAAAATGATGGTTGATGAAAAATATTTTTTTTGTTGAGACTGCTCTAAAATAAAGAAAAATAATAAAAAATGGATTATTGAAAATTATTTTTTCTTACGTAATATATGTTATATAAAAATATTAAAAAAACATTGTATAGTGTGAGGGAAGAGAAGTCGCATTTGGAAATGATAGTTCCTTGAAAATAAGAGGAATTTGTATAGATGAAATTGAATCTTATAAGTTAAAGTCAAAAGAAGTTCAATTTATTAAATGACTTAAACACAACTTACTAAGTATTATCCAAATCTATGATTATGGTAAGGAATTTATCTTCTAGAATGAGTCATATATCATCTAATTTAAGAAATTGGTAAATTTTTTCACCAATGGAAAAATAAATAACATCAATCTATTCCATATTATAGATACCAATGATTATTACTATTTAAGAACTGAGGATAAAAACAAGATATGACACCAAATAATAAGGAATATTTACCAGAAAAGTGTGAGTCTAATTTTTAAGGTAGATGTTGTATGATATTTCCTACAACTGAAGAGGAAAAATGATGTTATTAATATAACTTTTTATAATTATCGGATAGTTAGTGGAAGATATAAAAAATTGAAATGTAGTCTACCAGACCTCTTGAGCTTTTAGATTCAGGCCTATGTCGGATGATGATACATTAATCAATAAAGGGTGATTTGTACTTTTTTAATTTCATTATTTATCTTTCTCGAATGACCAACATTATGTTTATGAAAAATATATCATAGGTTACATTGTTTTTCAAAAGTTTCAAAAAGGAAGTTGGTAAGGTTCTATGTGTATATATATTTATGTTTAGAATGGAAAATGGAAATGAGTATACAAAATCAAGCACAAATATAGTGGTCCTTACACTCCCTATAAAAATTGCGTAATGAAAAGGAAAAATAAAAATGTAGTTGATATTGGAAGAATAATGCCCATTGAATGTAAAATTACAATGTCATTTTAGAGGGAAGTTGTTATTACAACAATACATATTCAAAAAAGGTGTTTTCTTCTACTAGTATAAAAATTGAATCCGGATGAGATATTGTATAATAAGAAGCCTATAATGAGGTATTTTATTATTTTTTATATCCATTTATTAATGAAAATAAAAAATACTAAATTATATTTTTTTTATCAAATTGTGCTAGAAGTTGTTTTCATGGGATATTGTCCAACATAATAATTAAAAAGTACTGTAATAAACAATTTCATAAGTTATTAATTTCCTTTGGTGTAAAAATCATTGAAAACAAATCCACCTTAATAAAACATGTTGAAGATGATGCAGATGTGTTAATAAAATATATAATGATGAATTCCATAGAATATAATGAGAATTATGATGACTACAAGGCTAATCTTCATAGGAGGATGAAGTCTAGTACAATAATAAGAAAAATAATAATATAAGAAAAACATAAAAATTAAAAACTATAAAAAATAGTTAAACCTGAAAATGTTATTAGAAATTAGGAAGCACCAGTCCTAACAAGATGAAAACTGAAGTTTGAAAATAAAACACCTCTTATATCACACGTGGATCCACAATCTGTTTTATATGCAATTGAAAATAAGGAATGGTTAAATGCAATGAAGGAGGAGTTGGATAAAATTAATAAGAATAACACTAGGGATCTTATTCCCCTAGAAGGGAAGAATATTATAGGAAAAAATGGTTGTTCAAAAATAAAATGAATGAACATAGTGAAATTTTGGGGAATAGTTTAATTCTTATTTGTAAAGGTTACTCAAAAGTATAAGGTTTTTATTTTGAAGAAAAGTTTTCTTCCAGCTGTAATATTTGAAACTGCCATAATTTTTTTAGCAGTCTCTACTTATCGATATTTTAAAGTTTATTATATGGATGTTATGTTATATTTATTAAATAGAGAAACTAAAGAATAAGTTTTTGTTGAGAAAACCAATGGGTTTATTCTTGGTAATAATGTAACCATAGTGTTTAAACTAATGAAATAATTATAAGGATTGAAATAGACCCCTCAAACCTAGTGTTCAAATATTGATGATTGTTTAAAGTAGTTAAACATTTATGAAGGAAAAGTTGATACAACTTAACTGGTACCATGATTTTCATTTTCTATGTTGATGATATATTTTTTCTGGTGACATGGATAGATATTGTGATTAGTTTTTCGGAGAAATAAAGAGAAACTTTGAGATTCTAATGCTCAGAGAATTAAATTTCTTTTTGGAAGTACAAGTTCGATAAAAACAAAGATATATATTTCTTTGAATATAAAATTATGACAATGAATTATAAAATAATTTTTTCATGGTTGATTCAAATAAAGTTTTCAAAACAATATATTTTTGTTTGAAGATGAGTAAAGATAAAGCTAGCAAAATTGTGAATCATAAGGACTTTCATAAGTTGATTGAGAGTACACTCTATCTAATAGTATTTCATCCAAATATTTTAAATGCACTAACATTATATTCCATCTATCAAATTGATATTAAATAATCTCAAATGATTTCTACTAAGATATTTTTTAGGTATATTATAGGAACTTGGAATTTTAGATTACGATATAAGAAAAGTAATAAATTGAACTTATTTGGGGCCACAGATGTTGATTGGGATATTGATTATGATGATAAAAATTAAATATCTATAAGAAATATTTTTTGGAGGTGAGAGTTATGTTTTTTGAAACAATAGGAAACAAAGCATAGTAAAATTTAGTACTACTAAATCCAAATATGTTACTGCTACACATAAAAGTAATCAAATGATGTAGATGAAAGTTCATTTAGAAGATTTGAGGGTGAATTTTAAAAATATATTGATTTTTTTTTGTGATTATCAAAGTGAAATTTATCTATTTAAAAATTTGATACACATTCTATATGTTAGAACAATGATATTAAATATCATTTTATCAAGGAAAATGTTTCTTGTAGATATGTCATGATATAATATGTTTCCATAAAAGATAAAATTTCTGATATTTTGACCGAATATACACTAATGAAAATATTTGAGGAATTAAGGCTAAAACTACATGTTTATCCCTAAATATTGGAATAATAATTTTCTAGAGGTCCTTATATTTTTTTTGATTCTTTTGAAAAATGGAGAGAATAAGTATAACCTTAAACTTTATCTTTGTGAACCCTAATCTATTGTTATCATAGAAATAGGGAGTAAAGGTTATTAAAGTTACAATTCTAGATGAAAATATTTGGGTATATCAATACCATGGGAAACAATTTATTGCCACCAAGGGGAAAAGTTACTTAAAAACATTTCTTAATATATTAGTGTGGATTCTGTACACATCTAAATGAGAAAGGCTTTATTTTTATGAAATTATAAGAAAACGTTACTGATAGTGTTACCAAAAAATATAAAGTGGGAAATTATAGATAATTTGGGTTTACTTTTTAATTCTATTGGGTTTTTTTCAATATCTTGTTTTTGATTTTTTTTGTGTTTCAAGAAAAAGTGTTTTTTTCCTTATTAAAATAATATTGAGTTACACTTTATTGAGTCTGACAATTCTTTGTTGTTCTTCTAGTTTCTAAACATCATGAAGATATTTATGATTTTATATGGGGTTTTCTATAGGTTAAATTTATTAAAATTTTTGTTTTTTATACTTTTGATTATCATATGGAGTTGAAGAATATACAAAATTCAAGTTATGATGATTGTATAAAGCTTAATTTATAAATTAATTAATTTTTGGATATGTGAAGTTTGATACCTAAAGATTATAGAGTTACATGAATAATCTTAATAGACTAATATAACTAGATGAATCTGATTAGGTTGAGTAAAGTATAAGGTCATTCCATATGGAGAAATCCCAAGATCACCCGATAGAAGTGAACCATATGAATGAAATCTTATGAGCTTACCGAATAAAATTTCATGAATGTTTCAAAATGAGATGATAACATAAAAGATATAAGAAATATATGAATATTTCTAAATACAAAAATTTTATAACTAGTAGACCAATAAATATGTATTTTTTAAATAGAAAGATCATTAGTCTATCGAAAATTGGTTTCCTAATAGAGTGGAACTATATAAATAAGATATGAAAAAAGTATCTTTTGATGAAGCAATATTAGATATAAGAGTTCTATCAAATAAGAATCATATAGGGTCCTGAGGATCTTTACAATATATTATAAAGTTATACATTTTTATGATGAAAACCTGAAAGTTCAATGACTCAATAATCATAAAGTAAAAAACCATAATTTTAGATAATATTTCAGGATGCAATGATGATCGTTGATATCAATGTTTGTGGAAGTTCTTATAATGAATGTTGAATCATATTTATTCATAAATCGAAGGTGCTCAAATGAAATTTCAGTTAAGAAGAAAATTTATATTTAGAGCCCTTGCTTTAACTTTGTTTTTACAGGAAATATGATTATATAAAGGGGTGCATGATCATTATAAAGTAATGTAGTGTAGAGAGAAATTTTTGATGTTTTTTAGAGAGTGTAACATGTGTTAAAAACTAAGAATCCTCTTGGTTGAAGAAGAGGAGTACTAGATAAAGTGTTCTAGATGAATGATCATTAAAAAAAGTGTATATGACTGAGGTGCATCAGATATAGGTGAATGAGACAAAGGTGTTCCGAAAGATGTGTACCAGACTAAGTCATCCTAGATAAAGGTTTAACAAATTAAAAGTTATCGAATATAATATTATTAGATAGTGGAATTAGAGATGAGAATATATAAGATAGATAATTTTCGAACTAAATATATAGTGAGAATATTTCAATGATTTCATATTAAATTAGATCTTAATTATAATGAAAACATGTAACTAGTAGGAACCAGTAATATTTCATATTGGGAGAAAAAAGGAGATAGATTAGTGTTGGTTCATTTCCATTCACTTTCATTACATAGTGGAAATCCTTGGATTTATGGGTGTTGACCTAACAAGGACTAGGTACCCAAATTGGGACCAAACATCATGAAAATTTTTGTGAGATGCATTATTTTTTTATCGTTTCATACATGTTGGGAATAGGGATAAATATAAGAATATTGAAACTTTTAACATGATGCATATGATAATTCCTTGAGAAATAATATTTTAAAATATCACCACTGATTCAATCCCCCTCCCAATGGTCCACATAATTCCTCGAACTTCAATTTTTTTTCAATATTTTAATAATGATTAAAGTCAGTATATGCTAATGTTGGGTGATGATGAAGATTAAAATTAATAGAGAAGATAGACTATGAGATATAGATTAAAGTCCCTATAATAATTTTATTTGTTTCTTTCCTTTATATATAATACTTAAGTTATATTCATACATTGTAAATAAGGTTGAATACTAATGTGCTACCCTTATAAATGTTATAGGTACACTACTACTTGGAGTTCTTAAATAAATAGATTGAAGTGAGAAGTGTTATATATTTGATGTTTTTTGTACCATGATTTTATGTAAATCAATGGAATGTACTGTCATAGGTTGAGAGAACTATTTACTAAATGTCTGTATTGATTTTTTTGAGAACCCATCCTTATGTTCATAAATTATACTAATTGATTTTGAATGATGAACCATACTTGGATGATTTTGAAGGAATTAAGTTGGAGGGAAAGTGATTTTATAAGCTATATTCCGAATACATTATTATATAATATGTACTTATGGAAGAAGCACTATGGATTTAGAAATATTTTGGGATAAATTTTGGAAGCACTATTTTTAAAAAGGGTAAACAATAAAGATAACCTAAAAGGAATTATAAAATTTTCCTGATGAGTTATAGATGCTGATATGAAGAGGATCCAAAATATAATTCTAGTTATGATAGAAATGAAAGAATTAAAGATGATTTAAGGTTGGTAGTAATGTTTAAAGAATTTTTATGTTGAATAATCTTCAGGAGGTGTATTTGGTGGAAAAAAACCTTTTTATTATTTAATGATCATTCAAAGTTACAAACATAATGGTTTCTTATAATTTTTTATGATTTTTGTTTATTCAAGAAGTTAAAATATTTGAATAAGTTCTAAAAATTTAGAGTTAAAAAATAATTAATAATTATCCAAGTGTTAAATATCACTGAGAAGTGTAATATTCACTGAATGATATGTAATATTCTTAGAAAGATTCATATATTGAAACCAAAACAAATTATCCAAGAATGGAGCAAATGTTGAGGATCTTGATCCAAAAACATATCTCATTTTTAGGTTACTATTTGAATGGTCATAGAGCTAGAAGAGAGTTATAGATCCAATGTTATGGTAGTTTGAAGTTATACTTATGAAAGTGACCAACAAGGGAGATTCTAGAAAAAAGTATAGAATTTTGAGAAGATTTGTTCATGGAAATCAAACCATAACAAATGGAGGTGACATCCATAATGGAATTCTTATTCATGGAGATACAATTCACAGAGGTCTTGTTTGTAGAGTTCTGGTTCGTGAATGTTCTGTTCATTAATATCCTTTTCATGGAGGTAAAATTCAATGAGGCCTTGTTCATAGTGGTTTAGTTGATTAAAGTAGGGTTCATGGAAGTCCTAGCTATGTAGAGGTTTAATGGGAACCTCCTTGCAGTGTAATACCACACTCATGAATCCCCTTTCATGAACATTCATAGGTTTTATGGTAACCTTTTCACAGCACATTGGGACTCACATAGCCCTATTCACTCACTAAGTGCATAAATATTTGAAAAATTCAATAGTATTAATGAAACCCACACCTCTATAAATACACCATAAAGTCCAAAATTAAAGTAAACATGAGGCCTTTGAACATCTAAGAAATTATCTTAGTGTGTAATGATCCAAATCTCCATGAATGTAAGTTTAGGTGGACCTCCAAAGGTATCCACCTTCATGAAACCACCTCTTATGGGTTCTTGAGAACATCACTCATTGTTGAGATGCCTTTAATGAGGGTTTATGACCCTCATGGAAGAAGAGACCCATTTGTGGTGCTTGGGGCTTCTCTTGGAACCTATCCTTCAAAAAAAACATCCCTATTGGAACCAAGACTTTACTCCAAGGTTGGGTCACCTTATTTTTCAAACTATACTACTTCTTGAGACCCTTGACCTTTGTGAATCCCCAAACATCAAGATATCCCTAAAATCCATGAGTCCCATCCTTTGTGAAAGCCTTAAACTCTATAATTCCCCAACCTTCACGAGAGCCTTGACTACTATAAATCCCCAACCTTCACAACACCCATAAATTTACTTCCAATAGTCCATACCATGGGGCACATCTTCTGCATCTCCACTCAATATCAATGCTAGGTTGTGTTCTTGGGCCTCTGGCCTCATCTGATTTTCTACCATTACTAACCCCCATGAAAAACAGACAATCACACTGTGAAATTTTCTTGATGGGTCATCGAAATTATGGGTTGCACCTTATGTGGCTTCAATGTGCACCACTAGAATACCATGAGTCAAGATACTCTTATGCACCCCATGGAATTCCTTGAGTCAACTTAATTCCCTTAGTCCATTTCCCAGGCCACAAGTTGATATTCTCCTATTGGATTCCTTATTTACCTTGAGTTAAAACATTCCTAAGGAATCTACTGAAACATCATCATCTAACACCCATACTAGGTCAAAATAGAAAGGGATTACCCTTGTGTAAGTCCCACACGAGCCATTTCTAGGAAAATCCCACCTATTAGTCCTCAATACATGAATTCAAAATGTAGTATACCGTAGATGATGATAATATGACACCTCTCATGAAAAGAATTACATGACTTATGATTCAAGAATAAGAAGCCTCAGTTAATGATCATGAGATGACCACAAAAAAAACACTATGGGCCTCTTACTTGGGTAAAATTTCCAATCATATCCCTAGACCAATCAACAAGTCAAGATTCCCTGATGACCTTACATGAGTATGAAAGGATGGAAATCTTCCATGACAAATCCCCACTCATCACATCCTTCCAAATGATGTTAAATTGTTATATTACCCCATAAAAGGAACACGAGAATCCCTCATGATCTAACATGGGGATGAAGTTATGGGAAGCTTCCATATATAATCCCCACACAACACAACCTTCCACGTGTTGTTAAATTGAAATCTTAACCCATCAAATAGTTGAGATTCTCTCATGACCTGACATGAGTATGAAAGGATGGAAAACATCCATGTATAATCACCACACACCATATCATCCCACATGAAGTTAAAAATAATATTACCCCATACAATAGACATGGGATTCCCCCCATGACCTGACATGGGGATTAAAGGATTAGAAACTTCCATGTAAGACCCACACAACACATCCTTTCACATGATGTTAAACTATAACCTTACCCCATGAAATTGAAATGGGATTACCTTATGACCTAATATGATGGCGATATAATGGGAAGATCAATTCATAAAAATCAACCACCACATCACTTCACATGATGTTAAACTATAACCTTACCCTATTCCATGAACATAGGTTTCCCTCACAAAAAGACATGAGGAAGATAGAATGGGTGGATTAAATTCATAAGCCTCAATCATGGAATCACTTCCCCTAGAAATTCTTAGCCAGATCCCATGTGTAATCCCCATTCACATAAGTTCTACTCCTATAAGCACTTGGGTAGTTCCCATACATAATCCACATTCGCATATTCACTAATCCTAGCAACACCCAAGAAAAGTCCATGCATAATCCCCTCAACATACCTAATCAACTCTCCTTCCATGACACAAGCATCCTTACTGCATGATGTTAAACTACTTGGATCTATCCTATCACATGACCGTAAACATAGACATCGAAATGCATGATTTTTGATACCTATCTATGAAAAAAATGTAAGTATGAAACCTCCCTGAGGTTCAATCCTGAAAATGGTAATCCACATGTAACATAATCCCTCCTAGAGATACTGTAACACCCCGAGATTTTATGAGATTTATTCTTATTAATTTCTTTCATATCTTATGTTGTACGCTACACTAATATTAGCTTGTACTATATGCCACACCGTATTAGCTTTCAGTATACGCAACACTATTCGTGGCTCATGTTATACACAATTTCAAGTTCGTTTTGTGGAACTTATTCTACACAACATTAAGTATAGATTTTGTTTAATGTATAAATGAAAAAAGTTTTGATTATGTTATACGCAACAGTAAACTAAGATTTCACTACACGCAACCCTGACTTGGCTTGTGTTACACGCAATCAAGACCTTCTTCGATAGCGTGTGTAGTACGCAATACTGAGTTTCAATAAACGAGATATTATTATAATAATATTATGAACTAGCCATTATGAATAGTAATACCCACTTTTTGAAATTTTATAAATTTTATCTTTCAAAATGGACTTCATTTTAAGATTCGGAATATCGAAATTAGCCTAGGGTGAATTTTTGGTAGTTTTCTGAAACTTTCAATTTTTGATGAATAGTGAAAACACTGGGTTACTATTTAAAAACCGACTTTTTTAAAATAATTATCTATTTTATTTAAATTTAATTTAGGTCATAATTGATACATAATACCTATATAAGTTCAATGTAATTAATTGGAGTCATTTTATAATAATTTTAGATATATTAAAATTTTATTGAACTTTTCACCGTCTTTTACCCACCTCCTAGGAGAATTTGAAAATTTATATAAAACATAATTTTACCGCTTCTGTGAGTGGAATTTGAAATATCCGAGAGACACAGTTAATATCAAGGAGTAAAATGTGGTTCAATAAGATAAAAATTATTTTTGGTGAATAGTAACTTTTTTACTTTTTTAACCACGGTTAAAAGTAAATAGGGCAATTAAGGGTAAAAATGATATTATTATTACCCTAACAAATGTCATAATTCTATTGGATAAGTTTAATTAGACCAAAAAAACATTAGGAATAAAATATGACAATTTAGGTCCACTTGGATTAGATTAGGACATTTATTATTATTTTATTTAAAGAAGAGTTAAAATAGTTAAAATCAATGTTTAATAACTAAAACATTTTTAATATAGGGTTATACATAAGATAAATTCAACTATAAATATTAATTAGAAATATAAAAAGATTTCCTACATAATTATATTTTATTTATAATTTTTAAACATTAAATAAATTAATTAATTTATGACACAATGATGATGCAGTAATTACCTTATTATTGAAATATTAACATAATTGATGTTATAAATACCCAAATAAATGTAATTTGAGAGTTTTTATAAATTTCAATAATTATTGAGGTTAATATGACACGTTATTATTGATTCAATTAACTTTTTTAGAACTAATCATGATGTTATTATTTTCACAAAAAAATAATTACCAAATAGTGTCAAAATGGACATAAAATAGTTTTTAAAACAAATATTATATTATTAATTGTAATTTTATTCCTAAAAATCTAAGGTTCATCCAAATGAATTAAATAAGGTTATATATATTAATAATAAACCACTTGGGGTTCTTTTGGATTTTTATAGTATGTTTATTAACCATATAGTGTAAGAAAACAAGAAGACACAGTAAAAGTTAAATTATTTAACTTAGAGTTAAATTTAAATGATAAGGTTAAAATAGTAACCTAAACTTGTCTAAAACCTATTGGTTGATAGGATTGTGACCCATACCAAACTTAGATTCAAAATAAATCAATTTTTAGCTATTAAAAAACTAATATGTCTTTATTATAAAATAATATTTTAAGTTTTTCCAAAGGTGCCCCTCTCCTCCCTTATAAAAAGGGAACCCCTTCCCTCTTCTATTCACACCATTTTGAGCCTTGAAGCTCGGCCAATCCCTGCCCATTTCCCTTATCATCTTCCCTAGAAACATTATAGAGGTTTTGGTCTCCTCAAAAGACCATACCTAGTTCCTTAAGAGGAGGTTAAGAAGATGTGCGTACAATAAGAGGAGGTTCGGATACATACGAAGCATATCATACATAAGGTAAGGGAAAATATCACAATCTCATTCTTATCCGAGATTGTTTATACTTTGGTATTTACTGGGGTGTATTTATCATCTACATTAATGTTTCCTCAATATGTAATATTATTTCTATCCTCCAATAATTGTTCAAATCCAATATTACTCATTGGTGAGTTTTTAGTAAAAGATATGAAAGGAATCTTTTGTCGTATTTAGTAGGAGGCACTTTTTGAATTTTTCGACCAAAGTACGAGAAAAATGCTTTTTTAAACTTATACGCCATGAATGGATTTTTACAGTTTTATAACGCCTTATTTTCATGAAGCTTTCTCTACAAGATATTTTTACTATTTTCAACAAAATCCCTTTCTTTTAAAATTGCATGTAATTTTGTGAAAAGAAAATGATTTTGAAGAAGAAAGGATATTTTCCTCAAGAATTCATTTCAAGTGTTTTATCAAAACCATTTTCCATCTAATATGACATTATTTCATATGTGTATGTTTCAAGTATAATGTCTCTATGATTTACATGTTTCCACTTTTCTTATGATGAAATGATATCCATTTGTTTTATATGGATTTTGTTATGTTGGGATGATGTTTATGAAACCCATTTTTATTTTTTGGTATATGATGAATGGTTTATGTTTATGTTGTGGTACAAGTAAGAATGATTTTATTATGAGATGTGTGGGACCTATATCTCCCTCCAATGAATTGGGTAAAGATTTATATCTCATGAGATATACATGGATGAAACGGTAAATTAATCCAGTTCAGTGATATAGTACTGGAACAAGGAGTGAAATCAATTTGGAAAGGGACTTTGTCCACTAAGATGGTCTTGGTAGCAATGCCTTGGATACTATGGAAATCATATCATGTGCCTAATGGTTTCCACAATTACATGGTTTATTACCATGCTATTTTATCATGATTGATGATCCATTATTATTTATGCCTGACGTACTGCCATGTTTTATGTCATTACTCAAGATTTTGATGTTTAAATATTATGTTCATGTTTTGAAGTTCAAATGTATATGGTTTATTTTACTTTCTCCATTCCTACCCTTACTGAGCATTTGAGCTCACCATTTATTTTTTTTCTTTTCCCTAGGATATGAAGAAAGGTTTTAGGTAATAAAAAAAGGAAGATATTTATGGTAGATGTTGAAAATATTTCACCAAGATTAGAAGATCATATTCCGAGTTTCCAAAGACACTAAACTATTATGGTCCTTTGGTTTCTGATTTTGTTATGTATTAATTATTCTGCAAATATAATGTAATGTCCATGTATGTCAAGTTTGGGGTCTTTACAGATAAACATCCTTAATCCACCTCAGTTGGGAATTATAATCAACAACCCAGGTGTGAAATATTCCTTACTAGGGATGCACCTCCTTGATTCACCTCAATAGGTCATTCTGATCAAACAACTTTGGTGTGACATCTTCCCTTCCAGTGATTCACCATTTTGATCCTCCTTAGTAGGCTGTTATGATCAAAAACCCATGTTTCAAATCTTATATTCCTGGGAAAACACCTCCTTGATCCACCTTAGTGAGGTGTTTTGATAATCCAATCCTAGTGTGACATCTTCTCTCCTAGGGATACACCTCTTTATTCTTCCTCAATAGGGCATTTTGATCAACAACCTAGGTCTGACATCATCTCTCCTAGGGGAACACCTCCTTGATTTACCTCAATAGGGAATTATAATCTACCATAATATCCCCAAAAGATATTAAACATACACCTAACCTTTCCCTAGATTATGTTAACCCAATTCCCATCTCCACAAGGCCTTAAACTCGTTCCCTGGTCCATAATACCTACCCTATGCTATAAAAATGAGATTCCCAAGGTAAAAAACCTAATAATAATTACACCCATAGCATAAATTACCTCATGATTGACAAGGTATTCCATTGGTTATTCACTAAATATTCCTCTCATATGAGATGAATCTGACTTTATAAGGAGAATAATTTATAGGTTTCCAACACACCTAACGCCCAGAGATTCCAAGACATGATGATGTTACCATATAAGAAGTTGAGAGCAAGTTTGAATGAGAAAGTGGGTACACAATTATTTTAAGGCTATCAATTTGTTTCATTATATTTTAGACCTATTTATAAGTTTCCTATTGGAGAATAAATATCATGTTTTCTAGTGAATGACTACATTGAATTAATTAAATACCTATACTCTACAGTTAAGTATCAATTGAAGATTATTTTTATTAAATTTTTCACTTATATATTTAATTTTATCTAAGAAATACATGATGGGAAAAAATATTTGAGAATATATGTATAAACATTTCAAAAATAAATTTTTGAAGAAGTTTCAAGAGTGGAACATATTCATAAAAATGGTGGAGGCCAAGGCATAACTTATGAAATTCTTTAAAGAAAAAATCTCCTGGATAAAGAAGAATTCCAAAAGTAAATTTTTGAGAAATATACTATATATAGAGCTTGTGAATATAAGATACATTCTTTATAAAAAACTAAAAAAGATAATATTGAATTCAAAGATTCATAATTAAAGATAAATGACAAAATAATTAAATACCAAGATAATTATTTATAAGAAAGTCAGAAAAATACTAAGTATAAAATTAAGATGTTAAAATTAATTATGAAAGATATTTGAAATTAGTTTATAATGGGAGAAATACCCTAAAAAGGATGTGTATTAAGATAGAAGTTAAATTGTAAAATATAGATGAGATAGAAGCTGAGATTTACTTAGCTACTTCCATAAAATTTTTTGATAAGAAAATTTTCTCTAAAAATACTCACATAAATGGAAAATATAACTTGAAATTATTATAATAAATATTCATTATAATATCACAATAAATGGTATCCATTAAAGAAATATTTTTGAATTAATGAAATTTTATTTTCTAGTAAAAATTAAACACAGAATTATAGAAAAAAATGAGTATAGAAAAATACTTATACTCCCACTATTATGTAAATTTTATTTGTGAGAACTAGAAATAATTCCTTTCCCCTAATAGAAGGCCAAAAGAGAGACTGTTTTTTCCAAAAATAACTATGAGTCAAGGATGTATATATTAACACAAGAACTAAAAGAATAGGGTTCATTGGTTGTTGTTGGTACTGTGGAAGGTTTAGAAACAAGGATAATGACCCTTTGTATAATTTATAAGTCACTGAATACTATATAAGTATTGGATTAAGTGGTTCCATATATTAAGTTAAGAGAAAATATTATGAGAAAAATTAAAATTCATAGAAGAAGATGAGAGTGAATCTGTCCATCAAGTATA
The DNA here is from genome assembly GCA_963277665.1 of Viscum album. Lineage (NCBI taxonomy): Eukaryota > Viridiplantae > Streptophyta > Magnoliopsida > Santalales > Viscaceae > Viscum > Viscum album. Next base: position 1,543,948,937 of record OY728153.1, on the reverse strand, counting down.
AATTTTAAATCATGGAAAATTTTAGTAGAAATTACAACCCAAGTGTTCATTATGATAATAAGTACTAGTAAAAATCTTTTAAGAATTATTCATATACTATAGGATAAAGAAGTAAAAAAATCTGAAAAAATGACAAATAAAATTTGGTGAGTCTTCCTTGTGGTGAAAGAAAGTGAATGATATTGAGAAACTAAACCCAAGAAGAATGGTAAAATGTATTCGATAATAATAAAGAGAATATGATCTTATTATTGGGAAAAAGGGCATATCATGAATATTTTTAGGAAATACATAAAAATTAATTATAAAGGTAGAAAGATGAAACATAGAAGGGAATATACCCAAGAGATAAAAAAGGATTATTTTGGTGGAATTCATGAAAAATGAAGGTATTGGGATGTTCCCAATGAAGGGTAACTTAAATGTTATTGAGGAAAAATGTTGAAGGTGAAAAAAAACTAGATATATCCTTAATAAATTAATGACATGGATACCATGATATAATAAGATGATGGAAAATAATGAAAAAGAACTATTGATGCCATGTGGAAAAACTAAGCAAGCTATGCATGTTACAAAAGAATGCATAACTATTTGAATATCCCATTTGGAAAAGGAAAATGGTATATAAAAATTATAATAAAATGAATGATAATTGATAGGAATTGTGAAAAATAATATTCCACATAGTGTGAAAACTAAAAAAGATAAGAAGACCATTATACCCATGAGTTCTCAAGTCTAGAAAATTAAAAGAGGAGTAAGCATCAAGATCTATCAACAAACTAATGTTGAGAGATAAATAGTTTATAGGTTGAGAAGTAAATTTCAACTTTTATTCTCTCATTAATGAGTTATTGGTGACCCAAACTATTCCTTTACCTTCTATTTTTTGTTCTCCATACGTGGAATTAAAGGTGATGTATATAAGAATAAAACTTGTTAAATACTATGATATTTATATTCATGGTTATCCATCCGTCATAGTGTGAGGACCCGACCCCAATTTCCTAGAGATGGTTTTTTATTTGATTACGTTGGTATATAAACAAGGTATACAAATCCCTAAGGACCGATTAGTTTAGTTGTATTGAATAAACTAGACACATACATGGAATCCATTTTACATTTTTCAATGAAACAAAATATGATACATAACAAAAGTTAATAAACTACATCCTTGAAAACTCAATAAATGATCTCTTCTTCTTAACATGTGGAAGGAAAATCAAATGAAAGGTGTGAGCTCAAATTCTCATTAAGGGTAAGAAATACAACATGAGATATCATAACATAATCATTAGGTATGTTGAATACATAAAAAAATGTGCATTTAATAAAAAATTGAATACATTATGGAAGGAATAAGAGTTGAATAAGTAATTCCATAATAAAACATAATCATGAGTATTCTACTAGTAGATACACACATGAACCACAAATTCTATTTTCATAATGAGGGAATGAAGAATGTGGGAAAACATAACCATACCATCAATTCCCCATGCCAAGACCATAAATAATCATTTTTTCAAGGCCTTGTGCTAAGACTGTAGTTTGTCTCATGAGACCTACCGATGCACCGAGGGGCTATAGTAGGCCCCAACCAACACTTACTATGTAAAATAAATTCCTCATATTAAATGGGTGAACATAATAAACATATACATTCATATTGAAACTAACACATGAATTGTAATTAACATTCCCCAATCAATGAATATAAACACTAACTATTCAGAATAATATGGTGAATGATATCAAAATAGAATATCGATAGTCAGAATAACCAGAAACCCTTCAATAAAATATTTTATATGACATCGTAATAGATAAACCTCAATTGGGTACAACATTCACCAAAGTATGTTTACACAGAGGAATATATTTATAAATGATACCATTGAAAAATTCTTGAGGAAATAATCCTTAAACATTACAAAGTGTCCCATACAACCTTGAAACATTCAAATCATAATCCCTCAGAATATCATGAGAAAAATGATACTCTTTATATGATATACCAAAGGTCATTACATACATCACAAGAAATAAATACCTGGTGAACAAGCCACATATCTCATAAAAGTTAATGAGATATGAAAAAAATCATTTTTACTTTTGAAAGAAGATTCCTTTTAAAAAATCATTTATATTTGAAATGAAATCATATTTTAAACATTAATATTAAATAAAATAAAACAATATGACATTGAAATTATATTTTAGGCATAAATTATGTCCCATAGAATTGAAATCATGTAAAAAAGTTCTTAAGATTATTTATAAATAAAACATTTTAGAGAATTTTAAGGAAAGTATTAAAGGGAATTTTAAAGTGGAAAGGAACATTTGTTCTATTAAATCACGAAATGATCCAAGATAATTTTTCATGACAAAATGAGTGTTTTTATAAAACTAATGGTGGATTAAAACATATTTTTATTACACTTGAAAATGGGTAAGAATTTTAAAATATCCATTGAATCAGGTTTGTATTTCGAAAATAATTTTAAAATTTCCTTTTAAAACATGTAACTATACATAAAATAAGGAATGCTTCTGGTTAGTGAATATATAAATAACACCCAAAAATAATTTTTGATGAGTAAATAATAATACAAATAAGTTTCATTGAGGTAACTAGACAACAAAAGTAACCCAAATGAAAATGGAGGTTCGGGTTGAAAAAACCCTTACCACTTTGTTGTCAATCGATTCGTATGCCCCAAAATTAATAATATTAAAATGATGCATTTAATACCATGAAGATAAAAATATTTATGATAAGTTACATCAATGGGAATTATAAATTCACCATACATAAGTATTAGTAGTGAATACAGAAAACCTCACAAAAATGGAAGTGAGATAAAGAAACCCCATACCTTAAGTCCGAATGTGTTCCGATCTTGAACATAAGGTCCAAGAATATGAAATTAGACTTATTAATAAATTATTTCAGAACCTATTAGACTTTTATTTATTTTATCATAATTATTTTTAGTTCATTTATTCCCCTCTTGATAAGTTATTATATTGAATTTCATTGTTCTACAGTGTTCATTTTCTTTATTTTCACAATCAATTTACTTGTTCTTAGTTCATGTGGAATGGATATAAATCTCTAGAATTGAATTTGAATATTATTTATGATCATATTTAGGTGTTAGTGTTCATTTATATAATTTAGTTACATGTCATGAGTATGAATTACTATATATAACTTTTAATGATAATTATTTTAGTTAATTTGTGGGTTTTGATTACAACGAACTCATTTTTCTTTATAACTTAATAAAATTTGTACTAAAGAATTACAGAAACTTAAATAGGTTATATTAAATATATAATAAAATGGTTCAATCATAAAAATAATTTTTCAATAATCATAATTGAGAATGATAATAGAAATCGAAAGCCCATCATCCTTGAATGTGGTAAATTGACACATCTTGGATGGAGTTCCCGCTACGAGTATAAAAGATGGTAAAAGGAAGAGACGATGATAACTTATTCCCAAATAATGAAATAATTTCAGTAAAATTAAGTCACTGGATTCATCACAACATTTCTATAAGTATATGTAATAAGAGAAAAAGAAAACAAATGAACTTTAAAGGAAAGACAAAGAATTGAAAAGAGGAATTTACCTCTTTAACCAAACTTCCTTGAGAGCTTCTTTAGGGGAGTGGTATTGGTCTTTATATGTGACCAAGCCATGCTGGAAGTTGGAGAGGAGGTTTGGAGGATATTTGGATAGAATTTGGAGAAGGCAAAAGGCTTGAGAGGGGTGAATAGAAGAGGGAGTGTGTGGGGGATTTATAGTGGAATAGAGGAGAGTTTTCATAATTTTTTAATCATTAGTTTATTAATTTACCTCAAGACCAAACATAGTGATGATTACATGACCAATAATAGTGATAAATGCATGTGAGTTCGAACCAAGTGGGATTACATCACTTGTGACGTCATAAACAGTGTATTTAACTGATAATTTGTATATACCGTATTTTATCGTATATCACTATTCATAAAAATTCAAGTATTTCAAAAAAATCCAAAAAATTCACCCCAACCATTTTTCGACATGTAGAATCCAAAAATGATGTCCATTTTTCAAATTTTTTTTTCTAAATATGATTAATGTAATTTTTAATTAAAATCATAATTTATTAAAAAAATAGTTTTAGAACAATTATTTACATATTTCAAAACATAGGTATATCGTACTCTAACTTGAATATTATTTATACACTATCATAGGTAATGTTAATATTCATTAGTGTATATCACTATTAATTAGGGTATGTTTCTATTCATAATGTTATGTTACTAATCACCAAAAATTAAGTTTTTTGTATCGGACTCCAATTAACTTACTCATCGCAACCGTGTATGTAATATTTTCAAGATTCACATCACAAAGGTGAAAAAATTATGTTTAATTGGATTGGATATAATAAAGTTGTGTTTTTAGAGACTCAGGGATCCATGCATTCTATAATAAATCTAGTTGTAAATTCTTGGGGTGTTATATTTTCCACTCCTTACAAAATTTCGTCCTCAAAATTTGAAATTGAACTTCAAATGTTAATGGTTGATACTTAAAAAATCCCTTATGTAAACCCATATCTGAGATAGGGTTAATAAAATATCCTCTTAAAAAATTTAATGGAGAATATGAGGTCACCCCAAAAAGTATTCTTTCGAATGATGTGACATTAATTGGAAGTAAAAAAATTGGACATGGAAGAAAAATCTAACTATGAAGTTCTGATGGAACATGATAGAGGAAATTCTTAGATGAATATTGATTACTAAAAAATTCATCAATATTATTAATGATTATGATAATAGGAAAACATTTTATTTAAGACTATTTTCGTTGAGTCTATGAATGATTCCACTCAATAAGAGTATAAATATACATTCTACTTATAAACTCATCCTTTTATCATAGTTTAACAATTTATACCTCATCACATAGCATGGGTTACACCATTTGGTGAAGTGATACATTATCCTTTAAAATCTCATACAATGATCAACTTAAAACATTTCATATGTGGTTAAAAAAAATTCAAAATATAATGATTCACCACATTATAATGAAGTCCTTTAAATTTCAAAGATGAACTTATCATTAACCCTTAATCGACCAGAAGGTTTTCAAAAATTTGCATTCCAAATGTGTGAATAAATTAATCATGTATCCTCTTAAAATATGGTAATAACTTGAATTACCATAAAAACCCCATTGGAAACATTCATTCTTCCATATTCCTTAAGTAAGATACATGTTATTGGATATATTCCTTAAATCCAAAAGTGCTATAAACTCCATCGATGATAGAAAAGACCACTTATCAAGAAGTCAAATTAAATTCCAAGGTAGTTAGTACTTATCTGAATCAATCATTTCGTCATCATTATCTTAACAATAGATATGTATTAAGGGTGGTATTTCCCCCAATCATATTTTTTCTCAAAAGTCTAACTTTCCACCAAATCACTTTTCCTTTGTACCCTTCATCATAGGACCTCAAATCATTAATTAAGTAGTACTGCAGTACAATCCATAATTCATATAATCAGTACATTACAAAAAAATATTGAAATGAAAAGATTCTTTACTAAGCATTTTAATCATTCTACTTCATCTGCGGTATCATCATAACTTGATCATTATCCAGAATCATCATTTGGGGTATATTCCTTTGACTCTTGGGAAATTGATTCACATAGTGTCCCATCTCCTTTCATTTGAATCATTGTACATTGGAAACCATTTTATTTCCTTTGAAATCATGAACTTGGTGTCCTTTTTCTCCACACTGGTAGCAAACAACCATTCCCTTCAAACATTTACTGTGGTGATTCTTTCCACAGTTATCACATGTGGGAAAACTCTTCTTTCCCTTCTTCACTTTATCCCTGTATTTCGATGAAATACTCTTATATGTTTTCTTCCCTTAAAATCCATAAGACTCATAGACTTGTTAACACATGATATTATTTCCTCATATGATGAGGATACCTGGGAGACAATATTCCTTTAAAAAGATGGATTAAGACCATTAATGATATGATCCTTTATACTCTTCACATTACATTAATTGGTGAAGTTCTCATTCCTTCTGCTATGAGAAATTTCAAATCAGTTACATATTATATATTATCTCATAAAATTATAAACCCTCTATATATCTAAACATGGTATAACACATAACATAAATTTATGCATCATAAATTCTAGAACCATATAATTTTGTTACTTTGGGGGAATAAATCCTTTTTAATGGTGGGTAAATAAAATGTGAATTATCCTAAGAATATCTTCTGGGAGTGTTTTAACCAAGAGTGCATCAAGGCTCATTTTTGTGCATCAGTTCCTATTTGAGTCTAGATCAAAGCAGTGTTTTCGGGTTTTACCCCTAGATAAATCTCTGCCAGAGCCGCCTCTACCTGCTAGTATCTAGACAGGGATTTATTGATTGAATGATCCACCTAATCTATTCTTTACAAAAATACTATGGCATTCTTGTATTTTTATCCTCAAATACATTCTTAGGGACTCTTCCCTAATCTACGTTTTCTAAATATAGTTTCCAAGGTTTCTACTAAACTTCCCCTAATACCAACTATAAGGACCTGACCCCAGATTCCCGGAGCTGGTGCCCTATTTGATTACATTGGTATATAAACAAGTAATAATCATCCTAAAGTACCAATCAGTTTTGTAGTCTTGAAGAAACAATATACATACATGGAACCCATTTTACACTTTGAAATGAAACAAAATATTATACATAACAAAATCTAATGAACTGAATCCTTGAAAAATCAATAAATGATCTATTATTATTAACCCGGGGAAGGAAAAACAAATGAAAGGGGTGAGATCAAATGCTCAGTAAGGTTATGAAATACAACAGATGATATCATAACATAAACATTAGGCATGTCGAATACATAAAAACATGTGCATTTAACAAAAAATTGAACACATTATGGTTGGAATACGAGATGAGTTAGTAATTCCATAATAAAATATAATCAGGGGCATTCTACTAGTTGAATATCCACATGAACCATAAATTCTATTTTCATAATGAGGGAATGCATAATTCCAGAAAACATAACCATACTGTTAAGGCCTCATGCTAAGACCATAGTTTGTCTTAGGAGGCCTACCAATACACCGAGGGGATATAGTGGGCCCCTCCTGACACTTACTATATCCAATTCATTCCTCATATGAAAGGTTTGAACATAATCAACATATACATTCATATTGAAACTAACATATGAAATGTAAATAACATTCCCCAATCATTGAATATAAACACAAACCATTCAGAATAATATGGTGAATGATATAAAAATAGAACATCCATAGTCAGAATAACCATAAACCCTTCAAAAACATATTTTAGATAATATTTTAATATATAAACCTCAATTTAGTACAACATAAAACAAAGTATGTTGACATAGATGAATATATTTATAAATGAGACCATTGGAAAATTCTTGAGGATATAATCCTTAAACATTAAAAAGTGTCCCATACCACCTTGAAACATTCCAATCATAATCTCTCAGAATATAATGAGAAAAATGATACTCTAGATATGATATATCAAAGGGAATTACATACACCACAAGAAATAAATACGTGGTGAATAAGGCATATATCTCATAAAAGTTAATGAGAGATGAGAAAAATCCTTTTTTACTTTTGAAAGAAGATTCCTTTTGGAAAATCGTTTATATTTTCCATGAAATCATATTTTAAACATGAATATTCCATAAAATAAAATAAAAGGACACTGAATTTTTTTAGGCATAAATGATGTCCTGCTAAATTGAAATCATCTAAAAAGAGTTCTTAAGATTCTTTATAAATAAAATATTTTAGAGCATTTTAAGGAAAGTATTAAAGATAATTTTAAAGTGGAAAGGAAAATTTGTTCTCTTAAATATATAAATGATCCAAGATAATTTTTCATGATAAAATGAGTGTTTTTATAAAACTAATGGTAGATTAAAACAGATTTTTGAGTACACTTGAAAACAGTATGAATTGGAAAATATCCCTTGAATCGGGTTTGTATTTCGAAAACAATTTTAAAAGTTCCTTTTAAAGCATGTAACAATCCATAAAATAACGAATGATTCTAGTAGGAGAAAATATATAAAAAACCCACTCATAATTTATGAGGAGTACATAATAATACACAAGTGTTTCATTGAGGTAATTAGACAATAAAAGAAACTCGAATGAAAATGGAGTTTCTATTGGAAAAACCCTTACCACTTTGTAGTCAATCGATTCATATGCCCCAAAATTAATAATATTAAAATGATACATTGAATACCATGAAAATAAAGATATTCACGATATGTTACATTAATGGGAATTATACATACACCATACACAAGTATTAGTAGTGAATGCGATAAACCTCACAAAAAATGGAAGTGAGATAAAGAAACCCCTAACTTTAAGTCCAAATGTTTTCCGCTCTGGAACTTAAGGTCATGGAATATGAAATTAGAAATATTAATAACTTATTTCAGAACTTATTAGACATTTATTTAGTTTATCATAATTCGGTTTAGTTCATTTATGCCCTTCTTGATAAGTTATTATATTGAATTTCGTCGTTCCACAGTGTTCGGTTTCTTTATTTTCATAATCGGTTCACTTGTTCTTAGTTCATGTGGAATGGATGTAAATCTCAAGAATTGAATTCGCATATTATTTATGATCATCTATAGGTGTTAGTGTTCATTTATATAATTTGGTTACATGGAATGAGGATGAATTATTATATAGAACTTTAATGATAACTATTTCAGTTAATTTTTTGGTTTTGATTACAACGAACTCATTTTTATTTATAACCTAATATAATTTGTACAAAGGGATTAAAAAACCTTACATATGGTATATTACATATATAATAATCTGGTTCAACCATAACAATAATGGTTTCATGACCAGAATTGAGAATGATAATAGAAATTGAAAGCCCATCGTCCTTGAATGTGGTAAATTGACACATCTCGCATGGTGTTCTCACTACTAGTATAAAAGAAGGTAGAAAGAAGAGATGATGATAAATTATTCCACTATCATGAAAAAATTATAGTAAATGTAAGGTACTATATTCATCCAACATTTGGATAAGGATATGTAATAATAGAAAAAGAAAACAAATGAAATTGAAAGGAAAGACAAATAATTGAAAATGAGAATTTACCTCGTGAACCAAACTTCCTTGAGAGACTCTTTAAGGGAGAGATTTTGGTCTTTTTATGAGACCTAGGCTTTGTGGAAGTGGGAGAGGAGATTGTGAGGATCTTTGGACAAAATTTAGAGAAGTAACAAGGCTTGAGATAAGTGAAGATAAGAGGGAGTGAGAGGGGGGGGGGGGGGGTTTATAGTGGAGGAGAGGAGAGTTTTCATAAATTCTTAATCATTACTTTATTAATTTCCCTCAAGAACAGAAATAGTGATGATTCAATGACCAATAATAGTGAAAAATGCATGTGAGATCAAACCAAGTGGTCTTAAATCACTCGTGATGTCATAAATAGTGCATTTAACTGATAATTTGTATATACAATATTTTACTATATTTCACTATTCATAAAAAATTGAAGTATTTCAAAAAAAATCCAAAAAATTCACCCCAACCATTTTTCAACGTTTAGAATCCAAAAAATGAAGTCCATTTTTCAAAAGAAAATTATAAATTTGATTAATTTAATATTTAATTAAAATCATAATTTATTTTAATAAAATAGCTTTAAAACATTCATTTACTTATTCCATAACAGAGGTATATCATAATCCAACTTCAATATTATTTATATACTATCATAGTTAAGGTTACTATTCATTAGGGTATGTCACTATTCATTAGGGTATGTTACAATTCATAAGGGTAGGTTACTATTCACCAAAAATTAAGTTTTTTTTCGGACTCCAAATAACTTACTCATCACAACCATGTATGTCAGATTTTCGAGATTCACATCACATAGGTGATAAAATTATGTTTACTTGTCTTGATTATAAAAAAGTGGTGTTTTTAGAGACTCAGTGATCCAAGCATTCTATAATAAATCTATTTTTAAATTCTTAGGGTGTTACACATAGATTAATCGATGAATCTTGGAAAATTTGATGTTATATTTGAAATTTATACTTTGAGTTCATTTTAAAAAATACTTGCCATCACTACTACAAAATGTGGCTTTAATAGTGTTGGAATTTATCCGCACTCCAAAAAATGCGCTAAGAATGTTTATATTTATCAGCGCAAAAAATATGTGTTGATAAAGTGGGACCTTTATAAGTACTGATAAAAGGTAACCTTTATTAGTGTTACAATAAAGCATTGATAAATGTGACTTTTATCAGTGCTAAATTAAAATCTCTGATAAAGGTTACCCTTCATTTGTGCTTTTTTTAGTGAAAATACAAAGTACCCTTTATTAGTGCTAAAAAAGCACTGATAAATAGTAACATTTATCATTTTTAATAAGGTGATGATAAATGTCCAAAATAAAATGAAATAACTAAACAAATAAAACTAATTTTTTAATAATTTAATTAATTAATAAATTATTGTTAAAAATGAATAAATTGAATATACATATATATATAAATTTTAAAAATTAATAAATAGAATATATTATATATATATGTGTAAAATGAATAAAAGTAAATAATTAAAGAAAAAAATTTAAAATGATTAAATTAAGAAAAATATTAAACATTTTTTTAATTGAATAATTATTGATAAAAATGAATAAATTCAATACACACACATATATATATATATAGATTATAATTATTGATAAATAGTATATATTGAATAGAGGTATATAAATGAATATATAATTAAACAAAAAATTAAAAAATGAATAAATTATAAAATTATTGAAAAATTTATTAACGAAACAATTATTAATAAAAATAAAAATTATAATATATATATATTAATTATAAATATTACTAAATAATATATATTAAATATAAATATATATAAAATGAATAAAATGTCCATTAAAACATATTAAAGTCTTATATATTTTTAATGTTGTTTGATTTTTCAATTTAACATATATCAAATGTAGTGTTACATTGATTTCATATATATATATATACATACATACATACATATATATATATATATATATAATTTATTCAAATTTCAGTATATTTTAGAATTTCATTATAAAATGATACAGTTAATACATTACGTTTTTAATCGATCAATTTTTTTAATACTATTACAGTTAGTGTATTCATTTTTAATAGTTTAATATTTTTTATTATATTTTTGAATCTGATCATTTTATATTATTTATTTATATATGTTTATTTACAATGTTTTATTATTTTCAATAGTATTCATCTTTAATTCAATATATATATATATATATGTGGATATTTTTTTAAATAATTTATATTTAATTAATAAAACTTATCAATTTTCTCAATATTTTTAAAGTGTACTCATTTTGAATTATTCAATTTCACTCATTTTTAAAATTTATGTATTTAAGATTATTTATCCTCTAATAATGTTAAAAATAAATTTATAAATAAATATTTATAAATAAATATATTTTTAAATTTATATTTACTATATTTATAAATATATATAGTTATAATTATTAATAATAAATAAATATTATTTTTTATATACTATTATAATATTTATTAATAAATAATTATATATATTTAATAATTATAAAATTATAATAAATTTATTTAAATAAACCCTTTATCACTGCTTAAAAAGCCTTATTAAAAAGAATCTTTATTAGCACTAAAACATTAGCGATGATAAAGATGTTTTTTATCAATGCTTTTTTAGTGGTGATAAATATCCTTTTTATCAATGATTTTAAATTTTTCACTAATAAAAGGGATATTTATTAGCACTTTTTTGATATTTCTGTTAAAAGTGTTCCTGATCTATTTAAAATAACCCAAACCATTACTCAGTTAGTTGTGATTCTCAAGATCTTGTGGAACTCTTCAGTTGCCGACATGACCCCTCTAAATTCCCTTAGATGAATCAAGGATAGAATCCAATGTATGTTATTTTATACTTTTCCTATATCATTGTTTGATATTTTGGGTTTCATGTTTTTCGTTTCTATGTTTTTCTTAACCATGAAGAACCCTATATCTTAACTCCTCACCACCGCCGGTGCAAATCCTTTAGGTTTATATAAGGATTAAAAGATGTACCATGATATTTGTGATCAGTTTTTGTGGCCTATAATGATGAAATGAATCATATTATTCCTTGATAAATTGTTTACCTATAATCCAATGAAGAAGAAAATACAAAAAAACCAATTTCCCCCATAGTCGGATGGGGTAGTGAGGGTGGGTTGGGCTTTTGGGCATGGTCACAGGATAAGTCCCTGGACCAGTGATTTCTCTACAATTTCCATATAGTGTTGAGTTCTACACTTGTGTATGTACCAAATCTTTTAAAAATACAAAAATCCTATAAGTACTCTTTCAATACTTTCTTGTCCAATTAGGAAATGGGATGAAATCATGATGGATTTCTTGACTAGTTTTACAAGATCAACTAAATAAAAAGATGTAGTGTGGGTTATAATGGATTACCTAACTAAGATGAACAACTTATTACATATTTCAAAGGCTTAATTAGTTGATGAACTCGATTAATTGCATTTCAAAGAGATAATAATGCTTCCAGGTGTCCAATCTAGTGTTGTATCTGATATGGATATGATGTTTTTATCTTGCTTATAGCAAGGAAATTAATTTTAAATACGGTTATGGGTGAAATTTTATACTTCCATTATTCCACAGACTAACAACCATTCTAATCAGACTATCTTTATATTGAATGATTTTCTTTGATCCATAATTATTGACTCCAATGGATCCTAGAAGGATTGACTTTCCATGGTGGAATTCTCTTATAAAAACAATTATCAATCACTTATCCAAATATACATGTGTGAGGAAATATATTAAATAAATTTTCACACTTATTTATATTGGATATAGATATAATAATCTCCTATGAATATCCCTAAAACTATACAAGAAATAATAGACTGAGTGATGTTAATTTAAAAACATTTTAAAACTACTCAATGTCAACCAATGTCATATAGTAATAGTTAAGGGTGACCCTTGTAATTTAATGTTAATGATCATGTGTTTATTTATGTTTCCTTGATATTGGTTCACTAATATATTATAAAGACAAAAAGATTAACCAAGAAATTCAAAAAACCTTTTAATATTCTTGGAAAAGTCTAGGAAATTTCTTAAAAGCTATCCTTAAACATATGAAAACCCAATTGTTGAATCTTTTCCCTCAAGAATCTGGTTGAATGTGATTGAGTATTAAATGATTGAGGATGTAGAGGTTTTAAATTCACCATATGATCTAACCATGTAATCCCATTTCATATTAGTATCTTAGTCTCATTTTTGGTGTATTTTGTGTTTAAGGGGAGTTCAAAGAGGGGTTAAAGGATTTGATAAGAGAGAGTGGTGAAGAGATATAGTTACCCTTGTGCGGTAGGAACTAAGTACCTGATGGAATGGAACTAGGTACCTATTGATAGGATAGTGTAATTAGAGATACTATTAACAAAACAAATCACCCAGTGGCCTAATATTATGTATATGGTGGTATTTTTCAGATTTGACTAGTGTTGGGGGTTGTTGATTTTTTTAATCACAGTAAACTCATATACTAAGTAAACTATGGAACACTACCATGTCTTTAGGTTAAGTGTGACTACTAGTTCTTCATTATGATGGTTTTGTGTGAATTATTTCTTATTTTGGTAACATTTTTTGTGAGTAAGATTTAAAAATGAAAACAATTTTGAAAATTAAGATGATATCGTTCAAATGGTCTCAGATTGAAAAAAAGGGTTTTAAAGGAATATGTTTTGATTTGAAAATTTGGTAAATTATTGGGTTTTGTAATAAAGTGGTAAGTGTGACCCTCAATATTATTTATGAGAATTTTCATATGTGTGCATATGTAAGGAATTGATTCTGAAGCGGATTTTATCATTTTTGTGTTATTCACAATATGCTGCCCAGAAAGGTCCTCAGATTTTCTAGTGGGTCTCACCCTATTTATATTTCTCCTTAGTTGCTACCCATATTCTATGGAAATATAGGTACATTAGAGGTAGTGAAGTAGGTAGAGGATGTTGAGCATGTCTTCAGAGTGTTGGGAACTCCCAAATCCGTTATAGTTCATGCTATTTTGGGTCTTCTTGGGGGTCCAGCTTTTGAAGAATTGCAGTCATTTTCCCAACCAATGATGCAAGTTTGGATTTTGTGGGATGTTATCATGTAAATATTTTTTTTATGGTTTATACCCGAGGATTTGATGATGATGAAATGGGGATATCTCATGAGTGTCTTTTAAGGTCAGCAGACGGTGAAGGATTATGTTGAACACTTCAAAGAGCCAGTTTCCTTTTTTTTACGAGGTGGTGTCACAGGATCTGTTGAAAGATTATATTCTCATTGGGGGTCTTCATCCTGGGATACAGAAGCATGTCCTCTTCTCTAAGGATCTCAATTTTGATAAATTTGTGGAGGAATCATTTTTAGATGAGTTGTTGTGAATGAAACATACAACACATTGGTTCAGTTGTTGTCTATCATGTTGGGGTGAAGACGTTTCAGGGTTTCCTCATTTTGGCTTTATTACTCTTGTAAGTTCATATTTCTTTATAAATGTATGATGAAACAATACTTTCATAGTTCAAATGTTTTTGTTTTTCAGAATGTTAACCTTGATAAGTTTAGCCTTTCATGAATTAGTACCCCTCTTTCTACATGCTTCTTTGAAGAGGTCTATTTTTTTTGGAAATCACTCTTTGTGCCTTGTGTGTGGGTTAATTGTTCAGTTCTAGATCACTGGGATGTGTAAGAATCATATGCTCTATAATATAAAACACTACGTGATCGGTATGACTCTAATTACTTCTTTTTATTTTAAATTGAAATTAATTTTAGTAAAAATGAAAACTAAAACAATGTGTTTGTTATCATTTTAAAATAAACATTTGTCTTTAAAAAGTTTCACTCAATGAAAAATGAGAAAACACACTCATATTTTATTTATAACTTAGGGCACATATTTATAAATAATTTATGATGTGTAGGAATCAATGTCATATCAAACTGATACATGATGTGATTCTTATGAGTTAAAGTTCATGTTTCAACATTAAAATGATATTTTTGTTAAAAAAAAAGTGAAGTACTCATAACTAAAAAAACACATTCATATTGTTTTTATAATTTATAAAAGAAATCCATATGTGATTTTTAACATTTAGGAATCAGCCTCACCTTAATCCGATGCACGCTGTGACTAGTTTTACTCTAAGTGAGTATTTTTATTTAAAATTAACATCAATTTTAGTAAAAATGCCAACTGACCTACTCAAAACTAAGAAAAAACATTTAAATTGTTTAAATACTTTAGAAAAGTGATGCATAAGTTATTTTTGATGTGTAGGAATTAGTCACACCAAAATATATAACACAATGTGATCCGTATGAGTCAACATTCATGATTCAATTTTAAAATTAAATTTTAGTAAAATAGACAAGAAACATACTTAAAACTAATCAAACACATTCAGATTATTTTTATACTTTAGGAAAAATATCCATAAGTTATTTGGGAATTTTAGGAATCATACACACCTGAATATGATGCACAGTGTCACCTGTATAACTCAAATTGATTCTTTTTATTTAAAATTGACATCAATTTTTGTAAAATGGACAACTTTCCGACTCAAAACTGAGAAAAAAATTCTGATTGTTTAAATACTTTACAAAAATTGTCCGTAATTCATTTTTGATCAGTTAGAATCAGTTGTACCACAATTTGATACCTGATGTTCTTTGTATGAATCAAAATGTATGTTATCATTTTAAAATCCGTATTTGAATTTAAAAAGTACCACTCATTTAAAACTGATAAAATCCACTCGGATTTTCTTGATAATTTCGAAAAAAAATTAACAAGTCATTTGTGACATTTAACAATCCTTTTCACATAAAACCAATACATGATGTAATCCAAATAATTAAAAAGTGTATGTTTCCAGTTTAAAATGAAATTTTGGTAAAAAAGACAACTAACTTACATAAAACTGAGAAAACCCATTTCGATTGTTTTGATATTTTAGTAAAATGACCCACAAGTCATTTATGACATGTTAGAATCAACCAAACCACAATATGATGTACGATGTGAGTGGTATGACTCCAAGTGAAACTTTTTATTTAAAATTGACATCAATTTTAGTAAAATTAACACTTTATGTAAATTTATTCTCTATATTATTACTAACATATGAAATGTTTTCTTATACTGGTGAATTATGTTTCTCGAGAAGGGGTGTTTTCTTTCTAGAAATAACATGAGTCAGGTAAGGATTAAAAGATAAAAGAACATTGTTGTTTTTGAATGTATGTAATTTATTTTATTTGTGTAATTATATGAATTAATTTTTGAAATTTCTATAATATAGTTTTTTTCTTGTGTTTGTTTTTTAAATTTCATTTCATTTAAATCCTGTATAGGAACTTGTTTTTGTTGAAATTTTGTGTGTTTTTGGTGCTACAGTGTTCTATAACAACACAAAATAGTATGGAACTTTATCCACGCTTTTAAAAGCACCGATAAATCCCACATTTATTAACAATTTTGAAGAGTTGATAAATGTCAACATTATCAGTGCTCACAAAAGTGCTAATAAAAGTTCCTTTATCAATGCTTCTATAAGTTCTGATAAAATACCCTTTATCAATACTTATCAATGTGATGATAAAGGGGTCCTTTAACAGTGATAAAAAAGAACTGATAAATGGTTCCTTTATTAGTGCTTTTAAAAGCCTTGATAAAGATCCCATTTATCAACCCTTTTTTAGCACCACTAAATGACCCCTTCATCTGCACTTTTACAACACTAATAAAAGAACATGTATTTTAACATCAGTCCTGTAGTCATCACTTTTCTAGTACTGATAAAGGCCATTTCTAGTGCTGTTAAAATCCTATTTTTTAATAGTTCATGATATATATTAATGGAGTATATCCCTTTAGTGTGAGTTGACTAAAAACTACACTAGAAGTAATTAATTTATTTGAAGCTTTAATTTTGGTAAAATTCTTGAAATTGAGTCATTTATGAGGTTATAACTTCATTGAAAATATACATAAATAGACCCTAGTAAGAGAAATCTATATTGGTATCATAATTTGTATAGTTTTATAGATATATTTTATTTTGAGGTTAATCACTCTTATTTTCTATATTGAGTTTGATCAAGTATAAATAGGGTTAATTAATTTATAAATCAATTGTTAAAAAAAATGTGATGACACCCTTCTCTCAAGTGGGTCATATTTCACTAAGGGGGATAAAATTAAATTTCATTTGATGGTTGAAACATGATAGGAGTAAGAATTTACCTTAAATTTTTATCTTTTCATTTATTTTAATTAAGGGGATAATGATATTGGATTTTGGAAATAAAATTGGTATAATGGAAATAGTGTTGAAAAAAATATTAATGGGGATATTGAAGTTCTCAATTTGATTGTTATGAAGAGAGATTCATTTGTTTTTTTTTTCAATATTTCAATATATATTAAATTCAATATGTATACAAGTTGGGTGATAATGAATATCCCAATGAATGGGTAGGTTAAACTATGAGATATAGCTTTAAGTCACTATGATAATTGTATGTGTTTCCTGCTAATGGATACGATGATAGAGTTCCATTAATATATTGGTAATGAAGATGAATATTGAGGTTCTTACATTGGTAAGGGAAAGTTCAATTTATTCATATTGTTATTTGATAAATAGATTCTATGAGGCAAAATTATATATCTAATAGTTTTAGATACAATATTTTATATGAATCAAGGATAAGTTCTACTAGAAGATGTGATCACTACCTAATACATGTTCTTATTAAAGTTCTAGATAACCCATTCTTTTATTCATAAAATTTTCAAATTTATTTTGAAATTTTAATTATAGTTTCTTGATCTCTAAAAGTAAAGTTATAGGAATAACAATTAAAGAAGATGTAACTAGATATAATACTTATAAAAGACACACTTATGGAAGAATCACTAAGTAGGTATCAATATCTAGTGATTAAGTCCAAAAAACTATTTGTAGAATAGTTATATATTAAAGATAACCCATAAGTAAAATTTTAAGTTTCTTAATGAGTTAAAAGTGTTGAGGTGAAGTGCATACAAAAGATAAAAGTAGTTGTGTTAAAAATGAAGGATGTTGAGATGATTTAAGGTGGATAAGGATGTTTAAAGAAGTTTGAAGTCAAATATATTCATAAATTTTTATTTGGAAGACACAAACCTAATAGTTCAACGATGATCATTCAAAGTAAAAAAATCACCTTTTTTTGGAATATTTCATTACTCATGCTGAGTTTGGAAGTTAGAATTTTTTGAAAAGGTGATGTATCTAAATGTTATAAGATTTTAACAAGTTCTAGAAATTTAAATTTTTATAATATTAAATAATTAGAAAAGTTATTTAGCTAATTGAAATGTGTAATATTATGATAATGATATATAATATTCCCAAGATGATATGTAAAAAATTTCTCTGAATTCATGTTGAAGAATTGGTAAAGACGTTGAGTCACTGTGATATGTAATATATGTCTGAGGCATGTGTAGTATAGTTTATGATGTTCCAACTGAAATGAGATAAAGTAAAAAACCATAATATGATATGTAAGAGTTAACATGAGGATATATAAGGGTTATATATTTGAATTGAATAGATATTTATATGTGGAGAGTTTAAACGATGATAAAACATGATGATGCCATAAATATTATTCAATGACATAAACATCACAATGGTTCAAAGGGATATTGTTATTTAAACTATGAATCAAGAAGAATACTTTTCTTCCCTCAAGAATAAGCTTTCACCACAAATCAATCTATAGTGAATAGTATAATGAAGATCATTTTGTTAAAATCAATAAAACCACACCGAAAGGATAAATCCTTGTCAAAGTATGTGGTTGAGTAAATTTTATGATAATTTATTACAATGGAGTGATAATTAGTGAGTGTTATCAATCATAATGGTTGCTATAATATTAGGATAGTCACATTGTATAAAGTACCAAAAAGATATGAAGAATAATAAAGTTTATCTTACACTATGAAGATAATTATCATGCTAAAAGGATATTATTGAATACAAGCATACAAGATTCTGTGAATTTAGTGCCTTTGTATTTTTTGGATGTTTTTTCGAAAATAAATTTATATTCTCTTAGAATATTAAATAAATTTATATTTTATTATGATCAAATGATAATAGAAAGAAAATATTTAGAAGATCAGAGTGCCAAATATCTTTGAATTTCCATATTCAAAATATGGAAATAATATTCACATGATTCAATAAATATAAAAAAGAATGAAGAAGAAGAGAATGAGTTAAAAAAACAAGTGATTGATAATAGAACTAATAATGTATTCTAGAAAAAGATCCTGAGTATTAAAGAGAGAGATAGAGAGAGAAGAAGAAGAAGAAGATATTCAGAGAAGGTAGATATTATGCATCAATGTATAAGAATAAATAAAGATAAAACAGGATAATGAGGTACCACAATTGTATACCCATTATCATTGAATATAAAAGAGAATAAAGAAGAAGAAAAGGAGGAGTAGTAGATAGTTAGGAAATGATGACACCACTTCAACCTATTTATGATCTATGTATTGATTCTTATAAAGAAGAATAAAAATATTTAGTAAGCAAGGCTCATGATCATGATCTTCTATAAGGTTTATTTGTTTGGATAGTTGAGACAATAAGGATAAAGTGCATGTGGCTGTAATAGAATAGACATTAGTAGTCAAAGAACTATTCAAGATGAAGAAGATATCACCGGTTTATGTGGTGAAATCCCGAAGTAAATTGGATATCTTTTTTAAAATTTTGAAGGGAGGATGCAATGTACACCAGAGGGGGATAGTATAAAGAACATAATGAGTAGAATTTAAATTAGTTGAGCGACTATAAAAATGTTATTAGATAGTTAAATATTTTCTAAGGATATCATTTATATTCACTAGTGTTATATACTTGATATCTACATCTTAGAATCAAAATGAACAAATCAAAGAGTATATTTCAATATTTGGTCCAAACCTTGTAAAAATACAATGTGCCTATATCTTGTTTATTTACTAATTTTCCTATGGTGTTGTGTGTTTGTTAATCATAAACAGATCCATTCATCTTAACCTATGTAATAGCTTAAAACCCGCACTCCCAGATCCAGTGATAAAAACACAATCTTTATATTTCTATCTTTGATAATAATAAACGTGAATGAATTTCAACCATAAAAAACATAAAAAATAAAAACAACTATTAAAAAAATTTCATACTAAATGATATTTTAGGTTTAGAGTTTTAGGGAATTAGAAAAAACTCTTACATATCTTTCGAAAACAAACAACTAGTTTATAAAAATATATATCATCCAAAAAAAATCTTTCTGCTTATCACCCTTTTTAGACATACCCTACTTAAAATGTTTCTTAATAAAATGGGTAGAGTAAATATAAGAAAATTGTGAGATCATATGCTCAGTAATGGAAAATAAGAGAGATATAAATGATTTATTAAGCATAACATGAGAATAAGGGCATAAGAAAAAAACATAACATTTGAAAATTATACCCAACATATCATTGATCAAAATCTAGATTGAAGGAATATATCTTGGCAGCTAATAAGATATGGCTAATAATGTAATCAAAGAACTAACGACATGAGATCATATCATTGGAATAATTCATGGAATTGTGGCATATATATAAGAATATAAAATCATTCATTTGTTGTAAAGGATATTTTCCAAGACAGATATAGTGGAATGCATTCACCTCCCAAATTATAACAGTAGTTAAGGTTCAATCCAAAGACTATCACTATTGAAAATTGAGTTAGCGGTGATAGATTATTTGCGACGAGATCCTGTTGCAAATAACCCATCGTAGAAAATGGAGTCGCAAATAGTTTCTTCGAGTTTTTTTAAAAACCCCTTCATGATGGACCCATCGTGAATACTATTTTTGATGGGCCCATAGAAAATAACATAAAAAAATTAGAAAACAAAATTAATAAAATTGAATAAAATAATAATAATAATAATATAATAATATAAATAAAATAATATAAAATGATAATAATAATATAATAATAATAATAATAAAATATTAATAATATAATAATAATAATAATAAAATTAATATTAATAAAATTAATAATAATAATAATAATAAAATTAATAATAATAAAATTAATAATAATAATAATAATAAAATTATAAAATAATAAAAACCTTAATTTTAATAAAAATATAAAAAATGATACAGATAAAAAAATAATAATTTTAATAAAATTATAAATAAATAATGAAAATAATAATCAAAATTAAATAAATAATAAAGTAATAAAATAATAAAAAATTAAATATATAATAAAAAATAAAAAATGCAATATTTTCAATAATATAAAAAACATAGTATATAGAAATGTAGATATATAATATTATAAAAAAATTAAAGTGAAATGTTTTATCATAAAAAGTTAATACATCACTAAGAGAGAGGGTCGTTTGGAGGAGGTGGAGGAGATCATCGAGGGAACTCCACTCCTAAACCATGAGTCATACATCACATGTACTCCATCGACTTCTCATTCTATTACTACTACTATTGATGCATCTCCTCCTATTATTGTTACTACTGTCGACTTATCTCTTCCTGGTCCCTACTCATACTCTCTATTTATTACAAATTATTACTATTTATTACTAATTATTACAATTTATTTCTAATTATTACTATTATACCAAATTATTCCAAATTATTCCTATTTATTACAAATTATTCATAATTATTCATATTTATTAATATTTACATCAAATTATTATTAATTATTCTTAATTATTATTAATTATTAACATTTATTTAAATTTATTTCTATTTATTCTAATTTATTATTAATTATTATTTGTAATTATTATTTATTAGAAATTATATCAAATTAATACAAATTAGTACAAATTATTCCCATTTATTCCTATTTATTCCTAATTATTTCTAATTATTCCTAATTATTCATAATTATTAATTATTATTACTATTTATTCATCATTATTACTATTTATTACTATTCATTATCGTTATTACTAATTATTACCACTTATTACTATTTATTTCTATTTATTTCTATTTATTACTAATTATTATTAATTATTACTAATTATAACTAATTATAACTAATTATTACTTATTATTACTTATTATTACTATTTATTACAAATTATTAATAATTATTACTATTTATTACTAATTATTACTAATTGTTACTAATTATTCTTATTTATTACAATTTATTTTTATTTATTCTTATTTATTCATATTTATTCATATTTATTTCTATTTATTCATACTTATTCCTATTTGTTACAATTATTAATTATTCCTAATTATTATTAATTATTACATGTTATTTCTATTTTTACTAATTATTAATATTTATTAATATTTATTATTAATTATACATAATTATACATTTTTATTACAATTATTCCTATCTATTGCAAATTATTAATAATTATTCTTTTTTATTACTAATCATTCCTATTTATTAATAATTATTCATATATATTACTAATTATTACTTTCTATTATAAATTATTCGTAATTATTACTAATTATACCAAATTATTACTATTTATTACAAACTATTCCTAATTATTCCTAATTATTATTATTTATTTCTAATTATTCTTATTTATTTCTATTTATAAGAAATTGTTATTAATAATCCTAATTATTACTTTTTATTCCCAATTATTCTTAATTATTCAAATTTATTACTATTTATTATTAATTATACCTATTTATTATCAATTATTTCTATTTATAATTGTTTATTACTAATTAACACTAATTATTACTAATTAACACTAATTATTACTAATTAGCGATAATTATTACAATTTGTTAGTATTTTTTACTAATGAAACTACATATTTGTAAAAATAAATAAGGCAAAATAAAACTATCTAATTCAAATTTAATTTAATTGTCGCTAATTAACAATAATTATAACTCACATAAAATTAAATAAATTAAATAAAAAATAAAAGCAATAGAGAAATATCTTAAAACAAAATCTTTTTTACGTTGAAAGGCTTCTAAATTGCTCTAATATGATATTTTAAACTTTGAATAAATTTAATAGAAAAATATGAGAGTTCAGAGACAGAGAGGAATTGAGAATGGTGTGAAATGAAAAAAAAACAGATGAAGGTATATATAGGTTATATTATTTAGGACGGTCCCCATCGCAAATACTCACCCTGCTATTAATTAGGGGTGGTGGTTAAAAAGGTTTATGCGATGATTCCGGTCGTAAATACCAACCTGCTGACATAGTATTTGCGACAGGATATAAACTGCATCACAAATAATATTATTCGCGATGGGACTCATCGCAAATGATGAAACCCTATTAATTTGCCGACAACGGTTAAAAAGGGTATTCACGATGGGTCCCATCACAAATACTAAAACCCACTAAGGGTATTTGCGATGAGATATCTAATCCCATCGCAAATAATTAACTATTTGCAATGGGAGAAGGGTCCCGTCACAAATAGTCCCTCCTGATGAACTATTTGCGATGGGACCATTCCCCATCGCAAATAACCCATCACAAATGACCAAATTTTTAAGATGGTATCATATTGGACAATGTCCCTTAGTGAATCGAGTTCACTCTCTATTCCAGTCCTATTTATCTCAGGATTTATCAATATTTACTCTATGAATTAAAGGGATATATGGGTCCCGTCCATCAGATAACGAAAACCATATGTTTGTATTCCGTAAGATCATACATCATTCAACATATCAGAATATTTGAAAAGAAATTGGTTTCATAAACATTTCATCCTAGCATAACCCATTGAAAATAAATAAGTTTCATAATCATTTCATCATTTTAACATAAACATAAACCACCCAGAAAAATAAAATGGATGGTATCCTTATTTCACATCTACAGTAAAAAATTATGCCATATCAAAGGATCTCATATTAGATAGAAAGTGATTTTGAAATATCACTTGGAATAATTCATGAGGAAAATAACCTTTCTATTTTGAAATCATTTTTTTTCTAAAATCTACACACTTATAAAGGGAATTGTTTTTAAAAAATAAGCTTGTAAATATATAATTATTTTTAAATCATGGAGGCATCATGATAGTGGGAAAATCTACTCATGCCGCATAATTTTACAAAAAATTCCCACCATATTTTTGCCAGAAAACTCACAATGTGCCTCGTTTGGAAAATAACTAAAAGATTTCATCAAACTATTTTGTAAAAAAGTAAAACATGAGTGAAATAATTTTTAAAAATTATATAAGAATACTAGAAAACTTTTTTGAAATCATTTTTAGAAGGCATGAACATGTAAGATAAATATTCCCTGAAGGATACTTATACATAAAAAATCCCAAATAATGATGAGGTTGTGAAATAATCCATTTCCACTTAGGCATCTTTTAAATCATAAGAAAAATCAAATAAATAAATTCAAATTAAACTTTAGGTACATAGAATACAAATATATTCATGATATAATATATCTAAGGGTCAATATATACCACACAAGATACAAATAAGTGGTGAATATGACATATGTCTCACAATAGTAAAAGTGTGATGAGAAACCCTTACATTGAGTCCAACTCATAACGTACCTTCTTTGTATTATAGATGAATAAAATTCAAACAATTATTTACTTTATTAAAACCTTTTTGATTTTTTTATTCCTTTTATCTTTCTTATTACCATGTTATAACAATGAATTAATCATATATGTCTATGTTGGGCGTTTGTACGATATTTGGTACTTAAGTCCAAAGTGATTTCGATAGGATGAATATAGTCAAATAGGTTATTATTCCAAATGCATCCATAATAATAATAATAATAATAAAAAAATATTTTATTATACATAAATTACACTTTTAAATCCAACCATTAAATATGGTTAAGAAAAGTGAACTACATTATAATCATGGTTATGGTATGTTGTATGTACGCATGAGTAAGGTTTCCATTTTTATGGATCAGTATGGAAAGAATGTATGTGTTATTTTGCCTTTTTATAATTATAATAATATTGTATATATCATATTATATCTTTAAATTGTATTATATATATCATCCATGAGATATGATGATGAAAAATGAATCACATCACTTTGTGGATGTGGTAGTCCACACATATGCATGAAAGACATTATCATTTTTTAGTGAATTGAATCATAAGAATAAGAATTATATATTATTTTTTAGAATTATAAATATGCCATTAATATCATATATAAACATTAATTCCATGATTATAACCATTCATGAGTGATGGTGAAGGAAAATGAATTATATCGGTTTACTAGGCGGTAGTCCACCATACACAAGAACGATTGTTTCATTTCCCATTTGATGGAACTGAAGATGAATATATGTTACTAAATTAACATAATGAAATATAATTATATGTATGATACTGGTTTTATTATTTTATAATGGTTGAAGAAGAATTTAAGGAGGTGGAAGAAGAAACAAAACAAAAATACTCGATTAAAAACGATACCTATTATTTGGAAACCACCTTTGATTAAAACCTTAAAAACTATAAGATTTATGTTATCCCAAGAAAAATACCTATATAATTCTGGTATGAATTATAGTAAGGTATTTGGGTAGGTATTGGATTAAAAAATAGGTTTTGATTTGTGAGGGATTGAAAAGAAGAGGTACCCTTTTATAAAAGAGAGGAGGATCACTCTTGTAATTTCTCAAAATATTAAATTAATATAAATTAATATTAAATTAAAAATGAAAAATAACTAATTTATTTAAAATATAGTATGTTAATTAGTATAAATAATTATATAAAATAATTTTTGACATGTTCAGGTCCCATTCTTACCCTTATGAATTGGTTTTAACCAGACGTTAACCCTTTTAAAACTTACCATGACAATAAGAATTGTTTCTCTCTAAGGGACAATATAGTTGATATAAATGGAAAAAAGACCATTAATAGACCAAGTATGAGATTTAAAACATATAATAATCTCTTGGTTGAATCTGTGTTTTTTAGGAATTTTATATCATTTAATAAAATATTATTTATTATAAATATCAATAATGTTAATTTTTAGAACAATTCATTACATTGCGTTTTACAATATCAAGATTGCACTTATAATTCCAAAAAATATTTTATTATATTCCTAAAATGTCATGGAAATCTATAAAATTAGTTTATTACATTATTTATCTCTAATTATATTACTTTTAAAATTGTTAATATCATTTATTTGATTTTTAAATAACTAAATTATTACTACATCATCATTTGTAAAAGCATTTAAAGAAATTTATTATTCACTAAATATTAAAAACAAATAAACTTGATTAAGATAAATATTTTATATTTTAAAATAATATTTATATTTTAACGTATCCTCTGGATAAACCCATATTAAAAATATCATAGTTATTAAAAACAAGAGTGTGACATGTATGACTTTTCTTGAAGTAAAATACTCTAAACGTCATAATCTCATCCAAATGCTCATAAAATTCCATATAACTGAATATTGGATGAGTATGGATGAAATTAACTTATAAAATATAATTTAGGTAGGTTTTAAGGTCATTTTATAATACATAAAATTTTAATTTTAACTTTAATTACTAATTTACCCGTTACCATGGTAACGAAAAATACTAATGTCATTGTTCATATTGACACAAAAATAAAAATAAAAATAAAAAATAAATATTTTCAAAATTTTAACCTTTTCTTTTTAAATATGGAATGAAATTTTTAAAATTAAAAACATAGAAGTCTCCACATTTAATTTAAAATTAAATTGGCAATGCGATGGTTAAGAGTTTTTAAAAAAATGCCCCTTTTAAAATATAAAATGTTTTTAGGCTAAATTCAAATATAAAATCTATTTGAAAATCCATAATTGAATTATTTTAACTCATAAGTAACCATTTAAAATTTAATAATAATCCAAAATATAATTATACTTTTTAAATACTTTAAAAGATAAATATAAATTTGAATAAAAATAAGTAATTTTCACTATTCATTTAAAAGTAAATCTTTCATAAAATTCCAAAATATTAATTTTAATATAATTGTTATATTCTAATTTCAAAAATTAAGTCAATTATATCTACTAGATCTTAAAAAATTATTTATAATATTTTCTATTAAAAATAAATAAAAATCATTTTTGAAGAAAATATATTTGTGAAAAATTAAATGACTTTACTAAAAATCAAGTGATTAGTTATAAAGAATAATACATTAAAAATGTGTAAAATAATTATAAAATCATAAATCAGTTATTCAAATTCATAACGTTCAATTTGAGGTCTAGGATATAAAATTAATATAATAATATTTTGGTGTTTGGTTAATCTTAGTGCTACATACCTTGTACTCTATCAAATATAGTTTTTCTTTTTAAAATATAGGGATATTAAATTATCTCCAATTTAATAAATTATGTCCTCAAAATTTTTACATGGTCTCTGTAACTAGGGTTCAATTTTTTAAAATATATTTTTTTGAAATCCCACAAGTAAAAATGTCCAATAAAACATATACTTTGAAAGAGAGAAACTAAATTATAAAGGTTATCTATAATAAAACATAATAGGTTTTCATATACTAAAAAACTAGTGGAAAGTGAAAATATGGATATGGAAGAGAAAAATAACCCTCGTGGTTCTATAGAGTGATATAGAACATGATCATGGGAAAGTTAAGCACTATAAACCATAGTTTGTGATGGGTTAAAAGGCCATTGATTTATCAGTAAAAAAAGTTTCCACAAATCATTTTAATTTCAAGATCCCTTTTTCAAGATTTGAGTAATTAATTTACTACATAGTCAAATAAAATGAGGAAATATACTTACTCGAAAAGTAAAGTTTGATCCTTTAATTAATTTCGACCATAATCTCACATTTTTCTCCAAATGATGAGTATTTAAAATGATTTTTTAATGCCTATAGCACTAAAATCAACTAATAACAGATTTCACAATCCATAAAAGAATAAAAATATGTTCCTCCTATATTTAAGAATTAATAAAAACTAAAATGGTTATTACATGATAAGATTATTCTTAAAGAAGTATAAAACTTCATATGAGGAAAATTAATTTAATCTCAAAAGTTAAACAGTAACACCCAATGTTAAACATAGATAATTCAATAAATAATTATCCTTAAATTCATCAAAATATTTTAGACTAATATTGAAACCAAAAAATCAAAATTATTTGATCACAACATCTTGAAATATGAATTTTGTATTTATCTCCCAAAATGTACACGCCCTAAACATATAATCTCCAAGATATGCTAACTATTTCCATAAGATAACCTAAATCACCATAAATACATAATAAAATCATATATGCCACCAAAATAAAATTTAACCTTTATTCCTCAAATAAATTCCATAATATATTTTTTTACCTTAATCATATAGGGTTCTAGAAACATTGAACGTTTTCTAAAAGAACATAAATCACTTAACAACAAATTAATTTCCAATACCAAGGTTTTATGTACAATAAAAAAAATGTTCCCAAATTGAATATAACTATTATCTACCAAATAGTTTAAATAAAAAAACAAATTCATACTAACTAGTATATCATGTTGTCCAGTGGTAGGTGACTCACCCTTTTCACCCTTCGATTGTGGGTTCAAACCTTATGGCCTTTTCAGATGTGATGGGTTGTTACCTGACCCATAGGTTTTCCTTTTACTAAAACATATTAATGTAATTCTAATAACATTACAAAATATTATGAAATACCTTAAATTTTTAATAACCCATAATTATATCAAAATTAGAGATATTATAAACCATAAAGACTACCAATAACTTTAAACACATATATACAAAAATTAAATGAATTCATCCTCAAATAGTACTTCATGTTAAACCTAAGGTAGACATAAACCTATCCCAAAATATAATTATTCTCCATGAAATTACATCACATAAAAATTTAAAAGGTATTTCTAATTTTATGAAGTTATTTTCAACCTAAAACTTATATACCCATGATGGTATCCATAACTCTTAAAATAACTTCTCATGAAAGCATCCCAATATCCAAAGTTTTCTTAACCAACCTATGATACCAACCATAATAGACCAGAACCCTCACTCTAGTATATGGTGCTAAAAAAATATATTTATATTTTCATCTTTGATACAAATAAACATAAACTATTTTTAACCATCTAAAACTTACAAAAACAAAGTAAATATTGGATCACATTCATACTGATGGACCTTTTAGGTTTATTGTTTTAGTGAATTAGGAAAAACTCTTAAATATCATAGAAAAAATCACCTAGTTCATAAAAATACATATCAT
Source organism: Viscum album (assembly GCA_963277665.1). Lineage (NCBI taxonomy): Eukaryota > Viridiplantae > Streptophyta > Magnoliopsida > Santalales > Viscaceae > Viscum > Viscum album. The sequence goes on along the minus strand of OY728153.1, from coordinate 1,543,919,256 downwards.
TCCTAGACATTTATTCAAGTATAGAACCCTTCTTAGAAATACCCTACTTAAAACCTATCTTCATAACCTGGGGAAAGGAAACATAAGAAGAGGGTGATCCTAAATTATCAATAAGGAAAAACAAGGGAGATATCATTGATTACATATGCATAACATTAGTATAAGATCATAATAAAATGAACTCAACATTTAAAAATTATAACCTATATATAATAGATCGAAATATTGAGTCATGGAATAAATCTTAGATGTTCATAAGTTATGAATCATAAAGGAATCAAATAACATGATCCATGAGAGCATATCATTAGCATATGTCACAGAATCATAGAATAAAAATAAGTATAGAAAATAATTTCATTAGTAGTCAAGGATTATTTAAAAGATTATCACAATGGAATGGGATCACTTAACAAACTATCATAGTAGAAAATGTTCACTTTCAATACTATAATAATGGGTATTTTCTCTTATTGTAGTAAGTTCACTCCCCATCCGGTCTCGTTTATCTCATGAGATATCTGTATTTACCTAGTTAATTAGAGGGAGATATAGTTCCCACACATCAGATAATGAAAACTATACATATGTGAACTATATTATCATAAATCATTCATCATATCATAACCCATAAAAATAAATGGGTTTCATTAAAATTTCATTATAGTATAACCCATGAAAAATAAATAGTTATCATAAACATTTTATATTTTTTTTCTATAAAAATAAACATTATAAAAATATAGTAAGTATGGTATCCATAGTAGATATCCCTAGTAAATCTTAACTAACATAAATGGATTTCATATTATATAGAAATTTATTTTGAAATATCTTTTGGAATAATTGTTGAGGAAAATAACCTTTCTATTTAATTTTTTTACAAAATCCACACACTTATAAAGTAAAACATTTTCTTTGAAATTAAACTTGTGAAATTACAAAAGAAGTTTAAAATCTTCGAGTCCTCATGACAGTGGGAAAGTTTTCTCATGACGTATAAGTTAAAATAACATTTCCTCCATATTTTTTTTATAAAAATCACGAAGTACCTCAATTAGAAAATGTAACAAATTCTTTCAAAACTTTTTCTAAAAATAAAAACATGGGTAAAAATGGTTTTAAAAAATTATAGGAAAATTATAATTTTTTTTGAAATTTTTTATAAAACATGGAATTGTAAGAGAAATAGTCCCCCACAGAGACTTAAACATGAACAATCCCAAATAATGGTGAGATTATTAAATATACACTTAGAACTTGTGTATCTTTTGAATCATAACCACCTAAAATAAATAAATTCAAATGAAACTTTAAATTCCATAAATAATAAAATAGTCATGATATAATATATAAAATGAGAATTATATACACTATAGAAAACAAATAATTAGTGAATATAGGATATATCTCACAAAAGTAAATATGAGATGAGAAAACCTAACTTTGAGTCCGACTCATCCTGTATGTTATTTTTCTTACAGAGAAATTAAATTAGGATAATTATTTTCCTTTTTAATTTTTTTTTCAATATTTATTATCATTTTATCTAACTTATTACCCTGTGATAATAATTACTTAATCATTTAAGTTCACGTTGGGCATTTTAGCAATATTTGGAACATAATTCCAGAATAAATTCGGTTGGATGAATATGGTGAACGAGGTCATTATTACAGCATATCATAAGTAATAATCATGTAATAATTATATTTTTTAAAGATAAATTATTATTTCAAATATAACCATTAAACAAGGTTACAAAAAATGAACTATGTTACAGTTATGAAGGCAATAGGTCGTATGTATGCATGAGTAACGATTCCAATTTTCAACGATCATTATGGATAGAAGGTATGTATCATTTAATTTTTATATAATTATCATAATATCATATATATATATATATATAATATGAGTTATTTAAATATACTTATTTATATCATTCATTATATGTGGTGATGGAAAACGAATCACATTGCTTTGTGGAGGTGGTTGTCCACACGTACACACAAACAACATTATCATTTTTCAGTGCATGAGTTTGTAAGAAGTAAAGTGATAAATTATATTTTTAGAAGTATAAAAATGTAATTAAATTCATATATATAATTAATTTTTTAATTATAACCATTAATGAGAGATAGTGATGGAAAACAAATTATATCAGTTCATGAGGTGGTAGTCCGTCATACAAATGAATGATAGTTTTATTTCAATTTTATAGAATAAGATATGGATATATGTTATAAAATTAACTTAAAAACATATTAGTATTTAGAGAAAACTTATATTATTATTTTACTATGGTTTAATAAGATTTTAGGTAGGTGAAATAAGAAACAAAATAGAAATTCTCAATTAAAAATGATACCTATTATTTGGAAAACCTCATTTTTTAACAACTTAAGACCTAAAAGATTTATATTATTCTTGAAAAAGAAATTTAAAATGATTATATAGATTATAGTAAGGTATTTGGGTAGTTATTTTTCAAAAAAAGGTTTTTAAGTGTGAATGATTGAGAGAAAGAGTATCCCATTTATAAGATATGGGAGGGGCACTCATGGAATTTCTCGAAGTATTGAATTGATATAAATTAATATTTAATTAAAAAAGGATAAAAAATAATTTATTTCAAAAATAGGTTGTTAAAGGGTCTCAATAATCATATAAAATAATATTTGGACAAGTGTTTTTCACATTTATACCCTTATCAATTGGTTTTAACCACCATTAAGCCTTTTAAGAATTTCCCAGACAATAAAAGTTTTTACTCTTTAAGGGTCAATGAAGTTAAAATAAATAGACAAAATGACAATAAATGGACCATGGGTGAAATTATAAACCATATTATAAAAAATTGGTAGAATATAATATTTTTAGGATTTTTATATCATTTATTAATTTTTTACATTATAAAATATCAGTAATATTAATTTCTATAACTATTCATTACTTTGACTTAAAAAATATTAAGATTACACATAGAATTAGAAAAAGATATTTTATTATATCCCTAAAATGAAATTTTAATCTATAAAATTATTTTATTTTTCTAATTTTCTCAAATTATATTAATTTTAATATTTGCGATATCATTTATTTTATTTTTTCGTTAATTAAATTATTGTGGCATCAACATTTGTAAAAGCATTTACAATAATTGTTTCTTCACTAAAAAATAAAAATAAATTTCAATGTTGAAGATAAATCTTTTATATTTAAAAATAATATTTATATTCAATCATATCATCTAGATAACCACATGTTAAAATTTTGTATAGTTATTAAAAAAAGAGTGCAACATGTTTGAATTTTCTTGAAATAAAATATTATAAAGTTCATAATCTCATACAAATTGATATAAAATGATATATAAAATAATATTGGATGAGTATAGATGAAATAAACTCATAAAATAAAATTTAGGAATGTTTTGGTGTCATTTTATAACCCTTATCAATTTATTTTTTTCTTTAATTGCGCAATTTACCTTTAACCATGGTATAAAAAATTACTAATGATAGTATTTATATTTAAAAAAATAAAATGAATATATTTAATAAATTTACACCTCTAGATTCAAAATATATAATAAATTTTTAAAAATTCAAAAACAAATTGGAATAATTCAATTTAAAATTTAAATGAAAAAACATTATGAAAAACATTTTTTTCTAGAAAAATGCCATTTTTTAAAATATAAAATGTTTTTATACTAATTTTAAGTATATAATCCATTTAAAAACAATTAAATATTTTAAATAAAATACATTAATTAATTTTTATTATGAATAAAAATTAATTCTACATTGAAAATATTATAAAATAAAAATACAGTTTTAAATAAAAATCAGTATTTTTCACTATTCATTAAAAAATCAATCTTTTTAGAAAAATCTCAAAAATTAATTTTATGGAAATTTTAAAATAATGATATACAAAATGTATTTTATTTTTTTAAAATAAATTTCCATAAATTAATTATATTATTTTCCCATTAAAATTTATAAAATACATTTTTAAAGAAAATGAATTTATGAATAATTAAATAAAATTACTAACAATTGAGTTCTTATTTATAAAGAATTAATTAATACATTAGAAATGAGTAGAACCATTATATATTTCATAAATTGGTTATTCTTATTCATACCCTCCAGTTTCATGGTTAGGATATGAGAATCACATAATAATATTTCCTTATTCATTTAAGTTTTGTGTTGCATACCTTGTATGAAATCATACATAAACTTTCTTATTAATATCATGGGATATTATAATCAACATAGAGGTTTGTATATTAAGAAGTAAAATGAAAATAATTAAATAATTTGGTAGAATAGGGACACATTGATTAATCCACCTTCTCAGAGTGGATGCACTATCCTAGTAGGGAATTTAAAAAATAAAATAAATTGTTATTGGTTTTTATTCATGATGAAGATAAAAAATTTATTTTATAAATTGTATTTTAAACTATATTTCTGATTTTTTACTTATATTGTTCATTACACATATTTATTGTGGTATCTTATTGGGTTTTAGTCACACCTGACACACACACACACACATGGTCTCATGTGTATGTTAATATGGTTTTGTATGATACAGTTAAAGGAAAAGGATTATTCTTTTTTGGAAGTGTTCCATAGGCACATTCATTGTGCTTTATTGATGGTAATGATTGGGCAGTGACCTTTTGTCACATAGAGATGATCTTGTGGTATTTTTGGGTCTTTTTCATAATCTAGATATCACATGTATCGATAACACCAGACATATCCTTATTTCTGACCTCTTTGTATTATGAAAATTTATTCATCTATTAATTTTATTTTTGTAGTAATTCCTTTATGGAATATTTTATGTTATATTATATACTTGTAAATTTTTTGGATTTTTAATTATTTTAAAACTATTTATTTTATTTTATAGATGTCGAATAATTGGATGCATCATTCCATATTCTTGTTAAGGGTTAACTATTACATTTTGTTGGATTTATATAGTTAAATAATTCCTAAGGCATATGTTTGATACCCCCACTGCCAACATCCAAATTATAGAGATCCCACTATTGAAAATTGGGCCTTTAATAGTGCTAGTAAAAAGTATTTATCAGTGCTATAGAAGCACTGATAATATAAGCGATGTAAAAGGGTTAGCATTAACAGCACTCTGAAAAAGACCTGATAAAGGTGGCCTTTATCAGTGATTTTTTAGCAATATTAAAGGTTTCCTTTATCTGTACCTTTTTAGAACTGTTAAAGACCACCTTTAACACTGCTAAAAAAAGAGCTAACAAAGGCCTCAATAATAAAGGGTATATTTTTTCAATGCCCAACCCCCTTTATCAGCACATTCCACCCCTTTATCAGCACTACCCCCACCCTTTATTAGCGCTTTTCCCACCACATTATCAGTGCTTCAGATAATCCCACACCCCAGTGTGCGCCCCTACCTCCACTTAGATTTGAAAACGAGACCTCCAATATATACACCCAAGCCTTTCCCACTCTCCTATAGCTTTTTGTTTACATTTAATGATATATCTATATATTTATATATATATCCTTATTTTTTATCTATATATTTATATATATGTTTATATATATATATATATATATATTTAAATAAATATTTATTTATATATATATATTTTAAAATGGATATTAGGTTTTTTAGATAAGGTATACATGTTGAGAGATATATTTTATATGTAAAAATGTTTAATAACTTATTTATAATTTTTTTGTGTGAATATATAAAAAATATGTCTATATTATTATATATTTAATTATAAATAATAGTAATTATGAAAAATTCTAAAATTTCAATGTCATAATATCAACATGAATTCAATTGTTCAGAATATATTTAGTACCCAATGAAAAAAGGAAAAAATACCCGCTTAAAAGGTGCTTAATGTCCATCAAATGCTAAACAATTGGGATACGGTGGCTAAAAACTCGGTTTTGGAGGCCTTCTGGGCCTTTTTTGGCATCAATAAGGTGATTATGGGATTCTTTTGGGTCACCAAGGTGCATATATCATCACAATATTCTATATTATATGTTTTATATCCCAAAAGGACCCCCAGAGCAGATGTTATGGCAATTTAAAAGGACTTTGAATGTGAAATAATGGAGTATGATGACTATAAATTTAGTTTTCACCTTGATGAATTTAATATAGGATTTATGTTTTTTACTAACAAATATATATCATCTAAATATTCAATTTCATAGGTGGTATAGGATTAATATTCACCTGGATCAGAAGTTATAGTCGTTTGAATTTTAAAAAATTAGGGTAACTTCACTAAAAACATATTTTTTGAGGCCTTCAGGGCCTTTTGGGGGTTTAAAAATAATACAATGATCATATATCTTTGTCCAATTCTTTTCAGCATAGATCTCATTAGAAGATTCAGTTTGATATGTGGTGGATCCCAAATGGAAACCTGAATCAAATGTTATAGCCGTTTGAAGTTTTAGTTCCATTTGAAACTTTTTTGAAATTGAAATATTTTTTATTCTTTTGATTATCATATGATTTAAATGTCATGTTGTTTTATATTGTTTCATAAGATTTTATTTTAATGGTTTTGGATCTAAAACAGTCTCCCATATCAAAATTTATAGTTGTTTCATGGTTTTTAGGCTTTCATAACGTTTTTATGGGTTTCTAGAGTTGTTATCGGGTTTTCAGGTTTTTTTTGGGTTTGTAGGGGGTTTATATAGTTGTAAGAAATTTTCACTAAATATACTATATATTATGTGTAATTTACTATTTACCCTTATCTAAAACATATTTATAAAATATATGTTATATTTATATCAATATCAATATATTAATATATCAATATATATTTTTAATATAATATAATTTTTATAGAAAAATACCATTTATCAATGCTAGTAAAAAAACACTAAAAAATGGAGGGTAATTGTCATCTATTCTAAAAAATCACTGATAAATACACCCCTTTATTAGTGTTTTTTTTACTTACATTGATAAAGACCCCACTTTATGAGTGCTTTTTTAGTAGCCCTGATAAATGCCCTTTTTATCAGTTCTTTTTTACTAGTGCTGAAATGGGAAGGGCCTCAATTAGTTCTTTTTTATATGAATTGATAAATTCACCCCTTTAATAATGATTTTTTAGAATTGTTAAAGACCTCCTTTAATAGCTCAAAAAAATTGTTTGTAAAGATCCCCTTTAATAGTGCTGAGAAAGGGGGTGTTAATAGTGATTTTTCTAGAGCTAAGAAAGGGGGTTTTTATTAGTGCTTTTAGCTAGCACTGTTAATAACCTAGAGCCAGATTAACCCAGTTTTGTAGTAGTGTCTCAAATGTTCTTTAGTCATAGTAGCATTTTATCTTAGGTGTTAGGTTTAGATGAATTTGGGTCTCTTCATTACCAAATTATATTAGTGTTGTCTTCTATTTGTGGAGTAAATGTTGGATTGATATAGGATCCTTTAAACTCATGTTTTATGTGGAAGGAAGTGTTTCACCAACTCATACTCATTTTGAACCTAGAGTTACCATATGTATCTAAGATATGTCTTTTAAATTTGAGCATTATTTCAATTGTTTTTCCGAATTTTTGATTTTAATTTGTGTTATTACGGGTTATATGAATGTTGTAAGAGTCATTTTTGGAGATGTGAATATTTTTAGTAAAAAAGGGATAATTTTAAGTGCTAAAAGTTATTTTGCAAGGTTTTTTTAAACCATTAGTTGGTCATGAATTTGGATTTGGATAACTCTTGATAATATTTGTATAGTTGGTGGATGATTTATAAAACCATTTAACAAAACCATAAACTATTGAATATCTTATTTTTTTGTGATGTTTTTTCCATTATAATTCTAAATGGCTGCTATTAGTTTCTATTACCCAACTATAATAAATTGAAGGAAATTATCATGATATATTACTATTTTTTGGTTAAGAGACAATTATTTTCATTCACACTTAACCCATATATTTTGTTTTGATTGAGTTTGAATGTCTTGTTTTTATAAAAAATTATTCTAGGAAGGACACTAGTGAATCGAAGAGTGGAAGATATAAATAAATTTATATAGGATAACCCTCATATCAACTCACATATTGTTGATTTGGTTTCTCGTATGATCCAAACCAGGGAATGGAATCTGAGGAAGGTAAAGCTCAATTGGTGGAACTTACTTAGGAATTCACCAAAAAAATCCACCCTCCCTCCATAGTGATTAAGGTTTATAGGAACTATAGGAGAGGCTAGAGAAAATTAAATGCCTCATTTATTTATTCATATAACCAAGACATAAAAATTATAATTTACCATTTACGTATTATAAGGGTTGAATCATTCACTATGGGAGCCATTGGTTCATGAAAATTTGCACGGGGCAACTAGCCAAGTAGTAATGAGAAGGTGGAAGCTGGAACATTTGTTTTATGCTGGGAGGGGCTGCCCTTGTTGTTTGGATTTGGTTTTATGGATTTTGGTCCTTTGAGGCACAGTTTTATGTCTTATGTCTTTAAAGTCCTATTAGGTTCCCCTTTATCCTTAAAAGGGGTTTATGATATAATAAAAAATAATAATTTCCAGTCATTATAATACTAACTATGTCAAATTATCCAAATTCCCACTTGAATGATACTTTCAAAACATGTGGCATTGGTATGGGATTACATATTATCACCCCATGTATAGAGACCCAAAGCATGACGTACATGGACATTACATTACTTTTTTGGAATACTTAATACATGACAAAAACAGACACCCAAAGACCGTATTAGTTTAGTGTATTTGGAAACTCGGAACGTAATCTTCTAATAAGGGTGAATGATCTTCAATATCTCCCATAAAGATCTTCACCTTTGGTTTTATTACCAAAAAACATTCTTTATATCTCGGGGAAAATAAAACATAAAAAGGGTGAGCTCAAATTCTCATTAAGGGAAATCATAGAGAACATAAAACAATCCAAAAAGATTTGAATGAAAAAACTTGAACATAAAATCTAACCATCAAAATCTTGAGCAAAGACATAAACATTGGAAGTACGTAAGGAATTTATCATAAAGGAACATCAATCATGAAAAAATAGCATGTGAATAAAACATGTAATTGTGGAAAACAATTAAGCACATGATATGATTTCCATAGTAGCCAAGGCATTGTTATGAAGACCATCTTAGTGGACAAAGTCCCTTTCTGAATCGAGTTCACTTCTCATTCCAGTCCTGTAACACTGAACCAGATTAACTTACCATTCCAGTCATGTCTATCTCATGAGATATAAATCTTTTCCCAATGCACTGGAGATAGATATAGGTCCCACCCATCTCTGAATGAAATCATTTTACTTGTGCCACAAAATAAACTTAAAACATTCATCATAACCCAAAGAATAAAATGGGTTTCATAAATATCATCCCATCATAACATAATACATATAAAGAAAATGGATATAATTTCATATTAAGAGAAGTGAAACCATGTAAATCATAGATACATTATAATTGAAACATACACATATGAAATAATGTCATCTTAGATGGAAAATGGTTTTGATAAAACACTTGAAATGAATTCTTGAGGAAAATATCTTTTCCTTTTCAAAATCATTTTATTTTCACAAAATGACATGGAATTTTAAAAGAAAAGTATTTTTTTGAAAATAGTCATAAATATTTGTATAGGAAAGTTCATTAAAATAAGTCGTTATAAAACTGTAAAAATCCATTCACACGGTATAAGTTAAAAATAACATTCTTCTCGTACATTGTCGGAAAAGTCAAAAAGTACCCTCGTATGGTAATCAAAAGAAAGATTCCTTACATACCATGAATTAAAAGTCAAAAAATGGGTAAAAAAGACTTTAAACATACCTAAAACCATTTTTAGAAAATAGGTATGTGGATAATAAATATAACCCTAGAAAATACTTACGAATAAACAATCTCGGATAAAAACGAGATTGGAAAAGTTATCCCTTACCTTATGAACGATATGATTCGTATGTATCCAAACATCCTGTATAATTATTTAAATAATGTCATTTAATTATTAAAAAATCATATTAATTGTTATGATATCATATATGGTTCACTTATGACTTTATATTACCCGTTCTTTTATAAATTCAAATGTTAATGTAGCGTTTTGGTTAAAATCGTTTCAATTATTGTACGTGTTTCGACTTGTTGTTCTTGATTTTATTATTTATATCCTGATTTAATTAATTTCAGAATGTAAAAAATTATTTATATATAATATATATTCAGCATATACATATATATATGATAGATCGATAAATGGAATGAAATACACCGTTCATGGAGACGGTAGGCTATACGTACGCATGAACACTGTTTTCATTTACATATTGAATTGAATGGAATTAAGTAGATGACATAAATATATATATACATAACTAAAATATCATTATTATGTCATATATTTCATTATTATTCATTATATATACTTTATAATCATTCATGAATGGTTAACATGGAAAATGAATCTCTTCGCGTCGTGGAGACGGTAGTCCGTATGTATGCACGAGCGATGATATCATTCCCATGATCGTGAAATTGTATTGAAGTGTATGAATAATATTGAAGTGTATGTATAATATTTCAGAATCAATATCAATTTACAATAATCATATATATTAATTTATTTATACCATTATACCCATCCAAGTAAGGTGGTGGTCGAAAACAGATTACACCACGGTGTGGAGACGGTATTCCGTACGTACGCACGTGCAGTGATTTAGTTTTCTGTAGGATGGATAGAAGGTGAAATATGGTTGTTTCATATTTATAATAACATATCATTATATAATTAATACTTATGTTATTACTTTATAATGAGACAACTAGAGAAGAAGAAGTAGAAGAAGAAAGAAACTTGAGAGAATCAGAAGAAGATATTACCTCTTCTTCGACGCACCTCTTTTAAGATTCCACTTAAGGAAGTAGAGTTGGTCTTTTGAGAAGACCAGAACCTCCAGAATGTTTCTAGGGAAGTGGAGAAGAGAAATGGGTAGGGTTGAGACGAGATTCAAGGCTCAAAAGGGTGTGAAGAGAAGAGGGAAGGGGTGCCCTTTTTATAAGGGAGGAGAGGGGTACCTTTGGAAAAACATAAAATATTATTTTAAAATAAAGTCATATTCAGTTTATAATAGCTCAAAATTAATTTATTTCGAATCTAAAGTGGGGATGGGTTTCAATACTCTCAAATAATAGATTTTAGACAAGTTTAGGTTACTAATTTAAGCTTATCTTTTAGATTTAACTCTAAGTTAAATAATTTAACTTTTACCGTGTCTTCTAGTTTTCTTACACTATATGGTTAATAAACATAATATAACAAGCCAAACGAACCCCAAGTGGTTCATTATTAATATATATAACCATATATAAGTCATTTGGCCCAACCTTAGATTTTTAGGAATATTATAACAATTAATAATATAACATTGTTTTTAAAAACTATTTTATGTCAATTGTGACACTATTTGGTAATTGATTTTTTTGAAAATCATATCAGAATGATTAGTTAAAAAAACGTTAATTAAATCAATACTAACATGTCACATTAACCTATAAAATTAGTGTAATTCCTAAAAGGTCTCAAATTACTTTTATTTGGGTATTTATAATATCAATTATTTTAATATTTTATCATATAGGTAATTACTACATCACTATTGTGTCATAAATAAATTAAATTATTTAACGTATAAAAATTAGAAATAAAATACCATTAGGTATTAAATATTTTTATCTTTATAATGATTATTTATAGTCTAGTTTATATTATGTATAACCCTATATTAAAATGTTTTAGTTATTAAACTTTGATATTAACTATTTTAACTCTTTTTTAAATAAAATAATAATAAATGTCGTAATCTAATCCAAGTGGACCTAAATGATAATATTATATTCCTAAGGTTGTTTTTGGTCGAATTACACTTATCCAATAGAATTAGTATAAGTTTTAGGGTAATAATAATATCATTGTTACCCTTAATTACCCTATTTACTTTTAAACGTGGTAAATAAATGTAAAAAGTTACTGTTCACCAAAAATTATTTTTATCTTATTGAACCACATTTTACTACTTGATATTAACCGTGTCTCTAGGATTTTCGAAATTCCACTCACAGAAGTGGTAAAATTAATTTTTATGTAAATTTTTAAATTCTTCTAGGAGGTGGGTAAAAGACGGTGAAAAGTTCAATAAAATTTATATATATATAAAATTATTATAAAATGACTCCAATGAATTAAATTGAACTTATATAGGTATTATGTATCAATTTTGACCTAAAATAAATTTAAATAAAAATAATAATTATTTAAATAAAAAGTCGGTTTTTAAAAAGTAACCCAGTGTTTTCACTATTCATCAAAAATTGAAAGTTTTCAGAAAAATACCATAAATTAACCTAGGCTAATTTAGATATTCCGAATCTAAAAATGAAGTCAAATTTGAAAGATAAAATTTATAAAATTTCAAAAATTGGGTATTACTTTTCATAATGGCTAGTTCATAATAATATTATAATAATATCTTGTTTAGTGAAACTTGGTATTGCATACTACGCACTCTATCGAAGAAGGTCTTGATTGCGTGTAATGCAAGCCTAGTTAGGGATGTGTGTAGTGAAAGCTCTGTTTAGTGTTGTGTATAATATAATCAAAACTTTTTTCATTTATACATTAAACAAAATCTATACTTAATGTTGTGTAGAATAATTTCCACAAAATGAACTTGAAATTGTGCATAACACGAGCCAAGAATAGTGTTGTGTATACTGCAATACAGTGTTGTGTATAGTATAAGATAATCTTGATGTAGTGTATAATATAAGACATCAAAGATATTAAAAGTAATATATCTCATAAAATCTCAGGGTTTTGCATTCTAACCCTCTTAAAATTAATTTCACCATTGATATTTGTCGGGGTTATAAATAGTTTATTACTTGAGAGTTTCTTTCAAAGAAACCCACATCATAAAAAGTAATACTAAAACTTACTTTAAAAAATGAACGTTAGAAACAAAACGAATACCCAAAGTAACTCATCACTTGTGTTCCCACATAGGAGATCATAGGTGAAAATATGGATATGGAAGATAAATATAACCATCATGTTTTGATGGAGAGTTTTTTTAAAGGTTGGGGCCGAAGCCTCATTTTTATTATTAAAGCGAAGAATAGAACTCTTTAAATGGGTAGAGGGAGACCCATTACATAGCCCATGACATAGCCCTTAGGACCAAATTTTAGGCCCAATACCCATTCTGTGAATAGTACTACTACAATACCCACGCTGCTACAGTACCACACCGTACCCACCACCACTATAGTTCCACTTCCGCCACCATAAAAGTGGGATTATCTATGGTACCATCTGATTCATCAGATATGAGAGCAATAGGAAAACATTTTTGTTTTTCAAGATCATTTCCCTAAAGTTGAAGAATTTTTGAATTAAAATAAATACTTACTTGATTTTGGTACAATATCAACGTTTCTCATGCCTCGAACAATTTCTACTTCATCTCTTAAAGAAATGAAGTTGAATTTGTCTTTCGCGAAGTGTTAGCAGATCATGCGATAGAAAGACAGGTCATTCCATCTGTCTCAAACATAGGGTTAGAAAAAGTTATATACATAAGTACATATATGGTGATATTAATCAGATATGGTTCCAAAATGGACTTATACTTCATCTATAATCCTGGTTAATAAAATAAAACTAGTTTATACTAACCAGGGACATCCTGTAGGCTAGTGGTAGGCAATAAAGGCCTGTCGCAATTCGGTTGTGGGTTCGATTCCCAAAACCTTGTTCGACACGATGGGTTGTCGCTCGTCCTATGGGTTGTCCTTTTTCTAAAACTACACTATTATAACATTCCGGAAATAGTATCGAAAAAAGTTCTAGCCTTAAAAAAATATATCTGATGTCTAACTTAATCCATTCCAACCTTCAAGCTTATCGAAAATACTTCTGTCCAATCTTATAGTATAAAGAAAACGATTACTAGAAATGTTATCAACCAAGCATGTGAATACCATCATTTATCCCCCATATAAGATATATCTTGTTGGTCACATTCCAAACATGTGAATACCTTAATCGTGTATTCTCTTGAAAAACAAATACCCATTGAACCTTAGTGAAAACATGAATGCTATCAAAAGTTAACTCTTTCCACATACCAAAATCCGAAAATTCTTATATACTCAAACCATGATATCACATTGTCCTTATATCATCCATGATCTCATCAATACTATAAAACATCTCATTATCTCCTTATCCCTTCGTTATGCGCATATCATCTACTTTCCAAAAATATATGAATTAACCATTCATGTTTACCACTACCATTTAACATATACTTTCAAATACATTAGGAAAAACAATTGTGTAACAATCCTTAGATGTATCTTTAGTCCATAGTACCATTACCTATACAACATAACTATTGATAAACATAAATCATTCCACTACCTTCTTAAACCATTGACCAAGCTTCAACACTTCTTTCATCTCATATATCATTTTTAGTCTCCTCATCATCATCCACATAATTACTACCCATATAACGATGCTGACTCTCTTCATGAGATTTTTCCTTAGGTCATTGGTTTGCATAATTCTTATACATTCCACATTTAAAACATCTAATCATTATTGATGTCGTAGCAATACCATTATCCTTCTACATGGTGTTAACTAAAATTTTTTCCTTTGCACTTACAGGATTTGTGTGCTTCTTTTCCGCACCCAAAGCATATTATAGTTCCTTTGAAACATTCTCCTTGATTCCTCTTCCCACATGATTTACATGAGAGAAATTTAACTTTCTTTCCTATATGATCATCATGAAACTCCATCTATCTCTTATTGGTCGAGTCGGGAAACTTACCAAAGTTTAGATTATTTATCATATTATGAGATTGCTGATTAGGCATAATAACGATTTTTGGACTTTCAAATCCCATTTCATTTGGTTTCTCATGAATAATATCATTCCATTGTCCATCATATCCTCCATTATCGTGAATCTTACTATTTCCAGCCATTTTCTAAAACCGAAAAATAATAGTGTGAGAGGAAAAAATCATACTAGGGAAAACAAAATAATAAAGTTGGAGTATAGTGAATATCTAACATCTTAAGCTAAATTCTAAGATCGTTACCATAATTCTAGGACTATAACCTATACGTATACTTATCCTTAGGGACATCCCTAGACATACCTTAGAAATATCTCTAGGGATTTCACAAAAGTTTTCGCATCCTAGTTTCCAAAGGTTAACTAAACCTTCGCTCTGATACCAAATTTAGATACCCAAAGCTTGACATACATGGAAATTACATTAATTTTGCGTAATAATTCATACATGACAAAAACAGACGCCCAAAGACCTTTTTAGTTTAGTGTCTTTGGAAACTCAGAACGTAATCTTCTAATCATGGTGAAATATCTTCAATATCTTCCATAAAGATCTTCACCTTTGGTTTTCTTACCTAAAACCTTTCTTTATATCCTGGGGAAAATAAAACATAAAAAGGGTGAGCTCAAATGCTCAGTAAGGGAAGGCATAGAGAACATAAAACAATCAATAAACATTTGAATGCAAAAACATGAACATAAAATCTAAACATCAAAATCTTGAGCAAAGACATAAATCTTGGAATTACGTAAGGCATATATCATAAAAGAACATCAATCAAGATAAAATAGCATGGGAATAAAACATGTAATTGGGGAAAACCATTAATCACATGATATTATTTCCATAGTATCCAAGGCATTGCTGCCAAGACCATCTTAGTGGACAAAGTCCCTTTCTGAATCGAGTTCACTCCTCGTTCTAGTCCTATAACATTGAACCAGATTAACTTACCATTCCAGCCATGTCTATCTCATGAGATATAAATCCTTAACCAATGCATTTGAGGGAGATATAGGTCCCACCCATCTCATGATGAAATCATTCTTACTTGTGCCACAAAATAAACTTAAAACATTCATCATAACCCAAATAATAAAATGGGTTTCATAAAAATTATCCCATCATAACATAATCCATCTAAAACCAATGGATATAATTTCATCATAAGATAAGTGAAACCATGTAAATCATAGAGACATTATACTTGAAACATTCACATATGAAATAATGTAATCTTAGATGGAAAATGGTTTTGATAAAACCCTTGAAATGAATTCTTCAGGAAAATATCCTTTCTTCTTCAAAATCATTTTCTTTTCACAAAATTCCATGAATTTTTAAAATAAAAGTATTTTTTTGAAAATATTAATAAAAGTTTGCAGAGGAAACTTCATTGAAATAAGTCGTTATGAAACCATAAAAATCTATTCACGCCGTATAAGTTAAAAATAACTTTCTTCTCGTACTTTTGTAGGAAAAGTCAAAAAGTACGTCGTATGGTAATCAAAAGAAATATTCCTTACATACCATGTAGGTAAAGTAAAAAATGGGTAAATAAAATACTTTAAACATACCTGAACCATTTTTAGAAAACAGGTACATGGATAATAAATATAACCCCAGTAAATTCTTATGAATAAACAATCTTGGATAAAAACGAGATTGGAAAAGTTATCCCTTACCTTATGTCTGATATGCTTCATATGTATCCGAACTTCCTGTATAATGATTAAAATAATGTCATTGAATTATTACAGAATCATATTAATTGTTATGATATCATATATGGTTCACTTATGACTTTATATTACCCGTTCTTTTGTAAATTCCATGTTAATGCAGCGTTTTTGGTAAACTCGTTTCATTTATTGTACGTGTTTCGGCTTGTTGTTCTTGATATTATTATTTATATCCTGATTTAATTAATTTCAGAATGTAAAAAATTATTTATATATAATATATATTCAGCATATACATATATATATGATAGATCGATAAATGGAATGAAATACATCGTTCATGGAGACGGTAGGCCGTACGTACGCATGAACGCGGTTTTCGTTTCCTTATTGAATTGAATAGAATTAAGTAGATGAAATACATATATATATATACATAAATACAGTATCATTATTAGGTCATATATTTCATTATTATTCATTATATATACTTTATAATAATTCATCACTGGTTAACATGGAGAATGAATCTCATCCCGTCGCGGAGACGGTAGTCCGTACGTACGCACGAGCGATGATATCATTCCCATGATCGTGGAATTGTATTGAATTGTATGAATAATATTTCAGAATCAATATCAATTTAAAATAATCATATATAGTTATTTATTTACACCATTATACCCATCCAAGTAAGGTGGTTGTCGAAAATAGATTACACCACGGCGTGAAGACGGTATTCCGTACGTACACACGCGCGATGATTTCATTTTTCGTAGGATGGATAGAAGGTGAAATAGGGTTATTTAATATTTATAATAAAATATCAGTATATAAGTAATACTGATGTTATTAATTTATAATGAGAAAAATAAAGAAGAAGAAGAAAGAAACTTGAGAGAATCGGAAGAAAAGATTACCTCTTATTCGACGCACCTCCTTTAAGCTTCCACTTAATGAAGTAGAGTTGGTCTTTTGAGAAGACCAGAACCTCCAGAATGTTTTTAGGGAAGTGGAGAAGAGAAATGGGCAGGGTTAGGCCGAGCTTCAAGGGTCAAAATGGTGTGAATAGAAGAGGGAAGGGGTTCCCTTTTTATAAGGGAGGAGAGGGGCACCTTTGGAAAACCATAAAATATTATTTTATAATAAAGTCATATTCGGTTTATAATAGCTCCAAATTGATTTACATCTAAGATAAAGTGGGGATGGGTAGAAATAATCTCTACCAATAGGTTTTAGACAAGTTTTGGTTACTATTTTAACCTTATATTTTAGATTTCACTCTAAGTTAAATAATTTAACTTTTACCGTGTCTTCTTGTTTTTCTTACACTATATGGTTAATAAACTTACTATAACAGCCAAAAGAACCCCAACTGTTTCATTATTAATATATATACCCTTATATAAGTTATTTTTCCGAACCTTATATTTTTAGGAATAGTATAACAATTAATAATATAACATTTGTTTTAAAAACTATTTTATATCAATTGTGACACTATTTGGTAATTGATTTTTTTGAAAATCATATCAGCATGATTAGTTAGAAAAAAGTTAACTAAATAAATACTAACTTATCATATTAACCTATAAAATTATTGTAATTCATAAAAGGTCTCAAATTAAATTTATTTGGGTATTTATAATATTAATATTTTAATATTTCATTATTTAGGTAATTACTGCATCACCATTGTGTCATAAATAAATTAAAGTATTTAATGTCTAAAAATTATAAATAAAATACCATTAGTTATTAAATAACTTTATCTTTCTAATGAATATT
This sequence comes from Viscum album, assembly GCA_963277665.1. NCBI lineage: Eukaryota > Viridiplantae > Streptophyta > Magnoliopsida > Santalales > Viscaceae > Viscum > Viscum album. The sequence continues at coordinate 1,543,900,785 of OY728153.1, read as the reverse complement.
TATAGTCTAATTTATAATATGTATAACCCTATATTAAAAATGTTTTAGTTATTAAACTTTGATTTTAACTATTTTAACTCTTTTTAAAATAAAATAATAATAAATGTCCTAATCTAATCCAAGTATACCTAAATGATAATATTATATTCCTAAGGTTTTTTTTGTTCTAATTACACTTATCCAATAGAATTAGGACATGTGTTAGGGTAATAATAATATCATTTTTACCCTTAATTACCCTATTTACTTTTAACTGTGGTAAATAAAAGTAAAAAGTTACTATTCACCAAAAATTATTTTTATCTTATTGAACCACATTATACTACTTTATATTAACTATGTCTCTCAGATTTTCAAAATTCCACTCACAAAAGCGGTAAAATTAACTATTATGTAAATTTTCAAATTTTCAGAGGAGGTGGGTAAAAGACGTTGAAAAGTTCATTAAAATTTTTATATATCTAAAATTATTATAAAATGACTCCAATTAATTACATTGAACTTATATAGGTATTATGTATCAATTTTGACCTAAAATAAATTTAAATAAAATAAATACTTATTTAAATAAAATGTCGGTTTTTAAATAGAAACCGAGTGTTTTCACTATTCATCAAAAATTGAAGGTTTTCAGAAAAATACGAAAAAATTCACCCTCAGCTAATTTCGATATTCTGAATCTAAAAATGAAGTCCATTTTGAAAGATAAAATGTATAAAATTTCAAAAAGTGGGTATTACTATTCAAAACGTCTAGTTCATAATAATATTATAATAATATCTTGTTTAGTGAAACTTGGTATTGCGTACTACACATGATATCGAAGAAGGTCCTGATTGCGTGTAATGCAAGCCAAGTTAGGGATGCGTGTAGTGAATAATATTTTTAGTGTTTCATATAACATAATCAAAGCTTTTTTCATTTATACATTAAACAAAATCTATACTTAATGTTGTGTAGAGTAATTTCCACAAAACGAACTTGAAATTGAGTATAACACGAGCCAAGAATAGTGTTTTGTATACTGCAAGTTAATACGGTGTTGCGTATAGTACAAGCTAATCTTGATGTATTTTATAATAGAATACATCAATGGAATTAAAAGTAATATATCTCATAAAATCTTGGGGTGTTATACCATATGGCTAGAATGGTCAGTATGAGAAACAATTTTGTTATAAAAAGGTGGTTGATAAGGTGGTGATTGATAAGACCAAAATGGTTATAATGATCGATGTGGGAAGCACTTAAATTATAGCTAACGGTAGGAATAGTTTTATATCTGACTAGAAGAGGAAATATAAGGAGTTTTGAAGGTGAATTAGTGGATTTTTCTAATGGCACACCAATTACATTCCCTATAACCCAATAGGGAAAATAAAATAACACCTCACATATCCCAAGTTATAATTTTATTTTAATTTTTTATAAACCACATGTTTTCTATGATTTTTTTGATATTGGAAAATTTAATAGAGATTGGAGTTTTCTTTGAGGATTTAAACTTGTCTTGAGCCAAAAATTGTATATAGGTTGAGGGTTACACCAAAAATATAGATTTCCAACATGGTAAGGCTTACATTGGATTAAAAACGAGATTCATGTGGATGGGTACATCATGAAGGATCTTGTTTTTGATTTGAAGATCTAAAAAATTGAAGGAATTATACCCTGATGAAAAAGATCATGCTATAATGTGGCCTGGGATAGGGTGATGATGGATTCCTTATTCTACCCTAGAATGGGTCACTAACCTGTAACTTGAAGGGCCATTCCATAATGTGATGCTGGTGGAGGAATTTTGATTTAGCCTATGGGGATAACAACACAATGGCCCCCTTCTTTATATCCTTTAACATTTACATTAAATGGTTTTAAATGTTAAAAATTAAATGATGGTTCCTCATTCCCCTCTAAAGTGGTTGTGTGACTCCCTTAGGTTCTAATTTGGTTCTCCTACTCATCAAAGTGATTTGTACCTTGTTTTTTCCTAGATTTAATAATCATCTTTCCTAGTAGATCACTACAAGAAAGGATATATTTTCTACTTTATCCATTTTTATTTTTTCTCACTATTATGGTATTCATTATCGACTATTCTTCAATTTAATGGTCTTAAAAGATTTTGGGAAATCTATTAATTGAAGATATTTAACTTAATAATATTTCTTAAGATTATATATAATAGATTAAGGTTGGTGGAAACTAATTTTTTTTATTTTCTTATATGAGTTATAATTTGATGTGTAACATGTGGTTATGTTGTTCATGAATTATTAACATAAAATTTGTTGGATCTTTTTCCATTCTTAATGTATGATTATGGTAAGGATGTCATGAGATTCATGATGGACCCATTTTGTGTTTTATTTTCATTATATAGACACTAATTACATGCTTGAGTTGAATTGTGTCTAACCATGTAATCAAAACCCACTATCACATTCCTTTAGTTATATCGTGATGTAGAAAATAGAATTTGGTTTAATTTTTTTCTCATCTGAGAAATGGATTTGTAGTTATTGTGTAGTGGTTATCTCCATGCGTACTTCGACGTGAAAATATGTTTTCTTACAGCTACTTTATTTTTTTTGAATGTATAAAGGGTGACCTCCTCTTTTTAATTAAACGGTTTATAGGGAACCATTCCTTGAGTATGACATGATAAGGTGTTTGATATGTTTAGACTATATCATTTCTATCCTAGTTCACCTCTACTAGGAAAAAGAGAAGTTCCACATACAATAATAATGCTTGCCTTTTGGCTAGAGGACACTGACTAATGGTGAGGGTCTATGAATAAAGTCGGGAGGCTAAACCCTCTCAGGTACAAATAAACCTACATGAATTTAAAAAATGGAAGAAATTATTATCTAAATTCCATATATAGTAAAAATTTCATCCATGATATAATAAAAAAATGATAAGCTTTAAGGTTAAAAAAACATAAAAGTATAATGAAGATCTCCCATGGGAAGAACATATATAGATAACAAAAAAGAAAAAAAATGCTATAAAAAAATTAAAAAACTAGACTTGAGTGAATTCCTAGTCCCCAAATCTCATCTACTACCAAGATCCATAGCTCACCATTTAAAAAATTGACTATTTCCTCTACCTAGATAACAAACTAAAAAATCTTCTTGGGTAATAGGGTGCCTAAGAAGGGTTTTAGTACAACTCAATAGGTGACCACCAAAGGTGCCCCTAAAAAGATCAATAAATATGATTCATGATCATAGTGATATGCCAAAATAATAATCAAATAATAACAATAATAATATAATCCATATCCTTGAGTTGTCATCTAGCCATCAGGGGCATGACCATACAAACTTTGGCTAGTTTTGGGTTATCTCTAAATAGATCATAATAAATATTAAGATTGATGGGGTAGTTCATTCTCACACCCATGAGGTCCCAAATCAAATTATCTCAATCATCATAAAATTATACAAGAAAATGGGAAAGTGAAACCCCTACCAATATGATTTCATCTCTATAGAATCCTCACCCCAAACCAATCGAGGGTAATTTCAATGGGAGAATCTATGTTTCAAAATATGGATCTCACCCCAATAGTATATTGACCACAATATCATCAAAACTAATAAAGGAGATAATTTTCATTTGTTTCTATGGTATGAACCCTTGAGAATGTTGTCAGTGGAATAACATCATCAGAAATAGGGGATAAGCTACCCCTTTCAATATTTTCTCACCCTATGTTTTTATCAACCATGGATAGATTCATCCCATGAGTATCTTGACCAAAGCATAATAGTAGTGAGCAATGAGAATGAGAATTGGGTTTAGGGAAATATCATTAAATTTGTATCTTGATCCCAATCACTTTAAAATAAAATTATTATAAGGAAGTGTGACCTCAAATTATAATGATCCCATCTCAAAGCATCTCAATCGAGAGAAAAAAATATGTGAAACCTTGGGAAAAGTGTTCTTGGTTTATATTTATCCAAACCCTTAGTTTTTTTGAACCCTCATGAAAAACATCCAAAATATATAATATAATAAGCATTTTAAATTTTTATAAGATTGAGAAAACATCCAAATTTTCTATAAGTCACCTAGGTTTGACAATCTACACAAAAAAAATTTATTAAACAACCTTAAGTTTTAACCCATTTGGTATCATTTTAAGTAAAGGAGGAGTCCAATCCTCGCTTATTTATGTTAATAAGATAACATTCTATGGTATCCCATTTTTCTCCTCAAGAATGGACCCATGAAATCAATAGGGTATGCATTCACGTCCTCATTCTCAATAAAGGTTATATGAACTTAAATAGGTCTATTATACCAAAATGTAACTCCAGGAACCTGTAGTTAGCCTCTAAGTACAATAATAATCCTAAATTAGATTAATAAATGGACTATCATTTTCCACAACATTGAGGAGTACAAGGTATAGGGTTTGTCAAGGCCCTAGAAAATCTCACCCTACTCATATTGGTTAATAAAATATAATTTAGTTTAGTTTTAGGTCAATAACTCATGGGTATAGAGACCATATATTACAAAACTCAAGGAAACACATATAAAACATAGTAAATGGTTAGAGACCGCTTACGTTGATCCACTAGAATCTTGATCATTTAATAGATCCATAATAATCAAGTCAAATTTATAGATTTCCATAAATATCTAAGAAACCCATAATTATCATGTAAATGATGAAAAATGATAAAATGGGATGATAAAAAGTGAGTATATTGAATATGAATTGAATCCTTATTATAAGAAACTCTCTAGGATAGATGAAACTTGAATCTGACCAGGAAAGAGAGAGATATGACCTTGGAATCATGAGGGAGAGAAAATGGAAGAGGGTGTTTCATGGATCAATGGATAACATAGTGAGAAAGAAACTCATTTTAAGTACACAATTAATATAATTAATTATTATTTTTTGGAAAACATTTTGTCCCCATGTATTTGGTCACTTGTCACTGGGTACTCAGTACCCCATCGAGTACCCCACTACCAGGTCATCAGGTGGATGGTGACCCCCTGGAGCTGTAGTCCCACTACTTGCCCGATCAGGTATTTAGTATTAATCCACTAATCACCCAATGTCCTTTATCAAAAATAGATCTCCCTATTCCGAAGACCATTTTCTTGAAATGATATACCAACTCCCTATGCCCCTCCAATTTTTTTAACACTTTTAATCCACCAACATAAATGTGTTTTGGTGAAAATTTAAAAGAATTTATACCTTCTAAAAAAATGGGGTGTTACAACCCTACAACCATAGAGAAACTCATCCCCAAGATGCATTACCAAACAAACTCAAGCATCATTAACAAATAAATCTACCCACTATATCTTCATTTCAAACTTTCACTCCCATATCACCTCCTCAATATTATCATTCTACTACTATACCTATTCTTCATTAACTATCATTCCATGAAGATTATTATTTCTTTAGTCAACTATATGAATCAGTCTATCCTCGAATGACACATTCAACTCCAGTTTGACCTGATCAATTATGATCACATGAGAATGATTAGCGTGGTATCTCTTGATCTAACACACATAAAATACACTATATATAGAATTTTACTATAGAGGAAGTGATAAAAGGCAATCGCTAGTAACAATTCTCTTAACAACCTAAAATGACCCCAAAAACCTAGGTTCTAACATTCCCTTCCCCCAAATTTAACGGTGTCCCAATAATGGCGACACACCTAAGAAAATCTAGTCTCCAACTTTAAAATCAATAGGAAAATATATGATGTTTCCCTATCAATGTTTTTACTCTATAAAATCAGTAACCTATTATGGTTCAAATATGTAACATTCTATGTTCGTACTAGGTGAAAATTTCAAAGGATACTGAATTTTGAATTCCATGATGGGTTGGGTTTTAACAAGAGATTCATAATATAATTTTGAAGGTTTGAATTCCTCAAGGTGATGTTCTGATAAATGTTTTGAGGATAAAAAGGTAACTTAGAGATTTTGGGAGATTCTAGGGGTTTCGGGGCCTAGAGCTTGAGTTTTGGAAAAGTTTATCCTTGGGTGAATGGTTGGTTCACAATTAGGGATAAATGTGTGGCCTAACTCTGTGACTCATATTGTATAAAATAAAGGGAAGTGAATCCATTGGTTAATCCAAGTGAAATTTTTTAAGTTTCTTTAGTTAATTGAACACATCTCACATGGTTATCGCATGGTCAGTTAAACATTGTGCCAAAATATTTCAAGGTGGGTGTACCTTAGAATATGGGTGCACATAGTTAGTGCACGGTTTGTCAAACCATCTATCTAAACCCTACAAATCATTAAAGGAGGGAAAATTTTGAAGGTACTAGGCGCAAAATAGAAGCCCTAAGAAAAGAATTTTAAAATTATTCTACAAACGATTGAATTGACTTTTCATAATTGGAAGAAACATCCTGATTACCTCACTAGGATCTCACTCGAAGAATTTTATGCACAAAATAATAACCATAAATTACCTGGTTCAATTAAAATTCACACACAATGTCTTCTCATCTTCAGTGATCATGGATCAAAGAATCAGAAGTTGAATTCCTCCAGATCTTCCTCAAATGATTCAAGAAACTGTGGGAGTGCCAAACGTTGGATTTTGGGTGCTTGCACGGAGATCCGACGACATCTTTGATGCTCCGACGATCACACCATCACATTGTTTGTGATGCCTGTGGGTGAGATCGATTTTCTTCACCAAGATCTTGTGATTCTTTCTCTATAATGTAGGAGAGAGAATAAGAGAGAGAGGTTCCCATCCTTGATCAGTGAATAGTATTTGGAAAGGGCCTCTCCTCTATTTATATAGTGTTATACAATTTCATGAATTTTTCCTCCCCAACCCTTGAATAATTAGTACAATATATAAAATATTTTATGACTATGATACTGAGCTATAAATATAATTTATATTATTATCAATTCCTTGTAATATAATAAATATATTACATGATAATAACCAAGACATTAACTCAACTCAGTGTTATGGAAAATATTAAATTAATCTTGAATATTTTAAACTAATATTCATTCAACAACTATTTCCATGTATTTACTCTAAAATTTTAGCTAAATTTAATAAATAAATTCAATTCCAATTATTCTTAATTATAATAGTAAAATTTATTTATTTATTTAGTGATCGTATATCCTTGGAAAAAACCAGACCACAGTTGTGGGTCCCACCATATCTTATATACCTATTCAACTGAATATGGAAGATTTTTGAATACACTATTATGCATGACCCTCTAGGACCTTATCTCAATAGTAGTGAATATTATTCAAAGACTAAGAGTAGGATATAGAAACCCATCATGGACCCTAAAGAGATAAGGATATATGTAGCAAAAACAACCTACTTATGAACACACACTATGTAATATAATCTCCTTTTCTTTAATATATTATAAAGCAGGATGCACACACGTGTCAACATCCTTTCTCGCTTTATTGTTTATTGATATTACTGGATATATTTAACCTCAACTTCCATGGCCATAGTCTTATGAATATGATACCATCCTGATTAACTAGGACCGAGATGTAACTTATTTAACGAGGAAGCGAAAAATCCTTTCTTGACCATTCCACATTGCAATACCACCAATGATGCAACCAACATAAGATACCTCTCCATGATTTCATTATAATGGTTTTTCCCTTGTATCAAATTACATGCTCAAATGTCACACATCAATATTGATCTCAACTCGGGAGACCAATACACATGTCCGTAGATAGAAACATTAAATTACACCCAATACATGTGGTGTTCCAATTCACATGTCTATCCTTAGGTTATAAATACTAGAGATCACCAAGTGAGTACTTCATGAGAAGAAGTCTCAATGCTTATGATTCCCCTTCACCTTATAGTTAGGAATTATCTATGTCCAGTTAATATGATGTGTCTAGACCAAATGACCTTTTTTAAAAAATTAATGTCATAGTATCTCAAGGTTCTCATTATAGTCTGAGATCAGTTATAACATTTTGATCTGACAATTAATTTATGGAAATTATCAGTAAACAGTGGATTTGTAAATGTATACACTTTAATTGTTAGAATAAATCATGTATATCTAATTGTATAAATGATATGGTAATCAAAATTACTGCATAGTTGGTTCTAGTGAACCCACTATTACAACAGTCCCACTTGCAGTAGATCCAACTTACTAACCAACCTTGTTAGCTCTTACATGATTAATATCATGTTTTTACTGATTCATGACTTTAGTTTCTGGGATTTCCATGATTTTTCCACATGATATCTCTACTATATGTGACCCCATCTCCTAGAGTAAAACTTCTCACAAGATGGTATCCCAGAGTATATTCTCTTTTGTCCACTATCATAACATGACATATTGGCTAGTAATAATATCATAATTTAAATTATGATAACAATTTACTTACGAGGTGTGATTCCATGAACTAGAATAGATCATTGTATTTATCTTTTTCTTAGTGGCCTTAGAAACTACAACGTAGTCGGTATTTGTTGGTATAGTTATCACTAGATTGTATGAGCACATCTCACTCATTCTATTAGCCTAACTATGATACGAGATCACATGGATCTAAGGAATAGTAGTTTGTGTCCATTTAAAAACAACTATCATTTGTTATCCACTTACTAGGTACATATCCTTTGTACTAGTCTAAGTACAATGGATAGTTTCGACAACACCCCTTGTAGTGATCTTGGATACAACTGATATATGCCTACTATAAAGCGTATCTTGATAATATCAATTCTTTTAAATATCATGAAAAATATGATTGATCCATTTCTAAAGAAAATGGAACTCAACTCACCACTTAATCTCCTCATATTCCTTTTCATGTTAATTTGGGGAGATATATGCCATGTGAAATTGGTTGCAATTATCTCTTTAATTGTTCTAGATTGTATTTTTTAAATACCATGCCCGTATATGTATTATTGACTAGGTCTATAAAATAATTAGATCTAGCTACTTAGATCCTATTCCCTATAATATAGGTTTCTAATTTAATTAAATAATTGAATAATTACTATCATCAAAGCCTTCACTAATGTAAAGACCAATAGATTTTTTCCATATGTTTCCAAACATATTTTATGTGGAAAACAATGACACTCCCACTAACCTCTATTAGAAAAATGGAAAAAATTCATTCTAAAATAATATTTTATATTCTTATTTATTACTCAATAAAACGATATTTTAGTAACTTTCAACCTATATTAGAATTCTATGATGTGACCATCCCTTTCTGGTTGGGTTGTATTGACACCATCCACTATTGGTGGTCATGACATCCAACAATCAATATAATGATCACATAAATTAGTTATGACAATTAAAATTCAAATGGATTTAGGATTAATGAATTGGTTTCACAATCGAGCCTTATTGGTACTATTCTTGTAACATCCAAATATAAAATCATTTGAATACCCACCATAGCATTTAAAATAATAATACCCTTTGCACTTTGATACATGGAATCCATTATTTAATTGTAATTGTTCATTCCCATCACATATAATTTACATATACTATTTTATTATAGATTTTATTATTCACAGTGAATAATTTATCACTGGTCAGGGTGAATAAAAGACCACCACTATGGTTTTAACCTTCTTATACAGTACGTGTCTCTAGGACATTCCTCTTACACATACACTTGTGAAAATTGTTCATATGCCAATTTTTACATCTTTATCATTGACTAAACTCAAGTCAATCTTACTCCAATTATATCAAATAGAGATGTTTACCCTTGTATAAAAGTGTTGTCTATAACTCAACAACCACTTTTTTATTATCGGTATTTATGTAGTATCCTAAGAAACCATTAGGATAATTAATTAGATGCACAATGTGTTTATCTTGAGGCATGTTTGTTTATATCCTAACAAAATCTTTGCATCTAAACACATGTTCTTATGACACTATGGATTTACATTATATTATAGCTTATTTGTTATCCATTTTTCATTATAGTTGGAATATGGTTATGGGAAATAGTCTTTATTTGTGAATAAAATCATGAAATATAATGGAATTTTATGCAAGTTGCGATATTTATTCTTCTTACATAAAAACTATGATGTATAAAATATTTATTTCCGAATTTCCCCATGCTACATTTTATACATCAATATTAACATATTAGACTCTGTAATCAATCCTCATTATTAACATCAATGTCATGATGTATATAAGGTAATGTGTATTTAAGAATTAATCCATGATACATTATATTGAATGATGATTGCTTGGTTATGATATTATTACGCATGTAGGCCTAAAGAAAATCATATTTTCTGACATGAATATACCATACTTCACTTTTTGCATTCCTTAATTAATTAATGTAATCTCATCAAGTATATTTACCACTAGCTTACCATTGGAAGAGTTCAATATCTATTGTTGAACTATTTCCAAAAACTAGATGGATTAACTTTATTTCTAAAGGTTCTTTTGTCCAAAACTAAGAATATATGTTGATGATCCATAAGTTGTTTTGCTCATCTGAGTATAAATACCATATTGGGCATATCCTAGATGTTTTCTTTTATTTTTTCTTGAAAAAGATAATCTTTCCACAACTAGGTAAATGAGTCTTAAATTTATCTTCATCAGGTATTGACTATGATTCAGGTAACACTGAACTATTGGTTGAGTACTAAATTCTAGAAAGAACATTCATTCTTGAATATAGAATAATGTCTCCTTGTGTCCAAAGGATGCGTGAGATTAATGTTCTGGTTATACTCAATTATAGTTATACTAGAATCATTCACATGGAAATAGTGAAGTCATGTACTTCTCACCACTTACTTAGGAATCGACCTTTCTCAATCGTTTGGAGAATACATCTTACTATTAGTAACATTTCAATACTCACCTGGTTACCATATTCAAATGAAAATATGTGATTGGGATCTTTTATACAATACATAAGAAGTAACATTGAAACATTAATTTTATGTTATGAATATACCTAAAGAAGAAGAAATTAATTTCTTCTTTAATTCAGTTAAATGAGATTAAAATTCCACAAATTTATTTCATAATATACAATGAAAATAACCTCCTATGTAAATCAAACATCATTTCATTGAAGGAAGTTGGAAATGTTCATTTATAATGCCAATTTCCATTGGAATTTTAACCTTGTATTTCAATTTTTCATCATAATAACTAAAGATTAAATATTATTTTCTCTTCTTATTTACTTGTAAAACCATACCTAACAGGTAATTAAACATTTAATCAATACTATTAATTTTTTAACCTAAAATGAAACTTGAGTAAATGCATAAAAATGATATGATAAAGGGATCCATTGAAATATCATGATACATATTTCAATTAACACATGTATAGTGTAATCATAACATTATTCAAATATGGATTCACTTTCTCATTTAAAACTTCTTGAAGATGTGGCTATACATTTTTTTAAAAGGATTATTCACTGGTCAAAGACCAGAGTGCAAAGATAGATCAAGAAAATTTACACAAGTCTAAAGGAGCAGAATTTTTACAATCATTCTGGTGAAGAGCGGTGAATTCCTTCGGAATGATGTCCATGCATGTGTGATTTTTATCAACACCCTTATTAGAAAGGACATCTTCCACTTTATTAGCCTCTTTGTAGGTGTGAGTGATAATATAACTGGGTCGTGATAGGTAGTGCAGGCAGGTGATCCATTCTGTCGTAAGGGTCCATGCCAAATGAATTATTCCATGTCTAAGAGCCTGCACAATGGTCGTTGAATCACTTTCAATTAAGATGTTTTTACACATTTTTTACTTATCAATTCAACAATATTGATGACACTGAACATTTCTACTTCCAGGGAGGAGACATTACCACACGAACCATAGCAGCATCCAAGAATGTCTCCATTGTGGTTTTTGGATATGATTCCATAGCCAATAGGTCCAGGGTTTTCTTTTGAGGCTCCATCTATGTTCAAATTTATCCATACAAGAATAGGTGGTTTCTAGAAAACTTCCAGCAGACCTTTCAGCGGGTTGTATCATCCCTTGATCCAAAGTCATCTCAGGATACTGAAATATTTGATTGAATTGTGGCAAGTCCCTGCTTGCATGATTTCTACTTCCATGATCGTAGTGCAGATTTTTATCCGAGCTACATGAAAATTGAAAGCATTATTTTTATGCTTAATTTAATTTCTCTCATACCAGATAAGATGCATCAGTTCTACCACAGATACAATAAAAATTTTGTGAATTTGGGTAGATGGATCCATGGAAGTGCATTTTTTAAGCTGCAAACAAATAGAATCCAAACCTGTCCACCTAAATTCAAAAATTTCAAAAATGTAAACCCATAAGGTGGAAGCAGTAGAAAAAGATAGAAACTGATGATTAGTATCCTCTATGTATTGGTTACACATGCAACATTTGGAACAAAGTTTTATACCACACATATGAACATTTCAATCAGTGGGAATTCTATTATATGGAATCCTCCAATCGATAGTGTGTCGGGAGGGCCTAACCCATTGTTTGTTAAAATTTCTTAACTAGGAAAAAGAGTTGTTGTTTCTAGTAACATTATTCCTATATTAAAGATTTGAATTTAGCACACCCTTATGAGATGGTTCCCATACTAGGCAATCATTGGTGTTGACAAAGGTATAGTTATTTATAACGGTGGAGATTTCATCCGGAATATCATCGTTAGGAGAACTCACCTAGTCATTTATGGTGATGTCTAAATTTGCAGAAAAAGGGATGTGATCAACAATGCTACAGAGAGTTATGCCATTCCAGTTATCTAACCAAAAAATAAGAGAGGAATTCCTACTGACTACCCATCTAGAATTGGCCATGATTTTAGAAAAACTATGTTTGATTGAAGACCATATAGAGGAGTCCAAATAAGAATTTTTCCTCTTATAAGGTTATTGTAGAATCTATCATGAATAAAATAATAGGTTTGAGAGTTTTTTCATAATATTCCATGTATGTTTAGCTTTAAGGGACTCATTGAAATGATTAAGGTTCTTTATCCCTATCCCTCCATTACAAATGGGAGTGCAACGGGTTTTCCAAGGAACATCGACAAGTTTCCTTTCAAGAGTGCTTCCACTCTAGACAAAATTATTTATGATTTGTTGATATTTTTTAATAAGTCAGTGGGCCATTTGTACACCATCATAGAATAAACCATTTTAGACACAATAGTGTGCTTGAAAAGACAAATTCGTCTTTCCATCGATAAGGTTTTTCCCTTCCAAGAGGATATTTGGTTACTGATCAGGTAAAAAATGCTTGAAAAGTAAGTGCTTTTGGTTTTCCCCTAGAAGATGGGAACCCCAAGGTGGTTAAAGAGAATAATCCTTCCTTTATCTCATGTTCATTCATGAATCAATTTTTCTAGGAGCGGGGAAATTTTTCGCAATGTAAATAAATGATTTACTCCAATTTATGGATTGACCAGAGACATCCTCATAATGGGAGAGGACATACTTAATCCTTTTTATGTTTTTCATATCGCCTTGCAGAAATAAAATTATATCATTAGAATATAATAGATGCAAGGGGACAATTAGAGTTCTAGAGTAAAATATTGGATTTATATTTCTATGATTAATAGAATCTGTGATAAGCCTACTAAGGTAGTCTTCGACAATAACAAAAAGGATAGAAGAAAGAGGGTCCCCCTATCTCACACCTTTTTTACAAGTGAAAAAACCCTTAGGGGAACCATTGATAAGAATAGAAATGAGAGAAGTGTTAAAATGGGTTTTTATTTTTCTAACAAGGCTATCATTGAATCCAATACTGTATAAAATATTGTCAATGAAAGTCCAATTAATGTTATCGAAAGCCTTCCTAATATCTAATTAATTGTCCACACTTTCCACTCTTTGATTCTTTTTTAACAATTTTTCACTTTCAGAGGCAAGGAATATACATCCCTGTATATTTGTTCCTTTTAAGAACCCAAATTGATTCTAGGATATAATCCTATTTGCAATAAGATCTATTCTCTTAGCTAAAAGATTGGATATAATTTTATAAATAGTGTTAATAAGAGAGATGGGTCTAAAAAGATGAATTTCTAATGTGTTTTCCACTTTAGGAATGAGGTTAAGAAATCGAGCATTGATACCATAATAGAGGTATCCATTATTAAAAAAATATTTAATTAGGTGAAAAACATCATTGGAAACAATGTCCCAATGTTGCTGAAAAAAAGCATTGTGAACCCATCAAGGCCAGGGGCACTATCAGGTTTTAGACAAAAGACCACTTCCTTTATTTCATTATCAATTGGAATACAATTCAAAAGGTCATTATCATTGCTTCCAACTAATAAAGGAATGATATTAGGCATTATATCCTTATCTTGAGAGGGCCCATTAAAAAGGTTACGAAATTAGTTAGTGACACGATTGTCCAAATCCCCTTCATTATCAATTATGAGATCCCCATCTTTAATTAAGTCGATAGGTTTGCTAGCCTTTCTAGCTCTTTTAAGAGAATTAAATAATTTAGTGTTTCTACCACCATCTTTAAGCCACTTGACTCTAAGAGTTTGTTTCCTGATAGTATACTTTTGATCAAGAAGAGTGTCATGTTTATTATGAATCTCTATTTCCTGAGTTGGATCTGTAGTAAATTCATTTTGATTTAAATCATTTTGAATCTGATTTAGATCATGATATAGGGAGATAATTTCAATATCACATTTTTGGATTTTGTCCTTGAACCAAACCTTTAATTTTTGCTTTATAATTTTAAGCTTCGTGATACAGGCAAAGGTATCATTAGTGCTAATTGAGTTCCAAGTATCCTTGACAATCTTGTTACAATATGAGTCAGTGCTCCGAGAATTATGCAACCGAAAAGGTTGAAAGGGATTATTGTCTATATATTTTAGGCTCATCAAAATTGGACGATGTTCATAATGATGTTTAGGCAAAGTAATACTAGAGATGGTGTGCCATTTATCATGATCATGGAAATTTGTGAAGGCTCTATCTAGTTTTCTTGCTAAATGTTTATTGCATTTTCTTCTATTCCAAGTGTATTTAGCACCAACTAGACTAATCTTGACTAGGTTATTCTTTTCAATACAAATTTTAAACTCTTTAGTGGAGAGATTAGAATGTAATTTTCCTAATTTTTCACTAGACCCAAGAATAGCGTTAAAGTCACCAACAATGACCCGAGGGTCTTGGATAATGTTGTTAAGGGAGGATATATTGTTCCAAAGAGTTGTCCTATCCTGATACCTACTGCAAGCATACACAAAAGTACAAAAGAAGGTATCCATATGAAAATTTATTTCACAATTTATGGATTGATTATAAACATTGTAAATATTAAAATTATTTATAGATATATTAGAAAAGATGCACATGGAGCCATAAGTGCTATTGTTAGAAGTGGAACCTATAAAATTATAACCATATTTCTCCAAACTATTAAAACCTAAAGTAAAATTGATTTTAGGCTTATATATAGCAAAACTCATAGGTTTATGTGTAAATAAAAAGTTCTTATGAGTTTGAAGGTTTCAGGATTAGCTATACCATGGAAATTCCAGTAGAAGATATTCATTTATACTTACGCATAGGGATGGGCCATTTATTTTTGTTACCTAAAGAGTTCTTCCCCCATTTTGATTTCCTTAATTTCTCGGGAGAGGCGCTATTTTCCTTTTCATTCTTTTCCTGCATGTACCTGGAAAGGTTAGGGGAAGTATCATTTATTTTCATACCTGTTGGGGTTCCTTCCTAATGAACTTGTGTGCCGCCCTCATCCTATTTTGTATCCATATGTGTCTTTTCTTTTTCAATGTTTTTAAACTGCTGGAGTTGTAGATAGAAGTGTTCATAACAGTTGCATGCAAGTCATTTGGCATGTCTAAAAGACCACCCCCTGTAATCTGCACAGACGTACTTTTATTCCTAGTGCCCTCTATGTCCTGTGTAGTCAGAGTGGGGTCCGACATGTGAGCAGATTTGCTCAACTAAGTTTTTGTATTTTATGCTCCCTGTCCTACTGTACTATCATGAGATGCACTGAAATAATCCTCCTTGAGATCAATATGTCCATTCTCATTATGTGTACCGCCCTAAAGTGAAGGATGCTTCATACTAGATAGTAGGTTCTATTTAAAATTAGAAGGAACCAGTTTGTGTACAGGGCCGCGTAACTCGTTTGCTTCAGTGGTCATCAATTCATCCTTCCATATTATGCAGTGAAATATTTGAAATCCCGGAGGTTTTTCTGATGCATTAAACACATACTTTCTTGCCTTTTCAAGTCAGGATCTATTGGGGTTTCAGTTACCATCACTAGATGAGTCAGAATCCACCATGAATCTGTTACTGCAACTTACAACTTTGGAAGAAAAATTCTTAGTGGGTTGAATATGTTCAAAGCCAGAGTCCAAAGGTATTTTAGAGGTTCCTAAATTAGAAGAAGAAACATTAAATTTAGGACCAAGATTCTTGCCTTCCAATAGGTGATCATTGTTAACATTAGGTCTATGAAAAATCTGATTTCCATCTGTATTCCCATCTTTTCCCTGTCTTGCATTTATGTTTTTCTCAATAGTATCAGCTTGTATGGAATTATCGACAGTTTCAAGGACCATTGAGACCATCTCATCAAAAATAGACTCATCCTCTATCCCATGTTCTTCCATATCAACCATCTCTTCTCATGTATGTTTGGGGGGTGACTTTGAGGTATAAGTATCATCACTCTTTCTAATCCATTGTTCCTTTTTCTTGACATGGTTTTCATCCTCAAAGCCTATTTTATTATTCCTTCTTCCTTTCCTAACTTCAGGCCAATAATTCTCATTAGAGGGGTGTTCTTGCTTTCTTATCACACGGTAATTGATAACAGTATGACCAATGATATTACAATAATCTCAAAAAGGGGGCCTATGTTCATACTCGATCCTTACCTCAGTCCTGTAGTCCTTGGCATTAAAAGCAATGACATGAGGAAATTTCGACTCAAGATTGACCTCCACCATGATTCTCGCATATTGTCCCAAATCACCATTCAGTGTTCTCAGATCAATCATTAGTGGGATTCCTATGCAAGAGGTGAGATCATTTAAAATTATGGGGTGCCAAAAATACCAGATTAGTCCATGCAATCGAATCCATATTTGTTCCATAGAATTTCTATGTGTAAATGGATTGAATGCATAATCCCAAGTGGATAGCCGAAGTACACCTGGATTCAGATGTAAATTACCATGCTTCCAGACACAATCTAACTCCCCTTGCGAGTGCAAGATAATGTGAAAATATCCTCTCCCAATTGGAATTAATTTCCAATTTTAAAATCCCCAGCAATGACCAATCCTTGGTTTTATCTCATTTGTTGGCCATGATTTGTCTCCTTGAAGATAAGAAACTCGACCAAGATTAGAAAACTTACATAATTGTTATCTCTGTAGTAGGGATTTAGGGTCCGCTTTAACCATAAATCCTCCATCCTCGAGATTTTTAATTCTTGGGGGCGTCATTGAGGAAGAATTTTGCAGATCCAGTCCTTTAAGTTCCTCAGGAAAGGAGATCCCCTTGATAGGTTGTTGTGAATCCTGAGTGCCATCTGTGGGTGGATTTGTGACCACCTTCACCATAGGTGATCCCTTTTGAAGGCTTTCTCCCAATAAAAATAAAAATAAGCCATTGTAGAAGAGATTCAATAGGCTAAACTGTAGTCATCGCCAAAAATCATGCAGTAGGGTTTTCTAGATAATCATTCGTGAGCTTGTCTCTCCATGTTTCACGATTCTCAGCATCAATTCAACTCCATCTCCAAGATGTGTCTATACGTTATATCATCAATTTACAGATGTAGTGACCAAAGTTAGCATTGGATGTTGATGATATAATTTTGACATTACCATCATATTCCACATACATGACTCTCTTGTAAGAGTTTTTACTCCCTCTCTTCCCGAGGTAGCTTAATAAGTATTGGGAACACTAGAACCTTGAATTTCTCATACCGTAGTATCATTCACAAGAACCTGTGAAACACATGGAAATTCATGATAGTGTGCATATTTTATTTGTATATTATTATCAATGTTTTTTTGATATTAATTTCCATTTTATACAAAAATAAAAATTAAGTAATTTAGTTATTTTATCTGGATTACCAATTTAGATATTTTGATTGATTAATTAAATCATTACATATCTCCCACTATTTTATAGAATTTAGGAACCCTCTATACTTGAATAAGAATACTCTCTCGCTTGATTATTCTAGTGGAAAGGATCAATAAAACTCCAATAACAGTCTATGAGCTATTGCTACACCACTACTCAGAGACTTCAAGGTATGAATTTGACTGGCCAACTACATTAACTCATATTTTTTTGATCTGTTGAGTGAAAAATCAGCTTCTAAAATCATAACTTGATTTACTAAAAGTTTTAATCTAAATTGATAGCAAGTCAGATACGTATAATCATTATTACCACATTAGTTAATTCAACCAACCAATCTCATAAGAAATCCTCAATATTAAGATTCACCCTCAATTATGGCTGACCGAGCACCCCGAAAACCTAGTTTTTTCCAAATTCGAACAATGGAAGGAGGTTATGACTTAATATTTCTTTTAGGGTTTTATTATTTTTAAGTGGAGAAACAAAATGATATTCTATTTCATATGCATGTTATATGCGACCACACTCACAGTTGACTATCTAGTAAATAGAAAAATATTCATCACATCACATATTCATTTTATTTATTCATGTTTATTTATTATTTTAGGTGATCACGCATAAAATACACATACACCAAAATAATAAACCATGAAAATAAAATAAAATGATTAGATGATCATGAAATGATACTAATGGGTGATCCATTGTGTAAATAATGGATCAACTTAGACCCTAGGGGTAAATAACTCAAGCTGCATCACTTTTAATTAGAGTTGTAGTGTTTGCCCATACAATGTGTCAATCTCATATCTGGTGGATCACCAAAACTAGGTGTGAAGTGTTTCACTACTCTCCTTCATTATACAATTATACTCACATGTGGGGAAGATGGTCTTGCGTGTACAAAATACAACTAATAATTGGACAAGGAATCCATTATATATATAATGACTATTATAGGATTTACAAATCTCCATTTATTAAACTAATTATTACAAACTATTGTAATAAATTAGACAAATGAATAAACTCCAGAAATGAATTGGTTGGTCCATGGTTCATGATCATTCAATATACATTAAACTCGTGTATTAAAATAAATTTATTAATAAAATTAAATTTACAATATTTGTAGTTAAGTCCCATTAATTAATTTAAATTTAAAACCTAAAATTAAATTAATTAATTAATTTAATTTAACAACAAAATTAAATTAATTTAACCTGAAAAATAAAAATTTGGTTTTTAAATAAAAAAATTAATAATTTATTTATTTATTTTTTAACATAAAATAAATAAATAAATAAATTTAATTTTTGATTCAATAAAATATAAATAGGATTTGAAAACTACGGGCAGAGCTTGCACGGGTTGGGATGAACCCGCAAAGTTCTATTTCGGGCCATGCAAACCCCATGAAAGGGTGTGTTCTGGGCCGGGTGGGTCCATTCAGACCCACCCAACCTGTTTTTGTGTATCATGGGTAAAAAAGAGGTTCAGGACGAGTTAAATCATGCCTTGGTCAACATAAAGGTGACTTCCATGCCCGGTAGAGGAGGAAGTGATAGGTTGGAAACCATATGACATTAGAGGGAAGACCAAATCCAGGTGGGATGTGGCTGAGCTTTCATCAGTGGCTGTAAGATATGAATCAAGGTGGAACTAGGAGAGGACTCCCTGGATGAGTGCACATTGGCCAGTCCGTGGAGGTCGTGGGTGCAGCAGAGGAGGGCCATGACCAACTCTTAACGTGGCATGCCAGGTAAGGCCTCATGGTGACTGCGACAGATTCTATCAAGGGAGAGAATCAAAACAGATGACCAGATATGGCCTCAAGAGTGGAAGTCGAGCGGTGATGGGTGTCCAACATTTTCACATGTAGTATTGAAAGCTGGACTAAAAGGAGGCGAAAGTGCCGCTAGTCTCATTTGGTACATGCACGTTTTCCTTGAAGGGAGGCAGAGTCCGTCTCACTATGTCAGTGTAGGGTAGTGGTGGATCCTATTTCTTGGTGTTCCAATGAAGGGGAGGATCCACAATGGATCATGTTGGGAGGGAATTTAGGAATGGGGTTGTTATATTAGGCGGTCTGACTGGTGGGGGGGGAGTCAGTAGTTGGAGACCAGTTTGGCTTCATGCGGTTGGACAGAGAATAATACCCAATTTT
This sequence comes from Viscum album, assembly GCA_963277665.1. Lineage (NCBI taxonomy): Eukaryota > Viridiplantae > Streptophyta > Magnoliopsida > Santalales > Viscaceae > Viscum > Viscum album. The sequence goes on along the minus strand of OY728153.1, from coordinate 1,543,880,386 downwards.
TAGTTCATCATCATCCCTTTTTTGAAAAAGCCCATAAAGAGGTTTAAAAAAAGATAACCTGTTGTGAAATTGATCAAACACTGATTGGAACTGCGAATCATTTCAAAACCAGAAATGTAATATCGATCATAGGCGAAGCGCATCGTTGAGAAAGTGAATGTCAAATTTGTGTATGATTATGATAATAACAAATGGAAATACAAATACAAAATAAATACAAGTAGAGAACACAATGTAGATCCAAAAGTCTATCCTATTTCATTAACTTGTTGCTATATTTATAGTGTACATGAGATCTGATCCAACGGTGAGAATATGAAAGGTTGTCCATTAAGAGTGGAATTAATTGGGAATTGAGGAGTTGTCATTATTGTCATAATTATGAAATCCATTAATAATTTTTCATAACACTCCCCCTTGGATTCCATAATTTCATGGAACCTTATTTAATCATCACATAAAAAAATCCTTGTCGGAAAAATAAGTGAATCCAAAATAAAATAATTCCATGTCATGCTACCTTATTAAAAAACATATCAGGAAAACCTAGTGGGAAAAACATGATGAAGGGAAAAATAGTGCATCATTACCAAATTCCCCTGATTATATCATTTAGTTGTGTCTTCAGGACATAAATTAATATTATTATTTAATTATGTATTCAGGACATGGGAGGAAGACCATAAGTAATAATCAATGGTCTCATTAAAATTAAAACTCATGGGGAGGACAAAAAATTTCCATTAATTATAGATATCAATAATAATTTATAACATTCCCTTGGATATATCTTATGATGTATGACTGCCTCATTAAAAACCTCATTAAGGAAAAACCCTTCAGGGGAAAACACTTGATTAGTGAAAGAGAGTGCAATAACATCAAGTCCCCAGAGTGTTTCCTCGTTAAAAACCTTATCAAGAAAACACAGTGGGAAAAACTTGATTAAGGGAAAAAGAGTATTACAGTTACATCTCCCCCTCATAATGACCATCACTACATTATTTAACTCATAGAATGTCCTTGATCAATTCATAACCAAAACATTCAGTTTTTATTTTTAGAATAATAATAACTTATACCCTTTAGATTTCAATTAATGGGGAAGAACATTAACTTGAATCATAATATGATTTATTATTATTTGAAAGGTACATATGCACATGTACATGTATATCCTTCAGGGATAAATAAAATGTGCATTTATATTTAATCTTTCTGTGATAAGTATGTTCTTCATCAACCCCTTATGTATGAAATATATCACTCTTGGAAGTAAGAGATTTAATTATTCATTAAGGTTAAAATCATTAGAAATTTTAATATTTCATTATCAGGATTATTAATTAAAAATACAAGGACATTCCATGTAATTTCATGATCAAATAATTCATTGATTTTAGAAAAATCTTCAAGATTTTAGATGTTTTTCCTAAAAACATAATAATATGATGAATAAAATTATTCATACATACCCTGGGATGATAAATTCAATTTACATTATTCTTTAACTTAATATGGATACATATTATTTAGTTCACCCCATAATTTATCAGATTGGGTGAATCTTTTATACTTATTATGATTCAGGAATTTCAAACCCTTCTGGGATTCATATATAAATATCCAAACACTCAAGGAAGAATATTTCTTATAATAAGATCATCAATATTCAATAGTCTTGATAGTTTGGATAATCAATCCAGAACATTATATGTTTAACATTTCATAAGTTCCTTTAATAATTTTGAATAATTATTGTGATGTCAACATCTATCAAAATACGTTTTCATCAATGAGTTTTAAAAGAATTCATAGAAAATATATCATCAACAACATTAGATTGAGATCTCATAATTTTTCAGGTACCAATATCACTTCAAGGACAATATCTTAAAAGATATAATGTTGTTGATGTATTCATTTTCCTTTTCAAGGGAAAATATATTTTTTGCTTTTTACTCATGATGAACAATGATTTTATATAATCTGTTCAACCACACGTCAGGTGTGTATAGTCAGACTATTGATTTCGAACACTTTACATTCATGTATATGTTTTGAGCATCATTTCAATGGTTATTCATGACCATATAATATATGATACTCGAAATTTCATTTAATAAACCTTCATAGCATGCAATTTTTACTTACCAGCCGAAAATAACAGATGTGATCATTTATTAGATGCATCTTTCATATAGACGGATCACAAGGTAGGTGGGCGCACCCATATATACTTCTTCATAAGTATATAGGAAATTTATTTCCATAATAGATGCTAATTATATAAATAATTTACCTAAAAAATGGGTACCTCATGGTAAATTATCATATTGGGGGAATTCATAACGACTTAAAGATGATAAATTCATTGAAAATTTTGTAGACATGCATCTATTAAATGAATTCATCATTCTCCCCCTGATGGATGTCTAATATTTCATCAATAAGTCAATGCTTGTGTATACTTGAATCAACATAGTTCATTATAATTGATCCCAGATGGCCTAAATCATCATGTCATATATTTGAAGTGGCAGGATCAGTAAACTTTTGGTTTACCATTATTGATTCAATTGTACAAAACAAATTATTTATAATCACTTTTATAAATGCTTGTTATATATCGAGGTACCACTTTTGTCTCCATATGATATTCATTTTCAAGAATACCATCCATATATCTTATTGGGACTTTAGATATAACAAATCATTAAGAATTTGTACTACCAGGAAGGAATATATTTCCCCCCCTGGAGTCATTTATTAATTTTATCTACCGGTAAATGCACTTATATGAGAATATAATAACGCATATATGAGTTTTTTTATGCATTTAATCAAAATAATATTTGTAAATATTTTTATTTTAGATCGATGCATATAAGATCCCCAGGATATTTCCTTATGAAAACTCATATTTGTCCTTATAAGTTTCACTTATAGTGGTTGATGAATTCATAATATAATCAAAATGGGTTAGGCCCATCACCAAGGAGATTATTTCATAATTTAGAACTTCTGGCCAAAATATTTTGGAACTTTGGGCCTAAATATTATTTTACAATACATCTACCTAGGATAGAAACACCCACGTATTTTGAAGCAGGTGAATGTGGTAGAGATAATCAATGTGGAAGAATATTCCAGATTCACGGAACACCTTATCGCCATCTAAAATTATAATTCATAAACAACATTCACTTTATCAAATGAAAGATAAATAATTTGATCAAACCTCATCAACTCTCAAATATTCATGATATCATAAATCATAAAAAATCATGAAAAATTAAATTTGCTTCATGGAATGAGATATAATAATTAATACTACATTCACACCGGGGAATTCATTCATTCATCAGATTTCATGATCCATGAATGATAATTTATTATTTATCAATAATGATCATCCTATATAAAATATAAATTTTATTGATTATGATGATCATTTATTTAACCAAATTAGGTGGTAAAATCATTTTCATAATATATATTTGATTATCAAAACTATACAATTCAATCATTTCATTTATGAATTATATGAACAACAACATCCATTTTAGGGGATAGATGAATTACATGAGATGATATTGATAATCCATAAGAATATGATAAATAATAATTTTCCCCTAGATATTGTTGCTGCGGGAAGAATAAATGGTAAATGAATATATTCTTCAATATAACGTCAAAGGACATTATTTTCATATCATCCTTCAGGGATACAATATTTTATAAAATATCGATAAAATTCATTATGCTCTATAAATTTTTACTATCATAAAACCACTTCTGGTGGTTATATTTTTCTTATTTATTATAAAAAAATACAACACAATGATCATTCACAAACCATCATATTCACCTCGAACATTATTTAAAATAAAATCAGGTATATTTTCATTCACATAGGGGAATGTAATAAATCATTTTCACTAAATATTCTCATTCACTCCTGGGAATAAAATAAAATTATTTGTTTGAGTTTTATAGTGTCTTCAGGGCAATTGCATGAATATTCAATTCAGAAATTTCATCAATTTCATCCACTTTGGTGGATTAATATATATAAAATATATTTATGCTTGTTCATCAAGAATATTTAATTTCTCTAAAACATTTTATAATAAATAAAAGAAATATAAAACAAATAAAATAAATATATACAAATATTTAAATTAAACATCATCTCCATCATGACCCATTATATAGTATAATAAAACAAGACACCTTCAGTGTGAACAAGAAATTAGAGATATAAAATTTCATGGTTCATGGAATGATTAGCGAACTTCGGATTGACATACAAAAGGTACGCGATGATCATCAAACTTCGAGTCGACGTACGACGGGTACATGATGTTCATCAAACTTCAGCTCCACGTTCGATGAGTATGAAATTTCCATCAAACATCGGCTCCACGTATGAGAGGTACACGATATTCATCAAACATAGGCTCGACGTAAGGCATGTACACGATGTTCATCAAACTTTGTCTCGACATACGACGGGTACGTGTTGTTCACCAAACATCGTCTCAATGTACAATGGGTATGAGATGCTCATCATTCAATGGATTAATGTAGAATAGGTACGCGATGTTCATAATTCAATGGCTCTATGTACAATTAGTTCGCGATGTTAATCAATCAACAGATCAACGTACGATGGGTACATAATGTTCATCATTAAACGGCTTGACGTACGATGGGTACGTGATGTTCATCAATGAATGGATCAACGTACGATCAGTACATGATGTTCATCATTCAACCACTTCTGGTTTTGTAGCTTTTTATTCATTTGATGAATGATTTTTATCTAAGCTCCTACTACATCTCTTATTAATCAAACACTTTCTCTCTAAGGAATGAAGTGATAATTTTCAACCGTGAGTCATTACAGCTCTTCAGAGGCTCATTATTTTTCCTGAAACAAAATATTAAGAAAATCATATATTATTTTCATATTAATCAATAGGGGAAAAATAAATGTAACAAGATATTAAATATAAAATAATTCTCACCTTTTGATGTAGCTCCTCAAATGAGTGGATTCGATGGGCATATGGAAGAGTATGTCAAAATAAGAATTCTTATAAAAACATTTGACATACCTTTTCTTATGAGATTTTTCTTATGCTGGTGATGGGGATGAAGACAAGGACGTCATGATTTGCAATGAAAAGAAGATGATCATGCTAATAACGTGTTGTTAAATTGATCAAATTCCGATTGAAACCATAAACCATTTCAAAACCGTAAATGTATGATCGATCATAGCTGAAGCGCATCATTGAGAAAGAGAATTTCGAACCTGCGTATGATGATGATAATATAAAATTGAAATAAAAATACAAAAGGAATACAAGTATAGAACAGAATATAGAGCCAAGATTCCATCCCATTTCATTATCATGTCACCGTATTTATAGAGTACATGAGATCTGATCCAACAGTGAGAATATGAAAGGTTGTCCATTAAGAGGGGAATTAATTAGTAATTGAGGAGTCATCATTATTGTCATAATTATGAAATACATTAATATTGTTTCATAACCCCATTTTTGGGTCTTCTTGGTGACTCCCTTTCCTCTAATTTTTGTCTTTTTGACACTCATAATAAAAATAAGATTATTATTATAATAATTAATTATTATTGACTGTTAAAAAATACCCACCAGCTAGAAAATGATTCGGCCACCGAATTCTAGCTGGAATCTAGCCAGAATGTTAGTGTAAATAGAAAATCATGTTTCATCCATCTCAGGATTAAAAAAGAAATATATTTTCTCAGTTTTTGAACTCACTAAAATTGAGATTCAATTCATATTAAAACATTGGATGGTCATAACTTGGCCATATGATTTTGGATTTTCTCACCATTTTCAGCATTGGGGACCAAAACGATGCCCTCATTTAAAATTAAAAAAATGTAATTTTTCTTGGAATAAAATATTCGCGTGTGCCTTTGATACAACTTGAAGGTACCAAGAATGCAACAAAATCCCCAAAAATGGTATTTTAAAATTTTTCCACCCATGATCGGCTTGATTTTGTTATCATCAACAAAACACTGTCTGATTAAATCTCAATGATATTATGTGATGAATTTTAACAAAAAATTATAAAAATAAAATAATTGGTTCGATCTGAATCCATGCTTGATGTTTTCTCATCACCGATGATCATTGCTTGGAGAATACAATGCTGAATTCATTTAGATCTTTGAAACAAGCTTCAAGTTTCCGTAAGAGTGCTGATCATAGAATTTCGAGTGCTAGCATGGAGATACGACAATGCCTTTGTTGCTCCGACGATTACCACGTCACCTCTCTTATGATACATGAGGTATAGATTGATTTATTTCTGATGGATTAGGAGCTTCAATGTCAATGATTTTGGAGAGAGAAGAAGGGAGAGAGGTTGTAATCCTTGTGTAGATAATAGAATTTTCTGACAGCCTCTCCTCCCCTATTTATAGTGTGTTATAAAATTACCCAGAATTGCCTCCCTAGCCCCTGGATAATTAACCCACTATAAAAATGATTTAATGACTACTATAATGATCCATAAATACCATTTATATTATTATAAAATTTTCTCAATATAATAAATATACTACATTATAATACCCAATCCATTAACTTGACTCATCGTTCCTACAAATATTAAATGAATCTTGAATATTTTAAAATAATATTCATTCAAATAACATTTTCATTGTATTAACCATAAAACTTATAAATACATTGAATAAATAATTTAAATTCCAATTATTCTTAGCATTAAGAATATGAATTTATTTATTTATTTGGTGACCGTTTATCCTTGGACAAAACTCGTACCCCAGTGGTGGGTCCCAGCATGTCTTATATACCTATTTAATTAAACATGGAAGATTATTGAATAAAATGTTCTGTGTGACCCTCTAGGACCTTATCTCAATAGAATTGAATATTATTCACAGACCAAGAGTAAGATCTAACAACCCATCATAGCCCCTAAAGAGATAAGGATATTCATAGCAGTGATAACCAACCAACGGACATGCACTATGTAGTATAATCTCATTATCTTTAATATATCATAAAGAAATTTGCACACATGTTTCATAATTATTTATTTATTGTTTGTTGATCTAATTGGATGAATTTACCCTCGACTTCCATGACCATGGTCTTATGAAGGTACTACTATCCTGATCAACTAGGCCCCAGATACAACTTACCAAAAAAGTTTGGGTCAAGACCCTTTATTAAGAAAAGAAAAACACAATAGAAACCCCCTTTTAAACTGGGTATGGGAAACCCATAACACACAGTAGATCTAGAGGGATCAAACCAATATAAAACCCAATACAAAAGTTTGAAAACTTAGAGAGAGGACTCATTACATTCCTGAAGTTGAGATAAAAAATTAAAAAAAAACACCATTCCCACAAAAGTGATCCAAACCCACACATGATCCCGACTCAAACCCGAAGACCGACCACCAGTTTCATCACCGACCATTCATTGCCAGACAAACTCGATGTTCACCACCCACTCGTAGACTGACTAACGCCAGTCTCCCCAATGCTCTGCAGCGTAAATCAACCGATATCAAAACAGATCTACCTCTGAGTCAAACAATTGGAATACACTCCCTGTGGAATTAGAAGCCACCAAATAAGCCCAGGGGGAGCACCATCAAGAAGCCGCATAGGGAGACACTGCCGAAGACTAGAAGGTTCCCACTGCTGGACCGTTCCACACTGCCATCTCAAGAACCATCACACCAGGACCTATTCTGACGAGATCTGGGATTCCAAACCAGATATGGCTTAGTAGAGGTATACCACTGCACCACTGACATGATTCCACTATGAACCATTGAAACAATGATCGCACCTTCATTGGCCTGATGCAACACCATCTGGGAACCTACCACATTACCGAACCCAATGACAAGGGGCGGATGGAAAAATCTAGACCATTGAAACTGCCCATTCATGCTCCACACCATACGAGTTCATCTCACAAATCAATCCCTCAACCACCAAGATACATCTTCATTAACCTATAAGAGAAAAATAATCTCTTGAACATTCAACCAATTACATACCCGAAATGATGCACCCAACAAAAGATACCACACCAGGATTTCATTATCATGGTTTTCGACTTGCATCAAAGTAGGCGATCAAATGGAACACATTGATAATGATCCCAAGAAAATAGTATAATAAACAATTCCATAGATATGAAAATAAAATGAAACCCAAAACATGTGATGTTCTTATTGGAGGATATATACTCATGATATCACTACTAGAGATCACCAACTTAGAACTTCATGATAAGAAGTCTCAATAATTATGATCCCTAGGACATGATAGTCAAATATCATCTACATTTAGTCTGTATAACGTATCTGGACCATATAACCTTTGTTTAAAAGTAATTTCATAGTATCTAGAGTTTCTCATTACAGCATTGTATCTTATATAACCATTTTATACAAAAAATTAATCTATGAACATTACTATTAAATAGTGGATGCAAAAATGTATACGAAATAATGGTAAGAATACATCATATATATCTAACTGCATACACTATATGGTAATAAAAATTATTGCACAATTGGTTCTAGGGAACCCACAATTACAAAAAAAATATTTTTTCCTTATAAGATTTTAATTGGGTTGCCCCTATTTTTTCCTTTTTTTAGCCCTTGCATGACCCAACTCCCCCTTCCTATTATTCTTTAAACCCCTTTATAGGGGTGTTATTTATAAATGTTTGCTATGTTTTTATGTATTATTTTTCATCCAGTAATCTCTTTTGGTATTCTTTGATCTTTTTTATAATTTCTTTTTCATCGGTTAGGGATTTTGATTTTGATTCCATCAAAGAATGGTGGAATTGGATACCTATGATAGGTCCTTTTCTCTACCTAGGAATTGGGTGACCTGAGAGGTTTTCTGCACTTCACCATATACTATTTCATTGAGTTATTTCACCATGGTAAATTTAAAAATATTTAAACATTGAATTAAATTATTATCAAAAATATTTATGTCGTTTCATTGGGGAATATGGTCGATTTGAGGTTAGGAATGTGTTGTAGGTTGTTGGAAAGCATTTTTAAAAGTTTTAACACGATGATATCATTTTGTGATATTTTGGGTTTTATTAATTTGTAAATATATTTTTTTATTAATTTATAATTTTTTTGAGTTTAAAAAATTAATTATAAGGTAATTATAATTAATTGATTTCCAATGGTTTGGTTGGGAGATAAGACCCTATATATCTCAAATGATCTTGGATATGCCAGGGAGCTACATCCTATCCTTGGAGATTAAATGGAAAGATTCATAATGGTTGGTGGTATAACATACCTAACCTATAGTATTTTTTTCATGTGTATTGTGGAGTTTGAATACTTATGCTTAATCTTGAGAGTGTCTCCCTAGACTAGTTTATTCCAATTCAATGTTTAATTAAATTAATTTGGTCAATTGTAATGGATGGGAACCGAGGGCTATGAATAACCACTTGCACTAGATTGATTCCTTGATCCCTGATGGATAATTTCAAGAGCCTTGAGACATTTAGTAGTCTCCATACCTCTCTTAGGAGTTGTGGCTAGACCTAGTGGGGCATATCAACCCTTGTACTAACCTTGGTGGACTGACCTTAGGTAGACTAAGACCAAGTTGGGCGAGTAAAACATCCTAGGGTGATGTGTGGACCGAGATAGTCCATGACATATCTCTTGATCTATTTTACTAGTTCAAATACCCCATGTATCCAATGAAGACACACTACCCTATTGATGATGTTATGGGATGAGATGTCATAGTGCAATGCATGTTGACTCGAGACCCTGGTAGAGGCTGAGGATCCATGTGAGTGAGCATACACAATACTGATATTGAGGAGACCTAGAGGGTGCCCTGATGATAGACTAACCCTTAGTGGGTATATATGACCTATGGTTTCCCTTAATCTACATGTCTTTCTACATGAAAACTAAATCCAACATCATGATAATATGGTTTCAAGGATTCAACTAATCATTTTTCTTTAAGATAAGTTTGAATTCATTTAATAGTTAAATTATAATGGCTAGACATAGATAATTATAAATACAACTTAGTTCTTCATGGATGTTCTTCCCCCATCTTCTTTTGAAAATGAGTGCCCAGGATGCATATGAATTATCCTTACCTATCTTCTACATTGGATTTCAGTTCTGGAAAAATCTCGAGTGTATTAAACCAATATGATGTATATAGTCAATTATAATTTAAAATTTTATTTTAAAATTGGTTATTGATTATAGATCCTTGGACTACTAGTAAGATTAGGATAAAATATTGAATATTTCTATTACTATAATGCCTAGTGTATTTGGGATTCCACCTTATTTTGAGAAAAAAGAGGATTTTTCCAAGTGATTCTTAGAACACATCTTAGATAGTGTATCACTTAGGATGCCACGATTTAAAGGATGTAGGTGATTCCATGGTTACTAGGTGGATGAATTTACATCAACCAATAGATACTTGATACTTCCCTCAGTATTCATGATGATCTCCTTGATTAATGCCTAGGGTACTCCCTAGAATTAGGTGGACACACTGTGGTTTTATTTCCCTGACATATCTAGTAAAAGAATATTGATCCAATGCATGTTTGATGCCAATTTATCATCTCATATTAGGAGAGTATTCCTTAAATATTACCTAAGGGTCACCCATATTAGTAATTCATTCTAGTTTCCATTTTATGATTGACTATAGTTTTAAACCTAAGAATCTTACTACAGACTAGAGTATGGAATGAAAAGACATCATCAGAGTTCCATTAGTTTCTCACGCCTTGAGGGGGATTCCTAGGATTCCCTAGATCCAACTCAATGGCTTATTGGAAAATGTCCAGCTACTACATGGAATTCAATATTATATTTAGCTGAGGAGAGTACTGGTGATCCCTGGTCTAGGGATTATTTTCCTATGTGGTGACCTATCATGTTCAAAGAAATTATGATGACAAAAAAATAGGTATGGTCTGATCAGGGAATGTATAATGACCTCAATACGACATTGTTTTTTAGTTTATTTTCAGTATTTTGTTTTTATTATTATCATTTTTAGTCAAATAGATCACATTAAAATACACTTCTTCTACTACATATGTATGTGAGTCCATGCTGGTGGTTCCCTAATGAGTTATGTACTTACACCCTTATTGATCGTCAATTTCATTGGGGTACCAAAACATAAATTCAATTAGTTGAGGATCAAGATGGGATGAGGTTTGGTTTTGATTAATTGAATTAGCTCTGATATGTATGTTGTAACGCCCCGACACCAGTTACCTAGAGTCGTTCATTACTGCGTAACATTGGCATGATAAAAAAGATCAAGTCTCGAAAGACCGAATAGTTTAGTATCCTTGGAAACACTAGATACATTCATAAAAGTTACATTACATAATAAAGTGAAAAACTACAATAACATGGTCTCCATAGTCCACACTCATATCCCCTTATGACTATCCCTGTAGGTCATTCATAAAATACTTCTTCACATCCTGGAAAATATTAAAACATTGAAAGGGGTGAGATTAGCTGCTCAGTAAGGATAACAATATATCAGATGCTTTTATAAATAAACATTAACATTTAAGAAAATGTATAACTAAAAAAAACCCTTTTAAACTTGAACTTCAGCATAATATGGAAAAAATAAAATGAAATAATGCCATTTACTTATTCACATGGATATTCTACTAGTCGAATAATCACATGAAATATCAATAACCACTTTCATAATGATGGAATTCATAATGCCAGACTATCATAACCACATATCCAAGGCCTCGTGCCTAGACTACAAATAAGATTTTGTCAAGGCCTCGTTCCAAGACACTAGTTTGTCTCATTAGACCTGCCGATGCATCGAGGAGCTATAGCAGGCTCCACCAGTCACTTATTAAGTCTAATGGATTCCTCATATGTATACGTTTAAACATATAATAAACCGTAACATAATCGTATAACATAAAACATGCATAAAGGAAACTTAACATTTCCACATTTCAATCACAAGATATCAATACAACACATTGATATAATAAAAAAATTATCAAAACCATTTTCAATACCAAAATAAAAGAAAATTAAAACTGGGTATTTATTTTTCATTTAGAAAAAGTTATGGCTTGTAGAATAAGCTGAAACTAAAATAATGGTTACGGTGGTAGAGAAGTCATTGTCACTGCATACATATGACAAGAAAAACATTCCTTTTTTCGTTTAGTAAAACGCATCATATAAAAAGATTCCTTTTTAATAAATGTAAAAGTTAAAGGCGTTTATACACCGTACAGAAGAAATTTGTGTATAAAACAAAATATTCCTCAATGAATGGAGATTGAGACAAAGTCCCTTACAAAGATCATTTTTTAAAAATAAAGTAAATCTATTATGTGTATTCAGTATAAGTACACATAAAGAAATTACAAATACAAGATAGGACATAATAATATCATGACATAATTTAAAAGTAGGAGATTAACCCAAAGAATCGAAATTGGGTTAAGAAGTTCCCTTACCTCGTGTCTGACTTGACTCAATAGTTATTTAACCTCCTGAATAATAAACTAGAGTTAATTTATACTTTCTTAAGAACATTTTTCAATTTAATTATTTCTTTTATATCAATTATTACCATGTTATGAACATTATGTAATTATTTAAGTTAATAAATGTCGTTTTGTCGATCTTTGGCACTTGAGTCAAAAATAAACTTCTTATAATTACTAGTTGTTCATGTGAAAAAATATCCATTATATCCAGAATTATATTAATGATGTAGGTATCATATGTATCATATATATCCAGTATATACATTCATTTATAATATTACATAACATTTAGAGGTAAAAATGAAATGCACCGTTCATGGAGATGGTAAGCCGTATGTACGCATGAATGCTACTTTCATTTCTATTTCATATTTAATGGAATGAAATTATAATTATATAAAGGTATAATATAATTACAGTATAATAAAATGTATAATACCATTTAACCCATCCTTCATACGTCCCACATATGACATTAACGATTCAAATCACTTTGAGGGGGCGGTAGTCCGCACTTCGTAAAATGAAATTATCGCGTTTACCCATAATGGAAATCGTAAAGGTATGCCATAAATGAAAAATATAGAATCATAAGGAAAACAATAAAATTAATATATATCATATATAAAAATATTGTCATCATAATGGACACCATGAGAGGTGTTAAAATAAGATTAAACAATCATCGTTTCGTGAGGCAGAAATTCACCAACCACAGAAACAGTATGTTCTTTAACCATTAGACGAATGTGTGTGTAATTGTAAATCAAATAATTCTCATAAAAACATCCTAGTATATTTAATATACTGGTATTTTTACAAAAGAAATTAATAAAAAGAGTTAAAGGGGTTGGAGAAGCAAAATAATACAAAATAACATAAGAGAAGACATTACCTTAAAATCAGGTAACTCTTTTTTGATTTGAGTCAAAGGATTCCTTGTGATAACTTCTGCACAAAGTGAGGCTTATAGGAGTAAGAGATGAGAGTTTATAAAGTATTTTGGAAGAGGTTGGCCGAGCCAAATGGCTTTGATGGTGTGAATAAGGTGGTAGAGGTGGGGGCCTTTTATAAGAGGAGAGGAAGGGCACTCTTGGAAAGTAATAAAATGATACATTATTATGAAGTTATTTTCGGATTTCAAAGGTCCCAAAATTAAATATTTTGAGGATAAGGTGATAAGGGTTCAAAATATACCCATCCAATAGGTTTTTTACAAGTTTAAGTCTTATATTTTACATTATCTTTTCATTTTATTTAAATCGTTAATTAATGAGGTAATCACTACATCATCATGGTGTCAAAAAATATTTATTTTATTTAATGTATAAATATTATAAAACAAATATCATGATGTAGGAAATTGTTTTATCTTTCCAATGAATATTTATAGTTGAAAATTTATTTTATATTACCCCATTTATTAATTGTTTTAGTAAAACAACACATGTTTGTGACAATTTTATTTTTACTTTAAATAAAAAGTTATTAATGTCATTTTTTTACCCAAGTGGATCCATGGGGTCCCCAAGTTGACCCATGGATTTTCTTGGTCAGAAATGACTCATCCAATAAGGGTAGGACATGTGTCAAGGTAATTTCATATTATTATAACATCATTTTTACATTAAATTTCACTAATTACCTTTAATGGCGATTAATAAAACTTAAAAGTTACTATTCACCAAAAATTATTTTCATCTCATTGAACCAAATTTTTCTTTCTAATGACAACCATGTATGTCCGATTTTTGAAATTCAATACACAGAAGTGGTAATGTTTCATTTATACGAAAAATTAGTTTTTAAACTACCACTTAGTGGTTTCACTATTCATCAAAAATTGAAGTTTTTCTGAAAAATACCAAAAATTCACTCTAAGATATACTTGATATTCCAAATTCAAAAATGAGTTCTATTTTACAAAATTCAAAACATATATGTTTAATTAATTAATTTAATAATTAATTCCCGCTGTCATAACAAATAGCGTGTTTTTAAAAAAAATATGTATCAAAAGATTGACAATTGTTTATGTCCAATTTCAAAGTGAAATTAATTCTAATGACCACCATTGAATAAAATGGTAAAAATATATTCTAATTATACTTTAAAACCACTCAATAGTATAATTTATCACTATAAATTATTTTGATTAAAAAAGTTGTTTTTAAGTATTTTTCACTATTCATCGAAAATTGGACGTTCTCAGAAAAATACCAAAAATTCAACATAGGATAATTTTTATATTAAGAATCCAAAAATGAAGTCCATCTTGAAATATAAAATTTATATAATTTTAGAAAGTGGTTATTACTATTCATAACGGCTACTTTGATTGGTCGCAGTGTGTTAGAATCTCGAAATTGGGTACAATGCAAGCTATAACATTATTGAAAGAGAAGTGTATCGTGGAATCTTGGGGTGTTACATTCTGTCCTCCTTCAATAAATTGCGTCCTGACATTTTGAAATCTTTTTTGAAAATAAAAGGTTGAAAATAGAAATTACCTTTGTGGAAAACCCACATCGGAAATAAGGTTAATAAAATTTAGCCTTAATAAGAGGGAAAGGGAAATGGAAAAAGTCACCACCAAATTATGATCTAGATTAGGAGAACATTGGTGGAAATTAGAGACATATAATTAGAGGAAATACGTAAATATTTTTAGGGAGTGATTGAGTTCATCAATCACAAACAAGTGTAAAATTGAGGGTCTCAAAGCCTTCAATCTATGGTGGTTTAAAATATCATCAGTTCAACAAAACATAAGGTATTAGGATAACACATTTTTTGTCTTAACATCCCTTTACTAAAGTTTAAGAATTAATTTATTCATAGAATAAGAGATAGGTATATATATATATATGCTTTACAAGTAGAGTTTCAACCATCAACTAATTTCTACCACAAACTCATCCTTCTCTCAAAAAGATTATAGAACTCAAAAATATTATATTTATTCTAATCGTACAAGTTTCAAAATATTAACACATACCATTAAGATTAGGAAAACTATTTTTTTAATAACTAGGTACTACCTGTAGGATAGTGGTAGGTAATAAAGGCCTGTCACACTATGGTTGCGGGTTCGATTCCTGCAGCTTTGTCCGACGCGATGGGTTATCCCCCAACCTGCAGGTTGTCCTTTTCCTAAAACTATAGTATTATAATATTACAAAAATAATCTTCAGAAATGATTTAACCTTAAATAATACTATCCAAAGTTCAACTTAATCCATTCCAACCTATATAGTCATCCAAAATACTTCTGTCCAAACTCACAGTCCAAATTTTATAAGGAATGTAAACACAATGAAGATCCTTTTTACTGCTTAATAACATGTGAACACCTTCATCATGTATTATTTTAAAACACCGCAACATCCTAAATTACCATAAATCCTTTTTTATTACATTCATGATCCCTTATTCCTTATAAAATAATAGATATACTCCTTCTATCCAAAAATGTATGCAAATCATTAATCAGTTTCAAGGAAGGCACAAATAGCCAATATAATTTATCCAAATCAATCTTGTATTATTCCAAACTCACTATATCTGTATCAGAACCACATTATGGTTTATCTTTCTCTCAACCATATATTTTCCAAAAATTTAACCTTCTATTGAGTCACTTTTCTTGGTTCCACACAATCTCAAGTCCTTGATGAAATAGTACTGCAGTACAATCCTTATATACTCCATAGTTATTATAACCAGTACATCATTGATACAACACTCAAATGAAATATTTCTTTAATAACAACATAATAACTCTAATAATTCCTCCACATCTGCGGTAGTATCATAACTTGATTATTATCCAATAACATCATTTGAGGCGTACTATGATTATTTGGATATTGGTTTGCGTAGTGTCCCCACTCCTTGCAGATAAAGCATTATACATTTGAAACATTTTTCTTACCCTTGCAGTCATGCACTTGGTGTCCTTTTTCTCCACACTTATAACAAACTCCCATTACCTTTAGGAAATTTCTATGGTGTTTCTTCCCACAATTATCACATATTGGAAAATTATTCTTCCCCCTCATCCCTTTACCCATCATTCTCTCTTCCATCCTTTTCTTCCCTTGCTTCGCTTCAAAGCCACAGGACTCAGAGAATTCTTTACTTATCTTATTAACACATGATACTATCTCATCATATGTTGAGACCACATGGGAGACTATTTCCCTTCTAAATGTTGGATTAATACCATGAAAGATATGATCCTTCTTACTCTTTGGATCATACGTATTACTGGAGTTCACATTCCTTCTACTGGGCGTCATTTCTATACAATGGCATAAACTAGGTTAGTTTATGAATTGCAATGAGTAATTCCAAACTTGTAAAATACATAACGTAAATTTAACGGTTTATAGATGTAATCCATAATCATAAAAATGTTTTCATTGAGTAAGTATAAACTTATAAACCTTCATAGTGGTTTATAATGAAAATGAGAATTATCCTAAGCATATCCCCCAGGAGTGTCGTAACCAAGAGTGATGCAAGGCCCGTTGTTGTGCACCTGTTCCAGTTCAAGTCTTGATCAAAGCAGTGTTTGCAGGTTTTACCCCTAGATACATCTGTGCCAGAGCCGCCTCTACCTGCTCGTATCCAGACAGAGATATATTGCTCGGAAAACTCACAAAATCTCTATAATACCAAAATTTTAGGAAGTTCTTATATACTAATCCTCAAAGTTTATCTTAGTTCTATGTGCTATAATTAGAGTTTATCTAAATATAGATTCCAAGGTTAGTACTAAACTGCCTCTAATACCAACTGTCACACCCTGACCCCAGTTACCCAGAGTCGGTGCATTATTGCATATCATTGGCATGATCACAAAGATCAAGTCTTGAAATACCGATTAGTTTAGTAGCCTTGGAAACACTAGATACATTCATAAAAGTTACATTACATCATAAAGTGAAAACTACAATAACATGGTCTCTATAGTCCACACTCATATCCCCTTCTGACTATCCCTACAGGTCATTCATAAAATAATTCTTCACATCCTGGAAAATATTAAAACATTGAAAGGGGTGAGCTCAGATGCTCAGTAAGGATAACAATATAGTGGAAGCTTTAATAAATAAACATTAACATTTAAGGCAATGTATAACTAAAACAAAAGACTTTTAAACTTGAACTTCAGCATAATATGGCAAAAATAAAATGAAATAATTCCATTTACTTATTCACATGGATATTCTACTAGTCTAATAATCACATGCAATATCAATAACCACTTTCATAATGATGGAATGCATAATGCCAGACTATCATAACCACGTAGCCAAGGCCTCGTGCCAAGACTACAAATAAGATTTTTTCAAGGCCTCGTGCCAAGACACTAGATTTTCTAGTGAGACCTGCCGATGCATCAAGGAGATATAGTGGGCTCTACATGTCACTTACTATGTCTAATGCATTACTCATATGAACACGTTTAAACATATCATAAACCATAACATAATCATATAACATAAAACATGCATAAAGGAAACATAAAATTTCAACATTTCAATCACAAGATATAAATACAACACATTGATATAATAAAAACATTATCAAAACCATTTTCAATACCAAAATAAAATAAAATTAAAACTTTTTATTTATTTTTCATTTAAAAAAAGTTATGGCTTGTAGAAGAAGCCGAAACTCAAATAATGGTCACGGAGGCGGAGAAGTCATTGTCGCCACATACGTATGAGAAGAAAAACATTCCTTTTTTTCGTTTAGTAAAACACATCATATAAAAATATTACTTTGAATAAATGTAAAATTCAAAGGGGTTTATACACCGTATAAAAGAAATTTGTGTATAAAACAAAATATGCCTCAATGAATGGAGATTGAGAAGAAGTCCATTACAAAGATAATTTTTTTAAAATAAAATATATATATTATGTGTATTCACTATAATTACACATGAATAAAGTACAAATAAAATATAGGACATAAAAATATCATGAAATAATTTGAAAGTAGAAGATTAACCCAAAGAATAGAAATTGGGCTAAGAAGTTCCCTTACCTCGTGTCTGACTTGACTCGATAATTCTTTAACCTCCTGAATAATAAAGTAGAGTTAATTTATACTTGCTTAAGAACCTTTTTAACTTTCATTATCCCTTTTATATCACTTATTACCATGTCATGAACATTCTGTAATTATTTAAGTTAATAACTATCGTTTTGTCGATCGTTGGCACTTGAGTCGAAAATAAACTTCTTATAATTACAAGTTGTTCATGTGGAAAAATATCCATTATATCCAGAATTATATTCATGCTGTAGGTATCATATGTATCATATATATCCAATATATACATTCATTTATAATATTACATAACATTTGGAGGTAAGAAATGAAATGCACCCTTCATGGAGACGGTAAGCCATACGTACGCATGAACGCTACGTTCATTTCTATTTCATATTTAATGGACTGAAATTATAATTATATAAAGGTATAATTTAATTACAGTATAATATAATGTATAATACCATTTAATCCATCCTTTATACATCTCACATATGGCATTAATGATTCAAATCACTTTGAGGGGGCGGTAGTCCGCACATCCTAAAATGAAATTATCGCGTTTACCCATGATGGAAATCGTAAAGGTATTCCATAAATGAAAAATACAGAATCATAAGGAAAACAAAAATAAAATATATATCATATATAAAAATAGTGTCATCATAATGGCCACCATGAGAGGTGTTAAAAGAAGATCGAACAATCATCGTTTCGTGAGGCGGAAATTCACCAACCACAGAAACAGTATGTTCTTTAACCATTAGACGAATGTGTGTGTAAGTGTAAATAAAATAAATCTCATAAAAACATCCTATTATATTTAATATGTGGGTGTTGTTACAAAATAAAGGAATAAAAAGAGTTTAAGGGGTTGGAGAATCAGAATAAAACAAAATAACATAATAGAAGACATTACCTTAAAACCGGGTAACTCTTTTTTGATTTGAGTCAAAGGCTTCCTTGGGAAGACTTATTCCCAAAGTGAGGCTTCTAGGAGTAAGAGAGGGATTTTGAGAGAGTATTTGGGCAGAGGTTGGCTGAGCCAAATGGCTTCGAAGGTTTGAATAAGGTGGTAGAGGTGGGGGCCTTTTATAAGAGGAGAGGAGGGGCACTCTTGGAAAGTAAGGAAATGTTACATTATTATGAAGTGATTTTCGGATTTCAAAGGTCCCACATTAATATATTTCGAGTATAAGGTGATAAGGGTTATAAATCTACCCATCCAATAGGTTTTTGACCAGTTTATGTCTTAGATTTTACATTATCGTTTCATTTTATTTAAATCGTTAATTAATGAGGTAATCACTACATCATCATGGTGTCATAAAATATTTAATTTATTTAATGTATAAAAATTATAAAAAAATGTCATGATGTAGGAAAAAGTTTTATATTTCCAATGAATATTTATAGTTTAAAATTTACCTTATATAACCCCATGTAATAATTGTTTTAGTAAAACAACACATGTTTGTGACAATTTTATTTTTACTTTAAATAAAAAGTTATTAATGTCATTTTCTTACCCAAGTGGCTCCATGGGGTCCCCAAGTTGACCCATGGATTTTATTGGTCGGCCATGACTCATCCAATAAGGGTAGGACATGTGTCAAGGTAGTTTCACATTATTATAACATCATTTTTACCTTAAATTTCACAAATTACCTTTAATCGCGATTAATAAAACTTAAAAGTTACTATTCACCAAAAATTATTTTCATCTCATTGAACTACATTTTTATTCCTAATTAAAACCATGTATTCCGGATTTTTGAAATTAAATACACATAAGTTGTAATTTTTCATTTATATGAAAAATTAGTTTTTAAACTACCACTTAGTGGTTTCACTATTCATCAAAAATTGAAGTTTTTCAGAAAAATACCAAAAATTCACTCTAAGCTATATTTGATATTACAAATTCAAAAATGATGTATATTTTAAAAAATTCAAAACATATAAGCTGAATTAATTAATTTAATAATTAATTCCTGCTTCACAACAAATAGCATGTTTTTAAGAAACAATATGTATGAAAAGATTGACAATTGTTTATGTCCAATTTAAAAGTGAAATTAATTATAATGACCACCATTGAATAAAATGGTAAAAATACATTCTAATTATAATTTAAAACCACTAAATAGTATAATTTATCACTATAAAATATTTTTATTAAAAAAGTTGTTTAGTATTTTTCACTATTCATCGAAAATTGGACGTTCTCAAAAAAATACCAAAAATTCAACATAGGATTATTTTGATATTAAGAATCCAAAAATGAAGTCCATTTTGAAATATAATATTTATATAATTTCAGAAAGTGTTTATTACTATTCATAACAGCTACATTGATTGGTCGCGGTGTGTTAGAATCTTGAACTTGGGTACAATGCAAGCTATAGAATTATTGAAAGAGAAGCGTATCATGGAAGCATGGGGTGTTACATATGTGGAGCTTTGTATGTGATAAAAATATGTTTGAGAAGTAAGGCCTTGTACTTTTTTTCTTTTATTAATTTATATGTGATCATCCCAGTGGGTGATCAATGATGTTTATATGAAAAGGTTGTTTTGTACTTTATTGTATTTCATTCATTGTTACATATTTATTTATAATTATTAATTACACACTCTGATTATTTACTTATATATATGATTGTTAGTTATTTTTTTGTTTTCTTACTCTGATATGAGGGAATAGTATCCCCACAAACACACGCTAGGCCGTTGATTCAAGTCATAGGACATTGAAAAATTTGTTGGCATGCTTGAAGAATTATGTTGAAAAGGTCTAACTACTATACTTACAGAGATATAGGGAGGGAACTGATTGAGTGATACTAGAGAAGTTCATTTCATACTTCTTTGATATTTGGGATATGGTAGACATGAGTATTAGGAATGTGTCAGAGCCTATTATGGATATCATATTGGTTTGTCAAGAACACTTTTTTTAGTAGGAATAACAAGTTTCAAGGGACATGTGACATCTTTTGTTGATATGATATGTTATATTTTTGTCTAATTTTCACTTATATTGGTGCACATTTGGTATGGATTTTATGATTTATAATGGATTTCTAGTTCTCAGGATGTTTTCGAGAGTCCATTGAGTTGATTTAAACTCTTGGTCATCAGATGAAAGAGAAATTTGTTCATGCATCATATTTGGAATAAAGACTCTATACATTATAGTCTTACTAGTGTTTAATTTATATGCTGATGATGAGGCTAAATATTTAAAGTGTCCTAAAAAAACTAAATGGTATTTTCATATATTGATTCTTTGTGGAATTCTACTTAGTTAGAACCCATTCTTTACATTATTCAATGAAATTCCATGTAGACTATGATTTGATGCGGTTTGGTGATGGTGATGCTAATAGATTCTTATGAATATGAGGTAAAACAACCCTTAGTTGGTTAGAGTTCATACTTAGTGCCGCATTAGTAACACTGATATATTTATAGAGGCAAGTTATTCCTTAGAGTGGGACCATTCTGACAACCCTATATGATCTAGGAGGTCTTTTATTGAACCTTTTAATTTAACATTGATAATAAATTCCTTTATACTAGACCCTTTATCGGTGAATCCTTTCTAGGTGTTATTAACTATATGTTCCGTTGTCTAAAAAAGGAGTATTGACTAATATTCTAATGAGATTCACATTTGGTTTACTATTTGTTTCGATCAGAAACACCCAACATCTCACACATCTGTAATAAGCTACCTGCCTACTTTTTAAAGGCAGATGGACTTTCAGGTTTCTTACCAATGACAATTAGAAACTCACATTGATTGAGAGGATGGGAGGTAAGGCTCATCGCATCCTATTTGGTGTAATTGTCTCATACTATGAGAATCTATAACACATTTAATATATTTTTTATGGAAATTTTCCTCATCTCTATATGAGACTAGTATCCCTAATAAAACAATCGATTGTGGAGTCCAGTTATTTATAGGATGAAGTCCTATTAATAGATCAATATAAATGTATATGAGGTTCTACATCTTGCTTCCCATTAACAATGAGGGGATTCTTATGCTTTAAATTTATTTTATTAGGTACTCCAGTTTTTATTATTATCTTTGGAGGTTTTAGGTGATTTTGAATTAGTATTAATCCTGTAAAAGGTGTCCTACATATCTTATTTGGGTAGGAATCAAAACCCATGTAGTATAAATTTTTCTACTGGGTCAGGCCTTAGAGTGGAGTCCTATGTATCTTATAATGATAATAATTAGATCCCAAAACATTCTAATTAGTTTTATATATCATAAAAGGTTTAGAAAAATAATTTTGAATGGGACATATGCATACAAGGATGCCCTAAGATATTTTATCTAGAATATGGACCTGTAAAAAAAGAGAATATATAATTAGTCATACATTTGAAATGAGGAATATATCTTGGGGGTAAATTTCATCATGTTAAGGACACAATAATATCTGTTCTCTAACACCATGTGAGTAATTATTTGTTTCCAAAAGAAGATATAGTAAAATATTGGAAACATCACATGAGAGTATAATATAGAATTATACAAGGCTTACACACTAAGGTCACCCTAATAGTTTAGTGGGGATTACACACTGAGGTTACCCCGAAATTTGAGTGGGTCTTACACACTAAGGATGACCAAATGTTTTATGGGGGAATATATCCCCTTGACTAAAATGTGTATGATTAGGGATTACACCTGGAGAGGATGCCCAAATTGGGGAATTTTACTATGTTAATGATATGAAAATAGCAAGCCTCTAAGCTTATGTGATTCATTCTTAGTGTGAGAAATATGAGATAGTTTGAGATTTGATGCATTTCATTTAGGTGTGGGACTTATTCATTAGGGCTATCATAAGGGGATATAATCATAATCCCATCAAGGACATGGATTCATAAGTTAATTTAATTAATGTCATAATGATATATAGGGTGTGTAAATAGATAATAAAAATTATATTTGGTATAGAACTCAATCCTTTAGAAGGGATCCTATGTATTCTGCAAGGATGGTAATTAATATCTATATAGTTTAGAAGTTTTTTTCTCACTAATGAGAAATTATTCTTGGTTGGGATCATATAAATATTGGACCTATGAGTTTTGGAGTGTTGGATGATATTTAATGGGATATATCCTTTATGTGTGGGGAAGGACTTGAAAAGGAATAAGTGATACTCTTATGATAAATGTGTTCATGTGGTTGCTAAGGGGTTATGTGCTTCGTGTGATGGAAGGATGGTCACATGATCTATATAATCCCTTTAGAGTCATGATATTGGGAAAAGAATCTGGGATAGGAATTTGTGTAACTGATAAGTGGAAAAGTGTTCATATGGCTCAATTGTATGACCAAAATGCTATCTCATGATCATATGGATATCACGTGACCAAAGAGTAATATCATGATCATATGACACTCACATGATTTTATATTTTTCTCAGGATCATATGTTTTTCATGTGATCAATGAGTTATATTGAGATTTTTTGCCTATCACATGATTAGGGAGTTGCCTCATAACTGTATTATTGTGGCATGATCAAGAGGTAATCTCATGATCATATGCACATCTCATGATTAGAGTGAAATATCATAATCGTATTTCCATTGCATGATCAATAGGACATCTCATGATCCACCCTCTCTCAATTCATTCTTTTCTATTTATCTTATTATACTCACTAAAATTAGGTGGATAATTCCTATGATCATGTTATCCTTCCACTTCAGAATGTTCACTCCCATTTGTATTCTCCTTTTCCCTATGTATAATTCTCATTTTTTCCTTCTATATGGGGGGGGGGGAATTTATATGAATTTTTACCCCTTTATCTATGCCATTTTGTATGGTGAAAAATCCACATAACTTGTCTTCACTCAGCAGATAGAGATAGCATAAAATTCATAAATGACACATGCACTTTGCATGATCAAGGCCCACTTCATTAGTGACATCCTCCATTCATTGCATAAAGAATAATTATTTTGTGATTTGTCCATCATTACTAGATTCCTCAGTTTTATAATCCTTTAATATGACTTTATTATCTTGGATCTGATCACATGGCTCAATGGGGAATCACATGACTAGTTCTGTATTATGTGATGGTGTGCATGCCTTGTCAGGGACAACCACTCCACTTGTCCTTGACTCTGAGGGGAATTACATGAATAACAACAACCACATGATCCTTTCATAATTACCAACTTTCTTGAACCCATGTTATGTGCAAGGACACACTCACGAAAAAGGGAACATGACCAAGGGTTCAAGTTGAATGTATAAGGCCACATGTGGGAACCAAAAGATATTTAAGGCCGACATATTAATTTGATTTCATGTGATTCAGATGACATGCCTAGAAGATTTTTCATGACCAATAAACTGATCATGAGAACCATGTAATTTCTTCACATGATTAAAAGTTTAACTTCCATCACATGAAGATCCTATCATTTATAATTGTTTTCGCAGGAATCTCATATTGTTTTTTCCATTGGTTTTCCACTAGGGAATCATGTGATAAATAAGTCGATCACATGAAATATGTAAGGAATTTTTGATATGTCCTAATGTGAATTCCACTAGAAGGTACCCCAAGATGGTGGGTCACAATGATTCAAGTGAATCTCCCTAATTCTAGAGGTTTTCAACAAGCAATAAGGGCCTAGGGTGTTTTTGTGGGTAGACTATTCCCTATTTTCAGCGTGTAATGTAGTGGTAACAATCATAAATATTAATAGTGTAATAATAATATTAAATAACAAGTAGTAGGAAAAAAATCAACGAACTCTAGAAAATCCACTATAGTAGAAGAAAAATAAAATCTGAATAGTAAATAAATATTCAAAACATAGATATATACAATAGTTCTAGAAGTAATCTCATTTACAAAATTATATGTCATGTCATGTGTCTACAAAGTATCCAAAATATGTATACATGCATCAGTACAATACATGCATAAAAATACCATAAATTCAGAAAAGAAACTATCCCATCTAGTATCATGAGCCTCAGATCATCCTCATACTACCCTACTACTAAACATGACACAAATCAAGCATCATACTATGGCTGTTTTCCCTGATCCCTACTTGTATCCATGTAGTCTGTCTTGGTACCTAACTGTATACCAAACAAGGTGTGATATCAAATCCTAGTAGTCCATGAACAACAGTGTATATTAATTATTTATTTTTTGTAGTTGAAGCTAAAGTAGAATGAAATATATAATAGGTATGAAGGTTATGAAAGTAAATTAAACATATAAAGTGGTACTATCTTTGCTATGAATGGCTCTCACAAAAACATGGGCCAATCTTCTATAACAGGAAAGTAGTAAAGTAAATAGAAGTGAGCACAAAAAACACACCATATACAAAATATTTCATGTCAACCATGGCCATGTTCTATATCATGTATCCCACATCAACCATGAACGAGTTGTATAACCAATAATGTCATAATTCCCATGACAAATCCATACAATTAAAAGTGTCATAACTCACGGGGCTAGATGAAAGGTATAATGAACCAAGGAATCTTCATCGAGTCCATGGGGCATCTTGAGGGAAACTTGGTTAGTATTTGAATGGGGTCCAAGGAGGATGTCAATATACCATGTCTACTGTGATCCCAAAAAAGAATGATCCAAGGGGTATTAATTCCCTATACATACCATAGAATCAATACCCAAGGTGCAATATCATTCAAGGTTTCCACTATTGCTATCATGACCCATGGTGTAGCACACCCATGGCATCCTACAAAAACATTCATCATTCAATTTTGTTATCACATTCACATTTCATGAGTTTACCCACTAACATAACAATTCTATAAAAACATTTCAATCAAAAGAAATAACATGAGAAGGAGGAAACATTCATCTCTTATTCAATTCATTTACATTTAATCAATTCATATATCTTCCTTTTACTAGGAAAGATCACGCACACCCCATGGGTGGTATAAAAAATGGTAAAAGTCATGGACCACCCCAGTGGTGGACTAGGTTAGGGAAACAACCTTCAATGAAATCCAATGTATTATAAGGGAAAAATAAGAGGTCAAATTCCATTCAATTCATATTTGGGGTAACACCAATACTTCTGTTGTGAGACACATCAACAAATAGCTCTATAAAACACCCAACCACATGGGAAAGGTATAGACCACCTACTGTATACATGTAGAAGAGTACTTATCAAATATCAACTTCTTATTAGATCCCGATCTGAATAGAAATGAATAATGGATGAAGAAACTGAATATATGGCATATTATCTTGAACCTAAATAACTATATTCATATGAAGTCAAATGAATAATGGAAAAAGATGATCAGAGTACACATCAGTGAAAATCCAATGATACAAAAGGAATTCAATTCTCACTTTTGAGAGAGATTTCTCACCTAAGCCTACCTGAAGGCTTTAAGAATGATCTCTAAGGGTGAAGATACTATGTGAAAGAAGAAATATAAATCAGGTTTTCAGTTTTAGATTTTTGTAAGGTTAAAATTTCAATTTTATCAAAAAATATAGGGCAACATGGTTTGGATTAATGGTTATCAAAATGGTGCACCAACCATGCACCCTTCTTTGATTCAAGGGGTAACTGACATGGTTTGTGTACATGGTTTGACTAACCATGAAAAAGCCATTAAAAAAACATATACTAAGAATTTAAGGTTCTCTTACACTGGTGTGAACCCCCATTCAGATGGTTTGAAAACTATGAAGGCTCCCTCAACCCTCTTCCAAGGTCTGATATAGTTAGAGTTACCATTTGGCCTATCCTGCACCATTTCTACAAACCGTTTTTCCTGTAATGTTTTTCATAAAAGTGGGGATCTAGACTCTAAAAAAGACTTGGATACCCCTGAAACCCTCATGTTCAAATTGGGTACTCACATTAGGATTGAAGTAATCATTTAAACTAAATAAAAAGATATGTTCCTCATATAAAGACCTTGTATATTACAATATTCACTATTAAAGTAATTCTTCATTGAATTTCTCTCTCAAGGGTTGTCAAGAATCGACTAAGAATAACTTGATCCATTGATCTTGTACATTAGCATCCTACTCACATGCCTCATCCTATAAATAGTCATTCTTCTATAAAACCCATACTAGAGGAACTTACCAACATCATAGAACATTTGTGATCCTATTAACAACACAAATAATATGCTCTCCAAAGGATGCTCAACCTAGAAAACCAAAAATTTTATCTATAGTGTGTGAGATTGGTAAAAGTGATAACTGCACAAAAAGACATCTTGTATGGATTGTTACCTATAAGGTAACTTCATCCAATAGGTTACCAGCCTGAATCTCTCTAGAATCTCAAGTGTCCCAATATATCACTGTAAAAGCTTACCCTTTCTCCTAATATATCTATGTCCTAGTCTGAGTGAGATACGTAAAAAGGCCTGATCCCTAACCTCAAACTCTATAGGATGGTAAAAAAATTTCCATAAGATTTATATCAAGCTTGTGTAGTTTCCATCCACTTCTGATCAAATAGAAATACTCAGAATTATCCTAAATGAGATGAGGTCCTAACAAGGCTACCTCACCTAACTCTAACCCGCACAAGGGTGATAAGAATAGCTTACATATAAGACCTCATAAGGATCCATCTGTATAGTCACATGATAAATATCATTATAGGAATACTTATTTCGGAGTATATTACTCTCCCAAGAGCCCCCAAAATCATGGAATCATGCTCAAAACATGTTTTAAAGTACTTAGATTATATGATATGAGTAGGCATTTTCTTGAGGGTGGTATTCGGTGCTCATAACCACTTGTGCACCCAATTCCCTATGCCAAATATTCTAGAAATGAGATGTAAACTTGGAATCCTAATATGAAAATATATAATAAGGGAACCTGTTAAGTTGCAATATCTCATGGTTATACATTACTCTAAGCTTATCAACTGAGAAAGTCTACCTAATTGACAGGAACTATGAAACCTTCATTATCATGTCAATAAAAACCCACACAACATTACTTCCTCATGGTGACATCAAAAAACTAGTCACAAAATCCATATTGGCAACATCTTATTTCAACTCTAGAATGGGTAACTACTGTAAAAGTTTTCCTAGTTGATAATTTTACACCTTCACATTCTGAAAGGTGGAACACCTTATAACAAAACCATCTACTGTAGTCTTTAGACTTGGCCACAAGTACTGATGGTATAAGTCATGTTATATCATGGAGAAAATGAGATTCAATACCCCAACAGAGGCATGAAACTCCCTATTCACATCCTCACATATGTCCTATAGAACCCAAAATGTGACCATGGTTATGAAGAATCTCATCCCTTCATATAGTCCAACCAAAATGTGGGACCTCACCTACCACACTCCCCCATAGGACTAGACCCCTCTAATTTGATAGCTACATCATTCTTACTCAATATAAAAGGGTATATGTCCCAACTATTAATGAAATAAAATCATATCCTTGACTATTTTTCACCTATAAGTGCATCTTTAAGAAAAAATTCATAAGCTTCCACATGCTGTCAAACTCTTTAATTTTATCTATCCTGGTCCTCCTATAGTGGATCAACCAATACATTGGACTTTACAAGCATATGGGAAAGATAAATGTGAAAATACTATAGGTACTCAACCCACAGTCACTGCCTTAGACTCATATCATGCTGTATATATATATACTTGAGTCTTTTTTGTTCTGTGTACACTATAAAATTCTCTACCAGTAAATAATGTCTCTAACTGTGCAAATCATGAACAACTACTGCTAACTCAAGACCCCATGTTTGTTAATTACTCTCATATGGACTCAACTACCAAGAACCTATGACATGAATATATCCCTTTTCATTAGAGATGGTCCTATACTGATACTTGATGCATCTCAATACATAGTGCAGTTCATTCCCAGGTCTGGTAGAATCAGGATTGACATTGAAGTCAGTCTCCCTTACAGCAGCTGAAAGGCTATCCTGTAGGTATCTATCCACAAAAACATTACACCCTTCTTAGTCAAGACCTTCAAAATTTATTCTAAAAATGAAAATTCTTATAGGAAACTCTTATAATTTCCGGGGATCCCCATGTACTTCCATATATCAAATATGTTCTTGGAATTATTCTAGTAATCTACAACTCTCACCATCTCTAGGTCAACTAATTCTTTTGTCTCTAAGATAATGTGAACCAAAAGTGAATATCATTCCTCCAGAAGTGTCACATTATGAGATTCACATATAACTTATGCTCTATAAGTGTATCAAAAATGATATCAAGATGTTTGGAATGGTCTTGTCTATTTTGAGAATACACCACGTCATCTTCCATGAAAACCACAAAAAACAAATCTAGATAACGCTAGGAAACATGGTTAATCAATTCCATTGAAAATTATGCCATGTTCATGAGACAAAAATAAATAACTAGATACTCATATAGACTATAACTTCATTGAAAAGCTGTATGAGGTATGTTTGCAGGACGAACATGCACCTCGTGATATCAAGATATCAAATCAATTTTTGAGAATACCCGATCTCCTCTGAGATGATAAAAAGGCCATCTATCCATGTAAAGGGTTACTAATTCTTTCCATTAACTAGTTTAATTTATTATAATCAACACTTAGACTAAGGGAAACATTCACATTTTTTATTAAATTTACCAAAGAACACCATAGAAATGTACTAGATCATATAAAACCCTTTGCCTCAATGTCCTCCAGCTACCTATTGAGCTTTTAAAACTCTATAATAGACATCCTATAAGGAATAATGGACACTAGTGTAGCTCCTAGTAATATCTCAATAAATAACTCAACCCTTCTATAAAGAGGTAAACCTAAGAAGTAATCTAGGAAAACATTCCTTAAATGATCTACCACTAGAGGAAAGTTAGCCTTATGTGATCCCTGATCATCCATATACAAACTATAAACTAGGTTATTATCCTACCCTTTCCATGATGCTATGATACATCTCAAATCACCTAGACATCCCATTCACCATTTTGAATAAAAACTTTTACCTTTGATGTTGTGAAGGTCACCCTCTATGATAGAAATCAAAATAGACTTGATAATAAACTAGCTGTTCCATCCCAAGTATGATATCAAACCTAGTCATCTCGAGTGAGAAAAAATACATATGAAGTTACACCCACCAATATAAAGGGGTTACTCCCTGAATTGGCACACACTTCTTATTCTGGTCCCCAACAAAGTTTTATGCATCATAACACCGTTAGAATATTGAGTCATGAGCCCAATGATCTCCACAATAGGTAAATATTTGAAGCTATGTAATGAACCTATACAAAAAATAGAAGATATAAGAGTATAGGATAATAATATTGTACCTACCATCATAGATAGTCTTAAAATATTCTCCTTAGGTTTAGGATATATGTAATATATCTGTCCAGAATTGTGACACTTTGAAACAACCTCACTACCCAGAGTAAACCCACTATGTTGTCTAGGAACAACGGGTGTCTGACTGCCTTTACCACAACCACCACCTTGGCATGCACAACTAACACTACCCCATATCTCAACCTTATATGGAGTCATAAAACCTACTCTTAAACATGGTGTTGGAGTTAAACACCTTCCACTAACCACTGGAAGAGGGAAGGTCCTATAAAAGTTTCGTTTGTGGATTATCCTACAGAAATATCAACACTTGACTGGGTTTCACTCACACTAATTATTGAAATTTCCCCATCTTTGACACAAATTATAGAAAAATTCCCTCCCTAAATTAACAGCTTGGCTGGTACTCATCACATGAGAATCCTCAAAACGTTGCTTCCAACCCCCAGATGCTAAACCACTAGGTTGAGAGGACAAACTTCCCTTCTATGTACCCCCAGCTTCCCTTAGGTTCTTCTCAATAATTATCCCATTAATCAATATCTCATTAATAGTTTTCCACCTAAACATGTTGAACTAAGTTTTAATGACATTCTTAATACCTTCCTCAATGTGTCCCTCCCTAGATGCCTTATCAACAAGATAAATCAATGAAAAATCTTGCATCTCAATAAAGTGTTCAAAATATACCATAACCCTTCTCACACCTTAATCAATATGCATGGAATCACTATCCCACTCTACTCATAGAGTCTCAGGGTTGAATTAGTCAAATAAACTAGTTTTTAAATCATCCCAAACCATATTTCATAGCCTATCATCCTATTTTAGAATATACCACCAGTGCTTTTATACTCCTCAAAGCATATATGTCTTGAGATTAACTCTCCTTTTACGATGTTTGTCCAGATTCTCGAATATGAACATCATAGTCTCAAGTTCCAAATCAATAGCTTTTAGTCTTCCATACCCTAAAAACATGAGAGGAAGTTTCTACTAGTGCACACATGTAAGAGTTTTTATAGTGGGGGCAAGCTATAATGGTCCCTGAAAATTCTTTATATAGTGGATGTAACACCCGAGATTTTTATGAGTAATATTTTGTTTTTATGTTATATATATATCATCAAAGGTATCTTTCACTACACACTAGC
Organism: Viscum album; assembly: GCA_963277665.1. NCBI lineage: Eukaryota > Viridiplantae > Streptophyta > Magnoliopsida > Santalales > Viscaceae > Viscum > Viscum album. Next base: position 1,543,848,085 of record OY728153.1, on the reverse strand, counting down.
TTGGCTTACTTTACACGCAATCGTGACCTTCCTCGATAGCTTGCGTTGTACGCAATACCGAGTTTCACTAAACGATGATATGCTATTAAAATATTATTTAAAATAGCTGTTATGAATAGTAATAACCACTTTTTGAAATTTTATCTTTCAAAATGGACATCATTTTTGGATTCGGAATACCGAAATTAGCCTTGGGTGAAATTTTGGTATTTTTCTGAAAACTTTCAATTTTTGATGAATAGTGAAACCACTAAGTGGTCGGTTAAAAAACTGAATTTTGCATAAAACTTAATTTTACCGCTTCTGTGAATGGAATTTCGAAAATCCGGCAGACACGGTTGATATCAGTAAGTAAAATGTGGTTCAATGAGAGAAAAATAATTTTTTGGTGAATAGTAACTTTTTATTTTTTTTACCACGGTTAATAGTAAATAGGGTAACTAAGGGTAAATATGATATTACTATTACCCTAACACATGTCCTAATTCTATTGGATAAGTTTAATTCGACCAAAAACAACCTTATGAATATAATATGACCATTTAGGTCCACATGGATTAGATTATGACATTTAATATTATTTTATTTAATGAATAGTTAAAATAGTTAAAATCAAAGTTTAATAACTAAAACATTTTTAATATGGGGTTATACATAAGATAAATTCGACTATAAATATTCATTAGAAATCTAAAAAGATTTCCTACATAATGATATTTTATTTATAATTTTTAGACTTTAAATAAATTAATTTATTTATGACACAACGATGATGCAGTAATTACCCTTTTAATGAAATGTTAACATAATTGATGTTATAAATGCTCAAATAAATGTAATTTGAGACTTTTTATGAATTCCACTAATTTTATAGGTTACTATGATATATTAGTGTTGATTTAATCAACTGGGTTCGAATATATAATTCTGTTATGACTTTCACAAAAATCATATATCAAATAGTGTCAAAATTGACACAAAATAGTTTTTAAATCAAATATTATATTATTAATTGTTATTTTATTCCTAAAAATCTAATGTTAGGCCAAATGACTTAGATAAGGATATATATATTAATAATAAACAACTTGGGGTTCGTTTGGCATGTTATAGTAAGTGTATTAACCATATAGTATAAGAAAACAAAAAGTCACGGTAAAAGTTAAATTATTTAACTTAGAGTTAAATCTAATTGATAAGGTTAAAATAATAAGCTAAACTTGTCTAAATCTTATTGGTTGATAGGATTTCGACCCATCCCCACTTTACCTTCGAAATAAGACCCTTTAGAACCATTATAAACCTATTTTGAATTTAATATAAAATTTTGAGGTATTCCTAAGGTGCCCCTCTCCTCCCTTATAAAAGGGCACCTCCTCCCCCTCCTCCTCACACCAATTTGAGCACTCAAGCTCGGCCAACCCCTGACAAAATCCCTTCTCCACTTCCCTAGAATAATCCTAGAGGTCCTGTTCTTCTTCAAAGATCAATCTTAGTTCCCTAAGTGGAGGATCCAAAGAGGTGTTTCAAAGAAGAGGTAATATCCATTACCGATCTTTTCAATTTCTTTCTTCTTCAACTTCTTCTTCTTTAGTTGTTTCATGATAAAGTAATAACATCAGTATTACTTACATACTTATATGTTATTATAAATATGAAACAACCCTAATTCACCTTCTATCCATCCTACGGAAAAATGAAATCACCGCGCGTTCGTACGTACGGAATACCGTCTCCACACCGTGGTGTACTCTATTTTCCACCATCACCTTACAAGGATGAGTATAATGGTGTATTGAGTAACTATTTATGATTATTATAAAGTGATATTGATACTGAAATAGTATAAATACACTTAAATACAATTCCACGATCATTGGAACAATATCATCGCTCGTGCGTACGTACGGAATACCGTCTCCACGATGTGATGCGACTCATTCTACATGATCATCATTACATAGTAATTATATAAATGAATTTAATGAATAAATATGATATATGTTACACTAATAACATTCTGGATATAAGGTATCTATAACCTTAAAAGAAGGATAAGAATTTATTCGGCAAAACACGCATAAGAACAAAAGGCAATAAAGACCCGAGTAACAAGTAACAATGAAATATTACTAATAAGAAGCTAAGAATATGACCATATATAATATAATATAAATATGTATGATTCTGGAATAAGTCAATAACATTATTTAAACCATTATACAGGAGCTTCGGACACGTACAAAGAAAATCGGACCTAAGGTAAGGGAAATATCACAATCTCATTTTTATCCGAGATTGTTTATACTTTGGTATTTACGGGGGTGTATTTTATCATCCACATCCATGTTTCCTCAATATGTAATATTATTTCAATCCACCTACAATTATTTAAATCCATTTTTAACCTTTCTTGAGTTTTTAGTAAAAGACATGAAAGGAATCTTTTGTCTTTTTTCGTACGAGGTACTTTTTGACATTTCCGACAAAAGTTCGAGAAGAATGTTTTTTTAACTTATACAGCATGAATGGATTTTTGAAACATTATTTCCAAGAAGCTTCCTTTACAAGTTTTCAAGTTTATTTTTAACTTATTTTAGTTTAAAATTGTATGACATGTTAAGAAATGAATAGTGTTTTTGAAGTAGAAAGGATATTCTCCTGAAGAATGAAGTTCAAGTGTTTTATCAAAAATATTTTCCATCTAAGATAATAAAGGGTTCTGTTTTTATCCTTATTATTAAATTGATTTTATTATGTTGTGATGGAATTATTTTTATGAATTCCTTTATCATATATGAATTGTTTTATGATGTCATGTTGTTTAATAATACCATTTTTATTACATTGGTTATGCAATGATGTATGGTTTATGATTTTTTGGCACACATAAGAATGGTATCATTATGAGATGTGTGGGACCTATATCTCCCTCCAATGCATTGGGTAAAGATTTATATCTCATGAGATAGACATGGATGGAACGGAAGGTTATTTCGGTTCAGTGATACAGGACTGAAACGAGGAGTGAACTCGGTTCAGAAATGGACTTTGTCTGCTAAGATAGTCTTGGAAATGAGTCATGACTAACAAGAAATGATTTTCCATGATTATGTGTGCATGCCACAAAGTTTCAAGTTCTATGTTATGATTATGGGGATCTCATTTTCACTTCTATGATTTATTCCATGTTAAGATATTATGATCTCTTTTGTAGGTTATGATTTTCAAAAAGATATGATATGATTTTTATTTCCTTTATTTGCACTTGCTGAGCATTTGAGCTCACACTTTTTTGTATGTTTTCTTTTCCCCAGGTCAGGAATATGGATATTAAGTAGAATATGCTAAAAGGGACCCTAGATATGATGAAATAAATGGGAGACACTATTGAAGATTTATGAACCAGTTGTTTATGTTTCCCAGTTTCTAAAGACACTATACCCATACGGTCCTTTGCGGTTTTGTCATATGTTGTAATAAGTGTACTTCAATTTTGAAGTATTAACAATGTATGTAAAGTATGGGTCGTTATAGTTGGTATCAGAGGAAAGGTATAGTCAACCTTTGGAAACTAGGATGTGAAAGCCTTAGTAAGAACCATAAGGATAAGTCTAAGCATAGAACACAATCTTAGTGTTTTAGAAATGGCCATGAATAACCTAGGATAAGACCTTAAGCATGAAAATTTTATTCTTGAATTATGTGGTTTTCCTATTATAATTAGTGTTGCTCACACTATTCTTTTTGGTTTTAGTCAATGGCCGAAACCCGAAGGAACCGTGTTAATGCGGAATGCGATGGGCAATGCAATGATTGTCCCCCTGAGCAACCAAACGATATGGGAGCTGGAATGCAAAATCTTGTATCCATGCTCACACAACTTTCTCAAGCTATGAATCATGCAGGACTTCCAAACGAGCAAAGGAAGGAGCAACATTCTGTTGAATCCTTCATGAGGCAGCGTCCCCCTTCTTTCAGCGGGTCTACTGATCCATTAGTTGCTGAACAATGGATTAGTACTACTGAAAAGATATTTTCAGTTCTTCAATGTTCTGAACATGATAAAGTCATCCTAGCAGTGTATCGTTTGGAAGGAGATGCTGATCAATGGTGGAATCTTATTAAGATTACGAGGCAAAGGGATGAAATTGAGTCCATGGAATGGGACGAGTTCAAGAACTTATTTTTCAATAAGTACTTCCCTCGTATTCTCCGAACAAAGATGGAGAAATAGTTTCTTGAACTGAAGAAAAGGGATGATGAATCGGTTGGTACCTATGAAGAAAATTTTACAAGACTTGCAAGGTACGCTTCTGGTATTATTATCCAACCTGAGAGTAAGATCGATCGATTCTTTAGTGGCTTAAAACCAAGTCTTTGAAGGGCGTTAGACATAAGGGACTTCAATAGCTACGAGGAAATCATTCGATGTGCTCTCAAAGTCGAGATGGAGATTGGAGTAACCCATCAGTCATATGGGTTTGATAAGAAGAGGAAAATGGAATTCAAAGGAAAATCTAAAGAGCACACTGAAATGAAGATGAGGTTTCCCTTATGCTCAAAGTGTGGAAAGAAACATGGAGGGAGTTGTATTAAAGGGACAAGTAAATGTTTCAAATGTGTAAAGGAAGGTCATCGGGCATTTGAATGCCGCGATAATGGGATGAAGATATCCAATGATGCAAACAAAGGAAGGGATACACCGAATGAACCTACTACACTTCAATGTTTCAAGTGCAAGGAGATGGGGCATTATGCCAATCAATGCCCAAATCCAAGGGTTGATGATGATGGTCGACGTCAACAAACTCTTAAGACTAAAGACAAAGGAAAGTCACATGAAATTTCTATGAGCGATGTGGAGTACGATAACGAAGTGGTGAAAGGTACACTTACCATGCACTCTAAAGTAGAAAATGTTTTATTTGATTCTGGATCCACCCACTCTTTTATTTCTGAAGAATTTTCTAAGGGTATCACCATATTACCTCAACAATTAGATGTTGAGTTAGCTGTGACAACACCTAATGGCACATCAATCGCATCAAAATTTTATAATTCTTCTCCAATTGACGTTTGTGGGAAAGTGCTTCCTACAAATATTGTGATCCTTCCTTTAGTGGAATTCAATGTGATTCTTTGCAAGGATTGGATTTCTTTATATGTAGATCATATCAATTTCCAAAGAAGGGAAGTCACATTTCATATTCTAGATCAATCTATGATCGTCTATCAATGCAAGGATGAACATAACCTTCCAGTGGAAATATCTTCCATTTTATGGGTATTGATTCCACTAAATGAAGGTTATTTATCTCAAATTGTTGGTGAGAAACTCACGATTAAGAATATGCCCATCATACGGGAGTTTGATGATGTCTTTCTGGAGGAATTACCGGGTCTTCCACCAAATCGTGAAGTTGAGTTTTCAATAGAACTCGTACCGGGTGCTTTGCCTATTTCAAAGACACCTTATAGAATGGCTCCAATTGAGTTGCAGAAATTGAAGAAGAAACTCCAAGAGAATCTTGATAAGGGATTCATATGCCCTAGTGCGTCACCTTGGGAGGAACCTGTTCTATTTGTTAAGAAGAAAGATGGATCAATGAGACTCTGCATTGATTATCGAGAACTTAACAAGATCACTATCAATAACAAATATCCTCTTCCACGCATTGATGACTTATTTGACCAAATACGCGGAGCTCAATACTTTTCCAAGATTGATCTTCGTTCAGGGTATCATCAATTAAGGGTCAAAAGGAAAGATATACCAAAGACGGCTTTTCGAACAAGGTATGGACACTATGAATTTATAGTGATGCCATTTGGTCTTACTAATTCCCCTGCTATATTCATGGATCTGATGAATAGAGTCTTTATAGACTATCTTGATCAATTTGTGGTAGTCTTTATAGATGATATTCTTGTTTATTCAAAGAGTAAGGAAGAACATGAAGACCACTTGAGAATTATATTGAAGACCCTGAGAAAGGATAAGCTTTATGCCAAATTTACCAAGTGTGAATTTTGGCTTCAAAAATTTTCATTTTTGGGTCACATAATCTCAAAAGAGGCGATATCTGTGGATCCAGCAAAAACAGAGGTTATCAAAAGATGGTCGAGACCAACAACAGTAATTGAGATCCGAAGTTTTCTTGGTTTGGATGGATATTATCGATGTTTTGTGAAAGATTTTTCACGATTATCTAATCCACTCACCAAGTTGACTCGGAAAGGAGTTATGTTTTTCTGGACGGAGGAATGTGAAGAGAATTTCAAGGAGTTGAAAAGAAGGTTATCCAGTGCACCTTTTCTCACACTGCCTTGTAGTGGAGAAAGGTTTGTGATCTACAGTGATGCATCCAAGAAGGGATTGGGGTGTGTTCTTATGAAAAATGATATGGTGATAGCTTATGCCTCACGACAGTTGAAAATCCATGAGCAAAATTACCCAACACATGATTTGGAGTTAGCTGCGGTAATCTTTGCATTAAAGATTTGGAGGCATCACCTTTATGGTGAAAGGTGTGATATTTATACTGATCATAAAAGTTTAAAGTATATTTTCACACAAAAGGAGCTGAATATGCGTCAAAGAAGATGGTTGGAGCTGATTAAGGATTATGACTGCTCAATCCATTACCACCCTGGGAAAGCAAACAAGGTGGCAGATGCATTAAGTCGACAAGACCATGCTAGTTTATCCATGATGAGGATCACAAAAGATCCAATATTTATGGATTTACAAAGGATGGATCTTGGAATTATAATGGAAGGGGAAAAATCTTATCTTTCTCAAATGAATGTTCAACCATCTATACATGTGAAGATTAAAGAGGCACAGAAAGAAGATGTCGAGTTACAAAAGAGGGTGAGAAATGTTCTTGAATTCAACCTTGATTGTGATGGGATAATAAAGTTTAGGAATCAGGTTTGTGTTCCTCCCATCCCCGAATTAAAAAAGGAGCTGCTGGATGAGGCTCATAGTTATTCATTCTCTATTCATCCTGGAAGCACGAAGATGTATAGGGACCTGAAAGAGTACTTCTGGTGGGATGGCATGAAAAGAGATGTTGCTGAATATGTCTCTCGATGCTTGGTTTGTCAACAAGTTAAAGCTGAGAGACAGAAGTCTAAAGGGATGTTACAACCATTACCCATACCCGAATGGAAATGGGAAAACATCACTATGGACTTTGTCACAGGACTTCCTAAAACATCCAAAGGCAATAATGCTATTTGGGTCATAGTTGATCGTCTTACAAAGTCTGCACACTTCATTGCTATTAGAGAGGATTTCTATCTGGATCAGCTTGCCAGGATATATGTAAAGGAAGTGGTAAGATTTCATGGAGTACCACTTTCTATTATATCTGATCGGGATCCGAGATTTTCCTCGAAGTTCTGGCGAAGTCTTCAGCATACTCTGGATACAGAGTTGAGTTTCAGCACTGCTTATCATCCTCAGACAGACGGTCAGTCTGAGAGAACAATTCAAACCATAGAAGATATGTTGAGAGCTTGCTCTATGGATTTCAAAGGAGGTTGGGATCAACACCTACCTTTGGTGGAATTTTCTTATAATAATAGCTTTCACTCCAGTATTCAGATGGCTCCTTATGAAGCTCTCTATGGAAATAAATGCAGGACTCCAACTTGCTGGGATGAAGTTGGGGAAATAAAGCTATTAGGACCTGATCTCGTTGATGAAATGGCAGAAAAGGTCAGATCTATTCAACAACACATAAGGGCAGCTCAGAGTCGATAGAAAAGTTATGCCAACAACCGAAGAAAAGACCTAGAGTTTGAAGTGGGTGATAAAGTGTTCTTACGAATATCTCCTTGGAAGAGGTTTATGAGATTTGGAAAGAAGGGGAAGTTGAGCCCTAGATATATCGGTCCTTTCGAAATACTGGATCGTGTTGGAAAGGTAGCTTACCGATTGGCACTTCAACCGAATCTCTCTCAAGTTCACGATGTGTTCCATGTATCTCTCCTGAGAAAGTACATACCTGATCCTTCACATGTACTCAGCTTAGAAGTTGTACCGCTGGAGCAAGATCTTTCTTATGAAGAACAACCGATAGAGATTCTGGATCATAGCGAAAAATTCCTATGAAACAAGACCACTTGATTGGTGAAAGTTTTATGGAGGAACCACCAACTTGAAGAAGCTACATGGGAGCTTGAGGATATGATGAGGGAGAAGTATCCTCATCTGTTTGTTACAAAGTGACAAATTTCGAGGGCGAAATTCTTTTTAAGGGGGGTAGAATGTAACACCCGAGATTTTTATGAGTAATATTTTGTTTTTATGTTATATATATATATCCTCAAAGGAATCTTTCACTACACACAAGCTTGGCTTACTTTACACGCAATCACGACCTTCCTCGATAGCTTGTGTTGTACGCAATACCGAGTTTCACTAAACGATGATATGCTATTAAAATATTATTTAAAATAGCCGTTATGAATAGTAATAACCACTTTTTTAAATTTTATCTTCCAAAATTGACATCATTTTTGGATTCGGAATACCGAAATTAGCCTAGGGTGAAATTTTGGTATTTTTCTGAAAACTTTCAATTTTTGATGAATAGTGAAACCACTAAGTGGTAGGTTAAAAAACTGAATTTTGCATAAAACATAATTTTACCGCTTCTGTGAATGGAATTTCGAAAATCCGACAGACACGGTTGATATCAGTTAGTAAAATGTGGTTCAATGAGATAAAAATAATTTTTTGGTGAATATGAACTTTTTATTTTTTTTACCGCGGTTAATAGTAAATAGGGTAAATAAGGGTAAATATGATATTACTATTACCCTAACACATGTCCTAATTCTATTGGATAAGTGTAATTCGACCAAAAACAACCTTATGAATATAATATGACCATTTAGGTCCACTTGGATTAGATTATGACATTTAATATTATTTTATTTAATGAATAGTTAAAATAGTTAAAATCAAAGTTTAATAACTAAAACATTTATAATATGGGGTTATACATAAGATAAATTCGACTATAAATATTCATTAGAAAGATAAAAGGATTTCCTACATAATGATATTTTATTTATAATTTTTAGACATTAAATAAATTAATTTATTTATGACACAACGATGATGCAGTAATTTCCCATTTTAAGGAAATGTTAACATAATTGATGTTATAAATGCTCAAATAAATGTAATTTGAGACTTTTTATGAATTACACTAATTTTCTAGGTTAATATGATATATTAGTGTTGATTTAATCAACTTAGTTCGAACATATAATTCTGTTATGACTTTCACAAAAATCATATATCAAATAGTGTCAAAATTGACACAAAATAGTTTTTAAATCAAATATTATATTATTAATTTTTATTTTATTCCTAAAAATCTAAGGTTAGGCCAAATGACTTAGATAAGGATATATATATATTAATAATAAACAACTTGGGGTTCTTTTGGCATGTTATAGTAAGTGTATTAACCATATAGTATAAGAAAACAAAAAGTCACGGTAAAAGTTAAATTATTTAACTTAGAGTTAAATCTAATTGATAAGGTTAAAATAATAAGCTAAACTTGTCTAAATCTTATTGGTTTATAGGTTTTAGACCCATCCCCACTTTACCTTCGAAATAAGACCCTTTGGAACCATTATAAACTGATTTTCACTTTAATATAAAATTTTGAGGTATTCCTAAGGTGCCCCTCTCCTCCCTTATAAAAGGGCACCTCCTCCCCCTCCTCCTCACACCAATTTGAGCACTCAAGCTCGGCCAAACCCTGACAAAATCCCTTCTACACTTCCATAGAATAATCCTAGAGGTCCTGGTCTGCTTCAAAGACCAATCTTAGTTCCCTAAGTGGAGGATCCAAAGAGGTGTTTCAAAGAAGAGGTAATATCCATTACCGATCTTTTCAATTTCTTTCTTCTTCAACTTCTTCTTCTTTAGTTGTTTCACGATAAAGTAATAAAATAAGTATTAATTACATACTGATATGTTATTATAAATATGAAACAACCCTAATTCACCTTCTATCCATCCTACGGAAAAATGAAATCATCGCGCATGCGTACGTACGAAATACCGTCTCCACGCCGTGGTGTACTCTATTTTCCACCATCACCTTACAAGGATGGGTATAATGGTGTAATGAGTAACTATTTATGATTATTATAAAGTTATATTGATACTGAAATAGTATAAATACACTTAAATACAATTCCATGATCATGGGAACAATATCATCGCTCGTGCGTACGTACGGAATACCGTCTCCACGATGTGATGCGACTCGTTCTACATGATCATCATTACATAGTAATTATATAAATGAATTGAATGAATAAATATGATATATGTTACAATAATACCATTCTGGATATAAGGTATCTATAACCTTAAAAGAATAATAAGAATTTATTCGGCAAAACACGCATAAGAACAAAAGGCAATAAAGACACGAGTAACAAGTAACAATGAAATATTACTAATAAGAAGCTAAGAATATGACCATATATAATATCATATCAATATGTATGATTATGTAATAAGTCAATAACATTATTTAAACCATTATACAGGAGGTTCGGACACGTACAAAGCAAATCGGACCTAAGGTAAGGGAAATATCACAATCTCATTTTTATCCGAGATTGTTTATACTTTGGTATTTACTGGGGGTGTATTTTATCATCCACATCCATGTTTCCTCAATATGTAATATTATTTCCATCCACCTACAATTATTTAAATCCATTTTTAACCTTTTGTGAGTTTTTAGTAAAAGACATGAAAGGAATCTTTTGTCTTTTTTCGTACGAGGTACTTTTTGACTTTTCCGACAAAAGTACGAGAAGAATGTTTTTTAACTTATACGGCATGAATGGATTTTTGAAACATTATTTCCAAGAATCTTCCTTTACAAGTTTTCAAGTTTATTTTTAACTTCTTTTAGTTTAAAATTGTATGACATGTTAAGAAAGGAATAGTGTTTTTGAAGTAGAAAGGATATTTTCCTCAAGAATGAAGTTCAAGGGTTTTATCAAAAATATTTTCCATCTAAGATAATAAAGGGTTCTGTTTTTATCCCTATTATTAAATTGATTTTATTATGTTGTGATGGAATTATTTTTATGAATTCCTTTATCTTATATGAATTGTTTTATGATGTCATGTTGTTTAAGAATCCCATTTTTATTACATGGGTTATGCAATGATTTATGGTTTATGATTTTGTGGCACACATAAGAATGGTATCATTATGAGATGGGTGGGACCTATTTCTCCCTCCAATGCATTGGGTAAAGATTTATATCTCATGAGATAGACATGGATGGAACAGAAGGTTATTTCGGTTCAGTGATACCGGACTGAAACGAGGAGTGAACTCGGTTCAGAAATGGACTTTGTCCGCTAAGATAGTCTTGGCAATGAGTCATGACTAACAAGAAATGATTTTCCATGATTATGTGTGCATGCCACAAAGTTTCAAGTTCTATGTTATGATTATGGGGATCTCATTTTCACTTCTATTATTTATTCCATGTTAAGATATTATGATCTCTTTTGCAGGTTATGATTTTCAAAAAGATATGATATGATTTTTATTTCCTTTATTTGCCCTTGATGAGCATTTGAGCTCACCCTTTTTTGTATGTTTTCTTTTCCCCAGGTCAGGAAGATGGATATTAAGTAGAATATGCTAAAAGGGATCCTAGATATGATGAAATAAATGGGAGACACTGTAGAAGATTTATGAACCAATTGTTTATGTTTCCCAGTTTCTAAAGACACTATACGTATACGGTCCTTTGTGGTTTTGTCATATGTTGAAATAAGTGTACTTCAATTTTGAAGTATTAACAATGTATGTAAAGTATGGGTCGTTATAGTTGGTATTAGAGGAAAGGTATAGTCAACCTTTGGAAACTAGTATGTGAAATCCTTAGTAAGAACCCTAAGGATAAGTCTAATCATAGAACACAATCTTAGTGTTTTAGAAATGGCCATGAATAATCTAGGATAAGACCTTAAGCGTGAAAATTTTATTCTTGAATTATGTGGTTTTCCTATTATAATTAGTGTTTCTCACACTATTATTTTTCGTTTTAGTCAATGGATGGAACCCGAAGGAACCGTGTTAATGCGAAATGCGATGGGAAATGCAATGATTGTCCCCCTGAGCAACCAAACGATATGGGAGTTGGAATGAAAAATCTTGTAGCCATGCTCACACAACTTTCTCAAACTATGAATCATGCAGGACTTCCAAACGAGCAATGGAAAGAGCAACATTCTGTTGAATCCTTCATGAGGCAACGTCCCCCTTCTTTTAGCGGGTCTACTGATCCATTAGTTGCTGAACAATGGATTAGTACTACTGAAAAGATATTTTCAGTTCTTCAATGTTCTGAACATGATAAATTCATCCTAGCAGTGTATAGTTTGGAAGGAGATGCTGATCAATGGTGGAATCTTATTAAGAATACGAGGCAAAGGGATGAAATTGAGTCCATGGAATGGGAGGAGTTCAAGAACTTATTTTTCAATAAGTACTTCCCTCGTATTATCCGAACAAAGATGGAGAAAGAGTTTCTTGAACTGAAGCAAAGGGATGATGAATCTGTTGGTACCTATGAAGCAAATTTTACAAGACTTGCAAGGTACGCTTCTAGTATTATTATCCAACCTGAGAGTAAGATCGATCGATTCTTTAGTGGCTTAAAACCAAGTCTTCGAAGGGCGTTAGCCATAAGGGACTTCAATAGCTACAAGGAAATCGTTCGATGTACTCTCAAAGTCGAGATGGAGATTGGAGTAACCCATCAGTCATATGGGTTTGATAAGAAGAGGAAAATGGAATTCAAAGGAAAATATAAAGAGCACACAGAAAAGAAGACGAGCTTTCCCTTATGCTCAAAGTGTGGAAAGAAACATGGAGGGAGTTGTCTTAAAGGGACAAGTAAATGTTTCAAATGTGTAAAGGAAGGTCATTAGGCATTTGAATGCCGCGATAATGGGAAGAAGATGTCTAATGATGCAAACAAAGGAAGGGATACACAGAATGAACCTACTACACTTCAATGTTTCAAGTACAAGGAGATGGGTCATTATGCCAATAAATGCCCAAATCCAAGGGTTGATGATGATGGTCGACGTCAACAAACTCTTAAGACTAAAGACAAAGGAAAGTCACATGAAATTTCTATCAGCGATGTGGAGTACGATAACGAAGTGGTGAAAGGTACACTTACCATCCACTCTAAAGTAGCAAATGTTTTATTTGATTCTAGATCCACCCACTCTTTTATTTCTAATGAATTTTCTAAGGGTATCCCCGTATTACCTCAACAATTAGATGTTGAGTTAGCTGTGACAACACCTAATGGCACATCAATCGCATCAAAATTTTATAATTCTTCTCAAATTGACGTTTGTGGGAAAGTGCTTCCTGCAAATCTTGTGATCCTTCCTTTAGTGGAATTCGATGTGATTCTTGGCATGGATTGCCTTTCTTTATACGTAGCTCATATCAATTGCCAAAGAAGGGAAGTCACATTTCATATTCCAGATTAATTTATGATCGTCTATCAATGCAAGGATGAACATAACCTTCCAGTGGAAATTTCTTCCATTTTATGGGTATTGATTCTACTTAATGATGGTTATTTAACTCAAATGGTTGGTGAGAAACTCGTGATTAAGAATATGCCCATCGTACGGGAGTTTGATGATGTCTTTCTGGAGGAAATACCGGGTCTTCCACCAAATCGTGAAGTTGAGTTTTCAATAGAACTCGTACCGGGTGCTTTTCCTATTTCAAAGACACCTTATAGAATGACCCCAATTGAGTTGTAGTAATTGAAGAAGAAACTCCAAGAGAATGTTGATAAGGGATTCATACGCCCTAGTGCGTCACCTTGGGGAGCACCTGTTCTATTTGTTAAGAAGAAAGATGGATCAATGAGACTCTACATTGATTATCGAGAACTTAACAAGATCACTATCAAGAACAAATATCCTCTTCCACGCATTGATGACTTATTTGACCAACTACGCGGAGCTCAATACTTTTCCAAGATTGATCTTCGTTCAGGGTATCATCAATTAAGGGTCAAAAGGGAGGATATACCAAAGACAACTTTCCATACAAGGTATGGACACTATGAATTTATAGTGATGCCATTTGGTCTTACTAATGCCCCTGATATCTTCATGGATCTGATGAATAGAGTCTTTAGAGTCTATCTTGATCAATTTTTGGTAGTCTTTATAGACGATATTCTTGTTTATTCAAAGAGCAAGGAAGAACATGAAGACCACTTGAGAATTATATTGAAGACCCTGAGAAAGGAGAAGCTTTATGCCAAATTTACCAAGTGTGAATTTTGGCTTCAAAAAGTTGCATTTTTGGGTCACATAATCTCAAAAGAGGGGATATCTGTGGATCCAGCAAAAACAGAGGTTATCGAAAGATTGTCGATACCAACAACAGTAACTGAGATCTGAAGTTTTCTTGGTTTGGCTAGATATTATCGACGTTTTGTGAAATATTTTTCACGATTATCTAATCCACTCACCAAGTTGACTCAGAAAGGAGTTAAGTATGTCTGGACGGAGGAATGTGAAGAGAATTTCAAGGAGTTGAAAAGAAGGTTATCCAGTGCACCTGTGATCACACTACCTTGTAGTGGAGAAAGGTTTGTGATCTACAGTGATGCATCCCAGAAGGGATTGGGGTGTGTTCTTATGAAAAATGATATGGTGATAGCTTATGCCTCATGACAGTTGAAAATCCATGAGCAAAATTACCCAACACATGATTTGGAGTTAGCTGCGGTAATCTTTGCATTAAAGATTTGGAGGCATTACCTTTATGGTGAAAGGTGTGATATTTATACTGATCATAAAAGTTTAAAGTATATTTTCACACAAATGGAGCTGAATATGAGTCAAAGAAGATGGTTGGAGCTGATTAAGGATTATGACTGCTCAATCCATTACCGCCCTGGGAAAGCAAACAAGGTTGCAGATGCATTAAGTCGACAAGACCATGCTAGTTTATCCATGACGAGGAACACAAAAGATCCAATATTTATGGATTTACAAAGGATGGATCTTGAAATTATAATGGAAGGGGAAAAATATTATCTTTCTCAAATGAATGTTCAACCATCTATACATGTGAAGATTAAAGAGGCACAGAAAGAAGATGTCGAGTTACAAAAGAAGGTGAGAAATGTTCCTGAATTCAACCTTGATTTTGATGGGATAATAAAGTTCAGGAATCGGGTTTGTGTTCCTCCCATCCCCGAATTAAAAAATGAGCTGCTGGATGAGGCTCATAGTTCTTCATTCTCTATTAATCCTGGAAGCATAAAGATGTATAGGGACCTGAAAGAGTACTTCTGGTGGGATGACATGAAAAGAGATGTTGCAGAATATGTCTCTCGATGCTTGGTTTGTCAACAAGTTAAAGCTGAGAGACAGAAGTGTAAGGGGATGTTACAACCATTACCCTTACCCGAATGGAAATGGGAAAACATAACTATGGACTTTGTCACAGGACTTCCTAAAACATCCAAAGGCAATAATGCTATCTGGGTCATAGTTGATCGTCTTACAAAGTCTGCACACTTCATTGCTATTAGAGAGGATTTCTCTCTGGATCAGCTTTCCAGGATATATGTAAAGGAAGTGGTAAGATTGCATGGAGTACCACTTTCTATTATATCTGATCAGGATCCGAGATTTACCTCGAAGTTCTAGCGAAGTTTTCAGCATACTCTGGATATAGAGTTGAGTTTCAGCACTGCTTATCATCCTCAGACAGACGTTCAGTCTGAGAGAACAATTCAAACCCTAGAAGATATGTAGAGAGCTTGCTCTATGGATTTCAAAGGAGGTTGGGATCAACACCTACCTTTGGTGGAATTTTCTTATAATAATAGCTTTCACTCCAGTATTCAAATGGCTCCTTATTAAGCTCTCTATGGAAAGAAATGCAGGACTCTAACTTGCTGGGATGAAGTTGGGAAAAGAAAGCTATTAGGACCTGATCTCGTTGATGAAATGGCAGAAAAGGTCAGATCTATTCAACAACACATAAGGGCAGCTCAGAGTCGACAGAAAAGTTATGCCGACAACCGAAGAAAAGACCTAGAGTTTGAAGTGGGTGATAAAGTGTTCTTACGAATATCTCCCTGGAAGAGGGTTATGAGATTTGGAAAGAAGGGGAAGTTGAGCCCTAGATATATCGGTCCTTTCGAAATGCTGGATCGTGTTGGAAAGGTAGCTTACCGATTGGAACATCCATCGAATCTCTCTCAAGTTCACGATGTGTTCCAGATATCTCTCCTGAGAAAGTACATACCTGATCCTTCACATGTACTCAGCTCAGAAGTTGTACCGCTGGAGCAAGATCTTTCTTATAAAGAACAACCGATAGAGATTCTGGATCGTAGCGAAAAAGTCCTACGAAAGAAGACCACTCGATTGGTGAAAGTTTTATGGAGGAACCACCAACTTGAAGAAGCTACATGGGAGCTTGAGGATATGATGAGGGAGAAGTATCCTCATCTGTTTGTTACAAAGTGACGAATTTCGAGGGCAAAATTCTTTTTAAGGGGGGTAGAATGTAACACCTGAGATTTTTATGAGTAATATTTTGTTTTTATGTTATATATATATCATCAAAGGAATCTTTCACTACACACTAGCTTGGCTTACTTTACACGTAATTTCGACCTTCCTCGATAGTTTGCGTTGTACGCAATACCGAGTTTCACTAAACAACGATATGCTATTAAAATATTATTTAAAATAGCTGTTATGAATAGTAATAACCACTTTTTGAAATTTTATCTTTCAAAATGGACATCATTTTTGGATTCGGAATACCGAAATTAGCCTAGGGTGAAATTTTGGTATTTTTCTGAAAACTTTCAATTTTTGATGAATAGTGAAACCACTAAGTGGTAGGTTAAAAAACTGAATTTTGTATAAAACTTAATTTTACCGCTTCTGTGAATGGAATTTTGAAAATCCGACAGACACGGTTGATATCAGTAAGTAAAATGTGGTTCAATGAGATAAAAATAATTTTTTGGTGAATAGTAACTTTTTATTTTTTTTACCGCGGTTAATAGTAAATAGGGTAACTAAGGGTAAATATGATATTACTATTACCCTAACACATGTACTAATTCTATTGGATAAGTGTAATTCGACCAAAAACAACCTTATGAATATAATATGACCATTTAGGTCCACTTGGATTAGATTATGACATTTAATATTATTTTATTTAATGAACAGTTAAAATAGTTAAAATCAAAGTTTAATAACTAAAACATTTTTAATATGGGGTTATACATAAGATAAATTCTACTATAAATATTCATTAGAAATATAAAACTATTTCCTACATAATGATATTTTATTTATAATTTTTATACTTTAAATAAATTAATTTATTTATGACACAACGATGATGCAGTAATTACCCTTTTAAGGAAATGTTAACATAATTGATGTTATAAATGCTCAAATAAATGTAATTTGAGACTTTTTATGAATTACACTAATTTTCTAGGTTACTATGATATATTATTGTTGATTTAATCAACTTGGTTCGAACATATAATTCTGTTATGACTTTCACAAAAATCATATATCAAATAGTGTCAAAATTGACACAAAATTGTTTTTAAATCAAATATTATATTATTAATTGTTATTTTATTCCTAAAAATATAAGGTTCAGCCAAATGACTTAGACAAGGATATATATATTAATAATAAACAACTTGGGGTTCGTTTGGCATGTTATAGTAAGTGTATTAACCATATAGTATAAGAAAACAAAAAGTCACGGTAAAAGTTAAATTATTTAACTTAGAGTTAAATCTAATTGATAAGGTTAAAATAATAAGCTAAACTTGTCTAGATCTTATTGGTTGATAGGATTTCGACCCATCCCCACTTTACCTTCGAAATAATACCCTTTGGAACCATTATAAACCGATTTTGACTTTAATATAAAATTTTGAGGTATTCCTAAGGTGCCCCTCTCCTCCCTTATAAAAGGGCACCTCCTCCCCCTCCTCCTCACACCAATTTGAGCACTCAAGCTCGGACAACCCCTGAAAAAATCCCATCTCCACTTCCCTAGAATAACCCTAGAGGTCCTGGTCTGCTTCAAAGACCAATATTAGTTCCCTAAGTGGAGGATCCAAAGAGGTGTTTCAAAGAAGAGGTAATACCCATTACCAATCTTTTCAATTTCTTTCTTCTTCAACTTCTTCTTCTTTAGTTGTTTCATGATAAAGTAATAACATCAGTATTAATTACATACTGATATGTTATTATAAATATGAAACAACCCTAATTCACCTTCTATCCATCCTACGGAAAAATAAAATCACCGCGCGTGCGTACGTACGGAATACCGTCTCCACGTCGTGGTGTACTCTATTTTCCACCATCACCTTACAAGGATGGGTATAATGGTGTAATGAGTAACTATTTATGATTATTATAAAGTGATATTGATACTGAAATAGTATAAATACACTTAAAAACAATTCCACGATCATGGGAACAATATCATCGCTCGTGCGTACGTACGGAATACCGTCTCCATGATGTGATGCGACTCGTTCTACATGATCATCATTACATAGTAATTATATAAATGAATTGAATGAATAAATATGATATATGTTACACTAATACCATTCTGGATATAAGGTATCTATAACCTTAAAAGAAGAATAAAAATTTATTCGGCAAAACACACATAAGAACAAAAGGCAATAAAGACCCGAGTAACAAGTAACAATGAAATATTACTAATAAGAAGCTAAGAATATGACCATATATAATATCATATCAATATGTATGATTCTGGAATAAGTCAATAACATTATTTAAACCATTATACAGGAGCTTCGTACACGTACAAAGCAAATCGGACCTAAGGTAAGGGAAATATCACAATCTCATTTTTATCCGAGATTGTTTATACTTTGGTATTTATTGGGGTGTATTTTATCATCCACATACATGTTTCCTCAATATGTAATATTATTTCCATCCACCTACAATTATTTAAATCCATTTTTAACCTTTGGTGAGTTTTTAGTAAAAGACATGAAAGGAATCTTTTGTCTTTTTTCATACGAGGTACTTTTTGACATTTCCGACAAAAGTACGAGAAGAATGTTTTTTTAACTTATAAGGCATGAATGAATTTTTGAAACATTATTTACAAGAAGCTTCCTTTACAAGTTTTAAATTTTATTTCTAACTTCTTTTAGTTTAAATTGTATGACATGTTAAGAAAGGAATAGTGTTTTTGAAGTAGAAAGGATATTTTCCTCAAGAATGAAGTTCAAGTGTTTTATCAAAAATATTTTCCATCTAAGATAATAAAGGGTTCTGTTTTTATCCCTATTATTAAATTGATTTTATTATGTTGTGATGGAATTATTTTTATGAATTCTTTTATCTTATATGAATTGTTTTATGATGTCATGTTGTTTAAGAATCCCATTTTTATTACATGGGTTATGCAATGATGTATGGTTTATGATTTTGTGGCACACATAAGAATGTTATCATTATGAGATGGGTGGGACCTATATTTCCCTCCAATGCATTGGGTAAAGATTTATATCTCATGAGATAGATATGGATGGAACGGAAGGTTATTTCGGTTCAGTGATACAGGACTGAAACGAGGAGTGAACTCGGTTCAGAAATGGACTCTGTCCGCTAAGATAGTCTTGGAAATGAGTCATGACTAACAAGAAATGATTTTCCATGATTATGTGTGCATGCCACAAAGTTTCAAGTTCTATTTTATGATTATGGGGATCTCATTTTCACTTCTATGATTTATTCCATGTTAAGATATTATAATCTCTTTTGCAGGTTATGATTTTAAAAAAGATATGATATGATTTTTATTTCATTTATTTGCCCTTGCTGAGCATTTGAGCTCACCCTTTTTTGTATGTTTTCTTTTCCCCAGGTCAAGAAGATGGATATTAAGTAGAATATGCTAAAATGGACCCTAGATATGATGAAATAAATGGGAGACACTGTAGAATATTTATGAACCAGTTGTTTATGTTTCCCAGTTTCTAAAGACACTATACCTATACGGTCCTTTGTGGTTTTGTCATATGTTGTAATAAGTGTACTTAAATTTTGAAGTATTAACAATGTATGTAAAGTATGGGTCGTTATAGTTGGTATCAGAGGAAAGGTATAGTCAACCTTTGGAAACTAGGATGTGAAAGTCTTAGTAAGAACCCTAAGGATAAGTCTAAGCATAGAACACAATCTTAGTGTTTTAGAAATGGCCATGAATAACCTAGGATAAGACCTTAAGCATGAAAATTTTATTCTTGAATTATGTGGTTTTACTATTATAATTAGTGTTGCTCACACTATTCTTTTTGGTTTTAGTCAATGGCTGGAACCCGAAGGAACCATGTTAATGCGGAATGTGATGGGAAATGCAATGATTGTCCCCCTGAGCAACCAAACGATATGGGAGCTGGAATGAAAAATCTTGTAGCCATGCTCACACAACTTTCTCAAGCTATGAATCATGTAGGACTTCCAAACGAGAAAAGGAAGGAGCAACATTCTGTTGAATCCTTCATGAGGCAGCGTCCCCCTTCTTTCAGTGGGTCTACTGATCCATTAGTTGCTGAACAATGGATTAGTACTACTGAAAAGATATTTTCAGTTCTTCAATGTTCTGAACATGATAAAGTCATCCTAGCAGTGTATCGTTTGGAAGGAGATGCTGATCAATGGTGGAATCTTATTAATAATACGAGGCAAAGGGATGAAATTGAGTCAATGGAATGGGACGAGTTCAAGAACTTATTTTTCAATAATTACTTCCCTCGTATTCTCCGAACAAAGATGGAGAAAGAGTTTCTTGAACTGAAGCAAAGGGATGATGAATCTGTTGGTACCTATGAAGCAAATTTTACAAGACTTGCAAGGTACGCTTCTGGTATTATTATCCAACCTGAGAGTAAGATCGATCAATTCTTTAGTGGCTTAAAACCAAGTCTTCGAAGGGCGTTAGCCATAAGGGACTTCAATAGCTACGAGGAAATCGTTCGATGTGCTCTCAAAGTCAAGATGGAGATTGGAGTAACCCATCAGTCATATGGGTTTGATAAGAAGAGGAAAATGGAATTCAAAGGAAAATCTAAAGAGCACACTGAAAAGAAGATGAGCTTTCCCTTATTCTCAAAGTGTGGAAAGAAACATGGAGGGAGTTGTCTTAAAGGGAAAAGTAAATGTTTCAAATGTGTAAAGGAATGTCATAGAGCATTTGAATGCCACGATAATGGGAAGAAGATGTCTAATGATGCAAACAAAGGAAGGGATACCTAGAATGAACCTACTACACTTCAATGTTTCAAGTGCAAGGAGATGGGGCATTATGCGAATCAATGCCCAAATCCAAGGGCTGATGATGATGGTCGACGTCAACAAACTCTTAAGACTAAAGACAAAGGAAAGTCACATGAAATTTCTATCAGCGATGTGGAGTACGATAACGAAGTGGTGAAAGGTACACTTACCATCCACTCTCAAGTAGAAAATGTTTTATTTGATTCTGGATCCACCCACTCTTTTATTTCTGAAGAATTTTCTAAGGGTATCACCGTATTACCTCAACAATTAGATGTTGAGTTAGCTGTGACAACACCTAATGGCACATCAATCGCATCAAAATTTTACAATTCTTCTCCAATTGACGTTTGTGGGAAAGTGCTTCCTGCAAATCTTGTGATCCTTCCTTTAGTGGAATTCAATGTGATTCTTGACATGGATTGGATTTCTTTATACGTATCTCATATCAATTGCCAAAGAAGGGAATTCACATTTCATATTCCAGATCAATCTATGATCGTCTATTAATGCAAGGATGAACATAACCTTCCAGTGGAAATTTCTTCCATTTTATGGGTATTGATTCCACTAAATGAAGGTTATTTATCTCAAATGGTTGGTGAGAAACTCGCGATTAAGAATATGCCCATCGTACGGGAGTTTGATGATGTCTTTCCGGAGGAATTACCGGGTCTTCCACCAAATCGTGAAGTTGAGTTTTCAATAGAACTCGTACCGGGTGCTTTGCCTATTTCAAAGACACCTTATAGAATGGCCCCAATTGAGTTGCAGGAATTGAAGAAGCAACTCCTAGAGAATCTTGATAAGGGATTCATACGCCCTAGTGCGTCACCTTGGAGAGCACCTATTCTATTTGTTAAGAAGAAATATGGATCAATGAGACTCTGCATTGATTATCGAGAACTTAACAAGATCACTATCAAGAACAAATATCATCTTCCACACATTGATGAATTATTTGACCAACTACGCGGAGCTCAATACTTTTCCAAGATTGATCTTCGTTCAGGGTATCATCAATTAAGGTTCAAAAGGGAGGATATACCAAAGACGGATTTCCGTACAAGGTATGGACACTATGAATTTATAGTGATGCCATTTGGTCTTACTAATGCCCCTGCTATCTTCATGGATCTGATGAATAGAGTCTTTAGAGACTATCTTGATAAATTTGTGGTAGTCTTTACAGACGATATTCTTGTTTATTCAAAGAGCAAGGAAGAACATGAAGACCACTTGAGAATTATATTGAAGACCCTGAGAAAGGAGAAGCTTTATGCCGAATTTACCAAGTGTGAATTTTGTCTTCAAAAAGTTGCATTTTTGGGTCACATAATCTCAAAAGAGGGGATATCTGTGGATCCAGCAAAAACAGAGGTTATCGAAAGATGGTCGAGACCAACAACAGTAACTGAGATCCGAAGTTTTCTTGGTTTGGCTGGATATTATCGACGTTTTGTGAAAGATTTTTCACGATTATCTACTCCACTCACCAAGTTGACTCGGAAAAGAGTTAAGTTTGTCTGGACGGAGGAATGTGAAGAGAATTTCAAGGAGTTGAAAAGAAGGTTATCCAGTGCACCTGTGATCACACTGCCTTGTAGTGGAGAAAGGTTTGTGATCTACAGTGATGCATCCAAGAAGGGATTTGGGTGTGTTCTTATGCAAAATGATATGGTGATAGCTTATGCCTCACGACAGTTGAAAATCCATGAGCAAAATTACCCAACACATGATTTGGAGTTAGCTGCGGTAATCTTTGCATTAAAGATTTAGAGGCATTACCTTTATGGTGAAAGGTGTGATATTTATACTCATCATAAAAGTTTAAAGTATATTTTCACACAAAAGGAGCTGAATATGCATCAAAGAAGATGGTTGGAGCTGATTAAGGATTATGACTGCTCAATTCATTACCACCCTGGGAAAGCAAACAAGGTGGAAGATGCATTAAGTCGACAAGACCGTGCTAGTTTATCCATGATGAGGAACACAAAAGATCCAATATTTATGGATTTACAAAGGATGGATCTTGGAATTATAATGGAAGGGGAAAAATATTATCTTTCTCAATTGAATGTTCAACCATCTATACATGTGAAGATTAAAGAGGCACAGAAAGAAGATGTCAAGTTACAAAAGAAGGTGAGAAATGTTCCTGAATTCAACCTTGATTGTGATGGGATAATAAAGTTCAGAAATCAGGTTTGTGTTCCTCCCATCCCCGAATTAAAAAAGGAGCTGCTGGATGAGGCTCATAGTTCTTCATTCTCTATTCATCCTGGAAGCATGAAGATGTATAGGGACCTGACAGAGTACTTCTGGTGGGATGGCATGAAAAGAGATGTTGCTGAATATGTCTCTCGATGCTTGGTTTGTCAACAAGTTAAAGCTGAGAGACAGAAGTCTAAGGGGATGTTACAACCATTACCCATACCCGAATGGAAATGGGAAAACATCACTATGGACTTTGTCACAGGACTTCCTAAAACATCCAAAGGCAATAATGCTATCTGGGTCATAGTTGATCGTCTTACAAAGTCTGCACACTTCATTGCTATTAGAGAGGATTTCTCTCTGGATCAGCTTTCCAGGATATATGTAAAGGAAGTGGTAAGATTGCATGGAGTACCACTTTCTATTATATCTGATCGGGATCCGAGATTTACCTCGAAGTTCTGGCGAAGTCTTCAGCATACTCTGGATACAGAGTTGAGTTTCAGCACTTCTTATCATCCTCAGCAGACGGTCAGTCTGAGAGAACAATTCAAACCCTAGAAGATATGTTGAGAGCTTGCTCTATGGATTTCAAAGGAGGTTGGGATCAACACCTACCTTTGGTGGAATTTTCTTATAATAATAGCTTTCACTCCAGTATTCAGATGGCTCCTTATGAAGCTCTCTATGGAATGAAATGCAGGACTCCAACTTGCTGGGATGAAGTTGGGGAAAGAAAGCTATTAGGTCCTGATCTCGTTGATGAAATGGCAGAAAAGGTCAGATCTATTCAACAACACATAAGGGCAGCTCAGAGTCGACAGAAAAGTTATGTCAACAACCGAAGAAAAGACCTAGAGTTTGAAGTGGGTGATAAAGTGTTCTTACGAATATCTCCATGGAAGAGGGTTATGAGATTTGGAAAGAAGGGGAAGTTGAGCCCTAGATATATCGGTCCTTTCGAAATACTGGATCGTGTTGGAAAGGTAGCTTACCGATTGGCACTTCCACCGAATCTCTCTCAAGTTCACGATGTGTTCCATGTATCTCTCCTAAGAAAGTACATACCTAATCCTTCACATGTACTCAGCTCAGAAGTTGTACCGCTGGAGCAAGATCTTTCTTATGAAGAACAACCGATAGAGATTCTGGATCGTAGCGAAAAAGTACTACTAAACAAGACCACTCGATTGGTGAAAGTTTTATGGAGGAACCACCAACTTGAAGAAGCTACATGGGAGCTTGAGGATATGATGAGGGAGAAGTATCCTCATCTGTTTGTTACAAAGTGACGAATTTCGAGGGTGAAATTCTTTTTAAGGGGGGTAGAATGTAACACCCGAGATTTTTATGAGTAATATTTTGTTTTTATGTTATATATATATCATCAAAGGAATCTTTCACTACACACTATCTTGGCTTACTTTACACGCAATCGTGACCTTCCTCGATAGCTTGCGTTGTACGCAATACCGAGTTTCACTAAACGACGATATGCTATTAAAATATTATTTAAAATAGCCGTTATGAATAGTAATAACCACTTTTTGAAATTTTATCTTTCAAAATGGATATCATTTTTGGATTCGGAATACCGAAATTAGCCTAGGGTGAAATTTTTGTAGTTTTCTGAAAACTTTCAATTTTTGATGAATAGTGAAACCACTAAGTGGTAGGTTAAAAAACTGAATTTTGCATAAAACTTAATTTTACCGCTTCTGTGAATTGAATTTCGAAAATCCGACAGACACAGTTGATATCAGTAAGTAAAATGTGGTTCAATGAGATAAAAATAAATTTTTGGTGAATAGTAACTTTTTATTTTTTTTACCGCGATTAATAGTAAATAGGGTAACTAAGGGTAAATATGATATTACTATTACCCTAACACATGCCCTAATTCTATTGGATAAGTGTAATTCGACCAAAAACAACCTTATGAATATAATATGACCATTTAGGTCCTCTTGGATTAGATTATGACATTTAATATTATTTTATTTAATGAATAGTTAAAATAGATAAAATCAATGTTTAATAACTAAAACATTTTTAATATGTGGTTATGCATAATATAAATTCGACTATAAATATTCATTAGAAAGATAAAATGATTTCCTACATAATTATATTTTATTTATAATTTTTAGACTTTAAATAAATTAATTTATTTATGACACAACAGTGATGCAGTAATTACCCTTTTAAGGAAATGTTAACATAATTGATGTTATAAATTCTCAAGTAAATGTAATTTCAGAATTTTTATGAATTCCATTAATTTTATAGGTTAATATGATATATTAGTGTTGATTTAATCCACTTGGTTCGAACATATAATTCTGTTATGACTTTCACAAAAATCATATATCAAATAGTGTCAAAATTGACACAAAATAGTTTTTAAATCAAATATTATATTATTAATTGTTATTTTATTCCTAAAAATCTAAGGTTCGGCCAAATGACTTAGATAAGGATATATATATTAATAATAAACAACTTGGGGTTCGTTTGTCATGTTATAGTAAGTGTATTAACCATATATTATAAGAAAACAAAAAGTCACGGTAAAAGTTAAATTATTTAACTTAGAGTTAAATCTAATTGATAAGGTTAGAATAATAATCTAAACTTGTCTAAATCTTATTGTTTGATAGGATTTCGACCCATCCCCACTTTACCTTCGAAATAAGACCCTTTGGAACCATTATAAACCGATTTTGACTTTAATATAAAATTTTTAGTTATTCCTAAGGTGCCCCTCTCCTCCCTTATAAAAGGGCACCTCCTCCCCCTCCTCCTCACACCAATTTGAGCACTCATGCTCGGCCAACCCCTGACAAAATCCATTCTCCACTTCCCTAGAATAATCCTAGAGGTCCTGGTCTTCTTCAAAGTCCAATCTTAGTTCCCTAAGTGGAGGATCCAAAGAGGTGTTTCAAAGAAGAGGTAATATCCATTACCGATCTTTTCAATTTCTTTCTTCTTCAACTTCTTCTTATTTAGTTGTTTCATGATAAAGTAATAACATCAGTATTACTTACATACTGATATGTTATTATAAATATGAAACAACCTTAATTCACCTTCTATCCATCCTACGGAAAAATGAAATCACCGCGCGTGCGTACGTACGGAATACCGTCTCCACGCCGTGGTGTACTCTATTTTCCACCATCACCTTACAAGGATGGGTATAATGGTGTAATGAGTAACTATTTATGATTATTATAAAGTGATATTGATACTGAAATAGTATAAATACACTTAAATACAATTCCACGATCATGGGAACAATATCATCGCTCATGCGTACGTACGGAATACCATCTCCACGATGTGATGCGACTCGTTCTACATGATCATAATTACATAGTAATTATATAAATTAATTGAATGAATAAATATGATATATGTTACACTAATACCATTCTGGATATAAGGTATCTATAACCTTAAAAGAAGAATAAGAATTTATTCGGCAAAACACGCATAAGAACAAAAGGCAATAAAGACCCGAGTAACAAGTAACAATGAAATATTACTAATAAGAAGCTAAGAATATGACCATATATAATATCATATCAATATGTATGATTCTGGAATAAGTCAATAACATTATTTAAACCATTATACAGGAGCTTCGGACACGTACAAAGCAAATCGGACCTAAGGTAAGGGAAATATCACAATCTCATTTTTATCCGAGATTGTTTATACTTTGGTATTTACTAGGGTGTATTTTATCATCCACATCCATGTTTCCTCAATATGTAATATTATTTCCATCCACCTACAATTATTTAAATCCATTTTTAACCTTTGGTGAGTTTTTAGTAAAAGACATGAAAGGAATCTTTTGTCTTTTTTCGTACGAGGTACTTTTTGACTTTTCCAACAAAAGTACGAGAAGAATGTTTTTTAACTTATACGGCATGAATGGATTTTTGAAACATTATTTCCAAGAAGCTTCCTTTACAAGTTTTCAAGTTTATTTTTAACTTCTTTTAGTTTAAAATTGTATGACATGTTAAGAAAGGAATAGCGTTTTTGAAGTAGAAAGGATATTTTCCTCAAGAATGAAGTTCAAGTGTTTTATCAAAAATATTTTCCATCTAAGATAATAAAGGGTTCTGTTTTTATCCCTATTAATAAATTGATTTGATTTTGTTGTGATGGAATTATTTTTATGAATTCCTTTATCTTATATGAATTGTTTTATGATGTCATGTTGTTTAAGAATCCCATTTTTATTACATGGGTTATGCAATGATGTATGGTTTATGATTTTGTGGGACACATAAGAATGGTATCATTATGAGATGGGTGGGACCTATATCTCCCTCCAATGAATTGGGTAAAGATTTATATCTCATGAGATAGACATGTCTGGAACGGAAGGTTATTTCGGTTCAGTGATACAGGACTGAAACGAGGAGTGAACTCGGTTCAGAAATGGACTTTGTCCACTAAGATAGTCTTGGCAATGAGTCATGAGTACCAAGAAATGATTTCCCATGATTATGTGTGCTTGCCACAAAGTTTCAAGTTCTATGTTATGATTATGGGGATCTCATTTTCACTTCTATGATTTATTCCATTTTAAGATATTATGATCTCTTTTGCAGGTTATGATTTTCAAAAAGATATGATATGATTTTTATTTCCTTTATTTTTCCTTGCTGAGCATTTGAGCTCACCCTTTTTTGTATGTTTTCTTTTTCCCAGGTCATGAAGATGGATATTAAGTAGAATATGCTAAAAGGGACCCTATATATGATGAAATAAATGGGAGACACTGTAGAAGATTTATGAACCAGTTGTTTATGTTTCCCAGTTTCTAAAGACACTATACCTATATGGTACTTTGTGGTTTTGTCATATGTTGTAATAAGTGTACTTCAATTTTGAAGTATTAACAATGTATGTAAAGTATGGGTCGTTATAGTGGAAGAATCCCTCAAGGAATTATTCCTTAGCACTTGTGAATGGTATAAAAAATAGTTCCTTATCTGGAAATACATGAGGCTCTATTGGTATCCCATGGACCACCACTTTAGGAGTAAGGTCATCACCACCCTCTTAGCATACGACTGGAGGTCGTCATGGTGGATTGTCTCTATAATGATAAACACATACCTCAGAAAAGACCAATATGAAAATTTCATAGCTAAAAGTATAGGACAGGTCCAAAACATCCTATAAAGAATTCATAACACACAACCTACTCATAAATGCATAAATAGTTAAATGAAACAAAAAGAAAGTTACTAGATAAACTACCACTTTGCCACTTAAAATAGAACTCTAGGTCGTGTTCTCTTTTTACAATTTCATTTTTCATTAATTTGAGTCCGTATTCATTTCACATTTCTCTTTAAATGGTTTTAAAAAATGAGTCACCACTTCAGATCCTTAATAGACCATATTCCTCATGAGCTCAAATATGGTGTCCACTCAATCCATACAATAACACATTCCAGTCTATATGAAAAATGGTCAATGACTCAACATTCCATGGATGATTTTATAGGGTGTATGGTGCATCCTAATCAAGAAAACACTCTTTAGGTTATGAAATCCCTCTATGTTTTAGCCATGTTTCACATTTCCCTACACATATCATTTATTAAGTAGAAGATGTATCACTCAAGGCACATATCACCAAATCATTTAGTCAATTAATGCACCCTGTATGGAATGGAATAATATATATAATTTGAATCCTAACATGTTCATGATATGATGCATGAGATGCATACCCTCTTCTCATCAGGTAATAGTATATAAAACCCCAAAATCATATCAATGATCCCATTATAATTCAAGTGCATCCCCCAATGCTAAAATCCAATCAACTGTAATAGAATGATAAAAAAACATAAATTTCAATTCAAGGAAATTTGACTTTTTCTAGTACATAGTGTAGCTAATCATAGGAATAACTCATTACCAAATTACAAATCATTCTTATTCACATTTTTATTATCTAAATATATTGATTATAGACTGGGAACCTCTGATACCACTTTGTAACATATCAACTGGGATGCCACTAAATGGTTCGTTGAGTAGGTTAGTCATATGGCCTCAAGCGCATCTCTACAAATTTCAGAGGCTATTGACTAGTAGAAAGGGATTAGGGTGTGTTTGTGGGGAGACTATTTCCCCTTTTTATAGTGTAACATAATGTTAATAATCGTTCATATCAACAGTGGTAGGAAAATATAAAAAAATGACCAGCATGAATAGACACTATGACCTCTAGACTAGTAACCCACCACAACAGAAGCACAAAAATATCTGAACAAAAAATAAATGTCCAATAGATAGATATATACAATAATTAAATGTTTAATCCCATATAAAAAATTATATGTTAGTTTATATGTATAAAAATAATCCAAAATTGGTATACTTGAATTAGTATAATACAAGTATCAAAATACCAAAAATACTCAATGAAACTATCCCATCTAGCAACATGAGCCTCAAATCGGTCTCATGCTCCCATGTTCCTAAGCATGGAACAAATAAAGAATCATACTATGGGTAGCTTCTAAGGTTCCTACCTACATCCATATTGTTTTTTCAGGGACCCAAAGGTGGCCCAAATAGGGTGTGAGATCAAATCATTATAGTCCCCCACCAATGGGGTTTATAACTTTTACAGTCAGTGTATTGAAAGCTAAATAAGAGTGAAATATATAACAGGTATGCGAGTATTGAAAGTCATTTAAACAATTTAATTGGTACTATCCTAGAAAAGAAAGGCTCCATGAAAAACATGGGCCAAGTTCTTATAATAAGGCAGATGTAAAGTATATAGAATTAATTACCATGACCATTCCATCTACATAATATGTCATGTCACCATGACCATATCATATAACCTATATCTCATATCAACCACATTTATGCCATATAATAAACTATGTCACAATACCCTTGTCTGAGACATATAATCAGAAGTGTTAGGACCCATGGGCCCATATCCAAGGTATTGTGAATTAAGGCTTCCTCATACAGTCCCATGAGCATCTTGATGGAAACTAAGATCGAATTGGAATGGGGTCCAAGGACCACTTCAATAGACCACATCCACTATGAGGTTAAAATATATGGATTTAAGGGGTATAAATGACCATGGAATCCCGAGAAATCAAGACCCAAAGAGAAATCTCATCCAAGGATCCCACTACCACTATCACGACCCATGGTTTAATACACCCATGGAATATTATGGAAACATTAATTATTAAATTAAATTATTACGTTCATAATTCATGAGTTTACCCACTCATATAACAATTCCATATAAACATTTCAATCAAAATTGATAACATGAAAAGGTGGAAACATCTATCTCGTATTCAATTAAATACAATTTAATCAGTTTATAAATCATTCTCAAACTAAGAATGCTCACACACACACCATGGGTGGTATTAAAAGTGGTCAAAGGTAAGGAACACCCCATGGGTTGACTAGGTTAGGGAAACATGCTCCCAAAAACTCAAAAGTATTATAAGGTAAAACTAAAAGGTTCTATTCCATTCAATTCAATTATTTAATTCATATTTATGGAAACACAAGAAAGTCCAATGTGTGAAAAATGGAAAATAACAGTATAAAACACCAAACCACCTAGGAAAGGCATATACCACATACTGTATACACATCGAAGAGTTATTGTCTAGTATCATCATCTGATTCAATCCAGATCAGAAGAAAAATAAATAATGCACAAAAAAAGTAAAAATAGGCCATATTATCTTATATTTAAATAACTCTTTTGATATGAAGTCAAATTAATAATGAAATAATATGATTAGGGTACTCAGTTCTGTGTATATAATGAGACTGATGGTGTTCAATTCTGAGTTGAGATGATGATTTGGAACTAAATACTACAAAAATTCTCGAAGGAGGATCTCTAAAGGTGATAGTTTTTTCCAAAGGAAGAAATAAAAATTAGTTTTTAGGTTTAAAATTTTTTGAGGGGAAAAATTTTCATTTTACCAAGAAAATATTGGGCCTCATGGTTTTCTAAACCATGGATCGACCATCTGTCCATTATTTTATTAAGGGGAACCCAACAGTCTTTGAGTAACCATGCATAAAAAGTGAAATAAGCCTTTGATAAATATTGATGGTGCTTCCACATAGGCGTGAAACCCCATACACATGGTTTGAAAAACCATGTGGGCTCTTTTATCCCTCATCCTAGGTCTCACATAGTTAGAGTAACAATGCGGCCTATCCCGCCCAGTTTCTACTAACTATGCGGCCTACCCTATTTTTCTAAAAATAGGGACTCTGTACTCTGAAAATTCTCTAGACACACCCAAATACCCAATGATCACATTGGAAACTAACATTGAGATTTAAAAAACAATTTTAATAAAAAAATGATAAATATATCATATAAAAACCTAGTATCATAAAATTTTCATGATATGGTTATCATGGCATTTATCATGAAACTCAAAGGGGTGTCATGTGATTAGTTCAAGATCATGAGATGACACACAACCTTGTTCTGAATAAACACTCTAATAGTACTTGTTACATAATGTGATGATTCAAGGGTTATGTGATTGTATATCTCACAAAGGTTTACATGATCACATAACCTAGGTTCTCGATCCTATGCTGTCATGCTATTTTCTTTTCCCTGTTGTGGAAGAATGATACTTGTGATTTGGGTATTTTTTCAAGTCCAAATTTTCCAGTTCTCATTTGGTGGATTTTAACCCCCCCCCCCCCTTAGAAGCAAAGTCCAAAAGATAGAGAAAGGACTCAGTTCAAGTGAAGTAAATTAAAACTTATGTCCATCAGGATTCCACCCATTAGACTTTTGGTGAATATTTTCCTTCAAAGATTCCTTTAGTATTCTTCTATATTTCTTATAAATATGAGGGTAAGAGGCCGACCATTTCACTTGTGACTTGGAAGTTTATAGAAACCAACAAACAAAATTTTACTATGATCCTGTTTTATTTCCTCCGGTGAATAATGGGAGAGACTCTAGATTGAATATTCCTCCCTTACTTTTTACTCTATTAATTAATGGAATTTATTTAACTCATTATTCTACTTTCAATCATTATATTATCATACTATATTCGTGTTATCTTGATGGAATAATATAATATAGATCACTGAATCCATTAATCCCTCTATAATGCTGAGAAAATCCAAATCTAAACTCAAACTCATGAGTAATAATGGATTTAATTCGAGAATGAATTGTCGACGGAAATAAATATAAAAAACATTATTGGGGATTAAGGCCAATTTTTTTGAAACAAACTAGTTCAAAGGGAAATCTCAAGGTGGGATTGCCTTATAATGAGAGAGTTATCTATATTTTACATATAAAAGAGCCTTAGAAAGAACAAATTGAATATTGATGGGTATATATCATGGGATCAACAAGATTTTATTTATATTTTCCTTTATATTATATATATAATTTTTTTATGATCATTTTTTCCTAAAAGATAGAAATTACATGTCTATCAAGAAGAGATCTGAATTTTACCCAGAACTCCCTTTGCAGCGTTTAAGTCTTACTAGTATTATGGATCTTATAATTAGAACTTAATGTTCTTTCAAATTTGACCAATGAGGTGATATTGTTTTAAGAAAAATATCTTGGAATCTATGTTTTTGTAGTTTAGTTTCATATATCTTGGACCTTTTTATTTCTGTAGTTTACAGGAATTTAGATTGGATCTTTTTATTTCTATAGTTTAATAGTATATAACTGGGACTTTTTTGTTTCTATATTTTATGGTAATACATATTTTACCTTCTTTTTCTGTAGTGTATGGTTGTATATATAAAAAATTATACGAGTTCACATGCTCAAGATATGAAGGATGAATATTCTTGAAGGGTTATAACACCCTGATTCTCTACTAGAATTGTAAAGGTTGAATATTCATGAAGGTTTGTGATGACCTACATCCTTGATGGAATTATGGAAGATAGATATTCATTAAGGGTTCTAAAACCATGAATCCTTTCTGGAATTGTGAATGATATATATTCATGAATGGTTATGTACCCTACATCCTTGTGAGAATTGTGAAGGATGGATATTCAAGAAGGGTTCTGACACCCTACATACTTATTGATATTATGAAGGATATATATTCATGAAGGGTTCTGACACCCTTCATCCACTTATCTGTTAAGAAGGATGAGTATTAATGTAGGGTTATGACACCATGTATAATCATCTTGATTATGAAGGATGATTAATCAAGAAGGGATATGACACCTTGCATCCTTGATTTAAAGGCACATGGTAAATAGTGGAATAATGTTAGGTATGTTTAATCCACTTGAATAGTTGGAATACTGGATTTGTAAATCAAATCATGAAGAGTTTGTATCAATGTTGATGAGATAAGGTATATATTCCAAGGAATATCATAAAACACCCTACTGTGTCAAGTTTCACTATGATATTCTTAGGGATCATATAGACCATAAGACTTTTTAATAAGGAAAAGACAACTCTGGTTGATGGATCAACAAATCTTATGCATGAGACAATGTGGTATTATATGGATGGTAAGGTATAGAGGTATCCACTCCTTTACAAGGGATATGCAATATTTGTGAAGGTTAAAACACTTGGTTAATGAAGTAGGTCATGGATAAAAGTCTATATAAGGAGTAATCTAGGACCCCAGGTAGTTTGGTTTTTGGTCATGAATTTCGATCCCTATATCAAATGCTTTAGAACAACATGATGAGAATCCCTAAAATGTTCGATAAAGGAGTTCCAAATTACTTATTTTATATTTGATACAATACATGGTGACATAACATTAACGATGTTGAATCCACTTGAATAGTTTAGGCATGGGAATTGTAAATCATGACATGGGAATATTTGAATCAACATAGAGTGGGGAATAGTGGGTTTAGGTCGACCATCAATATTAAAAAGATCCAAAATTTCTTGCAGTCTGAGAAATAGCTCACAAATTTAAGGGGTATATTTTATCTAAGAAAAAACATCTCCTAGGTCACAGGATCTAAGGAAATATGTTATTAACTATAAAATCTTAGTGGGGTCTGTTAATATTAGTCAATACCTATTACCTATATATTATATTTAATAACCAAAAAAAATGACTCAAGGATATGGGATTTTGAGAGAATTATATCAACTCAAGGAATTAGTTGGTGAAAGATCAAACTTTAAATACATAAAGAAAGTTTATGGAAAATGTAATAATCAAGAAGGGTTTGATCACCCTAAATATTTTTTCATTATGTACTGAACACTTTAGCAAGGTGATAAGATGTGAAAAATCATTTATCTAATTTTTTCATAAACTTGAAGGTTCCAATGAACATGGACCAGATTTTAAAAGGTTCAAAATATGGTTCTTATAAGATTTGTACTTTTTTCTTACACTCAATTTTCTTTACCTATACCCTATAGATGAAGGTCTAGGAAAGAGAAGACTTCAAAACATGGTTCCTTAGTAGTTTATCATTCTTAAATTTGAACATTAGATAATATATTTTATTATAACAGAAATTTTACCAAAGTGAATGTAGTTTATGGTCATGTTGCTTGAACCAACTATCAAGGGAGTTTTACAAAACAAGTTAATTAGGATTCCCAAGGTTAAGAATACTCCAATACCATTATAAACAGAGGATGAATGTGATGTAAATCATAGCACAAGGTTCTCATATCATAATTAATGGAATGAGGTAATCATGCTGGTAATGATAAAGAAAAATTTGGAGGTAATGAGTTTCACTATGATGATTTCAGGTCTCACAAAGATTATATGGCCCTTCTCGCAAAGGCCAGATTCCTGTAATTGACAGGTCTGAGGACCTTATGCATATCTAACTCTTAAATAATAAAACAAAGGGGTATTTTATATTACCCATGGTCCCTATGAGGTTTATTACAACCCAAAAAAATCAAGAAAAATGTTTTATTTGATAAGAAAGATAAAGTAATCTCCCCCATACCATAGTTAATCTCATGTGGTCTTTGGATAAGGAGTGGAAGTGGATGATGGTTTGTGTAGTTTAGTGTAATGCAGTGAGGAAGAATATGTCATGTAGTTTAATTTCATTTGAAAAGAACCTTATTCTATATAGTTTAGCATCATAAAACTAGGAAAATGGTTGTATATTTTAATTTTATACAGTCAGAATGTTGAGAATTGATGTGATATTAAGGAAAGTTTCTTTAAATACACCTTACATTATTTAGGGGGTATTTAGATATGGAATTATTTTTTCCCTTGAATTATATTATAAGTAAATATTCATGTCTTGGAGCCACTTTTTCATAGATTAAATTCATGTTTAACTAATTAGTATGTATATCTGACTCATATGTAGGAGAAAGAAGATGGTATAACTCATCCACTATTAAGTTTTTTAAGGTCTTGGATGGTGGACCAGAACTAAAGGCATACATGATTTATATAGTTGGGATTTACCTAGGTTTCCTCATATATCTCTTAAGGGAAATAATCATTCTATATATAGTTCTTTAAATGAAGTCACCTTATGTATTTCAAGATCATATATATAATGAGGGATGATATTTTGTTTTTGGTTCTATAGTTGGGCCCAAAATTGGATGATTCAGGCATCAATCTTTATCCTGTGAAAATTAGAATCAAGCCACACATAGTTAGCATTTATATCTCCCCTTAGATTGAACTAATATATAGATAGGGGGAATTTTAATTAGGTCATACACAATATTTGTGAGTCTTTCTCTGTACTAATCCAACACATGTACATGAAAGTAAAAGTAAGTCCTTCCTTAGTGTAAAGGTATTAGGAAAGTGAGGTATCCCTATAAAGGCTCAAACACTATGGTGGGGGGTATTATTTTTTGAAATTTATTAATGGATTTGGAAGTGGTTGATCTGATCATCACTACATATCTTATATGAATAGGTATCAAGTCATACATAGTTCTATAAAAGTAAGCCCCTACACTGAGATGACTCAAATCTAGGGAAGAGGAGAGTGTCACTCGTTGAGGGAAGAGGCTCCCACTATATTATAGGTATATGAGATTTTACTATCAAAGGTATGATGAATGATAAGGGATCTCATATTGGTAGAGGATTTCACTAGTGGGATATTTGTTTATAGTTTCTCGGTCAAATAAGGTTGATAGCTTTCAATATGGATCATGCACAGGTGATGGTTTGGATAGTGGAAAAAAATGGTCAATGATTAAGAAAATATACACCAGTGTCACTATATATCCTATAAGGTTAGGAATAGTTCCAAAACAGGTATAAAATAAATATCATTAGGACCAAGATGGTGCAAATGATTTGAATTTGCTGAAGAAGTTAAAGAAGATGCTGTTTATAAGAATGTTTCTTAAGGATTTTAATTTTGTTGACTAATGATTATATACTTAACTTTGTTAAGTTTAAAGTCACAAATATCTTATTTCCTTGAATGTAAATTGAATGTAGAAAGGAGATAAGATGGAGAAAATATTTTATATGGAGAATGTCCATTAGATGGAGATGGTTGGGAGGTTTACCGAACCAAGTCTACCTGATGTTCAAAGTTCCATCATATGAAGTTTTTAGTAAATAAAATATGGAAATGATTTAATGATATAAATTTCATACCTTCATCACTTTTGAAAATATCTTTTTAATATCTTGATAAAAAGAGAATAATTTAACCTGAGATGAAAATATAAAGTAGTTCCTTAAGTATAAATGGGGAGTAAATTGTTTATACAAAAAAATATTCAAAAAATATTTTTAGATGCTATGCTGGTTCAATGTGTTTTTAATGATTTGAAAATAAATAGTTATTTAATTAATGTTAAAGGGTGAGAATTTTTTTTGAGGAAAGGGATGATTCTAAGGAATGTACAAAATACATAAAATTTACATTTAGAAAGTTGAGAAGAAAATTCATCCGTAGTGAAGTTTCTAAATATAGGAATCAAATGAAGTCCAAATCAGATGAACACTACTGAAAAAACAACCAATACTGATGGTTTAAAACCCTGGGTATAGCCCCCAAAACCGTGGGTATAGCCTATATCCACGGTTTTGGGAACCATGGGGATGATTAGCGTTGGTATAGGGGTCTTAATCTATCCCCACGGTTTGGAAAACCGTGGGTATATTTTTTTCCATCGTGTTAACCCATCCTCCACGCTGTCAAAGTGTTCTTCCCATGGTTTTTGAACCGTGGGTAAAAATAATGGAAAAATGCAGCCGCTGGATGTTGAACCTGCACCAACCCGCGACCTGACGAAGTATTCTAACAGACCTCGCCACTATAACCAACACATTTATATTAATATATATATATATATATATATTAATATATGATGGTATTACAAAAAAAGGAAGCTAGCAGATTTCGAACCCGCATCTGCTGCAACATACTTCAAGAGCTTAACCAACTAAGCTAACTCAGATATGACTATATATGTCTATATTTATAAAAATATATTAATCCCCATCTCTTTATTTATAAAATGAATCTAGCAAGATTCGATATCTCAACCGCTACCACAATTATGCAACACATGACAAACCATGCCGCCGAAATAATTTGCTTATAAATTTCTATCAACCTAAATATATTAGGTCAAATCGTGGGTATAGGTTTTCCTTCCAAATTGGTTTTGTTTTCCCATGCATTTTTTCTTCCTTAATGTGGGGAAGCCATCCCCACAGTTTTAAAAATCTGTGGGTATAGGCCTTCGAAAAAAACTCTATCCCCATGGTTTTAGCAAAACCGTGGGTATAGGGCACCCCTATACCCATGGTTTTCCCCAAACTGTGGGTATGGGTCTATTTTCCAGTAGTGTAAGTCTTATCAGATGAAATATACTAAGAAAATTTTGTATATTTTTGAATATTGTAAACTCATGTACAAATTCATTAGTCAATGTTCTTCGATGAAATTCATTAGATGAAGAATGTTTTTGATAAAACATTAAAGTAGTTCCCATGAAGTTTTCATAAGAAGAATAATAAAGATTTTTCTCGTTGGAATGAATATTTTTTATTAAGTTATACTTGAAAAACAAATGGGTTTTCTGAATGAACATATGGTGTGATTTTTTAATGGTATGTTGTTTTTATTAGCTCAAAAATATTTATGAAGAATTCATAAGGATAAAAAAGTGACGGTTTGGGTCACGACTTTTAATGTTCCAAATATAATTGAGGAAAATAAGGATACTCACCAAGGTTTAAGGAAATTTAAATATGGGTGAAGTCACTGAAGGTTCTCATTCTTGTTCAAGAATATTCTAAGACTATTGAGAAGATTTAAATGAATTGTCTAGAGAGTTAGACTTTAATTTTTAGTTTTTTTGAGATGGATATCAAAGTGGAATTCATTCCAATGATCCCTCAAATGTTTCTATACAAAAAGGTGAAAGTATGAGTACGATAGATGTGTATTTTTAAAATATGAAAAATATGAAGCTATGAAGAAAATAGTTATGGATGAACCTATTTGGGAATCTAACCTAATGAACATTTTGAATGCCATAATTAGGTATGAGAAGTTTCTAACGATGGAATATATTGGTTAATTAATAACTTGAAACAAGATAAACTTTGTGTAATTAATTCAAAGTGTTTTTAAAAAGGCACCAAACAAACTTACTAGATGAACATAGATTTTTTTTTCTAGATGATCTTTCCAGATGGACAGCCAATTGATTGAATAAGTTATTACCTGATTTTAGGTAAGAAAGTGAAGAAAATGTTTTTTAAATGAGTTCTTAAGTTGAGTTTGTAAAATTAGCACAATTACAACATACTGAGCTTATTGGTGAAGGTTTCTAAAGGTGCTATGCAATGTTTTTCTATGTAATTATCTATATAGAGAAAACATGCATTATTTTTTTGATGATAGTGTTATGAATGTGTAAGGACATTCCATGCTTTGGGTAAACACATAAAAAGAATTGATTTATAGTGTATTGTGTTATATTTTGTTACTTATAAACTATTACATGGGATGACTAATCTATTTTAATAGTAAACCTTGTAAAATCTTATGTTCCCTGTGGTTGTGTTTTAATTTTTGGTTCTAGAAAAGTGATATCTCATTAATGTGAGGTGATGTTTGTTTGAAAAAAATAGGGATAGAAAAATTAAATATCACTAATTCACCCCTTTAACCTCTCAATAACCATATTGGTCCTTTTCATTGGCATCATAGGGATGTTACCTCCACTTATTATTTGTTTAAGTTTAAAGAAAAGAGAGGTTTCCATGGATTTTTATAATTCTATGAACAACAAGGGGATTGAATCTTTATGTGGAAGGAATCATAATATTTGGAAAGATAAAATGATTCTCTATCTTATACACCTTTGTTATGATGTTCTTGAAGTTATTATAGATGGTTTCCCCCCTCATATAGAGATTTTTTTAAAAGTTTGGGGTCGAAGATCATTTTTTATTGAAACCAAGGACCTATTTTTTTTTGGTAGAGGAGACCCATTACATGGCCCATTGGCTTAGTAGGCATGAAATCTCAATATATGTCCTTAAAGGCCTATTTTTTGGACCAAATTCCCAACGATGAATAGTACTACTACAGTACCTTGAATGCTATAGAATATGCTACAGTACCACCACCGCTATAGTTCCTGCAACAGTGCTCGACATAGCTACAGTGTTGTTGTTTCTATAATATCTATATTTCTATAGTGCCACTACAATGCTACTACAATATCTGCCCTAAGGGGTTTTGAATCCCCATTTTTGATGTATAATTTTAGGGTACTTACCACTAATCCAAACTCCAACTACACATATATAAAATGATTCACTTATAACTACTAATAATAAGAATTTTCAAAATTATAGGTGAACTTGAAATGTTATACTTTCTTCACTCATTGAGATCATAATTCTAAGATTTGAAGGAGTTGAAACTTATAAATGTATCTAAGATAATTTAAAGAACATCTAAAAAGAAAATTTGAACTTTTAGAAAGAAAAGATTCTAATATCGATGTTGAAGTATGATTATATTAAGGTGGGTAATTATGAATATATTGATGACTTATTTACATGATTAAATGACATTGTAATCACCATAAGATAGATTTGTGAGAAATTAAAAGAATAAATCGTTATTTTAAATTTATTAAGAATTTTTCTTAATGAGTTTACAAGTACACAAAGTAGTCAGTGATGAAATGATTTAGTTTTGAAGCTACTGGGAACATTTTTGAAAATTTACCTTGATGAAAGGAAGATAAAAATAATAATAGAGTGGATTGAAATTCAACAATAACCTTTAAGAAGAATGTATACAAATATAAATCCTATTATAAGGGAAATTATAAATTTTTTTCTAAATCCAAAAGGATATTTTCTTTCTAATATTGATGAAGATGATATACATGAAGAAGAAGTAGATATTTTAAGTGAAGAAGATTTTTAATATAATTTTATTATAAAAGTGAAGGATGGATAATTCACCTATGATGATATAAGAAGTACTAAAGAAGAAGATACTCCTATGGAGTTTATATTGAAGAGAGTGTTTGATGATTGTCTTCAAAATATTACAAGACCTAAAATGGAGAATAAGAAGTTTAAGAAAGAGGATCTCACTAAAAGAAATCAATAATATATTATTGAAGAAAAAGTAAATTTAATAAAATAGATTAATAATATTAAAAGGTTGATCAATGAGAAGAACAAACTAAACATTGATCTAGAAGGAAATTTGAATTTTAATAAGTAAGAGTTAGACCCTGTTAAATAAATAAATGTTAATTCCATGAAGGGAGTTAAATATTTCTAGAACTTAGTTACCAAAGCTGATGAAAGTTTTGACAAGTTTAATCCTAATAAGGATGAAAAAACTATATTAAAGGTTTGATAATATTATTGAGGTTGCTCATAAGTAAATGAAGGTAAAAATACCATGTATGTAGCTGAATCTAGTGGAGTTAAAAAACATCATGCTTATATAGTTGCAATGTATGAACCAAAATTTTATATTACATGTGATTATTTTAAGGATAAGAATAAAATATTAGTATGTAACCAAATTTTTTTGTGAAATAAAATACCAAAGTGGAAGATAATATAGTTGATGAAAATCAAAAACAAAACTCTAAACAACAGACATGATTTAGAGGAAGATATGATTTCTATGGTTATTGTAGGAATTCTGGTGCATTTGGACATATTATATATATGCATTGGTTTAATAACCAACATTATTGTGAACCTAGAAGAAGGAAGAGGAAATTTTTAAAGTGGATTCAGTACACTCAAAAGAGACACACTGAGAAAATTGGTATGAAGTCTGAAAATAGATTCCAATCATTGGAAACTACTTATGAAATATGTGATCAAACTGGATACATTTAATAATCTTTTCTTCTTGTAATACCAACACAACAACATTTTTATAATAGATATCAAGAGCCATGTGAGAAGAAATGAAAAGGAAAAAAATCCTTAGTTGTTGAAAATTCTCTCAAAGTTAAGAAAAGAGTACAAACCTAGATTTGATATAGTTGGTTCTCTTCATATATGATAGAATATTTGATCTTGTTCAAGAATTTAAAATATATTGAAGAATGTATAGTGACCTTTTGAAATGATGAGTCAATCAGAATAAAATGCATTGGATTTTCTATCATTGGGGGGGGGGAGAATTTTAAATCGAAAAGACCCTTGTTTGTTGATGGGATGAAACAAAAATTTTATGTGTTTAAAAACATTAAAATGATGTAAATAAAGTTATTTTTAAAAAATATGGTATTTTTGAAGTGAGTTGAAGATCAGAATATTGCAATGAATGGCTAGTGAACTGAGGATTTTTTTTCATGTAGGTTGTTCATAAAGATCATGTTATCTTATCATGATGGAAAAAACCATAAATGGAATAGAGGATAGAAAACTTGTTTCATAGGAATATTAGAAAGTTAAAAAATATAGATAATATTCATGATATCCATGATATAAAAAGAAAAATAGATTGATGTTGTTCCATTTTTCAAAATGGGAAGATTACATACTTGGTTTATAAGAAATTTGAGATATGTTAAACTTATCCACTAGATTTGATTCAATATGGAATTAAAATGATATTTTTTTTTACCAATAACATGAGATTACAAGACCAAAATCCCAACAACTATCCCCACTGAGCCATACAAAGTGTCACAAAAAAAAGAAAGAGGTCACGAAGGTCTGAAAAAATGGATTCCAAGAGCATCCCCGATAGTAACAACTACACCACCTGAGGGAAGGGAGCAAATGGAATTGAAAATCAAGATAGGAGTGTGACATGTTGCCCTGGAATCCAAGAAGTTTGCTAGCCAGTTACCCTTGTGACACGTGTGGAGGATCTGGGTATCATGGTAAAGGAGGGCCTTGCACTTGTGGATGAGATAAATAATGTTCCACGGAGGGGAAATGTCACCCTTAAGGGAGATCCATATGACATCAGAATCGGTCTCCACTATAGATAGGGGAGATCTCTAGAGAGGTGGAGCAATATCCCACTAAGCATGGCCTTAGCCTCAGCCACCAAAGAATCACCCATCCCAAAGAATGAATTGAAGGCAGGGATGACTAAACCTAAAGTTAAGTACTTTGTTTTTTTCATTACCAATTTTAATCACATTATATGTGTTATGTTTTTAAAATATAAATCATAGGCTTAGAAAATTTATAAGAGTTTTAGGAGAAGAGAAGAAAAATAATGTGGATATTCTATGATGTTGTTAAAAACTGATAATGATGGATAATATAAAAATAAGTAGTTTAGATATTATATTAAAAAAAGTGGAATTCATTAGGAGTTTAGTGCACTGTACAAGCCCTATAAAAATGGTTTTATTGATGAAAAAATAGAAGTTTGGTGGAAATAGAAGGAACAATGTTGATCAAACATAATACTTGATATTATTTTTGGATTCAACATATCAATGTAGTAGATTTTATTTAGAATCAATGTTTCTATAGACTAAACTCTAACATGAATTCTTATCAAATTTGTATATCCAAAATGGTTTGTTTTGGAACACTAAGAGGGATGGTGAATCAATGTAGCCAATTTTTTAACTGAATTTACTTTCTTTTCAATTATCCCCTATTAATCTCGAAAGTATTTCCTGGTTAAGAATAATGGATCAGTTGTGTTCTATAAAAAATAGTAAACACATGAAATGAAAATAATTAAAGGGTTAGGAAAAGACAAGGATTTCTTAATGTTTTGGTGCAAATTCATACTCTTTATTATGATCCACATGTGGTTGTTTCATGTATAATCTTATTACTATTGATTTGTGATGATTAAAAACTCCTATAATTGCCGCACAATTTTTTTCAGAAATAAAAAATCTTTCTAATTCATTGGTGTTATTTATACTTTTACCAACATAATTTAATGGTTCTTTTTATACTGGCA
Source organism: Viscum album (assembly GCA_963277665.1). Taxonomy (NCBI): domain Eukaryota; kingdom Viridiplantae; phylum Streptophyta; class Magnoliopsida; order Santalales; family Viscaceae; genus Viscum; species Viscum album. The sequence goes on along the minus strand of OY728153.1, from coordinate 1,543,803,933 downwards.
CCAACGATTCTTTAAAGATATTTAATATACACTTTGAATAAGATCTTCTCTACTACACCGGTTTTATTTCTTTGAACTGAATAGTCATTACCCTTTACAATAAGACTTCAACTACTACTGATTCTATAAGATTATGTGAACTTCATACCCCTACTCTTCAATAAGTGAAAGATACAACTACCACTATAACACAATAATTTTATGAATGATCAACAAATGAATATTTCATGACACTTAACATTGTCTTATTCCATTATATATCAATTTCTTATTCTATCTTGTCGAATTCTCAAGCACTATTAACTTAGATGTAAGCTCTTCTGATATTATTCCTAGATTTAGTCTCAAATCAAGGACAGTTTATGCATGGATTCCATTGTATCCAAAACCATAGTAAATTTAATTATGATCATTCTATGCATTTATGATCATATTCTTGTGCTATATGTGTGTATGCTTATACTAGATCATTCATGAATTTAAAACATTTTAAAGTCAAATATTCATGGGCCCATGAAAATCTTTCATAAAATGTTGTGGGTATGAAAATACTATTCACTTCCTTTTACACATAGCTTCGCGTACTATATACACTATTTTTGTACTCCAAACGACACTACACATATTCATGTGAAGCACATGAACTATCCTAGGTTATGTGATGTGCATGATATATTCATTGAATTTGTATGATACAAGTGTGGTTCACACTCCTTCTTTAAGAACATTTTTCTCTTGAAATCCTAGAAGGACTCAATGGATAAACTTTTCCTCCATGTGAATAGATATTGTGATCTCACTACTTCCTTCACATAATCATACAGAGTTTATGTGAATTGATATTATTTAGTTTAAGTGCGCATATATAAAGAGTCACATGACAGAGAATACTATTTGTGGTGTCTCCACAACTCGTTCTTATAATCAAGAGATATTCCTCTAGTACCTTTTTGAGATAAAAGGTGCAGTTTGCAACTATCTTTCTCATGTGATTATGGTTTTCCGTCACGTTCCTTTGTGAGACAAGATGACTATCTAAGTATCCTCACATGATCTGGATGTCTGGTGGAATTATTCATCGTGAGATAGTAGATATTTCTATGGGATCACCTTCATGGGACAATGGTTTGTCTACGGGTTCCTCCTTATTGACTTATCATAACACAGATGGATTTATGAAATATTTTTTTCATGATCAAATCACACATACATCTCCAACATTGTGTGAATGAATCACATGGATACTCATTATATTTCTCATGTGTGTTTCATGTGATGGATCTCTTTTTACTAGATCTTTCTCAATATTTCAATGGGTAGTGGCAATTACTCTCGACCAGGACACTATATATATTGGTATGTTTTAATTTCCTATTTATGGGTTTTATGGAGGATCAAGTTCTCATTCAGAAATTTCCAAGTATCTTAGGATCTCATGAATGCCGATAATCTCAAATTCTCTTGGAACATCTAAGGGATCATGTGATCACATGATCATTTCACTTGATTATACAACACATCAGTGCTTCACATGGTTTTCATTTCTTCATGGAATTATTTTATTGATAGTTAATAGAAAAACAATTTGATACTCCCATATTTAGTGTAAATCCTTTAATATAATTGATATGATAATATATGAAAAATTTAGTACATTCCCATGATGAAAGATATATTATTGTTTCATGAGATGATATCACATGATCGCATGAATAATATTCATAACCCATAGAAGATCATGTGATTAACTTTTGCACTTTTACTCATTTTAGATAAATATTCAATAATCCTCACCTAAATCCTTCTTTTAATCATGACATGTATGAAATACATCGATTTAATGCATGTTATTGATAAAATAAATTTTATATCAATTTATTGTAGTGTAAATATGTCTCTTGATTGTATAGAAAGTACTCAAGTGGAATAAGGTATAATAAGAGAGCCTTCTCTGAATATGCATTATATGAGATAAGGTTTGAATAAACACAACCCAGGATTTGAATGGATAGCTCAAATCAAGTTGATCAAGTTGTGATATTTATATCTACATTTTTAACGTGGACTAATAGTTCCCACGTATTCCCTATATCACTCTAAATTCTTTTTCAGGATACACTATGGTTTATCAATCCACATGTAAACACTATTCAATTGATCCAACTATGGGGTTCGGTACCTATTATACATACACACAACCACCACTACACCCTCGACTTTGTAGGATTGTTGGCCTTAACTATGATAACTTGTGATATTTCACACTTCGTGGGCATTACACAGGGGCTTGGTCATGTCTTATACATAACCCTGGACATCATTCTACCTCCCTAGATAAGAATTCATATGGGGTTTAACCCATATGTCTTCCTATTAGTGGTTAAGGGATATACCATTAGGGCTTGTTTGTATCACTAATTTTTTTAGTTAATTTTAATAAAATATATTATATGTGTAGAATACTTAAGAAAAAAATGCCAGCCCACATCTCAACCACCTCCTTATTCTTTCTCTTAACTATTTCATGGACTTCTTTAATCATCCAAACATTGTTATAAACATTGTGTCCTCTTTAACACATGTCATGGTTATTTTAGAATATCACAAACAATTATCACATTTTCAAAGATAATTGTCTATGGTGACATCAAATTTCATTAGATGATTCCATAACAATTCTCCATGAATCATCACCCATAATGGAGAATTGTCTTACCAAATGTCAACCAATGAGTCTATAAAATTCTGTAGGCATCATCACCATAAAACTTCTTGAATGATTATTTTCCTCCCCCTTTAAATGATGTTATTCACTAACCAAGGCACTCCCTTGAATCACAAATTTGATATAATAATGATAAATATTGAAGTGTGATTGGGTTACCTTTTTCTTCATCTTTTGTAGAGAGGACATGAATATATAAATATTCATTAAAAAAGCCTTCATACTATTTAATTTATGTTTTATCCACCTAAAGGGATTAATTTACTTTCATTTTACAAGGTGAATGATTTCAATATATAGTCTTCATGATGTTCATATTGATTATCCAATAGTGTGGAAAAATTCATGTTTTTTATCAGATCATGTATAATTTTTCCATATTGTCATTTTCGACTTTGTTTACACATTTATAATTTTAAGTATGAAATTCAACTTCAATTCACTAAAATTTAATCAAAAATACTACACAATAATAAGGGAATAATATGGAAAACTTGTGAGATTCTCAATAAGCGCAACATGGCTTAGAATTTCCTCTCAACCCAAATAATCATTTCCTTGTAAATTATAAAGTTTATAGTACTCTACATTATTGTATCTAAATTATATTTAAAATTTTTATTTTAAATAATGGACACATAACTTTAATTCACCTTTATCATGTGCGAATTATTTATCTTCACTTCTTCCAATAATGAAGTTTCTTCTTCTTGTGTGGATTTTCTATGTTTAAAATCCTCATTTGAGCTTGTAGAATAGTTAGAAAAATATTTGAATTATATACATATTTCTTAAAAGTCACACAATTTTAATTGAGACACTTAATTCTTTAAGGATTTTTAGTACCTTTCTTAGGTAACATATCAAAATATTCTTCAGGACTGTATTCAATCAAATCTATCTTATAGTTTATCTCCTTGATTGATTCTATTCTTAATTTTATCTTTATTCCATTCATTTCTATGACTTGTATGTAGTGTTCCATGGTATGAAATATCTTTCAAGAATATAATAAATTTCTCTTAGTTGAGATGGAATTTTCTGAATCCACACTATGATTATTCATGGGAGCATCTTGTTTCTTAGTTTTCTTCACATCCTTTTTTATTATTCCTCTTGAATTTTTTTTCCACTTTTGTTATTTTTTATGAGTTTTATGTTTCCTTTTTTTATTATCAACATATGAATAGTGAAATGTTGGTATATACTATAACTCTTCAAAACTGTGTCCAGTTTGATTGAAATAATCATAAAATTCTACAAGACACCCAAATCTATTCTTGATAGACATATTCTTATTCATTTGTGTATTCTAATTTAGTTTAATCGGATCTATCTTAACTTCTAATCCACACACCCTTTCTGATATATTATGACAATAATAAAATTCATGATGCCCAAATTTCGAATAACATGAATAATATCCAATGAATCTCCGTATTTTTCTTATAGTATTATTCTGATTAGATTTAGTGCCTTGTTGTTTTTTGATTTTAATTTCCTAATTTAGAGAGTAATTTCGGGAGCTATTTTTCATGATTATACCAGTATCCTACCTTGTTGTTTTAATGTATTTATCAACACTTATATCAACCCACATTTTCCCATCTTTTAGATTTTAACTTGAACTAGTAAATGAGACAACATTTGTGGAAACTGAATTAACTAGTTTACAGGTTACCTTCTTCCATGAATTTGTATAAGGTTAGTCAAGAGGTGATACTGTTCCCTTTTTGCCACATTTATGAGTTTATTTAGAGACATGAGTCTCAACATTATTTTTTGTAGAAAAATATATTCCTGGAGATTGACTAACTTTATATGTTTGGGTGGTAGAACTTATCTTCTCAGAAACATGGGAAGTTCAAACATGTGTTTCCTTTAAATTTATCAATTCAGGTTCATGTTAACGAAATTTTATGCTAAAGGAAAAAATTTCATTTTAAACTGATTTCATCCTACCTTACCATTGAATTTTCATTTTATTTATCTAGTCACCAAGCTATTTTCTAACTCAATTCAAGGATTAATTGATATCTTCAACTCTTCTAGAGTGGACTTACAATTGATCATCCATGACCCTGACTATATATTATTGTGATTCTTCTAGATCTACGATCTTCTGAATATACTCTTCATGCATATTTGTATTTTAATATACAAAAATGTCAAACTATTTGACCTCACATTTTATTTCTTCAAGGTGAGAATATTTGATATTCATGGAAACATTGAAAAATGTTTCAAGTGTATGGATTACCTCACCATAAAATTTTACTCCAAATTATCTCATTAGCATTGTAGTGAAATCCTTTTTTAATTATTCAAATATTTTTATTTAAAGGAGTCACATATTCATCCTTTTCATCAATGAGGTTTGTGAGAACATTGAACATTTTGAATTTATTTTCAAGTACATATTTTGGTCTATTAATTTATTCTTTAATATGTGATATTTCATCAAAAGATCCTTGAATGTGAAATGTATATATAAAATCAATCATTTAGGAATATTCATCATAAATCTTTGAAACTGAGAGCGGAAGCCTTCAATTTTTTTGATAGATTAAAATTCTAAATATTCAACACATCTTGAACTATTTTCTTTATAAGAATAATTATCAAATGACTTTTTTAAGTGAGAATTGATCATTATATTTGTTCTTTGAGATTTTTCTCAATCTCTTTGATTTCCTCTTCTTATTGTTTTTCAATGTCTTTGAAGATACCTTATTTTTCCTTCAGCAAAATTAGAGATTAAATTTTCCACATGAGGTGTATCAGAATCAGATTCAAATTTTCACTTCATATAATCCTTGTAAAAAATCATGGAGAAGAAAATTTGATCTAATTAGAGGAATGTTTATGCTCTGATACTAGTTCTAGAGCCTAAATGGATCATGCAAGAACATTGGGGGGGGGGAATCAGTGTACTAAACATTTCACCTAATTTGATTTATTTTAAATTATCCCTTTTAACTCTCATACCTATACCTCAATTAATAGGAATGGATCTTTTGTGTGTTCTAAAAAATAATAAATGTATTCAATGTAGATAATTAAAGAGAAAATAGAAAATAAGGATTTTAAAGGGTTCGGTAAAAGACCCTCTCCTTTCCATGATCAACATGTTACTATCTCATGGATTATCTAATATCTGTTAAATTTTAATGATTTTAAATTCTAAGAATTGGAACAAGATGTCTATTCATTAAATAAATTTTCTTTCTGAGTCATTGGGGTTCTTTATACATCTACCACTAGTCTTCATTGGTATTGTTTATACTGTAACCACTAGTTATTTAATGATATTCAATAAAAACGTTGGAGAAGATATTATCTACTTTATTGTATTTCTTTGTATCAACTAAATAATCTAATCCATTAACTATAGTAATTAATATGTAATTGAATAAACACCATTATTTTCAATTCATCCCACTAATCTTCAATAAGTGAAAGATAGAACTTTAACTCAAACTCACTACCTTCCAGAGTGATCAATAGATGAATATTTCTAAACACTTCAACTAGAATTCTTACTCAATATATCAATTTTTAGGTCTACTTTCTCAAATTCTAAAACATTTTCAACTTTAATGTAAGCTCTTATGATTTTATACCCAAATTAAATCTCAAATCAAGAAGACGTCATGCATGGATTTCATGGAATCTGAAATCTTATTATATTTAATTATGATATTTAGGTGTATTTATGATCACATGCATGTACTAAACACATGTATTCATATACTAGACAATTCTAGCATTTTCCATGATTTAAATTCACATATTCACGAGCATATGAAAATATTTTACACAAGGGTGTGGGTGTTAAAATACTATTCACTTACTTTTGTACACACAATTTCACATACTTTATACACTATTTTTCTATGTCACATGACACTATAATAATTAATGTGAAGCGCATGACATATACAAAGTTATATGAAGTTCCTGATCTATTCATTTCTTTCAAATTAAATAAGTGTGTCTCACTCCCCTTCAAGGAAAATGTTATCTTGAAAATCTGGATGGACTCGTGGGTGAAAATTATCCTTTTCATAAAGATTTCTTGAGTTCTTATTTCATGATTTTCATGGTCATACAATGTTCACTGAATTGATATTATTCAATTTCACTACCCATACACAAGGAAGTCTTAGTAAAGGGGTACCATTTTTTAGTGTATCCTCTACTCCTTCACATATGCAAGGGATGTAATGCCAGTTCCATCGTGAGAGAAAAGGTGTTGTCCATGGATATGTTTCTCATGTGACAGTTGATTTTCTGTGGGTTCCTTTGTGAGAAAATATGAATATTTTAGTATATTTTCAAGATCTAAATGTCTTGTAGATTTGTTCTTTGCAAGACATCAGATATGTCCACATGATCACCTTGTTGGGACAATGGATTGTGTTTAGTTTCTTCTTTCTTGACTTTGTGTAACCAAGATGGTTTTTAAATATTTTATTCAAATGATCGAATCACATGGACTTCTATAACATTTAATGAATGAATCACATGGATTCTCACTACCTTCACATGTATGGTTCATGTGATGGATCTATTTTTACGAGAGGTTTATCAATCTATCAAAGGGAAGAAGGAAATACTATTAGCAGTGCCTCTATATATATAGGACGATTTTCACTATATATCTCGGAGTTTTAAGGTGGAATAACAACTCAATAAAATGTGACCAAGGATGTTGGGGTATCATGTATTCTAATAATATCTACTTCTCTATGCATCATGGGGGGATTATGAAATTTCATGATCGCTTCATTTGATCATGAAAAAAATCAGTTCTTTATGTGGTTTTATTTTATTCCCGTGATGCCTCACCATACAATATAACCCATTTGATACTTCTATATTGAGTGGAAATACTTCTTAATAATCCACCTAATAATATATGGAAAAAATGTACATTAATATGATAAAAGATGTGTTATTTTTTATTTTATGATATCATGAAATCACATGAACTCTTAACATAATTCATATAAGATCACATGATGATCTTTTTCAATATATCTCTTTCTTGTGAAAGATTCAATAATCCTCCTAAAAATATTTCTTTGAATCACTACATTCATGAATGAAATTAATTTCCTTCATGTGATTATTAAAATAGAGTTTGTCTCAATGTCTTGTGGTGGATGGATGCCTTAATCTCATTCCAAAAATCCTCAGGTGTCCAAAAGAAAAATACAAGCACCCATTTGGAATATGAACTGTATAGGATTATATTTGAATTCAGGAAACATAGGACTTGAATGGATAGCTCAAATCAAGTTGATCGAGTAGTGCTTGTTATATCTATATTTTTAAAAAGGATGAGAAGTTCCCATGTATTCCCTATCCCACATTTATTTCCTTTATCAGGATCCACTTTGGTTTATGAATAAACCCATGACTACTATTCGGTCAAGCTAGCTATGGGGTTTGGAACCTGATGCACATGCACACACCCACCACTAGGCCCTTGGGCCTATGGGCTTCTAACCTTCATTATTCCTACCTACGGGCTTGAGCACTTGGAGGGAAATATATATAGGCCCACTCAAGCCACATACACACCCTTGGAAACCATGTTTCCTCCTTAGACAGGATTTAACAAGGGGGTTGACCCCGTAGACCACCTATGTGTGGTTTAAGGATAATCTATTTGGGCTTGTGTGGTTGGTCCAAAATTTTTAGTAAACTTTCATAAAATATATTCTATATGTTGAATAATCAAGAAAGAAATTCCAACCCACCCCTCAACCATTTCATTATTCTTTCTCAAGAATTAATAAATTCTTTTTACAGAACAATGTCAAATTCATATTTCATGGACATCTTTAATATTCCATATATTGTTATAAATAATGTTTCCTCCTTAACACACGTCTTGTTCATTTAATAATAACAAAAAAATCATTATTTTTTCAAAGAGTATTATCCACGTGTGACATCCAATGCCACTATATGAGCACATTAAATTTGTACAGGAATTATCTCTAATCATGGAGAATTATCTTACCAAATGAAAACCAATGACTCTATAATGATTCTCTTGGTATCATCACCATTATCCTTCAGGAATATAGCTCAAAATAATTCCATTATTAATCATTAATCATATATGAATTCTTCATAAATTGAATTTTTATTCCTGATTAAATATTGAAAACAATACAACCATACTAATCAGCCATATACATCGATGTTTCAAAATGTTTTTCAATAAAATCCCAATTTGTTTGAACCTAAGGGGTTTTTTTAGTCCTAATATTATAAAATTATATGGTTTCAATATTGGGAAGTTTTATCATAGAGGTGTTTATGGAATATTTATTGAATATTCTCAAAATGGTAGAGGATACAAATGATTTAATAATGAAATAAAAAATATAGTAGTTTCTTCAGATGTAAAAGTTCTTAGAAAACATGACAAGAATGTTTCAAAAATAGATGAATATGTAGAAGATAAGAAAGAAGAGGTTATTATAGTTGATAAATGATAAAATATCCTTAATTATAATAAAAATGTTGATGCTTTGTAAGAAAGAGATTCGGACTCACCAATCAAAAGTGATGAAGAAATTTTTTTTTATCCCACCCTAGGATAAGAAAATTAGTATAAGTTCATAACATCATTAGATATAATAAAATATAGGTTAAAACAAGAATATGTTTAAATGTAGTATCACATACATCCTTATTATCATAGTTTGAACAAAAATATGTCGATGAATATTAGGAGTATCAAGAGTATATAAATTCTATGAATGAACAGATGGATTAGATAGACTATAATTTTACATAGTAACATATACCCAAACTAGACAATAATAATGTATTTGGTACAATGTGGGTGTTTCGAAATAAGATGAATGAAAATGTTAAAGTGGATATAAATATGGAATTGTTGGTTTGAAAGGGTTTGTCACTAATTAAATACATTGATTTTAATGATACATTTTCTCCTGTGGTTAGAATATGAACTATCATATTTGTTATTTATATCATTTCTCAATGAAGATATAAATTTTTTTAGATTGATTTCTAGTAATATTTTCTTAATGGAGGATTCATTATTAGGAATGGTGTATGTTCTGTTTCATAGTTGAAGAATGATTTTTATGGGTTGAAGAGAGATCCAAGATTTTTGTATTCATAATTAGATACCTTGATAAGGGAGCTAAACTTAAATAAATGATAAGTTGATAGTAACCACTACATAATAGAAAATAAAGAGGTTTTAATCATTGTGATTATTAATGTTGATGATATTATCTTTTCTTGGAATGACGAAGAAACTTGTGAAAATTGTGTCTTATAGATGATGAGGTTATTTTAAATTAATATGCTTAGAGAAATGAAATAAATATTTTTGGATAAAAAATCTCACAAAATAAGAATTATATTTTAATTTCCGAATATAATTATGATAGGGAACTTCTTAGGAATTTTGGAATGGAATATTTAAAAATAATTTCCACACAAATTTCAATGGTAACCAAGTTTTCAAAAGATAATGAAGGAAATTCAGTGGATCTAAAACAGTTTATAATTTTTTTATATCAAATGGATTCATGAAGAGATAATGAATATGTTATTACTTTAACTGAATGGTATAAAAGTACTCAAAAATAGTCTCATATAATTTTGGGAAAAATAATTCATAGATATATTAGAGGCACCCCTAATTTTTGTATAAAACAAGATAGATGAGGAAAGACTGATATATTTATTTATACAAATGCTGATTGGACATTATGTGTAGATGATAGAAGATGAAAATTTGGTGAAGTTTTCATTTTGGGTGAATGTTGTGTCTATTGGAATAAAAATAAGAAAATTATATAACTCTCAGTATGACAGAATCTTAGTACGTGGCTTTCAATCAAGATACGACACAACTAATATAAATTAAGACATAACAAGAATATTTTTTAGTTGAAGTTAATTTTACCCTTCTCTTGTGTTGGGATAATTAAATTGATATGAATATCAATAAAAATATAGTGAAACGATATCATTCAAAGAATATTTATATCAAATATCAATTCTTTAAATGATATGTGAAGACTAATGAACTGTATATGAAATATGTTCCCACAATGAAGAAAATTGCTGATATATTCACTAAACCATTTCCAACAGCAACATTTTATAAGATGAGGTTGAACATGGGCATAAAACCTCCTTATCTTCAAGGCTAAGGTATGATATTATATCCCCACCCCATCTTATTACAAGAATCTATACATTGATTTGTACATAACCTTTTAAGAGATCATATATTTAAGGGGATTTTCTAAAAGGGGTAAGCTACGATTTTAGCATGTGTGATGTGACATGTTTTAATAGTTTGTTGGAGAGAATATAGGAAAGTTTCTCTTTCTATAAATTTCTTTTGTGATTAATTTTTCGTGTGAAATAATATGTTTAAGGAAATTTTTTCATAAGACACTAATTTTTGAAATCGTGGTGTTATTATTCAATGAATCTAGTTTTCTACAACGATTTCACTCACATAGGCTTATATTTTTTAGATAAATGATCCATTACATGATTTATGAAGTTTAAATGTTTTATGTTCCATTTTTGAAAACAAAATACAAAAAGGGATATTATTGGTACCAATATTATGGATATGTGTTGAATATGATTAAATAGTTAAGGAAGATTATAATGGTAATAGTCTCTTAATGAGTTGTCTTTTAGAGATTAATGCTTATAGGATTATCTTTTTTAAGTGAATAAATCAGTAATATTTTATTTTCATGAAATACTATTAGATGTAGAATGGACACCAGAAAAAGATAGTATTTTAGAAAGATAATTGTTATTAGAATAATATGGTAGGAAGTTTTGCCGAATGAAGTCCATCATACATATAAAGTCCTATCAGTTGAAGTTTTTGATGAATAAAATCTGGAAATGATTTACTAATATAAAGTTTCTAGCATAATGAGTTATGAAAATATCATGTTACCATGTTGAGTAAAAGGTGAATAATTGAGACTAAGGTGAAAAGAGAAAGAATTTCCTTTCACATAAAGGGGTAGATTATTGTTTTTAAGAACAAAGATATATTTACTAAATATTTTTTAAATATTTTGTAGTTCAAATTATTTTTTAATAAGTTGAAAAGAAATTTGTTATTTTATTAATTTAATATGTGGAGAAAAATTTTTATTGAGAAAAGGGATGTTGTAGTGGAATTAGACATACAATGTTTATCAAATTTATATGCAAAAAGTTGAGAAGATAAATTGTATATAGTGAAGTTTCTATAGATTATAATTAGAATTATGATACCCCAATTTCACTTCTATTTTTTTTTTCTAGTATGGATTGGATCCTTGGGTTTGATGTATTTTGGGATAAAAAGGTGAAAATTCAGGGTATTTTTATCGGTCACAAGGTTGATGCCCATAATTAAACTTACCATACAACCTAAGTGTGAAACCCATGAACCTCTTAGCTACTGTGATCTGTATAGTAACTACATGGTTTGGTTAACTGTGTTGGTAGACCATAAAACCTAATTAATGAGGGGTATTTTATCCTCTTGGAATATTATTTATTTGAGGTTTCATCCCTTAGGTTCCCTACTATAATGTCAATAACTTAGGTGCCTCTCCCATCCTTCTTTCCCTCTCTTAATATCCTCTAAGATGGATTTGTGATTGTTTCTTAGTGGATCCCCCCTTGTGTAAGCTTTATTCTCCCTCTTGTTACTTATTCCTATTGTTTTCTCTTATTATTTTCTTGGTTATATCATGGATGAGCCTTTGGGTTAGGGTTGGATTATGTGGGTTTTTTCCTTTGATGTGAGGGTGTTTGATATGTTCAGAGTTTGTAGTTCTTCCTTATTTCAAATATTTCACCGTTTTTACACAATGCTAAGGTAGTTGTCTACATCCATTTACTTTTTTTAATATTCCATGTGATGTTTATGGTTTTAGAAATGAATTTTTAATTGTGTTTTTTAGGATTGTGGTTGGATAGTATGATTTTCTTTGGCTTTCTATGTCGTGGTTTATTTGAAAAATGTTTCTTTAAAGGATTTCAATTTCTATGCCTATATATTTTTAATTTATATGTAGTCTTTGTGTTTGATAAAATTATAGTTTTACTTTGATATTGATTTTGGTGACATAGGATTCATTATTTACTTGTTGATTTTTTTATAAAATTAGATGGCAAGTGAAATTTTTATTTTTTTGGTTTTACCCTATTTGTTGTTTCAACACTTATGTGATAAATATAGTATTTATGGGTGATTATTATTTGTATTCATTGATGGAACCATTTATATTTTTGTGGATGTACATGTATATGACTATGTGATATGTACTTTTCAATATATTCATGATGTGTATATTTAGACATGTGCATGCATATAAATGATTAATTCCATAGAATTCAAATTTTATAAAACATTGTTTTCCTCAAATAAATACCATGTTACTAAATGATTTTGTGGTTTCTTGGATTCCAAATGTCTATAACTAATTTTCTAAAATTTTATTTTCTAAATATTGTTTTGGAGGCCTGTTGGGAACTTTGAAAGGTCTTTTTGGCACCTTGGAAGTTATTCTTAAACAAAAACCATGGATTTTTGAAATGGTTTTGGATGAGAGGTGTTTTACCAAGAAATGGTTTTGGATATCAAAGGAAATGGACCATTTGGTACCTTGGGATTTATTTTGGAAAATGGTTGACTATTTTCATATACTTAGGTCTGATTAGTACTTTGAGATATTTCTTGAGAAATAATTTTTAACTCTAAATAAGTGTAGGCTCGGTTGGAACCTTAAATTATTTTTTATGTGATAGTAAACCTAATGGTTTTACTCTAGTTAGAGAGTTTCTTCACCTGGATGATGTCAGGGAGTGGGAATCACATGCATGTTGGAATCAATAGGTTATTGTTAATGTCAATAAGTTGATGAATTCATCACTTACCCCATACACTATTGTCATGGGATCTGAAAAATCATCTATAGGGTCAATAGATTGTTATAATTTGGTTCCATATGGGACAGAGTAGATCCCCCGTGGAAGAAAAATGGCTATAGTGGGTTTCCACTTATGTTAGGCTAGTAGATCATTCAGTTTGGTGATAGACTATAGGTTGCATCATACACTGATAGATGGATCCAAATTTTGTATGTATAGTGTTGTACCTTGTTATGTTTAATACATTCTAATGGCTATGTAAACTATATGTTTTGGTATTGTTTTGTGGCACCCTATTTACTTGTTCTGTTTACATGCACCTAGTTAAACTTTTACTAATTATTTTTTTGGCGTTTTTCTTTTGTTATACCATACCACCTATCTTCATCTTTTCCCTTGGTTATACAAATAAATAGGTTGTGGTTTTCTTCTGGTAATTGGTTTTCAAAATATTATTTTTAAAAGGTAATTTTTTCAAAAGAAAATTTTGGTTTTGTTTTTGAAATTGGATTTTTCTAAAGTTATGTTTGGTTTTTTAAATGGTAAAAAACTATTTTTTTACAATATTTTCAAACCAATGTTTGTATATTGTTTTGGTAAAGGATAGGTATAGAATCTATGGTTATTACCTATTGATATATTGTATGATCACACCCTACTTATGACACTCATCATCAGTAGACATAAGTAATTCCATAGGATTATGTTCTATTTAGGTTCACTCATGGAGTGGGTTGGTTTTGTGGACATTGGTGACGAAAAGGTCACAAAGAGATCATATAAATTTTTTTTGGTTTGGTTGAAGTATTGTTTTTGGTACCATATTTCCGGTTCTTATTATATATTTATTTATATTTAGTAAGTTATTATGTTCTCTTGGATTTTTTGGGTGATCTATTTTATTTCATGTTTTAGTTATTATGATAAATCATCCACAATAATTTTTATTGTGATACATAAATTCTTGTTGTCGATCCATAAGGATTGGTGATGGAATTTGGCCATATCATGAGTCGGTTCTAGTTTTTGGAGTGGAGAGTCTCTAGGATGGTTCATGAAAAGACAAGGTCCAACTCACATGAAGTCTCATCAGAAAAAATCCATCTGATGAACTTTTGTTCAGTGCTGAATATTATCATAAGATTTAAAAAGTCATTAGTTAATGTATTTTTGACACTAGTCATTAGTTGAATAAATTTTCTAAGAAATATTGTCAGAATTTCCTATGTCCTTTTTATAGGAATAATTAGATGGAGCTTCTAATTAGGATAAATATTTGGTATGATGTTTTACGAGACAAACAAACGGTTTTTAGGAATGAACATATGATGTGAAGTTTAGAATGGTATGAATATTTTTTTTGGGTTTAAAGATATTAAATTTTTTTTAAAAATATAAAAAATGTGATGATGTTAATCTTAATATTACTTGTTCCAAATATACTAGAGTAAAATCGTGATAATCATCAAGGTTTAAGGAAAGTTTAAGAAGGGTGAATTAATAGAAGTTTCTCTTGCATGTTCAAAAATATTCTTGAACTGTTAAGAAAATTTTATAGGGTTTTTTAGATTGGAATTATTAGTTTACATTGAGTTAGAAATAAAAATATAATTCCTTATTGTGCTACCTCAAATGTTTCCATAAAATGGGTGAAGGTACAAGTATGGTAGAAATGTACTATTCCACATTGAAAACAACAAAGTGCGATTGAAATTGTAATGGATGAACCTAACAGATAATATTATCAAATAAATTTTTTGAAATAAAATGTCAGAGAATGGAAGTTTCAAACCAAGGAATATATTGTTTTAAGAAGAAGTTTAAATTTGATGAACTGGGTGTAAGGATGATGAAGTGTTTTTTAGAAGGAGCTGAAAGAACTTATCAGATGAACATATAAGACAAACTTTCTCGTTGAATTTTTTGGATGGAAATATAAATGAATGAATATGTTCTTACATACTATTGTGTAAGAGGGTGAATAATATGTTTTTAAGGAGATATTAAGTTTATTTTATACCATTATCATAGTGATAACATACTGAGAAAATTGGGGAATCTATCTAAAGTTTCTATAAAAATATTTTTCATATATTTTTCTTTTGTTGAGAGCACACAAACTTTTGTTTGGATCATAGTGCAATGGACGTTTAAGGATATTCACTGATTTCTCTAACCATATAAATATTATTGTTTTCTATTTGATTGTGTGGTGTTGGATTATTTCCAAACTATTCAAAGGACTAGATACTCTTGTTAAGTAGTGAACCTTTTAAATTATTTTATTCCCTATGGTTATGTTTGAATTCTTGTTTTCAATAAAGTCATTTCTAAATAATATGAAGAAAAGTTTGTTCTAAATTAAAGATAAACATTAAAATAAAATATCATTGATTCACCCATATCCCTTTCATTGATCATATAAGTCTTATCCAATGCCCTCTGTATATCTTTCTATTATGCCCGGGATGAGATTTTTTTTTGTTTTGGAATTACTATTGATCCAAATATTAGGGAAACTAGGAATAAATATGTATCCCATGATATTAGGAATTAAGACACAAGTATTTATTTTATAAGAAAAATACCTACATATGTTTGACTCATATATAGAGAGTTAATGCATGGAATGATATAAAAAGGAATATTCATAAATCGATTAAATCACAATTTATTTCAGGAAAATTATATGAGAGAGAATTCACATTTTCATGTGAGATGGTTTCGACACACAGATTTGGTTCACATCAAAGAATACCATTAAAAGTAATAAAAATCCATGGCTATGCCTAATATAGATGATTCCAATTTCATTACATATCCCATGAAGATGATAATTAATCCACATGTAGTTCTTAAAAAGCCTCTATGTATAGGTCTAACCCACACAACAGGAGAGGATATTTTGAATCGTTACTAGGCCAAGTACTTTGGATCTGGGTGTCACTATATATTATGTAGGGATAGGAATTAATTCACACACATTTATTTTAATGAAGATTCCCTACCCAGATTTGGATCATGTGTAAGGAATGGGGTATTGTTTCTCTCAAGAATAATACAACCATGTTCCAAAGACTTCTACATGGATCCAAGTAACTTTTAGGGATGAAATGTTTCTATAAGGGGTTGGTAATTCTTAACTATTTAGATTCATGTAGGATAGAATCTCACTATGTAGTTTAACATTGTATGGTAGGGATGATTTCATGAAGTTTAACATCATGTGACTAGGAAGTTTGTTCCCTATAGTTTGCGGTCATGTGAGGAGGAACTGGGATTCCATGCAATTAAAATTCATTCTGCTTGGAGTTAGGACATATAGTATAACATCATTTGACTAGGACATGTTATGTGAAGTTTAGAATCATGAGGTAAATATGTCTTCGGTGTAGATTAACATTATGAGGCATGATATCTTCTATAAAGTTTAAAATATTGCGGTTGGACATGTTTCATGTATATTAACATAAGGTGGTAAGGATGTATTCTATGTAGTTTAATATCATTGGTAGGAAATGTCCTCTACTATTTAATGTCATTCAATAAAGACAAATTCAGTGCATTTTAACATCACATGATCCGACATATTCCATGAAACGTAACATAATGCGGTAATATGTTTGTAAAATGGTAGTTAGGAAAATTATTTCTTGGGAAACCATATATTGGGGGGATGACTCATTCCCTATCCATTATGGACAATGAGTAAGATCTTTTGGAATAAAACTTGTGTGTTATGTAAGGACCTTCCCACTTGGGTTCCGTCTTTGTGGGTTTCTTCCCCAATATCATCGGGGTCATGAGAACTAGTAAAAATACTACTTGTAGGAATGATCAGAGGTAAAACTTTTTGTTGTAGTATTGTGAAATTTGGTTCTAATGGCTATGCAACGTGTGAAAGATTTTCTCATTGAGTAATTCTAAATCATCATGCCACTTATATTATTTTTTATTATTTAATAGTTTTCCATATATAGTTGTTTTAAAAATGTAAAATCTAACTTTTATGGGTGATACTACATCTATTCCATATACTAGTGAATACGGGGTTCCTTGTATGGTAGTGCAGTTTTCTATGGAAGGACCATAAACCATGAAGGATCATATCAATCCAATAATTATTGTCTTTTCCCACCATTTTCTAGAGTATATTCAATAGAGTCTTATTGAAGAACTTTATATGACCATTTTCTAATTCATAATAGTTAGAAATATTATTGCACTTGATTTTTTACTTCTAATATAGCTTCATTAACTTGGAGTAATAAAATATAGAGCTATTATTCATCAGTATTATGTGAGGGATATCAAATCTGGTAATGATTTTTGAATTTATGATGTTTATAAAACTCTTAGTCTAAAATTCTTTGAGGGGTATGACCTTATACCATTTGGAAAATAAATCAGTAGTACTATGGATGTGCCTAATATTCTTAGTTTTAGTTGGGGGATATGGCCCCCAAACATCCATTCCCACATGTTAAATATCCAAAATTATTCAGCCAAAAGTAACAACTCTAGGTGTCAGTGGATGAAGTTTTCATGTACCTTACATGAATTAAGTTTTTTGGTCAAATCAACTCATTCCTATATCATTATTGGATAAAATCAACCAAGCCTCTTAATTTGGTGGGAGGTCCTGATTCTAGACTAGTGAACACCATAATACCCTATGTGGGATTCTTTCATGACATATGGGTCTCTCATTTGGAAATTAATCTAAGGTGTAATCCATTATATAATTTTTTAAAAAGGAATATCGGTTCATTTGGCCCATCCTGAAGGGTGAATTATATTTTCAATAATAAGATATATTCCCTTTTAGCTTGATTTGATGGGAGGGTCCCATCTTAAATGTATTTTATTATGGGTTTCATCCATGCAAGAATGGATATTGGCTCACTACACTATGGGGAGGTGTTGATATTATTGATTTCCACCATTTCACAAAAGATGAATGGTGAGATTACTCTTTATTTCATAATAAAAAATACTACCTCATATTTTTTGGGATTATCTTGGACTATGGTTACATTAGCTTGAAAATGAGCTCAGGAATTTTGAGATTAAGGGATGTGATGAAAAATTGGTTTGAAAGGGAGCTCCCTTATCAGTTCCCTTACATAACTGATGAGAGGGGTCAGCATTTCCTCCATGATAGCATATTCTCTGATGACATGATTTATCACTACCACCACACAACTAATGACATTTTGATATGCTATATACAGTTTCATGGATAGCTCTAGGCCTAAAATAGGTATTTTTATTCTTTATCATTAGTAGTGGATCCTTTAGATAGTAATAAGGAGAAGGGAAATACTACTTTGTCTAGGTAAACAAAGAAAATTAATATAACAACCCAGTTAAGCTTCAAATTATCCATTTTCTTCCCATCCAGACTTTGGGAGGCCCTATAAAATACACTTCCCACATTTGGGGGGGGGGTGGCATGGGAAAATAAAACATCTCCATCAAGTATTTTAGTGTTCTATAGACTGTTTTATGGAGTAGGATGCTCCGTATCGAAATATTTTAGTGCATTCTTATTTATTGACTTCTGAAAAATGAATTGGATTTTGTCTTATTTTAGGATAATGACCCATCAATCCAAATGCACAATTATCATAGGGTAGTTAGTAATATAATTGAAATGGTCAACATAACAGATCTAGTGATCTTATTTTTTCTACATATAATGCCTTAGATTTTATACTAAAAATATGTGTATGAGGAATCTCTTCTTGATATCTTAATACCAAGATTCAGTATCTAGAATCATTCAGATAAGATAGTAAAGACTGTTTTTTCCCAACACATTATTTTTCTACAAAAGGAGGGAACTAAGAAATATTTCAATGGTATCCATATATATGATGTCTGGATTATCTTTATATAGGGTATTAGAATTGTTGAATGAAATAGGTACTATTTGAGTTTCTAAAAATAATCATGGGAATCTTCTTCACACTAATAGGTGACCCCCTTCTTCATTAACATTGTGAATAGTAGACAATTAACATCCAGGTTTGAAATGAATTTCCAGATTTAAGTATGTAACCAATAGATCCCTCTCCTCTATTTAGGATTTTTAGGAAAAAATTTATAGAATTACGCTTGACTTTAATGGATTAACCTTCAAACTAGAGTGATGTAAAAAAATATGAGAAATTTCCCCAACATTATCCCAAAAGTACTTCATAGGATTCATATTACAACTATACAGCTATAAATTCATAAGGATTATTTTAAGATTAGAGTGGTTATTAGAATGTTTCCAAGATTTAACCACCAATCCATTGATGTATCACTCCAAGATTCATCCAAAAAAGGGTTTGAAGATATAATGAATTGAAAATTGGTAAGTGGATCCAATATTCCTTATCCTGAAGGGCATGGTTTGGTAAAGGAATATCCCTTGTGGTTATATTAAAGTATGGATTTATCATAATTAGGTACAATCATTATTTATTATACCTCTAATACATATCTATAAAGGAAAGGTCTTGGTGGTCTACATGAGCATTGATTCTAAGTTTCATGATCAGTGCTAGGAAATCATCCTTCAGGAAGTGTCAATTAAGATATCTGGAATCAATATAGACCCTGATACACCCATTATTTTTATTAATTGTAAAAATATTTGAAATCCATTACTGTAACAAATAATCTTCAATAAATTTTCATCTAATGAACTTGTCAAATTTCTAGTCCACTATGGAAGCGTGAGCGGGATGCATTCTCATGGATTCCTGTTTGAGACCTCAATGATCATCTGGAAGGCCTAAGTAATGAGTATTGATGTTGAGGTAAAACCCATGAATATCCATATAATTACAATTGAATACATATAATTGATTCTTTTAAAATTAAATATGCATAACTTATTCTTAAAGGGGCATGATATCACTAATTAGTGTTGGCCATGTGTTCTCTTATATAACTAGATATACTTATTTGAGCACATCAATGTGGTGGATACACCCTCCTAAAATGCAGGAGGGGATTCCATGTGGTCATCATCTTCCTCCTCCATCTCTGTGTTAGTGGGACCATCTTAAATCGTGGTTGATAAAATAGGGGTATCTATGTTATTTAATAAGGGTAGGAGATAATGAGAAGTATTATTGAAATCCTAAACTGCTAGGGATGTTGTGGGGGAAATTTTGGTGATGATTTCATCTTTTACTACTATCACAAGGTGCAAGATAGTTATAGACATCCCATTTTTTAGTGAATACCTTTTGGGTTATTCTCATTTTTTGATAATTTTGTAAGAGAATTCCCTCATCCCAAGAGAGCATTATTATGGTTATCATTTAGAAACCCACTTCAGATAGCATAATAATTCTCTCATTGACATGGGATAATGATTATTTTTGATTTTTAATAGCCTACTCATGCTGAATCTACTGCCTTGAACAGATTTATAAGCAGCTTGTAGTTACTGCTGAGCAAGATACAAGAGTTTTTAGGGGTGGTTCCCAATCACTGGGAGTGGAAATCTTCATGTATCCCTAAATCATTGGCTATCTTCCATCACCATTGTAGATATTGAACTTAGTATATCATGATTCACAAGAATCAAATGGAGAATTATCACTATATAATATTCTAACTTCTCTATGAGGTATTTTAAACATTGATGAAATATTGATTGAATTTATACATGGAAATGAATCATTTGTCTACCATATAAGAAATTATAAGTAATTTCTTACTTGATATCCTTGAACTCAACATGAGACATGAGGTACTGAAATCATGCCTTGGGATTGATCTTCCCAAGGGTATTTTTCTTGCTCTTTCCATTCCCTTGAATGATTAGCTTTATTGGAGACAAATCACCCCTTCCATATCCCATACATCAGAGGGTATGGAATGGATGACATGAATCGAAAAATTGTTTTCAACCATATACCATTGAACATTGAAATTATCATTATTGTTTTAGAAATACAGGGGTATGATATATATATTAATAGATTTCTCCTGTTCTTGATCTGTGAATGAGATGGTGTAGGGGAATTCTATAAGAGTAGATTCTATTCAATGAACCTCATATACGGTGACTTTTGTCATAAAATCTCTAGGAATCTAAAGGTTATCAATGAGTTTTTACATAATATATTTTGAGAGATAGAAAGCATCAAGAATAGAAAGTTTTTACAGGACATTCACTTACTACTTTATGTTGTCATATTTATGTACCAAAAGTTGTAAATACCCACTGTAAGGTCTTTCCTTATAATGAAGCTTAGGGGATGAAGAGATTAAGGTAGAAGGGATTGATAAATGGATATAGGTAGATGGAGAATATGTTATAAATGGTGTAGGCTATGTTGGGCTATCTGTTTTCTTGGGATGATCATGTAATTTTACACCAACTAATCAGTTTTCCTAAACAATTGGATTTGTATGAATTCTGAAGGACTCTAAATAATATTCATGATACTATTGGGTACTATGAAGTGATTTTTATAGGTCTTAGGCACATATATGGATTTAGTAGGGATGTGACTAGGATATTAGGTTTGACCATGACTTTTCTTTCTCCTATGCCATCAGATTTTGTGGCCTCATCCTATGGCTCTCTAGTTAGGTATGATAAACTAAAATTAATTTATATTAAACATAATACAAAGGGTCTTAAAATTATATAACCTTAAAAGAGATTAATATTAGATATTCATTTTATAGGGGTTTTATTTTGTGGGATGGGAACTATTTTTGGATGATTATATAAATAAGTATTTAAGAGTTATATATAGTGTGGGATTTGGACAAGGATCCTCTTCTTTCAAACATTCATGATTTTGATGATTACATATTCCTCCTATATGAGTGTTTAATAAAATCCTTATAGGTGTGAGAATTGTGAATGTTCAATGAAAATGTACATTAAGGGTGTAATGAGCTTAGTGAATTGTATTTTGGGTCATCCATTTATTGAAATTTTGATCACGATAACCCAAAACCTCTACCTAATCACCCACTTTTTCCAGTTGGGTGGTTGTCACATAGCACACATTCATTAGGGTTTCTCCATGTATTACCTGTTTGAAATCAACCATACCCAAGAGGATGTATTTGAAGAAAAATTTGTCCGATATTATGTGAAAACTTTTTTTTGGAATTGTTAATGGTTGGGTCAGTCCCTAAGGATAAACTCATTTGGTTTCTAATGCATAGGAAGCTTGAGGAGATTGTTTTCCATAGCTATGAGGAAACACCCAGGAACCTATTCATTTTGGATGAAATATAGTGTTTTCGTTTGTTACTCAAATCACTGGTGACCTTAATCTCTCTTTGCTTTAGGTAAAGAACAAATTTTCTTTTACTATAACTCGATGGAAGGTTTTGGATGATGTAGGGCTTGCCTGGGTACTGTAGTAGGCACCATTATTGGATTGATCATGATAGTGGTAGTTTATACTTTTCTAAACTTCTACCCTTTCACCACAAGTGTTGGGGAGATTTTTCCCTAGTCTAAAGAATGAAATATTCTAAGAGTTGTGTTGTTTCTGTTAACTATCATAAATCACCTGGGTATTTCCTCAGGATCAAAGTATCTATAACTCATCATGGAGGTTATTAGCGTAACGTTTCAAAAAAAATTAATACTAGAGTGGGATTATGAGTGAGATGTTAGGAATTTCCATTTGGAAATAAAGTTATAGACCTTATCATTTTTTTCAATGTTTGGGATTTTTGAGTTCAAAATCATCATTTTACATAGATAGAAGATTAATTTTTCCAAGAATTAATGAAAAATATCTTCCCATCCTACGATGGAAATTACTAGGAGGTGGCTATACCAAGTGAAAGTTGGGGCCACTAGAGTTTTTAAAAAACAACTAAATTATTTTACTTCCTTCTTCTCTTGAGGAGCCATCCTAGGGACGGATTAGGACTCAGAGTGTGTGAGACTCTATTCTAGATCCCCCATTATATTTAGGTTGAAAATATAGGGTTTATTAAATTTTAGGGAGGCAAATTTTATTCCACCCATTTATGGTACAAATTCTTCTTAGGATGTATGGGGTGGGGATGTTTCCCCTATATAACATCCCCTGAGTGGATATAAACTTAATAACGTTGAAGTGTTTTAGGGGTATATGTATCTAAATTAAGTCCTAAGCATAAGAGTTGGTTGAGGTTTGACTTGGTTGCCTCACCTTAAAATCTTGATTATTCCTAGTCCATATTGGGAACTGATGATCATCTTGATATGGGAGGGGTTATTTTTTAAATTTAGGAAAATTTCTATATTATTTAAATTCTATGTTTTTGTAAGACATTTTTTTAGACCTAGATATATCATGATTCATATATTTAACCCTTTTAGTCAAATTATCTCCCTCCTGAATGGTGGGAGGTGGATATATTCTTCCTCTTGAAGGCGATACCCAATGTGAATATTACCCCTAAGTAGTACCATATTGTGCCATATGTGGTTTTTAAATATAAAAACTCAATATTTTTTTGTATGTATTCTCTTAAATGAATTCTATTCATTCGATAACTTATGTTGCACACAACACCAAACTTATATTAATAGTCATATAATTTTAAATAGTAACTTGACCATTGAATACTAATATAACCATTATGAATAGTAATCCAACCAATAGAATAAAAACCTAAAATATGGAAGTATAAATAAAATTATTGTATCTTATGAATGAATATATGATATATTTATATAATTTAATAAGTAAATAAATGTATTAAAAATGTTAAATTAAGTGTTGGTATTTTTAAGAAAAGTGATTATTTATTTAAAATTTTATAATAAATATAATAATTTAAATGAATATTTATTTTTATAAAATATATTCCTAAATTAATATTTTATTTCATATTATTATAAAATAATATTACAAGACCTTAATTAATTTTTCAAAGTGTCGTAAAATCATTTATTATATTAAAATAATCATTTCTTAAATAAATAATTATTTTAATTAAAAAGTATATTTATCATATTTAGATAATTATTTTTAAAAAATTGAGGCCATTTTTGAATTATACACATTGAAATTTGGTTAAGGTGGATTTTTGGGATTTTTCTAAAATAGTAGTTGTTTTTCTGAATAGTGAAATGCGGTAATTTACCGTATATATCATTATAATTTAAATACACTAATTATTAAGTCATTACTAATGTATGAACTAAAATATCATACTCTTATTCTCTATTACGACATTTCTTCATGGAAATAGAAAAAATTCATAGTCTTGAGCCAAAATAATAAACTAATGAATAAAATAATCAAAAAACACATCTCTCCTTTGCTATAAATAGAACCTCTCACCACCTCTTCTCCTCACACAATCCAAGACTTTAAGGTTGTCCAATTTCTACCCAATACTATTCCCAAGTCTCTCCCCCACATACATGATCCTTTTGTGTCAAAAACATATCATACCCAAGTGCCTTAATGTGGTTATCAACGAGAATAATCCAAGAGAAAAAAATCCTTTTTTGTTCTCTTTTTATTCCTTTTAATTTATTTTATTTTCTTATTGCATCCATATATACTCTATAAAAAAATTAACTGAAACTACAATATGTTATATCTACTTTAATTTTCGAATTTAAATGGAATATCTATCATAAAACCCCTTCTCCTCTCCCTTTTATTCTAAAAATGATAACATCATCTATGATGTGTCGATCTATCACCATCATTGATGATGAATTTTCATTTTCCATTAACACCTTCAAGGATGGTAAAAAAACAATTATTACGGTTATTTAATAATTTATTATACATATTATAAGTTATGTAATGTTCTAGAACCAATATATATACATAATATTAATTAATAAAACAAAACTAGTTCATAATGATTGAAAAAACTCTAAAATAATCTAAACAGTAATCATTAAAGTTTTATCTAATGATTCATTGTAATATTTGAAAAACTAATATATAAGACCATTACATCATTTAAATGTTTAATAATAACATATAATTTCAATTCTGTATAACTATTCCCATTTTAAATGATCTTTCATACATGTATACAAGTGAACTAATCATGAAAACCAAGGACACGAACACTCCCAAATGATGTAATTGAATATTATAACTCATAAAAATGTCCATAAATGAACATAATAAAATTATAATCAAACAAATAATTTTTTAAGTGGTTATGAATTAAATTAGTAATTAATCTAATTTTATTATTTTTGATATTAAGTTCAGAACACTTTCAGACATAAGGCAAGAGATTCTATTTTAAACCTCATTTTTTCCATGGGGTTATGAGTTCTCTCTCTTTAAACCAATTTAATTCATAATTAATCTTATTTAATTCTCATAAATTCATTTTATATGTTCCAAAAATATGTACCTTTCTCAATTGATCTTTATTTTAAGGGTAGATACATTTTTTTAAATTGTTCCCTTCTAGATTCTTCTTAATAAGTAAGCACGATTTAAGGTAACTTCCCAATTTCTTACCGATTTTCAAGTATACTCTATAATTGTTTTAAGGAATATTTTTCATAAATAAATATTTTCAACATGGAAAACTATCTTTATTCATTTCTGGTTTTATGCAAACAATTATGCCTTTCCCTCTTTAAAGGATTTTAAATATCTTCCCTAAAACAGCACTGAAGAGGCACTTTTCTGAAGTTTCTTAAACACTATTTTTATATGTTTTCACTTTAGTTTTACATAACTTATCAGGATATATTCCTAGTTTTATTTTTAATGTCCATATATTATTTAAATCCTTTTTTCATGGACACTGTTATGATATTCCCATTGGTTATTTCTTTTTCACCACTTATTCTTTATGTGTGGTGCATGTATAATTCCCTTTTATTTATGATCACCATTCATTGAAGATTTAATTAAATATAAACATTTATTATATTATATTTATGATTATTTTCTTAGTCATATAAATTTTTTATATATAGTTTTTTCTAGGAATGTTATTTTAACGGAGGAAGTATTGATAGAGTCATATTTTCCACTCAATACCGATATTCTTATTAGTCATATTGTTCATGAATTTAATATATGTATAAAGATTGATTTGGAAATGCAGTAGTTGGTATGTCCTAGTTATAGATAACCCCTTGATTCATCAACATGCCTAATTAGATAAAATTGTTGGTGACAAACCCTTCATGTTTTTTTCCAAGAATAATCACATGGGATTCTACCCATAGACATAAACCACATTGATGGTATAATGGTTTATGTCTTAGATAATAACATCAAATGATTAGTCATTTTCTTTATTTAGTATTCACTTATTACTTTCCATGGTATTTTAATAATGAAAAAAATATATGGATGTGTTTTCATTTTCTGTTTATTGATAGAATATGTTTTAAATTATTTATATTTTATAATTCTTATTCCTTATTGAATTAGATTAAATTATTATTTATTTATGTAACACTAACAGAGATTTTAAGCTCATCCTTTTATTTTTTTTCCTTCCCTAGGTTATGAAGATGAAATCTTAGAATGTATATAAAGGAAGAATTTTATTTTTATTTGTTATGTTCTATGTTCAATTAAAAAGGGAATAGGGGAACCGTGTATATATCTAGTTCTTCAATACTACTAAACTGATCAATCTCTGGTGATGTGATCTCTTGTAATTATACAATTTGAAAAAAAAAACTAACTCTGAACTACTAGGGTCGGGATTATTACAATTGGTATTAGAGGATGTTTACTAGAATTATAGGGAAATAGAAGTTAAGTAAACATGAGATTTATAGTAATTATTATAGTGATCTTTTATCTCAATAATCTGGATAATTATGAGTTTACTTTGTGTGTGACATTATTTAGTAATGATGCCTAATGGAAGAAAGAAAAAAAACTGATGAACAATGTGTGATTTCCCCACTGAGAAAGTCAACATATATATTATGGGCTATGAGAAGATAGTGACCATATTAGGGTAGATTTCCGAGGTTATGATGAATAAACATACTACACCTATGTTGGATTGTTTCATGTGACATAACCCCCATATTTTAGTGGGACTACTAATCCTGTGGTATATGATTAGTTGCTCAAGTACCTTGAAAAGATATTTATAGCATTGAGATGTAATGAAAATATAAAGGTAGTACTGGTAGTATATTTTCTCAAGGGAGATGCTAATCAATGGCTGCCATTGATCCAAAATACTATGGAGGAAGAAGAAATAGAAGATATGTAGTGGAAAGACTTTAAAGAAATATTATTTGAAAAATATTTCCCCCAAGTGAAATGTAACAAAATGAAGAGAAAATTATTTAACATAAATAAAAATGAATAAGAGAGTCTTTATGATTATGAAAATACCTTCAAAATACTTTCCAATTATGTTATATATTACATATGTGATTTAGAATACAAGATTTATTATTTTTAAGGTATTAAGACAAGTCTCTAAAGGGCACTATATTCTCAAAAATTGTTATCATTTGATGAAGTAGTATCAAGTTCCTTCAAAATAGGGAAGGATGTTTCTAGATCCTATATTTTCAGGGGAAATAAATAGAAGAACAAGTCTTCTGATAACCATATAAAATGTGAAGTATGAAAGAAGAATATAAGAATGTAGAAATTCTTATTATTTAAAAATTATTGATAAAATCATCCTGGGAAATGATTTAAAGGCATTAGAGTTTGTTATAAGTGTGGAGAAAATGTTCATCATGATAATAAATGAAAGGATAAGAAACAAATAAATGACTTTCATTGATTTAACTATAATGGAATGAGTAATTATTCAATGTAATTTCCCAAGCATTAAGGGAATCTTCCAAAGAATAGGCCAAGGGGAGATAACGATGATTATGTGATCACTACAACTAATGTCTAAGTAACCAATGATGTGGTGGAACATACAATAATCCTATATTAAAATTTATACACCACTTTATTATATTATAGATCATCACACGCTTTTATATCTACCCAATTTTCCAAGAAAATTAGATATTTCCATTTTGAGTTAGTAAGGGAGTATTGAGTCGAAACCCCTAATAGAAGTATCATTATATCAAAAATGTGTTGGTAAGTTCCTATTAGGTCATATAAACATGCTTTAGTTACTGAAATTATCATCCTACCTATGTTAAACTTTTATATAATATTTGGTATATACATTCTTTCAAAATATGATGCAAGAATGTAGTGCAAGAAGAAGGAAATTATGATTTGTGAGGAAGATTTAGAATACATTATCTTTATAGAAGAAACTCCATCATCTGATTCTTATCTAGATCCTCCACCAATAGCTCTATTGAATGAAATTTTTAGGGTGGAATAGAAAACAACATCTAGGGTTGAGGAAAGTCATATTCAAACTGTGGATGCAACAATTGTAGAGTAATATATTGATATATTTGTTAAGAAATTTCTAGGAAACCCCTAGAGTGTGAATTCGAGTTTACCATTGATTTAATCCCTGAAGAAAGACCAATTTAAAATACTCCTTATATAATGGACATTGTGTAATTATTTGAGCTAAAGAAACTAGAAGAGGAGTTGAGTAATTTGGGATTTATCCACCCTAGTGTTTCTCAATGGAGTGCCCCTATTCTATTTGATAATAAGAAAGATGGATTATTGAGACTATGCATTGAATATAGAGAAATCAACACTATTATAATAAATAAATAGTACCCTATGCCTCAAATTGATGATTTATTTTATCAGATTAATGGATATCAATATTTTTCGAAGATTAACCATCATTATCAGTATCATCAATTGTTAGTAAATGATGAAGATCTTCTAAAAAAAATTTCATATGAGTTATGTACATTATGAGTTTGTAGTAATGCCATTTGGATTGAATAAATCACCCTTTATTTTCTTGGTTCTAATCAACAAAATATTCAAGGAATATCTGGAATATTTTTTTATAGTATTCATTGATGATATTATGGTGTATTCTAAGAGCGATTAAGACCATTATAATCACTTTCTAAATATTTTATTGACTCTTAGAAGGAAGGAGTTATATGGTAAATTTTGTAAGGGTGAATTATGGATTTATAAAATTTCTTTTCTCTACTATATTGTCTCAAAGGATGGAATCTCAGTTGATCCTGTGATGAAAATGGAAATCCAAGAATGGGCTATGCTAATAAACCTAACCGAAGTATGTTGTATCATATGTTTTTTTGGATATTATTGGCATTTTGTATAGAATTTTGTCTGCTTGGATAATGCATTAACCAAGCTCACATGTAAATGGTTTAAGATCGCATGGAAAAAATAATGTACATAATGTTTTGAATAATTTAATAGAAGATGTGTCAATGATATAATTTTGGATTTACCATCTGAAAATGATGGGTTTTTAATATATAGTGATTCATTGAAGAACGGAATGGGTCGCGTCCTTATGAAAATTGATAAATTTATAGCACATGCTTCTAGGGAGCTGAAGAATCATGAATAAAATTATCCAACTCTTGATCTTGTTGTAGCAGTGATAATAATTTCTCTAAATACATGGAGATACAATATCTATGTTGAAATATGTGAGATATATACAAAGTATAGGAGTTTGAAATGCATATTTACATAGAAGTAACTCAATAAGAGGCAAATACAATGGCTCAAGTTACTCAAAGATTATGTTTATTCAAAAAAATAACTCCCATGAAAAGAAAATAACTTAGCAAATGCATTAAGAAAAAATGATCACAGACTTCTGACATAAATAAGGATTGAGAAAGATCCTATGTTCATGGATTTAGTAAAGATAGATATAAGAATTATTATGGAAAGGATAACATCTATACTTTTTTAAATGATTTAAAACTATATTTACTATAGAATATATGATGGTATCAATATTATAATGATAATTTTCAAAATAAAATTGAAGTTGTTATGGATGGAAGATTGGAAGGATTTATATATGAGGGTGGTATATTAGAATTTGGAAATAGGATAGGTGTTCTAGAAATTCCTAAGCTAAAAAGGGAACTATCGAATGATTCTCATAGCTCAAATTTATCTATACACCATGGTAGTACTAATATGTATTGATATTTGATTGAAATTTTTTGGTTGGATAATATAATGTAGTAAACTGCTAACTATTTGTCATGATGCCTAGTTTTTCAACAAGATATGGCTAAGAGACAACATCCACGAGGATTAATGAAACCTCTAGCTTTTCTTATGTAAAAGTGGGATGAAATTATGATGGACTTTTTAAGGTAACCCATAGGTAATGATGCGATATGGATTATTGTTGATCATGTCACAAAATCATAACATTTTCTTATTATAAGAGAAGATTTACCTCTTGAGTTCCTAGAAAGACTCTTTATTAAAGAATTTTTAAGATTTTTTTTTGTGTAGCTATATCGATTGTTTCTGATCAAGTTCCGCATTTTACATCAAAATTATCGAAGATTATTCAGAAGGCATTGAATACCAAGCTTCATTTGAGTACTTCTTATCTCCCTTAAACTGATGGATAGTCTGAATGGACTATTCAAACATTAGAAGACAAGTTGATATCATACTCACTTGAATTTCAAGATTTATGAGATGAATATTTACATTTGTTAGAATTTTTGTACATTAATAGTTTCCATTTTACTATTAAAATGGAACCATATAAATCATTATAGATAAAGATATTCCGTACTCAAACTTGTTAGGATAGAGTTGGCGAGGGAAAAATTATAGGGCCAAAACTTATTTAAGAGGAAGAGACAAAGTTAAAGACTATTCAAGATCATATTAAAGTATCCTAAATTAGGAAAAAGAGTTATGATGACAACCAAAGAATGGATTTGGAATTTCAAGTGGGAGATCATGTCTTTTGGAATGTATCACCATGAAAGGGTGTCATAAGGTTTGGTTAGAAAGGGAAACTGATTCCCAGGTACATTAAGTCATTTGATATTTTTTAATGAATTGTATTTATATCTTACCATTTAGAAATGACACCAAGCCTTTCCAAAGTTAATGATGTTTTCTATGTATCATTGTTAAATAAGTACATGGAAGACCAAACACATGTACTCACATATGATGAAATAGAATTGGAACCATATTTTTCTTCCTGTGATGATCCCATTGAGATTATTGAAACTTGAGAGAATGTATTGAAAAATTGGATTACTCAGTTGGTAAAGGTTTTTTGGAGAAAACATATAATAGAAGAAGCAATGTAAGAACTTTAGGATGATATGAAGAACAACCACCCTAATCTATTTTGAAGGAAATATTGATGATGAAATTTCTAAAGGGTGAAAGAATATAAGAACCCTATATTTTATGGGACATATATTCTTAAATCAATTCAATTAATTGGATAGCTTATGTTACACACAACACTGAACTGAAATGAATAGTGATATATTATCAAATATTTACATAACCATTGGAATTGTAATATGACCCTCAGAAATAGTAATCTAGACAGTATAATGGTAACCACACCAATGAAAGTATAAATAAAATTTTGGTATCTTATGAATGAAAATATGATATATTTATATCATGGAATAAGTAAATAAATGTATTTAAAATGATTAATTAAATATTAGAATTTTTATGAAACATAAATTTTTATTTAAAATTTTAGAATAATATAATAATTTAGAAGAATGTTTATTTTCATAAATTTTTTTTTATAAATGAATATTTTTTTCTTATAATTATAAGATAATTCTATGAGACCTTAATTAATTATTCAAAGTGTCATAAAATCTATTACAATTTTAAAATTAGTATATTTTGAATAAATGATGATTTTAATTAAAAATTAACTTTATTGTAATTATATATTTTTAAATTAAGTACATTTTTTGAATTATACATGTCAAAAAATGGTTAGGGTTATTTTTTTATTTTCCTAAAATAATTTAATTTTTTTCGAATAGTGAAATAGAGTAATTTACGATATATAACATTATAAGTTAAATACATTATTTAGTGAGTCATTTATGAATTAAGAATTATAATAGTGAACTACCATTCTCAATTAACTATATTTATTCATGGGAATAAAAGTTATTCATAGTCTTGATCCAAAATAATAAACTAATGAATAAAATAATAAAAAAACACCCCTCTCCTCCATTATAAATACCACGCCACACAACCTATTATCCTCACACCATATAATCTTGGAATATTTACCTATTTCTACACAATCCTCTTCACAAGTCTCTCCCACATGTCCAAAAGACTTTTTAATAAAAAATTTCCAAACCCAAGTTCCTTAAAGAGATTCTCAAGGAGAATAATCCAGGAGGTAA
This sequence comes from Viscum album, assembly GCA_963277665.1. Classification (NCBI taxonomy): domain Eukaryota; kingdom Viridiplantae; phylum Streptophyta; class Magnoliopsida; order Santalales; family Viscaceae; genus Viscum; species Viscum album. Next base: position 1,543,770,961 of record OY728153.1, on the reverse strand, counting down.
AATCCTCTTTCGTTCACTTTCAATTGCTTTTAATTTCATTTATTTTCTTATCCTCTCCTTAACACCTCTATCCAAACATGTATTATGACTAAAATTTCTTATATATACTAAAATTTTATTATTTTAATCTAATATCTATCATCAAATCCTTTATCCTCTCCATTTTATTCTAAAAACAAAAACACCATCTGTGATATGTCGATTTACTGCCACCATGGACGAAGCATTTTCATTTTCCATTACAACCTTCTAGGCTTGTAAAAAAACCATTATTATTTTTAAATAATATTTTATTACACATATTATAAGTTATATAATGTTATTTATCCAATATATATATACATAATATTAAATAATAGAACAAAACTAGTTCATAATGATAAAAAAACACCAAAATAATATAAACAATTATCATTAGTAATTTATCTAATGAATCATCCTAATACCCAGAACAAAAATTATATATAAGACATTTTAATATTATTTAAGTTTATTAATAACATATAATTTCAATTATGTATAGTAATTCCCATTTACATTATCTTCAATACAGGTATACAAGTGAACTAATCATGAAAACTGAGGAAACAAATACCCCCAGACAACAAAAATGAATCTTATAACTCATAAAAAAGGCTATAAATGAACTTAATAAAATTATAATAAATCAAATAAATGTTTAATAGTTTTTAATTAAATTATTAATTAATATAATTTCATTATCCAAGATATTGATTGAAAGTTCATAACAATTTCAGACAAAAGGAATCGAATTCTCTCAGAACCCTTATTTTTTTTACTTTGGGTTACACTCTCTCTCTCTTCACCACAATATAATTATTAATTATTATTATTAAATTCTGATAAATTATGTTTGTATCTTAAAAAAAAATATACCTAGATCACTTATTTTATTTTGAAGGGGAAATACATGATTTAAAAGGGTTCACTTCTCAATTTTTTCTAATAAGCAATCCCGATTTAGGGGAACTTCTCAATTTCCTACCCATTTTCAAGTATAATCCATAATCTATTTTAATAGACCAAAATTTTATAAAATCACTCATTTTATCATGAAAAACAATCTTATTTAATTTCATTTTTTATGAAAATAATTATTCTTTTTCCCACTTTAAAAGACTCATTAATATTTTCCCTTAAACCGTACTAAAGAGGGACTTTTATAAAGATTATTAAACACTCTTTTTATGTGTATTAACTTCAGTTTGACATCACATATCAATATATATTCCTATTTTTCATTATAAATGTTCAAGTATGATTTAAATCTATTCTTTCACTGATACCATTATGATATTCCATTTTGTTATGACTTATTCTCCACTTATTCTTTGTGTGTGTGTAACGCCCCGACCCCAGTTACCCAGAGTCGGTGCGTTATTACATAACATTGGCATGATCACAAGAAAGATCAAATCTCGAAAGACCGATTGGTTTAGTAGCCTTGGAAACACTAGATATATTCATAAGTTTTACATTACATCATTAAACGAAAAACTACTACAACAACATATTGTCTCCATAATCCACACTCATATCCCCACATAATATCCCTGCAGGTCATTCATAACTTACTTCTTCACTTCCTGGGAAAAATAAAACATAGAAAAGGGGTGAGCTCAAATGCCCAGTAAGGATAACAATATAACGGAAACTTTCATAAATAAGAATAAACTTTTAAGGCAATGTATAAATAAAACAAAAGCCTTTCAAACATGAACTTTCAACATGGTATGGAATAAATAAAATGAAATAATGCCATTTACTTACTCACATGGATATTCTACTAATCGAATAATCACATGCAAAAATCAATAACCACTTTCATAATGTTGGAATGCATAATGCCAGACTATCATAACCACATAGTCAAGGCCTCGTGCCAAGACTACAAATAATATTTTGTCAAGGCCTTGTGCCAAGACACTAATTTGTCTCATGAGACCTACCGATGCATCGAGGAGCTATAGCGGGCTCCACCCGTCACTTATTAAGTCCAATGAATTCCCATATGAAAAGGTTTAAACATAACATAAACATTCGTATTAAAACTAGCATACGAAATGTCAATAATTTCACCATAAACTATGAATGGTATAAAAATAGCACATCCATAGTCAAACATATCACAAAACCTTCAATACAATATAGAAGTTTTGTATCATAATAAATCAACTTCAAATAATCTTAAAATCCATCAAAGGATGTTGACGTAGATGAAATCAAAATTTTTTTTAAAGAAATATCTCCTTTTATTTTGAAATCATTTAAGATCCATATAAAATAAAACATTTTCTTTGAAAATATTCTTATAAGCTTGTAAGTAAAGCTTTGAAGATTTTATAACGGCGTAAAATAACCGCACCCGCCGTATAAGTTAAAAAAAACATTCTTACCTCAATTCTGTTGAAAAGGTTAAAAAGGACCTTGTTTTGAAAATGACGGAAAGATTACTTTATAAACCTCTTATAAAAAGTCAAACAAGGGTATAAATGACTTTAACCCATATTCTTGTAAATAGTAAAAATGTTTTGAAATACATTTTTAAGAAACATGGATGTGGATGATAAAGATATCCCAGTATATTATTACGTATAAACAACCTCGGATAATGAAGAGATTGTGAAATAACCCTTACCTTGTACTTTTCCTTGGTTGGGGTAGGTTAACCTCCTTTATAATGGTGAAATAATTGTTATTTAATTATACAAGAATCATATACATTAATATGATATCATATATGATCTTTTAATATTGATTTGATAATAATATCTTAGTATTATCAATATATCGGGTGTTAACTTACTTGTTTTCTTTTATATGTTTTGTCACGTAAGACATGTTTGTAAAGGATAGTTTGTATATTATTCATATCCAGAATGATATCAAGTCCTTAAACATCATTTTTAAATCATCAAATGATAATTATACTTGAATGGATACGATGGAGAATGAATCTCATCGCGTTCGTGGAGACGGTAGTCCGTACGTACGCACGAGCAACAATATCATTCTTTTGATATTAAAATAATATATAAATGGATGGTATATCATATATACAGAATCATTAACATGTTATATTTATTATTTACATGAGTTACAAATCATTATTATACCCATCCAAATAATAATATATTGAATAACAATTACACCACGACGTGGAGACGGTAAGCCATACGTACGCACGTATGGTGACATGTTATTAAAAGGGTGGATAGAATACTGAATATGGTTGTACCATATTTATAATAACATCACAGTATATGTAATATACTGGAGTTATTATTTTATAATGGTAAGAACAAAGAAAGAGGAAGTGGAAGAAGAAAGGAACTTAGAAAAGGGTGGTGAAATCGTTACCTCTTCTTCGAGTTCTTCCTTTTGATTTGATCAAAAGGGCTCTTTAGGTTGGCTTTCTGACCAAAATAAGGACTCTAGGTTGTAGTGAGGGATGTTGGGAGAGTATTTGGTCAGAGTTTAGCCGAACCAAAAGGCTTTGATGGTGTGAAGAAATGAGAAGGAGGAGTGCCCTTTTATAAGAGGGGTGAGGGGCACCTTTGGAAAAGCTAGAAATATTAATTTATAATAAATTCATATTCGGTTTCTAATGGCTCCAAAGTTTATTATTCAAAGGTTAAGGTGGAGATAGGTCGAAAACCACTCAACCAATAGAATTTAGACAGGTTTGGGTACTTATATTAACCTTATCTTTAAGTATTAACTCTAAGTTAATTAGTTTCACTTTTACAATGTCTCTTTGTATTTTTATATAATATGGTTAATAAACTTACTATATACATCCAAGCGACCCCCAAGTGGTACATTAATGATGAAAATATCATGATATAAGTCTCTTGGCCGAACCTTATATTTTTAGGAATTTAATATCAATTAATAATATAATATTTGTTTTAAGAACTCTTTTATGTCAATTTTGACACTATTCAATAGTTGATTTTTGTGAAACTCATAACAGATTGATTACTTAGAAAAAAGTCAATTAAATCAATAATAATATATAATATTATCCTAGAAAATTAGTTTAATTCATTAAAAGTTTCATATTATATTTATTTGGGTATTTATAATATCAATTATTTTAATTTTTCACTATTATAGTAATTACTGCATCATCATTGTGTCACAAATAAAATAACTTATTTAATGTCTAAAAATTATAAATAAAATATAATTATGTAGGAAATCGTTTTATCTTTCTAATTAATATTTATAATCTAAAATAAAACTTATATAACCCTATGTAACAATTGTTTTTCTAAAAGATATATGCTTGTGTCATTTTTGTATTCATTTTGACTTAATTAAAATAAAGTGTCATTATCACTTACAAGTGGATCCATGGGGTCCCAAAATCGGCCCAAAGATGCCCATGGTCGACCATTTATCAACCAATAGGGTTAAGACACGATTTAGGGTAATTTAGTATTATTATAATATTATTTTTTAACCCTTATTTACCGGATTTACCCTTAACCATGGTAAATAAAATATTTACCGCAGTAATTATTCAAAATGTCTAAAAATAAAAGTTACCTATTTGCAAAATTTGAACATCCTGATTCCAAATATGGAATCCATTTTTCTAAATTCAAAACACAGAAGTGGCAGAAATTAATTTAAAATTAATTCCCGCTGTCAAAACAAAAAGCGTGTTTTTAAGAGATAATAACTATCAAAAGATTGACACTTGTTTATGTTCGGTTTAATTGTAAACTTATGTCTAATGACCAACATTATATTAAATTGTAAAAATATATTCTAAATATACTTTAAAACCACTCAAATTCATAATTTATCACTATTAATTATTTTGATTAAAAAAGTTGTTTTTAATTAAAATTTAGTAATTTTCACTATTCGTCAAAATATGAAAGTTATCCGAAAAGTACCAAAATTTCACCTTAGGCTAAATTTGATATTACGAATCCAAAAATGAAGTCCATTTTGAAATATATATATATTTTCAAAAAGTAGGTATTACTATTTATAACGGCTAGTTTGATTGGTTATGGTGTGTTAGAACTCGGTGTTGCGTACAACACACGCTATCACATTATTCAAAGGGAAACGTACCGTGGAAGCTTGGGGTGTTTCATTTTAAATTTTTTATGTCCCCATTTAGTCAAAAAGTTTAAAATATTGTATTTAAAAAGGTTTCACTATTAGAAGTTGATAAAAGTGAAATACTGAAAATGAATCTGTTCTTGCACTATGACTAAGAAACTCATAATAGGGATTCTAAAATTATAAGGATTATATAAAGTTCAAAATGTAGTTAATACTATTCATGACCTCTTTTAATGGTGTGATTGAACTCGGTGTTGCGTGTAGTGCAAGTTATTGAATTATTTTTAAGAAATAACACACTCTGAAATCCTGGGGTGTTACATTCTCCCCTCCTTCAATAAATTGCGTCCTCGCAATTTGAAATTGTTCTTCGAAAATAAAAGGTTGAAAGTAGAAAATATATTTGTGGGAAAACCCACATTGGAAATTGGGTTACTAAAATTTAGTCTTAATATGAGGAAAAGAGAAATTAAAGGGTCACCACCAAATTATGATCTCGATTAGGAGAACATTGGTGGCAATTAGAGACATATAATTGGAGGAAAAACGTAAATATTTATAGGTAGTGATTGAGGTCATCAATCACAAACAAGTATAAAATTGAGGTCCTTAAACTCATCAATCCATGATGATTTGAAGTACCATCGGTTCAACAAAATATATGGTATTGGGACAACACATTTTTGACATTTCAAAATATCTTAGTTGAAATCCCACATCGAAAAATGAATTAATGAGGCCTCTATTTAAAATAAAGAGTGGAAAGTATGAAGATTACCAAAAATAACACATACTAGGGTTCCATGTAGGAAAATATGGATATGGAAGAGAAATCTAACCATAAATTATCTGATGGAGAGTGGTAGAGAACATGGCTATGAAAAGGCCAACAAACCCAAAGCCATAAATTTGTGATGATTTAAGGTACCATCTAGGACAACATTTTTGTTCTAAGTTTCTATTATTAATGTTGAGGAATTTATTTATGAGATTGGATAAGATAATAAGGAGATATACTTACTTTATAATTAGAATTTTACCCATTAATAAATTTCTACCACAAACTCATCTTTCATTCTAAAAGATAATAGAACGTAAATTTTTTTTTTCTATTTATACTATTTGTACAGGGTTCCAAAATAAATGAATTATAATTCATCTACCAGATCTTTTAATAAAAACTACATTATTTAATTCAGGACATCTCGTGGGACAGTGGTAGGTGATACACCCTTGTCGCCCTTCGGTTGCGGGTTCAAGTCTCGCAGCCTTGCCGAACGCGACGGGTTGCCGCCCGACCTCCGGGTTGTCCTTTTATGGCAATCCAAAATAATCCAAACTAGAACTATCCAAAATACTTCTGTCTAAACTCACAGTCCAACATTTATAAGGAAGGTAAACATAATATAGATCCTTTTTACCCCGTAATAGAATATGAATACCTTCATCATGTATTACCATATTCCTTATTGATTACATTCATGCTCCCTTATTCCATATAGAATGCTAGATATACTTCATTAATCCAAAAATGTTTTAAACCCCAACAATGATGGAATATACAAATCATTAATCAGTTCCAAGGTAGTCAAGAATATCCAATATAATTTATCCAAAACAATCACATATTATTCCAAAATCACTACCTCAGTATCAGAACTATATTATGATTTATCATTCTCTCAACCATATATTTTCCAAAAATTTATCCTGCTATTGAGTCACTTTTCTTTGTTCCACACAATCTCAAGTCCTTAATGAAATAGTACTACAGTACAATCCTTATATACTCCATGATTATTGTAACAAGTACATTGTTGATACAACACTCAATTGACATAATCAACATAAGAACTCTAATCATCCCTCTTCATCTGTGTTAGTATCATAACATGATTATTATCCAATAACATCATTTGCGGCATAGTCTGATGACTGGGACATAGGTTTGCGTAGTGTCCAAACTCCTTGCAAATGAAGCATTGTACATTTGAAACCATTTTCTTACCCTTGCAGTCACGTACTTTGTGCCCTTTTCCTCCACACTTATAACAAACTCCCATTCCTTTCAGGCAAGTTCCAGGGTGTTTCTTTCCACAGTTACCACATATGGGAAAATTCTTCTTTTCCCTCTTCCCTTTATCCATCTTTCACTCTTCCATCCTTTTCTTCTCTTGCTTCCCTTCAAATCCATAGGACTCAGTAAAATACATGATATTATTTCTTCATATGATGATAATACATGTGAGACTATTTCTCTTATAAATTCTATCTTAAGACCATGAAAGATATGATCCTTCCTTCTCTTTGGATCATGTGAATTTCTGGAGTTCTCATTCCTTCTACTGGGTGCCATTTCTAAAAAATGGCATAAACTAGATCAGTTTATGAATCAAAATACATAATCCCATACTTATAAAACACCTAACATAAATTGAACTATTTATGGATATAATGCATAATCATAAGAATGTTTTCTTTGAGGAAGTATATACTCATAATCCCTTCAAAATGATTTGTAAAGAAAATGAGAGTTATCCTAAGCATATCCCCCGGGAGTGTCGTAACCAAGAGTGCAGCAAGGCCCGTTGTCGTGCACCAGTTCCCGTTCGAGTCTAGCTCAAAGCGGTGTTTTCGGGTTTTACCCCTAGGTACATCTGTGCCAGAGCCGTCTCTACCTGCACGTATCCAGACAGGGATGTATTGCTCGGAAAACTCACAAAATCTCTACAATACCAAAATTCTAGGAAGTTCTTCTATACTAATCCTCAAAGTTCATCTTAGGTCTACGTGCTCTAATCAGAGTTTATCTAAATCTAGCTTACAAGGTTTGTACTAAACTTCCTCTGATACCAACTGTAACGCCCCGACCCCAATTACCCAGAGTCGGTGCATTATTACATAACATTGGCATGATCACAAGAAAGATCAAATCTCGAAAGACCGATTGGTTTAGTAGCCTTGGAAACACTAGATATATTCATAAGTTTTACATTACATCATTAAACGAAAAACTACTACAACAACATATTGTCTCCATAATCCACACTCATATCCCCACATAATATCCCTGCAGGTCATTCATAACTTACTTCTTCACTTCTTGGGAAAAATAAAACATAGAAAAGGGGTGAGCTCAAATGCCCAGTAAGGATAACAATATAACGGAAACTTTCATAAATAAGAATAAACTTTTAAGGCAATGTATAACTAAAACAAAAGCCTTTCAAACATGAACTTTCAACATGGTATGGCATAAATAAAATGAAATAATTCCATTTACTTACTCACATGGATATTCTACTAATCGAATAATCACATGCAAAAATCAATAACCACTTTCATAATGTTGGAATGCATAATGCCAGACTATCATAACCACATAGTCAAGGCCTCGTGCCAAGACTACAAATAATATTTTGTCAAGGCCTTGTGCCAAGACACTAATTTGTCTCATGAGACCTACCGATGCATTGAGGAGCTATAGCGGGCTCCACCCGTCACTTATTAAGTCCAATGCATTCCCATATGAAAAGGTTTAAACATAACATAAACATTCCCATTAAAACTAGCATACGAAATGTCAATAATTTCACCATAAACTATGAATGGTATAAAAATAGCACATCCATAGTCAAACATATCACAAAACCTTCAATACAATATAGAAGTTTTGTATCATAATAAATCAACTTCAAATAATCTTAAAATCCATCAAAGGATATTGACGTAGATGAAATCAATTTTTTTTTTAAAGAAATATCTCCTTTTATTTTGAAATCATTTAAGATACATATAAAATAAAACATTTTCTTTGAAAATATTCTTATAAGCTTGTAAGGAAAGCTTTGAAGATTTTATAACGGCGTAAAATAACCGCACCCGCCGTATAAGTTAAAAAAAACATTCTTACCTCAATTCTGTCGAAAAGGTTAAAAAGGACCTTGTTTTGAAAACGACGGAAAGATTCCTTTATAAACCTCTTATAAAAAGTCAAAAAAGGGTATAAATGACTTTAACCCATATTCTTGTAAATAGTAAAAATGTTTTGAAATACATTTTTAAGAAACATGGATGTGGATGATAAAGATATCCCAGTAGATTATTACGTATAAACAACCTCGGATAATGAAGAGATTGTGAAATAACCCTTACCTTGTACTTTTCCTTGGTTGGGGTAGGTTAACCTCCTGTATAATGGTGAAATAATTGTTATTTAATTATACAAGAATCATATACATTAATATGATATCATATATGATCTTTTAATATTGATTTGATAATAATATCTTAGTATTATCATTATATCGGGTGTTAACTTACTTGTTTTCTTTTATATGTTTTGTTACGTAAGACATGTTTGTAAAGGATAGGTTGTATATTATTCATATCCAGAATGATATCAAGTCCTTAAACATCATTTTTAAATCATCAAATGATAATTATACTTGAATGGATACGATGGAGAATGAATCTCATCGCGTTCGTGGAGACGGTAGTCCGTACGTACGCACGAGCAACAATATCATTCTTTTGATATTAAAATAATATAAAAATGGATGGTATATCATATATACAGAATCATTAACACGTTATATTTATTATTTCCATGAGTTACACATCATTATTATACCCATCCAAATAATAATATATTGAATAACAATTACACCACGACGTGGAGACGGTAAGCCGTACGTACGCACGTATGGTGACATGTTATTCAAAGGGTAGATAGAATACTGAATATGGTTGTACCATATTTATAATAACATCACAGTATATATAATATACTGGAGTTATTATTTTAGAATGGTAAGAACAAAGAAAGAGGAAGTGGAAGAAGAAAGGAACTTAGAAAAGGGTGGTGAAATCGTTACCTCTTCTTCGGGTTCTTCCTTTTGATTTGATCAAAAGGGCTCCTTAGGTTGGCTTTCTGATCAAAATAAGGCCTCTAGGTTGTATTGAGGGATGTTGGGAGAGTATTTGGGCAGAGTTTAGCCGAACCAAAAGGCTTTGATGGTGTGAAGAAATGAGAAGGAGGAGTGCCCTTTTATAAGAGGGGTGAGGGGCACCTTTGGAAAAGCTAGAAATATTAATTTATAATAAATTCATATTCGGTTTCTAATGGCTCCAAAGTTGATTATTCAAAGTTTAAGGTGGGGATAGGTCGAAAACCACTCAACCAATAGAATTTAGACAGGTTTGGGTACTTATATTAACCTTATCTTTAAGTATTAACTCTAAGTTAATTAGTTTCACTTTTACAATGTCTCTTTGTATTTTTATATAATATGGTTAATAAACTTACTATATACATACAAGCGACCCCCAAGTGGTACATTAATGATGCACCTATCATGATATAAGTCTCTTGGCCGAACCTTAGATTTTTAGGAATTTAATATAAATTAATAATATAATATTTGTTTTAAGAACTCTTTTATGTCAATTTTGACACTATTCAATAGTTGATTTTTGTGAAACTCATAACAGATTGATTACTTCGAACAAAGTCAATTAAATCAATAATAATATATCATATTATCCTAGAAAATTAGTTTAATTCATTAAAAGTTTCATATTATATTTATTTGGGTATTTATAATATCAATTAGTTTAATTTTTCACTATTATAGTAATTACTGCATCATCATTGTGTCATAAGTAAAATAAATTATTTAATGTCTAAAAATTATAAATAAAATATAATTATGTAGGAAATATTTTTAGCTTTCTAATGAATATTTATAATCTAAAATCCAACTTATATAACCCTATGTAACAATTGTTTTGCTAAAAGATATATGCTTGTGTCATTTTTGTATTCATTTTGACTTAATTAAAATAAAGTGTCATTATCACTTACAAGTGGATCCATGAGGTCCCAAAATCGACACAAAGATGCCCATGGTCGACCAGTTATCAACCAATAGGGTTAAGACACGTTTTAGGGTAATTTAGTATTATTATAATATTATTTTTTAACCCTTATTTACCGGATTTACCCTTAACCATGGTAAATAAAATATTTACCGCAGTAATTATTCAAAATGTCTAAAAATAAAAGTTACCTATTTACAAAATTTGAACATCCTGATTCCAAATATGGAATCCATTTTTCTAAATTCAAAACACAGAAGTGGCAGAAATTAATTTAAAATTAATTCCCGCTGTCAAAACAAAAAGCGTGTTTTTAAGAGATAATAACTATCAAAAGATTGACACTTGTTTATGTTCGGTTTAATTGTAAAATTATGTATAATGACCGACATTATATTAAATTGTAAAAATATATTCTAAATATACTTTAAAACCACTCAAATTCATAATTTATGACTATTAATTATTTTGATTAAAAAAGTTGTTTTTAATTAAAATTTAGTAATTTTCACTATTCATCAAAATATGAAAGTTATCCGAAAAGTACCAAAATTTCACCTTAGGCTAAATTCGATATTCCGAATCCAAAAATGAATTCCATTTTGAAATATATATATATTTTCAAAAAGTAGGTATTACTATTTATAACGGCTAGTTTGATTGGTTATGGTGTGTTAGAACTCGGTGTTGCGTACAACACACGCTATCACATTATTCAAAGGGAAATGTACCGTGGAAGCTTGGGGTGTTTCATTTTAAATTTTTGATATCCCCATTTAGTCAAAAAGTTTAAAATATTGTATTTAAAAAGGTTTCACTATTATAAGTTGATAAAAGTGAAATACTGAAAATGAATCTGTTCTTGCATTATGACTAAGAAACTCATAATAGGGATTCTAAAATTATAAGGATTATATAAAGTTCAAAATGTAGTTAATACTATTCATGACCTCTTTTAATGGTGTGATTGAACTCGGTGTTGCATGTAGTGCAAGTTATTGAATTATTTTTAAGAAATAACACACTCTGAAATCCTGGGGTGTTACAGTGTGGCCTATGTGTAATTCCCTTTTATTTATGATCATCATTAATTGAATATTTAATTAAATATTCATACTTATTGTATCATGGATATTATTATTGTCTTATATTTATACCAATTTTATGTACGTCATTTTCTTTTAATGTTGTTTTAACCGGGGAAGTATTGATAAATCCATATTTTATAGTTAATAAAGATATTTGGATAAGTCATATTATTCAAGAATTAAATATATATTTGAATAATGATTTGTAATTTTAGTTATGTGTGAGGACGGATTATAAATATCCCCTCAATGAATCGATATGTCTCATGAGACAAAAAGAATGGCGATAAACACTTCGTGTTTGTTTCTAGGAAGAATCAAATGGGTTTCTACCGACAGGCTTAAACCGTCTTGATGGTAAAATGGTTTATGTTCCAAATACATGATGTCCAATGATTAAGAATTTTATTCATTCAGTAGTGACTAATTAATTTCCATGATTTTTTTTATCTTTTATAAGATATATGGTTTCATTAGCATTCTTAGTTTATTGATAGAATATGTTTTTCAGTTATTCACCTTTCCAAAATGATTACACCTTATTAACTTTGATTCACTTATTATTGATTCATTTGACCCTTACTATGTATTTTAGATCACTATTTCATTTCTTTTCCTTACATAGGTGAAGAAGATGAAATCTTAAAAGAAGTTTCAAGGAAGAAGTTTATTTTTCTTTGTTTTGTTCTATTTTTAATTACCAATTTAACAATGTAACCATCTTTGCATATTATTCTTCAATAATACTAAAATTATTGATCCTTGGTGATGTTATCCCTTGTATCTACACAATTTTAATAAAATAGCCACTGACTCTGGGCTATTAGGGTTGGGTTTGTTATAGTATATCTCACTATAGTACAATAAAATACAATCTTTCATGGTGGAGAGTTCTAACCTTCTAGGATGTGTGTGGGATAAATCCAAAACATTCCCTTTATGCTTGATAGAGTTTGATCAAGGAGGTAGGAACTCATCATTTATAGGTGTCTTGTATTGGTTCCTTTTTCGATTCATCATATATGAATCCTTGGTTTGGGTATCAACATAACCCACCCATTAGTGTAATACATTCTTGTCACAACCCTCATTATTAAAATCATGAACCGTATCATCTGTAAAATTGATAGGGATGATGTTTACTGATGAATAGTGGGAAAAAATGGTTACCCCATCACTTTACAGGTAATATGGTTGTTTTTACTAATCACTCCCAGTTTTAGAGTCACACTAGTGTCTTCATCTATCCCTTTGTCCTGTCAGTCCTTTTTTGGATTATACACCTTATAAGGATTGAATTTATTTTCATAATGACTCCCTTGTTTTGGACTATTAATAACGACCTTGAGGGAGTCTATAACTCCAATTTTTTATCGAGCCCATGATTCTAGGGGCATGTCACATGGTGGGAGGAATGATTCGAGTTCCAGCCTGTGGCAGTAACTAACTAGCCTAGAGAATACTGGTCTTCTTAGGGTAGATGATAGCAATTTCTCATACCTAAGGTATATGGTTGATTTAAAGCCATCATTAACATGTTTTGATCTTGTTTTTATGGATTGGATGACTCATGGGAAGGTTTTCAAACCCACAACCTTATGGGCTGTGGTTTATTTGGAGCCACTGATGATTTCTTAGGGACCCTCCTAGGATTTTAAGACCCTAATGGTGTAGGTGGTGGTAAAAATTCTCAATCCTTTTATACTAGGATAACTCTTGGATGGATACCATGGAGGATACCATCATGATCTTCTTTATTTGGAACAATTTTACTCACACATGGGTCAGGTGCTGCGTATACTCCCAATGGGAGTCACTATTTATGAGGATCTATTGAGAAGTCTTAGAATTAACTATCTCATTTTTGAATTGTTACCTTTCTTTCAAGGCGCCTAGATTAGGGAACTATTTTTGGACCCCTTCCTATGGTAATGATACTTTTTTTATTTTCAGAATAGGTTGGGTTTATTTGATTGACCAACCGACTCAGACATTATTCTATATAGTGATATCTCTTGTTATTATATCATTACAAGATTCCATGTATAGTGTCTCTAATATATTGGGGATAGGGTAAAGTTTAGTGAATTTTACTTCCCCCATCCTTGGATATAGACATCTAATGATTCTTTAGTTATAAATTTTTAAAAACTGATTTGGATGTGGAGTAAATCATGTTATAGACTTTTACTATGGCATTTCAATCTTGGGTCCCAAAGCATGGAGAAATATACCTGGTCCATCTGAAAGTAGATTATGTTTATGGCCTAGATATAAACCACATATTCCTAATAAAGGTGGTGTATAGACTTTAATAATCAAAATGTTTCCCACATGTTCTGGAATAATTAAGGCATGCACTCATCCTTAAGCACTTTTGGACATTATAATTGGTATTAGAGATGAGACAAATATATATGGATGGATGTTTTGGGAATCTATTTACATATATTCTAGAAAAATTTTTCTTTATCATAGTAATATTCCTCTACTCCATGAGATGAAAAGTGTATCTTATATTGGTTACCTACTGAACAAGGTGATGTGTTACTGGTGGTTGATGGGGCTCTATATGTGGTTAAAATTGGTTTTTTGAGAACCTATTAATACAAAGGTGTCTTAAAAAGGGGACTATCTACTTATCTTGGTGATATATCCCTACTTGAAGGTTTTTGTATAATTAATTTTAGGGGTTGTATCCCAATATTTCATTTCTATTCTACCATAAAGAAGATTATCATGGTAGTTCTCACCTTCAATTTTTTTTAAATATTCAAAATATTCTTGAGCTTCTAGAGATATGTGTTTTATGGCCTCAAGTATACTAGCATCAAGCATGGTAGGAATGTGATCCTCATCCTATATTATGATAAGAATATTTCAAAATACATTTTAGGTTTGATTTGGAGTATGGGCCTACTACATGGAGATCATCAGAGTATATTGTTTAATGTATATTGCTATGTGAATATGGGTTCACTGTTGAGAAGCTACTAGACTATACTATTAAGATTATGTATTTTTGGTGGTAATATAATGCTACCTTTGGATGGATTATGTATTATTTTGATAAAATTTTGTTTAAGTGGGGATATGTGATCTGTTTAGATATGTTTCCCACACTAGAATATTATGAATAACCTCCAGTACAAGAAAAAGAACTTGGGCCTCCTCCACTATATCCATTGAATGATGTTGGTGTAGTGTTTTTCTGGTAGGGGTAGGAATATGCTCTTGGATCCTCTAATATGTTGAAACATACTGAGTATATTTCATATTTTGGGACGGAATATGGGCCCTCCCTCGGGTGATGGCCAAGTCAAGTTGAAAAACCCTAATATGAATGGGAATATATGCCTGGTACTATGACTTTGTACTATTGTACTAGCTTTATTTGATAAGAATATGCACATGTCTTGAGGTTATTACCAAACTGGGTTGAAGAACCCCAGTATAAGTAGGAACATGATTTTGACCCTATGCCTGATATTTTATCAAAATCGATTGATTATCTGCTTGTAAGGGAGTAAGAATATAATATTTCTCTTGATTAGCCATATTATTATGTTGGATATGATGATTTGTATCTCTAGGAACTGGTATAGGAATGCGTGATAATCATTATATTTTTACCATTACAAATATATGTGGGAAAAGTTCCATTTTTGTTACCATAATATAGAGGCACTTCAAAATGGTATGTGATGGGATATAGACCAATGCATTTTTAGTTTCCAAGATATACTAGAAAAAATATTTAATTAGATTTGGGATATATTCTTACTCCTTACATCATTATTCCATCAAATAATGTTGATACATTTCATGTGTGTGGGGGGGGGAGGATATTTTCTTAACCCATGCAAGCTATTGGGATTTGCAGGCAAACATGGTTAGGGTGAGCTAGAAAATGCGCTGCTCATTGGTAATCATAGGAATATACTAGTGTAATTCATCAGCAGAAATGGAAAATATTCCCTCTCCCTCTTGCCTATAAATTTACGTGATTGGTGAGATCTCCTTAATGCTCAATCCTGAGTGTTCAGGGAGGTGAACTATTGTGTAAAACCCATAGTATGTGGCCAAGGGGCATCAGAAGGGGGATGCTAGTGGAAACGGTTCGAAGGATCCCTCTTGAAATATCCTAAACTGGTATGGATCCATGATATACTCCTCAATCCTCTTTTCTATGTTATGGAATATATTAGTTATCAAGATTCAGGGATCGACTCTTGAAGTGGTTAGTAGTGGTGACAGGTGTCACTAGTTTCATTGAAGACTTAATTCAGAAAGGTAGAAGTTTTAGTTTCCCCATATAAAGGTCCATATGTGAAACCTTGAGGATTAGGATTATACAATGTTTGTGGTACTCCATGAACACCACATTTACTACCTGATTCTATAGGTGTCATGTTGATGATGTTTTTATTGCAACTGAGTTCTAGATTGTTCTCTTAATGATGCTATGGTCTCAGGTCAATGTGAATGTTTATGATAACGATGTCTGTAATCACTAGGAAAGTAATAAATAAGGGCATCAATCAATATAAAATTTCATGTAATACACATTCATAAACATATATTCATAGTAAATCCATTTTTGTATTCTTGTTGTCAGGTTTTCTATTTTATTTTCATGGAATGTGAATAATGAAGTGACCTGATGTGTGACAACCTATTTTTTTATTTAAATATTTTACAATGGGTTAACTATTTTTTCCCATAAAAAATGATCATTTAAAAATAATCAAATTATATTCAAATTATGCTCCCTATTATTTTCATATGGAAACAACCAATGACACCCACATACATAAAGGGATATGAGTCTTATTTCTCAAGGTTGGTGGTTATTGGGGTTTCTTATCAAAGACACTAAGAAACACGCATTGGATGAGGGGATGGGAGGTCAGGATCATCGCACCCTATTGGCTGGATTTTTTTTTCATACTATGAGACTCTATTACATATTTAAGATATGTTGATAAACATTTCATTGGTACTGATTTGGTACTGGTTACCAAAAAAACATCTGGTTTCTCAATCCCTTTACATGAAATATGATTTCCTATTTATGGTACAATATATATATATATATAAGGCTCTCTATATTGATACATGTTATTAATTACTGGATTATTATGTTTTAAATATGTATGATTTGGTACTATGGAGTTTGTTTCCATCTAGGGAGGGGTTTGGTGTTTTGGAATTGGGATTAATCAACTAAAAGGAATCCTACATATCATGTTTTCATAAGAATAAAAAACCTATATTTCAATTTTTTATATGATTCTAAGGCCTTAAATAACCATCTTATATATAATATAAAGACAAGAATCAGAGTAAATGTAGTTCTAATTAGGCATATGTATCATAAAATGTGTGTTAATAGAGGTTTGAATTAGAATTATTTTTATTAAGGGTACACTACAAATATTTATTTGGGAATATGGTCCTCTAAAATAATAAAAGATATAAAAAATTTTAAATGTTAAAGGAGGCACATATCAGGGGGGGTTCATAATGATGATGAAACAACCATCAACAATATATAATCCCATGTGAGTCATTCTCTATTTGAAAACAAATAGATATAAAAATATTGGTCACATCCCATTAGGGAGAAATATTTTATTATATGAGGTGTACACACTGAGGTTTCACTAATATTTGAGGGGGTATTCCACACTGAGGTTCCTTAATGTTTGAACACTGCTTACACACTGAGGTTTCTTGGATGTTTTGTGGGGAATTTGGAATATTAATTAAAAAGTGTATGATTGGTTCTTACACCTAGAGAGTATGACCATATTGGGGAATTTTATTAGGATAACAATATGATCATAGAAATCCTCTAAGACCATATGTGTGATGATATGTGAGAGAAACAAGAGATAGCCATAGATTAGATGCATTGCATATAGGTGTGTGAAATATGCATTGGGGATAACTTAAAGGGATATAATCAAAAGACCATGAAGGATATGAGTAGATGAGTTAATTTAATTATATATTGAAGAATATAAAAGGTTTAAAAATAGACCATAAAAAATATATTTTGTACGAAATGGGGCCATATGAAGGTGTCTTGTGTATCCTTCATGGATAAGAATCAAAGTTTACATGGTTCAAAATTCCTTTTCCTACTAATGAGCAAGGAGTCATAGATGAGATGAAAGAGATTTTTTCATTGTGATATTGGTAACTTTAGTGGATATTTAAATAAATATAGACTTTATATGAGGGGAATGAATTAGGCAAGCATGAGTGACACTATTAAGATCCATGGGTTCTTAGAGGTTCCATTGGGTTACACACACTGCATGAATAAAGGGTGGTCACATGATCCATGTGATATTTATGGATTCATGTGAATAGGGAAGTACATGAGGGCCATAACTTTGTGAAACTGATGAGGGTCTAAGTGATCATATGAACTAGTTTCATGACTAAAAGGACATGTCATGATCGTATGTTTTTCTGATCACCAAATATTTGTTTCATGATTGTACGTATTTTTCATGATAAGACAGTGATCTCATGATTATATGGTTGTTTCATGATCAAATAGTTATCTCATGATTTTCTTTCTTTATCATGACTAGAGATATTTTTCATGATTTTATTCTTCATACATGATTAGGATGCAATCTCATGATTGTATTCCTGTCACATCATTAGGAAGAAATCACAGAATCATATTCCCATCGTATGACCAACAAACTTTCTGATAATTGAACTCCCAAAACTAATTATTTTATTATTTCTCTTAAGATAATTAGTGAACTTTGTGGGAATACTCTGGAAATTTTGTGATCCCTATGATCCATAATGTTCGATCTTATGCGTATAATCTCTATCACTATGTATCATTCTCCATTTTTCCTTTTCTAAGGTGGATTTTAGAAGAAATTATGCCCCTATATCTATGGATCATTGTATAGTGTATAAACCACATTATTCATCTTGATTCAGGTAAAGGACTTCCTGTAGAAGTCAGAAACATCTAACGAACTTTTTGTTATTAAGTTTTACATTATTGGTGATGTCCTCAATTTATCATGTAAAGAATAATGATCATTTTATTGGATTTTCATTACTAATATCCTCTTCCATGTAATCCTTTAGAATTACCTAATTTTCATAGTGGTAATCACATTTATCCATGGGGTGTCAAATGATTAATTCTAGATCATTAAATAGAATACATTCCTTTTCAAAGATATCCAATTTGATTATCCTTGAATTTGATGGGGATCTCATAAAGAAATGTGACCACACAATCCTTACTTTATTGTTATCTTTATTAAAACCATGGTATATCTGAGGTCAGACACCCAAAAATGGTCACAAGTCTTGGGGTTTGAGTTTCATGTCTAAGGCCGCATGTAGGCACCAAATGATGTCGAATTACTACTTTTACAACATTGTTCACATGATCTGGGTGATATGATCAGGGTATTTTACATGAATAATAATCTAATCACATGAATCATACAAGTACTTTGTATGAATAACAATTTTACTTCCATATCATAATGATCTCTTCAATTACAACCATTGTCACCAAGATCCCATGGAGTTTATCTATAATTTTTCCACCAAGAAGTTAAGTGATCAACAAATCAATCATGTGAACCAAAAAATCCCTTTGCATGACCTAATTTTCATTGAGTCAGTCATAATAATTTTAGGGTAATTATGTGATCTATTTTGGATCATACGACAATGCACAACCCATATCAAAGACCAGAAATCCACATGTACTTGGTGAATCAAATTAGTTTCAAGGATTATGCCATAATGTTCCTCACTATATGTTACATAATAGTGTATCTAGGGTACTTTATCCAATTCATTCATGATATTTTCTTATCTTATTTATGGAAAAATGATACTTGTGATTTGGGTATTTATTATAAACCAATTTTTCCAATTCTCATTTGGTGGGTAGAAATAGATTTGCTACAACTTACACAAAGTTTTTACATCTTATTTTCTATTATATTGTACTTAACCAACATTCCTTTATGGTTATCTATTTGATCTTCAAGTGTCATGATGATAGGCACCTAAAGGTTTATTTCAAACTTGACAGTCAATTGGGTATTATCATATACAAATACTTAGTGAGGGTAGGATTATTATAATTTTACATTTATATCATTATCCTATTGGGATCACTCCACTATGAGTATTATTAATGTGGATAATGGATTGGTATGATAATGATTGGATGGTGATGCCTTAAATATTTTAGTATCTAGAATCTTACCAAAGTTAATATTTATAAATGGGTTAAAATTAAATGGGATTAAGATTAAAACATGTAGGGTTATTTCCTCTATAACATGGAAATGAAAAACCATTGAAACTAAACCCATGTATTCACATTATGACACTAATAGGTTGATGTTTTCTCTACCTATATTAGAGAGGGTTCACAGGTGTTTTAGATGACATA
Organism: Viscum album; assembly: GCA_963277665.1. Classification (NCBI taxonomy): domain Eukaryota; kingdom Viridiplantae; phylum Streptophyta; class Magnoliopsida; order Santalales; family Viscaceae; genus Viscum; species Viscum album. The sequence continues at coordinate 1,543,750,417 of OY728153.1, read as the reverse complement.
TAATTGTTGAGGATGAAAAAAGGATGTTTCAAGTGTGTTGTAAATAAAAAGGGGTATGGGTTTTCGATGAGAGACCTATAGGCTAGGTGTTCGGACTAGTTACCCTATTATGAGACCTGACTAATAGGGCTAGTATGGAGACCCATAGGCCCTTAGTTTTTGTTAAAAACCAAGAGGTCCTAAGTTTATTTCTTTCGAGGGAGATCCAAGAAAGTGTTTGGATCAAGTTTATATATTTCTATTAGGAAAATCATCATGGTTGTATGCTCATGTTGAGACCAATGCATAAGAGGTGCTTATTTTTTGGCATTGGATTGATAATGTACTGGGTTTATAAGGAATCACCTTGGTTGTTTTGAAATCAATATTGGTTACGTTAGGAATGACTATTTGGGTTCCTTCCCTATTGATCATCGGGTGTGCTATTAGTTTCATAGTCAGAGCAGGGGTTGACACTCTTGACTGGAATGGTTCCAGGTAGTGGTTAATCTTGTGCAAGAGTTTGAAATGTTTTAGAACATGGATGGGATAATTTAGTGTAAAATTGACTTCGTGTGAGATGGGTATTTGTTTTATGAATCATGGAACTAGTATCGATATAAATTTTAAAGAGGGGTTCCCAAGGAACTCTTTTATTTTGAAAACTAACATTCCATGAAACATGGTTAGCTTGCAGTTAGTAGATTTTGTGATGGTTCTTTGGAGTGAGTATGTTTCTATATATTTGAGTCATTATTTCTTGGAATGATTGTTACATGTGATGTGGTAATCAAAATCCTTTTTAGGGGTGTGATTACTAGGTTTCTCCTAAGGTGAGGAGTGTGATGTCGATCATTGGTAGGATACCCTCATGTGAGAAGGGTTATTTGACTTTGGGATTGGTTGTTCGATGTGAATTTTAAAATTTTAATTTCAATTGGAAATTAGAACCATTTACCACAAGATTTATCATTGGATTACATGTGTAGTTTTAGGTTCAGGTGGAGTCCAAGTGTGACCCTTAGGATTTAGATTCTTGTGTCGATTCTGAAGTATTAGATTGGTAATGCACTAGTGATTGTGCTATGGAATGATGATTGTAGTTAACTATGATCACTTGACATGTATAAATGTAGGGTTTTAAAAAATTCATTTTACACATAAAAAATAAGTAATGGACTCAATCAATAGGATCATACCATATGAAGCCCATTTTTAGAGCTTTTGAGGGAGATGACATCATTGAGATTTTCCCTTGACCATGAATAAGCTAATATCCAACAACATAAGCGTGATAAAAACATTTTACATGAGAAGTCTAAGTTTATCGAGATCACGACTCGAACCATATATGTCAAACCACCCAATGTATGTCTCACCATCACACACTTAACTCCTAGGGAATTTGTGGGTGTATTAAAGGGATATGTATCAAGACCCTAAAAATATGTGTATGAAAATTAGTTTTTTAGAATAATGAATATATTTTCACCCTACTATTGTTACTTTATAAATGATTTTACATTGATACAACAAAACACAAGTAGTATTTGTGGGTAACATTCAAATTCAATTAAGTAATTTATTTTGATGAATTAATATATTTTTGGAGTAAATAATATTTAAATAAAATATTATTATTATATAATTTTTATTAAATATACATGTTGATATAATTTTTATGAAGATAAATGTAATTTTTATAAGGGTTTGAGAAGTGTTATTTTCAAAAAACCCATCATATTCAATAAATGTTGGTTATTATTTTAAATGTCAAAATTAAAATATTTATAAAAGTTTTTAGATAAATATTAATATTATTATTTTAATTATAATTTAAAAATTATCCAACTCTGATTTTTTCATAATTTTATGAGAAAATTGGATTTTCATGTAAAAATTAAATACCGTATAAATATACATTATGTATTATGAAATTATAATGAACCAAAAGTAATGTAATAAATACTATAAAAGGTATAAATGAAAAATATATGTATTTTATTAAAAATAATGATATTTTAGTTTATTTTTTTAATTTTATAAATCCACTATGAATCCCCCAAAACCAGTAATATATTTTAAGGTTTTAAAATCATTTCTTTAAGAGTATGAATCACCTCCACATAAGCAATGAAATTATTTTAATATGTTATGACATTGGCCTTATAAAATAATTAAAACCACTCCCAATTTTTATAAACCATTGTAAAAAAACCACAGGAAGGTTTGTTGGTTTGGTTATTTTATTATATATATTCCAAATCCTAAGTTTGAGATATATTAAAGAAACCCTAACTCCTGTCAATATAAAACCACCCAAAATACTATTTATCTTCACTAAAAATCATTGGATCATATCCTTGATATTACATACCTTATCTAGAGTCATAACATGGTGAACCAATCTATCAAGAAGATCCTCCTAATCATTTGGAGGCACACACTCAAGTAAGGGATCCTCACATTTTCTTCTTTATTCATGTTTCTTTATTATCTTATGACTTCCATTTAGAATTCCTAATATTGGGACATGAATTTAAATGTACATATTACTTCCCATTTTATGTAAAAATTATTAAAGACCCATTTTTCTCTCATCAACCCATTTTATGAAATTTTAAGTGATGCTGTTATGTTGCATAAATTTCACAGTGATTTTGTTGCCAAAATAATTGTGTAGTGAATACCTTACCCAATTACTATCAAGGTTGTAAAACTTTATACACATATAATTCTTTTAATTATTACTTAAATTTATTTATTCCATACTCCTTAATCTTTTAATAAAACACGATGATGAATGAATCTATGTTGCGTGATCTATGTGGTACACTTAAGCATTAGAATGAAATAAAAGTGATGAGTACACCCATAATTATATAGTGCTCCAATGCATTGGGTAATGTTTAGTCTCATGATATGTCATGTTTGGATAGGGAGTGAACCTAATTCATATATGGGGTTTTTTATATCATGATGTCTTGGAAGTTAGACTTGACCTATGTTGATGAAGTAGTGTTTTAAGTTATTAGTACATTTCCCATGTTATTATTTTTCTGATATATCATTCCTTATTTTTAATTTTCCTTTCATTCCATATATATATGACTATGGTATAACATTTTTTTTACCATATTTCATCTTTATTCGTTTACTAGGATTTATAGCTCACCCCTTTCTTATGCTTATCCCTCAGTTATTCTATGCAGTTTTAAGTGCGAGCATCTTAATGAAGTTTTCAATAAACATATTGATTTTAGTATTTTAAATTGTTATGTAATGTAAATAATTCCCAAAGAAACTAGAATAATCAATATTCTGGGATTTATTATGTGTAATATTCTGTAATAAATCATTTATTAATATTTAATAAATAATAGGGTTGTTATTGTAGGTATTAGAGGAAAAATTTATCTATTTTTGGGATTAGGATTAGAAAAATATAGAGAAAGCCTTAGAGATAAGACTAAGTATAAGAAAACATCCTGGAATTTTGGTAAGTATATAGTAAGTGGTTTATCAATAAAATAATTCACTTTATGGATACTAAAAGTGGACGTGGTTCTGGAATAGATTTACTTTGGGGTAGGAACTCTGACATGGTTTGTCAAGCCTAACTCAGTGTAACCTGGTACATAATAACGGGCCTTACAGAATGCATGATTTGAAACTCCTGGGGGATATAATTTATAAAATTCATAATCTCATTACAAATCATTATTAAGGGAACACCAAAATTCCCATATGAAAATATAATAGGAGGGGTAGTACTCCTCACAGAACAGCTATTGGAAGTCATCCCAAGAGAGTACCGACTCATCGTGCATTTGAGTAACCAGAATCCACCAATGCCCAACTGATCTGTAGAGTAGACTGGATGCCAAATCCACCATTTGATTCATTTGTGTATGAATGAACCTAAAGAGGTGGACCAAAGAATCTATCTAAATCTCTACTACCTGAGGATCTGGATCACTATGAAACCTATAGGTCTCTGATTTTGGAAGTTGCAGTATTTACTCATCATGATCACGCCCTCATATAGATCTACTGGGAGTAACTACTACTCAGTAGGTGGAGGTGGTACTACCAACTGACCTTGAGGAAGGGGATCACTTGATAGATACTGAACTAAGTCCTTATCGCTCACAAAATATTCGTCATGAACTAGAGCTAGTATTCTGGATGGTTGTCATCGCGGAGGCATCCTAAATGTTATCAAGGAGTACATTGGACAGAATAGCTTATATATATATATATATATATATATATATATCAACAACATATTGGAGATGAATCAAGAAGGATAGTCAAAGACTCAGTCCTATATGATGCATGTACCAATGTTCCCTACAACAAAATGTCTCAGTATTCCGAGTCGACAAGAGGGTAATTAGGGTCCTGGTGAATGGATAAGTCAGTCACCACACCATCACTAGACTCCATAACCTAAGATACGATCTCAATACATGTTGACACTATTTCCATAAACTCGACCAAGATCTTTTTAGGGAAGAATCTGAACAATGTCCCAAGGATTGAACCACCCATGATACCCTTTTTTCATGACCTGAACTATGACGGGATTGAGCCGCAACTACCCCAAGCCCACCTCTATAGGCCCGGGGTGGTGAGAAGCACAAAATATAGAACAAACTCAGGGATTCCTTTTCATAAGAACCTTTACACACATATGCCACCAACTCAATGAAAAAGTGAAGAAGGAAAGGAAAACAAGATAAAACACTGTTATATATAAACCACTAATATGTGTCAACATATAAAAAATACAAGTAAAAAAATATAAAATAAAATGGAAAGGTAAAAATACACTCCCAACCAAAACATTGAGACAACCTGGAAGTAACTGAAAAGTAAAATAGCTGAGAGAGCCCCTCTCCTGAATCCTAAGATATGGCCACCGCATGCAGTCCAAGCACCCGTATCCCTAAGATCATCTGAATTTGTGATCAACCTATCTGTCATCTACATAAGGAATGACACGTGCTGTCAAATCCCATACACGGGTGAGTATAAACATACTCAGTAGGACACCCAGAAAATGTGAATGGGGAGTCTTAACAGTTATAACTGAAGAAGAAATGTGTAGATAGAACAAGTTACAATAAAGAGGTACAACTCAACCCAACAAGAGAGTGAAGTAAACTCATCCAAAACATAAGGATCTAGAAATAGTGAGATGATGAACTTATCATTGAGTCTTCACTACCTATAGTAGGAGACTAGACTAATCCAACCATGCGAATCTAGACATGGAAATCACATTGAATACACCACACGTCTTCGACTCTCCTAAAATGAGAGTAACCAAAATTCAAGTAGTAGGTACTAAGAATAGGATACATGTATATTCTTAGTCATAGAATCCCAAAAAAGAGAATAAGGAGATCTCCATCTCATAGCTCAACCCCTAAAAAGAGTCGCCAACAGTTTTAGATGTAACCACCAATGATGCCCAGCATCCCGCACATCTACCCTGAACAGGAAAGTCAAAGGGACTCAATCACCACACCGTGGTACTATTATTTTTGGGTGGAACTTCCTCACACTCATGGTTTTTAGGTCCTATCACAAGTGTGAGTATTTGTGGGAAAATAATACCTCTTAATCATGTGTCCAATGTAACATCGAATCACGTCTCGTCACTGATCCTCCACCGGATGGCGAAAACTTGAAATTGAGGACATTCTCCCAATTGTGTCTGGGGGGTTCCACTCTAGAAGTATCCTTAGGGGACCCAATCCCTCGTATGTTAGGGGAATTCCACCCTAATTTTCATCGCAGAGGACCTTCTCCCTACCTGACAGGGTGATACCACTCTAGGTCATTTAGGACCCATTCCCTAATCAATATGTAATTATATTTAGATGTAACTATAGAGGACCCACACCCATGCCAATGGGGAATTCCACTCTTGGTCATCGAGGAATTGTTCCCTTTCTGAAAGGGTGATTCCACTAAGGATTAACTATAGAGGACCCGTGCCCATGATAATGAGGGATTCCACTCTAGGTTATCAAGGTCCCACGCCCTACCCGATAACAAGATCCCAATCGAATGACATCATGGAACTACAATATCCATCCCTTCTAGATGGTACCTCTCAAAAGTAATCAAGGAACTCAACTTCCTAGCCCAGCTAGAGGGTAGGCCCGATACTGCTCTGGTAATCCTGTATGATTGTTGTTGTCATCGGGTGTCGTCTCTGCGTATTCAAACCTAGAACATTCAAATCATGTCTCAAAAGTCACTACCGAGGGAAGTATCATGTTCTATATGAAAAAAAATCAGGTCAGTCTACTCCCAAGGAAAAATACAAGTCCAAATGAAGGATATATGAGTGATAGAAGATTTGTAGTGTGGTACACGACACCTATGGGGCACACACGACATGTGACCCTCACCTTATCAACTAAAAAAAGAGATTCCTCTTCAAATGGCCTTAGATAAAAAAATATATCAAACTATTTCATTCCTTATGGAAAAGTGCTCAAGGTTGACTGTTCATTCACCTAAATCAGACACTCAGTGAAGAAGTTTCATCTCTCAACTGCGTACATAAATGATACTTTTTGGGGACTATAATGTGATCCTAGAACACATCATACAAATCACACCACTATGATTCTTCATGGGAAAACACATGGGATCATATATTCATTCGTCCAAAATGGAATCCCAGTGAAAAATTCACATTTAACAACAAACACACAAATGAAACCACATGGGGCCCACATATAGATTTTTGTATTAAGTGCTCAAAATCAATCGTGAAACGTCTGCCTCAATTTCTTGGATCACAATTCCACTAATGACACACTAATCATACATCGTATGGAGAAGTTATGGAGGATCAATGTTTCAATAATAATAATATATCATTATTATTTGACTGTTTTGGGGGTTCAAGCCACAAGCCAAAAATATAAAATTCTCAAACTATCCTCAAAAGGGTTGCCTTGATGATTGGAATGCATGGCTATAGATGGTGCATCAAATGAACTCTTGGTTTAAAAGAAACATGGGTTTGAAGTCCCTTCGACCCGAATCAGCATGTTTTGGATGGACAGGACTGATCCGACCTGCCAGCCTTGCACTCCACAACCCACATCATTAGTCTATGGACCAGCCGCCTTGGCCTGTCATGCCAGACCTTCCAGTTCCCTGTCATGCCATAGCTTGGGCGCCCCACGCCGTCATCCCATGCCTAGACAACCGCCTTCCGCGACTGGACCACCACTGACCACCACATTCTATTGGTCCTTCTGCAAACCACTGATAACACCCCAGTGATTGAAAAATATAAATAAAGAAACATCTATGATCCTCAAATACAGATATATATTGATGTGTTCTCCACTGAAATATTCATTGATGTTTTGATGTGACAAAAAGTTGGAGTCACTTCTACTCTCCGTTGTACCTCCTCTAGCACCCAAAAATCAAAACTGTCATGGATACAAAATCCTAAGATCACGACCTTCATAGATCTATGCTTTTCTCTAAAATCAAATGTCTTTTTGACATTTCTAATAGTTTATCAATGGAGAACATGAAGAATGAATGAAGAACATAGAGATGGAGCGATCATGAATTGAAATGGTCAAGGGCCATGTTAGTATGTCCATCAGCGATGATAATAAAAATAGTAGATATGATAATGAAACAAATTTGATGATAGAAATTTGATCAGAGAAATGAAAAATCCAAAAGAAGAATCCTACCTAGATTTTGGATTTGTCGTTGTGTTCACTGTGCTCTAACCTACTCGGATCTGCAATCTCATCGTTATCCACCAAGAATCCGACATCAGTTCACCAAAGAAAGGAGAGAAAAGGGACTTATTGGCATTAGTAGGAAATGAACCAAACCCTTTCCCATTTCCTTAAATACCTATTTATATAAGTTCCCTTTAATGATCGTTAGATCCAAACATCCCACCCCCTCCCATTTTATACCGCGCTTAGGTTAAACATCCCATTACAAACTCAATGACAGTCTTTGATTTCCTATATGAGTCCTCATTCAAAAGTTATTGATATGACCTCCAAGAAAGAAAATTAATTTAATTATTTTATTCATAGTTTCTCCATCCGTGGATTTTTCTACAAAAGGTTTATTCTAACAAAAGTTATGTCCCGCCTTGGGTAAAAGCTATGCTCCAGACTTAGTCGTGCCATCAGATTTCTTATCCGAGCTACCATTTAAGAGATATCCCATTTCTATGATGTTTATAGTATAAAATATACTTAATATTTTTTTTTTAAATTTATTCTGGGAACACTAGGCCTTGGAATCACATGCCATCTCACTGCGTAGGTCTGGAAAAATTTATAGAAATATTCAAAAGTCATACAAGGAAAAAATAGACTCTCTACAGATGAAGGATATTCCATTTACATGATATAATTATAGTATATAGATGATACTAGATTTATCATTATCATTTTGATAGAATATGTAAGGTGAGAATAATAGAAGAATATAAATTGAAAATAAATTAAAAATGAAAAGGAAGTGTATTTTACCCCTTAATACTTCTCCTTGAGAACCTCCTTAATGGCGATTGGTTTTTGTAATTGTTGATACCAAGATCTCCTTGATGTGGGGGAGAGGATTTTGGAGAATATTGGGCTGAAATTTGACAAGGCTCAATTCTTGTAAGGAGTTAAAAGAATAGGTAGTGTGGGGTGACATTTATAGTGGAGGGGAGGGGTAATTTCTCATTATTTTATTATTTTTATAAAGCAAAAATATTGTTGATTCTTATGACTAATTAAAGTAATAAGTGGATGTGAATTTGAAACAAGGTTTCTTACATCATTCATGATGTTAGGACTGGTGTATTTAACTTATAATGAATAAATACCATAAATTACTATATATTACTATTCATAAAAAATTCATCTATTTTTATAAATCTCAAAAATTCACCCTAACCATTTTTTGACGAGTAGATTCCATAAAAAAACTCCATTTCATGAAATTTATTTTCAATATATGATAAATTTAACTTTCAATTAAAAACATCATTTACTCAAAAAAATACAAATTTTAAATTTATAATTAAATTTATAAGGTTTTCAAAAATTACCTATGGTCTCATAAAATGATCATAATAAAAAAAAATATTTATTTGTGAATAAATTTTCTAAAAATTAATTTTATTTTAAATAATTTTATTAATTATAAAATTTTAATTAAATATCTATAACTCCCAAAAATACCAACACTTAATTAATAATTATTAAAATATTCATTTCCCTATACTATAATATAATTATATCATACATTCAAATATAAGATGCCTAAATTTTATTTATACTATCAGGGGTGATGTTACTATTCATTCGGCAGGTTTACTATTAATCAGGGTCATTTTACTATTCAAAAGGGTAACATTACTATTCAAAACTCTTAAGTTACTACTCAACAAAAAATTACGTTGTTCCTAATAGACTCTAAATATCATATTGATTGCAAATGTGTTTGTCTATTTTTCGAAATTCAACTCACAAAAGTGGCAAAATTATGTCTAATGGCTAGGTTGTAACTATCCCTTTTAAAAAATGTGTTATTTCATAGAGACTCAGTGTTGTGTGAATTAAATTTTATATAAAATTTATTTATAAATTCTTGGGGTGTTACAAACACTCCCAAATGTTAAGGTACAAATTGATAAAGAGACTCATCACCCACCACTTGTTACTAGTCATTTTTTCCATGTACACCTAAGTCCTCCTACCTAGAACATCAATAGAAACATTCCCATTCATTAAGGTATATACCATATAGAGACACTTTATTAAAATACACATATATTTCATATTTTTAGAATAATATTCTTTTCACTACACAAACACATGCCTATAGACCTTAATAGTTTAGTTCCCTTGGAAACTTGGAATATAGTATTATAATTTGTTGAAATATCTTTAATGTTTCCAACAAATATCTTCCCATTTAGTAATATTCATAAGATTACCCTATATAAAAACTTTCTTCAAAACATGGGAAAAGAAATTATAATAATGGGTGAGATCATATGCTCAGTAAGGGTAAACAAGGTAGATATATAAGAATAACTTGAACATAAGGGTATAAGAAAATGGTCATACATTTGAAAACTATACACCCCATATCAAAGATCACATACACGAGTCATGGAATAATGATTGGAAAATCATAATATATTAATCATAAGATAATCAAAGAACATGAGCCATGAGATAATTACATTGTCACAAGACACAGATTTGTGGAATTCACATAAGCATAGAAAATGATTCTTATATTAGTCAAGTATCACTTCCATGTCTATCATATTAGAATGGGTTCACTCCCTAAGATATCATAGTAATCAAGGCTCACTCCCAAGACTCTGATAATGGAAAAAGTCCCTTAGTGAATTGAGTTCACTCCACATTCTAGTCCTATATATCTCTTAAGATATAAATCTTCACCCAATTCATTAAAGGGAGACATAGGACCCATCCATCACATATTGAAATCATACTTATGTGTCCAACAAGATCATAAAAATTCATTATATCATAACCCATGAAATTAAATGGGTATAATTAAGATTTAATCATATCATATCCTATAGAAAAGTGGCAGGTTTTATAATTATTTCATAGTAGAATAACCCCTGAAAAGAAGTTGGTTTCATTAGTATTTTATCATTCTATAATACATAGTGGAGAAATTGGTTTCATAAACATCAAGACATCAAAAAATAAACCATTCATAGAAATAATATAAAGGGTATCCTTGGATCATATCTCTAACAAGTCATATGTAACATAAATATAAGTCATCATAGATAGAAAATAATTTTAAAATGTCATTTAAAACATTTCTTTAGGAAAATATCTTTCCCCCTAAATTTTTTTTAAATGTAAATAAATTAAAACCTTTTTACTTGAAAAAATGATTTTTTTAAATAAATAATCAAATGAGTGACTTTTAATAATTTCAAAATGTTCTTTTCATGACGTACATGTTAAAATTTGGTTTCCTTTCACATTTACAGTAAAAAACAAATGATTTTTTTGGAAAATGAGATAAAAATTCCTTTAAGTTTTTTAAAAAGGTAAAATATTGGATAAATTCCATTTCAAAATCATAAGCGGGTAATAATATTTTTTTGAAAACCTTTTCAGAGAACATGGTTTTTGATGAATACAAATTTTCAACAGAGGAGATAAATACATATATATTTTCATAAAAATATTTTCTTAATAATTTGTAGTTCCAAAAAGTGAAAAAATACTACCATTGATTTAATATATCCTAAATAACTATAATATAAGAAATTCATGATAATTATTGAGAGTTAGATCTTGATATTTAAACCAGGGTGCACATAGTCATGGTGGCATGATGATTTCTTCCCCGCATTATTACTTTCCAAAGGTGGGTGGCATTCAAAGCTTTGTCATAGATGTTTTCTTCTTGATTGAAAGGGGATGATGTGATGTTGGTTCCTCCTTCTTTGGATTCCTCATAATTCATCTCCTAGTCTAGGCCTCCCTCAAAGATTTGAGTCGTTGTTCCTGAAACTCATTTCTAGTGCCATCTCTTTGTGGGTACTGGTTAATAAAACTACTTATGTCTAGACATTCTAATGGGTCTCGATAGGGAAACAACCTTTGGTTAGAGTAGATGGTAACATGATTCATGTTGGGGAATCTCTGGATGCTCGGTAATTTGAGAACATGAATACATCAACATAAGAGGGTTTCTCAAGGGAGTAAAAACTCAATGCATACCACATTGATTGTGGGGAATCCAATGCCGAAATAATGTTTCTGAGGTTTTCATTAGATTCCCATATTTAACACAGGGTATAACGCGAGTTTAACATCTTTCAGATACGGAAGCCTGTAGTGATGTTTTTTAGGTTTTCCTCCATCACCCCACATTTAACATGAGGTTGATCATGAGTTTAACATATTGTGGAGATATATATTACTGATATAGTCACCATTAAGGGTGGATCAGGAAGGTTCATCCCTAGGAGGGAGCACCTAGGAGATTTACCAGGTTGGTGGATCAAACTGTACAAAAAGAACAGTACCAGGTTGGTGTGTCCAAAAAGGGATGATGTCACACTGTGAGGGTGCATCCCAAAAATGGAGAACCAGATGGATAGACTAGAGAAACCAAAAAGATTGGACCCAAGGTGGTGTGTCCCAAAAAGAAAAGGTGTCACACTGTGAAGGATTATCTAGACACCACTGAGGGTGGTTCAGGGTGGTGGACCCCAAAGAGGGGTACACAATGGTTTACCATTAGCTGGTATAAAACCTCATGGAGTATTTCTACATACCCTATAAAGAATACATGGATCAAAATCCACGTAGTTCAAAGGGGTGTTTTGGGTCTTCCACATGGATAAATGCTCTATTGCTACAAATAGAAATGGGATGAATGGGGATTACACATTATTAGATACCCATGCACTGATAAGGAACAATGGGGAATGGAATGATCTCCCCAACATGTGGTGTCTTGGGTAAGAATTAGGATGGATGATGGAGAATTGGGTGAATTGTATGGAAAAAATGAGATGGAACCAACATGAAGATGACAGTGGTGTTGGGATTGAACGTCATGGAGGATTCCTACATTTTCTAATGTATGTGAATCAAATCCCATATTGTTATGTGGGATGATAAGACACCTCAAGAGGCGTCTCATGAGAATGGGTGCATAGATAAGGACCTAAAGGTAATGGAGATCTTCCCGAGATACAAAGTCATGTGGGAGAGATTAGTATGGAAATGGATGATGGGATTGAATCTCGGGGAGGCTTCCTATTTACCCTTTTTAAAAGGAATGGATCATAGTCCACATAGTTTAAGGATGGATCATGGGATCTGGGTGTACACAAAGGATAGTAACCCAGAGAGATGCGGAGTCTTACGCATGGTTAGTGACCCATCGCAAAGAGGGGCACCATTGGTTGGAGGAGTATGGTGAAGTGTGGGGCTTATGAATGGTTGGATTCATGAGTAGACCATAATATCCCAGAGAGGAAGATCTTGGAGATGTATCCCAAAAAGAGAAATTATTTCATTATGAGGGTACATCCCTTAAGAGGGAGTACCATACTTTTCCATTGGTTGGGATTGAACCTCAGGGAGGCTTTCAGGTACCCATAAGGGATCAAAACCCACATAGTTCAGAAGGTGTAGTTTAATTTCATGAAGAATGAGTGAAAAAACATAATGTAGTATGGACAAATGGATTTTGGGGAGTGATGGGCTTGAACCTTGGAGAGGTTTCCTACGTACCTTATTTAGGGGACACAGATCGAATTCCACATAGTTTTTTGGGGAATACAGTTTAAAATCAAGCAGGATGAGGGGAATGAGACTTACACATGGTTATCATCCCAAAGAGATGATGGGGATTATGCATGTTTATCAACCCAAATAATAAATTTTGGGGATTATGAACTGTTAATAGACCAAAGAGGACATGTTAGTACTTACGCATGGTTAGTGGCCCAAATGAATGCTGATTTGAACACCATTAGGGGTGGATCATGGAGGTGCACCAATAGGAGGGGACAACTAACGTTACCTTTGGTTGGGATTGAATCACAAGGAGGCATCCTATGTACCCTGTGTAGAAGATAGAGATCAAACCCTTTGTAGTTCTTAAATGGCCGAGGATTACACATAAGAGTGGCCCATGTGATGCTATAGAGGCACGACAGATAATGGGTCTTGCATGTAGAAGCTAATCGGGGGCTGATATGGAAAAGTAATGGGGAATGGATCTTACACATGGAAGCTTCCCAGATGTTCCACTAATGAGCGGAAATGGTGAATGTGGATTATGCATGGAAGTAGCCCTGGTATCCTCCTCATATATGGTCGTGAGTGCATCCCATGTTCATTTCAATGGTTGAGGATTCAGTTTAACATAATGTGAATGGACTGGGTGTGTGGGGCTTATGAAATATTCTTCATGATTTTTCTTCCTCATGTCAATCCATGATGGAATCTTGAAATGATTATTGGTCAAGGGAAAATGGTTTAGGGACTGTACCATAAGAGGAGGACCATAGTGGTTGTTTTTTATTAATTCTGTGATAATGCTTATTTTGATTAGTGAAAAAGGAATATTATTCTTAAATGATAGGGTATTCTATAGTTTAAAGTCATGTAGTGATGATTGTTGGCATATTATGCTTGGACTATAAGGAATCTCTTATTCTGAACAAGAGGAATGCTATATTTTTCATATAGGGTGTACTATAATTTAAAGTCATAAAGTGGGGACTAATAGGTATAAGAGGCCTAATAATTACTAGTGTGGGATTTATGCAAGAGTGGCCTTTTTTGGTTCAACCTAAACAAGGATTCAGGTGATGGGGGTTTGAGGAGGTTCTGGAGGAATAGGTTCGACTCAAGGTACTCAGGGAATCCAAGATGAAAATCTCAAATCCCAACATGGGAAAGTGACCAAGAGGAGTAGCTCGACTCATGGTGTTTTATGGAGCATATAGGAGTATCTAAAATCATATAATTCCATAGGATTAATGTGGGTGCACATAAGGGCATAAGGGAAAATATCACTGACCTCGACCGAAATGTTCGCAGTGCCTGCAGGGGCATAACTGTTGTTGTATGGACCAGTGGGAACAATGGGAGGAGTTTCATAAAGGTGATTAATGAAGGTAATTCATAGAGATCAATGTCTTGTGAAGGTGGGGGATTCATGGAGCACATGTCATCACAGAGCATTGGGTCTCATGGAGCACGAGGCTTCACGGAGCAACGGGGCTTGCGAAGCACACCCTGATTCGTAGGGGGAGTGTTTCATGAAGGTTGAATGCCTTGGAAAGAATCAAGTGACTCAGAGGTCATTTTTCCTTTGTGAAGGAAATATGAATTATTGAAGGGCTCTTCTGCTTGGGGTGGAGGCCCTTAATAACATAAGGAAAGAGATTTCACAAAGCATTAGAGTTCCACATAATAGAATCTTGAAGAGAACTTGAGCTCTATGAATTGAGAGAACCAAGTTGAAACTTGGAGGAATATATTATACTGAAATGAAGGCATATGGTGGGTATTTATAGGCAAATTGGGGTCTCATGATTCTTAGAGTTTCACTACTATGACCATCGCACATCAAGATCAGAGGAAAATCAGTCGGACTCGCAGAGCCATCGTTCATTAGTTCACGTTGATTGTGGAGCTCTTCGGACTCACATAACCTTCTATAATTAATTTCTATAATTCATAGAGCTAATCATACTCCTATAGAGATTCGTTATTACTTTGTGATCACAGATGGAGCTCCGTGAATGGGCTCTTTGAACCAGTTTTCCAGCCTATCTTCAAACGACCATAACTTCTAACCCGTAACTCTGTTCGGGCTCCATGACCAGTAAAATAGAAGATTGCGGAATGGTTTATGTTCTTGGATAAATTATTTAATCCTTCATTTAATATTGTAGATGAAATTTTCTATTCCAAAACCCCCCCGCTCAGAATGTGGTCCAACGAGGCTATAAGGGGTGTGAAAGACTACCTTATGAGGAAAATTCTATGGAAAATTCCTACCTTGGGGTCCAATATATCTAAATCACATTGAGGAAACAACCAACTAAACATATAAGCCCACATGATCCTTGTTCAGTGTGGGAAAAAAGAGATAATACAATATCATTCGCCTATTTGAGGGTGCTAAAGAGTAGAATATGTGTTGGGATTGAAATGGGACATCGATCACCTTTGGTATGTCTTGAACAAGAGGGGTCACAATTGGAGAACCTGGATCTATAGATGGATGAATGGACTCTCCCATGGTGTGCTAGTGAATGAAGGGTATAACACCTGGGGTGTTGGAATATTTATGAACAAAAGATAGTGGGAAATATGAATCATGATACACAAACTTTAGAACACAGTGATGACAGCCTGACAATGGACGATAATTGTTGACCGTATTCGAAGAACAACATCCATATCATGTTTTCCTAAAATGGGAATAAAAAAACAAGGCCTGACTAGTTATTGAATTAAAAAAAAATGGGGCCTAACTAGAAATGTCATATGATTCCTTCTAGTACATTTTTCCGAAATGATAGGAAATCGATAAGGCCAATCAAACTAAACTCTAGGGGTACCTTCAGATGTGAAAGAATATAAGGATCCAAATAAAGGGCACAAAAAGCATGGAGATGGAGTGATAGAATGTTTGAACAAATTTCAAAACTCTGGAAATTATGCAACTGTGACTTAGAGAACATTGGTGTGGGAATATCGGTCTCAAAAAATATTAAAACTATGGTTCAGGGTGAATTTTCTTGGATGCTGAGTGACAACTGAAGATGTGGACATTACAGTAGATGACCACCAATGAAGGAGAGTACCACTCGGTATGAGGGCTTGGGTTGTTTTTTAGTTTTAAGTTGTGCAAGTGAGGATGGTTTATATTTAGTTTAACATAGTACAATGAAGAAAATTCATGAAATAGTTTAATTTTATATGACTAGGATGTTGTACATATATTAATGTCATATTTCATAGACCCTGGACAATAGTTTAAAGTCGGGTTGCAGAGACTGCGACTTCTATTCCTATAATCTTGGCATGTCATGGAAGAGATGAACCCGATGTGAATGAGATAAAGGAGGCTTTTACACCATAAAAATACCAAGGAACAAATAGAAATGATTCATATGTTATGTGGTGATGGACAAAAACTAACATGAATGAGGGTCAAAGAGACTTACTGTCACACCATATATCCCTATGAGGATCCTACTTTAAGGTTATAGAGTTCAGACCATAATTTGGGCTAAAGATCCAAGAGGGTTAATGAACCTATGGCTGGTCTCGAGGAAAATGGCCATCCATCATTACATATCCTATAAGGATAAGAATCAGGCCACACATAGTTCTTGAAGATACTATGAAGAGATAAAAAGAAGGCATTTGATATATCTTTTTTGTTCTTTTTCTATTGGTTGTTTGACCATCCATCACAAGGTGAAAGGTCAGGGTGCCTCTATAGGAATCAAGCCATATTTCATCCTTGAAAAATAGCATAGAAGATGACCAGTTCCATGTGTGATTCCCTATCAAGTGAGAACACGATAATATCGTGTCATTTTTATTCGTGCAACAAGGATGATGATGTTGCATTTTAAGTTCATATGATAAGCCCAGTCTATGCATTTTAATATCATACAGTATGAACTCTATAGTTTAAAGTCATGTGAGACAAGATTTAATTGTTTAAATTCATATTACATGGATGAAAGATATCTTAGTTTGAGGTTATAGTGCTCAGAACATTGGGTTGTGCCACACCTCCATGTGGATACGACCCCACCAAAACTCTTGATCTTTCATTATCTATGATCAGTGCTAGAAAAAAGATTTTTTTTAGGATTTCCAATTAGATGAGAGGGTATAATAGTGGAAGATAAATGCCGGGTGGGAAAATCCAACCATCCCAACATTCCTAATCGATGTGCACAAATTCATGGAGGAACAACATTTGGGGTGTTGGAGGCCCATAATAATAAAAGGGATGGAAAATATGAGTCATCGGGCCCGATATCTAGGATATAATGAGATAGACTAATGATGGAGGATGAATGCTGACTGTATTCAAAACACATCATCCATATCGTGTTACTCGATATGGGAACATACAAGTGAGAGTCGACCGCTAACTATATTGAAAACGAAGAACTTGTCTCAAAATTTCATTCAGGATCCTCAGGTATGTTGGCCCAAGAAAGTAGTCAAGCCATAAAACCAATAATTCATACCATCAGGGGGTCCTTTTGGATTTGAAAGATGATGAATACCAAAAATAGCGGACACATGAAGAATTAATGTTCTTGTATAGTTTAACGTCATACGATAAGGATAGATGAAAGTGGGAGTGATCCCAAGGGAGGTACGTATTGTGGTTTATTGAAAATACAATATGAAAGGAGGAACAACGAGGGAACAAACACATCAGATACTTATGGGAGAGAATTATTCCAAGAAAGAGGCTCAAATGTTCATGACTCTAAGGCTAGATCTAGGGACAAAATGTCCGGGCGTCACTTCGTATCCCACTAGGGTGAGAATCAAGTCACAATTAGTTCTTAAAGATGGCATAGAATATGGCCAATGGAAAAAAGGGAAATGTATTCTTGGATGAAGAGGTAACAACGATGAGTAGTTTATCATCATACAACTCAGATGCAGAGGATGTATTTTAACATCGTATGATAAATACATTGTGGATATTAGTTTATGGCTGTAGATCTCAGACCCAAGGTGAGGCATTCAAAGTATAAATGTGTAATGTGGTGCTATAATGATATCCTATGTGAATGAGGACAAGAAACATCCACAACACACCACACATTCCTAAGGGAATGCAAATATAGTTTAAGATTGTAATTCTTGGACAGTAAGATGTGAACTCCTAGTTTATGGTCATAGGGTTCAGACTACATAGTGGTACAATTCTTCCATTTGGGTACAAATCTTACCAAAACCCCTAATCCCACATGATCCATGATCAGTGTGGGGAAAAAGGGGTGTAAAATATCCTATGACACATAGAGTCACATGAAAGAGGAAATGGAGATGTGGAATCAAGAATTTCCCCATTAAACTGATCCTCCCACTCAACATGCAAAGGTGAATGGAAGGGTAAAACTGAGAGTATTTAAGTTCCATATTTACATAAGTATGTGAGAAGGAATTCGAATAATGAGACCAAAAATTGGGAAGCAATGAGGGTGTAATAATTATAGAATATAATTTATGACGATGTTTGAGATACAATATCCATATCACATATCCTAGGATAGGAACAAAAACCTAAGTTTCGACCGCTGACTATATTCAAAATATAAAATCTATATCAAAATTACATTCATGATGCTCCAAGACATTGGCCCATAATGGTAGGCGAGCGTAAAGGCCACGAATTTGTACTATCTAGGGCTACTTTTGGATGTGGAAGATGATGAAGACCCAAGATAAAGGGGAACATAAAGAATATATATGGAATGAAAGCATGACCAAGTGGAAAAAACACTCTAGGACCTACACCATAATGTATATGAGAACACTAATGAGGTATAACAGAGGTCAAGGGATCCAATTAATGAAAAATAACTCAAAACGACAAGTGGGGGAAAGAGGCAAAGTGGGTTGATGAACTCGATATGGAACCGAAAAAAATGCATGTGAATTCTTACGTATCCTATAAGGATTTTAATCAAGCCACACATAGTTCTAAAGATGCTGTGTAGTTTAAATTCATGTGGGACAAAGGTGAGGGAGAGGTATCCCAAAGAGGGATGTGCATAGCATGCTAAAGTAACTTGATGTGAATGAGGACCAAGGAGGTATCACATCACACCATTAACAATCTTGGAAGAGAATTTGATCCAAGAGGCCCCAAGAGAAATTAGAGAACCTGGGGTGGGAACTGAAGACAAAATGTTTGGGCATTTTACATATCCTATGAGGGTAGGAATCAAACCATATGTAGTTTTGAAATTACATGTAGTTTAACTTCATCTGATAAAGATTGGGATGACATTTTAACATCGTATAGGGTGTTTGGTAAAATTTATTATCATGCGGGATGATAATTTTGGGTGGTATTACGTCTTACAACCCATACAAAAAATTGAAAGACAACCCTGAGGAATGTGTACATTTTGTAGTTGTTTAAAATCGCAACATGAATAAGGAACATGGGGGTCTCATACCATACCATGCAATCCTAGGACACTTAGTTCATAGATACTTGAGGATGAAAAGATTTGTGATATCTAAGGCTGAACCTGAATAAAAAATTTATGGGCATTTCTACATTTCCTGCTAGGGTGGGAACGAAGCCATAAATATTTCTAGAATGTTCCATGCAGTTTAACATCATTCTTTAAGGATGCTATCATAATGGTGACGTTTATGGCGTGGTAAAGTAACCCGATGTGAATGAGCACCCAAGAGGGCTCACACCACACCATTAACAATCCTAGGATCAAAAGGGGCACTTTCCTTTTAAGTTCATGCAAGATGGATAATATATGATATGTATTATAATGTATTTCAAGAGAGAACGAGTAGTTTAACATCATGTAGGATGGGGGAGATCCAAGTTTAAAGTCATATAACTCAGACCATAAGGTGAGGCAAAGAAGGTCTGTAAAGGTTGAGGAGCATAGGGCTAGAACTGAATAAAAAATGTTTGGGTGTTCCTACATTTCCTATGAGGGCAAGAATCATTCCTTACATAGTTCTGAAAGACCATACAGTTTAACATCATGCAGTAAGAAGGAATGGGAAAATGTAAAGATTCCTAAAGAAGGATTCATGTTGTAGTAGTTGTAATACTGGTATGAATGAGGACCAAAGAGGCCTCATACCACATTATGCACTCAAAGGGGGAAATCATGCCGTGAAGATGAAAATGGAGAAACCTGGGGCTGGACCTTAAGGAAAAATGTCTGGGAATTCCTACATATCTCACATGGATGGAAATCAAGACATACATAGTTTTGAAATTCTATAAAGTTTAACATAATGCAATAAAGATGAATTAGGTAGTTTTACGTCATGTAAGATATGGTGAATAAAAATGGGGCATGAAGTTTAAAGTCATGTAGGACATCTAATGAAGTTTATTGTCATGTAGGATGATAATGCTGAGCAGTTTTACATCCTATAGTCCAGACAGAGTAGTTTATCATCATGCGAGATAATGATGATGGGAAGTTTTACATCATGAATCTTGGATGAGGATGAGGAGTTTAACGTCATTTAGGATGATGGTGAGAATTTTAACATCATGCAGGATGATGATGGGTAGTTTAATATCAATAAAGATGATTCTATGTAGTTTAACACAATGTGGGATGAAGATGAGCAATTTAACATCATGTCAGATGAATATGAGTAGTTTAACATCATGACAGATTAATGTTATGTAGTTTCAAATTATACGGGATGATGTTGTTTAGTTTAACATCTCGAGGGATGAAGATGAGCAGTTTAAAAACATCCCGAATGAAGATGAGTAGTTTAATGTCATGCAGGATGAAGATGAGCTTTTTAACATCATGTAGTTTGATTTTGTGCAGTTTGATGTAACGATGGACTATAGATGAATAGTTTAATGTCATGTCAGATGAAGATGAGTATTTTAACATCATGAATGATGAAGATGAGTAGTTTAACATCATGCAAGATGATGCTGTGCAGTTTGACATCATGTGGGATGACATAGCCTATGTAGAACAACCATATCAATACACATCCTACAAAAAATACTAAGCCTACATGAGCCGTGATTGGTGTGGGAAATAAGGAGTAGTGTGGGGATTTTTTCTGACCCATGGAAGAAAACATCAATGGAAATGGAATTTTGGGTGAATAAAATCCCAATGACACTGACCTTTCTACTCGATTCACATATATGCATAGACGAGTAACACCAAGAGTGTAGGAGTCCCTCCTAAACATAAGGGAGTGAAACATGTGAATCACCATGTCCGAGATCTGGATCAAAATGATGGAGGAATGATGATAGAGAATAAATTTTAACCATATTCAAAACATAGCATCCACAACATGTTAGCCTAAAATGGAAACAAAAAATAAGGGCCAACTGTTTGCCGAATTCGAAAACATGGGGCCAAACTCAATGTGTTCTCTAAAGTCTCCTGGTCCATTGAACCAAAATGATAGGTGATACAAAGTGTTATGAGTCTAGGCCGTTAATGGGTCTATTCAAACATGAAGATGATGGGGATCCAAACAAAGACATTCTATGAAGAACGGAAAGAGATTGAGGGGATTTCCATGTGGAGTCCAACACTTTAGGGTCTAATCTAGAGTGAATTTGGAGTATATTAATGAGACATTTAAGATATAAGGGGTCAAACCCCTTCTCAAGTAAGTGGGTCCTGAGAATGTAACCATCTAGTTTAAGGTAATAGAGTCGACTAATAACTCTCCGTTTAAGGTTATAGAGTTAGGAACCTTGGTAAGGGACATTGTACAATGGATTGTATGAAGGGTGGCGAAGTAGTAAAACCTGATGTGAATGAGGGCCAATGAGGCCTCCCACCTTACTGAGCATTCCAATGAACACCCACACGTAGTTTAATGGCTTGATGATTTGAATAAGGATCAGTGGTTTAAAGTCATATAACTCAAATTGTAGTAACATAGTTTTGCACCATGTTTTCAGGACGAGAGGGGACTCACCTTTTATAGTCATGCAAAAAGAACCATGAATGCTATGAAATTTAACATCATACATGTATGATTTTACAGTTTAACATCACGTGGGACATGGAATCACATTTTTATGTCATGTTTCTTGGATTATAGTGATCTTAATTTAAGGTCATAGAGAACGGACAGTAAAAAGGTGACTGTGTAGTTTATCATCCTACACAATGAATATAATCCATAGATTTAAGGTCATTGAATTCAGACCATTATCTCTTAGTTTAATCTCATAGAGTTTTTACCATTGAGGTGGGTCTCTCTGATATACATGTATAGTGTGTATGAGTGACAAACCAAATGTTAATGAGGCCTTAGAGGCCCACACAACCCATCCCTAAGAGAATTCACAAACAGTTTAAAGTCATGTTGCTTTGACTTGAATGCCCAGTTTAACATCATGTTTTGAGGATGTATGTATTAAATTTTATGTTCATTTTTCAAGGACCCCATATGATTCTTAGTTTAAGGTCATATAATTTGTACCACAATGTATTATGGTTTAATGTCATGTGACCATGACAAGGATGTTGAGCTTTTTTACGTCTCACATCATGAATGAAGTTGTAGTTTAACATCCTGTGGGATGAGATAATAGTTTAACATCATGAAAGACACTGAAGTATATATTCCTCAACAATATAAATGCACATACTACCAAAAATACTAATCCTAAATGACTCAAGCTCGGTGTGGGAAACAAGGAGTAATGATGGTATTTTCCTGACACATAGAACCATTCAGAAAAGAGAATAGAGATGTTGGACCAAGAATCTCCCAGTGACACTGGCCTGCTTACTCAACCTTAAAAGATTCATGGAAGGGTGAAACCATGAGTATTGGATTACCACCTAAACATAAGGAGGTAGAATGATGGAAATCATGACATATGATTTCTAGATCACAATTATGGAAGTGTAATGATGGAGGATAATTGTTGACCATATTCAAAACACAACATCCATATCGTGTTACCTGGAATAAGGACAGACAAATGAGGGTCAATCGTTGACCATGTTCGATACATGGGACCTTTCTCAAGATGTCATTTGATGTCTTTTGGGGTATTATCCCATGTCTGTAGTGATCCAAAGTGGAATGAGACCAGGCCTTTATTTGTTCTCTTGATACGTGAACATGACGAGGATCCAAATAAAGGGACGAAGCGAAGCATGGAAATATATTAGGAGTTTGTCAATTTAGATTGCAACACTCAAGGATCTACTCTATGATGCATTTGAGCAGGTCAAAAAGGAATATCCGATGGAGGGAGTCGAAACTATTCTCAAGGATGAGGTTCCTAAGGTAGTTTTTGAATGTTGCATAGTAGTAGACAAGTGATGAATGCAGAGCACTCCCACATACAAGAGATCAAGGAATTACACTATTTTAAAACATGTGATGAGGATGATGTTCCATCTCATAAATATCAAATTAGGTGTCAGGTGATTTAAAAAAAGTGTAGGGCTGCAGTTTAACATCTTGTGCTGAGGATGAAAAATACATAGTTTAACATCATATGGTAAGAAAGTTGCATCATACAGTTTAATGTCATGTGATTAGAAAAATCAGTGGCTGTTGTTTAAGGTCATATATATTTAAACATGGTTTCTATGGTTTTATTTCTCATATATCTTTGACCAAAATGTTGCACAGTTTAACTTTATGTGACAAAGATGTTGGTGGTTATGTATTTCAACATCATCCAACTAGGACTCCCAACAAAAGGATTTTTTTAGTATAGGGATAGTCATATCTACCACAATTTTATGGTTTGGGATCCTTTAGGATGAGGGGGAATTCATACATTGGGATTTACCTAAAATGGCCCCAGTGTATGAATGGTTGTTCTCCATGTGAGAGCTGGGATATCTCATGGGGAACATTCTACAATCTAGTGTTGAGGCTGTAGGGAGGACCTATTTGGATGATGGAATACATTAGTTGGGATGACATAAAGTGTCATAAGTTTTATGAGGATGCTAGCATACCCTTAGTTTGGAGGGTGATAGAGCCTGAAAGGCATGAAGACTTAGAGTGTTAGTATGATGGGGTGATGGATCCCAGAAGGTGTGGAATCTTGAAGCATCGGTATGATGGGGGTGATGGAACCCTGATTTCATGGAAGTCAGAAGTGTAGATATGATAGGGCGATGAATTTGGGAAGGTGTGAAAGCTTGGAGCATCAGAATTAAGGGGCGATGGAGCCTAGAAGGCATGGAAGCCTGGAGCATTGGTATGATGGGGCAATGGATCCTAGATGTTTTGAAACACTAGATTACTAGTATAACAGAGAGCATCTAGAATAGGGATATGATTAACCTTCCTAGTGTGGGTTCATCATAGAAAGACATTTTTTATTGCACAGGGAGGACCTCCATTCTCGGTGATAGTAGTGCGGGGAAGACCTCGGTAGAAGCTGATGATGGATACAGGGAGGACTTCCATGAAGGTGATGATTGTAGTGTGGGGAGGACCTCTGTAGTGGCTTCTAATTCTATTGGTAGTGAACCATTAGGTTGTGGGTGGTTCCCCCTACATATCCCATGAGGGCGATAGAGTCGGTGAAGAGCTGATAGAGTTGGGGGTGGATACCCCATATATGGCCCCTGTGGAAGATGGTTTCGATGGGTAGCCAATGGAGTCAGGGGGAGATCGACCCTTGCATGTCCCATTAGGGTGGCAGTGTCGGTGAGGACCCAATGGAGTCGAGGGGAGGATTCCCCTACCTAGTCCATGAGGGCGCTAGTGTCAGCACAGAGCCAATGATGTCCAAGGAGGATTCCCCTTGTGTGGTCCATGAGGGTGGAGATATTGGTGAGGTTCCAATGAAGTCCGGGAGAGAGGGGGGGGGATTTCCCCTATGTGGTCCATTAAGATGGAGGTGATAAAGAGGAGATGATGGAGTTGAGGGGAGAATTATCCCTACGTGGCCCATGAGGGTAGCCATGTCAGTGAGGATCCGATGGAGTTGGGGGGGGGGGGGTTACCCCTTGGTGGACCATGGGGGAGGTGAAGTCAATGAGGAGATGATGGAGTCAGGGGAGCATACTCCCTTTGTTGAACATGAGGGAGGCACTATTGGGGAGGAGATAATGAAGTCGGGGGGGGGGGGGATACCCCCTGCACGACCAATGAGGGTGGGAGAGTTGACAAAGAGATTGTGGAGTTAGGGGGAGAAGGCTTCATACAGGGACCATGAGGGAGGTAGTTTCGGCGAGGAGATGATGGAGTGGGAGGGAGGATTCCCCTCGTGTGGATGATGAGGGTGGTGAAGTCATCTAATAGTTAATGGAGTTAGGGGGAGGATGCGCCCTGTGTATCCCTTGAGGGTGATAGAGTTGCTGAGGATCCAATGGAGTCATGGGAAGGATTCCCCATGTGCATCCCTTGAGGGTTGTGGAGTCGGTGTGGATCCAATGGAGTCGGGGGAAGGATGCCACCTACACATCCCATGAGGGTTGAATATTCCGTGATGAGATGATGGAGTCAGGGTGAGGATTCCCCCTGTATCTCCCATGAGGGTGGTAAAGTCGACGAGGAGCCGATGGAGCCATAGGGTGAATTCCCCCAATGCATGTGGGTGGCAGTGTTAGTGAGGAGACGATAGAGTTCGGTGGATAATTACCATGGTGTGTCCCATGAGGGTGGCAATATTGAAGATGATCTGATGGAGTTAGGGAGATGATTCACCCTACACATCCCCCGACGGGTGGTGTTTCCAGTAAGGAGCCAAAGGAGTTGGGGGGAGAATGCCCCTGCACGACCTATGAATGTGGCAGTGTCAGAATGGGGCCAATGGAATCGAGAGGAGTATATCCCCTGTGCGGCCCATGAGGGAGATGAAGTAGATAATGATTTTATGGATTTGGGTGGAGGATACTCCCGGTGCGGCCCATTAGGGTGGCTGTATCAGTGAGGAGGTGATGGAGTTAGGGAATGGGTGACCCCTAAGAAAACCATGATGGCGGTGGAGTCAGTGAGTAACTGATGGATTTGGCGGAGGATGCACCCTACGTGGTCCATGATGAAGGTTCAGTCGGCAAGGAGCTGATGGAGTTGGGTAGAGGATGCTTGTTGCACAACCCATGAGGGAGGCGATGTTGGTGAAGATCCAATGGACCGTAGTATTCATCTATCCAATGTTTCTCATCCACCCACTAAATAAAGAGACGAGATTCACATGGATGATTCCTCAATTTTGTCATGCCTATAATTTTTCTTTTGTTCATAGTCATTGGATAATAGATTCACATTAGGTTCGGTATTTTTGTTTCCAAATCTTTTTTTCGGGGTGCGCATCATCATGGTGAGGCACTGATTGTTTCTTAAAATTGTCTCTTTCCAAAGGTGGGAGGAATTCATCTCTTCCTTAGAGATGTCTTCTCCTTGATCAAAAATGGATGCTGGGATGTTGGTTCCTCCTTCTGTGGATTCCTCCTCAGAATTCATCGCCTAGTCCGGGTCTCCCTCAGAGATTTGATTTGTTGTTCATGAACCTCATTCATGGTGCCGTCTTTTTGTGGACACAGGTTAATTACTCTACTTATGTATGGAAATTCCATGGGGTCTCGACAGGGATCCAACCTCTGATTGTAGTAGATGGTAACATCAGGCATGTAAGGGTATATCTAGATTCTGGGATATTAGAGAACTAGAATAATTCCTCATAAGAGGGATTCTCAAGGGCATGAAAACCCATGGAATGCCACATCGATCGCTGGGAATCCTATGAAGAAGGCATGTCTACAAGGTTTTCCTTGGCTTCCAATGTTTAACATGGGGTATGTTGAGATTTTAATGTCTTGCGGATACATATGCTATTGTAGAGTTTCCAAGATTTTTCTTAGATATACCTCATTTAACATGAGGTTAACCATGAGTTTAACATCATACTGAGATAGATATGAATAATAGGTATACCATTAAGGGAGGATTAGGAAAGTTCACCCCTTGTATGGGTCAATTGGGAGATTTACCAGGTGGATTGATCAAAACACACAAAAAGAGCAGACCCATGGTGGTGTGTCAGAAAAATGGAAGATGTCACACAATGAGGGTGAATCCCAAAAAGTGATCACCTAATCGATGGAACATAATTCCAAAAAATTGTGGACCCTCAGTGTTGTGTCCCAAAATTGGAAGGTGGCACACTGTGAAGGATAATCTCAACACTAGTGAGTGAAGATCAGGGTGGTGGACCCCCAAGAGGAGGACACCAAGGTTTACTAATAACTAGGATTGAAACTCAGGGATGATTCCTACATATTATGTGTAGAAGATAGGGATGAAAGCCCACATATTTTGAAGGGGTGGTTTGGGTATTACACACGGATAGTTGCCCGAGTGCTACAAAGAGCCATGTGATAAATGGGGATTATGAAATATTTGCTTCCAGTGTGACACTAAGGAGTGAAAATGGTGAATGGAAAGATCTCACCAAGATGTATAAGACCATGTAAGAATCAGGATGGATGATGGAGAATTGGGTGAAGTTGATGTAATGAAAGATATGGAACTGATGTGAAGATGATAGTGGTGTTGGGATTGAACCTCATGGAGGCTTCCTACATATCTCCTTTGAAGGGAATCAAAGTCTATATAGTCTGGTGGGGAGAGGATACAGCTAAGGAGGTTTCTCAGGAGAATGGACACTTAGATAGGGACCTAAAAGAAATGAAACCTCTAGGTTGGGGCATTATATTCCCAAGACACAATGGATCGAGGGAGAGATCAAGATGGAAATGGATGATGGGATTGAACCTCAGGGAGGCTTCCTGCATACATTATTTAAAATTAAGGGATAATATTCCATGTAGTTCAATGTTGGAGCACGAGATCATTGTGTACACAATGGAAAGTGACCCGAAGACATGTTGTGGGTTACACATGGTTATAATCCACTTGCATGAGGGTAACTCTTGGTAGGAGGAGTATGGTGAAGTGCGGGGCTTATGCACGGTTAACTGCCTAGGTGGATCAGAACACTACAGAGAGGCGGATCCATGAGATGAATCCTAAAAAGTGAAGGTATCACATCAAGAGGGTACATCTGATAGTTTGGAGTACCAGAGTATACCATTGGTTGGCATTAAACCTCAGTGAGGCTTTCTACGTAATATAAAGGGGCCAAAAACCACATATTTCAGAAGGTTCAGTTTAATTACATGTAGGATGAATAAACCAGTGTTAATTAGTCGAGAAAAATTTATTTGTGGGAATTGATGGGATTGAACCTCATAGAGGATTCCCACATACCCTGTATAGAGGATAGGGATGAAATTACATGTACTTCGGTGGGTCATATAGTTTAATTTCATGTGGGATGAGTGGAATGTGACTTAATCATGGTTAGAAGTCTAAAGATATTTTGGGGATTATGCATGGTTATCGGCCTAAAGTTTACATTATTGGGATTACTTATGTTTAACAGCCCAAAGTTGACATGCTACGACTTACACATGGTTAGCGGCCAAAATGAATTCTGATCTGAATATCACTGGTGGAAGATTAGGGAGGCCCACCCCAAGGAGGGGGTGTCAAATTTTACCTTCTGTTGGGAATATACGTCAATAAGGAATCTTACATACACTATATCAAAGACATGGATCAAACCCTATGATGTACAGAAAGGACTGATGCTTACACATAGGAGAGGCGTAGGTGCTGCAATAAAGTGATGATGATGAATGGGACTTATGTCAAGAAGCTACCTGAGTGCCGCTATGGATTGGCAATGGTTAATGTGTATTTCATGTGGAAGCTTCCTAGATGTTCCTTTAAGGAACAGTAATGTTGAATGGGGTTTGAACATGGAATTAACCCTAGTATCCTCCTCATGTTAGGTTACAAGGGCATCCCATGTTCATTAAAAGGTGTAAGGATTCAGTTTAACATCAATTGAATGGATGAGGTGTGCGAGGCTTATGAAATAAGATGCATGTTCTATCTTCCACATGTCAAGCCATGAGGACATCTCAACATGATGATTGGTTGTAGGAAAATGGTTTTGGGCTTCAACCATAAGATGAGTCCCATAGTGGTTTTTTTATTTCCACCTCATGATGAGGCATATTATGCTTTATGCACAAGGAATCCACACTTAAATTATAGGGTATGATATATTTTAAATTCATGTAGTGATGAATGTTGAAACCTTAGTATTGGTGGATAAGGAATCCCTTATTTAGAACAAGAGGAATCTTATATTTTTCATATAGTGAGTAATACAGTTTAAAGTCATTATGTGAAGACTAATAGGATGAAGAGGCCAAACAATGCATAATTTGGTACTTATGAAAGAGCATACCTTTCTAGTTCAACCTGAAATAGGAGTCTGGTGATGGGGGCTTGAGGAGGTTTTTGAGAAATAGTTTTGACTCAAGGTAATTGAGGAATCCAAGAAAGAAATATAAACTCACAACATGGGAAAGGGACCAAGAGGAGTAGATCAAATCATGGTGTTTTAGGGAGTGCATTGAAGTCTCTCAAAACATGTAATTCTTTAGATGGAAGGTGATTGAGTATAAGGGTGTAAGGAAAAATATCGTCGACCCAACTTGAAAAGTTCATGGTGTACGTAGGGGCACATCCCCCCGCGGTACTGACTAGTGGATACAAAGGAAGCATCTTTGTGAAGGTGCTTAACAAAAGGAATTAATGGAGATCAAGGACTCATGAAGGTTGGGGCATCACATATCATAAAGATTCATAGAAAAAAGGGGCTTGCAAAGCATGGGGCTTCATGAATAATAGAGGCTCATGAAGCACACCCAGATTTGTAGAAGGAGTGCTTCGCGAAGGCTAAATGCTTCACAAAGACTCAAGTGAATCCAAGGTAATTATTCCTTTGATAAGGGCATATGACTTCATGAAGGGAATATCCACTTGGGGTGGAGGATCTCAAGAACATAAGGAAGGAGGCTTCACAGGAATGGGAGTTCCGAAGAAGAGGATCTCACCGATCACATGAGCTCCCCAAATTGAGATCACCAGGGTAAAACCCGACAATTCCTCCTATGCTGAAATGAAGGCATGAGGGGGGTATTTATAGGAAAAGGGGGTTTTGCAATAATCAGAGGTTCTCTAGGAAGGAAATAATGCTTCCCCATCAGAAGTGGATCCGTCAGACTCACAGAGCCATCTATCATTACCTCACAGTGTTTACAGAGCATGCTAGACTTGTAGAGCCTTTCGTCATTACTTCACGACATTCTTGGATCTCATCAGAATCATGAAACTATCCTTCATTACATTGTGATCTGAGAATGAGATCCACAAATGGGCTCTATGAAATAGTTTTCTAGCATAACTTTGAATTACCATAACTCTTAACCCGTAACTCCATTCAGGCTCCATAACCAGTCAAATTGAAGCTTTTGAAACATACTAAACTATTGGATCAAGTATGTAATCCTTTTGCGCATCTTGTGGATGCATTTTTTGATACCACAAATAAAATAAAACTTAAAATATCATGAATATGAGAAAATTCATGATATTACATGTAAATGTGGCTTTATATAAATCTTGTGGAATAATATAGGTGGATAACAAAATGTGCATCCCAATGAAGGAAAATTGAGAAAAAAACCAATTATTGATTTGTTAACTTTTGAACCGTAAATCCCATGAGACAGATATACTAAAATGGATATATAAACCCCAATTATTATCAATAGAATCACTATAATATACATTAATTTTAATTACGTACACCAAATAAAAGAAAATGGGGGTGAATATGACATATCTCTCACAAAAGTAGAAATTGAGATAGAAATCCCTTACCTTAAGTATTGAAAATGATTATACTTATTAAAACCAAATATATAATAAATATAAGTTTAGTATAAATATATTATACAATGATAGTTATATATTCCATACCATATATGATTTTCTTGTAACCTTTTATTATTCTTTTATTAACAATTCCATGTTAAAGTTACATTTTGAGTAAAAAATGATTTGTATTTAGTATATATTTTTACATGTTATTTTCTAGCCCTATAATTTTGTTCAAAGTTTCATCATCTATAGAATGTAAAAAATTCTATAAATATCATGTATATTGATTATATATTCATTATATATTCATATAGAGTAATCCATAAAATTTTGTGATAACAATTGAAATACACCGTTCATGGATATGGTGGGCCTTACATACGTAAGAACATTTTTTCTATTTTCATATCATATTGATATAAATAAAATTAAGTGATATATATTATAATTAAAATATAATCTATATTTAATATATATCAAATATTATTATTAAACCCGTCCTTAATACATTCCATGTAAAGCG
This sequence comes from Viscum album, assembly GCA_963277665.1. Taxonomy (NCBI): domain Eukaryota; kingdom Viridiplantae; phylum Streptophyta; class Magnoliopsida; order Santalales; family Viscaceae; genus Viscum; species Viscum album. The sequence continues at coordinate 1,543,718,812 of OY728153.1, read as the reverse complement.
TGAATGAATCACATTGTTTTGGGTGTCGGTAGTCCACTATACACACGAACGTCATTTTCATATTCCCACAAAATAGAAAACATAAAGGTATGAGTGATATAATAATTAAAAAATGGTAATAATATCATAAATATCATATATATCATATAAAAAAAAAATAAATCTTTCATTATTTCCAACCTTTAAAGGTTTTAATGTAAAAATGAACGACATCGGTTTGGGAAGTGATAGTCCATCGTAACACAAATGATGATTTCGTAACCAACTTTATGGAAGTTTGTATGGTTATAGGTCGTAACCATAACATCAAAAAATATAATCATATTGGAAAAACTAGGTTATTCTATAATCACAGTCTAATAATAATTTAATGAGTTGTAGGAAGAAATAAAATGAAAACGCTCATTGGTGAGCGTTACCAATTCTTTGGGTATCCTCATTTGGTTTTCACTAACGCCTTTATTGGTTTATTTTTTATCAAAAATAATACATATACGTTGATGGTAGGTAATTTTGGAAGTTATTTGGGTAGATCATGGTTGATCCAAATTTATTAAGAGGGTTTAAGAAGTGGGAAGATTTATTTATGTTTTATTGTTCCGGTGGAGTTCTATTCTTATAGATAGTAAACATTTATCATGGCCCATCCCCCGGGGCCCGTACCGTGGCTACCCCAAGCCCGCCTTCCATAGGCTAGGGGCTGGTGACTGGCACCAAAGGCGTAAATCCCTAAAACTGGGAAGGAATTTCCATTAAAAGAGTAAACACACACAATAGAGTACAAGTTGGAAGCAAAAAACTATGTAAAAACTATATAATAAAGTGTACTGAAAGTAAAGGGTACGGAATACAATGCCAAAAAAAGGTAAAAGTAAAAATGAAAAACAAGTACAATTGAAGAAAAGTAAATTAGCTACTGGGTCATCCTCCAGGGATTCCCTTTTGAAGGGTAGGTACAGATAGCCTCCTCAGCACTCCACGTCTATCAGTCCCCTCCATGTACCGACTTGTCGTAAGGTCCACCTCCAGGTACCGTCCAGTCTTTCTACTCTGATCCTCATTCAGCGTTGTCCATCGTCTACGACCAACACAATGAGGTGTGGGTGTAGCCCATGCCGGGGTGAGTATAACGATACTCAGGATGGACCCCGAGACCCTCAAGGTCTCATAAAAACCATCACGGATAAATCAAAGAGTATGAAATCAAGGGATAACAATTACTTAGGTATATTCCCATACATATATCTAAGTTTCTGAGTAAGCCATATCAATCATGAGGAAAACACAGATGTCACTGACTCATCTCACAAAGGTATACAACTTATGTAGAGAGGTAGAGATGATCAGATATAGCTATTGAATCATCTGAGTTGTCAGACCCACACCGGATCCAAGACCCGTAGTTAGAACTGTCAGACCCACACATGATCTAGGAACTATAGTTGGAGCTGTCGGACCAACACATGATCTAGGACCAGCTATTTTTTCAGACCAACACATGATCCATGTACAGAAGTCCAATCTCTCAGACCGACACATTATCTAGGAACAATAATCAGAGTTGTCAGACCAACACCTGATCCATGACCAGCTATTCTGTCGGACCAACACATAATCCAGGAATAGAATTCAAAACTCTTAGAACAACACATGATCCAGGTACAGTCGTCATTGCACATCCATCCACAGTGTTTCCACAAAGCACGCTTGATTCCGGGAGGGTCTGACCCTCAATCCAAGTGTTAATACATCAATTTCCATGATTTCCCAAGTTGATGTATCCCTATGTTCCATCTCGTCAAAAGGAACAAAATGTGATAGACGGTACATCGATCAGACACCCGGTATGAGAGTTATTGGAATTTCTATTCCTAGGGCCTGGTGAGATTTAGGTTCAATCCAACCCAACCATTCCCCAACTATGTCCAAAAATCAATTGGGGTATGCCAAGAGAACTGTTTCACTCAAATATTTCTATCACCACAGATGGTTAGTCAATATGACACCCATAACCTATTTTATGGGAAAGAATGTGAAATCGGGTCAAATGAGTTCAGACACGTGTCTGACCCAGTCCGTTGGTCCGACCCGGTCCATGGAGGTGGCCAAAACCGCGAGTCTGTCCCAGCCTGTGTGGGATGCCTGAACTGCACTAGGTTCGACCCATTCTAGGTCAGGCCCAGGCTGGGTCCAGCCCGACGGCCCGCATCCCACGGGGGTCCAACCTAGCAGCATCAAGGGGGGAGACTGCACCCCTGGTTCCCAAACGAATTAGCCATTAGGGCGAGTGGAACCAGCCCTAGGCTGGCACCGGTGTGTCACGCGGGACCCAGTAGGGTCCCGCTGTTTCTGGATGGTCGATTGGCCAGCCGACTCGTCGCATGGCACCGGTTGCGTCGCACCTCTTCCGAAAGCCCGATGGCTCAGCCCCCCTGTCTTCCTTGCGGCCGGCCTTGTGCCGGCCGCCGTTGCTCCGCCGCGGCCCCCATTCTATTCACCACATGGCGCAGTTGCGCCACAACCTCTTTGAAAACCTGGCAACTTGAGCCACCGGTCTCCTTTGCGGCCGGGGTTGAGCCAACCCCCACTGCACCGCCGCAGATACTCTTCTGGCGGTGCGGTTACGCCGCCGCCACAACACGAGGACGATCATTAGTTCCATCCACCAGCGATCTTTCCACGGGTCACCGAATGAGTTCTGGTGGCCTGTTTCTCATTTCGGTAGAACCCACACACTCCTCATGACGTTTCCTTCGATCCGAAAACATCGTTGACAAGACTCGCTCATTCCAGTCTCAAGCTGTGTTTATTGTCAATTTCCACAAAGAAGGCGGAGAGGTCGGGCCTTGTTTGTTCGGCCTGCACCGTCCACTTTAGGGTGATATCAAGTGGCTTTGAATTCTAAACCACAACATAAAATGAAGAACGAGGAACAAAAACAATGTTCGAACCCGTACAATGGATTCGTTGTTCGTTGACGATGTCGCTGAAATGCAGACGTCGATTCGTTGATGTCAGAAAAGAAGATAAAGAAGTCGAGGACGACGATGTCAGCGTTCTTCAAGGATGGCGTTTCCTCCCTTGTTCTGGTTGAATATCGTTCTTCATTGGTGGAAGAAGTGTCCTTCGTTGGAGAATTATTTTTCTCTCAAATCTCTCCTCAAAGGCTTCCCACCAAAGAGAAATTCCAACCAAAAAAAGAGATTGATATCTTATTAATTCGTTAGCATCTTATTAAAATTGGTAGAATTAAATTTTACGGGCTCCACCTAATTAATTCATGAGTGTAGGCACAAAATTAATTAGGGGACTTCAAGAGGCTCTATTAGGGTGGTGGCACCATTAAGTGGGGAGCTAAAGAGGTTTCTCCCCACTTAATGGGGAGTTCAAGGGGTTTCATCCTCGGGTGGTCCCCAACACTTTAACCTTCACATGGGAGGTTATGTTTGGGTGGGCCCCACCACCATAACCTCTCATGGGAGGTTAATGTAGGGTGGTCCCCACCTTCAACCTCAACATGGAGCATTCAACCAACTAGAAATAAAAATATAGCTAAATTTTTTTAATTTAATTTATTCATAAAAACCCAAAAAACATTCTTTCATTCTCGATCAACTGTCATCAAGGTGAAAGTCTTCTTAAGCAAATACTTGAACTGTGAGTTCAATGGTGCCCTCAGATTTTAATTCTGAGCATCTGTTCAAAGGTTATAAAATCCCGCTCGTATGTTTACTGAACGTACCCGAACAAAACATCAGAAATTGGTTCCATGCACACCAGGCCTCGGAATCATACGTCGTTAGTTTTCGAGGACTTGTAAAATTCCCATGTATTTATGAAAAATATTTCCATGGAAATTCCAGGTCTTTACATTCTCCCCACCTTAGGGATTTATGGCCCCGTAAGCTACAATTCGAACTAAGGGAACAAATGGGGCTACTAAGCACACATCTGAGCCTTCCGCTCCCACGTGCTCTCCTGGAGGTTCCCGTGCTGCCAGCGAACACCCACTAGAGGTATCGACCATCCACGAAGGACCCGCTCTTATTGATCCTCAATATCCACTAGAACCTCCATGAAAGTCACCCCATCGTCGACATCCATCTCTCCATGGTCGATGATGTGAGAAGTGTCATGCACGTATCTCCTCAGCTAGGATACATGGAAGACGTCATGCACCAGGTGCAACTAAGGTGGAATAGATAAGCAGTAAGCCACCTCCCCTACTCTGCTGAGGACCTGGAAAGGTCAGATGAATCTCATATATAACTTGCTGCCTTGGATAAATATCTATAAACCTCATCAAGGTGAGATGCGTAGAAAGATGTGGTTGTCATCCTCAAACTCCATAAGTCTCTGTCTCCTATCAGCATACGACTTCTGCCTGCTCTGTGCAGTCTTCATCCACTCCTGGATGATCCGTACCTTCTCTGTGGTAGCCCATACCACCTCTGGTCCCACTAGTGCTGACTCCCTTGGGTTAGTCCAGCAAAAGGGTGATCTACATGGTCATCCGTACAACGCCTCAAAAGGTTCCATCCCTATGGTGGAGTGATAACTGTTGTTGTAGGAAAACATCACCAAGGGGTTGTGATCCTCCCAACTGTGACCGAAGTTGAGGACACAAGCATGTAGCATGTCCTCGAGGGTCTGAATAGTCCTCTCAGCCTGGCCATCTGTCTAATGATGGAAGGCGGTTCTCAGACATACCTGCATCCCGAAAGCATCCTATATCCCCTTCCATAGTCGGGAAGTAAACCATGTGTCACGGTAGGAGACAATAGAAGAAGGTACTCCATGTAGTCGCATAATCTCTTGCACATAGAGATGTCCCAAGATCTCTACTGAACCCTACTCTCTGATCAGTAGGAAGTGGGCCGACTTGGTGATTTGGTTGAAGATCACACAAGTTGAGTGGTGACCCTTGGATGAACGTGGATGACCCATCAAGAAGTCCACATATATCCCATCCCACTTCCATTTTGGGACCTCTAATGGCTGAACTAAGCCTACTGGTACCTGGTGCTTTGACTTCGCTTACTGAAAAGTGAGGCATCGAGAGACAAACTCCGCTACTTACTTCTTCATACCTGGCCACCAGTGCTGTCGTCGAAGGTCTTGGTATATCTTTTCCACACTTGGATGTACCGCTAGAGGGGATGTGTGAAATTCCTTCAACACTTCCTCCTGAAGTGACAATGGCACCATAGCACGTCCACTGAAGAGGATGATGTTATCCCCACCATTAGAAAATCCATAAGGTGCCTGCCCTGTGGATATCGGAGCACGTCATGTCTCACAGTCAGTGTCCCCATGCTGTGCTTCCCTGAATCATTGAAGGAGTGGGGGAGTGACCGTAAGAGACTGTAGAAAGGCTGCTCCATCTCTATCCACAAAGGATATCTACAAAGCGGCTAGCTGCTCTATTGACTCTCCTAGTAGCTATATACCAGAACTCTTGCTGAGTGCATCTACAACAAGGTTCTCTTTCCCAGGAGTATAGACTATCTTAAATTCATAGTCCGGGAAGAACTCAAGCCATCGGTGCTGTCTCAGATTCAAGACCTTCAGAGAGAAGATATACCTGAGAGTCTTGTGATCAGAGTACATGGTAAAACGTTCGCCCATCAGATAGTGTCGCCACATCTTCAAGGTGAAGCCCACTGCTTCTAACTCTAGGTCATGGGTAGCATAGTTCTACTCATGCTGTCTCAGCTGCCGAGAACCATACGTGATCACTGCTCGCTCCTGTATCAGGACACACCCGAGTCCGGTCCCTGATGAGTCGCAGTAGACTACGTACCCTACGCCTTCCTCTGGAAGCCTCAAGATGGGGGAAATAGTCAACCTCTACCTCGTCTTCTGAAATCTCTTCTGGAATCTCCCCGACCACATGAAGGGTTTACCCTTCTTTATCAAGGCTGATAGTGGTGCTGAATCTCTGGAGAATTCTGGTACGAATCGCCGGTAGTAACTAGCCAAACCCAGGAAACTTCGTACCTCCGTCACACTCCTGGGAGGCTCCCAACCAAGTACTACCTCAATCTTAATTGTATCCACTGCATATCTAGCCTCCGAGATGACATGTCTCAAAAAGTGAACCTCTTGGATCCAGAACTAGCACTTCGAGAGCTTACCATAAAGCTGGTTCTCTCAGAGGGTGTCTAGTACTACTCGAAAATGGTAGGAATGCACCTCCTCAGTTGTTGAGTAGATCAGAATGTCTTATATGAAGACTATGAGGAAATGATCAAGGCATGGTTGAAATATCCTGTTCATGAGTCTCATGAACAATGATGGAGAATTGGCTACTCTGAAAGGCGTAACCAAGAACACATAGTGATCGTACCGACATCTGAAGTCTGTCTTCTGCACATCCTCATCTAGAACTCTGACCTGGTCATAGCCTGATCTGGGGTATATATTCAAGAACCATCTTGCTCCCTTCATCTAATCAAAGAGGTCGTCGATCCTTAGGAGTGGGTACTTGATCTTCACAGTCACCTGATTTAACTGACAGTAGTCGACAAAAAGCCTCAATCTCCCCTTAGCCTTTTTTGAGAATAGAATCTGGGCTGCCTAGGGAGAAACACATGGCCAGATGAATCCATTCCCTTGCAAGTCCTCTAGCTGTACCCGCAGCTCACGAAGATCAGAGGGAGCCATCCGATATGATGGTGTAGATATCGGTGCCATCCTAGGGTATAGTTCAATGTATAAGTCCACCTCTCTGTGAGGAGGTAGTCTTGTACCATCATTAGGGAAAACATCCACATACTTGTCCACCACTATAGGATATCTTGGACTCTCCACATAAACTGCTCCAAGGGTAAGGCATGCCAAATGATGAGTGATTGGCTGCACCCTTTTCCGAGTTAGTCCATCCTGCGATGCAAAGGTTCCCTTCTCACCGATGAAATGGAACCTAGTCCCATTTGTACAGACACACCGCACATTGTGCCTAATATAGTCGATCTTAGCATGGACTGTAGATAACTAGTCCATACTCAAGATGATGTCGTAAGGCCTCAACGCTACTACGAGAAGATCCCATCCGAAGACCACATCTCCTAGAGTAAGCTCACACTACCTACAGCAGTGCGTAATCATCATGTATACACCCATAGGAGTCCATAGCCATAAGGATCGAGCCAACGACTCCATCAGAATCTCCGAGTTCCGAATGAGGGTAGTGGAAATGAAAGAGTTGCTGACACCTTTATCTATAAGAACTTTAGCTAAGGTTGGGTAGACACAAATCATACCTCGAATCATCTACAGAACACCATGGTTGTATGCTTCAGCTGTATTAAGCTGATCTCTCGCCTATCCACCTTCTCTCTGTGGTCGGGGTGGACCTCCTTATTGTGGTGGCTGTAACACCTCAAATCGTCGTCCACCAGCAGCTGCACGACCAGCTCCTCTACCACGTCCGCCTGCTCCCAGTGTTCTGCCTCTATCAAATCTATGTCTTTGCCTAGGAAGTCCTTTGAACTTCTGCTGATAGTCAGTGTGGCGGGTCGGATAGTCATGATCCATGTAACCCCACCCACCGCAAGAGTAACATTGCCCAGTCATGGAATGACTGGCTCTGTCTCGTGTGCCCCACACAACTAAACCTGTTTCCTGAGGTCGTCCACTAGATGGCTTGGTCCACGTGGACCTTTGCGACATCTATCTACTACCAGCTGCATAAGACTCCGCTATGTGATGCTCAGTGGTAGGTCTCACTGCGGGTGTCTGCTCGGCAAGGAAACTCTCCACTAAGAGGTCTCGCTCTGACACCCCCGCCTGTGTCGGGATGTTGAGGGAGATCATCGAGGCCTTGATCTCTCGCCTGAGCCCCTTATTGAAGGTTTCAGCCCTGAAGAAAGGGTCACGTACCATATCTGTGGAGTAGCATGAGTGTTCAGTGAACCTCGCTGAGTACTGTGCCACTATCATGTTGCCATGCTGCAGATGAAGTAGCTCCTATATCCGCAACGCACGTAGGGTGGTTGGGACAAAATATGCCCGAAATAGGCTCCTGAAGTCTGCCTAGAGTAGTGTCGCCTCATCATGTACCTAGATCATTAGGCTCCAACATGTGCGTGGGTTTTTCTTGAAGAATACTCGGAGCAAGGATCACCATAAAGTCAGCTAGTGTCTCTACTAGTCTGAAGACTCTCACCACAGCCTCTAGTATATCCTTAGCTGCTTCCAGGTCTATCTCACCCCTGAACTAGGGTGGCCTCCAGTTCTGGAACTCATGAAATGCGCTCAAGCGGCTTGCACTCTCTACTGATTGGGCTGGTGGTATCGGTGGCCCAATGGGTAGTGGTACTGCTGGTGCCTCCTCCGTGATAGGGCCCTTCACCGAGGCCTCGTTGCTTGGTGGGCTGCCATCTTGTACTTCTCTTAGAACCCTGGATTCCTGTCTATGTGGGGCCATCCTGAAAAGATATAGGTGCACCACGGTCACTAAGTTATACCTCGTGAGATGACTCAATACAGATGAAAAAATAAGACTCCTTAAAAAACACGCAATTAGTGTTTTTGTGCACTCAGTCAGAAATCAGAGGTCAGGGTCCTGGTGTATGGATACGTTGGCCACCGTACCAACACTGGACTCCCTAAACCGAAAACCACACTCAGTACTCTTAACACTATTGATTCAAAGAAAAGAAAGATCAATTTCCTATGTTCTATGGTAGAACTGACTCCTTTGATAAAAATTTGTCACGACCCATCCCCCGAGGCCTGTGCCGTGGCTACCCCCAGCCCGCCTTCCATATGCAAGGGGCTAGCGACTAGAAACAAAGGCATAAATCCCTAAAACTTGGAAGCCATTTCATTTATAAGAGTAAACACACACAAAAGAGTACAAGATGGAAGCAAAACACTATGTAAAAACTATATAACAAAGTGTACTGAATGTAAAGTGGCCGGAATACAAGCCCAATAGGAAGGAACAAGTACAGCTGAAAAACATGTACAACTGAAGAAAAGTAAAGCAGCTACTAGGTCGTCCACCAGGGATTCCTACCTGAAGGGTAGGTACAAAAATCCTCCGGATCACTCCACATCTTTCAGTCTCTTCTGTGTACCGATTCTTCATAGGGCCCACCTCCGGGTACCGTCTAGTCCTGCTACTCTGATCCTTAGTCAGTGATATTTTTCATCTGCAACCAACACAACGAGGTGCGGGCATAACCCGTGTAGGAGTGAGTATAAAGAGAAGTAGGGACCCCGAGACCCTCAAGGTCTCACAAGAACCAAGAAGGATAAACCATAGAGTATGAAATCAACGGATAACCATTACTTAGGTATATTACCATACATATATCTATGTTGTCAAGTAACCCATCTCAATCATGAGGAAAATACAGAAGTCACTGACTCAGCTCACACAGATATAAAACTTATGTAGAGAGGTATAGATGATCAGATATAGCCACTAAATCATCTGAGCTGTCAGAACCACACAGGATCCAAGACAAGCAGTCAGAAATATCAGACCCAAACAGGATCCCCGAATAGTAGTTAGAGATTTCAAACCAACACATGATCCATGACTAGTTATTCTGTCAGACCAACAGATGGTCCAGGCACAGAAGTCAGAACTGTAGGACCGACACCGGATCTAGGAATAGTCGTCAAAGTTGTCAGACCAACACATGATCCAGGACCAGCTATTCGGTCAGACCAACACAAGATCTAGAAATATAAGTCAAAACTGGCGAACCAACATGGGATCCAGGTATAGTCATCAGTGCACAACCAGCCATAGAGTTTCCACAAATCACGCTTCATTCCAGGAGGGTCCACTTCTCAAGACAAGTGTCGATACATAAAATTCCATGAAGTCCCAATTTGATGTATCCATAAGTTCCAGCTCATCAAAACGAACACAATGTGACAGACGGTGCATCAATCGGACGCCCGACCTGAGAGTTATTGGCATTTTCGTTCCAAGGTCCCGATTGGATTTAGGTTCAATCCAACCAGACCATAGACCAACTACATCGAAACCTCAAGTAGGGTATTCCAAAAGAACTGCCTCACTCCATGATTTCTGTCACTGTAGACGGTTCATAAATCGGACACACGTAGCCCATGTTATGGGCGAAAAGGTGAAATCTTGTGAAATTGGTCTGGACTGGGGTCTGACCCGGTCCACGGGTCCGACCCAGTCCACGTAGGCAGCTTGACCCGCATTGGGTCTGGCCCACACTAGGTCTGGCCCATGCTGGGTCCAGCCCACGCTGGGTCTGGCCCAACGGCCCGGTGGCCTGCGGCCTACAGGGGTCTGCCCTAGCCACGTCTAGGGGGGAGGCCGCGCCCCGTGGTTCCTGAACGACTTAGGCATTTTAGCGGGTGGAACTAGTGCCAAGCTAGCGCTAGTGTGTCACATGGGACCCAGTGGGGTCCTACTGTTTCTGGTTAACCGAGGGTCCCACAGACTCCTCGTGCTGCGTCGGTTGCACCACGCCTCTTCTAGCGGCCCAACGGCTTGGGCCACCGGTCTTCCTTGCGGCGGGGCCTTGTGTCGGCCGCCACTACTCCAACACGGCCAGGGGCTGCCGCCCCCCTTTCGGTCCACCGTGCGGTGAGGTTGCGCCCCACCCTCCTCAAAAACCCAGTGGCTTGAGCTACCGATCTCCTTCGCGACCGATCTTTTGTCGACCGCCGCTACACCACCACTACCAGGGGCCGCTGCTACTCTTCCGGTGGTGCGGTTGCGCCACCGCCACCATGCGATGACGCTCGTCGGTTCCATCTACCGGTGATCTTTCTGCGGGAAAATGGATGAGTTCCGGTGGCCCATTTATCATTCAGGTAGAAGCCGTGCACTCATCAGGATGTTTCCTTCGATCCAAAAACATCATTGAAAAGAGTCTCTCATTCCGTTCTCAAGCCATATTTAGCGTCAATTTCCATAAAGAAGGCATAGAGGTTGGGTTGTGTTTGTTTCTCCTGTGCCCTCCGTTTTAAGGTGATATCAAGCAGCATCGAATTCTAAACAATGAAAGAAAACTAATTATATTTGTGTTTATAAAATAATGTTTAGTTTTAAAATGAATTATATTAGTGTTTTTTAATTTATTTATATTATTTGGTAAAAATTGAAATAAAAACCATTTTGATAAAATGTATTTTTGAATAATATAATGACTTCACTAAAAATTGAGTACTTATTTATCAATATATTTGATTTATCTGAAAAATTAATACATATTTTTAAGAAAAAAGTATTTATATTAGTACCTCTAAATTAGAATCTAGTTTACAATGATATACAATTTTTTTGATCATTTTGAATCGATTTTTTGTGCATTCCAAGATATTGAAGAAATTAAATTTATTTTAAAAGAAAGATTACATAAAATCTCAAAGTGTTACACTATAGCCCCATAAAAATTCATTTTACCTCATAATTTCATCACTTTAACATAAAAAATGATTATATCTCTATTTCATCACATCCTTAAGTTCCCATTTAGCTACTTTGAATTTATGATTCCTCCAAATATCATTAAGAAAGCGTGTTGTTTTTTTCTATTGCACTTAATATCTATGATTCAAGACTTATACCAATTTTTTTTCATAGGAAATATCATACTCTAGTGGTAAAACCTATTAAATGTGTACATTGTAAGGACAAAGTAGGTACTTTCTTAGTATAGATACATATAACACATCATAAACTTTAGAGAGGTATGGTGGAAGATATAAGTGATAATATACCATCCCTACTCGATCAAGAATCTTGAATGGGAAAATATACGTAGGGATCAAATTTATATTCTTTTAATATCTCATAACCTTATTTCTAGACGAAATTATTTGAGTTCCTTCTCACCAAATTTTAATTCCAAACATAATGATTATTGCCTACATAGATTTTATGTCGACTATGAGGTGCCTTGGTGTTATGATGAATGACTCTAGCCTTCTAAACCTTTTCACCAGTAAGTTTAGGTCTCCATATATTTATTTCTGTAATTTCATCCAACAATGTAAGAGGTTTAATCTTTTATACATAGAGGGATTCATAAGGATCCATCTGAATTCTCATTTGTGAGTTATTTTTAATAGAGAATTCAATAATCGGAAAGCATTGGTCCCAACCACCTTTGAAATTCATAGAGAAGGATCTCAACATTTTCTACAGGGTTTGAGTGGTCCTATTAGATTGAAAATCTATACAATTATTACAATAAGTATTGAAACTCAACTACATACCCATAGATTATTAAAGAATTTACCAGAACATTTTGGTAAGTCTCACATCTTGATAAGATATAATAATATGTGGTACTCTCTTAAAACTTACCAGTTCCTTAATATAAATTTTGAAAATATTATCAAGGGAGAAATATTATTTTATTTTAATTATGTGTGATGAATACAAAAGGTGATCAACTTAAACCCAAATTTCACAATGGCATTTAGTCATTTTATAGATTCTGGTAACAAAATACATGGTGATGTTTTCTTATTCCCACTCTGGTAGGGGTAATGGATGTAACAACACCTTATAATCCTATCTATTAAACATAAAATTTTAAAAAACCAAGTACTTAGATACACAATAGACAATATCTCTCTTCACATTTTCCACCTTAAATTCTCATTCAGATATCTACAAATCTTCATACTTTTAAGATGGATAGATAATGCTTAACTATGAGATTCATCTAATAACTCCTTCTTTAAGTATGGTACTTATTGTAAAAATAATGGTTCCTGAACCTTATCATTAAATTTCAATCAATTTTTTTACTCAGGGAATTTTCTTACCTTATTTAATAGTTTTCCAAATTACTTTTGTTCCTATTTAATCTTTATTTGGATAGATGATTGAACACTAATTTGAGACTGATAATGTTTCTTTCATTACATTAGGATTTCTAGATACATACTTTTCAAATCTAGAAATATTGGATATATTTTTAATACTTATTATATATTAAATAGATTGATCCATTTTACTCATATAATCTTTTACATTGTTCACTTTCCAAGTGTAGAAATGCACTACTAAATCATAGTCTTCAATCAACTCTGACCATCTTCTCTGATGGAAATTCAACTGTTGCTGAGTGAATATATACTTTAAACTTTTATGATTAGTATATATGTCAAAAATTTCACTATAAATATAATTTATCCTTATATTTAACATATAAATTACCACATCGAATTATAAATCAAGAGATGGGTAATATTTCTCATGAAACATCAATTAGAATGAGGTATAAGATATCATCAGATCATTCTCCCTGAAGATATATCACAACCCCTTATTTGTTGGAATAATATAAATAAAATACATTTATTCATAGTAAGATAGTGTAAGAACAACTGAATTGACTACCATTATCTTTAGTTCCCAAAATATTCCTTACATTAATCTATCTGTAAGAACTTTTCTCTTTTTCGATTTATCATAGTGAGGGGATTAGGAAACCATGAGAAATTATCATCAATGATTTTATAGTATGCATAAAAACTAATATAAATTTGGATATTATTTATAGTATTTGGATTGGGAAAAAATTTAAAAAAAAATTGTCATTGATTGATCCATTGATATACCCTTGTATGAGATTATATAACACAAAAATGAGCATTTTTACAGCCAAAATTCACACCTGGTAATTTTATCATATAACTTCACCTTCCTCAAGGAATTTTGAATATACCATAAATTATTTTCCGGACCATCCCCACTATTTATATATATTATAAAATTAATTAAAAAGATTATAAAAAACATATCAACACAACCTATAAATACCCTATTTGTTAAATCTATAAAGATAGTGGGTAAATTATTAATAAAAAAATGAAATAACTATAAATTCATAGTTTCTATATGTTGTATGGAAGGTTTTCATGGGTATTTATTCACTTTTATTCCTTAAATGATAGTATCTTTTTCAATGATAAATTTTGAAAAAAATATTGAGCTCATCATAATTTATTTAAAAAATAATTTCTATGTGTAAAAGTATACATATTATTGAATGTGATTGTGTTATATTCTCAAAACCAGTATTGAGTTTCATTGTTCCACATTTATTCCTATGAATAGGAACTAGGGAACCCCAAGGTGACATATATAGTAAAATGTACCACTTTTCAAGATTATCTTGGAGTTTCTTCTCTAATTCCTATAACTCGGTCGAGGACATTCTTTATGGAGTCATTAAAAAAGGTATAAAACCATGTATGAATTTTATTGAAAACTAAACTTCATGATTTGGAGTAAGATGAGAAAATTAATTTTAAAATAAATTAAAAACTACTATACAATAGAAATATCATTGATGTTGAGTTTATCCCCAACCATATGAGATAAAAAATAGTTTTTAATAGTATTATTTACATATACTATGGATAAAATTTAGATTGTATGTTCATATTTATCATCGAACTAATAGAAAACCCTTATTTGGTTTAGAATATAAAAATTGACTTCCCTTCCTTGAATATTTAAGTGGGATTATATATTGAGAGACAATCTATGTCCATGATAATATTAAATTCAACTAGAGGAATAATAATAAGTTTTTCAGGAAGTACATTCCCCCAAACCTCAATCAGTGAAGAATCATAGACATGAGATGTGATTATCATACCATTACAAATTTTAAATTATTATTCAAATATAATCATTTATATGTTATTTTGATACCGTTTTCAAATTATTAAAAATTAGAAGAGTGGGTATATACAGAATCAAATAATAAATTGGTAGTTATAGTTTGGGTGGAAATTATACCTTTCACTACTTTAATTTCTTACTCCACTTTGGTAAAAGTGATATCGTGATATTTAACATTGAATTTATGATTAAGTGGTTACTAACATTTATCATCACTAATAACTTCTCTATTTAATAATTATTTAGAATAATGACTATAAACCTTTAATTTTAATCATTAGAGTTTGGGTGGTTTATTTTTTGGTGACTTATCTCAATCATTATTTAACTTATTACTCCCATAACTTTGGAATTTTATTTACAATGACTTTAATTTTCACACTTAAAAAAATTTACCATTACCCTTCAGAGAAATTACCCCAAGTTTCTTTCATCAAATAGAGATTAGTAGAAAGATCATCTTATTTTCTCTGTGGTTTTATAAAATTTCTTTTTAATTATACTGTAATTTTCCTATAAAAAATGTGAGATTGATGGGTATATCTAATCCTCATTTACAAATTGATAGAACATTATATGATTTAGTAATATAAATTGAATTCCCATTTGTCTAAAGACCATTAAAGACTTGATTTTAAGTCACTAAAGAGTATATCAATCTTACATTTCGGTTGGATGATAATACCCGAAGAGTACCTCATAAAACTTGTAAATTATTAATCATAGATACTAACAAATCATCATCCATCTTCTTTATCCTATGTAATTTCCTATCTAGTTTTTTATGAAGAAAATTAGGAAATTATTTATTTAAAAATAAACTCTTAAACATACCTAACTCCATAGATTATTATTTTTTATTTTCTCATGTTCTTGGTAAGAATAAACCATTTATATTTTTCTCCTTTCAAATTATATACATACAGAATAAATCTTTCATGTTCTAAACTCTAGAGAATGGAAAATATGTTTTCGATGGTACTTTTCCATTATTTAGTAACAAGTAGATCACCATAACCACTAAAAAAGGTATATATCATATAATTAATGTGACAACATAACATTGATTCTTACTAGTATCATTTGGAATTTCAATATGACTCATACCTTGAGAAAGTTTCATAATAATGTCTACATGATTTAGAATTACAACTCCCATAGTATTTGAATTCACATGTGGAAAATCATGTCATTATCTGTTATATTCATCATTAAAACGTTTCTTTTGGGTTCTAACCATTGACTAAAACCCAAAAGAATTGTGTGTGAAATAATAATCATATAATTATACAACTTAATAATGAAAAATGTAATTTTAGGATGAATAAATCATGATGCCTTATTTTAAATATTTAAAACCGTAGGTTTAACTTAGGCTATCCATTGTCATAATCTATTCAAATACATTCTAATAGTTTATTTGGAAAATGTAAATTAACGTAAGAATATCACAAGGTGTTTTAAACCTGGTTCAAGGTAAGCTAACCCTCATTATATACCAAAATGATGGAGGAGATATATCTGAACAACTATATTTTTGGTTATTACCCTAAGATGCATTTGTGCCTAATCCACTTTTACTTGTAGTTTCCATTCCAAGATAATTTTCTAGGAAAATTTCACTTATTTATTTACAAAAACTGAAGATGTTATCCTATTTATAGGATCATCCTAAGGGTTCTCACAAAATTTTTATCATCGTAGTTTCTGAATATAAAAAACCATTTCTCTAAAACTAACTATAGAAACCCATAATTTACATATAAAAATATCATATCTTTTTAGATGAATATTTAATAGATAACATTACTATATATATAATAATTGTTTAGTTTTAATGCATTTAGAAACATGGATACTTAAAAAACATGATCATAAGATATATAAACCATCTCCCACTAATTTATTTATAATTAGAAATCATATTAGACTTATGGTAATTAAAATTTATCTTCACAGCCTAGGTAAAGGAAACATAATAAAGAGAGAGCATATATGATTAATAAGCATAAATAAGGGAGATATCAATAATCCCATAAAAATAAAATGTCCATAAGGGTATGAGAACACGATCTTAAAAATAGAATGCCACACATAACATATAAATGATCATAATCATGTATCATGATATAAATCAGGGAAGTTATTTATTGATGAATCGTAAATGAATAAGAAAACATGAACCATAAGTGAACATCATTCACATAATACATAAGTTTTTAGCACATACCTAAGCAATAAAAACAATTTTCTAATTAGTCAGATCTCATTTACTAGACTATTATAGTGTATTGTGTGAAATCCTCATTCCATCATATTACACAAGTTTCACTTCCCAGTCTATCATAGTGGACATTACCCCTTATTAAATTGTGTTCAACCCCCATTTCTATCTTGATTATCAAATGAGATATACATCTTTACCAAATACCTTTTAGAGATATAAACTTTTAGGACCTCCCATAACATATTTAAAATAATATATATGTGCTCCATAAGATAATAAAACATTCATGATTGCATTATCCATTAACTAAAAGAATGATTGTTAAAAATTTCAGCATTGAATAACCATATAAAAGAAACATGTTTCATAAAAACATCACCATTTCATCATAGAATAACCTATGGAAAATAAATGGGTTTCATAAAGGATTAAGCATAACATAACTCTTCCATGTAAAAGAAATAAGTTTCATAGAACCAACCTTATATCATCACAAGCCATCCAAATAAGGAAATTGGATGGTATCATTGGATTTTATCCCTATAAAAGCATATATAAAAACAAATATTGTTATCAAATTTCAAAATGACTTCAAAATATCACTGAATTTTTTCTTAAGAAAATTACCCTTTTCATCTTGAAATCAATTATTTAAAATCTTTAAATTTACCTCATATTAATGATAAAAGTTTCATTGAAATGAACCATGTAAACATATAATGAATCATTCGAAGTATTAAGTGGTTGTGATGATAGGAAATTTCCTGTATGATGTATAATTTAAAAGAAAACATTTCATTCATACTTTTATTGAAAAAGACAAAAATACCTATTTTGAAAATAATAAGAAAATTGATTTTAAACCAGTATCTAAAAATGTTATAATGGTTAAAAATTACTTTATAAAATAATAATATATTTCTAAAAACATTCTCAAAAACATATTAAGAAAACAATGATATGGATTAAAATTTATTTTCGATCAAAGAGATAAATAAAGTTAGTTTTCCATTGAAACATTATTTACAAACTATCAAAGAGATTAAAATGAAAATAAAACATGTAATATCAAAACATTATGATATTATAAGTAAATTAATGAGATTAGTATGGTTTGGATCATGAAATTTCATTATCTAATACTTAATTATAAGAAATTAGGGTAAATAATGAGATTATAAGATAAAACCCTAACCTTAGTATTTATTGATTTAAAAGATAATTAAAACCCTATATAATAAATTTATAATTATTATAAATCTATTAGAGATTCATTTATATAATTATAATATAATATATTATCCACTTATAATATTTCAACACGAGTTTATTGATAATTCCTTATTAAAATAGTCATTTTTAGGTTTTAACTGTTTGGTTTTCATGAGAATTTTGGTTCGGTAGTTGTTGTACATGTACATTTTTCAAGGTTATATCATCTCCAACATATTAATAACTATATATATATATATTATATATTTATTATATGTTTATTTTTAATCATCCATAAAAGTTATAGATATAAAAAGAAATTACATCGTTTAAGGAGATGATAAACCGTACATATACATGAACACTATTTTCACATTTTAATGGATGAAATGAAAGAAAGGTAAATAACAATTCAAATTTATAGAATTATTATTATATAAAATATACCTAATATATTACTTAAATCTTTCATTATAATCATACAATTAAAAAAAATGATAAATGGATCACATTGGTTCGTGGAGGAGGTAGACCACACATAAACATAATCAATAATTTCACTTCCCATTTGATGGGAGGAGAGTTAATAATGGTGTTTTAATGAAATTATAAAATTTTAATATATTTAGGATACTAAATGTTTTATATCAGTATGAATACCCAAAATTTTTCGTAGGTAAAAAAAGAAAGAAAATGAAAGAGGATGGTTGTGATGATTACCTGTCCTTTGGTTGGCCTCCTTTAGATCCTTTCCTAAGGACCCAAGGAATATTAATTTAAAAATACCATAACCTATAATTAATGTCTATAGAATTTTATATGAGATTTGGAAAGGTATTTCTCAAGTTATAATGTTAAATATGATGTAAATTGGAGAAAGTATGGGTGTCCTTTTATAATTGCGGGAGATGACAGACATGAAATTTCTTAAAAGATTATAATATAATAAAATAATTCTTAAAAAAATGCTTCAAAAGTGAACACAATTAAGTTATATTATGATATAGAACCTAAATATATTCATATAATACGATATTGTCATGTTTATAGGTCATCTAAACCCTTACTCTATTTTTACCCCTAGTTAATCCTTTTAAACCATTACCATAGAAGTCAATTATTTCCACAATTACTATTCATAATGAGACAAAATTAAGTTTAAATAATTATATAATATTTATTATGTGGATTAACATTATATAATCTATTTTACTAAATTATATTCATAAAATTTGTAGAATTCAATTTAATTTTGGACATGAAAAATGTGATGAAAATGAGTTTTCGAGAAAGAATGTTTTCGTAAGTATAAAAAGTTTTTTACAAAAATACACATGAAATTCATTTAAATGAAAATTATTTAATTAATAATAATATTTATTATCTAAATTTTCTTTTAAAAAAATGTAACTTTTTAAATCCTTTAAAAAAAAATACATTTTCCAATAAAAAATTTTATTTTTTACTATTCGTCAAAAAATTCATAATTTAATTTTTTTTTCGAAATATCACTATAAGATCATTTTAACATGATGATTTAAAAAATTCAATTCACTTTTTGACATAAATTTTCAAAAAGTGGCGGTAATTAATAATACCATTTTCTCACAAAAATAAATAAATTCATTATTAAAGAAAATGTTTTTTTAGCATTAAAGGCGTTACTAAAAATGGGGTACTTATTTATCAATATATTTTATTTATATAGATCCTTTATAATATTTATTTAAAAAATTCTATTCATATTCATATATCCAATTTAACAACTAGTTAATAATGATATCATATATTACTGTTCTTTTGAACTTGGTGATGTGTGTATCATAAACTATTGATGAAAATAAATTTATTTTAAAAAAATATTATAAAATATTAGTGGGTTACAATATATACATATACTAATTTGATTAATTCATTACATATCATCTGATAATGGTGAAACATGTACTCATGCTCGATCCAAAAATGGGAAACAACTTGTGATTTCTGATCTATAATGAGAAATAGGTGAGCGAAGCATAATCCACCAAGGAAAATATGTGAGGGAAGAATGATTATAAAAAACCAGGTGATATTATAATAAATTATTTTATTTCCTTATTAATCATAATTATTTAGACTTTATAGTCATAATCATTATAATAATATGATGTAATTTTTTAGTCAAAGAGAAGAAAGCATTATTTCTAAACAAAATGTACTTTTAATGCATTATATAGAATTATTTAAAATATGAATTTAAAAATTATAGATTTTTTATTATAAAATTGACATAATATTTCAATTAATCACATGAAAATTACGTTATTGTTAATCTTTTATAATATTTTAAAAAATTTATTTTCTTGTGATCACTGAAAAGTTCTGATTTATAATGAAAACGATATTTTTATTTATAGAAATTAACAAGTTAAATATTTATTTTAAATGTTATCAATGTAAACATAGTTCTATTATATTATTAAAAATCCAAATAAGTTTATTTGAATCTTTTTTTACTTGAATTTTCTCTAAAAAAAGTTATATTTAAAAATGTATTTTCTCAAAAACCATTATTTATCAAGTTTTAAAATATTAATTTTAAATAAAATTCAAAAAATTAAAAGTTTTGGATCATAAAAAATGGATTCCACATTTTGAATCTCATGGTACAAATTTGGTCAATATGGCCCTTTTATTTTTGGTCCTTATAAATAGTAACTATAGTATATATTTGTTATAAGGGAAATGGTAAAATTTGTTAATTAAGGGTAAAAATAATCTTATAAGGAATATAAGGATACCCTAAAACTTGGATTAATTTTATTATATGATTAAGTTTCATCCATTTTTGTCTATAATTTAAAAATATGGCCCATTTTGTTTCCAGTTTTGATGATTTTTACCTTTATAATATTAAAATAATAGTTTTTGACAAAAATTTCACTTTCTTGCTTTTAACATCTATAACATTTTGTGTCATGTATAGAAAAAACATATGTTTGTTTTTAAATGGTAAATTTAAAGATAAATTATTTTTTATTATGTTAATTTATATATAACATTTTGTGGTGGAATTATAACATTAAACTCTTATGAAACACCAACACAATATTTAATTAATTAATAGGAAAATAAAATAAATTATTTTGAAAATAATAAAAGTTATAAAATTTGAATGAATTACTGAGTTAATTTTTTTTAGAAAAATATAATATTTTAGTTAATTTTTAATTGATTAGATTTGAATTCCTTTATTATCTTGATGTTGTGAAATTCAAAGTAAATAAATTGTTTATAAATCGACTTTAATGATATTTTAAAATAAATAATATTTTACAAATTGATTCATAATTCATAAAAAATCCCATCTCAAACCAAGTGATTGAGATATGGTTAAAAATACAAAACATTCTCCATTTATAGGCCAATTGGCATATTATATAAACTATTTTGACCTATAAAGGGTAATTTTTTTAATATCATTGTAATTGTAAAAATGGTTAACAAGAGGTTAAAACAAATATATAAGGGTAGAAACATATTTTACAATTTTCTAAATTTTATTAGATGAGATGATTTATACTCATTCTAAAATTATCATTTAATAATATCAATTAGGTTCCATATTAATATGAAAATTAATTAATATTAATTTAAAACATTAAGAAACTCTATGATCCCCCATCTTTCTAAAATGGAACCAACACACATCTTTTATTCACACTTAAAAATGATTTTTAGTTTCACATTCCTTCATTACTAAGAAATATTTTTGATAAATGGGAATACCAAGTCATGAAAGTAGAATGTAGTATTTGGTGAAATTATCAAGTAGAAATAATAAAGAAACCAAGATTTAAAGAATCGTCATATTTTTTTTAATGGGATAGTCTTTTCTAAAAATAATATTAATATGTATGTAAGATAGTTTTATATTCTATTTATTATGAATTGTATTTTAGTTTTTCATGATATGATATATTGAAATGATAAAAAAGTTATATTAAAAGATTTCATACCATTGATCACTGACCAGGAAACTGAGAAATTCATAAAATGTGACAATGAATGCTCCTAAATAATGTTGTGGAAATCCTCGAGTAGATAATTTTTGATTGAATCCCTCCATGTTCAGATTGAATTTTAACATTAGAATTATTTATAAATCAGGATTGAGCTTGATGATGAATTTTCCTTTTTCACGGGTCTTACAATTGTGCATTTAATGATTTGGAATATAAAATTTCAGAAAAAATATGCTGAAATTAAAATGAGAATAAAATAAAATATAAAAATCAAAAAAATATGAAAAATTAATAAGTAATCATAATCATGGGTTTGACCTCAAATTTATTCTCTCTATATTTTAATTAATTTACCACAATTTTTTGAGATTATAAGTTTTTTTCTTGATTTTCCTCATAGGGAATTAATGGTCACTATAGATCCAAGTCTATATATTGGAGTAGAGGTTGAATACTTTTATGAATACCAATAGAGATCCTATAGAGTAACTGAAAACCTATTAAAAAAAATCAGAGTGCAAAAATAATGGAGTTTAATAAGAACTCAATGGCTTAGAAGGAAAAACTTTATAAATCCAATGATAAGTAGAAAAAAACATTGTGAAAATTATAGAGATACAAAGATGAATAATTTTAGGATTCACAAAAGTACACCCTTTAAATGATTTGAAATTCATTGCTCTATAAAGTGGAAAGGCCACCACATATGATACTAAATCAATAAAGTGATAACAAGAACAACATGTTAAAGACGAATTTAAAGAATAGGAAAATTGTGAATAAAGAAAGAGGGGATAATAAAGTGTTAACATCATAGTACAAGTCGATACGATCATTTATAGAGTGGCTAGTAAATAGGATGAGCGATGTACAAAAACATAAATTTCCAAAACATTTTAAAAAAGTACATATTAAAATTACTTTTATAAAACTCTATCAAATTTTTCGATCTATGAAAAATTTATAAAAGAAATGGGGACCAATAAAAAGAAGTTGTAGGGAATTGGCACCTTACCACTCACAAGGTAATGCTTTGCGGTGGTATCAAAAGACATACCCAAAAATAAATAAGATCCGAGTAGTTTCTTAATACCTATTTAATGTGTTTATAATAAAATTAGGGAATATTTATGTGTTTTTTGTGAGTGTCAATATCATTTCATACACCATATTGAAAATACAAATATTATATGGAATAAATCCCACAAGATTTTGACTTCAATCAAAAGATTCAAAGTTAAAATTACAATGAGGGCTGATTGAAGTTATTTTAATCAAATTTAACATATTCTACTTCCCTTTGGACTTATTGTTTCAGGTTATTGAATAGGAGTGGAAACCACACATTTTAAGATTGATTCTTTTTCTAAAAGAACACACTGATTAATGTATAAATAACTATTTTGTTTCAACATTCATCAGATATTGAAAAATTATTAGGTGAACATGGATGATGAGATGGTGGAAATAAATACTAAAATTTGAGGATAATGCTAAAATTAAAGATGTAAACGAGGTATATAATTTTAAACATGAGTATATTCAAAGTAATGAAACACAAATGAATAAAGGGAAGCTAAGGGATTAGACCACAATAACTGGAGGAGTGATTGACCCCACCATGTTTGAAAATGGTCAACAATTATTAATGGTAAATGGAGTTACATTTAGTTCTTATGGATTAAAAAATAATTCATGGATTAGACACATATAAAATTATTAAGTTTTTCTAATATGTGGAGTTAATCTTTTTAAAGAGGAAAGTTATGAACCAACCAATATAAACATGTCATATGTAAGTCCATTTTTGGTCCAAAATAAGGTAAAATATTTTAAATCATTCATCACATTAGATTAATCAAAAAGTGGTGTGGTTTATCCTACAATGTTAAACAAAAACTCTTTCAAGAGAAAACATGAGTTTTTATATTTTAATTTATTTAATTTTAAGAACATGGACTTTTCTGAAAATAATTCAAATTTCATTGAACATGTATTGTACATTCACATATGCATTTTCATTTTTTAAGACCATAAGGACATTCATAGATAATATGAGAAGATGAGATGATACAAATTGTGAATATAGAGAAAGAAAAACATAATTAGAAAATATAAAATCATAATGGAAAATGGAGTAAGAATTTCAATTCTATATTTTCAATTTTATTTACAAAATTTAATTATTTTAGATTGTGAATAGCCAGTTGAATGCATCACCATTATAATTTTTTTATTCAATTGAACCAGAAAATGTAAAATATTTAGGATAATTTTAGCTTAAGTTTTAAATTTAATTATTAGTAACTTTGAATGAAAAATATGGAGAAAAAAACTAGTATAGATCAGAATGCAGTTTTGAATTTAACAAATCATAATTTAAGATAGAATGCTAATTTTTTATTTGATGTTTTTAAAACATTTGGTCTACCTATAATTTATGTTATTTATATTAATAGATTTAAATATTCATATTCATTTCCATTATTTTTATTCTAATCCTGCATCTCATTATATAGAAATTTTTAAAATAATATTTCCTAATATTTTTATTGTATATTTCATGTGAGACTCAGAAATATCCTCTTCTAAAACATACATGGCATTTTATCTAAGCAAAGGATTAACAAAATTAATTTTTATATAATGGATGCATCTTTTTGTTTATCTATTTATTTTTGGAACCACCATAAATCAATATTTTTAAGCCTATAAAATCCATGAATGACCATGTTATAAAAAGATTCAAGGTTCCATCCTTGTATATCCATTCCCACTATAATCTCAGTATATTTTTGGATATTTAAAATAATATGTAAAAGGGAAAGATTTTCCATAGTGTATCGGGATATAAGATAGTGAGAATACTTTGGTGGGGATTTTCATGTGATTTTGTGAGAGGCCATGGTTTATATACTATAATTAATTATTCACCTCTCTTATTAAAAAAATGTTAAAAAAATATATGATAAATAAAAAATGGGTTATGTCATAGTAGGATAACAAATAAACATTACCAAATGATTGTATTTTGATTTTATATGGTTAGGTGATGAATGGTATATTTTTATTAAGTACAGATGTTATCCCAAATATGTTAAATACTATAGGGGGTTGAATTAGGGTATCATATATTAAAACAACTACCTCTTTAGGTCATGTTTC
Source organism: Viscum album (assembly GCA_963277665.1). Taxonomy (NCBI): domain Eukaryota; kingdom Viridiplantae; phylum Streptophyta; class Magnoliopsida; order Santalales; family Viscaceae; genus Viscum; species Viscum album. Next base: position 1,543,693,548 of record OY728153.1, on the reverse strand, counting down.
ATTGCTAAAAAAACACACTTCTCTCTTTTTACAGTCATAATGTATGAAAAAAATTTAAACAATTAACGTGACACGTCAAATTTACTTGGTTAAACCTCACTGGGATACATCTAAGTAGCATACAAAGATGATGTGCTCATGTACCAAATCTACTAAGGATAATGTAGAAATTAAAAGGTTTGGTCTAGATCACTTATATGACTAGGATCACTGCCTTTACAAGGTTCAGGGTCTGCTCACTATGTTCCCAATGGTGACTCCCTCTATCTCTTTATCTAGATCACTATTGGTGGAAAGGATCACTATCTTGCAATTACCTTGCCCACTACCCTTAGTAAGGATACACGCAGAGTTTATCGACTTGTGGGTCACTTTATTTTCATGAATAATGAATCCTAATCTATAGATAGATACTCTATTAAAGTTCCCTTTTCACCAATAGATGAAATCCACTTTTTTATGTACTATTATTTAGCAGAAATTGGTTCCATGAAATGTTTAAGTCCCTTAATGAAACACCTGATTCCTCTAAGAATTGTCGTGCACTGCGTAGAACGTACGATTTACATACCACCTCTCCTATGTGAAATACCTATGTTTATACATACCTTTATCCTTCGACCAACCATCCATACTTCATGGAATATCTCCACTTCTGCATTCCACCTCCAATTCTGCGGGCTTCCTTCTTATGAGAACTGATTATTCCTGATCCACTTATTAATTACGAGTAGCAAAGTCCTAAAAATCATTTCATGAACTATTCCTAGAAACGACGTCACCCATTAGGAAATTATCCCTCCTGAGTCACTTCACATTGCAGAATCCTCCCTCTCAAACAACTTCATACATTACCAAATTTCCTCCCAAAGTGATAATTTTCTCTAATGAAATTTTCTATAATTAATGATGATTTTATGAGTCCTTATATAGAAAAATATATCCATAAAATTCACTATTCCATTTTAAATAAATCTTCAATGTGTTATGATGTACTGTGCATCTTTTGTGGTCTACAATCATCCCATGGACCCATTTACTTATGCGGTTCACAAAGTTCCTTGATCCTCTACGGTAATTGATCTCTCCTACAAATTAACCTACACCTCTTACCCAAGAAAAAATTTACTCATGTGAACTATTTTCTTTCTGTGAACTATGATCCACCCAACAAAAGATTTTCCCAACATGATCTTCCTACTCCACCTTACGACCCGCATAGCATTGATACAAAAAATTCTTCCCTTTAATGATTTTAGCATCATTCTGTGTACCTCACATATAGACCATAAACCATTCTTCATAGACCAATAATTATGTACTCAAACACATACCTAAAAGCATACTCATTCACGGTAATCTGGTTTTTTCATCGAACACAATCACACCAAAAAACACTTAGAGGACACACTGTGTTATTTTTTCCCAACAATAAATTTTGATAAAAATTAAATGTGGTATAATAAAATTGCAAGAGAAGATGATTCATTAATTATGTTTACTTTTTTCATGATCCCACTTTGAGCATTTTTTTGAAGAGAGATATGACATCAATAGAGGGAGATTTTAATTATACTATTTATTTTATTGGGACCAGTGTTTCATCTTTTTCTTATGATGTTTCAATATGTGTTTTGTGAGTTTGGGTGAAGTGGTGATGCTTGGAATTTTTTTGGGATTCACTTGATGGAATTTAATGTCTTGATTGGTCCATTTTCCATATTATGTATTTCAATTGATTAAAATGATCATTAATCTTCTTTTATTCCTAATAATCGTCTATTGTTTTAATAAAACTAGTTTTTGGGATCACATCATAAATCCAAAGATTCCCTCATTCGGAAGCATTATTTAATACAAAAATGGAATGTTGAAGCTTGAAAAACTCAATATGATCATTTGAATCTAAAATCACATCAGGATATATATTATACACATATTGACTTAATCCAAGTTAAATAATGTCATTTTGATATCGATTTAATATATCTCATAATCAAACCATGCTACTATGGAATGTAATATCCCAATAGATTTTATTATCGCAATATGTGAAAATAGTTCCTCATAAAAAATACCACGAATTTTCATATAACCTACTCCCAACAAGTGTAATTTATAGGCAGAAACTCTATTATTCGTGTTAATTTTCTCTCTGTAAAACCCACATAGAGCCTATTGGACTCACACTTTCAGGAAAATCCACTAAGTTCCATACAAGGTTAGTATACATTATGTCACTTTTGGATTTCATAGATGTTATACATTTCATGGAATCAATAATCACAATGGATTATTGATTGGTAGTATGTTAATCATTTATTAACATTATTTCATCATTATGTTTTATGATAAATTCAAATATCACATGTTCCTAATGAATCCTTTATGACCTTCAGGGTTATTTAATAATTGGATTTGGTTCTTATTCCATAACTATTTTTGGATCTAACTCAACACCAGCCACAAGAACACTTCATATTTACTTCTCTTGAACATCTACATATTCAATATTCATCCAAATCACTTTGTGGATATCCTAATTCTTCCCATGGAAAACACCACATCCGGTGACAAAAATTCATAGTTTCATAAGACTATAGAAATAATATCCAATACTATCCTATAGATAGTCACCAATAAATCATTCTTATATCTTTGGAATATGTGAATCAAATATCAATCATCGTACAAATGTTTTTGAACTTAAAATCATCATATGGGTAAATCGAGTCATTTATCATTCCTTATCTCATATGGTGTATTAATTTTTTCCCTAGATAGAACACACATTAGAATAAATAATTTATTTTAAATCGTATAGCCTCAATGTGAAATTTTAAGGTTATATATAATCATCATTAATTAAATTATTTCAAACATGGTAGATCCCCCTTTCCAATGCATCATTCCATAGGGGTGTTAGTAGAGGAGTGATTTGTGAAAAAATTCTACAATCACTTAAATGATATATGAATTTATAGATCATGTATTTACCACTCTAATATTATTTGAGGGTATTAGTTCTCTTTTTCAATTGATTTTTTGTTTCTTTCCATAAATTTATGAACTTTTCAAAAATTTCATACATCTGTAGCATCAAAAACACTATTAAAAACTAAAGTAATAGGTTAAGGTAATGATGCACCTTAAATCACCATATTATTTAGTAATAATTGGTATATAAAAATCATTATGAGTGAGATACAATAGTTTAATATCCCTTTCACTATATTTACCCCACATTTTTTGCATTATAAATAGATTATTCTAATGTCAAATAACATAATAATAAAACATTCTAGGTTCAAATGGTTTATTATCATGGAAAAATTAGGTTAACACATCAATTATCCCTAATTAAACATAGTCACTGTCTAATTTTATCTTCATAGTCCTTATAAATATCTCATTTTTATTAATTTTGTAGAATCACATGAGGATATACATCAATGAAAGGGGTGACCTAAAATCCCAATAAGGGGAGAAATAACATAGGAGGAATAGAAGACATTATTCAATAGTACAATGGCCAGCATAATCATCATCAACATATCCTAGGAATGAGACCATGATCATAATCATGGAGGAATCATTTGAAAAGGAACAAAGTATAGAATATCAATTATAATGGAAAATTATAACATTGTTTCAAAATAACATTCATATTTGTGAACAAATATATCATCATGTTAACGCATAAAATTTCTATATAAATCCTAACTTAATAATTGGGAACCAAAATACTATATTGTTAAAAAATATTACATATAATTTTATAAGATATATAATTTTGGGCCCACCTATCACATTAGAAAATTATCATAATTATTCAATCCACCAAGAAAGGGAACTAGTTGGAACTATATATATAAAATAAAACTATGAAAAGAGAATGTGTTTCACAATTTTTTCATGAATCACATATCAGCGAGTAGAATATAAGGAAATTAAAATAATTATTGAACCAAATACTATTGGAAATCCAATATATTTATAAAATATCATAGGTCATGGTGATAAAATGAAAAAAAATTAATGGAATATATGAGTTGTTTAAAAATTGTTATCCTTTAAGAAAACCATTATAATTATCTTCATGATCATCAAAAAAAAGTAGAGAAATATATATCAAAGGTAATAAAAAAGGGATGGAATAGTGAAATTATTTTTGAAGTAATTGAGAAGATTCAATATTGAAAATAAATTGAAATACGTTATAAAACTAAAAATGAAGGGGTTGGGTTCAATATTCCTCTGATATTATATACATATTTATTTCATCACTTTTCTGATTCCCACACAGTTAATAAAATTTTACTAAATCAAAAAAATAGAAGTGAAGTAAGTTCATTATTTTTTATATTGATTGATTAAAATCAATTGATATTATTTATAAATTCCCTTTGTTAAAGGTAAAATTTCTCATTATTGTATTTTCCTTAAAACATGTTATATTAACTATATTTAATGATATTTCATTATTGGTAGTTATAAATTAGCAATATTGAATCCATGATCATTGAAATACATATCTATTTTTATTTATATATCATAATTAATTTATTATTATAATCCATAATGCTTGTTATAATAATAGAATTGAAAATGTATTCACTAGAGGTTAACCAACCACTAAAAGGATATTATTGAAAGGGGAGATGAGAAATGTATAACATGTCAACATGTTGAAAATTAAATCATTAAAATAGATTAATATAATTAATTAAATTTCAAAGTATTAAATAAAAAATATTTTTGTTTTTTGGATAGAAAATAATATAAGGATTGAGGAAGATAAGAGGAAAAGAAATGTAAAAGGTGATGGAATCTTACCACGTTCTTTCTATTGATTATTTTATGAGTTTATTAAATATTTTAATGATTGGTGTTCTTTAACTCCAAAAGAAAAATAATAATAATGATAGTAGGTTTAAGAGATTGTAACTGGATAGTTATTTTTCTTTTTTAAGTGGAAGTGAGGTGGGTTTCCAAGGGGAGGGAGAGGGTGAATTTATACTTTTGAAGTGAGGTGTTTTTAGGATAAGATATAGAATATAATTTTACTTCCAGGTTAAACTTGTAATAATATATATTTTTTTAATTTATGAATTTATTAGATTAACAATAAATATGTTTATGCATTTAAAAAACATTATAAACACAATTCATCAGTTTACTAAAAAATTGAAAAGATTATAAATTGTTTTTTTAAATGGAATAATATAGAACCTACAATTTGTGAAAAAGTTTTTATAGTTGGAATTTAAATTTCATGAATTTTGTAACTTGTTAATTGTTTCTAGAAGAACCTAATATCTTATAATTAATTTGGTTATTATTATATAGTAAATGGTGGAATTTAAATATACCAGTTACCAAAAAATTATATTTTTACAATTATCTTAAAAATGATGTTTTTCAAAAAATTACCAAAAAATAAATGATAGAAAACATTGGAATGATAAAATGAAAAATTAAATTAATATTTTGAAATTAATTTCCCAAAATTTAAAATTTTTCGTATGAACTTAATTTATATATTTTATACTGAATATATTAACATATAGTTTATTAAAAAAGTGAATAATATTTCATTGAATTTTAAATTTTGGTATTTTTTATAGAATTAAAATTTTTATATTTTATTAAATCAATTAGGATAAATATTATTTTTATTTAATTTTTATATTTTTTGGTTGGGTTATTATTCTAATGGTTATGTTTATATTCTTAATAGTTAGGGTAGTACTCCTCAAGGCTATGTTATTATTCCAACAATATTCTCACTACGCCAATAATCGTATTACCTGTAATAAATACATTTTAATTCCGACATTAATATTTCAAATTAATTTATCTATTGAAACTATATTTAATATTTATAATATTTCTATTAGATTACTACTATATTGTATCTTTTTTATAGTATTATTTATGAGTGCGATAATTCTTGAAGAAAAACATTATTAACATTTTCCAGTTCTACTGGTTTTTATTTTTTTATTTTCCCATTGTAAAAACTTCCACTTTCATTTATATATTTATTCTATAAATTCATTATTCACAATTAATTTAAATAAATAATTATTTTTTAATTGTTTCCAAGCTATATCATATTTGAAAATATGATAAAAATGTATTCCGGTAGAGAGCTAAATATAAATAAATGTTTGGCATGCTACATTCTTCCCCTTTTTAAAAATTTCATCCTCAAAATTTCAACACATATCTTTCATTGGGAATTGGTGTGGGTAAATGCTTTTTATTTATTTCTTATGATATAATGATGTATCTTCATACTTATGCTTCCATGAAAAACTTTGATAAGGTTATTTATCTTGTTGTATAGAACATTATATCTATAGTCCATAATCATCACATGAAAATCATCTTAAGAGAGGTCATTATCAAGTTGTATCACCTATAATTTTAGTACATGTAGTGGATTGGGTATGTAATTCCTTAACATAGATACCTAGAAACCATTATCAATTTGAGCCAGGATTGGATGATGTGATAATGGATTGGAAATATCTATTATAGGATCTTGGATCTCATAGTGTTCAATGTACTAAAGGAAAACCATTCCCTTAATTCCAAATAACATGACTACCCACTATGTTGAAATTAAAATGAGAAAATTATCTCCATATTAAAACTCTAAGTGATTTTGAGGATTATCAGTATATATCTTTAATTGAATACGGGTATTATTGTTGTGTTGATAAATGGAATAAACATTTTTTATAAATTATTTTTCAAGATTATGTCCCAAAATATTTCATTGACCATGTTAATCCCAACATGTTTGATTCTTATTTCCCTTCCAATATATACCTTCATATTCTGCCATTTCAAAACTCGATTTGAAGTTGATGTTCTATAGGAACTCAACCAATTAGTGATGTTAATCCCATTTTTGTCTAAATCAATCATGTAATCTCTCTACATTTCCTCAAGTTACTTATTTTTTATTTAAGATTGTCCATCATTTTGGGGAATATAGTTTATGATAAAGATTAGTTAAATTAATAGAGTATGATATATAATCATAAATAATTTAGAGGTGATCCACTAATCATGATTATATATGATAATAGAGGCCCCTCATGTTTCCTTCCAAATTAATTTACATATATCATGGAATTTTATTCAAGGGTTAAATATTTATGAATTGTGATGAAGTGGGAATTCAAGGGGAGTCAATCCATAACAACCCATATCTAAGGTCTTCATTTGGATTTTATTAGGAGATTAGTAACAATGTCCATGATGATTTTATCCCATTTATATATTGGTATTTTTAATGGTTTCACCATTACATTATAATTTTTCATCCAAGAATTTTTTTTTGAAATACTAACCACTTTAAGGTGTACATAGTAATATAATTATTCATTTTTTCTATACATTGTGCTCATATAGATCACTAAACATCTTGGTACTTCTAGGATTGGTGGAGAAATATGAGTTTTGTCCAATTTCCAATAGCTCCTTCCCTATCTAGGGTGATAAAGTCACAAAAATTTACATTTCAAACATAATGTATCCATATTTTTTAATATTGAATTCATGAATCTTACCTTCCATTGTAGCTATCACCATCTTTTAGAACTACAATTTATATCATTATGTCTCGTTAGTCTTCTCTTAGATAGTTGGCTTGGACAAAATTTTCATAAGTTATGACATATTTCCTATTGTTTTGATTTACATATACATATTTTTCATATCCATGATGATTGGGTACATCTCAATCTACAAAATGGATAGTATAAAAGGTTATTTTCAACTAATTACATCATATTATAAATTTTAATTTAAGGCTTTTAGTGGATAGAAAAATCAACACAATGGATAGTATATAAGTTTATTTTTAGCTAAGTCCTCATATTCTTTATTTTACATAAAGGGTTGTAGTGGATTGAACATCCATAGTCCATGATCAAATCAATCTATATAGATTGATTCATGTTTATATATTTATATGTTAATATATATATATTAAACTCTTTTAATCTATATATATGTCACATTTCCCACAATTGAGGTAGTGAAAACAAATAATAAAATTAATGATCAGAACTAATCACTATAAAACATTAGTTAGACAGTCTATTCAAGGGTATTAAACAATCATGAGTCATATGCTACTACTTTTTCATTTTTCATTAGTACACTACCCAATCCTTAATTTGAAACATCATTTTATATCTAAATCCCTTCTCCACTTATGTGTATGGTGATTATAGAATATATGATTAACCTATTCATTATCTTATTAAATATTTCCTTAGATTCTGATATCGAAACACAATTGATCATGTTCAGTGTTATCATATCATGTGGGATAGACAATTGTGGGATGTTTCTTATGAACTCTTAGTAGTTACCATCCAAAACTAGAAAACTATAAATATCTAACGCACAATAGGTGTAAAAACCCTAAACATTCTTGAGATACCTTACATTTTGAAAAAAATTAGTTTAAAACCCAATTATGACCTTATGGGAATTCACTTTGAGGAAATAGGAGTATCAAAGGTTTCTAGGGCAGGGTCAAAGACTAGAACCCATATTTGGTGAGAAAAAGTCATGGGGCCTAGTTAGAATAAACCATGTGGGGAAGGACAATTGGTTGCCTATTACCATGTGATTCTATAAAGAGAGAGGCTACAAGACACAAAGTTTCTAATGATCTGTGATTTGATACTCATTCCCATGTGAGAATGTTTGCAATTTTAACAGTGGGTTAGGATATGGTTTTCACATGGTTAGTAAAACAATGGACAATAACTGTGTAGTGTAACCCTTTCCTAGAGAAAATGGATCATAGTTGGAACCCATTTTGGACAACCATGATACCAAACTATGTTATCTAATATTTCTTATGAATTTACCAATTTTCACCCAATTATTTAATTAAATAAAATATAATGTTCTATTTATCCTCCCTCACAAAGATTCCTCCCTTTGAGATCTATACTTAATGCCTAAAATAGGTATTGAGGGATATTATCTGTGCGGTATCTAATTCAGGAACCATTTATATAATTGGATCCATGCCAATAACATATCCATTACTTTTCTGTTTTTCTTCATTCTTCTTGGAATTTATTGTGATATTTAGGTGTAAAATTATATTCCCTATTTATATTTTCTTCATGTATTCATCAACTTTGTTCAGACCTGAGTCGAAACAAAATTTGATACAGGATAATATGCCTTCTATGCACCTATGTTAAATGGTCTCATTATTTTTTATCAAATTAGAAGTCTTTATGTATATGTCGTTGTGATTCACGACCAATTTTTAAAGAAACACCTTTGAAATATATTTTAATTCATGATTAAAAAGAATATATGACACAAATGAAATTAATGAGACCATTGATAATTTTTTAAATGGTATGAAACATGAATTGAACCCACCCATTGGGTAAATGGATAATTTATTGAACAACCATGGGTGGCTTGAACTTGAATTACCTTTTAGGTCTTCGATTACCCCTTTCAAAGGGAAGATAATTATTGAATTCAAGTTGTGGTTGAATTATATTTAAATTTTAAATTGGATTGGTTGATGAAAGGGAATATAATGACCAAGACCCTAGGATACTTCTATGTAATGGATTGATTTATCTTAAATTGTTTCTCATATTGATTTTACCATGTGAGTTAAATAGTGGATAATCCTTCTCTCCATTACAAATGACTTCATTCACATCTTATGGAGAGTTTAAATAAATTATTGTTGGTAATTTCCCTGAAATAATTAAATGACAATGATTAAATTTAATTTAATTATTTAATTCATATATGCATTATGTGACACATGGGTTTACATAGAAACACCGTGGATACACTTTTTGGGATTCTACATTGCTTACCCCCAAGTGATATTTGGAATCCATAGAGGGTTTCCAAGGAAGGAATCATGGGGATGACTACTATAAACCCATTGATAATATATCTTCATATCGAATTCAAAGGATTGAATTAGGGGGAAGATGATCATATATAAAAGGAGTGTGTCCTAGGATCCTTTAGTAGACTTCTAAGGATGGACTCAAAAGTGTTGATGTTATACCACACTGAGAGCGATACTTGGGTTCTTGTGAGGGTCTTCTTAGATGTTATTGTTATGTGTTTTTTTATGATACTCATGGATCCATACCCAGATTCTAAATGAAGAATGTTAAATAAGTGATCGGGGTAACAAATAATTATTGAATGAAAGGATTTAAATGATGTGTATTCATTGGAAATGCAGAAGCTTAAATTATGTTGGTGACTTAAACATTATTGACATCCTCATTAGGCTTTCTTTATCACATTCAATTATAGGGGAAGCTATTATATGTTATAGGTCCCAAGACATATTATAAAATTTTATATAATTAATCAAATGATCAGGATTATAAAATGAGACTAAACTGAATATTAATTCAGAGACATTCTAGATTGTCCAAAGTATGTTCCAGAGGATGGGTGTCCATTGGGAACCAAGCCCTTTGTTGGTTTTTTACTTGTAGTAATGACATTACATATTACATTACTACCTACAAACTATTTTTATTATATATTCACTGACTAGATTTCACTATACAATTTGGTGTTTTATTACAAGGATTATATCTTACACACTATTTGGGATGCTGATGATACCAGAACATAATATATTATTACAAGAATAGACAAGGAAGAGTTCCCTACAATAGGATGTTGATTAATTTTTAATAGAATAAGAGAACATGACTGAGATGAGTCTCATGATGTTAGCATGATCATTTTTGTTCCTTTTATAGCCTTTTTACATGTGTTGTATTACTACCACGAATACCAATTTTTGATGCGTTATTAGTCACATGAAATGTATCATCATCTTCTGTATATGAGACTCTTTCTTAAATTATTTATATATTAATGCATTGTTCATTTATCATATGTCTTGTTGATTTGATACTTATGCTACTTATCCAATATTTCAATTATTCTATGTTACGTTATGGTGATGAGGGCATAGTGTCCCCTTGACATACCTAGTCCCTCAATGCTAGTTAGTAGCCTCTAGTATTTTTGGAGATAAGCTCAAGGCCTTGTGGACAACTAGACTTGGGGAAAGTTTAGTGGAATTTGGGTGTGATACGTTACAAAGCGGTATTATAGATTTTTTTCTATTTTAATTTATTATTTAGGAATAATAGATTACGATTTGACAGAATATGGATTTAGTAATGTGATTTATGTTGGCATAGATAACCAACATATAGGGAAAAACCAAATTTTCACAAATGATATTGTTCTTTCTAGATTATGACTTTTAAAATTCAATTGTTTCCATTGTTGGGTGATGAACATGAATAGTGATGTTATCATTGATGTGACTTTGGGGTTCTATTGTGTTTCAACTCGATGAGATGAGGATATGACATATCATTCATTATTTTAGGATATTTTTAGAAATCACATGCCATGAAATATACCATTCTATATAGGATTAATTATCTAATTACATTTTTTTGTGATATATTCCTTGATTGATATACCTGATGTGGGATAAATTTTTTTTCATGGAATTAAAATAGAATGTTTTATAGTTTTAATTAGTTGAATTACATATTTTTCTTCAGAAGTTTCATGGACCATTATGGATCAGAATATGATGAACTATTTGGTTCAAACATAAAAATGAACTATGAGTTAATGACAATGATGATATAAATTAATGGAAATGAAATTTGGTATTTCTTATAGTGTAAAACATAACCAAGACCCAAATTTAGAAGTTTAAATAATGTAGTATGAATTTATTAAATATAAAATGTATGATGATCATACCTGAATCAAGGGGAAGGAAAAGGGGTATGTTTCATATATAGGAAGTGTTGTGGTTATCCTATTTTGGTATCTGCAATTTTAGCTATGGCCCATGATGAAATTCTTTTCTGATGTGCATGTTTCTAATTGTAGAATAATACTACCATAATGACCACTTTTCCTATGGCAAGAGGGTAGTGACAACCACAATTAGGCAGTAATAGTATATGGGATTGAGGTATATCCTCAATTAGTTCCAACTACTGAACTAGTTGCTTCACTGGACATAGGTGATGTGGCATAGTTGTGTGAAGGTTTTATGTGATTAAAACAGTCCATTCATGGGGAATCATGACCTACACTTACTATGGTAGAGTTTATGAATGATTTTTAGTAGTAGAATCCAACCCCATTTTTTTGGGGACGACATACCAAATGCTGTGAGGTCTTGGAAAGAGGTTGTTCTACCTATTATTTAGCATCATGAGAGACCTCCCAATAGGAGGGTAAATTTCACTTCATATATGATACTTGGTTCCACCAAGGGATGGTGGGATGTTACTACTTAAATGGATCATCCTTAAAATTTGTGTTATAGGGATTTTCAAAAATACTTATATTATAAATTTTATCCTAATACAATGAAGTCTGATAGAGCCTAGAAATTCCCGCATCTAGAGCAGTTTTTATTATCAGTTATAGATTAAACTTTCATTATTACTCATCCCCAACACTTCACAATTATTCTTATGGGAGAGGATTTATCAACAACAAGGATATTCTAGGATGGAATCTGGTATGAAATATGATCACATGTTATTTTTTTGGCTAAATTCTAATTCTAGAATATTAAATTAGGTTTTTATTATAGAGAAGTACCTAAGAGAGGATAAGGGTGAGAACATGGGAGGTTAAACATCTAGATTTGGTTCTATATTGTCTAGTAGTAGGAAGTTCCATTTGGAGATTCAACATTTTGATATTAGTATCCAAATATTATACTTCGGTAGCTAGGTGAGGTTCTACCAGTGTGGTAAACTAGGACATATGAGACCGTAGTGTTAAAGGGAACCAATTGACTAATGATCCAACAACAAGATAGTTCATATAGAAAAGCATTTTATAAATTTTCATACAAAACCCAGTGAGAGAGGGTCTATATCAACTCCACATTCTTGAGTGATATTGATGGATTCTTGTGAGGAAGGGAGATGAATTATAACAAGCTGGTCAGGTTGAGGTGGGGGTCATGGCCATGGTAGTCAGACCCCATACATCTAGTGATAGAATAAAAGGTCTAATTAGGGTATCTAGACTATATAATAGGGCCATAGATAATTCAAGATATGTGAAATAAAACCAAAATCTGAGGAGAATAATCATGAACCTTCTAATGTGATTGATACTATTCCAGTATCTTGTACTTTAGCATCTTGTTTTTTCAATACAGGAACTTCTCAAAACATTATTTTTTATCCCATTTTATTGAACCTTGGGATATGTGTTTAGTGTTACATGTTATGATGGAATTATGATGCATGACACTTATTTGAACATTATAATGGAGGATAAATGTTAGTGTAGGGAGTTCCACCTTAATATTTGTGGGTGTAACTTTATAATGGAGCACTTTTTTCTTGAGATGATAGGGTTTTACATCATTATTTGGATGGACTGAATGGTTACCATTCCCTCTTTCACTGATTTCTATCATTGAGGGGTGACTTTCAAATCTCAAGAGGGTGGAAAGTTTATTCACAAAGGTGAATGGGATGTCCAAGAAAGATGACCCAAACCTGAGCATCGTGGGATGGGTTGGATGACAACCCATATCATTGGTTTTTATCTAGATGATCAGGGTACACATCAGGAAGACTTACCTCTAGTGGTTGATTATTTCTCAAATGTTTTTCAAGACAACTTTTCAGGATTCCCTCAAATGGGAGAGGTAGATCTCTCTATCGAGGTAGTTCTTAAAGCCACAACATTATTCATTCCTTCTAATAGGATTGTTACCATTGATATGAAGTAGCTCCAGAGGCTGCTAGGTTATTTAGAGGAAAAGGAATTTATCATGCCTAGTAATTCTAAACTGGGTTCATCAATCATTTTTGATAAAAATGCAGACATAACTCCTAGGCTATGAGTGGATTACTATAAATTGAACTAGATGACACTAAAGAACTGGTATCCTCTACTGATTATAAATGATCCCTTAGACCATATCAGAGGAGATCAAGTCTTATCAAATATTAATTTGAGATTTTTTCCTCATCAGGTGCGTGTTAGACCATCTGATATAGAATAGACATATTGTCATAGAATGTTTGGTATATATGTGTTTTCGATTATGCTGATCAGTATCACTAATGTGCCTAAAATCTTCATGGAGCTGATGAACCAAGTTTTCCATCCTTATCTAGATTCATTTGTAGTGGTTTTCATTGATAATATATTTTTTTACTCACATAATCAGCACGACCAGGCCAAAAAACTTGATATTTTATGGAATACACTAAGATAATGTAATGAACCAAACTATTATAAATAAAATTCACATTGTATTTTAATTGGATGTCTCATTATATAATATGGTTATAGAAACCACATGAAATTATATTGTTTTATTATATCAAATTAGATTTAAAATTCTATTATGTTTCATTACCTTTGATAATATAACCATTGAAAAGTGATCAAATGGTTTGTATAAATATAGGGTTTTAACAAATACTATTGACACAGACAGAAGAAATGATAGCCATAACCAGTAGGATCATACCTAATGAAGCCCATTTATTAGAGATTATAAAGGAGATAGTATCACAAAAATTTCATCTTGATAAATCCCATGTTGATATAAAATAAATTTATCGAGAGGGAAACCATCTATGAGAAAATTTTGAGCTCATAAAGATCATGACACAGACCATGTTTTCTAAACCACCCTATGAATGTTGTACTATCCCACACTATATATATTGGGTGTTTACTAGTGTGTTAAAGGCAATGTATCAATATACCATCAATATGAATGTTTAAAATATTTTTTATGTAATAATTAATATATTTTCATCCTATCATTGTTACATTATATATTATTCTGATTTTTATCCAATAAAAAAATTAATTTTTTGGTAATTTAAAACTTTAAATAAGGAATTTATTAAGATAAATTAATTGTTTTGTGAAATAAATAAAATTTTAATAATATACTATTAATAATTTTTTATACTAAATATAAATGATTATATTGTTTTTATGAAGTCAAATGTTATTTTTATACGGATTCAAAAATGATTATTCAGAAAAAATACCAATATTTCTCAATAAATTTAGATTGTTTTTTTAAATTGAAAATTTACATATTTAGAAAATTATTTAGATAAAATGAATATATTTTTTAATTATAACATTAAAATTATCCAATGGTGAATTTTTCATAATTTTCTGTGATATGTAATTTTTCAAGAGAAAATTAAACATACTATAAATATACGGTGTGTATTATGACATCATAATGAACCAAAAGTCATCTAACAATTAATATTAAAGGAATACACAAAAAATATATTTTCCCATTAAAATAATCCGATTTTATAATTATTTTATTTATTTTACAATGCTTTTTGAATCTGCCAAAACCATTAATATTTTTAAAGGTTTTAAAATCATTTTATTAAGGGTATGACTCACTTCCACATCAGCAAGGGTAATATTTTATTATATTCATATGATGGACTTATAAGATTATTAAAACCACTCTCATTTGGTATAATAAAATAGAAAACCCATTTTATGGTTTTTGGTTTAGGTTTTTATTATTGTACAGAGTCGAAAACATATGTTTGAGAAATAATAAGAAATTCCCAAATAATTTCCTATATAAACCCACCCAAGCTCAAACTTCACTACACTAAAAAATAATTTATAAAATCCTCACTCTTCTTTACCCTATATATATTCCTCCCAAGGTTTCTTGAATCTCTTAAGAATATACTCCCTATCATTTAGAGTCACACACTCCTGTAAAGGATCCTCACCTTCTCTTCTTTATTCATATTTCTTTATTATCTTATGCCTTCTCTTCTAATTCCTATTGTTGGGATATGTATTTCCATGTCTCTGTTATTTCACAATTTATTTCCAAATTATGATGTACCAATTTATCTTTCCCAACCCATTTTATTAATTTTATGTGATTTTTTTATGATGCCGAAATTTCACCATGATTTTCAATGCCAAAATAATTATGTAGTAAATACTGTACTAACTTCTTATCAAAGGTATTTGAAATTATACACTTAAAAATATTTGAATTGGGATATAAATTTATTTATTCCATACTCCATGATCTTTTAATAAGGTAAGATGATGATTTAAACCATATTGTATGATCTGTGTGGCTTACATAAGCATGAGAATGAAATGAAAGTTACATGTGCACCCAAAATTATATAGCGATGCAATTCATTGGATAACATTTAGTCACATGAGACATTATGTTGGTATAGTAAGTGAACCAAATTCATTTATGGGATTATTTCCACCATTATTTCATGGTAGTTGTCCTTTACCTATATCTATGATGCTGGTTTTTATGTTCTTACCACATTTCTCTTATTTTTAATATGATTTTCATGCTATATCATTCCTAATTTTTAATTTTTATGATTATTACTCATTTTATTCCACATTCATATGCCTATTATATAACATGTATTATCATATTCATGTTATTCCATGGTTATTCACTTACTAGGCTTTATAAATCACACCTTTATTATGTATTCCCCAATGTTATCCCATGCAGTTTTGAGTTCAATTGGATTTTATTATAATATTAATGATTTTTACTACAAATATGTCCCATTTAATATTTTAAGTTGTTATGAAATTTACCAAATATTTAAATACACTACAATTACCAATATATCTAGTTGTATTTAGTGTAATTTTATATAATTAAATAAAAATTAATTGCAAATAAAGAGCAGGGCTATTATAGTTGGTATCAAAGGAAATTTTTTGTTATTTTTATTGTTGGGATTACAAAATATAGAACGATAATTAGGGATAAGTCTTTCTATAAGAAAAAATCCCTATTTTTTGGTAAGTATAGAGTAATTTGTTTATCAAAAAAATACACCCCTATCAGGATAATATCGGTGGATGTCGTTTTGAACAGACGTACCTAGGGGTAATAACTTCGATCTGGTTCATCAGACTTGACTCGGTGTAACCTGGTACAAGAGAATAGGCCTTAATATGCACCTCTTTTGACACTCCTAGAGGATATGCTTTATTCAATTCAAAAATTTAATTACAAACCATTGTTAATGAAATAAAAAATTACCATAAGAATATATGTTAGGATATAGATCACGTATAACCTAGATTAAATCTTAGGAATTCATAAGTTATGAAATAAATATAATTTATAGTTTATCCCATTAATGTCAATGGATTCCATCGTTATGTGTTTAATATTTTAAAAATAATTATCCCTAATTTTCTTTTCATTCTAGCTAATGACCAGAAATATGATGAATTGGTTAAACAATCAATGTGACAACCAATTAGTTGAATTCCCCAATGAGATCCCAACCCTGATGGGAGAGGGAATAACAAAATATATGAATATACTCTATCAAATCACTTAGATTATGAATAGTAACTTAGATCTTGGGGAGCTTCCAAATCCCTATGAAAACAAGTATAAATTGAAGGACTTATGCGACAAAGGCCTTTGACTTTAAATGGATCATCTGGTCCTCTAATTGCAGAATAATGGATCAACTCCTTTGAGAGGACATTATCCATACTTAAATGTTATGAATAAGTTGAGGTTACACTTTCTATTTATCATATGGAGAAAGAAGCTGATTTGTGGTGGATATTGATCAGGAATACAAATGCTCTATGAGAGATCAAATCGATTAGGTGAACTGAATTCTAGAAAATTTCTTTTGATAAATATTTCCCTTGTAGACTCCGAATTAAGTTAAAATGATTTTCATTTCCTTGAATAAAAAATAGGGTGGATCTATTAAGGAATAGACAAAAAATATACACTAATTTCATGATATGAATCTAGATTTATCATTACCCTCAAATTCATGGTCAAATGCTTCATTAGGGGGATAAACCCTAGTCTATGAAAATCCTTGGAAATTCAAGAATTCGATTCCTATGAGGAAATTTTACTATGTTCCCTTAATATTGAATTGAAGATAAGAAAATCAGAAGGCTATCATAGGGATAAGAAACAAAAATTGGATTTTAATTATATCATCTTTATGGGTAAATAAAATAGTTAAAATACATTTAAACATCTAACTTTTCAAAGGTGAGGAGGAAAGCACCTCAGAAATTTCTTAAGGGTAATGAGTAAATGATTTAGGTGTGGAAAGGAAGGGCACATAGCTAGAAATTGAAGACAGGCGAGACCCACCAATGAGATAGAGGAATAAAATTCTCTGTTCATACCTCCCCACATTTTCCATTAATTCATCTTCATGTAACTAGGGAACATTGTAAACCAATGCCCTTCTCCAAGGATTTATATAGAAAACAAAAAATCTATAAGGTAGAAATGGAAATATTTTTTTTATCATAACTATTGATGTAGACCCCTTGAATGATGTTTTGATGGTATTCTAGTAATTTATTCTTGTATACTGAGTATAGATTTTGATTTTGGTTTTATTTATTCTTTTATATCATGATTGTTTTGTAGAACTATTCCATCACCACAAAAAATCACGGTAGTAATGCATTGAGTGAAATTGAAAAATGGATAAATTGTTGCATACCATGTATAAAACACTTCCCCTGTCAAATTTTATTGGATGAAATATCTACAGAACCATTTAATACTACTTTTAGTGAAATTTTATACAATTCTAGGATGTATTGACTTTATCTTAGAATAACCATCATGAATATTATTTTGAAACAACACCACAAGAATGGATATTATTACCATATAAGCATGCATATCTATCTAAAATGAATGATTGTAAAGAAAATATCAGCCTGTGATAAATTCCCATTTTGAGGGTGTACGCTAATTTTTTCTTAAGGAATTTTCTAGTCTTTCTTCTAGCTAAGAGGTTGAATATGCAATCGATATTATACCTATAGAATTTCCTTTATCCAAGAATCTATATAGAATCGATGTGTTGGAACTAGAGTAGCTAAAGAAATATCTATAAAGGAATCTAAAAACTTTGTTCATATTCCCAAGCGCATCACTTTGGGGTGTAGTAGCCATCTTCGTCAAGAAGATGGATGGGCCAATGAGAATTTTCATTGATTATCATGAGGTTAAAAAGATCATAATGAAGAACAATTAGCCACTTCTATAGATTATTTAATTTCTAAATCATCTATATTGAGCATAATACTTCTCTAAGTTGGATCTTTACTTGAGATAATACCATGTTTGGGTGAATAAAAAGGATATCCCCAAGACTAGTTTTTATTCAAGTTTTGGTCATTATGAGTTCATAGTAATTTCATTTAGACTCAGTAATTCTAAAAAAATATTCATGTACTTGATGAATGGAGTCTTTAAATATTACCATGATTTGTTTAAATCATTATAGATGAAATTCTAATTAACTCCAATTGACAGGAGGAGCATGAGGAACATATGATCACTATCCTAAAGTCCTTACCAAATGGGAGGATTTATGCAATGTATAGAAAATGTGAGTTCTCTTTTAAGGAAGTATCTTTATTAGAGAATATAATATTAATAAATGGGATATCTACAGACCCTTCAAAGAAATAATAAATGAAGAAAGTATGAGGCCAACGTCTATGATAAGTATCCACAATTTCCTTGGATTAGTTGGATGCTATCGTCAAATTGAGATCAATTTCTCACGATTTTCAAACCCACTAGAAAATATAACTCAGAAGGGATTCATGATTCAGTGGAATGATTAATGTGAAGATAGATTCAAGTCATTGAAAATGAGTCTTATCACTACACCTATACACACACTAACAACAAGCGGATAAATTTTCATAGTATTCAGTGATTCCTCAAAGTAGGGCTTGGGCTATGTGTTAATGAATAATGAAAAAGGGATTTTATATGCTTCAAGGAAGTTGGAAGTTGATGAAAATAACTATCCAACAAATGATCTAGAGTTGGATGTTGTGATGTTTATGATGAAAATTTAGCTGAATTATCTCTTTGTGGGGAAATTTTAAATATATAGGGATCACAATAGCCTCATGTATATACTCACACAGAAATAGATAAACATGGTCCAATAAATATGGTTAGAGGTAATCAAGGATCATGAATGGTAAATTCACTATAATCCTGGGAAAGAGAATAATGTGTAGGATTTTCTATGTATAAAGGATCAACAAATTTTATCATTGATGATAATTGAAATGGATATGATCTTAATAGATTTGAAAAGGATAGACATGTGAATCATAATTGAAGGAATATCATCAATCATTTCACAAATTATTTCTCAACCATCCCTAATACAGAGGTTAAAGGATTCTCAATGAGTTGATGTTGGAATTAAGAAGAAAGTGGAAGCTATAAGAAATGGGATGTCCTCATATTTCAATGTTAATGAAGATGGTGTTATAAGATATGGGTTATGACTATTTTTACCCTTAAACCATGAGTTAAAGAAGTCCTTATTAGATTATGATCATAGCTTGATATTCAATATCTATCCAAGAAGAACAATATTGTACCATGATCTTTGAGAATTTTATTGGTGGGATTATATAAAGGAGGATATCATAGAATATACATATAGATATCGTGTATGTAATCAAGTTAAAGTGTAAAGGAAAAAATATTAGGGGATAATCGAACCATTACCCACACCTGCATGGATGTGGGAAAACATCACCACAGACTTTGTCATAGGTATACTAAAGACATTAAGAGGAAAACTTCTATCTTTGTTGTAGTATTTCTTCTAAAAATGCTACACATTTCGTTGTGATTTGAATGGAAATATCAAAAGATTTACTTGTATAGATATACATCAGAGAAGTGGTGAGGCTGCATGGTAAACCACTATCAATTGTATCTGACCGAGATTCGAGATTCACCTCCAAGTTATATAAAAGTCTCTAACATTCTATATACACTAATTTTATCTTTATGATGGTTTATCACCCTCAAACTGATGTCCAATCTAAGCGAACTTTCCAGACATATAAGGAAATATTGAGATAATTATCAATTGACTTCAAAGGAGGATGTGGTCAACATGTAACTCTAGTCAAGTTCTCATACAATAATTGTTTACACTCAATCATCCAAATGGATCACTATATTGTTGTTTATGGGATGAGGTGAAAAAACCTACAAGATAGGATGGGGTTAGAGAAATGAAATTTCAAGGTCCGAAAATGGCTGAGGAAATAGTGGAAAAGGATAAGACCATTCAACAACATATCAAGGCTACTCGGAGTCGACATGAGAGCTATGCTAAAAATCATTGACGATATATAGAGTTTGATATTGGAGACATGGTATTACTCCACATATATCCATGAAAGAAAGTGATTATTTTTTGGAAAAAGGGATATATTAGTTCAATAGAAATAAACCCCTTTAATATCCTGGATTGTATCAGATTGGAGGCCTACTAAATTTAACCCCAACACAACATATCTCAGATACATGATGTATTCCATGTATCACTATTGAGGAAGTTCATACCAGACTCCTCACATGTGCTTAATCTAGAGGTGGTAGAATTATAGAATTAACATTTCTATGATGAGGTTTGGATATAAATATTTTATCATAGAGACAAAGTTCTACAAAATAAGATGATTCACCATTTCAATGTGTTATAGAGAAACCAAAATTTTGAAGAAATGACAAGGGAAATAGAAGAGTTGATGAAAAACATTAACCATGATCTATTATATTGTGGTTAATAAAAATTTTGAGGTTGAAATTTCTTAATAGAGAAGATTGTAAATACCCAAACCATTATAAATAAAATTCCCCTTTTGTTTTAATTAAATATCAAATTTAGTAATATGGTTATAGAACGAACATGCACTTCTTTTGATTTATTATACCGAATTATATTTAATGGACCATTTAGTACCATTATCATGCATAATATAATTTTTCAATAGTGATCATATGGTTAGTTTAAATATTTGATCTTTTCATATCTAATTGATACAGAAAAGGAATTGATGACCTCAAAGAGTAGGATCCTACCTAATGAATTACATTTATCAAATATTACATGAGAGATAGCATCACTGGGAATTTTCCTCAGCCAATCCTAATCTTAGATTCAACATTATAAGCATGATAGAAATCATTTATGGGAGAATTTCAAGCTTATGAGGATTACTGCACAAACCATGTTCATTGAAAAACCCCGTGAAAGTTTCATAGTCGCACACCATACCCATAGGAAATTTTCTTTTTTTATTAAATAGATATGTATCAAGACCCTATAAATATGATTATTTAAATTATTTTTTATATAATAGTCAATATATTTTCATCTATTATTGTTACTTTATATATGATGTTTATTTTTATCCAATAAAATGGAAACTGTATTTTTAGGTAATGTTTGAATTAAATTAAGGAATTTATTTCCATTAATTAATCAGTTTTTGGGATAAATATTATTTTAATAAAATATTATTATCAAGTAAACTTTATTACTTATATAAATAACCATATAATTTTTATGAAGTCAAATTTAATTTTTAGTGGTTTTCAAAAACTATTATTGTCAAAAAATATAGAATTTTTTAATTAAGGTTGATTCTTATTATAGAATTGTAAATAAAAATATTTATAGAATAATTTATATATAATGAATATTATTTTTGGATATAGAAAGTTGAAATTATTCAATGGTGTTTTTTTATAATTTTTTGAAACATTCAAATTTTCAGCTAAAAATTAAATAATGTATAAATATAATTTTCATATTATGACATCAAAATGACCCATTAGTGAAGTAATAAATATTATAAAAGGAATTAAATACCAAATATATGTTTTAAATTTAAAAAAATTTGATTTTAACTTAATTTCAATATTTTTATAAATATTTTATTAATCCACCATATTAATAAAATTTTTTTAGGTTTTAAAAACCTTTATTTAATAGTATGGGTCACTTCCAAATTAGAAAGAATGTTATTTATTTAAGTTAGGACCTTATACTTATAAAATAATAAAAAAATACCCATTTGGTATAAATAATGGTAAAAGCATGTGAAGGTTTTTGTTTTTAGTTTTTTTATAATATAGCCTTGGAAACCTATTTTTGAGAAATGATAAAACATTTCCCATACATTTCTTATATAAATCAACCCAAGACCCCACTTATCTTCATGAAAAATTCCTATATCACATCATTACTCTTCCAATCCCCTCTATAGAGTCCTTTCAATGTTCCCCAGGCCCTCAAAGAAGGTCTTACAATATAGTTCGAGTCACACACACATATAAGGGATCCTCACCTTTTCTTATTTATCCATGTTTCCTTATTATCTTATGATTTATATTTCAAATTACTAATATTGGTAAATATATTTCCATGCCTCAAATACGGACTATTTGATTTCAAAATGATGAGGTACCCCTTTCACCTTTATCAACCCACTTTATGATTTTTTAAGAGACACCGTTATGCTGCCAAAATTTCACTTCGATTTTACAAGACAGATCGAATGTGTAATGAATACCATTTCTATTTCCTATCAATGGTATTCACCATTATACACTTATATTTATTAAAATTTGGAATTAAATATATGTATTCTACACTCTTAAATAATTTAATAAAATATTATGATGAATGAATCCATGTTTTAGGGTCTATGTGGAACGCATAAGCATGATAATGAAATGATAGTGAAGGGTGCACCAAGAATTATATAGCACTCTAATGCATTGGGTAATGTTTAGTCTCATGAGACATCCTTTTGGGACTTATAGTGAACCATATTCCTTTATTGGAAATTTTTAATCATGATGTCTTGGTATTTATCCTTGAGTAATGTTTCTGATGTTGTGTCTTATGTGGTTTCACATTTACCATGTTTCCTTTTATGATTATAATGTTATATAATGTGTCATTGTTCATGTTTATGATTATTAATCCATTAATTCTTCATTGATATTCTTAGTGTATATCATGTATTATCTTCTTCTTGTTATGCCCTGTTTATTCCATTACTGGGATTTATAGATCACCCATTTTATATATATATCCCTTGGTTATCCCATTATGTTTTAAATTCAAAGGAATTTTAGGACCACGTTAAATAATATTTATATAAAGATGATTTATTTTTTTATGTTGTTATGTAACATACCAAATTTCCAAAGACACTGGACTTATTATTCTTTCGAGTAGTATTATGAATAATATTATATAAAAAATCATCTACTAATATGAAATAGAGAGCATGTTAATTATAAGGAAATCAATTATATGATAATATTCAAAAATTACACTTTTGGATGGATCATATGCACTTACATAGTCATATTATCTCAGTGAAAAGAGTACAAGTTGACCTAGAGAAAATGAGATAAATAGTTTTCTAGGGGAAACCGAATAAAATCTTTGAGGTGTGAAGTTTCTTGGGGATATCGAGATATTAAAGGAATATAATACATTAATTTTCACACATATAAGATCTAGTCACAAAATTGACTAAGAAGAGTGTGATGTCTATATGGTCTGATGCTTGTGATTTACCTATTTATGAGATGAAAGATAGATTTACTTCAGTGCTAATTCAGATTTTTCAAGATCAAGGTTAGATTTTCATTATTTACTTCTATGTATTAGATTTCAGGTGAGGATAAATCCTTATATAGGTAGATAGAGTTGTGGTCTACATGTCCCCACAGTTGAGGCCACTTGGGAGGAATTAACCAACAAATGATCTCAAGTTAGTTGTGGTTCTCCATGCATTTCACTTTTGGAGACATTAAATATATGGAATGTTTTTTTTTGTATACACGAACTACAAAATCTTCAAGTACATATTTACACAGAAATATCTAAATATGAGGAAGAAAAGGGGGTGGGGTGGGGTTTAATACCTAAAACCTTTTGATATTTATCTTGCCTATACTCTAGCTAAAAGAATTTTTGTGACCGATGCACTAATCAAGAATACTCAGATATATGAAGTTTATTAGGACAGTAGTAAGTGTAATCTTACGGATTTTTTCTATGAGATGCACATATATGTGAAATATAGTTAGAGAAATACCTTTCTATCACTCTTAGTTATGACATATTCCTTATCATATTTATTTAAAATTAGGAAGCTATCTGCTTTCAAGGGCCTAGTCCTACAAGTGAGTGTAGTAGGTGAGGGACATACTCCTTGTTGGACCATATTGAGGTTAAAATCCTTCATTTTCATCGTCACTTATATGTTTCAGTAGACATTAATGACGAGTTAATGTGATATTTTAATTCTTTATCTTGGATGGTGTATGCGATTCTCACCATGAGGTATTATTATATACATTTTTAGTACTGATGTCTGAGTGTGAAAAGATATGTAGCTGGTTTTTCATGAAATGATCTAACTGTTATCATGTGAAGGTAGAACACCAACAAACAACCTATGTTTTACCACATCTACACATTCTTGATTGGAATGGTGATAAAATAATTATTGAATTCATGAGCGGTTTAAATGTCATTTTAAAACCTTTAGTGTGGATGATCTTGGAAGGTTTTATATCCATGGGATAGTATGAATTTTTTGGTCCGGCATATGACCACTTTAGATAGGGATGTGTGGTTTACATCATGGTTCTTGGAAGGGATGTAGATGGAATTAAGTACAAAGGTGATTCTCAAAAAAAACATTCCACCCTCAGACAGATTGATAGTTAGAGCACTCGATACTGGTTCTTGAGGACATGCCACAAGCATGCATCCTGGATTTTGGGGTCTACTAAGAGAGGAACAACATCCTGGTTGAATTATCCTACAACAATAGCCTTTATGAATCTATTCATATGGCTCCTTATGAGACTTTTTATTGTATATCCTTTAGATCAACTATGTAATGTTTTGAGTCCGGAGAGGAAGTTATGCTTGAACCTCGTCCCATTTAGGATACTAAAGAGTATTTTCAGTTGGATTGAAATCAGATGGTTTCTACCAACCTCAACTGAAATCATGTGTTGATATCAATAGATTATATATAGAGATTGAGGTGAGAGATCATTTGTTTTTTATTTATGTCACCGAGTATGGAACTCCAAAAGATCAAAAGACCGTGTAAACTTTCAACATGATATGTCGGGATGTTCCAGATTTTGGAGAGACTTAAATCACTAGCTTATCTGTTAAAGGTACCAAATTATTACCAATACATGCATGAATACTTACATATATTTTAGCTACACCATTATCATTTAGATACATCTCATACCTTTCATCCTGGGGAGGTTTAGTTAGAAGTAGATGCATCCTTTGATGTGCATTAGATACATATTGTGAATCGTAACACAATGTTTCTTTGAAAATGGTCTGTTACTATAATATAATTGATATGGAAGAACATCCATGTGTAGAAAAAGAACTATTATCGGGAGGCTGATGTGCAAGAACAATGTCCAGGGTTGTTCATAGACAATTTTAACCCCCTTTAGAAGGAAATTTGGGGACATTTTTCATTAAGGAACAAGTATTTAATAACCCAGTTATTTATTGAAATATGAATAATTAAATTTCAAAAAATTTTCATTTTAAATTCCAAAAAATGACTTTATGTAAATTCTCTTTGAGTTCATAGGGGAATTAGGACTGTCCAGGGCTAGTTCAGATCCTGGAACCAGCATTGGGATAAAAAAGGCTTGGAAAATTGTAATTAGAAACCTTACAGGGTACGTCACATGGTTACTTCTAACCATGTGATATGGACATATGTAGTATACATTCCATACATTCTAATAACTGGTGAAATTTTAGGAACACACTCATACAAGAAGTTCTACAACTTTTCTAATGGACTGATAAATAGTCTGTGAATGGGTAGAAAATATTTTTCCCACTAACCATGCGGGGTTCCTGTTTCTTTCAAAAAAAGGTGTAGAGTTGCCACACGATTTTGGAAATTGTGTGGACAAACCATGATACCCAAGATGTTTTATGAATATGACAATTTTTTCCCAATTAATCAATCAAATCAAAAATAATTTTTTTTTATTTCTCCTCCTGTACAAAAAATCATCCCTTTAAGAGCTCTCCTTGATGCCTATTGTTGAAATTAAGGAATCTCCTCCATCTATAGTTCAATTCAAAAATTGTTTTTCCTTTTGGATCCATATTGTTATGTTATCAAATCCTTTTATTTCATTATTAATTCTTATTGGTATATTTCTTTCTATATAGGTGAATGATAATATGAACAATATATAGGATCTTTATCCATTATTCAATTTTATCTTTATTTGAGGTGAATAAGGAGATGATATCGGATGAGATATCCTCTAAGAACATATGGTTTGTGGCCTCATTATTTTATTTCAATTTTTAAGTGTTTATATATATATCATTTTGGAAGGCACTAAATTTTCAGAGAGATTCCTTTGAAATGGATTTTAATCCTTAATTGAAATGAATAGGTGAGACCTATGTAATTAATGTGACCATTAATAATTGTTTATAGGGAATGAACCTTGAATTGGAACCACACCTTGGGCGAGTGGAAAATTTATTGGACCACCATTGGTTTTTTGAACTTTATTCACCTTTGAGGTGTGTCATTACCCCTTTTAACTGATGTTAATTGATGAATTTCAATTGTAGTAGAATTGATTGATAAAGGGGGGGTGGAATGACCATGACTCTAGGATCATTACATGTAATAAATTGATTTAGATTGTGGTGTTTGTTATATTGATATTCCCTTGTGAATTAAATAGAATCTTTGCCTTATAAGCATAAACCATTACTAGAGTCACCATCTGAGGTGAGTTTAAATGAATTTTTCTTAGTAATAATCTTGACATAATTAAATTACATAGATTAAATTATTTTGAATTATTGAATTATTATATTCATTGGGTGAAACATGGGTTAATATAATAACATTATGTAAATACTCATTTTACTTCTACCTTGATTAACACAAGTGACACTTGGACACCCAAGCAGACTACTGAATACAAAATCATGGTGGTTCACTATTATATTCCCATGTGATACCTTAACACTATATGGAATAACAAGGATAAAATTTGAGGGTAATTGATCATATATGATTGGAGTGACACTTGGTCCACCTTAGTGGGTCTCCTTGATAATAAACACATGATTGTCTGGTTCTCTTTGAAAGGTGATTCGACCCTGGCTAGTTTGGTGCTCCTAATGTTTGCAACAGATGTTGGTTCTTCCTATTTAAGTGGAATTTTTAAATTCATATGAAGTGAGATATTCCCACCACTACTATTTGGGTAAGTTTCCCCAAGATTATACTTCCTTTCCAAAATACATCTGTTATTTTTAAGATATGAAATCATATTGGTCGGTATCTCCACTATGATATCAGAACCAGATTTGTATTTCATTTAGTTACTCTGAGAATTTTTGTGGTGGTTTAAGTTTCATGATTTCCAACTATGTTTATTTAGATCATAGTAATGGAGAAATTTTGATATAAAGAAGTGGTTTTTTTGATTCTTGGGTGGAATTTTTCCCCTCATGAACAAATTGGTTCGTACGAATACAGTGTGTCAGCATGGAAACATGGGTATTTCCTAAAAGATGGATGTTGGATTGGAAACCAAAGTTAAGGTTCATGACAGAGAAGTTGGTTCTGGTCTAGATGTAGGTCTGGAAGAACCTTTTCATGGTGGTGTTTTCTTTCTTGCAAGGTAGATAATCAGAGGTCGTACATTTGAACTCATAGGAGGGGGGTGGGATGTTAATTACACTACTGGCCTACTAATTAAAAAAACAATTCCTAGATAAAGGCCTGATCAACACCCCCTAAAATAAATGTTCCTAATATATTTAATAAACTTCCGCACGATCCTGGGGGGATGTGTGTTTCTGAAACTGTGATCCCAAGAAGTGAAATTCTAGAGAATCCTAATGAGGCTAAAATGAGTGTGGGAAATGGAATAGAAGATAATGAGAAGAGGTAGGTTTCTGGAGAACAAAATTCAAGTCCACCTTGCTATAGTGAAGGCAATATGGGTTGGGTGAAGGCTACAAGTTTGGTGAGACTTGGAAGAACCAATCCAAATTTTATATTATGTAACCATTTTCAGTGTCTAGAGGTTCAAGGGACAAGACAAGAATTAAAGGGGTAATGTCTCAAGATTATTCTATTAAGTACATATCCTTGTCTATTTTAGTGATGCCATAGAATTCCATTGATCACCATTTTGGAGTTGAGGTGAATGAGGTTCACCAAGATCAAACCAATGGTGAGACCAATCATATGGGTTTCTTGCACCCGAGGGATTCTAAAATGTTTGGAAAAGTTCCACAAGATGGTGGCGTGAGCACTGATGTTCAACATGATAACTATTTTATAGGTATTGATGATATTGTTTATGATTTTGAAAAATTTCCAGTCATGACCTTCATGGATGGGATGATGGTCCTTGAAAATGAGCCCATTGAGGATTGTTTGAGTGATATAGAAAGAGAACCATATGAGAAGGTTTTGGGTGGTAGGCTTCTGAGCTTGAGGATAAATAAGGGTGGGAAGGGAATCTGTAAAAAGGGTAATGATTAACCTTTTTTATTAGAAATTGAGACAATATTTGAAATGAATAAAAATACAAGCAGATGGAAATGATACACATCCTTTCTGGAGGCCACTTATCAGTAGTGCAAGTTTGGTGATATGCTTGAGTAATCCTTGTAATTTATTCTAAGATCAGAAAAAGAAGCGATCGAACAAGTTCAATCACTCAATGCTACCTAAGAACAAGCTACCATAATGACGTGAAGGTCATTAAGAGTGACTATCAAGGAGGATAAATACACCTATATCGAAAACTAGGACCTGAACTAAGATGGGGGATTCAATAATGGGAAGACCATGCTTGAAGATTACTTCCAATCCTAGGATAATATGGCCTTTCAGTTTGACGATATTCTAATAGACGAACTAGGAACATTGTAAAAAATATCTCTTGGAAC
Source organism: Viscum album (assembly GCA_963277665.1). Lineage (NCBI taxonomy): Eukaryota > Viridiplantae > Streptophyta > Magnoliopsida > Santalales > Viscaceae > Viscum > Viscum album. The sequence continues at coordinate 1,543,663,537 of OY728153.1, read as the reverse complement.
ATATTTATGAAGATTGAACATTATATAAACTAAAAAAATTATTCTTTAATGGATCTATTAATTCTTTTTATGGATGAACCAATGGTTTCTCACTTTTCCCTTAAAAGTGTTAGAATAAGAAAAAATTAATTTTTAGTCAGTATAGATATTATAGTAGGGAAACCTGGATTCCAAATAGGAAATTCCAAGGGAGGACCCATGTTCTTAAAGTATTAATGAATAAAATGATATAAATGATGAGGATGCCAAGAAAAATCACATGCTTATATTTGGTTGGTGAATTATAATTTATTTATAGCTTGTTAGTCTTTTTTATTCACATATAATTATGGGGGACACTAGGATATATGCTATGACCTGAGACTTATTATAAATTGTGATACAATTAATTAAATGAACTTGATTATCAAATGAGTCAGAACTGAATTTTCATTCTTATATATTAAATCTGTTTCGAAGTATCTAGTAGTAGATGGGTTTCCATGGGGACCTGATATTTTATGGGTTATTTACTTTTAGTACTTCCATTAAATATTCTATTATTTACTGAACATTGTTTTTATTGTAGGTTCGCTGACTTGATAGAAAACTAATTTTTGGTTGTAGCGTATAAGGAACATATGTCACTCCCTGTTTTGGATGCCGATGGTACCCAAACTGACTATATGAATGTAGGTATAGAAAATGGGAAGTACGCACCTACAGTTTCTTGATTTTTTTTCTAAGGGGCATAGGATAATAAGACCATGTTTAGATTCATGTTTCCATTTGGATCATTTTTTGCCTTTCTTATTTTTGTAACATGTACTATGAACCTTTCATTTGTACCTATTTTTGATTATTTATAAGATAGATAACATGTATCATAGTCTACTATATATGAGATTAATTCTGTATGATTTATATATTTCCGTGTTAATAATTTATCATATGTATGATTCATTTACATATTCCTCTACTCATCAGATATTGATCTATTGTTGTCCTAAAATACGGTGATGAGGTCCTAGTATCCCCACTGACACACCTATTACCTTACTACTAGTTAAAAGCATCTAGTATTTTGAGAGATGCACTTGATTTAATGTGTCCAATCAGGCTTGGGGTGCATTTTAGTTGGATATGGGTCTATGATGTTATAATAGGGTCTGGGATATTCCCCAATTTACATTATCTTTTTGGGTGTATAAAAAACACCTCACATGTTATCTCATGTCCCATGAATGTGACTTGTTTTATCTGAATGTCACACTTGATAGAATTCATGTGAATTTACTCCATTCATAATGTCCCCATCCCAATCCTTATATTTTCTTCATGTTCCGAATTTATCATAGATTAAATGAAAATTTAATAAAAAAACAATACCATAAATTTATTAATATTTCCTTTAAATTCTATATTCATCATGTCCATAAAGATTGAAAGTGTATTAGTAAGTCTACATGGAACCACTAGGAACTTATAATATTTGTATCTCATATGAAATATTGTCATTTGGATACCTTCCTTCTTCACTTTTAGTAGATAATATATAGAATGGTCATTCACCGTAGAGAAGTAATAATCACCATAACACTGATAAAAAAATTCATTAATTCATGGAATGTGATACCTTATTTCTCTATAGTGATCTGATTTTTCTCCCTATAATCGATTACAACCACATTTAACTATTCTTTTTGATAATAAAGAGCTATGAAACAAAACATGGTGATAAACTAGTTTGTATGAAGAAATTTTCTAAACACTTTTTTTACTTTTTTAACTACTCATATTTTATTAGGGTCGTCATATAAGGTCATTTAGATATTGGTGTGTATCTGAGTATGATTTATATTGTGAAGAATATCTCATGATTTTGGGGAATTCCATATGTCTCTTTGGGAAATAAATAAGTATCTTCCCTTAGAATGGGAATTTATGTAAGGTTTATGATTTTTTTAGAATAAATTTTGGAAATATATTATCTTTCACTAGGTACCATCACCAAAACCATTTATGTATTTTCAAAATGAGATTCATGATATTTATTTCTTTTGGGAAAGATGTTGATATAGTTTAGAATATAGAATAAATTTCATATTCATGATAGCTGAAGTGGGATTTATATAACTATAGCCAATACATTCTCATTATTGTGTTAAATTTTACCATGGTAAGGGTTACACGATTATTAGGAAGAATTTTTCCATTTATTATAATGTGAGAAGATCTAAACAATTGGGTTGGAATGATCATACAACTAGGTGTTTTTATGGATATCTCATCTTCAATGTTTCTTGGATGTAATTCAATATTTATAGAAAACATAGAGGATATAATGGAATTTTTATTATTATAAAGAACAAAAAATATAAATTATTCAGTGAATATGATGTTTAACTTGTAAAAAAATCATTATATTGGTCCACAACACTATAAGTGATAGAATAATATTTCACTATAATGCATAGTTTCCATGTTCTATATAATCAGTGAATTAAAACATGATTGATTCCCTGGGAGGTTCCTCCCTTCCCTCCATATCATTAAAAAACTTATTTACAGATATTTGAAATTCATATTCTTGGTGTTCTTCACTCCCACACATAAATAATACCATCATCCCTTTGAGAAAATTTCAGGGATTCTTCATTCAGAATATTTTACATGTGGATGATTGGAAATAAATGAAAAATTAAAATTATTTTTTCTTAAGGTGAAGAAATTATCACTCCACATGTGATCAAAGTGTTTTAGGAAAATAATTATTGTGAAATATAATATTAAAGACTTTACAATAAATTTCAACTTTTATATATTGACGTTGAATTCTTGACCGCTTCCCACCACTGATAATCTTTTCAATCTGAATGTTAACTGACCATAGTAACACCATCCTTCTCAGAATATTAATGTTTAAAAACGATATTTTATATTTAGTTAAATTTTTGTTACATTATAAATGGATTATAAGATCAACTAAATTTCAATAGTCATTGTATTATAAAGGATTATGTGTTTAGTTTCTCATTATTTATAGAAGGTGGAATTTTAACATGGTTTATATTATTCTCCATAGGTGGAGATAGTTGGGTATGTAATACCATGATGTTTTAAACTCCACATTCCATTTCAATTGGAATGTGATTTAGAATATCATTACATTATCCATCATATGGTTTTTTGGTCTTGTTTATCCTTCTTCCCACCATTTTTAATATAACTGATGTTTTCAAAACAAATATATCAACTAAGGATGGATAAAATATTTATCATGATGTGAAATTAAATTCTAAAGGATTTCTCTATTGGTTCCCTAGGTGTTACAATGTCTTCTTCTAAAATGATGCTTCTTGGATCATATAAACTAATATTTCATAACCTTATGAGGGATAATTACTTTATTTTTGTATCCAGAATGATGTATTGTGATGACAATGTTATTTTATCAAGGTATATCCCCCATCTGTTTCAAACATGGTGTGTAGTAAGGATAAATACTAATTCCATGAGTGGAGATAGTCTTAGTACCTAAAAAATCATTTTCAGTGTTACTAACCCTATTTTTTTCTGTAGTAAAACGACAATATAATTTTATTACCTATAAATTTATGTGATTACACAGATACGACAACCTCCATATATTTAAAAAATTAATGATATTTTCATATACATAGATTTAACCTTGGAGTTTTACAATAATTTTTTCGCTTCCCCATTCCCAAATTAACTAAATTGTGCCTATGATATCTACTGTAGTGTCTTAACTTTTCCTTACTTGACTAATACATCATATTTATAATAAATAAAATAGTAGTAATACATTAAATTATCAAATGGTTTAGTATCATTAGAAAATTTTTCTCATATAATTATTTTATATAATAAAAAATCATATTTTAATTCTTTATTCATAGTCATCATGAAGTCCTCCTGTTCTCCCTAGTATATGTGATCACATGGGGATTACCTCAAATAACATAGTGATATGAAATACCTAAAAGGATAGGGATAACATAAAATGATTAACATTATAGTATCAATAGTAAATGAACTTTTATAATCATCATTAATATATAATAGGCGTGGGATCATCCGCAAAATCATGAGGGAACCATTGAAAAAAAAGCAAGGAAAATGTCATATAAAAAATAAAAAAGTGGTTAAATAACACAAATAGTATTAAATAAAGATTATATCATGTTCACACATAAAATATATGTATAAATAATATCAATATAGTTGTGAAAAAAGATAGCATCCTATACATGAATTGTGCACAAAATATCATGAGATATATTACATTGGTCAATGATTTGGGGGGCTATATAATTTTTCCAACCTGTCACATTATAAAAGGAGCATAATAATGAATTCAACATTAAAAGGGAATAGATTGGATTGATTGAGATGAAATAAATCCATGGGAAGGGAATTATTTTCATAACGGCGTCATGGATTACTTATAAATGAATAAGCTTTAAGGATAAAAAATAATAAAGGAAAAATTGTTTTGGACATAAAATATTTTTATAAAAGAGTATACATCATATTTATAACACTAAATATTTTTAAAGGAATCAATGAGATGTTTTAGAACAAGTTATTTTTTAAAATATTGTGAAATGTATAATTGAAATTATATATACGATATAGAGGAATGCATATACCTATGAAATATAATGGTAAATAGACTTTAAAATTATTTTTTAAGTAATTGATAAGATTATTGAATTAAAATAAATAGAATGATGTGAAAATCCCAAAAATAGGGATTTTTTTCAATATCCCCCTTAGCATAAGTTGTGATTTATTTAATCACTTTTCCACCTATTGTATAAAGAATTTAGGTTAACTATATTATGAAATAATAAAGTAATTATATTTAATATTTTCAATATACATAAATTATAATCACTAAAATTTATTTCTTAATTCCCATGGTTATAGGTGAAACATTTTGATATATGTTTCCATTAAAATAAGTCATTTTTATTGAATTTTATGATATTTCATTTTTTACTTGTACATTAATAATATTAGCTCCATATTCTTACTAATATATATACTTATATATGAATATATTATAATTATTTAATTATTATTATCTATGGTCACTGTGATAAGTGGTGAATTGGAAACACACTCATTATTGATTAACCAACCATTAATAAGGTATTGTTGAAAGAGGAGGTAAGAGATGTATAACATATATATATGTTGAAAATTCATTCATTACAGTATTTAAATATAATAAAAATATTTTTATCAAACTGCCTAAATAATTTCCGGGGGATTGTGATAGAATTTAATAAATGGATTTAGGAAGGAAAGGGTAAAAGATAGGGAAAAGAATAATGAATCTTACCATATACATTGGATTATTTCTTATAAGTCTACTAAAGCCTAAAAATCATTTAAATATTTGAATAATGATAGAAAATAAATATTCAATTTTAGTTAATATTGTTAAATTGAGTATATATTTTTGTTTGGTAAATTTATGTGATGTTCTTTTTTAGGTGCTGCCAGAGAATGTTTTTGTACTTTAGGACAAGGGTTTTTAGGATAAAATATTGAATAAAATATCATATCCAATGTAAACCATATAATAGTTAAAATTTAGACATTAATAATTATATTAGTTAAAAAAGTTATTATTCTTGTCAAAACCTTAGCTATACGAATTCATTAGTTTATTGAAAAGAAATTGTAGAAAATGAAAAAAATTCTAATGTAATACATTTGAATTTTGAATTTGTAAAATACATTTCTGGTTTGAAATTTTCATTTCATTAAAAATATATTTCACTTTGAAAAAATTAAATCCAAAATTTATGTAATTGATTAGTTCATTTTTGGACATTGAATGATATATTTTAAAAAACTATTTAAAAGCAGACATTATGTTTACGATTCACCTAAAAATTGAATTTTAAATAAAAGTAAAAAAATAGAGAATTTCAATGTAGTGACATTAATATTGACATTCCATATATAAATATTATTTAATAACATATAGAATTATAATAATTAGAATAAAAATTATGATTTTTATGAATTTCTTAAAATAATTTTTATTTAAAAATATTTATAATTTTGTTTATTTATAAATAATGATATGTATATAGTGGACTTCAAATAATTATAATTTCAGAAATTACTCAGGGTAAATATTATTTATATGGAAGTTCACTATTTTGAGGATTTTTTACTATTCTAATTGTATATATTCTATTCCTAATGGTTGTGCTAATATTCTAATCGTCATATCTCTTTTCCAATGGCCATATTTCCTACCATAAATTTCCTATAATTAAATCATTTATCATCAATTTCAATTAAATTCTAGGTTCTATATTTTTTAATCCTAAAACAACGATTAGATTTCTAACATTATGTATCATTTTTATATGTTCATTCCAGAGTGTGATTATTCTAGAAGATCAATGTGATCCACATTTTTGATTTATAATTGTCCTATATTTTTCTATTCATTTCCCCATTATATTAATTTTCATATTCATGGATACATTTATTTTGTAAATTTAATTTCATCAATTAGTGAATTATATTATTATGTTGTTTCATGTATGTAAACTAAATTTTATTTATAAATAATAAATATATTATTTATTGAGAAGGAAATGTGAATATATATAAAATATTAGGATTTCGTATTAACATTTCTACTAATATATTATTTGGTCATCTTAAATAATATATAATATTAAAATATTTCAAATTATAAATCATAGAGTAGTTATATAAATCCATAATTTTGGAGTATTTGGATGCTTTTCTCTTTTATATCCCCTAGGTGATAGTGTGAAAAATTGGTGGGATCAAAATAAAAAATGAACTTCTAATTCTAAAGTTTATAAATTTGATTTTAATATCATGAATATATAATAAATTTAAAATACTCAATGTTTCTAAATTATATACTTCATATATATAGATCCTCTCTTTTTGTTAATTGAAAATGATAATCCCTTCTTGTAAAAACAAGATATAAAAAAGTGAAATTTACGGTTATGGCATGAACAAAATAATAATTATCCAAATATTGTATATATCCACCTAGTAAAGTAAGATCATAATCCATATCCTTTAATGGAGAAAATAATTCTCCACTTATAACAGAAATATCTATTTTAAAATTTTTCAATTCCCACCTATTATATATACAGGGGTTCTCTACACAAATATGTAAACTAAAACCTTATATAAAAAACAAATGAGTCAATTTTGGTGAAATTGAAACCTATAATCTTCACATTTAGATCCATTGATTTGTTCACTTTGAGAAAAAATCTCACCTTTTAGTATAAACATGAATTGAATTATATGTTATAACTATGAGGGAAAAAATATGATTATAATGATGTAAGGAATAACCTTTTAAAAAAATATATAATGGCGAGTATAATGTTTTAATTAATATAAAAAATAACATGTAATTTAAGGATTCCCACTAAAATTGATGACATCATACAACATATCTATTTAGTAATCAAGGTGTCATATATTAGTAAGCATTTATTAAAATTTTTCATTCGTCTTAACATGTAGTTATTTAGGATGTTAATATTTCAAATCCATTAAGTAAACTTTCAAATTAAAAATGATCGTTTTATTTTTTTCTTCCATATGTAAGAGGTGTATAAATATTTCATGAGATTCTTTATGGCGATTTTGAGTTTTTGAAGAAGGATCTCATGGAAGTTTGATTTTATGGGGATGAATATTTTTTTTCGTGAGTTTGTAAAAAATTGAAAATAAAAAAACCCACCTATACTTCATAAGGTTGACTTCCTATACTGTAGGATTCATGTAGTGTTATCCATATAAGATTCATTTTTCCTCTAAAATTGATAATTTAAAATGGAATGGAAACTTTATGAATATATTTAGGGAATCTACAATATAAATTTTTTATATCGTAAGGATGATTTTATTCTTTGTAATATAAATCATAGTACATTGTAAGGAAAAATATTTAACATCCCGAGTTTTCAAAGTAAACATTATACTAAATAGCATATATAAAAGGCCACATCAAGCTTAAATATTATTATTTAAATTTTACTATAATAACCTAGAAATTATAATGGAGGGTATTAACATGATTAACTAAATTTATGAATATGTGGTTTACACATGTATATAAAATTAATTATTTTTCCAATTAATTATAAATGAAAATAAATCCCTTTTTAAATATAAAAAGAAATAATTTTCTAAAATTCTATTTAAATTTTCAGAAATGTGACTCATACTACGAAATAAAAGAATCAATATTGTGTAATTATATTAATTAACATTATAATATATTAAATCTTATGTATAACATTTACTTTATGTGTTTTCCAAACATGATATATGAACAAATCGAATTATACATAGAAAAACTATTTTTCTAAACATATAGTTTTGATGCCTTTTGATGATGCAATTATTTTAAATTTAGTTTTTATAACCTTTGTAAATTATATTTCTAAAAATAATCTTCTTGTTTTTAGTTGGAATATAATAATTTAATTTGGTTTAATTTTTGATTTTTTCTTATAAATTTTATGTTTTGAAGACTAATGAAAATTATTGAATTTTTAGATAAAAAGATTTTTTTAATTTCAATATTTTAGAGTGTTAAATTATAATTTTAATTAATTATAAAGAATAATTATATCAATTTAATATTATTTAATTCTATTTAATATATTTCAATCAATTTCACAATGAAATTTGATATAAAAACCTTATGAACTTTCAATCATTTTTACCTTAAAAACCCATTTTCTTATTTTATTAACATGATTAATTTTTAATTACTTTATGAGATTCCTATGTTTATAATTTTAAAAAATGGATTAAATATCTTTAATCCAATGTTAATAATTTATTAAATAGGTCCCTTTTATTTTTGGACAATATTAATAGTAACTTTAATATTTTTTATTTACTTGTAGAAGGGTAAATCAGGTAATTAAGGGTAAAAATAATATTATAAATATTATAAAATTACCCTAACAAATGTAATAATATTATTGGTTGACTATTTTTGGTACCTAGGAATTTATTCATCAGTTTTGAGTCCATTTAAGGCATTTTGGATGACAATATATCCTTTATAATATTAAATTCAACGGAATTCCATTTTTGTTATACTTTTGTTTTTAAGAAGCAAAATATTTTTAATATGACATAATAGAGGGGGTATATTATACTATAAATAGTATTATGAAAGATAAATATTTATATTTTTCATGATAAATTATTTTTAATTTTTAGGGAATAAATAAATTAATTAATGTCTTGCACAACAATGATGTAGTAATTGTTTAATTAAAGAAATATTAAATAAATGATATGAAAAAAATTAAAATAAATATAATATAATATAATTGTTTGTATAAACAAATTTTATAGAATAATTTGAAATTTTTTTGATGTATTAACGTAATTTTTTATATATAATATTGTTATGGTATTTTTAAAAAGTCATGTAATGAATAGTGTAAAAATCAAAATTATTGATATTTTCAAATAAAAAATATTTAATTAAATGATATAAAATCACTAAAAATATTAATTTCATAAAACTGACTTGGATATGTCTTAATATTTCATCCATAATTCCTTTATAGGATTTTTGTAATTTTATTACAATTATATTAACCCTAAAAGTGTAAATTCAATGATATGAAAGTAAGAATTAAAAAGGATAGACACGGGTCAAAACTAAATGAAAATGATAAAAAAATTTAGTAGTTTTTTAATTTTTATTGGATGAATTTATTTAACCCATACATGAATTATATTTTTAAAAAATTATTTCCAATCAATTTTTTTATAAAAATTAATATAAAATAATTTAATAATTTGAATAATTCTAAGAGCACCTTCTCCTCTCCAATAAAAGAGAGCATATTATTCTCATTTATATACTTATCAAAACCTTTTTAGATCAGAAAAGATATTCCAAAATACTTTTATAGGATCCATATACACATTATATAGATATTATTTGAGGTATAACACTCCCTTAGGGGTGTTAAAAAAGGATATCATCTGAAGAAGAGGTATTATTTTAATTAAGTGATTCTATTTTATTTGTTCTTCCAATTCCCTAAAATATTATTCGACCATAAATAAATAATAAATACAGAATCCTAAATATAAAAAAATTTATTTTTTCAATACCATCTTCAAAACTTAACTCAACCTCCATCAAATGAGAAAATAATTATTCATTCATGCGTACAACAGACTACCACCTCACAAACAAATATTATTCATTTTCCATAAGTAAATCTCAAGACTGGTTATAATGATGTAAATAATGTTTATATATAATATTAATTATACATTTATTATTATTAATTAAAAATATATAATTTATGTTATTACCTTTCTGGGAATATAAAAATGATAAGGTCATTCGAGCATGAGTGTGAACTTCCAGCTCCAAAATACGATGTGATTCATTTTTACTCACCACATCAAATGGATGATATATATAATTATATTTAAATGATTAATATGATATTTATTATATTATTATCATTATATAAGAATAATATAATAATTAATTTCCTTCTATAATAATCCTTGAAAAATGGAAATGTTATGCCTTCATATGAATTGCCTATCGTCTCCAAGATTATAACATTATTCCTTTTTCATAACCATGCATAAATGGATTTATTTAAAATTATAATATTTTTATAAAATATATAATTATTTCATACATTTTATTCTTTTGATGATGGAGTAATTTTAATTTTACTATTGACATCATACCAAATTCATTTTGGGCTCAACTACCGAATATCGTCCAAACGTACGACATAAACATAAATAATTAAGTTATTGTTACAAAATGAAAATAAGTGATTTAAAATGAATAATAAACTTTAAATAGGTTATTACTAATTTAAATAATTAACCTTTTTTATTATTTATAAAAAAATTTTTTACATGACAATTTAGACTTAGGGTAAGGGAATTTATTTTAAAAATCACTTTTAATGTTACTATATAAACTATTTTTTTGTAGAAGACAAAATGAAAATTTTAACTTATAAGGCATGTATCATATCTCCCAATTTTATTACACGTTATAAAATTTATTTTTTCTTTATAATTTTTCATATTTTTTGAATAAAATTATTTCATTATTATGTTCATAGTTTTTAAAATAAAAAAAATAAAATAAAATGGTATTTTGATATCTGAAAGCGTTTTAGATATGGGTTTAAAATAGTTTCCAAGAGTTTTATCCATGATTTATTCCTATTAATTATATAAGATGGTTATATCCCCATTATAGCTCACAGGTTATACCAACGTAGCTTATGTGATGGGTGGAGCCCCATTATTTCTCATGAGAAACAGGTGATCCAGATATATCTTATAAGATGGGTGATCCTCATTATAACTCTCAAATGATTTGTGTACTCTAAATATGGAATTATACTATATGATTATTCCATTTTAAGGTTGAATGTATTTGTGATATGGTCATTATGTCCCAAGGAACCTATTATATTTTTCTATTATTTCTAGCGAGTCTTTAATAAAAAGGTTTCTAATGTTTTTCCATGTTTTCCCAAGTACGGCGATTTAAATTACTCATTTCCCTTGTTGAGATTTTTTTTCACATAATTTTTTTTAAAATGTTTAAAATATGATTTATGAAATAACAGGGAGAAGGATGAGAGAAATGTGATAATATTTAATATTTTTCATAAAGATAAATCATGTTTTATTTTTTAATGTTTTATATTTTTGAAGAAATGGATACTGGTTTTGTAATATCCACACTTTATAAATATAGGATGTTATGTATTAAATATTTGTTAAAATATCTAAAACCCTAAACTTGAAAATATCCTCAATATGATAAAATGGAAATTCTTCAACATAACTCAATATTATCTAATGTTTATGCCCAAGTCCTCATAGTCAGTATCAAACTGTGGTTTGGAAAACTTTGGAGATTGAGATGTTTTTTGAAATAAATGGATAAAATCATCAATGTAAAATTTTAAGGTTGGTCATGTGTTTAGTTTCTTATAAACCCTTTTTAGTATTTATTTTATGAAATTATAAATTGTTTAATGGTATTTTTGGAGACATTTATTTTTAAGATAATTATTTCTTATTTCAATTTGTGATGGGAAATTAAAGCTATAAGGTAACCTTAAATTTGAATAAAACTACCAAAATATGAATTAAAATTTTAATTTATTAAATAATAATTATATAGTTTTAGAAAATGCAAAACTCATAGGATGGGGACCACACATCATGTTCAGCAAGGCATCATGAATCAAACCCACAACCAAAGAGTAATAAGGATGAATTTCCTAACACTTGTCTACATGAAATCCCAGTTTTTATTAAAATTTATTTTTAGTTAAATTATTTTATGGATAAAGAATATGGTTATTTTTGGAAGATATGTTTTCTTTTATAGATAACCTTGGGATTGGGAAATTATTTGGTAATTATTTGATTAATGATGTTTTGAAAGGATTTTTCTATTTTAAGATCATACAAGATTAAGGTAAAAATAAAAATTTTGGATTATATTGGTTGAATAATGGTTTAATTACATTTTAGAGGAAAATATTTTTTTATAGTTATTTTGGTTATTTATGAAAATGGATAGAAAACATAGAGATTATTTGATTAGATAATTAAATTTTTTTATAAGACATTAAGAGTGATTAATGTTATTTGGAAGACTATGTGATCAAATCTGTTTTATTATCAGGTGTCAATTTTTGTATAGAAAGTTTTTTAGGAATTTTAAGGATAGTCATTTGTTGAATGATCCATGTGGAACTTTGGGTTTCACCGTTGAAATTCGGAGATTAAATTAGATTTTCTTCACATAAAGGTTTATTTTTTTGGGTAATTATATTAACTCATCCTAAATATTTTGGTTTGGTTAATTCCAAAATATATGTGTAATAGATTTTTATATTATTTTTTTGGATTAAGTGATTCTCTATAATTTGATTTGAGTGCTTCATGCATGAAAAATTCAACTAGTATACTATTCATTTAGGGAAAAAGATGAGTTTTTGGTGTTAGTTAATTAAAGGATTTAACTCTGCATTAGAAGTAATTATGTTTTCTTATGTTCTTAGATTGCGTAGTAAAATAATTCCTTGAATCTATGAAAATAATAATGAAACATAAACTTTATTTGTAAATTTTCATACTCGGAAACCAATAACATTTTAACATATCACATATTTATGTTTTGTGATTCGTATTATTTGAATTACCATGATCTCAAACACTCTACATTAGAACATTATAGTTAATTTTCTCTTCCATGTATAAGTTTTCTTTCATGGAACCCTAGTATGTGTAATCTTAGGTGAACATTGTACATCCATGCTTTTCATTTAATGTGTAAGTTTTGATAATTTTTTATCCAATATGGGATTTAAATAAAGGTATTTTGAAAATAAAAACCACTGGTTGTTTATCATGATTTCAAATTGATAGAACACAATTTATCAATGGGTTCTTGATAATGTAACATCCCAATTTTTTATAAGGAAACACAATGTTCGATAGCATACATGCTACGCCACATAAGTCTTAAATATTATTATTTAAATGTTACCTTTATACCCTGTTGGTTATAATGGAAGATATGAACATGATTAAATTAATTATGATTTTAGGGTTTACACATGTATACATAATTAATCATTTTTTCAATTATTTATAAATGAAAATAATAGCCTTTTTCAAAATAAAAGTAAATGTTTTTTCTAAAAGCTATTAAAATAAAAAAATGTGTTTTATACTATAAAAAACAAATCACTCTTGTTTTATTATATTAATAAAATTTATAATATATTAAATATAATTTTTTACATTCATATTATGTGTTTTATATACATTATAATTGAAAAAATCAAATTTTACGCATAAAAGATGTATTTTCCCCAAAAGGCATTTTTGTCTCCTTTTGATGGTGAATTTGTTTTAAATATATTTTTTCACTTGTTTAAATTATATTATATATAATAAACATATTATTTGCATGAATAATATCAAAATTTAGTTAGATTGATATTTAGATATTTTTTTGATAAGTTTCATTTTGTAAAAAATAATGAAAATTTATTGCCATTTTAATTAAAAAATATTTTTTCATCTAAAACGTTTATAGTTTTAAATTATAATTTCAATTAGTTTAAAAGTATAATTAGATAAATTTTATAGCATGTAATCTTATTTATCTCATTTTAATCAATTATAAATTGAAATTGGATATAAAAACAATGTGATTATTTGAATGTTTTAACTTTAAAACTAAGTTTTATCATTCGGTCAATGGGATAAATTTTTAATTAATTTCTGATTTTTTTTAGTTTTTTAAAAAGGTTTCCATATTTGGTATAAATTGTTTCATATTTATCAAATAGGTCCCTTTTATTTTTGTAAAATATAAATTTTAAATTTAGTATTTTTATTACCATGATTAAGGGTAAATTCATTAATTGAGGGTAAAAATATTAATAGAAACATTATAAAATTACAATAACATATGTAATAAATTTTTTATGAGTATTTTTCAACCCCATGAATTAATATAATTGTTATGAAATTATTTATGACATTTTTGTTGAGAATATAACCTTTATAATATTATATTCAAAAGGAAAGTCAATTTTGTTAATCTTTTGTTTTTAACAAGTGAAATATTATTAATATGTTACTATATAGGGGGTCTATCCATCTATAAATACTAATTTTAAAATTTAAATTTTATATTGATCCTGAGAATTTATTCTTATATTTTATTTAATAAAAAATTAAAATAAAGGTTTACAAAATGATAATGTATTAAATGTTTAGTTAAAGGATATATCAAATAAATGATATTAAAAATATTAAAATAAATATAATAAGAGATAATTATTTTATCCCTTGATTATCTATATTAATTAGTCATTTTAGTCATTTTCTAAATTAGTTAGTTTTAATATATCATATTTTTGTGATATTCTTAAAAGAATCAAGAAATGAATAGTGTCAAAATTGACATTATTGATATTTCAAAATAAATTATATTTTATCAAATTATATAAAATATATAAATTATATATTTCTGAAAACGTAATGGCATAAGTCTCTAAATCACATCAACGACTAAATTATTTGTCCTTTATAATTTTGAAGTTATTATATTTTCCCACAAAGCGTAAATTACATGATATCATAGTATGAATTTATAAAGTTAAATAATGGTTAAAACCAAAATATAAGTATTAAAAAATAGTCAAAACATTTATAATAATCATTAGATGATTTTATAAAGTCCCATATTAAACCTATCTTGGAAATAAAATTTCTTAGACCCATTTGGAATATAAAATCAATTTATATTAATTTAATAATTTAATGAATTCCAAGGGTACCCCTCCTCTCTCTTATAAATTTTCACCATTCATATAATTTAAATACACATAAAAACATTTTGGTTTGGAAAATATCTTCCAAAATCCCTGTTTATTTTCCCTACCCAAATTCTAGAGCTCTTAGTTTAGGTAGAATTCTCCATCAGAGGTGTTAATGTGTTAAGAAAAGGTGACCGTTCAAAGATGAGGAATTGTTTTAGTTAAGTGTTTCTACGTTTTTTCTTTTCAACTTAGTTTAAATATTTCTAAAATATTATTAATTAATAAATCAGTTTTCCCAAATATAATTAGATGTTATTATGTAAATATCATCATCAATACCCTTTTAACATTCTTTAAAATGTGAAAACTGTTATTTTTTCATGTGTACGATGAACTACCACCTCACAAACCAATATCATTCGTTTTCGATCACTGTCTCTCCATAATTTTTTCAATGATAGAATCAATGTCTATCTATGATATTAAATAAATATTTGTCATTATTAATTAGTTTTATATCATTTATTTTCTTACATTTCTATGCACATAAAATTGATAATGTCATTCATGCGTACGTGTGAACAATCACCTCCACAACGTGATGTGATTCATTTTTCATCACCACATCACAATGATGATATAAAAATATAAGTATGATTAAATGAATAATATTGTAGTTATTATATTATTAAAATTTTATATGTAGAATATAATAATTATCTTGTTTCTTTAATGATCGTTTAAAAATATAAATATTACTTATGCATACGTTTGACCTACCATCTCCATGATTATAACACTGTTCTATTTTCATAACCATATATAAATGTATTGATTAAAAAGTATAATTGATATATAAAAGTGATTATTATTTCATGGATATTATTTTTTAGATGACATACTAATTCCACTTTGACTATTAACATCATTCCAAATTCAATTTGGACTCAGGTAATAAATATCTCCAAAATGTACAACATGAACATAAATATTTACGTATTTATTATGAAATGATAATAAGTTATTTAAAAGAAATAATAAAATTTAAAATGGTCATTAAATAGAAAAAATTAATGTATGTTTATTAGTCATGAAGCTAATTATTTTACGTGAGAGGTCGAACTTAGGGTAGGGGACTTTCATTAAAAACCCTCTTTTAATGTTACTCTTTCAACTAGTTATTTAAAAAAGTTATAAGGATTTTTTTTGAACATATATGGTGAGAGTGGTATCTCCCACTTTCATGGAGGATTATTACACTATATTTTTATTTATATGTTTGTATAGTTCTTTTGAATACAGTTGTGTCATTATTATATGGGTGGTTTTGGGAATTTAAAAAATATTTTTATAAGAAAATGATATTTTGATATACAAAAGTTTTTTTACACATGGGTTTAATAAATTATTTGTAATTCGTTTCCATGTTTTCACTGGAGTAACAATTTACTTTCTATTTTTTACCTTAATAAGATTTTTTTACTTATGCCATGTTTAAAAAAAAATCACAACATTTATAGAATATTAGTTATAAGGATGAGATCAAGGGATAATTGAGAATATTTTTCAAAAAGAGAAATCATGATCTTTTTTTAACTTTTATATTTTGGATGAAATATATTATACATTATTAGAATCTACTTTGTATAAATATGTGATGTCATGTGTAAACGATATCCTAAATTATGTAAACCCTAAACCTAAAAATACTCCCAATATGTGAGAATGTATATTCTTGAGTAAAACTCAATATTAAGTAATTATTAGGGCCGAGTCCTTACAAAATAGATTTCTAAGGATGAATAACTACATCAAGGTGGATAGATATATAAGGATCATCCGAAAATTGTAAGATTCATTCTATAATTATCATATCCAAATCATTTGTACAGTTCTTTAATATTCATTTTACTATAACTTTAAATCACATTGAAAGAAATTATGAAAAGGGAAATGGAAAATAGTAATATTTTGTAATAATGAATTACTGAAAAATTTCAATCAAAATGTTTTGAATGATATTGATCATAAAAAATATTTTTCTATAATATTTTTCTATATGTATTAGATTTAAGGATTATTAAGATAAAAATTATTTCAATATGAGATATTTTTGATGATCTATACTGGGAAATAATGTTGCATGACACAATAAAATAATAATTCCAACAATGATTGAACTTAAATACCACTGTATTTGATAGAATATTTTAAGAAAGAAAAATTTATAGATTCAATAAAATTTATTTCTAAAAGTTTACGTGGATAAAATGAAGATATTCTTTAGATATTTAATGTACATTGAAATTAAAGTGTTTGAATTTATTCACCCTATTTTTTTATAATTCTTAAAGGAAATTTAATAAAGGAATAAATCATGGGATTTTCTATAAATTATTATTTCAAAATTATTCATATTTATAGTGAATACAAAATGGATTAGTGAAGATGATTTTTCTTTTAATTTAGGAAATTTAGGATATCCTAATACTCTACTATATGCATGAAAGGGAAGAAGAAGAATATAAAAATTTTATGCATCAATTATTCATGATGTGGTTGAGGAATGAAAATTATAATGTTATAATTCATGGACATACTAAGGGGGAAGAATATCATATTCAGGATTCATGCTTCCTTGATTTGAATATTATTTTTAATTATCGAGTAGAGAGGAAAATGTAAAAATTATTGAATCAATATTTTTATAGTTTGTGAATAAATTTAACAAAATCATATATTTTATGTTGAATAAACTCATTGATTTCTGAGGATCATATTAAAATTTAGGAGTGGGAGAATTATATTACAACTGGGGATTTATTTTCAAACAACACCATTCTTATTATATTTGATGTGACTGATTATTTCCCTGGATAAGTGAATTATACCATATTAAACCGTTGTACATGAATAAAACTGTATTTCTAATCACTAATATTTAATACTAATAATAAAAATAAATTTAAAGCTATAGTTAAACTCATAAAGAAGTATTCCACCACACTAAGACCAATCAATGTAAATCTTTCTTTTACACTTATTATTTTTTATTATTACTGCATACATGTGAGTAAGATATTATGATTTATGATCCCGATTTTAATCAGTCAGAGCGTATTATTTTAGTTGAAATGTTAAAATCCAAACCACTAATTCACCCCCGATAGTGATTAACAAACATGGTATCTAAAAATATTCTTAAACCTATTCTACATTCCCTCCAAGATCATTAATTTTAATAATGTATTGATAATATATTTTTATTGATAAATATAGGTGTTCCCTTTATTAAAGGGAATAATATTCAAAGAAGGAAGAATAAAATACACCCCTCTATACTATCATAAGGTCTCTAGGTAATTGATGTTTTGGATATGGGTTTCTAACCTCTCGATTGATATTCCATGATTACTTTTGTATATAATATAAATTTATTGGAATATGGGGAACCAAAGATTTTAATTCTATTTTCACTGACTGATAAATATTAACCAAAAGTGTTGGGGACTTTTATAGAAAAATAAATGTTTCAATAACTATAAAAAAATTATGAAGGGAATGTCAATATTCAAGAATCCAATAGAAAAATATGGAGGTCCATGAATGAATATATCAATAAGGATAAATAAAATAATGTTAATGAACATTTGAAAAATGTTAATGAAATTTTTAGTAACATGAGAGGCTTTTTTATATGTTGGAAGATTAAATTATTTTCAAAATGTAAATGAGTATCTTTACAAATTTATTTTGTTCCTTTGATTTCAACTATTTATGATATGCATGATCATTCCCTTCATGAGTTATTGAATACACATCCTAATTACGAGGTGAGATAACCTATAATTTTTATGAAGTTGTATAAATATTATATAACATTAAAATCTAGGATCAAGTTGATGATCAAGGAGGATGAAGATAAATCCTCCAATGATTCGGAATAATATGATGAGAGTTATGAGAATAAAAAATAAATGTGGGCTACAACCCTAAAACTCCTAAAAATATAATGTTAAAAGATAGAAAAAACTCAATTTCAAATTCTTTTAGTATGGGAAAATGGAAGAAATTTTATTAGGATTTCCATTAAAGAAGTAGAATGAGGAGTATAATGGTGAATAGTATAATGATATGTCCTTATGAAATTCAATTTCTAGATCATCTAAATAAAATATGTAGTCTAATTAATATAGAAATAGTATCCAAGGTCGAAATAAATCAGTATAGTGAGTGAGGAAAAAAAAGACTAGTTTTTATGGATTTTTGATACTATGAATGAACAAGATAGAAGTGTCATCAATTTTATGACACTAATAGAAATAAATAATTATTATTTATTACATAATAATAAGAATGAAAATAAACCTATATGTAAAACATGATGGTAACTGAGATTCAGGTTGTCCGAGAGAGAAATAATCTACCTACGAAATTAGTTAAATCACAAAAGGGAAATGTAATAGGATTAATAAATATTAATAATTATTTCATATTAGAGATAATGAACACATTTATGAGATCAATTTTAACAAAGTTATAGTGGGTTAGTTATAAATAATTAAAAAATAATAATATAAAGTTAAAAATGTTGTACAAGATTAATAATTTAATATGGATGAGTATATTTTTATTATGTTTGAAAATAAACCTAGAAAAATGATGAAGGAAAATAATATTAAAAATAATATAGAAGTAAAGGATGATTCCCCCTTGTAAGCCAAAAATTGATGTGCAACAGTTCACATAAAACCCATACATATATTCCAATAAAACATGAAATTTTTAATAGCCAATAATGTATCATTTGAATTTTAATATGAGATAACATGGGTTATCAAAAAAATGAGAATAAATGTCTTCTAACAAAGGTATTTTGGAATAGTTAAAATAATGGATATTTTAATTTCTACTAAAAATAGTGTCTTGGACAACAAAAAATATTATGAATAATTCTACAAATAGACAAATAGTTTACTAAAATAATTGACAAAATATGTTATTTTTAGTGGCATATTATTGTTTGTATGTAAGAAATATATTTTCCGGTAAAACTTTTCTCCCTCAGGGAACTATAGAAGGCCAAAATTTGGGGGAGATATCTAGATAACAACAACAACAACCCTATGTAGTAGCTGGATATAGTTGGATGCCAAATAATGGTACTTATTGAGATGTATATTAGATTTCGTGAAGATATTTATATAATATTTTATCATTAATTCATAAAAAAAATTGGCCTTATATCTAGTTAAAACACATTATATCAAAAAATAATAGAAGACACAAAATAGAATAATGTTAGAGAAATCAATGATTCTAGAGGTTTCTCTCAAAGATATTAAGGGGTGGAAGTTATTTTTTCTTGATAGTGGGTTCTTGTCACATATTTTTGGAAATTAAATGATCTTTAATTACATTTAATAACTTTATGGTGGAATTTTTACCTTAGTTTATGACTATTATTTGAACATTAAGGGTTTTTAATAGTTGAATATGAGAATCATAGATTGAAATCAGGTTATGTTTTTTTATTTATGGCCTCTATCTGAAACTATTGTGTGTGAGTCGTTTATGTGATAAGGGTAATGAGTATATATCCTAGGAAAGATCCAATATTCTTAAAAGTTCCAATTATAGAATAATCATCACAAAAATAGTAATAAAAAATGGTAATATATTTCAAATATGGGATCCAGGATATTAAAATTATCTCCATGTTTTGGAAGAGAAAAATATTCAAAAAGATCATACCAATCCTTGATAAGTAATTTTAAAAAAAATATAAAAATAATGTTTCATGTGAGTTCTACCCTAATTTACAAGAGACAGAGACCATATTAGGTCCACATTTTATAACATAAATATTAATCAAGGGATGAATAAGAGAGTTTAGATACAATAAACTTGATCACTAAGTTAGTTAAATCATATTTTTGTGGTATTATATGTTGTACCAATCCAATAATTATGAATTTTATTTTAATTTATTCATTAACTATTATACATTAATGAAAAACCTTTTCAACATAAAAAACATGTCACAAGTAATGGAGATGTCTAAATTTCTAGAAGATAATATGAAAGAGATCCTGAAGTTCATATTTGAAATATAAAAAAGGAAAATAGAAATGAGTTTATTGGGGTTTCATTTGAATATATTTAGAAATATTGGATAATGACACAAAATTGTTCCCCCGATACTCCTTATTATAATGGATTTTTATAAATAATAAGAAAATATATTTTTGGAATAAGAATTATACTTGTAGATTTGTTTAGAAGGTAAAAAATTTCAATACAAAGTTTTTTTTGTATATAAATGCACATTCTCGACCAGTGTGATCTAAAACCTAACTCAAAACGTACCTCATATGAGATGTGTTATAAACTGAAGGTAAAAGTGAGACATTTAAAAGTATATAGCTGTTGTTTCATAAATAATAAGTAAATTAAATATTGGTAAATTTGTTGATAATGTTTAGAAAGTTGTATTTTTTGGGATGATTTGCATTCTCAGTTCAACACTCTCTCTTAGAAATTATATAGGGAAATCGAATATGATAAACATAAATTGTTTTTTAATGGTTCTTTTATTTTTTTAGTGCATGAACTATGGTTTCTCACTTTTTCCTTAAAATCATTTTCTATAATAAAAAGTTAATTTTTAGTCAGACGTATTTCATAAGAAATTTTTAAAAGGAAAGGTTTATAGTTGAAGGACTATGAGTATTCATAGAGTTATACATTTTTTGGTTTGAATATAATTGAAATTAATAACAAATACATTCAAATTAACCAATTTTAAATGATCTACATGAAAAAACAAGAAAAATTGGTTCATATTTAGTGTACATTATGATTAAAAAACAAAATGTTATCAAAAAAATATGATCATAAAAGTGATGAAGAGGATACTACTCATAGGCAGTATAAAATTTATCAAATGGATTTTAAATATACCTTCTTGAATTGTGATATGGAAACTATGGTTCATGTTGAAAATCTTGAATGGTTTTTAATTTCCAATGATAGTTCTAAAGTGTTAAAGCTAATGATGGATTTATATTATTTGAAACATTCCACCATGGATTAGTATTCAATGATGGATCTTTTCATCAAGGATATAAAATTTTCAAATGATAATTGTACAATAATTTGTTTATAAAATAATTTTAACCAGGAAATCACATTGTGAGTTTTTATGATTACAAAAAATATTTATAGACAATCAAGAGTGTGCACATAGATATTTTTATAATAAAATCTATAAGAACAATGATATGTCCTTACTGGGAGTTCAGAGATACATCCCATGATTTTATGCTCTATAAGAATAAAATTTCACTTCTCTATCCAAAGAGAAGTATATAAGAGAATTATTAATAAAATATTAGATGGATTTCTTCAGTTTATCACCAACACCAATACATATTTGGGGAAAATTAACCATTGATTCCAAATATTATAATGTAAATAAAAAATTATCTAGAATATTGATTTGTATCAATCCTTACCTAAATAAATCATGACTATATATTTTATGTGTGGTGAGTTTATTTGGGAGATGTCATGGTGATTATAAAGAATAACGATTTATTGTCGTTAAAAGTGTCTA
Source organism: Viscum album (assembly GCA_963277665.1). Classification (NCBI taxonomy): domain Eukaryota; kingdom Viridiplantae; phylum Streptophyta; class Magnoliopsida; order Santalales; family Viscaceae; genus Viscum; species Viscum album. Next base: position 1,543,640,494 of record OY728153.1, on the reverse strand, counting down.
TATGCCTTGACCCCCTCCACAAAAGGTGTACCCCTCATGGGATGACAATGTGAGAAGTGAGATAGTGACCCCAGTGTCCCACTTCCAGTAGACCCCAGGATGACTACTATCACTATGGGTATAGTAAACACACAAATGAGATGCATTGCCCTCTAAGAGAAAACATGAAAAAGAGAGAGATATGATAGAATCCAACCAACTAAAACTCAACATTAAATATAAAAGAAATCCAAATTACACATATGTAATGTCCTGAAAACCCACTACAACAGAATTGAAAAATAGTAAGTACCAACGGAATGTAAAAACAACAAAAACCAAGAAGCCAGAATTGCTCTTAGAACCCCAAGCTAGTAGTAACTAGCCTGTTCTCCAACCTTATAAATGTGAAATGAAGAATAATTTATATATACATAGGGTGAGTATAACAGTATACTCTATAGGATCCTCCCTATAGACCCTCGTGCAAATGTAAAGAAATCATGCTAAAGCACAGTGAACCAAAAGTGAAACTAACTCATCACTTAAAGAGGTATACTATTTTCTAGGCCACACCATGGCTAATCTCACCATGTGTCGCATAAAAGAGTATATAATATAGTAAGGAATATCAAGGGTACCATGATACCACTTCCCCACTAGTTTTCCACTTGACCCCCATGTCTTACGCCCTAATAATCTCTCTCCATAAAGGATTTTCAGTAGACACCTAAGCATAGCACCAGAACAAGAACCTCATGCAACAAAAAAACCACATCCACATAAGAAAAGTAAATAAGTTGCTTTTGGGATCCACCACAACTCGAATAACATGTATCATGAATCAGGTATTAAACCTCAAGCCATTATAGCCCACACATGGATTAAGGATCCTCAAACCATCGTATCCTATACGCATTACACCTATAGTAGTATATAAGAAACTATATCCAGAATATAAGTGTGTGAATAACCACAAGCCATTACATCCCTCTACACACATATATGAGAAAAACTAACCACTATTCCTACCATCACATGTAGCTACCAAGAGAAGAGAGTTTGGCCAAATGGGGTAGTCAACCATCCATCCTATCACCAAAATGTTGGGGAAAACACCCCATGGAATCAGAATGCCCAGGGTGTCAGTTTCCCTAACTAAAATGGTGGGGTAACATATAGAAACACAAAAAGTACAGAATATACTATAGCTCACAATCACACTATGGAAATTACCTAGTATTAGACTCAATTGCAGCTAACGTCTCTCAGACTCTTAACTTCCACTTCTAAGACTAGGTACCCTATAATCACACAACCATATAAATATATTTATTACATTACTGAATTCCCTTTTTATCCGTTTCACTTTAAATTAATTAATTCTTTAAACATTAATTAACCATTAACAATTCTACATTATATTTCATTATTGTCACAACCAAGGTCTACTGATCCTTTGAATTGTATCCTCAACATTTCATCTTAGTAGACTCCATCCCCACGGGTTAATCATTCATTCAATCATTTATTAACATCATTATTACTTTCCTATATTCCCTAAGAAATCTAGGAAAACATTCTATTCTACTAATCACAAGGGGGATCAACATGGTGGGTAGTTGAACAACCTGTCATGTCCTTTCCACCTATATCAAGAGCATAACCCATCCTCCCTTGAGAAGCTAAACACATAAATAATATAGCATACCTCACACATTTCTTCTCCTTTTGGAAGGAAGGTAAGAAAGACCAACTTCCTTGACTAGTAGGGAAATTAATGTAGATAAACAACCAAAAATATTCAGTAAGAATCCAAACATTCACATCCAACCCGTTTCATCATCTCATGAATCCTCCCCAAAAATGAAATTCATAATCTGCTGAATCTCGCAACTCTAGGCATCAACTACTTCCACAACGAATGGGACTCCCTGCCCCCACACATCATAATAATCATCCAGGATCACATCAAAACAAAAGTAGAATGAAAACAAACATTATATCAACTCGGCTCTTAGCCCTTAAAAAGAAAGAGGGTAACCTAGAACACTACGGGGAATTATATTTTTATCAATCAACAAGTTATTTAATCCATCTTGAATTAACTGATTTATTATTCGTAGGTTCCAATGATGGGAATCCTAAATTTTAAGTAGTCACAACTAATTTAACATTCCTACTACATCAATTTGATTAGCATCAAGTGAGAACAAAAACAACCAGATTCATTTTCATTCCTCTTTATCATTTTCAAATAATTACAAATAATCCTAGTTACGTGCTTTACCAATTTCCTTTAAGAATGAAAATCTAAACAATGAAAGCATAGATATAACTCTATCTTGAAAAAGAAGAGGCAATAACATACAATCGATATAAATTTATTTATCTGGTTCAAATATTTATTATGTCAATTCCATTGTGATCCAAATGGATAAATCATAACAACTCTACAATTTCACATAAATAATTATAGAAGAAATGAATATACAACTTTAATTTTTTTTGATGTTCTTCGCTTGAGAACAGATCAAAGAAGTGGATCACAATTTTCTTCCCCGCAACAACTGCATCCACCTGAGGATGTCGCGGCACAACCGCATTGACAAAAAAACTCCCTTATAACCATGGATATCAAGAACCATAGCAGGGAATAGAGAAAAAATAGAAAACAGATCGAATAAAACCAAGGAATGGAGGTAGATCTTATCTCGGATCAAAGACAGATCGAAGAAGGAATCCTGATATTGATCCTAGACGAAGAGATCTCTTAAATTACTTGGAGTTGTCTATTGGGTCATTTGGGATGAGATAAAAGGAAGGCCTATCCATATGGTTTGAAAAACCCAAGTGGATGATATGTTTCTAAAATATACATTGATGGGTCAGTAAACGATGTGAACATCCCCATCACGTCATATACTTCTTTGGGTTCAACTTACGCCTAAAAACACATCAGCTCAGTGATTTTGTTTTATTTTTTTCTGGAACTCGAACTGGTCATGTCATGTACCTTATAGTTACATCGTGTACCCCCTGCTTCCAACTTTCTATGACCAAAATCCTCCAGACTTCTTTTGATCCTTCTCCGAGCACCCCAGTCTTCAAAAACATGCAATGGTTCATTCCATGTGGATATCATCCCTTACAACATATACCTCTCAAAAAATTATCCTCCTCAAGAATCCAAAACCAACCCAGAGATAAAAACAAAAAGGAAAGAAAGGGGTCGTCCAAACAACCACCCTATGAGATACCTCACATGGCTCTCACCACCACAAAAGCTCAACTATTTTAGAAAAGGAAAACTAGAAACCACACGACCACCACAATAGGTTTCGAAAACTCTCTTAGGAATGATACATCTCCAAAGAGAGCTAGCCACAAAAACCAACAAAAGGAATCCATTTCATTGATAGGGAAGTTCTAAAACCACAAAATGAATATCATTATAATAAAAGAGTTAACCATCAAACAACTCCGGGTATTGAGAATATATCTATGACTCACATTTCTAGTTACTCTACTCCACACCACCATGTCACCACAATACACAAACCGAGGGGATAGAATGCCCACACAACACTATCCCTTTGTGGTCTTGGATTTACACAAGCCACTCCTAGAAGATCACATCATTATCAACATTGATCTCTCCCCAATAGACAATTTGAGATTCATCATGAAGATAACAACAGAGTTGTGACAAATGAAAAACATCATGTATCCAACTTATCTGCAGTTGAATTGCTACTTGATATGCGATGACTCCAACATGATCCAACACATTAAAAGGCCCAACAAACTAGGCATAAAGATTACTCCTAAGACCAAACCTTCACTACCCACGACAGGGAGACTCCTTAAAAAACACAAGATCCCCAAAATAAAATGAAATAGTTATCTTCCTCTGTTCGAGATATGGTTTCAGATGATCCTATTCTATCTTTATCCTCTAATGAATTACCTGAACCATATCTTTCATATTCTGCACTAGTTACAGTCTGAGAATTGTGTACTCTCTGACCCCTATCCAGCACAATAAGGAATGAAAAGGTCAGCTATACAAGTCTCCAACTGTACCATACCAATAGTGGAGTAAAATATTTATTGTAAGTGAACTCCACCAAGGGTAGTGCCTTATCCACAAACCACCAAAATCCAAGACACAAGAGCACAACATATATTCAAGTTTTTGGATGGTCCACTCTATCTAACCATCTGTCTATAGATGAAGAGCAGTGCTAAGGAATAACATAGAACCAAAAGCATGCTATAGAACTCTTCACACTATAGAGGTAAAATGAGGATCTTGATCGGAAAAGATCATCCTTGATACTCTGTGAAGTCTCACCACCACCTCCAGTTATTTCCTTGACAAAACATCTACTGAGCTTGACTCCATGATCGCTATGAAGTGGGAAGATTTAATCAAATGATTTACTACCACCCATATGGCATCATGGACTCCCTGAGCTCGAGGTAAACTATTAAGAATGTCCATTGAGATTTTTCCCACTTTTACTAAGGAATACCTAATGGTTGGAAGAAACCACCAGGGACTTAGTGCTCTACCTTCAGCTTCTTGTAGACATAACATCAATACACAAACACTGCAACTTCACACTTCATCCCCAGACACCAGAAATAACTCCTCAAGTCTCGATATATATTTTTCACGCCAGGATGCACCGCTAAAGGTGAACTATGGAACTCTTTAAGAACTCTCTCACGCATCACCAATGGAACAAAAATCCTTCCATTATACAAAAAATCGGTGTTGTTCATCCTGAGACCAACTTTCAGGGGCTTCACTACAAACAACTCGGTCTCTCCATACCTCCACCTCTAGATCCCCCAACTAAGACTCTTCCACCTTCTGCACTAGATATGACTACACGGTCATCTGAAAAAGACACCCTCATCCCCCAACCTCTCCTATATCGAGATGTAATGCTGAAAATTATTCCATCACTATCTAGGAATCTCCAGATTCATTCACTACATCACTACGTGACCTCCTAATTAGCACATCAGCTACAACATTCCACTTCCCAGAAGTATACAAGAATTCAAATTCATATTTTTATAAGAACTCCATCCATAGCTGCTGATACAATTTCATGTCATGCTGGGAGAAAATATACCTTAGGATCTTATGATCAGTGAAAAGAACAAAGAGCTCGCCAAAGAGGTAATTCATTTTCAACTTTAGAGAAAAAAAAACCACTTCTACCAACTCAAGATCATGGGTGTCATTGTTATCTTTGTAGGGACGCAAATGTTGAGACCCATAAGAAACAACAGATCTCTGCTGCATCAGAACACAACCTAACCCTAGATGTGAAGTATCACAGAAAACATAAAACTGAACTCCCTCTACTGAAAAACAATGAACTAGAGCACTTACCAACTTCTCCTTCATATACTCTATAGATTCCTGACTCTATTAGTCCACATGATTTCCTGATCCTTCTTGGTCCATGCTGTCAGAGGAGTCACAACCTGAGAGAAATCAGTTATGAACCACATGTAGTGGCCTGTGATACCAAGGAAAAATCACACCTTTTCCACTATCTTGGGGGATTCCAAGACAAAACTGCTTATATATTTGATGGATCCATAACTCCTCCCTTCTTGGACAGAACATTCCCCAAGGAACAGATTTCTCAAGACCAAAACTCACACTTCAACAAATTCCCAAAATGGCGTGTAAATGTTCTGCATGCTCCTCATCAGATGTAGAGTACATAAGGATGTATTCAATGTAAACCACCAATAACTTATCTAGGAAATCGCGGAACCCAGTGTTCGTCAATCCTATAAACACAGCTAGAGAATTCGTCACACCGAATGAAAGTACAATGAACTTTTAATGCCCATGACGATAATAAAAAGTAGTCTCAATGATATCTTCATACTTCACATGCATCTGATGATATCTTGACTATAAGTCAATCATTGAGAACCAACTTTCACCCTGTATTTGATCTAATAATTCATAAATCCATGGAAGTGGATAATGATTCTTCACTAACACTTTGTTTAAGCTATGATAATCGATTCGCAACCACAAAATTTCCTCAGCCTTCTTTACGAATATAACCAGTGAACCCCATAGTGACACACTTGGATGAACAAAACACCACTGTAATAGACCATCAAGATATATTTGTAGCTATTGTAACTTAGAAGGGTCCCTCCTATATATAGACATTGAGATAGGAGATTACCCTAGGTGTAAGTCGATCCCAAACTTGATCTCTCATCTAGGGGTAATGCTGCAACATCTTCTGGAAAGACATTAGGGTACTGTTATACAACCCGGGAAAACGCCAACTATTGAACCTCCGAGGAACTCTGCATCATCTCATCCATCAAGGATGATAAGGACAGAACATTCTTCTGACCCATTCAAGGGTCTCACTCACCAACAAACACTTCCTTCTCTCCATCAGCATCGAAGAACACCACTTGCCCTATGAAGAACCCACAACAGCCTTCACCAAATACAAACAATTCATGTCGAGGATGAAATCATATGGTTGTATCCATAAAGATATGAAATTTCCCCAAGAACAGTGCTACTCAAGCACTAGCTCATATTCTCTACATAATTCCAACAAGTCAGATCAAAATCCCACAGGCGTAGTCAATGCCAAGGGCACTGGAAGCCTCTCTAACTCATGTCCCAAAGCATGGAAAAGTGAAGGTGATATGAAGGAGTGTGCATCTCCCATAATTATACAAGGCATACACCCTAGTAGAAAACAAGAAAAGGGTACCTCTAATGACATCTGGATTTCCTGGTGGGGGAAACACTTAATCATGAAGCTAACCAAGACCCTATCCATGACCTCTCTGACCTTGATGATGACCAGAACCATGGATGTGCTCTTCTCCATGAGGATGGGGAGCGTCACAGGGTTGTCCTCTACCTACCCCATCTGGCCTTTTCTGATCCAATGCTGGGGAAACCTGGTATTACCGCCTTAGTTGGAACTACCTCAATGGATTAACCTAGGGTGGAACACCTAGTGCATGATGATTACTGTGATAGTTCGGGCACTCTTGTTGCAAATGACCTCGCCCTACAAATGAAAAACAAGTTTTTGATCCCTTGGCATAGGCCAAAGAGTCGCCTCCCTTATTGAATCGAGATGCTGAGGGCTGGGACCTACCCATGGCCGAACGAAAACTCTTCTTCTCTGAAAACCAGGAACCTCAGACCACAACTCTTCTTCATAAGTAATCATTAATACACCCCTATTTTGACGATCCACTTCTGACCAATGTGATCTCTACTACATTTTCCCTTACGATAACCTCAAGATATGTCTTTAGCATAAATAGGGGGACCTGGTGCTGGATCTCTGGGTGAAAAGCCTCCTCTAAATGCCTCTCCCTAGACTCCTCATCTGAATATAGATCCAAATTATATCATAAAAGGTTCCTAAAACTAATTCCAAACTCTTTCACACTGGATCTCCCCTATCGAAGGGTAAGAAGATCCTAAAAACTGGATGCCTTCACAGTCAAAAAAAGAAACTTGAATCTAAACATGTCTTAGAACCACCCCCTCCCTTGATATCATAGAATCCTCACGATCCATGAGGAACAAGAACCACAATTTTCTCGCTAATCTAGAAGCATCTTCACATCCAAAGACACCCAGTTCTTTTTTCGAGCACAGATTGAACTGAATCCTATCTCGACCTCCTCCAACCAATCTTCCGTGAATGAATTTGAAATAGTGCCCTAGTACTTCTGTAGACTTTGGCACTATAACTCATAGAGTGTGCTCTTCTAAGTGTCGTCGTCGTCAACCACGACCATGTAGAGATCTTCTCGCGTAGCTTGCTGGGCATCTTCTACGCGAACCTGATGAGGACGTCAACCTGGATCCATACATGTAAAATAAATAATAGATAGATCTCTTAAACCTGGAATATGGAAGACCCAGAATTAATTAATTAATTTTTTTTTCTTTTATTCATTTTTGGTTAACTTATTCCAAGGTCTACCCATTCAATCACAATCACAAAGAACAAGGATGCATGATCCATTCTTAGGTCTCCACCCTACAAATTGTATCACCTCATTTAGTTTCCACTGAATACATAATGGTTTGTGCATCAGATCAAAGGGGGACCTAAATTCCTTTGTTTCATTCGGTCTCTAGTATTTACATCACAAGTTAAACATAACTAACACTTTTTTTCTATCAACCCAGGAAACCTCACCGATTCCTAGAACCAACCTTCATCCTATCCCTCATCCATACCTCTGATACAACTCTATCATGACCTCTTCCCCACAAGGTGCACCCCTCATGGTCTGACAATGTTAAAAGGGAGATAGTGAACCCTAAGTACCACCGCTAGTAGGCCCAAAGTTGGTGACTAGAACCAAGGGTATAATAAACAAAGAGATGGGGGGCATTTCCCTCTAGGAGAACAAAAGAGAAAGAGAGATAAGACAGACTCCATCCAACTCCAAATCTGACTGCAATATAAAAGAAATCGTAATTACACATAAGTAATGTCATGAAAAATTACTACAACTGAATGGAAAAACTGTAAGTACCAAAGGAAAGTAAAATCAAAATTAACCACAAATCCCGAACAGCTCCAACAACCCCATGCTAGTAGTAACCAGTCTGATCTCCAACCTGCTCCAAGTGACCTGAAAATTGTTTATATATACATAGGGTGAGTATAATAGTATACTAAGTAGGACCCTCCCTGGATCCTTTCATTCAATATTAATGAAATTATACTAATGCAAAATGAACATCAACTGAAACTAAATCATCATCTAAACTTTTATACTATGATCCCAACTTCACCATGGATACTCTCACCAAGTATCACATACAATAGTATGTAATATAGTAAATAATTTCAAGGGTACACCGCTACCACTTCCCCAGTGGTTTTCCGCTTTCCCCAATGTCGTACATCCTTAGAATCTCTCTCCAAAAAGGCTCGCCCACAGACACTTGGTTGCAATACAACAACATGCACCTCATGAAACAAAACCACCAAGTCTACATAATCAATATAACCAGGTAGATTTTGGGATCCACAATAGCTCGCATAACATGTATAATATGCCAGGTATTAAACCTCAGTCCATTATAACCCATACCCAGAGTAAGGATCCTCAAGCCATCATAAACTATACACATTACAACTATAGTAGTCCATAAGAAACTATATCTAGAATATATGTGGGTGAATAACAAAAATCTATTATATCCCTCTACACACATATAGGAGAAACAATAACCACTATGACTAGCAGCACAAGTAACTAACAAGACAAGAGAGCATGGCCAAAGGGGGTAGTTATCCATCCATCCTCCGAATGGAATGTTTGGAAAAACACCCCCTATGGCTCAGTGTCCCCAAGGAATCAGTCTCCCTAACCGAAAAGGTGGGGTAGCATATAGAAACATAAAGAGTAAATAATATACTATATCTCACAACCACACTATGGGCATAATTTTGTCTTAGACTCAACTATAGCTAATGATTATCAGCCTCCTGACTATAAATTCTATGACTAGGTATCCTATGAGAACACAACCATTTAAATAGATTAATTACATTACTTCACTTCCTTTTTATCGGTTTCACTTTACGTTAATTAATTTTTAAAACATTAATTTACCCTTAATAATTCAACATTATATTTCATTAGCATCACACCCAAAGTCCACTATTCCTTTAAATAGCATCCTCAACAATGCGTCCTAGAAAACTCCAACCCCCTTTGTTAACCATTCAATCAATCATTTTTTAACATCATTATTACTTTTCTATATTACCAAGGATTCAATAAAAACATTATATGCTACTAACAATAAGGGGGATCAACATGGTGGGTAGTTGAAATACCCGTAAAGTCTTTTCCACCTATAGCAAGAGCATACACCCATCCTCTATCAAGAATCCAAACATGGAAATAACATTGCATACCCCATGAGTCTTTTCCCCTGTTGGAAGGAGGGTAAGAATGAACATCTTCCTTGATCATTTGGGAACATAATATAGATAAACAACCAACAAGATTCAGTAAGAATACAAACATTCACATCCAGCCCGTTTTATCATCACCATTGACCTCCTTGACACCCACATGCATAAACTGATGAATCCTGCCACTCTAGGCATCATCTACTTCCATAAACAATGGGCCTCCCTACCCGCACGTATCACAACATCCATCCAGGATCACATCAAAACACAAGCAGCAGGAAAACAAACATCATATAATTTTGCCTCTTGGTCTTTAAACAAGTAAGAGGGTAACTCAGAACCCTACAAGGAATTATCTTTATATAAAAAAACCAGTACCTTAATCCATATTGAATTAAACAATTTATTATTCGTAGGTTCCAACGATGAGCAACCTAAACAGTATGGTGTCACAAATAATTAAACATTCTTACAACATCAATTTGATAAGAATAAAATTACAAAAACAACAATCCGATTCATTTACATTCCTCTTTATCTTTGTCAAATAATTACAATTAATAATTGTTATGTTATTTACCAATTCCCATCAAAAACAAAAATCTAAACAAAGAAAGTATAGATATCAAACTATCTAGAAAAAAAAGAGGGAATAACATACTATTGATATAAATTTATTTATCCAGTTCAAATATTTATTATGTCAATTCCACTGTGATTCAAAGAAAAAAACTCATGATAACTCTTAGATTTACCTTAAATAATTATTGAAGCAATGAATCCCCTACTTCAAAATGTTTCCAACGTTCTTCGCTCAATAATGGATCAAAGAAGCAGATCATGATCACCTTACCTGCAACAACTGCATCCACCTGAGGATGTCACAACACTACTGCATGGAAAAAAACCTAAATAAACTCCCTTAGAGCCATGGAGATCAAGATCCATTGAATGGAACAGTGAAATGGGATAAACCAGATCAAATAAAACCATGGAAAAGATGTAGATCTTACCTCAGATCGAAGGATGATCGAAGAAGGTAGCCCGAGATTGATCCTGGTTGAATAGATCTCTAAAATTCCATTAGGGGAGTCTGCTGGGTCACATGGGATGAGAGGAAAGGAATACTCAGTCTTAAGGTTTGAAAAACCCGAGTGGATAATATGTTTTTTAAACATACAACAGCAGGTTAGTACATGAATTTTACTTCCCCGTCACATCACATACAACTTTGGGTTCGAATTACGGCAAAAAATACATTTCCTTGGTGATTTGTTTTATTTTTTCTATAACTCAAACTAGTCATGTCGTTTACCCCATGGTCACGTCATGTACCCTCTCTGGTTCCAGTTTTCTGCAACCAAACTCCTCTAGAATCCTTCTGAGCCTTCTCCGAGCACCCCTCTCTTTAAAAACACGCAAAGGGTCAATCCACGTGGATCCAGGACCTTACACTATAAATATATTTAGTGTACATTGAGTGTTAGATTAGTCTATAATAGATTAAGTATGATGAATATGTATGGTTATATTGAAGAAAAAATTATAGGAGATTAGGGTGATAGAAGGACTACATCAAGAAGAATTTTTTTATTGGTAGAATGATAGGTTATACAAAATATCAAGAAGAAATATTTTATATCATTAAATACAATAAACATGGAATATGTGTTGGAAAATTTTGTATTCATATAGATGAAATGGATTAATGACTAACTTCATGGTTTAAGGGTGAATATAAAAATTCCTCTTAAAATTTCATTTTATAATCAAAGTGCTATTAAAATTTTAAAAAAACTAATACACTAATAAATCTCTATGAACACTATAATCTAGTTTTATAAAATAAAATATCCTATTTATAATGGAGATATAATTTTATAATATATTCTTTAATAAGACCAATTTTAAAATATTTCCACCAAGGAAATGACCTAGGATAGATTTCAGACTATGAGGCTAAACATGAATGTTTATCCCTTCCCTCACTCTTAAGGGAGATTTATAATTTGCCGCACTATGATTTAGATGTGTTGTAAAATGAAAAAACGACTTAAAACTATATATATTTTATTTTTCAAAATATAGACATGTGATTATAATAAAAATGTGGTGTAAGAATGTGAGTGATGGTTGTATGAGTTCTGGGAGAGTTCATTCAAATTACATGGACACAATGTTATTATCACTGAGAGATAATTTTTTTTCTAAAAATATTATCCCAATATATGATGTAATGATAAATCTCACATCGAAAATAATATTATTTTATACATCTTGAATGTGATTGTGTTGTTTTAAAAAGTTAAGAAAGGTTTTCAAAAATCCAAATGGTCAGATTGAAGAGGCCTTTATAATTTTAGATGAAGGTTGTTTTTATTGTTTTCTATATAGAATAAGTGTTTGAATATGTTTTACATGATGTTGTATTGAACATGAAGTATTGAATAATGTTATTTTAATGCGTTATTTAAGTTGTATCGATCATAGTTTATATATATTTGATGAAGTTAAAAATGTACATAACACTATTAGATGTCACAAGGTTTATTTCAAATACGTTAAGAGTAATATAGTGAAATCTCCCATATAGATGTCTTTTATCTTTAATTGAATATTCACAAAGTTATAGACACTTCTTATTGATCAATATTGACTCAATAAGGGTCATTAATGACATATAATGATGATTTCATAGTTTTAATAGGGACCCATAAAGTACTTCCTAATTATTTATTGCTTCTTAAGGTAGATTGGATATATATGGATCATCATTAAAATAGTTTATTCATCATCTAATGATCTTACCTAAATTTTAAGGATCGCTATAGATTATATATTTCAATCTAACGATGATTAAAATAAAATGAAATGAAGGGAATTAGACAACAAGAAAATTATATACCAATGGATTATCATAAAATTTAATAATAAATATCCTACTAAAAAATGAATATAACCATACATTTCTAAAATAATATTAACATTATATAATTGAAATATTTATTATGATAAAATTTTATTCCATCAGAAATATTTTATAAAGTCCATGTTGTTAAAGAATTTTTCACATCACAATATAAAAATCATGACTTTATGAGAGGAATTAAAATTCTCAAGGATATCATGGATGTTTGGATAAAAGATAAAACTAAAATATCGTATATATTTAAAATGAAATAATGATACAGATTTAATGATAATATCATCTATATATTTATAATATTTTTAAGTGAAAATGTTGGAAATTATTTTTTATGGTTTTAAAATCTATTAATTAAATATATTTTATAAACCCATAAATATAGAGAGTTTTGAATAATTATTGTAGAAATAAAATACGCATAATATGTTTAATATAAAATGGTGAAATAATTAAGAGAAATGTTTTTTATTCAATAATTTAGTGTGATCTGAGTCTTTTTTGTATTAAATTTAGTGTACGCGTGGAATATTTACATGTGATAAATCTAAGATCATTATTGTAGTTTAGGTAAAATGATAGTAGTGATAAAAATTCATCCACATACTAGTGATAACGAATTATATCATCTCATGCACAAATTATCTTATGCATGAGATGATTATTATGATGAATAGATTTGGTAGGATATTTTTTATATAGTGTCATTTTTCACTATCATCCAATTGAAGACCGTTATGAAGAAGATACTATATTTTATAATAGTGTTTCTTGAAAAATAATAAAGATATTGTTTAAAATCAAGAGTGAGAAAAATATTAATTAAGTGATTATCCCCATTCAAATAATTCAATACATTATATTTTTGATGTGGACGAATCTTAAAATCCAGAATTCAACAATAGCTCCTTGAACCATTATATAAGTATCCATATCTTAACCAAGCCATAATTATGATTTTAATGAAAGTGATTTCACTTTCATACATTACCATTATCTTTTAGATTTATATTTTTTGTGAATTACGGAAAAACATCCTTAATAAATCATTATAATACAAAGTGAGAACATACACTCGGTATCCATTTTTAAATAAAATAATACATTAAAAATAATACATATTTTATTTTCATGTTAAATCATCTATATTTTGAAAATGAATTCACAATTATTCTTTTTAATACTTAAAACCCATTTAATAATATTTGAAAACATGGGATGTGAATAAATTGTTTATACATGACATAAAAAAAGAAGAAATGAAACATTCAAGTATATTTTAAAAAAATGAACATATTATATTGTTTTTCATTAATATAAAAATCTAAAATATAGTAATCATTAAAGTAAATATAAAATAATATTTACATCTTAATGCTTTACAAAAAATAGTTTATAATAAAATATAAAGGGTAAAATCATATTCCTATGGGTTTCTCAGAACACATGAGAATCGTTGGATAACATTTTCATAAAAATTTACCTTCTTCATAATTAATGTAATAATAATTACTTTATAAAAATGGTCCATAGATTAAAATATGAAATATAAATGTCAATAGAAACTCATTAGAAAGAATATTAATCTCATTTAGGTTCCTTGGCACATCGTCTTCATAGAAACCTTACAAGAACATTTTCAAATAGAATAACATTCTTTTCCAATTTCTAAATAATTCTCTAGAGAATATAAATATTACCCAATGCATTCGAGTTATATATCAATATCACTTATCATCATAAAAAACTCAAAAAAATGTAAAATACACAAATAAGTAATATACATCATTTCTATCTTTAATCGTATAAAAATATATATTATGGCTATTAGGACAAACATTTTTAAATAATAAAACATTGTATGCCTTTAAAATCCCACTTTTCTATAGTAAAGCTCCCAAAAAAAGGAGTGAATGATTTTCCATTGAATAAAACATGATTTTTTTTATAATAAATCAATCATCAAAAAATGTTGTTGGTGGTAGGATATGTCATCAATGTCATATACCATAAAATAGAACATTCATTCTTCAGTTCATAAGTAAAGTCAAAATATTTTGTATAAAATATGTATAAAGGTTCTCTTTAAATCCTTTTAAAGAAAGTAAAAATAAACAAAAATTGTTACTTATTATTTTTTTATGTCAATACAAAAAAATCTGATAAATAATTAAATGAGTATGAACATCGGGGTAGGTTTATAAAATAAATCCTTTAAAAAAATTAAAAAAGGCTTTAAGGTATATTGTCCCTTACCTCAAGTATAAAATGACATGTACATTACTTATCATTATTAATAATAATATAATGTTATTTATATAATTTAATAATGAAATATTTCATGATTATTATTTGTTTTTTCACTTTTATCAATTTTATAATTAATTACTTAAATCATTTAGTTCATGTGAGGTGATTTCAGAACTTTTAGCTTATAAGTTTTAAATGGTTTGGATAGGCTGAATATGGCAAAATAGATCATGATTATATAATTTATAATGACATAATAATGTTATAATTATCAATTTCAGACATGATTTGTACATTTATAACAAAACATGTAAGTAGGTTTTGAGAAATGAATTATGTTCTAACATAATGAGGTAATCATTACCTATGCTTGAGTAACAATTCTATTATTATACTAATAGGATGGAAATAGGGTAAGTATTATTTAATAATAAGATAATTATAAATATATCATAAATATCATAAAATTTCATTAATCACACCTATATATAAAATCAATGTGAGGGTATGATGAAAAATAAAATACACTATTTTGTGAGGTGGTATTCTGTACGTACACATCACCGATAATTTTATTTTTGACTAAATGTTAACGAAATAAATAGAATAATTATGTAAAATTATTAAAATAAATTTATTTTTTAAATATAATATTGTTTCATTTTTATCCATTATTATTACCATCCATAGGATATAGTGACAAAAAATGAAAAATATCAACATCGTTAGTCGGATGTCCACAATTGCACATGAGTGATGTTTTTATATTTCACTATATGGGTTTGTGGATGAAAATGGATTACAACAGAAAAAAAATATGGGTATTTAAGAAACTTATATTGTAATATTATAGTGGTTATGTGATGTTTTAATGATGTAATTGGTGAAATAAAATGAAAACACTTGACTATGATCTGTACCACTTCATTAAAAAACATCCTTATATTTATACATAATTATATTATAGGATAGAATTGTGATAAAACCAAGATATATATATATGGAATTTTTATGGTTACTATAGAGGTATCATAATATGTATTGTATGAGTTAAAATGATCATTATGTGTGGAGAAGAGTGGAGAGGAGGTGTACTTTTATATGTGATAGAGAGAACACACATTGAATGTTTTAGAAGATTAACATTTATTAATGTATTATTAAAAAAATTATTCAAAATAGATCAATTTTGATGGGTATTTGTGATAGGGTAGATATAATTACATAAAATAGGATTAATAATATTTATGATATTTTAATAGTTATTAATTTAATCTCATCCTTTTTAACTCTTTTTAACTTTAACTGTGGTAATTGACTGCATTACAAAAGTTACTAGAAATTAAAACCAAATATTAATGTAGAATTGTTACTAAATATAGTATTTATAAATCAAAATATATATAACAATTTGTTTAATTAAATTATAATAGTTTGAAAAAAATAATTTTACAATAATCCCACAAAATGAAATGAAAAACGAGTTTCCCAAAAAATGATTTTTAAGTAAATATGTGTTTTGTAACAAAACTAGTTATAATTTTCATATTAATTAAATAAGTTATATAATTTTTAATATATATTAAATAATTAATTTTAAAACATAATTAAAATATGACTTCACAAATTTAGGAATGGAAACATTGGTGTACTATATAACGCACATTTTTCATTATTCATGAGAATATTAGTTTTTCAGAAATTTTTGAAAAATAAAATTTATTATAATTTAGAAATAATAATATAAAAAATGAAAAACCTTTTTGAAATTAAATTTTGTTATATTCAAAAATTATTATTTTAAATAAAATCATATAATACATGTAAACAAAGCTGGTAAGACAAACAATATTTTCTTTTTGATTCAAAATTATACTCTGTATTTTTATAATGAAAATACTTTGATAAAATCTGATTCAAAATGTTTATAAGGAATGATATTGATTTAATATAAATATTACCTAGGCTATTTTAAATTTTTCCTAAAACTTTTATTCATTACTTAAACAAGTGGGGATATTTTTTCTTTTATATCATTTTTAGATTCTCATTTTTCTTGTTCAATCATGTGGTTTTTTTAAAAAACCATAACCCTGTTGTTAAACCCATTCATAAAATAATTTTCTCTATATTTAATAATCAAATTAGGGTTTCGTCATAATAATTTATTTCCCCCAATTAAAAAATTCATCCTTAAAAAGGTGAGATGCATGAGGCTCATACTTCCTATAAGGCCCCAGCCTTAAACCTTACTTAATCTTGAGTTATTACAAGATTTCACCTTGAGGATCTTTTCAGTTTTAGAGTTTTAGAGAATTAGAACATAAAACTTGCATTACATTCCACATTTAAACAAAGTGGTTACATAAAATATAGTATTCATTCTTCCCATCAATGGAAAAATATTTAAAATAAAACATGGATTCTTTATTGACACTTCCTTGACACTATCATCATATCATGTACCTTTCCCTTGACCTGTAAAAAACATTTCAAAAACGTGGGATGAGCATAAAAATCTCAGTAAGGGATATAAAAATATGGAATGGAAACATGGGTACATATACACATAAGAATGAAATCATACATTACCCATAAAATATAAGCACTTTAACATACCTCATCAAAACATGAATAAATAATAGAAATCATAAGACATAACAGTAACTTGAGGCGTTAATAACATTCTTACGTAGGGAGTAACCCTCTTGGTTACGTTTGGAATACCCATCACAGTATATTCCCTAAATCTCTTCGGAGATACCTTAACGTTTCACTACTTCGCGTTACCCAATGCATTGGAGAGCTATATCGGGCTCACCCGCCCTAAGTTTATCACAGAACCACCCGTCGTCATAATAATGCCCAAGAACCTCAACATAATCGTATCAAATAAAACATGCATAAAGGAAACATAACATTTCCACCTTTCAATCACAAGATATAAATAAAACACATTGATATAAAAACATTATTAAAACCATTTTCAATACCAAAATAAAAGAAAATTAAAACATGGTCTTTACTTTTCTTTAAAAAAGAAGGTATGGCTTGTAGAGGAAGCCGAAACTCAAATAACGGTCATGGCGGCGGAGAAGTCATTGTCGCCGCATATGTACAACAAAAACATTCCCTTTTGTCATTTAGTAAAACACTTCGTATAAAGAAGATTATCTTTTTAATCATTGTAAAAGTTAAAGGGGTCTATACACTGTATAAAATAAGGTTGTGTATAAAACAAAATATGCCTCAATGAAAGGAGATTGAGACGAAGTCCCATACCTCAGGTCCGACTTGACTCGATCTTTCTTTAATGGCCTGAATAATAAACACGAGTTAATTTATAATTTCTTAAGGACCTTTTTCAAGTTCATTATTCCTTTTATATCACTTATTTCCAGGTCATGAACACTATGTAATTATTTAAGTTAATAACGGTCATTTTAACGATCATTGGTACATGAGTAAAAAATAAACCCGTTATAATTACAAGTTGTTAATGTATCCATTATATCCAGAATGGTATTCATGATATAGATATCATATATATCATATATATTCAGTACATTCATGCATTTATAATATTATATAACATTTAGAGGTAAGAAATTAAATGCACCGTTCATGGAGACGGTAAGCCGTACATACGCATGAACACTACTTTCATTTCTATTTCGTATTTTTATAGAATGGAATCATAATGATATAAAGGTATATTATAATTATATTATATAATCATATATAATATCATAGTTCCATCCTTTATACGTCCCATATATGGTATTTAACGAATCAAATCACTTTGAGGGGGCGGTAGTCCGCACTTCCTTAAATGAAGATATCGCGTTTACCCATAATGGAAACCATAAAGGTATGCCCAAAATGAAAAATACAGAAGCTTAAGGAAAACATAAACATATTATATATCATATATAAATATAGTTACATCTTAATGGACACCTTTGAAGGTGTTAAAATAATGTTGAACAATCATCGTTTCGGGAGGCATAACTTCATCATCCACGGAAACAGTATGTCCTTTAACCATTAGATATAGGTGTGTGTAAGTGTAGCTCAAATCCTTCTTATAACAACATCCTTGTATATTGAGGATACTGGAGTTGTTACAAAAGAAAATAATAAAAAGGGTTTAGGGGGTTGGAGAATCAAAATCAAACAAAAGGACTAAAAATAAAACATTACCTTAAAATCGGGTAACTCTCTTTGATTTGAGCTCAAAGGATTCCTTGGGAAGACTTTTGGCCAAAGTGAGGCTTCAAGGAGTAATAGAGGGATGTGGAGAGCCAAAATGGGCAGGGGTTGGCTGAGCCAAATGCTTTGGGAGTGTGGGTAAGGAGGTAGAGGTGGGGGCCTTTTATAAGAGGAGAGGAGGGGCACTCTTGGAAGGTAAAGAAAAGTCACTTTATGGTAAGAGGTTGATGTGTTTCGAGGATAAGGTGATAAGGGTTCGAAATCCACCCATACAATTGGTTTTGTCCATGTGTAGGTCTTAGATTTTACATTATCATTCCATTTTATTTATATCGTTAAATAATGAGGTCATCGCTGCATCATCATGATGTCATAAATAATTTAATTTATTTAAAGTATAAAAATTTTATAGAAAAACTACCATGATGTAGGAAATCTTTTTAGCTTTCTAATGACTATTTATAATCAAAAATCGGATCTTTATAACCCCATGTAAAAATTGTTTTAGTAAAACATCTCATGTTTGTGTCATTTTTACTTTTACATTAAATAAAAAAGTTATTTATGTCATTTCCCAACCAAAGTGGCTCAATGGGGTCCCCAAGTTGAACCATGGATTGTCTCGGTAGGCCATGACACATCCAATGAGGGTAGGACATGTGTCAAGCTCATATCATTTTATTAAAGCATTATTTTTACCTTAAACTACACTAATTACCTCTAATCGCGATTAAGAACTTAAGAGTTACTATTCACCAAAAAATTAATTTAATCTAATTGAACCACATTTTACTTTCTAATGAAAACCATGTATTTCGGATTTTTGAAATTCAAAACACAGAAGTTGTAAAATTTCATTTAAATGAAAAATCAGTTTTTATAAGTACCACTTAGTGGTTTCACTATTCATCAAAAATTGAAGTTTTTCAGAAAAATACCAAAAATTCACACAAAGTAAATTTTTATGTCCCAATCATAAAGAATAAGTTTATTTTGACAAACATAGCTTAAAAAATTATAAAATGATAGATTTTAAAATGGTTTTCCATCAAAAGGCAGTAAAACAATCTTTTAAGAATATTAGTGTATTCCATGCATAAGATTGTATTTATTTTCATTTTAAGCCTCTAAAACACTATCTTAATCACTAATAGACATAGATAATAATATCTATTATTAATTACTTACTTGGGATGTTACATCCTTCCCCCCTTTTGAAAATTGCGTCCTCGCAATTTTTTTACTTATCGAATAAATGGGGGTACTTATCCCTCATTGCATTTTTAGATTCCCATGTTGCCTCTTCCATCATGTGGTTTTTCCACAAAACCTTTACCTGATTAATCACCTTATTCCGTAACACTTGCTCCCTGTGGTCAAGAATCTGGACCGGTTGTTCCTCATAAGATAGGTTCTCTTCCAGCTGAACTACCTCTGGACTCAAAACATGAGATGGATCTGGCATATACTTTCTCAACATCGAAACGTGAAAAACATTGTGTACCTAAGATAAACTCGGAGGTAAAGCCACCCGGTATGCAACTGATCCAACTCTATCCAGAATTTCATATGGTCCAATAAAACATGGACTCAACTTTTCTTTCTTACCAAATCTCATCATACTTTTCCATGGTGAGACTTTGAGAAAAACATGATCACTTACCTCAAAAGTTAGATCCTTCCTCCTGTTGTCTGCATAACTCTTCTGCCTACTCTGAGCTGTTCTCATGTGTTTCTGAATCAGCTGAACTTTTTCTGCCATCTCTTCTACCAATTCTAGTCCAATTAACTTCCTTTCACCCACTTCATCCCAGAAAGCTGGAGTTCGACACTGCTTCCCATATAACGCCTCAAATGGTGCCATATGTATACTAGAATGAAAACTGTTATTATATGAAAATTCAACCAAAGAAAGACGTTGGTCCCAACTTCCCTGATAATCCATCGAACAAGCTCATAGCATATCCTCCAAGGTCTGAATTGTTCATTCTGACTGCCCATCGGATTGAGGATGAAAAGCTGTACTAAAATTTAATTCAGTACCCAACGACTTCTGAAGGCCTTTCCAAAAGTTAGAAGTGAACCTGGGATCACGATCAGATACAATGGAGAGGGGAACTCCATGTAACCTGACTATCTCTTTAAGATACAAATGGGAAATTTGATCTAGGGAAAAAGTATCTCGTATATCAAGGAAATGAGCAGATTTAGTCAAGTGATCAACAATAACCCAGATTGCATTATTACCTCGAGATGTCTTCGGTAATCCCACAACAAAGTCCATGGATATATTCTCCCATTTTCACTATGGCACTGGTAAAGGCTGAAGCATCCCTTTCAGTAACTGCCGCTCTGCTTTAACCTGTTGACATGTCAAACACTTCACAGTAAAATCAGCAATATCTCTTTTCATTCCATCCCACCAGTAATACTCCCACAGATCTATGTACATCTTAGTACTGCCAGGATGAACTGAAAACGGAGAACTATAAGCTTCACATAACAACTCTCTCTTCAACTGTGAATCAAAAGGCACACACAATCTCTTCCCAAATCTCAAAACACAATCATTATCAATGTTGAATTCAGGCAACTTACCTTTCTGAACCAGCTCTACCTTTTTCTGCAACTCACGGTCTTGCTTCTGTCCTTGCTTGATTCTATCTGATAGAGATGATCTCACTGATACCTGAAACAAAAAAAAAGAACTTCTTGCACCAACAACTTCTATGACAAAGTTCATCAAATCCTTAACCAAAGGATCACGTTCCAAATGCAACATTGCTAATGAAGCATTACTTTTTCGACTTAAATCATCAGCCACTTTATTTGGTTTTCCCGGATGGTAATGAATTGTACAATCATAATCCTTGATTAATTCCAGCCATCTCCTCTGTCTCATGTTTAACTCTTTCTGAGTGAATATATACTTTAAACTTCATTGATCAGTATATATTTCACACTTTACCTCATACAAATGATGCCTCCAAATTTTTAAAGCGAAAACAACAGCAGCTAATTCCAAATCAGGTGTAGGGTAATTTACCTCACGAGTTTTCAACTTTCGTGGAGCATAAGCAATTACCTGATCATTCTTCATTAGGACGCAACCAAGTCCTTTCAATGAAGCATCACTATATATAACAAACTCACCATTCCAGGAAGGTAGTTCCAAAACTGGAGCATTCACCAATCTTCTTTTCAACTCCTAAAAACAATCATCACATTCTTTTGTCTAGATAAACTTAACACCCTTCCGAGTTAGCATAGTCATTGGACTAGATAACCGTGGAAAATTTCTAAAAAACCTTCGGTAATAGCCTTCCAAACCAAGGAAGCTACGAATCTCAGTTACATTTGTGGGTCTTGGCCAGTCTTCCACAACTTTTGTTTTTGCAGGATCAACAATTATCCCATCTTTAGAATCAATATCAACAAGGAAAGAAATTTGTTGCAACCAAAACTCACACTTGATGAATTTTCCATATAGTTTCTTTTCTTTTATGGTTTGAAAGATAACCCTTAAATGTCTTTCATGATCCTCTTTAATTTTATAAAACACCAGAATATCATCAATGAAAACCACCACAAACATATCCAAGAAATCATGGAAAATTCTATTCATTAAGTCCATGAATACAACAGGTGCATTGGTTAGCCCAAAAGGCATTACTAAAAATTCATAATGGCCATATCTTGTACGGAACGCGGTCTTTGGAACATCTCATTCCTTTACCTTCAGCTGATGGTACCCCGATCTCAGGTCAATTTTTGAAAAAAACTAAGCTCCCTAGAGCTGATCAAACAAATCATCGATATGAGTCAAAGGATATTTGTTCTTAACAGTGATGTTATTCAAGGCTCTATAATCAATGCAAAGTCTCATTGAACCATCATTCTTTTTAAAAAATAAAACAGGATCACCCCATGGTGATGTGCTAGGTCAAATCAAACCTTTCTCTAATAAATCTTGCAATTTCTCCTTCAACTCTAAAAGTTCAATTTGAGCCATTCGATAAGGGGGTTTTGAAATTGGCTTAGCATCAGGAACTAAGTCAACAGTAAACTCAACTTCCCGATCTGGTATTATTCCAGGCAACTCATCAGGAAAAATATCAGGATACTCATTTACCATTGGCACATCATTAATCTTAACAGTTCCTTTATTTTCATCGATGTGTGCAAGGTAACATTCATTTCCATCTTTTACATGTTTCTTGGCCTCTTGATAAGTTATCAACAGTAAGGGTTCATTCTTGTACACAAACTAAAAGTCTTTCTGAAAAGAAACTTCTTTAGCTCTATAGTCAATCTTAGCATGGTAAATAGAGAGCCAATCCATACCCAGGATAACATCAAACTCTATTAGAGGTAGAACAATAAGGTTTTTAAGTAGGCTCTTTCCACAGATAAGGATATGAAGATTCTTATAAATTCTTTTTGCCTCAACATTTCCCCCAGGTGTTTTTACCAAAACTTCAGGAGTCATTTCTTGAGATGGTATTCCCATTTTACAAGAAAAGATTTTAGAGATGAATGAATGTGTTGACCCCGAATCAAACAACACACTTGCATAATCTGAAAAAACAAACAAAGTACCTGATACAACATCATTTGATGGTCCGACATCTGACGAAGTAGTTGCAAAGGATTTCACCACCCCTTTCTGCTTGTAGTCTAACTGCTTCCCATCACTCAAGCTCTTTTTCGGACACTCGTTTGCATAGTGACCCATCTCATTGCACTTAAAACATTTCACTAACTGTAAATCAAATTTGGTCTTACCTTCTCCTTGATCTTTTTCAGTGCAATCACAAGCCTTATGTCCCATCTTACCACATCTGCAGCACTTTCCAGAATTCAGAAGACATTCCCCAGCAAGCCTTTTGCAACATTTATCACAAACTGGAAACTTAGATTTCTTACCATCAGACTTTTTTGAAGAATTCTTCCCTTTCTCCTACCACCTTGGTCTCTTCTTCTGTTGGTTGTTATGAGAACACTTGATCATCGGCAAACTCCATTACCACCATCTCATCACATCAAACAAGCTTTTCATAACTTTTAAACTCACGAGAAGCTAATTCCCTTCGATATTTTGGCTTTAATCCTGAGTAAAAACGATTGATTTTACTATCAAGGTCTCGGATAAAATTTGGAGCATACCTTGCCAAATGAGTGAACCTTTCTTCATAGGTAGACACTGAGTCTTCCTCTTGCCTCAATTCCAAGAATTGTTTTTCCATCCTATGTCGAACATCCTTAGGAAAATACTTTTCAAGAAGCATACCTTTGAATTCATCCCAGTCGAGAGCATCAATCTCATCAGCGTCCCTGATATTTTTAACCATCTCCCACATCTAATCTGCTTCACCCTCCAAACGATAAATATCAAGACTAACCTTTTGATTGTCTGAACACCCCATGACATCAAAAATCTTCTCCACTGATTTAATCCACCTTTCAGCTAGCACAGGGTCAGATGATCCTCTGAATGATGGGGGATGTTGCCTCATGAAATGTTCCACCACTAAGATGTTCCTCTGCAGTTGATCTGGCTGATCTCATGTATGGATACCACCACCATTTATCGCTTGAGTCAACTGTTCCATTACTGCAACAAACTGTTCAGTTCCAATTCAGACCATCTCAGGATGCTGATTCAGAATTTTATTTCCTTCTGCATGCCTTCCTAGCACTACTTCCCTGTTTCCTCTGCGGAAAACCATTCTGAACAAATATGTCTTAGATGAAGCAACATAGTAATATTCAAATACTATATCACTTCAATTTGACCATAAAAAAATATTTTTGGACAATCATTTAATATAATTCTAACTCCTAAAGTTATCTAAACCGGCCTCTGATACCAACTATAAGGCCCCATCCTTAAAACTTACTTAATCTTGAGTTATTACAAGATTTCACCTTGAGGATCTTTTCAGGTTTAGAGTTTTAGAGAATTAGAACATAAAACTTGCATTACATTCCACATTTAAACAAAGTGGTTACATAAAATATAGTATTCATTTTTCCCATCAATGGAAACATATTTAAACTAAAACATGGATTATTTCTTGACACTTCCTTGACACTATCATCATATCATGTACCTTTCCCTTGACCTGTAAAAAACATTTAAAAAACTTGGGATGAGCATAAAAAGCTCAGTAAGGGATATAAAAATATAGAATGGAAACATGGGTACATATACACATAAGAATGAAATCATACATTACCCATAAAACATAAGAACTTTAACATACCTCATCAAAACATGAATAAATAATAGAAATCATAAGACATAAAGGTAACTTGAGGGATTCATAACATTCTTACATAGGGAGTAACCCTCTTGGTTACGTTAGGAATACCCATCACAGTATATTCCCTAAATCTCTTTGGAGAAACCTTAACGTTTCACTCCTTCGCGTTACCCAATGCATTAGAGAGCTATATCGGGCTCACCCGCCCTTAGTTTATCACAGAACCACCCGTCTTCATAATAATTCCCACGAACCACAACATAATCGTATCACATAAAACATGCATAAAGGAAACATAACATTTCCACCTTTCAATCACTAGATATCAATACAACACATTGATATAAAAACATTATGATAACCATTTTCAATACCAAAATAAATGAAAATTAAAACATGGAATTTATTTTTCTTTTAAAAAGAAGGTATGGCTTGTAGAGGAAGCCGAAACTCAAATAACGGTCACGGTGGCGGAGAAGTCGTTGTCGCCGCATACGTACGACAAAAACATTCCCTTTTGAAATTTAGTAAAATGATTCATATAAAGAAGATTATCTTTTTAATAAAAGTAAAAGTCAAAGGGGTTTATACACTGTATAAAAGAAGGTTGTGTATAAAACAAAATATGCCTCAATGAAAGGAGATTGAGACGAAGTCCCATACCTCGGGTCCGACTTGACTTGATCATTCTTTAATGTCCTGAATAATAAACTTGAGTTAATTTCTACTTGCTTAAGGACCTTTTTCAAGTTCATTATTCCTTTTATATCACTTATTTCCATGTCATGAACACTATGTAATTATTTAAGTTAATAACGGTCATTTTAACGATTATTGGTACTTGAGTCAAAAATAAACCCTTTATAATTACAAGTTGATAATGTATCCATTATATCCAGAATGGTATTCATGATTTAGATATCATATATATCATATATATCCAGTACATGCATGCATTTATAATATTATATAACATTTAGAGGTAAGAAATGAAATGCACCGTTCATGGAGACGGTAAGCCATACGTACGCATGAATGCTACTTTCATTTCTATTTCGTATTTTTATAGAATGGAATCATAATTATATAAAGGTATATTATAATTCCAGTATAATATCATATATAATATAATAGTTCCATCCTTTATACGTCCCATATATGGTATTTAACAAATCAAATCACTTTGAGGGGGCGGTAGTCCGCACTTCCTTAAATGAAGATATCACGTTTACCCATAATGGAAACCATAAAGGTATGCCCAAAATGAAAAATACAGAAGCTTAAGGAAAACATAAACATATTATATATCATATATAAATATAGTGACATCTTAATGGACACCTTTGAAGGTGTTAAAAGAATGTTGAACAATCATCGTTTCGGGAGGCATAAATTCACCATCCACGGATACAGTATGTCCTTTAACCATTAGATGTAGGTGTGTGTATATGTAGCTCAAATCCTTCTTATAACAACATCTTAGTATATTGAGGATACTGGAGTTGTTACAAAAGAAAAGAATAAAAATAGTTTAGGGGGTTGGAGAAGCAAAATCAAACAAAAGGACTCAAAAGAAGACATTACCTTATAATCGGGTAACTCTCTTAGATTTGAGCTCAAAGGCTTCCAGGGGAAGACTTCTGCCCAAAGTGAGGCTTCAAGGTGTAATAGAGGGATGTGGAGAGCCAAAATTGGTAGGGTTTGGCTGAGACAAAGGCTTTGGGAGTGTGGGTAAGGAGGTAGAGGTGGGGGCCTTTTATAAGAGGAGAGGAGGGGCACTCTTGGAAGGTAAAGAAAAGTCACTTTATGGTAAGAGGTTGATTTGTTTTGAGGATAAGGTGATAAGGGTTCGAAATCCACCCATCCAATAGGTTTTGTCTATGTGTAGGTCTTAGATTTTACATTATCATTCCATTTTATTTAAATCGTTAAATAATGAGGTCATTGCTGCATCATCATGATGTCATAAATAATTTAATTTATTTAAAGTCTAAAAATTATATAAAAAAATACTATGATGTAGGAAATATTTTTAGATTTCCAATGACTATTTATAATCAAAAATATGATCTTTATAACCCAATGTAAAAATTATTTTAGTAAAACATCTCATGTTTGTGTCATTTTTACTTTTACATTAAATAAAAAGTTATTTATGTCATTTCCCAAAAAAGTGGCTCCATGGGGTCCCCAAGTTGACCCATGGATTTTCTTGGTCGGCCTTGACACATCCAATGAGGGTAGGACATGTTTCAAGCTCATCTCATTTTATTAAAGCATTATTTTTACCTTAAACTACACTAATTACCTCTAATCGCGATTAAGAACTTAAGAGTTACTATTCACCAAAAAAATTATTTTAATCTAATTGAACCACATTTTACTTCTTAATGACAACCATGTAAGTCAGATTTTTGAAATTCAAAACACAGAAGTGGTAAAATTTCATTCAAACGAAAAATCAGTTTTTATAAGT
Source organism: Viscum album (assembly GCA_963277665.1). Taxonomy (NCBI): domain Eukaryota; kingdom Viridiplantae; phylum Streptophyta; class Magnoliopsida; order Santalales; family Viscaceae; genus Viscum; species Viscum album. Next base: position 1,543,612,402 of record OY728153.1, on the reverse strand, counting down.
ACCACTTAGTGGTTTCACTATTCATCAAAAATTGAAGTTTTTCAGAAAAATACCAAAAATTCACACAAAGTAAATTTTGATGTCCCAATCATAAATAATAAGTTTATTTTAACAAACATAGCTTATAAAATTGTCAAAAAGATAGATTTACAAATGGTTTTCCATCAAAAGGCAGTAAAACAATCTTTTAAGAATATTAGTGTATTCCTAGCATAAGATTGTATTTATTTTCATTTTAAGCCTCTAAAACACTATCTTAATCACTAATAGACATAGATAATAATATCTATTACTCATTAATTACTTGGGATGTTACACTTCCATAAAATAGAAACACGAACAATATCATGTGCCTGATATTCACATTGAGGTAAATATAATCAATAATAATGTTGTCCAATATTATCCATAATTTCATGTGGTCCAATTAAATATACAATCATCCTTCTATATTATATAAAACATATATCTCTTTCATATGGAGACACTTTAAGTAAAGCACGATTTCCTACCCAGAATAAAATATCTTTTCTCAAATTATCTTTAGAAATTTTCTAATAGATCAGAGTCATTATTATATATTGATGAATCAAATTTTATTTCCCAATCCATTATTTTTACAATTTTATTCTCAAAAACATTTTTCCAACTTCATCCACAAAATTCAATGTTTGGGGGACTTTTCTTATAATTAATCAAATGGTTCCATCTATATAATGCAATGAAAATTATTGTTATAAATAAATTAACCTAATGATAGATGATGATACCAACATACCATGAAATTTATAGAAAAATATATAATCATGACTTTATATTTCAAAATCATTCACTCTAACTATCGATCTGGTTCAGGATGAAAACATATTTAAAAATTAGATACATTAACTAACGAATTCTAATGGTTTTCCAAATATTAGTTGTAAATTTTAGATCAAAATTAGATAAAATGACCAAAAATCCATGAATCTTGATTATCCATATAATTTATTTCCCAGAAACATGATCCAAATCCACATTGTCTTGAATGGGAATAATGTCTACAGATTTATTCAACCATTCAACAATAACATGTAACATATTATTACCTCAAGAAGACATTATTAATCCAACCACAAAATCTGTGGATATAATCTCCAATTTCCATTCTAGGACTAGAAATTCATGAAGCCTTCCATTTATCTGTTAATGTTTGACATGAACATTTTGAATAGTTAAACATTTCATAGTAATTTGTACAAGGAATTTCCACATTACCTCCAAAAAAAGATTCATGAAGGTATCTATACATATTAGTGAATCTTAGATGAACAAAATAAGAGAGAACTATGATCTCCACTCCGTATTTATTTCTTCAACTACGAATCATGAAGCACTATATTCATATTTTGAATATAAAATACCACATTTTTAAAATTTAATCTAAGAAACTCACATTTATTTACAATTCTATAATTTCTTATAATATAGGATCCTCTTTACAATCATTCAAAATTATGTATAAAATATATTAATACAAAGAAATATAATTCCAAACACAAGGAGTTCCTGCATGAAAATTTTATAAATGAACATTTTTTTAATTTTTGAAAAATGAATCATTTTCCAAATATATAATAGTTATGGTTTCATTATATTTTTATCATAAATAATTAGTTACTATATTTTATTTTCCTATATGGAATCGAATATTGAATTTATAATAATTAATCATCTCCATAAATATTTTTTAGATTAGGTTTAACTCCTTATCATTTAATATGTTATTAATCGTTTTATGATCGGTATATATTTCACAATTTACTCTATAGAAATGATCCCTAAAAAATTTAAATTCCAAAAATATGGGGAAGCTAATGGAATATTATGTGTAGGATAATTTATCCAAAGATTTATCAATTTATTTGAGGAATAATAAATTAGCTAATCAGTATGTATCGAAACAAAACCAAGTGCCTTAAAAGTTGAATCATTGTAGAAAATAAACTCACCATTTGTGGATGGTAGGTCTAAAAATAAAAAATTCATTATAATTCATTTAAATTACTAGATTTATTCACCACATTATTTCATCTAGATTGATTTTATTCTTTTTTGAATTAATGTAGTTATTTAGCGTTATAACAGAAAAATGTTTCCATTAAACTATTGGTAGTAAACCCTTAATCAATGAAAATTATAAATCAAACTTACATTTTTAGTATTCCCCACACCTAAATCAATTTATTATTACATGGACCAATTGTTATCCCATATTTATTTATAATATGTTAATGGAAAAATATATATATATATATAATTAAAAAATATTCCATATAATTTATTTTCATTCAATATTTGTAGAAAAATCATCAGGTGTTTTTCATATTCCTTATTGATTTTTGAATATTCAAAAATATCATAGATGGTGAAAAATAAAAAATTATCCAAAAAACAATGGAATACTCTATTCATATGATTAAAAATACAACAAAATAATTTATCAACCCATTGAAAATAACCACAAACTCATCATTATAGTATGAAACACCATTTTCAACATGTCATCATCCATCTACTTCGTCTAATGGTACTTTAACCTAAGATCAAACATTGAAAAATATAGATCTCCTTAGATCTGACCAAAGAAGTCATCAATATGAGGGAAAAATACATATTCTAAACATAGATGATATTAAAAGGACTACAATCAAGGAAAATCCTTAGAGAACCATTATTCATATTAATAAACAAAATAGAAAAACCCCATGGTGAACTGATAGGATAATTAAAACCCATATAACATAACTCCTGTGACATACATTTACAATTAGGAATTCTTTATTTCATTTATTCAATTAGAATGTTTTTGAGTTTTATTAGAATCAAGAACTATGTAAATAGTAAATTCAAACTCTAAAACATGTACAACACTAGGAAACTCATTAGAAAATACATTTAAAAAATAATTTACAATGGGAATATCATTAATTCAAATTGTTTCATTCTTCACAACAATAAGAGATAGATAACATTATTTTCAATATTTAATTAATATCTTGGATTCATGGTTTTTTGTTAAAAGTTTTAATTAATTCTTGTATATAAATTGAAACACATTTCAAAAAATAAATTCATTAGTTACAAAATTATCCTATAATAATAAATAAATTTCAATTACATAATAATAAAAACATTTAACACTATAAGGGGAATGATAAAGAGTTGTGCTTGTAAAATACTTCCATAAATGATAATAATCAAATTTGTATAATTTATTATTACCATAATACCACCTCTATTTTTTTAACAAAATTTTTAGCTTCATTTGACATGTTGAAACTTATAATTTATCAATATTTTTCATTAAAATGAATGAATTTATAATCCATGAATCAAACAATACATTGGAATAATCTTAATAAACATGTAATGTACCTAACAACACATCCCAAGATGGACTGTCACATTAAAAATTGGTCTTAAATGATTCAGCCACACCATCCTACAATTGAACATGATGAATTCCATCCTTCATTCCAACATTTTTACAAGTATTCATATAATTAACCATCTAAAAATAATAATTTAAGAACTATTTTTACAATAAGTTATGGAACATTTTAATTATCGATTAAACCATTGTTGAGGTTTCTTTTCTATTTAATATGAAACCACAGTTACAGTCTAGTTGGGTTTTCATTATTAGTGACGTTGATGGGGGTATGGAACCTACATGTAGGCCTAATATGCAACATGTATTTAAATTTATAGCATGCATCTAATACATGAAGTGTATTGGTCCTGCAAGACCCTTTTTATGGCGTTTAATCGTATTTATATGGAATTAAAAACTCAATCAATACAAAACATTTATATATTAAATTCCATAAAAATTACCATGTTCATTTTTCTAAAAGGAGGTGTGACCTCTTATTATTGATAGATGCTCCACACTACCCCTTCATTTTTCTCTCTCACATAGTAGGTCCATTGTTGGATCATCCTTTTATCCTTAAGGATTTATTTGATATTTACAATCCATTCGGACCCCTATTAAAAAAATTTCTATATGGTTGTATAGACACATGTTTTCTCTCCACTCCTTAGTCTCAATTTATCATTTTTTTCTATCGATGATTCTATTTTGGCATCGACTCATATACCAAATTTTCAGGGTTTTGTCTGTTCTTATATTTTATTCTAATTCAATGCATGAAAAGGGAAAATACTAGATGAGGCATCTAAAACATGAATATATTAGATCATCTATCAATCTTCCCTATAATTCTCTTAGTTTATAAATTTTCATTATTGTGCAGATGCCAGTTTCACCAGGAGATCCTTCCAAAATTCATCTTTCAAAATTGTAGTTTTTAACATGGGTTTTAATGCACTTTTCATACATGTTCTTTATATAGTTATAGATTGGTAACTCAACATTGTCCACACAATTAGGGTGAATACCATGTTATTTCTTTTCCCCATTAATGACATTATTTGAGCAACCATTCAGGTGTGTTTGTAATGGCCTTGATAAGGTAGTTGTTCCTTCTGGATTAATCAAATGTATAAAATTTTAATTAAGAGTAAATTTATATATTTCAGATGGGATAGTTATTTATATATTTAATTGATATTGTTTTCATGTGACTACCATACTATGTCATGATTAATATGATTTAATGAAATGAAACAATTGAATTATATATATAAATTTTATTTGTAACTGATTTATTGTTCTTATATCACCCTATTATGTTTAATGAAATGTAATGGAATTTACTAATTTAATTACTAAATCGAATGATTATTACATAGACTATAATGATATTTTATATAAATATAATGAGTATAAGGTTGTTATTTCATTAGAAATTTTCATCTCTATAAGAGTGGTAAAACTTTGTACAACCATTAATTTGAGAGGGAATTCCATAAGCACTCAATAGAAGCCATTCTGATTCATTAGGCTAGTTTCCATCGGAGATACCCACCATGTAATCTATTTGTTGTATTATTATATGAATGCCTCATTGATATACCAAATATTCAATTAATATCTTTTATAAATATTCAAACACCACAGATGCGCTCCATGGATACAAATTGATGTCTTTAGACACATGGCTCCATGGGTTCTCCCTATTGGGACAAGTTATTATTAGATCGTGATTACCATTAAAGCGATCTATTGAATTAGTTAGATTATTTTATAGTTTAATCACTTTTTCATGACCCTTATATTACACTCAATTGATTATATCATGTTTTAGTTACTTACTACTATAAGTAGGCCTACCCCTAAGGTCAAGGATGCCTTGGTTACACATTGGATCCTCTTTTATCGTTGTTAGGATCTATCTCTATACTATCGATCTGTAAGCAGTATATATCTATATAAACTAAACAATGAATTAATTAACTAAATTATTTTCTTTACAAATACCAGTTGTTTCTATAGCATGTATGGGTTGATTGTTTGTACTACATTTCTTTCATATATGTACACATTTATATAGTAAATATACATAGAATGTATTATTATAGACTCCATTGGTGGTGGCCTACTCAGATGTATTTTTCACCATATCTTGATTGTCGTTGGTACCTAGGAAGAATATATTATCATAGGTGTGGATAAAGGAACGTTTCCCACTTTTTCCTTGAACCTACAAGCATTAGGATGAGATCTTAGTAGGAGATGAATAAGGCATTGGTCATGATGCTTGGTTTGATTTTACTTATTTTTTCTCTATTTTATACATTGTATCGTAGTAATTGTATGATGACTTATATACCAATATTTCTTTTTTAGAGACATTATGTCATCATTTTGTATATAATATAGTTTACTATTCAAATTTTAGTTTCTTATTCATTACATAGATATTAATTATTACTTCTATTTTCATACTTATTATATGATTTCACTGGTTATTCAATGTTTCTATCTTTAGTATAACCGACTCTGACCAGAGGGCATAATCTTCCATCTGTTACACATTAGGCCCTCAAAACTAATAAATATCCTTTGGTATATAAGGATGTGTGCTAGTGGCCATGTGATTTCTTGGGTTCGGCTACTCAAGAGAGAGCATGTAGCGATCTAACCCCAGAAATCGAAGATCTGGTGTCATGCTTCAATTAAATTGTCAAAAGATACAATTAAATCACGTCCCAAAGGACAAAAAAATTTATTATTCATGGTAAATCAGATACATACATGATAATTTAATTAAAAATGAATACAATAATTACAATTTTTTTTCATTCTAGGTTAATAACTTTATTCCATCAAGAATATCTCCAAAGAGCATTCTTAGTACAATTCCTAGAAACCTATAGAAAGAAAACAAAATAATGGTGTGCCCAAATGATTAGTAAGCATAATGTACAGTGAAGGAAAAATTAATCAATAAGAATAATCAACAAGGAAAGGTAATAATATCAAACTCATTTCATTTAATCAATATAATGAAAATGAAATGTATCCATAGATATGTCTATCCAAAATCTCATGGATAAATAATAACTGAATCTAAGTTGGGGGAATGCTTAACTATTAGATTCCAAGTTTCCTTGGTACATGGTACCATTACCATCAAGACCTTTCAAAAGACGGATTATAACATACTATGTGAAAACCCATTAGTATAGGTTTACCAATTGAATCATCCCATGAGACTACTAATGCATCGAGGGACTATCAATAACCAGGCCCCACCCATGTTGTACCTCTAAATATAATATTTCAATTAAAATAATCTAAATATATAATATTCCTTATCAAATATCCATTTTAATGGAAAATATATATTTATCAATAATTCTTCAGTAGAGGATAAGTAACATAAAGGGTTTTTTTATGTCGATGAATTGAAATACAATTGAAACACCAATAAATTTATTATTGAGGAAAACAATCTTTAAATATTTCAAAGTGTCCCATAAGAGTTTTAAACATTTGAACCATAATACCCATGAAAGAATAAATGAAACATATAATTTAATGATAAAAATAAGATTCACGATTTAACATGTCAATGTAAACACTATATGTAAAAATATTATATACTTTAGAAAATAATATTATCCTTGATAAATTATATGGATAATTACGGAAATTCAATGTCCAATGATCAAATGAAAGTGAATATTTAAATGGGGAAAACAAAGTAATAATAGTTGTAAATATCAATACTATCCTGAGAAAAATTAATTATAAACCATCCATAGGATTAATAACGATGGTATCAATACAAAATTACCCTAGTTGAGTAATGGAAATGGCTATTGTATTTAATGAATGTAAATTTATTTAAAAATATTATTTAGGAATATATACATTTAATTTTGAAAAACAAATTGGAAAACATTTTCTAGGAAATTAACTTTTAAAAATTAACAATTTATAAATGCGTAGGATGCTTCGAATAAATGAAATTAGTAAAAAGAACTTTCTTATTCCATTGTAGATTGGTTAGAAAAATGAATTGTTTGGTAATTGAACGAAATATTCCATTGAAAATATTAGTTAATGAATAAAATATGAAAAATTTGTTTAATTTTTCTTTAAATTTTAAATCTTTTTAATTAAAATTTTGATAAATAATGGTTTAAAAAAACTGGTTCTCTGACTAAAGAGAGAAATGAAATCTGAGTTTCCTAAAAACATTATATAAAACCCTTTAAGTAACAGTGAGTGAAAAATGATACTATTACATGAAAATTAAAACTAGTAACCATAGGAGAGAAAAATTAAAGGGTTTAATGAACAATGACCAAATAATTTACTCTGGTGGAAGTTCAAGTGCAAACAACCCCGAACAAAAATAGATTGTGAAGTAAACCCTAGAAAAGACCCTGATACTGATGTGAGAATAAATCAACGAATAAATTATTTGTTTCAAATGTAAATACACATAAATAATTTTAAATAAAATAATATATATTAAAAATTGGTTACACACATAATTTTAAATATTAATGATATTGACGAAGTAATATAACATAAAAAAAAAGGAATCGGGTTATGAAATTATTTACCACATAGAAAATATTAAATTATATCCCTATAAAATAAATAATTTAAAATGAAACTCTAAATAAAATGATGAAATGTTAATTCATGATATAATATATCAAAATTATAAGTAGATATACCCCACAAAATAATCATGTGGAAAACATGGTATTTATCTCACAAATGTAAAAAGTGAGATGAAAATCCCCTTATTTGCATTTTCTATTTACTGAACATCCTTTAACCTCAAGAATAATTGGATTAAAGATGTTAATATTTTATAATATAACCATAATAGTATTTATAATAACATATATTATCTTTTTTAATATCTTATTATCCATTTGTTAAAAACTATTTATTATTTTAACTATTTTAGGTGTTAATTATGCAGTTTCTTGAGTAAGTTTTGAGTTGTAATCTATTTTTTTATTAAATATATGAATGTTTCATTATAAAAATAATGTAAACCATGATTTTAATATCATATATATGTAGTTTATATATATATAGAATAATCCATCATATTTGGTAATAATAAATGAAATTCATAGTTTATAGAGACTGTATGCCATATATATTCATGAACACTACATTCATTTCATTGTCTTATTAAAATAATGAAATGTATATATATACATATGTTTTTATATTATAATTACACTATAATATCTATGTTATATATGTGACAAATGTTTATTGAAACCATTTTTATACATTTTATGTATAGAATGAACAAATAACATTGCTTTTTGGAGACAATAGTCCACACTTCCACATACAATTTTATCATATTCACACAAGATGGAAAGCATAATGGTTTATTAAATATAAAAAATTGAGAAGAATAATTTTTTTTAAATATCATATATATCATATATAAAAATAATTTATATCATAATTCAGAACTATGAGTGGTGGTAAAGGAAAAACTAACAATCATTGTTTCATGAGGTTGAAGTTCACCGTACATAGAAATGATAAGTTCTTTACCCACTATATGGAAGTGTGTGTAAGTTTAGGTCAAAAAAACATAGAAACATCTCAGTATATTTAGGATACTCTACTTATCATGTAATCATGGAATACATATTATTAAAAGAGTGTAAAATGAAATAAAACTACAAAGCTTGAGAAAGGATGTTACCTTTTCACTACAACAAAAAATAGGCTTTATCAGCTCTTAAAACGGGCTTTAACAGTGCTATAAATCACTGTAAAGCTCATCACAGAAAAGGGAGACTTTATCAGCACTAAAAAAGTTCTAATAAATTCCATGCCTAATGTAACATAAAATTGTGCAGTAGTACACCCAAACAAGACCTGCAAAAAAATCATCATATCAGTTCACTGAGATGAAATTTGTAGTGGTAGTCAGTTTGGGATCAAACGATGGGAAATAATCCATACATAATGTGATGTACTAATTATTTATTATGATTATCAAAAGGTAACATTAAATACTATCTCCTCTAATTGATATATTACATTGCCTACAATAAAATATATAGATAGAGTTCAATGTCAGAACCTTAAGAAAAATTTTATTAAGGCATGCATGCTTGATATTCTTCATGTTATTTGTGGTAAATATTCAAGTCAAGAATGGATATAGAATTTGATTATAGATTTTATGTTACTTTTGGGACATGTTTCCTTAGGACTTAGAGAGTTTCCCCTATAGATTCCTCAAGTTATATGGATTTGGGTTATTCTTGGGACACTTAAGGAAATGTGTTCTTGTGGTTGATGCCTTTATCTTATGGTGTGTTGTCTTCCTTTCACGCCATTTATATAATTTATGAATGGTGGAGAGATATATGCTTATTCTTTTTCCATCCCAGAATACTGATTAATAGTCATGTAGTGCTTTTATTGGGGGACATAATTTAGGAAAACCCTTGTGGGTAGACTTTAGTGGGGATGTTTCCAGTTCGTTTTAAACTCTTATTGTTTTACATACATAGGAAATGGATGGGTTTTATAAATCCATGTAAAAATCATGAAAAATACATTTTTTAAATAGTTGTTAGGAACACAGGTTTTTCATGGTTAGGATAAACCTTGTGGTATGGATCTATAATATAACTAAGTCATTTTGAATAATTGGAACACAGTTAGTTATCAATTTGTCCAAACTGTGCAGAAGAGGGTTTCTTATCCAATGGCTCCCAAAAAGTTGGTGAACAGTTTGGAAAACTGCCCAACCAAACCATGACTGTTGCAAATGATATGTCGTAATTTAAGTATTTCAACTTATTTACTCATGGCCCCTTCCCAAATCAAAGTCTAAGATCCCTTTATCTTGAAAATTTATCCAATTCCAATAATATATTCTTTTTTCTTTCCCTTTCTTGTAGGATCAATATAATGATGTAAATGCTCAATATACAAGAGGGGGGTGAATTGTAAACTTTAAAAAACTTATTTATACAAGTAAAGATCTACGTTTAACAAAGTTAAACTAAGAAAATTCACAATGCCTCTAACACCAATTGAAATATTGGAAAAAAGTAAAAAAGCTACAAACTTCTGGTTCTGTATACTTACTTAATCTTGGAAAGTGATTCCGAAAAATAGGTTTTGGAAATATGGTTCCAGAAAATGAAACTTCTCCAAAGTTTACAATATTAGATTCTACCTTAAATCTTATAGAATCTAAATTAATCAGAGTAAAATAGTAAAAATATATAAGAAGATTATACTTTCCTTACAATAAAAAATGCAGCGGAAAAACAAGAAGTAAAACTACAAGTAACAAAAAACATCTCTTTTAACCCAAAGAGAAGGGTATCCAACAACCATGGATAAAGGTCCCTTGATTTATAATTTCAATCAGGTCTGTCTTACGCATGTCAGGGTAAGCCCTTGATATGAAGACCATATTCTTTGTCTTGCTATCCTCACAAGCCCCCAAATTCAAGGTAGTTGGAACCTCTGTCTTCCTCAGCAAAGAAGACCTCAACTACAATGTGTTGGAACCTCTGTCTTCCTATCCCCGAAATCCCTCTATTGTAATCACCAACAATCGGAGTCACATGATGAATGTCTGCACAAGGAAAAGTTTAAACAAGCCATTCAAACTTTTTTTACGAAGCTTGAGAGTTTATAAGAGCCTATCTCTATTGAAATCACTTCAACAGCATGTAAGAACAAGTTTTCAAAGTTCAATATAGTGTATCGAGCTCTTTCAAACGAGCTCCTATTTATAGGATCGGTTGGAACGGTTGGTTCCCTCCTCCAATGGTAATATTTTCCTTACAATTCAGAGGGACCTATACACGTGTCACTTAACCAATTATTAGTTACAAACAGAATGGATGACATCATTTTATAACAAAACATGTGTAACTGAAAGAACACAATCATTTTCTAATGAAGCAAGTATAATTAAGAAAAACTGAAGTTCATAATGTAAGAAAATAAAAGTTCGGAGTCTAACCAAAATGGAATTCGAAGTCTATAATAAAGAGATATTCGAGTTCTGTTTTATAGGAATTCAGAACCCGAATTCTGTAGAAATCTGGAGTCTGAATTTCTAAGGAAATTTGGAGTCTGGTTTCACCAGAGTTCAGAATCTGAACTTACAGAGTTCGGAGTCGAACTTGTAGAAGTTTGGAGTTGAAGTAGTAAATGTTCGGAGTCGAACTCATAAAAGTTTGGAGTCGAACTCATAGAAGTTGGGAGTCAAACTCGAAGAAGTTCAGAGTCAAACTCAGAGAAGTTCGGAGTCGAACTCATAGAAGTTCAGAGTCTAACTCATAGATGTTCGGAGTCGAACTCATAGAAGTTGAGAGTGGAATTAGAGTTCATATCCAGAATTCGGAATGGAACTTCATTAGAGTTCATATCCAGAATTCGGAGTGGAACTTCATTACAGTTCATATATAGAATTTGGAGTGGAACTTCATTAAAGTTCATATCCCGAATTCAGATCCTAAAACAGAATTCTTCATATCTATGTATTATATTATTCTGAGGTTTTAGGTATGAATCCGATTTTTATACTTAAGAAAAATATTTATTTGTGTAAGGAAATCTAGGTTAGGGTAAATTTCCTTAAGGAATGAAATTTTATTTATATAAGTAAAATACCGATTTTCTTAAGTGTAAGGTGTTTGTGATTTTCAAAACAATAAGGAATGGAAAAGTCATAAGGAAAACCTTATTGACTCAAAAATCTCCCCCTTTTTGGAATGCACAAACAACCTTTCAAAAAAGAATATAAGGACTTTGAAAATTTTCATTAGACATTGAAATTAAATCTTATCTCCCTTTGTTCATGGATGATAGTTAATACAACTAACTCCCCCTTAGGAATTAGAACTCTATGGATTGTATTCTGAATTTCCAGAGTGGAGTTTTCATTATCATTGGAAATGAAAAACTTCATAATTAGGAACTCCCCCTTAGATAAGCTCCCCTAAATTAGGGATAGTTCTTGACTTAGAAATTTTTCCTTCTCCCTCTTTTGAGTAGTTCTTTATCCTTATCCCCCTTTGTGATTTTTAATAAGAATTTAAGGGATTGGAAAAGAAATAATGTACCTGAAACATTAGTACATAATAACACAAGATACAACCAACCAAAAATTTTATTAGAGTTGAAATAATTTTTACAAGGAAAGGAAAATGCAAAAAAAGATCGGATTGAGTCTATTTGTCATCCTTTTCCTTTAGGATTAGCTTCTTCAAATTGGTTTTCAGCTTCTTCAAATATTTTTGATTCTCCTCATCTTGCCTCTCCAAGGATTTTATCCTTTCATATTGTGCTTTCAAGACTTCTGCCTGAGCCTTCATGGCCTCTTCTTGCATCTTCATTAACTCATCTTTCTTTACAAGCTTTTCATTGAGCTCAATCTGTAGATCTCTATCCCTTTTAAAATTTTGAGCAAGAGAATTAACCTTATCATTCAAGTCCTTTACTTGTTGATTCGTAGAACTTTTATCAATGATTATCTTATCCTGAAGATTCTTATTCTTGGAATCCACGGTATCAAAAGCCTCTTTAACATGATTTTGAAAATGATCAAACTCATCCATGTCTTCTTCAACTTTCTTAGACCACAAAGTGATTTTGCTGCATGATTTTTTGTGTACATTATAATTGATATGGAAATTTCTATGATCATCCTCAATCTTCACACACTTATCCATCACCATAGATAAGGATTCTGACTTCGGATTCAAGATATGTTGTAGCATCTGGCATCTGGAGTCTATAGTGGAAAATATCAGAATGGTGTCCACCAACTTTTTCAAATACTTGACATCAAATTCATTACCCTGTGCTGATGATTCCAAATCAGACACTTTGCTTGGGGATTGTTCTTCTTCAATTTTCACCAGCTTTCTTTTAGAAGAACCATAAACCTTTTTCTTCCTGATGATATCTTTTTTTGGTGTATCCATGAGCACTTTCTTACCTTTATCGGTTTTCGGAATGGGTATGTCATCTGGAGATTCTTCCTCACTCTTTGATAGTTGAACAATCTTGTCTTCATCTATTTACTCCTTCTCTATTCCTTCTTCAAGAAAATTCTTCTCATATGATTCTTCTTCACATAAAACATTTTCCTTCTATTCTTCTTCCTTATCATCATCCTTCCTTCCTTCATTCTCAAATCCCTTGCCCAGAGTGACAAATTTTTCAGATTTAGCCTTTTCTTTATAATCTTTCACTTGTTTGATTAAGTCATCCAGATCATCACATCCTTCTTCTACTTCTTCTTCTTCTTCAACAACTTATTCTTTTACTTCTTCACCAACTATTTTCCCTACTTCTTCAACAACTTATTTACCCTTAGACTTTTCTGGAGTGGAGTACTTCTTCCCAGGAGTCTCTGGTAATGGTTCAGTAAGGAATGTTTTTGGAACCAGAATCTGCTCAGAATCCATCTCTATTGCTTTCAAAAGAGATTGAACAATCTCTTCTTCTGACATCTTCTTCTTCAATTTATTTTCTTTTGATTGTCTTTCCAACTCATCAGAAGCTTTCTCTTTTAAGGACTTAGCCTCAGCAGGATCTAATTTGAATTGAGGTTCCCTCCACTTAGCAGCAACTTCATCTGGGTAGGATTTTTGTTTCTTTGGCTTGGGTGGTGCAGATTGAGTTTCCTTAGCTTTCTGGGTCTTGTCTTCAGCCACCACTTTTCAACTTTCTCTTCTTCCCTGCCTTTTTAGATGGTTACAGAGTTTGTTGATATTTCTAAACTGCCTCAGCCTCTTCCTCTAGTAAAGGGTATAATTCTCTGGATTCAACAGAAAAACCCATCTTCATCCTTTTTAAGGTATCATTACTAACCAGCATTACCTTGCAATTTCTTTTCTTAGAAGTGCATGCCACTTTAAACGAATCAAGATATCTGATAATATGCTTAGTAAGCAAGGCTGGATACATTATGATCTGAGCTTTTAGATTCCCTTCTTTAATATTATTAACTGTAATCAAAACATGCCTCATCAAATTCAACTTTTTTAGATTTATCAAAAAATATAAGATATATAGATCACTCTTCTTGAGATTATCCTTATCACCCCATCTCGGTACTAAAAATCCTTGTACCCATAGCTGTAGAATAAGATTATTTGGAGAGAGATGAGAAATATTAGCATTCTTGGCATCTTTAAGTCCAAGGAATTTCAATGCCTTCACTTTGTTAAAACTTCCTTGCTCATCCAGAAGATTATGTGAACAAAACTCAGCTTCAAATTCATAAGATAAACCCACCAAGCTTACAACCTTGGTATAAGAAAGCATATAAGTCTTCCCATAAGACTATAACGAAAACGTTTCTCTGCCATCTTCCTTAAGGATGGAAACAGACTCGTAAAACTCAATAAGAAAATCTGTATAAACCGTATCCTGTTTCACTGGCTTTGATAAGCAAACACCCTCCCAGCCATTCAATCTGATATTCTTAGATATAAGAGTTTCATACTTGTAGAAACTCGGATGCACTAACCTCTCCCTATAAACTAACCATTTTGAGATTGGCTTCGCAGTTGACATATCCTAAGAAGTAACATAAGCATACATTTAAAATAGAGAGCTCTGAAGGATTCAGAACTACCTTTAAGAAGGGAGGTATAACTTCAACATGAGAGTTCTTGAAGATAGATGTGGGACAACCATTGGGGGTCCCTTTATATAGGCGATGTAGCTTACCTTTCAGCTTCCAAAAACCATATAATGGTTGAAAAACTCTCTGATCTGATTTGACTGTTGAAAACATACCCGCAAGGAAATCTTGAATTTGTTCTTTTGAGGTTTTAAGAAAAACAATCGGATTTAAGAAGACTAGAATCTGAGAAATTTTAATACTCATAGGAAAAAAACCATCAAGAAAAATATGACTACGAACAATTAAGTAAGGAAATCATACATTTTGGATTGTCCAGGAAGCTTATTCGTAATAGGTAATATTCTTCTTGATTAAAAATTTTACTACGAAAAAACTGACTACAAAAAAATTAATGTTGAAAAGGCTTTGAGTACCAAAACTCTAGTACGAAAAGTATGTGTACAAAAATCCCAGTACGAAATGTTTGAGTACGAAAAATTTCAGTACAAAAAATATGAGTACAAAAAATATGAGTACGAAAAATAACAGTATGAAAAATATGAGTACAAAAAATATTATTATGAAAAATATCAGTATGAAAAATATGAGTACGAAAAATATGAATACGAAAAATATGAGTACGAAAAAAATGAGTATAAAAAATATGAGCATGAAAAATATGAGTACGAAAAATATCAGTATGAAAAATATGAGTACGAAAAATTCCAGTATGTAAATTCTCATTACGAAGATTCTCATTACGAAAATTTTCGAGTACCAAAACATTATTACGAAAATTTTCGAGTACAAAAACATCATTACAAAATATCTAGTTCCAAAAATTTCCATTACGAAAATTTCAGTTCTGAAAACTTCATTACAAAAATTTCAGTTCTGAAAACTTAATTGCGAAAATTTCTAGTTCTGAAAACTTCATTATGAAAATTTCCAGTATGAAAATTTCATTACAAAAAATTCCAGTACAAAAATTTCATTACAAAATTTTTGAAACACTTACTAGGAATATTTTGATTACAAAAGCCTTTTTTAACTAAAAAATGACTACGAAAATTTTGATTACACTAACAAACAAATGTACTCCCCCTATAAAAAGGATTTTATCATGGTAAGGAAAATTTTTCAACAAGAAGTTAATGAAGATGGATTACCTTACGGTTATCGTTTCTAACTTTTGTTTAATGTATTCAAATCTATCAGAGGGTAAATATTTTGTGAAAATATCATCAAGTTGATCTTACGTTCTGATAAACTGAAGAATGATATCTCCTTTTAGTGTGTGATCCCTAATAAAGTGATGCCTAATATCTATGTGTTTTTCATGAGAGTGATTTGTAGGGTTTTTATTAAGGGAAATGTCACTTGTGTTATCACACAAAATTTGAGTCTTATTACAACTCAAGCCATAGTCTGTGAGTGTGTGTTTCATCCACAACACTTGAGCACAACAACTTCCAGCTGCTAAATATCCAGCTTTAGCAGTGGAGAGTGCTACTGAGTGTTGCTTATTTCAAGACCAAGAAACAAATGAATCTCCTAAGAAATGAAAAGATAAAAGTGTAAACATTCTCTTTCCTATGGGAAGAAAGAATAAACTATTCCTTGGAATCGTGTACTAAGCACTTATCATTCATAAAATTTACAATGTAACCTTCATCACATAATTGACTTATGCTAATGAGTTTGTGCTTAAGACACTTAACAGAAAAAATTTTTGAAATCAAAGTTTTTCCAAGAAGAACAGTGTTACCTATACCAATAATTTCTCCCTGAGCATTATCTCTGAATGTTACTTTTCCTCCTTTCGTCTTGATAATCTTTTCAAAATAGCTTTTGTTACCAGTCATATGCCGAGAATATCCACTATCTATGTACCAAGTATTATTGTTGGTACTCCGTTTATTTTCCTGAAAATGAGAAAATAATTAGACTTTCAGAATCCAAACGTTTTTGGATCAAATATTTTTAGATAAAATTTTTTTGGGAACCCACATTTGTTTAGAGAAATATGCTTTATTAAACCCAAGATATTGAACTCTATTCAAAGAACAATTTTTCTTCCAATCCCCACCACTTTGACACTTAGTGCAAAAAGGGGCTCTAGAAGGAACAAAATAGTTGTTTTTGAAAACTGGTTTTCGGGGAGTATAACCTACTCCAGTAGTGTTTCCATGAGGTTTAATTTGAGAATACATCTTGTCAAAATGTTTCCTTCCGAGAGCTAAATTGTGGAAGAAGCTTCTTAAGATAAAAAATTTCAGATTTTAGTCTAATGACTAAATTCTTATACTCAGGAATAATTTCCTTAGAGTTAGATTTTTCCTAAAAAAATTTCTCCTTTAATATAGAATTCTTATAATCTTTACAAAGTTCTTCCTTATCATAATTTTCTTTCTCAAGGTCTTTAGAAAGTTTTTCTAAAAAATCTTCTTTATCTTTAAGATCTGAGGAATGCCTTGAAATCTCTTTTGTAATAATTTATTCCCTAGTATTTTCCCTATCTAATTTCTTAGAAATTTTACAATTTTTTGCTTCAAGTAACTTGGAAAATCAAGACACTTCTTCTATGAAGGTTCTTAATTTTTTGAGGATGAAGTATCATCATTAGAAGTGCTATTTTTTGAATAGTAATTCTGATCAAGAGATAAATTTGTTAAAGCCTCAGAAGAGCGTACATTGGCCATAAGACAAGTATTTGGAAAAAAAGTATTAGAAATGAATCCCATATTCTCTTGAGCTGATGAATCATATTTTGAAGATTCACTTTTTGAAGAGTCTCCACAACTAGCTCTCCAAGTAGTATTAGCTTTCAGACTTATCTTAGCTTTAGCTTTGTAAAACTTCTTCCTATTCCTTTTAGAATGCCTCCCTTTTCTTTCTTTCTTTCTAAGCATAGGGAAATCAGGTCATATGTGTCCACTTCTCTTGAATTCATAGCATGTGACCTCTGAATATTTTTTTTCTTTCCGTCTTCTTATACCTGGATTGGAAATTTCTTTGACCAGCTATCTTGTTCTTTCTCCAAGCAAGATTTGCAAACTCATTCTCTGATACTTCACTCTCACTAGATTCGGATTGGATAGTAACCTTCTTAGACTTTGATTTAGTTACTCTCTCAATAGTCTTAGCTTTCATGTGATTTGATGTTGTAGTAAAAGCAACAATACCATTTCCATTCTTCTTTCTGATGTTGTCAACATCTCTCTTCATCCTTGTTTCATGTTGGAGAATAGTTCCAAACAGCTCATCTAAGAAAATTTGAGTAACCTTCCTATTCTCATCAATAGTTGTTCTCTTTGATTTACACTCATTGGGCATAATATCAATAATCTTATCTACAAGAACTTCATCATCCAGACCTTTCTCACCCATAGACTATATGCTATTCACAATAGTCATAAATCTTTGTTTCACCTTACAAATGGGTTCTCCATAAGGAAAATTAAAACCATGATATTCTGCTCTCAACATAGCTCTTCAGTTCTCAATCACATTAGATGTACCAAAATGTGTAACATCATGTTTCTTCCATATACAGTTAGCTATTTCACAAGAAGAAATTTGGCTATATAAGTTTCTAGTCATTGAACATAATAGAGTATTGTGTACCTTATAGTTTAGTTGATAATCATGCTTCCCTTGGTTTAGGAAATCACTTACTTCCATGTCAGGAATTTGATAACCACTGGTAATCATAACAAAGTTATCTACCCCAGTATTGAAAATGAAAGTCATCACTCGATCTCTCCAGTATTCATAATCATTGCTATAAAAAATTGGAGGTCTTTTAGGATTTAAGTTGTCGATGGAACCAACATTTAAACCTGTCATCTTAAAAGAATACTTTCTACACAAAAACTTGTTAATAAAAAGAGTACGGATTCAAGGAAAATATTCCTAAGCATGGAAAATATTCTTAAGAAAGGAAAATATAGAACAATGAAAAACCTGAGCAAGGAAAAACTTACATGTGAGTATAAATATTTTAGAGACCCCCTCAGATACCAATTGTAGGGTTGGTATAGAGTATGAGGTTTCTAACCTCTGATACCAATTTTAGGATCAAAATAATGATGTAGATGCTAAATATACAAGAGGGGGGGTGAATTGTACACGTTAAAAAATTTCCTTAAACAAGAAAAGATCTAAGTTTTAAAAAGTTAAACTAAAAAAATTCACAACACCTTTAACACCAATTTAAAGATTGGTACAAAGTAAGAAGTTACATACCTATGGTTCTATATAATTGCATAATTCTAGAAAGTGATTCCAAAAAATAGGATCCAGAAATATGGATCCGGAAAATGAAACTTAACCAAATTTTACAATGTGAGATTCTACCATAAAGTGTATAAAATCTAAATTAATCAGAGTACATGTGTAAGGAAATATAAGAAGATTATACATTCCTTACAATAAAAAATGCAGTGAAAAAACAATTAGTAAAACTAAAAGTAACAAAAAAATTGCTCTTTTAACCCAAAGAGAAGGGTATCCAACAACCTTGGATAAAGGTCCCTTGATTTATACTTTCATGAAATTCTGTCTTACCCACCCCAGGGTAAGCCCTCGATACGAAGATCAAAGTCTCTGTCTTACTATTCCCGCATGCCCTCAACTTCAAGGTAGTTGAAACCTCTATCTTCCTCAGCAAGGAAGACCTCAACATCAAGGTGTTGGAACCTCTGTCTTCCTATCCCCGGATGCCCTTGATTGTAATCACCAAAAATTAGAGTCGCACGAAGCAAGTCTACACAAGGCAATGTTTGAACAAGTCGTTCAAACTTTCTGCACGAATCTTGAGGGTTGATAAGATCCTCTCTCTCTAAAAATCACTTCTATAACATGTAATCAAAAGTTATCAATGTTTAGTATAGTGTATTGAGCTTTTTCAAATGAGCTCCTATTTATAGGCTCGGTTGGAACAGTCGGCTCCCTCCTCCAATGGTCATATTTTCCTTAAATTTTGGAGGGACCTGTACACGTGTCACTTAACCAATGGTTAGTTAGAAACCGAATGGACGAAATCATTTTATAACAAAACATGTCTAACTGAAAGAACGACATCATTTTGTAATAAAAAAAGTGTAAGAAAGAAAAACTGCAGTTCGGAATTTAAGAAAATAAAAGTTTGGAGTCTAACCAAAATGTAATTCAGAGTCTATAATAAAGAGATATTCGGATTCTGTTTTATAGGAATTCGGAATCCAAATTCTGTAGAAATCCAGAGTCTGAATTTCTAAGGAAATTTGGTCTCTGGTTTCACCAGAGTTAAAAATATGAACTTACAGAGTTTGGAGTCAGACTTGTAGAAGTTTTGAGTCGAACTAGTAAATGTTCAGAGTCGAACTCATAGATGTTTGGAGTCGAACTCATAGAAGTTCGGAGTCGAACTCATAGAAGTTCGGAGTCAAACTCATAGAAGTTCGGAGTCAAAATCATAGAAGTTCGGAGTCCAACTCATAGAATTTCAGCGTGGAACTATATGAGGGTTCGTATCCAGAATTTGGAGTCGAAATATATGAGAGTTCGTATCCAGAATTCGGAATGGAACTTCATTAGAGTTCGTATCCAGAATTCAGAATGGAACTTCATTAGAGTTCCTATCCAGAATTCAGAATGGAACTTCATTAGAGTTTGTATCCATAATTTGGAGTGGAACTTAATTACAGATCATATCCTTAACTCGGAGTGGAACTTCATTACAGTTCATATCCAGAATTCATATCCTAAAATAGAATGATTCATATCTATGTATTATATGATTCCGAGGTTTAAGGTATGAATCCGATTTTTATACTTATGAAAAATATTGATATGTGTAATGAAATATAGGTTAGGGTAAATTTCTTAAGGAAGGAAATTTTCCTTATAGTAGTAAAATACGGATTTTCTTAAGTTTAAGGTGTTTGTGATTTTCAAAACAAGAAATAATGGAATATTCATAAGGAAAACCATGTTGACTAAACATTTATTTCTTCTCCCTCTCCCTAACCATGAAATCTAGGGCTAAAGGTTTATATTTAGGGGTTGGGATGAATTATTAATGAGGCTTTATTGTCTAAGGAATACGTATGACTCTACCAGGCTTTTCTAAGTGTCTTATGTCATAGTTAATGATTTTGTATTGTTTTCTGTATGTCATTTGTTGTTTTCACTTAAAATTCAGTCCAATTTAAATAAAAGAGAAACACTTTGAGTGATACCTATCACACCATGCCCCGGATTAAGGTTTATTTGACTCTCACACATTTAAAATGACCCAGGGATCATTTCCCTAAAGTATCAACACAATCCGAATGTGTTTGTTCTGTTTTCAGTACGTCAATTGTTGATTTCACTTAAAATTATGTCAATTTTAAATAAAAGAGAGACACTTTGAGTGATACTGGCAACATTGTGCCTCATATAAATAAAATTTTGACTCTTACATGTCACAAATGACCCATGTATCATTATCCTAAAGTATCAACATAATCTGAAAGTGTTTGTTCGGTATTCCGTACGCCAGTTGTTGTTTTCACATAAAATTCTATCCATTTTAAAAAAAAGAGAGACACTTTGTGTGATAAAGGTGACACCATGCCTCATATTGAGGAATGGTTCAATGTTACCCATCTAAAATTTCTCATGGATCTTTTTCCTAAATTATCAAACTAATCTGAAATTGTTTGGTCGGTTTTCCATTCGTTAGTTGCTGTTTTCACAAAAAATTCTGTCCATTTTAAACAAAAGAGAGACACATTGAGTGATACCAACCACACCATGCCTCATATTGAGTTAAAGATTAATCTTAAATTTCACACATGACCCATGGATCTTTGGAATAAGTATCAACACAATCCGTATTCTTTTGGTTGGTTTTCCTTATCTCAATTGTTGTTTTCACATAAAATTCTGTTCAATTTAAACAAGAGAGAGACACTTTGAGTGATACTGGTCACACCGTGCCTCGTATTGAGGTGGTTTTGATTCATATACGTCACAATTGACCAATTTATCATTCAACTAAAGTATCTACAAAAAATGTGTTTGGTCGATTTTTCGTACATCAGTTTTTATTTTCACTTAAAATTCTGTCATTTTTAAACAAAAGAGAGAAACCTAGAGTGATACCAGCCACACCGTGACTCATATTGAGGAGAGGTTGACTCATACACATAAAACATGACCCATGGATCATTTTAATAATTTATCAACACAATTAGAAATAGTTTTTTTAGTTTTATGCATGTTAGTTGTTGTTTTCACTTAAACTTTTGATCATTTTAAACAAAGGAGAGACACTTTGAGTGATATCGGTCACACCATGCTCAGATTGAGGCAGGGTTGACTCAAAAACGTCACAAAGGTCACATGGATAATTATAATAATATATCAACACAATTAAAATTTGTTTGGTCAGTTTTCTATACGTTAGTTGTTATTTTCACTTAAAATTATGTCCAATTTTAACAAAAGAGAGACACTTTGAGTGATACCGGCCACACCGTGCCTCAGATTGAGGTGGGATTGACTCTTATAGATAAAACATGAACCATGGATCATTATCCTATTGTATCAACCCCATAAAAATGCATTTTGTTGGATTTCTGTAGGTCAGTCATTTTTTTTGCTAAAAATTTTGTCCATTTTAAACAAAAGAGAGAAAATTTGAGTGATACCGATCACACCATGTCTTGGATTGAGGCAAGGGTTGACTCTTACATTTCCCAAATGACACATGGATCGTTCACATAATTTATAAACACAATCATAATGCGTTTGGTCAGTTTTCTGTATGTTAGTTGTTGTTTTTACTTAAAATTATGTCCATTTTATACATAAGTCAGACACTTTGAGTGATACCGGTAACACCATGCCTTTGATTGATACAAGGTGGTATTTTACAAGTCCAAAATGACCAATGTATCATTATACTAAAGTATCAACACAATACGAATGCGTTTGTTTTGTTTTCCAAACGTCAGTTGTTGTTTTCACTTAAAATTCTCTAGATTTTAAACAAAAGAGAGACACTTTGATTGATACTGGTCACACTATACCTCATATTGTGGTGGAATTAACCCTTAAACATAAAAAATGAACCATGTATTGTTCTCCTAAAGTTTCAAGACAATATGAATGTGTTTGGTAAGTTTTCCATACGCCAATTGTTGTTTTCTCTTAAAATTCTGTCAATTTTAAATAAAAGAGAGACATTTTGAGTGATACCGGTCTCACCGTGCCTTATATTGAATATGGGGTGACACATACACATAAAAAATGACCCATGGAATGTTTTCCTAATGTATAAACATAATACAAATGCATTTGGTCGGTTTTCCATATGTCAGGTGTGGTTTTCACTTAAAATTCTGTCCATTTTAAACAAAAGAGAGAAAATTTGAATGATACCAGTCACACCATGCCTCATATTGATGTGTGGTTGACTCATACACATTAAAAATTACCCATGTATCCTTAAAATAAAGTATCAAAACAATCCAATTTCATTTGGTCGGTTTTCTATACGTCCGTTGTTGTTTTCCCATAATATTTTGTCCATTTTAAACAAAAGAGAGACACTTGGAGTGATGCCGGTAATAATGTGACTCATATTGAGCCAAGGTTGACTTTTACACATCAAAAATGAACCATGGATCATTCTAATACTTCTTCAAAACAATATGAATGTGTTTGGTTGGTTTTCGTATGTCAGTTGTTGTTTTAACTTAAAATTCTGTCTATTTTAAACAAAAGAGAGACACATTTACTGATACCGGTCACACTGTGCCTTATATTGAGGATGGGTTGACTCTTACACATAAACAATTACCCATGGATCGTTCTCCTAAAGTATGAACACAAACTGAATGCATTTGGTTGGTTTTCTGTACGTCAGTTGATGTTTTCATTTAAAATTATGTCCATTTTAAAGAAATGAGAGAAACTTTGAGTGATACCGGACCATGCCTTAGATTGAGATGGGGTTGAATCTTAAATTTTAAAAATGACCCATGGATAGTTGGAATAAAGTATCCACCAAATACGAATTCATTTGGTTGGTTTTCCATATGTCAGTTGTTATTTTCACTTAAAATTTATTCCATTTTAAACAAAAGAGAGACACTTTAAGTGATACTAGTCACACTATGACTCAAATTGAGGTATGGTTGACTTTTACATGTCAAAAATGACCCTTGTATCGTTATCCTAAAGTATCAACACAATCTGAATGCGTTTGGTCAGTTTTATGTATGTATGTTGTTGTTTTCACTTAAAATTATATCCATTTTAAACAAAAGAGAGACACTTTGAGTGATAACAGCCACACCGTGCCTTGGATTGAGGTGGGGTTGACTCATACATGTCACCAATGGCCCATGGATCGTTATAATTAAGTATTAACATAATAATAATGTGTTTGGTCAGTTTTCCATACGTCAGTTGTTGTTTTCACTTAAACATCCGTCTATTTTAAACAAAAGAGAGACACTTTGAGTGATACCGGTCACACCGTGCATCAGATTGAGAAGGTTTTGAATTTTAAAATCCCAAATGACCCATGTATTGTTATCATAACGTATCAACACAATCCAAATTCTTTTGGTCAGTTTTCCATTTGTCAATTGTTGTTTTCACTTAAAAATCTGTCCATTTTAAACAAAAGAAAGACATTTTGAGTGATACCGGTCACACTGTTTCTCATATTGAGGCAGGGTTGACTCTTCCACATCAAAAATGACCCATGGATTGTTAACCTAAGGTATCAACACAATCTGAATGTGTTAGGTCAGTTTTATGTATGTGACTTGTTGTTTTCACTTAAAATTCTCTCCATTTTTAACAAAAGAGAAACACTTTGTGTGATATCCATCATATCGTGATTCAGATTCAGAAGGGGTTAACTTATACACGTAAAAAATGAGTAATGGATTGTTCTCCTAATGTATCAACACAAACATGAAAGGACTTGGTCAGTTTTCATACGTCAGTTGTTGTTTTCACTTAAAATTCTATCCATTTTAAACAAAAGAGACACACTTTGAGTTATATCGGTCATAAAGATCCTCAGATTGAGGCAGCGTTGACTCGTTCACATCAAAAATGACCAATGAACCGTTTTCGTAAAGTCTCAACACATTCCAAATGTTTTTGGTCAGTTTTTTGTATGTTAGTTGTTGTTTTCACTTAAAATTTTGTCAAATTTAAACAAAAGAGAGACACTTGGAGTGATACATGTCACATTGTGACTTAGATTGAGGTGGGGTGGACTTTGTACATGTCAAAAAAGACCCATGGATAATTATATTAATTTATCAACATAATACGAATGCATTTGGTCAGTTTCTTGTACGTTAGTTGTTGTTTTCAGTTAAACTTTTGTATATTTTAAACAAAAGAGACACTTTGAGTGATATCGGCCACACCGTGCCTCAGATTGAGGCGGGGTTGAGTCGTACACGTTACACATGACCCATGGATCATTGGCCAAAAATATCAATACAATACTACTACATTTTTTTCAGTTTTACATACATCAGTTGTTGTTTCCATTTAAAATTATGTCCATTTTAAATAAAAAAGAGACACTTTGAGTGATACTGGTCACACTGTGCCAAAGATTAAAGAGGGGTTTACTCGTAAACTTCACAAATAACCCATAGACCATTTTTATAAATAGAAAACATGGATGTGTGTGGGGATTCCCTTTGAAGGAAGGAGGTTCAAAAAATGTTTATTTTCTTATTATGGATAATCATAAAACATAAAATTTCTACCAATGATACTTTTCAAAACATGGGAATCCATTTGGAATCTCGATGCTCATACAACAATCAATTTAGGGAAGAAAAGTTTACCCATCTTTTCTTTGAATATGAGTGTTAATGTAACGCCCCGACCCCAGTTACCTAGAGTCGGTGCATTATTTTAATACATTGGCTTGGTTACAAAGAATCAAGTCCCGAAGGACCGATTAGTTTAGTAGTCTTGGAAAAATAGATCACATACATGAATGTTACATTTTCACTTTAAGGCGTAAAAAACAACATAAATAATCTTTATGAATGCCATTATTCCTTTAGCTTAACCCTGTATATCAATCACAATACACTTCTTGGAATCCTGGAAAAAATAAAACATAGAAAGGGGTGAGCTCAAATTCTTAGTAAGGGTAAGCAATACAGTGGAATCTTTCATAAATAAGTATAAAAATTTAAGGAAATGTATAACTAAAACAAAATCCATTTAAACTTCAATTTCAGCATAATATGGAAAGGATAAAATGAAATAATTCCATTTACTAATTTACATGGATATTCTACTAGTCGAATAATCACATGAAATATCAATAACCACTTTCATAACGATGGAATGCATAATTCTAAACTATCATAACCACATATCCAAGGCCTCATGCCAAGACTACAAATAAGATTTTGTCAAGGCCTTATGCCAAGACACTAGTTTGTCTCATTAGACCTACCGATGCATCGAGGAGCTATAGCGGGCTCCACCCGTCACATATTAAGTCCAATGCATTCCCATTTGAAAAGGTTTAAACATAACATAATGATTCGTATTAAAACTAGCATACGAAATGTCAATACATTCTCCATAAACCATGAATGGTATAAAAATAACACATCCACAATCAAACATATCACAAAACCTTCAATAGAAGTTTTTATAATAAATCAACTTCAAATGAGCTCAAAATCCATCAAATGATGAGTAAACATTTTTGAGAGAAATATCCTTTTTGTAAAATCATTTAAAATTCACACATTTATAATGGAAGAAATTTTAAAAGAGATTTTTGAATCAAATTGTCCCATACCACTTTGAAACTTTTGAAAATAATTATCATTTCAAAACATTCATGTCCATATAAATAAATCGTTAAAAACATTTTGAAAACATGGACATTAATTGAAATGATTTTGAAAGATAAATCTTTAAAACATTTGAAATTTTGATCATGATAAAGAGTAACTTTCAAAATCATTAAATTCTTCATTTTGAAATCATTTTTATGAAAACTTGACTTGGATGATAAAAATGTCCTAGTAAATACTTACACATACACAATCTCGGATAATGATGAGATTGAGGAATTAACCCTTACCAATTTGGTAACTTACGAAACATAAAACCCATGAAAGAGGTATCATACAATGAATATGTAAATACACATAAATTAAAGAGTATTACACAAATAATACAATTATGGGAAGTACATACACCGCACAAAAGGTAATAGTGGCAATATGGCATGAATCTCATGGGAATAAGGAGTGAGATGAAAACCCCTTACCTTGCACTTTCCTTTAGTCGAGGGTACGTTTAACCTCTTATAAGAAGATCGTAGTATATTGTTAAATTATACCAGAACCATATTAATATTTATGATATCATATATGATTCATTTATGACTTTATATTACCATTTAATAATAATTTCCATGTTAAGTTAACATTTCTGGTAGTAATCACTTTCTTTATCGTACGTGTTTTAACTTGTCACTCTTGGTTGTATCACTTAAATAATGATTTAAATAATTCCATAATATAAAACATGATAAATATATAATATATATTTAGAATATGAATATGTATAATAGACATATATATGAAATGGAAAACACCGTTTATGGAGACGGTAGTCCGTACGTACGCATAAACGTTGTTTCTGTTTTCATATAGTATTGAACGGAAGTAAGTGAATAAGATATATATAAGTACATAAATACTTATATATATATATATATATATATATTTCTCTCCAGTAAAATTATTATGTCATATATTACATACTTATTAGTAGTATATATTTTTATAATCGTCGATGAATGGTGAACTTGGAAATGAATCTCATCGCGTCATGGAGACGGTAATCCGTACGTACGCACGAGCGAGAATATCATTCTTTTGATATTAAAATAATATATAATTGGATGGTATATCATATATACAGAATCATTATCATGTTATATTTATTATTTACAAGAATTACAAATCAT
This sequence comes from Viscum album, assembly GCA_963277665.1. Classification (NCBI taxonomy): domain Eukaryota; kingdom Viridiplantae; phylum Streptophyta; class Magnoliopsida; order Santalales; family Viscaceae; genus Viscum; species Viscum album. Next base: position 1,543,584,310 of record OY728153.1, on the reverse strand, counting down.
TTTTATACCCATCCAAATAATAATATATTGAATAACAATTACACCACGACGTGGAGACGGTAAGCCGTACGTACGCACGTATGGTGACATGTCATTCAAATGATGGATAGAATACTGAATATTTTTGTAAAATATTTATTATAATATTAAAGTATATAGGAGATACTGGATTCATTATTTTAGAATGGTAATAACAAAGAAAGAAGAAGTGGAAGAAGAAAGGAACTTGAAAAAGGGTGGTGAAATCATTACCTCTTCTTCGGGTTCTTCATTTTGATTTGATCAAAAGGGATCTATAGGATGGCTTTATGACTAAAGGAATGACTCTAGGATGAAGTGAGGGAAGTTGAGAGAGTATTTGGGTAGGGTTTGGCCAAACAAAAAGGCTTTTAAGGTGTGAATTAATGAGAAGGGGGGGTGTTCTTTTATAAGAGGGGTGAGGGGCACCTTTGGAAAATCTAGAAATATTATTTTATAATAAATTCATATTCGGTTTCTAATGGCTCCAAAGTGGATTATTTAAAGTTTAAGGTGGGTATGGGTCGAAAACCACTCAACCAATAGAATTTAGACTGGTTTGTGTCCTTATATTAACCTTATCTTTTAGTTTTAACACTTAGTTAATTAGTTTGACACTTACCATGTCACTTTGTATTTTTATATTATATAGTTAATAAACTTACTATATACATCCAAAAGACCCCCAAGTGGTCCATTAATGATACAAATATCATTATATAAGTATCTTGGCCGAACCGTAGATTTTTATTAATTTAATATCAATTAATAATATAATATTTGTTTTAAAAACTCTTTTATGTCAATTTTGACACTATTCAATAGTTGAATTTTTTAAAAATCATAATAAAATGATTACTTAAAAAGGAGTTAATTAAATGATTTATAACATGTAATATTAACCTAGATAATTAGTTTACTTCATAAAAAGTCTCAAATTATATTTATTTGTCTATTTATAATATTAATTATTTTAATATTTCACTATTATAGTAATTACTGTATCATCATTGTGTCATAAATAAATTAAATTCTTTATTGTCTAAAAATTATAAATAAAATATAATTATGTATGAAATAATTTTATCTTTCTAATGAATATTTATAATCTAAAATAAAACATATATATCTATATGTAAAAAATGTTTTTCTAAAAGATATATACTTATGTCATTTTTGTATTTATTTTAACTTAATTAAAATAAAGTGTCCCTATCACTTACAAGTGGCTCCATGGGGTCCCAAAATCGACCCAAAGAAGACCATGGTTGGACATGTATCCACAAATAATATTAGGACACGTTTTATGGTAATTTGGTATTATTATAATATTATTGTTTTAACCATTATTAACCACATTTACCCTTTAACCATGGTAAATAAAATATTTACTGAAGTAATTATTCAAAATGTGTAAAAATAAATGTTACCTATTTAAAAAAATTTGACATCCTAATTCCAAATATGGAATTCATTTTTCCAAATTCAAAACACAGAAGTGTCAAAAATTAATTTTAAATTAATTCCCGCTATTAACACAAAAATCATGTTTTTAAGATATAATAACTGTCAAAAGATAGATACTTGCTTATGTCCGGTTTAATTATGAAAATATGTCCAATGAACAAAATTGTATTAAATGGTAAAAATATATTCTAAATATACTTTAAAACAACTCAAATTCATAATTTATCATTAATAATTATTTTGATAAAAAGTTGTTTTTAATTAAAATTTAGTAATTTTCACTATTCATCAAAATATTAAAGTTATCCGAAAAGTACCAAAAATTCACCTTAGGCTAAATTCAATACTATGAATCCAAAAATGAAGTCCATTTTGAGAGATTGAATTTCTAAAATTTTAAAAAGTAGGTACTTCTATTCATAACGGCTACTTTGATTGGTCGTGGTGTGTGTTAGAACTCGAAGTTGCGTACAACACATGCTACTGTATTATTCAAAGAGAAGCGTAGCGTGGAAGCTCGGTGTGTTACAGTTAATGCGTGATATGTTGGTATTTTGGTGATTTTACTGGTTTTTCTTATCCAAAGACCAAAGAAAAGTGGTTCATCATTCTTGCATGTTGCTAGTGCATTTCATCTGTTAAAATAAAAAATGTCTTATTGGAGAAAGGATGTTTTATTTAATAACAACTACAATTTTTCTGTGAAAATTTACATACAACCCCTGAATGGCCTGAAGGCCTTAATTTTTATTGATTTTTGATAACCCCCATTTCATGGGATGAGGGGGAACCATTACAAGGCCCATAGGCTCAGAGATTATATGGCCCGTAGGCTTAGGAGATTACATGACCAGAAGGTCTTAGGGAATTCAACCAGACTATCCACAATGAACTACCCCTCCCCAGCATATGCATTATGATAGTAGCTCTCCACCATCGCATGGCCGTCTGGCTAGGCTGCCCATGCAAGCACAGGCTGGTCCCAATGGCATAGCCATACCCTCTCATTTTGACAAATCTTTTTGGCTCTGCTCTGGGGAGTGCACCTCCTATGAATCCTCTTATGGGGCTGCTCCATTTTTTTTGTAGTGTGTCTGGGGAAACTTCATGTGGCCCGAAGGACTTGAGGTGGCCCGAAGGACATAAAGGTGGCCCGAAATCCCTACAAACCTGAAGGTTTGGGTGGCCTGAAAGCCATAAGGACTCCAATCCCAAACCGGTGGCCTAAGGTGAATATTTCCAGCTACTACAGTACCAAACAGTACCTACTATAGTAACCGCACAGTGTACAGTTCTGTAACAGTACCCGCACAATGTACAGTACTACTATAGTGCATGGTATAGTACCAACTACAGTACTACTATAGTAACCCCGGAAATATGCCTCTACCTGGTTTTGAACTTGGGTCTTGGGGAAGCACTTAAGGATACCTCACCAAATGTAATGAGGATCATGTGATTTACATACAATAATGTCTCATCTTTTCATCAGACCATTCAGTAGTTTTGGACGATAATAGAACAATCGAACACTTTTGGTTTTTAGGATTTGGAACATAAAATACTAGTACCACTTGTGATGCCATTATACACTGTTTGTCTTTGTACCCTTCTTTACAAAAAACAACTTTCACAAATCCCAATTCATCTATTTTAACACCACTATTATTATCAACCCATTTTTATTGAAAAATCTACAATTGGAATGTTGTATAATCCAACTCCCATATATATTTGATAATTCCAAAGTATGATATATTCGCATAAATTAGATTTCTGTCCTTTCCACCAGAAGCATGGATCACTTCTACCACATGTGTAACTCTACTATTTTGAATGGTACTATGATCATAATGTTCACCTATATAGAATGCATATCTGTCAATTATAAAACCATTGTAAGATAATACATACACACTTGGTCTGGAAGCTATCCATCGATGTTTTTCTAAAATTGAATTCATATTTTCAGCAAACTCTATAAAAATATGGTCCCAAAACCATCCTATAATCCGGTGATTATGTGTATTTTATATCCATTTTCATCCCTTGATGGATTCAACTACCTATGAATTGCTCTGTGGGATTCAATATATGGAGCAACCTCTCAACTGTTATAAAAAACATAAAAGTGGGCCTGCTCCCAATCAGTAATATTGATTATCACAACATCGCTTCCAGAAATTCCCTCACCCTCAATGCATCCAGTGTGATGAGATTTCAGGAGACCAATGCTTTCCATATAAGATAAGTATTTGGTACAAAATTCTATGGCTTCATAAACAATTTATTGCTCCACAATACTACCCTTAGGATGACTTTGATTTTTGACATACCCTTTCAAAATATCCATATACCGTTCAATGGGGTACATCCATATATAGTGCACAGGACCACAATGTTGAATCTCTCTCACCAAGTGAACCATCAAATGAACTATAATATCAAAGAATTATTGTGGGAAGAAAATTTTTCATTCACATAATATGATAAAAAATTATCTTTCCATAGCCGAAAATTTCGTTGGGTCTAAAACTTTGATGCATATAGCTTTGAAAAAGAAACAATGTTTGTTTAACGTATAACAAACATTTTTGGAAAAAATGGAATGTAAAGCTATATGAATTAAATCTTTCATCAAAACATGAAAATCATGTGATTTCAAACCTTTTAACATCGAATAATTTATTTACACAATGTTCTAGATATTTGATGAATACCCCTCAAGAACCTTTACATCATTGAAAAAGTTTCCAAACTGATATCTCTTATCTCTGGAAAGACTGTGAGCAGCTAGAGGATGAAACATTAGATTTTCACCCTTCACGGGAGCCAACTCTTCTCGTCTTTCCATTTCAACCATGTCCAAAGATTCCTTAATTCCATCCCTTGTTTTTCTAGGGAAATTTAGCAATGTTTTTATAACAATGTCACATTCATTTTTTCCACATGAATCACATCAAGAAAATGTCTAACATACAGAAAATTCCAGTACGGTAATTCAAAAAAACTGATCACTTTTTTCAACCTTCTTGTGAGGTTTTTAGAAAATGGTTTATCAAAAACAGTGTCACATCATTTAAATTCTCAAATATCTGATCACCTATTAGTGGAGATGGTGTTGTGAGTTGTTCTGAAATTTCATTGAATGATGTTGTCTAAGATCTGTACTTATTCCGATGAGGTAGAAATCTACGATTTCCTAGAAATACAAAATTTGATGAATGTTTCAACCTAATTTCTTATGTACCTTCTTTACACTTGGGACACCATTGAGTTTCTTTAATTATATAGCTTGAAAAATTTCCATAAGAAGGGAAATCATTTATTGTCCCATACAACATCACTCTCAACGTGAAGTATTCACTTTGATAAACATAATACAACATAACACTCAAATCTCACAATTACATCCAATCTTTGATAAAAAGAGCCAAATAAACATCAATATCATTACCTGGTTGTTTTGGTCCTAATATAAACATAGTTAACATGATGAATTTCTATTTCATGCATAACCAGGGTGGAAAGTTATTATTTACCAACATTACAATCTATGTACTATGAGTTCTAGTTTGAAAACAAAAAAGATTCACTCCATCTATAGATAATGCAAGACGAAGGTTTCTTGGCTTATTTATAGATTTAGGATACTCATGATCAATTCCCTTCCATTGGGGAGAGTCAGTTGGGCGATATAATTTCCCATCTTTATTTCTTTTATCTACATGACACAACAATTTTCTTGTATTTTCTTCACTTCCATATAGATGCCTAAACCTTGGAAAGATTGGAAATTACCATACAACTTTCGTAAGACTGTATTCATATTTTTTATTTCAGGAAGGACCAAACTTTGGGTATTCTTTAAGTGAATTATTCTCCTTGAGAAACAATATGCATTCTTTCGGGCATGCATGTATTCTTTTAGAAATCATACCCATGTAGTGTATCATTCGTTTATCTTGATACTTCCTACTTGTGATCTTATTATATTCAAGGAAAATGTCATTCAAGAGAAAGTAGTTCTGTAAAATAGACATTAATCCATCTGTTTTCTGCTTTAAATTTATACAACTTTAGTATAGTTGATAATTTGGTATATTTTTTTCAACCAGCATACAATGGAATCTTTTCACAAATCCTTAACTTCTCAAACAATTTTGGGCAATCACAGATTTCATCTTAAACTATCCATGTCTTTTCCTCAAAGCGTTCTATATCATCATTGGCATCTGTAATAACATCCTCTAAACGGTCTTCTTTGTAACGCCCTGACCCTAAATACCCAGAGTCGGTGCATCATTACATAACATTGGCATGATCACAAAGGATCAAGTCTCAAAAGACCGATTAGTTAAGTAGTCTTGGAAACACTAGATATATTCATAAGTCTTACATTACATCATAAGGTAAAAAAAACTACAACAACATCTTGTCTTCATATCCCCTCATACTATCCCTGCAGGTCATTCATAAATTACTTCTTCATAATCTTGGTAAAATAAAACATTGAAAGGGGTGAGCTCAGATGCTCAGTAAGGATAACATTATAGAAGAATCTTTCATAGATAAGCATAAACACTTAAGGCAATTTATAACTAAAACAAAAGCCTTTTAAACTTGAACTTCAACATAAAATGGAAAAGATAAAATGTAATAATTCCATTTACACACTCACATGGATATTCTACTAGTCGAATGATCACATGAAATATCAATAACCACTTTCATAATGATGGAATGCATAATTCCAGACTATCATAACCACATAGGCAAGGCCTCGTGCCAAGACTACAAATAAGATTTTGCCAAGGCCTTTTGCCAAGACACTAGTTTTTCTCATGAGACCTACCGATGCATCAAGGAGCTATAGCGGGCTCCCCCCGTCACTTATTAATTCCAATTCATTGCTCATATGAACAGGTTTAAACATAACATAAACATTCGTATTAAAACAAGCATATGAAATGTCAATACTTTAACCACAATCCATGAATGGTATAAAAATAGCACATCCACAGTCAAACATAACTCATTCGATACAATATGGAAGCTTGTATTGTATCACATTAACCTCAATCAATAATAATGAAGGATGTTGACATAGATGAAAATAATCATCAAAACTATTTAAGAGAAATATCCCCCTTTTCCTTGAAATCATTTAAAAGTCACACTATTTGTCAAGAAGCCATTTAAAAATAGATTTTTGAATAAAAGTGTCCCATACCACTTTGAAACATTTAAAAGGAATTTTGATTTGAAAACTTTAATGTCCATATAAATAAATCCTTAAAAAAATTTAAAACATGGACATTAATGAGCAATATTTAGATGAATAAGTCTTTAAAACATTTAAAAAAAGTATTTTAGTTATAGATTCTATCCAAAAGAGAGACACTTGAATAAAAATAATTGAGGTAATAAAAACTTTGTAATATCATGATAATAAAGGGAATCATGATATACTATGTCAAATTACATTATATACACCACATAAAAGTGCTTTGGTGTATAACAACAAAGAAGTCTCAATGGAATGTAAATTAAGATGAAATCTCTCATAAAGGCCGTATCCTTAGGTTAAGGATAAATCAACGACATAATTATGTGTGAAAAATATAAATACAATAAATATGATTGGATATTTAGTGTAAAATAATCAAAGGACATTCACACATAATCTTGTAAAAACAACACCAGTGAATTGGATGTTTAACTCAACAAATGGAGAATGTGTTAAAATTACTCTTATCAAATTCATATCGATGACTTGAGAAATTATCAATGGAGTGATTATGTGTATCAAAATTATATCCACAGGAAGGGGAGTGGAAATTATGACATAATCAAATGAATAGTGATTCCACACATAATCTTGGAGTAATATAATCAATGAAATATGCATAAAGCCGAATGAGTGGAAATTGAAATCTCAAATTCCCTTATCGATTTGGTAACTTATGAAACATGCACCCATGAATGAAGGATCATACAATGATGATTTAAATACCCATAAATTAAAGTATATTACACAATTAATACAATCATGGGCAGTACACATACACCACATGCAATAAATAAGTGGTGAACAATGGAATTCTCGCGAAATTAAGAGTGAGATAAGAAACCCCTTACTTTGTACTTTTTCCTTGGTTGGCGGTTGGTTAACCTCCTGTATAATAGTTAAATAATTGTTATTGAATTATACAAGAATCATTTACTTTAATATGATATCATATATGATCTTTTAACATTGAGTTGTTAATAATATCTTAGAATTATCGTCATTTCGGGTGTTAACGAGTTCATTTTACTTTATATTCTTTTTTATGTGAGCCATATTCGTTATTAATGGGATGTATATTATTCATATCCAGAATGATATCAAGTCCTTAGATACTATTTTTAAATCATAAAATTATAATTATACTTTAGTTGATATGATGGAGAATTAATCTCATCGCGTTCGTGGAGACGGTAGTCCGTACGTACGGACGAGCAGCAATATCATTATTTTCATATTAAAATAATATATAATTGGATGTTATATTTTATAAATAATCATTATCATGTTATATTTATTATTTACATGAGTTACACTTCATTATTATACCCATCCAAATAATAATATATTTAATAACAATTACATCACGACGTGGAGATAGTAAGCCGTACGTACGCACGTGTGGTGACATGTTATTCAAAGGGTGGATAGAATAATGAATATGGTGGTACCATAATTATAATAACATCACATAATATATATGATATTTGATTTATTATTTTATAATTGTAATAAAAAATAAAGAAGAAGTGGAAGAAGAAAGGAACTTGGAAAAGGGTGGTGAAAACATTACCTCTTCTTCGGGTTATTCCTTTTGATTTGATCAAAAGGCCTCCTTAGGATGGATTTCTGATCGAACTAAGGCATTTAGGTTATAGCGAGGGAAGTTGTGAGAGTATTTGGGAAGGGTTTGGCCGAACCAAAAGGCTTTTAAGGTGTGAAGAAATGAGAAGGAGGAGTGCCCTTTTATAAGAGGGGTGAGGGGAACCTTTGGAAAAGCTAGAAATATTAATTTATAATAAATTCATATTCGGTTTATAATGGCTAAAAAGTTAATTATTCAACGTTTAAGGTGGGGATAGGTCGAAAAAAATTCATCCAATAGAATTTAGACAGGTTTGGGTCACTATATTAACCTTATCTTTTAGTTTTAACTCTTAGTTAATTAGTTTGACATTTACCATGTCACTTTGTATTTTTATATTATATAGTTACTAAACATACTATATACATCCAAGAGACCCCCAAGTGTTCCATTAATGATATACCTATCATGATATAAGTCTCTTGGCCGAACCTTAGATTTTTAGGAATTTAATATCAATTAATAATATAATACTTGTTTTAAAAACTCTTTTATGTCAATTTTGACACTATTCAATAGTTGATTTTTTTGAAACACATAACAGAATTATTACTTCGAAAAAATTTAATTAAAGCAATCCTAATATGCCATATTAACCTATAATATTAGTTTAATTCAATAAAAGTCTCAAATTATATTTATTTGGGTATTTATAATATCAATTATTCTAAATTTTCACTATTATGGTAATTACTGCATCACCATTGTGTCATAAATAAATTAAATTATATAATCTCTAAAAATTATAAATAAAATATCATTATGTATGAAATCATTGTATCTTTATAATGAATATTTATAGTTGAAAATCCAACATATATAACCCTATGTAAAAATTGTTTTTCTAAAAGATATATGCTTGTGTCATTTTTGTATTCATTTTCACTTAATTAAAATAAAGTGTCCCTATCACCTACAAGTTGCTCCATGGGGTCCCCAAATCGACCCAAAGATGCCTATGGTCGAACATGTAGAAACCCGAAGCTTGAAGTACATGGACATTACATTACTTTTTTGGAATAGTTTGTACATAACAAAAACACACACACAAGGATCGTAATAGTTTAGTGTCTTTGGAAACTCGGAATATAATCTTCTAATCGTGGTGAAAGATATCAGCATCTCCTATAAAGATATTCCTTTTTTTATACCTAAAACCTTTATTTATATCCTGAGGAAAAGAAAACATAAAAGGGTGAACTCAAATGCTCAGTAAGGGTAAACAAAAGAAATATCAATCACATCATATTCATAAGAACATAACATTTTGGAAATCTTAACCTGCAAAAGAGTGCATAATTTCATAACATGGGAAAAATCATAGTAGTGAAATGAAATACCAATAATAATAACTTAAAACATGAAACTTTGTGGAATACACACATAATCATAGATAATCATATATTATTAGTCAAGACTCATTGCCAAGACTATCTTAGTGGACAAAGTCCCTTTCTGAACCGAGTCACCCTCGTTTCAGTCCTGTTTCACTGAACCGGTATAACCTACCTTTCCAGCCATGTCTATCTCATGAGATATAAAATCTTTACCCAATGCATTGGAGGGAGATATAGGTCCCACCCATCTCATAATGATACCATTCTTATGTGTGCCACAAAATCATAAATCATACATCATTGCATAACCCATGTAATAAAAATGGGATTCTTAAACAACATGACATCATAAAACAATTCATATAAGATAAATGAATTCATAAAAATAATTCCATCACAACATAATCAAATCAATGTAATAATTGGGATAGAAACAGAATCCTATATTATCTTAGATGGAAAATAATTTTGATAAAACATTTGAACTCCATTCTTGAGGAAAATATCCTTTTTACTTCAAAAACATTTTTCCTTTCTTAACATGTCATACAATTTTAAACTAAAATAAGTTGATTAAAAATAAACTTGAAACATGTAAAGGAAGCTTCTTGGAAATAATGTTTTATAAATCCATTCATGCTGTATAAGTTATAAAAAACATTCTTCTCGTACTTTTTTCGGAAAAGTCAAAAAGTATCTCGTACGAAAAACGACAAAAGATTCCTTTCATATCTTTTAATAAAAACTCACCGAAGGGTAAAATTGGATTTAAAAAAAATTGTAGGTGGATGGAAATAATATTACATATTGAAGAAACATGGATGTGGATGATAAAATACACCCTAGTAAATACTAAAGTAACAATCTCGGATAAAAATGAGATTGTGATATTTCCCTTACCTTAGGTCTGATTTGCTTCGTAAGTGTCCGAACCTCCTGTATAATGATTTAAATAATGTCATTGACTTATTATAGAATCATATTCATTGTTATGATATCATATATGGTTCAATTATGACTTTATATTACCCGTTCTTTTGTAAATTCCATGTTAAAGAGCGTTTTGGGTAAAATTGTTTCATTTGTCATCCGTGATTTGACTTGTAATTATTCATATGATTACTTAGATCATGATTAATTAATTCCAGAATATAAAACATGATATATATATATATATATTCAGAATATACATATATATAATAAATCAGTAAATGGAAAGAAAGACACCGTTCATGGAGACAGTAGGTCGTACGTACGCATGAACGCTGTTTTCGTTTCCTTATTGAGTTGAACGGAATTAAGTAGATGACATACATATATATACACATAAATCCATTATCATTATTATGTCATATATTTCATGATTACTTATTATATATAATTTATAATCATTCATTAATGGTTAAAGTGGAGAATGAATCTCATCGCGTCGTGGAGACGGTAGTCCGTACGTACGCACGAGCAATGATATCATTCTCATGATCGTGAGACTGTATTGGAGTGTATGTATACTATTTAAAAATCAATATCACTTTAAAATAATAATATATAGTTATTATTTACACCATTATACCCATCCAAGTAAGGTGGTGGTGGAAAATAGATTTCACCACGGCGTGGAGACGATATTCTGTACGTACGCATGCGCGGTGATTTCATTTTCCGTAGGATGGATAGATGGTGAAATAGGGTTGTTTAATACTTATAATAACATATAAGTATATGAGTGATACTGATGTTATTACTTCATAATGAAACAACCTAAGAAGAAGAAGTGGAAGAAGAAATAAAGGTGAAAGAATCGGTAAGGGAAATTACCTCTTCTTTGAAGCACCTCTTTGAGACCTCCTCTTAGGTCACTAAAATTGGTCTTTTAGGAAGACCAGAACCTCTAGGATGTTTCTAGGGAAGTGTAGAAGAGAATTTGGCAGGGGTTGGCTGAGCTTGAAGGCTCAAATTTGTGTGAGGAAGAGAGGGAGGAGGTGCCCTTTTATAAGGGAGGAGAGGGGCACCTTTGGAATAACTAAAACTATTATTTTATTATAAAGTCATGTTAGGTTTTAAATAGCTTAAAATTGATTTATTTAGAGGATAAGGTGGGGATGGGTCTAAAACTTCTCATCAAATAGAATTTAGACAAGTTTAGGTTCCTATTTTAACCTTATCATTTAGATTTAACATTAAGTTAAATAATTTTACTTTTACCGTGTCTTCTTGTGTTCTTATACTATAAGGTTAATAAACTTACTATATCAAGCCAAAAAAACCCCAATCTGTTTATTATTAATATATATAACCTTATCTAAGTTATTGGGATGAACCGTAGATTTTTAGGAATAAAATAACAATTAATAATATAATATTTATTTTAAAAACTATTTTATGTCAATTTTGACACTATTTAGTAATTGATTTTTATGAAACTCATAACAGAATTATAAGTTCGAAAAAATTTAATTAAATCAATACTAACATGTCATATTAACCTATAAAATTAGTTTAATTCATAAAAAGTCACAAATTATATTTATTTGGGTATTTATAACATCAATTATGTCAATATTTCGTTAATAAGATAATTATTGCATCATCGTTGTGTCATAAATAAATTAAATTATGTAATGTCTAAAAATTACAAATAAAATACCATTATGTAGGAAATATTTTTATCTTTCTAATGAATATTTATAGTCGAATTTATCTTATGTATAACCCCATATTAAAAATAATTTACTTATTAAACTTTGATTTTAACTATTTTAACCCTTCTTTAAATAAATTAATAATAAATGTCCTAATTTAATCCAAGTGGGACTAAATGGTCATATTTTATTTATAAGGTTGTTTTCGGTCGAATTAAACTTGTCCAATCGAATTAGGACATGTGTTAGGGTAATAATAATATCATTTTTACCCTTAATTACCCTATTTACTTTTAACCGTGGTAAAAAAAAGTAAAAAGTTACTATTCACCAAAAAATTATTTTCATCTCATTGAACCACATTTTACCTACTGAAATCAATCGTGTCTCTCGGATTTTCGAAATTCCACTCACAGAAGTGGTGAAATTATGTTTTATGAAAAATTCAGTTTTTTTAACTACCACTTAGTGGTTTCACTATTCATCAAAAAATGAAAGTTTCCAGAAAAATACAAAAAATTAGATCTAAGCTATATTTGATATTATGAATTCAAAAATGATGTCTATTTTATCAAATTCAAAATATATCAGTTGCATTAATTAATTTAAAAATTAATTCCCGTCGTCAAAACAAATAACGTGTTCTTAAGAGATTATAACTATCAAAAGATTGACACTTGTTTATGATTGGTCTAAATGTGAAATTACATCCAATGACCAACATTGTATTAAATTGTAGAAATATATCCTAAATATACTTTAAAACCAATCAAATTAATAATTTATCACTATTAATTATTTCGATTAAAAAAGTTGTTTTTAATTATAATTTAGTAATTTTCACTATTCATCCGAATATGAATGTTATCTGAAAAGTACCAAAATTTCACCTTAGGCTAAATTCGATACTCCGAATCTAAAAATGAAGTCCATTTTGAGAGCTAAAATTTCTAAAATTTTTAAAGGTGGTTATTACTATTCATAACGGCTAGTTTTAATAATATTTTAATAGCATATCGTTGTTTAGTGAAACTCGGTATTGCGTACTACACATGCTATCGAGGAAGGTCGCGATTGCGTGTAATGTAAGGAAAGTCAAGGATGTGTGTTGAGGAAGCTCCTTTTGGTGTAGCGTACAACACAAGACATTAATGAAATTAAAAAGAATATTTTTCGTAAAATCTTGGGGTGTTACATTCTACCCCCCTTAAAATGAATTTCGCCCTCGAAATTCGTCGGGGTTATAAATGGTTTACTAATCGAAAGTTTCTTTGATATAAACCCACATCGTAAAAAGGAATACCAAAACTAATATTTAAAAACAAAAGTATGAAACTTAACGGTTACCCAAATAAACTAATCACTGGGTTTCCACATAGGTGAAAATATGGGTATGGAAGAGAAATCTAACCATCATGTTCTGATGGAGAGTGGTAGAGAACATGGATACGGAAAATCCAGCAATCACAAAGCCATAAATTTGTGACGATCTAAGGTACCATCTGATTCATCAGATATAAGAGCACTAGGACAACATTTTTGGTTTTCAAGATCATTTCCCTAAAGTTGAAGAATTTGAATTAGAATAAATACTTACATTATTTTGGTACAATCTCACTGTTGTTCATGCCTTGAACAATTTCCACCTCATCTCTTAAATAAATGAAGTTGAATTTGTTATTCATGAAGTATTAGCGGATCATGTGATAGAATGACGGGTCATTCCATCTGTCTCAAACAAAAGGTTAGAAAAAGTTATTAAATATAGATAAGTCGATCTATAGTGAGATTTATCATATATGGTTCCTAAAATGGACTTATACTTCATATATCATACTGCTTAATATAATAAAACTAGTTTCTACTAAACAGGGACTTCCTGTAGGCCAGTGGTAGGCGATAAAGGCCAGTCGCACTTCGGTTGTGGGTTCGATTCCCACAGCCTTGTCCGAAGCGATGGGCTGTCGCCCGTCCTGCAAGTTGTCCTTTTTCTAAAGCTATATTACTATAACATCCCATCAATAATATCAAAAAAACTTCTATCCTTAAACAATACTAACTTATGTCCAACATAATCCATTCCAATCTTTAGGCTTATCTAAAATACTCATAGTATAAAGAAAATGATGACGTGAATGCCATCATTTATCCCCCATATATCATAAGATATATATTGTTGGTCAAATTACAAACATGTGAATAACTTAATAATGTATTCTCTTGAAGAATGAATACCCATTGAACCTTAGTGAAAACATGAATGCAGTCAAAAGTTAACTCTTTCCACATACCAAAATCCAAAAATTCTATATACTCAAACCATGATATAACCTTCTCCTTATATCAGTCACGAGCTCATGAATACTATCAAACATTTAATTTTCTCCTTATCCCTTCATTATGCGCATATCATCTACATTCCAAAAATATCTTAATAACCTTTCATTGGTACCATTAATCATACACTTTCAAAACTCAAGGAAAGACAACAGTGTAACAATCCTTAGATGTCTCTTTATTCTATAGTACCATGAGATTACACATGATAAACATGTAATCATTCCACTACATTCTTAAACCATTGACCGAGCTTCAACAATTCTTTCATCTCACATATCATTTGTAGTCTCTTCATCATCATCCACATAAATACTACCCATATGACCATACTGATTCTCTTCACGAGACTTTCCCTTAGGGCATTTGTTTGCATAATTCCCGTACATTCCACATTTAAAACATTTAACCATTGTTGATGTCGTAGCAATACCATTATTCTCATCCATGGCGTTAACTAAACCTTTTCCTTTGCACTTACTGGCTTTGTGTCCTTCTTTTCCACACCCAAAGCATCTTCTAGTTCCTTTGAAACATTCTCCTTGATGCCTCTTCCCACATGATTTACATAGGTGAAATTGAACTTTCTTTCCTCTATGATCATCATGAAACTCCATCTTTCTCTTATTAGCCGAGTCAGGAAACTTACCAAATTTTACTTTATTGATCATATTATGAGATTGCTGATTCGGCATAATAATGATGTTTGGACTTCCAAATCCTATTTCATTTGGTTTCTCATGAAGAATATCATTCCATTGTCCATCATATCCTCCATTATCGTGAATCATCTTGTTTCCAGCCATTTTCTAAAAACCAAAAAGAATAGTGTGAGAGGCAAAAAACATTCTAGGGTAAACAACATAATAAAGGGGGAGTACCTTCAATATCTAACATCTTAGGTTTAATTCTCTGATCGTTATCATAATTCTAGTATTATAACCTATATGTATACTTAACCTTAGGGACATCCCTAGACATACCTTAGAAATATCTCTAGGGATCTCACTAACGTTCTCGCATCCTAGTTTCCAAAGGTTGACTAAACCTTTCCTCTGATACCAACTGTAGAGACCCGAAGCTTGACATACATGGAAATTACATTACTTTTGCGGAATAGTTAGTACATAAAAAAAAACACACACAAGGATTGTAATAGTTTAGTTTCTTTGGAAACTCGGAATATAATCTTCTAATCGTGGTGAAAGATCTTCAACATCTCCCATAAAGATCTTCATTTTTTTATACCTAAAACCTTTCTTTATATCCTGAGGAAAAGAAAACATAAAAGTGTGAGCTCAAATGATCAGTAAGGGTAAACAAAAGAAATATCAATCACATCATATTCATAAGAACGTAACATTTTGGAAATCTTAACCTGCAAAAGAGAGCATAATTTCATAACATGAGACAAATCATAGTAGTGAAATGAAATACCAATAATCATAACTTAAAACATGAAACTTTGTGTCATACACACATAATCATAGAGAATAATATCTTATTAGTCAACACTCATTGCCAAGACTATCTTAGTGGACAAAGTCCCTTTCTGAACCGAGTCACCCTCGTTTCAGTCCTGTTTCACTGAACCGGTATGACCTACCATTCCAGACATGTCTATCTCATGAGATATAAAATCTTTACCCAATGCATTGGAGGGAGATATAGGTCCCACCCATCTCATAATGATACCATTCTTATGTGTTCCACAAAATCATAAATCATACATCATTGCATAACCCATGTAATAAAAATGGGATTCTTAAACAACATGACATCATAAAACAATTCATATAAGATAAAGGAATTCATAAAAATAATTCCATCACAACATTATCAAATCAATTTAATAATAGGGATATAAATAGAACCCTATATTATCTTATATGGAAAATAATTTTGATAAAACATTTGAACTCCATTATTGAGGAAAATATCCTTTTTACTTCAAAAACATTTTTCATTTCTTAACATGTCATACAATTTTAAACTAAAAGAAGTTGATTAAAAATAAACATGAAACTTTTAAAGGAAGCTTCTTGGAAATAATGTTTTAAAAATCCATTCATGCCGTATAAGTTAAAAAAACATTCTTCTCGTACTTTTGTCGGAAAAGTCAAAAGTATCTCGTACAAAAAACGACAAAAGATTCCTTTCATATCTTTTACTAAAAACTCACCGAAGGGTAAAATTGGATTTAAAAAAAATTGTAGGTGGATGGAAATAATATTACATATTGAGGAAACATGGATGTGGATGATAAAATACACCCTAGTAAATACCAAAGTAACAATCTCGGATAAAAATGAGATTGTGATATTTCCCTTACCTTAGGTCCGATTTGCTTCGTAAGTGTCCGAAACTCCTGTATAATGATTTAAATAATTTCATTGACTTATTACAGAATCATATTCATTGTTATGATATCATATATGGTTCACTTATGACTTTATATTACCCGTTCTTTTGTAAATTCGATGTTAAAGAGAGTTTTAGGTAAAATTGTTTCATTTGTCGTCTGTGTTTTGACTTTTAATTATTCATATGATTACTTAGATCATGATTAATTAATTATAGAATATAAAACATGATTTATATATATATATTCAGAATATACATATATATAATAAATCAGTAAATGGAAAGAAATACACCATTCATGGAGACGGTAGGCCGTACGTACGCATGAACGCTGTTTTCGTTTCCTTATTGAGTTGAACGGAATTAAGTAGATGACATAAATATATATACACATAATTCCAGTATCATTATTATGTCATATATTTCATGATTACTTATTATATATACTTTATAATCATTCATGAATGGTTAAAGTGGAGAATGAATCTCATCGCGTCGTGGAGACGGTAGTCCGTACGTACGCACGAGCGATGATATCGTTCTCATGATCGTGAGACTGTATTGGAGTGTATGTATACTATTTAAGAATCAATATCACTTTAAAAAAATAATATATAGTTATTATTTACACCATTATACCCATCCAAGTATGGTGGTGGTGGAAAATAGATTTCACCACGGCGTGGAGACGATATTCCGTACGTACGCACGCGCGGTGATTTCATTTTCCGTAGGATGGATAGATGGTGAAATAGGGTTGTTTCATACTTATAGTAACATATTAGTATATGAGTGATACTGATGTTATTACTTCATAATGAAACAACCTATGAATAAGAAGTGGAAGAAGAAATAAATGTGAAAAAATCGGTAACGGAAATTACCTCTTCTTTGAAGCGCCTCTTTGAGACCTCCTCTTAGGGCACTAAAATTGGTATTTGAGGAAGACCAGAACCTCTAGGATATTTCTAGGGAAGTGGAGAAGGGAATTTTTCAGGGTTTGGCCGAGCTTGAAGGCTCAATGTTGTGTGAGAAAGAGAGGGAGGAGGTGGCCTTTTATAAGGGAGGAGAGGGGCACCTTTGGAATAACTAAAACTATTATTTTATTATAAAGTCATGTTCGGTTTTAAATAGCTTAAAATTGATTTATTTCTAGGATAAGGTAGGTATGGGTCTAAATCCTCTCATCCAATAGAATTTAGACAAGTTTAGGTTCCTATTTTAACCTTATCATTTAGATTTAACAATAAGTTAAATAATTTTACTTTTACCGTGTCTCCTTGTGTTCTTATACTATAAGGTTAATAAACTTACTATATCAAGCCAAACGAACCCCAAGTTGTTTATTATTAATATATATAACCTTATCTAAGTCATTTGGCCGAACCTTAGATTTTTAGGAATAAAATAACAATTAATAATATAATATTTGTTTTAAAAACTATTTTATGTCAATTTTGACACTATTTAGTAATTGATTTTTGTGAAAATTATAACATAATGATAAGTTCGAAAAAAGTTAATTACATCAATAATAACATGTCATATTAACCTAGAAAATTAGCGGACTTCATAAAAAGTCTCAAAATATATTTATTGGGGTATTTATAACATCAATTATGTCAATATTTCGTTAATAAGATAATTACTGCATCATCATTGTGTCATAAATAAATTAAATTATTTAATGTCTAAAAATTACAAATAAAATACCATTATGTAGGAAATAGTTTTATATTTCTAATTAATTTTTATAGTCGAATTTATCTTATGTATAACCCCATATTAAAAATAATTTACTTATTAAACTTTGATTTTAACTATTTTAACCCTTCTTTAAATAAATTAATAACAAATGTCCTAATCTAATCCAAGTGGGCCTAAATGGTCATATTTTATTCCTAAGGTTTTTTTTGTCGAATTACACTTGTCCAATAGAATTAGGACATGTGTTAGGGTAATAACAATATCATTTTTACCCTTAATTACCCTATTTACTTTTAATCGTGGTAAAAAAAGTAAAAAGTTACTATTCACCAAAAAATTAATTTCATCTCATTGAACCACATTTTACTTACTGACATCAACCGTGTCTCTCAGATTTTCGAAATTTCACTCACAGAAGCGGTAAAATTATGTTTTATGAAAAATTCAGTTTTATGAAAAAATCAGTTTTTTTAACTACCACTTAGTGGTTTCAATATTCATCAAAAAATGAAAGTTTCCAGAAAAATACCAAAAATTAGATCTAAGCTATTTTTGATATTATGAATTCAAAAATGATGTCTATTTTATCAAATTAAAAACATATCAGTTGCATTAATTAATTTAAAAATTAATTCCCGTCGTCAAAACAAATAGCATGTTCTTAAGAGATAATAACTATCAAAAGATTGACACTTGTTTATGACTGGTTTAAATTTGAAATTACATCCAATGACCAACAATGTATTAAATTGTAAAAATATATTCTAAATATACTTTAAAACTACTCAAATTAATAATTTATCACTATTAATTATTTCGATTTAAAAAGTTGTTTTTAATTATAATTTAGTAATTTTCACTATTCATCAGAATATGAAAGTTATCCGAAAAGTACCAAAATTTCACCTTAGGCTAAATTCGATACTCCGAATCCAAAAATGAAGTCCATTTTGAGAGATAAAATTTCTAAAATTTTAAAAAGGTGGTTATTACTATTCATAACGGCTAGTTTTAATAATATTTTAATAGCATATCATTGTTTTGTGAAACTCGGTATTGCGTACTACACACGCTATCGAGGAAGGTCGCGATTGCGTGTAATGTAAGGCAAGTCATGGATGCATGTTGAGCAAGCTCCTTTTGGTGTAGCGTACAACACAAGAAATTAATGAAATTAAAAAGAATATTTTTCGAAAAATCTTGGGGTGCTACAGAACATGTATCAACCAATAAGGCTAGGACACGTTTAAGGGTAATTTAGTATTACTATAATATTATTATTTAACCTTTATTTACTGGATTTACCCTTAACCATGGTAAATAAAATATTTACCGCAGTAATTATTCAAAATGTCTAAAAATTAAAGTTACCTATTTACACAATTTGAACATCCTGATTCCAAATATGGAATCCATTTTTCCAAATTCAAAACAAAGAAGTGGCAGAAATTAATTTAAAATTAATTCCTGTTGTTAAAACAAAAAGCGTGTTTTTAAGAGATAATAACTATAAAAAGATTGGCACTTGTTTATGTTTGGTTTAAATGTGAAATTATGTTCAATGACCCACATTGTATTACATGGTAAAAATATATTCTAAATATACTTTAAAACCACTCAAAATCATAATTTATCACTATTAATTATTTTGATTAAAAAATTTGTTTTTAATTAAAATTTAGTAATCTTCACTATTCATCAAAATATGAAATTTATCAGAAAAGTACCAAAATTTTACCCTAGGCTAATTTCGATATTCCGAATACAAAAATGAAGTCGATTTTGAGAGATAGAATTTATAAAATTTCAAAAAGTATGTATTACTATTCAATACGGCTAGTTTGATTCGTTGTGGTGTGTTAAAATCTCGAAGTTGCATATAATGCACGCCATTGCATTATTCGTAGGGAAACGTACCGTGGAAGCTTGGGGTGTTACATTCTCCCCTCCTTCAATAAACTGCGTCCTCGCAATTTTTAAAATTGTGCTTGAGAATATAATGGAAAGTCCCTCATCGGAAAAAGAGTCAATAAAACTATCACTTTAAAAGAAAGAAAGAGAGGTATAAAGGTCAACCAAGATAACCCATACTCGTATTCCATGTAAGAAAACATGGATATGGATGATAAAATAAGTGTCATGTTCTGATGGAGAAGGGTAGAAATCATGATCAGGAGAAAGTTAAAAATAAGAAAACCACAAACTTGTGTTGGGACAAACAGCCATTAGTCTCCTAGTAGGAAAGTAAACGGTCAACATTTTTTTTGTTTTAAGTTACATTACATAAGGATGAGGAATTTATTTATGATATTGACTAATAATATAAATATATATACTTACATTTTAAGTAGAGTTTCATTCTTTAATAAATTTCCAAGACTAACTCAATTTTTTAAACGATGAGTATTCAAGAAGACTTGGATATGCTGGAAGAGCTAGAATAAACTTCTATAGAATCACATGATCCATGCAGGATGAAATATATATTTACATTGTCTTTAGAGATTAATCAAAACCAAAATTGTTAGTACAAGATCTAATGATCCCCCAAAAGGATATTCCTTGAGAGAAATAAACACTAATCTTACTTTCCAAAATAAAACCAACAATACCCCAAGGTTAAATAAATACCATTGAATAATCAATTGTTCTTAGAATCATTTAATATAATCAAAAATAATATTGAAAACCAAAACTTATTTAGAATGTAGTCTTCCACGTTAAATTGTATCTCCAAATGACATTAATTGCTCTTAATGTCACATACTTAAAAGTAATTAACCTAATCATTTCCATAAATAACCCAAATCATTATAAATCCACAATAAAAACATAGATAAAAATCCACAATTACTCCTCAAATGAAATCCCATACTACTCTATTTTCCTTTGGCATATAGTGTTCTCAACAAAGCGAACAACTCCCAAAAAAACATTTATCACTTAATCACCAAATCATTTTCCTATACTAAGGGTATTCATTTGATAAGACATAAGATCCCAAATAAAATTATTATTGATCAATAAAATCATTTAACTAAAAATAATAGTCACACTAACCAGGGACTTCACATAGTCCAGTGGTAGGCGATAAATCCCAATCGCACTTTGGTTATGGGTTCGATTCCCACAGCTTTGTCCGACGCGGCGGGTTGTCACACGGTCTACGTGTTGTCTTTTTTCAAAAACTATATTTTATAACATTACCAAAATGAGATAAATTCCTCAAAATAACATAATTTAACCGCAAATGTTATATCATACCTTGCATTTTCATCCCAAATTATAATAACATATAATTCTATCAAACCCCAATGATCATATAAAACCAAATGGTTATTTATACCAATATCCACAAGAGAAGAGACAATTCTTCCTCAAATATCATTCTCACATGGCAAACTACGGGGTTACAATTACAAGAGAAAATTATTCCAAAGTAAACCCATCAACAAGGAGTGCTATTACTTTTTAAACATTTCTCCAACCATTTATTTCCACATAGCTTCTTCTTTGACCAAGAAAATATCCTATAGAATAGGACATTCACTCGGGTAATGGCCAGGTCCCCTACATTTACGGCAAATGACTGTAAATGGACTTGTGGGACCATTTTTATCTTCTTCCATAGTACTCTTCATTTTTCTTCGGCAATTATTCACCTTATGTCCTTCCTTACCGCACGTAAAGCATTTCGTTGTCCCATTGAGACACTTTCCTAGGTGTCTCCTTCCACATTTCCTGCATGATGAAAATTGAGGGTTCTTTTCTCCATGGTCTCCATTGCTGGAGCTCTTATCATTCATCACCTTTTCTTCCTTGTTGAGTCTGGGAGTTGGTTAATATATATTTTGTTGATCATATTTTTGGAAAACTGATTTGGCATAAAGACGATTTCTTTTACGCCTATCAACATTCCATTTTGTTGCTCATTTCCACCACCGTTCCCACCTCGTACATCATTCTCAAAGTCACTATGACTTCCGTGGAATCCAACCATTGACTAAAAAGAGAAAGCATTGTGTGAGTAACAGTAGTCTTAAAATAATTTAGAGATTAACATGTCACCGTATTCTCAATTTGAAACATATTAGGATTAACCAAGGTCATTTACTCTCATCTTATATATATATTACTTTAAATCAGTTTGTAAAGAAATTGTAAATTATCCTAAGCATATCCCCCGGGAGTGTCGTAACCAAGAGTGCAGCAAGGCCCATTGTCGTGCACCAATTCCCGTTCGAGTCTAGCTCAATGCGGTGTTTTCAGGTTTTACCCCTAGGTACATCTGTGCCAGAGCCGCCTCTACCTGCTCGTATCCAGACAGGGATGTATTTCTTGGAAAACTCACAAAATCTATACAATACCAAAATTCTAGGAAGTTATTCTATACTAATCCTCAATGTTAATCTTAAGTCTACGTTCTCTAATCAGAGTTTATATAAATCTAGCTTTCAAGGTTTGTACTAAAATTCCTCTGATACCAACTGTAACGCCCTGAACCTAAATACCTAGAGTCAGTGCATAATTACATAACATTGGCATGATCACAAAGGATCAAGTCTCGAAAGACCGATTAGTTTAGTAGTCTTGGAAACACTAGATATATTCATAAGTCTTACATTACATCATAAGGTAAAAAAACTACAACAATATCTTGTCGTCATATCCCCTCATACTATCCCTGCAGGTCATTCATAAATTACTTCTTCATAATCCAGGGAAAATAAAACATTGAAAGGGGTGAGCTCAGATGCTCAGTAAGGATAACATTATAGCAGAATCTTTCATAGATAAGCATTAACACTTAAGGAAATTTATAACTAAAACAAAAGACCTTTAAACTTGAACTTAAGCATAAAAAGGAAAAGGTAAAATTAAATAATGCCATTTACTTACTCACATGGATATTCTACTAGTCGAATGATCACATGCATTATCAATAACCACTTTAATAATGATGGAATGCATAATTCCAGACTCTCATAACCACATAGCCAAGGCCTCGTGCCAAGACTACAAATAAGATTTTTCCAAGGCCTTGTGCGAAGACACTAGTTTGTCTCATGAGACCTACTGATGCATCGAGGAGCTATAGCGGGCTCCACTCATCACTTATTACGTCCAATGCATTCCTCATATGAACAGGTTTAAACATAACAAAAACATTCGTATTAAAACTAGCATACAAAATGTCAATACTTTAACCAAAACCATGAATGGTATAAAAATAGCACATCCACAGTAAAACATAACTCATTCGATACAATATGGAAGATTGTATTGTATCACATCAACCTCAATCAAGAATAATGAAGGATGTTGACATAGATGAAAATAATCATCAAAACTATTTGAGAGAAATATCCCCCTTTTTCTTGAAATCATTTAAAAGTCACACTATTTGTCAAGAAGCCATTTAAAAAGAGATTTTTGAATCAAAGTGTCCCATACCACTTTGAAACATTTAAAAGTAAATTTGATTTGAAAAATTTAATGTCCATATAAATAAATCCTTTAAAACATTTTTAAAAAATGGACATTAATGAGCAAGATTTATATGAATAAGTCTTTAAAACATTTAAAAAAAGTATTTTAGTTAGTGATTTTAACCAAAAGAGAGACACTTGAATACAAATAATTGAGGTAGTCAAAACTTTGTAATATCATGAGAATAAAGGTAATAATGATATAGTATGTAAAAGTACATTATATACACCACATAAAAGTGATTTGGTGTATAACAACAAAGAAGTCTCAATGGAATGTAAATTAAGATGAAATCTCTCATAAAGGCCGTATCCTTGGGTTAAGGATAAATCAACGACATAATTTTGTGTGAAAATTATAAATACAATAAATATTATTGGATATTTAGTGTAAAACAATCAAAGGACATTCACACATAATCTTGTAAAAACAACACCAATGAATTGGATGTTTAACTCAACAAATGGAGAATGAGTTAAAATTACTCTTTTCAAATTCATATCGATGACTTGAGAAATTATCAATGGAGTTATTATGTGTATCAAAAGTATATCCACAAGAAGGGGAGTATAAATTAGGACACAATCAAATGAATAGTGATTCCACACATAATCTTGGAGTAATATAATCAATGAAATATGCATAAAGCCGAATGAGTGGAAATTGAAATCTCAAATTCCCTTATCGATTTGGTAACATATGAAACATGCACCCATGAAAGAAGGATCATAAAATGATGATGTAAATACCCATAAATTAAAGTATATTACACAATTAATACCATCATGGGCAGTACACACACACCACATGCAATAAATAAGTGGTGAACAATGGAATTCTCACGAAATTAAGAGTGAGATAAGAAACCCCTTACTTTGTAATTTTTCCCTGGTCGACGGTAGGTTAACCACCTGTATAATGGTGAAATAATTGTTATTGAATTATACAAGAATAATTTACTTTAATATGATATCATATATGATCTTTTAACATTGAGTTGTAAATAATTTCTTAGAATTATCGTCATTTCGGGTGTTAACGGGTTCATTTTACATTATATTATTTGTTATGTGAGCCATATTTATTATAAATGGGTTGTATATTATTCATATCCATAATGATATCAAGTACTTAGATACTATTTTTAAATCATAAAATTATAATTATACTTGAATGGATATGATGGAGAATTAATCTCATCGCGTTCGTGGAGACGGTAGTCCGTACGTACGCACGAGCGGCAATATCATTATTTTGATATTAAAATAATATATAATTGGATGGTATATTTTATAAAGAATCATTATAATGTTATATTTATTATTTACATGAGTTAAACATCATTATTATACCCATCCAAATAATAATATATTGAATAACAATTAAATCACGACGTGGAGACGGTAAGCCGTACGTACGCACGTGTGGTGACATGTTATTCAAAGGGTGGATAGAATACTGAATATGGTGGTACCATAATTATAATAACATCACAGAATATATATGATACTGGAGTTATTATTTTATAATGGTAATAACAAATAAAGAAGAAGTGGAAGAAGAAAGGAACTTGGAAAAGGGTGGTGAAAACATTACCTCTTCTTCGGGTTCTTCCTTTTGATTTGATCAAAAGGGCTCCTTAGGATGACTTTATGATCAAACTAAGGCCTTTAGGTTGTAGTGAGGGATGTTGGGAGAGTATTTGGGTAGGGGTTGGCCGAACCAAAAGGCTTTGATGGTGTGAAGAAATGAGAAGGAGGAGTTCCCTTTTATAAGAGGGATGGGGGGCACCTTTGGAAAAGCTAGAAATATTAATTTATAATAAATTAATATTCGGTTTCTAATGGCTCAAAAGTTAATTATTAAAAGGTTAAGGTAGGTATAGGTAGAAAAAAATTCATCCAAAAGAATTTAGAGAGATTTGGGTCACTATATTAACCTTATCATTTAGTTTTAACTCTTAGTTAATTAGTTTGACATTTACCATGTCACTTTGTATTTTTATATTATATATTTAATAAACTTACTATATACATCCAAGAGACCCCAAAGTGGTCCATTAATGATATAACTATCATGATATAAGTCTCTTGGCAGAACATTATATTTTTAGGAATTTAATATCAATTAATAATATAATTTTTGTTTTAAAAACTCTTTTATGTCAATTTTGACACTATTCAATAGTTGATTTTTTTGAAACACATAACAGAATTATTACTTCTAAAAAAGTTAATTAAATCAATCCTAATATGTCATATTAACCTATAAAATTATTTTAATTCAATAAAAGTATAATATTATATTTATTTGGGTATTTATAATATCAATTATTCAAATTGTTTACTATTATGGTAATTTCTGCACCACCATTGTGTCATAAATAAATTACAGTATATAATCTCTAAAAATTACAAATAAAATATAATTATGTAGGAAATCTTTTTATCTTTCTAATGAATATTTATAGTCGAACATCCAACATATATAACCCTATTTAAAAATTGTTTTTGAAAAAGATATATGCTTGTGTCATTTTTGTATTCGTTTTTACTTAATTAAAATAATGTGTCCCTATCACCTACAAGTGGCTCCATGGGGTCCCCAAATCCACCCAAAGATGCCTATGGTCGAACATGTATCAACCAATAAATCTAGGACACGTTTAAGGGTAATTTAGTATTATTATAATATTATTTTTAACCTTTATTTACCGGATTTACCCTTAACCATGGTAAATAAAATATTTACCGCAATAATTATTCAAAATTTCTAAAAATAAAAGTTACCTATTTACAAAATTTGAACATCCTGATTCCAAATATGAAATCAATTTTTCCAAATTCAAAACACATAAGTGGCAGAAATTAATTTAAAATTAATTCCCGTTGTTAAAACAAAAAGCGTGTTTTTAAGAGATAATAACTATCAAAAGATTGGCACTTGTTTATGTCTGGTTTAAATGTGAAATTATGTTCAATGACCCACATTGTATTACATGGTAAAAATATATTCTAAATATACTTTAAAACCACTCAAATTCATAATTTTTCACTATTAATTATTTTGATTAAAAAAGTTGTTTTTAATTAAAATTTAGTAATCTTCACTATTCATCAAAATATGAAATTTATCCGAAAAGTACCAAAATTTCACCCTAGGCTAATTTCGATATTCCGAATCCAAAAATGAAGTCCATTTTGAGAGATAGAATTTATAAAATTTCAAAAAGTAGGTATTACTATTCATAACGGCTAGTTTGATTCGTTGTGGTGTGTTAAAATCTCGAAGTTGCGTACAATGCACGCCATTGCATTATTCGAAGGGAAACATACCGTGGAAGCTTGGGGTGTTACATTATTCCTTATCCATAGTTGATATCATATCTGATGATCCATAAAACACAGTTTTATCCCAGCTAGTAGCTATATTCTCTTTTTATCCTTGTTTATTCCCACATTTATAACTCTGACCTATTCCATGAAATATCAAATATTCTTCCAACTCCTCTAGATTAATTAGTCTAGAATAATGACAATGTAAATAGAGACAAAGGATTTGAGAAGGATCCTTCGCACGATCCTTTGCAAAATTGATGAACTCTTTCACTCTATTCTCATAATCTATTGTCATATGATTAGCATCCATACAATCTTTATTCATTTCCATCATATTTAAACCTCATATATTATTATCTATGATTCAAATACACAAAATAAGACTTCCAAATATAGTATAAGAGAATCACTTACTTATAAAAATAGAGATTAATAGAGCCTAACCATTTCTAATAAATATTTGGAAATCAAAACAACCAGGATAGACCCCCCATCAAAATCAACACACTTTCCATCCCCCTTACCAATTGTTCTAGCACCCAAAACCCTTGCAAAAAAACATAAAACAACCTTTTAACCACCCCTACTAGACACGTCATTCATAATAAAAAAATTACATTAAACAGCCCAAAACTAGTGACCAAACTCAAATAAAATGAAAACAAGGATACAATTATGATGAGAAAACTAATATAGTAGATACATTTCCGAACACAAAGGGGTTTTCGGGGGAGAAAAATAACCTTGTTTTATCCAAAATTACTATGGAATACCATAGGATTTGTTACCCAAAATAACATAATAAATAGAAAATTTAGGTTAGTTAACATAAATTCAATCACGAACATTTAATGGATATGCAATAACTTTCCCTCACCTTCCCCAAACATGTATCTAATATCCACAGACACGTTTTGTAACACCCGAGATTTTTATGAGAAATATTTTGTTTTTTTTGTTATAAACATAATCAAAGGAATATTTCACAACACGCAACACTATCTTGGCTTCCTTTACACGCAATCATGGCCTTCCTCGATATCTTTCATTGCATGCAATACCGAGTTTCGCTAAACAATGATATGCTATTAAATTATTTTTAAAATTAGCCGTTATGAATATTAATACCCACTTCTTGAAATTTTATAAATTGTATCTTTCAAAATGGACTTCATTTTTGGATTTGGAATATCGAAATTATCCTAGGGTGAAATTTTGGTATTTTTCTGAAAACTTTCAATTTTTGATGAATAGTGAAAACACTGGGTAACTATTTAAAAACAGACTGTTTATTTTACTAATTATTTATTTTATTTAAATATATTTTAGGTCAAAATTGATACATAATACCTATATAAGTTCAATTGAATTCATTAGAGTCATTTTATAATAATTTTAGATATATAAAAAGTTTATTGAACTTTTCAACGTCTTTACAGACATCCTAGGAGAATTTGCAAATTCACATAAAACATAATTTTACCACTTCTGTGAGTGGAATTATGAAAATCAGAGAGACACAGTTAATATCAAGGACTAAAATGTGGTTCAATGAGATGAAAATAATTTTTTGGTGAATAGTAACTTTTTACTTTTTTTACCATGGTTAAATGTAAATAGGGTAATTAAGGGTTAAAATGATATTATTATTACCCTAAATCATGTCCTAATTCTATTGGATAAGATTAATTCGACCAAAAACAACCTTATTAATAAAATATGACCATTTAGGTCCACCTGGATTAGATTAGGACATTTAATATTATTTTATTTAAAGAAGAGTAAAAATAGTTAAAATCGACGTTTAATAACTAATTTTTTTTAATATAGGGTTATAAATAAGATAAATTCGACTATAAATATTAATTATAAAAATAAAATTATTTCCTAAATAATGGTATTTTATTTATAATTATTAGACATTAGATAAGTTAATTTATTTATGACACAATGATGATGCAGTAATTATCTTATTAATGAAATATTAACATAATTGATGTTATAAATACTCAAATAAATGTAATTTAAGACTTTTTATGAATTGAAATAATTTTATAGGTTACTATAACATGTTATAATTTATTTATTTAACTTTGTTAGAACTAATCATTCTGTTATAGTTTTCAAAAAAATCAATTACCAAATAATGGCAAAATTGACATAAAATAGTTTTTAAAACAAATATTATATTATTAATTGTTATTTTATTCCTAAAAATATAATGTTCGGAAAAATAACATAGAAAATGTTATATATATTAATAATAAACAACGTGGGGTTCTTTTGTCTGGTTATAGTATGTTTATTAACCTTATAGTGTAAGAAAACAAGAAGACACGGTAAAAGTTAAATTATCTAACTTAAAGTTAAATCTAAATGATAAGGTTAAAATAGAAACCTAAAATTGTCTAAATTCTATTGTATGAGAGGATTTAGACCCATCTCCACCTTAGCTTCTAAAAAAATCAATTTGGAGCTATTAAAAACCGAATATGACTTTATAATAAAATAATATTTTTAATTTTTGCAAAGGTGCCCCTCTCCTCCCTTAAAAAAGGCCACCTCCTCCATCTCTTCCTCACACAACTTTGAGCCTTCATTCTCGGAAAAAACCTGCCAATTTAACTTCTCCACTTCCCTAGAAACATCCTATAGGTCCTGGTCTTCTTCAATGACCAATATTAGTTCCCTAAGAGGAGATTTCAAAGAGGCGTGTCGAAGAAGAGGTAATATCCGTTACCAATTCTTTCGAATTTATTTCATCTTCTAATTCTTCTTATTCAGTTGTTTAATTATGAAGTAATAACATCAGTATCACTCATATACTGATATGTTATTATAAATATGAAACAACCCTATTTCACCTTCTATCCATGCTACGGAAAATGAAATCACCACGCATGCGTACGTATGGAATATCGTCTCCAGGTCGTGGTGTAATCTGTCTTCCACCACCACCTTACTTGGATGAGTATAATGGTGTAAAGAATAACTATATATTATTATTGTAAAGTGATATTGATTCTGAAATAGTATACATACACTTCAATAGAATTCCACGATCATGGGAACGATATCATCGCTCGTGCGTATGTACGGCCTACTGTCTCCACGATGTGATGCGACTCGTTCTACCTGATCTTCATTGAATAATGATTATATAAATGAATTTAATGAATTGAATTAGTAAATATGATATATATTACACTAATACCATTCTAGAAATTAGTTATCTATTACTTAAGAATAAGAATAAGAATTTATTTGACAAAACACACATAAGGACATAAAGCAATAAACACCCGAATAACAAGTAGCAATGAAATATTACTAATAAGAAGCTAAGAATATGACCATATATGATATCATAAAAAAGAGTATTAATCTATAATAAGTAAATGAAATTATTTAAATCATTATACAGGGGTTTTGGACACGTACAAAGCATATCATACCTAAGGTAAGGGAAAATCTTGTAATCTCAATTTTTATCCGAGATTGTTTTTACTTCAAAATTTACTTGGGAATATTTATCATCCATATCCATGTTTCATCAATATGTAATATTATTTCTATCATCCTAAAATTGTTTAAATCCAATTTTACTCTTCGGTGAGTTTTTAGTAAAAGATATGAAAGGAATTTTTTGTCATTTTTCGTATGAGGTACTTTTTGACTTTTCCGGCCAAAGTACGAGAAGATCGTTTTTTAAACTTATTCGGCATGAATGGATTTTTAGAAAATTATTTCCATGAAGCTTCCTTTACAAGTTTTAAAGTTTATTTTTAATCAAATTCTTTTAGTTTAAAATTGTATGACATGTTAATAAAGGAAAAATGTTTTTGAAGTAGAAAGGATATTATCGTCAAGAATGGAGTTCAAGTGTTTTATAAAAATTATTTTCCATCTAAGATAATATAGGGTTCTAGTTCTATCCCAATTTTTACATTGATTTGATTATGTTATGATGGAATTAATTTTATGATATCCTTTTATATTATATGGATTATGTTTTGATGGCATGATGTAGAAGAATCCCATTTTTATTACATGGGTTATGCTATGATGTATGATTTATGATTTTTTGGCACACATAAGAATGGTTTCATTGTGAGATGGGTGGGACCCATATCTCCCTCCAATGAATTGGGTAAAGATTTATATCTCATCAGATAGACATGGCTGGAACGGCAGGTTAATCTGGTTCAGTGAAACATGACTGAAACGAGGAGTGTACTCGGTTCAGAAATGGACTTTTTCCGCTATGATAGTCTTGGAAATGAGTCTCAACTACTAAAAAATGACTCTCTATGATTATGTGTGTATGAAAAAAAGTTTCATGATTTATGTTATGATTTTTTGGATTACATTTCACTACTATGATTTATTCCATGATTATGAAATTATGATCTCTTTTGCAGGTTAGGATTTCCAAAATGTTATGTTCTTATGAATATGATGTGATTGATATTTATTTGGTTTACCATTACTAAGAATTTGAGCTCACACTTTTGTATGTTTTCTATCCCCAGGTTAGGTATAATGGTACAAAGTAGGATATTCCAAAAGAGACTCTAGATATGATGAAATAAATGGGAGACAATGTAGATTCTTTATGAACCAGTTGTTTAAGTTTCCTAGTTTTTAAAGACCCTATACCTATACGGTCCTACCATGGTGTTGTTATATGTTGTAATAAGTATACTTCAATTCTGAAGTAATAACAATGTATGTAATGTATGGGTCGTTATAGTTGGTATCAGAGGCAAAGGAGGTAGGAATGTATCCGATTCTTGAAAAACTCTCACATGTGAGCATTGGATGAAGCATGGCTCTCCGCCCAAGGGATTCATGAGGAAATGGATGCCACTGGGATGGTGGTGTGTCCCACCCAGGGGGTGTAGCCACCCATGGAGTGCCCTAATAGGTATCAATTATAGTCCACTGGAAGTAATTCCAGACCATTACAGTTGGTATTAGAGGAAAGGTATAGTTAACCTTTGGAAACTAGGATGTGAAAGCCCTAGTAAGAACCCTAAGGATATGTCTAATCATAGAACATAATCTTAGTGTTTTAAAAATGGCCATGAACAACCTATGATAAGACCTTAAGTGTAAATTTTTATTCTTGATTATGGGGTTTTCCTATTATAATTAGTATTGCTCACACTATTCTTCTTGGTTTTAGTCAATGGATGGAACCCGAAAGAACCATGTTAATGCGGAATACGACGAGCAATGAAAAAATTGTCCCCCTGAGCAACCAAAAGTTATGGGAGCTGGAATGGGAAATCTTGTAGCCATTCTCACACAACTTTCTCAAGCTATGAATCATACAGGACATCCAAATGAGAAAAGGAAGGAGAAACATTCTGTTGAATCCTTCATGAGGCAACGCCCACCCTCATTCAGCGGGTTTACTAATCCATTAGTGGCTGAACAATGGTGCAGTACTACTGAAAATATATTTCAAGTTCTTTAATGTTCTGAACATGAAAAAGTCATCTTAGCAGTGTATCATTTGGAAGATGATGCTGATCAATGGTGGAATCTTATCAAAAATATGAGGCAAAGAGATGGAATTGAGTCCATGGAATGGGACGAGTTCAAGAACATATTTTTTTAATAATTACTTCCCTCATATTCTTCAAAAAAATATGGAGAAGGAGTTTCTTGAACTGAAGCAAAAGGATGATGAATTTGTTGGTACCTACAAAGAAAATTTTACAAGACTTTCATGGTACACTTCTGGGATTATTATCCAACCTGAGGGTAAGATTGATCGATTCTTTAGTGTCTTAAAACCAATTCTTTGAAGGGCGTTAGCCATAAGGGACTTCAATAGCTATGAGGAAATCGTTTGATGTTCTCTCATGGTTGAGATTGAGATTGGAGTAACCCATCAGTCATATGGGTCTGATAAGAAGAGGAAAATGGAATTCAAAGGAAAATCTAACGAGCAAACTGAAAAGAAGATGAGTTTTCCCTTATTCTCAAAGTGTGGAAAGAAACATGGAGGGAGTTGTCTTAAAGGGACAACTAAATGTTTCAAATTTGGAAAGGAAGGTCATCGGGCATTTTAATTCCGCAATGATGGGAAGAAGATATATAGTGATGCGAACAAGGAAAAGGCTACACAGAGTGCACCTCCTACGCTTCAATGTTACAAGTGCAAGGAAATGAGACATTATGCCAATCAATGCCCTAATCTAAGGGTTTTTGATGTTGATCAACGTCAGAAAACTCTTATGGCTATAGACAAAGGAAAGTCACATGCAATTTCTATCAACGATGTGGAGTATGAGAACGAAGTGGTGAAAGGTACACTTACCATCCACTCTAAAGTAGAAAATGTTTTATTTGATTTTGGATCCACCAAATATTTTATTTCTGAAGGATTTTCTAAGGGTATCGCAATATTACCTCAACAATTAGACGTTGAGTTAGCTGTGACAACCCCTAATGGAACAACAGTCGCATAAAAAGTTTATAATTATTCTCCGATTGAAGTTTGTGGGAAAGTGCTTCCTGAAAATCTTTTGATCCTTCCTATAGTGGAATTTGATGTGATTCCTGGCATGGATTAGATTTCTTTATATGGATCTCATATCAATTTCCAAAGAAGGGAAGTCACATTTCATATTCCAGATTAATCTATGATCGTCTATCGATGCAAGGATGAACATAACCTTCTATTGGAAATTTCTTCCATCTTATGGGTCTTGATTCCACTAAATGAAGGGTATTTATCTCAAATGGTTGGATAGAAACTCATGATTAAGAATACGCCCATTGTACGGGAGTTTGATGATGTCTTTCCGGAGGAATTATCGGGTCTTCCACAAAATTGTGAAGTTGATTTTTCAATTGAACTCGTACCGGGTGCTTTGCCTATTTAAAATATACCCTATAGAATGGCCCCAATTGAGTTGCAGGAATTGAAGAAGCAACTCCAAGAGAATCTTGATAAGGGATTCATACGCCCTAGTGCATCACCTTGGGGTGCACCTGTTCTATTTGTTAAGAAGAAAGATGGATCAATGAGACTCTGCATTGATTATCGAGAACTTAACAAAATCACTATCAAGAGAAAATATCCTCTCCCACGCATTGATGAATTATTTGACAAACTACGCGGAGCTCAATACTTTTCCAAGATTGATATTTGTTCAGGGTATCATCAATTAAGGGTCAAAATGGAGTATATACCAAAGACGGATTTCTGTAGAAGGTATAGACACTATGAATTTATAGTGATGCCATTTGGTCTTACTAATTCCCCTGCTATCTTCATGGATCTTATGAATAGAGTCTTTAAAGACTATCATGATCATTTTGTGGTAGTCTTTATAGATGATATTCTTGTCTATTCAAATAGCAAGGATGAACATGAAGATCACTTGAGAATTGTATTGATGACCCTGAGAAAGGATAAGTTTTATGCCAAATTTACCAAGTGTGAATTTTGGCTTCAAAAAGTTGCATTTTTGGGTCACATAATCTCAAAAGAGGGGATATCAGTTGATCCAGAGAAAACAGAGGTTATCGAAAGGTGGTCGATACCAACAACAATAACTGAGATCTGATGTTTTCTTGGTTTGGCTGGATATTATCAACGTTTTGTCAACGATTTTTCATGATTATCTAATCCACTCACCATGTTGACTCGAAAAGGAGTGAAGTTCATTTGGACAGAGAAGTGTGAGGGGAATTTCAAGGAGTTAAAAAGAAGGTTATCCAGTGCCCCTGTGCTCACACTGCCTTGTAGTGGAGAAAGGTTTGTGATCTACAGTGATTAATATAAGAAGGGATTGGGGTGTGTTCTCATGAAAAATGATATGGTGATAGATTATGCCACACGACAGTTAAAAATCCATGAGCAAAATTACCCAACTCAGGATTTGGAGTTATCTGCGGTAATCTTTGCATTAAATATTTGGAGGCATTATCTTTATGGTGAAAGGTGTGATATTTATACTGATCATGAAAGTTTAAAGTATATTTTCACACAAAAGGTGATGGATATGCGCCAAAGTAGATGGTTGGAGATGATTAAGGATTACGACTGCTCAATTCATTATCACCCTGGGAAAGAAACAAGGTGGCAGATGCATTAGGTCGATAAGACCATGCTAGCTTATCCATGATGAGGATCACAAAAGATCCAATATTTATGGATTTACAAAGGATGGATCTTGGAATCATAATGGGAGGGGAAAAATCTTATCTTTCTCAAATTAATTTTCCACTATATATATATGTGAAGATTAAAGAGGCACCAAAAGAAGATGTAGAGTTACAAAAGAATGTGAGAAATGTTCCTGAATTCAACCTTGATTGTGATGGGATAATAAGGTACAGGAATCGGGTTTGTGTTCCTCCCATCCCAGAATTAAAGAAGGAGTTGCTGGATGAGGCTCATAGTTCTTTATTATCTATTCATCCTGGAAGCACGAAGATGTTTATGGACCTGAAAAGGTACATCTGGTGGGATGGCATGAAAAGAGATGTTGCTGAATATGTCTCTCGATGCTTGGTTTGTCAGCAAGTTAAAGCCGAGAGACAGATGTCTAAGGGGTTGTTACAACCATTACCCATACCCGAATGGAAATGATAAAACATCACTATGGACTTTGTCACCGGAATTCCTAAAACATCCAAAGGCAATAATGCTATTTGAGTCATATTTGATCGTCTTACGAAGTCGGCACACTTCATTGCTATTAGAGAGGATTTCTCTCTTGATCAGCTTGCCAGGACATATGTAAAGGAAGTGGTAAGATTTCATGGAGTGACACTTTCCATTATATCTAATCAGGATCTGAGGTTTACCTCAATGTTTTGGTGAAGTCTTCAGCATACTCCAGATACAGAGTTGAGTTTCATCACTTCTTATCATCCTCAGACAGACGGTCAGTCTGAGAGAACAATTCAAACTCTAGAAGTTATGTTGAGAGCTTGCTCTATGGATTTAAAAGGTGGTTGGGATCAACACCTAACATTGGTGGAATTTTCTAATAATAATAGCTTTCACTCTAGTATTCAGATAGATGTTTATGAAGCTCTCTACGGAAAAAAATGCAGAACTCCGACTTACTGGGATGAAGTTGGGGAAAGAAAGCTATTAGGACCTGATATTGTTGATGAGATGGCAGAAAAGGTCCGATCTATTCAACAACACATAAGAGTAGCTCAGAGTCGACAAAAAAGTTATGCCAACAATTGAAGAAAAGACCTAGAGTTTGAAGTGGGTGAGAAAGTGTTCTTACGAATATCTTTTTGGAAGAGAGTAATGAGATTTTGAAAGAAGGGAAAGCTGAGCCCTAGGTATATCGGTCCTTTTGAAATACTGGATCGTGTTGAGAAGGTTTCTTACCGATTGATGCTTCCACCAAATCTCTCTCAAGTTCATGATGTGTTCCATGTATCTCTCCTGAGAATGTACATACCTGATCCTTCACATGTACTCAGCTCAGATGTTGTACCGCTGGAGAAAAATCTTTCTTATGAAGAACAAACTATAGAGATTCTGGATCGTAGCGAAAAAGTCTTACAGAACAAGACCACTCGCTTGGTGAAAGTTTTATGGAAGAACCACCAATTAGAAGAAGCTACATGGGAGCTTGAGGATATGATGAGGGGGTGTTAT
This sequence comes from Viscum album, assembly GCA_963277665.1. Lineage (NCBI taxonomy): Eukaryota > Viridiplantae > Streptophyta > Magnoliopsida > Santalales > Viscaceae > Viscum > Viscum album. The sequence continues at coordinate 1,543,547,026 of OY728153.1, read as the reverse complement.
CCTCATCTGTTTGTTTCAAAGTGAATAATTTCGAGGGCGAAATTCATTTTAAGGTGGGTAGAATGTAACACCTGAAATTTTTCTAAGAAATATTTTGTTTTTATGTTATATAAATCATCAAAGGAATATTTTACAACACACAACACTATCTTGTCTTGCTTCACACGCAATCGCGGCCTTTCTCGATAGCTTTTGGTGTACGCAATATCGAGTTTCGCTAAACAACGATATGCTTTTAAAATATTATTAAAATTAGCCGTTATGAATAGTAATACCAACTTTTTGATATTTTATAAATTTTATCTTTCAAAATGGACTTCATTTTTGGATTTGGAATATCGAAATTATCCTAGGGTGAAATTTTGGTATTTTTCTGAAAACTTTCAATTTTCGATGAATAGTGAAAACACTAGGTTACTATTTAAAAACCGAGTTTTTATTTAAATAATTATTTATTTTATATAAATTTATTCTAGGTCAAAATGGATACATAATACCTATATATGTTTAATTTTATTCATTGGAGTCATTTTATAATAATTTTAGATATATAAATATTATATTGAACTTTTCACTGTCTTTTACCCACCTCCTAGGAGAATTTTCAAATTCATATAAAACATAATTTTACCGCTTTTGTGAGTGGAATTTTGAAAATCCGAGAGACACGGTTAATCTCAAGGACTAAAATGTGGTTCAATGAGATGAAAATAATTTTTGGTGAATAGTACCTTTTTACTTTTTTTACCATGTTTAAAAGTAAATAGGGTATTTTAGGGTAAAAATGATATTATTATTACCCTAACACATGTCCTAATTCTATTGTATAAGTGTAATTCGACCAAAAACAAACTTAGGAATAAAATATGACCATTTAGGTCCACTTGGATTATATTAGGACATTTAATATTATTTTATTTAAAGAAGAGTTAAAATAGTTAAAATAAAAGTTTAATAACTAAAACATTTTTAATATAGGGTTATACATAAGATAAATTCGACTATAAATATTCGATATAAAGATAAAAATATTTCCTAAATAATGGTATTTTATTTATAATTTTTAGACATTAGATAATTTAATTTATTTATGACACAATGATGATGCAGTAATTATCTTAATAATGAAATATTAACATAATTGATGTTATAAATACTAAAATAAATGTAATTTAAAACTTTTCTAAATTACACGACTTTTATAGCTTAATATTACATTTTAGTTTTGATTTAATTATCTTTTTTAGAACTAATCATTCTATTATGAGTTTCACAAAAATAAATTACCAAATAATTTCAAAATTGACAAAAAATAGTTTTTAAAACAAATATTATATTATTAATTGTTATTTTATTCTTAAAAATCTAATGTTCGGACAAATGAATTAGATAAAGTTATATATATTAATAATAAATAACTTGGGGTTCGTTTGGCTTGTTATTGTAAGTTTATTACCCTTATAGTGTAAGAAAACAAGAAGTCACGGTAAAGGTTAAATTATCTAACTTAAAGTTAAATCTAAATGATAAGGTTAAAATAGAAACCTAAACGTGTCTAAATTATATTGGATGAGAGGATTTAGACCCAAAACCACCTTATCTTCGAAATAAATCAATTTGGAGCTATTAAAAACTGAATATGACTTTATAATAAAATAATATTTTTAGTTTTTCCAAAGGTTCCCCGCTCCTCCCTTATAAAAGGGCACATCCTCCCTCTCTTCCTCACACCACTTTGAGCCTTCAAGATCGGCCAAACCCTGCCAATTTCTATTCTCCACTTACCTATAAACATCCTAGAGGTCTGGGGCTTCTTCAAAGACCAATATTAGTACTCTAAGAGGAAATTTCAAAGAGGCGTGTTGAAGAAGAGGTAATATCTGTTACCAATTCTTTCAAATTTATTTCTTCTTATACATATTCTTCTTTAGTTGTTTCATTATGAAGTAATAACATCAGTATCACTCATATAAGGATATGTTATTATAAATATGATACAACCCTATTTCACCTTCTATCTATCGTACGGAAAATGAAATCACCGCGCGTGCGTACGTACGGAATACCGTCTCCACGTCGTGGTGTAATATGTTTTCCACCACCACCTTACTTGGATGGGTATAATGGTGTAAAGAATTAATATATATGATTATTGTAAAGTGATATTGATTCTGAAATAGTATACAAACACTTCAATAGAATTCCATGATCATGGTAACGATATCATCGCTCGTGCGTACGTACGGCCTACCGTCTCCACGATGTGATGCGACTCGTTCTACATGATCTTCATTGAATAATGATTATATAAATGAATTTAATGAGTAAATATGATATATAATACAATAATACCATTCTGTAAATTATTAATATATAACATAAAAATAAGAATAAGAATTTATTTGACAAAACACACATAAGAACATAAAGCAATAAACACCCGAGTAACAAGTAGCAATGAAATATTACTAATAAGTAGCTTAGAATATGACCATATATGATATCCTAACAATGAGTATGATTCTAGAATAATTCAATGACATTATTTAAATAATTATACAGGGGGTTCGGACACATACAAAGCATATCAGACCTAAGGTAAGGGAAAATCTCTTAATCTCAATTTTTATCCGAGATTTTTTTTACTTTAGAATTTACTGGGGAATATTTATCATCCATATCCACGTTTCGTCAATATGTAATATTATTTATATCCTCCTAAAATTGTTTAAACCCAATTTTACCCTTCGGTGTGTTTTTAGTAAAAGATATGAACGAAATATTTTGTCGTTTTTCATACGAGGTACTTTTTGACTTTTCCGGCCAAAGTACGAGAAGAATGTTTTTTTAACTTATATGGCATGAATGGATTTTTAGAAAATTATTTCCATGAAGCTTCCCATACAAGTTTTCAAGTTTATTTTTAATCAACTTCTTTTAGTTTAAAATTGTATGACATGTTAAGAAAGGAAAAATGTTTTTGAAGTAGAAAGGATATTTTCCTCAAGAATGGAGTTCAAGTGTTTTATCAAAATTATTTTCCATCTAAAATAATATATGGTTCTGGTTCTATCCCTATTTTTACATTGATGTGATTATACTATGATGTAATTAATTTTATGATGTCCTTTTATCTTATATAGATTATGTTTTAATAGCATGATGTTTAAGAATCCCATTTTTATTACATGGGTTATGCTATGATGTATGATTTATGATTTTGTGGAACACATAAGAATGGTTTAATTATGATATGGGTGGGACCTATATCTACCTCCAATGAATTGGGTAAAGATTTATATCTCATGATATAGACATGGCTGGAATGGCAGGATAATCCGGTTCAGTGAAGCAGGATTGAAATGAGGAGTGAACTCGGTTCAGAAATGGACTTTGTCCGCTAAGATAGTCTTGGCAAGGATTCTTGACTACTATGAAATGGTTCTATATGATTATGTGTGTATGCCACAAAGTTTCATGTTTTAAGTTATGATTATTTTGATTAAATTTCACTACTATGATTTATCCCATGATTATGAAATTATGTTCTCTTTTGCAGGTTAAGATTTCCCGAATGTTATGTTCTTATGAATATGATGTGATTGATATTTCTTTTCTTTAACCTTACTGAGCATCTGAGCTTACCCTTTTGTATGTTTTCTTACCCCAGGTCAGGAAGAAGGGTACTAAGTAGGATATTCCAAAATAGACTCTAGATATGATGAAATAAATGGGAGACAATGTAGATGCTTTATGAACCCGTTGTTTATGTTTCCCAGTTTCTAAATACACTATACCTATACGGTCCTGCCATGGTTTTGTTATATGTTGTAATAAGTATACTTCAATTCTTAAGTAATAACAATGTATGTAATGTATGGGTCATTATACGTTTTACATTCATTCTATAAAAAATGACATTCCCATACAAAGGGATAAGCAACAATCCCTTAGGGTTAAAAAACTCACACATGAGGGAGAATGACCACATCGACCATCCCTAACCAAAACTCAAACCTCTTCTCCCTTACTGTTAATACCTTCCATAATATTGAAAAAAAAATTAAATTGATGTTATAAATAGTTTTTTATCAAAATCATGACCTTTAGATTAGAAATATTCCCATCCATTTAGGTAACAAAGAAATATGGTACTTTTTTTTCTTATGAATCACTAAATTTGGACAAACACACTAACTAACTCAATAAAATTCATATTTTCACACGAATTTTAAGGTAAAGAGAGAAAATTAATTCCATTGAAAATAATTCAATCGAAACTTATTGTATCGATTGAAAGAGGGTGTTGGTTAATAAAGGGATGAGGTTAAAAACATAGGACATAATCATTCCTAGACTCTCAAACCAAACTCACCACATCCCCCAGTTTTATCAACTAAAACATGACTATACAACTAAATAAAACTACACCTTACTGAAACCATGAAACACCATGAATAATGGGTAACTCATACTACTAATTCCTCACTACATCACCATTGAAATAGTCCAACTATTCAATCATGGTACTCCATTAGATACTCAACCCCAGGGCATAATCTTCACCCTTCATCTAGAAAATCCCATCACTCCCTTATTCTTCATTCCAATTGGACCACAACCCAAGGCACAATCCTTTGCCTTATAAGAAACTCGAAGAAAACCAATCACGATAACTTCACCCCAATCCCTCATCTATAACCAAAACCTAAAACCTAAACTCGCAACCATTTTTAGAATCTCTAACCTCAAAGATGACTCAAAATTATAGGATTTCATTTTTCATCAACCAAGTGTTATAAAAACTAGACCATTAATTCATAGATTTGAATCTGAAGGGAAAGCTCACTATATCCAACTTGATTGAATTCTATGATATTCTGTATACATTCATACTTCCATATATAGGGAATAAAAAATCTTCCTAAAACCACTTTTGACTGAACATGATTTTCCTTCCATCATTCTCAAGCCACCCTTAAAAGTAATCCCACTAATAAGGAAACCCATAAAAGAGCTAGAATATTTTCCAATTCAAAACCCTCCCCAACTACATCTAGAAAATTCTTAACCTTAGTACCCAACACCTAGAGAAAAAATATCAACACCTCCTACTATTGAAATTTGAAAACACTCTATCCAATGTCTCGTTCTACTTCCTGTGCACTTTACCATGATAATGTTTCAACATGTATTAGCATAAAAATTAATAAATTTAAACCAAGAAATTAAATAACATACTAACACCTAGGGATACTCTTCAAAAAAAAGGATCATATATACCACTACACTTATAAGTAAAAATAACATTTGACAATCCATTAAAAACATTATATTCCTATGAAATAATCACCATCAGACCCTTCAATAACACAACCACCTCATCACCCCATGCCAACATTCCTAAATCCATTAAAAAATATAACAACCTATTTTCTCCTTCTCACTACTCGCATTTATAATAACGTGTTTAGAATAATATTAATCTTGAAAATAACATAACAAAACCATATAAGTAATAAAAAATTTACTTGGTAAAAATTTAATCACTTCATGCATTTTTGAAAGAATGCAACCTAAAAATATAGCCCAAACACACAACACAATCCAAACCAAACCAAAAAAATCCACCATTATGAATATTAGAATAAGAACAAAAGGAAAGAGATGAGGATGAGCAAAGAAATCAACAAAGATCAAAGATGGGATATAGAGAATCAAAACTTGTTGAAATAAATCCCAAACACATGAAGTAGGGTATGTGGCGGAGTAAGGCTAGAAGCAGAGTAGGGTTAGCGGCGGAGGAGGTCCAAAAAAGAGAAGAGTGGCAGAGTAGGTCTAGCAGTATAGTAGGGCTAGCAGTGATAGAGGTCCAATAAAGAGAAGATCGGTAGAGTAGGGCCAGCGGCGGTGGAGGTCTGACATAGAGAAGATCGGGGGGGGGGAGTTTTTGTAGGGGTACAGTCCTGCAAGATCTTTAGGGAATGATAAACCGAGTGTACTGTGCACCCATTTTATAAAATGGGACTACAGTTTTTTCAACGCTAGAAAAGAACTAATAAACGTAATTTTTATCAGCTCTAGAAAAGTTCTAATAAATGGAACCCTTATCCGTGCTTTTAATTAGTAATGATAAACACTTAGCTTTATCAATTATTTTTTCGTAGCACTGATAAAAGGTGGTGCTTCCATTTTCCATTTTTGTAGTAGTGCTTCTTTGGGTAACTCATTTTGGTTTTCACCAAAAAGATTAATCAGATTGTTTCTAACCATGTTGTGAAATATAGGATTAAGGGAGGTATATTTATGTTCTATTTGGTTAGAGGATGGTTTAGCCAATGTGGATTTATTTTCATGAGTATGTGGGAGAGGTGAATTCCTTTTATAGTGGAGTAGGGGTTACACTATTGTAATTTTTTTAAAATGGAATTCCACCCAAATATTATCCATGTAAAGTTGCACCAATAAAGTCCCAATTCAAAAAAAGTAATTATATGGTCGATATGTGGCCATATAATTTATTATTTTACAAGTGTATTTTTCAATTATGCCCTTATGATTAAGGATTATTCCCTTGTAAAGATTAATGTCACATAAATCGTTGCAATTAATTTTAATTACTTTTACTAATATTTGGGAAAAAACACAGTTTACCTCATTAGGAATATTAATTTTTTATGATTAAAAATATGGATTCCAATTTTCCAAATTGAAATAACATAAGTGGAATAAATTGATTTAAATTTACTCCCGCATATGGGATGACAGAGTGTAGTTTTAATATAAAAATTTCCCAATGTTTTCTATGTTTTAATAATAAATTTCAAATATATATTGATTAAAATGATATAAATTTGATTAATTGGTAAAAATTAATATAATTAATTTTTAAAACCACTTCATAATATAATTTTACCTAATAAATAAATTAAATGATATATTAGTTTCGAATCAAAATTATTTACTTTTAACATTTCATCAAAATAATAAACGTCATAGAAAAATACCACAAATTCGCCCTAACCTAAATTTTTCATTAATATTTATAATATGATGTTTAATTTGACTTATTTAATTTTTATAACTATAAAAAATTTATTTCAAGTAGGTTCTCCATTAAAATGTGGTAAAAAATCCTTTATAAAAATATTGATTTTTATATGAAATATTTAGTTTGTTTTCATCTTATGCTTATCAATTATATCAGATGAATATAAAAAATATTTGATTAAATAATATTTATATATATTAAATTAATATCCCTAACTAATTTTAATTAAATTAATTCATTAGGATAAAACAGATTTGTGGGCATAAATATTGTCTTCCATGAAAATATTATTTTTATATTTAATTGGTTATTATATTCATTTCTAATTAATTTATAACCAAAAAATTCATTTTATATTTTTTTAAATGATATATTTTTTTACTATAGTTAATCTTATTCATTAATAATAATTAAATAGAAATGTTATATCTTAATATATTAAATAATTATATTTTAATAATATATTGTTTGATCGGTAAAACATGGTCTTTTATGCAATGGAATCCATCTAAGAAATAAATTGTAGTGTGCAATTAAAGATAAATAAATGTTGTTTTAATTGAAATATATATAATATACAAAAGTTATTTAAAACTAAATATATATTTTAATGTGTCAAGATATTACATTCCCTTAACCATTTAGTGTTTCATGTCATAGACACTATTGTATACAATGTTCTTACATTAGAGTTTATGGGTGTTACACTCTCCCCACCTTAATTAAATGGAATCTTATCAATTTTAATAAGATCTTGGTGATATTTTTTTTATATTTACTATGTTGAAATCCAACATCATGAGAAGGGTTTATATAAAATTATGTAGAAAAGAGAAAATGGGAAGTATAAAGTTCAAAAGAAATAAAATATAATTATGTATATATGTTTGAAAAAATATGTGTAAATTAGAGATACATACATGGATGAGGTGAATATAAATTTATAGGGAGTTATTGAGGTCACAAATTATAAAAAAGAAAAAAATAAATTGAATTTTGAGGGCCTAAAATCCATAATATGTATTGATTTAGAAGACCATCAGTTCAAGAAACATTACTATATTACGACAAAATTTTATTTTTATGTCACGTTCCTTATGTTGAGTAATTCTTTTAATGCCTATGTATATTATGAAATATACATAAATGGTATATTTCTATAAAAAATTATCTTTTATTTACACTTTTATCAAATTCTAATTCATCCCTTATTTGAAAAAATTGACATCCAAAAATTTACATATATGTATGAAGACCTAGTATAAAATTTTAACATATCTTAAGGCCCATAAAAGAGTGACAAGTCTAACCATTTTTCCCTAACTATTTTCATAAAATTATATGGTTAAGAAACTAAGCTCTAATCTTAAAATGTAAAACTAATATTTCATTAATAATATTTATTCGTTAAAATTTTTAACTATAAACAATGACATATTAACCAGTACATTACATAAGTTAATAATTTGTGTTAAACCCTTATCATTATTTGGTCATGGGTTCAAGTCCCTCATAATTTATGGATTTTATGGGTTTCACCTTGAATATAGGTTATCCATTTCTAAAACCAAATCAATATATCTTCCAAAATAAGTATGATGAATATCCATGAAATAATGTTAATCACTTAACAACATTCTTAAATAGGGGTTTTAATGCAACATCAATATATAAATAATTCAACCGTTTATTTCCACATAGGTTCTTCCTTTTTTTAGTTTTTATCCTATAGAAGAAGGAATTTCCTAGAACCAAAAATCATAGTGTGAGAATCAATTATATTTTTAAAACCATATAATCATTTTTATGATTTCTAAATAATTACTTATTATTTTCAATATAAGACACCTCAGGTTTAACCTTATTCATTCATTATCATTATCTTTTAAAATAATTTATAATGGTGTGTAATGAAAATTCGAATTATCATAAGAATATCCCCCAGGAGTGCTAGAATAGGTGTCCAGTTAGGTCCATTCTCACATACCAGATTATGAAAAGTCTAGACCGACAGACCTTGTCCGTGTTGTTACCACTAGGAACATATGTTCCTGATCCACATCCACTTGTAGTATCCAGTTAGGGATATAACTCTCAGAATAACCACATAATATCTATATAAGAAAAAAATTAGGATGTACCACTAGACTTATACTTAAATATTACCTTAAGGTTATGTTCCCAAATCTATGTTTCCCTAAATCTAGTTCCCAATGTTTCTACTAAACTTTCTCTGATAACAATTTTAGTGATCCTACCCCAGAAAGTCCAGAGTTGGTGTCATGATACCATCACATATGCATTTGATACAAGTAAATCATGTCGCAATGAACTGAATTGTATAGTAGTCTTGGTAAACCAGAGACATACATGGGGATTTTATTAAAAAATAATGCACTAATTACAACAAAATAATTATTTTCTTTCATGGATAATAGCATTATTCTATCTATAATATCCCTTTATTTCTTTCTTAGTACACATCATGGATTCCTGGTAAAAGGAAGCCAAATATGGGAGAACCCAAATTCTCATTAAGGGTAAAGTATGGTAGAAGAAATAATGAATCAATAAGAATAATCAATATGTAAAGCTAATAAAATGAAACACATGAAATTTTATCAATAAACTGAAAATAAAATGCATATACAGTTTTATTGACATAAAATAGCATGGATGAATAATAACTAAATCTAAATAAGGAAATGCTTAATTATTGGATTTCATGTTTCCTAGGTTCATGGTAAATTTATTATCATTTCTTTTAACAAGAAGGTTTATAACATTCTAGGTGAAAACACCACAATCTAAGGCTATCCAACTGACTCATCCTATGAGATTATCGATGCATCAAGGGCCTATCTATAACCAAGACCCACCCATGTTATACCTGTCCAAATAATTCCTCATAAGGAATAATTGATAAAAAATACTACTTATCAAATATCTGTATTGAATAGAAGATATGGATTTATCAATAATTTCTCATTGGGGGCTAACTAACAAAAAGTTTTGTTGTTTTTGATAAATATAAATACCATTGAAAGATCAATACAAGTTTTACTTGGGGAAAATAATATCCAAACATTAAAAAATTTCCCATAGTACTTTGAAACTTTTGAATCATAATCCTAATGAACAAATAAACGAAAAAAATAATATCATGAGAATAATAAGACTCATGATATAACATATCATTGTAAACACTATATATAAAAATGATATATGGTTCAGTAAATAATAATATCCATGATAAATAATATGAATAATATGGAAACTCAATGTTTAATGATCATAGTATAATTAATATTTAAAGGGGGTAACAAACAAATAAATTAAGTAAATTTCAGTACTATACTTGGTCAAAGGAATGACAACCCATCTATTGGAAGAATAAGGACTGGATAAATACAACATATTACATTTAGAGTAAAATAATGTGCTATTTTCATTACTAAATGAAAATAATTTTAAAAAAATTCTTGTGGAAAATACACTTTTTTTTAAAAAAATATTAAAAGTAATTTTTAGAGTGTCATTTAAAAAAAATTCTTCAAAAATTAACCTTTTAAACTTGAAATGGAATCTTCAAATAAATGATAGTGGGTAAATCATTACATGTGATATGAGGTAAAAAGAACATTCACTTTTCACGGTAAAGAGGATAGAAAAATTCCTTTTTGGGGAAATAACAAGAAGATTAATTTAAAAACTTTGGTAATAGGGAAAAATGGTAAAAATGTATTTACACATTGATTTTTATATTTTCAAAAACATTTATAATTTTTTTAATCACATCATGGTTTTTAGAAGAAAATAGGTTCTCCTAATAAAGAGAGAAATAAAGTTAGTTTTCTTAATAATATATTCTAAAACAATTTAATTACCAAGGAGTCAAAAAGTGGTACTATTACTTGAAAACTGTCCTAAATAATCATAGGAGAATAACGTTAAAGGGTTTATTGAAAAATTAATAAAACATTTCCTCTTATGTATGTTTAATTGTAAATAATCCAAAATAAAATGTGATTTTGAAGTTAACCCTAGAAAAAACCATAATGTTGATGTGAGAATAAATCAATGAATGAATTATGTTTAAAAAAATTTAAATCAAAAAAATTAAGTGTAAGTAAAAAATTAAATTGTAAGAAGTTATTTTAAATTTAATTTAAGAAAAATAGTATCAAGGAGGAATTAATATAATTTAATAAAAAGGAATCATGTTATGAAATTATTTTTCCATTTGAAACTCTTGAATTATAATCCTTGTGAAGGAAATAATTTTAAATTAAACTATAAATAACATAAGGATAATTTAATTAATGATATATTATATCATAATGGTCACTAGATACACTACACAAAATAATTAAGTGGAAAACAAGACATTTATCTCACAAATGTAAAAAATGAGATGTTAATCCCTTACCTTGTGTTTCCTTTTTGGTGAAAATATTTTTACCTCATGTATAACCGGTTTATACAGGATAAAAACTTTTAAAAGAAACATAATATTCTTTATAATAACATATATAATATTCTTGTAATATCTTATCAGCTATTTGATAATAACCTTTCATTATTTTAATTATTTTGGGTGTTAATTGCCCAGTTTCTTGACTATGTTTAGAGTTGTTAGTTGTTGTTAATATTAATTAGATCATGGATTCAATATCTACATAATGTAAAAATTTATTTCAAAATCATATATATCCATCTTATATGTATTTATAATAATCAATAATATTTGGAGATAATAAATCAAATGCACTGTTCATGGAGATGGTAGTCCGTACATACATGTGTATGCTACTACCATTTCATTATCATATTAAAAAAAGAAAAAGCATATAAATATATACATGTATAATACAATTAAATTATAATATCTATGTCATATATGTTACATAAGAATTTTAAATACATCCTTTATACATTCCAGTTATATCATGAACGAATCATGTTACTTTAGGGAGGCGATAGTCCACATTTCCACAAACGATGTTATCATATTCCCATAACATAGAAAGAATAAAGGTTTGTTATATATAAAAATTAAAAAATATTAGATTAAGTATAAATATAATATATCTCATATTTTTATATTTTTTCCATCAATATACCCAATAATTTAAGATGTTAAAGGAAAAAACAAACAATCTTCATTTTGTGAGGTGGAAGTTCTCTTTATAAAACAATTGTCAGTTTGTTAACCAATAAATGAATGTGAATATAATTTGAGGTTTAAAAATTAACAGAAAAACATCTCAGTATAATATTTATACTGATTATATCATGTAATCATAGAATAAGGAGAATTGAAAGAGTTGAAATTGAAATAAAAATAAGGATCTTGAAGAAGGATGTTACATATTCTTTGGGTAACTCCTGTTGGGTTTCTCCAAATTGATTACTTTGATTACATTATTCCAATTTAAAGTATACTAAGGAGAGGGGAGGGATATGTATGAGCTATTTCTGGAGATATTTTTTAAGGTAAGTGTCTTGATAGTTGTGTGAAGAATGAGGGTTGAGTGTCTTTTTGTAGTGGAGGAGGATTAGAACTATTTTAAATTTTTAAAAACTGAATACCAACAACTTTTTTATCATGGAAGGTGTGGAAAATAATGATAAATATTATATAAAATAGATTATAGGGTATAAATATGTACATCCAATGAATTTTGGTCAAGTTTCTAGGTCATTTGGGCAATTATGTTTAAGGACTAGTCCCTTGTTAAGCTTAATGTCACATAATCATCGTAATTAATTTTAATTAATTTCACTATTATTTTTAGTAAAAAACTATTTTGAACATATAAAACATTATAAATTATAATGATTCAAAATATGGAATTCATTTATAAAAATTCTAATCACATATGTGGGATAAGTGAAATTTAATTTTAATTCCATATACGGGATGACGAAGCAGGTATTTGAAGTAAAAGTGTCTAAAAGTTTTCTATGTTTTTATTTTCAATTACAAAGTGAAATTTGTTCCAATGATCTTAATTGGATTAATTTATTAAAAATTTATCAAATTTTACATTTAATCTAATTTAAAATATATTTTATCCTTATAATTTAACAAGATGAAAAAATAGTTTTGAATTAAAATTTATTATTTTTCTCTATTCACAAAAAATATGAAACATCACATAAAAATACCAACAATTCTCCCTAAACTAATTTTTATATTTATTTTTAAAATAAGAATTTTATTTTGAAAAATTAAAAGTATAATAGTGTCAAATTTTTTTATTTAAAATAGATTCTCTATTAAAAGGTGGGAAAACTGCCTTTATAAAAATATTGATTGTTATATGAAATACCACGTTTCTTATTATATTAACCATATAAAATATACTGGATTAATATAAAAGAATATTATATTGAATATATAATATATATATTACATTCATATCACTAACTAATTCTAATTAATTTAAATTATAATGATACATAAATGTTTTTGATGGAAAAATAGTTTTCTTTAAAAATATTCTATTTATATTCCATTGGTTATTATATTCATTTCTAATTAAGTTGTATTTTTTTTAAATTTTTGAGAACCATATATTTTAATATGTTATTTAATACTTTTTATAATAAATAATTTAATATCTATTTTATAACTTAATATATTAAATATTATTATTATAATAATATATTACTATTTTGTAAAACACAATCTTGTAATACAAGCCAATGAAGAAACTCATTATTGCGTGAAACTCAGTATTACTTAATTTTGAGTCCATTAAAACCTATATCATATAATGAAATCATATAAAATTGGAAATATATTTTAAAGTCTCATGATATTATATTTCCTTATGTGCTTGGTGTTGCATTTCATACAGACTATTACATACAATGTTCTTACATTAGAATTTTATCTCATTACAGTGTCGAGTCTAGGAAATCATAAATTATTATCAAATATGTTTTTTTAATGTATTAGTATTTGGTAAATAGTAATATTGAATTAAGAATAATATGGGTCTTACCAATAAGTAGTTCCTTAGAACAACTAACCCACATTTTGGGTATACAACAAGTTATCTAGTAATGAGAAATAGTTATTCTTCCTTTTTCTTATTAAAGTTCATATACATTCAATATTGGTAGATGTACATGAATGGTGGTGTTTGATTTTACTTATAAATACTCTACATTATAAAAATATGGAACATACTAATTTCACATGAATTATTATAGGTACCCCAATTTCATATTCCATATATATTCTATACCATATAACTACATTTAATTTGTTGGATTTTTTTCATGTGTTTGTTGAGTTATCCATGGTTTCAATATATTATTTTTCTACTAACTTCCTCTAAAACATATGGAAATTGGTTTAATAAAATCTCAAAACCACCCTAAGTGTTTTTTTTGTATATATACTTATGGTGACATATTAAATAGCCATGTTCAATCCTAGTAAGCTATATAATCATTGTTATATGAGTTGGGATTTATTTGTTATTACAAGACTACCAATTTAAATTTATATGGTGTATAGACCCTCATAAATTCTAAATGGTAGTTCATTGAAATCAAGACTTCATATTTTACTTTCTACAATCTGAGAACAAATTTTAGGGGATATTTGTAATTAAATAGGTCTCAATTTCAATTTATAGTGTATGGTCCTTTACAAACTGGTAATGAATATCCATTAAATTGAAATTTGTGCTATGTATCAAATCACTTGTGAACATAAAATGTAAATTCTAACAGATACATGAAATAATATCCATTAAATGGTTAAAAAAATTGATTTTTAAATTGATTTTTTCTACTTGAATTGTAATTGACCCTCCATATTCTGGAATCGTTGTAAAAAAAATTTAGAACTTTCCAATACCATGCCCTTATATGTAGGTAGTTTGTCTAGTATATTGGGTAGTGATCCCTATTTCTTATGTTCCTCTTCCATTATAGATTATATCTACCACAAAATTATGTTCTGAGGCATGTGATTGGTATTTGTATAGATATGCCACCCTGACTTCCTATCGCAATACACTCGAAAGGTGGAGACGATTATGTTCCATAAAGGGTAGGCCCTAGGGCACTAGTGATACCCCCAGTAGATCCACTTGTGGCACTAAGTTCTTTACCCAAACAAGGAACCGATTCTTATCATTGAAAGAGTTTTCTTTGGTTGATATAGTCTATGTTGGGTGATCAATGACCTGCACCAAAGTCTTCTGATATTACTTGTTTGTTCTAATAGAAACAACCTCCCATATTTTCATAGGATGGTTGTCTATAGGTTGGTGAGTCATGGGTTGTGGCCATATTATCTATTTTTCTGCATCTAGAGATCCATCAAAGTACAAGGGTCAATCCCACCAACTACATGTTGCATGATTCCACATGGAAATGATGAGATGTGATCAAATAGGTTGCTTATAATTAGGGAATGGTATGGAAATATTTTTAGACCCCATTATTTCATTACTTTTTTCTTAAGAAAAAGAGATATTATTGAGATATGGAGTTCATGAACCTATAGTAGGGTGCTAGGTATGTCATGGAGTGTTTATCATGTTTCACTAAGAAACAACATTTCACACCATTTCATGTTGGTGATGAGCTATCACATACGAGATTCTTTGGGTATGGTATCAAGTATGACATCTAGTCATAGGTGAATGTTTATCATTGATATACCATTTCAAGGATCATGAACGAGTCTCTAATCCCTAAGAGAAATTTTTAGGTAAGATGATTATACTATGTATAGAGGTTTAGTGTCGTGATTGGGAAGTAGGTCATCTAGTAGAAGGAAGCTAGCCTTGAGGTTTATCATCAATGTTGTGGAGGACTGAGTATCCTCACTAGAAGATTTGTTATATTCCATTAGTATAGATGGGTGGGGGATTATGAATCCCCATTATGATAATGACCTTCTTGAGTGTTGTTCTTTTAGCTAGATGGGTCATTTATTAAGGTTCTTTAAGGCCATACTCACATATCTCATGTGAGAGTCCCCACGTTAGATCCACATTTAGGAGTGGGATAATATACACCACATTAGGTAAGAAACATGAGTAGTATCAGCTAAATAGGATAAAGAGGAGGTTGTGGTCATGGTATTGAGACTTCTGATTTTATGTACTAGTAAAGTACACCCACTCAGGGTAGTCCATTTATAGATCTAGTTCGTGGATCAAGAATGTTTCGTGTGGTACATCCAATACCCAAGGATCGGAGTGCAATGACTTTTATAGTATGAGGTACTATTCTAGTAGACTATATTAATGTACCTTCATTATTCCATATTGGTGCATCTCACTCTTTTATAACTTTATCACCCATGGAATGTATCAGTGTTTAGATTTATTACTAATGTTGGGTGATGACCCTTGACACATAGATGGGTGTGAAATCAAAGTGTATACACCAATAATTTGATTGTCCACTTTATGTAGGTAATTATCATTTCTTATAGGAAATATTCATTCTTGAGATTTAGGGATTGAAGGTCAGTCATAGGATGGGTGGATGGTTCTTTATAATGCCTATGTAGACTACTATCACTCTAGGGTATCATTTACATCACCAAAGGGAATCATTTATCTTCACATCGGTAGTTTGACATCTAAGAATGTAGATCTTTACTATACTAGAATAGAATTTGAGGTGTGATAACCCTAATCACAGTCCTCTTTTTGGATGATTACAAAGTTCATATGAAATATTTTCCTCCCATGGTAGATCATTTTAGTGATGTCATTCCAAATGATTCTTTTTGGATTATATTATGGGAGGGGGAGGTAGAATTTATAATCAAGGTTGTTCATAGAGAAGTTCCAATATATATTCCCCCATATTTAATGACAAATTTTGATCTCTTGAATCTCAAAATATTTTTAGAGGATTTTTAATATAAGGGTTTTATTAAACCCATTTTTTTAACATGTAATTCAACCATGCATTTTATAATAAGGAATATGGTACCCTTAGTCCATTTATAGATTATTATAGGTGGAACCAATATATATTTATGAATCGATATCCATCTCCTTGAATTGATTATCTTTTTGATCATATCCACCAAGATTAAGTGTTCTAAAAGTCCAACCTGAGGTATGAAAATCATTAGTTTCAATTTAGTCTTTTATAAATACCACATACATCTTTCTAATGTTGTTATGGTCTATATGAGTACATTTTTATATCTTAATATCATAAAAAAGAACTCGTTGATTTCATGGACCCGATGAATTGGTTTTTCCACCCCTACCTGGATTCTATTATTTTTCTTTTTGTGGATGAAAATTTTAAAATTTTAAAACCATGATAGAAAATGAAAAACATCTTCAGAACATTTTGAATACACTATAAGAGAATAATCTATAAGCTAATGTCACAAATTTCTTCTTATGGATAGATAATATTCACGTATTAGATCATGTTATATCAGAATTATGAGTATCAGTTGACCCATTGTAGGTGAGTGATGTTTTTTCCTGGTAGAATCCTTGGAGCGTGTTAGATATATAGAGTTTATTGGTGATGGTTAGATATAATATGTGTTTCATACCTAAAATTTTATTCACTTTTTGAAATATTACAAGTCTTACTATAAAGGGTGTGATGTTCATGTGGTATGAAGTGTACAAGAAGGCCTTCTAGGAGATGAAAGAAAGCATTAACCCATCACTGATTCTCATTCTTCTAGATCCAGTCACATTTTGTATAGTATTATATGATACTTCAAGAATAGATCTAGGATTAGTATTGATGGAGAAAAATCATGTGGGTGCATATTAGGGTTTCCAGTTGAGATCTCATTAGAATAATTACACGATGAACAACCTCATCCTTTTAGAGGTTATTATTTATTTTCATTTTTGGACAAATTATATTATGGGTGAGTAAATTTTTCTCTATGAAGATCAAAAGAGATTCAAATATATCATCAAATAAAATGAATTGAATATTATATAGTGAATATTGATCAAATAACATAGGTCTTTTGACTTTTAGATTTCTTATACACATGGACGGGGCAATGTGGTAGCTAATGTGAGGAGCTAAAAAACATAAGTACAATATATTAAATAATCTTGTAATGAATGGAAATTGATGGAACTTATTTTAGATATGCATGTAGAGTTTCATGTGGTTTATGAGACACCTATTTATGAATTCCTAGAAGTTACCTCTTTAATCATGGATTGAGAAAAGAGAAGGAAATTATTAGATCATGAGGGATTGATCATACGAGAAGTTATTTCAGTTGATGACTCACCTCTAGAATGATTTTTTTAATGAAACAAAATCATACATATACATGATAATATATAGGCTACTATAGAATTGATATAATATTTGATGTTAGAATCAAATTCTTCCCATTTATAGTGAACTTAGGTACCTCCTTGATTTATCGAGATATGGACCACTAGTATTGGGGGCCTTGGATAAAACATCATATCAATGATTTTAACATTTTGTGATCTTTTTTTCAGTTGGATAGTATAGAGAAGTCAAAGACCATTGTATTTATGCAACCATATCAGTACTAGAATGGAAATTGGAGGATGCCAAAATCGATTTTTTTGGTTGGATTACCAATGTCACCTAAAGGTAGCTATGTAGATTTTGTAGCCAAGGATTGACTAATGATGGTATCACACTATATTCTTATATGGGATAATTTCTCAGTTGATGGGATGTTAAGATTCTATGTCCATGATTTTATATGGGTACATGGCATCCCTTAAAATATTTGTGAGATAGTGATTCTAATTTTTAACTGTGGTTTTGGTAGTGGTTAGAGAATGATTTCGGTATGTTGGTTATTCTGAGAACAGATTTTCACCCATATAATAATGTCCATTCGTAATGGGATAAACTGGACTTGATGAAATTCACTAATCCAAAATCATAGATTTTATCAATCCTTGGGAGAGGCATACCCCTTTCATTTATTTTTCTTAAAATTGAAGTTTTTAGTTAATGATTTTGGTGGCTACACATGAGGTCTTATATGTAAGGTCATGTTGTAAACCCCTATGCTGGTAAAAGGTATGAAAGAATGTGTCACTAGGTCCTTGTCCGATGTGGGGGAATTCAGAGCAGGAATAGTGGATCTGAAAGTGTTTGTCTAATATTCATTCTAGACATAAATATATTATTAATTTTCATCGATAACCATTGAAGTATGATGTTGAGTATCATGTTTTCATACAGGTCTCACTCAAGAATTGGAATATGTGGGTAATGAATAAAGGGAAGCTTGAACACGTTTTTTATGAATTTCAATATCCTAGATAGATTCTTTCTGAAAGCCCATAATTTTATACAACCTTAGAACTATCTATACATGGATGATATCTTCAATGTTTTACTCTATTTTTGTCCTCATCATATCCCATATCATACATTTGATCTAAAGGATGTTTATTTGTATACT
This sequence comes from Viscum album, assembly GCA_963277665.1. Lineage (NCBI taxonomy): Eukaryota > Viridiplantae > Streptophyta > Magnoliopsida > Santalales > Viscaceae > Viscum > Viscum album. The sequence continues at coordinate 1,543,527,530 of OY728153.1, read as the reverse complement.
AATGGTTGTTTTGATGAGTATCTCACATACAATGTTCACCAGAGAATAATGTCTCTCTAAGGACAATCTATGCCTTAGGTGTGGGTGTTATGGAAGTACTTCCATATATAGGACAAGAAATTGGTGTAGGAGGTTGATGTATGTGTATAGTGGATAGAGATTCTCTTAGAAAGTGTTTTACCACCCTAGGAAGGTAAACTTATGGATATGTTCTTTTAAAGAGAAAAAAATATAATAATAATATTATTAAATAATGTATGTATACATTTAATTTTATCTTAAACACTTATTCATGTTTGTTGTTCATGTAATCTGAAACTATGCCTTTAGTCTGATTGATTTTTCTCCAAAAGGATAGTTGCACGGGGTGGTGGAACTTGGTAGCTGGGCAATACATGTCATCTATTTAAATAAATAGTGTGTATCAAATTCACAATGTGTATTAGTCTATCGAGAACCTTTTCATAGAATCTAAGTATTTTTCCTTTGAAGGTATTACCCAAAAATTACACAATGTGAAATGATTGCAGGTCATGTCATGGCCCATGGTCAATTTTTTAAAAAGGGTGGGCCTCTTATTTTTTATAAAATCTCACCCCCTTTTTGTTATTCCTCGCAATGGAGGTCCACAATAAGAGATTACCGTTAGAATAAAACTAGGCTTTGGTCTTGTCTCTCTGTTTAAAAAAAATTCATTATTCTTCTATAGAGTCAGATATCCACTGAGAAGCTCTTTACCATTAGGCTGATTTTATATTTTTTTTTATTTACAACAATGACACTATTTTGGTGCAAGATGACATGCCCTATTTTGAGAGAGTTCATCTATAATTATGTTTTCTTTTGATCTAGTCCAAACTAAGAGTTGATATTAGAATAATAATATACTACTTAAATAATGTATGGGTTTTATTCCCCATCCCTAAATGTCAAATTGTTTATAAATTCTCCTCATCATTTACATGATAGTTTCATATGGAAATGCTTTTAAAATTTATCATATCAAGATATAATTTTTCATATTTTGTTATAAATATATTATTATACATGTTATTCATGTTGTTGAAGGTTAGGAACCTTACCATTTTCCACCCAATTTGGGTGTGTACTATGTTATTCCTTTTTTACACTTTATTGATATTATTTTAGCCACCATTGAGGATTTTTTAACATGTATGTGACAAGGTATGTGTTCTATCATAATTAAAGGAATCTAAATTTGTTTAATAGAAATTATATTTATATATATCACATATCCTAGTTAGTCAAAAATTTAATCGGCATTGGATTAATTTCAGAACAATTAATTTTCATGTTCAATGAAATGTAATAAAATGAACCTATTTAATTATATATATAAATTGAATTGGTTACTGGTTGCATATCATTATTTCACATTATCATTATTAATTAATGGAATTGGAAAGAGCCTATTTTGAGACTAAATGGAATAAGTTTTCCATGTAATATAATGATATATAATTTATATGGAATAAGTAAAATGTGACTATTTATTTGGAAGATTTAATCTTTATTGGTGTGGTAAGACATCAACCCTTCTTGGTTTCCTAGATGAACCCCTTGAGCACCCAAATGACCCCATTCTGATCTATTATGTTGATTTTTGTTGGTGATACCCACCAAATAATTTTTTTATTGTCTTATATCATGATTTTCTTAATGATGTTCTAGTGATTCACTTGAGAGATTTTCCATATATTATAACTCCTTGTATATAATGATTGGATTCAGTCTGATGTCTTTAAACACATAGCTACATTTTATCAGATGCTTGAGTTACATGCTTTACTGAGTATTACCAAACTATAATATAGTGTTAATATTATTATTAAAATACTATTATATTTATCACCCCATAATTTAAATGGAAGGTGTTAAATTTATTAATTAAACTATGAAAATATTTTTATTAATGTTTATGAAATAAATTATTTGATTTTAACTCTTTTAACTCTTCTTTGAATTAAATAATAATAAATGTCCTAATCTAATCCAAGTGGACCTAAATGGGTGACCAGGTTTGGCTACACAAGAGTGAGCAAGGTCTGCGACATCACAAATAGTGCCATATTACTATTTAATATTCATTATTAGTATAGTATTTGTTGTAAACATTTTTATTTAAAATACCAACCCACATATCCCAATATAAAACATTGACAACACAACCTAGATTTTATTAATTAATGGAATTGGAAAGAGCCTATTAGTATAGTATTTGTTGTCAACATTTTTATTTAAAATAGCAATCCACATAACCCAATATACAACATTGACAACACAACCTAGATTTTATTAGACATTCTCTAGGGTGACTTTACAACATTTACCAAAAGATAGAAATATTATTTTATTACCTTCATATTTATCCTGTGGATTATTCCCCCTTAACGTCTATCTACTCCAATTTTTATCTTTATTTTAATTAAATATATGATAACCAATAAATTGTTTTGTACCTTCACAAAACATCGATAAAGTTTCCCATAACATTTGAATTCAATAAATAACACTAACCATAATTATCTTTTATTCAATCCAAATTAAAAATAATATATTTTACTAATAGAATCCTAGATAAAATTTAGTACACACCATACCTAATTGGTGATTTTTTTTCATATTCATTTACTAATTAATTATACTTATGTATATATTTTAAGAATTTATTTTCCATTGAAAGTTTGATAACTCCAATAAAATACTTCTCATGGTAAATATGTTTATATAATCCAATTACATGGCATAAATATCTTATCTTCATATGATATTGGTATACATTAATCAATTTTGATATTCTTAACCTTAAAAATGTTATGTAGAATATGTTTCCTTTCAATTATTTGAGCATCTTATGACTTATATTATATTATAAAAGGATTCAACTGATCCTTCAACTATCATGGGTTCATATTATCCACTTATTGTTTGAGGGTAATTTTTCATGGAATTATTTACAAAGGTCAAATTTATCTATACTGATGTATTTTTATATCAAATAGAAACTTAAACCAATAATAGATTACATCATATGAACCATGACAAAAACAAAGTTCACTGTTCAGGTTCCAACCATTCCAACTTTCTAATTTGGATAGATATTTTCCTCCAACTACTTTCTTACTTCGATATCCATATTTCCTCTATATAAAATTATTCTGAATATAAATATTTTAGATTATACAATGTTGAAATATTCAAATTATATATCATGAATTCCATAAATTATACTCTCTTAAGGGTTCTTAGTTAAATTACCCAAACGAAAAAAATTATTTAATCAACTCTATGATAACAAATATAAGTACTATTTTTTAATCATCCCATAATTATTAGTTTAATTACATGGGATAAAAATTCATACATTCCTATTATATTTTACGTTTTCAGAGTTAGATAATTTTGAATAATTCTAACATAATAAATCTGTAGAATAAAAATTGTAAATAACCTCTCAATATAAATTATTCCTATAATATAGTAATTTTAAAATGAACACATTTTCTTCACAAAAAATACATAAAAAGTTTCAGCATGACTTAAAAATTGGTTTTTCACAACCTTAAAACCCCATAAAATATTTTGAAAATGTTGGATGAGGAAAAAAATCACAACAAGAAAAATAAACAAATAAGACAAGAAAATACATAGTTATTTTGAAAACCATGATATCTTATAAGAGGGTTTTTTTAGCATAATAAAAATTGAGATGAAATAATTTTTTATTGACACATGAAATATTATTTTTACTAGAAACATATTCTCATAAGAAACTATATAATAAACCATAATGGAATAACAATAATCATGATGTTTTCATTGATAACATGAGATCCCATAAAAAACATATTCCTAAAAATATGTATTTTCTACCTATAATGAAAATAATGAATTCTTTAGATAAAATGTCATTAGAATACCTTATGAAATAGATATATTTCCTTGAAAATCATTACCAATAATATAAAATCAAATTATGTTCCTTGGTAGATCATCTTCACATATCCCTTTTATGGAATCTTACAAATTGAATTACTAACCTCGTAAATTCTAACAAAATCCCCCCTGGATATTTATATTTAAATAAATATATATATATATATTTCTCTCAACAATCTAAATAAACAATATCCAAGGAAAATAATATACATAAACTATATAAAATATTTCATTTCAATTATTAAACTCATAATAATGTTATTTTAAACCCCTATGTAAACTAATTTCTGATAATGATATATTAATTTTTTTATAAACCTAGTTTACAAAAAAAACATAGGAAAAATGAAATAATGGGTTGTAATTAAAGAAAAAAACTAATCATTTAAAGGCATTAAAAAACGATTATGGCGGTTAGAAAATGCATTGACTTGGTATATAGAAAAATAGAACCTTATTTTATCCATTTTTAAATAATTTCAAGATATTATATTTGAAATTTGTAAGAGAGTTTAGTTTGAAAAAATTTGAAAGAATAATGGAAATGAATAAAATAACCTTCATAATTTATTTATTTCAAGATAAATATGTCAAAAAATAGTTTAATTAATATGTAAATCAGTGACAATGATTTATAAAATATATATTTAAAACATATAAAACATACATTTAAGAAAAAGTATCACTTACCATGACTATGAATTCTCACTCAAAATCATAATATTCTAAAATAATAAAATTATTTGGAATTAATTACTTTATTACTGAAATTTTTCATGGATCTATTCATTTTATTTAACTTATATCTTTTTTATACTTACATTATTACTTGATTATATCCATGCCATATGTTTTTGTAACTTTCAACTTATAATTCATAAATGTATTTTTTAGGTTTACTATGGTAAAATAAATAATTATTATATAATTTTGAAAATCATAATCATTTTTAATAAATAGTTTATAATTGATCTATAGTTTTATAACAAACAATGTATGATGCTTATGAAAAATGAATAATCGTTAAACATCGAGATGGTAGTCCATACGTATTCATTCCAAACATATACAATTTAAAAAAATGATGACAAAAATTCATATTTTATATAATAATAAAATTATAATTATATAAAAAATTAAAAATATTTTTATTATATACACCAATATATACAATCCATGTGATGATATGATGAAAAATAAAATATATCGGTTCATGGGGTAGTTGTCTACATGTACAGAAGAGATATGATTTTATTTTTTAATGGATGGTAAAGATATTAATAGGATATATATTTACTATTTAAGTGTAATGCCTCGACCCCAGTTACCCATAGTCAGTCTATTATTTTAATACATTGGCATGATTACAAGGAATCAAGTCCCGAAGGACCGATCAGTTTAGCAGTCTTGGAAAATAGATTACATACATAAATTTTACATTACAATTTATATCATACAAAACAACATAAATAATCCTTTATGAAGGCCATTATTCCCTTGTCTTAACCCTGCATATCAATCACAATACACTTCTTAGAATCCTGGGAATAATAAAACACAAAAAGGGGTTGAGCTCAGATGCTTAGTAAGGATAACAATATAGTGGAAAATTTAATAAATAATCATAAACAATTAAGGCAATGTATAACTAAAACAAAATACTTTTAAACTTTAACTTCAACATAATATAGAAAAAATAAAATTAAATAATTCCATTTACTTATTCACATGGATAGTCTACTAGTCGAATAATCTCATGCAATATCACTTACCACTTTCATAATGATGGAATGCATAATGCCAGTCTATCATAACCACGTAGCCAAAGCCTCATGCCAAGAATACAAATATGATTTTGTCAAGGTATCGTGCCAAGATAGTAGTTTGTCTCATGAGACCTACCGATGCATCGAGGAGCTGTAGCGGGCTCCACCCATCACTTACTAAGTCTAATGCATTCCTCATATGAATAGGTTTAAACATAACATAATCATTCGTATTAAAACTATCATACGAAATGTAAATACTTTCTCCATAAACCATGAATGGTATAAAAATAACACATCCATAGTCAAACATATCACAAAACCTTCAATAAAATATAGAAGTTTTGTTTCATAATAAATCAACTTCAAATAAGCTTAAAATCCATCAAAGGATGTTGACATAGATGAAATCAATACTATTTGAGAGAAATATCTCTTTTTTTGAAATAATTTAAAAGTCACATAATAATAAAAGAAAAAATTTACTTTGAAAATATTCTTCTAGGCTTGTTAGGGAAGATTTAATGATTTTATAACAGTGGAAAATAGCCGCACTCTCCATATAAGTTAAATAAACATTATTACCTTAATTCTGTCGAAAAGGTTAAAAAAGACCTTATTTGGAAAATGACAGAAATATTCCTTTATAAACATCTTATAAAAAGTCAAAAACGGTATAAATTACATTATCCCATAGTCTGTAAAATAGTAAGAATGAATTGAAATACATTTTTAAGAAACATGGATGTGGATGATAAAGAAGTCCCAGTAGATAATTGTGTATAAACAACCTTTGATAATGAAGAGATTGTGAAATAAACCCTTACCTTTTACTTTTCTTTGGTTGAGGATAGCTTAACCTCCTGTATAATGGTTAAATAGCTGTTATTAAATTATAAAAAATCATATACATTAATATGATATCATATATGATCTTTTAATATTTCTTTGTTAATAATAACTTAGTATTATCGTCGTTCCGGGTGTTAAATTACTCATTTTCATTTATATGTTTTTTACATAAGTCGTGTTTTTTTATGTATAGGTTGTATCTTATTAATATACATAATGATATCAAGTCATTAAACATTATTTTTAATCATCAAATGAGAATTATACTTTAATGGATACGGTGTTGAATGAATCTTATCGCCTTTATGGAGACGGTAGTCCGTACGTACGCACGAGGGACAATATCACTCTTTTGATATTAAAATAATATAAATTGGATATTATATCATATATAAAGAATAATTATCATGTTATATTAATTATTCAAATGAATTACACATCATTATTATACTCATCCAAATAATAATGTATTGAATAACAATTACACCACGACGTGGAGACGGTAGGCCGTACGTAACCACATATGGTGACATGTCATTTAAAGGGTGGATAGAATAATGAATATGGTTATAACATATTTATAATAAAATCACAGTATATAAAATATATTGGAGTTATTATTTTATACTGTAAATAAAAAATAAAGAAAAAGTTGAAAAATAAAGGATCTTGAAAGAGGGTGGTGATAACATTACCTCTTCTTCGGGTTCTTCCTTTTGATTTGATCAAAATAGCTCCTTAGGTAGGATTTATGACTAAATAAATGCCTCTAGGATGAAGGTACCATAGTTGATAAGGTATTTTGGAAGAGGTTGACCGAACCAAAAGGCTTTTAAGTTATGAATAATTGGTTAGAAGTGGTGTCCTTTTATAAGGGGATGAGGGGATCTTTAGAAAAAACATAAATTATTAATTTATAATAAATTCATATTCGGTTTCTAGTGGCTCCCAAGTGGATTATTCGAAGTATAAGGTTGGTATCGGTCGAAATACTTTCATCCAATATATTTTAGACAGGTATGGGTCACTATATTAATCTTATCATTTATATTTAACTCTTAGTTAAATAGATTGACATATACCATATCGCTTTTTATTTTTATATTATATAGTTAATAAACTTACTATATAAATCCAAGAGACCCCAAAGTGATCCATTAATGATACACCTATAATTATATAAGTCCTTTAGCCGAAACATAGATTTTTATGAATTGAATATCAATTAATAATATAATATTTTTTAAAAAAACTATTTTATGTCAATTTTGACACTATTTGGTATTTGATTTTTGTAAAACTCCTAAAAGCATTATTACTTCGAATAAAATTTATATAACCAATACTAATATGTCATATTAACCTAGAAAATTAGTGGAATTCATAAACAGTCTCAAATTACATTTATTTTGAAATTTATAATATCAATTATTTTATTATTTCATTAATTAGGTAATTACTGCATCACCATTGTGTCACAAATAAATTAAATTATTTATTGTCTAAAAAATATAAATAAAATACCATTATGTAGGAAATATTTTTAGTTTTCTAATGAATATTTATAATTGAATTTATCTTATGTATAACTCTATATTTAAAATGTTTTAGTAATTAAACTTTGATTTTAACTATTTTAACTCTTCTTTGAATTAAATAATAATAAATGTCCTAATCTAATCCAAGTGGACCTAAATGATAATATTTTATTCCTAAGGTTGTTTTTGGTCGAGATACACTTGTCCAATAGAATTGTTACATGTGTTAGGGTAATATTAATACCATTTTTCCCTTAATTACCCTATTTACTTTTAACCGTGATAAATAAAAGAAAAAAGTTACTATTCACAAATTATTATTTTTATCTTATTGAACCACATTTTACTCTTTGATATTAACCATGTCTCTCAGATTTTCGAAATTCTACTCATAGAATCGGTAAAATTATGTTTTATGTAAATTTGCTAATTCTCTAAGGAGATGGGTAAAAGACGGTGAAAAGTTCAATTAAATTTTTATATGTCTAAAATTATTATAAACTGAATCCAATGAATTAAATTTAACATATATAGGTATTAAGTATATATTTTTACCTAAAATAAATTTAAATAATATAAATAATTATTTAAATAAAAAGTTGGTTTTAACCAATAACTCAGTGTTTTTCACTATTCATCAAAAATTGAATGTTTTCATAAAAATACCAAAATTTAACCCTGAGAAAATTTTAATATTCTTAATTCAATAATGAAGTCTATTTTACCAAATTAAAAACATAGAAGTTGAATTTATTATTTTAAAATTAATTTCCGCTGTCAAAACCACAAGGTGTATTTTTAAGAAATAATAACTATCAAAAGTTTGACACTTGTTTATGTCCAATTTCAAAGTGAAATTTCTTACAATGACCATCAGTGGATTAAATGGTAAAAATATAATCTATTTATACTTCTAAACCATTAAAATGTATAATTTAACAATATAAATTATTTTGATTAAAAAAGTTGTTTTCAGTTAAAATTTAGTATTTTTCACTATTCACTCAAATATAAAAGTTGCCAGAAAAACATCAAAACAATATTGAAACTAAATTATTATGTCCTGATTCTAAAGAAGATGTTTATTTTGTCAAATTTAATATATAAAAGATTCAAATATTGGATTTAAAAAGGCTTCTCCATTAAAAGGCGGTAATATTTCATTTTTTGAAAAACACTTCTTTTATCTAAAAAAATTGAATTTGTTCTTAAATTATGTCTTATAAACTCATAATATAGACTCTAAAATTATAAAGATAATATAAAATTTAAAATTCAGTTAATATTATTCATAACCGCTTTTGAACGGCTAGTTTGGTAAGTCGTGGTGCGCTTGAACTCAGTGGTGCGTACATCACATGCTATTGTATTCTTCAAAGAGAAGCGTACTGAGAAAGCTTGGGCTATTACATTAAGAATGAAATTTAATCACCTATATAATATCATTTTATTTTTACACATTTTTATGTCCATTTATAATAGTTGGCGATGATAAATTATGTATACTGTCTTCATGAGGTGGTAGTGCACATGTAAACATGAGAAATATCATTATTTTTAGATAGCTGGTTATGCAGATGTAATGTGATATAAAAAAATAAAATTTAATTATATTGTGTATAATTATTTTAATATATATCAATGGTTTGTATAGGATTTATGGAGGAAAAATAATGAATAAAATGAAGACTCTCTCTAAAGAACTATACATATTCATTAGACAACCTCTACAGGTGTTTACCTGAACCCCTCCTATGATGGTTTTATAATATATAAACAACCTCTAAAGAATGTGGAGGTACTCTAGGAAGGTATTCACAATGGTATTCACTAAATTAAAACTCTCTGGAATAATGGAGAAGAAAATAGAAGGGGAGTCCTTTTATAAGTTATGGTGAGGAAAAAGATGTTTATTTTTAAAATTTTAAAAATATTAACATCTTACTCACGAATATTGAATCCATAGTGGTTAATTCATGATAAGGAGATATTATAGGGTTTAAATATGAACATTAAATAGAATTCAGAAAATTTTTATTTCATTTTAATCAATATAGTTTTTGTTTTAACCCTTTTATCAAGTTTTAACCCTTACCATGCAAAATGATTTTTTTACCAAATATAATATTTATAATGATCAATAATGTAATTTTCAATATTAAATTTTTTTAAAATTATGTTAAAAAAAATTATGACCTTTTTTATAATTAAATTTAAACTATTGGATACATTAATTTTAAAATAATATCCAAAAATTAAATGAAAATAATTTTCTGGAAAAATACATTTTTAAGTATACAAGTGTTTTTATACCAAAATATTTTGTTAATTTAATCCCAAGGATGTTATAAGGTTATTATTAATTCCAAAGAAACAAATTTAATTTTAAAAACAATTAAAAATGATTTAGGACTTTCTCAATATTTAAATGGAAATGATTATTTTCTATAAAATCAATATTTTTCATAATTCAATGAAAAAGCGTTTTTCAATAAAATTACAAAAACATCACTCTAAATCAATTTAAACATTATGATATCAAATATTATACCATTTTTTAAATCAAAATTCTAATTTTTAATATTAATATTTTAATTAAAACCTTATAATACATGTCTACATAAAGTAAGAATTAAAAAAATTACATTTTTTAAATTAAAATTTCTCTATACTATTGTAATGAATATATATCTATAAAATATAATTCGTGAATATTAATATAGAATAAAATTGATATAATATATAATTTACTATGGTTTTTAAACCTTCTATATGTCTAAAACTATATTTTTAGTCACTATAATACAATAGAGATAATAAGATTTGTGTCCCAAAAGAATTTAAACATGGACATGAGTATACTCTCATGAAAAAGGTTATCCTTTCGAAATTTTATCATGTTATAATTAGATTTTAATATTACTTTTCTGTGTAGAAAATTGATTAATAAGGAGTATATTAAAACTAAAATTAGTATAATTGTTTTATTCTATAAGGAACTATAAATCATTTTCCACTAGTTTGACCCCCCTCTCAGTGGTGCTCAACCAACCGAGGCATTAAAAAATAAAAATTATGATTTTTGGATAAATAAGTTTGTAATTTTTTAAATAAATTTAGTATTTATACATTATCAACAATATTTCCCTATAATATTAAATTTTAGGGTTTCCTAGAAATGTGTTATACAAAAATCACCACGGCATTTAATAACCTAACTTTTAGTGTTATCCATTTCCACCTTGTATTAAGTATGAAAAAATGGGAATCCTTAAATGAAAAAACCTATCTAGATGAATGGTTTTGGTCTTTATGATTTATTACTTTGACTAAACTTTACAAATTTTATTTATAAATTTTTTCTTAGAAGTATCACAAGCTTAATATACAACTAATGCATATTTATCACTTTTCATCTCATGAAAACATTATTTCTAGAGGTTTTATTCCTTTTTTGTAATCATGATTTTAATTATTTAGTGTTGGAATCATATTCCATCCAGTAAATTAAGGTGTTCAAACAACATTAATATAAATATTTTTACACAAACCACATGTTTCTGTTACTGACCCACTAATATCAGCTGACCATATTCATACATTTCTGAAAAAATTTCTTAAATAAGTTATATTAACACATCATAAAAATTGTTAAATATATATTAGATTAAAAATATTAAATTTAGAAATATCATATTGAAAAATATCCAACCCCATAATTTAACACCTGATGTTTTTAGGTTTTAATTTAGTCAAATAAATTAAATTTAATTGTTGTCTTGCATTGGATGATACACAAAGTTATGCTTGAATTATACACAAAACCCAATTATGTGTGCACTACATAAAAGAAATAGTTTAAAATTCGATAGACTGAACACCATATTTTTCTTGTTTTATATAGAATTCTGAGTTATTATTGGATGCTTGAGTTACATTCTTGACCGAGTATTACCGAACTATAATATAGTGTTAATATTATTATTAAAATAATATTATATTTATCACCCCATAATTTAAATGGAAGGTGTTAAATTTATTAATTAAACTATGAAAATATTTTTTATTAATGTTTATGAAATAAATTATTTGGAAACAAATTAGTTAGAAATGAATATAAGAATTATTTTGTAATAATGGAATTTTATTTTTGAAAAAATACTTTTTTATGCACAAATATGTTTTATCTCAATAAATTAAACAAAAAAATATGAGATATTTTAATTAAACACATATATTTTATTCAACAAACTATTTCACATTCACCTTATGTGTTTTCTTAACACTATATAAGAATAAATCCAATTTCACGTGTAAAAGATGTTTTTTTCTAAAAGGTACATTCACCAACTTTTAATGGAGAACTTATTTTAAATAGAAGTTTTTAATCAATGATAAATTATATTGGAGTTAATAATTTTAATTTTTAAATTATAATGTAAAAAATATCATTGGTTGATTTTTTTGTTTTTTTTTGAGATTTTTCATTTTTATGAATAGTAAAAATTATTTAATTTTAATTCAAGACTGTTTTCATATATATTTTATTTATATAGTTAAATTATAATTTAATTTTGATTTAAATGATATATATATAATATATATATAAATTAATCCAATTTATACTATTAGAATCAATTTAAAATTGAAATAGGATATTTAATCATTTCAAACTTTTGAATATTTTATCATTAAAAAAATATCATTTCATCCCATATGTGGGATTAATTTTAAATTAATTTCTACAACATAAATGATTTTAATTTTTAAAAATGGATTCCATATTTTAAATCATAAAAAATATATTATTTATAATTTGTTCAACATAATTTTTGACCAAAGTAATAAGTCAATGAAATTAAAATTAATTACAATTATTACAGTAAAAAATGAGTTTGGTTTACAACTAAACATAGAATTTAAGGCATGAAAATGAACCTAGACTTGTTTAACACCAATTATGTGGAAATATTTCTATCTTAATAAATGATTGATATATCTAAAAATGTCATGGAATCTTCTTGGTAGGTAAAAACATTGTGAGTATACAATTATTTTCAAAAATTCCAATCATGTCCTCTCTCAAACTTTTAAAAGAGATATCACCCCCTCAGTTCATCACACCTATAAAGATTTTTGGATCCTAAAAATAATTATTAAATAATCTCCCATATTCCCAACATTCATATTATAATCATCACATTGGGCCAAAATCCAACCAAGGAATTCCTTGGTTGAAACCAAATGGAGATATTCAAAGAAGAAGTAACATCCATCAACAAGTATTTTGTTTTATTTCCTTCTACACACCCAATATTAATCTTACTACATAATTATATAATAATATAAGTATCCTAAATATACTAATATTTCTTATTTTATGGTTACATTCTACAGTCACGCATACTTCCATGAAATGGGATGCGTCATTATCATTTGTGTGTATGGAAGACTATTGCCTCACTAACTAATATCATTCGTTCACCCGTTACCACCACTCAATTTTGAAAAAATGATGTTATTTCTATTTTATATGATATATATTATATTTAGAATTTAATTATTATTCTCTAATAATTTTATAACGCATACCTTCATTCATGCATTTTTGTTGGAATATGATAACTTTGTTTGTGGACTTGTAGACTAAGACATCCTCAAATCGATATGTTTCATTAACGCTGAAATGGAATATATTATGGATTATATTACTAGAAATATTTGATATATATTAAATTAAAATTATAAATTAATGATAATATATATATATATCACTTACTTGTATTCTTTTTTCAAATATGACAAGAAAACAAAAATAGTGTTCACATCTTTGTACCACATTCCGCCTCCATGAATATTGTATTTTATTTCTTATTCCTTTCATGTATAGATAATTATAAATTCAAATATAATAAATATATATTATATTTATATAATTTTTTACATTTTTGAAATATGTAAATAGAAATATAAATAATATGATCAAGAAAAACAAGTCAAATCATATATGAAAAGCAAAGCAGTTATAACCCGAAACGTAACAATAACATGGGATTGTTAATAAATTACTAATATAAAGTCATAATAAAATCATATGTGGTATTATTTATAATAATATTTTTATATATTATATATAAAATAAACTTATTTTTATTATATAGATGGTTTGACTGTGTACATATAAATTTAAGACTTTGGGTAAGGTCTTTCTTATCCAACTTTTATTTCTTGTGAGATATATGCTATATTCACCATTTTTTGTTGTTGTGTGGTTCATATACTGACCTATGAAATGATATATCATGAATTTCCATTATTTCATTATATTTAATGTTTTAATTGATTTTATTCTTTCTTGGGGATCATGATTCAAAATTTACTCACGTAGTAAGGGGATTTGTAGTCGCACTTTTATTTTGGTTAGTCTTATACCTTATTCACAACTCATTTATTTTTTGTAGTGTATATTCTTACCATTACTTTATAATATTATTCATATACTCAAATATATGTGTATTTATGAATCCATTTTATGATAACTACTTCATAGGTTCTACGGTTCAAATGTTACCAAATAAGTATTGTAATTTTTTTTAATTTTCCTTCATCAAAACACGTGTTATGTTATGAACCTATATTCTTTTACAAGGTGTATGTAATTCCATTTGTTATGTTGTATCATGAATATATTTATTTTTAAGATATTTTAATCTTCAAGTAATATTATGATATTATAAGGATTTTGATTAAATGATTCTAATGTTGTAAGAGTTTGCTTCAACAATATCATCCTTTATCAGTATTGTTTATGATTATGCTTTAAATGTTGAATTATTATGGTCCACATCTCAATAATTCTCATGAACTTTATTATACTTTATTTATTAATGACATATTCCTAAAATGGAAGCATTTTCTAATATTGGGTACTTAAGATTAGAATTTTTTTTTATGAAAATATGACTATTTCTATTTTCAATAAAAAATATATGTTCCTATAAAACCATGTTTTCTAAAAATGTTTAAAAAATAATTATAATATTGTTATATATTATAATTATAATAATTTTTAACATTTTTTAAAAATAAATGGTTTTTAAAAATGAAATTTTTTTTTTGATCAAGGATCTTATCTAAACTTTTTTTCGACGTAAAAGGAATGTTTAGAATGTATGGATATATACACCATCATGGCCATAATTTGTGGAATGATTTAATTCCATGTTTAAAAGATTACTTATTTAAGAAAAATTTATTCCCTAATTTTCTAGACATTATTTTTTTTAAAGTTGTATTCAAAGAAAAAGGTTCTCAAAAAAAATCTCTTTAAAAAGTGTTTTAAATGATTTTAAAATATTCCCAAACATGTTATCAATGGTTATTTTCAAAGAAAATGATTTTAATGGTTTTAAATGTTATTTTATATGTTGTTAAAATATATTTTAAAATAACAAAGATTCAAATATGTTTTATTTTATTAAAATATTTTTTTTGAATTTGAAAATGATATTTTACATGATAAATATTTTAATTGATTCTTAAATATTATTTGATATGTTTTTGAAGTTGATTTTAAAAAAGATAAGTTTGTACTATTTTTATGTTTTAAAAACAGATTTAAAAAAAATTATATTTTCCATACGTGAATCTCGAAGTGATATTTCAAAGTCCTTCTCCACCTGAGATGATATCTTTTAATATATTCAATGATTTACAAGGTATATGATCCAAGGAAACCATTTTTATTCTTTATTTAAAGATTTATGATTGATATTTTAAGTAATTTATAAAACCCATTTATCTTCAATGGATTTTACCATGATATAATTGTTATGTAACCCACTTTCTTTCATGGGATATTTTATGATTATCAAACCATTCTATTTTCTACAAGTTATGATATGATGAAATTTTTATGGGACCCATTTTATTTCACGAGTTATGATATGATGTTTATGAAACTAATCTCTTTTTATGGGTAATAATATCATGAATGCTTTATTTTATTATAATGAACATTTGTATGATTCCATAATAAGATGGATGAGACCAATATCTCCCTTAATTCATTGGTTAAAAATGTATATCTTAGGAGATAGAATGGATGGAAGGAGGAGTGAAATATGTTAAATTATGTAATTTTTTTGATTAGATGGTATTGGGGGTTGACCTGGACAACTATGATGGTCTTAAGGGGGAAAATTGAATACAACGGAATTCTAGGGAGTGGACCTTCACTACTAATATGGTTTAGGGAGTGAAACCACTCCACTATAAGGAAATGGATATTACTAGGGATGGTGGTGTTTCCTTCCTAGAAGGTGTATCCCCCATGAAGGTCCCTAATATGTTTTGGACATTAGCCTTAACTTATAAAGAATGTTATTTTATAATTATGTGTATTCCATTATTACATGTCATATTCCAATGTTATTCATTCATGGATTATGCTCTTGGTTCCCTTATGATTCCTGTCTTATGAACTGCTAATATTTATGCCATGAATTTTGATTATGATATTTCATATGTAGGGTATGATCTCTAAATTTAACGATATTGTTATCATAGTTTTATGTACATAGTAATCCTTACTTTTCTCCTTTTTTACACTTATTGAGTATCTATGAACACCCTTTCTAATGTTTCTATTTCTTATGTTATAATGAATGGTTATGAGTAAGTGTATTAAAGGATAATATCCTTGTGGGAAACATTGTAGATCTTGAAACAAATTATAAGATTGTGTTCCATGGTAATAAAGACACAAAAATATTATTCTCATCAGGCATTTATTTTTTTAATGTGATGAATATTCATCTAAAATGATGTAATATCCATGTATTTTTAGCATGGGTTCCTATACACACATTGACATATTAATGAATTATAATCATTTTCAGTGGGTAGTCTAACCATATATCCCATTTTTCATAGATTCTTTACTCAGAAAAAAATTAAATTCTGGATATCTATAATACATAAAGGCACAAACTATATTTAATGACTTTTGTCAATGATATAAATTATAAAACATACTGATATTAATGATTATGAATTCTAAGTCATATATATTTACACCTAGCATGTAATTTAATGATCCATATCCTGGATCTAGTTGTGTCATAGAATTTTATACAAACACATTTGTAATATTCCATAAATAATGTATAAACATGAATAACATAGTGGCATTATCAAATAAATAAACACTTTTTTTAAAAAAAAAAGTGAAATAAAAAATTAACATTTATTTTTTCATTTAATAATTGAAAACATTATATAATTCCTATCAATAATATATTAAAAATATTATAAAACATAACTACAAATATAAAAAATATAAATTTTAACATTTTTTGCACAAGCAGTATTTTAGAACTCACTATCCGTCATAAAAAAAACTATTGTATGAGATAAGTATTTTTTAATATATTGTATCCTATGATACATATATGTCATATGTTATGATTAATATCATATAACATGACTTGATATATCATGAAATATGGATATGGTTTTATGATATTTTACATATCATATTCTTTCAATGATCTTATTTATTGTATAAATCCTAGATTTTATGATAAGATATAATATCACATTCTTTTCTACACAGTACAAAAAAAACATAAGCCCAAGAAATTCCATACTTTTTGAAATGAATCTTTCATATTCTCTAGTATAATGAAATATAATTAATCAACAAACTCTATTATATGATATCACTATAAATGAATTAAGAAATTCAATTCTTCAAAAACCCTATAAAAATAACATAATTATTCCTTCAAGAAAAATGATTTGATACTGCTAATATTGGGGATAGACACTTGAAAAATGGAAGTATAAATAAAACTAATCAATTCTTTAAATTTGTTTAATAATCAACATTCATTGAAAAATCAATGAAAAATGTACTTATAGTGCCAAAATAGTGGCCTCTACCTTCTTCTTTGATAGAGTATCTTGATGATGATCACAGAAGAAACCACAAATAACCTTCCTTACTATGTGGGGATGACACCCACAAGTATCATATATCACTTATTGGGATAGAAAAAATCTTGGATGGGGATCTAATACTTTCACATATTGAAAAAATGGTTTTGTATGAAAATAGAGATGTTTTTGTAGATTAAAGAACTTGATAGATCACTAGTGGAAGGAAGGCCACATTGATTATTCTCATTTAATGAAAAACTTCATCCATTTAGAACTAACTCTTCGATAAAGGTGTTTCTAAATGTTGGTTTTTCATTTATTGAACTCCTTCATTGAATGATGTAGAATCCTTAAATAATTTATTTTAGTGAACAATATAATAGAGAGAAAAATTCAAGACTGAACATGGATTAATCATGAATCACATTTAATGAATTATAAATCAAAATCATAATATACTATATATTTTTATTAGGTATAACAATCCTTTGTTACAATTTATTTGAATTTCATGATATGATTTTCATTTAATTCCAACCATACCATAAGATTTAAGTCAATAATAAAATATAAAAATATTCTTTTAACAATATATTAATAAGTATTACATAATAAATAATGAAATTATATATAAAATATAAAATATAGAAAATAAATATTTAATAAAATAAAACGATATAACTGATAATGAAAAAAAATTAATTTTTTTATAATATTAATATTTTAACTAAAAAATATTTTATAAAAAAATCGTAAATTTATAATTAAAATTACTTGATATAAATTTAATTTGAAAATTTAAATGAAATATTATATATAATTATCCCCATCTTATATCATCAAGCAAACTCAAAAAATAAATTAATAAAAAATTCTCGAACTCAAACAATGTTTTGGAAACATGACCTTTCTTAAGTTCCATAAAGAACCACACTTTTGGAATGGTTGTTGGTGTGATTTATTTAGACTCATATCCTAATGAAATGTATTCATTATTTCAGGATCAACAATATTTGGCACTCTAATTTCATTAAACTCAATGATCTCAACTCATGACTTTGAAGAAAAGTATATGAAATATTAAAATCACAAATGTAAAAAATATAGAATTCAAATAAATATGTAATAGATAGCAGACTATAATTTTGGATATATTGATGAAATTACCTGGCTATATATAATCATCCCCAATACTATAAAAAATAATATCCATGTCTCTACCTCAGTAATATAGAGTTCATTAACCCTGAATCACACGAGAGCTACATAAAACCATATCTAACTATTATCTCAGTGTAAACTCACAAGTTCACAACCTCTAATGTCTGATGTACCATTATAGTCTCTATGAAAACCACCACATACCTTCTTGATTACATATCTCCCCTTCTACTATAAACATTTCAAAAAATCATTCAATATTACACACATATTAAATGATATGGATATTTTAGAGCTTTGATTGGTTTATCTGGTGAAAGGTATCACTAAATTATTGAAATAAATAATATTTATTGAATAATTATTTGATTATATTTTATATTTGTATAATTTTTGACCTCACCTTTTTTGATAATCCCAATGATTCTTTCATATGCTTTTATAATCCCAAATAATTTTTATCTATATATTAATTCTTTCAATCTATGAAATTCTATTATCAAGTTAATAATAATATAAAAATAATCATTGGAATATGTTAATCAATGTTTATCTATATTTATATGTACTTTAAAATAATTCTAACTCAATCTGCATATGTGTTTCATAGAACAGATAAGTGTTAAGTCCACTGGTATGGACATAGCTACTAATACAGGTAAATAGAGACCTATTGGTACTTATTCTACCGATAGACAAAGGTTATGGATTGAATGAATAGACATAGTCACTGAAACAAAACAGAGCTACTGGTATGTATAAGTCTACATGTATGCAAGTCTACTTGAATGCAAGTCTACCGATACAAGCTACCGATACAGACAGACAGACACACAAATACCGTTATAAAGACTAACCGATTCAACCAGACATACGAACAACTACCAATATAGATCTACTGATACAAATTACACCCATAGGCAGAGCCATCGATATAAGTAGTCACCTATACGAGCAAGTTACTGATAGACCAAAGCTATTAAAGGAGGAGTTACCAGTACATAGAGCTGCCGATACACGGAGTAACTACTACCGATACAAGGAGCTATCGGTACAAGAAAAAAGAGCTACCGATAGGAGCTCACCGCTATACAAAGTCCACTTTTACAAGTCTACGGACATAGAGCTATTGATGAAGGACTGTTAACCAGTCACTGATACTTAAACCCTATACTTTGTCAATATTATTTTTTCAAAAAATTCTATCGATCATATTTGAGGATTTTAATGCAATTAATGTTATTTAATGATAGTTTTTTGTGTGTCATAGAACCATACCTCATACCTGTATAAAGGTAATCATTCCCATTGATGGAGCTCAAAGATATAAAAGGAAAGACAAAGGCCGGGAATAAAAGGAAGGGTGTTGTAGTGTGCTGAAGAGTGGTGAATAGAAGTGCATACACACAGTAAAGAAAGACTACATCTATACTGGAAGTACACTGGACATACACGAATCCATTCATACAGGAAGAGAACACAAGCTGAATCTTAATCCAGGAGTGAAGAACTACAACGATCTATTCATGCACTCAAGCTAATAAAGCTAAACCTGAATGTCAAGGAATCAAATGAAACTTTATTTTTTAGACAAAAACCTGAGAAGGACTCATAAGAATTTCTGATCAATCAAAATGATTATAGAGCTGCACTTGAAATAACTGGATCTTTCTAAACTTATATATATACTCTCTTAGTGATTCTTTTACATTAGAGCATTGTGTGTACTCTGTTTATTTCATACACACATTGACTCCTATGCTAAACTGGAGGATTTAGTCCTCACTCACTCTTTCCCTACTCTTATTTCCCACTGTGGGTAATGGTAGAGGTCATGTAGGACTTGGATACCCTATGTGCTATTGTTTTGTTTTCCCACGAAGAACTGTGGTAGAGGTCTTAGTACTTGGAAAGTCACTGCACTGTTGTTTACCCCGTTCCAGGGTGTGGATCTAAATTTATATAAAATGTTTGAGTGGATTAAGTCTCGGCTTGAGACTGAACCCCTTGTGTTAAATTGTTGTGCATATACTATTTTGTTTTAATGTATATTGATTATTCAACTGCTAATTACTTTGAAACAGAAAAATTGTTTTAAAGTTACTTTGATAGTTAATCTAGAAAGTGTTTGTATCTATTGTAAATCAGTAGGTGAGTTTCAAAAGATAATTTAATCTTTTGATTAAATTAACTGAGACCTAATCAATCTTTTTAGAACCTAATCAAACCCTTACAGTTTTACAAATTCACTACAGTTTAACTTAATTTTTAATTGGGGGATTTTAATAATAATATTTTTAACAGAAATTTCTAATAGGAACTCAATTCACCCCCTCTTGAGTATCCACTCAAAAAAAAATTTTGTATCTGAGGTTTTTTGTTATTTATAAATGATTTTTGAAATACTATGTTTTTCAACTGTGATTTTAGTTGTATCTTAAAAATCATAAATTTTTGTTAGTTCTAAATTTTATCTCATTAAATATATTTTCTAAAATCAAGTTATGGATAATAGACTAGAAGGTGTTGCTACCAACATGCCACCTTTCTTCAATGGTACAAATTATGCCCAGTGGAAACTTAAAATGAAAATTCATTTAGAGAGTATAGGATTCGACATCTCGACTACTATAGAAACTCAATATAAGATTCCAGAAACTGAGTGTACAACTTGGGATGAACCTACTATTACTATTTATAATAATAACTATAAAGCTATGAATGCCCTATACTGTGCTTTAGGTGATGAATAATTTAATCGCATATCTACTTGTAAAACTGCTTATCAAATCTAGGACACTTTGGTTATTTCCCATGAAGGAACAACAAATATTAAATAAATGAGACTAAAAACTTACACTATTAAATATGATAATTTTAAAATGATGTCTAATGAACCTATCTTGGACATGTATCTTAGGTTCAAAGAGATTGTCAACACTATGAGCTCACATGGAAAAGCGGTTCCTGCAAAGGAGCAGATTATGAGAATACTAAGATTTCTACCAGAAAGATGGAGAGGCTCATCTGTTTCAATAAGATAATCATGTGATATAAGTTCACTCTCTATTAAAGAACTAATTGGTAAGTTGATGAAGTATGAAAAAGAGTTTAAAGTAAACAAGGAAGAAGATGATGAACCAAATAAGAAGTCGATTGTATTTAAATATACTACCTCAAAGAGCAAGGATAAGGAGAAAGTTCACATATCTATTGAAATCTCAAAAAGTGAAGGTTCAGATTTAGATAGTGATGAAGAGATTGCTCATATAGCCATACAATTCAAGAACTTATACAGGAAGAAAAAATTCTTTAGAAAACCAAATTATAAAGGAAAATATGACAAAAAATGTTATTGGAAGAAGGATTGGAAAAAAGCTGATAAGGATGATGATATAGTTTGTTATGAATTCCAGAGAAAATGACATGTTAAGGCAGACTGTCCGATGTTAAAGTTCAATAAGAAATATGACTACAAGGACAGAATATATAAGAAATCCATAAAGGCAACCTGGAGTGCTTCAGAAGATAGCACAAGTGAGTCTGAAGTTTCTGATTTTGAAAAGAATCATACCAACATGTGTTTCATCACTAATACTTCTGAGATACCTATTTCCCCTATTCTAAATGATTATTATTATGGGAATGAAAGTAATGATGATAATATATCTAAATATGAATTTTTTGAATATTGTAATATGCTAGAAGAAACCTATAATGAATTTAAAGATAATTATAAGACCTTGAAGAAATAATATGCTTTGACCAGCATTGTTAAATTTGCACTTGATATAGAAAAGGAAAAGAATGCACAATTAATTAAGGTAAATACTGAACTGAAATTGTCTAATGATCAATTAGGGAAGGACTTATTGAAATTTACAAATGAGAAGAATACTCTAACTCAAATTCTAGGAAAACAAGTGTCACTAAAATATACCACTGGAATAGGCTATCATCCTGGACAGAGACAAATTACTAAAAATAGATTTATTCCTAAATATGGACAGAATGTTGCTAGTTCTAGTTCTGGAAATGCATATTATTCAACTATTTATTCACATGTTTATACATCAAATAAACTTTTTTTTTAAAAATATTTTGTATCTGTTGATTTTATGAGACCCATTAGACAAATTTGGGTACCAAATATTTTGCTTGCTAACCTGTCTGGACCTAAGAAAATCTGGGTACCAAAATCAATTTCTGTTTAAACCTGTTTTTAGGAAACTTGCTTAAAAAGTTCCCATAAGAAGGTATGGTACATGAACAGTGGATGTTCAAGGAATATGACTGGAGATTACTCATGCTTCAAGAGTTTAATCAAAGTTGATGGAGGCCATGTCACCTTTGGTGATAATTCAAAATGAAAAATCATTGGCTTAGGCCAGATTGGTAACACTAATTCAGTTCTAATTTCAAATGTATTATTTGTTGATTTAATTAAATACAACTTGTTATTTGTTTCTCAGTTATGTGATGATGGGTTCAATGTTAAATTTGAAAATAATTATTGTATTGTTTTTAATTCTAAAAATATTATAGTATTTTCTACTTTGAGAAATTAAAATGTTTATGCTGGTGATTTGAATTACTTGGCTAAACAAAAAATTACTTTCTTGAATGCTTTTCATAAAGAGTCTTGGCTATGGCACAAAAGATTAAGACACTGCAATATACATTCACTTAGAAAATTGACTAGGGAAAACATAGTTATAGACCTAACTAAACTCGAATACCCAGCTGATAAAGTTTGTAATCTCTTTCAAAAGGGAAAGAAACATAAATTTTCTTTTAAATCAAAGAAAGAAGTTTCAACTTCTCAACCTCTTGAGTTGGTTCACATGGACTTGTTTGGACCCTCTAGAGTTTCTACTTTAAATGGGAAGCACTATGTCTATGTCTTAGTAGATGAATTTTCTAGATATACTTGGGTATACTTTTTAGCTCACAAAAGTGAAGATTGTTCTTACATTATTAAATATTCAAAGTCTGTGGAAAACCTTAGTGGACTTAAGATTAAAACCTTGAGAAGTGATCATGGTCTTGAGTTTAAAAATCATGAATTTGAATCTTATTTCTCACACAACGGCTATAGTCAAAATTTATATGCCCCTAGAACACCTCCATAGAATGGTGTGGTAGAAAGAAGAAACAAAACTCTTCAAGAGATTGCAAGAACTATGCTTAATGAGTATGTCCTGCCAATTTACTTTTCGGCTGAAGCTGTAAATACAGCTTCTTACATTATTAATAGAGTCCTGATTAGACTTGTCCTCAAAAATACCCCTTATGATTTGTGGAACCTTAGGAAACATAAGGTTAATTACTTTAATGTTTTTGGTTTCAAAGTCATTATTATCAATACAACAGATAACCTTGATAAATTTTCATCCAAGAGTGATGAAGTAATTTTCCTAGGTTATTCAATTACTAGAAAATCCTATAATGTTTTTAATAAAAGAACCAAATTTGTGGAAGAATCAGTTCACATCAAGTTTGATGAAACTAATCCACATGAACCCAAATATTCCATTGAAAATCTTAAAGATGATATGTCTGTATTGAACATTTATGATAAAATCAATGAAACTGTTGTAAAGACATCCAGTTCTGGAAACATTCCAAAACCTATTTCTGTAGAGTCTAAATGTAGAGAAGAACCTCAAATTTCTAGTCCTACCTTTACTAGATCTACTAGGATTCTAATGAATCATCCTTTAGATGCTGTTGTTGGTAATATTGATAGAGGGACATAGACTAGAGCTTCTCTAAGAAACCATGTTGAACATCAAGAATTTCATTCATAGTTAGAACCTAAAAATATCAATGATGCAATCAATAATGAATTATGGGTAATGGCTATGCAAGAAGAATTAAATCAATTTGAAAGAAAAAAAGTCTGGGAATTAGTTGATAGACCTAAGGACACTTTGACCATAGGCACTAAATGGGTTTTTAGAAACAAATTTGATGAATATGGAAATATAGTTAAAAAAGAAAGGCTACTTTCAAAAGGGTATATTCAAGAGGAAAGAACATACTATGAGGACACCTTCTCCCCTGTATCTAGATTAGAAGCTATTAGGAATCTACTTTCCTATGATGCTCATTGGAATTTCAAGTTATATGAAATGGATGTTAAAAGTGATTTTCAAAATGGTTTTATAATTGAAGATTTTTTGTTGAACAACAACCTGGATCTACTAATCCTCATTTTCCAAATTGAGTTTTTATGCTATATAATGATTTACATGGTTTGAAACAAGATCTACGAGCTTGGTATGATAGACTTAGCAATTTACTTATTTCAAAAGGTTTTACAAAAGGGATTGCTGATCTAACTATATTTATCAAAAGAATTTCTAAAGATGTTTTGATTATACAAATCTATGGTGATGATATCATTTTTGTATCTTCTAAACAAACCTTGTGTACTGATTTTTCAAAGAACATGAAAAATTAATTTGAAATGAGTTTAATGGTAGAACTCAAATATTTTCTTGGATTTCAAGTTTTTAAAAATGAAAACGGTATTATTTTAAATCAAAGTATGTATACAAAGGATATTTTAAAACTTTTTGGATTAGATAGTATTAAGTAAAGTGATACACCCATGAGTACCACTTTCAAGTTGGACATTGATGAATATGGGAAACCAGTTGATCAAACCAATTACAAAGGTATGATTGGAAGTCTACTTTACCATACTGCTAGTCGACCAGATATTATGTTTAGTGTGTGTATGTGTGAAAGATTTCAAGCTAATCCAAAAGAATCCTCTTTTCTTACTGTTAAATGAATTTTCAAATATCTTAAACATACTACAAATTTCGGTTTGTTTAATCCAAAAGGACAATATTTTGATTTAATAAGTTATTCAAATGATGACTTTTCTAGTTGCAAGTTTGATAGAAAGAGTACTTCTGGAACATTTCATATTCTAGGTAAGTCCCTAGTATCGTGGTGTAGTAAGATGCAGAATTATGTTGCATTATCTACTACTGAAGCAGAGTATATAGCTGCTGGTAGTTGCGGTGCACAAATTCAATGGATGAAACATACTTTGTTGGACTATGGATATGAGTTTAAACATGTATCAATACATTGTGATAACAAAAGTGCAATTAAAATCTCTATGAATTCTGTGTCTCACTCTAGGACCAAACACATTGATGTAAGACATCATTTTCTAAGATATCACTACACAAAATGTGATATTACTCTTGAATTTATTGGTACTGAACATCAATTAGCTGACATTTTCACCAAGCCTTTAAGTTCGGATATGTTATGTTACTTTAGACATGAATTAGGAATGATAGACTCTATTAATTAGAAACCTTGCTGTTATACCTCACTATTAGTGAACCTCACTGATATACCACAATGGTATGAAACCTCTCTGTTAGTGAACCTCACAGTTATACCTCACTGTTAGTGGACTTCACCATTAGGAATTTTCACCGGTATACCCTACTGTTAGTATGTGCTGTTTTAAAATTCTATCTTTAGCTTCCAGAATCTGTATTATTTATACTTTACTTATTATATTTTAATTATTAATTTTATGATTCCTAAATGATAAAACTAAGTCTTAGTTACCTCTTAATCCACCGAACTCACCTTTATCAAACCCTTTACCCATAAGAATTAGCTCCCAAATCTCATGAAAACCCAAAGTTCCTCAAACCAGAGATGGAAAAAACCATACTCCCTACTGTAAGAGATGACTTTTATGATCCTAATGTGAAGAAGCAGAAGACATGGCCTGAAGAAAGTAGCAGTGTTAGTAGAACAAGGTCAAAAAGGCATCCAGTGAACCCGC
Source organism: Viscum album (assembly GCA_963277665.1). Classification (NCBI taxonomy): domain Eukaryota; kingdom Viridiplantae; phylum Streptophyta; class Magnoliopsida; order Santalales; family Viscaceae; genus Viscum; species Viscum album. The sequence goes on along the minus strand of OY728153.1, from coordinate 1,543,500,483 downwards.
ATTTACAAAATAGAGATATTGTAATCGAGAAAGAGCTATGCAAGGAATGGCTGATGTCTAGTAAATCATTTGTTCTAGAGGTGATGGATGATCAGAAATGGGTAGAATGATTCGTAAATAACAATGGACCCTACTATCTGAAGCTAGTAAAACCGTTCATTGAGTTTGTGAGTTTTGAGAAATCCAATGAGGAAAGTATAATGATTTCATGGGTAAATGGCATGGAAATATCCTTTTCATTTGCTGAGTGGGCTGAGTACCTGAGAGTACCACATGAAGGAGTTTTTTTATATTCATCGAATATAGTACCACCTACAGGTGATATATTTGATTATGAGACTTCCTTAGAGAAAATCACTCACAGTGGAAAGCAAATAAAGGTGGTGGCTGCTGAAATGGATGGAGAAAACAAATTGTTGTTCAAATTTGTGCAACATGTACTATGTATAAGAAGAGGGGACTTTTCCAATTTGAGATATCAATATATCTATCTGTTACATCTCTTAAAACGTGGTGTGAAGGTGAATCTGTGCAGGCTGCTAATGATTCAAATGGAGGATATGACCAAACCCAAATAAAAAACCAATGCCTTATTCTTTGACAAGTTGATTTCGGTTATGATTAAATTAAAGGGGGTAACTGAGTCTCAGGATGAGACAGTGGTGTTAAGAAACAACTTTTGTATCACAAGAACAGTGTTTAAGTACATGAAGATAAGCTAGAACCCATGGAGAAGGGAGCGGGTTACTAATGGCAAGAAGTTATACGATAAGTTTAATCCTATGGATCATCTTTCTAGGCCTAAGGATGTGATGGATATAGGTCTAGGACCTGATGAGGAGGAGCCACAATATAGTGATGATTAATAAGAGTAGGATTCCTCTACAACAGATGGAGTAGATCCAGACTTGCCTTCTAGACTAACTCCTAATATTCTATCACAAGAAAAGGGAACTTATTCTTTGAACCTACCTAGTATAGAAACTGTTTTGGGTGTAATCATTGAAGAGGCACCTTTGGATGAGGAAGACCAGAAGAGATCAGATCAAGAAGAGGCTTCCTCAGAGAATGAAGAAGAAGTTCATGCAAGTGAAGTATCTGTTTCTGTCAGCTTGAGCCTTATACACTAATTGAGCACTCAATAATTCTTGCTGAGGAATTTGATGAAGTTGGTAGACCTGATCCTATTCCTGAGGAGCCTCCTTCTATTGAAGAAATGGAGATATTTATGCAATATTATTATGAGGAAGACTAAGTAGCTGAGGGTTCTATTACTGTGCAGGAGAATGCACCAGTTGAGTTGGAGCATCCAACTAGGTTTGGCAGTGTTTCAGTGGCTGTTAATATTGAAGACTGGGCAGAGGACCCATGGTTTGTAGTTTATATATTGGATTACATAGATTCTGATAATGAGACATCCCATAGTCTACCATAATTTAATTATGATATTCTGTCTGAAATATTACTTGATAAAGTTGTATGAAAATTTAATCTAGATCAGTTGACGTCTGATCATAAGACATATTTTGTGAAAAAGATAAGAAAAATAGAAGCATCCTTAGTGTCATCCATTCAATCAGTTATGAATGACTCAGTGGCTAGTATTGTGTCTGAAAGAGCAGCTGTTGATGTGCCTGCTAATATAGTCACCAAGGATGACTTAGAATCTTTTAAGGCTGAGATGAAAAAGTTATTGAGTGCTTCTGTTGCCGAGTTAAAGAGTCACTTTGTTGAAGAGATGAGAAATATGGAAATATCTTTTGAACTCTCTCTTGGTTGTAATGTGTCAACCTTTGTGGCAGAGACAATGGATGAAATCACAGCTTGCCAGAATCAGGTTTCTAACATGGCAGAGGATGTTGAAGTTCTAAAGAAATAAGTTATCTCTCTAGAATCCTATAAGAGTTCTAAATATCAAGCAGACAAGGATTGGCTTATGTGAAGAGTGTAGTCAACCAAATGGTCTCAGTTTTTGAGGAGTTTAAGCATTCCATAAAAAATCATGTTAGAACCCAAGATTCTGAAATGAAAAATATTATTAGTGGGATAACTAATAGTTTCAAGGAAACTGAGAATTTTTCTATTGGTTCTCTTGCTTTGAGACCCTCAATAGAATTGGATCAGATTATAGATTTGATAAAGGAAGTGGTTGGTTCAACTTCAACCAGTAGCTTTGTGGACTCATCTACCATGACCTAAGTGGTGTATACCACTATAAATATAATGATGATTGTTCAAGATTATATGATAAAAGCTTCTTATTCTCAGAAAGAAGCAACATACAAGGTAGATAACTATTTTAAAGGGTTTACACCAAGCATCAGCTCAACATCCATTACAAGATTATGTTGGAAAATATGAAGTTACCATCAATCAATCAAGCCTTCAAGGAACAAGTCAGCAAGCTCAGAGAGTTGACCCCTACACTAGACAAATTCATGGAGAACAATGATGAATTCATTTATGCCATGGAGAGAGGAGGAGGAATCATTATGGATTTCAAAAATATCTTACTACCCTTCTTGCATGTTGATTCTAGACCAGTGATTGTACCTTCAGCTTTACCTTCCTCTGCCACTGTTACTTCTTTAGCTCAGATAACACCAGTCTAAGCCATCCGCAACCTTACTCTTATGATCACTCAGAGAGAAACACAGTACATGCTAGAAACAGTTTCAGTAGCTCAACCTGCTCTGATCATTTCTGGTTTTCCTAAGCCTTCACCTGCATCCACCACACCTGAATCCTCTTCTGATCCCAAGGGAGAACTTCATGCTGAGGATATAGATTTATTAGTGGCTAGGGTATTTTGATAGTAATCACTTTTATTTATTTTGTTTCATTCATGTATTTCATTGTATCTGTTTTCTTCCAGGCATATCTATAATCTTAATTTATTTTACCCCATGTTTGTTCTCTTTTCCTGTATTTCATTTTTATCCCACTTTTTTCTAATCACAAAGGGGGAGAAATAATATCTAATGGAAAAATATTTGTGGGAGAAATAATATCTAAGCGAGGATTGGGAAAAATGTTATGAAAAATCATTATATTTTATGATCATAATACATTTCCATCTAATACATGTGTTTTATAATATATTGTTTTCTCTGATACAATGGAATTTTAATGCCATATCCTCTGATAAATTACTAATAATTTAGGGATTATAATATCATAAGTTGTGATTATCAAAAAGGGGGAGATTGTTGACCTAACCTATTTTGATAATCCCAATTATGCTTTCACATGCTTTGATAATCCCAAATAATGTTTATCTATATATTAATTCTTTCAATCTATGACATTCTATTATCAAGTTGATAATAATATCAAAATAATCATTTTAATATGTTAATGAATGTTTATCTATTTTTATATGTACTTTGAAATAATTCTAACTCAATATGCATACGTGTTACATAGAACAGATAAGTGTTAAGTCCACTGGTATGCACATAACTACTGATACAGACAAATAGAGACCTACTAGTACTTAGTCTACTGATAGACAAAGGTTACCGATAAAACGAATAGACAGAGTCACTGAAACAAAACAGAGCTATCAGTATGTATAAGTCTACTGGTATGAAAGTATACCAGTATGGAAGTCTACTGACAGAAGATACCGATACAGACAGACAAACACACAACTATCGTTATAAATACCTACCGACACAACCAGACAGACAAACGGCTACCGATACAGAGCTTCTGATACAAAGTTCATTGATAGATAGAGCCAACGATATAAGTAGTCACCTATATGAGCAAGTTACGGATACACCAAAGCTACCGAATGAGGAGTTACCAGTACATAGTGCAACCGATACATGGAGTAACTGCAAATAATACAAGGAGATACCGGTACAAGAACAAAGAGCTACTGATATGATCTCAACACTATACAAAGTCCACGGTTACAAGTCTACCGACAGGGAGATACTGATGAAAGACTGTTAACCAGTCACTGATACTTAAACCCTATACCTTGTCAATTTTATTTGTTAAAATAATTATAACAATTATATTTGATGATTTTAATGAAATTAATGTTATTTATTGATAGTTTTTGGCTTGTCAGGGAACCGTACCTCATACCTGTAAAATGGTAATCATTCCCATTGCCGGAGCTGAAAGCTATAAAAGTAAGAACAAAGGCCAGTAATAAAAGGGATGGTGTTTTAGTGTGCTGAAGAGTGCAGAATAGAAGTGCATACACACTATAAAGAAAGGCTACATCCATATTGGAAGAACACTAGAAATTCACGATTCCATTCATACAAGAAGGGAATATAATCTGAATCTTAATCAAAGAGTGAAGTACTACAACGATCTATTCATACACTCAAGCTGATCAAGCTGAACATGAAAGTCAAGGAATCAAACGACATTCTGTTTTTTAGAAAAACCCATAGAAGGACTTAGATGAATTTATGATCAATCAAAAGGTGTCCAAAGCTTCAATTCAAATCACTAGTGCCTTCTAAACTCATATATATACTCTCTTAGTGATTTTTTTACTTTTGAGTAGTGTGTATACTCTGTTTATTTCATACACACATTGAATCCTGTGCTGAACTAGAGGATTTAATCCTCAATCACTCTTTCCCTACTCTTATTTCCAACTATGGATAGTGGTATAGGTCAAGTAGGACTTGGATAGCCTGTGTGCTATTGTTTTGCTTTCCCATGAAGAACTGTGGTATAGGTCTTAGTACCTGGACAGTATTTGCACTATTTTTTACCTCGATCTAGGGTGCAGATCTAAATTTATATAAATTGTTTGAGAGGACTAAGTCTCGGCATGAGACTGAACCACTTTCTTTAAACTATTATGCTTAAATTATTTTGTTTTAAACTATATTGACTATTCCGCTACTAATTACTTTGAAATATATAAATTGATTTAAAGTCACTTTGATAGTTAATGTAGAAAGCATTTGTAACTATTTTAAATCAGTAGGTTAGTTTCAAAAGATAATTTAATATTCTGATTAAATTAACTGAGACCTAATCAATCTTTTGAGAACCTAATCAAACCATTACAGTTTTACAAATTCACTATAGTTTAATTAGTTTTTAATTGGGGGATTTTAATAGAAATATTTTTAACAGAAAATTTCAATTGGAACTCAATCCACCCTTCTCTTGAGTATCAACACTGACAAACAAAAATAATAATTTTTTATGTCATTAATTATTTATTTTCCCATGTCTCTTAGTAGAATAGGTTGAAATAGTGGGTTATATAGACCCAACTATGCAGTACTTTTGATTACCATATCATGTATACAGTTAGTTATAGATGACCTTATCTTACCATTATAGTGTAGAATTTTCTACGTCCACTATTATAATGGCAATGTACAAAGATTAATTGTCATATCGAGGAGTTATAGAAGATCCCATGCTATAATGAGAATGTCGAGATACTATGGCATTGATCTTAAATATATGTTCTATAGTATAGATAAATCTTTCTGACTGGATATAGTATGTGTTTTACTATAAAGTGTTGGGGGCTCATAAGAATTGAGACTTCTTCTAATGATGTTTGAACCTTGTGATCTCTAGTAGTGGGATCATGAGGATATACCCACCAATTGGAGCACCACTTATTTTGGGTGTCACTGGTAATTCCTACCTACAGACATGTGTATTGGTCTCTTAACTTGAGACCATTTTTGTTGTCTATCATTTGATTGTGTACTTTGACACAAGGTGAAAAAAGGTATTGAAATCATGGAGAGGTAGCTTGTGTTGGTTGCGTCGTTGGTGGTATGACATTGGTTGAATGATCAATAAAAGATTTATCGCTTCCATGTTTAGGAAGTTGTATATATTTGGATAGGTTGATTTGGATGGTGATGCCTTCATAAGTCTTTGTCCAATCAGTAAAAAGGTAAATCCATCTAGATAGATCAACAAATAATAAATAAAGAAAAGGATGATGACAGAAGTGTGCGTCCTGTTTTATGAGATATTTAATGAAAAAGAGATTATATTACACAGTAAGTGTCCATAGGATGATAGTCATTGTTATGACTATCATTATCTCTTTAGGCGCCATGATGGGTTGCAAGACATCGCTCTTGGTCTATGAATTTATTCACTACTATTGAGATAAAGGGCTAGAGGGTCACAAACAATAGCATATTCAAGAATCCACCCAATTCAATCGAATATATATATGGACAGAGTGGGCCCCACTACGGGGTCTGACTGTTGTCCAAGTTATTGATCACCAAAATAATTAAATAAATTCATTAATATTCATGTTATGAATATTTGGGATTGAATTTATTTAATCCATTTACAAGTTTTGTAAATTCGACATAATATTAATCGAACAAATATTATTTTTATAATAACGGTTCGTTTAATATTAAGCTATACAATGTGTCGAGTTAAAGTGCTCTGGTTATATCACATAAAATATTTTATATATATTACAAGTAAATGATAAAATAATAAATAATATTGATGTAGTTTAGTTCATTGAAAATACTTATTTAGTGGATGTTGAAATAAACAGGGGTCGGGGAACCCAACCAGGTATTTCTCAACATCACTATAAATAAAAGGGAAGGCTCTCTCTCTCATGTGTGGCCATTACACTATTCATTCATTCATGGAATGAAAATTGAGAACATATCTCTCCTCCTACTTTTTTGAGAGAGAAACTGTTGATCCAAGAGTTCAGATCAAGATCTTCCTCAAGCATCGAATCGTCTTTATGCGGTGATCATTGGGACATAGAAAGCATTATTAGATCATTGCAATAGCACACAGAGATCAAAGGTCAACATTCTAGAGGTTTTTGAGGCACCTGTTGATGACCTTGAGGGATCCTACTATAGATTATTCAAGCAGTGATCGCCCGTGACATGTTGCAGTCGGGCGCGCCATCGGATTTGGAACGTTATGTATTCTGTTCGTGGTTTGAACTTTTAATAATTTACGTGAGATCCTTGGGCCTTACTGGGGCTTAGATCATTGGGGACAACAAGTCCCATCATCCCACTGATGAAAAATTTAAAATCCCCAGCTCACCGGCTTTTACTGCGGGCCCCGGTAACCTAAAAATGGTATCAAAGCAGCATGTATATTTTCTAAGACAAATAAAATTAATTTTCATAAAATTATGTAGAGGGTTTAAAAACTGTCCCATCGGGTCAAACTTTGTATCCATCTAATCTCAAATGGCCATGTTATAGCCATTTTAAATTTTCACATTGGATCGAAATTTACATTTTGATCACGGGTATTATTATTTATTTTTTCTCATAAACCGATCGATTTTAGATCATTATTCAAATATGATTAAAATTATATTAAAACATATAAATTTAATAATTTAATAATTTTCATAAATATTCTATGATTATAATAATATTTTTTTATAATAAAATAATAATAATAAATTATTATTTTATTATAATAAATTTATTATTAATAAATTTAAACGATATTAAGTAGCCTTTAGAAAGTTGAAGTGAATTTTTTTAGAGGAGCCATGACTTTTAAATATAAAAAATGGGGTTGAATAACATTTGAAAAGAAGTCATATAAGTAAATTTTAAAAAAATGCGTGGACTGAAAAAGAAAAATCCAAAAGAAAAAAAGGGGGTGAAGGGGGTCCGTGCGAACACCCTGTTGGCGAGTTTTTGTTTTTTACATTTTTTCCAAAAAAATATTTTTTTAAATACCCCCAGGTTAAAAAAGATTAATTTTTTACCTCCCAAAGGCGGCACCTGGTGTGCCGCCTTTTGGGGTTTTTCCACCCAGGGAAAGGCGGCACATGGTGTGCCGTCTTTGCAAAAAAATTAACCGCAAAGGCGGCACACCAGGTTTCGCCTTTTCATTAATGGTTTTTTAAACTTTTTTATATTTATATTTATTTTTTGTTTTGTTTTGTTATATATATATATAACAAAACTTTTCAGCATTATTTTTCTGCTATTTAATATCCAGCGGTTCTTCCATTACAACAGTCTGGATTCTGACTGATATCCTCACCCCAGACTCCCTTTTATAAGGGGGTTTTCCCAGAAAACCGTACTGCATTTCCGATTTGGGATTCTGGTTCTCCTTTTCCTGCGCAGTACATTCTGTGTTTCCTATGTGTGATTCTGTTTCATGTACGTGACTTTGAAAGACTATAAAACATAAACTATAATACCAATATAAATGAAACTTTAAACACTGATTAAACATATAATAAATAGTTTAAAACAAAAATAATTTCATAAAAAATGTTGATACAAATTAATTTATAACTTTCAAAACCACCTACTTGAAACTTAAACATATTCTAAGTACGTGACTTTTAAAGCCTATAAAATATAAACTATATGACCAATATAAATGAAACATTAAAAACTGATTAAACATATAATAAATAGTTAAAAACAAAAATAATTTCATAAAAAATGTTGATAAAAAATAATTTACAAGCTTTCAAAACCACATACATGAAACTGAAACATATTTCAAGTACATGAATTTGAATGCCAATAAAATATAAACTATAAGACCAATATAAATGAAACATTAAACATCGATTAAACATATAATAAATAGTTAAAAACAACAACAAAATTGTAAAATATATCCATGAAAAATAATTTATAAGCTTTCCAAACCTCCTAATTGAAATTGAAAAATGTTTCAAGTACATGCCTTTGAAAAACTATAAAATATAAATTATAAGACCAGTATAAATGAAACTTTAAACAATGATTAAACATATAAGAAATAGTTGAAAATAAAAATAAATTCCTAAAAAATGTCCATGAAAAATAATTTATAAGCTTTCAAAACCGTCTACTTGAAACTTAAACTATTTCAAGTACGCGAATTTGAATGAATATAAAACATAAAATATATGTGTGATATAATTAAAACCTAAAACATTGATTAAACATATAATAAATAGTTAATAATTAATTAGTTAATTAGTAATATATGTATTCATTATATAATAGTTAATCAGTAATATATTTATTATAAAATATTTTTCATCAACATTTTTTAAGAAATTCCTTTTGTTTTCAATTATTTCTTATATGTTTAATCAATGTTTAATGTTTCATTTATATCGGTGTTATATTTTATTACTCAATAATTATTACTTATATAATAATTATTAATTATTACTCAATAATTATTACTTATATAATAATTATTTATTTAATTTTTCATATAAAAATTAATTATATAAAAATTAATTAGTTAATTAATAATATAATTATAGTCTTTCAAAGTCATGAACTGGAAACATTTTTAAGTTTCAAGTAGACGGTTTTAAAAGCTTATAAATTATTTTTCATAATTTTTTTTATGAAATTATTTTTGTTTTCAAATATTTATTATTTTTTCAACTAATGTTTAATGTTTCAATTATATTCTTTTTATAGTTTATATTTTATAGTCTTTCAAATTTGCATACTTGAAACTTTTTTAAGTTTCAAGCTGGGGCTTTTGAAAGCATATTAACTATTTATAATCAAAAATATTGATGAAATTATTTTTGTTTTCAACTGTTTCTTATATGTTTAATAAAAGTTCAATGTTTCATTTATATTAGTTATATAGTTTATGTTTTATAGTATTTCAAAGTCGCATAATTGAAACATTTTTATGTTTCAAGTAGGCGGTTTTGATTGTTTATAGATTAATTTTCATCAATATTTTTAGGAAATTATTTTGGTTTTCAACTATTACTTATATGTTTAATCTGGGTTTAATGTTTCATTCATGTTGGTCTTATATTTTTTGTTTTATAGTCTTTCAATTTCGCGTACTTGAAACATTTTAAAGTTTCAAGTAGACGGTTTTGAAAGATTATAAATTAATTTTTATGGACATTTCTTTAGGAAGTTTTTTTTGTTTTCAACTATTTATTATATTTTTAATCAATTTTTAACGTTTCATTAGTATTGGTCTTATATTTTATGTTTTATAGTCTTTCAAAGTTGGGAACTTGAAACATTTTTAAGTTTCATGTTGATGGTTTTGAAAGCTTATAAGTTATTTTTGGTCAACATTTTTTATGAAATTATTTTTGTTTTCAACTATTTCTTATATGTTTAATAAATGTTTAATGTTTCATTTATATTGGTCCTATAGTTTATCTTTTATAAGCTTTCAAAGTCACATACTTGAAATATGTTTATGTTTAAAGTAGGTGGTTTTGAATGCTTATAAATTAATTTGTATCAACATTTTTATGAAATTATTTGTGTTTTCAAATATTCCATATAGTTTTAATCAATGTTTAAAGTTTCATTTATATTGGTCTTCTATTTTATGTTTTATAGTCTTTCAAAATCGCGTACTTGAAACAGAATCCCACATTAGAAACACAGAATATACTGCGCAGAAAAAAAACCAGAATCCCACATCAGAAATGCCGTATGATTTTGGGGCAAGCCCCCTTATAAAAGGGAGTCGAGGGTGAGGGTTTCTGTCGAATCCAGATTACTGTAATGGCAGTGCTACTGGATATTAAATAGAAGAAAAAATTTTCTGAAAAGTTTTGTTATATATATATATATAACAAAACAAAACAAAAAATTAAAATAAAAATAAAAAAATTTAAAAAAATTATTAATGCAAAGGCGGCACTTGGTGTGCCGCCTTTGCTGTTTATTTTTGGGCAAAGGCGGCACACCATGTCCCGCCTTGCGCTGGGAAAAAAAACCCCTAAAGGCGGCACACCAGGTGCTGCCTTTGACGGGTAAAAAAATAATTTTTTTTAACCTAGATGTATTTTCAAAATTTTTTTCTGAAAAAATGTAAAAAAAAATCAGTCTTCCTCCCCTATGCTGAAGGGCACACCATGCACCAGATGCTGGTACCCTCCCCTTTGGCATCCCAGGGTCCATCGTTGGCTCCTGTTGGAGCTTCCCACCTCCTCAGCCCTATAGAAATCTTCCCTTTGTGCACCCTAATAGCCTGCCTTCTCTTGATCCCCACCACTACAGTGCACAAGGACACCTCCTCTAGGGACCTACTTCCTCTTCTCCACCTCCCTTTATAGACACACACCAATTCCAAACTAGGATACCACCACCTGTAGAGACTTGGTGTCCGCCTTTTATCGAGGCTTCCTCCCTTCAGCAGTTGCAGCGCTTCACACAGCCACGTAGCCCTCACACAGCTCCCGGACTCCACCTTGAGCTAGCACCAGGCCACACCATCCTCATAGCATAGTCAACCCACCTCCTGTCGCGCCTATATAGGATGGACCAGCCACAGGCCGGGCTCCCTGTTATAGCTGCCTCTGCTGCTGGGCTTCCTTACACCCAGGCTGCATCGCCGGAAAGACCGCCACCTCCATGCTATCCCCCATATGCGCAAATCCTCCCTGCACTCTCTAGTAGTAGACCAAGTGTCCCACGCGACGCCCCTCTCCCACATGATGACTCACTGTCGGCCACCGCCGGCCTCTAGAGAGACCAACTCCCATTTGAAGCTATCCTCCTACAGCGGTAGGGCGTGGTTGTCACCCTCCTCGGGTCGCTGCAGTAGCAACCCACCTCGCGGCGCCGGGCAGATCCTAGAAAACCTCGGCCGGCCGTCGACATCCACCATACCTAGATGCCCGACACCTAAAAAACCCTTTTGGATACCAATGTGGCTGCTGCCCTTCTCCTCACAGCTAACCCCTTCGTAGCGGCATGTCTTCTCAGCTCCTCTCACCGAACCAGGTCACGCCAGACAGACCTGACCGGAATTGCGGCCCTGCCAGATTCCCTCTCATGGGGAGGTACATTTAATTTTCCATCTAATTTATTTTTCCACATGAAAAAATAGACCTTAAAATGGTCCGGTCTGATCTTCCCAACCCAAAACTGGTGTAGACGGATCTCTCTAGCCGAGTTTGGCTTTTTTTTGGCCTGGCATGGCCCATGTGTGGGTTTGGCCCAACTCGCACAGTCAATGAAATGATGTTTTGTGGACCGACCTTTTAAAATTAATCAAAAAAACTAATTTCATTAATTTCATTTTAGTATCTAAATTATTTTAAATAAAATTAATTCTGTTTAATTATTCCAATACCAAAATGATAATTAATTTAATTTGATTATTAAATTTAATTAAGTTAAATTAATTTAATTTTGGCATTGATATTACATTAATTATTAGACCAATGATTAATTAAATTATTTTAATTATTTATTCATTTAATTTAATTTAGATAACCCTCATACATAATTAATGCATTTTAATTTTATCATGATTTATTTTACCAGTCTTCTAGTCTTGAGCACCGACCTGTGTATGTATCATTTATTTAATTAATTATTTAACTATGTGTGATGGCTGAAATTAATTAAATAGACGGTCTACACATCAACTTTATTTTTGGTTAAAATGTATAAGGGCCTACACCCCCAATTTACCTAATGTAAATTTATACCCGAGTCCACCTCACCTACGCATGAGTAATTTTGTACCTCTAACAAAGACTATGTGAGACTATGTGATACTCCAAGATGACACGAGGACACCGCCAAGATGATGTGGTACACCAAGACGTGACATGGATCCCACCAAGATGAGGTGATACTATAGATTACAAGTGGACATACAAGATGAAGGAAAGCTTCATCAAGGGTCAAGCATCAACTAAGATACGATGCCCATAGGTCGTTTAGATTTTCAAAACCAGTTGGTTAGTAGTTTACCTTTATGCGTTTATTTATCCTTTATTAAATTTTATAATAGCATGAAAATACATAAAATAATAGATAAAAAAATTCCTAAATAAGTGGTGTATTTTTTTCTATTGAAGTTCAGTTGTGAGCACGACAACATAGATGAACAAGTTTAATATAAATACATTACATTAATCGATAGAAACCAATAAAACCATCAATGAAAATATTAAGTCACAAAATCCTTCCATCATTAAAGTTTAAACAAAATCGGGTGTTCAAGGTGTCGGTCATGCCGTAGCTGAGGGTTCTTCTTACTATCGGGGAGTTCTTTTTAGGATTGTTGGTTGACATAACTAAAATTGCAGTAAAGAAATATCTATATCTAACTTGTTGTAATTTATGAGGAAAGTGTTGAGTAAATCAAGAAATGATTTTTGAAGCTTGGTCTTCACTCAACAGATCAAGGAACAATAGGTTAATGTGGTTGGCTAGCCAAAATCTTACCTTGGACCCTTCGAGTAGTGGTGTAGCCATAGCCTATAGATTTTGAGGAAGGTTCAAGGATCCTTGCCACTAGAATATTCAAGAGTATTCTTATTCTAGTTCATAGGGTTACCAGAATTAAGAAAATTAGTGGGAGAAATTTAATGATTAAAGAAATCACTAATGCCGCATTCGGTAATCTACATAAAAGGTACTAATATGCTAAAGATTATTTTTTGAGAATTGCAAGTAATACCACAATTTAACTGTGATAAATATTTGAAAAATGTAATGTCCAAAATAGAAAGAATTTCCATGTGTATTATAGGTGCTTGGTAACATTACTTCCATAATATAAATTTACAGTGCTTGTGTCGCAACCTGTTCATCCACCTTAGGAAGTCAGGGTGTAAAACTGCTTAAATGAGACTCATGAATGAAGAATATGATAGTTCTCTCATAATGATATCATTAATGTTTGATGTTAGATGTGGTTGCTACATCATGACATGGATGATGTTACATGTAGTCTCATCTCCAAGAATCTTCCAAGGAGAAAGTGAAGAATGATTTGAATGTGATGATTACACTCGCTTTGTGTAAAGTGAAAGGAATTTCAAAATCTTTCATGTCATCCCATTCTTATACCATTTACACCCATTTTCTCTAGTTTCATTTAAGTATACAAATTAATGACATGGAGTAATCACTTAATTACATTTAAGGTAACATTCTCTATGTAATAAGAATATTGGAGATATCACAATATTTTATTCTTATGAAGAATAAATTAAAAGACAAAAAGAATAGGCCTATGATAAGTTACACCAAAGGCACCATATTAATGTTTTTCAAATAAAAGTGGTTGGTTACTTAACATGGTGTTATTTTTATCACATATTAGAAATAAATTTATGGAATTTTAAAAATGCAAAAAACTGAAATACAAGAAGCAACTACCCGCTTCCCATTCAAGTATATTCTTCAATATAAATTAATTTTACAAACATACATCTTGGATATTGAATACAATATTCCAATAAAATATATGTGTTTAAATAAATTAACCATGTTTGTAGGGACACATTACTAGAAGTAAGGTGTCTTCTCCAAGTAGCTGAGAAAGGGTGATTCCTAGGTCAGCGGTGAGAAACACATAACATCAAATTGCCATGTGATTAACTAAAACTAAACAAGTTATTAATTATAAACAAAAAAATTATCTCACATGTCCTTTTTACATAATGAGACATCATTCCATGTTTTTGGAATGAATTTTGTTTGTGGTAACACACTCAACAAAATAGTTCAGACATACTTTAATCAAAGGTAATACATGATGAATATAAAATGTAAGATATACCGAGTTGTGGAAATATAATTTCTTGTCAAGTAAAACTAAATGTGGACATAAATTATATACCTCATATCTTATTTTGGATTGGCACAACTAAACACCTATGTTATAATCTAAATCTTTAGTTTAGACGAAGAAACATTAAGAAATAATGGTATGCCACAAAGCTTCTGGGGTTCGTTCAACAAGAGAGTGTGAACTATTCCAAAGGAAAGATTGAGGTATAGATACTTCATAGAATTATTTTAAGACATTAAGGTATGTACTAGTTAAGAATAAGTTTGTTCCAAAGATATGAGTTTCTTCGGATCGGCATGCCAAATAATATCTCGACCAAGCAATCGTCGATCATGATAATGTAGCATGGAGTAATTCCCAAATGCATGTTACCATATATACATCACTGTATTGATGTGAATAAGAAAGATCAATGATAAAGTCTTACATGATTAAATTTATCTACAAAATGTAGCATGGGTAAATTCCTAAATGCACATTTTATACATCAAAATTATGATGTTAGTAGTATTAATATTACAACTTACAGAAACATCCATTATATTTCATGATTTGATTTTAAAATAACAACATAAACCCATAACCAATATTGAAAATTAAATGAAAAATGGATATCATACGAGTACTAGTATGATGAAAATCCATTATTTCATAGGAAAAGTTTTAGGATACAAAGTGTTTGTCAATATATAATGAAACATGCATCAAGTTAAACACATGGTGCATCTAAGTAATTATGCAAACATTTTCTTTGGATATTACATAAATACCTATGATAGGAAAGGATGTAGTCATGTATTAGAGTAAATTTCTATATAAGGGTGCACATATCTATTAGAGATAAATGGAACATAATTTACCTAGATTTATTTAATGCTCGAGATGCACAAATGGTTGGAATAAGAAGAAGTTTCACAAGTTCATGTGGAAGAGGCATGTTCTAGTGACACATACTGCATACGAAGGATGAAACCATGTTGATGGTTTTATATTCACTACGGTCAGTGATAAATTATTCATCCTACATGCAGTATATGGAAATAAGCTAATATTTACAAGACCAATTTAAGATTCAATAATGGATTCCATGTATCAAATTGAAAAGGGGATTATTAATTGAATACTGTGGTGGGTATTCAAATGAGGTGCTACATGGATGGTACAAGCTTATTAATAATAAGGATCGATTAGTTAGACCAAGTTGGTATGCCTAAATCCATTATAATTTTAATTGTCATAGCTAACCTCTAAGATCATCAAATTGGTCATAAGATGACATGATCATCTTTCATGGAAGGTGTCTATAAAACGCAACCAGAAAGGAATGATGACACCATCAAATGACAATGAAGGTTGCAAGTTACTAAAATCCAGTTCTAGAATAAATTAAGCAATATGATCTTAGATAATTCATTTTAAATGAATCTTTTCCTTGTTTCTACCAATGGTTAGTGGTAGATCCAATTTTTATCAAAAGAAATATGTTCAGCAACATATGGAAAAAACATCTTGGTCTTACAGTTAGATAAGACCAGGATAAAATTAACTCTCCAATGATTGACTTAATGTAAAAACCAATGTTATATGGAACCAGATCTATTGAGGTAGATCTAATGGTTGCTTGGAACTAGTCAATTGTACATAAAGTTACATTGTATTGAAAAAATACATGTTGAAATAATTCATGTTCAAAATTGTTGCCAATGTCACATGTATTAATCTCTCCAGGTACTATGTTTAGGGCATGAGAAGTGATTATAGTTGTGAATTGAGTTCCATAAACTTCAAACATGGATCAATCACATATGCCATGTTATGTACAATAACTGATATTTATAGGATATACTTTATAATATGCTAATATCAATTATATCCAAGAGCACTATAAGTGAAGCAGTCAGAACTATTATCTTGTACTATGGAGAGTACAAATGATATGTGATAGGTATATGGAGAAAAAGATATACTAGTTATAGTGGGATAAAAAATAGAAATCTTTAGATCAATTTGATATAGTATCATTGTTAGCCCAAGGTGATGGGTGATTCTAGCCCATAAAAGTTAGTGGTATCCATACCTACAAATACTAAGTACGTTGTAGCTTCTAAAGCAACTAAAAAGCAGTTATAAATTACAATTAATTGTTCCAGTTCTTGGATATGCACCTAGCGAGAAATTTTTTATCATAATGTAAATTATGATATTATTACAAGATAATTATTCAAGTTATGAAAATTGACAAAAGTGATATACTCATGGATAATTTATCTTGAGAAATTTGTCTCAATGAGATGAGGTGGAATACAAAAGATATTCCACAGAGTGGAAATGTTGGTGGCCCAGTGGTTAAAGCCATTACTCAGTAGAAGAATGATCTTTATCATGTGAGTAGCTAACAAGTCTAGTTAGAAATTTGTCTTGAGTGCAAGTGGGAGTGTTGAAAATGTTGGTTCCCTTGAACCAACTATGTAGTAATTTTTATTACCATATCATACATACAATTTTCTATAGATGATGTTATCTTACAATTATAGTGTATAGTTTTTTTCATCGACTAATATAATTTTAATGTCTAAAGATTAATTATCGTATCAAGAGGTTGTAGCAGATCCCACGCTATAATGAGAACCTTGAGATACTATGAAAATATTCTTAAATATATGTTCTATATTCTAGATACATATTACTAAATAGACACTAGATTTTTGACTATCATGTGGTGGGGTCCATAAGCATTAATACTTATTCTCTACAAGATCCCACATGGTGATCTCTAGTATTGAGATCAGGAGGACAAAGCGGCCAATAGGAGCGTCACATGTTTTGGGTGTCGTTGGTTATTCTTATTTATAGAGATGTGTATTGGTCTCCTGACTTGATACCCTTACCATTGTGTATCATTTGATTGTTTACGTTGAAGCAAGGAGAAAACCATGGTATCAAAATTGTGGCGAGGTAGATTATTTTGGGTGGGTCATTAGTGGAATGATATTGGTTGAATGGTCAAGAAATGATTTTTCGCTTCCACGTTTAGGAAGTTGTATATCTCAGGCCTGGTTGATTAGGATGGGGCTGCCTTCATAAGTCTTTGGCCAAAGCAGTTCAAATGTAAATCAGTCCAGATAGATCAACAAATAAAAAAGCAAGAAAAGGATGATGACAAAAGTGTTCATCCTACTTTATGTGATATGTAATGAAAAAGATATTATTGTACACAGTCAGTGTTCATAGGATAATAGTTGTTACTATGACTAACCTTATCTCTTTAGGGGCCATGAGGGGTTTCCAGACTCCTCTCTTGGTCTATGAATTTATTCACTGATATCGAGATAAGGGCCTAGGGGGTCACACACAATAGCTTATTGAAGAATCCACCCTATTCAGTCTAATAGGTATATAGACATAGTGGGCCCCACCATGGGGTCCGAGTGTTGTCCAAGTTATCGATCACCAAAATAATTAAAGAAATAAATTAATATTCATTTTATTAATATTTGGGATTGAATTATTTTAATTTATTTTCAAGTATTGTAAATACGCCATAATATTAATTGAACAAATATTATTTTAATATTCAAGGTTTGATTAATATTATGTAGGACAACGAGTCGAGTTAAATGGCATGGGTTTCATCACGTAATATATATTTTAAATATTAAAAGTATGTGATTAAATAATAAATAATATTGACATTGTTTTGTTCGTCTAAATTATTTATTTAGTGGACGTTGAAATAAATGGGTGTTAGGGAACCCAACTGAGTATTTATAAATGTAACTATAAATAATAGGGAGGTATCTTTTTTATTTGTGGTCATTCCACTATTAATTCATTAACGAAATTAGAATTTAGAGCACTCTCTCATCCCGCTTCCTAGATGGAGAATCTATTGATCCATGAGTTCAGATCATGATGTTCCTCAAACATCGAAGGCATGTCAATGCGGTGATCTTTGGGACACCAAAAGCATCATTGGATCACCATACTAGCACCAGGAGTTTGACGATCTATGTTATAGAGGTTTTTGAAGCGCATGTGGATGATCTAGAGGGATCCTACTATGGATTCTTCAAGTAGTGATCGCTAATGACAAGTTACAGTTGAGCGCACATTCGGATTTGGAATGGTATGTATTCTATTTATGTTTGGTTCTCTTAGCAATTAACATGAGATCCTTGGACCTTACTGGGTCTCGGATCATTGGCGAAGTCAAGTCCCATTGTCCCACCGATGAAACATTTAAATTCTCGACCCACCAGCTTCCACTACGAGCCTCGATAAATGAAAAAAATATCAGTTTTCATTTATATGAATGCATTGAATAGTAAAACTTAAGTATATGTGCCTCTATAAATTAATGGAAACTCTATTTCCTATAGCTTTATTTATATAATTTCCAAATACAAATATATCATATTATACTTACTCTATCATTAAACATAATTTATTTAGAAATAATCATTCATTTAAAAAAATAGTAAGTGAAATACCCTATACATCCTCTAATAGTTCAACTTTTATTAACTAGTGGTGGAACGACCTTAAAAAAATGGAAGGAATTTAATATAAATAATAAAATTAATATAGTAAAAATGAATCCACTAAGATATAAATTAATAATCATCGATAATGAAATATTATTCATTCATTTATTCCACATCTATCTATAAAATATAAAATAAAACAATAAACCAACACAATCATTTCGTAAAAAGATAGGATGGGAACATTAGATAAAAAAAGAGTGGAAAAAACCAATATGTTAACAATAAAATGATAGTAAGATATTAGTCACAATCTATCCCTCACATCTAAAATAATTGAGAAAATATTTTATCTACACTTGTAGTTTTACAAAATAAAAAGATGAGAAATGAGAATTATTGAATGCATAGGTGATGAATAATAACTTATGAATTGAATCCTATAAATACTAATATTTCATTGAAGTGTTTTTTATATAGAGAAAATTAATCCAAAATCCTTGAATAAATTCCATTAATGTTTCCAAATATTTTTGTATCAATTAAATGATAGTGTACTATTAATAATATAACATTAATATCAAACTTTTTTTGACATTAAGAATATAACAAGAAACGTAAACATCATAAATTCACAATTAAAATGATATCCATGTTTATAACCAAACAAAAGGAAAAAAAACCTATATCAAATCCCATTTCACAATTGAGTCTTTTATTAACCTAATTGGGTAAATGGTCATAAAAAATAAACATTGATAGATACACCACCTCACCACCCTTAGGGTACATGTTCCCCAATGAGGGGAATCATAATATGAAATTTCTTCAATTTGGTATCAATGAGAAGAGGCACAATATCAATATTAACATATTTCTGGAGGATGTATCATACAGTAAATATCCAGTGGTTGTGGGAGGTATAGATTAAGAATATTTAAGTTCTTACATGTTAATATCAACCCTTTTATGAATAGTGGTTACCAATTGGGATATTCCATTATTTTTGTTCCATCCTTTAAGTTGTAATGGGTCAGAAAATCTTAATGCTTAGAGACATTCCTCTGGAAGATGATTTTTGCGAGGCCTTTAAAGACATTAATCTAAGAGTTATCCTATATTGAATATCTTCCTAGTTTCAACTATTTTTTTCAGTGGGGTATAGTAAAAAAATATCGAGTTGAGGCTATCCAAGATTTTTTCCAAAGAGGTGGGCTCTCTCTGGTGCTGTATTAAACTACCCCATTTGTTATCTTGAAAGTGAAAGACCCATCATCCTTAATCATTTTAGACCAATCAAAATGTGTTTCCTCCATAAATTTTATGGAGATTGTCATTAATGTAAGGTTATCATTACATCTACATAAATGTGTCTTTGAGGAGATATAGATATTAATCAAGGGGCATACAATATAGGGAGACATTGGTATTTCAAATGATATGATAGGATATTTCAACAAGTTGGAATGAGTTCTAATATTTTCATCATGATAAACATGGAAAAATCCTATGGGAGGATAGAATAAAACATCATTAATAGGGATATGGGTTTCATGGTCTTCTCTTCCTGGGTTTCAATCACATTTTTCAGATGCTAGAGTTTAATTTTTCTTTCCATTTCATTTATGGGAAGGATGTTCATTTTCATGTAATCTGTTATGGGGTAGAGGAAAGGGGACTCGTGATCCCCTATCTATTTTATATTTCAATAGGATATTCTTAGAAAATTATTAAATCACATTATCCATAATTGGGAAATCCTATATTTTAGAAAAGGGCTAGTTTCAATGGCATCTCACATTTTCTTTTCACCAATGATATAGTTTTATTTTTTAATCAAATTAGGAGAACACATCGATGATTCAACAGGGTCATGTATGAGTATTGTCGATTGTGTGGTTAAATTTTTAATCATGATAAGAGTAGTATCTATATCATGTCTTACTATTGAACAAGGCATTTTATGTTTATTATTTAATCCTTGATAATTAACATTACATGCTTACTAATGATGTTTTTGGATCACCCATTTCAACTGGAATGATTTACATCCTTCAATTTGATGGGTTAGTTGACAATATCTCATACCAAATTAATAAATATGAAAATATTTTTCTTTCTTAGATACTTGGATTTATTTAGATAGCTATGTTATCATGTCTATCCCAATGAATGTCATGTGGGTATGTATGGTTTTTAAATCAGTCATCATATATTTTGGGAAACTCATGGTATCATTCATTTGGGATGATCACTCTGATAGGATATTTAATTGGGATTTGGGGCCATGAATATGAATAAACGTAGATGAATGTGGGATCAATATGAAGGATGATTTAGGAACAAATAATATACTACTAGAAAATCTATCCTAGGATGTTATTGACTGTCAAACTATATTAAGAAGACTAATTTTTGAGTAAATTTCCGAATAACATGAGAAACCTAATATGGAAGGTCTCTAGTTAGTAGAGATTTATTCATGGACATATTATGTTTATTATGTGGAATTATCACTAGATTAGTGGACATAGTGATATTAGTTTCTCATAACCTAACTGGTAAGGTACTATGTAACACCCCAAGCTTCCATAGTATGCTTCTCTTTGAATAATACTGTAGCATGTGTTGTACGCAACTTCGAGTTCTAACACACACCACAACCAATCAAACTAGCCGTTATGAATAGTAATACCCAATTTTTGAAATTTTATAAATTTTATCTTTCAAAATGGACTTCATTTTTGGATTCGGAATATCGAAATTAGCTTAGGGTGAATTTTTATTATTTTTCTGAAAATATTCAATTTTTGATGAATAGTGAAAAAACACTGAGTTATAGTTTAAAACTGAATTTTTATTTAAATAATTATTTATATTAATTAAATTTTATTAAGGTAAAAATAGATACATAATACCTATATATGTTCAATGTAATTAATTGGAGTTAGTTTAGAATAATTTTAGATATATAAAACTTTTATTGAACTTTTCACTGTCTTTTACCCACCTCCTAGGAGAATTTGGAAATTCACATAAAACATAATTTTAGCACTTCTGTGAGTGGAATATCAAAAATCCAAGAGACATGGTTAATATCAAGGAGTAAAATGTTCTTCAATGAGATGAAAATAATTTTTGGTGAATAGTAACTTTTTACTTTTATTTACCACGGTTAAAAGTAAATAGGGTAATTATGTGTAAAAATGATATTAATATCACCCTAACACACGTCCTAATTCTATTCGAAAAGTGTATCTCAACCAAAAACAACCTTAGGAATAAAATATTATCATTTAGGTCCTCTTGGATTAGATTAGGACATTTATTATTATTTAATTCAAAGAAGAGTTAAAAGAGTTGAAATCAGAGTTTAATTACTAAAATATTATTAATTTAGGCTTATACATAAGATAAATTAGATTATAAATATTCATTAAAAAGATAAAAATATTTCCTACATAATGGTATTTTATTTATAATTTTTATACATTAAATAAATTAATTTATTTATGACACAACGGTGATGCAGTAATTACCTAATTAATGAAATATTAAAATAATTGATATTATAAATATCCAAATAAATGTAATTTGAGACTTTTTATGACTTACAATAATTTTATAGGTTAATATGACATATTATTATTGGTTATATTAATTTTATTTGAAGTAATAATGCTGATATAAATTTATCAAAAAACAACATACCCAATAGTGTCAAAATCGACATAAAAGTGTTTTTAAAACAAATAATATATTATTAATTGATATTATATTCCTAAAAATCTAAGGATCAGCCAAAGGAATTATATAACGATAGGTGTATCATTAATGGACCACTTTGGGGTCCTTTGGAGGTATATAGTAAGTCTATTAACTATATAGTATAAAAATACAAAGAGACATGGTAAATGTCAAACTATTTAACTAAGAGTTAAATATAAATGGTAAGGTTAATATAGTTTCCCAATCCAGTATAAAATCTATTGGTTGAAATAATTTTGACCCATCCCCACCTTAACCTTTAAATAGTCCTCTTTTTATCCATTGTAAACCGAATATGAATTTATTATAAAATAATATTTCTATCTTTTACAAAGGTGTCCCTCACCCCTCTTATAAAAGGGCACCCCCTTTTCTGTAATTAGTACCTTAAAATCCTTTTGTATTGGCCAAATCATGCCAAAATATCCTCCCAACTTTTCTCACTTCAACCTATAGGCCTTATTTTTATCATATATCCAACCTAAGGATCCCTTTTTATCAAATCAAAAGGATGAACCCGAAGAAGAGGTAATGTTTTCACAACCCTATTTCAAGTTCCTTTCTTCTCCAACTTCTTCTTTATTTGTTGTTTCCATTCTAAAATAATAACTCCAGTATCTTTTATATACTGTGACATTATTATAAATATGATACAACCATATTCAGTATTCTATCTATCCTTTGAATGACATGTCACCATACGTGCGTACGTACGGATTACCGTCCCCACGTCGTGGTGTAATTGTTATTCAATACATTATTATTTGTATGGGTATAATAATGATGTGTAATTCAAGTAAGTAATAATTATAACATGATAATGATTCTTTATATATGATATAACATCCAATTATATATGATTTTAATATTAAAATAATGACATTATCGGTCGTGCGTACGTACGGACTACCGTCTCCACGAACGCGATGAGATTCATTCCCCGTCGTATCCATACATGTCTAATTCTCATTTTATGATTACAAATAATGTCTAAAGACTGGATATCATTCTGTATATGAATAAGATACAACCTATCCATAACAAACATGACTTGTGTAACAAAACATATAAAAGAAAATGAGTAAGTTAATACCCGAAATGACGATAATACTAAAATATTATTAACAAAGAAATGTTAAAAGATTATATATGAGATCATATTAATTTATATGATTCTTTTATAATTAAATAATTTTTTTTCACCATTATACATGGGACTAACCTACCCTCGACGAAGGAAAAAGTACAACGTAAGGGGTTTCTTATCTCACTTTTAATTCCGTGAGATTTCCATTGTTCACCACTTATTTATTGAATGTGGTTTGTGTAATGCCCATGTTTGCATTCGTTGTGAAATATAATTTAATTCATGGATATTTACATCATCATTTCATGATCCTTCTTTCAGGGGTGTATGTTTCATAAGTTATCAAATCAATAAGTGAATTTGAAATTTCAATTTCCACTCATTTAGCTTTACGCATACTTCATTGATTATTTTAATCCAAGATTATGTGTGGAATCACTATTCAGTTGCTTATGTCATAATTTCCACTCCCATTTATGTGGATATACTTGTGATACACATAGTCACTCCATTTATAAATTCTAAAGTCATCAGTATGAACTTGATAAGATTAATTTTTACTCAATCTTCATTTGTTGAGTTAAACATCCAATTCATTGGTGTTGTTTTTACAATAATATGTGTGAATGTAAATTGATTTTTTTACACTGAATATCCAATCATATTGGGTGTATTTATATTTTTCACCCATAATTATGTCGTTGATTTATCCTTAACCTAAGGATACAAACTTTATGAGAGATTTCATCTCAATTTACATTCTATTGAGACTCCTTTGTTGTTATACACCGAATCACTTTTATATGGTGTATATAATGTAATTTGACATAATATATCATGAATACCTTTATTCCCATGATATTAAAATGTTTTTATTAACTCAACTATTTGTATTCAAGTGTATCTCCTTTTTTTAGGAACTCTTAATAAAATATCATTTTAAAATGTTTTAATGATTTATTATTCTAAATCTTTCTCATTAATGTCCATGATTTAAAAATGGTTTTAAGGATTTATTTGTATGGAAAATAAAGTTTTCAAGTCAAAATCAGTTTTAAAAGTTTCAAAGTGGTGTGGTACACTTTGATACAAAAATATATTTTAAATGTATGCATGAAAAATAGTGTAACTTTTAAATGTTTTCAAGAAAATGGGGGATATTTCTCTCAATAGTTTGATGATTATTTTAATATATGTCAATATCCTTTGTTATTATCTATTGAAGTTAATATGATATAATACGATCTTTTATATTATATCAAATGAGTTATTTTTTACTGTGGATGTGCTATTTGTATACCATTCATGGTTTGTGGTTAAAGTATTGACATTTCGTATGCTAGTTTTAATACGAATGTTTATGTTATGTTAAAAAACATTTCATATGAGGAATGCATTGAACTTAGTAAGTGACAGGTGGATCCCGCTATTGCTCCTCGATGCATTGGTAGGTCTCATGAGACAAACTAGTGTATTGGCACAAGGCCTTTACAAAATCGTTTTTGTAGTCTTGGCACGAGGCCTTGAATATGTGGTTATGATAGTATGGCATTATGCATTCCATCATTACGAAATTGGTTATTGATATTGCATGTAATTATTTAACTAGTAGAATATCCATGTGAATAAGTAAATAGAATTATTCCATTTTTATTTTTCCATATTATGCTGAAGTTTAAGTTTAAAAGGTTTTTGTTTTAATTATACATTGCCTTAAATGTTTATTCTTATTTATGAAAGTTTCCGCTATATTGTTATCCTTACTAGGCATCTGAGCTCACCCCTTTCTATGTTTTATTTTTCCTAGGATGTGAAGAAGTATTTTATGAATGACCTGCAGGGATAGTATGAGAAGATATGAGTGTGGACTATAAAGACTATATTATTGTAGTTTTCATTTTATGGTGTATTGTAAACTTTATGAATGTATCTAGTGATTCCAAGGCTATTTAAATAATCAGTCTTTTGAGAATTGACCTTTTGTGATCATGAAAATGTTATGTAATAATGCACCGACTCTAGGTAACGGGGGTCTGGGCGTTACAGTTGGCATCAGAGGAAGTTTAGTACAAATGTTGGAAAAAAGATTTAGATAAACTCTGATTAGAGTACATAGCCCTAAGATAGACTTTGAGGATTAGTATAGAATAACATTCTAGAATTTTGGTATTGTATAGATTTTTTGAGTTTTCTAAGCAATGCATCCATGTCTAGGTACGAGCAGGTAGAGGTGGCTCTGGAACAGATGTACCTAAGGGTAAAACCCAAAAACACCACTTTGAGCTAGACTCGAACGGGAACTGTTGCAAGACAACAAGCCTTGCTGCACTCTTGGTTATGACACTCCCGAGGGATATACTTAGGATAATTTATATTTTCTTTACAAACCATGTTGAAGTATTTTAATATAAGATGACAATAAATGTCCTTGGTTAGTCCTAAGGTGTATCAAATTGAGAATATGGTGTTGTGATATTATCTAAATGATTTTATGACTACTTTTACTGACACAATGCTTTCTGGTTTTAGTCAATGGATGGAGTCCAAGGAAGTCATAGTAACTTTGAGAATGATGTAAAAGGTGGTAAAAGTGGTGGAAATGGGAAACAAAATGGATTGTTGATAGGTTTAAAAGATATGGTGTTCATTCCAATTCAGTTTTCCAAAAATATGATCAACAACATATATATTAACCAACTCCTGGACTCAACAAAGAAGAGAAAGGTGATGAATGATAAGAGTTCCTACAGTGGAGACCATGGATAAAAGAATCCTAAATTTACGTCATGTAGGAAATGTGGAAGGAGACACCCAGGAATGTGTCTCAACGGAACAAAGAAATGCTTTACGTGAGGGAAAGAAGGATATAAAGTGAAGAATTGGTGAGGAAAAATGAAGAGTACTATAGAAGAAAATAAAAACGGTCCCAAAAATCCATTTATAGTCAAATGACGTAAATGTAGGGGACCTAGCCATTACCCGAGTGAATTCCCTATTCTATAGGATATTTTCTTGTTCAAATAAAAATATATGTGTAAATAAATGGTTGGAGAAATGTTTAAATTTTTTAGTGCTCCTTGTTGATAGGATTACATTGGAATGATTTTCTCTCGTATTTGTAACCTTGAAGTTTTCCATATGAGAATCATATTTTAGGAAAACTTATCTTTTCCCTTGTGGATATAGTTATAAAGAACCATTTTGTTTTATATGATCATTATGTTTGAGGAAATTACATGTTATTATATTTTTGGATGAAAATTCAAGGTATGAGATAACATTTCGGGTTAAAATTATGTTATGGTTATTTTTAGGAATTTATCTCATTTTGGTAATGTTATAAAATATAGTTTTTGAAAAAGGACAACACACAGACCGTGTGACAACCCGTCACGTCGGACAAAGATGTGGGAATCGAACCCACAACCAAAGTGTGATTGGGATTTATCACTTACCACTGGACTACGTGAAGTCCCTGGTTAGTGTGACTAATTATTTTTAGTTTAATGATTTTATTGATCAATAATAAGTTGATTAGGTTCTTATGTCTTATCAAATGAATAACCTTAGTATAGGAAAATGATTTGGTGATTAAGTGATAAATCTTATTTTGGATGACGTTCGCTTTGTTGGGAACACTATATGCCCAAGGAAACTAGAATACTATGGGATTTAATTAAAGGAGTAAGGGTGGATATTTTTCTACATTTTTATTGTGTATTTATAGTGATTTGGGTTATTTATGGAAATGATTAACCTATAATAGAGAATATTTGATTAGGTTAATTACTTTTAAGTATGTGAATTTAAGAGTAGTTGATGTCATTTAGAGATACAATTTAACATGGAAGACTACATAACCAAATTATTCTAAGTTATGTGTTTCAATATTAGTTTTGATTATATTGAAGGATTTTAAGGAAAATTGTTTATTGAATGGCATTTATTTAACTTTTAGGAGTTTTTGGTTTAATTTTAGAAATTAATATTAGTGTTTCTTTCATGAAAGGAATATCCTTTTGTGGGATCATCAGATCTTGTACTAACCATTTTGGTTGTGATTAATCTCTAAAGACAAGGTAAATATATAGTTTATCCTTCGTGTATCATGTGACTCTATAGAAGTTTTTTCTAGCTCTTCCAGTGTGACCAAGTCTTCTTGAATATTAATCATTTAAAAAATAATAATTAGTGGTGGAGATTTATTAAAGAATGAAAATCTACTTAAAAAGTATGTATATCTCTTTATTTTCCTATTCCATCTCGTAAATGAATTCCTCATATTTCTGTAATGTAACGTAAAACAAATTTTATCCGTATACTTTTTTTATTGGGAAACTAATGACCATTTGTCCCATTATAAGTTTGTGGCTTTCTTGTTGTTAATTTTCTCCTAATCATGTTTTCTATCCCTCACCATCAAAACTTGACACTTAGTTTATCTTTCATATCCATGTTTTCCTACATGGAATCCTAGTATGAGTTATCTTGGGTGACCTTTGTACTTATCTTTCTTTTTTTAAGGTGATAGTTTTAATGACTCTTTTTCCGATTTGGGACATTCAATTATATTCCCGAGCACAATTTTAAAAATTATGAGGATGAAATTATTTAGTGGGGAGAATGTAACACCCCAAGCTTCCACAATACGCATCTCTTTGAAAAATACAGTAGCGTGTGTTGTACGCAAGTTCGAGTTCTAACACACACCACAACCAATCAAACTAGCCGTTATGAATAGTAATACCCAATTTTTAAAATTTTATAAATTTTATCATTCAAAATGGGATTCATTTTTCGATTTGTAATATCGAAATTAGCTTAGGGTGAAGTTTTGGTATTTTTCTGAAAATATTCAATTTTTTATGAATAGTGAAAAAACACTGAGTTATAGTTTAAAACTGAATTTTTATTTAAATAATTATTTATTTTATTTACTTTAAATTAAGTTCAAAATAGATATATAATACCTATATAAGTTAAATTTAAATCATTGGAGTTGGTTTAGAATAATTTTAGATATATAAAAAGTTTATTGAACTTTTCACCGTCTTTTACCCACATCCTAGGAGAATTTGGAAATTCACATAAAACATAATTTTACCGCTTCTGTTAGTGGAATTTTTAAAATCCTAGAGACACGGTTAATATCAAGGAGTAAAATTTTGGTCAATGAGATAAGAATAATATTTGGTGAATAGTAACTTTTTACTATTATTTACCACGGTTAAAAGTTAATAGTTCAATTAAGGATAAAAATGATATTAATATTACCTTAACACATGTCCTAATTCTATTGGACAAGTTTATATTGACCTAAAAAACCTTCAGAATAAAATATTATCATTTAGGTCCACTTGGATTAGATTAGGACATTTATTATTATTTAATTCAAAGAAGAGTTAAAAGAGTTAAAATCAATGTTTAATTACTAAATATTTTTTAATATAGGGTAATACATAAGATAAATTAGATTATAAATATTCATTAGAAAGATAAAAATATTTATTACATAATGATATTTTATTTATAATTTTTAGACATTACATAATTTAATTTATTTATGAAACAATGGTGATGCAGTAATTACCTAATTAATGAAATATTAAAATAATTTGTTTTATAAATATCTAAATAAAAGTAATTTGAGACTTTTTATGAATTAAAATAATTATCTAGGTTCATATGACATATTAGGATTGGTTTTATGAATTTTATTATAAGTAATAATGCTGATATGAATTTATCAAAATAAAAATACCCAATCGTGTCAAAATTGACATAAAATAGTTTTTAAAATAAATATTACATTATTAATTGATATTCTATTCATAAAAATCTAAGGTTCGACCAAAGGACTTATATAATGATAGGTGTATCATTAATGGACCTCTTGGGGGTCTTTTGGAGTTATATATTAAGTTTATTAACTATATAATATAAAAATACAAAGAGACATGGTTAATGTCAAACTATTTAACTAAGAGTTAAATATAAATGATAAGGTTAATATAGTTCCCCAAACCTATCTAAAATTTATTGGTTGAAAGGATTTAGACCCATCCCCAACTTAAAATTTAAATAATTCTCTTTGGTGCCATTATAAATTGAATTTGTATTTATTATAAAATAATATTTCTAGCTTTTACAAAGGTGCCCCTCACCCCTAGTATAAAAGGGAACTCGCCCTTCTATCTAATTAATACCTTCAAAGACTTTTGGATCATCCAAACACTGCCCAAATATCCTCTAAACATACCTTGCTTCAACCTAGAGGCCTTAGTTTGATCATAAATCCAACCTATGGATCCCTAATGATCAAATCAAAAGGAAGAACCTGAAGAAGAGGTAATGTTTTCACAACCCTCATTGAAGTTCCTTTTTTCTCCATCTTATTATTTATTTGTTATTTCCATTCTAAAATAATAATTCCATTATATTTTATATACTATGATATTATTATAAATATTTTACAACCATATTCAGTATTCTATCCAGCCTTTGAATGACATGTCACCATACGTGAATACGTACAACCTACCATCTCCATGCCGTGGTGTAATTTTTATTCAATCAATTGTTATTTGGACGGTTATAATAATGATGTTAAATTCATCTAAATAAAAAGTATAACATGATAATTATTCTTTATATATGATATACCATCCAATTATATATGATTTTAAAATCAAAAGAATAATATTATCGCTCGTGCGTACGTACGGACTACCGTCTCCATGAACGCGATGAGATTTATTCCCCATCGTATCCATAAAAGTATAATTATGATTTTATGATTAAAAATAATGTTTTAGGACTTTATATCATTCTGTATATGAATAATATAAAACCTATCCATAACAAACACAACTTATGTAACAAAACATATAAAAGAAAACGAGTAAGTTAACACCCGAAACAACGATAATATTAAGATATTATTAACAAAGCAATGTTAAAAGATCGTATATGATATCATATTAATGTATATGATTCTTTTATAATTCAATAACAATTATTTCACCATTATAAAAGAGGCTAAACTACCCTCGACCAAGGAAAAAGTACAATGTAAGGGGTTTCTTATCTCACTTTTAATTCCGTGATATTTCCATTGTTCACCACTTATTTATTTCATGTGGTGTGTATACATCCAATGTTTGTACTCATTGTCTAATATAATTTAATTCATGTATATTTACATCATCATTTTTTGATATTTCTTTCACGGGTGTATGTTTCATAAGTTACCAAATCAATAAGGCAATTTTAAATTTCAATTTCCACTCATTCGGCTTTATGCATACTTCATTAATTATTTTACTCTATGATTATGTGTGGAATTACTATTCATTTTCTTATGTCATAATTTCCACTCCCCATTCTGTGGATATACTTTTTATTCACATAATCACTCCATTTATAAATTCTCAAGTCATCGGTATGAAATTGATAAGAGTAATTTTTACTCAATCTCCATTTATTGAGTTAAACATCCAATTCATTGGTGTTGTTTTTACAAGAATATGTGTGAATGTGATTTGATTGTTTTACCCTAAATATCCAATCATATTGAGTGTATTTATATTTTTCACACAAAATTATGTCTTGAATTTATCCTTAACCTAAGGATACGACCTTTATGAGAGATTTCATCTCAATTTACATTCCATTGAGCCTCCATTGTTGTTATACACCAAATCACTTTTATATGATGTATATAATGTACTTTGAAATTATATATCATGAATAAATTTATTCTCATGAGATTACAATGTTTTTCTTACCTCAATTATTTGTATTCAAGTGTCTCTCTTTTGGTTAGGAACTCTAACTAAAATATCATTTTAAAATGTTTTAAAGATTTATTATTCTAAATCATTCTCATTAATGTACATGTTTTAAAAATGGTGTTAAGGATTTATTTATATGGACATTAACATTTTCAAGTTAAAATTACTTTTAAATGTTTCAAAGTGGTATGGGACCCTTTGATTCAAAAATCTATTTTAAATGGATTCTTCACAAATAGTGTGACTTTTAAATGTTTTCAAGAAAAAGTGGGATATTTCTCCCAATAGTTTTATTATTATTTTAATCTTTTTAAATATCCTTCGTTATTCTCGATTGAGGTTAATCTAATAAAATAAAGTCTTTTATATTGTATCGAATGAGTTATGTTTGACTATGGATGTGCTATTTGTATACCATTCATGGTTTGTGGTTAAAGTATTTACATTTCGTATGCTATTTTTAATACAAAAGTTTATGTTATGTTTCAAACTTTTCATATGAGGAAAGCATTGGAATTAGTTAGTGACAGGTGGAGTCAGCTATAGCTCTTCGATGAATTGGTAGGTCTCATGAGACAAACTAGTGTCCCAGCACAAGGCCTTTACAAAATCTTATTTATAGTCTTGGTATCAGGCCTTGACTATGTGGTTATGATAGTCTGTAATTATGCATTCCATCATTATGAAATTGGTTATTGATATTGCATGTAATTATTCAACTAGTAGAATATCCATGTGAATAAGTAAATGGCATTATTTAATTTTATTTTTTCCATATTATTCGAATGTTCTTGTTTAAAAAGATTAAGTTTTAGTTATACATTTCCTTAAATGTTTATGATTATTTATGAAATTTTCCACTATATTGTTTTCCTTACTGGGCATCTGATATCACCCCTTTCTATGTTTTATTTTTCCCAGGATGTGAAGAAGTATTTTATGAATGACCTATAGGGATAGTATGAGGGGATATGAGTGTGGACTATGGAGACTATGTTACTGGAGTTTTCATTTTATGATGTAATGTAAAATTTAAGAATGTATCTAGTGATTCCAAAGATACTAAACTAACTGGTCTTTCTAGAATTGATCTTTTGTGATCATGCCAATGTTAGGTAATAATGCACAGAATCTGGGTAACTGGGGTCAGGGTGTTACATACTATGCTTGGATTTTCATGGTGACAGACCCACAATATATCTTTTATTCTCCCCATTAACTATGAAATTTTCTTTGATGTTGAGATAAAATTTTAGAATTTATTTTCCTATATTAAGTGGGACTTCTGTGTGTTCTTGGGAATTCTTTTTGGAGAATTATCAGTGAATTCATATCGTCAAGGTAGGCATGGAAGTGTGATTTAAAATACATGGGGTTTTACTCTATGGTGAAAATATATTCCCCATAAATATAAATGTCTAATATAATTAATTTGGAAGATTGAACTTCTTATAGATTATGAGTTCAAATGAAGGTGTTAGGATGGCCTTGAGGTGTCTAGGTTGTACGAATCTGAGTGAATAAAGAGATTCCCATCTATTTTTCAATGGAGACTGGGAAATGTACATTTAGAGATTTCACAATGAATTGATAGGGGATTAAACCCAAAAATAAAATAGTTTTGAGTTTATTAATATCTATTTTAACAAGGTTTAAATAAATATCATGGTGAATAATGTGTGACTCTATTGGTAGCTAGTTGTCAGTTAATCTGGGAAGTTATGGACAAGGACCTTTATTATAGAGTAGTCAATTCACATCATATTATGGTTGATAGAACTATATTCCTGTTTTATGATATGGTACCCTACTATAAGAATTATTAGACTCATCTATATTTATATACTATTAATTTCAATATTGATCACTCTCCCTCCTTATAGTTAATGACTCAGAGGGGCACTCGATTAATTGGAATACTCCATGAAATAGATTTAAGGTCAATTCCAATAGGCCCATAGCTCTGTTGTTATGTGGGGTTGTGTTATTATCTATATATCATGTTTGTATATGATATTTTCTTATAATATAACAAACTTTTATGGATATAATAACATTGAGAAAGCATGTGACATGGATGATGATATAGAACTTTGTAGTAGGAGAAATATTAATCTAGATTCGGTAGAGACTGACTCGATGGTTGTCCAACTTTCACTCCATGATCTGATTGTTGTCCCTTGGTATTTTATTTACTATATCCATAGATTTAATCAATAATAAAAAAATATATTACCTTACCCCCTACACGGATAGAAGGGAACCCAGAGGCCAATTATTTGTCTTTATGTGTTTATCCACCTAGTATGATTACTCTTTATCAACCTTTGGATCCATCCATCATGGTTGTTTGAATATTTTTATGGGTGATTCTCTTAGGTTTAATAACTTTAGAAATCTCTTATATAATTTCAAGTCTTTGAATTTTAAAAAATAATGAGTAAATTTTTAAAAAATGTTCACAATTATCATATAAAACTTTTTACACCTAATCATTTCAAATTGGACTATTAATATTAACTAAAATAATCCACAATGTATTTCATTATGTCTATGAGGTCAATACTAGTATTATAGAGTCCCCTAAATTGAGATCCTCACACATTAACAAGAGCTATAGTTTGTCATTTCAAATAGTCTTGTAATGTGGCATATCCGCATGCCACTACGTTCTTGTTGAGTTTCTCCACTCTTGCATCCCTTTTTGGTAATAAAATATTTAGTTCTAAAAACCAATAATAATCATACTTTACTCCCTCAGACATACATTAACTGATAATGGATAGTTATACTTTGCATTATATGAAATCATGTTAATATAAGGGAAACATGGCCCTTCCCAATATAATCAGTCATAGATACAATGTTTCTTAATCCTTCTCAATGTCATCTTTATGATATCATTAATATTTTCCATTAATTATTACCAATGGAAAATACATCGTATTATAATTCCTCATATTTTCTAGAAATTTATTCATTATGAATATCTCTTCATGAGGATTAAAAAATGTATTTTTGGTCAGAAAATCATTTAATCAAGTACCTAACATGACAGAAATAATTTAAAAACAATGAAAATTATCTATTTAATGACTTGTAACTCATATGTAAAATTAATAAATTATTATTATCTTTATATTCGTTTCTTTAATATTTAGATAGTAATTTATGACTTATATAATGAATCAGTAAGGATTTATATAAATCAAAATTTTATTAAAAAAATATTATAAAATATACCTCTAATACATTTACAATTAGAAAACAATGCTTATATAATTATATATAAATAATATTTTCTAGAAAAAGGATTCCATAAATATATATCAATACATGTAATTGGTTTTTCAAATTTTAAAATATTATAATGAATTTTGAGACCATCTATCATCTCTTTAATGTCAAATTTAATGGACACCTCATATTGTTGTTATTCTAATTCCTAAATTTTCATCATTGTTAACAATAATATATTTATATTTCATTTCAATAATCAATCCACATTATAATAAGATATCATCTTGAATGAAATGGAAAATACTAAAAAATATAGGTAAAATAAAAATTTCACTCTCATTTATGTATTGAAATATCAATCTCTATAAACATATATTTATCACTTATAGTTCCCTCTATCTATTGAGAAATTTAAATGAATTATTTATTCAATTTACCCTTAAAATATAAATATATTATATGAATATTATTCATGTATTCCTATTTATTTTAGTATATTAGGTATTTGAAATTCTCATTGACACTTAAAATTCAAAACTATATTAGATCGAGACTAAGATTCTATATAATTAAAAACCTTTTATCATTGATTGTAAAAGAAATATTATTTCTCAATTTAGAATTCTATTAATGATATAATTATGGATATGAAAATTTTATTTGAAACCAAAGGTTATATTTTTAAACATTTGATTATACTAAAAAAACTAATAAATGTTATTATTTAATAAATTCCAATTTTAATAAATACAATCAAATCAATGAATGTTTGAAAAAAATATCATATAAAATGTTATTATCACAAAACTTTTAACAAAACCATTATTAATAAACCCTATTGGATAAACTAACTATATATTTTCCAGGATTTTAATAATATTTATTAAAGCATCATCAAAGAAATATTTATTAAAAATATACTGTAGTATTTGAAATAAAATTGAAATAATAGAATGATTATATCAACAAACTATGTCACTGGTAAAAGTAATAAGGAGTACTATTACAAAATATATTTTATTTACATATTCAAAATAATTATCCAAATACTTTTTTATTAAATGAATCCATCCTTAATTAATAGTAATATAAAAAACATGGAATCTATTAATGGTGTTTTATGACATTATACATGGTATTTGACATCTTAAATTAGTATTATCACTCTAGAAAAAATATAAAACTAATTAATATCAATTTAACATAAAAATAATTTCATTAACTTCAATCAACTGGTTCTATTTTAATCATAAAGCATGTTTATTTTCTACAGTACTAAATCATGAAACTCTCTATGAAATTCATACTCTATTGAACTATCAAAAAGAAAAAAATATTTTTCATATCAAATATAGTCTTAATTTACCATCAATAACATTGAACTACAATGATATTAAATTACCATTCATGAAGTGACTAATTATTTCATTATTAACTCTCTTATATGTTCTTATAAAACATCTATTTCCCTCCAAATATATTTTAAAATTTAAAAGACTACGAAAAAAATGTTGAAATTAAATTATACTTCAATTAAAATGTAAAATAAAAATACATGAAATATTGTTTTTTCAACATGTATTTATTATCATTATAGTTTAAGTATAAAATTTTTTCATGGTAACAAACGACCTAAACTTTTTGAGAAAATTCTTATTTTTAGTTTTAATGGGAGAGTTTTTTATTATCTAAGTTACTAATATGGATTTAGTAGTATTGGTGGTATTGAATGTTTTTTAATTTTATTAACATGTTTAATCAAATATTAAGAGAAAATATTATTTATCCTTCACATGAACCCCTGATGAAATTCATGTATTATTATTGGTGGTACATTAAACTAGATTAATGATTCATTTATTACAATGTATCATTATAAAAATGAAATATAGATATTGAATGAGAATAATTTTAGACTAGGTGGAAATGGTGTTAGGTATATTAATATCTAAAATTATAATTTTTAATGAATTTTTAGTTAATAATTTAAAGTTATCTAGTTAGCTAAATATTTATTTCAAAATGGGAGACTGATGAAGATGTAGATTTGGCAATGCGGGGGAATATTTAGACTATATAAGGTTAGCGTAGCTACGTTTTGTTCCGGATAAATTTTTTTATAAGATATATTTGCATAATTGTTTTATCTGATAGATTTTTTTTGTACAAAATGGGAAGATAAAAAAATTATATATTTATTTATCTATATAATGGTTTTGGGGAGAATTTGAATGAGGTATGAACTATTTTTCAGATTATTTTTTTCAAGAAACATTTTATTTAAAAAATAATATGGTTATTACTTGTATCAGTTTTTTATATGTTCATTTATGGTAATAGTATTGTGTGGTGGGAAAATTATGATTAGAAAATGTTTAACTACTACATTAGTTTTATAATGGTATTTTTTTTATTTCCTAAAATGATAACATTTCATGAATTTAATATACCTACTTGTGTTTTATTTTAATTTAAACAATGTTGAATATTTCATAAAACATATCAAAAAATATGGGGTTATTTAGTAAATATGTGGTGATACTAGTGATTTCAATAATGGGTAACATACTAGAAATAAAATAATGTGTCTTGCAGTTTAAAAAAATTGGTTCATAATTCTATCTAAAAATAAAATATAAACCATTATATAATGAGGTTATCTAAATCTAGTTTCATATCTAAATCCATATCATTTTTTGTATTTAATGAATTTTTAGACTCATTCACCTGTGTCGGAAATTAAGGATTTAGATTGTAAATGTAATTATGGTGTATTGGTAATCAGGATGTTATATAGTGAAGTTTCAACTCTTTTATCGGTTATCCTTATATTAAATGTATTGGAATACGTCAATACATTTGAAAATCATTACATGTTTTAAACATTTAAATAAAAAAACATTTCCATACACTTTGAATTATTTCACTCTTCACAAGAATTTTTTGAAATTATATATACTATTTTAGTAAGTATTAGTGATGGATGGAAGATTCCACTAACCATGTTTATTATTTTTTCTAAATGTATATTATCAAATACACTAGAAATGAGAATAAGTTCTCTATAGCTATAACAAAAAGTGTATTTTTTTATGTATTTTCAAAAACACCAATTCATTTAATTAATCTATCTTATTAGTTTTTTTTAAAATAACTATTTAATTCATCATCCCAGATAAATAAATAATTTTCATACTTACTAGATAAATTTTAATTACTCTATTCAATCCCACACCACTGATTTATAATTTTTCACCATCATCTATTTTAATATCATCAAATTCATGTGAAAAAATCCTTATCATTATGAATGGACATAACCAAAATGAATTAAGTGTTGATAAGAATTGGAAAAATAATGATTTAAATATAATTACTATATCGTAGAATATGGATTCATTTTTTATTGATGGTTTTGTGGTGATAAGTTTTTTTGTTATCATTTTTATCTTAGTGTTATAATATGAAACACTAATGATCTGTTATACTTTATAGAATTGAAATATTATTTATATTCCTCAAAAATGAGCATACAATCAAATAGTTTTTACAACCCAATAATTATTTTTATCAACTTCCATAGGTATTTTACTTCGTTATCCATACAAAAATTTGAATGCTGATCTTTCGAATCATTCCCTAAAGGATGTTAAATATGGACAGAATTCATTTTCAAACTCATTTGGCATTTCAATGATTCTTGAGATAATAAATATCTTCTAACTATTATTAATATATATTTTTAATAATAGAATATTTGTAAGGGTTTGTTGATGGTACACTTTTTAGAGTTGTATAAAACTACCCAATCCACTAACGATACATTCTAAAATCATTTTTTAAGAGAATTGATAGTCATTTATTATAATTATTTAGACTGATGAAAAAAAATATTGTAGTATCTAATAATTATGTTTGATATTTTTTGTTTTTTATATTCTATTTCAACCATTTGGAAACATAATAAAAATAATTATAATGAATGTATTCTCTTGAAATAAACAGTATCCCAAACCCCATGAATTTTAATGATAGATAGTAACTTCTAAATTATATTAAAATTTAATAAATTTATAAGATTATAGGATGATGTATAATAGAAGGATAATCAAATGATATATTTGAAATTATAATATTCCATATGGTAATGATAAATCATGTTACAATAGTTTTGATAATATTAACCTTATAATTTAATCAAAAATCAATTGACATGATATATGATTACTAATATGTAACCTAAATTAATATGATTATTATATCATGTTAGAAAATTTGAATATATATATATATATATGTTAGATGAGTCTATGGTATTAAAAATATATTTGATAGTGTCACCTTTAGTTGAAATAAAATTTAAATTTTGAAGGTTGAAATATAATAATATTAAAAATTGATTGAAAGAAACAATTTATATATGATAAAGAAATATAAATCCATTGGGGAGTTCTAAACCTCTTATAATATGATAAATGAGGCCTAGGTAGACAATTAAAACTTGTATTAATGAATGTTGCACATGTTAAGTTATGAGTGACATAATAAATAAAAGGGAATAAGTAGTATAGTATGGGATGAGAAAAATGATTTTTTTTCCATTGGTCTATTAAGGAACTAATATTTAACTTAATGATTATTATTTAAATCCAAACATTCAATAATTAAGTATTAGTAAAAAAATAGGAATATAATATTATACATTACATTGGTTTGGTTTTATTTTGAAATAAAATTTGAGACAATTAACTATTATTATAAAATGATAAATAATATAAGCCCTTAAATGGTGGATAAGTATTATTATATGTCTTACCCTTTAAAAATGGTGGTTTTTACTTCTTTAAATTCACAAACTATATAGTATACTGAATAATATATGTAGTAAAGAAAATATGTTCTAGAGTAAATTAATTGTTGTGATGAAAATAATCTCAGAATAAAATATGTAATATTGAAACATTAAATATAAATGCACCAATATGTTTATATATAGACTAATCCTGGAAATTAATTTTGGTAATAAATGCTAAAAATAAGTTCATATAGAATATAGAATATAAATATAAGATACACTTTTTTAGAATGCTTATAAAATAGAACTCCTCGATGAATTCAAAAAATAAGTACATAGATAATATAAATATTACAACTAAATAAAATACAAGGAAAGTGATAAAAATATTTACTTATATATTATATAAGTGAATGTGAAAGATATTTTCTTTTAGAATATGCATTTGAGAAAATAAGTTCATTTTCATCATTATTTTTTCACTATACATTTCATGTATGCATACCAGAAAAAAGGATATTTCGAATATAAATTTTTAGTGTGACTTGGCTATGTCCACATATATAAAAAATAAGTGCACACATGTAATGGAACCAATAAATACACACTTTATATATATAAGGTCATAACTACAGGAAATTATTTAATTTCCCATATGCATTCTGGTAATATAAAGTCATACAAGAATTAACATAAAGAAATGCATTTATTATATATATAAATTCATATTGGTAATGCATAGGGTAAATTTAATGTCTATATCAATGGATAGAGTATTAATTTCTAATTTATTTTCTATATATGTGAACACATGTAATGGGTATAAGAAAATAAAATCATATTTGAATATGCATTCTGGAAAATAAGTATCAATATGAACTTATATATTGAATAAGTGAATATAGGATATGGGTACACATAAAACTGCATATAGAAATATGTGAATATAGGAATTAAATTATCTTATATAATCATTCCATACATATACTTCCATTGAAATGAATACAAAAATAAGTGAATATAGAAATTGTATAATATTATAACTTATTCTCTATACATGTACCAGAATGAAAATTTTTTCTTTTTAGAGTGTATAATATTCATATAGGAATAATTTTTTATAGAAATAAGATCATTTTAAAATAAAATTATTTCATATATGGATTACCTTTTTTAATTTCTTTGGAAACACAATCATAAGTAACAAAAAATGAAAATAGTGCATAAAGATAGTGGTTCGTATTTGAAATTATATAGAAAAAGGTGAATAATAAAAAGTGATAATAGAATGTCCACATATAAATAAGTTCTTATATAATTTAAATAATTTTCTAAATTCACTTGTATAAATCTCAATGGAAATGCACCCAAAATATGTTTATATAGAA
Source organism: Viscum album (assembly GCA_963277665.1). Lineage (NCBI taxonomy): Eukaryota > Viridiplantae > Streptophyta > Magnoliopsida > Santalales > Viscaceae > Viscum > Viscum album. The sequence continues at coordinate 1,543,459,399 of OY728153.1, read as the reverse complement.
ATAGGGTCAATTTATTTTGTTATTTATACATACAAAAAAATATTTTTCTTCAAATATCTATACAATCGTATTTTTGTATGCACTTATATTTTATATCCATTAACTATTTAACATTGTTAACTATAGTGAAGATATAAAACTTATATATGTTTTTGGTGAATAAAAAAAGATTATAGTGAATATATTATTATAAATATAATATATTGAAATATTTCATATAAGTATTTAATAATGATTGAGCTAGTAAAACAGAGAAAAATTATTAATTTACTACCGATTAAAGGAAACTTGTAAATTTATACTAAAATAATAAACAAATATTATTATTTTAAAAAATGTAGCTTCGTTTTAGAAATTTTTCTTTAATGAAAATGTTAATTGTTCATATATGACCAAGAAATAAGAGAATACAGTTTGATATAATGAAATATCTAGATTTTAAAAATTCAACCCTAGCATAAGAGTATTGAGTATAATAATGATCATCTGAAACTAGTTTAATGAAAACATGTTATTTATTTACTAAATGAGTGATGGTATAAAACGAAACAATAAAATGGAAACATCTTAACAACATACCTTCTTTTAATAAGAAATAAATCTATATGATATAGAGTGGGAAAAACATTTTAGGGAATGAAATAGTTATTTTAATAATTTAATTGTTAAATTGATATACTATAGTATAGAAATGGATAATAAGAAGTTTTTCATACGATAATATCAGGGTCGTGATGAATATTAATATTTTGAAAAAATTTTACTTCAAAAATTAAAATAATTGTACTTTTTATAGTTGTATTAACTTGAATATGTCACGTGGTGTTAAAAATTAACTATTATTAGAGTTTATTACGAAAACCATTTATTTTTTTTTTAAATTTATATTATATGCGTCTTAAACAATTCAGTTAGAATGATAAATATAATAATATAGCTTATATAATATTTAATATAAAAATAATTGAATGAATATTTTAGTATATGGATGTTAAAGAATTATTTAAGACTGGTAGATTCAATAAACTATCAAAACATAACTATAGAATAGGTACATTGGTATGATAATAGTAGTGAATGAACTGTAAAAATAACACATGGACTGAACTATAAAAAATAATCAACACAAGTGAAATTATTTTATCCAATATAAGGTATTGATAAAATTCTTCATGGTTCATACAAATGAATACTGTATATGAACATCATAAATAAATGTATATAATATTAATGATAAATGTAATTTAAAAGTTTAAAAAAACATTAAACAACTCTACAAATAAAACAATTTGATTTAAAAAGTAATGATATTCAAGAGATTTTATATAGTTATGTTGGGGAGTGATAAATGGTATTCGGTAATGATATAAAAATATATAAGTATTCTTTTTCAAGAAAAAAAATTAGAAATTTATTTCTTAGTTCATTAAAAAACATGATTACTGCATGGTACTAGAGATAATAGTATGATTTTTTAAAAATCATTATTTTATATTAATATATTTCATAAATAAAAAACCAAAAATGGTAATGACTTGAATCATTGAATAATAATTATTATAAAATTGAAAACATTAAAAAAATAAAATTAAATATTTGAAATGTTTTGGTAAATAATCAATATATTGTTGAAGGAAAATATTTTAAAACCAATAAATTAAAAAGATAAGAAATTGAAATTCTTAAAATATATCTAGTAAGTAAACATTAGTCGAATAAATTATAATAATTTTAGTGCATTGAAAATATAAAAATATTTTATTTTATTAATATTGAATAAACTATATTTAATATATGAATATATATATATATCAATATATATATATATATACAAAAATACAAACATACATTGAACGAAAACTCTGATAGTTGGATTTTGAAAGTATAAAATATTGAATTCTCTTAGAAAAGAAGTGTAATCTTTTAAATATAAAACAAATCATCGATAGTATTCCCATGAAAAAGTGTCATTTCACCAATCATATACTAAAATATCAATATCTACTATATGATTTCAAATAATTATACCCAAATAGGTTTTACTAATTTCATTGAAGAAGAACAACAATAATATAACAATAAATATTAAAATCGATAGAAAATTTATCTAAAGGTACTTATTGAATGTAAAAAAACTAACAAATATGAAAACATACTAAAAATCAATAATAATAATATTTTAGAAAATATGAAATTACTATAATATTTACATGAAATTTAAATAAAATTGATTTAGCAAACTAACGACAAACACAAAATACTAACTGTGAATTGAGAAACTCAATGATATAGTGTCATGTTTTTTGTTCCACTGAAAAGTCATCAATGGATTTACATATAAACTCCACACTCCTCATCATTGGTGGATTGGATTATTATTTCATTTGATGACCATCAAATTCAGAATTAAAGAAGAGAAAATGGTAAAAATATAACACAAAAGGTGATAAAAATTCATCGAGAGGAAATTATTTCTTAGGAGACTGCATCATTAGATTCAAATTATGATATAAAACAAGTAATAACTGTAGAATAGTAATATTTAATCTATTGTAATAGGAAATCATTGAATAGTTATAATATTGTTATATATGTATAGAAGGCTAGTTTTTTTACTGTGAAACTATAATGTTGACACACCACCTTAGACACTCATGTATCCATATGAAAGAGATATAATAACTACTAAAGAGAAAAAATTAAAAGGAATTGATAAATTACACGTAATATAATATATTCAAATTGAATGCTTGAAAAAATAAAAGTGAGAAGAAAAAAATAAACCTTTAATTTCAATATATTAATCAAGTATATTAATTTATAATTATTAATTAACTCATGTATTGAAACCCATTTTTATAGTTCAACCATAATATATGAGAAGATATATTTTAAAATAATTTTTCATTTTTTTCCTACTAGGGTTCCAAAAATAAAATTGTATTGATTTTCTTATATGTACATTTAGGATTCAACTATATATCAAAATTCATTTGATGGAAATAATTCCACACAAGGAACCAAATACTGAAAAGATAATTGGTGGATAATATGAAACTATACAAAAAATGTTTAAATTAGTGGAAAACACTTATGTTAAAACTATAATAATTTTTAAACATATATAGAACAACATTGAAAAAAGATGAATCATGGTTATCATATAAGGTTACTTGACTAAATAATTGGTACCTAAATATTTAAGCAATTAATATGCAATATCAGGGAGAGGGGGAACCTGAAATTTCTATAAAAAATTAATCACTAGCTTTTCAAAAAAATAAAATAATTATAAATATAAACCAGAAGATTGTCTACATTATTAAAAAAATAAAAAATGGGGGAGAATAATATTTTTTTCTAAGTATAATGTAATAAATAAGAATCATTTATTTATATATATAGAAATTTTGAGATAATCTATCATAAATTGGAAATAAATTACAATTTAGTCGTTTTACTCATATTCTTACATGTTTTTTAGAAAAAAAATCATTCATACACCACAAGTATATCATAGGCCTAGTTTATATGGATGATTAGGTTCATAAAAATCATTTTAGGAAAAGAGAATAAAAAATTATTTTCTGCTTGTTAATTTTTTCCAAATCCTTTGAAGATCCAAAATTGCATGGGATAACGTGGGGAATGCATTAATAAAAAGGGTGAGAAGAAAACCTAGCATGAAAAGAAACATGATTATGAAATATAACATGTGATTAAGAATTATAACATTATATCATAAATATAAGGATCATGAGTAATCCCATAAAATAATAATATAATTTAAATATTACCGTAAGATCAAGGTTTCATTATAGATGTGGAATCAATATAAACAATTACATTGACATGAGTAAAGGATAACTTCCAATATAAAATAACATGATAGAAAAAGTACCAAAATTTATTAGGTTTTATCCCTAATACAATATATTATATATCATGAGACTATATATTTACACAATTCATTGGAGTGCTATTTGGTTCCACCCATCATAACATGATCATGATCTATGAGTGCAAAAGAAGTTAATAAATCACAATTCATAAAATGAAAATTAGCCCTAGAAATTAAATGGTTTCCACTATCTTTATTAATGTCATATTCAAATAAATATCATAATTATGGAATTTGAAAAATGATCACAGGGATCTTATTACCCCCTAAAATGAATTAATAATAATCTATTCATATATTTGAGATACATGTATACATAATTTAAAATAAATCCATTAAATTAAAGGATTTTTTCATTAATGAAATTACATTAAAAATATTATCACCATTTTTTAGAAAGGAACTTTCTCTTTTTGAGTAACATCAAAGGATGACATATTAGATGTAAAATGATTTTGAAGATAACTATTAAAATTTAATAAGAAAAATATCCTTTAATATTAAAAATAATTACATAAAATATAATAATTTCTTATAAATTTTAGAATATTTTTATATAACCTATGCAATCATAAATTTTATGCTTTTAAAAATTGAGTGTTCATGAAGGAATAAGGGTTTTATTCATAACGAATACATTAATAAAAGAATGGTTCATTTATATTTTTTATGAGGAAACAAAAAATTTATTTATTTAGAAAATTATGGGAATATTCCATTTTAAAAAATAAAAAATATTATTAAAAGTAAAAATGAATTTGAGTAATCACATTAAAACATATTTCTAATTATTTATTGGAATATATATATTTTTATGAAACTAGATTTTCGTCCAAATTGTGACATAAAGTCATATTTTTTGAAAAAAATCTAAATTATTTTAGAATAATAAGTAACTAAAAGGAATAATTACCTAAAAAAATAATTAATATCTAGAAGAAAATAAACAGGAAGGTTTTTATTATTCACTGATCAATTATTTTCAATAAATGGAAATTCAAGAATAAGCAACCGCTAGTAAAATGAAATTGATATATAATCCCATACAGCTATGGTGACAATTGATTCATAACTTACCATGAAATAATTGGATGAATTTTTACTTGAAATATATGTCTCAAAGAAAGATGTTTTCAGACAAAATATATTCAATGCTTGTATCATTTCATTGATAATTAATCAATGAAGTGATTTTGAAAAAAATAGGGAAGTCCACAAAAAGAAGTTAAAATAAATTCATAAATAAATCAAATGTAATTTAACATAAAATCATGGCCTAAAATAATCAATGAAGTATATATATAACCCAATGAATTAAAATGGAGTCAAGAAACTAATTACCTTGTGCTTACCTTTTGTTTTCACTTTTTATCATCTTTTATATTGAATTAAAACATGTTATTAATTAATAAAATAATTATATTATTATTTATAATATCATATATTATCCTTTAATAACATCTTAAATGTTTTTTTTAAAGTCTTAAAATATCACTAATGTTTCTATTTTTAATTTCCATGTTTTGACTCGGAAATTTCATCATGAATATTCCAGAACAAGAAAATAGGTTATTGTTCCATCATATCAAGAATTATATTAATGTTATAAGTATATATTTTTTCATTATATGTTAATTTATAATCATTATTAAATTATAAACATGTATAATAAATCATATTGCTTCGGGGATATGGTTGGTTGTATGTATGCATGAGCGACATTAACATTTCTTTATTGAGTGGGAGGGTAAGGAAGTGAATTGGGTATCAATTTACTAGAATCAATATAATGTAATATATATCACAAATATAAACTATATATATATATATATATCATTTTTTACCTTCCATGTAAATATTTACTGAAAAATGGCTAACAACACACCATGAGGTGGTAGTTTACTATTCACATGAATGATGTTACATTTATTCAATATATTTTAATTTAAGAAATTATATGATATATTTCATTTAAATAATTATTAATTTTAAATTAATATCTTTTATAAATATTTAATTAATATTTATTACATTTCATGTATGGTGTGAGTGAATAACAAATCTCATTGCATCGCAACATGGTTGTCCACCATCCACACTAGTGAAATTATCATATTCCCCACTAAGTGGAAGGTATGAAGGTATAAATGATATAATTATTATATATGTATAATTATATCATAAATTCTATAAAAAAATATTAAATATCTCATTATATTCATACGTGATAAGGGGTGATTGAAAAAGGATTATGTTGCTCTCTATGGCTATAGTCTTCCATGTAGACAATCAATCATTATTTTCCCATTTGAGGGAGGATGAGATGGTTTTAGTTCATGAAATTAACATATAAAAATCTATTTATATGGATGATACTAGGGTTAATATATCACCATATTATAATAATATTTGGAGGTGTATGAAGTTATAAAATAAATCTCCTAGTTAAGGACTTTACCAATTTGTTGGATAATATCTTATGGTTATCATTGAAATCCTTCCTAGGATTTATTTATGACCAAAAAATTTCATCTAGGATGATGGTATGGTATTAGGGAAGTTATTTTGTTTGGTATTGGCTGATCTAATGAGTTTTTTATTTGTTAATAGAGAGGAGTGGGGGTGGCCCTTTGTAAGTGGGGAAGATGACACACATTGAGTTTTTCAAAATGATGAATTCCACTCATGATTTTACTATTAAAAATTGATTAAAATTTTCAATTCTTAACAAAAAATGATATATGGTTAAAATATGACAATGAAATATGAAATATATATTTTTTGGAAATTTTTAGCCCTTATTTTTTTAGTTTATCCACCTAGTAAACCAGTAATTAATCTAACCATGGTAAATAAATTTTACGGTTTTCGGTATAAATTGTGGTCAATAATTAAGTTTAAATTATAATATAATATAAATTATATTTATTTTAAATATGTTGTATATTTCTCTAAATTCAACTCACATATTTGATATCTTCTAATTTAAAATTATACACGAGGTCATGTCGAAAAAAAGTTTTCTCATGAAATGTATTTTCTAGGGAAAAATGATCTCACATTTCTAAAAAATATTTTTAGAGGATTGAAATAAATATATACTAAAATATAATATAAAAATGATATAAATGTAATTAATTGTATTTAATATTAAAAAATAAATATTTTTTTAATTTGAAATAATATTTAATTAATAATGGGATCTAATTTGTTGAACGTAAATTAAAAATTTATAAAAATAAGAATTTTTAGTATTCAATGAAAAAGAATTATTTTCCAAAAAATACCAAAATTTCACCATAAGTTAATATAGATGTGGTTTTTTAGAAAATAAGGATTGTTTTGTCAAATAAATTTTATAAAAATTTTAAAATTAATTTTAAATTATTTTTTCAAAGCGCTATTAAGAAGCCTTTTAGAAAAATTAAGTTTTCAGAAAATGTTTCTTTTTATTTAAAATAATTCTTCTTTTATTTCTTATAAATAGATTATGATTAAATATATATCATTACCATGTAAACCATATAATTTCAATAGTTTATATAGACTTATTCATAACTTCTAACTTAACATGTAGGTTATAGTGGTCACATTTAATAGTGTATCCAGTTTTTTTTAAACCTGTGGTGCTACATACAACATAGGTTATCGAATATATATAATTTATTTGGAAACAAAAATATAATATAGTATCAGAATGTAAAATTATCTTATAATCATGGTTAATTTGTAATAAACTGTACCCAACATGATAAACCTATACTAAAATCTCAAGGTGTTATAGAATAACAAACAAGAGTAGTTCAAAAGAGGAGTATAATGGAAGGGAGGTGATATTGAGAGGCTCAAGAGGGCACAATATAATCATCAGCAAACATCTGATTAAGGATAATTGTTTTGGGATTTATAGAATCAATAGGAGACTAAATCTTGAGGTTGATATGAGGGAGAAGATGGAAGAGTGGAGGTGTAGTGGTGTGAAAATTAGTGAGGGTATGAAAAAAGGAAACAAAAAGAGTTCTATATGTACATTGGGAATGGAAATAGTTACACGTGTACCCAGAGTGGTGAATATTTATATAACTATATATTTTAATTGTGTATTATTAAGTAAATTTGCTGTATATATAATACATTAACATCAATTATTGGGATTTTCAATATCTAATACCGATTTTATATTTTTGTAGTCATTGTCATCTGTCATAGGTTGATAAATATTTTATTGTATACTAGTAGAGGTTGGAAAAAATTTATCTATTTTGTTTGATGAATTTCACTATTTGGTTATCCTCATAGAATTTACCAATTTTTAATGGATATAAGTGTTCAAGTAATTATCTCAAAATTTTATCAGGCACACATCCTCTAATAATTCAATATTGACATGTATTAAAATTAATGGGATAAAATAATAAGTAAATAATATTAAATTTATTTTCTATAATACCCCATAAGTCTCTATAATAATTTCACAAATTTTTTAAACAAATTTTATTATAGGGCTTAATAGTATAAACACATAATATTTTAATGGTCCAGTGCATTCGGAGTAAAGGTACATAATAATATAATATAACCTATTAATTTAAATAGTTATTTATAAAAGTATTAATATAATGAATTGAAATATTATAAATTCATGATAATATATATGGATATACATAAAATTTAATCATGTGGTAATATCCCGACAATGATGTTAAAAAAGAAACCTACATAAATAATTAATATAAAATTCCATGAGACCATCGATAGTATCAAAAGATCATAACAAAAAAAATTATGTGGTATTATATTCCAAAATAGAAAAACTCAAATAAAAATCATTCTATTTTTTTCATGATTCAAGGATATCTATTCATACATCAGAATTTAGTCATATTCGATCACTACACATGCTCTATATGTCAGGTCAGGTGATATATAATAACTAACCAAAAAATTGGAGAACTGTATATTCCCATGTCTACCCATCACACCAATACATATAAAATAATCTTGGTTCCACATAAATATAAATTATTTTTATGTGATTAAACATAAAAAATACTTCATAACATGTCAGTACATGAAAAATATATTTTTTAAAAAACAATATGATTAAACATAATTGAATCAAGTGTTAATAATGAAATAAGCATGTTAGAAAAAACATATAAAATAAAGAATATTTTACAGTAACGTTATTTCAAAACCCAATTTTATAGATATCAATTATTGAGATTAAATATAATGGAACAATCCAGAATACATTTATGAGACATTCCTTACCATTATTGTATATAATAAAAAAATAAAAAAATGAAAAAGATGATTATGAAAAATAAAAATAACCATTATAATTGGGGAATAGTATTGTATAAATTTAACATATTGATAAATAATAATTAAAAAAATATAGTATAAAAGATAAAAAAGATTACATGAAATAGTGGTGAGATTTTGAAGAAATATATCTACCATAAGTCTTGATACACTTCAGATACACCTCTAACATCATTAATAATAAAATTAAATATTATAATTAATTATTAATTAACATTAATCAATTTTTTTACATATTATTTTTCCCTAATGATCATTTTTATTCATTTCTAAAAATTTTGTTATAGAATTCTTCTAGTAATGATCATTGTTTATATTGATATTTTTTCCTTAGTATAGTGGTATCAACATTTCTTCTCTTTTTAAGAGTCCATAAAATTAGAATATTTCATTTAAAAAATATATATGAATTTTCATAAGATCAATAGTTCCCTAATTTATCAAGGATTGGAATAATTTATGACCTTAGTTGAATAATTTCATGAGTTGTTTATAACATAAATTTTATAATATATGGCAATTTTATTTAATATAATTATGGCAATACAATTTCTCCCTTAGGAGGAAATATTTTTTATATAATAATATCATTATTCTTTTTATTGTGTGTAAATAACACGTATATAACTATAAATGAATAGTATTAATATATGTGAAATGAATCAACTGATAATTGAATAGAGTATTAAAATAAATAGATATAAAACCAAAATATATATTTTATATGTATAATTGAATTAAATATGATTTAAAATAATTATATTTTCCCATTAAGTATGTTAAATATAATTATAACAATGTTGGAAAATAATGAAAGAATATTATGTCAGATTGGAGTTTGTTACCACTTCTTTTAGAACACTGATTCCATATATTGGTTAAGTCTTATGCGGATTAGTTTAGTTGAGACTCGGATATTCACAACATCAAGGATATGATTTAGAGAGGTATTTTGGTATATTTTTTATCATGTAATGATTTTAATATGTGATTACGAATCATATGTTATGTGGTTATTTTATATTTGAAGGAGATGTGTAATTTTTGAATAAAAATTTATATAATTATTGATTATAATGTTATTTTTTATTAATACTCAGAAATTTTTTCCTAGTATCTAATAAAATGTCTCAAGATGGGTGAATTTATCACATAATTAATTTATGTCCTTAAACATCACCAGTATTGTTACCTTATTTAAAATAAATTTTATATAATAATGAAAAATAGTGATGAAAAAGTTTTTTATTGTTTCAAGGTAACAATGGGAAATAACATACTCATTTAAAAAAAATCGAATTTGGGTTTGGATATTTAAAAATAAATTTATTTTTATCCATGTATACTTATAGTTAATATAAATACCCCAATCTCACACTCATTGATATAGTACTAAAATAATAAAACACTTCATTTTTTGTTTTAATACAGAAATATGTGACCTACTTTTTTCATAAAAACCTTACATCATCCAAAGGAAATATTAATCCACTTACATACCCAATGAAACATTATGTTTGTATTTTTAGAGAATTAGGAAAAACTCTTAAATAATAATACTCATTTCTTCCATTCTCTGGTCGTCCCACTAAACCAAGTGATCGTAATTAACCATATGAAGCTATTTTAGGAAAAATTCATTTAACATCAGTCTCATAAACCCAGGGAAAAGGACATAGAAAAAGGGGGGTGCCAAATTTTTAATAAGGGGAAACATAAGAATAAAAAGACTAGAATATGGGTATAAGGAAATAATCATAGTGAAAGTGCATGATAAAATATAATTCCAATCCACTAAACCTGGATTAATAAATATGTAACATGGTATAATCTTTAACAATGGTATGATTCAGGAGAATCAGTAATCGTGAACATTGTGATGTAAATCACAATCAATGGAATCATTTAAAACCCATAGAAAGTATAAAAAATGAATCGGTAACTCGGAACATCATCTTCATGACCAATTTCTAACCCATCTTAGAAATTACTAGATCCAGGATATATCCATAGGAGAAACGCTCTAGTAATTCCATCATTATTTATTCAAAATAAAAGGTACATTATGAAATGCATTAGTGTGTTAGATGGGTTCAAACATTATATAAGCTATATCAGGCTCACCATGTGTTATCTGGGTTCACCCATAAAATAATCTATTTTAGGAGCACTCTGTGATATCTAGGGTTTCCCTTTTTATAAGATATATCCAACTCACCCATGAGCTAGGATAGGGATCATCCTGGGATATAATTTGTTTTAGGCTCACCCACTTATCATTAATAATTTACCAGTACAATACATGAATAAAAAATTTAGAGTAAATCACTTTGCAATCATAACTTGAATCATTGTTCTTTTAAAGATTGATTAACCTAAAAAAAGGAAATGAGTTCCAGGAAAATATCATAATTTATGAAAATAACGAATAATGATGGTATCAATACAATATATCCCTTGTGAAGTGTAATTAACATGAAGGGTTTTTGATGTTGAATAATGGAGATTACATTAATATATCATTAAATAGATTATTTATTAAAATACACTTTTTGTTTTCAGTAACATAAAATGATATCAATATAAATGGAAAATGATTTGGAAAGAACGCATGAGATATATCTTGAAGAAAATATCCATTAAAGTTTGTAATCATTTATTAAAAATCAATTTATTTAATATAAATTAAACAAAACCTTTTATTTAAAAAACCTTTGATACATAAAAATTATTCATTAAATCATTTATTTTAATCATTTGGAGGTTTTGATAGTGGAAGGTTTCATTCATGTTGATTACATGAAAAAAGATGCTATTCAAATTTTTATTGAATATAAAAAAGTAATCCATTTAGAAAAAGATATATATATTAATTTTAAAACAATTTTAAAGATAATATGGTGGGTAAAATAAGATATTACCCTGCCATGATCTAAGTATCTCTAAGAGGGGGATGTGGTGAATCAGGGATAACTTTTTCTTTTATGTTTCCCTTCTTAAGAAACAATCATCACCACCTATTAAAGATTTATCACTTTGAAGGAAAAATAATCACACATCCATATGAAGACAATTTATTAAGGTTTTCTACTCAAAAAGAGAATATATGTCCTTGATATGGTTTGTACACAATCCAATACCACAAAATTCCCTAGAAAATAATAATTTCATTGGGGATACAAAAAATAAGATATTCCCTTACACTTGTGTATATCTATTTTCAATACAATATTTTAGGTCCTTCGTGTAGCATGAAATTATGGAATATAATTTTTTGTTACAACTTATAGAACTTCCACCAGATTCATCAAAACATGTTTTTTACTACCTTGATAGAATTCACAAATACAATATTTAAAAAAAATTATATGCATTCATACCAAGATGTTGGTAAGAACATCTTAAAATAATGGTTTTGATGGCTCAGTTTGATTCTTCAGTACAATTTCTCATTTTATAAATATGAATCTTCCAGAATACCATGGGGAAAATTCTGAACTTCTTATATCTCATTCTATAAATCCAAGTATAATTTTCTATTCCTACTGACTAGTCTGATATGAGAACCCACTGAATATGAAATTTCTTCTTCTCCATTTTTTTGGAAAACTTCCTCAAGAATCCTCAATCTGTAATCTTCTTCACTCTAAAACATTCACCACTTTATCCTACCTTCTCTTCATTTGTGAACATTATATATGTTTAAAAGTAAAATGTACTTCCTACTATTTATCGGTACGACAAACAAATTTTATGCGGGAATCTAAATGGTTTTCTTATTAACCAAATTTCTTAATAAATAAATTTTACTTTATTATAATATATTTATTTGACTTATTAAGTGCTTCTCAGCTCATCTTAATTTATCTTTAGCCCTCTCAAATCTTCTAACAACATCATCTTTCTTATTTCTCTCTAACCATTCTTCAATATGAATTCGATTATCTCTATGATTTATTCATTATTATAAAGACATATTTATAGAAGTAGATTTGTCATTATTTTACTCTTCATCCATTGATTATAAGAAGAAAAAATGACTTTTCATTACTATGCTTTGTATCGACCGCAATAAAAACAACCCATAAAACCATTCTTCCATAAACATAGTCATAACTTATAAAGAAATCATTAATTCTCATTAACACTCCCACATTAGCCTTGAAACTTCTTCAATAAACATCAAGAACCTCACCCCCTTGAAAACACCTTTTCATCTTTAAAGAAATATAAATTTATTAATTTATTCTTATTGAGTATCATATATCCAATGAAGTTTAATTTTGGAATACTTTTATCAGTGTAAGCCATTACCTAATGGACCAGTCCCTGCATTAATCTGATATATCAGTGTCATACCAATTATTCTTGACCCATTTGATAAACTCACTCAATGATTTTGTTCCATTTCTATTGATCCAATAGTGAAATACCATCAATTCATTTTTATTAAAACGTTTTACTTCATTGTTGATTGATTTGTGGTCCTATTTTACATTAGTCCCAAAAAATTATACTTTGTCATTGATCCACAAAATTTTTTTGGCCTATGCTTTTCTCTTATAACCATTATGACTTCATATGATTTTTGTTATTGTTTCTTTGATGGTTTGATGGAACAAAACATCTGATGAGTGATATCCGCAACAACTTATTTCCACCTTTGATTATGGTGTTAACATTTACCAACAAATTTTTCCAAATATTTTATTCCTTTTGGTATATTAATTTGACTGAAAACCAGAATCATAATCTTCTCACATTCTGAACAAAACATTACAGGATTTAAAAAAACTGTGTCCAGTGATCTCACACCAATGAACTGAGACCATAAATCGTTGAATTTATTATTTTATAAAATAGTGATTTAAATTAGAACTTATTCATGATTGTGAAAAAAATTAGTGTCAGAATATCTATTTATTACATTCATTGTGATGTATTGTAAGTTCATATAATTCTAGAAATAATATTTCTTAACAAAAAACTCTCAACATGACTGGCATCACTTGTTTTACCCCTTTAATTCACAAGGCATACATAACAAGTCTTTCAGCCAACATATGATATTTCAAAAATTACCAAATAATAAAGCATTAATAGATCTATTTTGTATCAATTTAGAATCTGAAACACTTCCCCATTATGATCAATCTAATATATTTAGATCAAATCTGATTCTAATGAAACTTTTCACATAGATACCTTCTTCACAGACTGATGGACTTTACTAACCATTTTTCATCCAATGTTCCCACTAAACTTGTAGGTTTGATCAAAACCTTTTTAACTATTAGGTGATTTATTTCCATTGAAAAAAAATTAAAATAACATAATCACAAATCAATATAGAAACATCACCTATAACTCTGGTTTGGTACAATAAAAATAGCCTTTAAACCTATAGTTATAAGTTATACCGATGGTTTTTGGAACCGTGGCCTTTAGAGGAGTCGAGATAGAGTTACACCAATAGTTTCTATAGAAACCTTATTTATATACATAGATATTTCCATAATACCCATGGTTTTTGTTTAACTATGGGCGTATATCTATACATATGATTAACAAAACCATGGTATATATTATCACACCATACATGATATACCCATGGTTCATTGAATTGTGGGTTTAAATACCTCTCCCAAATATGTAGTAGCATCCTTCTTTCAATTCAGAACTATTAAAAAAATAAAAACTACATATAAACAAGAATACATGGTTTATATAATAAGTGAATGTAAATAATTGATATACCTACAAATAAAATAATTAATTTATATAGAAACATGGGTAAAAAAGACATACTTAATCAGCCAGTCAACATGAAGCAGTTTAACCAAAACTCATTCTAGTTCAGTATATTTTTGATGGTTTATGAAATATACCATGTTTTCCTCCATTTCACATTGAATTACTTCTCAGACTATGAGAATATAATTTTAGAACTATCAATAATTAATTTTAAAACTACTTCATGTCACCTATACTAGGTTGTACCCTGGTTTATGATGTTCGATTCCAAAAAGAGAATGATGTGACCAATCCTATTGAAAAACTTATTTTTATTAGGAAAACACAATTAACCATTGTGCAATATTATCAATAATTTTATGATATAAGAAAGTGGTATGAAACATATTTTTAAATGGAGTTTTATAGTTCTTCAATTCTCTCGAGGAAATATGTAAAAAACTATTATGATCCAAAAATGTAAATTGAGAACAAAAGATTTCATTTGGAAAATCCTACACATATTAATGAGAAACATGTGTTAGAAATCACATCATCATTTCAAAATAAAAATGTTATTGTGGAAGTCTAATTACATGATCCAAGCTGGGCTGTTTAATAATTATCAACATCAAACGAAACATATATCTCAATACACTCATTTTGATCCAACCTAGATAATTAGTAATAAATTCTAATACTTGACCCATAACAGTGATTGAGTTTCTCTCTATCTCTAGTGTGTTGAACTACTATACCCACATATAGTAGTATTGTTGTATTTCTAGTTGATTCATGATCATATTAGAGAATGGAATTTATGAATGGTGATTTGATGTAAAATAATTGAAATAAAATTTCACTAAAATTAATGGGAGGTCCCTAAAGGTTTTACTACGAATTTTAAGCCAAACTATATAGTGTATTATAGAGTATTTTTTGGAACAAATGAATTTCTATAATTGCATTTTCATGGATTCTGATCATCAACCCATTAATATATAGTAGATAAAGTTATGATATTACATTAACAAATAGGTTTTTAATGTGAATTTACATTTATTAGTCCTAATGAATTACCATTTTACCACCTTTTAAAAATACATATATATTACATGGTCTCTAATATATCCTCACTATAATTTATAATGTCCTTAATCCATAGTCTTGGTAAATTAAATTTAAATCATTGAAATTCCCAATACCGCCCTAGTTATTCCATTTTTTCATGGTCCTCTCATGGTTCATATATAGTAATTACTTAGTTAGAATCTAATATAGGAATGACTAGGATGGACTATGGATGATGGGATATACCCATAGGCTGGCACAAGTATTAGAGAATCAAGGAATTACAAGTTGGGAATGAATTTTCCCACAAATAATAAATTCAAATAATAATGTAAAATAAATAAAATTTCATGATGAATCATCTATATGTCATACGTCGATGAAAAAAGAAAATAAAATAAACATAAAAACATAGTATAAAGGATGACAAAAATGAAACACGCAAATTAATCACTACAATACCCCAGTCCCCCTCCCCTATAATAAAATTTTTATATCAACCTCTAATTATATTCTTTCCCCCTTCATAGAATATAACTACCCTTAATTTTTTTAATTTGGTTGAAAATGGTTATTTCTATTTTGTCCAGTTCGCACTAATTTTTTTGGTACACATCAATTTTTTTTATTTGATGCCAATTCCAATTGATTATGTTCAATTAAATTAAGTTATGCTTTTTAGTTATTCATTTTCAATTTTATTTTATTTTATGAATTCCCATTCATTTTAGTTTTTATATAATATTATAAACAAAGAAATGTTGGTTCGTTATTATTTGATACAAGTTTGTTTGGTTCATTATCATTAGATTTAGTTTTAATTGATATTAAGTTGGAAAATTACATTCATTTGGGTTATAAATTAGTCATTGTGATTATATTTGGTTCATATATGTTTGGTTTATTCATGTTTAGCTCATGTTTGTTTTCTATCATATTGTTTTCAATGCATTATATTTGGCCCGATTTTATTCACTATTAGTAATATATGATTAGTTCAAGTATGATTTGTTTGACTTTCTCCAATTTGGTTTCATCCATTTTATTTCTCTTTGGATTCTATTTTCTGGATTCTGATCACTCTATATTTATTTAGATTGATCTAATTCACATTCATAACAGTAATTGTTTTTTAGTCTTTAAATGGTTTTTCAAAATGATTGATTTTATTTTTTATGGGGTTTTAGTCTATCCATTTTGGTTTTGTATGGAGCCTCATTATTCAGTCAAAGTAGTTTTCATTTTAATATTATTTATATAATTTGGTTTGGTTTCTTGTGGATCATATTGGTTAACTCATTTTGATGAAATCCTAATTGAGGCAGGTCATGAGAGGTCTAACTAGATTATACTGATTATATATTCTTCACTCGGGTACGACATGATATGATTTGTTTTAGATTGGATTAATTTTAATTAATATGTTTGATATAGAATAATGTAATGTATTCCAGAATCATTTATGAATATTTTTTATTACTCTATATAGGTTAATACAATTAAGATTAGTTTGGTTTTCGTACCTATATTATGTCATGTTTCATTTAATTTAGTATAATTCAATATAGATAAATATTGTATAGGTTATATTAGTTTTCATCATGTCTGTTTAAGATAGTTATTCTTAGAAATCTACATTACACTTTAGAATATAAACAAGGTGATAAAAATAATAAATCAATGATCTATTAAATTTATTGGCCAAAGCATAAGGGATCCTTCCACAAACTCAAGGTGCTTTTATTATGATGATGAAAACATGAATCATCCAACTACCATTTTCACCCATATTAAAATTTTTAAATATTTAAGGACACCTGGTCCCTATGTACACATTTTCATTTCCAACTATGTATAAAGGGATCCATACAAATATTCTTATACTCGCGTGTTATCCTTTACTATACAAATGTATGCATTTTTCATATATATACATAAGCCCTCATAGCCCCAATATATATATTCATACCTCCATGAGTGAATATGTTTATATGTGGGGGATTATATATGTATATAACTACCTATTAATACATATAAAAGTTACCTCTGATAATGGAAACCCAAAACCACTACAGTAGGTCTAAAATACTCTAGAAAAACACCAAAAACAAAAACCCCAAAACCCCTAAATAAAAGTGGTAAATAATTTAAATGGGACAAAACATACTTAAAACCAATGGAGATCCAACTTCCCTTGATAACGGTGGATAAAAATGGACTTAATGAGACCCAAGATCAATATACATCTTGAATCGACCAAAATAAAAACCCCAAAAAATGAGAAATGATTCAATTATAGAGACTATAAGTGAAATAAAAATTGAAGTGGAAAAAAATACCACATAAGATGATCTATCATAAATAAAAAACAAGAAAATAAAATAGTAACCCTTCAAACATTATATCATCGGGAAAAAATAGAAGCATCCACTAACTTGGTGTCCCTAAAAATCAAAACAATATTAATATTATTATATAAAAAATCCCTCTGACCAAAAATCCTATTGAAAAAATTAACATAGAGGTACAAAAACATCCAAAAAATGATAACATAAATTAATAGGCAACTTGGAATTCCATTGTATAATATACCATGAAATAATTTTCTAAACTTTTAAAAAGAAAAATTTATTTCAAAACTTATATAGTGTATCATCATTTCATGTGTAAAAAATTATAATACAGAAAAACTATATATTATGTTACCCCATAAAATCCTTCATTTTTATACAATGGGTTTTTGAATCAAAAATAGTTATTTATAAGAGCATGTAATTCGGTAGAAAACCAAATTTTGGTATATTCAGATACACTTCAGTTAGATACAACAATAGATTGGATAACTAATAGATGAAGGACTTTCCCATTTATTCCAATACATTTTAGTATATGGTATAGATAATATAATAATAAGTATTAAAAAATTAAAATCTATGATTTATTATCCAGCACATCCGGAAAAATAAATGGGTAGGTCCTCCAATAAAATTAATAAATATAAAAAATATAGTATTCAAAAACATTATAGTGTATAACAGTAGAGTAAACCTGAAATTGAAACTGTATAATAATAGACAATATTAAATGAGTATGTTTAATCTGTTAGTATATTATATATCATCTGAAATGTATTTATTATGATGGCCTGTTGTTTCTATTTATGATCATAAAATTATAATATATACTAAAATGTTTATTACTAACTATTTTATGTGATTTATATCAATTAAAAATACGTAAAACATCTAATAATATACGGATTATCGATTTTAAAAAGAGTAATAAACAAAATTTAATTAATAAACATACATCAATTGATGTATAAAAACACATCTTCGTAATTTTCTTCTACCAAATGTTATAGTACATATAAACTACTAATAAAACATCAGTTAGAAGAATGAAATTTTAATAACTTACATGGAATAAAAAATATAAAATCAAAAACATGGTGTAAGAAAAATATTTCATTGATTTTGAGTTGGAGGTATATATATATATATATTGTGAAGAGAAATTTATAAAAATTTAGTCTGGTTGAGGGGAGAATAGATGTGAATATATAGAAACATTCCAAATAATCAATAATGGAATTTTTCTAATGTAATATCTAAAAATATAAAACAGCATATTGAGAGATTTTCAGAGATGTGTACCAATTTAGTGTATTTTTAGTCGTTGAAAATAAAAAAAATTAACTCTTCACATAAAATTAGTTGGAAATCACAATTATAAAATCTATCATGAAAACTAATTTCACCAAAAAATAAATCATGATTAATAATTAAAGGAATAATATGCAATTAAATTGTATGTAGAAAAGAAAATAATAGATGAGGCATAAACACCAGCATTAATATCATTAATAATTGAGAGATTTAATCTATTTAGAACTAAAAAACAAACTTCAAAAATAGGGTTATTAAAATAGAATGAAGGAAGAACCTAATAATATAGAAAAATAATTATTTTAAAACTTTTAGCTGCAATAGGATACAAAATTAGATAAAATTGAGATAATAAGAAAGCAGTTGGTCAATTGTAAACAAGAACTATGAAATTAGAATAACATAGACTTATTTGAGTAGGATAACATAATAAAATGAAAAGTATGCCTCATTTAATATGTCTTCTATAAGATACACCAAAGGAAAGGCCTCCTATGAGTATCTTAGGCTAGTGAAAGGGTCTTCTAGAACCACTAAAGAAATCAACTATAGTTATATAGTCAAAAGAAACATTAAAATGGAATTACATAGTTCATATTTAAGAGTTGATATGAAATTTAAAATTAAGGGAGCCTTAATAAATTCCAAATAAAACTTAATTATGATGCAGTCAGTGGATATTGCGACCATTATTAGATAAAAATTGAGATAATAAGAAAGTTGTTGGTCAATTGTAAACAAGAACTATGAAATCAGAATAACATAGTCAAATTTGATTAGGATAACATAATAAAATGAAAAATATACATCATTTAATATGTCTGTAATAAGATACACCTAATGAAAGGCCTCATATAAGAATCTTAGGCTTGTAAAAGGGTCTTCTGAAACCACTAAAGAAATAAACTATAGTTTTAATATCAAAAAAACATTAAAATGGAATTACATAGTTCATATTTTAGAGTTGTGATGAAATTTAAAATAAAGGGATCCTTAATAGATTCTCAATAAAACACAACTATGATGAAATCAGTGGATATTGAGACCATTGAAAACTCCAATGATTAGGTTTTAACCTATCAATGGTAGTGGTATGACTAAACAATCCTAGATTCTGTAATCGAATGGACGGAGAATCCTTATTTGGTTGGTATTGGGGATACCCACTTAAATATGGATTCCTAAACAAGTTAGGGAGGGAGATGAGGTGGAGGTGGAGTTGGAAGTAGAGGTAGTGGTGGATGAATTGGAAGAAGCAACCAAGTTGAGGTAGGGAGGCATAATTATGGAGGAGGAGGTGGAGGTGGACATGGATGGAGGGAGGTAGGGGTTGGGAGGCAGATGATAGGTGGTTGAGGTAGAAGTGGAGGCTGAGAGGTTTAGGTGGAGGTGGAGGCTTGGAGTCCATGGTCGAGGTAGAGGCTAAGAGGTCAAGGTTTAGGCGGAGGAGGGGAGGGGGGAGTATGGGGAGGCTACGGCTCATAGTAGGGGGAGATTAGGGCCCATCAAATATGGGGACTAGGGGCTCTATACCCATTGTTGTTACAAAACCATTGGTATAACTTTTGATTGTAACCCTATGCCGACATTTTCCCTAAAACATGGGTATAGAAGTGCAGGGATAAGACCATTTTTCATTAGTAATCTTATTACAAGGTTGAAAAACTACTTCCATCCATCTTGGTCCCAATAATCTACCCCTTTTGATTTTGTTTTGAACCATGATTCATAAATCAATGAGATTTTTTCCCTCAATAAATGAATTACTTATCATAATTAAAAGCCTACATTGGAAAACACATTATAAGAAACAAGATTTATTGATATAAAACCATGATATAAAATATTTCACACTCCTTAAACATATTCAGTGTTTTATGTAATTTGTAAAATCATATTGTTCAATAGTAGTAACTCATGGAACTTCCCCAATTTTTATACACATCTTTTTTTACTTCTTCAACTAACTTGAAAACAATAATTTCCTAAAACCACTCTGAAAAACTATTATAATAGTTCACTCATTTACATACAGAGTTCACACCTTACCCACAACTCCCCTTATATGCATGCCTTCCAAAAAAGGTTTAGAACATATCAATGGATAGAATTATGAAACACCCCCTGAAAATAATATTCAAATATTATATTAGATATGGGATAGAAATAAATACCTCAACCATAATGATAAAGTTGTTGGAAACCATTATTAAAAATCATTTTGAGTATTTAATCTATTTGTATTTTTTTAAATTTCTTAAACTTGTTCTGATTTATGAACATACTCTATCTTAAATTCATTCTTCTCTACATTCTATTTTATGAAGTGGTATTTGATGTAAATTTATTCGGAAAGAGAATTTTTACTAAATTTCTTGTAATATTGATGTCACTCTAATTATTACAACCCAAGATAATGTGTAGATTTAAGTCAATTAGTAAGTTGTCAAACTGAATCTTCACCCACATAATTTTGGTATAAGCTTGAGTTGAAGCAAAAAACATGGATTCATCTATGATAAAATCAGATGAGTTTTTTTCTTTGTATTCCAACTCACATAAATTTTCACCCTAAAGAACACCCCATCAGATGTGAGTATTATATCATCAGCATTTCTTGCCAAATCAGTATCAAAATACTCAAATAGTTCAATGATTTTTGTGCTATCATACCAGATTTAAATCATTTTTCTCCTTTGATATATTTGAGAATTAATTTACCATCCAATATATTTTATTCTTTTGGAAAACATTAAAATCATGAACATGAGGTAATAGAATATTTAATTTTCGGAATTGATGTAGTCAAATAAAAAAAATACTCCAAAAAACTTCTAAAAATAATTAGAGTCAACTATCTTTCATTCTCTATATTTAGTCAACTTGGCTCCCACTGATACTCATTTGAAAAAAGGTTTCTAATTTTCCTTGCGAAACTTCCTAATAAGTCCCACAGTGTAATTCCCTTGAGAAATAAAAATGTGTATCTCCTTTTGTGAGATTTTTGAACCAAGAATGTATTTCATTTCAATCAGAATGGAAAAATTAAACATCATTTTCATCCGTTTTTAAAATCACGCATAGGTTCTGTGGTCATTCCCCGTATTGAATATGGAGTCAATATAAACAATTACGCTGCGAAAAAATGCAGAATTTTTTTAATGTAATGATTAATATCAACCACTCATTTATTAAAAATCATCTTTATAATGTAGGTATCCAATTTGAAATAACATTACCTCAGAGAATGATTTATAATATACAAGGATTCTTCTACTTACACATATTACTTTCATCATTCCCAAAAACAAATCCACATGGTTTTTAATACAAACATACTCATCAAGTTTACCATTAAAAAATATTTATTTCAAATCAATCTAGAATATTTTTTAACTTCATTATGTACCAATTTCAATAAAGATTAAAATTTTTATTAACCTTGATACTAGCGAAAAACTTTCATCAAAATAAATACATTCAATCTATGTGTATCCTTTTCAAACTATTCATTCATTATTTCCTATCAAATCTCCTTCTTCATTAAAATTCTTCAAAAAAAGATAGTTTGTACCAATAATGTTTTTGTGAAATTGAGGTACAACATAATAAGTATTATTCTTTTTAATTTAATTAAACACTTAATTTATGTATTAGACCCTTTTTGGATTATCAAAATCTCCATTCACATCTTTTAGATTAACATCTGAATATAAAGAAGTATGAGTAATAGAATTTGATGTTCTTCTTCTCTAAACATTTTAATATTTATCACCAATTATGTTTTGAGCTTCCATAGACTTCTTCGACCTAGGAATAGATTTCCTAGATTCTTCCTCATCAATATAAATAGCTACTTTAAACTATTCTTCTTTTGTATGATTAAAATTGTTTTTATCCTTAACAAATCTGTAAAAAAATCATTTTTCATGTCCATATTCGTTGTCTTTATAATTATATTTAGAGTATTCTTAAGAATAATCAATAACATTCACATCAAAAAATATGACTAATCTTTATATCTATTTGCTTAAACAACTATATCCTCTTCCATCAAGAGCATAGCCTAGAAAATTTTCACCTCCACCTCTCTACTAAAACATTCCGTAGTTCCAAACTTTATTCATTATGATGCATTAACTCCAAAAAACACTTAATTGTTTCATGTTTTTTTAAAAGTTTATAAGGATTCATTGATGAGATAACCCTATAGAAACATTGGTTTTTAAACCTAAATATTAGTTCTCATTGAATTATTAAAAACATAATAAAGGATACTATGTTCATAGAACATACTTCACCTTATTTCATCCAAATTTATATTATTCCTTCCCAAAACACCATTGTGTTGAGGAGTTCATATTGTAATGAACTCATGATGATTTCATTATTCTCAAGATAACATTCAAATTATTCATTCTTGTATTCGTCATAACTATTTTTTCTCAACATCTTTATTAAATACTCACATTCCTTCCCTTATTGCCTCCTGAAATATAAAATCATTTTTAGAGAATCTAACTTATGTCGCATATACATAAAAAAGTAACGTGAGTAAAGTTATCAATGAAAGTAATTAAGTAATTACCTCTATGAGGTGTTTCCATTTTCCCAAATATATCATATTGAACATGTTACGAGGGTTATTTTAAAAAATGTCAACTTTGATTTTCAAATAGTTTTTAATATTTCCTTTCTGAAAAATTGTGCAACTAGAAGATCTTATTGTTGACATATTTGTAATACCATGTAAATTTTACCAAATTGATTAATTTATCATGTTTCTATGAAACATGTGCCCCAACCTTTTATTCCATAACTAAATCTCTTCAACCATGCCTATGTAATTGGAGTTTTTTAATTCAACAACATGAAATAAGTTTCCGTTTTTTATTTTCCTTTTATAACCACCTTTCTTTCTTCCATCATGTTTTTTACAAATAACCTATATTTACTAAAAATAAACTTATTAACTTCTTCACAATGTTTTAAAGAACATATAATGTTGTGTTTCATTCATTAACAAAATAATATTTCTTTGATTTCAACTTTTCTTCCCCAGTGATGGCTGATCCCACACATTTTATTCTAAATGATTCATCATTAGAAATATTTATTGCTTCTTATATGAAATCCTTAATATTAATCAAAAAAATTAATTATTTTTTAATTTTAGAAGAACACCAACTCCCAAATATCTATTTTTGTTCTCATTTTATATCTTTGTGAGTTGTTTCTATGAAAAGATCATTTTTATTACCTTTATTTTCCTTTACATACAGATTTAGAAAATTGTTATACATATTCAATTGTACAAGTAAAAAAATATAATATTATTCAACAAGATTTCAGGGCCATTCAAATATTTTACAAATTCATTATAATTTTTGGAACCTATTTTCAGTTTTCATAGAAACCATCTTAGGTTTCTTCAAAACATATATCTTGGAATTCTTCCTTTGAGGGGATTGACTCAACCTCAAAATTTTACTATGTTATTTCATGGAATAGTATTAATGGTGTTGATTAAACCAACACCTATTTTTTGTATGATCAAATCCACCGCAATTCCAGTAGTATACATAGAATGAATATCTTCTTCTGTAACATCCATACTACCTTGAGTTATAAGAAAGATTCTCAGCAAACTTATTATCATTTTTACCACAACTTTGTTCATCACCAACATTCATGTTTATCACCTGTGATCATCATTTTTATTCAATATTATTTCAACCTTATCAGACATAGATGTTATAGAATCTTTTTGGGACTTCATATTTATAGAAACTACTGACTTTTACATTTTTTTTGGTTTTTCCACAGACATGGATTTCCCATATTTATTCTTATTAGAAACAATTTCATCCTTATTTTCAAGTTATGTAGGTAAAATTTTATACATATATGGTTTAACCTTTCAGTATTATTCTCCAATTTCAGATATAGTGTTATTGAAACTTGTAACACTGTAATAAACTTCATAAATATGTTTTCCATAAGCTCCAACTCTGGTTTATTTTCATTCTTCTTTCCTTCCTAATGATCATTATAATTATTTTCTTTCTCATTATATTTATTCAAGTCATAAATCCATTCCAATAGCATAACATTTTCATCTAGAAAACATTCTTTCTTGTTTTCTGAGTAATTTTTAATTTTCAATTTTTTGATCTCCTTCTCAATCCATCCAATATTTCTTTGGAATTATTTTAATTCTTTTTAAGATGAAATTTTAGTAATGTTTATTCAATTTTGGAACTAGTTCATCCAATCTCTTCATTGATAACTATTGTAATGAATTTACACACCCAATAATTCTCAGTTGACTTTTTGGAATAATCTTCTCTATTCTTCTTAGTCATCTTTAGAAAAAATGACATCTCCTTTTGGATTTGGATAATTTTTAACTTTCCCAGTGGAATAATTTTTATCTTCATCACCCTGTTTCTTCTATGATATTCTTGACCATATTTTATCTTCATCATTATCCTCTTCTTTCATTCTTCCAAGAAGATTACTGGAAGTGTTCCCAATATCTCCACATTTTGAAAAATTTAGAGGATGTTTTCCCTTATATTTACATGTACCCCTTTAACATTTTTAGAGAACAAGGATTTGAATTCATCAATAACTTTATATAACATATTTGTAAAACCATAATCTGTGGATTATTCATAAAGTATCATTATAGATTTTTTCTTTTTGGTATCCTTAGATGACATTTAATAATCAACTTTTCTTTTTTCCAGTTTAACTTTTTACCTTCTCATTTCATAATTAATGAGAGTACTATGAAGATCATCTAGAGATAATGTTTCAGTATTTATATCTTCAAATGAAGAAAAATTAACATAAAATATGTCATGGAAAATTCTTAAGATGTTTTCAATAATATTAGAATCTTCTAAATTTTATAAAAGGCATATTATGGTAATCGCAATAGCATTACCACATTTAAACAAGTCACCAACATATTCAGACTTACCCATTTTGAGATCTTCATAATTTAGCCACCATATTTTTCTCTTAGATTTTTTTAAATTAGAATTTTATTCTTTAATGTTCTTTATCTTTTCCAAGATACATTTGGTAGTAGTAACATTCTTTGCTCATATGAATTCACTTACTGAAATTGATGATAATAAATCATTATCAGCTATTTCATCCTTCTAAATACTCTTCCTATCAATATATGTCACCAAAAACTTTTCATTAATAAGTGTGAATATATCTAAGGTAGACTCAGGAACAAAATTACCAAGATTTCTAAGATAAGTAAACATCCCATCATTCTAGATATTATAGTTGTTACCATCAATGACAATAATCCCTTTACTTTTCACAGAATTCAGATTTTCCATCACAATATATCATTCAAATATGTCAACAATGAGTAAAAGAAGGGAAAACTAACTCTAATACTGCTTAATATTACCCAAATAAGATCTAATTATCACTAGAAGTTGGATGGGTGAATTATAAACACCTTTTTATTTTAGGTTACATTTCATAAGAAAAAAACTTCACCTCCTTCTAAAGATTTATCACTTCACTGAAAAAACAATCAGACAACTATAGGAACATAATTATTTACAAGGATCACTAATCAGAAGAAGTTGTTATCCCCGTGGTTTGGTTTGTAAAAAATCTAGTACCACAAAAAAAAAACAAAATATTCATTTTGTGTGGATAAAATATGTAATATATTAAACTAGACTCATGTGAAACCATGTTCTATAAAATAGTTTATGTACTTCATGTAGCATAAAATGATTTAATACAATTTTTTGAAAAATTTATGAAACTTTTACCAGATTATTCAAAACTTGTTAGGGTTCATCCATATTATATTTCGAAAGTATAATCTTCAAAAAAATTCATCACTTTACTACCTATAAGCAGGTAATATCTTCCTCAAATATTGTGTCTAATTGCTCGGTCTAATTCTTCTATCTGATTACTCAGTACAGAAATATATCTCTATCAGAATACTGCTAAAACAATTATGAACTAATTCTTCCTCAGTCTGGAAATTCCAGTCTAATCTCCCAGTCTAATGTAATAGTCTGACCTAATAGCTCATTGAGTATGATCTTCATTATTCTCCTTATGGCTGGAAAACTTCCTTAAGAATTATTTATCCAAAAACACATTCTCTATAAAAATTTCATAGGTTTTACCATATCTCTATTCACGCTTGGACAATAAATGTATCCAAAAGTAATATTTTATAGGTGAGATAAAAGTTGTTTAAATATGAATCTGAAATGTTTTCCCCCTTAAAAAAAATTCCCAAAACATAAATTTTCCTTTATTTTTAGAAAGATATCTATCTTCTTTAGAACATAAAAAATCTTCTTGAATCAACTCAATCCTTCTAAAATATACTCACAACATCATCTCACTTATGAAATTCTAAACATTTTCTCATCTTCTTTTGATTGACACTTTTATTTATTTATTATAATGAAGACATTTGTATGACAACAGACATGTCGTTACATTTCTTCGTACCAGTTGATCATAATAATAATAGTTTAATTACCATTATGATTCTCAGTAAAAACTAAAAGAAAATAAACATATGAAAACATTATTCCATAAACATAGTTTCAAATTGTAATAATAGATAGACTTTAGTGATTCAAATTATCATCAGTAATAGATATTCATAAAATACTTCAAGATCTCTTATTGAAACACATTTTTTACTACGTTAAACAAATCTTTTTTTCATATATTCTTTAGAATGAGAATCCTTCATCTGATGATGTTATGAGTCTGATGACCATTATCAGTGTCAGCATATCCCTAATGGACCAGTCCTTGTCTCTCTCAGATATATCGATGTCAATCTGATGACTCTTGACACATTTGATAAATAGAATCAATGTTTTTATTCTGATTTTTGACACAATTATAAAATAACTAGTAATTCACCTTAATGAAAATGGTCTACTAATTATTTGATATATCTTTGATACCATTTTTCATAGTTTCCAACAACATCAATATCCTCATGAATCACCACAAACTATCTTGCCTTTGATTCTATTTTTAAACCATCACTGCATCTAATGATCATTGTCAGAGTTGCTCTGATGGATCGGTGGCACATGGAATCCGATGACCAGTTTTAGAAACACCATATTATCATATTTTATTACGGTGGAAATATTCACCAACATATTTTTCCAAATATTTTTTCAGGTGGCTTATTGGTCTGGTAGAAACTCGCATATTCATCTTCTCACATTCCCAACAAAACATCCCATTTCTAATCAAAATGAAATCTGGTTATAATCATGAGTTTTTTAGGATTCATAAAATAATTAGGATTGTCATAGAATCATATGACTTTCATTAGGACATATTATAACTTTTCAGGGTTCCAATATCTTCTTTTATTCTATCCAACCCTCAAAATGATTGGCATCACTTGTTATCCCCCTTTCATTCATTAGTATCACATCGATAGTTTTTTAGAAAACTTATGATATTTTATGAAATATCGAACATCACAGTATCATCAAATTTATATTGAATCCATTTAGACTCTAAAACACATCCTCATTATGATTATGCCATTTTTTTGTCACCAAAAGGGAGTCTCATGACCCTTTCCCCCTACAAATATTGTTCACAATACTATAGATATTTTTAATCATTTTATATCTTATCTTCTTATTATGATGGTGAGTATAATCACCAGTATTTTCAAATTGAGTTGATTTTATTTCATTGAGAAAAATAGACAATAAATTCAGAACAAACATCTTCAAACACCAAAAAATAACTTCTGACTAACTTGGTCCCTACAAAATGAAATTAAGAAAAGTAACACCCATGAATTTTAGGAAATATTTTATTCATGTTAATTAAATATTTATGAAATTATTATCCACATAAAATAGTAATTTTAGCTTTTGTTACACACAAAACTATGTTTTATTTTCATAACACACAACATTGAGCATAATTCATATTACAGGAAACACAATGTTTAATTGAAACATGTAATATAATTAAAATATTATTTTAAATGATAGTTATCAAATAGTCATTAGAATGGAGGATATGAAAAATATTAAATAAATTACAATAATATGTTTTAATCATTCATATGAAATTAATTAATTGGAAAAAAATAATTAGAAACCAAAGTAAAAAACATTTTAAAATAAAGATAAATTTATCTCAAAAACTTTTTTTATACGCATAAGTGTTTTTTTATCAACAAATTAAAAAAATCTATTTTTTAATGATTTTAATTAATATTATATAATATATTTTAAATAAAATATTTAACATTTATCTTATTTTTTTAAAGGAAAAAATAATAACAAATCAAATTTTAAGATTATAAGTGCATTTTTTCTAAAAAGTTGTTTTCTCACCGTTTAAGATATAAAATTAAATTAAATTTTGAACCATTTAGAAAATTAAATTTTATAAAGTGGAAATAATTTTCTAAACCATAATGTTAAAATTATCTTAAAGTTGTTTTGGGCACTTTTTGAATAGTTTTATTTTTTGATGAATAGTGAAAAATATTGCATTTTAATTTAAAACTACATTTATGTTTAAATATTTATACTGTTAAATTATATTTTTAATTAGTTTATAAGTAATATAAAATCATCATTATATAATTTAATCTAATTTATTTCATTTTAATAATGTAAATTTCAAATTTTTATTTACAACTATTTCAAACCTTTGAACTTTTTCATTTAAAAACCGACTTTCTCATCATGTTAGTTCGGTTAATTTTAAATGAATATTTTTGACTTGTTTTTATGTAATTTTAACAAATTTAGTCCATAATTATAATTATAACATTTTATCATTTCTAATAATACCAACATAACTTTTTACAAAAATAAATAGTGAAATAAGTAAAAATTAATAACTGTGATTAAGTTAAAAATGGGGTTACATGGGGGGTAAAACTAAAACAATAAGGTTTTAAATAACCAATAAAATTTTCTATATAGTGTTTTATATAATTATATAACCCATTATACCTCTATATTTTGGTAATGTTCTATTCTGTACCCTTGTGACATATAAAAAGTGTGGAAGAACTAGTTTCTTTTTAAAAATACCAACTATGTCCTCTCTCGCGCTTATTCCCCTCTCCCATATCCTCTATTCCGTAAACATTAATAAATATTTTTTTTATTATCAATAACTACCCAAATAACATAAAAACATACCTACCAACATCCAATAAGACTTATTTTCTTCAAAAATCAAACCAAGGAAGGATTTTTGTACAATCATAAGGAGGATACCCGAAGAATATGTAACGTTCATCAAAAAGCATTTTTGTTTTATTTCATCCCACACCTACTTATATTTCTTTTATAAAATTATTATATTATTAAATAATTTTCTTACATATAGATAGATATTTTTTTGTTAATTTAATTTCCTATAACCATCTCACCTTCCTTCAAATGGGATACAAAATCCTTATTAATGTGTACTATGTACTACTTCCTCATGAACCAATGTCATTTTTTTCCCAATAAAACCTCAAAAGGATTAAAATAATTATGTATTTATAGTTTATATATTATATATATATGATATTTAGTATTTTATCATGATTCTGGAATTATTAAATCTCATATACCTTTATAATATCCATTTTGTAGAAATATGATTACATCATTCATCTGTATGGATGACTAATACCTTGCGAACCAATGTGATTCATTAACGATTTACATATTTGATAAATTTTATATATAATATTTCAGTAATTGTAAATATATTATTCACATTTCATTCTTCAAATGCACAAGAACATCAAAACATTGTTTATGCGTATGTATAACCTACCACCTCAATGAACGATGTATTGCAATCCCTGTAAAAATCATTGATTACTAAAAAAAGATAAATAAATAATATATATGATATTTATATCATTTAATATATTATTTGGATGATAGAACCATGATCAGAGTAGTAGGGACAAAAAACAAATCAAAACATACATGAAAACAAAGCATTTATTACTCAAAACTTAACTTTTAAATGGAATTCTTAATAAATAGGTAGTAAAAGGTCCTAAAAAATTTACTATTGTATGAAATATATAAATAATTTTCTTTAATACATTTAAAATAAACTTATATTTATTATAGAGTATTTTTTAACATGTATGAAGAAATTCAAGACTTATGCAAATGGAACTCTGTCTCATATTTTTACTTAAATGAGACCATTGCAATATTCAGAACCTATTTATTTTTTGTGATGTATTTACAATAGAAGAATTTATTTTTTTAGATCTTATAGGTAAAAGTATTATTTTTTACATAACTATTTTTAGATATATCATTTGTGGAGTTTATGGTCGAAAAGATACAAAATAATTCTCATATTTCTACTCTCTCTTTTATTTCTAAGAGACAAATAAAAATTCACCTCTCATTTTTTTTATATTGTACAGATTTTATAAAATTTTTTCATTAATAATATTCACTTAGTTATACTAAAAAATTAATATCATGTTGTTCTTTATTTGGTATTACGATTTAAAAGATTACTGAAGCGATAAGTAATTAATATCATATCTTTACTTCTTTAAGACATATGATTATTATATAAAACTATCTACTTGTTCGAGTTTTATATAAAGAACCATTGACATGTAATAAAACTAATTTACATATCCTCATGATATCTTGATTTTTATTAAATTACATTCCTACATTGTTCTTATGTTTCAAAGATTCCAAATTGTAAACATTTTACCTCACAATATCATCATTAATCAGGATTTTTTATAATTATGTATATGATGGTAAACATTTACGATCAATATGTGAATAAAATCATGAATTCTATTTTGCACTATACGTTTCATGAGAATAAAGGTCTTCCCTTTGTTTTACTTTTCATATTTACTCATTATTTCAAAAAGAATTTTTTTTTGTATAATCTTCTATTCAGTCAAAAAAACATTTTTCTTCCACTTTTTTTTATAAAATTTTTCAAAAGGTTTTTAACATAATTTTAAAATGATTTATTAAATAAAATATAACCAATATTTCCAAAACATTGTAAAAAAATCCTCTGGTTATTTTAAGAAACATTAACTCTTTGGATATTACTGAAAATATGAAAGGAATATTTTCTTTAACGTGTGACAAAATGAATTAATCATCTCATTTTCATGAATATTACATTAATTAAATCATAGATTATATATTTAAACTATTATTTTCAAGGGAAATTATTTTTAGAAAAATTATTTTTATAAAAAAATATGGGGAAAGGATATTTTCTTCATGAAATGTTTTAAATTATTTTTTTAAATCATCCTTAATAACTGTTCTATTTTATTATCAATGAAAATATGTTTTCATCAAGAAATGACCCATGTAGTCTTTCAAAATTATTTTCCATATAATTTTCCATTATTTGAGTTTACTTACTATTTATTTGGGTTATGATACAAGGATACCATTCTTATTATTCCCATGAATGATATATATTTATGAATAAATATTCTAATAAAACCCACTTTTTTACATGGGATTTTCGATGAAAAAATGCTTATGAAACCCGATTATTTTTCAATGGTTTATTATTTGATGAAATAATAAAATTATTATGAATCTTTTATATTTTATATAGGTTATGTTATGATGAAATGTTTATAATGTCCATTTCATTTCATTACATTTTTTATGAAAACCAGGTTCCCAAATATTGATTTTTGGGTGTTTTAATTATGCACAATTATTCATGTTGGGTTAATAATTTTTTAAATGAATCCAATGTGCTTCATTTTTTTAAGTTGGAAATAGGTAGTGGTTCTCAAATCAATGATCACTCATGGGACTGCATTCTAAAGGCAGATTCTCATTGGGGAACTTGGCCGATGATACTTAAGAACACAAATTCGTAGAGAGGGTGGGATGTTTGGATAATCACACCATTATGGGGTAATTGTTTCCTACTATGGGACATTCTTATAGATTTAATATATGTCCATGAATTCAATACTAATACATAAGAATAATTTTAGTCGACAATAACATAGCAATCAATTATTTGCATGCATAGAATTTAGAACCATCTTTATCTATCTGAGGTTCTTAATTAATGGAGACAGTTGTATGATTATGATGTTCTCCATAAACGGTACCCTTTTATGAATTTATTTGATATTATTTTATTGTTCATTATTTCAAGGTTGTTTTTGATCTAATCAGTGGGGAACTCTGGATTTTATTATTGTCTAGTGAGACAGGTATTGTTTTAATGTCAAGAATGGGCCAATAAGATGGGATTAATATGTGACCTTGGGAAATTAATTTGAATCATATAGGTTAATTCCACATAACTAGACGCATGACTACTTTTCAGTTCATATGATATGGTCCAAATAGTAAATAATAATGTCATTACAATAGTATGTCTAGGAAAATCATCATAGTTAAGGTTTGGTGTAGAACTTATGTCAAAGTAGCCTAGGAATCGTGGGAAGGATATGGTATTCCATGTTAGACATTACCCTTATGAGAAGGTGGCCTAAATAGACTTAGGATTGATTTTGGGTTGTTGTGCTCAGACCCCTTGGAGGATTCCTACATATTCAATTTTTATGGGAATCAAATCTCATATAATACGGTTGTGAGGAAACATGGCTATAGAGGAACTCTGAATATTCTTCCTATTGGTGAATATTAGCCATTGTGAGGATTAATGAATGATTTTTGGGATTAAACCGCATAACAAGATTCACATTTTGATTATGTGGATTTCATGATCACCACCATCCCCAAAAACATTGTGAGTCATGCTCGGTTTGAGAAAAAAGGGGAAACAGTCGATATAGGGAACCACACAATCTGAATTGTCCACAGGTGGATGACTCTAAGACCAAAATGGATATGGAAAGAGAGTGATCCATGGTTCCCGTCTCCTCCCATTATTGTACCCCAAAAATCCAAGTCTGACTTCCCATCTAGATATATCCCATGGCTATGGGGAAAGAGTAAGGAATGAAGTAGTATAGGTCCTACAGGAGAGAATAATGGATTAATCAATATAATATTCCATAGTGAATGGTTCATGGTTAATATAGTAGGATAAGTAAGTATCCATAAAATGTAAAATATAGTGTGAGTCCCTCCCTCACCACATAGAATTATAGGTCACTGGTCTTAGAGATGATGAGATAATGACATAGTCTAAGCCCTCATATTTGATAATAGAAGATCCCTGATATAGTCCCTAGGGTATGGGTCCATATGACTAAGGGAATTTATATATTCATGCACCCCGAGGACTCTCTTCATTAGGTAGGACAGGTGAAGGACACCTCTGACTGAATGAATGCATATCCGAATTAGAAACATGCTAATGTATCTTTTAACATGGGTTTTTTATGACCAATGGCATTGGTGGAGAATTTAATTCCCCCCCCCAATATAAAGGGGTGAAAAAAGGAGGGGAAATTTATTAGTTTCTTGAAAGAGGGATTGGAAGGTGTCTCTCATAGGTTAATGCTTGGAGGTCAGTAGGGGTCTCATGGGGGACACTGTAGGAGCTATAAGGGCTTGTGTATGGTGTTATGCCTATATGATACATAGGTTCCTTATGTGATGGATCACCTAGCTAAAAACAAACGGGGGAGGACTTGATCTATCAAATAAGGGCCTCCTTTGGTGTCCCTGCAAGGGTCTCTAATAGGTCCCCAGATAGGGAAGGGACCCGTCACTCTAGTGGTTTTCGCCTTGGGGGAAAGGGGTACCTGTTTTGGTGTCTTATGTTTTAGACCGTTGAGGGACCTGGATCTCACTATATCTCTTTTCTTCCTTCTTCTCTTGGGTTCTAGAGAGATACCTATGGGATTTTGGTGGACATTAAAATAGGGGTTTCAGGACCAAAGCACAGTGGGTTCTTCCAATTTTCAATTCGTTCAAATGAGGATCCCCATGGTCCTATATATAAGAAAACAAGGGACCCTGGGAAAAGGGGGTGTCTATATAGATTTATGGTTTAGGTTCCCTATATAATTACCCTATATAGGAGTGGATTATACTTCTATGAAATTTTGGTGGTTAGTGAGACCTTTGGTGCCTCAAAAATGGGTTCTTGTCCTTATTGAATGTGTTGGTAGGGCCAATGTGATCCTCTTAGTTTGTAGGGTTGGTGAGCATAGGACCACTTGGGTGAGAAACCTAGTTTAACCCAGTTGTCTAAATAGTAGGGGATTCACCCCTTTACCCCCCCTCTTCAGTATCAGTTGATGGTTAAGGTTTTATACCTTTTGGATAGTCCCTTCCATACCATCACTAACAACTATGAAATATTGATATTTTAACTACAAAAATTTAGATACATGTCAATGAAATTTTGTCTCATGACACATACAGACCCACAACTCATTAAAAATCTATGTCCTACACTTATAGGGTGGTTCTCAGTAACATTCAATTTTATTGGATAAATTTTTTAAGGAATTATAATCCTTTAGTGTGTGAGACATCTTAGAAAAAAATCATGAACTTCATTTCACAATGTCAACAAAAGAACCACCTTATAATTATAATTGGTTGGATTTAAAATAATCTAGTTCTATTGTATCTATAGGGATCCTTGAAAAATTCCAACACCATTTGGTTGGATTTGGGGCTATCTCAACCATAGGAAGGTGGTATAATTTTTTACATAGAAATGGGAACCATCTAGTGTTGTTAAATTGTTTCTAGGGTCATGTGGATGACCCTTTGAACATTGTGTCTTTTTTATCACCCTAATTACTTACTAAATCTTGTATGAGTAAGACTTATCATATGAGGATTAGATTTTTCATGGGTCAATCGTTGTGGGTTTTTAACTTAACAATTTTTTTCACTTATTTTTTCACTATTAAATTATTTCCAAACCCAAGTAGAACGTAGGTCTAGCAAGCAGAGACTAGAATTATACCTAGGGATACCTTTTCTATGTATTCAACTCGGAATGTATTGTTCTGATTTTCATTGGAATTTTAAATCCTTTCAATATGACTAATATGACTATTGTTTAATGTCGAACAATATTGACCATGAGTTTTATAATGATGTCCCAAACAAGGATTTTTAGCCAAGAATGATCCAATATTCATAATCTACATGAAGGAGATTTTTGGTGACTATTTATCAATTATTGAATCTAAAACATGATGAATGTAATGTATATGGGGAGTGTTTTCAAACCAAGTAGGAAATATGTTTTCCAAAAAATTATTTTCAACTATTATGGGAATATAAGAATTCACTCTTGATAATTAATATATCATTCGATGAAAAACATTATTTGGGGGAGACTTTAAACAATCCTAATTGGGGTGTGTTACCGCATAGTCAAACAAAAGAATCCTACGGCTGAAATTCCCTTTTTCTAGGTGACTTATGAAAATCCATCTAGTGTGTTCCTCTACACAGTCAATCAAATGTATCCATAAGAATTACAACATTCTATCAAGGTTTAAATAATCATGTAGTTTTTAATGTCCCACATTTTTAACTGGATGAAAATTCATGGAAAATTTAAATTTTATGTTTTTATTAGATGGTTTGTTTTTGAAACCGACTTTTAGAATGATTATTAGAGGGTTAGACCATAACATGTATTTTTATAAAAATAAAAAAGAATAAAATAAGTTATAGTTGAAATGGAAAATAAATTAAATGATAATTAAATGGGAAATATATTAATAAAGACTTGTGTTAATAATAATAATAAT
This sequence comes from Viscum album, assembly GCA_963277665.1. Classification (NCBI taxonomy): domain Eukaryota; kingdom Viridiplantae; phylum Streptophyta; class Magnoliopsida; order Santalales; family Viscaceae; genus Viscum; species Viscum album. Next base: position 1,543,421,934 of record OY728153.1, on the reverse strand, counting down.
ATAATTATTATTTTGATTTTATGATTATGTTTATGATTTTCATTATTATTATTATCATATTTTTTTAAGTTTTTATTTTATTAATTGTTTTATGTTTTTAGAAAACTCTTAAGGGGTTTAACTGTCTTCATTCTCCCCCTTGGAGACCCGCACATGAGACCATCCTCCCCCTTACCTAGACCTTATGACCAACCCCATTCAGCTCTATCCCTACAGCACACACCCTTCATGGAGGCGACCTCACTATGTGGTGACACCCATGGAAGAACCACTTAGGTGCACGACGCCATCTCCACTGCTCCCTCTTGACATTCATGACCTCATTTTTTGGATCTCATACATTATCTGATTTTTGGAATTTTTTTATTGCCTTTATCCACCGATCCATCGAGATATGGTTCTCCTTTCCATATCCCCATCATTTCTAGGTCGATTTTCGTCATATTGTCACCCCTTGAGGTTCATCCAAACCCTATGTGGAGGCTAACCCTATTTTTTTGTTCTTTCATTCAATGTTAGGTCATAATAAAGGTCTCTTGGAACTTTTTCATTCATGTTACAACAACCATTGTAGACGGTGAGGCGGTTTAGCTTATTTTGGTTCATCACCACCATACTAGGAGAGGTTTTATTCTTGATGATTGGTTTCCCAAATTTTAAATTATATTGTTATTGTGTTTATGAGTCCTTGGTATTTTATTTTCGGAGTTTTTGTCCCTACCTCAATAATTTCGGGTTCTTATTAATGTATGTCATGGGTTTTGAACTATTTTAAGGGTTCACATGTATATACCCAGGTATGAATATAAATATATGTATATATATATATTCCATGTACTGGTTCCCTTATGTCATGGGGAACACATGCACTGAGCTAAGATATATATATATATATGTATATATGAAAGTATGTGCATGCACATGTGGGGTAGGTTGTGAGTGGTTGAAACCAATTTTGTCAAGTGTTGGGTACTAAATTAATTCCACCCCGAGGTATGATCCTTTTCCATAACCCCTTAAGTAAAAAAGTGCATTAATTAATTAATTGTTTCCCATTGTCACTTTCATTGAATTTTATTAATAATGTTTATCTTTTTTTAATAAATATTAAATCTTGGTAAATGATTTTTTATAAGAAAATCATGGTTTCATAATAAAAACCACAGGTTTAAGTGCATTGTCTATGAAAATTCACAATGATAGTTTATTTTTTAGCTTTCTTTCCATTTCTACTTATGTTTTTATTTTTTTCATAATGGCTTGTCAAGATTTATGGACTAATTATACATAGAACTTTGGGTTATTTATAAATGAAGTTTATTCCTTTTAAAATTAAATGATATATGGGCCAAGACACCTCCCAAGTGTGTGGACCAACTATTAATTAGAATTACTAGTGTAGGCTTCTACCCCCTTCCACTTTGCCTCATCATTTATTTCATGTCATGCTATAATGTTGCTCGCCAAAACCTTCCAACAATTCCTAGTTATCATTTTATTAAATTTTTTGGTTTGTTCTATCGTGTCTGTTATAATATTATCTTATGGATAAACCCATTTTTGGTTTCCTATTTTCCTCTTGACCAACCCTTTGGTTGAGCCATCCAAGATGGTCTATATTTCCATTATATAAAATGTGGGAAATTTCCATGTGTTGTGAGTGGAACCTTAGTAATGAATTAAACTGACTAATGAGAAATGAATTATAAATTTGGTCCCTCTTGATAATTCCTAAGCTTGATCATAATCTTTTACCCCATGCATGGTTCCTCCTACCTATGTCATAATTGAGGTTTAGTTGAATGAAATATTCTTTACATTAAAAAAATACTTATTTCAAGATACATGGGTACCACTCCTATTAATGAACTCATTATCCACTCTTTGGTTCCTCTTGATTGATCCATTTAAATGGTTTGGATGGATTGTGACACTTAGTCAATCTTGATAGCATGAGATGATGAAATTTCCTTAGTGAAATATTGGTAAGAGGCACATTTATGACACATAACATGTTTATAAATCCTCGAATATAAAAGTTTCTTTATTTCTTATACCCTTGTCAGTATCTTGAACCATATTAAATGCCTAGTTAACATTGCATGATTTTGAAATTGAGTTGAATGTGTTAACATGCAATTTTTTATATCTTATTCCATGGATATTAAGCCTCATACCTTTATTTATCTATGATATTTTCATATCTGGTTATTTTAAATGAAATCAATCTAGACAGAGAATGTGAGTCCTATATTAAGAATCTATAATTGGACTCTACGTAATTGATAGGTTACAATAGGACCGATAGGGGAAGGAATTTCTTAGTCTTGTTAGGCATGGAATCCAGAAGGATTCCTATTATATTAATGGGTTATATTGGTTACTTAATGGGTAACTAAGGAAAGGCCCATTAGAAAAATGGCTACGCCAAGCCCCAATTGATACATGGTCCCTTACATGCTAAATCCAGGAAAAACTCATAATTAACATACCACAAGTGGTACTTGGAATTTATAAAGTATCACCGTGGACGGGATTGGTGGCATTAGATATTTTGAAAGTATGTACCATAGTGGTACCTCGAGGATGGGTTCATAGTCCACCTCTCAAATTGATGATTTTTAATGTAAATGCTTGAGATGCATCATTATTTAATTTTTTGTATTGTGATTGCAGTTGATATGCCTCCCTTAATTTAGTAGATAACTTATGTGATGATATGAGATTTATAACCCCCAGTAGAGAAATATATTGGGTACATTTCGTCATTGGATTTCCATGTTACCATTTACCCTTAATTATATATTCTACTATGATCAACTATACATTTCAAATATTTGACTTAGGAAAAATTAGGAGGTTTTGGATTGGTGTTCGTTTAGGAACCTAGAGTAAGTTGCTGTTATTAATTGTTTTCACTCAACATTTATTTTATATGACACACTTCTTAATTTATAATTCATTTTCTCGATTGGGTTAGACACTGTGGGTGATGGACTAATATGATTAATATCTTAAACACTACTCGAGTACCCTTGGTACCCGAGTAGACCTTATATTTATAAGATATATGTTGTTTTATATTTATATTATACATGGGTTTTATGATCAAAGGACTGAGCTGGAGCTCGAGATGCTCTTGTATATCACCTATGGGGATTTCCTGTCTTTTATTTACTATTGTCTTATAATGTAATTCATGTTGTACTTTTTAATAATTTTTATATTTATTAATACCATGTCATGAATTCATATGTTGTATATATGAGAGTTGGCCACTTTTATTAAATTATTAATTATTGTATTTTGTGGCATTGTCAATTATTTTTTAATGTTTCTAGTACTCCCTATTCTTGTTATACTTATAGTTTCTATTATGTATTGTCAATCGTTATGCATACTATAGTCTATGACGGAATAGTCTCTCAATAGACAAACCCTAGGCCCCCATTGCTTGTCATCTTCCTCTGTAATTCAGGAAGATGCACATGAGATCATGTGACCCACTGGTATAACATCCATCATAGAGGTGACCTATGTTGGGAAGTTACAAAAGTGGAATCATAGGTGTTTATTTACATTATATTACTATTTTGGGTTTGTATAAAGGAGACTAACAATGTGTTGGTTCTTGGTTAATGGTCATTCCTAGGACTAATAACCCCATTTATGGTAAATTACCATGTGTCCAGGGCTAGGAATTGATGTTCATGATTTTCGATATTACAGTTGATATGATTTCACCTCAAGTGATTTGTGTAATTTCCACTGGTTATGGATTTATGGAGTTTATAGTATGTTACGCATGTCCTATTAATGATATTTTGAAGAAGGAAATGTACTATAATAGGCACATTGGGATTCATATGTCAGGCATATTCCATGGAATATAGCTTCTTTCATAATTCTTATACTGATATGATTATTTGCATTGAATTCCATGCCAGGATTTTATTGTTATTATAATTCCTATCTTTATAACAAACAGAAGTTTTAATATTCCAGGATTTTTTTCATATATCATGTCATCCATATGGTATGTTCTTGTGATGACATGATAGTTTTGTTTTGATTTAATTGATTTTAGGGGCCAAATAGATCGGTTGCAATTATGTGGGATCGAAATGCCACCTGTAAATTGTATGGGCTCTATATGGATTGGTATATGGCCACCCATATGATAGGACAATTTAATTTATGAAAGTTGTATTATGAAATGATATTAAATGTAAAGGGATTAGAAATGAAACTTTTAGAGGTTTCTTCTATTTATGAATCTCATGTAAGGGTAGGTAAAATTTATTTAAGTTTATTTGGATTGATAGAAATAGTATTTTCCATAGGCATGCATTATTTTATAAATGTCATAGATGGTATTATTTTTAGACAAGTGATTTTTTTAGTGTGATGCAGTATTAGGGTTGACGCATGTTATTTGTAAGGCGTAATACTGTGGTAGGTAGCATCCTTTTTACATAAAAGCCTTACTAATGTTGTGTTTTTTTGCCATTTTGAGTCATTTTCATGCCATTGTACCTAGTAAAACCCCCTTGATAAAAATGACACCTTTATTTTGACGGGAGGTCATGTTTTCCATTGTCTAATTATGGGCATGATCATCGAACAATGGTCGATTTGATTTGGTTAGACATGCATTGGTCATGTTCGGCGACTTCGTAGGTCACTGGACTCATTCCTATCTTTAGTGGTGGATGACTTGGTATGTCATCATCCAAGAAAACTCATTTGTATGAACCATATGATTGAATCCATAGGGTTGACAAATTATGGATAGTATTAAGGAAGTATTGTTGCTTGTAAAATATCAGGGTAGTATGCATTGATATACGTGGTAAACATTGAGTGCTTACTAACTTAACATACCAGTTGAGTTCGGTGTAATTGTTTAGACATGTCATGTTGAGGATTGTCTCAGGTCATCTTGTGAGTAGAGTGAACTAGTTGTATATAAATCAAGTTTGTTCCAATTCTCAAGATGGATTTCAGAGACTCGGGTGTTTTGATGCACTAGTCGGTTTGGTTTTGGTTTTCGTTCCAATTGTCCAAACATTTTCATTTATGGATGTCTTGACCTAGTGAACTATTCAAAATCTATTATATCTATTCTTTTGATGATTATTACACTCTTAAGGTGTCAAGTTTCATGTTATTTTTGTTAAATATATGTTCTTCTAGGTAGTGGGGAACACAACCAAATAGGACTATTAGAGGATGGTATATTATAACTAAATGATTGTGAGGCTTGTGAACATTAAATTATTTCAATTCTTTCCCGGAAACATGACTTAGGTGTGGTTGTTGATGTATGAAACCTTTGAGAAACTTTTTTGGTCATGGGTGGACTTCAATGGTTAAGATTGAAATATGAAATGATATGTCGGGTGGTAAAGTCTCGATGATAGGTTAATGATGGTGTGTTGACAGGTGAAACAAAGGGTCTTCTAATGTATTGACCTGTAGTGGTTGGCATATTTTCCATCCATTATTATTTAAAATACTCTTAGTTAACTCTTCATTAAGTGATGATCATTTCCCCTACATTGAATTCATTCTTGAGTTACTAAGAGAGCATAGTTCTTTGGCTACTCTAAATCTTTAAATGTTATTGGGATTGTTTTGGTGGTTTTTTAGTGTTGCATGTTCAATGCATGGTTCTTTTCAAGACATGGATAATCTTGAGTGACCCTTGGGATCCCATGTAGGAATTACTTGGATGAACTATTGGCCACCAACCGTTTCTTCTAACTTGAACTTCAGGACAATGTCGCTCTGGGCTCAGTCATTGTTTAGATGTGGGCATCTTGCCTTTATACCAACGTCTCACATGTATGAATAGTGTATTGAATACCATGAACTTGTTTATTTCACTCCATTCAGTCTAATCTGAGTTTATTCCAGACTTGTTTTCAGACTCGGTGATGCTTAAATCCAAAACACCACTGAATGATGGGTATATGGACTTATGTGGACAAGTATGTGGTGAATGTGATATAACTTGGAATAATGCATCGTAGTTTAGTTAATAAAAACACAATACATCTAAGCTAAGAGTTTTCTTGTATAGTCGGATGGAGTTCCTACATTAATTTTCTCTCTTGATCAATGAAATGGTCAGTGAAAGAATGTTTTCGGAACATCATTAGATGTGACGAATGTGGCGCCAGGGATTTTCATGAATATATTCCTCAACATCGGATTTTAGTAAGATGAGGAATCTACTATATTAACTATTTTTGATGTCATGTGAGAATCTTCAATAGAATGGGCAAGAGAATTTATTTTAGGCAATTCGGATAGTGGAAGGTAATGTGGCTTATAATTTTCCCCTTTGTGAAGTTAAAGCCTAAGGTGGGAAGTACATTTGGCTATATATTTAATGAGATGATAACGTGATCATGTCTCTCTCTAGACAAGATCAGGTAAGTGACATGTCGATGTTTTAGTTGAAATAAATTTTACCTTGGCCTTTTACATCTTAGGTGTCGAGTGCTTAAGTAGTGCTGAAAGGTGTGTTGGGTTTTGGGATAGAAAACATGACCATTTGAATGAGACTTCATGACTTCTATAGGATCTGTGATGTATTTTTTGTTCTCGAAGGATTTTCCAGGATGAGAACTTCTACGGTGAGAAGGTTGTAAGGTCCTATATTTTGATTCAGAAGAAAATTATGGGGAAACTTAAATTTTTCATGTTAACTAGATGGTCCATTTTTCAAACTGACTTTATAAATTCTTTCTTGAGCTTCAAAACTCTGAATGATTTTATTTTCAAAAAAAATTAATTTAATTGAATTAATATTAAAATAGAAAATTAATTAAATGATTATTAAATGGTAAATATAATAAAAATAAATTTTTTTCAAAATAAAAAAAAAATTATGATGATTATGATGATTATTATCCTTATTATCATATATTTTTATAATTTTTTTTGATTTTTTATTTGTTTTCAGTTTTTAAGAAACCCATTTTTGTGTTCCCATCAATCTATCTCCACCTTGGAGGCCCGCACACAAGCCCCTCCACCCCCTTACATGGACCATGTGAACATCCCCTTTGGGCTCGCTCCCTATAGCACACACCCTCGATGGTCATGAACTCCCTTTGGCATGACACCCTTAGCTGAACCCCTTTGGCAAGTGACCCCCTCTCCATGGATCCCTCTCAATGTACGCGAACCCCCCTATCTAGATATCCCTCATTCTATGATTTTGGCTGGTTTTCATCAATTTTCTCCCCCGATCCGTCGAGGTATGGACCTCTCATCCTTTTCCCCTCCATTTCTTAGTTTATTTTTCTCCTCTTGTCACCCCTTGAGGTTCATCCTACCCCTTGGTGGAGGATAACCTTATTTTTCGATTCTTCTCTTCAATGTTACGTTGTGCAGAAAGTCTCTTGAATCTTTTTCATTTGGGTTACATCAATCACCACTAAAGGTGAGGTTGTTCAACATGTTTTAGTACTCCAAGACCTTCCAAGTTGAGGTTTTATTCTTTTTGATTGGTTTTTCCCTTTTAAATTAGGTTGTTATGATGTTTATAAGTCCATCATATTTTATTTGATGTTTGTTGGTCCTTATTACATTAATTTTTGGTCCCTATTAATTTGTATAGGGGGTTTTGATCAACTTTGAGGGCACACATGCATATACCCAGGTATTAATATATATATATATATTTCTTCCCCGTAATTGTGCCCTCATGGAGCATGGAACATATTCATTGGGTTAAGGGATATATATATATATCTTCCATGTATGTGTTCCCTTAAGGAGTGAGGAACACATTAATTGGGTTAAGGGATATATATATATATCTATATATGAAGGTATGTGCATTCGTGTATGGGGCCAATTATGAGTGGTCATCACCAATTAGGTCAAGTTTTGTGTTTTAAATTAAGTACACCATAATGTAGGATCCATTTCTATAATCCCTTAAGTCTAAAAGTGGTCTAATTCATTAATTGTCTTCCTTTTACACATTAATTAATATTAATTAATATTGTTGATAATTTTTTAAAATAAATATCTAATCTTTTTAAATGATTTTTTTGATAAATAAAATAATGGTTCTATAATAAAACCCCTCTATTGAGGTGCGTTGTTTGCAACAAATCACAATGATAGTTTGTTTAATTTAGCTGTCTTGGAATTTCTACTTAATTTATTCTTTATTTATTAATGACATATCTAGAATTAGTGCATTCTTATATATGGCCCTTTGGGTTGTTTCTAAATAATGTTTCTTCCTTTAAAAAAATTATAGATGGGTCAAGACACCTCTTATGTGTGTGGCCCAACTATTAATTATAATTACAATTATAGGTATCTAACCTCTTCCCCTTTACTTCATCGCCTATTTCTTATCGTTTTGTAGTGCCTCTCTCTGAAACCTTCTAGCGGTGCCTAGTTATCATTTTATGAAATTGTTTGGTTTCTTCTATTTTGCCTATTGTAACCTTTTATTATAGAAATACCCATTTGGGGTGTTTGAATTTTCACTCGGCCACCCCTTTGGGAAATCCATCATAATTGGACTAAGACACCTTTATATAAAATGTGGAAAAATTGAAATGGATTGTGCACAAAACCTTATTAATTATTTAACTTGACTAGTGAGAAATGAATTATGAATTTGTTCCCTCTTGATAATTCCTAATCTTGAAAGTAATATTTTATTCCATGTGTGGGGCCTCCTACATATGGAAAACTTGATATTTAATTGAATGCAATATTCCTCACACAAAAAATTACTTATTTCAAGTTACATGAGTACCTTTCCATTTAATGAACATTTTATACCTTATTTGGTGATCCTTGATTGATCCATTTGAATGGTTTGGATGGACTGTGACACTTGGTCAAGCTTGATAACATGAAAAAATGAAATTTCATTGATAATATATTAGTAAGAGGCATGTTGATGCCTCATTCCTTATTTATAATTACTTGATTATTCATGTTTTTTTATTGATTAATCTGTTGCTAGTGGCTTGAACCATGTGAAATTCATTGTTAACATTGACAACATGTGATATTGAGTTTCATGTGTTTACATGAAATTGTTTAAGGATTTTCCATGTAAATTAAGCATCATACATTGAATGCACTTTTATATTTTCCTCTCTTACATTTTTAAATGAAATTAGTCTAGGGAGAGAACATGGGTCCCATATTAAGAACCACCAATTGGACTCTTCGTACTCAATAGGTTACAACACAACATGCTGGGGATGTTATGTTTAAGGCTCTCTTGGAATGGTCTCCCCCGAGCATTCTATTATGCAATTGGTTGATACTTATTTTCTAAGGGGTAATCAAGGATGGACCCATTAGAAAATGTCTATGCAAAGACTAGCTTTTTTACTCGGTCCCTTACGTGAGATACCTGAGATAGAGTCATAGTAACCACACCATGAGCGACACATGTACATTCCAAAGGATCGCCTTGGATGGACTCAGTATAATTGGATATTTTGAATGGATGTAGAGTATAGATAAATCTGGGACTGGCTCATAATCCACCTCTGAAATTGACATATTTTAATTAAATTATTTATATTCATTCTTATTTATTATTATGTATTGTGATTGCACTTGAGATACTTCCCTTACATTACTAGCTTACTTATGTGATGACTTGATATTTAGACCCCATGTCAGAGAACAATCTTTGGGAAAAAACTTCCCATTTTTTCAGGTTAAAATGGGCCCTAGATCATATATTATTCCTTTCTCAACTATAATTTTTAGATTTATAGCTTAGGATGAATCAGGTTTTATGTGATGGGGGTCCGTTTAGAAACTAAAACTAGTTGTTATTATTAATTTTTACCATAGGATTTTATTTTATAAGGCACACTTCTTAATTTATATTGAATATTATGGATTGCGATAGACCCCATGGTTTCTGGCCTACTAATAATTATATCTCAGACCCTAATCAGGTACAATTGGTACCTTTTTTGAACTTATATTTTCATGATCTATGTTTTTTTTTGTATTTCATTTACCTGGGAGTTAGAAATAAATGTCTGAGCTAGATCTTTGTATGATCATGGAGATCACCTGTGGGGCGTGGCTATCTTATCCTTATTATTGAAATATATTGTAAAATATGTGATATTGTTTACTACTTTACTTCATGTATCATTATTTTTTCATACATTATTATATTGTGTAAACTGAAATTTTCCACTTTTATTAAATTGTTAATTATTGTCTCGAACTACTTTGTCAATTATTTATTACTGTTTTTGCAACTATCTATTCTTTTTATGGTTATTCTATATATTATATTTCGTTAATCATTATGAATACTCTGATATATGATGGAATAATATCACCATTGACATACCCTAGGCCCTTGGTGCTAGTCGGCAGCCTCTGGAGTTCGGGGATATGTGCTTGTGGTCATGTGACCCAATAGTCTGACCACTGTCTTAATGGTGAGCCAAGTCGGGACGTTACATAGTTTAATGTTATCTGACCAAGACATAGACCATTTATTTTAAAATCATTTGTTTAGTATTTTTTAAAATTTTATTGTTTTGTGACTATGATATTATCCAATGTATCTTAATGTCATAGAATAAGAAAATTGGGTGATTGAATTTAAGGACATTAAACTCTAACTAAGAAGTTATTAATTCTTCATTTGACTATAATCTATCTAGTGATGTTCCATTAATTTTAGGTATGAATGGGGGAGGTTTAAATCTCTAATATGGGGGCCTCCATATCCTAAAAGTTATATAGGGGTAGGTAATATTGAGATAGAGGAGGTCCCTCATACAGATGAATATATTGCTGGTTGATAAACCCATTTTGTGGGTGAAGTAATGAAAATCCAACTGGGTTGTGTTACATCATAGTAAAATAGTGGTGTTCCTTGCCTGATAGGCCCTTTATGAGGATAAATTATGAAAACCCAACTGGGTTATGTTACTGTATATTCAGATAATGGATTTCTCAGTAATTCTTACATTTTACTATCGATGACTGAAGGATGTTTGTAGAGAATTGGATTTCCCCAGACATAGTTGTTTGTATGTGGAATGGATGTACCATAATACTGGAATATAATTTCATGTATATAGTACCCAATAATGGATTAAAAGCATTTCTATGTAGGTATGACCCAAAAACAGGAAAATAGGGGTTTTTCTATAGTTGTTGGTCCCAAAGCACTAGGTCCAAGTGTTGCTAAATTTTTCATTTGAATGAGAATAAATTGGTACATAGTTCGAGAAAAATAAATTTGTTTAAAGACTTTCTATAAGGACATATTATTAATTTAAAAATCTGTGATGAGAACAATATAATTTCTTCAGTTTTATGTCATATTACTAGGACCATAATAATATATAAGTGATGAGTAATATGCAGACTACATGACCAGGATTTTTTTGGCATACTTCAGACATGAGGTAATAATATATAAACTAAGGTATTGGGGGTTCATAAATTATGAAATGTGAAATGGAGAAAATATAATAGGGATTACTACACACTATGTTCTAATTGGAGGTTCAGGCATGATGTCATCAAGGATTATGAATATATAAGTTTCTTATCCAAAGAAAGAATGTGTCATTGGTTGAAAGAACCTTTTTTGAGACATTATGAATATACAACTAGAAATTTTACTATATAGTCAAAAAAACAAAATCCTATGGGTAAAAGTACCATTATGTTGGTAACTTATGAAAAAAATAAGGGCATGTTACCACATAGTAAAAAAATGAGTTATTAGGTATTAAAAATTAAATTTCTAGTAGTTGGAGAAAGATTATGAAGATCTAAAAATATGAAAGATTATAAGTATGAAGTGTGGAATGAATTTGTATGAGAAAAATGAAATAATTGAGCTGATATTTTCTATTTAGTGTACAATAACATGCATATATATAACTCATATGTAGTAGGGGACATCTCTATTTCTTTTGTGGACCCCTAAATGAGGAAGCCCAAATTATGTTCTCATGCATAGATCTTTGGTTTTAGGTAGGGGGAATTTTTGTGACCATATGGATGTTAATAGGAATTGAGGTATAATATTAACTATGTATCAAACTAGAATGGGAATATATACCCACATAGTTCTTGGGGAACCACATAGTTTAAATTCACTCAAGAGGGACATCAGCCATGCATATTAATTTAAAATTGTATTTATGCAGGCAGATCAAAGTGAAAAAGTAATATTATAGCCGAACCATGGTATAGGACCTAGGAATCACTAGGTATCTTGTTGGATTATTAATCAATCCACACTTATTTTTAGAATAGATCCCCCATACTAATTTATTTCTTGTGTGTGGAAGGGGATATTGTGAATAGTGTCTTAGGAATGGGTTGGGATCCCACTCTAGATACCCTTATACAGATCATCATTATACATAGTAGAGTAGGGTAATTTCCCATATTAAGAATGGACCATGATATAGGATCCATGTATTACAATGTATCTCATGGAAAAAAGAAACCAAAACCAATCCATATGTAATTCTTAATAAACCATGCAATTTAAAGGCATAAAATGATAACATATGGTGTTCCTTTTGAGTACTATTGACCCATACTATAGTAACTTAGATGTGAATAGATATTACTTACTCATCAAGGGAACTATTTTTTCACCAAAACTCAAAATCCCACATGATCTAAGGCTGGTTTTGGAAAAAGGGAGTGGAAATAGTTTCTTTCAAAATATAAAGGGTATACAAGTGAAAGATGGGGTCATTTATAATTAATGGTGGATAGACCGTGATATAAGTTAAATGCATCACTACATATATAAGTAAAATGAGAATCAATCAATATGTTCTCCTTGGAAGGTTACCAATTAAAATCTAAGAAATACATAGGCACAAGGGAACTTTTTTGTGTTACAACTTGATCTAGGGTTGGATATCTAGGATTCCCTACATTTCCCATTAGAAATAGAATGAATCTCTAGGTAGTTCATGAATAAATGGTGTGGTGGTTACTATAACTTAAGAATATGATTCTTTAAAAAATTAATCAAACTATTATGTAGTTTTACATCATACAATAAGTATTTGATCTATGTAGTTACACATCATGTGGAAAAAAGTTTTCATAAAATTTAAAGCCTTATAACTATGATATGTGGCCATATAGTTAATATTCCTATAGGTAATAATATAATTTCTTGTAGTTTTGGGTAATCTAACTAAGACAATATGATGTTCTATTTAATTTTACATATACAAGACCACGATTTTGTGTAGTATAATTTCATAAATTAAGGGTGTTGGTGTCACATATTTTTTCATCTTTCTATGTGAATGATATTTCCAAATTTCTAATTTTGTTCAAAAAATAAAGACTACATTATTAAAATCATTTAGATAAGAAGTCATTCATTTTTTCAGACAAATTACTTTTTATAATACCATTCGATAGTTTGGATATAATGTGATCCCCATCCAACAAGACTAGGGAATATGCTCTTTTTGTGTGGACCATGTGTATGGAATAAGATCCTTTACACATTATCTCAATCTTCTGTGGAATATTCCCCTATATCATTGGAATCTTAAGGAGTAGTACTAGTTTTATATGGAGGAATGGATATAGGTGGACCATCTTGTTAAAATACCACACTATCTAGTCTTAATGGATATACATGTGATACAAGGTATGAAATATATTCTCATTGAGTCTCAACATTTTATAAAACTATTTCCTAGATTGTTTATTTATCGATAGATGATAAAATATAGAAACGTAGATTGGGGAAATTTTATCCCAATTGGAATTACTACTTTTGTATCATATATAAGTGAATATGGGAATTCCCTTGTTGCAGTACGAGTTGTGGTTTCATAGGACCTCAATGAATTCAAGAGCTTTCCAGGAAAATATTTTTTATCTTTATCAACCTTATTTTGTAGTATTATCTTTGGGGTATGTTTGGAAACATGTATCTATTTATTGGATATTACTTGATAGTGGGATTCAAGGTTTGGGATTCATATTATATCAATGGTACAACTTCTCCAGCTAAGAAGAATGATAATTACTTCCATTGTCAATCAATATTGTATGAGGGAAACCAAATTGGTACATGATATTCGATAAGATGAATGTAATGATTCCTTTTTCTGCATAATCATTGAGTGGTACTACCTCAACACATTAGATAAAAAATAAGTATTAGTTATGATGTATTAGCAATTCTTATTTTTAGATAGAGTGTATGGCCAAAAAACATCCATTCCCTATATAGAAATTATCTAGGAGTATTTAGTTTTATATAGAAGCTACATGGGATGATGATTGAAGATAGCCTACACCTGGTTGGAATGAAACTTATTGGTAAAATTAGTTCAATCCTACTGCATAGTGAGATAGTAGTACCCAATCCTTCATATTTGATGAGAAATATTGAACCTTGACTAGTGGTAATTATTGTTTCTCACATGTAAATCATTTATGATATTATTAAACTCATCTCCTTTTATACATATGAGATTTACTCCATCAATTACTCTTTAATAGTGTACTATTATTGTGTTTTAGGTCATTATGAATATTGAAGTTGTCTTCCAACCATTAAATTTTATCTTTCCCATAATTTTCCTATGAGATAACTCTATTATAAATGTAGTCTACTATGAGAATCATGAAAACTATTATAGGATGATATGGTTTTGGGAAAAACATTTTTTTTCAATCACTTCTATTATAACATGAGAAAAATTCAAGATCATTCTGAAATGTGAAATGCTACTGATCATTTCATCTTGGTTTGGATCATCCAAATCTATAGTAATATTTTCGAATGAATATAAATTGTTTTTGTTTGGTTATGGGACATGATTATTTATTGTATCTATGTGTAAATATATCATTAACCCCAAGACATAGTCATGTAGTTGAATTATCTCTCTCTTCATGACAGAATAACTATTGTTGATCTATTTTATTACAATCTCTGAATCACCCTTCACTTCAAGGTGGCACATTTTTATTTGATATTCCTATTCTAGGCCTGCATTGAGGGCCTGATATTCAACCTCATTTTTTTATAACCCTCAGAAAATAGGAAGTTGTATGGAAATAATTCTTTTGTGGGAGAGATGATCATGACCACTAAACTAACTTTACTGATCTTAGGGTCTTCCATTCTCATTAATGTTGGACTACTATAGGTGCAGTTAAAATAGGTTTCCCATATTTGGGGCCCATTTTGAATTGGAAATATCTCTTCATCAAGAAACTCAGAATCTAGTGATGTTGTTTTAGACGATATTTTCTCTGAGATAAAATATTTTAAGGTCTATCCTTTTCTGCTTTTAGAGGTGTGAATTGTATATAAAACAATTTTAAGATAACAAACCACCAAGCCAAACATCCTTTCAACATAAGAATACTAAGGATATATTTCAGCAGTTTGTTGTGAGAGACCAAATGGACCTCTCAGTGATATAAATAGTGACACATATTTTTTACCTTGATTATTAACACCAAGAAGCTCTTCTAAATATCAGAATAATGACTCTTAGTGTCGATAATGGTTTGAATAAGATAATAATGGGTATTTTTATTATAGGTGTTGTTATTTTGTTCAAGGAAAGAACCTAGTAAACATTCAATGGCTATCACACACCAAACGAGTGGTGTCCCTTAAACAAGTTGAACCAGAACTAGTGGAATTAATACATATTTCATGAGGATTTCAAATTCTTCCTAACAGTCACTATTCTATTAATAGGTAACCATCTTCTTCATCAACATATTGAATAAGAAACACTCACCTATGAGTTTTTCTATAAAGTGCAGAATGAATGCTATGTTAACCTGAAGTCCTAACAACTATTTGTGGTTTTTAATAGGTGATATGTTAAAGATATTATTTTTCTTATCTAGGAATACTTTGATTCCTCAATGGTGTATTATTTAGGCAATCTTTTTTCTTAAGGTTAACCTCAAAAACACATTTTAAGGGGTTAATATTTAGGCTATGTTGTTGTAGTTTTTGGAATATTGTATGGAGATCAGTTAGATTATTGAAATGTTGATGCGACTTGACCACTTTATCATAACCATTGAATTCAACAAACATATCTGATAAGGGTTTAAATATGTGATTCATGCCATATTGGAATATAGTTACCTCATTATCTTAGTCAAATAGAATTACATGATTGGAAAATACACCGAAGGGGGGCCTAGAGTCTGTGACATATTTATCTTCTAAGACCATTCAAATTCTGATGTACCCCAAATAGCCATATATGATGTTGTGGTACTGATAAATAGATTTTGAATTATTTATTATCTCTATGATTGGAACCTATAAGTCATCTTTTTTAATGTGCTAGTTGAGATCTCCACAGCCTATACAGATAATGATTTTTCCATTCATCTTCTTTATCAAGATAATTTTGGGGATTCATTTTGGAAATTAACTTCCCAGATAAAGTTAACCTTGACAATATTATCCACATTATCCTCAATTTTGTATTCATGAGTTTGGTTAGTCCTTTTGGATGACCATTTTTTTCGTCGGTGGTCCTTTGGAAATTGGAGGTGATGATAAGGCAACTCAAGATCAAGGCCTGGAATCTATGTTTAATTCTAGGTTAATGCATATCTATGTTTCTTCTATAGGTAGGTGTATAACTATTGTTCTTCAAAAGAAATGGCTACATAGATAAATTTGAGTGGTGGATATTATTTTGTACCCAAATTTATTATTCTGAGTTAATCATTGAACGAAGAGACATCTTATTTTAATGAGGGAGGGTAATCCCTAAGGTCTTACCTCTCATAATCATCCCCATTTTTTCCTCTTCCACCTCGGCCTGGTACATAGTTGATGTAGGCAATGAACACAATTTCATATATTTTTGGGATGAGTTAATTTTTTGAAATTTCAGAGGTGATATAACTAATTATTACATGATTGTTGAAACAGGTAAAAATTTATAATCCTAAAGAAAATAATGAATAGAGAATGAGAAATTTCATTCTATGTTTGAAAGGTAAAAACCTATTCTGATCTAACAAATGAGGCAAGTATTTTTTGATGATCAATGGATGGAGTAAGGGAAATTTCATCTTTCCTTTTGTCACTATCAAAAGGGTTAAAAACACCATCATTGATTTCATGTTTCATTGTCATGACTAATATCACAGAATTATCTTAATAAGTTCTACAATTCAAATTAAATGCTTCAATCTGATTGATGGGAAGCACATACTCTATACGAATCCAGATAGAGGTATTTTTAGGGGCCATCTCTAAACAATTTATGGGATTTATTTGAGAAACATTTCTAATCATGGTCTTTTTCCATCATTTTTATAGAATCCTTCATCAATTTATTTTTATTCCTAGGATTTAAACAGGGATTTTTTCCATTAATTTTTTCAATTGGAACAATAAATCAACATTTGAGGTGTTTGTGGTATGATGATGGAATATCCACATGCTGATGTAATGAGGGCCTTCTGATTATAATGTTTAATATCATGTCTTACCGAACCACCATGAATTTTTGTTAGGATACAATTTCTATGACTTGAGTCCTAATATTGATTTCCCGTAGAAGAGTTTTATTTCTATATTCATAAATATTTAGTGTTAAAGTGGATGGGGATAAGTTGGAATCATTGTTTCCCAACTGATGCAATGTTCAGATAATAACGAAGCTAAATCCTAAGATATTTTCAATGATTTATTGTTACACACCAATGTAATTTATCATTCCAGACATGTATAATGGTGTGATTTGTCCCTGTATAATGGAATATTTCTCCTACTTTGTGATAGAGATTAATGGGTGGCATTACTCATGATCATTATCGGTATAATATACTTCATAAGCAATAAAATCAATCAAAAATTCTTCATGGATTGACTAAGCCACTACCAGTTGTTTTTGTACATGTTTTGATAGAATCATGAAATCCATGATTTAAAACATGGTTCCCATAATGGATAGTTTTATTAAAATTCAAAACTTTTGGTATAATTTTAAGCACCTCCCATCATCTAGATAATCTTTTACATACATATTTGAAAATAATGTACTTAAAGTAGGCAGAATGACTCTTGGAACAAGAGTTGAGGTTACTTCTATCCATGGTAGATTTGGTAAGCTAGGCTTACCTATGTGTTGAGGTCGAATGGGAGATAACATCACCTATAGGGGTCATATGGATATATCAATTCAGGGTAAACTCAAGACTATGTGGGGGGATCCTTCTTACCCATTTTTATCTTACTAGATGTCCATCCCATGAGTTTTATCTAGGTAGACGATTTGAGAGGGGATGTGTCTTAAGTATATAATTCTACCACAACCATTTCATCCCCTATGTCCTCAACATCTAAAAACTCTTCCACCTATAACCCAGTTGGATGTAGAAAACTTGGGTTCATAATAACACTTATCATTCAAGAAGGGATCCATTAAGTGAATAACATTAATGGAAATATAAATCAACCCCTCATCTAATGAGGTATCCATCTGGTTGGTCAACTCTTGTGGTACAGTTTCGCATGGAAGAGCTCATACTTCTGGGAACATAGTCATGAAGTTTGAGAGATTCAAATCTATCTCTTCCATTTTATAGGTTCATCATACTATGTTTCATTCTTTATGTTCAAGACATGCCATTTCTTGGATGAATGTATTTCAAAATTATGTGTCCATGATCACTTTAACCATATCAAAATTATCCAGGCAAAATATTTGATACAAAAAATATGATTGGAGGATAGAATGGGTCTGATTGATCATCTACCTAATCATGAAGTCACTAAAAATCATTATAACCATTCTTTTGACTTCATTTTATTCATTTTCCCCCTCCATATCGTTGGAATAAATGCATTCTAGTTTCATAGGTTTCCTTCTATTATTCAAATTTCTATATTCAACTATCTTATTCAAAAAATATTAGAAAAAAAATTCTTGAATGTTGTTACCCAATGCTCAATAGATTGGGAAATAGATTGTGGGATTTTTTTTCAGTAATCAGGTTCTGATCTTTGGGATTTTGAAACATGATCATGTTTTCTATGATGTCAAGATGAAGTCTCTAAAGTCATTTCATTTATTAAACAATAAAATTTCTTCATTATTTCATCAAAAAAATTTGGAATATGCTTCCTTTTGGCATTTGGCAAGGAATACATTATTTTTTGATGCTGAAGAGGGGGAAGCAAACACACTGATGTAGACTTTGGAGTTAGAGTAGGCATGGGGGACGTCATAAGAGTGATACTGTAAGCCTCTTCTTTAATTGTTATCTTTAATTGATTTGATGGAATTACTTGAGACTTGTCCTTGGATCATGTGATTTAGTCTTACATTCTATAAGAAATAGAGTAATGATCACAAAACCTTCCTATATATTCCATATTAATGAGTGGTGTGTGGAACTCATCGTGAAGACTCTCTATAAAGATGTACAACAAATATTCTTAAGGAATCTACATAATTATGTTGTACATAAACCCATTACACCAAGAAACAAAATCTGAAAAACAATCATTCTTCCAATATTTTTGGGATGATAGTTGAGGATTGTTTTATTCCACAGTGTCGATCTGAATTGGAGTAGAAACATCCCACGAATATCTTCTCATCCTATAATTGACCAATTTGTAAAGGTGGTGTATCGTATAATGGTTATCCCATGAAATCTATGAATGAATCACCATATTTTTACTAATTATTATTTTATTAGCGTTACCATCATTTTATCAAAAAGGGACATAAAATGGATCATGTTCTTCTCAAGGTCCTCTGAACTATTGAAAATTAGAAATGTAGGATTTCCAATGTTCGGTGGGAGAATAGTCGGATAATCCCATTCAGGTTAAGGATTATTTTCTAGAATTTCCACCACAAAAAATTCCTCAATAGCTTCTAATAAATCTCTTAGTGACTAAAGGGTATTTATAATCCCATGTCGAATTTATGGCTGAGTAGGAGCTTGAATAGGGGAAGCAGTAGGTAAGGCCAATTATCACAGTCTTCTTGGTATTTGTTAGTTGTAGTAGTAAACTCAAGAGGGGAGGGGTGAATTTAGTAACTATAAAAATTTTGGTTTAAAAGAATAATAGCTTTAGAAATAATGATTTCCCCAAAAATAGATACAACCTAGTTAATCAAGGTTATACTGTTATATGAGTTTTATTGTTTAAAAAACTTCTTAGAAGATTGATGAATTCTCAGTAATCTTAATTGGTATTATTAAAATTACTTTTGAAGTTATCCTACTAAGACAAATCAGATATAAATTCCTTCCAAGAATAACTATCAATGTGAAATTAGTTAGTTTCTGGATTATGCAGTAAGTCGTAAAACAGAGTACACTAAATTAAAATAGCACAGTGGATATAAAACAAGTGGTTAAGTCTCAAGTTGAGACATAATCTACTCCAGATATCAAATCCTATACTCTCTAAGTGAATTTTCATCTTAACTTTCCATTGGGAGTAATTTGTACCATTAAATAAGGGTGGAATGTTGGTAGAAGCACCTTCTAGTCTATTTTCCATACTGATAAATTACTTTAAAAGATCTTGAAATTTAGAATTAATGGAAGTTTGCAGATATTTAAAGTACAACTACAATCACAGATGAATAGAATTATATAATCTCCTAATAAAACAATCTTTTGATACCAAAAGTTGGTCAAAGTAGTTAAATCAAGAGGGGAGGGGTGAATTGAGTAACTATAAAAATTTATGTTTAAAAGAATATTAGATTTTTAAATAATGATTTCCCCAAAAATAGATACAGCCCAGTTAATCAAGGTTATACTATTATAAGAGTTTTACTATTTAAACAACTTCTTAGAAGATTTATTAATTCTTGGTAATCTTAATTGGTATTATTAAAATTACTTTTGATGTTATCCTACTAAGAAAAATCAGATATATCTTCTTTCCAAGACTAACTACAAAAGTGAAATTTGTGAGTTTCTGGATTATTCAGTAAGCAGTAAAACAGAGTAGACTAAATTAAAATAGCACAGTAGATATAAAACAAGTGGTTTAGTACCGTGCACTCACGTTTTTGGCGTTGTTGTGTTGTGTTGTGTATGTTCTTCCTCTTTGCCACACTTCTCTTTATCTTTTAATGTATGAGGTTTAGCCGACAGGTTCCATGTATTTTGTGCCTCGTACCTCGTACTATGTCTATAAATAAACATGAAATATGTCAGTGAATTAATGACGTCAAATATGACCATTAAAAACATAAATATAAATACGAAAAAATAGTTTAGGAAAAAGTGTCATAGTATTTATGCAAACGGTGTCTCCTTCATGGTATCTACTTCACAGTGTCTTCTTCCCTATGTCTCTTTCACAGTGTCTCACTCACAGTGTCTCCTTTATGGTGTCTCGCTCACGATGTCTCCTTCATAGTGTCTCTCTCACGGTGTCTGAGTCACGGTGTCTGACTTATGGTTTCTTGCTTCTGGTACCTTGCTCATAGTTCCTGGATTCATGGTGCCTTGATGACGGTGTCTTGCTAACTATGTCTATCACTTAGGCAAACAGATTTTCTGGCTTACAGTGTCTGTTCTTGGTGTCTTGTTTCATGGTGTCTTGTACTTAGTCAAATAACTGTATTCAGACTTAAACAGTAATATGCATAAAATTAATTGAGCTTAACCATTATCAAGTATGTGATAAATTGAAACATAAATACACATGATTGATAAGGGTTGTGAGATTAATAAGGGTTGTGATATTTGTGATCATGAATAAGATTTGTAATTATTTTTGAGACTTCGGAACATTAATGAGATTTGTAAACATTAATGAGATTTGTAAACATTAATGAGATTTGTGATCATTAAAAAATGATTTATACATGAGGAGTCCAACAATCACCCCCTTTTTAATGATCACTAATCATATATAGTTAAAGGGTAAATTGAATGCAACTACAGAGAAAAATAACATAGATTTTATATTTCTCCCCCTTTTGGGATTATGAAAAAGTTAAAAGAATAGAGGGAAAACAGTGCACATGTCATTAAAAGTGTTTATAATACAACATACAGTAGAAATAATAAAAATCAATGACACCCCG
Source organism: Viscum album (assembly GCA_963277665.1). Classification (NCBI taxonomy): domain Eukaryota; kingdom Viridiplantae; phylum Streptophyta; class Magnoliopsida; order Santalales; family Viscaceae; genus Viscum; species Viscum album. The sequence continues at coordinate 1,543,399,816 of OY728153.1, read as the reverse complement.
ATCAAACAGTGGTAAGCACTCGTCTTCTTCATGGATTGGCCTTCTCTTTGCCTTTATTAGCAGTAGAAGAAGAAGCCATAGGGGTAGTTGCTGATGTAGAAGAAGGCATAGAAGTGGTAGATAGAGAAGGTAAATGGAGACATTCTAATACTGAGGGATCCAATGTTGGAGCACTAGAAGATCGAGGTAGTTTCTGGTCAATAATGACAGGCCTGATCTGACTAAGAGCCTGGCCAACAGACATGGATGTTGAAGCTAGTGCATAAGAGAATGTAGGTAATCTAGGTCTGATAGAAGCAGCTGTTGGAGAAACAATTTCTGTGCTCTGGACATGGAGATATCGTCTCAGAAGTTCGATGATGTCTGCAATTATCTTTTCTCCATACTGCATTGCCTTTTCAAAATCATCTTTGTTTTCCATGAACTTGTCCAACAATCTGGTAAACACGGTGATCTTCTGGGCTTGGATTTTGAAGGCTTGGGTTACAAGATGAATTCTCAGATTCTCTACATGGTATTTGAAGTGATTGGTCATATCAGTATTTGAGAAAATACGGTTCAAATAGAAGTCCACTTTCGTAGATATCTATTGCTGAGCATCATTGGAAATCATTGAGTGAATCTAAACCAAGTCAAGCACTCTATCACTATTCTTAACCACTTCAGATAAAGGAGACATATCAAAGCCACTGGATGCATTATGAAGTTCTTCCTTGACTATAGATTTGAGAAAGTACTATCCAAGGAAGGAGTAGAGGTTTGACCAGAGGAAGTAGAAGCTTTGATAGTTATGGTCATAGACATGAGCAGTTTTAGGACCTTTTGAAGATAGCTAGTATATTCATCTATGATCTTATTAAGGTTCTCCAAAAGCACTATCATGTTTTTCAACATGTGTTTGTGCCTTTCTCCAATGTTTTCATAAAAGGATATCAGGTATGGATGAATTTGGGACACAATTTCTTGAGAGATGTTTGAAACAGTATGTTCAGGAGAAGCAGGAGTTGGTGTAGGAGTAGGCTCTGATCTGGAATGCAATTCTTTCTGCAGGTTTTCAATCATACTTTTTAGAGTTGCAACTTCATTACTGAGAAACATGTTTTCAACCCATACTTCTTGAATTTCATTGATCATCTTGGGTTGAATGTGCTAGATAATCTTTTCTAAAAGCAGTGTGGAATCTTCCGGACTCAATTTGTTCACAAGAGGAGGTTGAGTGGAAAAGTGTTTCTCAAATCCAACTAAGATAGTGTCTCCAAAGACTTTCAAATCATCCTTGTTGACAAAATATCGATGTTCAGGTAAAGGTGTAGGTGTAGGAAGTGGTACAGGTGCAGGCTTAGATTGAGGTTCAAGTTGAGGTTCAGGTTCAGGTGCAAAGTATATTGCATATTTCAATTGAAAAAAAGAAGAAAGATCAATCCCAGTTGTTGTAACCTACTGAGATTCACTCACATCATAAAATATTTGGATTTTATTCTGAGTGTACACATAATATGACTCAGTTTGTTGAGATGCTTCAACACACTCAGCCTCATCAGCATCAGCTTCATTAGTCTCAAGATTTTGAGGTTCCTCCCCCTCAATAAGTGCTTCCTTTTCAGGACCATGAGGCTCAGGTACTTGTCCTAAATCCACTAGGACAACTCTAATTTCCTCGTTCGTTTCATACCAAACCAACTGAAGGGCAATCCCCATCATCTCTTGAACAGAGGGTACGGACTCAGGAAATGACTATTCCATAGGGAGTACTTCCAGGCTTTCTTCTATCACTGTAGAGAGTTCTCCTAGATTTTCTTCTTCCATTACAAGGAGTTATTCTAGAGTTTCTTCTTTCACAGTAGGGAGTTCTCCTACTTCAGCCTCTTTTATGGCTTGCTGCTTAGATTCTGGGACAATTAATTTTCTTTCTACCTCAAGTTGGATTTCTAGATTGATATCAACTCTAGGGATAGGAGGTTATTATTCAAGAACAACAGGAAGAATAATAGGCCTTTCTTCCTCAACAATAACTTCTTCCATATGAGGTACTTCAACTACCTCTACCTCTTCTTCATCATCTTCTGAGTACTCAGCAACTTCATCTAGTACCAAACCTGGATCAGTAATGTCCTTTGGACTTTTTGGATAATCAACAGGATTAAACTTCTCATAAGGCTTATCATTATCTTCATCCCACTCCTTCTTCATGGGGTTCCAGTTTATTTTTTTCCTTCTGATGGTAGCTTTGGATAAACAGTATTGATAGTCCATAAGTACTTCTTCATTTGGTCTAACTACTCCTTTGTAAACATGCATGGTTGAAATCATCCTAGAGTATAACAGAGATGTGGATTTGGATGTGACCTTGATCAATTCACACATATGGTGAATGATATATTTTCACAGATTGATTTTGTGTCCATTATTCATCAGATTGATAAAGAACACATCTTTATATTTCAAGACAGAAATTTCACCTTTTCTTGGGCTAATCATATTTTGAACAAATTTGAACAACAACCTTGTCTCCCCATCAAGTTCAGAAGCTATGGCCCTTCTCTTGGGGCCATTTCGAGTTAGGGTTTCTAGTGCATCTTCCAGTTTAAAGAAATCAGTTTTAGGTGGGGGATCTCTCTGATAATCATCATAGATACCCTCATGAGGAATCCAAAGGCATGCAGCCCATAAGCTCCATGAGAAGGAGCATCTTTGGCCATTAATCCATCTTCTCACAACAAAACATTCACTAGCATCAATGGAAAACTATACATACTGATAGAAGTGAGCTACCAACCTCAGGTAAATGGGTCTATCCTTCCCAGATAACCATTCGAGCCAAAATTGTTCTCTAAAAACATTTAAAACTAGAGATTTTCTAGACAACATCAACTCAGGGAAAATTTCCTTTTCAGGTACTACACTACGGTTTACCAGGTTTGGATTTAGGGGTCCTTTCGGTGCTATCTTCGGTGTTATTTTCTTCTTCTTCTAGTTGGGCTTCTGAAGAGTATATGAAGATGGACGATTCATCCTTGGAATCCACTGAAGATCGAGAGAGAGAGAGAGTTTCTTGGTTGAAAGGGTTTGGAAAGTGTGAGTAGGAGGGAGTTCGGGTGAAGAATTGAGTGAACCCCTTTTGTTTTATCATTTGGGAATGTCAAATGTCACAAAAGTAAAAATGCGGGAAAATGAAAAGCATTTAAAAAAATTAATTACCACAATACGTGTAAAAGAAAAGCATAAATAATTTTCACGGTTAGACCATGAATAGTCGTTATGGTGCGATGGTAAATGGTCGTCACATTGATATAGTCAGTGGTCGTCAGGGTGAGATAGTGACTGATCTATTCAGTCACAATGAGACAGTAAGTAAACTATTCATTCACGGTGAGATAGTAAGGGATAGACCGTGAACACAAGGTGCTAACTGTGAGACTGCAAACATGAGACAGTAACCGATAAACCGTGAACATGAACTAGTAAAGTAAAGTAGAATAAAATATTAAACAGTAAGATAAGTAAGATACCTATTTGTGATTTATCATGAAAAGATCATGTATTATGTAATCTATTCTCTCAGAATTTAATGGTTTAGTGAATATATCAGCAAGTTGATATTCAGTGCCAATGAATTCCAAGGTGATATCACCATTTTTATAATGATCTCTCAAAAAGTGATGTCTTAAATCAATATGTTTTTTCCTAGAATGTGAAACAAGATTTTTTGAAATGTTAATAGCACTTATGTTGTTATAATTTATTGGTACATGTCTGAATTGATATCCATAATCTTGTAAAGTGTGTTTCATCCACAAAATTTGTTCACAACAACTTCCAGCAGCTATGTATTCAGCTTCTAAAGTAGATAATGCAACATAATTTTGTTTCTTACTACACCATAATACTAGTGACTTTCTGAAAAAGTGACATGTTCTAGTGGTGCTCTTTCTATCTAACTTACATCCACCAAATTCAGCATCAGAATAACTAACTAGTTCAAATGATTGTCCTTTTGGATAGAACAGTCTTAAATTGGGTGTATGCTTGTGGTATTTAAAAATTATCTTTACAGCATTTAAATGAGATTCTATAGGGTTTTCATGAAAACAAGCACACATACACACACTAAACATAATGTTAGGATGACTAGCAGTTATGTAGAGTATACTTCCAATCATTCCTCTATAAGTGGTTTGATCAACAGATCTTCCATCTTCATCAAGATCTAGCTTACAGGTGGTACTAATGGGAGTGTCACTACTTTTAGTACTATCCAATCCAAAATGTTTTAGAAGATCTCTAGTGTATTTACTTTGAGTCAAAACAATTACAAAATTATTTTGAAAGATTTGAAATCCAAGAAATAATTTTAGTTCACCCATTAAACTCATTTCAAATTTGTTTTTCATCATTTTAGAAAAATCAATACATAATGAATTTTTTGAAGATCCAAAAATAATATCATCTACATGTATTTTAACAACTAAAACATCATTAGAAATACGTTTTATAAATAGGGTAGGATTAGCTATTCCTTTTGTAAAACTTTTGGGAATAAGAAAAGTGCTTAATCTATCATACCAAGCTCTTGGAGCTTGCTTTAAACCATATAAAGCTTTTGATAGTTTGAAAATATGATTTGGAAAATGGGGGTTTGTAAATCCAGGGGTTGTTCAACAAAAACATCCTCAGCTATATACCCATTTAAAAATTCACTATTAACATCCATTTGATATAGTTTGAAATTCAGATGTGCAGAATAAGCGAGTAGAATTATAATGGCTTCAAGTCTAGATACTAGAGAAAAAGTCTCCTCATAGTCAATCCCTTCTTCTTGAATATAGCCTTGTGAAAATAATCTAGCCTTATTCCTTATTATATTTCCAGCTTCATCTACCTTATTTCTAAACAACCATTTAGTGCCTATGAAAAAAGTGTCCTTGGGTCTTTCAAAATGTTTGCAAACATTATTTCTTTCAAACTGATTGACTTCTTCTTGCATATCCATTACCCAAAATTTATCATTGATATCATCATCAATGTTTTTAGGTTCAAGCTGTGACAAGAAGGCTTGATGTTCAACCTGATTTCTATGAGAAGCTCTAGTTTGTGTTCCTTTCTCTAAGTCTCCTACAATAGCATCTAACGGGTGGGTTTTAAGAGTTCTAACCATTCTACAAAAAGAGGGACTAGGGATTTCAGGTTCATCAACAGATTCAGGTTCATTATGACTTGGTTGCATAGAATTTCTAGAGTTGGATGTTTTTGGAGATTCTTTCAAAGTGGTATTTGATGATTTTGAGTTCATTTTCAGATTTGATACATTATCCTCAAGATTTTATAGGATGGTTCTAGGCTCATGTGGATATGTTTCATCAAACATTATATAGACAGATTCTTTGACACATTTAGTTCTCTTATTGAATACTCTATAAGCTTTAATTGATATTGAATAACCTAGGAAAATTCATTCATCACTTTTGGATGCAAATTTTTCAAGATTATCCTTAGTGTTGACAATAATGACTTTGCAGCCAAAAACTCTAAAGTAATTAACCTTAGGATTCCTATTATTCTTGAATTCATATGGGGTCTTTTTGAGAATTGGTCTAATCAATACTCTATTGATTATGTAGTATGATGTGTTAACAGTTTCAACCCTAAAGTAAATAGGTAGGTCATATTCACTAAGCATTGTTCTAGCAATTTCTTGCAGGGTTCTATTTCTTCTTTCTATAACACCATTCTGTGGAGGGGTTCTAGGGACAGCGAAATTGTGATTATAACCATTTTGTGAGAAAAAGGATTCAAACTCTTGATTTTCAAACTCACGACCATGATCACTTCTTAAGTATTTAATTTTAAGTCCACTAAGATTTTCTACAGACTTGGCATACATAGTAAAATAAGAGCAGGCTTCACTTTTGTGAGACATGAAGAAGGTCCAGGTATATCTAGAGAAATCATCTACTAGAACATATACATAGTTATTCCCATTTAATCTAGAAACTCTATATGGTCCAAATAAAACCATGTGCACCAATTAGAGAGGTTGAGAAGTAGATACTTCTTTCTTTATTTTGAAATAGATTTTGTGTTGTTTTACGTTTTGATAAGGATTACAAACTTTGTCATTTGAAAACTCACGTTTTGGTAAGTATCTAACTATGTTCTTCCTAGTCAGTTTTCTGAGGGTTTGAACATTAATGTGTCCTATTATCTTGTGCCAAAGCCAAGATTCTTTATGAAAATCATTTAAAAAATTAATATTTTGTTCGGCTAAGGAATTAAAATAAACTGCATAAACATTTTCATTTCACAAGGAAGAAAACACTAAACTGTTTTTAGAATTAAAAACATTAAAAGAATCATTTTCAAACATAACATTAAAGCCATCATCACGTAACTGAGAAATACTTACCAAGTTGTATTTTAATCCATCAACAAATAAAACTTCAGAAATTAAAACTGAGTTAGTGTTACCAATTTGGCCTAGGCCGATGGTTTTTTCTTTAGAATTATTACCAAAGGTGACATAGCCTCCATCAACTTTGATTAAACTTTTATAACATGAGAAGTCTCCATTCATGTGTCCTGAACATCCACTTTCCAAGTACCATGTCTTCCTACAAGAACTCTTTAAGAAAGTTTTTTACAAAACAGGTTTAGATGGAAAATGATTTTGGTACCCAAATTTTCTTGGGTCCGGATAGGTTAGCGAGCAAAGCTTTAGGTACCCAGATTTTTGTTATGTGTCTCATATAATTCACAGAATCATTGGATTTTGAAAGATAGATTTTATTTTTTCTATAACAATGTAAATAACTAGTTGAAGCATATGAATTTCCAGAACTTGAACTAGCAATATTCTGTCCAGATTTAGGAACAAATTTAGTTTTAGTGATCTGTCTCTTTCCAGGATGATAACCTTTTCCAGTGGTATATTTTGGTTCCACTTTTTTACCTAACATTTGAGTTATTGTGTCATTTCCCTTTGTGAAATTATCTAAGTCCTTTCTCAGTTGCTCATTAGACATTTTCAGTTTAGTATTTTCCTTAATTAATTGAGCATTCTTTTCATTTTCTACTTCAAGAGCAGATTTAACAGAACTGGTCAAAGCATGCTGTTTCTTTAAGGTCTTATATTTTTCCTTAAACTCATTAAATGTTTCTTCCAGCATGTTACATTATTCAAATAGTTCCTCACCAGACATGTTTTCAGATTCAGAATTAGAATCAATTCCAGAATAATAATCATTCAACATAGGGGAAATAGGTACCTCATAACTATTGGTCATAAAACACATGTTAGCATAATTATTTTCAGAATCAGAACCTTTAGACTCGCTTTTGTTGTCTTATGAAGCACTGCAGGTTGCTTTCATATCTTTCTTGTATTTATTGTCCTTTAGTTTTATTTCTTTTTGAACTTCAATTTTGGACAGTCAGCTTTAATGTGACCATTTATTTTGCATTCATAGAAGACAACTTCATCACTCTTATCAGGGTTCTTCCAGTCTTTCTTCTAGTATGCTTTGTTGTCATATTTACCTTTATAGTTTGATTTTTTGAAAAATTTCTTCTTCCTATAGAACTTCTTAAATATCCTCGCTATCTGATCCATCTCTGCATCACTATTAAAATCTGAACTTTCACTTGTTCAGATTTTAGTTGGTATGTGAACTTTCTCCTTTTCCTTACTCTTTGAGGTAGTAGACTTAATTTCCACTAACTTCCTCTTTGGTTCATCATCTTCCTCCTTTTTCACCTTCATTTCTTCTTTATACATCATTAACTTACCAATAATCTCTTTGACAGGTAGAGTACCAATATCACATGATTCTCTAATCGAAACAGATGTGCCTCTCCATCGGTCTTGCAGACATCTCAGTATTCTCATGATTTGTTCCTTTGCTAGAATTGCCTTTCCGAGGGAGATCATAGTGTTGAAAATTTCATTGAACCTGAGATACATGATAGAGATAGGTTCATCAGGCTTCATTATAAAATTATCATACTTAATGGTATAGGTATTCAATCTCATTTCCTTAACATTGGTTGTTCCTTCATGACAAACACCCAAGGTATCCCATACTTCATAGGCAGTTTTACAAGTATATATGTGATTAAATTCCTAATCCCCTAATTCAAAATAAAAGGCTTTCATTTCATTACAATTATTATTGTAAGAAGTTTTAGTAGGTTCATCCAAAGTTGGTCTTACAGTTTCCAGAATCTTATATTGATTCTCTATAGCAGTCTGGATATCAAATCCCATACTCTCTAAGTGAATCTTCATCTTAAGTTTCAATTGGGAATAATTTTTACCATTAAATAAGGGTGGACTGTTGGTATCAGCACCTTCTAGTATATTTTCAATACTAACAAATTACTTTAAAAGAGCTTGAAATTTAGAATTAATGGAAATTTTCAGTTCTTTAAAGTACTACTACAATCACAGTTGAATAGAATTACACAATTTCTTAATAAAACAGTCCTCTGATACCAAATTTTGGTCGAAGTAGTTAAATCAAGAGGGTAGGGGTGAATTGAGTAACTATAAAAAATTATGTTTAAAAAATATTATATTTTCAAATAATGATTTCCCCAAAAAGAGATACAGCCTAGTTCATCAAGGTTATACTATTATAAGAGTTGTACTGTTTAAACAACTTCTTAGAAGAATGATTTATTCTCAGTACTCTTAATTGGTATTATTAAAATTACTTTTTATGTTATCCTACTAAGAAAAATCAGATATATCTTCTTAACAAGGCTAACTATCAAAGTGAAACTTGTGAGTTTCTAGATTATGCAGTAAGTAGTAAAACAAAGTACACTAAATTAAAATAGCACAGTGGATATATAACAAGTGGTTTATCCTCAATCCGATACCTAATCCATTCAACTTGGTGATCACCTTCCACCAAGCAGTTTATATAAATAAACCCTGATACACACCCTGTATTGGGGTAACAATAGTACATAGAGTGTCCAGGCCACGTAGGGACCTATTCCATAGTTTCCATGGGTAAAAAAAATAATATCCAAGCTACACAGGGACCTCTTCGACAGTTGTCGTGGGTAAACAAGAGTAGAGAGTTTGATGTAAGGATTTTGAAATCCTTCAGTTCAGCGTATGAGTCAGTGTGTGTATGTAAGATATACAGAGTACAGACACTGATCGAATGTAAATAAAAGAATCACTAAGATAGAGTATATGTGAGTTAAAATGATCTAGTGATTAGCAATGCAGCTCTGGACTTGTTGGATAATACAGAAATGCTTCTGAGTCCTTCTCTTGTTTTTCTGTTGAAAAACAGAGTGTCAGGCTTTAGATTTTGTTCTTCATGAGTGAATATGTTCTATGTATTCCAATTTACATATTTTGTTCTTCAGTAGAGTTGGATTTCATGGATGAGACAATTGCTTCTTTGAAGATCTTGCAATTTATTCCTCGTGGTCATACACAGTATTGGTTTTCTATTTAGTACAATGCACTCACATATTTTTTCATTGTTATGTTGTGTAGTGTATGTTCTTCCTCTTTGGCACACTTCTCTTTATCTTTGAATGTATGAGGTTTAGCTGATAGGTTCCATGTGTTTCGTGCCTCGTACCTCGTACTATCTCTACAAATAAACATTAAATTTCTCAGTGCATTAAAGACGTCAAATATGTCCGTTAAAAAGTTAAATAGAAAAACGAAAAAATAGTTTAGGAAACGGTGCCATGGTAGTTATGAAAATGGTGTCTCCTTCACGGTATCTCCTTCATAGTGTCTCCTTAACTATGTCTCCTTCACGGTGTCTCGCTCATGGTGTCTCCTTCACGGTGTCTTGCTCACGGTGTATCCTTCACGGTGTCTCTCTCACGGTGTCTGAGTCACGGTGTCTGACTTACGGTTTCTCGCTTCTAGTACCTTGCTCATAGATTCTGGATTCATAGTTCCTTGATGAATTTGTTTTGCTAACTGTGTCTGGCACTTAGGAAAACAGATTGTCTGGCTTACGGTGTCTATTCTTAGTGTCTTGCTTCACGGTGTCTTGTACTTAGGCAAATAACTGTATTTAAACTTAAATAGTAACATGCATAAAATGAATTGAGCTTAACCATTATCATGTATGAGATAACATGAAACATAAATACAAATGATTTATAAGAGTTGGGAGATTTTTTATCATGAATATGATTTGTAATTGTTATTCAGATTTGTAAAAATTACTGATATTTTTAAACATTAATGAGATTTGTAAACATTAATGGGATTTGTAATCATTAATGAAATTTGTGATCATTAAAACATGATTAATACAAGAGGAGTCCAATAGTATCTATCATGGGTAACCTATTGTGGAATATCCATTTGGATTCACCCATACCATTTATCATTATGTACCCCAAAGAGGGAACTCCCAATATACTATTGTGGGATCCATCTATATTGGTTTTCATTTCCCCATTTTTATTTAATGATCTGGCTCAATCATAGTTGTTCTGGTAATCCCTCTGTCTTGTTGTGCATTAGTTCAGAATTCATATTGAGGATCTATTTTTAAAACATATCAAGCATGAATGTTGCATCAGAGTAGTTCCATGTTGAGTCTTCTCCATTCTTTCATCTCATCCTCTTGTTTAGAAAATTATTTATTTATGTGTTAGGTGATTAACCAAATTTGGAGGCAGGTGAATCATAATATCATCTTTTACATTTTCTATCATGAATACTCATTGAGAATGTAATTATGGAGTAGTTAAGGGAATTACCAAATCCAAGGAATGAATCGTGTTCCAGGTATGCACACCTCCTTCAATGCTTTTCAGTGTATGACATATTATGATGCAAAACAACTTCCTCTTTCACCTATGCATTGGCCACATGTTGTATAGATTCTCAAGGGTGATATAAAATATATTCATTGATGCTTAATGCATCAATTTTTTTGCATTAGTCTATTTTTTTGGATTATTTTTTCTTTAGCCTCTACGGGACCTTATCCTCTCATTATATGATTCTCTAGGAGATGTTTGAAATACTATAATCTAAATATAATCTATGTACATTTTTTTCATTCATGTCCCAAGTGAGGATACAAGATCACATGATGTGATGAACAAATGGGATTTGTTTATCAGTGTCCCCCATAACTAGGAGAAGAATTATGTATAATGGGGAGGATATTGTTTAGGTAAAAAATCCCTCATACCTGAGGGATGGTGCTGTTCCCATTCCACTTCCACAGCACTTCGACATTTGTTAATTCCATTAAAGGTTATGTTAAAATTCTCCCATCCCTATAGGCTAGGGTTTCACTTTGATTTCCATGTATTATACTACCGTAAAATTCTTATAAATTATATAGAGTTGTATTCGAACAAGGGTTGGGTGAGTTATACTGGTTTCCTATGAATCACAAACTTCTGATAAAAGTTTAACTATCAATGAAATTTTCACTATCTAATAATTGGCTTCCCATAAGTAAGAGTCTTGCCTGATATTTTTAGATGACTAATGAAAAATTCATTCAAAGTATTACCCTTTTTGGATCAATTCTAGGGAGAGTAGTTTAGGTACTATTTTTAAATCATATACTCTCTTGTGAAAAGAGTTTATTTGCTAAACTTTTCTTAAAGAGATGACTTCTCAAGATGCCATTATTGGAGTAATTTTCTGATTGATGAGTTCATTGAAATAATATTCTCTATGTTCTCCCCATCCTCTAATATGGATATATAATGGGAATTCTTTTATCAGCAGACGTAATTATTTTAAATCATAGGGACATACACACTGAGGAGCTCCTTACTATTTTCCCAATTTTTGAATTCAGGAAACCAAGGGAGCCTCTACATAAATTTGGTGTTGTATCCCCTATTTTAACTTGATTTCACTTTGATGATATTCATAGGGTAATACCATTTCTATTAATTAATGAAAAGTTTTCCCTTTATTGATGTGAATTTCATGAACACAATATTTTGACAACACCCATACAATTCAGTATTTAAGAGTTGCTAATGAGAAAATTATTACTGGTATGTTATCTTAAGTATGTTATTCCCTCATGTTCAACATTACTTCTTCATATTTCTCTAAAGAATCCTCGACATCATCCAACCAAAGTGGACATTTCGTAGTTTCTTTATCATAAAAAATAATATTGGTAAGTACATACTCTATCACATCGAATGTCAGGTGATCCAATGGCAGTTTGGAGAATGATTATCACCTCTTGATGTATTCCATATTGGAAAGTATTTCACATGTCAATGATAAGGCATCAGACATGACTTCCCTCATTTCCCCAAGTTCTTCATGGTATGTAGGCTTTATCATCATTAAATCTCCAGGTGGAGGACCCATTTGATGAAGTGAAACACTACTATATAGAGAAATTTTTATAAAAATACCATTATAGGAGGAATACCCTTATGGGTTGATGTATGACTATAAGGACAAAATTTGTATCATATAACTTGGAAAGGACCTTTTGGGTGGATGACAGAAATTGGAACACTTTTTAGCTGTTTGATATTCTGTCCACATGGCGGGATATAACGAATCTCTTCAAAAATGGACTCTAAAGATCATTAAAATTTTAATCATGATGCAAGACATCATGGTTATGTTTATAGGGAGGTACTTTTGAATTAATTATATTATTCCCATAGTTTTTCAATGGGAGATTGGGATCCAAATTTTTCATAGATAAACATCTGATAACTTCAAGAACTCTATCATTAATTATTGTGATATTGTTGATCACTTCTTCATTTTCTAGTCATGTTTGATGAGGATTCATTTTGGATGAATTTTTTGCAGTGATTGCGATATCTTTATAGAGAATGAGGTCTCCATATATATATTCTTATTTGAATACCACCTATTTCACTATTATAATTCTATAATTTTGGTTGGGGTTTGTGCTTTACTCGGAGTGGTGACTGTAATAGTCTGATTACCTCATGTGGAATGGGGGTATGGACCTGATCTAGTTATCCATATATCATGGTGGAGTTTTCCCCCATGAAAATTTTTATTTGAGAAGAGGTGTGTTCCTTCTATAGAGTGACATGTTGAAGAGTCACCCATTTGTGGGGATAATGTTTTATATCCACCCCCTTACACTGTTGGTAATTCTATATTATCTTGGAATACATATAGGATGCAGGTAGAAATTCTCACATTTCCTTTCACCATTTTCAAGATTTTCATAGTGTCTTCAGTGGCTATAACATGAATATATACCCATTATTTGGATGGAGTATGGGGTGTTTCTTCTCATTTCCTCCATTTTCTTTCAGTGGATTTTGACAGTAATCTGGTTTGGGGGAATTGGTTTCATTCTACCCCTATTTATCACAGATAAATTATATTTAACATCCTTAGATGTTTCCAAAAGCTATTTCTAGTAGGCTTGGTAAATGTGGGTCAGTGTGTGAACTATCTAACAATTTACATGATAATTTGACAGTTTAACTATATTGATTTGGGACGGTGTTTGTGCCTTCTGATGAAATTTCACTGAATTTGAATAGTGGACCTCTTTGGACACTTCCATATAAGGATACAAGTAGGATTGGTTGGAATGGGAATGGGTTGGTTCCTACTCATGGGTTTCTGCCAAGTATAACTGGTGATTTTCCATTATGAATGAATACTTTTACCTACTCACTGTTGGCCACCATATGTTTTAGAGGGATACTCCAGGTAGTTCTAGAGAAGTCTGTTGAAGGCTTTATTGATGTGGGAATTTGTTTTCTTTTTCATTTACTAATTAAACAAAAAAAATTGATTGGGGGATTCTCTTAAGGGGATATTGGTGTAGCCCTATTTCGTGTTGACCGTTCTCTAACCTTAGCAATCCATATAGTGATTCCATGTTTATATGGCATGGGATGAATTCCTAAAGATGACACCCTTATCATGTTGAGGGTTTATTGTCAAAAAATGTTGGTGATGAGTATTACTGACATGAGTCTATTGAAAGGATCCTTATGTCTTATGGGGGAGGCCTTATATATCTTCCTATTATTCCTCCTAAATATAAGGGAGTAGATTATAGTTTCATTTTGAGGATTAGATCCTAAAAGATCTAGAGACATCAATTTGTGTTATCTACTTCAGGACTTCAAGACATCATTGATTAGATGACTATAATGGATTTGTGAGTTGGAAGGCCAATCGAACAACCTCCAGGGTCAGGATGGTACCACACTAGTGGTACTCTTTGAGCAATGCTTCAGAGACCCAGTGTTGGAGATTCTAGGTTGGTGATGGTGTCTTCTGTTGTGATAAAGACCCATCATGAGTTTTAGATGAGGCATACTTCTTTGAGATGTGGGGTGTCTCCATTTGAATTGAGGGGATATTTTTTCAAAAGTGAATGTAATATAGATTAACAAATGAAAGAGAGCCCCATTAAACTATAATATTGATAAAAAACTCGCAAGAACACTTTTCATGTGTGGCTCTCTTTTATTTTTAGAGAGAAAAGAGCCTAATATCTTGGTTAAACTATCATCCTAGTTCCATATTCTTGTAGGTTTCACCATTTTATTATTTGATGAAAAATAATCTCCCAAATATGGATTTTTGGAGTTTAAAATTTTTTAATATCATTCACTTCAGGTTTTCTATTTTCAAAAAACTTTCCATTAGTGGAGTCGAAACTACAAAAGGGATCTCATATTTGGGGTGACACATGGACCTTCCTTCCAAGGGAAGGTTCTCATTAGAGAACTTGTAAAATTATACTTTAGAACTATCATTGGTAAAGAGGTCTTCATTTTTGGCTCATAAAACCCTTTGGGGGGGGGGATTTATTCTTAATCTTTGACTCCCTTAAATATTTTAGATATGTTCATGAAATCTTCATTATTTCCCCTAGATGAAGGTCGTATGCATTGAATTATCAATTAACTATTATCATTCTTGGAGTTTTGAATCATCTTTATGTATCGAAGTATCTTCATTCATGGGGACATATTTATATATACAAGGATCTCGACCAATGGAACACTTTTATGAATTGATTATAAATTCTTTTACCATTAATTATTGTGATGGTGATTTAGAGTACGTAGTGGGGGTCTATGTAGTATATCATCATTCTAGGAGATGGAATTTGTTTTTATGTCAAGATTAGGCCCATAATTCGGGATTCCAATTTATCCATATTAAATGAATCAGAGCCCGTGTATCTCAATTCCACTTAATGGGACAAATCATACCATTTATGGTCATATGGTAAGGACTAAACCATGAAGTTTGATATAATGTGGCGAGGTCATCTTGGATATTGGTTTCTAATGAAGGTTTGGTGTGGGACTTATTCTAAAGAATCCTAGGGAACATACAAGTGATATGAGATCCCATTATAAATATGTCCCTTCCAGGTATATGTCTTAGAGATAATTAGGATTTATTGTGGGATGTTGGGTTCAGACCTCATGGAATGTTTTTATGCATCCCAGTTGGAGGAGAATGAAATCCTCTGTATTTAAGTTGGTGAGGAACCACTCTTATAGAGCCCCTCTTATGGTTTTTCATGTTGGGGGAATATACCCCTTTGATAGGATTAGGGAATGATTTCTGGTATTTCACTCTATAGTAGGACACCTTTCTGAATCATGTGGCTTTGATGATCACCGCCCACCTCTAACCCCACATGATTCATGATCTGTGTGAGAAAGAAAGGGAAGATTTAGACTCATTGAACCAAAAAATATTATTTTTCTACTAGTGGATGAGGACAAGATGTAAAGGGAGAGGGAGTAAGAGTAAGCACTAGTGATGGTATCCTCTCGTCATTATACCTTGGATATTCAAGTCTGACTACCCATCATTATACAACCCATGGGTATAGATAGAGGGGATGAAATAAACAAGGAGTGGTCCTACAAGGGTGATTAGGGGTTTACTCTAGGAGGGATTCCCTAGTGACTGGTTTCTAGGGATGATAGGAGGGTATGTTAATATCCCTTAATGGGAAATTTCCTAATGATCCTCTCCCTCCCTGAATGGAACAAGAGGTCCCTAGTCATAGAGATTATTAATATAGTACATGTTCATATTCTACATATTCTTGACTGTGATATCTTTGACACCACCCCAGGGTTGGGGACCTCAGGACCAAGGTAATGAATATAAATATGAACCCCAAAGAACTTTACTATTCACTAGAAAAAATTCAGTACACCTCATATTGAAGGAATGCATTTCAAAATGGGATACATGATAATGTGTCTCTTACAATGGTTTCATAGTTATGGAGGATTTGGTGGAGGCTTTAATTTGGTTTTACTTGGTTGAGGGACCAATGAAATAGGGGCCTTCTATTAGTATCTTGAAAGAGGTCTTAAAAGGAGTCCCACATAGGTCAAGGTTTGGTGAGAAGGAGGAGCCTCGTGGAGGACTTGGGAGGATGGAGAAGTGTTTCACGTATGGGGTATGGCTATGTGAGTTGGGTGTACCTTGGGTGATGGATCACTTGGGAAACAATAGTTGGGTGTGACCTTGCTCTAGGAACCAGGGGTCTCTTCATGTGTCTCTATAATGGACTCACATATGTCCCAGGATTGAGAAGGGACCTTCACTCTAATCCTCGTTGACTAGGTGGAATGGGGTCCCTGTATAGTTGTTTTTTTGTTTCGGACCCTATAGGGTCTTGGATCTCACTATCCCTTAATCACTACTTCTATTGGGTTTAGAGAGATAACTGAGTGTATTAGTGGACTTGGGAGATGGGGTTGTGTGATTAATCGTGGAGGTGTCTTAAAATTTTACAGTTCATCAAGTGATGAGCCCTAGGTTCGTATTTATAGAAAATCATGGGACCTTGGTAAATGAGTTTTCTGTATAGGTACCCATCATAATTACTATGTCATGTTACCCCACACAAGGGTGGATGATGCATATGAGCCACACATAGGGATCAACATGATCCCGCTAGTGCCTCACACAAGGGTGGCTTTGACTTCTAGGCTACATAGGTAGGGATTGTACGATCCTCAAAATGCATGGGATTGGTGCACACACGACCACCAAGGTGAAAATCCTGGGGGAACCCACAGATCCATACTGTGGGCATTATGCCCTTTTACCGCTATTCGGGATTAGTGTCAGGATGTGGTCACAACCTTCCAGGCCTGTTCCTTCACAAGCATCACTAACCATGATGAAATATAGATATTTTTACCATGATAATTATTGTCCATGTCAATTAAATTTTTTTGTAGAGACACATAAAACCCCACCTACCCTTTCTAATCAATGGCCTACTCTCAAATAGAGGTTCTCGCTAACATGGCATTGGACTGGACAACATTTTAGAGGAATCTTTGACAATTGGTGTGCGAGACATCTTAAAAAACGTGTATGTAATGAATTTCATGGTGTCAATAAATGGGTTATGATATGATGATTGTTTTATGGTATGGTGAAAGACATATATATGATTTGTATTATATGATGGTGGTTATTTTTTGACCATGGATTACAGGTACGTTATAACCAAGGATGGTGGTTATATTATAACCAATGATGGGTGGGACCTATATATCCCTACAATGTTGTGGTAATAATATATATATATATATATATATCATGAGATATATGGAGCTGTGATGGAAAGTGACCATGGATCTGTAAGGTAATTTTCTTAATATGATGATCTTGGGTTTGAACCTTCACTAACATTATGGTTTGGGGAGTTAACCCATTCCAAAATGAAGAAAGGGATACCCCTCGGGATTGTGGTGTGTCCCACCCTAGAGGTGGATCCTCTAAAAAGGATGGTTGAAATCTTGTTTTACCAATACTTAGGTAGGTACATTGGTTATTATCCCAAGACTAACATATTATGAGTTTCATACTTAGTATCCTTGAAATATGATTTTCTATTATTTTGTGAATGCCACAACTACGTCTTCTTCTAGTGTTATACTCTCATGGATCATGTTTGATTTTCCCTTAGTATTCATGTCTTTTGAACCACCAATAATTATTTCATGACTCATGTTTTTGATTCATGATAGTTTGGTTATGAATTTGAGAAGTTATCTTCATGATCACATACCCTTATGATTTTCTTATTTTGACATTTGTTCATATAATGATATATCTTATGTTTATCTTTACTAATAATCTAAGCTCAAACTTTATTTTTTTCCTTTACTGTAGTTATGAAGAACTGTTTTATGTAAGGAATTACTATTAAGAGTAATATATGGTAATATCATTATGGTAAACAATGATTATCTTTCACTATATTACATGATTTGGTTCCATGTTTCTAAAGGCACTAAACAAATATGGTCCATGGGTGTGTGTTTTTGTAATATAAATAATTTTCATCTATAATGATGTAATTTATAGGTATGAGAATCCTAGGTCACTATATTTTCTGTCAATGGAAGAATTAGTTATACATTGGGAACTAGGTTACGAAAAAAATTGTGATATCAATAGGTATATTTGAATGGATATTTCTTGGGATGTCTCTAAGGATAAGCCTAAGAATGAGTTAATGAATATAAAAATGTCCTAGAATTTTCGAAAAAGATGAATTTAGTGGTTTCCAAGATATAAAATACCTATCTAGATACTAGAATTGGATGTGGATCTAGAATTTATGTACCTATGGGTAAGAACCATGGAAACACCGTATTGATCTATAATTGATCAAGAACTGGTGTAAGACAATTTTCCTTACCAAAAACCTATTTTGATACACCTTAGGTATATGATTTTGAAATTTAAAAAAAAACTTTAAGAACTATAATGAAGGACTTAAATAAATGATGACTATGAATGACCTATGATTTACCTAATGTTTCATATATTAAAAGTAAGGTGTCTCGATTTAGAGCTCCTAATGTTTTTCAGACTATGAAACATTCTATTATCATTATCACTTCTCACACTATGATTTCTGGTCTTAAAAAAAGTATGTAACTAGAAGGAATTATATTTACATTGATTGCGAAGAATAATATTATAAAGAGTAGTTAAATGGGATTATGACTGGAGTAATGGATATTGTGATTATTCCTAATATGTTTTCATGGAATATGATTAACTAGATATGCCGTAAAAAACCCCAAAGACTCACATAATAAGATAATAAAATGGGTCACGGAGATTTCAGGTTATAGTAACCATTGGGGAATGATGATTCAGTTTCTTAAATACCAGTAATGTGGGAAGAGGAACCAATTTAATGTTTTTAGGGACATGAAGATATTTTTAGTATGGGAAAGAAGGACACAAAGAAAGTAACTACAAAGGGAAAATGAGTGGTATATTTAATAGAATGGATTATGATATTGGTCTCCCTTATATATCATCAACCATTAAATTCAATAAATGTTGGATGTATGGGATTTTCTAAAATCAACATTATAAAAATAAATATCATAATGAAAATCAACAAGATTGTATATGTAATTGTTATATTGCTGATGATCAAGATATTGTCGGTAGAATTTGAAAGGAAATATGTATTAAGTAATGAGATGAGGAAACCTAGATAATGTTTTGAGTAGGAAGTGGGATTAATGAATAAATTTCTTATTGAAATTGAAATATTAGGTTATATGAATTATGAAATATATAAGTATTATTTTGTACAAGGTTTTAGTTATGTATTTTAAATTCTATGTTAAATTACATTGATGGACTATTAAAGTGATTCACTGTGAAGCTGATATATTTATTTTGGGAAGGTAAACCTTAATATTTTCTTGATGTTTAGAAAAATTTTTTTATATTGGATAAATAATAGATTGATTTGGATAAAGTAAATTGGGAATTATTGATGACCTCATAAATAATAAAAGATTTTTTAGAAATGTGATTGATGTTATCAATGATGGGGTTTACATCATTATTACATATATGAAATGTATTCTATAATCTATGGATCTATTCATGGAATGAGAAAACATACAAGTTTTCATTGAGGATCTATGGATATTTTTTTAATAGAGTACATGATGAATACATTCAAATGTTTGGTATGAGAAAATTATGAACTATTTATTACTGTTTGGAAATTAATTATATGTTTATTTTAGAAATTTATTGACATTTTTTATATTGATTTAAATTTTAATATTTTAAAAGTGTTATAAGGTTAATTATTTTTAAATGGTTTTTTTTGAACATAGAATGAGGCTTTATATATTAAAGTATTATTTCAATATATGAATATTTATTCAGATCGGGTAACCTATGATAACGATTATTTTATGATTTTGGAATATATATGAAGTGAATTTTTATTCTATCTGTAAATATTGTGATCCATTAGTCCATTTGGAATAAAAAATTAACCTTCATTTCATAAAGTATATAATGATGTTCAAATTAATCAAGGAATAACCAAAGGGTGAGATTGTTCTTAAGAAATGGAATTAAATCAAGTTATTGTATCTTCTCGTGAAAGCTCATCAAAATTAAGAATATTGTATTGAAGAAAAATGGTGTCCTATTATTACCATTTTAATGATAGAAATGACACCTTTAACACATATTTATTCTATTATTTTATTGTAACTAGCCTTATTTTTAAAAGCCCTATTTCACGAGTTTAATCACCTTTATCATTACCAATAATTAATTAACGTATTCTACCATATGAAAATCATTAATTATTTTATTTTTTCTCCTCTGTGGAATCCTTGTTAAGAGTTAGATTAGGTAAAATATATGTTAATGAGTTTTTAAGGATGTTTTATTCTTCATTTTTATAGTGTGAGTTTAATGATGGATTTTTAAAATGTTAAACCATTTATAACCAAGTTTAATTTCAATGGAAAGTATCACTTTAAGGTTTAAAAAATGTGACACCATGAGATTATATGAAATAATTTTTAAAAAAAATTAATTTAATTTTTTTGATATTTTTCCTTACATTCAACACAATTTTTATCTTTAGTTACATGAAAAACTATGTTTTCCTTACATTACACATAACACCGATTTTATCATGCGTTACACACAACATTGTGTTTAAATGAAACATGACGTATTATTAAAATATTTTTTTAAAATGATAGTTTTTACCAAGACGTTTGAGTGTTAGTTAGAAATAATATTAAATTAGTAATGAAATATGGTTTACAAATGTATATAAAATGAATTATTTGGTGACCATTTTATTAGAAATAATAATAAAACCATTTTTTAAATAAAAGAAAATGTTTCTCTGAAAAAAAATATATGTAAGCACATGGGTGTGTTTTATATCATTCAATTAATGAAATAATTTTGTTTAATAATTATAAGGAAAATTAGGTATTATATATTCAGTTAATTGTTTTACATTTTCATTATATATTTTCTAGTTTGGGAATAATAATAAATACAATTTTACTTTTAAAACTATTTTTTTCAAAACAATTGTTTTGTCTATTTTTTTGTAATTATTATAAAATAAATTTTTTTAATTTTTAGAATTTTTTTTATAATTTAAAAATTATATATTAAAAAATTATATAAAAATTATCTTATGTTGATTTTTTGGTACTCTTCCAAAATTATTCAATTTTTGATGAATAGTTAAAATACATAATGTTCATTAAAAACTACCTTGTCAATTAAATTATTTATAATGTTAAATTATATATTGAAAAAGTTATAAAGTAAAATTAGTTTAATTTTCTATCATTTAATCCAAAATAGTTCATTGGAAGAAACTTCATAATGAATTTTTACCTGGAAACATTTTGGACTCTTGACCATTTTCTATTTAAAAACATGTTTTCTTGTCGCGTCTATGAGAATGAATTTAAAGCACATTTTTTTATATTTATGAATCTAATTTGGTGAAATATATAAAATAATTGGAATAATAATAATTTATAATTTATAATAATTTTACTTTAGTGTTTGTCCCAAAGTTATAGTGATTCCATCAAAATTTAATTATCTCGATTAGGGTAAAAAAGGGTTTACAAGGTGTTAATATAAGATGATAAGTTAAAAAACCAATAAACATTTTTAAAATATATTTTATTGAAATATTTATACCAATAATCATATAATTTATTATAATGTTACATTTTTTACTTTTTTATATATGAAAAATGGGTGAATAGTTATATTTTTCAAAAATACCATGTGTGACCTGTACCCCAAAAGTAAAAGGCCACCGCCCTCTATTGCAATAAATTTTTTTAGCAATGAAATTACCAAATAAAATCCCAACATATATTACCTCATCATATTATCCTTTTATGGATAAAAATCCGAAAAAAATTTGTCTTTTAGTGAAATCCCATTGATGACACCAGATGAAGAGGTAATGTTCATCAATGTATGTTTTTGTTTTATTTCTTCCTCCACCACAATAAATTATTATTATTACATGAATATATAATTACATCACTATCTTACATATAATGATATGCTTAATGATTAACGAAATTACCTAAAACCATTTATATTTCCATCAAAAGGGTTATGAAATATTCATTCTTCTCTACGACAAACTATCGCCTCCCGAACCGATGTCGTTTGTTTTACCATTACCACATCTCTTAGTTATAAATGATTATGTGTTTGAAGTTTATATTTTATATTTATAATATTAAAAATTTTATTATGAATTTAGATCTATTATATCACACATACTTTCATACAATCAATTCTGTGGGAATATAATAACTTCGTTCGTTTGTAAGTCCGACTGCCGCCTCGGGAATCGATGTAATTCATTCAGGATTTATGTGGAATTTATTAAGTATTTTTATAATGAAAATAAGTGATATATTCAAAATTTAAATAATTATAGTATCATAATATATTATTAACTACAAATTATTTTATTCCAACAACAAAATGGAAGCATTGTTCATGAATAAATACGAATCACCTTCTACAAAAAATATCGTATTTTATTTTCTATCACTAAATTGTATAGAAGAATCTATATAAATATAAAAAATATATTAATTTTATATCATTTTATAAACTAATTTTATTATACACCTATAATAAATTTCAGATGACCCCAAATATAACAAATCAAATCATAAATGAAAAACCAAGTTGTTATTACGCGAAACATAACTCTAACATTGGATTATTAATAATGGGTAATAAAAAGATATAAGAAATTTATATATGTTATAAAATCTAAAAATATTATTATTTAATAGTTTTATATGAATCTTATACTTATTATATTGTAGTTTGTAATGGTTGCTGCTGATGTTAAAACATAGAGTGACAGATTTCTGTCTGACATTGTACTTATATGACACAAATGTTATATTCACAAAATATTTTATATATATGAGGTATATAATACCGATGAATGTATTTTATGATTATTTTAAACAAAATTATTTCTATTTAAATACTAATTTTTTGATCTCTCTTTTAAATGATTTATAATCTCAATGATACGAATCTAGTAAGGGATTTCTAGTCTCTCATTTATTTAATGTAGACATAAACATATTCACCACTTCTTTATTTTGTGTGCTGTATATACTACCCTTTTTACATTTTTTATCATGAATAACATTTATTTCAGGATATTTAATGTCTTACAAGATGTTATTATTAATTTATAAATACGATTAAAAATCTTACTTATGTGAAAAGGGATATTTGTCACAATTTTCCTTTTTTAAGATATATGATTATTATATCCACCTATATTCTTATACTAGGTGTATATAAAGCACAATTTAAATTTAATATAATTAAATTATTTGTCCTCAGGATATTTTATGTTTCATTTAATTATAACACTACATGGTTCTTACATTTAAATGATTCCAATGAGTAAATATTTTATATTTTAATTTAATTGTTTTTAGGATTATTTATGATTTTGTATCCTGTGGTGAAATATTATTATCTGTCTCTCAAAAAACTCATGAATTTATTTTTCTCTTGAAATTCCATGATAATACATGTTTATACATCATTTTTCAATCTTTATGTATTCATTTATTCAAAATGATTATTTTTTATCAAAATAATCTTTTAATGTGAAAATCCATTTTCATTAAAAACCATGTTTTCAAAAAATGTTTTCCAAAATATTTTTTTAACTTTTTTAAAATTTATTTCTTAAAGGAATATCAAACTCTTTTTAAAAAAATATAATAGAAATTTTAAGGAAATTTTGAAAAAATATTCTTATTTATGTTTTACTAAAAATGTGAAAGGAATATGTGTTTTTAACATGTGTGAAATTAATGAAACATCCTATAATCATAACCATTAATTTCTTTAAATATTCACATATATGTGTTCAAGGTTATATTCAAATGAAAATATTTTAAAAATATTTTTTGATTTTAATTTTTTTAAATGAAATGAAATTTTCTTGAAGAAATATTTTAAATAATGTTTTTTCAAAGCCTACATAATATGTTTTCAAGGTTATTTTCAATGAAAATATATTTTCCTGATGAAACATCCAATGTAGTCTTCCAAAATTGTTTTTTAGCTAATAGGAAATTATTTTTTCATAAATATGATTTAATGAGGATATGATATAAGGACACTATTTCTATTATTTATCTAGATGTATTATGTTTATGATGTAAACCTTATTTTGAATCTAGCTTGTTCTTCAATATATTATACCAGAAAATGAATTTTAAGCCTGCTAATTTTTTTAGGTGTTGGTATTTTATAAAATTATGAAATGATTATGAAACACTTTTTTTCTAATGTCAATGTTATTATCTACTGTTTATAAAACCTATTTGATTTTATAGTCTCTAATATGATGTTTTTTATGATATTATAGAACACATATATCTGTTTCTATTATTCAACGGTGGTCACATTATATCCAATGATTATTAAGACCTATATATAAAAATAATACATTAGATAAATATTCATATCTTATTATATAGATTCGACTAAAATGGAAACTAAACTTGGTTTAATAAGGGAAATTTTCATCTATAATGCTATTGGCAGGGGACTGTGACTAATATAATGGTTTATGGAGTGAACCCATTCCACTTTGTGGAATGGAATTCCATTGGGGATGGTGGAGTGTCCCTCCTTGGAGGTGTATCAACATAAATTATGGTTACATGAGTGGTTATCACATTCCCATAGTAGGTACATAGGTGGTTTCCCTAATCATAACATGTAATGAATGTCTTAATGGGTAGCCTTGAAATTCTTTTTTGTGCTTCTATGTATGAAAAAACTATGTATTATGCTAATATTATGCTCTCATTGATTGGATTCATTAATTCCCTAATGGTTAATTTCCTATGAACTATCAATTTTTATTCCATTACTGTTATATATGATTTATAATATGTTCAGGGTAAATGTTTTATGTCACATTCATTATCATGTAGCCTTATACTTATCTCAGTGCTACATAAGATCATAGATTGATATCTCTTATGTTTACCCTTACTGAGCATGTGATTACTCTAAATTATTTTTTTATTTAATTACATTAAAAATAAAGATTTTATGTTGGGAATGTATATATAAAGTACTAAATGGTAAGATCATTGTGGTAAACATTGAATGTTTCTCACCATATTAGAAGATTGTGTTCTATGTTACTAAAGGCACTAAAATATTATGGACCTCACATGTGGGACTATTTATTATAATTAATATTCATATATAAATATGTAATATCTATGTATGTGAATCCATGTGTACTATAAAAATCATAGTATTTTTTTGATAAAAATGAAAATAGTGATTTTGAAGAAAAAAAATTTCCACCCATGAGAGAAATGATATTAGATTTTATTAAAATAATTTGATAATAATTTTAAGTTCCAAAGATAGAAAAATTGAACTATTAGTATAATATTTTATGAATAAACATTATTTTAATTAAATTTAATGTTTTATTATAAAATTATCAAATAATTTCCTTTAATGGGAATTAAAGAATAAACAATCCTGGTTAGAAAGGTTATTCTAACAAAAATCCTTTTCTGCTTTGGTAAGTCTTAAATGATAATGTGGATGAAGGAATAACATCAAATGAAACATTAAATATCATGAAAATAAGTTGATTCATGATAAAACATATCAAATATTTAATTTAAAAACCTCATAAATGAATACTATTTTATGACATAAGATATGTCGCAAAAAACACAATCTGACATGAGTAACCCTTGAAATGATAATACAATTGAAGTGATAATTCATCAATTATTATATTATTTTTATAAATTGTTAATATAAAAAAGTGTTGATACAACATAATATAATAAAAATTCATTACACACATAATCATTTAATAACAAAGAAAATGAAGAAGTATTATAACTCAATGAAAAGAAATTGAGTAATGAAATTCATTACCACTTGGTGAAATTCATGTAAAATAAACATGGAAGAAATAATTCAAATTGAAACATAAAATATCATGATCTATTATGTATTAATGATATTATATATAGAAATTTTAGTATACACACCATAGAAATGAAATTTATGTCATAAGATTAAAATATTATTTAATAGAAAGAAATTTAGACGATGTCCCTTACCTCATGTCTAGATATTCATTGTATAACCTTTAAATATTTTATAATGAAATTATATCAATTATGTGATATATTATTTAAATATTCCATGGTTAATACAATATATAGAAATAATTTGTTTTTTAATTTCATATTTAAATAGTTAATTTGGTAATCCACATCGTGTGTTTTGGTGATGTTTTGTTCATTGTTTCTAAATGTCATCGGTGTGTTCCCCATGGTCAAAGAAGATGTTTTTTGATCATGTTTATAATAATAATAAACAAATAATTTTAAATTTTATACATTATGAATACATTTAAAATCTATCATGAATGACGGTCAGGGAAAATAAACATGGTTAGAATCATGCAGAAGATATATTATTTGTACACAGGAGAAATGTTTCCATTTTTCAACATTAACTATGGAAATTAGATAAGTAAGATTTTATCCTTATAGAATGATTATTATATTAAAATTATCATATTATTTCTCTTTTTATACTTATTCATTACATGTATTTTTTGTGGTGATGAAAAAGCTATCACATCCCTTTGTGGAGGCGGTAGTTCACTCATATGCACAATCATTGTTATCATTTCTCAATGAGTGGAAAGGTAAGAAGTAAAATGATATGTTATATTTTCATAATGAATAATAGGTAATTAAAATTAAATTTTTTTAATTTTTATCTCAAAAATTCATTAAAATTGTCATTATAACCTTCCACGAAAAGTTTTAATGAAAAACAAATCACCTCACTTAACAATGTGGCGCTCTCCCATACACACGAGCGAAATCATATCTCCTATGGAATAATAGATAAGATGTTATATGTGATATAATAATTCAGTATGATTAATTAAGTTAAAAAGTTGTTTTTATACTTTAAATCTGTCATTAGATATATTTGGAAATTGTTGTAATGTAAAATGATATTCATCAGTTCGTGAGGAGGTTGCCTACCGTAAACACGATCAATGGTTTCATTTCCCTTTTGACTGAAGAGGATGTGGATGTGTGTTATTACATTAAAATAATAAAAAATATGTATATTTTATGTACAAGTGTTAATATTTTGGAATTACTAAGTCATTAATGAAGGTTGTAATAGCAGATGTAGAAAACAGTGAGTTTGGTGAATACAATTAACATACCTTAGAGAAATTCCATTTGGCTCTCTTATTATGGACCATCAGGTAAATCGTTTTGAATTTTAAATTTACTTTGAAATTTATAAGGATTTTTTAGAGTTTATGCAGGATTTGATCACTCAAATTGACTTTTTTGGTGTTAACAAGTGAGGGGAGGATGTGGACTATTATAATGATAGAGGAGGGATATTTGTCTAATTTATAAAAACTATAACATAATGAGTTGTGATTATCACCAAAAGTGAATAGAAAATTGATACATAGATTATTTAAAGAATTATATAGTTGATAACCCCCCCCCCCCAAAAAAACAAAATGAAACTTGTTTTATAAATGTTTTTCCTTATAATCTATGTTTCCATGTTGTTACCATTTTAGATTCCACTATAATAACTAACATTTTTATCTATATAAATTTTAATTTATGAATAGAAATAAAATAAGACTTATTATGTAATATTTTCCCAATTTTTTTAAATATTAAATATAATTTATTAAATAAAAAAACTATGTGTATAGAATAAATTTTAAAAAAAAACTCATGAAGAACATAAAACCTCCTCTTACCCTTTACCATGGTTACAATGTTAATTACTATTTAGTGGAAAAAATAATAATTATAAAAGGATTATTTAATTTTGATGTTTAATTAATGGTATATTTAAGCATATAAAAACAAAATTATAAATATTATTATTTTTGGAATTTTAAATAATTCAATAAAATTAAATTTATTATCAAATAAAATACAGGTCACTTTTTATACTATTAATTTAATTTGAATATTAAAAACATCATGAAACCTATTGAATTAGAATTCATTACTTTCAAACAAATAAAAAATATTATATTTATGTTTAAAAATCATGAAATATAATAAAACATTCATTTTATATTACTTACAATATCTTTAGTATGAATTCTTTTAACTTCCTATTAACTAAATTATTATTCTACTAGAATTTATTAACCATTTAAAGTAGTTATTTAATTGGTAAAAAATATAAGATAATATAAGTAATAAAATAAATTTCATTTTTATCAAAATTTCCATCATTACTCATTAATATCTTCCCTTTATCCAAATCTGAATTGATAATTGAAATTTAAAAAAAAACAAGGGACATTTTTTCTTTTTCTTTACTTAAATTATTTATTTGGTCACCTTTAAATAATGGTTCCCACAAAAGAACATAATTCTATAATATAATTTAATACTGGTTGAAATATATCAATTAAATTGATTTTATGAAATTTTTTAGTCCAGTTTAATCCTTATCTATTTTTAGTTTGACCCAGAGGTATATCTGTTTTTAGAATAATTATTTGAAAATATTTTTACAAATTTTAGTAATAATTATGAAAGAAATTAATTGATAATTTATTGATAATATAAATTATTATTATTTAAAATATGTAATCCATTTTACCAAATTCTATTAATATTTTTTCCTGAATAAAATTTAAAAATGATCATGTAGAAGTGATGAAAAAGTGGTTTCCCAAGAAGTATATTTTTTTAGCATAGAATGATTTCATATTAACTCTATAGAAATTAATTATAATTTAAGGAATATAAATTAACATTATTTATATTTAATATTTAAATTTATGATAAATCATTCCACATTAGGGGTTTTTACTAGATATTTAAAATATGGATACATTATACACAGAATTTTTTTTTTAAAGAAAAATCATGTTTTTAAAAACAATAATAAACTTATACTAAAATCCAATATAATGATGTTTAAAATTTCATTATGTGGATTAAATATATAAGAATTTTAAAATATATAATTTATTTAAAACAAATTTAATTTTTATAGATAATAAGAATTTTCCACAATTTCATAAAATTCTATATTTCTAAAAAATCCTAAAAAATCACTATATAATAAATATGATATAATAATTTTAAAAATGACGTTCATTATTTTATCTGAATTTATCAATAAATTTATATTGAGAATGATATTTATTTATATATATTTAATAATATAGTGAATAGTAGAAATACCTTCAAATTTAATGACTAGTTTATAACCATCCAATATTTCTGGGAATATTTATACTCAGTGTTGCATGTCCAGTATAATATCGAACATAATATTCCTCTTTCATAATATAAAGGGTTTACATCCTCCCCCACACTAAAAAATTATGACATCTAAATTATAACATGATTAATATAAATAATATTTTTATTTTTGAGGTGATTTTTTTTGAAATCGCACATCATATAAATGGTTCAAAAAATTTCCACTTGAAATGAAAGTGGCGGAAGTAAAAAGGTCATCTCGAAAATACATATCTAGGTTTCCATGTTTAAAAACAATAGTGGGAAGTGGCAATTTATACTTGAAAGAAAATTATTTTCCCAAATAATGACGGAGAGAGACATAGACCATTAATTACATGAAATTAAATTATCATGATCAATTTAACAACCACAAGCCATAAAACAGTGAGGTCTGAAAGGGACTATCATATCAATGAAAATGAACATAATAGGCTAAAATATTCATTTTAAAGGAAGTTTTCCATGATTTTCAAAATTCATTAACATATAAACTATGAAAATAAGTAAATATACTTACTTTATATGTGGGTCATTATCCAATAACAAATTTCAACTTCAATATAATTGTTTTCTCAAAATATTGAGTATTCAAGATGGATTTTTCATGCATAAAGCTCTAAAATAAACTTTTAACGGATAACATACAAAAATGGTTAAAAAAATATATTCCCCTAGTGCTTATATATTAACAAAGCTAAAATTTCTATAACAAGGTAAGATAATTACAAAATTGAATAACCCTTAATACGATGAAATTATTCATTAATCTATGAAATTCAATTGTACTACCCTATAGTCAAAATAATTAATTTTTTCAATTCATAATCCTTATATCCAAAATAAATGAATAAACTCAAAATTAAATATTTTTTAACATAAAATTTTATCTCATACCTTTTAGAATATATGCCAAAAAATATATTGGTATTATTCTGAAATTACGCTTCTCACTTATTCACCTAAATTTTTTTCAATCCCATTGTTACATGTATGCTAAAACTGATATTTCTATAATTATCTCAATATCCTAGATCATATAAAATCTTAAGGTTATAAATTCTGTAAAATATTTTTTTCTAAATAATTTTATCTCATACATAACATTTAACCAAATATTTATATATGCTTCAACCAAATAAATTGTCTCCTAAAATTTAATTAATCACTTGAAGATATCATTTCATAACACCTCAAAACATGTGTCGAAGAAATTGAATATTGTTAAAAATAATAATCTCATAAAGTCATGATTTATTACAAATCTCTTAATTCAACCTCACATTAAATCATCCTAATATTAAAATTTCCCTAAAATGTTCTCTGA
Organism: Viscum album; assembly: GCA_963277665.1. Lineage (NCBI taxonomy): Eukaryota > Viridiplantae > Streptophyta > Magnoliopsida > Santalales > Viscaceae > Viscum > Viscum album. Next base: position 1,543,368,774 of record OY728153.1, on the reverse strand, counting down.
GACCAACTCTACCGACCATGAAACTGCACTCTTAGATATGGTACTAAAATCATAAACATTACATTTCTAGATTTGATACTAATAAATGAGACCCAATTTATTCTATGTAAACCATAAAAAATGGAAGGGAAATATTTTATCACATTAATTTCCTAAAAAATTATTAGTTTATATTTTTATAGAATTGGGATGAATTGTAACATAAATAATATCCATGTCATCAATTGAGTATTCCTACCACTAAACCAATAAATCGTCATTATACATAAGAAACCATACTAAAACAATTCATCCAAGCAAATTATTGATAAAATAGGGAAATTAAACATAATATTTTTGAGATCAATTTCCAATAAAGGGTAAACAAAATCACTAACAGATAAACATATGGTTGTAATGAAAAAATTATACTGCCCGAGACAAATTTTAGAGAACTCATACTCATCCAACCAAGATCAATAAACCGATTGCATGGAATAAATATTTAAAGAAGGAAAGACTCACTAAAACCAATAATCACGAGCCATGTGATATCGATATTATTCAATGTAAATATTTTTACCCCATAAAAAGCATTATGAAAATGTATTGGTATCTTGGAGCATCAGCTTCATAACCCATTTTAATCTAGCATCATAAATTACCAGAGCCCAGTTAAATCCAGACAATAAAACCTCTATTAACTCCATCCTTAATACATTTTATTAAAAGGAACATTAATCAATTAATGAGTGTATTATTTGGCCAAAAATATAACATAATTTATATCAGGCTCACCTAGAACTATCAGGTTGCACCCACTGAATAAGATATATTTGGCTCACCCAGGAGGCAGAATATGTCTCAGCCAGTTATATAATTTGTATCAGGCTCACATGCTCAACATAAAAAAAATCATGTATGATTTATGAATAAAAAATTTAGTTCCCTTAAATTTTTATTTATAACAATAATCAATGTTATTTTATAGCTTGACTATCATATGGAAAAGAAATGGGTTCCATAAAAATAATTTTTTTTTCAAATAAATAATAAGGAATGTATCAATAAAACATTTCACTTATTGATTATATGTAATATCAAGGGTTTTTTTGTTGTTGAATGTAAATTCAATTAAAATAACACTAAAATTATTATTCGGGAAAACAACCATTTAACTTTTACTCACATTGAAGGATTTCTTATTAGATGGAAAATGATTTGGAAAGTTCACATAGAAAACATCATGAGGAATTTATCCTTTACATTTTAAAAAACTATTTTAAAATAGTAAATTATATCAGAGATTCATGGAATAAATATCATTTCAAATAGTCTTTTAAACTTAATAATGAATTTTTAAAACCATTAATAGTCATGAGAGCATAAAATTCAATTTTTTCCCATATGTTAAAATAAAATTCCTTTAAAAATGTCTAAAAAGTAAAATATTTATTCATTAAAAAATGATATTAAGATTAATATTAAATAATATCATAAAAAGGAAATTATTTTTAGAATATAATTTAAAATTTTATAGTTAACAATTTTTAAAAACATTTTTTTTGAGGCCATTGTTTTGGTAGAAAAATTATTGTCTTCCGAAGGAAGAAATATAGTTATATATTTTTACAAAAAATTTCTCAAAAATTATTATTACCAGTGTTATTGGAATGGTATTATTACCTGATAAAAATATCGATTAACTAGTGGATAAAAAATATATTGGTTTATTACAAATTGGTAAAAAAATACTTTAAAGAAAATTCAGGCATCTGATTAAAAAAGTCATCGAGACATAAAGCCTTTTCCAGTTTGGTAACTCCTTAATCATAATCACCATAAAATAATAACATCAAATTAAACATTATATATAGTTTATATAATTATATTAGTTATATAACATGTAAAAACGTAAAAATTTTCATAATAGAAGGTAAGAGTATAAAAAAAGTGTCCCAGTGAAAAGGATTTTAGGTGTGAAACCCTTATAATGATAAAAACATTAAGGTGAGAATTTATCAACAAATATATTATGCATATCATATATAAATCCACAAAAAAAAGTTTATATCTAAAATTGGATAATCACAAGTCATTATACACAAATTCTTAAAAATACAAAAAAAATTAATAAGTAATATGACCCAGTGAAAGTAAATTGAATTTTGAAATTCATTTCTGCTTGGTACGTTTTATGTCAAATCCCCTTGGATGAAATATTTAAAATTTAATCATAAAATTACACGCTGAATGAATAATTAATTATATAACATTTAAATGGGATATTATATACACTATTAAAAAATTTGGGCCTTGATTGTAAAATAAATCTCAATAATTGGAAATTGAGACAAAGTCCCTTACCTCGAGTCCGTACATTCCATGTATTTTTTTAAACACAAGTATAATAAAATTATAAAAATTATTTTATTTATTAATAAAAAAATTTTAAGTTCATTACCTTATCAATAAAAATTTTAAATCATTTATTTTTAATTGCATTTTTAAATACTAAATCGGTTATATCGATGTTATGTTTAATGAGGATGTTTCATTAATTATATCATAATGGATTGAGTTTAATGACCATGGTAAAAGATGATGTTTTAATATAATATCAAAAATAATAATAATTTAATAAATATAAATTCTATATATCATTTAAAAATTTTAAACTAATCATGAATGATTGTTATAAAAATTAACTTAATCAAAATTATAGAGATAGTAAGCCGTATGCACACATGAATAACATTGTAATTATTAAACAATCATTATTGAAAGAAATAATGTATTAATTTATCTTTAATGATTATAATAAAATGATAAATACCATATTATTTATTTAAAAATACTTATATATATATTCCTTGTGATGTGGTGTTGAATAAATTATTGCATCATTTTCTAGAGGTGGTAATCCACACTTATGCACAAAAAACGTTACCATTTTTCAGTGTGTGGAAATGTATTAAATAAAAAAATATTATCATTTAAAAATTATAATAATTTAATGAATATTATAAGGATTTCATTTTTGTTATACATATTCATTAACATTATCTTAATCACTTTCCTTGTATATTGTTTTTAAAAAAATGAATCGCATCACTTCACGAGGTGGTAGATCATCATTTACTTGAGAAATGATATAATATATCCCATAGAATGGAAAGTAAAAATTTATATATGATATCCTAATTATAAGTGTTTAATAATTCTAATTATCTTATATATATACTTTCAATCCAACATTATAACTATCCTTGAGTGGTGGTGATAGAGAATGAATTACATCGGTTAGCAAGTCGGTAGTCCGTCCAACACATGATCCAATTTTTCCATTAAAATTTGATTGAAGTGAAAAAAATATTGGGTATTCCATTAATATAATAACATCATGGTAAATATTTTATAAATCCATTATTATATTTGAATTATTACAACTTTAAGGAACGAGTTAAGGGAATATGTAAAAACAAATGAATTTAGTGAATACAATTACCTTCACTCGGAACAATTCTATTTTAATCTCTAATTAATGCCCTTATGGGAAGAATTTTGTGACTAAAAGTATCTATATAACAACTATAAAGTATTTATAAAGTGATTTTGGAAGTTTTTGGCCATTATAAGTAGCTTAGGTAGTCTGGATAAGTGAGGGGATGAGGTAAAATTTTATAATGCAGGAGAGGCATTTTTGTAAATACCTACAAATATTAAATAATGTGTACCAACTCTCACTAAAAGTGCCTAATAAATTGATAATTAAATTATTTTATGGATGATATGGTTTATAAAAACTCCATCAAAGAAAAACAATTTTCTATAAATGATATTTCTTAAATAGTAAGTTTTTTTACTTTTACCATTTTAGTTTTCACTACGGTGTCAAGCCTTCTATCTAGGTAATTTATCATTTAAGAATGTAAAATGTAATGAACCTTATTATATAATATTTACCATCTATTTCTAAATATTAAATTAAATTTATATTATAAATATCATTTTTCCATGGAAAATTAATTTTAACTCTAGCAAATGAAACGTACAAAACACCATTTTAACATTTACCATGCCTATAATGTTTTTAAATATTTTCGGGTCAATATATATATTATAAAAGGACCTTTATTTCTTTATAGGATAATTATTTATATTTTTAAACATATAAACATATCTTAAAGATGATAGAATTTTTAGTAATTTTAAATTATTTAATAGAATATTATTTTTATAAAATGACACAAATGTCAATTTTGATAAAATTTATTTAATTTGACTTTTAAAAACCTCAAAAAAATATGAATTTGATTTTAGTTTATTATATAATTAATTTTTTTTATATTTATCAAAAAAATTCCTAAAATAAAATATTTCATTCAATTTATGTTACTGTTAATATTTTTTGTATCATTTATTTTATTTTTCTCTTAGTTAAATAATTATTGTGTCAGTGTTTCTAAATAATATAAATTAATTATACATTTACTGAAAATTAAAAATATACTGAAAAATGAAATTAATTTGATTATTATATAAATTACCATCAATATTCTTTCAATTACTTCTCTTTTCCTAATGAGAAAACATAATTTATATTTAAAATCAAGTGGGTTACATTTTTACATTTTCTTTAATTAAATTGTTAAATTGGTCACATTCATAGAATAATGACCCATAATAAAATTAAAATGAAAAATGAGGAAAAAAGGTTGAAATATTTCTATTAATTCTATTTTTCACATGTTTTTAGATAATTTTAAATCTTATTTTCTTTAGTTTAACCACCCATAAATCTATTTTTAACTTACTCACGGTAAAATATTTTTATAGTTTTCAATATTCATTAAAAAAATATTAGTTTAAACATTTTATATAATATAAATTACACTGGTTAAAATAATTCTATTAATTTTATAAAATTGAATTCCGATAAGTGGAATAATATAATTTGAAATTAATCCCACATATGCCAAGAAAAAGATGTTTTTCAAGAAGTGTATTTTGCAAGCATAGTAAGATTTTATATTAACTATATTACCAATAATAATAATTTTATGAATTTAAATAAATATTTATTGATATATAACTTATAAATTTAATTTAAATCACTCTAAATTAATGGTTTTTAACTAATTAAAATGGAGAAACATTATGCATTTTAAAAGTTTTTTAAAAACATTCTGTTTTTAAACCAAAATATAATCTTATACAAAAAATAAAATATAATGATGACTCAAAAGTAATTAAGAAGATTAAATATAATAAAATAATAATTATGATACTTGAAGTCATATTGAAAACATAATACTTCTTTATATTACCAATTTTTTTGAGAATAGATGATATTTTAATGAAGATAAAATTTTTACAATTCTCAAAAAAATAAATATTTTTTGAATGATGAAAAAAGATAATGATATGTTTCTTCTGATAGTATGATTTAATAAATTTAATTAATTTTATTATATATGATTTATCTTACCTCTATAAATCAATTTTAATACCTTAACACACACAAAAATCAAAAGTCATTTTTAAAGAAAACATATTTTTTTGTTATTAATATTAAAATAAAATAATTTATTATTTACGATGAATTAATCATTAACTTAATATTGAGTAGAGATTATATATATATATATATATTGTCATTTATATTTTACAATTTAATGGGTTTTTTATAAGGGTTGTATATTTTCTAAAACTTTTTTCTCAGTGTTTCTTATTCAATAAACTATAGAACATAATGATCATATTTTATAATCTCTAGGTAATATATTATGTTTAGTTCATAATCCAGAGTACAAAATCATATATATTCTTATAATCTTTATAATATAAAATATATTGGTTTTAAAACGGCACTATTTTGTGGCGGTATAATACTAATTCACAAAAAACCATAAATAAAATATTATAAAATAAATATGAAAGAATATATATGAATCTCACTATTAAATTATAGAAAATTCAAAAATTTAATCATTAAATAATAAGTTAGTGATCTCTTTAGATATAAGTTAATCTATGAGTGAGATATTTTATTTAATTAATTTTATTGAAACAAAATATATCTTATATATAATGTGGACTTATATAATAGTAAAATATTACAAATATATTTACATAAGAGTGAATAATGATGAAACATATCAGAAATATCACTCTAGTATTACTTTTGTGATATTAAATTTTCATATCTTTGATATTAATTACTATAAATCTGATTTTTTATTTATGTGTAACATTAAAATTTCAAATCATTGTTTTTATGGGTTTATGCCCCACACATAAATAAATTAATAATATGAGAACTATACTTATCACAATATATTTATATTGGGTTCACCAGTTTAAATATTTTGTAATTTTAATCTCATAGTTTTAATAATTATGTAAGATTAAACCAAAATTTTTCAGACATTATTCAGAGTAAAAGTACAGTTTATAATTATTTAAATACACAATTTTGTACTGTTTTATAAATATTTAAATTAAAATAAAAAAATCTGTCAAAGTTGCATAAATTTATAATATTTTTTTATAAGTAAATAATATTTATCATCAAACATAACTGTAAAAAAATTTATTAAAAAATTAATGTTCTTTTAATCATAAAAAATGGATAATGGGAACAAATAGTTCCTTAAAACTATATTAATAATCAATCGATTTGTTATGATCACAAAGACCATTAAATTTAAACATAATATTAACAATTTGAAAAAAATATGAATTTTTTTTAAAAAATATTCATTTTATTATCCCACTTTTTTTAATATTTTTTGGAGATCATAAAAGGAAATACCACTAATATGATGATAAAGAAAGAAATATTATGAATGAAATAAAGGGAATCTAAAAAATGTAACCTATATATAAATGAACCCTTCTTAAAATTCCATTCCTTCATGATAAAGTATTGTTTGTAGATGAGAATCACTTTGCAGCCCCATAGTAGTGATTCTTCCACATAGCATCTAAACCTCATGATTGGGAATCATTTTGGATTGTTGTGATGATAATATATTAAAATCATTGTATAACATTGTTTTTATACTCCATATTCATTGTGAAATTTCATTTCATGGATGTGGGGAGGTGATCCCTTTATAGAGATATACTTGACTGATGTCATCGAGTAGTGCCATGAAACACTATTGTTAGAAGAATATATATACCCACCTATTAATATAATTTTAAAAAATATTTCAGGTCTTATAATATATATTATCCTATTCCCAATGGTTATAAACCATGAATGTTTGTCCTAGGAGGATCACTTCATGAGTGAAACCTATTACAGGTGGCCAAAAATTCTTTATGAAATTTTTTCTGATATATTCATCTACCTAGGATGAAACTCAAAAAAACATCATTGAATTATTTTTTAAAATTATAAGACCAAAAATAATCCCATTCTAGTGAGGCATCCTCTATATCCTCTCAAAATACAAGTCCAGGTTGTGCATGGGAAAGCTCTACCCTTCAGTCATGTACTCTTTCGATAATGGGGAATTTCTAAGATTCTCTCCCAAATTTATGTATCCCTCATAGTGTTTAAAATTGTACATTCCATTGATATTAAGGGTTTTTATCATTATGATACAAGCGGAAAAACTCTTGTATTATGATTATATTCCCAGTTGTAACATATTATGTAACTTTCCTTCCCGGAAAACTGATATCCTATTTAATGCACTGTATGTGATAGGTATACATATATGGTCCTTCAATCAGATGTATGAACTAAAACCTAGATTCACCTAAGTTATATTCTATGTTTAACAATCATGGTACTTTTATTAATTTATATATGTAATCATTCTCTCATTGAGACCTCATCCCTAGTCAACTTAATGAGACACGTACCTCTATATGGGATGTCCATCCATATCCCCAACCATTATTCACAATTCTAGATCACATGTGAGTCTAGTCCTTTATGATTATCTAGAAATTAGTAGATATGTGGTGGATTTATTTATCCCTAGCCTATAATCTAGTGAAATTCTAAACCCTTCATCATTAGTTCGTATCCTCAGTGAGTCCAACCCAAACCCCTTTTGTTTTGTTAACAATGAACATCAGGAATTATAAAGGGATACTCATGTAATAGTACAACAAAAACCATTTCTAATCTTTTGGATCCTTATATTCTTTGTTTCATTACCCTATACTAAATACACTACAATCCTTAATAAATAACATTAAACAATATTGATGAGTATTGACATACAACCTTAAATCACACCACATAATCTATATGGGATGTGATCCCTGTTAATTATTATAAATATATTTTACCTATATAGGAATAAATTTTTGCATCCATAGGTTATTGATGCATAAATTTAAAATGGACATCATATGTCCTTGGAAAATGACTTCAAAAGGATCTTCAATTAGTCAAGGTTGTATAACTGTAAAAGGAACCATATTATACCTCCATAGATGGCCTTAAATTGTTTTCCTTTTAATGTTATGTGACACCATAATATCCCTTATCAAATCAAATTTAGGTAAATATTCCCACTTCATTTAACAATAAAATAGTTTTTTGGAATATCCCAAATAAAAATAAATCATTATAGTGTGCACAAATTTAATTCTATTCATTGAATATGACTCTAATTAAGATATTCTAGTGGAAACCATGGAGTACGTTTGTATCCCCAATAACTGTTAATAACCCCATCAATGAAATCGAATTTTAATCTTGTAGAAGGATTATATATCTTCCCACTCTCAGGAAGAATATTGATATATATATATGGAACAATATTGGAGTAGGAAAATCTTTCTTCAATATCTCGTTAGGTTTGATGGTATATTACAATACAACCTAAGGGCTCTTATGGAGGAGTCACACTCATGAGGGTTTATTTTTACCTTGTGATACCTTGATTATAATTGTGGTTCCAACCTTAGTAGTCCGACCAAGGACATCTAGATGAAACTATTTCCAAGGGGAATATATATTACAAGATTAGGACCATTACTAAGTATAAACATATATTCTATAGGTATTTAGAACATTTTTTAGTATCCTATGAATCATCTAGCACTTCATTAATATGGAAAGGTAGTGAGTCATGAGGATACAATCCTCATCGTACTATAACTAGATAATCTTATCATCATACTAAGTCTACCCACCATGGATTTCCTCCCTAAAAAAATACGAGGACACATCATGAAATTAATAATAATGAAACATGTATTGGAGATCTTACCTATCTTCTAATGATCTACCAAAACACATTAATTCCACTTTTTAAGACATCGACATCTTCTAAGCATATAGGTTATCTTGTCGATAACTAAGAAATGAGAAATAGATGTATTCCCTATAGTATATTTTGTTGAGGTATTACCTATGAGAAATAGAATATATTAAATGGATGTCACACCATTATGGATAATCTAAAATAGAAAACTGTGTATGTTTTATAGGTATTCGTTGACATGAAGTCATCTTTTCACTAAGGATTCTATGAGTTCACATTAAAATTAATAGAAACATGAGAAATCAAAGTCTTCTACACTAAATATTATAACATTGATAAAATTCATATCTTCCTAGTTAAAATATTTCATAAGGATAAGGTCATTAATTGTATAACCCTCCCCCCCAACCGTTTATTATTTGATACAAATTAAGAGATTCCAAATAACCATTCCACAAATGGAAAATCATTGAACAAATTCCCTTTTTGCTGGAATTATGTTATGGAACCCCTCAATGTGCATTAGTAGAAATGCATGGCAAAATTGAAGAATTTGGTCAGGATAGAGTACCATTTATTTTCATCCCATCAGCACCCTCTACCAAGATATTCTACTTTAATTAAAAATGAATTATATTTCACAATTTCATTGCAACATGTGAGAAACCCTCCGTCAAATAAAGACTATATATCCATCTTTTTTAGGAGTAGTCTTACAATGTAAATGATATAATTGAGTGCTACAACCATGTTGGGATGGAATATATTTTAGTGACCTGAAACCTAAAGGATAAGAGTAAAGATAACTTTCCTTAACATGGATTCCTCAATAGTATGAATAAAAATTTCCGGAAAATCAATAACCCCCACCTAGTGTTTTTGTTAGAGGGTCATTTGAATATGATGCTATAAATTTCAACCCACAAATAGTATAATATAGTGTTTTAAGTAAAACATATTGTAATTCCATAACATCAGACAACTTATTTGGATATTGGTTCGTATATTCATGTGATTATACCTAGATAAATAAATATATATCTGATGTCTAGAAGATGTGAACTCACATGAAGAAAACTATTTATGTGATCCTACGTCAAGATGGAAAGAAGGTAAATAAGATATCTTGTTTTAGGAAATTAATCCCTACATTAATTTAGCAATTCTTGATGATAAAAATATATCACATAGAATTGAAAATGAATCAATATCATGGATAAATTTAGGTATTAAAAATAAATAAGGCCATGAAAGTAGTTTTTTCAGTAGCATTGCATGAAGAATCACATCCCAAATGGATAACGTGCTTTGTTTCTCCTTTGCCACCAATATAATGAAAATATTCATAGATTATAAAGGATATGATGGTTGTTGAGAAATATGTACCCCTTCTATAGGTCTAAGGGTTTTTTACCTCTCCCTCATCAAATAATGTTGGTTTTTGTTGAATAGTAGCAACATTAATTGAAGTCCACTCATGGTTAATTCAACGCTATGATCTTTTCATTAATTTGGACCATGAATTGTAAAATAATATAGAGTGTCCATTATGATAATGGTTTATAAAAGACATCATATTGACCAAATAGAAGGAAAGGTTAATCTTCACATGGGATTTGAACAGAATATGTCTACCAAGAAAGAAGTGGCAAATAGAAGTATGATATGTCCCTCAAAGGATATTTAGAAGATGATAAATCACCCATGTAACATGGTATAATAACATCTAAATTATCTTAATCAGTAAATATCATTAATGTTATCCCCTCATATAGAACATCTCATGAAATACATCAAAGAGTTTAATAAGGGGACATCCATCTAAAAATTTGTCCATACTTGAACATGTAGGGAATTCTTGCATACATTCCATCATTAAAAATATCATGAATAAAGGGATCCTATAAACATTCCACTAACACAATATTAGTAATAATCATATAATTATGATGATAATGGACATTTTATGTTGTTACCATCACACAAATTATCTGATCCTCCCTCTACTGAGTGAAGGATATCCTTATATAAAATTTATCAAGAAAAGATGGATTGAATAAACACCAAGATACATAATGGGAGCATTCCTTATGTATTTTACTCCTAAGAAATGGCTAATATTTCTACACTTATGATTCCCCATATGTAAGTATCAAATGGTTAACCCTTCAGAGGAAAACTCATTAATTTTGTAAGCCTAGGTGCAAAAAATATTGTTATCCGAACCTCAGTGGCTGAAGAATGACCAATAATTCCCATGAATTGTGATAAAACCACTACCAATTAATGTAAATACCCAAGGGAAACAAGTTTTTAATATCAATATAATACATCTAAAATATTGAAATACCATTTCACATTCACGGGATACACCCAACTATTAGCCTATGAAATAGTCTGTCTAAAAATCTTAAACTCAATCATGTACCATGTGACTAGAAGGGAAGTTATAGTTGGTAAAGAAGAACCATTATAGAAAGAGAGGAATCCATATTCTGAATTTCAGGAATTGTATCCACTGCACGTAATTATTTTACACCCTTGTTATTGATATTCATTAATATTATAAATTTTGAGAAGTATCATAAGGAATTTTAATCTGGATTCATCCTTATATTGGTAATTTAAGTGTATAAGGATGATGGTTGGTTTATGGTTATTCATGAAAACCTTTTAGGGGAAAACATTAATATAGTACAATAACAGATGACAACCCTATTCTTTATTACAAACTAAATATTGATTTCTAACAGAAACTATTTACTTGATACAACATGGAAGATCGAGAGGTCTAGTGTATTTAGGTCTCAGGAACATTAAAAATCAACTTCAAACATGAAATACATCATCTTTATTGAAAACTTACTATACATGGACACTACATACCATCATACGTAGCATTTCATGGGATAACCTGAGGACATGCATAAGAACGGGGTGATCCATAAAGCCTAGTAAGGGAATAAACATGGAATAACATGAGTAATACAATACATGTTAGAAAATAAAAATATCAATGGAGTACAAGAGAAACATGAACATAAAGGCATGATAAAGCATGATAATCATAACATAGAAATTTGGCAACAACACTTTACATGGAATTAGCATGAGCCAAGGCTCATAGAACATGGAGCACGAGTAATCTCTCATTACACATGAAGCATGAGTAAACCCTCATTGCACTTGAATTAGCACTAGTCAACATTCATTTCACATGACGTATGATGATAATATACATTACCCAATGTATTGGACTGATATCAATGTGCATCTTTTCTTAAACATTTCATTCATGCATAAGTGTGCCACATGGATTATATAACATGGAATCAATCAACATCATAAGTTATTCTATGCTTATGTAATGTGGAATAAAAACATTAAATTACCATTCAAAATGAATATGTTCATAATTTTTAATTCCCTTAATAGAGACATGTGTATGGTATTCACTACATAATGATCTTGGCTTGAGAAAACGCAGTGCAGTTTCAGTAGCATAACGATGTGATATAAAGATTCATGAAATTCTTTGATGAAAGAGAAATGGATGTCTCGTTATATTTACATGAAATGGAAAGTAAGGGGTCATATAGATACATGTCTCGACAAATGTAATGGAATTTAGATACATAATACAAAATAATTACTTGAATGTAAAAGAGGAGAGAGAAATCCATCACGGAATTTATACATGGTAACGGGTGTACATGAGAGGAATTAATAATATAGGAATGGGTCTCCCATCATCCAAAAATAAATAGGAAAGTATGGGGGAAGTTTGAAATCATACCCCAACATTTTTCATTGAAAACAATGGCATAAAAACTTAAAGAAAATTTGACAAAAATGAGAAAAGAAGAAATCCCTTACTAGGAAGTGTGATCCCAATGGATTAGGAGAGGCTTCAAAGAGGATTTTTAAAATCTTGGGGAACCTTGAGAGACTTCTAGAGATAGGAGTATATGGTTTAGTCTAAATCCAAAGGCTTTGAGTGAAGAGGATGTGGGAGCTTGGGTGGGTTTATATAAGAAAGTAGAGGGAATTCATTATTATTTTGGTTTGGGACACCTCACATTAATCTAATCAAAACCAAAAATGAGCCCATGGTATTTCCCATGGTTTTTCAAAAAGGGGAGTCGAAAAAAATATTTTATAAGGATAATGACAGAAATTCTTAATTTAATATGGTGGATTATGTGGAGGTGTGTCACACTCTCAAGGAAAACAATTTAAAAAGACCAAATGATTTAGAATCCATGAAGGACCCACCAAAGCTTTGTAAAATAAATAAAAAAAACCAAAAATCACAATATTTTAATGTTAAAACATATTTTGGCCGAAAATATATTTTATAGTATTTTATTACATCACTATTGGGTCATTAGGATGTCATAAAACACATTATATATTAAAACTGTATTTAATTTTACCCAACAATTCTAATGTCTCAGAAAATAATGAAAAATTCACAGTTGGATAATTTCGACAGTATGATTCCAAAAATAATATTAATTTTATCTAAATAATTTTATAAATATGTGAATTTTTACTTTTAAAATAAAAAGTGACATTTATCAAAAAATCATGGGTTTTGATAAAAACAGCATTCAAACCATCATAAAAATTACAATTCCATTCATAAAATTATATTATAATTTATATTTAATAAAAAGTAATTTAATAATATTAATAATATTTTATTAAAATATTATTTAGTTCCATAGTCCATTAATTTATAAAAGTTGATTTCTTAATCGAATATTAATAAAAAATACAATTTGTGCTTTAAAAACTAATTACAAAGTAACAGAAATAAAATGAATGCACATTATTTATACAAAAATAATGAACATAGTCATAGTTTTAGGGTCATGTTATATAAACCATTATAACACCTGCATAAGACTAAAGGGTATGGTGTGCGATGGTGACCGACTCTTGGGGTGGATCCGATAACATTGCTCAGGTGGTAATATCTATTAACTTCCACTTCTCCCATAGTCGATTCCACTCAAACGTAACATGTTTATGCTCGTCTTGGGATTGGTCAAGATAGAAGACAAATAACACCATCTATTTTCCGAGATCTGACAAATGAGCTTCGTAAGGGGAAAGTCTACTGGATGAGGCCACCACTTCCTTTGTCCGAGTAAATTGGACTTGTTAAAGCCCCATATTTATACTAATCATGTGATCACTGTTCAACGGATATATTAGAAATAGTCACAAATATTAATGGTACATTAAAATCCAAAAACATAAAACCAATGATGTTTACATTTATATAAAAAATTTACATAATAAGACATTTAATCAGATCAGGAGGAATTTAGGAATGTTTTGGTTGTTACAATATTCCCCCATTAAGAAATTTCTCCATCAAAATTTCATTTTTCCCACACTAAAACAGATGTGGGTAACTCTGCTTTATCACTTCCTCTGATTCCCACACCGCTTCTTCAAACATGTGGGTTTTCCACAAAAACTTGATGAGGGGAATTATCTTATTTCATAGAAATTTTTCTCTATGATCTAAGAACATCATGTGTTTCTCCTCATAAGAAAGATCCTCTAACTATACTACCATCAAAGAGAATACATGTTAAGGTTCGGGTATGTACTTCTTTAAGAGGGATACATGAATAACATCACGTACTTTGGGCATGGTAGGTTGAAGTGTTAATCGATAGGCCACATCCCCAACATGATCAAGAGTCTTAAAGGGGCCGATGTACCTATGAATTAACTTCCCTTTCTTTCCAAACCTCTTAACCTTCTTCCATGGATATATTCCTAGAAATACCTTGTCTCCAACTTTAAACTCAAGGTCTCATTGATGGTTATATGCAAAACTCTTTTGTCGACTCTGGGATGCCTTGCTATGCTGCTAAATGGTTTACACCATTTCTACCATTTCTTCAACTATTTCGAGTCCTAGCAGCTTACGCTCACTAACTTCATCCCAACATGCTGATTTTTTAAACCACTTCCCATACAAGGATTCATAAGGTGCCATTCAGATTCTTCAGTGGAAACAATTATTATAGGGTAATTAAACCAGAGGAAGAAGTTGATCCCATCGTTTTTTAAATTCCATTGAGCATGCTCTCGACATATCCTCATGTATTTGGATAGTCTACTCAGATTGGCCATCAGTTATAAAATGATAAGCTGTACTGAAGTTCAGCTCAGTATCTAGAGCATGTTGAAGACTCTTAAAATACATAGAAGTGAATCTTGGATCTCAATCAGATAAAATATATAGTGTAACTCCATGCAGCCTTACCACTTCCCTAATATGTTTCTTTTCTAGTTGATCCAATGAGAAATCCTCCAGAATTACAATGAAATGTATATAATTTGTAAGACGACCCACAAAAACCCTGATTTCGTTTTTGCCTTTGAATGACTTTGGAAGTCCGGTGACATAGTCCATGGTGATGTTATCCCATTTCCATACAGGTATAGGTAATTGTTACATCATACCCTTAGACTTCTACCTCTCTGTCTTCACTTGCTGACACACTAGGCACTTTGATGTATACTCAGGGACCTACTTCTTTATATAATCCCACCAATAAATCTCTTGGAGATCTCGATAAATATTTTCTTACCTGGGTGAATTGAGAAATTTAAACTATGTGCATCATCCCAAAGTTCCTTCATCAGCACTAAACTTGATGGAACACATAGTATTTTAACAAATCTCACAATTCGTCTTCTTTAACATTGAACTCCGAGGATTTCACTTTTCTGATAGTTTCCACTTTCTTCAGAATTCCCGCATAATCCCTTTGAGAACCCTTTAACCCTTCCAAAAGAGATAGTTGAGCAATCATTTGTGAAATGATTGATGATTTTCCCTTTTTTATGATTCCCATGTCCATATTCATCAAATCTAAGAATATTGGATCCTTTTCAATTCCCATCAGTGATAGAATCACTGGGTCCTTTCTATATAGAGCATCCACCACCTTGTTCATTTTCCTAGGGTGGTAATTCATTGAGAAGTCATAGTCCTTGATCAGCTTTAACCATATTAGTTTGCGCATTTCAACTCTTTTTGTGTGAATAAATACTTTAGGCTTTTGTGGTTTGTATATATTTCACACTTCTCCCCAAAAAGATAATGCACCCAAAATTTTAAGTTGAAAATCTCTACAGCCAACTCCATATCATGTGTTGGATAATTCTTCTCATGAACTTTCAATTGCCTTGAATCATAGGCAATGACTTTGTCATTTTTCATCAACACATGGCCTAGACCCCTCTTCGATGCATCACTGAATACCACAAAAAGTTCTCCACTAGTGGGTAATGTGAGCATAGACATAATGATAATCATATTTTTTAACTCCATGATGCATTAATTTCATTCATCACTCCAAGAAATCATTACTCCCATCCAAGTTAGATTGGTAAGAGTGTTGGAAAATCGTGTGAAATTTATCACAAATCACCGATAATATCTATCTAACCCCAAGAAGCTAAGGATATTTGTTACCAATTTTGGACTCGACCATCCCTCTATAGAAGCTATCTTGGAGTGATCCACAGTTATTCCATTACTTGTGATGATATGGTCAAAGAATGAGACCTCCTTCAACCGGAACTCACACTTGTTGTACTTTGCATAGAGCTTCACCTTTCATAAGGTCTCTTGTACAGTTCTTAGATGATCCTCGTGATCCTCCATGGATTTGAAGTATATAAGAATATCATCTATAAAGACTAACTCAAATTTTTCGAGATAATCTATAAAAACTATATTCATCAAGTCCATGAATATTTATGGAGCATTAGTGAGTCCGAAAGGAATTACTATGAATTAATAGTGCATGTATCTTGCACGAAAAGCTGTCTTGGGGATATCATCCTTCTTCACCCTTACTTGATATTATCCCAACTGCAAGTCCACCTTGGATAAGTATTGTGCTCCATGCAGTTTATTGAACATGTCATCAATTCGTGGGATAGGATACCTATTCTTGATTGTGATTTTGTTAAGCTCACAATAATCGATGTAATTGCACATTGATGCATCCTTCTTCTTAACAAAGAGAACTGGTTCACCCATCCAATGGACCAAAGGGCTTCATTTACTATTGACTTTTTATAATCCACCTTTCATGGGGTGAGGTGAAACCCTTACAAGGTCAGTAGGTGTAATTTTTACATGGCTGGTGCCCCATATATTGAAGCACTTGGGCGTATAAACCCTTTATCCAGATTCTCCTGTATTTGTTTCTTCAGCTCCTCAAGATCCACAACAGCCATTCTATATGGATTCTTTGATATTGTAAACTCCCCAAGTATAAGGTCAATTGAGAATTCAACATCTCTTCTTAGAGGAAGACTAGAAAATTTCTCAGGAAACACTTCAGGGAATTCCCTTACAATAGGCATGTCTTCAAGGATGGTTGCCTCCTTAGACTTAGTCATGTGAGCCAGATATACGTGCTCATGGGGCATTAATTTCCATGCTTGAGATGATAGAGCTAAAGATAATTCATATTTTTCCTAGAACTTGCACATAATCGGGGGTTGATTATCCACATGGTGAGTGATTTCCCTCTCACGACAATTTATATTGGCTCTATATAGGGAAAGCCAATCCATGCCAAGAATTGAATCCAATTACACCAATGAGAGTATCATGAGGTTCTATGGGATTTTCAATCCACAAATTATGCTAGGGGAGGAGTTATATTCATGGGATTCAATGATTTTCCCATTTTCTATACTCAAAGACATCTTCACTTCCAAGGTTTTTGGGGGTGCTGGGATTGTTCTACTAATCTTTTGGGATATAATAGAATGTTTAGAACCTGAATCAAAAAGTACATTCTCTATTCTTGAATGAATAACTAGCATACATATCACCACTTCATTGTCGGGATTCACTTCAGTTGAAGTGATGGAAAAATCTCGCCCTTACTACCTTGGAGGTTGTTGGTTGCCTCAAAAAACCCATGGCTTAGGGTACTAATTTGCATGATACCCTGGTTATTTGCAGTTGAGGCAATGATCAATGAATTGAGAGTTTAATGGTTTTCTCCTCTCCTCTGTCACATCTGCGGGTTTTTCTTGCAGATAGTTAATAGCCCGGTTCCCTTCTCTTCCACACATAAATCATTTCCTCGTTTCCTTCAGGCAATTTTTGGGCCGCTTCCTTCCACACCTTAGTCATGTGGGGTGCAAGATCTTCTTAGTGCCATTGGATTTATCCATCAGACCACCAACATTGAAGTCCAAATTATTCTTCTTATCCCCATGATAACCTTGAGATTCTCCGATCTCTATTTCAACCTTGAGGGCACATCTTACAATTTCCTCATAGCTATCAAAGTCACGGATCACCAACGCTATCCTTAGGCTAGGTTTCAGCCCACTAGAGAAGCGTTCAACAATGCTTTCAAGGGAAATGATAACATCGGGGGAATATCGTACAAGCCTTGTGAAGTTTTTCTTATACACTCTCACAAATTCATCATCTTTTTTGGTTGAAGTCAAGGAAGTCCCTTTCCATCTTAAGTCAGAGTGTGCACTGAAAATATTTATCAAAAAATATATTCCAGAAATCCTTCCATTACAATGCCTTTATCTCTTCCCTAGGCTTTATATTTTATGTCAATTTCCACAATTGATCGACTTCACCCTCAATACGATATGAAGATAGAAGAACCTTCTCTTGTTTGGAACATTGAGGGATGGAGAAGATCCTTTCAATGGAGTTGATTTATTTTTCGGCAATTGAGGAATCATATGATCCATTAATAGTCGGAGGCCTTGGTCTCATGAAGCTCTCAAAAGGGACTAGTTCATTCTTAGGGGGGGGGGGTTGAACGTTCCTCTTGAACCATGTTTATATTCAAATCTTGAGTTAACTGGGAGAGAATCGTGACAATGTTCCTGATTCACATTCCCATCGGAATGATAATCTCATTATCACATTCATCACATTGATAATCACATCAGTTGTTAGCCCGAGTCCTCATATTAATGGCCATTGGCTAGAATAAAAGAAAATTTAGGGGTAAAACATTAAGGGTAATCTAAGGAAAAAACTGAGGACATATAAAAAACATTTATTTCCTTAACTTATAAATCCAAAGGCTTCAATCTATGTTATTCTTGAACTACATTATAACATATATTCATAGGGGAATTTTTTTAATTCCCTTAATAATGGTTCATACTAATCTTGTAAATTTACCCATCTGTATCCCCCGGGAGTTTCATAACCAAGAGTGCAGAAAGGCCCGTTTTCCTATGACATATTACCCTGGGTCAAACCCGAAACACTTTATTGGGGTTTTCACCCCTAGGTACATCTGTGCCTGAGCCACCTCTACCTGTTCGTATCTAGACAGGGATGTATTTTCATTGAAAAACACTTACTCAATACCTACCAAAATTTATGGATTTTTTATTATACTTACTCTTGTCTATAAGGCTTCACTAGGGTTTTCTAATCTTTATCCCAAAAATAACTAAACCTCCCCCTGATACCAATTGTGACAACCCTTCTCTTTATTACAAACTAAATCATTATTTATTACATAAACTCTTACTTTATACAACAAGGGAGATCAATAGTTATAGTGTCTTCAGGGATTAGAAACATTACATAACAACATAAAACATGAAATACAACATCTTTACTGAAAACATCCTTTACATGACCACTACATTCCCTCTTACATAGCATTTAATGGGAGTACCTGAGGAAATGCATAAGAAAAGGGTGAGCTATAAAGCTCAGTAAGGGAATAAATATGGAATAACATGAGGAATGCAATACATGTTAGAAGATAGGCGTATCAATGGAGCATAAGGGAAACATGAACATAAAGGCATGATAAAGAATGATAATCGTAACATGGAAATGAGGTGACAACACTTAACATGGAATTAGCATTAACCAAGCCTCATTGTCCATGGATCATGAGTAAAACATCACTGCACATAAAGCATGAGTGAAAACTCATTGCACTTGAATTATCATGGGTCAAAACTCATTTCAAATGACATATCATGATACTATACATTACCCAATGCATTGGAGCACTATCAGGGCACACCCTTTCTTAAACATTTCATTTCATGCATAAGTGTGTCTCATGGATAATATAACATGGAATCAATTGACATCAAAAGTTATTCCATGATTAAGTAATGTGGAATAAACACATGAAAGTACCATTAAAAATGTATATATGAATAATGGTGCATATTGTAATGCCCTGACCCTAGATTCCCAGAGTCGTTGCATTATTTTAATACATTGGCAAGATTACAAGGAATCAAGTCTCGAAAAACTGATTAGTTTAGTAGTCGTGGAAAATAGATTGCATACATGAACATTATATTACACATTCTAACATACAATACAAAAAAATAGTTCTCTGAGAATGCCATTATTTCCTTTAGCTTAACCCTACATATCAATCATAATACACTTCTTGGAATCCTGGGAAAATAAAACATAAGAAAGGGGTGAGCTCAGATTCCCAGTAAGGTTAAATAATTTAGCAGAAGCTATAAACTTTTAAGTAATGATATGTGATAAAAACAATAGAATTTATAAACATAAAATTGAACATAACATGAAAAAAAGAAATCAAACATTACCAGATAAACATGCACATGGATATTCTACTAGTCGAATAGTCACATGTAATATCTAATTTCATAATGAGGGAATTCCTAACATCGGACATTATTACCACATATTCCAGAACATGTCCCAAGACTACAAATAAAATATTGGTCAAGTCCTTGTGCCAAGACACTAGTTTGTCTCCTGAGACCTACGGATGCATCGAGAAGCTATTGCGGTCTCCACCTATCACTTACTAAGTCCACTACATCCCTCATATGAAAAAGTTGAAACATAACAGAAACATTCATATTAAAACTAGCATACAAAATGTCATTAAATTAACCATAAACCATGAATGGGATAAAAATAGAACATCCACAGTCAAACATATCATAACTCATTCAATACAACATGTAATATTGTATTATAATAAATCAACCTCAATCAAAAATAATATCTAGTAAAGGATGCTGACATAGTTTAAAATGACGAGTAAAACATTTTGAGAGAAATATACTTTTTGTAAAATCATTTAAAAGGAATAAATTTATAAAGTAAGTAATTTAAAATAGATTTTTGAATCAAAGTGTCCCATACCACTTTGAAACATTTGAAAATAATTATCATTTCAAAACATTCATGTCCATATAAATAAATCCTAAAAATCATTTTGAAAACATGGACATTAATTAAAATGATTCAGAAAGATAAAACAATGAAACATTTATAATTATGATTTTGATATAGTCTACCTTTAACAAATCCTTAAAATATTAATTTTGAAATCATTTTCATGAAAAATGGACATGGATGATAAAAATGTCCCAGTAAATACTTACACATAAACAATCTCGGATAATAATGAGCTTGAGAAATTAACGCTTACATTTAACTTTTCTTTAGTAGAGGGTACGTTTAACCTTCTGTATGAAGATCGTAGTATGTTATTAAATTACACCAGAACCATATTAATATTTATAATATCATACATGATTCATTTATGACTTTATACTAACCATTTAATAATAAGTTCAATGTTAAATTAACATTTTGGGTAATAATTGTTTTCTTTATCATACGTGTTTTAACTAGTTTCTATTGATTGTACCACTTAGATAAAGATTTAAATACTTTCAGAATATAAAATATAATTTATATATCATATATATTTAGAATATAAATATTAATTATAGACATATATATGAAATGAAAAACAATGTTTATGGAGACGGTAGTCCATACGTACGCATAAATGCTATTTTCGTTCTCATATCATATTGAATGGAAATAAGTGAATAAGATATATGTAAGTACATATATATATATCAGGTAGAATTATTATGTCATATATTACATACTTACTAGTAATATATATTTTTATAATCATTTATGAATGGTTAACGTGGAAATGAATATCATCACGTCGTGGAGACGATAATCTGTACGTACGCACGAGCGACAATATCATTTCCTTAAAGGTGTGGAATTGGATGGTATATTAATTTTAAAGATATATTATCATGTTATTTTCATTATTTATATACATATTACTCATCATTATATCCATCAAAATAATATAGTGTTGAATAACAAATTACACCACAACATGGAGACGGTAAGCCGTATGTACGAACGCATGGTGACATTATCATTCATAAGATGGATAGAATAATGAATATAGTTGTGACATATTTATAAAAACATCAGAGTATATATAATATAATAGAGTTATTATTTTATAATGGAAACAATAAAGAAAGATTAAGTGGAAGAATAATAGAACTTGAATGAGGGTGGTGATATCATTACCTCTTCTTCGGGTTCTTCCTTTTTATTTGATCAAAATAGCTCCTTAAGGTTTCTTTCAGACCAATATAAGGCCTCTAGGATGAAGGTAGGATAGTTGGGAGGATATTTGGGTAGTGTTTTGTCAATCCAAATGGCTTTGGAGTTGTGACTTTGAGATAAGGGGAAGTTCCCTTTTATAAGAGGGGTGAGGGGCACCTTAGGAAAAAATTGAAATATTATTTTATAATAAATTCATTTTCAGTTTCTAATGGCTCCAAAATGAATTATTTAAAATATATGGTGGGGATGGGTTGACAAAAACTCAACCAATAGGTTTTAGACAGTTTTAGGTTACCATATTAACCATAACATTCATATTTAACTCTTAGTTATATAGCTTGACATTTACCATGTCTCTTTGTATTTTTATATTATATGGTTAATAAACATACTATAAAACTCAAATAGAACCCCAATTGGTTCATTAATGTCATATGTATATTATTATATAAGTATTTTGGTCGAACCTTATATTTTTAGAACAATTATATCAATTATTAATATAATATTTATTTTAAAAACTATTTTATGTCAAATCTAACACTCTTTTGTATTTTTTTTGATATAATAATAACTGCATTCTTACATAAAAAAATACATGTAATCAATCCTAACATGTCATATTAACCTAGAAATTTTTTTTATGTCATAAAAACTTTGAAATTATATTTATTTTAATATTTATAATACCATTCATTTGATTCTTTCATTAATAAGGTAATTACTGCATCATCATTGTGTCATTAATAACTTTAATTACTGAATCTCTAAAAATTATAAATAAAATACCATTATGTAGGAAATATTTTTATTTCATTAATGAATATTTATAGTCTAATTTATCTTATGTATAACCCTATATTAAAAATGTTTTAGTTATTAAAAATTGATTTTAACTCTTTTAACTCTTCTTTAAATAAAATAATAATAAATGCCTTAATCTAATCCAAGTGGACCTAATGGGTCATATTTTATTCCTAAGGTTTCTTTTGGTCGAATTACAGTCATCTAATAGAATTATTACATTTGTTTGGATAATAATATTGTCATTTTTAGCCTTAGTTACGAAATTTATTTTTAAACAAGGTAAATAAAAGTAAAAAGTTACTATTTACCAAAAAAATATTATTATCTTATTGACCCACATTTTACTCATTAATATTAACCAAGTCTCTCGGATTTTTGAATTTCAACTCACAGAAGTGGTAAAATTATGTTTTATGTGAATTTACAAATTCTCCTAGGAGGTGTGTAAAAGACGGTGAAAAGTTCAATAAAATTTTTATATATCTAAAATTATTATAAACTAACTCTATTAAATTAAATTTAACAAATATTGGTATTATGTATCTATTTTGACCTAAAATAAATTTAAATAAAATAAATAATTATTTAAAAAAAATTCGGTTTTAAACTATAACTCAGTGATTTTCACTATTTATTAAAAATTAGTGGTTTTCTGAAAAATACAAAAAATTCACCCAAAGATAATTTTGATATTTAAAATTCAATAATGAAGTATATTTTACCAAATTCAAAACATAGAAGTTGAATTTATTAATTTAAAATTAATTCCCACTGTCAAAACCAAAAGGCGTATTTTTAAGAAATAATAACTACCAAAATATTGATACTTGTTTATATCCAATTTCAATGTGAAATTACATACAATGACCACTATTGGATTAAATTGTAAAAATATAATCTATTTTTACTTCAAAACTATTAAAATTTATAATTTAACACTATAAATGTTTTTGATTAAAAATGTTTTTTTCAGTTAAAATATAGTATTTTCCACTGTTCACCCAAATATGAAAGTTATCAGAAAAATACCTAAAATTTTTTGAAACTAAATTATTATTTCCCGATTCTAAAGAATAAGTTTATTTGGTTAAATTGAATATATAAAAGTTTTGAATATTGGATTTAAAAATGGTTCACCATTAAAAGGCGGTAAAAGTATATTTTTTGAAAAATTCTTCTTTTATCTGAAAAAAATGAATTAGTTCTTATGGTATGTCTAAGAAATTCATAATATGGATTCTAAAATTATAAGGATTATATATAGTTCAAAATTCAGTTAATACTATTCATAACCACTTTTTAACGGCTAGTTTGGTAAGTCGTGGTGCGCTTGAACTCGATGTTTCGTGTAGTGTAAGTTATTTAATTACTTTGAAAAACTAATGTAATATGAAATCTTGGGGTGTTACATTCTTCCCTCCTTCAATAAATTGCATCCTCATAATTTGAAATTTTTCTTTGAAAATAAAAGTTTGAAAATAAAAAATACCTTCGTTGGAAAAGCCACATCAGAAATTGGGTTAATAAAATTTAGTCTTAATAAGAGGAAACAATTATATATATATATATATATATTTGACAAGTAGAGTTTCATCTTTCAACTAATTCCTACCACAAACTCATCATTCACTCCAAAAAATTTCAAAAAAAAACTATTTATCCTAATCGTATAGGGTTACAAAAATAATGAATTTATAATTCATTTATCAAACAATTAAAAAAGCATAATTATACAAACTAGTACATCACATAGTCCATTTGTAGGTGATCCAACCTTGTCACTCTTTGGTTGTGGGTTCAAGTCTTGCGGCCTTTCCAGACGCAACTAGTAGTCACCCGATCTCTAGGTTGTCCTTTTTTTAACAATCCAAAAATAACCTTAACAATAGCATCCAATTTCAATCTTAATCCATTCAAACCATTAGACTTATCCAAAATACATATATCCAAATTCTATGTCTAAATTTTATAAGGAATTTAAACACAATGAAGATCCTTTTTTCTTGGTAATAACATGTGAACGCCTTATCGTGTATTCTTTTAAAACACTACAATATCCTGAATTACCATAAAACCTTATTGATTATATTCATGCTCCCTTATTCATTATAGAATACCGGATATAATCCTTCTATCCAAAAAATGTTTTAATCTCCTACAATGATAGAATATACAAATCATTAATCAGTTTCAAGGAAGTCAAGAATATCCAATATAATTTATCCAAATCAACCATCTCTTATTCCAAAATCACTACCTCATTATCAAGACTATATTAAGGATTACCTTTCATTCAACCATGTATTTATTAAAAAGTGTTTCTTACTATTAAGTCACTTTTTTAGTACCATATAATCTAAAATCCTCAATAAAATAGTACTACATTACAATACTTATTTATCTTCATAATTCATATAACCAGTATATTGTTGATACAACACTCAAATGAAATAATTATATATTAAAAACATAAGAACACTAGTCATTCCTCTTCACTTGAGGTTGTATCATAACTTGATTATAATCAAATAGAATCATTTAAGGTAAACTCTAAGGACTGAGACATTGATTCCCGTAGTGTCCCAACACCTTGAATATGAAGCATTGTACATTTGAAAATTTTTCTTACCATTTCATTCATGTACTTGGTGTCCTTTTTCTACACACTTATAACAAACTCCAATTCCCTTCAAGAATTTACCATGGTGATTCTTTCCACAATTGTCACATTTGGGAAAATCCTTCTTTTCCCTCTTCCCTTTATCCATCTGTCTCTATTCCATCCTTTTCTTTTCTTACCTCCCTTCAAAGCCACTGGACTCAGAGAATTATTTACTTATCTTATTAACACATGATACTATTTCATCATATGTTGAGAACACAAGGGAGACTATTTCCTTTTTAAATTTTGGCTTAATACTATGACAGATATGATGCTTCTTACTCTTTCGATCATACTTATTGCTTTATTTCACATTCCTTCTATTGGGCGCCATTTCTATACAATGGCATACACTAGGTCAGTGTATAAATCATAATTCATAATTCCAAACATGTAAAACACCTAACATAAATTGAACAGTTTATGGATATAATCCATAATCACAAGATTTTTTTCTTTGTGGAGGTATATACTCATAAACCCTTTATAGTGGTCTGTAAAGAAAATGAGAATTATCCTAGGCATGTCCCTCATGAGTGTTGTAACCAAGAGTGCAGCAAGGATCGTTGTCGTGCACTAGTTCCCATTCGAGTCTAGCTCAAAATGGTGTTTTTAGGTTTTACCCCTATGTACATTTTTTCAAGAGCCACCTCTCCCTACTCATATCCAGAGAGGGGTGTATTTTCTTGGGAAAACTCACAAAATCATTACATTACCAAAATTATAGAATTTTCTTATATACTAATATTCAAAGTCTATCTTATAGTAATGTGCTCTAATTAGAGTTTCTCTAAATCTAGTTTCCAAGGTTATTTATAAACTTCCTTGGATAACAACTGTAATTCCCCGACTCTAGATTCCCAAAGTTGGTGCATTATTTTAATACATTAGCATGATTACAAGGAATCATGTCCCGAAAGACCGATCAGTTTAACAGTCTTGGAAAATATATTGAAAACAAGAACATTACATTACAATTTCTAACATACAATACAAAAAATTAGTTCTTTGATAAAGCAATTATTCCCTTTATCTTCAACCTTCATATCAATCATACTACACTTTTTGGAATCCTAGGAAAATAAAACATAAGGGGTGAGATCAGATGCCCAGTAAGGGTAAATAATTTAGCGGAAGCTATAAAATTTTAAGGCAAGATGTGTGATAAAAAAACAACATTTTTAAACATAAAATTTAACATAATATGAAAAAATAAATCAAATATTCCCATATAAACATGAACATGGATATTATACTAGTCGAATAATCACAAGTAATAACTAATTTCATATTGAGGGAATGCCTAACGCCGGACATCATTACCACATAGTCAAGGCCTTCTTCCAAGACTAAAAATAAAATTTTTGTCAAGGTTGTGTTCCAAGACACAAGTTTGTCTCAAGAGACCTACCGATGCATCGAGGAGCTATAGCGGGCTCCACCTATCACTTACTAAGTCCACTACATTCCTCATATGAAAAAGTTGAAACATAACATAAACATTCGTATTAAAACTAGCATACGAAATGTCATTACACTATACATATTCCATGAATGGTATTAAAATAGAACATCCACGGTCAAACAAATCATAACTCATTCAATAAAACATTAACGATTGTATTATAAAAAACCAACCTCAATCAAAAATAATATCTAGTAAAGGATGCTGACATAGTTGAAAATGATGAGTAAAACTTTTTGAGAGAAATAATCTTTTTGTAAAATCATTTAAAAGCCACACATTTATAAAGGAAGTAATTTAAAAGAGATTTTTGAATCAAAGTGTCCCATACAACTTTGAAACTTTGGAAAATAATTATCATTTCAAAACATTCATGTCCATATAAATAAATCCTTAAAATCATTTTGAAAACATAGACATTAATTTAAATAGATTTAGAAAGATAAATCTTTAAAACATTTGAAATTATAATTTTGATAAATATTTCCTTTCACAAATATTAAAAATGTTCATTTTGAAATCATTTTTATGAATAATTGACATGAATGATAAAAATGTGCCGGTAAATACTTACACATAAACAATCTCGGATAATAATGAGATTAAGGAATTAACCCTTACCTTGCACTTTCCTTTAATCGAGTGTTCATCTAACCAACTATATGAAGATCGTATTATGTTATTAGATTATACCAGAACTATATTAATATTTATGATATCATACATTATTAATTTATGACTTTATACTACCCATTTAATAATAATTTCCACGATAAATTAAAATTTCATGTAATAATCATTTTCTTTTTCGTACGTGTTTTTACTTTTTACTCTTGATTGTATCACATAGATAAAGATTTAAATACTTCAAGAATTTAAAACATGATTTATATATCAAATATATTTATAATATAAAAATGTATAATAGATATATATATGAAATTTAAAACACCGTTTATAGAGACAGTAGTCTGTACGTACGCATAAACAATGTTTCTGTTTTTATATCATATTGAATGGAACTAAGTGAATAAGATATATGTAAGTACATATATATTTATATATATCTCTAGTAGCATTATTATTTCATATATTATATAAATATTAGTAATATATATTTTTATAATCATCGATGAATGGTGAACGTGGAAATGAATCTCATCGCGTCGTGGAAATGGTAATTCATACGTACGCACGAGCGACTATATCATCTCTTTAAAGAAGTGGAATTGGATGTTATATTAATTTTATAGGGAAATTATCATGTTATTTTAATTTTTTATATACATATTACTCATCATTATATCTATCCAAATAACATAGTGTTGAATATCAAATTACACCACAGCGTGGAGAGGTAAGCCGTACGTACGCACGCACGGTGACATTATCATTCATAAGATGGATAGAATAATGAATATAGTTGTTCCATATTTATAATAACATCAGATTATATATATGATAATGGAGTTATTTTTTTATAATGGAAACAACAAAGAAAGGGTAAGTGGAAGTATAAGAGAACTTGAAAGAGGGTGTTGAAATCATTACCTCTTCTTCAGATTCTTCCTTTTTATTTTATCAAAATGGCTCCTTAGGTTGGTTTTCTGACCAAAATAATGCATCTAAGATGAATTTAGGATAGTTGGTAGGATATTTGGTCCGAGGTTGGCCGAGACAAATGACTTTGGAGGTGTGAATCTGAGAGAATGGGAAGTGACCTTTTATAAGAGGGGTGAAGGGCACCTTAGAAAAAACATGAAATATTATTTTATAATAAATTAATTTCCGGTTTCTAATGGCTCCAAAATGAATTATTTAAAATATAATGTGTTTATGGGTTGAAATAAACTCAACCAATAGGTTTTAGATAGGTTTAGGTTACCATATTAACCTTAACGTTTAAATTTAACTCTTAGTTAAATAGTTTGACATGTCTCTTTTTAATTTTATATTATATGGTTAATAAACACAACATAAAATTCCAATAGAACCTAAATTTGTTCATTAATGTAATATTTATTATTATATAAGTCTTTTTCTTGAACTATAGATTTTTAGGACTATTATATCAATTTGTAATATAAAATTTTTTTTAAAAACTATTTTATGCCAATTTTGATAGTCTTGGGTATTTGTTTTTTGATAAAATAATAAAAGCATGATTACTTCCAAAAAAAATACATGTAATGAATAATAACATGTCATATGAACCTAGAAAATTAGTGGATTGAATAAAAACTTTGAAATTATATTTATTATAATATTTATAATACCATTTATTTTATTCTTTCATTAATAAGATAATTACTGCATCATCATTGTGTCATTAATAACATTTGTTATTTAATCTATAAAAATTATAAATAAAATACCATTATATATGAAATATTATTTTCTTCTTAATGAATATTTATAGTCAAATTTATCTTATTTACAACCCTATATTAAAAATGGTTTAGTTATTAAACTTTGATTTTAACTCTTTTAACTATTCTTTAATGAAAATAATAATAAATGTCTTAATCTAATCCCAATGGACCTAAAGGGTCATATTTTATTCTGAAGGTTTTTTTTGGTCGAAATAAACTTATCCAATAGAATTACGACATGTGTTAGGGTAATAATAATATCATTTTTACCATTAATTATGCTATTTACTTTTAACCGTGGTAAATAAAAGTAAGAACCTACTATTCACCAATAACTATTTTTATCTTATTGAACCACATTTTACTCTTTGATATTAACCATGTGTCTCGTATTTTTGAAATTCGACTCATAGAAGCAGTAAAATTATGTTTTATGTGAATTTACAAATTCTCCTTGGAGGTGGGTATAAGACGGTGAAAAGTTCAATAAAATTTTTATATATCTAAAATTATTATAAACTGACTCCAATAAATTACATTGGACATATATAGATATTATGTATCTATTTTGACATAAAATAAATTTAAATAAAATAAATAATTATTTAAATAAAAATTCAGTTTTAAACTATAACTCAGTGTTTTTCACTATTCATCAAAAATTAAATGTTTTCAGAAAATACCAAAAATTTCACCATAATATAATTTTGATATTCCAAATTCAATAATGAAGTCGGTTTTAACAAATTCAAAACATATAAATTTCATTTATTAATTTAAAATTACTTCCCACTGTCAAAACCAAGAGGCATATATTTTAGAAATAATAACTATCAAAATTTTGACACTTGTTTAAGTCCAATTTCATTGTGAAATTACTTACAATGACCAGAATTGGATTAAATGGTAAAAATATAATATATTTATACTTCCAAAACATTAAAATATATAATTTAACACTATAAATTATTTTTATTAAAAAAATTATTTTTTGTTAACATATAGTATTTTTCACAACTCACCAAAACATGAAAGTTATCAGAGAAATACAAAAAAATTATTGAAACTAAATTCTTATGTCCCGATTCTAAAGAAGAAGTTTCTTTTGTCAAATTGAATATATACAATATTCAAATATTGGATTTAAAAAGGGTTCCCTATTAAAAGGTGGTAAAAGTATATTTTTTGAAAAATACTTATTTTATCTGAAAAAATTTAATTAGATCTTACATTATGTCTAAGAAACTCATAAGATGGATACTAAAATTTTAAGGATTATATATAGTTCAAAATTCAGTTAATACTACTCATAACCGCTTTTGAATGGCTAGTTTGGTAAGTCATGGTGTGCTTGAACTCGATGTTGCGTATAATGTGAGTTATTGAATTACTTTGAAGAACTAACGTAATATGAAATCTTGGGGTGTTTCAAATACCCTTTATAGAGACATGGGTATGGTATTCACTACACAATGATCTTGGCTTGAGAAAATGTAGTTCCATTTCGGCAGCATAACGGTGGGACATAAGGATTCGTGAAACTGGTTGATAAAAGAGAAATGGGTGTCTCATAATATTTAAATAAAATGGACAGTAAGGGTCATATAGATACATGTCCCAAGAAATGTAATGGAATTTAGATTCATAATACAAATGAATTACTTGGATTTAAATGATGATAGGGAAATCCCTCATGGAATTTTGTCATGGTAACGGGTGTACATGAGAGGCATTAATGAGAGTGAAATGGGTCTCCCATAATCCAAACATAAATAGAGATGTATGGAGAAGTTTCTAAATCATGCCCCAACATTTTTAATTGAAAAAAAATTGAATATCAACTTAAAGAAAATTTGACAAAAATGAGAAAGGAAGAAATCCCTTACTTGAAAGTGTGATCCCAAAAGCATAAGAGAGGCTTGAAAGAGGATTTTTTGGAGCTTGGGGAACCTTGTGATGATTATAGAGAGATTATATAAGGGGTTGGTTGAACTCTAAAGGCATTGAGTGAAGAGTTAGTAGGATTGTTGTTGGGTTTATATAGAAAATGGGAGGGAATTATTTATTATTTAGGTTTGGGAAACCACAAATTAAACTAATCAAAACCACAAACAATCCCATAGGTTTTTACCATGTATTTGTATATAAGGGAGTGTAAAACAATATTTTATAACACCAATGGCCGAACGTCTTAAAATAATAGGGTTGTGTATGTGGAGGTGAGTCACACTCTCAAGGAAAACAATTTAAAAACACAAAATGTTTTGAAAGATTTGCAGGGTCCACCAATGCTTTGTAAAATAAATAAAACACACCCAAAATTTCATTATTTTAATATTAAAACATATACTGGCCGAACATATCATTTATCATATTTTATTACATCACTATTGGGTCATTATGATGTCATAAAACACATTATATATGTAAACGGTATTTAATATTTACCCCAAAATTCAATTTTCTCAGAAAATTTTTAAAAATTCACTATTTTATACTTTCGATATTATGATTACAAAAATAATATACATTTATCTAAATAATTTTCTAAATATGTGAATTTTTTCTTTTAAAATAAAAAACCGACATTTATAAAAAAATCATGGGTTTTAATAAAAATAGCTTTCGTACCTTAATAAATATTACAATTGAATTCATAAAATTATATGATAATATATATTTAATAACAAGTAATATAATAATAATAATAATATTTTACTAAAATATTATTTAATTCAAAAATCAATTAATTCATAACAGTACATTTCTTAGTCGAATATTAACTAAAAATACAATTTTTTCTTTAAAAAATATTTACAAAGTAACAATAATAAAATGAATGCACATTCTTTATAAAAAAATAATGTACATAGTCATAGTGCAAGGGTTATGTTACATAACCCCTTATAACACCTTCATAAGACCGAATGATAAGGTGTGTGATGGTGATAGACTCTTGGGGTGCTTTGATAAAATCTCTCGGGTGGTAATCCCTATTAACTTCCACTTCCACCGTAGTCGGTTCCACTAAAGCTTAACGTTTTCATGATCATATTGGGCTTGATCAAGAGAAAATCCCAATTATGCCACCTCTTTTCCAAGCTCTGAAAAATGGTCTTCGTAAGTGGAAAGTCTACTGAAGGAGGTCATCGCTTCCTTAGTCTGAGAAAATTGGACTTGTTAAAGCCATATATTTATACAAGTCATTTAACAATGGTCCCAAATCATAATGGTATTTTAAAATAAAAAAACATAAAACCAATTAATTTCACATTTATATAATCAATTTGCATAATGATATAATTAATCAGATCCAGAAGTTTTAATGAATGTTTCAGTCGTTACATAACATACCAACATAGATTATTACTAAACATAAAGATACTAATTTATAATTACATTGTAATTTTAGATTCTTTAGGAGGAAATAAAGTTTCCATGATCTCTAAAATGGAAGAAGTGTTAAAATTACAGGTTTCCAATATTAATGTCCTACTATAAAGGCCTCACAAACTCTGTTAAAATTAGGAATCTACAAGAGAGACTAGTGGATTTAGGATTAAAAAATCTTTGACATGCTATGTATAATATCCTCATTATGTTGAAATACCATAGTGGTTTCATGGAGTTTATAGGCATCAAAAATGGCATTAAGATGTTATCATGTCTCGACTGAAACCATTAGAAAAATTGAAAAAATCATTTTTGGTTATATACCATGACCATCACACTAAAATTGAAAGTGATACCAACTCTAGTTCCTAGGAACACCCAATATCATGTAGTACCTTATCATTAATAATAGTGGCATGAACAACACCCTCATCTAGATGGTAAGAAGTAATATTCTTCTAAATTATAATGAGTAAAATAGTAGGGTCTATAAATTATGAAAATAACAAGTCCCAATTTGAATTATAGTAACCTTAGATAATTGTATGATCAAATTGTGACAAAGTGGAAGACCTATAGAATTCGATCCAAAAGATGATTAAAAATAATTTAATTAACATCATATCTGAAAAGGCCCTCACATGAATGAGGAAATTATGAGAAAAGGGGTGAATCGTAGAATACAAAAACTTTTTCATTATCTTCAATTTAAAAATATTTTCAATAAGTTAAAGTGATTACATTGATCGCTATCATACAAAGAAACACACACATAAAAGGAAAAATATATTTTTTCAAGGTTCACCTCAAAAATAAGAATCAAAATACATTGAATGGCATACATTTACCCAATTTCTTAGGGTATTGTAGCTTAATGTTTCTGGTTTAAAACACTAAGGTTTTATCCTTCAAATCAAATTAAATGCAATTCTTTCAACTATGTAATGAAATCTAATATTGTAATTATGATAAAAAAGATATTCTATAACCAAATAATTTATAAGCAAAAAATATTTCCATAGATATTACATTGTACTATTTCATCATCATCATCATATTCTTCTTCTTATATGTACACAACCACGTGTATCTTTTTATTAAAATTCATTTATCCATTTTTGATAATATAAATAAATATATATATATATATATTATTCCATATGGATCTATATTATAATTTCTTCACAATAATATAAATATTATATTCTGTATATTTATATTTTTTTCTATTTGGATATTCAATTTTCAAATTCCAAATGTAAAACAAATAGTGACAATTCATTTACAACTTAATCATTTCCTTTTCTTCGGGATATATCTTACTTCTAGAAAATCATTTCTAGCACATCTTGGGGAAACTATATGGGGTGTACTGTGAATATGAATTTCATTTTTAAAAAGTTCTTATAACCTTACTGGAAGATAATATTCCACCAAGGAACAAATATATTTTATCATCACTTCTTGAATCAGAAATTAATTTTTTGATGTTTAATCCTTGCAAGATCAGTTTCTTAGTAATTAAAATTAGTTCATTAGTAGACACCTCACATATAATTTCAAACATTATATAAATAATGACTTTATAATGATTCTAACCATAAATACAATCAAATATTATTATGTGGATCATTTAAATCTTTTTAATCACTACATATTAATTTTGTTGATACCTTCAACATGGCTCGATTTGAAATTACTCAACTAGAACCATCTATTCATGGATGGAGTTCTATATGACTACTTTCAAACTTCCCCATAGGCAATAGGATATGGACTCATGGTGATGGTCTAAATTGTAATGTGGGAAGTCTATACACTATAAACCAATATTCATACAAAATAATCACAATAAATTATAAACTAACATTCAAGAACAATTCCAACAAAACTAAAATAAAATACTCATACATTATCATATGGTATCTACGACATAAAATTGATCTAAAAGAATCCTGATGTGGAAGTTCAACAAATGAATGATGACCAAAAAAATAAACTAAATCAATACACGAACAATTTAGATCCTATCTCAATGTTTCCTTAGTTATTTGAGATTGACATACTCACCACCCCAATGTATGGACCTTTTCATTAGCTAGATCCATGTCCATGAAATCTACAATCACATCAAGACTCTCATGATGTTTTTTAGTATAAACCTAGAAGGAAATAAGTAATGTGTCATTGATTTTGAGTTCACATTTATATAAATGTTTATGTCACGATGTTAGGTAGTTTCACTAAAATGAAACCAATCATATGTGATGAGATTGTATGATAACAAGGTTTCCATGATCCCTGACCATACCATAATTGGATTCATCATAGATATAATATCTCATAATTCATCAAAAACTAGTACATTAACTAACTAAAAAACATTTCATATACTATATTCTATAACCAATTAGTCATTAGTTCTATTCACAAGGTTGTAACGCCCCTTTCCCGGCCACAGGTAAATTCAAAAAGACATCATTCCTTTGGAAACTATAGTGTGAGTCCATAATCCAGTCACACCTTTGTTTGTGTTGTTGTTCATGCCACTTATTCTTCATGAACATTACTATACTAATTTTGGTGACAAGGCCATCATACTCCCATCCTCTTCCACGAGATAGGATACAAGGCCACCATAACCCTTCCCTGTCTCTAGGTCCCATCATCGACATTGTCACACTATTACACACTCCCCTTATTGGGTCCAACCAATCCATGGAGAACCCACCTATCACATTGATACGGAATTAAAACCTCCAAATTCCATGATTTCACATACAAGGGGAATAATAAAGAAGGAATATTTGCAGCACACAATGCATGGGTCTCACGATACACGCACAGAATCCATATGAAAACTATATCAAAAAAAGGAATCACATTCTACACATTCCTCCCTATAAAAAATCAAGAATATACCACATTTTCCACACAATAACTCAATTAGAATGTATCATCACGAAATGTTATCTGGGATAACCCATGAACTCCATTCAAATCATGCCAATCGTATTCATACAAAGGCCATGTATGGTGTAGTAATTCAACCAGAAGTGAATTCTTTCTAATTTCTATGAGTGATCACTGAACCATTTATGTGATCCAATGATCTATATAATCCATCCCAGTTCATAAAAATTGTATTATTAAATCAATGTAAATAAATGATTATGTGACATGGGGTTACATATAAATGAAATTATCCAATATGATCCAAAAACAATTATAGATATCAATCAATTCATGTGAGTAATATAAAATCTATAGATTCTTCCACCTATATAACGTAAAATCTATAATACCTTGTTATATTACAAAAAAATATTTCTATTTTTCAAGGCCATCCGGGATCTATTAATCCTTTTAAGAATATGATATGATATCTAGAAGAAAGGTGAATAATGGAAAAAAGGAGATCGCTTTCTATGAATTATCATTAGAAAAGACACTAGATCCACCAGAACTAGAGTTCATAGGGAGAGAAATCCAAATGAAAACTAAAGGAGTTCATTGGTTTGATAGAATAATGTTTTGGAGTATGAATTAATGGTTTTGAACATAAATCATGATAGAATCATAATTTTTTGATTAATTAATTAGCAATTCAAGGTTTGGACATACGGTTTAAGAATGATTTAAGCAACTGTTTTATGGTCAACATCTCATCAAGGAACACTCATGGTTTGGACATACAGTTTAGTAACCTATGTGAAAACCGTGATTTAGCTACTTTTCTTAGTTACATGATTTCCTAGGTGTTTTCACATGGTTATCTTTAACTATGCTCCAATGATGCACAATTTATTTCCCATATCCAACATGTTGAATAGTTTCTTGGGGATAACAATATGGATTTCCCAAACCTCTCTCAAAATATATTTCCTCTAAAAAGATTCTAAAATCGATCAAAGCTATCTAGAAGTTACTCAATACATTATCCCAAAAAATTACATCTTAACAACAATTAAATATGAGGTAAATAAGTGATAATGTGCTTGAAATTTATAGTCTTTTAAAATCGGTAACTCTAATGATTTCTCATCTTAAAAAAGTTTCTATAGAGTTCTTTAATAAAATAATATTTTTCCAGTGAGACCATACATCATATTCCCACTTTCAATTCTTTTCTAGGGTGCTTTTTCTATACTGAATTACTAATATATGATTTACTTATATGACCCTCAATTCTGTATCCCTCTGGTCCAAAATCCGTACTAGTTTTTGAATGATGATGTATCTAGTTTCAAAATAATGTCTCCATTGTTGATCAAATGTTCATGATTGGGCTTGAAACTTTTAAGCTAAGATACATGGAACACATTTTTTATGCATTGATACCGTAGTGTAATATCCAAATATATTTCCATGATTCATACTTCCTAAATAATTTCAAATAGTCCCCTAAAATTCAATTCCCACTTCCCAACCTCTATGATCATCGATTCCTTCTTTGATGTGTTACCCAAATAAAATATGGTCTCTACTAGAAAACATTAATGGTCATATCCTCTTGGTGACATACACTCACTGCTTACTTTGAGTGGTAACCAACCACTTTTAAAATAACCAGAACTCATTAATGGTTTGATTCACCCTACTCAACCAAAAAAAATAGTTTCCTTACCTTCCACATGCCATCATAATAATTAATTATATGTAATACCACAATGTTACACAAATGATTCCTTCTGAATTAATGAATAGTAATATTTGTTGTACATAAAAGCTTTTAAGTGTAAATGAGTATATCAAGCCCCAAAGATATATTGGATATTGAACTAAAGCATATCTTCAATAATATGGTTTATATTATCTAACGTCCCATCAATTATTATATGATATGTCTTACTCATCATTAAATATTTTCCCATCACACTCTATAGTCCTTAGTTAATCCATAATTTAAAATGCGAATAACATACAGATATTATTCTATTAGTCACTCCATGAAACTACATTATCTATCTAATATAGAGTTTTCCATATTTATCCCCCATAATAAGATCTCGGGCTGGTAATAAAAATTTCCCACTAATTATATAATCAACAAAAACCATATATAATCATAAACTATTTGGGTCCTTGAAAACCATATAACAAAGAAAGTTATCACCCCATCCCACATCCACATAGGATTAAAAAGAGGATAAGTTAAAACCACTTTATTTATGATACTTGACATTAATTATCAAATAGGTTTGAAATTGAGAGATAACTAGTGATGAAAATCTTCACACATAGATCCCATAATTGTTGTCTGATATCATGATACAACTCCAGTAGTCTTGGTTGAATAACTAGTTATGAATAATAAGAGTACCACATCAGGTTTTTATTTTACTTGGTAACATTGAACCAACTTCAATGTAATTTTTATTGCCTATATTAATTGTTTTGTATATTGATAATCTTATTACCATGTCATGATTTTTCTTCTTCATAAGATGGTATGTTAAAATAAACTCAGAGTAACTGTTGCACTAAAAGTTCACATTGTTATCCACAACATTGATAATCCAAATGTGCTAAGACATTATCCTAAAATATATGTTATATAGTCGTATGATACTATTTTATAAGACATAGAAGATATTGGAAAACAAGGGTGGATACTAATAGAAAATTGGGGTTCTAAATCATGGTGCATGATGTTGTAAATTTTTTGTGTAGGAGATTCTTAGAACCTAACCTACTATTAGGAAAATAATATTTATATGTGGCCTCATATTTTCCTATCTATTGATGTTTTTATTTATCCATTGAAATTAATATTAATATTATTGGATTTTATTATTAATGTGTATAATTTTTCTAATGTGAAGTATGATAAATTGGGGGAATCCCTAGAAATATTTAATTTATGACAAATACATGAATTTATTTCTCTCTAATATCTATTAATTGATGTTGATATAATAGACCCATTTATGGGAATGGAATTGACTAAAAAATCTATGTTCATGGTGTTCTATGGGATGACTATTTTTTAAAAATTCAAAGAAAAGAGCATCATGAACATTGGTTGATTATAAAAGCATACAATTAGATTGATTATATATATCTTTATATATGGATTACATTAAATAATAATTATTTATATGTGTTTTTCATTCATTGGGATAGTGACTTCATTATGTATGGGTGCCTTTACATATTTCTAAATGCTAACCATGAACATTGGGTGGCTCTATCGAATTCCATTAACAATGATTCCTACATAATCAATCACTATGTTTATATAGAACCTCAATTAAATATTAAATAATATTTTCAATTTAACATTTAGAATAAACATTATTCTCATAAATAATTTAATAATTACTCATATTTTTATAAGAAATATTTACAGCATTTTAATTTTAGAGAATATTTTTGGGAAGAATATTTAATCCATATTTATTTTCTATTTGGTGAATATAATATTTATATATTTATTACAGAATATCTTAGTGGTTTTTATTTATTAAATAAGTCATCATTATTTTGGACTAATACCTTTTTTGGAGTAATAGTGATCAGAATTTAATATTATTGGGGGAAATAATATATATTAATGTTTATTGTAAAAAAATTAAACAATTTATTCATGAAATAATATTTAATTAAATCATTGGTTTATCACATGTCTATGAATATTAACATTAATAAAACATATATAGACATTATTAGGGATTTTTAAAATAATAATTGTGTTTTACCAATTATTATTTCTAAACACTAACACTATTTAATCCCAATTATATAATTTAAACCCCTCATGCAACACATTTTTGTTGTTATGAAAAATAACTATGGAGAATCCTCTTAATTTATATAGATATCCATTCCAAGAACACTATCATGAAGAATAATGGATCCTCCTCCACTAACCCTCTCAACTCAAGAGATAAGTATGAGAGTCTTTCATTGAAGTTATTTTAATGGCGATCATAGATGAATGCCTGAAGAATTATTATATTTTATACCACCACTCAATGATTCAAGTGATATCACCAAGAGCATCATGATACACATATAGATCACTATTATAGTGGAACCACACATGAATTTTTAACACATTGATGGTACGATCAGTTAAAATTTTCCAATTAATCATCCATGATCAAATAAGGTAATTCATTAACTAGTTAAATTAATTATATATCATTATGATATGATCATGAATTTGGTTTTTTTTTCTCATGTAAATTTATTTTTTATTCAATTCCATTGGCCATGACGTTATTATTTCATTGTATTTTTGATTAATATTCAATTACAAAAAAATCCAAGTTAGGATTGGCCCCACTGGCTCTTTCACTTTTCCTTGAGCCTTTAAGTGGAATCAAAATTACATCATAGTATTTTATAATTATTTATAAGTAGTTTTTTGATTTACTCATTTACCATCGACCTTGAATTCCATTTTAATCCGTCATTAAATCCAAATAATGATATATTATCTTCCTCCACTCCATTATAATGAATATAATAATAATTGGAGAAATTATGGATGAATATCTTTTGATGAAATCATCTGAAGGTGTAAAGGATACTGTACATATCAGACATTAATACAAGGAATATAGCATATAGTTATACATCGTTCCATTTCTCTTAATTCATCAAGACACCTCATGAATTAATTTTGAGATTTATCGATTTATTTCATTCAGTGTGTAATGAATACACACTCTTTTTTGACTAATCCATCCTTGCACATGGATATCCGGAAAACATGGCATGTAACTTGTGTACAAAAAGTGTATTCATTTAGTAAAAGATAATTCATATGTTTATTACATGCAATTTTTGGCTGGCATGTAGCTCATGTACAATTCATTTAATCCATTAATTTCTTTTAATTAATTCAAAACTATTCCAAAGGTGTTTACTTTTAATAGATGGTGAAAATTTATATATGATGTGTATCGAGATAGTGAATTCTATTTATATTACTTAATAACATAGAAGTTAAAATTATTACATTATTCTACTAAAACATTATCAAAATGTGTTCCATGGGTCATTTATTTTACTCTCAAATTCCATCCAATTGGTTATATATATGTGTGTATATCTATATATAATAAAAATAAAAATAATATATACTTAGTATTCTAAAATACATTTTTTATATATGAAATAATTCAATAATTTCTCTATATACATTATAAAATAATGCACTATGTAAATAAAATGTGTCCACATGTTGTTTATTTGATACTACACACCATGAAATTATATAATAAGATATGACTTCTATATAACCCAATAGCAAACTACACCAAAATATGGTACACACTGGGTCTTTCTTATGGGTACTCTTTGTGTTTCCTTTAAGTTACATATTATGTACTCATAAATTTATAAATCAATTGTTTATTTTATATAAAATAATATTGGATAAGAATCTAAATAATTTTTATATGAGTATTAAGATGAAACAATTGATTAATGGAGGAAGATAATAATTTGAATCAATCATGATTATCTGAATTATAGATGATTGGTAATAAATGATAGTTTATTGAATTTGTATTTTGTTTCAAGTATGTGGATGATCATTAGTACTGACTAGACCTATTTTATGTGATTGGTTTCTATTAATTTATAGAATAATCGTATTTATGGCATTCACATCATCACTCCTCTCGTTATGTAATGAAATGTGTTCCCACATTTTTCTTTTATGTAATCCTTTTAAATCAATCATTTGGCCACCATCACATCGGTGTGAGTAAAAGCTTATGTAAAAGTTTGATAGCCTATTTTAGTAGAGGTGATCCAAATTTATATCCAATGAAAGTAAATCCAAGTGATTGATAGAAGGATTCTTGGAATGTTACAACACAGACAAAGTCATATTTTAATGATTTTTCCTCTTGGTCAATCATTATCTTATCATCTTAAAAATTAACTACTAATTTTGAAAAGAAAATTATCATACCACTATTTTTATTATTTTTCTTTCCGTTTGTGTTTTTCATTTCATTAAATATGATTTTATCATTAACACGAATTAAAAAATTAACAATATATCATAAAATAAATAAATTGGATTATGCATAAACATTATTCAAGGCATGGTTAATCACTTAAATAAATTTACATACTATAAATAGGAATATAATATGGTAAAATTTTGAAATGTTTTCATAATAAGAAAATATATTAATTATAAAATTTAATTAATTATATCATTCAACTACTTATATTAAAATTGAACCATAGTTTATGCTGCTTGATCAAAAATGTTTGGTTGACTTGAATTTTTGATGAATTCATTATTTATATTGTCTCATCTTAACATATATTCCAACAAGTGTTATCTTACATTGTTGTACATGGTGTAATTTAGATGTAGTGTTTTTGGAAATCCTTATCGAATATTTCAGGATAGGTGAGTCCACTCAGAAGATAAAGGACCTAAGAGATAATGAATTTGAAAAAATTAGGCATACCTAAAACCCCTTATATAACTTCTTAGAACAAAACATAGTTTATGATATGGGGAATATGGGTCATTTCCACTTAATATCCGTAAGACAAATTATACCAAAATAAATAGTGATAGCTATTGGTTTTTGAAAAAA
Source organism: Viscum album (assembly GCA_963277665.1). Taxonomy (NCBI): domain Eukaryota; kingdom Viridiplantae; phylum Streptophyta; class Magnoliopsida; order Santalales; family Viscaceae; genus Viscum; species Viscum album. Next base: position 1,543,325,820 of record OY728153.1, on the reverse strand, counting down.
TATTGGGTGATTAATAAATTTATTATTCTTAATAAAATTTTATAAATTAGATAAATTTCCAAATTCAGGTCTTCTTAATTTTATAAATAATAATAAACATGACATCAGTCATATCATTGTTATCTATACATGAGAAGTATAAAATCCTCATTGTAAATAATTTAAAATTATGTCAGAGGTGCTTCCTTATTATTCAATGAAATGATGTGAAATTATTTATGTTGTAAAATCTCATTCCTAAAGAGAATGAATAATATACTTCTGGGGAATAATTATCTCTATATGTGAAAAATATGGATGATTCCGAAGAGGTCAAATGTTTAATTATATCATCCTTAAAAAATAATATTATAAATAAACATAATGATATGGATGTTTATAACACGATATGTCTCCATCATAATACCTATCAAGAAAAGGTGAGATAATAGATATATGAGATCTCCAATGCAATATTAATGTGAAATCATGGAGAGACATTGGCTTTGTGGTATTATGTTTTTAGTATGATTAGCTACATAGAGAAATTATACATCATGATCCATAAATTCCATTATGATAAGTACACATATCCCATCCTTTTTTCAATTCCTAAATTGTTATCTAGTTTCATTATGTGTTACATAATGTGAAATAGAAAGAAGTATCCTTCCAAACCTCTTACTCCTATTATCCGAGTTGATTGGGACATGAGTATTGAAACCCCTATTGTTTTTAGAGGGAAAAATAAAAGGAAGAAAAAAAAATGGCCCCTGTATTCATATATACTCACAAATCTCTTGAAAATTATCCTACCAACATGGAGAAGATTCCAAGAAAGGTGAAAAAAAATGATGCATAATTTTCTTCATGTAGAATGTTAGGCTAATATAAAAATAATTGTGCCCAAAATAAAGGTATGATAAATATTCTTTCTTTATCATATATGATCATTATATATCCATAGATTGGGTAATAGATATGACATGTAGTTCTCATACCTATATCTAAATTGAAGAAATTTTTATATATCAAAAGTTTATAAAATGTAATTATTTTGGTTTTAATTAACTTTTTCATTGTGTCTCATGTTACTAAGAACATCATCTCTAATTATATCCTCGAAAAAGATGCATTATTTTTGAAATTATGAAATAATTAATTCCTCCTTTACAAAAACATCATTTTTTATTTTATAAAACAAACAAATGTCTTTAAGTATTACATCTAAAAACGAAATTATCTGAAATAGATAATGATTCATGTTCAAATGAATAATATAACACCAAACTACTTAATTCATATATTTTTCACATGAATGATTATTTTTTAAAAAATATCAATCAACATGGGTAGTCAAAATATATTTATATATTACCACATTAAATATTCCATTCTTATTTATAAGGAAAATTGAAAAAACTACAATTTTTTGGAAAGAGTGAAGGGGATGAATAACTTATAGGATTCATATACACTGATGTGTCTGGATATTTCCCATAAGAATACATAAATGGACAGTCAAACTATAAAACATTTAATTATGAATTTTGTACATATGTATTTTCCTACCTGATGAGGAAAAAGTTAAAGATCATTAAAACATTCAATGATTTTAATTATGATAGAGAAAATTAGTGCAATATGAATAAAATTAATCATGAATCTAATAAAGGTAGTGAATATCTTAACCTATATATTATCAATGTTCTCCTAGAGTTCAATATTATATATAAAATCACTCTACCTTATACACCAAAATTGATTTGTGTTAGTGAATTTATATCCTTTACCTTGACGTACATGGTATGATAAATGATGATTCACATATATCATAAATTATAATTTTTGGGAAATGTATTTCAAACTATGACATACAATCTAAACTGGGTTCCATCTATTTTGGAAATTAGAATTATCTTTGAGTTATGAAGTAGGTAGAAACGTTTTTCACATACATGTGTTTTTGGGATGTAAGGTCATTATTAAATCAATTGTTGGAAACAATATAGAACCTTGATGAATTAAGTGAATAATTATAGGATATCCCCTGGAAACAAGGGATATTATCCATATAACCCCACATACATGAATGTGAATGTCTGATACAAACAAAAATTATTGATAAGGATAACATCCTCAAGAAGAATAGTGGGAACCTAATTTATTTGATGAAGTGAATTCTCGTGAAAAATTGTGTTCTTAAATAAATTACAAATGACATTAAAAAATATTTTATTTATGAATCACAACTATTGTGTAAGGTATATAGAGAGGAATGAGAACAAAAAATTTGTGTTTTCATGTAATAAGTGTCTGTTACTCATTATTGATTGACATTAATGAATTGGTATCAAATAAAGTGGTAGTAGAGATATCATAATATGAAAGATGGAAATAATCCATAAATTTTGAGATTGATTTTAGGTATCAGAACTATGTTTGGGTTCTAGTAATTTGGAAAGTTGGTGTAATGCATGTTTGTTGTAAATGGGAATTTAATAGAAAACTAAACAAGGAAGGTAATGTAAATACCTAAAAACCATGACTAATGGATAAATAGTTTAAAAATTATCAATGCATTGACCCATATGAAACGTATTATCGAGTTTTCATGTTTGAATCCATCAAAATTATACTTCATATAACAGTATAACCTGAATAAAAAAGTTTTCACATGCCTGTAATATTGTCTATCTATAATTGGAACCTTATAGAAGATATCAACATGATATAATTAAAAGGTGTTTTTACTCCAAGTAATTAAAAAAATGTGTTTTATTTTCCTATTATTTATTAAAGTATTGAAGTAATAATCCATTCCATGGAAGATTCAATTAGATGAAGCTATAAATGAAGATTTTTTCATTAATAATGAATTTTATCGATGTGTCTATAAGTGGTTTAGTGAGAGAGAATTATTTAACATAATAGAATTTCAAAAATACATATTACTTATTATAAATTACATACAAAACAAATTGTGTGTTAAGTTCTTGTTAAACAAGTGGTTATAAATAAAGGACTTAAGTGAAGAAGCATATATTCTAAAGATAATGATCATTTATGATATATCGAAGAGACTATTTTGAAAATTCTAAAACATATGAATTGACCATTTACTAAAGATATTTAGTAAATAATGATCAAAATGAATTTTATTTCTAGAATCACATGGTCTTCATCTTTCCATGAAGTTGTGTCATGAGATACAATAGGTGAAATAGAGAATGAGGGAGATCCAATAATCATTTCTAATTGGATCAATCATGTATTTAATGATATGTAATAGTCTTGATATATTTATTCCTTAATCCTAGTAGGTAGATCATGGGATAATCCAAGTATAGAAAAATAGTCTATAGTTAAGGCTGTTTATATTTATCTCAAGGAAACTTTAGTTAAATTTCAACTGTATGGAGGAGATTATGAGCTATTCATCAGGCATTATACTGATTCTAGCTTTCAAATAGATCAAATATGATCTGAAGTCATAGTCTAGATATATATCAAATTCCAATAGACGAAATTTAATATATCAACAATCAAATTAGTAGGTTTCACTAGCTCTACAACAGAGTGTGATTATATAGAATTATCGGATGCAAATAAAGAAGTTTTTTATAAAATATTCTTTTTTCAATAATAGTATGTGGTACCTAGAAGTAAATAATAGGTTTCATTATAATATAACCCTAAAATATAAGTGGATCTTATAAAGGAGACATTTTCACACCAACATACAATGCACACATTCTAGAGGAAACACTTCTTGAGAGATATTTTAGAGGGGGCAAGTTGTGGTGAGAAACGTATCTATGCAATAATATCTTGTGTACCCATTGACTAAATCCTTATCTCAGTATAATCATTAGAATAATGTGGTATATAATAGATTAAAATTTTTTATTAGTTGGATATAGTAAAATTGGGAGTCTATTGTAGTTTTTTCCCTTAAATAAACTTCTATCTAATATATACTTGCATGTATTCATATTTTTTATTTTTTTAATGTTTTTTTCGATAATGATTTTTCATTATTGTAACACAGTATGTGATAATTTCCTTAAATTAATTATCTCACTGAAAGGTCACAAAAGTCCCACATTATAACAATATCCTAGAAGATCCAGGAGAGTTTTCTTTATTATACGTTCTATGTCTAGATGGTATAATTCAATATAAAAAATTGGTGTATGATATTTGAGGTATAGGCTCATAAGACTTTGAGGGAGTTTGTTATAGTGTATACCATTGGTAATTTTTAGTTTAATTATTTATGAGAAAATGGAAAGATTATTGGAAACACACATTTATATGTGTCACTTTATGATCCTTTCATAGATGTATGCATTTATTATTAGACATTTATATTAATGTTAATGTATATTTTTAGTTTAGTACATTGAAGTATTGATGTAAATGATGAAGAAATATGTTTTTGGTGAAGTGGGATAGGTTGGATGGGTTATGATTAATATTACTTTAAGGAATAATGAGAGAATTTATTTTTCCTTTCTATTAAATAATTGATGCAGATATCTATTTCACATTGATGAGAATGAAATAGCCTAAATAAACCCATGGGGAATGTCTTCAAGGGGTGGGATCATTTCTATAAATTTAGTAAAAGATAACATAATCACATATATTGATTAAAACAACATGAAACTTAAAAGATCACTTATATTTTGATAAATGGATTATATTACATAGTAATAGTTTGTATGAGGTTGTATGTTATTGTGACATTAACTATATTCTCTATGGGTTCTATGGTTTGTTTCTAGATATAAACATTCATCTCTGGGTACCTCTTTCTAATTCTACTATGAAAGAGCACTATAGGGTCACAAACATAGTGTATCTAGAACCCCAATTAAATATTAAATTATTTTTTTATTATTTATACTTTTTTAATAAATATAATTCTCATATATGGTTTAATATTTAATCTTGTTTTCTTCATCTCATATAAAAAATCACAAATTATTAATAATAATACTTGTAAAAATAATATTTAATTGTGATTAATTATCTATATAGTTAATGTAATTTTATTTATTTATTTGAGAATATTACAGTTATAATTATTTTTTAATAAATATTCATTATTAAGGGCCTGATATACATTATAATGGAATTGTATTACGAGTTTACTTTTCTAGTGAGGAATAATATATATAAATTATATTTGGGTGAATTTGAACATATTTACTCAAAAAATAATATTTAAAATAATATTTGAATTAATTAAAGTCAGGAAATAATATTAACATTTTTATAAACTTTCGAATTGATGGGGATTATGAAAATATTAATGGTTCGTGTAAAATAATTATTTTCTAACCATAAAATTATTTTTTCCCAAATTTATTATATCCAACCCTAACCATAACCATTTTTTGTTCTGTGCAATGACTCTGATGATTCTTCTTAATTGATAGATAGACCCTTTCCTGGAAAAATCTCACGAATAGATTGACAAACTCTCCGAAAAACCCACTCAATTCAAGAAATATCAATTATATTTATTCATTGAAGTGATTATTATGGTGATCATAGATGAATGATGCATGAATTAGGCTCTTCTATTCATGTAATCATAGTTTCCTATGACATCACTCAGTTGTTTGTAGTGTTCATGTGGTTCACTAATGGTGGTAATATACACATTATTACTACCAATTAATAAACATATGTTGTTTATATGTTTTTGAGTTCATTAACATGGAATTAATTCATTTCAAGGTAATTTATTATCTCTTTATATTTTTTATAAATCCTTATTTGATAAACCTGTGTTTGGTTCTTGAATTCCCAAGTACATTAATCACTGATTCAATTCCTATATTAATAGTGTTATTCATCATGTACATTTCATATTAATCATCTAGTAAGATAAATATACATGTTTTGAATTATCTTACCAATGCTTCTATAACACCCAAGTGAATCACTATTCCCTCATGGAAGGAGGAACCACATCACTCCCATGAACATTGATAACTTTTTCTCTAACAAAAGGCCATACTATAACTATGATGTTACACACCAACAATCCCTTATTGACTATGTACTCAAAACACTAATCCTAAATGTATTTCACCTTATCTACAAAGTTCGAAATGATAAATAAAGGGGCACTTGTCATTACCACTTAACCCTCTGATGTACCCACCATCTAGTGAACAAAATTGTTCATCAAAGACCACCCCTTTGTGAAATGGGTTACCAATCAAATGACTTCCTATTATGGAGGGATTTCTTACACCCTATTTAATAAAACCATAACAAATGGGTTTATCATTTCAAGGGTACACTTCATAAAATATTTTTCAGGTAACCCATCATCCTTGGCCCAATGTACAGAATTCTAAGTCATACATTATCGGTGGCTTAACAACCAACAATTTATCTGCATGATCCTAATCCATAATCAATTTCAAAATATATAGAATACCACAAGGCACAAAATATCAATCCACATGTAATTATTTACCCTATATAATGGTCCCTAAATTCATACTAGTACACCCTAAGGGATTTCAAAATTACACCATAGTCAAAAAAGAAAAGAACTATTTAACTTATCATGTTTCATGTCTATCTGAATTGTCACCTTCTCTATAGATCGCAGTATAACAAGTAAACATATCCATAAGAATGAACCATTTAATTTTTAAAGAAGCTCCATTAATTATAAACTTCAATAAAAATAATATTCTTGAGTATGGATTATTAAATACCTTAATGTTATTCTACACTTCATCATTAACATGGAAAATGTTATGTCGGAACTACATGGTATACTGTTACATTCCTCTTCACACCACACCAATAAGGTATCCAATTTTTCACAACAAAAGCACTCCCTGGGTTGTTAATTAATGTACTAGCTATCAGACATTCTATAAACAATAATTATCTTTCTTAAGAAAATATTTATATAATATTTCACCCCAATGTTAACCACACACTTAATGTTAATTCTCTAATGATTTTGTTTTTTAAATTTCCCCCAAAAAATTAAACACCCGACTCTCAATTCCTTCTTGATTGATTTTAATAACATGTAAATGATTATGATTCATCATGAAACCCATACCTCTCATGGTCCCATCCATTGAAAAGAATAGCTAATGGCCCCTTCTCACTTCAATCACTAACTTTGGATTCAAATCTAAAACCTAAAGATAAACATTAATAAGATATTGTCCATGGCCACTTTCTTGGCTGGAATCACTACCAAAAAACTGGGTTTCTGCAGTGCCACCCTTTAACATCTCTAAAAAAAAGCACTGATAAAGGGGGTGGCATTACCAGCGCTAAAAAAGTGTCGTTAAATTCCACTTTTCACAGTGCCAAAAAAGCGCTATTAAAAGTGACCATTAATGAGTGATTCTTTAGTTCTTCTAAAGGAACCCCCTTTATCAGCGATTTTTTAGCACTATTAAAGGGGCACCCTTTATTAGTACTTTTTAGTAGAGCTCATAAATGGGTGGCTTTATCAGCGCTTTTTCCCCCAATGCTAATAAAGTGTATATTTCAAAAAGAAATATTTCATAAAAGTTAATATATTGATTTATAAATATACAAGTATATTTATGTTTATATAAATTAAATATATATTTTTAAAATATTTTTAGATAATTATAATTAAATATTTTCACATAATATATAAAATATTTAATGAAAATGACCTATAAAATATCATAAAAAGTTATTAATTTATAATTTTCTAATTATCATCAACTAATTATCATTTAATAACTATTTAAAGCCACAAAAAATCAAAAAAATATCAATATAGGATCTAAAATAAATTGAAAACGTAACTCAAACTTCCAATGACCATAATTTTTTATCTAGGTGTCTGTTTGAGCTCTACAGCATATCAAATTGAAGCCCACAATGAGCTCTACGCCCTAGTTACTCAAAGAAACCTTCTGTCAAATTTTTCGGGGACAAAAAGTGCCCATAATTCCTCCAAAACTTTGTTTTTATTCCGGGTACCCAAATGTTTTTAACATTTGATGGCATTTCAGCCTTGTTCCATGGGACTTTTTTACCTTATTCACTGGGGAATGTATTTATTCTATGGCGTTGCATTTATATGGATATTAAATCATTGAAATTTTATCTATTTTCACAATACAAAGTTATTTATAATCAATTATATAACAATATATACATGTTTTTTATATATTCACCTGTAAAAATTTAATTTTACAAAAAAATAAATAATCATATTTACATATAAAGTATATTTCTCAATATATAAGGCTTATCTAAATAAAAAACTAATATCCATATTATTTAAAATAAAAATATATTAATATTTATATACCTATCTGATGTGTGTCTGTCTATATATATTTGTGTGCATCTATATTAGAAAACTAATATATATTATCAATATATTCTAAACATATGTATGTAAATATTAATATATAAAATTTGTAAATATATATAAATATGTATAATCATACTTACAAATACACATATAATGTGTGTGTGTGTATGTGTTGTATATATATATATATTTATTTATAAACAGACACAAAAAGTATATTTTTTAAATGTATTTAAAACTGATCATATAAATACATACTATTATATGAAAAAATATATTAATATATAGATATAACTATATATATATATATGGATATACAGATATTAATATAACTAAATATATACATATATATTAACATAACTATAATTATTAATATACATATATATAGGAATATATATATATAACGATACGTGTGAATATAAATAAATAAATAAATTTATAATTAAATAGATATTTTAATAAATAAAGAGCAATGAAATATGGTGGAGTGGTAAAGGCTTAGGTGTGTAGGCAACAAGTCCCAACTTCGAATCCATAGAGAGGCTAGTTGCGCGCACGGGTGGGAATAAGTGCTAGCGCTGTTAAAGGGTGGGGGTGTTGTTAAAGAACGAGGCGGCGTGGTTGGGGCATGCAGGCTGAAGTGGGGGGGGGGAGTTGAATGGGACTTCAAGTGCTGTTGAAACCCCTCCTCAAATTTTAGAAAGAATTTTTTAATTTTTTAATGTTTCATAACTTTTATCTGTTTTTTTTAAAGTGCTGATAAAAGTGGTCTTTTATCAGTGTTGATAAAGAACCCATTTATCAGCTTTTTTAAGCACTGAAAAAGACCCCTTTTATCAGATCTTTTTTAGCACAGATAAAAGGGGACTTTATCAGTTCATTTTTTAGCACTGACAAAATGGACCCCCTTAACTTTCTTGTCATTAAAAATTCTTTTAGCCCTGTAAATGGACTTTTATAGCCCTGATAAAGGCCATATTTTTAGTAGTGAATGAATACTTCACTTCATGAACCACTTTATGAAGTATAACTAAATCTCATAGTTAGTCCATGTTTCCAAATCATCATTGAAGTTCCCAAAAACACACATTTTCACTCAAAAATATCATGATCTATAACATAGATTCCCAACCAGATAAGACAAATGGTTTTTACAATGATGATCATGTATATCTGCCTAAGGGTCTGGAATCCTAGTCCACATACTATGACACACCTATAAACAACTCCATCTCACATTTCACCCCAATGAATGGATAAAAACATATTTTTATGCCTCCCATGTCTTGTGAAACATGTTCATTCCACTCAATGTCGAATATCTATTGGGTGTTGAATACACTCATTATCCCTAAAATTATATGGGTCTCACCCACACACCATGATCCACATCTCAATGGTCTAGGGTTATATGACACACCACCTCATTAATTAGATCACTATTTTACCAAAACAAAATCCCATTATCTCAACCACTAGACTATTTGTAATCTCAGTCAATGTTCAGATACTAATATATATCCCAAAACAGCAATCTACACACATTAGAGAGTGAACCCAAATCATATAAAATACATCATAAGCCAACCACCCATTTGAAGGGCCCACTGTTATTGAATTCTCAAATCCAAACTCGTTTACCACTTTTAATATTATCCCATAATGAGGATTTTTATTAAACTAAACATTCATAATAATTACACTCTATACAATATCTAACAAATAAAACCATCCCTTTGGTCATAAGTCAAATTCAGAACAAAAACAAGAGGAAATTAGTATGGTCTACAATATGTATTGTGAAAACATAATTTAAAAGTGTAACATCCAATGTAAATAATTAATATGACATTTTAATATTTATTAATATTTTTGAATTAAATATTAAATTTACTTTAAATAGGATTATTTGTTCTATGGAATTTTTGATACACAACAACAGGTTTCATTAAAAACATATGTTGCCCACAATGTCGAGTTATATTGAAAAATATTAATATAATATTATTATTTTAAATGGTAGTTAATGCCGAGCAGTTGTACTGGAGGGAATGAAAATAACTAACTAAAGTATAATTATACATATTTTCAAAATGTTTTTAAACTTATACAACTAATTTTAGAGGCATAAAATATGAATGAATCCATGTTTCAACATAAATAATCTAATATTCTTTGAAAGGTCAATTTACCGCCTTTTGAGGGAAAACCATTTTTTAATCTAGGTTTTGGAACTTTTAAAATTTATATTTGACAAAAAAATATTCTTCTTCAGAATCAGGGCATAAATATTTACTTCAGATGAAATTTTAGTATTTTTATGATAATGTTTATTTTTTTAATGAATCGTGAAAAATAATGTATTTTAATTCAAAACTGCCTTTTAATATAATTTATTTATACAGATAGATTATATTTTAATTGGTTTAAAGGTGTAATTAGATTAAATTTTTTCCATTTAATCCAATTTTGGTCATTGAAAGTAATTTCACATTGAAATTGGACCTAAAAAGTGTCAATCTTTTGGTAGTTATTATTTATTAAAAAATTTCTTTTAGTTTTGACAACAGGAATTAATTTTAAACTAATTTCTGACAGTTCTGTGTTTTGAATTTTAAAAATGGATTCTATATTTAGAATAAGTAGTTATAAATTGTGTAAATAGGTAACTATTATTTTTATACATTTTAAATATTTATATCCGTAAATATTTTATTTACCATTGTTAAATGGTAAATCTGGTAAATAAGGGTTTACAATTATTATTATAATAATAAAACATTACTCTTAGATGTGTACTAATCATATTGGTTGATACATTTTCAAACATGGGAATACTTGTGTTGATTTTGGGACCCCATGGAGCCACTTTTGAGTGATAATGACACTTAATATTAATTAATTTAATGTAAAGACAAAAATGACATAAATATATATATTTTAGTAAAAAAACATTACACAGGGTTATATAATATATATCTTCAACTATAAATATTAATTTAAAATATAAAATAATTTTCTAAATCATGGTTTTTTATTTTAAATAATTATAAATCAAATATATAAAATTATTTATGACACCATGATGATGTAGTGATTACCTTAATAATGAATGATTTAAATAAATATAATTCTAAAAATTAAAAAAAAATCCTAAACCTATTCAATTATTATTGGATGACTTTATTTCAATCAATATTCATATTATCTTATAATTTAATAAGTTTTGGAAATTTTGAAACTAAAAATTCTTATATAATAAAATAATAATTTCCAACTTTCCTAAAGATCCCCTCGTCCCCCTTATAAATGGACACCTACGCTAACCAATTACTCGCTCCTCTAAAGCACCTTGGCTCATCCAAGCTGTACCTAAATAAGCTACCAAAATCCCTCTATTACTCCTAGAAGCATTACATTAGGAAAAAGGCACGTCAATAAATCCTTTTGGTTCAAACAAAAGGGAGTTACCCGATTTAATGATAACATCTTTTCTGAAGTTCTTTTCTTTTATTTTACTTCTACAACCCCCTAAACTCTCTTTATTATTTTATTTTATAACAACACAATTATCCTAAATATACTAGGACATTTTTATGAGAATTATTCGAACTAACACTTCCAAAAATCTCCTTCTAATAGATTTAGAACATACTGTTTCTTTGGATAGAAAACTATTGTATCACAAAATGATGATTGTACAATTATCTCCTATGACCTCTCATGGTGAACATTAAGATAGAACTTTATTTATATGTGTTATATATTATATTTATATTTCCTCTATACTTGTGTATTTTTCATTTATATCATACATTTATGGTTTCCATTTTGGGTAAACGTGATAATTTCATTTGAGGAAGTGCGGACGGCCATCCCCTCAAAGTGATGTGACTCGTTCATTCCATTTGTGGGATATATAAAGGATGAATTTTATGGAATTATATATGATATTATACTAGAATTATAATATAACTATGTATCATTAAGTTTTCATTCCATTAAAATATGGAATAGAAATAAAATTATTGTTCATGCGTACGTACGGCTTACCGTCTCCATTAATAGTGCATTTCATTTCTTATCTCCAAAGGCTATGTACAATTATAAATACAAATATATAATGAATACATATGATGTATATTATATCTAAATAATTAATATCATTCTTGAGATAATGTAATTTTGACCATGGGGACAACTTGTAATTATAAGAAGTTCATTTTTGACTCACGAACCAAATATCGACAAAAAGACCATTATTAACATAAATGATTATTAAATATTTATAATAAGTTAATAATTGATAAAAAAGGTGTAATAAACATGAAAAATGTTTTGAAGAAGTTATAAATTAACTTTATATTATTATTCATGAGATTAAATAAATAACGGGTCAAGTCGGACAAGAGGTAAGAGATTTCATCTCAATCTCCTTTCATTGAGGATTTTTTTTATTTATACAAAACTTTATTTTATATAGTATATAAAACCCTTTGACTTTTAATTTTATTCATAGGGAATCGTTTTTCTATGTGGCGTTTTACTAAATGAAAAAGGGAATGTTTCCTTTTAACATATGCAGTGACAAAGACCATCCCACCGCCATGAGTGTTATTTGATATTTTTCTTCCTTAACAAGAAATAATTTTTTGTAAAGGAAAATAAATACCATATACACTTTTTACATATTTTTGTTTTGAAAATGATTTTGATAATGGATTTATTATTTCAATATCTTGAAATTATATATTGTGATTGAAATTTGGAAATGTTATCTTTCCTTTATGATTGTTTTATGGGTTATGGTTATTGGGCATTGTTTATGTATATGAGTGGTTACATGATAAACCTGGGTTGGGTGAGCCCAAGATATCTCTCTAATGCCTTGGGTAATGTGACAGAGGTAAACATTAATGTTTATTCAAAGAGATTTAGCGAATATACTGTGATGGGTGTTCCAAATTTAACTCCCTATGTAGCTGTGAAAGCTACTACTTAAGTATGTTATGGTGTCCAGAAGTTACCTTTATGATTTAGGATTTCCATATGTTATTCCTAAATCTTATGATTTCATGAGGTATGTTAAAGATCATATTCTTGGTATGTATTTATGGACTAATGTTTTTCTTTTCATTTTGTTATAATTTTTACTGAGCTTTTTATGCTAATACCAATTTTTCGAAATGATTTTCACAAGACTAGAAGATGAATAGGGTCAAGGATGGGATCATGTAAAAGTAATACTGTCTAAAACATGGAACTCGACATTAATATTTTTTCATGAGTTTTAATTTTATGAAAAAAATGGATACTGAGTAAAAGTTTCTGCATTTAATATTCAAGTTGTGATGTATATGTTATGACCAAATTATCTGAAGATCTAAAACTAAAAAGATCCTCAATGTGAATTATTAAAATAATTGAAGATTATGTAATGTTTAAGGTAGAGACCATACAGTTGGTATCAGAGGTCATTTTCGACAACTTTAGGAGTTAAGGTATTGTTAAATTGATATCCCTAATTTAATTTATGGTAAGATTGAAATGATATAGAATTTACAAATTACCATTTTTCTTTGCCTAAGATATGTCTATGTTCCGAATGTTTTTTCATAGAGGAAACATGGAATCTATGCTATGATAGAATACATAGGCAAATGACCTTCCAAATCAGTATCATGTTGTGGTCAAAATTAGAATTGAACAGTTTTTTGCAGTGATGACTCAATTGGATCGGGTGATAAATGAAGGCTGTAATTATTGATGATATTTTGGTTTATTATAATATTAAATAGTATCTTGAAATTCATTTTAGGGTTTTATTGAATTCTTTAAAAGAAACCAAATTGTATGGAAAATTCAGCAAGTGTGAGTGTTGGTTACAAATTTTTTTTCCCTTGGTCAGATTGTTTCTAAAGAAGGTATTACTGTTGATCCTACTAAAACAAAAGTTGTTAAAAAATGTCCAAGACCCACAGATATAATCGAGATCCATTTTTGTCTTGGTTTTGCATGTTATTATAGTAGGTTTGTTGAAAAATATTCACAGTTATCTAGCCACTGACTAAGTTAGCTAGAAAAGGTGTTAAGTTCAGTTGGGCAAAAGAATGTGATGATTGTTTTCATGAATTGATAAAAGTATTGGTGAATGATTCTGTTCTGGAATTATCTTCCAGAGATGGTGAATTTGTTATCTACAGTGATTATTCGTTGAAAGGACTAGGTTATGTCCTAATGCAGAATGATTAGGTAATTTCTTATGCTTCACATCAGTTGAAAACTCATGAGTTAAACTTCCCTACACATGATTTGGAATTAGATTCTATTTTCTTTGCTTTAAAATTTTATAGGCATCATTTGTAGGGAGTAAAATGTGAAATATATATTGACCATAAAAGTTGTAAGTATATATTCACATAGAAATAATCAAACATGAGAAAGAGGATATAAATAAAATTAATCAAGTGTTATGATTACAAGATTCCTTACCATACAGGAAAGGAAAATAAAGTGGATGGTGCTTTGATTCGAACAATTCATGCTACATTAACCATGTTACGTTTGGAACTAGATACTTTGATTAATAATTTGATGAACTTTGGAATAGAAGTTATTAGTGCAGGAGATTCCTCTATTTTGTTTCAGGTTTCAGTTAAATCATCTCTATCATAAAGAATTAAGCAAGCATATAAGGAAGAGAGTGAGTTGTAGAAAAAGGTAGAATTGGTTCAAAAGTTTAAGATTCATGAATTTAACATTGATAATGATTGTATTTTTAGATTTGAGAAGAGATTATGTGTCAGTTGGGATTTATAGTTAAATAAAGTGTTATTATTTAAAGCTCTTAGTTCTTTGTTTTCAGTTCATCCTGGAATTACAAAGACGTACAGAGATATTCAGGAGTATTACTGGATGGATGGAATGAAAAGAGACATTGATTAATGTTCTATGAATTGTTTTGCTTGTAAAAAGATTAATGTAGTGTGGAAGTTATCGAAAGGGATACGTCATCCTTTACCAGGGCCATAGTGGAAATGGAAAAATATATCCATGGAAATCATTATGAGATTACCAAATAATTCTCAAGGTAATAATGCAATCTGGGTTATTTTTGATCGATTGACTAAGTATGCTCATTTCCTTCCAATTCAAGATACTTTGTCTCGAGATTAACTTTCTTGGTTGTATGTTAATGAGATAGTCCGGTTACACGGAGTACCCCTCTCCACTTTATGAGATCATGATCCAAGGTTTACTTATAACTTTTGGAAAGGCCTTCAAGAGTCATAGGGTACTGAATTAAATTTTAGTACAAATTTTCATCCTCAATCAGATGGGAAGTCAGAACAAACAATTCAGACCTCGGAGGATATGCTACCTGCTTAATATATGGATTACCAGGAAATTTGGGACAAACGTCATTATTTGGTTGAATTTTTTAATAATAATAGTTTTCATTCTAGTATTCATATGGATCCATTTGAGGTATTATATGGAAAGTAGTGTCGAACTCCAGCTTTTTGGTATAAAGTAGGTGAAAAGAAGTTGATGGGACCAGAAGTAGTAGAAGAGATAGAAGGAAATGATCTATCAATTCCGAAGAACATGAGAACAGCTCAGAGTATGAAGAAAAGTTATGCAGATAACCAGAGGAATGATCTTTCTTTTGAGGTAGGTGGTCATGTTTTTCTCAGAGTTTCTCCATAGAAAAGTTTGATTCATTTTGGTAAGAAGGGAAAGCTGAGTTTGAGGTTCACTGGACCCTACTAAATCCTGGGGAAAGTTGTATCAGTTGCCTACAGAGTTGATTTACCTCCATTTTTATCCAAGGTACACAATTTGTTTTTCTTGTTTCAAAATTGAGAAAGTATTTTCCGAATCCATCTCATGTTTTGAGAACAGAGGTAGTTTAGTTGGAAGAGAATATTTCTTATGAGGAACAAAGAGTATAGATTCTTGACCAGAGAGAGCAAGTGTTTCGAAATAAAGTAATCCATTAGGTAAATAATTTGTGGAAAAAACCATATGGTTAAAGAGGAAATATGGGAATCTGATATTCTATGAGAGATAAATACCGCAATTTATTTGATAAGTTAACAAAATTGCAAGGATACAATTTCCAAAAGGGCAGAAGGATGTAACATCCTTGGTAAATAAAGAATATGACATTTTTATATTTATTAATATGTTTGAATTAAATATTAATTTTACATTAAAGGGGATGATATGTTCGATGGTATACCTGATACACAACAACAAGTTTCTTTGCAAACTTCTGTTGCATATAACGTTTAGTTATACTTAAAAATAATAATTTAATATTGTTATTTTAAATGTTTGTTAACGCCTCACCATTGTAATGGTGGGAATGAACATTAGTTAAAACCATATTATTATACATATTTTTTAAATTTTTTTACACTTGTCCAACAAATTTTAGAGGGTTAAAATATTAATGAGTCATATTTTAAGGATAAATATACTAATATTCTTTAAAAGGTCGATTTAACACCATTTGATGGTGAACCATTTTTAAATATTTGTTTGGTCACATTTATATGTTATATTTGAAAATTTTATATTTTTCTTTAGAATCGGGGCATGAAAATTTACTTTGGATGAAATTTTGGTATTTTTATGATAATGTTCATTTTTCTAATTAATAGGGTAAAATACTATATTTTAATTAAAAAATACATTATAATATAATTTATTTATTTTGATGGATTATCTTTTTAATTAGGTTTAATGTTTAATAAAATTGCATTCTTACCATTTAATCCAAATTTTGTCATTGACTTTATTTCACTTCGAAATTGGAGATAAACAAGTGTAAATCTTTTGATAGTTATTATTTCTTAAAAACACGCTTTTTTGGCAACATGAATTAATTTTAAATTAATTTCTACAAGTTTTATTTTTTGAATTCGGAAAAACGGGTTCCATATATGGAGTCTGTAAGCCTAGATTGTGTAAATAGGTAACTTTTATTTTTATAAATTTTAAATATTTACTTCAATAAATATTTTATGTACTCTGGTTAAAGGGTGAATATAGTAAATAAGGGTAATTATTTTATTTTAATAATATTATATTACCCAAACATGTGTCGTAATCCCATTGGTTGATAAATGTCTGACCATGGGAATCCTTGTGTCACGAACCAGCCTGAGTCGACCCTGATCCGGTCACCCAGGCCAGCCCGTGTCGAGTCCCGAGAGGCGTTCCCGATCCTCCCGGGATGGTGAAAAGCACCAAGGGAATCAATAGAGTACACAAGGTAATGATATCTCCCATATATCAACTGTAAAAAAACAGTAGAGAAAAATGGATTGCCAAAAATACATTTATATTAAAATTGAACTAAACATTATTTGTACAGGAAACTGAAACTACAACTAAACCTACAACTCAACAGACCAAACCCGATAAATTACTAACTCTATGTGACCCCACTGGTCACTCTCCAACATAATTATCAGACGTTGCCCAAGGCGATCGAACTCAAGCTGAAACCTGTACAAGGGCTAAAAACAGAAGAAAACTATAGGCGTGAGTATTAAAACTCAGTAGGATATCTTGATATTCAATTCCCAATGCAAATACATTAAAATAAAAGAAACATATATTTCATGTTTTAAATAAAAATAAAAATTTATGTTTTCTAAATGGGGTCATATGCTATAAGAACAATTACCAGAAAAAACATGCAAATTTTATAAACAAAAATCAGTAACAGTTTTCAAAGAGGTTCAATTTCAAAATGAAAATAGTTTTAAAGAGGGATGCTTTAATGAATTTAAACTTTTAAATAAATTACACACACTAATTAATTTACCAACTAAACACACCATATGCCAACGGTGAGTAAAAATAGCCAATGATCAGAACTCACAGGAACACCCCTAGGCACTAGTTAGTTGTGAGCCCCAGGTACCTCATATCTCGATGAAAATAAACATAACAAATACATGTTCTCATGCACATGATCCAATAGTAGGGATCATACCCATAACCTAGTGGTCTCCCAACACCATCATCATCATAGTTTAGTTAGTGCTGTCATTGTTAAACTTGCTACGTGAAATAGGGGCCAAACCCCACAGGATCACTACCATACTAGTACACGTCCGCCCACCTAGATACCCAGGATTCCCTAAAGTGCTCAATCAAGGTACACATATTATCGAATACACTTTTAATATCAAACATCCATTACTAAAATATAAAAAAATTCTATAAACATTCTTCACATTTCATTAACGAATCGATAAACCACTAAAAAGTTTCATAAAACAATTTCAAGGAGTATAACGAGGCCTTGCTTATAAAATCCATTAAAAATGCTCTTTTTTGGAAAAAAACACATCAATAACATAACAACCCCGATTTGGAAGCCCCAAAACCAATTAATAAATCAATTTCATGGGCCATAAAATGTCCCCAAGAGATAGAACATGAAATACACATGGAAACCATTTTTAAAAAATAAATTCCAAACGGGCCTTTAAGCCTCTCTCAAAACTAACATTTGACCAAGGTGTGCATTTAAATATCTTTAAGGTTGTGTATAAACACAATTTACAGAAGAAAAACAAATTCATAAATCCCTTAAAACATTCAGGTTACATATTCAAAACACAACCATTTTCCTAAGAATTTGAAACAGCCAAATTTTCGACAACTCCGCACAAAACATGTTGTAAACAAAAAATCATATGTTTGTAAAAACAAATCCAAATTAGAAATAAATATGAGGACCCAAAAAACCATTTATCATTCTTCCAATTCATTTATAAATCCAAACAAATAATTTTTAAATCAAACAGAACACATAAAATCCAACCAGACAATTTACCAAACACAAGACATACCCTATTAAACAAAACAATTTATTTTAAGAACTTGACAAGGAATAAGACCCGAATTGCTTTCCATATTTTATACAAGATAAAGTAACATATTAAAAATACCATAAACTAGGTTCTAAATCTTACAAAATATATTCTAAAGATACTGTAACATTTAAACAAACACTTGGTGTGCACTTTTATGACAAAACTACACTACCTTTCACCAAAGAAGGATTAATGTACCATTTTTCACACCATGAAAATTATCCAAATGCTGAAAAATAATAATTAACAAATATATAATATTAATATAATATGAAAATTATGAATCTTAAAAGATAAAGGCATGTGCAAGGGATATCCGACCTCAAATCCTTTGCGTAATGGAAACACACACTCAATATCACCATCCGAGGGTTTATAAACCCTAAACCTATGAAGACCAGACCCAAAAGAACAAAACCCCCATAAAAACTCATTATATAATAGAGCTATAGGTCTATCATGACTTGTATAGATTATAAAACCATGAAATGATGAATGGAGGAAGAAGGGAGAGGATAAAGGAGAAGGAATCTCACCTTTTAAACTAGAAAACTCTTAGTCTTCCATAAGATCTGAACCCTTAGAGATAAGTTAATGATATGTAACTTGTTGTAGAGTCTCCTAAGGTCTGGAAGAACTAGGTAAAGATGATTTGTGGGAAAAAATCACGAATTTAATGAGGTATGTAGGAATCAATTTACCTTATCAATTCTTGATAATTTGAGGAAACAAGAGAACTTTTTCCCTAATCTGTGACTCATATGAGCTCCAATGAGGTAAAATAGATAATTGGGGTGAGTATAGGGATATTTTATTTGAGTGGGAGGTGTAATCACCGAAATATATCAAATATTGAATTAGATATAAAAGAAAAAAATAATTTTTTTTAAATCTGGAAATGGGCCCATGTGTTAGCCCAATACCAAAATTAGTAACCCCAATTCACCCTGATTATGAATTCTTAAGAGGTCCAAAAAGATATTTTGTTTTTAATATGTCAGTGTATGAAATGTAAAAAGTGCGATGGATGAAAATTTTAGAAAAAAAAAGAGTTATAAAATAAAAAAAAATTGGTTTTAAAACTGGAAATGGGCTCACGGTTGGACCAAATCATGAAGTAACCACCCTTTCTCCAAAAACTCCCAAACAAGAAAAGGGGAACCCAAATTAGGTTGATTAGACATATATGGTAGTTAAAATCTCAAAATTAATATCCACCAACACCCAAGAAAAGAATCATGATTTTCAATGATCTTGATCCAAACCATGACATGAAAAGAAAAAAAAAACAGGGTCTCACAATTATCCACTCCATTAAAGCTATCTGCCCCAAGAAAGACATAGCACATTCTAGCTGATTGATCAAAACCTAAGGATTATTTATCAATATGGACCATCCACCAAATCCAATGACACACCATAAAACATTAATGGATCTTAATCCTCTTACCTCAACCAAAACACCAACTCTCAACCACTTCCTAAGAATAAACCGAAAGATCAAGTCACTACCCCCACAACCAAACCAAGAACCCGATTGTTGGGCCTTCTACCAATGAACCGAACAATCACCCAAACAAAATAGAAATCAAAAAAACCAAATATTCCATTGGATTACAGGATGGACTCCCAACCATTAACAAAAAACTAGAATAAGATAAGTTCTTAGGAAGAAAAAACGAGGAGACTTGTGGTGGGTATCTCCACCATTAGAACCCAACTTGCAACGAACAAACCAGAATTCATCATGATTTAGAATCAAGCCTCACTCCCATGAGACCACTAAAACTCTCCTGTAACAACCTACCAACCCAAATTGAGAGGAACACTACATGAAAATTTAATCCAACCACTCTTGAATGGAGGCATTAAGAACTGGGCCAACACACTCTTCACGGATCCAAACCCACTCCAATTAGGGAGGGGAGGGAAAGGGGAAACAATCATTGTTCCATTGAAACCACAAAAGAAACAAATTAACTACCCAAAACTCTCTACCAACGAACATGTGACACCAATACCGCACCAAATTTTCATAGGTGGTTCACACAGGGACATTGATCAAAACCCCACATCCATGAAGGCATGTGCAAGGGATATCCTTCCTCAAATCCTTCACGTATTGGAAACACGAACCTAATATCAGTATCTGAGGGTTTATAAACCCTAAACCTATGATGAACTTCCCCAAAAGAAAAAAACCTGAATAAAAATAATTTTATAATATATCCATTGGTCTATCATGACTTAGTTAGATTATAAAACCAAGAAATAATGAAAGGAGGAAGAAGAGGGAGGATAAAGGAGAAGGAATATCACCATTTCAACTAGAAAACTCGTAGTTTTCAATTATATCTGCACTGTTAGAGATAATTTAATTGGATGGAACTTCTTGTAGAGTCTCCTAAGGTCATGAAGAACCCGCTAAAGAATATTTCTGGGAAAAATATTACTAATTGAATGAGTTATGTATAAAACAATTTACCTTATCAATTCTGGACGATTTGAGGTAACATGAGAACTTTCTCCCTATTACATGACTCATATGAGCTACAAATAAGGAAAATAGATACTAGGGGTGAGGAAAGGGATATTTTCTTATTGTGGGATGTGGAATAACTGAAATATATCAAATATGGAATTAAATATAAAAGAAACAAATTATATTTTTTAATCTGGAAATGGGACCATGGGTTGGCGAAATACCTAAATTAATAACCCCAATTTACCATGATTATGAATTATTAAAGGGTCAAAAAGGATATTATGGTATGAATATGTCAGTTTAGGCAATTTAAAAAGCATAATGGGTGAAAAATGTTGAAAAAACGAGTTATAAAATAAACAAATTTGGTTTTTAAAATTGGAAATGGGCTCACGGTTGGCCGAAATCATGAAGTAAACACCCTTTCTCCAAAAACACATAAAACAGAAATAGGGAAACCAAATTAGGTTGATTAGACATATATGGTAGTTCAAAACTCAAAATTAATATCAACCAAAATACAATAAATTTATCAGTATTGTAAATGAACCAGATCAAAACCATGACATGAAAAGAAAAAAATAGGGATTGACAATTCTCCCCACCATTAGAGCATTATACCCCCGAAAATACAAAGCACATTCCAGCTGATTGATAAAAACCTAAGGGTTATTTATCAATATGGTCCAGCCTCCTAATCCAATGACACACCATAAAACATTAATGTAACTTAATCCTTATACCTCGACCAAAACACTGACTTTCAACCACTTCCTGAGAATCAACTAAAAGATGGAGTCACTACCCCCACAACCAAACAAAGAACCCAGTTGTTGGGCCTTCTGTCAATGAACCGAACAATCACCCAAACCAATGAGAACTCATAAAAACCAAAGATTCAAGTTGATTACATGATGGAATCCCCACTATTAAGAAACAAATAGCAGTAGATATGTTCTGAGGAAGAATAAACAATGATACTCGTGGTGGGTCACCCCACCATTTGAACCCAACTTGCAACAAGAAAACAAGAATTTAAGATGAGTTAGAATAATTCCTCACTCACAGAAGTCCACTAAAATTCTCCTGTAACAACCTACCAACCCATGTTGAGAGGAACACAACATGAACATTTAATCCACCCACTCTTGAATGGAGGCGGCAAGAACTAGGCCAACACTCTCTGCACGGATCGACTCCCCCACCAATTAAGGAGGAGGGTAGGGAAGGGGACCCAATCATTGGGACATTAAAACCACAAAAGAAACAATGTAACTACCCAAAACATTACCTATGAGCATGTAACACCAAGACTTCACCTGATTTTCATAGGTGGTCCCCACGAGGACATTGATCGAAACCCCACATCAATGAAGGCATAACCATAGACACTATGTGATGGGCAAGTCCACCACACATGTCGCGACAAAAGAAAATTCCTAGTAATGAGGAACCACAATAGATACATAGAAACTACCATACCACAATGGTGGATGAAGGATCTAGGTCAAGCTCCCCAAAAATCTGTAGATTTCTTGATTGTGTGAAAAGCTTCACTCCGAGGCCTATGGCTGGAGCCCTTAATCATGAAGAATCTGTTGCACTGCAGTCATGTTCTAAGGATCACACCACTAAAAAAACTCACTTGCTCAGAAAAACACCTTAATATAAATAAGAACTCATAGACACACATCAAAATTATATCTCACTCTAAATGAGGAGAATAATGGACCAGGAATACATAAATACACATCAACATCACCAAACACAATAGCTATGTCCAAAAGAATTATCATAATCGGGAAGCAATTTAAATCGATCACAAAAATCTCTCTATTTAAAATAACAGGATGAGGAATTATATGAGGAGGTGGATCTAGACTATGAAACATGAGAAAAAATCTTTAGGGTTATAAATTAGAAATATTTCAAATATCGAATTATCTATGGCGACATCTTAACATGCAACGCATCTTTAGAAACCCACTGAACATTACCCCAAAACCGATCAACCAACAAGATCTCATCTCAAGATTCAAAAAGAGTATGACTTCTAGATCATAATGAAACATACTGAATATAAATCACTTCTAAGACATAGGATAAACCATCCACATAAATGTCAGTTCAAAACTAACACCACAATGTTTCAACTAAAAACTCTTTTGAAACAAAATAAACTAACTTGGGGGATTTTCACATTCACCAATGGTGTTTCATCAAGTATCACTCACATGAAAATTTATGTGCCACCCAAGGCACTCAAATACCATGCCATTTATTCTATCCATCTAGATATCATTAAAACCATGCATATGAGCACCCATGAAAACAACAGAGGCTAAGACAAAAAAACATCATTCCAAAAAAATCATGTACCTTTCAAAGGAACACTAACCACCCAGTCAAAACCCCCTTTAAAGATTTCACAAAACAAACCCCACTTCATCAAGAAACATTTTCCTAAAAAATATACACCTTTTCATTTTTAAAACCTTTAAAACAACCAAGCTGCTCCAAACAACCGATTCCCATTTTCTGAAATTCAACAAGGTATCTTTTCATAATACGATGGCCATTGAGACCAAAACCCTTTCGTGGAAAACACAAACCTCTTAAAACAAATCTCAAAAACTAATTTATAATATTAATACACTTTTCAACATACCAGAAAACCCAATTTTAAAGAAATATTCATAATCACCGAAAAATGATTTACACATTCAAAACATTTTATTTCAAAAAACCACAAGTTTATATTTGGTAAAATCTATTCCAGTTAAATCATTTCCACTTCCTCCCAGAACATTGTTGCACAAAAAGCACAACCTTCCACACCCATTATTATATTTAATTATTGAAAACTAATTTTCCACTTTTCAAAAAAACAACCACTCATTTATTAAAACAAAAATATAGAATTCAAGAAATTTTTCAAGAGACAAAAAAAGGAACTAGTGTCAGTGGGTGACTTGACCATATGATTGGTGGCCATATGTCAAACACCACACAAACACATAGAGAATTATTAAGACCATACCCTGACTCCATGTGGCTTTCCAGACCTTGTGAGCTCACAGAGGTCATTATTCACACTCCCCTTGTCATATCCGAACACCAAAAAATCAATAATAAAGAAAAGGCACTCAAAAAATCAGACATCCCCTGGAATCCCAAGGATCAGAATGAGAAAGTGTTCGTGACTATCTTCCCACACATACCCCTAAATTCCCAAAAATCCAACTCCATCTACCTTGACATTTCCCAAATAAAAAGGGAACTCTAAAATGAAAGGTCTGATAAGAGTTAACCTCCTCTGATATCATTTTTTCATGAATGAGCCCGAGTCGACCCTGATCCGTTCAACCAGGCCAGCCTGCGACTTATCCCGAGAGGCATTCCTGATCCTCATTGGATTGTGAAAAGCACCAATGGAATCAATAAAGTACAAAAGGGAATGATTTATCACACATATAAACAATCAAACAATCAGCGGAATGAAATGGACAGCCCAAAATACATTTATATTAAAGTTGAACTGAACAATATTTTAACAAGAAAATAAAAGTACAACTAAAAATATCAACTGAACAAACCCGATAACCTACTAACTCAATGTGACCCCACTGGTCACTCTTCAACCCAATGATCACACATCACCCAAGGTGATCTAATTGAAGTTGAAACCTGCACAAGGGCTAAAAACAGAAGAAGGCTATAGGTGTGAGTATTAAAACTCAGTAGGTTAGCCTAATATTCTAATCCCAATGCACATAGTTTAAAATAAAAGAAACATCAATTTCATGTTTTGAATACGAATATAAAGGTATGTTTTCTAAATGAGGTCCCATTCTATAAAAACAATTACAATAAAAAACATGCATGTTTGAGAAACAAAAATTCTAGTAACAATTTTCAAAGAGGTGCAATTTCAAAATGAAAATAGTTTTCAAGAGGGATGCTTTAAATAATTTACAATTCTAAATAAATCACATACACTGAATTATTTACCAACCAAACACACCATATACTGACGGTGAGAATAGATAGCCAATGAGAACAACTCACGGGAACACCCCTAGGCACTAGTTAGTTGTGATCCCCAAGAACCTTGTATCTCGGTGAAAGTGACCATAATAAATATCGTTTATCATGAAAACAAGCCACTAGTAAGGATCATAACAATAAAATAGTGGTCCCCCAACAAAATAATCATCATTTTTCAGTTAGTGTTTTCATCATTAAACATGCTATGTGAAACCGGTGCCAAAGCCCACAGGATCACTAGCATACTAGTACAAGTCCTCCCACCTTGATACCCAGGATTCCCTTTAGTGCTCAATCAAGTTAAAAATATTATCAAATACACTTTTCAAATAAAAAATTCATTATAAAAATATAAACAAACAAATATTTTGCAAACATACTTCACATTTATTAAACAAATCAATACACCACAAAAAAGTTTCATAAAAAAATTTCAAGGAGTATAACGAGGCCTTGCACATAAAATGAATTAAAAATGATCTTTTATGGAAAAACCCCATCCATAACACAACAGACCAGATTTGGAATCCCCAAAACGAATTAATAAATCAATTTCATGCACCATAAATTGTCCCCAAAATATAGAACATGAAATACACACGGAAACCATTTTTCCAAAAGAAATTCCTAAGTGGCCTTTAATCCTTTCTCAAAACTAACATTTGACCAAGGTATGCATTTCACTTTTATTAAGGTGGTGTATACAAACCATTTATAGCATAAAATAAAATTCATAAATCACTTATAACATTCAAGTTACATATTCGAAACAAAACCATTTTCATAATGATGTAAAAAATGTCATTTTCTGACAACTCGGGAAAAAATTTGTTATAAACAAAAACTCATTTGTCTGTAAAACGAAATCCAAATTAGAAATCCATATAAAGACACAAAAAACCATTTATCATTGTTCAAATTCATTTATAAATCCAAACAAATAATTTTTAAATCAAACATAGCACATAAAATCCAACCAGACAATTTACAGAACACGTGACATGCCCTTTTGAACAAAACAATTTATTTTAAGCACTTGACAAGGAATAAAACACCAATTGCATACCATATTTTATAAAAGATACTATAACATATTAAAAATACCATAAACCAGGTTCTAATCCTTAAAAAATATTTTCGAGAGATAGTGTAACATTTAAACAAACACTTTGTGTGAACTTTTATGAAAAAACTACACTACCTTTCACAAAACAAGGATTAAACAACCATTTTGCACACGAAGAAAATTATGAAAATGCTGAAAAAATATTTATAAACAAATATATCAGATGAAAAAATATGAAAATGATGGATATTAAAATATAAAGGCATGTGAAAGGAACATTCTACATCAAATCCTTTGTGTAACGGAAACGCACACCCAATATCACAATCTGAGGGTTTTCAAACCCTAAACCTATGACAACTAGCCCAAAACGAACAAAACCCCCATAAAAATCATTTTATAATAGAACCATAGGTCTATAATGACTAGTGTACATTATAAAACCATGAAATAATGAAAGGAGGAAGAAGAGGGAGGATAAAGGAGAAGGAATCTCACCTTTTCAATTAGAAAACTCTTAATATTACATTAGATATGCACCCCTAGAGACAAAGTAATGGGATGGAACATATTAAAGAGGCTCCTAAGGTCTGGATGAACCAGGGAAAAAATATTTGTGAGAAAAGGATCACGAATATTATGAGTTATGTATGAAACAATTTACCTTATCAATTATGGATGATTTGAGGTAAATGAAAATGTTTTCCCTAATCCGTGACACATATGAGCTCCAAAGAGGGAAAATAGATAATGGGGGTGATGAGAGGGATATTGGATTCAATTGGGAGGTGTAATCACCAATATATATTAAATATTTTATTATATATTAAAGAAAAAGTTTATTATTTTAAATCTGAAAATGGGCCCATGGGTTGACCCAGTTTCTAAATAAGTAACCCCAATTCAGCATGATTATGAATTTTTAAGGGGTTAAATAGTATATTTTGGTTTGAATATGTCAGGGTAGGAAATTTAATAAGTTGAATTGGTGAAAAATGTTGAAAAACAAAGGAGATATAAAATAAAAAAATTTGGTTTTTAAAAATGGAAATGGGCTCAGGGTAGGCCCAAATCATGAAGTAACCCCCCTTTCTCCAAAAACTATTACACAAGAAACCGTGAACCCAAATTAGTGTTATTAGACATATATGATCATTAAAACCCCAAGAAATGAATAATTATTTTCAATGAACTAGATCAAAACCATGACGTGAAAGGAAAAAAATAGGGTGTGACAATTCTCCCCACTATTAAAGCTTTCCGCCCCTGAAAAGACATAACACATTCCAGCTGATTGATCAACACCTAAGGATTATTTATCAGTATGGTACAACATCCTAATCCAATTACACACCATAAATCATTAATGGAACTTAATCCTCTTACCTCAACCAAAACAAAAACACTCAACCACTTACTGAGAATCAACCAAAAGATCGAGTCACTACCCCCACAACCTAACCAAGAACCCAGTTTTGGGTCTTATACCAATGAACTGAACAATCTCCCAAACCAAAGAGAACACAAAAAAACCAATTATTATAGTGGATTATAGGATGGACTCCCCATAATTATAAAACAACTCTCACAAGATAAGTTCTTAGGAAGAGAAAACAATGAGACTCGTGGTGGGTATCCCAACCATTAGAACCGAACTTGCAATGAACAAACAAGAATTCAACATGAGTTAGAATCAGGCCTCACTCACACAAGACCACTAAAACTCTCCTGAAAAACCCTAACAACCCAAGTTGAGAGTAACACAACATGAACATTTAATCCACCCACTCTTGAATAGAGGCGGCAAGAACTAGGCCAACACTCTCTAGACGGATCCAAACCCCCACCAATTAGGGAGGGGAGTGAAGGGGACCCAATCATTGGGCCATTGAAACCAAAAAAGAAACAAAGTACCTACCCAAAACTCTTTACCTATGAATAGTTAAAAACAAGACCGCACCCAATTTTCATAGGTGGTCCACACAGGGACATTGATCAAAAACCCACATCCATGAAGGCATAACCATATACACTGTGTAAGGGGTATTCCCACCACACATGTGGCGACCAAGGGAAATTTCTAGTAATTAGGAACCACAATAGATACATAGAATCTACCGTAACACAATGGTGGAGGTAGGATCTTGGTCAATATGCCCACACCTATGTAGATTTCTTGACTGCGTGAAATGCTTCACTCTGAGGCCTATGGCTAGAGCCCTGAATCTTGAAGCATATGCTACATCGCAGTCAGGTGCTAAAGATCACACCACTATAAAATATCACTTTCTCAACAAAACACGTTAATTTATATAAGAACCCATATAGACATATCAAAATTCTATCTCACTCCGAATGAGGAGCGGAATGGACCAGGAATATGGCGAAACACATCAACATCACCAAACACAACAGCTATGTCCTAATGATTTATCATGACCTGGAAGCACTTTAAATCGATCCCAAACATCTATATATTTCAAATAATGGGATGAGGAATTATATGAGGAGGTGGATATAGACTATGAAACAAGAGAAATAATCCTTAGGGTTATCATTTGGAAATATTTCAAACATAGAATTATATGTGGCCACATCACAACATCCAACACATCTTTAGAAACCCACCGAACATAACCAAAAAACCATTCCACCAACATGATCTCATCTCAAGATTCAACAATATTATGAATTAAATATCATAAGGAAACATAATAAATAGAAAATACTTCTATGAAATAGGTTAACCATCCATATAACCATCGGTTCAAAACTAACACCACAATTTATCACCGAAAAACACTTTTGAAAAAAAAACTAACATGGTGGATTTTCACATTCTCCAATGGTGTTTCAACAAGTATCACTCACATAAAGATTTACATGCCACCATAGGCACTCAAATAACATTCCATTTAGGCCATCCTTCTAGATATCAGTAAAACAATGCTTGTGAGTACCCATAAAAACAACAAAGGCTAAAACAAAACAACATCATTCCAGAAAAATCAAGTACCTTCCAAAGAAGCACTAACCACCAAGTCAAAAACCACTTTTAAGATTTCACAAAACAATCCACAATTCATCAAGAAACATTTTCTTAAAAAATGTACACCTTTTCATTTTTAACAACTTTTATGAAAACCAAGCTACTTCAAACAATTGATTCTGATTTTCTGAAATTCATCAAGGTATCTTTCATAATCCGATTGCCATTGAGACCAAAACCCTTTCTAGTAAAACACCAACCTCCCAAAATAAATTTCCAAAACTAATTTATAGAATTCATACACTTTAAAACATCCCAAAAAACACCATTTAAAACAAATATTAAGAATCACCTTAAATGATTCACACATTCAATGCATTTTATTTCAACAAACCTCAAGTTTATATTAAGAAAAATCTAATCCCATTAAATCATTTCCACTTCCTCCCAAAACATTGTTTCACAAAAATCACATCCTTACAAAACCATTCTTATATTTTATTTTTTTGAACACCTTTTCCACTTTTCAAAAAAACAAACAGTCCTTTTTCAAAACAAAAAATCAGAATTCAAGAAAGGTCCAAGAGACACAAAAAAGGAACTAGTGATGGTGAGTGACTTGACCTTGTGGTTGGCATCCATATGTCAAACACAACACAAACCTGAAGTGACCTATTAAGACCATGACCCAGATCCACATGGGTTTCCAAGCCCTACAAGATCACGGATACCATTAGTCACACTCCCATTGTAATATCCCAACACCAAACATTCAACAACAAAAAAGACACTAATAAAACCGGACTTCCCCTGGAATCCCGAGGATCAGAACGAGAAAGATTTTGCAATGCTCTTCCCACAATTACCCCTCAAGTCCCAAAACTCATACTCCATATACCATGAAATCACCCAAATAAAAAGGGTTCTCTAAAAAGAAAGTTCTATAATGAGATGACCTCCTCTGATACCATTTTGTCACGAACCATCTTGAGCCGACCCTGATTCGGTCACCAAGTCCATCCCACGACAAGTCCTTAAAGGCGTTCCCAATCCTCCCAGGACGGTGACAAGCACCAAGGACATCAATATAGTACACAAGGGAATGATTTTTCCTGTATATAAACAATCAAACATACATCATAAAAAATGGACAACCCAAAATACATTTATATTAAAATTGAACTAAACAATATTTGTACAAGAAATTAAAAGTACAACAAAACCAAAAAATCAACTGACCAAACTCAATAAACTATTAACTCCATGTGACCACACTGGTCACTCTCTATCATTATGATCACATGTCACCCATGGATATCGAACTAATGCTGAAACCTGCACAAGGGTAAAAACCAAAGAAGATTATAGGCATGAGTATTAAAACTCAGTAGGTTAGCCTGATATTCTATTCCCAATGCAGATACATTAAAATAAAAGAAACATCAATTTCAAGTTATAAATAAAAATATAAAGTTATGTTTTCTAAATTAGGTCCCATGTTATAAAAACAATTACCCAAAAAAACATGCAGGTTTTATAAACAAAAATGCCAGTAACAATTTTCAAAGAGGTGGAATTTCAAAATGAAAATAATTTTCAAGAGGGATGACTTAAATAATTTACAATTTGAAATAAATTAAAGACACTAATTAATTTACCAAAAAACACACCATATTCCCACAATGAGTACAAATAGCCAATGAGTACAACTCACAGGAACACCCCAAGGAACTTGTTAGTTGTGAGCCCCAGGTACCTCGTATCTCGGTGAAAGTGACCATCATAAATATCGGTTCCAGTGCACATGAGACACTATTAGGGATCATAACCATAACATAGTGGTCCCCCAACAACATCATCATCATAATTTAGTTTTTTTTGACAACATTATACTTGCTACGTGAAATAGGGGGCAAACCCCTCAAGATCACTAGCATACTGGTACACGTCGGCCCACCATGATACCCAAGATTCCCTTTGGTGCTAAGTAAAATTAAAAATATTATAAAATACACTTTTAATATAAAAAAACATTAAAAAACTATAAACACACAAATATTTTTGAATCATTCTTCACATTTATTTCACGAATCAATATACCACTAAAAAGTTTCGTAAAACAATTTCTTGGAGTATAACAAGGCCTTGCACATAAAATTCATTTAAAAATGCTCTTTTAAGTCCAAAAAACCATTAATAACATAAAAAACCAGATTTTGAAGCCCCAAAACCAATTAATAAATCAATTTCATGGACCATAAAATGTCCCCAAAATAGAGAACATGAAATACACATGGAAACCATTTTTACAAAAGAAATTTCAAATGGTCCATTAAGACTTTATCAAAACTAACATTTGAACATGGTATGAATTTCACTTTTATTAAGGTAGTGTATACACACCATTTACAGTAGAAAAAAAATTCATAAATCCGTTAAAACATTCCGGTTACATATTCAAAACACCACCATTTTCCTATGTATGTGAAACGTGCCATTTTCCGATAACATGGACCAAAAATTTTTGAAACCAAAAATCATTTGTTTGTAAAACAAAATCAAAATTAGAAATACATATTAGGACCCATGAAACCATTTATAATTCTTCCAATTCATTTATAAATCCACACAAATATTTTTTAAATCAATCATAACACATAATATCCAACCGAACAATTTACCGAACATAAGACATGCCCTTTTAAACAAAACAATTTATTTTAAGCACTTGACAAGGAATAAAACAACAATTGAATTCCATATTTTATAAAAGGTACTGTAACATATTATAAATATCATAAACAAGGTTCTAAACCTTACAAAATAGTTTCTAATGATAGTTTAATATTTAAACAAACACTAAGTGTGCACATTTTTGACAAAACTACACTACCTTTCACAAAAACAATGATTAAACAACCATTTTGCAGAGCAAGAAAATTATCCAAATGCTGAAAAAAAATATCAGATGAAAACAATATGAAAACGATTAATCTTA
Organism: Viscum album; assembly: GCA_963277665.1. Taxonomy (NCBI): domain Eukaryota; kingdom Viridiplantae; phylum Streptophyta; class Magnoliopsida; order Santalales; family Viscaceae; genus Viscum; species Viscum album. The sequence continues at coordinate 1,543,292,999 of OY728153.1, read as the reverse complement.
ATATATAAAGGCATGTTCAAGGGATAACCTACCTCAAATCCTTAGCGTAATGGAAACACACACCCAATATCACCATCTAAGGGTTTATAAACACTAAACCTATGACGACCAGCCCCAAATGAACAAAACCCCATAAAAATCATTTTATAATAGATCCATAGGTCTATCATGACTATAGGAGATTATAAAACCAATAAATAATGAAAGGAGGAAGAATAGGGAGGATAAAAGAGAAGGATTCTCACCTTTTCAATTAAATAACTCTTAGTTTTCCATTGGATATGCACCCTTAGAGACAAGGGAATGAGATGTAACTACGTGGAGAGGCTCTCAATGTCATGAAGAACCAGGGAAATAATATTTGTGGGGAAAATACCATTAATTGTATGAGTTATGTATGAAATAATTTACCTTATCAATTCAGGAAGATTTTAGGTAACATGGGAATGTTCTCCCTTCTTCGTGACACATATGAGCCTCAAAGAGGGAAAATAGATAATGGGGGTGAGAATAGTGATATTGGATTCGAGTGGGAGGTGGAATTACTGAAATATATTAAATATTTAATTAGTTATAAAAGAAAAAACCTTTTTTTTTAATCTGGAAATATGCCAATGGTTGGCCCAATACCTAAATATGTAACCCCAATTCACCATGATTATGAATTCTTAAGGGGTCCAAAAAGATGTTTTGGTTTTAATATGTTAGGGTAGGAAATGTAAGAAGTAGAATGGGTGAAATATGTTGAAAAAAATGAGTTATAAAATACACAAATTTGGTTTTTAAAACATGAAATGCGCTCAAGGTTGTCGCTAATCAGGAAGTAACCACCCTTTCTCCAAAAACTCCAAAACACGAAATGGGGAACCGAAATTAGGGTGATTAGACATATATGGTTGTTCAAATCTAAAAATTAATATCAACCAACAACCCATAATATAATCTGTATTTTCAATGAACCGGATCAAAACCATGACATGAAAAGAAAAAAACAGGGTGTGACAATTCTCCCCACTATTGAAGCTTTCTTCCATTGGAAAGACATATTACATTCCAGATAATTGATCAACACATATGGATTATTTATCAAATGGTACATCCTCCTAATACAATGACACACCATTAACCCTTAATGGATCTTAATCCTCTTACCTTAACCAAAACACCAACTCTAAACCACTTCCTGAGAATCAACCGAAAGATCGAGTCACTACCCCCACAACCAAAATGAAAACCCGACTGTTGGGCATTCTACTAATGAACTGAAAAATCACCCAAACCAATGAGAACTCCCAAAAACCAAATATTCCATTGGATTATAGGATGTACTTTCCACCATTAAGAAACAACTAGCACTAGATAATTTATTAGGAAGAAAAAACAGCGAGACCCCTGGTGGGTCTCCCCACTATTAGAACTCAACTTGCAACAAACAGACAAGAATTCAACATGAGTTAGAATCGGGCCTCACTCATACCAGAAAAATAAAACTATCCTGCAACAACATTCAAACCCAAGTTGATAAGAACACAACATGAACTTTTAATCCACCCACTCTTGATTGGAGGCGGCATGAACTGGGCCCACACTCTCTGCACGGATCCAATCCCCCACCAATTAGGGAGGGGAGATAAGGGGACCAAATAATTTGGCCATTGAAACCAAAAAAGAAACAATATAACTACCCAACACTTGCTACCTACGAACATGTAACACCAAGACTGCCCCAGATTTTTACAGGTGGTCCACACAGGGACATTGATCGAAAACCCACATCCATAAAGGCATAACCATTGACACTCTGTGACGGGTAAGTCCACTACACATGTTGTGACAAAGGAAAATTCCTTGTAATGAGAAACCACTTTAGATACATAGAAACTAACATACCACAATGGTGGAGGCAGGATCTTAGTCAATCTCCCCACACCTCTGTAGATTTCCTGATTGTGCGAAAAGATTCACTCCATGGCTTACGGCTGGAGCCCTGAATCATGAAGAATCTGCTGCACCTCATTCAGGTTCAAAGGATCACACCACTAAAAAACATAATTGCTCAACAAAACACCTTCATCTAAATATGAACTCATATACACATATCAAAATTCTATCTCACTCTGATTGAGGAGTGGAATGGACCATGAATATGGAGAAACACATCAACATCACCAAACACAATTGCTATGTCCAAAATAATTATTGCGACCAGGAATAACTTTAAATCAATCCCAAACATCTCTCTATTTTAACTAAAGGGATGAGGAATTATATGAGGAGGTTGATATAGACTGTGAAACATGAGAAAGAATCATTGGGGTTATCAATTGGAAATATTGAAAACATAGAATAATTTATGGCCACATTATAACATCCAAAACATCTTTAGAAACCCACTGAACATTACCCCAAAACTGAGCCACCAACAAGATCCCATCTCAAGATTCAAAAATATTATTACTTCTAGATCATAAGGAAACATAATTAATATAATAAACTTATAAGACGTAGGATAAACCATCCACATAACCACCAGTTCAAAATAACACGACAATTTTTCAGTTAAAAACACTTTTGGAAACAAAATAAACTAACTTGGTTGATTTTCACATTCACCAATGGTGTTTCATTATGAATCACTCACATAAAGGTTTATGTGCCACCCAAGGAACTCAAATACCCTTCAATTTAGACCATCCTTCCAAATACCAGTAAAAACATGCATGTGAGCACCCCTAAAAACAAAAAAGGCTAAAACAAAACAACATCATTCCAAAAAAAATCATGTACCTTCCAAAGGAACACTAACCACTAAGTAAAAAACCCCTTTTCAGATTTCACAAAACAAAACCCAATTCATCAGAAAAATATTTGCTTAAAAAATGTACACCTTTTCATTTTTAATAGCTACTAAAGCAACTAAGCAACTCCAAACCACTAATTCTCATTTTTTAAAATTCATCAAGGTATCTTTTTATAATCTTATTTCCATTAAGACCAAAACCCTTTCTAGGAAAACACTAAAATCTCAAAAATTATTTCCAAAAATAATTTATCCAATTCAAACACTTTTCAACATCCCAAAAAACCCCATTTAAAAAAATATTCAGAATCAACATAAAATGATTCACACATTCAAAGAATTTTATTTCAAAAAACCAAAAGTTTATATTAGAGAATATCTAATCCCGTTAAATAATTTCCACATCCTCCAAAAAAATTATTTCGAAAAAAGAACAGCCTTACAAAACCATTTTTATATTTAATTTTTGAAAACCTTTATTCGTCTTTTTAAAAAAACAAATCATTTTTCAAAACAAAAATTCATAATTCAAGAATGGTCTTAAAGACACACAAAAATGAACTAGTTTCGGTGGGTGACTTGAGCATATGGTTGGCAGCCACATGTCAAATATAAAACCAACATAGAGAGGCTTATTAAGACCATTCCCTAGATATAAATGTCTATACAGGCCTTGCGAGCAAACAGAGACCATTAGTTACACTCCCCTTGTCATATCCCAACACCAAACAATCAACAAGAAAAAAATACACTAATAAAATAGGACTTCCCCTGGAATCCTGAGGATCAGAACAAGAAGGAGTTTACGGAGCTCTTCCCACACATAGCCCTCAAGTCCAAAATATCCCACTCCATCTACCTTAACATCACCCAAATAACAAGGGTGCTCTAAAGATAAAGGTCAGTTATGATCCGACCTCCTCTAATACCATTTTGTCATGAACCAGCCCGAGTCGACCCTGATTCGGTCACCTAGGACAGCCCACGACAAGTCTCGAGAGGTGTTCCTGGTCCTTTCAGGATGGAATAAAGCACCAAGGGAATCAATAGAGTACATAAGGGAACTATTTCTCCCATATATAAAAAATCAAACAAATATCAGAAAGAAATTAACAACCCAAAATACATTTATATAAAAATTGAACTAAACATTATTTGTACAATAATCTAAAAGTACAACTAAATTAAAACCTGAACTGACCAAACCAGATAACCTACTAACTTCATGTGACCCCATTGTTCAATCTCCAATACAATGATAACACATCACCCTTGGTGATCGAACTCAAGCTGAAACATGAACAAGAGCTAAAAACAGAAGAAGACTATAGGCATGTGTATTAAAACTCAGTAGGTTACCCCGATATTCTATTCCCAGTGCACATCCTTTAAAATAAGAGAAACATAAATTTCAAGTTTTATATAAAAATATAAAGGTATGTTTTCAAAATGAGGTCCCATGCTATAAAAAAATTTACCAGAAAAAAATATGAAATTTTTATAAACAAAAATGCAAGTAACAATTTTCAAAGGGGTACAATTTCAAAATGAAAATAGTTTTCAATAGGGATACTTTAAAGAATTTAAAATTTTAAATAAATCACATAAACTAATTAATTTACCAACCAAAAACACTTTATGTCGATGGTGAATACAAATAGCCAATGTGCACAACTCATGGGAACATCCCTAGGCAGTAATTAGTTGTGAGCCCCAGGTACCTCATATTTCGGTGAAAGTAACCATAATAAATATCTATTCCAGTGCACACGAGATACTATTAGATATCATACATATAACCTAGTGGTCCCCCAACATCATCATCATTATATTTTATTTTGTGTTGTCATCATTAAACATGCTACGTGAAACAGGGGCCAAACCCCACAGGACCACTTGAATACTAGTACTAGTCCACCCACCTAGATACCCATGATTCCCTTTAGTGCTCAGTCATGTTAAAAATATTATCAATTAAACTTTTCAAATAAAACATCCATTACCTAACTATAAACACAAAAATATTCTGCAATCGTTCTTCACATTTCTTTCACGAATTAATATAACACTAAAATGTTTCATGAAACAATTTCAAGGAGTATAATGAGGCCTTGCACATAAAACCCTATTCAAAAATGCTATTTTAAGGCCAAAAACAAATAAATAACATAAAAGATTCTGACTTTTATACCCCAAAACCAATTAATAAATCGATTTCATGGACCATAAAATCTCCCCAAAAGATATAACATAAAATACAGTTGGAAACCATTTTTACAAAAGAAATGCCAAACGAGCCATTAAGCCTTTCTCAAAACTAACATTTCACCAAGGTATGAATTTAACTTTTATTAATGTGGTGTATAAATATCATTTACAGCATGAAAAAAATTATAAAACCCTTAAAAAATTAAGGTTATATATTCAAAACACAACTTTTTTCGTAAGGATGTGAAACATGACATTTTCCAACAACTCGGGCCAAAACTTGTTGTAAACCAAAACTCATTTGTTTGTAAAACCAAATACAAATTAAGAATCCATATGAGGACCAAAAAAACCATTTATCATTCTTCCAATTAATTTATAAATCCAAAAAAATAATTTTTAAATCAAACATAACACATAAAAGCCAACCAGACAATTTACCGAACACATGACATGCCCTTTTAAACAAAAAAAATTATTTTAAGCACTTAAAAAAGAATAAAACACCAATTGCATGCCATATATTATACAAGATAATGTAACATATAAAAAATATCATACACCAATTTAGGAACTTTAAAAAATAGTTTATAAAGATCGTGTAACATTTAAACAAACACTTGGTGAGAACTTTTATGACAAAACTACACTACCTTTCACAAAACAAGGATTAAAAAAATATTTTTTCAGACCAATAAAATTATCCAAATTATGAAAAATAATAATACACAAATATATCAGATAAAAAATATATGAAAATGATGAATCTTAAAAGATAAAGTCATGTGAATGGGATATCCTACCTCAAATCCTTCATGTAATGGAAACGCACACCCAATATCAACATATGAGTGTTTATAAACCCTAAACCTATGACGACCTGCCCCAAATGAACAAAAACCCCCCTCAAAATCATTTTATAACAGAAAAACAGGTCTATCATGACTATGGGAGATTTTAAAACAATGAAATAATGAAAGGAGGAAGAAGAGAGAGGATAAAGGAGAAGGAATCTCACCTTTTCAACTAGAAAACTCTTATTATTCCATTAGATCTGCACCATTAGAGACATGGGAATGTGCTGGAACTTCTTAGAGAGGCTCCTAAGGTCATTATGAACTTGGGAAAGAAGATTTGTGGGAAAAAAATCCCGAATTTAATGAGTTATGTAAGAAACAATTTACCTTATCAATTCTGGACGATTTGAGGTATCATGAGAACTTGAACCCTAATTTGAGTCTCATATGAGATTAAAAGAGGGAAAATAAATAATGGGGGTGAGGATAGGGATATTGGATTTGGGTGGGAGGTAGACTCATTGAAATATAATAAACATTTAATTAGATATAAAAGAAACAAATTAGTTTTTTAAATATGGAAATGGGCCCATGGATTGGCCTGGTACCTAAATTAGTAACCCTAATTCACCATGATTATGAACTCTTATGGGGTCCTAAATGTTATTTGGGTTTGAATATTTTATGGTAGGCCATGTGAGAAGTGTAATGGGTGAAAATTTTGAAGAAAAAAGGAGTTATAAATTAAAGATTTTTGGTTTTTTAAATTAGAAATGGGCTCACGATTGGCGCAAATCACGAAGTAACCACCCTTTCTCCAAAAACTCCTAAACAAGAAATGAGTAACCCAAATTAGGGTTATTAGACATATATGGTAGTTCAATAATCATAATTAATATCAATAAACACCCAAGTAATGAATAAGGATTTTAAATGAACCGGATCGAAACCATTTCATGAAAAGAAAAAAAATGGCACGACACCTTGGGTTGATTTTGGGACAACATGGTGGTGATAATGAAACTTAATATTAATTAATTTAAATTAAATATAAAAATTACATAAACATATATCTTTTAGTAAAATAATTTTTACACAAGGGTAATATAAGTTATTTTGTCTACTATAAATATTCATTTAAAAGATAATAAGATTTACTACATCATGGTATTTTATTTATAATTTATAAACATAAAATAAAAAAAGTATTTATAAAAAAATAATGATGTTGTGATTACCTTATTAAAGAATTATTTTAACAAATAAGATGATAAAATTTAATAAAAATATCCAAAACCTATCCAATTTTTATTGGATGATTTTATTTCAAACAAGAGTTATCTTATCATACAATTTAATAATTTTTGGACCTTTTGAAACCGAAAATAATTTTATAATAATATAATACTTTCAAAATTTCTTAAAGAGCCCCATCTCCCCCTTATAAAAGGCCACAACCTCTAACTTATTACTCAAACCTCTCAAGCCCCTTGGCTCATCCATCCTCTGCCTAAATAAGATCCCCAAATATCAATATTCTTCTTAGAAGCCTTACCTTAGGCATAAAGAACTTCAAGAATGCCTTTTGGTTCCATCAAAAGGTAGTTATCGAATTTAAAGGTAATGTCTTCTCTTATATTTTTTTCTATTATTTTACTTCTGAAACCCCATAAACTCTATTTATTCCTTTATTTTATAACAAAAACATTATACTAAATGTAATAGTATGTTTTTATGAGAATTATTATAACTACTACTTTCACATACCTCCATCTAATTGATTTATAAAATACTATTTCTGTGGACAACAAAATGATGCCTCATGAAACGATGATTGTTCAATTCTATACTACCTATTCTCATGGTGGACATTAAGATGGAACTATATTTATATGTGATATATATTATATTTATATTTCCTCTATAGTTCTGTATTTTTCATTTATATCATACCTTTGTGGTTTCCTTAATGGGTAAACGCAATAATTTTATTTGTGGATGTGAGGACTACCACCCCATAAAAGTGATATGACTCGTTCATTCCATACATGGGATTTATAAAGGATGGAGTTAAAGAAATTATATATGATATTATACATTAATTACAATATATATCTATATCATTAAGTTTTTATTCCATTAAAATATGAAGTAGAAATGAAAGTAGCGTTCATGCGTACATATGACTTACCATCTCCATGAACAGTGCATTTCATTTATTATCTCTAAATTTTATGTACTATTATAAATACATATATATAATGAATATATATGATATATAAATTATGAATATCATTCTATAGATAATGGAATTTTGACCACATAGATAACTTGTAATTATAAGAAGTTCATTTTTGACTCAAGTACCAAATATCGACAAATTGACCATTATTAACAAAAATGATTATATAATATTTATAAAATGGTGATCAATGATATAAAAGGTATAATAAAAATTAAAAGGGTTCTGAAGAAAGTATAAATTAACTTTAGTTTATTATTTAGGAGATTAAAGAATAAACAGGTGAAGTCGGATATGAGGTAAGGGACTTCGTCTCAATCTCCTTTAATTGAGGCATTTTTTGATTTATACATGACATACTTTTATACGGTGTATAAAACCCTTTTACATTTAATTTAATTTAAAGGTAATCTTTTTTCTTGGTATCTTTTTACTAAATGAAAAAGGGAGTGTTTCTTTTTAATGTACATGGTTACAATGACCTTCCAGCTTTCACGAGCGTTATTTGATATTTGAGTTCCTGAGTAAGAAATAATGTTTTAGAAAATAAAATAAATACCATGATCTATTTTTAAGTATTTTTTTATTTAAAATGGTTTTGATATTGGATTTATTATTTCAATATCTTTAAATATATATATTGATTGAAATTTGGAAATGTTATCTTTCTTTTATGGTTGTTTTATGTGTTATGGTTCTTGGGAATTGTTTATGTATATGGGTGGCTATGTGATAAACATAGGGAGGGTGAGCCCGAGATAGCTCTCCAATGCATTGGGTAATGAGACAGAGGTAAATTTTAATGCTTCTCCGAAGAGATTTAGGGAATATATTGTGATGGGTATTCCAAACACAACTCTGTTTGTAGTTGTGAAAGCTACAATGTAAGTATGTTATGGATGTCACAAGTTACCTGTATGATTTATGATTTTTTAGTGTTATTCCTAAATCTTATGATTTCATGAGGTATGTTAAAGATCTAATTCTTGGTATGTATTGATGGACTAATATTTTTCTTTCTTTATTTTATACACCTTAATGATCTTCTTATGCTCATCCCATGTTTTTGAAATGTTTTTTCATAGGAATTAATGATGAATAGGGTCAATGATGGGATCAAGGAAAAGTCATGCTGTCTAAAACATGGAACTAAAGAAAACTCTTATTTCTAAGAGTTTTTATTCTATGAAAAAATAGATACTGAGTAGAAGTGTCTACATGTAACATTATAGTTGTTATATATATGTTATGATCTAATTATCTAAATCTATAAAGATGAAAAGATCCTCAATATTAATTATTAACTTAATTCATGATTATGTAATGTTTATGGTCAGGTCCTTATAAAAAGTGTCAAATGGGCCTAAAATATACGTATTTAGTTCAAAAATCCTTTTAAACCATTTGAACCTCAATTTCTAAATGCATTTTCAACAAAATCAATTTAAGAAACATTTAAAAACCATTCAAATACATAAAAATACATTTCACATTAAAATTCATTATAAACCCCAAGTTTCATTTCACATATTTCAGCATCCTAAAGGGATTAAATTTCATTTTATAAATCCCAATTAGCATTTCATTTAAATAAATTTATAAAAGACAACCAATTTTCATTTTTAAAGTGTTCCATTTCAAAAATATCCATTTAAAACTTCCATCAACACTTGAAATTTATCAATATCCACTTAGAATAAAAATACCATTGACAACCATTTAACACATCTTATTTCATGTGGGTTTTCTCAATCAAAATATCTTAAAAAGAGAAAAAAAACAAAAGACATGATTAGGTAAAATGAACACATATTACTTATCGCATAATTAAGGTTCAAGTCTATGTGGTCATTATATACACATTATTTATAGTCACACATATATGAAACAAAATATAGCATAATTGGATTTAAATAATTTATATTCAATAATAATATATCATGAAACATGACATTGAAAAATTATAACTAGTACATAATTATTCAAATTGATATTTATCAAACGTATTCATCTGCCAGAAATGTGTACCTACATTCATACTAATGTTATATGATTGCACCCAAATAACAAAAACCACAAAACCAAGATCATTAGAGTTACATGAGGTGAAATGGTTCAACATTAAAATTGAAATACAAAATAATTCTCCTATAACCTAGTATCTCGAAGTCCTATTAACACAAGAGTTATTATGAACATGTCTTACATTTCCATATGAGTTCAAGACAACCTATATTATTTCTACACTGACAAATATAGTCATGAATAAAAGAAAATGAAACTTTATATGATTCCACTATGTAATTCCAGAACTAAAATCACATGGTATGATCTGAATTGCTACATGACCTCCTGCGTGACTCCCCATATAAAGGGGGATATCAACTAGTGATGAGGGTATGGAAAAATTCATAGGGAGACTATACACTATAAAAATAAAAATTTAACAAAATAACAACAATTCATAAAGAAACATTCAAAAATAAAACAATTGAAACAAAAAAACATTTAGCTATAATAAATGGAATCCATGTCATATAATATAATCCAAAACACCCCAAATATGGTAGGTCATCAACTTTATGATAACCTCTAAAAATAAACTGAAGACATGGAGTAATAATATAGAATTTATCTCAATATTTTCTCTATACATTAGGAATCACCTTCTCCACTACATGATGTACACCCCTTTCCTATTACATAATCCATGGCTGTGAAATCTCTACATGCATCAAGATTTTCAGTTATAGTGTGAGTTTAAAACCAAATGGATGCCTCCAATTATTTTTAAAAATATTGTGTGAATATATATAAATTATTATTCTATAATAGTAAGTTAATGAATAAACATGAATATAATAATATGGCTCAAGATCATATAAAAACAATGCTACCATGATCCCCAATTCTATATGATTTGGATTATTAAAAGATAGAACTATAAAATATCATGACACACTAGTTCTAGCCATCGGTACAACTCATATCTCTTGTTATGATATATAACAAATCCATCCCCAGGTTTGGATTGATTTATATGACACTACAAGTATTTCCTCAGGTAAGGCCACACGATTATCATTCCCTTGCCTTTATGGTTTAGGGATATAATTCTATCACTCCCCTAGTTTGGTCTTAGTCCATGACATAAGGTCATCGTACCTATGTTTCAATTGGTTAAAGACAAATACTATCATAACCAAACCCTTCTCTCAAGTCAGGCCACATGGACATCAAACCCCTCCCATGCCTCCAGGTCCCATTTTCATAAGTGTCACATTATAACACACACCCACTAGGGGATAACTAAGCCATGAAGATCCCATCAATTACTTTGATTCCAAAAACACATATTAAAAGGAAATTCATTTATAAGAAACTTATAATAGTATTGATGGATAAATAATAGCACATAATGTGTGGGTCTCAAGGTCCATAAACGCAATCCATATAAAAATGGCATCAATAAAATATCTATTTGTACACACATGTACTATATATGAGAATCATGTGAAAAATAGTTAACCCAATTCACACATGCAATCTATTTTAACCACGTCTTCCAAATCACCCAACAATAGTTTCATACTATCATTTTCTAAACTGTTTTAATTCTCATCGAGCTCCAAATGTTTCATACATATGAGAATCCATTTTTCTTATAAATCAACCTTATCGAATCAGGGAACAACTCTTATATAAATGGACTAAAAATATAATTATTTTTTTTATGACACTTAAGAAGTAAAATTACCAATGTGGAATAGAAATATGCACTTATGGATTCTCAAATGGTTGTAATAATTTCAAGTGAATCATAAAAAATATTAAAATCACTGTTATAATTTTTCAGAATAATCTCAATGAATCAATTGACTATTTTAAAGTCAGTGATTTGAATTATGAACTAGTCACGACTTAGAAAAGTATCAATTTTATTGCTAAAATTAATTTTATTAAGTGGAATTCCATTACAATATTTCATACAACCTTTTCTAGTTTAGAACTATTTTAATTTTTAATGAATCATATATAATTAATTTTACTGACTCAAGTAGAATGATTTAATCTCTTTCAATTTTTATATTTGTCCCACTAGTTGAAATTTTTTTAAATTTTGATAAATCAATTTTTTCCTATATACACTCAAATCCAAATTCAATTTCACATGGGATTCAATCGACTAAAAACTAGCTTTAATACCAACAAAAAACTCTTCACCTATTTTATAAATATTATTCCATGTAATATTTAACATTATATGTGTATTGAAAAAAATATAGTACAATAAAAATATCTAATCCAAATTTATTAAATTTTATCTCTAGACATAATACCAAATTATTGAGGAATCTACTCAAACATGATATCATTAAAACATCAACATCGATCTCATCAATCCACCTAAATTCTTGAAAACTCCAATGAATATATGTTTGGATTAAAAATATCCAACATTGTTTTTTTTGAAAACCTAATACGAAAAACAAATTTAAAATAAATATTAAGATTAATTGATCATCATTTAGTAATTCCAATCCCATATGAGAGAACTAGAAGTAAAAAACAAAATATAATTTTAATATAATTTTATCCATGAAATTGTAACTTTTCTTCTTTTATTTATAAATTTTTTTTCTCCATATAACAATTGAGAAGGTAAACATTTATCAACCATATGTACCGCCTCATATTAATAAAGAAGAAATAATTATTTAACATAAAAAATTTATTATTCAAACTATTATATATGATATTCATGCTTGCATACTCACAAACACTTTTGGAACATTTATCAAGTTTCTAAATTAACATAGCAACATGGTTACCAAACCAAATTCCACTTTTTAAAACTCACTTTAATTATACATTCCTCTTAAATAATATATATATGAAATATTTGGTAAAAAACATTATATTTTTTGAAAATAGTTTTCTTCCTCATGTATGTAAATTTTTAAGTAAATAATATAATAAAAATGAAGTGATTTATTTTTCATTTCTCAATCATTGAAAATTATAAGAAAATAACAAGTAAGATAGGGGACGACATCAGTATACGTCATCCGTGGGAGGAATGAGGACGAAATTCTATTAATGAATTCAATATTTGAAATGTAACATTAAATAATTATTTTGAGAAAAAAAATTCAATTTTTTTCTTTTTTGAAAAAAAAAATCAACCATCAACAAAATTTACTCAATAAATTCATTGGTTATGTGATATTTGATATCATTATTCTTTAATATTAATTAATCAACATGATTTATTATTGTATTTATAGTGGTTTGATAATCAATACACACTAGTAGTTTAATACAATCTTTTGAATTGAAATATTCCAACTAAATCACCATCCGTGTAAATTTGGTTATAGGAGGGGTAGAAACTATATATTCTAAATAATCAGTTCTCAGATTCATTGAACGTCTATTAATATTGACCCAATACAAAAATCATGCACTAAAAAAATATTTCTTGAACATATAGACCTGTTATTATATTTATTTAATACCTATGCTATATTTTTATATCTTAAAAATATTCAATAATAATGATATATTATATAACATGTCTGTTTTGGTTCCCTATAACAAATTTTTTTTTACATTATATTTTTTTACATTCATATTCCTAAATATTAATTAATATATTATAACATGATGAGTGTTATTCTACTAGTATTAATGCTATAATGTACATATAGAGTCTCTATGATGAGTACCATGGAGTTCTATGAAAATATTCATTAACATAAATTCTATATCAAGTTTCATATATCTAATGTAATAGTGATAATACAAGATATATGGGGTATGGGAAGACATGATATTTATAATTTCTATCATTATGTTTACAATTAAAAATCTCAATGATAAGAGGTTGTGAGAACAGACTCACACCAATGATTTCCACTTATTATACATATATTGTTAACACCTTTATTTGTTCATGTGTACTTATCCTATGAAATGAAATTATTATTAAAATATATTATTTGTCATGTATTTTGATGTATTTTTGAAAACCATGACAAAATATTCTCATCTTGTAGTATGATATGTTGTGTTCATCATGATGATATGAATTTATAAAATATTTCAATAAATGATGAAAACATTCCATGTAAATAGAAGTATACATATCAATCCCATTGGTTATATTATATCTCTTAAATTAATTCTATTCATAGGATTGTTCTATCAATGTGTTCATTTAAATAATTTCAACAAAATATATTCAATAATATTTTTTGATGACACATGTATACAACCAGCATGATGAAATATTTAGAAAAACATATTTTTTAAATGATGAGTTTCTGAATGAGGATATTTTCACTATGGATTTTACATCATTCATTTTGAGTTTTTTGATGTGATCATAGAATATGATCTTTGAAATTATTTTTTTTAACCTAATTCCACCAAGAAATTTTCCTAGAGGATAACATAATATGTGCATCTAAAACATCAGTTATTTTTTTAATTTTAATATTATAATTAATTTATTAATATATTTTTGATGAATGAAACATAATTATGTTATGTTGATTGAAAAAATAGTTATTTAATGAATAATAGAGTGATATTTATTCGTTTTATAAAATAGTTACTAATCATGGCTTGATAAATTCAGAGGTGGCTTGAAAGGATTTGATCAAGTGGCCAAAAACATTATATAACCAATAATATTTAGTTGACTAAATTATGTATAATTATACACACGTTTTTTTACATAAAGGATATAATAAATATAATATAATTAATATTATATATAGGGGATTACATGAAATTAAGGGTTTTGTTATGTAATTTTATGCATCGACTAATACTATGATATGAGTATATAGATCCTATTATATCACATCACTTTAATGTGATCTAGTGCAAAATGAATATATTCCCCCTATAATTCTCTCAATCATAGAGAAATATTTCTCTTCAATGTTCACCAGAATAGACAAAATCGATATTCCTCCTCCCTCTCATATCCCAAAGTGAACTAAGTTCATTGTTTATTTTCAATAAAAGTACCATTTGGGATTTTTTGGAATAACAATGGATGTCTTTATTCTGATATTTTATTTATTGATCCACTCATGATGTTTCATGGCTCAAGGAATAAATATATATTTGGCTAGAGGTATTCTATGCAAGAATACCTTATCAAAAAAATTTATTATAATATTGGTCCCACATATTGAAAATGAAGAAAGAATTATAAGTGAAAAAGTAATACTATTTATAAATTAAATATAAATGATAAATGACTGATGATAAATCTAGGATTCTAATGTTTCTATTTATCAAATTCAAAGGATAATCCCAAGTAATCCAATTAAAAATCAATTTTTTCAATGGCCTTAACTACTTCCATAGTTCCATGAAACATTAAAGTTGTATCAAAGATGTCATATTACAATATATTATTAATCAATCATTGATTATTTATATATTTGACATTTTTTTTCATGTAAATTATTATTCAATTTTAAATATAAAATTCTATATAACTTTTTCATTTAATTTATATTAAAAAAGTCATACAAATAATAGATATATAATTAATTATACAATAGCGAGGTGCCAATGATTCAAGCTAGATGACTTGGTTACATGATAGGTATCAAAAAATTACACACCTTGTAAACTGGTCATCCACCCTATGCCACAATAACATCCATTGTGGATCACCATGTTGTAAAATTGTAATCGAGATCATTACATACCACATATTGATCATTTATATGGAATGCCGATTGAAAAGATACACAATGTGTATTAGTGTATAATCATTGTAACCCGTCATGATTTCCCCCATAAGAATCATTAAAACCCTGATGTAAATTTTTTTATAATTTAATTTATACTTTCCATATATTAAATTTAATTTTATAAAATTGGATATGATAGTATTATATGGAATAGAATTGTATAAAACACTAAGTAACCCATAAATTTTAATCTAGATTACATTTTCAGTGCCTAAGGTTATATTGAGAATAAAAATAGAAAAACATTCATGGTGTCTTGTAAGATTCAAATATGTGACCTATTTTATAATAACACATAGTACACACCATTCTAGGTTGTAACAAAGAAGAATTAATTGTGTTCAATAAAATAAATTTCAGGTTTTATGATACCAATAAAATACATAAATTTATTAAAATCAACATAATTTGTGAAACATGAAAGTGTGTATAGTTTTAATACATGACTTATAAATCATGATAATTTGATGTGGTACACGTCATATATAATCATTTCATTTAGTATATTCATAAATAATGAGTAGACTAGATGGATTGACTCATGGAACTACACACCATGTAAAATCACAAATTTTGGTGTATATAACATGTTGTGTAAGTATGAAGTATAATACAATTACTATTAAAAGTTTAATTACATTCACTAAGACATATAAAATACAATGTTTAGATGTTTACACATCATTTTTCCTCAAAAAGATTTAATTTTAAAGTAAATATATAATTTTAGACTAGACATATTGGTGCATGTTGTATTTCCTATCCGCACACTACAAGTACGAATTAATTTTATATAAACCTAAAATAATTTAATTTAAAATTATAGTGAATGATAATATCTTGGACATTTAATAATAATAGATTAATTGTAATGAATAAATTAGTTTATAAAATAATTAATTGGTTAATTTGAGTTATTTATCATCATAAGGAATAAATGTAAATATATACTAGAATTTTTATTAAAGGAATCTTCTTTGCATGTGTATATGATCTTGAACATGAATATAAAATTTATTTTTTGGTTTTAAATTAAATTTAATATTTATTACAATGGTTTTAAGACAATAATTTTTTATTAAATTAAATATGTCGACCTTTGTGTTATTCCTCCCACCATTTTATATAAGACTTATGTGTATGTGAGTTATTTTGTACAATCCCATACCCATAGTTACCCACACATTTATTTGAGTAAATACATATTCTCCAAGGAGGTGAGGATGTTTATAACCTGAGATGAGTTGAATCCATTCGTGTATATGGGTGCAGTAGGTAGGTGAAGGTGGGGAGGTGACTTCAAAAATCTATCGAGGATGGTGTAATGTGATGGGTTCAGTAGCCTGATGTAGAAATGTAGGTTAGATGGAGGGGGTGGAGTCCACTAACGGAAGAGGAGAGGGGATGTTCTATGGGTTTGTAGTGTGGGTTGAAAATGATAAGTAGAAAAATGTGGGTGGAGATCTCGATGGTCTACAGGTGATTCCATAATCGGATGGGGGTGTCATCCCATAGTTGACTAGAAGGTGAGTGGGGTGGAGACCTGTAATTTTGGTAGGTAGGTGATGATCTATGGGTGTGATGTGTGAGTTTACAGTCACTTGCAGACCAAGGTGGGTATGATAACTTGATGGTATGAGGGTTATGAAACCATGGCATTGGGTTATTTCCCAATTATGATAAGCATGTGGGAGGTGGTGGAGACCTCTGATGGTGGAAGGCATGCGATGGTCTCTCGGTGATGGAAGACTGAGATAGGGGTGGAACCCGACTAAAATAGGTTGATGAGAATTTGATAAGACCTTCGATGGATGGTGGTGGAGTAGTAGGGAGGGCTGACTGGAAGTGCTGGGATGACGATAATGTCTGATGGAGATCCATAAATGGGTTAGATGACTCTAATGATTTGCAAGAACACTAGCAGATCATGGTAGGGCCAATGTGATAGTGGCAAGGCAAGAGTGATAATTGGGTCAAAAAAATTTCAATTAGGCTTGATGGTCACACAATAGGGTGGTCTATTGGCCTTTTATATGGAAATAATGGCCTTGATCAATTGGATATCCCTTGGGGGGATACGACCTTCCTTTTTAGCATTGGTGTTGTAGTGTGTGTGTTTGATTGTAATTATACCCCTAATCACCTTATATATATATATGTGTGTGTGTGTTTGTGTGTGTTTGTGTTAATCCTATATATAAAATCTACTAAATATTAAAATAATGTTAGAAAGTTAAAATAAATAATATTAAGACATATGATAATATCCCTATAAGTTAGAATTATTTCATAAAACTCCATCCATTATTTGAGTAAATAGACTCCCATAGTTCATGTTGGAAAGGCCATAGTCTTGGAAAATTTTCTATTTTTATGGCGTCTTAATAAATAAAATGTTTTCAATTATCCAAATTGGTATTTAGAGTAATAACTATTCCATGTACAAAACAATTTCAAGATATGTGTTAATGAAAACTAGAATATTGATTTCAGGATTAGTGGGTCGAATAAAAAATTCACGGAATTAAAAAGTATTGTATTTGGAAATACCAACGTACATAAATATTTTGTTTCATTTTTCATGGAAATAATTTTGGTTATGAGCATGAAAATTTGAATTATTTACACTATAATATCCAAAAGAATGTATATTATGGTTCTGATCATGATGGATGGATGGCTATCACAGAATAGTGGGATTAAAAATACAATTTTTTTATATGTAATATGGTAACCTGAAAAAATATAAAAAGTTTAACTTATATTATTTTATATAAACAATGAAAACATATATGTCCATGAAATTATCAATAATTTTTTTAAAAGGATAATATCCTCACAAACATAAATTTATTGGTGTGCTACATATGATTGTGAATTATACTACATCAAGAGAATAAATTCTATATTATAGAGTGTCGTGTTCTTATGAAAGATACATTTAAAGGTGGTGGGGAGAAAGAGAGAGAGATATTTGATAAGTATGTAGATGATTCATTGGATTTATTGTGTCCCATATTATCTTCTATTTATAGTAATTTCTGATATATGAATAAATATATGGATGTATATAGAATGTATTCCCATGTCAATTATTTGTTTTAGGAGATAGCTATAATATAGTGGTATGATATTTCAAAGAAAAGTTTCTCATAAAATCATAGTAATGGATTGTCAACCAGGCATCATTCAGTATTGAATATTGGTTATATTGGGAATTTGGGAATTATTTGATATTAAGCTACTTGATGAATTAATCACTGACCTCATGGTTGTCTGACAATATAAAATATTATATGGATTTGTAATTAATTATAATATTAAATATTTTTATAAGACTCTCTAATATATCCTCATCCTAATTTCCCAATAATATAAGGGAACGAGGCATGAAAAACCTAGAATCCTTATACAGAATAACAGAGAGGGAATGTAAAGTTGTTTCATGAATGAATATAAGAATATGGATTCTATACATGACCTAACTAAAAGTATAAAGATATAGAGTCCAGAAAAGTAACAAGGTGTGGAATATTTTTTATATTGTCTCAAGGGTCATTAGAAGAATAACCACACCACTATAAAGAATAATGGTTAATCTTTAGGTTTGTTTGTTATAGAATGTAATATTTCTATATCATATTTCTGGGTATTATATAGAATTTTTTTTCTCATATGTGTATCAAAATATTTGAACCTAGAACATTTAGAATGATTATAGTGGTGATGTTTATCTTGTAGTTTTCAATAGATAATGCTTTATTATCTTTGACATGTGAGACATCAAACTTAAATTTTGATGGAATTTATTTTATTCTAAAATAATAGTTATTATATACTCAATGACACTATATATATATATAAATCCTTTTTATACGTATATTTATTTGTATTCATATTTTATAGTATAATATGAAACTTTTACAAAAAAATATCATTATTTTGTATGAAACACCGTAAAACCAATATTTATGCACTGAAATAAAAAAAGTTCTTAAAATTTAAACAACCATCTTCACATGACTCTTATAACACGCAATATTTTCATTGAGTACATGACCAATTAAATGATAAACTCTGGAAACATATTTATCATGTTTCATATTTGGAATTTTTCTAATGAAAACTGCTTGATAGATTTCATCCTTATTTAAAAGGTGAGATATCCAAACCACACTTTAATGATAAGGTTAAAAGTGACATACAGATTATTAAATTTATAAAAACTTATTTTTTTGTCCTTTCACTATTTTACAATGATTGGATACACATACTTTATAAATTTTTCTTACAACATAAGTATATATTTTCATTTCTACCTAAATATGTGTAAGTTTGAACCCCTAGTGAAATTTAACGAGTAAAATAATGTATTTATTAATATTTGTTTGAATATAATGAAATTTCAATTAGATATAGGTTATATATATATATTAAATAAGAGAACATTTTACACCAAAACCAATTTTGTATTCTATCTCAACTCACACCTCCTTATATGACACAGTGGAATGGTGTTAATGAAACATGTAACAACACATTATTGGATATTGTGAGGTCAAGGATGGGTAATATAAAGAATATTTTAACCTTTTAGGATGTGAATTTTAGTGTTTCAAATGTGAACTATATATTTTTAAATCTAAAGCAAAAATAGTATTTCATATTCGATTTGGTATGAGAATAAACCTATTTTGTCATATATATGAGTGTGGGGATGCAAAGTATTTATTAAAGATTTATCAAAAAACAAACATATACCCTATACTATATAGTGTATCAATATTAGATACCATAATAAATACTAGTGTATTTTTTATAAATTTCTTTAGATAAATGAATTAAGGTTTACATGTATCCCACCTTTATAAGGAGGGAACACATCTTCAATATAAATAGTGGGGGGAGGATCAAATTTGACAAAGATAATTATTAAAATCCCCTGGGGTTAATAAAATAATATAAACCATATTTCACAATAAAATAAGTTGTTCTAGAGACAAAATTAGTACATAATAAAACTATAGAGCTTAGAGAACTAATAAAATATAGGTTTCTTATTACCAAGGATGGTAAATAATTATTTGGTGATAATGGTGAGCCTCTTTCCAAAATGGATGTGGTACGTTACACAAAAGTATAAATATGGAAGGACACCATGGATCACGATATGTAATTAAATGTATTTATATTTTAAAACGAATATCTATGTTCGATAAGGTAAAACATATGAAATGATGAGCTTAAATAAAGAATGAAATCTTAATATTTTAATTTATCTATTTGAAAAAAGATTTTAAATTAGAAGGAATGAATACTATTAACCAAATTATGAAATATATAATGCTTATACTAATTTCTAATTTTTCAATAAATACTTTTCAAAATAAGAGCAATATTTTTTAGTAATTTCATTTATTTCATTATAAATATGTTTTCTGGAAAAAAGTATTTTCTGACGTTTAATGAGTGAATATTATAATTCATTAATAAATATTTTGGAAACTTTAGATCAAAAAATGTATTTAATTTTCCAATTTTTCACTCCAAACTTATCTTTGGATATTTTTTCTATAAATTTTTTAAATGATTTATTATAAAATAAATAGTGAAAAATAATGATTTTGGTAAAACATCAATTTTATTTATATTAATAATTCAAGTTAATATCTGAATTTTATCTCATTATAACTTATCTATTATGTGTATATATATATATATATTATAATAAATTCCATTCTATGTATATTTCTCCCTTATTTTGTTATAAGTAATCTTTTGGGATTAAGAACATGTTTTTCAAGAAAACTAATTTTTGTTGCATTTTGTGAAATGAATTTTAGAATAAATTCTTACACATATATGTTACAAATTTTTAGAATTTTATTACTTATATGGAATCAGGAGGACTAAATTTATTAAATTTCCCTGTTTATCTTTGGTCAACATGAATAGATAATATCATCAGTATCCTTGGAAAAGATCTTTTGTTTTATTTTTCTTCTCTAGAGCCTAAAATATTCTTATTAAATGATTAGATAATATCCTCAGTATCCTAATAATCTATGAGGTTATTATTTTAATGGTTCTAACTACACATACACACACTTTAATGAAATGTGTTATGAACTTACCATTTGTGTGTATGGTAGACTACAGCCTCAAGCAATGATGGTTGTTCTTTTTCCCTTTACCTCATACCATTGTGGGAATTATGATGTAAATAGTGTTTTTATATTACATATATTATATTTATGATTTATTTATTCTTATTAAATTATTATTTAAAACATACCTTCATGCTTTCCATTTTGTGTAAATATGGTAACTTTATTTTTGGACATGTGGACTACCACCTCCTCAAAGGGATATGACACGTTTAGACATTACATGGAATCTTTTAAGTGTGAGATTAGTAAAATTATATGATATATTTGAAATTATAGTACTCATTTAATGAATATATATATATATAATTTTATTATATTTTTTAAATACGATAATTAGATGAAAAAAACTATCACGCTTATGTAAGGACTATAGTCTCCATGAATGGTGTATTCTATTTCATAACTATAACATTTATAGATTTCTATAAATATTTTTATACATAATATATTATATTTATATGATTTTTTACATTATAGAAATAATTAATCAATTATATATTTAATATTATCATGAAATAATGTCAAAACATATACAAAAGATGTCTCAGATATTACCCAAAAAGTATCACTTACATGGAATTGTTAGTAAAAGGGTATAATGTAATAATAAAATAATATATGTTATTAGATATAATAATTTTATTATATGGTAGATTTATATTAAACATATATTTATTATATATGATATTTTAATGTGTATGAAGAAAACTCAAGACTCAAGATAAAGGTTTTCTCATCTAACATTTATTTTTTTTAAGACATACGCCTTATTCACCACTCATTTTTCTTTTATGGTTTATATAATACCGATGAATGTATTATATTAGTATCATAAATAAATTTATGTAAATTTAAATATTCATGTTATGGCCTTTATAAAATGGTTTTTATGGTTTTAAATTATACCAATTGGTAATGTAATTTAGTCACAATTTTCAATTATTGAGATAATCACCATGTCATTCACCTATATTTTTCTATGAAGTATATATATTTCCCTATGAATTTTTATATTATGTACCTAATTTTTTTTTATTTTTGTTTTATAATACTTTTATTTTATTATTTATTGGTATTATGATTCATTGTTAAAAAATTGGTAACTATTTATTATTGTAATCTCATTATTTATCGAGATTGTTTATGATTATGCTTCCATTGATAAAATATTATGATATATCTCTTATGAACAGTCATTATATTTATTTTTCTCTATTTATACAAGAAATATTAATTTATTTTTACCATGTTTCCACTCTTTTTTATATAATATAAATAATAAAATGTTTTTATGAAAATCATTCTTCATTTCACATTTTGGTCAGTAATCTATGTTCATTCAAAATCATGTTATCCAAAAATTCATTCTAGAATTTTTTAATAGTTGCATATGATGTTTAATGGAATGATCTACTAATTTTTAGCATTAATATTTTTAAATTAATTTTAATGTGATTTTCCTATCAAGGCTGTTATCTAACCTTTTATGGTTCAAAATGAATGTTTGAATTGTACAGACTTACCAACCCTCATGACCATTATTTATATAAAGCATCCATTATATGTTTTTACTTCTATAGATTTTTTAAAAATTGTTTTCTTAGTATTTATTAATTTTTATAATTTTGAATTGGTTTTCAAATATAAATGTTTTCCAAAAATATTTTATGTTTAAATTTTTGTTTAATTATTTTTAATTCATCATTTAAATATTTTCAAAAGTGTATTTTCAATGAAAATTATATCAATGATTTGAAATATTTTTTTATGTTTTAAAATCCAATTTTTATAAAAAAATGTTTTTTCAAATAGTTTTCATTGCATATTTTTAAAAGTTTTCAAGGCATTCTCAAAGAAAAAAAATCAAAATATTTTCAATAAGTTTTTAAATATTTTCAAATATATTTAATAAGAAATAGTTTTTCAATTGGATTTATGTTTTAATATATTATTTTGAAAGTAGAAAAGATATTTTCATTGAGAAATGGTTCAAATGAAATTGTGAATATTTCTTTTTAATAAATTGATTTTTAAATTATTTTATTAAAGGAGTTTTAATGAAAGTCTATATTCCTAAAGAAATTTTTCTTATGATCTTTCAAAATATTTCTTTATCTACAGTGACTTACTTTAGTATAGTGTATGGTATACTGGGGATATTATCTAGAGGTTGGATTCATATTTGTTTCTCTAAATAGGTTATGAATTTATATAATGATGTTCATGAAACCCATTTCTATTTCATGGGTTCCATTTTTATAAAACCCATTTTTCTTTCTTGGGTTATATTCTTATGAAAAGCACCTCTTTTCATGGGTTATGTTTTGTGGAAATTATTATGAAACATGTTTAATTTCTACATGATATGATATGGTGGGATGTTTATGATTCCCATTTCATATCATGGGTTGTGATATAATCTTCATAAAACCCATCACTTTTTATCAGTCTTGATATGATCATTATTTATGATCATGTGGAAAAAGTATATAAGATTTTATTATGTAATGGATGGGACCTATATATCCATATAATTTATTATGTAATGATTTATTTATCATTCGATAATGATTTCAAAAAATTTGATAGGATTAATATACTAAAGATGATGGAAAAACACATTTTACTATGGAATATGCGGAAACCCAATCCACTGTAAAAAATGGGGAATCCCGATCCCCTATGAGATGATGGTGAAACCTAGTCAATTATAAAGAAATGATTATGACTAGGGATGGTGGTGTGTCCCTCATAGTAGGTGTAGTCCCCATGAAGTGCCCTGATATGTTTTTGAATTGATCCTAGGATTATGGTGAATTATTTTATTTTCATTTTTGTAGTCCACAAGTATATTCGTAATGAATTTTTTTTCTCTAATGAAGAATTATCTATTATTTATTTTGATTAATGATTTAGAAACAACCAATATCTATTCCATGACTCATTATTTCGATATTTTATATGAAAGTTATGATATTCAACTATTATGACCATGTTCTCATACACTTATGATCATGTTATGATTATAAATCCCCTTGTTTACCCTTACTAAGAATCTGAGCCCACCCCATTCAGGTGTTTCATTTACCAATGATATGAGGAATAGTTTTATGAAGTACTATTGAAGGGGAATATATTTAAGGGATATTTTTAATATCTTTCAACATGATATAACATTATGTTTCCATGTTTACAAAGACACTACACTATTATAGTCCTAGGGTATGTATTTTTGTAATGTTATGAATACTCATCTAAAATGATGTAATATACTTGTATCTTATGTCTGGGTTGTTATATTTGGTACCAAATGGATGTTTTAGTAAAACTTTTGAAATGAGGAAAAGAAAAATGTAGTGTGATCCCTAGCTATATTTACAAGGATATGTATAATGATTTCTATAAGGATAAGTCTATGGTTAAGTCGGTGTTTATGAGAATATCTTGAATCTTTGAAAAATGATAGATTGGTAGTTTTAAAATAAATATATCCTTTTATAGATACTAAAAGTTTATGTGGATCTATAACAAATGTACGTAGGGGTAATAACATCAGAAGCACCTTATTGAGCTAGAATCGATAAGGAATATGTGCATGACAATGTGCCTTATAGAAAACCTAGTTTGATTGTTCTATGGGATAGGTATTGGGAATTAAAAAAAATCATTACAAACCATCATTAAGGATTTAAGTATAATATGAATATGAATAACCATGGATGAAACTAAGGTGTCATAGACTAAAAGAGTAGGAGACGTGATTTAGGCATCCTATATATAATATTTCATGATTATATGGTTTTTGTTTTGAAAATTATTGATCAAAAATTGATTTATAGTTTTAGTCAATGGATGGAACCATAAGAAACTAATATAACATTAAATTTGATGGAAAATTTTTCAATGAGCTTTCAAATGGGATGGTAACTGGAATGAATGATGTTGTGATCATGCATGCTTAGTTTTAACAGAACATGATTGATAATATGTAAATTAACCCACTCTCATACTCAATAAAGAAGAGAATGAAAGAATTTATTGAATGTTTTTAATGGAGGACATGAAGGAAATAAGATTCATTTACATTTTTGTCAAGAATTTGGAAACACACACCCAATTAACTGTATTATAGGAACAAGAAGATGTTATAACAATGAAATAGAGGGACATAAAGCAAGTAATTGTAAAGAAACTATGAAGGGTTCAGTTAAAGAAATTTATGTGAATATTTTCCTCTATAATAAATCATCGAATATTAAATAAAATATTTGTGAAATGAATGTTCTTTATTCAAATCGATGCCCCAAGAGGAAATATTATGAAGGGAATCAGCAAGGTGGAATGAGTAACAGTAATACGGCTGCTGATTATGAGATTATATATGGAATATGAATGAAAATAGGTATTAAGTAATATGATAAGGTATGCAAGTTAATGAGATAAGGATGAATAAGAATAATTTCGGTGTTTATGATTTTTGGATTCAAGTATTATGAATTGATAAATATATAAGGATTGGTCTTTTTATTTGTTCAAAAATGATTTACAAGAGTATATTAAATCATTCTGATAGAATAGAATAGTAATTTAATGATAAGGTTATAATCATGGGAAACATCTAATTATCGGAATAATAACCCTTAATATCTACCTAATTTTGTAAAAATGATTCTTTAATTATGATATATTGGAAATGAAATGGTAAATTTGATGGTACTGATTATCATGGAACTAATTATTGATTTTTTGAAAAGTGGTCTATGCTATCATTGGTGAATTTTACAACATTTTTTTTATTTAAGAAATATATCCAATAAACACAGAAATAAGGAAATATTCATATTTTTAATAGGTATTTACGTTAATTTAGTTTATTACCATTTTCCAACAGAATAAATGATGAAGGTGTTTACATTATTGATTTGTGAAAACTGAGAGATACATTAGAATATACCGGGGATCTGTGATACACTATTTATGAAAATTTTAGTAATGTTATTTATAAATTATTGGACTCCCAAATTTCATAATGGTTATAAGGTTGATCAATTTTTGAGTAGTTTAAGTAAAAAATAGGATGATGTTTTTGATATAAATTTATGATATGGCCATATGAGGATATATTCATATTTGATAACATGTGATATTATTTTTTTGGTGAAAACTGAAGACATATAGAATCACATATCATTCAATTTGTGGATCCCATAATCTGATAATTCATCAGGAATGAAAAATTCACCTTCAATTCATTAAATTATAGATGAATTATAGATTAAGAAAGAAAAAACAGAGGGAGAGGTTATCTTGTAATCATATAACTATACCTTCTCATGAAAATTCATTAAATTTTGAATCAGGGTCTTGAAATAATTTTTTTTCCCGTTATCATTATTTTTTATGATATCAATAACCTTTTTCCATCCAAATTTTGTTATGTATTTTTGATCGTTGAATTCATCATAACCATGTTCCCTCTCACTCTCCATTAGAACTTGAAAGTTTGATTTTACTTCCATTTCCTTCTTTTCAATTAAAACATATTTTCTTTTATGTGGGAACCTAGTTATGGGTTACCATTAATAATCATTTTGATTTCAACATTTATTTTTTAAAATATGTTTTTGTATTAATCTTTATGTCGTGGGTTTCCATGAAATAATAATTCATGTATTAAAAATTTGGTAACTCATATAAATTTCAAGGTAAAAATTTATTCTAAGTGAGTAGAATATAACTCCCTGAGTTTTTATGAAATATTTTTTTGAATTTATTTAATTAGTTTGATATATTTAATTTCATAGAAAAATGAATATAGTATTTTTTATATGAATTCAATAATTTTGTCTTCTGTTATACGCAACACCAATATAATATTTCACTAAACACAAAACTTTTATTAGCTTTTGGTATACGCAACACTACACCTGGTTTGTATTACACACAATAGTGAGTTCAATTCAATTGTGTGTGTTACACACAAGGTTGAGTTTTTCTATCCTAAAATATAATATTAATATTATTCTTAAAATATTATTATAGACATAACCTAGGTATTAGAATATATGTTCTGAACAATTTTAAAAAAAATTTAGAAAATATGACTTACACATGTATATAAAAGGAATGATTTTGTTTTAAATTTGTTATAAATGAATGTAAGAACTATTTGAAAATAAAAAATAATAATTTTATAATAAAAATTCTATTTTATGTAAAAGAAATATTTTATCCTAATAAATTAACCAAACCAAATTTGATAAATGTTTTCTTTTAAATTTATGTATTATATATTCAATAAATATTTTTTATATTCATCTAATATATTTGATAGTTATGAGATAAGAATAAATCCAATTTTATGAATAAAAATATGTATTTTTATTAAAGGTAATTTTACCATGTTTTAATGGAAAAATATTTTTAAATTAAAATTTGGAAATTTTTATAATTTTTATTTTAGAAAAAAAATCATTTTTAATGTGGAATAGTAATGTCTACTATAGGTAAATTTTTGGTATTTTTCTGAGAAGTTTCATTTTTCTTGAAAAGCGAAACATAGTAAATTTTAATTCAAATATTCATTTTCATCTTATTTATTTATATGGTTAAATAATATATTAATTTGGTTTTAATTTATAATTTGATAAATTATACATAGAATAATCCAATGTGAATCATTAGAGCCAATTTCTTAATTAAATGTGATTTAAAATTTGTCAAAACTCTTGGACTTTTTAAATTTGAAAACTCACTTTCACGAAAAATCTTTAAGATTAAATTTAAATTAATACCTAACACATAGATTAATAAAATTTTAAAAAGATATTTTTTATTTTAATTAGAATAGTTTATAATATATGATAATTTCAACTTAGTTATGACTATAAAATAGTGAGTGTGAATAAAATTAATTGCAAGGAGTAAGAAAAAATTTGGCTTAACAAAGGACTAAACATTAAATATAAGTCTCTAAATGACCTAGAAACTATTCCAAAATCCACTTTAATTTTCAACCCAATCATAACCTATCTCATATTGTGACCATTATTAGTTTCTCCTTATATGGTAAAAATGTTTTTGGAATCCGCATTTTAAAATTTAGAAGAATCCCACTCCTACTCCAATATAAATGGGCACTCACCCCTTCAATTCCTAAAAAATATCAAGAAACATTATCTCATAAAAAATCCATCCAAATAATCTTATGAATCCTCTATTCTCAACCTATAAGAAACAATTTGGGAATAATGGAAATCAAGTTGGTCTTTTGGTGGAAACCAAAATGAATTACCCAAAGAATAGTTAATATCATTCCAAAAACTTTTTTTATTTAATTTTAATTATATTCATCATAAACTTTTCTTATTGAATGTATATATAATAAAAAATTAATCATAAATATATGTATTTTTTCTTATTCTATGGTTTGGGCCTATATTTACACACACTTCCATCGAATGGGTAACAAACTTACTATTCATGTGTATAGTGGACTACCACCTCACGAAATGATGATTATTTATTTTTTCCTTTACAACTATAATAGTGGGAATTATGATGTAAATAATATTTTTATATTATATATATATATATAATTTGTCTGATTTAAAAATAATAGTTTAATAGTTACATAAAAAACCTTCATTCATTTTGTTTTGTGTATATATGATAACTTCATTTTTGGACGTGTTGACTACCACCCCTCAAAGTGATATGATTCGTTTACACATTACGATGAATGTATTGAGGATGGGTTTAGTAAAAGTATATAATATATATATAATCATAATTCTATTCAAATGATAATATATATGTATTCAAATATATTCCATTTACTTTTTTTCTTTGAATAATAAAAAAAATGAAAATAGTGTTCATGTGTACGTATGGCCAACCATCTCCATGAATTGTGTATTAAATTTTCTAGATATATGTTTTATTTATTATTATAAATATCTTAATGATATATTATATTTTTATAATGTTTTAAATTCTATGAACATGTAAATCATGATCTATTTAATTTTACTAAGAATAATAAGTGAAAACATATATGAAAAAAATAAAAATTGTTCCAAAAATGTAAAATTAACATAAAATTATTAATAAATAAGTAATATAAAGACAAAATAAAGTCATATATGGTATTATATATAATAACATGTTTTTTTATATTCATTATAAACTTTTATTTATTGTACTTGTGTTTTTATGTTGTATGATGAAATGTAAAGACCTGACGTAAGGGTTTTCTCAACTCACTTTTATTTATGTGAGACGTATGGCTTAATAAAAAATTAATTATTCAATGTCATATATATAATTCCCATGAATGTATTAATTTTTTCTTATACGTGAATTTATTGGTAGTTACATATCCATTTTATGGTCTTTCATTCGTGGGGTTTATGGTTTAAAATATACCAAATAGGTAAATTAATTATGTCTCAATTTACCATCTATGAGATTCATGCCATGTTAGGAACCTATATTTTTAATAAAGTGTATATATTTCTATTTCGCACGGATTTCGGGGATGACCTCCTGGACGGGAGATTCAAACGTTCCAATCGGTTTCTAGCGGGTTTGTTTGTAGAACCGGAAACATCCAATGATTCAACATCCGTTTGGACCTACTTTCCAAAGGTAGGCGTTCATTAGTTTGTGGACAAATGAGGCTTAGGAATTTTCATTGGTCGAGAGGATGGGAGGTCAGACTCATCACACCTTTTTGAGGGGAATTATTGTCTACTCCGGGACTCTCTTTATAGATTTAAGTTATGTTCGTGAAACCTTATTACATTACCAAGTATAAAATGAGCTTTCCTTTAGTTTTAACAATCAATGATTAAATATGCAAGAAATTTAGAGAATCGTTTATATGTATTCGAGGTTCTTCATCAATAGAGAATCATCTATATCTGTTTAGAGATTCTTGGTCAATGGTATCCTTCAAAACATTTATATAAAAGTCTCTTGGTCATTATGATTACCAGGCTGGTTTTAAAGCCACTCAGTGGGGCACTTGAAGTTTATCGTCATTCAGAAGGACAAGGATTATTTCAAAGTTGGGATCAAACCCATAAATGGGCTACCTACGTATCCTTTGTTTTGGAAAAGGAATCAGAACCCACATAGTTCGTGTAATGGAGTATTATGTTTATGATTGATGGCTCAAAGAAGAATTGCATAATTACTTTTACACTCTGAGCTCACGTGAGTCATGCTCGGTGCGAGAAACAAGAGGTATTGGTAAAAATTAGACAATTGTGCCATGAATAATGCAATCATAAGAAATTGTTTGGGGCTTATGTATGTATGACTGCCCAAATAGATGAAGGTTTAGGATTTACTTTTAGGGAGAAAATCCATGAACAGGGTCCATAAAGGTATATGTACTTCATGGAGATTTGAATACTCTAATATTGGGGCTTACTCCTAGGGAGGATTCCCAAATTAGTAGGGGACTTATGATTGGGGCTTACTCCTGAGAAGGATGCCCAAGTATTTGAGATTGGGGCTTACTCCTGAAGAGGATGCCCAAGTTAAAGGATTATGATTGGGGCTTACTCCTGAGGAGGATGCCCAAGTTTGGGAACTTTAAGAATTTGGGTCTTACTCCTGAGGAAGATGCCCAGATTAAAGGATTTATAACTGGGGATTATTCCTGAAAAGGAGACCCAGGTTAAGGATTCTCTCATCTTAAAAGGATGAGGTTGAATGAACGAACTCTTAATCTTTGGTGACATAAAGATGTATAAATCACTAGGTTTTGAGAGATATTCCACCGAATTCCTTTCAGATAAGGAAGTCAAATCAAGAAATCATGCCATAAATGGCTTTGAAGAGTATCTTGAAGACTGAATCTCGAATAGGAAAGGTGAAATGGCTTAAGAGGGGTAAAATGGGCAAGATGGGCACCCAAAAAGGTAGGGGCGCGCAAGTCTTGAAAGGTGCGCAAGTCTTGCGTGGGCGCGCAAGTATTGGTTGCGCAGGTATACCTGCGCGACACATGGTGTACTTGCGCGATTCTCAACCAGCATTGAAATACTTGAGCGACTCTTTATTAAACCCTTTAGAATCCTCTTGAGGTTCTTCCAGAAAAGGGATGCGCAAGTTCTATTAAAGGAATAAGGCGGCGTGCAAGTGTTGATGAGTTTCAACACTTAGGCCTTCCTTCTTCTCTTTAGATCTTCCGTTCTAGGTAAGAAATTACCTTAGAAGTGTTCCGAAAGCTTTGAGAAGAGACTTGGGCGTCGGGAGCTTCAATACGAGTTTCTGAAAAAAGATCCTCTCGAATGGGGGGCCCACATGGTCTATTTATAGGCAGGAGAAGACCTCAGGAGGTTAACGGGCGGTTATCACTTAGGTCGCGCAAGTCACTTGCACGGCCATAAGGCGTCGCGCAAGTAGACTTGCACGACCACTAGGCGGCGCGCAAGTGTACTTGCACGACCATGAGGGAACTTGTGCGGCCTATGGGCAATGTTCTCCTTGTTCATCCCTTTGTCGATTTCTTGATGTTTCTTCAAAGGATGAATCACATTGGAATAAAGTATTTCCCTTTTTTCAGTCGTTAGACTCTGTGACGGAAAGGAGCGTCAACAAAAGTCCCCCCTCAGAGTTGGATCTGGAGAGAAAAGAGGATTTGAATCTGAGGTGAAAAGAAAAACAAGAAATCTGGCAGTTTAAAGTCATGCATGTCAGACATAAAGGGGTTAATGTTTAAGGTCGAAATATCTTTGACCGAAATGGATAAGAATTTACTAAATTCTTTGACAACTCATCTGAAAACATATTACCATACTCAAGTATTAGAGAAAATATGTAAACTATGGCTTAAGAATATTTGAATCTGAGGAATGATATGAAAAAGAGCTAAAAGGCATTAAAAGAAGTAGTTTCCACGAATGAAGTTACTATTATTTGACAAAAACCCGTTAGGGGGTTGAAATATGCAGGGCCACCTAAGGGCATTGGTTGCATGGTCAAATAAATAACATCTTTCGGCTGACAAGTCTGTTATGTAGACTGTTTATGCAAGGCCACCTATGGGCACGTGCTGCATAGTCAGGCAAAATAACTCTCAGAAATTTACTTTCCTAGTGCTAAAATCCAGTGAAAGTTTATGGAGATTCAAATTTTCTAAAGTATAGAGTTTGTTGAATGGAA
The DNA here is from genome assembly GCA_963277665.1 of Viscum album. NCBI lineage: Eukaryota > Viridiplantae > Streptophyta > Magnoliopsida > Santalales > Viscaceae > Viscum > Viscum album. The sequence continues at coordinate 1,543,259,826 of OY728153.1, read as the reverse complement.
AGAGGTACTTGAATATGGAGAAGATATTTCCGAACAAGAGTATCGAAAACTGGATGAATATCACTCCTATGAAGGTCTGACCCAAACGTAGGGAAGAAGAATAAACCATAGACTTCAATACTTTCAGATCATGAAAAAGGATATGGGACAAATATGTTAAGGATGGCTAATTTTTGTGGATCCCTACATACTGTCATTTAAGACAAATAAGGATAAAAGAGGCATTCTTCCCAAGAATGAAGTCACTATTATTTAACAAAACCCGTTAGGGGGTTGAAATATGTAGGGCCACCTAAGGGCATTGGCTGCATGGTCAAATAAATAGCATCTTTTAGCTGACAAGTCTGTTATGTGGACTGTTTATGCAAGGCCACCTATGGGCACATGCTTCATAGTCAGGCAAAAGAATTTTCAGAAGTTTGACATTTTTGTGATTAGAAGTCATGAAAAGGGTTATGAAGATCTGAAAATATTTAAGGTTAGGATTATAACACATAAATATGGGTATTGTCCAATGTATATAGAGATACATAGGTCAATGAAAACCATAATCATGTTGTGGCTGGGTCCTGAATTGAAACTTGGACTTCACTACGTATCTCATAAGAATGAAAATCAAGCCATACGTAGTTCTTGAAATGCAGTTTAACATCGTGCAGGATGAAATTATGAGTGATCTTAGTTTAGGGTCATAGAATTCGGACCATAATAATGAATACACAGTGTGTGTTTTCATGAGGACTTTTCAGCCAAGGGACTGAAAGTGAAATTTGGGGTTAGGCCCAAAAGACTTGGGACTGGATTCGAGGGATACTCAAATGTTCCTACGTATCCCATAGGGATGGGAATTAAGTCCACGTAGTTCTATAAATGCCCTTTGTACAAATTTGGTTCGTACATGTGAAGGGTGAAAGGGGACTTTAGTGCAATGATGGTTTAACCTGAGATAAAAAATTTAGGCATTATCATGTATGCACGTAGTTTTTTTGAAATGAAACATGATTGAAAAATCAATGTCAATAATAGTTCTCTCTCAAGTGAGGAGATCAAAGAATATTGTAGTTTATTGTCGTACCAGACAAAAGTGTTGTATAGTTTAACGTCGTATAACAAGGACGAAAGTGAATCAATGTAAAAAAATATTGATTCTAGGGGCGGTTTCACAAATCAACATCATAGGAGATGGTGGTGAACCGATGTAAAGAGATTATTTTTGGGCTTGAACCTTGGGAGGCTGCCTACATACCCAGCCTGGAGGGCAAGGATCAAAGTCCATGTAGTTCAATTAAAGAATGAATTAATGATCAAGTTGTTCTTGGGGACAACGATCTAATTAAAATGTTGTTGGGACTTACACATGGTTAGGGGCCCAAAGAGAGTGTTATGGTTGAGGTTTGCTCTAAGCTCACGTGAGTCATACTCAGTGTGAGAAACAAGAGGTAATAACAAACTTAACGATGCACAGTTTAATGTCATGTAGGACATATTTAGGGACTATGCAGTTTAATGTCTTGCAGTTAGGACTATTGGTGCTGCACAGTTTAGTGTCATGTAGCAGGGACAAAATAACAGTTTAATGTCATGTAGGACATATCAAGGACTTTCTGTACAGTTTAGCGTCATGTAGTTAGGACGATGGGGACAATACAGTTTAACGTCATATTGGACGAAAGGGGGATTGTGTAGTTTATTGTCATGCAGTAAGGACAAAAGAGTGTACCATTTTAACATCATGTCGGACGAAAGTGCGAATAGTTTAAGGTTATATGCATGGACCGTGAATGGTGCAGTTTAATGTCATACTAGACCTTTGAGATTATTTAGTTTAACGTCTTTCCGGACGTAAGGTACTTTTGTACATTTTAGCGTCATGTAGTTAGGACGTCACAGTTTAACGTCTTGCTGGACGTAAGGGATTTGCAAATAGTTTATGGTCATATACATGGACCGGGGATGATGCAGTTTAAGGTCATGTTGGACAGTTTAGGGAACTTTTTCACAGTTTAATGTCGTGTGGGACGAAGTTGTAGTTTAAAAGTCATACTGGACCATTGCTGTATAGTTTAACATCATATAGCAAGGACGAACTGGTGCTGCACAGTTTAGTGTCATGTTGTCGGGACATCTTCTTTTCTACAGTTTAATGTCATGTTGGACGAAAAAAAGGAAACTTTTTAACATTTTAACGTCATGTTGGACGATAGAACATTGCTGTACAGTTTAAAGTCATGTACCTAGGACTAAGGTGAACCAATATGAGGATATCAGTTCTGGGGACTTTTTACAGTTTATTGTCTTGCTGGGCGATGAAAGTGCACGCAGTTTAATGTCATTTTTCTAGGACACAATATTGTTTAATGTCATCTCGGACAAAATATAGGAACTTCTATACAGTTTAACATCATGTAGATAGGACATAATACAGTTTAGTGTCATGTAGTACATAATATAGTTTAATGTCATCTCGGACATATTTAGTTTAGTGTCATGTAGGACATAATATAGTTTAATGTCATCTCAGACATATTCAGTTTAGTGTCATGTAGGACATAATATAGTTTAATGTCATCTCAGACATATCACGAACCAATGTGACTGTTTTGGCTCTGGGAACAATATTTTGTGTTTATACAAAATACTTCTTCAGAAATATGGCATTAGTTGGAGTCGTGATGTGTTCTCCATCCATTGAGATTAGAGAATACGCTCCATTGGAGTAGACCTTATGTATTGAATAAGGTCCTTCCCATTTTGGTTCAAGCTTGGGAGGCTTCTTTCCTGGTATCATTGGTGCTCTGAGAACCAATACCAATTCTCCCTGAATGAATGAACGAAGACGAACTTTTTTGTTAAAAGCTCGTGCTATTCGATTCTGATAGATTTCCAAGTGGTGAAAAGTGCACAATCTTTTCTCATCTAACTGTTCCAATTCATTCAACCGCTTTTGGGATTGCTCATCTGTATATAAATGATCACAAATGGCTATTCTGAGTGAGGGCAATTGAACTTCAATTGGCAAGACTACTTCTGTTCCATATACCAATGAATATGGAGTTGACCGCGTTGCATTGCGAGTGGTAGTCTGATAATCCCATAAAGCATGAAAGAGTTTATCAGGCCATGAACTTTAATCTTTATCCACCATCTTTTGCAGTATATTTGAAAGATTCTTGTTGAAGGCTTCTATCTGGCCATTAGCCGCCGCATGATATCGAGATGAATGGTTGGACTTAATGTTGTATTCTTGATACAATTTCTTTACCTCAGAAGAACAGAAGTTGGTGCCGTTGTCCGTCAATATGGTATGAGGCACACCAAATCTAGTAATGATGTTAGACTTGATGAAGCTAACAATGCATTTAGAACTAACTTCTTTGAGAGGTACTGCCTCTGCCCATTTGGAAAAGAAATCAGTAGCAGTAAGAATGTACTTAAACTGCTTGGCCGTAGCTGAAGGGTAAGGTCCCACCACATCCATTCCCCATGTGGAAAATGGCCATGAGTATTTATCTGTATGAAGCAACTATAGAGGTTTATGAATGAAGTTGGCATATACTTGTCATGAATGACACTTCTTTGTGAAATTAACACAATCTTGTATCAATGAAGCCCAAAAGTATCCAAGCCTTCGAATTTGATCAGACAGTCTATGTCCAGACTGGTGGGCACCACAGACTCCTGCATGCAATTCTTTTATGACAACCATTGTCTCTTCACCATCAATACATCTAAAGAGAACTCCATCAAAACCACGTTTGTAGAGAATTTTCTCGAGGTGGTTTGGGCTATCATAAAGAATAAAATTGACCACACGTCGCCGGATTTGTTCTTCCTCGGCTCTATCAGGTGTAAGTGTTCCATTTTGAAGGTATTCCCTGATAGGTGACACCCATCCTGTAGTATGACCATACGGTTCAGGAATGAGACTAATTTCATTAATTTCCTCTGTTCTGACTTGAACATAAGGTGAAATTGCACTAAGGTGGGCAATACAGATGGTTGTCTCGTCCCGATTTGGATCTGCTAAAGTTGTGGCTATATTAGCCAGTGCATCAGCTTGAGCATTTTGTGATCTTGGGACATAAGAAAATGTCGGTTCTGAAGGGAATTCCGACATTAACTCTCTGACGTAATCATACAAAGGGATTAATTCTTCTTTTCTGATGGCATAATCCCCATTGACTTGTTTGATTACCAGGTCTAAATCACCTTTCACCTTTAAGTGATTCACTTGTGCTTGAAGCGCTAACTCCAAGCCTGTAATGAGAGCTTGGTATTCAGCTTCATTATTGGTAAGACCTTCCCACAACAAAAAAAAAATAAGGTAACACTGCCTTATCTGGAGAAATGAGCACAATTCCTAAACCAACCTTGTTGAATATAGGATTTTCCATTTTCTTCCCTGTTGGACTTCTAGAAGCACCATCAAAATACATTTCCCATGTTTGAGGACTCTCTTGAATAGAGAAAACTTCCTCATCAGGGAGTTCAATATCTGAATACGTGTCTTCCACTGAAGGATGTTCAGCCAGGAAATCAGCCAGAGCTTGGCCCTTAATTGCCTTTTGAGACACATACTGAATGTCGAACTGCTGTAGAATAACCTCCCACCTTGCCAGACGTCCTGTAAGCATTGGACGACTAAGGATGAATTTGAGCGGATTATTAAGAGATACCAATTGGACCTTGTGATGTTGCAGGTAGTGTCTCAGTTTCTGAACTGCAAAGATTAATGCTAAGCAGCACTTTTCAATACTTGAATACCGGGTTTCTGCTTCAAGCATAGTTCTACTGAGATAGTAGAGACTATTTTCATTCCCAGCATCATTCTTTTGAGCGAGAAAAGCACCCAATGATCGCTCTAAAGCTGTCACATAGAGGATAAGCGGTCTACCCTCAACATGTGGCATGAGTACTGGTGGACTCAAGGGGTATTTCTTGATAACATCAAATGATTCTTGACATTCTTCAGTCCACTGGTAAGTGACTCCTTTCTTCAATAATTTGGTAAAGGGTAAACTTTTTCCTGCCAAATTGGCGATGAAACGCCTAATATAGGCTATGTGTCCTTGAAGTCCTCTTAATTATTTCAAATTCTGATGAGGTGACATACCAAGGATTGATTTGGTCTTCTCAGTATCGACTTCAATACCACGATGGCGTACAACAAAGCCGAGGAATTTTCCTGAGGTTACCCCAAAAGCACATTTTAAGGGGTTCATCTTCAAATTATGTTGTCGAAGCTTGTGGAATATGACTTCCAAATCAGCCAAGTGATTAGAAAGTTTTTTGGATTTAACCACCAAATCATCTACATAGCATTCAACAAACTTCCCTAAAAGTGGTTTGAATATACGATGCATGGAGCGTTGATATGTTGCACCTGCATTCTTTAAACCAAAGGGCATCACCCGGTAACAAAACACACCTTGAGGAGCTCTGAAGGCTATATATTCCTCATCTTCTGGGGCCATTCGGATCTGATTATATCTGGAATATCCATCCATGAAATAAAGTACTTCATAGACAGCCATCGCATCAATTAAGTGTTCTGTAATCGGAACTGGGAAATCATCTTTAGGACAATACCGATTAAGATCTCTGAAATCGATGCAAACCCTAATTTCTACGTTCTTCTCCTTTACAGGGACAATATTAGCCAACCACTTGGGATATTGAACTTCTCTGACGAAGTTGGATTTGATCAGCTTATCCACTTCAGCTTCATTTTTGGAAGCATAGGTTGGGTGTGTTCTTCTCGCGGCTTTCTTAAAACCTCGATGTTCTTTTGGTAAACCCAAATGATGAGTAGCAACATCAGGATCAAGCCCAGGAATTTCTGTATAATTCCAAGAAAAAATATCTTTATTTTGCTTTAAAAATAAATATACATCTCTTGCTCTTCAAGGGTCATTGCCGCACTAATTAAAGTGGGGTGTGGATCTTTCTCTGTACCCAGATTTACTTCTCTGAGTTCATCCACAGTGGTAGAGATACCCTCTTCAAATGCTGGAGGAGCATCTCTATGATCTTCCTCTTCCTCTTCATCATGTGTTATTTCTTCCGTTTCTACTTGCAAAGTAGATGAAAAAACGAAATTCTCATGATCATAAGAGATGTCAAAATTTTCACATTTTGAAGAAAAGATTCCATTTCCGACCCTATTGATGATAAAGGGTCTTCTTTGGGAAATAAAGAGGAGATGATGGATTGAGAATCAACATCATTATTCACCTCTGGTGTTGCTATAACTTCTTCTGGCCTGATTAGCGAAGTAGAGACTTGTTGGACTTCAGGAGATGAAATGAAAATGTCACCACTTATGCTTTCATCATTTCTTGGTAGGTTACCAATTTATCCCATGTTGTCTGGCTCGATCGCCGTAATTGAAATTATGGATCTTTCCATAAGATTATTTTGATTTGGGACTATTTTGTCAATTTGACTGATAGGTAACACATAATCTGTACTCACATGTGAAAATTGATTTATTGTAATTTTCTCCAAACCATATGGAGCATTAACTTTGGTAATTTCCTTCATTGTAGATTTTTATATTCCCTTCATGTGATAAAATTCCGCCTCAATGTATTGAGACTCACATGTCTTGAACGGGGCTTTATCACCATACAATGTTCCAACTTGACCATCGAAACAGTATTTGAGACATTGATGGTATGATGAAGGAATAGTTGCATGCTGATGTAGGCAGGGTCTTCCAAGCAAGATATTGAAAGCTGAGTCTTGATCAACAATCATGAAATCCGAATTGGATACAAGATCTCCAAACTGAGTTCTGAGTGTAACTTCTCCCAGTGGTTCTTGATCATTTTTATCATATCCTTGTAACATCATGGTAGAAGGAGATAAATCAGATTTCGTGAGGCCCAATCGACGAAGTGTACGAATGGGCATGAGGTTGACTCCTGAACCATTGTCAATGAAAGCTCTTCGAACATCTATACCATTGACTTTTCCAGATAAGTACAAAGGTTTTATGTGCCCATGCACAACATCATCTTCATCTTTATCAGTAAAAGATATCATTGTATGGCATTCTACAGGATTATTCTCTATGTGATAGATTTCAGCTACAGGAATTTCAGCTTCAAACTCCTGAGGACTTGACAAAGCTTCAATGAGTGCTTCCCGAAGATCTTTTGGAAGATTCAAATCATCCAAAATTGATAACATGGCTGGTACTTGGGCCAAGTGTTTCAATATATCATACTTTTGATCTATAGGTATGCGTTTCCCAATAGGAATATGCGGTTTAGCAGGTACCTTGGAAGTAGATTCGTTGGAAGCTGATTCATCTTGTATTGAAGTTGGCAACATCCTTGGTTTTGGAAGATTAGACTGATTAGATCCATTTACTTGCTGAGATAAAGAAGATGGAACATTTAATCGGTCTTCCAAAATAACTGTGCCAAAACTGAGTTGGCCATTGGCAGAAGAACTTTCTTGTTCTTTTTGAGCTCGGTGAAAGGCTCTACCACGAGTTTCTGCTGCATATACAGTGCTCGCAGGGGTAAAATTAGAGTAGCGGCTTCGGAAAGATCCACGTCTTCCCCTGTATCCTGAACCTCTAGAACTTCCTCGGATTCCCTTATTTGATACAGGGAATTAAGGCTCATCAATACTGGAATATGGATCTGTTAATTGAATCATATTAACAGAACCAAAGATTAACTCTTCGTCTGATAAAGACTCTGCCTCGTTAGCCTGTTTAGGCGGTGCCGTTTGATGGGGCGGTGCCCGTGGCTTTGAAGTAGATGGCATGAAATCTGCCAGATTCAAAGACAATTTAGGCTTTGATACATACTCATCTTCTCCTGATTCCTCTTTCTTCTTTGAATTGTGCTGCCCTTTTCAGGATTTGTCTTTTGATGGAGGTTTTACTGCAGCTTTTGTAGGAGACACAATTGGCTTCTTCAATTGTGTTCGCAAAATGGAATGGGTCCGATTGATTGTCTTTCTGACCATCCAATCATCATATTTTTTTGCAGTTTTACTTTTGACTTCCTGTCGCTCGCCTCCTTCCTCTGTATCTGTAGCGGTAATACACGCTACATGAGCTGAAGAACCCTTCAATTTGACTTGTCCCAAGTCGACCATCTTTTGCAGGAGGCCTTTAAAGACAAAACACTCCTGGATGGGATGCCCCAACATTTGATGGAAGGGACAATAATTGGGATGGTCTTCATCTCCTTCCTTGTTTGGCCTCTTGGGCACTGGTAATTGAACAAAATTATTTTCCAGAGCTGAAATGAAGTAACCAGGAACTTACTCACTTCGGAAAGAGTATGTTTTACTCTTCAAACCCTCAAATTGTTTTCGTCGTTGATCTATTTGATCATTTGGACGAAACATCCTTTGTTGTTGGCGTTCAGGAGGTGGTGCCCTTCGAGAAGATGAAGGTTTTGAAGTAGAAATAGGTACAGGTGCTTGTTTAAGCATAACTTTAGCAGTTTCCGCTTTACCCATTCTCCTTCCTGGAGCTGATGGAATTATACGAGATTTAACCTTAGCCTGTATAAGGGAATCTTCAATCTGTTGAGCGATTTAAGTATGGTCTCGAAACCCTCCTGTGTATTTCACAGGGATCAATGGCGTGCGTAATTCATCACACAAATTTTCCACACAGATTGGCAACAGTTCCTCCTGAGGGAGTGCTAAACTCAGGGAATACGTTAATCCCTTCCAACGAGCAATGAAATCAGAGACTCTTTCATTCTCCCTTTGCTTGCAGTTTGTAAGATCGAAAATTGTCGTTTTTGGAAAAGTTGAGCTAAACTGAAGAAGGAATTTTTGACGAAGATCCTCCCATCCGATGACTGACCGGGATTGCAAGCTTGTATACCAGACAAAAGCTGGTCCTTGCATGGTTCGCACGAAGCATCTGAGTTTCACTGCTTCTTGCTGCTCTGGAGTTCCCATCATAGGATCACAATAAGACACGTAATGCATCAAATGTTGTTCAGGGTCGCCTGATCCATTGAATGTAGGGAAAACAGGGTTTCCAAAACTGGATGGAGGAGAAATTGAATCTACCCATTCAGGGTAAACTTTCTTTTCAGGTTGAACTTGCGCCTGTTTCCCTTCCATAGTTTCTAACCGAGCTATTAATGACTCAATAGTAGTTATTAACTTTTGAGAAACATCAGGTTGAAGTTGGTTTTGGGTAGGTGCAATGAATGGAGCTTGGACAGACGTGGTGGTTGGTGCTGCAACTGATGGTAGTGCTGCCAATCATTGTTGTGTTTGACCCATAGGATTAGACCTCTGAGGGTGTACTGATAAAGGAGGATATTCCTGATACATCTTAGTAGTTACAACAAATTCCTTCGGCTGTCGGACATCATCATTCTTAAGAAGAAGACTACTCTGAAGTAGTTCTGCATTCAACCTTCTTAATTCTTTCATTTCTTCCTCCTGTTGTGCAAACCTTTTCTCTAATGAGAGTGACTGACCTCCTTCAGAGGAAGGGTGAGAAATAACCTGATTATTTCCTTTCCCCTTATTGGATCCTTTTCGAAGAGGGGGAAGTGGGTTACTTGAAGAAATACTCAGATTTTGGGTAAGCCTTTGATTACGTGTGCGCAAACCTTCTTCATTTAGGTCTGTGTGCACAACTTCTTGAGCAGGAACCTCTTCGTCTTATCCCTCTGATTGAGCCTCATCCGGTGAATCAGCAGCAACGACATTGATGACATTAATGGATGCATATTGCATGGAATCCTTTTTATCAGCATTTCTATGATATTGTCTTCTTCCATGTCCATGATGAGACATGAAATTCCGTTGACTTGATCCCTCAAGAACTTCATGGAGAACCATCAATTGGAGAGAATCTCCTGATATCTTGGCTCTTCATTCCTTTTGATTTTTATTCCCTAATCGAGAGAATACTGAATTTCTCTGAGGGAGGGATTGAGGATTTGAAAAATTCCCCAGTCTGCTTCCGCTCAACTCCTCGAATCCCATTTGTTGACTCTGAGGGTTGGGTTAGAGAAGTCCCCAGTATGACAAGCTGGGGTGTCTCTTGACATGCTATGTCTGAGATCTTCATAAAATCTCTCTTGATCTTGAGAATCTTAGTTTGGAAATTAGCTGGATGCATTAACCTGTATCCATTTTTATCACCTGGTTCAACAGACCGTTGGATGATTTCCGAAACTTTTGTCATTTGATGATGTGTTTGCTCCAGACGAGAGGCTTGTGAAATATTCTTGCCTGCCTGATGTAAGAGCAATTCAACAACTTGTTCTCTATATACTTGATTTTGAGAGGAACTAGTTGAAGCCTGTTCTTGAGCAAGCTTTTGATTATGAACAAAGCCCATTGACTGTGGCTGGCCATGGGCAATAACATTGCATGAGACCATTTTCGGCGGGCTTTGCTGGCTGGAAAGCACTGTGAAATGTAGTGCTCCGTGAACACCCCATCCTCTGATATGAACATCAGATGGAGCATTGGCAATTAACTGACGCAATTTTCTTAGTGCGCCAAGGCATGAGCGTTGAAGGGTTCTCTGTTGCTTTTCAGCCTTCGGATACCAAGAGACTGATAGAGATGCCAAATCAATCTGACGTTGTAGCCCTTCTATTATTTTAAGATTATTTTCACATTCATCATAAGATAATACATTCTTCTTTAATTGACAAAGAGTTTTCCATATGTTGAGACGAATATCATGGATTCCATAATCCGTCAACATATTTGGAATGCCATACTGGGAGTCAGCCTAAGGCCAACACATGACTGGTATTTCACCTTTTGCCAGTTTTTCCCCCATGTTCAGCATTTCCTCTTTATCATTAAATGAAGATTCTTCTACCTGTTTTGACTAGAGTTGGTGTTTCCTTGTTGCTTCATCGGATTCAACAAGATTGGTAGAGAGATCATTAATCAAACTAGAAGATGCAGGACTTAGGGGTGGTTCGGAGAATGACCTACACCCTGGGCTATCTTCTGACTGAGAAAGTATTTCACTTGTTAGCGATAAAGCATTAGACATGACTGGTTTCGCATTTGCAAGTGCCTCAAGATAAGAGGGCTTTCTCGGTACTACATTATCCACTGGAGTATTTTCCAGGCAATGTGTATCACTACTTCGGAGAGGACTTTCGCAGCGATGTTCATCATCTTGGGGAGGACCACCATAATGGGTTACAACAAAAGATGAAATCTCTTGCTCCTTGGTCTTCTGACCACACAGAGGGTTCCTGTGGCTCTCATCTGAAGAAGAAACTTCAAGATTGACCGAACTTTCATGAAGCAAGCCTTCATGAGGAAGTGTCTGTTGAAGACCTTCAAAATTAATGTTCCCGTTATTGGGAACTGAGGGAGTAGAATCTTGAATTCCGACGGATAAATGTCTGAGGGCTTCAAGAACTCCGGCATCGAGCAAGGCCTTCTTGCAGATTGGCCTTTGATCTCCTGACTGTGCTGGGCAGATCTTTTTCTTAGATGCCTTCTTACTCACTTTAGAAACCACTTGTTGACGAAAGTGGTTACTCTGAGCAGGTGTATGTGCCTGATCAGGAAAGATGGTCAGTTTAGGCTGACGATCTCCACTCAAATCAGGTGTATGTGCCTGACTTGGTTGTCCGTATTATATGGGGGAGTATGCCCCATAACCCTCTTGGACTGGAACAGATGTGTGTGTCTGTTCCGGAGTGAATCGTTGATGTGTCACTCCACTGCTAGGGATAGATTTATGTGTCTGTCCCTGAGATGATGCTGAAGCTATTATGATATCCTGGAAAACATCCAGAATATGAGCAGGAATTTGCTTATGCTCTTTCACCATTGAAAAAATATGTTTGGTGACTTCATCCGCCGGAATGGGGATATACGTCCATTCCGGGCTTGGAGTAGGTGTATGTGCCTGCTCCTGTCCTCCTTTTCCTGTCAGTGAATCCTGACAGTACTCAAGTGTGGAGGCAGAGAGTTGAGTCTGCCTCTTGTTTGTCGTCGGGGCTTTCCGACTGACTTCTCCGTGCGCTACCAAGAGAGACTATTTGTAGGCTTGATTAGTACTAGCAGGTGTATGTGCCTGCTGATTACACTTTGTCAAACGCGGTTGACGAGATCCATCATATGTAGTCAGACGAGCCTGCTGACTAACTGGTGATGTATAAGTAGGTGCATGTTCCTACCTATGGTACTCCGCCGGAATTGCCTGGCGGGATTGGCTTGATGCTTCCAGACGAGTCTGCTAGACAGCGGAATTAAAACGGGCAGGTGTGTATTCCTGCTCGTTGTTCTCCACCAAGTTAGGTTGGTGGACTCCATCATATGTAGTCAGGCAAGCCTGCTGACTAACTGATGATGCATAAGCAGGTGTATGTTCCTGCCTATAGTGCTCCGCCGGAATTGCCTGGCGGGATTGGCGTGATGCTGCCAAACGAGTCTGCTGGACAGCGGAATTAAAACGGGCAGGTGTGTATGCCTGCTCGTTGTTCTCCACCAAGTTAGGTTGGTGGACTCCATCATATGTAGTCAGGCGAGCCTGCTGACTAACTGATGATGCATAAGCAGGTGTATGTTCCTGCCTATAGTACTCCGCCGGAATTGCCTGGCGGGATTGGCGTGATGCTGCCAGACGAGTCTGCTGGACAGCGGAATTAAAACAGGCAGGTGTGTATGCCTGCTCATTATTTTCCACCAAGTTAGGTTGGTGGACTTCTCCGGAGATGGCAGGGATGACAACCTGCCTATTGTTAACCGGATTCCGTCTCTGGCGGTTCATCTTGCCTGCTCGGGTTCGAGGAACCTGAGCTGAATGCCTGGAGTCGGTACCCTCATCATGTTGAGGGCACACTACCGCACGAGTCTGGCGGCGATTGTTGATGGGAGCCCTCAGGAAGGACTCCTGTCTTTTTGAATTAAGGTCCCGAGGGACCTGCTCATTCACTTCCTCAGAGTAAGGGAGTGAATGGAAATTGTGTTCTGGGGATAATGACCTGAAACGGTTGGAGACGGTAGTCAGCACCGCCTGCTTCTTGATCGCTGGCCGCCGTTTTCCGGACGACCAGGTAGAGTTGTTAACTTGGAGGGCTTGACGAGCGGCCTCCAGAGTTGGTATAGTACCGTTGTGACGGTACTCCTTAACCAGTGCATTAGAAACCCAGCGTTGAAGATGATGAGTTGGTGATGTCATCCTCAGAGCGGACGACGTTCCAGAAGCAGTAGCAGCATTGGTTTTCACAGCAGCAGACCTCACAGTAGAGGTGTTCACAGCAGCAGTATTCAGAGGGGTGAATTTAAGGAAAGCCATTTTGCAGAAGATCTTGAGAAAAGAGTGCCTGTTCCATATAACAGACATAATCAAGATGAATCTGGCCACTGCATCTTTTGGATGGGCACATGTCAATGATTGATTTGTTGGCCCAAGGGGCCTAACAAATAAGAATAACATCACTTTAACTTGGTTAAGGATTCACATCGGGTTCACCATTATTTGTTTCGCACGGATTTCGGGGATGACCTCCTGGATGGGAGATTCAAACGTTCTGATCGGTTTCTAGCAGGTTTGTTCGTAGAACCAGAAACATCCAATGATTCCACATCCGTTTGGACCTACTTTCCAAAGGTAGGCGCTCATTAGTTTGTAGAATAATGAGGCTTAGGAATTTTCATTGGTCGAGAGGATGGGAGGTCGGACTCATCACACCTTTTTGAGGGTAATTATTTTCTACTCTGAGACTCTCTTTATAGATTTAAGTTATGTTCGTTAATCCTTATTACATTACCAAGTATAAAATGAGATTTCCTTTAGTTTTAACAATCAATGATTAAATATGCAAGAAATTTAGAGAATATTTTATATGTATTCGAGGTTCTTCATCAATAGAGAATCATCTATATCTGTTTAGAGATTCTTGGTCAATGGTATCCTTCAAAACATTTATATAAAAGTCTCTTGGTCATTATGATGACCAGGCTGGTTTTAAAGCCACTCAGTGGGGCACTTGAAGTTTATCGTCATTCAGAAGGACATGGATTATTTCAAAGTTGGGATCGAACCCATAAATGGGCTACCTACGTATCCTTTGTTTTGGAAAAGGAATCAGAACCCACGTAGTTTGAGTAATGGAGTATGATGTTTATGATTGATGGCTCAAAGAAGAATGTCATAATTAATTTTACACTCTAAGCTCACGTGAGTCATGCTCGGTGTGAGAAACAAGAGGTATTGGTAAAAATTAGACAATTGTGCCATGAAAGATGAAATCATAAGAAATTGTTTGGGGCTTATGTATGTATGACTGCCCAAATAGATGAAGGTTTAGGATTTACTTTTACGGAGAAAATCCATGAATAGGGTCCATAAAGGCATATGTGCTTCATGGAGATTTGAATACTCTAATCTTGGGGCTTACTCCTAAGGAGGATGCCCAAATTAGGAGGGGACTTATGATTGGGGCTTACTCCTAAGAAGGATGCCCAAGTATTTGAGATTGGGGCTTACTCCTGAAGAGGATGCCTAAGTTAAAGGATTATTATTGGGGCTTACTCCTGAGGAGGATGCCCAAGTTTGGGAACATTAAGAATTTGGGGCTTACTCCTGAGGAAGATGCCCAGATTAAAGGATTTATAACTGGGGATTATTTATGAAAAGGAGACCCAGGTTAAGGATTCTCTCATCTTAAAAGGATGAGGTTGAATGAACGAACTCTCAATCTTTGGTGACATAAAGATGTATAAATCACTAGGTATTGAGAGATATTCCACCGAATTCCTTTCAGATAAGGAAGTAAAATCAAGAAATCATGCCATAAATGGCTTTGAAGAGTATCTTGAAGATTGAATCTTGAATAAGAAAGGTGAAATGGCTTAAGAGGGGTAAAATGGGCAAGATGGGCACCCAAAAAGGTAGGGGAACACAAGTCTTAAAAGGCGCGCAAGTCTTGCGTGGGCGCGCAAGTATTGGTCGCGCAGGTATACCTGCGCGACACATGGTGTACTTGCGCGATTCTCAACAAGCATTGAAATACTTGAGCGACTCTCTATTAAACCCTTTAGAATCCTCTTGAGGTTCTTCCAGAAAAGGGACGCGCAAGTTCTATTGAAGGAATAAGGCGGCGCGCAAGTGTTGATGAGTTTCAACACTTAGGACTTCCTTCTTCTCTTTAGATCTAACGTTCTAGGTAAGAAATTACCTTAGAAGTGTTCCGGATGCTTTGAGAAGAGACTTGGGCGTAGGGAGCTTCAATCCAAGTTTCTGAAAAAAGATCCTCTCGAAAGGGGGGCCCACAAGGTCTATTTATAGGTAGGAGAAGACCTTGGGCAGTTAACGGGCGGTTATCACTTGGGTCGCGCAAGTCACTTGCACGACCATAAGGCGTCGCGCAAGTAGACTTGCACGACCACTAGGAGGCGCACAAGTGTACTTGCGCGACCATGAGGGAACTTGTGCGGCCTATGGGCAATGTTCTCCTTGTTCATCCCTTTGTCGATTTTTGATGTTTCTTCAAAGGATGAATCACATTGGAATAAATTATTTCCCTTTTTTCAGTCGTTAGACTCTGTGACGGAAAGGAGCGTCAACAATTTCCCTTTGAAATGTAATAACATGAATCTTCTTATCTTAATGATATTTTATTCTTCATGTAATATTATTTTTTATGGGGATTATGATTCAATTTCTCTAAAGTTGTAACGGTTTATTTATTCAATCTCATCATAAATTAAGAATTTTTTAGATTATTCTTATATTGATAAATTATTAGGATCCATATCACTAGAAAACTCATTAAATTTCATTTCCTTTGGTTATCATTTATATCTTTATGTATTAGTACCATTATTCAACTCTTTGGTACATAAGATAATTAAGAATATACATTAAAGACAACCTAACATTATTTATCATTTCTGTTAGTAATATATGTTACTTAAAATAGATGGTCACAAAAAATATTTCCCAAAAACGTTTTAGTACTATCATGTGATGTTTAAAAAACATTCAAACACTTTTTTTTACCATTTTAAAAAGATTTTTGAAAGGAATGTTCGTGTCTTTTTAAAATCCATAAGCATTTTAAAACATTTAAGGTGGAAAAAATGTTATTAATGTATGGAATTACCTATCATCATAAATATTATTCCATAAATATTCCATTAAATGTATTCAATTATATTTTTTATAGAAAATATTTCCCCCATATTATGAAATTTTGTTGATTTTAGTGTGTTTTTTAAACAGAAATATTTTAAGAACTTATTTTTGATTACAATGTGATTTGATTAATTTTAAAATATTACTTTATATGTTTTCAAAAGTTAATTTTCAATGAAAATGATTTCAATGATTTTATACTCTCATTATAGGTTTTCAAATCCATTTTCTAGGAAAAATGGTTTTTCAAAATTCTTTTGACCATTATTTATCATTTTTAAATGTTTTTGAAATATTTTCAAGTATACTTTATATGTTTTTAGGGATATTTTAAAATAAATAGGTTTTAAAAAGGCTTTATTATTAAAAAAATATTATTTTAAGAAGAAAATATATTTTCATCAATAATTTTTTTGAAAGAAATTATAAAGCATTCATTATTAGAAAAGATTTCATAAATATTTTTATGAAAAGTATTTTCAGTGAATTGAAATTTTCTTTAAGAAATGATTCTTATGATATTTAAAAATCATTCTCCATCAATGATAGAATGCACTTTTATAGTTTATGCATTGTGGGGAATGTTATACAAGGTTCCCATTCATATTATTTCTTTGAATAGTATATGTATTGATGGAATGATGTTCATGAAAACCATTTCTCTTTAATGGGTTCAATCATTATGAAACTCATTTCTCTTTCATAGGTTATATATACATCAAAAATGCTTTATATCATGTGTTATTATTTGATTAAATAATTATGAAACCTATACATTTTATCCGTGTTATGATATGATGGCATTTTTTAGACACATTTTATTTCATCGGTTAAGATATGATGTTTATGAATCCCATATATTTTTACGGGGCATGATATGATGATTTTTTATGATATTATGGCATATTAATGTATGATTTTATTATGAGATGAGTGGGAATGATCCCTACCTACAATTAATTATTTAAATATTTCAATCTTATGAGACAATGATGGGACTCATGCTGAGGGGCTTGATCCACTATGGAAAATGGGGAAACCGGATCCACTATGTATAAAGGGGAAACCCAATTCACTATAGAAAGATATTGATTACTAAGATATTATGGGAATGTGGGGAAATATGATCCCTAATAAGAAAAGTACTATGATTGGGGATGGTGGTTTTTTTCTTCCCATTAGGTGTTGTCCCCAAAAACTTCCCTGATACATTTTGTCAATAATCCCAGAAATATGGAGAATGATTTTATATGGCTATGATTACACCACAAAACTATGTATTATGCCAATTTTATGCCCTCACAACTCATGTTCTCTGATTTCCTTATGATTCGTGTGTTATAAACTACAAATATTTATTCCATGAGTCATTATAATGATATTTGATATGTAGGTTATGATCTTATATTTTTATGATCATATTATCATACCCTTATTACCATGTTATTCATAAAAATCTCCCTTGAATACCCTTAATAAGCATTTTACCTCACCCCTTTCAAATGTCTCTTTCCCTATGTGATGAAGAATGGTTTTAAGTAGGAGTAGTAAAGGTAAATAGCTTTATAAGAGATGTTGAATATCATTAACCAAGTTAGAATATTACACTTCCATGATACTAAAGATAGTAAACTATTATGGTCCTTGGGAATGTATTTTTTAAGTTGATGAATATTCATCTAAACTAATATAATATCTATATATGTTAATATTGTTTTGTAATAACATTGACCATAGTAAAATTACCAAATTCATTTTGATCTTTGGAACAAGATATCCAAAAAACACCCTAAGTGAACTTAACTAATTAATTAGTTTTTATAACATGGTAATAAGTGAAAGAAGTAGAATTATTAACATAAAAATGGTAATAAATAAATTAACTAATTTAAATATAATCATTATTTTTAAATATAATGAACATTTATGATGTCTTAGACTCAAGGTAAGATACTTTATTTTGAAAATTAAATTTTTTTGTTTTCCTTAATGCTCTATTTTTCATCCATATCCATAATATATATATTTAATTATAATGGATTTTTTACTATAACTATATGATTGTTTAATGTAATTTTTAGAAATGTTTGACATTATAAAAAATAGTTTTGAAGGAATATTTATTCGCCTTTTAAATTCTTTTAAATTTTTAATTTTTCTAACCAAAATACTAATGGATTGTTTCTTAATATATACAACAAGAGTGGATTTCCCCACCATTATGATGCCTCAATGATTTTAATTTTACATTATAATTTTCAATTGTAATTATCATCGAAAATTATTTCGTTATTATCTAGGTAGTTTCTAGATTTTTAAATTGATTACTATGAAAAAAATGTATTTAAATATGTGAATGTTTTTTACATGGGTTTAAAAGATTTTTTCATGGGTTTTAATCAATATGTGGTCCTTGAGCATTGTTTTAGAAGATTTCATCCCCCATACAGCTCATGGGTTGGCCCATAATAAATTATACGTTGGGTTCACCCACATAGTGCTCCAATGCATTTGGTTCTCAAGATGTTGAAGTCTACAGTATGATAATTATATTTATACATTTCCTGGGTTATCATGTTCTTTAATACACTAACTATTTTCTATATTTTAATTTCCCTTTCTGAGATTTTTATGATCATATTTTTTAAACAAAAATTAATGATTAATAGGGAAATGGATGAGGTCGATTAAGAAATGGTTGTGATTTTCAACTAAAAGTTATTATGTTTTATTTTAATGTTTTTATTGGAAAATTTATTACTATAAATAATTGTCCACTTATAATGTCTTGGTTGACTATGTAAGAGTTTTTACTATTTCATAAAAAATTTATTCATAATGGTCTTAATAAAAATTAAGTGAATTGTAGATTAAAATCAATATAATATATTATGTTTGAGTCATGGCCTTTATAGTTTGTATTAGTGTACTATTTAAATATCTTTTTTGATTATTATGTTTTAATGTTTGGTAATATGAAGACTTATGAATACCATTGTAGAATTATAATTTTAATATTGATCTCAAGTTCAATGTCATAGAAAAAGTATTAATTTTTTATATAGTGTATTAATAATATTATTAAGATTATTTTTAGAAACAATATTGGAGATAGAACCCTGAAGTTTAGTATAGTTTTTATCTAAAATGTTATCTGATGAATAATTTCATTAATTTTAGTGGACAAAATTTTATAGGTATTAGTATCTTTTATGTCTTATAAGAACTCTAATTTCGATATAGGTGTGGTGTTTTTACATTTTTGAGGATGTTTATCATTTTTTGGGAATGTTATTCAAAATATATTAATATATTTTTAGTAAATGTACAACCAATTGGTTTGATAAAAACACATCACATTGGTATGGTAATGGGAATTGAAATCCCAATTGAATGGATATAAGGGTGAAATACCTACAACTAGCTTATATGATGTTCTGGTTAATATGAAACCATTTTTTAATTTAATGAATTTAAATTTAATGATTCATTTGTATTTTAGAATACATGAATTGTCATATAGATAATTATGGGATTTTTAATTTATTTAGTGATTAATTGATTAATGTTGTTTTGAAATAAGATAACTACAATTTTGGAGAACATTATAGGGTTATGTTAAATATAATACCATGGTATTTCATTTGAGGGAAAAAGGTTAATTTTTTTTTTCAATAATATATTATTTTATTGTTTCTTTATGTTGATTTATTATCTTTAATGAAATTTCTAGCATACCACAAGGATTATATGATTAATACATATACTTTTTGGATTTATACATTAATACTGTTAATTATATTTGGAGTAAAATGTTATCTAGGAAAATCCATTGGATTTATCTAAATTATTATTTGTCTAGAATATTTTTGGGAATTTTTAGGATTGTTTTTTATTAAATAATATAGTGTGGGTTTTGGGTATTAATGTCGAATTCTTGTGATTAAATGTACTTAAGATTTTTTGGAGGTTTATTCCATTTGGAATTATCTTACCGTATCTTAAACATTTTTGTGTTAGTTAATGATTAAGGAATAGATGAATGGATTGTTATATTCCTATGGATTTTGTGATCTGTAGAATATGATTCTAATGCTTCAGTCATAAAAAATTCATCTTGAATACACATCATTTTGAAAAAAAAGAATATATTGTGGTGGAAATTTATAAAAGGTTGAAAGTATACTTGTTAAGTAATTATACATACTTATGATCTAAGTAAATGTAGTAAAATAATTCCAAATCATTATGAAAATTATTTTGAAACATAAATTTTGTTGGTTTAATATTCTAATTGAGAAAACATTTTTCTTTTAACCAATAATAAATTTATAGTTTTCTGATGTCCATCCTTTTCCTGGTGAACTTTTCAATAACTCTTTATCTGTCTTATAGTGTTATTTTTTTCAATCATATCCATGTTTTCACTTCCCCACTAATGTTATCGTATTTTTAATCATAGTGATGTGTTATTATAAATAACATTTTTTATTATCGTTATTCATTTTCATGTGGATGTTTTACTACCCTTTTTTATAATGTGGGACTTCATTAATGGTATATAGAGTAGTCACACCCTAGTTACCAATCATGAGTTAATATTATGATGAATTAATTCATTAAAGAGGGAGAGAATACAACATCCTGATATATTAAAATTTAACACTTTGTTTGACTGTGTAACACCCCTAAGACATTTCAGTATTTTCATTTTAGAATAAAATTTATTTTTTTCAATATTTATTTATTTTCAACACCATGTTAAGAATATGCTACGCACAACATTTAATAAGCTTGTGTTACACGAAAGAATGAGTTTCACCACATTTTAACAAGGAAACTACTTTAAAGAAAATTATGCCAAATTATTAATTTTTTTTTCAATATAAAATATATTTTTTATTTTTGAATATCAAAATTATCTTACGGTTAATTTATATTAATTTTCTAAGAATATCTTTATTTTTATGAATAGTGATAAATACTACATTTTAGTTAAAAATGTCTTTTCATTTATATAATTATTAATGTTAAATTATTTATTTAATTTTTTTAATGTAAAAATTGATCAGATATATATATTAATCAAAATTTGGACATATAGGACCTCGGGACACCCTGATTGGGGAGGGGTGAATCAGGGTGAAAAGTTTTTCTTTTAAAAACAAGGATCTTCTTCCCACGTTGGTAGGAACTAGTTAAACCTATATGATGTATCTGATCAGCAATGAAACATTCACATGCAAAGAGATGACACATCAATTTTAACTTGGTTCACCGCTAAGGGATACGTCCAAGGAGCATACACCGAAAAGTTTCTGGTCATACCAAATTCCACTATTCTTCAATAGATGTGAATTACAATGTTTTGGGCATAGTCACTCTGTTCTAGGATCACTACCTTTACAAAAGATCTGGGGTAGCTTATTGCGTCCCTCGGGTCACTCCCGTTGACTCCCCTTAGATAACTTCCTTTGGTGAAGTCACACTTGGTTTATAGATGTGATGGTCTCTTCATCATCGCCAATGAATTCATCTTCTGTTGTAATTAGATGCTCTGTTTAAGTCCAACATACACCCAAGGAAAAATCTCACATTTCACCAACGGTATCGGGATAAATTGCATTTTTCACGTTGCCTCAGAAAGACCGTTGTACTTCAACAACACCCGGTGCTCTTCCCCAAGACGGCGTGCAAGTATCAAATCTGACAAACATGTTTCAAGAGGGTTCTCAAGTCCAGCTCTACCACTTGCGCGACATACACTTCTTCAACTTCAAACTTACACAACTTACTTCCTTCTACACCCAAGACGATTTTGGCGCGCAACTGTGATCTGTCCCACTTCTTCAAATTCTGGCGTGCAATTGTCACCACACCACCTGCACGACACCTTCTACACCAACTCCAAACATGCGTGACTCAACCCCTTTCTCGCCCAAACCACCTTGGACGCACAACAAACAACTGTCACACAACTTCAACTTGTGCGACCCACCACCACTTGCGCAACCACTACACCTGTGCAATGAGAGCTCGAAAAATCTCTAAGTCTTGAACTTCATTTCAAATGAGGATGGGAGGTCCTCTATTATAGGAAAACTAGACACCCTGTGTGGTGGAATGCAAGCCTCCTCTCGGTGTGCAAGTTCTGGCACGCTACTCCAACAACTCTAGCCTCTGTCGCACTACTCGCTTACTCGACTAAACCAATACTTGCGCGACCATCTTTCCTTTTCCATATTCAGAAGTTCTGATCTTGAAAAACATATGGCGCACAACCTTCCAATCATCCTAGGCACCGGCATGAAATTCCTTTCTTGGTGTGCAAGTCACTTGTGTGACACATATCCGACGCACAAGTCCCTTTCCAAAAAAAACACTATTTTCCCCTTTTGTCAATTTTTTAGGTCCAGAAATTTGCCAATCACTAGAAAATGGTGCCACCTTCAATACAGTTATTTGCGTGACCTTTACGAGTACTCTACTGGTACACATTCTGAACTTTCTCTGAGGGTTGACAAAAAACACAAACCATACATCAATTCATCCATAGATGACCATGGTTCCAACAATCATCCCCTTTGGGTTTGTCTGAAATCAGTAAATAACTTCAATAGATAACCATCCACATGCAAACCAAAAAAGAAAGAATCAACTCAGCCAACACTCTAAGTCTACGCGAGTAATGCTCAGTGTATAAAACAAGAGAGAAAGCTTCAATTGGGTTCTCGTCCAATGAATTCCTTCCCATCCTATCACTGACACGGAATTCTCAATGTGTCACAAAGGAATTAAATTCCTGAATTTATTCTTTTCTCCCCCATTGACAATAAACCCAAAGAACAGAATTTTTTCATTTTCCAGCTCAAACCACACTCCCCCTAGATAGTATCTCCCCCACAAACCTGCATTTCATCCTTAAACAGATTAAAAACAGTTAACATAACTATTGAGAGGGGATTTTCAAAACCTCCTTATGCACTAGGAGGTGGCTGAACACCAAGGTTGAACCATTGTTTCTCAAACACAGCCATTGACAGTGGATTAGTTAGGATATCATCCACTTTCTCATCAGTTCCCACGTGATCCATTCTAATTACACCTTGTTAAACTTTCTCATTGATAATGTGATACCTAATTTCAATATTTTTTCAACGAAAATGATGTACCTGATTCTTCGTAAGATCAATTTTACTCTTATTATCACAGTAAATCACCATTGGTTGCTTTACCTCATCACCAATATCTATGAATTGTGGCTTCATCCATAGCATTTGAGTGCATGCTTTTGTGGCAGAGATATACTCAGCTTCAGTAGTACTAATATAAGAAAATTATTGTTTCTTTCTCAACCAGCCAACACATTTATTCCCAATATAGAATGCTCCACCACTGGTGGACCTTCTATCCACAACATCACCAGCCCAGTCATTATCATAAAATACTAATAATTCAATGTTCCTTACTGCAGCAAATTATAAGCCTCAATTGTGAGTACCTTGAATATACCTCATGATTCTTTTTACTGCTATCATATGTTCCCCCTTTGGATTACTCTGGAAGCAGACTGCAAGACATGTGGAAAACACAATATCTGGCTATGTCGCTTTTAGGTACAGTAGGATCCCAATGATCCTCATGTACATGGTGGGATCTATAGAGGTCTCATCTTCATGATTTCCATGTTTAGTTCCAACTGCAATAGGAGTTGACATTGGTTTGGATTCATGCATATTAAACTTCTTCAGCAACTCTCTTGCATAATTTTCCTGAGAAATGAATGTGTAATCCTTCTTTGGAATAACCTGAAGCCCTAAGAAATATGTGAGCTCCCCAATCATAGACATTTAAAATTATGATTTGATGTGATTGGAAAATTCATCCACTGATTTTTGCCTGATGCCACCAAATATGATATCATTAACGTAGATTAGAACCATGAATTGATCTTTTGGAGAATTGTTCACATATATATTGTGATCTACTCCTCCACTTTTGAATTCCAGCTTCTTGAGATAAGAGTCCAGCTGAGATTACCATAGATGTGGTGCCTGTTTCAAGCCATAAAGTGCTTTCTTTAGTTTACAGACCTTTGTTTCATCAGTACCACGATGAAAACCTAGTGGTTGTTCAATGTAAACTTCTTCTTTGAGTAAACCATTTATGAATTTTGTCTTGACATCCATTTGATAAAATTTATATCCTTTTTAGAGAGAAATGGAAAGGAACAGCATGATTGACTCCAGGCTAGCCACTGGATGAAAGGTTTCTTCAACATCAACACCTTCAATCTGGGAATATCCCTTAAATACCAATTGAGCCTTGTTTCTAATAACACTTCCATGATCACCAAACTTGTTATTGGAGATCCATGGTGTACCAATCACATTGTGACCATTGGGTCTCTGAACAAGATCCCATGTATGATTCTTGTCAATCTGATCTAACTCTTCATTCATGGATTTCGACTAAGATTCATCCTTTGTAGCTTCTTTGAATGAGGATGGCTCCATAACTGACAGAAATGCAGATTGTGTGTTATTTCCCATCCTACTTGTTTGAGTGGGTGCACTCCTATCCCCAATTATGTTTGATGGGTCAATCTCAACTCTATGATTTCTCTTGTGTGGTTCAGTTTCATTCTCTCCAGCCATAGTTTCTTCTTTAGATTCTTCTTCTGAGTTAACATCATGATGTGACTACTGAGTGTTTTTTACAGCTTCCTCTATTTCTGTATTTGTATTTTCTCTATGTTCACTTTCTTCCTCACTTTCTATCACATCAGTATATGACTTCCTTGAATCAATAGTGGTTTTCTCTTCGATTATCATAACATCACTTCTTTCCACAATCTTTCTTAATCGCTTGTTTAAACACTTGTAGGCTTTTCTGTTTATTGGATACCCAATAAATATTCTTTCATCAGCATTGTCATGAAAATTCCCTTGATTTCCTTATTTATTCCGGATGAAACATTTACTTCTGAAAACCCGAAAGTGTTTCAACAAAGGCTTCCTTCCATGCCACAATTCATATGGTGTCTTCGTTTATCCCATATAAAGCCCTGTTTGATTCTGAATGTGCACTGTAGCTTCAAAAGCTTCCTTCCAGTAATGGCGAGAGATACCACTCTCAATCAGCATGGTTCTGACCATATTGTTGACCTATTGATTTTGGTGATCAACAACCCCATTTTACTGTGGAGTTCACCCAACGACTACCTCATATTGTATTCCATGTTTTTCTAGGTAATTCTCAAACTCAATGAACGTGTATTGCCCTCCATTGTCAGATCGCAGGACTTTTATTGTAAATCTAGTTTCATTCTCTGCAATCCTATGATAAGTTTTCATGAAATCAATTACTTTTCACTTCCTTTGAATCACCATTACACAAGACATTCTACTATAATAATCAATGAAAATAACAAATTACCTTTCTCCATGAGTTCCAAAAACATTTATCAGCCCGCATACATCTATATGAATTAGATCAAGAAGATGGGATGACCTTTTCTTCTTTTACTGATATGAACTGCAGACCATCTTCCCACGAATGCAAGTATCACAAGACTTTTCATGCTCACGTATTAGGTTGGGAATGTCCATGACAATCCTAAATTTTTATATTTTCTCCATGTCTTGTTGATTGATGTTTCCCAGTCTCTGATGACACCAATTGGTTTCTTCTTCAATAGTCACGTAACAAACATTTTCTTTACTATCAACCAGATATAAGTTACCTTTTTTCTGCATCCCTTCAAAAGTGAATTGCCTGTCTTTCCCTTGATAGTGCGGACTTTCTGATTAAAAGTAACTATAAGACCCGAGTCACAGAGTTGACTCATGCTGAGTAGATTATGACGTAGGCCTTATATATAAAGGACTTTAGTCTTCTTTAGTTCTCCATTAGCTAATTCAGTTATTCCACTTTATTTTATTTTCAGAGCTCCATCATTACCAACTCATACTGTGCCATCAACCTTTCTTTTGATATCTGTTAACAGCCCAACATTACCTGTCATATGATATGAACAACCGCTATCCAGAATCCAGGCATTGTTGCTTTTTGTAGATTTAAGGGCCACCTATGCAAGGTTGGATTTCTCAATTTTCATCCTTTATTTCCATGAGACATTGGATTGAGTATAGAGAATTGATGGCATTTCATTTATCTCTTCCGTGTACCTAGGTTCTTCATAGTCGAAGTCGTCTTTGAGAAGAGAAAACCTATTTGAAATAACAATACTGTCTTGCTGACGAAACGTGACTTTTCTTGAACTTTGGTATGAGGTGTCCATGTCCCTTCTCTACCTACAATTAACAGCCTTATGACCAAAGTTAGAACCACGAAAACAATATCCATAGAAATTATTTCTTCTATAAGAATTAGGATATGGATTTTTTCTCCTCTGTTGAACTCCAATATCATCTCCATTCATATAGCTTCTTGCCTCTTCATAATAAGACATGGTGTGACCCAAATATCCACAGAACTGACACTTCATGAGAGTAAATGTCTTCTAACATCTATTTATCCTCATTTATTTTTCTATGAGAAAATAGTATGAGGGGTCCTTTTTCCATGAGGCTCAAGGATAATCTTCTTTTATTATTTCAGATTGAATTGGGGGTTTCTGTTACATCACTTTAGAAGAATTTCCTAAATCACCAACTTTAAACTTGCCTGTATTTTTTTCACCTTTATTTGCAGCATTTGAGGATTATGCCTCACAACCAATTCCACTTTTTCCCATGCAGGCAGGTCTTTGATCATTTAGAATCTTTTCAACTCCATTAGATCCATGTTTCTCTCTCTCCAACAAATCAGCATTCGAGAACCTTCCAAACTGTATTTTCTTCCTTGATTATTTTGAAACTGAATCTTTTTCAAGTTTAATCGTAATAGTAACAACTTCCTCTTCAAGATGCTCAGTAGTCTTGGACTTTTCCTCTAGTTTGGAGGTGAGTTCATTAATGACCTTTTCCTACTCTTCAATTCTCATCTTCAGATCCACTACATCATCATTAATTTCAAGAATGTTAGACTGTACCTTCACCAATTATTCTAGTCGTTCAATTTCAGCTTCAAGTTGATCAACATATTCAGTTGATTATTCTATAATTGATTTCAACTTATTTCAACTCTATCATTTTATCTTATTCTTACTAACAACATCCTTAAGTTACAACTTGGGATCTGCACTAGTTTTCAACTGATTTCCTCCACTAATATATTTTGATTTTTCAACAGTATCCATCATTGAAGCATGGTTTCCAGTTTTAAATTCTGGTTCTTCTTCATCACAGAATTCATTATCATAGTCTTCCTCTTCACAGACAAATCTCTTCATTGGTACTTTCCTTCCATATTTGAGGTCTCTCTTTTTGAAAAACCTTTTCTGAGGCTTCTCAATGTTATCAGTATCGCTATTCTCATTATCGAACTTTCTTAATCACTAAGAGGCAATGTAACTAACTTTTCCACAACGAAAGTAATCTAGAGGTAACATCCCTTTTAATTTCCATTTTACCTTTTAAAACATCTTTGGAATGAGGGAAACAATTTCTTTTTCCTCATCATCTTCACCAATACTATCTTTTTAGACTTTCAGTTTCTTAATGGATTTGAATTCCTTTCATTAATCACTCAAGTCGTAGCATATTTTGGTTTGACTCTCATTTCGTATGGCACCAGGCTGGTTAGTAGATCATCCATAGAATGTTTGGAAATATCTCTTTTCAAGGGCTAACACCATTTCTTTGTACATGGGTGGAAGTCTTCTCAGTATTTTCTTCATAATGTCATCATCTTTGATTTATTCTCCTAGGCCCCGAATTTCTCCAACCACTTTAGTAATTAGATTGAAGAAGGAGTCTGAATTCTCATCAGGATGCATCTTCAGATCATCGAACCTATTGTTCAGTACTTGTACTTTTTCCTCCTTCTCTTTGTTATCTCCTTCATAAATATTTTCATGTTTATCCCATATGGACTTTGCTGAGGTGCAACTCATCAATTTTAGATAGATCAGATCATAAAGTGATGCACTGAGATAATTCTATGCTTTATCACCTGCATCGAGAATTTTCTTATCTGCATTAGTTATAGCCAGTCCTATTGGATCAGATACATTAATACATTATGTAGTGGAAAACAGAACTTCCATTCCAAGGGATCTTAGATGTGATATTATTCTGTTCTTCCAAATATGAAAATTACTTCTATCAAAGAGGGGGACTCCCCTAACACTGGCTGATTTTTTCATGACGACGAAGGACAGATCTAACACCAGCAATCTTCCCTCTAATACCACTTGTAGGACCCCGGGACACCCTGAGAGGGGAGGGGTGAATCTGGGGGAAAATTTTTCTTTTAAAAACAAGGATCTTGTTCCCAAGTTGGTTGGAACTAGCTAAACATGTATGATGGATATTATCAGCAATGAAACATTCACATGAGAAGAGATGACACAACAATTTTTACTTGGTTCACTACTAAGGACTACACTCAAGGAGAATATGGCAACATGTTTCTGGTCATACCAAATTCCAGTATTCTTCACTACATGTGCATTACAAAAGTTCAGGCCCAGTCACTCTATCCCAGGATCACCGACTTTACAAAAAATCATGGGTAGCTTACTGCGTCCCTCGGGTCACTCCCGTTGACTCCCCCTGGCTCATGTCCTTTGGTGATGTCACACTCAGTTTATAGATGGGAAGGTTTCTTCATCATCTCCAATGAATGCATCCTCTGTTGTATGTAGATGCTCTGTTGATGTTCAACTTCCACCTAAAGACAAATTTAATTTTTCACCAATGGTATCTGGAAAACATTCATCGTTCGGGCAGCCCCAGAACGATCGGCATACTTCAACAACACATTGCGGGCTTCCCCAAGCCAGTGCACATGTATCAAACATGGTGTGCAAGTCCAAATCTTCCACTTGCGCGACACACACTTCTTCAAATTCAAACTTGCATGAATTACTTCTTTATACACCCACACCTATTTTGGCATGCAACTATGATCTATCGTGCTTCTTCAAATTCTGGCACGCAAGTGTCACCACACCACCTATGCGACATTTTCTTCACCAGCTCCAAACATGCGTGACTCAACCCCTTTCTCACCCAAACCACCTTAGACATGCATCAAACAACTGTCGCACAACTTCAACTTGCGCGACCCACCACCACTTGTGCGACCACTACACCTGCATGATGGGAGCTCAAAAAATCTCTAAGTCTTGAACATCATTACAAATAAGGAGGGTTGGTCCTCTATTTATAGGCAAACTGGACACCCTGCACGGTGGCGTGCAAGCCTCCTCTCGGAGCGCATGTTTCGGTGCACAACTCTAACCACCCTAGCCTCTGTCGCGCTACTCACTTGCGTGACCAAACCAATAATTGCGCGGCCATCTTTCCTTTTTCATATTTTGAATTTCTGATCTTGAAAAACATATGGCACACAACTTTCTAATCCTCCTAGGCACCAGCACGCAAGTCCTTTTTCGGTGTGCGAGTCACTTGTGCGACACATATCCGTGGCGCAAGTCCCTTTCCCAAAAAACGTTGTTTTCCAATTTTGTAAATTTTTGAGGTCCAGAACTTTGGCAATCATTGGAAAATGGTTCCACCTTCAATACTGTTATCGGCTTGACCTGTATGAGTACTCTGCTGGCACACATTCTGAACTTCCTCTAATGATTGACAACTAAATCAAACCATACACAAATTCATGCATAGATGATCATGGTTCCAACAAGACATTGTAATCATATTTATATTTAATTTATATATAATAATTTAATAAACTTTTGAACATTTTCACATTAAAACCCCACTTTCCCACCATGTCTGCGGGATTAAATTTTAACATATTTTTTCCAATTCTATGAAATGAATTTCAAAAAATTGAAATAAATAGTTTTAATAATTAAAATATTTATATTATAATAATATGAATTTAGTTCTTGACCAACAATATTAGTGAGTGTAATTATTTTTAATTATAGTGATTAAGGTAAAATGTTTCATAACAATGGACTAAACATTAAACATAAGGGCCAAAATGACCTAGAAACATATCCAAAATACATTGGAATCCAATAGTTCGACCATATACCATCATGTATAGAATTTTACTTTTTTTACTTCGAAATAATTGCATGATTTTGACCTATATAATATGTTTTATAATGAAAAAGCCAAAAAATACCTTCCTTGCCTTGAACATTTATAAAATTTTAGTGTATGGATGATGATACATGGTATTGGTTATAGACATTATTTTGGAAGATAATTTATTTTTTTATGATTATAATTTTACAATAATTTTTATAGAGGAATTAATTAATTCAAACTCTAAAAAACTCTAATTCTTGGTTTATTTAGTTAACAATAAAATAAAATAAAATATTCTAAAAACATTAAAAGGAAAGTAAATTTAGTGAATTATTGTGTCCAATATTTTGTAGATAAATATATAATTTTAATGATCTTTTAAATTAATATATTTAAATTCCAATATTATTTTAATATCTTTAAATTAAAATAGATTAAATAATGTCAAAATTGACATTAATGCAATTTTCTAATAAATAGTATTTTATTAAATGATTTGAAATTAATAAAAATACTAAAATATTCTAAAATATTTTTATATATTATTAAATATTAGATATTTCCAATTAATGGCCCAAACTATATTTTATAATTATCATATTGACCCATAGATATTAAAACATTATTAGCACATTTTTGGTTAAAGTAGTGTTTTTCCCGTTACATGCACTTGTTTTGAAATTAATTACCAATATATTGAGAATTTATATTTTTTAATTTATATATAATATTTATAATTCATTGAGTATATATTTTATAAAAAAATATAACTTCAATTATTTCTTAATGTCCAAATTAATTTGGATATAAATCTATTTACTTTAATAAAAAAATGATAAAAATGATGAAGCATGAAGAATATGGAAGAAAAGAAAAAAATACTTTACTTTTTTGTGTTGTGACTGTTTTTAGACCATAATTATAATTTAGTATATTATTTTCTAATTTTGAAGAACATGATGTAAGGGAGACCTCCCAATAGTTTTTATCTTTTGGTATTTACGAAAATGCCACTCCTCCCCTATAAAAATAAATTCACTATTACCCTTCCAAAAACCACAAAAGACACATTGGCTCAACCAATATCATACCAAATGATATCAAAACATCCATACCCTCGACCTAGAGTTTTCACATTGGGTAGGAATCCAACCATGTAATCCCATTGGTGCAAACAAAAAGGAGTTACCCGAAAGGACATAACATTTTTCAAATGTGCATTTTAGTTTTATTTCATTCTGTACCCATTTAATTATTATTATTCAATGATTATATAATAAAATATGTATAATATATGCAGTGATGTGTTTTTATGTAGTGATTTTGACATAAACCAACACACATGTCCATCAAATGGGTAATGAAATTACTATTCGTGTATGGAGAACTACCACCTCGCATATTAATATCGTTCATTGTTTCCTTTACCACCTATCATGGAAGGGTATTGTGATAGAAACTGTATTTTTATATGATATATATGGGTTTTTTGTTTTATAAATTCTTATATAATTATTATATAACACATAACATTATGTTTTCTATTTGGCATAAATATGATAATATCATTTGTGGACATGTGGACTACCACCTCTTCAAAGTGATGTGATACATTCACATGTTACATGGAATGTATTAAGGATGAGTTTAATTAATATTTTATTTCATTAACAACATATATATTATATTATTGACATAATAAAATTTATAGAAATATAATTTACCTTTTTCATTAATACACTTTTCATATACAAAAAAATGATAATGTCATTCGTTGACGTGTGGAGTATCGCCTCTTTAATGTTATGTGATTCATGTTACACCCCAATAATTAATTATATATTAAAATATGATTTAATAAACATATATTAATGATATAATTACCATTATTTAAAATTATATTTTCACTAAAATAATATCTATAACAATCATTTAAAAATGGGAATGTTACTCATGTGTATGTATGATCTATCATCTCCAGGAT
Organism: Viscum album; assembly: GCA_963277665.1. NCBI lineage: Eukaryota > Viridiplantae > Streptophyta > Magnoliopsida > Santalales > Viscaceae > Viscum > Viscum album. The sequence continues at coordinate 1,543,227,578 of OY728153.1, read as the reverse complement.
TGTAATGATGGTTCATTTTTCCTAACCATATTTCAAGATTGGTTTTAAAAGTATAATTTCTCTATAAATATTATAATAATTTCATGATTACTATTTTTGATACGTTTATATATTGTCTCCTTAGACCATAGTCTACCTACTAAATTCATTTTGGACATCGGAATCGAATTATTTAAAATCAACTGATATAAAACTAATTGTGTAAGTAGTTGTATAAAAAATTATAATAATTGAAATATAATTAAAAATAAATTAAGAAAATGTTATATATAAATTATATAATTAACATATGATTATTATTCAAAAATATAAATACACCCATGACAAGTTGGACTCAGAGTAGGGGATTTCATCTCAATTTCATTTTGTTGACATTTATTGTAATTTTTTACCACTAATTTATTTTATATGGTGCATATTCTTCCATTTTAAATGTTAACTAATTAATATTAATATTATAATGATATTATAAGTTTCATTTAATGTTAATTATTCATGGGGATTATGATTCAGATGTTCCAAAGTAGAATGGGACACTTTGGAATGTTTAAAGATTATTTTTCTCAAGAATGTTTTTAATGATTTTTCAATGGTATTTCCATTCATCAATGTCAATTACCGTTGTCATTAAATATAATAAAATATGGAATTATTTATAAATATTGATTATTTATTCAATATAGACATTTTATGATAAGCCACATTGTATATTAATTAAAGCAATTATTCGATATATTAGGAATGCTTTGGATTGATACGACATGGGTTGGGAACCATTTAGAGTATTCCTCTTGATGTATCATTAGTATCATGAGATTAATTATTTGGGTAAACTATATGGGCTTCTAATTTATATTTTAAACCATATTGTTAATATTCTTTATGGTAAAGGTACCTTGAACCATGGAAGCATGGAAACCAATAATTATGAATTTACATTATTTAGAATTCAATTATTAGTATTATTATCCATGATATTTTTTCTTTAACATTATCTATGAATTGATTTAATTCACATTTTATTCATTAAATGGCATGTGTTTTGTCTATTTACATTTCCATATTGATTATTCATTTTCAATCTGTTTAAATGGAAAGTGTGTTCAGTTATTTTTCATTCCACATTGTTCATTCTAATTGATTAATGATTAATTTACACGTATGATTACCCTTATAGAGCATTTGAGCTTATCCTTATTTTTTTCCATTACCAATATTATGAAGAATTAATATTTTTATATGATTTTAAGTATGTTTTTAATTTCGTTTTATTATATATCATGTTATATTTTAAAATTACCAATGTTATATGGGTATAATGTATGTAATTTGGTTTACCAAAACTCTTAAAAAGACCGGTACTTTGAGATTTTATTATTTATAATCACACCAATGTAAAAAATAATGAATTGGCTCCGAGATTCTAAGGTTATGTCTTTATTGTTGGTATCAATAGAATCTTAGAGGAAACATTTGGAACTATAGTTAATAAAAAATATATTTTTAAACATATCCCTAATATAGAATTTGAGGATATGTATAGATGAACAACCAAAAGAGACCATGTTTATGACATTGAGACTATTTATGCATATATGTTTCCTTTTTTGTTATGCATTTCACTAGTTTTGTGGTTATAAATTGTAATATCTAATCGATTATATTTTTCAATTTAGAAATGGCACGTTGTAGAAGCAATGTAATCCTCAACAATGAACATGATCCAATGAGTAAGAGTGATCAATCTATAATGGTTTATCCAATATTTAAAAGTGAACTAGTCTCCCAATCATTCTCAACATATTCGAACATTGTATCATGAGCTAAAAAATACACTGTAAGAATTCTCTATATAGCATGGATTTAAATGGAAGCATGAGAACAAGAGGAAACCAAGAGAAAAAGATGGATAAATGGATGAAGGAAAGAAGTATTTTTACAAATGTAATAATTGTGTGATTAATCACACTGGTACTTAAGTAAATGGAATGGGATTATTCTAAAAGTATGGAAATAAATTCCACAATTATTTTGATTGAATAGTTAAGAAAAAGGTTCCCAGTGTACAATTTTTCAAACGAAAAGAGACAGGATGTAGTGCAAATAAATTTCTTATGTATAGGAATGTACCCCAAAATGTTCTAATGGAACATTCTCATCACTGTGCTACTACTATATATGAAGATGAATGATTAATGTGATTATGTTTGTCTTCATGAATTTTTCCAGTTGGTCATTTTATCAATTATTTATTAGTTATAATAATTATGGAATATTAGAAACTTGTACTTTAGTAAATTTACATTAATGATTTGAGATCATATTTTGAATGTTACTAAGAAAATATATTCGATAGAAAGTTTAACATTATGGAAAATACATGATTAAAGGAATGATAACCCTTAATATGATCCAAATGCTGAGATAATGATGTTTTAATTGGGATATGATTTATTTTGTTAATATTAATTGGATAGTAAAGACTACATTGGGACTGATTAATTATTTTTCAACAACATGTTTATTCTATAATTGGTATAGTTTACAACATTTTTTTGTATTTAAGAAGTATATCCAATAATCTATGAACCATTTATAGAATAAAAAAACATGCATGTTCTCGATAATGTTTTTTGGTAATTCATGTTATCACCATATTGTAATAGAATGCATGTTGATGGTGTTCACATATTTTGTTTTTGTTAATTAGATAGGTACATCATGTTTTCTAGATTAATAATTTTTTTAACAAAATTTGATACCATATTTATTAATGTGTTGGATCATTACCTTCTGGAAAAGTTGACCATTTATGGAATGGTTTATATTGATCTTTGAATGAGGTTTTATAGATTAATTTATGAATTCACTATATAAAGAATCTTGTTCTAAGAGAGTAAGTAGAAATATTTGAAGGTTTAATCAAAAAATAATATTTTAGAAAAGTATATTTACATATATTCACTTTAATGTAATTTATATACGTAGAGTTATATTTCGTTACATGCATAACAGAGTTTTACCACATTAATGGAATAAATATTTTGAAATTAAATATTTTCTATTTTATAAATTTTATTTTCAAAAATAAATATCATTTTTGAATTCACAATTTCAAAATTATCATAGAGTAATTGTTTTGAATTTTTTTGACAATATTCATTTTTTGATAAACAGTGAAAAATACCGTCATTTAGTTGAAACCTACCTTTCATCTAAATTATTATTAATGTTAATTTAGATTTAATAAGTATTTTTATGTAAAATAGGAAAATTATATATATATTATTCAATTGTATGACATTGGAATTTTTTTATATAGACTTAATGAACTCTTCGACATTTTCACTTTTAAATCCGCTCTCTCACCATGTCTCTGGGATTAGCTTTAAACACAACTATCCGAATTTTATGAAATTAATTTGGAAAAATGTTTATAAACGGTTATAACTAGGATATTATTTTCACTCTAATAATATCAAAAATGTTTTTTACCAACAATATTAGTGAAATAAATTAAAACTAGTTACTATGATTGATGTAAAATTAAGCCTAACATGGGACTAAACCTTAAGCATAAGGGAAAAATGACTTATAAATATTTACAAAGGCTATTGGATGAAAATAGTTTGATTGAATACCCTCTTGGTTCAAATATTTATAGTTATTAGGATACTATGCCATGAAATTTACCTAAAAATAAGTTGCATAATGAAAAAGACAAAAAAGGAACCTTCCTTACCTTCAATATGAATGAATATTTAGAATATAGAAGCATCTTCATATTTTCAGTAATAAAAATTATTTTTAATGTTAATGGAATTTTTTTATTTCTTGATAATTTAACAATAATTTTTAGCGATGATTTATTTATATCATGCGATTAACAAATGCTAACACATGGGTTATTTAGATAACAATTAAATAAAATTAACGATGCTAAAAACCATTAAAGGAAAGTAAATTTAATGAATTATTGGGTTCAATTATTCTTTTAGATGAATATATCTTGTTAAACATATTTTAATGAAATATATTTTATTTTTATTACTGTTCTTATATATTTAAATTAAATTAAGTAAATAATGTCATAATTGACAATAATTTTGTTTTATAATAATTGATAATTTATTAAAATATTTAAAATTTTAAAAAATAATATTTTATGCCAGGTAGTTTTTATGTGTTATTAAATATCAAATATGATCCATTCATTGACCAAATTATCTTTTATAATTAACATATTGACTCTTAAATGGTAAAAACTTTGTTAGTATTTTTCAGGTTAAAGCCATGTTTTTGTGTGTTAGATGCACTTGTTTTAAAATTATTTCCCAATGACCATGAGATTTATTTTTTTTAAATTAGATATAATACTTTTAATTCATTGGTTTTATATTTTATAATAAATCTCACTTTTATTTAATATAAATGATTAAATTAATTATGATTCAAATCTATTTACTTTAATAAAATCAAAAATAATAAAAATAAAGAAACATAAAGAATAAGAAACAAAATGGTAAAAATTATTGTATTTTTGAATAATTTTAATGTTCCTTGTTCATAATTACTACTTAATCCCATATGTTTTCAACTATGAAGCACATGTACTAAGGGATACCTCCTACTAGTGTTTACCATTTTTGTATTTACAAGAATATTATTCCTCTTACACTATAAAGAGACATTTCCTCTTACCATTATTGATACCTCTCAAGACACATTTCATTATCCATAATCTGATACAATAATCTACCAAAAACACTGTCGTAAACCTAGTGTCATTACATTATTCATAAATCCAACCAAAGAATCCCTTTGTGGAAAACCCAAATGAGTTACCCTAAATAAGGTAATGTTCTTCAATTGTACATTTAGGTTTTATTTATTTATTCACCAATTAATTTATTCTTATTCTATTATTATATAATAACATAAATTTCTTTAATTTCCTGATGTGTTTTTATGTTAAGGTTTCAACCAAAACCTACACATACTTCCATCAAATATGTAACAAAATTAGGATTTGTGTATGGAGAACTACAACCTAGAAAACGATATATTTCATTTTTTTCCATTACCACCTCTAATGGTTTAAAATTATGATAAAAACTCATTTATTATATTATATGTATCATATCTATGTTTCATTAATTCATGAATTTCTATACAAAATTTTTTTTACATTCCATCTGATGTAAATATGATTACATCATTTGTGGATGTGTGGACTATTGGCTCCTCAAAGTAATGTGATATGTTCAAACATTACATGGAATACATTAAAGATAGTTTTAATTAAAAATATTGCATATAAATTACATAAACATGCTATTTATGACATTATTAACTTTCTAAAAATATTATATTTCATTTTTGTTACCCTCTTCACACACTATAAAATTGTAACATCGTTCATGGACATGTAGACAACCACCTCCTCAACGCGATGAGTTTCATTTTACATAACAAGAATTATATATATAAGTATATATGATTAAATAAAATTATATTAATGAGATAATGATAATTTTGAAAAGGTATAGTCTTACTTACCTCCTTTCTATAAATTTCCTTGAAAATGGGAATGGTACACATGTGTGCATACGACATAATATCTCTAGGATTGTAACATTAGTCAATTTTTCTTAAACATATTTAATTATTGGATTTAAATTAATAATTGGTGTATAAATATAATAATTATTTCATGATTATTATTTTATATTTGTTTCTATAGTGACCCATTTGACCATAATTGACCTACTAAAGAAGTTTTGGGCACATGAACCGAATATAGTCAAATCACAAGATGTAAACATAGTTGTTTTTGTACCTATATAAAATATTGTATTAATTAAAATAAAAAAATAATAAACCTGAAAAACGTTCTGATGAAATTAATTAATTAAAATTATTTTATTATCCATTATGAAAATGACACATGTGAAAAGTCAGATTCATGGTAACGGATTTCATCTCAATTTTATTTCATTATGGAATATTGTAATATTATAATCCTAGTTTCTTTTAAATGGAGTATATACTTTCTTTTATCATTTTATATCATGAATCTACTTATTCACATGATATTATAAGTTTCATTTAATGTTATTCATTCATCGAGATTATGATTCAAATGTTTCAATGTTTAATGGGACACTTTGGAATGTTTAAAGATTATTTTCCTAAAGAATATTATTAATGATATTTAAAAGGTATTTACATTTATCAACATAATCAAACCATGTTGTTACATATCCTAATTATGGAATTACTAAAAAATAATTATAATTTATTTAATATAGATATTTGGTTATACGACAAATTTTTTTTTATTAAAATCAATTATTTGATATATAGTGAATGCATTGGATTGGTAAGATATGGTTTGGTGACTATTTAATATTAGATAGTCAATAAATTTTTATTATCATTAGATTTAGTAGTTGTAAAAAAATAGGGGTTTCCACCTGATATTCAAAACCCACTTGGGTAAGGTCTTGATAGTAAAGGTACCAGGTATCGAGTAAACATGGCATCCAATAATTAAGCATTTTCCTTATTGATAATTAATTTGTTTTTATTATTGTTATTACCCTTGATATTTTTTCTTTAACATCATATAAGGATATATTTTATTCATACTTTATTTATTAAATTTCACGTCTTTCTGTTATATCTCATTCCCAATTGATTATCCCTTGTATATTTGATTAAATGGAAGGTTTGTTCAATTATTTAGCTTTCCAAATTGATCATTCTCATTGATTAATGATTAATTACATTGTACACTTAAAATTACTAATAATTTATGCTCAATTATATTTTTTCCTTTCCCTCGGTTATTAAGAATAAATTATTGAATATTATTTCAAGGATGATGGTCATTTTTTTATTATTTATAATGATTTATTTTCTATTTCCTTATATAATATGGGCGCCATGTATGTAATCTAGTTTTACAGAATTGGTAAACTAATTTTTACTTTAGTTTTTCATTCCTTTAAATCATACAAATATTATAAAGTAATACACTAGCTCTAGTCTTCTCGGTTTGGGAAATTATAGATAGCGTACCAAAAATACAACATCGAGCTTAAAAGAACAATATAATCTTATTATTTAAATGTGACCCTTATAACATAGTTGTTAAATTGGAGGGAATGAATTATATTAACCACATTATAAAATACATAATATACCTAATCAATTTTAATTTTTTAATTATTTATTTTTGAATTATCACTCTATCTTTTTTATTCATTTTATTCTTCAAGAAGATTTTTCTCAAAAAGTGGTTTTCTATCATTTAATGGGTACATAATAAAATTAATTTAGATAAATTTTAGAAAATTTATTTCAAATTTTCAATGCCAATATTTAATTCATCATATGAAAATTAAAATATTGGGATATTTTTAATTTAAAAAAATTTATTATTCAGTGAATTATAAAAAAGACAGATTTTTATAAAACATTCATTATCGTTATGTTATAAAGTATCATTGTAAATTTAATTTTATAAAAATTTAACATATATTCTCATTATTTATATATATTATAATTAATTATTTTTTATCATCCTTACATCATATTTTGGTATACGTACTTTTTTGGGCATAAAAGGCATTTTCAAAGAAATATGGTTTTCATTGCATTTTGCAGGAGAAATTTAAAATTAAATTATTATAATTATGTTAAATGTGTTTCAAAATGTATTAATTTCATAAAACTATTATTCCCAAATTTATATAAGATTTATTTATTTTTTTGGATAATATGAATTTTAACTTTAGTAAATTTTATTTCCATAATAAAGGGGAAATTGGTTATTTAATGTAAAAAATAAAATTATAAGGATTATAAAATTACCGAAAAACATGCCCTAATTTTATTTTATGAGTATAGGTCATCCATAAAAATCCAATATTCTTTTACATGTTATTTTATTCTATTTGAACTAGATTATGATATTTATAGCTTTTTATTTCACGAAAATTAAAATATATCACCTTATTGTTCTAAATAATTATAATATTTCTAATATAAGATTATCTGGAAGGTATGCTTGGAGATAAAATTATTTTAAAATATAAAACATTTATATTAATAATTTTAATTATTTAAAAAACCAGTGAATAAATATCTAGGTCAAATTCTTATACAACGTCGGTTCGGTAACTATTCCATTAATGGAAACATCAAATAAATAATATTAAAAATGGTACGAGAAATAAAATTTTATATAATTAATGTAATCAAAGAACATTATTTATGAAATTTACATTTTGGTGATGAGTTAAATTAATTTTTTCTCATTATATGTGTTATATTTATATTATTAATGCCAATATATAAATTGTTCTAAAATTTGATATTAGTGATATTTTTAAATTAATAATATTTTATTATATTATATAAATTTAAAAATATCCTATATTTAGAGATGTGATATTTAGGTGGTCAATAATTCTGACCATGATATACTTATAGTCCATTTTCATATTTATAGTAACCATATTGACCCTTAAGTAGTAGAACTCTTGGTGTTATGGTATGTTTAAAAATAGATAAATAGTGGTTAAAACCAACTGATAAGTGAAAATATATGACCAAAGTTTTTTTAAGAATTATTATTTGAGATAATTTTTACCTATCATAATATTTTTTCTAAATAAATTTTTTTAGTCATTTTGAGTTTTAAATTAATTAATATGAAATTAATATTTTGAGGAATTCTCAAAGTTCCCCTCCCCTATCTTAAAAAAAGGAACCTCTTATTCCCATTTCAGAAAAAATAAAAACTCAATTATTTCATCCAATACCTAACCAAATATATTTTTATATTCTCTGAATTTATTCTCTAGGACTTTATTTGGAGATAATAACATTCATAATGAACTTATAGTATTATCCAAATGAGTTCTTCTAAAGAAGAGGTATATTTTTTATCCCCCTTTTTTAGTTTTATTTTTTCTCCCACCTTCTTCGAATCATTTTCATTAATGATAAAATAATAAAATTAGAATGTACACTATACTGATTTTTTATGTTAATGTAAACACCTTTATCCATCTTTTCTATTATCAGATAAAAAACAAAAGTGTCATTTATATATACGGTTGATTACCATCTCTTGAACTAATGTAATTTGTTTTCCATTAATGTATATCATGAATGGGTTATAATGATGTAATTAATGTCTATATATGATATTAAATAAATATTTATCATTATTAATAGATAATATATCATTTATCATTTTACTATTTCATGCACTAAAAATGATAATGTCGTTCGTTGGTATATGTGGACTACCACCTCCACAAAGCGATGCGATTCATTTTTCATCACCACATCATTTGAAATATATATTTAATTATATTTAAGTATATAATATGATATATATAATATTATTATAATTCTATAAATATAAAATTATATTTACCTTCATTCAATAATGATCAATGGAAACACTACTCATGCATATATGTGACATAACGTCTCTATGGTTGCAACATAGTTCATTTTCCATAACCATATCTAATGGGTAGATTTAAAACATTATTATATGTATAAAATTTATAATTATATCATTAATATTATTTTGGTTATTGCTTAAAAATTACAACATTTCTAAACTCCAAATACAAAAGTCAGGTTAGAGTTATGAACTGAATATCATTGAAGCATCCGATGTAGACATAAAAAATTGTGTAATTGTTATTACATGGTTATAAGTGAATTAAATGGAATAATAATCCGGAAAAGGGATCTAAAAAATAAATTTATTAACATTATTTGATTATTCAGTAAGATAAATACTGTTTGTGGCATGTCATACTTAATGTATGGGAATTTCTTTTAAGAATTGTCTTTTTAAGTCTCCATTAAAATTACCATTTTCAACCATATACATATTTTTTAAAAATATCTAGGAACGGGTTTTATAGAATTACACTATTATTTTTTAAATTCAATTTTACCCATTTTTTACATTTTACAAAATATTTTGAAAGGAATCTGTTTTCATTCCCAAAACGATGTATATTGTGAATTTTATAACAAAGATATAATGGATTGTTTTTAACTAATGTAGCATGATATAATTTTTCCAATGAAATGAACCCCCAATAAATTTAAACTTAAATTTTATATTTAAATGGTTATTTTAAAAAAAACTATTTTCTTAATTATGTGTGTAGTTTTTATATTTTAAAAGTCATTTTTTCTGAAAAAGGTAATTTTTTTATCCAAAAGTTTATTATATATGTGTTTAAAAGAGTTTATCAAAGCCTTTACTTGTGATATGTTCATTGGAAATTTATTTTGAATATTTTTCACCATTATTGATCACGGTTTATCCTTTAGTACCTTGTACAATGGGTGCACCCTGATAGAGCTCCAATACATTGGGCTCTCTGAAGGTGGATGCCAACCTTATGGTTATTCCATTATAACAGTTATTATAAGATTGAAATAATAAATCCAAAGGAACCTACTAGATATTTCAGGATTTCTTATGAGTTTTCACATAAATAATTTATTTCAAAAGGGTGGATAAATATAATTTGTCTTCAGACAATGATTATAACCTTCCAGAGTAAAAACGAAATGTTTTTTCAGTAATGGGATTTCATGAATTTTCATTCTTTCCCTAATAATAGTGGGGTTTTTCCTATAATTCCTATTGCAAATATTTTTTTCTTATACCAAATTTTAAAACGTTTTTAAAAGGATGATTTGGGACAAGTACAAGGTTTAGTGGAAAAACTGGAATATTATTCATAATAGTAAATCATGATTTATTTTTAAAAAAATGTTGTTTTACTAAAAAAATAATAAATTTTGGAAGTGTCCACATTTAATGTATGTGTATACTATGTAATAGTTCTTCATAATTATTTAAAAATATAATCCTAAATTATCTTTTAAAAACTAAAGTGATTTATAGATTAAAATAACTATAATTTGTAATTTTTAAGGGTGGATCCTTACATAGATTCTATATACCATAACCATGTTTGGGTATTGGTAGATCCATTAATAAATTTCAAGAATGTTTGGTGGAATCGAAAATGAAATAAGAAATTTGGAATTAAAATTCATTTTATTTTCTATAATGCAAAGATATTACCCAATGTGTTTAGGAAATGACAAGGTGTAGACCATGAAGAATTTATTTAATAGTTTCTATATTAAAATCCTTCATAATTAAACCTTCCATAAATGCAAACCATGATCATGATATTTGGTTATTGGGAGAAAAATATAATTCTTTATCCAAAATCTTATGTAATATTTCTATTTTAAATAACCCAAGGGGTATATGATCAATGATATTACAATACGATATACATTTTTTAAATATCCCTTCATAGATTAAATAAATAATATATATAATTTAATGTTGACGCTGAAAAATACATGAGAGAATTTTGATTCATAATAAATGAATGTGAGGTATATATAAAAAATTAGTTATCAGTGTGTGTAATTCTTTTCCTGTTTACATATGTTGATGATATATTACTATTGGTAAATGAGATACTACTTTTACAGTATATTATGATATGTTTGAAAATTTAATCTCCATATTTCACTAAGTATAAAAAAATACATTTTAGGTGTCAAAATAATTATTGATAGATATTAGAGGATTTAGAGACTATTTTAGGGTATGTATAATTACAAGGTATAAAAGGGATTCAGACTAGAAGAATCTATTTGGGATTTTATCTAGTGTCACAAGGAAAACATATCATTAAGAAAATGGGTAACTAGAATGACATGTAGTATCAAGTAATTCCAAGAATACGTTACCCATTTTACATAAGAACATTAATGTATTTTATGATATGAATTGTCCTTAATGATTCGTATTTTTTAAGCATCATAATTTTATAAGAATAATATCAAGGATACATCAATTGAATGGTAGTCATGAACATTATAATATATATAAGGTGTACTAAGGATATGTTTCCAATGTATGGTGGAGATGAGATTCTAGTCACCCTTGTCTATATATATTTTACTTCAAGATAGATAAAGATGATCTAAAATCAATGTCCGGAGCATACTTAAACATTAATGGAGGAGCGTTGAGATAAAAGAGCTCAAAGAATCTAGTTTTCATTGATTTAACATCATATTATATATATTATTTCTCTTGATGAATCTATATAAATATTATAGATACAAAACCCCATTTTAGAGCATGATTTTTTACATAGAATTAAATATTTTACAACATTACATTATGATAAAACTATATTTTTGGCCCTCTATATGGTGACATGTTCACATCAAAAAATTAAACAAATATTATAAAGTATCAACTCATTGGATTTTATAAAATTTTATTGTTGTAGTAAATAATTATTACATAAAATAGAGCATGGAAAAATCACATAAGGATTCATTATAGAAAAATTATGAATATCACGTGAGGTATATATGAATGATAGTTATTAAAGGATACCTTTAGCATTGGTGGTATTTAATTGCATTTGGTTCCCAATAACCAAAAAAATTGTACTTTAAATTAACTATATATTTATATTCTTGAATATTTATATATAGATAAATATATGATGATTGTTCTTCTATATAATGTTAATTAGAAAAATTATACGGTGTATATATAACATCAAAAAGTCATAGAATTTCCCTTTTATGATAAAAACCTTTGAGTGTAATGAAAATATAATTAAATATATATTCTATTAGATTATTGAATATACTTTATGAGTTAGTGATGATAATTTCTATTAGGTGTAGCAGTCTCATAATACCTTGAGACGTTTTCCTATAATTTTTTTAGTTAGTAATCTCTAATAGAAGAGGATATGAGAACATGCATTTTCATAAGAATTCCATATGTTATATGTGTATTTTTATATTCCTTTGTGAATTCATGTGTATTAGTCCTTATATTTAAGATTATTATTAATGTATATTATAATTCATGTACAATGTCATATTGATAACAACCACTCTAATATATATTCAATGGAAGGAGGATATGTTGAATTTATCACCAATGATATGAAATAAATGAATATTTCAAAATGGATTTTCCCATTACAGTTAATATATGTAGATACGTTAATCCCATCGATTACAATGGAAATAGATAATTACATATATGGTTGATGAGTTTTTACTAACTAACTAATTTTATAAAATTCAATGACTGATGTTCAATTATTTAGGTTAATGGCATAGTATGAAACCATCTTGATGAGATTATAAGAAAAAGGATTTTTAATTCATGGAGAGGGTCCATAGGATATATTTTTGATTGAAAATTTTAAATACTTCTCAATGGGTTCCTTGATATGATTATATATTCTAATATGGGACATTAATCTTGATATTCTAATACCACTGAGTAAAAGGCCATGTGATTCACACACTTTTTTTACCAAAAATTCAAGTAAAAAATAAATTTAATTTAATATTATAAAAAAATTATCTTTTAGTATTATGGAAGAGTATTAATTGGATTATGTTATTTACATAAGTAATTGTTTAATTAATAATATATTGATATTTATTTATTGTAATAAATATTTATCACTCATAGATCATGAATTTTGAGGATCGTCAAACAGATTAGGTAAAGTGATTGATAGAAATTAAATATTTTATTATTATTTATTTATTTAACTGATATATAAATATCCATTAAATTTTCATATAATAAGGGAAAATAATATTTTTATTAAATATGTATGTGTGGGTTTTTACATAGAATTGAGATATTTGTTAAATTATTTGGTTTAATAACAAATAATATGACATAAATATATAAATCATGTAATATCATTTAGTAGGGATTTGATTTTTTATACACAAAATCTCTCTAAATATAATTCTATTAAGACTATAGAGGAATTTTCTAAGAGTGAGCTCATGAATGGAGATCATCAATCCTCCTTTTAATCATGTCAACAAGAGAACTAGACTGATCGCTTCATGTCTTAAAGGAATTTTTATTATGATCAAATAGAATAATTCTTGGATATTGGTCCTCAGTTTCATCATGAACAAATTCATATGTGATGTTCTACGGTTATTTGGAACTTTTTTTGATACCTCTTGATGTGTTTTACACTTGAATCTTTCACCACAATTATTTTATGATAAAAGAGTTCATCCAATTACAGAAAAATGAATGTAGTTGGAGATAGGTGTTGATTCTATATATAAATTATTTAAGGATTTTATTTGAAGATTACAAGGTTTAAATTCATCAAACAATGATGATAAATACAAGGAAAATGACATTATTCCTTCATTGGGAATGATTTCTACCACATCCCTTATACCCCAAATCCTATGGAACAAACATCGAATAAGATTGTCGAATTCTCTTAGGTAAACTTATTTTTCTTTATCATCCTATAATACATTGGTTCCTATCCGAATAGGTTTAGAAAATAGTTATTAATCCTCCATTCCAAAATTCTACAAAAGATCATGAACATATATATCTTGATATAAATAAATTTGATCTTCAACTTTAGAGAGTTATAGACCCCTAAAATATATCATTTATCTATGTATAGGTGTTTCAATGAAAATATTCATCAATAAAGTACATTATTCCTGGATTAATTCTTATTTAAAATTAAAATTAAACTGAATACATATAATATAAAAAAAATTGATACCTTATTGTTATCTTTAATGTAGATATTGGTTTTTATCCTTCCCTTCATGATATACACTAGTTTTGGAAAGTCTCTAACATAGAATATAAAAAACATTGGTATTTTGTTTACCCATATATATAATTAATTATAAAAAAACATAAATATATTATTCTTGATGAAAAAACCATGAGGATACTCAATTAATACTTCCACAACAAATTCTCCATTGTGGAAGAAATACTAGACATGCATTTGATGAAATTCTTGTTTCCTTTCTAATGATATTTCCATAAAATGATTATATTCACTATTTTAATATTCTATATGAATGTTTCATTAAAATTTATTCCTTAATTCATGGAGTACACTTATCAAAAATCACTTGCCTTGTTTATTATAATTTCACCCCTTCGATTCATCTGTTTTTGAAGCACCTACTTTTTTCAAATAACTATCATATTTTTTGATTGGTTACCAAATCTAAAGTCTCATTATTATCTATATAATATAATTAATAATTAATAAAATCAAAAAATTATAGATTCTACAATGTCTCATTCACATTTATTATTTTAACATGTGAAAACAGTGAGGCATGTGTTGATGTCCACAAAGTTTATTCACTACAAACATGTGTTCTATATTCTATAATGGTATTTCACAACATTTCTTGATCACATATATTTGGATGAAATGAGAGAGGATGCCTTCTATAACAACAAATAGTTGAATGATAATCTTCATTATTCAATTATTTATAAGATATAGTATTTTTAGGCACATAATTAGGATTTTCAATAAAATATTCTTCATTATCACTATTGGATATTGATTCTTAATGTGTTCTATCATTATTTGAATAGTCCAACACATTCACAATTGTATTATTGAGATAAAATGAGAGTTTCATTACTATTATCAATTATTTCAGAACACAAATTTTTAGTAACAAATCTATACTTTCTTCTAATATTTATAATAGTAGTGAAAAGACCGTCAAATTCACAAGGAAAAGGGATATAAGAATTAAATAGTGTTGAATTTTAATTGGCACTATTTAACTAATTTGAATTACTAAACTAATTTAGATATGTGGATACATTAAATGACATAAAATATTTAAAAATAATAATAAGTGATGTGGGTAGCAATTTAGAATTATTTTTTTTAATTTATTAATTATGAGATTTCTTGGAGTGTCTTGCATAGTATCTCAGAATTGTTTATAACTATCTAAATTAGTTATATCTTCATTAAAGGTTGACTAAAAAACACATACTAATGATCGGTTATTTCAAAATAAAAGGTGAATTAAACTTTGTCTCTCACTCTAAAACGTCCATTCATCATTTTAATATTCATATCTTAAAATTCAACCCCATAATTTTTCATTTATGGGATATTATTTTGAAAAATGTAAGGTGATACATATTCGAAAGAGTGGTATGAATAATTTTTATCAGAGAAACAATTTACTTTAATATTTATCCATCCATGGTGATTATATCAACCAAATTGAATTAAAAAAATTTCATATGAAAAGGAATATATAATTAGTGACAAAAACATTTGTATTTTAAAAGTGGATACTCATGTCCTTTAATCACATAAACAACAAAAGACTTTAGAAATAAAATTAAAAAATTATTAAATGGTTAAAAAACCTAATTTAACTATCCATGGGGGTTATAGCAGTAGTGTTCCTCTAATATAACTTTAGATTTGTGGTTGAGATCAACCAGTTTCCTCTTATGTTAGTACAGTAACAACCATTAATGTCTTTGGGATTATGATTTAGGTTCTAAATATTTGTGTCTACACTCTCTTCCATAGTTGAGTTCTCTCTCTATTAGGAAATTTAGTTTATGTATTTTAATTTCCAAATTCAATTCTCCCACTGGTATTTTTATTCGTTTAACTATTTGGACTCCTTTGATTCTCTTTTAATTATTAGTACTATTTATCTCAATTGGAAAGGGCTATTTTGTCCAAACAATCAATGGAAAAATCTCCATTATTTTTTGGAGTATTTAAAAAATATATTTTGTGGGAATAGACACCATGTATATACCTCTACTAAAATATACATGATATAATATGAATTACACATGTAATCTCAATGACATTAGATTTGTGATGAGTATCACAAAAATAGTTTGACATATTCCTGAGATTGTGTTTATATATATTTTGACCTTGATATCATAGGACTTCTCCATATAGAGAAATCAGTGCATGGTCATGTATAGACACAAGGAAACATATGATGTTACGATCATCATCTCATCGTTTAGTTTTTATTTGGTTCTTCAAGAAATTAACCCTACATAGTGTAGCATCAAATCCAAAGGTTCATTGGAATTCTTCACCCTTGGATAAATAGTTGACATGACATAGTGGACCACCCCATGAGGTTGCAAATTTTACATTTCTCATCTTCCAACCCACTTTGTTATATCCAATTGGACCATAACATAATAAGTTTCACCTAAAACATCCCAACCACTACATAATTCACACCCTATAAATCACAGTGGAGTGATTTTATAGTACCCTACTTTTCATTCAGGCTACCCTATCGACTAAACCATAAATATTATGCCTACAACATAGTGGTCATCAAAATTTAGTGGGTTCAGATTCTTCTTCACTGATAATTCATGGAGATTTATTCTTCTATTTAGTCTTTATAGTGGTCATTTCAATATCTAGTGGTGATAAATGATGATACCTTGATATGAAAATTCCTTTTGGATCAATCCAAATCACTTTAGGTGGAAAGGATGGAATCTTCATTTAATGCAGGTGGTTTTAATGGTGGAATCAAGCAATATAGGTGGGGGAAGAAGTTTTCTTGAGGCATGAGGCACCCATGAAGGGTGAAGAAAATTTTCTTTTCTTAATAATTAATAGTTACCCTACCACACATGTCATCCAAAATAGAAATTGGGGAGAGTTTTTATCCACCTGATAACAAAGAACCTTTGATAACAGCCCAGTCAAGTTTTAATGTTGTCAAATGATTCCTTCCACCATCAGGTGTCTTCCCTAGGGTTGATCAGTCCTTCCTATCACCACCACATGGACACATGACCCACAAGCTGGTGCATAGTAACTTGGGTTCTTGAAATGATACTCAATGAAATGGTTGGGATCTCACTAAGGGGTGGCATGGTCAATAGTCCCCTTATGGGCATCTATGTGGTGTGCATTTCAATATTATAAGGGTCATCCACCTAGCAATATTTTTTTATCCAAAATTCCCTTTCTAGTTACCACCTACATAAAAATTAAAAAATTAATAATAATAATAATAATGATAATAATAATTAAACATTAAAGAAAACTAGTATTCTTGTACATTTTATTTAATTTCCCAAAATTTCATTCAAAAATCATAATACCCCATAAACAATTATTCAAAATTAAATCATGGGTGTTGAGACATTAAAATAATGAAAAAATTTAGCAAAATATTTTACATTTTTTATTAAAAAATGAAGTTATCAAAGTAACCCCCACACAAATCATACTTTTCCTCAAATATATTAGTCCACTAATAATTAAAAATAAATCCACTATAATACCATTATTTAAAATTAATGAATATTGAAATAAAAAAAATTTAATAGGGGGATGAAAATTTAAATTTTCACATTTGGGGAAATATTTCATTTCATCAATAGACAAAAGTATTTAAAATTTACCATGAAAATAGGTGGGGATTTCAACTCTTTCATTCAAGTATTTTAATTTATCTTTAATAACATTCCATCTTATGATCCACCCAACCATTTTTTTGTTCTCAAATAATTCAAATTAAAAATTATGTTAATTTTTGTCAAATTACTTGATTACATGAACCGTGAATATTAATTTGAAAATTATTTAGATTCTATACTTTTTAGAAACAAATATCACTATAATAATGAAGACTCTTAAAAAGGATCACATGATTACGAGGATTATGAATTGTAGGAAATTGTTGAATAAAAAATTATGCTCAAGAGGAGGTTTATATATATGTGTTAGAAATGATATTAAAAGTAAATACAATAAAATTATATTATTAAAAAAATGAAATCATTCTCCATAATTCCAATGATAAATATAAGGCCATGCATAATTGTAGTGCAATAAATGATTTTCCACTCAAATTTTTTTCATTTTCAATTTTATGTTCAAGTTTTTGAAAATGGACCAAGGACATGTATGAATTCCTTTCCTCAACCCCAAATGACCAAAATCATTGTTCACGTGCTGGTGATTTTTGACCCTCCATAAATCAACCTATTTTTTTAAAAAAAATTATTATTTTGTTTTATTTATTTAATCTTCAGTGAGGGTTAAAATATTAAAATAGTGATGCAAACATGATCCTTATTCAAAATTACAATGAAACATGCAATAAAATATATTAATTAATCATATCCCTTTTACCACGAAATGATTCTTACCTCAATACATAAACATTGAACATCATGAAAACACTGGAGTAGTAGTAGGAATGGAAAAGTTAGCATGAAATGTGGACATTACATTATAAGGTCATTAATGTTATCTAAGGGATAAAAGGAGTAAAAATTCAAGGCGGGTCCCATCGATATTGGTCATATAAAATAAAAAAACTCACTCATTTTTAGAGATAATTGGTAAAATCATCATTTATAAAAGACCAAAAATCAAATCATAGTAGTAAAGAAGTCAAAAGATCTTAAAAAATATTTATTATTAAATATTGGATACATTTATCATGGATCTCTCTTTGGAATTAGAGGTTATAATTAAACTACCTTCACTCATAGAAAATTTCATAATAATTAGTCAATCAACCTGAACCTCTAAATTGAAAAACATGAAATCTGTAATGGAATTTTCAACGACTATCGACTACAAAGAAACACATTACTCATTTAATTCAAATTCTTATATTTCACTATATTTATCCCAATCCCCATTTTACATGTTCAATTACATTGATTTTAAAAATTAAATCATTTGATATGGGGGTTTCTAAAATAATCGTAAGTTTCATTGATAAAAAATAAATCACTAATCTATGTGTGGGATTACATATTTTGTCACAAAAATCAGAAACAGTTTCTGAAAAAATATACTAGGGATTAAAAGATAAATAATTTTTATGTAAACTCATATTTCATGATTAGAATATTATCCTATAAGGGTTATGTATATGTTATTGTTCCTAATATATACATCAAAATAAAAAATTTAAATATTTAATGTGTAATCCCTTGTAATTATATTTTAAAAAAAGGACGATGGAGGAGTTCCACTACAACAAAATAGAGATCCCAAAATGAAAAAAGTAAATAAATAAAAATTAGGGTCACCTCCTATAATTAAGGTAGTTAAGATCGCACTTACCTCTCAAATCATGTAATAGGAGTAAGGTATATATCCAATAATCTTGGAATAAACTAGTTTTCTCTTTAGGAACAATCATGCATAGCCCATCTACTATTAAAACCTAAAATCTCATCTTGCTGTTGTTGGGGAATTTTCCAGGAAGTGGAATCCCCTAATGTTTGGAGGAAAATCTTGGGGTCTATCAATACTGTAACACCCCAAGCTTCCATGGTATGTTTCCTTTCGAATAATGCAATGGCGTGCATTGTACGCAACTTCGAGATTTTAACACACCATAACCAATCAAACTAGCCGGTATGAATAGTAATACCTACTTTTTGAAATATTAAAAATTCTATCTCTCAAAATTGGCATCATTTTTGGATTCGGAATATCGATATTATCCTAGGGTGAAATTTTGGTACTTTTCGGATAACTTTCATATTTTGATGAATAGTGAAAATTACTAAATTTTAATTAAAAACAACTTTTTTAATCAAAATAATTAATAGTGATAAATTATGAATTTCAGTGGTTTTAAATTATATTTAGAATATATTTTCACCATGTAATACAATGTGGGTCATTGAAAATAATTTCACATTTAAACCAGACATAAACAAGTGACAATCTTTTGATAGTTATTATCTCTAAAAAACACGCTTTTTGTTTTAACAACGAGAATTAAATTTAAATTAATTTCTGCCACTTCTGTGTTTTGAATTTGGAAAAATGGATTCCATATTTGGAATCAGGATGTTCAAATTGTGTAAATAGGTAACTTTTATTTTTAAACATTTTGGATAATTACTTCGGTAAATATTTTATTTACCATGGTTAAAGGGTAAATCTGGTAAACAAGGGTTAAAAAATAATATTATAATAAAACTAAATTACCCTAAAACGTGTCTTAAACCTATTGGTTGATACATAGTCGACCATGGGAATCTTTGGGTCGATTTTGGGACCCCAAGGATCCACTTGTAAGTGATAATGACACTTTATTTTAATTAAGTTAAAATAAATACAAAAATGACACAAGCATATATCTTTTAATAAAACAATTTTTACATAGGGTTATATATGTTTGATTTTAGATTATAAATATTCATTAGAAATATAAAAAGATTTCTTAAATAATGATATTTTATTTATAATTTTTAAACATTAAATAATTTAATTTATTTATGACACAATGATGATGAATTAATTACTTTAATAGTGAAAAATTAAAATAATTGATATTATAAATACCCAAATAAATATAATATGAAACTTTTAATGAATTAAAATAATTTTATAGGATAATATGATATATTAGGATTGATTTAATTGACTTTGTTAGAAGTAATAAATCTGTTATGAGTTTCAAATAAATCAACTATTGAATAGTGTCAAAATTGACATAAAAGAGTTCTTAAAACAAATATTATATTATTAATTGATATTAAATTCCTAAAAATCTAAGGTTCGGCCAAGAGACTTATATCATGATAGGTTCGTCATTAATGGACCACTTGGGTGTCTTTTGGATATATATAGTAAGTTTATTAACCATATAATATAAAAATACAAAGAGACATTGTAAAAGTGAAACTAATTAACTAAGAGTTAATACTTAAAGATAAGGTTAATATAATGACCCAAACCTATCTAAATTATGTTGGTTAAGTTTTTTTCGACCCATCCCAACCTTAAAATTTAAATAATAAACTTTGTAGCCATTATAAATCGAATATGAATTTATTATAAATTAATATTTCTAGCTTTTCCAAAGGTTCCCCTCACCCCTCTTATAAAAGGGCACTCCTCCTTCTCATTTCATCACACCTTCAAAGCCCTTTGGTTCAGCCAACCCCTGCCCAAATACTATCTAAACTTCCCTCACTACAACCTAGTGGCCTTAGTTTGATCAGAAATCCAACCTAAGGAGCCCTTTTGATCAAATCAAAAGGAAGAACCCGAAGAAGAGGTAATGATTTCACCACCCCTTTTCAAGTTCCTTTTTTCTTCCACTTCCTCTTTCTTTGTTATTACCATTATAAAATAATAACTCCAGTATCATATATACACTGTGATGTTATTATAAATATGGTACAACCATATTCAGTATTCTATCCATCCTTTGAATAACATATCACCATACGTGCGTACGTACGGCTTACCGTCTCCACGTCGTGGTGTAATTGTTATTCAATATAATATTATTTGGATGGGTATAATAATGATGTGTAACTCAAGTAAATAATAAATATAACATGATAATTATTCTATATATATGATATAACATCCAATTATATATTATTTTAATATCAAAATAATGATATTGTCGCTCGTGCATATGTACAGACTACCGTCTCCACGAACGCGATGAGATTCATTCTCCATCATATCCATTCAAGTATAATTATAATTTGATTATTTAAAAATAGTATATAAGGACTTGATATCATTCTGTATATGAATAATATACATCCCATTAATAATGAATATGGCTCACATAACAAAGAATATAAAGTAAAATGAACCCGTTAACACCCGAAATGACGATAATTCTAAGATATTATTAACAAATCAATGTTAAAAGATCATATATGATATCATATTAAAGTAAATGATTCTTTTATAATTCAATAAAAATTATTTCACCATTATACTAGAGGTAAACCTACCGTCGACCAAGGAAAAAGTACAAAGTAAGGGATTTTCTTATCTCAGTTTCAATTCCGTGAGATTTCCATTGTTCGTCACTAATTTATTGAAAGTGGTATATTTTGTACTGCCATTTGATATATATTATCAATATTTTCTTTATATTCATGTTATTCTATAAATCATTTGTTGGTTATTTACTTTTTTTCATACGACTCAGTTAATTACAACGTGGTAAGGGGTTTCTTAACTCACTCTTAATTTCGTGAGAAATCCATTGTTCACCACTTAATTATTGCATGTGGTGTATGTGTACTTCCCATGATTGTATTCATTGTGTAATATAATTTAATTTATGGGTATTTACATCATCATGGTATGATACTTCTCTCATGGGGGTATGTTTCGCAAGTTACCTAATCGATAAGGGAATTTGAGATTTCAATTTCCACTCATTTGGCTTTACGCATATTTCATTGATTATATTACCCAAAGATTATGTGTGGTATCACTATTCATTTGATTATGTCATAATTTCCACTCCCCTTCCTGTGGATATAATTTTTATACACATAATCACTCCATTGATAATTTCTAAATTCATTGATATGAATTTGATAAGAGTAATTTTAACTCACTCTCCATTTGTTGAGTTAAACATCCAATTCGTTGGTGTTGTTTTTACAAGAATATATGTTAAGGTCCTTTGATTGTTTTACACTGAATATCCAATCATATTTAGTGTATTTATGTTTGTCACACATAATTATGTCGTTGATTTATCCTTAACCTACGGATACAACCTATATGAGAGATTTCATCTCAATTTACATTCCATTGACACATATTTGTTGTTATACACCAAATCACTTTTATGTGGTGTATATAATGTACTTTGACATAGTATATCATGAATTCTTTTATTCTCATGATATTAAAATGTTTTGATTACCTCAATTATTTGTATTCAGGTGTCTCTCTTTTGGTTAGAAACTCTAACTAAAATACCATTTTTAAATGTTTTAAAGACTTATTCTTCTATATCTTGCTCATTAATGTCCATGTTTTAAAAATGGTTTAAAGGATTTCATTATATAGACATTAAAGTTTTAAAATTAAAACTCCTTTTAAAAGTTTCAAAGTGGTATGGGACACTTTGATTCAAAAATCTAATTTTAAATGGATTCTTGACAAATAGTGTGACTTTTAAATGATTTCAAGAAAAAGGGGGATATTTCTCTCAAATAGTTTTGATGATTATTTTCATCTATGTCAACATCCTTAATTATTCTTGATTGAGGTTAATGTGATACAATACAATCTTCCATATTGTATCAAATGAGTTATGTTTGACTGTGGATGTGCTATTTTTATACCATTCATGGTTTGTGGTTAAAGTATTGACATTTCGTATGCTAGTTTTAATACGAATGTTTATGTTATGTTTAAACCTGTTCATATGAGGAATGCATTGGACTTAGTAAGTGACGGGTGGAGCCCGCTATAGCTCCTCGATGCATCGGTAGGTCTCATGAGACAAACTAGTGTCTTGGCACAAGGCCTTGGAAAAATCTTATTTGTAGTCTTGGCACGAGGCCTTGGCTATGTGGTTATGATAGTCTGGCATTATGCATTCCATCATTATGAAAGTGGTTATTGATATTGCATGGGATGGTTCGACTAGTAGAATATCCATGTGAGTAAGTAAATGGAATTATTTTATTTTATCTTTGCCATTTATGCTGATGTTCAAGTTTAAAAGGCTTTTGTTTTTGTTATAAACTGCCTTAAGTGTTTAGGCTTATCTATGAATGCTTCTGCTATAATGTTACCCTTACTGAGCATCTGAGCTCACCCCTTTCAATGTTTTATTTTTCCCAGGATTATGAAGAAGTAATTTATGAATGACCTGCAGGGATAGTATGAGGGGATATGAAGACAAGATGTTTTTTATGATGTAATGCAAAAATTTATTGATGTATCTAGTTATTCCAAGGCTACTAAACTAATCGGTCTTTCGAGACTTGATATTTCTCGTGATCATGCCAATGTTATGTAATAATGTACCGACTCTAGGTAACTGGGGTCGGGGAATTACAAATACAAGATTACCCTTCCCTCTTTTTTCATCTAATGAATTTTTTTGCATCAAATTTAGCAGTTAACTCCACAATTTCACTAGACACATTTTCTTCTTATTCCTCTTTATGGATATTCCCTTCCATTAGTTCCAATGTGAAATTAAAAATATCCACAACCCCTTGTACTTTGTCCTTTTGATATTATGTTTCTTTGTGTCAATGTATTCTCTTTTTCTTCTTCTTCCACCTCATCATTAAAGAGGGTTTTCATAACAAAAGTTAATAAGAAACATCAAAATAGTGACATACCATGTATTCATCCTAAGAATATATTATTATATCAAATTATTTTCATAATAGGATTCCTACTTGGTTCCATTATCTTATTTTCAATCTTTTTTAGATTTTTTTATAGGATTAGAAATCCATCATTGAACTCTAATTAAATTCTTGGGATATTTGTTTCCAGATTTGTGTGAGGTTATTGTACTCAATAATTTCCCTAAAGTTCTCATGTTTTCCTATTGATTATCCAGCTTATTTCATAAATTTTTCATGAGAGGATTGATTATTTGATTTTCAAATTGATGTGCTCCTTTATGTTTATTATTCATAAGAAAAAAACTAAAAACACCATGTTGGTAAAAATAAAAATAATTTACCAATACAAATATAAAAAACTAAAATTATATGGAGGGGAAAGTGTTTTCTTACTCTTGAATTTTATAAAATCTAACTCCTAGATAATGAATCCCATTTTCATCACCCCACATGTTATTTTATTCTATATGTGATTTCAAAATAAAAAATTGCGATAATACATCTATACTAAGTACTAATAGTAGAATAGTTATGAGAACATGGTCAATCCCATGTGGAAAATGGATATTAGAATTCCATATGTTCAACATTTGTTTGTTAGGATTTAGTAGAACGAAATTACAAATCCAATTTGAGATATCAGTGTTTAGAAAGGCTCAAAAAATGAATAAAAATTGGTTGATTAAAAGTGAGTTTATATCACGGATGGTATTTCATAAATTTATTAACCATCGCCTTTCTAAGAGTATTTGTCCCAGTCACTCATAATTTGATAATACTAGATAAATTAGATTGATCCTCATCCAAGGTTACCTATACAACATTGATAACTTAAGGAATATATCTAAATGTAAGTATGTGTAAGGTGGCATCTCACTCTCTCAATATCTATATAACTTTCAGGTTCATCCCCTGAATTTAATCTCTTTAATTTCTCATTTAGGTGATATAATGTTGATAAATTCAATGTGATATCATTTTAAAATTGTGGTACACATCATTTTTATCAAACTCACTCATACACTTAATATTTATCCATCCATTGAGAGTCCCCAAATGCAACATGAAAAAACTAAGTGTTAATGGAAATAGAATAGATAATTATTGGTAAATATAAATATGTATTGTAAAATTGGAGACTCGTGTGAATTACTTTTGTAAACCATTAATGTGTTCATAATAACAATTTTTAATTGATAAAAAAAGAAATTTAGAATCCTCATGGTCGATAAAGATTGTGTTCCTCCACTTTCACATAAGATGTCTAGTTCGTATCATCCACTAACCTTTTACATAAGAAGTGGGACCACCATATTAGTGTAGGGAATTTTGATCTAGGTTCCCCTCCTTGGGTATGGACCCTCTTACAAATTAGTTTGTTCTCCCATTTCATAGATTTATTTTCTGAACATTAGGTTTCAAATTCTATTCTCCTGATGGTATTATTAGACATTGAATTGGGAATCCTCCTTTAGTTCTATTTGAATTATTACTCTTCTATCTCAATATCTCTTGTAGTGCTGGGTTGGAAGAAACATCAATGAAACAATATCCCATATTTTGTGGAGTATTTAAAACTTCCCCTTTGGTGGGCGAGGTTTCCACATATAAGTATCATTTAAAATATCCAAGAGGGTAGCTATATTCCCCTTTAATCCTAATGATATTGGATATGGAATGAGTATCTTGAGAATAACAGGAAAACATCAGACATTAATGTTTTCCTAAGTGGAACCCCCTATAACATAATTCTTTTACTTATTGTGAATCCTATGAATGGCTATGCATAGTAAAAGGGAATCATACCAAGATATCTTTCTAGTATTACACTTTTATTTGTCTATAGTTCTTACACATACGAACCCTCCACAGGGTATCTTTAAATCCTATGATGCATCATCATTCTTCAACATTAGGTCGGTAGTGGCCCCGACTAGGTCCTCCAAACAACGAGGCATCAACTTATGGATTTGATTCTTCAAAATGGACATGGTATAGCCATTTTTATGATTGTGTATCATATTTTTCCTAAAACCCTCCAATACATATTTTTCACCCTTCATGTCACATCAGTTTAACTATGGAGAAACAACCATTAAGTTCAGCCTCTGCTGTCAATGACACCGCAATAATAATGCTTTCAATATAGTGGTCTTAAAAATGTAGCATGGTGATAGATTCTCTTTCACAGGACATGCATGGGGGTTTATTCCCCTATTTCTATATTCATGGTTCTGATTATGTCCAAAACAGTTTTTAGGGATGATCTATTGATTTCGAATTCCCATTTGTCTTGAGCCCATGTTTTGTATACGGAATCAATAGAGTCTTTGTAGAATGAAAGTAGTGGTCTTGTCACGTCAAATATGACAGATGGGGAGTAAATTTTTCCAAGGAGGATGAATTATGAGTGTAGTGAAATGGACCATATTTTATTAATTATTAACAATGAATCATCCATTCATATTATCCCACATTGAAACCAAATTAAATTTTATTCTAACTAATATGGTAATTCAAGTAATACATTCCCAATAAAGTCTGAATGGCATAGGAGGATGCCTTCCATCCTCAGGTGGTACCCTGACCTGATGAGTTCTTCCTCACACCAATGTGTGGACATTATCCATACATGTTGGTGCCCTCTTGTTGTACTATTTCTCTAGTTATTCTTCTCAATGTTTTGGATATGATCTCCCTATCGGATGTCTTGACTGATGTTCCCTTGATGAGCCTACAATACGGTGGGATTAACAAAGGGTTGAGGACTACCCCAATGGCCATATTTATTGTTCAACTTTCCCTTTTTAGTTCAAACCTACATAAAACATAGAAGAAAGTGAACAAAAATAAAATAACCATGAAATCCACTCTTCATATTCATTTTATTTAATTTTCCATAATTTCAATAAAAAGTCAAAATACCAATGAAATTTTTATTCTAAGATAAAACATGGGTCTTTGGAAATAAAAAATAGTGACATATTTTATCTTATAAAAACAATTAATGACAAAATGAACTTATCAGTTATCTACAATCCCCCATTTCATTTCAATATTAGATTAATATCATCTTCTATTTGGAAAACAACCGTGGGTGATTATTTTTATCCACTCTTCTCAAATTTAATTAGAGATTCTCAATTCACATTGGTTAAAAATGGGCTTCAAATAAACTTAAAATATTTCAGTCATGGGTTATTTTTATAATAGTTATCCAATGATGAAATGTTAGGGTTTCTTTCGAATATGTTAATTTTTTTAATGAAAAACATTGAACTAATTTATTATCTATTGGAATAGTGATAAGAATAATGATATATAAACATGATAAAGTTTCATCTCCACAAAATACACAATCTTCCATTTAGATACACTATTTATTTTTGGTGTGTATGATTCAATAGGTTCATGGGGATCATGAAACATATAATGATGAGAATAAATATTACAGTAGAATAGGAAATAAAATTGTTATCTCAATTTGCTGATTAATTCCTCAAAGTCCCCCAAATTTAAGAATGGGAAACCTCAAATGGATGTTATGTTTGAATCTAAACATTATTTTGTATAAAATATAAAACATTCCCCCTTATAATTTTAGATCAAATTAATTTTATTTCTCGCCCTAGAAAAGACACATCAGAAACAGAACCTACTTATATAATATATATCATTTTTGGGCTCGATGACCAAGACATTGATACCATAGAAAATTTTTCCTTTTAATCATAATGAACATGAATTTTTAGAATCACCCATACATATCAAATTTTACATTGATTAATGTCTTATTATTATTAAACATCCATATTTCAAACTCTATAAGAAGAAGAATTTTTCTAAAAAAACGTAATTACATTCATCACATAACTAAGTTACACTTAATAGATTGTGTTATATCCTCTCAATATATAAAGTGTTATTCGATTCCAAATTCTATTTAATAATCACTACTGAACAAACACATTTTATTTTAAATAACCCTTTATTTAAAATGTTTAATGAAAATTCATTTTAATTTTAAATATCATTGAATAGATTTAAATGTCATGTAATTTGAAAAGAAAACCCTATATATAGAATTAAAATACATTGAAATTTTTAATATTTAATTGAATCAATGATAAAATATTTATTTTCTATTTTTTAATTCCACTTTTATGATATATAGGTATTATTTTCATGCTAAAATGGCCTTGTTAGATTGTGAGGTGATCATCATAAAGGATACCATCCTTTTCATAATTTTAAAAAATATCAACCAATAGATGAAACTTATTCTCAACGTTCTATTGTGATTTTTTCAGGTGAAGTAACCCAACCCTAGTATATTAGAGTTGGTGTCTATGTTTTTAAATTGAAATTATATAGAAGGAAGAACATCCCGATGTACCAAATATTTTAGTATTCATATTATAATAGATACATAATGGAAATTTTATTTACAATTTAAATAAAAAAATACAAAAAGTATTTTCACTGACAATTCCATTATTCTCTTTACCATATCCATACATATCAATCGCAAGACACTATTTTATAGCATTGGGTATAAAATACAAAAAACTGGTTATGATTAGATGCTCAATAAAGGTAGAGTATAGTATAATCTATGAATAAATAGTGAATAGTAATATAGAAAGGTAAATAAATAAAATAAAATATATTTAATTAATAAAATTAGAAAATTATTCCAATAAAATAAGAAAATAAAATAATATCACATAAATATAAACATGATCAAGAAAATAGAACCCTTGATATTCTAAATAATCGAATAATTACATCGAATATCAATAGCTGAATTCATGAATTTGAAATGCATACTACTAGAAATATAAAACATACATTTGAGGCCCTATTCCATGACATCATATATCATTCAATCCTTGTTCCAATATATCTATGTAAATGGGTAAGGACTTAGGAAAAATCCAATGATGTTTTCCCATGAGACCTACCAATGCATCGAGGGGCTATAGATGGCCCCTCCAATCATTTAATATTTCAAATGTATTCTTCATATGAAAGGGTTGAAACATAGTCAATATAAAAATTAATATTAAAAAACTAACATACAAATTTTTAATACATACCTCAATAAATAAATATGAATGAAAAACATCCAGAGTAAAAAATGTGACCGGTTATAAAATTGTGCATCCCCGGCTAAACTAATCATAAACCGTCAAGATAAATAATTAGGATGGTATGAAAAAATCATATCCTTAGAAGATTATAACTATATTAGAGGTTTTATATTATTATGAATATAAATAAAATTAAAACGAATTTAAAACATTTTTTAAAAAAATTACTTTCTCATTTTGAAAATCCAATTTTTTAAAAAAAATTCACAAATCATTTTTAAAATAGTTTTTATTGAAAATAACCTTTTAAAACGTTTAAATTAATCATTAAAACAATTATTTTTCATAAAAGTAAAATATTCATTCCATTTACTTTTAGTTAAATCAAATATTTGTTTTACATTTTAAAAAAATTCCATATAGGAATTATATTTAGAATTAAATGAATATTAATTTAAGAACCATTTTTAAAAACAATAGAAGGGGAAAATGTATTTTAAAATACTCTTGAAAAGTAAAAATAAATTATTAAAATATTATAAGAAAACATGGGATTTTATGAAGAAGAATTTTTGACCAAAGGGACAAATAAAATCGTATTTTCTTAAAAACATCATCTCAATCATTTTAAGTAATATAGAATGTAAAAATATTCTTAATAAAATAAAAAATTCATGAATAAATATGGACAAGGAATATCAATTTACTTTAATATATAAATATCAATCATTTCTTCGAATTTAGATATCTACATAAACAATCTTGAATAATGATGAGATTGTGAAATACAATATTTCAATATTGGTAACTTTTCAATCATATTCCCTAGGAAGGAAATAACATTAAATGAAACATTAAATACCATGGCGGTAAATCAAATCATTATAGAATAAACATTAGTTTAATTATATACTCCATAAAAAATATATAAGTGGTGAATAAGGTGTATGTCTCATAGAAGTAAATGTGAGATGAGAAAACCTTACCATGAGTCAGAGTTGTCATGTGTGTTCTTTATCCTCCTGAATAATAAACATATATTAATTATTTATATTCTTTATAAAAATTAATTTTATTTTTTTCTTTTAATTCACTTATTAACATGTTATATATTATTTCAAAATCAAATATTATTATGTCATATGTTTTGATGATATTTGGCTTATGTATCAGAAATGACATTAGTGGGTTGATTATGGTCAATGTGGTCATTAATTAAACTTATAGGTAATAATAATCATAAAATAATAATCATATATATAAATAAATTATTCTATTTAAACCAATCTTGAATTATTATTTTTTATAATGAACTATCTTACAATCATAGAGGTGATAGGTTATAGAAATACATTATTATTGATTCTTATTTTTAATGATCATTATAGAAAGAAGTTATATAATATTTTATCATTAAAGAATGATAATAATATAATATGATACATATTATTTCATTAAATATATATATATATACACACACACATATATATATCATTCACATGGTGTGGGGGTGAAAATATATTCACATTGCTTCATAAAGGCGGTAATCCATACATACACGAATGATATTATCATTTTTTAGTTTAAGAAAGAAAATGATATATTATATTTTCATAATGATAAATATAAAATTAGTATAAGAATTTTTTCATTTATATCTTATATATTCATTAAAATTATCCTTATTACCTTCTATGTAATGAATTAGTAAAACACAACATCGCTTCACTAGGTGATAGTCTTCCATACACATGAGCAATAATATTATATCCCCAATGAAATGGACATTAAGAACAAATATTTTATATAAATAATCTATTGGTATTGAAATTTTATATCTATCATATATGTAAATTATATCAATCAAAATACCCTTCCATGATAGGCGGTAATGAAAAAATTAATGACATTGGATCGTGAGGTTATAGTTCAACGTATATGCAAATGGTAACTTCATAACTCATTTTATTGAAGTGGGGAGGGTTTTAAGTCATGTCCATAAAATAAAAATAACTAAGAATATGGAATATAATATTGTTATTATATCATAATGGTTTAATATTAAATCAATTAGGTGAATGGAGAAGTATTAAAAAAACACTTGTTGAAAAAAAATTACATGTTCATTAGGTATGCTCCTAGGGTTTTCTAAATAAAGCTTCCTCAGATGGATTGATGAAAAAAATATATATTATAGGATAAGAGGATGGAATTTGGGAATTTATGTAGTCTCTTAATGAATAATATATAAGGTTTTGATGGTGTTAATAATATAGGATAGTGTTTTCTCTTTTCAAGTGAGGTGAGTGGAACACTTGTAATTTTTAAAAATAAAAAGGATTACACATTTTTTTATTTGAAAAAATGGTAAAGAAATGTTTTATTTCATATATTTAAACAATATAAGTAATAAATATTTCAATAAAAAAGTTTTATAAAAATATTTCAGTAATTTTAACCCTTATCCATTTAGTTTAACACTTTGGTAGATCCATTTTTATATATACCATGATTTTTTTTCTTTTTTATAATAATTTTGGTAAAAAAATTAAGATGAAATTTTAATATAATATATTTTATTATGATTCTAAATATTAAATCCTATTTTTTCAAATTCTATTCATATTTGTGAATAAATTCAAATTAAAAATATTCTCGTATATGTGATAATAAAACAGGGTTTCAATGATCAAATTTTCAAAAGATTACAATAATTTTTATATAACATAATTCTGAAAATGATTGTAATGAAATAAATTTTATTAATAGGTATTTTATTTAACTGATTATACTATAAAACCAATTTGATATATAATTTAAATTTACAAATAACTTATGCAACATGATAGTTTTCAATTAACATTTAGTATTTTTCACCATTCATCAAAAAAATAATATTTTCATAGAATCCAAAGAAATTATCTAAATTCTAATGTTTACATATACATTTAAAAACAGAAGTTCATTTTTTAAAATACATTTTAAAAAAATGCTAAAACTTATTTATAAATTATTTTTTGAAATCATGAATAAACTAACTTTTAGAAAAATAATGTTTTCTCGAAAAAAATTTCTTTTTATATTAGAAACAACTAAAATTTTATTTTTAATAAATAGATATACATAATTTCTTATTTTATACATTTTTTAACTATATAATTTTCATAATTAATTTAGTATTATTCATTTCTAACAATTTGACCACTAGTTTATAATTGTAATGATTAAATATTATTATGTTAATAGAGTATCACATTTCATTCAAACCAATTGTGGTGTGTATTAAAAGAAATTGAATAGATTGAATAAATATATTTTATGTTTTCTGGATTTTATATTCTCTTATAAACATGTATGTTCATGTCAAACATTCTATAGAGTTTTAATTTGAAAATTTTAAAGGCTCAAGTTGTTACCTTCAACACCTTCAAATAAGTTATATCCTCATAACTTAATATTGGTCTTGGTAATCAAGGGTTTTTAATTTCAAAATACACTTTTTGAAATCCCACACCAAGATAAGGGTTAATAAAAATTCACATTCATAAAGGATAAGGTAAATAAAAATTACATATGAAAAAATAGATAACTTTGTTTCTATGTAGGAGAATAATTTTTTTAATTGATGAATTAAACATGGAAGAAAATAATAATGTTCAAATAATAATGGAATTCATGAGAATGTGAATGTTCTTGTGACAGTAAACAACCATAAAACCATAAATGTAATAGGTGTGAAAATTTTCATTGATATCAGATGAAATTATGGTAATATTTATTTCAATATTAATTTTATAATGTTTGAAATTTTTTATGAGAAGATATTTTTACTTGATTTCATTCTATTTAATAATAATAGTCTCATCCTTTGGTAGCGACCTGACTAATTTCTACATCCTCTCTTACTCAACAAAAATAAGTTGAAATTTTTATTCTTGAAGCACTAATGATTCTAAATGTTCATAATTCAAGGATAATTCATTCCACATATCTCAATTTAACATTATATAAAGATGTAGAGAACAAGATATCCATGATGGATAAATCTTCATATGGTGAAGTAATAAATTAAATTCTAAAACCTCCTCTAAATTAAAACATAAGATATTTTATAAATTATTAAACATACAACCCTTCCCCCAGATTATGGTCCATAAAAATATAAATAATATCACTAAATTTCTAAAATTAATTTATCATTATCCCCCCATAAAACAATAAGTATCTCTTAATTTTGACATACCAAACCTATGAATTCCTTCATAAAGAATTCTATTGTAACATGGTAATAACAAAGAATTACCAAAAACAATATTGAAATTATGACTTCTATTACACATCTCATTTAAAAAATAGATTATTTGATATATTCTATAAATTAAAGGATATTATAAACTCCATCAATGACAAAATAAGGATATTTTTAAAAAATAATTAATTATTTCCAAGGCAGCCAGAATTATTCAATGGAAATTATCCAGATCAATCATATCTTATCCAAACATAATTATATCATCATCTAGAACATATTATATATTATTTTCCATCAATAATTTATTTTCCAAGTAAATAAACATACCATTGAATAAAATTTATTGGTCATTCATAGGATTCAACATATTCTTCAAAAACCTTAATATAAAAGTACTAATGTACAATCCTTATACATTTCGTAGTTTTTATAAACTGAATATAATTTAGAAAATATTCAAATTATTTTTTTCATGAACTCCAAAACAAGTAAATTAATCAGTCACCTTTTACTATTGTAAAAAATAATATTGACCATGATTCATTAACTTCATTAGTGGGGTATTATTTTATCAACTGGAGAATTTTTTTATGTACATTATAATTTCCTTATAGTTGAAGCATTGAATATTAAAATAATTTTTCTTGAAATTATAATCATGAG
The DNA here is from genome assembly GCA_963277665.1 of Viscum album. NCBI lineage: Eukaryota > Viridiplantae > Streptophyta > Magnoliopsida > Santalales > Viscaceae > Viscum > Viscum album. The sequence goes on along the minus strand of OY728153.1, from coordinate 1,543,192,477 downwards.
AATAATATCCTCTCTCTATAAAATTTTATAGAACAATCATTCAATTTAATCATGTAATAGGTCATTTCACTTTACAATTATTAACTTTGGGAAATTCATTCTATCCCTTCTTACAATTATATATTGTTTTCTCGGTCTTCAAATTCTTATCTTGAATACATGAGAAACCATAACACATTTAGAATTGTTTCTATGACTTTTCAGCATTATATTATGTATCCACATATGATGTGATTATTTGGGATACTATTTACACTATGAGAATTTGATTAATCCCATCAAATAAATAAAAAATTTTATCATAGGATTTCATGCATTGATATAGTTTATATTATTACTCTACTTTGTGTCGTGAGACCTAGAGATGTATCTACGTTCTATAGAGGGTTGTACCAATTATATATCAAGTATAATCAATTCCTTTTATAAATTTTGTGAAATAAATAAACATAAACATCAATATTAAAAAACTATCTTATGAATTTTTAATACTTACCCCACTTAATAAACACAATCCTAAACAATATAGGGTAAAATGGTGAATTGTGATAAAATTTAGAACACCAGTCAAACTGATCATAAACCATTAAGAATAATCATAAGGATGCTATCAATACAACATAACCATATTAGATCATATGTAAAAGAGATTTTTTTATTAATTTTATTAATTAAAACCCATAAAATGATCCTTAAATCATTTTTTAGAAAAAATAACCACTAAATTTATAAAATTACCTCTTCAAAAATGTTTTTAATACATTTTTAAAATAATTTTATTTGAATTTATAACTTTTAAAATAATAATAAAAACAACTATTGGTCAATAAAGTGGAAAATTTTGGTTATTTAGTGAATCTTAAAACAGTAATTCCATTTATATTTTGGTAAAATCCAAACACGATTTTTTGAAAATGTGATGAATATTCCCTTAAAACATAATTTAAAAATAAAATTTTCTAAAAATTTATGATTTTTGGAGTATGAAACTAAATAGAGGGTGAATTGAGTTCATAGAAAAAATATCTCTAAAACACTTAATTAAAATTTCACCAATTTTAAATAAAAAACTACAATGTTTTCTAAAGTAGAAGATTTATAAAAGTTTTTAATATTTTAAATAGATTTCAATGAGTTATTAGTTCTTAGATAAAGTAATATAGATTAATGTTTTAACATTTGAAATAAATCTACAAAATCAAATTATAATATAGAAACTATATATGATTACTATCCAAGTGAAATAAATGTTCTCTTTAGAGAATAAATAATGAAGTGAAAACAAAACATTGAAAGGAAGACAAGATTTAAAATACGAGGCTCAGTCTTAATAGGGGAAATAATCCTCTCCAATTGATGATCATCTTCCACTCAGTATTTTATCTAACTAAACTTTGATCTATACCATGGATCATGGTAAACTGATGTATATACACTATCTTGGTCAAACAATACATCTTCCACAGTTTTTCTGGGAGTCATTAAGAAAAAATGCCATGTAGGGACCTCTTCCACTATTATCCATGGGAGTGTAAGGTATAAAATAATTTTTTGTGAAGATATTATTGTATATTCTAGTTTGTAACAAGACTAAGAGTGGGTTTATAGAAAAAGGAGATGTAAACTATTCGAAATGTATAAACAATAAACATGAATTAAAAAATATACAAAATAGAGTTTAGAAGGATCTGTGTGATTTGATATGTAGCTTGTGACTCTTGGAAGATGTATTGAAATGATGCTTGAGTTAAATTTATGTAACAAATAAAAAATAGAGTAGTGTGAGATTTTATTTCTACTATTTCTAGTGAGGTTGTAGTTTGATCGAGTAGTGATTGCCATATATTTTTTTGTATCTATAAGATGTTCTTTAGTTTAATCTCTCAGTAGTATCATCATTTTTCTATAGATTATAGTTCTTGAGTTTTTATCTAGATCATCAGCATATCAGTATCTATATTTTTGTAGATGTGCTTATCCTTTTTTATCTGGTATTCTATTTATACACTATAGCCAGCAAGAATCATGTTCCTATGTAAATCATACCTCACATTGATATTAATATTGTCTACAAAAGAAAAAAATAATTTATTAAAATAATTAGCGGTACCAAATTTCAAAAATATGACCATTAGAACTAAATTTTAATTTAAATGATAATGTAAGAGTGGATGGTGTCTCAAGAACTGTAGGTGAGGTAGTGGTGTCTTAGAACCGGTGTCTTAGACTTAGAGCATTATGCAATCTAGAACAATTACTCATGTAGAAATGACTACATAATGGTAAGTAGTTATGATGGTAGGTTCTCTTGATAGAGAATCATGCTATTAGTAGCTCATACCAGTTACTCATATTTAGCGAGAATACATATGCCATTGGTATGTTGCTCTGTTGGTAGTTCGATGTGATGATGAGTCGTACTTAGCCATTTTTCGGAGTTGATTCTGATGTTAGGTGGAATAATGTTAACTCAGTGCATTAGTAGCTTAAGTGACAGTGTCTCAACCATTATTAAAATTTTTCATTTTTGTTGAGGGTGAAACAGTGATACATATTATCAAGAGGTCCATGTCAATAGTAGATTATACTTATCTGATTTTCCTACCAATTGTGAGATGTCCAATAGTGATTAGACCTTAATAGTGACTCATACTCAGTAAAATATTTCAAGATGTCTTATAAAGTAAAACACTCACATAATAGATTAATCTTACATGTAAAAATAATTAAACATGAGTAAATAGAATTTATCTTAATGGAATATGATTTATCAGGACTTGTGAGCATTAAAAGTATAGGTAGCCAACAATCTCCCCCTTTTTGATGATCACAAATCATGTCATTAACAATCCATTAATAATGATCAAAGTTTAAAACAACCTTTCTTCCTAATATATCATACTAATCATGAGAAAGTAAATTATAGTAAAACCATATTTAAATAATATTAAATGTGATAAAATTAAATTCCATCATATTTCTCCTTGTTCTTTTAATTCTAAATGTATTCTCCCCCTTTTGGGATTATCATAAAGAGAGTAATAAGAAAAGATAAAAATATATAAATAGTGGGAAAGAGGTAATTAATTTCCTAATACAAATATAGAACATGTGATGATAAATAAATGGCAATTTACATCCATATAATCGATCAACCTAGAATCAAATCTTATCTAATGATGGAACCATGATTAATTTTCCCTTATCAGTAGAGGCAGGTGGAGGAACAATAGATACATAAGGGGATGATGTATACATTTGAGGAAGGGGGGCTCCAATATTTATATAAGGGGTTTGAGTAGATGAAGTAGGGGATATAATCTCTCAATAGATCACAAGACTTAAATTACTAAGAGCCTATGAAGGATACTTGGGAAATGGTAGTAGAGATATAATTAGTAGAGAAAACTGGTTTTGAGTAAGTTCTGCTCTAAAATAGGGATCAACATATTAGTAGATGGGGCCTGAAGGTAGATTCTACATTTCAGGACTAACAATGAATTATTATGGAGTGTTAATAGATGTACTCTAGACTAGGAGGCATGGATTCAATCGGTTAATAAAATCCAAGATAATCATCCCACATTTCTCCATATACTTGGTAAAATATTCTTCATTCTCCATAAATATATAATGTGCAGGTGTAATCTCCTTCTGTTTTTTCACATGATCATTGAAGGATTATGTGACATGAGGTAACCTAAAATTCTCAACCAAATATTTGAAATTACTATCCAAATGATGTTTGATATAAATCATTTTAAAGTATAAATATACTTTCTTAGGGATCTTATATAGAGCATTAGTGTCCCCTTTCATTTAAAACCTTACCACGTCATATATATGATCATTATTTTGAATAATTGTTCTTTGTTCTCATAGTTTGACCAACCCATCACAGTTCGAAGCTCCTCTCAAATTACTGAATTTAAAACATTACTTTCAGAAGTATGAGCATGAGCAGTACAGGTTGACACTTCATTTAGGGAATTTTTGGCTGTTGATCTAAAATTAGCCAGATCAGGATTTAGAGGATGGAGGATTATCATCCTAAAATAATTTATCATAAAGAATTTTTGAATCATTTTCCATGGATGTTTCATATTTAGATGACATACATTTTAAAAAGGTATGATTACATCCAACTCATCACTTAATATTTTATTTTCTATCCTCACATCATGAGGTTCAGAAACAATATGAGGTTGAATCTAAGAGATAACTTTATCTACAATAATTGTAGCCTATGTTTCATTAATACTGGAACTAGTATAGGTTGAGGTTGAAGGATGCTTCTAATAGTTGAGAACAATACCTCTTTAAATTCATTGAAGTCACTCTGACTTACATAGTTAGCAGGCACCAGTGATACCAAAGGTGTTGAAGTAGGAGTAGTTTAAATATGAACTCTCTGGGTATTAACCAATCTTTTAGCCAATGATCCCTTTGGATAAAATGTCTCATCATCTGAATCTGGATAATTTAAACCAAAAGTGACACATTCAGTGAACTTTTCATATTCATATACTAATACATTAAAATGAATATGGGTGGAACCATTAACTATTTGATACTATTTCTCCCCGTCAATAGGTTCTTACCTCTCAAAAGGTTCTTTATATCTTGAATAAACTAGTTCTTTCACTTGAGAAACAAGACATACTTGTTCAACTAAAACTCACTCAAGAGCCCTTTGAGGTTCCACAATTGGTTCCATTTCCACTACAACAATTACAGTTTGATCTATATGTTCTGAAGCCTTTTGAGGTTCCAAAACATTTTCCTTCTCCACTAAATAATTTTCAATATGAGACTTAGATTCTTTAATAGGCCCTTAATCCCAAGCAGTAGGTTCAACATCATCAAATGTTTTATGATTATTTATACCACTCTACTATTTATTCATTTCTTCTTCATTTGCATCACCTCTACCTTCTTCTTCGGACTCTTCATCTTTCTCTTCATTCTCTTATTTTTCTACCACTTTTTCTTCAGATTCCTCATCATCATTTTCAAAATTATCTTCATCTTCTTCACTAAAAATTTTACTTTAATACTTAATATCTTAAAATTCATCTCTCTCTTCACCAGAAACATTATTTGGGAGAGGTTCATTGGTATAAAGCATATTGCGGGGAAAGGAGATCCCATAGTTATTCTGTCTAGGCTTCTTGTAATATCATGATCACTCATGTCATAAATATGCGATCATATTTCCTTCTCTACCTCATCTACTTGTTCTTCCTCATTTGAGTACTCTACCACTTCATCTGTTCCAAGACTAGAGTCATCCATATCCGTCGGCCTAGAAGGATGTTGAAATGGATCAAAATACTCAAAAATAATTTAATTATCTTCAACCCACCTCCTCTTCTAGGGATTCCAAATAATATTCATTTGTTCACATGGCTTCGGTAGTTCAAAAACCATCATAGTAATTTCCAGTTTCATCTATTTCATTTCAAAATCCTTTTGATTTAAGCATTGTATAAATCAGCTTAGTATAAAATAGGGAAGTTCACATAGATTGAGGATTAATCATATCACTCATATGGAGCATGAGGTATTTGAACAAATTGATCTGGTGTCCTTCCTTCATTAGATACAGCAAACAGACATCCTGATATTTCAAGAAATAAAACACCCCATTCATGAAATATATTTGATTCTAAATAAACTTTAATAATAACCTGCATTTTTCATCTATCATAGTTTCTATATGTATTCTTAGGATTTAGTCACTGTTCATCTTGCTTAGCACTATCTCATAATTGAAAATATCACTTGGAGGATGAGTATTGTCTTGATAATCATAAAAAATACCTTCATGAGGTACCTTTATGTATTCATCCCACTATATAAAAGATAATGAAATCCTTTTTACACTTATTCTAGACTTGTTCCAAACTCCTATGTTCCTTGAAGAATAAATCCAAGAAATAAGTAAAACGCATGCACTATCTTCAAATCAAGAGGTCATGTGTTATTGGAGAACCACTCTAACCATCCTTGTTTTGTTACCAGTTTAAAAATGATAGAATTACTTGACAACAACCATTATTCATGAATCTACTTTTTAGGTACCACTATTCTATTGGAATGATATGGGTTAACAGGTTTGAGATTTGGGGAAATTGATTTCTCTATTTGTATCTTTGAAGGAAAATATTCTTTCAAAGCTATCTCATAAAAACGCTTCACTCGAGCCATTTTAATGATTCGAAAGCTTTGGTTTGAGGGGAGAAGGTAGTGAAGGTTCAGGAGACAATGGTACAGTTTTGTGAGAGGAGTAAGTGAGAATATAATTTGAATCAATTCAATATATATCATTTATGGATTTTAGAAACTTAAATAGAAAACGAGGTATAAAATAATGTGAAATAAATTAAAAAATGAATTAAACCTAGAGCTAGAGAAAAATACAATATAAATACTAACGGTAAATCACAACAGTGAGTGATAATGGTGATTCATCAGTGATGAGTCGTCAATGGTGAGTCATCAATAGTGAGTCATCAATGGTGAGTCATCAACGATGAGCCATTAACAATGAGTCATCAATGATGGGTCAGCAGTGGTGAATCATCAATGGTGACTCCTCAATTATGAGTAACAAATGGTGAGTCATCAACAGTGTGTCATATAAGGCCCCATCCTTAAACCTTACTTAATCTTGAGTTATTACAAGATTACACATTGAGGATCTTTTCGGGTTTAGAGTTTTAGAGAATTAGATCATGAAACTTGCATTACGTTCCACATTTAAACAAAGTGGCTACATAAAAGACAGTATTCATTCTTCCCATCAACAGAAACATATTTAAAATAAAACATGGGTTCTTTCTTGACACATCCTTGACACTATCATCACATCATGTACCTTTCCCTTGACCTGTGAAAAACATTTCAAAAACTTGGGATGATCATAAAAAGCTCAGTAAGAGTTATAAAAATATGGAAAGGAAACATGAGTTCATATATACATTATAATGAAATCACACTTTACCCATAAAACATAGGCATATCAAATCATGAATAAATCATAGAAAACATAAGACATAAAGGTAACTTGAGGCATTCATAACATTCTTATGTAGGGAGTAACCCTCTTGGTTACGTTTGGAATACCCATCACAGTATATTCCCTAAATCTCTTCGGAGAAACCTTAATGTTTCACTCCTTCGCGTTACCCAATGCATTGGAGAGCTATATCGGGCTCACCCGCCCTTAGTTTATCACGGAACCACCCTTATACATAATAATGACCAAGAACCATAACGTATCACATAAAACATGCATAAAGGAAACATAACATTTCCATATCACAATATAACATTTTAGTATATTGAAATAATGAATCCATTCAAAAAGAAACCATTTCCAAAACCATTTAAAACTTTTAATAATGATATTTTTGAATCAAAGTGTCCCATACCACCTTGAAGCTTTTAAAATTTTAAACCATTAATATCCATATAAATAAATCCTTAAAACCATTTTGAAAACATGGATATTAATAAGAACAAATAATTAAAACATTTAAAACGATATTTTGGTTAAAGGGATTTTACCAAAATTAGAGGCACTGGAATACAATAATTGAGGAATAACATTTAGTCAGAACTTTATAATATCATTAGAATAAATGGATTCGTGATATAATACTCCAAAGGATAGTATATACACCATATAAGAGTGAACTGGTGCATAACAACAATGAACCCTCAATAGAAATGTCAAATGTAATGAAATCCCTTATAAAGAAGGTATCCTTAAATTAAGGACAAATCAATCTCAAAAATATGTGTGACAAATATAAATACACCCAATATAAGTGGATATTAAGTTTAAAACAATAAAAGGTCATTCACACATATTCAATGGATGACATATTCAATGACTACATGTTGAACCCAAAGAAATTGAAATTGGGTTAAAACGTTCCCTTGACAGCCAAACGGCATCACATCAAAATGAGTTGATGAGAGATAAAAGGTGTATTTCATCACTTGGACATAAAATTTACATCAATAAGGATGTATTAGAACATATCCCAACATAAAAATATGTAAATTAAAAGACCCAATAAAAGAAGTCTTTTAAAAAAGAGGAGGGTGAAAGGTTCCCTTACCGACTTGGGTATCTTTCAAAACATACACCCCATGAAAGAAAGACAATAGGTCATTGATGTAAATAATCATAAAAGAAAGTATATTACATAAAGAGTAGAATAATGGGCAGTACATACACCACTCAATGGAATTTGTGGCAAATGTAGCATAAATCTCACGGGAATAAAAGTGAGATGAAAAATCCCTTACGAAAACTCGGCAGCCTAACGGCGCCACATAAAACTTCCGAATATGGATTGATGAGATCAAATAGAGTATCCCATAATATTACAATAGAATTTACAGCAAGTGGAATATAAAAGAAAATCCCCCAACATTGCAAGGAGGAGTTTAAAAGAAGTGACATAAAGGAGAGTACTTAAAAAGAAAGAGAGAGGTTAGATCTCTTACGAAAGTTTGGCAGCCTAACGGCGCCACTCAAAACTTCCAAAATGGATTGATGAGAGAGAATAGGGTCTCTCATCACATGAACATAAAAATTAAATTAAATTTAATATAAAAGAACATCCCAATCATAAGAAATATGAGCTTAAAATAAATGACATAAAAGAGTGTACTTAAAAAGAAAGAGAGTTGTAGGATCCCTTACCTCGGGTCCGACTTGACTCGATCGTTCTTTAATCTCCTGAATAATAAACTTGAGTTAATTTCTAATTCCTTAAGAAACTTTTTCAAGTTCATTATTACTTTTATACCACTTATTACCATGTCATAAACATTATGTAATCATTTAAGTTAATAATATTTGTTTTGCCGATATTTGGTTCTTAAGTCGAAAGTGGACTTCTTACAATTACATGTTGTTCGCGTGGCCAAATGTTTATTATATCCAGAATTGTATTCCTTATGTAGATATAATATATTTCATATATATCCAGTACATACATGCATTTATAACATTACATAATCATTTAGAGGTAAGAAATGAAATGCACTGTTCATGGAGACGGTAAGCCGTACGTACGCATGAACGCTACTTTCATTTCTATTTCATATTTTATAGAATAGAATAATAATGATATAAAGGTATATTATAATTCCAGTATAATATCATATATAATATCATATTTCCATCCTTTATACATCCCACATATGGTATTTAACGAATCAAATCACTTTGAGGGGGCGGTAGTCCGCACTTCCTTAAATGAAGATATCCCGTATACCCATAATGGAAGCCATAAAGGTAAGACAAAAATGAAAAATACAGAAGCATAAATAAAACATAAACATAATATATATCATATATAAAAATAGTGACATCATAATGGCCACCTTTGAAGGTGTTAAATGAGTATTGAACAATCATCATTTTGGGAGGCAGAATTTCACCATCCACGGAAACCGAATGTTCATTAACCATTTGATGTGGTTGTGTAAGAGTGTAGGTCGAATAAATCTTATAACAACATCCTAGTATATTTAAGATACTGGTGTTGTTAAAAAAGAAGTAAATAAAAAGAGTTTAGGGGGTTGGAGAAGCATAATAAAACAAATGAACATGAGAGAATGAATTACCTTTAAAAGTGTAACTCCTTTTGATTTGAGCCTAAAGGAATCCTTTGAAAGGATTCTTCCCAAAGTTAATCCTCTAGGATGAGGAGAGGGATGTTTATAGAGGAAATGGGCAGGGGTTGGCCGAGCCAAAGGCTTGAGGAGTGTGTTAAATGAGGTAGAGGTGGGGGCCTTTTATAAGAGGAGAGGAGGGACACTTTTGGAATGTAAAGAAATATTACTTTATTTGAAAATGTGTTTCGGTTTCAAAAGGCCCCACATTGATATAATTCGTGGATAAGGTGATAAGGCTTCGAAATACACTCATCCAATAAGTTTTGGACATGTGTAGTTCATAGATTTTACATTATCTTTCCATTTTATTTAAATCGTCAAATAATGATGTCATCGCTGTATCATTATTGTTTCATAAATAATTTAATTTATTTAATGTCTAAAAATTAAAAAAAAAATACTATGATGTAGGAAATATTTTTAGATTTCAAATTAATATTTATAATCAAAAAGATGACTTGTATAACCCCACTTAAAAATTTTTTTAGTAAAACATATCATGTTTGTGTCAATTTTACTTTTACATTAAATAAAATGTTATTTATGTCATTTCCCAAACAAAGTGGATCCATGGGGTCCCCAAGTTGACCCATGGCTTGTCTTGGTCGGACATGATACAACCAATGAGGGTAAGACATGTGTCAAGCTCATATCATTTTATTAATGTATTATTTTTACCTTAAACTACACTAATTACCACTAATCGCGATTAAAAACTTAATAAGTTACTATTCACCAAAAAATTATTTTAATCTCATTGAACCACATTTTACTTCTTAATGACAACCATGTATGTCGGATTTTTTAAAATAAAAACACAATGATGGAAAAATTTCATTTAAATGGAAAATCAGTTTTTATAAGTACCACTTAGGGGTTTCACTATTCATCAAAAATTGAAGTTTTTCAGAAAAATCCCAAAAATTCACCCTAAGCTATATTTGATATTCTGAATTCAAAAATGATGTCCGTTTTACAAAATTCAAAACATATAAGTAACATTAATTAATTTAATAATTAATTCCCGTTGTCATGACAAATAGCGTGTTTTATGAAACAATAAGTATCAAAAGATTGACACTAGTTTAAGTCTGATTTCAAAGTGAAATTGATTCCAACGACCACTATTGGATTTAATGGTAAAAATATTTTCTAATTTCACATTAAAACCAATTAAAAATATAATCTAATCATATAAATAAATTATATTAAAAAGTGGTTTTGAATTAAAATACAACATTTTATACTATTCATTAAAAAATGAACTTTATCGGAAAAATACCAAAAAATTACACAAAGTAAAATTTGATGTCCCGATTCTTAATAAGAGTTTTATTTAGTCCAAAATAATGTTTAAGAGTTAACAAAAATATATTTAATGACGGTTCTCCATCAAAAGGTGATAAGTGAACCTTTAGTGAAAATTAGGGCATATACGCCTAAAATTGAATTCTTTCCGTATTTTAAGCCTTTTAGCTTTTATTGGATAAATGTAAAAACATTTTAAAAACATATATAATCATATTTTAGTTATTTCTATCCATTCCCGCCAATACAACGGCTACATGTTAACTACCATTTGAAATAATATTATTTTATTATTAGAGTGCAACGTAAGATTCCCAAGAAACTTGTTGTTGCGTGTTGGGTACGCCATCGAGCATAGTGTCCCCTTTAAAGTCATATTAATATTTTATTCACAAATATGGATAAATATGAAAATTTCATATTCATTATTTACCTGGGGTCTTACATCCTTCCCCCCTTTTGGGAATTGCGTCCTCGCAATTTTAAAATTGCGCTTGGAAACATCCTTGAAAGTCCCACATCGGAACAAAAGTCGGTAAAACAAACACTTAAAAAAAAGAAAGATAAGTACAAAGGTCACCCGAGTTAACCCATACTAGGATTCCAAGTATGAAAATATGGACATGGAGGAAAAAACAAAGGGTCATGTTCTGATGGAGAGTGATAGAAAACATGTTTAGGAGAAAGTTAACCACGAGAAAATCACAAACATGAGATGGGTTAAACAGTATTCGATTCCCCAGTAGGAAAAGTTAATAGACAACATTTTTGTTTTAAGATACTTTTTATTGAGGAATTTATTCATAAGGAAACATAATCACTTATCATATTGACTTTCAACTTTTATTAGATTCCTTACACAAACTCATATTTTCTCCAAAAGACGAGTATTTAGGAAGACTTGTTCACATTAAGAGTACTATAATCAACTTCTAGAGAATCACCTAATCCACAAAATAGAACTATATACTTCCCATGTCTTTATACTTTAACCAAAACAAAAACCAAAAGGCTAGTACAAGATCAGATAATCCAGAAAAGGATAACCCTTTATAAAAAGAAAATCTATTCTTAATCTCCAAAATTTGTCCAACAAAACCCAAAGATCAACGAGAACCATTCTATAATAAATTTGTCCATAAAATTATTCAAAGTAAACCAATCTAAGATTGAAACCCAAATATTTGAAGGATTTAGTCAGATAGTCTTCCAAGTTAAATCGTAACATTTATCTCTAAACAACATCAGTTGCTCTTAAAGTCTCGTATTGAAAAGTAATTATCCTAATCACATATCCTCCATGATAGGTTAATCATTTTCATAAATAACCCAAAATCAACTTACTCTTAATTCATAAAATCATATAACTAAAAAGAATCAGTCAAACTAACCAGGGACTTCATGTAGTCCAGTGGTAGGCGATAAATACCAGTCGCACATTGGTTGTGGGTTCGATTCCCGCAGCTTTGTCCGACGCGACGGGATGTCACACGGTCTACGTGTTGTCCTTTTTTCCAAAACTATATAATTCTTAAAACATTCCCTAAAATGAGATAAAATATTCAAAAATAAACATAACATATTTTAACCTCAAGTTTATCTCATTCCTTTCATTTTCCATCATATCATAGAGTAACATATAATTACCTAAAAATTAAGTATCAGATAAACCCTAATGGTTACCTTAATAATTATTACCTGAATTTCCACATCGGGTTTGCCATCTCGTACATGATGCATTAGAGAACTCACCAAGGTTGAAGTGGTTGATCATAACTCCTTGATATTTGGTTTAGAACAACCACGAGTTTCCTCATTGAATCCTCCATTTTATCTAGTATCTTAATCAGAGAACCACCACAGTTTCCTTCAAACTTGTTGTCTCTTTGGTGCCTGCTAGATCCATCCATTCACTAAAAATAGAAATGTCAGTGTGAGTATATCAACAAAACCATCACGTACTAATGAGGAAGGTAAACACTAAGATACACTTACTCATTCACTTTATCTAAAACTAGGACTCTTTCTGAAATCCTAACCATTATGGTAATGTCACTTATGCTTAAAGAATAACCTAACCTCTAAAGTTATCTAAACCGACCTTTGATACCAACTATAAGGCCCCAGCCTTAAGCCTTACTTAATCTTGAGTTATTACAAGATTACACATTGAGGATCTTTTCAGGTTTAGAGTTTTAGAGAATTAGATCATGAAACTTGCATTATGTTCCACATTTAAACAAAGTGGCTACATAAAAGACAGTATTCATTCTTCCCATCAACGGAAACATATTTAAAATAAAACATGGGTTCTTTCTTGACACATCCTTGACACTATCATCACATCATGTACCTTTCCCTTGACCTGTGAAAAACATTTCAAAAACTTGGGATGAGCATAAAAAGCTCAGTAAGAGTTATAAAAATATGGAAAGGAAACATGAGTTCATATATACATTAGAATGAAATCACACTTTACCCATAAAACATAGGCATATCAAATCATGAATAAATCATAGAAAACATAAGACATAAAGGTATCTTGAGGCATTCATAACATTCTTACGTAGGGAGTAACCCTCTTGGTTACGTTTGGAATACCCATCACAGTATATTCCCTAAATCTCTTCGGAGAAACCTTAACGTTTCACTCCTTCGCGTTACCCAATGCATTGGAGAGCTATATCGGGCTCACCCGCCCTTAGTTTATCACAGAACCACCCGTCTTCATAATAATGACCAAGAACCATAACGTATCACATAAAACATGCATAAAGGAAACATAACATTTCCACATCACAATATAACATTTTAGTATATTGAAATAATGAATCCATTCAAAAAGAAACCATTTCCAAAACCATTTAAAACATTTAATAATGAGATTTTTGAATCAAAGTGTCCCATACCACCTTGAAGCTTTTAAAATTTTAAACCATTAATATCCATATAAATAAATCCTTAAAACCATTTTGAAAACCTGGATATTAATAAGAACAAATAATTAAAACATTTAAAACGATATTTTGGTTATAGGGGTTTTACCAAAATTAGAGGCACTTGAATACAATAATTGAGGAATAACATTTAGTCAGAACTTTATAATATCATTAGAATAAATGGATTCATGATATAATACTCCAAAGGATAGTATATACACCATATAACGGTGAACTGGTGCATAACAACAATGAACCCTCAATAGAAATGTCAAATGTAATGAAATCCCTTATAAAGAAGGTATCCTTAAATTAAGGACAAATCAATCTCAAAAATATGTGTGACAAATATAAATACACCCAATATAAGTGGATATTATGTGTAAAACAATAAAATGTCATTCACACATATTCAATGGATGACATATTCAATGACTACATGTTGAACCCAAAGAAATTGAAATTGTGTTAAAAAGTTCCCTTGACAGCCTAACGGCATCACATCAAAATGAGTTGATGAGAGATAAAAGGTGTATATCATCACTTGGACATAAAATTTACATCAATAAGGATGTATTAGAACATATCCCAACATAAAAATATATAAATTAAAAGACCCAATAAATGAAGTCTTTTAAAAAAGAGGAGGGTGAAGGGTTCCCTTACCGACTTGGGTATCTTTCATAACATACACCCCATGAAAGAAAGACAATAGGTCATTGATGTAAATACTCATAAAAGAAAGTATATTACACAAATAGTAGAATAATGGGCAGTACATACACCACTCAAAGGAATTTGTGGCAAATGTAGCATAAATCTCACGGGAATAAAAGTTAGATGAAAAATCCCTTACGAAAACTCGACAGCCTAACGGCGCCACATAAAACTTCTGAATATGGATTGATGAGATCAAATAGAGTATCCCATCATATTAAAATAGAATTTACAGCATGTGGAATATAAAAGAAAATCCCCCAACATTGCAAGGAGGAGTTTAAAAGAAGTGACATAAAGGAGAGTACTTAAAAAGAAAGAGAGAGGTTAGATCTCTTACGAAAGTTTGGCAGCCTAACGGCGCCACTCAAAACTTCCAAAATGGATTGATGAGAGAGAATAGGGTATCTCATCACATGAACATAAAAATTACAGTAAATGTAATATAAAATAACATCCCAATCATAAGAAATATGAGCTTAAAATAAATGACATAAAAGAGTGTACTTAAAAAGAAAGAGAGTTGTATGATCCCTTACCTCGGGTCCGACTTGACTCGATCGTTCTTTAATCTACTGAATAATAAACTTGAGTTAATTTCTAATTCCTTAAGAACCTTTTTCAAGTTCATTATTACTTTTATACCACTTATTACCATGTCATAAACATTATGTAATCATTTAAGTTAATAATATTTGTTTTGCCGATATTTGGATCTTAAGTCGAAAGTGGACTTCTTACAATTACATGTTGTTCGTGTGGCCTAATGTTTATTATATACAGAATTGTATTCCTTATGTAGATATAATATATGTCATATATATCCAGTACATTCATGCATTTATAACATTACATAATCGTTTAGAGGTAAGAAATGAAATGCACTGTTCATGGAGACGGTAAGCCGTACGTACGCATGAACGCTACTTTCATTTCTATTTCGTATTTTATAGAATGGAATAATAATGATATAAAGGTATATTATAATTCCAGTATAATATCATATATAATATCATATTTGTATCCTTTATACATCCCACATATGGTATTTAACGAATCAAATCACTTTGAGGGGGCGGTAGTCCGCACTTCCTTAAATGAAGATATCGCATATACCCATAATGGAAGCCATAAAGGTAAGACAAAAATGAAAAATACAGAAGCATAAATAAAACATAAACATATTATATATCATATATAAAAATAGTGACATCATAATGGCCACCTTTGAAGGTGTTAAATGAGTATTGAACAATCATCATTTCGGGAGGCAGAATTTCACCATCCACGGAAACCGTATGTTCATTAACCATTTTATGTGGTTGTGTGAGAGTGTATCTCGAATAAATCTTATAACAACATCCTAGTATATTTAAGATACTATTGTTGTTACAAAATAAGTAAATAAAAAGAGTTTAGGGGGTTGGAGAAGCATAATAAAACAAATGAATATGAGAGAATGAATTACCTTTAAAAGTGTAACTCCTTTTGATTTGAGCCTAAAGGATTCCTTTGAAAGGATTCTGCCCAAAGAGAATCCTCTAGGATGAGGAGAGGGATGTGGAGAGAGTACATGGGCAGGGTTTGGCCGAGCCAAAGGCTTGAGGAGTGTGTTAAATGAGGTAGAGGTGGGGGCCTTTTATAAGAGGAGAGGAGGGGCACTTTTGGAAAGTAAAGAAATATTACTTTATTTGAAAATGTGTTTCGGTTTCAAAAGGCCCCACATTGATATAATTCGTGGCTAAGGTGATACGGCTTCGAAATCCACTCATCCAATAAGTTTTGGACATGTGTAGTTCATATATTTTACATTATCTTTCCATTTTATTTAAATCGTCAAATAATGATGTCATCGCTGCATCATTATTATGTCATAAATAATTTAATTTATTTAATGTCTAAAAAAATTAAAAAAAAAATACTATGATGTAGGAAATTTTTTTAGCTTTCCAATTAATATTTATAATAAAAAAGATGACTTGTATAACCCCACTTAAAAATTGTTTTAGTAAAACATATCATGTTTGTGTCAATTTTACTTTTACATTAAATAAAATGTTATTTATGTCATTTCCCAAACAAAGTGGATCCATGGGGTCCCCAAGTTGACCCATGGCTTTTCATGGTTGTCCATGATACAACCAATGAGGGTAAGACATGTGTCAAGCTCATCTCATTTTATTAAAGTATTATTTTTACCTTAAACTACACTAATTACCACTAATCGCGATTAAAAACTTAATAAGTTACTATTCACCAAAAAATTATTTTAATCTCATTGAACCACATTTTACTTCTTAATGACAACCATGTATGTCGGATTTTTGAAAATCAAAACACAATGATGGAAAAATTTCATTTAAACGGAAAATCAGTTTTTATAAGTACCACTTAGGGTTTTCACTATTCATCAAAAATTGAAGTTTTTCAGAAAAATACCAAAAAATTCACCCTAAGCTATATTTGATATTCTGAATTCAAAAATGAAGTCCTTTTTACAAAATTCAAAACATATAAGTCACATTAATTAATTTAATAATTAATTCCCGCTGTCATGACAAATAGCGTGTTTTATGAAACAATAAGTATTAAAAGATTGACACTAGTTTTTGTCTGATTTCAAAGTGAAATTGATTCCAACGACCACTATTGGATTTAATGGTAAAAATATTTTCTAATTTCACATTAAAACCAATTAAAAATATAATCTAATCATATAAATAAATTAGATTAAAAAGTGGTTTTGAATTAAAATACAACATTTTATACTATTCATTAAAAAATGAACTTTATCGGAAAAATACCAAAAAATTACACAAAGTAAAATTTGATGTCCCGATTCTTAATAAGAGTTTTATTTAGTCCAAAATAATGTTTAAGAGTTAAAAAAACTATATTTAATGATGGTTCTCCATCAAAAGGTGATAAGTGAACCTTTAGTGAAAATTAGGGTATATATGCCTAAAATTGAATTCTTTCCGTATTTTAAGCCTTTTATCTTTTATTGGATAAATGTAAAAACATTTAAAAAACATATATAATCAAATTTTAGTTATTTCTATCCATTCCCGCCAATACAACGGCTACATGTTAACTGCCATTTGAAATAAGATTATTTTATTATTAGAGTGCAACGTAAGATTCCCAAGAAACTCGTTGTTGCGTGTTGGGTACGCCATCGAGCATAGCGTCCCCTTTAAAGTCATATTAATATTTTATTCACAAATATGGATAAATATGAAATTTTCATATTCATTATTTACCTGGGGTGTTACATCCTTCCCCCCTTTTGGGAATTGCGTCCTCGCAATTTTAAAATTGCGCTTGGAAACATCCTTGAAAGTCCCACATCGGAACAAAAGTCGGTAAAACAAACACTTAAAAAAAAGAAAGATAAGTACAAAGGTCACCCGAGTTAACCCATACTAGGATTCCAAGTATGAAAATATGGACATGGAGGAAAAAACAAAAGGTCATGTTCTGATGGAGAGTGATAGAAAACATGTTTAGGAGAAAGTTAACCACGAGAAAATCACAAACTTGTGATGGGTTAAACGGTATTTGATTCCCCAGTAGGAAAAGTTAATGGACAACATTTTTGTTTTAAGTTACTTTTTATTGAGGAATTTATTCATAAGGAAACATAATCACTTATCATATTGACTTTCAACTTTTATTAGATTCCTTACACAAACTCATATTTTCTCCAAAAGACGAGTATTTAGGAAGACTTGTTCACATTAAGAGTACTATAATCAACTTCTAGAGAATCACCTAATCCACAAAATAAAACTATATACTTCCCATGTCTTTATACTTTAACCAAAACAAAAACCAAAAAGGCTAGTACATGATCAGATAATCCAGAAAAGGATAACCCTTTATAAAAAGAAAATATATTCTTAATCTCCAAAATTTGTCCAACAAAACCCAAAGATCAATTAGAACCATTCTATAATCAATTTGTCCATAAAATTATTCAAAGTAAACCAATCTAAGATTGAAACCCAAATATTTGAAGGATTTAGTCAGATAGTCTTCCAAGTTAAATCGTAACATTTATCTCCAAACAACATCAGTTTCTCCTAAAGTCTCGTATTTAAAAGTAATTATCCTAATCACATATCCTCCATGATAGGTTAATCATTTTCATAAATAACCCAAAATCAACTTACTCTTAATTCATAAAATCATATAACTAAAAAGAATCAGTCAAACTTACCAGGGACTTCATGTAGTCCAGTGGTAGACGATAAATACCAGTCGCACATTGGTTGTGGGTTCGATTCCCGCAGCTTTGTCCGACGCGACGGGATGTCACACGGTCTACGTGTTGTCCTTTTTTCCAAAACTATATAATTCTTAAAACATACTCCAAAATGAGATAAAATCTTCAAAAATAAACATAACATATTTTAACCTCAAGTTTATCTCATTCCTTTCATTTTCCATCATATCATAGAGTAACACATAATTACCTAAAAATTAAGTATCATATAAACCCTAATGGTTACCTTAATAATTATTACCTGAATTTCCACATCGGGTTGGCCATCTCGTACATGATGCATTAGAGAACTCACCAAGGTTGAAGTGGTTGATCATAACTCCTTGATATTTGGTTTAGAACAACCACGAGTTTCCTCATTGAATCCTCCATTTTATCTAGTATCTTAATCAGAGAACCACCACAGTTTCCTTCAAACCTGTTGTCTCTTTGGTGCCTACTAGATCCATCCATTCACTAAAAATAGAAATGTTAGTGTGAGTATATCAACAAAACCATCATGTACTAATGAAGAAGGTAAACACTAAGATACACTTAATCATTCACTTTATCTAAAACTAGGACTCTTTCTTAAATCCTAACCATTATGGTAATGTCACTTATGCTTAAAGAATAACCTAACCTCTAAAGTTATCTAAACCGACCTTTGATACCAACTATAAGGCCCCAGCCTTAAACCTTACTTAATCTTGAGTTATTACAAGATTACACATTGAGGATCTTTTCAGGTTTAGAGTTTTAGAGAATTAGATCATGAAACTTGCATTGCGTTCCACATTTAAACAAAGTGGCTACATAAAAGACAGTATTCATTCTTCCCATCAACGGAAACATATTTAAAATAAAACATGGGTTCTTTCTTGACACATCCTTGACACTATAATCACATCATGTACCTTTCCCTTGACCTGTGAAAAACATTTCAAAAACTTGGGATGAGCATAAAAAGCTCAGTAAGAGTTATAAAAATATGGAAAGGAAACATGAGTTCATATATACATTAGAATGAAATCACACTTTACCCATAAAACATAGGCATATCAAATCATGAATAAATCATAGAAAAAATAAGACATAAAGGTAACTTGAGGCATTCATAACATTCTTACGTAGGGAGTAACCCTCTTGGTTACGTTTGGAATACCCATCACAATATATTCCCTAAATCTCTTCGGAGAAACCTTAACGTTTCACTCCTTCGCGTTACCCAATGCATTGGAGAGCTATATCGGGCTCACCCGCCCTTAGTTTATCACGGAACCACCCGTCTTCTTAATAATGACCAAGAACCATAACTTATCACATAAAACATGCATAAAGGAAACATAACATTTACACATCACAATATAACATTTTAGTATATTGAAATAATGAATCCATTCAAAAAGAAACCATTTCCAAAACCATTTAAAACATTTAATAATGAGATTTTTGAATCAAAGTGTCCCATACCACCTTGAAGCTTTTAAAATTTTAAACCATTAATATCCATATAAATAAATCCTTAAAACCATTTTGAAAACATGGATATTAATAAGAACAAATAATTAAAACATTTAAAACGATATTTTGGTTAAAGGGGTTTTACCAAAATTAGAGGCACTTGAATACAATAATTGAGGAATAACATTTAGTCAAAACATTATAATATCATTATAACAAATGGATTCATGATATAATAATCCAAAGGATAGTATATACACCATATAAGAGTGAACTGGTGCATAACAACAATGAACCCTCAATAGAAATGTCAAATGTAATGAAATCCCTTATAAAGAAGGTATCCTTAAATTAAGGACAAATCAATCTCAAAAATATGTGTGACAAATATAAATACACCCAATATAAGTGGATATTAAGTGTAAAACAATAAAAGGCCATTCACACATATTCAATGGATGACATATTCAATGACTACATGTTGAACCCAAAGAAATCGAAATTGGGTTAAAAAGTTCCCTTGACAGCCTAACGGCATCACATCAAAATGAGTTGATGAGAGATAAAAAGTGTATCTCATCACTTGGAAAAAAAATTTACATCAATAAGGATGTATGAGAACATATCCCAACATAAAAATATGTAAATTAAAAGACCCAATAAAAGAAGTCTTTTAAAAAAGAGGAGGGTGAAAGGTTCCCTTAATGACTTGGGTATCTTTCAAAACATACACCCCATGAAAGAAAGACAATAGGTCATTGATGTAAATACTCATAAACGAAAGTATATTACACAAAGAGTAGAATAATGGTAAGTACATACACCACTCAATGGAATTTGTGGCAAATGTAGCATAAATCTCACGGGAATAAAAGTGAGATGAAAAATCCCTTACGAAAACTCGGCAGCCTAACGGCGCCACATAAAACTTCCGAATATGGATTGATGAGTTCAAATAGAGTATCCCATCATATTACAATAGAATTTACAGCAAGTAGAATATAAAAGAAAATCCCCAAACATTGCAAGGAGGAGTTTAAAAGAAGTGACATAAAGGAGAGTACTTAATAAGAAAGAGAGAGGTTAGATCTCTTACGAAAGTTCGGCAGCCTAACGGCGCCACTCAAAACTTCCAAAATGGATTGATGAGAGAGAATAGGGTCTCTCATCACATGAACATAAAAATTAAAGTAAATTTAATATAAAAGAACAACCCAATCATAAGAAAGATGAGCTTAAAATAAATGACATAAAAGAGTGTACTTAAAAAGAAAGAGAGTTGTAGGATCCCTTACCTCGGGTCCGACTTGACTCGATCGTTCTTTAATCTCCTGGATAATAAACTTGAGTTAATTTATAATTCCTTAAGAACCTTTTTCAAGTTCATTATTACTTTTATACCACTTATTACCATGTCATAAACATTATGTAATCATTTAAGTTAATAATATTTGTTTTGCTGATATTTGGTTCTTAAGTCAAAAGAGGACTTCTTACAATTACATGTTGTTCATGTGGCCAAATGTTTATTATATACAGAATTGTATTCCTTATGTAGATATGATATATGTCATATATATCTAGTACATTCATGCATTTATAACATTACATAATCATTTAGAGGTAAGAAATGAAATGCACCGTTCATGGAGACGGTAAGCCGTACGTACGCATGAACGCTACTTTCATTTCTATTTCGTATTTTATAGAATGGAATAATAATTATATAAAGGTATATTATAATTCCAGTATAATATCATATATAATATCATATTTCCATCCTTTATACATCCCACATATGGTATTTAACGAATCAAATCACTTTGAGGGGGCGGTAGTCCGCGCTTCCTTAAATGAAGATATCGCGTATACCCATAATGGAAGCCATAAAGGTAAGAAAAAAATGAAAAATACAGAAGAATAAATAAAACATAAACATATTATATATCATATATAAAAATAGTGACATCATAATGGCCACTTTGAAGGTGTTAAATGAGTATTGAACAATCATCGTTTCGGGAGGCAGAATTTCACTATCCACGGAAACCGTATGTTCTTTAACCATTTGATGTGGTTGTGTGAGAGTGTAGCTCGAATAAATCTTATAACAACATCCTAGAATATTGAAGATACTGGTGTCATTACAAAAGAAGTAAATAAAAAGAGTTTAGGGGGTTGGAGAAGCATAATAAAACAAATGAACATGAGAGAAAGAATTACCTTTAAAAGTGTAACTCCTTTTGATTTGAGCCTAAAGGCTTCCTTTGAAAGGATTATACCCAAAGAGAATCCTCTAGGATGAGGAGAGGGATGTGTAGAGAGTAAATGGGCAGGGGTTGGCCGAGCCAAAGGCTTGAGGAGTGTGTTAAATGAGGTAGATGTGGGGGCCTTTTATAAGAGGAGAGGAGGGGCACTTTTGGAAAGTAAAGAAATATTACTTTATTTGAAAATGTGTTTCGGTTTCAAAAGGTCCCACATTGATATAATTCGTGGATAAGGTGATAAGGCTTCTAAATCCACTCATCCAATAAGTTTTGGACATGTGTAGCTCATATAGTTTACATTATCTTTCCATTTTATTTAAATCGTCAAATAATGATGTCATCGCTGCATCATTTTTATGTCATAAATAATTTAATTTATTTAATGTCTAAAAATTATAAAAAAAAATACTATGATGTAGGATATATTTTTATCTTTCCAATGAATATTTATAATCAAAATTATGACTTGTATAACCCCACTTAAAAAATTGTTTTAGTAAAACATATCATGTTTGTGTCAATTTTACTTTTACATTAAATAAAATGTTATTTATGTCATTTCCCAACCAAAGTGGATCCATGGGGTCCCCAAGATGACCCATGGCTTTTCTTGGTCGGCCTTGATACAACCAATGAGGGTAAGACATGTGTCAAGCTCATCTCATTTTATTAAAGTATTATGTTTACGTTAAACTACACTAATTACCACTAATCGCGATTAAAAACTTAATAAGTTACTATTCACCAAAAAATTATTTTAATCTCATTGAACCACATTTTACTTATTATTGAAAACCATGTATGTAGGATTTTTGAAAATCAAAACACAATGATGGTAAAATTTCATTTAAATGGAAAATCAGTTTTTATAAGTACCACTTAGGGGTTTCAGTATTCATCAAAAATTGAAGTTTTTCAGAAAAATCCCAAAAATTCACCCTAAGCTATATTTGATATTCTGAATTCAAAAATGAAGTCCGTCTTAAAAAATTCAAAACATATAAGTCACATTAATTAATTTAATAATTAATTCCCGCTGTCATGACAAATAGCGTGTTTTATGAAACAATAAGTATCAAAAGATTGACACTAGTTTAAGTCTGATTTCAAAGTGAAATTGATTCCAAGGACCACTGTTGGATTTAATGGTAAAAATATTTTCTAATTTCACTTTAAAACCAATTCAAAATATAATATAATCATATAAATAAATTAGATTAAAAAGTGGTTTTGGATTAAAATACAACATTTTACACTATTCATTAAAAAATGAACTTTATCGGAAAAATACCAAAAAATTACACAAAGTAAAATTTGATGTCCCGATTCTTAATAAGAGTTTTATTTGGTCCAAAAGAATGTTTAAGAGTGAACAAAACTATATTTAATGACAGTTCTCCATCAAAAGGTGATAAGTGAACCTTTAGTGAAAATTAGGGCATATACGCCTAAAATTGAATTCTTTCCGTATTGTAAGCCTTTTAGCTTTTATTGGATAAATGTAAAAACATTTAAAAAACATATATAATCATATTTTAGTTATTTATATCCATTCCCGCCAATACAACGGCTACATGTTAACTACCATTTGAAATAATATTATTTTATTATTAAAGTGCAACGTAAGATTCCCAAGAAACTCGTTGTTGCGTGTTGGGTACGCCATCGAGCATAGCGTCCCCTTTAAAGTAATATTAATATTTTATTCACAAATATGGATAAATATTAAAATTTCATATTCATTATTTACCTGGGGTGTTACATGTCACTCCAAATTGATCATCCCCAAACAATGTCTGGAATAACTCATTCTCACACAATTTTAAGGGCTCATAAAAATATCAACAATATGATGTTAAATACCAATGAATTCAAGAGTTATATCACATTTTTTATAATGATCTCTCAAAATGTGATATCTCACATAAATATACATTGTCCTTGAATAATAAACTAGATTATTTGAAATGTTAATAGCACTTGTGTTTTCACAGTTTATAGGGGAATTAATAAATTAATAACCATATTATAGTAAGGTTTTTTTGATCCAAAAAATTTGAGTATAACAACTACCAACAACAATATATTAAAATTTGGAAGTAGATAATGCAAGAGAATTTTGTTTTATACAACATAATGAAACAAGAGACTTTCCCAAAAAGTGACATGTTCTAGGGGATCATTTTCTATCTAACTTGAAGCCGCAAAAGATATAATTATTATAACATACTATGTAAAAAAATTTCCATTAGATAGAAAATTCATAGGTTGGTAGTATATTTTAGGTATTTCAAAATTCTTTTAACAGAAAAAAGATGTGACTCTTTAGGATTTTCTTGAAAAAAAGCACACAAAAATACAGTAAACATTATATCAACTTAGATAGCATTTAAGTAAATAAGACATCCAAACATACCACTATAATTGGTTTGATCCACTAATTTACTATCTTCAGTATGATCCAATTTATAGGTGGTACTCATATGAGTATTACTAGGTTTAGTGCTATCTAGTTTAATTTTTTTTAAAAGATCTACATTATATTCACTTTGGCTAAAAAATTACCTTCCATATTTTTGATAAAATTTTAAATTCAAGAAAGACTTTGAGTTCACCCATTAAGCTCATTTCAAACTCATTTTGCATCATTTTTTAAAAATCAACACATAAATAATTTTTTAATGATCCAAAAATCATATCATCAACATATCTCTGAACAAATAAAAAATATTTATAAATTATTTTTACGATAAGATTTAGATAAATTAAACATTTTGTAAAACATTTGAAAATAATAGATGTGATGAGACCATAAAACCAAGCTGTTGTATACTATTTTAAAACAGAAAAACCATTTTATAATTTGAAAACAATATTTGAAAAATCCGGGGTTGTAAAACTAGAGGGTTGTTCAACCAAAACATCCTCAAAAATATAACCATTCAGAAATTCACTTTTGAAATCAATTTGATAATGTTTGAAATTTAGATGTGTTGAATAAGCTGGTAATATTCTAATTGATTCAATTCATGTCACAGGTGAAAAGGGTTCTTAATAGTTTATTCATTCTTCTTGACTATAACATTATGAAACAATATTGGCTTCATTTCTCACTATTGTACCTGCTTTATCCACTATATTTCTAAACACCCACATTGTTCCTATTGATAATATTTTATTGGGTCTATAAATAAGTTTCTATACTTTGTTTCATTGATAATGGTTTAATTTTTCTTACATAGCCATCATCTAGAATTCATCATCGATTGAATCATTCGTGTTTTTAGGTTCAAGATGTTACAAAAAATTGATGTTAAACATGGTTTTTTAAAGAAGCTCTAATATGTGTTCCTTTGAATAAGTATCCATCTAAAGCATCTAAAGGTTGGTTTTTTAATTTTTTAAAAATACATATAAAATGAATGGTTGGTCACATCGTCTTTATCTACAGGTTTGGGTTTTCTTGTCAAAATCTAGAGTGTTCCCAGAACTAGGTTTTACCACTTGTTTAACAACAGAATCAAGTGGTTTATGATTTATGTAGAGACTAGATATGTTTCATCAAACATGACATTCATAAATTCTTCCACACATTTTTATCTGATTAAAGACACTATAGTATTTACTGTATATTGAATAACCGAATAAAATTCCTTCACCACTATTGGAGGCAATTTTTTCAAGATTATCTTTTGTATTGAGAATAAAGACTTTGAAACCAAAAAATTTAATGTAATTAACCTTGGGATTACTATAATTCCAAATCTCATAGGGAGCCTTATATAGGATAGATATAATTAAAACACTATTTATTATATATAAAGTTGTATTCACAACTTCTAAACATTAATAAATAGGTAAATCTAATTCATTATGAAAATTTTGAGCTATATATTATAAGGTTCTATTTATCCATTCTATAAATCCATTCTTATAGAGTGTATTATAAGTGTAGAAGTTATTATTATATCCTATTTTTGAAAAAAAAGATTCAAAATCTAGATTTTCATAATCATGACCATAGTTTGTTCTTATGGTTTTGATCCAGAGCCCACATTAGTTTCTTAATAACCTAGAATATTTAGTGAAATAAGATAAAATCACAATTTTGTGAGATAGAAAGAGTTTCCAACTATACCTAGAAAAGTCATATACTATAACATATCCATAGTGATAACCATTTAATCAATAAAATCTGGAAGATCCAAACAAATCCATGTGATCCAATGTAAGAGGTTAAGAAGTTGAAAATTATTTCTTTGGTATGAAATATATTTTATGTTGTTTTCCTTTTTGATAAGGATTATGGACTTTGTAATCTGTATATTCCTGTATAGATTGATCATAGACTAATCCTTTTCTATTAATATTTCTACGAGAATGAATGTTATAGTGGCCTAGTATCCTATACCAGAGCCATGACTCTTTATGAAAGGCACTTAAGAAGGAAATATTCTACGAGACTAAAGAATCAAAATTAACAGTATATACATTTTCATTTATAAAAGAAATAGATACTAAATAATTATTATAATTGAAATTATTGAAATTATCATTTTCAAATTTTACATGAAACCCAACTTCACATTATTGTGAAATGATAAGAATATCATAATTAATACCCTCAATAAAAAAATTTATAAATTAAAACTGAGTTAGTGTTACTAGTTTGGCCAAGGATAATAATTTTTCCTTTTGCATTGTCACCAAAGGTGACTTGTCCACCCTAAATCATTCTCAGGTTCTTAAAGGTAGATTGGTCCCCTAACATGTGTCCTGATGTCCAAGTATCATAATCTCTTATAGGAACTCTTCAAATAGCTTTCATAAAAAAATAGTTTAGTAAAGAAAAGACTTTGGTAGCCATATTTTCATTGGTCCATTAATATTAGTAAATTAATCATTAGAAACCCACATTTTCATGATGATTTTCCTATTGAAATTTTATAATGTTTTGTAAAAATAAATTCTATTAGGTGCATAATAACTAGAAGCAGTAAAATATGTCCCCCTGGTAAAACATTAAAAAGTATTTCCAGAACTGGGCATAAAACTGAATTTTCCATATTTTGATATAAACTTGTTTTTAATTTTTTTTTCAATTGATAACCAATAGTAGTAGAATAATTTGAATCAACTTGTTTTCACTAATTTTTAAATAAGTTAACTTTTCCATTGGTAAATTTCCCTAAATTCTTATCTAATAGTGCAATAGAAAGTTTAAATTTTGTATTCTAATTGACCAATTGAGAATTATTTTCTTTTTCTATAGCGAGTTCATATTTAACAATAGTAGAAAGATCATGCTATTTATTCAAATATTTTTATTTATCTTTTAGTACATGGTAAGTCTATTCAATAACTTGTAAATTTTCTAACATTTCTTCATTGGTCATATTATCAGAATTTTCATATTTAGATTCTTCTACAAAATAATAATATTTCTACGTATGATATAGTTAGGTTACCTCACATTTGTTTTTCACACAAACACATGTTGGATTTGTTAGCCTTTTTATCATGAGATGATTCTGATTCACTAGAGATGTCCTTATAAGAACTTAAATTATCCTTCATAGAATTCTTGTACTTTTTATCATTTCCCTCACACTTATTCTTACATTTCATCATTGGAAGTTCAACCTACATATTTTTTATTGTTTTCATTCATAGTTGACTATTTCATTGATATTATCAAATCTATTACAATACATATTCCAGTTAATTTTGTTGTCACACTTCCCTCTGTATCTACAATTTTTAAAGAACTTATTCTTTATTTAAAATTTCTTAAATCTCAAAGATAATTGATCCATTTCCTTATCAAAATCACTTAATGTATCTTCACTACTGTAAATTTTAATAGTGTCATGAAATTTCTAATTTTTTTTTGTTGTAATGGTTTTGGAAGCTACTGACTTACTTTTAGGTTCATCATTTTCTTATCTATTGACCCTCATTTCTTACTCATACATTACTATCTTTCCAATAAGCTCCTTTATAGAATGTTTATCAATGTCACAAGATTCTATAACTGATACTGAGTTCCCTTTCCACCTTTCTGGAATACTTCTCAAGATCCTCCTGATATTTTCTTTTTCAGTGACGATCTTTCCCAGTGAGATCATTGTATTTACAATCTCATTTATCCTACGATACATGTTAGAGATAGGATCATTAGTATTAATTTTAAAATTAAAATTGTTAATAGTATATCTATTAAGCATCATTTCCTCATCATTAGTGGTTCCTTCATGTGAAACAACAAAAGTATCAAAAATTTCAAATGTTATTTTACATGAAAAAATTCTATTGAATTATTCATCACATAGAGAACAGTGCAAGGCATTCATAGATTTGAAATTTTTATTGCAGGCTTCCTTAGTTGGGACATCCCATGTGTTTATATCAATAGAATGGAATGTATATTTATCTACCACTGAATTTTATATTTGAAAACCAATGATTTCTAAATACATTTTCATTTAGAGTTTCTACTAAGCATAATTTGTCCCATTAAAATAGGTAGGTATGTTGGATATATCACATTCCATACTATTATTCATATTAAATAATCAAAACATGTTTTCATAAACTATAAATTTTGAAACAATAGAAATTTTTAGATCATTAAAACACAACTAAAATCATAGTTGAGATGTTTTTAAAACATTAAAAACAATGAAACACGAAAATTTAAAAAAACCAATGATTCTAAATTTTTGTAAAATTAGGACACTTGAGAGGGGGTTAACGGAGTTCCTATAAAAAATTCAATCTAAAAAACATGCTTAATAGTTCCCGAAATTGAAATAAAACACATCCTAGTTAACCAAAATAACAAATTTATAAAAGGTTTGATCTTTTAAATGGATTATCAAAGTCTAATTAGTTCCCAGTTAAAGTAATATAAGTTATTATTTTAACTTTTTAAATCAAAACAGTAAAAAAATTAAAATATAAAATAATCTAATATTAACTATCAATTTGAAATAAATTTTTTCTTATGATAATAATTAATGTATCAAAAAATTGAATGGCACAACAGATTTAAATGAAGAGGTTTAATCTCAAGTAGAGACTTAATTTTCTCCACTTGGTGGCCACCGTCCACCAAGAAGTTTATATTGAAAAACTCTAATCTGCATCCTGGATTGGGGTAAAGAACAATATACACATTGTCTAGTTCAAACAAGACAACTTATATAGTTTTTGTGGGAATGGTAAAGCAAACAGACCACATAGGGATCACTTCTACTGTTATATGTGGGAGTGTAAGGTATAAAATGGTTAGTGAAGATATCAATGTATCTAAGAATTTAGAATATGAGTCATTGTTTTTTTATAGTAAAAAGAGATACACACTACCTGAAATATAAATACAATACTCAGGTAGAGAAAAATGTAGAAAATATAGTTTAAGAATCCTATGTGTGATTTTAAATGTATCTTGCGATTGTTGGAAGATGTTTTGAAATATAGCTTGAGTTAAATTCTAGAAACAAACACAAAAATATAGTGTCGTGATATCTTCTCTCTAATATTTCTAGAGAGGTTTTAGTGGGATTGATTAGTGATTATTATATATTTTGTTTTAGGCTACATGATGTTATTCAATTTAAACTCACAGTATTATCTTCATGATTATACAGTTTATAGTTCTTTAATTATTCTATGGACCATGGGCATCTCGTTCTCTATCTTTCTCTAGTCGCATTTTATCCTTTTTGATTTGGTATTCACATTACACACTATAGATGAAATGAATCATGTTCTATGGTACCTCATACCTCATACTGGTCTCCGACATCAATATTAATGTTTTCTACAAATGGGAGATTTTTTTAAAAATAATTAACGGTACCAAATTTCAAAAATATGACTGTTAGAAATATTTTTTAATTTAAATGAAAAAGTAAGAGTTGAAAGTGTATCTGGAATGGTAGTATGAGTAGCGGTGTCTTAGATATACTGTCTCTAAATTACATCACTCTTTAATCTTGAATCGTGAATTGAGTAATAGTGACTGAAGAATGACGGGTCTTTCTGATAGTAGTTCATCTTGATGGTGACTCATGATATCAGTATCTAGTACCATTG
The DNA here is from genome assembly GCA_963277665.1 of Viscum album. NCBI lineage: Eukaryota > Viridiplantae > Streptophyta > Magnoliopsida > Santalales > Viscaceae > Viscum > Viscum album. Next base: position 1,543,161,713 of record OY728153.1, on the reverse strand, counting down.
ACTCTTAATGAGAAATTGATAATTCAATAAGTCTATATGTCATTAGATCGATGTGAAATTTACGCATACTTATCCATTTTTTTTAGTTAATAATTAAAATAGGTCAAACAATGGTGACTTAGTGTATTGGTAGCTCAAATTATAGTGTATCATCCTTTTTTAGAATTTACTATTAGTGACGATAGTGAGATAGTTGATAGTGAGTCATATTATTAGTAGGTTCATGTCGATGGTAGCTTATACAAACCTATTTTCTACCAATTTTGAGATGTCCAACAGTGATTCCACCTTAACCATGACTCATACTTACTCAATTATTTCAACTTGTCTTATAAAGTAAAACACACACGAAATAGATTAAAATTATATGTAAACGTAATTAAACCTTGGTAATGAGAATTTAAGTTGATAAAACATGATTTATGAGGATTTTTGTGCCTTAAAACTAGATAAGTCCAACAATTTATTTAATAAATCATTTATAAATGATTAAAAAATTAATTTTTATTTATAAAAAATTGTTTTTGATAAAAAAATGATTTTTAACTAAAGAGGGAAATAAAGTAGGATTTATTTTAAAGTATTTTCTCAATCAATTTAATTACTAAATAGTGGAAAGTTATGTTATTACTTTAAAATGATCATGAATAAAAATTGGTGAAGAAAATATAATTATTTTATTATATAAATTTAAAATAATTCCCACATTGGAGACCTAAGCATAAACAATCCAAGATAATTATTAGATATAAATAGAAACCCTTAACACTCTTGTATCTTTTTATTAATAATCCCTATGAAATAAATTAAATTAAATCAAAAAATTAAATACCATGAACATAAAGGAATTCATGATACCACATAAAAAATGGATGTACGTACATGAAAAAAGATAAAAAATTTATTAATATGGATTATGTCTTATGAAAGTATGTACACCTCTTTTTTCATGTTTATTGTTCCTCTTATTTCAATTATTACCCACTATATATGATAACTTAATAATTTTATTTTACATCAGATGTTTCGATTATGTATGGATTATGTGTAAAAAATGAATTTAGTTGTTTGAATATTGTAAATGAGTTCATTATTTAAACATCTAAAAGTTAATAATTATTATACCTTGATATTATGAAAGAATAAAATTATGTTTGGTAGCATAAGTGATATGAAACATAGAGTTTGGATTTTGTTACATTAAATATGGAGTTTAGATTGAGTTACATGTAACAATATGTTCAAAATAATTACTATTTATTGATTATGTTAATTAAATTCTTATATTATAAATTTAATATAATTTTTAACATTTTTTCTATGTTTTTCAAGATACAAGATAAAAATAAATAAAATATTATGCTTGAAACTATATTTTTTCACAAATGCAGTTTTAACACCTTTTTTAGCACACATAATTTAAACTAATTTCTGAAAATTATATAAAATATATTTATAAGAATAAAAATCATTTATTAAATCATAATATCAAAATTATCTTAGGGTGAAGTTTGGTTATATTTCTGAAAATTACAAATTTTTTATGAATATTGAAAAATACTTGGATTTTATTTGAAAACAACATTTTCTTTTAAAAAATTAATAATGTAAAATTTCATTTTTTTTAATTGGTTTTAAAATAAAATTAGTAATTATTAATAAAAATTAATCCAATTTAGTTCTTTGAAATTATTTTTATATTGAATTTACATATAAAAACATTATAAACTATTGAACTTTTTCACTTTAAAACATCGCCACGTTTACAAGATTAATTTCATATTTAATTATATAATTTTATTGAGAATAATATGGAAAAATAGATTCAATAACAATAATAAGAACAATTTATATTACCTAATAATTTAATATTAATATTCGAATAGAATTATTAGTGAATACAGTTAAAATGAATTACAATGTATAACGTAAACACAATCTTTCCTACTGGTTATACATAGAATATAAGGTGAAAAAATTCCTATCAACTTTTTGAGAACCAAATTCTGGGCCATATTTCAACATGTTTCACCTAATCATAGATTAATATTATTTAGATGGTTAATATTCCCAGAAATTGACCTATAAAATAGGTTAGTAAAGATAAAGATATTAAAGGGACCTTGATTTTCTTTATTATTTATATAGCATTGGGATTGGGAAAAAAATTAAGTTCACTTAAAAATATTATTTTTAAATCTTAATTATATTTTTCCAACATAATAATTAATCATTTATTTTAAGAGATTAATTAGTTACTCAATGTCCTCAAGAAACAACAAAAATGTAATTATTTATTTAATAATTAACATAAATAAATAAAAAATAATAATAAAATTAATGTAAATTGAAGGATTTATTTGTCACCAATTAATTATTTAGATTCATGTAGCATGTTATATAGTTTTTAGTTAATATATTCAAATCCCAACATTGTATTGATATTTTTCAATTCAAATTAAATAAATAATGTCAAAATTAACATTAATGTAATTTTATAATAAATAATATTTTATTAAATGTTTTATAATTATTAGAAATATTATCATCTTCCAAGTGATTTTTAAATCATAATAAATATCACATTTTACCCATTAATGTACCAATTTAACAGTTATAATTAATATATTGGCCCAAAAATAGTAAAACCTTTTTAGCACAATTAGGGTTAAAGTAGAGTTTTTGCAAGTTACATGTGCTTATGTTAAAATTAATCTCCATAAAAAAATATTTTTTATTACATAAATAATACATCTTATTAATAACTATTGGGTATAATGTTTTTAATAATTTTCACCTTAATTTAGTCTTAATGGAAAAATTACCTTGGTTAGAAAACCAGTTACTTTGGTAAAAAAGTGGTAAAATTTATTAAACATTAAAAAAAGGACCATAATGATAAAAAACTTTCTTGTGTGTCTTTTTAGTGTTAATAAACCATACATTAAATCCACTCCATTATATTATAATTTGGGATGAAAATGAGGTAAGGGAGACCTCCCAACAGTGAATGTGTTAGAGTATTTACCAGAATGAAACTCCACCTCTACTATGAAAGGGAACCCACTGTACCCACTTCTCCACACATATCAAGCCATTTATATTTTACCAAACCTTCCCAAATTACTCAAAATATTCCATCCAATCATCATAAATTCATTATTATTTTGGTAAATCCATCCTAGTAAGGTTTTAGTGGAAACCAAAAAAAGATAATTGGAGAAGTGTTATATTTCCTCAACAAGCGTCTTTGTTTTATTTATTTCTTTACCACCTTCCAATGTTCTTATAAAATTATGACATAATTAAGAAAATATATAACATAAAATGAGATTTTTTTTATATAATGGTTTGACTTATCACCACAAATACTTCCATTAAATGGGTTATGAAATCATCATTCATGTATACATCGGACTACAGCCTCGCGAAACTAGGTCAATCATTTTTTCCATTACCCCCACTCATGGTTGGATATAATAAAGGATTTAAAAGTTTAATATAATATTTATAAAAAAATTATACCTATATAGTTATTAAATAATATATAAAATTTTATATTCCAATACATAAAGGATATGATAATTTCATTCTTGTGTATGGTGGACGATATCCTCACAATGCGATGTGATTTGTTTTCGATAACACGTTACATGAAAACTAATTAGGGTAATTATAATTTATGAAGGTGATATAAATTATAAAATATGATATAAATTAAATATTTTTCATTATTTAAGTATAATATAAATTTTTTTTCTTACATGACCAGTCACTGAAAAAATGATAACGTCATTCATGGACGTCTAGACTACCACATCTTCAAGGTGATGTGATTTAGTTTTTCATATCCATATCATAATAATGATATATATAAAAAAATAATATTAATTAAAATGGTATTTAGTTTTTCATATCCACGTCCAGAATACCACATGCTCAAGGTGATGTGATATAAATTAAATATTTATTATTTAATTATAATATAACATTTTATTTCCAAAATGATCATTGAATAATTGAAATGTTACTCTTGCGTAACTATAGCCTAGCCTCTCCATGATCGTAAAGTTAGTTCATTTTTCATAACTTCCATTCATAATGGGTATCAAAAGTATAATTTGTGTATAAATATGATAATTCTTCGTTATTAATGTTATTTATATGTGTATATGATGACCTATTTTACTATAGTCAAACTACCATACTCAATTTTGACGCTTATGAAAGATACGTTCAAAATAACTTTTGTACAATTAATTTATTAACTAATTTTATATGAAATAATAATTTGTGAAATGAAAGTAATAATGGAAGTAAAATATTTACTAAATAATGTAAATAATTAAAATAATTTTGTTATTCTAAAACATAATGACACATGTTATTGTTCAAACTCAAGGTAAGGGACTTCATTTGAAATTTTTCTCCCAGAGGCATTGTTTGATGTTATACACCTTTATTATTTTATATAGAATATATAAAACATAATTGTTGTATTATATCATGATTTTATCTATTATAATTATATTTAATTTTTTATCATGATAATATTACATGGGGATTGTTATTCTAGTGTTTCCCAAGTTATAATAATACTTTTCATTTAAGCAATCCATCTTTTAATTTTTTTCCCACAAACTTTATTCCCCTTCCATGACCATGATTAAAAAATTGTTTTATTAATGAATTTATATGGAAATAAAATATTTATAAATATCATTTTATGTATCATTATTTTATTTCAATTTTTTCAGAATGGAATATTTTTAATAGTTTTATACGAAACATTTTTTCAATTGACAAATGTGATGTTTTATTCCTAACGTGTATAGTGATAATGACTTTTCATCCATCTTGATAGTTATTTGACTTTTATCATCCTTTGAAGGTTTATATTTTTTATTAAATTTAAAACTCTCTTTCCCTTTTTGGTTATTTTTCTATTGATAATGTCTAATCAAATAAAATGGAGGTTTGGTATTGATGATGGTTTTTAAAGGAAATGTTATTTTTTATGAAAGTGTTTTCATATAGGATTAAAATATTCTTTTTCAAAGGGTTTTAGGGTGGAATTGATTAATTCATTATATACTAAATTAGATTTATATGAAATTGGTGATCTTGATATAAATAATACAATGGTTTGATTCTCATTATAGATCACAAGTGAGCCCGATATAGCTTACATGAAGGGTTGAGTCCCATTATTGCTCATAAAAAAGGGGTGATCCAATTATATCTTATATGAAGTTCGGATCCCCATTATATCTCATTAGTGAGCTCAATATATTATATATGATTGTTAATCCCCATTATATATCTCTGTTGCATTAGGAAATGATTATATTTCCTTTTAAAAGTACAATTATTACAATTAGAAGGGATTTTAAATGCTTTTATGAATACGATTATGTATATCACTAAAAAGGGGTTTTAATATCTTATTATGGGTTTTAAAGGATTTCATTGAGAAAAATATGTGTTTTCATTATTATGAAAATATTTTTATATCATTATCTCAAATGTAATGGTAAAAAATTAATGGGATTGTATTTTTTTCTAAACTAATGACTTATTTTTTTATATCCATTAGAAGTTTTTTTTCATCCAAAGATTTTATATTTCTTTCACATTTTGGGTAAGGTAAAGGAAGATTTCATGAAGTGTATTCATGAAACAAATATGTTATTATATTATTCAGATTTTTTTAAAACTGTATACTGATCAGAAGTGTTCACTTTGTATTTTTTTTAATGTATGTGTGATGGAATTGTTCTGTAAAACACTAAACGTAAAAAGATCCTCAAAGAAATGAAACAAAATTCATAACATAAAAAATGATTATATAAGGTTTAAAGTCAATTAATTATAATCATAATTACATATTTATCATATATATACGTCAATTATAATTTCAAAACCAATCATTAATGTTGGTTTTGAAATATAATCTATGTTATCTTCTTGGATATGGTATACCTTATGTATAAATAGAAAACCCTCCCAACTTTTGATGATCATTCTCAAAAAAAGTTAAGAAATATTTTATATTTTCATAATGATGGTACTATATTATATATTTTAGTACAAAATTATTTCATTAAATATACATATATATATCATCAATGTCTTTTGGTGATGAGAATAGATTCACATCACTTCATGAAGGTAGTTTTCCACACATACACGAATAAAATTACAATTTTTCAGTGTAAGAATGAATATGATATACTATCTTTTAGGAATGATAAATATGAAATTAATTTCATAACAATTTCTTTTATATGAAATATATTTACTAACATTAACCTTATTAACTTCTATGTGATTATTTAGTGAAAAACAAATCAGATCTTTTCGTGAGGTGGTAGTCCTCCATACATACGAGCGACTTTATAATATCCCCTGCAAAATGGAATGTTAGAATATTTATATAATATATTATGATCCCATAGCTATAATTATGTTATATGTATCAAATATATACTTTATATTCAGTACTATAACCAACTGGGAGAGGTGGTAAAAGAATAATGAATTACATCTGTTCGCAAGGTGGTAGTCCGCCGTACACACGGAATATGATTTTGTAAAACATTTCATTAATGTGGGAATGATTTAAAGTTATTAAATTTAAATAAATAATATCCTTATATATAATATAAATAGAAAATAATATCTCCATGGGTTAATAATAATTTAAGGTGGTTTAGGAAGAAAAAAAATAAAATAGCTCGGTGAAGAACGTTACAACTTCTTCAGGTAACCTCCTTAGGATTGCTGAAAATGTATTCTTATGTTGTGTTTCTATAAAAATATGGATAATAGGATGATATAAGGGAATTTTGTTTGTGACAAAGACATTTCATAGAAGAACCAACATGGTTTGATGTTATTAATAAGAAAGGATAGTCGGGGGGGTTTATATGTCAAGTGGTTGGAAAAATTGATATTTTTTAAAAGAAAAGGTTGTACTCATATTTTCCACATTCCACAAGAGTCAAAAATAGATAATTATTTATAATTGTATATTATAAGGTCTAAATATTTCTATAAAAAAAAGTTTTTGAAATTTTTCTATGTCATGTTAATTCTGATCTTTTTAATATAACCCCCATTAAATTTTTTTACCTTAGTCGTGATAATTAATTATTACTATTTTCACTATTCAGTTTTTTCAAAAACTAATAAGAACATATTAATTAGTATAAATTATACAGATTAAAAATATGGAATATAGGTTTCTATGTTCAATTTATATAATTTGAATATTATAATGTAGAATTAATACTGTATATCTGATGAGAAATAGGGCTTTCAAATAGGTAATGTTAAAAAGTTTACAATGATTTTATATAAAAAATAAAATTTAAAACGATTCCAATGATTGTAATTTAAATTATAGAAATATAATTGGAATAATTTTAAATTAAAACCACATTAAAATATAATTTAATTTTATTGATAATTAAAAAAATAGACAGTTCTCAATTAAAATTCATTATTTTTAAATATTCATGACAAATTAAAACTCTTAAATAAAATTATAAATATTAACCATTATGTAATTTGGAAATATATATTTCAAAAATTTATTTTATTTTTTCATTAAATTTCATAGAAGGGTTAAAAATTAATTTCAATTTATGTGCACAAAGTGTGACTAAACTGCCTTTTTTAAATATATAGTTTTTCATAAACAATTCCTTATTTCCTTCTGATGGATGTAATCATATCTATATTCAATATGAATCCATTTTACTTATTTTATAAATTCTTAAAACATATTATATTTATAATTTAGTTTTTACAATTTATAGCTTCTAATTTAACAACATGGATATACTAATAATGTTTAAATAACATTATTTTAATAGAGTATCGTGGTTTGTTTGAACCAAATGTTGCATGCATTGCAATGTATAAAAGAGATTGATTAAATAAATCCAAAATTTTTAGGAAGTTATAATCACTTATACTTTTTACATGTCATAAATTATATCAAATATAATTTTCATATTATAAATTCTTAGGGTGTCACGTCATGTATCTTTGGATTTCTTCTTATTTTAGTGGATTGTAAACCCCTAAACAATATATCTCAAACATTTTAGTCTCATAAGAAATTTTTTAATTAAACTAAAAAAATTCATTGAAAAACACCATCCATAGATCTAGCAGTTTCCATAAAATGTCTTCTTCACTTTGTAAATATCTTTATTTTTCTATGTTTACACGTACACATTTTCAATATTTTTACGTTCAATAATTTCATGTTATTGTGAAATAGGATTTTATTATAATCACAAAATCAACCTCCTCAGTTTATAACTATTTCTATAATATTTATATGAACTATTTTTAGTTGGTTTTACTTACTCGTATGTATACCAAGAATTTCCAAATTTATGAGAATTAAATTATTTTTTCACAGAAATTGTTTTCATCGCCAGTTCCTCTAACTCAAATATTCCACTAATTATTATAACTTCTCTCCCACACCTTGAATGTTTTTTTATAATTTATTTTCATAATTTTGTGATTCTTTATCATCATTGAAAATATTTTTCTTTGACCATTCACCAACTCCAATAAAAAAAATTCTAAAATTTGGATTTATACTTGTCCAATTAATTTTTAGTATTGAAATATTTGATTATATTGTTTCATGTTAATTGGCCCTCATATTGTTACTATTTTTAATCATATTATTTATTTTATTATCCTATTATAGAAAATAATTCAAGGCATCAACCTCGTTCAACAGTCTAAATTATTCTTCAGCATTAATAGATGCACCATTACATGAGGATTGATTATATTTCATTAAGTTTAAGATTTTATTATACAAAATTTAGATCATTGAATGAACCAAATTTTTATCTCAACTATAAATATACCCTATTTTTGTTTAATTCTCAATTCCATCATTACAACTTTGAAAATTAGAGATATCTTCTCTATTCATTTTAGAAATATGTGAATTTTCATCAAATTCATTAATGTATCAGATTCATCCTTGTAATAAATAATTTCATCATAATGAAACATATTTAATATATTTATATTTTTAATATTTAGAATAATTTATACACTTACCATTAGAATAAAACCTTGATTTATCAAATTTTTACAACATTCTTCATATAGAATATCCTTGTCTTCTCATTTTATTTATAAGTGAATTCTTATTATTTCAACTCTATTTTATAAAAAATGATTACAACCCCAAGACTTGAATAATTTCAATGGATTATTCCACTTAAATTTTAGTTTTCCTCTTTTTACACTTTATCATATGAGTGAAATGAGATTTTTAAACATCTCTTAAGAATACTCTTCATCATCAAACATTCATCTTTCCAAAGGGTGGACTTATTATACTTCTGATTTTTTGAGTCATTAAATAAAATTTACATTTCATCCTTACCATTATTTCTGAAGATTATTCCCTTCCATATCTCACATATAGTATCAATATTATGTAAATTATCCAAAGGAAATGTATCAAGATCATGGTAATTATGTTCTATTTTATTAGCATAAAACCTAGGTGGTAAAATGTAAAGCACATTATTACCATCTATTATATATTACAAATTATTACAAAAATCATTGATACATGTCATTATTTCATAAAATCGAGTGATTAATTCATCCACTATTTCATCTTCCATCCTTTCGAGTTCTACATTCATCACCATCCAAACTTATAGTCTATCTTATTTAACATTTTTTTTCTATTATATATGTTTTATATCCTACTCCATATTACCTTTTATATATTTAACGCCATTAAATTAAAATTCTATCACTAAAGAAGATTAATGAATTTAAATCACAATATTACCATTATTTCTTAAGTTCTTACTATTAGTTTATATCATGGCGACACTAACATCATGAGGAAACTAAAATTACACAAAAAAATAACAACCCATAATTTTTTATTAATATAAATGATTTTGTATTTTCACAATCTAAAAATAATTTTTCTAGTTATTTAAAATTTGGGTAAATATTACAAAACAATTTTTAAAATTACACATAGTGTTCATTTTTTTAGAAAAAACAAGGTTTTATGTTTACACCCTTGTATCATTAAATATTGCTTTACTTATTTTATGATAATAATAAATTAGAATAACTGACCTTATTATAATTATGAATCACCCTTGGAAATTATGAAAAAAATTAAAAACATTGGATAAGAAAACAGATCTCTGTATGTGACCAACAAATATTGGCATCCCAATAGTCTAGTAAGAACATGAGAACCCATTAAAATGGTTACATTATATCAAACATGATTTTGAGAACATAAATAAAACATTTAAACATATTAAGATAAACATTTACATGATAAATAAATTTACATACTATTATTAAGAATGGTAAAATCACGAAAACATCAAGAGGAATGTGGGATCCTATGTTAACATTTCAAAACCATTCACCATTAAAATATCATAATTGTTACATACCATATAAATTCTTGTGAATTAGAAAAAAAATTCTAAATGAATAATATAGGTATCAATTAGCATCATATAAATAAACTATATTTAGTCATGTTTACCCATGTCATAAACAAATCCCAATTAATTCCATAGGACTAACCAAAATAATTAACTCATTAATTTTTCTCATTTGAAGACTAAATCATTACCCAGTTCATTCGTGAGTTATATAGGGCTCCCCCATCATCATGAGAAATATCAGGATTTTACTCTATCATATATAAAAATAACTTACTATATCATTGAAAATATATTTTCATTATTTCATTTTTTTATCATAAACCCTTAAAAACGTTTTTGAACATATTATAAAAACACTTTCTTTTTTCACATAAACCTCAGGAGAAATATCATTTTTCATTTAAAAATCAGAAAAATGAAAAATTATATAAAGATATTAATAATATAAAAATATAAATACTATGTCATATTTTATAGTAATATTAATTATGAATATTGTTGGAATCACCTGTTTTGATAATCCCAAATCATGCTTAAACATTGATTATGATGTATTAAACCTTTGCATTAATCTTATTATTCTATGCTTAAATGTATTTTATTCTAAACAGTTCATATTTTTACTCTCATAACCCTACTGTAACAGCTTACAGTAGTATTTACATAAGTTTGGTATTGTTAGCCAACAATCAGAGTTTTATTTTCAAAGTCACAGTTACAGTTAACTGTCACCTTAAGTTACTGTTGCACTAAGTTCACAGTTACAAGGTTACAGTCGAAGACTAATACAAGCTTACAGTTACGAGTCTACTGCTATCTCTTGTCAAAGCTCACAGACGAAGGTTACAGTTACAAGACTTCTGCTCAAAGTTTTCTCTGCTCAAGTTCACAGTCGAACAAGCCTACAGTCATAAGTCTACAGTCAAGGTTACAGTTAGACAGCTTCTGTCTACTAAGTCTACAGATGATCGAAGTCTACAGTTGACAAAGGTTACAGCTCTACAAATTTGATGTTACAAGTCTACAGTTAGAAAGGCTACAGTTACATGGAGTAAAAGCTACCATTGCAAGCCTACAGACAGCAAGCCCTCTGTTGAAGTCAGCAGTCAGTTGGAAGTCCACAGTTGGAAGTCCACAGTTGGAAGACCAGAGTTGAAGTCAACAGTGACATACATTCTCGACTCACTATTTTAATTTCTTTATTTCCTACATTTAATCTATCTAACGGTCATATCACACATTTTAATGTTTTGTCAAATATCTGATAAAGGTTGTCGGATGTCAGCAACCCGTACCTCGTACCTGCTGAAAAGAAATATTTTCTGTCCCCTGATGGGAGATAAATACGAGAAGACTACATACCAGAAATAGAGGCGCGAACGTGTGAAGAATACAAACAACGAGAAGTGAACCAGAAAAGTGTGGTGCATCCAATATACCAAAAACGACACAAGCACAAGAGGAACACAGAGAAGCTCATAGACAATCAAGCATACTCGAGGAATGTTCTGTGCATACAAGAAGAACTTCATCGACTACATTCTCACCACCTGTGAACCTGGAGCTTACGACACTCTGTTTCTCAACAGAAACAAGAAGAGGACTCAGACTTACTTCTAATCAAATTCAAAGGAGTCCAAAGCTATACTGAAATCACCAGAACAATCTCTAAACTCTACATCTCTTGTTCTGTGATTTATTACCATTCATTTCGAGCAGTGTGTATTATCTGCTATATCTAACACACACACTGACTCCTGTACTTTCACTGGAGGATCTGTAAATCCTCAGCAAATCTTTTTGCATCCCATTTCCCACTGTGGATAGTGGTAGAGGTCTTGTGACCTGGACAGTTTGCTGGTGTTGTTTGTTTTCCCACGAAGAACTGTGGTAGAGGTCTTGTGACCTGGACAGTGTGTTCACTGTTGTTAACCCCGATCCAGGGTGTGGATCATTCTTATATAAAATTTTGAGAGGACTAAGTCTCGGCTTGAGACTGAACCTCTTGGTTAATTTTCTGTGCTTATAGTTATACTCTATATCCATACTATACATATTTATTTCATTTTCCGCTGCTATTACTTTGAAATATAATCTATCTTCAAAGCTACTTTGATAATCAAATTAGCAAGTGTTTATATTTGTTATAAATCAGTAAGTTAGTTTCAAAAGTTAATTTAATCATAAGATTAAGTTAACTGAGAATTAATCAATCTTTGAGAAACTAATTGAACCTTTATAATCTATATAAATTCACTACAGTTTAATTTGTTTTTGAAATTGGGGGATTTTAACAGAAATTGTTTTTAACAGAAATTTTAATTGGAACTCAATTCACCCCCCCTCTTGAGTGTCCACTCCGACCAACATTTGGTATCAGAGGTTGTGTTTAGCTCTGTTATACTTGCTCAAAGTTTTATTTTAACTCTCTGTTTTTAAACTGTGATTGTAGTTTTATCTAAAAGATCTTAAATTTCTGTTAGTTCTAAATTTTATCTCTTTAAAACATTTTCTAAAATTTCCTTATGGATAATAGACTAGAAGGTGCTGCTACTAACAGGCCACCCTTCTTTAATGGTGTGAATTATGCCCAATGGAAGCTCAAAATGAAAATTCATTTGGAAAGTATGGGTTTTGATATTTGGACTGCTATAGAGTCTCAATACAAGATTCCAGAAACTGAAAGAATAACTTGGGATGAACCTACTAAAGTAGCTTACAATAATAATTGTAAGGCTGTGAATGCTCTCTACTGTGCTCTAGGAGATGAGGAATTCAATAGAATTTCTGCATGTAAAACTGCTTTTGAAATCTGGGAAACCTTAGCTGTTTCTCATGAAGGAACAACTAATGTCAAGGAAATGCGGTTAAACACTTATACTATCAAATATGATAACTTTAAGATGAAAGCTGATGAACCTATTTATGATATGTATCTCAGGTTTAATGAGATAGTCAACACAATGAGCTCACTCGGGAAGATTGTTCCAGCAAAGGAGCAAATCATGAGATTATTGAGATGTCTGCCTGACAGATGGAGAGGCACATCCGTTTCAATTAGAGAATCCTGTGATATTGGAACTTTGCCTGTCAAGGAGCTAATTGGTAAACTGATGATGTACGAAGAAGAGCTAAAGGTGAATAAAGAGGAAGATGAGGAACCAAAACGAAAATCTGTAGCTTTTAAGTCTACTGCATCAAAGAGCAAAGACAAGGAGAAAGTACATATACCAACTGAAAGCTCATCTAGTGAAGACTTAGATTCTGACAGTGATGTCGAGATGGCACAAATAGCAAGGAGATTCAAGAAGTTCTATAGGAAGAAGAAGTTCTTCAGAAAACCAAACTACAAGGGTAAGTATGATAGACAAGGTAAGTGGAAGAAAGATTGGAAGAAAACTGATAAAGAAGAAGACATAGTTTGCTATGAATGTAAAAGGAAAGGACACATCAAAGCTGACTGTCCTAAGTTAAAATTCAAGAAGAAATATGAGTACAAGGACAAGAATTATAAGAAAGCTATGAAGGCCACCTGGAGTGCTTCAGAAGACAGCACAAGTGAATCAGAGTCCAGTGATTCTGAAAGAAATCGTGCTAATATGTGTTTCATGACAAACACATCTGAGGTAACCTTAGACACTCCCACTCTAAACTCTTATTATTCTGAAGGTGAAGCAGAATCTGGTTCTGATTCTGAAAATATGTCTAAATATGAATTGACTGAATACTGTAATATGCTGGAAGAAACGTGTAATGAACTAAAGGATAAATATAAGTCTTTAAAGAAACAGCATGCTCTTACTGCAAGTGTCAAGTCTGCACTTGATGTAGAAAAAGAGAAAAATGTTCAATTATTAAAGGAGAATACAGAACTGAAACTATCTAATGAACAACTTAGAAAGGACTTAGAAACATTCACAAATGGAAAAGATACTCTAACCCAACTTCTAGGAAAGAAAGTTGCACCTAAGTATGCTACTGGATTGGGATACCAACCTGGACAAAGACAGTTTACTGAAACCCGATTTATTTCCAAGTCTGAAAAAAACCTGCTAGTTCCAATTTTGGAAATTCGTATGCCTCAACTGGTTATTTAAATAGTTTTCGATCAAGTAAAGTATATCTCTCTAAATCTGTTGCATCTATTAATTGTATGGGACCCATAAAACAAATCTGGGTACCTAAATCCTTGATTGCTAACATATCTGGACCCAAGAAAATCTGGGTACCAAAGTCATTTCTTGTCTAATCTGTTTTGTAGGAAATCTGTTTGAAAAGCAATTACAAGAAGGTATGGTACCTAGACAGTGGATGTTCAAGACACATTTCTGGGGACTATTCGTGCTTCAAAAGCTTAATAAAGGTTGATGGAGGATATGTCACTTTTGGTGATAACTCAAAAGGAAAAATCATCGGCCTAGGCCAGATTGGTAACTCTGACTCAGTATTAATTTCCAAAGTTTTATTTGTTGATGGACTTAAGTACAACCTACTTAGCATTTCTCAATTGTGTGATGATGGCTTTAATGTCAAGTTTGAAAACAATTCTTGTGATGTTTATAATTCCAAACATGCTTTAATATTTTCTGCCTTAAGAAATGAAAATGTTTATGCTGTTGACTTAAACACTTTAGCTAAACATAATGTTACTTGCTTAAATGCTTTTCATAAAGAGTCTTGGCTGTGGCATAGGAGATTAGGACACTGCAACATTCACTCACTCAGAAAACTCTCTAAGAAACACCTAGTTAGAGACTTACCTAAGCTTGAATTCCCAAATGACAAAGTGTGTAATCCCTGTCAAAAGGGAAAACAACACAAAGTTTCTTTTAAACCAAAGAAAGAAGTTTCAACTTCTCAACCACTTGAACTGGTTCACATGGATTTGTTTGGACCATCAAGAATTTCAAGTCTAAATGGGAAGCACTATGTTTATGTTCTTGTGGATGACTTTTCTAGATATACTTGGGTATACTTTCTAGCTCACAAAAGTGAAGCCTGCTCTTTCTTTGTTAAATACTCTAAGTCTGTAGAAAATCTTAGTGGACTTAAGATTAAGACCTTGAGGAGTGATCATGGCCGTGAATTTGAGAATCAAGAATTTGAATCTTACTGCTCACACAATGGCTATGCTCACAATTTTTCTGCTCCTAGGACACCTCAACAGAATGGTGTAGTAGAAAGAAGAAACAGAACCCTGCAAGAAATTGCTAGAACTATGCTTAATGAATATGACCTGCCAATTTACTTTTGGGCTGAAGCTGTTAATACAGCTTGCTATGTCATTAATAGAGTCTTGATCAGACCTGTTCTAAAGAAAACCCCTTATGAGTTGTGGAATAATAGGAAGCCTAAGGTTAATTACTTTAGAGTTTTTGGTTGCAAAGTCTTTATTCTGAATACTAAAGATAATCTTGATAAATTTGCTCCAAAAAGTGATGAAGGAATTTTCCTAGGTTACTCTATGTCTAGTAAAGCCTATAGAGTGTTCAATAAGAAAACCAAATGTGTGGAAGAATCTGTTCACATCAAGTTTGATGAGACTGATCCACATGAATCTAAAACTTCTCTTGAAGATGTTGAAGAAGACTTATCTGTTCTGAACCTAAATGACAAATCTAAAGAACCTGTAATAAAAACATCCAGTTCTGGACTTTTTCCAGAATCTTCCTCTATGGAACCCGAACCTATAGATGAACCTGAAATCTCTAGTCCAACCTATACCAAATCAACTAGGATTCTAAAGAATCATCCTTTAGATGCTGTTGTTGGTAATCTTGATAGAGGAACACAAACTAGAGCTTCTCTAAAAAATCAGGTTGAACATCAAGCTTTTCTTTCACAGCTTGAACCCAAAAATGTCAATGATGATATCAGTGATGAATTCTGGGTAATGGCTATGCAAGAAGAACTAAATCAGTTTGAAAGAAACAAAGTTTGGGAATTAGTGGAAAGACCTAAAGACACTCTTACCATAGGCACTAAATGGGTGTTTAGAAACAAAGTTGATGAGTCTGGTAACATAATCAGAAACAAAGCTAGGCTAGTTGCACAAGGGTATAGTCAGGAAGAAGGAATAGACTATGAGGAAACCATTGCACCCGTGGCTAGACTAGAGGCCATTAGGATATTACTTGCTTATGCTGCTCATCTGAATTTCAAACTATATCAAATGGATTTTAAAAGTGCTTTTCTAAATGGATATATAATTGAGGATGTATTTGTGGAACAACCTCCTGGTTTTACAAATCCCCATTTTTCTAATCATGTTTTTAAACTATCTAAAGCTTTATATGGTTTAAAGCAAGCTCCAAGAGCTTGGTATGATAGGCTCAGCTCTTTTCTTATTTCAAAAGGATTTACTAAAGGGATAGCTGATCCTACTCTTTTTATTAAATGGATTTCTAAAGATGTCTTAATAGTTCAAATTTATGTGGATGATATTATTTTTGGATCTTCAAAAAATTCTTTATGTGTTGATTTTTCAAAAATAATGCAAAATGAGTTTGAAATGAGTTTAATGGGAGAACTCAAATTTTTCCTTGGATTTCAGATCTTTCAAAATAAAAATGGTATTATTTTGAACCAATGTAAATATATTAAAGATCTTCTAAAACGTTTTTCTTTGGATGGAACCAAAGGCAGTGACACACCTATGAGCACCACTTGCAAGTTGGACAGTGATGAAACTGGTGAACCAGTGGATCAAACCAATTACAGAGGTATGATAGGTAGTCTAATGTACCTTACTGCCAGTAGACCTGACATCATGTTCAGTTTATGCATGTGTGCTTGATTTCAAGCCAATCCAAAAGAGTCTCATTTGACTGCTGTTAAAAGGATTTTCAAATATCTAAAACATACTCCCAATTTGGGATTATTTTATCCAAAAGGACAATCATTTGATTTATTAAGTTATTCTGATGCTGATTTTGCTGGCTGCAAGTTAGATAGAAAGAGCACCTCTGGAACATGTCACATTTTAGGCAAGTCACTAGTATCTTGGTGTAGTAAGAAGCAGAATTCTGTTGCATTGTCTACTGCCGAAGCTGAGTATATAGCTGCTGGTAGCTGTTGTGCACAAATCTTGTGGATGAAACACACTTTACTAGACTATGGATATCAATTCAAACATGTCTCTATAAGGTGTGACAATACAAGTGCTATTAACATTTCAAAAAATCCAGTATCTCATGCTAGGACAAAACATATTGATGTGAGACATCACTTTCTGAGGGATCATTATCAAAAAGGTGATATCACTCTTGAGTTCATTGGCACTGAACATCAGTTAGCTGATATTTTTACAAAGCCTTTGAATTCTGAGAGATTAAGTTACATCAAACATGAGTTAGGTATGATTAACTATAGCACAGTTGAAACCTCGCAGTTGAAACCTCGCAGTTGAAACCTCACAGTTGAAACCTCACAGTTGAAACCTCACAGTTGAAACCTCACAGTTGAAACCTCACAGTTGAAACCTCACAGTTGAAACCTCGCAGTTGAAACCTCGCAGTTGAAACCTCACAGTTGAAACCTCCCAGTTGAAACCTCACAGTTGAAACCTCACAGTTGAAACCTCACAGTTGAAACCTCACAGTTGAAACCTCACAGTTGAAACCTCACAGTTGAAACCTCACAGTTGAAACCTCACAGTTGAAACCTCACAGTTGAAACCTCACAGTTGAAACCTCACAGTTGAAACCTCGCAGTTGAAACCTCACAGTTGAAACCTCACAGTTGAAACCTCACTGTTACATCTCTCTGTAGGCTGTTTCGCTGTTTAATCTTATTTTATTTTTGCGGGAATTCGAACCGTTTCTTTTCTTTATTCTCTTATTTCTAAATCCCTAAATGATAAAATTGAGAACATCGAACATATCTCAATCCACTCATCTCGACCCTTGCTCTCTCAAGTCCTAAACCCTAAACCTTCAACCGAACCTCGAAACCTCATTCAGTTCCAATGGCCAAAACAAAGCGACCCCCAACTGTCAACGAAGATGCACCAATGCCGAAGAGGACTCAAGTTGAATCCAGTGGCACCGGGAACGCCTCGATAAGACCTGTTAATCCACATCTGACTAAGAGAGAAATAGTTGCTGAGAAGGAGCTAAGTGAAGAGTGGATTTTATCGAGCAGATCATTAGTACTGGCAGTGCTTAATGATCAAGGATGGACCGAATGCTTCGCAAACAATAATGGACCATACTACCCGAAGCTGGTGAAGGAGTTCTATGAATATCTACAGTTCGAGGAAGAGGATGATCTGCATAGACTGGTATCCAGAGTAAACGGCAATGAAGTCAGTTTTTCATCCGTTGAATGGGCTGCATGTTTAAGAGTTCCTCATGAGGGTATTTACAACTACTATTCTGGAGCGGCTCCTCCAAACAGTAGAATCTTTGATCATGAGACGGCTCTGGAAGAATTGACAGGCAATGGCACTGTAAGGAAGATTGTTGCTACTGAAATGAATGGAGAGGACAGGCTTCTGTTTAAATTTATCCAGCATGTACTGAGTCCTAGAAGAGGATATTTTGCAACTCTGAAGCATCAGGATATTTACTTGATGTACTTATTAAAACATGGAAGGAAGGTCAACCTTTGTAGGTTGCTGATGGCTCAGATGGAGGACATGATAAAGGCAAGCTCAAAATCATGTGCCTTGTTTCATGCTAAACTCATTTCGGTTATGTTGAAAGTGAAAGGTGCAGCTGGAAGTCAGGAAGAGTTGATAGTGGCAAAGAACAGTGTATGTATCTCGAAAGTAATCTGCAAATTCATGAAGATCAGTTGGAATCCCTGGAAGAAATCATGGGTGAATGATGAGGAGAGAATCTATGAGATTTTTAGCCCTTCTACTCATCCCTCTAGACCGAGAGATAGGAGAGATCCAGGCTTAAAGCCCGATGAGCCTGAACCTGTATACTCAGATGATGAACAGACTGCAGTAGTTGGTGACTCTGCAAGAGAGAACACCCCAATTGATGAAGGAAGTGATCCTGATACTACTCACAGTCCTGTCAGGACAGTGACGTTTGGAGCAGCAAGCCCTCCAAAAGAACTACCTAGTAGAGAACCTGTTCTAAGAGACAGTGAGACTGAGACTACAGAAGAAGAAGAAGAAGAATCTCAATATTTTGTCAAGGACACCTCTGATGAGGGTGATACAGTCGAAGCAGAAGAGGCTGGAGCTTTAAATGAAAATCAAGAAACTGTTGCAGAAGAACTTAGTATGAGCCCTCTGATAGGGTATACAGACAAGTTAGTGTCTGACCAGGAAGCAGGAGTGGTCTCTACTACTGTTGTCATGGAAGTGGTTGATGACCCAACAGAGAAGGAGGCTAACCTCACTGCTGAACCTACAGAGGAAGCAAGTATGGAACCTGCTAGAGCTACAGAAGAGAATTTAGAGTTACCCAGAGTTGAGCAGATAGTAGAAAGTGTTCAGGAAGGACCTCCAAGTGAGGGGGAGCGTGTTGGTTCAGTCTCTGTACTGTTTGATATAGAAGGATGGACCTCAGATCCAGGATACATGGTGCTAGGACTCAATTATGAGGATTCAGATGAGGAAAATCAACCACCAAGAAATCCAGTCATCCTACCTAACAGCTCTCCAGTGTTAGAAACTGAGAAATTGGCCACCAAGGAAGATCTTGAATCCTTAAAGAATGAAATGAAGGAGACCATCAGACAGTCTGTTGCTGAATTGAAAACCAGTCTTTTTGATGAGCTGAAAAATGTGGAACAATCCTTAGAACTATCTCTGGGATGTGTTGTGGGAAGTCCAATAAAAGAAGTGATGGATGAAATGAAAGTGTGCCACACTCAAATTGAAAGCTGGACTGGAGCAGTAGTGGCCCTCAGATAATCAGTTGCTTCTTTAACTGCCCTGAGCAGTTCTCAGACACAAGTGGCCAGTGAGATTCGATACATCAAAGAAGTGGTCAAGCAGTTTGTGGAAGTATTTGAGGCTTTCAAGAAATCAGTAAGAGAACACTTTAGCAATCAGGATGCTGTCATTCAGAAAGTGATTGGAAATCTGACTCAGTCTTTCAAGGAGACAGTGGCATTCTCAGTCAAGTCCCTTCCTTCATCTAGCTCTCCTGTGGACCTTGAGCAGTTTAGAAGCCTGCTCAGAGAAGAGCTTACTCAGGCCCGTGCAAATGACACATCAGACCTACAGATCCTTGCTACTACAAGAGAAGTCATTGGCTTTGTTCGTGAGCACCTGCAGGCTGCTACTGCTTCTCAGGAGGCCATCAAAAGTAAAGTGGATTATTACTTTGATCGGATTTTCACCAAGCATCAGTTGAACAATCACTTCAAGCTCATGCTAGAAACTATGAAGCTGCCTCCTGTAACTCAAGCCTTCAAAGAACAAGTTAGCAAGCTACGAGAGTTGACCCCGGCTTTGGATAAATTCTTGGAAAACAAAGATGACTTCTTATCTGCCATGGACAGAGGAGGAAACATTATCATGGATTTCAGGAATCTGCTCCTACCTTTTCTTCATGTGGACTGCACACCTGTTATAGTTCCTCCTGCCCTACCAGTCTCCAACCCCAGTGGTTCTTCCATAATGTCTCCTGCTGATGCCCTCAGAAGCCTTAGACCACTGATCCCTCGGCAAGCTACTCACTACCGGCCTTCAGGAGCCTCTGTTGCTGCCCCTCCAGACATTCCTGCTGCCATTCCTCAGCCTGTTGATCCTTCACCTCCTGCTCCATCTTCTTCCTCCAAAGGAAAAGATCCCTTACCTCCAGATGAAGAGGATTGAGTATGTTTTTTTTGATAGGGATCATGTATTCACATTTTGGGTCATGTATTGTACTCCTTATTAATACAATGTTTATCTTCTCTCTCTCTGTCTTTCTTTTTGTTAATCACAAAGGGGGAGAAATAAAGAGAAATAGATAGGGGGAGAAATGGGGAGAAATAGGAAACTCAAAGGGAGAAATGAACCTATACAAAGAGGAGAAATCCTTGCGGATTATACCTAATTTTTGTGCTCATTTTGCTAATACTGTGTTTTGCACACTTCTCTCTGATACTTCTATATTTCATATTGACATAATTTGTGATTATCAAAAACGGGGAGATTGTTGGAATCACCTGTTTTGATAATCCCAAATCATGCTTAAACATTGATTATGATGTATTAAACCTTTGCATTAATCTTATTATTCTATGCTCAAATGTATTTTATTCTAAACAGTTCATATTCTTACTCTCATAACCCTACTGTAACAGCTTACAGTAGTATTTACATAAGTTTGGTATTGTTAGCCAACAGTCAGAGTTTTATTTTCAAAGTCACAGTTACAGTTAACTGTCACCTTAAGTTACTGTTGCACTAAGTTCACAGTTACAAGGTTACAGTCGAAGACTAATACAAGCTTACAGTTACGAGTCTACTGCTATCTCTTGTCAAAGCTCACAGACGAAGGTTACAGTTACAAGACTTCTGCTCAAAGTTTTCTCTGCTCAAGTTCACAGTCGAACAAGCCTACAGTCATAAGTCTACAGTCAAGGTTACAGTTAGACAGCTTCTGTCTACTAAGTCTACAGATGATCGAAGTCTACAGTTGACAAAGGTTACAGCTCTACAAATTTGATGTTACAAGTCTACAGTTAGAAAGGCTACAGTTACATGGAGTAAAAGCTACCATTGCAAGCCTACAGACAGCAAGCCCTCTGTTGAAGTCAGCAGTCAGTTGGAAGTCCACAGTTGGAAGTCCACAGTTGGAAGACCAGAGTTTAAGTCAACAGTGACATACATCCTCGACTCACTATTTTAATTTCTTTATTTCCTACATTTAATCTATCTAACGGTCATATCACACATTTTAATGTTTTGTCAAATATCTGATAAAGGTTGTCGGATGTCAGGAACTCGTACCTCGTACCTGCTGAAAAGAAATCTTTTCTGTCCCCTGATGGGAGATAAATACGAGAAGACTACATACCAGAAATAGAGGCGCGAACGTGTGAAGAATACAAACAACGAGAAGTGAACCAGAAAAGTGTGGTGCATCCAATATACCAAAAACGACACAAGCACAAGAGGAACACAGAGAAGCTCATAGACAATCAAGCATACTCGAGGAATGTTCTGTGCATACAAGAAGAACTTCATCGACTACATTCTCACCACCTGTGAACCTGGAGCTTACGACACTCTGTTTCTCAACAGAAACAAGAAGAGGACTCAGACTTACTTCTAATCAAATTCAAAGGAGTCCAAAGCTATACTGAAATCACCAGAACAATCTCTAAACTCTACATCTCTTGTTCTGTGATTTATTACCATTCATTTCGAGCAGTGTGTATTATCTGCTATATCTAACACACACACTGACTCCTGTACTTTCACTGGAGGATCTGTAAATCCTCAGCAAATCTTTTTGCATCCCATTTCCCACTGTGGATAGTGGTAGAGGTCTTGTGACCTGGACAGTTTGCTGCTGTTGTTTGTTTTCCTACGAAGAACTGTGGTAGAGGTCTTGTGACCTGGACAGTGTGTTCACTGTTGTTAACCCCGATCCAGGGTGTGGATCATTCTTATATAAAATTTTGAGAGGACTAAGTCTCGGCTTGAGACTGAACCTCTTGGTTAATTTTCTGTGCTTATAGTTATACTCTATATCCATACTATACATATTTATTTCATTTTCCGCTGCTATTACTTTGAAATATAATCTATCTTCAAAGCTACTTTGATAATTAAATTAGCAAGTGTTTATATTTGTTATAAATCAGTAAGTTAGTTTCAAAAGTTAATTTAATCATAAGATTAAGTTAACTGAGAATTAATCAATCTTTGAGAAACTAATTGAACCTTTATAATCTATATAAATTCACTACAGTTTAATTTGTTTTTGAAATTGGGGGATTTTAACAGAAATTGTTTTTAACAGAAATTTTAATTGGAACTCAATTCACCCCCCCTCTTGAGTGTCCACTCCGACCAACAAATATTTCTATGATAATGGGAAGGGTAGTGAAGAAATATCTATTAAGAAACAATCTTTTTCACCTTTGTAAAATTAAATAATATCATATATTGAAAACATTGAAAATATTTCTTTTAGAAGATATGTAAATAATGTAAAATATAGTTTAAATTAATTTTTATGGTTTTTTTATTCATAAATAAGAACATTGTTGAAACATTTAATAGAATATTTATGTGTAGGAAAATATGTGTAAGAGAAACCATTAATTAGACTTTTTAGAAGAATTTACCTTAACATAAGTCTCTTCCAACTTTATATATTCCATAAATTATGAAACAAATATCTTAGTTATTTAAAATATTAACAACCTTTTTCATTTTAATTAAATTATAATTTTTTACATTTATTTTATTTATTATAATATTTATTTAGTTATGAAAATGATTATGTTCAAATTGGACATTTTGGGGTCTTTTGATTTATAACCAAAACAAAACATTAATGCATTAACTATGGTCAAAGGGTTTATGGTACCATCACCTCTAGAATATTGTAATTTTTATAATTACTATATTTATAAATTAAATATTTTTTTGAACCATCCATGTATGGTGTTCTTGAAAAATTAATCATGTTATTTAATGGAGATGGTAGTCCGTATGTACGCATGAATAGTTTATGCATTTTTATTTTGGATGGATAAAATAATATTGTAAATATTTTTCTTTTATAGAATCATAAAAATATTTTAGTACTAATATTTATTCATTATTTATATAATTTTGACCATCCTTTCATTGTAAAAATGAAAAATAAAACATACCACTTTCTAAAGGTCATAGTAGACACATACACATAAGCAATGTTATATTTTTACAAAGTTCAATTGTATAAGAAGGAATGTAATATATTATGGACAAAATATAATGTATATTTAATTTATCTAAAATACTAAAAATGAATATGATCCAGTCATGAAAATGTTACACATCGCTTTGTATAGGTGGTATTCTATTGGTATGCACAATTAATGTATTTATTTCCAACATAATGTAAATGGAGATGAAAAGGGGTTTTGAAATAAACATGATAAAATGTTATTTTATTAAATATAAAAATTTAATCATATAATAATGGTTTAATAATACATGAATAATTTTTATGTACAAATAATTAGGAAACAGTTGATAAATAATTATACCCTTTCTTTGGAAAACCACATTTGGCTTACACGTTAATCCTTTATAGGATAGTGTTTTGGTGAGATAAGAATATTTATAATATTGTGAGGTATGTTGTAAAAATATGTTGGGAAGATTTTTTTGAGATAAATGGTTCAATGTGTGTGAATAAAGCGCCATGGGAGGTTCTCTTCTATAACTATGAAAATTAATAAACTTGTATATACATAATAATTTAGAATATCTTATACGTATTTCTAAAATATTGGGGGGAAAATGATATATTTAGAACCTAGGATGTCCATATGTCTCAATCCACTCATAAAAATAAATTTAAAGAAGTTTTATAATACATAGAATTTTGATTCATGGTTTTAAACCCATCGTTAAATATTTTGTCTTTTAAAGTGATGAAACTATTTTACCAATTTTTCTATTCATAATGAATAAAAAATGAAATTGAACATTTTAGAAAATATGAACTTAATTCATCCAAATACTAAAACCATTTTATTATATTTATTTTATATAACTTTTAAAAATTAATTTTAATATAAATATGTAATATTTAATGAAAATATTTTTTAGAAATGCACTTTTTAGGAATAAAAAATATTTTACATGAAATTCATTTATTAATCAAATTTTTATTAATATTTTTACTATATTTAGTTAAAAGTTGAATAATTTAATATTAAATGAAATAAAACATATAATGATATATTTTAAAAACCTAAAATTGAATGGTCGTTTTAAAAAAAAATTGACATATTTCACTATTCACTAGAAAATCAGTCTTTTCAGAAAATTAAAACAATTCACCATATCCAAAGGTAGATATTAAGAATAAAAAAATGAAGTCTATCATAAAATATTAAATTTAAAAAAATATATATTAAAATAA
Source organism: Viscum album (assembly GCA_963277665.1). Lineage (NCBI taxonomy): Eukaryota > Viridiplantae > Streptophyta > Magnoliopsida > Santalales > Viscaceae > Viscum > Viscum album. The sequence goes on along the minus strand of OY728153.1, from coordinate 1,543,136,182 downwards.
TAAAATTAATAAATGGAATAACAATTTAGGTAAATAAAACTATTCATTTATTAATTGAACAATTATATAATGTCATTTATAAAACATTGATTAATATAAATAAATGAAAATGTATAAATATTAATCATAAAAAAGATTTATTTATAATAATACCTATGTTTTCATATAATTCCCACTTTAATGAATTGTGACCTCATATATTTATTCATTATATAAACATGTTATGGAATTTTCCCTCAATGATTTTCCTGATTATAATATTGATTCAAAAATCATGTGATTCTTCTATAAAACCATCACACAGTGAATTACATTATTTTTTAGTACCTAATATCTATGATATACAATTTGAACAGTTTTCCCTTATAAGAATGATTCAATTCCAACTAAATTACTTTAGTTGTCAAGAAATTTGATTTATCAATATAATATTTCCATAAAAATGACACATTAAACACATAAAAAACCCATGATAAACTTGAATGTAAGGACATGTGATATGAAAAAGATCCCATAGTTTATATAATATCAAATTTTCCAATAAACTATGAAATTAACATTCCCTTTTTTACCATAAAAAATGAAACATTTCCATGAATATACATTAAAGAACATATTCTACTACCTCAAATTAGAAATCATTTCTTCGCCTGTCTACATAAATTTTCTACCTACTTTAAGTTACTCCCTCATGGTGTTGAATCAACTTTACCATCTCGCACATCTCTTCTAATGTTATTTTTCCCTCTAACATTTTTCAATGACTTCATCCCAAAATGATGGAGTTCAGAAATATCCTTTTATATACTTCCTCAAGTGTTTCTTCTTATACTTGAATGAAAATAGTTATTATAATAAAATTACACCAATGAAAGATACTAATTCCAAAATCCTTGATTATATAAAGGTAAAGACAAAAAAATATCCCACTAATATTAGAAATAATTACTATGATTGTCCATTATATTGAGGATGAAATATTGTACTGATATATAATATTGTACCAAAATACTTTTGAATTATATTTTAATATTTTAAAGAAAATTTGAGCTCATGATCAGATAAAATTGAGGGAGGGTGTCCATGAAAATTGAAAACCCCAATAAGAAACATTATATAATGTTCATCAAAATAAAAAAGACATAAAATAGGAATAAATGACGATATTTAGTGAAATGATCGTCAATAAAACAAATAAAATTATTATTGTCATATTTCATCGGTGATCCCACCATAAAATCCTCGGATATGTTCTCCCGTTTCCATTCAACCATTAGAAAATATTTATGCATTCCCATTTATAGTTGTTACTCATATTTAGCCTATTTATTATTCAAACAATTAATAGTGAAATTAGTGATACCTCTATACATTATCCACAGAAAAGATTCCTCCAGAAGGTGTATAAAAATTTTATTTTAGTCAGGATGAATTAAAAATAGATATATTTGAGTTTTATATAACAACTACTTCTTCAAAAATGAATCACTTGGACACAAAACATCATTACAAATTTCATCAGATGTTGTTTTTAGTGATAAATCTGTGAAACATGGCCTTCTATACTAATCCCACTACATCATTAAAATCATGATCTTATTTTTTATCCTTCTTAATTATATCTAAAAATGTTTAATATAGTAATATCAAAACATAAATTGAATGAGCTCCTAAATAAAAAATATCTTTTCCAAAATTTATAAAATAATTAAAAAAGGATAATTTTCCAAACCTAACATGTTTAATTATAAATTATCATTTCAACTCAATGAATTAGATATCTTGATTTATTTACCTAGATGATAATGAATCATGAAATTATAATACTTTATTAGTTCCAAAAATCATCTCTATATCACGGTCAACTGTTTTGGATTTAATATATACATTAATTTTTTTGGCAGTTTATATTTCAGAATTTATCCCATATATAATATAGATCCAAATTTTTTATGAAAAATAACAGTACTAATTCTTAATACCAATTGTTGTGTAATAATGTTATTAGAATTTATTTTTATGTGAATAATATTTAATTACTAAATAATCCTAAATTAAGACAAAACCACATCCCTTTAAAGAATAATCTCATTTAATATCATATTCACAATTTCTTGTTGCAATGAATTATAATAGATCAATAACCATTCTTCACTACAATTCGGAAAAACATTAGTCACATTCCTTTATCCATATGAATTTTATTTCTATTCAAGTTAAAATAGTTAGGGTTAAAGATAATAGTGCAATGTTTATAAGATAAATTTAGTAGTTACATGACAATCTACAAAAAGTTTCAATCACATGACATTTATAGCTCTTGAACACTTCTCCATAACATTATTTTTATCCAGATCAATAGTGATTCCATCAAAAGAAACAATAAACACATGGTATGAATATAATGTAACAAAAATTCAAATTTGTTAAATTCCCCAAAAAACCACATTTATTTTAAAGTATACAGGATAATCCATAAATAGATTTCATGATCCTCATATATTATAGAATAAACATTAATTTAATCATTGAAAATGACAATAAAAGTATCCAAGTACTAATAGAAAAAACAATTCATAAGATTTATAAATATTATTGGTGTATTTTTTATCCCGAAGGACAGAAACACAAACTCATAATTGCAATAAAAATTTTGAAATTTCACATTATTAACGGTATCCTTCCTCTCATTTATCATGTGATACTCAAATCAAATATCACAATTAAAAAATATCCAACACATAAGAGCTAATAAAACAAATCATTTATGTTATGAAAAATATACTTTTTATTAATAGTGATACTATAAAATCCACTATAATTAAAAAATATCCTCATGGAAACATCATTACTTTTAATAAAAGAAAACATATCATATCATAGTTAAGTTATAGGGTGGTTGAAATCCATATCATGTATCTCCTTAAACAATAATTTGTTGTCATTTTATAATGAGTTTTCGAAATTAACCTGGCATCAGTTACTATGCCAACATTAATGTCAACATATTATTTAGGAATAAAACAGCGAAAATCATTTGGAAAATCATCCATATATTTATTTACTAATGGAACATAGCTTATTTGAATTGTTCCTTTAATTCCAACATAATGTGAATAATAAAATTCATTTCCATAATTAATTAATTAATTATATTCTTAATATATTATAAACAGAAAAAATTAATTAATTTTTCATATTGCAAAAAATAATTTAGAAAATAATTACTTTTTATGAAATATATCATAGAATAATAAACAAAAATTCAATCCAAACCCATAATAAAATATACCCCTATAATGTTTACATGAATAATTATTGTTAGCAAAAACATTCCATAGAACATTACAGGATGACTTTTATATATTATTTCTTCTTTTATACTACACGAGAAGTTATTAACATGAGTTATAACATAATTTCATGAGATTTGATTTCTCTTTTACATAATTTTTACCTATATAAAACATAATATATGTATCCCGAATCAAATAATAAATTAGAATATTCTAAATAAGAATGTGTTTTACGAGTCACCAATTCATTTGAGGGTCTTGCATCTATAACATTTGTTGTAAAATATAGGGGTTCACCTTTTATTTTATTATCTCGATGATTCCAATTGATGGGTGATAGGATTTAATGTGTTTTTTTCACTTCCTACTCATTTTAATTAATACATCTTATTATTGGATGACTATCTGTTTCCCCCTTATATTTCAGATCATAACTCTTTTCCTTAAATTTACAAGTTATTTGAATCAGATGGACAAATATTTAACACTTTCTTGATCATATCAAAAATTAAAAAATTCTTCTTACCATATTTGATGCATTTGGAGGTAATACCTATAGATTTTTTTGGAATAATTTCTTTCATCTCCTTCCATCGAGATATCATTAAACTCTTACTGGGATGGTGTAAATAATTTATGGAAAACTTGAAATCCACATTCTAAAAATAATGAACAAATTCATCATAAATTTTAAATTCATTTTTTGAAAATATATTAATAAATAGTATTTCAATCCTATGTAAAATAATTTAATTTATATCTCACAATATAAAACACATTGGATATATACATAATAATTCTAGTAAAATTTTATTCATAAGCGGCCATTGAGTAATCATATTTTTTTGTTGAAATCTAGAAATTTCCTTTCCAATATCAGTTGAATAATATTCAGATAGTTCCTCCACAATAAAAATATTTTTACTAATCTTCCACTCTATGGAATCAATAATATCATTTTCTATAGTATTCATAATTAGATACCTCTAATAATAATTCTTAACTAAAAACTCATATATATAATGTATTACATTTACATGATTTTTATATCTTAAAACATTGAATATCTTATATAATGAATTTATCCATCTTTACGATTTCACTAGCCTAATTGATCCACTAAAAGTTGTATGGCTCTATTTCATGGAATGTTCCAATACAAACTCATTCCTCTATAAATAATTTGGATGTTCTCTATCATGACTAGTCTTGGACACCCTTGTACCCTCACTCACAAGCCAATCCAAAGATTCCACAAAGGTTGTTCTTGATTTCAAATAGTTGTATACTAGAACATGGAATCATGCAAGATAAAACAAGGAATGTGTTTTCCACATAAACTATGGAAGAAAATATTATAAGTTAGTATGTACAAAAGGAAACCCCATGGGGAGAGTTGTACCTGAGGTTAATTAACTCTAAACACCCAAAGTACATAGAAAAAGTAATAGAAAGTAGGAATATAAAAAACCATGTCCCTAAAATACACAGCTCTTAGGTGTCCCAATTATAAACAAAAATAACCACATACAAGTGGTTCTTTTCCATTAATCGAACCTAGAAGAAGAAAATCTATATACACTCGAAGGCATAGGTAGGTTGTGAGCTAAAATCCAAGTTAGGTTTCACCATGCATTCCATAATAAGATGCTAAATTAATTAACTATGTAATGATTTTATTTTTAAATAAATTGGAATATAATTTCAGAATAAGGATCAAAATAAATCATTCTATATATTTATATTAATGTAAATATTTCAAAAAATGGGTTAACAAAAATTTAATATTAAACAATTTATATAAATTCAAAAGGAATGTGTAAAATATTTTTCATGAAATTGAATATATATATATATATATTAATTAAGACTAAATAACATGGTAATATTATAATAGGTATGATAATTCTGGGTCAGGGTATCCTCACACCCTTAAAAAAAGTTAATGGAAATGTGCACACACATATCTCTAACAATGGACAAAAGAGACTAACCAATACCACATCATGGATAAGATCTGAAAATGAGTTTATGTTAGAGTTGTAAAGCATCAATACATTGATAGGCCATTCCCATCCTATAATTTTTGTCACTAAAAACTCACTAACTACCTAGAATTTCATGTTCTCAAACAAAAACCAATAATGGGAAATTTATTCTAATTTTTTCTAAAATACAATCAGTCGATTTCTCATTTAATATGTTAATTTCCATTTAAAAACCAAAATTAGTTTTTATTCAAATAATTATCTTTTTAGGATAAAACTACTATTTCTTATCAAATTAATTTAAAAAATTTTATTCAAATAAAACTTTGAAATTAATTTCACAATTTAATTTCATAAAAACAATTCACATTTTCTTTCAAAATCCATTCACGCCACAATTTAGTCAATTTTGGGGGTTTCCCCAAAATCTCATGCAAAATAAAATTAAAATCACAATGCATAATGAATTTATTTTTCAAAAAATAATTGAAATCAAATTAATTTAAATCAATTTGTTTAGGGTTAAATAAATTAGACATTAATAAATGGAACTACCTACTATAGATTAAAGGATCACACAACCAAAATTACACAATAGGATTCACCAATGATGAACGTTGAAAATGGGGAACCAATAATTAAACCTAGATTCAAATATTAAATAATGGGTATTAGACCCTCCAATAATAAGGATGTTTAAAAACCATACATAGTAGAGAAGAAGATGGAGGGAGAGAAATAATGGGGAGAGAATTGTTACTTGCTATGGACCTTGCAAAGATTTTCTGGATTTGATCCACCATAGAGAAGGTTTTGATGTGCCAAAATTTGTCCTTAGGGTACCTCGTTACCATGGAGAATGAAATATGGTGAGTTAGGGTGGACATGTGGTATAAAAGAGGGGTTTATAAATTTTAATCCAATTTTCAAAATAATAAAACACCAAATGTGTGGTTAGCTAGGTAGGGCCACATTGTTTGTCAAAATGTGTACACTATTAGTACACCCTTGGTACTGGGGTTCCACAGTTTCACCTTGGTAGGGTTGTAGTTTTTCAAACCATGTTCCAACCATGAAAACCCTCAATACATAGGTTGGGATGGTCTTCACTGGGTGGGAACACAGTTTGGGATAACCATGCATGAACCATGCACAACCCAAAAATCCCCAAAATTGTCAACTTCTTTACCAATATACCATATATGATCCCCAAAACAACATGAAAAAATTAGGGGGTGGAGGGGTAAATAAAAACTATAATAATATGTTACAACCTTCTCACTATAGAAGCATTCTATTCCTAGAAATCTTGGCAATAATCTTTTATATAAAAAATATAAGGCCACTGATTTTTCATCAATTCTTCTTTATCCCACATCGCATGGGTTTTAGAACCATGCCGCTATAGCTCCTGACCCAAAGGTATCATCCTACCAAAATTTACCTTGGTCTTAGAATCCACTATCCAAACTAGATTCTCATTTATAGATTAATCGGGCTCAACATCAAGGTCACAAAAACTACGAACATGATATGGACTAGAAAGAGAGTTTCTGAGCGATGATACAAAAAGAATGTTATGTATCAAAATCATATTTGGTGGTATAGATAAATAGTGAACCAATTTCACCAACTTATATACCACATAAAAAGGATACAAAAAATAAGGTGAACGATTCCCTTTCCACCAAAACTGTTAATGACCCAAATGGGTGAAACATTCAAGAATACATGGTCATCGTTGGAAAATTCAAATGGTCTATGATGATGATTAGAAAATGATTTATACGATCTTTGTGTCATCAACATTCGATATAAAATCAAATGATTCTTTTCTATCATATATTGAACCAATCTTGGTCTAACTAAGGAACTTTCACCGATATCTATCCAACATAACAGATATTACCTTGGCCAGAAATAAATTGCATAAAAAGGTTCCATTTTGATCATGGACTTGTAAATATTGTTAAAATAAAGCTAAAAAAATCCTCCAATTATCATATCAACCTCCAAAAAAGTTAAGAACGTAAGAATGTATTATTTCATCAAGAATCTATAAAGCTATTTTTTTCTGGCCATCTAACTATGGATTGTATGTTGGGATCAAATAGAATAGAGATCCCATTTCCTACTCATGGCCACTCCAAAAGTGAGAAGTAATCTAGGGATATCTATCAAATACTATAAAATATATATCTCCATTAAAAATCTCTTTCATATAAACTTTTCCAACACTTGAACAATGATTGTTTCAAAAAATTATATAATGTGAGAATATTATTTCGGCCAATCGATCAAAAACCATATCAAAGTCTTCTTTCTATGAGTACATGGGAACCCAAATATAATTTCAATAGAGAAATGGTACCTCTTCCAAGTTGGCACTAGAAGTTACTGAAGTAAATCATAAATTATTTTCTTCTCATCTATGAACTATTGGAAAGTATAACAACAAGAGAAAAAATCATCAATTCCTTATCTCAAACCTTGCCACTAGAATCTACTACATGTGTCATACAACATCATAATGATTCTTGAATAAAATTCCCAATATGATTTTTAAAATCCCCAATCATAATTATCCTAATAAATAATAGTATAAAAAAATAATTATGAAAACATATAATTACCTCCATAGAGAACGACCCATCAGATACGATCTCCCCATCATAAATAGAGTCTCCAGTACTACAAAACTCATCATCAAGATACTGCTCCTAAAGAATCATCTTAAGAAGTGTGGAGGTCAACTAAACATTTTCCAAGAAAACCTCATCCCCATGTTCCCAAAAAATTATATAAAATTATTATAGAATAACCATAAAGTTTTACTCTTCTCATGATTCTTTTAGGGTTTGGTTTGAAAATTTCCTACTAGAATCATCTACGATGACATTGCCTTTCGCAGGGGTACAGGTAATATCAAAATTAAAATATGGAAGGTGTTACACCTAATTCCTCAATAGGAGCTTCACATATTTTTATAATTAGATATAAATAAATTTCTTCTGGTCAGAATTTATCTTAAAACTTTATTTAAAAAGATAATGTCACAAACTCTTAATTTCATGCTTCACCACAGAATGTTCAAGGTCATGGTTAAGATAATTATTCTCATGTTTCCAATGAAATAGAGATCCATAGGCAACAACATGATCACAATACCTATGAAAACATTCCAAATGTGAACCTAATGCATAGGATAAGACCACATAGCCCTTCATGGTCATTAAATTAGTCAAAACAAACACAATAGAAAAAATATTTTTCTTCTCGAAAAAAAATTCTAACGTTTTTTATCCTAATAAAATATTACTCCCTTATGAGTTAGAGCAGTCCTCATATAATATAAATTTTTTGAGTCCTTTAGAAACCGTCAATAATATCTTTCTAAACCCATGAAGCTCTGAACCCCCAAAACATTATTTGGTTTCTATAATGTCATAACGACTTTAACATTCATAGGATCAACTGAAATACCATGTTCCAACACCATGTGTCCCAAGAACGTAAATTCCCCAATCAAGAAATTAAATTTTGATAGCATTCCATAAATTCAGTGATTTTTCAAAAATTCTAGAACTCCTATAAAATGATGCACCAGATCCTCATCCCACATACATTAAATAATGATTTCATCCAAAAATAACACCACACAGGTATCATGTTACTCATTGAAAATAATGTTCATTAAATATATAAACATTGAAGGATCATTGTTTAGACCAAATGGCATGAAAAGGTATTCATAATATCCATACATCTTTGAAATGTAGTTTTCTGAATGACAAATCCTTTTATTCTCAACTAATGGTAACCATTTTGATGATAATTTTTTCAAAACCTCTTCTCTCCTTTAAATTGGTTCCATAGGTCATTAATATTTTTGAAACATATATTTTCTCTTTACCATACCTCTATTGAGATTTCCCTAATCAATGAAATTGTTAAGGGAATGATCAGATCTCCTTACAAAGATTATAGGCACATCCAAGGTGACACTCTTAAGAGTATAATTATTTTCTATAGTATATCATACTAATCTGCCTTCAACCATTTTATTCCAATGGGTTCCAATTAGTAATAGGGAATAGGAAATAGATTAGTAGTAGTTACTAAATCAATAGATAAATCTACCTCTCTTATTGATGAAAAACTAGAGATTTTAGATTGGAAAACATCAGGAAAGTCAACAAAAACTAATGGGATATCACTAATAAAATACTCCCTTTCCATGTCAAAAGAATATATAAATATTTATTTTATAAACACTTGGTAAGAAGCTCCTTCTCTTCTCTACCTAAAGTCTCATTCTCCATGAAAGATACGGAAACCCTATCGGGTGAATTAAAGGATACCCATAGATTATAACAATAAATCTAGGCTTTATTGGAAATGGGAAAATCCATATTGAATACTTAATAAAAAGGTTTCTTGCTGTGATCCAAAAATTCGCATGAAATATTGATACCTGATAATAAGAAAACACAAGAAGGACTATTAAGACCCAACTATATCTTTATCTTAATAACTGTATTAATATCCATCATATAAGATAAAATCTATGTATGATTATTTAAATAAATTAGAATAAAATTTTAAATGACTGAGTGAGATGAAACAATATCAAATACAGCATTCACTAAAGATAATGAAATACTTATGGTAACACTCCATATCTCTATACATGTAGCTTCTTCCTCTAGGAGAATATTCCACTATGTGAAGAATCATCCTTATGGATGCCTATAGATTAAGAAAATTTTCTCATCAACCATCTGATTTAACAATAGTTTTATTATGTAGTGATGATCCCATTCCATTATCAGGTGTAGAGTAGATATAAAATAACTTCTTCATGTGACCTAAGAATTCACATGATCCATAAATTTTTAGTATCTCTATGCAAACCGAATTAGAATGAATAAGATTTACACACTTGTATAAAATCGATGGGATTTTCCTCGGTACTGGATGATTTTTAGAATATCCCTACTATCGAGAACCGTTATGCTTCCAATTATTTTTATATTAACTCATAAAACCACCATTTTGATTAAAAGGAACTCCTATCAACCCTAACATACCATCATGGTTCATTTCAACCATCAATTCTTTATCCATCATATCAGTATAAGAGGAAATATTTAGAAAAAAACCCCGAGAATGAATATCATGTCCAAGTCCCATCTCAAATATCAATTTCTTCATCTAATCATTTGTCACAATCTCATGTGAAAACTGCACAAGCTCATTTAAATGATTTGAATACTCTATCATTGTCCATTCACCATGCTCTAGTTTAATGAACTCTATATCTTTATCCAATACCACATAATCTAGATATAACTTGTTAATGAAAGTAACATTAATGTCTTTTCACTATAATACTCTATAATTCTTTTTAATCACCATTATGTCCCACCTTCTCTTTCTAGGTCCCTCTATCTTAAAGGTGGAATATTTCACCTAAATTTCCTTAGGGTTTTTCAAGAACTAAAAAAATGATACATATATGTCTACCAATCCTCATATTATATAGGATCATTAGATCCTCAGATTGATGGTGGGTTTTAGTAAAGGAATTCAAAATCATGAATCCTGAAGTCATCCCTCTAAGCTTCCACATATATAGCTTGAATGGGAATGGGTGTAGGTGATTTTCCCAAAGCATGTATATCACACATGATAACCTCAACCAAATTATGGACCACGAGATGATTTCCTTGTTGAGTTTCATTAGTATCTTACTCTTAGAACTGATTTTCACATCTTCTTAGAGGAATGATTCTACACAACATCAACATACTTCATTGAATACATCATATTAACAATCAAACAGATATACAAGTGGGACTCATCACAATAGATAAGAACAAAATATTTTTATTTCATCATATCTTATTCGAAACTATGGATTATACTTGAATTAAATATCTTAACATTTTTCGAAACCACTCTTAGTGACTTCATGCTCATTGCGTTTAGAGATATCTAGGAACTCAATCACAATTACCTCATAATTCCTGACAAGATTACTCAACTGCATATGAACATCATGGAAAGATTCTTAACTAAAACCATTGTAATCACTTTGTCCCGAACATTCCCGGATACCCAGCTACCTTGACACCCAATCCAATCTTGGCATGGATATAAGGGAATTCCAGATCCCCATGGTTCATATTCTATAACCAAACATCATACAAGATAATGGTGGGAATAGTTTTTTCAACATTTACAGTGGATGAAATAGTTACAAGTCAACATGAGAAAAAGAAAAATCCATAGCTATAACAATAAAATTATTCAAATTGGTACAAACACAAATTACAAAAAAAATTGAAAATAAGAAGATAACAACCCCTGTCCCAATAATACATAGCTCTCCAAGTCCAAGGTATCAACAATAAGAATTACCTATATGTGGTGATTTTCACTTACTCTAACTTGGATAAGGAAAATATTCCAACACCAGAAGGCATAAGTAGGGTTTGAGCTAAAATCTCAGTAGTGTTTCACCTAGGATTCCATAATAAGATGAAAAACTAATTATCTAAATATTTATTTCAATTTTAAATAAAAAGGAATGTAATTTTGAAATAATATTTAAAACATATCATGTTTTACATTTCAAATTATTCAAGTATTTCAATCAAAAGATTAATAAAAATATTAAATAAAACAATTTTTTTAAATTTAGAATCCATGTGTAAAATAGTTTATAAGTAATTTAATATATTTATATATATATACATATCAATTCATTAACTATGTGTATCATGTTCATCTCCCATGAGGTATTATAGTTCTAGGTTATGGGGTCCTTTCACACTTATAAAATGATACTGACAATGTGCCCACCTATCTCTCTAACTCTAGCCAAAGTAATCTAACCAACATCACTTGGGGGAAAACATTCCAAAAAGATTATGTTAGAGTTGTAAAGCTTCAATATATTGTTAGGGAATTCCCATAATAGAATGTTTGTCACTAATAACTCGCTAAATACCTAGGATTTAATTTTCTCAAATAGTAATAAATAATTAAAATTTTATATTAAATCCATTGAAAATACAATTAACCCTTTACCCATTTCAATATGTCAATTTACATTTAAGACTCAGATCATGTTTTTAATCAAGTCGTGAATTTTTTCCGGATAACAACAATGGTTCAAACCAAATCAATTTATCGAATTTTTATAAAATAAAAATTTGAAATAAATTTCAAAATTTAATTTAACAATTTAATTCCATAAAAAAACTTCATAATTTCCATTAAATTCAAATATTTCTCCAATTCACTAGAATTAGGGGTTTTCCAAAAAAATGTAATGCTAAAGAAAATGTAAACAAACACTACACAATGAATTGGGTTTTCAAAAAATAATTGAATGTAGTTTAATTTAAATCATGTAATTTAGGGTTAAATAAATTGTCCAATCATAAATGGGACCTCCTACCATAGTTCATGGGATCATGTAACACAAATACCACAATGGGATTCACCAATGAAGTACATTGACAATGGATTTATAAAAATAAAACCTATATTATATATTAGAAACAATTTGTATCTGGTCCTCCAATAACACAGAGATCTAAAAATTATTATGGGGGAGAGAAGAACGGATCATGAGGGAAGGAATAAGGAAGGAATTATAACTCAATAAATATCGAATGAGGATCTCCAAGATTAGATCAACCTTAGAGAGGGTTTGGAGGTTCCAAAATGGTCATGGAGAGCCATATTAAACTTTGATAATGAAATATGGTGAGTTAGTTTGAAGTAGGGGTAAAAAATTGGGGTTTAGTATTTTTTAACCAATTTTCAGAATAATAAAATTCGTCATGAATGATTAGCTAGGAAGAGATTCATGGGTTGTTAACCCATGAACCCTAATTGTGCACCCCTATTGGCGGGGTTTCATGGTTTCTCCTTCGTGGTCGAATAGTTTTTCAAAACAAGTTCCAATCCCTGAAAACCCTCACTATTCAGGTTTTAATGGTTTCCACAGGGAGGGAACATAGTTTGGGAATACAGAATTCCAACCGTACATAGCCTATAAATTCATAAAATTCAAAAAAATCAATCACAAAAAAACTCAAGATGGTCCCTAACCATTTTATAAATAAATTAGGTGTTGATGAGTACATTAAAATAGTAAGGGGATCTTACATTCTATTTTTTGGGTTCCACCATGAATCATATTTTTATCTGAGTTCACAGTTCTATAAAATTTTCTATTCAAATCATTATAGGGTACTATTTCAAAAATTTATTATAATATTGATATCTTCCTACTTCAATATCTGTTTTTATACTATAAAAAACCTTTCTAAATGTAAATTTTTTAGATTAATAAATATAGTAATTTCAAAAAATATCTCATTATAAAATAAATATAAATATGAATCTCTTAATATTATCATTTTAAATTCTTCTATCCAATAAATTTATCTAAACCTTTTTTGATTCCAAAAATAATGAAAAATTACATTAAAAACCATAAATATGTGTCTCATAGAAATGATTTCATATTTATATATTTCTAAGACCTATTTATCATTGAGTTTGAGATATTTGGGGAAAAAATTAAATAAAAATGTGGATCCTTCATCATGGTGTACAATACAATTACATAAAAACAAAGCTTTATTTTTAACTGATATTTCATTTTGGACACCATTTCTTATTTTATAATGATGGAAAAGAGTAAATTTTGACCTTTCCATATTTCCTAATCATTAAATTATCATGTGAAAAAACATTATAAAATTTGATATGAGTATAAAAAACTCGACAAGGGATATAAAAAATTGTTATTCTATTAGGCCAGTGAAAGCATCAAAACCCAAGAAAATTATTAACATTTCTTAATTAATCATTGATTATATAAATAAAACTTCTCTAATTATGGATATGAACATTTTTAAAAAACAATAACATGTTCTTAAGAAAATTAATGGCATGATGGAATATTGAGACATGTGGGAACTAAAGAAAACATTTCAAAATAATTTAAGATTAAATGATCAAAAGAATTCATTACCACATGAAAGAAATAGATTTAAATACATACAGTTTTAAAATGAAAAATATTTCTATCTTGTATAATCAAATTCATAACACAAGTTATATTAGGTTTAACTTGGGGCGGAATAATTAGAGACCGATTAATTCCATAATAATAACCAACCTATTTATCTCAATCATTTCTCTCCTTTAAAGTCAAAATATTTACAGAATTCTTTGGAGATATTAATAATTCATGACCATTATAATTTTCCATGTAGGTCACACTCATTATCATCTATGAAGATCGAGTACCATATCAATAAAAAACACTTATTATCTTTCACTTCTTCATCAAAAAATAATTAAATTCTCAATTATACCATAATAATAACTATAACGTACTATTACTAATTTTAAGGGACCCATTGAACATCCATTTTTATTAGGTATTCATAGGATTTTTTCCCTGTTTGTTTTGAGGGGGAAAATTAAAAATTTATATAATTATGTGTTGTAAACTATGAGGGAATGGTTTTCCCAAACCATGTGACCAACTAAGGAAAATAATGAAACCAAATGTAGTGGGGTTTACAAAATTAGCACACAATTTTACAAACTGGGTTGCCACCCAGTAAAAACCATGGACCCCAATAGAGTGTCACAACGTTAAGGAAAACAGTTTGTCTAACAATGAAGCCATTCCCATCTAAAAGTTAGAATGGTTATTTTTATTTTCACAATTTATTAAAAAACAAATGAACACCATTTTTACATTTCAAGCAACCACAATATATCTCAACTAAATATTTAATGTCTTGGAGGCTCTCCTGAACCTTTTGTATCCTCCAAACACCTAACATTACACATTGAAGCATGAAATACCTCATTTAATCAATCCTCATTAAGTGATCTAATCTTATTCATTATCTCATTCCCTATCTTTCCTTACTCCATAGAGTTTTTTATATCATAATTTATAGGATTAATCTAAACTCATTTATCTCAAATCTTGATTCTAGATTTGTCTATGAGATCTTAGTTTCTTTTATTAATCACTGGAAAATCATTTTATATGTGTTTTGTTAGGTGAAATAAATGATAAATGTAGGATATTCAATTTAATATTGTCCAATTAACATAAATATTATTTTCATTATTGAATGAAAAATTTTTAGTTGATTTTTTAAAAACCAATTCGGTGAGAATTGTAAATTTGGAACCTATTAGGCTGAAATTTGGGGGAAAACTCTAATTGAAATGAAATTGTAAATTTGAGAATGATTTAAAATTGTTGGAAATTTGTGAAATATATTGTGAAATAATTTTATGAAAAATTTATTAAACTGATATGATAAGAACATATGATTTTTTTTATCTTGAAATAGAATGAATTGATTAAAAACCTATGTTTTGGTTTTTAAGGTTAAATAAGAATATTGAAACTGGAAATGGGTCAATTTTATTTTAAACTAATATGAAATTATTTTCACATTATTGATTTATTGGTTGAGAATATGATAGCCTAAGTAGTTAGTGAATTATTTGGGAAAAGAATGATAGGATGGTAATTCCCTAGAAATGGATTGACCATGAAAAATATAGAAAAATCCAGTTTCGAATATCATATTCCTAATTTATTGTTGATGGGTCATACTAGGATTGAACTTGAAGGAAGTGTGAACCCATAATCCATGATCAGTGTTATGATATTGTGAGGATCCTCTAACAATAAACTATATTTCCATATGGAAGACTCAGTCAGGGGACCTCTCTCCAAGTGAAGGCCATGGTGTTACACACAGGACTCACCTTATACAGCCAGAGAAGTTTGGTCATCTTTTAAGTTGAAACTAATTCGTTTTTAGTGTAAAAATCCCTACATGACTCTAACGTATCCCCCTAGTCGATCAACTACATCATTATAAAGTGTCAGATAATTCTAAACAACACCACTCAAGTGGTGCACATATGGAAGGAGGGGGAAAATGTATCTAATCAGTTGGCCTTATTTGATGTCCCCAGTTCTAAGAATATTTTCTTTCATACTGTAGTAATCTTGAAGCCTGGGGGTCAATCTGATTAGGGGTTATTCCCTTGGGATTCATCATTTCAGACATCCTTAGATCAGTCTCTTATCACCAAGGGAACTGTGGGATAAATATTCTTCCTCCCTTGTATTTTTCTTTGAATAAATATTTACATATGATGATGATTATTATTATGGAATTAAAATACAAAAAACATGGTGAGACCCTATTGGGATTATTATCTCTCACTCTACCATTCCTCAGTGAACTTTTATAATGTCTTCAAATTTTTTTGACAAAAGGGAAAGTGCCTCAAATAGGAATTATATGTTCTTGAACCTTGGGGATTGTAGTGTTGATACCACTAGGATGTTTGAGTTTTCCTCCTATTTCTGACACATTGAATATGTTTTTCTTGGGTTTTGATATACCAATTTGGTTTCTAGTAGTATATCATATGGGAGTTTTGATAATACTAATATGTATTTATTTCATTATCTATTTATGTAGAAAATTTATTTTGACTTTTATATTATATGATTTCAAGTTATTGTAGCCAACCCATGGGGATCAGGATCACCCTTCAGGCTGTGTCCGTGCTGACTTGGGTATTAGGGTACCAAGGTATCTTGGCTTGGTCATATCAAAATAATATCAAAGGTACACTATGTGTATATTTCCATGATGTCAGTATGTTATTGGGAGATCTTATTGGGACCAAATAGGTTTTTATAAGTGAGTTCAAACCCATATCTCATCATAATGAGCCTTATATTAACATATTTGGTTTAGGGATGGTAACTTGAGGATTAAATCTATAATTTTCCATGATTTAGATTATGTTAAGTAGAAATATAAATTATTTTTTTTATCTAATGGGATTAATTTCCCTATTTCTCTTGTTTGAGTGTTGATCTGTGTAATCTTTTAATTCTTCAATATTGTTTGTTGTTGTTTTGATTCATATTTCTATCAATAAGACTTGATAATAGTATCCCTGAGTAAGCTACATATAAAACAAATTTAAAAACTAATTCTGTATACGAGAATAACTTTTAGATTTTTGTTTATATTGTCCAAGATCTGGGATTGGTACCCCCAACCTTTCTTGTTTACGATCCAATTATCAAACCTCAAAGAGATAAATTATAGAATCATTCTCAAGATTTATTTTTTAGATCCCCCAATATTTTATTGTTCTAATAATCATCAGGAGGTTTTGGATCGGATGATTAGAATTGATCTTTTGTTTGAGTTCATGGAGATGCTTGAGGTGATGAAGGTGAACTGAAACACCATCAATCTAGAGGGACCATAAAGGAGACAGTGGAACATGATAGTGATGGTGAAGAAGAATGAGGGTTTATAGTAGAATTAAATAAAATTTATTATCACTAGGTAGTTCGTTCTAGAGCCTATGGTGTTTTATTAAGATAGGTATTTTACAAACTCTAGAAATCCCATCATATCTTGACAAAATTTGAAAAACAATTTTCTGAGCTGGTGTTATTCTCACCAGATATTTTATCAAATGAGAAGATGTTTAATCGATGGTTAAATATGGGGATTTTATCTAATATTCATTCTATGGTTTTATTTATGTAGATATCCACTTATATTTACTTATTGTACGGGGCATTGATGATTAAACCTGATATGAAAGGTAATTCATCATTGATAGAAGTTCATTTTTCTCTTAGTAGATGTTTTGTGAGTTCCCTTAATGGGAAGAGAAAGTGTGATGAGTATTACAGTGGGTCACTATAGTAGGGTACTTATAGAACTCCATTAGTTCTTGGTATATGAACATTAATATTGTTACAATGAAGCAATACTGGGAATTTGAAACAAGATTTCACTTAGTCACACAAGATCTATAGCTCTTGTAGATGTTTAAAAAACATTAGATATTATGATATATCATCATTCCCTAGATTATATAATTATATCATCAACACACAAAAAATTACTTTAATGAAATCATATGATTTATGATCTAAGTGTTTCTATCCATATGCATCCAGAATTAAGCTTCTTCACATAGTGGAAGAGTCTCTAGAGAATGTAGATATTGGTCAAGTGACTATGAGAGGCTTCATAACTATAGCTTCATCTTTAGTGGATGTTTTAGATGATTAAAGTACAGATCATTAATTTATATCAACTCATATGGTGATCTTTATAAATCTTCCCCCAAATCATTTACCTTTTGTGACTGATGTTACTACACCCCTAAGAATGAAAAGAGAGCAGGGTCTTTGTTGTTATACATGTGTCCTCTCTTTTACAGAGATTTATCTTACAAAAAATTTTCTAGTTCATGACATGAATTATCTTGATGTAATTTATGTAATGTATTATCTCATTGTTAATAGTTCTTAATTGATTTCTATCATTGATGGGTCTCTCTCATTGAACCTAATGGGGTGTGGCGTGTCTTTAAGGTATAATGGAACTTGAGGTCGATTAGACCCATACCCTATTATCTAGAGTTGGTGAAAGTAATATCATGATTCTCGTTTTATATGAAAAGGGAGTATTTTAGTGGTGATATCCCTATAATTATTATCACGTTTATCGGTGTTATTCATTCTAAATTCTCTTGTTTTCCACTAGTAAGAGAGGTATACTTTTTTATTTATTTGATGAATGATACTCAACCAATTTATACGACTTCCTAAAATATGGAGAAATATTAAATAAAAGTTTTGATTACTCAATTGGATAATAATTAAGATAAAGTATTTATACCCCCAAGTGTGTCACCTTTGACAGAACCTATTCTCTTTGTAAATAAATATAATGGGTCACTTAACCTATGTGTTTATAACCAAAACTCAATCAAGATTTAGTAAAGAACATGTATCTATTTTCACTTACTGATGATATTTTGGACCATTTGAAAGAAGAAATGTGGTTCTTGAAGATTTGACATCGATCTGGTTATCACCAATTAAAAATAAAAGAAACTAAAAATTAGAAAATTGCCTTCCATAGACTGTATATCCATTATGAGTATCTTTTCATCCATTTTTGATAACTGCTTCTCCTTTAGTGTTAATATATTTTATTAAAAAATTATCCCATGAGTATCATGATACATACATGGTTGTCCTTTTGAATGGAAACCTAGTTTACTCAATATCTAATGATGATCTTTTGTTTCACATGATAATATTTATATAATTGTTTAAAAATCACTAATTTTTTTCCAAGATATTGAAATTTGATATTCATATTTTGGAAGTAATGTTCTAGATACTTGTGGTCTTGGAACGTGGTATCTCAGTGGATCCTCAAATGGTGAAAGCAGTTATGATATTGGACAAACCACAATCTATTTTTGAGATTCCTAGTTTCTTGGATTTATCTATATATTATCATTTTTTTATAAAGGATTTATAGAATTTGGATTCTAATATGACAACTCTAACCCAGAAGGGAGTGGTGTATTTATGGTATGAAAAATGATAGAGTTCTTTGGTTTAGTTGAAACATCTTTTTTTACTTATGCACTGGTGTTGAATCCTTTAGAGGTGGGGAGGGGATATGTGGTCTTCTATGTTATGTCTGGTTTGGGTTTGGTTTGTTTTCTTATATAGGTTCATCATGTTGTTTCTTTTGGATATCAAAAACACCATACACATAAATAGAATTATCTAACCCATGACATTGAACTCATAGTTGTGATTCAAAAACTATAGAGATGGTTCCATTATATTTTTGGAGATTTTTTTATGATATATTATGAACATAAGTTCATAAGTAATATCTACTACTGAAATGATTTAAATTTATTATAGAGGTGATATGCGGATTACCTATAACCTTTTATTTTGACATCGCTTATGCCCTATGGAAAATAAACGTTGTTTCTGATGGTTTGAATAGGAAACATCCAACTAAGGCCATGAAGGAATTATAAAAAGGTGAAACTTGATTGATATTTTTATATACTTTTATATAGGATCTTGGAAAATAGGGGATGAGGTTATTTATAAAGGTTTTCAATTTAACTCCACTCTTCTTAAGATTATTCCTTAGTAATAGTGTCTTGATGACGAATTTTATAGAATTAGAGGCTCTCCTTATGGTTGGGATACAATTCCTATGGGATCATTTCCATATAGGGTGTCTTTTGTTTTGAAACATGGTCTGTTTTGCTGTTGGAAATGATAAAAGTGGTGTTGGAGTATTTTCAAAATTACAAATAAGAAGTGAAACCAGGAATATCTATGTGCTTTAATGACATGTGGTGTTGATTATTATGTCTAGGTCTGAGATGAGGGATAACTGAATTTTTTCCTCATTGTTAAACTTACCCATTGGTCAAGGCTGATCACCAAAGACCTTTGTGTTTACTTCATCCAAATTCAGTACCAACATGAATGTTGGATGATATCTATAAGTAAATTGTGGGGTTGTTTCCACATTCCCAACTAAACAAGAATGTGATATGGTTCATGATCTCCAGGGAGTCCAATCCAAACACAATATATCTATTTGTGATGAAACCAATGTTGAGTAGCTTAGAAAAATATATGTGAGAGAGATTTTTCATTTTTATAGAGTTACATATTTTATAGTCTCTTAAAGAGATCCTCATTTTACTTAACACTTTTGGAGTGTCCTTCAAGAGGCATTGGAATCTTACTTTAATTTTAGAATGTCATATTATCTACAGAAAGATGTCTAGATAGAGAGGGATATATTAATTAATGAGGATATGATTCTTTCCTTCATCTATGATTGTGTTGGAGCTTGGGATGACCATTAAATGGGATTGTATAAGTTATCTTATAACAATATTTACAAACCATTGATTAGAATGGATCCTTTTGAGGATTTTTATGGTCGACCTTATAAATATGCATTATATTTTCCACAGAACCATAAATGTTCCATGTTTGAAAATAAATTGGTTCAAGATATGACAAGAATTATTCGGTTGATTCAATAAACAATGTTGATGAAACAATTCCAATAGAAATCCTATGCTAATCATCAATGTAGAACATTGTATTTCTCAGTTAGTTATCAGTTGTTCTTAAAGGTTTCACCTCGTTGGGGTCATTAGTATCTTGGGAGGAAAGGGAAGATTCATGTTCATTTTTTGGTACATTTTTAGGTTGTTCATAATGTGGGGAAGGTGGTTTATAATTTTTAACATCTTCAAAATGTTATTTTGAAACCTTATGTGTTCGTTGTATCATTGCTACAGCAATATCATTCCCATCCACTAGATATTCTATGCTAGAGAGATATTGATCTTTATATTGATTTTTATATGAATGAGACTCTAGTTAGGATAATTGATTCTAAAACCAAAGTTTTTTATGGGATAATGATACATTTGGTTCAAGTGTAATGGTAGAACGATTCAGATATATATGATTCATGGGAGAGAAATAAACCAATGAGAGAGTAGTGGCCTTGTCTTTTATAGGTTTTTCATGGTTGGGGAATTGTTTTTCCAAAAATTGAATACACCTAGTTAACACCATGAAAACCTGAGAAATGGGGGTTTTCCCAGTTAATGATTAATTTTAAAAGATATATACCCACCAAGTAGAAACGGTGAACCACAATAGAGGGGTGCATGGTGAGGTTTCATAGCTTTTCAAACCATGTAGCCCAACATCGCTAACCTTGTAGATGGTGATTTTTATTACTAAAAAATGTTAAAAAACTTCATGAACCTCCTTTTACCTCTATATTAACCCCAAATCCTCATATTTCAAAATCCTAGTTTTTTTAGGTTCTCAAGAACCCTTTTTTTCACCACTAAACACCTTCCAATGCGGATTGATGTCTGGAGATCGTTGTTTGATCCCTCCCCATAAAGTGATCTTCACACAATTCTTATCTACTTCTCTGACATTCATTCCTCTATATGTTTTTTCATATCATAATATCATTTACGGATCAAAAATCATTTGTTTTTAATCTTTAATATATGTTTTTTTAGTCCTCATTTTCCATATTTTATCAAAAAAAATTCTTTTGTGGGTGTTGTGCTATATGATCTCTATTAAAATGGAAGATGGTTTTATTTACGATTACCCAATTAATTTTACATTTAATTTCCAAATTGTTTAAACTTTCATTCAATTGAATTAATAAAAAACAATTTGTGGAAATTTGGAAAATAAATCACCATAATATTTTGAAAAAAACACCAATTCAAATGAAATTGTAAATTGGGGTGTGATTTGAAATTGGTGGAAATATATGACATTGATTTTGAATGGATTTTGAGAAAAATGTATTAAATTGATTTAACACAAACGTAGGATTGGTTTTCTCTAGAAAATGAATGAATTGATAATAAAACCATGTCTTGGTTTTTAAAATGAAATTGGAATATCAAAACTGAAAATGGTCAATAATATTTTAAATTGATTTCAAATGGTTTTTGATTTATTTATCAATTGATTGAGAACTTTTGAGATTGGGAAAATTGAGGGTTTTTTGGAGAGGTACACTAGTATGGTAATTCCATATAAATATATTGATGATGAAGACTCTAAAAAAATTTATTTATGAAGGAAATATTTCAGATAAAATGTCGATGAGTCCTATTCAGCTTAACCCTGAGAGACATGTGTACACATATGCCGTGATCATTGATATGAGAATGTTGGGATAATATAACATGAACCTATTTTAGCACAAGGTAGATGAAAATGATTCTTGATATGATTAATTCGATATATATTCCATTCATTGGGAACCTAATGTACACATGAATAGTGATTTCCACAAACAATTTTATATTAAATTTTATCAGAATAAATTGTTTGAAATTCTTCCAAAATTTGAAATTAAAATCATGTTCTATTCTAAATATTCAATTATAATACAATTCATGTTTTTTTAAATTGAAATAAAGATTTGTTTTATCTTTGTGGAATATAATTATGGAACAAATGGTGATACCCCACTAGCTATTTTAGATCACATTCTACCTTCTCCTTCGGGTGTTTTTAGATTTTCTTTTTCCAGGTTCGAGTAATGGGAATATGCATCTTAAAGGATGTGGATGTTATTGACCATTATGGATTGGAGTGTTGATGCCCTATGGTTGCTTGATTTTTCTTATCTGTTACAAGTACATTTATGATGTACTGTTTCAGTTTTTATATAACTATTTTTTCTTGTACTATCTTCTTTGGCATTTTTTGATCATACTGATATGTATATCTTTCTACAGCTATTTATGTGGAAAATTAATTCTCGCATATATATTGTATAATGAAATATTTTATTCACTAACCCTTAGTGGTTTAGAAAACCCTTTGGTATATGTTGGGATCAGATCAGGTATCAGGGTTCTAGGGTATCTGGGGTAGTTCATGATAATAAAACATTAATTTTTTTCATAAATATATTGAGAAATATAATTTTTCTTTTTGAAAAATCTAAAAAATGAAAAATTCTGAATAAATGTGAAAACTAATATACACTAAAAAAACATGTTATCTTTTACTATAATCATAAAGATAACTAACCTATCTGATGGTGGAAAAATTTGAAAATATTTATACGTTCAAAAACATTATTCTTTCACATTTTTAAAAATAATAAAATAACCAATAGAGAAATATTAAAAAAAATCATTTTAAAACATCTATAAAGTAATTAAAATATAGTCAAAAATTAATTTTAGATAAAAATTAATCACAAATAAGAACATTTTTAAATAATTAAAATAACCTTGATATGGTTGTAGAATATTTTGATTGAAAACATTAAAAAAATATTTCTAAAACGAAATCAACTTTCTTTAAGTATTGTCCTACTTCATAAGTACTATAAATGCTATAAAATAAAATAATATTAGTTATTTAATTGATTATTAAACCTTATAATTATCATTCCCCTCTAATTATTCCATTTATTCAATTATTTATTTCTTTATTTATTTAAAATGGTTGTATTTATATTGGACGTTATGGGGCCATTTAGGTTATAACCTCAAAATAAAATTGGTGGGTTGACTATGGCCAAAGTGGTCATGATCCCATTACCTAAAAAATATTAAACATGCAATAATTATCATATTTTCACATTAAATAATCTTTTAAAACCATCCATGTATAGTAGTCATAGAAAATAAATCCATCATTTCATGGAGGTGATAGCCCATATATAAGCATGAACAACGTTTTCATTATTCTACTCGGTGGAAATGATATAAAGTATATAAAATTTATATTTATATAAATCATAAATATTTTCTAAATTTCATATTCATGTATTTCTTATACTCTTAATAACATCCTACAGATGTTGAAATAAAAAATAGATTACATGGCTTTGTAGAGGTGGTAATCCACCTTTATTCAAGAGAAATTTTTATTTTCCAAATTAATGAAGGGTAAGATAATAAGTAATATATTATATTTAAATAATAATTTTTATTTAATAAATATAATATATATTTTAATTGATATTTCATTTTAACTATACAAATTATCTCACTATGAAAGATGACACACTTCACTTCGTGGAGGGGGTAGTCCAGACATACACACAAGTGAAGTTTTAATTTCCCATAAGATGGAAAAAGAGATAAAAATGGTTATAAAATCTACATAATGGGTTATTATTATCTGTAATATAATTTTATATTATATAACTTTTATTAAATGGTATTATAATGAGTTATAAGAAAAAAACACTAAACACTCCTTTAATAATTAAACCACTTTTTTGAAAACCCTCTCATGGATTACTTCTTAGGATATTTTTTGTTGGACTTTTGGGGAGAAAAAAGGATATAGAACCTGGGGGTATATCTTGATTTTATTTTGGTATTTATTATTCAATATTAATATATCAATTTTTGTGAATATGTTAACATAATATGGTCCCTTTTATATGTGATGGGAGTTTCAAACATTAAAATACTTCAATCTTTTAAATAAATTAATTGTATTTTCAAAAGTTAGGTGAAACCAAATTGAAATAATTGAAATATTTTATTTTTATGAGTTTAAATTAGCACAAAAATTCAATGTTATATATATTTTCATGAAATTATAAAACTTATCTATTAATTTTTACCCCCTCAATAATTTTTTTAATTATTACTGTTGAGATAATGTTTTACCTCAATTACTATTCCTATGAAAATAAATATAATTAAATATATTACCAAATTCAAACCTCATGATTGAAAATATGAAATAAATTTTACCATGTTTAATTTATATAAGTGATGAAATTTTTATTTAATATAATTACATAAACCATAATGATATGTTTGTTTAGAAAACATCACTTTTAAGCATTAAAGTGATATTATACAAATATCACAAAAAAATATTATTAATATCAAATGAATTGGATTATTTTTATTAAAATGGCTACAATTTAACTTTTCAAATATATAATTGTACTTTTTAAATAGATGAATAGAAAATATTTTAAAAAAAATACACGGTTTTCACTATTCACTAAAAAATCATCATTTTTAGAAAAACCAAAAAATTATTTCTATGAATTATTAAATATTATAAATATAGAAATTAATAAATTTCATATATCTAAAATTTTAAAATTTAAAATTTATCATTTATTTCAAAACATATAATAGATAGAAACCCATTTAACTGGATAATACTCTTCCTTTTTGGTGGAAAAGTATAAAAAATATTTCTGGGGCATGTTATACATTTTTTTAATGTTTGGGTCCAAAGCCTCATTTTATTATTAAACCAAAGAAAAGACCTCTTTTAACTGGGTAGTGGGAGACCCATTAATATTTGTCGTAAATCACTACAGTGGTTGTTGGTGGAGTAGAAATTGTATTTACATTTTATGTTTCCTCTAGAATAAAAGTTATCTGCCATTTAATGTATTTAATTTAATCACTTGCATACATATAAAAATACAAATAAGTTCCATAACATTTTTTTTAAAAGGTTCACCTCTCAAAAATAGAAGGGTAATCCTAGTCACGATCTTGATTCACATGAGATCATATGGGATAATAGTATTATCATGTGGATTAAAAATGATTAGGATTTATCCTTGATCTCAAATTTCACATATGTATATAGATAGTGTGTTGTTCCTCTAAATAGATAAAATGATATATATATATATATATATATATATATAAACTTGACATGAAATGGTTCTTTAACCTGATAATGACTTAATTGAGTGGTTTGTGTGTTGGATTGTCATCTTCTTATTCTAATTCTTATAATTGTAAAGAAGTGAGTATATTATTATTCCTATTCTATTAACTCTCTTAAAAAACTATTTATATTTAATTTTTAGCATACATCCATCAATAATAATATTTTCATAACACTTCTAATAGCTTATTATTTATAATATGCCTTTTTCCTTCTTTTAAATTAGGAAATTTAATTAAAATGTGTAAAAACAGTATCCTTTAAGTAAATAAATAATATTTTCATATTATTCCCACTTATCCTTATTTCATAAAAGTGAACTCTTGTTCACCACTATGTAGATGAAAATATTTCATTGTCAAAGTGAAATTTATTTTTATATCTTCTTATCTCAGTCATGGTGAAATATTTTACCTACATTATGTGGTCAATATTAAATCATAACTCATTGATTCAAAAACTCCAATTGTGATGCTCAATTATTTTCAGTACAACATGAACACTATTTTTCTTATTTAAGAAGAATAATCATACTTTTTAAATTTATATTTTAAATATATTATGGATTTTACCAATTTTTAAACATTTTCCCATTCAACTTTTATACATATAATCATTTAAACCATTTAATTAACATTTAATTAACACTTTTTACACCGTGGAATGAACCATACCCATTATGATTTATTCAAATCACACACTAGTTGTTTTAAAAATAGTTTTTCTAAAAAAATATAAAATTCTCATCAAACTCTATTACTTCATTGAGTATGTAACAATTGTAGTCTCAGAAATCATTATTATGAAATTAAATAATGGATTTTAAAAAAGTGGGAAATAAATTTTAGGAATTATTTAATGAAACATAAAATGTAAAATGACCCTAAAGGAATATAAAATGAATCTTATGGAGTAAAAATATCAGTCTTATATAGTTCAATCAATTATATGGAGAGATTAAAGAGATACTTACATTCC
Source organism: Viscum album (assembly GCA_963277665.1). Lineage (NCBI taxonomy): Eukaryota > Viridiplantae > Streptophyta > Magnoliopsida > Santalales > Viscaceae > Viscum > Viscum album. Next base: position 1,543,108,718 of record OY728153.1, on the reverse strand, counting down.
CTAAAATAAAATTTATGGAATCAATTGACTCTTAATTTGGTTATGAGGACTCTTAAAATCTATTCATTCATATTATAAATCAACATTAAAGAGATAAAAAAATTTACTCATAGAGTGTCATTCATTTTAAATATTTATCGACATGTGTTATGTTTGAATTTAATGAAATATTTCAAAGACTCTTGTATAATTATTTGGAATGAAAAAATATAAATTAATTATCATCTCCCCTTTTTCAAATTTCCACATCTAGGTAACCTTTATTGAAATTTGGACATAGACATTTATTATACTAAAGATACAAAAATACAATTAATATTCCATATTTATTTTAAACAACTGTAACTATTTTAAAAGTCCTCTAAAAATCCAAATAGACTTCACATCACATATACATATTATCACACATGATTTTTAATATAATTATTATATTAGAAAAATCCATATAGATAACAATATCTATTCATTCCTCTTAAATAAATCTTAGCTTGAAAATAAATACCAAATGATATAAGAAATATATTAAACACTCTATCACAAAAAATTACTTGTGTCACAACAATTATCCCAAGGTTTCAAGATCTTCCAATTTGTCTCTTTTTCTCAATATTATATTGGGTAAATCATCTAGGAAATATTTTTATTGAATGATATTATCTAGTAGAATGTTGGTTCTAGGTATGTCAATAAGTTTAAAAAATTGGAACTATTTACTTATGTTTCTTCATCTTCTCTAAATGAATAACAGTAGTGGAAAAAATTCCAAGATAGAAATACACAAAGATTCTATGACTGGATGTAAATGAAACTGGCCATCCAATAACACTATATACTCAATTCATGATTTAATATAAACCATGTTAACCTGATTTACTTAGTGATACACAAGAAAAAAATCTTCACAACGTCAATGAAATAACATGTAGTGAAACTTGGAATAGGAAAAAATTTGCTCTTTAGAACGAAATATAGTACACACTCTAGTATTTTCAACAACCTTCATTGGGTGGCTGAGAATAACTTCACCAAAAAATATTTTAATTAGATTAATATTAATTTTTTTAATCTACTAATGTCATCTAATTTATAGACTTATTTGTTGTCGTGGAGGATTTTTATGAATCCATATTTTTATATAATAACAACAGATGTGGGTTCAAAGGATGGGGAATATAATGGTATAATATACCCTGATATCCCAACATAATTTCCATTTAATAAATATAATCAACTAAAATTAGGTGATGGAAACTCTTTTGATTATAATTGGATCGTCTAAATGGTTCTAAATCAGTTTAGGTTCAATCATAGCCAATCATATTGAAAGAAAAACTGGAATATTTTAAATTGTAATTTCAAAACCATGGTATTGGAAGATTGATTTAGCCTAACCTAGAAACAAAAAATATGTCCCTTAGTTTTATTCAATGAATTGAATTATTGAAAAATTATACCTTATAAACTAAGCCTCGGGATATAAATAAAAACCTTAGTAGGAAACATAAGAGCCGTATATAAAAGTATTATATCTTGAAGCATCATGATATCTTCTAAACCAATCTATCAACCCTATATTCTAGTCATATATCAATAGAGATTAGAAAATCCCTAATTTTGGCCTTACAGATCCCTTTATAGTTTTCAATTAAAATCACTTAATCTAAGATAGAGAATATCCCTGTGGAATTCCACAAACATATTTCCATCAAATAGAAAGAATAAGAAGCTATCACAAATAGGAACATCAAACACCTATATAAATTAAGAAATTTTTCTAACATAATTATCCTTATAGCCTTATATAATAATAGTTCATGGGTCATCCTCATATCAATATAAACTAACCAAAATTTAGACGTTAATCAAGTGGATGCATATCCCCCCAATCTAACAATCCAGGGATATAACTTGAGTCAAAAAAGACCAAATAGAGAAATCAATTTGAGAACAGAAATTGGAAATATCCCTTATATCTCTAAAATCATAGATATCCATGAAGAAATGTATTTCAATATAATTTCATTAATACATTGGATTCATATTCAACTGGAAGTTATCTCTTTTTATCATCAATTCCCAAAGGACTCCGCTAATGGGAAAGGAAGGGTATGGTATAGGAAAAGTAATTTATTTTTGTTGTGTGAATCATAATTTATAGATAAATCATTATATAGAGGTTATGGGAAGAATCCAGTGGAAAATAACTCCATTAATATTAATATCCCAAATGGTATGAAAACCACTTTTATTAGTCTATGGAGTAATCTTAGTGAGGATTAAATGTCTCCCACCTTATGAATTATAGTGAAATATTAATATCTTGGATTTCAATAGTTAACATTAGACAATGAATTAAAACATATGGTTACATTCCTCTCATATGAGGGGTGAGTGAATTAATTCATTAAGATACCCCACTAACAATAGATAAAAGTACTGTACAACCCAAGAAAATCAATACTTTCTTCATTTTTATTTAAACAAGAAAAATTGTTACTTATTCTCAAATTAAAAAACCCATTAACATTGATTAAATGGATTTGAATCCTCAATGGAGAAGATAGGTATGTGTGTAGGGGACACTATATCTCATTCATAGGTTATTGGATTCATTGGATGATCCCAACTATTTTTAAGAAGGATTTCATTATGAATATAATAACAATTACCCCACCCCATATTAACCCCATGACTTCTAAATATGCGTATATATGATATTTTTATATATAGGAATTCAAAAGTAAAATGATAAATAAGATATAAAATATGCTCCACCAGCATTCGATAATAGTGTTTTAACCATATTAAATGATCTTGGCAAAAATAATCTTACCAAGGAGGAAGATGTGTGACCTATATTGATATGTTCATCCATGAAAATTGAAGAATATTAAATGTAAATGTCATTATTAAAACATCATTAAGATACATTAACATGAAATTATACCAAAATTCGGGGATTATATTACATTGTGAGCACCTATCTTTAATTATACAAAACAACTACTATGGAAATAAACACGAATAAATGTGAATAAAATCAACTCAAAAATTAAAATTGGAATACAAATATGATATGAGGACCAATAAAAACAATATTAGGTATTTTTAATTTCTGAAATCCCAAACCAAAATTCAATACATCAGGAAAATGAATAAGGCTATCAGTGTCTTCAAATGTTTTATGGATCTCAATCATCACTATCCAATGGAATATTTTCTATCCTAAAAAATGGAAATACATATTGATGTGAGGACCCTATTTCAATAAAGCTCATTTATAGATCATTATTCTCAATAATACAATATTTTAATGGCCACCAAATATGAGGAGGCCACTACCATGAGATCCCCAAAAGGGGTATACTTAAATAAATTTACTTATTTTATATTGATAAACACTACAAACTCATAATAATGATACGTGACAAATATAATCAATTTTTTGAGGGTAAACCCATAAAATTATTTGTGTATGATCTGGTGGTGAAACCATAATTTTGTGAACATCTTTCCAATGTTGAAATATTTATTAATAGACTTCATTTCCACTACTATAAGACTAACCACATGAACTGTTCATTCAAGGTCACATCATGGAACATCATTGGATTTGTGGTGTAGAATCATGGAATTAATGTTAAACATAAAAAATAAAATGAAATAATTGATATACCTCATCCCTAAAATATAATAGGGTTGAAAGGACTATAGTTATTTCGTTCCTGTATAATTAATTTTATATTATGTAGTTGTAGTGTATTTCATCACTTTAAAATTTTAGTTATTTAGGGTCATGATTCACTAGGATAAGGATTTTTAGGGATCCATCAACATTCATTATTGATACATCATTTCCCAATTGATATTGATGGAATTGATAGATTAGAAGCTACACATAATTTTTGTGGAAACATATAGTGATCACATGGTGACCTCCTCTCACAAAAGAATAATGTAGGAATGTAATATAACTTATATTTTCTAATAAAGGAACTTTTTGACATAGTTACTTGATATTAAAATATCATGTAGTGATACCGTTAATTTATTTCCATAGTTCTAAAATTGATACATTATTTCCTCAACCATGAGGTCTATTTGATCACTCCATTCAACCTTCTCAAGTATATCCTAAAATGTGTAATGATAACTAAGAATCTAACATGATGGAAAGTCATTCTGAAATATTTCTATATCAAATTCATGTTTTAAAAGGTGCTAAATGGGTAGGAATTGGTAGATTTATTCATTATTCATACATTCCCATAGATATCACCACTAAACATAGAACATATTAATTGATAGATCCAATCCTTCTATGAAACCCCAAAATAATGAGATATTTACTATGATGGTGCCTCTTGGAGTCCATATAGTAAAAGGATATAAAAAATAAAACTCAATTAGGTAACCATGGGGATTTTATTCATCTACTAATGAAATAAATTATTCCTTGTTCATTTTTATTGGAAGATGGTAAAAAGAAAAATGAGGTAAAAAATATCATTCCCTCAAACTAAGAGTAGTAAAGGGCATGTAAATACCAATGGCCCAATAGGGTATCAAGTGTGACATAAGATTATTAATAAATAAAATAATTGGGTAAAATTCTATAAAAATGTATGATTTTATTCCATCGAATAATTATTTTGGATTTATTATGGCAAACTTTCCCTCAGAGCCAACACTATATCACATCTCACACTTACCAAACTCCACAGAATATACACTGGCCAAAACAGTAAAATCCCATGAATATCACGATATGAAGGAGAATATTGTTCACATCATACATCTTTATTTTTTATCACCATACATCAATAATGATCTAAAATAAATAAACATGAGTCACTTCACTCAGTGTCATGCTAAATGAGTAACAAACTCAATTTTAGAAACCTAGATCTAGTGTCTACATTATTATATTCACACAAGATACAAGATATCGCATAAACAAGGTGTAGTTTGTTTATCAGAATTTAATAACTGGATTCATAAATTTTTTCTATTTATGGAGGATGTAAAAAAAATTTAAACATTTTTCATCCTTTCAAAGGATCCTTCATTATTTCCCAGATAAAAGAAAAAAATAATGATGATCTTTAATTCTCAATGAGGATTGTGTATAGTGGATATTATAAAGTCTATATAACCTATAATCAACATAGCATTTCAAATAAATTCAGAACATCAGAAGAATAGATTAAAATTGAATTAAATATTTTTAAAATATTTATTATTAAACAAAATTCATCATGGATCGATTTAAAATTTTTATATGAAGATAAATAGGGTAAATTAGTTATGGCGGCGGAAAAAATAGGTAACACTATATATGATGAAAATAAAAATTCCTTACATTTTATAATAAATATTAATAATAAACCTTTCAAAAAAATAGAAAATTCCATTAAAACATTAATAATTCACAAAAATACCTAAAATGTTTTTTATAAACCAATTAATTTAATATAATTCTTTTTAAAAATTAATTTGAGATATATGGGCATGAAAAAAATATAACCAATCAAAATTGAAATAATATAAAATTTTCTATTAACCATTATTTTTAATACATTGAAATTTAAAAGGTAAAAACTATCTGTAAAAACATTGAAAATTATTCAATATCTACATTATAAGAAAATATGTTGTTATTTTGAATGATAGAATATAATATTATTTTAAAGAAAATATAATTATTCCTATAAAGTGAGATTGTAAAATAAATTATTACCACTTGGGTAATATTTAAATTATAACCCCATGAAAGAGTAATATTTAACTGAAATTTGATTTACCATATATATAGAGGTTTTATTTTATGCACATAAAAGTGGTCTCATATATTCCTCATAATATAAAATTGGTGTTTAATAAAAATATTTGTCTTAATTGAGCGGATTTTGAGGTGAAATATCTTATATAATGCTTCCACTTTGTTGAACATGATTTAACCAACAATATAATAATTATAGATTTATTATAGCTATATACCATAACAAAAAATATCAACGATATCATATAGGATCCACTTATTAAATATTATGACCTCTTTGTTAATAATTTTCATTATTATATTTTCATCATGGTTAATTTTTCTTATTTGTTTTGATTAAACAATTACAGACCTTATGTACTGGTCATCATTCTTCAGACCCATAATATTAATAATTATATAAAAATAATATATTCTCATTATATATATATTTATAATCATTACTAAAAATAGGACATGAAAAATGTAACATATCACTTCATGGATGGTAGTCAACATGTAATCATGAGTGATGTCATAATTGTTTAATGGGTATAAGGATAAGGAATTATTTTAAATATTACATTTAAATAATAATAATTATTTCATAAATATCATATATATTTACTTTTCCATCCGTTTGACTAGACAAGTGAGGCGATGATGGATGCAAATTTACATCCATTTGCAAGGTAGTATAATATAATACACTAGAGTAATGGTATCATTTCCCATTCGATACAAAAGGATATATATACTTATTTTTAAATTAGAGAAATCATATTTTTATATAGGAGATACAATTTTCATTATATTGTATTTTTTATGACATAATTGATGAAGAAATGGAGAATTAAACTAAAATTGTTTGGTTGAGATAATACTTGTCTATTGAATGAGATCCTTTAGTTCTCCCAATAAGAACCATAGGGTTGGTCTTTTAGTTAAACCATAACATTTATAATGTAAATAGTGATTTTAGGGAGAGATTTTAGCTTCTTTTAGTTGATCTAAATGGATTATGAAGTGAAATAAAGTTAAGGGACTACTTTCTCTTTTAAAAGTGAGAGGAGTGGCACACTACTAGTTCTTCAATGTTTTAAAAAATTATTAAATCACCTTACAAGAAATGTTTCTAAAAATAGAGTTTATTTTTAAGGTGGGATAATATAGTGTCATTATATCTTCATCCAAAAAATACCTAGATTTGTTTTATGGAAATTTTAAACATTATATATTTAGAGTAACCCCCAGAAAACTCATTTTAGCTTCAACAATGATTGACAATATTTACCATTTTTATTATTCATAGTGAATAAAATTGAATGTGGAAACATTAAAAAAATCAAACAATCTGATTCCAAATATGGAAAACATTTTATCAAATTTAATTACAATTACTGTAAGAAATTTGTTTAATAACCCCACAAATGTGAAAAAAAGGATTTTTCATGAAAATGAATTTTTTAGAATAAGATGATATTAAATTAAATTTTTTTCATGTAATATTCATAATATGAATTTAAATTAAAATAATTAGATATATAATATATACATTTCATTTAAATCATTAATAATTGATAATTATTTTAGATAATTAAAATGAAAAAATATTATTCCCATTAAAATAATATTATAAAAAAGTTTCCTTTATACATACAAATGATCTTATCATTATTTCAATTGATAATAATTAATAATTAGATTATACATATTATAAATCATGTTTTAATTAAAATGAGGATTAATTTAATAAAACATTTTTACTTTATTATTAATACATATTTCTAATGAAAATTTCAAACTTTCATTCTAGTACTATTTTGATATGGTATGTTCAAAATCGAAATCCATCAAATCAAATTACTATTTGAGTGCATATAAATAAAACAAATGTTCATTTTATAATAGATTCATGGAATACTAAATTTATAATTTTTTTAATTTATTCTCTCTTTAAAAATATTCAACCATGAAATTTTCACGTCTATTAAATTTTAAAAAATGAGTGTTCTTATTCTTCATAACATACTAATGATCCCACATTTTTTCTATTATTTTATGATTTCCAAAAATTACCTTTAATTTGAATTCATGTAATTCAACAAAAGATGTTCTATAGTTTCATGAATCTAAATTGTCTCTTTATAGTTTGATAGATTATGTACCAATTATATTTCTTTAAAGGCAATTACATGTGTTGTGTTGGATATATACATCATTAACATTGAGGCATGGAACAAACGATATACCTTAGAGAGGATTGGTGGAATTTTCAAATGATAAACCATTACAGAAATTCATTCTATAATTTAAAAAAAATTAAGTACATGACGCTCATTTTTTCTTCATTATAAAAGATTATAACACCTTTTTATAGAGATAAAATATAGAAAACATGACCCCACTTGAAATTAAAAATCATTCCATCGGTAATTAAAACTTCTCTTTTGTAGCATTGATATGATATAAAGATTATCTTAATAGTCTCCACCATTATCATTATCTCATCAACATGTTTTGGGCCTATAATATTCCATTAAATTATTGTGTCCCAAGAAGTTTTAGTAATACATACCCTTTCATATACTTATTTATATTGAGCCTTTTGAATACTATTATGGAAGTTATTATTTTAGTAAATTACTCAAATGGTTGTAACTAATCCCACAAACCATGAATGTCAAGTGAGTATGACCTCTTCCGGTGTCATAATGTTTGAATATTCCATTTAGACAATCAACTGATTTTGGGATGATTTCTAGTGATCTGATATATCATAGTTCCAATATCCTTTTGATGATATTTTCAAAATTTGGATGAAAATTCCTGATCATTATTTTATGAAATTGAAAAAGGTTTATTATAAATTCTTATAAATTCATTAATATAGAGCTGTGTGAGGTGAAAAAGAGGAAAAAAATTATTCTAGTGGGAAAATGTGTGGATTTGGTAAGTTGATCAAATATTACACATATTGTATCATTTCATCATGGGATCTTAGGAAATCGAGTGATAAATCCCATAGTAGTTTCATCTCATTTCCATTTATAAATTGGAAGAGGCAACATGACTCCACTAAAATTTTGTCTCTCAGTCATCACCTATCAACCAACTAAGAATATTTATATATAATTCTCAATTTCAAATTTCATGTTATCCCACAACAATTGTTCCTTCAAATCATCTTACATCTATTTCCTACAAGGGTGTATAGAGATATTTTATCTAGGAGAGTGATATAATAATTCCCTTTTTAGCTAAGGTATATATGAAACACATAGCTTAATTCCAAATTTCATAAAAACATCCTCAATAATGGAGTCTATAAATTTCACACCATTCATGACTTCAATTTCATTTTTAACATTATCAACATCTAGCTGAGAAATTTTTTCAATAAATATTATTTTCCAATAATTTGTAAAGATAATGATGTTCCCCCTATATAAATAATTCTTTAATCTATCTTTTCAAAAAATTTGAACATAGGATCCTTAATAATAATAATTTTTTAAGGACTCCATGATATTTTATAATCAATTAATTTTTTATATTTTTATCCTTAACTATGTGGTAGTTTATTGAGAAATCATAACCCATTAGAAACTCTGGAGAATTATATTACTTTATATTTTAATTTTCCTTTGTATATATATATTTAAGATTATTATTGGTGTATTTCCCTCTTTTTCATCATAACGACAATGTATCCATGCCTTAAATAAAAATATTGTAGATTATAACTAAATATCATGGGTTATATAGTTCTGTTAACCATTAATTGAATAACATCACGTATTGGTTATCATTTATTCATTCACAATAATGAAAACAATGTTTCCCTTCTAAAATGAATCACTATATATCAAAAATAAATCATTTCTTAATGGTAGAGTCAATTTCAGAGCATTAAACAATCACTACTTGAATTATAAAAAACATTCTTCACATTTATTTGTTAATATATTCTTAACCCCCTTACTTGCACATGAGCCTCAGCCTGGTTGGTGAGGACTCTTAAGTACATCCAGGTGACCCGGGATCAAATCCAGGTGGAGGTATAATTTTCAGGATAGTATTAGTACTGCAACAGAACTGTAGCTGGTATTGTAGTGGGAACTGTGTAGAATTGTATTGGAAACGGTGTGGTACTGTAGCAGGTACTGCAGTGGGAACTGTAGTAGGCACTGTTTGGCACTATAGAAGCCACAAATTTTCCCCTGTTTGGGCCTTCAGTCCACCAATTTGGTCACCGAGTTCTTTAAGGCCTTAGGCCCACCCAAGCCTTCATTCCTATAAGGAATTTAGGCCACCTAAGTGTAGATTTAAACCAGACAACCTACAATGAATAAGCTCTATATGTGGATGAGCAAGGATCTTTCACCATAGTAGAAGCTACATAGATTTCAAGAAAGAGAGTGTATGGAACCTACTATCAGGGCAGGCCCATGCATGCATGGGATAGCCTAGCTGAATAGCCATGTGAAGGTGGAGAGATGATTTCACGATGAGATGCTCGGGAAGAGCAGTTCAATGTAGTTAGTTTGGGTTGTTTGTAATATATGAATCCTACGGGCAATGAATTCCCCTAAGGCCTATGGGACATGTAATACTTATGACTACAGGCTAGGTAAGGGTTCCACCTCACCCCTTAAAAGGTGGATTATCATAATCAATAAAAAATGAAGGCTTGCGGGCCATTGTATAGATGGATTAACACCCTTACTTGTGATATTAGTAAACGGATTATCCATTCATACAAAATTTTTAATAATACAAAGATAGTAACCATTCAATCAATGAAAACAAAAAACATCATTTATTTTCATAGATATAGGCCATTATTTGAATACTTTTTCATAAAATTATCAAATTATATTCCATCCATATATAGGGTTTTTATATGAAAATAATCTTTTTGATTCCACAATTTTCACATGATAACATTATGATATAATAAAATTCCACTAAGGGTCTCATGAATTATTCAAAAGTGAATCTTATAGTCCCCAAACCATTTTTAGGGAACAATTATATCATTAATTGAAAATATAAAAAAAATTATCAATATATTAATTTATTACTCTATTGATAATATCCAAAAAAATGAAGCAATAATTTTTTAGTACCAAATGGAATTAATGTAAAATCATAATGTGCATACCTCATTCGAAATATTTCATTCAGATTATATTCATTCCTTACAAAAAATTGATTCTACCCTGAATAAAGGTCAATAATTGAAAAATATTGTACACCTTGAAGTTGATCTAAAAATAACTCAATGTAATATTTTGGTTAATTATTATTTATAGTAATATAATTTATTTATATATAATCAATGTTCACCCTCATACACCAACCATTTTTTTAATGAAAAGAAAATTGGTTCCCAAAATTGAAACACTAAAGAGTATAAATAACTTACCAGATAACTCCTGTAGTTATTTCAAAAAATACACTAATTTCATAGTGAATATGTTATTATGAGATATTAATAAAGGTCTCACATCTGGGATTAAAACAACGTAAATATCAACTTTCTGCCCTAGTATAGGTCTATGTGGTTCCTTAGTAAATACCTCAATTCATTCCTATATAATAATTACATCCCCAATTTAAAGATTATATTTTCCATCAATATATTGTTTCATACCTTATTCCCCAAAGAACTCATTTTTTATTGTTATTATCGGTGGATCTAAACATTGAGCAGAAAATGGATTATCCCATCTAATGTGAAATAGTTCCACATCTTCTTAATGATTCCTAATTTCAATAACTTGGAAATTATTTTTTTCATTTTATTTTGATATCCATTAAATACCATTTTTTATAACACAGTCAACCATTGGTATAATTACCAAGTCAAAAAATAGGGTAAATTTATATCTCATAATGTGAATTGATTTAAATGCTTTTATTTTTGTGATATTTTAGCTTGTATACTTGCAAAAAACTCCCTTCTAATGGTTTAAAGAAAAATGTATAATTTTTTAGGAAAAAAATGATATAAAATAATAAAAATATTTGTAATCAAATAAATATTTATCCTTTTGAGGATGTGATTAAATTTTATACCACCCCATATTTATAAACTTCAATCTCACCTATAGTTATCATATATTTTTGGACTTCTCCCCTTGGCCTCTTCTATGGTAGGTTCCAAAATTTCATAGTCTATTTATTTAATTAATACAACATTTATATAAATTTTAAGCGCTCCTTATTAGTGGTTTATTTCATTCCATTAAATTGATTAGACAGATCGCCCTTATCATTTCACTTGTAACAAACACCCATGTTCTTCATAAATTTTCAAAGATATTTATTTCGAGAATTTTTACATGATGAAAATTGATTCGTTATCTTATTCTTCTTTGTTGTGTTCAATTTTACTTACTATTATCTTTTCCCCTTATTATCCTTCATTCTCATGAATATATTGGTTCTAGAAAAAAAAATCTATATTTTATATAACATAATAATATATTATCGAATGATGAATAAAATATAGAAACTAATTTCATTGGGTGATTTTTCATATTCCCTTCAATGTGATTGTCAATTTTTCATTATCTATTATGTGTGTAATATTTTGAATAAATTGATATTATTACAAAGGTGGCCTCATAATCTAAAATTATTGTATCTTCCTTTATGATTTATATGAGATAGTTTTTACTAATTTCAATTTCTCTATCTTGTGGGAAATAATTTTCAAAGAATATTTTCATAAAATATATCCATCACATATGATCTATTTATTTTTCATATATGGAAATATAGATCAAGGAACGCCATTGATAAGAATTTAATTTAATAAAATACACTATTATTATAATCATTCTCTTTTCAATCCATCCCATGTTTAGAAATATCATTTCATGGGACTTATTCCACTACTCACTAACTGCAAGATTAGTATTTTCAGTAAAATATAGAGTCTTATATTGCATGAAATGATCTGATGTAGGTGTATCAAGTTATGGGTCATCATGTTTCTCTATGTGGGAAAAGATATTATTAATAACCTGGGATTTCTACCCTAACAAGGCCATGATCTTCTTAGCTCTAACAAAAGTTATATTGGCTCTCTATAGGAAAATATATGCATTGGTCGTGAGCATTGATTCTATTTTTCTATATATGAACCATTTATAAGATGTTGAATATATAAAATTATCCCTGGAAAATATTAATTTTAAATAAAATTGTATAATTGATATAACTCATTATATAAATTGAAAATTTATTCATAGCTATCCGTATAATCATAAAATAGGTTTTTGGGAACTATTCTTAAATCATGAAAAAAACTAAAATAATTGATAATGGTTTTTAAATAAAATATTAATTTAAAAAATAATGTCACAAGAGATAGTAAAACTAGGTGAGTGGTAATGGATATTTCACAATTCACTAGAATATTGGTCGATACATACTCGACCATCCACTTTAAAGGTTATTCTACTTTATGAATATTTTCCAAAACCACTTCCAATTATAGTATCTATAAATGGATATATTTCTAGTAAAATCATATATTTTATATCATTCCAAATCCATTAGATATTATCCTACAATTTGATATATCCTAAAATTTTTCATAGCTTTAGGTTCCCTAATAATTATTTCCCCAAATCTTCTTCCAAAGGATTCTACTAAAATTTTCTTGATGCCCAATGTAATAGCCCTGAAACCAATAAACTGGAGATGTTTTATATATTATTACATTAAAATGGGAGACAATAGTTTTCCTCAAAAAGGTTCTATTGTTTTCGGAGTCTTGAAAATTAGGATTCATATGTTTTCCCATTTTACCGATGACTAAAAATATCAATTATAATAAAATAAAATATTACACATCCTTGAAACACAATCAATGATTACTTATTTATTTTCTAGGGAAAGGAAAAAAATAAGGGTGACTTAAAAATCATAGTAATGGATTTGTGAAGTGGAATATAATATGAGTATGTAATGCATAATCAATATGGAATGTATAATAAATGAAAACACATGCCCTTTCATTAATAAAATGATCATGAAATTAATACATGGATAATATCAATATAATAATATGTTCAATGATAATAATTGACATCGTAGAGAAATAATTTAATAATTATCATGGTTTTGATAACAATATTATTCCATGATGTTTTCTAATATATTTAGGTATTTAGAAATCCTTATTTAATAAATAATACCACTAGTTTGTCTCATGAGACATGTTTATGCATCAATGTGATATCTATAACTAGGATCCACCTATAACTACATGTTTAATGCATTCCACATTTATTTAATAATAAATTTAATTCATAAAAATTATGTCTTATTAACGTATATCTACACTCATTAAAGAATATGTAATATTAAAATATCCCTACTCAATTAAATTACATTCATAGTAAAACACTATATGTAAAAATATTAAATTTAGGCAATAAGAATTTTTATGACACATGGAATATATATATGGAATAAAAATTTTATTTAAAATGATTAATGATCATAATAAATTTAATTTTTTTAAGAAAATGTAAATAACCATAAAATTAATATAATATAACCATTGATTCATCAGGAATATAGGTTTTGTAACAAAATAAAATCATCTATGAGAATAAAAGAAAATGGGTGTTAAGTATTTAATATAAGTACTCATTAAATATTTTTTTTGAACCCATTGAAAACATTTAAAATAATCAAAATAGGGTAAAATGGTAATGTTGGTGGTAAAATATGTTCAAAATGTATACGTTAAAAAGAAACATTCCTTTTATCTTTTAACGAAATGTTTAAAATAAAGCATTTAGAAACAATTGAAAATATTATTTTAATTACTTTTATAAATAATAGATAACATAAAATTTCATTTATAAAACATTTGAATAATTAAAAAATTAAATTCGAATACAAATTAAAAATATTTACATGGGTGATAAATATTCCCTGAACAAGAGATAAATAATATTGACTTCTAATTTGACAATTTATTTTCACTATTAAAATGTAAAATAATGGAAAATTTGGAAAGAATAATGGAAAAACGTTGACTATATAGATTATATGAAAATATATAGATATTAATAATTAGATAATATAAAATTAATTCAACAAAAACAAAATCAATTCTTAAAAAAGATATTATGAAATAAATTATTACCTTTTGTAACATTTAAATTATAACCCCTAGAAATATTAAACAATAATAGATAATTTAGGTACCATGAATAAATAAATATTCATTTTATAAAGATAAAATTGGATGTATACACATGGTACAAACTAAAATAGGTTCGTAATTCCAAATATTTCTCAATAGAGTGGAAATTGGGATGAAATCCATTACCTTATACTTCAACTTACATTAATATTATATATCATCCGATGTAATAAATTTATATATATTATACATATATTAATTGAATATAAAAATATCTACAAAATTATATATGATTCAATAATGACATCTTCTCACCTATGTGTTTAAAATATTTTATTATTATCATTGTTTGAGGTGTTAACTGCTTATTTTTTCATTTCTATTTTTATTTGGAAGAAATGATTAATTTTTAGATTATCAAAGTTTAATAATATATATAATGATAAACATGATATAAAAATAATATATATTCATTATATAATAATTTATATTCATTTGTGAAAATATGAAATTAAAAATGACACGGATAGCTTTGTAGTGTTGTTAGTCCAAAGGTAAAGATGAGAAACATTATAATTGTATAACAGGTGGTAGTGTAAGTTAATGATATCATACACTTATTTAATCATTATTATGTTAGAAATATTTTATATATTATTTTTCTATATCATCTTTACTGTCCATGTGAGGTAGTGATGGAAAAAATTACACTACTTTGTGAGGCGTTAGTTTTTCGTAAACACCATAGATAGTTTTTACCATATTATGGAGAATGAGACAGAAAAATATTATTCCATTAAAATAATAATATATTAATATAAATTTGATTATATAATTTTTATATTTATTTTTTGGGAAATAATTATAGTTTGTAAAATAAGAATAAAAATTTAAGTGTTCGTTTAATATGAATGTATATTCTCTGAATGTGCTCTTTTATATATCCTTTTAGAGACCCTAGTGTTGGTAATCTATTATAAAAAGAACATATAGAATGTAGATAATGATTTTTGGGAGATATTTGTTTTTTGGTTTCTTCATGATAAATTCACAAAACATATTAAATAGTGTGTGAGAGGTTACATTCTATAAGTGTGGAGAGCGGCACACTATAAATTTTTTAATGATTTAAAATATTATTAAGTTAAATTATTTTTAAAATGGAAAATAAATAGATTATAATTCAAATTTAATATATGATTGGGTGTAAATACCTTCATCTGTAGAATATAGACATGTTGTATATTCATTTTAAGTCTTATCATTTTAGACTAACAACAAGTAACCCTATTTTAACTGTAACTATTGTATCTAATTTTGACCATTTTTTATTTCCATAAAAAATGTAACTAACTTCATTAAAAAAATTACACAATTAATTTAAATAAAGAATCCTTTTTAAAAAATTCTATTTCAATATGTTTAAAAAATAACTTAAAAATTAACCAGGAAAATTTAATGACATATAGTTTTCCATAAAAATGTATCCTTCCAGCAAAGGATGATATTAAAGTAACTCAATGACTAGTAATCATCACTATATGAACTAAAATTTGTATATTTAAATATATAATAAACACATTACGTTTAAGTTAGTCATTATTATATATTATTTTAATTATTTAAACTAGAAAACATCATGCATTTAAAAATATTTTTTTTGAAAAATATCTTTTTAACCAAATTATAACAAATGATTATAGTTAAAAGGATGGTAGATTAAACACTAATTTTTCAACTAATCATAAATATTTATTCCTAAGCTATTTTTTTGAAATCTCATTCTATAATTTTTTTACATATTATGTTGAAAAATATTATTCATCCCATTAAATTAAAATTATTATTCTATGGAATATTAAAATGTCAATTCTATTTTAATTTTGTTAAAATATAATGCGAATTTACTACAAATTATGCTTAGGTGTTATAGGACATATACCCCTCCTCTATTAATATCATAACTGGATTTACTTTTCCTTTTGTAAGCTAACTCATAAACTAGATTCCCACAATGTATCGATCTATGAAGGAATATATCTTCCAGTTTGAAATAATGTTTTCCACTATAAAGAGTTTAATTTCTTGAGTTATTTTAGAAATGAGACTTATATAGAGATCTTTATTGCTTCATTAAATTATGAAATCCATTTGATATTATTTTGGAAATCCATTACAGTTTATTTGGAGTCCACCAGCCACAATCAGAGAACTTATATCAAATAAAGACACTTATTTATGTTTGGACATCCATGATACAAGATAACATGGTATTCCAAAAAAAATATACATGACAGATTTAGGAAAACAATTTTTTTCATCCATTGGAGTAGCTACACAATTATAAATATTTTATACCATTTTCCATGTGGGGAATATATTTCATAGGGAAATAACCCCCACTGACAATAAGGTAGTTGAATTTTATTCTTATTTTAAAATATTTTTTCTAGAAGATGGAAAATTATATATCCTACATGGTAGTTAAAAAAATGATAACACTAATTTACAAATGTATAATTTCATTATGAAATTAGATATCACTCGCATAAAATTTAATAATTTCAAGAACAATTTCTATGCTTATAATTTTAAAAAAGTTCTATTTATATTATTATATTTATTCCAACAGTTCATTCCACAATCAAAAAATAATAAATGCAATGACATATAACATTAATTAAACTTTATATAACATCCTTTAATTGAGAGGGTAAAAGGAAACTAAATCTATTTTATAATATCTCTTACATTCTTTGTGGGAATATCACACCAGTACTTATATTACAATACATGTCACCCCATACTGTATTGCATATGTTATTGAATCAGTTCTTCTAATTAACTTCTAACTACAATCACATCTTATTTCCATCTACAATAAAAATTTTATAGATGACCGTTATTTGAACAATATTGATGGGTTTGCTAATTGAATGTTATCCCCATTAGGAAACATGAGGGTTCACATAAATCTTATTTCATGAAAACTCAATAAGAAGGTTAAACTCCACTAATTCATTCCATGAGAACTGGGTTTTTTCCCAGTGAACCTTTATGATACATGTTTAGAATCCCCAAACAAGGAAAATAGAATACAATGGAAATTTTATCATATAAAACATCTAGCCTAATATAGAATATTATTGATATAAATGGATAGATCGTGTATCATTCAATCTTTTAATTCTATGTCTCTCATGAAGAAAATTGTATAGTTTCATGATGTGTTAAAAAATACCTTTACATAAGAAAATATAATTCATATAATGTAGGTCCTTATCCTATGACATTAATATTCATAACTATAATGTCTTAATTGGATTATTATAATCTATATGTATTATTATTCATTATCACTCGATATCAAACTGTAATATTTTTAACCCATACCACATAACAAAAAATTGATTTGAATGGTCCATCGTATAAGGACATAAACTATATAGAGAGTTTTATTTCATGAAACCAAATGTCATAACATCCCATAAAATAAAAGTTGAATTTTTATGAGGTCCTTTTATATTAGAGGATGTGACTAGTGTTGATAAACTAAATTAATATAATTATATGGTTCACCTAACCTATGAATATATTCCTTACATGAGAACCGTATTTGGGTAGATTAATTTTATTTTAGGATATGATTTGAAAAACATGTATTCTATTATAATACCAACAATAACATATATTTTAATTTCGTTTTCTACTATAATTATGAGTCTTTTATGTATTTGTATAAAGTTTCACCCATCCCCCTCATGAAATAATTTTTAAGAAACCTCTCCCATGCATGCGCTATATCTATATGAAGAGTTACCATATTTAAGAACTATATATATATATTGATTCATATTATACTTGGATATTTTTTGATCCCATGATTTCTAATCATTATCCCAAGCATAAATCTTATTAATATCAGACCTCTATCCATTATAGTGTTTGTGCCTCATAATTCTTGTTGGTTCCTTTAATGCCCATGCATTATTATGGTTTCATTATCACCTAGAACTATATATTGATTAATTACAATTAACTTATGATACATACTAACACCCAAAGGTATCAACCCTGGTCTAACCAATGTACCTACTGGTTTTACTCCTTCTACACCAAATCTGAATCATTTATGATAGATCAATCATATTATCCTATAACTTGGATGATGTTGTTGGAATTTAATCAAAGCACATGAACTTCAGTTTTGAATATTATCCTATACTAGACCAATATATGTTTTTAGTAATGTTATTTCAAGATACATATAAATTTATAGATTATATATATCAGATTCATCCATATGTATCATCCCTATCAAACCCCTGATCCACCTTAATGCATTGTCACTCTCATTCATGTTTGGCTTTCCTCCATGGAATCAAAACATAGAGAGATACATTTAGTTTTTTCTACATAATAAAATCTATATGAAACCCGATATATATGATCCCCTATATCATTATTATACACTACATAATAAATAGTCCAACATATAAGGAGACAAATTATATAGAGTTTCCATCCTTTATAAACTAAATTTACTCACATGAGAGCTTGATCTAAGGGATGTTACTTGTAATATTGTTTAATTTCTGTAAAAAAAATCTTGGATAAACTTCACTAATTTATTGTAATAATTTTCTAGTTTGGGATACTAGATTTACATAATGTTCCCTACATTGACCATGAAATAAGACAGTATGTGCACATAACTAGATCCCCAATCATGGGAAGAGTTATATGGTATCTTCTTATTTGGATCCTCCATCAAAATAGAAACATTACACATATATTAAATGTATTTGAATAGATTTTTATTATCTTAGAATATGTAGTGATATGTAATCCATATATTTCAGACCCATTCATTGATCATCAACACCCCTTTTTCACCCTTGAACTCCCATAGAAGAACAACCATGGTCAATTTAGGATGTGATTGTTACAATAATTTTTAATATTTATTTTTCATAGATGATAATTTAAACCCAATGTGATTTGAACAACCATAAATCATTAATATCTATTTTTAATGTTCACATTATATTCAAAATGTAACACTATGCTTGTTTATGATATATGTGTCACTATATTCATCAATCCAAATAGTGGAATATTTCAACCAAATGATAAGGTCCTCAAAACCAATGTTATCTTAATATAATTGAATTGTTACAGTACACTAAAATTTTGTTTTTGGACTTACTCAACATGCTTATTCCATTTCATAATTTTTTAATTCAAACGCTGAAATTTGTGAATTACTTAATTTTTATTCAATTTTAAAACATGTTAGAGAACTACATGATCTTGATCTCTATTTTTGTTACAACAGCTTTTCGATTTTGGTCCAACCACTATAAACATGAATTATGTGAAACTATTTGATGTTTTATTTTATTGATGTACACCACATATCATTCTCATATGGTTGTGATATCTTTTATATCAGACACAAACCCCCCCCCCCCACAACTCATTGGTGAAAGCTATACAAATTCAATACTCAAAACTTATTTTTCTTAACATTATTAAATAAAATTGAATGAACCCATCCATGGGATTTTATTTACTATCATTTGGATCCCCATTCATGTTGAGGTTTTATTTACCATTTTATATATACATTATCTCCCTTTTATCAAGGTTGTATGACCTTAAACATTTATTCATTTTCTATTTAATATTATCCAACCATAAATATAGTCCCACTTTATTTTTATAACTATAACCCTAGATTTCATCAACCTCCCCATAGATAACTCAATTATAGTGTTTGGTAATTATAGATTTTTTTATCAACTATTCCATTATGTTATAGATAAATTCATGATCTTTTTCTAAAAAAAATTAAACATAAAAACCGATATCAATTTTTTTACTTATAATACCTTAAACATCCAATAGTTTGTTCTATGGTACCCATATGGTTGATGAAACGTATAGGGAATAAATAAGAAAAAATGTGAGTATGTGCTCAATAGGCATGCATCAATGATAGATAATGAAATATTTTACAATTAAAATTAAGAGAAAAGAGACCAAAATACTTTTAGGTTGAAACCCTACAATGAGAATTATAAAAAATATATTTAACATCTCTATGAAATTAAATTTAATATATTAATAAAATGATATAATGAAAATGAAAATACTGTGATATTTTAAGGGAAAAATTTTTTCCCTACAAAAGTTAACATTATCATTTCTTAACCTACTAGTCTAGGAAAAAGTAATATAATATATTAATTTCCTCATGGGGGTGAGATTAAATTATACGACATTTAATTTTTCATTAATGATTAAGGCCACAACATTATATTAAGTAGGACCACTATTTCAAATGAGCATGCACTTAAGAATTTTTATTCTATATATCACTATATATATAATGTCTTTAATAAAATGTGTAATAACTATTATGGTGCTTAAACAGTTCCTAAATATTCATTTTCTTATAAATCCTACTTAATACCTTTAAATTTGGAATCATCATAAAAAATTCAATATTATCAGTAATGACTATATTATACCTCGAAAGGAAACCTATTAATACTAATTATACATGTGTTTCCATACCCATCCAACCAACCAAATTTAGGTTTTCATCTTATGGAGAATGTATTATTACCTTATGTTCCCTAAATATTAATGTTGTCGAATATTCACCTAGAATTTCATTTGTGACCATCCTATAAAATATTCATCTATCCCATCATTTCTATACACCTATATATCAAGTTATAATTAACATATTCCATGATCCACTATACAAGTGGATTATATGAACAATAATAATAAACATTAATTTATTATACCTAAATTGATTGAGGACTCCATAAGTGCATCCAGGAGACCCAGGATCAAATCCATGCGGAGGCATAATTTCTGGGTACTATAGCAGTACTGTAGGAAGTACTATAGTAGCAATGTAGTAGGTATGGTAGCATTACTATTGTTGGTAATGTAGTAAGTATTGTAGCAGGTACTGTTGGACATTATTGCAGTCGAGACTATTCCCTATTCTGGGACTTCGGCCCACTGATTAGGTCCCCGGGTCCTTTAAGGACTTCGGGCCACCATGGCCTTTAGTTCAGTATGGCCTTTGGGCCATCTAAAGGCCTTTGGGCCACCTGAAGACCTTCATTCCACCTTAAGTGCAGATGAAAACCATAAAACCAACAAGGAACAAGCTTCAAAAAGATTATGATAAAGGAGCTGTCACCATAGAAGAAGCTAAGTAGATTGCAAGAATTAGAGGGTATGGCACCTACCATCGGGAAAAGCATGTGCATGCATAGGAAAACCCAACTGAATATCCATGTGAAGGTGGAGAGTTGATTTCACGACGAAGATGTTCGGGAGGAGTAGTCCCAAGTAGTTATTCTAGGTTGTATGTAATGTTAGAAGCCTATGGGTAATGAATTCCACTAAGGCATACGGGCCATGTAATAGTTATGCCTACAGGCTTTCAAAGAGTTCTACCTCACTACTTGAAAGGTGGATTATCAAAAATCAATAAAAAATGAAGGCTTTTGGGCCATTAGAGGATTGAGGATTAAGACATTCAATTCTATTATTATTTCATTTTTGGAATTATTTTTTGGTGAATAAAAAAAATAACTTAAGTTGAGATACTAATATTGAAAATGATAAATTCATGGGATGATACTTTGCACATGGTAAAATTCCAATGGATATATAGTCCTCATAGAAATTTACTCAATATAAGAATTTTTTAAGACACAATACTCAGCAGGATAAAAAAATCGTAAAGAGAATCTTAGTAAATATTTGATTTTATACTTATTAGGTATGTTCCTTATATACCATGGGAAAAATTTGAGTATTTCAAAAGGGGAAATTATATAAAATGTGTTAGGATAAAAACTAGTAAAGAGTGGCCTCATAAAAATAAATGTTCATGCCCATTAAGAAATTCCCTTACATGGAATAGTAAATAGATTTGTAAATAATTAAAAGACAAAAAAATAATAAGGTCCTCCATTCAAACCTATAAAAACTAAATATGTTATTCTTAGATTGATTGACCTAAGAAATGTTTAAAACACCCATATAGCCTTGGAATACCATTTCAGATGATATACATGAAATTCATAAGGGATCAATAACTGGTTACCAAATCCATTTTCAGCATTATAATCCTCATGCCAAAATATACTATCATGATATTCATTATTTTTGGTTATTCATCTCCCTAAAACAAATATGAAATTACCATAGATTATTATGATAGTATATATTCCACCACTTTCAACCCAACTATATACATCAAAGAGTACAGGTCCATGAGGTATTCATATATGATATTCTACTAATCTTCCATTGGATTATAGTTATGGAATATTTTCTATAATATTCGCCCTTATTGGATCAATTTATAAGTACAGTATTAGTAGGAAACAAAATCTCATAAAAAATTATTTCATGAACTCACCCCAATTTATAGTTATGGTACTGCTGATGCATATCCATACCACTAATATATATATGTGTGTGTGTGTGTGTGTGTGTGTATAATTTAAAGGTTGTATTTTTTATTCATATATATATATATTGAGTTAGGTATTTTAAGAATTCTGATTCACATGATCAATTAATATATAATGTACAAGTGGATTTAGTTAGATTGATATTAACCTTTGTTACAATTTGATATTTTCATAGAATAGTAATATAACCCGTGGGGATGATTGGGTAATTTATAATGATTCAATAAAAAAATATTTAGCTTTTTTATCATAAATTAGAGGGGAATAATTGATTTTGAAAACTAATTATTTCACTATATTCCATGTTGGAGCATGAATTTGAATTCTTTTACCAGGTTCCCTCTATGGATTACCAAATCAATATCGTAGATTTCCTTAAGTCAATAATTGAAAGTTATATCCCATCTAATGTTAAAAATTCATTCAATGAATTATGTTTCATTGAATTTTCCATTGCAGTGTAGTCTATTTTTATCTTTTTAGATATATTTACTAGTTTTTTCTTTTTTTATGTATCTTGTTTTGGATATCTCTTAGTATAGTTGGTCAACTAAGTCACTTAAATACATGGATTTATGCTCATTTTTCTCTAATACCACATCATTGTAAGAATCTTCCTGAAAAAACTACGGTATGGTGGGAAAAAAAATAAGGGGCTATATATTCAAGTTCTAGAGCACCATCACTCACTACTGAGATCTAATAATCTATTTCAAACATGTATGAAGTATTTTGTAATCATACCCACCATATCTCATAATAATGAACATAATTTGGATGTGAACTAGTTATATTTTAATATTATTGATGTATGTCCTTTGAAATATAGTATTATTATTTATTTATACCCCTACATCATACTCTATTAATGAAATTCATAATATGGATTTGAATTGAAGTAATCCAAAGGGTCTTGCATATAATATAGAACCAAATCATTCATATAATGTCTAGTCTCGATATTCACTGAGTGAATTGATATAAATATATTATTTCCCCTATTTCTTATAACAATAAATTGAAAAAATAACAGAATTCCTTTCCATGGACTGAGACAGTTCCCCCAAAATCAACATGCAGAATATATTATGTAGTATACAGGATAATAGACTATTAAATATTTTGTGGGGATACTCACATACATATATTGGATAATTGAATTCATTAACCATTTTCATCATGTATAAGGATTAAATGAAAGGATATTCTAATGGTGATTCTCATTCCAAAATTTGTGATAATTTCAACACCTCCAAGTGTATTATACCCTCCACTGTATATACAAGATTAAATGGATTCCATTCCCAAATAACCATTTGAACTATACCATTGAGGAATACACATGGAATCTAATATTAATTAATAGTAACAAAATAGAAATTTCAAGTAATAGGATAACTCACTATTGTTCAAAGACACAAAGAATTTTATATAATTAAAACTTGAATAGACAACTAGATTATCAATATCCATATTCTTATCTTCTTCAACCAAATTATCTAACATTTCAACTAGTGAATTCTTGTAAAAAAATTAATCTAGAATATTATGGTAATCACACAGTACTGGCTTAGTAGATATCCTCTATTACTGTGCAGAGGATATATTATGTATTCTATCGAAAATCACTATATTATTAGATCATTGAATGATATATAAGTAAGACATTGGATTAGTTTTAGATCATAATTAAACTTATGTTAAAAAAACTTCATGTAAAAAATTTACCTACCGGTCCTAATTGAAGATGAATCCCTTGAAACATTGCATTCCCCATTTATAGAAATAAATTTTGACAGAGCTACTAGATATGTAACAAAGAACACAAGGACAGGGTTGTATACCACCACTCATAATTTTGATACTATGGAATGAGAACCTTATTCTTTAATCTTTTAACCGGATTTAGTGATATAGATAATAAATGTTCATCTTACCAAAAAAATCCATAGATATGATGTGATATTGATCCACATAAAACTATTATAATAAAAATATATGTATTTATTTGTTATATTAATGATAGTAATCTATTTTTAATTTTAATTTATCAAACCCATTACCAAGAAAGGATTTGGTGGAACTCTTTCTTATTTGTTGTTTACTTTACCTCAGAAGGACCCTCATCATCCTCATCACAATCTCCTTCACCAAGAGCTCTATCATCCTTATCCAACTAAATAACTATCATTCTAGGTTATCATTTTGAGTGAAGGGTTCCACCCTTGAGAGTTTGAATCTTTTTTTGAGCTACGGAATATAAAAATAAACTTATTTGGGATGATTCTCATGTGATATTTTGATGGATATAATCATCTTACAAACCATTGTAGTGAAAATTTCTTCCTCTTGGAATGCATCTTAGATCCCCCTAATAGTTGATATAGTCCACCATGATTTATGCACTATCAAAGATTATATGAATACAAATTCAATAGCTTTGTGAGAAAGATTAAATACACTACCCCTTTATGGATAAGAATATGGATGGCATACCAATTTCTCAACAATATGTGATATTGGAGGATTTCATGGTGAAATATCATAATGATTTTTTTCTACCAAAATTTATTATTCATGCACTTCTATACCATTGGTTACTGGAAGATCCTTAAAATAAAGGAACCACATAAGCCAACCTCCCTCTTAGGTGTGACTAAATATATTTTTTTCACGGTGAATCTTTAAGACAATGTTCACATAGAATGGATGTGGATTGACATTAATGCGTGACTCCTCTCCATTGATAATATTAAAAATAATATTATAATTACTATGGAATGTATTGTTTCTCTAATTCATGAGGAGAACAGGTAATATTATTCTATATATAGTAGAATTACCACACAGGTCTGCATTGTGTGTTCCCTTTCTCGATTGGCTTCCTATTAACCATGGCTTATGGTATTCCCTCTCTAAATAATACCATTCATCCATTTTTATTAAGGATACATTTTTTGTTTAATCTATTGATTTATGTATAGGCAAGGAAATACGGGTATATGAACTAGATTTAATAGCTCACCATGTTTCTCAACTCTTAGTCACCACATGGGAGAGGCTAGTCTCACCAATACTCAATAAAAAGGCAGTAACTAAGAACATAAAATTATTTTTTCATTGAAAAAATTATAACCACCAGTATGAGATGTTATCTAACCCCATAGTACATGGAAGGGGCCAATGACTTTGAATAGATCATTTTCCCAGTATAAATCTCAAAAATATTGGTACATCATGGTTCACATTAGTTACAAGAAGGTCATTTTTCTATCTTTTCCCAGTTCATCTTCCCTTATAAATTCTATTACCCTTTCCCTAAAGTGACACTAAAACATTGGGAGGAGTTAGCCATTAATAATGATAGTGAAAATTACCTCTTGGGAAATCAAAATGTTGGACTCGAGGGAAAACCCAACCCCACAAGGAGTAATGATATTAATATAATACAAGCCAGTGTAAACCTAAAATCCTATGGGTCTTGTAGGATAGGTGTATTCGAGGCCATATTATCTATAGATCTCATCTATTCTAGATGATGAAAATATAATTCTCGATATAGAAGGGAATATCAACACGGTGTCGAAGATCATCATCCATCTTGTTCTTTTCAAGATATATAATCTCCCTTATAATTATAATGTTTCTATCTATATCATCCGAAAAAAATTCTAACAAATGAATTATTCATACACGTCTCCCAGAATTGATGTCACAATGATCGTCTTCACATCCTAGAGGGTTATCTGAATCATTTCATTTACCTAGGATGATGTAACCTAAAAAACCTCATTAGAAACTTTTATATATTGTTTAAAAATCTAATATCTCATTCTATTGAAGTCTCTACCATGGCCTACTATGATATATTACTTGGTTATACATGCCTAAGTGATCCCATTTGATTAGAAATTCATTTTACCGAAGGCAGTTTCATGATTTATCTCTATAAAATATAGCTCCATTTCAGTGTTTGAAATCATGTATTCCCTTGATAATAGGGGTCTAAATCATTATGGTACTAGTGTATCCACTCTAGGTTAATGTTGGTAGTCATGGTTGTCCCATATTAAGCATCCTTTCATCCCCAATATTCATTGATGCTCTTTCATCCTCTCAATGATCTAGATATCCATGTAGGGACCTCTAATCACGTGTAATCCCTAAAACCTACATTCAACCATGTAATATGTGACATAAAATTAGTATGGGGTGGTTAATAAGTTTAATATCCAATCATACCATTATCGAATACATCACCCCTTATCTACTCACATATAAATATTTTTATATATAAGATGAAAATGAATAATCTCCATCCCTTCCTCAGAGGTTCATATCCATCATGATTCTATTCATCAATCTTTATCTAGTTACAAATTGTTAGGATCTCAGAATCCATGCATCATGCTTTGAATCTTGTGAAATTTTTAACCCTTACTCCCTAGACCATATCAACTATAATTCAACCCATACGACCTCTAGATTTTTTACCCAAAAATAAGATGAACCAAAAAGGTTCATTCATGCATACATCCCACACCAATTGATTCTAGGTATAATTCACCTAGTATTTATACCTGTATGAATATAAATTTCATATCATAGAGTCCCTCCAATATGATGTCAAACAGAATGCACTGTACCTAAAAATGACCTCATACTATGCAACTGAAAAATACATGGACATTGATTAATTTTAAAAATGATACATATGACACATATCCAAGGTTTTATCCTAAAATATCATATTTCATAGAGTATGAACTCAAATGAATCCTAATATATTTAGGAATAATGATCATAAATATAACATCACTAATTAATGACCACATAACCTTAAAAGAAAATACATTGTTCCTTGTCGCATGACCATAAATGTTGTAACGTGTCTCATTAAGTAGCATCCATTGATGTTGGTTTGGTATCCACTAATAGGGATACATAGTGTTCCCATGAAATTTTCCTTATGAAAACTACACAAAAATAACAATTATCTCTTTATACGGTGATAAATTCAAGAGCACTAAACATTGTAGCCTAGAAACAATAGTATAATCAATTAATCACTAAGAATATGTCTATATTCAATTGATTCTTTTTGTTAGGTAACATTAGTTATATTATTACTAGGCGTGATTCCCCAAGATGTGAAAAATCATTGATAAAGTCCTAGACTAGGCATAAAAACTACTTAACGGATAAGATATCCTCTACCAACATGTAACTGAAAGAATTACTGGTATGTCCCATTGACCTCATACCTTATTAAAATTGGTATTTATTTATGAAAAACATAAAACGAATGGGGGTATCGAAAATAATTATTGAGTTTTATACTTAAAATATAAATGGCATGATCAGTATACCACACAAACAAATATTTGTTGAAATATACAGGAATAAAATTTCAAAAAGATGGGAACCCTTGAAATACAAAAAAGAGAAATCAATATAAATAGCATTTCATTACAAAGAAACCAAAAAATAATTATACTAAAAATTTATAAAAACATTAATATATAGAATATTATGACGAGAATGAAGGTTTATAAGATTAGCATTTTTTGGGTGCTTATTTGGATTTTTGGAAGTCTTTCTAGGTCATACAATGTGAGTAATGTTTCTATAAAAAATGGTTTCTATAGAATATTCACAAACTTATTACATTGTGACCATGATATTATGAACCACCATACATGATATGAAACTAAATATAAAATTGAAGATTGATTTTTTGATGATATTTCATTAAATTCAAAAAAAATCTTATCTTCAATATTAAATTTCCTTTAAAGTTACATATTTTGAAAAATTTAATGATCTATAAAAACATCCCCAGAATTGGGGTCTAAGTGTTTTACATCTTTTCACATACGAAGAATGCCTAAAAATTCAACCATTAAAATTAATCATTGATATATAAAGATGAATTGATTTATATTAATTTTTTAAAGAGATAAATAGGTATTTTTATAATTATATTACCTCAAAATCTTAAATATAGTCCTAATAACATGAATCCAAATTATATTAACATTTTATAATTATTATTTTTACTAAATATTCAGTAGTCTTGTGAGCATCTTCCTCCATAATATAAAATACCATTAATGACTTAAATGAACTCTTCACACTAGTTTTGGATTTTTTATGCCAATTTACACAGATATGATACAATACTATATTAATTTAAATCATTCAAGAAATTACTTCATTATTTTAATCACATGGGAGTATGAGTTGAAGATATAATGATTATTTAAAACAAGGATATATCATTATGTTAAACAATAATATTAAAATTCATCATAAATATATACAACATTTCATGATTCTCTACCAATACATGATTTCATTTTATCCTTATTGTATGTGTTATTTTGAAATCAATTAGTTGAATTTTAATAGTCAAAGAAAATTCTTTTTGTTGTTTTTTCTTAAACATATCGAATTAATTATATAAAATTTAACTAATTTAAAACACTCAAAATTATTCTTCTAAATCATGTCCTTAGTTAAATATGTAACATCATCCTCAATTTCAACCATGACAATTCTAGATGCCAATATTTTATTTTAATAATCTAAATAATGTATCATTTGGATTATATTATAAATTTTAATAAAATCATACTTAATATCCATTCAAAATTATTCATTATAAAATTTATAATGTTAAGATCTTCCATTGAGGATACATTAATAAGTTCAAAAAAGTTATCTATTTTTATAATAGTATTAAATATTAAGAATAATCACTTAATCAAGTTCTGTATCACCTTATATTCTGATTCAATAATGATATTAGATTATAAATGTGAATAATTAATCATTTTTACAATGTTAATCATCAAAGAAGAAATGTTATTATGATATATAATAAATTAATTTCATACATATATAAATTCATTAAAGGCTTTCTCAATTGAAATATTCAAATTATGATAAAAATAATTCTTTAATTTAGTTCGATAAATTTATAAAATTGGCTGAAAAAGATATTCATCAATATAAAATTATCAATTTTACATTTTTGATATTGTCTCCTCAATATACTAAATAAAATATATTCAATTTAAAAATTGTCTATTTGATTACCTATCATTGTATAAAATTCCCATGATACATTTTTTATTCTTTATTTCACAATATTTATTATTAGTATATATATTTTTTAATGTTTAATCCTTCCATGTGTTAAAACATTACACTTAGGATTGGATTCTATATCATATTCATTGAAAATATTTTCTCTAGAAACATTCACAATATATTTAACACTATCTCCATTTCACTATTATTAAGAATCCTGAACAATACCATTAGATACTATCAGACCAACATCAATATTAACATTTTCATTTCCTTTAACTTATAGAGTTCCATCAAAAATATTTATTATTTCAAATAAAATTCATCAACAAGTTTAAAATTATTATTATCAGCTAAATATTCTTTATTTATCATATAATAACTCACTCATTAAATTGTTTTGGTCTATAGATGTGATCCAGAAAATATAACACTATAAATTTCATTATATTACACATTGGATGGATATTATTTAAAGTAATATTTCAACTATATCACCCCTTACTCAAGAAATAGTAAGGGAAAAATTATTTTATAGTGATAATAAAAACCATATTCTTCCTTCTAAAGTACATCCTTCTTGATAATTGAGGATATAAAAGTCCTTATGTATTTATAAAATTATAATACCATCTAACTAATATTATTATATTATAAAAATCATAGAATATATCTAATAATGTTAATTTCATGCCACTAAATATCATATAAATTTAATAAAATAAAAATTTCAAAAAATTTAGATCTCATAGTGAAATTATTTTTGAAGATATATTTTTTTAAAAAATATTCTGGGAAAAAACCTTTTAAATTTTTAATTAAATTTACCATTAACTAAATAAATAAAACATAATATATTTTCCATCCATTTCACTATTATTAATGAATTTATTATTTGAAATTCCTAGATCATGGTGAGAATAATGAGATAGAGTGAGGTGAATCAATGATCCCATTATTTATTTAAAAAATTATTTTCTATTTACCCTCATTAGATAGATAAATCCTTTATCCACAATTTTTGTGTCCCTTGGCCTCAACCTGAATTTTTTTAAAAATAAAAGGAACAATTTTAAAATATCTAAGATGATTGATAAAATATATAATCCTTTCCATGGTAGTTATTTTCTCCTACAATGATTATCAACTATATCAGAAGGTGATTAAAAATTGTAATCGGTTATTACCACCAATAAGAAGATTGATATGCCCACCATCTCAAATCCACCATTAGCAGTTGTTTATAGCCCCCAACTAAACCTTATTCTTGAAGGATTGGTTAATACCACCAATCAAAATCTTCTACGAACACATTATACCCCCCTATTTTAGTCCTCTTCTTTAGATTTTCTGATCAAATGTTAAAAAATCATATTAATAGTCCACCACCATGAGCTTGCTGGATCAAAATTTCTCATGTAAAACCCAATATCCTTTGTATAGATACTGGTATTTCTCAAATAGAATCTGATCAAACTATATAATTATCTTCCTTAGTATTTCAAAATGTATGGGAAATAATTCATTCTTCTATTTGATGAACACACATCCCCAATATCCATATTTATTTGATACAAAATAATAATAAGGATATCCAAAAAAAATCATTCAATTCATATCCATGATTAAATTCATTATATGTCTATATTTTTATCCATATTTGAATGTCCATTAATATCCTTATTAAAGTGTTTTGTAACTTAAATTTGAATATGTATTAGTACATGATTTATTTTGTATCTTTGGAATTGTGAACTAAACCTGAATCCTTATTTTTATAAATAGATCCATAATTTATGTCACATGGAAACTCATTTTCAAACTCTAAAAGGATTCAGGATATTTAAATATTTTGAACATTTTATTTTTAAATACCTAAATACAATGCATGTTTTTTCCTTAACAATCCATTTTGGGATAATGTTCCATTGATTAGCTCATCTCTTACATGAGTATATCATCTCTATGGTGAAATGAAAGTATCTATAGAATGAGACAAATATCTCTGAAAAATGAATTCTAACTAATTTCATCATGGAGTGATCTTGTTTAGTTCATTTACATCCCTTTGGTTTCTTATTTTATTCACACATGGATACTACAGTGTGAAATTAAACACCAAAACACCGCACTATCCCAATTTTGAGAAAATAAAAACATATCTATATACTTATGGTGAAACATAATTACCAACTTCGTAGACTATTTTAGTAAGAGATTGCTTTAATTCCCTTTATCAAAAGATTTTGAACCCTCAATGGAATATCAAGAAGTTGTGATGCAGAAATTCTAACTTCCATAGGGATAACAGAATGTCAATCCTTCCAATACTGAAACTAGTATGGAGTTATATAGTCAAATTTGGAGCTATGTTTCCTATGAGGTATAAGATGATTGATGTTTCACTCAGATGGCTTGGATATATCTCCTGGGGTAACATGTGTTTTATCCATATGCATTAAATACGGAAAAAAGTGTTTGCATTTGGGAGTCCCACATAAAATATCTGTTCATTTTCATATTTTTATATAAACATTTGTGCTCCACTGAATTGTCGAGATGATAGTGGGATTTGGTACCTACAATACTATACACACATGGTCATACACAGGCCTTGCCTCATCTATACTACCTATAATGACCCATAATTTCTGTGAATTTTTTTTCTTGAATTCATGGTATTTTTTTACGAGTCTGCGAAAATATACAGTGCTTGATTCCGAGGCCCGGGGTGCCTAGCATCAATTTTTGAAGTTTTGTTGTGGTATGTTTAGTAAACCTACGAGCGGGGTTATATAACTTTTGAAACGGTGCTCAGAATTGAAATATGAGGGCACCGTTGAACTTGCAACACTGGTATTCTCTTATTAAGACTTTCACCTCGATGGTAGTTGGTCGAGAATGGAAGTTAGTTATTGGTGTTTTTAAGAATAAAGTTAAATAAAAATAAGTGTAGCTTATTTTTATATTGGCGGTTAAAATCTCCAAGGGGAGGTTAGAGGTGGGGGCCACCACACCATAACCTCCCACGAGAGGTTATGGTGGTGGGGCCCACCCGCACATAACCCCCCTTGGGAGGATATCCTTGGTGGGGCCCATAAAGGTTTTAAACCCCCACCCCATTAACTCCAAATTAATTATTTGAACACCTCTCTTCATTTAATTAAAACTCTCCACCTCCCATAATTTGAATTTGAATCAATTCCACACCATTAATTAAATGAGTTGTCTCATTTAATTAACCACAACTATTTGTGTTCTTATGCCAACAAATAATAGAAGATACCTCTATTATTTTTTGTTATCATTTTGGTGGAGCTTGGGGAGGAGAATAACTCTCCAATGAAGAATCATCGCCTGCGAAGAATGCCTCTTCATCATCCACTGAAGAATGACAAACTCTTTCTTTGATCTTTGAATGAGCCAAAGGATAAGGAGCCGATCACGAAGAACGCCAAAAACACTTTTTCCTCGGTTTCTTAACCCGGACGCTTCCTGACGTCAATGAATCGATGTCCGCCATTCCTCTCCTTCCACAGTCAACAATCGAAAAGCGAGGTAGGGGATTTGAGTAGAATTTATTCCCTTTCTTCGTCGTTCAATTTATGGTTTGAGAATTGCCGATATATATCACCATAACGAGGATGGATCGGACTGCACGAACATGGCCCGAACCTCCCCCTTGTTGTTCTCATTTGTTGATGATGGACGCGGAGCAACGATGGTCGGTGTAGGGCCAACCGTAAAGGAAACTGGTCGATGTCGGGCCGACCACAAAGGAAACCAGCCGGTGTTGGGCCGGCCGCGAAGGAAACTAGCGGTGCAAAGGCCTCCCGGTCATCGGAGGGGTGCGGCGCCGTCGCGCCACGTAGAGAACCGAGGTGTGGCCAGGCAGGCCGTGGTGGTGTCGGACGGGCGTGGTGTCGGTGCACAGTGCCAGAAGAAGGAACGACGACCACGTAGGCCATGGTAGTCGGATGGGCTGGGTGCGGTGTCGTCGCACCGCACCGGAGAAGAACCGTGACCATAGGCCGCGGTGGACAGAGGAGGGTGACCGGTTGAGCGGGCTGTCGGTGCGCTCTACAGGCGGGACCTGAAGGGTCCCGCGGTGACAAGGCCAGCACCACACATCGGACGTTGCGGAATTCCAAGGTGTGTAACCCCCCATGTGTGGCCATCAGGGCCACACAGGCCAACCAGTCAGGCCACACGGGCAAGGCAGCCGGGCCACGTGGGCCCCAGCCAGCCGGGCCGGGCCGTCTTTGGGTCGGGCCACCCACTCGGGTCGAGCCACCCCCTCGGACCGGGTCGGACCCACAGACCAGGCTAGACTCCGGTCCGGACCCAGGTCGGGCCAGTTCAGTCCGGCTAGGTTGGACCGGACCCGGACCCACTTTGGCCTATTTTCACCTTTTCTCCCATATCATGAGCTGCGAGTGTCTGATTGATAAACTATCTATAGTGATGGAAATCTTAGAACGAGAAGGTACTTTTAACATAACTTACTTGATATTTGGTCATATTTGGGGTACAGTTAGGTTGTTTTGAACCTAAAAACCATTCGGGCCCCTAGAACGGAAATGCCAATAACTAACAGACAGGGGGTCTGATTGATGCGTCGTCTATTGCGTTGAGATCCCTAAGATGATTCGGGCCACTGAGATATTATTGTGTGGGATTTTGTGATAGTTGGAGTGTCGACAAATAGATTGTGGAGCGGATCCTCCTGGAGATGAGTAATTGGAGTACGAAGAATTAGTAGCTGGATGAGACCTGACGACTGCTGATGTTTCACCTCGCAGTGTTTTGACTAGCCCATTGGGAATCACCTCTATTTGGCGCAGTAGACCCACAGTGGTTCGTGCCTCTGTGTGATGCATCAGACCCATGGTACTTTAAAGGAGGAGTACATCAGTAGGCTACGAGGGGGAGCACCTCTGTGTGATGCGGCAGACCCACAGTGGGGAGCGCCTTCGTGTGATGCAGCAGACCCACGGTACTCGATAAGAGGAGTAACATAGTAGTCCTGGAAGATGGGAAGCACCTCTGTGTGAAGCTGAAGGCCCATATTACTCTATATAGTAGGAGTACACCATCAGCAAGATTCTGAAATTTTGACTGTGGATGTTATTTGCTACTACCCCAAGAATGAAATCCTGGTTTGAGCTGAGTCGGTGACTTTTGTGTTTACCTCAGTATTTTTATGGGTTAATAGATAACATAGGGATATGTATGGTCATATACCTATGTACTAGTTATCTGTTGTTTCTTTACTTTTTGGTTATCCTTTTTGGATATTGTGAGACCTTGAGGGTCTCAGAATCCCGATTGAGTGTCGTTATACTCACCCCTGCATGGGCTATGCCCGCACCTCGTTGTGTTGGTTTCATACGACAAATAGTGCTGACTGTGGCAGAGAGTAGAATGAATGGACGATACCCAGAGGTGGACCACTCAGAGTGACGGTGCACGGAGTGGACAGACGGACGTGGAG
This sequence comes from Viscum album, assembly GCA_963277665.1. Classification (NCBI taxonomy): domain Eukaryota; kingdom Viridiplantae; phylum Streptophyta; class Magnoliopsida; order Santalales; family Viscaceae; genus Viscum; species Viscum album. Next base: position 1,543,072,674 of record OY728153.1, on the reverse strand, counting down.
TGTTGAAGAGGCCATCTGTACCTACCCTTCAGGTAGGAACCTCGGAGGATGACCTAGTAACTGCTTGACATGCTTTCAGTTGTACTTACTTTCAGTTGTACCTGTACTTTACTATTGGGCTTGTATTTCCGGCCCCTTTTACTTTCCAGTACTTCTTTTGTATACAATATTTCTTAGTGTTTTGCTTCCAGTTGTGTACTCTGATTGTGTGTGTTTACTTTTTATAAAGGAAATTCCTTTCCAGATTATGGATTTACGCCTTTTGTTCTAGTTTCCATCCCTTGTCCTATGGAAGGCGGGCTTGGGGTAGTCACGACATGGGTCCCGAGGACTGGTCTTGAAAAATTGGTATCAGAGGAGTTGGTTCTACCACAGAACTTAGAACTCTGATATTTCTTTTTGTGAAGAAATAGTTTTAAGGGTGCTAAGTGTGGTTTTCAGTTCAGGGAGTCCAGTGTTGGTGCGGGTGGCTGACATATCCATAAACCAAGACGCTGAATTCTTATTTCTAACTCAGTGCACAAAAACACTGATTGCGTGTGTATTTTCAAATGTTTTCTTTAAGTCAACTCAACCAGGTCAGCTCACCAGGTATAGTATTTTGACCATGTCACATCTGTTTATTTCAGGATGCCTCCCCATAGAGCCCCGAGAGTCATATGCCCTGACAGCCCTCCGACCGACGAGGCTTCGGTGCAGGGCTCTTTACCAGCGGAGGCACCAGCAGTACCACTTTCTGATGGGCCACCGATGCCACTAGCCCCAGAAGCAGACGATGCATGCAGCTTGAGCGCGTTGCATGAGTTCCAGCGCTATAGGTCACATAGGTTCCAGGGAAATATGGACCCACATGCGACTGAGGATTGGCTGGAGGCTGTAGTGAGAGTCTTCAGGATGGTCAGGACACCAAGAGACACCATGGTGATCTTTGCTGCGAGTCTCCTTCAAGAAGTAGTTCGCATATGGTGTAGCCTGATGCTCCAGGTCCATGACTAGGTTACACAACTCTATACAGACTTCTAGAGCATGTTCCAAGAGTAATTTCTTTCAACGACTCTATGAGCAGTACGGATACAGAAGCTACTGCATCTACAGCATGGTAGCATGACAGTGGCGCAATACTCAGCGAGGTTCACCAGCCTCTCGTTGTACTCCGTGGATGTGGTACGGAACCCATTCTTCATGGCCCGGACCTTCATATAGGGGATCAGGAGAGAAATTACGGCATCGTTGATCTCCCTCAGCATCCCGACGTAGGCAGGGGTGTTAGAGAGAGCTCTCCTAGTAGATAGTTTCTTTGCAGAGAAGACACCAACATCAATACCCACCACTAGTTTACTTACATCGGAGTCTTCTGCATCTGGTAGTAAACAGATGAATCAAAGTTCCAAGAGGACCAGTCCCACAAGTGGACGACTGCATGACTTAGGATTAGTTGTTCGGGGCACCCAGGGTAGTGACATATATGCCAGGAGTAGACAGTGCTACTCATATGGTGGGAAGGGTCACATGAATCATGATTGTCCGACCCATCGCTCTGATGATTTGTAGACAGTTGAGGGACCTCCCAGTCAGAGGCAGAGGTTCGATCGAGGAAGTCCGTAGGGCATATGTGGATGTAGAGAAGGAGCTGGTCGAGTAGCCGGTAGTGGACGATGTTTAGCGGTGCTGCCGCCACCACCACTAAGAGGTCCACCCCGACTGTAGGGAGCGGGTGGATATGGGAGAGATCAACTTCAGGTAGCTGAGGCATACGACCATTGTGCTCTGGAGATGATTCGAGGTACTATCTATTTCTACTCTACCATATATTCAGTTCTTATAGACACATGTTCCATTCATTATTTCATTTCCACTGCCCTCGTTCGGAGCTCAGAGATTCGGATAGAGCTGTTGGCTCGATCCTTACGGCTAGAGACTCCTACGAGAGTAGACTGGATGATTACGCACTGGCGCCTGCAGTGTGAGCTTGCTCTAGTAGGTGAGAGCTTCAGCTGGGATCTCCTTGTAGCAGAGTCTAGGCCTTACGACGTTATCTTGGGTGTGGACTGGTTATCTACTGTCCATGCTTAGATAGAATGTATTAGGCGCAAAGTGCAGTGTGACCGCACAGATGGGAGCAGTTTTACCTTCACCGGCAAGATGTTAACCATTGTAGCATAGGACAGACATACTCAGAGGAGGGTACGACTGATCACACACAAGTTGTCTTGCCTTACCCTCAGAGCAGTATATGTGGAGAGTCCGACTTATCCTGTAGTGGTGTACTAGAACGCGGATGTTTTCCCTTCCAATGTTACAGGACTACCTCCTCATAGAGAGGTGGAATTCAACATTTACTTGTACCCAAGGATGGAACCGATATATACTCCAGTATATCGGATGGCTCTTACTGAGCTTTGTGTGCTTCTGGTACAACTGGAGGACTTGGAGGGGAAGGGATTCATCCGGCCTAGTGTTTCTCCTTGGGCATCCCCGATTCTATTCGCCAAGAAGGCAGATGGGAGCTTGAGGCTCTGTGTTACCTACCATCACCTGAACCAGGTGACCGTAAAGAACAAGTACCCACTCCCGAGGATTTACGACCTCTTTGATCAGCTCAAGGGAGAATGATGGTTCTCGAAGATAGACCTCAGATCAGGCAATCACCAGTTTAGAGTTCAAGATGAGGATGTCCAGAAGATGGCCTTCAGATGTCAGTACGACCACTATGATTTCTTGGTTATTACCTTCGGCATAACCAACACTCCATTAGTGTTTATGTGTCTCATTAACAGGATCTTCTAGCCATACCTCGATCACTTTGTCATAGTCTTCATCGATGACATTTTGATCTAATCAACTACTAAGGAGGAGCATGCCTACTATTTGAAGGTAGTACTAGACAAACTCTGAGAGAACCAACTTTATGGTAAGCTCTCGAAGTGCCAGTTCTGTATTAGAGAGGTTCACTTCTTGGGACATGTCATCTCGGAGGCTAGAGTTTCAGTGGATCCAGTGAAGATTTATGCGGTACATGCTTGGGAGCCACCCAGGAGTGTGACGGAGGTAGGAAGTTTCCTAGGCTTGGCTGGATACTACTGGAGATTCGTTTCAAACTTCTCTAGAGTCGCAGCACCACTTTCATCTTTGAAAAAGAAGGGGCAACCTTCATGTGGTCTGAGAGTTTCCAGCTTAACTTTAAGGAGCTGAGGCAGAGGATGACTAGTGCCCCCATCTTGAGGCTTCCAGAGGAGGGTGTAGTGTACGTAGTTTACTACGATGCATCAGGTACCGGACTCAGGTGTGTCCTGATATAGGAGTGAGTTGTGATCACTTCTGGTTCTCGGCAGCTGAGACAGCACAAGCAGAACTATGCTACCCATGAACTAGAGTTAGCAGTAGTGGTCTTCGCCTTGAAGAGTTGGAGGCGCTATCGGATGGGTGAACATTTTACCATGTACTCTGATCACAAGAGTCTTAGTTATATATTCTATCAAAAGTAACTAAACCTAAGACAACGGCATTGGATTGAGTTCTCCAGGACTATGAATTTGAGATAGTCTATACTCCTGGGAAGGGGAATGTTGTTAAGGATGCGCTCAGTAAGAGGACTAGTATTCTGCTTATAAGAGAGGTGACAGGGCAGCTGGATGCCTTACAGATATCCATTGTGGATAGGGATGGAGCAGCCTATCAATAGTCTCTTACAGTCACTCCTCTACTTCTTCAGTGAATAAGGGAGGTGTAACGTGGGGACGCTGACTACGAGACACGACGTGCTCAGATATCCACAGGGAAGGCACTTGATGGATTTCTTGAAGGTGTGGAGCACTTCATCCTCTTTAGAGGATGTACCATGGTACCAGTAGCACTTTAGGAGGAAGTGTTTAGGGAGTTTCACACTTCCCCTCTAGCTGTACATCCAGGAGTGGTGAAGATGTACCAGGACCTTTGACGACATCACTGGTGGCCAGGTATGAAGATGGAGGTAGTTGAGTTTGTCTCTAGGTGCCTCACTTGTTAGCAAGTGAAGGTGGAGCACCAGGTACCAGCAGTCTGGGTACAACCCTTTGAGGACCTAGAGTGGAAGTGGGATTGGATATCCATGGACTTCATGATGGGTTTTCCACGTACATCCAGGAGTCACGATTCAATATGGGTGATCATTGACCGACTCAAAAAGTTATCCCACTTCATACCGATCCGAGAGTAGGGCTCATTAGAGATCTTGGGATGACTTTATGTGCAATATATTGTGCGTTTATATGGATTACCTTCTTCTATTGTCTCTGACCGTGATGCACGATTTACTACCCAGCTATGGAAGGGTTTCTATGAGGCTTTCGGGATGCAGTTACGTGTGAGAACCACCTTCCATCCTCAAATGGATGGCCAGACTAATAGGACCATTCAGACTCTCAAGGACATGCTCCGTGCTTGTGTCCTCGACTTCAGTCACAGCTGGGAGGAACAATTACCTTTGGTAGAGTTTTCCTACAACAACAACTATCACTCCACCATCAGTATGGCACATTTTGAGGCTTTTTATGGTTGAAATTGCAGATCGCCACTGTGCTGGACAGACCCAGGTGGGACTAGAGATGGTAAGGGCTACCACGGAGAAGGTGCAGATCATTCAAGAGTGGATGAAGTCTGCACATATCAGGCAGAAGTCATATGTTGACAGGAGACAGAGACCTCTAGAGTTTGAGAATGGGTACCATGTCTTTCTACGGGTCTCACCTTGATAAGGTCTACAATGATTTGGCCGATGTGGTAAGTTATCTCCATGGTTCATCAGACCTTTTGTTGTCCTCGGTAGAGTATGCGAGGTGGCTTACCACTTAGCTCTTTCACCTCAGTTGCACTGGGTGCACAATGTCTTCCACGTATCTCAACTGAGGAGATACGTGCACGTCCCTTCCCACATCATCGACCATGAAGAGTTGGACATCGATAACAGGGAGAATTTCACCAAGGTTCTAGTGGAGAATTAGGATCAACATGAGGGGGTCGTATGTGGATGGTCGATACCTCTGGTGCGCGTACGCTGGCATCATAAGAACCTCCATAGGGGTACATGGGTGAGGGAGGCTCAGATGAATGCTTAGTACCCCCATTTGTTCTCTTAGGTTGAGTTATATCTTACGAGGACGTAAATCCATAAGGTGGGGAAAATTTAAAGACCCAGAAATTCCGTGAATATTTTTTTCTTAAATTAATGGGATTTTTTTACGAGTCTGCGAAAATTTATGGTGCTTTATTTTGATGCCCAGTGTTCTCGGAATCAATTTCTTAAGTTTTTTTCAGGTACGTTCAGTAAATGTATGAGCGGGGTTTTATGACTTTTGAACCGGTGCTCGGAACTAATATCTGAGGGAACCTTTGAACTCACAGTACCGGTATTCACTTAAGAAAAATTTCACCTCGATGTTAGTTGGTCAAGAATAGAAATTAGTTTGTGTAGTTTTTAAGAATAAAGTTAAATAAAAATAATTGTAGCTTATTTTTATTTTGGCGGTTAAAATATTCAAGGGGAGGTGAAAGGTGGGTCCCACCAAACCATAACCTCCAATGAGAGGTTATAGTGGTGGGGTCCACCCACACATAACCTCTTTTGGGAGGATATCCTTGGTGGGGCCCACACGGGTTTTAAGCCCCCCTTTTAACTCCCCATTAATTATTTGAACACCTCTCTTCATTTAATTAAAACTCTCCACCTCCCCTAATTTGAATATGAATCAATTCCACACCATTAATGAAATGAGTTGTCTCATTTAATTAAACACAAATATTTGCGTTGATGTGCCAACAAATAATAGATGATTCCTCTGTTATTTTTGGTTATCATTTTGGTGGAGCTTTGGGAGTAGAAGAACTCTCCAATGAATAATTGTCGCCCGCGAAGAACGTCTCTTCATTATCCACCGAATAATGATGAACTCTTTCTTTGATCTTTGACCGAGCCAAAAGAGAAGGAGTCAATTACATAGAACGCCGACGACGCTTCTATCTCGGTTTCTTACCTCGGACCCTTCCCGATGTCAACGAATCGACATCCTCTATTCCTCTCCTTCCACTTTCAATGATCAAAAAGAGAGGTAGGGGATATGAGTAGAATTTATTCCCATTTTTCATCATTCAATTTATGTTTTCAGAATTTCTGATTGATATCACCATAACAAGGAGGTCTTAGACCGCACTAACACGGCCTGAACCTCTCCCTTGTTGTTCTCCTTTATTGATGACAGAGGAAGAGCAACGATGGTCGGTTTCGAGCAGACCGCAAAGGAAATCGGTCGGCGTCGGGCCGACCGCAATGGAAACCGGCCAGATTCGTGCCCGCCATGAAGGAAACTGGCCTCACAAAGGCCATCAGGTTGCCAGATGGGCGCGACGCCGTCGCATCGCACAGAGAACCGAGCCATGGCCAGGCGGGCCGTGGTGATGCCGGAGGGGCGTGGTGCCGTCACACTGCACTGAAAGATGGATCTTCATCCACATAGGTCGCGGCGGTCAGACGGGTAGAGAGTGGTTCCGTCGCACAGCGCCGAAGAAGAACAGTGGCCATAGGCCACGATGGACAGAGGTGGGAGGCCGGATGAGCTAGCCGCCAGTGCGCGCTACAGGCGGTACCCAAAGGGTCCCGCGGTGACCGAGCTGACACCACGCGTCGGTCATTGAGGAAGACTGGGTGTGTAACCCCCCCCCCCCATGCATGGCCCTCCATGACACACAGGCCAACTAGCAGGGCCACGCGAGCCAGCCAGCCGGGCCACGCGGGCTGCCTTCTGGCCAGGCCGGGCCACCCTCGGGTCAGGCTGCCCCCTCGGACTAGGCCGCCTTCGGGCCAGGCCGTCCACTCAGGGTGGGCCACCCACTCGGTTCGGGCCTCCCCCACAGACTGGGTCAGACCCGCAGACTAGGTCGGACTCCGGTCTGGACCCGGGTCGGGTCGGGTCTGTCTGATTGGGTCGAACCAGACCCAGACCCGCTTTGCCATATTTCCACCTTTTCGTCTATATCTTGGGCTACAGGTGTCTGATCGACGAACCGTCTATGATGACATAAAGCATTGAATGATACGGTACTTTTGGAATACCCTACTTGAGGTTTTGGACAATTATGAGGTACATTTTGGTTGGTTAGAGACTAAAAACCAACTGGGTCCCTCAAACCAAAATGCCAATAACTAACAAACCGGGCGTCCGATTGACACACCGTCTGTTGCATTGAGATCCCTATAACGAGGAGGACCATTGAGATACTATTATGCGGAATTTAGTGATAGTTGGAGTTTCAACCCATAGCTCATGGAGCGGATCCTTTTGGAGACGAGTGAGCAGTGTACGGAGACTTAGTAGTTGGCTGAGACCTGATGACTGTTGACCTTTTGAATCGGAGTGTTTCGACTAGCCCAGTGGGAAACTCCTCTGTGTGACATGGAAGACCCATAGTGGGGAGCGCCTCTGTGTGACGTAGCAGACCCATGGTACTCGACAGGAGGCGTACCTCAGCAGGCTAGAAGGGGGAGCACCTCTGTGTGATGCGGCGGACCGACAGTGGGGAGCGCCTCTGTGTGACCTAGCAGACCCATGATACTAGACAGGAGGAGTACCATAGTAGTCCACGAAGGTGGGAATTTCCTCTATGTGACGCGGAAAGCCCACAGTACTCTATAGAGGAGGAGTACACCATCATCTGATATTCTGACAGTTTGATTATGGATGTTATTTGCTACTACCCCACGAATTAAATTCTGGCTTGAGCTGAGTGAGTGACTTTTGTGTTTACTTCATGATTGAGATGGGATACTAGATAACTTAGGTAAATGTATGGGAATATACCTAAGTAATAGTTTTATGTTGTTTCTTTACTTTGTGCTAATCCTTGTTGGATATTGTGAGACCTTGAGGGTCTCAGGGTCTCTAATGAGTATCGTTATACTCACCCCTGTATGGGATATTCCCACACCTCATTGTGTTGGTCGCAGATGACCGAAAACGCTGACTAAGGCGGAGAGTAGCAGGACTGGACGATACCCGGAGTGGACCACTTAGAGTGACGGTGCACGGAGCGGAAAGATGGACTTGGAGTGTTGAGGAGGCCATCTGAACCTACCCTTCAGGTAGGAACCTCGGATGACGACCCAATAGCTAATTTACTTGCTTTCAATTATACATACTTTCAGTTGTACCTGTACTTTATTGTTGTTCTTGTATTTCAGGCCCCTTTTACTTTCCATCACTTCTTCTGTATACATTATTGCTTAGTGTTTTGCTTCCAGTTGTGTACACTGATTGTGTGTGTTTACTTTTTATAAAGGAAATTCCTTCCCAGCTTAGGGATTTATGCTTTTGGTTCTAGTCACCAGCCACTGGCCTATGGAAGGTGGGATTGGGGTAGTCACGGAACGGGTCCTAAGGACGGGTCATGACACTACCTACATACCCAATACCACGTGTGCCCACCTGAGCATGCTCCTGTGGGCATAATAATGTCGCCTGGATTGAAATATCCTTCCTATGTGATACCTATTAGAAAATAGTTCTTCTTTTTCTTTAATGTTTTGTGTCTTGGTTGGATCCCATGAATGGTTGATCCTTTCTCCCATAACTTCATGGTCGTGTTATCCAACCCAATTAGCTTGGATGGCCATGTTTTTTTGTATATTCTGATAAATAACAACAATTGGCCAATATCTCATATATTTTCAAACAGACTATAATGTCTTATTAATAAAGTATTCATGTAAATAGTTAGTTTTCTCATGGTATTATTTAAATAATCCTGAAAATAAATATTAGTATATTCTTCTTCAACATGTTTTAAATATTGTAAACTCATTAACACATGTCTTTTTCAATGAACATCACTTCCAAAATCATCAAAATAATGATCTATAAATATTGAAAACCTTTTTCAATAAACAATTTTATGTGTTATTGACAAAAATTTATAAGAAATTTTCATTTTCCTCAATAATCTCCATATTTCAATTTTTCAGTACCAACAAACAATTCCTAATGTTAACTTCTGAATTCAATCACTTTCTTCTCCACCATATTTATAATAAATTAAATGGTTTTTAGGGGTACTCATATCAAATCAAAGAATAAAAACACATTATTTCCCTAAGAACATATATTTTATTTACTTAGTTCTTTGTCTATGTGGGATAACTCACTATTGAAAATAAGAGTGATGTTTCCAAGCCATAAAATTTCTCATTGATGAATATTGATCTATGGTTCCAGCCTCAATATAATTTATAATTTTCATTTCTAGGGATATCTAAGAATGTTTTTTAAGATATTTCATAAACCCATCATCGAAAATATATCAAATCATATCATGTGAATAAAAAATTACTCCCCCTGTAACTCATTTTTCACAATGATGAATCACTCCTCCTTCAAAAGTAGTTTTACTTATTAATGGAAGATATTCAAATGTGGTGATAATACCTTAGAATCATCCTTTATTCATCTAAAGTGATTTAATTCATTCCTCATCAAGAAAATAGTCATTCTTAATGATGTATAACTTTTTCTACTTCAATTTCATATATATGAGTTCATATTAATGTATAATGGAATAAATAGGCTCCTCTAATGTTTCAGATTACATATTGATGCTGAGGATTCCCTCTCATACTTTTCATCTTCTTCCACTTAGGCTCATCTATATATGATCCTTCCACTTATGTCCTTAAATAATGACTTATTTATTTTTCATCATCTTTTCACAATTATGATATGGATTTCTTTTCCTCCTCAGCACTATAATCATTTCATTGTGCATGCCACATCTTCTCCAAGATGTATTCTTAGTTTGAAAGTGTTTTAAAAAATGTCTTTTGTCATTTTATGTTTTTTGAAACCTTTCACAATTCAAAATTTTTAATTTTTAATTTGTAGAGGAATATCCATCAACATTAAACTCATAAAATGTCACCACTTTCTTCTTTTATTCCCTAGAAATCTTATAATATTGGTTTATTGGTTTATCCTTCTCTAATTCATTGGTTATTCTAACTTCTCTTCTAATTTTAACATTGAGGAATATAACTACATGATATAACTCTTCATTTCTCATCATTGTGTCTTTCATAAAATATTTTTCCTAAAACATCATTCATGAATTTAAATTTTTTGTGTGCTTATAGTTTTGATGATGTATTGTTAAAATGACCATTTTCATTAAAATTAGATCTCATCTATTTAGCAATGATCTCCCTTGAATGATTCTCACTTCTGGGTAGTGACATGTTATATTAACATGATAAATCATTATAACTACACACACTATAACACCAATTGTATGCTCTAGAATATGATCTTTTATAATTATATTATTTTCTTAATGAATTTTTTTATTATTTCCTTTTCACGGACATTGGTTTTTATTCTTGGGAGGAAACCTTGGTAATGAATTAGGCCAATTTTTCATTATATAAGATGGTTTATTATTAAGTACATTGTCCCTGACTTATTCATTCATTCCTCTTAGACCTTAATTGTAAGAGATGATAGATATACATTGGGACTAATTATGAGGAGAATAAACTTGTATATATTGTCCCTTATTCTAAAAATATTGCGATGAATCATCTTCATGTTCAACTACACTAGTGAAGTATTTTTTTATCATGTTTAATGCAGTTTGTTTTAAAATTGAAATATATTGTTCCTCTGACAATTCTTCCTATTTATAAACATTCTTTTAACCATGATCATTGACCATATTCTAAAATTCATCTCACATCAAACTATTTTGATTTTTTATTCAATAATTGTTAAATATTCCTAGTAATCCTTTTCATTGCATTCTAGTTTTTCTTTAATAGATTTCAACATTCCATCTATCTCATCTATCTTCATATAATTTTCCATTATTTCATGAAAATTTGTCTCTTATTTCCTGCTACATTATTTATTATCAAAAATAATTTTTTTTTGTTTTTTCCTTTATTATACTTCTTCTGATTCATATTTTTATCAATGTTATCTTCTATATTTTATATTAAAACCCATTGTAGATTAGTCCTCTCATCAACTTTATCACTTTAAAATATGTCTCGGTATTTTTTTCTCTTCATATAAGACACATATGATTCTAGAAATAGTGTCAATATTTTAACTCACAATATATTGATGAAGATTCATCTATTTAACTTCTCATAATTTTCCACCTCTTGTGAGTTAACCCGCTCTTATTATTCTTCCACTTAATTTATTGATACTTCTTAACTACATGATATGTGTATTTCTCAATAAACTTCTTTAGTAGTTCCAAGAAAAGTGTCCACTAATGTGGAAATTCCAACGTTTTGGTGATTTTTTTATATTTTATTTTTGTCTTACCCTTATGAAAATTCCTATAAATAAAGAAAATACTTGATTCAAATCCTATCCAGATTCTACATCCATATAAACACGTGATTCTAGTTCTAAATTGATTTTATATTTACATTTTATCATGGGTTAAAAGGAAATTTCATCTCATGTATTCATCATGAAAGATGTTTATTTTCTCATTTCATAAGATATTAAGATATTATGAATTTCATAAAATGATTTATCAGCTCAATATTCAAGATAAGAAATATTTAGATAAAATCTATCTAGAATGTTTCTCAGAAACATCATCATAATGGATGAGTCATCTATATTCTCACCAATGCATTAAATGATTCCCATTTTTACATGTAATCCTTCAATAAACACTTACATCATCACCCATTTTCATACCACTACATCTTCTTCTCTATTTTTGAAAACTATCTTCTTTAACCTTTTGATTTCTGTAAAACTTTCTTCCTATTTTATCCCATATCTCCCTAGAAATTTGGAGACCCATCACTTTAGTGTAAAAAATTTATGATACTGCCCTCACATTATCATTTTTAGCCTTTCCATCCATATCTATGTTCCCCATATTCTCAAAATTCATTGGACTATTCTCATAACAGGGTGGAAATCCAATTGTAATTGGATCTTTCACTTTTACCCCAAGTGAAATGAGATATTATATCATCTTATTTCTCAAGAAATTATTATTATAAAAATTGAAAATTAGAATAACAATATTGTTTATTGAATTCATGTTATCCATTACTAAACATATTTTGTATCTTTCAAATGTGACATTCCCTCTAATAGCACTTGTAAAGCTCGTATTAGTGTGGGATCACTGAGTGGTGGAGGGGTGAATCTTTTATCCTTTTCCATTTTATAATTTTTTTTCATTTCAATTATACCAATGTGGCCTGATAAATCCTTGATCCACTATTCATGTGATTCTAATACTCACCTTGAATATTATTTTAAATCAAATAAACAAAAAACAAGGATTTACATAGTTTGGTACAAAGTCATACTCTTTGATTGGTTGGTTATTCCTCAAACATTGATTTTATACTATATCAAAAGGTGATTGTATATATTAATTGGTCATTTTACCAATTAAAATATGATTATACTCCCTATGTCAAATGAACATTCATCATTTGGTTATACCCTCCAATAACACCTTATTTTATAGTTATTGGTTAATCACTCCAGTCACAACCATCTCGTAATAGGTTATACACCCAGCTATAGACCTCCTCTTCAAATATTCCAATCCACTATAAAAATATCCATTTTATAATCCCCATACATTATCATTCTGGGTTAAATTTTCTCATGTACAACATAGTAACCCTTGTAGAGATTCTAGGTTTTCTCAAACAACATCTTATCCAATTATATAATCAACTTCTTTAGTCATTTGAAATGATCATGAGAGAATTTATTCTACTCTTTGATGATTATCCAGCCTCAGTATTCATCTTGGTTTGATTAAAAAAATGTATTAGGATCTATAAAAAAAATCTTGAAATTCTACTCAACTTTTATATTTATAGTATTTGAATATTATTCTCTATATTTGAATGCCTGTGATTCTCTTTATTTATGGGGTCTATTACTTCCATTTGAATATGCAGTGGTACATTATTTCTTCTCTATCATTATAATTTTTCACCAAACATATGTCCTTAATTTCATTAAAATATCCAAATTTTATGCATCATTAAAACATATTTTTAAAATCCCAATGGACATTGAATATTTTAATCCTTTGAACATGGTTTCGAAAAATACATTAATATATGGGCTATTATGAATCTTCATGCATCATTTTAATCACACAAGAAATAGAGAATATCATATCATGTTTCAGTATATAATCTTTATGATCAAATAAAAGTATCTATGGAATGAGATAATTCTCTCACAATAATTTCATTCAAATTTATTTATTGTTGTATGATCTCTTATGGTGTACTAATCTATCATTGGTTTTACCATTTATTCATGGGTGTATATTATAGTGTTTCCATCATCTATATGATTTTGTATACTCCAAATGTCATGATCAACATGAACATTAATATCTCCATGAGGTGTAATGTCATGTGCTACAATGTCTCCCATATTAATAGAGATATTTCTTGAAATCCATTACTTTGTCGATTTTGAACCCTCAATAGTGAATAGTAAAGATTTGATGTAGCAATTCAAACATTCATGGAGCTTATGTCAAGTCATGACTTACAATGGAATATCTATTAATGTGTTTTGAAGACTGAAATTGAGTTGTGCTTCCTATGAGGTATAATATGATTGATGTATCAATCAGATGGATCAGATTCATCTCTTCAAACAACACATGTTTTATACATGCGTTATGAGATAGATAAATAGTTCATGAATTCAAGAGTCCAACTTAAAATCTACAAAATATTTTTTGATTCTATATAATAATATATTTTTCATTGAATTTACTATCCTTTAATAGGTTTAGAACCCAAAAAAATCTTTACATATGGGCTTACATGGGTTGGGCCTCACCAACACTAGCCCACCTATTGATTCCCATGTGCTCTCACCAAAGTATGCTCCGACTAGGCATTTCCTACCCAACGTACTTATAATTCCCCTCATGTTTGCTCCCTATATGGTTTATTCCACCTTCCTCTATTATTTTGGTTAGCATGGTAAGCTCCCATATGTGGTTGGTCCTTTCTCCTAAATTTTCATGGTTGAGTCGGGCTAGTCAGTTAGCCTAGTTTTCCTTGTTTTTTGTATACTCCTAGAAATAACAATATTTCACCTATGTCTCGTATAATTATAGCATAATAAAATGTATCCTTTAATAATTATTCATCCAATTACTTTCATTAGTCATTTTACTCTTCTAATCCCCATTAACATTTATATCTTCATGGCCCCCATCAACTTGTTTTAAACATTATGACTTCCATGGTACATGTCTTTCTCAATAAATATCACTTAAAAAATTATAACATGTAAGATATTTAATTATTGAAATACTTCATCAATCACCAATGTCATAGCTTATTAAAAAAATAATCAAAATTGGTCTCCATATTAATATAACAATCATATCATATAAATTATTTTTATGAAACCACTAAATTCCACAAGAGTAAATTAAAAAAATAATCCATTCTAAATATAAATAAACAATATTTAGTACTATCCATATAAAAAATATATAAATATATTATTGAATTTAAAATGGATAATCAGGATCCTTTATATAAAAAACTCCCATTTTTGAAAAAATATTATTTACTATATGAAGGCCTTGTTTTCCATGGACTGCCTATATTAACAGTATTACATACAAAAAAATTATTTTTATATTCTGAATCATTATATATCTTGACAAATAAATGTAATGATAAATGTTCATCTCTATATCCCTTTAACGAAATTAATATTTATGGGAAGTTATATAATTTAGGATTTTGGATGAGGATAAGGGGGGAAATAAAATCTCGTGCATCCAAAATTATAAACCACACAAAAAATAATTAAATTAGGATAGAAATATATTTAAATTTTTTTTACCATTTTCAGAATAAATAAAACAAGAAACCTGTTTATTCTTTATATGTGAGAGAAAATTAATAAAACATAGAAAATAAGAATAAAATTAAATAAAATATCATGTATTTATAAAATGGAAAAAATGGACCTGACTTGAAGTAAAGAAAAACCTATCAAATTTTATGAAATCATGAAAAAAAATCTCAATCTTGTTCATCAAAAAGACACAATGTAATATAAAATGTTTCATAAAAAAGGAAATATTTGATGGATACATATATTCTTAAATAATATTTAATTATATTTGAAGTTAAAATTAACCACTTATATAAAAATATTAAAATTAACTAAATATGTGAAAACAAAAATTTAATGCATATTTTTAATCAAATTTCCATGTTTTTGAGTGTTTTGTCAGGAAATTAATCCATGGGTTTTGAGGTTTTAATAAATAATGTGTAATAATAACTATATAAGTTGAATGGTTTAAAAGTAATAAAATAATTTTTCTTCTTAATTTTGAATTAGGTTTTCAAATAATTATTTATTTTATTGAATTTTTCTTAATTTTTAGAACACTTTTTATAGGTGTTTACAATATAATTTATTGCAAGACATCCTTCCCTCAACTATAAAATTTAAAAAAACATATCCAACCCCCTAGGGGCCATCTTACCATGTATGTACAAAGGAAGGAATGGTCAACTACAATGGATAATAGGTGATGAACTCTGTGCGTAGGTCGCCCATGGGTGGTGAACTCTGTGGGTGTAGAGTAAGCTTAAGGGCTCAGTGTGAGGTTTGTGTATATGCAGTCTGTATATATATGTGTGTGAAAGTTTCTTCTAGAATCCCACCCCGATGAGGGGTTTTTGATGGACACTCTGGCATCAATCCTTATAAGTTATAACCTAATGTTTGGGCAATTTGAAGTAGGATTAGTGCTCGTTTGTACTCCTTCACTCCGCCTCCACTCTCTGCCTCACTCTACCGTGAATTATTCACCAGATGTCACTGAAAACCCATTCCACCACTAAAGAACCTCCATGGAAGCTACAACATTAACTCATCTCTAGTACCACCTCATATTTTATCACCCATGAGCACCTCAAAGACATTAGAGGTCTCCTATGGCTAGTTTGAAGGTAAGAGGTGTTGTGGGAGAATGTACCACCCACTGCCGTCTCATGCCACTACTATATGTCATGCCACACCTCCTGAAGCTCCAGACATCCAAAAAATCCATCTTATCAAATGGGAATGAATTTTCCACTGAAGAATGGTAGTGGAACTTTCAGGGAAACTCGTAAAATCGTATAAGTTTGCAGATTGACTCATCCCCTTCGAATTAACTCGGCTAAATAATCGATTTGCTACAGAATCTGCTTCAAACGCTCGAATTCGGTGCAAAATATCTTACCTAGGCATACTCTCCACATCTATCATGTGAGATCCCAATTTTTTTTTCAAATTTAAGGGTTTTTAATTGGATTCAACCTGATTCACCTCGCATCGATAGGGTTTAATTTCTTCCCATCTACTCGGAATTGCCTCGCTCGCAACAACAAATCTACTCCTCTAGCAGTGCCTCACACGAGACTGTTTTTTATCTCAACTACAATTCTTGAAAATTGTAGGTCATGACTCTTTTATAATGACATTAGCTCAATTTTCAACACAAATTTCAGCTCTTCCCAAATCATATTCTAGAAAATACCCCCAAAATCTGATATTGGTTTTTCCTGTGTGAAAATTTAACAGGGAACAATTTATCAGGTCCCATTCCCGATGAACTCATTCAGAAATAAAACAATGGATTTTTTTCAATAAGGTCTAAACATTTTCATAACCATAAAATCCTAATGAATATTATTTATGTCTTTATCTTTACAGAGATGAAGTTTTCCAATACATGAAAGTTTCAAATCAATGATTTCAATTTTAAAATCTGTTAACTGCATTTGATGGTAGTGTGGATGGAAATATGTGCCCAACAACCAACTGAAAGTGCAAAAACATAGGTAATAGAAATAATGAAACTAGAAAATACATTATAAATCTTGTTGTTATGCTATTATGAGCATCATTTTCAAAAGTTTTCATTATTTTTGGTGTATTGGGCATCCACTTATTCCTCAAAAAGAGAGACCCATGTACAAAATATTTTTCTAGACAACATTGTATCATTTTTAGATTGAGAAGATACTCCATTTATTTTTATATCAGCATTATTTTTTCAATTCTCAGCTACAAATTTTTCACCCTCTATCAAAATTTCTATGGAATCAATAAGAGATGAATGATTATGATTTTTGAGCATTAATAATTTATTTTGGACTTTTTTTGTAAGAACTATTTTCTTCCTTGACCCATTTGGCTAGCTTAGCCTATGTTTTTGAGTTGCGGTTCCAACTCCCTCAATGCTTTAGCCTCACCGTCTAGGATATGGATAATTATTCTTGTACTCTTTATATAAGGCCCCAGCCTTAAACCTTACTTAATATTGAATTAAATGAGTAATTCACATTGAGGATCCTTTTAGGTTTAGAGTTTTAGAAAATTAGGACATAACTATTACATCTCAAAAGATTACAAAGTAGTATCTTCCACTAAATTTCCATAAAATAAAAACTCTTAAAAATAAACATGTCTAGTTCCATTTTTTTGGTAGCATGACTTTCCCTTGATCCCATCCTTGACCCTATTCCACGCTAAGTCCTGTGAAAAACATTTCAAAAAATTGGAATGAGCATAAAAAGCTCAGTAAGGGATACACAAAGAATGGAAACTATTAGTTTTTCAAAACAACAAGTAAACCATGTATACTTTATCAAAGTAATACTTTTCACCTTTTTGAAGTAGTAAAAACTCTTCACTGAATAAAAGTTCATTACTTACCCTTCTATAACTAATAGATTACCATAAAACCCATATAAAGAACACATAACATATAAAGGTAACTTAGGACATAAACATACTTATGTGGAATAAACATAAGGTCCACTTATACACATATCACTTAATGGAATAGCCATTCGGCCAACTTCCATACATACTTAATGGAATATCCATACGGCCGACTTCCATACCCAATGCATTGGAGGTTATAACGTAACCACCCGTCCTGGCATTCACGGCACCACCCGTCATATGGTTTATCACGTAACCACCTGTAAAATGTCCAAGTACCATAATTACACATAAAATATTGAAAATATAAACATTTCAATAACAATATTTCCTTTGCAATCACAACAGGTAATTCCAAGATATCAATCCATTTTCAAAAACCATTTAAAAGTGATTTTTGAATCAAAGTGTCCCATACCACTTTGAAGCTTTTATTGGAATTATAATTTTAAAACATTAATGTACATATAAATAAATACTAAAAACCATTTTGAAAACATGGACATTAAAGATAATGATTTAGAATAATAATTCATTAAAACATTTAAAACGATATTTTTGTTAAAGAGTTTTTAACAAAATGAGAGACTCTTGAATACATATAATAGTGGAATAACATTTAATCCAAACTTTATAATATCATGAGAATAAATGGATTCATGATATAATATGTCAAAAGACAGTATACACACCATATAAGAGTGAATTGGTTCATAACAACAATAAAGTCTCAAAAGAAATGTAAAATGAGATGAAATCCATTATAAAGAAGGTATCCTTAAAATTAGGATAAATCAATCTCATAATTATGTGTGACAAATATAAATACACCCAATATAAGTGGATATTAAGTGTAAAACAATCAAATGTTATTCACACATATTCAGAGGATGACATATTCAATAACTACATGTTGAACCCAAAGAAATCGAAATTGGGTTAAGAAGTTCACTTGGTAAAATTCGACAGCCTAACGGCGTCACATAAAATTTTAAAAAAAGGGTTGATGAGAGAGATAAAGGGGATATCATCACTTGGGCATAAAATTTACATAAATAATGATATAGAAGAACATATCCCAACATAATAGTATGTCAATTAAAAGACATAACAAAAGATTTCTTTTAAAAAGAGGAGGGTGAAAGGTTCCCTTAACGACATGGGTATCTTTCAAAACATACACCCCATGAATGAAGGACAATACAACATTGATGTAAATACTCATAAATGAAAGTATATTACACAATGAGTAAAATAATGTGCAGTACATACAACACTCAAAGGAAATTGTGACAAATGTAGCATAAATCTCACGGGAATAAAAGTGAGATGAAAAATCCCTTACGAAAACTCGACAGCCTAACGGCGCCACATAAAACATACAAAAATGGATTGATGAGATCAAATAGGGTATCTCATCATATTAACATAAAGTTTATAGAAAGAGGAGTATAAAATAACATCCCCCAACATAACAAAGTGGATCATAAAAGAAGTGACAAAAAGGAGAGTACTTAAAAAGAAAGAGAGAAGTTAGATCTCTTACGAAAATTCGGCAGCCTAAAGGCGCCACTCAAAACATCCAAAATGGATTGATGAGAGAGAATAGGGTCTCTCATCCTATGAACCTAAAAATTACAGTAAGAGTAATATAAAAGAACATACCAATAACAAGAAAGATGATCTTTAGAAGGAATGACATAAAAGTGTGTACTTAAAAAGAAAGAGAGGAGTAAGATCCCTTAGCTCGGGTCCGACTTGACTCGATCGTTCTTTAACGTCCTGAATAATAAACTTGAGTTAATTTATATTTGCTTAAAAAACTTTTTCAAGTTCATTATTCCTTTTATATCACTTATTTCCATGTTATAAACATTATATAATCATTTAAGTTAATAATGTTTGTTTTGTCGATAATTGGTTCTTAAGTCGAAAGTGGACTTCTTACAATTACATGTTGTTCGTGTGGTCAAAGGTTATTTATATCCAAAATGAAATTCCTGATTTGGATATCATATATATCATATATATCTAGAATATATACATGTATTTGTAATATCATATAATCATTTAGAGGTAAGAAATGAAATGCATCATTCATGGAGACGGTAAGTCGTACGTACGCATGAACGCTACTTTCATTTATTTTTCATATTAATGGAATGAAAACTAAATGAGAGGTATTTATATTATAATTATATAATTATATTCACCATTTAGACGTATCATTAATCATATATATCCATTATATACATGTACTTATAATAGTACATTACATTTGGGGATAAGAAATGAAATGCACCGTTCATTGAGACGGTAAGCTGTACGTACGCATGAATGCTACTTTCATTTCTATCTCATACTTTAATGGAAATAAATAATAATTATATAGAGGAATATTATAATTCCAGTATAAAATCATATATAATAACATAAAATCAATCCTTTATACGTCCCACGTATGGCATTAACGAATCACATCACTTTGAGGGGGCGGTAGTCCGCACTTCCAAAAATGAAGATATCGCGTATACCCATAATGGTAGCCATAAAGGTAAGCCACAAATGAAAAATACAGAAGCTTAAGTAAAACATAAACATATTAAATATCATATATAAATATAGTGACATCTTAATGGCCACCCTTGAAGGTGTTATATGAGTGTTGAACCATCATCGTTTTGTGAGGCAGAAATTCGCCATCCACAGAAACAGTATGTTCTTTAACCATTAGATGTAGGTGTGTGTAATTGTAGCTCAAATACTTCTTATAAAAACATCCTAGTATATTAAAGATACTGGAGTTGTTACAAAATAAATGAAATAAAAGAGTTTAGGGGGTTGGAGAGGCAAAATAAAACAAAAGGACTCAAGTGAAGACATTACCTTAAAATCGGGTAACTCACTTTGGTTTGAGCTCAAAGGCTTCTTTGGGAAGACTTCTGCCCAAAGTGAGGCTTCAAGGAGTAATAGAGGGAAGTGGAGAGACAAAATGGGAAGGGGTTGGCTGGGCCAAAGCCTTTGGGAGTGTGGGTAAGGAGGTAGATGTGGGGGCCTTTATAAGAGGAGAGGAGGGGCACTCTTGGAAAGTAAAGAAAAGTCACTTTATTTTAAAATGATATTCGGATTTAAGAGGTCCCACATTGATATAATTTGAGGATAAGGTGATAGGGGTTCGCAATCAACTCATCCAATAAGTTTTGGACATGTTTAGGTCTTAGATATTACATTATCTTTCCATTTTATTTAAATCGTTCAATAATGAGGTCATCGCTGCATCATCATGATGTCATAAATAATTTAATTTATTTAACGTCTCAAAAATTATAAAAAAATACTATGATGTAGGAAATCGTTTTAGCTTTCCAATGACTATTTATAGTCAAAAATATGACTTGTATAACTCCATGTAAAAAATTGTTTTATTAAAACATATCATGTTTGTGTCATTTTTACTTTAAAATTAAATAAAAAGGTATTTATGTCATTTTCCAACCAAAGTGGATCCATGGGGTCCCCAAGTTGACCCATGGATTTTATTGGTCGGCCATGACACATAAAATGAGGGTAGGACATGTGTCTACGTCATTTCATTTTATTAAACCATTATTCTTACCTTAAACTACACTAAGTACTTCTAATCACGATTAAGAACTTAAAAGTTACTATTCACCAAAAAATTATTTTAATCACATTGAACCACATTTTACTTCTTAATGACAACCATGTATGTCGGATTTTTGAAATTCAAAACACAGAAGTGGTAAATTTTTATTTAAACGAAAAATCAATTTTTATAAGTACCACTTAGTGGTTTCACTATTCATAAAAAATTGAAGTTTTTCAGAAAAATCCAACAAATTAACCCTAAGATATATTTGATATTATGAATTCAAAAATGACGTCTATTTTAAAAAATTCAAAACATATAGTCACATTAATTAATTTAATAATTAATTCCCGTGGTCCGAGCAAATAGCGTGTTTTTATGAAACAATAAGTATCAAAAGATTGACACTAGTTTAAGTCTGATTTCAAAGTGAAATTAATTCCAACAAACACTATTGGATTTAATGGTAAAAATATATTCTAATTTCACTTTAAAACCAATTCAAAAGATAATTTAATCATATAAATAAATTAGTTTAAAAAGAGGTTTTGAATTAAAATACAACTTTTTACACTATTCATTAAAAAAAATGAACTTTATCGGAAAGATACCAAAAATTTACACAAAGTAAATTTTGAGGTCCCGATTCTAAAGAAGAGTTTTATTTGGTCCAATAGAATGTATAAGAGTGAACAAAAATATATTTAATGACAGTTCTCCATCAAAAGGCGATAAGTGAACCTTTAGTGAAAACAATGGCATATACGCCTAAAATTGAATTCTTTCCATATATTAAGCCTTTATATTTTATTGGATAAATGTAAAAACATTTAAAAACATATATAATCATATTTTAGTTATTTCTATCCATTCCCGCCAATATAATGGCTACATGTTAACTACCATTTCAAATAATATTATTTTAGTATTAGAGTGCAACGTAAGATTCCAAAGAAACTTGTTGTTGCATGTTGGGTACGCCATCGAGCATAGCGTCCCCTTTAAAGTCATATTAATATTTTATTTAAAAATATGGATAAATATGAAAATGTCATATTCTTTATTTACCTGGGGTGTTACATCCTTCCCCCCTTTTGGGAATTGCGTCCTCGCAATTTTTAAAATTGAGCTTGGAAACATCCTTGAAAGTCCCACATCGGAACAAGAGTCGGTAAAACAATCACTTTAAAATAAATAAAGATAAGTATAGAGGTCACCCGAGTTAACTCGTAGTAGGATTCCGTGTTGGAAGACATGGACATGAAAGAAAAATAAAAGGGTCATGTTCTTGAGGGAGAGTGATAGTAAACATGTCTAGGAGAAAGTTAACCATAAGAAAATCCCAAACTAGTGATGGGTTAAATGGTATTCGATTCCCCAGTAGGAAAAGTTAATAAACAACATTTTTGTTTTAAGTTACTTTTTATTGAGAAATTTATTCATAAGGAAACATAATCACTTATCATGTTGACTTTCAACTTTTATTAGATTCCTTACACAAACTCATATTTTCTCCAAAAGACGAGTATTTAGGAAGACTTGTTCATATTAAGAGTACTATAATCAAATTCTAGAGAATAACCTAATCCGCCAAAGAGAAATATATACTTCCCATGTCTTTAGGCTTTAACCATAACCAAAACCAAAAAGGTTAGTACAAGATCAGATAATCCAGAAAAGGATAACCCTTTAAAAAGAAAATCTATGCCTAATCTCCAAAATTTGTCCAACAAAACCCAAAGTTCAACGAGGACCATACGATAAACAATTTGTCCATAAAATTATTCAAAGTAAACCAAACTAAGATTGAAACCCAAATATTTTAAGGATTTAATCACATAGTCTTCCACGGTACAAATTAACTTTTATCTCTAAATAACATCAGTTGCTCTTAAATTCTCATATTGAAAAGTAATTAACCTAATCACATATCCTCCGTGATAGGTTAATCATTTCCATAGATACACCAAAATAAACTTACTCTTGATTCCTAAAATCATCTAAATAAAAAGAAACATTAAAACTATCCAGGGACTTCACGTAGTCCAGTGGTAGGCGATAAATACCAGTTGCACTTTGGTTGTGGGTTCGATTCCCACAGCTTTTTCCGACGCGACGGGTTGTCACACGGTCTGCGTGTTTTCCTTTTTCCAAAACTATATAACTCTTAAAACATTCCCCAAAATGAGATAAAATCTTCGAAAAAATCATAACATATTTTAACCTCAAGTTTATCCCATGCCTTTCATTTTCCATCATATCATAGAGTAACCCATAATTACCTCAAAAGTAAGGATCATATAAAATCAAATGGATACCTTTATAATTATTACCTGAACTTCCACATCGATTGGTCATCTCGTACATGATGCATTATAGATCATACTAAGGTTCAAGTGGTTGATCATGACTCCTTGATAGTTGGTTTAGAACAACCACGAGTTTCCCCATTGAATCCTCCATTTTATCTAGTATCTTAATCAGAGAACCACCACAGTTTCCTTCAAACCTGTTGTCTCTTTGGTGCCTGCTAGATCCATCCACTCACTAAAAATAGAAATTTCAGTGTGAGTATATCAACAAAACCATCATGTACTAATGAGGAAGGTAAACACTAAGATATACTTACTCATTCAATTTATCTAAAAACTATGACTCTTTCTGAAATCCTAACCATTATGGTAATGTCACTTATTCTTAAAGAATACCCTAACCTCTAAAGTTATCTAAACCGACATTTGATACCAACTATAAGGCCACAGCCTTAAACCTTACGTAATATTGAATTAAATGAGTAATTCACATTGAGGATCTTATCAGGTTTAGAGTTTTAGAGAATTAGGACATAACCATTACATCTCAAAAGATTACAAAGTAGTCACTTCTACTAAATTTCCATAAAATAAAAACTCTAAAAAAGAAACATGTCTAGTTCCATTTTTTTGGTAGCATGACTTTCCCTTGATCCCATTCATGACCCTATTCCATGCTGAGTCCTGTGAAAAACATTTCAAAAACTTGGGATGAGCATAAAAAGCTCAGTAAGGGATACATAAAGAATGAAAACTGTTAGTTTTTCAAAACAACAAGTAAACCATGTATACTTTATCAAAGTAATACTTTTCACCTTTTCAAAGTAGTAAAAACTCTTCGCTGAATAAAAGTTCATTACGTACCCTTCTGTTACCAAAAGATTACCATAAAACCCATATAAAGAACACATAACATATAAAGGTAACTTGGGACATAAACATAGTTAAGTGGAATAACCATAAGGTCGACTTCCACACATATCACTTAATGGAATAGCCATTCGGCCAACTTCCATACATACTTAATGGAATAGCCATACGACTGACTTCCATTCCCCATGCATTGGAGGTTATAACGTAACCACCCGTCCTGGTATTCACGGCACCACCCGTCATATGGTTTATCACATAACCACCCGTAAAATGTCCAAGTACCATAATTACACATAAAATATTGAAAATATAAACATTTAAATAACAACATTTCATTTGCAGTCACAATAGGTAATTCCAAGATATCAATCCATTTTCAAAAACCATTTTAAAGTGATTTTTGAATCAAGTGTCCCATACCACTTTGAAGATTTTATTGGAATTATAATTTTAAAACATTAATGTCCATATAAATAAATACTAAAAACCAGTTTGAAAACATGGACATTAAAGATAATGATTTAGAATAATAAAACTTTAAAACATTTAAAACGATATTTTTGTTAAAGAGTTTTTAACAAAATGAGAGACTCTTGAATACAAATAATAGCGGAATAACATTTAATCCGAACTATATAATATCATGAGAATAAAGGGATTCATGATATAATATGTAAAAAGACAGTATACACACCATATAAGAGTGAATTGGTGCATAACAACAATGAAGTCTCAAAAGAAATGTAAAATGAGATGAAATTCATTATAAAGAAGGTTTCCTTAAATTAAGGATAAATCAATCTCATAATTATGTGTGAAAAATATAAATACACCCAATATAAGTGGATATTAAGTGTAAAACAATCAATGGTAATTCACACATATTCATAGGATTACATATTCAATAACTACATGTTGAACCCAAAGAAATCGAAATTGGGTTAAGAAGTTCACTTGGTAAAATTCGACAGCCTAACGGCGTCACATAAAATTTTACAAAAAGGGTTGATGAGAGAGATAAAGGGGATCTCATCACTTGGACATAAAATTTACATAAATAAGGATATAGAAGAACATATCCCAACATAATAGTATGTGAATTAAAACACATAACAAAAGAAGTCTTTTAAAAAGAGTAGGGTGAAAGGTTCCCTTACCGACATGGTTATCTTTCAAAACATACACCCCGTGAAAGAAGGACAATACAACATTGATGTAAATACTCATAAATGAAATTATATTACACAATGAGTAAAATAATGGGCAGTACATACACCACTCAAAGGAAATTGTTGAAAATGTAGCATAAATCTCACGGGAATAAAAGTGAGATGAAAAATCCCTTATGAAAACTCGGCAGCCTAACAGCGCCACCTAAAACATACAAAAATGGATTGATGAGATCAAATAGGGTATCTCATCATATTAACATAAATTTTATAGAAATAGGAGTATAAAAGAACATCCCCCAACATAACAAATAGTATCATAAAAGAAGTGACAAAAAGGAGAGTACTTAAAAAGAAAGAGAGAAGTTAGATCTCTTACGAAAATTCGGTAGCCTAACGGCGCCACTCAAAACCTCCAAAATGGATTTATGAGAGAGAATAGGGTCTCTCATCATATGAAAATAAAAATTACAGTAAAAGTAATATAAAAGAATATCCCAATAACAAGAAAGATGAGCTTTAGAAGGAATGACATAAAAGAGTGTACTTAAAAAGAAAGAGAGGAGTAAGATCCCTTACCTCGGGTCCGACTTGACTCGATCGTTCTTTAACGTCCTGAATAATAAACTTGAGTTAATTTATATTTTCTTAATAACCTTTTTCAAGTTCATTATTACTTTTATATCACTTATTGACATGTTATTAACATTATGTAATCATTTAAGTTAATAATGTTTTTTTGTCGATATTTGGTTCTTAAGTCGAAAGTGGACTTTTTAAAATTACATGTTGTTCGTGTGGTCAAAGGTTATTTATATCCAGAATGAAATTCCTGATTTGGATATCATATATATCATATATATCTAGATATACATGTATTTATAATATCACATAATCATTTAGAGGTAAGAAATGAAATGCACCGGTCATGGAGACGGTAAGCCGTACGTACTCATGAACGCTACTTTCATTTATTTGTCATATTAATGGAATTAAAACTAAATGAGAGGTATGTATATTTTAATTACAGAATTATATTCATCATTTATATGTATCATTCATCATATATATCCATTATATACGTGTACTTAAAATAGTACATTACATTTGGGGATAAGAAATGAAATTCACCGTTCATGGAGACGGTAAACCGTATGTACGCATGAACGCTACTTTCATTTCTATCTCATACTTTAATGGAAAGAAATAATAATGATATAGAGTTATATTATAATTCCAGTATAACATCATATATAATAACATTAAATCCATCATTTATACGTCCCACGTATGGCATTAATGAATCACATCACTTTCAGGGGGCGGTAGTCCGCACTTCCAAAAATGAAGATATCACATATACCTATAATGGAAGCCATAAAGGTAAGCCAAAAATGAAAAATACAGAAGCTTAAGTAAAACATAAACATATTATATATCATATATAAATATAGTGACATCTTAATAGCCACCTTTGAAGGTGTTCTATGAGTGTTGAACAATCATCGTTTCTTGAGGCAGAAATTCGCCATCCACGGAAACAGTATGATCTTTAACCATTAGATGTAGGTGTGTGTAATTGTAGATCTAATAATTCTTATAAAAACATCATAGTATATTTAAGATACTGGAGTTGTTACAAAATAAATGAAATAAAAGAGTTTAGGGGGTTGGAGAGGCAAAATAAAAAAAAGGACTCAAGTGAAGACATTACCTTAAAATCGGGTAACTCCCTTTGGTTTGAGCTCAAAGGCTTCCTTGGGAGAACTTCTGAACAATGTGAGGCTTTAAGGAGTAAGAGAGGGAAGTGGAGAGACAAAATGGTAAGGGGTTGGCCGAGCAAAAGTCTTTGGGAGTGTGGGTAAGGAGGTATAGGTGGGGGCCTTTTATAAGAGGAGAGGA
This sequence comes from Viscum album, assembly GCA_963277665.1. Classification (NCBI taxonomy): domain Eukaryota; kingdom Viridiplantae; phylum Streptophyta; class Magnoliopsida; order Santalales; family Viscaceae; genus Viscum; species Viscum album. The sequence continues at coordinate 1,543,045,013 of OY728153.1, read as the reverse complement.
GGGTCACTCATGGAAAGTAAAGAAAAGTCACTTTATTTTAAAATGATATTCGGATTTATGAGGTCCCACATGGTTATAATTAGAGGATAAGGTGATAGGGGTTCGCAATAAACTCATCCAGTATGTTTTTGACATGTGTAGGTCTTAGATATTACATTATCTTTCCATTTTATTTAAATCGTTAAATAATGAGGTCATCGCTGCATCCTCATGATGTCATAAATAATTTAATTTATTTAACGTCTAAAAATTATAAAAAAATACGATGATGTAGGTAATAGATTTATCTTACCAATGAATATTTATAGTAAAAAATATGACTTGTATAACCCCATGTAAAAAATTGTTTTAGTAAAACATCTCATGTTTGTGTCATTTTTACTTTAACATTAAATAAAACGGTATTTATGTCATTTCCGACCAAAGTGGCTCCATGGGGTCCCCAAGTTGACCCATGGATTTTCTTGGTCGGCCATGACACATCCAATGAGGGTAGGACATGTGTATAGGTCATTTCATTTTATTAAACCATTATTCTTACCTTAAACTACACTAATTACTTCTTATCGCGATTAAGAACTTAAAAGTTACTCTTCACCAAAAAATTATTTTAATCTCATTGAACCACATTTTACTTCTTAATGAAAACCATGTATGTAGGATTTTTGAAATTCAAAACACAGAAGTGGTAAAATTTTATTTAAACGAAAAATCAGTTTTTATAAGTACCACTTAGTGGTTTCACTATTCATCAAAAATTGAAGTTTTTCAGAAAAATCCCAAAAATTCACCCTAAGATATATTTGATATTACGAATTCAAAAATTAAGTCTATTTTAAAAAATTAAAAACATATAAGTCAGATTAATTAATTTAATAATTAATTCCCGTGTCATAGCAAATAGCGTGTTTTTATGAAACAATAAGTATCAAAAGATTGACACTAGTTTAAGTCTGATTTCAAAGTTAAATTAATTTCAACGAACACTATTGGATTTAATGGTAAAAATATATTCTAATTTAACTTTAAAACCAATTCAAAAGATAATCTGATCATATAAATAAATTATATTAAAAAGAGGTTTTGAATTAAAATACAACATTTTACACTATTCATTAAAAAAATGAACCTTATCGGAAAGATACCAAAAATTTACAAAAAGTAAATTTTGATGTCCCGATTCTAAAGAAGAGTTTTATTTGGTCCAATAGAATGTATAAGATTGAAAAAAACTATATTTAATGACAGTTCTCCATGAAAAGGTGATAAGTGAACCTTTAGTGAAAACTAGGGCATATACGCCTAAAATTGAATTCTTTCCGTATTTTAAGCCTTTATCTTTTATTGGATAAATGTAAAAACATTTAAAAACATATATAATCATATTTTAGTTGTTTCTATCCATTCCCGCCAATACAACGTCTACATGTTAACTATCATTTAAAATAATATTATTTTATTATTAGAGTGCAACGTAAGATTCCCAAGAAACTGGTTTTTGCATGTTGGGTACGCCATCGAGCATAGCATCCCCTTTAAATTCATATTAATATTTTATTCAAAAATATGGATAAATATGAAAATGTCATATTCTTTATTTACCTGGGGTGTTACATCTTTCCCCCCTTTTGGGAATTGCATCCTAGCAATTTTTAAAATTGAGCTTGGAAACATCCTTGAAAGTTCCACATCGGAACAAGAGTCAGTAAAACAATCACTTTAAAATAAAGAAAGATAAGTATAGAGTTCACCCGAGTTAACCCATAACAGGATTCCATGTAGTAAAACATAGACATGGAAGAAAAGGAAAAGGTTCATGTTCTTGAGGGAGAGTGATAGTAAACATGTCTAGGAGAAATTTAACCATAAGAAAATCACAAACTTGTGTGATTTATTGTTTTTTTATGTTATTGATCACTCTCTTATCTCTCTCATTCCAATTCTTTTAAATTTATTCAATTTATTTCTAAAACTAATTCTCATTATGTTTTACCATTGTTCTTATTTTTTATTTTATTTCATCTTATCTTATTACCACACTAACAAGTGATCTCTTACCATAATAAATGATTGGCTAACCCCAAGGCTTTCTTCAAGGATGGTCAGGGTGTTTTTGAATTTTTCGTATAGTTAATTTTACATTTGTAGTAGATATGAGTAGCATGCATGGGTGAGACGAATGTCTCCATTGTTGTGACTTTCTCCCATGATATGAAACTCATTCTATTTATATTCTTTTTTTAAGAATGTTTCCCTCTCTAAATTGGGTAACACATTTTACGATGGAGTTTAGTGGGTAAATGGATGCAACGACATTGCTAGAACTGTGTCCTAGAAGTTGGCACACCCTAGTCCTAGGTGTTTCATCAACCAATATTATAGGAGGAAATTGAATTTGGATTGCTTTAGCATTCAAATATTCTATAGCCACAAAATGAAACAAATTTACATCTATTATGATATTTCAGATTTGAATTTTCATAATAAAATAAAAAAATATTGAAGAATAATGATTTTACCCAAAAATTAACCCCAAAAAATTTCTTTTATTTCTAATTTTATTATTTTTATAATTACATGTTAGCATTAAATATAAATAATTATTTTTAATTTCAGTTAAATTATTAAAAAATTAATCAAAATCCCAAAAATAATATCTAATTTTTTTATAAAAAAACTTCAATAAAAAACAATTATTTTACATGAATCACATTATGTAACAGAATAAAACAAAGAAGCTCCTCAAGTGAGATTACCCGGGTTATTCACTATGCTGCACTAGAAAAATAATTTTCTTTTTCCATATTGTAAGATACATGTGCATTGAAACTAGAATCATTGTTGAGGATAAAATCAGCATTTCATCCAATTTTTATATTTTCACAATTTATATAGACTTAATTTCTCAATAAAAAAACCAAAAAAATGTTTTTCTATAATGAATTAAAATGAAAATTATTCTCCAAGGATAGATGAATACTCAAACGTGGATGAGTTCATAACTGAAGAACCCTGGTCAATAGAATACAGTATTTCAATATGGGATAAGCATGTATTTTTAGCCCGAACCAATTTAGAAATGAGGATGAATTCAAGGACCTCATCCACTATCCTAAGGAGACCCTTGTGCAATAAGTGGTTGAAGGATTATCGAGAGAGATAACAGTATTCTAAAAGTACTTCTTGGAAATTTAACAATAATTCTCTGAAACATTAGTTCAATAATCCTTATTTCTTTCAAAAACTTTTTACTAAGTTCCCCTAGAACAATTCCAGGAAAAAGTAAAAAAACACAAACTAAAAAATGATATTCAAGTCTTGGAGAGATTACGAAAGATCTACAAGGAAAAATGGATAGTATAGCTATATATTTCCAAGCACTATCAGATCAATTTAATCATGAACTAGATAATGAGCCACATGTGTTTCCTAATTTACCTATGTTGCCCATGGAGGATGACTTTCTTGTAGAGATACATGTGTGAGATTAATATGAAGTTGGTGAATTTGGGAATGAATGTGAGGAAATACTTGATATCACTATTGTTATGTTTAGTGTTTTGAACTGAACTGAAACAAGAGAAGGAAATTAATTTTTTTTCCTATTAGTTAGGCAGGTCGGTTTTAAAACTAAACATCCAAACATTCTATTTTCGATAGTTGACACTACGATGTGTCTTTTAAATAAATTTTATTAAATTAATTAAATTAAAATTAAAATAGAAATAATTTAAATGAAGGGTAAAAGTCTTCTTTATAACTTTGAAATATTCTATGAAATATTTTCAAAGTTAGACAAGGAGCCAGCATGGGGTTCCGAGACCTGTAGACCCTCAATGTTGATTGAGTAAAAATATTAAATTTATTTTATTCATATTCATGTGTGTTTTCTTTCAAAAAAAAGAAATAAATCTCAAATGATGCCTCATATGAGAAATATGAGGCCACTGTTTGGTCCGAAATGTCGGGATTATCCTAGGAAAGGTATAACCTTGATTTTATTCGGGTGTTTGGCACCCTAGAACATGATAATACCCTCATTAATTTTAATTAATTTATTATTCCAATTTTTTAGTAATAAATAATTAATGTCTCCCACATGGAGTGTTGTATCAAAAATTTGAGGCCACTGATAGTTCTGGAATATGGTATTTTTCCTAGGAAGGGTATAAATCTTGCGAACATCGGATGTTTTTTCAGATTGCACGTGATGAAAATTTATTTGGGTTATAAATATTTTTATTGAACAGTTATAAATATTAATAATAATTTTATTATTTTTTCACATTGAAGAAAAAAAATGAAATTTCACTAAAATAATTAATAAATCATGTAGTGGTTTAAATAATAATCAAGCAACGTAAAAATGTTATATTATTAATTGTTCCAATTAAAAACAAATCATCAATAAATATTAATTTAATAACTGTTATCATTTTAATTAATGGTTGTTGTTGTTAACATTTTATTGGTGTCATTGATGGGTTGTATTAAGTAATAATAATTTTAACTATAGTTATTATTATTATATTATGACAAAAACATTGATATGTAAATATATATGATATATATATGATATATATACATGTGTGGGGGTATATATATGAATATACAAATGTGTGTGTGTGTGTGTGTATATACAACACACAAACACACAAATATATATAAATGAGTGGATATTTATTTATTTTTGGGTTAGAAAAAATATTATTAATTTCCCACAAAAATGATTGAAACATCTCGGCTTAAAGCAACCTGGAGATTGTTTATGTTTTTAGTCCACATCTTTAAAATGAACTAGAGCGCGTGCATGTGCACCCTATTGCGGGTCCCGAACTACTATTAAAATTAATTTAATAACTACCCGAGCTTTATGTAAAATATTTTGTCACACCCTAAAACTGTGTTTGGGCTAAAAATAATTTAAATGAATTAAAAGAGAATAAAAATAATTTAAAGAAAATTAATGGAATTTAAAGAGTGATAAAACTAAATAATAAAATAGAAATGGTTGGAGAGAAATTAGAGACAATTAAAATGGGGTAAACACATTTTAATTAATTTTTTTATTTCATCCACCATTTTATTTTGATTTATTTATTTATTTATTTCCCTTTTTTCTCCTTTCTTTTTTTTTTACTTTTTTTCCTTTTTTCTGCTCCTCCTCTCCTCTCTCTCCCTCACGCCGCACCTCTCCTCTCCCAAGGTGGAACACCACCTTGCTTTCTATTTGGAAGATTTTCGCACCTCTATTATTCATCTGTTTTCTTCATCCTCAGGTGCACTGTAATCTTTAAGGTAAGGCTATTCATACGAAATTGGAATCGTAGAGTTTCATTGCGTATCCATTGTGTAGTTTTCTACAGAATGATTTTACCCTATTTTGGGGTTTTTCTAAAATCATTTCTTTTCTTGTGTTTCATATCAAATCAATGCCTACCAAGGATCATAGAATCATCTACAACAAAAAGGTAGGGTGCCTACTTGCTTTCCCTCTATTTTGTTGTGGTTTATAAAAATGCACTATTGTGCCACTAGTCGGTGCATATTAACTTTATACAAATTCACCCAATTTCATCAATTAAATTGTTTCACCAAATTTTTGCAGCCTTAATTATCTTAAATTAATTTTTTTTAATGGTTGATACAATGTCAGACACCCCTTTGTGTGTGTCGACATGTTCGATATTTTTTTTCCATTTTGTCGGGTATTTAGTTTAAATAACTATGTGGGTTGTGCAACACATTTTTATTGTAATTAAATTAAATAATTGGTTTTCATGGAACACAAACTTTGAATTGTTAGATCATTGGTAATTATTTGTTCATAACTATTTATTTATTTAAAAAAAGTGCATTATCTGCTTATATTGATATGTTATCTTTCCTTGTTAGGTTGTTAGGCTGCAATATTTAAAATATACCATGTGATGCATGGGTGTATCTGGTTAGTTTTCAAGCTGAAATTTCATAGGCTTATTATTTCATATCTGCTACTGTGAAAAATTAAATTAAATTCAGTGTTGGGAAAAGAGCTGGGTTCTGTATTAAGGGCCACGCATATACCCTCAGTTTCTGACTGTTACCACTACACGTCGGGGGGCAGTGTCGTTGGAAATTTCGGACTTAGACTTCTCAGGTAATTCTAATACTTATGAGTGACACTGGTTCCAAAAGGTCCCATTGAGACGAATTTTTTAGAAATGTGGCTAATCCAGCCTCAGATGAAACTATACCCCTTTTTGCGAGATCAGAATAGACTCATGGTAAAACCATGCCTCGAGCGATACATGGACATTTGAAATATTTCCTTGGATAGGCTCAGTGGTATTAGATAATTTTAAGTATGTTTCATAACAATACCATAGGGATGGTCTCAGACTCCAACTCTAAACTTGATCCATAATAATGATGCACTGAAGTTTTATGTTAATGCCACTTCGGGTCTCTTGAGAATTGTGATATTTTTCAGGTATATTGAAGAACACCTGGTTGACACATGATTAAGACCCCATGTTAGAGCACAAGCTTGGCAGTGTACCTCTTCCTTGTTTACCTTGTTTTCTAGGTTTCTATAAATATATGTATATGTGCATTAAACTTACAGGTACTTCTTTTAGATATCTGACTTAGGCCGAAGAAGGTGATTTGGGATGGGTTCCCTACAGAATCGGGACCTAGTTATTTATTTTATTGCACTTAATAATTTATTGGAATTTATTATATAATGACACACTATGTTTTATTACTACATGAAATGGAATGTTTTAGACACCATGGGTGCCGACCAACTGGGATTTTATCATACACCCTACATGGGCGTTATTGTAAACCGAGTAGATTATATATTTTCAGGTATTGACATGGGGAAGCATGTTGCTTCTGATTCTTGATAGTTTCGTGTTGAATAAAAGGGAGATTGGGGTAGAGGACCGATCCATGATCGTGATGAAGTTTTCACATATTGTGTCTTTTCTATTTAGTTGATAGTATGATTGATTTTGTATATTTTGTGCATTAAGTTTAGACATACATCATAGCCTGATATTATTTTGGGAGCTTCCGCATTTGATGGTTCTTCAGTTGGGTTATCCATATTGCTTATACTGCAATTTATTCATTTATATTTCTCCACTATTTATTTATAAATTTATGTTTTCTTCCACTGTGATAGTACATATTACCTATGAGTGCATAGTATCCCCCATAGACACAAAAAAGGACCTCGCTACAAGTTGGCAACCTCTGCTGTTTAGGGAGATGTTCTTGAGGTCATGCAACCCACTGGTTCGGCCACCATCTTAGAAGTGATCCAGGTATGGAAGTTATAAAGTGGTATCAAAGGTGGTATTTTTCCTTTCTCTTACTGTTTTGGGTTGGTAGACATGAGACTAGGAATTTGTTGGCACTTGGTTAATAGTCCTTCCTGGAACTGATCACTTCACATACGGGAAATGGCCAAATGGTCAGGGTTGGGATTGTTGTTCATGATTTTTGATGTTACAATTGATATGATTTTACCTCTAGTGATTGGTGTAATTTATGCTGCTTATAAATTTATAGAATTTATGATATTTTATCCTTAGCCTATTTAAGAAGGGATGAAGCATTTCATGCATCATAATAGGTGCATAAGAATTCACATGTCATGAATAGTTCCATGCCATATCGTTGCATTTTAGGTCGCCTATGGATTCAAAAAGTGTTCCTTGAATGTATGCCATGTCTTGTAATTATTTAGAATGTTTTTTTGATGACATGTTTTAGTGATATATTTGGCATGCTAGAATGTTGTCATGCCTCTTGTTTAATACCTGGTTTTCTTCGTAACATGATTATGTGCCTATTATCATGTCTATACTGTTAAAATGTTATGCTTCTGTAATTACAACATGTCTCTCTCTATTAGCTTCCTGTAGTAACCTGCTAGATTGTTCGTTATGTAATTTGTTTCTTTTCTAGAATTTATTGGTTTCCTTTTAATGGGAGACAAATGCCAAAAACTATAAAGTGTATGGTTTCTTTATAGGTTGATAGCCACCCATATATCTAGTCTGATTTGTGTTTGAGAATGTTATAATTTCAAATAAATTGGTGGACAACCTAAAGGCACAACTAGGACCAAGTAGGCTATTGGGTGCATTTCCTTATGAGATAGTCTGATATGGGTGTTGTGACTCTTAATAATTAAACAACTAATTTAATTTGGGTTACATTCTAATGAACCCAAGTCGGATTAGTGGGAACCTTGTAGGTCACCTTATCTTCTTAAAAATAATTTATGTGATATATTACCTAATTAAGGATGGGATGTCAATTAATTTAAAATGTTTTAAAATGGAGTTTTATAAATCTTTTTTGCTTTACCCTTGAGATGTTGGTTATGATCAAGTACTTTGTGTCTTGTTTTGAAAAATGGTACATGATGTTTCGATTAATGATTTTGATGATTAAATGTTAAATGTGACTAAATATAAAGGGCATGGATATGGAACCGGTAGAGATGTCCTCTGTTTAAGACCCTAGTATAAGGGTAGTTTGAGTTTCTCCTTGAGTTGTTTTGGAAAAGAACCTTTCTCATGTTTTTTTCCCTAGTTGGACCCCCTTTCTTAAAATGACACCCTTGTTCAGATGGATGGTCATGTTTTTCTTGTCTTTTGTTTTAGTCTTGAGCATCGGGTAATGCTCATTTATATCAGGTTGGGCATACCTGAGGAATGGTGAGTTTCTTCATAATTTGTTCGACCCTATCTTCTCCATGGAGATGGATGACTTCGTATATCATCATCCGAGCTAAAAGTTGTCTTGATTCTGTATCACCTCAAGGTAGTATGCACACACATATGCGGTGCCATCAAGTTCATAATGTTGTGATGAACCGATTGAGTTTAGTGTATTTAACAATTATTGAACTGTTAAATATGTTTCGGGTCATCTCTGTAGTACAATGACTTCTATGTTAAAGGAATCATGTTCGTCCTAATGCTCGGGATGACTTCTAGAGACTCAAGTGTTTTGACACACCAACCAGTTTGGTTGGGCATTCATGCTAGTTGTTTAAATTTTTTCCTTCTGGTAATCTTCAAATACTCTTAATGTACCATTCCTTAAGTGAAGATCATGTCCCATATCTTGAATTCATCCTTGATGCACTAAGAGACCATTGGTCTTACACCATGTTAAATCATTAAATGTTTTTTTGTATTGTTTAGGTTTTTTTCTCAGTGTTTAACTCTGATGCATCATTCTTATCAGTGATTCGGTTAGTCTTGAGTGACCCATGGATTTCTGTGTAGGAATTATTTGGACAAACTCTTGTACACCATCCATTTATTTTGACATAACCACCTGGTGGATGTCACTCTGGGCTCATTCAATGGCCTGTTTTGGACATCTGATCCTTGTACGAACATCTCACTCGTAATCACGGAGTATGGACTTCCTTGTGTTGGTTCCTTCCACTCCTATTGTGCCAATCTGTGGTTACCCAATTTTTTTGTCGGGATCGATGATGCCTAAATCATGGAATGTCACCAAATGTTAGGTATGAATTTCTAATGAAATGTTCATGGTGAATTCAACATTCCTTGGAAGAAGGCATCATATTTCAATTTAAAAAACAGTAGCTATCTAAGCCAAGAAACATTTTAAAGGATGGACAGAGTAGATTGACTCGGTCCTTATCTTTCTCAATGAAGCGGTTAGGGAAGGACCTTTTACTTGCACTTCATCGGGTATGATGAGTGTGGTTTGTCTCAACTCGGTCTTTTTATAAAAAACCATCTTGAATTGGGATTTTCGGTCAATGAGAATCGATAGTTTTATCCATTTCAGAAATCACTCGATAAGCATTGCCAGAATGCTTAAAGGAGTGCCTTATAGGAAATTACGATGATGGAAGGTGTTGTGACTCAAAATTTTCCTTTTCTAAAATTAAAGCCTAAGGTGGGAAGTAACTTTGACCAAATGTTTAATGAGATGACAGTAAGGTTGTGTCTCTAGAAGAATGTGTTTGGATTGATACAGTCTCATTGTTTTTGTTGGAAAATGAGTGTTGAATCATATATGAATGGATTTAGTTCCATTTTCCTATCCAATTCTTGAGCATGTTTTGGATGTTTAGAGATGAAACACAACCTTTCGTGCGAGACTTCATGACCCTTGTGGATCGGAAAAAGGTTATGTTGTTTTTGAAGGCTTTTCGGGGATGAGACGTTTTTAAGGTGGGAAGGTTGTAACATTTTATGTTTTGAACCGAATTAAAAAGCAAAGACAATTAATTGTTTTTCCCTTAATTGGGCATATCAGTTTTAAAACTGAGCATCAAAACTTTTTTGTTTCAATATTTGACACTGCAATGTGTCTTTTAAATAAATTTTATTAAATTAATTTGATAAAAATTAAAATGGAAATAAATTATGTAAAGGGTAAAATTCATCATTATAACATTGAAATATTCTTTGAAATATTTTCAGAGTTAGATAATGAGTCAGCACTGGGTTCCGAGACCCATAGACCCTCAACGTTGATAGAGTAAAAATATTAATTTTTTTATTCACACGCATGTCCGTTTTTTTCTAAAAAATGATTTAACTCTAAAACAGTGCATCATATGAGAAATTCGAGGACACAATTAGGTCTATAACACCTGGTTTATCCTAGGAAGGGTATAACCATGATTTTCTTTGGGTTTTTGGCACCCTCGCATATGATAATACCCTCCTTAATTTTAATTAATTTGTTATTCCTATTTTTCAATAATAATTAATTAATTTCTATCTTACGGTGCGTCATATCAGAAATATGAGGCCACCAATAGTTCTGGGATGTGGGGTTTACCCTAGGCAAGGTATAACTCTTGCGAACATCGAACTTTTTGTCAGATGGCACGTGAAACAAATTTACATGGGTTATAAATATTTTTTTTGAACATTTATAAATAATAATAATATTTTTATTATTATTTTGTGTTGAATAAAATAATGAAAATGCACTACCACAATTAATAAATTGTGTTGCGGTGTAAATAATAACCAAGAAATGTAATAAATGTTATATTATTAATTTTTCCAATTAAATACAAATCCAGAATTAATATTAATTTAATAACTGTTATAATTTTTATTAATGGTTGTTGTCTTTAGAATATTAATGGTGTCACTGATGGGTTGTATTCAATAATAATAATTTTAATTATATTTATTATTATTATATTAGGACAAAAACATTGATATATATATATGATGTATATATATATGGGATTAAATATATACATAAATATATATACATGTGCGAGTGTATATATATGAATATACAGATGTGTGTATATATATATAACAAGAATATATATATATATATGAGTGGATATTTATTTATTTCTGGGTTAGATAAAATATAATTATTTTCCCCCATAAATCCTTCGAATGTATCGGCCTAATGCATGTTTTATACCATTTACATTTTTATTCAACATCATTAAAACAACCCAGGGCACACGCCATCACACACTGTTGTGGGTCCCATATAGCTATTAAAATAAATTAAATGACTACTAGAGTTTTATGTAAAATATTATGTCATTCCCTAGAGCTGTGTTTGGAAAAAAATAATTTAAAATAATAGAAAGAGAATGAAAAGAATTAAAAGAAAATTAATGGAATCTAAAGTGGGATTAAAACTAAATAATAAAATAATAAAGGTTGGAGAGAAATTTAAAACAATTAAAAAATGTTAAACCAATTTAAATTAATTGTTTAATTTCATCCAACATTTTTTTGATTTATTTGTTTATTTATATCCTATTTTTCTTCTTTATTTTCCTTTTTTCCCTTTATCTTCTTATGTTGATATGGTATATTGCCTTGTAAAGTTGTTATGCTGCGATATTTAATTTAAACCTTCTGATGCATGGGTGTATCCAGTTAATTTTCAAGCGGAAATTTCTTATACTTATTATGTCATATATATTGCTATGAAAACAGTAATTAAATTGAGGGTGGGGAAAGGAGAAGGGTCTCATATTATGAGCCATTCTTATACCCTCTGTTCCTAACTATTACCACTACGCATCGGGGGGCGGTATCTTTGTCTTTGTAGGATTGCAACTTCCTTGGGTTTCTAATATTTATGAGTGACACCGGTTCCAAAAGGGCCCATCGAGATATATCTGTTTGAAATGTGGCTAAGCCATCTTAGGATGATACTCGACCCCATTTTTCAAGATCAGAATGCACTCATGGTAAAGCCATGCCTCAAGCGATAATTGGTCTTTTGAAATATTATCTTAGACAGGCTCAGTGGTTTTAGATAATTTGAAGGATATTTCGTGATGATACATTCAGGATGAGATTCGACTCCAACTCTCATCTTGAAACATAATAAATATGCACTCAAGGATTGTATTAATGATGCTTTGGTTCTCATGAGAATTGTGATATTTTTATGGTATGTTGAAGCACACCAGGTTGACACGTGATTTAGAGCACAAGTAGAAGAAAAATATTGGGGGTTTACTGCTTCCCAATTTACAATGTTTTCTAGGTTTCTATTCATATATGTATATGTGCATTTAGCTTATAGGTACTTCCTTCGGACTTCCATATTAGGACGAAGTAGGTGATTTGGGATGGGTTCCCTTCGGAACACGGGCCTAGATATTTATTTTATTACACTTAATTAATAATTTTAATTTATTATATAATGACACAATGTGTTTTATTACTAAATGAAATGGAATGTTTTAGACACTGTGGGTTATGGCCTACTGTGATTTTATATTACACCCTTCAAGGGTGTCATTGACACCCGAGTAGATTATATGTTTTCAGTTATTGACAAGGGGAAGCATGTTGCTTCCGGTACTTGATTGTTTCTTGCTACATAGGATGGAGACTAGGGTAGAGGTTTGATCCTTGCTCATGTTGCAGTTTTCACACTTTTTGTCGTTTCGATTTAGTTGATAGTATGCTTGGGTTTGTATTTTCCATTCATTCTATTTTGAAAGAGATCATAACATGTCATTATTTTGGGAGGTTCCACACATTCTTCTTGTTCAGTTAGGTTATACATATTGCTTATACTGTAGTTTATTCATTTATATGCCTCTTCTATTTATTTATTAATTGATGTTTGCTTCCGTTGTGATAATACATATTACCTATGAGGGCATAATATCGCCCAAAGACATGAAAAAGGCCATCACTGTAAGTCTGCAGCCTCTGGAATTCCGAGAGATGTGGTTGAGGTCATGTTAATCACCAGTCTAGCCACCGTCTTAGAGGTGAGCCGGGTCAGGACGTTACAACCATATATTGCAAAAAAGAAGATCCAACACCCTTGGAAGTAGAAAAAACACATGTGGTGGAATTTTAAGTAAAAATTCAGGAGTCTGACTACCTACTTTTATCGACTATGAGTCTTCTCTAAGAGTAACTCACCCCAGAGGGTGAGATTGTATATGAACCAACTAAAGTAGTGGATCTTTTCCCAAACTATATTTCTTTTGATTTTATTGAATCTGAATTGTGTATTAATTCTTAATACTTTGAGTTTTCTAATTCGGAAAATATTTTTTATTCCTTGGAGAAATATGATGATATTGGACATACACCAGTTGAGGAACCCATTATGTGACAACCCAAACATTTATTAATGAAAACTACTCCTAATATATTTAAATGTATTCTTATGTAAAATGGTTATATAACTTATGCACTTCCTTGGTTTTATGTATTTGGATTTCAAAATATCATTATTAATTGTTACCGTTTCTAATATAATCATTGAACATTGATCACATGATTAGTATAAATATAGGGCTTTAACATGTCCAATTTACCTGACAAAGGATGTGAGGACCTCATCCAGTAGAATTGCTCTATACAAAGCCCATTTTTTAGAGCTCTAGAAGGACGTGTCTTCTTTGGGCTTCTCCCTTGTCCAATCCCAATCTAAGCTTGAGTACGTTAATCTTGAGCGGAACCACCTACAAGAGAAGTGTAAGTTGATAGAGATTATCACTCGAGCGATGTTATCTGAGCCACCCCAAGAATTTTTCAGCATCTCCTACCTTACCATAAGGACTTATGAGGGTGTTTTAAGGGGTTATTTAACAATACCCTAGCATAATGACTATGTACATTATTTTTTTATAATGATTATACATTCATTTTATTATTTTTACATTGTAAATAGTTCTAATATCGCAAATACTATTTTTAGTTAATATTCAACAAAGAAATACATTTTAATGAATTAATGGATATTTTAATTAAAAATATTTTAATAAAATATTATTAATATTATTATATTACTTTTTATTAAATATAAATGATCTTATAATTTTATGAATACAATTTTAATTTTTATTATGGTTTGAAAGCTGTTTTTGTCAAAACCCACGAATTTCTTATAAAAGTAAGTTTTTATTTTAAAAGTAAAAATTAAAAGATTTACAAAATTATTTAGATATATAATTTTTTTTTTGGAATCCGAACTTCAAAATTATCAAATGGTAAATTTTTTATAATTTTCTGAGATAGTCAAATTTTTGGGTAAAAATTAAATAGTGTTTAATTTTAAAATGCGTTTTATGACATCATAATGACCCAATAGTTACGTGATAAAATACTATAAATGGTATTTTAGGAAAATATATGTTTTACCATTAAAATATTGTGATTTTAGGTTTATTTTTTTTTTGTTTTACAAAGCCTTAGTGGACCCTCTAAGACTTATAAAACATTTTGTCTTTTTAAATTTTTTTCATTGGGAGTGTGACTCATCTCTATATATGTAAGAAAAGTATTTTAAGAAGTTATTCCAATGGCCTTATAAAATATTGTTTTCCACTCCCCTTGGGAAAAAACCATGTGCCAAAACCGTGGGATGGTATACGGTTTTTGTCACGACCCGTCCCCCAGGGCCCATGCCATGACTACCCCAAGCCCACCTTCCATAGGCCAGGGGATGGTGACTAGCACCGAAGGCGTATTCTCTATAACTGGGAAGAAATTTCCTTTATAACATATAAGAGCATTCCTCAAATAACACAACAAGATATGAACTATAGTAAACTAAATAGTAATCAGAGTAAGTGCAGTAAGTAAAAGGGACAAGAATACAAGCCCATCTGGAATGTACAAGGAAAACTGGAAAGTACAAGTAAACTGGAATAGCTCATGTGATCACCCACCAAGGATCCTACCTGAAGGGTAGGTACAGCTCTCTAATGGTCGTCTCTATAGTACACCTTGTCTATGGTCCACCTCAGAGCTACCTCCAGTCCCGGTACTCTCATCCGCAATCAGCGATGTCTGTCGTCTACACCAAACACAATGAGGTGTGTGCATAGCCCGTAAATGGGTGACTATAACGATACTCAGTAGGGACCTCGGGACCCTCAAGGTCTCACAAAATCCACAAAGGATAAACCACATAGCATTAAATCAACTGAAATCCAAACTCAGGTATGTGCCCATACATATACCTATGTTATTTAGTATACCCATCTCAATCAAGAGGAAACACAAAGTACAACTCCAAAGCCCCAAGTTCAACTGTTCTAAAAAGGAAGGAAACCCACATAGTCAAGTACCACATATTCATGCCACACTGAAGAATACAACCAAAGTATAACCATGAAGAAAAGTACCACACAGGTACGGACTCTGCTCACACTAGATATAACTTAAGTACAACAGTAGAGATGATTAGATGTAACTATTGAATCATCTTACTCTGTTAAGAGGTAGACACACATAGGATCTCTTAGTGCTGACCCACATAGGATCGCTCGGTGCTGACCCACACATGATTTCTAGGTGCTGACCCACACATGATCGTTCAGTGCTGACACGCAGAGGATCGCTCGGTGCTGAGCCACACAAGATCTCTAAGGGCTGACCCACACATGATTGCTCGGGTAGACCGGCAAGGAATCCTAGATCAGTTCCATGTTGTACCCTCAATCTCATACCCATGAAGGATCTCTTCCTTAAGTCACATCCAGCTAATGGGTTACCGCACTATGCTCACTTGTCTCCGGGAGGGTCCGCTCCACAAACCACTAGTCAATACTCCAAATACCACAAAGTCCCACAAAGAAGATACCCTTAGGACCGCCATGTCATAGGGTTCTCAATGCAACAGACGGTGTATTAATCAGACGATCGGTCTGTGAGTTATTACCCTTTTAGTCTTGAGGCCCCGGTTGGATTCATGCTCGATCCAATCTGACGATTTTTCAACATTATCCAATTCTCTATTGGGGTATACCAAAGGAACCATCTCTCTCCATGGTTTCCATCGCCATTGGCAGTTTGTCAATCAGATGTCTGGTGCCAAAGTTACTTCCAAATGAGCATAAATGGGTCGTAGTGGGTGTGGGTCTGGTCCAATAATGTCGGACCGACCCAGCCTGGGCCGACCCGGTATGGGTCGACCCGGCCCAACCTGCTGGATGGTCCGGTAGTCCGCGAGGGTCTGTAGAGTAGCTCAGCCACGGGGCGGCGCGAGGCCGTGGGGAGGCTCGCATGCGGAGGGTGTCGTGAGGGCGGCTCGACCGCAGGGGTGCTGCCAGTGTGCGGTTGATAGCCATCCTCCTCCATCGCAAAGAACAAAAGAATTATCCCAAGAAATTTGGAGGGGATGGTCTATGTTTGTTTTTATCACACCCTCCGCATTAGAGTGGTAGCAGGCGACTATAATACTTGAATCACAAGAATATCAAGAACGGGTGAGGGAAATATTTCAAACACCCTCCCTACCTTGTTTGATTCATCGACGAAGGTTGCGAGGAAGGAGGGGATGTTGTTGGGGATATACGAACATCTATGATGTCGGCGTTCCCTCGATCTTCAATTAGTTGATGTTGAAGACGTTCCACTTCAACAATTGTTTCGAGGAAGAAGTTGAAGATGAATTTGGCATTCTTCGTTGTAGAGAATTCTCCCAATTCTCCACGTTTCTCCCTTTTTCCAAGAGTTCCCCCCCAATTCCACCAAAAACAAATTATCCAACATTATAGAATATGTTGGTATAATTTTAAATTGTAATAATTAATTAATTGAGTAGGTGTATTAATTAAATGGGGGTGGCATAATTAATCTAGGGGAAGTTCAAGAGACTTCCCCTCATTTAAGTGGGATGTTCAAAAGGGTTTAATCTCAGGTGGTCCCCACCACCATAACCTCTCATGAAAGGATTTTGGTTCAGTGGTACCTACCTCTATAACCTCAAGGGGTGGTTTTATTCTGTTGGTCCCCACCTCTCAACATCCACAAGGAGTTTCAAAATAAAATTAAAATAAAATGTTACAACATTTTATATTGTTTTTATTCTCTCACAAAAAAGTGAAAATTTAACTTCCTCCCTCAACCTATTTCGGTCAAGGCGCAGGTCTCTTTAAGTGAATATCGTCACTATGAGTTCCATGGTGTCCTCATATTTCAATTCCTAGCACTAGTTCAAAAGATAAAAAATCCATCTCGCACGTTTACTGAACGTACCTGAAATAAAGTTCAGAACTTCATTTCGGGCTCTCCGGGCCTCAGAATCATGTGTCGTCAATTTTCAAGGACTCATGAAATACCCTTATATTAAAAACCATTACGTAGAATTTCGAGTCTTTATATTCATTTCACCTCAAGGGATTTACATCCCCGAAATCCACATCACAAAACTAGGAAAATGAAGTGGGGGTACTGAGCATGAATTTGAGCCTCCCGCTCCCATGTGCTCTCCTGGAGGTTTCTGTGCTGCTAGTGAACGCATACCAGAGGTATCGACCACCCATGAAGGAATCACTCATGTGGATCCTCAATCTCTATTGGAACCTCTGTAAAAGTTTCCCCATCGTCGATGTCCAACGCACCATTGTCGATGATGTGGGAAGGGTCAGTCATGTACCTCCTCAGCTGGGATACGTGGAAGACTTTGACTACCCGGTGCAACTAAGGTGGAAGAGCTATGTGGTATGCCACATCACCAACTCTGCTAAGGAAATGAAAAGTTCCGATGAACCTCTGAGATAACATTCTTCCTCGGACAAATTTCCACAAACCTCATCAAGGTGAGACCAATAGAAATACGTGGTCACCATCCTCAAACTCCAGAGGTCTCCGTCTCCTGTAGGAAAAAGACTTTTTCCTACTATGTGTAGTCTTCATCAACTCCTAGATGATCTGCACCTTCTATGTGGTAGCCTGTACCATCTCTGGCCCCTCTATTGCTGACACCCATGGGTCTGTCCAGCACAAAGTTGATCTGCAAGGTCGCTCGTACAATTCCCCAAATGGTCTCATCCCAATGGTGGAGTGATAGTTTTTGTTTTATGAAAACTCCACCAAAGGAAAGTGATCCTCCCAAATTCGACCGAAGTCGTAGAAACAAGCACGTTGCATGACTTCGTGGGTCTGAATGGTCTGCTCAGTCTGACCATCCATATGAGAATGGAAGGTGGTGCTCAAATGAAGCTACGTCCCAAAATCCTCCTGCAACACCTTCCATAACTGGGACGTAAAACATGCATCATGATCAGAGACAATCATCGAGGGTACTCCATGTAGCCGCACAATCTCCTACTCATAGACGAATTCCAAGATCAATATTGAACACTGCTCTCTGATCAATAGGAAGTGGATAGACTTGGTGAGTCAGTCGACGATCACCTAGATTGAGTCATGAACTCTAGACATATATGGAAGTCATGTCACGAATTCCATGGATATCCCATCCCACTTCCACTTTGGGACCTTTAAAACCTGACACAAGCCAGCTGGTACCTGATGCTCTGCCTTCACTTGCTGACAAGTGAGGCATTGAGAGGCAAACTCTAATACTGCATTCTTCCTTCCCCACCACCAGTGCTATCATTGGAAATCCTGGTACATCTTCAACCCTCCTAGATGTACTGCTAGAGGGGATGTGTGGAACTCCCTCAATAGTTCCTCCCGAAGTGACACTGCTACCATGGTAATCCCTTTAAAGAGGATGACGTGCTCCCCACCTTTAGAAAATCCATCAGGTGCCTTCCCTGTGGATATTTTTTCACGTCGATCCTCCCAGTAAGTGTCCCCATGTTGCGCGTCCCTGACTCACTGAAGAAGTGGGGGAGTGGATATAAGAGACTGAAGTAAAGATGCTCCATCACGTTCCACGAAGGATATTTGAAAAGAAGCCAGCTGCTCCGTCACCTCACCTAGCAGTTGTATACCTGATCTCCTGCTGGGTGCATCTACTATAACATTCCCCTTCCTAGGAGTATATACTATCTCGAAGTCATAGTCGTGGAGGAAATCAAGACAACATCGCTGCCTCAGGTTCAGCTCCGTCTGACAGAAGATATACATGAGACTCTTATTGATAGAGTATACTATAAAATGTTCTCCCATCAGATAACACCACCACATCTTCAAGGCGAATACCACTACTGCTAAATCCAGGTCATGGGTAGTGAAATTCTTCTCATGTTGTCTCAGTTGTCGAGAAGAATATGTGATCACTTCTTGATCCTGCATCAGTACACATCCAAGTCTGGTCCTGGATGCCTCATAGTAGACTACATACCCTACACTCTCCTCTGGAAGCCTCAATATGGGGGCACTAGTCAGCCTCTACCTTAGTTCCGGAAAACTTCGCTGGAATCTCTATAACCACACGAAGGTTCTCCCCTTCTTCATCAACACTGATAAATGTTCTGAAACTCTGCAGAAATATGGCATAAACCTCTGGTATTAACCATCCAAACCCAGAAAACTCCATATCTCTATCACACCCCTGGGTGGCTCCCAAGAAAGAACCACCTCAATCTTTATTGGATCTACTGCAACTCCAGCCTCTGAGATGACGTGTCCTAGAAAGTAAACCTCTCGGATCCGAAACTGGCACTTTGAGAGCATACAATAAAGCTGGTGCTCTCGGAGTGTGTCTAGTACTACCTACATATGATAGGAATGCTTATCCTTAGTAGTTGAGTAGATCAGAATGTCGTTGATGAAGACTACTACAATGAGATCTAGGTATGGCTGAAAGATCCTATCCATGAGTCCCATATACACTAATAGAGCATTGGTTATGCCGAATGGCATAACCAAGAACTCGTAATGGCCATAACGACATCTGAAAACTGTCTTCTGCAAATCCTAGTCTCACACTCTGAGCTGGTTATAGCCTGATCTGAGATATATCTTCAAGAACCACTATGCTCCCTTCAGCTAATCAAAGAAGATTTTAATCCTCAGAAGTGGGTACTTGTTCTTCACGGTCACCTAGTTTAGGTGCCGATAGTCGACACAAAGCCTCAAGCTCCCATCCACCTTCTTGGAGTACAAAATTGGGGCTGCCCATAGAGAAACATTGGGCCATATGAATCCCTTCCCCAACAAGTCCTCTAGTTGTACTCACAGCTAATGAAGCTCTTTGGGAGCCATCCGATACACTGGTGTGTATATCGTTGTCATCACGGGGTACAAGTCAATGTGAAAGTCCACCTCTATACGAGGAGGTAGACCTGAAACATCATCAGGGAAGACAACTGTGTAATGGTCCACCACTACAGGGTAACTCGGACTCTCCACATCAACTGATCCGAGGGTAAGGCTAGCCAATTGATGAGTAATTGGTTGCACCCTCCTTCAGGTAAGTCCATCATGTTCTGCAAAGGCTCTCATATCTCTGGTGAAGGTAAACATGGTCCCATTTGTGCGGACACACCACACCGTGCACCTAATATAATCTATCTGGGAAAGAACTATAGATAACCATTCCATACCCATGATTACATCGTAAGGCCTCGACGCTGCTACTAAGCGATCCCACCAGAAGCTCTCGCCTCCTAGAGTAAGCTCAACTGCCAGCACTAGTGCATAATTGTCAAATCCGCTCCCATATGAGTCTCTAGATTTAAGGATCGAGTCATAAGCTCCGTCATAATCTCCGAGCTCTGAATGAGGGTAGTGGAAATAAAGGAATGACTGGAACCTCTAATTATAAGTACTACAACTAAGGTGGAGTAGACACAGATCGTACCTCGAATCATCTCTAGAGTGTTGTGATCGTAGGCCATAGCTTCTTGAGGCTGAGCTCATCCCTGTCCTCCTACTCCCTATGGTCGGTGTGGACCACCTAGTGGTGGTGGAATTAAAATCTCAAATCGTAACCCATTACCAGCTGCACGACTAGCTCCTCTACCACATTCGCCTGCTCCCTACAGACCACATCGATCAGACCTCTATCTCTCCCTTGACAGTCCTTCGACTGTATATTGATCATTCATATGATGGGTTAGATAGTCACGAGCCTGTGACCCTACCCACCTCATGTGTAACACTACCCGCTCCTGGCATGATTGGATCTTCCTTGGGTACCCTACACAAACTACCCTGAATTAAGAAGTCGTCCACCTGTAGGTTTGGTCTTCTTGGGCCTCTAAAACATTTTCTTGTTGCCAGATGTAGAAGACTCAGCTACGTGACATCTAATGACGGGTCTCGCTGTTGGTGACTGCTCAGCAAGGAAACTCTCCACTAAGAGGGATCTCTCTAACACCCCCGCCTATGTGGGTATGCTAAGAGAAGACATTATTGGAACCATGGTCTTCTATGCATGATTTGGAGTATGGTTTGTGTTTGTTTTCAATCATCAATGGAAGTTCGGATCGTGTACCTGCAAAGAGATCATACCGTTCAAGCACACAACAATATTGAAGATGGCGTCATTTCCCAGTGTTTGCCAAATTTTTGGGGTCCAAAATTTGGAACTTGGTGAGCATCGCGAAAATAGGATTTCCATGAAGGTCATGATTTAATATGGAAAAGTGATGAATTTCACGAATATAGGATTCATGGTTTGGAAATTGCGAAGACCAGAAGAATGGAGGCGGTGAGTCTTCTCGATTACATCAAGCTTCGCAAACGGAAGAGGATGAAGCGCATCATGGCGGAGAAGGGCTTTGCGAGGGAGATTCGCGGCGAAGGTGCGAAGGAATGTTGACGGTGATTCTTCGCGATTACGTCAAGCTCTGAAAACGTAAAATTTCCGTGGTGCTTCGCGATTTGGACAGAATTCCGGTGGGAACTTTGGAGCTTCGCGATTTGAGCTGACGTGGCGCTGGCTTCGCGTGAAAGGGTCAAGGGTCGGTGGAATCGCATATAAATAGAGGCCGACCCCCTCAAGAGAATGTGAGAGAATTTCAGAGAAAGTCTTCTGCTCTTGGTTCACAAAGGTCTATCGTGAATGCAGTGTGCTTCACGAAAGAGGAGCTTCGTGGTGGCTATTCAAGCTCTGCGAAAGACGTGCGGCCCACGTTGGCTCAGTGAGCTTCGCGAAGAGGCAGGAGATTCGCGATAGAAAAGTATTTTGAAGGCTGGAGCATCGCGAGAGTGCTTCGCGATTGAGCTTCACGAAATGGAAGGGGCTCTGCGAAGTCTTGTTTGAGCTTTGTAAAATTGGGAGCCTTGCGAAGTAGGGTACTTTGTGAAGGCCTTTTCCAAAGGTTGTTTGCCCTGTGGACAAGGGAAAAGGGGGTATTAATTAGTGGTTGGAATTCGGATTTTAACAGAGCATTAACTCAAGAATCTGATGCAAGAAAAGTCTCATGCTGAACAGGGGACAATGAACTTCATGACTATTAATTGAAGATACCTTCACGTCTATAAACTGGGTGTGACTTCACCAACGGTAGTGAGCCAGGGGGAGTCAACGGGAGTGACCCGAGGGAAGGAGTGAGCTATCCCTAAACCTTTGTAAAGGCAGTGAGCCTGGGAAAGAGTGAATGTACCTGAACTTTTGTAATCTACAGCTAGTGAAGCATAGTGTATTTTGGTACGACCGACAACCTGTCGGTGTATGCTCCTTGGACGTAGCCCTTAGTGGTGAACTAATTAAAAAGTGTTGTGTCTTCTCTGTGCATGTGAATGTTTGCTTTCTAATCATAACCATCATACAGGTTCAACAAGTTCCTACCTACGTGGGAACAAGATCCACGACTTTAAAAGAAAAAGTGGTCACCCTGATTCACCCCTCCCCTCTTAGGGTGTCCCGAGGTCCTTCAAGTGGTATCAGAGGGTAAAGGTTGCTGGTGTTGAATATGACCTTTTTCGTCATGGAAAACACAGTCAATGTCTGGGGAGTACCTCACTTCGATGGAAGCAATTTCCAGATCTGGAAGAACAGAATGATATCTCATCTAAGATCTCTTGGAATGGAAGTTCTTTTTTCTACTATGAAAGGAATACAAGTCACTGATCCAACAGGCCTAGCTATGACTGAAACAGATAGGAAACTTCTTGATGCAGATGCTAAAGCACAAAATACTCTCACTGCAGCCCTTTCTGATCAGATCTACCTAAAGGTGATGAATTGTACCTCAGAAAAATCCATGTCGGATAAACATGAGAATATCTATGAAGGAGATTGAAATGTGAAGGAGGAGAAACTACAAGTGCTACACAATTAGTTTGATGATCTGAAGATGCATCCAGACGAGAATGCAAACTCTTTCTTCAATTGAATTACTGAAGTGGTTGGAGCAATTCGGGGTCTAGGCGAAGAAATCAAAGAAATTGATATTGTAAAGAAAATATTAAGAATACTTCCACCTCTGTATAATGTGAAGGTGTCATCCCTTGAGGAAAGAGATCTTTCCAAACTTTCCCTAGATGATCTACTGACCAGCTTGGTAGAATATGAAATGAGAGTCAAACCAGAAGATGCCACGACTCGGGTGAGCAAGGAAATTGCATTCAAAGCCATGGATAAATTGAAAATCTCAAAGGATAGTAGCGGTGATGATGACAAAGAGAAAGAAATTCTTTTTCTCATTGCAAAGAAGTTCCAGAAGGGGAAAGGGAAATTCAAAGGGATGTTACCGATCGCATGTTTCTGTTGTGGAAAAGTTGGGCACATTGCCTCTCAGTGCTTGAATAATATCAATGATGATGACAGTGAAGATGAAAACTTCAATAATCCTTAGAGAAGGTTCTTTAGAAATGGAGACTTCAAATCTGGTAGGAAAATGCAAATGAAGAGTTTTGTCTGTGAAGAGGAAGAAGATGACAATGAATTCTGTGATGAAGAAGAACCAGAATTCAAAATTGGGAACCATGCTTCTATGATGGCCACTGTTGAAAAGTCAGAAGATACTGATGGAGAAAAACAACTGAGAACTTTTTTAGATCCTGAGGTGCAACTTAAGGATGCGGTTAGTAAGCTTAAGATTAAATGTAAGAGCTGAAATAAGTGGAAATCAATTGTAGAAGAATCAACTGAATACGATGATCAACATGAAGCTAAAATTCAACGACTGGAAGAATTTGTGGAGGTACAGTCTAAAATAATTGAAAGAAATGATGATGTAGTAGATCTGAAGCTGAGAATTGAAGAGCAGGAAAAGGTCATCAATGACCTCACATCCGGACTGGATGAAAAATCAAAGACTATTGAGGGTCTTGAGGAGGAAGTAGTTACTCTAAGGAGTAAACTGGAGACTGAATCAGTTCCAAAAGAATCGAGGAAGAAAATATAGTTCGGAATATTCTCTGATGTATAATTACTAGCAAGAGCCAAGTGTGGTTCAGATGGGGTTGGAAAAATCATGAGTGATCAAAGACTCTCTTGCATGGGAAAGAGTGGAATTGGTTGTGAGGCTGATTCATCAACTACTGGAAGTGAAAATATCCAAAAGAAAGATAAGATGAAAGTTGAACATGTTGAAATGTTACCTAGAGTGCTGAAAAAGGAACCCTCAATCCAAACTAAATGGAGACCTGAAAAATATCCTCAAACTTTAAAAAATGACAGATAGTCTTACTATTCTCCCAAGGAAGAAGGTATAATGAGAAATTCAAGTGAGAAGACATTACCTCTCATGAAGTGTCAGTTTTGTGGCTATCTGGGCCATACCATGTCTTACTGTGAAGAGGCATGAAGCTATCTGAATGGAGAATATATAGATGTTCAACAAAGGAGAACATTCTCATATCCTATTTCTTATAGAAGAAATAATTTCTATGGATATTTTTTTCGCTGTTCTAACTTTGGTCATAAGGCCGTTAATTGCATACAGAGAAGGGACATAGACACCTCATACCAAAGTTCAAGACAATTCAAGTCTCGTCAGTACGACAGTGTTGCTCTTTCAAACAGGTTCTCACCTCTCAAAGAGGACATCGACTATGAAGAACCTGGGTATGCGGAAGAGATAGTTGAAAGGCCATCAGTTCTATATACTCAATGTAATGTCTCATGTAAGGAAAGGAATAAGATTGAGAAATCGAACCTTGCAGAGGTAGCCCTCAAAGCTACAAAGAACAACAGTACCTGGATTCTGGATAGCGGTTGTTCATCTCATATGACAGGTAATGCCAGCCTACTAACGAATATCATAAAGAATGTTGATGGTACAGTAATATTTTGTAATGATGGGGCTCTGAAAATAAAAGGGAGTGGAAGTACCAAATTAGCTAATGGAGAACTAAAGAAGACTGAAGTCCTTTACGTAGATGGCCTACGTCATAATCTCATTAGCGTGAGTCAACTCTGTCACATAGTACTTATAGTTACTTTTAATCAGAAAGGCTGCACTATCAAGGGAAAAACCAGAAATTCACTTATGAAGGGATGCAGAACAGAAGGTAACTTGTATCAGGTTGATAGTGAAGAAAATGTATGTTACATGACTGTTGA
Organism: Viscum album; assembly: GCA_963277665.1. Taxonomy (NCBI): domain Eukaryota; kingdom Viridiplantae; phylum Streptophyta; class Magnoliopsida; order Santalales; family Viscaceae; genus Viscum; species Viscum album. Next base: position 1,543,019,330 of record OY728153.1, on the reverse strand, counting down.
AGAAGAAAAAAATTTGTGGCATCGGAGATTGGGACACATCAATCAACAAGACATGGAGAAAATATCAAAATTGAGAATTGTCATGGACATCCCCAACCTGAAGCGTGAGCATGAAAAATCTTGTGATGCTTGTATTCGTGGGAAGCTGGTCTGCAGTTCATATCGGGCAAAGAATAAAAAGGCGTCTCACCTTCTTGATCTGATTCAGACAGATGTTTGTGGTCCAATAAATGTTGCCAGAACACATGGAGAAAGGTACATTGTCCTTTTCATAGATGATTACAATAGAATGGAATGTGTGACGGTCATTCATAGGAAACGACAAGTCCTTGACTGCATGAAAACATATCGGCAAATCGTCGTGAATGATACTGGACAAACAATCAAAGTGTTGCGATCTGACAATGGAGGAGAATACACGTCCATTGAATTTTAGAATTATCTAGAGAAGCATGGGATACAGCATGAGGTAGCTGCTTTGAGAACTCCACAACAAAATGGAGTTGTTGAACGTAGGATTCGACAGGTGAACAACATGGAACGAACCATGCTGATTGAGATTCGTATTCCACGACATTACTGGAAAGAGGCCGTTCAAGCTACAGTGTACATTCAGAATAAAACATGACTTTATATGGGTGAGACGAAGACACCATATGAATTGTGGCATGGACGCAAGCCTTATCTAAAATATTTTCATGTCTTTGGAAGTAAATGCTTCATCAGGAACAAAGAAGGAAATCATGGGAAATATGGCGACAATGCAGATGAAAGAATTTTCCTTGGTTACTCAATGAATAGGAAAGCCTACAAATGTTTCAACAAGCATTTGGGAAGAATTGTGGAAAGTAGTGATGTTAAGATAATTGAAGAGAAAACCACAAATGCTTCAAGGACGTCATATGCTGATGTGATAGAAAGTCAGGAAGAATGTGAACGTGAAGAAAATACAAGTGCAGAAATAGATGAAGTTGTTCAAAACACTCAGCAGTCACATCATGATGTTGACTCAGAAGAAGAATATGAAGAAGAAACTATGGCTGAAGAGAATACTACTGAACCTCGCAGGAGAAATCAAAGAGTTGAGATTGATACATCCAACATAATTGGGGACATGACTGCACCCACTCAAACAATAAGAATGAGGAATACCATGCAATCTGCATTTCTATCAGTTGTACAGCCATCCTCATTCGAAGAAGCTACAAAAGATAAATCCTGGGTGAAATCCATGAATGATGAATTAGATCAGATTGACAAGAATCAGACATGGGATCTTGTCCAGAGACCCGAAGGTCACAATGTTATTGGTACCAAATGGATCTTCAAAAATAAGTTTGATGAGCATGGAAGTGTCATCGGAAACAAGGAACGACTGGTATGTAAAGGATACTCCCAGATTGAAGGCATTGATGTTGAAGAAACCTTTGCTCCAGTGGCTAGACTGGAGTCAATCGGGATTTTCATTGCCATGGCACTCCAAAGAGGATATAAAGTATATAAAATGGATGTCAAGACAACATTCTTGAATGGTGTACTCGAAGAAGAAGTCTACATTGAACAACCAATGGGCTTTTTTTTGGGTACTGATGAAACAAAGGTCTGCAAACTGAAGAAATCTCTATGTGGTTTGAAGCAGGCACCACGGGCATGGTACTCACAGCTGGACTCATATCTCAAGAATTTGGAATTCAAAAGAGGAGGAGTTGATCCCAATCTCTATGTGAAGAATTCTCCAAAAGATCAATTCATGGTTCTTTTCTACGTTGATGATATCATATTTGGTGGGAGCATGCAGAAATCAGTGGATGAATTTTCCAACCACTTGAAATCAGAATTTGAAATGTCTATGATTGGGGAGCTCACATATTTCTTGGGGCTACAAGTGATTCAAAAGAAAAAATACGCTTTCTTTCTTAGGAAAAATATGCAAGAGAGTTGATGAAGAAGTTCAATATGCAAGACTCAAAACCAATGTCAACTCGGATTGCAGTTGGAACTAAACTTGGAAAGCATGAGGATGGGAACTATGTTGATCCCACCATGTACAGGAGGATCATTGGAAGCCTACTGTACCTGACAGCGACAAGGCCAGATATTATCTTTGCAACATGCCTTGCGGCCCGTTTTCAGAGAAATCCAAAGGAGGAACATATGGCAGCAGTAAAAAGAATCATGAGGTACATTCAAGGTACACATAACTTTGGGTTATTTTTTGCTGCAGGCAGGGACAGTTAACTATCAGCGTTTTCTGATGCTGACTGGGCTAGTGATGTAGTAGACAGAAAGTCCACTAGTGGTGGAGCTTTCTATATTGGGAAGAAATGTGTTTGCTAGTTGAGAAAAAAACAAGAAAGTACTTCTCTTAGTACTGCTGAAGCTGAGTATATCTCCTCCACAAAGGTATTCACTCAACTGCTATGGATGAAGCAGCAATTAACTGATATTGGGGATGAGGTGACGCAACCAATGGTGATTTACTGTGACAATACGAGCACAATTGATCTTATGAAGAATCCTATTCAGAACTCTCGTACAAAACACATTGAAATCAGGTATCACATTATCAAAGCAAAAGTTGAGAAAAGTGTGATTAGATTGGATCATGTGGGAACAGATGAGAAAGTGGCTGATATCCTGACAAAGCCACTATCAGCGGCTGTGTTTGAGAAGCATCGGTTGAACCTCGGTGTTCGACCACCTCCCAGTGCATAAGGAGGATACGGAATACCCCTCTCCCCATTTGTTTTTAATATTTTAATCTGTTTATAGATATGATGCAGGTTTATGGGGGAGATACTATCCAGGGGGAGTATGGTTTGAGCTGAACGTGAAAAAATTTATTGGTCCTTGGATTTATTGTCAATGGGGGATAAAGGAGAAGGAATAAATTCAGGAAACTTCTGTGATGAGAAGAATGACAAGGAAAACAGTGGAACCCAATTCAAGCCTCATCTCTTTTTTTCTACACCGAGCATTGCTCACATAGACATAGAGTGTTGGCCCGGTTGATTCCTGCGTTTTTTGGTTTTCACATAGATGGAGATCTATTGAATTTTTTCATTTGATTGCCAACAAACCCAAAGGGGGAGATTATTGGAACCATGGTCTTCTATGCATGATTTGGAGTATGGTTTGTGTTTGTTGTCAATCATCAATGGATGTTCGGATCGTGTACCAGCAAAGAGATCATACCATTCAAGCACACAACAGTATTGAAGGTGGCGCCGTTTCCCAATGTTTGCCAAATTTTTGGGGTCCTAAATTTGGAATTTGGTGAGCATCACGAAAATAGTATTTCCATGAAGATCATGATTTAATATGGAAAAGGCATGAATTTAGCGAAGATAGGATTCATGGTTTGAAATCGCGAAGACCAGAAGAATGGAGGCGGTGAGTCATCGTGATTACGTCAAGCTTCGCGAACAGCAGTGGCTGAAGCGCATCGCTGCGGAGAAGGGATTTGCGAGGGAGATTTGCGGCGAAGGCACGAAGGAATGTTGACGGTGATTCTTCGTGATTACGTCAAGCTCCACGAATGGAAAATTTCCGTGGTGCTTCGCGATTTGGACAGAATTCCGGCGGGAACTTCGGAGCTTCGCGATTTGAGCTAACGTGGCACTCACTTCGCGCGGAAGGGTCGAGGGTCGGTGGAATCGCCTATAAACAGAGGTCGACCCCCTCAAGAGAAAGTGAGAGAATTTCATAGAAAGTCCTTTGCTCTCGGTTCGGAAAGGTCTCTCGCGAAGGCAGTGTGCTTCGCGAAAGAGGAGCTTCGCGGCGGCTATTCTAGCACCGCGAAAGACGTGCGGCCCGCGTTTGCTCAGTGAGCTTCGTGAAGAGGCAGGAGCTTCGTGATAGCAAAGCATTGCGAAGGCTGGAGAATCGCGAGAGTGCTTCACGATTGAGCTTCGCAAAATGGAAGGGGCTCTGCAAAGACTTGTTTGAGCTTTGCAAAATTGGGAGCCTTGCGAAGTAGGGTACTTTGCGAAGGCCTTTTCCAAAGGTTTTTTGCCCCGTGGACAAGGGAAAAGGGGGTATTCATCAGTGGTTGGAATTCAGATTTTAACAGAGCATTCACTTAGGAATCTGATGCAAGCAATGTCTCATGCTGAACAGGGGACAATGAACTTCATCACTATTAATTGAAGAGACCTTCACGTCTATAAACTGAGTGTGACTTCCCCAACGGTAGTGAGCCAGGGGGAGTCAACGGGAGTGACCCGAGGGAAGCAGTGAGCTATCCCTGAACCTTTGTAAAGGCAGTGATCCTAGGAAAGAGTGACTGTTCCCGAACTTTTGTAATCTACAGCTAGTGAAGCATAGTGGATTTTGGTACGACCGACAACCTGTCGGCGTATGCTCCTTGGACGTAGCCCTTAGTGGTGAACCAAGTAAAAAGGGTTGTGTCTTCTCTGTGCATGTGAATGTTTGATTTCTAATCATAATCATCATACAGGTACAACAAGTTCCTACCAACGTGGGAACAAGATCCATCACTTTAAAAGAAAAAGTGGTCACCTTGATTCACCCCTCCCCTCTCAGGGTGTCCCGGGGTCCTTTAGCCATCGAATACCTGATCTCTATCTTGAGCCCCTGCTCGAAGGTCCGAGCCCTGAAAAATGGGTCCCGTACAATATCAGTGGAGTAGCGTGAGAGGTTAGTGACCCTCACTGAGTAGTGAGATAAAGTCATGCTGCCCTGTTGTAGATGAATATGATATTGTATGTGCACTGTGTGAAGAGTCGCTGGGACAAAAACTGCGCAAAATAGGCTCTCAAAATCTTCCCAGAGAAGCATCCCCTCATCGTGAACTTGGAGCATCATTCTCCACCACCTGCCTGCTGCTGCTTGTAGAAGACTAGTGGCAAGGGTCACCGTGAGATCAGCTGGTGTCCCTATCAGTATGAAGACTCTCACAATGGCCTCCAGCCAATCCTCAGCCACCTGTGGTTCTGTCTCTCCTATGAACCTGGGTGGCCGCTAGCGCTGGAACTCATGAAATGCACTCAAGTGGCATGAACCTTCTTCTTCAGGGGTTGGTGGCTATGGTGGCCCAATGGTTAATGGTACCGTTGGTGCCTCCACTGGTGCCTCTACTAGAAGAGGTACCTACATCGAGGCCTCGTCGATTGGTGGGCTATCATTGCATACTACATCTGGAACCCAAGCTGGCTGTCTGCGTGGAGGCATCATGAAAAGAAATAGGTGTGCCATGGTCAAAAAAAGTTATACTTGGTGATATAACTTAGGAGATCACGAAGAAAACTCTTCAAAACACACATGAAATTAGTGTTTTAGTGCACTAAGCTAGAATCCGAAGTCAAGGTCCTGGTGTATGGATATGGCAGCTTCCACAACAAGACTTGATTCCCTAAACCGATAATCACACTCACTACTCTTGACAATATTTCCATTAAAAATAAAGATCATAGTCATATGTGCTACAGTAGAACTGACTCCTTTGATACCAATTTGTCAGGACCCGTCCCCCAAGGCCCGTGCTATGACTACCCCAAGCCCGTCTTCTATCGGCCAGGGGCTGGTGACTATCACTGAAGGAGTATTACCTATAACTGGGAAGGCATTGCCTTTATAACCTGTAATCACACGCATCCAAGAACACAGCAAGATACAAACTCATGTAAATTGAATAGTAATCAGAGTAAGTGCAGTAAGTAAATGGGGCTAGAATACAATACCACCAGAAAAGTACAAGGAAAACATGAAAGTACAAGTAAACTGGAACAACTCTTTTGATCACCCACCAAGGATCCTACCTGAAGAGAAGGTACAACTCTCGAATGGTCGTCTCTGTGGTATGCCTCATCTAAGGTCCACCTCTGAGCTACCTTTAGTCTGGGTACTCTCGTCCTCAATTAGCGTTATCCGTCATCTCCACCAAACACAACACGGTGCGGGCATAACCCTTAAAGGGGTGAGTATAACGATACTCAATAGGGACCCTGAGACCCTCAAGGTCTTACAAAATCCACAAAGTATAAACCACAAAGCATGAAATCAACTCACAGCCCAACTTAGGTAAGGGCGCATACATATACCTAAGAAATCAACTACACCCATCTCAATCATGAGGAAACATAGAGTCCCACTCCAAAGCCCCAATATCAACTGTTCCACGAAGGAATGAAAACCACATAGCAAGTACCACATAGGCATGCCACACCAAAGAATACCACCAAGGTATTACCATGAAGAAAAGTACCACACAAGTACATACTAATCTCACACTAGGTTTAACATAAGTATAACAGCAGAGATGATTAAATGAAAATATAGAATCATCATACTCTGTTAAGAGGCAGACCCAAAAATGATCGATTGGTACTGACCCACAAAAGATCAGTCAGTACAGACCCACACAGGATTTCTAGATGTGGACCCACATAGGATCGCTTGGTGATGACCCACACAGGATCGCTAGGTGCTGACCCAAATGGGATCGCTAGGTTTTGACCCACACAGGATCCCTCTAGTAGTCCCACATGGAATCCTATACCACTTCCATGTGGGACCCTCAATCTCATACCCATGAAGGATCTCTTCATTAAGTCACAGCCTTCTATTGGGTTCCCGCACTATGCTCGCTTGTCTCTGGGAGGGACCACTCCACAAGCCACTAGTCGATACTCCAACTACCTTGAAGTACCATGAAAAACTAACCCAAAGGACCACCACATCATATGGGTCTCAAAAAAACAGACGGTGCATCAATGAGACACATGGTCTGTGAGTTATTAGCCTTTTAGTCTTGAGGGACCGGCATGATTTGTGATCGATCCAACCCGACTGTTTCCCAATGTTATCAAAATCCCTAGTTGTGTATACCAAAGGTATCGTCTCACTCCAAGGTTTCCATCGATGTTGGAGGTTCATCAATCGGGCGTCCAGTGCCAAAATTATTTCCAAATGAGCAAAAATAGGTCGTACTGGGTCTGAGTCCGGTTCGACTCGGTCGGACCATCCAGGCCCGACCCAGCCTAGGTCGACCCTACCCGTCCCGCTAGGGATCCCGACCCATTGGGTTACGCTCGGCCCGTAGGGCATCCCAGTAGGCCATGTGGGCTGCGAGGGTCCGCAGAGTGGCTTGGTCGTGGGGCGGGGCAAGGTCGCGGGGCGGCTCGGCCGCGGAGGGCGTCGTGAGGGTGGCTCAGCCGTGTCGGTGCCATGAGGGCGTGGGGAGGTGCAGAGGGCCGCAATGGCTTGGAGGGCCGCAGGCAGCGCGACTAGGTCACAGGATGGCCTTATAGGCCGAGATGCGGTGCGACGAGGCCGCGGGGGGCATGACGAGGTTGTGGGGTGGCACTGCGAGGCCAAGGAGCAGTGTGGCAGGCCTTGAGTCGGTGCGGCGAGGCCGCGGGGGGGGGGGGGGGGCATCGTTTCCTTAGTCGCCTTCTCCGTGATTGATAGTCGTCCTCCTCCATCATGATGAACACAAGAATTATCTTAAGAAATTCAGAGAGGATGGTCCATGTTTGTTTGGCTCGCACTCTCCACATTAGAGTGGTAGCAAGCATCTATAATACTTGAATCACAAGAATATCAAGAACAGGTGAGGGAAATAATTCAAAAACCCTCCCTACCTTGTTTGATTTGTCGACAGAGGTTGCAAGGAAGGAGAGGAAGTTGTTTCATATAGACAAATGTTGGTGACATCAGCATTCCCTTGATCATTGGTTCATTGAAATTGAAGTCTTTCCTCGTCTACGATTGTCCCGAGAAAGAAGTCGAATTCAAAGTCGGCGTTCTTCATTGGCGTTCTTCCTTGGAGAGATTTCTCCTAATTCTCCAAGTTTCTCCCTTTCTCCAAGAGTTTTCCCCCAATTCCACCTAAAATGAATTAGCCAACATTATAGAATATGTTGGCATAATTTCAAATTGGAATAATTAATTAATTGAGTTGGTGTATTATTTAAAGTGGGTGGAATAATTAATCAAGGGAAAGTTCAAGAGACTTCACGTAATTTAAGTGGGCGGTTCAAAGGGGTTTAATCTCAGGTGGTCCCCACCACAATAACCTTTCATGGGAGGTTTTTGGTTAGGTGGTCCCCACCTACATAACCTCAAGGGGAGGTTTAATTCTGGTGGTCCCCAGTTCTCAACATTCACAAGGAGTTTCAAAATAAATTAAAATTAAATTGTTACACCATTTTTTTATTCTCTCACGAAAAATTGAAAAACTAACTTCCGTCCTAGACCTGCTGTGGTCAAGGTGAAGGTCTCCTTAAGCTAATATCGGTGCTGTGAGTTCAATAGTGTCCTCATATTTTAATTCTGATCACTGTTTCAAAAGTTATAAAATCATGTTCGCACATTTACTGAACGTGCTCGAAATAATGTTCAGAAATTCATTCCGGGTACTCTGAGCCCCGGAATCATGTGCATTCAATTTTCAAAGACTCATGAAATTCCCATATATTAAAAAAAATTACATGGAATTTCCGTGTCTTTAGAGTTTTGATTTGATTCCGGTGTAGGGTCCAAATCCTAATTAATAAAGATTACCCCTCCTCTACTATATAAACCCACCCAAGATCCCACTTTGCCTTCACTAAAAGACTTTGGAGCTCGACCAGTCTATGTCATCCCCTCTCTATAATCCTACCAAGGTACCCCAAGATCCCAACAAGTCACTCTCAAGCCTCTCCCAAGCCTTTGGGATCACACTTCCAAGTAAAGGATTCATTCCTCTCTCATTTTATCCAAGTTTCGTAATATTGTTATGCCCTTTTATTTTCAATTATAAATGTTGGGGAATTATTTCACACCTCCCCTACACTGTCCTATTTATGTTTGACTAACAAGATACCCCTTTCTCTCTCATTTATTCCTTCCATGTATGCCCGTTACCATGCCGAAATTCCATAAGGGACTTCATCCTTTCTCATTTTTTTTCCAAGTTATTTATGTTGATATATCATTTTATTTTCAATTAAAAATGTTTGGGTATGCTTATTAACCCCCCATACTCCCCTCCTTATGTTTTAATGATTATAGACCCCTTTATCTCCCATTAATTCCTCCCATGTACACCCATTACCATGCCAAAATTCCGTAAGGAATTTCTCCCACCTCATTTACATTCTAGAAATTATTTTTTATTATGAATATAAATTCCATTACATATGTTTGGAAATACTTCCACATGACCCACTTACTATCAATTTCATGTACATACGATGATACACCCCTTTCTCTCTGATCAACCATTTTTATGAATTCTTATGTCACATTGTTAAGCTGCTGAAGTTGGACTGCGATTTTCTATGCCAAAGTCATTGTGTAGTGAATAACATACTCATTTCTCTATCTAGTGTATTCACCTGCATGCAAATTATCTTTTTTATTATAGAGTTTCATGTATGAATTCCACATTTATTTGTCTCAGAATAAATTATGATTTTTAATGAATCCATGTTATATGATTCATGTGGCACACAAATGCGTGAAATAAAATGATTAAGAAGGTTGGACCCTGGAAGTGCTACATTGCATTGGGAAAATATTAGTATCATGATCCATCAAGTGAAATGACGGTTTAGCCATTATAATTCAAGTGTAATGAGGGTTTTCTCATGCTCTATGTGAAATGTTCCTTTGATCATTCTAATATCATGTTAAATGTTGTTGCCACATTTCCATGTTATGATAATCATGATATATCATGCCTTTTTGTTTAGGTTTCTTTTATGCCCCATTGATATGCCTATTGCCTATCATTTATTGTATTTTTCATGTGTTTCCTTGTTTACTACATTACTGGGTTTTATAGCTCACCCTTTTATTTTTAAATGTTTTTTTTCTTTTCAAACATTTCTAATTTTTTCGAACTATTAATTTAGGTGATTACCAAAACAATTAGTGTAAGATGTCTAGACCTCAACCATTGCACCCACAAGACACATAGCCATCCCACTATAGGCCAGCTAGTCAAGAAGGGCCATGAGAAGGATAGATCTACTATAGTGGTGCATGAGTGATGAGCCCCATGTGTAGGTGGCCCACGGGTGGTTAACCTCATGGGTGCCGAGTGATCCTAAGGTCCTGATGCAGGCGGTGTGTATGTGTGGCCCATATATATGTGTGTGTCCGAGTGTTGTTAGGGATCCCACCCCATTCTAGGATTATTGATGGATTCTCCGAATTGGGACTTATAAGAGCTCTCTTTATGTTTGGTCAATTCGATGTGGGATCAGCTCTCCATCACACTCCTCTACTTTGCCTCCTCTCTCCACCTCGTGTCATCATGGTTTCACCACCAGATGTCACTAAATGCCCCATCCACCACTAAGGAACCTCCATGGTCTCCTCCTCTCAACATTTACATGACTCTCACAACCTCTAAAATATCCATCCACTACAATCCAACTATAATACATTAGGGGTATCCTCCAGCAACTATGAATGCCGAAAGTGTTGAGGTATGATGGACTACCCACTATCATCACACGCCACCACTGTGATCATATTCTATGCCTAACCTCCCAAATCTCAAGATGAATTCTATTTCCATATTCCCCATCGAGGAATTTACCACCTATAAATCCATGTACAAATTCTATAGATCCCATCTCAAAGAACATCCGGCCACCTTGATGTCCAGATGAGAAGAAGAAGTCTTGTACCACTGCTCACCACTGCCCATGTAGGGCACCACCCACATTACCACTCCCAAACACCACTACCACATAGAACATCACATGTTGATACCCTTCACCACATTTCATAGCTTATGCACCACATGGACTCCTTCCATGTGCTAAAACTAAATATCATCCAAATTCTTCGGTTTCAAAATTCACACCTGCGAGTCTCATGGGTGTGACTTCATACTAAAGATCCCTTGGTTCTCAAGGATCCTTGAAGAATAAAGGGGAAGGTAGAACCCATGTGTTATTCCTATATAAGGAGGCACATTCATCTGCCCAAATGAATGGTTCAGACCAACTACAGAGGTAGAAATCCACCATTCTGAGTCTTATCCTTTTCCTTTCTTCTTATTCTTTTAATTTATTTTATTTTAGTTTAAATTTATATTTATATTTATATTTATTTAGTTAATATAATTAATTCATTCATGTAAATTTTTTCCACAATTCTTCCACTTCTCTTCTTATTCTTATTTTTATTTTACTTCTTCTTCTTGTATTATTAATTTTATTAGTATTGTTCATTTATGATTATTAATTTAATTTTATATTCTTTATTTTTTTTATTATCATTATTTATTTTCTTATTTTATTTTAGTTCCCTCTCTCTCATCTCTCTCTATAATCCTAATTATTTTTAATTTTTTGTATTATTTACTCAACATCATTTATTTTATATTTTCTCATTAATTTACTATTTTATTTTATTTATTCTTCTCTTCTTCCCACTATATCAAGTGATCTCTTAACCTCAAAAATTAAGGGCTCACCCCAAATATTTTCCAAGGGGTGGTGAAAGTTTCCTTGTATTTTATTAATGATAATTTTTTGATTATAGTAAATCTGGGTAGAAAAAATGGGTGATATGAATGTCCCTAATGTGGTTAATATCTCCCATGACATGCATGTCATGGTCTGTCCCCTAGGGATACTTCTGTGACATACCCCTAGCCCGCATCCTGAAGGCCATGGGTTGGCGAGTAGCACCGATGGTGTCAACCTGCAAGTGGGATGCATTTTCGTGGATACCTGTATACACATGCACTCACAAAAAAACATGAATGGTGAAAACTAAGTAATCGGAAACCAAAGTACAACTGCAAGTAAAGAACTGTGTGGTGTCACCAGGCCAGTATACAAGCCCAATAAAAGAACTGAAACAGCAAGGTACAAAGGGAGCACTGATGACCGTCGGCAGATGATCACACCTGATCGCTGGAGTAGTGAAGCTATTGGAAGCCGAAGTAGTATGTCCTATCTGTATAGTTCTATTGGACCCCTCCTGGTCCTAGGCCACTAAGTCCATCGTTGTAATGTCCTTAGGTCCCATCTCCCTGATCACCCATATAAAAACATCGAACGTCTGCACTTGACACAACACGTGTGAGTGAAGTCCGTGTAGGGGTGAGTTACTCAGTACTCACTAGGGGACCCCGAGACCCATGATGGTGTATCAGAAATCCAAAAAGGAAAATTACTAGAAAACAACGACGAAGTAAACCACAAATATTATGCATAGTCATCTCTACATAAGTTTATTTCATCATATATACCTAGGTTATCCATATATACTCGTCTCGGCCATAAAGAAACATAAGGCCCCTACCTCAAGCCATTTTTAGGATTTCCAAATAAGGCTCAAAGAATAACTTAAGGATCAAGAATACATGCTCCATGAACTGTTCATCCCTGATGGCACCTGTTTGAGAGATGTACTCCATCAGGTACAACTCTACTATTCCAAATGGAACATCCGAAAGGACATGCTCCATCAGGAAAATTTTGATAGAACTGCCTCTAGTTCCTAACACTAGAGGTCTCACAGTCATAGTCTGGTTACCAAGGAAAGAAAAATGGGAACCAAGTGAATAGGCCCACTCCTCGACACTATGTTCTACAGTCGAGGGAGATCCAGCTCCCCTGAAGGACCCACTCCCCATCGCTACTCGGAGACAGGGGAGTAATACTCCATATGTGAGGACCCACACCCTACCTAGTAGGGGAGTACAAAATTTGTAGTTTGTTTGCTAGGGGGGACCTGAGACCTAGTATGTCAGGTGAGTACTGACCCTTGGCTAGAGGACCCACACCCTAGCACAGTTTGGGTGTACCAACTCTATATGTGAGGACCCGCACCACACCCTGTTGGGGAGTACAACTCTGGTAGTTTGTTCACTATGGGGGACCAGCGCCCTAGTACATCATTGAGTACTGACCTCAAGCTAGAGGAACTGCACCCTGGAACGACATGGGAGTACTAAATATATATGTAAGAACCTGCACCCTACCCGGTAGGGGAGTACAACCTTGGTAGTTTTTCATTATGGGGGACATGCGCCCTAGTACGTTAGGGGAGTACAGACCCCAAGAAAGAGGACCCACACCTTGGAACAATATACGAGTACCTATACTATATGTGAGGTTACAAACTCATGACTCGGGGAGTACCTTCTCTACCAGAGCAGAGGATTAAATAATACTCGTGGCTTGAGTTATCAATGGAGTAGCCATCCTAACTCTCACTACTAGAAACACCCAGGTTCTGCTCCTTCGGTTATTGGTCATACCTCTACTTCCAAAAATTTACACAAGGATGTAACCTAATGAACTTTCATGTCATAAGGGTTCCAACTCAGTAGAAGACATGTCAACCGGACACCCGGTCTAAAAGTTATAGGCATTTAGTGATGAGGGACTCGTTGGATTCAGGTAAGATCCAACCCAGCCTAAATCCAATATTCTCCAAAGTAATTTAGATTATCTCAAAAGGATTTTCTCTCACTAAGTATCCCATCACCGTAGAAGGTTCATCAAATGTATTTCAGGTTCAAAAGTTATGACCTTTTAAACATATCTGGGCCCGAGAGGGGTCTGGTCCGACTCGGTTCAGGTCACCTTACCTGATTTAGGCTGACACGATCCGGTTTGGGCCGACCTGAATTGGTTCAGGGCACCCTACCCTGACCCAGTTTGGGTCGACCCGACCTGGACCAGGTCCAACCTATCCCGGTCTGGTTGGGCTGGGCCGCTACAGCTCGTCCCGGTCGCTAGCGTGACCCAAATGGGGTCGTCCGGTCTGATCCTCCCGAATGGCTCAAAGGAGCCATTCATCTCCTTTATTGGAACTGCTAGGTGATGCCACCTTGTCACCCACATGACCTGCAGGGATCGGGTCCCCTGCATCGCCGCAACTCCCTTCATCACAATGCACGATGACACATCGCATCCACCTATGTGGTCGGCCTCTTGTCCGTCCAACGCGATGCCTAGCAGTCCCACTCATATACCATGTCCAGTGGTTGCCGACCACCTCCCTTGTCTGCTGGCACCGGTCGCCGGCACCATCTCTTCTTCTATAGGGCTTCGACAACGCTCTGGAGATCCATTTTCACTTCCTCTCTTACCTACAGTCTCCTCAGGATGATACCATCACTGCACAGCTCTCGGATTCTAGATTATGATGAGTTGAAGAATTGTCCCCCGAAGAATGTGACAAGAAAAAAGAATTAGAGGGTCATGTCCTTGTTCGTTGGGCTTTTTCCCTCTGCGTTAACATCACAAAAAGTGGGAGGAATTTTAATTAATCATAGAAAAATTTAACAAATAAACCCTACCTCGAGTTCCGTTGGAAGTGTCGTAGTTGTGGCGATAGTAGAGTCCCCATTGGATGAAGTCGTCGATGTTTGAAAATCCCAGATTATTGCCACCCGAGATTCCATCCTCTGTCAGTGGAAGGTGTAATGGTACCTTTCCAGAGGATCCACTCTTGATGAAGTTGTTTCAAAAACCCACACCAAGCTTCCATTAAATAGACGTAGTATTCAACCGAGTTTCACAAAATCAATTTGGTTCATTTATAAAATGAATTTAATGTTGCAATAACGAGGTTAATTACAAAATAGTGAATCCATTTAATGGCGTGAAAAGTCATCGGTCCCATCATTTACACTCAAGATTTATAGAAAGAAAATAAAATGACATTGTTAAGTTATTTTTTTATTTTTTCATGAAGTCTAAAAAATAACTTTTTCATCTGACCCTTGTTAGTCGAAGTTATGCTTTCCATAACTGAATAGTGGCATTGTAGATTCAATGGTGACCTCGAATTTTCAATTTGAGCACTGGTTCAAAATATAGAAATCGTCGCTCTCACGTTTACTGAATGTAACTTAAAAAATGTTCAAAAATTATTAATTGACATCCTCGACCCGTGACGGTCGATGTTAGGCTCTACCTAAGGGGAACACCCCCTCATGAGCTCAATGGTACTGTCAGATTTTCAATCCGAGTTACCGTTTAGAATTAATTGATGTTACAATAAAATAATTGTTACTTAATTATTTTATTTATGACCAAAAACTAACTTCCACTACCAGCTCTTGCCAGCCAATGTTAGTATCGACCTATTAAAAGCATACCCTCATGAGTTCAATGGTCATCTCAAAATTTTAATCTGAGTCATCGTTCCTGGGTTATAAGCATTTGAAAAATAAAATAATTTTATTTAATAATTTTATTTAAGATCATGTCATTTTTGGGTTTTCTCTCTGGAGGCATGCGCCAACTAAATTTCAGTCGCGCCTAGGGTAAACATGCCATCTTGAAAGCATCGGTTCTCTCATATTTGGGATCTGGGAATCTGTTAAAATTTATACCAATTTTTCAGAAACAACGCTCACACATGCTATTTTAAGCTTAACACTTTTTTTCGACAGATCATTCTGGGATCTTCTGGCCTCAGAATCATGTGATGTCTGATTTTGTGTTCTCGAAATAATTACATATAAATAAAAAAATACACAAAAATTTAGAGATGTTACATTCTCCTCACCTTTATATTTTTCATCCTCGAAAAGCCAAGGCCCAAACTCATGGGAAGAAACTGGGTCCAACAAAGGTTCATGCACTACTTCCAAACACACGCCATGAAGGAATACTGAGATCAACCACTATTATGTCTAGCTCTTGCTAGTAAACATTGTGCCAACATAGGCACATGTTTTTTAGCTATGAAAAGTGGAGAAAGCACTAAGAATCATGATACATCTACCATCATAGGGTCTAGCAGACCACTACCTAAAACCTCCACTAGCCTTACAAAAAGACAAAAAAAGAAACGACCACTCCCACTTGTGGTATCTCCACTGAGTATGGATGGCTAGGAACCATTTTTCATTGTGAAAAAATATTGTGGTCTAACTTGACTACTATAGAATGACTGAAGTATGACTCTTTATGAGAGTCCAGACCATGCCTCCAGGGCTCCCCCCCCCCCATTTTTTGCGAAGAAATTCTCTTATCCACCATGATAATATACCACATTTCTTGCCTAAAATCATCCTTCTAGTCATGAACGGTTGTAGTTCATTCCCAGATTGATGTCGAAAGGTCTCGACACAACAAATAAGAGATCCCAAAAACAAATATCTCCTCCAAGATCCATGTCACACTATCAGTGGGTATCCTCCATCAAGTGTCTCTAAATGCGAGGGTCAAGCCCACAGTCCAAATAGAACATCAATGTCTCGAACAATACAAATGAAAAAAAGAACGTCTGCACCTTTGTCTATTTATCCATACATCAAATAAAAGACATAGGTCATACCTCAAACATCGTTGGGAGTTTATTGGTCATGAGCCATGATTGTGTGAAATAGTCCTCACCCATGACCTTTAACTCCCTAAGCTTGGAGGGGACCACCCCCTACTAGTCATCCTGCTCTTCTACCCCACCTTCCAACTTGTTGAACTCTATGCTCAAATCGCTATCTCTGCTAAATAGGATCGTCTGGCCTCTCCCTCTTAGTAGTAAAGCGGGTTGGGCAATCTCTAGCAAGATTCCCCCAGCCATTACAAGCATAAAACTACATCTCATGCGGCTGATCTGCTCCTTGGCCCTACTACTGTGCCACAGAACCATGTGTATGTGTTGGGGAATGGGTATGCATCCTATGCTATGATCATGTAACCATTCGTCTACTAGCTCCATTAAACACCTCTATTTTTTGACCTCTTCTATAGGTCACATCAACATGATCCTCCTACAGGATGCTCTAAACCACCAGGGCTCATTCTAGTACCCCATCATGTGTTGGAATGCTGATAGGTTTCACTAAGGACATGATTTCTTGGCGCATTTTCTACTCGAAAGTACATGCCCTGATGTAAGGGTCCTGCACCATATCTATAGAATAGCGAGAAAGATCTGTGAATTTTGATGAGTACTCTCCTACCTTTGTGTTTCCCTACCATAGGTGCAGTAGATTTTGTATATGTACAGAGCGCAAAGTTTCCAGAAAGAACTCCTCTCATAAGAGGAACTCAAAGTCTTTCCAAGTGAGGTTTGCCTCATTGTGAGTCTAAATCGTCAGACTCCACCATCTTTCCACTAAGTCCTCAAGAAGGCTTGTAGCCAGGAGTTATGTATGGTTGGGCGGTGTCCCTACTAGGCCAAAAAATACACGTAACCGCATCAAGACAATCCTCAACTACCTGGGGATCTATCTCACCAAGGAACCTGGGAGGTCTCTACCTCTAGAATTCATGTAGGGAACTGGTCCTACAAACGTCCTTTGTTGGAACCACCGATAGTAGATGTTGAACATCAGTTGGTGGTAGCACTTGTGCACCAATCAATGGGTCCATCTCAATCATGGGTCCCATAACAGATGACTCGTCGCAAGGTTCGTTGTTCTCACTACATCGTATCAGGATCCTAGTCGGTCATCTACGTGGAGGAATATCGTGATAGATCCAAATGTACCAAATTTATAAGTTTATATCTGGATTGCTGACTCGAGAAGGAATATGGAAATCACAACCATCTATACAAGATGCATATTATCTTCTTTTCCCTACGAACAATGTTTCCTTGTACCGAGTCGGGTAACATGTGTCTGTATTCCTAGTGTACAGATATGTCTG
Organism: Viscum album; assembly: GCA_963277665.1. Classification (NCBI taxonomy): domain Eukaryota; kingdom Viridiplantae; phylum Streptophyta; class Magnoliopsida; order Santalales; family Viscaceae; genus Viscum; species Viscum album. The sequence goes on along the minus strand of OY728153.1, from coordinate 1,543,001,736 downwards.
CTACCGCACCAACACTGGAGTCCCTAGCCTGAAAGTCAAACTTGAAACACATAACACTGTTTCTCACAACAAAAACAATAGACCCTTGGTCATTGAGATTGAACCAACCACCTTTGATACAACTTTTTCATGACCCATCCCTCACGAACCGTGTCGTGACAGACCCCATGCCCGCCTCCCAAAAGCCAGGGGTTGGCGACTACCGCCAAAGGCCTCAGCCTGCAAGTGGGAGGCATTTTCGTGGATACCTGTACACACATGTACCAACAAAAAAATCAAAAGGCTAAAAGGTGAAGACTATGTAATCAGAAACCAGAGTACAAAAATAAGTAAAACACTTAGTGGTGTAACTGGGCTAGTATACAATCCAAAAAAACTGAAAACATAAAGGTACAAAGGGGGCACTGATTATTATCTGCGGAAGATCCAACATGATCGCTAGAGCAATGAAGCTAATGGAAAATGAAGTAGTATGTCCTATTTTTCTGTTCATACTAGACCCCTCTTTGTCCTAGGCCACTAAGTCCACCGTCGTAATTTCTGTCAGTCCAATATCCCAAAGAACCCATATCGAAACATTTAACGTATACACCAGTCACAATAAGTGTGGGGAAACCCATGAAGGGGTGAGTAACTCAGTACTCAGTAGGGACCCCAAGACCCTCGATGGTCTCTCAAAAATCAACAATGGAAATATTCCATAAAACAACCACAAAGCAAACCAAAAAGATTATGCATAGTAATCTCTACTCAGGTATATGCCATTGCATATACTTAGGTTATCCATATATAATAATATCATCCACAAAGAATCATAAGGCCCCAACTTCATGCCATTTCAGGATTTTCAAAAAGGCTCAAAGCATAACTCAAGTATTATAATTACATGCTAAATGAACTGACCATCCCTGATGGAACCCATCTTAGAGATGTACTTCATCAGTTACTACTCAACCATTACTAATGGAACGTCTGAATTTACATGCTCCATCAAAACCTTTCTGCTAGAATTTCCTCTAGTGGCTGACACTAGAGGTCTCGCAGTCAAAGTATTGTTCCCGAGTCAAGACCAAGGGAAACCGTGTGAAGAGACCCACTCCTCGACACTGTTTCCTGCAGTTGAGGGAGCACCAACTACCCTAAAGGACCCACTCCATATCACAACTCCGTGAAGGGGGGGGGGGGGTAGTACTCCATATGTGTGACCCACACCATACCTTGTAGGGGAGTACATAACTAGTAGTTTTATTTCTATGGGGGAACTATACCCTAGCACGACAGGGGAGTAGTGACTCTATATGTGAGGACCTTCACCCTACCCGGTAGGGGATTGAAACTCTGGTAGTTTGATCAATGTGGGGGACCCACACCCAAGCATGTTTGGGGAGTACCGACCCTAGGCTAGAGGACCTGCACTCTAGCATGGTAGGGGAGTAATGAATCTATATGTGAGGACCCGCACCCTACCTAGTATAAGAGTACAAATCTGGTTGTTAGTTCTCTATGGGGGACTTGCACCCTAGTACTTCAGGGGAGTAACAACCTCAGGCAGGAGTACCCACACCCTGGCACAGTAGGGGTGTACTGACTCTCTATGTGAGGACACACAATCATGAAATGGGGATTCCGGTCTCTACCAGACTAGAGGAGTAAGGAATACCCAAAACATGAGTCATCAAGGGAGTATCCATCCTAACTCTCACATTAAGAACCACCCAGGTTCTTCTCCTCTGGTTATCGTTCATACCTAAACCACCACAAAGTTCTACAAGGAATTAACTCAATGATCCATCATGTAAAAAGGCTTTCAACGCAATTGATGGCATGTCAACCGGACACCCAGTCTAAAAGTTATATGCATTTTAGTGCCAAGTTCCAGGTTGGATTCGGGTACAATCCAAACTGGCCAAAATAAAACGAACTCTTAAATTCATCTGGAGTATCTCAAAAGTACTGTCTCGCTCCAAGGATCACTGCTCCATAGACGGTTCTTCAAACAGACGTCCTATTTAAAGATATGGCCTTTTAAGTGTATTTGGGCCCAATAGGGGTCTGGGCCAAGGTCGGACCCGTCCCGTTGGGCCGTAGACCTGCCTGGCTAGCCCTAGCGGGGATTGGCCGCCGCCCTCGTCCGCAAGTGCCATTTGTTGGCCCCACACTGACTCTTCATCCATGGGGCTCTATCAAAGATCTGTAGCTCCATTTTCACTTCCACTCATGCCTACTGGATCCCCAAGATTCCTCCATCTCTTTGTGGCTCTTAGATTCCAAATTTTGACGATTTGAAGAATTTTTTCCCGAAGAATGTAACAAGAACAATGCAGTGGAGGGTCCGAACGTTGTTTTTTTGGACCGCGTCGTCCACGTTAACCTGATAATAAGTAGGGGGAAATTTAATTAATCAAATAAAAATTCCACAAATAACCCCTACCTCATGTTCTGTAGGAAGTGAAATGGTTGTGTTGGGAGTAGAGACCTCGTTGGATGAAGTCATCAGTGTTTGTCTATACTGTATCGTTGCCTCCTAAGCTTCCATCCTCCGTCGGTGGAAGGTGTCATAGTACTTTGCCAGAGGATCCAATATTGATGAAGTCATGTCAAAAACCCATGCCCATGATTCCATTAAATAGATGGAGTATTCAACAGAGTTTCACAAAATTAGTGTGGTTCATTTATGAACTACATTTAATGTTGCAACAATGTGGTTACAAACACAATAGTCAGTCCATTTAATGGCTTGACAATTTATCTGTCCCGGAATTGCTACTCAAGAGTTGCTTTTAACATTGCAACATAGAGGTTAAAAACACAACAGTCCAGCCATTTAATGGCTCCACAAGTCATTGGTCCCTCCATCACCGCTCAAGAGTTACAAAAATAAAATAATATGAATTTGTTAAGATATTTTTTTAAAGTCTAAAAATTATATTTTTCTCCCTAACCTTGCCGGTCAAAGTTAAGAATCGCTTAAGAAAATATTGGAATAGCAGTGCCCTATGATTTTCAATCCGAGCACCAATTCAAAAGATAGAAATCACCGCTCACACATTTATTGAATGTACCTTAAAAAAAGTTCAAACATTATTAACAGTCACCCTCGACCTAAGATGGTCGATTTTAGGCTCCTCCTAATGGGAACACACCCTCACGAGCTCAATGGTACTCTTGTATTTTCAATCTGAGTTACCCTCTAGAAGTTTTGGGTTTTACAAAAAAATTAACAGTTACTTAATGATTTTATTTATGACCAAAAATTAGCTTCCGCTGGCAGCCCACACCGACCAATGATTATACCCACTTAAGGATAGAATACCCTCACAAGTCCAGCAGTGGTCTTGGATTTTAAATTTTAGTCAATATTCGTGAGTTATAATCGTTTTCAAAATAAAATATTTTTATTAAATATTTTATTTATGGTTATTCCATTTTTTGGTTTTCTCTTTGAGGCCTACACTGATTAAATTCAAGTTGCGCTTAAGGTAAACCCGCCATCATTAACACAACAGTTCCCTTGGATTTTAGATCTGGGCATCTGTTTGAGATTTATTCCACTTTTACAAGAAAACTTCTCATGCGCATAGTTTTAATATTAATAGTTTTTTCGACGGATCATTCTGTGCACTCCGGGCCTCGGAATCACATGCCATTAGATTTTGCGTTCTTGAAATATTTCCTTATAAATAAAACAATTGCATGGAAATTCCAAGATGTTACAATGAAACTCAATCTATTTCAATCCATTTGATTATACAATTTTCCCATTATTCATTTATTGACTCTTCAATTGATGGATTTGGGTGGTTCAATTGATTAAATGACATCGATTGAGTCGGGTCCTAGAATATGGGACACCCTAGACAAAGGTGTGTCATCAAAATTCATTATAATTGCTAGTGGAATTAAGGTTATCTTAGAATACAATGATTCCAAAATTTTTAAATAAAAAAATAGTAATACATCATGAAATTTCATTTTTGGATTAGCAAACTAAAATAAATCAAATAACGGATAATAATTATTCAAACCAAAATTAAACCTCTAACAAAGTTCTTTCTTCCGCATTTCTTTCTATGAGGAATTTTTTTATTGTATAAAATAAAAATTCATATATTTCATGTCAATTTAATTGTTTAAAATATAATCAAATACTATATAATATTTTTCTTTATTTTCATAAAATAATTAAAAAAAGTAAAAACAAGAGGTTTATGTTATTTAGATTATGTGAGTCAACAAAACTAAGAAACTCATCAGGTGATACATCTATGTTCAGCCATGGTGCTACACTAACAAAATAATTTTCTTTTACCATGTCCTATGAATGGTAGACATCAATATGTAATATTAACATTAAAATTAAAAAAATTAAAAAATAACACCAAAAATTAAAATTAATTTTAATTCCAAAAAAGCCATGTTTATCATAATAAAAAAATTAGAGGTAAGTGGATTTATGATCATATCTAACAATAAGAGTTTTGTGTCAATAAATATAACATATATATTACTTTTATAGATTAATGCCTCTAAATGTTATATCCAATGTCTGAGATATTCGTCTTATATTTATTTAATAAATTTCATAAAATTTTTATAGCATTACAATTCTCATACATAATTGAAAATTATCATTATTGAATCCAAAATAATATTGATCATGTTTTACCTTTAATACTTATTCATAGAAAATTTGAAAAGAATTATTACCTCATTCATCTATAAAAGGTTCAATGAGAAATGGTTTCCTACAACAAAATGTTACAAAATACCTTCCTAGAAAATGAAAAATCCCACAGATACTCATCTTATATAACATATAAAATTTAAAGTCATTACCAGAGTATGAAATCAAATGAAATAAAGATGTTTTAGAAGAAAATTATTTATGATTTAGAATACCTTTTAAATTACATGAAATAATTTAAAGGGAATTCAAATGAAATTATTTTATATTTGATTGAAATTTAAACAAAATTGTAACAACTAAATTCATTTTGGGATGGTGGAGTTATGAAAGAAATTTTTCATAATGGGATTTTAAAAAAAGATAATTTTGAGTTTTATGTTTTTATTAGGTCAATTATAATTATATCTACCTTGGGGGCATGTTTTGAGATTGGTTGATTGGCCAAAGAAGACCCATTTCTGTTTTTTGAATTCGATGACTATATCACATTTAATGTTCTATAAAATATACCAATGTGAACCAAGAGGGATCTAATAGAGATCTTTTTGGGAAGATCAATCATACCATAAATCTAGTTGAAGATCATAAGGAAACTGTTTGGCCATCAAAAAAACTATGTCCCACTTAGATGTTTATGGGGGTCTATAGAGTGTTAGATATTCCATGGAATAATTTATTTTAAATTTAAATAAATTAAAATTCTATAAAATTTGGGAGATACCATCCCTTTATCCACACTTAATAGTGTTACTATGACACCTCCTCTCTATCCCTTTTCATTCTATCAAGACAACATTCACAATATGACCCCCATGTTTTCAATATTAATAGAATATTTTAATTATTTCTGACATATTACCCACTTTTGTTTTTATTTTCCATCACTAATGATCAATTCAAAAAAGTAATCTCCAAGTTTATTTTACTTGGGGGTGGGGTTGATTGATTCTTTGATTACTAGTGAGTATCGATAACTTAATAATGATACTAGAGGGTATAACTCATATGACTATGCATTAAGTGGGAACTAAAATATATAAAAATATTTTTGGTGTTTATACATGTCTACAGATTATATAAATATGTGTTCACGTTAGGATGATGTAAATTGGGGATGTGAGGGAGGGTATTCAAGAGATAAAAATATCGAACCTATTAATAATGGAACAATAAATTCATTTTATTGGTAATTTTATGATTTTTCGAAGGTTATTTAATAAATAGGTGAGTATTTTGGTTTCATATAATAGATCTATGAGGTTTTACAAGGATGGGGATGAATTATGAGGGATTGGGGTTGAGATCTAGAAGGATGGATTGTGTGGAATTAAGTGGGTAGGACTTGAGGTATGTAGTTGGTTGATCATTATTATGTGTCCCTCCGTAGAAATAGATTGAGTAGATATTTTCTTAGATCAATATTCTTATAATGGGGTTTGGAAATTTTTATGAATTTACCTATTCATAGGTATTATTGTGGGATTCCCAAATTAGTTGGGTAACAAGTGGGGTAGGATTGATGAGGGTATTCCATATGGATAGCCAGAGAATAAACACTTCTAAGGAATCACCATTAAAATTAGATTTTTAAAGGATTAAGGGTTTTGTTTTATTATTGGTTCGTTTAATATGTATCAGTGATAATTTATGATTTGATCTATCCATAATGATAACTTATAAGAGGGAATTTTTTGGGAAGAAACCCAACCAAACAAAAATTATTTCTCATAAAACCATTGGAAGGATGATCCTCTATCAACTAGATGTTCCCATAAATATTATTACATTAGAAGAAAGATATTTAGAAGTTCCATTCCTCTTATTAGGTGTTACAGAACTACGTATAATGTTTTCCTTACTCATCACACAACATCATACCCTACACATATTTGAAAACTCAAACACATCAAAGAAAAAATCATAAATTCAATGGAAATATAAGATTAGAAAATGAAAAAATGATTATAAAATTATTTATACAATGATTCATATATTCATTAGAGAAACATTTATACAACTTTAAAATTGTTATCATATATTAAAAGAGTATATAAAACAAGATTAACAAGTAATTGTAATCATCACCAACCTCTATGATTACCAATTGATTCTTTTCAATAACATACATAGAAATGAAGTTTCCAAACAATTATTTACTTTGTTCCATCTTGTAAAATGGTTGAACATTCTTCTTTGAATCCTTACTCTACACGTCTTGATTTCATAAGCATGGTTGGATACCTAGTGACTTCTCAGTTTTTACAAAAATTTAGATTTTGAGTCCTCTATAGTAACACGATCAAAAGATTCAATTTTCTAATTTCCATGATACCCCTATAGAGGAAATGTAGACACTATATTCACACTACTTATACCCATAATAGATTTCATGAAAATCTTGTTTATATATTTTTATTAATTAACATTGGGTTATCAAATATAGAGATCACCTCCAAATAGAATCCAATTATTCTCAACCCTCCATCTATTCACCCTATCCCCACAGAGGAAGGATACTATCTCATAAATTCATGAACTAATTATTTATTAAAACTATCAAATATATTTTACTTTCCCACTATATGAAAATAATAATAAATATTTCCTCAAATAAATTTATTTTTAAATGGTACCTAAGGACAATTTTTTTGGTCCTCACATGAAAAACTAAATTATTTAGCCATGTGGATCTCACATTGGCTATTATGAAAAGTAACACCCCAATCCTAACTACTCTAATGTTTTCCCAGTAACCACATTATAATATCCATTTCCATCCTAAACTCCAATACATAATCATATTTTTTTTCCATTCTTATTAACATAACGAACCTTTTAATTATTGAAATCTAGTTAAAAATTCTCCTTCCATAGGTAATCAAAAATATTGTTTTATGTTTTTGGGTAACTAGATATGTAGTAAATTTATTATCAATATATGAGTTAAGGATCATATGACCCATAAGATAAGCTATAATTTGTTCCATTAAAATATCGATAAAATGGTTTTATAACCACCCACTAAACCCTCACATGATTTTATATGAATGTAATTAGGAATCTCAGAATAATGTAAATATATTTACAAGTGAAAATAATCATATACATAAAACTTCCATCCATTGATACATATTAATAATTATCCAGGTTTTTTCACTCTTCATCAATTACTAGTTTCTATTCCTTATAAAACATAATTTTTCCCACTATGGGGGTCTATAAAAACATACATCTGACTATTCAGAGATACAGATCACATTCTAGATTTATCCCATTTGAGATAATACCATAGTTTCATATCTCTTATCTCTTTCAATCTTCATCCCCAAAATTTTCATTCTCGTCCATAGATATTTCATTTCAAATAATATATAATTGTCATAATTAAAATTTCAAATCCTTATGTTTTTTTATATTTGAATATTTCATCAAGTAATAAAATAAATACAATTAATTTATCATATTCCCCACACATTTGGTAAAAATAATTATATATGTTTCACTTGATGAAACCTTTTTAAGAAACAAATGAATAAAATTTTAGATTTAAATTACTTAGAGGTATTTCTATTCAATAATCATTATTATTCACTTAACACAAAAAAATATGGTTCTCAGCATTCATGAAACATACTGGTTGTCTCATGTATGTTTCTTCCATTAATACTCTCTGAATGAAGGATATATTTACATTCAAAAATTTGAGTTATAGATTATCGAATGCCTCAATTATAAATAATTTCTTAATACTATTATTTCTCAATACTAATGATAATATTTACAAGAAATAAATGCCTTTCTTATTTTAAAATACATTTTATGAAAAGTCCCATCTAATATCATTTTATCAGCGAGTAGGGGAGGGTTGATCATTTATATATATTTTTTATTTTATGTTATTTTTCTCATATAAAAACATTTTCCATGAATTAAAAAATTATCAATTTTTTAAAACAAAAAATTCACACAACACTGGGAAACCCAAGTATTTACAAGGTTCACTACTCAATATTAGTATCTATTTCTTGTAATGGTTTAGATGTAATCATATACCACACAATCTGGTAGAAAATAGTCCTTCTCTATATATACAACAAGTAGGAAATATCCTCACACCTGTATAGGACTACAATCAATATGGTAGTTCATGTGATTATTTTAATACGAATTTTGTAAAGTGTGTTTTTTAAAAAGTTTAGAAAACTTCACTAGTGGATTTCGAACATGTCATTGTGTTGTTTTAACAAATCCAAATTTTGAAGTTCTTCAAAAAAAATTATAGAATTTATTACCCAACAGCAGGTAGAAAAAAATTCTCTAGAATTGGTATGAAAACATAGTATAATTATTTAATTTGATAATTCATTCTATAAAGCATATTGAATTGATATTCAGGACCTAATTTAGAATCACTACTTTTTTTCTAGAATTGGTCAGTCATATTTCTCAGTCCAATTAAAAAATTCTTAACTGCAACCACTTTCTTACACATTTCAGAATGTAAAACACTTTTCAAATAATTTATTCTAGAAATATTCTTCTACAAACTATAAATATTATCAATCTCTCTCTCTCTATCATGTGAATAGTGTCACCGTACATTGTACATTGACCTCAATTTATAGATGTTTTGGAATTTTAATAGGTAGGAAACCAATTTGATTTCCCCACTCAATAAAACTATAGAAACATGAATTTCATGTACATTCTAATTTCAACTTTTATCCATTAATCACTCCTCAAATCTTCAAGATACATATTTAAACAACTTCAATATTTTTACATATTTAAAATTCTTTTGAACATGTGACCACTTTTCATCCTGATACAATTTACTATTATAATACATTTCTTTCACTACGATTAAACACATGTATGACTAGAGACTTTCCATCCAAATTCTCATGTGTAACTTGTTCTTCCAAATAAATTTTTTCAATTTATAAAGACTTTGAAACCCATAATGAACACTTTAGTATAATCTTCAGAACATTTCATCTTTTCTTCATTTTCTCAAAATTTCATTAGAATAATTAGAAACATCATCTGATGATTTCAACATCTGATGTCTTATCACTGTCAGTATAAAAATGATGAAATTGTCTCAATTTTCTACACTACAAATCTATATAAGATATTTTCTAATTACACATGATGTGAATGAAACCTTTCATGAGTTTTTATTCATAACCACACGAAACATATACACCTTTGAGACCAAACCCTGGAGCTTTGATGAAAATTATGGGCTATATTATTATTCATCATCTGATTGATCAATCTCAGAAACCCATCAGATTCATTAAATCCATGATATTTATTATGAATTTGAAGAAAAAATGAATCTGGTTCCATAAATATTAAAAACATAATGTATCACTATCATAATATCCTTTAATTGATCGATGACACATCATTTCCAAAATATTGTTGTCGACAATGAATTCATTCCTTCAGACACTCTTCAACTGATGAGTCATTAGAAGAATCCATTTTACCAATGAGTTATCACATCAGACAGATAATTCCATCAAAACATTAGTAAAAATATTACTCTAGTGAATTTGAACTCGTAGACACCAAAATACTTCTACATCTAGTACAACTCACACTGATAAACCACAACTGGAAGACTTTGACTTCATATTCACTTTTCCTCAATAAAACCATCATTGTATCATAAATTCTTCATTATGTTGAGAAAATATGGATTGGCGTTACATCTTTTGACATAAGATGGAATTTTTTTTTTGACTTAAAATAATTTCAACACCTTCTATTTTTCTCTCCAAACCATAATCTCATTTCCAATACATATAATTCCAAAACAAAATTACTCCTCCTTTCTTCCTCAAAGCATAAATCACAAAGATTTAATATAACTTATGATGTTCAAAATATAATAAAAAGAGTTTAATTTCATTATTTAGTAAAAAATATCTTAAATACATCTATACTCTAATACAACTTCTTTCTCTTATCAAATACATAATTCCATACAAAATGTGAATCAAAACAAAATCAATTAGAAAATGTATTTGGAAAGGGAAACTAGATTTTATGGACACTATTAATCATTTTGTTTCAAAACTTCTATGTCTGGTATGAATTTTTATTATAAAGAAAATCGAAAACTGGATTGATTTATGATAATAAGAAAAAAAATTAAAATAATAAATAGCACCATCCTCTAGTATCTGAAAAACACCTCCTACCAACTTGGTCCCAATAACCACACCTTTTGGATTTTCTTTTCAAAAAAGTTTCACAAATAATGGAACAATGATACTCAATCCATGGATCACGAATCATCAATTCTATGCATTCGTGATTGAACTCATTATATGAAATAATAATCATTGATAGGAAAACTATGTTGTCTAAAAGTAGTGACATAAAAAACATCGATGAATAGATTTATGAAACATAATTATTATCCCCCTTGAAAACACTATAAAAATACTATAAAATAGAGGGGATAGATACCTCAAAATTTGAGAGAAAGTTGTTGGATGCACATGTTCATCCTCATTTTAAAGAATGCTTCCACTAGTAAAGTTTTTCTGAAAATTCTAGAAAAATATTCTATTGTAGGTAGGTACTCCAATATGAGTTCATTCTTCTCCACATTCTTGATGAAGTAATATTTGAAATATCTATTTTTTGAATGGTAATTTTAAATGAATGTTTTTTTATATTAATATCACTCAAATTATAACTACCTAAGAGTAAGGCTAACTTCAGTTCAACAAGTCTTCTAACTAAGTGTTCATCTACATAAGTTGTGTTGCAGCATGATTCCAACAATAAATTCAAAATAATCCATTATTAGAGTCACTAAATTATATTTCATAGTATTAAATCATACATAACATCCCCCAATAAATAAAACCATATCATGTGAGTATATTTTATAATCCACAATTCCTAACCAATCGGCATCATTGTAACTAAAAAATCATTTTATCAAACATGTAATATCTGAATACAATGTTTTTTATTCGTCTAATATATTTGTGAATACCTTTTCATGAAATTTATGTGACTCCTCGGAGAACTTATTAAACATTTACATAAGGTAACATCATAAAAAATATCTTTTCTTGAATAATTTAGATATAACAAACCTCCAATGAATTGGAAACACTTCAGCAGAATGTGGTTTTCTGAAGCAAGAAGAATATTGTGTAATTTTTTTTGACATTTTCTATCATTAAAATTATCATTTAACTTTATAAGAATTATTCATTGGATGAATGGTGAACTAGAAATAGATTATTAGGCACAAATTTCTTAAGAAATTCTATTACGTTGAGGTTTTTTGTTCTAGAAATATTCCCTATGTGACTTTGTCTTTTTGAATGCACATTGTGTATAAAATGAAGTTTTTGATCAGAGAGAGAAGTTATATCAGAATCTAAATTAATTTTATGATTTTATTTTTAAAAAAAATGTTGTTACATTTTTTATATCCTCAATGTAATAATTTTCTGATGAAATTATGATCCACGTATTGTAAAAAAATAAGTATAAATGGTGTTCTAGTTTTTTAGTGATTCGATAACTAGGATGAGTTCTAATAAAAAGAAAGAGGTGCTAAAATGATGGGAATTCATATAATATTCAAATATAAGTCAGATGATGTTATGTTGATAATAATGGTTCTAAAATCATGAATAATTAATGATACAAGTAATGTTTATTATAATAAAATAGTATGAATTCAAATTCTATTGTTACTAGTTCATAAGTGTGGGAGTCACCAGATGAAGAATTTGTCTCATGGAATGGAAGTTTGGACTTATTAAAGTAAGAAGATTTGGGGATGTACTAATCCCCCAATCCATCAGACATACTAATTCATAGAACTAGCCAATCTATCGAATGAACAAATTTATTGGTTCAATCATCAGTCATATAGAATCTAGAAGAAATGTAGTTTTTACACACATCGGTCCATTGGACATGGTGTTCCTGTAATCCATTGATGGTGCTCAGGCACTAATCCATCATAAAAATTGTTGGTCTCTAAGGATCAAATAATTTTCAATTTACTAAAAGTAATATTATATATATATAATTATATATTAGTATAAGTTGACATGTTTTTGGGACCAATAAAAGAGATGAGTTTTAGGGACCGATCCATTGGATGATATTACATAATGATAAATCAAATGATGTTAAACAATGTAGTAAACCATTTTCATAGAGAAAAAATGTTTTGTATTTTAATTTGGTTCAATATTCATCGTAAAAAACATGATTCTGATACCGTAGATGGAATTAGAGACTAATTCATTTGATACGTGTTGACACTGATAAGTTATTGGTTTCTAGACTTAATCGGGTATTGTTTTAATCAGTCTGAGTTTTTATTGTGAAAAATAAATAAAATAATAATTATATTGAAGTTGTTTTAAAAAAATTCAAGTATTTTTTGTGGCCTACATTAGTTTATTTTTTTGGAAGATGAGTTTTAGTCAGATCAGTGTAATGGAATGTCATTAGTACCCAATATATTCAATCAGATAAAGAAATTATGAGTGAAAAACAGTATCAGAACCAAAATTTATATCAATACAAGGATTTATATTTATCATATAATTAGGATGAATATTTGAGAAGATTCAATAATTTTTTAGAAGATTTTAGAATAGTTGAGAATCAGTGAAATGGTAAAAGATGAATTCAAAATGAAAATAAAATTCCAAATTATATAAATTGGTTGAGATGGAAAGTAAAATTTGTTTCCTTCCCATTCCATTTCAAGTAAACTAAAAAATATATGATGAGGTAAAAAATACATTCTAATTAATACACTATTAATGTGTGTGAGAGGGCGAGTGAAATGATTTTTTCTGATTGATTTGGTCGAATAAGTTTTTTGGATAGATTTTTCTTGAGAACAATCTCAGGGTAAAAGAATAGTAAAATGGAGATAGTGTTCAGTGTTTTCTGTATCAAGACAAGAAATTAGAAAAAAAAAATTAGGGAATGGAATATTTGGTTCATTATTTTTTATGGTACATCTTTTAAGTCTTATTTTACAGATTGAATAATCAGTTTGAATAACTGGATTGATACATCAGACCGAGTTTTCATACAAAGTACATAAGGGTTGTTTCAACCTTATGATGGGTAAGAAAGTGAAGAATTTTTTTTGTAGAAGATCTAAATTTTTTTAATGTGTTGAATAAGAACAATGACATGTATGTAACCAAATATTGATGGTTTCATAACATTTTATAAAAACATTTTCTACATCATTTGTTCTAGTGGAAGCATGTGAAATTTTGTATTGATCATAGTTCTATGCAAGTGTAAGGCTATTTCCAACTTGTTTTATCCTCATTGAATAATTTTTTCTAGTGGATTTTGTGGTATTGGATTATTTAAAAACCATTACATGGACTATATACTCTTAAAAAGTAATGTGAATTGTAAATACTTGGGTTCATATGGTTGTGTTAATTTATTTTTAATAAAGTGATAATTCTATAATTTGAGGTGAATATTATTATACAATGAAGATAAAAACAAATAAAAATATTTCACTAATTCTTCCCCTCCACCTCTTAGTTATATAATGATCTTTGATGGGAATTTTCATGTTAATTAGATAAGTGTTTCCATTTATTTACTCATTACTAATGTTTTTTAAGAGAAGATGTTATATAGAATTTAAATTTTGTGGATAGTAAGGGGATTTTGAACATTAATGGAATTAAATATTATATCTAGAATGATATAATTTTTTTGTTTCATATTCCTATTGGGTATGATGTTTTTGCAGCTACTACGTATAGGTTTAATCCTTTTGGGGAAAATTCTCCTCCTACATATATGAATAAAAAGAATCTGGAGAATGATGGATGATCTAATAATTCATTTCTCTCGTCACGTTCCAAATGTGAATTCTATATATTGAAGGTATTTTTTACTACTAAAGGTAAATGTGGGAATTTGAAAAATAATTATGAAGTAAATAGAAAGGTAACGAAGGAAAAGATACAAATATAGAGGATGAAGTATGAATGTCATAAAATGGGCGAGTTTGGATCTGTTGGAGACATGATTACAAGGATGAATGATATATTTATCATATATTCTATCTTCGCGAGAGGTTGGGATGTTCAAATATAGGACAAATTATCCTAGGAATTCTTCCATAAAATTTATATTCTGAATATTCATCTTTAGACGATAGAAATACCAAAACACTATCTTTAGATGACCTCCATCATACAATAATTTCTTATTAAATGATAAGGGAGAATGTTTTGAAATGGAATGTAACATGTGATATATAAATTTCTTTCAAGGGTACCAATAAATAAATTTCTATGTAGATTTCTGATATATATTAATGTAGGGATTTTGAATCCAAAAATTAGGTTATTAACACTCTTAAATAATTATTATCCTTGTTTTGTAATAATGTAAAAATAGTTATAGGTATGTAAAAAGGGATGTGACACCTGATTTTCATTCATGTGGTGATATAGGAAATTTAACTATGAACTTCCATAAATAAAATAATTATGATTGAATCGATGAAGATAAAATAATTCCAAGAAGATCATGGAAGAAATATGATGATATGTCAAAATCTAATTCCAAGGGTAAAGATAAAAATTTATCCATATCCTGATGGATATTTTATTTGTCTAATGATAATGATGATCAAGACAATGAAGTTGAAGATGGAATTTTAAATAAAGTTCAATTAGAAAATATGTTTTTATAAAAAAAATTAATGATGAAGCGTTAGGAAGCGTAGTTCTATGGAAGAAGAAACTGACTTGGAGTTTCACCTAAAGAAAGATTTAAAATAATTTCATATATTGATAGTAAGAAATGAAAAATAAATAATGAAATTGATGAAAGAAATATAAATATAAAAACATAAGTAATTTCCTCTAGAAGATAAATCTATGTTTGTAAAAGAGGTTGGTTGTATGAATAAGTCTCTTGAAATATAAATGAAATTGAAGGAATACCTTGAAGTAGTGTTAAAAAATATTTGTTACATTCTCAAAAAAATCATTCATGAGATATGTAGAGAGTTACATGTTTCAAAAACTATATATTTTATATTGGTAATGTTTTTACAAAGGTTTAACCAATGAAGGGTTATTCAAAGTTAACTTCAAAGGATTGAAAAAAATGAGAATATTTCAATGTAGAAAAAGCTTTAGAAAATTCTGTATGTAGACAAAAAATACATTTGGAAACTCAAGAGTTTCTAAAAATTCTGTTCTTGAAACAAAAGTTCTATATAATTTATGTGTGATAAATTTTGATAGAAATATCTATTTAAGAATAATATTCTAGGTGATTATATGAATTTTGATGTGAAATAATGTTTTTAGGTGAAAGATAAGATATTTTTTGAAAAACATGTTCAAAAATATGGTTAAAATGGAATGTTATAAAGTTTAATATTGCTTCTATTTTTACTAATGTTATTATAGTTTTTTTGGGAATATAAAAAATATGATTCAGTTTAACCAATATCATTAAAATTACCCTATAAAGTATATAAAGAAAAGTTTAATGGGGATTCAATCCTACTAAAAGAAGAAATATGAAAAATATTTATGCGAGTTAAAAATAAGTTCCAAACTCTGTAAACAATTTGGAATAGGTTTGAACAACCTAGACTTCTTGTAGAAGGGTTCCTAGTTTTTTTATAGAACAAAAAAATGTTTTTAAATTTTATAGAAAAGGATATGTTAAGGAATATAAAGTGAATGAAAAAAGATATTGTTATAGAAACTACTCTCAAAGATACAAAAGGAGAAAGATAATGGATTTAGGATAGTTTGTTTTATTATAATATGAAAAGATATTTAAAGTTGTGGAATAATATGAAATATCTCAAAGAAAGAACATTTATGTTTTCCAATGTTGAATCCCTAAAATTTGACGGTTTTGTATCTGTTATTATTGGGGAAGAAATGTTGAGATCCATGAAATCATTTTTTATGGATGCCCGAAAGTACAACTTTTTGATTGATTTATAAAATTTAGATGAAGGAACTAATTGTGTTTTTATAATGGTTAGTGGTTTGGGAAAAGAGTAGAATATGGAAAATATATACATATGAAGGAAAAATATAAATGGAAGCATCATTCAAGTTGGTGATGAAATGAATTGCGTTAATCTAATCAATACAGAAGAAAATCTGTTGTGGAATTAAAGGAAAAGATACATGTTTTAGAAAATCATGAGTATGTTATCAAAGGGAAACATTTTCTATGATATTTGTGATATTTCAAGTGAAGCTATTTCTGTTGATCAATTTTTTAGAAAGGGAAGATTAAAAACTCAATGAATAATAAAGTTGATATTCATTCAAATCGACCCCTATAACTAATTAAATATGATATTTGTGGGAAAATGAGAAAATAATCCACTTACACATATAATTACTACAATCCATTAATTAATAAATTTACTCATAGTACATTTTTATTTAATTGAAACATAAATATAAAGAATTAAATATGTTTAATAGCTTTAGGAGAAGAGCTGAGATGGAATGTGTGTATTCTATGAATAAGTAGATATGGATGAGACAAGTTTTCTTTTTTTTTAGGGTTTAGTTGAAACACTTTTTAATGGAGATGATCCTCCATGATAAGAAGATTTGTTACATGGGGAATATAATCATGATGAGTCATAAGTTATCTTTAAAAGCATGGAATTCATGATGAGTTTAGTATTCCATATACACCACTACAAAATGGTGTTGCTAAAAGGAATAATATAAGATTATTTGGGATGTGGTGTGTAATGTTGATTGAGAATGGAATTTCCCACTACTTCTTGAAAAAATATGTGACCACAGTATTTTATATTTTTAATTTGTGTTTCTACAAGCCATGTTATGATATGACTCCTTATAAAATTTTAAATGATAAAAATCCATGTTTGAAACACATAAGAGTTTCTTGGGGTGTTTGCAACATAGAGAACAAAGGTGGAAACCTTGGAATGATTTTACAAAGATTTAACGGTGAAATATTTCTTCTATATGATTTGTATATACGAATATATAAATGGTTAATCACATATGTAAGAAAAATAGTATATTTTTTATGTAAATGTTTTTCAAAATGAAAATGATGAGGTTTCACAAACACATGCAGATGCGGAAGATAAAGAAGATGGAAGAATTATTATTAATAAATATGAAATGGATTAAAAAATTAGGATAATACATATATGGAAGAAAAATAACAATAAATTTCTAGTGATAATGAATAATTTCAAACATCTAATCCTATGCTGAAGAAATAGGTGGAAGATCAAAACATTATTGGTGATCTAAATCAAAATAATAAAAACAAAAGAAGATAAAAAATTTGGTACGTGTAATTCATTGAATTAAAAGGTTGAGATGAAATATGTTAATGAAACTTTTGAGCATCTATAATGGATTAATATTATGAATAGATAGTTAGATTAAATTTAAAATAATGACACTTGGTAATAACAAAATAAGAAAAATGAAAAAAAATGTTATTGATACAATGTGGGTGTTCTAGAACAAGTTGAATGAATAAAGTTACATTATAAGAAGAAATTAATGATTGGGTTTCAAAGGTTTCTAAAAAAATAAAGGTGTTTTTTATAAGGATTTTTCTCTATTGGAAAGGTTCGAAATAATTAGAATCTTTCATAAAACATCTTCGAAACTAACTAATAAATATTTTACATGGAAATAAAGACAACATTTATCAATGAAAAACTTTATGAATAAGTTTATGGTATAAAAACACATATCTTTATTATTATAAAGAATTAACATTAGGTTTTCATGTTAATGAAGTACATTTTTGGCTTAAATCAAGCTCTAAGGGAATGGTATTCCAAATTGGATACCTTCTTACGAAATTTTTTCTTCTAGAAAGGAAGAGCTAAAAATGATCTCTACATCAAATAAATTCATGATATTTTCCTCATTGTTAATTTAAATGTTGATAATATTATCATGGTGGTGAATTATTAAAGAACATGTGAAATATTTTCTTAATAAACAAAGAAGTTGTTTGAAATATCCATTTTTTGTGAAATGAAAGGCTTTCATATGATAAAAATATCAGAAAATAAAAAATAAAATTTTCATTCTCAGAAATATTATGCTAATGAAATTATTAATAAGTTTTGAAAGAAAATAAAAAAAAATATTTCCACACAAATTTAAGGGGATACCAAGTAGAATAAATATGGATAAGGTATGAGAGTTGAGTTTAAGGAGTTTCAAAAGTTGATTGTGTGTTTTTTGTATCTAACTGCCTCAAGACTGGATATTGTGTATGTTGTTACATTATGTGCCATATTTTTTAGCACTGAAAAGGAATATCTTCCCATGGATGGAAAAAGTATTATCAGATATATCAAAGTTATAATAGATTTCATAATCAAATATAATAGATTAAGAAAAATTGATTTTTTTGGATATACTGATGCTAATTAGGAAGGAAGTGTAGATGATAGTAGATTCACATCTGGTGGAGTTTTCTTTTTGGTGTAAAGTTGTGTATGTTAGCATACTATGATATATAATTTAGTAACTCTTAGTACAAATTAAGTAGAAATGTTACCGCTACTCAAGTTGTGACATAACTTATTGGGAATAAGACTCATTTGGAAGACATACTTGTTTAAGTGAAGTTACCTATGATCTTCAATTATGTTCATTAGAGTGCTATAAACCTTCCATGAATTATAGTAAAAATTAAATTTATAAACATATCGATATCAAATATAAATTAATCAAACAAAAAATGGATAATAATGAACTTAATTTGCAGTATGTTCGTATAACAGAATTACTTCCCGATATTTTCACAAAACCATTACCAGTGGAAGCTTTTTTCAAATAGATGTTGATCATGGGAAACCAATCTCTTTCCCTAAAAGGTTGTGGTATGTGATTCATTCACCTATATCATCTATTTTTTGGATATTTTATTCAACGGGGAGAAAATGATTTTTTATAAATCAATACATTGATTTGTGGTAAACCTTTTATAAAAGAATGTATTAAGTGGGGATTTTTTAGTTAATATGTGAACTCAACATGTATGTGTGTGAACTATTCTACCAGTTTTTCAATAATGTTTGTGAGAAAAATATATTCTCAAGAACCTAAGAGATGTTTTTAATAGGTGGAATGTATAAATTTTGGAGATGTTTCATAAGTCACTACTTTTTTATCAACATAGTTTTTTTATTAGTCATTCTTATTTCCTACAATGAGTTCTCCCACATAGGCTTTGAATTATTTATTGGAGATTCATAGAATGATATTAAAAAGGTATGTGATTTATGAATACTGGATTAAAATGAAATCCAAATGGGTATATTTTTTGGACCATGTTGGATTAAATAGGTTTTATGATGCTAGATAAAGATTGTTCTCTTTTTTATCTCATATAGTCATTATAAAAAATATTTTTACCTTACAATGACTTGTCATTCGAGGAAACAATATATGAACTCATATAATCATATATGAATTTATTATGAAATGAAATTTTATTTTGTTTTTTATTTTGTAATTTTTGTTTGGTGAAGTTGTCTTTCAGACTCACATTGTGTCTGGAATGATTTTTTTATCCATGTGAGAAATGAATAGGTGACTTAATGTCTTATAAATTGTTATTTTTCAAATGTGATGATGATTTTATATTTCATAAGTTATCAACATCATAATATGTCTATAACCTTGTGATCCGTGTGTTGTGAATGAAAGGGGGAGAAAATTACTTCGAGTTTTACATATATTTGTTAATTAAAATGAGTTTCATATATAAAAACAGAAGGATCTAAATAATTGGATGGAAAATTTATGATATAAATTAGATGGTTCTATATTTGATACTAATATTTCTAACATCATGAAGAATTTATAATACAATACACAGGTTTTAGAAGAAAATAGTATGATGTCAATTTCTTTAGATCACCTTTAATTCATGTTAGAATCACCATATGAAACAAATTTCTAAAGGATGGGGAGTTTGAACTTGCAGAAGTCATAGGTGTTGATGATTTACTAATTTAATAATGTATCAGACTGACCAATTCATCGAACTGTCCAATACACCGAATGAACCAATTCATTAGATCAATCATGAGTTGCAAAAAATATGGAAGAAAATTAGTTTCTACTAACATTGTTCCATATGATATGATGTGTCACTGATATATATGGTGAGTTCTGATAATGATCCATGAGAAAAAGTGTCGGTATCAAAGGATTATCATATGTGTAATTTAATTGGAGGTAGATAAAATTTGTTTTTTGGGTACAAGGTGAGAATATATAGGGACTAACCAAAGATATGAGCTACATATACTTATCTATCAGATGAAATCAAAAACTGAAAAATTGGATGATGTTCACCAATTGAGTCAGCCATTTTCATAGAGAAAAAATGTTCTTTGTTTTCAATTAGGTTAAGAGTTATCATAAAAAATATAATATAGATACAGTGTAGGAAATCAGAGTGTTATTAATTAATCAATTGTTTATATTGATTTGTCATATTATTCTGGATATAATCAGATGATTTTTTCATTGCTCCAGGTTTTTGTTGAGAAAATAAAGAAAATGAGAATTGTATTGTAGATGATGTTGACGTGTTTTCCAATGGGGGATAATGAAATTGAGAAAATGTTTATAGTATTTGAGTTGATTTTTGAGAAACATAATGTAAAGTTATTATATTTTAATACTTTAAATATGATCATGAAAATCGACGTGAGAGTCATTATCAAAACCAAAAATGGTATCGGATGAAATAATTGTTTGTATGTATGAAGCATGCTTGTATTTTGAGAATATTTGGGATGTTTTGAGAAGATTCAATAAGATTTGTTTTGTTCTAAAATTCTCAAAGATGAATTCAAAATGTATGTAAAATTCAATTTTTATAGAATTTGGTTATGTGGGAAAGTAAAATTATTTTCCGACCCATTTTATTTCTGGAATAGCTAAAAATATAAGTGGAAGTGGAATATAATTTAGGATGAAAAAAATGTCTATATGTAGGAGAAAGAGAGGGATATGAATTTTTTATGATAGAACTATTAAATGAAGGTTTTATTAATAGATTTTTCATGATCAATATCTCAGTACTAATGAATAGTGAAAAATATATTGTGGGAAGAGTTTTCTAGATAAAACTTGGAAACAAGACCAAATTTTTTTTGGGAAATAATGAAATTGTTTAGAATTGTCATTAGATTATATTTTTAGACTTCTTCTCTAGACTGATGAATCATGTTGAATAATCAAACTGACACATTTGACTAGGTTTTTAGAGAAGTACAGAAGGGTTGTTTCTACATTCTGCTGGGCAGGAAAGTATAAAATTGCATTTATTAATGATCTAAAAATGTAGAAAGAATTGAAGCATTACAGTTACATGTATGGAATCAACTAGGGAAGGTATCCAAACTTATTATAAAATATTATCTACATAATTCATGCTAAAAGAAACATATGAACTATTTAATTGATCATATTCATAAATATGTAAGTGTATTTCCATCATGTTGAATCCCTGAAAAAGGATTGTTCTCTTGGGTATTGTTCGGTATTGGATTATTAATAACCATGACAATTACTATCTAATCTTATTGAGTAGTGAAACATGTAAATAATTTTTTTTCTAATGGATTTTTGAATGATTTTTCTAGTAGGGTGATAATTCATTAATAAGGGAGAATGTTCCTATACATCAATAATAACATAAAATAAAAATGTATCACTGATTGACCCCTAGTAACATACTGATTCTAGTTGGGCCATTTCATAATCATCTTCTGAAACTCTTTAAAATAAACTTCCATTCATTATTCATCATTACAAAACATGATTCTTACTAATTTTATTGTAGAAACTAGTTTCTAATTATCAATTAAAAAAACTTAATAATCTCTATAGCATAATTATCTTGATAAATAAAAATGTATTTATTATTTTATTAGATTTGTAATCTAAGAAAATATTTCATTTCTCCATTTATGGAGAAATCAAAAAAATTATTTATCTCTTCAGCAAACCATTCACAAGTTCTTTTAACATTCTTAGAAAAGATAAAAACATCAACATATAAAAATAAAATTAAGGGAAAAATTTTGACACTATTTAATTTATAGAATACAATCTACTCTTTATTTTATAATGTTATAATTTCTTGTTTTTATATCCAATTTGGAAGTCCAATCCCTACAATATTGCTTTAAACCATATAATATTTTATTCAATTGACACACATAACTTTCATCCTTTTGAGTGAAAAAATACACAAGGTAGTTACACATAAAATTCATCATCTAAATATCTATATAGAAATGCTAATTTTATATTCACCTTAATGATTTTATAAATTCATTGTGAATCAATTTCATGAAACATTATAATTTTTTCAAGAAAATTAAAATGAGAAAGAGTCTCATTAAAATCAATACCATTGATTTATGAGTAAAGCTTGAAAACCAATCTCGAATTATTTCTTATCACTTCACCATATTTATTCAACTTGTCTCGGAATTCCCACTATATACCAATAACATTTTAATAATATGGTTTGGATTCTAGTTCTCAAGTTTCCCTTTCTAAAAAATTGAACAACATCAATTTATTCTTCATGAAATATCAGGAAAATCATATACACCATCTCTCATTAATAACTTTCTCATATATCTTTGACACATATGTCCTAACCTTTTATGCCAAAACTGAGTTTCTCCCATCATGGTTAGATAACATGAATTATGTACATCATGAACATGAAATAATTTTCTCTTTATATGTGGACTATTGCATTGAATTTTCAATCTAAAAATATATTTACAAAAAGATATTTTCTAAAAAAACATTACTTCTATCACTAAAAATTTGTGAAACACTCATCAATTTGTGTTTTAGCCCATAAGAAAAAGAATTTTATAGATTTCAACCTTTCTCTCCCTATAGTAGCAGATCCAAAACCTTTGATATCTTATTGATTCATCATTTATTAATGTTATAGTTCCTTTTAGGAATTCATTCAAATTCCTCATCAGTTTTTAATCTCATATCATATGATATGAACACCCAGTATCCAGAATCCAGGTTCATTATCCTATTGTATATTTTAGAAGAGTTTCTAAAACTAGAGATTTTTTATCCCTTTATATTTTATAAAAACTGTCTTATTAGATTTTTTTAAAAAATCCTTTTTTGGTAGTAACAAAACAAGACAACCTTTTCCATGATGTCCAGGTTATTTACATCTTTTACATATAGATTCCAAGGTTCAGAACCAATTTTCATATTTTAAAAATACTTTCTTGTAATACTTTCTCCTAGATTATTGACTCTCCATTGAATATTGTTATCTAAATATCATGGTATAATTGTACTATTATTTGTTGAACCAACACATATTTTTTCCAAAATCCACATAATATAAATATTAACTATATAAAGGATAATTTCTTTTAAATCATCCATAATGTATGGAGTTGAGAATATGTTTTTTAGTAAAAATCATATCATTCCTATGAGAACATTATAGTCCCCAATACTACTTGTTATCACTCAGATTATTCTTCTTCAATTAGTTTTCCTTTCAACTTTATCAAAATCAGATGTGGTTGAAACTTTTGTTTTAGACACAGATTTTTTGAAATTTATGAATTTCTAAATTTTATTTTCTTTAACCACATACACAATTTTTTCAGCGTTATTCAACCTAGAAATATTTTCAGTTTTAATTACAACAATTGAATATAACTTATCTTGATTCATATAATGCTAACACTTCCCAAAACATTCATCAACTTCATAGATAGAGTTCATGAAATATGTAACTCCCCAGTCAGCTTTAGAAAACCTTCTTAAACAATTTCCAACTCCTTTTCATTTTCCTTTATCTTTACACAATGATTTTCATTCTTATTCTCTTCTTTATGAAAATATATCATCAAGAACATAATATCTTCCAAAAACATACCATTCTCCTCAATAAAATATTATTAACTAGTTTTTGTTGACAATTCATTATTCGAGGTATGAATTTCTCTTTCAATTATTATAATCATTATAAGATATTATTTCAACTCTCTTTTCAGATGAATTTATAACTCACTATCTTCTTATTCATAAAAACTACTTCAAATCTCTTCATCAATATATATTTATATGAATTCATTTTATTTAAAAACATTAGTAAACTTTTCATCTTAAACCTCACTACCACCAATTTCCTCATCCTTAGATAAAAACACGTCCTTTTCGGTTTGGAGAACATTTTATCTTTCCCCTTGTATTTTTTTGGTTTTTCACCATGTTTATTCAAAGATATTCTTCCCAATATGGAATCTTCATCATTATCTTCATTATTATTTTTTATAAGTAAAATAAAAAAAATTACTCAAACTGTCCATATTCAAAACATTTTTTGGGTAGTAATCATTTATAATTTCTTGTACCACTTTTTATATTTTAAAAAAACAATGATAAAAATTCATAAATATTGTTAGTAACCTTATTTTTGGATTAAGAACCATCAACTTCTTCATATTTAATAATATTATTGTATTTCCTTTCTTGTAGCCATGGAAGTAATTTTTTGATTAAAATTTTATTTTCTTCTAAAAAAATTTTACATTCACATATTAGATGTAATAACAGTACTATGAAATAAATCTATACATATAGTTTTAGGATCTCTATATTCTGGAGATAAAACATTTGCGTCAAACTTATCAAAAATAATTCTCAAGATATTTTCCACAATAATTAAATCTTCAAGATTCTCAATAAGTCATCTTATAGTGAAATATTAAAATTCACCATTTTAAACTATTCACTAAAAGATTCATATTCACCCACTTTTATATCTTTATATTTCATCATCCAAATTTTTAACATTTCCTTATTCACTTTTTTATTTCATTTAATAAGGTTTTTTGACAAATCCTCTATACCTTTAGTAGTTGAAATACAATTACATATAAGGAACTCACTTTTAAAAAGTGATTAGATTTTATAATTCATAGATCTTCCATTATTCTAATGATTCAGCTTATCCAAATAAGTAAGAGAAAAATTTTCAACATAAAAAGGAAATCCATATATAGGAGCTTCTAAAACATCATACCCAAAGACCTATGATACAAAAACATGTTAACTTTCCATATATAATTTTTTTCCCATTTATGATTGGAAACCCTTTAATGTTCACACATTTTTTAATTCTTCAAAATAGATTCTCCTCAAAAAATATCCAATAAAGGGAACCATAACCCTTATAACAATTTAAATAGACCAAACAAGATTAATTTATCACTGCGAGTGGGATGGGGTGAATCAGTGATTTATTTTTCTTTTCTTTTATCTTTATTAAATAACACCATTTTCATCCGAGTATAGAATTATAAATTTTTTTGGATAAAATATTCATTTATAAATAGAAACACACGTATTTATATGGTTGACTACTAAATAAGAGTATTTAGTACTTGGAATAGTTTGGAAGTAATTCAATACCACAAAATTAACTAGAGAATATTCCTTTTGTGTGGATACCACCAATAGGAAATACCAAAACTATTGTGTATCACTCTAATTAATAAAAAATTTAATTTTCTTCTTCGACCACAAATTAGGTGATGTTTTGCAACTAGTTTATAAACCTTAATATGGTTCTGAACATGCCATTGTGCTGATTCAATAACATATACTTTTATAATTATTCTAAAAACAATTGTTCTTTTTATAGCCCATTAAATATTTTAAAACAATTCTATATACATTATACAAAAAATCAGTCTCATACCTTAGTTTGATTCTTAATGCTATTCTTCTATCTAAAAAATAGTCCAAATAGATAGTTTGTAACTAATTCTAAATAATTTATTTATTTCCATAAATCAGTTAGTCCAAATTCTTAGTACGGTCTAGATAACCCGAACTGCAACCTCATTGTTAAACTTCTTTAGTCTTGAAAAATATATTCTGGAAATTTAGTCAAGAATCGTTCTTGTACTAATTCAAAATATTAGTGATCTCACAGTCACCCTAAAATGCCCATTTTTAGTTTTAATTTTAATTTGATGTCAATTTATAGGTGTTCTATAAATAGAATGGAAAAAAATATATTTCATTTTTATGATTAACAAAATTAAAAAAACATGAAAGTTAGGTACATTTTTATCATCTTGGACCATTTTAGAACATATCACATCTTTTTACTCTTCTCATAACTATATTTATCTTCTTATAACATGATCCTTCTTTAAACATACAACATTTTTTTAGTCCGATATAATTTATCATTACGATAAATTTTGTCACTCTGAGAAAATATTTATATGACTGAATAATTTTGATTCTAATTCTCCAGCTGAACCTGTTATTCTATGAAAAAATTCCAACTTAAAAATAGATTTGAACCTTTAAAAACACTTTATAATATGTCTTAAAATATTTCACATTTTATTCAATTTCTGAAGAATTCTCTATATAGATGAAAAAAAATCATCAGATGAAGTTCAGTATCAAATGACATATTATTGTCATTATGAATCTATCTAAATGGTCGATGCTTTCCATAAGATGGATTAGCATCAAATCACACATGATTACTCTTGACCTAATTTAAACCATTCATGTCATATTGTTCTTAACCACTTGGAAAAAAACCATTGAAACCACACTCTAATTCTTTGATGAGAATGGTTAACTACATTGTTGTTCATCATTCATTTGATATATCTCTAAAACCCTTCTAATTCATTAAACCCAACCATATGGTTATTCCTCCGATAGAACAATTTATACTATTACATCATGATAAAGGGATATTGTTTAATGGATCGATGATTAAATATCCTCTAATGGATTGGTGGAGTATCATGTCAAATGGATTAGTGTCGGTAATAAATTTTTCCATTCAAACACTCAACAGTTGATGGTTCATTAGAATGGTCAGTTTATCTAATGGGTTAGCACGCTAGATGGATTATTCTACAATCACTTATCAAATCTCTACGATTTTCCAATCCAGCCTTCTTGACACCAAAAAAAAATTCATCGCATACAACTCAAACTGATGAACTATTACATGAAGATTTGACCTTATATTCTCTTTCTATTTATAATCTCCTTCTTGTATAATATATTATCCATGATATTTTGATCATTATGATTATCATAACATTGTCTGAAATATGTCATAATGTTACATGACTTCAAATCATTTCAAAACCTTCAATTTTTTCATCCAAACCATAATCTGATTACCAATACATAGAACAACCCATCACAATTACTCAATCATTCTTCCACGATAATTAGATCAATAGTTTTTTGTTTACTTATATTAATGAGAATATACAAAACAAAAAGAATTATAAGATCTAGTATCAAATATTTTGAAATACATTCATAATATGATATAACTTCATACTCTAATCTAAAACATCATTCTAGACACAATGTGTGTTTGACAAAATACATCGCTAAGAAAACATATTCAAAAAATAAAACTATATTTGATAGAATTTGAAAAAAGTTCTACATCAGATCTTTTGAGATTTCTTATTGTTCTTCTGATCACCAACAGATAAAAAGATAATTGATTTATCTTAATTGGAGAAAAATACGAATAAAAAATGGAAGAATATTCTGGTTTCATAAAAATAGTTCTATCAAACATGGTCTAATCATTTTACTATTGCCACACTGTATAATGCTTCTTTTCATTACCATCCTCTTTAAATAGGAAAAAACACTTATTTGTTAGTTATTTTTCCCATCTTGAAGGTTAATGGGATCAGATGTTCCAATGTACATTACTGATGGAACCTCTTCACCCATCACTTAAAACCAGTCTCTAACATCATTTTATGGAACCACCTCTTCAAGGATCCTTTATTACACAACATCCACTAGAGTAAGAATTCGCATACCATTCCCATACCCCTTAACCAAATTTATAACATTATTTGATCTCCTAGGCTATTTTGTCTTCTCTGTACTTCTTGGAATGGAACATACTTTTGAATCCCTAATTACTGGTTCCCCACTCATATTTAATCATATCTTTAGATTTTGGATATATCCTTAATTGTTCTCATCACTATATTTTTTACTCCCATAAATGATTTCTAGAATATACAAACCTACTATCCCAGACTCAAATAAACTTCAAAATCAATAATTAATTTATTAAAATCAAATTTTCCAAAACATTATAGTACATCTAGAAAAACACTTTTATTATGTGAACATCATAACATCTGATGACTTGTTTCCAATCATGATTCCAAATCTGGTAGTTAATGGTCTCCTCACCATACCCAATTACAAAAGTAAAATTAAAATTATCCATAAGAAAAAATATTAAATTTGTATAAATATGCTTGTATTATAACATTCTAAATACTTTTATGTGATAAACATATGGTATCTTTCAAGAAGATACTACCCATGAATTTTATTCCCAACTATCATTTCTTGATATATAAATAATTTGTATATAGTTTTATTTAGTACCTTTTCCCAAATTATGTTTAATTCCTGAGTGAAACCTCATACATTAATCTTTCCATATAAATTTATGAATCATCCATTCAACCAGAATGATTTATTAGTGTTTCAGACACTATAATCTCATGACTTATGGATTTCATATTAATGAAATTTAGAAAATTTTATCTTGTGCACATATCGCTATTATCACTGTAAAGGGATTTTATATTCATGTTTGATGACCATTATACTAATGATTTCTGTTGAATAAATTCATATAAATGTCAAAATAATTCCTCAAAAAGTTATTTTATACTTTGATTATTTCATAATATATAATATATTAAATGTAAATTGAACCACCAAGGGACTGGATAGGGATATGCCCTCAAATATTATAGTTAACCACTTCTAAATTTCATGTTCTATGCTAAAATCCATCAATAATTCATGGAAACTTTTTTTGATCTAAAACACATATATTTAAATTATTTTGACACACATTTTTGACCTTATGTTTTACCAACACTGTTAAAAGATTCATATTCTTCAGTCCAAGATAATGAAGCCTACAAACCCAAACATTAATATTTTTTGAGGATGTAATTTCATCAAATTCCATTTTTTCTATGTTTATGGTCAAATATAGTGTCCAATACTATACTCCTTTTTCTACCTCTAGGGACCCTCAAGTTACTTTCAAGAATATGTTAGAGTAGGTAGTTCTATTCCATGCCTCATTTTTCATTCCAACTGAAATTAGGTTCTTATATAGCCTTTCTGTATGGATAACTTGTTTTAGATTTAGGTAACCCAAATTATTCAGCTGGGTATTCACAACTCTTTTTCCAAAGATAGTAAGACCTTCATCATTCAACAAATTAAATTTTTGAAAAACTCTATGATACATAATGTTCATTAGTATAACTCTCTCTCATTGAATATAATGTTCCAACTAAATCAACTAACCATGGATCTACTAGAAAGTTAACACTAATAAATATTTTAATGTCTCATTCCTTAGTAACAATTGAATTTTAGATAAAATATGGTAATACCCTTCCTATTAATTCCATCTAACTCTAATATTCCTTCATGATGAGTCCTCTTTTCCAAAATTCCATCATTTAGAACATTACGTGGTTGATTTTCCTTGGATCTTATCCCTTCTCTTATCCTATAATGGTTTCTTTCAATCGACATACTTTTACTAAAGTAAACGTCATAATCTATGAGTACTAATAGAATAACTAAATAGTTCATGGACTTCCCTCCATATGAGCTCCTTATTTGGGATCAATGCATGTATTTAATCAAATACCAAATATTTTTTCACACTAGAGTTACTTATAACAATAACCATCACATCCCAACTCTATGGAAGAGGTGATTGAAATTTTCACGACCTGTCCCCTGGGGACTATTCCATAGTGTCTTGTAGACTAGGATATCTTTGGACTATAATTGGAAATCCTTATCTTAATGATACCATAGATAGGGTCTCTAGAGAAGGTGGGCCCAATATTTACATAAGAACATATCCCCTATCAGGGATGATGTTTCTAGTAGGTCCAGAAGTCCCCAGTGAGCCCTGGGTCCAGGACACCATATCAATGTATCAAGATTATATTCTTTCCTTCCTGACGTATTGAGACCAGTTGTTCTCTCATAATCTCTTTTTAGACTTTTTATATGTGATTACTTTCAAATATCTCAATGATTGAGATCTCCAAAAATCGATCATGCTACGAGAGGAACCATATGGTATTTAGTGGATGAGACCTTGATTCATTGAATCCTTTATGAGTATACTTGGATGTTCTTGTTATATGTGGTGTTTACACATACCTATATTGAGTTGAATGTATCTTATTAGTGTTGTTTCTTTTCTGTTATTTAACTTATTGTTTTGGGGTACTCTACCAATTATTTTGTTCTCATCCCTGCATTGGATTTTTCCATATCTGTCATATCTTGTGTAGCTGATCGATGCTTTGGTGGGGACCTTTGTGGACCAAAGACAAGTGGTGCTTATAATGACCTGAAAAATTTGTTTTAATTCTATGGCTCTAGATTCCCATTTCAGTACGTACCATTTGGGTAGGTTTTTTGTGGAGGAGTTTTAGACACTTGTATTTTTACCTTTCCTTTTTTGGGCTTATATTCTATCCTTTTTTACCTTCATTTTTCTATATTCGTGCCATTTTTTGTTTACTTCATGTTTCACATTATAGCTTCTATGTATTGGAGTTGTGTGCATGTGTACAGGTACTTAGTAAAATTTCTCCCGTTTGTTTGGGATATTCCTACTCGAAGCTGGTCACCAGCCCCTGGACTATAAGAGTTGGGCTTAGGGTAGTCATGGCTCATGCCCCGGGGGAAGGGTAATGATAAAAATATATGTTCTCATATATTATCTAAGAAAATAACCTTCAATGATAAAATCATACCATGGATCATATTTAATGCATTCATGTGGTCTATCATAGCTCTTCCTTTTGATAAAATTATTATAATATAATCCTCATCATGCAAAATGTTTTTAATGACTTACTTTTCTCATACACATCTTCATGTTATTTCATCACTTTGTCCTTTACGTTAATTTATTAACTGATAAAATATTTATTCAATGATAAATTCATCCTTAATAGTGATAATTATTTCTTATCCATCCATTAAAGTTCCTCCATTTCAACATTTTCTCAAAATATTCTAGTATGTAGTACATCATTTTCCCTGTAAATTTGATTATGGCCAAGAGTAAAAAATTCATTCCATAAAACAAATCTACTTGATACTTAATATAAATATATACTAAATCATATGATGATATATAAATTTTCCTTAAATATAGATATATATTCATGTGAAGAAACCTAATATGTTTCAAATTTTGGTTCTCAGACCAAATTCTTGGATGAAACCTGATCAGACATTATGTACATTATATAAAGTATCTGGGTGAAGGATCAATGGTACACTTTATGTTCACAGAATGATTAGTGAAATGGAATAAAATAATTCATAATATATATATATATAAATAACTATGTGTGTGAGAATTTTGTATAATCTTCAACCTATTCACCAAAAAATCATCCTTTGCAGGTACAAGCAAACTCACACACAATCTGGGTAACATAATGACATTTAATGGAAATATAGTAATTATAAAAGTAATATAAGAGATTACAGTGCATTATAAATGAGTCATACATTCATGGGAGAAAAAATTGTTCTACCATTATATAAAACCGTAATATGTTATGATAAATGTTTCTTTAAATAAATTTTATGTCATTGATAAATTCGTTTAAAAATAAGACAACGTTTAATTGAATCATGAAGTTTTATTGAAATATTGTAATTTAATGTAATAGTTATCTCCATGATATTGGATTATCATGTATTATAGGACCAAATATATTTTGAAAATTAATTATTTATATATTTATAAAATTAAATCATTGGATTTTAATTTTCTTTAATGTTAAAATATAATCATTTCATGGTAATTTTTTATGAAATATAATTTTTATGCTTGAAATATGTTTTTATAAAAAAATAATTATTATCTATGGATAAATTTTATAAATTAATTTTTTTATAATATATAAAATATTATATTTTATCATTCACAAAACTTTTTTATAGAAATGTAATACATATAAATTCAATTATGTACTTAAAATGAATTTGTCTAAAAATGGTTTTTCTTGCATTTTAGCAATAATTTGAAAATATATTTCATCCACTTACATAAATATAATTAGATATAATTAGTTATATATTATGAATATTAATTTACAAAATTAGTAAATGGTTCAATTTAACTTTTTTCTTCATGTATAGTAACCTATGTAAGAATTCATT
Organism: Viscum album; assembly: GCA_963277665.1. Classification (NCBI taxonomy): domain Eukaryota; kingdom Viridiplantae; phylum Streptophyta; class Magnoliopsida; order Santalales; family Viscaceae; genus Viscum; species Viscum album. The sequence goes on along the minus strand of OY728153.1, from coordinate 1,542,968,625 downwards.
ATTACCATAATAATGAAATGGTTAAATAGGGGATTAAAAATGAGATAAGGGTTAAAATAAACTAAAATATCTCTAAATATTATTAGTTATATGGATTTAGACCCACCAATATACTATATTTAATTTTTTTTCCTCTGTTCCACTCTCCCAGGGAGTGACTATATTATATTTTCTTATTCGAAATAATTACTAGCGTTCCACTACCCTCAGTTATAAAAGGGAACCTCCTATTATCTCTTCTTCACAACACATGATCCATTTAGATTGAAACATATTTACCCATATACACTCCCAAAAATCCTTATCCATAACCTTCAGGTAATTTTATTCTTAATAGAACCATCGATGAAGCCTAAATATTCTTTTCAGAGGAGGATACCTGAATAAGAGTACTATTTCCTTAACGATTTTCCCCAATTGTTTTCTTATGAAACCACATAGAAATTTCATATAACCATATTAACATTATTTAGTTTCTATATTTAATATAATTATATTTTTTAATGTTTATTTTATATTCATTTTATATATACTTACCATACTTTGTAAAATGATAGTGTCGGTCATGCGTACGTATAGACTACCACCTCCATGAAGAAATGTTTTTTTCTTTTCTTTTACTCTTTAAATGGATGGTTATAAGGGAATATATAATAATTATATATGATATAGTTTATATAAACATGATTCAATAAAAGTGAATTATTATACACCTATCCATTTTTCATCCACTGTAAAGTGAAACATCATATGTGCGTACCTGTGGACTACTACCCTCTTAAAGTGATGTAATTAATTTTTTATCCCTAGTTTATATGAATGGTTAAAAAATAATATATAATGAATCAATGTGATTCATTTTACATAATTAAAATTCTTCAGATGTTGAATCCTTGAATAAATTACATGGACCAAAAACATCAAACCTAAACATGAGTAGGAAAAAACTAGATTAATCCCGAATGTTCATTTTAATGAATACTTTTTAGTAAAATGTTCAGTATAAATTATAATGAATTGAAAAATAGAACATAATTTGATAATATTGTTTTTGAAAACATTTATAACTGATCTATATTTATTTTTCAGGATATTTTAATGAATATGAAGTGATATTGTACTTAATATAAGGGTATTTCTTTAATATTAGTTACTTCTGAGAATGTTCATATTATATTTTCATTAAAAAAATTATATGATAATTATAATTCAAAAACCAAATAATTTATTCACATCTATTTATTCATAGGGTTATTATGTTTTAGTAACATCTTCCACCCTTTTTTAATTAAAAATATAGAAAAAATCTATTTATAAAAAGTTGATATTATTCCCTCTTTGGTTGATGAAATTTTCTTTCCATACATGTTTTCTCTAAAAATATTTCACGAATTTTATTATCTACGATAGAATAATTATTTAATTTAATTATAAACCATATTTGACAGTATTTTGAATATTTTAAAAGGAATTTTCTTGTATATTCCAAAATTAGTCGCTTTTAAATATTTACAAAAGCATGAGACGATTATTTATTCTAAAATTATCCAAATAAACTACTTTTCAAATAATGATAGCATTTATTTATATCCATGCTTGTTTTATATGAATACCTACCTCTTATGAGGCTTTAAGGATCAAAAATTCTAAATTGGGATTCTAATATTTTCATTTTATGATTTAAAATGTTTCTATTTTAGAAATTTAATTATGAATGTACCAGACCAAAAAGAGGGGTCAAAAGGATTATAGAATAAAATATTAGATTCTCTACCATAATAATGTGGGTGGGTAATTGTTGGGATACTAAAAATAGAATTTGGAACCTAGAAACAACATCAACAAACTAGTTTGGTTTGGATAGAACCTTGGTTATATCCTAGTGCCACCGACTATCTGGTTGCATACATATATATATATAGAAAATATTTCCTTTTTTACGGTTATGGATGAATTAATTTTTTACCTAACTGCTTTATACAACCCCCAATATCCTTCAAAATGATTCTATGGATATAAGAATATTTAAATACACCCTCGAAGTAATTTATTCATTTGGATACCTTATTGATCATTTTAAATCTATTCCATGCATCATTGTGTCATTATCAATATATATTTATTATTTTCACACTATATTAAACTCCTATTTTGACATATCTTTCTATGAGTATTGTGAGTGTGCTATTAAGGTCTTAAATAAATAACATCACTTTTTCATTCCAGGGGTTATAACTGCCATTTAGTGTGAGTGGATAGGTGAACACTACCCTTTAAATTGTGGTAGAATTTGTTCTTTCGGTTCAAACACAAAAGGAAAAGGGTATTACATCTTGAATTTAGTTTTTCATAATAAATATTAAAAATAAATGGATTGATATATTTTTTAAAACCAAGAAAAAGCATGGTTTAATAAAAATACCCCAACAATCCTAAGGTTATATGACATATGGATCCATTTTCAGATTATTTCCAAGTTCATTTGTCTTATTATTCTTTTTCTCTTATTTATATTTCCTCTCCATAAACTCATTTATTTTATTTAATCCGTAATAATTATTATTATTTAAATTAAATATTTTTATAACCTTAATTATTTCAATTTATTCTCAATAAGTTTTAATTTCTTAATTGTTTTTAAATTTAAATTAAATCCCACCCCTATTTCAAAAAATTCTCAGAAAAATAATTTTTATTAAGGAAAATATTTATTAAAAAAATCATATCTATTTGAAAGGAAAAATAAATTAATGATGGTGTAACCACCTTGACTCCATTGAACCTAAGCTAGTGGCTAAATTATTACATTGATATATATACAAAGGGTAAAATCTCAAAGGACTAATAATTTTGTCAGTTTTAGAGAAAAATATACATACATGATACCCACTTTACACTATGAAAATTAATTAAAACACAAAAATATATAATGTTGAGAATAATTGAAACCCATTCAAAGGATTCATCTTCATAACAAAAGAAATGGAAAAAAATAAGGATCAGATAAAATTATGATTAAAGGATATGTGTAGTGGAATATATCTTGATTAAATAAAGATTATTCAACATGGAATGGTAATGAACTAAAAACAGATTCCATTTAATCAATAATTTTATCATGAAATGAGGAATAATAAAATGGTAACATACTGAAAAACCATTCCATTTAATCAAAAAACTATGAATTAAATTCATCCTGAGATAATATCAATGTGAAAATATCATAGAAAATAATAATAATAATTCAAATGAAAATTAATAAAATTATTAACTATTACATATCACTGTCTTAGTCAATATAATACATCTACCTTTAAGACATTTCATAGAAAAGTATAAAACTATGGGTAGAAATCCATCCAATTTTGCCAAATGATTTGTCTCATGGGGCATTTTAATGCATATAGGGACTATCTAAAATCTAACCCCAAAAATAACTACATTCTCAAATCAATCATCATATATTGAATAATTAATATATTTCTTGAATAAATATTCCTTACCATAAAATAACTATTTTTAGTAAAGGATAAAGATTTATATATATTTAAATATTTAAAAAATTACTTTCAAAGTAAACACCCTATGTAAAAATGGAACCTGATTTAGGAAACATTCAAATTAATCATAACAATACATGAATATTTATGATAAATGTAATATCTAATGAAATATAATCACAATAATTTCATTTCTTCAAGTGAATGTAAAAAATCCAAAAAATGTAAGATTGTAAAGTTATGTTTTTACCTCATTAGTAAATTTTAATTCTAATACCATGATGAAATAACATGGGATTTTTTTAAATAATTAATAAATATAAAATAATATTAAATATATCAATGGGGTACTATATACACCACCTAATATTAAATAGGTGCTTATTAAAAATATTTTTCAACAAAATGGAAATAGAGATTAAATCCCTTACCAAAAGGTAACGTTCAACTAAAATCCCATTGGATAAAATAATTAAAATTGAAATTAAATTACCCTTATTTATGAAGGATTAATGAAATTAAATGTAAAAGGGGTAGTATTTAAACCATAAAAATTAAATTATGTGCACAATAATAAAATCGACATCAATGAAAGAAAATTGATATGAACTCCCTTGCCTCACACTTTTCTTTAGATAAACATGAATTTTCCTTCTGTAATTTGTTTTTAAGAATATTATAAATTTTAAAAAACCTTAATAATATTTATAATATCATATATGATCATATTATAAAATTTTACAAATAGATTGCTAATAATATTTCATTGTTTTCATTGATCCAGGTGTTCATTGACTTGTTTTCTCATCCATGGTTTGTCATAAATGTTACTATTCTTGTATATAAGATATCAATACATAATCTATAGAATAATTATAATATTATAAATATAATAATTACTTAGTTGATACATTATTAGAACCTTTCTAAAATTTTGGGAATGGAAAATGAATCGCATCACTATGTGGAAACGATTGGTCGTATGTACGCACGAGCAACAATATCTTTCCTTTAACAGATGAAAGGGTAATTAATTTTATGATATATTAATATTCCTTGTATGATATAATTTCTTGTATATAATATATACCCATTAATTATATACTTATTTCCTTCCATTTAATGATTAAATGAAAAATTAATCACATCACTTCACTAGGCGGTAGTTTGTTGTACACAAGAGCAATGTTATAATGTTTTAAATGGAATGGAATGTAATAAGGTATAACAAAATTAATATAAAATAAGTATATTTATATCATAAATATTATATATGCACATTAAACTCAACAATATATCTGATTTTGAAAGGTTTGGATGAAACATTATTTCGATAGATTCGTGAGGTGGTAGTCTGTCGTACTCACTATCGACGAGTTTGTTTCCCATATTATGGATAATAATATTGATAGAGGAGATTAAACTTACATAATAAAATCTCATTATATTTTTTATAATGTTTTTAATATACAAGAATTATTGAATAGTATTTTAAGTATTTTTAATGATAAAAAAAATGATCGTTTGAGAACATTACCTCTTCCTTGAACATCCTATATATGTTTTCACCAAATAAAATCCTTGGAAATAATTATAATTCAGAAAAGGTGAATCGGTTGTTTATTAAGGTGTAAAAAAATTATTTGGGAATGTATTTTTTGAACCAAATGGATTTTTATGTGTAAATATGGGAAGAGAGGGGATGGTCCTTTATAAGTTGGCATTGTTACGCACATAAATGTTTTGAAAAGAATAAACCAACATTTATATAATTCTAAAAGACTCCAAAATGGTTAATTATAAACCCATAAATGTTATAAGGTATGTAAAAGTTAAGATAATTGGTTTTGGAAAATTTTTAGTTAATTTTAACCCTTATATTTCTAGTTTAACATCTAATATATCATATTTTACCTTGACCAAGGTAATTGATTTGCTTGGATTTTACTATTCCTAATGGTAATAAATTATTTTAAAGTTTTTATATAATATAAATTTTAATGAATTCAAATATGTAATCTATTTTTTCAAATTGAATTCATATAATTTATAGAATTCAATATAATACTATACCCACCGAAGTAATAAAAAATTATGTTTCCGACATGAAAACATTAATAAGTATGGAAATATTTTATTTTGAAAATGAACATAAAAATGATTCCAATGAAGTATTTTATTTATATTTTACTATAATAAACCTAATTTCACTTTAAATTAAATGTAAAATATAATTTATCTATTTAAATAATTTAAATGAAAAGGTTTTAATATAAAATATATCATTTTCACTATTCAAAGAGAAATGAATCTTTTCAAGAAAACTATAAAATTAACGATAAGATAATTCTTATCTGATAATTTAAAAATTAATTTTATTTTCTATAAAAATGACAAAAAAATTAAAAAAATATTCTAGCATAAGTGTGCAAAAAGAAAATAAATATTTTTCTTTAACAAAATATCATTTTTTTCAAAAAACATTTTTTTTTAATTTGAATTAATTTTATTTTATTTATAATCATTATATAAAGAATTAGTGTGTAAAAATTATAAAATTTCTATAATTAATTTATTAATATTAATACCCATAAATTTAACTGCTATGTTATAATTTTTATGATTGAATAATATTTTGATATAGTTTATTATTTCATTTAAAATATGTGTTTTTGGAATAGAAAGATATCATATAAGATGAATTTATTTAAAATTAAATAAATCATTACATCTCAGGGTATTACACTGTTTTATAATATAAAAATTTAATCCTTTAAATTTCATGGATATTTCCTTCTATATAGATGTGGGTTGTTCTTCATTATAACAACCTCAGGTTCCTACATTCCTTTATTAATTTTGTGATTTCTCAAAAGTACCTTTACTAGTTGAATCATGTAATTCCACCATAATTTCCCTCTTGATTCAATAATATGGTAGGATTCTTCATTGTAATATAGATCTGGTTCCAATTCTATTTCATCAGAGGTGAGAACATTCATTAGTTCTGTAATGTACTCCCTTACCAATGATATATGGGACAAAACATGACCTTTTGAGAGACTCAATGGATCTACCCATTGGTACGAAAATTATACAATTCATTTAAGGATATTAATGTTTCTTATTTACCAAGTGATGAATTTCTAGGTAATATAATAAATCATTAAACCCATTTATGGAGATATTTCAAAGAAAACATGAACTACCTCTTTGAATTCCAACTCCATCATGGGATTATTGGTAAAAACATTTTTTTACTTTGCGCTAAATTAATAAAATACTGAATAGTCATTACCATTATTTTTCTATATTCAAAAAGTTCTAAGAATATATGTTTCCTCTAACTAGAATCATCCCAATATATTGGATTGCAATACCTCTTTTAATTTAATTCTACATAATATCCCATTTGAATACAAGAATAGAAAATATTAATATAGGAAAACTCTGCCAATAGTAAATACTAACTGCACATAACGTGATTTTTGAGAGTGAATTAAATTAAATAGTCTTTTAAGGATTGAATAGTCCTCTTAAACCAACCATCAGCTTGGGGATGGTATCCACTGCTCAAATGAATCTCTGTATCATGAGACTTTTAAATAAAAATCCAAAAAATTAAACATTAAAAATGGATTAGGATATGAAACAATCAAAATAGGTGCACCATGAAGTCTTAGAACTTCATTAAAATATATCCCAGTGAGGTGATAATATTTCAAATCATCTCATTTGAACATAGAAATTGGAAGAGATTTCATGAATCATCAAAAAATGTTATCTATAAAAATTGACCTATTGAATATCTAGGAATATTTAAACAAGTACATTAATTTCTAACCTAATGATATCCCACAAAATATTATCCCTAAAATACCTATACATCATGGTGCTACTAGGGTATATAGTGAAATTTGATATATGAGTTTCATCTAACAATTCCCTTATTATCCCAAATATATAGGGAATAGGTAATATATTTACCAATTTCAAAACACCATATTCAGAAATGATATCTTCTAATTTCTCATCATTAATAGGTTTAATTTTCTATTAAATTTTCTCAATATCACATTTAGAACATTTTATCATTCCCTATAAATATGGTTTCACAAACATTTCAAGAAGTAGTTATTTATACCCTTCATTAAAAAGTACCATATCCATTTTTAATAGATCCCTTAAAATAGGTTCCCTCTCAAACCTCATTTGCGTTATAACTCCATGATATTTCCACATCAATTCATATACTACCATATTTTTGTTCTGTAAGTGGTATTTTACTAAGAAATAATTATCCATGAGTAGAACAAGACATCACCTTTGTTTTTTATTGGTATATTTCTATGAAAATTTTCATTTTAACTACTTATATTCCTTGTATATTTCCAAACATTCACCATCGACATAATATATCCATATTTTTAAATAAAAAATTATAGTTTTCAACTCAAGATCATTAGTTGTCTAGTAATTACTATGAGTCTTTAACTAACATAATTTATATGAAATTACATTATCATTTTTCAGAAGTAAAAAAAGAGAGTCCCTTCTTCAATGCATCAATATATATCACACTCCCATTATTTATAGATGGTGGAGTAAAAATTGGAGAATTGACCAATCTACTCCTAAAATCATTAAATTATTCTTCACATTCCTTTTTTCAAATTAAACATAACCCCTTTTCAAGTAAGATTTGATAATGGGTTAGCCAATAAGGAAAAATTCTAACAGAATCACCTATAGTAACCTTCCAAAATAATGAAATTTCTTTTCTAGTTTATGTTCACTACTGTAGGTCATTCCCTAACTACCTTTTTCATCAAAATATAAAATAATATTCTATCCTTAGAGACAATGTAGCCAAAAATAATAATTGAAACCAGAAACCACACTTAATAAATATCCCATATAACTCCTTTCATATTTGAGTATGATGAATAATCTATAATTAATTCTCATAGTAGATTTATCTTGTAAAAATTAACAGTATATCATTAATAAAAACCAAAAAAATGTCATTAATAAATTCCTTGAATACAAAATTCATTAGATATGTAAAAATATAGTGTGTATTAGTCAATATAAATAGAATTATTGTAAAAATTTAATTTACATACCTTATTATGAATGTTTTATTATGAAATTCATCCTTAATTTATCACAGTTGATTATACAAAAAATGAATTTCTATATTTGAAAAACATTGGGCTCCATGAAGTTTATCAAATAATTCATCATTTTGAGGTAGATGATATGTTTTTCATCATAATAGCATTGATTTCCTTATGATTTCTTCACAAGCTCATGAATCAACCAGACATCTTAACAGAGAGAATTTTGGATACCCAGGGAGACACTCTATGAATAATAAATCCTTTATCAGAAATCTCCTCTAGTTGTTTCTTAAAATCCATTAATTCTATAGTTTCCATTCAATAGGGATTCATTGATATTTTTCTAATATCAATGGTTTAATTAATACAAACCTCAACATCATTCCATGTTGTATTTCAAGGTCATTCCGAAGGAAATGAATCAATGCCTTCCTTTATAATAGGTACATCATTTAATTTATTATTAACTTCAATATATATGAATTTTTTTGTTCTTCTTCCCCATTAATCTCATCCAAAATTTCTACTGGTGGTAGATTTAGACATGACTTGAATGATGACGTCTCCTCAAAAATATAATAAATTCTATATCTTCATCAAAAATACTAATATCATTATTTTTGTCAAAAACATTGCATCATATTTTGAAATCCATTGCATGAAATAAATTAAATCGATGTCAACCATATGTTCAATAATTAGGTTATCAAATAAGGCATGTTTAAGTGTAATAATGGGGACATCATGACACATCCTTGTGGTAATAAGACCTCCACTTGGTGTTTTGATTGAAAATACCTTATTAATGTTATATGGAAATATCGAAATTTCTTGGTAAGATTTGACGATATGAATGTGTGATATGATCCAAAATAAAATAATTAATTACATAAATTGGAATAAAATATTAATGTTCCAACAACCACATCATTGTGAACTTCCACCTCATCAGTAGTGATCGCATAAGCTTGGTCTTTTCCCCATGGCCAATTTTCTGGTGATTACCTTAATGCTAGGGGAATTCATTTCCATAATGCCCATTCTCCCTAATATTGAAAGATTGAATAACACTATTTTCTTTATTCCCTTTACAATATTCCTCATGATGAACTTTATCCCAAAGCATATAATAATAAATCTTTCCCATCAATCATTTCCATGGATGATTCTTTCCAAAATTCTCACAATAAGAAAATTCCGTCATTCTCTTCTTCTCTTTTGACACATTCCATTATCTTCATGTTAATTTTCCATATAAGTTCCTTATTTTTCATCAATATGTATGATATTAAAAATTAGTTATCAATTATGAAGGAAGATAAAACTATTTCATCATATAAAAAACATTTGTATTAGATGTTCCCTTCAGATACATATATTTATCCCTAAAATAAATGATAAATTGTGCACCTTATGTTACTTATGTAATTGTTAGAATACCTGTCTAACCCTAAAAATGTAACATAAAACTCAATAATTCCTTCTTTTTCCTTTTTTCATTAAGATTATGAACATTATATTCATTTTAGTTTGTTTGCCATGAAGTAAATATTTTTCAATTAATTAATCATTAAAATTTTTCCATTTCATATGTTTTATTTATTCTTCATCCCTAGTGTTTGGGATAAAAAACCACCACTTTCTAGAATTTCCTTTTGAGATAGTATAGTAGAAGTGTAACCTTTTCCTTTTCAACACATCTAAATAACCTAAATATCTTCTCAGGGGAAATAATACATTTCTTAGCTACAATTGGATTAGTATCCCCACTAAATGATGGGTGATTGAATCACATGAAGTGGTCCAACATTTGAGAATAATTATGTGGAATATGTTTCTCCACTTGATAAATGATTCTTTTTGTAACCTCTTTAAGCTTCCCTAAAATAGATATGAGCTATTCAGTTCCAATATCTTTTGTATTGGATTGATCAGTGGGGAAATCAATACATTGTCTAGGAGTATTGATATGCATATTCTATCGAAGAACTATTTATAAAAAATGTAATTTTTTATATTCTCTCATAAAATTATGAATCATAAATCATATTTTATCATTCTAAATATGGTGAAACAATTAAATAAATAAAAATAATATTCATTTTCAATATCTGCATCATAATCATGGTTTCTTTATGGATAACATTATTTTTAAATACTTAATAATGGTTTTCGAAGTTAATATAAACCATCCTAATCATATCCCCTATGGATATAAAACTATGTGATTATTAAGGCAAATTTTTATGAACTAGGTAATTCTTGAGTCATGTATAACATGAATGTTTTGTGATATTACTCTGAAGAACATCTGTGACATAACCACATCCACTTGTATTATCTAGACAGGAATGTATTGGTAGAAAAAGAACATAATCGCTTCCTATAATAATCATAAGTATGTTCTTTAATACATATACTCAATATATATAATAGTTGTATGGTAATAATAGGGAACCACATACAACACAAACAACACGCCTTAACATGGTTGTCTGGTCTGAAACTGCCAAGTACAACCATTTGTCCTATAGACACATGGTCCCCACTCACGTACCAAAACATGTCATCAAACTAATGAACATCCCCATAATCCAACACATGTTCTTTCTAGTGTTCTTTGTCCTCCCTCAAAAACACCCTGGAAAACATCCTAGATGTTCTCCCATCATGATCAATGTTTTCCTTAATGTAGTTCCCAAGGATTCAAAAAACATACTTTAATACCAATTGTAAATAATCCAAATCTAGTAACCTAGAGTCAATATCAACATTATTACATTAACATAGATAAAAAGGTTTGAATCCCAAAGGATTGACCAATTTAGCATTTTTGGGGAACCAGATTCTTACATGACACATAATTATCATTAGAAAAAGAAAATAAAACATATCAATAGAAAATGATTAGCAACCATGAATATCATTGAATTGATTCATCGTCTTATCAATGGTATCGAAAGAAATATAAGTTTTATATCACATGATCTGAAAGAATTATCTACAATGAAAGATATCATTATTATATCAACAATATTTAATATCTAAAGGTGAATAATAGGAAATTATTGGGCATGTATTGTCTCAATAATACTGTATAAATTTTGTTATTTTTTTCCTCACAAATACCCTTTTTTTGTTTCTAATAAAGTTTATTCAAGTACTTTTTTGGAATATATATATATATATATATATATATATTATGTCTGTATCTTCTTGGTGCAATAAAAATCTATGATATGTGTTAAGAAAACACTATCCATACCCTATATTCAGTGAATGAATGTATGGATAAACATCTCTATGTAGAACAGTATATGTATAGATCAGAAACCCTACATTGGAATAATTTTTTTGAATAAAAATCTACTATTAAAATATTGGATAACTTTCCATACACTTTTCTAGAAGGATGAACATATAGATTCCCATTCTTATGATACTTTTGATTCATACATTCTACTCAAATGAAAGTAAGTCTCAGGAAGAATATGTTGCAAGGAACCCAAAAGTACACAAAAGAAGCTTGAGCTATGAAAAGGAACCCTATGGTACATAGTTATACCATATGTTTGACTATCCAATAATGGAGATTTAAATATGTGTTTTTATCTGATATTTCTACGATTTACTTGACATAAATAAAGATATATATAAATCTAATCAATTATTGTTTCTAGGGATCAGTATGATTGATTCAAAGAAGTGTGTTAAATAGAGTAATTCAATCCAACTCATAAGATATTTTATGGTTCATATGAATAATTTATTTTTGAATATCTGTAATCTATCAGGTGACAGTGTTGGATCTACTCAACTGAAAGAAAATTATTTATATGATATATATATGATTGGATTGTTTTCATGAAAAAATACATAAATATATGATATTTGAGGGAGGTATGTTTTCATTATAAAAATTACATACTGTATATAAATATATTTTTTCATATCTACTGCAATAAATGATCAAATCTGTTATTTTATAAAAGAGGCCACTCCTTGAAAGTTCTACATATTTGAACCTCATAATACAATGAGATTACCGTTGCATAATTTTTTCTGTATAATTGAATTTCATTTTCAACACAGTTCTATTAAATGATTTTCTTACCTGAAGAAATTCATATTTAAATAAAAAGATTTATTATTTTCAGTTGTTACTACAATTTTGATGTTAAACCCATACCGTTAATAAATAAAAATATTTTGATTTGTTTAATTTTAAACAACTAGTACTTAGTTTTAGTGGAGTTTCAGATTCTTGAACTAACGTATGAATATTTCAATTCCATATAAATAGAACCAGAAGGAACGTTTTAGCCTTTTTTGTAAAATTCTCAACTTCCTACACATAGTTTTGGTTTTTATGGTCTTGTGAAAATAGGACCATTATAGTGAAAATAACCATGTTCATAGAGAGATAAATGATAGAGTGGACTAAGGATATTTTTTCCACAAACCACTAGAAACATTTCTATTTTCTTATTTACTTCTTATCCACTACTCAATTCATACAATATAAAATACTGTATAGCTACATTAATAACAATGAATTTTCAAAATACATAATCTATAAATATTAACGAAAAGACACAATCGCCCACCTATTTTGTATCATTATATTATTCCTACATAAAAATTGGTATAAAATGTTCTATTTTCTTATAAAAAAGATAAATCTCAAGAGAGCTTAAATGATTAAGGTCTATATAACGTCCATGTTAATGGATAATTCGAAATGTTCTGTCTATGATTCAAGATCAATATTTCAATAATGATAGTTATGTATACTGCATATCAGGAATGATCATATATCTGAATATTCTTAGATTTAATGTTTATTCATATGTCATCACTCCTTATGTGATTGTTAAGACACCAGATTCTTGGGATACTGTAACAGAATCTGAATATGATATCAACTCAATTTCATTGAATGATATCATATGTGGACTCAGACCGAGTGAATTCAATCAAGCATCACAATACACTAATGCCTGCTAAATGTGGATGAAAATAGGTATCTCATATAATTAATAGGATAAAATTAGGTAGATGAGTTATTCTACTGAAAAAATAATGTTTGACACCATAAGAATGCTCGATGGTAACAGAATCACACAAATGAATAGATAGTTAACATAATTTTTCAAAAATAATACTTCTTTGGGAATTCCCATCATTCAATCAGATCAGGCACTGAATGTACTTTGAGTACTTCCCTCTAAATGAAATGGAATATGTGTAGCTATTTGGCCATCATCACCTGTAAAGAATTTGACTATGATAAAATTAATTAGAACATTGATGATGTACGAAGAATAAATTAATGGTCACTTTGAATATTACATGATTATAAAAAATGTAAAATACTTACCTTAAGTTGACATATCAAAATCATGACATAAAATCAAAAATAATAAATTAAAAAATATTCACAATGTTTTTTAAGTGAAATAGGAAGAATAAAAAAACAACTTCAAGAATTAATTGAAATTTTTTTTCATCCAAGTCAAATTGTATTGAATATTAATAAATGGTAAAATAATTACAGGATGAAGTAGAATATTATAGAAGTTTTTATATAATTTGTAAAAAACATAGAAAAGTCTTTAAATAAGAATTTTTGAAATAATTGTATTAAATGAGAAGTTTTTGGAATATTAAATATGGGTAAAAAATCAAAATTATACAAATAATATTTTGTTCCCAATTCAAAAATTTCTACCTTCTATATCTGTGGAATAAAAATTTATTACACTAAAAAAATTATTTAATAAATCCTTAAATAAGTTTTATTAAAAATTATTTCATTTACAAAAACTTTTTGGAATATAGAAATATAAATGTTGGAAAATAAGATAGATTGTGATTTTCATATAATTTCTCACTGACATAGTTGTTCCTAAGAAAATATGTGTACAAAATAAAACTTGTGTTTAAATGATTTTTCTTCTAAAATACCATAAGAGAAAAATACATGGTATATGGATACTGGATGTTCTAGACACTTGAATAAAGTCTCATCAAATTTCCATACACTAACTCAAATGGAAGCAGTTATAGTCACCTTTGGTGACAATGAAAATGGAAAGGTAGTTGGAGTTTTAATTTTTGGAAACCCAAAGAAAATCTCAGTCAATAAAGTGTTGAAGATACAAGGGATAAAGAAAATTATGATAATCATTTCTCCACATTTTGATGATGTATTTTATGTTAATTTCTCTAAAAATTCATGCTCGATTTTCAATGATAAATTTCTAAAATTTAGAGCACCAAGAACTGAAAATGATTATACATTGGATAAAAATTCATTGGGTATATAGAAATTGAATTATTATACTGAGAAAAATGATTCATGGAACTCACATAAAATCTATATAAATTTAAATATATATATGTTACATAAATTACATAAGAAACAGTTAATTGTTTTATTTACCCTATCTAAATTTCACAACCATAAATTCTATGTACCAATCCAAATCAGCAATCAATATAAATCAGCTTTCAAACCTATCAACAAAATTACTATATCTAATCCATTAGAAATTATCTATTGGAATTTTTATAGACCATCATGGTTAAAAAGGTCAATAGGTAAATAATATATTTATGCTTTAGTTTAGTACTTTTCAATATTTACATTTTTTTATTTTCTAAAACAAAAGGGTGAAGTATTAACTTATTTGGAAATATTTTTCAAAATTTTTCAAAAGAAAAAAGATTTTAAAATAATTTCATTGAAAAGATACCATGTTTGAGAATTTTAAAACTAAGAATACAATTTTTTTCTCAAATTTATGTATTAAACACACCTTTTCTACACCAAAAACACCTCAAGAAAATGGTATTGTGGAAAAATAAAATAAAACTATTCATGAAATGTAAAGGACTGTGCTGAATAAATACAGACTTCCTAACTATTTCTGGGATAAAGCTATTACCAAAACATACTATATTATGAATTTATTTTTAATAAGACCCCTTATTAAAAATACACCCAATAAACATTAGAATAAAAAATAACTGAATGTAAATTACTTTAACATGTTTCAATAAATGGTTTATATCATGAATACTAAGAAATACATGGTAAATTCAATCCAAAAGCTGATAAAAGAATATATCTAAAAGATTCTTCTACTTGTAAATTCTATAGAGTATTTAGTATAATGTCAAATATTTAAAATGAATCAATTCATGTGAAATTTGATGAGAATGACCATTTCATTAAAGATAAAGATAAAAAATATGATAAATATGACTCTTTTGAAAACATGAGAAATGATTTATATGAGGATGATTTTTAAAATAAAATTATTGAAATTCATCCCAATTTAGAAAAACATGAAATTGAAGAACCTACATTTTTTACCTGGATAGTCTAGACCCTTAAAGGATCATCCTTTAGACACCATTATATGATACCTTGAAACATGAGTTAGAACTAAATCAAATTTAGGAAACATAGATTAATTTTTTTTCTTTTCAGTATTACTTATAACCTATTTAAATTGAATAATATTTAGAAGTTGATATTTTATTATTATCCATGTAAGAAGAACAAAACCAATTCTATAGAAATAATGTTTAGGAATTAGTAAAAAGACCGTCTAATTATCCCATAATAGGAACTAAATTGGTTATTAAAAATAAATAGGATAATCAAAGGATAATAATAAGAAATGAATCTAGATTAGTAGTAAAAGGATATACTCAGGAAAAAGGAATAGATTATAATGATACGTTTTCACATGTATCCGGATTAGAAGCCATTGGAATCCTTTTTCTTAATGCATCTCATATAGGTTTTAAATTATATCATATGAATGGTAAATTTATGGTATTAAAAGTGTATTTAATGTAGTAAGTTTATGTTGAACAACCACTATGTTTTTAAAATCCCCAAAAAAAATTCTATTTTAAACTTACTAAATCTCGTCATGGACATAAACAACCACCAAGATCTTGTTATGAAATATTATGTTCCTTCATTGGAAAATAGATTTTTTTGGGATTAGTATATCATAATCATTTTAATAAAACTATTTTTCATAATATTCTATTTAGTACCAAATTATTTTGATGGATTTATTTTTGGAATAACAAATAAAAATATTTGCAATGATTTTTCAAATATAATTCAAAAATAATTTTAAAAGACTTTGATGGGAGAAATTAATTTCATTTTAGGATTTCATATTTTTAAAAAATATTTTGTAAATGTTTTAAATCAAAGTAAATATATTATTGTTTAATTAAATACATTTGGATTAAAAAATAGTAACTCTTATACAACTTCAATGTGTACCAGTATAAAAATTCATTTGGATGAAGATGGAAAACCAGTTGACAACAAGAGATATAATGATATGATTGGTAGTTTATTATATCTTACTACTATAAGACCATATATAATTTTTTCTATATTTTTATGTGCGATATTTTATTCAAATTCAAAATAATATCATCTTAATTATATTAAATAATATTTAAATTTTTAATGGAAACTATTTCTCTACCAATTATTTATCAAAGAAACTCTTATTCTAATTTAATTTCATATTCAGATACTGAATTTTGAGGATGCAGATATAAAAAAAAATTCACCTTAATAACCAATAAATTTTTAGTTACATTTCTAGTATCATAGTTGAGTAAGAAAAAAAAATCAGTTTCCCTTTCAACAACCGAGGACGAAAATATATCTACAGGCAGTTTCTATGCAAAAGTATTGTGGATGAAATGCACTAAACTGGACTTCAGACAAAAATTTATCAATATTTATATTTTTTTAATAATACTAGTGTGATAAATATTTCAAAAAATATATAAGTCATTATAGGACTACGAATATAGATAAAAGGCATGATTTTCAAATTTTTCATGTTCTTAAAAAGTACATGTCTTTAGAATTTGTAAATACCCACTATCAATTAGCTAATATTTTTACTAATCCACTTCCCACTTTAAGTTTATATTTTATTAAGGGAGAGTTAGGATTATTTAATTATAAATAAATATTTATAATTTATTTTAATTTATTTATTTCATTTAATTATTTTATTTTAATAATTTTTCATTTATTTTATTAACTTAAATACTAGTTTTTTTTGTTTTAAAGGGTGTCTTTTCAAAAAAGTTAATGATGGCCCCATGTAATTGCATGTGAAATAAAATCAGTTCACTAAACCATCATACATATAACGTGATAATTTTTCTTATTCATGACCCTTTGGATTACTGAGAATCTCTCGTTATAGTTTTCTAAAATTATAACCCTAGAACCTTCAATCCTCAAACCATCAACAATTAAAACCATTATGTAGATTTAACGAAGATGATCTGAGAGGGCATGTTCACCATCCTGTGAGGTATCAGAAATTTCCTCATGGAAAGGTAATGTATTTTTATTTGTTAAAAGAAACTTTTTTTGAAGAATGATATTATATTCCATGGGTTGGAATTTATTTTTGGATAAGCTAATATGTTGATGGTGTTTGAAGTTTAAGAAACATAATTTCATCAAAATGATTCATTTAGTTTTAGAGATGATGAAGATATTGTTATCTCTTAGATTTAACAAGATTAATATTCTATTTACTCATTGAAAATATTTAGTCTATTGATTTTTCCCCATGACTGGCAATTTCATTTTAATTTAAGAAACATATGTGATCAAAAATATAAATCAAGGGATATAATGTCATATCATTTGAAAGAAAAACTATCAATATGATGATGAAAAAAGTCCTCCATGTTATCCAAAAGGTCTTGAAGAATTTTATTATATTATAAATTTTGCTAAGAACTACTAATTTGTAAATATTATATATCTAGAAATATTTTTTTTTTCATAATGATATCAATCGGAATTTCAATTTGTATATGATGAGATAATTGCATAATTACTTACATAAATAAGAAATAATGTGATTCTATCACTATGTGAGTATTATTTATCTCTTGTAATTCATATTTAAAAAATTTATAAATATCTTTAGGAAAGATATTTCATCATTGCGGTATTTTAAATATTTTAATTGTAAGAAAGTTGGGATACTTTTGGAGTAAGTCCAGTGGTATTCTATTTCGTATTACAATAGAGGAATAGAAAATAATGATAGCTATTGATCAAGGGGAGAAGAAAATGGTACCATCATTTGGCTATGTTAGTCCCAGGACTGAGGAAAAAACTAAATTAAGAATTTAAGAGGTTGATCTTCATCAAATTAGAACAATATCAATAAATATGTATGAAACTGAAGATGAAAATGAAAAAATAGTTGAGAATGTTGATCAATTAACATAGGATGCTGAGAAAGTGGATTGAGGGGAAAACTGACTAAGAGAATTTTTCCCTAATTTTAGTAGAGCCTCTTCAACTATTATATCTCTTGTTGTTGATTATTATATGGATTTAGAGGTGTCTATCTTAAGATAAAATATAGAAAGAATTGAAACTACTATTTCTGATGAAGATCCAAGGATATCATTAGTGGATGATGGAAAACCTCATAAAACACTTTCTACTTAGTCATCTAATTCTATGAACAGAAATACTGATGCTCTAATCCATAAATACAATCAATTAAATGGTTGTAACTTCTCCCTTAGATAAGAATTAGAATCTCAAGAGAAGATAATGCAAGATCTCATTTGGTCAGTGGTTTCTAGAACAGAGTTTTAAGAACTTCATACTCAGTCTATGGATTTATAATAAAATCTTGTTTAAGTGGGTGATATTGAATATTTATTTGGAACAATATCCGGTGAGTTCACAAAGTTAAAGGAAGAATATTTTAAGAAAAATAATTTTGATAAGCTGAAGAAATTATTGGGGACAACATTTCATTATATTAGTGAAATTTATCAATCATCCACTTCCTTTCAACAAACTTATACATTTATGATTAGAATATTTAAGGACATAAAAACTATTTTATCCAATTTAAATGTTAGATTGCACACTCTACAATGTGACAGTACTCCTCTGAAT
Source organism: Viscum album (assembly GCA_963277665.1). Lineage (NCBI taxonomy): Eukaryota > Viridiplantae > Streptophyta > Magnoliopsida > Santalales > Viscaceae > Viscum > Viscum album. The sequence continues at coordinate 1,542,948,997 of OY728153.1, read as the reverse complement.
GTTCTTTTAGATAAATTACGAACAGTTCATGGAAATACAATGAATCTTCGTTAGGGCCAGTTTTTTATCAAGTGATTGATCAGTTGTCTGCATTCATTCAAACTATCAAATCAGTTAATTATTTTTAAAATTAAATTTGACTAAAATTTTGTGGATCAATTAGGAATCAAGGAAGATGCTACCACAATGGGATGAGGTTTTAAACAATCATTTTAAGAGTTTCTTAGTAAAACAACATTTTGTTCATAGTTTTTTTAGTCATTTCATCATCCTACTACTCCATCTCCAAATAAGGATTTAGATTAAGCCAATCAAACTAAACTAAGCCCATCATTTTGAAATATTTCATCAAATTATTGTGGAATGTAATCCTAATTTTAGAAATAATTTTTTTCAATTCAATTTAATTTACTTTTATTTAATTTATCTATGTATCTATGAGTTTTATATAGTTTTATAATTTTGTTGATTTATTATTTATGCCCAATTTTACACTTCCAAAACACTTGTATTATTTTTATGTGTAGTACACTATAACATTAATTTATTTTTCTACACAAAATTAAAATGTGTTTTACTCCTTTTTCTAATACTTTTGTTTTGATATCACAAAAAGGGGGAGAAATTGGGTAAAAAACATTCCCAATTGAAGAGTATCTATTTTTTATCATCGAAATAATACTATGAAATTAAAATAACACTATATAAAATAAATCAATTTTCACAATATATATTGTTTTTAAATATTATTAAATTTCTTTTTACAAATCCAACATTTTAATTAAATTATTATGGGATTAGTGATCATTAATTAGGGGGTTATTTTTGGTCATGTATTACATCAACAATACTCTATAAATCTTATTGATTTTGATGCAGAAAAATACCCTTGTTTGTTTTCAAATAAAGTTTCTTTAAGAATTTCTCAAGAATATATATATATCATGTATGCATCTTTTTAGTGGAAATAAAAGCTATGGGGTGTGTTTTGAAAACACTTTTCATAGCCTACATTCAGTGAATGAACATATGGATCAATATTACTAGGATGATTAATAAATGTATGGATCGACAACCCTATGTTTGAATAAATATATGGAATAACAATCTAATGGTGATGTCTAGAAACACTATTCATTCCCTATTTAAGAAATATGAATGTGTGGATTGTCATCCCAAAATTAATTTTTGTCCCTACATTCAACATAGATGAATGTTGGTCCTAGGAACCATATATGGAAAAGAACCCTACACTGCGAAAAGAAACTGTATTCTACCCAAAGGAACCGTATGCTTTTTAGTTGAACCAAGCATTTCACTATTCAACAATGGGGATTTAAGTACGTGATTTTATCAATGATTTCAGAAGTGGTATTGACATAGAAATAAATTCATCGAAATTTATTATAATATTTATTCAAAGGATCATTATGATCAATTTAATGAACCACATTTATTGGATTAAATCAATCCTACTCCTAAGGGATTTAGTGACTCTTCTAAGTAATTCATATTTGAGTATCTTCGATCTATCGGGCGACATTTTTTGATCTTCTCAACCGAAATAAAATCTATGTTTCAATATATATGATTGGATCATTTCATGAAAAACACACAAATATATGATATTTCATGATGATATGTTTTTAATATACGAAATGCATACTTTCTGGGAATACATTTTTAGAGATCTTCTTTAAAGAACGGTCGAATCAGTTATTTTCTAAGAGGGAAACATATTGAATGTTCTACATATTCCAACCTCATACTGATATGAGATTTATAATACATGATTGTTATTATATAATCATAGATCATTTAAACCCATGATAACTTTAATTAATTTATAACTTGAAGACATTCATCTTTGAAGAAGAAGGTCTGTATTATATCAGTTGATTCTATAATTGTATTGTTCAACCTCATCTAGCAACAAGTCGATGTCTTTTGATTTATTATAGTTTCACCTAATCATACTCAGTTGTGGAGGAGTTTCAAGATCTCTAACTAAGATGTGGTTATTTTAGTTCCTTGTAAAAGAACCAGAAGTCTCTATCTATCATTATTATAATGGTGTCAACTACTTGTACTCAGTAGTAGTTTTGAAGGCCTTATGATAACAGGACCTTTATATAGAAAATCATTGATCTCACATAGAAAGTGTTTGTGGAGTTTAATATCATATCTTTGTTCGCTGAATCACAATAAGAAATGTTGTCTTATAACTTAGTATATATACTCTTCTCAATTTTTATAGTATAGAACACTGAATATCTTCATTAATCACAAAGAAAGGTCAAAATATAGAATCTATAAATATTTATGAAAGACAAAATTCACCCCCCATCTTTTGTATGTTTCTTTTATTATTAACAAAAAACACAGGAAATTTTTTCCATATCTTAAGCATGAAATATAGCATAATCAATATGGTAAGGTATCATACTGAACACAAATTCTATTAAATAAAAACATATAATTTATTGCATCTTTAAAAATTATAAACATAAAAATATGATGGATAATAATTAATATTACATTCTCAATGAATGATATTCCATATTATCATAATTCATCCTCTTATGAATCATGAGGCATCAACTATCAAGTCCTATCACAACACAGCATAAAACTATGGATAAAAACACATTTAATCTGGTTAAATTCTTTGTCTCATGACACATATTGATGCATCAAGGGGATATAGTTTAAAAGGACCCATCCATAACTACATGTTTAAATCATTCCTTAAATATCAAATAATACAATTTATTCATGAATCATTATATCGTGTTATCAAATATTAGTATTTTGTGTAAAGGATAAAAACTTATCAATATTTTCCTTGTTAATAAAATAACATTAATAGGGAATATTGTATCAAAAAATAATATAATATTTAGGAAATATTATTTTCCATAATAATATATTTTTTATTTCAAAGTGAAATGTTATTTCTAAAGAAAAATGGTTATAATAAAGAGATTGTTTGAAGAGAAATTAAATAATTAGAAAAGATAGTGAGATTGTAAAATAAGTTTTCACCTATTTAAAAAATTTAAATTTTTAAATTATTTCTGAATAAACTTGAAATGAAAATTTAATAATAATGAATAAATACTTTTTTATTACAAATACAAAAAAAGGTATTATATCCACAACATAAAAGTGAATAAATGCATATTAAAAATTATGTATTAATGAAATAAAAATTGGTAGGAAATTACATACCACATGAAAACATCATATAAAATATAATTGGATGAAATTACTCAAATTGATCTTATAATACCCTTAAGTATGAAGGGTTAATGATATTATAGGAAAGAGGGTTATTACGTACACAATATAAAAGAAATTAGTTGTACAATAATACTATTTTTCTCAATGGAGGCAATTTGAGATGAAGTCCCAATCCACACGCTTTAATTTTGTTGAACATGCTTTCACTTATTGTATAATTATTTAAAAAATTTAATTAATTTATTAAAGAACCATAAAAAATTATAATATCATATATGATCTTATTATAACATTTTATTACCTATTATCTAAAAATATTTCATTATTTTTATTGTTTTGGATGTTAATTTCCTTGTTTTCTCATCCGTGTTTTGTCATGAATGTCTTAGTTCTTGTATGTAGTATATAAATAAATAATATATTGAGTGATAATAATTTTTTAAATATCATATTTAATCATAATATAAATTATTATAATTTTTTTAAATTTTGGTCAACTAAAACTAATCACATAGCTTCTTACACATAGTAGGTAGTAGATACACATGATTAATGATATCATTCTCGTAATAGATGGAAGGGTAAATAATTTAATGATATATTGATTTTAATTATTATTTTTAATGTTTTATATATCATTTATATTCATTAAATGTATCCATATTACCTTCATGTAAAGCATATGTGAAAAACGAATCACATTGCTTTGAGATGCGTTAGTCTGCAATACAAACTAGCAATGCTATTATATTTTAAACAAAATTAATTGTTTGAATATATATGAAATATTATTATTGAAAAAGTATATTTATATTGTAAATATTATTTATATATGTGAAAACCAACATTATATCTTACCATTAGGGGTGTTAATGGAAAATGAGTTCCATCTGTTCGTGAGGTGGTAGTTTGTCACACACAAGATCGACGGTTTTGTTTCCCATTTCATGGAAGATGATATGTATAAATGTTATGATATTTACATAACATCAAATCAGTATATGTTAGATACTAGTGATGTTATACTATCATGATTTATTAATTATTTAAGGAGGTGGAAAACGAAATACTCTAAAAATGTTTTTTTAAGAATGTTACCTCTTCTTCAAGTGATCTCATTATGTTTACACCAAAGGCCTTCATAGGATGGTTTTGAGATAAAATAAAATGTATAAAATATGTTATTTTTGAGTAAATATGTTATTGGGTCATATTTTTTATGAACCAACATGTCTTTGGAAGTGTGTAGTGGATATGATAGTGTGTGGACCATTATAAGTGAGGGAGAGGACAGACATGGAATTTTTGAAAAGAATCTACTACACTCACATAAATATCATTCTAAACGCTTCCAAATTGAAAAATTATTAACCCTTATAGAGAATAATTTCTAATTATGGTCATCCAAAACTATTAAGATAAGTTTTTTTAGGTTGTTTTAATCCTTATCTTCAATTTTTAACCCCTGGTAAATCAGTTTTTTACCTTTACCACGTTAATTAATTTTTACTATTTTACTATTCATAATGGTAAAAAATTAAGTAAACTTTAAAATATAATATAATTTATTATTTTACTAGATATTTGATATATTTTTAATAATTCAATTCACATAATCGGTAGAATCCAATTTAAAATTATACCCAGATGAGGGATGAAAAAGTGTGTTTCTAAAGGGAAAACTCTCAAAACTATAGAACATTTACATATTGAAATTGAACATAAAATTGATCCAAAATAAATTAATTTGATAAATTATCATATAATGGATCAATTTTTCTTTGAAACTTATTTAAAATATAATTTATCATGGTAAAATATTTAATCAAAAAGGTTGTTTTTGGTAAAAAACTGTTTTATTCACGGTTTATTAAAAATTAATAATTATAAAAAATTCCCAAAAAAATAACCCAAATATAATTTTTTTATTATAAAATATAAAATTAAATTAGTTTTAAAAAATAAATTTTCTAAAATTTGTAGAAGTTATTTTTATCTTATGTATGCAAGATATGATGAAACCATTTTCTTTGAAAACATTCAGTTTTATAGAAAATATTTCATCTACTTTCAAATGAATCATATTTTTATTTGAAATAAATAAATAAGCAGTGATTTATTTTTAAATATATATTTTTAATAATTTATTTATTCCTATTAATATCTATAATTCTAACATCTATTTTATAATGGTTATTTTTAAATAATATTTTATTAGAGTGTCTTCCTTTGTTTAAGTATAGTGATGCATCCATTAGAAGATTTAAAATATATTAAATTTATTTAAAAGGAAAGAAATTGCACATTAGTGAGGTGTTACAGATATAATATACCAAAAATTAATAATATTCTCTATAAGGAAACTCTTTATTATAGTGGTACCCACAGATGATAAAAAGAGGAAAAATATACAACTAATAATATAATAGATTTTGAGCTTAATGTAAAATACATTATTTCTCTACATTTTGGATTATATAATGAATTATTTAATAGAGTTTACATCTGTTAAACTACACATGAATTTTGGAAATTATAAGTTATTTCACATGAGGGAATAAATAAGGTATTGGAAACTATTCTTGATATATACCACAATGATTTTGAAAATTTTACTATGAAGCCTAATTATTCTACAACTATACCTTTTAATTGATTCACCAATATTTATTTGGGAATTAAATCTATTGGCGATGGAGTGACAATGGATACACTTATGAGAATGATTCTTTATGTATTATCCATGATAATGGGCACCCAATGTGACATTGATTCAGGAATAAAAGTACATCAACAATACATCAATGAAAAAAGCCTATACCTAAGTGGTACAGGATCCTGCTGGGCATCTAAATGACGCAAGATCAAATTTGTGCAGGGATAAATTCCCTAGTATTGTAGAATTATTGTAGAAGGTTACTATAGTAGTGTTGTAGCAGAGTTGGAACTATAACAGTGGTGGCACTGTAATGGTGGAGGCACTGTAACAGGAACTATAGTGGTGGTTGTACTATAGCAAGTACTCTATCAGCTTGGGTATTGTATCAGTACTATTCATCGATGGGACCTTTGGACTAAAAAATGTGCTTTCAAGCCTCATATTCATGCCACATGGACTTGGCCCTTCAGGCAATGAAATGGGACTCCCACTACCTAGTAAAATAGGTCTTTTATTTTATAATAAAAATGAGGCTTCGACAGTAACCATTAAAAAAATCTGTCAATTGAAGATATCATTCTGTCACTCATGATCTTTGAGATTACAATGAAATGAAATTATATAATTGAATCGGATTAGGTTAGTTAAAAAAAGAATAACATTTTCTTCAAGGAAAATAATGGAGATTAATCCAGAAGTGATCCTAATCTTGAAAACATGGCCATGATTGTTTGGTGATTCTTTAAAATAAATAAATAATCTTATTATTCCAAAAGGGGGAGCAAAAAAAAGTTGAACTAGAGGTATTGTGTTATGACTACAAAGAAAAGGGTCACATGAAGCTGGATTACCTTGTGTCCAAAAAGGATGATGAAATAGAGGAAGGAATTTAAGAAGGAAATCAATGATATTTATTATAGTGAAAAAATGATTCCCATTCAATATACGACTCCAGTGATAAATTTTTCATGTGTCTCATAGGCCATGGTGTGGTATACTTTCTTACTTACTCTTGTTTTTATTTAAATACTTCTTATTCTTATATCCATCTTGATAATGAAGATATCAAATATACTAGAGAATAATCAACATAAATATTTCATGAACCCAATAAAAAATTCATATATATTTAGAATAAAAATAATCATTTTTTGATTTATATTAATTAAATATCTAAACAAAAGGATGTGTTTTCCAAGATGTTAATATTGTAACAGAAAGTTAAAAAGTTGGTATCATAAATTAAATAACTCTAAAAAATCTTTCCATGTTCACCAATTGTGAAAAAAAATTAAATTTGAATATGGATTCCAAAAATCATGGTAAATATAATTATATCCTTAGATATAATTTATGTTCCTGTAAGAATAATTTGAATTCATTTTCTATAAATGGAAAATCTTGATATAAATTTTTTTATTATTTTAGAAAAACTGGGCACATTATTTATGAGTGTAATTGTAATAATTCTCAATATGGGATAGAATAATTGGTCCACATATCTATAAATATCTAGTATATAATATCTCATATACCTAATATTAATACATATAACAAGAAAATGTGGGTTTTGAAATATTTTTAACTATCATTTGTAGACCTAGATTTTGGGTATCATAATCTTTAGTTTCATAACTATTTTGTATTAATCTTTTCACAAGAGATATTCCCAAGGAGAAATATATTAAATCAATAGTGGATTAAAGATACATATGCAGTGATATTTTAGTTGTTTTCAGTTGTTTAAATCATTTTAAATTTCAATTTATTAAATTCATTCTTTTAAATTTCACCCATCACCTTTCTATAAAAATGTTTCTTGATAGGGGGATCCTTCTTATTTTTCATTGATTGTTTATAGTAGAATCGTATTTATAAAAAAAGCATTTCAATCATGATGAAAACTACTCATCATATAGTATTAAATGGTACTCCTGACCTTTACATTAATTTTATAATATTTGAATTATTATTATATAAAAAAGAAATTTGATAATTCAATAAAATCTAGAATATAATGTTTCACTTGTCCACCTAATTCTTAAATTCTATTGGAATTTAGAAATATTTATCTATAAAAAATTTCATATGGTTTTAATTTTTTAATTATTTATATTAAAAAGTATATTCCTATGCAATTTTTCTCTCAGTGATAATATTAATTGTCATGATTTATTGAAATATTTTCTTTATATGAATTTATATCATGATATCATTTATCCATTTTTCACTTTTATTGAGGTATTAATCATTTTTTACTTTATTAAATTTTTTCTATTTTTTTTACTTTATTTTCATTTATTACGACTCCTCAACATCTTTTATATGTGATTTATTAAGAGGTTATTAACATTTTAAATATTATATCTCACTCAAGTAGAAATAAAAAATTTTGAGTCATCTCAATCTAATAAAATCTTTTTCATACTATAGTGGTATTTAGAGTTGAATTTGAATATTTTATCTTCTACTTAAAATCACATGGGTGTGTTGTTTTGGTTTATAAAATATATTTATAAATATAGAGTAATTTTGGTACATGAAATTTGTTTTTGAAAATATGTTTTTGTGTTAATATGTGATTCATTTCCCTAAAATAATTTTGTATCTCTTGAACTTAATTTTAAATATATTATGTACTCTTATGGATTTAATTATAAAACATAGGGCGTCCAAATCACTTATAAATAAATAGGTTTTCATAATGAAAATTAATATAGAAATAATTTTATGAGTGTTAAGATTTCATGGTTTTATTTCCCCAAAAACATTATAATGTGTTTATTTTCTCTCAAATTATTAAGAAACATTTTGAATAATTGAAAACATGGAACCTGTAATTTCAAATTTCAAAAATATGTGTTCAATAGTTAAATGTTTTCATGACATGAAATTATTTTGAAAATTTTAACTCCTTTTATGGAAAGTTATGGGTTATGAAAATTTAATTTCTATTTTTTCTCTTGTATTCATGAACCCCACCTTACTATGAATGATATTATTTCTATAAATCATGATTGTGATCATTATAATAATTACAATATGGGATAAGGTGATGAAATTAAATATCTTTTTTGTCATGTACCATATTTAAAATTATATTTAATGCAGAAGATTATGAAATCTATGCTTTTGTAATATATTTTCATATGGTTTAAAATATATTAACAATTGTTATAAAATCTGTATATTTATGGTTATATATCGTAAAAGGGGAGATATTTTTTACAACAAGGGAACTTTTGGTTTCATAGGAAAGTAGTAATCATTTCAAATTTATTATTTCAGTTATTTTGAGAATTTTTTGACTCTTTATTTTTGTTAATCTCTAAATGGGAGAAATTTTGAAATTTAATTATTAATGAAATAATTTTTGAAATAATTCATTGAATCCCCACATAAGTTACCTTTTTAAATGACTGTATTAATAACATTATTAAAAATTGAAATTCATTTTGGATATAATTGGAAGAATTACCTAAATCATATCTCTATTAATTAATTTCATATATATGTGTGTTCATTAAAAGTTTGATAATGTTATATATATCACTTAGTTGGGGGTTTTTAATGATCAAACACACTAAATTGTGACATATAATTTCTAAATCAAGGTTTCTAGTGTTTCAATTTTAAAAGTTTTATCGAGAAGATACAAGAAAAAATACAAGGTTGATTCAGATAGTGGAGGGAAACATTAGAGTCCTCCACCAACAGGTATCCATGGCCACTTGGTGGCATACCAATATATGGCCAGAGGGACCTACACCGAACACCAATTTTTCCAAGTACCACCTGACAGATGGCGGGGTCTGAAAATTTCATTGGTTTTTTCTAATTTCAACTGGCTAGCCTAAGACACCCACATACTTTCTAGTGGAATCCATACATATACAAAATAATTTCATTGAATAGTTCCCCATATGGCTTAATTCAATCTATGATGTATTTATTTTACCCTTAACACCCCCAAAATTATACTAAGGCTTTGAGATGGGTAAAACCACCCTAAATGTTTAATATATTCCATTGGATATTTTAATGATCATTTTATATATCTTCTGGGAATCATTATATCATTCTTAGTAGCAATTTACACTTATCTCGGTCTCTCCCACTCTTCTCTTTTTATTTCTTTCTTAGAGCATCATGAGTTTCCTTCAAAGGGAATACATACAGAATGTATCCACTTTTTTAAATTTATTTTTTTATCCCTACCATTCGGTGTGAGGATATATGTGATTAGTAACTTTAAATTATGGAAGATTATATTTTCTCAACGAACACTAAAAATTAGGGTTCCTGCTTCTTATATTGGGTTTCCTACTGCAACTATTAAAAATAAAGGGTTTTGGTTTATTAATAAAAAAATTATTAATAAAAGTTAAAACCAAAATAAATAAGGTACCATGACTGTTGGATATATAATGATACCTTTATTTATTATATTAGAACTGCTATATAAAATTATGCCTTTTAATTTTTTTTATTTGTTTCAAAATAAATCTTTAATTTTATTCCTTCTCCTCATAATTGTTAATCATGAATATAACTATTTTTATCTCATCAATTGTTTCAATTATATCTCAAGATGATTTAATTTCAATAATTTTTTAAAAAGGTAATTCCCACATTCCATATATACTTTGAGAAACATCCTTCATAGATTTGATGGTTATTTTAAAACAAATATCAGTAATTTATATATTTTGAGTTTTTACAAAAACCTTATAAAAAATATATTTTCCTTATTTTAAATTAAATTTTCAATTTCTAATTGAAATGAACTTTTCCTAAATATCAATTACATTTGATGATTTCTATACTTCACTGTAGATATGATCTTATGATACCTTCTACTTTTTTTCTCTAGATGGATTATGGTTTTGATTATTTAAGGACTATTCTATGAAAATTATTTCATTACCACAGGATAATTATGTTATGGTGAAATAATTTTGAAAATTATTCTGTATTCACGGTTTATGATATGAAATATTGAGTAGATTTTATTTTAACCCATTTCCATTTGATAAGATATATTACGATGAAATGATAATTTTTTTTTTGATCTTGATTAACAAATATGCATGGTTTTAATTATCTGATGTGTTGGAACTGAATAATATATCCTTCTAATGAATTGGGAAAATATTGATATCTTATGAGATAATATGGACATGAATGTATTTTGAATCTAGTTTAGTAAGGGACTTTATGCAAAATGATAGTCTTGGGAGTGAACCATGACTAAAAAAATAATTGCACGGTGAGTAAACCTAACCCACAATGATAGTCATTGCATCGATACTTGACTAAATACATTATTTTCATGTATTGTTTTTTATTTTGAAAAACATTACTTACACTAATGATATTTTATCATTCCAAATTATTGATAATTGATGATTCCATACCCACATGTTTTATTTATTTTTTTAAGGAAAAATCATTTATCCACGATTAATGATTGTGATCATTTATTTAATTGCTATTATATTTGTAAGTACGATATTGTTACTGTACCCTTATTATTATATTAATATTACTTATAATAACCGATTAATATATCCTATATTTACCCTTTATGGGTAGCATATCCACCCTTCCTTATCTTTCCTTTCCCCAGGTTATAAGGAAAGGTTTTGAGTATTGTATTTACATGATGGGTATCATTTTAAAAGATGTTTTTAGGAGATATAGAAATTTTTTCATGAATTAATATGATTATGTATAAATTATCAAATTTTACTAAACAATTATGATTCTAGGGTATGTATTATTTAATATGTATTGAATATTCATCTAATAAGATGTAACAATTATGTATGTGAATCTTAGACCACCTCTATTGGTATCAGAGATGGTTTAGTTTTTTTAATAATTATTGGAAGACATTGGTGAAACCCCTAGAGATAAATCTATTAATAGGATAATATCTTGATGGTTTGGAAAATTAGTGATTGTATTGTTTCCAAGAATTGAAATTATTATCAGGATACTAGTATGAGGTTGTTACTATGGAAGAGATTCACCTAGGGTTTAACACCCTAACAAATGCTAGTTGATTATCATATCAATCTTCACTCGATGAAGGATGATTGGGCCTAAGACGAAACATCTACCAAAACACTCATAAGGGGTTTTTTAGTTAACTAAATTAATCTTTATAATCCATTTTCTTAAATAAGAGGATGAAAACTATGAAAACCTACGATAATCCATAGTTAAAATACACAAACATAAAGCTCCAAGGTATGAAATAAGGTTTCATAAAATAGAAAATCATAAGTATGATTCTCATAATCATATATTTGTTTAATTTTATTATTGATGTTTTGAACTCACACTATGGTTTTTGGTTTTAATCAGTTATTGTAATAGTGAGGAGTCACATGAAAATTGAATCTGATAAAAAATACAAAGACCATCCTCAAGAGAAACCAAATGAGATAGGATTTGGAATTTGAAACCTTATATTTAAGTTTAATAACATATCTTGAATTATTATTAAGAACTAAAAACTAGGATAATTTTAAATTAAACAAATATAATGATGTGTACCATAATCGACACATAATTAAATGATTTATGATAAGGATTTAACTTATCTTATATTCACATGATCTTTTAGGAATATAGTTTTATATAACATATAAAAACATAAAATTATTAAGGACATATTTTATATAGTGTTCATTTTCTTCCCATAAAATGGGATTCTAATTTTACACTCTTGGGTCATTATAATAGCCAAGAAACAAATACTTCATACTAATATTTTGTCCTTATGATGCTTTTTTTGAAAATATTGGATGATGAATAATGATCGGTAATGAATTTATATATGAAACAAATCCATTATCCCTATGAAATAATTAAAAAACTAAAAACTTATACCTTTTTATCATTAATATTTTATTGTATATGATAAATCATATCATCCTTGGAAAATATTTCTCAAAAAACCCATAAAACCCCTTATTAACAAAATTTATACCCTGATAGGAATTATAGAGAATATTATGCATAACTTTTTTTGATTCAACTTTGAAATAACTTAAAACCTTCTCATATAAATCCAACCTTATTACCTCTCATGACAGATAGTACTTCATAATACATTGGATATATATGTTGGGCTCACCTATCATATAAGCTATATTAACCTATTGAATCATCATCTATATATATCAACTACTATATAATGGACAAAAAAATTAACTGTAAAACCTTTCCTTATAATGTTATAGAAAACCTCATTTAAACACATATTTATAAGAATTTTCATTTTTCATATAAAATTTGTGATATCAAATTCACCTGAAATTTCATTAAAAATAAAAATTATATAAATATTGTGGAAATGATTTTATTTGAATATTAAGATGAAAAAATATAACGTAATATTCAATTCAATGAAATTTTATAATGATGTGAAATTATGTTCATGATATAAAAGTAGAAAAAAAAAATTTTCACGCCCCCTGTAAATATACCTTGTTCAGAATACAACAAAAGGATTCCATTTTAATTAATTTTATGATTGTAAAAGGTAACAAAAAATGAACATTTATTTTTCTTTATCTGTATATATGGAAATTATTGAAACATTTTAATGAACCTTGTTTTGGAGTAATAAGGAATAAAAAATTAAAATATTTAAAATAAGGATTAATTCATTAATATTAAATAATAAAAAAATTTATTTTTTTATAAAATTAAGAACCATTATAATGTTCAGTCCATTATCATTATAAATTTTTTTCATTTTGGTTCATTTTATAATTAGTAAAATAATCATTTACGTGTGTATCTGGTATTCTATGTTTGTTTAGTTTATAATCCCAAAATAGATTCAGTAGTTTGATTTTGGAAAACAACTCCATTATTTTATCATCACCATTTTCCTAATAATTAATTAATTATTCTTTTATGCATTAAAACATTAACTATCCATGAGTGGGGGAAGGGAAAAATTTTCCACATCGCTTTGTAGATGTGGTAATACAATTTTATTCATGAAAAACATTATCATTTTTGAATTGATGAAAATGTATGAAAATAATGATATGTTATATTTCCATAAATATAATTATGTGATGAATATTATACATATAAATTAAATCTATTATTATTAATATCCATGAGAGGCTATGATGGAAAATGAATTACATCGGGTCATGTGTATATAGTTCTCATATAACCACAAACAATGGTAGTGTTTCAAATTTTATGGAGAAGGAGGTTAATAAATATTTTTAAATAAAACATGATAAAATTTCCGAATATGGGAAATACCGATGGTATCATATCATCATTATTTAAGAGTATTTTATGGAGTTTTTTTGAATAAATATACATGGAATAGGTTGGTTATGACTTATACCTTTTTCATGGATAACCTCTTTGGCGTGCAATATAAGCCTTATAGATTTGGTCTTTTAGTGAAACCATGATATCTAAGAAGTTGTAAGGGATGTTATGGGGATATATAAATATGGAGTTTCTAAACTGTAGTGCGTAAAAAAATTAATAAAGATAAGAGATGTGGTTTTCTTTTATAAATGATGGAAAGGACATATATGAAATTAGATAAATGATTTAAATATAATAAATTTTTAATAATATGATTGTGTCACAAATTAAAAAGTGGTTGATATACCCAACTATATCCCATTCACATATAAAAATATAATATTATTAATAATTTTAAATATTTTAATAAATATTATATTACATAGCACCCCTTTGAAGTTATTATTAGGACTATTCAAATTATTTTGACTAATGACATCAGTATGTAACAGAATTAAAATATAAACACTCAAAAATTTCTATTATATATGATTTATCATTATAATTTATGGAAAATATTTATTAATAAAATTGGATAACTTTTAGTGTTTTCAAAATTAGATATGTGATTTTTCTTTCACATGAACATGAACTATGTCGATGTTGTATAAACATTTAAGGTATTTATTCCATTAATAAAATTAAAAATAAATTAAAATTTTAAGGAATTATTTTATTCAAATAACCATTTATAATTGAACATAAAATCTATTTATCCATATGAAAATAATATTTGAGATATTAAAACAAAGTGAGTGACATTTTTTTCTTACTCATTACATAAAATCATATAAAGGTCATTAATAAAGTAAAGTGGAATGTAAGAGAGAAATTTTTTATCCATGGATTGTTATTGTCAAAACACACATAAAAAATTATATAAATACACATTTCAGTGAAATTTATAAGCCTTATATCATAGTCTAAACCCTATTTTACATATTTTACCCCAACCAAAGTGAAAAATATTTACTAGAGTTACAATTCATAATTACCAAAAAAGGAGTCCTATTTAAAAAATTTGAACATCATGATTCCTAATATATAATAAAATTTTCAACATTCAATTTATATGTGTGTAAAATATCAATTTTCATATTAACCTGTAAAATTAATTGAACACCATTTTTTAAAAAATGCATGTTTAGGCTTAAGATTGAATTTATTCCAAAAACCAATTGTATTGGATGATAATACATGTGATAATAGATGAAAAAACATTTTAAATATATATAATTACTATTTTTAAAAACTATAATCATATAAAGGAATAATAAAACACATATTTTAAAATTATAAAAAGAGAAATATTATGGTCAATTAGAATAATACATAATATATTCTTATATAGGGAGATAATTTGTGGGATGTAAAAATATGGATTTGAAGTTGAAAAATGAAGACTAAGGAATAAGAGAGTGATAGATAATATGGTTATGAGAAAGTTAATGAACACAAAACCATAAATATATATGGGATAAATAATACAGTCAATTCATTAAGAATGAATATAGTAAGATAAATTTCTTATTTCAAGTTCCATTTCTAATAGTTGATGGATATTTTTACAATCATGATTGAGGACATGATAAATAAATCTTACGTGACTTCATTCCATTCCAAAATCATATTTTCATCCTTCTTTTTTAGTTTGAGAAGTTTTTTCACTTCAATCATGTCTTTTACACTAATATATTTAATTTTTTTTATCATTCTAGAGGAACTAAAATTGGCATTAATATATCATAATACCCATAAAGGGATAATAAAAATTATTCCTCATATTTATAGATATTGATAAAAAAAATGGTTGTAACTGGATAACATAATATCTAATATATATAAACCTTAAAAGTTTGAAATGTTTGTTTGTAATACCTCAACAATAACACCAAATTTAAACATAAAAAAATTCATGTAACATAAAACCATAAAACATTTCCAAAAATTCTTAATCAGGAATTATACACAAATATTAGAATGATTTGATCTGATAATATTAAATGATCAAATAAAAAATTATCTCACAATGACTCACAAATTAATATACAAAATATTCATATAACCTAATCTTATATTATATAAAATATAATAATCATTTTGATAAACAACATATTCTACTTTAATTAAGAAATTAGATTATTTATATTTTCAAAAAGAAATTAATCATTTATTTCTTAAATAAAATTTTATATTAGCAGAAAATATCTCTCTTAACCTTAATCATATAGTTTCCTAATATTTTTTAAGATCATCAAAAAAACAATACTCTCTTAGACACTAAAGACCATTTCAATTTCATGGACACCTATACAATAAATTATACATTCTTAATATACAATAGCCTTTTATCCAAATTAACTAGAATTAACTTTATATTAAAAATCATATAATCCATAATGGTTTCCAATTCCTTTCAACATATACTAGAAAAATATAAAATATTTCTTCCCCAATTAACATTTTCAGTAAAAAATAAGTTAAACATTAGGTTTACATATACCTCAGTCATTTATGTTAACACAATAAATTTATCCTGATGTAATATCATCACATTAATACTCCAAAGGATAGTAATTATTTTAACCTTGTGATGTTACTCAAACTTATCAAACCTTAAATAACATTAAAATACATCACATATCTTGAAGACCTATATGTATACTCTTTAAATAATTCAAAATTCTTCATAATCCACTGTACATGTTTTTAATGATTATTTATTCATAATTAATTCTATAAAAAATAATTAAAGTTAAACGATTATTCAATATCAATATAATCATGATTCCTACCTTAAAAATTAATAACTCTTATATTTGAAATATAGTTCACCATTCATTGAAATCCTAATTTTTAATATAAATTCCCCAAGATCTATTAGGTAAATTCTATACATGATTGGAATGCATCAAATCCTTTCCAAGAACTTTTACATCCTTTATTAAAATAAAATAATTGTATCTTGTTGGAAATATATGATCATGGAGACAAAAATTTGTTTAAAATTACATTTTTTTGAAACATATCTTGGAGAAATAATATCAAACATTTTTCAATGAATACATTTGGATTCATACAAGAATATTTAAAAAAAATGAAATGTGTTTATAGACATCAAAAAATTAAGATAACATGATAAATATATAAGTTTATCAAATGTAAAAATCTATGTTAGTTGATTAGAGTGTTGAAAATCCATATTCTGAGTCATCCATTGTAAAAAAATGATGAATTTCTTTATGGTAATTTCTAATGTAATTATGAAAAGTTATTTGAGTCCCAAAAAAAGTTCAAATGTATCCCAATGTCCTTTTTGATATTAAATTATAAACGATTATTGGGATACAATATAAATATTTTTATCAGTATATTGAATAATATAGAATGATTCTAAGTCACATGATCATGGTTTTTCAATGATTATTTCAAATGAATTCTCTAGAATAGAAAATATTTTTTTTGTTTATTTTATTCCTCTCCATCTTGTAAAGGGTTTTTTATACTGGTGAATGAATGTTTTTATTGACTAAACAATTATTTAATTATTGAGGATAGTGTTAAGAACTAAATAAATTTTATTTTTTATGTATTACTCTATAAATCCCTTTATTTAGTCAGAAATATTTTTGATTATTTGTGGGATAATCCTAGGTTTACTTTTTTTTATACTTATGTCCAAATCTCAAAAATAATAATACTTAAATTTATAATACCAACCATTATGTTTATAGAAGAATTATACTTTATGATCCCAAACCAAAATATTAACCCTTTTAGTATTCCAAATAATTTAGTGACATTATATCATCTAAAGTTATCTTCACCCTTACTTTGATATAATCTAGAAGGAACCAAACCTTAATCAAATAATAAATAAATTATTTAAGAAAATATTTTAGATTTATTACAGTTTAATGATAATTTAGTTTAATATATTTAGTGAATTATGAAATACATTATTATATATTTTGAAGATAATTACATAATGTTCAATTTTTTCTGGAAAATTAGATGTTACGTTTAAAGTCTTGTTTAAATTAAGAAACATAGGATTTATTCAAGGTCAATTCTCTTCATTAAGATATATATTTCATAATAGGTCCTACTCATACTTAGGCCCTGTGAAAAATATTTTAAAATGAATTCTTTCTATTTATTAAACATTATTATGATAATATAATTTCATATTTTGAATCATTATTGCCATGTTTTGTAAGTATTCCACTTCAATTTTTGGTCATTATCTATTGAAACCAAAGTAGTCATTCATTACTTCCGTAATAGTTAAAATGTTTAATAAGGGGATAAAAGAAGTATCAAGGGTTAAAAGAAACCCATAAACTAGTCTAAATATTATTTTAATAACATTATTTGTACTCAACCATATCTTATATTAAAATTCAGGTTTCTTTGGAGACACATTACTACAATAGTGAATTTATTATATTTTGATATTCTTCATAATTACAAGGGGTCCACTCCCCTCACCTATAAAAGGAATCTCATATCCTTTCATATCCACACAGTTTGAGTGATTTAGATAGAATAATATCAACAAAAATACACTCTAATTGTTTTTATCCATGAAAGTGAGGTTATGATAATATTAAAATAACCATCCAAGAATCCTTAACGTTCCCCTCAAAAGTGGATATCAAAAGATAAGTTATATGTTCTTACCAATGTTTTTCATCTTTATTTATTCTTAAAATAGCTAAAAATGTTCCATAACTATTTTAAAAAAAATGGAATTTGTATATTTTCTATACTTATATTCCTTCTTTTTAATTTTATATCAATTTTCTATCTCCTTCACATCCATTAGAAAATGATAATGATTATTATGTGTATATGTGGACTACCACATCCATGAAGCAATGTGATTCATTTTTCATAACATATTTATTTATTTGTTTATATGAATAAATTTTATTAATATATATATATATTTTTGATGTGATTATAATTATATAATTTTGAATAAATATATTCCTCTCCTTCCATCCATTGAAAAGTGAAAACCTCACTCATGTGTTTGTATGTGGTATGACCTCTATAAAGTGATGTTAGTCATTTTTCATCACAACTTTATAAAAATAATTGTAAAAGTTCATATCTTGAATAAATAAAGAAATTATGAAATTATTAATATATGGGAGATAATTAATCCATGATGAAGGTCAAGGGACCATATCCATCTAACCGAAAAATGCATAGAAAACATACCAGTTTTCAAATGAATGCTTATTTTTAATGAAGAATAGTTAATAAAAAGATAGATTAAAATTATAAATGAATTAAAAAAGTTATATAATGATTTATTATTGTTCGATAATAGATTTATAATAAATATATATTTAATATATATAATCTATTTGAACACATATGATTAAACATGATACTTAAGATGTAAGTTCACGTTCTAATCCCATTTTCAGGTTTTTTATTTTAAATTTTAGTTGATAGAAATTTTAGTAATAATATCATTTAAATAAAACAAATTTTATTATACTAAATTTTTTCCAATACATTTTATATATTATAATAGTTTTCCTTAATTAGGTAAATAAAATGAAAAATAAAATTATTTTAATTCAATAAGACCTTACTTCCTCTCTTTTCAATGATATTTTTCTTCCATTCCATGTTCTTTGAAATTCTTTAAAAAATATTCTCTTCTATGACAAGAAAATTATTTAATTTAATTTTAACAAAATTTATCTTTTCATCTAATGTTTGAAAAGGAATCTTCTTTTCTTTTTTAAAATAAGGTACCTTTTACTTTTTAGAAAAAGTGAAAAAAGAATTATTGTTGTAGTTTTTACCAAATGAACCACTTTTAATTTGTTCATAACTTTTATTTTCTTTTAATATTAGTTCTCAAATATCCATGGTTATTTTCAAAGAATTTTTTTTTCATAATATTTTTATTATTTTTTTCAAGATATCGAATGAAAATGATATTTTCTATAAGTACATAGTTGTAAACCATGTATACTTTAATTAATTAAACTAGATTACAATTTCCTAAATTCCCAAATATAAATTGGATTGGTTTTTTAGAGTATTCCATCATAACCGCATACATAGAAACTCATATATTATAATGTAGACACTTATACTCAATATCATTTTTTTTAAAATAAGAATATTTTAGAAAAAAAATTGATTTCCTTCCATAAATAAACTTCCCAACAATAAACTCAAATTATTATCTTCCATTACTCATACAAAAATTCCATGACAAAATTTAAAACATTTTATGAGAACACAAGTATTTTTAAGGGACATAGAATTAAAGGAAGAAACTGTTCTTCCACGAATGAAAACATGTTCACAAAGTTATAACTTTTACACATATAACATAAAGACTTTATCTTACCTTAGAAAATCGTAAGTTTATTTTTAAAAAATAGAAAGGTTTTATATATAATAAAATAGGTATTACAAAATAAATTTCATTTCACCATTACATATATAGTATCTCTCCCAGTTACACAGGGATTAACACTCATGGTTACACTTAGAATAACCGTCATAGTAAATTCCCATAATCTATTAGAAGAATCCTGAATGGTGAACTTCATCATTTTACCCAATGTATTGGATAATTATAATGGTATCACCCTCCATCATTTTATCACAAAAACACAAATCATAAAAACAATTCCCATGAACCATAAAATGATCATATAAGATAAATCTTACATACAAGAAACATTATGCAGGAGAATAAAATTTCCACCTTGAAATCAGTTTTTGTTTTTACAATGTCCTGCACTCATAAATGATAAAATTTATGTTTAAAAAAAATTAAACATTCCAAGGATTATTATAAACATTAAATAATCAAGAAAACATGTATTTTTTCATTTTTTATATGTAAAAAAATAAAAAGAAACATTAAAAAGGATTTTTAATGGGAATTCAGTTTTAAATATCATATCATTAATGTAATAATTAGTAAAATTAATGAAATATGTATTTTTTTTTGTAAATTTACATAATAAAAAATAATGTAATCATATGTAATTTCATAAATAATATTATAAATACATAATCATTAATGTAGAGTGTTAACCCAAAGAATGAAAATTGGTTTAATAACTTCATTACCTAATGAGTGTTCTACACAAGTACTTAATGTCCTGGATAATAAAATTAGATTCATTAATTACTTAACTAAGAAATTTTTCCATATATATTTTTTTCATTTTCATTTTATTAAGTTTATGTATTTTTATTGTGACGAATAATAAATATCTGGATTCTCATTCCAAGAGAATTTGTTTCATAAAATTATAGCGGGTTCCCTACACTATAAGTATAAGAGTTCTTGTAAAATAGAGGAAAATATTTTGAAGTTTTAAGAAATAGTAATAATAGAATTAAAAAAATTTAAATTATCACATATTTAATTATGTTCTTGGATATGAAGATGATTCATTAGATAAAATATTAATGATAAATGTTTGTTATTTTTAATGTTCTTTTTACCATAAAAATTAATTTTTTTTATATAATATTCTCTCATTAAATTACTTTTATAACATTAAATAAGATATAATATATATATTAAAAAAATAACCATAATAATTGTATTATGAGTAGAATTTAAGGAGTCAATAGGAAATAAAAACTACTCCCCCTTGAAGGCTGTTAATTGACACGTCATGTATAATGTTTTAATTATTTAAAATAATAGTTTAAGAAATATATTGGATAATGGACATTCCATTTAAAAAATTGTTGTATGTATTATACCGGATATATCATGTAACTTTTGATAGGAGTGAGGATAAGTTATAAGGAAATAAATAAATAATGAAATAATTTTGAAGGGATAGAATGGAGGATTTTACCTCTTGAATATAATCTCTTTGAGAAACTCTTTTAGAAACGTGGTATTAGTATTTTGATTATACCAAAAGGTTTGGTAATTTGGTAATCTATTAGGGAAGAAAATTGGTTAGAATTTAGATAAGCTATAATATTTTTGAGCTGTTAAGAGAAGGGGTCGTGAGGGGTCGTGGGTGGTGGTTTTTACAAGGAGAGGAGAGGGGTGTTTTTTATTATGTTATTAATTGGTTAATTATTTTGGATCAATATTATCAATAGTATTGATTCATGTTAATAAGTACAATATCTAGTGCAAGTGATTTTGAAATAATGGGTTCTCACAATATAAATGACTCATAAATTCTTGTATTTAACTTAATATGTTAAATACCATAATTTATTGTATTTCACTATTCGCTAACATTAAAACTTTTAAAAAAAATCAAAATAAATCCCCTTATCCATTTTTTATGTTTATATTTAAAAATTGGACTTAATGGTTTTGGAAATAATTTTTAAATATGAGAAATTTAATTTTTAATGAAAGTTATCATTTTGTCAAAAAATATCGATTATAATATTATAAGTGTTTTGATGAAACTTATAAATATTTTTTAAGTTATTATTAAAATTTTCTTATAATTACAATAAAAAAATTAATTAATGAATCCATTTTATGAAAATATAAATTTCTTTAATCTTTATATTAATAATAAAAATATAAGAAAGAGTTTGCATTTAGAAAATCTCAACACTTAATTTATCATTTTTTAAAAATATATTTACTTACTCTAAGATATAAATATGTCATATATTCATGTATTAGATACCTTAATTTTATATATAAATTCATATATGATGTTTTTTTAACTTCAAAATTATTATTCTTAATGGTCACATTACAATTAGAATGGTTAGGTTACTATTCCATTAGTATGTATTTATTAATTTCTATAAATTACACTTATTTAATTATATATTTATAATGAATTTAACTATTTAATTCCATAATGAAAACATATTATTTTATAAGTACTTGGGTTGTAACAATATACACCCCCTTTTCAAATTTCAACCATATTGTTTTTTTCCACTTAATAAAAAATCGATGATTCATTTCCCATATATTATTTTAAGATTTATGTGTTTCTTCTTCAACGATATCGTAACTACATAAAACCTTAACCTAGTGAATTAACTTATTATGAAATATGTTCTCTTAACAGTCCAAAATATAAACAAGTTTCTCCTCATAATATTTTTTTGAGATAAACTACTTTATGGCTCAAAACATGAAATGAATCTGGCACTTACTTTATTAACAACGAATCATGAAAAAAATTTCTATCTCAGACAAACTCATAGTCAGATTTACATTGTAGGAAACTGATCTAACTTTCTCTAGAATTTCATGGGGTCTAATAAACTTTGGATACATTATCCCCTTGTTACCAAAATGCATCAAATATTTTTGTGGAAAAACATTGAGAATGACATGATCACCTACCTCAAAAGAAAGATCATTCCTCTGGTTATCCACATAACTTTTCTGCCTAATATGAGTTATCCAAAAGTGTAATGAAATCATTTAAACTTCAAATTCCATTTCCTCTGCCAATTATTGTACTATATAATTTCTTTCACCTACTTTATCCCAAAATGCTAGAGTTCGACTCCGCTTCCGACTACTACTTTAAAAGGCTCCGTATATAAACAAGAATGAAAAATTTTATTAAAAGAAAACTCAACCACATAAAGATTATGATAACAACATCAGTGGTAATCTATTAAACAAGATGAAACCATACCCCCCAATATCTGAATTCTTCTCTCGGATTTTCCATCAGATTGAAGAAAAGAATAAATGATTCAATTTAAATCAATTCCTAATGAATTATGAATCCATTTATTAAAGATAGAAGTGAACCTTGTATAACTATTATAAACAAAAGAGGTAATTACTCCATTTTAACTGACTGTATCCTTGATGTAAAATCAATATAGATGATCTAAATACATATTATCTCTAATAGAAATAAAATGAGTATATTTAGTTGTTCAGTAAATAATAATAATAATAATTACATTGTTAAATTTTGATATTTTTTTATTCCCACTATTAAATCCATGGATATATTTTCCCATTTCCAATTTGGAACTAGAAAATGCTGAAGAATCCCTTTTGGTAGTTTTCAAACATCTTTTACCTATTGAAAAGTCAAATATATCCTAGTAAAGTCAGCAGTATCATTTTTTATACCATCCAACCAGTAATACTCTTGAAGGTCTCTGTACATCTTACTACTTCCAAGATGAACTAAAAACATAGAACTATGGGCTTCACATAGTAACTATTTCTTCAATTGTGAATCACAAGGAACACATAATCTCTTCCAAAATCTAAAAAACATATTTATCAATGTTATATTTTTGAAACATTCTTTCCTGAACTAATAATTCCTTTTTCTATAACTCATGGTCTTCCTTCCATGCTATCTTATTTCTATCCTATATAGATAAATACACTAACACGTAAAAAATGGAATTTCTTGCACCAACAACATCTAAGATAAAATTAATCAAGTCATTAAATAAAGGGTCTTATTCCAAAAGTATCACAGATACTGTAGCATTATGTTCTTGACTCAAGGTATGCACCACTTTTTATCTTTTCCAGGATGATAATTGATTGTGAAATCCTAATACTTTATTAGTTCCATCCATATTCTCTAACTCATGTTCAATTACTTATATGGGAATATATAATTCAGCCTTTTATGATTAGTATATATTTCACACTTTACTCCATATATATGATGACTATAAAATTTAATTTAACCATGGCACCTAATAATAAATCATGTGTGGGATAATTTAACTCATGTAGTTTCATTTTATGTCAATAATAAGAAATTACTAGATCATTTTCAAACCAAATGAAACCAATTCCCTTTAAATAAGCATAACTATAGATGAAAAACACCCCATTTCTGGATGGTATGGCTAAAATTGAAACATTCACCTATATCCTTTTCTGTTCCTAAAAACCAACAACACAATATTATATAAAACTTAATTTAAACCCATTTGTGTTGTCTTGTTTGACATGATTGATGTCCATGAAATGTTTTTATAAAATCATCGATAATACCTTACTTATCCAAGAAAACTATGAATCTAATTAAAATTTATAGGTATTGTCCATTCATCAACCAATTTTTTCATGGGATTGATTATTATGCTATCTTTATTTATAATGTGGATAATAAAATAAATATGTTCTAACGAAAAATCACATTTCCAAAATTTACCTTATCACTTCTTTTCCTTAAGGGGTTGAAGATAAATTTATAGATGTATTTCATGATCATAATAACATTTTTAATAATAAAAAATATCATCAATAAAAACAACAACAAATTTATCCAAATAATTATGGAATATAATATTCATAAGATCCATAAATACATCATTGTAATTTTTTACACCAAAGGGCATCACAAAAAAATCATATTTCTCACTTCTAGAATTGATTGATATTTTTGGAATGTAATCCTTATTCAAATTTAGAAAATGGTTTCTATATATCAAATAGATCTTAGAAAAATACTGATCTCTACAGATATAATCAAACAAGTCATCGATATGGGACTAAGGGTAGTAATTCATAATAGTGATGTCATTCAATGCTCTATAATAAATGAAAATACTCATAGAACAATATTATTTTCTAACAAACAAATGAGGACCACCCCAATGTGAAATACACAGGGGAATGAAACCTTTATCTATCATCTCTTGTAACTTCTTTTTCAACTCAAAAAGTTCCACTTGACCAATTCGATTTGGGGGTTTTGAAATAGGTTTAGCATCCCGAAATTAATAAACAGTAAAGATGACCTCTTGATCATGTATAATACCAAGAAACTCATCAAGAAAAACAACCAGATACTAATTTATCACCATAATATCGTTAATCTAAATAGTTATCTTATTTTCAATAATATTTTCAATATAAAATTCATTTTATATTTCAATATTTTCTCATATTTATGAAATGTTATCAATGTAATGGGTTTATATCTATATAGAAAATAAGAAACTTTTTAAAGAAAAACTTCTAAAACACTCTAATAAATTTTAGAATGCAAAAATAAAAGCTAATCCATACCCTGAATAACATCAAATTATAATAGGGGCAAGACAAAAAATTATTTAGGAAAAAAATTAAAGATATTGATTGAAAAATTCTTATAATTTTTTGTTCCCTTAATATTTCCCACCAGCTTTTACCATAATTTTTTGAATTATTTCTTGACGTGAAATTACCATGTTTCCATTAAATTTCAAATATATGAAATAATGTGTATACCCTGAATTAACCAAGGCATTAGAAGAATATGGGTAATCAATAAAAGTAATTGATACCACGTAATTGGATAGATCAACATCTACTTAAGTATATGAAAAGGTTTTCACCACCCCATTATTCTTATATTTTAGTTTCATCCCATCATATTATATCCTCTTAAAAACATGTTTTTATAATGACCCCTTTTCTGCTAGTTGTGAAAGTAAACATGATCATCTTAAAACTCCATTTCCTCCTTATCAACATGTCGAACAAGGTTTTTGTAAATATTGATTTTCAAATAAGAAAATTCCCATCAATATTTTGGATTTAATCCTGGATAAAATCGATTGATTTTACTATCAATATCTTAGATAAAACATAGATAATTGTTTCCAATCAAGTTATTTTTTCTTCGTTTTCATCCACTGAATCCTCCACTTGCCTAAATTCCACAAATTTTTTTCCATTCTAATTTTAGTTTTATTAGGAAAATATTTTTGAATTCAAACCATTCTAAATCATCAATATCCTTTCTATCCATTACATTCACAACCATTGAAAACTATTGATCAACATAACCTTCAAAATGGTAAATAGAAAGGATACCCCTTTTATGTTTTGAACACCCCATGACATCGAAAATATTTCCTAGGTAATTAATCCACCTTTTAACTTCCAATGGGATTGAATATAAACTAAAAGTAAGATGGTGTGGCCCCATAGAATGTTCCATCAATAACATATTCATTTGAGATAAATCTAGAGGATCTCGAGCATAGGATTTAACACTATTTATTGCTGGAGTCAACTTAACCATTATGGTCACAATCTACTCAGTTCTAATTCCAATAATTCCATGTTATGGATTTTGAAGGATATCTCCCTCATGGTGCCTACCTACTTTAGATTCTCTATTTTTCCTGTATAAAACCATTATAAATAGACATATCTTAAAAGAAAAAACATATTAATCATTAGACGATATATCATGAATCATAACAATAAAGTAAAATATAATATATATATGTATTATATTGACATTATCCTAACCCCAAAAATTATCATAACATTACTCTGATACCAATTATAAGGGCCCAGCCTAAAACATTACATAATTTAGTTAATTCAACTATAATTCAATTTCATACATTACCGATGATATTTTTGGTTCATACTGAAAAAAAATTAGGAAATTTACTAATAGATATATTCTTATATTGTACAATATTGAAACTTCCACTCAAAATATATTTTTTCAAATTATGAAACTTTTAGAAAAAATTGTGACATCATTCCATTAAAAACATCAAAACATTAAATAAGAATTATTCTCATTCTTTAACCATCGAAAAAACTATGAGAGACATTTTAAAACATGGTATGACAAGATAAATCTAATTAATGGATCTAAAAATGAAGAAATAAATTATTATTCCATTAATTAAAACATTTTTACAATGTTATAACTTTTACACATAAAACATAAGACCTTTATCTTTCCTTATAAAACCATAATTTTCATGTAAAACCATAGAAATCACACATAAAAAATAAAATTTAAATATTGGAATAATTATCAAATCAATATTACTTATAATTTAGCACTTATGGCTACACGGGTAGTAATCATAATAGTTACACTTTAGAAAACCATCGTAGTATATGCCAGTAATCTCTTAATAGAAACCTAACTGGTTAACTCATTCACTTTACCCAATTAATTGGACAGCTATAATAGGATTAACTTCTCTCAGTTTACAAAAAAATATCCATCATCATAAAAGTGATCAAGAACCATAACATGGTCATAACACATTGATCTTGTATAAATAATAAATTCTTGAGGAAAATAAATTTTCCATTTTGAATTAACTTTTCATTTTCATTGAGTCTCACATTCATAAATGATAACATTTTATTTAAAAAAAATTATAAACCTTTAATGGAAAATTCAAAATTTTAAATCATAAGGAAATTGGGAAATTTTATTCATTCCACATATATATAAATCATTTTTGTTAAAAGATACATTAAAGATGATTTTTCAAGGAAATACTCTGGTAAATATTATATCAATGATGTTAGAATTAATCAAAATAGTGAAGTATGTACATTCGGTGTATTTCCAAAGAATAAAACATTATATAATCATAAGTAATTTCAAAAATAGTCTTAGCATGACAAGATCATTTATGTAGAAGGATAAAACAAATAATGGATATTAGGTTGTGAATTCCCATAACTTATGTCTGAAATCATTCTTCACACATACTGAATGTCCTTGATAATAAAATTTTATTCAATAATTACTTAATTTATAACTATTTAAACATATATTTTATTTTTAACCATTTTATTAAGTTTATTTATGGATATTTATAGGTGTTATATATATCCAAATCATTATTCTAGGAGCATTAATTTCATGGTTTTAAGGCCACTTCCTTTGAGAATAATAATGGGAGTTCTTATCAAATAGAAGATAAACTCTAGAAGTGGAATGAAATTGTAATAATTTATTTCAATAATTTTAAATTTTTACATATATTATTTTTTACTAATACGAGGATGATTCATTATATAAAATAGTAATGATGAATGTTTGATTTTTTTGTGGTTTTCGAACATCACAAACTTGCAATATTTTATTTAATATTATTTATATAAATTAGACAAAATAGTAAAGAGGTTATAAAAAAAATATTAAAAAATATTGTAACTATAATAATGGTTTATTTACCATCCCTAAATGTGGTAATAGAAAATGAAAACTCGTCATCCATGAAGGTGGTGAATCAATATGTCATGGATGATATTTTCATTTTATTTAATAAGATAAGAAAATATGAGGTTTGATGATGGATATTTCATTAAAAAATAAAATTCAAGTATATATATTATAATGGAGTTATCATGTCACTTTCTATAGGTCAGGTTAAGATAAGGTGGAATGAAATAATGAAAAAAAGACACAATTTGAAGATTTTACCTCTTAAATATCATCCCCTTGAGAACCTCATAAAGGAACTTGGTTTCAGTCTTTTGGTTATACTAGAAGGTCCTAGATGTGGGGAATAGTCTTGGGATGTTAATTGGAACAACTTATGACATGCTACAAGTGTTTTTATGTGTGATGATAAAGGTTGTGAGTGGGGGTAATTATAGGGAGAGGAGGGGATGTTTTTGATTATTTTTTTTATTTGTTTATTATTTTAGATCAAGAATGTCACTATAATTTATTTTTGTGACTAAGTATAGTAAAGAGTGCATGTGATCTCAAAATAATGGGTTATTACATTAATAGTGACTCCTAAATTCATGTATTAGCTTATAATGTTAAATACCATGAATACCATATTTCACTATTCACCAAAATTCAACCATTTCATAAAAATCCAAAACATTTTCACAAAACATTTTTAGGTGGGTGTATTTAAAAAATGGAATATATTTTTTTAATATAATTTTAAAAATTTGGAAAATTTTATTATTATTTAAAACAATAATTTATTCTAAGAATACCAATTTTAAAATTATAACTAATTTTATGACACATTGAAAAATTAATTAAGGTCCCATTAATTTATATTAAAATTACAATACAAAAAATATTGATATATGAATATATTTCTTGAAAATGTAAATATTATTTGAAATCATTATATTCATTATAAAAATATAAATAATGATTTACATTTCACAAAAATATGAACACTTAATTTATCATTTTTAAAACATCTTAATACATATTCCATGACATAAATATGTCATATTTTTATTTATGAGGTACCTAAATATTATTTATAATTTCATAAGTGAGTCTATTATTATAAATTCAAGAATACTATTCCTAATAGTCACATTATTATTCCAATTGATATGTTTCTATTTCATTTGTATAGATTCTTTAATTTATATAAATACATCTTATTTCATTATTCATTAATAATGAATTTATCTATATAAATACAGAATGAAAAAAATATTCTATAAGTACCTGGGTTGTTACATTTTCCCTATCTTCAATGAAATGTATATGTTATATTTTAAATTTATTTTTCATTTACATTATCACACGTTACAAATTTTTATTCTTCACATGATATATGATATTGTGATTCCATCAACATGTTTCCTAGGGATGGGTTATAAAGTTGTTGATTTAAGATTGATTATATAAAACCCCATTCATTAAAATATCTTAATTATGTCTTGAGGAAGTATTTTTTAAACCACATTCTTTTTCACAAGTTATTCAATGATTAAATAATGAAATTTCGATAAAATATGTTTCCTTCCCATGTGATATTCTAGTGTAAAAATAAATTT
The DNA here is from genome assembly GCA_963277665.1 of Viscum album. NCBI lineage: Eukaryota > Viridiplantae > Streptophyta > Magnoliopsida > Santalales > Viscaceae > Viscum > Viscum album. The sequence continues at coordinate 1,542,918,212 of OY728153.1, read as the reverse complement.
TGGACTGATCATATAGAAAACATATATCTAGTTTTCATTATGTTATGGGTGGGACTATAATTATATATCCCTCAAATACATTGGTTAATGATTGATATCTTATTAGATTATTTGGAAAGTAATAGGGATCCAACCATGTTCAATAAGGAACTCTATCCAATATGATATTCTTTAGAGTGATCCAAGGATAAGGAAATGAAAGAATTGGGTTGAACCAAAAAAATTATGATAGTCTAAGAAGTAATATTTATATATATGATTCTTAGGCCACATCACATTCCATTATTTTCAAAAATAACATGATATTAAAAAAATATTACTTATTAACAAGTAATTTATAACATCATATGTTCTCTAATATTAATTATTTTTATAAACTCTGGGTGATATAATATCTATTTTATCCAAAATTATGTTTTATAAATTAATTTCAACCAATCATCACATGTTGTAATTCTCAGCACAATTGTTTTACCCATAAATTTACCAAATAAATTCTTCTTTCATATTTTTCTTTTCTCATGGTATATTATGATATTATAATAGTGATTATCATGGGAGAATTTTATTCATGGGATTTCCTAGTTTTAAAAATATTTTTATTTATTATTTATTTTATCAATTTATCTTATGAACTTTTATGTAAATAAATTTTTCATAGTATGTAATAAACCATGTTATTTTATACATTATTTCTTGTAATTTTCTTCCAATGTTCCATTTTGTGTGAATAATGTGTTTAAAATTTGATTCATATATTATTTGTTTTATTTTATACACATGTTTATATTAACTGGAAAGAATAAAATGAGTATCATTTGAAAGAACATGCATACATAAATATGAGAAATTATAATATTTAATGGGGGAAAATCCTTTTGATAAATATGGTGTGATAAAGTTGAAAACTAAATGAGGATTTGGCTATTTCTATGGCCCAAACCCATAGAAATAACCTCAATTTCATTATTTTTAGGATATAGTCATGGTGAATAAGACTCATCAAAACTATAACCATGTTGGTATCAGTTGACTATTATTGGTTGATGGTACTTTAAAAATGATATATATGGACATTGTCTTAGATTTTCTCTGTAACCATGTGGATACTAGTCATGAACCATGGCCATTATCAACAACTATGGTCCTACATCTAAAAAATAATTTTAACCATTTAGTTTAGATACTATTAGTAAAACCTTGGAATTAAGAGCCTTTAACACTATTCCAAATTAAATTTATAAGAATATATCAACCATTGATATAAGACCACTTATATTGTTCCCCCCACTTCCTTGTATTATTTTTATGTTGCCACACACTTCCATTACCGTGGTCCATCTAGTTCATGGTCGTAGGATGATCTCGGTTGATCTTATTGCAAAGGTTGACATTATCTATAGATTTATATGTCATATAACCATATTACTTGTTTGACCATGGAAATAGGATACCTTAATGGCATGCTTTTTTTGAACCTATCTATAATAGTGTTCTCAGATCTTGATTTCCCACTTGTGGCAGTGGGGATTTGTGGGTATGGGGAGTTGAATTAACATAATAAAAATATTGGAAATTAAATTTTATTTTTATTCATATTAAGTACTCTAATACCACCATAGTTATTCCATTATCTCCCTTAATTATCCAACATAATGAATACTACCAAAATTATGCAATTCACACTACCTTTGTGGAGTTTAATCCTTCATACATTTATATATTGTTATATAAATTTTGTCTTTAATTTTTTAATTTTTTTCCATAAATTATAAAACATCACCCCTTAAATAATTTTGAAATACTAATTATAAATATTCAATACATTTTAAAAAATTCCTCCTATAATTATATAAATTATTTATTTAATTAATAGTGATCTGTTTAATAAAAATTTTGTATTAGAGTAACAATATTTCATTACAAAAGTAAGTCATGCGTTATTACTAATTAGGCCCCAGATACATTTCATATTATAATACTAGAATAATACGTTAGGTTATTATTTGAAATGGTGATACATTCATTGTGTGAATCATACAATACTGGCCACATGGTGATTCCCTCCAATAAATAATTTCATAATAACCTCAATTGGGGAAGATCAATTTGGTCAATGTCTAGAAAGAACCCCAAAGATGCTAAATAGTTCTCAAAAAATGATTAATGTTCTTCATAAGGGATGTTCCTACTTGTTGAGTTTATGGTATCACCAATTAATTAAAAATAAATATATTCATTTCACTTAATATATTATTATTAAAACAATATGATTATAAAAAATATATCTTGAAAAACTATAAATCACAATGGTAATGTAATGACCATACTTACTCTTAATTCTTAAAAATTCATTAATAAAAACCCCTTAAATAATACTTATCATTTTTTATTTTTTTTAATATGTAAATTATATGTCCTATATTATTTTTAGTTTATTATTTGATCATTATAAATTCGATGTTTTCCAAATAATATGAGTTAGTAGACATATAAATTATAATCTAATTATTTATTTTTTATATTCTCTATTTTTATATATATAATCCTTGATAATTATTTATCATTTGTTTTTAATAATTCACCTTATAATAAATATATTTATTCATCTCCTGAATTACCCTTTCAGTATATCATAAGCATGTACTTGTAATAAATCTACACTATACATCCCAATGATAACTATAATCTATAATAATGTAATCTATCAATGTTTCCTACATAACCTAACATAGTTATCTTCCAAGGAAATCATTAATGTATTCCATAATGGTTGGGTCATCTTTATAAATTCATTCTCATACACCAGTATGATATATACTAATTTAATTTCTCCAAGTTACTCTATCACATTGCCTCCCACTCCAAATTCTATCAAGATCAATAAATATTTAATATTTTTTTACATAATGCTTTTATGTGGAAGATTATATTTATTTAATGGGTTGGATGTTTAGGTAAATCAAAGACATTTGTGGAGGTTGGATTGAGAAGAAAATATCTTGATTATGAGTAAGGGTTATATGGTTTAGATTATATTAAGATTGTTAAACAAGAAGGGGTTTGGATAGGTGTTGGTTAGGGTGTAGGATCAAGAGGTATGGTTTGTTATATCTTACGATGTATTATGATACTTGTTTTTTATTTTCAGAATGTTTTCATTTAGGAATTTATTTTATAAAAGGAAGTATTGGGGATGGGATTTTGATTTGGTGGCCTGGATAGTGGGCCCACTTTCTTGAGGATATCAATGATGGATGATAAAAAATGGTTTATAATGATGTGTGTAGAGGTTTATGGGATGTTTATGTTCTTTTAGAGGTAATATGATGTATTAGTGTATTTTTAGTTTTGGGTTTTCATTTTGGTAAATTGGGTGTGGAAAATTTATCAAAATTGATTAATACTGTATTTGAATTATAAAATTCAATCGTAGAACTTAATATCAGGTTTATTCATTATTATTCAATGGAATTTGAGTTATTTTTTAGCTAAATTAAGGGAGAACCAAATCTGTGGATTCGAATGATCATGGCCCAACATTAGGTTTCTAATAACAAATTTCATTGTTTTTAAACTATCACACCATGACTAAGCATATTATTTCAAGAATATCTAAAACATATTATTCTATGTCTGATTTAGTATCTACACATTCAATATTGTTTACTATGGGAAATATAATAACAAAGAGGTAAAAAATTATTCATTTTTTCCATTCTATCTTGGTTAAGGGGTATAACATGATGAGTCAGTCTACGTAGTCTCGTTGAATGTTTTTATAAAGGGTGAGATCCCTAAATATTTATTCTTAGGTATTTTATAACATAAGACTTCAGGATTTGTCCTGAGTATATAATATTCAATATATATCTCTTTATTATTCTATATCTTACATTGTATATTTACCACTTACAACTAGGAAATTAAAATCATCAATGTTTTACATGTATATAGTTTTAGATTTCATTACATTGATGTATGTTTTTGAGACTATTCAATGGATAAATTCGGATGAACTAATGATAAGGCTTATGGATTATGGCCACAACATGGTAAAACCAACCACACCACAGTGATCTCAGATTATATTGAAGTCTAAATTTATTTGATTTATATTAGGAATAGATTTATGTTGTTTTATTTTTGGTTTACATATAATTTTTTCATTTATATGGTTCTATAATTAATTTTAGTCTTTCCACAAAATAATTCATGTTGTTTTCTCTTATTATTATTTTTTATATCCAAAATTACATAAAATTAAAATTTTATTTATTAATTATAATTGACCAATGCAGTGTGATGTTTTTTATATGCTATTAAAATTTATGACATTTCAAGGGTTCCTATATTATATCAATCAAATAGAATCATCTCCTACATCCTATATAGAACACATTTTTCTCATCATTGTGGGAGATTTGAGGTACTAAATGGGATGAATTTTGGGGATACACAATGGTGTATCTATGGGTGAAACTTAAATTCAATCATTATATATTGTATGACATGTCAATAAATAATGAAAACCATCAAATAAGAAACAAATCTAGGTGGGTTATATACCAGTTGTGACTTAATATAAATTTGAAATATAAAAATATCAATCCTACACTTCTAACCAAAAAGATAATTAAATTATTATCCCTAAATAGATTTATCTATGAAAGGATTTATGTGATGTCCCTTCACCTTGATAATGTGTTCTCTAATTTTTTAATCACAATATTTCCACATGGAAATAACTTGATGTATATTATTAATCCTTCACATATTGAAATTTTTTTATTAAGGAACTATAACCTATTAAATGTAAACAATTTTTCCATGTTTCAAATTTTTAAATACCTCATTACAATGTTTTGGTTAATTTTCCTTATATCTTAATTTAATATTGAAATATTTCCATAGGAATCCCTCTAGAAGTCTCCATGATATTTTAACTACAAGATACTCTTACTTATAGTTTATTCATTTATTTTAATTGATAGGTTTAACCACAAAATTGGATTTATAGAAATTTAACATCATAATATACAATGGTATTTTATACACAAACCCAAATGGATTCATACTCAATAATTTTTTTCAAATGTTTATAGTGTCTATAAACATCATCCCCATTTTAATCAAAGCATTATCTCTAGTAGTGATGTAATTATGATGAATTTTCTTTATGTCGCTATTTGATAACTCAACTTTTCCACTTTTTTGGATGACTTAGTGTATTATAGATATACTAAAAATGGTACTTCTATGTAACTCTTCAATAGTGATTTTAAGCATTAATTCCATGATCACAAATCAAAAACATTTTCCATCCAATTGAAGAAAATATATTCCACTCTATGATTTTTCACATCACATTTTCAATGATTAAAGTGGTAACTTATGCATTGATGGACAATATATTGTACTCCACACACACAAAGAGACCAATATATGTCGTGATGAATGATTAGGGGAAATAAACCATAAATTAAATTTCTCACATACTAAAAAAATTAATTTATAATATTTGTAGATTAAAAATTTCAGCTCTCTCGCTAAATTTGTAGTGTGAGTAAATGATCACATATTTCCAAAAAATTTCATTCATCTTTATGTAATGTTGGCCTAAAATTTTATCATTGATTTTTCTAGCATTCATCATTATCCTCTATTTCCTTATATTGGTGAGGATTAAAAAACACATAAATTAGTTCAATTTAATTCTTCAGTACACATCCTTGAATTATTAAATCTCTACATCATAAGTTATATAATGGATTCTCTAGAGTAAGAAACAATGAATTTATAATTTCACCTTTTATTATTGAAAATCTATGGAAAAATTATTCCAATTGTATATAGTTTTTAATTTTTGGAAACTATAGTCTCATTATGAGTTATAATACAAGTAATCACTCATTTAAAAAATCATATCGAAGGCGAAAATAATATTCTTCAAAAATTATGGTGTTATCATCCTGGAAAGATAGTTAGAATTAAAATTTATTTCTTAATTTTGTTTCTTTAATATTTATATTAAATTACTCACTTAATAGAATACAATTATTAAAATTGTGTAGGAATATTAATTTTTCAAAAAAAATACTCTAATTCTGGTTGATTTATCTAAATAACCACTTTGGATAACATAATTTATGGTCTGAAATTGTCATGAAAAAACAAAAGTAAAAGTAATTGCTTCTCTATAGTGGTTTAAATGATTTTTTGTTAGGGAACCTTTGGAATAATGGATATATCTCAAAATTATATCAATCCATTTTTGGAAAAAATCCCTATCACATTTTAACTTCTATCAAACATCCTTATGATAAAGTTTTCTTAATTTTTTGGTATCATAGTGGATGATTTAATGAAATATTTTTTGAAGATAATTTAAGTATTCTCAAAAATTTCTATCAAAAAATGAATTCAAAATCTTATGTTATGATTAATGTGAACGGTATTGAAACTTCTTAGAAGTCATTGATTAACCTCTTATAGAAACTAATGTGGTTGAGAAAGCATTGGAACTAACTTCCCATTATTAGTTCAAAAATCTCCATTAGTAATTTAATATTAACATTATTTATCTCTATTCTTTCTTAAGAAGTTTAATGGACCAACACAATTCCACAAATGAAAATGTAAGTATAATTTATCACAATTTTGAATAAAATATGTATCATCATATATCCATGGAAAAAATTCAAAATTTTATACACATACCATGAATCAGTGTCAATAAACTAAGAATCGATTAATGAATATATCAAGAGATTAAACTTTAATACCATGGAAAATGTATGTTATACACCACTGGAAATTAAAAGTTTCATTGTACATTCTAAATGACATAAATAACTATGTGAAGGAATCATATGGGAATGTGAATGTTATCTTGGATCAATCCTCATGTGTCACATGTATTTGATTTCACCCAAAATAACTATCATAGAAATATTATTATTCATACCAAAAAATATCTCGAGTTTTGGTCAATTTATTGGAGATGAAAATGGACTTTCAATGTTTTATCATTAGAATTCGGGTAGAGGAACCATTATCTATATTCTTTCATTATTTGGGTGGAAGTTAAATAATTATCTTTTTTGATACTAGTAATTCATACATTCTATAGAATGATTTGATGTGGGATAACCCATTAAATATCCAAAATAATAATGATTATGTCTACATCCAGCAAGTTAAACACCTCATTCTTCATTATTTCTTCGTCGAAGGATCCAATATCATTTCAAGCTACATTTTCTTCATCTTCCCTTCTTCCAGCATCACCTTCTCAATTATATTTTCCATAAAATGATTAAATCTATTTTATATTAGTTATTATTCATGTTATATCATTCAAAAAAATATTATCAATTTAATCAATTTTAGTTTTTTTCTTTTGAGAGTTATTCATTTGATATTCCTATAAATTATATTATTTCACAATTCAAGTAATTTTTATGGTTACCTAATTGTTTTTTCTCCTAAAAAATTGACTACATTATGATTCAGTTGGCCAATTATGAAAAATAATTCCTTCATAATTATTCCAAAGTAACAACACAATCCTAATTATCAATCTCTTAATTTTTATTCTTTTTTTCATTATATACATCAATATTCAGAAACATTATAACTTTTACCTCCTCATTTTATATCTAAAACTATTTTATTCTTTCTTTATCTATTTTAAGAAATTAATGTCCTTTAATTCACCATTATCATTAATAATCTCTATATAGGTAAATTAAATCGTCTCATATTTTATTCAAAAATAAAATAACTATAGTTGATGTTGATTAAATATTATTCTATGGCTTGGAAATGGTGACTAATATATATCAAGACCTTACATTCTTTTCTCCATCACTAATATTAAAAAATAACTGAAAAAATTAAAATCCCCACCTTTACTAAAACTGAATCTAGAATTCCCATTAGGTACATCACCCTTTTTTCCTCTAATTAGAGAATGATTATTTTTTATTCAAGTTTCTCTAAATTATCTATGTGAAAACATTTAGATGAATAAAATTTACTATATCCCCTCACATAGGTCTATCCCAACATTCTATGATATTATTTTACATTTTATTAAGAAACCTCACAAGTATCACAACTTTTGTTTTATTATACACTATAAAACAGTTGGAAGATCATTAATCTTCTAAATTATTCCTATTTCCAGAAAAAATCCTTTTTTCTATATTGACTATAAGGCCCAATCCTTAAACCTTACTTAATCTTGAGTTATTACAAGATTACACATTGAGGATCTTTTCGGGTTTAGAGTTTTAGAGAATTAGATCATAAAACATGCATTACATTCCACATATAAAAAAAGTGGTTACATAGTGATAGTATTCTTTTTTCCCATCAATGGAAACACATTTAAAATAAAACATGTATTCATTCTTGACACTTCCTTGACACTATCATCATATCATGTACCTTTCCCTTGACTTGTGAAAAACATTTCAAAAACTTGGGTTGGGAATAAAAAAGATCAGTAATGGATATAAAAATATGGAAAGGAAACATGAGTTCATATATACATAAGAATGAAATCATACTTTACCCATAAAACATAGTCATTTTAACATACCTCATCAAATCATGAATAAATCATAGAAATCATAAGGCATAAAGGTAACTTGAGGTATTCATAACATTCTTACGTAGGGAGTAACCCTCTTGGTTACGTTTGGAATACCCATCACAGTATATTCCCTAAATCTCTTCGAAGAAACCTTAACATTTCACTCCTTCACATTACCCAATGCATTGGAGAGCTATATCAGGCTCACCCGCCCTTAGTTTATCATGAAACCTCCCGTCTTCATAATAATGCCCAAGAACCTCAACATAATTGTATCACATAAAACATGCATAAAGGAAACATAACATTTCCACCTTTTAATCACAAGATATCAATACAACACATTGATATAAAAACATTATGAAAACCATTTTCAATACCAAATGAAAAGAAAAGTAAAACATGGTATTTATTTTTCTTTTAAAAAAATGGTATGGCTTGTAGAGGAAGTCGAAACTCAAATAATGGTCACGGTGGCGGAGAAGTCGTTGTCGTCGCATACTTACGACAAAAACATTCCCTTTTTTTGTTTAGTAAAACTCTTAGTATAAAAAATATTCCTTTTGGATAAACTTAAAAGTCAATGGGGTTTATACACCGTATAAAAGAAGGTTGTGTATAAAACAAAATATTCCTCAATGAAAGGAGATTGAGACGAAGTCCCATACCTCGGGTCTGACTTGACTCGGTCATTCTTTAATCTCCTTAATAATAAACATGAGTTAATTTCTACTTGTTTAATAACCTTTTTCAAGTTCATTATTCCTTTTATATCACTTATTTCCATGTCATGAACACTATGTAATTATTTAAGTTAATAACGGTCGTTTTAACGATCATTGGTACTTGAGTCAAAAATAAACCCTTTATAATTACATGTTGTTCATGTATCCATTATATCCATAATTATAATAATTATGTATATATCATATATATCCAGTATATACATGCATTTATAATATTACATAATCATTTAGAGGTAAAAATGAAATGCACCGTTCATAGAGACGGTAAGCCGTACGTACGCATGAACGCTACTTTCATTTATATTTCGTATTTTATAGAATGGAATCATAATTATTTAAAATTATATTATAATTACAGTATAATATCATATATAATATCATAGTTCCATCCTTTATACGTCCCACATATGGTATTTAACGAATCAAATCACTTTGAGGGGGCGGTAGTCCGCACTTCCTTAAATGAAGATATCGTGTTTACCCATAATGGAAACCATAAAGGTATGCCCAAAATAAAAAATAAAGAATCTTAAGGAAAACATAAACATATTATATATCATATATAAATATAGTGACATCTTAATGGCCACCTTTTAAGGTGTTAAAATAATGTTGAACAATCATCGTTTCGGGAGGCATAAATTCCCCATCCACGGAAACAGTATGTCCTTTAACCATTAGATGTAGGTGTGTGTAAGTGTAGCTTGAATCCTTCTTATAAAAACATCATAGTATATTTAGGATACTGGATTTGTTACAAAAGAAAAGAATAAAAATATTTTAGGGTGTTGGAGAAGCCAAATCAAACAGAAGGACTCAAAAGAAGACATTACCTTAAAATCGGGTAACTCTCTTAGATTAGAGCTCAAAGGCTTCCTTGGGAAGACTTATGCCCAAAGGGAGGCTTCAAGGAGTAAGAGAGGGATGTGGATAGACAAAATGGGCAGGGGTTGGCCGAGCCAAAGGCTTTGGAAGTGTGGGTAAGGAGGTAGAGGTGGGGGCCTTTTATAAGAGGAGAGGAGGGGCACTCTTGGAAGGTAAAGAAAAGTCACTTTATTTTAAAATGGTATTCGGATTTAAGAGGTCCCACATTGATTTTCTTCGAGGATAAGGTGATAAGGGTTCGAAATCCACCCATACAATAGGTTTTGGCCATGTGTAGGTCTTATATTTTACATTATCATTCCATTTAATGTAAATCGTTAAATAATGAGGTCATCGCTGCATCATCATAATGTCATAAATAATTTAATTTATTTAAAGTCTAAAAATTAAAAAACAAATACCATGATGTATTAAATATCTTTATCTTTCCAATGACTATTTATAATCAAAAATCGGATCTCTATAACCCCATGTAAAAATTGTTTTAGTAAAACATCTCATGTTTGTGTCATTTTTACTTTTACATTAAATAAATAGTTATTTATGTCATTTCCCAACCAAAGTGGCTCCATGGGGTCCCCAAGTTGACCCATGGATTTTATTGGTCGGCCATGACACATCCAATGAGGTTAGGACATGTTTCATGCTCATCTCATTTTATTAAAGCATTATTTTTAACTTAAACTACACTAATTACCTCTAATCGCGATTAAGAACTTAAGAGTTACTATTCACCAAAAAATTATTTTAATCTCATTGAACCACATTTTAATTCTTAATGACAACCATGTATGTCGGATTTTTGAAATTCAAAACACAGAAGTGGTAAATTTTCATTTAAACAAAAAATCAGTTTTTATAAGTACCACTTAGTGGTTTAACTATTCATCAAAAATTGATGTTTTTCAGAAAAATACCACAAATTCACACTAAGCTATATTTGATATTCTGAATTCAAAAATGAAGTATATTTTACAAAATTAAAAACATATAAGTCACATTAATTAATTTAATAATTAATTCCCGATGTCATGACAAATAGCGTGTTTTTATGAAACAATAAGTATCAAAAGATTGACACCAGTTTAAGTCCAATTTCAAAGTGAAATTGATTCCAATGACCACCATTGGATTAAATGGTAAAAATATATTCTAATTTAACTTCAAAACCAATTCAAAAGATTATATAATCAGATAAATAAATTAGATTAAAAAGCAGTTTTGATGTAAAATGCAGTATTTTTCACTATTCAATAAAAAATGAACATTGTCTGAAAAATACCAAAAATTCACACAAAGTAAATTTTGATGTCCCAATAATAAATAATAAGTTTATTTTGACAAACATAGATTATAAAATTGTCAAAAGATAGATTTAAAAATGGTTTGCCATCAAAAGGCAGTAAAACAATCTTTTAAAAATATTAGTGTATTCCATGCTTAAGATTGGATTTATTCTCATTTTATGCCTCTAAAAAACTATCTAATTCACTAATAGACATAGATAAAAATATCTATTATTCATTACTTACTTGGTATGTTACATTGACAACTTTTAAGAAAATGGAATATAATTTAATTTGGGAAATTTCCTCAAAATATAAAATATTTGTATAATTTTTCTAAAATATATATGAAATAGTTATATTTCTTCCGTATCATTGATTTATACATCCTCTATGGAAAAAGTTTATTTGTCTTATATTGATTATCTTCAGGTTTTCTTGGTATTATTGTACTTTATTCCTCTCTTTTTAGTATTTGTTGGTTTATTTAGTTTGTTATTTCTATTTCTCTTTCTCCGCCTTCTTGGCTTCCTAATCCTCTTAATTTTTAATTATTACACATATGATATTATACTTTATGTGTATTCACCTTAATAATATCTCTTAGACCTATCAAATTTATATCATTTTTATTGTATCTCAGAAACTTCTTTTTTATTGATATAACACCAAGTGTTATCTCAGATTGTTTTTAAGAAAATATATGAATTTTTAGTTCTTTTTTAGAGTTATCCATAGTAGTTTTCTAGATAATTATCATTTTCTTGTATTTTTTTCTCTAATATCAAGAGATGTTGTTGATTATATTGAAATTAATTTTTAACCATCTCTTTAATATATAGTTTGGGTACATCAGATTTTGGATGAAACTGGGGTATAAGAAATTGAACAAATTATGGTCTTGGAGAATAGATTTCCATCCCAGTGTTATTATTTTTCGAAATTTCCTTAGTGAAACATTATAGGAACCTTATAATTAATTTTTTCCAACCATACTCCTTGTCTCCATCAAATAGTTTGCGTTTCTTGGCATGGTTTTTTCCAAAATTGTTCTAAAAATATGGTTGTGTTTAGTTAGAAATAAAAAACATCCTCACCTATTTGGTTGTTTTTATCTCATTAATGGAAATAAATGAATTTTTTTGTCCCTCCACACATTTAACATTTATTAACCATTTATAGATCAGTTGTGTCTCATTAAATTTGTATAGTCAGTAATACATCTATATTCTTTAGCATCTCCTCTATTTAAGCAACCAAGATGTCGGTTTTTACAATTTGATAAACTCAAGGATTGGGTTAGAATCTCTCAATTTTCCATGTAGTGGGATTTTAACTAAAATCATCAATAGTTTATTGATATTATATGGGTTTATTTTATATAATCTCACAACTACTGAGTTAAAGACCACATACATTTTCTTTTTAAACTCGATTTAAAAATTATTTCATCCACATCTATTGAAAAACTATATTATGTGTCCATATTCATAATAAAACCATGTAATGATTGTATGATTAATGTGTGGATTAACCATATTGTTGAGAAAGATTTTGAATGTCTGTTATTGGTTATCTCATCTGTTTTACAGGGGAAATATTTATATAAACTGGAGTCTAGCACAATACATATAACGTGAGTTTTTTCAAAAATATATATATAAAACACAGCCAATATAATTACAGGTCTAACATATTTTTGATAATAGGATCTTAATAAAAAAATTACCATAAGATATATCATTATTATATTAATTTTCTTGATGATATTTGAATCCTAATTGAACGTTTTTTATATAATTAAGTTCCATGGGGAAACACATTAAGTAAATGGGTCAGTTATAATGGTTAGTAAGGGAATAAGCATTAAATATAACATATGTGTCATAAAGAACAAAACGATATTCTAAAATAGTAGGTTTATATATCATCACAATGAAACATCACATAATTATATAGATATCATAGGATCATGGAATCATAATAATATAGAACCAATATAAAACATTACATCATAACTATAATTCAAGACCCACTACTATGAAAGCATAATCTAGTCTTCTAGGTAACTACATGTGAATATATATGGTATATCAAGACATAAAAACATCACTAAATTCATTCAAGGGTTGTATAATTTTGGAAAACCCAACAAATCCTAATATGAGCATTTATATGTGTTCTATATAATGTATATATATATATAAATCCATTGATAATAATAAAATTACAAAACCTTGAAAAATAAATTGTTATCTAATGAAATTGAATTTCTCTTAAGGTAAATAATATTTAATTAAGATTCTTAAGTATAAATAAATTTCATTATATAGAAAAAGTGAATTTTCTTAATTCAATAATTTCCTAAATCAATCTATAAATGAGTATCCAATGTAATTTCCATCAATTGATAGAATGAATCTCAATGTATTCATAGAGTAAAGATATTGAGAAAATCGTTATGTTTGTGAAATGTGGATGATTATGAATGAAACAAAATAGTGAGGGACCATTCCAATTATTAATATTTAATTTATATCATAACATATATGGATAATGATTCAATAGATTTTCTGAAATAGTATCCATTTATAAAAAAAGATAATATTCTAGTAAATACATCATTATAATGAGTGCAATGGGAATCATCAATCAAATATATGAAAATAATTTATAGGAATACATTAAATTGAATTGGTTTTAATTAGAAAATTGATTAGTTTTCACATTATTGATATAAAATTAAAATGAAACCATTAATTAAGTACATAAATGAATGAAAAATACATTTTAAAAAAATTAATAATTATTTAAAAGATGTATAAGAATTAATGACTTCAGAAAATAATATTGGTGATAGTATAGAAGAAATAGAAAATAAATTTGGAAACGTTATTTTATAAATTTTTTAATATTTTTGAACAAATGTTTAAATGAGTCACATTATAAATATACTTTGAAAGGATAAAACTTATTTTGAATAAATTATTTTATTAATAATATTTCCCAATAATAGAACCCTTAAATTAAGAAGATTTATAATGGAATAATATTCTAGAGGAATATAGTAAGAAATTACCTAATAACCTTACCAGAGATTGACAATAATAAAAAGTATAACGAGAACCCTACATACTTATATATACCTAAAAATGAAATATTTGTAAGAATAAAGTAAATAACAACAACTTTCAAAAATGATAAAAAGGGTTACTGATAATGATAGCATGTGATAGATAACTGAACACCAAGAATAAAAAATTGATGTAAAGGTGCCTTTACAAATAATATAGTGTGTAAATTTCAGTACATTATTTTTAATATCATTATTGTACATTAATTTTAATATCATTAAAATAATTTCAAATATATCATTAAATAATCTTATTCTAGTAATTTATATTTTTTTTATTCATTAATACAATATATGGAACCAGTCATGTAAATTTCTGATAACAAATTAAATACATCATCCATGATGGTGGTGAACTAACTAAAATAAAGGTGATTCATTGTTTAAAATTATAGAAGAGATGATGGTAGATAATGGGTATTGAATTATTTTAATAAAATTTAATCTACTAATGATAATAATTTAACAATGTTATTCTAGGAAAAATATAATTTTATGCGGTGGATAAAGGAAATAGAAATGGAAAATAGTATTTAGAAGTTATCACCTTACTTTTTGGGATGAATCCTTTACTAAGTGGGCCATTCCTTCAAATTATATTATTTTTATGAGACTTGAACCTCTAGAATATTTGAAATATATGGGTTTGGGGTTTCTAGATATTGGTTTATATAAGATTTTAATACTGTGATTAGATTTTTGGAGTAGAATGGGTCATTTTTTAAGTCAGAGGTGTGGGATTTTTGTAATCCATAATTTCATTACATTAATAAGGATGGTTTTTTCATTGAAAATATATCCAAATACTCTAATTAATCAAATTAATAAATTTTAAGGTCAATAAATCTATTATCCAACCATTTATAAATTATTTTCTATGACATTATTTTATTATATCCTTGGATTTATCACTTTTTCTCATTTTATACTTTAACATTGTTATTAACCTTTAAATTGGTAATTTATTTTTATTTTTTAAAATTTAGGTAACCTTGTTAAATAATATTTATTATTATAAATAAAAATATTAAATCGATTTCTTGAATTAAATTTCAAAATGTGATGAAAAATAACTTCAAAATATTTATGAAAAATTCTATAGAAATAATTTTTTAAAAATGTATATTTATAAAATAAAATAATTATTTAGGTCCACTATTTTGTATATAATTGATACCCATGGTATTTATGTATAATTATTATGAAATGAGGGTTTTGAAGATAATAATCCAAGATGAAACCTAATAGATTTATATAAATAGATAATTATAAGAAAAAATAAAAAATAATTGACTATTATAATAAAATATAACATTTTTTCTATAATGTCAATAACAGGTTTCAAAATAAATCTCATTATTTTTAAATAATTTTTATTCTAAATAAATATATATTTTGTCAATATAAGTGTTTCTTAAAACAAATTGTTTCCCCACCCCCAATAGCCCAATGAATATATATATTTTATTTAAATTGTATAAGATACAAGGAATTTCACCCTGAAGGACCAAATAGATTAGTAATCATGGTAAACTATATACACACATGAAATTCAAATTATATTTTCAAATAGAAATATAAAAAAATATTTTTTGAGGATTCCATCATTACCCTCATTAAATCCCTACATATCAATCAAAAACAACTTCCTCGTATCATAGAGAAAATAAAACGTAAGTGGATAGCATTATGCATTATTAGGGTAATTATATAAAGAAATCTATGAATAAATAGGGCATGAAAAAAATGAAAAGTAAAATAAACTGAATCACTGGTCATTTAAGGAATAACCTGAGCATAATATGGTAGAAATAAATTATTATAAAAAATTTTCATATAAATAATCACATTATCCTTAAACATAACCATGGATATTTTAACTAATCTAATATTGAATTGGAATATCAATGACATGATTTATAAGGGTGAAATTTGTAATGAAGGAAATATAAAATGTATCATTAAAGATTTAGTCCAATAAATATAATATTATTGATTCTGTATACCAATAAATCTATAACTATTAAAAATACCTCATCCAAAACGTAATCTAGTTTGAATTTTGAGACCTATTTATGCATCAAGGAGCTATAGTGGGCCAAGCATGTCACTTAATAAGTCCAACGGATTACTCTTATGAAAGGGCTGAACATAATACACATAAAAATAAATATTTAAACCATAACATGAAATTAAAATACCTTCGCCAATCAATACTCATAATCATAAACCATCAAGATTTTTCTTAATGTTATCATCAAAATACAACCCTAGTCAAACTGTTCATAAAAAATCCATAGAAATAATAAGAATGGCTTCATTGGATTATAACCCCGCTAAAGTATAAATAAAATAAAAGAATTAATTAATAGTTGAAAATTTATTTTTAAAGGTCACTTGGAATATTCAACGAGGAAAAATAATTTCATTGTAAATAACTCTTTTATTTTCAACTGTAAAATTCATAAAATATCTTAAAAAACAATTTTTAAAATCACTATTAAATTCTAATAATTTTCAGAATCTTGTGAAAATAATTCAATTAAAAATAAACATTTAAGCACATGGTGGAATCTGTAAGGAAATTATGGTTAGGACAACATTTAATTCTATACATTCTATATAAGTTAAAAAGAACATTTTTTCACAATAAAAAGGATATAAAAGTTAATGCTTCAAAAAAAGGACAAGAATATTCATTTCTAACCATTTTTTAAAAATTCCAACTTGGGTAAATATATTTTTGATAAATAATTTATATAATTTAAAAATATTCATGCATACATATTTAGAAAACATGGTGTCGGAATAAAAAATATTTTCGATTGAAGCGAGAAATAAATTCTTATTTTCTCTAATAAAATAGTATTATAACAATTTCAAGTGGTGAATAGAATAAAAAATGGTACTATCACTTGAAAATTTTAATGAATAACTAGAATATATGAAAATATATTTATTTTAAGTTCTAAATATCAAATAATTCCCCAATGTGATACTTAAAAAAACTAATCACAAAAAATGATTAGAGTGAGAAATAAACCCTTACTACTTTGTTAAATTTGTATCGCAAATTTCATAAAAGAAATAACATTAAATTAAATATTAAATACCATGATTTTAATTTATTTATTGATATAACATAAAAAATGGGCATTATATAAAACATAGAAAATAAATAATTGTGGAATATGGTGTATATCTCATGGAAGTAAATGTGAAATGAGAAGCCATTAACTTATGTATGAATCATATCATATGTTTTTTATCTTCATGAAGAAGAACCATATGTTAATTATTTAATTTCGTAAAAAAACATGTTGATTGTTATTTTTATTTCATATATAATCACTTTTAATATGATTACATAATCAATTATGCTTAGGTGGGATATTTTTATGATATCTCACTTATGTGTCAAAAATGAGGTTGGTAGGTTTACTAGGGTCTAGGAGTTAATTATTTATACATATCCATAACAATAATTATTTCATATTTATCATATTTATATATCAACAATTATTTTTAAACCAATCATGAATCATGGTTATAAAAATGAACTACGTTACAATCATGGAGACATTAGTTTGTACGTATGCATGAGTAGCATTTCCATTTTTTAATGATCATTATTCAAAGAAGTTAAGTAATATTTTATTATTAAATAATTATTAATAATTACATATATACCATTTTATGTTTTTAAATATAATTATTTATAACATCCATGTGCTGTGGTAATTAAAATAGATTCACATTGCTTCATCAAGTCCGTAATCTTCATATACACGAGTGACATTTTCCTTTTTCATTTTAAGAAGTGAAATTATATATTATCATTTATGGATGATAATCATGATGTTAATATAATAATGATTTCATTTATATCACATATATTTATTAACATTATTCTTATTAAATTCCATTTAAATCATTAGTGAAAAAAGAATCACATCGCTTCGTGAGGTTGTAGTCCTTCCTACACACATGAGAGGTTATTGTATCCACTATGTAATGTAAATTAACAAGAGATACATATGAAATAACTAATAAAGTGGTATAATTATTTTATAAATATAATATATATACTTTATATACAATGTCATGCACAATTGTGACATGTGTTAATAGAAAAGTAAATAAATGTTTTTTGTGAGAATGTTGTATGTCGTACACATGAATTATGAATTCATGAACCATTGGATGGAATTGGGGTGGTTTATGTTCATTCAACTAACATAAGAAAAATTAATTATAAATAATATATAATTTTTATTATATAATCGTGGTTTAATAATAATTTATGGATGTGGAGGAAGGAATAAAAAAAATATGTTTTGTAATTTTACCACTTCTCAGACCACCTATTTAGGATTATACCTAATGTATTCCTAGATTGAATCTATTACAAAAACAATTTCTAGGATTAGGGTATGGGATATTATGAGTGATTTTGGTTGGCCTTATCCAACTAAAAATGGGTTGAAGTTCTGATCAATACATTAGAGGGGTGACCTTTAATAGTCGAGGTGAGTGACACAATTGTAATTTATGAAATAAAAAAGGCATGCCCATGTTTCTCACTCCCCACAATGGTAAAAAATAGTATATTATTAAAAAATAGGTTTTATAAGCTGTAACTATGGAAAAAAATTGGTTTTATAAATGTTTTTAGGCAATTATAACAATTATATTTTTAGTTTAATCCCCTCCCCCAATTAACCCATTTTTTACCTTAAGTATGGAAAATAATTTTTTTGTTATTACTATTAATCATGGTCAAAGATTAAGTTGAACAAAATAGGAAATATAAATTCTGACGATTCCAAATATGGAATCAATTTTTCCGTCATCCATTCATGACAATGATAAAAATTAATTTAAATTTAATCCCATGGACGTAATGGTAAAGAAGGTTTTCAACGAGAAATGATCAAAAGTTTATAAGGTTCTTGTAGAAGAATTTATTATGAAAATGAATTCAATGAACTAAATTCAATTAATATGTATATATAATTTAACTTTTGATACTTTAAAATGAATATAAATATTATTTAACATTATAATTAATTTAAATTAAATTTCAGTTTTCAATTTAAATTCAGTTGTTTTCACCATTCATCAAAAAATGAAACTTTTAAGAAAAATTAAAAACAACACCCTAATATACTTTTGATATGATGACTTAAATAATTATGTTGATTTCATCAACTAAATATTCTATAATTCAAAAATATTAATTTTGATTGATTTTCATAATTCCTGACTAATAAACCTTTTAGAAAAATGAATATTTTCAAAAAATATTCATTATATTTGAAATCATTATTAAATTATTTATTATGAATATATAACCATCTTATTAATTTCATATATATATAGAAAATAATAATTTAATAATTTGGTTTTTAATATTCATTCCCACCATCGTACTTGCTAGGTTATAATGTTCATATTTAAGGAATAATATTATAACAATATATATTATTTCATTCAAACCTGGTGTTTTGAGAATTGAAAATTATCAAAGAGATTGAATTTATTGAAGAATAAATATATTTTAATGTATCAGGGTTTTATATTATCTTATAATAATTATGCTTCATGTCACAAATTATATAGAACAATGTGCCTCTTTTTAAAATATCTTGGTGTTACATTCTAACCCCCTTAAATAATTTTTTCCTCACAATTTAATATTATTTTTGGAAATCAAGGGTATTATATTTGAAAATAAATTTGTTGGAATAAAAAATCATTAAAATGGTAAATAAAAAATCCTCTAGATAAAATATAAAGCTATGTGTGATGTTTATCTTGAATAACACATATTATATTTCCATAGAGGATAACATAGGTTATATGTAATGATTTGGAAATTGAGGAAAAGAGTAATATCCAAATAATGATGGATATTGATAGAGATAATTGATCCCAATAATTTGAATGATCTTGTGAAAATAAAATTCCAAAAAATGTAAAGAAAATAGTTATGAACAAGTTCATGTATATCATCATAATTGATGGTATTAGGATAACTTTTTATTCCCGGATAATTTTTTTAATGTAGAGGAATTTTCATGAAAATATATACTTACTTAATTTCATTCCATTTAATATACACAAACATGTCTATTGATTGTACCTTGATTAATTTCCACTTCATATCTTAATATAATAAATGAATATTAATTTTAATTCTTGAATCACTAACATATCACAATATTCAAAATAGAATTATATATCATTCCTTCAATCTCGAGTTTTCATTATAAAAAATAGTTTTTACAGGTTATCCAATATGCCTAAATTTTCATATAGTGAAGTAATACATTAATCACTAAAACGTCACCTAAATATCACCATAAACCATTTCATAAATGGTTAAACTCCGGACCCTTCCCAAATATTATGATCCAATACGTTATAAGGATGGTCACTAAATTTCTGAAATGAACCAATCATTAACCCCATAAACAATATAATGTTTCTCATAATGGTAAATTCCAATCATGTGAATACCTTTATCATAAATTCACTTGATCCATAATAATGACCTAAAATACAATAATCATTATTAAAAATATTCATGATTTCTTATTCCTTAATTAAAATATATATTATTGGATATACACCTTAAATCGAAAAATTTTGTTAACTCCATTAATGATAACTTAAAGGACATTGTGAACAAGTCACTTATAAGTTCCAATGTAGTCAGTAGTATCAAATTTACATTATCAATATTAATCTTATCTCTATCCCAAAATCACTATCTTAACATTGGTAATATATTATGTTTTATCATCCCTCAGTTATGGGTTTTACAAGTGGTTCAACTTATCACTGAATCACTTTTATTGGTCATCGGTGTCATTCAACATATTCTCTCATATCCTTTAAGAAATTTTACTCTAGTAAAATCCTTATATGTTGCATGATTCTTATTACAAGAATTACACTAATAAAATACATTTAAAAATTATGTCATGGATTTATTTACCCACCCACAATAATATTTACACTTTACTTATAACAATAACATAAGATTAACTTTTATCCCTTAGCTTCATATAAGGTATATTCCCATACTTCTTGGAGAATTCATTTTCATAGTTTCCCTTATTATTATAGAATATAAAATTCACTTTTGAAGATTATTTATTACCCTTTCAATCATGAGAATAGTGTACTATTTCCCTAGACTTGAAGCAGACTACTTTTCCCTCTAAGAATATACCAATCTGATTCTTTCCACAAGTATCATGTCTTGGAATAATCCTTCACTACCTTCTTACCTTGATAAAAATTTTATCTATACCATCATCTTGTTTTATTGATTCCCTAGGAAGCCATAATACATGTATAATTATTTCCATATCTTGATATCACATAATATTATGTCCTTATATGATGATAATATTTTATAGAGTAGCTTCCTTTGAAGGAATGTCTTTCACCCATCATTGAAATGATCAATCTAGATATTCAGATTACATATGTAGTCCAACACATTATTTAATATCCTTATAAATTATATTAACTATTTATCAATATTTTCCACCTCTTTTTGACTTAGACTCATTAATTATCTTCATATATCTACTCATTGATCATGAGAAAAATATTTTTCCAAGAAGAGTACCTTGGAATCCTTCTACTCCTTCAATTTTATTTCCTCTTTGTCTTTAGTGTTTTGAATAAATGACCACCATTGATCATAATCTTATGAGAGATGATAAACCTTCCAAACAAGTTTCTCTCTTTCACTACTACCCAAAGAGAGAGATATATATTCTTTGAGGAACATATTCATTTATCATCAAAAAATTATTAGTAAACCCATTCAATAATGGTGGTTTCTAATGCATGAAGCAGGCTAAAATAAATTCACCAGGTGGTTGATCAACAAGATGATCCACACCAAAATGCTTATTACTAATAACCTAATCTAGCTTCCCCAATATAGTTATGATTTTTTCAGTTCTAGCACCAGATCCTCCCCCATCTTCATTATCATGTCTGTAAGATAAATCCATATATAGAGAGTGTGTTTATTTATATAGTTTTCATAATTATATTAAGGATCATTTCTTAAAAATTAATAACACTATATTAGATCATAACATTTTTAAATATAATGTATAATCATATAATTAGTGAAAACATTAAATTAAGTGAAATTTTTATGCATAACTAATCCCATAAATAGAGACATGGTTTCTTTGAGAATGTTTTCAAATCATAAAAAAATCCCAAATACAACATAATGGTTTGAAAAGAAGATGATAATTAACCCAAGAATATCTCCTAAATGGTTTCAAACTAGGAGAGAGGAAAGGAAAATTTTGGGGCATAAGGTGGATATCAGGTCCATCCCAAGGCACCAATTTTACATTTATTACTCCCAGGTTCATCTATTCCTAAAGAAATGTCCCCTTATGGTTCCTAGATTGGGATATATTTTCCAGGAAAAACCAATTAATATATTCCATGATTATGTATTTTGATTTTATTATATTGTTATCCTCAATGTCTTTCACATCATTATGTTCCCAAATCTATGTTTTCCTAAATAGAATTCCCATGGTTTCTACTAAACATCCTCTGATACCAACTATAATGATTGTAACTCTAGAAGCCAGGTTACAGTGCCTAAAATATTATATTAGTATAAGATATATGTAATCACATCCATATGGACTAAATATTTCTTTTTCCTATTAAAATATATATATATTTATATATATATATTTCAAATTCAGATTACCTTTTAAAACCCAAAATTCAAAAACAATATTTATATGCCATTATTCCACAAATCTTATCCTTGTATATAAATCACAAATCACATGCTCATATCCTAGGGAAAGTAAAACATAATAAAGTGGTCAGATAAGATGATCAATAAGGGTAATCATATAATAAAATCTATGTATAAATAAGACATGATCAACATGGGATGGAAAATTATAAGGACTGATCCTTAAGAATTAAATAATCTATTAAATTCATTTAGAAATCACTTATTTACAATCCAAAAGATCTTTTTGGTTTTGATTTTCATAACATTAGGACATAATTCATACATATTAACCCAGAACCATAAAAATTGGGTACTATTAATATAGTATTCATTTATTCCATGATACATAACTTTTTAATAAACAACATGAAAACAATGCATGAAAATTCATCACAATAATCATCTTGGATTCTCCTTTTTTATTAGCAATACTGAAACCATCTGAATAACATTATAGAACATAGAATGAGAATAAAAATATCATTATGGATAATAAAAGATGGATATGATCCATTAATACTTGGTTACATATATTCTTATGAAATCATTTTCCCAAAGACTTACTTCGCCCACATAAAGTATCATATAATTAATTTGTGAAAACAAGATAAATCTATAAAACATAGATACCATAAAATTATTATAATGGTAACTTGAAGAATAAAATACTTAATATTGTAACAATCACAACTATCATATGATATTTAACCCTCACTACTACCTTACAATTTCACTCTCACAACTACCTTATGATGTAACCCTCACGACTACCTTATGATATAACCATTGTAGTTACACTTAGAGTAACCATACAGTAGACCTACAACATAAACATACCTAAATAATTTGAGGGATATATAGGTCCCACACTTTATCATAAATAATTCCAAATAACTATAACATAGTCATAAAACAATAAAACTTACATCATTTAAATCATTTCATTTAATAAAAGATAAGAAATTAAAAGATGGAATTTAAAGAGATGTCCCTTAAAAATATCATATATTTGAAGAGAGAGTTGATAAAAATAATGATATATATATATATATAAATATATATACTATAAATAAAAATAATAAAACAAAATATTATCGGAATTAATTTCCCAAATAATCTTAGAATGACATAATTAATGAAGTAGAAGGTTAACCAAAATAATGGAAATTGCGTTAACAGTTCACTTACCTCAAGTTATTCTTACATAAAATATGGTCAAACCTCTTGTATAATGATTTAATGAGTGTTATTAATATATTACAGAAACATATTAATATTTATAATTACATGTATGAAGTTATTATAAATCCTTTAGACCCATTTATCAATAATATTTTGTTATTTTCATTGTTTTGGATGCATTTATTTCATGGTTTCCATGGTTGGTTTATTATGGATTTTCTTGTCGAATGGAATAAGGGAACCAAAATTTAAATTAAATTTTATTAATTAACTTCTAGAAAATTTAGTGGTATTATATATTATTTTGGTTATTAGGTGTGAGTATTAATATTTAGATAAAAAACTAGTGATGAACACTAGTTAATTTTTTTGAATTTTGACCATTACAAACCCATTTTGTTTTATTAATTAGTATTATGCATAAACACTAGTTCCACAACATAATATATTATATGATATGAATAATAAAATATTATTTATTCATATTAATGGTTTAATGAACATACTTGAGGGAGGTCTTGTAAATTGAAAACATATCATCTATGATGTTAGTAAATTGATACATGAGACACGATGTTTTTATTTTTATAATAAAAGCGATAGAAGAATAATTATAATGATGATTTTTTCCATACGAATGATAAAATTATATTATATATAATATATATTAGTTTTAATTGCATTTGTATAAGTGTATATTAATTGATTATAAGAAAAGAAAACTAATTGAAATGGAAACAATAGAAGATGAATGGGGATTTTACCTCTTGAATTCTCCTCATTGAGAACCTACTTAAGGCCCTTGATTTTGAACTTTTGGTGACATTATTCGGTCTTAAACGTGGGGAAGAGTCTTGAAATGAAATTTGGATAGAAGTTAAGCATGATACAAGTATTTTAGGTGTGAGGGGAAGTGGTGGTGAGGTGAGGTATTTATAGTGCCTAATAGGGTTGTTTTCTCATTATTATATTCATTAGTATATTAATTTGGGCCATGAAAATGAATAGTATGATAATTATCATAAAATATATCAAAATAATTAAGTATTGTAATATTGTCTTTTCTGACATCATCCTTACATCATCAATGACTCAATAAATCTTGTATTTATCTTATATCATAAATTACCATATTTAACAATTCACAAAAAATAAATTATTTCAGAAATATCCCAAAAATTCACCACAAATATTTATTAATGTGTCGAATTAAAAAATGAGTACAATTTTTTGAAAATAATTTTCTAATTATGAGAAATTTAATTTTTAATTAAAATTATAATTTATTCTAAAAATACCTATTTTAAAACTATTACTGAAATTTTAACACTATGAAAAAATTAAATAAGGTCTCATAAAACTAACCTATAATCATTTGAAAACAAAATATTAATTTATGAATAACATATATGAAAAAAAATCATTAAATTAATTATAAATTTAAAAATAAAATTTAATTAGTAATAAATATACCTACACTAAATTAATCATTTTCAAAACATTTATATACTTATTCCATGATATAAATAAATCCTGACTACACTTATAAGATACATAAATTTTATAAATAGTTTCATAGGTAAGGTTTCTATTATCTAGGGTAGACTACAATTCCTAATGTTTATGTTACTACTCTTAAGGTCTAGTTACTATTCCATCATTATAAATTCATTAATACTACTTATGTTATTATACATTTATAATGAATTTTACTATTTAATCCTAGAATGAAAAAAAAAATATTTTATATGTGCATGGGTTGTTATATTTTACCCACCATCTAGTAATTGTGTCCTTTCAATTTAATTTACATATTCCACATGTTAGAGTACATTTCCCTTATATAACATATTCATATTCCCATGTTTCTTCTTCAACCATTTAGTTTCTCAACAAAACCTTAAACTGGTAAATTAACTTATTTCATAATAGCTTCTCTCTACGATCAAGAATATGAATAGGGTTTTCTTCATAAGAAAGGTTATGTTCTAGTCAAACTAATTATTGACTGAAAACATTAGATGAGTTGGCCACATACTTTTTAAACATCGAAACTTGAAAAATAGTATGTAACATAGATAAACATAGAGGATTTGATACTTAGTAGGTGAATAGTTCAACTTTATATATGATATCATTTATTAAAATGAACCATGGAATTATGTTTCCTCTCTTACCAAAATGCATAACACTTTTCCATGGTGGGATTCTAAGAAAAACATGATCACCTACCTCAAAAGTTAATTCTTTCCTCCTATTATCTGGATAATGTTTCAACCACTTCTAAGATTCCCTTATCTGTTGCTAGATCATCTTAACTTTTTCAACTACATCCTCTATTAATAATAGCCCCATAAACTTCATTTACCCAACTTTATCAAAAAATATAGATTTTGACCTCTCTTTCCACATAATTCCTCAAAAGGTTCCATCTTTAAACTGGAATGAAAACTATTGTTATATGAAATCTCTACTAAAGAATGATGTCGATCCAAACTTCCTCAGTAATTGATTGAAAACCTCGAAGCATACCCTCCAGTTTTTAAATTATTCTCTCTAATTTTTCATCATAGTGAGGATTAAAGGATGTTCTAAAATTTAATTCTCTACCCATCGACTTCTGAAGGACTTTCTAAAAGTTAGAGGTAAACCTGAGATCATGGTCAGGTACAATAGATAGAGGAACTCCATATAACCTGATAATATCTTTAATATACTGTCAGGAAATCTGATATAAAGACCTAGTATCTCTAATAGGAATGTAATGTGTATATTTAGTTAGTCGGTCAATAATAACCCAAATTTCATTGTTACCTCAGGAAGTATTTGGTAGTCCTTCCACAAAGTCCATGGATTTATTTTCCCATTCCCACTCTTACATTGGAAAAGGATTAAGCATCCCATTTGGAAATTTTCAATCTTATTTAACCTATTGACATGTCAAAAAATTCATGGTTAAATCTGAATTGTCTATTTTCATTCCATCCCACTAGTAATACTCATGAAGGTAGATCTGCTGCCAGGATAAAATGAAAATGGGGAACTATGATCTTCACACTATAATTGTTTCTTTACATCAAAATCAAAAGGCACAAATAATCTCATTACCAATCTTATAACACAATCTTTTTGGATATTAAATTCTGGTAACCTACCCCTTTTAACCAATTTTACCTTTTTCTTAAACTCATAGTCTTCCATACATGCTTTCTTAATTATTTTTGATAGAGATTATTGCACTGACACATGAAACAAAATAGAGGAATTTTCTATACCATCAACTTCTGATCCAAAATTCATCAAATCATTAATCAAGGGGACTTGTTCCAAGTGTAGCATGGTTAATGGTAGAAGATTTTTTGACACAAGGCTTATTCTGTAAAGACCAAAAAATCCATGTAATTTTTTTTTAAAATTATATGGAATTATTTTGAGTCTGCAGTTTTTGACGGCACGTAATTCTGATGCCCAGAGTGCCCGGAAAGTTTTTTCCGAATTTTCTAATTACATTCAAGAAACTTAAGAGCGGGTTTTGGTAACTTTAGAACTGGTGCCCGGAATTGAAATCGGGGGGCACCATTGAACTCACAGTGTCGGTGATTTCTTAAGGCGACTTTCACATCAGTTTTTTTTTGTCATGAATGGAAGTTGGTTTTCCAACCTTTTGCGGAGGATAAAAAGGGTGGTATAAAATAAAATTGGTTAAACTTAATTTTTTTTATTCAAATATTTTTGGATTAAAGTGGGGTCCACCCAAACTAAACCCCCATTTTAATTCTTTCGACCCCCCCCCCCTCCTACTTTAAATAATGTTATTAGGGGGAGAATCCTCAAATTGATGTGTTTGTTCCCCTCCTTTGGGACATGTGGGAATTGGTGTTTTGGATGTTGGAGGAAACCTTGGAGGATGAAATCTTCTTCCACCAATGATGAAAATCTTCTTCTTCTTTGATCTCCTACCAAAACAAGGGAGGAAGCACCGTCCTGGAAGAACGCCGACGACGTCGTCCTCTACTTCTTCATCTTCTTTCACGACGTCAACAAATCCTAGATCGGGGTTCGAACTTTGTTATGTGTTTCTCATTATTCATTTTCCTTCTTGGATTAAGATTTGAATTAACATGTTATAACTCTAACGTGAAGGGTGCGGGCCGAACGAACACAGCCCGACCCCTCCTCCTTACTTTGTGGATTTTGACACTAATTGCGGCACAAGTCTGGGTTGAGAGATTTTTTTCAATGATGGTTGTGGATCTAATGTGATGTATCGAGGAGTGGATATCTACTTTCGAAACAAGAATCAGGCCACCAGAACTCATCTGGTGACCCGCAGAAGGTTCGTCGGCGATCAGAACTGACAAACGTCACCGGTAGAACGAAGGGATGGGCGGCCGGCACTCCGGTCAGCGGCGTGGATGGAGGAGGCGAAACCACGCCACCAGAGGAGTGGGGCGCGGCCGATGGGTCATGCTGGTGCAGCGGCGACCGGCGCAAGGCCAGCTATGGAAAGAACCGGTGGCTCGGGCCATCGGGTTGTCGAGGAAGGCGCGACCTAGCGTGCGCTGCGCGGTGGATCAAGGGGTTGCGGCCATGGATGTGGTGACATAGGATGGGTAGCCGGAAAATCTTGCCGCCAGAGGAGGCGCAACACAACTGCACCGTGCAGGAGGCGGCTGGCCGCTCAGCAGCCGGGAATAGCGGGACCCACCGCGTGGGTCCCGCTTGACACGGACTAGCGCCATGTGGAGCCAGATCTGAACCACTCGAATGGCTAAGTTGTTAGAGACTCTAGGCGGCACGACCTCCCCCTAGATGAGGCTAGGGAGGACCCCACGAGGACCGCCCGCCGCGAGCCCAGCACGGGCCGGACCCAGTGCGGGTCGGACCCAGCGCGGGCCGGGCCGCAAGCCGCGGGCCTTGCGTGGGCCGAGCCCAGCACAAGCCGAACCCAGTGCAGGTCATCCCCATGGGCCTGGATACCACTACGGGTCGGGTCGGACACACGGACGGTGTCGGGCGGGGTCGGTCCGACTGGGCCAGACCGGACCCGGACCCGCTTTGACCTATTTCCACTCTTTTTCCTGTGACTTGAGCTACAAGAATCCAATTGACGAACCATCTATGGTGACAAAATACTCTGAGGGAGGTGGGTCTTTTAGTATACCCCACTTGAGTTTTGGTCCTAGTTGGGGTATGACCGGGTTGGATCAAACATAAATCCAACCGGGGCTCAGAACGGAAATACCAATAACTCTCAGACCAGGCATCTGATTGACGCACCGTCTATCGCATTGGGTTTCTTATGGAAAGACGAGTATTTTGGATACATAAACTTGGTAATTCAAGTAAGTTGATGTATAGACACTTGGATTGGGGAGCGGATCCTCCCGGAATCAAGCATGCTTTGTGCAGAATCCTGTGGTCGGCTGTATT
This sequence comes from Viscum album, assembly GCA_963277665.1. Taxonomy (NCBI): domain Eukaryota; kingdom Viridiplantae; phylum Streptophyta; class Magnoliopsida; order Santalales; family Viscaceae; genus Viscum; species Viscum album. The sequence goes on along the minus strand of OY728153.1, from coordinate 1,542,888,139 downwards.
GTGATAAAGGGATCCTATGTGGGTTCGATAGGACCAAATACTATTCCAGGATCCTACATGGGTTTGACAGCTCCAACTACTATTCCAGGATCCTACGTGGTTTAGAAAACTCTGATTACTATTCCAAGATCCTACAAGGTTTTGACAACTCTGATTATTGTACCAGGATCATACGTGGGTTCGATAGATTAGATGATTCAGTGGCTACATCTAATCATCTCTATCTCTCTACATAAGTTGTATACTTGTGTCATTTGACCCTTGACTCTGTGTTGTTATCAATTAGTTATCTTTCTTTTTTCATGGAACGGGTTATGTTTGGGCTCCATATTTGGAGCAGGTTTCTATTTGATTACTAAGGTATATTTTTGGTCATATACCTAAGTAGGGTTGGATGATACTTTTTATGGTATTCTTACTACCGTGGTTTACCCTTAGTGTATTCTGGGAGACCTTCAAGGGTCTCTGTATCCCTACTACGTATCGTTATACTCACCCTTTCACGTGATTCGCCCACACCTTGTTGTGTCCTATGCAGATGACAGACAGTAGTGATCGAGGCTGAGAGAGACAGACGGGAGGTTGCTCAGAGCTAGACTTAGACGGGACATACCTTAGGGATGACTTAATCGAGAACTATGCCTACTCTTCAGGTAGTATTTTACGGTGGACAATCCAGTTGTTTTTTTCCCTTTTTCTTGTACTTGTACTTTAGTTGGGTTTTTATACCAGCACATTTAATTTCAGCACTGTTTACATTTTAGTACTCTTTTGGTTATCTATGGTTGTGTACAGTCTGTGTGAGTTTCACATTTAAAGTCAATGCCTTCCCTTTTCTCTGGGATATGCCTTTTTAGTGCTAGTCGCCTGCCCCTGGCCTAAGGAAGGCGGGCTTAGAGTAGTCGCGACACCAGCCCATGGACGAGTCATGAAAAATTGGTATTAAAGGAGTCGGTTCTACCGTAGAACATTGGACTCTGAAGTTTTAATGACAATAGTGTTAAGTGTTTTGGGTGTGGTTATTAGTTTAGGGAAATTTGTGTTGGTGTGGTAGCTGACATATCCATACACTAGGACTCTTACTTCTGACTTCCGACTCAGTGTAAGAAAACAATAATTGCGTGTGTCTTTCATTTAAAAACTTATCTTTGTGATCTCTTTGAGTCACCTCACCAGGTATAACTAATTGATCGTGGCGCACATGTTTCTTTTCTGGATTCCCCCACGTAGAGAGCCAGCCAGAGTTCCATGCTTTGTATGAGATGGCATCCCATCGAGTGATGAGGCCTCGTTAAATGGACCTATCACAATGGAGGCACCAGTGGTACCACTACCTGTTGGGCCACCGATGCCACCAGCCCCAGCAGTAGAGAGTGCACGCCGCCTGAGCCTGTTTCATGAGTTCCAGCGCCAGAGGCCACCTAGGTTTTGGGGTGAGATGGACCCGTAGGCAGCTAAGGATTTTCTGGAGGCTATGGTAAGAGTCTTCAGACTGGTATGGACACTAGATGACCTAATGGTGATCCTTTCCGCAAGTCTTCTTTAAGACGCAACATTCAGATGGTGGAGCCTAATGCTCTAGGTGCATGACGAGGTGACACTTCTCTGGGAAGACATTGAGAGCTTGTTTCGGGCGGAGTTTGTCCCAGCCACCCTACGTGCAGTGCAGATACAAAAGCTACATCATCTGTAGCAGGTTAACATGATGGTGTCACAGTACTCAGCGAGGTTCACCGACCTCACACGTTACTCCACAGATATAGTTCGGGAGCCATTATTTAGGTCCAGGACCTTCAAGCAGGGGCTAGGGCGAGATATTAGGGCTTTGATGATCTCTCTCAGCTTCTGGATGTAGGTGGAGGTGTTGGAGCGAGCCCTCATAGTGGAGAGTTTTCTTGATGAGGAGTCACTAGCAGCAAGACCCACCACCGGATTTCACGTAGCGGAGTCTTCTGCAGTTAGCAGAAGATAGATGTCATAGAGATCTAAGCGGACCAGGACATTTGGTGGACAACCTAAGGATACAGGTTTGGTAGTGTGAGGCACACGAGACCGAGCCAGTCATACGAGGAGAAGGAAGTGCTACGCATGTGACAGGCAGGGTCACATGGCTCGTGACTGTCCGACTTGTCATACAGATGATCATAAAATGGTCGAAAGGCCACCAAGGTAGAGACAGGTATTCAATCAAGGTAGTCCACAGGGTGCAGGTAGACGTGTCAGAGGAGCTGGTCGAGCAACTGGCTGTGGGCGATGTTTTGAGGTGTTATCTCCACCACCACCAGAAGTTCCACCCTGACCGCAGGGAGTAGGTGAACATGGGAGAGTTCAGCTCTTGGAAGCTGAGGCTTATGATCATGGTGCTCCGGATATTATTCGATGTACGATTTTTGTCTACTCCACCATAGTTGTTGTAATTATAGACACATGTGTCAATCAACCTTTCATTTCTACTGTCCTCGTTCAGAGTTTGGAGATTCTGACGGAGTCGTTGGCTCGATCCTTATGGATAGAGACTCCTACAGTAGTGGATTAAACAATTATGAAATGGTTCCAGCAGTGTGAGCATACTCTAGGAGGCGAGATCTTTTGCTGGGATCTCCTAGTAGAGGTTTCGAGGCCTTACGATGTCATCTTGGGTATGGACTGGTTATCTACAGTTCATGCTCAGAATGACTGTATTAGGTAGAAAGTGTGGTGTGTCTATAATGATGGGACTAGGTTTACCTTCGCTGACGAGAAGGAAGCCTTTCCAGTGTAGGATGGACTTACCAGAGGAGGGGGTAGCTGATTACTCATTAGTTGGCTAGACTTATCCTCAGAGCAGTTGATGTGCAGAGTCCGAGCTATCCTGTTCTGGTGGATAGTATGCAGATGTTTTTTCTGATGAGGTGTCAAGACAACCTCCTCATAGACAGGTAGACTTTTACATCGACTTGTATCCTGGGACAGCACTGATATCTACGCCAGTATATCAGATGGCTCCCACGGAGCATCGTGAGATGCAAGTACAGCTGGGGGACTTGTAGGGAAAGGGGTTCATCAGACCCAGTGTTTCACCATGGGAAGCCCCAATTTTGTTCTCCATGAAGGCGGACTAGAGTTTGAGTCTCTTTGTGGATAACCGGCACCTGAACCAGATGATCGTGAAGATCAAATATCCACTTCTGAGGATTGATGACCTCTTCGATCAGCTAAAAGGAGAAGGTTGGTTCTCAAAGATAGACCTCTGATCGGGCTACCACTAGCTCAGATTATAGGATGAGGATGTGCAGAAGACGGATTTCAGATGTCGGTATGGACACTATGAGTTCCTGGTTATGTCATTCAGTGTAACCAATGCACTGGTTGTGTTCATGGGACATATGAACTGGATCTTCCAGCCATACCTTGATCGCAATGTGGTAGTCTTCATCGATGCCATTCTGATCTACTTGACTACTGAGGAGGAGCATTCCTATCATTAGAAGATTGTACTGGACACACTCTGAGAGCACCATCTTTATGGTATGCTCTCAAAGTGCCTGTTCTGGATCTTAGAGGTTCACTTTTTGGGACACGTCATCTCATAGGCTTGAGTTTTTGTGGATCCAGCAAATATTGAGGTTGTGCTAGCTTGGGAGCCACCCAGGAGTATAACAGAGGTATGGAGTTTATTTGGTCTGGCTGATTATTATCGGAGAATTGTGCCAGACTTCTCGAGATTTACAACACCCTTATTGGTGTTGATGAAGAAGGGGAAACCCTTCGTGTGGTCAGAGAGGTTTCAGTGGAATTTTCAGGAGTAGAGGCAGAGGCTGACTAGTGCAACCATCTTGAGGATACCGGAGGAGGGCGTTGGGTACGTGTCCTACTGCGATGCATCAAGGATAGGGCTCGGATGCGTTTTGATGTAGGAGTGAGCAGCGATAGCTTATGGTTCTCTTTAGCTGAGACAACATGAGAAAAAATACGCTACCCATGACGTGGAGTTAGAAGCAGTTGTCTTCGCCTTGAATATGGGGCGACACAATCTGATGGGTGAGTGTTTCACAGTCTACTCTAACTACTAGTGTCTCAGGTATATCTTCTCACTGATGGACCTGAACCTGAGATAGTGGTGTTGGCTAGAGTTCCTCCAGGAATATGATTTTGATATAGTCTATACTCCTGGGAAGGGGAATGTTGTAGTAGATGCTCTTAGTAGGATATCAGGTATTCAAATGCTAGGGTAGGTGACTGAGAAGCTGGCTACATTGTAAATTTCTTATGTGGACTGAGATGGAGCAGCTTTCCAGCAGTCTCTTATAGTCACACTCCCACTCCTTCAGAGATTTAGGGAGGCGTAGCATGGAGATGCTGACTGCGAGGCTCGACATGCATAGATATCCATAGGGTAGGAACCTTATGCATTTTCTATAGGTGGGGAGCACTTCATCCTCTTAAGAGGACATACCATGGTACCAGCATTGCTTTAGGAGGTATTGTTGAAGTCGTTCCACAGATCACCTCTAGCGGTACATCCAGGTGTGGTGAAGATATACCAGGACCATCAACGACAGCACTGGTGGATAGGTATGAAGAAGGGAGTAGCAGAGTTCGTCTCTCGATGCCTCACTTGTCAGCAAGTGAAGGCGGAGCACCAGGTACCGGTAGGCCAAGCTCAGCCTTTAGAGGTCCCAGAGTAGAAGTGGGATGGGATATACATGGACTTTGTGATAGGACATCCACATACATCCAGGGGACATGACTCGATTTGGGTGATCATCGACCGACTCACCAAGTCGGCCCACTTCCTACCGATCAGAGAGCAAGGTTCAGTAGATAGCTTGGGACACCTCTATGTATAGTATATTTTGAGACTACATGGGGTACCTTTGAAAATTTTCTCTAATCATGATGCATGTTTCACTTCCTGGATTTGGAAGGGGTTGCAGGAGGCTTTCAGGATGCAGCTTCATCTGAGCACCACATTCCATATTTAGAAGGATGGCCAGATTGAGAGGACCATTCAGACTCTCGAAGACATGCTACATGCATACGTCCTCAACTTCAGCTGCAGCTGGGAGGACCACTTACCTTTGGTGGAGTTTTCATACAATAACAACTATCACACCACCATCGGGATGGCACCTTTTGAGGCCTTGTATGGTTGACCTTTCAGATCGCCACTGTGCGGGACAGACCCCAGAGAGTCAGCACTAGTGGGACCAGAGATGGTTCATGCTACAACGGAGAAGTTGCAGATCATCCAGGAGTGGATGAAGATTTCACAAAGCATGATGAATTCATATGATTATAGGAGGTGGAGACCTTTGGAGTTCGAGGATGGTGACCACGTCTTTCTATGGGTCTCACCACGATGAGGGCTGTGGAGAGTTGGCCGAGGTGGAAAGTTATCTCCGAGATTCATCGTACCTTTCCAGGTCCTTAGAAGAGTACGCGAGGTGGATTACCACCTGGCTCTTCCATATTAGTTGCAATGGGTAGCCGACGTTTTTCATGTATCCCAAATGAGAAGATACATGGATGATCCTACTCACATCATAGACCGAGGCTAGCTTGACATTGACGATTTGGCGACTATTTCGGAGGTTCTAGTAGAGATTGAGGATCGATAAGAGAGAGTCTTTAATGGGTAATCAATACCTCTGGTGCATGTGTGATCGATGCATGAGAACCTCTAGGAAATCACATGGGAGCAGGAGGCTCATATTTGTGCTTAGTACCCCCACTTTTTTACTAGTTTTGGAGTTTTGGATTTCGGGGACGCAAAGCTCTGAGGTGGGGAGAATGTAAAGACCCAAAAATCCATGTAATTTTTGTTAAATTATATTGAAAATTCTAAGTCTACGGTTTCTTATGGAACGTAATTCTGAGGCCTGAAGTGGCTGGAATGTTTTTTCCGAAGTTTCTATGTATGTTTAGTGAACTTAAGAGTAGTTTTTGGTATCTTTTATACTGGTGCTCGGAATTTAAATCTGAGGGCACTGTTGAACACGCAATGCCATTGATTGGTTAAGGGGGCCTTTACCTTATCTATGTTTGGTCGTGAACAGATGTTGGTTTTACAGCCTTTCATGGAGGATAAAAAAAGGTTGGAATAAAATAAAATTTTTTAAACTTAAATTTTATTTTATTTTAATCTTATTTAATTAAAGTGGGGTACACCCAAACTATACCCCCACTTTAATTCTTTTCAACCCCCCCCCCCCCCCCCTCCTTCGTAAAATGAAGTGATTAGGGGGAGACTCCTAAAATTGATATGTGTTTTCCCTCCTTTGGACGTTTCGGGAATTGGTGTTTTGGATGTTGGAGGAAACCTTGGAAGAAGAACTCTTCTTCCGCCAATGATGAACATCTTCTTCTTTTTTTATCTCCTACCAAAGAAAGGGAGGAAGCACCGTCCTTGAATAATGTCGATGATGTCATCCTCAACTTCTTCATCTTCTTTACCGATGTCAACGAATCGTAGGGGTTCGACCTTTGTTGTCTATTTCTAGTTCTTCGTTTTCCTTCGTGGATTAAGATTCGATGCCGCATGTTATCACTCTAACATGGAGGGTGGGGCTGAATGAAAATGACCCGACCCCTAGGCTTTACTCTTTGGATTTGGCACTAATCACGACATGAGTCTGGGTTGAGCGATTTTCATCAACGATTGTTGCGGATTGAAGGAAACGTCCCGAGGATTGCGTGACTACTTCGAGAATGAGAATTGGGCCATCAAAACTCGTTCGGTGACCTGCGGAAGGTTCATAGGCAGTTGTAACGGAAAACCGACACCTGTAGAATGAAGGGAAGGGCGGAAAACACTCCGCCCGGCCACATGGATGGCTTCTGTGCAACCACATCACCGAAGGAGAGGTTCGTGGTTGACGGGTCGCGGCGGTGTAGCGGCAGTGCAGTGGCGGCTGGCGCAAGGCTGGCCATGAGAAGAACTGGCAGCTCCAGCCACCGGATTTCTGGGGAAGTAGAGGTGTAGCATGCACTGGACGGTGGAGAAAGGGGTCGCGGCCTTGGCCATGACAATGGAAGATGAGCAGCCGGCAGAGCCCGCTGCTGGAGGAGGCACAACCCAACCACGCCACGCAGGAGGTGGTTGGCCGCTCATCTAGAAGGGAACAACAGGACCTACCATGTGGGTCCCGTGTGACACGGATTGGTGCCACGTGGCACTCGATCTGAACTCCACAAAAGGCTAAGTCGTTCAGGCCTCTAGGGGGTGTGGCCTCCTCCCTAGATGTGGCATGGGCAGACCCCATAGGGACCACCACCTGCGGTCCCAGCGCAGGCCGGACCCAACGTGGGCGAGACCCAGCGTGGGTCGGGCCGCCAGTCGTGGGCTAAGCGTGGGTCGAGCCGAGCGCGGGTCGGACCCAGCGTGGGCCAGCCCCAGAACGGGTCGGACCCAGAGCGGGTCAGGCTGCCCCTGAGGGCTGGGTCAGACCAACGGAACAGGCCAGACCCCCCCCCCTGTCCGGACCTGAGTCGGGTTGGGTCGGTCCGACTGAGCCGGACTGGACCTAGACCCACTTTGACATGTTTCCACTCTTTTTCCCGTAACATGAGCTACGGGTGCCCAATTGACGAATAGTCTATGGTGACGGAATCCTTGGAGGGATATAGTTCTTTTGGTATACCCCACTTGAGGTTTTCACGTAATTGGGGTATGGCTGGGTTGGATCGAATGTAAATCGAACTGGGCCCTCGAAACAGATATGCCAATAACTCTCAAACTAGGTGTCTGATTGACGTGTCATCTATCGTGTTGGTTTTATTATGGAAAGATGGATATTTTGGATACATCAACATGGGACTTCATGGATGTTAATGTATAGACAGTTAGCTTGAGGAGCACACACTCGCAGAATCAATTGTGCTTTGTGCGGAAACATGTGGCTGGTTGCATTGTGATAAAGGGATCCTACGTGGGTTCGACCGGACGGACTACTGTTCGAGGATCCTATATGGGTTCGACAACTCTGACTACTGTTCCAGGATCCTATGTGGGTTCAACATCTCTGATTACTATTCCAAGATCGTATGTCAGTTTGACACCTCTGATTAATGTTCTAGGATCCTACGTGGGTTCGATAGAGTAAATGATTCAGGGGCTACATCTAATCATCTCTATCTCTCTACATAAGTTGTATACCTGTGTGAGATGATCCTTGACTCTATATTGTTATCAAAGATTTTTCTTTCTTACTTCGTGGAATGGGTTATTCTTGGGCTCAAGAGTTGGAGTCGGTATGTATTTGATTACTTAGGTATATGTATGGGCATATACCTAAGTAGGGTTGGATGATACTTTGTGATTATATTCTTACTACTTTGGATTACCCGGAGTGGATTTTGGGAGACCTTCGGGGGTCTTGGGTTCCCTACTAAGTATCTTTATACTCTCCCCTACATGGGCTTCGCCCGCACCTTGATGTGTCATGTGTAGACGACGGACAGAAGTGGTTGAGGCTGAGAGAGACGGACGGGAGGATGCTTGGATCTGGGCTTAGACGGGACATACCTCAGGGACGATTTGATCGTGATTTGTACCTACCCATCAGGTAGAATATTCTGGTTGATGATCCAGGAGTTTGTTTACCTTTTTCATGTACTTTTACTTAAGTTGGGTTTGTATACTGGCCCATTTACTTTTAGCACTGTTTACATTTTTAGTACTTTTTTGGTTATCTCTGGTTATGTACAGTCTGTGTGAGTTCTAGGTTTAAAGGCAATGCCTTTCTTTTTATTTGGGATATGCCTTTTTGGTGCTAGTCTCCATCTCCTGGCCTAAGGAAGGCGGGCTTGGGGTAGTCATGGCATGGGCACGTGGACGGGTCGTGACATATTTCACTTAGTTTTTTTTTCAAGATGGTAATTGATCGTGAAATCATAATCTTTTAAATGTTAAATTTATCTTCTCTACCTCATGTTCAATTCATTCTGAGTAAATATATACTCCAATCATCATGGTCAGTATATATTTCACATTTGGATCCTTATAAATGATACCTCTAAATTTTAAAAGTTAAAACCATATCTTCTAATTCCAAATCCTATGTTGGATAATTTAACTCATAAGGGTTCAGTTGTCTTGAATCATAAACAAATACCTAATCATTATATATCAAAACACAACCATGTACCTTCAATAAAGCATCATTAAAGATGAAAAATTCATAATTTCTAGATGGATGGGGAAAATTGGATCATTAACATATATCTTCATTTGTTACTATAAACAAACATCTCATTTATTAGTGTGAATAAATTATTATTATTTTTTGTTATTTTAGTTAGAGGGCTTGATAACCGTGCAATGTTTTAATAAATCATCTGTAATAACCTACTAATCCAAAAAATCAATTAATCATGTAAAATTTTTTGGACTTGTACATTCATCAAAAACTTTTTTAGGTGGGATCAACTGTTATTCCATCATTTTTTTAAAATATTCCCAATAAAAGAAATATATTTCCAATAAAATCACATTTTCCAAAAAATTATAACTTATTATCTTTGAGAGGTTGTGAGAAAATACATAAATTTTTTTCATGATCCTCGTAACATTTTTAAAAGACCAAAATATCATAAATAAAAACATCAAAAACCATATCTAAATATTCATGGAATATTATATTCAAAATATCCATGAGTACAGTAGGGGAATTTTTCAAACCAAAGGGCATGACTGCAAACACATAATTACCATATATTGTACAAAAAGATATTTTTATAATGTCATACTCATTAATCTTCAGTTGATGATACACAAATCTCAAGTCAATATTGTAAAAATACATATCTCCCCTTAGTTGATCAAATATGTCTTTGATATGAGGAAAATTATACTTATTCTTAATAGTAATGTTATTTAGAGCTATATAATCAGTGAAAAGTATCATTAATACATCTATATTTTTAACAAAAAAATAAGAGAACCTCATGTTAAAGTGATAGGATGAAATAATCCTTTATCAATATACTCTTTCAACTAAATTATCAATTTAAGAAGTTACACATGAGTCATTTTATAATGGTGTTTTAAAATTGGATTATCATTTGGAACTAATTTATTAGTAAATTCAACATACCAATCAGAAGTAAAACTATGAAACTCATCATGAAAAAATCCACGTATAAATTTACCATTGGTACATCATTAATATGAACAGATACCTTATTTTCAACAATATGATCAAGATGACTTTCATTTTCATCTCTTAATAGCTTCTCATCTTCAAGACTTGTAATTAATTGAATAGGTTTGTTCTTTTATAGAAACTAAAAATATATGAAAAACAAATATTTTATCTTTATAATAAATCTTAGCATGATAAATAGAAATCAAATCCATACCTAAAATAACATCAAACTCTACTAATGAAAAAACCGCAATGTTTTCATTTAATGTATTTCCACAGGAAACAATAAGAAGATTTTTATAATTCCTTTTTACTGTAACATTTCCCCATGGTGTTTTAATAATAAGTTCAAGACTCATATCATTAGGTGAAAATTCCAATTTACCAAAACATTTCATAGAAATAAATGAATGTTTAAACCCCATATCAAACAAGACAAGATAAAAATCTTAGTAAACAAAAAAAGAACCTGATACCACTATATTGGATGGCCCAAAATCTACTGACATATTCATAAAGGATCTCACTACACCTTTCTATATATAATAAGTTTTATTTCCATTATTTGGATATTTCTTTAGGAAGGTATTTTCAAAATGACCCATCTCACCACATTTAAAACACATTATATTATTCTTATTAGCATTAATCTTAAGATTATAATCATTAAAATATTTATCCATATGTCTAAACATACCACATCAAAAAAACTTCCCAATTTTGTTATTTCATTCCCTGGGGTCCTTTTTTACCACACTTTTTACAAACTAGAAACTGGACATTCATAACTTTAGATTTCATTTATTTATTCATACCAATTTCCTGCCATTTGGACCTTTTCGTGGATTTTTTTCAAAAGAGATGTGATCATTGTAAGACTCCATTTATACACTTTCAGTACATTATACAAGTTTCTCAAAACTTTTGAATTCACAAGATGCCAACACCCTTCGATATCTTGCCTTCAATCTTGAGTATAAATGTCTGATTTCTCTATTGCGATTATAAATAAGAATTGGAGTGTACCTTGAATCAGGTCAAATTTTCTTCAACCACAAATATTCAATACTTATCATTTTATTTCAATTCAAGTAATTTATTTTCCATCCTCATCTGAACCACATTAGGAAAACATTTTTCAAGGATAATATTTTTAAATTCATCCCATTCGAAGGCATCAATCTCCTCACTGTCCCTGATAATCTTGACCATGGACCACCACTAATTATCAACACCATCACAATGATAAATGAAAATATTATTCCTTTGATTATCTGAACACCCCATGACATCAAATATCTTTTCAAGGGATTTAATCCACACTTCAGCAATAATAGGTTCAGAATATCCACTAAACGAATGTGGGTGTTTCCTCATATAGTGTGCCACTATCATCATGTTCCTTTTTGGTAGCTCAAGTTGTTTTATTACATGGATTACACAACCATTTATAGTCTTCTTCAACTGAGGAATTACTATCCCAATCTATTCAGTTCCAATTTCCCCCATTCCCTATATAGTATTAAGAGAGAAATCATCCTCTTAGTTTCATCCAACTTCATCTTCCTCCATTATTCGGGGGAAAACTATTCTGAACAGACATCTCTTAGATGAAGAAACATGGTAGTATTTAAATTCAATATCATTTTAACATAATGTAACAACCATTTATTTTATTCTATTAACATCATCAACACCCTAAAAGTTATCTAAACCGTGCTCTGATACCAACTTTCATGTCATATCCTTAATCATTACATAACCTAGTAATTTTTTTTCAAATTCACTTCTTTACATTCCGAATAGAATTTTCAGTTTATAGATTTATAATGTTAGGACATAATCCATACATATAAACCCTAAAGAAAAGAAATTTGGTACTATGAAAATAGTATCCATTTCTTCCATTGTAAAAATGTTTTCATAAAAACAATATAAGTATTCATGAAAAGTATTCTCAACATTTATCTTCAATTATACTTTTCTTTTACCCATCATTAAACCCTATGGAAAACATTTTAAAACTTAGGATGAGAACCAGAAGCACTGTAAGGGATATAAATACAAGGAGAAAAACTGGTAGTACATGGATATTTATAAGCGTATGAAATATTTTTTATGAACACATACTTATCAACAATAAACGATCATATACATAATTTGTTAAAACCTAATATTTCCAAAAAAACATATAAAACATAAATATTATTCCATAAATATAACATGGGGAATTAATTACTTAATATTTTAACCATCGCGGATATCATATTATTTGATACCCTCACAAATAACTTATAATGTAACCCTCATGGCTACCCTATGATGTAACCCTCATGACTACCTTATGGCGTAACCATCATAGTTACATTGGGAGTAACCATATAGTCAATATAAAACATAAACATACCCACTGAATTGGAGATAGATATTGGTCCCACCATTCATCATAAACAATTACCAAACATAGTCATAAAATAAGAATAATTAGATTATATAAATCATTCTTTAGAAAATAGATAGGAAATTAACAGTGGACATTTTTAAAAAAAATACCCTTATAAATATCCTATATTTGAACTGAGAGTAGATAAAAAGAATGGAATATTTTAAAAACTTTAATCCCACATAATAAAACATAATATAATCAAAATTAATTTCATAAATAATCTTAGTACAATATAATTAATAAAGTAGCCAGTTAGCCCAAAGAATGGAAATTGGGTCATGAATTCCCTTACCTCGATTTCATCTTACTTCAAACGTGTTCAAACATAATGTATAATGTTATAATTATTGTTATTAATATGAACATATTAATATTTATAATTAATTATATGATATTATCATACCATATTTCAACCCATTTATTAATATCTTTTTATTTTCATTGTTTTGGATCCTTTTATTTCACTGTTTCCATGGTTGGATCATTATAGATTTTTTGTCAAAAGGAATAAAAACACCAGAATTTAAATTAAATTTTATTAATGAAATTATATAATATTTAATGGTATTATATATCAATTTGGATATATATGGTTTTAGGATGAATCATTAGATAAAATACTTATGATGAATGCCAGTTTATTTTGGTGAATTTTGATCATTACAACCCACTTTTGTCTTATTAATTATTATTATATATAGACACTGATTATATATCATAATATGAAATATAATTTGGATAATACAATATTACTTAAATATATTAAATGTTTAATTATAATCATTAAGGTGTTAATGTAAATTAAAAACACATTGTCCACGATGTTGGTAAATCAACACATCAGAGATGATTTTTTTATTTTTTGAATAAAAGTGGTAGGAGAAGAAGTATAACAATGAATTTATTCATAATAATAATAAAATTACAGTATATATAACATTAATGAGTTTTCCTGACACTTTTATAAGTTTAGGTGAATAGAGTATAATAAAAGAGAAAGAATTGAAAAGAAAGTAAAATAAAATGAAAGGGGATTTTACCTCTTGATTTCTCCTCCTTGAGAACCTACTTAAAGACCTTTATTTTGTCCTTCTAGTGAGAATATAATTCCTTGGACTTTGATAATAGGTTTGGGAAGGGATTTAGGTAGATATTAAGCAATATATAAGGCTTTGAGGTGTGATGGTAAAAGGTGGTGAAGGGAGGTATTTATAGTGGATGAGAGGGGTGTTTTCTCATTATTACTTTCATTAGATTATTAATTTGGAAAAATTATATGAATAGTTTCATTATTATCATAAAATATATTTGAATAATAAAGTATATTTCTGGATTTTGGAATTACATCAGCCTTACATCATCTATGACTCAATAAATCATGTGGTTAGCCTATAACATAAATTACTGTATTTCACTATTAATAAAACAAATCAAGTACTTCATAAAAACACCAAAAAATTACCCCATACAATTTTTGATGTGTAGAATTTAAAAATGAACTCAAATTTGGAAAATAATTTTATCAATATGAGAAATTTAATTTGTAATTAATATCATAATTTATTCTAAAAATACCAATTTTAAAAATATAACTGATTTTTTAAAACGTTAAAAAATTAATTAAGGTATAATAAAATTATATTATATTAATATGAAAATAAAATAATAATTTTTGAATCTATTTTATGAAAATATTTTTTAAAAATAATTAAATTATTTATGATCTTATAAATAAAAATGTGTGTGTCATAAAAATACCGACACATAATTCATAATTTTTGAAAAATTTATTTACATATTCCATGATATAAATATATAAGGATTACACTTATAAGATACAAAAATTTTATTAACACTATCATATATGAGATTACAATTCTATTTCCTAGATTACTATTCCTAAAGTTCATGTTACTATTTGTAATGGCATGTTACTATTCCATCAGTATAAATTTATTAATTCCACTTATATCATTATATTTTTGTAATTAATTTGACTATTTAATTATATAATGAAAATAAATTAATTAATAAGTACCTAGATTCTTACATAAATAATAGAAACTGATTATATTTAATCATTATTTTGAGAATAATTTGGTTGGAATATATTATGGTCAAATAATTCCATTTAAATAAACACATGCACATTAAACATAACCATGGGTATTATAAATAATTGATTAATCACATCGAATATCAATAACTAAATTCATAATGATTTAATAAATTGTGATGGATATCTAAAATATACAATCGAGGTATTATTAAAATAAATTTAATATTATTGTGTCATTTTCCCAATAAATCTATATAAATTGGTAGGCCACAGAAAAACCCCAATCTAGTTTGTCACATGAGATATACCGATGCATCAAGGGGATCCAGCAGTCCCTTCCCATCACTTACTATGTACAATAAATTCCTCATATGAATAGGATAAAACGTAATGCATATAAAAATTAATATTCAATCTAGTGTATGAAATTTAAATATTTTTTTCATTCAATAAAAATGATAATGAATCTATAAGAGTAAATTTAATGGAATTAACATAGTACATCCCTAGTCAATGTTATCTGATATTATCCAGAGAAAAAATAAAGAAGGTTTTATTGGAATATATCGCAAATAAAACATAATTAACCTAATTTGATGTCTTTATAGGTTTAAAATGATTTTTTAATATCACTTGCAACATTCCGTGAGGAAAATAATATTTCATTGAATATAACCCTTTTATTTAAACATTGAAAATCCATAAAATATTGTCAAAATTATTTTATTAGGAAATTTCATTAAAAAACTATGAATTTCTAGAATATTAGGGAAAAAATAATTTCAAAATTAACCTTATAAATATACCATGTAATATTAAAATACATTATGTTAATGATAGTGGGTAATTCCACACATATCATATAAGCTAAAAATAACATTCTTTTTGAACTTTAATATAGTTTGAAAAGATATTTTTTTTGTAAAATAATAAAACTATTACATTCATAACAATCTGTAAAAGTTAAAATAAATTTCATAAAAGTTTTACTTAATCATATGGATAATGTGAAAACATTTTTTAAAACCTTGTTACAAAACATTGTTTTTTTTGAAAAGAGAGAAATAAATTAGGATTTTCATAAAAATGTTTTCTTAATTATTTGAAGTACTAAAGTGAGATATAATGTAAATATCACTTGAAAAATATAATCAATAACAAGAGTGTATGAAAATATTTTGATTTTAGAACATAAATTACAAATATTTACTCTATGGAAACATAATCAAAACAATCCATAATAGTGATGAAATTGGGAAATGACCCTTACCACTTAGGTGGATTTGGTATCATAATACCCATGAAAGAAATAATATTAAATGAAATATTAAATAACATGAAGATAAATTCATTCATGATATAAATTAAAAAATTTAATATATACACCATAAATAAAGAATTATGTTGTGAATATGGTGTATGTATCATGGAAGTAAAAGTGAGATGAGAAACCCTTACCATGATTCTGACCCATCTTTCATATTCTTCATCATCCTGTATAATAAAATTATGATAATTATTTAATTTATTAATGAAAATTACATGTTTAGTATTCATTTTATTTAACTTTTTACCATTTTATTTATGATTACTTAATGAATTTTTATTATGTTAGATGTTTCAATGATATTTGGATTATATGTCAAAAATTACATTGGTATGATGAATATGGTCATAGAGACCATTGTTTAAATAAATCTAGAATATAAATACTTAAATAATTATCATATTTATACATAAACGTTATCTTAAAACCCAACTACGAAATATATTTTTGAAAAATGAACTAGTTACAATCCTTGAGTGGGTAGGAAATATGTATGATTGGGTAACGTTTCCATTTTTCAATGATTGTTATAGAATGAAGTAAAGATATATTTTCAATTTATAGAGTGATAAAAATAATATCATATATAACATATTATTTCATTAAATTTACACACACACACACACATATATATATATATCATCCATGTGGTTTTTGATGAAAAGGGATTCATATTGCTTTGTGAAGGCGGTCATCCACACATACATGAATGATGTTATCATTTTTTAGTGCATGAATGAAAATGATATATTATATTTTTAGAATGATTGATATGTAATAAAGATAATAATTATTTCATTTATATCACATATATTAATTAAAATTATAATTTTTACCTTCCATGTAAATCATTTGGAAAAAATGAATGACATAATTTCGCAAGGTGGTGGTTCGTCATACACCCGAGGGACGTTATCGTATCAATTATATAATGGACAGTAACATATTATATAAGATATAATTACTAAATAGGTATAATTATGTCATAAATATTCTATATATTTTTATATCCATAATAATACCCAGCCAAAAGAGGTGGTAATGGAAGAAATATTGATATCGGTTCATAAGGCACTAGTCCATCATACAAATGAATGATGATTTTGTAACCCATTTTATGTAAGAGGGTATTGTTGTAGTTCATTAAATTTACCAAAACAATATCCATAAATGGATTAAAACTAGGCGATTGTATCATAATTGGTTATTATGAATTAATTTAGGTGGAGGAAGAAACAATAAAAAACATATAGTTATGAATTTTATCTACTCTCAAACCACCTCTATATAATTATGCCTAATTTATTCCTAGAATGTATTTATGAAAAAAAATTATTATATTATTAGGGGATATAATATGGGAATTAATTTGTTTTGGAATTTTTAGATGAAAATGTACAGTGTGAAGAACCGAGGAGAATGGGTGACATTTTGTAAGTGAGGTGAGTGGAACAAATGTATTGTTTGAAAAAAAGATGTTTCCACATTTTGTTTCAAGAAAAAGGGTCAAAATTGGATTATTATAGATTAATAAACATTATATAGTACAAATATATACATAAAAAGGTTTGAGAAAGGTTTTTAGGTCATTTTATCTCTTATATATTAAGTTTAACCCCCCCCTCCACTCAGTAAACCCATTTTTACCTCCACTACAATAAATGTTTTTTACTATTTCAAATATTCATTATGGTTACTAATTAACATGATATTATAATTTAATTTAATCTATTTTTATTCTATTTATTTAAAAAAATTCAAATCCCATTCATGACATTTGAAAATTTTAATTTTAAGTTAATCCCGTTGACGTGACTAGAAAATAGGTCTTTAAAGGGGAAAAGTTCAATAGTTTATAAAGTTTTTATATTTGTTTTTTAAAAGATAATGGCTCTAATTACCTAAATTATATGAATAGATATATATTTTGACTTTATAAATTTTTTTTATCAAACTGATGTTTTCAATAAAAATTTATTATTTTTCACTATTCATAAAAAATGAAACTTTCTGGAGAAATAACAAAAATTCACCCTACGCTAATTTTTATATGATGATTTTAAAAACTAATTTTATGTTTTAAAATAAATATTCTTAAGTGTAAAAAATTAATTTTAAAAAAATTTCATAAGGCATGAGTAATAAGACTTCCAAAAAATATATTATTTCATAGAAAACAATGCTTTCACTTTCAAATAATTCTTTTTGTATTTATAATAATTATGTAAACATTTAATTTATTGTATTCATGTATAAAAAATAAAATTCTCATAATTTAGTTCATAATATTCACACCCTCCATCTTAATGGATCATTCATAATTTTCATGTTTAAATAATAATATTTTAATACATTATCATGTTTTTTTCAAACTCGGTGTTGTGTTCATTGCATTATATAGAAGGGATTGATTTTATTTGACAATAAATAAATAATTAATTTTCATGGTGTTATATTATCTTCTAGTTTTTTTGTGTCACACACTCTATCGAACATGTTGTTTCTTTCTAAAATCTTGGGTTGTTATAGAATACATGCTTAATTCCTAATAATTGAATAAAAGTTAATGTATTTCCAATAAAAAAAAATTTACAGGATACATGAAATAAAGTATCTTGAATAATCTCGAAAATTAACCCTAATATAATTTTGAAATCATGAATCCAAGAGTTAATCCTTTTTAATATTATTTTAATTATAAAATCTAGGAAATTAACATCAAAATATTACTATATAATATATGTTAAAAAAATAATTTATGATTAAAAAATCAATTATTATAAGTGATTTTATTTATATATTTATTTATTTCATAATTCTTATATGATCAAAATTTAATTATCATTGCAAGTAGATCATTTAAATTTTATAGAAAATATTCTTCTAATTAAGTACAATTAATATTTTGAATATATAATTGATAAAAATATTTAGTTATGATTAATTAAATACACTCTGTTTATAATGTTGTTCAATAACCATTTTTTATTTCGAAAATCATTATCATTAGAATTTATTCACTATTTTCAGATAATAAAAAAATATATATATGAGTAATTCTATATTTAAACAAAAAAATCAAATATTCCTCAATGTTATTTTATTTTAAAAAATCTTACTTAACATTTTTGAGAGGATATTATTAGAGTAGTAAAATATGTACACATAATTTCAGGAAAACCATTTATAAATAAAAATAACTTTTTTGTAAATTTAAAAATAATTTTAAAGTATTATTTTATATTAAAATAATATTTTAGTAGTTATTTTATCAATTTTTGCATAAAAAATAGGTGAAAATACTTTTAATTTTTATATATTACAATGTTATGATCATTAAAGAATACATCATAATTTTAAACATTTATAATATAATGACTAAATTAAAATTAAAATGATCAAATGTACCTATTAATAATAATTAATTAGTTATCAAATAAAACTATACATGTAAAAAAGAATCATCATTACTGTAAAATATATTTTTTAAAAAAAATTAACAAATTAAAATTAATTTTACTATAGTTAATATTTTGAAGAAAAACAAGTAATGAAAAAACCTTAGGTGGTAAATATTTAAATAAATTATTATTTAATATAATTTTATAAAATATAAAATAAAAGAATTTAATATTTATATATTTAATTATAGCTAATATTTAGGTAGCCCAAAAAAACTTATTTCATCCAATCTTTTTATCACCCTATTAATAGGAATGCTAAATATCTTATCAAAATAGCATCATCAGTGAATCCATTAATTTTATGGTGTCACATAACATCAATAAATTTTATAGTTGACTATGATTTCCATTATTTTTTAATCCTCAATATTGACCCATATTTTGGATGATTATAAATATAATTTAATTTAGGTCAATATTTTTTTCCACGATCAATTTCTTTATTTCTCTTGGAGGAACTCCATAAGTTTATGAAATTCTATAATACATTATTTTCATCTCTCATGGTATTCCTTATGCCTCAAAAATTATGTTTCCCAACTCCACATTTACTAAACTAGGTGCCTGATTTTGTATCATTACAATTTGGTTCCATAAAATATAGTTATCAATCATGGGGTTAAACTATAGTTTTTGATTATGATCCATGACCATTGATAAAGTTCATATAGATCATTTAAAGGATATAAAATATCCATTGACACAGAAAAACACCCATTCACTTGGAGGATAAAAACTAAAAATAGAAATAGAATAGAAATGAATGAACCAATAAATCATCCCTATATCGTTTTTCCCAATTTCCCTATATCTTATGAAATTGTGAAAGAAAATATTTATCCAATAATATTTATATCATGTGGTCATCGGTTAGAGGTTAAAATTTTATTGCATGAAACTAAATCATAAAAAACTATTCTGGAAATTGAATATACCAAGGTCATTGCACAGGGATCAATGTGAGACTATATCTAATAAATACTTCATAATCATAGTTAAAATAAGTTTCAATGAAACAAAGTTAAAAAAATTGAACAAAAATAAAGTTTAAAATAAAAAAAGTTAATAATTTCATAAATTGTAAAAGAATAATCTAAAAGAAAAAATAACGGATACATTTGAAACATTTTCATTTCTAATATTGTGATTTCATTCCATTATAGAGTAAGATGGTCCAATATATGTGAGACTCCTTGAAGGTAATTAATCCCACATTGATGGTTCTGAAAAAACTTCCTAAATTCATTCAATTATTATGGTAAATTTAATAAAATATAATTGAGGTTCCTTATAATCTATCTCAGATGTAATTAATGAATAAATATGACTCTTGTGATTATATGAATTTTGAAATGGGCTAAAAAACAAGGATTTTTGAACTTTTTCAATTACTGAACTGGTCATTTTTAGAACTGAGATTCACAATTATATTTTAAGGGTGGGAATGCTTAAAATTGATTTTTTGGACTTGGATAAAGCCCATTAGGATTAACTGGGTATCTATAGTGGTTTTGAGATAGGAAGACCTGAAATATATCAATTTTTAAGGACAGAAGACGGCACACGGTTGGCACACATTCTGATAAACTGTGTGTCCCACAGCAGGTAACTGTGTGACCTTTTTCTAATGGGATGGAGATGTTTCACACAGTCCATGCATGGTTATCCAAGCCATGCACCTAGCCTCTGTGGGGTTCTCTAAATGTCTAGTGGAGGACACAGAGTTAGCATACGGGTTTCCAAACCATGCAGCTTAACCATGCAGGAAACCCAGTTTTTAGAAATTTATTTATTTTTTAAATTAATTTAAAATTAAAATTAAAAATCTAATCTAATATCTCTTACAACCCCTCTCTTCTCAACCCATAGTGTGCAACACCGCCAAAGGGGTTCTCCGTTTATTTCATGACCCTCCATACTTACAACCTCTTCTCCATCTTCGATTTCTCAAGGATTTCCACCGAAACATGGTCCGAAAAATCATGGTTGGTCTCTCTCCCTTGTAATGATTCTTTGTTTTAGCCTATTCTGGCTTCAACTTTACCCTATTGTTTTAGACCAAACATAGGGTCAGGTGTAACTTGGTTATTTTTTGTTTCTTCCTTTAATAGGGTGCGCAAGAGTCCTCTCGGGTCTTGTTCTTTCATGTTCTGACAACAACCACCAAAGGTGATGCAGTTCGGGTCGTTTTGGTTCATCGCCTTTGTTTCGAGGTAAGTTTGTGTTCATCCTATTTGGTTTTCACCAATTTAATTAGAATCTTTTTGTGTTTTAAGGTTCTTAGTAATCATCTTATATTATGTTGGTTGTATCCTTGTGTTTTCAAGTTTCCATGTCAAGCGAAACTTGCATGTGTGGGAACAGGTAAGTAAATATATGTATGTTGGTTCCCCCATTATGTTTATAATAATCCATGGAAATTATTACACGAGTATGGGGTAGGTTTGATCATGTGTGTATATATATATATATAAATTCATGCGTAGGTGAGTGGAGAAAAGTATATTCATATAAGCATATGCATAAGGATCACCTTGCATCTGCTCATGGCCATGAAGGTGTGTGCATAGGGGCTAGTTTTCTTCTCATGTATGCGAAGATGCATATACTTAGTGGGGACGATTCACCTTTTTGTTATAAAGCTCCAATAACTGAAGGGGATGTCTTGGTTCCACATTTAGGTAGGGTCCCTTTCTTTGCCCTATTTATTTAAGAAAGCATTAATTATTTGATTTCTAGTTTTATTGCACCATTACTGAATGATTTCCAAGTGGGGTATATTGTTATAAAATTGTTTTCTTTGATGATTCAAATAAAAATCTTAAATGTGATAATTATTTTATTGATAAGGAATTTTTTTAATAAAACCCCTCAATCGAGGTGCACTGCATTCAGGATAAAAATGTTCTGCAAGACTATATTTCAACCTACCTTATTGCATTTCCTTGTTCTTTATACATGGGTAAGAATTGATAAGGTATATTTTAGGCCACTTTCCCACTTTATGTAGATTTCCCCAATTAGGTAAATTCATTATTGCATTTCCACTGCGTATTACACTGGGACCCCTTTAACAAAATTTCCATGTTTAGGAAAATTGGATGTGATGACCTTAAATAAGGAAATTGAACTAAATGATATTCTTTGAATAAATGGTTTGGTTCCAATGATTTGGTTTCCAAACATAAAAAGTGGTTTAAATGAATAGGATTCCTTTAAATGGAATTGGTCATGGTTAGGGACATATATGAGAATTCGTTGCCTCATGGGATGTTTGTAATGTGACTAACCTCATGTGAATGTTTTAATTGAAATACTTAAGAGGAGTTTCCCTAAGTGAAAAATGTGATTTTGGGTGTACATTTGTATATGGTATGGACATTTAGAATGTATATGGGGTATTTCCATAATCTTTATTTTATAATTATTTCTTTGTATTAAATATATGGACAATGAAATTTTGAATGTCGTGCCATTATATATGTTTATCCATGTGGGGGGTAGGCATTGTATCCTGGTTCCATTATGATAAATGTGGGCGATAGGCATTATAGCCCCATTCAATTATATTAAATGTGTGTGGTAGGAATTATAGCCCTATCCCATTATATTAAATATGGCTGGTAGGCATTATCTCCCCAAGCCATTATATTAAAAGTGGGTGGTATATATATTCACAATGTGCTATTATTTCCATGTGGGTGGTAGGTATATTTATCCCATGCCATTATTTCTATGTGGAAAATAGGCCTTAATTCCATTTTCCATTATTTCCATATCCTCTAAGAGATTAAGGGATCTTGGACCTCAGTTTGGGGAAGACCGTGAGAGATCCCCTAGAATTTAGATGGCGATGGAAGGTCCTGATCCACCCTAACACACATCTATCTTCACATATATAAATATATATAATGATACTATATATATATATATACATATACACATAATGTGCAAGATCATACATACCATCCATGGGATGAAGCAGGTATCATCGTCAGATTTCCCTTATGAACCTGGACAGGTGTTCATTTATTATTCCAGTTTTGTTATCGTCTCTCCGTATCTACACACTATTTTATTGGTATTACAATGTTTGGATTGGATAAGACACTGGTGGTTCAGCCCTACTGATATTTATATCTCACACCCTACTCTGACTACGATTTCAATGGGGAACCTGAGTAGACCTTTCATGTTCATAGGACTATGGACCATGAACCTCTCTTATTGTTGTATACATATACATGTAGTTAGGAAAAAAGGACCGAGATGGATCTTGGGATACTCATAGAGATCACCCATGGGGATTTGTTGCATTTTCCTTATTTTTTATTTTATTTAAAGCATGTTTCACTGTTTACTTATATTAGATATGTATCACTTCCATGACATGAATTCATCTATTTTATAAACTAGAGTTGGCCACTTTTGTAAAATAATTATTATTTATCTTATGATGTTATCTTTTAGTTATCTACTTCTTATACTATTTCTTTCTTTTTCCTATTGTTGAACTCTAATATGATGGTATAGTCTCTCCACTATAACCTCCTAAAACCCGTGCTACTAGTTGGTAGCCTCTGCCATATTAGGAGACATGATAGATGCCATGTGACCCACTTATACGGTTACTGAGTTCATGTTCAGTTAGGTCGGGATGTTCCAAAGTGGTATCAGTGGAATTTTTTTCTTTATCTTTCTATTCTAGGATGGTTGATAGGAAACTAGGAATCTGTCAGCTATTGGTTAATATTCATTCTTGTGACTGATCACCCCATGTTTGTGAAATTACCATGTGTCAAGGTATGGGATTATTGTCCATGTTGTTTGCTATTATATTTGATATGATTTCACCTTCATTGACTGATGTATTTTCTACTACTTAATGATTTATGGACCTTATGTATTTTTACCATTGGTCTGATATGGAAATGATGACACATTTCATGTATCATTATAGGTTCATAGGAAATTAATATGTCAAGCATATTTCATTCCATGTTGCTATATATGTTGGTTTCTAGTTGATTTGGAATTTGTTCCATGAGAGTTATTCCATGTTCGTTATTTCACTAACATTATTTGATTTGTACCTACTTAGGTGATTTTTAAGCATGCCTGCCTATTATTATAGCATGCCTAATTGATTATCATATCATGTTTTTTCTTCTTTACCATGCCTTTTTTGTTCACATAACATTCTTTGGGTTATGACATCCTCCTTGTGTTAGCATCCTATAATGTCATGCTTTTACCGTGTTTAGCCTTCTATCTAGGATTAATTCTTATTATAGCATGTATTTCCTTATTTTATATGGGTTGTGAATGAATGAGAACAGGTTTTCAATTATAAGGTGTATGGGCACTATATGACTGAGAATGTGTAACCTATAGATTCAAAACACTTTGAGTATAACAAAAATAAATATTAAGGTTGTTGATAAAATGTAAAGGTTGCTAAATGTTAAATAGAATGGTGAATTTATCATGATTAAATGGGATCTAAATTCCAAACTGTTATGTGTATGGGCGCTTTATAGGTTTCTAAATGGCCACCCACTTGTCTGCACTATTATATATATATGTTTGTGTGTGTGTTGTCATGTTAAAATTTGAAAGTATTTTTTGTTACAATAAATGGGAGTAAATTTTTAATCCATGAAGTGTATGGGTGTTTCATGAATTATAAAATGAAAAACCATGTTAACTGTAAAGTTCTGATGCTTTCGAAGATGCTAATTTATGTGAAATATGTTAAATTTATATCTGAAGTGGATTGGATCAATGGAACCCTTCTAGTTTTCCTTAACTATTAAAAGGAATTTATTAAGATAAATTTACAGAAAATGATGGGATGTAAATAGCTGTTAAATGTTTAAAAAAGAAGTTTGACTAAACTTACCTGTGTTTCCAATGGGGAATTAGCTAAATCATGTACCTTGTGTTTTTTGAAAAAGTACTTGATATTTTTAAATAAAATCTCTTCATGATTAAATATTAAATTAAAATAAATTCAAACAGCTTGGAAACAGAACCTATAGTTGTATCCTTATTTTAAGATCGTGATCCTATGACTTATTTAGCATGACCTGACCTTAGGGTTGATATTTTTTCTTCATGAGAGGATAACTCGTAGTAGGTATCACTCTTATAATGTGAGTTCTTTACTAAATCATGTGAGCTATCAAACATTTGGTGAGGTTTAGGAACCATTGTCCCTTATAGGACCCTTGAATTCAAGTGACTCCCTTGATTGAATGGGTGATCATGCTTTCTTGACCATGGTATAGATGTGAGAATCATGAAATGGTCGGTTTCATTTATTTAGACATTCCTTAGGTGTGGTCAAATACTTCTTTGATTGATTGATCCTTGATCCTTTCCAGGGGTGGTATGTGTTGATATAGGTAGTTCCATCGAGTGTTAAATGAAACAACGAACCGGTTGAGTTCAGTTGAATCATTTCATTTGATGCCTATGGGTATAGTCCCAGGTTATCTCCATTTAGAGAGACATGAGAATTTATGAATCAGTTTGTCTCAATGCTCGGGATGAGTTTTTGAAGACTCCGGTGTTCTGACACGATGTTCTCAATGGTTTGGTTTTTAAAAAAAAGGTTTTGACATCGTGATTGTGGTTTGAAGGATCTCCACCCATTATTTTACAGTGTTTTTTACTATCATTCTTCTGAGAGGATATTTGATCTTTTTTCCATTCGATTATTATGACACTCCTAAGATGGGGTGTGTCATGTTAAAACTGATAAATGTGGCCTTCTGTGTAAAAAGAAAACTACCAAAAATACATTTTGATAATGGTTGATCATGTTTGAATGTCTTTGAGACTTTAAAGTTTTAAATACATGTTGGTGGTTTCTTGGAAACATGATGTTCTTATGTTTGGTTATGTATGAATCCCTTGATAAACACCTTTGTCTTCGGATGAGCTTTGGTGGAATCGTTAAAATGATTATGGAATTTTCTAATGTGGTAAAGGCTTTGTGTTCAGAAATTGGTAGTTTGTTGGATGATAAAGTTGAGTCTCTGCATAGTAGTCAACTAGTTGTGGTTTGACCTTTATTTATTCTATTAGTCAGGTATGATTGACCAGAATCCATTAAAAATCCTCTTAGTGTACTCTACTAAGCAACGAGCATGTTGCATATCTCTTCTTTATCCTAGATGCACTAAGTGTGTGTTGGTCTTATGTTGTGATGAATGATTTAAATCCTTTGGTCCTTATTTGGTGGTTCTCTTGAGTAGTTTCACACAAAATTCATGGTTTACCTTGTGGTTTGATCTTAAAAATGTCATCGGGAGTTGGGGTTTAGGCTTCAGTGAGTGTTCTTGTTGTAAATGTGAGATGCATTGGGAGAAGTCATTGCAGTTCATCTTTTGAAATGTTGGTCATCTAAGTTGGGTGTTTCCTTAATTATTTTGTCATAGTTTCTTGACTATTTCATTACATATTTAATGGTTATGGTAGGTGAATAACCATTTTAAGTCACATCTTAAGGTGAAGACGAGTGATATTGGTGTCAGCCAGGGATTTTCCTAAAAAGCCAGCTCAACTTGGGAATTAGGGTCAATGGTAAATTGACCATTTAACTATTTTGAAATCACTCTAGGAGCATCATCATATGATTAGGGGCGTTCTTGTAAGGAAAATCCAATATTGGTATGAACTTTGGTTTGGATTTTCTATTTAACCTTAGTAATATAAGTTGGGAAGTATGTTTGACCAAATGCTTAGCAGGATGACTTTATGTTCCTATCTCTAGGTGAACGAGATCAGGTAAGAGTCATCCTGGTGTTTTGGTTGGAGAATGAAGATTGTCTCATGTCTTGGTGGTTCAAGTTACCTATGTTTAAAGTAATTTTCAATAGTATGTTGGACATTTGGAAACATAACATGGCCATTTGAACAAAGCATCACAACCCTGTAGTTCAGGTGATGTGTTATGTTATTCCAGAAGGATTCTCATGGATGAGAAGATCTAAGGTGGGTAGGTTGTAACGATCTATGTTTTGAATTAGGATAAAATACGGGTATTTCGGAACTTTTTCAATTACTGGATGGGTTATTTTTAAAACAGATATTTTAGAATTAAATTATGAGAGTTGGAACACTTAAAAGTGATGTTTTTGGACATATGAGAAGAATTCTAATTCTCCACAGGTTGATAGAGAGATTTCGGGAGTTTTGTTCCTAAAAGACATCAAGTTTTGAAGGACAGCAGAGGGCGCATGGTGGGCACATGGTCTGCTAAACCATGAAACCTTTTTTGAAGGGGACAGAGATGTTTCATAGGGTTTGTGCACGGTTTTCCACACCTTTCATCTAACCCGTGCAGCATGCTCTAGATATCCAATGGTGGAATCACGGTTAGCGCATGGTTGTCCAAACCTTGTGTCATAATCGTGTGTGATACACCATTTGTTGAAATTTAATTTTTTATAATTATTTTAAAATAAAAATTAAAAGCCTAATCTAATCTCTCCCTCACTCCTCTCTTATCAACCCATAGCGTGCATCACCCCCTGAGGGGTTATCCCATCGACACACAGCCCTCCCCACCAATGGAATCCTCTATATCTAAAATACCTCAAGTATTTCCACTGGATCTTGGTTCAAAACTTCATGGTTGGTATCTCCCCCTCCTACTCATGCTATGTTTTTTCCGATTTTGGCTTCTCCTTCTCCATATTGTGTTCGGATGAAACTAGGGTTAGGTGTAACCCAATTATTTTGTTTTTTCTACTTTAATAGGTTGTGAAAGAGGCCACTCGGGTCATGTTCTTGCATGTTCCAGCAACTGCTTCCGAAGGTGAGCTGGATTAGGTGGTTTTGGTCCACCGAATTTTTTCTGAGGTAAGGTTTTGTAGTTGCTTTTTTCTTTTCTTCTATTAAGCATCAGTTGGCAGAAACACAACATAACAGGAGACATTAAAGGAAGATCAATAAATGACATGTTACTTTGATTGTGTGACTGCAATTCTTGTGTGGTTAATTGGTTCATTAATTAATGATCATTAATGAACCACATTAATGAACCTATTTTTTGACTCTTTAAATATTTATTTAATCAATCTGTTGGCTTAACTATTTGGAGACCATGGGGAAATCATTGAAAAAATTCCAACGATATCAAACTCCAAAAAAGATTGGAAATAGAACAATTCATGATGAAGGATTCAGTCTGGAGGATGATGAATAGAGATGAACATCAACGAACATGGAATTCCTTCCTTCAACCGCAGAAGATTCCACCGAATCCAGACATGGGATTTAATTTATTCTAAATGAATAGTTATTTTATCTTATCTCCTTCTTGGAAAATTATTTAGAATGTCGATCAACCGGCTAATGGGTTGATCCACGATTCATACTTTACTATGGGTGGTTGTTGTCAGATTCATTTTGGGAATAATCTTAAACATTTTGATGATTTATTCCTTCCCCATGATTAAAACAGTAACGTAGAGGGTGTGGTCCAATCTTAACAAGGCTCGGACCCTCCACTGCACTTGGGTTTTGTGCATTATTCGTGGGCCACCGAGCAACATGGAGGCAAGGTGAATCCGAGGGGATCACAGTAAAGGTGGTGACCCAAGAGATCCGTAGGCACAAACAAGAAGGAGAACGGCCCACTAAAGAATCTATCATGGACCGCTGAAGTTCAGAAGATGCGAAACCACTGGTGTGGAACCACCGGTGTGCCACTACCAGTGTAGCACCACCAGCGCAGCACCACTGGTGTAGTAGAATCAGCGGTCAGCCTGTGCCAACCACGTGGAGATGGCGGAACCTTCATGCACCATCTCGGGTGGAAGACACGACACTGGTGTGCCACGTGGGAGAGGAGCGACCCGCTCGGTTTGTTTGGCTGGACACATAGTGGCCAGCTTGTGTCGGCCGTTTCAGGAGACAGGGTGGCGCCCCCATGGTTCACCAGTCGGGCCGAACCCATAGGCCCAACTGGCCAGCCCGACAGGACCCCTATCAGACTCAGACCAGACCGGCCCCGTTTCACTAACAATACCATAACTAACAAACTGGGCATCCGATTAACATGACATCTATGGCATGAGGACCCTTTGCAATGAGGCAATCCTTTTTGAGATACTTCAATTGAGTTTTGGAAGAAGTTGGAGTGTTGCGGTGTTGGATCGGACTCGAATCCAACCAGGACCTATTTTTCCTTTTTTCCAATATCTTATTGACCGTGTGTCTGATTCACATTTTGTCTATCACGTAGGAACTCTTAAGACAAGATAGTCCTCTGGGTTACTTCTAAGTGGGACTTCATGGTAGTTTAAATACAACTACTGTCTTGAGAGGCAGATCCTCCAGAAATCAAGTGTGTTAAGTGTGGGAATCATGAGGCTGGGTGCCAAGTGAAGAGAGACCCTTCATGGATCGGCATGAGAGCGACCCTCTGTGGATTGGCAGACATGTCACCCTCTGTGGATCAGAAATAGAGAGACCCTCCATGGATCTACATGAGAGAGACCCTACGTGGATCGGAAAGAGTGTGTCCCTATGTGGATTGGCAGTAGTGAGACCCTCTATGGATCAGCAGTTGAGTGACCCTTTATGGATCGACAGAAGAGCAACCCTTCTTGGATAAGTAACTGGGCCACTTAACAGAATAAAATAAACTATCTTAAGAATAATAATCTTTATTCATGTTCTCTAAGTTTTATTCCTAGTGTGATATTTATTTAATTTTATGTTTTGTGATTTAGGTCATTCTTTGTGGATTTTTCCTTTGTGGAATTTTGTGATACCTTCAAGAGTCTCGAGGACACTACTGGGTATAGTTAAACTCACCCCTACTGTAACATCCCAGGTAAATAAAAAATAAATCATTTTCATATTTATTAATATTTGCGAATTAAATATTAATTTTACTTTAAAGGGGTTGCTATGTTCGATAGCGTACCCGATACGCAACAATGAGTTTCTTTGAAATCTTACGTTGCACACTAGTAATAAAATAATATTATTTTAAATGGTAGTTAACATGTAGATGTTGTATTGGCAAGAATGAATAAAAATAACTAAAATATGATTATATATGTTTTTATAAATTTTTTTACATTTATCCAATAAAAGATAAGGGCTTAAAATAAGAAAAGAATTCAATTTTAGGCATATATATACTCTAACATTCACTAAAGGTCGACTTATCGCCTTTTTATGGCAAACCATCTTTAAATATAGTTTTGGTCACTCTTATACATTCTATTGGACCAAAAAAATTCTTCTTTATAATTGGGACATCAAAATTTAATTTGTGTAAATTTTTGGTATTTTTCCGATAAAGTTATTTTTTTTAATGAATAGTAGAAAATGTTGTATTTTAATTCAAAACCTCTTTTTAATATAATTTTTTTATATGATTAGATTATCTTTTGAATTGGTTTTAGAGTTAAATTAGAATATATTTTTACCATTTAATCCAATAGTGGTCGTTATAATTAATTCCCACTTTGAAATTGGACTTAAACAAGTGTCAATCTTTGGAAACATATTGTTTCATAAAAACACGCTATTTGTTTTGACAGCGGGAATTAATTAATAAATTAAATAATGTAACTTATATGTTTTTAATTTTTTAAAATAGACATCATTTTTGAATTTGGAATATCAAATATAGCTTAGGGTGATGTTTTAGTATTTTTCTAAAAAATTTCAATTTTTGATGAATAGTGAAACCACTAAGTGGTACTTAAAAAAACTGATTTTTTCTTTAAATGAAAGCTTACCACCTCTGTGTTTTGAATTTCAAAAATCCGACATACATGGTCGTCATTAGGAAGTAAAATGTGGTTCAACGGGATTAAAATAATTTTTTTATGAATGGTAACTTTTAAGTTTTTAATCGCGATTAGAGGTAATTAGTGTAGTTTAAGGTAAAAATAATGTTTTAATAATATTAAATGACCTAAAACTAGTCCTACCCTTATTGGATGTGTCATGTATGACCAAGAAAATCCATGGGTCAACTTGGGGACCCCATGGAGCCGCTTTGGTAGGAAAATGACATTAATAACTTTTTATTTAATGTTAAAATTAAAATGTCACAAACATGAGATGTTTTACTAAAACAATTTTTAAATGGGGTTATACAAGTCATATTTTTGACGATAAATATTCCTTGGAAATATAAAAAAATTTCCTCAATCATTATATTTTTTTATACTTTTTATAAATTAAATAAATTAAATTATTTATGACACCATGATGATGGAGCGATTACCTCATTATTTAACGATTTAAATAAAATAAAAAGATAATGTAAAATCTAAAACCTACACATGTCAAAAACCTATTGTATGGGTGGATTTAGAACTATTATCACCTTATCCTAGACATATATAATTTTGGGACCTTTTAAATCCGAAAAGCATCTTATAATAAAGTAACCTTTTATAACTTTCCAAGAGTGCCCCTCCTCTCCTCTTATAAAAGGCCCCCACCTATACCACCTTACCCACACCTCTGAAGCCTTTGTCTCGGCCAACTCCTGCCCATTTTATCTCTCCACATACCTCTATTACTCTTAGAAGCCTCACTTTTGGTAGAAGTCTTCCCAAAGAAGCCTTTGATCTCAAAACAAAAAGTGTTACCCGTTTTAAAGGTAGTGTCTTCTCTTGTGTTCTTATGTTTTATTTTGGCTCTCCAACCCCCTAAAATCTTTTTATTAATTTATTTTGTAACAACACCAGTATCCTAAATATACTAGGATTTTTTTCTAAGAAGGATTCGAGCTACACTTACACACAACTTCATCTAATGGTTAAAGAGCATACTATTTCCGTGGATGGCGAATTTCTGCCTCACAAAACGATGATTGTTCAATATTCTTCTAACAACTTTGAAGGTGGCCATTAATATTTAACTATATTTATATATGATATATAATATGTTTATGTTTTACTTAACCTTCTGTATATTTCATTTATGGCATACCTTTATGGTTTCCATTATGGGTAAACGTGCTATCTTCATTTTAGGAAGTGAGGACTACCGCCCCCTCAAAGTGATTTGATTCGTTAATACCATATGTGGTATGTATAAATGATAGATTTAATGATATTATATATGACATTATACTGGAATTATAATATACCTTTAATTCATTATGATTCCATTCCATAAAATATGAAATAGAAATGAAAGTAGTGTTCATGCGTACGTACGGCTTACAGTCTCCATGAACGGTGCATTTCATTTCTTATCCCCAAATGTAATGTACTATTATAAGTACATATATATAATGGATATATATAATGTATGTTACATCAAAATTATGAATATAATATTGGAATTAAAATATACATATCTCTCATTTAGTTTTAATTCCATTAATATGACATAGAAATGAAAGTAGCGTTCATGCGTACGTATGGCTTACCGTCTCCATGAATGGTGCTTTTCATTTCTTATCTCTAAATGATTATGAAATATTATAAATTTATGTATATACTGGATATATATGATATATATGGAATCTACATCATGAATATCATTCTTGACATAATGGATATTTGACTACGTGAACAACTTGTAAATATAAGAAGTTCACTTCTGACTCAAGTACCAAATATCGAAAAAATGACCGTTATTAACATAAATGATTAAATAATGTTCATAACATGGTAGTAATTGATATAACAGGAATAATGAACTTGAAAAAGGTTTTTAAGCAAGTTTAAATTAACTCAAGTTTATTATTCAGGACATTAAAGAATGATCGAGTCAAGTCGGACCTGAGGTAAGGGACTTTGTCTCAATCTCCTTTCATTGAGGCATATTTTGTTTTATACAAAACTTTCTTTTATACGGTGTATAAACCCCTTTGAATTTTGATTTTATTCAAAAGGAATCTCTTTATACAAAAAGTTTTACTAAACGACAAAAAGGAATGTTTCTTTTAACGTACGCAGTGACAATGACCTTTTTCGCCACTGTGAGTATTATTTGGTCTTTGCCTTACTCAACAAGTCGTAATGTTTTTTAAAATAAAATAAATACCATATACTATTTTATGTATTTTGGTATTGAAAATGGTTTTTATAATGGATTTTTATGTCAATATATTTAAGTGATATATTGTGATCAAAGTGTGGAAATGTTTTCTTTCCATTATATTTGTTTTATGTCTTATGATTTTATAATGGTACTTAGACATTTGATGGGTTGTTACGTGATAAACCATATGATGGGTGGTGTTGTGAATACCAGGATGGGTGGTTACGTTATAACCTCCAATGCATTGGGTATGGAAGTCAGCCTTATGGCTATTCCATTAAGTGATATGTGTGGAAGTCGACCGGATGGTTATTCCACTTAAGTATGTTTATGTCCCAAGTTACCTTTATATGTTATGTGTTATTTATATGGGTTTTATGGAAATCATTTGGTTAAAAAAGGGTAAGTAATGATATTTTATTCAGTGAAGAGTTTTTACTACTTCATAAAGGTGAAAAGTATTACTTTGATAAAGTATAAATGGTTTACTTGTTGTTTTGAAAAAATAACAGTTTTCATTCTTGTTGTATCCCTTACTGAGCTCTTTATGCTCACCCCAAGTTTTTTTGAAATTTTTTTCACAGGACTTAATGTGGAATAGGTTCAAGGATGGGATTAAGTGAAAGTCATTCTATATAAAACATAGAACTAGACATGTTTCTTTTTAAGAGTTTTTATTTTATGGAAACTTAGTAGAAGTGTCTACTTTGTAATATTTTGAGATGTAATAGTTATGTCCTAATTATCTAAAACTCTAAACCTGAAAAGATCATCAATGTGAATTATTCTTTTAATTCAATATTAAGTAAGGTTTAAGGCTGGGGCCTTATAGTTGGTATTATAGGTCGGTTTAGACAACATTAGGAGTTAGAAAAGTGTTAAATTATATGTTAATTTAAGGTATGATTGAAATTATATAGCATTTACAGATTACCATGTTGCTTCTCCTAAGATATTTCTGTGTTAAGAATGGTTTTTCATAGAGTAAACAGAACCGATTTTCTGGGATGGCATACAGAGGGAAATGACCTTTCAAAACAGTATCCTGAGATGGTCAGAATCAGAACTAAACAGTTTGTTGCAGTGATGGCTCAGTTGACTCAGGTGATAAATCGTGGTTGTGTTTACTGACGATATTTTGGTTTTTTATAAAAGTAAAAATGAGCATGAAAGTTTTTTAAGGGTTGTATTACAAACCATAAATGAAAAGAAACTATTTGGGAAAATCAGAAACTGTGAGTTTTGGTTACAATAAATTTCATTCCTTGGTCACATTGTTTCAAAAGATGGCATAAATATTGATCCTGCTAAAACAAAAGTTGTTGAAAAATGGACAAGACCCACAAATGTAACCGAGATCCATAGTTTTCTTTTTTTGGAAGGTTACTACAGAAGGGTTGTTGAAAATTTTTCATGATTATCTCGTCCAATGACTAAGCTAACTTGGAAGGGTGTTAAGTTTATCTAGACAAAAGAATGTGATGATTGTTTTCAGGAGTTGAAAATAAGATTGGTGAATGCTCCAGTTTTGGCACTTCCTTCCTGGAATGGTGAGTTTTTTCTCTACAGTGATGCCTCATTGAAGGGACTTGGTTGTGTCCTTATGTAGAATGATTGGGTAATTGCTTATGTTTCACGTCAGTTGAAAACTCATGAGGTAAATTACCATACACATGATTTGGAATTAGCTGCTGTTGTTTTTGCTCTAAAAATTTGGAGGCATCATTTGTATGGAGTAAAGTGTGAAATATATACTGATCAAAAAAGTTTAAAGTATATATTCACTTAGAAATAATTGAACATGAGACAGAGGATATGGCTAGAATTAATAAAGGATTATGATTGTAGAATTCATTACCATCTGGGAAAAACAAATAAAGTGGTTGATGCTTTGAGTCGAAAAAGTAATGCTTTATTAACCATGATATGTTTGAAATGAGATCCTTTGGTTTTTGATTTGATGAACTTTGGCATAGAATTTGTTTGTGCAGGAAGTTATTCTGTTTTGTTTCAGGTATCGGTGAAATCTTCTCTATCAGACAGAATCAAGCAAGCACAGAAGCAAGAAAGTGAGTTGCAGAAAAGGTAGAGCAGGTTCAGAAGGGTAAGTTACCTGAATTCAACATTGATAATTATTGTGTTTTGAGGTTTGGGAAGAGATTATGTTTTCCTAGGGATTCACAGTTGAATAATGAGTTGTTATGTGAGGCTTGTTGTTCCCCGTTTTCAGTTCATCCTGGCAGTACTAAGTGTACAGAGATCTGCAGGAGTATTACTGGTTGGATGGAATGAAAAGAGATATTGTTGATTTTACTATGAAGTGTTTGACTTGTCAGCAGGTTAAAGCAGAGAAGCAGTTACCGAAAGGGATGCTTCAGCCTTTACCAGTGCCAGAGTGGAAATGAGAAAATGTATCCATGGACTTTGTTGTGGGATTACCGAGGACACCGTGAGGTAATAATGCAATCTGGGTTATTGTTGATTGCATGACTAAATCTGATCATTTCCTTCCTATTCGAGGTACATTCTCTCTAGATCAACTTTCTCGATTGTATCTTAAATAAATAGTCAGGTTGCATGGAGTTCACCTCTCCATTGTATCTGTTCATGATCCCAGGTTTACTTCTAACTTTTAAAAGGCCTTCAGAAGTCGTTGGGTACTGAAATAAATTTTAGTACAACTTTTCATCCTCAATCAGATGGGTAGTCAGAATGAACAATTCAGAATTTGGAGTATATGCTACATGCTTGTTCGATGGATTATTAGGGAAGTTGGGACTAACATCTTTCTTTGGTTTAATTTTCATATAATAACAGTTTTCATTCAAGTATACATATGGCTCCATTTGAAGCATTATATGGGAAGCATTGTCGAACTCTGGCTTTTTGGGATGAAGTAGGTGAAAGGAAGCTGATGGGACCAGAATTGGTAGAAGAGATGGCAGAAAAAGTTCATTTGATTCAAAAACACATGAGAATAGCTCAGAGCAGACAGAAAAGTTATGCAGATAACCGGAGGAAGGATCTATCTTTCGAGGTAGGTGATCATGTTTTTCTCAAAGTTTCACCATGGAAAAGTGTGATATGATTTGGTATGAAAGGAAAGCTGAGTCCAAGGTTCATTGGACCATATGAAATTCCAGAGAAAGTTGGATCGTTTTCTTACCGAGTGGCTTTACCTCCAATTTTATCTCAGGTACACAATTTTTTTCATGTTTCGATGTTGAGAAATTATATGCCAGATCCATCTCATGTTTTCAGCCCAGAGGTAGTTTAGTTGGAAGAGAATCTCTCTTATGAAGAAAAACCAGTCCAGATTCTTGACCGAAGAGAGAAAGTGTTGTGAAATAAGGTAATTCACCAAGTAAGGGATTTGTGGAAAAACCATATGGTTGAAGAGGCAACATGGGAATCTGAAAATTCTATGAGGGATAAATACCCCCACTTATTTTGATAAGTGAATAAAATTGCGAGGACACAATTCCCAAAAGGGGGGAAGGATGTAACATCCCAGGTAAATAAAAAATAAATCATTTTCATATTTATTAATATTTTTTAATTAAATATTAATTTTACTTTAAAGGGGTTGCTATGATCGATAGCGTACCCGATACACAGCAATGAGTTTCTTTGAAATCTTACGTTTCACACTAGTAATAAAATAATATTATTTTAAATGGTAGTTAACATGTAGCCGTTGTATTGGTGGGAATGAATAGATATAACTAAAATATAATTATATATGTTTTTAAGTGTTTTTACATTTATCCAATAAGAGATAAGGGCTTAAAATAAGAAAAGAATTCAATTTTATGCATATATACTCTAACATTCACTAAAGGTCGAATTATTGCCTTTTGATGGTGAACCATATTTAAATATAGTTTTAGTCACTCCTATACATTCTATTGGACCAAACAAAATTCTTCTTTAGAATCTAGACATCGAAATTTACTTTGTGTAAATTTTTGGTATTTTTCCGATAAAGTTTATTTTTTAATGAATAGTGAAAAATATTGTATTTTAACTCAAAACCTATTTTTTATCTAATTTGTTTATATGATTAGATTATATTTTTAATTGGTTTTAGAGTAAAATTATAATATATTTTTACCATTTAATACAATAGTGGTTGTTGGAATTAATTCCACTTTGAAATTGGACTAAAACTAGTGTCAATCTTTTGATACATATTGTTTCATAAAAACACGCTATTTATTTTGACAGCGGGAATTAATTAATAAATTAATTAATGTAACTTATATGTTTTGGATTTTGTAAAATAGACATAATTTTTGAATTCGGAATATCAAATATAGCTTAGGGTGATGTTTTGGTATTTTTCAAAAAAAACATCAATTTTTGATGAATAATGAAACCACAAAGTAGTACTTAAAAAAATTGATTTTTCGTTTAAATGAAATTTTACCACCTCTGTGTTTTCAATTTTAAAAATCCGACATAAATGGTTTTCATTAGGAAGTAAAATTTGGTTCAATGGGATTAAAATAATTTTTTGGTGAATAGTAACTTTTAAGTTTTTTATCGCGATAAGAGGTAATTAATGTAGTTTAAGGTAAAAATAATGTTTTAATAATATAAAATGGCCTAGAAACTTTTCCTACCTTTATTGGAGGTGTCATTTCCGACCACGAAAATCCATGGGTCATCTTGGGGACCCTATAGAGCCACTTTGGTAGGAAAATGACATTAATAACTTTTTATTTAATGTTAAAATTAAAATGTCACAAACATGAGTAGTTTTACTAATACAATTTTTATATGGGGTTATAAAAGTCATATATTTGACTATTAATATTCATTAGAAATCTAGAAATATTTCCTACATCATGATATTATTTTTTATAATTTTTCGACATTAAATAAATTAAATTATTTGTGACACCATGATGATGCAGTGATTACCTCATTATTTAATGATTTAAATAAAATGAAAATATAATGTAAAATAGAAGACCTACACATGTCAAAAACCTATTGGATGGGTTGATTTAGAATTATTATCACCTTATCCTCTAAATATATAATTTTGGGACCTTTAAATCTGAATATCATTTTATAAAAAAGTAACCTTTTATAACTTTCCAAGAGTGCCCCTCCTCTCCTCTTGTAAAAGGTACCCACCTCTATCACCTTAACCACACCTCTCAAGCCTTTGGCTCGTCCAACCCCTGCCCATTTTGTCTCTCCACATCCCTATCTTACTCCCAGAAGCCTCACTTTGGGCAGAAGTCTTCCCAAGGAAGCCTTTGAGCTCAAAACAAAAAGGGTTACCCATTTTAAAGGTAGTGTCTTCTCTTGTGTTCTTATGTTTTATTTTGCTTCTCCAACCCCCTAAACTCTTTTTATTAATTTATTTTGTAACAACACCAGTATCCTCAATATATAAGGATGTTTTTTATAAGAATTATTTGAGCTACACATACACACACCTTCATCTAATGGTTAAAGGGCATACTGTTTCCGTGGATGGCGAATTTCTGCCTCACGAAATGATGATTGTTCAATGTTCTTCTAAAACCTTTAAAAGTGGAAATTAAAATGTCAATATGTTTATATATGATATATAATATGTTTATGTTTTACTTAAGCTTCTGTATTTTTCATTTATGTCATACCTTTATGGTTTCCATTATGGGTAAACGCGATATATTCATTTTAGGAAGTGCGGACTACCGCCCCCTCAAAGTGATTTGATTCGTTAATACCATATGTGGTACGTATAAAGGATTGATTTAATGATATTATATGTGAAATTATACTGGAATTATAATATACCTTTAATTAATTATTATTCCATTCCATAAAATATGAAATTGAAATGAAAGTAGCGTTCATGCGTACGTACGGCTTACCGTCTCCATGAACGGTGCATTTCATTTCTTATCCCCAAATGTAATGTACTGTTATAAGTACATATATATAATGGATATATATGATTTATGTTACATCTAAATGATTAATATAATTCTGGAATTAAAATATACATATCTCTCATTTAGTTTTAATTCCATTAATATGACATATAAATGAAAGTAGCGTTCATGCATACGTACGGCTTACCGTCTCCATGAACGGTGCATTTCATTTCTTACCTCTAAATGATTATGTAATATTATAAATTCATGTATATAGTTGATATATATGACATATATGGCATCTACATCATGAATATAATTCTTGAGATAATGGATATTTGACTACGTGAACAACTTGTAAATATAAGAAGTTCACTTTTGACTCACTTACCAAATATCGACAAAACGACCGTTATTAACTTAAATGATTACATAATGTTCATAACATGGTAATAACTCATATAAAAGGAATAATGAAATTTAAAAATTTTCTTAATAAAGTAGAAATTGACTCATGTTTATTATTCAGGACATTAAAGAACGATCGAGTCAAGTCGGACCCGAGGTAAGGGACTCCGTCTCAATCTCCTTTCATTGAGGCATATTTTGTTTTATACACAACTTTCTTTTATACGGTGTATAAACCCCTTTGAATTCTAATTTTATTCAAAATGAATCTTCTTATACGAAGCGTTTTACTAAATGACAAAAAATAATGTTTCTTTTAACGTACGCAGTGACAATGACCTTTTCCGCCGCTGCGAGTATTATTTGGTCTTTGGCTTCCTCAACAAGCCGTAATGTTTTTTAAAATAAAATAAATACCATATACTGTTTTATGTATTTTGGTATTGAAAAAGGTTTTTATAATGTATTTTTTATGTCAATATATTTATGTTATATATTGTGATCAATGTGTGGAAATGTTTTCTTTCCATTATATTTGTTTTATGTCTTATGATTTTATAATGGTACTTGGACATTTGACAGGTGGTTACGTGATAAACCATATGACGGGTGGTGTCGTGAATACCAGGATGGGTGGTTACGTTATAACCTCCAATGCATTGGGTATGGAAGTCGGTCGTATGGCTATTCCATTAAGTTATATGTGTGGAAGTCGACCGGATGGTTATTCCACTTAAGTATGTTTATGTCTCAAGTTACCTTTATATGTTATGTGTTATTTATAAGGGTTTTATGGAAATATTTTGGTTACAAAAAGGGTAATTAATGATCTTTTATTTAGTGAAGATTTTTTACTACTTCATAAAGGTGAAAAGTATTACTTTGATAATGTATACATGGTTTACTTGGTGTTTTGAAAAACTAACAATTTTCATTCTTTGTGTATCACTTACTGAGCTTTTTATGCTCAACCCAAGTTTTTTTGAAATGTTTTTCACAAGACTTAATGTGGAATATGGTCAAGGATGGGATCAAGGGAAAGTCATGCTATATAAAACATGGAACAAGACATGTTTCTTTTTAAGAGTTTTTATTTTATGGAAACTTAGTAGAAGTGTCTACTTTGTAATCTTTTGAGATGTAATAGTTATGTCCTAATTCTCTAAAACTATAAACTTGAAAAGATCTTCAATGTGAATTATTCTTCTAATTAAAAATCAAATAAGGTTTATGGTCGGGGCCTTATACCTATGCAGGCTTCACCCACACCTTGGTGTTTCTTGTGCAGACAACAGATAGCTTGACTGAGAATTGGGGAGCTAGGTCTACGTGGTGCTCAGAGGTGATTGATAGACATGATGAGCGGTAATGATGACAGATGAAGATCTTTACCTACACTTAAGGTAGGATCCTTGGTGGAAGACCTTTAGGGCACATTTTCCCTTTTTTTGATGTACTTTCTTTTTAGTTGGGTTTTTATACTGGCCCTTTTTACCTTCATTTCACACTTTTACAATCAGAATTTATACTTTGTGGTTTTCTTTTATTATGTACCTAGTATTTGTGTGTACAGGTTTAAATGAAATGCCTTCCCTTTTTTGGATGGGCCTTTCTGATGCTAGTCGACAACCCCTGGCCTATGGAAGGTGGGCTTGGGTTAGTCACGACATGGGCCCCGATGGATGATTCGTGACACTGGCGACCTTGAACA
The DNA here is from genome assembly GCA_963277665.1 of Viscum album. NCBI lineage: Eukaryota > Viridiplantae > Streptophyta > Magnoliopsida > Santalales > Viscaceae > Viscum > Viscum album. The sequence goes on along the minus strand of OY728153.1, from coordinate 1,542,846,678 downwards.
GGGAACTTTCAATAAATTACATTATTTTATTAAATTATTTGGTCATAATAATTTTCTTTCCTTATATAAAAAGGGTTATAAATGAAAAGGTTTCCCTGAAATGGAAATATGAATGGATAAGGACATACATGAGAAGTCTTTATCTCATGGGATGTTTTGAATATAAATAAGATCATGTGAATATTTTAATTGAAATAATTAAGAGGAGTTTCTTAAAGTGTAAAATATGAGTGTGGTTACATATGTGTATATGGTATGACCATTTTTAGTGCATATGAGGTAATTCCATATGCTTTATTTTATAACGATGCCATTATATTAAATATATGAATGATGGCATGTTGAACATCATTCCATTATATATATATCCAATTGGGTGGTGGGAATTATATCCCCATTCCATTTTGTTAAATGTGTGTGATATGCATTATACCCCTACGCCATTCGGTTAAATGTGGGCGGTAGGCATTATATCCCTAATCCATTCTATTAAATTTTGGTGGTAGGTATATTCACCTCGTGCCATTATTTCCATGTGGGTTGTTGGTATATTTTACCAATTACATTATTTCTAGGTGGACATGAATCATCACTACCCCTATTCCATTATTTCCGTATAGTTCAAGAGACTAAGTGATCATGGACTTGGGTTTGGGGTAGACCGTGAGAGCTCCCTTAGAATTCGGATGCCAATGGTATGTCCTGATCCACACCAACATAAATTTATATTTACATAAATACTTATATATATATATATATACTGATACTATATATATACACACATATAATCATAATAGTAATGATCAGACATACCAGCCACGGGCAGAAGCAAGTATTGTCGTCAGGCATCCCTTAGGAAGCTGGATGGGTGTTAGTTTATTCTTTCAGTTCTGCTATCATCTCTCCATACCTACACACTATTTAATTTTTATTACACTATATAGATATGGATAGACATTGGTGTTTCCAGCCTAGTGAGAATTATATCTCACAACCTACTCGGGTCACCATTCCACTAGGGTACCTGAGTAGAATTTTCTTGTTCGCAAGACTGTGGACCTTGGACCATTCTTGTTGTTGTATACTTGTGCCTGGAGTTAGAAGCAAAGGGAAGATCTCAAGATTAGGATGCATACGGAGATCACCCATAGGGATTTGTTATATTTGCATTATCTTTTATTGTATTGAATTAATGCTTCCCTATTTACTAGTTTTATATATGTATCACTTCAATGAAATGCATTCATCTATTGTATAAACTAGAGTTTTCCACTTTCATAGAATGATTATTATCTGTCTTCCACTGTTGTATGTTATTTATCAACTTCTTCCGCTATTTCATCTTATGGTCTACTTTTGAACTCTGATATAAGGGTATAGTTTCCCCACTATAACATCCTGAGACCCTAGCTACTAGTCGCCAGCCTCTGACACATGGTGAGAAGCACTTGAGGCCATGTAACCGTCCAGTATAGTTATCGGGTTTATGGTTAGTCAGGTCAAGATATACAACTCTCATGATCTCTACCTTCCCAAAGAAAATGGTTTTTCCCATAGTATTCAAAATCAATGTAAAAAATATTTGATAATACATTGATAAAACTTATTGTGGTACAAATTCAACAAATTATATCTATACAAAATATAAATCATGTACCTATGGACACCATCCTCCTAAAAATGATCCATGAACCCTTCTGAAATTAATCACTCAAGACATAATGGTCCTCTATGATGAAATAGTATTTTTTCAAGGGGAAAATGTTAACATTAATGGATGGATTAAAATTTCATTAATTAAATATATGAAAACATATATTGTATTCAGTATTTAATCCATAATTCAAAAGTACCAACCAACAAACTAAAGAATTAATAAAGACATTAATTCATCAAAATTACAACTCTCCTTTTTATAAATTTTCTTCCATGTCATGAAGAATTTGATAACATGATTCATTCATAAACCTTAATAGTGTAATAGATCAACACTTGTATTATTTATGACTTTTAAAAAAATATATTTTACCCCATCTTGTTAAACTATATCATGACATAATATAAATTTCTTGGACAGATAATGAAATTTATTTTTCATAAATATGAGATATCTTAGAGATCCATTGATGACATAAAAATTTATCAATTTTGGTTTAACTATCATTAACCAATCCCTTAATAATGTTATTGAAAATATAATTCTTTCTCTATGATTGAAAATTGATGTAAAACATAATTTTCTACCTCTTTTTGACTCCTCATAACATGGTGACTATCACATGACCCAGCATCCTCTTTAAAAATTCAAAGATTGTCTGATGTAGCTTCATTGTGGTGTAATCCTCTAGGCCCATAGTTCAATTTCTCCCCATCGTACCATAATTTAATCTTATGTATTCTCTTTAAAAATTGGTCACTTTGGTGTTAGTGAAATCATTAACATCATTATTTCCTACATTATACAATTCTCTAATTCAAGAAAGATATTCATATTTTACCTCCAATTTAATATTCCATATCAGTTTTATAAATTAGTACTAGTGGTTAAAATATAATATATCATTTTTCTTATATCCCAAGTTACACTTGTATAAAATCATTAAAATGTGGTGATCCTCATCATGATACATCCATGTACATCAGATCTTCCATCCTAATTATACATAACTGATAGGAGGCATGACTTGATCGGTTAGTCCATTATTTTATAAACACCATCACAAAAAATTTATCAAATAAACCACTTCCTAATTTGATGTGGTGTGGGGTAATTTTTTCCATTTTTAGTCAAAATATTTTACAGCACCTCTAAAATTAATCATCTAGAATAAATCTCTCATAAATCACAAAGAAGGAAAATTGAGAATAAATAATTGTAATAATCAATGAAATTCATGGTGAAAATATATAAATAGTCTATAGATACCAATTTTTACCTAAATTATTTAATTAAATAATTTACTGTTCATTTCTATCATTATGTACTGGTGATAAATGCTTCTCCCATGATTCTTTTTTCGTGGGTTGTTAACCGCACCAATTGATTATTTGTAATCATTTATAGTGATGTCGTATGAAATATTGTGATTTTTTGTGGTATGTTGTCCACATGGAAATGTTTATTCTAGTATGGATCACCCTATGGAGACATGTTGTGGTGGACTCTTTTCCATCATGAAGTTATGATTTAGTGATACATCATTCACATATATTTTTTCTTGGTGATACATCAGTTACTAGGTTATACACATCTCAAAACAATAATTGGATGGTAATACATCATTAACTAATGATATGTAGTTTTTATACTTTATTCACCAATATAGTTGTTATAAATAATTTATCAAAGTTATTTAATGGTGAATATTCATTCACTAAGGCCATGTAGAGGTGATATCTCATTCCCTGAGGCTTTTTATTATTGATACGCAATTCACTATTGTGACTAATGGAGATTACTCGGTCACATTGTGGGGATTTATCATTAAATCCTAACATTTTTTAGATCATGGTGCATCACCCCATTTAGATATGATCTAAATAAGGGATGTTTATTCATTTATTTATTATAGATAACTATAACATATGCTAAATTATTCATTTACTTTCATTATTAACATTTCACAATGAGAATGAAATTTTATTGATTTGATTAATTTAGGGAAAACATTGATAGTGGATTACTAAGTTATATGCACACCCTACTCATTCACCCATGTAATACCTCATAACATAGAAAACCCATAATTACATGATTTATAATAATGGTTTCACTATCTAACATTTTAAGGATCATATTGGTCTAGAGTTTTAGATAATTGGGGAATGATATTACATATCAAACCATTATAATGTAATTTGAACACTTATAATAAATATCTATATTATTCCAAAAAAAGGAATTTGAAATTTAAAATCATGTTTTATTCAAAATTTGTCTCTTTATTTAATATAAATACTCATAATTGAAAGATAGTCATTTTATAGTTTCTAATCATTTCTAATCCAAAAGTTAAAAAATTAAAATATGGGAAGAGAAAACAAATCATTTTGGTGGATATAAAAAGAAGAGAAACATGTTATTCTATTTTATATTCTTTAAAACCCATAAAAAAGTTTACCTTTTTTCTTAATAAACTGTTAGATTAAAATAACCTCTTACTTACAACTAAAAACAAATTTGTAAACAAATTGACTCATAAAATATTTTATAATAAATAATATTGGAAAATTCATAATTCATGAGGTTTTCTTCAAAAACATGAAATAATTTCCTTGACAAAAACATTTATCGATAGGAGACATAATCACTCTTTTAAATAATGTTCATTTTCATTTTCATAGAAAATTAAAACATATCAATAAAAACAGTCATCAAATATAAAATTAAATTGATCCCAAGGTAAAAATAAAAATATTCACTTGGATAAGAATTAATTATTTCATAATTATGGTATGTATAATTTCATAAATCATAATCATATATTCAAATAATTTTTCTAGGACAACATAAAAATATATATAAGGTCTTATGATAATAAATCCTAAATAATTGTGCATGCATACTCTAGATACCTAGGCTATTTTATCTTATGATATCAAATGATGCATCAAGGGGATATAATAGACCCATACCATTACTTATTTAGTCTAATTCATTTATCATATGTATAAATGAATTATTATTCTATACATATTCCATATAAACATTGGTATGGAAAATAAATAAAACAAAATTTGAATATTTTCTCTAGTCAATAAATAGAACAGTGTGATCATAGGACACATAGAGAAATAAGTTAGATCATATCAATTGACATTATCCCCAATAAGTAATTAGATTCATCAATGGATTTTTACAAAGATGAATATACATTTAAAATAATATTCTCTTCTTTATTTTAATTAATAGTAAAAAACTTTTGTTCAAGATAAAATTTAAAATAAAAATTTTAAAAATATTCATAAAATAACATCTCTTTCTTTTCATTTACTATTCAAAATTGTAAGTCTTGATTAAAATTAATTAATTTCTTTATAAATGTGGAAATAATTTTCTGTCCTATATTTTAAAAGAGATCATTATTTTGGTAAATTTCTAAAACATTAAAAGTGATTTGTATAGAATTTATTTTTAAAATATTACTTTTAAATGTTTTTAAATAATTTTAAAACTATTTTATAATTTCATTTAAATTCTTTGAATAATAAATAATAATACTCACAAATTATTTAAATGAACATGTACAAGGCAGATAAAAATATGATATGGTAATTTTAAAACATTGTTTTAAAGAAAATATCGTTCCACATTAGTTAATTTTGAATCAAAAGGAAATTGAATATTTGTATTTAAAAATATTTTTAAATCACATTAATATAATTATTTTAATGGAAAAATAAATCCATATGTAAAAATATACACTAAAAAAAAATTAAACAGGTGTTGAATATGGAAAATCTCTCAAATAAAGGACAATAGGATGATAAATCCCTTACCTCATGTCTGATTTTCAAGATACACTATTTAACTAATGTATAATAAAATAATATTATAAATTTAATTTTTTAATATATGATTTTTATTTATTACCTTATTATAATATCATTTACTAATTACCATGTCTTATATCATTATTAAATTTTTATGTTCTTATTGGATGTTTTGCGGGTGTTCGATTAATAATCAAAAAATAACTTTAGTTAGTCTGCCAAGGTAAATGGTTTATTATTCCATAATATGAATAATTTTAATCAAGAAATTATACTCAGTTTAAAAATTTAATTCAAATTTAGAATCAACCATTTAATTTGATCATGAATTACATCATTTCTTAGAGATGGAATCCAGTACATACATATAAAAGACACTATCATTTTTGTACTTGCTGTAAAAGTAAAAATTTATATGGTATTTTTATATCCAAATTCATGAATATGTTAAAAATTAATAATTAATTAATTATTCCAATATTTTTTACTAACCATGTGATTTTTTAATGAAAATTAATCACATCTCTTCACAGAGGTGGTATTCTACCCATATCAACGAGCAGCGTTATAATTTTCCAATGGATAGAAAAGGTAAGAAGGTAGGTCATAATTTATCATTATAGAGTCATAGTAATATGAAAATAAATATAATATACTCATTAATTATATCTTTTTAACCATATTTGTGATGTGGTCATAGAAAATTAAACTCCACTCTTTGTGAAGATGGTAGTCCACACATATGCAGAAGCAATGACTTGATTTCCCATTTAATGTAAAAAGATATTAGTAGGGGTTGTTCCATTACCATTAATTTTATTTATATGTTATATGATTATTTTTTTATATTATAATATTTTGATAAAAATTTAGGATATATGGGATGTAATAAAATTAATGAACTCGATTAAGATTTGTATCATATCATTGGAAATCCTCTATTTGGTTTTACCTTAAGCATTCGTAAAATGGTATTAGAGGAATAAATATAATGTCTAGGAAGTGTATAAGTAATATTTGAGGTTTTATATCTAGATAATGGGTGAGATAATTGGATCATGATTTCTGAAAATCATAGGAGATTATATACCCTTTTAAAAGATAGCTAGGTTGAAAACTAGTGAATAATTGAAATACAAATATATAATATTTTTCTATATCATGAAAAATATCTCAGAACTACAAAATGTTAAAATATTAGGATTATAAGGTCAAAATATAACAACTAATTAGATTTATATGAGTTTAGGTTACATTCTAATCATTCTCCTTAGGATTAACCCCCTCATTAACCATGTTACACTTAACCCATTATAACACATTAATAACACATTAATGGTCATGAAAGTAATTTTAATAAAGGAAAAGTGTCATATAAAATAAATATTAATGATATTATTGAAATTTTATAATCAAATTGTTTTACAGAAAGGTTTTTTATATTTTTAAAATGATTTAATACAATTTGTTTCTTTAAATACAATTTAAGGTTATTTTTTAGACAATTCACATATCTTGACTACAAATGAGTCATGATTTGAATGGAATTCAAATAAAAATTCATCCATGATCATATATACATTATAATTATCCAATAAATGTTTGTTTAACCATAATTAATCCAAATAGAATAGATTTAATGTTTTTAAAAAAAAAATTGGATTTTTATACTACTTTATCAAGTATTGTATCAAGGTTGCATAAAGTTTCAAGGTAAATATATCATTAAATAATATTAAAAATAAATTAATATCATAAACATATTTTAATAATTATTAATTTTGTCATATATATCTATTTATATGTTATTATTATCTAAATCTATATTATTAAAAAATAATATATGTGAGAGAACATAATATTTGATAATTATCATTAACTTGAAATAGTATAAATATTTTAATCAAAAAACAAAATGTGAGAAAAATAATATATTTTATACTTTTGGATAGTTGTGGTTTAATTAAAAACATTAAATTATATAATTTCATGTGTATGGAATATTTTCAGAGATAATCCCATAGTTTTAACATTAATTATCCTGATTTACCAATTATCATTGTGAATAACATTTCATTTGGTAATAATTCACTGAGAAAAAAATGTAATTAAACCATTTAAAAAATATTAACCTCTAGATTAAAATTATTACTTACCCTTTCAGGGTTAAATTCCAATAAGTTTAAGGATATACATTTAATATTATCCTACAAAACCCTATGAAACACCCTTTTTTAAAAATAATTTTGTTTTAAAATATAAAGATGATCCTATACCAAAGTCGAATATAATTTTTATTCCATTAGAAGTATTTTTATTAGTTTTAATCCAATGGATCTTATATTATTTTCAATATAAATGCAAGATATAGAGGAACTTTTATATTAATTGTTTCAAAGTAATGAAATGATTGTTTAACAAAAAATTTGCATTGTCATTATTCACTAAAAGACAGATATATTGTGAAGAATGCCAAAAATTAGTCCTAAAATAGTTAAAAAGTTATTATTTAAACATATATGTTCATTTAATCTAATAAATTTTCAATAAGTGGAAGAAAATAATTATAATATCAACACACAAAACTCCATAAAAATTTTAAATAAATTTTTCTGAAGTATAAAAATACTTTTATCTTCATCTATTCATAATAATCATAAATGAGTAATTTTTAATTCACTAAATTGAATATATCATATAATTATTTTGTCATTATAATTTATAAAAATTAATTAATTAAATTTACTAAGTTAAAAATATATTTCAGATAAAAAGTCCATTTTATAAAAAATATCTTTTTTACCTTCAGAAGATATTATAATCATTTCCTAAATGATTATAATCAAAGTATGAATGATTATTTATTTAATCAATGAAAAAATTTGAACATAAATTTCATATTATGGTTATTTATATACATATCCATTAAAACAACTACTATGTTATAACATATATATTTTTATAATAATTTTTATATTGCATATTATAGTTTTTTAATCCTAGTGTTGAGTATACCACACAATATTGACTTTATTAATTAATGAAAATAAACTCTATAGCCCGGGAGTTTTAAATCACAATAAACATAGAAAATTTCTGTCTCATAGGATCAAGTAAATTAAAATACTTTTCATTAAATGGGTAAGATGGTAGAGCATCAGCGGACTTAAGAGACAAGACCGAACAAAGACCCAATACACATTCTTTTGTGGTCTCATTTATTATTAAAATTGTTGGATTAACTTGAACATAGTATGCCTAATGTATAACCCATTTTTAATCAATTATCATGAAACATCGTAATTTTGTTCTATTTTTAATATGACATTTTGATTAGTTATACATGGATCATCCATAACTATAATGTCCATGTCTGCTTCTTATTATGAGTTATTGTTATTATTATCATAGTTTCTATTGTGATTTATGAATATCTCTATCTAGTGTAAAATTATTCTAATTAACTCTAAATCAACCCTAAAATCAAATAAAAAACATATAGTATTCAAGTTGGGGAGCCTAAAGTTAAGTGGTTCCACAAGTCCAACTGTAATTTAAGTGATAAATGCCTAATATAAAAAAGTTGTATTAGATCCATGTTTGATTTTTCATACTATATGGGTATTGGAATTTGATGTAGTTTATTTTCGATAATTGGGAAGGACCATGTTCCAAAGGGTATTTAAAACATGTATTGAGAAACTTCAAGTTGATAGATGTGTTGTTGTTATTTAGAATTGTTTCCATTAAGGTTTAGCTATTTGTTATGTGCCATGTAGAATATTTTATAATATTTTTTTCATGGTTATACTCAAGGACTGAGGTGGTAAGAGAGAATGTGTTCATATATCATTTTAATAATTTTGAAGTCAATGAACATTCATATACTTATATTTCATTAATAATTTAGTTATTATACATAGATTAATTATATAAAGTGTCAATAACAACATATATAGATCTTTCATGTATACATTTTTGGTGTCACTCTCCATGCACAACTAAGAGATATCAATTTGTGTTTTCCCTATATGATTAATAATAATATAGATATATTTTTTATTTTATCAAACCCAAGAGGGGTTTGGTTAGGCTTGACTAAAGAAGATATCACGAGACACTAATATCATAGGGTGTCTGTGTATAGAGTAAACCATCATCATTCCAATTACTTCTTTTCTTATATTTTTATATCAAGATCATTGAAAGACATATTTTGAGTTGTGTGTTTATAAATTAAATGATATATTGAAATGAATACCTCCCATTTAGAACAAACTGGTTGGATCTAGAATTCCCTCCAAGGAATGGATCTGGAGACTCATGTTTCATTGATACCACCATTCAATCATTATCATTGAGAGGTTTTACACTAGGTTTTAAGATCTATAGGGAATGTTGAATTGATATTTGAGTCATATAAATCAAGATTAAAACTATAGTTCCTATTGCATAACCTACCTCACTTCTCTACTAAAGGTATATAATCATCTAAATGTTTTGAATAGATTCTATGAATTCTATCTTCAAGACGATTATGGCACCCTCTGAGTGGAGGGTGAAGATCACCTCATTTATATTTTATGTGGTAGATAAGTTATGGTGAAATATTCTTTCTCTAGATGATTATCCTCTAGGTCTCATATTGAATTTTTTTATGATAATTTCATTGAGTATTTATTCCCATATAGTCTCAGGGAAGATGGGCATAGTGAGTTCATCCATCTTGTATAGGGTGGTATGTCATTGATGAACTATTAATCTTATTTAATTGATCATTTTTTGTTTATTCCCATATATTTTGTTAAATAGGTAGTTAGATTTATATGATTTGATAATTTTTTAGAGGCATTATATTCAATCATAGGTGATCATTTTTCACAATATCAATTTTATGGTGGTGAATCAAGAACTAATTTCCTTGAGGTAATATATAGAGGGTAGATCATTTGTGTTTTCACATCTATCATGATTTTTGGAATTATTTCCATAATTTTTAGTGGTGGGAGGTAATTCTCTATAGGGAAGAAGTAAGCAGACCAACCAAGGTAGGGTTTTATCTACTCCTCTTAGAGGGAGAGAATATATTCAGATCTATCCGGGTGGGTATGCTAGTAATGTTTTTCCTAGTTATGATAGACCACTAACGGAGTTCATCCCATTCATAGATATTGATCATCAATAGTATTTTTTCATTGTTTATATGTGATAAGCAAGAGGGAATGGCTCAAGTATGATATGAAGATAAAGAATATGGCCAGAATCACATCAATATATGATTGCTGGGGTTCTCCAAGACATATGGATCATATAGGAGTGTATGATACACATGGGTAGGGGTAAAATTTCATTATGATAATTCATCTCTCAGGATTTAGATGATAATATATTATGGTTTGGGTTTTGAAAAGCATTATGACATCAGGTCCACAGATGCATCAATTTTATATAATATAGGTATATCACACTCATTTATATAAATATTTTTGAACTATGATGGGGGTATCACACTATAGTATTGATATGTTGTAATTTATATGTGTACACCATTTGGGATGTGATATAAAAGAATACTAGAGTTTATGAATTACATTATTATAACTTGTAGGTATTGGTTTCTCTAGTATTTCTATATACTAGACATGTGAATCTTTGAGGTGATCTTCTAGATATATTGGATGAATCTATATCAATAAAAAATCAACGAAAACAACAATTGGGTATCCTTTAGGGATACAGATGGTGATTTTTATACTATATTTGTGGAGTGATATTTATAGTCAATTAATTCGTCATCTAACAATGGGAACCTAGGGTTGATCTCAAACTAGTTTTCTAGAGTTTTTATTAGAACAGAAGAGAACTAACTATGGATGATTCATCTTATCATCATATAGTTTCAAGATGATTTTCCTGGTGATTTATAATTGCCTCCACTTGAGATAGAGTGTTATATCATGTTTTTTTGTCAGGATTATGCTAGATAAGAATCCCATATTCATTCAATATATAGTATTTCACTTGTTGAGTTTAAAATTATAATGGTTTATCTTGAGTACCTTGAGTCGGTGTGGTTTGCAATATTGAATATAAACTATTGGGATTATTTTGATTAATTCTCCAATAAGTAATATGGTTCATTTTATTTGTTTGGATTACAAGAGTCTAGATTAACACATGGTGAATAATAGGATCATCTTCCTCATAAATAAAACATAATTTAAAAGATAAGTGGACCCAAGTGGGTCTTAAATATTTATATTGGGTTGGATTACAATCAGTTTTGGTTGATTCGTTCTTTTATTTATCCCATTGAATTTTGGAGTGGGTATGACCCATATGAGTATCTCATGATGTCGTTCTGACTGAAGTATAAACTTGTTCTGTCCATGAATCTAATAAATATGATATTATTTCCATAATAATATTCAATCATATTAATATTTTTTTTTTATATTGGTTCACTCCTAGTCAAGGGAGGACCATGATAACTATTTAAATATTTTCTTCAGGAAACTGGGAGACAATCATTTCTATGATAAACCTTCCAATTTCTAGTTTTAGATTAGTGAGTTACACATCTTGGGGAAGATGATATCAGAGATTGGGGTATACCTAGATAATGATAATGTAATGTTTACAAATTATTTGTATTCTTAAGTGAAATTTATTGATATATAGTATCTTAGGATTGGTATACTACTACAAGATCTTTATCCAGAACTTCTACCGCATGAAAAATAGTCTGGGCCAAGATTTTTTGTTTTTTGGCTGGTTATATTATTATGGTAAGTCATACATTAAGTTGATCAATTAGTTTTCATCTATGTCGATACTAACCATACCTAAACCAATTAGGGTGTAAAGCATGTATTCTGACATGTTTGGAGTCATGATTTGAGTATTTTTTTCAATAGTATAGATGAGAGTTCACTTATGGATATAGGTATTTGAGGTTTCATATGGAGAATCACTTAATGTATTATATGGAATAGGTATTAGTTGATGGACATGGATTCATATCAGTTTCACTCCGTATAGTATTATAGGTTTATGATCAATAGTAACCATAAGAGTCTTAATTTCTCACATTGAGACTTTATCCTTTGGAATAAGATCAAGGTTGAGTATCTATAAACATTAAATATCTAGATATCTCATTAATCTAAAAAATTGAATGTCATGTTGATTAACTAATTAAAAATACTCCATCTCTGGTGGTGAAGGGGGTAGTAGAAAGTTAGAGATAATGATCCACTTTGTTGAGATACACCTCGACGCCCAAGAGTATTAGGTAATGGTTTTCCTCACTTCCTTGAATATTTTCACCTCACTCCTTTATAGGTTGATTAAGATCCATATCTATAATTTACATTTTCTAATGATGATGTATAATATATATGGTTGGAAGACATCACCTGACTGATCACAAGATGCTAATGAAGTCCTTAATGGCTATGGTTGTGAAATAATTCCTCTAATTATGAATAATGAGTTGATGTAGTTCTCACATTCCTTGATATTTAATGTTCAATAATGTCTTACCTATAATTATCATGACATATGAAGACATCATCAGTATTCTATGATGAAAATGATAGTTATTAGGCGAAGGATAATCTGTATAATCATACTTTTTCAGTTCCACTATTTACTATTACAAATTAGAAGATGGATAATATATCGATGGGATATATAATGAGGGTTTTAATCATAAACCTAATGTTGTAATGTGGTATAGGATATTTTGGACTAGTTATGTAAGGCCATAAATGTTCTACTGATACGTGAGACCTGGTCTACTTATGAGATGGGATAGTTATATATTCATGAGAATTTGTAGTTACATGGTATTCCTTAGATTATCTTATAAAACATAATAATCTGGATATATTTTATATTTATATCCCATTCTATATAATAAACATGATCAAAATGTATATTTGAGTAAAACCTACATTGCATAGACTGATGGATAGTTTGCGTATATGATCACTATTTTTTTGAACATGATTCACCAATGTTCCCTATATTTCTATGGGTACAGAGAGATTCATCATGTTCTTATAGGGATCAACTATAGAAATAATTTTAATGCATCAATTCAGATAGAAACATTTGAATCCCTATATGGATGGATGTAAAGATCGTTATTGTGATGCTTGGAGGCATGGGACAATTTTATCATCCGGTTGATTCTCATATAAGAGACACCATTCTAATGGTATTATTTTCATCTATGAAATATCTTTCTAAAAGATTTATTAAATGTATCTCAACATCATACATATCATCATGTTCCATCTCAAATGATCAACATTGATTCATTGAGATGGATACAAATGCATTGTTTTAGGAGAAATGGGTTCATATAGTAGATTTGCAAAACAATTTCATGTGAGGAATGTTGGTACATTCAGAGTTCATGTAGTGAGATCACGGTTATATCCTAGAATATTTTGGAAATGAGATTCCAGTATAGAACAAAATATTCAAGGATTTTCACTAGAATTTTTGGATTATGTATCTCAGTTATAATCTCTAATATGATGTTATGGTTGTAATACCCCTAATATTTTAAGAATAATTATCTTTTTCTATCTCCGCCTACTCTCCCTCCATATTTTTTAGGTTTCATTAATTCTATATCATATCATTTTTTCATCAGTAATAGATTATCATAAGGAGATTTTTCATTTATTCTATCTAAGGATGAATCATTTGATGGTATTCAATATAAATAACCCTGTTAACCCAAGGTAGGTGGTCCCAAATATATTTAAACTAGTTTTTATATTCTATTCAAGTAACTTGTGTAATTTAGGTAGTTACTATTCTTTAAGTATTCCCTAAAACTAATTTTAATTTATTTATTTTTGTCAAATAATGTAATAATGACTGGTTTAGGTCATTAGGGTTCTTCATCATTTTGGTATCAAAACCATGGTTTCCAAAGACAATACATCATAATAAATGAATTTAGGAAGTGTGACCTAATACCTCTAATTATAATCTATACTTATGATATTAAGGAATCATAAACCATTACCTAAAGGAAATAATATTAAGAGTGACCAAGAATATGAGGAGTTTTTCCATTTCCTATAGCTCTACATGACTACTAACAAATCAGTCACATTAAATATTTTATTTTTAATAGGAAGATCACCTAAATTGTTTAATTAATGAAGTGTTATTTATTTTCTCTCATTTTGATTTTTTGATCAATAATTTACCCATAATACCTATTTAGTAGTTTATGAACCACATAAATTGATATATTATAATTTTTCATGGATGTGGGGCATCAATCTAATAATTAAATTAGTGTTATATTTTCCTCCTTGAAATATTGATTTGGTGGTGAATCATTTTTTGTAGAAACTTTTCCTAGTGGTATATCATCCATTAAGGGATTATGATGTAGTTATATATCATTCACCATTGTATTTTTTTTTGTAATTCATCATTCTCTAAGTGATATATAATTTTACACTATCTTTGAATGGTTATAAATTATTCACCAAAGTTATATAGTGGGGATACATCATTTTCCAATGCCATGTAGTGGTGATATATCATTCAATAAGGCTACTGTGAGGATACATCATTCACTGAGATCGTGTAGTGGTGATATCTCATTCACTGAGGCTATATAAGGGGGATAACTCAATCATTCTTTTATATAATTGTAATAAATCATTCATTTTGGATAATGAGATGAGGTAAGTTAGAGGATTCACTATAATTTTATTTGTGGAATATTGGTACATCATCACATTCTGAAACCTATACAAGATGGGGTGATCATAAAATTATTGGGTATCAGGAATTCCATGGTCTTATAAGCTATTTATTCTCATACACTATTAGAACATCATTCTAATAATGTTCTTTTATTTAATGTATTTATTTAAGTAAAATGGTTTTCGTGGTCTAATTAGTTTTAATCACATACTTCTATAGCACTCTATTACTAGATTATATTTCATGGTCTTAGAAATAGATATTGGAATAGGGAATACACTAGATCGGTAATCAAGTAGTGTATGGGTGAATTAATCATATTGTGCTGTAAAATGACATAACACTAATTTTTATAGTTTCATTTATTTTTAATTATTTTTAGTTTATTGGTAACCCTATGGTTGAGCCCATATTTAATCAATTATAATGTGACAATAAAGGATGGATTGATTTTTTAAGGGACATATTGAATACATATGAATAGTTTTCCTATAGATTTAATATCCTTGTATAATACTTATAGTGATTTAAAATTATTATTATTTATTTTATTATGATCATTGATTATTTGTACATTAGAGTGTAGTATCCATTGTATTTGTACAATTACCCTAACTACCATTTGGTATCCTCTATTGTATGAGAAGGAATGAATGAGGTCAAGTGGCATCATTGGTCTAGTTACAATTTATGCGAGTCAAACTGAGATTCTACATAATCAATCCAAAAACAAACATATTTTCTAGAAAAATACTCAATATACAATATTTAAAAAATATTACATATTAGTTCATTAAATATAGAACTATTTTCATCAAAATTTGAATTTTCAATATATTTAATGTTAATATCAAAACCATTAATGGAAATTTTAGAGGGGCATATCAAATTTCTCATTAGTAAATTAGCTTTAAAAACATGCACAATGAGAAAAAAATTATATTTTAAAGAAAACCAACACTAAAAAATTTCAATTTAACAACATATCTAAAAGTTATGGTGCCTCAACTTTTTTTGTGATAAAATAAAACTATAAAACTTTGTACACATTTTCATTATAAATCCATTATCCATGAAAAAATTATTTTTTTATTATATCACATTACTTATAAAAATAAAAAAACTATATGAGTTTTAACATATATACATATCATTCTTATGGTATCAATAATAAGATATTTTGGAACCCACATATTCATAAACATATATTATTTTAAGACATGGTGTGAAAATTTAATACTATTTGAAAAATAGGCATGCATCACACCACTATATTGATTAAACCTCATGTTTAAAATATTAAAATAATCAAAAAATAAACTATAATTATATGACATAATAGTTTATATTTTCTCTATATTGGATTATAATATAAAATAAATTCTATACAACATAGTTTCATAAATAGAATATTTAATTTCATGTATATTTCTAGAGTTTTTTTGATTAAATATTTACTTTTTAAAGTAATCCTTTTTCATATTAAACTTTTTAATAAATAACAACATATTTTTAATTATGATCAAAACATCATTAATTCTATCATTTATAAATTAATTAGTCATAATAAAAATTTAAAATAATATTATGATGTTATTTTAACAAAAAGACTCATTTTCTATAGCAATATTATTTTTAAATTTATTACTAATATGATAATAGTTTATTAAGGAAACAGTATTAATTTTAATCATGAAAAAGTCACTAAGAAAATTATTTTAAAATTTATGATTAGAAATATCATTTCAATCATTATATGAACCCCATGATTCTTTAACAACCATTTTACAGTTTCTGATGCAATCATCTATTTTCAAAATATTTTTTTTTATAATTTAGAGTATCATTTTTTATATTCACTATTGAAGAACATAATTTGATATGGGGAATTTTATTTTATTTATAGAATCTATTAATTGAGAAATAAATTTTTTTGAATTTAATAAATGGGATTCCGAATGCTTTTCATCTCTGATAATTTTTTTACATCTTATTACAAATTTATCATGCTCATAAAAATGATAAAAAAATAAATAACCACCCATACATTGATATTATTTTTACAATTATTAAATTCATAATTTATTAATTAAAAGTCACTATGAAAAAAATGAAAAATCCTTATTTTATAAAATTCAATATTTAATGATTCCTAAATTAAACACACATATGAAAATAATGATTGGATTAAAACAAAAAAGTAAATAAAAATACTTCAATGTTAGAATATATCTATTCTTGATATCCCAATTAGATCATATTGATAATGATATATATTAAATCATTTAAAACATTATAAATATGATAAAAATCATGGGGTAGGAAATTAGTGAATTGGATTAATGATTTTATTAGAGTATTTAAGGATATATATTATAATGTAAAATTGTAATTTTTATGTTATATGTTAATTGGTATTATATGTTAATTTTTTATAGATGAAGGTGTGTAATACAAAGTAATTGTTCATAATAGTGACTATTATGAAAAAATATATTAATGGGAATATTACTTGATACTCTGCTAAACTAATCATCAGATGTATCTAATATAATATAGTTATTAACAAGGATTGTATAGATAGATGTAATCACATAATAAATTTTAATTATAGAGGTAAAATATAATAAATCAAGTATTATAAGTATTATTTATGAGGCACATTTATCATATCATAGAATATAAGTAGCATTACAAGGGTTTTCCCTATACCATTCAAAAATTAATTTTCAATAACTATGGAATAAGGGTAATATTATATGGTTTATGATCAAACTAATAGATATTAGTATGTGATCCATGATATATGAGTAACTAACCATGACTTTGACCATTTATTATCTCACTATTATGGATTATGGGGAGGTATTGATAGTTTTTTTTAAATAAGTTAGGATGATCTCAACATATATGTATTAATAAATGATATTTTAAAATTATTTATTATTATTGTGTGTATTATTATCTATTTTATAGTTTTATTAAATTTATTAAATTTAAATAAATATTTACATAATATGTATTGAAAAATTCAAGGAATTATTAATAATAGAAATAAATAACATCTTGAAACTAATTAAGGAAAATAATATAATGACCATTTAAATATGATTCATTTTAAACCATTTTAAATAATATATTTTATTTATTTATTTACCAGTTAATTTTCTCATATTTGGAGTATTCAATTTAATGAAATGTATTATATATATATATATATTAAAATTTAAATTAACTGAAGAATTATACATTTATTACAATAAAGATTAAAATCATTTAATTTTCGACCAATATTGTCAAAACAATTATTTTATTAGTATTATGAATTTGAATTTTAAAACTAATTATTCTAAATTTTATAAATTGAATTGAAAAGAATAAATTTAATGTTATAAAAATTATATAAAAATTAATCTACAATGAAAATTTTATTTTCTAATAAAATAAAATTAAGTGACTAAGAAAAATATGGGTGGCCGTAGTAAATGGTAAAATGAGGTAAAATGGTAAAAAAGGAGTAAATTTATAATTTTTTTATATATAAATTACACTAAAATTCATAAATGGATTTATATAAAACATAAAATCGCCTTTTGTACATTTTTTAGCCACATTAATTATAAAAAATATATTTTATACACATTAAGATATGGGTATTTACTAATATATCAATAAAAACCACTTATAAACGAACCCATTACCTACCAACTTCAAAAAAAAATTCAATCTATTTCCTCTCCACTATGAACCCATGGAAATTGTTTTTCCACACTAAAAATTCTTGGATAGGGTCATAATCTTTCATTGTTTAATGTAATCGTATATGTTTTATATATTATATCCCTTATCTATAAAATTTTTTATTCTATATATATATATATATTCTATTTACATATAAATGTATTATTTTTAGTTGATTTCTTATTTAATAAATTATTTTTTGTAAAATAATATTTTAACTATATTTATTTGTAATTTCTCTTTCAAGTCTATATTCATTCTAAAAAAATAATTTATTCTTTCTATTTGAAATGTTAAATAGGTGTTATCTTATATAATTTTAATATTTTTATTTATAATTTTTTAAAATTATTCTTTATATTCTTTTTTATTGCATGTGTTACTTTAAAATCATTTTAAAATGATTAAAAAGTTTTTTAAAATATCCATTCTATTTTTCATTATTCACTCCATGTTTATTATACATTAATTTATTTCATCATAAGGATCCATTTTTGAAACATTAATTAAAAATAAATTATTTAGAAAAATATCTCCCTATCGAAGAATAATTTTTAATGTGAATAAATCATTATTTTAATGATAATATTGCCAAAATAAAAATGATACAATTTTAATGATTTATCTACCATTTCCATATCTATTTTTAAAATATTATAATATAAAGAATTTTGTTTCATGTATCATTGTAACACCCCAAGTAAAATTTGATAATCGATTTCATGTATATTATTATTAATTAATTATATAGCTATAGTCATTATAAGAATATTATAAAATATTTCTGTTAAAATGAAAAATGATTTACATTTTATCCATATTTTTTTCATTCATTTTATGGTTTTACTTGAAAAGATAATTTCATAACATTAGTATTTGAATTTTAAAAAATGGATTTAATTTTACAATTATAATTTCAAAATTAAATTATGGTGAATTTAATAGAATTTATTAAGAATCTTAACAATCAAAATGCTACATATATTTGGAGAAAAAATCTATGAATCATGATAAATTTATTTAAAAAAAACAAAATTCGGAGTATATAAGGTACACAAACCTGGATATCCACCAAAAAATTAGATGATACATGAACCACCCAATTTAGTCATGTACCGTAAAAAAATACTATCTTGTGAGTTCCCACATAATAATATATTTTAGTACCAATATAAAAGAAAAAAAATTTACTATCCATAAATACATCCAAATACACCAACATGAACCAATCCTTCTAATAAAAAATACATTCATGGGAGACACTATATGCCGGTAGTATTCATCATCAACAAGTGATAATTTGAATGCTAATGTGAAAAAGTATTCAACCACTCCAGTCAATAACATTCCTAGAAACATATATTCATCCTTCTATAATACCAAGATTATACTATTTGTGAAATCCCTTGAATTCAAAGGTAATATCATATTTTTACCGATACATGGAAAAAATTACAAGAATTCATTACTACCCTATCATATTGAAAAATACCAAAATCCATAAATGGTCCAACATTACTTTCCTAGATCACATTATTATAGACTAGCCAACATCATGTCACATGAAAAAATTAATCCAGATATTGAAAAAAGTTCATATGATGTCCAGATATAGAATAGTAGAAAAAATAATATTTCACCATTAAATAGATTAATTTACTAGAAAAGTAAAAATAAACAACAAAAAAGCACAAATCATGGGAGAAATTTCAAAGACACTTCTTCCAACCAGACTTATTAACATTTCCACATTAGGGAATTGAAATAAAATTTGGTATTAGATCCTTCCTCTTCATTAATTATTCAGACCATATGACCATATTTTTCATGATAGGTATAAAATATGATTAATTCATCATCCTATTTTTAAACATTGGTAGATCCCAATTCATTAAATCATTGGCTAAAATTATTATGGTGATCAATAACTAGCCCAAAATCACCACTAATACTCTCCATCACTACCTCCAATGATTACTCTGTAAATATATTTTATTGAACTCTATAGGATATAGTGACCATATTCTTTTTCAAAATTGAAAAATCCTTTCAGGTATTGGATTTCATCAATTAAAATGAGTAATAACCTCCCACAGTCAATATTTGATTTATACACTTGGTGTAACTATAAATATAATATTTCTCTTCTTTTTCTTTATAATAAGAATTATTCTCTTTGTCTCACTCATCTCCATTTACATCTGTTCATCATTTTGTACCAATAAAGAAATAGATTTTTTCTGATCACCAACATTGTCTTTTGTATCCTTATAAAGGACTTTTAATAGATCCTCCACTATATCCCCTTCACCCAGTGTATTAGTGTATTTTTCCTCAATATTTATTGGATTCCATGGATTTTTCATGCCAAATATAAGGACATATCCATGGAATTATGTGGAATTATACAATTGTGGAGCCAAACTATTGGGTGGTCCAATATCAATTCCCTAATTAGTCCTTTTCCATTCTGAAGCTAATTTCTGTCCAAATTAATCATAATTATAAAGAAATTTATTTCCATTAATTCCATGAATATATATTCTCCATCTATAATTGGATTCCTCATAGATGTAAATATGAAATAATGTACACCTATAAGAACAACTATTTTCAAATATATTAACAGAAAGAACAATGATTTTTCTTACATCACATAAAGAATAAATTTTCTCATACCAAAATATTAAATTAATTTTTTCATTAGTAGTAGATACAATAATTTGATAAACTAGCATTGATGATAATCCAACATGAAATAAAATCTATAAAAAGTGTCTAAATATAGCTCTACCTTTCTAGCAACAATTTTTTTTGGTGTTCCAATTGATGGTGAACCAACCCTTTTAATTTTATGATGGTAGTAAAACCATCTATATCAAAAAAAATTAATTTTTTCTTATGAAAATAATTTACGTTCTTCAATCGGGTTAAAGGATATATCCCTTTCTTAAATGAGGATGACATGAGGTTTCAAAAGAAAAAACAAATTGTGGTAATACCTTGATCTCCTATTAAAATCATCATATGGAAATAAAATATGAAAGTAGCAACTTCCTTTTTATGTCAACGTCCAGTTATAGAAACCCATTCCATTGAGTTTATCCATGATAAAAAATCGAAATCCCATGGATTGACACCCTTCATAATGAACAGATGTGAAATAATCCACTACTTTAAATATTTTTTCCACTTAACAACATAATCTTTGTCTGCAACATATGATTAGTGACATTAATATGAAGAGTTTTTTGTCTAACATGGCTAAAAAGGTGGATATAAATAAAGCCTAAATCATGATTGAATAGTTCTTCATTATCTGTATGTTGATGTGTATATGATTCATTGAATGGGTTATTTACTTGTTATTCCCCTGCTATAGACCCCCTTTCTTTTGTGTGTCTTTCATGGGCAGGCAATTTTCTTTCCTAAAACTGGTCATAGGCCTTAGACAAGTTAATCCCATGTCTCCCAGTATCTTTATTATGGATCATGGTGTCCTTAGTAGGTTTGTTTCAGACTCTCTTCAGCATGATCGGTTCCTCCATTACCACTATGGGGCCCGTTACCCTAGCATGTCGCACATTATCTATGAGGATGACCTCATATTATTTATGAATGTGTGTAGCTCTTCCATAAGAGGCTTTAACTTCATCGTGGAATTGTATACATTCTACAGTGGGAAAATTGTCCACAGGGGCACGAGTGGGGTCTTCTTACCAACCTCTAGTCCTGATAGATGAAAGGATTCCATTGAATCAGGATTAGGCATTGAGTTCATGGACTTTCCCATGACCTACCTTGGTGAACCCATCTATCATGGAAGAATTCATATTATCCACTTTGAAGGTATGGTAGGAAAGTTCATTAATTTTATCAACAATTACAGGAATAAATTTTTGTCCTTTGGTGGTAGAATCACTCTTATTAAATGCATTCTATCTTTGATTCCCATTAACATTATTTCAACAATAAAGGTTCCAAAATCCACTATCATACTTGTTGAATTCACCATGAATGGATTTATTTGGGATGCCCACGGGGATGTAAAATGTAGGTGGGCCACTTGTGGTAAGCGATCCAAAACTATTGAAGATGGGGGCATCAGTGCTAGAGAAGTGGATAAGGATATGCATTTCATTTAGGGAATAATTTCATGTATGTTATCAAAGGTCACTCTATATGGGGAACATTATTAGAGAGATGTATGGATTTGGCTCTCCAGATAAGGGAAGACATCCCTCCCAGCTCTATAAAACTATGAGTGTCCATATTCCAGCCTTCTAAGATTAATCCCAATATATTCTAGGGTAGGGTGAGGATAATTTCTAGCAATGTGATTGGGTGGTGGGATCCTAGATTTTTGGGGTGCCCGACCCAAAACATCTCCTTCAAGGATAAAAGAAGTTTCCACTCTTTAATTCTAGAAGTTCATGATCCCTCTCAATAGGCAGAATACGATAGAATTTGGCTGGAGGAGAATATGGAACCATGTATTTCCACATACTATTATATTTTTATAGGCTCTATGAATGTGATGTCTGTTGGATAAGGATTAAAGGTAGTGTAAGATCTCAAATCCTAGTAGTGATTCATGGGGTTACCACCTATTGTGAAAGTAGATACCATCCAAGATCAATTTCCTAGTGCGGAGAATGTAGAACTAGGACATCCCCTGTAATATAGTGATCAAAATCAAGGGAGTTCAATTTGATTCTTAATTATCCTGCTATTTTTCTCTGGTGGAGGATTCTGTGGATCATCTATAAATTCAAAGCAGTTGGGTGGGACTTATATGGTTGAGCCTGGGTGAGTTTTTTTATCATGTCCAGGTGATAGTCTCCCTCTTCTCTTTTCTCCATTCCTGGTTCTTTAGAAGTTTGGTCAACATGCAAGAGGTCAGATCCAAGGATATGTGAAAGGTGGTGGGGAGTTGGTGCTTATGGAAGGCGTATAATCAGGTACGTCATGGTTCAAGGATTTCTTCCTCAACTTGGGTGGTGAAAGCTAGTTGTGCAGTGATGGAAATGGTTGGTCTCTTGATTCAAGGGGAGGGTGTGCCTTCCTAAAGGAACTTTCTAATAGGGATTCATCCCTCAACCCTGCATCAGTCTTTCCAGACTGGAATTTTAGTGTGTTTGCATCATCCTTCCAATGGCCTCAACCTCAATGTTGACAGTGCATGTGACCATGGAGTTATGCAAGGAGGTGGCATGGTTTGGGATTCTTTTGGCTCAGTGCTTTAAACTTTTAGAAACTTATTTGGCCCTATAGACTCCCTAAGGGTGGAGGATAATGGCATTCTCAATGGGTTGTCTATCTACAAAGGTAAAAATTGGGTCCTATCTAAGGTGGAGACCGACTCTGAGATCATATCATGTTCCCTCACCAAGATCTATTCCCTTATATAGAGCATCACCTATCTAATCTGTGAGTTTAGGTCTCTTCTCTCATATGACTAGGTGGTTCATCATACTTTTCATGAAGGTAATTTTGTGATAGATTTCATATCTTCTCTAGCTTCTTATAACTCCCCCTTTTGGATTTAAGCTCCCTTATCTCTTTTCTCCATTTTAGGATGGCTCAAGTTATCTGGGACTCCCTTGGTCTCAATTATTTCATACTACTTAGATTTCTACTCCCCCATCTCCCCCCCTTTATTTATAAAATATCTTTTTGATCTATTAATTCCTTATTACAGAAAAGGGCCTTGCTAATAGATTTCTTATGACAGGATGTGGACCCAACACAAATAGTTTTCTTACGATTTTTAAAAACCCTACTTATGATGGCCCATCAAAAAAACTATTTGTGGTAAGACGTGGAACAATCCAAAAAAATAATTTTTGGGATGGGTCCACATACCATCGTAAATATTTTTCCTGAGATTGTTTTAAAAACCCTATTGTGATGGGGAGCCCATCGAAAATAGATTTATAACGTATAAAAAATTTGAATAAAATAATATGGAAAATGATAATAAAATAATATTAAAAATAATAATACTTATAATATTATTATTAATATAATAATAATAATAAAATAATATTACTATTAATGAAAAAATAATATTATAATTAGTAAAATTAAAAAAACTTATAAAATAAAAAAATAATAATATGAATAATAATATGAATATATTAATAATAATATAATATTAATAAAATAATAATATTCTTATTATTAATAATAATGAAATAATAATATTGATATTATTAAAATAATAACAAATTATAAAATAATAAAAGCCTCAGTATTTGCAAAAATATAAAAAATTAAAAAAAATTAATAAAATTTAAATGAATTGATAAAATAATAAAAATTAAATAACTTATAAATAATACAATATTTCATAAAATATAAAAAAATAGATGTATAGACATTTAAATAGTTAATATTAAAAAAAATACATTCACATGTTTTTTTATAAAAAATAAATACATCACTAATGGGCGGGTCTTTTAGAGGAGCTAGAGGATTTGGTGGAGGGAACTACAACCTTAAACTATGAGTTAGACATCATATGTACTCTATTTGCTTGTAGTGCTTCTACCATCGACACATTTCCTCTTACTTTTCTTGATGATGTTGTCAGAGCTCTTCCTACTACCATTGATTCACCTCCTCTTTCTCCCTATGCATACTCTCTATAAGATCACCCTGAACTATCAGTTGTTGTTGATATTGTGTAAGAGATGATGATGACTCTCCATGATCTACTCTCAATCTAGAAGCTGACATCACAGTTGTAGCATAATTACTCTAAGGTGTTAATCGATAGTCAAAACAAACAACTCGGCCTTTCTCGAAGAAATACTGGGTCTTTTGCATCCAATATATCTCATAAAATCAACAGGCACTGGTCTAATCATCGGTACCAGCTTGACTCTCATTCTGTGTATGAGACATCACATCTTCATATAACTCCTTTTATTTTAATTTAAAATTAAAATACTTAAAATATTAATTGTAGTTAATTTAAAAACTCAAAAATAAATTATACTGATAACAATCTAACACATGTGATCACCTCTAATATCTCCATTGACTGGATCACTATAGACCCTCCTTTAAATTTCAAACTCTATAATATCAAGATTTCCCACTACCTATATTAATATAAAATAAACCATTTATATTTAAATTTATATAAATTATTTTAAAAAAATTACTTACCATATGTTCCCTATACATATTGAATGTATGACTACCGGATCGATGTGTCACCTCCTATCTCCCCCTAGTTTTGTCGAACTACTAAGGATACCATCTAAAGAAAACAACCCTACCAGTGTGAACATAATTCAAACATACTTGAGATGAAATGTAATCAGGTCAGTGGGCATGAAATGACTCATCAAACTCTATCACTCTTGCTCTCACCATTTCATTCCTTCTCAAATAGCTCTAAAACTAATGCAAATGCTCATGCATAAACCCCTCCTATGCCTTCTAGATAGCATCATGCATGATCTTATTGATGGGATATCGTAAACCCTAGATATAATTTATAATATCATGTTATTAATTAAATAAATATCAAAAATAAATATTATGTATTTACATACCAGCCCATGACCAAACATGCAGAGCTGAAAATCAGAGATAGTCTAATCCAATGTAACCCATTATTCAGAAAAACAGTTGGTAAATATATCACTCCCCAATCAAATAGCTATATTCTAAAAGTTGTGAAAAAAATAAATAATCAAATAATTAGTATATAAATAAAGTAATGAAAACTAACTAAAATAAACAGGTAAACATACCTATGAATGCATGGATCAAAACCAAGACATGGTCATCACTTGACTATTGGGTCAAGAATCATCAATTGTGTAAGACCACAACCCCTCTGAGTACTCGAAGAACAACATGCAGTCTGAGGACCATATGATCCAACATCCTAGTCATCCAAAGGTAGATCAGCCTCCTAAAACTAATGAAAAAAATCATAATCCATCTGAAATATAAAATTACTTTTGTTCGCGAACCATTGAAAAAACTATTATATATATATATATATTATGATTATAATCATAATTTAACTATGTTAATTTTCATCTTCATCATTATCATCATATCTAACGATGTCAATCTTTTCATATTACTCCTCAACATCTTCAATTTCCATATGAGTTTTAGTTTCATCATATCTTTTCATTTCAAATTCATTTGTAAAATCATTAACATCATCATCCCCATTAACCCTTGATTATGGGGTTTCATCATAGATATTTGTGTGTCTTCATGAAAAGGATATATTTGGAGTAGTCTCTTGAAAATTTTCAATTCCTTACACATTAGTGGAACCACATTCAGTTTGAGTAGACTGGTTTTCCCAAGATTTAATTTTCATTATGCTCCACCAATCTCCCAACTCTCTTAAAGTAGTATAGTAAATTTGTATAGTAAATTTGATGTTCCAGCTGAGCCAATAAAAATAGTTCATTTAATACAAGAATACTTTTATATTTAATATCAATGATTCCATGGGTCAGATTAATATTCAATCCTCTCTCGGTATCCAACCACTAACATTTAAACATTGTTATGTAATTTTATACTAGATAACATTGTTCAATAATTTCGTCTAGAATTCCATAAAATAAAAAATAAATTTATTTATGATGATTTCCTTCTAAGAAAACACAACTATTCATTGATTTTTTGGATTCCGAAAATACACATTTATAAAATTAATAATCATTCACCATATATGCATTATATGATTTAACCATTTTTTATTGTGAGTTACTCAATTCACATATTCAAGTATCAATTTTATTAGTATGTTGAGATTCCTAAAAATTTGTAAAAAAATTATCAATATAATAACTGATAAATTGATTTTATATATTAAACCATAAATAAATTATGTTACAAGTTTTTCAAACAAGCGTGAAAAATTATTTTGTTGGTGTTTTTCAGGAGCAGCTGTTGTAATTTTTGGAAGCTGTTTCATGATAAGATTGTCATATAACCAACAAATAAAATATGATTAATTTACTATAAAATGATTACAGAATAAGTGATTGGAGAATTCACAGTACAGATGGTGTCATCTCTACACAGTTGATCAGAACATGTGTATGAGATTTGTGATGTTCATCATCAGAAATCCACTATTCATAAACTCCATTGATGCCAAGTTCAGGCTGATTAAAAATTGATAATTGATTTCCCATTTCATCATCAACATTTCTCTTATTATGGCCCATGTGTTTGTGTTTTTATAGATATTCAAATTGAAAATAATGAGAGTAGAAAAATGGAATTTCCTCTTGAAATTAAACTTCTACAATAGTACCTTCAACTAATTCTTTGTTACCTATTTTTTTATTCAATTTATTCATTAATATCATGAATGGTTAAATCCTTCAAAACATTACTGGACCTCCAAATTTTTCTTCATGCGGTAAATGTAATATCAAATGTTCCATTGACTCAACAAAAGCTGATGGAAAATATTTTTTCATGTTTACATAAAATTATAACAACATATTATTGTAGTCCTCTTAGTGCATCGTAGTATATTTTAACCACATAAATGTCTTGGAAAAAATATGGTATGTCTGTTATCACTTCCAAAATCATAAAATTGAAAAAAAAAATCTAATTGATAGAAGTTTATCTATTATTACACGACATTCCTGACTTTTTAATCTAGTAATATAACATTTTCTCACACATCATTCCAAATTGGATGCATATCCATTTAAAAGTATCAAATATAAAATCCACTGAAACAATAATAATCAATTTTATTTGGATAGTGTATAATCTTCTCTTAGTTTTATTAACTTCTGTGATCTAGCATTTTCAAACATTCTAAGTTCTGGTCACCTAGAAATTTTGGAAAGATCTAATCATGCCTTTACATTATCTTCAATCTTACCTAATGTATCTAAAACTATATGAAATAAATTATCAAAAAAGTTCCTCTCAATATCCATGGAATACAACATGTGACAAACTAACAATTCTGGCCAATTTGAAAGATCCCAAAAAATGATCTGTTGTATCAAAATGTGTTCTTTCCCAAAGCCATCAATTTTCTGTTGGTTTATTGTTCATAAAAATGTGATTGGTGGTAATAAAGAGACAATTTATTTTAATGTTGTACCTAATATCACTGTTATAGGTCCAACACTTTCAATTATTCATTTTTTTAAATTATATTTGTTCCTCTGAAAAGGATGATCGTTTGGATGGAATATGCGATGACAATAAAAAAGGTTTTTCAATTGACGAGCATAAATGTTTGGTTATCTCTCATATAGTATGGACATGATTTTAAGAATATGTATACTCCATCCAAATAACAAGCCTTATTCTGTGAAATCACTAATTGTCCACATTAATGTATCTTTCAGTAGGAAATTTTGTTTTGTAGAAACATCATATGTACTGACAATATTAACCAACAATGAATTTAACTAATCAATCAATGGATTTAAATAAACATTAACATTCTTTTTTAGATGTCGTATAATTAATATGGTCCAAAATATATTTGGCTTCTTTATCAATATCCAAGAAGGTAAATTTTAAGGAGTTATAAAGATAGACCAATATGAATACTAACTACTATAAGAACCAAATGGATAGAAACCATTAGTAAACAAACCCAATTGCACGTCTCGGGAATCTAAAACAAAATATTAATGCACTTGTTAAAAAAAATTCCATGAATAACCATATGAGGGATGATTTAATCTTTTACCAGTTGAAATATTGGTTTTGTGTCATGAAATCAATATTGTTGTGCTTTGAGACATAAATAAATGTTTCAATCTAGGCGTAACCGGGGAATATCTCAACTTTTTTATATGATTAAATCTATAATTCACTAGTTGGACCTCTTTATACATTTATTATCCACATGTGGGACAACTATCCAACTACTCATTTTAACTATAATATAATATGAAATCATTTGAACTTGCATAAATATTCTGATTACAAGGACCTAGATTGTGAACCAACATATTTCTCTCATGGTAATTTGTAAGCAACAAATTTCTTTATGATAAAAGTGTTTTAATTAAATATAATATCAGTTCAAAACATTGATTTGACATTCCATTATCTGATTTAATAGCCATAAATTTTGTAACCACTTTAAATTTTCTTATCTTGAAACTAGGATATATGGAATCCTCATCAAACCTCAACAACTCATGTCATTAAGATGGTTCCAACTCAAGAGTTAAGTTAATATCATCCTGAGGTTCAGTTTGATGAAATGATGGACCTGACACATCATGTACTAAATTTTGAAACAATGATGGATCTAAAACCAAATTATTAGGATAATCTATGGAACTATGTTAACCTTGTTAATACCAAAAAAATAATCTAGTTTATAAACAAATCCCAATAAATGACACCCAACATTTTCAATTGTGTCAAACATCATCAGAGAAATTTTTTTACAAGGACTCTTAATTTTCCATTATGAAACATAATATGGTTTTGATGATGAAAATGATGAGAAAGATTCAACACCCTCAATATATATAGGATTTAAACCAGAACCATTTGGATTCTTGCACTGATTTATCCAAATGTGATCATCATAAAATGGCTATTATCGACTTTCTAATTTCATTTTTCTTTACAAAATATAATGTAATTCGTTTTCTAATAATTTCATATATTAAAAACACTATCCCAAAATGAGAAGAAAATTTAATTTAATTTTCTAGAAATATATAGTATATAATATTATTTCATATTTATTTATAGTATTTATTTTAAAATTTATACTAGTCAACACTAATTTATTATAATTTATACTAATTACCACTAATTATTTGTAATTATAGCTAATTTATATTAATTACTTCTAATTACGAGTAGCACAATTTCCAACGGATTGGCAGTAACTCTTTTACATGATGGATCATCTCGTTGAAACTTTCTCCAACTGAAATCACTATGAAAAATCCACTTCGATGTATGAATAACCTATTTAATATTCACAATAATAGAGAGCAAGGGGGCCTCGTCGCACTATTGTCCATTCTCATGCATACAAAAATAGATATTCATAAGCTGTAGAATATTTTTCATAGTGATTTCAGTGGGAGAATATTGCATGGAGATGAGTTTTTAGGGAAAAGAGCCTCTTTTTCTAGACATCTTATCTCCTTGTAAATTTTCCTACTGAAATCAGTATCAAAAATCTACTCTGACGTACATATATTCACTTTTTTATGCATGAGAATGGACAGTAGGGAGGCCACTTTCTATTTCTTTCCATTTTTGTGCTAATGAAAATAGATATTTGTACGTTGGAATAGATTTTTCATTGTGATATCAGTGAGACAAAGTTTCAAGGAGATGAGTCATTGGGAAAAAATATCTACATCCAATCCACTATAAATTGTGCCAATTTAATACAATTTATTACTGAATATAACAATTTATTACAATTTATTAATTATTACAATTTCTTTCTAATTATACTAATTTATTACTAATTATTACATTTTAATGCTAATTATTAAAATTCATTACAAATTATTAAAATTTATTACTAATTATTAAAATTAATTAAAATTTAATAATAATTATTACAATTTGTTACTAATTGTTAAATTTATTAATAATTATTAAAATTTATTACTAATCTATTCTAATTATAACCAATTCTTACAAATTATTACTATTACTTAATAATTATTACAAATTATTACTAATTATTAAAATTTATTACTAGTTACTAGTAATTATTACTTATTCCTACTAATTAGTACTAGTTATTAATAATTATTACAATCTATTACTAAATATTACTAATTATGAAAATATATTCCTAATTATCAATGATTATTACTAATTATTATAATTTATTACTAATTATAACAATTTATTACTAATTATTATTATTTATTATTAATTATTACAAAGTATTGCAATTTATTACAATTTATTACTAATTATTAATAATCGTTACTAATTATTAAAATTTATTAATAATTATAACTAATCATTACTAATCATTTAAATTTATTACTAATTATTACAATTCATTACTTATTATTACTATTTATTACTTATTATTATTAATATTACAATTTATTAAGAGTTATTATCTTTTATTAGAAACTATTACTAATTATTACTAATTATTACAGTTTCTTACAAGTTATTACAAATTATTACTAATTTTTACTATTTATTAATAATTATTACAAGTTATTAAAATTTTTTACTAATATTTACTAATTATTAAAATTATTAAAAATTATTACTAATTGCTACTAACTATTAATAATTATTACCTATTCCCGCTAATTATAACAATTTTTAAAATTTCTTCCAATTTATTACTAATTATAAAAATTTATTACTAATTATTACAATATATTACTGATTATTACAATTTATTACTAATTATTACAATTTCTTACTAATTATTACAATTTATTACTAATTATTAAAAAAATTACCAGAAATTATAAATAAGTATTATTTATTTCTAATTATTATAATTTATTACTAATTATTACAATTTTACTAATTCTTAATAATTGTTACAATTTGTTACTAATTCTTACTAATTATTACAATTTGTTACTAATTATTACAATTTGTTAATATTTATTAACATTTATTACTAATTATTACTGATTATTACAATTTATTAATATTTATTACAAGTTATTACTATTTATTACCATTTATTACCATTTATTACAATTTATTACTAATTTTTACAAATTATTACTAATTATTAACTATTATTACAATTTATTACAAATTATTAGTAATTATTAAATTTTTTTACTAATTACCGCTAATTACTACTAATTACTGTAATTGTTACTTATTCCTGCTAATTATTACAATTTATAACAATTTATTACTAACTGTTACTATTTATTACTAATTATTACCATTTAATTTTAATTATTACAATTTATTACTAATTGTTTTACTTTATTTCTAATTATCACAATTTATTACAAATTATTAAAATTTATGAGCAATTATTAAAATTTATTACTAATTATTACAATTTATTACTAATTCATACTAATTATTACAATATATTACTAATTCATAATAATTAGAACAATTTGTTACTAATTATTATAATTTATTACTATTAATTACAATTTATTTCTATTTATTACTAATTATTACTAATTATGCCAATTTATGGCAATTTATTACTAATTAATATAAATTATTAGAATTTACTACATTTTATTACAAATTATTCTAGTTTATTACTAATTATTACTACTTATTACAATTCATTACAAGTTATTAAAATGTATTTCAATTTATTACTAATTATTAAATATTTATTATGTTTTATTACTAGTTATTTCTAATTATTACTACTATTAAATAAAATTACAATTTATTACAATTTATTACTAATTACCTCTAATTATTACTTATTCCCACTAATTAGTACAAATATATACTAATTTCAACTAGTTACCACTATTATTTCTAATTATCAATATTTATTACTATTTATTGCTATTTATAATTATTTATTCCAACTTATTACTAATTATCTCTAATTATTAATAATTATCACTAACTGTAACTACTTATTAATAATTTTTCTAATTAATATTAATTACTACTAATTAATAATAATTAATATAATATCTATTATTTAATACTAATTAATGATAATCACAGGTAATTATTTGTAAAACTAAATAAGGAAAAATAATATTATTTAATTTTAATTTAATTTAACTATACCTAATTAACAATAATTATTATTGTTTTGAAATAAAATGAATTAACTAAAAAAATGATAAATAAAATAAAACTGAATCTTTCAGAGGATATACGTCCTGAATATTTATCAGATTTAAAATTTTAAACATTGAAAATTTTTGAGAGAAAAAATGAATTTAGAGAGGGGGGAGGGGTAAGGAAAGGATTGGAATGGGAAAAACGGATTAGGTTATATATAGGTTTGATAATTTTCGATGGTACTATTTATGACGGGTCTCGTCATAAATTCGATCACCCCTATTAATTATCGGAGGTGGTTAAAAATGTATTTGCGACCGGTCCCATCACAAATACCAACCTGCCGACATACTATTTACGACGGGAGGTAAATCTCATTGTAAATAGTAAAAAACGTCACATGGTATTTGTGAAGAGCTATTATATCCATCACAAATACCCTTCATGTGGTTGGGTGCACAACTCGTGCCAAACCTATTGCGATGGGAAGAGGGTCTCATTGTAAGTCGTCCCTCCCGACAGACTGTTTGCAATATGACCCTTCCCCGTCGCAAATTCCCCATCGCAAATATCAATTTTTGTCGTTGTGTGATTTGTAGCTTATTGATTTTTTTAGAGATTCACATGGAGGTGCAAGATGATCATAGGAATAACTTTCTTCCATATTTAGTTTTGACCTCAACCCCTGGGTATAGAGTGAGGATGATGCAACTATCATATTATGAGGTCTTAGTCCTGCAGGAGAGTGTGGCAGGTTAGGACCCATCTCCTAGTTGAACTATGGGTCAGGATGAGAACCTATGTATTCATGGTCATGTTTTAGTTCCACTAGATATATGCTAGGAGTTGATTCGATAATTTCATGCCTCAGTTTGGGCAGCAAATCCTAGAGTTACAAAGCAGTATTGTGATTTACATCGCCAGTATTGGTGTTCGGGGATGAAACGTGGGGTAACTAGTTTTGTTATGAGGTATTCAACTTTTCTATTGGTGAAGGTGTAAAATCATCAAACAATTGAGATTTTACTATAGTTACCCATTACCGTGTGGAACTGGTATGATGTGATGATGGATATAGAGAATGTGCTTTTGAGGTCACATCAATGTAGTGTCGATGTTTGCGTTGTAGTGGTCATGCTCTCAAAGGATTCTCATTTCCTTCTGATCAGGGGTATCTTCTCAGTTGATGAGCTTTCGATGATGTATATCTGTGATATAGTGCAGCTTCACAATGTCCCTTGTACTATCGTTTCAAACATGGATTCCATGATTATATCTCATTTCTGGTAGAGTTTATATAGGGATTTGGGTACACAAGTGCTTCAGAGCACAACATACCACGCTCAAACAAATGACCTTTTAGAGAGCACAATTCTGATGCTTGAGGACATGCTACAGGCATGTGTCTTAGATTATGGGGGATCTTGGGAGAGGAATAGTCACCTAGTTGAATTTCCCTAAAAAAATACCTATTAAGTGACTCTAGAGATGGGTCCATATGAGTCTTTGTATGATGGTACATGTTGATCACCCATGTGCTAGTTACATGAAGGTGAGGTAGCTTTACTGGTATCGCATCTCATGTTGGTGACTTCAGAGTAGGGTAAGTTGATCAAAAAATAGATGGAGATCGTACAGTCATGACTAAAATATTAAATTAATTTCCATCAATAACCTCTAGATTTCAAGGTAGTGGATCAAGTATTTTTTACATATCTCGTCAATGCTGGGACACATACATATTAGGATACACAGTAATCTTTAACCAATACATTTTGGTATGTTCTAGATTCTAGAGAGAGTCAAGATGATAGCATATTGGTTGCAGCTACCTAAATAGTACTGAGGCATGTATGATTTCTTCCACATATCTTAGTTTCACCATTATCACTCAGACTTGTCTCACACTCTATAATTTGATGAGGTCAAGACATGTGTAGATGCATCCTTTGAGGATCATCTTATTCGTATGATTGACAAGAGCACTATGGATCTCAGTGGTCGGTCAGTTCCTCTGGTATGGGTACTATAATAGAATGGTTTTTTATCAAATGAGACTTGGGAGTGAGAGGCCAATGTACATGCTCATTGGTTGGAGTTATTCTCAAGCCATTTGTGACCACCCTTGAGAGGGAAATTCAAAGATGAATTTATATAATGGGGGAGATTGTAAGATCAGGGGTTCTTCATGAGGTGCAAACTCTTTTTTTAACTCATCATTAGTTTCTCTTTTTTTCTTAGACCTTGAGGTTGGGCCCAATGGCTGGTTGGGTTTTTTTGTAAAGGAAGAGGTAGGAGGGATGTATGCTGGCTATAGGGAAATTCCATGCTATGAATTAGAATACACGATGTGTATTCAATACATGATGTGTAATGATCTGGGTAAGTGAGTTTATGTCGTATAAAGGGGTTTACAGGGAGTAGGACCTTGATCTTTACATGATATGTAAATAATTTACATTCCATGTAAATTCTTGAGTTTATTTTTTAAAATAGGATGCAAAACCTCTATTTTCAACAGAATCCTTCACCCCACCTTTCTCCCTCACACTGGAGAACCCAAGGATTCCTAAAGCTAGGCGTGGCTCTAAACTAATGATCTATACTCTGCTTCTTCTTTCATCAGTCTAATTGTATTCGCATAAGTAATATCCCTATTCTACTTATACCATTCATTTTTTTAAATTATTAGCTATTCTACATTATTGTGAGCTAATATTCCCTATTTAATGCATTTTTTAATATTCTTCAGTTTTCTTGTGATCTGATTTGAATCATATGTTGATATTGGATGATAGTTATAAAACATGAATTTTTTAGGTGTCCTATACCTTTCCAAATATGTTTTCTATTTTATATAACATGTTCTAGGTTTTCCACACGCTGCCTTTTTGTCAATTACCCTAAAATGATTTTAGTAGTACAATTGGATGAAGTGGAACCTTTTGGGTTTCCATTGAGTACTGTAGACATTTTTTGAGGTTGTTTCCCCAAACTAGGCTACCTGCGGGGTGTTCTATTGTATTTTTCCTTTTTTTTATACCACCCATGGGGTGAATTTGATCTTTCCTATTTAGATGAATCCCTTTAAATTTATTTTAATAGAGGTATTAAGAGAAATTTTACCTCCTTTTCATTATGATAACATGATGCGAATTGTTTTAATTGATTAAATTGAAATGATTGTATGAGTTGGATTAACCCTTGAGATAATTAATGAATGATATATTGAACTAATTATTGTAGTTGCTTCCTTGGTTGGTACACCCTAGATCTTAATTCCATATGATTCTATATAAATTTATTCAATGGGTCTTCAGTGTGGTAGTGGACTCCTTGGACTTGTTTTATCCTTGGACCTTGATTCCATAGAATGCTTAGGGCCTTGATACCCCTTGGATTTGGCTTTCTTAGACTCACATTAGACATATGTTATTCACATACTCCTTAGATTTCTCCCAATTATTTATCGAGTTACCACTGATATGCTCCTATGATTCAATGTGGATTCCTTGGTCTTATAAACCTTGGATCTCGACCTTCATAGTTTGACACTTTTTATTACACTGAGTTGTAATTATGGATGATTTTATTATATTTCAAGGACATTATGAATGTTATATACTTGATTATATGGTGTGGTCATGGTAGTAGTTTTACCCTTGGTTGTATAGATTGGTCGTGGTGGACTTCAGGATGCTTTATAGAAATCCCCTGAATGGGTATCAAATACTAGTTATTAGTTTAGATAGGGTGACTGGCTTATTTCTATTTTACTGCTACCCTTGTTTATGGTAGCTTGAATATAATTTGGAGGGAGTCTTGTTTTTTTAGATAGATTCACTTTAGTTATGTCAAATATTCCTTGGAAATTTGCTTTTATTTGTTTTATACCTATGATATACAATGAAAACTACTTAAAATTGTTATACATAGTTGGGATTTGTTATAGATATCATTGGTGGAGGCCTACTGAGTGTCATCTCACACCCTATTCTGGTAATTATTGGGTACCTAGACATACATCATAGATATAATTAGGGACTGGGTCAAGTGCTCATAGTACGATGATGGATTTTTGGTATGCTTATCATCATGGGAGAACATAACTGAGATGAGAATCATGATGCTATCTCGCATATTTATTATTTGTATTTTGGGAATTCTGCTACATGTACTATACTAGATGCTTGTATACCTATTTTCCAGCTTTATAGAGACATGACATGACACATCATTGTACAGTATATTACTTTTATAATATTTTATGTCTTCATATCTTGGATGTATCTTCTATATGATTCATTTACAGCTCCCTCTATTGACTGGTGTATTTTCTACCATTGTAATACATTATAACATGATTGTATAGTCTCCCCAAAGACACACCATAAGCCCTCACTACTAGTTAGAATCCTATAGTATTTAGGGAGATGTGCTTGAGTGACCCATAGACTCATGGGGGATCGTTTAGTGGAATCTAGTTTGGGATTTTACAATCAGCTATATTGTACAACGTATGAGTTCATACTACACTACATGGGCATCCATATCATTAATTGAGGATAACATCATTCCATAAACATGTATTCTCTACATCATCCTCCTAAAATATTCAATTTTTGTAATAACTATAGATTACTAGTACATACCACTAATGATTTCACAAGGCCTCATTGTAGATATGAAAAGACCCTATAGGAATCCCTCTCCTCTAATAATTGCATCACTATATCGTTATAAGTTTAGGATTGTTGAATCTCCCCCTATATGAGTCTCTAAGAACAATGATCGGGCAATGAGTTTCAATGAAATATCCAAATATCACATAGGGGATGTGGAAAGAAAATATTGGCTCATTATTTTATCTATCAATACTATAGCTAATGTAAAGAACAGAAAAACCATACCTTAAATCATTCCTTAAGATGTCAAAATCATCAACTGCATGTAGCTTCCCTTATCTTTGGAAACTAGCTCCTTGAGTCTAACATGGGCCACCTTGGTTTGGTGGTGTAAATAGATGAAAGAATCAGCTATGACCCACAGCTCTCCCAGCTCCCATTCCATTTCTACAATTTTGCTTAAATCCCATCTCTAGTCGCCCTCTCATCCTTGGTGTTCTGTAAAACATCTACCTATCATCCACATGGTGGGTTAGAAAACACTACATGATATTTCTCCTCCCATCATAGGATTATCACCTCCTCTACCACAACTAACTAGAACCATCCTTATATCCCTAAACTGTAGACCCCCTATCCTGAAACTATATTCGAAAATGCCTCTCACAACTAGATCCCTAAGTCAGTCATTAGTTGCAAGCTACAAAATTCTCAACTCTAAATTGATTAATACTAATGTCAACTATCGACATATGCTCACATTGAATGCTCTCAACTACCAAGGCATTATCTATTAACCAAATATAAGAAGAAATTGAAATAGGTGCCATAGATTCATGTATGTCTTGGAATAGGCCATGATCAATGTTTTGGGCTCAAAAGTATACATCATGAACCATATCTATGGTGTATCATGATAGGATAGTGTACCTCAACCAATACTCTTCTATTATCAAGTATCCCTGATAAAGCACTAGAATCTCATGGATGCAAACTACTCACAACAAGTCTGGGTAAAATACATCTCTGAATAGAGGATCAAATTTTTTACAAGTGTTTCCTCATCATGAACCTAGGTGACCAACCTCCACCATCACCCTGTTGAACCATGGGGAAGGCTCACCACTAGTAAAACCATTTGATTATTAGGTTAGATCCTAACAATGTTTAAAACCCTGATCCAGTCCTCTGCTTCATGAGGGCCATCTCACTATAAAACTTTAGGGGTCCCAACCTTTGAAACATGTTAAGCATTCTCACCATACAAACATCATCTATAATAATTAATTTTGAATATTATTTCTTGACAAGTGGAGGTATGAGTAGAAAACTACTTTAAGATACCACCTCTTTCATGGTTCCCTGTAACAAATCCTCATCACTAGGAAGATCATCATAATAATCCTTCTATTGAGTACCATCTGGTGGTCATCCTAGAGGAATCATATTTAAATCATGATACACCATGGTCAAAGAGTATATCATGAGAGATGACTTAAGAAGGACAGAAAAACTACAAACCATTCCTTTATGATGTTTCTACAACTTTTTTCCTAACAACCAGTGCCGATAGGTACTGAGAAAACAAGAAGGTTTTCATAGTCATGGGGTATGGATACATTATCCACCACACCAAGAGTAAGATCCCAAGCCTAATACATGAACATGAGAAAATTTATTATTTTCCCCAAATTCACAAACCAAGCCTCATATGTTGAAAATATCTAAACACTAGTCCTAATATTACCTCCTCCATTACCAATCTATCATGACTTGCCCTATTAGATCTTTCTTATCCAAAGGAAAGGTGTGTGTGACATCCCAAGACTACCTTGAATAGGATAGGGGAAAGAAACAAGAATTGATTCAGCATATCACTCCCACAAGAGGATTTATCCTAAGTTAACAATACACATGAATAGATATCTAAAAATCAACATAATTAAAAAAGTGAAAGATACAACCAAGATGTATACATAAAACTATATCCCACTTAAGATTATGAAGAAATTACAAGAATGAAAAAAAAGGTTTAATACAAGCCCACCAAAATTGTAAAACGGTCTTACCAACACATAAATAGGTGAATGATATAAAATAAAACTCATGAACTAACTATGGACTGTATAGGTCAACTATATTATGCCTACTATGGGTATACCTAGGACTCCACTAAAAGGTATGTTGTCTACATAAGAGATGAAATTTGTGAGCGGATCCCATTTATGGGTGACTATAACATACCTTGTAGGAGATCCAGAAATCCCAAACCATAAATAACTAAAGTGAATTATATCATAATCAAATATAACATCAAAACCCTAGATCTACCCGAGATAGACATTATGTCTCAAATTAAGATTGCAAACATACTGCAAGCCTAGGATTCTACATGAGGCTTGAAGATAATTCTCATTTTCTAGAACTAAATTTTATTCTCTTTCTATCACTGATCAAACCCATCTAAGAGTGAAAGACTATTGATTCTCTCCATTAAGAAGTACACAACAGAACATAGAATATTTTGACAAATAGATAGGTGATCACGACAATGGCCTATAGGGGAAACATGACCCTACTCAAAGTAAATATTATAATATGGGGATCTCTCACCTTGAAGGTTGGTAACATGATGCTAGATATAGCCTATAGAATAATTATAGAGGATCAAATTCTAGAAAACATGAGGGGATACCTGAGTCTATTCAATACAAACCCTTAAATGGGACAACATATCTTATGCTTTAGATGGGATTCCTTACTGTACGCCCATAGGGATTGAAAAAGTGAACATGCCCCACTATTAATCACATAGACTGATGATAACAAAGGACCCAACCTTTCCTAGAAGAAGTACAAGGCATGTATATGGAAGTCACAGCATGTGTTGGATTTTTCATGTATAAATGTGTCATATAGCCTCTTCCTGTGTACTATGGTCTGTATCTATGTTCTCTGGTCATTCCCAGTTACTCTAGCTATGCCTATGTACTCTAGTAGTGTCCTGGTACTCTGTTCATTTCAATGTAATTTGGTCATGTTTGGGTACTTTGGTCAAGTCCATTACCTTATACCAAGATGTGAACTTATACCTTTTCATGTCCATGTCCGTGTACCTCATGGAAAGACATCAAGTTTCTAGAATAGATTCATACTATTTTTGGATTTAAAAAACATCATTGGAGATTTAAATATATGTGAAACTCAAGAGAACATAATAAGGGGTCTACACAACCTATGTTCTTATGAATGACATTTTTTGTAACTCGATTTTTTCTTTAATCCCATAAACTACCACATATTCCCTCTTATATGACCTCAACCTTCCCTCCAATCATGATAATCACCATGTTATTCAACTATAATGTTAACTAAACTTGAAGCATTGTTGATGGTTGTGTTTCTTTCATCCAATCTACTCACATATCATCCTCATGGAATCGCACCACAGTGTCACCAAACCATTGATGGAAACAATCATTCCAGTCTCTAATTCATATCCAATTTACCATTTCACAACATCACACATCAATTGTTCTCTAAATTATAATCCTAAATCCAAAAAAAATTGATCCATTACACCAAATACTAATTCTACAATGACCGATTTTTAGGAATTATAGAATCATTGATAAAATGGAATACTAGTGAAGAACACATGAAGAATGAGGGGATGAAAGAAAAAACACAATATTGAGGAATAAATGTTTTCCATTATTCAGATTTGACTATATACATTGGTGGAGTGAAAGTCAAATGAAATGGAATAATCAATTATTAAAATTTAATATCAATCCATAACACTAGGAAGATGAATCAAAAATCAACTAATGAATCAATTTGTTTTAACAGTTGATTCATATTTTACCTGGAGTAAATAAACAAGGATTTAACCAAAATAAAAAAATCATTAGTATGATATTGGATGGATTGTTGATAAGGAATGGTTTGATGATGTTGTTATCATCAAGATCAAAGAAATCCTTTGAAAATGACCACTTATCCACAATC
This sequence comes from Viscum album, assembly GCA_963277665.1. Lineage (NCBI taxonomy): Eukaryota > Viridiplantae > Streptophyta > Magnoliopsida > Santalales > Viscaceae > Viscum > Viscum album. The sequence continues at coordinate 1,542,804,325 of OY728153.1, read as the reverse complement.
CTAGTGTCATTCGGCAAAATATCTCCACAATGGGTCCTCTCAAATCACATTATTTATGTTCCCAACACTATAGTTTTTTCATAAATGTGATTATATAGAGGAGTAATTAAATATGGGTTATTTAATAAATAATTATTTATTTATTTAATCAATTTATTTATTAATCCATTTACTATTAATATTAATCGAAACACTTGATATTCAAAAAATTTGTATCATGCCAAAGGTAAAACACAATTTCTAGATTTAATGAACCTTTTGAATTTACCAACTAGAATTAAATTCATGAGTGATTCAATTTTGTCTAAGAAACTATGTGCGAATGATAAAATATACATAATAATTTTTTTATCAGTGTTAAGGAATATCAAGCCCCAGAATCCCATGCCGACTTAGTGCCTAGATTCGAAAATATTCTTCAAAACATTCCAATGTTTTACAAGGGAAATACTACATTTTTACAAGAAGTGTTTACTCATATAAATAAAAAACATGTGTGATTTAGAATAAAGTTGACAACTAATAGTTATTTTTAGAAACAAAAATATAATTAATCTTCCTCAAAAGAAAACATGGGTCTCTAGAGTATATAATTGAAAATTTCTCCATTCATAAATCAATTTTAATAAACAATAAAGATAATAGAACTTATATCTTATTCTTCTATAATATTAATCATAATATATGTAAAATACAAAGATCATAATTATAGAATGATCAGAAACATCATTGTACATAATTTCATATTCAATTCCAGGTTTCATATTTTTTTTCTATGTCTTGTATTTTTTCATTCAATTGAGATATTGATATAATATCTAGAACATAATTGAGTCAAAAAAATCTCCAATATTCACCATGGAAATATGAATTTTCAAAATCAGTAATATTCTTTCATACATATATCATAGATCATATATAATTTTCAAACTCATCATAAAATCATACATTAGAAAATGAACTACCTCAATGTTATAAAATATTCTTCTACAAAATAAAAATTGAAATGTATCCACATGATGAAATAAAATTTAAGCCTTACTTTATATGTATCTTTTTTATTAGTATAATAATACATAACATCCTCTTTAGTAAAAATATCTTTTACTATGAAAAAAATCATAATATTTCACCTCTAATGCATAATATGTTTACTTTATTAAATAGTAAATATTTTCATAATGGGTAAATTTTGAATCTAAATACATATGTTTTGTATACCTATATAATATACCATTATAATGATCCATGCTTCTCATACATGGATATTAAAAAAAATTGATAAATATACATTACATTAAATAAAAACATGCCTGAGGAATGTAATAGTTTCATGTCTTTGGAAACTTGTAAACATAATAACTAGTCCATAGATGAGCGATGTCATCTCTCACTATATTCTTAATGGCTAGAACCATTTTTGTAAATATCATAAATAATACATATCTTTACAACATTGGTAAAGGAAACATAATAATGGGTGGGCTCAAATTCTCAATAAAAGAAAATGAAAGATATTCATAATCATAAAGTTAACATAAGGGTGTATGAATATAATAATAAGAATTGAAAACCATACCCAGTATATCAAATATCATATACATGAGTAATGGAATAAATATTGGTAGTTTATAAGACATAAATCATAATATAATAAAATAACATGAGTTGTAAGAGAATATCATTGGCCTTAGACATGGATTTTTACATACAAAATACCATATAAAATAATTTCCATATTATTCAAGGATCACTACCAATTATGAAATATTTTAATGGGATCACACCCCAAACCATCATAGTATTAAAAGTTCACTCCCAATACCATTATAGTGGAATAAGTCCCTTACTGAACTGAGTTCACTCCTCATTCCATTCATGTATATCTCATGAGATATAAATCATTAGCCAATTCATTGGAAGGAGATAAAGGTCCCACATATCACATAATGAAAATCGTATTCATTTTTTCCATGAGATCATAAACATTCATCATATCATAACCCAAGAAATGAAATAAATATCATAATAATTTTATTATATCATAACCTATAAAAAATATATAGTTTTCATAATAATTTACTTGTATAATAACCCATGAAAATAATTAGGTTTCATAAGAATTTTATAATGGTATAACCCATGGAATAGACACATGATTCATAAAAAAAATTTCATTATCAACCTGAATTATTCATAGAAATAATAATAATGGTATCCTAGGATCATATCTCTTGTAAGGTATAGGTAACAGAAATGAATGTCATCTTAGATGGATAATATTTTTGAAAGGTTATTTGATAAATTTATTGAGGAAAATATCCATTATATTAAAAAAAATAAAAAATAAAACACTTTGAAAACATATTTATTTTAAAATATCCTTGAAAAATTATAAATGATTCTTTGAAAATCATTTCAAACACTTTTTAAATATAAAAAAAAAATTAAATCTCTTAATTTAAAAATAAACTCAAAAATATATTATGGAATGTTGGAATATAATTTATAATATATTTTAAACATAATTTCTTTTTGAAACTATTTTCATTGAAAATAACCTTGAAAACTTATAAAAGAGTCTTTCAAAATCATTTAAATTAGTTGATAAATAAAATTCATTTTTTGAAATTCTTTTCTATGAAAATAAGCTTGAAAAGTTATAAAGGAAGATTTCAAAATAAATTTAAAAAATTTCAAAATATTAAAAAAAATCAAAATAATTTTCTATGAAAATGATTTAAATGGTTATTTAAATATATTTTTTAATTTTTTTTGAAATCATTATTTTGGAATAAAACATATTTCTAACTGAAGAGAGAAATAAAGTCATATTTTCTAAAAAAAATAATTATATTCAGTACCAAAGAGTGGTAAAATTGTATCATTACATGGAAATATATTGAATAAGAAGAGGATAAAAAATTAATGGGTTTCTTGAGATGTTTATCATGATAGTTTTTCATCTGAAACACAATCATACACCATCCCGAGAAATTAAGAAATTGTCACCTAAAAGATTTACCACTTTGGTAACACTGAATAATAAAACCCAAGATAGATTAACCTAAAATGAAAACTAAAATATCATGTGGATTATTAAATTCAGAATATTAAATTTCAATGGTTTGTATACACACCTCTTTAAAGAATATAAGTGCATAACATTACGTATGTATGGAAGAATGTAATTTGACTGAAAAATACCTTATTGCTTGAGTAACTTTTAAATCATAAGATCCATGAAATAAAAAAATTATTATAAAAAATAATTATAATTAAATAAATTATATTAATTATATATGCTTTCCTATATAATTATATACATCACATAGAATAAATGAGTGGTGAATATGGAATAAGTATCCCATAAATAATAGTGAGACTAGAAATCGCATTACCTTATGTCATGATTTCCATCATACTTGATCAAAATTCTGGTATAATAAGTAAAATTTTATTATAAATATATTAAATAAATATATTTAAATATTTCATAACATATAATATTTTTGGGATTTTTATTTTTTTATTAACAATTCCATGTTAAAGTTATGTTTTTGGTAATAATGGCTTTGTTTTTCATATATGTTTTGACTTTTCCTTTTTGGTTCTCTTACAAAGGTCATGGTTTCATCATATCCAAAATGTAAACCATGATTTAAATATTATATATATTAGTTATATATTTATTTGTATCAATCGCTAATATTTAGTTATAAGAAATGAAATACATCATTAGTAGGGACAGTAGGTCATATATACGGAAGAACACTATTTCCATTTTCTTATCGTATTCAGATAAATACAATTAAATGATATATATATATATATATTATCATTATAATATCATTTTTATGTCGTATATATCATATTTTGTTATTAAACCCATCCTTAATATAATATTTTTATTGTGTAAATGTATCACATTGTTTCGTGTTGTGGTGGTCCGTCGTACACTCGAATGATGTTATTGTATTCCCAAAAATGTAAATAATGAAGGTATGCTAGATTTGATATTTAAATAAGGATTATAAAATCATATATATCATTTATAAATTATAAATTTGTCATTATTCCCAACCATTAAACAAGGTAATGTAAAAACAAATGACATTAGTTCGTGAGGGGGTAGTTCATCGTACAAACGGATGATGATTTCAAAACATATTTGGTGGAATTGTGTGAATTTATAGGTAGTGACCTTAACATAAAAACATCTAAGTACATGTAAGATGATTTTTTTATTATATCATCATTGTAAAAAAATAATTTAATGGCGTTAAGGAATATATTATATAAAGACACTCGCTGATGAACATTGCCTCTTCTTTGGGTATCCTCCTTAGGTTTGCACTAAATCCTTCAAATGATGGATTTATGGAAGCAATAATAATTCTAGGATACATTAAAGTAAGTTTTTATGTTATTGGGGTAGGTATTGGTAGAAAATAGTAGGTATAAACATGTGAAGGAGATAAGAGAGTAAGTTCCATTTTAAAGTTAATGGGGAGTGGCATTCTTGTATATACTCAAAAGTAATCATTATTGTGAGTCCAATCATACGTAAAGTTTCTAAAAATATGATAATAAAAGGTGTATAGGGATGGAATATTCTATAAATACCACCACAATAATTTGAAACACAAGTCTTAAACATGGCTTCCTCAACTTCTATGTTTTCTTATTTTTACCATTATGGGTTTTCACTATAGGAACTAGTTTTCTAACCACGGTACTTTATACATGAATACTAAATTAGAGTGATAATTATCAAATAATTTTAAAAATTAATTCTAAATATTATATAATATATATATAATATAAATATATATTTTTTGTAAATTAATTTTAATATAGGCACAAGTAACATGTAAAAACAACACTTTAATCGTAACTGTGCTAACTGAGTTTTTAATATTTAACGATCAATATAGTCATTATAATATAAATATTGGAATATTAGTGGACCATAGTTGATATTTATTTACATTTTAAAATCAATTTTTAGAGGAAAATATTTTTAGTATTTTCAAATCAATTAAGAAGAATTATGACTTATTATAAAATATCGTTAACGTTAATTTGATATTATTCATTTAATTTGAATTTAAAAAATATTATCACAATAATGGAATTATAATATATTATTTAACACATATATAATATGATATATTCATATATAAAATTTATTTAATAAAATAATTAATTAATTTTACTTCACAATTTTTATTTTTTGTATTAGTTATATAGTTTTTTATTAACTAAATAATTACTTAGTTGGTGTTTCTTAAAAAATTTAATAAATTATTTCATCTCTAAAAATTAATGATGAATTATTATGAAAAGAAAACTAATTTATATTTTAAAAGGATATATATAATCAAAAATAAGTTGTTTTTCCCTATCCCAAGGCATGATGGATTTTAAAAGTATGAAATTCGTCCTTTTTTTCTTTTTCATTACTTAACTTATTATATGGGTCAAATTGAAATAAATGTTGTAAAAAATTGAAATATTTCATATAAAGTGAAAGAAAAGGTATATATAAACTCATAAAGTAAAATTAATATAATATTTTATATCATTTTCACTCTTATCATTCTAGTGTAACCCCTCAGTAAACCAATTTTTACTTTAACCACAATAATTAATTTTTATTGTATTTACTATTCATTTTGGTCAAAAGTTATTTTTAACATATTAGAAATTAGAAATTATTAATATTTCATATATGGAATCCATTTTTCAACTGTTTATTCATCAAAGTTGAAAATTTTGTTTAAAACACTTCCTAAATATGTAATGATAAAGTTAGTTTTAAAAGTGAAAATGTTTAAAAAATTTCAATATATTTCCATCGAAATTCAATATGAAAAAACAAACTACAATATCCAAAATTAGATTAATATATGTATACTTGAACTACATATTATTAAAAAAAAAATTAATATATATTTTAACTTTATAAATAAATAAACAAAAATGTTGTTTTTAGTTAGAAGTGAGTATTTTTTTTACTATTCATCAAAATAAGAGAGTTTTTAGATAAATAAAAAATAATCACTCTAAAATAATTTTGACATTATAAAATAAGAGATTTATTTTAATTTATAAAAACCATTTTCTAAAATATTAAAAAAATAATTTTATTATTGTTCGCAAAAATACATAAAATCCTTTTTTGGGAAAATAGTATTTCATGAATCATATAAAGACATTAATAAAAATTGACTAGTTTTTTCAATATGTTTTATTTATATGTAAACATTTTACATAATAATTTAATATTAGTTATTATTATTCATATCATTGAGTTTAATAGTTAAGTTAGAACAATCTTGTTAATAATATATCATGGTTTTGTTACAACTCAATGTTGTGTGTAACTCAAGCTAGTCTAGTGTTGTGAGTAGCACATGTTTAACATTTTTTTTCCATGTAATGGAATTTATCAATGGAATTTAATTTATTCTAAACAAATAATTCATGAAAACTCATATTGTACATTATACCCTCTGAAAAATAAATTTCTCCCTCAAAATCCTTTTTGGTCATCAAAGGTTCAATACAAGAAGTATCTTGTCATAGAAAACCACATCATAAAAAGGGTTAATAAAACTTTGAATTGAGAAAGAGAAATGGATTTTTTTAAGATCATATGGAATAACACTTATTAGGTTGCAAAATAGGATAACATAAGAGGGAATTGAAAACATGGATATAGAAGATAAAACTAACACCCAAATACTGATGGAGGGTAATAAAGAACATGGTCAAGAGAAAGTTATTTACCACAAATGGAAAAAACAAAGAGGCTTGGAAGAGGTCATTGATGTCATAAAAATGATTATAGTAAGGAAACTTTTATTTCAATGTCATTTTCTTAATGTTAATTAATTTTCATGAGAAGGTATACATACTTGATTTAAATTTATTTCATATGAACAATCTTATCCACTGGTTATCCCTTGATCAATATTTCCTTCATCTATTAATCTAATAAATAAATGTTAATTTGTTGGGCCTGAAGAAATGATAGATTATAGAATACATAATTTGAATGAAAATTCATTCTTTCTATCTTTAATTGTCATAAAAACAACATTCATAGAATAAGTTATCCAATGTGCAAAAATCTTCATTTTAAAAAATAAAACATTAATATAAAAAATAACATTCAATGTCAAATATAAATCATTTAACAAATGGTCATCCTTTGGAACTTCTAAAGGATAAAAATTAAAAAAATTAGAAATAAGTTCAATAAATTTCTGAAATTCAGTATAAAATTGATCCCTCATATACCATAAAGTATATCATGATTGTCACATACCTAACATGTTAATACTTTGTCATTTATTCTCTTGAAACATAATAATAACCTGATTTACCATAAAACCTTATTGGAAACATACATGCTTCCTTATTCCTTACATAAAACATAGTCTATTAGATATATTCCATATTTCTAAAAATGTTTTAAAATCCATCAATGGTAACATAATCTACTATTCCAAAAAATATTTTATTATTTCTGAGGTTATCAATACTATCCAGTTTACTTTTCTAAATAAATCATATCTTTATACCAAAATCATTTTATCAATATAAATAATATATTAAAATTTATCTTTCCTTTAATCATGATTATATGAATATCACCTTTCCATTAAAAACCATTTCTGTACCATCAGTTTCATTCAATATATTTATTAAAATCCTTATTGAAAAACATAAACTGAACAATACTTATATATTTCATGACTCAAATAACTTGATATTTTTATTATAATAAATAAATACTTCATTAATTAAAATTATTCTCATAAAATTAACTAATATTAAACATATTATCCCTTAAAACTGGTTTCCTTTAAAATTTCATTTTTAGTCTCTTCATCATCAGTAATATGGACATTAATCGTACCACCTTACTAATTATCTTCACAAGAATTCCCCAAAGGACATCAAATTTCATAGTTCCGATAATTTACACATTTAAAGTATTCAAGAGTCAATGATATTTTAGGAAGAACAATATTACCATCCATTGTGTTAACTGAATATTTCAATTTACATTATAGTTATATTCTTTATGTATTTCTTTCCCATAGTATAAACAAATTCTTATTCTACTAAGATATTAACCTAGGTGTTTCTTCCCACATTTTCTATACATAGAAAAATAAATCTTATTGCATACATGGTCAGAATCACATGTACTTTCAGTGAACTCTTTCCTTCTATTCTTTGGTGTGTTTGAGTGTTAGTTAAGGTACATGTTTTCAATTATGTTCCATGAAAACTGATTAGGCATAATCACAACATCCATTACTTTATTCATCATCCCATTTGGCTGCCCATCAAAAAAATTTCCATCACATTTATTGTTAACACAGATTCGTTAAGTCATTTACATTGACTAAAACCAAAAATCCTAGTGTAAGAATCACTAATAAAAGTTTTAAAACACATAAAATAGAAAAATAACATAAAATATTTCTAAAACGTGACACATTATTTAATCCTTAAAACCTTCTATTTATCATAGGTAATTTATAGTCATCTTTGTTTTAAATCATTTGTGATATTTTGTAAAGAGTTTGTGAATTTCCAATGCATCTCCCCCAAGATTTTTAGACCATGTGTGCCTCAAGGCCTATTGTCATACACTAGTTCCTTGTCAAGTCTAGCTCTATATTTTGATTGCATTGTTGTTACCCATAGATGCATATTTTCCAAATCCACATTTATATTTAGCATCCATACACGGATATAATTTTATCAAAACCACTCTCTCAATCCAATATTACAATTTAAGAAAATTTTCCAAAACCTTGACTAATTCTTAGAATGGTACTTAGAGATATCCTTAAACATATCCCTAGTAATATACCTATGGATCTCAAATAATGGTTTCTCACACTAGTTTTAAAAGGTTAACTAAACTTTTCCTCTGATGCTATCTATAACTAATCATGATTTTTGTAAATGGATATTAAATCTTTTTAGATAAATATTCATTACATTACACAAACATGTGCCTAAGGACCATGATAGTTTAGTGTATTTGGAAACATGGAAACATAATCACTAGTCCATATGTGGGATACATAATCTCCAAATAAATTATTCATAACTAATACCCTTTATAAACATATCATATATAATACATATCTTCGTATCCAAGGGAATGGGAACATAAAAATGGGTGATCTATGATGATCAGTAAGGGTAAACAAGGGAGATACATACGTATAAAATGAACATAAGGGTATGGAGACATGAGTATATAATTTGAAAACCATACCCTGAATATCAAAGATCAAAAAAAGAGTCATGGAATCAATATTGGATGTTCATGGAACATGAATTGTAATATTATCAAATAACATAACCCATGATACAATAACATTGGAATAACGCATGAATTTTTGGCAATCACATAATCCTAGAAAACCATTTCCATATTCGCTAGACTCACTAACAAGGACATAATATTGTAAGGTATTAACTCCCCAAACCATAATAGTAGTCAAGGTTTACTTCCAATACTATCAAAGTGTATAAATTCCCTTACTTAATTGAGCTCATTTCTCAATCCAATCATGTCTATATTAGGAGATATCCATCATTTCTCAATGCATTGGCAAGAGCTATAGGTCCCACCCAGAACATAATGAAATCAATATTTATGTGTGCCATAAGATCGTAAAAAATAAATCATATCATAACCAAATAAATTAAATGGATATCATAATAATTTATCATATCATAACCTTTGGAAATGATACTTGTTTCACAATAATTTCATCATTAAATAACCTATTAAAATAAGTAGTTTTCATAAGAATTTTATCATGGTATGACCCATGGAAGAGAAACGGGATTCATAAAAAATATTTCATAATAAAAATAATCCATTCAAAAAAGGAATAAGTACGGTATTCGTGGATCATATACCCAGTAGGGAATAAGGTACACCAATTGGTATCATCCCAGAAGAAAAATAATTTTGAAATGTTATTTAAAATATATCATGATAAAAATGTCCTTTAAATTTTGAAAAAATCATTCTAAACATAAAAAACATCGAATCCCTTTTTCTATTAATATAACCTTGAATTTTATTAATGGAATATTAGAAAATAATTTAAAATACCTTTTAAACATAAAACATTTTTGAAATCCTTTTCATTGAAAATAACATTGAAAAATAATAAAGGATTAATTTAAATTCATTTAAAACACTTTTGAAATAAACAAAAAAATTAAACATTTTATTTGTAAAATTACCATGAAAAATTATAAAGTAATATCTTAAAATAATTTAAAACACTTTTTAAACATAAAATATTTCTAAAATCGTTTTCTTGGAAAATAACCTATGAAAATTTATATAGTAATATTTGAAAATCATCTAAAATAATGTTTAGAACATAAAAAAATTTCAAAATAATTTTCCACTAAAATTTTATTACAGTAAATTTTAAATTATTTTTGAAAACATTTATTTTGAATAATACATATTTCCAATAGAAGAGAGAAAATAGGTTTAATTCTCTTAAAAACAAATTCTTAATTATATTAAGTACGAAAGAGTAGAAAAGTGGTATCATTACATGGAAATATCATTAATAACCAAAGGATAACAAAATTCTTGGGGTTCTTGACATATTTAACATAAGATTTTATCATCTAAAAGATAATCAAAATCTATCCTGATAATTGAAGATATTTTAACATAAAACATTTACCACATTAGTAACATTGACTCATAGTCCCCATTATGGTGTAACCTAAATTGAAACTTAAATTATAAATAGGATGAATAAATACATGCTATTAAATTTAAATGGGTTCTATATACACCTTGTGAAATGATATTGGTTCATAGCATAACATACGTCTCAATGAAGGCAACTTGAGACAATAATCCCTTATTACTTGAGTAACTTTTTAGTGGTGAGGCCCGTGATATAATAACATAAATGGAAAAACTAATTATCCTTAGAAAAGTTTTATTCGTGATATATAATGTCATAATTCATTTTATACATAACAAAAAATAAGTAAGTGGTGAATATAGCATAAGTCTCTCAGAAATAATAGTGAGACTTAAAATCCCCTTACCTTAAGTCTTCACTTCTATTGTACTCATATAAACAACCTATAAAATAATTATTAGTTTATTATGAGTACTTTAAAGAAACATATTTATATATATCATACCATATATGATTTTTATTTCTTTTTAATACCCTCTTATTAACAATTCCTAGTTAATGTTACATTTCAGGTAATCACGGCTTTATTTTTTGTATATGTATTAACTTGTTTTTTTTCTCACCCTTAGATAATGATTTAATTATATCTATAATGTAAACTATGATATAAATATCATATATATTCATTATATATGTATTCAAATTAATCCATAATATTTAGTTATAGAAAATGAAATCAACCATTAATGGAGACGATAGGTCGGACGTACACATAAATGATGTTTCTATTTTCTTATTATATTGAAAGAAAGAAAAGTAAATGATATATAAATTATCAATCCATTATAATTTTTATTTCATATATAAAAAATTATTTATTAAACCCATATTTATTAAACTCCATGTAAAATATGAATGAATGACATCGCTTCACGAGGAGGTAGTCTGTCGTACACATGAATAATGTTATAATATATCCACAAAATGGAAATCGTGAATGTATGTGGGAAATAATATTCACTAAAAAATATAACATCATAAATGTAATATTTAATATTTATAAAATATAAAAACATCATTACTACCAACTTTAAAAGGTTGCAATTGAAAATTTAATGACATTAGTTCACGAGGTGATAGTCTTCCATGCACATGAACGATGATTTAAAAACCAATTTGATAGAAGTGTATGTAGTTTTAGGTATTTACCATAACATGAAAATTTGTAAATATATTTATGTTAATAATTTTATTATATCATCAAGTTTTAATAAAAAATTACGGTGGTGGAGAATGATATAAAATAAACATGCCCATTGAAGAACATTACCTATTCTTTGGATATCCTACTTAGGTTTTCACAAATGCCTTCAAAGGATGGATATATTCACAAACTAAGACTAAAATTAATAGTTTATGTATAATGGGATGTTAAGTGTGTAGGTATTGGAAGAACCAATGTTTTTTGAATGTTTTAAGAAGGGATCAGAGTGAGTGACCTTTTATATTAGAGGAATGGCATTCTAGTAAATAATCAAACGTATTCAATATTGGGAGGTCAATCTTATCTCAAGTGGATCCAAATATGAAAATTAAAGGTTTGGAGGGATTATATGGTCTATCAATACCTCAAAAACACATTTAAACACATCTTTTAAATAAATTATTAACTTTTGTGATTCACTATTTTTACCATTTTGGTTTTTCACTATGGTAATAGGTTTTATAACCTTGGAAATTTATCCCTAAAGAATAAATTATAGGGATAATAATTTGATAAATTAAACCCAGTGATTTTAAATAATATATATAATTTATAATATATAAATCCTATTTTTTTGGAAAATAATTGTTTTTAATCGCTTGTAACGTGAAAACTGTAGCTTTAACCATAACCATGCTAACTAATTTTTTCTATTTAACAGTAAAAATAAACATTATAACAAAATTTTCCCATGAATGGTCCATAATTGATATTTATTAAAAAAAATAATGTTTCATAAGATAGTGTTCTAAGTAATTATAATTCAATTAAAAATAATTATCATTATTATAAAATTACATTAATGTCAATTTTGAGATTATTAGTTAATTTTCAATTTAAAAAATATAAAAACAAAAATGGAATTTGAATATATTATTTTCACATATTTATAAAATTATATATTTATCCATATAATTAATGGAAAAAAATAATTTATCCAATTTACTACACTTTATATATTTTTGGTATCAATGTTTTAATGTTTATTAAATAAATAATTACTGAGTTGGTGTTTCTTAAGAATTTAAAGTAATTAATTAATATATAAAACATAAATATGAATTATTATGAGAAATACAAATAATTTATCTTTAAAAGGGATATATATAACTAAACATATGTTTTTATGTCCCTATTCAATGGCTTTATAGATATTAAATGTAAGAAAGGTGTCTTTTTTGTCTTCTTCTTTACAAAACATATTATAAGGGTCATATTAACAGAAAGTGGAAATAAATTACCATGTTCTCGATAATTTTATGTAAAAGATATAAATACACTCATATAGTAAAATTAAGACAATATTCTGGTCACTATAACTCATATCATTATATTTTAACCACATGGTAAATGCATGTTTACTTTAATCACAATTATTAATTTTTGATGTATTCACTATTCATTTTGGTCAAAAATTAGTTTCGACCTTATTAGATATTAAAAATTAATTTTATTAAAAATATGCAATCCATTTTTTAAATATAATTTATATAAATAAAAAAATCATTTTAAACTTTTCCTACAGAGGTGACGTGAAAGAAGGGTTTTAATGTACAATGTTTAGAATATTTCAAAGTTTTTATAACAAAATTCAATTTAAAAAATATTCCATTAACCTAAATTGGATTAATATATTTATAATTGAAATAAAAATACTTTAAAACAAATTTAAAATAAAATTTAGCATTATAAATAAATTAAATGGAAGGAAATTTTCAATTAAAATCTAGTATTTTCATGATTCAGCAAAAGAATAATTTTTTCATTAAAATACCAAATATTCACAATAAGACAATTTTGAAATTCTTAATTCAGAAATGAATTTTATTTTATCAAAAACCATTTTCGAAAAGTGTCAAAAATTAATGATATTAATTTTCACAAAACACATATAATAATCATTTCCAGAATATAGTATTTTTGTAACATATAAAGTCATTAACAAAGATTATGTTCAATTTATAAATATTTTTTCTTTATATAAATGAAATAAAAATAATATTATAAAAGTAGTTATTAATATATATATATCACTAGGATTAACTTCTATGTTATAACTATCACATTCATAATATATCATGATTTTTTTAGAACTGAGTGTTGTGTGTAACACATGATAATACCGTTTTGTATTTAGAGCAAGATTGACTACATGTTTCATGTAATGAATGTTATGAAATATATTTGATTTATATAAGTGGGTATAACATTTTCAATATTACATAATAAAATTAAAACTTATAAGAATATAATACTAATTAAAAAATATATCTTTTCATGAATTTTATTATTAAATAAAAACTAATATTTATATTGAAATGAAGAAGATAAAAAAACTAATCATAATATATAATATCATTAATTAACTTTCCTCGGTATCTAGTATCTTACAATAAAATGGAATATGGTGTGTGGGGATATGTTTCCCTTCTTGCTAAAAAATTAATGATGGATTACATAAATGGTTTCGGTTCTGAAGAGTAATAGACTGGATGGGGTCCTAAATCTAAGTTACATTTTTGTCTATTTTTAGTTATTCCCATTATTTTTGAATGCCTATATATATCTTGGATCGTAATTATATTTTCACTTATTTGTGATTAATTTCTATTGACCAAGAACTTTTAAACATTGATGAATTAGGAGAGTGCTTAAAGACACATTTGGTGAAATATAAGTTTGGACTTGTAAGCCATTTTTAGGTTTTGGATGGTTCATTGACTCATTCATAACTGTTCCCAAAACATAATGAGGATCATCTAGTTTAGTTTTATTATATGACTTTTGAGTCTAAAAAACCATCTTCAATTGATGATTATATGTAACTAGTTTTTCCAACAGTATTTCTCCATCTTTCTTAATTGTAATCCCATGCAATGTTTTCTCAAAATAACCCAATTCTGGAAAACTTTTATCATGAAGTTGATAAATTTCATCGAATATACATACTATAAATTGATTAAAATTTTCATCATATGCATTTTCAACATATTCTATAATTGGCAAGTAAATATCATCATCCAACTCCACTTTATTCCCTCTCAAAATGTAACCTATGTTAGAACATCAATTTTATTACATTTCTTTATCTTCTATATTTTTGTTTTTTTAATGTAGTATCCTCTTCTAGTAATGCAACAACTTCATCAATTTTTCCTTTATGAGATTTTATGAAGTCTCATATATTGTATCATATTCAATATATGTATCTATCTGAAATCTTTCAAAATCAGTATCATATCTATCTATAGTAATTTATTTAATATTAATTTAACAATTATAAAATGGTTAAAAAATAAAACTACAATAAATAATTAAAGTTATAACATTCAATTAATTATTTCCATGTTAAACTTCAGTTGAAACATCTCAATATTATTCTTCATTATAAAATACAACCTCAAGAATAGTAATGAAATCCACGTAAAAATATTAAATCATTTATTCTAAAATATCATATTGATTCTATCAGCTAATAGAGGTCAAGACTTGTTCATTCTCTTGATTTTACATTTTCCATCATTGTACCATAATCTTTAGTATGAATTAGTTTTTTCATGTAAAATTTATAATATATATAATTTTCATCAAAAAACCATCTTATATGAATATATTTATAACATTTAGTGGATTCAAGCTCATTTAAATCAACTTATTTTTTCTCAAATGAAAGGGTAAGAAATATTCAATAAAGATAGAAATTAAATTTATGTAATGGATCACTTACTAAAAATTTCTAATGATATTTACCCTAAATGGCATGAATTCTGTGTCATCTTTATTATGTTGGAATTAGATAGAAGTGATCTCATCCTAAGGGACTGAATAAATTAGTGTTCGGGGTAAACTAGATATATACTTGATTCCAATATTACATTTAAATACACAAATTAAAATGTATTTTTTTATGATATCTTTATCCCCCTAGAGTTTCCTTTTATATTATTCATATTAAAATTCCTATATTTTTAGGAAAGGAAACAAAATAAGAGTGAGCCTAGATTATCAGTAATGGATACATATAAAAGAAGCTATCATGAGTGAATAAATAATATTAAATAATCCATAATAATTATATCAAGTAATATACCTTAATACACATAGAATTTAATAGATAAAGTGACTATCATAGTTAGATAAGGAATAACCAATATGATAAGGTAAATAAATAAACAAACATTCCCTTTAAATAACATAACTATCATGATTATATAAGGAATAATAAATATTAAAGTAATATAACGTAACACAAATTCTATTTAAATAACATAAATATCATGAATAGATAAGGAATAATCAACATAAAAATGTAAATAATCGAATAAAAATACCGTTTAAATAACACGACTTCTATGAATAGATAATGTAGATTCAATATGGAATAGTAAATAACTGAAAACACATTCCACTTAATTGATAAAATGGGAATGAAAATAAATCCAAAGAAAATATCCTTGAAAAAATATTATCGATAATTATAATTTAATTCTAAATGAATAGGATTATTAATTATTTGATGTCATTATTTCAAGTATCATGATACTGATAGTTTCGATACCATTCAGAAAATAGTTTAAAACTGATGGGTCGGTATACACCAAGAACACATTTAATTAAGGCTAGTCAATAACATCAATTCATGATAATAAAAATTCATTGAGGGTTTATCTATAACCAATCCCCACATGTATCTACATTTCTAAAACATTACTCATATGTCAAAAAATCAAATTAATTCAATAAAAATATTCCTTATCATCATATATTTGTATTTAGTGAAGAATAAAGATTTATCAATATTTCTATAGATAATAAAATAACATTAAATTTAGAAAAATGTAGGTATAAATTGTATATTGATTAATAAATAAACTTATAAATGAGAAATAATATGTATATTTACGATAAATTTAGTGTCCAATGATTACAGGAAAGTGAATATTTCATGGAAAATATAATCACTAACCAAATGACTGAATAAAGTGAATTTTAATATTTTTCTTGCTCAAAATGAACATTAAACATTAATATAATGAATAAGGATGGTATAAATACTACGTATCCCCGGTGGAGTATAAGTAAAATAAACAGTAGTTTTCATTGACTAATATAAGTAACATATAACTTTTATAAAATCACTCTTGAGGAAAAAATCCTTTTTTAATTTGAAAATATTTTTCAACTTAAAATTTCAAAAAAAAATTATTTTAAAATATCCCTTTATACTTATAAATGAATCTTTAAAACATTAAATGTTCATAAAAGTGGAAAATTCCATACATTCTATACATGTTAATAAAATAATCCTTTCACATTTTCAGAAAAATCCAAATGGGATGTGTTTGGAAAACTACATAAATATTCCTTTATAAAATTTAAATATCAAAAAATGGGTTATAATGTCATTAATAAATATTTTGGATAGTTTTAAAAATATTTTTGGAAACATTATTTTAAAAAATGGTTTTCTATGAAAACAGAATTTCAACCAAAGAGAATAATGATGTAGAGATTTATTAAAAACATTTTCTCAATCACATTAATTAACAAATAGTGTAAAATTGTAATATTACTTGAAAAAATATTAATAAAAACAAGGGAAAAAATAAGGGATTTATTATAAAGTTATCAAGAAATTTACATCCATGTAAATTTAAGCAAAATCAATTTCGAATAAAATGAGATTGCGTAATAAAATATTACAATGATCATAACATTAATGTGATAATTAACCAATGAGTCAATTATTTATATAAAATGTAAATACACATATTAAAATTTGATATAAAATATAATATTGTAAAAATTAAATACATTCCTAATCATTCAATATTAAATACAATTAACAAGGGATATAGCCTAATAAAAAGAAATTTAATTATGAAATTCTTTACCACATGGTCATTATCAAATAAAATCCCCTTTGATGAAAAAATTAAAATTGAAACTAAAAATTCAATTAATTATTAATTAATTGTGATATTAAAGTTCAATGATGTATTATATAGACCGTAAAACATTATTTAAAAAATATTTAAATATGCTTCAATCAAGGATAATAGAGATGAATTCACACACCTTAAAATTTCATTTAGTTTAACATGATTTTATATCAAGTATAATGTTTTTAAGAATGTTATAAATTTATACCATAACCATATTCATATATATAATATCATATATGATAATATTATAACATTTGGCCACCTGTTTTTTATTAATATTTCATTATTTTCAACACTTTGGGTGTTAATTGTCTTATTTTCTCATGCATGTTTTAACGTGAATGTTTTACTTCATGATAATGTTATATATTTCCATTATATACCTAATTATGTTAATTTTACAAATAAAATTTCTTTTCATTATATTTAATTTTGGGATCATTATAGAAACTTGAAAATGAAGAATGGATCACATCACATTGTGGAGACTGTAGGTCATACGTACGCATGAGAAACGTTATGATTTCTTTAACAGGTGAAATGGTAAATAATTAAGTGATATATTAATTTTAAAAAATAAATATCATGTAATATATATCACATATATTTATTATATTTATCCTTTTTATTTTTCATATCTATTTTTAGTGTAAAATAAATCACATAGCTTCAAGAAGCGGTAGTCCGCTGTACACATGAGTGACATTAGCGCAGTTTGAAAGGGATAAAATGTAATAATTATATGTGATATTATAATTCCATGAGTATAATAACATAATTATTATAATATAACTGTTTTAAATCCATCATTATATCTTTTCTTGAAAGGTGGTGATGGAAAATAAATTACACGAGTTAGTGAGGTTGTAGTCCACAGTACAAATGATCAATAGTTCTGTTACCCATTTGATTTAATAAGATATAGATATAATACATGAAAATAATATTATAAAATCTATGTATATGTAAGATAATTATGTTATTATATATTCATAGTTAAATAATATTTCATGAAGGTGGAATAAGAAACAAAAACAACACTCATTTAAGAACATTACCTCTTCTTTAGAAAAATTCTTTTTGATTGCAACAAAAAACTTCATATATTTTATTTATGATAAAACCAAGAGATACTGGACATTTATATTAGATTAAATAATTTATTTGGTTCTATATTTTCCAAACCAGCTGGATTTGGTGGTGTTAAGAGGGGTGGAGTTTGGGTGACCTTATATAAGTGGGGGACAGGGCAAACATGGAATTTTTGAAATGATTAAATTACACCCATGTTTTTATCATTAAAAATGTCTCCATAATGGTTCATTTAAGAAAATTTGATATTATAGGGTCAGCATATGGATATTTTTTGGATTTAGGTAACTTTGGTAGGCTATTTTAACTATTATTTCTTTAGTTTAACCCCATGATAAATCAGTTTTTACCTTAATAGTGCTAGGCTCAAGTTGTGTTTTTGTTTTATTTTTTTCAGTAGATAAATATATTGATTATGTTGTAGAATTGTAGTATTTATAGAATGTTATGGAAATACATATTGAAGAAAGGTGTTTATGTGAATTTTTTAATCAGATCCAGAACCATCGACATGAGAATCATATCACGCACATCGACATGAGTCAATATAGTCCATTGGATTGGGATGTTGATAAGAAGTCATAATTTATTACAAATTGTATTGATCCTAGAATTATATTGGTAAACATAATGAGAATATATAGATGAGTTTTAATGGATTCATTTTAAATATGAGGATTCTTTGAATTTTTGTAATTCAAAAATTAATAAGTTGTCTAAGAAACTTGGGATGCAAGCCTTATGAAGGAAAAGGGGAGAGTTGGCGATGCCAATCATATTGAGGATCAATTTTAATGGAAGAAGATTCTTAAGGTATGGAATGCTGCAATAATTTTCATTATAAGTACGATGAAGTTATTCTAGTCCTAAACAAATTCAAAATAATTATGAAGTCATGGTACAAGATGGAGTTTGTGGAAGATAGAAGAATATAATGAAAAATATTTTATCTACTACTCATAGAGTGAGGAACAGCATACAAAAAATGATGAAGGTAGTCAGTATTAGAATCATTAGAGTGAAAAAATATGAAGGATGGAATATTGTCCTAGCTAAAT
Source organism: Viscum album (assembly GCA_963277665.1). Classification (NCBI taxonomy): domain Eukaryota; kingdom Viridiplantae; phylum Streptophyta; class Magnoliopsida; order Santalales; family Viscaceae; genus Viscum; species Viscum album. The sequence continues at coordinate 1,542,784,236 of OY728153.1, read as the reverse complement.
AAAATAATCCACTACCAACACCATTCCACCGAACATGGTATTCCACTGATCCATCATAATGGATTCTAGCACCATATCATATTGCCGGTATCCCTTTTATATCAGATTTAGAGTTTTATTAAAGGTTTAATATTTGATAAAGGTTTAATTATAGTTCAATTCAGTCAAGAAAACAAGAAGTCATAATTTGTTTTCTTATAATTGGGTCAAGTGAAAATGAACAAAATTATTGATTATTTATAAAGAAGAGGTGCAATTTCATCAGACTGTTGATGATAATGTTCATGTCACGAACCGAACTGGGTTGACCCTGAGCCTGTCACCTAATCAAAAATATGGAAAGTCTGAGGAGGCATTCTCGATCCTCAAAGGATGGCGACAAGTGAAAAGGTAATCATAAGACACAATGTGAGTAGTTTCACCCAATAAGAATAAACAAATCATCTGAATATATAAAATATAAATCCAAACTCAATGTGATTTCCAAACATTATATTCTTTAGATATAAAATTAAATAAAAAAATGAACAAAAAATAATACTAGAATAAACAAACCAAACATGACACCCAAGACACCTCAATGTGACCTTGAGTTTTACTCTTCCATCCACAACTAACTATTACCCAAGGAAAGTGAACCAAAGCTAGAACATGTAGTAGAAACTAAAAAATAAGAAAACGTTATAGGTGTGAGTAGTAAAACACAGTAGGTAGTCCCAAATAATTTTATTCCTGATGCACACCCTTTAAATAAATAAACATTAATTTTTAGGTTTGAAATATAATCTATAAATATAGGTTTTTACACACTTCTAATTTCAAAGGAAATAAATCACATCACAATACATAGACATCATGTTTTTAAATATAGATCATGGGAATAAGGGAAATAGGGACTAAGTAAGAAATTATCATTTTTCAAATCAATTAAATAGGAGAAATACTTGTTCATTCAAACCACTCTTCTTTAAATCATTTTTAATAGGCAACTCATTCACAATTTTGGAATAAAGCACCAAAACCAAGTACATGAAATATACTTATACACAATTAATGAAATGGATCTAACCATAATAGTATCATAGAAACACAATAATACCTAGAAACTGAGAGGAGAACCAGAACATATTATACATTCGACTCATCCTAAAGGCATGTCCTACCTGATAACATCATAACTTCCAAAGGCCCCATCATCTCCTTATCTGTCTTGATGGAGGGGCCCAATACCATAGAAATGATAACAAAATAACCCCTTACTATGGTCCACTAGCTACTGTAATAACCTATACTAATTCAGAAAACATTCTCATAATTTCTTTATGCTATGATAGGTTGTCATGATATGTTCCCAAAGAGGTGGGCCAAATAATTAAAGCAACAATACATACATATATATCATCATACAATTATAAAACAGACACCACCCCAACCTCATCATGGAGTATCCCCTTGACTTAAGATAATTTTTACACAATTAGAGTCTCAAGCCAAGAAAATTACAACCTCTTTATCCACCACAAGGCAAGTGACCTTTTACAATATGGGGTTTCCAAAAAATCACTTAAAATTTAGAAATCAGGCCTCACTTTATTTTCAAATAATGATAATTTTCACAAAATAGAATAATAAAAAAAATTTCAATACCAAATCCACCATTGGAAACTCATTTAATCAATGAAAACCACCTTTTATGTCTAAAACATTTTTACAAGGGTTATAGAGGCATTTCATCAAGCACTTGGTGTGAAAAAACTAATTTTGTAAATACCAATAATCGTTTTTCAATCACATATACATTTTCCTAAACCAAATCATGCCTTTAAAAATAAAAAATCACTTGAGAAACCCAACCGACAAAATTAAATAAGCACATATTGTGAAAAACTCTTTCCAACCATTCCAAACAATTACAAACCATGTAAAAACCATCTCCTTTCACATTGAAAAAACATTATAAACATAATACATTACTATTTAATAACTAAGGGAGGTGTGAAAACCAAGTAAAAAGGTAATATTTAATTTAAAGGAGAGGTTAAAATGGGTCCTACCTCAAATCTATTTCGCTTCCACAATTCCCAATTGAAAAGGCTCTGTAAGGGTTCCATGAGGAAAAAACATCCTCAAAAGAACCTAAGAAGACAAAATACCCAAATAATGAGCAACACTAGGCATGAAAAGCAACCAACATGGTCACTAGAGTTAGGGAAGAAGAATAAAATGGGAATAAATAAAAGGAGAATATTAAGAGAATTCTGGAGGGGGATCCATTACCGGATGAGGGGTGTATTGATGAAGGCACATGTCGGAGAGGGGGGTGGTGTTGATAGGGCCATGCACTGGAGAGGTGTCCACCTATAGGGGTGGAGTGCCCGAGAGGAGTGATTTCAACTAGGGTGGTGGGCTAGAGTAAGGGTCGCTAAACTGGGTGTAACTCCATACGAAGAGGGCACCGATGAAGGGGAACTATGCAAGGGATGGGTTGGGTCATGCATTAGGGGGGAAGAGGAGGGGTGTGTGTAGATGGGAAGGGTGAGATAGAGGGGAGAGATAAAGTTTACATTTTTTATTATTGTTTTATATTATTATTTTATTAAAACCTAGTAATAAAATAAATTAATAATAATAATGATAACATAATAATAATACTAATCACATAATAATAATAATAATAATAGAAACAATAATAATAATAATAATTTTTAACAATTATAATGAAAATAAAAAATTTAATAATAATAATATAATTATCCAAAACAATAAGATTATTATTATAATGGTTAAAACATTCGATTTGATTTATTTTAATTTTCATCTCATTTTTCATTATTTTATTTTAATTATTTTAATATTGGGAAATTACGCAGTCTACACACAACTCAAGTGACCATGTGTGAATCATGTGGTTGCTTATGTCCATTCTAGAAGTGATTGCACCTATACCTAGGCTGACCGCATAGTTTCTCCTAATCGTATGGTGCTCGTGCACTGGCCTAAAACCAACCAAAATTCCCAAACATCCAAAATTTAAACCAAGACCGAAACATGATATTCCACCAAATATTTCCCAAAACATCAAACATATCACACTCTCTTCTCATGAAAAACAGCTGAGAACCTGAATCGAGCAGGAACCAAGGAAAAATTAAAAATTGGGTGTGACAATTCTCCCCACCATAATGCTTTCCACCCTGGAAATCAATAACAAGGTCGAACCCCAAATAAGAAATCAATAATCCTTTACAGCTCAAGGATATTCCTAATGCATAAAAATTGAGAATAGGCAAGAAAAATTTCAACAAGGAAAAGAACTTGAAAATTAATCTTACGGGACCCAAAATAGAATCTCCACTAAGTGTTACCCACACCCAAAAGTGAAATCCCATCCATTTGATCGGTCAAAGAAAATATACTATCACCATACACAATCCAACTTCCTAAAAAACACCACATACATTGTCAAGAAGAACCCCCATCAGTTGTCTGAAATAAAAAAAGACCAAACCACATCCAAAAAATACTCTCATAACCCTAATTAAACAAAACCATTGGGTTCACTTCAATCCCAACATTTACCCATGAAATAAGCTTGGGGTTAGATATATGTAAATGAGGATACATAACACCAAGTCAAAACTAGTATTAGAATATAATTTTTGAGATAGGGAGGCCCAAACATACTCCCAACAATAATTGAGAGGCTAACACCATATAACTTCCGATCCAACCTAGTGAGGTCCCCTATGGGTCTCCCCACCATAAGGACTAACTAATTAATCCCACTAGCATGATCCAAAAAATAAACATGGCTATCTTGGAAGCTTCCCACACTGAATAGATCCTATATCAAAAGTTATTTGATGAAAGAAGACTCTAGGCCCTATAGAAACACATAACACGGTTATCTATTCCCAAGGTGCATCTCGATCCTCATGTGAGCCCAAACCAAAAATGTGGTCAATTCAAATGGTTAGCAATATAATGGCCACAAAATAGAGACTCACATCAAGTGAGACACAACCAATGGAGTTTTTAGAAAATGGGATGTCCATACCTCTTTATAAACATGGAGTAACTCTTCCACCCACGTGGTTCGCAACATGGATGTGAGGTCTACACACCTCTTACCACTAAATAAAAACAATTAAAACATAACAGCAACACCAAAGGAATGAAATTCCTTCATCTTCCATACTAGACAAAAAATTATACTAAATTCTATCAAACATGTAAGATTCTACTTACCAAGTTCTAGCTTCACTTTGGGACAAATGGCTGGAGATTTTTATTTGAAGCATATCATGCCTCACAATGAGGCATTAAAAATAACCGAACATAGAACAAAAAATATGAATCTCCCAAACACACTTCCATTAAAATTGAAGTTTTGAAAGGTTTAAAAACATCCATTTTTATAATCGAAAGAGAATTAAACACCATATATTCCACAAGATATAGATATTACATCCAAGGAACAATAACGAGAGAAAACCCCAAACTATTCCCAAACATCAGCCTACTCTTGAAAATATGATGGCGTGACCTTTTAAGAGTTGGGTATGTCTTCACGACGCTTCTTGAAACACCCAAACATAACTACTAAAAGTTACCCAAGAATCCACAAGTGTGGTAAATTCTTGGTGTACTCAATCACGATGGACTCTCATGACCAAATATTTCACACTAATAACAAATCATGGTATTGTGCCCTAGAGTGGTAGATAAGAGGTATTAAGGCCTCTTAATTCCCCTACCAACACCACCAGCATTAGGCCACTTCACATTCTTCTTACCATCATACTCTTCACCACTTCCAAAAGCTAGAGGAAGATTCACCATCTTAATCCCTCATGCTAATTCAGCTTTGGTATAAAAGGCTTGCCTCGCCACATCGAAGAAAGTGGTTACTTTGAGATCTTCTACATTCGACTTCATTTCATGATGGATCCCAAAATCAAAATGTCGAGCCTTCACTGGATCGTTTTCAATGTAAACAAGCTAATACAGAACAATTTCCAAGAAGCATTGATAGAATTCCAATACCGATCCAACACCTTTTTAAGGACCACAAATATCCATCTTCTTCCTCACCTTAATTATCTCAGAAAAATAATGTTAGATGATTTAAGACTTGAAGAACTCCCTGGTAAGATCTTTGACGTGCTTCCTTTGAAAAAAACACTTCAACCATTTATAGTTTAGACCATCGAGTATAAAGTTATTCAATTTTACCTTTAATGATTCAGGTAACAAAGGAAATTTAAGTTCTTCTCAGTCCTCCACATCAACTCCTCTACATCAAGACGATCCGCTTGACCATAGAAGATGGGAGGATTCAACTTCTATAATTAAAGAAGGTAGTATATAGTTTGATCAACTGGGATGTTTTCTAAAGATGCACCATATATAGCTTTACTTTGTGGATCCATCAAATATTTGTGGTGGTAAACACTACGAACATGGAATACAATAAAAACAAATTCAACAATATGGATTCTCTATTTCAAACACCACAAAAGAAACATCAGTCCAAAAATAAAAGGGACACACCACACCACTGTAAGATTAAAAAACATTATATTTTCCTTTAAAAGAACCTTTTTAAAGGAAACAAGCTTAAAGGATTGAACACCCACCAATGGTCTTCTATATAGCCTCACACATGAAAATACTCATGCCATACCGGGAACCCATCCACTTTTCACATAATTCTATGCATGTGGTCACTCACAGAAACACCAAAGGCCAAAACAAAACATTTCCAATTTAAAAAAAATCAATACATTTTAAAACACTTCTAATTACACAGAAAACTCCATTTCATCATTACCTATTTGATAAAAAATAATTCATTTTTATTTAAAATAAGTTTCCCAAACCCCTTTCCCAAAATAAATTCCCATTTTATGATCAACCAATTCCTGATAAATTGAAAGTTTGTTTATTAAAACCCAATTTAATCAGAATCCACCCTTCCAAATCCACATTCAAAACAATTTTTAAAAATCCATTTTTCGCCTTTGCAAACACAGTCATCACCACTTTAAATTTAACTTTTCACATATCCAAAAATGAGAGTTTTTAAAAACAATTTTTCAGAACCAAGGGATTCCATAAACATTTTACAATGGGAAACTAGTGTTGATGGTTGACTTAGACATATGGTTGGTAGCCATAATTCGTATGTTGTTCAATCCACTGTTAAGAATATTTTTATAGAGAAATGTCCTGATCTCCACATGTCTTTCCAAGCCCTTTGAGTTCATGGACACAACTTTCCCAATCCTATTTTCATTTCCCAATACAAAAAAATATCAAGAATAAAAGGACACTAACAAACCTAGAAATCCCACGGTAACCCTAGGTTCAAAATGATAAAGGTTTTATGAAGTCCTTCTCAATCCTAGGTCATGAGCCCCGAAAATCCTACAACTTATACCTTGACATGTTAAGTAATGATGGACACTATTAAATGTAAGGTCCAATAAATGGTCAACCTGCTCTGGTACCATTGTTTCATGAACCAACCTAGGTTGACCCTGAGCTGGTCACCCCAACTGATCTCTAGAAATGACTGAGATTTGTTCTCGATCCTCTCAAGTAGGTGATAAGTGAAAAGGGAATCATAAGACACAATGGGAATGGTTTCACCCAATAAGAATAAATAAGAAAACTATAAAAAAAGATAAAACCAAATTCAAAGTGATTCTAGATCATTAAATTCCTTCCATTTACAATTAATGAAATATAAGGATGAACCAAAAATAATACCAGAATAACCAAACAAAACCTACCACCCAAGACACCTCCATGTGACCCTGAGATTCACTCTCCAATTCACAAAAAACTATCTCCCATGGAGATTGAACCAAATATGGAACCTATAGAAAAAACTAAAAAGAAGAAAAGGTTATAGGAATGAGTATTAAAACTTATTAGTTAGGCCCGAATATTTATATTCATGATGAACACCATTCAAAAAAATTAAAATTGATTTTCAGGTACGAAATATAATTTATAAATATAGGTTTTTCCTACAATTCTCATTTGAAAAAAAAATAAATCACATCACAGTCCATTACCCTCATTTTTTAAAATAAGTCTCAGGTGAATAAGGGATATAGGGACCATGTAAGAAATTAAAATTTTTCAAATCATTGAAAAAGAGAAAATACATGTTTATTAAAAATACTCTTCTTAAAACCCTTTTTAGCATGCCACAAATTCACAATTTTCAAAGAAAGAACCAAAACCAAGTACAAGAAATATAATTCTACACAACTAGAGAAATTAAACTAACTATGCTAGTATCATAGAAACATAGGAATACCTAGGAACATAGGGGAGAACCAAAACATACTATACATGTGACTCGTCCTAAAGGAATTCCATAACTGATGACATCATAAATCCCAAAAACTTGATCTTCTCCCTACCTGGCCTGACCGAGGGGCCCAATCCCATAGAAATAATAACAAAATAACCCCTAATATAGGCCAATAGAAAGTCTAATAACCTAGAATAGTGCAAAAATCATTCTATGAATTTTTCTTTACTATTCTAGGTTCCCATTCTATGTTCATAAAGGGTTGTGAAAAAACATTCAAGAAACAAGACATATATATATATATGTTATTATACAATAACACAACCAAAACCACCATGTCCCCCTCAGGGATTAGCCCCTTCCCCTAAAATAATTATTGCACCAGTGGAGTCCCAAACCGAGGACATTCCCACCTCTTTTTCCAGCACATGTAAAGTGACCTTTTAGAATAACGTTTTTCCAAAATAAACCACTAAAATAGTTCCAATCTTGCCTTACTTCATTTTCATAAAATAATCTTTCTCAAAAATAGCCATACAAAAAACTTGTTCAAAACCAAAAACAACTTTGGAAACCCATTTAATCAGTCAAAATTGAATTTTAATTCTAAAAAATATTTACAGTGGTCAAAGAGGCATTCAATCAAGAAGTTGGAGTGAGAAAACCCATTTTGGAAACACCAACCATCATTTTTCAATCAAAAATACATTTAAGAAAACTAAATCATTCCTTTCATAATCTCAAACCACATGAAAAAATCCATCTAAAAAAATTAAACAAGTACTTGGTGTGGAAACCCCTTTCCAACCATTCCAAAAAATTACGAACCAATTAAAAACTATCTCATTTCACAATGAACAATCATTCTAAACAAAACACATCACTATTTATTAACTAAGGGAGGTTTTAAATTCAACTAAATAATGTAATATATAATTAAAATTATAGTTGGGAAGGGATCCTACATCAAATCACTTTCGCCTCAACAACACCCAACCAAAAAGTACCCACAAGGGTTCTAGGAGGCAAGAACAACCTCAAGAAACCCTAAGAAAACAAAACCCCCAAATGACGAGCAACCCTAGTCATGAAAATAGGCCAACATGGACACAATGTTTAGGGTATAATAATAAAATATAAATAAGGAAAATGAGAAGAAGAATAGAATACTGGAGGGGAGCCTTCTCTAGAGGAAGGGTATGCCGGAAAATCCGCACACCGGAGAGGGGGTTGTACCAGTGTGGTATCACATCAATGACGGTGATTCCCAAATTGGTGGTGGGCCGGAGAGGTGGGGCCACTAGTTGGGGTGGTGTTTTTGTGGAAGGGCTACTAGAGGAGTCTAGATCATTGGAGGAAGAGGGCACCAGTGAAGGGGAGGTACGCAGGGGAGGGGTTGGGTCACACAGGAGGGGGGAGTGAAGGGTGTGCATGGAAGGGATGGGGGAAGGGGGAGCTAGGGTCTACTATAATAATAATAATAATATTATTATTATTATTATTATTATTATTATTTTATAATAAACCCTAGTAATAATACAAATTAATAATAATAATGATAACATAATACTAATAATAATATAATAATAATAATCTTAATAATAGTAATAATAATTATAATAATTATAATAATAATTTTTTATATTGATAATGAAAATAAAAAAATTAATAAAAAAATTATTATTATACAAAATAATGATAATAATAATATAATGGGTAAAACATTTTCTTTCTTTTATTTTAATTTTTAGCTTATTTTTCTTTATTTTAATTTATTTATTTGAATATTAGGAAACTGCGTAGTCCGCAAAAAGCTAAAGAGACCGTTTGTGAACCGTATAATAGATATTTTCCATTCTATAAGTGTCCGCATGAGTACTTGGGCTAACCACACTACTTATTATAATTGTGTGGTTCCTCTAAACTAGCTTAAAACCCACCAGAATTTCTAAACATCAAAATTCTAAATTGGTCCCTAAACCCGAGATTTTCCCAAATATATCCCAAAACATAAAACCTATCTAACGTGGTTCCTAATAAAAACAACCAAGAACCTGATCCAAGCTATAAAAATGGAAAACTTAAAACCAGGGTGTGACAATTCATTAGAGTGAATCTGAGACCGATCCATCTGAGTCGGATAGACACTGATAAAATCATCAAACATGAAATCATCAGTCTGATGAATTTAAGGAAAATATAAAATACATTGAAGATTTTTCATAATGGGTTTTAATGTCTTATATTTAATAGTCAGTATATATCATTTGTATAAGAAGACTTTTAGTGTTTACAAGAGTTCATCGTAATGGACCATCATGAGTTTTTTTTTATTTCATCATCATAATAATGAATCAGAATAAAAAATTCGTATTGAATAATCATAATGTATAATGTTTTGTGAATGTGATGAAGTCTCATGTTTTGAGAAGATTCAAGAAGATCCTGTAAACATTTAGAAGAGTTTAATAAGTCAATGTTGAAGACATAAATGAGATATAAATTTAGTATTGTGAATTTTTTTTGATCGGGAAGTGAAACGTTTTCCCTCATTTTCCATTTTTTGGGTGCCTATAAAAGTATAGAAAATGAAATTTGTATGAAGTGTGAAACTATAATTTTTAATGTGCACCAAGAGCTCTTACATTGTTTTTGTTAGGTATTGAGTTCCCATCCAATTTTTTCAATTTGATGCTAAATAAGTTCATATGGAATGATATCATCATAGTGAGGTTCAATCTAATCATTGGAGAAAGTTCTAACGGGTGATGTTTCATTAGTGAAACCCATCAGAGTGCACCCATTGGATTAACATCCATCAGAGAAAGGTTCATCGGACTGAGTTCTATTAGAAAAGGAATTTAGAGCTAACAATTGAGTTTCTAATCTATTGAAGAAGGAAGAGTAGAAGAAGAATTAGACCAGAATGACTATTGGACATAGGTTACTGGACTGAGGAAGATTATAATACCTTTGGCTGAGGAAGATTTACCGAGCGAATTTCTTGAAGAATTTTCAAGACCAACTTGTTCCATAGAATTTTTTTTGTTCTTGAATATTGTATACAGGTAAAGTTAGATTCATATTACATGTAGAAAAATTGAATACTTTATAATGTGGAATATGAAAAGATAAATAAATGTGAATCTTGAAACTATGGATACTTACCACTTTTTGAAAATTCTTGATTTTTTCAGTGGTGTATAACCAGCTATGGGAGTTTGTATACTAGAAATGAATTTGGGTGTTTATAACCAACTATAGAATGAATGTTTCTTATGGTATTATAGAATTTTTCACTTATTATTCTTTTGTATTCTAAGAACAATATTGTGAATAAATACATGTTGGTGGGACTATCCAACTTTTCAAGGTGTAGATATTTGTGTGAAAACTTATAAGCATTGTGTTCTTCCCTCTCTTTATATTTTTTCTTATGAAAGGTTAGGTTGAGATGTTTTATTTTATTATATCATAACTTTAACAAGTTTAAAAGTTATGAAAGTTTACTAAGAGGTTAATAAAAACTCTATTATAAAAGAAAAAGGAACCATTGATTCACCACTATTAGTTATCTTGAACCTATTTAGGAATAAAAAATGGTATCAAATCCATGTTCCCTCTAAAATATACATCTCTATAGATACAGAATTTCAATTCCATGAAATATAAATGAATTCAATTTTTCAATGTTTAGAAATATCATATCTAGAAATATAGAATGTATTTATATCTTATGTCTCTTATATGTGATGTTTTGGCAGCTACTATAGAATGACATCCTCCTTATATTTTTAATTTTCATATGTTTAAGGAGGATAATAAAAATCCTTAGAATAATGTAAAAGCTAAAAATTATTTACTCACATCACTAAATGAAAGAGAGTTTCTTAGAGTAGTGGGATTCAAAATTGTCAAATATATCTAGGATATGTTTAAAAACAATTATGATGGAAATAAAAAAGGTGAAAAATGAAATATTACAACTTTGGAGGCTTAAGTATAATATTTTGAAAATAGTTGATCGTGAATCTATTTATGAGTTCTTTATAATTTTAAATGATATTTTTAGCACCATACGATGCCTTGGTGAAAAATTGGAATACTTGGTTATTGTTGAAAACATATTGAAAATTATTCCCGATAAGTTTGATTCAAAAATCTCATCTTTAGAAGATAGAGATTTTGAAACTCTATCTTTGGATGATCTTCACATTACTCTTGTTACGTATGAAATTATAAAAGAAAAGATTATGAAAATTATTGTTTGATTGAGAAATACCCTTCAAATCATTATTAAAATTAAAGAAATAAGGATAATGAAAATAAATATGAACCAATTGATTCAAAAGCTATAGAAGAAGATGAATATTTCAGTACAATTTTTTCCCTCCTTTCAAAAAAAATCAATAAGGGAATATGTATAAGTAAAACTACCAAAAGATGGAATGGTAAAGGGAAAGAACATTTTTCCATAGAATTTTCCTAGGAAAAATGTTAATTATTATGATTCAAATAATGATGATGAAAAATATCTATAACAATAGTGGAAGAAACAAAATAAAATAATTCATTATGATAAGGAGATGAAAAGTTATTTAATGAGAATAAATAAGGTTGATTCCTAATCGATTGAAGACCATGATCATTAACTCAATTTAATATATTAACCTATAAAGGGAACTAATTCTCCATACAGTGATGTTGTTGATAATTAAGAGATTACATAAATAGAATAGACTCTTAAATAGAATTTGTAGAAATAAATTTATCAAAATACTCAACATAGGAAAGAAAGAAATAATTTGAAGAAATATGTTGAAATAATAACTTTTGAGAATTGTTATTGGATGAATAAATAAGATACATATATCAAAGTTATTAGTTCATAGAATTTGAAAATAGTTTATCTTGAAAGAAAACTAATAAGATATGAATAAAGATCAACTAGTAATGGGAACCTCAACATGAATGAATCTATACATGTTGAAGAAAATAATCAAAATAAGTACAAGATAGATGAATCCAAAAATATAATAGAAGTTATGAAAGTAATTTTCAAATATAAATAAGTGTATTTTTTCTAAACACAATCAATGATTCTTACAACGCAACATGATATAATAATTATGATAAAAAACTTCATCAAGGAAATTTATACTGAAGGTGAAACTTCTAAACAAGGTGAAGATAAATTTTTAGAAAAGAAGGTTTTTGAGAAAACAACTTTAACCAAGAAAGATAATAATTACACATTAAAGTATCCTCCTGATAAAATTGGTACATAATTTTTGAAGAAAAAACAATAACAAAAAGGTTCTAAACAAGTTCTCTTTCATTCTGAGAAATCAAGATTCAGATATTATTGTTAGTGATGTGGATGTTTTAGACACAGATCTTACTCATGCTGGTATAACAAGTATTTTCCAAGAAATATTTATGAATATAGGGGAAAAATATTATAAAATAATATAAAATGTTTCTAAAAATTATGTGAATCCAAAAATGGAAACTCAAAAGATAAAAAAGGTTGATTATGTTAAGAGAATAGAGAAAAAGAAACATGTTAAGATCGAAAATAAACAGTGATTAGATATTTGGAATGTAAAATATGACATCTATAGAAAGTTATAAGAAGCAAAATAATCAACTAAATAAAATGGGAATAATAAGGTTTCTGAAGATGTGAGAAAATTTGACAAAAATATATCAACGTATTGTGGTTTAAAAATTCAAAAAAATATGCAAGATTTATGATCAAGAAGAAAATGTTACTAAATTTTGTTATAATATCCTTCCATAACAAGAGGAGGGAATGAAATAAATTTTACAAACTCCATATAATAAAAATATTACTAAATTAGAAAGGTGGATGACCTTATTATCATAAGAATTATCATATGAATATAAACTTGTTACAAAACCTGATAAGGATAAATAGAAGGAAGAAAATGCATCCTATGAAAAGTCCATGAAGATAAAGAAAAATGATAGACTCATAGAGGACTCTCAATTAGAAAGATGTTTCTTAGAAACCATCTGAGGATCCTCCTTATTCAAAAAATATTTTTATTTTTACTAACTTGTAGGGATTTTAAGGAGATGAAATAAAAAAACTGATTTGTGAGTTGATTACTATTCTTGAAAAAGAAAGTAGCATGGATTCAAAATATGAGTTTTTGAATGTTGTTTTTATATACCTGAACATTATGATATGTTTTTTGATAATGGTGTAGGTTACTTGTTTTCTAAATAAATTCTTTCAATACTACCCTAGAAATGAGAGTGTTGAAAGAAACATGAAAATGTATTACATGAAGGTTGTGTTATAGATAACATTAAAATCCTTGATTATAAAATCTTTTTTACATTAGGATTTCCCACACATTCTTATAGTTTTTTTGTTAAAGGATCTTTATTAAGAAACACGTGTGATACTTAGGTTCTCCTAAGGAAGAGTTTCATCATTTTGAGATTAAAAGTTCTAACCTTTGGAAATGAGACATTTTTTTAATAGTGAAGGAAATTTTTCATTATGACCCCTTTGAATTTGGTTGTCAATATAGGGGAGATAAACAGAATGTGGGGAGATAATAAATAGGGTGATAAATAAAATAAATGGGGAGAAGAAAAACTTTACAAAAAGCGGTGTTGTTTTGAATTGGTTGAAGTGGGTATTGACAACAAACACAAACGGGGAAATTTTTTGTCCTAGGTTATGTTTTGGTTGTATTTTTTTAATAAATAAATATTTTTATTATGTTGAATAAAGAAAGTATGTTGAAAGGTTTTTGTAAATATGGATTGAAAATGATGTGTATGTGAAGTTATCAATAAGATCTAGATCCATCAACATGAGAATTGGATACAGCACGTTGGCACGGTTCAATAAGATCCTTCATATTGGGACATTGATAAAAAAAATTATAAGCATGTAGAAATAATTTTGAGCATGGAAGGAATGTTTTAATCATAATGATAAGATGTATCAGAGTTAGAATCACCCTGATATAAATCTAATGTTTCTATCTATTTAGTAATTAAAAAAATTCATATGTTTTATGTGAAACCTATGAGAAAAGACTTATGAATGAAAGGGGGAGAGATGGGGTTTCCAATTTTATAAAGTCTTGATTGGAAATAAAGAATATTTTTGAAGGATTTATAGTTAAAATACTTTACATTTTAAGTCATAAGAGTCTATTTTGATCATAAACATAGTCAAACTCTTGGGGAAGTCATGATACAAGATGATGTTTATGGAAGAGAGGAGAATAAAATGAAAATTATTCTAGATGCTTCTCATCATTATGGGGAACACAAGACATAGAATGATGAAGATCATTGGTATGAGAATCATTGGCATGATAATATCATAAGGATATAGGATTGATCCTACTAAGGTAAATAAATAATTTCCAACATCGGTCCGTCAGTCATGATTTGCCACTGATCCATCATAAAGGATTTTGACCCCAAATCATATTGTTGGTATCCTTTGTATATAAGATATAGATCATTATCAAAGTTATAATGTTTGATAAAGTTTGAATTGTATTTTAATTGGGTCAATAAAACAAGAAGATGTTCTTTGTTCTCTTATAGTTGGTTGAAGGAAAAAATAACACAGGTATTGATTATTTCTCATAGAGAGGTGAAAAATAAGCAGGATGATGATGATAATGTTCATCAGAATTGAGCCAAGAATGGTATATCAGACCCATACTATAACTGATGAAATAATTAGATTAAAAATCATTGATATGATGAATTAAATAGAAAGATAAAATATTTTTAAGATATTATAGAATGTATTTTAATTTCTTACATGTAACAGTTAGTATGAAGAATCTATATGAGAAAACATTTGGTGTTTAAATCATAATGGAATATCTTCAGTTCTATATATGTCTTTATCAAACTATAGAATCAGAATGATTAATTGTATTGATGGATCATACTGAAGAAATGTTTGAGAACTTGAAGAAGTTTTAATTTTATATAATATTCAAGAATCTCCCATAATCATTGATAATAGTTGATGATATCAATGTTTAAGAATTAAATAAGAGACAAATTTAGGATTATGATTTTTTTATGGTGGATTGATATTGTTTCCCCGAATTTTCCATTCAGGGGTTCCTATAAGAGGAGGGTTCAAGAAATTTGAACAAAGTGTGAAAACTTGATTTGTTAACATGCACTAAGATCTCTGACATTTTTCTTTCAAATATTGAGTTATGAAATGAGTATTATTTTTTAGGTACATTTTAAGGAAGTTCCATCAGAATAAGATCATCTAAGTGAGGTTCAATCTGTTCATCAGAGAAACTTCCAACAGGTGATGTTTCATCATTGTAAGTCTATAGATGTGAGCCCATCAAAGAGACATTCACAGGATCAAGGTTTATTTGACCGAGTTCCATTAGATGGAGGAATATTTAGATGAAAATTGTGTTTATACTCTTCTGAATAACAAAGAGAAGAATATGGATCATAGAGAACTAACCATCGAATGGAGACCATGTGTTAGAAGTTACTGAACTGAGGAAGTTCAAACTAACTTTTTCTGTGAAAGATTTCCATATTGATTTTCTATAAGAAGTTCCCAGACCAAAATGTTCCATAGATAATTCTTGATGTTCTCAATTATTTTTGGAACATAGAGCTTAATTATGCCTACTTTTGTAGGAATTGAAGACATTATAAAGTGGATTAGAAAAGAAGGAAAGTGAGTCTTGTAACTTTGGATACATACCAGTTGCTGAAAATCCTTGATTTTCCTACTAGGGTATATAACCAACATTAGTAAAGAAAATACTAAAAAGGATATTTGGGTGGTATAACCAAATACAGTATAAAACGTTTCCACTAGGATTATAGAATTGTTCATTTCTTGTGCCATTGTATTATAGAATGAGGATAGTAAAAGAATTCATGTTGGTGGGACTATCTTACATGGAATAGAGTATGGCTTTGTACCAAAATTTATAAACATCATGTGCTTCCATCTTTTTATATTTGTTTCATAAGAAAGTTGACTTTGGGAAGTTTTTTTTGAGTGGATTATAACTTTAAGAATTCTTAGATGTTAAGAAATTTTACATAGATGTTAATAAAAACATTCTTATAAAAAACCAATAATTCACCCCCTAGTGGTCTCAATCCTATTTGAGAACAACAAAAAACAATAATTAATTTTTACTACTTTTAGTATTCATAATGGTAAAAAATAAATTTTAACTCATTTGACAATATATATTATTATTATTCCAATTATGTAATTCATTTCTTAATTCAAATCAAAGAATTTGTAAAATCCCAATTAAAATTATACCCACATACACGATGAAAAATCAGGTTTTCAAGGATAAAATTATCATATGTATATATTGTTTCAATATTAAAATCCAATATGAAATTGATTCCAATTACCTAAATTAGTTAAATTTTACTATAATTGAACTTATTTTACTTTAAATCAAATTTTAAATATAATTTAAATTTTTTAATAATTTAAATTATCATTAAATTTCCATTACAATTTAGTATTTTTTTTAAAAACATTTTTTGAAAGTGGTAAAAATTAATTTTAAATTATGTGTGGAAAGCGGGAAAAACTATCTTTTTGAAAATATAAGTTTTAAAACATTTAGGTTTAATTCAAATGATTTTTTATTTATTATAAATAAATAACCAATTTATTTATTTATACATGTTTAAACCATATAAAAATCATATATTTATATGTACTATTCATACCCACCCATTTAAGGGTTATGTTATAATGGTATTCTATTTTATGGTACCATTAGACTCGATGTTGTGTGTGTCACAATATATCAAAGATATTAAATTTAAGTAAATATAAATCATGATTTTTTTAATATCGGTGTTGTGTGTTAGTTATGTTATCAAATACATTATTCTTCTTTTATAATTTTGGGGTGGTACATTCTCCCCACCTTAAAGAAATTGTGTCCTCGCAATTTGATCTTGTACTCATAAATCAAGTGTTTGATATATGAGATTCTCTTTGTTGAAAATCCACATTCTAAAATTGGTTAATAAAACATCATATTAGAAAGAGATAAAGGAAATTAAAAAGGTCATATGGAATAACATGTAACTATATTTACAAGTATAAAAACATTGGAGGAAAGTGAAGATATGGTCCTCAAAAAAGGAATAAATAATTATAGAGAGTGGTAGAGGTAATTGATCATAATAAAGTTAAGGATCTCAATATTATAAATCTATGATGAATAAAAAGACCATTGATTCATCAAATGTGATGTTAATTGTATGATGTTTTTATTCCATGATCCTTTTCTTAAAGTTGATAAATTATTTTCCTATCTATGAATATAATAAAATATTCTTACTTGATATAGTTATATTTCATAAGACAAATTTCCTCTTATGGATGTATATCAATCAATTTATAAATCATTTCTTACTCCATGAAATGAATATCTAAAAATGAATATTTTTGGCCTAAAACACTAAAATTAACTTTTAATAAATCATAAGATCCATAAAAGGGATAAAATTATTTTTTTTCATATTTCTACATATTTTCAAAAACCAATATGGTTAGCATAAGTTATTAATTTTTAAAACACTATAGTAAAACTACTAGTTCATTGTTAATATTTATTTGTCAAATTTTTTAATTAAAGTAATGAATTATTATCAAAAAAATCACATAGAATATTTGTTGGCATTAAAATCCAATAATCCTTCAGTTTGGGGTTCAATCCCATGGTCTTGTTGAATATAATGAGTTGTTACCCAGTATGTGGGTTTTCTTTTTTTAAAACCGTATTAATATAATTCCTATAATGTTTTCAAATTTTGATTACCCTTAACTACTAAAAAATTAAAGTGAATATAAAATCTAATCTTTATCAATAACCTTTAACCTTATGTCTATATAACTATAATGGAATTATTCCTCAAGTAATATTTTCATATATGAAACCAATAGGTTTTATTTCCATAAATGATTTAAAAAATTCCATTAAACATGTTATATTCCCACCATTTAATTTTTTATAAGATATTTTTAAGAATTTTAACTTATGATCAACCTAAAACTCATAAAATCGTGATGGTTCCATAACTCATAAGTTAATGAAGACATATATTCTACCAAAATTTAACACAATCCTTATTTTTGTTATGATTCTTATTGTCATAATACCATTGGTAAAAATACCTCAACAATTTAATTTGGGAATCCCAATACATAAATACATCTATAATTTTATTTCAACATAATTCCTTCATTTTTCTTTGAGTTATCCATTAAAATAGGTCATTGACTTGGATAATTCCATGGTTCCCCACATTTAAGATGATTCACTATAAATGGGTCCTTATGATAAAATTTATTTTCATCCATCGTAATATTCATTTTTTCTTAGAAATTTATTTATTTAAGCCCTTTTATTCAACACATAAATATTATCCCATTTGATTGAACAATTTTCCCGGGCATCCCTTTCAATATTTCTGACATGGATCAAATAGAGACCCATTTCCTCCATGGTCTCCATCTTTTGAGCTCTTAGATAGATCCATAATTCTCTCCTATGGTGAGCCAATAATTTGGTTTAAGTGTAGTTTTTAATAATACTTTAGGACAACTAAATTATAATAATAATGATATCTTTCACTCCATTCATTATCCCATTTGGTTTATCATCATCGCCACATTTTACTTTATATTAAAGATTAATATAATTCCTTTGGATTCCATTCATTGGTGAAAACCAAAAAACATAGTGCGAGAAACAATAATCATAGTGGGAAACCCATATATAATCATTTATAGGATTCCTAAATCATGATAACATATTTTAAATATAAGACTACATTGGTTTATCCTATATCATTAATCATTATCATCTATTCAAATTATTAATAGTTGTTTGTAAATAAAATTTGTGTTATCAAAATGATATCAACTATAAGGGATAAATTAGGGGCATGATATGGACTATATTAGTGTACCAGGTAATTATTGATTCAAACATAACACACTTTTTCCAGAGTTATTACCCCTTGGTAAATATGTTCTAGAGGCACAACCACTAATATAATCTAAATATGGATGCATTTATAAAAAACAACATAATATATACCATTCCAAATCCTTAGTATATTCTTATATACATATCATCAAAGTCTATCATTGGGTTATGTTCCTTAATCTATGTTTTCGTAAATCTTGATCCCAATGTTTCTACTAAACTTGTCTTGTTACTATCTGTAATGGATTGAACCCATCTATCCAAGATCCAGTGTCTACTTTATGATATTACCATAACTTATAAGTTAAATCACCCCAAATTTCGAGTAGGTACCTCTTTATTTATATTTTTTATGTTTATAAAGTATATGGATGATGTTTAAGATATTTGGAAGAACTTTTGGAGTGGTTTTGGGGATTTTATCAGGGTTCATGGTTCAGGAACTATTTGGGAAACCATGCTATACATCCTAGAATTGGGCACAGGGAGACAATGGAAAAAGAAAACGTGCATGGCTAGCACATGGTTTTCCAAAACCATAGATCCACAAAGTAGAAACCATGTTCCATTTAAAGGTAGTTATGGATTTTTGAGGCAATGCATTTAGTATGGGTTTCGTATGGTTTGGAGACCTTATTTTCCAACAATGTGAGGTCTCTCTTAAGGGGGACAAGGATTGTATTTGGTAAACATTTTAAATATAATATCCAATACACTCATCATATGAGAACACATGTCTTATTTTATTTACATCCATCGGATCATCTATTCGAGGTATTCATTTGATTTAAATTTGGAGAAGGTCTTTCCATCTCATTTTTTGAGATAGATCGACATTACCTCAATTACAGCAACTGAAGAAAATCCCTGATTCCGAAACTGTGGATACAAAAATGAATCAAGCTACTTCATGAATCCAATGAGTACAACGGTGTGGATGAATCCACTGAAAGGAAGTTTCATGTTGTCTAT
This sequence comes from Viscum album, assembly GCA_963277665.1. Taxonomy (NCBI): domain Eukaryota; kingdom Viridiplantae; phylum Streptophyta; class Magnoliopsida; order Santalales; family Viscaceae; genus Viscum; species Viscum album. The sequence continues at coordinate 1,542,763,896 of OY728153.1, read as the reverse complement.
AAGTTTCATCCATCACAAATGCATGAGTTTTTTTCTATAAGAATTTATTGACTTTGGTTGGGTTTCATCTCAGTGTTTTATAGTACTTTTTTTACAAAACGCCATAAATTTTGACGAAGGTGGGGTAGTTTAGATATTTTTTTCTAAAATATGTACTTGAAAATATGTAATCTATTTCTGTTATTATTATTTATTATTTATAACTTTTTTCTAATGAGTATTTCTCAATAAATGTTTTTTAAATCTATTTTTAATTCCATCTCTGTTGGTGTATTTTTTCCTCACTAAAGGTTCCAATGGAACTACTCCAAGAAATTTTCCCTACATGTTCCACTAGAACATACACCAAAACCTCCACATTTTAATGAAGTTTTGTAGAAGATACATTGGAAATAGAATTACAACTTACATTGGAATGGATAATCCACTAGAACATCAACTGGAAATTCTAGTGGAATTTCATGGAACTTCAATTGGAACCTCTAGTGGAACTTCTAGTGGATACCACTTTGTTGTTCAATCGAAGCATTATTTCCAAAAAGAATTTATAGTGGAAGTTCCACTTGAACATTCTCTGGAACTTACACTCTAATTCAATTTTCCAAACCTATAGTGATGAATTTCCAATGGAACATCCATCATAATTTTCAGTGGAAATTCAACAAGAAGTTTCAGTGGCACTTCCACTAGAAGTTTCAGTGGCACATCCATTAAAACTTTCATTGGGTGGAAGATTAATCCAATTTAAAATTTTTTATACAATTTGAAATTATAAATTAAATAATTTTGTAGTGTGGAAGTTACACTGGGAGTTCTTGTGGAACTTCCACTGGAACGCCCAGTGGAACTCCTACTAGAACGTCCATTGTGTTTTGTAAAATTAATTCAATATAAAATTGTTTATAATTTTTCAAAAGCTAAATTAAATAATTTTTATAATAATTTTATTTAAAAATTTAAATGATTAATTTTTTTAATTATATCTATGAATAATATTAGTTTTAGAAATATACATTTTTTGTAGTGTGGATGTTTTAGTGGCAGTTCCATTGAAAATTCCAATTGAACATCCACTGGAACTCCCAGTCAAACTCCCATTGGAACTACCATTCAGATTTGGAAAATTAATTCAATATTAAAGTGTTTATACTTTTTCAAATGATAAATTAAATATATTTTATAATAATTATTTGTAACAATAAAAATGATTATTTCTTTTAATTATATTTAACAATAATATTTTTTAAAAAATATACATTTTTTATAGTGTAGAAGTTCCATCAACACTTCCAATGGAACTTCCAGTGGAACTTCCATTAAAACTCCCACTGGAACTTCCATTGGGTTTTGGAAAATTAATTCAATTTAAAGGTGCATATACTTTTTCAAATGCTAAATTAAATAATTTTTATAGTAAATATGTGTAACAATTTAAATGAATACTTATTTTAATTATATTTCACAATAATATTAGTTTTAAAAATATACATTCTTTTGTATTTTGTAAGTTCTAATGGAACAACCACTTGAACTCCTAGTGGAACTCCCACTGGAACATACATTAGGTTTCGGATAATTAATTCAATATAAAAGTGCTTATACTTTTTCAAATGATAAATTAAATCATTTTTATAATAATTATGTGTAAAAATTACAATGAGTATTTCTGTTAATTATATTTTGAAATGATATTTGTTTTAGAAATATTTTTTTTTGTAGAGCAGAAGTTCCAGGGAAAATTTCATTGGAAATTCCATTGTGTTTTGAAAAATTCATTCAATATAAATGTGCTTATACTTTTTAAAATTATAAATTAATTTATTTTTATAATAATTATGTTCAAATATTTAAATGTGAATTTCTTTTAATTATATTTCACAATTATATTATTTTTAGAAATATACCTTTCTATTTTAGTGTGGAAGTTCCAGTTGTAGTTCTATTAGAACTTACAATGGAACTCCCAATGGAACTCCCACTGGAACTTCCATTGGGTTTTGAAAAATTAAATCAATATTATATTACATATATCTTTTCTAATACAAAATTAAATCATTTTTATAATAATTTTGAGTAAAAAATTTTATGAGTATTTATTTTAAGTATATTTAAATATAATATTTGTTTTAGAAATATACATTTTTTGGTAGTGTGAAACTTCCACTTAAACTTTCACTAGAACTTCCACTGGAACTTCCACTGGTACTTCCATTGGAACTTCCACAGGAACTGCCACTAACACTTCCATTGGATGTCCCACTATAACTTCCAATGGAATTATCATAAGAAATTCCACTAGGTTGTGAAAAATTCATTCAATTTAAAATTTTTTATTCAATTTTAAATGGTAAATTAAATCAATTTTATAATAATAAAGTTTAAAAATTATAATAATTATTTATTTTAATTATATTTAACAATAATATTATTTTTATAAATATACATTGTTTTTGTAGTGTGGAAATTCCAATGGAACTTCCACTGGAACTTCCACTAGAATTCCCCCTAAAACACAGTCTTATTATACCTTCTATATTGTAATTTTGTGGACTACCCTAGTAATTCCTTAATTTATACAGAGTAGTTAAATGTTTATAGGATTCAATGTGGAATTATTATATTCTTTTTAGTTCTATTGTATGTTTTTTGATTCCAAGTAATGTTCTTACTTTAAATTTCTAGGTGTGTATTTTATGTCCAATTTCACCTCTTTAAAAAGTGTTTTATAAGAAATCAAAGATCAACTAAAATAATGTCATAGAAATGAGTTTTAAAAAACTATTTTTGGGAATATGTTTGAAGAGATTCATATCCAACACTATATCAGCATCGGATTGTGAAAAATATAATAGTTATGTTACCTATGTATTGGATAACTAAAATCCAACAACATGTGCTTCCTGATATAGTGGAGTGGAAAGATGTTTCTCTAAAGATGATATCCAAAAAACCTTTGCAATAATAGAAGGTAAAACCGAAATAGAGGACTCATAATCATTCAAACCAACCAAGGCATCATCTTGACATAGCAGCTCTACTATGTTTATACACATGTGCGACTATTTTTTCCCTACTATAGGTTCTTACCTGAGCTGGGGTTTTATCAATTATGAGAATACTGTAAGAGACATCAGAAGCAAAAGAGCCTCAGCCCAGTTGGTGAGGGCTCAGTAAGTGCATCCAAGAGACCTAAGTTCATAACTAGGTGGAGACATATTTCTTGGTTACTCTAGTATCATTGTAGAATTATTTTAGCACACACTATAGTAGGTACTGTACGGTATTGTCATAGTCAGGACTATTCAACCATTTGGGATTTCAGGCCACTGGTTTGTTCATCGAGTCCTTCAAGTCCTTCGGGCCACCCAAGGCCTTCGGTCCAGTAAGTATTTTGAGCCACCTCAAGGCCTTAGGGCCACCTTAAGTCTTTCGGGCTACCTCAAGGCTTTCGGGCCACCTGAACTTGTGCTTAAATGGACCAGGCATACTCTAAAACGAATAGACTCTATATGAGGATTCAGAGAAGGTGTATTCACCAAATCATAAGCTAATGGATGTCAAAGAATGATATGGTATAGTATTTCCATAAGGACCAACTTGTTCATGCATAGGAATCCTAGCCGAACAACCCCGCAAAGGTGGAGAGATGATATCACTATGCAGATGTAGGGGGAGCAGTTGTAGGTAGTTGTAGACTGGATATTTCCTCTAAGGCCTATGATTCATGTAATCTCTAAGCCTATGGGCCTTGTAATGGTTCACCATCATCCCTTGAAATAAGGGTTATCAAAAATCAATAAAAAAATAAGGCCTTCAGTCCATTCGGGCTAGAGATATGAGAACACTAAGGTGGTCTCATGCAATCCACCAACAATTGATGAGATCATTTAATGAATTTCACACACACCGTGTAAGGATTACGTGGGAAATTTTCACTTTATTTGTAATTCATTTCAATTTATAATATACTCTTCATATAATTATTTTTTTTGTAGTATCAGTACTATGAAAAAAAGTGGAATAGTGAAAGGGAATTAACAAACGGCCAATCCACGAAATCCAAAGTGGAGCCTCTCATATTTTGATACATCTTCAATGAAACATATGATTCTTCATGTTCCAACTATAGTGGTAACTATACCAATTACATTATCAATTTAATGGTTTTTTAAACCAAAAATATGTCAAAAATAAAAATATACAGATACAAAAAAAATTGAAATTCAGGTGGAGCCACCTACAATTATGGAAGATGCAAAAAAATGATAAGCCACCTACAATTATGAAAGATTATATTGGACAGTACAAAGGGGGATGTAGAGGATGATAGAATAACAGTTATTGAAAATGAAAATTTGTCCCTAAAAAATACATAAAATGGATGAAATTGATTGAAAATTGGATGAAAATTTTAAAATACTCAAACTGTTAGTAACTGAGAATTTCAGCATAGAGGGAAACATAAGATAAGGTATCACCAAAATGACTCATTCATTCAAGGAGGAACGATGGAAATAAGATGAAATTGAAGCTAGGATGTAGCAGGAACCCCCTGAAAAAGCCTTCATCTCCCCCCGAATCATAACAATAGAAGGAAAACTAGAAATAATGAGCCATGTAAATTGGGATTGAGGGGCCTGCAGATAAACTACAAGAAGGTGTTGAACAAACCACACCTGTACATCCTAGAAGCCAAACTAGATAGATATAAATATAAAGTATCCAATTGAGATCAATGATTAGAAATGTAATTTTACATCCCGACCCCAGTTATTAAGATTCAGTGCATTATTACATAACATTTTCATGATCATGAGGGATCAAAATCCCGAAAGACCAATCAGTTTAGTAGATTTGGAAGTGCTAGATACATTCATAAGTTTTATATTATGTTATAAAATGAAAAAAAAAACAACATTGTCTTTATTGACCACATTCATCCCTTAGACTATTCCTGCAGGTCATTCATAATATAATTCTTCGAATCGTGGAAAAAATAAAACAATGAAAGGGGTGAGCTTAGATTCTCATTAAGAATAACAATATAGCAGAAACTTTCAAGAATAAGTATAAACATTTAAAGAAAATTATAAGACTAAAACACAAGACTTTTAAACATAAACTTCATCATAATATGGAAAAGATAAATCAAATAATTCCATTTACTTATTCATAGAGATATTCTACCAGTTGAATTATCACATGTAATATCAATAAACAATTTCATAATGTTGGAATGCATAATGCCATACTTCATAACCACATAGTCAAGGCCTTATTCCAAGACTAGAAATATGATTTTGTCCAGGTCGTGTGCCAAGATACTATTTTGTCTCATGATACATATTGATGCATCGAGGAGATATAGTGGGCTTCACCCATCACTTACTAATTCCAATGCATTCATCATACGAAAATGTTTAAACATAACATAAACATTCGTATTAAAACAAGCATACGAAATGTCAATACTTTATCCATAAACCATGACTGGTGTAAAAATAACACATCCATAGTCAACATATCACAAAACATTCAATACAATATGGAATATCTGTATCATAATAAACCAACTTCAGACAAGAATAAAATTCATCAAAGGATGTTGACATTAATGAAATCTAAACATTTTGTAGAGAAATATATATTTCTATTTTTAAATCATTTAAAAGTAGTATAATTATAAAAGAAAATATTTATTTTTAAAATATTCTTATAATCTTTTATGGGAATATTTGACAATTTTATAACGGTGGAAAATAGTCGCACCTACCGTATAAGTTAAAAAATACATTCTTACCTTAATTTTGTCAAGAAGGTCACAAAGTTCCTTGTTCGGAAATTGATGGAAAGATTTCTTTCAAAACATATGTGGTAAAATAAGGGTATAAATTAATATAACCCATAGTCTAGTAAATAGTAAAAATGTTTTGAATTTCATTTTTAAGAAAACATGGATGTGGATGATAAAGATGTCTCAGTAGATACTTATGTATTAACAACCTCAAATAAGTAAAGAGGTGGTAGAATTAACCCTTACCTTGTACTTTTCCTTAGTCAGTGGTATATTAACATCCTGTATAATAGTTAAAATATTGTTATTAAATTATACCCAAACTATATATATAAATATGTTATCATATATGATCCTATAATATTTCTTTGTTAATAATATTTCAACAGTATCATCATTTCAGGTGTTAACTGATTTGTCTTCCATTATATGCTTGGTTACATTAGTCATGTTTGTTATGGATATGATGTATTTAATTCATATATAGAATTATATTATGTTCATAAACATTATTTTTAATTATAAAATTAGAATTATTCTTGAATGATTATGATGGGGAATGATTCTCATCACGTTCGTGGAGACAGTAATCCATACATATGCAAGAGTGAAAATATCATTATATTGATGGTGAAATCATATGTAATTGGATGGTATATCATATATAAATAATCATTAACATGTTTTATTTATTATTTACATTAGTTATACTCGTTATTATACCCATCCAAATAATAAAGAGTTTGAATAAAAAACTACACCACAACGTGGAGACGGTAAGTCGTACGTACGCACATATGGTGACTTTGTCATTTATTGGATGGATAGAATAATGAATATGATTTCACCAAATTTATAATAATATCACATTATGTATAAGGTACTGGATTTTTTATTTTGGTATAGAAACAACAAAGAAATTTGATGTGGTAGAAGAAAATAACTTGAAAGAAGATGGTGAAGTTATTACCTCTTCTTTAAGTGTTTCCTTTTGAGTTGATCAAAAAGGATCCTTAGGTTGGATTTATGATCAATGTAAGACCTTTGGATTTAAGGGGAGGATAGTTGATAGGATATATGGTAAGGGGTGGCTGATCCAGATGGCTTTGGAGGCGTGAAATTAAGAGAAGGGGAAGTACCCTTTTATAAGAGACGTGAGGGTCAATTTAGGGAAAGCTTGAAATATTATTTTATAATAAACTCATTTTAGGTTTATAATGGCTCAAAAATGATTTATTTCAAGGATAAGGTGGATATGGGTCAAAAACATCTCATCCAATAGGTTTTATATAGGTTTAGGTCACCATATTAACCTTATCTTTTATATTTAACTCTTAATTAAATAGTTTGACATCTATCATGTCTGTTTGTTTTTTTATTATATATAGTTAATAAACTTAATATAAACAGCCAAGGGAACCCCAAGTGGCCCATTATTAATATATATATAACATTATCCAAGTATTTTTTCCTATCCTCAGATCTTTAGGAATATTATATCAACCAATAATATAGTATTTTTTTTAAAACTCATTTATGTCAATTTTGACACTATTTTGTATTTCGTTTTTTTGAAAATCATAACAGCATGATTACTTCAAAAAATTATTTAATCAACCCTAACATGTCATATTAACCAAGATAATTATTTTAATTCATCAAAAGTCTCAAATTACATTTATTTGGATATTTATAATATCAATTATTTTAATCTTTCATTAATAAGGTAATCACCACGTCATCATTATTTCATAAATAAATTAAAGTATTTATTGTCTAAAAATTATACATAAAAACCATTATGTAGTAATTTTTTTATGTTTATAATGAATATTTATAGTCTAAATTATCTTATGTATAACCCTATATTAATAATGGTTTAGTTATTAAACTTTGAATTTAACTCTTTTAGCTCTTCTTTAAATAAAATAATAATAAATGTCCTAATCTAATCCAAGTGGACCAAAGAGGATCATATTGTATTCATAAGGTTGTTTTTTTTCGAATTAAACTTATCCAATAGAATTAGGACATGTGTTACGGTAAATATAACATCATTTTTTCACCTAATTACCCTATGTAATTTTAACCATGGTAAATAAAAGTCAAAAGTCACTATTCACAACAAAATTATTTTCATCTTATTGAACCACATTTTACATACTGATGTCAACCATGTGTCTAGAATTTTTGAAATTCAACTCATAGAAGTAGTAAAATTATGTTTTATGCAAATTTTCAAATGCTCTTAGAAGGTGGGTAAAAGACGGTAAAAATATCAATAAAATTTTAAATATCTAAACTTATTATAAAATGACTCCAATGAATAACATTAAAAATATATAGGTATTATGTGTCTATTTTTACCTAAAATAAATTAAAAAAAATAACTAATTACTTAAATAAAATTTTGGTTTTAAACATTAACGTAGTGTTTTCATTATTCATCAAAATTTGAATGTTTTCAAAAAACACCAAAAATTCACCCGAAGATAATTTCAATAATCCGAATTCAAAAATGAAGTCCATTTTGAAGAAAAATTTATAAAACTTAAAAAAGTAGGTATTACTATTTATAATGTATTGTTTGATTGGTTGTGGGGTGCTAAAACTCCAAGTTGCGTACAACACAAGCTATTGCATTATTCAAAGGGAAACGTATCATGGAATCTTAGGGTGTTCTATTATCCCCTCTATAAAATAATTTCATCCTCTAAATTTCAAGAATATTATTGAATAAAATTATTTCGGTGGTTCTTCATCATAGGTTCCTCATGTTCCCCTGTTACCTCTTCCATCTTATGGTTTCTCTAAAGAACTTTTACAAGACGATTCACCCAGTTTCTCAGCACTTATTCTCTAGTATCAAGAATCTTAACAGGCTCTTCACAATAAGGTAGATCATGTTCCAGTTTAATTTCCTCATAGGTGATTACATTCGTTGGGTCAGGCATATATTTTCTCAAAAGTGATATGTGGAACACATCATGATCTTTGGAGAGGCTTAGAAGAAATTCCAAATGATAAGCCACAACTTCAATTCGTTCTAGAATTTTGAAAGGTCCGATGTAGTTGGGACTCAATTTTCCCTTCTTACCGAATCGTATAACACCCTTCCATGGAGATACCTTCAAGAAAACATGATCTCTTACTTGAAATTCCAAATCCTTCCTCTGATTATTGGCATAGCTCTTTTTCCTACATTGAGCTACTTTGTTGTGGGTTTGGATAATCCTCACCTTTTTCATTGTTTCCTCAATAAGTTTTGGGACTATGAGTTTTCTTTCACCAATATCATCCCAAAAAGTTGGTGTGCGACATCTCTTTCCATATAACGCGTTATATAGTGCCATTTGAATACTTGAATGGAATCTATTGTTATAATAAAATTCTACCAGAGGTAAATATTGATCCCACATACCTTGAAAGTCATGTAATAAAGATCTCAACATGTATTCTACAGTTTGAATACTCCATCTTGATTGTCCATCAGTTTGAGGGTGGTAGGCAGTGCTTAAATGAAGTTCAGTATCCAAGGCCTTCTGAAGATTTTTCCAAAATATTGATATAAAATGGGGATTTCAATTAGAAACAATCGATAGGGTTACACCATGGAATCTTATAACTTCATTAATATATAGTCTTGCTAGACATTCAAGTGGTAAATATTCTCTTATAGAATGAAAATGTACTGACCTGGTAAGGCGATCAATAATGTCCCATATTGCATCATTCCTTCTAAGATTGTTTGGTATCCCCATGACAAAGTACATACTAATATTATCCCATTTCCACTCAGGTATAGGAAGAGGTTGCCTGACTCCTATATGATATTTCCTTCTAGCTTTCACTTGTTGACAAACCATACTTCTTGACAAAAAATCAGAAATCTCCCTCTTCAAGTTGTCCCACCAAAAATGTTCCTTCAAATCTCTACACATCTTGGTGCTCCCATGGTGTATAGAGAAATTGGAGCTATGATCATCATCCAACAATTTCTCTTTTAGATTAGGTATATCTGGAACACAATGTCTCTTCCCAAATTTCAAAGTTCCATCTTCTTATATGAAGTCACTTAATCTTCCATCATTTACAGCATTAATATTTTCTTGAAACTCCTCATCATTAGTCTGATAACTTTTTTTATTTATATTAAAGATGGTTTAAAAACCATTTGAAAATGTGTTGATGTTTCACCTTACATGGTTATACCTATATCCATCTTTACTAGATCCATGAAAATAAGATCCCTTTCAACTCTCATCTTGTTCAAAACTCCTTGATCATTTCTTCTCAAATCATCTGCCACCTTATTTTCTTTCCTTGGGTGGTAGTGTATAATGAAATCATAATTCTTGAGTAGTTAAAGCCGTCTCCTTTTCCTCATGTTGAGTTTTTAAGTGAGAAAATATACATAAAAATCTTGTGATTAGTATAAATATCACATTTTTCACCATAGAGAAAGTGTCTCCATATATTCATGGCAAAGATTATATCTTCTAACTCAAGATCATGAGTGGGATAGTTTTTCTCATGAATTTTTCGTTGTCATGATGCATAAGAAATAACTCTATCATTATGCATAAGGACACAACCATGTCCTTTCATTGAAGCATCCCTATAAATAACAAATCCATCTTTCCCTGATGGTAGAGTTAAGATAGGACCGTTGACTAATCTTCTCTTCAGTTCTTTAAAACATTCTTTACAATTTTTATTCAAACAAATTTAACCACTTTGCATGTGAGCTTGGTTAATGGGTTAGCCAACCAAGAAAAATTCGGTACAAAACATCAATAATAACATGCTAAACCAAGAAAACTACATACCTTAGTTATACTTGTCGGTGTTGGACATTCATGGATTTCCTTGGTCTTTGAAGGATCAATAGAGATTCCATCCTTAGAGAAAATGTGGCGAAGAAAAGAAATCTCTTAAATCCAGAATCCATACTTGCTAAACTTCCCATATAATTCATTTCTTCCGAGGGTTTTCAGAATAGTACGCAAATGATTTTCATGATCTTTGTGGCTTTTTTAGTAAACCAAGATATCATCAATAAATACCACTAAAATGTCATCAATAAATTCCTTGAAAACTCTATTAATTAAATCCATGAAGACAGAGGGTTCATTAGTCAATCCAAAAGGCATTACTGTAAACTCATAATGCCCATACCTTTTTCAAAATGTTGTTTTCGGAATGTCTTCCTTCTTCACACAAAATTGATGATATCCAGATCAAAGGTGAATCTTTGAAAAATATTGAGATCCTTGAAATTGGTCAAATAAATCATCAATGCAAGGTAGGGGATACTTGTTCTTTATTGTTATAGCATTGATCTCCCTGTAGTCAATGCAAAACCTTGTAGATCCATCTTTCTTCTTAACAAAAAGGACAGGGGCTCCACATGGAGATACACTAGGGTGAATAAATCTCTTATTACTAAATTCCTCGAGTTTTTTTTTAGTTCAACTAATTCCACAGTGGCAATTCTATAAGGGGTCTTTGATATGGACCTTGAACCATGAATTAAATTGTTGGAAAACTCAATTTCTCATTTCAGAGGATTTCCAGGTAAATCTTATGGAAACACATAAAAATATTCTTGCACAATAGGTATGTCCTCTATTTGAACATTATTTTCCACACCAATAATTATTTCATTCTCTTCCTCTATAATTGTTGAATTTAGTAGAGCTATTGGGGTTGATCTAGATAATAATAAAGTGGTGATTTTTCTACTCTAATGATAAGGTACAACTTATCATCATCAAAAAATGTAACCTCCTTCTTCTTAAAATAAATTTGTGCATCATGGTCCGGAATCCAATCCATTCTAAGGATTATATCAAATTCAATCATGGGTATGATGATGATATCATCATATAAAGAACATTTATATGCCCTAATGGGAACTGATTCATAAAAATTTGTTATTATGATACTTCCATTAAGAGTTCTGACTAACAACTCTGTTGTTAAGTAAAATTGAAAATATATAATTTTCTTGGCCAACTGGGAAGATATGAAACCTAGTAATGATCCAGAATCAAATAAAGCATTGGTTAAACATGAGGAAACCATTAAACTACCTGCCACCATGTATTTTGGAGCTTTAACCTTAGCAGTAGTGATTGCATATGGTTGGCCTTTCTCCTTTGGCCTTTTCTGAGGTAATTTACCTTGGTGCATAGGACATTAATTTTCAACTTTTCCCTTTTCTCTACAATTGTAGCATTCAACATTGAACGCCTCTTTATTTCACTTACAATCACGAGCTTGGTGGCCTTTTTCACCACACCTGTAATAGACTCCCATTCCCTTCAAAAAAGTATTGGGGTGTTTCTTCCAACATTTACAATAGGATGGATATTCAACCTTTCCCTTCTTCCCCTTATTTCCATTTCCAGAGTGTTCAGAAGATCTCTTCTTCTTTTTCTTTTCTTTGAAGTTATAAGACATAGAGAATTCCATTTTTGTATTAATAGTGCATGAGACAATATATTCATATGATAAAAAGTATTGTGAGACAAATTCTTAATGAAGAAATGGTTTTAACCCATAAAATAATTGATCAATTTTACTCCTTGGGTTACCTATATAATCTGTTGCATCCCTTGCAAACCTTGTAATGTTTTCCTTATACTTTCTAACATTTTCAACCTCCTTTTGACTCAGACTCAGAAATTTTATTTCCATCTCTGCTTGATGATCACAAGGAAAGTATTTTTCTAAGAAAATATCTTTAAACTCTCTCCATTCCATGTTCAATACTTATTCATCTTCCTTTGTGTTTTGTCTTAATGACTACCATTGATCTACATCTCTCATGAGGTGATGAACTGCCAGGAAAAAATTTTCCCTTTCGTTACTCCCCAAAGCATGAAATATTTTCTCTAAGGTACTTATCCATTACTTAGCTACTAATGGATTTTTACTCCCATTGAATTTTGGTGGTTTTTTCCTCAAAAATTGGTCTAATGTTGATCCTCCACATTGTGGATCAGGGTGCTCCATATGGGTAAGGTTATTATTCATAACCTAAGTGAGTTGTCCCAGTATGGTGATAAGCTAATCAGAACCAATTTCATCACCAGCTCCACTATAATTATCTTGAGTAGGAGGTAAATACCTACATGGATTATGTGTGTAGATATGGTTTTCATTCCTTCCACTTGGATCAATTTATAAACAATGGCATAAACTAGATTAGTTTATGAATCTCAATACATAATTAAAAACTTATAAAACACTTAACATAAATTGAAAACTTTATAGATAAAATCCATAATCATAAAAAAATGTTTTCTTTGAGGAGGTATATACTCATAAATCCTTCATAATGTTTTTTAAATAAAATTTTAATTATCCTAAGCATATCCCCTGGGAGTGTCGTAACCAAGAGTGCAACAAAGCCTATTGTCGTGTACCAGGATACCCCGGGTCAAGACCGAAACTCATTGTTAGAGTTTTCACTCCTAGGTACATTTGTTATAGATCCTCCTCTACCTACTCGTATCTAGATATGGATTTATTTCTTGTAAAATACACAAAATCACAACATTACCAAAATTCAAGGAATTTCTTCTATACAAATATTCAAAGTATATCTTAGGTCAATGTGATCTAATCAAAGTTTATCTAAATTTAGTTTCCAAGGGTTGTACAAAACTTCCTCTGATATAAACTATAACACCCCGACCTCAGTTACCTAGAGTTAGTGCATTATTACATAACGTTGGCATGATCAGAAGGGATCAAAATCCTGAAATACTGATCAATTTAGTAGCCTTGGATGTACTAGATACATTCATAAGTTTTACATTACATTGTAAAATGAAAAACAACAACATTGTCTCTATTGGCCACATTCATCCCATAGACTATTCCTACAGGTCAGTCATAATATAATTCATCACATTCTGGGAAAAATATAACATAGAAAGGGTTGATCTCAAATGCTCATTACGGATAACTATATAGTAGAAACTTTCAAGAATAAGCATAAACATTTAAGGCAATGTATGAGACTAAAACACAAGCCTTTTAAACCTAAACTTCATCTTATTATGGAAAAGATAAATCAAATAATGACATTTACCTATTCTCATGGATATTATACTAGTCGAATACTCACATGTAATATCTATAGCCAATTTCATAATGTTGGAATGCATAATGCCAGACTAGATAACCATATAGTCAAGAAATTGTGCCAAGACTACAAATAAGATTTTGTCAAGGATTTCTTCCAAGACACTAATTTGTCACATGAGACCTATCGATGCATCGAGGAGCTATAGTGGGCTCCACCTATCACTTACTAATCCCAATGCATTCCCTATATGAAAAGGTTTAAACATAACATAAAGATTCCTTTTAAAACTAGAATAAGAAATGTCAATACTTTATACATAAAACATGAATGGTGTAAAAATAACACATCCACAATCAACATATCACAAAACCTTCAATACAATATGGAAGATTTGTTTCATAACCAATCAACTTCAAACAAGCTTAAAATCCATCAAAGGATGTTGACATAGATGAAATCAAAACTTTTTGTAGAGAAATATCTCTTTTTATTTTGAAATCATTTAAAAGTCATAAAATTATAAAATAAAACATTTATTTTGAAAATATTCTTATAATATTTTATGGGAATCTTCTACAATGTTATGAAGATGGAAAATAGCTGCACCCGCCGTATAAGTTAAAAAAGACATTCTTACCTTAATTTTGTTGAGATGGTCATAAAGTACCTTGTTTGGAAAATGACGGAAAGATTCCTTTCAAAACATATGTGGTAAAATAATGGTATAAAAAACTTTAACCCATATTCTAGTAAATAGTAAAAATGTTTTGAATTACATTTTTAAGAAAACACGGATGTGGATGATAAAGAGGTCCCAGTATATACTTACGTATTAACAACCTCAGATAAGTAAAGAGATTGTAGAAATAACCCTTACATTGTACTTTTACTTATTTGACGGTATGTTAACCTCTTGTATAATAGTTAAAACATTGTTATTAAATTATACCAAAACTATATACATAAATATGATATCAAATATGATCCTATAATATTTATTTGTTAATAATATTTCAGTAGTATCATCGGTTCAGGTGTTAACTAATTCATTTTCCTTTATATGATTGGTTAAGAAATACATGTTTTTTATGGATATGATGTATTTGATTCATATACAGAATTAGATTGTGTTCATAAACATTATTATTATTCATAAAATGAAAATTTTTCTTGAATGATTACTATGGGGAATGAATCTCATCGTGTTCGTCGAGACGGTAATCCGTACGTACGCACAAACGACAATATCATTATATTGATTGTGAAATCGTATGTAATTAGATGGTATATAATATATATAGAATAATTAACATGTTATATTTATTATATTCATTAGTAATACTCATTATTATACCCATCCAAAAAATGAAGTGTTTGAATAACAAACTACACCCCGACGTGGAGACAGTAAGTCGGACGTACGCACGTATGGTGACTTTGTCATTTATAGGATGGATAGAATAACGAATATGGTTGTACCATATTTATAATAACATCACAATATGTAGAATTTACTGGATTTATTATTTTGATATTGAAACAACAAAGAAATATTAATTGGAAGAAGAAATGAACTTGAAAGAGGGTGGTGAAATTATTACCTCTTCTTCAGGTGTTTCCTTTTGAGTTAATCAAAAGGTCTCAATAGGTTGTCTTTATGATCAAGGTAAGGCCTATAGGTTGAAGGAGGGATAGTTTAGAGGATATTTGGGCAGTTTTTGGCTAGGAAAAATGGCATTGGAGGTGTGAAAGTAAGAGAAGGGGAAGTACCCTTTTATAAGAGAGGTGAGGGTCACTTTAGGAATAGCTTGAAATATTATTTTATAATAAAATCATTTTTGGTTTCTAATGGCTCCAAAATGATTAATTTCAATGATAAGGTGGGGATGGGTCAAAAATATCTCAATCAATAGATTTTATACAAGCTTAGGTCACCATATTAACCTTATCCTTTATATTTAACTCTTAGTTAAATAGTTTGACATTTATCATGTCTCTTTTAATTTTTATATTATATGGTTAATAAATATACTATAAACTACCAAGTAAACCCCAACTGGTTCATTATTAATATATATAACATAATCTAAGTCATTTATATGATCCTTATATTATTTAGAATATTATATCAACCAATAATATAGTATTTTTTATAAATACTCATTTATGTCAAATTTGACACTATTTAGTATTTGGTTTTTTTGAAAATCATAACAGCACGATTACTTCGAAAAAAATATATTTAATCAACCCTAATATGTCATATTAACCTATAAAATTATTGTAATTCATCAATAGTCTCAAATTACATTTATTTGGATATTTATAAGATTAATTATTTTAATCTTTCATTAATATGGTAATTACTGCATCATCATTGTGTCATAAATAAATTAAATAATTTAATGTTTAAAAATTATAATTAAAATACCATTATGTATGAAATATTTTTATATTTATTATTAATATTTATAGTTTAAAATATCTTATGTATAACCCTAAATTCAAAATTGTTTAGTTATTAAACTTTGAATTTAACTATTTTAACTCTTCTCTAAATAAAATTATAATAAGTGTCCTAATCTAATCCATGTGGACCAAAGAGGATCATATTTTATTCCTAATTTAGTTTTTGGTCGAATTAAACTTTTCCAATATTATTATGAGATGTGTTAGGGTAATTATAATATAATTTTTACCCTTAATTACCTTATTTAATTTTAACTATGGTAAATAAAAGTCAAAAGTTACTATTCACAAAAAAATTATTTTCATATTATTGAACATATATTGGTATTATGTATCTATTTTTACCTAAAAAAATTAAAATTAATTAACTAATTACTTAAATAAATAGTCAGTTTTAAACAATAACACACTGTTTTCAGTATTCATCAAAAATTGAATGTTTTCAAAAAAAATACCAAAAATTCACCCTAAGATAATTTCGATATTAAAAATTCAAAAATAAAGTCCATTTTGAAAAATAAAATTTATAAAATTTTAAAAAGTGGATATTACTATTCATAATGGCTTTTTGATTGGTCGTGGTGTGTTAAAACTCAAAGTTGCATACAATGCAACCTACTGCATTATTCAAAGGGAAACGTACCGTGGAAGCTTGGGGTGTTACATGTAAAGTTCAGATCTATAAAACATAAGAATTTGGATTCGGCTTTTCAGTATCAAACCATATACACAAGATGAAGAACAACAGTGGGACAAAATAACAGTTGAACAACCAAGTCAGCTAGAAAAACCCATTGAGGTAGGTAGTCTTTCAACGAAAAAAGAACCAAAAAATATTCTACAAGGATTCCAGGAATACATAAATGGTCCAGTTAGAGTAAACACCTACAAGAAAAAAGACTATGAGTAGCTACAAAAGATCTCTAAATGGAACTAAGATTGAATGTTTTCCCTTCATTTAAAATATTTCAATTCAGTTCCCCTGAAATTTATGTTTTTTCTTATAAGTTACTATTATTAGAATATATTCAATATGTATAAGAAGTTGAGATCAACTTGTATTTAGTTACTTAATATGACATTTTCCAACATTTCACTAAAATCATGACAAGTAACAGGGTGAGTATTTAACATAACCAAGATTGCTATAAAATAATATTTAATTAGTCTCATATTATTAATTATTTTTTATTGATATCAGGTTATAGATTCCTATGATAATATTATAAAAAAAAGTGTCAAATTAGGAAAAATGTCCAATTTTTTAAAATAAATCAACTATGATTAATTGAGTTTCCATGGTGAGTGTAATATTATATATTTTATTGATGTTTTAAATATTTTAACTAATAGTTTTTTATAACTATATTCATTTTTACAGAGCATTATATCTAGAAAAAATGGCAATTTGAAAGAGTTTTTGTTAGAGAAACCCATAAAAGAAGCAATGCAGTTGAATGGAAAAGTCTTCATCCCCGTCAACACAGACAAAATGCATTGGGCTTTTCTTGTGTTTGATATTGAAAAAAATCAACTACTATAACTCTGTCCAGCCTCAGATGGGTGCTACTACAATTGATGGTTACCAGCAAGATTCTTTACAAATGGTAAATTCTATCCTCGTCGGCATTAAATGCATTTTAATATACACTAACTCACTGAATACAATTTCTAAAAATATTGTAGAAAACATTTATTGAAGAAATAATCAATTAATGGAACCCTTAATACTTATAGAATACTACAAAAACCCTTCCTTTTATAGTGTAAGATAGTCCTCAATAGGGGGATACAACATTAGACTATGGGATAATTGTTTTCTATCTCATTGAGAAGCTTAAAATGGATCAAGGGTATAACAAGAACCTATCAGAAGAATAATTTTATGACATGTCCCTATATAGGGTGCATTGTTTCATTACAGAACCAACATATAGCTAGAGTGAATCTTCAAATAGAAGCATGAGTTGTCTTGGGAAAATAATCCCACTGAAATGAAGATAACAAGTCAAACATTCAGGTTCAATGGATCTGACATCAGATTAGAATTGAAATTGTTTGGAAGGTTTTAAAAATTTATACATAGCACTTTAATAGATGTTACTGGAAACTAAATTTGAATGTTGTTATGTTATTAAATAGTTATACAACCCACTTTAATAATAGTTTGTTTTTATTCGTATGAATATTTATTTATTTGATTTTACTGTTATAATTGATGTTGGTAATTTTAGTGGTTTAAAATTGGCCTTTGAAATTGAAATGGTTTAATATTTGGTTTTGGTTATTTCAATGGTTTATATTTTTGTTGTCAATTATGGTTTTGTTGTTAAAATTTATGGTGGTAATTGTAGTGGTTTAAAAGTGGTATTTTAAATTACAATTGTTTTATATTTGGTGTCATTTATTTCAATGGATTATATTTGGTGATGGTACTTATAGTTTTTCAATTATAATTGATATTGGCAATTGAAGTGGTTTAAAAGTGGTGTTGGAAATTTCTATGGTTTTATATCTATTGTTGGTTATTTCAATGGTTGGTATTTGGTGTTGGTAATTTTGGTTTTTCTATTATAATTTTTTTTGGTAATTACAGTTGTTTAAAAGTGGAGTTAGAAACTGAATGGTTTTATATTTGGTGTTGGTTATTTCAATGGTTTATATTTGGTGTTTTTAATTACAGTTTTTCTATTATAATTGATGTTGGTAATTACAATGGTTTAAAATTTTTGTTGTAAATTTCAATGGTTTTATATTTGGTGTTGGTTATTTAAATGGTTTATATTTGGTGTTGGTAATTGTGGTTTTGTTTTTATAATTTTTGTTGGTAATTACAGTGGTTTAAAAATTATTTTGGCAACTACAATTGTTTTCTATTTGGTTTTGGTTATTTCAATGGTTTATATTTGGTGTTGGTAATTATGGTTTTGTTATTATAATTGAAGTTGGTAATTACATTGGTTCAAAATTAGTTTCAGAAATTTCAATGGTTTATATTTACTATTGGTAATTTCAATGTTTTATATTTACTGTTAGTAATTGGTTTAAATTTTCTGCAGGAAATTGGTTTTAGGAATTGAAATGGTTTATATTTTTGTAATTAATTTCAATGGTATTTATTTGGATTTGTTAAGTGGAAAAATAGATATGTTCCCATTTTCGGGACAACAAACTTGATCTGCAGTGGGAATATTATGTCCTTATGAGGGGAAATATTTTCTTTTGTGGGAATTTATTTGGTTTTCCTATTATATTTGATGTTGTTAATTATAATGATTAATAATTGGGTTTGGTGATTGCAATTTATGTTGGTAATTTCAATGGTTTATATTTGGTGCTGGCAATTGCAGTGGTTTATATTTGGTGTTGGTAATTGAAATGGTTTCTATTTGGTGTTGGTAATTGCAATGGTTTCTATTTAGATTTGGTAATCTCAATGGTTCATATTTTCTTATGGAAAAAACTATGGCTTAAAATTGGTTTTGGTAATAAAAATTGGTAATTGCAATGTGGAATTATTCAATTTTGGATAATATAGTATGAATATTATATCCTTATGAGGGGAAAAATTTTCTTCTGATGGGATTTATTTTGTTTTTTTTGTTATATTTGGTGATGATAATTACAATTGGTAAGTGGATGAATAGTTATGTTCACAATTTCAGGGCAACAAAAATGATCTTCACTATTGTAACTTTAATGATATTATCATTACTATTTATAAGACTATTAAGTTTGTCCAACATTTGGATTTCTTCAAAAGATAAAGAGTCTCTATATAGATTGACTTGTCTTAGCCTAAATATCTAATAACTCTTACTCAGTCTTTTGGAATTCTTCAACAAAATTCCAGAACCTAGATTTATCCCATCCTTAATGAAAAAATGCCTAAAGAATTATAAAACTTGTATTTATCACATCTTTACAGTTGTAAATAGAACTAATGCATACAACACAATTATAATTTATTGATGATTCCCAATCCCAATTCATTACAACCAAAAGTGGACTATAAAATACTGCCACATCCTCAATGAAAAAATTCATACAAAATTCTAGAACCTAGATTTTTCCATCATTATAGTTGCATACAGAACAAATGCATACAGGAAATTTATAATTTTATGAAGTATCCCAATCCCACTCCCAATACATTAAAACTAAAACTGGATAATTAAATACTATACCTGATACATTCTTCAATCAAGTCATTATAATTTAAAAAGAACTGTTATCAAATGTAATCTACAATACTTGACCTCTTCCAATGATCTGCTAGAAATCTACCTCCCATGTTGAAGTTCCAAATTGGTGGACAAGTCTTCATAAAATATAAAAACTACACCATTACAATGGTTATATAAAATAATACTCGTAAAAAATTACATGTGAAACTGTTTTTCTATATTCAAAACAAAAATCTGATCTTGCATACTCCACGACTCCCTACATGAAAAAAATAATGATATCAGATAACATATTAACAAAATAAATTCTCTTATAAATGAAATGCATCATAAAATGAAATCATTCCATCATCATAGCAGTAGGATTAATTTTTTTATTCAAAATTTTCCAATTTCTAAAGCCATCGCCAAAAAATATTTTTAATCTATATCCCCCTTTCCTATTTTGTTTGTTTTTAAAAGAATCCTTTCTTAAAATTTTGGTTAAACTAGTATACCATTAACTTTATCCTCTAACATAGTTATGATAGCCTACTATTTTTTAAAATTACTGAAATTTGTGAAGGAAATGTCATAACCCACATCTGTCGCACAATCTAAGGTAATTAAAATTATTCACATTCATAATAAATCATTGTAACATTTTTCAACAACTAATTTTATATCAGAAAGTACCTCAACAGAATATATTTTGAACATCACAATATTTCTATCCCTTCGGGTCCATCTCCCCAAAATATATTTTTAAGGTATTAATCTCACATAAACCTAATAAAAAAAATTAAAACATTAAAACCAAGATACCCAACAGACTCAAACATTCGACATGAACATTAAATAACTTCATTTGAAGCTTCATATGATATAAACAAATTGATCTTCACAATGAACCAATCCAGTTACATAAATGAATTGAACTCCAATTTCAAAACATGATATCAAAAAAAAGGCACTAATCAATTGATATTCATGTTGAAATAAATTTAAAAATAGTGATGTATATCTATTTGAAACCTGGAACATCAGTGCATGGTAACAGTAAAGAATATGAGGCAACTTCTCCTGTATCTCAAATTCTTCCTTTGTTTAGTGATACCAATTTTTTTCCAAAAATCGTTCAAACTACATAAATTAATTAACAACACTTAATATCCAATGAATATAATATTTACGAAATCCATTAAAACTTTCACATAATTGAGTTTTAAAAATACCAAATGTTAATGAATCTTTCAAAAAGAAATGCACCCACTTTTCTAACAATACAAATACATCATTTAACAGATGCGATTTCCCATCCCCATATTTTTTTCTAAGGTAATACCACTCCTAATAAAATTGATTTGCATCATGGTATTCAAACATACACATCTTAAATCTAGTTAGAAAACCATATCAAAATTTCATCCAACTACCTAAATTAATAATTTCATTTTGCATCAAATTCTATAAACAAAGGCAATTCCAAGATCCCACTAAAACTTCATAAATGGATTTTACCATTGCTGCATCTTGATCAATAAAAATAGTTTTAAGTCTCTTCATGTTATTCACCTGTATTTTTTTTTGAAACAACTAAGAAACTTATTTTTTGGTTTCTTCATATAACAAAGATGCCGAGAAAAACAATCTATTTAAGGTGATTGAACCAACAAAAACACATAATGGACTATATTCTTTATTATTACTGAAACTTGTGTCAAAAACATCGACATCTCCAAACAACTCATAATTTGTTCCCATTTTTTTATCATCCCAAAAAATATTACTAATTTTTCAATTCATGTCAAACCGCATATTATAGAAAAATGATGGATTGTCCTAACTTTGTCTTTCCATGTACTATAACATGTGTCATGCATCACCATGAAGAAAAATCTCTTTCCCTATCACGCACCAATCATTTCACACGTTCCTCATATTTGATGAGATAAAATTTCCCTCAATTGTGTAAAAGAAATGGGATAGTGCCACATATAAAAAAGAATACATGTTAAGATCCCCTCATATGATCAGAGCATCCAATAAAATGGGGTAATAAAGAAGATAAAAAAGTTCCCTTAAGGGAGAGGCGGGAGCTTGGTTATAGCATGGTATTTCAAACTATGCAACTAAACCATGAGTTGGCCAAAATTTAGATCTTAAAATTGTGGATTTAATGTGTTTTCACTCTAAATGTTTCTTTTGTCCCAAAATATCCCAAATTCGGGCTATCCACATCAAATTGGAAGAAATATGGAGCCATTCCTATGTGTGTTGAAGCTTGATTCATCTAGTAACTGATCATTCGTGTTGGTTTTTGGTAGTTTTCCTTTGATCTACTTATCCCTCCCTATAGGTTTCTAAGATCTACACATGTTTTCGGTAGATCTATTATTTTGGATGCTAAATATGTCTATATTTGGCTTGTTTTATTATAGGGGAATATATCTATGGTGAGTTTCTAGAGATGTAATGTAGAAACCCGAAGCCTGACGTACATGGACATTACATTACTTTTGCGGAATACTTAGTACATAACAAAAACACACACACAAGGATCGTAATAGTTTAGTGTCTTTGGAAACTCGGAATATAATCTTCTAATCGTGGTGAAAGATCTTCAACATCTCCCATAAAGATCTTCCTTTTTTTTAACCTAAAACCTTTCTTTATATCCTGGGGAAAAGAAAACATAAAAGGGTGAGCTCAAATGCTCAGTAAGGGTAAACAAAAGAAATATCAATCACATCATATCCATAAGAACATAACATTTTAGAAATCTTAACCTGCAAAAGAGAGCATAATTTCATAACATGGGATAAATCATGGCAGTGAAATGTAATCACAATAATCATAACTTAAAACATGAAACTTTGTGGCATACACACATAATCATAGAGAATCATTTCTTATTAGTCAAGACTCATTGCCAAGACTATCTTAGTGGACAAAGTCCCTTTCTGAACCGAGTCACCCTCGTTTCAGTCCTGTTTCACTGAACCTGTATAAGCTACTATTCTAGCCATGTCTATCTCATGAGATATGAAATCTTTACCCAATGCATTGGAGGGAGATATAGGTCCCACCCATCTCATAATGATACCATTCTTATGTGTGCCACAAAATCATAAACCATACATCATTGAATAACCCATGTAATAAAAATGGGAATCTTAAACATCATGACATCATAAAACAATTCATATAAGGTAAATGACTTCATAAAAATAATTTCCTTAAAACATAATCAAATCAATGTAATAATAGGGATAAAAACATAACCCTATATTATCTTAGATGGAAAATAATTTTGATAAAACATTTGAACTCCATTCTTGAGGAAAATATCCTTTCTACTTCAAAAAAACTTTTCTTTTCTTAACATGTCATACAATTATAAACTAAAAGAAGTTGATTAAAAATAAACTTGAAAACTTATAAAGTAAGATTCTTGGAAATAATGTTTTAAAAATCCATTCTTGCCGTATAAGTTAAAAACAACATTCTTCTCGTACTTTTGTCGGAAAATTCAAAAAGTACCTCGTATGAAAAACAACAAAAGATTCCTTTCATATATTTTACTAAAAACTCACCAAAGGGTAAAATAGGATTTAAACAATTTTATGTGGATGGAAATAATATTACATATTGATTAAACATTGATGTGGATGATAAAATACACCCCAGTAAAGACCAAAGTATAAACAATCTCGGATAAAAATGAGATTGTGATATTTCCCTTACCTTAGGTCCGATTTGCCTCGTAAGTGTCCGAACCTCCTGTATAATGATTTAAATAATGTCATTTACTTATTACAGAATCATATTCATTGTTATGATATCATATATGGTTCACTTATGACTTTATTTTACCCGTTCTTTTGTAAATTCCATGTTAAAGAGTGTTTTGGGTAAAATCGATTCCTTTGTCGTAGGTGTTTGGTCTTGTTGTTCTTGACATTATTATTACTTATATCATGATTTACTTACTTCCAGAATATAAAACATGATTTATATATCATATATATTCAGTATATATATATATATAATATATAGATAAATGAAATGAAACACACCGTTCATGGAGATGGTAGTCCGTACGTATGCATGAACGTTGTTTTCCTTTCCTTATTGTCTTGAATGGAAGTAAGTAGATGACATACATATATATATATATACATAAATCCAGTAGATTTAAAATTTCATATATTTCATTATTATTCATTATATATACTTTATAATCATTCATGAATGGTTAATGTGGAGAATGAATCTCATCGCGTCGTGGAGACGGTATTCCGTACGTACGCACGAGTGATGATATCGTTCTCATGATAGTGAACTTGTGTTTAAGTGTATGTATACTATTCCAGTATCAATATCACTTTATAATAATCATATATAGTTACTCATTACACCTTTATACCCATCCAATTAAGGTGGTGGCGGAAAATAGATTACACCACGGTGTGGAGACGGTATTCCGTACGCACGCACGCGCGGTGATTTCGTTTTCCGTAGGATGGATAGATGGTGAAATAGGATTGTTTCATACTTATAATAACATATAAGTATATTAGTGATACTTATGTTATTACTTCATAATGAAACAACCTAAGAAGAAGAACTGGAAGAAGAAATAAAGGTGAATGAATCGGTAACGGAAATTACCTCTTCTTTGAAGCGCCTCTTTGAGACCTCCTCTTAGGGCACTAAAATTGGTCTTTGAGTAAGACCAGAACCTCTAGTATGTTGCTAGGGAAGTGGAGAAGATAATTTTCCAGGGGTTGGCCGAGCTTGAAGTCTCAAAGTTGTGTGAGGAAGAGAGGGAGGAGGTGTCCTATTATAAGGGATGAGAGGGGCACCTTTGGAATAACTAAAAATATTATTTTATTATAAAGTCAAGTTCGGTTTTAAATAGCTCCAAATTGATTTAATTTGAGGATAAGGTGGGGATTGGTCGAAATCCTCTCATCCAATAGAATTTAGACAAGTTTAGGTTCCTATTTTAACCTTATCATTTAGATTTAACATTAAGTTAAATAATTTTACTTTTACCGTGTCTTCTTGTGTTCTTATACTATAAGGTTAATAAACTTACTATAAGAAGCCAAACGAACCCCAAGTTGTTTATTATTAATATATATAACCTTATCAAAGTCATTTGGCCAAACCTTAGATTTTTAGGAATAAAATAACAATTAATAATATAATATTTGTTTTAAAAACTATTTTATGTCAATTTTGACACTATTTAGTAATTGATTTTTGTGAAACTCATAACAGAATGATAAGTTCGAACAAAGTTAATTAAATCACTACTAACATGTCATATTAACCTAGAAAATTAGTGTAATTCATAAAAAGTCTCAAATTATATTTATTTGGGTATTTATAAAATCAATTATGTCAATATTTCATTAATAAGATAATTACTGCATCATCGTTGTGTCATAAATAAATTAAATTATTTAATGTCTAAAAATTACAAATAAAATACCATTATGTAGTAAAGCTTTTTATCTTTCTAATTAATATTTATAGTAGAATTTATCTTATGTATAACCCCATCTTAAAAATTTTTTAGTAAATAAACTTTGATTTTAACTCTTTTAACCCTTCTTTAAATAAATTAATAATAAATGTCCTAATCTAATCCAAGTGGGCCTAAAATGGTAATATTTTATTCCTAAGTTTTTTTTGGTCGAATTACACTTATCCAATAGAATTAGGACATGTGTTAGGGTAATAATAATATAATCTTTACCCTTAATTACCCTATTTACTTTTAACCGTGGTAAAAAAAATTCAAAAGTTACTATTCACCAAAAAATTATTTTCATCTCATTGAACCACATTTTAGTCCTTGATATTAACCATGTCTCTCGGATTTTTGAAATTCCACTCACAGAAGCGGGAAAATTAAGTTTTATGAAAAATTCAGTTTTTTTAACTACCACTTAGTGGTTTCACTATTCATCAAAAATTGAAGGTTTTCAGAAAAATACCAAAAATTAGGCCTAAGCTATATTTGATATTATGAACTCAAAAATGATTTCTATTTTATCACATTCAAAACATATCAGTTGCATTAATTAATTTAAAAATTAATTCCCATCGTCAAAACAAAAGGCGTGTTTTTAAGAGATAATAACTATCAAAAGATAGAGACTTGTTTATAACTGGTTTAAATGTGAAATTATATCCAATGACCAACATTGTATTAAATTGTAAAAATATATTATAAATATACTTTAAAACCACTAAAATTAATAATTTATCACTACTAATTATTTCGATTGAAAAAGTTGTTTTTAATTAAAATTTAGTAATTTCCACTATTCATCAAAATATGAAAGTTATCCAAAAATTACCAAAATTTCACCCTAAGCTAATTTCGATATTCCGAATCCAAAAATGAAGTCCATTTTGAAAAATAAAATTTAAAAAATTTCAAAAAGTGGTTACTACTATTCATAACGGCTAGTTTTAAAAATATTTTAATAGCATATCGTTGTTTAGTGAAACTCGGTATTGCGTACTACACACGCTATCAAGGAAGGTCACGATTGCGTGTAATGAAAAGAAAGTCAAGGATGCGTGTTGTGCAAGCTCCTTTTGGTGTAGCATACAACACACGACATTAATGAAATTAAAAAGAATATTTTTCATAAAATCTTGGGGTGTTACATTCTACCCCCCTTAAAATGAATTTCGCCTTCGAAATTCGTCGGGGTTATAAATGGTTTACTATTCAAAAGTTTCTTTAATAGAAACCCACATCGTAAAAAGGAATACCAAAACCAATCTTTAAAACCAAAAGTATGAAACGTAACAGTTACCCAAATAAACTAATCACTACATAGGTGAAAATATGGATATAGAATAGAAATCTAACCATCATGTTCTGATGGAGAGTGGTAGAGAACATGGCTATGGAAAAGCTAGCAATCACAAAGCCATAAATTTGTGACGATCTAAGGTACCATCTGATTCATCAGATATAAGAGCACTAAGACAACATTTTTGGTTTTCAAGATCATTTCCCTAAAGTTGATGAAATTGGAATTAGAAGAAATAATTTCGTGATTTTGGTATAGCCTCACCGTTTGTCGTTCTTTGGACAATTTCCACTTCATCTCTTAAAGAAATGAAGTTGAATTTGTCATTCGTGATGTGTTAGCAGATCATGTGATATAATGATGGGTCATTCCATCTCTTTCAAACAAAAGGTTAACAAAAGTTATAATTCCATCTTATGGTTAATCGTATATGGTTCCAAAAATGAACTTATACTTCATATATCATACCGCTTAATAAAATAAAACTAGTTTCTACTAAACAGGGACTTTCTGTAAGCCAGTGGTACGTGATAAAGGCCATTCGCACTTCGGTTGTGGGTTCGATTCCCACAGCCTTGTCCGACGCGATGGGTTGTCGCCCGTCCTACAGGTTGTCTTTTTTCTAAAGCTATATTACTATAACATCCCATCAATAATATCGAAAAATGTTTTATCCTAACTTATGTCCAACATAATCCATTCTAATCTTTAGGCTTATCTAAAATAATTCGGTCCAAGCTCATAGTATAAAGAATATGATTACTTGAAATGTCACAGAACAATCACGTGAATGCCATCATTTATCCCCCATATATCATAAGATATATCTTGTTGGTCAAATTACAAACATGTGAATACCTTAATCATGTATTCTCTTGAAGAATGAATACCCATTGAACCTTAGTGAAAACATGAATGCAGTTAAAAGTTAACACTTTCCACATACCAAAATCCTCAAAATTCTATATACTCAAACCATGATATCACTTAGTCCTTATATCAATCATGAGCTCAAGAATATTGTTAAACATTTCATTTTCTTGTTTTCCCTTCATTATGTGTGTATCATCTTATTTCCAAAAATATCTCAATCACTTTGAATACCACATTAGACCAATACATAAATATTCCAATACTCCATGATACAACATTATTTTGGAATCCCATTACATAAACACTTAATCATTCCACCACATCGTTTTCATATTCAACATCGCCAATAGTGATCACATGTGACTACCCTTTGTCCTTTTTCTTAAGCGGTTGCTCATGTCGATCATCACTAACCCTTGGATTAGGTAATTTATTAGCATAATGCCCCATTTCCTTTCACATGAAGCATTGAAGTGTTGGTGGTGCGTTCTCTACAGTGTTTGCTTTATTCACATCATTAGAAACCCTTTTTCCATTACATCGACACTCAGCTGCTTGATGACCTTCTTTTCCACACTTAAAACATTTTCTAGTCCCTTTAAGACAATCTCCACCATGCTTCTTTCCACACTTTGAGCATAAGGAAACATTCATCTTCCTTTCACTATTATTCTGAGATTTCTCCTTGAACTCTATCTTTCGTTTCTTGTCAAAACCATGAGATGGATATGTAACACCAACTTCCATTTCTACCTTGATAGCACAACGCACAATTTCTTCATAGCTACTGAAGTCTCTTATAGCTAATGCCCTTCAAAGACTTGTTTTTAAGCCACTGAAAAATCGATCAACTTTACTTTCAGGTTGGATGATAATGTCAGATTCATACCTTGCAAGTCTTGTAAAATTCTCTTCGTATATACCAACAGATTCATCATCCTTCTGCTTCAGCTCAAGAAACTCCTTTTCCATCTCGGTTCGAAGAATACGAGGGAAGTACTTACTGAAAAACAAGTTCTTGAACTCGTCCCATTCCATGGACTCAATTTCATCTCTTGGCCTCGTATTCTTGATAAGATTCCACCATTGATCAGCTTCACCTTCCAAACGATATACTGCTAAGATGACTTTATCATGTTCAGAACATTGAAGAACTGAAAATATCTTTTCAGTGGTACTGATCCATTGTTCAGCAACAAGTGGATTGGAAGTCCCACTGAAAGAAGGTGGGCGTTGCCTCATAAAGGACTCAGTAGAATATTATTCCCTTCTCTGCTCATTTGGAAGTCCAGAATGATTCATAGCTTGTGTAAGTATAGCAATAAGATTTTGCACTCCATCTCCCATAACATTTGTTTGTTCAGGAGGACAATCATTGCATTGTCCATTGCATTGATCAACACGGTTCCTTCGGGTTCCAGCCATCGTCTAAAACCCAAAAAGAATAATGTGAGAGGCAAAAATAATGCTGGGGAAAACAACATAGTAAAGGGGGAGTACCCTTAATATCTAACATATTAGGTTAAATTCTAAGATCGTTACCGTAGTTCTAGGACTATATCCTATACGTATACTTATCCTTAGGGACATCCCTAGACATTCCTTAGAAATATCTCTAGGGATCTCACTAACGTTTTCGTATCCTAGTTTCCAAAGGTTGACTAAACCTTTCCTCTGATACCAACTGTAGAAACCTGAATCCTGACGTACATGGACATTACATTACTTTTGCGGAATACTTAGTACATAACAAAAACACACACACAAGGATCGTAATAGTTTAGTGTCTTTGGAAACTCGGAATATAATCTTCTAATCGTGGTGAAAGAACTTCAACATATACCAAAAATATCTTCCTTTTTTTAACCTAAAACCTTTCTTTATATCCTGGGGAAAATAAAACATTAAAGGGTGAGCTCAAATGCTCAGTAAGGGTAAACAAAAAAAATATCAATCACATCATATCCATAAGAACATAACATTTTGGAAATCTTAACCTGCAAAAGAGAGCATAATTTCATAACATTTGATAAATCATGGCAGTGAAATGTAATCACAATAATCATAACATAAAACATGAAACTTTGTGGCATACACACATAATCATAGAAAATCATTTCTTATTAGTCAAGACTCATTGCCAAGACTATCTTAGTGGACAAAGTCCCTTTCTGAACCGAGTCACCCTCGTTTCAGTCCTGTTTCACTGAACCGGTATAACCTACCATTCCATCCATATCTATATCATGAGATATAAAATCTTTACCCAATGAATTGGAGGGAGATATAGGTCCCACCCATCTCATAATGATACCATTCTTATGTGATCCACAAAATCATAAACCATACATCATTGCATAACCCATGTAATAATAATGGGAATCCTAAACATCATGACATCATAAAACAATTCATATATGGTAAATGACTTCATAAAAATAATTTACTTAAAACATAATCAAATCAATGTAATAATAGGGATAAAAATAGAACCCTATATTATCTTAGATGGAAAATAATTTTGATAAAACATTTGAACTCCATTCTTAAGGAAAATATCCTTTCTACTTCAAAAACACTTTTCTTTTCTTAACATGTCATACAATTATAAACTAAAAGAAGTTGATTAAAAATAAACTTGAAAACTTATAAAGTAAGATTCTTGGAAATAATGTTTTAAAAATCCATTCTTGCCGTATAAGTTAAAAAAACATTCTTCTCGTACTTTTGTCGGAAAATTCAAAAAGTACCTCGTATGAAAAACAACAAAAGATTCCTTTCATATCTTTTACTAAAAACTCACCGAAGGGTAAAATTGGATTTAAAAAATTTTATGTGGATGGAAATAATATTACATATTTAGGAAACATGGATGTGGATGATAATATACACCCCAGTAAATACCAAAGTATAAATAATCTGGGATAAAAATGAGATTGTGATATTTCCCTTACCTTATGTCCGATTTGCCTCGTAAGTGTCCGAACCTCCTGTATAATGATTTAAATAATGTCATTGACTTATTACAGAATCATATTCACTGTTATGATATCATATATGGTTCACTTATGACTTTATTTTACCCGTTCTTTTGTAAATTCCATGTTAAAGAGTGTTTTGGGTAAAATCGATTCATTTGTCGTAGGTGTTTGGACTTGTTGTTCTTGACATTATTATTACTTATATCATGATTTACTTACTTAAAGAATATAAAACATGATTTATATATCATATATATTCAGTATATATATATATATATATAATAGATAGATAAATGAAATGAAACACACCGATCATGGAGACGATAGTCCGTACGTACGCATGAACGTTGTTTTCCTTTCCTTATTGTCTTGAATGGAAGTAAGAAGATGACATGCATATATATATATATACATGAATACAGTAGATTTAACATGTCATATATTTCATTATTATTCATTATATATACTTTATAATCATTCATGAATGGTTAATGTGGAGAATGAATCTCATCGCGTCGTGGAGACGGTATTCCGTACGTACGCACGAGCGATGATATCGTTCTCATGATCGTGAACTTGTGTTGAAGTGTATGTATAGTTTTCCAGTATCAATATCACTTTATAATAATCATATATAGTTACTCATTACACCATTATACCCATCCAATTAAGGTGGTGGCGGAAAATAGATTACACCACGGCGTGGAGACGGTATTCCGTACGTACGCACGCGCGGTGATTTCGTTTTCTGTAGGATGTATATATGGTGAAATAGGATTGTTTCATACTTATAATAACATATCAGTATATGAGTGATACTTATGTTATTACTTCATAATGAAACAACCTAATAAGAATAAGTTGAAGAAGAAATAAAGGTGAAAGAATCGGTAACGGAAATTACCTCTTCTTTGAAGCGCCTCTTTGAGACCTCCTCTTAGGGAACTAAAATTGGTCTTTGAGGAAGACCAGAACCTCTAGTATGTTTCTAGGGAAGTGGGTAAGAGAATTTGGCAGGGGTTGTCCGATCTTGAAGGCTCAATGTTTTGTGAGGAAGAGAGGGAGGAGGTGTCCTTTTATAAGGGAGGAGAGGGGCACCTTTGGAATAACTAAAAATATTATTTTATTATGAAGTCAATTTCGGTTTTAAATAGCTCCAAATTGATTTAATTTGAGGATAAGGTGGGGATGGGTAGAAATCCTCTCATCCAATAGAATTTAGACAAGTTTAGGATCCTATTTTAACCTTATCATTTAGATTTAACATTAAGTTAAATAATTTCACTTTTACCGTGTCTTCTTGTGTTCTTATACTATAAGGTTAATAAACTTACTATAAGAAGCAAAACGAACCCCAAGTTGTTTATTATTAATATATATAACCTTATCTAAGTCATTTGGCCGAACCTTAGATTTTTTAGGAATAAAATAACAATTAATAATATAATATTTGTTTTAAAAACTATTTTATGTCAATTTTGACACTATTTAGTAATTAATTTTTGTGAAAATCATAAGAGAATGAAAAGTTTGAACAAAGTTAATTAAATCAATACTAACATGTCATATTAACCTTTAAAGTTAGTGGAATTAATAAAAAGTCTCAAATTATATTTATTTGGGTATTTATAACATCAATTATGTCAATATTTCATTAATAAGATAATTACTGCATCATCGTTGTGTCATAAATAAATTAAATTATTTAATTTCTAAAAATTAAAAATAAAATACCATTATGTAGGAAATCTTTGTATCTTTATAATTAATATTAATATTCTAATTTATCTTATGTATAACCCCATATTAAAAATGTTTTAGTAAATAAACTTTGATTTTAACTCTTTTAACCCTTCTTTAAATAAATTAATAATAAATGTCCTAATCTAATCCAAGTGGGTCTAAAAGGTCATATTTTATTCCTAAGTTTGTTTTTGGTCGAATTACACTTATCCAATAGAATTAGGAAATTTGTTAGGGTAATAATAATATCATATTTACCCTTAATTACCCTATTTACTTTTAACCGTGGTAAAAAAAAGTCAAAAGTTACTATTCACCAAAAATTATTTTCATCTCATTGAACCACATTTTTGTCCTTAATATTAACCGTGTCTCTCGGATTTTCAAATTCCACTCACAGAAGCAGGAAAATTATGTTTTATTAAAAATTGAGTTTTTTTAACTACCACTTAGTGGTTTCACTATTCATCAAAAATTGAAGGTTTTCAGAAAAATACCAAAAATTAGGCCTAAGCTATATTTGATATTATGAAATCAAAAATTATTTCTATTTTATCAAATTCAAAACATATCAGTTGCATTAATTAATTTAAAAACTAATTTCCATCGTCAAAACAAAAGGTGTGTTTTTAAGAGATAATAACTATCAAAAGATTGAGACTTGTTTGTAACTGGTTTAAATGTGAAATTATATCCAATGACTAACATTGTATTAAATTGTAAAAATATATTCTAAATATACTTTAAAACCACTAAAATTAATAATTTATCACTATTAATTATTTCGATTGAAAAAGTTGTTTTTAATTAAAATTTAGTAATTTCCACTATTCATCAAAATATGAAAGTAATCCGAAAATTACCAAAATTTCACCCTAAGCTAATTTCGATATTCCGAATCCAAAAATGAAGTCCATTTTGAAAAATAAAATTTACAAAATTTCAAAAAGTCGTTATTACTATTCATAACGGCTATTTTTAATAATATTTTAATAGCATATCGTTGTTTAGTGAAACTCGGTATTGTGTACTACACACGCTATCAAGGAAGGTTGCGATTGTGTGTAATGAAAAGAAAGTCAAGGATGCGTGTTGTGCAAGCTCCTTTTGGTGTAGCATACAACACACGACATTAATGAAATTAAAAAGAATACTTTTCATAAAATCTCAGGGTGTTACATTCTACCCCCCTTAAAATGAATTTCGCCCTCAAAATTCGGCGGGGTTATAAATGGTTTACTATTCAAAAGTTTCTTTAATCGAAACCCACATCGTAAAAAGGAATACCAAAACCAATCATTAAAACCAAAAGTATGAAACGTAACGGTTACCCAAATAAACTAATCACTACATAGGTGAAAATATGGATATAGAAGAGAAATCTAACCATCATGTTCTGATGGAGAGTGGTAGAGAACATGGCTATGGAAAAGCTAGCAATCACAAAGCCATAAATTTGTGACGATCTAAGGTACCATCTGATTCATCAGATATAAGAGCACTAAGACAACATTTTTGGTTTTCAAGATCATTTCCCTAAAGTTGATGAAATTGGAATTAGAAGAAATACTTTCTTGATTTTTGTATAGCCTCACCGTTTGTCGTTCTTTGGACAATTTCCACTTCATCTCTTAAAGAAATGAAGTTGAATTTGTCATTCGTGATGTGTTAGCAGATCATGTGATAGAATGATGGGTCATTCCATCTCTTTCAAACAAAACGTTAACAGAAGTTATAAGTCCATCTTATGGTTAATCGTATATGGTTCCAAAAATGAACTTATACTTCATATATCATACCGCTTAATAAAATAAAACTAGTTTCTACTAAATAGGGACTTCCTGTAAGCCAGTGGTAGGCGATAAAGGCCAGTCGCACTTCGGTTGTGGGTTCAATTTCCACAGCCTTGTCCGACGCGATGGGTTGCCGCCCATCCTACAGGTTGTCTTTTTTCTAAATCTATATTACTATAACATCCCATCAATAATATCGAAAAATGTTTTATCCTAACTTATGTCCAACATAATCCATTCTAATCTTTAGGCTTATCTAAAATACTTCGGTCCAAGCTCATAGTATAAACAAAATGATTACTTGAAATGTCACATAACAATCACGTGAATGCCATCATTTATCCCCCATATATCATAAGATATATATTGTTGGTCAAATTACAAACACGTGAATACCTTAATCAAGTATTCTCTTGAATAATGAATACCCATTGAACCTTAGTGAAAACATGAATGCGGTTAAAAGTTAACACTTTCCACATACCAAAATCCTCAAAATTCTATATACTCAAACCATGATATCACTTAGTCCTTATATCAATCATGAGCTCATGAATACTATTAAACATTTCATTTTCTTTTTTTTCCCTTCATTATGCGCATATCATCTTATTTCCAAAAATATCTGAATCACTTTGAATACCACATTAGACCAATACATAAATATTCCAATACTCCATGATACAACATTATTTTGGAATCCCATTACATAAACACTTAATCATTCCACCACATCATTGTCATATTCAACATTGCCAATAGTGATCGCATGTGACTTCCCTTTGTCCTTTTCCTTAAGCGGTTGCTCATGTCGATCATCACTAACCCTTGGATTAGGGAATTTATTAGCATAATGCCACATTTCCTTGCACTTGAAGCATTGAAGTGTTGGTGGTGCGTTCTCTGCAGTGTTTGCTTTATTCACATCATTAGAAACCCTTTTTCCATTACTTCGACACTCAGCTACTCGATGACCTTCTTTTCCACACTTAAAACATTTTCTAGTCCCTTTAAGACAATCTCCACCATGCTTCTTTCCACACTTTGAGCATAAGGAAACATTCATCTTCTTTTCACCATTATTCTGAGATTTCTCCTTGAACTCTATCTTTCGTTTCTTGTCAAAACCATGAGATTCATATGTAACACCAACTTCCATTTCTACCTTGATAGCACAACGCACAATTTCTTCATAGCTACTGAAGTCTCTTATAGCTAATTCCCTTCGAAGACTTGGTTTTAAGCCACTGAAAAATCGATCAACTTTACTTTCAGGTTGGATGATAATGTCAGATGCATACCTTACAAGTCTTGTAAAATTCGCTTCGTATATACCAACAGATTCATCATCCTTCTGCTTCAGCTCAAGAAACTCCTTTTCCATCTTTGTTCGAAGAATACGAGGGAAGTACTTACTGAAAAACAAGTTCTTGAACTCGTCCCATTCCATGGACTCAATTTCATCTCTTGGCCTCGTATTCTTGATAAGATTCCACCATTGATCAGCTTCACCTTCCAAACGATATACTGCTAAGATGACTTTATCATGTTCAGAACATTGAAGAACTGAAAATATCTTTTCAGTGGTACTGATCCATTGTTCAGCAACAAGTGGATCGGAAGTCCCACTGAAAGAAGGTGGACGTTGCCTCATGAAGGACTCAATAGAATATTGTGCCCTTCTCTGCTCATTTGGAAGTCCAGAATGATTCATAGATTGTGTAAGTATAGCAATAAGATTTTCCACTCCATCTCCCATAACATTTGTTTGTTCAGGAGGACAATCATTGCATTGTCCATTGCATTGATCAGCACGGTTCCTTCGGGTTCTAGCCATCGTCTAAAACCCAAAAAGAATAGTGTGAGAGGCAAAAATAATGCTAGGGAAAACAACATAGTAAAGGGGGATTACCCTTAATATCTAACATCTTAGGTTAAATTCTAAGATCGTTACCGTAGTTTTAGGACTATATCCTATACGTATACTTATCCTTAGGGACATCCCTAGACATTCCTTAGAAATATCTCTAGGGATCTCACTAACGTTTTCGCATCCTAGTTTCCAAAGGTTGACTAAACCTTTCCTCTGATACCAACTGTAGAAACCCGAAGCCGGACGTACATAGACATTACATTACTTTTGCGGAATACTTAGTACATAACAAAAACACACACACAAGGATCGTAATAGTTTAGTGTCTTTGGAAACTCGAAATATAATCTTCTAATCATGGTGAAAGATCTTCAACATCTCCCATAAAGGTCTTCCTTTTTTTTAACCTAAAACCTTTCTTTATATCCTGGGGAAAAGAAAACATTAAAGGGTGCGCTCAAATGCTCAGTAAGGGTAAACAAAAAAAATATCAATCACATCTTATCCATAGGAACATAACATTTTGGAAATCATAACCTGCAAAAGAGAGCATAATTTCATAACATGGGATAAATCATGGCAGTGAAATGTAATCACAATAATCATAACTTAAAACATGAAACTTTGTGGCATACACACATAATCATAGAGAATCATTTCTTATTAGTCAAGACTCATTGCCAAGACTATCTTAGTGGACAAAGTCCCTTTCTGAACCGAGTCACCCTTGTTTCAGTCCTGTTTCACTGAACCGGTATAACCTACCGTTCCAGCCATGTCTATATCATGAGATATAAAATCTTTACCCAATGCATTGGAGGGAGATATAGGTCCCACCCATCTCATAATGATACTATTCTTATGTGTGCCACAAAATCATAAACCATACATCATTGCATAACCCATGTAATAAAAATGGGAATCTTAAACATCATGACATCGTAAAACAATTCATATAAGGTAAATGACTTCATAAAAATAATTTCCTTAAAACATAATCAAATCAATGTAATAATAGGGATAAAAATAGAACCCTATGTTATCTTAGATGGAAAATAATTTTGATAAAACATTTGAACTCCCACTACTGGAAAAATGAGCAATTGCGACGGGTTATTTGCGAGGGGAATAAATCCCGTCGCAAATAGTCCTGTTAAAAACTTATTTGCGACGGGGGTATTTCCCCGTCGCAAATAAGTAGGCTTTTGCGACGGGATTGCTTTCCCCGTCGCAAAGAACTGGCGTGCGTTGCGCGCCAAATCGCGGGAAAACTATTTGCGACGGGGGAATATTCCCGTCGCAAATAACCGGCGGCGGTAAAAGGTATTTGCGACGGGAATATTCCCCCGTCGCAAATAGTATGTCGGCAGGTGGTTATTTGCGACGGGTCCCGTCGCAAATAACTATTTACCCGTTGACCGTAATAAATGTCGGCTAAGGTATTTGCGACGGGTCCCGTCGCAAATAATACTATTTGCGACGGGATTCCCGTCGCAAATGGACCTGTCGCAAATAATCTAACCTATAAATACCCCCCATCCGTTTTTTTCAAAACATTCTCAAATTCCATCTTCTTCTTCTCTCAAAGTTATATTTCTAAATTTCAGTTTTTCTTCAGTTTAATTTTTTTCTCCGGAGCTGATATTAAAGTTTTGAAGAACGTTCAGAGCAGATCAATTTTCAAGGTATTTATGTTCAATTTAATTTAATATTTATTTTTAATTTTTTATTAGTTTCAATTATTCTTAATTAGTTGTAATTTAATTATGTTTATATTGTTTTATTACTTAATAAATTTAAATTATTAGTATTGTTCATAGTTAATGGTAATTATGAATAATTAGTAATAATTTTTAATAATTAAGAATAAATATTAATAATTAGTAATAAATACCAATAATTAGGGATAATAACATTATTACATTATTAGTCTATTTTATTATTAATATTAAAATAATATACTTTTTTATATATATACAGTTCTCTTTTCATCTGTGTGTTTGCTGTCTTCACATTAATTATTTGTATGTGGAGATAAAAAACGCACAGATGAAAGGAGAATTGTATATAAATTAGAAAATTATATTATTTTAATATTAATAATAAAATATACTAATAATGTTATTATTTGTAATTATTGGTAATTATTCCTAATTATTAGTAATTATTCATTTAATTACTAATAATTAGGAATAATTACCAATAATTATCAATAATTAGGAATAATTAGTAATAATTACCAATAATTAGTAATAATTACCAATAATTCGTAATAATTACCAATAATTAGTAATAATTACCAATAATTCGTAATAATTACCAATAATTAGTAATAATTACCAATAATTAGTAATAATTACCAATAATTAGTAATAATTACCAATAATTAGTAATAATTACCAATAATTAGTAATAATTACCAATAATTAGTAATAATTACCAATAATTACCAATAATTAGTAATAATTAGTATTAATTACCAATAATTCGTATTAATTACCAATAATTAGTATTAATTACCAATAATTAGTAATGATTACCAATAATTAGTAATAATTACCAATAATTACTAATAATTACCAATAATTAGTAATAATTACCAATAATTAGTAATAATTACCAATAATTAGTAATAATTACCAATAATTAGTAATAATTACCAATAATTAGTAATAATTACCAATAATTAGGAATAATTACCTGTAAATAGTAATAAATAGTAATAATTAGTAATAATTAGAAATAATTACCAATAATTAGTAATAATTACCAGTAATTAGTAATAATTAGTAATAATTACCAGTAATTAGTAATAATTACCAGTAATTAGTAATAATTACCAGTAATTACCAATAATTAGTAATAATTAGTATTAATGACCAATAGTTAATATTAATTACCAATAATTAGTATTAATTACCAATAATTAGTATTAATTACCAATAATTAGTATTAATTACCAATAATTAGTATTAATTACCAATAATTAGTATTAATTACCAATAATTAGTATTAATTACCAATAATTAGTATTAATTACCAGTAATTAGTAATAATTACCAGTAATTAGTAATAATTACCAGTAATTACCAATAATTAGTAATAATTAGTATTAATTACCAATAATTAGTATTAATTACCAATAATTAGTATTAATTACCAATAATTAGTATTTATTACCAATAATTAGTAATAATTACCAATAATTAGTAATAATTACCAATAATTAGGAATAATTACCGATAAATAGTAATAAATAGTAATAATTAGTAATAATTAGGAATAATTACCAATAATTAGTAATAATTACCAGTAATTAGTAATAATTAGTAATAATTACAAATAATTATTAATAATTACCAATAATTAATAATAATTACCAGTAATTAGTAATAATTACCAGTAATTAGTAATAATTACCAGTAATTTCAAATAATTAGTAATAATTAGTATTAATTACCAATAATTAGTATTAATTACCAATAAT
The DNA here is from genome assembly GCA_963277665.1 of Viscum album. Lineage (NCBI taxonomy): Eukaryota > Viridiplantae > Streptophyta > Magnoliopsida > Santalales > Viscaceae > Viscum > Viscum album. Next base: position 1,542,723,771 of record OY728153.1, on the reverse strand, counting down.
TAGTATTAATTACCAATAATTAGTATTAATTACCAATAATTAGTATTAATTACCAATAATTAGTATTAATTACCAATAATTAGTATTAATTACCAATAATTAGTATTAATTACCAATAATTAGTATTAATTACCAGTAATTACCAATAACTTGTAATAATTAGTATTAATTACCAATAATTAGTATTAATTACCAATAATTAGTATTAATTACCAATAATTAGTATTAATTACCAATAATTAGTATTAATTACCAATAATTAGTATTAATTACCAATAATTATTAATAATTACCAATAATTAGTAATAATTACCAATAATTAGTAATAATTACCAATAATTAGGAATAATTACCGGTAAATAGTAATAAATAGTAATAATTAGTAATAATTAGGAATAATTACCAATAATTAGTAATAATTACCAGTAATTAGTAATAATTAGTAATAATTACCAATAATTAGTAATAATTACCAGTAATTAGTAATAATTACCAGTAATTAGTAATAATTACCAGTGATTACCAATAATTAGTAATAATTAGTATTAATTACCAATAATTAGTATTAATTACCAATAATTAGTATTAATTACCAATAATTAGTATTAATTACCAATAATTAGCAATAATTAGCAATAATTAGTAATAATTAGCAATAATTAGCAATAATTAGCAATAATTAGCAATAATTAGCAATAATTAGCAATAATTAGCAATAATTACCAATAATTAGTAATAATTACCAATAATTAACAATAATTAGTAATAACTACCAATAATTAGTAATAACTACCAATAATTAGTTATAATTACCAATAATTAGTAATAATTACCAATAATAAGTTATAATTACCAGTAATTAGTAATAATTACCAGTAATTACTAATAATTACCCGTAATTAGTAATAATTACCAGTAATTACCAATAATTAGTAATAATTAGTATTTATTACCAATAATTAGTATTAATTACCAATAATTAGTATTAATTACCAATAATTAGTATTAATTACCAATAATTAGTATTAATTACCAATAATTAGTATTAATTACCAATAATTAGTATTAATTACCAATAATTAGTAATAATTATCAATAATTAGTAATAATTAGTAATAATTACCAATAATTATTAATAATTACCAATAATTAGGAATAATTAGTAATAATTACCAATAATTAGTAATAATTACCAATAATTAAGAATAATTACCAATAATTAGTAATAATTACCAATAATTAGTAATAATTAGTAATAATTTCCAATAATTATTAATAATTACCAATAATTAGGAATAATTAGTAATAATTACCAATAATTAGTAATAATTACCAATAATTAGGAATAATTACCAATAATTAGTAATAATTACCAATAATTAGTACATTATTTGTATATTTTATTATTAATATTAAAATAATATAATTTTCTATATTATATACAATTCTCTTTTCATCTGTGTGTTTTCTGTCTCCACATGTAATATTCGCATTCTTTTTCAAAATTATCAACTTACTCGCCAATGGAGAGGTGAAAGTGAATGCAAATATTACATGTGGAGATAGAATGTTAAACACACAGATGAAAAAAGAATTGTATATAATATAAAAAATTATGTTATTTTAATATTAATAATAAAATATACTAATAATGTAATAATGTTATTATTATATACTTAATGTTTATGAAAAAATTATATTAGTATTATTAAAATAATAAAAAATCAATATAATATTAAAATTATCAATATTTGTAACATGTTTTGCTTTATTCTCAATATATTCAATCTTTACTTGAGTGTTTTTTCTAACAAATTATTCAAAACCAGTAATGCTTTTATATTTTATAGAGAAATATGGAACAACGAGGTCGTCAACAATCATTATTAGGTGACCACATATGGATAAATCAACGTAGAAATCCAAACAGTTCTGGTTTAAATCCAGTATATGTTGAGGGTGTGGAGACTTTTTTATCATTTGCGGAATCAAATTCAGAATTTGTTTCAGAAGGAAAAATAAAATGCCCTTGCAGAAAATGTGCATTGAGAACGTTTGACACGTTTGACAAAGTGGGAGAACATCTCTTGCATTTTGGTTTTCAACCAGATTATGTTTTTTGGTATCAACACGGTGAACGCAGTTCCAGAGCAGGTGATACCAACTTGATTCCGGATCCATCCCGGTTTCAAGATTTAGTACATTATGTTGCAGGTTCATCTGTTCAACATACAGAAACTCCGGCTAATATAGCTTCAGATCCTGAGTTGGCACCGTCTGAATTTTATGAGTTGTTGAAATCTGCTGAGGATGCATTATATCCTGGGTGCAAGATAGGCAAATTAGAAGCAGTTGCAAAATTTATGGCCATCAAATCAGATAACGGAATGTCAAACACCTGTTTTGACCAGATATTTTCTTTGCTGAAAACACTGTTACCCGAAGGAAATGTTTTACCTGCAAATTACTATGAGAGTAAGAGGCTGGTTCGAAATTTGGGACTTACTTGTCAGAAGATTCATGCATGTTCAAATGACTGCATTTTATATTCTGGGGAAAATGAGTCGTTGGATAGTTTTCCTACATGTGGGCAACTGAGATATAAAGAAGGACAACACGGGAAGTCTGGTTTGGTTCCTGTAAAACAGTTGAGATATTTTCCGCTTACATCCAGACTTCAGCGTTTATTCATGTCTAAGAATACAACGACAATGATGTCATGGCATAAAGAGAATATTTCAACCGATAAAAGCTTGAATCATCCAGCCGATGGTGATTCATGGAAACATTTTGATAGAGTGCATCCATCCTTTTCTTTAGAAGCTAGAAATGTTCGACTGGGCCTTTCCACTGATAGTTTCTGTCCGTTTGGATCTTATGGTAGTCAATATTCATGTTGGCCTGTTTTTTTAACTCCGTACAATTTACCTCCATGGATGTTGATGAAGGAGCCATATATCTTTTTGACTTTACTAATTCCAGGACATCCGAAGAAAAATATTGATGTTTATTTGAAGCCATTGATTGATGAATTAAATTTATTGTGGAGTACTGGTGTCAGTACATATGATGTTGCAACGAAACAGAATTTCATACTGAGAGCTGCATTGATGTGGACAATAAGTGACTTCCCGGCTTATGGGATGTTATCTGGCTGGAGTACACATGGTCAGAAATCATGTCCTTACTGTATGGGAGAGAACAAAGCATTTATGCTCATTCATGGAAAGAAACCTTGTTATTTTGACTGTCATCGCAGATTTCTTCCAGCTGATCATCCTTTTCACAGAAACAGATCTCATTTCAGAAAAGGAACAGTTGAAAGGGATGGACCTCCAAAAATTCTATCAGGTTCGGAGTTGAAATCAGTTGTATTTTCATTACCTCCCATCACTTTTGGTCCCACAATAAATCAACAGAAAATTTCTGGTTTTGGGAAAGAACACAATTGGATTAAACGTAGCATATTTTGGGATTTTCCATATTGGTCTGATCTGTTGGTCCGACACATGTTAGATGTCATGCATATTGAGAAGAACTATTTTGATAATTTGTTTCATACAGTTTTGGATACGCCAGGAAAGAGCAAAGACAATGTAAATGCACGTTTAGATCTTTCCCAAATTTGTAGGCGTCCAGAATTGGAACTATTTGAGAATGTCAGAACAGAAAGGTTACTGAAACCAAAAACAGCTTATACACTGTCTAAAGAAAACCGTTTATTATTTTGTCAGTGGATTGCAGATTTGAGACTTCCAGATGGTTGTGCTTCTAATTTGGGTAGATGTGTAAAGAATGGTCATATTACTGGATTAAATAGTCATGATTGTCATGTTATAATGGAGAGACTTCTACCCATTGGATTAAGAGGTCTGTTGAATTCTGTGATTTGGGATTCCATAACAGACATGTCTCATTTTTTTCGGGAAATTTGTGCGGCTACGGCAGATTATGATACTCTAGGAAAACTTGAAAAAGATGTTGTTGTAATTATATGTAAACTGGAAAAAATATTTCCGCCGTCTTTCTTCGACTCAATGGAACATTTGATGTTACATTTGCCATATGAAGCCAAATGTGGAGGTCCGGTACAGTTTCGATGGATGTACCCATTTGAAAGATGCATGCAAAAATTGAAAAGAAAAGTACGTAACAAAGCATCTGTTGAAGGATCTATTGCAGAAGCTTATTTACAAGAGGAAATATCTTTTTTCTGCTCCCATTATTTTGAATCTGAGTATCCTTCAAAACACAACCGAATGGGATGGAACGAGAGGAATATTGATGAAATCGACAATCAATTATCTATTTTCAACCAGTCAGAGCTTGGTTTTGGTGGAGTTTATGAACGCTGGCTTTCAGATGATGAACATCAGAGAGCTCATACGTATGTTCTGCTCAACTGTGAAGAGATGACATCAGTTGTACTGTAAGTGTTTATATCACTTATTCTATCATTTATGTTACAGTAAATAACTTTGGTTTTTATAGGTTGTATGATAATCATATCAAGAAACAAATTCCACAAATTACAGCAGCTGCTCTCGAAGAACGTTGACTGAAAAATTTCTCTCAGTGGTTTCAAAAACTGGCAACATAAATTCTTTATCTTTTAGTAACTCATTCAATGTATAGTTTACTATATTGATAATTATTTCACAAATTTTCAGGTGTCTCGACATTCTGATAAAATTGACAAACGGCTGTGTGTATTGAGTTACCCACCTTCCAAACTTGTTAAAACTTATAATGCATATGTGGTGAATGGATTTCGATTCCACACACATGCATATGGGGAATCGAAAAAAACAATGAACAGTGGAGTTAGCTTGAGAGGATCTCATCATCGAGAAAATGAAGTTGACTTTTATGGCATACTTGATGAAATCATTGAACTCTGTTATCTTGGACAACATTACATAACCATGTTCAAATGTCGGTGGTTGGATACAGAGAGAGGCGTGCGTGTTCATCCGACTCGTGGAATCATCGATATTAAATGTAAAAGTGTTCTCACAGTAAATGAACCATTCTTATTGGATCAACAGGCATATCAAGTTTATTATGCAAATTACTGTGCAACATCAAGAGACTTGACTGATTGGTGGAGTATAATAAAAATCAAAATTCGAGACAATCAGTTTAGTCAAAGTGAATGTGCTTTCACTGATGTGCAACGAATTGAAGTTTTTCAAGAGAGTACTCAAAATCAATCTTTTTTACAAAGAGACATGAGTATCGATGACGACACCCCACATTTAAGAGTCGGTGATGACGATGATGTTAATGACGTCACATATGAATTTGAAATGGTAAGAGATGAAGCAACTGTAACTCGAATGGATATCGATGATGTTGAGGAGGAATATGAAGATGACATTGACATATATGAATATGATGATGAAGATGAACACTGATAGCATTCCATGGTATTTATATACAATCATAATATGTATATATGTATATATGTATATATAATAGTAATTATCAATTATTTTCTAACATTAACATTTTCTGTTTCAGATGGACGAGGCCACATTTCGTGAGTTGGCGGATGCTGACCTGACTTTCGATGCGGATGCGTTGCTGACAGATGACCCTCAGCCTGCAGGAACTCCAGGGAGTACGCGGAGGGGGCGCGGTCTTGCACGATTGATGATTCCTGACCCCGTCCCCGAGCGACGTCCACGTCTTGGGTTTGATCCACGCACACGGAGGTGTGATAACCTGTGGATTTGACTAAGATTTCATTAATCTATTCACATAATAAATGTTTATTATTTTTTCAGTTTTCCGCATATAGCAGTCGGACAGGGCAGCGCTATTTTGCGCAACTATTTCTCTCAGCCGTGGACCACATGAGAGCAGATTCCCATTGATGTGCAGCAGGCCATGTTCGGCCATTGGTTGGTACATACGTAAATAAATAATTTTTATTTTGAAAATTATTTCATTTATAACTTGATATTTTGATTTATCTGTAGGGTTTATGGTATCCGATCGAGGATACCATGCGTGACGCCATCCACGAGGCATGGGAGGTGGCCATGCGTGATCGCCTTCGTCAGTTTTTGCACAATTTAAGAAAAGCTGCGATGAAGAAAGCAGGAGTGTCAGATTTTGAGGAGTCATGTAGAGCACACCGACCAGAGTATATTTCATCCCATGTATGGGATGGATTATGTGCGCACTGGTTGAGTGGTGACTTTCAGAGGAGATCATCGGTGGGGAGGCAGAATCGGGGGAGACAGGAGGTGACTCATCGAGCTGGGAGTCGTTCTTTCAGTACTCATAGACAGCATCTGGTACGTACATTATTTATAAATATTTTATATAACTATAAATATTAATAGTTTATTTTTTATTCTTATAGGCTGTCGAGCATCCCGATATTACAGAGTACGACGTATATCGGAGGATGTATAGTGATCCTGCTACTGGGGAGCTCAGAGGTGATCGTCAGCATCACATCTTGGTCAGTATTATTTGTTTTCAAGTTTAAAAATTAACTGCATATAATATATTCACAATTTTAATTTTAAATTGCAACTATAGGAGTCATATGAGGCCGCAGCGTCACAGGCCCGGCCTGAGAGTCAGGCCGAGTCATCAGATCAGACCACTGCCCGTCAGTTTGATGAGGCGGCATGGAAGCAGGCCACCCAGTATGCCTTCGAGAAGGGCCGGGTAGTTGGTATCGGCTCTCGACTGACTCCCAGAGATTATTATGGAAGTGCTGCGATGTCGGCGTCCAGCTCGAGAGGAGCTCGTGCTTCTTCTTCTACTGCACAGTATGAGGATCAGTTGCGATCTCAGACTGCACAGATAGAGAGTCTCTGACAGGAGCAGGAGCAGATGCGTCAGCAGCATGAGGAGGAGCGTCGACGCCAGCAGCAGTTGTACGAGGAGCAGACGAGTCGGTGGCAGCAACAGCATCAGGAGCAGATGGAGTACATGCGGCGACTCACTCATGCTTTAGGGATGAAGTTTCCTCCACCACCATCTGCAGATCCCCCACCTTCCCCCCTCCCCCCCTCCTTCAGATTAGAGTTTGTATTTATGTTATAAAATTTGGGAAATCAATTTTTTTTTTCTATTCTTAGTTTTTGTCTCATTATAAAATATTAATAATATTATATTTTTAAATAACAATATTAATATGAATAATAATATTATTTATATTTTATAATATTAAAATATATATACATATATTAAAATTTTATAATATTATAATTTAATTATATTTTTTGTAATACTTGAATTATTTTAATACTTGAATGTAAAATAATTTATTATTTTTATATTAATTAAAATAACTTATTAATATTTTTTTATTTATGAATTATAATTCTAATATTATTATATTAATTAAATCATTTATTAATATTCTATTATTTTTTATTTTTGAATTATAATTCTATTATTATTATATTAATTAAAATAATTAATTATTTTTATTTGTGAATTATAATTCTATTATTATATTAATTAAAATAATTTATTAATAATTTATTTTTTTATTTTTTTTATAGTATTTGCGACGGGATACTATGCCCGTCGCAAATACTAGTATTATTAATAGTTTTTATTTTTTTTTAAAAATAGTATTTGCGACGGGATACTATGCCCGTCGCAAATACTAGTATTATTAATGGTTTTTTATTTTTTTTTTAAAAAATTGTTTTTGCGACGATACCGTCGCAAATACCTTTTGCGACGGTACCGTCGCAAAAACCATTTGAAAAGTTTTTTTACAAAAAAACGGAATACTATTTGCGACGGGGAGAATGACCGTCGCAAAAAAAGGCTTTAGCGACGGGCTCGTCGCAAATAAGTGTTGTTGCGACGGCGTTTTCAGAAACGGGCTATTTGCGACGGGCCCCCGTCGCAAAAATCCATTTGCGACGGGATCCCGTCGCAAATACTTGTTTTTCTAGTAGTGTCCATTCTTGAGGAAAATATCCTTTCTACTTCAAAAACACTTTTCTTTTCTTAACATGTCATACAATTATAAACTAAAAAAAGTTGATTAAAAATAAACTTGAAAACTTATAAAGTAAGATTCTTGGAAATAATGTTTTAAAAATCCATTCTTACCGTATAAGTTAAAAAAACATTCTTCTCGTACTTTTGTCGGAAAATTCAAAAAGTACCTCGTATGAAAAACAACAAAAGATTCCTTTCATATCTTTTACTAAAAACTCACCGAAGGGTGAAATTGGATTTAAACAATTGTATGTGGATGGAAATAATATTACATATTGAGGAATCATGGATGTGGATGATAAAATACACCCCAGTAAATACCAAAGTATAAACAATCTCAGATAAAAATGAGATTGTGATATTTCCCTTACCTTAGGTCCGATTTGCCTCGTAAGTGTCTGATCCTCCTGTATAATGATTTAAATAATGTCATTGACTTATTAAAGAATCATATTCACTGTTATGATATCATATATGGTTCACTTATGACTTTATTTTACCCGTTCTTTTGTAAATTCCATGTTAAAGAGTGTTTTGGGTAAAATCGATTCATTTGTCGTAGGTGTTTTGACTTGTTGTTCTTGACATTATTATTACTTATATCATGATTTACTTACTTCAATAATATAAAACATTATTTATATATCATATATATTCTGTATATATATATATATAATAGATACATAAATGAAATGAAACACACCGTTCATGGAGACGGTAGTCCGTACGTACGCATGAACGCTGTTTTCCTTTCCTTATTGTCTTGAATGGAAGTAAGTAGATTACATACAAATATATATATATACATATATCCAGTAGATTTAACATGTCATATATTTCATTATTATTCATTGTATATACTTTATAATCATTCATGAATGGTTAATGTGGAGAATGAATCTCATCGCATCGTGGAGACGGTATTCCGTACGTACGCACGAGCGATGATATCGTTCTCATGATCGTGAACTTGTGTTGAAGTGTATGTATACTCTTACAGTATCAATATCACTTTATAATAATCATATATAGTAACTCATTACACCATTTTACCCATCCAATTAAGGTGGTGGCCGAAAATAGATTACACCACGGCGTGGAGACGGTATTCCGTACGTACGCACGCGCGGTGATTTCGTTTTCTGTAGGATTGATAGATGGTGAAATAGGATTGTTTCATACTTATAATAACATATCAGTATATGAGTGATACTGATGTTATTACTTCATAATGAAACAACCTAATAAGAAGAAGTGGAAGAAGAAATAAAGGTGAAAGAATCGGTAACGGAAATTACCTCTTCTTTGAAGCGCCTCTTTGAGACCTCCTATTAGGGCACTAAAATTGGTATTTGAGGAAGGCCAGAACCTCTAGTATGTTTCTAGGGAAGTGCAGAAGAGAATTTGGAAGGGTTTGTCCGAGCATGAAGGCTCAAAGTTGTGTGCGGAAGAGAGGGAGGAGGTGTCCTTTTATAAGGGAGGAGAGGGGCACCTTTGGAATAACTAAAAATATTATTTTATTATAAAGTCAAGTTCGGTTTTAAATAGCTCCAAATTTATTTAATTTGAGGATAAGGTGGGCATGGGTATAAATCCTCTCATCAAATAGAATTTAGACAAGTTTAGGTTCCTATTTTGACCTTATCATTTAGATTTAACATTAAGTTAAATAATTTTACTTTTACCGTGTCTTCTTGTGTTCTTATACTATAAGGTTAATAAACTTACTATAAGAAGCCAAACGAACCCCAAGTTGTTTATTATTAATATATATAACCTTATCTAAGTCATTTGGCTGAACCTTATATTTTTAGGAATAAAATAACAATTAATAATATAATATTTGTTTTAAAAACTATTTTATGTCAATTTTGACACTATTTAGTAATTGATTTTTGTGAAAATAATAACAGAATGATAAATTCTAAAAAAGTTAATTAAATTACTAATAACATGTCATATGAACCTATAAAATTAGTTTAATTCATAAAAAGTCACAAATTATATTTATTTGGGTATTTATAACATCAATTATGTCAATATTTCATTAATAAGATAATTACTGCATCATCGTTGTGTCATAAATACATTAAATTATTTAATGTCTAAAAATTACAAATAAAATACCATTATGTAGGAAATATTTTTATCTTTCTAAGGAATATTTATAGTCGAATTTATCTTACTTATAACCCCATATTAAAAATGTTTTAGTAAATAAACTTTGATTTTAACTATTCTAACCCTTCTTTAAATAAATTAATAATAAATGTCCTAATCTAATCCAAGTGGGCCTAAATGGTAATATTTTATTCCTATGTTTTTTTTTTGGTCGAATTACACTTATCCAATAGAATTAGGACATGTGTTAGGGTAATAATAATATCATCTTTACCCTTAATTACCCTATTTACTTTTAACCGTGGTAAAAAAAGTCAAAAGTTACTATTCACCAAAAAATATTTTCATCTCATTGAACCACATTTTAGTCCTTGATATTAACCGTGTGTCTCGGATTTTCGAAATTCCACTCACAGAAGCGGGAAAATTAACTTTTATGAAAAATTCAGTTTTTTTAACTACCACTTAGTGGTTTCACTATTCATCAAAAATTGAAGGTTTTCAGAAAAATACCAAAAATTAGGCCTAAGATATATTTGATATTATGAACTCAAAAATGATTTATATTTTATCAAATTCAAAACATATCAGTTGCATTAATTAATTTAAAAATTAATTCCCATCGTCAAAACAAAAGGCGTGTTTTTAAGAGATAATAACTATCAAAAGATTGAGACTTGTTTATAACTGGTTTAAATGTGAAATTATATCCAATGACCAACATTGTATTAAATTGTAAAAATATATTCTAAATATACTTTAAAACCACTAAAATTAATAATTTATCACTATTAATTATTTCGATTGAAAAAGTTGTTTTTAATTAAAATTTAGTAATTTCCACTATTCATCAAAATATGAAAGTTATCCGAAAATTACCAAAATTTCACCCTAAGCTAATTTCGATATTCCGAATCCAAAAATGAAGTCGATGTTGAAAAATAAAATTTACAAAATTTCAAAAATTGGTTATTACTATTCATAGTGGCTAGTTTTAATAAAATTTTAATAGCATATCGTTGTTTAGTGAAACTCGGTATTGCGTACTACACACGCTATCAAGGAAGGTCGCGATTGTGTGTAATGAATAGAAAGTCAAGGATGCATGTTGTGCAAGCTCCTTTTAGTGTAGCGTAAAACACACGACATTAATGAAATTAAAAAGAATATTTTTCATAAAATCTCGGGGTGTTACATTCTACCGCCCTTAAAATGAATTTCGCCTTCGAAATTCGTCGGGGTTATAAATGGTTTACTATTCGAAAGTTTTTTTAATCGAAACCCACATCGTAAAAAGGAATACCAAAACCAATCTTTAAAACCAAAAGTATGAAACGTAACGGTTACCCAAATAAACTAATCACTACATAGGTGAAAATATGGATATAGAAGAGAAATCTAACCATCATGTTCTGATGGAGAGTGGTAGAGAACATGGCTATGGAAAAGCTAGCAATCACAAAGCCATAAATTTGTGACGATCTAAGGTATCATCTGATTCATCAGATATAAGAGCACTAAGACAACATTTTTGGTTTTCAAGATCATTTCCCTAAAGTTGATGAAATTGGAATTAGAAGAAATACTTTTGTGATTTTTGTATAGCCTCACCGTTTGTCGTTCTTTGGACAATTTCCACTTCATCTCTTAAAGAAATGAAGATGAATTTGTCATTCGTGATGTGTTAACAGATCATGTGATAGAATGATGGGTCATTCCATCTCTTTCAAACTAAAGGTTAACAAAAGTTATAAGTCCATCTTATGGTTAATCGTATATGGTTCCAAAAATGAACTTATACTTAATATATCATACCGCTTAATAAAATAAAACTAGTTTCTACTAAATAGGGACTTCCTGTAAGCCAGTGGTAGGCGATAAAGGCCAGTCGCAGTTCGGTTGTGGGTTCGATTCCCACAGCCTTGTCCGACGCGATGGGCTGTCGCCCGTCCTACAGGTTGTCTTTTTTCTAAAGCTATATTACTATAACATCCCATCAATAATATCGAAAAATGTTTTATCCTAACTTATGTCCAACATAATCCATTCTAATCTTTAGGCTTATCTAAAATACTTCGGTCCAAGCTCATAGTATAAAGAATATGATTACTAGAAATGTCACAGAACAATCACGTGAATGCCATCATTTATCCCCCATATATCATAAGATATATCTTGTTGTTCAAATTACAAACATGTCAATACCTTAATCATGTATTCTATTGAAGAATGAATACCCATTGAACCTTAGTGAAAACATGAATGCAGTTAAAAGTTAATACTTTCCACATACCAAAATCCTCAAAATTCTATATACTCAAACCATGATATCACTTAGTCCTTATATCAATCATGAGCTCAAGAATACTGTTAAACATTTCATTTTCTTGTTTTCCCTTCATTATGCGCGTATCATCTTATTTCCAAAAATATCTCAGTCACTTTGAATACCACATTAGTCCAATACATAAATATTCCAATACTCCATGATACAACATTATTTTGGAATCCCATTACATAAACACTTAATCATTCCACCACATTGTTGTCATATTCAACATCGCCAATAGTGATCGCATGTGACTTCCCTTTGTCCTTTGCCTTAAGCGGTTGCTCATGTCGATCATCACTAACCCTTGGATTAGGGAATTTATTCGCATAATGCCCCATTTCCTTGCACTTAAAGCATTGAAGTGTTGGTGGTGCGTTCTCTGTAGTGTTTTCTTTATTCACATCATTAGAAACCCTTTTTCCATTACTTTGACACTCAGCTACTCGATGACCTTCTTTTCCACACTTAAAACATTTTCTAGTCCCTTTAAGACAATCTCCACCATGCTTCTTTCCACACTTTGAGCATAAGGAAACATTCATCTTCCTTTCACTATTATTCTGAGATTTCTCCTTTACTCCATCTTTCGTTTCTTGTCAAAACCATGAGATGGATATGTAACACCAACTTCCATTTCTACCTTGATATCACAACGCACAATTTCTTCATAGCTACTGAAGTCTCTTATAGCTAATGCCCTTCGAAGACTTGGTTTTAAGCCACTGAAAAATCGATCAACTTTACTTTCAGGTTGGATGATAATGTCAGATTCATACCTTGCAAGTCTTGTAAAATTCTCTTCATATATACCAACAGATTCATCATCCTTCTGCTTCAGCTCAAGAAACTCCTTTTCCATCTTTGTTCGAAGAATACGGGGGAAGTACTTACTAAAAAACAAGTTCTTGAACTCGTCCCATTCCATGGACTCAATTTCATCTCTTGGCCTTGTATTCTTGATAAAATTCCACCATTGATCAGATTCACCCTCCAAACGATATACTGCTAAGATGACTTTATCATGTTCAGAACATTGAAGAACTAAAAATATCATTTCAGTGGTACTGATCCATTGTTCAGCAACAAGTGGATTGGAAGTCCCACTGAAAGAAGGTGGACGTTGCCTCATGAAGGACTCAATAGAATATTTTTCCCTTCTCTTCTCATTTGGAAGTCCAGAATGATTCATAGCTTGTGTAAGTATAGCAATAAGATTTTGCACTCCATCTCCCATAACATTTGTTTGTTCAGGAGGACAATCATTTCATTGTCCATTGCATTGATCAACACGGTTCCTTCGGGTTCCAGCCATCGTCTAAAACCCAAAACGAATAATTTGAGATGCAAATATAATGCTAGGGAAAACAACATAGTAAAGGGGGAGTACCCTTAATATCTAACATCTTAGGTTAAATTCTAATATCGTTACCGTAGTTCTATGACTATATCCTATACGTATACTTATCCTTAGGTACATCCCTAGACATTCCTTAGAAATATCTCTAGGGATCTCACTAACGTTTTCGTATCCTAGTTTCCAAAGGTTGACTAAACCTTTCCTCTGATACCAACTGTAGAAACCTGAAGCCTTCCGTACATGGACATTACATTACTTTTGCAGAATACTTAGTAAATAACAAAAACACACACACAAGGATCATAATAGTTTAGTGTCTTTGGAAACTCGGAATATAATCTTCTAATCGTGGTGAAAGATCTTCAACATATACCATAAATATCTTCCTTTTTTTTAACCTAAAACCTTTCTTTATATCCTGGGGAAAAGAAAACATTAAAGGGTGAGCTCAAATGCTCAGTAAGGGTAAACAAAAAAAATATCAATCACATCATATCCATAAGAACATAACATTTTGGAAATCTTAACCTGCAAAAGAGAGCATAATTTGATAACATGGGATAAATCATGGCAGTGAAATGTAATCAAAATAATCATAACTTAAAACATGAAACTTTGTGGAATACACACATAATCATAGATAATCATTTCTTATTAGTCAAGACTCATTGCCAAGACTATCTTAGTGGACAAAGTCCCTTTCTGAACCGAGTCACCCTCGTTTCAGTCCTGTTTCACTGAACCGGTATAACCTACCATTCCATCCATGTCTATATCATGAGATATAAAATCTTTACCCAATGCATTGGAGGGAGATATAGGTCCCACCCATCTCATAATGATACCATTCTTATGTGTGCCACAAAATCATATACCATACATCATTGCATAACCCATGTAATAAAAATGGGAATCTTAAACATCATGACATCATAAAACAATTCATATATGGTAAATGACTTCATAAAAATAATTTCCTTAAAACATAATCAAATCAATGTAATAATAGGGATAAAAACAGAACCCTATATTATCTTAGATGGAAAATAATTTTGATAAAACATTTGAACTCCATTCTTGAGGAAAATAACCTTTCAACTTCAAAAACACTTTTCTTTTCTTAACATGTCATACAATTATAAACTAAAAGAAGTTTATTAAAAATAAACTTGAAAAATTATAAAGTAAGTTCTTGGAAATAATGTTTTAAAAATCCATTCTTGCCGTATAAGTCAAAAAAACATTCTTCTCATACTTTTGTCGAAAAATTCAAAAAGTACCTCATATGAAAAACAACAAAAGATTCCTTTCATATCTTTTACTAAAAACTCACCGAAGGGTAAAATTGGATTTAAAAAATTGTATGTGGATGGAAATAATATTACATATTGAGGAAACATGGATGTGGATGATAAAATACACCCCAGTAAATACCAAAGTATAAACAATCTCGGATAAAAATGAGATTGTGATATTCCCCTTACCTTAGGTCTGATTTGCCTCGTAAGTGTCCGACCCTCCTGTATAATGATTTAAATAATGTCATTTACTTATTACAGAATCATATTCATTGTTATGATATCATATATGGTTCACTTATGACTTTATTTTACCCGTTCTTTTGTAAATTCCATGTTAAAGAGTGTTTTGGGTAAAATCGATTCATTTGTCGTAGGTGTTTGGACTTGTTGTTCTTGACATTATTATTACTTATATCATGATTTACTTACTTCCAGAATATAAAACATGATTTATATATCATATATATTCAGTATATATATATATATAATAGATAGATAAATGAAATGAAACACACCGTTCATGGAGATGGTAGTCCGTACGTACGCATGAATGCTGTTTTCCTTTCCTTATTGTCTTGAATGGAAGTAAGTAGATGAAATACATATATATATATATATAAATAAATCCAGTAGATTTAACATGTCATATATTTCATTATTATTCATTATATATACTTTATAATCATTCATGAATGGTTAATGTGGAGAATGAATCTCATCGCGTCGTGGAGACGGTATTCCGTACGTACGCACGAGCGATGATATCGTTCTCATGATCGTGAACTTGTGTTGAAGTGTATGTATATTTTTCCAGTATAAATATCACTTTATAATAATCATATATAGTTACTCATTACACCATTATACCCATCCAATTAAGGTGGTGGCGGAAAATAGATTACACCACGGCGTGGAGACGGTATTCCGTACGTACGCACGCGCGGTGATTTCGTTTTCCGTAGGATGGATATATGGTGAAATAGGATTGTTTCATACTTATAATAAAATATCAGTATATGAGTGATACTGATTTTATTACTTCATAATGAAACAACCTAAGAAGAATAAGTGGAAGAAGAAATAAAGGTGAAAGAATCGGTAACGAAAATTACCTCTTCTTTGAAGCGCCTCTTTGAGACCTCCTCTTAGGGCACTAAAATTGGTCTTTGAGGAAGAACATAACCTCTAGTATGTTGCTAGGGAAGTGGGTAAGAGAATTTGGTATGGTTTGGCCGAGCTTTAAGGCTCAAAGTTTTGTGAGGAAGAGAGGGAGGAGGTGTCTTTTTATAAGGGAGGAGAGGGGCACCTTTAGAATAACTAAAAATATTATTTTATTATAAAGTCAAGTTCGGATTTAAATAGCTCCAAATTGATTTAATTTAAGGATAAGGTGGGGATGGGTAGAAATCCTCTCATACAATAGAATTTATACAAGTTTAGGTTCCTATTTTAACCTTATCATTTAGATTTAACATTAAGTTAAATAATTTTACTTTTACCGTGTCTTCTTGTGTTCTTATACTATAAGGTTAATAAACTTACTATAGGAAGACAAACTAACCCCAAGTTGTTTATTATTAATATATATATCATTATCTAAGTCATTTGGCCGAACCTCAGATTTTTAAGAATAAAATAACAATTAATAATATAATATTTGTTTTAAAAACTATTTTATGTCAATTTTGAAACTATTTAGTAATTGATTTTTGTGAAAATCATAACATAATGAGAAGTTCGAAGAAAGTTAATTAAATCAATACTAACATGTCATATTAACCTATAAAATTAGTGGAATTCATAAAAAGTCTCAAATTGTATTTATTTGGGTATTTATAACATCAATTATGTCAATATTTCATTAATAAGATAATTACTGCATCATCGTTGTGTCATAAATAAATTAAATTATTTAATGTCTAAAAATTACAGATAAAATACCATTATGTAGGAAATCTTTTTATCTTTATAATGAATATTAATAGTCTAATTTATCTTATGTATAACCCCATATTAAAAATGTTTTAGTAAATAAACATTGATTTTAACTCTTTTAACCCTTCTTTAAATAAATTAATAATAAATGTCCTAATCTAATCCAAGTGGGTATAAAAGGTCATATTTTATTCCTAAGTTTGTTTTTGGTCGAATTACACTTATCCAATAGAATTAGGACATGTGTTAGGGTAATAATAATATCATCTTTACCCTTAATTACCCTATTTACTTTTAACCGTGGTAAAAAAAAGTCAAAAGTTACTATTCACCAAAAAATATTTTCATCTCATTGAACCACATTTTAGTCCTTGATATTAACCGTGTCTCTCGGATTTTCGAAATTCCACTCACAGAAGCGGGAAAATTAACTTTTATGAAAAATTCAGTTTCTTTAACTACCACTTAGTGGTTTCACTATTCATAAAAAATTGAAGGTTTTCAGAAAAATACCAAAAATTAGGCCTAAGCTATATTTGATATTATGGACTCCAAAATGATTTCTATTTTATCAAATTCAAAACATATCAGTTGCATTAATTAATTTAAAAACTAATTTCCATCGTCAAAACAAAAGGTGTGTTTTTAAGAGATAATAACTATCAAAAGATTTAGACTTGTTTATAACTGGTTTAAATGTGAAATTATATCCAATGACTAACATTGTATTAAATTGTAAAAATATATTCTAAATATACTTTAAAACCACTAAAATTAATAATTTATCACTATTAATTATTTCGATTGAAAAAGTTGTTTTTAATTAAAATTTAGTAATTTGCACTATTCATCAAAATATGAAAGTTATCCGAAAATTACCAAAATTTCATCCTAAGCTAATTTCGATATTCCGAATCAAAAAATGAAGTCCATTTTTAAAAATAAAATTTACAAAATTTCAAAAAGTGGTTATTACTATTCATAACGGCTATTTTTAATAATATTTTAATAGCATATCGTTGTTTAGTGAAACTCGTTATTGTGTACTACACACGCTATCAAGGAAGGTCGCGATTGTCTGTAATGAAAAGCAAGTCAAGGATGCGTGTTGTGCAAGCTCCTTTTGGTGTAGCGTACAACACACGACATTAATGAAATTATAAAGAATTTTTTTCATAAAATCTCGGGGTGTTACATTCTACCCCCCTTAAAATGAATTTCGCCCTCGAAATTCGTCGGGGTTATAAAAGGTTTACTATTCAAAAGTTTCTTAAATCGAAACCCACATCGTAAAAAGGAATACCAAAACCAATCTTTAAAACCAAAAGTATGAAACGTAACGGTTACCCAAATAAACTAATCACTACATAGGTGAAAATATGGATATAGAAGAGAAATCTAACCATCATGTTCTGATGGAGAGTGGTAGAGAACATGGCTATGGAAAAGCTAGCAATCACAAAGAAATAAATTTGTAACGATCTAAGGTACCATCTGATTCATCAGATATAAAAGCACTAAGACAACATTTTTGGTTTTCAAGATCATTTCCCTAAAGTTGATGAAATTGGAATTAGAAGAAATACTTTCGTGATTTTGGTATAGCCTCACCGTTTGTCGTTCTTTGGAAAATTTCCACTTCATCTCTTAAAGAAATGAAGTTGAATTTGTCATTCGTGATGTGTTAGCAGATCATGTGATAGAATGATGGGTCATTCCATCTCTTTCAAACAAAAAGTTAACAGAAGTTATAAGTCCATCTTATGGTTAATCGTATATGGTTCCAAAAATGAACTTATACTTCATATATCATACCGCTTAATAAAATAAAACTAGTTTCTACTAAATAGGGACTTCCTGTAAGCCAGTGTTAGGAGATAAAGGCCAGTCGCACTTCGGTTGTGGGTTCGATTCCCACAGCCTTGTCCGACGCGATGGGTTGTCGCCCGTCCTACAGGTTGTCTTTTGTCTAAAGCTATATTACTATAACATCCCATCAATAATATCGAAAAATGTTTTATCCTAACTTATGTCCAACATAATCCATTCTAATCTTTAGGCTTATCTAAAATACTTCGGTCCAAGCTCATAGTATAAACAAAATGATTACTTGAAATGTCATAGAACAATCACGTGAATGCCATCATTTATCACCCATATATCATAAGATATATCTTGTTGGTCAAATTACAAACATGTGAATACCTTAATCAAGTATTCTCTTGAATAATGAATACCCATTGAACCTTAGTGAAAACATGAATGTGGTTAAAAGTTAACACTTTCCACATACCAAAATCCTCAAAATTCTATATACTCAAACCATGATATCACTTAGTCCTTATATCAATCATGAGCTCATGAATACTATTAAACATTTCATTTTCTTTTTTTCCCTTCATTATGCGCATATCATATTATTTCCAAAAATATCTCAATCACTTTGAATACCACATTAGACCAATACATAAATATTCCAATACTCCATGATACAACATTATTTTGGAATCCCATTACATAAACACTTAATCATTCCACTACATCGTTGTCATATTCAACATCGCCAATAGTGATCGCATGTGACTTCCCTTTGTCTTTTGCCTTAAGCGGTTTCTCATGTCGATCATCACTAACCCTTGGATTAGGGAATTTATTAGCATAATTCCCCATTTCCTTGCACTTGAAGCATTGAAGTGTTGGTGGCGCGTTCTCTGCAGTGTTTGCTTTATTCACATCATTAGAAACCCTTTTTCCATTACTTCGGCACTCAGCTACTTGATGACCTTCTTTTCCACACTTAAAACATTTTCTAGTCCCTTTAAGACAATCTCTACCATGCTTCTTTCCACACTTTGAGCATAAGGAAACATTAATCTTATTTTCACCATTATTATGAGATTTCTCCTTGAACTCCATCTTTCGTTTCTTGTCAAAACCATGAGATGCATATGTAACACCAACTTCCATTTCTACCTTGATAGCACAACGCACAATTTCTTCATAGCTACTGAAGTCTCTTATAGCTAATGCCCTTTGAAGACTTGGTTTTAAGCCACTGAAAAATCGATCAACTTTACTTTCAGGTTGGATGATAATGTCAGATGCATACCTTGCAAGTCTTGTAAAATTCGCTTCGTATATACCAACAGATTCATCATCCTTCTGCTTCAGCTCAAGAAACTCCTTTTCCATCTTTGTTCGAAGAATACGAGGGAAGTACTTACTGAAAAACAAGTTCTTGAACTCGTCCTATTCCATGGACTCAATTTCATCTCTTGGCCTCGTATTCTTGTTAAGATTCCACCATTGATCAGCTTCACCTTCCAAACGATATACCGCTAAGATGACTTTATCATGTTCAGAACATTGAAGAACTGAAAATATCTTTTCAGTGGTACTGATCCATTGTTCAGCAACAAGTGGATCGGAAGTCCCACTGAAAGAAGGTTGACGTTGCCTCATGAAGGACTCAATAGAATATTGTTCCCTTCTTTGCTCATTTGGAAGTCCAGAATGATTCATAGATTGTGTAATTATAGCAATAAGATTTTTCACTCCATCTCCCATAACATTTGTTTGTTCAGGAGGACAATCATTTCATTGTCCATTGCATTGATCAACACGGTTCCTTCGGGTTCCAGCCATCGTCTAAAACCCAAAAAGAATAGTGTGAGAGGCAAAAATAATGCTAGGGAAAACAACATAGTAAAGGGGGACTACCCTTAATATCTAACATCTTAGGTTAAATTCTAAGATCGTTACCGTAGTTCTAGGACTATATCCTATACGTATACTTATCCTTAGGGACATCCCTAGACATTCCTTAGAAATATCTCGAGGGATCTCACTAACGTTTTCGCATCCTATTTTCCAAAGGTTGACTAAACCTTTCCTCTGATACCAACTGTAGAAACCCGAATCCTGACGTACATGGAAATTACATTACTTTTGCAGAATACTTAGTACATAACAAAAACACACACACAACGATCGTAATAGTTTAGTGTCTTTGGAAACTCGAAATATAATCTTCTAATCGTGGTGAAAGATCTTTAACATCTCCCATAAAGGTCTTCCTTTTTTAACCTAAAACCTTTCTTTATATCCTGGGGAAAAGAAAACATTAAAGGGTGAGCTCAAATACTCAGTAAGGGTAACAAAAAAAAATATCAATCACATCTTATCCATAAGAACATAACATTTTGGAAATCTTAACCTGCAAAAGAGAGCATAATTTCATAACATGGGATAAATCATGGCAGTGAAATGTAATCACAATAATCATAACTTAAAACATGAAACTTTGTGTCATACACACATAATCATAGAGAATCATTTCTTATTAGTCAAGAATCATTGCCAAGACTATCTTAGTGGACAAAGTCCCTTTCTGAACCGAGTCACCCTCGTTTCAGTCTTGTTTCACTGAACCGATATAACCTACCGTTCCAGCCATGTCTATATCATGAGATATAAAATCTTTACCCAATGCATTGGAGGGAGATATAGGTCCCACCCATCTCATAATGATACCATTCTTATGTGTGCCACAAAATCATAAACCATACATCATTGCATAACCCATGTAATAAAAATGGGAATCTTAAACATCATGACATCATAAAACAATTCATATAAGGTAAATGACTTCATAAAAATAATTTCCTTAAAACAAAATCAAATCAATGTAATAATAGGGATAAAAACAGAACCCTATATTATCTTAGATGGAAAATAATTTTGATAAAACATTTGAACTCCATTCTTGAGGAAAATATCCTTTCTATATTATCTTAGGTCTGATTTTCCTCGTAAGTGTCCGATCCTCCTGTATAATGATTTAAATAATGTCATTGACTTATTAAAGAATCATATTCATTGTTATGATATCATATATGGTTCACTTATGACTTTATTTTACCCGTTCTTTTGTAAATTCCATGTTAAAGAGTGTTTTGGGTAAAATCGATTCATTTGTCGTAGGTGTTTGGACTTGTTGTTCTTGACATTATTATTACTTATATCATGATTTAATTACTTCCAGAATATAAAACACTATTTATATATCATATATATTCTGTATATATATATATATAATAGATACATAAATGAAATGAAACACACCGTTCATGGAGACGGTAGTCTGTACGTACGCATGAACGCTGTTTTCCTTTCCTTATTGTCTTGAATGGAAGTAAGTAGATGACATACAAATATATATATATACATAAATCCAGTAGATTTAACATGTCATATATTTCATTATTATTCATTATATATACTTTATAATCATTCATGAATGGTTAATGTGGAGAATGAATCTCATCGCGTCGTGGAGACGGTATTCCGTACGTACGCACGAGCGATGATATCGTTCTCATGATTGTGAACTTGTGTTGAAGTTTATGTATACTATTCCAGTATCAATATCACTTTATAATAATCATATATAGTTACTCATTACATCATTATACCCATCCAATTAAGGTGGTGGCGGAAAAATAGATTACACCACGGCGTGGAGACGGTATTCCGTACGTACGCACGCGCGGTGATTTCGTTTTCCGTAGGATGGATAGATGGTGAAATTGGATTGTTTCATACTTATAATAACATATCAGTATATGAGTGATACTGATGTTATTACTTCATAATTAAACAACCTAAGAAGAAGAAGTTGAAGAAGAAATAAAGGTGAAAGAATCGGTAACGGAAATTACCTCTTCTTTGAAGCGCCTCTTTGAGACCTCCTCTTAGGGAACTAAAATTGGTATTTGAGGAAGACCAAAACATCTAGTATGTTTCTAGAAAAGTGGAGAAGAGAATTTGGCAGCGGTTGGCCGAGATTGAAGGCTCAAAGTTGTGTGAGGAAGAGAGGGAGGAGGTGTCCTTTTATAAGGGAGGAGAGGGGCACCTTTGGAATAACTAAAAATATTATTTTATTATAAAGTCAAGTTCAGTTTTAAATAGCTCCAAATTGATTTAATTTAAGGCTAAGGTGGGGATGGGTAGAAATCCTCTCATCAAATAGAATTTAGACAAGTTTAGGTTCCTATTTTAACCTTATCATTTATATTTAACATTAAGTTAAATAATTTTACTTTTACCGTGTCTTCTTGTGTTCTTATACTATAAGGTTAATAAACTTACTATAAGAAGACAAACAAACCCCAAGATGTTTATTATTAATATATACAACCTTATCTAATTCATATGGACGAACCTTATATTTTTAGGAATAAAATAACAATTAATAATATAATATTTGTTTTTAAAACTATTTTATGTCAATTTTGACACTATTTAGTAATTTATTTTTGTGAAAATAATAACAGAATGATAAGTTCAAAAAAAAGTAAATTAAATCAATACTAACATGTCATATTAACCTAGAAAATTAGTGTAATTAATAAAAAGTCTCAAATTATATTTATTTGGGTATTTATAACATCAATTATGTCAATATTTCATTAATAAGATTATTACTGCATCATCGTTGTGTCATAAATAAATTAAATTATTTAATGTCTAAAAATTACAAATAAAATACCATTATGTAGGAAATCTTTTTATCTTTCTAATTAATATTAATAGTCGAATTTATATTATGTATAACTCCATATTAAAATTTTTTAGTAAATAAACTTTGATTTTAACTCTTTTAACCCTTCTTTAAATAAATTAATAATAAATGTCCTAATCTAATCCAAGTGGGCCTAAATGGTCATATTTTATTCCTAAGTTTGTTTTTGGTCGAATTACACTTATCCAATAGAATTAGGACATGTGTTAGGGTAATAATAATATCATATTTACCCTTAATTACCCTATTTACTTTTAACCGTGGGAAAAAAAGTCAAAAGTTACTATTCACCAAAAAAAATTTCATCTCATTGAACCACATTTTAGTCCTTGATATTAACCGTGTCTCTCTGATTTTCGAAATTCCACTCACAGAAGCGGGAAAATTAAGTTTTTTGAAAAATTCAGTTTTTTTAACTACCACTTAGTGGTTTCACTATTCATCAAAAATTGAAGGTTTTCAGAAAAATACCAAAAATTAGGCCTAATATATATTTGATATTATGAACTAAAAAATGATTTCTATTTTATCAAATTCAAAACATATCAGTTGCATTAATTAATTTAAAAATTAATTCCCGTCGTCAAAACAAAAGGCGTGTTTTTAAGAGATAATAACTATCAAAAGATTGAGACTTGTTTATAACTGGTTTAAATGTGAAATTATATCCAATGACCAACATTGTATTAAATTGTAAAAATGTATTCTAAATAAACTTTAAAACCACTAAAATTAATAATTTATCAGTATTAATTATTTCGATTGAAAAAGTTGTTTTTAATTAAAATTTAGTAATTTCCACTATTCATCAAAATATGAAAGTTATCCGAAAATTACCAAAATTTCACCCTAAGCTAATTTCGATATTCCGAATCCAAAAATGAAGTCCATTTTGAAAAATAAAATTTACAAAATTTTAAAAATTGGTTATTACTATTCATAACGGCTAGTTTTAATAATATTTTAATAGCATATCGTTGTTTAGTGAAACTCGGTATTGCGTACTACACACGCTATCAAGGAAGGTCGCGATTGCGTGTAATGAAAGGCAAGTCAAGGATGCATGTTGTGCAAGATCTTTTTGGTGTAGCGTACAACACACAACATTAATGAAATTAAAAAGAATATTTTTCATAAAATCTCGGGGTGTTACATGTAACCCAGTTTCGTTGGAATTTTTCATGTTGTTTATCATTTTCAACAAAACTCTTGAGGTAGGTGCACTCACTCTGGACTCTTCTATTTAGAACATGAAGGTTCAGTTTCAAATTGTTTTAATTTATTGATTTTGATTGTCAAGGAAAATTGTGTAATATTAGTAAATGGATGTGTAAAGTGCTTTGGTTTTTTGATTTTGAAATTTTTATTTTAAAATATGGATTTTCTAGATTTTTTAAATGGCTTGTTGGAATGGTATTCAAAAGAAAAGAAGTTTTATTGAAATTTTCTGAAATGGTTTTGAAATATATAGTTCTTGTGTGAGTTCGTGTTTTATGTTACATTGAATAAAGGACTTATACTAGTGGGGTACTGGGGATATAACCCTAGATTGGGGATATGTGTCAGTGGGACACAAGGATATTAGATAAGATACCTCTCATGAGCATGGAACTTTAAAACAAGCATAAATTTTTGGGTATCTTTTGAACCATGGAGTGAGTATTCCAAAATAAAATGTTAAATTATTTAAGGAATTTTTATGTTATTTACTTGGAAAACTATTTGTTTTGGATTTCTTATATATTTTGGTATAAAAAAGTTTAGAAATTTTTTTAATAAATGTTTCTAAAATGTTCTATCCAAGTGGTGTGAGTAGGGAATTCATTGGGGAAAATATCCTCAGTTTCATCACTCATCACTACTTTCGTACTTTGGTGATTTTGCATATATCATCTATCAGGATATGGGTAAAAGTAATGTATCACACATCTTTAGTACCACTTCATAATACTTGGGCAGTTTGGAGGAGTTGTAGTTTAGAGCATGTGGATATTTGGATTCATGTGGTTGAATTAATTTTTTATAGTTTGTCTTCCACTATTTACTTTGATGATAGTTTGTCTTCTAATATGTTACTCTTTGTTCGGTTTGATATAAATGAAATTTTTTAGTTATCTTTCATTTTTATCATGCTTCTTATAGTGTTTTAATTAGTTATGGTTTGTTGGTTGGTTTTTTATCTTCAAAGGAAAAATCATCCCCCAATTTGTAAATGAATCAATAGGAATTTATTACGTGCCTTCAAAATCATGGGGTTATAAATTAAGACCAAGTAACATCTCATCGCTCTATCAATCTAGAGAAAAGGGGTGGGGCATTACAAGTGGTATCCACTTTGTTCAGTCAAATAGATCTGTTCGAGACAAGTTGGATCAGCTCAGTTCTTCTTTTGTGGAACAAGTGGTCTATGTCTTAGTTTTCCATCGACTTGGTATTAGTGGTTAGTCTTAGAGTTGAAATTCATCTTATTCTATTTCTTGAGATGGAATCATATAAAGGAGTAGGATTTTAAAAATAAGAAATATAGGGCATAAAAAAGGCGTAGCTAAATTTTTATGATGAACATCAAGTTACTAGGGTGTTTGGTATAATAGTGTTTTGTAGACAGTTATATGAATTGGAATATCATTATCATGGGTTTATCTAATGAGATGATCATGTCATGCATTAGAAAATAAATTCCCACTAGGAGTGCATATTTCATTTTTAGTAGTGATATATTATTCGGTGCAATGTGAAGGAATTTGTGAAAAATGTTTTAATTTATTTCAAATGAATGACTTTGAAAAAAGAATGATTGTGGTATTTTTAAAGTGGTTTGATTTTCAAAAGCAATTTTAAATTTTTTAAAAATGTTTGAACATGGTAATGGGTGATTTTGGAAGGCATTGTTGTGATAGAATTTGAAATGTTAAGACTTTAGTTGATAGAGATTGAGACTTATAGAACATGTTATCCTTATAGAAAATGGGACCCAATAGGCATCGTAGAAACCAACTGGAAAAGTTACGGAGAATGTGGTTTCAATTAAGCCATAGGTGAACCAAAAAATCATTCAGAATATTGTCCAATAATTTTAGGTAGTGGACACAAGGATCCAGAGGGATGAACCAACGCAAGTAGATCATTCCATCCAATTCTAGAAGTAGAATCTAACAATATTTCAAGGAGATTTATAACCAAAAATGGCTATGGTATGTCTTAATATGATGAATCATATCTTCGATATCGTTGGCATATCAGCAGAATTGAAGATCAAGTTGGAAATGTTTATAATGGAGGACATTACATGTAAATGCTGGTATTTACTAGTTTAAGCTAAATTAGACCAAGTCTTTTCATGATAGGATTTTGAATAATTGTGTAACAAATAAATTCGATCCTCACATGTTAAAAAAATCAAAAAATGGAGGACTTATTTATCTTGAATAATGAAAATATCATTATCATAAAATATACAGTTAAATTCATGATTTTAGTGAAATTTGCACTCAAAGATACAACTACTGCATCATTGAAGGCATGAATCATTGAATACAAATTGAGATAAGAGATTCTCTTGAAGATAGTTGTTCTATATATTTCAGACTATATAGAGATATTAAATAGAGATACAATGGATAAACATGGCATCTCAAGAGATACGGGATGAGGAGGGGTGTTTATACCCATAAGAAACAATGAGAATTATAATACTAGGAGCAAGAGAAAGAGGGAAACCTATTTCCAAGGTAGGAGCATAAAATAAAGTTATATGGTTTGACCATTGAACCTTTCTCCATGACCCAAATGAAATGTAGGAAGTTTCCAATGTGGTTTGCTTGACCACATAATGTGGTAGTGTATATAACAACCTAGATCATACCACAAATAAAACCAGATAAGAAATATTTAGCACTATTATCATAGTTCTATAAGTTCTGGTGCTCAGGACACTTCTCAGGTATCACATGATTTGTATGATTAAATGGGGAGAGGGAAGAAGAATCAATATTTTCATTAGAATAGAGAAATCCATGGTGATTTAAGGAATTCCATAACTCCTCATAATAAGGAAATAAGGAGAACAGTGTTGTGAGAAAGAAATTATATGGAGCTAAGTCGGTTATGGTGGATGATCAGTATAGACCATATTTGGTGATAGGTATGATTCTTTCGAATTCTAAGATTATGAATTTTCTCTTTGATACTGGTGCATCACATTCATGTATTGATTCTTGTACTATTGATTTACTATGTTTAAATTTTTATATGATTCTTCTATGATAAAACTTCAAACTACTCTTGGGAAAATAGAGTGTTGATCCATTGTGTGTAGAGAATTTTTTATAAATATTGAGGGAGGTGGGATTGAATGGTATTTCTCTATGCTAAAGATAAATTTCTATGATGTAATCCTAGTTATGGACTGGTTGAAAAAATTCAAGGCTCACATCCACTATTATATCCAAATAGTGAATTTTGCGACTAAGGATGGAATTGAGTATCTCTTTAGAGGAGAAATGAATGTAAAGGGAAGTGAAATAGGATTTTTGGAACAAGAAGTTTGGATGAACTCTTACTAACTAGCATTTTTGAATTTGGCATTGATGGAAGATATCAAGAATAACAGTTTCATAGAAGTGGTGGATCAGTTTCTAGATGTGTTCCTCCGAAATTTCACTGTATTACCACTAGTAAGTGAAGGGGAGTTGATGATTAATCTCTCTATGGTGACCTGTCATATATCGATTCTATCTTATCGAAAGGCACTAACAGAGTTAATGGAGTTGAAAGTGTAGTTGGATGAACTAGAAATAAAAGGGTTCATTTGGCTGAGTACATCTCTGTGGGATGCACTGGTCTTGTTTGTGAACAAGACAGATGGAACTCTATGTTTTTTTAAATATTATCGTAATCTTAACCACATCATGATACCGAAAAGTTATCCAGTTCAATGCATTTATTACATGTTCAATTAATTTAAGGGAGCTCAGTGGTTCTCTAAGATTAACTTGAGATACAGATATCCCCGATTGCAAGTCCCAAAAGAGTATATTCCAAAGATAGCACTTAGAAGAAGATATGTAAATTATGAATACATGTTAATTAATTTCTATATTACGAATGCACCAGCAGTCTTTATGGAATTGATGAATCTGATATTCAAATAATATATAGATTCTTTTGTTGTGTTGTTTTTTGGTGACATATTGGAGTATTCAGGGACAAGGGATGAGAATGAGAAACATTTGGAAACATTTTTGGGAATATTGAGGGATCATTAGTTGTTTTAAAAATATCAATGTGAGATTTTTTGATACAAGATATGGAATCCCGCCTTTTTATTACATAACTTTTCATTACATTTTACAAACAGATGATATTTAAAGTCTAGTGTCATGGAAATCAAGAACATAATACATGAAAAAACAACATAAAAAATTATTATAATCCACTTTTACGGCTTCATCATAAGTTCATCATATGTACAATTACTACATCTCATAACCTGGAGATAAACATTTAAAGTAAAGGGTGAGCAGAAGGCCCAGTAAGGGTAAACAAGGGAATCAGTTTACTTGTGACATCAATAAGAACTTTGATAAAAACATAAGAACATGAGCAATGGAAGTATATGAATATCATAATTAAAATAACTTGAATCATAAATTGAATATGTAGATACAACATTTCATTTAGACATTCATGAACATATCACCAAGTTTTATCCCCGAGGTGTCATAAAAAATACCAAGGTTATTCACCAAGGTATTGTGAAACTTGTCATCTCAAGAGATTAATTTTTTACCCAATGCATTGGAGATATTTCAGGGTGCAACCTTAATATGTATTTAATTTAATTTGATCCACATATATCATAATCAAACATTTCATAAATAACCCGTATAGAATAAAAGAAATGGGTTTCATTTCAAAATCGTGACGTTTAAAAAGTTCTTAAAAATAAGATCATTACATCATTTATAACTCGTGGAAAGGGAATGAGGGTTATATGTATGTCCATTCCAGAATAATATATATAATTTTTATATATTTATGAACACCCATAGAAACGAAATAGGTCTGGGTATTCACATAAATAAACAAGGTAATTTCTTTAGAAAAAGAGATAGAAATTTTGAGACGAAATTTCTGCAGCATAACAGCTATATAACATGGTTTTAGAAAATAATAAAAAGATAGGGTACAAGGGTAACCCACTCATAAATAACTAATATTAAAATATAAATACAGAATAACATGGACATAATAACATGGTATGGATATTTGAATGACATACCACAAGAAAAGGAAACTTGAAAGGAAAAAAGAAGATGCGATTTCTTTTACGAGAAATTCAGCATCATAATGGCGTCACTTAAAAATTCAGAAAACAAATTGATGAGAGCAGAAAGGGTCTCTCAAAAATTATACATTAAATGGATATAAATGAGAACATATAAGAACATTCCCTCAACATAAATAGATGGAAACTATAAGACACGACATAAAGGAATTCATGACTTAAAAGAGGGGGGGTGAAAGGATCCCTTACCTTGAAGAGTAACTTCGAAAGCTTGAAGGTCGGGACCTTGGGAGGCCTGAGGGAACCTTGGGAGGACTCCTTGGAAGATAAGGAGACCAGAACATCGTTGAGGATGATTTTGGAATGAAATGAATTAGGCTAATGGCTTGGTATTTATAGGGAAAGTGAGTGAATAAATTATTAATTTCTAATGGACACCTCATCGGTGGTATTTACAAAACCATGGGCTTGACCATGTTATTTACCCATGGTATTGGCCACCTGGGACACCTAATAGAATATCTAACTATTCATAGGTGGACCAGAAATCTTAAATAATTATTACATCATTAATAATGTCATTAAACACCTGAAACTCAAAACTGCATTTTTACTATTCACCGAATATTCAACTATTTCAGAAACAACTCAAAAATTCACTCTAACCTAATATCAATGATCTGAAATCAAAAATTATGTCCATTTCATGAAAATAATTTTCTAATTTTTTTTAATTTTTAAATAAAATCATTATTTATTCAAAAAATACAACTTTAAAACTATAACTCATTTTGTAACACCTTAAAAAAGTAATCAAGGTCCCATAAAATTATCGTATAACCATAAGACAATAAAGTAAAAAATTTATGATAAAATTTTATGAAAATAAATTTCCATTTTAAATTATTAAATTAATTATAAAATTTTAAGTAAAATATTTATGGCATACAAAAATACCAAAACTTAAATTATGACCGTTTTTTCACTTTTAAGATGTATAAAATGTAATTATACATTCACGGGTGAAGTTTCTATTTTTTTGGTCAAATTACTATTCATATGGGTATGTTACTATTCCTACTTTACTATTCACTAAAAACCATGTTGATATTATTATACTTTATATTTCTCACTGATAAAAACTTTAGAAGAGCATTTTTTGAAATTCATTTCACATTATTAATTATTTAATGAATACAAAAATATCTTCAAGCACCCTTTTTTCCTAAATTCATCAATAATACACCTCCTATATTTATCCGGATATTTTAAATTCACAAACTTTTCCGTAAGAATAAATAAAAAATTTATTTATATAAAAGTATTACACAAAGCAAAAAAGGTCTCGTTACATAGCCCCTTATTACACTAGTATAGGACCTAAGTGTTAGGTGTGCTATGGTGATAGAATCTTGGGGTGGCTTAGACAACATTTCCCGAGTGGTGATTTCTATCAGCTTGAACTTCTCCCTTAGGTGATTACGTTCAAGCTTCCTACGTTGAAGTTCGGCTTGGGCTTGGTCCAGAGCAAAGCCCAGTGATGCAACCACCTTCCCAAGCTCCAACAGATGGGCTTCATATGGCTCGAGTCTGCTAGATGAGGCCATTCAATCTTCTTTCTATATTAATTAACCAAGATAACCATATTTATAAAAATAAAACGTTAAGATTATAGTTTCCAAAGGTCATATTGACCAACGGTCATAAAACAGTCGAAACACAACAGTCACATTTTAATTATACCCACAAAATTAGGAAACAACTATATTTAAAAAGTTCGGGTCATTACATTCTTCCCTCCTTAAGAAATTTTTTCCCCAAAATTTTATCACGTACCCTCTGATGGGAAAAGGTGTGGGTACTTCTCTCTCATGGACTTCTCCAGTTCCCCCGTGGCTTCTTCACATTTGTGGTTACTCCATAACACTTTAAAAGGTGGGTAGTCTTGTTGCGTAGAACTTTGTCTCTATGATCCAAGATCTCCACCGGCTACTCCTTTTAAGAGAGGTCATGTTCCAGTTATACCACCTCTTGAATTAATACATGTGAAGGGTCAGGTATGTACTTCCTCAAGAGGGATACGTGGAATACATCATAAACTTAGGCTAGATTTGGAGGAATTGTAAGCCTATAGGCCACTGCTCTCACACAATTAATGATTTCATAGGGTGCAATGAACCTAGGTCTAAGCTTCCATTTCTTCCCAAACCTCATGACTCTCTTCCAAGGTGAAGTCCGAAGAAATACTTTGTCACCCACAACAAACTCCAAGTCCCTTTGATGGTTATCGGCATAGCTCTTTTTCCAACTCTGAGCATCCTTAATGTGTTGTTGGATAGAATGGACCTTTTCTGTCATCTGTTGAACAAGATTAGGCCAAAGAAGCTTTCTCACACCAACTTCATCCCAACGAGTAGGAGTTCTATATCGCTTCCTATATAGATCTTCATAGCGTTACATTTGAATGCTCGATTAGAAGTTGTTGTTGTAAGAGAAATCAACTAAAGAGATATGTTGATCCCATCCACTTTTAAATTATATTGAGTAAGTTCTCAACATATCCTCAAGTGTTTAAATAGTCCTTTCATATTGGCCATTATTTTAGGGGTGATAGGTCATACTGAAATTAAATTCAGTGCTCAGATCTTGTTGAGGACTTCTCCAGAATTTTGATGTGAATCCTGGATCATGATCAGATACGATAGAAAGTGGAACTCCATGCAGCCTTACCACTTCTTTAACGTAAATCATGGAATGTTGATCAAGAGAGAAATATTCCCGAATAGAGATAAAATGGGAAGTCTTGGTGATACGGTCCACAATAACCCATATCGTTTTATTTCCTTTTGAAGTTCTCGGAAGACCAGTGACTAAGTCCATAGTGATATTGTCCCACTTCCATGCTGGTATGGGTAGTGGTTGCAATACCCCTTTAGGAAGTTGTCACTCTGCCTTCACTTGCTGACATACCAGGCACCTTGAAGTGGAGTTAGCAATCTCCCTTTTCATATTATCCCACTAATAATGATCACAAAGGTCCCTATACATTTTCGTGCTACAAGGTTGTATATAGAATATAGAGATATGAGATTCATCCATCAGCTCCTTCTTTATTTCTAGAATAGATTGAACACATAGTCTTGTACGAAATTTCACTACACCTTCTTGATTGGTATTGAACTCAGGAAACATTCCATCCTTTATAGCCTCAAACTTCTTTTGTAACAAAGTATGTTCTTTATGAGCTTTCTTTATCTTATCTAGTAATGAAGGTTGAGAAATAATTTGGGTTAGGGTTGATGATGTCCCTTCCCTTATAATTCCCAAGTCTAGATTTACTAGGTCATTAATCAAAGGATCTTTTTGAATCCTCGTCATTTAAAGAACAACTAGGTCTTTCCTTCTTAATGCATCAATGACTTCGTTTGCTCTTCCGGGATGATAATGAATTAAACAATCATATTCGTTAAGGAGTTCCAACCATCTCCTTTGTCTCATGTTCAATTCCTTTTGTGTGAAAATATACTTCATACTTTGATGGTCTGTGTATATATCACATTTCTCCCCATATAGATAGTGCCTCTCTATCTTCAGAGTAAAAACGACCGCAGCCATCTCCAGATCATGTGTAGGATAATTTTCCCCATGAGTCTTCAACTGATGATATGCATAAGCAATAACCTTGTCATTCTGCATGAGGATTCACCCAAGCCCTTTTAGAGATGCATCACTAAAAATAACGAACCCTTCTCCACTTGAGGGTAGAGTTAACACAAATGCAGAAACCAATCTCTTCTTCAACTCTTGGAAACTTTCCTCACACTCCTTTGTCCAGATGAACTTAACCCCTTTTTGAGATAACTTTGCTAATGGATTATAATGTTGTGAAAAGTTTTTCACAAACCTATTATAATATCATGTTAATCCAAGGAAACTATGAATCTCAGTTATTGTTTTAGACCGAGGCCACTCCTCTACAACTTTTGTCTTTGTAGGGTCAACTGTGATTCCTTTATTGGTAAAAATGTTCCCCAAGAAAGCAACTTGTTGTAACTAGAATTCGCATTTACTAAACTTTCTAAAAAGTGTCTCCTTCTATAAAGTTTGCAAAATAACCCTTATATTATCCTCATGCCCCTCACGACTTTTGGAATATATCACAATATCATCAATAAAAACTACCTCAAAGTTATCAAGGGAGTCTTTAAAGACTCTATTCATCAAATCCATAAAAATAGCAGGTGCATTAGTCAGTCCAAAAGGCATAACAACAAACTCATAATGCCCATATATTGATCGGAAGGCAGTTTTTAGAATATCTTCTTTATTCACCCTCAATTAATGATAACCAGATTGAAGATCAATCTTACAGAAGAATTGAGCCCCACAAAGTTGGTCAAATAAGTCATTAATTATTGGAAGAGGGTATTTTTAATTTATAGTGATTCTGTTCAGTTCTCTATAAATAATGCATATCCACATCAATCCATCCTTATTCTTCACAAAGATAATTGGTGCTCCCCAAGGAGACACACTCGGTCAGATAAACCCCTTCTCCAAAAGATCTTGGAGTTGTTTCTTTAATTCCTCCAGCTCCACATTTTCCATCCTATACGGGGTCTTTGATATTGGATGAGATCCAAGTACGAGTTCAATGGAGAACTCTACCTCTATTTTTGGGGGAGGTCCAGGAAAGTCCTCAGGAAATATGTAATTGTATTCCTGGACGATGGGTACATTTTCTATCCTCAAACTCTCATTTCCTTCTTCTACTTCACCGATTAATTCCATAAAGAAGGATATAGGAGGTTCTTCTAGACCATGATCTGTTTGAGATATCTCTCCTTGGAAGATAAATGTAGATTTTCCATTCAACACTACTAAGATTTCCTTACTTCTGCCTTTGATATTAGCATTATACTTTGAGATCCAGTCCATCCCTAGTATAATTTCAAATTCCAGCATGGTAATGACTAATACATTTGTGATAAGATTGTTCTCACCAAAGTAAATACTAGAGTTTCTAAACACTGATGATGCTTGGATAATCCCACCAAGAGTCGTGACTGATAACTCTACTTTTAGAAAGTCAGGGGTTGATTCTAAATTCTTTGCAAACTTGGAGGAAATAAAGGAGTGAGAAGAACCAAAATAAAACAAAGTACTTGATAGATTTTAGAGAACAACAAGAGCACCTGATACCACATCATTTGGAGCTTCAACATTATTCATCTTGATAGCAATAGCATGACCTTGCTCCCTTGGCCTTTACTGAGGCTGATGGTGGTTCGTCTCCACTGCCCTCAAATTTGGACAGTGGATGGAAATGTGCCCAAGTTGTCCAAAAATAAAGAACTAGACATCAGGTAGGTCTTGTACCATCTTCCCCTTGTCTTTAGTGTTTGGAAGTTGAGGTTTCACCTCACTACAAAAATTTCTCGCAATATGGCCATCTCTTCCCCACTTGTAGCATTTCCCACTCCCGAGAAAGCAGTTCCTCGAATACCTCTTCCCACATTTATTACACGTGGGATTTTGCACTTTATTTCCTCCTCTTCCTTGATCAAAGGTCCCCCCTAAGCTGGGCTCCATTGATCTCTTTTTGTCACTTGATTTATGAGACCATTATGTCTCGCCAAACTCCAGTTTGACTTTCATCGCACTCTGCATGATCTCCTCATAGCTATCATAGTCTTGGTGGGCTAGATTATTTCGCAGATGAGGTCTCAGTCCACCGAATAATTTATCAACCTTACTAAGTGGATCCATGAAAAATCTATAGGTATATTGTGAAATTCGTGTGAAGTTCATCTCATAGATTCCGACAGATTCGTTCTCCTTCTGCTTCAGCTCAAGAAACTTCTTCTTCATTATTGTTCTCATGGAACGAGGGAAATACTTATTGAAAAATATCCCTATGAACTCTTCTCACTCCAAAGCTTCAAATTAGACTCTTGTCCTTTTTTTTTTAATCAGTTCACAGCACTGATCAGCTTCATCTTCTAAGAGATAGACAGCCAGGGTGACCTTCTCTTGCTCAGAATAGTAGAGCACAGAAAAGATCTTCTCGATAAAGTTGATCCATTGCTCAGAAATCTATGGTTCAGTCGATCCACTGAAGGCTGGTGGTCTTTTATGATTAAAGGACTCAACAGAAGGTTGTTTCCTTCATGGTGAGATCAGTTTCTCATCTTGATTCAAGTTATTTCCCATAACTTGAGTCAGTTGGTTCATCATTCGCATGAATGTTTCCATTCCGGCTCCCATCAGAGGGTCGTCATTACATGGTCCATTTTAGTCACCATTTTCACGGTTCCTCCTATTTCCCTCCATTTTCTAAAAGAATAAAACATTAGTGAGAAACTTATTTCATTTATGAATCTTTTAACTATAAAAAATTTTATGTCTTAAAACTTCATGCTTAAACAATTAAATTTTTCTATAATTACTTTATAATGATTTATAAAAGGTTCTGATTAACCAAACATATCCCCAGGGAGTGTTGTAACCAAGAGTGCAGCAAGGCCCGTTGTCGTGCACCAGTTCTCGTTCGAGTCTAGCTCAAAGTGGTGTTTTTGGGTTTTACCCTTATGTACATATGTGCCAAAGCTACCTCTACCTGCTCATATCCAGATAGGGATGTATTTGTTTGATAAACC
The DNA here is from genome assembly GCA_963277665.1 of Viscum album. Classification (NCBI taxonomy): domain Eukaryota; kingdom Viridiplantae; phylum Streptophyta; class Magnoliopsida; order Santalales; family Viscaceae; genus Viscum; species Viscum album. The sequence continues at coordinate 1,542,687,208 of OY728153.1, read as the reverse complement.
ACTTACTCAATATTCACCAAAATACCAGGAAGTTTTCCTATATTTAAACTTTTCTATAGGGTTCTTCCTAAAGTTTTCATATCCTAATTTCCATAAATAAATAAACTATCCTTTGATACCAACTATGGAATCCTGTCTTTTTATTACATAACTTTTCATTAAATTTTAGAAAGAGAGGATCTTTAAAGTCTAGTTTTTTGGAAATTAGTAACATAATACATGAAAAACAACATAAAACATTCCTCTTATCCACTTGTACTACTTTATCATAAGTTCATCCTAAGTAAAATTACTGCATATCATAACCTGGAGACATACATTTAAATAAAAGGGTGAGCAGAAGGCATAGTAAGGGTAAAAAAAGGAATCAGTTTTCTTGTGACATCAATAAGAACTTGAATAAAAACATTAGGACATGAGAAATGTAAGTATAGGCATATCATAATGAAAATAACATGAATCAAAACTTGAATATGTGGCTACAACATTTCATTTATACATTCATGAACATATCACTAAGTTTTATCCCCGAGGTGTCAAAAAAATTACCAAGGTTATTGTAGAGACCCAAAGCTTTATGTACATGTACATTACATTACTTTTACGGAATACTTAATACATAACAAAAACAGACACCAATGGACTGTAATAGTTTAGTGTCTTTGGAAAATCGGAAAATAATCTTCTAATCATGGTGAAAGATCTTCAACATCTACCATAAAGATCTTAACCTACTATTTTCTTACCTAAAACCTTTCGTTAAATCTTGGGGAAAAGAAAACATAAAAAAAGGGTGAGCGCAAATGACCAGTAAGGGTAAACATTGAGAACATAAAACAATCCATAATCATTTTAATGGAAAAACATGAACATAAAATCTAAACATCAAAATCTTGAGCAAAGACATGAGTCTTGGAAGTACATAAGGCATATATCATAAGGGAACATCAATCATGATAAAATAGTATGAGAATAAAACATTTAATTGTGGAAACCATTAAGCACATGTTATGATTTCCATAGTAGCCAAGGCATTGCTGCCAAGACCATCTTAGTGGACAAAGTCCCTTTCTGAATCAAGTTCACTCCTCGTTCTAGTCTTATATTACTGAACCGGTTTAACTTGTCGTTCCAGCCATGTCTATATCATGAGATATTAATCTTTACCCAATGCATTGGAGTGAGATATAGGTCCCACCCATATCATAAAGAAATCATTCTTACTTATGCCACAAAATAAACTTAAAACATTCATCATAACCCAAAGAATAAAATGGGTTTCATAAACATCATAACATAATCCATATAAAACAAATGGATATAATTTCATCATAAGAGAATTAAAACCATGTAAAACAAAGAGACATTATACTTGAAATATAAACATATTAAATAATTTCATTTTAGATGGAAAAAAGTTTTGATAAAACACTTGAAATGAATTCTTGAAGAAAATATCCTTTCTTCTTCAAAATAATTTTCTTTTCACAAAATTACATGAAATTTTAAAATAAAAGGGTTTTGTTGAAAATAATCATGCAATATTGTAGAGTAATCTCCATTAAAATTAGGCGTTATGAAATTGTAAAAATTCTTTTACGCCGTATAAGTTAAAAATAACATTCTCCTCGTACTTTTGTCAGAAAAAGTCAAAAAGTTCCTCATTTGGTAAATAGAAGTAAGATTCCTTTCATAAGATATGGTAAAATTAAAAAATGGGTAAAAAGGCCATTAAACATAGATGAAAACATTTTTAGAAAACAGGTACATGGATGATAACAAAAACACCAGTAAATACTTAAGAATAACAATCTCGGATAAGAACAAGATTGGAATAGTTATCCCTTACCTTATGTTTGATATGCTTCGTATGTGTCCAAAAATACATTATAATGATTTACATAATATCATTGACTTATGACCGAATCATATTCATTTTTATGATATCATAAATGGTTTACTTATGACTTTATATTACCCGTTCTTTTGTAAATTTGATGTAAAAGCAACGATTTGGTTAAAATTGTTTCATTTATTGTACGTGTTTTGACTTGTTGTTCTTGATATTATTCCTTATATCATGATTTAATTAATTACATGATGTAAAAAATGATTTATATATAAAATATATTCATCATATACATATATATATATGATAGATCGATAAATGTAATGAAATACAGTGTTTATGGAGACGGTAGGTCGTACGTACGCATGAACGTTGTTTTTGTTTCCTTATTGAATTGAATGGAATTAAGTAGATGACATACATATATATATACATAAATCCAGTATCATTATTATTTCATATATTTCGTTATTATTCATTATATATACTTTATAATCATTCATGAATGGTTAACATGGAGAATGAATCTCATCGCGTCGTGGAGACGGTAGTCCGTACATATGCACGAGCGATGATATCATTCCCATGATCGTGTAATTCTATTTAAGTGTATGTATAATATTTCAGAATCAATATCACTTTAATATAATAATATATAGTTATTTTTTTACACCATTATACCCATCCAAGTAAGGTGGTGGTCGAAAAAATATTACACCACGGCGTGGAGACGATATTCTGTATGTATGCATGCGCGGTGATTTTGTTTTCTGTAGGATGGATAAAAGGTGAAATAGGGTTGTTTCATATTTATAATAACATATCAGTATATAATTAATACTTATGTTATAACTTTATAATGATACAACTAAAGAATAAGAAGTATAATAAGAAAGAAAATTGAGAAAATCGGAAGAAGAGATTACCTTTTGTTCGACGCACCTCCTTTAAGATTCATCTTAAGGAAGTAGAGTTGGTCTTTTAAGAATACCAGAACCTCTATAATTTTTGTAGGGAAGTGGATAAGAGAAATGGGCAGGGTTTTTTCGAGCATCAAGGATAAAAAGGGTGTGAAGAGAAGAGGGAAGGGGTGCCCATTTTATAAGGGAGGAGAGGGGCACCTTTAAAAAACGTAAAATATTATTTTATAATAAGATCATATTCAGTTTCTAATAGCTCAAAATTGATTTATTTCTAAGATAATGTGGGTATTGGTCGAAATCCTATCAACCAATAGGTTTTAGACAAGCTTAGGATACTATTTTAACCTTATCATTTAGATTTAACTCTAAGTTAAATAATTTAACCTTTACCGCGTCTTCTTGTTTTCTTACACTATATAGTTAATAAACATTCTATGAAAAGTCAAACGAACCCCAATTTGTTCCCTATTAATATATATAACCTTATATAAGTCATTTGGATGAACCTTATATTTTTAGGAATATAATAACAATTAATAATATAATATTTTTTTAAAAACTATTGTATGTCAATTTTGACACTATTTGGTAATTGATTTTTGTGAAAATTATAATAGAATGATTAGTTCAAAAAAACTAAATTAAGTCAATAATAACATGTCTTATTAACATAGAAAATTAGTGTAATTCATAAAAATTCTAAAATTACATTTATTTGGGTATTTATAACATCAATTATGTTAATATTTCATTAATAAGGTAATTACCGCATCATCATTGAGTCATAAATAAATTAAATTATAGAAAGTCTAAAAATTATAAAAAAAATACCATTATGTACCAAATCGTTTTAAATTTATAATGAATATTTAAAGCCAAATTTTTATTATGTATAACCCTATATTAAAAATGTTTTAGTTATGAAACTTTGATTTTAACTATTTAATTCTTCTTTAAATAATATAATAATTAATGTCATAATCTAATCCAAGTAGACCTAAAGGGTAAAATTTTATCCATAAGGTTGTTTTAGGTCTAACTAAACTTATCCAATAGAATTAGGACATGTGTTAGGGTAACAATAATATCATTTTTACCCTTAATTACCCTATTTACTTTTAATCATGGTAAAAAAAGTAAAAAGTTACTATTCACCAAAAATTATTTTTATTGTATTGAACCACATTTTACTCCATGATATTAACCGTGTCTCTCAAATTTTCAAAATTTCACTAACAGAAGCGGTAAAATTAAGTTTTATGTAAATTTTCAAATTCTTCTAAAAGGTGGGTAAAAGACGGTGAAAAGTTCAATAAATTTTTTATATATCTAAAATTATTATAAAATGGCTCCAATGAATTACATTGAAATTATATATGTATTATCTATCAATTTTGACCTAAAATAAATTTAAATAAAATAAATAATTATTTAAATAAAAGTCGGTTTTTAAATAGTAACCCAGTGTTTTCACTATTCATCAAAAATTGAAAGTTTTCAGAAAAATAACAAAAATTCACCCAAGGATAATTTAAATATTCAGAATCCAAAAATGAAGTCCATTTTGAAAAATAAAATTTTAAAAATTTTAAAAATTGGGTATTACTATTCATAACTACTAGTTCAAAATAATATTATAATAATATATCGTTTAGTGAAATTTGGTATTGTGTACTATGCACACTATCGAGGAAGGTCTTGATTGCATGTAATGAAATCCATGTCAGGGATTCATGTAGTGAAAGCTATGTTTGGTGTTGCGTATAACATAATCAAAACTTATTTCATTTATACATTAAACAAAATCTATACTTAATGTTGTGTAAAATAATTTCCACAAAACGAACTTGAAATTGTGTGTAACACGAGCCAAGAATAGTGTTGTGTATACTGCAAGATAATACGGTATAGCGTATAGTACAAGTTAATTTTTTTGTAGCATATAACACAAGACATCAATGAAATTAAAAAGAATAATTCTCATAAAATCTCGGGTTGTTACATTCTACCCCCTTAAAATGAATTTCTCCCTCAAAATTCTTCAGGGTTATAAATCATTTACTACTTGAAAGTTTCGTTCATAGAAACCCACATCGTAAAAGGAATACTAAAACTTAATTTTTTTTAAAGTAAGGTACGAAATGTAACGGTTACCCATATTAACTCATCACTGGGTTTCCACATAGGAGAACATAGGTGGAAATATGGATATGGAAGAACAATATATCCATCATTTTCTGATGGAGAGTGGTAGTGAACATGGATATAAAAAAGACAACAATCACAAACCCATAAATTTGTGATTATTTAAGGTACCATCTGATTCATCGGATATAAGGACACTAGGAAAAACAATTGTATTCAAGATCATTTCCCTAAAGTTGAATAATTGTTGAATTAAAAGAAATACTTACATGATTTTGGTATAATCTTACTGTTGTTTATGCCTTGAACAATTTCCACATCATCTCTTAAAGAAATGAAGTTGAAATTGTCTTTCGTGAAGTGTTAGCAGATCATGTGATATAATGATGGGTCATTCCATATGTCTCAAACAAAAGGTTATCAAAAGTTATCAAATATACATAAGTCCAACTATGGTGAGGTTAATCGTATATGATTCCAAAAATGGACTTATACTTCATCTATAGTACTGCTTAATAAAACTAGTTTCTACAAACTAGGGACTTCCTGTAGGCCAGTGGTAGGAAATTAAGTCTTTTCTCACTTCAGTTGTGGGTTTGATTCCCACAGCCTTGTCCGACGCGATGGGTTGTCGCCCATCCTGCAGGTTGTCCCTTTTTCTAAAACTACATTATAATAACATTCCTGCAATAAAATAGAAAACATTTCTAGCCTTAAACAATACTATATTATATCTAACTTAATTCATTTCAATGTTTAGGCTTATCTAAAATACTTATGTCCAATCTCATAGTATAAAAAAAATTACTAGAAATGTCATCTACTAATCATGTGAATACCATCATTTATCCCCCATATATCATACGATAAATCTTGTTGGTCACATTCCACACATGTGAATACCTTAATCATGTATTCTCTTGAAATATGAATACCCATTGAACTTTAGTGAAAACATGAATTTTGTCAAAATTTAACACTTTCCACATACCAAAATCCCAGAATTTCTATATACTCAACCCATGATATAACATTGTCCGTATATCAGTCATGAGATCATTTCATTTTTTCTTTATCCCTTCATTATGTGCATATCATCTTCTTTCCAAAAATATTTCAATCACTTTTCATGGTTTCTGGTACCATATAATTATTGAAAACCAATACATAGATATTCCAAAATTCCACGATACCATAAATCAGATTCCATGATAGTATTTTGAAATCCCCTTACATAAAAACTTAATCAGTACAAAACCTCATTTTCATACTCAACATCACAAATATTGATCGCATGTGACTTCCCTATATCCTTTTCCTTAATTGGTTGATCACGTTGATCATCATTAACCCTTGTATTAGGTCATTGATTATTATAATTCCCCATTTTCTTGCACTTGAAGCATTGAAGTGTTGGTGGTGCGTTCTCTGCAGTCTTTTCTTTATTCACATTATTAGAAACCCTTTTTCCATTACTTCGACACTCAGCTGCTCGATAACCTTCTTTTCCACAATTAAAACATTTCCTAATCCCTTTAAGAAAATCTCCACCATGCTTCTTTCCACACTTTGAGCATAAAGAAATATTCATCTTCTTTTCACCATTATTTTGATATTTCTCCTTGAACTCCATCTTTCATTTCTTGTCAAAACCATGAGATGGATATGTTACACCAACTTCCAGTTCTACCTTGATATCACAACGCACAATTTCTTCATAGCTACTGAAGTCTATTATAGTTAATTCCCTTAGAAGACTTGGTTTTAAGCCACTGAAAAATCAATCAACTTTACTTTCAGGTTGGATGATAAAACCAGATGCATACCTTGAAAGTCTTGTAAAATTCGCTTCGTATATACCGACAGATTCATCATCATTCTTCTTAAGCTTATGGAACTCCTTTTCCATCTTTGTTTGAAGAATACGACGGAAGTACTTACTAAAAAACACGTTCTTGAACTTGTCTCATTCCATGGATTCAATTTCATCTTGGGGCCTTGTATTCTTAATTAGAGTCCACCACTGGTCTGCTTCACCTTCTAAACGGTAAACACCTAGAATAACTTTATCATGTTTCGAACAGCGAATTATAGAAAATATCTTTTCAATGGTACTGATCCATTGTTCATCAACAAGTGGATTAGAAGACGCATTGAAAGAATGTAGATGTTGCCTCATGAAGGACTCAATAGAATATTGATCCCTTATATGATAATTTGGAAATCCATAATGATTCATAGCTTGTGTAAGTATAGAAATAATATTTTATCACTTTATCTCCCATCACATTTGGTTTTTCAGGAGGAAAATCATTGCATTGTTCATTACATTGATCAACACGGTTTCTTCGGGTTCCAGCCATCGTCTAAAACCCAAAAAGAATAGTGTGAGAGGCAAAAATCATGCAAGAGAAAACAACATAATAAAGGGTGAGTACCTTCCACATATAACATCTTAGGGTTAATTATAATATTTTTACTATAATTCTAGGACTATAAACTATACTTATACTTAACCTTAGGGACATCCCTAGACATACCTTAGAAATATCTCTAGGATCTCATGAAAGTTTTCACATCCTATTTTCCAAAGGTTAACTAAACCTTTCCTCTGATACCAACTGTAGAGACCCAAAGCATGAAGTACATGTATATTACATTACTTTTGTGGAATACTTAATGAATAACAAAAACAGACACGAAAGGACCGTAATAGTTCAGTGTCTTTGGAAACTCGGAAAATAATCTTCTAATCCTGGTGAAAGATCTTCAACATCTCCCATAAAGATCTTCCCCTTCTATTTTCTTACCTAAACCATTTCTTTAAATCCTGGGTAAAATAAAACATAAAAAAAGGGTGAGATCAAATGCCCAGTTGGGGTAAAAAAAGAGAACATAAAACCATCCATAATCATTTGAATCAAAAAACTTGAACGTAAAATCTAAACATCAACATCTTGACCAAAGAAATGAATCTTGGAAGTATGTAAGGCATATATCATAAAGGAACATCAATCATGATAAAATAGTATGGGAATAAAACATGTAATTTTGGAAACCTTAAGCACATGTTATGATTTCCAATGTAGCCGAGGAATTTCTTCCAAGACAATCTTAGTGGACAAAGTCCCTTTCTGAATTGAGTTCACTCCTCGTTCCAGTCCTGTATTACTGAACCGGTTTAACTTGTCATTCCATCCATGTATATCTCATGAGATATAAATCTTTACCCAATTAATTTAAGGGAGATATAGATCCCACCCATCTAATAATGAAATCATTCTTACTTATGCCACAAAATAAACATAAAACATTCATCATAACCCAAAGAATAAAATGGGTTTCATAAAAATCATAACATAATCCATATAAAACAAATGGATATAATTTAAACATAAGAGAATTAAAACCATGTAAATCATAGAGACATTATACTTGAAACATAAACATATTAAATAATGCCATTTTAGATGGAAAATAGTTTTTATAAAACACTTCAAATGAATTCTTGAGGAAAATATCCTTTATTCTTCAAAATCATTTTATTTTCAAAAAATGCAATGAAATTTTAAAATAAAAGGGTTTTGCTGAAAATAATCATGAAATATTGTATTGGAAGCTTCATGAAAATGAGAAGTTATGAAATAGTAAAAATCCGTTCACCCTGTATAAGTTAAAAATAACATTCTTCTTGTACTTTTTTTGGAAAAAGTCAAAAAGTTACTCATGTGGTAAACAAAAGTAAAATTCCTTTAATAACATGCGGTAAAATTAAAAAATTGTTAAAAGGCCATTAAAAATACATGAATTTTTTTTTAGAAAATAGGGACATTTATGATAACAAAAACCCCAGTAAATACTTACGAATAACAATCTCGGATAAGAACGAGATTGGAATAGTTATCCCTTACCTTATGTCTGATATGTTTTGTATGTGTCCGAACCTCTTGTATAATGATTTAAATAATTTAATTGACTTATTATAGAATCATATTAATTTTTATTATATCATATATGGTTTAGTTGTGACTTTATATTACCCTTTCTTTTGTAAATTCGATGTAAAAGCACCGATTTGGGTAAAATTGTTTCATTTATTGTACGTGTTTCGACTTTTTGTTCTTGATATTATTACATATATCCTAGTTTACTTAATTCCATAATGTAAAACATGATTTATATATAATATATATTCAGAATATACATATATATATATGATAGATCGATAAATGGAATGAAATACACCGTTCATGGAGACGGTAGGCCGTACGTACGCATGAACGTTGTTTTCGTTTCCTTATTGAATTGACTGGAATTAATTATATGACATACATATATATATACATAAATCACGTATCATTATAATTTCATATATTTCATTATTATTCATTATATATACTTTATAATCATTCATGAATGGTTAACATGGAGAATAAATCTCATCGCATCGTGGAGACAGTAGTCCGTACGTACGCACGAGTGATGATATCATTCCCCTGATCGTGGAATTGTATATAAGTGTATGTATAATATTTCAGAATCAATATAACTTTACAATAATCATATATAGTTATTTATTTACACCATTATACCCATCCTAGTAAGGTGGTGGTCGAAAACAGAATACACCACGGCGTGGAGACGGTATTTCGTATGTACGCACGCGCGGTGATTTCATTTTCTGTAGGATGGATAGAAGGTGAAATAGGGTTGTTTCATATTTATAATAACATATCAGTATATAATTTATAATTATGTTATTACTTTATAATGAGGAAACTAATTAATAAGAAGTATAAGAAATAAGAAACTTGAGAAAATCGGAAGAAGATATTACCTCTTCTTCGATGCACCTCCTTTAAGATTCCTCTTAAGGAAGTAGAGTTGGTCTTTTGAGAAGACCAGAACCTCCAGAATGTTTCTAGGGAAGTTTATAAGATAAATGGTCTGGTTTTTGACAATATTACAGGCTCAAAAGGGTGTGAAGAGAAGAGTTAAGGGGTTCCCTTTTTATAAGGGAGGAGAGGGGCACCTTAAGAAAACTTAAAATATTATTTTATAATAAAGTCATATTCGGTTTTTAATAGGTCCAAATTGATTTATTTCGAAGATAAGGTGGGTATGAGTCTAAATACTCTCAACCAATAGGTTGTAGACAAGTTTAGGATACAATTTTAACCTTATCATTTAGATTTAACTCTAAGTTAAATAATTTAACCTTTACCATGTCTTCTTGTTTTCTTACACTATGTGGTAAAAAACATACTATAACAAGCCACAAAAAACCCAAGTGGTTCATTATTAATATATATAACCTTATCTAAGTCATTTGGCCGAACTTTATATTTTTAGGAATAGAATAACAATTAATAATATAATTTTTTTTTAAAAAAACTATTTTATGTCAATTTTGACACTATTTGGTAATTGATTTTTGTGAAAATTATAACAGAATTATTAGTTCCAAAAAAGTTGATTAAATCCATAATAACATGTCATATTAACATATAAAATTAGTGTAATTCATAAAAAGTCTAAAATTACATTTATTTGGGTATTTATAACATCAATTATGTTAATATTTCATTAATAAGATAATTACTGCATCATCATTGTGTCATAAATAAATTAAATTATTTAATTTCTAAAAATTATAAATAAAATATAAATATTTAGGAAATCATTTTATCTTTTTACTTAATATTTATAGTCGAATTTATATTAGGTATAACCCTATATTAAAAATATTTTAGTTATTAAACATTTATTTTAACTATTTTAATTCTTCTTTAAATAATATAATAATAAATGTCCTAATCTAATCCAAGTAGACCTAAAGGGTAATATTTTATCCCTAAGGTTGTTTTAGGTCGAACTAAACTTATACAATAGAATTAATACATGTGTTAGGGTAATAATAATATCATTTTTACCCTTAATTACCCTATTTACTTTTAACCGTGGAAAAAAAGTAAAAAGTTACTATTCACAAAAAAATATTTTTATCTTATTGAACCAAATTTTACTCTTTGGTATTAACCATGTCTCTGGGATTTTTGAAATTCCACTCACAGAAGCGGTAAAATTAAGTTTTATGTAAATTTTGAAATTCTCCTAGGAGGTGGGTAAAAGACGGTGAAAAGTTCAATAAAATTTTTATATATCTAAATTTATTATAAAACAACTCCAGTGAATTACATTGAAATTATATAGGTATTATGTATCAATTTTCACCTAAAATAAATTTAAATAAAATAAATAATTATTTAAATAAAATTCGTTTTTTAAATAGTAACCCAGTGTTTTCACTTTTCATCAAAAATTGAAAGTTTTCAAAAAATACCGAAAATTCACCCTAGGATAATTTCGATATTCCGAATCCAAAAATGAATTCCATTTTAAAAAATAAAATTTATAAAATTTTAAAAAGTGGGTATTACTATTCATAACAGCTAGTTCATAATAATATTATAATAATATATCGTTTAGTGAAATTTGGTATTGCGTACTACACATGCTATCAAGGAAGGTCTTGATTGCATGTAATGCAAGCCAAGTCTGGGATGTGTGTACTGAAAGATCCGTTTGGTGTTGCGTATAACATAATCAAACCTTATTTCATTTATACATTAAAAAAAATCTATACTTAATGTTGCGTAAAATAATTTCCAAAAAACGAACTTGAAATTGTGTGTAACACGAACCAAGAATAGTGTTGCGTATACTGCAAGTTAATATGGTGTTGCGTATAGTACAAGATAATTTTGGTGTACCGTATAACACAAGACATCAATGAAATTAAAAAAGAATAATTCTCATAAAATCTCAGGTTGTTACAGTTATTCACCAAGGTATCGTGAAACTTGTCATTTCTAGAGATTAATTCCTTACCCAATCCATTGGAGCACTATCAGGGTGCACCCTTAATATTTCATTACTTTCATGTGATCCACATAGGTCATAATCAAACATTTCATAAATAACCCATATAGAATAAAAGAAATGGGTTTCATTTCAAAATCGTGACATTTAAAAAGTTCTTAAAAATAAGATCATTACATCATTTATAACCCATGGAAATGGAATAAGAGTTATATGTATGTCCATTATAGAATAAAATATATCCTTTTTATGTATTTATAAAAACCCATAGAAACCAAATAGGTTTGGGTATTCACATAAATAAACAAGGTAATTTTTTGAGAAAAATAGATAGAAATTTTGAGATGAAATTTCTACAGCATAACGGCTATATAACATGGTTTTGGAAAATAATAAAAAGAGACGGTACAAGGGTAACAAACTCATAAATAACTCATATTAAAATATAAATATAGAATAACATGGATATAAGAACATGGTATGGATATTTTAATGACATACCACAAGAAAAGGAAACTTGAAAGGAAAAAAAACTTATATGCGATTTCTTTTATGAGAAATTTAGCAGCCTAACAGTGTCACTTAAAAATTCTGAAAACAAATTGATGAGAGAGGAAAGGATCTCTCAAAAATTAGATATGAAATGGATAGAAATGAGAACTTATAAGAACATACCCTCAATATAAAGATATGGAAACTATAAGACACAACATAAATGAATTCATGACTTAAAAGAGGAGGGTGAAAGGATCCCTTACCTTGAAGAGTAACTTCGAAAGCGTGAAGGTCGGGACCTTGGGAGGCCTGAGGGAACCTTGGGAAGACTCCTTGGGAGGTAAGGATACCATAAATTCATTGAGGATGATTTTGGAATGAAATGAATGAGGTAAATGGCTTGGTATTTATAGGGAAAGTGAGTGAATAAATTATTAATTTCTAAGGGACACCTCATCATATGTATTTGAAAAATCATGTGTAACATCCCGGTTCCGGAAGCCACCCAAAGGTTCCCCATACCCGGTTGGTCACATGGCCTCAAGCACATTTCCCCAAACACCAGAGGCTGTTGACTAGTAGTGAGGGCCTTAGGTGTGATAGTGGGGAAACTATGCCCTAATTGGTAGAGTACACAGCGGAAGAGAAAATAGTAAACAATAGCGGGAGTAGTAAACAATCCATACACAAGTGAATAGTGGAAGACTAAATATGATAAATTTCCGGATCACACACACATATATATATAATGATGCATGATACATATATCTAGGAAAGTAGCCAAACAAGTCACAATTCTGAATAAAATACTAAACCAAAGTACAAAAGAAAAATAGATAAGAAACTCCTCATCATCGCAAGCCTCGGCTTGGTCCCATGCTCTCCTGCTCTAATGCAATCAAGTACCAGAAGTCAAAGGGTATTTTCCCTTGTCTGTACCTGCAGCAATATAATCTTCTTGTGCCCAAAAGCATGACCCAAACAGAGTGTGAGACTAAATCCCTATAGCAACCACCCGAAGATCTATGACTAACAATCAATGAGAATATGGAAGGTAATAGTATAGTAAGAAATAAACAGTAAACAGTAAACAGGATGATACACAACAGCAAACAATCCAAAGATCAATAAGAAACAGTGAAGAAAACTGCTAACCACAAATAGGAATCCCTCTCGGAAGTACTCACAACCATCCCCTCTAGTCCTATACAAGAAGTACCAATAACCCTCTGGGAAATACACTCAGACCAACCCCTCTGGTTTGATCATACAAAATTATAAGACTCTCTGAGGAAGTACGCTCAGTTAATTTCTCTTATAGTCTAAGGTAGTTAGGGACTCTCTGAGGAAGATCACGCGATCTAATCCCCTTATAGCCTCAAGGTCCAGATACTCTCTGAGGAAGCTCACTCGATCAATTCCTCTTATAGCCTCAGGTCAATCATAGAATCTCTGAGGAAGCTCACTCAGTCAATTCCTCCTATAGCCTGGAATGGTTTAAGCAAATTCAAACAAAACACATACTCTCCGAGGAAGCTCACTCTGTCTACCCCCGTATAGTCTATAAAGCTCAAGAGTCTGTGAGGAATCTCACTCGGTCTATCCTCCTATAGTCTATAATATCCAAGACTCCTTGGGAAGCTCACTCGGTCTATCCCCTATTGTCTATAATCTCTAGGACTCTCTGAGGAAGCTCACTCAGTCTATCCCCTTATAGTCTATAGCACCATGTTCTCACGGCCCCGTGGAAATTAGTTCATAATAATTCTATAAGGACAAAGTAAACCTACAGAGCTACTTGGCTAACTAGTCTATAGCATAACAAGCATGTCATGGAACAACACTCCATCCTACAGTCACAAGGCATGGAAAACAGGTATAACAACCAAAGGCTGAACAAGACCAAAACGTCATAAACAGAACAAGGCATGGTAAAACATCCAAGAATATAAATTATCCTTATACATAGAAAAATTACCTCTACACAATCTTACAAGAAAGGCAGGAAAACAACAGGGAAAATAGTTAACACGAAATACCCCATTCAAGGTTATTGGTGAAAATTGCATATAAAACTCAAAGACATTGAACAAAAATGCACAAACCACCTACCTCGGTGCTAGGAGATTTATATACTTGAACCATGATGCTTGAATCTCCTTAGAACGTCGTAGATCTATGAAAACACAAAAAAACGTTTAACCCACGATAACTTGAAAAAGAGGAGGAATTGGAAAAATGTACTCTAGAAGAAGAGCGAGCTTACCACTGCGGTTCCAACGCAATTGATGGTGATCAATTTGGAGAATGGACGGAGGCATGGAGGCTCAGAGAATATTTGGCGATGTATGGCTTCTCTTGGTCGAACGGGGCCTAGAAGAAGACGATTATGGTGGTCAGACGCGAGCCTAGTCCGTTTAATGAAAAAAAGAAAGTACACGGTGTGCAATTTTTGAATACACAGTGTGTACTAGGATTTTCCATACTCCACTTTAAAAGGCCTCTACATCACCTCGCACTACCCTATGTGTGGCCTAGACACGGTCAGCTCACGGCCTCTTGTGGAAACAATGTACACAACGTGTACTTATAATGTACACGGCGTGTACTTCAAAAATTTCCAGAAACTTCTATTTTATCAAAAAATCCATAAAAAAGAAAAACATACCTGAAAAGAAGGTTTGGGTTCTTAAAAACTTCCCCCCTTAAAGAAATTCATCCCAAAATTTCCCCAGAATGGCGTAGAAGAAGAAACCCCAAACAGCTCCAGCCACTACGATCATACATCATCCTCCTTCTCCTAAGTCTCATCATGTACTTGCCAGTGCTGACATAGCACTTGTACTAGAGGAACAGACCGACCACAGAGAACCTTCATACTGCGATCGACAATCTGGATATGATGCTCCTCAAACGATGCATCTACTTCGAGCTCAACCTCCTCAGGTTGAAAGACATGAGACGGGTCTGAAAAGTAACGTCGGATCTGAGAAACGTGGAAGACGTTGTGCATAGCCCGATACCTCTGAGGTAACTACAACCGATAGGCAACCGGCCGAACTCTCTCCAACACATCAAACTGCCTGACATACAGTGGTGAAAGCTTTCTCTGTCTATGAATCCCCTTGTGTCCCAACCTCAGTGCGAAACATAGGAAAACTTGGTCTCCAACCTCGAACTCCAGAGGTCAACTCCGCTGACCAACATAAGACTTCTATCGATACTATGTTGTAGCCATCCTCTTCCTAACCAACTCTATATTCTCTGTGGTCTCCTGGACAAGACAAGGTCCCAGCAAAGCTGCCTCTCCTACCTCCATCCAACACAAGGGTGATCGGCATGGCCTACCGTACAAAGCCTCGTAAGGTGTCATCTAAATAATCGCCTGAAAAATGTTGTTGTAGGCGAGCTCCACAAGAAGGATATGCTTCTCCCAAGAACCTCCAATGTACAGAATGTATGCTCAGAGCATATCCTCAAGCACCTAAATCCTACACTCAGATTGGCCATTTGTCTAGGGATGGTATGTTGTACTCAAAAGTACATGTGTTCCAAAAGCCTTCTGAAGCCCCTGCCAGAACCGATAAGTAAAGCACACATCTCTGTCTAAAACAATGATGTGTGGAACTCCATGTAGACATACAATCTCTCGGATGTACAACCATCCCATATCATCAACAATGAAGGTCTCCTTGATCCTCAAGAAGTGAGAAACCATCATAAGTCTTTCGATGACAACCCAAATAGCATCATTCCATTGAGGTGACCTCAGTATCCCGATCACGAATTCCATCGCGACATCGTTCCACTTCCACTACAGAATGGGTAACTGCTACAAAAGACATGTTGGCCGCTGATGCTCCGGTTTCACCTGTTGACAAGTGGAACACCTAATGAAATAACTAGAAACATCTCTCTTCATACCTGACCACCAATACTGGAAGTGTAGAACATGATACATCATGGTGACGCCAGGATGAACATCACAAAATGAGGAATGAAAATCCCATATCAGCTCCTCGCATATGTCTGCTGGCACCCATACGCGTCCCTAGAAATGCAAGAACTCATCCTCACTCACTGTCCATCCAGGAAGAGGGTCCTCTCCGGACACATTCTTTTGTAGAACTAGGCCTTCTAAGTTTGGTAGCTACCTCATTCGTACCTGATCAAAAAGTTTAGAGGTAACAGCTACAGAATATAGAAAGGTTTTCCCCTGTCTGTCGTGCACCTCCAAATGCATCTCAGAGAATATATCCCTAAGATGCCACTAACTGGTGGCCTCATGAACTGCCTGTATCTGAGTTCTCCTACTCAACGTATCAGCCGCTGCGTTTCCCTTTCCCAGTGTATAGGAAAGATCAAAGTCAAAGGACTGAAGACACTCGACCCATCTGCACTCTCTCAAATTCAGATCGTGTTGAGTGAAGATGTACTTGAGACTCTTATGGTCGGTAAACACCACAAAGTGTTATCCTAGAAAATAATGTCTCCAACAGCATAAGGCATGAACAACAGCTATCAACTCCAGGTCGTACGTCTGGTAATTCTTCTCGTGTGGCCTCAACTGTCGAGACCCGTACACAACGACTCCATTTCCTTGCAGAATCACAGCTCCCGGCCCGATAACTAAAGCAACACAGTAGACCGTATAGCTCTTTCCTAGCTTTGGAAAGACTTGTATCATTGCTGACGTCAACCTCCCTTTCAGCTTCTGAAAGGCTGCCTCATAGAAATCTAACCATAAGAACTTTTCCCCTTTCATGGTCAGACCTGTCAGTGGTGCTGCTAGGCGTGAAACGTCCTGTATGAAATGCCTATAATATCCAGCCAGCCCTAGAAAACTCTGCACCTCAAAGTCATTCTTCAGCATCTCCCAGGAAACTACAGCTCTCACTTTCTCTAGGTCTACTGATACCCCTGTCTCTGAGATAACATGACCCAAGAAGTGAATTTGATCCATCCAAAAGTGGGATTTCGAGATATTATCATATAACTGAAGCTCTCTCAGTGTACTCAGAACGATCTCAAGATGGGTGGCATGGTCATGTTGAGTGTAAGATTACACCAAGTGTCATCCATGAAAACCACCAAGAAGGAATCCAAGTATGGATGGAACACTTGGTTCATCAGTGCCATGAAAACTGCAGGCACGTTCATGGGACTGAACGGCATAACGATATACTTGTATAGACCATACCTACTCCGGAAAGCTATAAGAGGTATATCAAGTGGTCTAACGTACAACTGATGATAATCGAATCTTAAGTCATTCTATGAGAACACTCAGGCTCCTTGAAGCTGATAAAAAAGATCATTGATCCTCGGCAAGGGATATAGGTTCCTAATAGTCAACTGGTTTAGCCTCTAATAATCCACACAAACCCTGAGGGTGCTATCTTCCTTCTTCGCAAATAGAAAAGGTGAACCCCAAGGAGAAGTATTGTGTCTGATGAAACACTTTTCCTGCAACTCCTCCAACTGCTTCTTGAGCTCCTACAACTCAGGTGTAGCCATCCTATAAAGAGGAATTGAAACTGGTGCCGCTCCTGGCACGAGCTCAATCGAGAATCCTACCTCACTCTCCAGAGGAAGACCTAAAAATTCCTCTAGAAAGACATCTCTGAAATGATCCACCACAAGAGAGAAGTCTAATTGTGAACTCCCCTGGTCATCCAGATAAAGACTAGTAATCTGGGTTGTAACTCCCCCTATCCCATGATGCTCGGGTCCTGCTTGACTCTCCTGGACATCCCACTCACCTCTATGATGAAAGGATCCACCCCCTGGTGATACGAAACTCACCATGCGGTTCTTCCTTCTCTCAGTAAGAGGAACACTGACTATGGATATCAAACCACCTGAGCTCACTACTCCAGAATCCCTCAGATTGCGCTATATGATCAGTGTCTGGTTGACGATAGAGGATATCAAAGTCAACCTGAAGATATTCACCTGTGAGCGGTTGTCATGCCTTAGACCATCCTTGAACTTCCCTGCAAGGAACAACTCATTTCCTGCTGAAATCGGCGTGAAATGCTGCAGCTCGATAAAGCGAGACGATTACACCATAACAAAAAGAGTACCCTGCTCCAGACTCATAAACTCCCAGGCTCGATCGGCCCTCAAGGTCTCTAGGTAA
This sequence comes from Viscum album, assembly GCA_963277665.1. NCBI lineage: Eukaryota > Viridiplantae > Streptophyta > Magnoliopsida > Santalales > Viscaceae > Viscum > Viscum album. The sequence continues at coordinate 1,542,668,772 of OY728153.1, read as the reverse complement.
AAGTAATCATAGAAGATGCACCAAAACTCATCACAAGTCATACTCTTTTGGTTCCATAACTATGAGATCACCTCCCACCACCTCTTGGAGGATTCTTGAAGCATATAGTTAGAGAGCTTCACCCGCTTCTCTGGAGGTATATCCAGATGCACGAAAATTGTCAGTGTGGCCTCTAGCCATGACTCTACAACCTGAGGTCCTCCATCCTTTGAGAAATTAGGAGGATGTTGCTACTGGAAAACCCATGTAAACTCTTACATCGATGGGGCAGGAGGCGGTGCTCCATGGAAGGTATGCATCATCCTCAAAAAGTCTTCCCTAAACTGTGTATCGGCGCCTACAACTGGTATAACTGCTGGTGCCAAGACTGGAATAATTGGAGGATCAATAGGAGGTCTCTAATCATCCATATCTGGTGTCTGATCACCATCTGGAAGCTGATGTACAACCGGAGTACATCTCAGTGGCATAACTCTTAAAGGTCAAAAGCACACCTTAGTTCAGGATTATCAAAGACTGAGAACACAAATATACAATACGGGAACTGGAGAAAGAAACATTCATGTTTTTCAAAATAATACTACACGAAATGTATAAAAACTACATGACATGTTCTTTTAAGTCATTCACACGGGCGTGTAGTTCTGCCATAACTGGTCATGTAACGCCCCAACCACACGGTGTGTTGTCCCCACACACAGCGTGTACCTTAACTCTATTCCCCTGCCTGAGTTTCCTTACACGGCTAACCCACACGGTCCTCTTAATCCTAGAATACATGGAATGTTCCCTAGGGGAACGACGTGTACTAGACAATTTTTCAAGAACCCATGTTGTTAGTTACATGGCCGGCTACATGGTTCACTCTTATATGGCGTACTACCTGAGAACATAGCGTGTACTTGAAGGATTTCCCCAACCCGTGTTGTTCGTGACATGGTCGGGTACTTAGGTTACATGGAATGGCGTGTGATAATAGGACATGGTGTGTAAAGTCAAAGATTCATCCATTCGTGTCATTAGCCACACGGGTAGACAAACGGTCAATACAACACAGCGTGTACGTACCATACATAGCGTGTTCCTGAAGATTTTTTACAACCCCGTGTTTCTTCCCACACAGTCAGTGACACGGTTTAAAAATTACGTGGTGTGTATTAGTAAATTACACATCATGTATAATGGGTTTTTCCAGGTAGTAGCTCAGAAACTACTCGAAAGCCCAGAAAACATAGAAAAACAAGCATGAAGGTGCCAAATTCCAATCTGTGAGGGCCCATACTCCCCGCGAATCAAATCTTGACATATTCTACATATCATATTCAAGGGAAACAAGTCAATGATCCACCAAGTTATGATTCATGTGGGCCCAAAACACCTCAAGACCCAAAGTCTGGCTTCCATTTAAGCAAAGTACTATACAAACAAATCCTCTATCAAAGAGTAGAGATTCTATCGAAGCATCAATCACAGCAGCATGCATAATCTACACAACATCTATCACAACAAAATGCAATCTCTAATGCATCCTAGATGGAATGGAAAGAATGCATGGCCTGTGATTTCTAAAAAGTGCATATATTATGCATGAGATGGCATACCCTCATCTCATCGGGTTGCGACAGAAATAAAACCGCAATAACAATAATGGTCACAGCACAAGGCATGTGAGTCACCCAACGGTGAAATAAATTCAACTGTAAAAGTGAAAACCAGTAAAACTGCAATAAATAAGGTATTATGGATTTTCTATGTACACGGGTTAGCTACTCTCAGGCACAACTTATTACCAAGTACCTATTCTGTCCTATCCTTGGCTATAGGCTCCAAATAGTAAGTCTAGAGAAAAGAGTTCCTTTGATACCACTCTGTAATGTATTGGTTTCGAAAGCCACCCAGAGGCGCCCCATACCCGGTTGGTCACATGGCCTCAAGCGCATTTCCCCAAACTCCAGGGGGTACTAACTAGCAGCGAGGGCTTTGGGTGTGATAGTGGGGAAACGATTCCCTCATTGGTAGAGTACACAGTGGAAGAGAAAACAATAAATAATATCAAAAGCAGTAAACAATCCATACACAAGTGAATAGTGGAAGACTAAATATGATAAACAGCTAGAGCACACACACACACGCACATATATATGAAATGATGCATGATACATATATCTAGGAAAGCAGCCAAAAAATCACAATAATGAATACAATACTAAACCAAAGTACAAAAGAAAAATAGATATGCAACTCCTCAGCATCGCAAGCCTCGGCTTGGTCCCATGCTCTACTGCTCCAATGAAATCAAGTACCTGAAGTCGAAGGTCTCTTTCCCTTTTCTATACCTGCAGTAATATAATTTGTTAGGGTCAAAAAGCATGACCCCAATAGGGTGTAAGACTAAATCCTTGTAGGAAACCACCCAAAGATCTGTTCCTAATAGTCAATGATCATATGGCAGGTAATAGTACAGTAAGCAGTAAATAGTAAACAGTAAACAGGAAGATACACAAGAGAAAACAATCAACATATCAATATGAAATGGTGAAGCAAACCGCTAACCATAAACAGGAATCCCTCTAGGAAGTACTCACAGCCATCCCCTCTGGTCCTATCGAAGAAGTACCGACAACCCGCTGGGCAGTACACTCAGCCTAACCCATATGGTTTAGTCAAATGAAATTATAAGACTCTATGAGGAAGCACGCTCAGTCAATTCCCCTTATAGTCTAAGGTAGTCAGGGACTCTCTGTGGAAGATCACGTGGTCTAATACCCTTCTTTCCCCAAGGTCTAGAGACTCTCTAAGGAATCTCACTCAGTAAATTCCTCTTATAGCCTCAGGTCGATCACCGTCTCTCTGAGGAAGCACACTCTGTCAATTCCTCCAATAGCTAGAATGGTTTAAGGAAATTCAAACAAAACATAGACTCTCTGAGGAAGCTCACTTGGTCCACCCCCCGTATAGTCTATAAAGCTCAAGACTCTCTGAGGAAGCTCACTTGTTCTATCCTCTTGTAGTCTATAATATCCAAGAATCTTTGGGAAGCTCACTCAGTCTATCCCCTATAGTCTATAATGTCCAATACTCTCTGAGGAAGCTTACTCGGTCTATCCCCTTATAGTCTATAGCACCATGTTCTCACGGCCCTGTGCCAGTCAGTGCATAATAATCCAATAAGGCCAAAGTAAAATAACAGAGATACATGGCTAACCAATATATATCATAATAATCATGTCAAGGAAAATAAATCCATCCTACGGTTAGAAGGCACAGAAAACAGGTATAATGGCCAAAGGCTGAACAAGACCAAAAGGTCTTAAATAGAACAAGGCATGGTAAAACATCCAAGAATAGAAATTATCCTTATACATAGCCAAATTACCTCTACAAAAGAATACAGGAAAGTAAGGAAAAAAATAGGGGCAAAACAGTAAACATGCAATACCTCGTTCAAGGGTATTGGTGGAAATTGCACATGAAACTCAAAGACTTTGAACAGAAAGGCACAAACCACCTACCTTGGTGCTAGGAGATCAATATACTTGAACCATGGGGATTGAATCTCCTTAGAACGTCGTAGATCTATAAAAATGAACAAAACATTCAACCCATGATAACTTCCAAAAGAGGAGGAATCGGAAAACGATGCTCTAGAAGAAGGTATGGATTACCGATGTGGTTCCAACACAATCGACGACGGTCGATTCGGAGAACGGATGGAGACACGGGGGCTCAGAGATGTTCTGGCGCCGTACAGCTTCTCTTGATCGAACAAGACCTAGAAGAAGACAATTCAGGCAGTCAGACACGAGCCTGGTCCATTTAATGAAAAAAAATAAAGTACACGACGTGTACTTTTTGAATACATAGCGTGTACTAGGCTTTTCCGTACTCTTCTTTTAGCAGCCTCTACATCACCCCACACGGTCGTGTGTGTGGCCCAGACATGGAAAGCACACAGCCTCACATGGTATCTAAGTATATGGAATGTACTTATAAAGTACACGGCATGTACTTCAAAAATTTCCAAAAACACCTCTTTTCTCAATAACTCTAGAAAAAGGAAAAACATACCTGAAAAGAAGGTCTAGGTTCTTACACCATGGGCTTGCCCATAGTATTTTCCCATGGTATTGGCCACTTGGGACACCTCATAGCATATCTCACCATTCATAAGTCGACCATAAAGCTTACATAATTATTACATCATTAATGATGTCATTAAACACCAGAAACTCAAAACTTCTTTTTTTACTATTCACCGAAAATTCAATTATTTCAGACAAAACCCAAAAAATCACCCTAACCTAATATCGATGCTCTAAAATCAAAAATGAAGTACATTTCATGAAAATAATTTTCTAAATATTTTTAATTTAATTTTTAAATAAAATCATTAATTATTCAAAAAATACAACTTTAAAATTATAACTTATTTTGTAACACCTTAAAAAATTAATCAAGGTCCCATAAAATTATCGTATAACCATAAGAAAATAAAGTAAAAATTTGTGATTAAATTTTATGAAAATAAATTTCCATTTTAAATTATTAAATTAATTATAAAATTGTAAATAAAATATTTATGGCATACAAAAGTACCAAAACTTAAACTATGATCGTTTTTTTACTTTTAAGATGTCTAAATTGTATTTATACATTCATGGGTGAAATCTCTATTTTTTTGGTCAAATTACTATTCATTACTATTCATTACTATTCATATGGGTATGTTACTATTCCTACATTACTATTCACTGAAAACCAAGTTGATCTTATTAGACTCTAAATTTCTCACTGATCACAACTATAGAAGACCATTTTTTGAAAATAATTTCACATTATTAATTTTTTAACGAATAAAAAAATATTTTCAAACACAATTTTTTCCTAAATTCATCAATAATAAACATCATGTATTTATCCAGATATTTGAAATTCACAATCTTTTCCATAAGAAGAAATAACAATTTTATTTATATAAAAGGATTACACAAAGCAGTTAAGGTCTCATTACATAGCCTCATATTACACCAGCATAGGACTGAAGTGTTAGGTGTGCTACGGTGATAGAATCTTGGGGTGGCTTGGAAAACATTGCCTAAGTAGTGATTTCTATTAGCTTGAACTTCTCCCTTAGGCGATTACGTTCAAGCTTCATATATTGAAGTTCGGCTTGGGCCGGGTCCAGAACAAATCCCAGTGATGCTACCTCCTTCCCAAGCTCCGACAGATAGGCTTCATATAGCTTGAGTCTACTAGAAGAGGTCATTCAATCTTCTTTTTGTATTAATTAACCAAGATAACCATATTTATAAAAATACAACGTTAAGATTATAGTTTCCAATGGTCATATTGACCAACGGTCATATAATAGTCAAAACACAACAGTCACATTTTAATTATACCCACAAAATTAAGAAAAAATATAATTAAAATGTTTGGGTCGTTACATAAGAGGTATGATTTCATGTCCATGTAATTTATGAAAGAGTTGTTTTAGTGGATCCAGAAAAGATGGAAGTTGTTATCTTTTGGAAACCACCAAAGAATGTCTTTGAGATATAGTGTTTTCTTGGTCAAGATGGTTGTTACCAATGCATTGTTCATGAATTATCAGGACTATCATCACTTATTAAAACATTTATATATAATGTTATTCCATTCCAATACTAAGAGGAATTCCAAAATTATTTTTAAGAGCTAAATATTCACCTTGCATTTGCAGCGACCTTGATTTTTTCAGAGTGAGGACAAGGGTAAGCTATGTATAGTGATGCTTGAGGATAAGGGTTTTTGTTTTTTCTCATGAAAGGAGACCATGTTGTTTCCTATTTTTCAATTAATTTATGAGTGTATGAGAAGAACTACCCAAAACATGATTTGGAGTTAGCATTAGTCATCCATTGTTAGAAGAATTGGTGTCATTACCTATTTGGTGAGAAATTTATTATGTTTACAGATCATAAGATCTTAAAACATATTTTATCACAAATGGATTTGAATCTAAGAAAAATAATATGGTTTAAGTATCTCTAAATATTTGACTTTGACTTTATATTTACATAGATAATAAGTAATTCGACGATCAATGCATTTAGCATAAAGTCATATGTTTAGTTGGAAAAGTGGATTCAGATGAGTGGTAGTGGATGTTAGTCCTAGAAGCTATGCATATGGAATGTGAAGACCGAGTTTATGTTGCGTTCTTATTACCAATTTCAATGGTTCATGATATTTTAAAGACCACTAATTAGGCACAAATGTCTGATTCAGAATGCGTTGAAATGTGTTCAAAACTCAATGGTTGGGAGACCATTAAGTGATGGAAGTTAGATGATAGTTCAGTTTTTTGGTTCGGAAATTGGATGGTAATACCTATGAGTTGTTAGTAAAAAATTATTCATGCTTACCCCAACCCAAGTTGGGGTTTTATACCGGAATATAGAAGATGTACAAGGTCTTGAATGCGCACTTTTGGTGTATTTTCATAAAATTGAATGTGGATAATTTTATTTCAATATGATTAACTTGTCAATATGTTAAGGAATATAATCAGTGGCCAGTAGGTATGATACAGTCCTTACATATCCCTGCTTGGAAATGGGAGAACATAGCTATGGATTTCATAATAGGTCTCCCAAGAACAGTTCAGAAACACGATTCCATATGAGTGATAGTGGATCGATTCACAAATTCATCTCATTTCATTCATATTTTTGAATATCATATGGTGGAGGACTTGTCAAAAATCTATATCTGGGATGTTTTAAAGAGGAATGAAATACCAGTTTCAATCATATGAGATAGAGATATGGGGTTAACATCTCATTTCTAGCAATACTTACAGAAATTAATTGGGAAACAGGTGACCATGAGTATAGAGTATAATCCTTAGATGGATGGAAAATATAAAGGTCTGATTAAAACACTAGAATACATGTTTCGGCTTGTGTAATAGATTTTTTTCGCTCATAGGAATTGAAAATTATATTATAAAAGTTCTCCTATAAAAATGTTAGCTGGACTTGATACAAAAGGATCTGTTTGAAGCATTGTATGGGTGTCCTTGTCATTCTATACTATATTGGGTAGAATTACGTTATACATCACTATTTGGGTTGATCCTTGACCAAGAAATAATAGAGAAAATTCAGTTGATCAGGAAACATATAGAAACAACACATAGTCATCAAAAATCGTATGTGGATCATCGTCAACGGTCGTTGTCCTTCATAGTGAGTGATCATCTTTTCTTGATGATCTCTAAATGGAATAGAAATTATCATTTTAGGAAATAGAAAATGTTACCTCCTCTATACAGATGCCCTTCTAAGATACTAAAATTTTTTGAGGAAGAGGAATATCATTTGGAATTTCCAGTATGGTTTAGTGTGATGCATAATGTGAACCAGGTATCTCAATTTAAAATGTATTAGCCTAATCCTAACCATGCTATCAAATGGGATCATGTTCACATATAGTTGGATAATTCGTTGATGAAAATTCCATTTCGGATTGTGGATAATTAATAGAAATTATTTTATGAAAAAACATCAGTCTAGTATAGGTTTTATGGAAACAAGGTTAGATCCAGGAAGAGACTTGGGAAATCGAAAAGGAAATGAAACAGAAATTAATGGAATAGTTTTTGTGACATAATTATTTTCTACTTTATGGGGATGTAAATACCAATAGTTGGGGGAATATAGCACCCCAGCTTTAAATAATGTATCCATTTATTTATGATTTCTAAGAATTTAAAGTATATGGGTGATGTTTGGGAGAGTTTGGAAAACATTTTGAGTTGTGTTGGGGATTATATAGGTGTGGGCTTGGTGCATGGTTTGGAAAAACCATGCAACACCTCTCGGAAATGATGTGTATGGAGATAGGGGAAAAGGGTAAAGTGCACAGGTGGCACACGGGTTTCCCAAACCGTCTGTCCAACATGCAGTATTTGTGCACTTTGTAAAAGGGGATGTGGATTTTTGAGGCATTGGATTCGGCATGGGTGGTGCATAGTTTAAAAATCATGTGATCCAACCACGAGAGGTCTCCCTTAAGGTATAGGTAGGAGCACAATTACTGCATTATTTTCCTAAATGTGTTAAAACATGCGTAGGTCAAAAGATAGATCCTAAAATTATGGATATAATGTATTTTCACCTCTAAATGCTTCATTTTTTTCCAAAGTGGCCCTAACTCATGATTTTATCCTCTAAAAGGTTGTAAAACCTCTCCCCATTGAATTAGAGGAGATTTGGAGCCATTATATGGTCCATTGAAGACCTAATATTATAGTATGTGATCATTCTTGGTCGTTTTCGGTATTTTACCTTTGATATAATTATCCCTCTATCATTTTTTCTTAGATATGGGCCCATTTCTTGTTGATATAAGTTATTGGATTCTAAATATGTTTAGATTTGGATTCCAGTATTGGAAATCCAATTTATACCAACAATTCTTTCCCAACGGTTTTGAGAAATTGTTGGAATAAAGAACCTATACAAATAGTTCTATGAAACCATTGGTATTCATTAATATAAGTTGGTTTTTACAATGGTTTTAGTAAGATGTAGGAAAAAACCACCTCAATACCTAATGGTTTATAAGAACCATTGGGATAAACCAACCTAAAATGCCTCTGCTCGCGACACTCCTCCCATCCCGGCCCGACTTCCCCTCACGTCATTCCCCACTTCTCCATCGCTACAGCACCGCTCCTCTCCTCTCCATCCCAACTCCTCCTTTCCGCAGCTCCAATACTGAACCCCCTCACCACCGCTCTCATCCCCCTCACTGCCGCTCTCATCCCCCTCGTTCTCCCCTCATCCCATTCTAACTCCCCCTCACCGCTCACCGCTCGTCATCGCTCACAAATCCCCCTCCCTATCCTCATCTAGTCAAGCATCTCCTCTAAGGTCACACCCCCCCTAGGTCGATAATTACATTACCCGACACGAATCCCCCCTAGGTTGAGCTTTCCCTCACCCAATGAAAATTACATGTAGGTCGAGAAGTTCAGCATCCCCTTTGTTCGGGTATCCTTCCTAGATCGAGAATCCCCTCTGGTTGGTCATCCCATTTTAATTTTTTATGATTCAGGTATTATTTGGCAGCAAGTCCCAAATATTCTTCTGGTATGGTTAATTTATTCATTATTTAGTTTGAGTTTTATCGATTCAATTTGTATCATTTCATATTATTTCATTTATCTGTGAGATTTGATTGATTTTGGTTTTCTCAAAACAAAAAAATATTAATCATTGTAGTATTTATAGATATAGATCAATGGAATTTCTCATAGAAGATACCACTATAACATTATTTCTTTTCAATTTAGGTAAACAATATATGATGTGTTTCTAGTTTCATAAATAATATCACATTCTATGTGAAATAATTTGGAGCTCATAAAAATGTTAAGAATGTTTTATGTGAATGATTATTCATACCATTGATGCTTTGTGGATTTAGTTGTCATGTGAATAGAGTTTTATAATTTTCAAATGAAAATCTTATCTAATGCATACTGTTTTAATATGTACATGATGCATGTGAAGGGAAATTGGTTTATGGATAAATGTGTTGTTCTTTTTCGATTCACAGATAGTTGATTGGAAAACCATATTTTATTAAATTATAAAGTTTTATCTGGATGCAAAGTTCCCTATAAATATGGCATTAACTCATGGGAAATGTGTTGAATCTTTTTTAGAACACTGACTAAGGCTTTTTTCTACTAGAGCACTTTTCTATGTAGCTCAAAAGTGTCTTATTTTCTTTGCTCTTTCTTATTTATCATAGTCTAAACATGTTTATGTTGAGGAATAATGGTTTTTTCTTATTTCACATGTTTATTATTGTTTTAAAATTGCATATTCACTTGAGAAATTAGATAACTCTCAATGTTTTCTATTTTTTGGTTTATCGTTTTATAACTCATAGGACTATATGATCAAACAATCTTTATTATCATGTTTAAACATCTTTATAGGTGTGGATCCATTTTTAGCAACTGATTTAGAACTTGATAAATTTGGATCTTTTCCCTTACCACTAATCAAATGATTTTGACAAGGAATCAAATTCATATATATTATATCTCCTTGAACAACATAAATACACCTTAAAAAAACTTCTTCAACTACTTTTTATTTTCCTTATGAAATCTCTTAGGATCTTCTTCTGAAATGTCAACTACTAATCCAATTCTACTATCTCTTTCTAGGAAGGATTCCATTTTCAGATAAAATTTTCTATCATAAACTTTGTAGATATTTATTTGTATTTTAATTTAGTATATCCACAAACCATTTTATATTTTATTGAAAATCCACTTTATGGGTAAGTGGGAACCAAGAAAAACATCCTTTAGCATCAAGGCACACCCTCACAAATTTTTAAATAGTCTTTGATGTAGCATTTCCAATTGGAATAGAAGCATATTTTCCATGCTAAAATCCCATGATGATCATTTCTCTTCCATGACCACTTGGGAGTGTCTTTAAAAATTTTTCTTCAGTTTACACCTTAAGGTAGACTTTTTTCTTTTTTCCTACTTATTCAATCATGGACGCCTTTTATCATTAACATATGCCTCATTTTTAGGGGGTGTCCAGGGGGTGGGGGTGTCTAAGGGGGATGGGGGAGGTTGTCTAGGGGTGGGGGTTGTCCATGGGGTGGGGGGCTATCCAGGGGGGTTCGGGGCTGTCCAAGTGAGTAGGAGTGTCCAAGTGGGTGTGGGTTGTCTAGGGGGTGGGGGCTATCCATGCGGGTGGGGTGTCCATGGGGTGGGGGTGTCCATGGGGTGGGGTGTCTAGGGGGTGGTGGTTGTCCTGGGGTTGGGGGATGTTCATGGTGGTGGGGGTGTCCAGGGGGGTGGGGTGTCTAGGGGTGGGGGTGTCTAAGGGGTGGGGTGTTGTCCAGGGGGTGGGGGTTGTCCAGGGGGTTGGGGGATGTCCAACGGTGTATGGGTCTCTAAGGGGATGGGGGTGTCTAGGGGGTATGGGTGGGGCTATCTAGGGGGTGGGGGCTGTCCAGGGGGTTGGGGGATGTCCAAGGGGGTTGGGGGTGTCCAAGGGTGTAGGGGGTGTCCATGGGGTAGGGTGTCTAGGGGATGAGGGCTGTCCATGGGGTGGGGGTGTCCAGGGGATGGGGTGGTGTCTAGGGGGTGGGGTTGTCCAGGGGGTTGGGGTGTCCAGGGGGTGGGGTTATCCAAGGTGTGGGGGTGTCCATAGGGGTGTGTTGTGTCCAGGGGTGGGGGCTGTCCAGGGGGTTGGGGGGCTATCTAAGGGGGTCAGGGGTGTCCAGGGGTCGAGGTGTCTATGGGTTGGTGGTTGTCCTTGGGGGTTGGGGGGGGGGGGGTTGTCCAAGGGGGTTGGGGTGTCTAGGGGTGGGGGTGTCTAGGGGTGGGGGATGTCTAGAGGGGGTTGTACATCGGGGTGGGGTGTCCAAGGGGTGTGGGTCCAGGTGGTGGGGTGGTGTCCAGGGGGAGTGGGGGTTGTCCAGGGGGTTGGGGGCTGTCCCAGGGTTGGGGGTGTCTAGGGGTGGTCGGGATGTTCCGGTGGTGGGGTGGTGTCCAGGGGGGTTGGGGTTGTCCAGGGGGTTGTAGTAAAAAATCCTTGATCTTCAAATTGACATTATACTAATCTTCTAAGATTCTATAATTTCCACTAATCTGACTTTGATCCTCTTTTCTAGGGTGTATCATGGTTCTTTCAGGTCCACCTCAGACGTGATTTGGCATCTACTATCGAAGGCAAAGTAGTTTGGATTATCTTGGTTCATATGCCGCCATTTTCCACCATTTTACGTTCGTTTATTCTTCCCTCTTTGTTTGGACCAATTTAATTTGGGGATTTTGGTGATTTATGTGCCCATGAAAAATCTATATTAGGTATGAATTTATTAAATAAGACTACTTTACATCCTTCCCCTCTTATGATTTTTCTTATATGTTATCATTCATTTCAATGTAGTTTTTATTCCAGATATGAAACTAATGGATATAATTATTAATATAGATTGAATAATTATTTTTAATTACATGATCGACTAGAATCTAAATGATTGAAATTGTCCAATATAATATAAACAAAAATAAGACAAACTAAATATAATGGAAATGTCCCAAACAAAATTTTATCAAACAAAATCAAACTAAGCTGAAACTCACGCCAAAATGATTATATACCATTAATAGCAAGAGTAATTGTTAATTCATAGGAATGTACTATTTGACATTATCGTTTTCATAGGTATGTTTTAGTTTAGTTTTTATTTTATTTTCTTTATCACATTGGCAACATAGGTCTTCTATTGATTTCTATGGATAGAGGGTAGTTATATTCTACGAAGGGGTCCATAATGGGTTTAGATTGATTAAGTCCTCTAACATTGATCTGAGGTAAGATTCTATGGTTAATATTGGTCTCTCACCTCATGTATTTGGGGATTTCAGTGCTTTTACTCCATATTATGTTTTTGGTAGGGCTTTGGATCATTTCATGTTGGTTCGGGTGGATTTGGTTCTTTGCTGCCAATCTAGGTATGGATTTAATGTCATTAGTTGGTTCATCACTGGTTATTTAGCATCCTTTATTTGTTTTAAGGTTCCTAATATCCTTTTTGTAGTGTGTTTATCCTTGCTCATTGGTTTTTGAGTCGCCAAGTCTTGGGCGAATCCCTTATGGGTGCATAGGTAAGTAAGTATATATGTGTGGGTTCCCACGTTATGTGTATAGTCACCCATGGTAGTGATTATGAACGTCTCGGGATAGGTGTTCCCATGTATATATATATGTGCATATGTAGGAGAATGGAGACTGATATATGCATATAATCATATGTGAAAGGATTCATTTTCACATACTCATGGCCATGCGGGTTTGTGCATAGGGGCTAGGTGTCCTTGCATGTGTGTGAAGTTTCATATACCCAGTGAGAGAGAAACATCTTTCAGTTAGAAAGATCCAAGAGCCGAAGTGGATGACTTGGTTACATCTTGAGGTAGGGTCCCTCTTCTAGCCTCTTTAATTCAAGCATGCTTTAAATTAAATTTAGCTTCCTTCTTAATTCTACTTAATTATATTGAATTGCATTTCTTGAATAATTGTTATTTAATATAATTGTTTCATTTGATAAATAAAGTCATGTTTTTATAATAAAACCCCTCCAACGGAGGTGCGCTATCTGCAAAAACTAGCAATGATTGTTATGTTGATCTAGTTTCATAACATATTGCCTTTGATTTGTGCTGAATGAGTTTTAGAATAAATGTTAAATATAATTAAATGAATTGTGTGATAAGTCAATGCCATGATTTTATAATAATACCCCTCCAACAGAGGTGCATTTTCTTCTAAACCAAAGAATAGTGATGGTTATTTGTATCATGTTTAGGGGAGATACCTACACAACATTGTAAAATCTCGTTATTCTATATTGATATAGAATCCTCATGTGATCTACACCATTCTTAGTTGTGAATGAAAATGGATAACACACACATATATATATCTCTATTTTAGTAGTATTATCATCTGAAAAAAACTTAATTTTATATTAATAAACCATGTGGATGCATACAGTCATACATCAACTAATTTCCAATCAATATGATCCAAATAAAAAAATATTCAATAGGCTCTATTTCCATCCTCGATCACCACCTAATATCATCACCTTCAATCCCTGTTGAGCTACTCCATCCTAATCTAGTACATAATCTTTTCTTAATGTGTAGGATAGAGTCATGTATCCAAGACCTAGATGAAGAATTATCACTCAATATAGGTCATCAATCAACTCCCAACATCAACCATACTACTAAAGGTAGTGTCTCATACCACTATATATCACATACCAACCATCTCATTCAAAAAACATCCATGTTAATACATTATGATCAATGTATACCCATAATCTATAATAATACGATATTACCCATGGTAGGTCTAATATCAAATTCCAAATTCTCCATTATCACTCATGGTTGGGTTTATCTATAACCTTATCATTAAAGGTGGCGGAATTATCTTGACCACTACCTTATCAATCTTGATAGGGTTATATATCATGTTATAATATGATAACTACATTATCACTCGAGTAAGGGTCCTTACAAAACCTTATCACTCAAGGTGTTGTCATTACTTAGGATATATCACTATACATGTTAGAATTTGTCACCCAACATGTGTATGAAATAACAACAAGGGAATTTGGTCCATATCATAGCTCACCAGATAGGTACAAGGTTCTAGTCACTTGGGACCTATACCCCCATATAAAAAATGTCTCACCATCCAAGTGTAAAATTTCAGTCCTGTTGGTACTCATATATCTTACACTAGGGAATCCACTAGAGTCCTTGAGACTCAAATCAGTCTCATACCCAAAAAATAAATAATTACCTCATGATAACCTAAAATACTATATGATATTCTTGGAACTTTCCTTGAAGTCCAGTCTGTCTATGCTTACAAGTCCTCACCACCACACTAGTATATCCTCTCGATCACATAGTCTAGACTCATCTATCTAGGATTATCCCATGCCTCGATGCACATCTCATCATCTAACTAGACAAATATGATTATTCACCTCATGATTTTCCTAGTCACAAAATCACACCATGTCGAACCCATATACATTCTAATCTCGTCCACATGGGAGTCTTCTAGGATCCCTTGGACCCGTCCTAGTTGCTACTCACTGACCATAATAATACATATGTTAGACCACTCATATCGCAATCGATATCTTATCCACTTGGAGACCTAGTGACAGGGTGGTTTAATTTTCATAAAATCACTGAATAACCTTCTCTAATCCTACGTGGCTAGTGAACACCATATCTATAAGTCTAATATGTTAATATATTTCCTTCAATTTACCATACATCGAGCCCATGAATCTAATGGAACATAGTTATAATCAATACCTTGGAAGTCTATGACCTAATAATCATGTTAGTGTTTAAGGGTCTATAGAGGCTCTTAATACATTTTTTATACACATGGAATTAAAATGATTTTCTATGTTGATAATTCAAAATAAATATTTCCCATGATTCCCTAGAAAAAAAGTGGTTTCCTATTAATACAAAATAATTATAGTATGTTATCATAAGACTCCCTGAGATCTGCTATCTTTTAACCTAATGAAGATATATACTAGCGTAATTAATCAACTGAAGTAGTCCCCGCCTATGAAGCCTATCACAGTGCCTCTACCTTGGTACCAACATCATGTTTTTCCTACTCTACCACATCATGCAGCCTATATTATTCTACAACTATGTTATTTTCAATAGTAAACATGTATCATAAGTGGAAAAAATCCTATTGAATCCTATCAATTTCAACACTCCCGTCCTTGAATGAATTTTGGTGAGTCACTTATTCCATTTGATGTTGAGAGATTTTTTCTATGGAATTATTTTAATGTTGTATATCCAAACATGAAACATCCACTACTGATAGATTCAATTTAAAATCCCTATTCTCCTCCCTAATGGTGACCACATCCTTCACCCTTCCCTGTAGTACTTGATATTCAATCCCACTGAACTTAGGGTTTTGAACATGAACCAGAAGTGGTCCAAATGGTAATTGAGCTCTTTAAAGGGCCCCTCTAAGATCAATATTTATATCTCTCCCCACACTTTTCACCTAATTTTTTATTTAAATGTAGATTACTCTGAACCTTATCATAGTCCTAGTCAAGGAACATATATGTATTTAGGAAAAAGTTGGTGAGTGAGGGACTCATACTTGTATCCCTTGGTGTGTATGGTGTATAGATGGCTTCAATGGGAAGATATATTGAGGCCAAAGGATCTGGGATCTCTGATCCTTGAGGTATCATTTCAATAATTAATCACATAAGGCCTGTAAGACAATTCATATAAATAATGTTGTCAAATGAATAACAATTATTCTAACTGCTAAGAATTTACCTTTTTTAGTTAATGTAGTAGCTAGTTATTTCTCCTCAACCTTGACCCAAGGGATGATAGAAATGTGTTCCTATGTAGCGCATCATTGATGCAAAATGATTCCCCTTACACTAACACAATATGTTCAAGAATAATTCTTGGGACACCACCACCCAAAAGGGGTGGAAGCATAAACAAAGGTCATAAAATTTGATACAGACCTGATGGTACATTAAATTTAAATATAAATGCTTACCATCTCCCAGTGATGCCTCCATCCGATCTAGGTCTGTCGAAGAATAGTTACCCATATCAAGAGATTATATGATTTTCCACAGTCATGTCATGTCAAAAGTTATGAGGAATATTACACCCACATTAGAAATCAGTTTCTACCCTTCTTGGACCTCGGTCTTTTTATACTCTCTGACCCTATCCAAGCATGGGGCATGCTGAAGGGATGAAAGGTGTATCTTTATTAGCTATATAAGTTTTTTACCTCTTAAGGAATATGAAGAGAACTAACACAGTTAAGACGATCAGGAATAGATACTTAGGAATTTTATTATTAAAATCAAAAAATGCACAAATTTATGACTTTGGGTGAGGTTTCTTAGATGACTACCTCAAACTGCCCTTTATGAAAATGTATGGCTTGATTCCCACTATACATGATACGTAGTGATGTATATACATCATGTCATGGACCCATATATAAGCACAATTTTCATTCCATCCTAGATCTTAGGGACTGTGACAGACTCAAGTCGAGCCACTTCCCAGCCTAATTCTTAGATGATTCCCCTTCTTTCGAGTATCAACTATATCTGTGTGAGAGGTTCACCTAGTTTTTCTTGGCTGATAAGAACATACTAAATTCATACAAGTAATTATTTCCCACCATATTATTCTCCATAATTATATACATGATCACGATCTTTATAGAAATACACTAGTCCAAACACTATAACCTTAAAAGCTATGCACTCATACCTAAGGTGTTCCTAATATTCTCTAGGCTATGAAAGCATGCTAAGTTCATTTTCCCACTATTTATTTATTTTTTGTCTATACCCTTGTTCCTTGATTCCAGACCTTAAAAATTACACCCCTACACTCTAGGATATATGACCTTAAGGTTTATCCCCATTGGTTAAAGTTATAAGACCATAAACTAAGTTTTTTATTGATCACCCTTCATCTTACCACTAAATCATACCTAGATCCAATTTTTGTAAACCCTATCCACATGCTGGAAGGTGTAACCCTAAGATTACATGAATAATTCTTTAGCATCTGCAACATTGTCATGTCCTTCCCCAAGTCTATATCCATCAGGGTGTGCATGAATCAAGGAGTCACCACTGGACCTTAGGCATGCCTTCCCATACACTAGAGGATATCGATTAACAATGTGGTTCTTGGGTCGTACCATTGGAAGAATATAACCCATATCATAGTGCACATAAATAGTTTAAAATAAACCAATCAACATATATGATATAATCATTAGAGCACAAATGATAAAAAATAACTGAATTAAAATTAAATACATAAAAACTAACACACACTGGTCTCCCACCAGATTGGCCCCATATATAAATAAATGAATATAAAAGGAAAAAATAGACTCCAATCCATCCTTGAGTCTCACATAATCTCAATAAACAAACCATCTAAAATGATCCATCATTATCATGTAATAATGATCCTTTACCCAATTTAATCATATATGCAAGTAATAATTCTTCTCGAAGTCCAAACTGTCATGGCCTCCCAAGGATTGTGAGAGTACAACATAGTAGGGAACCAATAATATAGTTTGATACATAATTAGTAAATGTGTGTTTGTTCATGTGATATTCTTACATAAATAAATTTATAAACTATTTAATATAAATAAATAAATAACTATTGATCCTCAAGCTCTAATGTGACACTTGTGATTAACCATGCCTACTTTGTCTTATGTTGAAGTGTCTTTGAGCATGCCGTGAAACGGTTCCAACTAGTATATAATTTAAAACCAATTAACATCCTATTCATAAAATCCAATATCAAATTAGTATGTTCAAGAATTGTTTCCTAGGTGAATTTCCCTAGGAAATCTAATTGCAGAAAGCCCACAACCAATTCCCCCTAAGAAATAAAATACTATCAGGCACAATGGTATACTCGTAAACGTCCTGGGAACTGAAAAATCATATAGTATCATACAATTTCCATGATCCTAGGGAAATATAGTTTCAATGTCCACTGAGTCGATTCCAATACATCTTGGTAATTCCCACATCTCTAGTCACATCATCAAATCTAAGGTGATTACATAAGGAATTCCATAGTCATGAAGGTTGAATCCCAATATCCTAATAATTCAATAATAATAATGATCAAGGTTGAATCTCTGTATCCTAATAATTCTACACTAATCAGGATCATGGTTTAATCTTTACATCCTAAGAGTTTCTTTGTATTATTGTAGTGAATTTTTGTGTTTAATCACAGTGAGTTTTTGCATGTTTTCTATGTGACAGCAAGTGATTACAGTTAGTTTTTATGAGTTTTTATGTGTTTGCACTGAGTTTTATGTGTGTTTGCAGTGTGTTTTTGGGTGTATTCTTTTTGATTTCAAGTTTGGTGTGTGTTTTCTGTGTTTTTAGTGAGTTTTGGTGTGATTTCAGGTTGCTTTCGTGTTTTTTGTTTGCTGTGAGTTTTCAGTGTGATTGAAGGTTGCAGTTTTTGTGTGATTGTAGGTTGCAGTTTTTGTGTGTTTTCTGTGTATTTGCAGTGAGTTTTTTTGATTTTTTTTTTGTGTTTTCAGTGAGTTTTCTATGTGTTTTATGTGTGATTTCAAGTTGTGGGATGCTTACGTGTTTTCTGAATCCCAGTGTATTTGTGTGTGGTTGTAAGTTTTCAGCATGTTTCTATGTTTCCTAATTGAAGATTGTAGGTTTAAGGGCATTTGATTGTTGGTTGAATCCCTATTTTTACTGGTTCTGGCTGGATGGATGTGGTTACATGGAAGAGAGGTGGCTACTATTTTTTCTGAGATGTGGAAATACCAAGGGTTATATGAACCATTGGTAAACATATTGAAGAGTATACCTATATCACAAGGGTTTCAATGAAACTGTTGGAATAGAGTGTCTTGTAGGTGGTATACCAATAGTTCTTAAAGTATCGGTGCATACCCATACCACCCGACCAATGGAAATGGTTCATTGAACCATTGTAATAGGTGTATACCAACGGTTCACTGAACTGTTGGACTAGTTGTATAAATAGTATAAACCCATGGTTACTAAACATTGGGAAACAAATTACCACCAGTTTCAATAAACCATTAGTATTTTGAAAATATTGGCAACTATGCCAATTGTACAAGTTGGAACCGTTGGGATATGGCTATCCCCATGCCTCACAACCCAACAGTTTAGTGAACTATTGGAATAGAGTATCCCAACAGTTTTACATATTTTACCAACAGTTTGTAACCATTGGTATAAGATTATTTTATAGTAGTGTTGGTTTATGATTAGGGAAGTTATCTAAGGTGGGTTTGTGAAGAATTAACCTGGTTTCATTAGTGTTATTCTTGTCATTTATGGTTTTCACCAAAAATATCAAGGTAGGTGGATTCACTCTCGACTAATCCATTTGGAACTTGAAGGCATAGTTTCAAATTGGTTTAATTGCTTGATTTTTATTGTAAAGGTGAAATTGTGAAATAATTGTAATTTTTGTAAAAATAACTTTTGTTCCATGATTTTAAACTGATTTTTTAAATATGGATTTACTAGATTTTTGAAATGGATTCTTGGAAAGGTTTTAGATAAAAATGACGTTTTATTGAAATTATTTGAAATTGTTTAGTTGAAATGGTTTTGGAATACATGGTTTTTGTGTGATATCGTGACTTATGTGCTCCAGAATAAGGGACATGTAGAAGTGGGGTACTAGGGATGTGACCCAGGATTTGGGGCTTGTTTCAGTGGGAAAAAAGGTGATTGGATGAGATAACCCACAGGATTATAAAATTGTCAAACAAGCATGCTTGTGGGGGTGTGTTGAAAACCATGTAATGTGTATGAAAAAATAAAATATTAAATTATTTAAATAATTTTTTATGTTATTTCCATGGAAAAATATTTATATTGAACTTTGTTTATATTTTGATATAAACTATTTTGAAATTTTTTTTATATAAATGTAACAAACATGTTTTATCCTAATGGCATGAGTAGGGGGGTCATTGGCGAAAATCTAATGAGTTTCATTACTCACCACTACTTGGCACTTTATTTATTTTAAAGATATAATCTACTAGGATATGGGAAAATTTAAAGTATCACATGTCTTTTGTACTACTTTTTGATAATTGGGTTATTTGGTGGAGTTGGAGTATGTAGAAAGTGATGATTTGGAGTCATGTGATTGTCATGAGTTTTTAAAGTTTTCTTTCTAATGTTTAATTTTATGATAGATTTTATTCAGTTGTAGTACTCTTTGGTTGGTTAGGTATAAATGAAATGTTTGGGTTTTTTTCATTTTTATCATGCATCATGTACTGTTTTATTTGGTTAGGTTTATTGGTTGGTTGTTTATCTTAAAAGTTAAAATCATCCCCCAATTTGTAAATTAATCCCTTGGCATTTATTTCCATCCTTTACCATCTTGGGGATGTCTCTTAAGGAAATGTAACATCTCACTACCATCTCAAGCCAGTGAGAATGGGTTGGATGCTACATATTATATCGCATCCCAAATGATCAAACAGTTTAGTAGTTTTGTTAAACTAGATGCATATATGCTTCCCTTATTATATTTTAATATACAAATTAAAACATAAGTCTTTTATAGAATATCATTATACCCTATAGAATATATTGGTATATCATTCATAGTATACATGCAAACTACTAGAAAATTAACTTATATACATGGTTTTGAACTATGAGTATAGCCTATTAAATCATGGGTATAGGTTATACATGTAGTTTAGAGAAATATGGGAGATTATGTCATCAGTATGGCTCTAAGATATACCCACAGTTTTGAAATTCTATTTCTATGGTTATGAACCATGGGAATAAGTGTATTGGAAATATTCCTTTGTTTCAATAACCCTGTAACCATGGTTTTGAAACCATGTCCATTGGATTTAAAAAAATTCCCACCACCAGATTCAAACCCTGGCCAGCCACTATAGAATATATTTTCCTAACCACTACACCACATTTGATCATTGGTATAAAAGTATATATTTACTTAAATATTTTTTAAGACCTTTATATATATTGAAAATTTTGGAAATAAGTATTCTTACAAGCACTATTTTTCCTATACACGTATGCAGGAAATCTTTAGCCTCAGTTTACAAAAATTATGCCTATACGGATGACCTATAACAATTGTTATTTCAAAACCATGGGCATATGTTCCGAACCAAAACCTATACCCACTATATTTGGAATATTTTGGGTATAGGTTTGACCCATACCAATGGTTGTTTTAGAAATTGTGGGTATAGTTCTCGAACTAAATCCTATACTAAAGGTTTTTAAAAAACTATGGGTATAGTTCTTAATCAAAACCCTATGTGCATGGTTTTAGAAATATTGTGGTATAGGTCTAAAATAAACCCTATAACCATGGTTTTTGGAAATATAGGGGTATTGGGGTGACCTATACTCATAGTTGTTCTTTAAAAAAATGTGGGTATATCTTTTTCTCCATTAGTGCTACGATTCTCGGGAAAGGAAAAAAAATAAGAAACATCTTAAAATTTTTACTTTGAGTCTTCTCACCTCCAATGACTCTACACTATAATTTATTTCTAGAATATTTATAAACAAATCATATAATAGTTATTCTATCTACATCCATTCATCTGTTTTTCCAGATATCCAACATGCTTAAAAAGAGATTATAAAATTTTCAAATTGGATCATTTGAAAAAAAACATATCTTAATTTCTTGAGTACTTCAGGGAGTTACAATCCAATTATTGAATATTTGGATATCCCTAAACCTATAAAAGATATTAATATTTATTATATACAATGAAATGAAATTTCTCATGTGTTCTTTATATCTCCAATGAGCATTGATATTAACATATATGAATATACAAATAGAGATATTCTCATCTTGAAACCTGATCTGACTAGTAAAATCAATACTAGGGAGTGTTATAGAAATAATTGTGATGGGGCCTACACAATTTCATATTATTTGAGGGACTAAAAATTTCCCTAAATATCACTTTCTTCTATGCTAATTCTTTTGAGAATATGGAGTCAGATGATACCTCTACATAGGATGGTTCAATGTGCATGGTTGAACCTTGCCCCCGCATGCCATCTTTGCCTCAATGTTGATCAAAAAATTGATCACATGTTTGTTTTTAATTATTTTACATAAAAGATGAATAATTATATATATTATGTATTTGGATGAGTGATCATTGATAATTTTGAGTAACTGATGACATCCATCAATAAAGCTGTATATAGTGAGCAGGTTCTGACACTTATTATCTCTATTGCGGCTGCTGAAATTTCTTTTATATAGAAGCTATGAAATGGGATGGACTTTTAGAATCAGTCTGCCTCATTTCATGTTACAATTAGTTTAATCCACAGGGGATTCATGACTACCTCCAAGATACAAATAGTAACAATGAATAATGATTTTTCTTGACATGTTTGTCTTGAGATCTATTGGTGTTAATAGAAGGGTCAAGAATCTATTGGTGACCAAGTCTATTAGATGGATACCTACGATACCCAAATGGTTAAAAGATAATGATGATGGGGATACTTCAGGTACATTAGGGCCCTCAGTCTATTGTGGTATCTTCCACAATTATCGTGGCCTCCTTAACGGATGATTTTATCATTTAATTGGGAATGGAAATGTATATGAAGTTTAATTGTGGGTTGTGATCAAAGTAGTTATGTATTGTTTCTATCATGGATGGAAGGCCCACAAGATTGAATCTGATTCAAGTGTTGTAGTTAAAATTCTTAGATACAATTCCAAAAATATCTCTTCGAGGACTTTTCCATCTGGGATTGATTATCCTTGGCTTATAGATCATCATTTTCTAGATGTTACACATGTTTACTGAGAATAAAATCAGGTTGATGAAGTTCTTTACAAGAGAGAAACTATAGATTCCATCTTGAGATGGTCATTTTGGGTCCTAGATTTTTGTTCAGTTTTGGTTGAATCAGATGCAAGTGGTGATGTGTATACCCATATTTGTAAACCCCATTATAATGCTTCCCTAGATACATTTATTTTTTAACATAATTTTTTAGGAGCATACATGGATGCCTATGAAACCTTCTGATTAATTTGGAAAGCTAAATAATATAATACTAATTCCATTTACTCAAAAATATAAGAATGAAAATGAAATATGAGATAATATCATTACGAAAATTTCATGGAGAGTAATTTCTGAATTCTTATTGAATAAAATACTTAATTATGAGATATCATGATCTCAAGAATCATGATAGATTAACTACAAATATTGTTCCCAAGATAGTTTAAAATAGATGAGTAGGCATAAACTAGAAACCTCTTTAACTAAGGCTATCCAACTGATTCATCTCATGGTATTACAAAACCATCATGGGGAAATATATAACCGATCCCCATACCTATCTACATGTCCAATTTTTTCCTCATATATCCAATAACCAATTTAATTAATAAAAAATATTCATTGTCAACAAATATTTATATTGATTAAAGGAAACATATTTATCAATATTTCCATGGATTATAAAATAACATTAAATGTAGAACACCATATTTAAAAATGATATATTGTTTAAGAAATAAACATACCCATGTTGTAACACCCCAAGACTTTACAAAATTTTCATTTCTAAATAAACTTAATTTTATTTCTTTATTTCTTTTTACACAAAACCATGTTAATCTTACACTACACACAATGATTATTTCTTTTTCATTACAAAAAATGCCCAGTTTTACCGGGCAATAGTATATTAATAAAATATTATTATTTTATATGATATACAACTTTAATGTTAAATTAGAGGTTATGAATAGTATTGAAAAAATTATTAATTTTATATATTTTGTATAATTTTAACATTCTTCTTATGTGTTTCTTAGACATAATATAAGAACAAATTCAATTTTTTGGATAAAAGAATTATTTTTTAAAAATGTATTTTTGTCACCTGTTGATGGTGAACGCATTTTAAATAAAATATTTGACACATTTATTTATAAAATATAAAAAATAAAATTCTTTGGAAGCGTGACAAATAAATTTAGTTTTGATAAATTTTTGGTTATTTCCTAATAACTTTCATATTTTTATGAATAGTGAAAAATACAAAATTTTAATTGAAAACAACATTTTTAATCAAAATAATTTATAGTGTTAAATTATAAATTTGAATTGTTTCAAGGTATAATAAGATTATATTTTTACCATTTAATATAATTTAGTTCATTGGAATTATTTTCACATTAAAATTAGATACAAACATATGTCATTTTTTTGATGGTTTTTACATTTGAAAATCTTGTTTTCTTGTTTTATCAATGGGGATAATTTTAAATTAATTAATGCAAATTATTTGTTAAAAATTTTAAAAAAATGGATTCCATATTTTTAATTAGTGAGTTCATATTATGTTAATAGGTTTCTTTTGTTTTTAGGATATTATGAATAGTAACTTTAGTAATTCTTTTATTACTACAGTTAACGGTAAATGGAATAAATAAATGTAAAAATATTATAATAAACTTATCTTAACACCTGTAAAAAACTATTAGATGACTAAATTAGACCCTTATAATATATTTTTCAAAATGGAATCACATAATGGCAACTTTCCCATGAATATGATATTAATATTATTAAAATTTGTGAATGTGAAAAAATGTCACACTCTCATTTTAAATAAGTATATTAATTTTAATATATGGATAACCAAAAGATTAAATCATCTATATGTAGTATGTAGAAATTTAATATATTTACCTACACTATAAAAATTTATTTATAATTTTTAAACATTATATAATCACCATTAATGATGACTCAATATTGAAACAGAAATTTTTTTACTAATAGAAATATCAAATAAATGATATTAAAAATATTAAAAGAAATATATTTTGAATTAATTAAGGTGATACACGAATTTTTTAGGGTAAAATTACATTTTAGGATTATATTAAATGTTTTTTTAGAATCTTTCTTCTATGTGGATTTTATTTAAAATCAATGAAATGAGTAGTGTCAAAATTGACACTATTGATATTTTATAAAAATAACATTTTATTAAATTATTTAAAAGTCATAAGAAATTTAAAAATTTATAATTTATAATTATAAGGTCTAAAATTTAATTAAATATCCACATGTGATCAATTTACACCATATAAGTAAATATTTATAAACATTTAATATTTTGAATGTTACTACCACAATTAAAATTTAATAGATTAAATAAGGATAAATCAAAATGATAAGGATTAAAATAAATGAAAAACTTGTATAAATTTTATTTGTTGAGATTATATAGAAAAATTCTCATATAATATTTTCAATTATCCACTTTGGATCCATTTATATTTAAGATTTAATTTATATTAATTTAATAGTTTTGGAATTTGCAAAGGTGCCCCTCCCCTCTCTTATAAAACGACACCTCTCCTTCTCTTTTAATCACACCTCTAAAGCCTTTTGGTTCAGCCAATATCTAACCATTTCCTCTCCCAACTTTCCTAAATACATCCTATAGTCCATACATTGGGTAGGAATCCATCCTAAGGAGTCTTTTTGAACAAATAAAGAGGAGACACCTAAAAAAGAGGTAATTGTTTTTTCACCTCTTTCTATGTTCTTTTTTTCTTATACTTCCTCATTATATGTTGTTTCCATATCAAAAAAATAAATAAATTATCATCCATATAATGAGATGTTACTATAATTATGGGACAATCTTATAACTCTTTTTATCCATCCTATTAATAACAATATAACCATGCGTGTAAATGTACGGCTTATCGTCTCCATGTTGTGGTGTAATTTGTTATTCAACACTAAATTATTTAGATGGGTATAATGATGATTATAATGGATATAAATAATGAATATATCATTATATTGATTCTGTATAATTAATATATCATCCAATTCCATATCATTTAATGATCAAGGGAATGATACTTTCGTTCATGCGTACGTATAGCCTACCGTCTCCACAACGCGGTGAGATTCATTTTCTACAATAAACATTCAATAAATGTTATAAAATTTATATGATAATTAAAAATAATAATTATTAACTTAATGTAATTATTTATTTTAATAAAATATTTCTTATTCATAACAAACATGACTTACCTGAAAAAACATGAACCGGAAAAAAGTAGTTAACACCTTAAACAATGATAATACTGCAATATTATTACCAAAATAATATAAGAGGGTCATATATGATATAATAAATATGGATATGGTTCCGGTATAATTTATTAACATGTTTTACCGATTATATATGAGGCTAACTCACCATCTTAAAAAGAAAAGTATAAGGTAAGGGTTAATTTAACAATCTCTTTATTATCTGAGATTGCTTATACAAAGGTATCTACTAGGACATCCTTATCATAAATATCCATGTTTATTAAAATGTAATTCAAAATATTATTTATAATTGTATAAAATAATTTTTACCCATGTTTTACATTTTACAAAAACTTTTTGAAAGGAATCTTTATGTCATTTTCCAAATGATCTACTTTATAACCTTTTCGAAAAATTAAGGAAAAATTTGTTTCTAACTAATATTTTGAAAGTGGATATTTTCCACCATTATGATTCCTTAACATTTTAAATTTTTTCTTACAATATTATAATATTATTTTAAATAGAAATTATTTCTTTTATAATTGTGCGGCTACTAAATGATTTCAAGGTAAAAAAGAAATATTTCCCTCAAAGAGTTTTCTTGGATTTATTAAATTATTTTCATCTATGTCAACATAATTTGTTGAATTTTATGATTATTTTAGGTTGACATGTGATGATAAAATCTTCTATCTTTTATTGAAGGGTTTATGATATATTTAAAAGTGGATATTATATTTTTATACCATTCATGGTTTATTGTTAAAGTATTAACATTTTCTATGCTGGTTTTATATGATTGTTTATGTTATGTTACACCATTTTCATAAGAGGAATGCATTGGACTTAAAAAGTGACGTGTGGGGCATACTTTATCCCCTCAATGAATCGGTAGGTATCATGAGACAAACTAGTGTCTTGGAACATGGCCTTGATGGTATGGTAATGGTTTGGGAACAAGGCCTTGATGGTATGGTTATGATGTCTGAGGTTATGTATTTCCTCGTTATGCGATTAGTTAGTAATATTTCATTTGATAATTCGAATTGTATAATATTCATGTAAAATTTTAAATAACATTATTTGATTTATTATTTCCATATTGTGATGAATATTATGTTTAAAAGTTTTTGTTTCAGTTTTATACCTTTACTTAAAAGTTTATGCTTATTTATGATATCTTTTGCTATATTATTTATCCTTACTGAGCATCTGAGATCATCTCCTTCTTATGTTTCATTTTTCACCATGATGTCAATAATTATATTATTATTGACATTCAGTGATATTATAATGGATATGAGTGTTTTCAAATGGGATAATTTGTTTCTTTTCATT
This sequence comes from Viscum album, assembly GCA_963277665.1. Classification (NCBI taxonomy): domain Eukaryota; kingdom Viridiplantae; phylum Streptophyta; class Magnoliopsida; order Santalales; family Viscaceae; genus Viscum; species Viscum album. Next base: position 1,542,641,077 of record OY728153.1, on the reverse strand, counting down.
TCAAGATATAATGTAAAACTTATATTTGTATCTAGTATTTCCAAGGCTACTAAATTGATCAGTCCTTAAGGATTTGATTTTCTTATGATCTTTCCAATGTAATAAAATAATGCACTGACTCTAGTAAACTGGTTTTGGGTCATTACATTTGGTATCAAATTAAGTTTATTACAAACCATTGAAACTAGATTTAGAGAAAAAAACATGATTAGGGAACATTACCCTAAGATTGACATTCAGGGTATGTATAAAAGAACATCCTAGAATTTTTGTAATATAGAGATTATATGGGTATTCTTAGAAAATAAATCCTTATCTGGATTCTACAAGTGGATTTTTTTCTAGAATAGATGTATTTAGCGGTGAAAATTCTAACAAGGTGTTCTAAGCATTACTCGGGGTAAGATGATACATGACAACGAGCCTTATTTGGCACCTGGTTTTACACTCCTGGAAGATATGATTAGGAAAATTCACATTTTATTTACAAAATATTATAAAGGATTTATGAGTAAATATGTCTCCAAAGAAATCATTTATTTGATTATGAGTCTAGATACATGTAAATATTCAATTAATGTGTAGACTTTGTCTTGTTTTTGGATTATAAATTACGATATGATGTATCCTAGTGTATTTTGTCATTTAGAAATGGATCCCATTGAACCTTACCAGTGCACATAATACAAATAGTAAGAATAATCATATCATTCATGCTCATAAGTATACATTTTAAAGGGAAATAGTCTTCCATATATTCTCATCATATGAAGAAATAGTATAATGTGTTAATAAGATAAGTAAATAAGTATCCAATCCCTTTGGCTTTGATGGGAAGTAATATAAGAAGAGTATGGAAAAGAAAAAGATGGATAATGGAAGAAGGAAAAGAATGATTTTCCCACATGTGAAAATTGTGTAAAGAATCACCCTATTAAATGCTTCAAGGGAATGAGAGTTTGTTATAAGTGTAGAGAAAAATAATTCCAAGTAAATGATTGAAAGGGTAAGAAGAAGTTTTCCAATGTATAATGTTTCAACTAAAAAAATATGGGACACTATGTGAATCAATGTCCCAATAATAAAAGGAATATACACCAGATGATGCTATTGGATAATGACCTAGTTATGATACTACCGCAGATGAAGAGTATTGATTAATATTCCTATTCAAGAATTATTATTATTTTGAATCATAAATATACTTGTTAAAAGAATTATAGAGTATAAAAGGATTTTAATACAATACAATTTCATTAAGGATTTTATGTTTTATGGTAACATGTAAAGTAACATATTTGCAAGTTAAATTTTTTGGAAAATATATTGTTGAGAGAATGATAACCCTTAATATGTCTGAGATAATGATATTGAAATAAAGAGATGATTGATTTGGATATTGTATATTGGATATTATTCACTACCTTGTAACTGATTAATGATCTATTTATTTGATCATTGTTGGAGTTTACAGTATTTTTGGATTTAAGTAGTATATCTAGTATTCTATGTTTTACCTAAGAAATAAAGAAGCACATACGTATTCAAATAGGGTTTTATAGTAATTTAGGGTATTAACATGTTTTTTTAGAATATAAGATTAAAGTATTCACATTCTTATTATGTAAAAAAAGATCTACACAATGATATGTGACCTTCTATAAAACCCCAAGATTTCATAGTACGTTATTTCTTCAAATTAATTCAACAACTTGCACTACACGCAACACTGAGTTCAAGCGCACCACGATTTACCAAACTAGCCTTTCAAAGGAGGTTATGAATAGTATTAAGTGAATTTTGAACTTTATATATTCCTTATAATTTAAGAATCCATACTATGAGTTTCTTAGACATAATGTAATAAAAAATTCATTTTTTTCCAATAAAAGAATAATTTTTCAAAAAAAAATGCAATTTTGCTGCCTTTTAATAGAGAACATTTTTTTAAAACCTATATTTAACAATGGTATATGTTCAGTTTAATAAAAATAAATTATTCATTATAATCATAACATAAAAATTTAGTTTGGATAAATTTTTTGTAATTTTCTGATAAATTTCATATTTTGATGAATAGTTAAAATCAGTAAATTTTAATTAAAAACAAATTTTTTAATCATTATAATTAATAGTGATAAATTATGAATTTAAATGGTTTGGAAGTATAATTATATTATATTTTTATCATTTAAAAAAATTTAGGTCATTATAAATAATTTCACATTTAAATTTGACAAAAACAAGTTTCAATCTTTTGATAGTTATTATTTCATAAAAACACGCTTTTTTTGTTTTGACAACGAATTAATTTTAAATTAATTTCTGCCACTTTTGTGTTTTGAATTTAGAAAAATGGATTCCATATTTAAATTGTGAGGTCCAAATTTTATAGATAGGTAAATTTTATTTTTACACATTAGGAATATTTACTTCAGTAAATATTTTATTTACCGTGGTTAAAGGGGTAAATCCAATAAATAAGGTTAAAAAATTATATTAAATTACTCTGAAAAATGGTCTAACCCTATATTTTGATACATGTACAACAATGTGAATCCTTGGGTCGATTTTGGGACCCAATGGAGCCACTTGGGAGTGATAATGACATTTTATATGAAAAATCTAAAGTAAAGACAAAAATAACAAAAGAAAATATCTTTTAGTAAAACAATTTTTATATGAGGTTAAATATTGATCTATTAAATTATAAATAGTAATTAGAAAGATAAAAATATTTCCTACATCAGCATAGTTTATTTTAAAATTTTAGACATTAAATAAATATATTTATATATGACACAATAATGATGAAGTATTTTCCTTATTAATGAAACAATCAAATAAAAGATATTATAAACACTAAAATGAATATAATTTTAAAGTTTTGATGTAATAAAAAACTTTTATAGGGGACTATGACATGATATAGTTTATTAAATTTATTTATTTTGAATTAATGAACTTTTTAGGACTTTAACCAAAATCAATTATTAAATAATGTCAAAATTGATATAAATGAGTTTTTAAAACAAATACAATATTATTGGTTGATATAATAATCCTAAAAATATAAGGTTCATCCAAAATACTTATATAATGATAGTTGTATCATTAATGAACCACTTGGTATTCTCTTGGAAGTATATGGTAATTTTATTAACCATATAATATAAAAATACAAAGAGACATGGTAAATGTCAAACTATTTAACTAAGAGTTAAATCTAAAATATAAGGTTAATATAGTGAACCAAAGCTGTCTAAAACCTATCGGTTGAGTGTTTTTGGACTCATAACCACCTTGTACTTTAAATAATTCATTTTGGATCCATTAGAAACCGAAATTGTTTTTTCTAAAATAATATTTTAAGTTATTCCAAAGGTGTCCCTCACCCCTCTTATAAAAGGTCACTTCCCATTATCCCAAATTCACACATCCAAATCCATTTGGATCGGCCATCCCCTACCCAAATACCCTAAAAAATATACTAACTTCATCCTAGAGGCCTTACTTTGGTCAGAAAGCTGACCTAATGATCCCTTTTGATCAAATCAAAAGGAAGAACCAAAAGAAGAGGTAATGATTTCACCACCCACTTTCAAGTACTTTTGTTCTTCCACTTTCTCTTTCTTTGTTATTACCATAACAAAATAATAACTCCAGTACCTGATATATACTATGATGTTATTATAAATATTTAACAACCATATTCGTGATTCTATCTATCCTATGAATGATAATTTCACCATGCATGAGTATGTACGACTTACCATCTCCAAGTCATGGTGTAATTTGTTATTCAACACTATATTATTTGGTTGGATATAATGATGAGTAATATGTATATAAATAATGAAAATAACATGATAATTCCTCTTTAAAATTAATATACCATCCAATTCCACACCCTTAAGTAAATGATATTGTCGCTCGTGCATACGTACGGATTACTGTCTCCACGACATGATGAGATTCATTTCCACGTTCACCATTCATCGATGATTATAAAAATATATATTACTAATAAGTATGTAATATATGAAATAATAATGATACTGGAGATATATATATATATATATATATTTATGTACTTACATATATCTTATTTACTTACTTCTGTTCAATATGATATGAAAACAGAAACTATGTTTATGCGTATGTACGGCCTACCATCTCTATAAATAGTGTTTTCCATTTCATATATCTATCTATTATAAATATTTATATTCTAAATATGTATGAAATATAAATCAAGTTTTATATTCTGTAAATATTTAAATCATTATTTAAATTACATGATCAAGAATAACAAGTTAAAATATGTACGATAAAGAAAGCGATTATTACCCGAAATGTTAATTTAACATGAAAATCATTATTAAATGGGTAGTATAAAGTCATAAATGAATCATGAATGATATAAGTAAATATGAATATTGTTATGGTATAATATAATAACATACAATGGTCATTATACAGTAGGTTAAACATACCCTCAACCAAAGGAATGTGCAAGGTAAGGGGTTTTCATCTCACTCCTTATTCCCGTGAGATTCATGCTATATTGCCACTATTTACTTTTGTGTGGTGTATGTACTACCCATAATTGTATTCTTTGTGTAATAAAATTTAATTTAAGTGTATTTACATCTTAATTGTATGATACTTCTTTCATGGGGTGTATGATTCATAAGTTACCAAACTGGTAAGGGTTAATTCTTCAATCTCTTTATTATCTGAGGTTGCTTATATATAATTATCTATTGGGACCTCTTTATCATTCACATACATGTGTTGTAAAAAAATTTTCAAAACATTTTTAAGATTTACTAAAAAATGGGTTAAAGTAATTTCTACCCTTATTTTACCTTATATGTTTTGAAAGGAATCTTTCAGTCATTTTCCAAACAAGGTACCTTATAACCTTTTCGACAAAATTAAGTTAAGAATGTCCTTTTTAACTTATACGGTGGGTGCAGCTATTTTCTGCCATTATAACATCGTCGAATCTTCCCTTAAAATATTATAATAATATTTTCAAAATAAATGTTTTATTTATAATTATGTGACTCTCAAATGATTTCAAAATAGAGAGAGATATTTCTGTCAACTAGTTTTGATTTCATCTATGTCAACATCCTTTGATAAATTTTACACTTATTTGAAGTTGATTTATTATGATACAAATCTTCCATATTGTATTTAAAGTTTTTTTATATGTTTGAATATGTATGAGTTATTTTTATGCCATTCATGTTTTATGCATAAAGTATTGATATTGCGTATGCTAGTTTTAATACGAATGTTTTTGTTATATTTCATCCTCTTCTTAAGATGAATTTGTTGGACTAGTATGTTCCGGGTTGGAGACTGGCAAAAGTAAGCCTTCCAGGTTGGGGTCCAGTTATAGTAAACCCTCTAGGTTGGAGTCCGGTTATAGAGTCTCTCCAGTTTGGAGTCTAGTTATAGAGTCTCTCGAGGTTGGAGTCCAGTTACAGAGGCTCTTCGGGTTGGGGTCTGGTTACAATTATCCCCTAGGTCCTGGCACGAGGCCTTGACACAGAAATTAAATTCTGGTACTATACATTCCAACATTATGAAATTAGTTATTACATGTGATTATTTGACTAGTAAAATATCCATTTGCATCTTTATATGGTAATTTTTGATTTATTTTTTCCATATTATGTTCAAGTTTATGTTTGAAAGGATGTTGTTTTTATTAAACATCTTTCCTTAAAAGTTTATAGATTCTGATAAATTATTTAACCTTACTGAGCATCTGAGCTCACCCCTTTCTTATGTTTTATTTTCATAGGATATGAAAAGGTTATTTATGAGTGATTTTCATGCATAATCCATGAGGCTTGGACATTTCTAATGGTATAAATTACTGTTGTTTTTATTTTCAAGTTGTAATGTTGAACTTCATGTATGAAATCTATTTTCCAAGACTACTAAACTGATCAGTCCATCGGGACTTGATTCCTTGTAATCATTCCAATGTATTAAAATAATGCACCGACTCTAGGTAACTAGGGTTGGGACGTTACACCTTCTATATAAATGTTTTTACAGTGAGTTTAGATAGATATATTTTGGATAACTCTAATTGTTATAATGGATTAAGTTGGACATTGGATAGTATTTTTTAAGGTTAAAACATTTCAAAAGATTGCTTTTGAAATTTTATAATAATATATTTTTAAGAAAAGTACAACCCGCGGGTCGGGTGACAACTCATTGCATCGGACAAGGATGCGGGAATCGAACGCACAACCAAAGTTCAATAAGGATTTATCACCTACCACTATCCTCAGGATGTCTTGGTTTGTATAATGTAGTTTTTATTTAAATTATATGACATATGAAGTTTAAATTTTTTTTTGGAACCCTATATGATTAATATAAATAGAATATGTTTTTAAATATATTATCTTTTGGAGAGAAAGATGAGTTTGTGGTAGAAATTACTTAAAGGATGTAACTCTACTTGTCAAGTAAGTATGCTTCCTATTGTTCTTATTCTATGAATTAAATTAAATCTTATACTCTAGGGGAAATATCATTAAAAAAATGTTTTCCTAGTACTTTATTTTGCGATGAATCAAATGGTCCCTTGGATCATTGTAGATTAAAGCTTTCTGATTGTTAACTTTATTCTAATAATGTTCTCTATCACTCTCCATCTGAACTTGATAGTTATTTTTTCATTAATATCTGTGTTTCCCTTCATAGAACTGTAATATGTGTTATTTTAAATAACCTTCATACTTCAGTTTCTTTTTTTTTAAATAGAGGTATCAATAATCCATTTTTTTATGTGGGATTTCAACAAAGTTGTTTTGAAATGTCAAACTCCTAGTTTTTATATCGAGTTTAAATTGCGAGGATGCAATTTATTAAAGGATGGGAGAATGTAACACCCCAAGACTTTAAAATATTTTAATTTATAAATAAAATTAATTTTATTAAATTCTTTATTTTTTTGGAAACACAATGGTAGGTTTATGATACACACAATAATTAATTGGTTTACATTACATGCAAGGCCCATTTTTACCAAACAATAGCGTATTAATAAAAAATTATTATTTAATAAGATATATAAGCTAACCTTTAAATTAAAGTTTATGAATAGTATTAGCCAAATTTTGAATTTTATATATTTTATAAAATTTTAACATTTATATTATGTGTTTTTATAGATAATAAAATAACTAATTCAAATTTTGGAAAATATAATTATTTTTAAAAAAAATGCAGTTTTGCGGCCTTTTATTGGTGCACCCTTTTAAATAAAATATTTGATACTTTTATATATTAAATATGAAAAAATAAACTTCTTATTGGGACTAGGGACATCAAAATTTAGTTTAGAGAATTTTTCTGTGTTTTTCTAATAACTTTCATATTTTGATGGATAGTGAAAAATACTAAATTTTATTTGAATACAACTTATTAAATTGAAATAATTTATAGTGAAAAATTTTACATTTTAATTTTTTAAAATTATAATTATATTTTATCATTATAATTTAATATAATTCAGTTCATTGTAATTATTTTCATATTATATTTAGATATAAACACATGTCAATCTTTTGATGGTTTTTACATTTGAAAATATAGTTTTATCATTTTGTCAATGAAGATTAATTTTATATTAATTACAACAACTCAAATGTTTCAAATTATGATAAAAGGATACAATATTTGGAATCATGGAGTCCAAATTATATTAATAGGTTACTTTTATTTTTTGGACATTATGAATAGTAAGTTTGATAATTTTTTATTATCGTGGTTTAGGGAAAATTGGTTAAATAAAGGTAAATATAATATTATAAAATTACATTAACATAGATAAAAATATTATTTGATGACTAAATTAGAACCTTATCGTCTATGTTTTGAAATGAAATCACTTAATGGAAAGTTTCCTATGAATATGAAATTAATATTATTAAAACTAATGAATGTGACAAAATGTCACACTCTCATTTTATATAAGTATATTAATTTAAATAAACAGATAACCAATATATAAAATCAAATATAGGAAGTATATAGAAATATAATATAATTACCTACATCATAGAAATTTATTTATAATTTTTAGAGATTAAATAATTTCTATTATTGATGACTCAATATTGACACATAAATTATGTTTTTAATAGAAATATCAAACAAATGATTTTATAAATATTAAAAATATATAATTTTAGGTTATTAAGGTTATACACAAATTTTCTAGGTTACTATGACATTTTATGAGAATATTAAAAAAAATATAATTTATCTTCTGTGTGGATTTTATTTAAAATCAATCAATTGAATTGTGTCAAAATTAACAATATTAATATTTTATAAAAAAAATAATTAAATTATTTAAAAATATTTAAAATATTTAAAATATTTAAATTGATAATTATAAGGTCTCAAATTTTATTAAATATCCATTTATTATCAATTAACACCATAAAAGTAAATATTTATTACTATTTAATATTTAGAATTTTTTACCATAATTAAAATTAAATAGATTAAATAAGGATAAATCAATAAATAAGGGTTAAAATAAGAGTAAACATGTCAAAATTTTATTTTTTGATATGATTTAGACCCATAATAATATTTTCTTCAAAAATATACAATTTCGATCAATTTTTGATGAAAATTTAATTTATATTAATTTAATAGTTTTGGTATTTCCAAAGGTGTCACTCCCCTCTCTTATAAAATAGAACATCTCCTTCCCTTTTCATCACACCTCTAAATCCATTCTGTTCATAACAAACCCACCCATTTTACCTCCCAACATCCATAAATACATCCTAGAGGCCATAAAGTGGAAAAAAATCCTTCCTAATGAGTCCTTTTGTACAAATAAAAAGGGGAAAACTAAAAAGAAGGTAATAATTTTATCACCTCTTTCAAAGTTCTTTTCTTCTTCTACTTCCTCTATCTATGTTGTTTCCATATTAAAATAATAACTCAATTATAATCCATATATTTATATTTTATTACAATCATGGGACAACCTCAAACCTTCTTTTATCCATCCTATGAATAATAATATCACCATGCTTGCGTACGTACGACTTACCGTCTCCACATCATGGTATAATTTTTTATTCAACACTACATTATTAGGATGGGTATAATTATGATTATAATGGATATAAATAAAAAATATAACATTATAATGATTATATATAATTAATATACCATCCAATTCCATACCATTTATCCATCAATGGAATTATATTGTCGCTCGTGCATACATATGGCCTACCATTTCCATGATGCGTTGAGATTCATTCTCTACATTAACCATTTAAAAATTATTATAAAATTTATATGATGAATATAAATAATAATTAGGAACTTAATTTCATTCTGTATATGAATAAAATAAATTCTATTCATAACAAACATGACTTACGTGACAAAATAAGAATAGGAAAATGAATTAGTTGACACCCGAAACAACAGTAACACTGAAATATTATTACCAAAAAGATATAAGAGGAACATATATGATATAATAAATATTGATATGGTCTTGGTATAATTAAATAATTTTTTTTATTAATTATACATGAGTAAAACTCACCCTTGACCAAATCAAAGTATAAAGTAAGGGTTAATTTCACAATCTCTTTATTAGCTGAGATTACTTATACATGAGTATCAACTGGGATATCCTTATCATCCTTGTCCATGTTTTTTAAAATTTTAGTAAAAATATTAACAAAAATTGTTTAAATCCATTTTTACCCTTGTTTTACTATTTACAAAATGTTTTGAATAGAATCTTTCCGCCGTTTTCCAAATGAGGTACTTTATAACCTTTTCGAAAAATTAAGGAAAAAATTTATCTTATAAGGCGCAAGTGGATATTTTCCATCATTATGATGCCTTAACATTTTGAATATTTCCTTAAAATATTATATGGTTATTTTCAAAATAAATGTTTTCTTTTATAATTGTGTGTCTTCTAAATGATTTCAAGGTAAAAAATGGATATTTCCCTCAAATATTTTTAATTAATTGATTAAATTATTTTCATATTTGTCAAAATAATTTGTGGGTTTTTATGATTATTTGAAGATAACTTATTATGATACAATATTACATATTGTATTTAAGGGTTTAAGATATATTTGACTAGGTATGTTCTAAGTTTATACTATTCATGGTTTATGGTTAAAGTATTACCATTTCATATGCTAGTTTTAATATGAATGTTTTTGTTATGTTTCAACCTTTTCATAAGAGGAATTAATTTGAAATACTAATTAATGGGAGGGGCCCAATATATCCCCTCAATGAATCAGTAGGTATCATGGGACAAAGTAGTGTCTTAGAATATGGCCTTTATAGTATGGTAATTGTCTTGGCACGGGGCCTTGATGGTATGGTTATAATGTCTGATATTATGCATTTCCTTGTTATGAAATTAGTTTCATGATATTGCATGTGATTATTTGACTAGTATAATATCCATGTGAATGTTTAAATTGAATTATGTGATTTATTATTTTGATATTGTACTGAATATAATGTTTCAAAGGATTTTGTTTCATTTTTATACCATTCCTTAAAATTATATGCTTATTTATGATGGCTTCCGCAATATTATTTATCCTTACTGAGCATCTGAGCTAACCCCTTTATTATGTTTAATTTTTCTCCAGAATGTGAAAATTTATATTATGATAACAATTTAGTGATAGTATAAGGTATATGAGTGTTTTAAAAAGGTATAATTTGATGATTTTTATTTCAAGATGAAATGTAAAAATTATGTTTGTATCTAGTATTTCCTAGGCTATTAATCTTATCAGTCCTTTGGGATTTGATTTTCTTGTGATCATGCCGATGTAATAAAATAATGAACCAACTCTAAGAAAGTGGGGTCGGGTGTAATACAAGCTAAATAAAATGGATATTTTGATGAAATTTATTATCCCATAATTATAGAAAAGTGAATATTTCAAGGGAAAGTTAATTAATACAAAAATGAAGGAAGAAATTTAATTTTAATACTTACCTTGTTCAAAAATGATAATAATATATCCGTAGAAAGAATAAATATGTTATCAATAATAAATTTCCAGAATTTATTATTTGTAAATTAAATGGTTGTTGTTGTTGATGATAATAAATAACATAAAATTTAGTGAAAACATTCATACAAAAAATGTCTTCTTTTATTTGTTTTTTTAAATAAATGTTCAAAACATATATTGAAAATAATCTTATTTGAAAATTACGATTGAAACTTACAAATTAGTATTTAAAAAATTGATTGGTCATGATGGTGTGATATTCCATATATTTCGTACATGTTAAAATAAATACTCCTTTCACATTTTTTATAAAAGAAAAAATGTGCTTGTTTGGAAAACAACATGAAAATTTATATGAAACTATTTTGTAAAAAGTAAAACATGGGTAGAAATCTATTTAAAAAATAATTTTGGTTAATTTTGAAAACATTTTAAAAAAAATATAATTCATATTTTTAAAAAAAAAGATTTGGAAGAATAATGTTTTTTTACCAAAGAGAGAAATGAAGCTATATTTTATTAAAAATGTGCCGTTAATCATTTTAAGTACCAAATAGTAGAAAATGGTACTATTACATAAAAACATGCTCAATAAAAATAATATAATAAAATGAAATTATATTATTATACATTGATCAAATAATTTATTTTAGTGAAAATTCAAGCATAAACAGTCCTAATTAAAATGCGATTGTGAAAGATAACATTATAAAGAACATAACGTTGAAGTGAGAGTCAACCAATGAGTCAATTATGTTTACGAAGTGTAGATCCAGATAAAACAATTTTATATACAAAAAATATATCCACAATTAAATACACAAATAGTCAATGAATAATAAAGACAATGAAGAAGTAATATAAAAAGATGAAGAGAAATTCATTTATGAAATTATTTACAACATGGTAATTTTTGTATAAAATACCCTTGGATGAAATAAATAAATTTTAAAACTTAAGTAATGTGTATTATTAATTAATCATGATATTACATGTAAAATGGTTAGTATATATACTATATAAAATAAATTAGGTGTATACCTTTACAATATGCCTCAATGAAGGAAAATCAAGATGAAGTCCCTAACCTCATGTCTAATTTTAGTTGAATGAGGTTTAAATCATTGTATAATGGTTTTAATAATGTTTTGAATTTATAATATAAACATATTAATATTGCAAATATCATATATTATTATCTTATAACAAATAACAACTTGTTTTTTAATAATATTTCATTATTTTTATTGTTTTCAGTGTTAATTTCCTTATGTTTTCATGCGCATTTTTATGTGAATGTTCTGATTGTTGGGAATATTATATTGTTTCATCATATAAAAAATTATTAATATTATTAATATTTTTTATTCATTATGTAAAATTTATAATCATTATTCAAATCTTGATAAGGATAATGGATCACATCGCTGTAGGGAGACGGTATGTCGTGCGTACAAATGAGCAACGTTATAATTTACTTAACGGGTGAATGGTTACGGAATTAGGTTATATATTAATTTTAAAAAAATATATAGTAATATATATAATATATATTCATTAAATATATCCTTATTAAATTCCATTTAAATTTTAAGTGATTAATTAATCACATTACTTCCCGAGGAGGTAGTCCTCCATACACACAAGAAACATTATCGTAATTTAAATGGCATGGAAGGTAAAAATTATATGTGATATTATAATTATAGAAGTATAATAATGTAATATATATCATCTAAATGTGTAAATCCATGATTATATACAACCATGAATGGTTGTAATGGAAAATGTATTACATCTGTCCAGGAGGTTGTAATCTGTTGTATAAGAGATCCACAGTTTCATTTCCAATTTGATGTAAAAGGACTTGGATATATGTAAATACCTTAATAAATTAACAAATAAATATATTTAAGATTATGAGGTTGTTATATAATAATATTTTAATATTATTTTAAATAGTTGGAAGAAGAATCAATATAAAAATGTTCATTTAAGAACATTACTTCTTGTTCGGACAACTTCTTTAGGTTTGCGAAAAAACCCATTCAAAGATGGATTTCTGATCAATAAAATGGATCTATAATGTTTTTAGGGGATTATAGGAGTAATATTTTTTGGTATTCACTAAATAATTTTTTTAAGTGTGATGCGGGGAGGATATGGGGACATTTATATGAGGGGGAGAGGAAACATATGGAATTTTTTAAAATATTAAATTACCCTCAAATTTTTTACAGGCCAAAAGATTCCAAAACGGGTCTTTCAAAATACTTATATACTATAGAGAAACAATATTTCCATAAAATTTGTTTTGGATAATAGTTTTTCATTTTAAACCTTATCAATTTAGTTTCACTCCATATAAATTAGTTTTTTTCCTTAACCACAGTAATTAATTTTTAGTTCTTTTACTATCCATAATGTTAAAACATTAATCTAACTATATTTGATAATGTAAAATATTCTAATTAAAATTATGTAATCCATTTTTTCTAATTCAATTCATATAAGTTGAATTATTTATTTTAAAATTTTACTTATAGATGGGATGAAAATGCGGGGTTTCAAAGAGAAAATTCTCATAAGTTTAAAATGTGTTAATATAAAAAATCTGTATTAAATTTATCCCAATGAAGTAAATAATTTATATTTTTACATAATTTAATTTATTTTATCTGAGAAAAAATTATAATATAATCTGACATTCAAAATATTTTAAAAGAAATGTTAGTTTTCATTAAAAGTCATTATTTTTCACTATTCATAAAAAATTAATCATTTTATAAAATTATAAACAATTAACCCAAGGATAATTTTGACATTTATATTTAAATAATGAAATTTCTTTTTTCAAATAAATTTTTAAGAAGTGGTAAAAATTAATTTTAAAAAATGTTCAAAAAGAGAAACTAAACCGTCTTTTAGAAAATACAGTTTTCCAAAAAAAAAATCTTCTTCTTTCAAATGATTATTATTTTATTTATAATAAGTATATATCAAATGAATTATTTTATACATGTGTAAATAATATTATTTTCATAATTTATCTAGTACTATTCAAAACTGTAAATTTATCAGTTAGGTTATAGCGGTACTCTATTTTATGGTTCCTTTAGACATGGGGTTGCATGTGACGCAATCTATCGAAGGGATTAAATTTAAAGATACATTTATTATGCTCTATTAAAGATCAGTGTTTTTTATTTCATGAAATATCTCATACAATGTTATTCTTTTATAATATCTAGGTTTTCTAGCATGTAACATGGAAATTTTATTTTATTTCCATTTTAAAAAACATTAACAAAGAAATATCTTGAAAAAGAACATCCTCAAACTCTACCTCCCATTAGTAAGTTATAGTTTGATTGAACCTTTAATATTGTTTATTTTTATTTTTTATGTCCTTATAAAACATATTCTCTATATTATTATCTCAAAAAATAAGGAATATGGTGTCCAGGAAATTAATGTTATCATTATTGACCAATGTTTGACTGAACATGAAATTTACCTTTTGTGTCTAGTGGAAACATTCTATCATATAAACATGTGTAATATTAATATAATTTTAATATAAAATAAACTATATAAAATATTATGTAATTAAAAAAAGAATCATTCATTTAGTTAGATCTCCCTAACTAATTGTTTAAAATAAATCAGTCTTTTTTAATTAAAAACACAAACCTATTATTAAAAATTCCAAACACTTTTAGGAAAAATATTATTTCAATCAATACAAGTTAAATAAATTGCATTACCATGTAGAAAACTATGTCTATGGTATGAGGTTTATGGTTTTCATTAAATAATAAATTATTAGGTTTGAATGAAATTTAGTTTCACCCATACTAAATGATCAAATTCATAAATTAAACATTTAGACAGGAAATCCCTTCTTCACTTTGTGGGTCATTAACTTGTAATAAAATAGATACTGAAAAAATAAGATAATAAAACTTCACTAATTTAGAATTTTTATTATGTATAATGAAGTAACTATTACATATCAAAAGATAAATATTATGTACCCTAAAATTTATAATAGTTATGAAATGTTTTTATTATGTATCAAGAAAAATATATTAGGTACTAGGTTTTTTAATATTATAAAACACTTAAAAATTATAAATAGATCAATACATAAGATAAAACACTCAATAGATAAGTAACAAAAATAAATATCATAATAAAAAAACAAAATAAATTCATTTGAATTCAAGTAATCCTACAACAGTATAAATAAAATAAAATTATTTAGGTTCAAGGATCATAGTTACTATAACATCTAATATATTCTCAATGTCAATGCACTCAAGAGATTTATTAAATTTTTAGGTCTCATCACAAAATAAATGATTCATTATATCATATGATTGGTCCTAAAATGGAATATTGAAGTAGATTGTAATTGTTTTATCATTATTTACTCAAACATATTCAAGATCTAAAAAAATATTTTAAAGTGTTTTTTCTTGGATAGTAGCATTTTCTTATGATTACAAGAGAGGGGAGAATTGTATTTTAAAAAATTAAACTAAGAAAAAACTCAATACTTCTTAAATTAAAAAGATCATACTTATAGATTGTTTGATGATCCGAGTGTTTTAATCATAATCTGAAACTATCTAACTATATCATAGTATGTTTATTAGTTTCTTAGTCAGATCCATAATTAGTTTGTTAAAATTATAGTTATAATACTAACTTTCTAAACACACGCATAGGGGAAACATTAACTTTTAATAACAATAAAAATACAAATCCTATAATAGAAAAAATTACTTAACAGATAATTAATGAATTAAATCTCTAAACTTAACAGTTAAGGTAGGTAGAAACTTTGACTAAATATATACATAGTTTTATACATCCTTTAAAGTTCTATCATTCCTTACTAGTAAATACCTTGATATAATTATTAGTATAATATTCATCTTTATATCCTCAAAATCCATTGATACGATGATCGATTTCTATATTCCAATCCCTGGAATCCATCAATATGATGGATCTGGTTCTCCATCTTCCTATCCTTGAAATCCCTCAATTAATACCATGATCAGATGTAGAATAAAAAAGAAAATATGTTCCAAACTAACAACATCCCTTAAAATAATTCCTTATAACTTAAATTCTATAAAAAATTACAAACACTTAAAATGTGGTGTTCATAAAGATTACCATTTTGAATAATTTATTTGTGAAATTTTTTATCTCTCAACTCTTCAAATGACCTCTTATTTAAATAAAAATCTCCAATTGTTGTATTTCAGTGTTGGTTATTATTTCCTCGGATAGCTTTCACTTCACAGCTTATCTCTAAATAAGTGGTGTACATTTTTTTACCACCATTATAATGATAAAATTATTCTGTACAATAGATATAATCCTAGTCAAACTAATTATATGATTTGGATAGTATTATGTGCTTCCTTTTTGATTTTCAATCAGATATACTGAATAAAGGAAAATCTGATGAATTGGTTATAGGGTTAGTATGATGGTAATGAATTTTGTCAAAAGACATAACTATAACCACTGATCAAACCTTTTGTTGGTCCGATGTACTATAAAATACTTCAGTCTAATGGATCAAAATAAATAATTATAAGTTTATATATGGTTTCATTTTAACAATTTCTACTTTCAGTATAATGTACTTTTTTCTTATAAAACACATTAGATACTTTTGATATATAAAATATTTTAATTTTTTTTTAAGAGAGTGTTTTTTATTTACAATACTAAATGAGTGTAAAAGTAACAAATAAGACTTCTTGACTCAAAAATATACCACTTTCTCGAAAACACAAATCATAACACTTAAATGAAAACATTAACTTTGAAAAACATACATCTTATTGTTCTTTTAGAACCTTAAATACATAATTCATAACTCCCCCTTAGTTTATAACTCTTTTATGATATAATGGAATGTATTATAGAATCTCCCCATTATGGTAATATCTACCATTAGATATTTCATGGAAACTTATCCCTTAGCACCTATTTTAGATACATAAAAACTTCTCTCCCTTTGGGATTTGAAAAAAGAATATTGAAAGTATAACACCTGAAATGTTAGAAACTGATAACATACAGAACCAATTTTTTGAAATAAAAAATCATCTATGAAATAAATGAATGAATATGCATTAAATAGTAAATGGAAAATAATAAAACTCAAGGTATTCAGATAAAAAGTAATTTTCATTTAATGATCATTAAAGTGTTTTAATATTATACATCATGTGATCAAAATTAAGGTGTATAATCTTTCTTCGTCAAAATTTTCACAAAATCATTCATATTATTGAACTCATGTTAGTCTTTCTAAGAATGTTACAATAGTGATTAAAATTCATGATTTGAACTTTCAACATAGCTTGATTGTGGAAATTTACTTTGAGTCTCACAACTTCCTCAAAATATTCTTTTTTCTTCCTTAATAAGTATCAATTCACCTTCACACATAATGAGACTATTTCCCCCCAACTCCCATTTATAAAAATTTTCTTTCAAGGTTTTTACTTCCTTATACCGTTCATTAGTTATATCCATGAATAGTTCTAAAAACATAACATAGAGTAAAAAATATTTTGATATTTTTTCAAAATTATCTCCCATTTCTAAAGAAGGGTTCTTTACATCAAAAAGTTGATATTCATGATATATGAGATCTATGTCGGCCTGATTTGACCATTCAATTATTTCATTGTCTGATCTTTCTTGATTTTTTGATGTTTCTTGAAAGGTTTTCAACTCTTCTGCAATCCGGACAACAAATTTTGTGAGAACTTTTAGAGATTATGATTTCTCAGTAAGACTATCTTAGATGAGTTTATACATTGTCCTATGATTATAAAAACATTAAATAGTATCACCCAATCTTATCAAAGTTTGAAAATTGTAATCAAAACCTTTCTATTAAACTATGTCTTCTGAGTCTGATGATCTCGAAGGAACTTTAAGAGGTTTTTGTCTGGAGGATTCATCCTCAGGTTTACCTTTCCCTTTTACATTGTATTTTACTTTTTTATGAAAAATTTTATATTCTAAAACATGGATAATTTCTATGTCCTTATCATATTAAACTTTTTATGAAACTTTAGACTATGATTTTTTATCTTCTTCTTCAGCTTTAGAGGGTGAATTTAGTTTCTTTTTTGATGGTGAAATTTTCTATTATGAACCTTCTAAGTCAATAAACGTATCTGAATGGGTAGATAAGGGAGATGATTTTGATGATTATTCTGATGATTTATTTTATTTTAACTCTTTATCAGTCTAGATTTCTTTATCATCATTTTCATGTTTTTATTTCTCCTCCTCCTCCTCCTCATCTTCTTCTTTTCAAAACACTTCTTCATTTAATGAAATATTTTATTTTGATTCTCTTTTTTCTTATTATTTTACTTATTTTTCATCAATTTATTTTCCTAACTATCATACAGTTATGAGTTATCCTTTTCTAATTATTTTAGAAACTAGTTTTTTCTCTTTCTAAACTTTTTTCTGAGAAAAATCTAGATCTTATTCTTATATAACATGTTTCCCTTTTCCTTTATTAGGCACTGAAGTAACTTCTGATGGTATTGTTTTTGTATCAAAAAATTTAAGACCGGAATCTTGAATTTTCTAATTTGTATGGGAAAATGATAAAATTGGATTTTCAAAATCCCTTTTAACAACTTTTAACAAACTTTCTCAAACTCAGACCTCTTTTAATCTCTTATTTTTTTATTTCTTTCTTATTTTCTTTTAACTGATCCATTGTCTTTATTTTTAACACTTCTACATTGGCTAGATCAATCCCAATATCTGGATCTCCTTATCATTTTTGTACCTTATGTTCCATCATATTTTTGAATACGTCATCTGAAATCCTCTTTTATTTATTTTGTTTTTTTGATGTGTAAGAAAAATAATTTTTTTCTTTTTAATATCCTTTATTTTATTAAAATTTTGACCACCATTCATATCACTCTCAAACTTTTAAACAAAGAGATTTATTTATTCAAAACCAACTTCATTTTTTGATATTTTTTACTCTATAATGAAGGAAACCTTTTCTCTCATTAGGTAAGTCTTATTTTCAACTTTTAAAAGCTCTCTAACCATCAGAAGAAAATTATTAATAAAATAAGGGAAAATAATTATCTTTAACTTTATCTAGGAATTCATACTTACATCAATTATATTGACAAAAAATTAAAAAGTTAATTTTCCTCATATTTATCAAGAAATAAAATACAAATATATTTGATACCTTTAGGTTATCCCCATAACCCTTTCTTATTATTAGATTCCACTAAATCCATTATTCTAATACCTTATAATACAATGAAATATGTGATACTTTCTTGACATTATCATAACATTATAAAAAACAACATTCTACCTTTAATTTTTCAAAATATCGATGTGTTTCAGGTAACTTATGTTAGAGTAAATATGCCTCACCTTCTGAAAAAATAGCTGCTAAATCTGTAACCCTATTGTACAAAAACCTATAATTATTCTCAAAAAAATAAAAATAAACTTCATCCTTACCATTTTTTTAATAAAATCAATACATTCATAAAATTTATTGATGATTTCAGTGTATTGAAAATCCAATCTCTTGTTAGGATTTTCAATATAGACATTTTCCAAACAATGTAAATAAATAATTATTCTGATAATAAAATTATACTTATCAAAACAAGATCTCTACAAAATATGTTCTCTGAATACTTTTTATTTCGTGTAATATATCTAATTTTCCAACATAATAGGACTTGTGTTAATAATTTAATGAAATCCAAAACAATTATAATGATCCATTAAAGAAGTGGAAAGAGTTGGGAGGGATTCTTTTGAAAACCAATGTGGGATAGGGGATGTCCCACCCATATATAGTCACAAATAAGTGACAATTAAAATTTAAAAAAAAATCAATGGATCTTATTTATACTTTATCTAATATAATATCATATATTAAATTGATGAACGTTTTAAATATATTTTGTAACTCTTGAATATTTAAGAAAAAAATTTATTGGAGTATATAATAGCATGATTTGAAAAAAAGTTATGTTTGGAAACTAAAAAAAGTAATAAAACTATTAGAATAAGTAATAAACATAAGTATAAAATAATGTAAAAGATAGGTGAAAATGATAGAATAGAATATTACCTTTTGGTTTAGAAAAGTTTCATCGGTATCCATAACCTATTCTTCTTGGTTTTTGTGAATGAACTTTGTTATGGTCATTCATAACAAGAACTAATTATGATAGTTTATATTGAAAAATAATTATAATAGTTTTAAAATAAAAACTGGTAATGAAAATTTTAATATAAAGTTGATTATGATAATTTTAAAATAAAAAATTGATTATGATAATTTTAAAATAAAAATGATTATTATAGTTTTAAATTAAAAAATTTATTATGATAATTTTAAAATACAAATGGTTATGATAGTTTTAAAATAAAATACATATTCTGATGGTTTTAAATAATAATGTATTATGGTAATTTTAAAATAAAACTAAATACAATGTTTTAAAAATAAAAAATTTGTTTTGATAATTTTAAAATAAAACAGATTTCGATAGATCCAAAATAAAAAATAGATTTTTATTATTTTATAATAAAAATTGATTACGATAGTTTTATAATAAAAACTATTGATGATGTATTTATAATTAAAGAAGATAATGATAATTTTATAACAAAATTATAATAATTTCTATAAATGTTTTTAACAAATATTATTTCAGAAAAAAAATATTAGTTCAGAAAGAATTTTTCAAAAAAATTTCTAAAGGATTCTATGTCTAGAAAAGTCATTACGATAAAAGCTTGGTAGAAAATTTTAAATTTATATATAAAAATATTTTTATAAAAAAACATATGTACTCCCCTTTAAAGAATAGTATATTAATGTAAGGATATTAATAAATATGAAGTATATATGACTAATCACTTTATGTTGATCATTCCTAACTCGTGTTTAATGTATTCAAATCTATTAGAAATAAGAGTTTTAGTAAAAATTTCATCAATATGTATTTATATTTCAATAAATTTTAAGTGTGTGATTCTATAGAAAATGGGGTCATATTTCAATATTCTTATAACTTGAGTGATGTTGTAGGTTTTTACTAAGAGTAAGGGAACTTGTGTTCTCATAAAATATTTGAGTTTTTGTAAAACGCAAGCCATAGTTGGTCAGTGTGTGTTATATCTAAAAAAACGAGATCAAAAACATTCAGCGGCCACATATTTAGCTTCCTCTGTGGAAAGATCTACCGATTTTTGTTTCATAAAAAATAATGAAACTAAATATTCCCCTAAGAAATGAAAATTCCTAGATATACTTTTTCTATCCATTCTACATTCACCTAAATTAGTATCTGAAAAATAACAGTACAGAATCATTTTCTGAAGAATAGAACAAGCCTAAATCTATAGTTCCTATAAGGTAATGAAATATTAGTTTTACATATTTTATATGGGACTCTTATGGATTGTATTTTTATCTTGCACATAAGCACAATGAAAACATTAAATTTTTAAAATTAGATATTAAGTAAATTAAGCTTCCAATCATACCATTAAATTTTTTTTATCAACTAGTTTCCCAAATTCATCAAGATCTAAATTATTAGATTTACCAATGGGAGAACTAATAATTTTAGTTTTTTCAGATTTTAATTTCTTTAGTAAATATTTTATATTGTTATTTTAAGATATAAAAGTTCCTTTTGGTTTTGTTGATATTTGAAAAGCATGTATATTAACTCACCCATCATACTCATTTCAAACTCAGATTTCATATGATCCAAAAAAAAATATGTTAAATATTTTTGAGTTAAACCAAAAATAATTTCTTCAACCTACAATTTTAAAATCTTTTTATATTTATTAACATATTTTATAAAAATATTTTGAATTTCAACTCCCTTAGCAAATTGTTTTGAACAAAAATCATGTTTACCTATCAAACTAATCTCTAAGGGATTTTTTCAGTCCATAAAGTTCCTTGGTAAGTTTATAAACATGTTATAGAAGTTTTTATTCTTAAAAAACATGTTTTCATTGCAAATAAAATTCTTCCTAGGTATATCTATTTAGAAAAATCACACTTCACATCGAATTTAAAACAATTGAAATTTAGTAATGTTGCATACTCTTGAACTGTTTGAATAAATTCATATATTAATACTGTAGAATTATTTTCATTATAATCTATTTCCTGTTATTTGATAAAACCCTTAAAAACAATTCTATATTTATTTCTAACTTTTATTCCATTATCTTTACATTTATTCCAAAAAACCAATTTTTTCCAATTATAGAAGTATATTTATGTCTATCATATAATGTCCGGAATTTTTTCCATTAAAACTCATTGAGCTCATCTTGTACAGATTTTATTCAATCCTCATAACCTAAATCCTCATTTTTATTCTTCGGATTTAATTGAGTGAAGAAATATAGATGGTATATTTTTTCTAAAATAACATCTAGTTCTATCCAGATGATCTACATCACCAATTATATTTTCACAAGGATGATTTATAAGAAACAACTAATTTATTAGGTTTTCAAAAGTATTTTATTAGAAATAGATTGAAAATATTCTTGAGAAATCACTTTATAAACATAATCTTGAGTTATTTCTTTAAGATAATTATTTTCTAATATAGGTTGAAAATAGTTTTTTAAAATATTATCCGCAGATGTATATTTGGTTTTATTGAAAACAAATATATCTCTTTCATCAAACATAACATTTATGATTTCATCAATAATATATTTTTTTATTAAAATCTCTATAACCCTTACTAGTCAAGAAATAACCAAAAATTATTCTTTTGTGATATTTTGGAGTAATTTATGTAATTTATCCTTAGTATTTAAGATGAATACTTTGCATCCAAAAAACATTGATGAAATGAACTTTAGGATTTATCCCTATCCACATCTAATAAAATGTTTTATTAATAAAAGGCCAAATTAAAACTCAATTTATAGTATCACAAGATGAAATGACTACTTAAGCCCAAATATGTTTAACAACAAAGTATTCTCTCATCATGGTTTTGGTAATCATTTAAATAACTCTATTTCTTCTTTCAACTACTCCATTTTTTTGTGGAGTTCTAAGTGCTAAAAAATTATGTACAATACATTTCTTACTACAAAAAGTTTCAAAATTATAGTTTACAAAATATCCCCTTTGATCACTATGAATATTTATCAAGGAGAGGTTTTTCTTTATTTTGAATTTGTCTAAAAATTGTTTTAAAATAACTAAAGTCATCATATTTTCTTATTATAAAATAGACCCATGTGTATCTGGTGTCATCATCAACAGAAACATATACATAGTATTTCCCAAAAATACTTCTTGTTTTTGTAGGAACAAATAATTCCATGTACACTAACTATAAAGCATCAAAATTTCTGACTTCACTAATAGATTTAAAAATAGACTTATGTTACTTATAGTATTGAAATGGATAACAAACATTTAAAGTATCAGACCTATGTTATGGTATTTCCTTATCAAGTCCTTTATTAATAAACTTATCTAATGTTCTAAGGTTATAGTATTTTATCATTCTATGTCATAGAAAATATTTATCTCACATTGCACTATGGATAGGTAACTCTTAGATCCTATGGTCTTTTAAGTTTAAGGTTTAAACGTTATCGTGTTGATTCGTAGGAAGAATAATTACATCCATTGAACTATGTATAGTTAATTTTTCATTTTTAATGTGCACAAGGTAACCATAATCAGATAATTGACATATACTTATAAGGTTGTTATTTTGTCTTACAAAAAATTAAACATTTGAAATTAATGTGTTTCCAATAAGAACAATGTTATATTTACAAATAATTTCTCCTGGATAATTATCAGATAATGACACTTTTCCACCATTAATCTTGATAATATTCTGAAATAAATATTTATTTCCAATCATATGTCTTGAGAAACCATTATCCATGTACTGAATATTCTTGTTGTTGGACCTTTCATTATTTCTAAAAAATAAAAAAATTAGTTTTTTGGATCCCAAACCTTCATGGGTCATTCATTATTAGAAAATGAAATTTTAAGAATCCAAATTAGTCAAGAATATCTTCATTGAGAAAAATTAATTTCCCAAGAAAAATAAGACTTATAAAAACCAATAGGTTTCACACTATTTAAATATCAATGTTTCTTCTAATTTCCACAACTTAGGCATATTTTAAAAAATTGTTCACTTTTAGGAACAAAATAGTTATTACTAAATATAGGTATTTTATTTGTAAAACCCATTCCATAATTATTACCATGTAAAATATATTTTCTTATAAATTTAGTCAAATTTTTATTTACTAGTGATAAACATGGGAAAAAAATTTCAAACTAGATATTTCATAAATTAATTTTACAACTAAGATATTTCTCTCATTAGAAATTGAATTAGAACTATGTTTTAGAAAATCGTTTTGTAAAGTAGTTTTTTTATGAAAACAATTCTCAAGTACTTTTAAAGTAATATCATTTTTTGTTTTAGATTTATTCAGATATTTAAAAATATCGAGTATTTTATTAGTCAAATGAGTTATTTTGAATATGGATTAACATGTTTTTTGGAATTATCATGTTTTTTACAACCTTTACAATTTTCATTTCAAGAAGTTTTTCAAACCTAGATACCTCTTCAGAACTATGTAATGTATTATTTTCTTTAGATGAGGAATATTATTCATCAGATGATGTATAATTTTTCACAATAGGATAGTCCACATTTAAAAACATATTAGTTATGGATTCATTAGTGTGTAACTTTCTCATGAGACCTTCATTTACCAAACGTATTTCCAAAAATAGCCTAATATTACTCTATCTAGAATTACTATTATCTAAAGAATTTTAAAGTAAATATCTCCCCAACTTTCACTCCAAGGGTCAAAATATTTAGACTTTTGGTTCCCTCAGACTTATAATAATTCCTTCCATTTATTTCTGAATTTATTTATTTCTTATCTTTCCTTCACATCTTAGGATGATCTGGTCGAATGTTTCATGTCTTATTACATTCATTATAATTAACCTCATTATAGTCTTTCTTAGAATTATTATCCTTATGGATCTTTTTGTATCTATACTGGAAATATTTATTTCCAACTATATTGTCCATCCTTATTTCAATATTATCTAACTCATTATTTGAAGGAGCTGGTGGACTAGAATCAGATTCAATAAAATCTTTCTTTTTCAATGTATTCTTTATAAATTTTTCAGCTACATGAACTTTAGTAAGAGCGCTAGTTTTTTGTGAAAAAGAAACTCCATTATTTTTCTTTTTTTCATTTTCATAATCTCTCTTCAACCTAACTTCATAATACATAAGGGAACCAATAAGATCATATAATGTAATATTAGTAATATTCCTTATGTCATCCAAAGAATTTATTTAGGATTATAATTCATTCAGCACGAGCTCATTTGTATTTTAATCTAAAATTCCACCAGTAAAGTATTTTTCTCCAAGATAGTGTAATCTTTTGAAAATACTTGATAATATCTAATGAATCATTGAAACTGGTTCTCTATATAAAATATAAAAATCTTGACAATCATATCTCATCATGGATCTTCTAGTTTCAATGACTTTATAAGTACCCATGTGTGTGGCTTATCAATGATTGAAACATTCTATTAGTGTCTTCAAGATGATGTATTTGAATTTTCATATTCCTTGTCATAGAAAATAAAAGAGTATTCCTTACACAGTAATTATTTTTATATTATTGTTTATCATTATTATTGAAATAAGTAACTTTCATATCAGGTATCTTGTAATTACTAGTAAGCATTACGAAATTATCAATTCCAATGTGGATAAAAAAATTTCTCATCTTATCTCTCCAATACTCATAATTATTGCAATCAAAGATAGATAATTGAATTAGATAGATATTTTCAAGAGTTCCAAAATTCATACCATCCATCATAAAATAATAAGAAATATTTTTATACTAACATTTCCTTGTATAAAAATTTATAATAAATAATTTTAAAACAAACTTTAATAGACTTAAAATTGATAAGGAAAGTAAAAAACTAATCAAAAATAAGTATTAGAACTACATCTGATACTAGTTATTGGATCATAAGAGTTTAAAATAGTTACAAGAGGGGGTAATTACAGTTTAATAATTTAAAATACACAAAAACATAATACCTCATTAAGAAAAAATAGCATACTTATAGATCGTCTAATGATCAGAGAGTTTTAATATTCATCAGAAACTATCTAATTATATCAGAGTATTTTTATCAATATCACAATCAAACCAAGAAAATAGTTTATTAAAAAGGTAATTATAACACTAAAATTATAAAAACATGTATTGTATTAATTTGTAACAACAAACAAAATACAAATATTGTAATAGTAAAAATGACTTACAAGTTTAATAAAATAATTCACTATTGAACCTTAAGAGTTAAGGTTGACAGGAACTCTGACTAAAGGTGTCTATAGTTTTACACCCCTTGTAAAGGTATATATTTCATTTATATTAAATATTTATATACAATGATCAGTATAAGTATTGTCTTTCTATCCTATTAATCCCATGATATGATGATCGATGTCTTTCCTATTATCCTTGAAATCCATCAATCTGATTGATCGGGTTCCCTATTTTCTATTCCTAGAATCCCTTGATCATAACCACAGTTGGGCATAGAATAAAAAAAATTCTAAATGAATTACACACCTCACAAGAATTATTTATAATTTCAACTTTATAAATAATTACAAAGATTTATAATGAGGTGTTCACATAGATAAATATTTAGATGACCTGAGTTGTGAAATATATCAACTCTAAGCTCTTCAAATGAACTTCAATTTGATGTAAATGATCCATTGGTCATATTTATTATATGGTTTCAATGGCCTCATAAATCTTACACTTAAAATCTCATCTCTAACTAAATTTCTGATTTTTTTTGTTTATTACCATTAAAATACTAAAAAAATTTCATATGGTATATATAATTCTAATAAAACTTATTAGAAACTTGGGATAGTTTGATGTCATTACTTATTTATTTTCAATCCAAATAAATTAATAAAGGTTTTTATATGAATTCCTATTAGGGGCAGTCTGATGGTCAAGATGTTTTCTAGATGATATAATTTAAACCACTGATCAAACCTCTAGTCAGTCTGATGTACTAAAATCTCCTTTAGTTTGATGTGTAAGAATGAATAATAATATGTTTATATTTTTTTCATTGGAACTATTTATCAGTTATATATAAGGTAATTTTTCAACAAAAACATACTAAAACACTTAGGATATAAAAATATAGTAAAAATAGTTTAAATAGAGTGTTTGTGATTTCTAAAACTAAGGAAATGGAAAAGTAAGAAATAAGAGTCACGACTCAACATGTTTCATACACAAAACTTGTGTATAAATACAACCAACTATGACATACTCTATATTATAAGTTGATCATCCAATGTAATTTTGTTTCTTAATTGAAAAAAAGAATCTAAATATATTCTTATGAAATGATAGGTCATTTAGGTACTCTTATGGTCTACTATTAAACTCCCAAGGTTAGTATCAAAATTGAAAATTTAATCAAATATAAATGTTTTAGGAGAAATAAAAAAGGAAATAATTTAACATATCTAAAAATCCTTTCCAAGTCATTCAAATGAGATTTACTAGTATTTTATTGAACTCTATCATATAGGTTTACAAAAATATGATGTGTGTTATACTAGAAGTTTGATATAATAAGATCCTAATTTATTTTTTCATATAACTTATTATCCACTAGGTTCTAAACATCACCAATATCACGATTAATATTACAACATATAATAGATTCATGGGGCTTACTTTTTTTAAATCTAAATTTTTTCAGTTGGTCATGTATGTACTACCTTTGATTTATCCCTCTCCGAAAGATTATTTTAAAATTTTAACACAAACAATGAAATTAAACTCACCAACTATAATCATTTAAATCATTCTCTATATAGTGTTTATAAAATTCATTACATAATTTATAATCTATTAAAATAAAAATATCATCATCAAAATCTATTTTAATAAGATAAATTTCTTAGTTTGTGATTTAATTAAACATTATAGGATATACCAATCCCATAAAAAACCATTTTATAGAAGAAAAAAATAAACCTCACATTACAATATATAGGTTACTATTTAAGAAAATTTAAAGATTCTATATGTTTGAAAATATAATAAAAAAACCGAAACTAGATGTTTTTTAACATAAACTTTTTACAAACAAAAAACATTAAAATAATAAGAGTTATCATTGATACATACAAGTTTGAACATTATATTTACTATATGTGATAATATAATGATAATAGATTTTAATAAACCTAAATCTTTTAAGTTATCCTTATAATCTCTTCTATAATCATAATTATATCTATTAGCTACCAACCTTCCTTGTTCCTAGTGATCACTCCATTATCATCTTTTTTATTTCGGAAAACCATTTTGTATCGATTACAATATAATCATATAGTCTATCAGATAATTCCCAAAAAATATTCACTTGAACATTTTAACTATTCTTGCATGAATAAAACAAAAATATCATCACTGAAGGCTTATTATATGGTTATAGGTTCATGTTATGAAATAAAATTAAAAAACTAAAAAATATTTTCAGTATTTCTTCTAGTTATAACATCTTCATCTAAACCACCAATAATAGTTTATAAGGGATAACCATTTAAGTTTATAAAATTTTTACATAGCTCACTCATAATTTATTTAGTTTATATATTATCATGAGTAGTTTTTACATGAAAATGTTCCTCCTCATCGTGTTTTTTTTTCTAAAAATAATAGTATCAAGTTTAAAGATATTTATTGTATCATTAGGGTAGTCAAATTTAGTTTTTATGTGAGAAAAAGGACCAAATTCATCAAAATTTACGTAAATTTATCCTTTATCAACCCATGAATTTTTATTAAGATGTATATAAGATTTATATGTGGTATATTAACCAATAAATATTACATCATCATCCTTTGGATCAATTTTACCATGATTATCCTTGGTGTTCAAAATATAAACCTTATACCAAAAAACATTTAATTATCTGACTTTTGTATTTTTATTAATTCATTACTCAAAGGGTCTTTTTTCTTAAAAACTTTCTTATTTAAACTCAATCAATGGAATATATATCTCTATTAATAGATTCAAACTAAAGAGTCGTAAATATGGTACAATCCTCACTTCTAATCCCAAAAAAACAAAACCTAATTAAATCTAGTAAAATCATAAATAAAAAACATAAGACTTACCTCCAAGACATTTTTTTCATGATTGTCCAAAACATTCCATGTGGACAAATTCTAAGGATATTATTTTAGAAACATATTTAATTGAATTTAAATAATATTTTTGTCTCAATCCCATTTAACATTCATTAAATAGACTCTATATATTAAATATTAGATAAATAAAATGAAAAATAAAAATTTTCTTAAAGAAACTTTTTAATGAATAATAAATACATTTCCCAATAATTCTATACCAAGTATATGATTCGTTAATTTTAGTATTCAAGACGTTTATGTTTTCTCTATACAAATAATCAAGATCTAATTTATAGACATTTTCAATACTATGTGATTTAATCTAAAGTTTTTGTCATTATTAATGGAATAATATTTAATAGATAAATCAACTGAATGACCATCATCACAAATTTCACAAATACTTAATGGGTTTTTATTAAAACCATAAACATATAAGCCCTTTTTTATTATTACATATTCTATATTTCCATCAAATCATACTTCAATAATCATTATTCTATATTTATCTATAAATTAAATATGACTTCCATTTATTATTGATAAATAAATACAAATTGAGATAACTATACTCATATGTATTTAATATATACTATGCATATAACATTTGTAATTTTTTAGTAATCTCCCAATAATAAAATTGAAAAAAAACATGTCTTGGTAACCTTATAGTTTTGGGACAAATTACGCTATAAATTAGGGACTTTAGTAACCAAATATATTATTTTCAAATAAAAATTCTAGAATTAAATTTTTTTAAATGTTTATAGACATATTCACTCTTAACCCCACATATTCTAGGAATATACATTACAAATCATTCTCATAATTATAAATAATAACATAATAAAAATAAAACAAATTATACAGGCTTTTGATATTTTGTGCTAGAATAAAACATTCTTAAAAAAGACTTAAATTTTTACTAGCAGTTCACAAGACAAACTTTAAATCAGTAAACCTCCCACTAACTCTAATCTCATTGATAATTTTATCACCCTATGTAAACTTAAAATAATCCAATTTCAAGGTATATATTTTTTATAACAATTCATTAAATCTATAATAACATATAGCACATGTAGTTTCAAATTTAAAAAATTTAAATTTTAATTCTATAAGCTAATTAGATGGAATGTATTTTTCAATAATAATGGAACCAAAATATTATTGATCAGTTTTATGGTTTTTCCATTAAAGTATCATATTTATCTTTATGTGTGAAATAGTAATCATTGACATCATTGAAAAAAATAATTTTTAGATTCATATATTGGAAAAAATAATGATTGTGACACTTTATTTGGATCCAAAAAACCAATTTTATCCTTTTAGTTTTATTAATCATATTTATTATTAGATTAATCATTATAATCCTCATAGTTAACCCATGTAGTCTTCATAACTATTTTTATTTTTTTTATACTCTCATTTTTAGTGAAGTTTTGTAATTTTTCTTCTTATATTTGTGTTGAGTAAATTCATGAATAATATTTAAAATATACTTATATTTATTTAATACTACTAAATTTTTATTTCAATATTTATTTTTCAATATTTTTGATGATTTTATAAATTGTGATCTCCACTAATAAAAATAGTTGAATCTTATTGAAATTTTGGTATGATTACCTACAAAATTTAAACTACTCAATAATTATTATTTATATGAATTATAAAATACTATATTGTCCTTTTTCTAATCTATTGATGTAAAATATTTAAAATAAGTTTCTTTATCCTTTTTTACTAACATGTTTTCATATAAAAAAATTATCTTCATAGGTCATGAGTGTTCCAATATAATCTATCATTTTTTATCATTTTAAGGTGTATAATATTTAATTTAAATAGAGATACCACTCTATATAATAGGTAAAACTCTTAAAAAATTTAAATAAGGGTCTAATTTCTTTCATTAAATTTCCCAATGCAGCTACATTGTATAATACATGAGTTCATCTCCCATTAATTAGAGTAATACATTATCTACCAAACATTCTAAAAGTGTTAAATTTTAATGTAGTATTGTTTTACCTTAATAGTCTGACATTGTCAATACCATTATAAGAAATATCAATTTTCCCCTGTATCTCAAATGTAGTAGAAGATTATGAAACTCAATTTAACTCATTAGGACCTAATATACAAATGATTAAATTCCTTGAATTATAATTTAGTTCATTATTTTCTTATTGATCATCTAACATCCCATCCTTGATGACACTAAATGTTTCCTCAATCTTATTGGTCATATGGCCTCATGTTCATATCCTTGAATTCTAGAGGTTTCTGACTAGTAGTGAGGGCCTAGGGTGTGTCTGTGGGGAGACTGTACCCACATGTTAGATTGTAGCACAGTGGTATTAAACTTTTTAGTAAATAGTAGAATCATAATATAAATTTTACCAAATATAACATCCAATATAGGAAAATATAAATAATTTTTGAACTAATCTCATATAAAAAGTGATGTGTCATGTCAGGTCTCTATAAAGCTGGAAAACATGTTTATAAACATCTAGTGAAATACATGTATCAAAACACCAAAAAGAGAAAAAAGAACTATCATAGATTGCATCATGATCCTAGCTCAGTATTATGCTCTCCTTCTCCTATTCATAGGAAAAATCAAGCATTGTATTTTGGGTTCCTACCCAAGTCCCTAACTGCATCCATATTGTCTGTTTGGGTACTCAATGGTGCCTCGAATGGGGTATGAGATAACACTTAGCATGCCACCACTAATTGTCACTATAAAAAATCTAGGACATGTATAACATGATAATGTAGTGTGTAATGCATACCACATGTAAAGAAGTAATTAAATTGAAAAGACCAAGGAAAATGTAATAATTGTAATTGATACTGTCAAGACAAAAAAACTACCTTAAAACAATATTCATGCTACCATATTGGGTGTAGTAGTAAGAACAATCAAAAATAGGTCACCCTTCCTAGTATACAACAGATATTTGATACCCATACATTTGAAGTCCATAAAGGATGCCAAAATCCACCACATATATTCTATAAAACAGAGTATAAACCACTACCATGAAAATTCCATATAATCAAGTATTTAAAAAATCATCACATACTTTTTGTATAATCAAGTCATCCATAATGATAGCATCATGTAATCAAAAGTGTCAGAACACAAAGGGAAGAATCCAAGTTATAGAATACCAAGGAATCCAAGTTGAGTCCTATTAGCATCTTGATAGGAACTCGGTAAAGAAATAAGTGGAGTCTAAGGAGAATGTCAGTAGAACATGTCTAATGTGAGTCTAAGAAAGTCAGATCCAAGGGGTATAAAGGACCATGGCATTCTACATAATCAAAACCCGGGAGGGAAACAAGTCCAAGGTGTCCCCTACTACAATAAAGACCCATGGTAGAAATTTCCCAAGAGTCTTATGGAATCAAGATACATGGTATACTATCCAAGGCATCCCCTACTATAATAAATTCATCATATCATTCATTTATAATCTCATAAGTTCATCCAACTCGTATAGAAATTACCATTTAAATTGTTTAGACAATTCATTCAAGTCAACACATGGAAAAGGAGGCAAGCCTTGTCCTAAAATCACAGTTAATTTGAATTTAGTTGAATGTAATCCACTAACCATTTAAGCTGACATGAACCCCATGGGGGGTATAACAAAAGTTAAAATACAAAGTCTCACCCCATGGGTGGCCTATGTTAGGGAAACAACCTCCAATAGTTTTAATGGAAATAGTATGCATCCCTATCATCTTCCATTACATTCCATTAAAGAATTAAATTCATTTTAGGGGTACAACTGGGAATGTTGAAAAGCGACACAACTACAAATAGGTATATAAAACATCAAACCATGAAGGAAAATGTTCATACCTCCTACCATAGGTCTGTAGTAGAGTACTCATCCAGTATCAGCTTCTGATTTTATCTATTTTAAAAAAAATTAATTGATGAAGAACATGAAACAAGGGTATATTATCTTACATCAAAATAACTTTATAAATATGATGTCAAACGAATAGAGAAACAAGATTATTGGAGAATGTACTGATATGAATCCAATGAGACAAACGTCTCTTGATTCTCAATATGTATGAATGATCGGTAGAAAAGCCTTTGGAAGATCCTAAAATGGGATCTCTCAATGACTCAAGGATGTCCAATGGAGGGAAAATGAATTACATTTTATGTTATAAGGATTTGTATTGTAAAAATGTAGTTTTCCCGTAGAATTAATGGGTTGTATAGTTTGACTACATGGTTGGCCAAACTGTGGTCCAACAATATTCCCTCCACTATTTAAAGGGGAACCCCACATGGTAAGTGTGATCTCTTTAGAAAAACATGTGAAAACTATATCTTATTTACTATTGAAAACTAAAGAACTGTGTAAAGACCTGGAAATTTCAAGGAAATTTTTTTTTTCTTAATTTTCTTTGGAATTTTACAAGAACGCAGTTTCTGACGTCGCCTGATTCCGAGGCCCACTGTGCCTGGAATCATTTTCCGAAGTTTAGCTCAGGTACATTCAGTGAACGAACGAGCGGATTTTTCTAACTTTTGAACCGATGCTCAGAATTGAAATCTGAGGGCACCGATAGAATCACAGCGCATATAATTGCTTAGAAACACCTTTCCCAGAGTTGCATTTTCTCGGGTGTGGTTATTAAATTTTTGGGTTAAGTAAAGGAATAAAATAAAAGTGGTGCAACCAATTTTATTTTATTTAAGGAAGTGTTAACCTAAGATAAGTGGTTGAGTGGGACCCACATCCTAACTAATCCACTAGGTAGGATACTAGTGGGGTGGGGCCCACAAGAGCCCCACACTTTCAACTTCCTCAGCCCCTTCTTAATTTCAGTAACGCACCTGCACCCCCCCCCCCAATTAATGAAAGTCAACTCATGCGTTTATTTATATATTAAACGCCTCTTTTAATTGGGTGGTTTAAACGTTGCAATTAAATTCAATTAATTGGTTGATTCAATTTTGAATTTCAAAGACGTTGGATTGTGTGTTAATAAAATAAGACAAGTCTTATTTTATTATGGTTGGGCTTGTTGTGTTGAGTTTTTGGGAGAAAAGGGGGAGTCTTGGAGTTCTTCGTTCTTCGTCGAAGAATGCGAAGAACGCACTGCCGCTGACAAAGAACACCGACCTCCAACGACAAATGATGGTGAGAGACGCCTTCCTCGGAGATTGACGACCCGACGCGCATCTCCTCGTTCCTTCTTTCTGCGTCAAAGGAAGGGAGACATCATTCCTCCGCGACGGGACAATCCATCTTCTTCCGCGATGATCATTTCCGCGACGTCCCTTTCTGCGACTAACCTTGTTCGACGACTACGCTCGAGGTAGGGGATTTATTTGTTTGTTCGTGAATACTTCAGTCACCATTTATTCGTTTCAAATTGGGCCACCTGTTTCTGCAATAACGGGAGGAGGTCGGACCGCACGAACACAGCCGACCCTCCTCCCCCTTTGTTTGTTTGATTTTATTGCGGCACATGCAAAGCCAGGGCAGTGCCGTTGCACCGCGCAGAAATAATGGGAATGGGAAAGGATGTGTGGTGTCGTCGCGTCGCGCCGATGAAGTCGAACAAGGTCACGGCGCCGTTGCGCCGCGCCAGAGAATCACGAAAAACACCGCGACCGGAGAGGGGCCGCGGCGGAGGGGCATGGCGTCGTCGCGCCGCACCGGACGGACCAAGGCCGCGGCTTGTGGCCGCGGCAGAGCATGGACCAGCGGCCAACTTCTGGTCGCCGGTGTCAGAGCAGGGGGACCGGCCCGCGCCGGTCCCGTGGTGCAGCAGCCGGCTGGCCGGAGCGGGTCGGCCGGTCAGAGGAGGAGTTGGGGGTTCGTAACCCCCGGCTGGCCGAACATCAGCGGCCCCCACGTGGGGGAAGCGTTTAATGAGATAGGGGGGCAGCCCCCCCCCCCCCCTTGACCGCCCAACTCGGTGTAACCGAGCTGGCCAGAAGACCGCCAGCGCACCGGGCCGGGCCACCCAGGCCGGGCCGGGCCACCCAGGCCGGTCCGGGCCACCCAGGCCGGGCCGGGCCACCCAGGTCGGGTCGGGCCGTGCCCAGGCCTGGCCGGGCCGCTCCCAGGCCAGGCCGCGCCCAAGAGGGCAGACCCAGGGGGTCTCGGGCCGGGTCGGTCCGGGCCTAAAACCCCCACTTTCGGAACTCTTACGTTCTTTTGCCGATATCTTGGGCTACGGACCTCTGATCGAGACTCCGTCAGCTGAGATGCGATCCTTGGATCGAGATGGTCATTTCGGTATATTGTACTCATGGTTTTAGAGAACTTTGAGTAAGACCGGGTTGGTTCGGATACGAAACCAACCAGGCCCTCGGAGAGGAAATGCTTATATCTTGAGCTCTGGCCGTCCGATAGACGTGCTGTCGACTCTGTGGGATTCATCTTGATGAGACGGAACTTTTCGCATACTTCTCCTGAGTTTTAGATGCAGTTGGATAGTGGCCGGTTTGGATTGTACTGAAAATCCAACTGGGCCCCTGGAACGGAAAAGCTGATAACTTTCAGACCGGGCGTTCGTTTGACGAACAGTCAGCGGCATTGGTCGTCACATTGAGAAACGGTCCCAATGAGTATACCCTATGAGAGTTCGGGGTACAATTGAGATATGGCCGGGTTGGTTCGCACACGGAACCAACCGGGTCCTGGGATGAAAAGACTAGTAACTCACAGACTGGGCGTCCGATTGACGCGTCGTCTGTTGCATTGAGACCCCTATGATGAGGTGGTCCTTTGAGATACTTATTCATGGGACTTTGAGATACTTGGATTATCGACTAGTAGCTAATGGAGCAGACCCTCCCAGAGATGAGCGTATGGAGTACAGAGACCGTGTAGCTGACTGAGACCTGACGACTGCTTGAGTGAGTCGACTAGCCCAGTGGACAAAGCACTACTTTGTTTGGGTGCAGACCCATGGCGGACGGAGCACTTCTTGTTTGGGTGCAGACCCGCGGTACTCGTCTGGCGAGTACCTCTGTAGGATATTAGGGGGTGTTCACTACATTGTTTAGGTAGCATACCCCAGCGGGAAGCACTACTGTGTTTGGGTGGCTGGCCCGTGGTACTCGATAGGAGGAGTACTTTAGCAGTCTTAGGTTAGTGGGCAGTAACTCGGAGTCGTGATACGATCACTGTACACTCCAGAGATGGGGCTCTTCAGCAGTTACAGTTTCAATAATTAAAAATTCTGGTTTGAGCTGAGTCTATGACCTTTGTGTTTACCTCATGATTGAGATGGGTCACTTGATAACTTAGGTATATGTATGGGCATATACCTGGGTAGTGTTTATCCGTTGATTTCATAATCTTTGTGATTCCTCGTGATTGATATGGTTTACTTGATAACTTAGGTATATGTATGGGCATATATCTAAGTAGAGGTTATCTGTTGAGATCTTCTTTGTGGTTATTCTTGTTGGTTTTAGTGTGACCTTGAGGGTCTCGGGGTCCCTACTGAGTATCATTATACTCACCCCTGAACGAGATATGCCCGCACCTTGTTGTGTTGGTTACAGATGACAGGCAATGCTGACGGAGGCCAAGTGTTCGAAGACTGGACGATACCCGGAGGTGGACCTCACGATGAGTCAGTATCAGGAGGTGGACTTCACGGCGAGACGATACTCAGAGAAGGTTGAAAGGAAAGAGAGTTTTGGAGGATATCTGTACCTACCCTTCAGGTAGGATCTATGGTGGACGATCCAAGAGCTGCGCTATCTGTACCTACCTTTCAGGTAGGATCTGTGGTGGAAAATCCAGGAGTAGTGCTATCTGTACCTACCCTTTAGGTAGGATCCGTGGAGGACGACCCAGGAGCTACTTCCTTTCTTCCAACTGTTGCCTTTTTCTGTTTTACTTTTGTTCAGTTGTATCTGTACTTTCGATTGGGTTTTTATTCTGGCCCATTTAATTTTCACCACTTCCTTTTTTACTTAGTGTATTACTTATGCTTGTACTCTATGTTGTTTTGTTTACTTTTATAAAGGCAATGTCTTCCCAGTTATCGGGATTTACGCCTTTGGTGCTAGTCGTCAGCTCCTGTCCTATGAAGGCGGGCTTGGGGTAGTCACGACACGGGCCCCGAGGACGGGTCGTGAAAAATTGGTATCAGAGGAGTTTGGTTCTACCGCATAACTAAGGACTATGATCTTTTTATATGTGAAGTAATAGTGTTAAGGGTACCGAGTGTGGTCTTTAGTTCAGGGAGTCCAGTGTTGGTGTGGCGGCTGACGTATCCGTACACCAGGACCCTGACTTCGGATTTCCGACTTTGTGCACAAAAAACACTGATTGTGTGTGTGTTTCCAAAGTTTTAAAGTCATCTCAAACCAGGTTAGCTCACCAGGTATAAATCGTTTGACCATGTCACGAATGTTCCTTTCAGGATTCCTTTCCACGGACGACCAGCTAAAGCCCAGAGGGATGTGCGTACTGATAGCCTGCCGAGCGATGAGGATTCGGTACAGGGACCTCTTGCAGTAGAGGCACCAGCGGTACTACCATACGTTGGGCCACCGATTCCACCATCCCCAGCAGTAGGAGATGCACGCCACTTGAGCGCACTACATGAGTTCTAGCGTCAGAGGCCACCCAGGTTCCGGGGAGAGACGGACCCGCATGCGGCTGAGGATTGGCTGGAGGTTGTGGTGAGAGTCTTCAGGCTAGTGGGGACGCTAGAAGATTTCATGGTGATCTTTGCTTCCAACCTCCTTCAGGCAGCAGTAGGCAAGTGGTGGAGCCACTTGTTCCAGTTTTGCAACAGGATGACCTTCACATGGGGAGACTTCGAGACCATCTTCAGTGTAGAGTTTGCACCAGTAGCTCTACACCCCGAGCGTGTTCAGGAGCTGCTTCCTTTTCCGCATGTTTTCCAATCAGTAGTCGAGTCATCTGTAGGCAGTAGACAGATGGTTCTTAGGTCCAAGAGGACCAGAACAGAAAGTGGGAGACCTAGGGTTATAGGATCAGTAGTGCGGGGCACCTGGGGTGGACTCAAAGCCAGTCATTCCAGAAACGGACAGTGTTTCTCCTGCGGCAGGAAGGGTCACATGGCACGTGATTGTCCGACTCCTCGGACAGTTGATCCGTAGACATTGGAGGATTCATCGAGACAAAAGAAGCGGCGGGTGCTTGAGCAACAGCCGAGTAGTGGACAAGGCAGTAGAGCTCCGGAAGTAGGTGGATAGGAGCGGAACTAGTGGATACCTTTTTATTCTTGGTACTTTTAGTTCCATGTTGTTGTTATTGTTGTGTCTTTGTACTATGAGCTGCTATAATAAAAGACACTTATCTTTTTGTTGTTTGCTTTCCTGTTCTTTTTTCGGTTGATACTGAGAGGTTTCAGTTAAAAACTGTTCACTTGACCCTCACTTTCTAGATTTCTACTGGAGGAGACCCAGTGACCTCACACTGATACCGACAATGTGATTCGACCCTTGGAGGCGAGAGTGACAGTTGGATCTCTTGGTAGTTACATCGAGGACTTACGACATCATCCATGGCATGAATACATCATTCATGTCAGGATTGACTATATTAGGCAGTGGGTGTGGTTCATCTGGGGGATGAGACCGAGTTTCTCTTTTCGGAAAGGGATAAATCATAGCAGCTCTTTCAGATCGTAGGCAAACAAGGTGCAGATCATCAAGGAGAAGATAAAGATTGTACAGTTCAGTAATAAACAGGAAACCGGCGCCAGTCTTAGAGACTTGGGCATGTTAAATGTTTCAAGAATTGGAAGCTTTAAGGAGAGATGAGTCTGCGAAGCAGTAGACGTGGAGGCAGAGCTAGGAGAGCAACATGAGGTGGTGTACATTTTAACATGCTATGCCCACCCGCCTTAGTTGTCCCCGCCAGGCTCAGGGAGCTGGTGGGTGGAGGAAGAGTGCGGCTGCTTGCGGTCAAGGAGTGTGACCCAATGGCTCTAAAAATTATTCAAGGGATAGTCTCTGTCCACTACTAGCTTCCGTAGTAACAGACGTTGATATGAATCATTCGTTCCTAACACGAATCTTGTCCCAGACCTAGAGTTTCCGGTAAGCCATGGACTTGACCCTTACGTCTGGAGATACCTTGGGAGGATATTCGATAAACACACTTACACCGATGGTGTGGTCAGACCCTCGAGGTGAGAGTTTCAGTTGGAATCTCTTGGGGACAACGTCGAGGCCTTACGACATTGGTTTGATTATAGACTGGGCAATCAAAGTTCATACACAAATTAACGGTATTAGGAAAAAAATGTTTTGGTTTAACTACGACCTCGGGATGGGTTTTCCTTGGTCGGAAAAAAGGAAACCCCAGGCAGCACAGGATAAACTCATGCATAGGAGGTTGCGACCGATCACTCTTGAGTCGGTCAACCTTACCCTCGTGGCAGCAGTCGTTTTGAGTTTCAGTTCTAACATGAATTAGAGACCTCTACAGTTTGAGGATGACGATCACGTCCTTATAGGGGTCTCACCTTGACTAGGCTTATGGAGATGGGGTCGAGGCGACAAGTTATCTCTGAGGTTCAACAGACCTTTCTAGGTCCTCAGCAGGGTAGGCGAGGTGGTTTACCGCTTGACCCATCCACCTCAGTTGTACCAAGTGCACGACGACTTCCACGTATCTCAACTGAGGAGATACATGCTTGACCCAATGCATATCATCGACCATGGGGAGATGGACTTGGGCGATGGGGTGACTTTCACGGAGGTTCCAGTGGGGATCAAGTATCGACAGGAGAGGATCCTATGAGGATGGTCGATTCCTTGGGTGCGCTTTCACTAGCAGTACGGGAACCTCCAGGTGAGCACACGGGAGTGGAAGGCTTAGATGCATGCTCAGTACTACTTTTGTATCCCTATTTTGTGTTAAAGCTTTACGGGGACGTAAATCCCTGAGGTGGGAGTAATGTAAAGACCCATAAATTTCAAGGAAATTTTTTATTCTAAATTTTTTTTGGAATTTTACAAGAACGCGGTTTCTGACGGCACCTGATTCTGAGGCCTGGTGTGCCCGAAATCATTTTTCGAAGTTTAGCTCAGGTACGTTCAGTGAATGAACGAGCGGGTTTTTCAAACTTTTGAACTGGTGCTCGTAATTGAAATCTAAGGGCACCGATAGAATCGCAGTGCCGGTAATTGCTTAGAAACACGTTTTTCGGAGTTGCGTTTACTCGGGTGTGGTTATTAAATTTTTGTGTTGAGTAAAGGAATAAAATAAAAGTGGTGCAACCAATTTTATTTTATTTAAAGAAGTGTTAACCTAAGCTAAGTGGTTGAGTGGGACCCACATCCTAACTAATCCACTAGGTAGGATACTAGTGGGGTGGGGGACACACGAGCACCACCCTTTCAACTTCCTCAACCCCTCCTTAATTCCAGCAACGCACCCGCACCCCCCCCCCCAATTAATTAAAGCCAACTCGTGCGTTTATTTAAATATTAAATGCCTATTTTAATTGGGTGGTTTAAACGTTGCAA
This sequence comes from Viscum album, assembly GCA_963277665.1. NCBI lineage: Eukaryota > Viridiplantae > Streptophyta > Magnoliopsida > Santalales > Viscaceae > Viscum > Viscum album. The sequence continues at coordinate 1,542,600,061 of OY728153.1, read as the reverse complement.
TTAAATTCAATTAATTGGCTGATTCAATTTTGAATTTCAAAGATGTTGGCTTGTGTGTTAATAAAATAAGACAAGTCTTATTTTATTATGGTTGGGTTTGTTGTGTTGAGTTTTTGGGAGAAAAAGGGGAGTCTTGAAGTTCTTCGTTCTTCGTCGAAGAATGTGAAGAACGCACCGCCGCCGACGAAGAATGCTGACCTCCAATAACGGACGATGGTGAGAGGCGCCTTCCTCAGAGATCGACGACCCGACGCACATATCCTTGTTCCTTCTTTCTACGTCAAAGGAAGGGATACATCGTTCTTCTGCGACACGACAATCTGTCTTCTTCCGCGATGATCATTTCCGCGACGTCCCATTCCGCGACAAACCTCGTTCGACGACTACGATCGAGGTAGGGGATTTATTTGTTTGTTCGTGAATACTTTAGTCGCCATTTCTTCATTTAAAATTGGGCCACCTGTTTCCGCAATAACGGGAGGAGGTCGGACCGCACGAACACGGCCGACCCTCCTCCCCCTTTGTTTGTTTGATTTTATTGCAGCACATGAAAAGGCGGCGTGGTGCCGTCGCACCACATAGAAACAATGGGAATGGGCAAGGATGTGTGGCACCGTTGTTCCGCGCCGAAGAAGTCGAACAAGGTCGCGGCGCCGTCGCGCCGTGCTGGAGAATCACGAAAAACACCACGGCCGGAGCGGAGCCGCGGCAGAGGGGCGTGGCGCCATCGCGCCGCACCAGACGGACCAAGGCCGCGGCTTTAGGCCGCGGCGGAGCAGGGACCAGCGGCCAACTTCCGGCAGCCGGTGTCGAAGCAGGGGGACCGGCCCACGCCGGTCCCGTGGTGCAGCAGCCGGCCGGCCGGAGTGGGCCGGCCGGTCAGAGGAGAATTCGGGGGTTTGTAACCCCTGGCTGGCCGAACAGCAGTGGACCACACTTGGGGGCCGCGTTTAATGAGACAGGGGGGCAGCGCCCCCCCCCCCCCCCCTTGACCGTTCTGCTCGGTGTAACTGAGCTGGCCAGCGGACCGCCAGCGCTCCAACGCGCCCGCGTGCCGGGCCGGCTGCCCAGGCCGCGCCGCGCCTCGCCGCGCCCAGGCCGGGCCACCCCCAAGCGGGTCGGACCCGATCCCGGGTCGGGTCGACCCAGTTAGGACCGACCCAGGGGGTCTCGGGCGGGGTCGGTCTGGGCCCAAAACCCCCACTTTCGGACCTCTTACGGTCTTTTTCCCATATCTTGGGTTGCGGACCTTCGATCGACGCACCTTCAGCTGCGATTCGATCCTTGGATCGAGACAGTTGTTTCGGTATATTACACTCAAGGTTTCGAAGAACTATGAGTACGACTGGGTTGGTTCGGATACGAAACCAACCGGGCCCTCGGAGCGGAAACACTTATATCTTGAGCTCTGGACGTTCGATTGACATGCCGTCGACTTTGTGGGATTTATCTTGATGAGACAGAACTTTTGGATGTATTTTCCTGAGTTTTTGATGTCGTTGGATAGTGGCTGGGTTGGATTATACCGAAAATCCAACCGGGCCCCTAGAACGAAAAAGCTGATAACTTTCAGACCGGACGTTCGTTTGACAAACCGTCAGCGGCGTTGGTGGTCATGTTGAGAAACGGTCCCAATGAGTATACCCTATGAGAGTTCGGGGTACAATTGAGATATGTCTATGTTGGTTCGCACACGAAACAAACTGGGCCCCTGGGACGAAAAGGCTAGTAACTCACAGACCGGGCGTCCGATTGACGCGATGTCTATTGCATTGAGACCCCTATGACGAGGAGGTCCTTTGAGATACTTCTTCATGGGACTTTGAGATACTTGGAGTATCGACCAGTAGCTCGTGGAGCGGACCCTCTCGGATATGAGCATACGGAGTACGGAGACCGTGTAGCTGACTGAGACCTGACGACTGGTTGACCGACTCGACTTGGAGTGAGTTGACTAACCCAGTTGATGGAGCACTACTTTGTTTGGGTGCAGACCCATGGCAGACAGAGCACTACTTTTTTGGGTGCAGACCCGCGGTACTCGTCCGGAGAGTACCTCTATAGGCTATTAGGGGGTGTGCACTACTATGTTTGGGTAGCATACCCCGGCAGGAAGCACTACTGTGTTTGGGTGGCTAGCCCGCGGCACTCGACAGGAGGAGTACTTCAGCAGTCTTAGGTTAGTGAGCAGTACCTCGGAGTTGTGACAGGATCACTGTACACTCCAGAGATGGGGCTCTTTAGCAGTTACGGTTTTGATATCGAAAAATCATGGTTTGAGTTGAGTCTATGACCTTTGGGTTTACCTCATGATTGAGATGGGTCACTTGATAATTTAGGTATATGTATGGGCATATACCTGGGTAGTGGTTATCCGTTGATTTCATAATCTTTGTGTTTCCTCATGATTGAGATGAGTTACTTGATAACATAGGTATATGTATGGGCATATACCTAAGTAGAGGTTATCTGTTGAGATATTCTTTGTGGTTATCCTTGTTGGTTTTAGTGAGACCTTGAGGGTCTCGGGGTCCCAACTGAGTATCATTATACTCACCCCTGCACTGGTTATGCCCTCACCTCGTTGTGTTGGTTGCAGATGACGGGCAGTGCTGAGGGAGGCTGAGTGTTTGAAGATTGGACGATACCCGGAGGTGGACCTCACGATGAGTCAGTATCAGGATGTGGACTTCACGGCGAGACGATACTCGAAGGAGGTTGATAGGCAAGAGCGTTGTGGAGGCTATCTGTACCTACCCTTCAGGTAGGATCCCTGGTGGACGATCCAGGAGTTGCGCTATCTGTACCTACCCTTTAGGTAGGATCCGTGGTGGATGATCCAGGAGTTGCGCTATCTGTACCTACCCTTCAGGTAGGATCCGAGGAGGAGGACCCAGGAGCTTCTTCCTTTCTTCCAGCTGTTCTATTTTTCTATTGTACTTTTGTTCAGTTGTAGCTGTACTTTCGATTGGGTTTGTATTCTGGCCCATTTAATTTTCAGTACTTCCTTTTGTACTTAGTGTATTACTTTAACTTGTACTCTGTGTTGTTTTGTTTACTTTTATAAAGGCAATGCCTTCCCAGTTATCAGGATTTACGCCTGTGGTTCTAGTCGCCAGCCCCTGGCCTATGAAGGCGGGCTTGTGGTAGTCACGGCACGGGCCCCGAGGACGGGTCGTGAAAAACTGCATTCATGAGTGTGTGTCACATTATGAACAGTTTCTATAAATATTATGCCTTCTAAAAGAGTCTTAGACCACCTCATAGGGTTATAAGTAACCATGAATCCTTCCCCACATGGTTTCATCTAACCCTGAGGCCTACCTTATTTTTTCAAAAAGCAGGGATCCGGTTTTAGAACAAGAATCAGACACCCATGATAAATCCATGATCACATTTGGTACTCACTTAAGACCATAAAATTCATTTAATCTAAAAAATATATCCATGCCTTATAGGAAAACTCAGTATCTTACAATACCCCCCCCCCCATAAATTCATCCCTAAATTTCCCTCTCATGGGTGGTTGATAATCCACTGAGAATAAGAATAGACACTAAGCATGTACATAATCCTCCTACTCCCAAGCCTCATCATGTAATTGGTTGTGTTTTCATATCACCCATACTGGAGAAATTGAACAGCCACATAGAACCTTTGTTCTCTAATAAAAAATATGAATAGGATGCTCCTCAAAGGACACTTCTACCTGGTAACTCCCCCTCATCTAGCTATAGATTATGAGATGTGTTTTTGTGATAATGGTACAACTGAGACACATGGAATACATCATGAATGGATATGTACCTTTTTTATTACTACAACTAATAGGGTACCAGGCTAACTCTCTCTGGAATCTCAAATGGGTTGATATATCACAGTAAAAGCTAACCATGTAACGTAATCTGCATGTATTTTAGCCTCAATGAGATATGTAAAAAGACCATATCCTTGAACTCAAACTTTATAGGTTATCAAAACTAATCAATGTAAGATTTCAATTGAGACTATACAGTATCCATCTTTATTCTCCTCAATTAGAGCTTCTCATAAGTCTGATGCATGAGTCATAGCCCCAGAAATGCTTCCTCATCTACCTTTAACTAGTATAGGGGTGATCAGCATGTCATAGCATATAAATAGTAATAAAATTTTATTTTTATAGTCACCTGATAGTTATTTTTTATGTTGTACTCATCAAAGGGAATATGCCTCTCTCAAGAGCCCTAAAAATCTAGGATACATGCTCATAACATGTCCAGAAGAACCTAAATCTTGTAGGCTAACTTGTTATCGGTATTAGGGTGGTATTTTGTTATAAAAAACACCTATATACCCAAATATATCTACTAAATCTTCCATAAATGAGATTTAAAATGTGAATACCTATCTTATAAAACATTCTATGTATCCATGTAAATTCGTACTATCTCAAGAATATACAACATTCTAAGATCATCAACTAAGAAGGTATCCCCAACCGTAAGGAAATGAATGGCCTTTAAGATCATGTCCATAACAACCCATATTTCATCACTACCTCAAGGTGACCATGAAAACTCTTTCATAAAATCCATTGTGTAATCCTTCTATTTCCACTCGGGGATTGCTAACTGCTGTAAAAGTACAACTGGTTTCTAATGTTCTTCTTTCACCTACTAACAGGTGGAACACTTTATAACAAACCCAACTACCTAATATTTAATCCTTCACCACCAAAAATGAAAAAGTAAATCTTGATACATCTTGTTAACATCGGGATTTACCACATAAACTAAGGCATGAAATTCCAACATTATCTCCTCATGTTTCTCCAATGGAACCAAAACTCGGCCATGTATATAAAGGATATCATCCTCATCCACAATCCAACCAAGAGGTGGGTCCTCACCTTCCACACACTCTTATTGGACTAGGCCCTCAATAACTGATAGATTCCTCAGCCTTAATCTATCTTTAAGTGTAGAGGTCATAGATAAGGGTAAAATAAAAGGCTACCTTTAGCCATCTTTCACCTCTAAGTGCATTGTAGACCTCGGAAAACGCGTATCTAAAATGTTTCAAATGCTTCCTTACACGATCCAAGATCGTAGAAATTTTCTTAAGCTTCGATTTGGTAGGTCGTAGGTACCAAACGGAGTTACGGATTAGGAGTTATGGACGTTTGAAGTTTGGCTGGAAATCTGGTTCGCGAAGCCCATTCGTGAAGCCCCCCTCCGTGATCGCGGAGCGCCGCCGCGAAGTAATGAGGCGAGAGGCTCCGCGAACCCTTTTGACGTTCGTGATGCGCCGCGAAGACCCCTCGCGAAGCACTGATGCGAAGCACCCGAGCATCGCGGTCCCGTGAAGCTCCGGAGGCGGTAACTCTCCACGAACGCATTTGACGTTCGTGAGCCCGCCGCGAAGCTCCGGAGGTAGTACCTCTCCGCGAACGAATTTGACGTTCGCGAGCGCGCCGCGAAGCTCCTGAGGCGGCGCGGAAGTTCTGCTTCGCGGTGCCCTTGCCTATAAATACCCAGCTCAACCCCCCCCCCCCCCCTTCTCGAAGGACAGCCACGGCCACTTTGCCCCTTGGGCGGCCGAGCGGAGCTCCGCATTGCGGCTCTGCAAAGCCATGCTCCGCGAGCAGCTTCCTTCGCGTTGCTGCTCCGCGAGCGAAGGATCCACGATTCCATGCTCCGCGAGAGCCCATGCTCCGCGATGCTGCTCCGCGATGCTGCTCCGCGAGACCGAGCTTCGCGAGAGCCCATGCTCCACGATGCTGCTCCGCGAGACCAAGCTCCACGAGACCCCTTTGCTCCGCGAGACCAAGCTCCGCGAGACCCCTTTGCTCCGCGAGACTATGCTCCGCGATGCTGCTCCATGAGACCAAGCTCTGCGAGAGCCCTTTGCTCCGCGAGCCCATGCTCCGCGATGCTGCTCCGCAAGACCAAGCTCTGCGAGACCCCTTTGATCCGCGAGAGACCATTGCTCCGCGAGGCCATGCTCCACGAAGCTACTTCGCGAAGACCTATTCTTTGCGAGGATCCTACCTTCGCACCCACCGGTCCATACCTCGGGGCCTGCGCCCCCACACCCCCACTCGGGGTCAGTGCCGGCCTGCGGTCCCGGCCCTCCGGGCAGGTCCCTCCGCTACCGTCACAGACCCCCATGAAAAATGGAGAGTCGCACCGTAAACCTTTCGGGCCGGGATGCCGGGATTTTTCATTGCGCCCTTATGCACTCCCACCTTCCACCTATGGAACACCATGATTTGAGATACTTCTCCACACACCATGAAACACTTTGAGTTGACATATTACTCTTGGTTTCATTCCATGTCGTGAGTTGAGATTCTCATCATCAATTCCCCGGGTACCTTGAGTAGAACCGTTCCTCAGGTAACTCCTCCAAACCCAATCACTTGGCTCCTATGCCAGGTTGAACCAGAAAGGGCCGCCCTTGCGTAAGTCCCAACACCAACCATTTCTAGGCACCTTCTGCCAATAGTCCTATCTACATGACTCTAAACTGTAGCAATCCCTATGTTCCTAACATAGGATTCCTCTTGTTCTAAACATGATATTCCTTGTGCTCTAAGCATAAGATGCCAACAGTCCTACCTACAAGACTATAAACTGTAGTATTCTCCCTATGTTCCACACGTAGGACGCCCCTTGCTCCAAGCAAGAGATGCCTTATGCTTCTAGCATGAGATGCCAATAGTCCTATCTACATGACTCTAAACTGTAGCAATCCCAATGTTCCTAACGTAGGATGCCTCTTGTTCTAAACATGAGATGCCTTATGCTCCTAGCATGAGATGCCAACAGTCCTACCTACAAGACTATAAACTGTAGTATTCTCCCTATATTCCTAACGTAGGATGCCTCTTGCTCCAAATAAGAGATGCCTTATGCTCCAAGCATAAGACACCTAATGCCATGATTACAGTGGCTTGATTCCAACGCCCCTTGGCATTCTCCCTCTTGTGCACCAGTGCATAAGTGAAGGCCTCAATTCCCCAGTGAGTTGGGACGCTCTCATGGCTTGACATGAGGAAGACATTACGGGCAGCTTCATTCATAAGCCCCATTCACCGATGCCGCTCCTTAGCAGCACCCGGGCAGCTTCCTAGCGTAAGACCCATGCACCAGTGCTGCTCCATAGCGGCACCCGGGCAGCTTCCTCGCGTAAGCCCCAACCACTGTTGTGATCCCAATCATCGGTAAGCCGTTGATATCCCTTTGCAGCGGTAAGCCGTTGACAACCCTATGCAGCGGTAAGCCGTTGTGACCCAATCTAGCAGTAAGCCGTTGTGACCCCATTTAGCGGTAAGCCGTTCACATCCTTATCCAGTGGTAAGCCGTTCATACCCAATCTAGCGGTAAGCCGTTGAAACCCCCAATCGGCGGTAATCCATCATCAGAAGAACTATGTTGTCTTTGATCCATGTGAAGGCATGGTACGTAGGAAGCCTCTTCAAGGCTCAAGCCCAAAACTATCATCATCCTTTTCCATAGGCCTCCATCCTAGAGTAAGTCCCAGCACCATGGGCCGCCTAACGCGTAAGTCCCTCTTCGCTTCTCACAGACGCATCCTTCGCGACGTGATCGTCAGTTCTTTGCAACCTCTTGTTTCTCACACCGAGCACGACTCACGTGGGCTTAGAGTGAGCACCGACCCTAACCCCCCATCTCAGCGAACTACGAGGACTTTGATCCATGTCAAGGCATGGTACGTAGGAAGCCTCCATGAGGTTCAAGCCCACCCGTCATTTACTCAAGTCGGGTCTCATTCCCGTCCAGCATGATGTTAAACTGCATTTCGGTCCAACGGCAAGCCATTGCGACCCATCCCATTTGAACTACGAGGTCTTTGATCCATGTCAAGGCGTGGTACGTAGGAAGCCTCCACGAGGTTCACGCCCACCCATCATCCATTTCACGTCGTGTTCTACCTACGTCCAGCACGACGTTAAACAGCAATTCCAGTCCGACGGCAAGCCGTTGTGAAAAACCTGAACTACGAGGTCTTTGATCCATGTCAAGGCAGGGTACGTAGGAAGCCTTTCAGAGGTTCAAGCCCACCACTCATTGGACAAATCCACATTTCTCGGTCGTTCATTCACGTTGAGTTTCGCCCTCGTCCAGCATGACGTTAAACTGTATGCCCCCCCACTTGTCCCGCATGAAATTAAACTGCACACCCATTCCAACCCGAACTACGAGGTCTTTGATCCATGTCAAGGCATGGTACGTAGGAAGCCTCCCAGAGGTTCAAGCCCACCACTCATTGGACCAAGGTCCACCTTCACGTCGGTTCGTCGACAAAGCCCCGTATGAACTACGATGTCTTTGATCCATGTCAAGGCATGGTACGTAGGAAGCCTTCCTGAGGTTCAAGCCCACCCATCATCATTCACGTCGAGTTCTACCTTCGTCCAGCACGACGTTAAACTACAATTCCAGTCCGACGGCAAGCCGTTGTGACTAACCCGAACTACGAGGTCTTTGATCCATGTCAGGGCATGGTACGTAGGAAGCCTCTACGAGGTTCAAACCCACCATCCAGTCGTTCCGACCTCACTCACGTCGGTTCACCCCCGTCCCGCATGACGTTAAACTGTATTCCCCAACCCGAACTACGAGGTCTTTCATCCATGTCAAGGCATGGTACGTAGGAAGCCTCTCTGAGGTTCAATCCCAACAATCATTGGCCCAAACCGTCTTCTAGTCGGTGTTCCAAGCCCCCATTTTCATCTGAACTATGAGGACTTTGATCTATGTCAAGGCATGGTACGTAGGAAGCCTCCCCGAGGTTCAAGTCCAACTCCCATCGGACCAAGTTCCCTCACTTACGTTGGTCCGCCGACACCCACCGCCTGTCGTTTATTCACGTCAGGGTTCACTACCGTCCCGCATGACGTTAAACTGTATTCCATCAATCCTTTGAACTACGAGGACTTTGATCCATGTCAAGGCATGGTACGTAGGAAACCTTCCCAAGGTTCAATCCCACCACTAGTGGACCCACGGGTCTAATTTCACGTCGGTTCACCGATGAAACCCTTTGAACTATGAGGTCTTTGATCCATGTCAAGGAATGGTATGTAGGAAGCCACTTCGAGGCTCAAGCCCATCTCTCATGGGACCAAGGTCCACCTTCACGTCGGTACGCTGAAAATGCCCATCGGACCAAGGTCCACCTTCACGTCGGTTCGCTGACACATCAGACCAAGGTCCACCTTTACGTTGGTTCACTGACGACATCCATCGGGCCAAGGTCCACCTTCACGTCGGTTTACCGACACCATCCCGAACTACGCGGACTTTGATTCCTTGCCATAGGGATACGTAGGAAGCCTCCTCAAGGCTCAAGCCCAACTTCACTGTCGCCCCCTGCGATGGCCCCATTTCATTCCCCCTCCACTTCATTCATCCATCCATCACCCATCCTGATTCTCAACCGGGCTGCCACATCCCGGTGGGATCATTCCATCCACCTCCTCGCTGCTCCTAGAGGCGCATGGGCCGCTTTCCACGTGTAAGCCCCAGCATACCTCCGGGTCGTTGTACTCTGTGTACACCCCGATTCATCACCCTTTCAAACTACGTGGGTTTTGATCCCTGTCCTCTACACAGGGTACGTAGGAAACCTCCAAGAGGTTCAATCCCAACCAATGGTAATCCATGGCGTCCCCCATCCTGGGGCGCACTTCCCCTGATCCGCCCTCAGTGGTTTTCAGATCATCCATTACGGTGTGACATCTCCCCCCTAGGGAGTACACCAAAATCTGATCTGTCTCTATGGGACGTTCTGATCAGCATCATTCCATCTCCGCAAGATGTTAAACTCGCGGCCTACCTCGTGATAAACATGAGATGCCTAAGGAAAACCTCGGATGACACGCCTTTGGTGTAACCGTCTCTGCTAGATGTTAATCTTGCAACATACCCTGTGTTAAACACGGGAAGCTGAGGAAAACCTTATATACATGCCTCGGGCTATGCACCCTTGAGATTCCCTCTTATGAGGAAGAATACAGGTTCCCCTATGTCCACGCACCCAGAGATGCCCCGACATGCCTGATATTACCGTCTACTCCGACCGAAGGTTGCTACCATGTCAAGACCCTATGGAAAGTCTTGACGGAAGTAGTGTAATTAACCGGCGTCCATGAAGATATGGCATCGGGAATGAGATTCACGAACAACATATTAAATCTATGAGGGAGACCCGGACTAGGTGACGAGTTCCGAGGAGGAATCCACGAAAGGAAGAACCGACATCCCATCATCCCGTTTCGATCAAGGAGCAGACGTACCTGAACAAGGAACGAATGCCGCCTGCCTTTGGAAAGTAGGAATGCAGGGCAACAGCTGCGTCCTCCTCCACGGACGGATGCGCGTGCCCCGACGAAAGCTTCAGAAACATGCATATTATAAAATAAGGCTATAATCTTCTACTCACTACTGGCCTCCTAAACTACCTGTATCTAAGTACTCATGCTTAGTGAATTTGTTACTACATTTCCCTTTACAGACATTATGAATTATCAAAGTTAAAATACAATAGGTACTCAACCCACCTTCATTGACTCAGACATAGATCATGCTGTGTAAATATATACTTGAGAATTTTTTGGACTGTGTACACCACAAAATTACATCCAAGAAAGTAATGTCTCTAACATCCCAAGCATGAACAACTACAACACACTCTAGATAGTTATTAGGGTAATTAATCTCATTTTCTTTCAGGTGATGATACACATATATCATGACTCTATACCCCTACATTAGAACTCCTACAATCTCAAAACTTGAAGCATCACAATATATATTGTAGCACCTTTCTGAATTTGGAATATTAAAGACTGATAGTGAGTCCAGTCTCCCTTTCATCTCCTGCAAGGTTTTCTCACAGGTATCTGACCATAAAAATTTCACAACCTTCTTATTCAATCCTTTCTAATGGAACTTATAAGTATGATAAGTCCTATATAAAATTCATATAATATCCAACTATTCCTAATAAATTCTATATATCAGTGGATTTTTTGGGCTTCTCCTAGGAAACTATAGATCTTTCCTTATCTAGGTCAACTGATACACCTATCACTGAGATAGTATGACCTAGGATGTGAATCATATCCATCTAGAAGTGGAACTTTGTGAGATTATCATATAACTGACTATATCTCTATGTATCCAAAATTATCTCAAGATTTTTAAAATATTCATGTCGATTGTGAGAATACACCAAGATATCATCCAAAAAAAACAACCACAAATGAATTCAGATTGGGATGGAAAACTTAGTTCATCAGTACCTTGAAATGTTCTACCTCTTTTGTGAGATCGAACAACATAACTAGATACACTTATAGACCATAAATTCTATGATAATTTGTATGAGTTATTTATTCAGGTCGAACATGCACTTGATGATATCCATATCTAAAATTAATTTTCAAGAACACCCAATATCCTCTTAAATAATCAAAAAAATTATCTATCTGTAGAGGATACCAGTTCATAACTATCAACTAATAAAATTTATTCTAATCCACACATAGCACAAGGGTACCATCTACCTTTTTAACAAAAAAGTACTTGCAAACCCCATAGAGAACTCTTGGGTCATATAAACAAAGTCGTGTGTCATACAAACACCTTTTCCTCCAAATATTACAACTACCTATTAAACTCTTACATCTCTATTGTATCTATCCTATAATGAGGAATGGATACTAGTGCAGCTCCTAGCACAAGATTTATAGAGAACCCCACCACTCTATTAAGAGGTAAAATAAAAAACTATTCTAGGAAAACATCCCTAAAATGATCAACCACCAGCGGGAGATATTACTAACATGATCCCTATTCATCCAAATGTAAACTAGCAATCTAGGCTATCATCTTGGCCATACCATGATGTTGTGTCCCACCTCTTCTCAAATGGAAATCTCGTTCATCCTTGTGAATAAAAATACTTCCCTTTGGTGATGTGAAGTTCACCCTCCAGAGATATAAATCAAAATATACTTGACAAGAAACTACCCACACCATCCTGAGTATTATTTCAACCCCTATCATCTCAAGGGAAAAAAATTATCATATGAAGTGACACCTTCCTATATCAAGGGTAACTCTATTTACTAGTGCGCACTCCATAATTTGATTCCCAATAGAGTTTCGAGTGTCATAATGCCCTAATAAAACCAATCCATGAGCCCAAGTCTCTTGACCATATGCACATATACAAACTATATGATTAAACTATATAAAAAAGATCATATGCAAGAGTGGAGGATACTAATATAATACCACTCACCATAGAGGGAACAATGATCTACTAATATTATTTAGGTTGTATAGAATATGTATGGTCTGAACCAAGACCCTATAAAACAACCTCACCACCCAGGGTAGCACGCTCAACTATCTATATAGAACAGGTTCATGGTTACCTCTGCCACATCCACCACCTCAGTCAGAACTACTAGTACTTCTCTAGTAACTAGCCTAATGTGGAGTTGTGATACATGCTTTTGAACCTAGAGTCAGAGCTGACTCCCATCCACTAACTTCTAGAGAAATGTTCCTATAAAAATGGTGTACATAGCCCATCTCATTGAAATCTCATCACTGGATTGGTTATTAATCACAATGATTCCTCATGTGTCCCAATACACCCCACCGATGAAAGAAAAATAAGCTACCAAAACTAATATCATGGCTAGAAATCCCCTAGCATGATGCCTCAAAATTTTTCTTCCAGCCACCGAAAGCTAAACCACTTTGTTGAGAGTCTAAACTTCTCTATTATTCACTCCCACATACCCTTAGGTTATACTCTGTAATCATTTCATAATTCACTATCTCTCTAATATTATTCAACCTGAACATAATGACCTATGATCAAATGTCATTCCTAAGACATCCCTCAAAGTATCACACCCTCAATGCCTCGTTAGTAAGATATTCCAATGCAAAATGTTTCATCTTTATAAAGTATGCTAAATATTCCATAACAGTCATTGTATCTTGTTCCAGACATATTAACTCACTAGTGCACTCTTATCTTATATTCTTAGGGATAAAGTAATCATAGAACCTGGTTTGGAAATCATGAATAACCATATATTTTAGTGCATCAACCTGGTTCAAAACATCTAATCATTTCTTTTCTACTCCTTAAATAATGTATTTCGAGAGCATTACTCTAATCTTTGGAGGTGTCTCCAGATGCTCTAAAATTATAGAAGTAGTCTCTATCCATATCTTAGTAACCTATAGATCTCCATCCCCTAAAAACATGTGTAGATTCTACTACTGGAACACATGTGTCAACTCAACCAAGGTTGAGGCGGGATGTGGTGCTCCCTGGAAATTATTTATATAGCTTAAAACCCCTTGAAAAATTATGCCTAAATACCTATATCTAGTAAAACCACTAGTTTGGAAGCTAGAAATACAATAGTATAACTAGTATCCCACACACCATCACATCTAAAGTGTGGTAGTCGACACCCTCTTGGCATCTGACTAGTGGTAATTGTTTTGGCATGACTCTACATTGTGAAACACACACCTACAAAAATATTTATAACTATAAGATCATATTTAAAAGAGAAGGAAAGGTAAAAACCTTCATGTAACTAGTTTACACCCCTCTTCCTAATCCTAAATCTAGTACTAGGTAAAAATAATCAATCATAACATCACTAGAGACACTACCTAATTCCCACTCAAAAGACGGGTCAATTTCAAGTTCTCTATTTTACAATTTAAATTTCCATTTGAATTCAAAATCATTCCACAATTATCTTATAATGTTTTAACCAAATGGTTCAACACATCCAATATATAAGGGCTCATTCACCTCATGAACTAAAAAAATGGAATCCACTTAATCCACACCATAACACATTCCAATCCATGTGACCAATGGTCTATGGCTCTTTATTCCATAGTTGACTTTATAGGGTGTCTTATGTAGCCTAACCAGGAAAACACTAATTAGGTTAAATTAAGAACTCTAAGTACTAACAATGTTCCATACTTCCATGTACAAGCCATCTATCACAAAATCAATTATATCATATAAGGAACATATCTCAAATTCATATAGTCAAGCAGTATATCCAATATGGCATGGAATAATGCATGGCATGTGAATCATGAAAAGTTCCTAAAATGATGCATGGTATGCATAACCTCATCTTATTTGGAAATGAAAAAACATATCCTCAATCATATCAATGATAAAATCAAAATTCAACTATATCACCCAATGGTGGAACTAATTCTGCTATGATTGGAAAAATTCAGAAAATAGAAATTTTCAACCACGATAATTTGGATTTTCTCTATACATTAGCTTGCTACTCCCAAGAATATATCATTATAAAATTCCAATTTATTCTTAATACCTTGTCTATTATCTAAAAATAGTAAGTAATAAAAGAAAAAACACTTTGATTCAACTTTGTAACATCCGAAACTGGATACCATTAAACAGTGCCTTGATCCTGTGGGCCACATCGTCTCATGTGAATCTACTTAAATGCCAGAAGCTGACGATTAGAAGAGAGGTCCTAGGGTGTGTCTATATAGAGACTATTACATCATGTAAGAGTATTTGATATTGGCATTAATCATATTAGTCAATAGAAGAATCATACTATAAATTGGATAGAAGATAACATCCTAGAAAGGAATATATAAATAATTCCAGACGTAGTCTCGCATACAAAATGATGTGTCATGGAATGTCTCTACAAATTTGGAAAATAGGTATACAAGTATCCAATGAAATAAACATATCTAAATACCAAAAATACTAAAAATTTATTTCCCAAATATCAATAGGTTCTTATCTCGGTCTTCTTCTCTCTTACTCCTAAGCATAGTACAAATCAAGCATCGTATTGTGGGTGCTTTCCCCAGTCCCTAACAGCATTCATATAGTCTATCCGGGTAGCCAGCAATGTCCCGAATAGGGTGTGATATAAAACATAGTTGGCCACCACCATTATTGTCTTTAAAAAATCCATTTTGTGCATAATAAGCTAAAGTAGTGTTCAATGTATACAACATGTAAAGTAGTAATAAAAGTAAAAATATCATGGAAACGGTAATAACTGTAAGTAATACTATTAATCTAAATAAGGCTCCATAAAAAAAAGGATCCCATATTAATGGAATTGATAAAAACAGAGATAAATATGTCAACCTATCCTTTCTAAAAACTGATATTTGATACCCATACACAAGATATCTATAAATCATGTTGAAATCCCACATATCCATGTTATACAACTGAGTGTAAACCACTAATTTGGTCATGTTGTATAATCTAGTATATTACATTTATCATAGAATTTCCATATAATCAAGTCATATATATTGTTCACATTATGTAATCAAAATTATCAGACCGCAAAGGGCTCGATCCAAGGTATAAAAGACCATGGCATCCATGTTAAGCTCTAGGAGAATCTCAATGGAAACTCGATAAAGACCTAGGTGGATTGCAAGTATAATGTGAACATCACATGTCTAATGTGAGTCCAATAAATCTAGATCTAAAGGGTAGAAAGGCCTAAGGAATCCTATGGAATCTACACCCAAGGAGGCAACAAGCTGAAGGAATCCACTAATGCAATCAATACCTTTTGGAGAAACATCCATGGAATCTTGTGAAATCAAGATCCATGGTATACCAAGATAAGAATCCCCTACCATAATAAATTAATCATACCATTCATTCATTATCTCATGAGTTCATCTGACTCATATAAGAATTCCCATTTAAATAATTTGAACAATTTATTCATGTCAATACATGGAAAATGAGTCAAACCTTATCCGAACATCATAATTAAAATCACTTTAGTTCAAGGGATTCTTCTAACATGGAAGCTCACATAAACACCATTTTTGGTATAACAAAATAAAAAATACAAAGTGTGACCCATAGATAGAATAGAATTGGGAAAAACCTCCAAAAATCATAAATAAAATATTGGGAATCCCTAACAGGTTTCATTAGATTCTAACATGCGAGACAACTTAAACTAGGAATATACAATTCCAAACCATGAGGTAATGGTATAATCCACCTAATGTAGGTTATTAGTAGATAAATCATCCAATATTAGCTTATAATTCAATCCATATCAGATGAAAAATGAATAAAATGTAAGGAATATGAAAATAGGTCATATTCGTTGGCACCTAAATAACAAAATTGATATTAATTCAAAAGAGTAATTCCATAATATTATTGAAGAAGTTATCGATGCAAATTCAATAAGGCAAATGGCTCTCTATTCTAGGTCTGGGTGAACAATAGGGAGAAAAGCCAATAGAAGAGTATCAAGGGGGATCCTTTAAGTCCTCAATGCAATCCAAAAGTGGGATAAGGAATTAGATGTTAAGTTATAATAATTTTTATTGTAAAAAACATTAATTTACCTAAGAAATATTGGGATACACGGTTGGGCTACACAGTTATCCAAAATGTTCACTAAATTTTCTCCCTTCACATTCCAAAGGAGAACCCTATAAGGTTAGTGCATGTGGTTTAGAAAACCATGCACAAATCATGTCTCGACCACCCTTAAAAACTCCAAGACCCCTTGCATGTGTGTACAACCCTATTATTCATGGTTTCCATAAACTGTTAACCTACTGATAAAATCCTCAACCACCCCACATGATTAAAATTAATTGTATATCCTGCCCTGTATAGTTTCTCCTAACTGTGTGGCCTACCTTTTTTTAATAAAATAGGGATCTAGGCTCTAAAAAATCCTCGGATACCTTTGATAATTCCATGATCACATTGGGTACCAACATAAGGCCGTATAAAATCATTTAAAATAAAAAATAAAATATCCAAACCTCATAGGAATTCATGGAATTTTATAGATCAAAAATACATATTTAAGTAAACCATCAATAAACTTATGAGGATTGTCCCCAATCATGTAAACTATCAAGCCTTTATTCTTATGATACATAATAATTTTAGATTTCCAATATTAATAAATTTTAATATTAAAATAAACTGATCTAACAGTTTAAAAACATTTTCATATGTTTACCATTGTACTAAAAAATAAATCATTATGATTCAAAATATCCATATAAAGAGCACAAGAGTTACGCACTGATACATACTGTTGTCCTAACATTAATTGTTTCAATGTCTTAATAGGTGGTAAATTAATCTCTTTAATGTAACATTTAAAATTTAACCTTTCTAAAATTCATTCTTCTAATAAATATCTCCATATTTAAAATTTATTTTAAATGAATATATAATGAAAATATGTGAATATAAAAGATAATTATACATTAATGTTTTTGCACTAATATTTATAAATTTTTATTCCAATAGTGGTATATCATTAACTAAGGAAACATTTTTTTGGAAAATAATTTTATCAATAGATAATCCATTTTCAGTAAAATTATTGTTAGATACATTTCTTCAAAATGTTATTACTATAGATAAAATAGGTTTTTTTATTACAATAATTCCAATAGAGAATATATTTTTTAGTGAAAATGTTTAGAAATAGATTAATACAATAGATTTATTTTTTTATAATATTATTAATAACATATATCCTTCTAAAAATGATATTAATAACAATATTATGTTATCTTTTATTATAAGTTGTGAAAAAAATAAATATTAGTTTGTAAGTTATTTTTTAAATAAAATAAAATATTTTTTTATCAAACAATTATTGCTAAACTTTTATATAATATTTATTAATATATTTATATATATAACATTTATTATAGTTATTATGCTATTATATAATAATTAAAAAAATATCTTATTTAAAACATATATATACAAACGATTTATTTGAGAAAACATATTTAATAAAATATATTAAATCAAAATTTAAATACATCTTCATACTCTAAAAAAATGATAAAGATCCAAAAAAACATGTTATAAACATGTCCAAACTCCAAGAGATGATACATGGAACTCTAAAAAATCATTTACAACTATTTATTTCAAACATTTGATATCATTTTCATAGTACAGACTAGTGAGATGAACAATGTATAAGTTTACCCACTCTGTTATGGCATTCCCACAATGATGAAAATCACCTATACTAGGCTCACATTGGAAACAAGAATTAGGTTCTCCCCAATTTAGGATGTAGGTGTGACTAACATTGGTGGATGAAATTAGTTGATCATCCCCACTCATGTAATAATTTCCCATTTCTTGCACTTATGTATTGTATTAGTTCATCCCCAACCTCACACTAGTTGTAATAATATGCCTAAAATAAAATAAAATTATAGTAAGGTAGATAATACTAATGGAAATGAAATAAAATAAAACCTAATCCATTCCATTCATAATATAATTTATTGAAATCTAATTTCATATTAGAATGCAGTGAAGAAAAAATGAAAACATGAACAGATGTTGGTAAAATAGACACTATGAAAAACAACATAATCATAATCATCGATGATTAGCTCAATAAATTCCACACTAAGAGAATAAATCACCTTAACTAAAAAAATACATTGTTTTTCATAGTAGTTCACTGAGGGAATCATGAGAGATGAAGCCTATTTTTGTCTCATTATATAAATATTTCATTTTATTCCTCAAAAAATATAGTAGTTATTCAAATATGACATCTTATTTCACCTTACACCATTGAAACAAGTCTCCAAAAAGTTTTTATTTGTTAATTTCCCTCAACCATGGTCAATGTAGTAGATTATTATTTTCCTATAACTACAATTCTATCTTTTATTTTATGTATTTTTGTTTTAGATATATAATACATTGATTCACATTTAATGTTTCGTGTCTCATACTCAGGGACAACATCTATAAAAGTTTATATGAACTAAATGTTTCAATAAACTATACAGGCTATTTGAAGTGTTTATACGATATTCCTAGCATTTCTAGATAGTTTTAATATTTGATTCATTTTTTGATTAATTCTCCTTACTAGAAATAATAGTAACCAAAATAATATTAAACGTCTTGTATACATTTCCTATAAAAAGAAAGATGAAATTACATATGTAATGACATATTTATTAGTCCCATGTATGAAGAATTTTACACCATATGATATGGTTTCCTATTTATTAATGGGTTATTATTTTTTGTATCTCTTAAATATATCATGATATCATGAAACTACCATGCTTGATTTTGATGTTTTTAAGACATAAATAAGCATTTCAACCCTTATATTTTTATTGTTTTTTAAATAAGGAATTATTATTAATTATTTCTAGATTTCACACATAGTATATCAATCACCAAAAATTCTTTTAAAAAATTTATAATACAAAGTTCTAGATCTCATAATTAAAAAAATTATTATTGTAGGGTTAAAAAAAATCAAAACAAAAGATGTAGGAAGAAAATATAAATTAAAGGAAAACTTATGGAGCTCTAGTTGACTTAATCATGATTCCATTATCAAAAATCTCTATTTCTATGTATAATTATGCATCATATTGGTAATGGGGTACAAGACTAATCGTCTACTTAATACCCTTATTGTGATGATATTTCTATAAATATTCTTCCCTTATTAATATATTCTTGATATTTTTTTCTCAATGTAAGAAGTAATATTATCCCATTCAAGGAATATCTTCTTTCAGGGGTAAGGTTGTGTCCATATGTATCTTTTTATCATTTTACACAACATTTTTGTCTTTGAGAAGAAACATAAACAAATGAGACTACTTGTGATAATATCTTCACCTATTCATTTTACATTGAGAAAATTTATATATACATTTTACAATGATTCCAAATTACATTGGTTAATAAAATCATAGACAAGATCCACAATTCATAATTATTTCATATTACAAAAATATCATCGTCATAGATTCTATATTTCATTATATATTATAAAACATATAATACAAAAAATATAATATGTAATCTCTATGTATATTAAAATTCATAGTTTCCATTTTATAATTATGTTACACACTTAATTTAGAAAAAAAATAGTCATATTATAACATAGAGATTCTATATATCACTATGTAGAGTATAATAAAAGTTATGTCATTTCATTGATAACCAAAATTATTAAATAGTTTCTTGTTAAAGTGTATGAATTATTAAAGTAATTATATGTCATAAAATTAAAATTCTTTCCATATTATTGTATATTATGAGTACATGTTATAAATATTAAACTATTGATATGTTTTTTCAAAATATAGTAGAATTACTTTAACAAAATCCAAACATATCATGCACTATTTTACATGTAAATAACCTAAATTTTTTATGTAAATGTTTTTATGTAATTATTCCCTAATTTTATCATTCTATGGGTACACTATATAAAATTTTATATAATTTGTACAATTATATTTCTTATTTTTCTATTATATCTTCTTATATTTTTTATATCTATGAAAATTTTAGAAATAAAACCCATGACATTGTACAAATAAAATACAAAAACTATAATGTATTGGATAGAGAAAAGATACATCATGCTTAAATAATACACTCAAAAAAGGATTTATGACTTGACAAAAATGAATGACAATCTAAATAGGTGCATGGTCATTAAATCAATCATGAAAATGATAAAAGAATTAAAAGTTCACAAAAGCTCAAATATTATTTATTTAAATTATATTGATTATAATCTAGTCCTCATAATTTAAATATGGATAAAATATCTTTAAAGGAGTTCATCATACAATATATTTCCATTTTTCTAAAATTATATTCAAAATAGACTTGTTTTGATTTTGAAAAACAAAAGATGAATAAATAGACCAATGATTTCAAATAATGAAAAACCTAAAGTCCACATTACTCAACTACTGCTTTCCTTTCAATTATCCACTATCCTCTATAAACTAATAAATTAACCAAGATGGGATATATTTATTTTTAATGTTCACTTTTTGTGTGGAATCTATAAAGTATTCATCTATCTTGTATATATATATATATATATATATATATATATGAATCCTCTTCATATCCACCTAATAATATTTTTAAATGTGAATTGATAGATAATTTTATTTTTTGTTGATCATGATAGATAAATTCATGGAACTATTATTAACAATAATAATTTCACGGGAACAAACTAGATCTAAGTACCATAGTTGTCAGGACTCGTCCCCCAAGGCTCGTTCTGTGACTACCCCAAGCCTGCCTTCAATAGGCCAGCGGTTGGCGACTAGCACCAAAAAGGTGTATCCTTATACTGGTAGGGTATTTCCTTTAAAACTATACAAACACACAATCCAATAATACAACAAGAATAAACTACAAATTAAACTACTATAGTAAAAAAGTGCACTGAAAGTAAAGGGGATGAATACAAGCCCAACTGAAAAGTACAAGTACAACTGAAAAGAGAAAATAGCTCCCAGATTTTCCACCAAGGATCCTTCCTAAAGGGTAGGTATAGATCATCTCAATATCACTCCATGTCATCTCTTCTCCCTGTGTACCGCTCGGTCATGGCTCCTCAAGCCTCGGCCCAACTGCTCATTATCTTCACAAGACACAACAAGGTGAGGGAAAAGCTCATGCAGAGGTGAGTATAAAAATACTCAATAGGGACCCCGAGACCCCTAAAGGTCTCATGGAAGTTCACAAATTCAAAACGCAAATCATGATCTCAGTCACAAAGCAATAGACACAGCTCAAACTAGGTTTAAGTGAAGTATAGAAGTATAGATGATTAGTTGCGAAGCTAGATCATCTTATTCTGTCAAGAGTCACTATTACTGAACATACGTAGTCTGACGCACATAGGATCAATAGGTACTAACCCCATCAATGAACCACACAGGATCTGTTTTGCTCGTATTTGATAGGTACTAACCCCCGTAATGACCCACACAAGATATAACCCACACAGGATTGCTATGTTCTGACCCACACAGGATCACTGAGCACTGACCCACACAGGATCTGACCTAGACTAGATCAGTATGTCGCCGATCCATGACATTCCACTCTAAGGCTGGTCTTCTTCAGGTTTCGAGGTTATTATCCACAGAGGGTCTCTAGGTGCTGATCCATAGAGGATAGCTCGGTGCTGATCCACATAGGATCGCTACGTGCTTATCCATACAGGATTGATTGATACTAACCTCTGTATGATCTGTCTCCAACCTCCGCCTCACTACTAGCCACTAGATTTCTGCTCATAGTACGCTTGATTATGGGAGAACCATTCCTCAAGCCTTATGTAATATTTTAACTGACATGAAGTCCCACGAAGAAGTAACCTGATGATTTGTCACGTCATAAGGGTCCCAACACAAAAATACGATGTGTCAATCAGATGCCCTATCTGTAAGTTATTTTCATTTTAGTGTTGAAGGACCGGTTGGATTTGAAGTCAATCTAATCCATCCATATTCCAACTTTCTCCAAAACTCTCATGGAGTATTTTAGGAGAACCACCTTGTCACTAGGGTCTGTATTCCATAGATGGTGCGTTAATACGACGCCTGATCTGTTAGTTACATCTCTTTCTATGAAATAGGGGGTGATCACACCTCGGTCCGGCCTAACTTAGTTGGGCCCTCCAAAATATGCCAAAGAGACCGCTTACCAAAAGGGGTCCCAAGGCCACTGACGACGTGTCGAACGGACACTCAGTTCATCAGTTATGGGTGTTTCTTTATTCAGAGACTAGATAGGTCTGGGCCCGGGTCCTACCTGATCCCACCTGGGTCTGGCCCGTTGGGGTTGGCCTGATTCAGTTCGTGAGCCCGGGTCATTATTGGCCAGGCCCGCTAGTGGGTTCGGCCCACCCAGTTGGTGGGCCCTGCCCACTACAGTCTGGCCCGCCTCGGTCAGCCCACGCTGGCTTAGTCCGCCCAAAGGTGGACCGTTGCATCCCACTAGCCCTGTACATGTGGGGTCATTCTCTAGATGGTTGGGAACTCCACCACCACAATTACTAGTGGGCCGTTTGGCCGACCGAGTGTCACAAATGCAGTGTGGTGTGGGCCATGCCGCGCCCTCCTACAGCAACAGCTTCTTCCGGCGGTGCCTATGGGCGCCTCCCTTGTCCCGCGTGGCTGGCTTGGGTGGGCCGCCCATAGCCATCACAGTGCATTGTCACGCGCCCCCTTCCACCACCCACAGCCAGTTCCCATGGGTCTCCTTCGGCCATCGTTGGCCGCCACTGACATGGCATGCTGGTGATTTCTTTCGTGAGCCAATAGAGATGATCTAGTGTCTATTTTTTGTTTTGTCTGCACCTACAGATATTTCGTGATGCTTTCGTCATAACGTGACCCGCTATTTCGTGTTTCCATTGAGTTAGAAATTGTTCCCTGAGGTTCACATCAAGAACGAAGTGACGGAGGGTCTGGGCCTTGTTTGTTTAGTGTGCACCCTCCGTGTTATATGATAGTAAGAAGGAGATAAATTTAATTTATCAAAGATAACTTCAAAATAAACCCCTTAACTGGAAGAGTCATTCACTTATTTTGATCGATGGAACTCCTTCATCGTCGTCGTCGATTCGTGAATCGGTGGTTCTCATCATCAGTTGCTGGAACCAGTCTTGTCCTCCAAGTGTTTGGTGTCGTGGTACTTTTCCAGAGTTTCATCGCTTGGTGAAGTCGTTCCAACACTCTTCCCCGAGCTCCATATAAATAGGATAGGCAGAGGGTGAGTAACACACGTAGAATTAATAGAGTTCATTTAATTAAGGAACCTTCCAAATTCCAATGGTGCAGTTACAAGAATAAAGGGGAGTCAATCCATTTAATGGATTGACATTTCATTAGTCCTTCCACCACCTCTTTTCTATTGGTGAAAAATAAAAAGAGAGAATAAAATAAATTTGTGATTTTATTATGCTCTTAAATTTCCAAAAACTATCATTTTCTCCCAACAATCTGTGGTCGAAGTAAAGAATCCCTTAAAATAATCTCAGTGTTGTGGATTCAATGGTGCTCTTGTATTTTTAATCCAGGCACTGATTCAAAAGATAGAAAAATCCACTCGCGTATTTATTGAACGTACTTAAAAAATGTTCATAAATTCATTCTGAGAACACTGGGGCTCGAAATCACATACCTTCAATTTTTTCAAACTCATAATAATTCCATATAATTAAAAAATAATAATTGGAAAAATCCAGGTCTTTACTTTCTACCCATCATATGGATTTTCATCCCCGAAAGCCACAAAAAAAACAAAGGAAACAAATGGGGGGTACTAAACATGAATCTGAGCCTCCCACTCCCAAGTGCTCTTTTAGAGGTCTATGTGCTTCCAGTAAATTCACAAAATAGGTATTGATCATCCATGAAGGAACCACTCCGGTCAATCCATAATCTCCACTTCAACATCCATAAAAGTCACCCCATCATCAATGTCCAGATCTCCCTGGTCGATAACGTGTGATGGATCATGCACGTACTTCCTCAGATGTGACACATGGAAAATGTCATGCACCTGATTCATCTGTGGGGTAAGATCTAGGAGATACACCACCTCACCAACTCTACTAAGAACATGAAAGGGTTTGATGAACCTAGAAGATAGCTTATCTCCCCAGGCCAAATCTCTTCAAACCTTGTTTAGGTGAGACTCATAGGAATACAAGGTATCCCTCCTTGAACTCCAAAGATATCTGTCTCCAGCATAGGACTTATGTCCACTTTGTGTAGTCTTCATCTGCTCCTTGATAGTCTGAACCTTCTCAGTGGTAGCCCGAACCAACTCTGGACCCATAAGTGTTGACTCCCCTGGATCTGTCCAGCATAGAGGTGATCTTCATAGTTGACCATACAAGGCCCCAAACGGTGCCATACAAATGGTGGAGTGATAGCTATATTTGTACGCGAACTCCACCAATGGAAATTGATCATCCCCACTATGACCAAAATCTAGGACCCAAGCATGAAGAATGTACTCTAGTGTCTGAATGCTCTACTCCATCTGACCATCCATCTGTGGATGAAAGGCTATGTGCAAATTTAGTTGGGTCCTAAACACCTACTGTAATCCTTTCTACAAGTGGGATGTAAAACATGTGTCATGGTTAGATAGAATCATCGATGGCACCCCATGAAGCCATACAATCTCTTATATGTAGAGGCATCCAAAGCCCTCTACTGATTCCTTCTATCGAATGGGTATGAAGTGGGTTGACATGGTGAGTCGGTCAATGATCACCCTGATGGAATCATGTCCCCCATATGTCTGTGGTAGCCCTGTTACAAATTCCATGGAGATACCATCCCACTTCCACTTCAGCACATCTAGTGGATACTCTAAGTCTGTTGGAACCTGATGCTTGCCCTTCACTTGCTGACAAGTGAGGCATTGTGAAACAAACTCTGCCACTACCTTCTTCATCCCTGATCACCAATGCTAATGCTGAATGTCCTGGTGCATCTTTACCACCCCAAGATGTACCGCCAGAGGGGACGAATGAAACTCCCTCAACACCTCCTCCCGTAGTTCCATTGGGACCATGGTGCATCCTCTAATGAGGATGAAATGCTTCCCAGCTTTAGAAAATCCATAAAATTCATTTCCCATGTATATTTGATCATGTCGAGCCTTGCATTCAATGTTAACAAGTTGTGCCTCTAGCACTCGCTAAAGAAGTGGGGGAGTGACAATCATAGACTGGAGGTAAGCTGCTCCATATCTACCCACAACGGATATCTGCAACGCAGCTAGCTGATTTTTCACATCACTCAGCAACTCTAGACCAGACCTCCTGTTGAGTGCATCTGCTACTACGTTCCCATCCTTAAAATTATAGACTATCAAAGTCATAGTTCTGGAGGAACTCTAGGTATCATCACTATCTCAGATTCTGGTCCTTATGTGAGAAGATATACTTGAGACTCATATGATCATAGTAGACTATATAACGTTCACCCATCAAGTAGTGTTGCCACATCTTCAAGGTAAAGACCACTACTACTAACTCCGGGTCATGGGTAGCGTAGTTTTACTCATGATATCTTAGCAGTCATGAACCAAAAGTGATCAATTATCTCTCCTACATCAGGACACATCCAGGTCTGGTCCTTGATGTGTCACATTAGACTACATACCCAACGCCCTCTTCCAGTAGCCTCAATGTGGGGGCACTCATCAGTCTCTACCTTATCTCTTGAAAAATTTGATGGCATCCTTCCATCCATATGAATGGATGTCCCTTCTTCATCAAAACTGAAAAGGGTTCCACAACTCTGGAAAAGTCTAGTACAAATCTCTAGTAGTACCCAGCTAACCCCAGGAAACTTCTCACCTCGGTCACACTCTTGGATGGCTCCCAAGAATGAAAAGCCTCTATCTTTTCTGGATCCACTATAACTCTAGTTTCTGAGATACCGTGCCCCAGAAAGTGGACCTCCCGTATCTAAAACTGGATCTTTGAGATCTTACCATAATTATGGTGCTCTTGGAGTGTATCCATTACTATCTATAAATGATAGGAATGGTCCTCCTCTGACAATGAGTACACCATGATGTCATTGATAATAACCACCACAAAGTGATCGAGGTATGGCTGGACGATCCTGTTCATGAGTCCCATGAACACTAAAGGGGTGTTGGTCATGCCGAATGGCATATCCAAGAACTCATAGTGTCCATACGAATATCTGAAGGTCGTATTTTGCATATCCTCATCTCGTACCTTGAGTTGACGATAGCCTGATCTGAGGCCTATCTTTGAAAACCAACGAGCTCCCTTCAGCTGATCGAAAATATCATCAATCCCTGGAAGTGGATACTTGTTCTTCATGGTCATCTGGTTTAGGCACCGATAGTACCCTTAGATCCTTAAACTTCCATCTTCCTTCTTGGTGAACAAAATCAGGGATTCCCATTAAGAAACATTGGTCATTATGAACCCCCTCCTCTGCAAGTCCTCCAGCTACAACCGTAACTCATGAAGCTTCACAGGAGCCATCCGATATGCCGGAGAAGATATCGATATCGTCCCGGGGTAAAGGTCGATGTAGAAGTCCACCTCTTTATGAGGAGGAAGTCCCAGAACATCATCAGGGAACACATCGACATATTGGTCAACCACTATAGGATATCTTGGACTCTCACCATCAACTTCCCTGAGAGTAAGACTATTCAACTGATGTGTGATCGACTTCACCCTCATTTGGGTAAGTCCATCATGAAATTAAAATGTTCCATTCTCTCTGGTTAAGAAAAAAATGTTCCCATCCTCACAAACACACCACACTTTGTGCCTAATACAGTCAATATGAGCATTGATTGTTGATAACCAATCCATACCCAAGATGACGTTATAAGACCTCGACACTGATACTAGAATATCCCAGCCGAAGCTCTCACCTCTTAGAGTACGCTCACACTGTTGGAACCAGTGTGTAATCACTGAATATTCTCCCGTAGGAGTCTCAAATCGTAATGATCAAGCCAAAAGCTCCATCGGAATCTCTGAGCTTCGAACAAGAGTTGTGGCAATGATAGATTTACTGGAACCTATGTCTATAAGTATCGTAGCTAATGTGTATTAGACACAGATCATACCATGAATCATATCTGGAGTGCCATGTTCATAGGCCTTAGCTGCCTAGAGATAAGATCATCCATGTCCACCTGCTCCCTATGGTCAGGGTGGACCACCTGGTGGTGGTGGCCATAGAAACTCAAATCGCCACCCACCGCATGTTGCACGACCTACTCCTCTGCCACGTCCGCCACCCTACGGACCTCCTTGCTCGAATCTCTACTTCTTTCTCGGCAGTCCCTCGATCGTCTGCAGATCATCAGTACGGTGGGTTGAGTAGTCGCGATCCATGTGGCCCTGCCCACCGCACATGAAGCACACCCTGCCTCCCAAATGACCTCCTCTACCACACGAGATCTGAACCTCCGACCATATGTCTTATATTCATCCACCAGAAGGTATGTTCCACTTGGACCACTATGTCATCTGCCTACTACTAGCCGCAGATAACTATGCTACGTGTCACCCGGTGGTGGGTCTCACTGTCGGTGTCTGCTCAGCCAGGAAACTCTCCACCAAGAGTGCTCTCTCTAGGAATCCAGCATGCAACAAGATATTGAGAGATACCATCAAATCTCTGATCTCCCATCAGATTCCCTTCTCGATGGTATGGGCCCTAAAGAAAGTTTTTTTCACCATGTCGGTAAAGTATTGTGAGAGGTTATTAAACCTCACCGAGTACTGGTCCACATTCAGGATGCCCTGCTATAAGTGTAGGATCTTCTGAATACATGCGGAGCGTAGATTTGATAGGATGAACTCTACCCTGAATAGGCCCGAAAAAACTTCCTAGGTGAGGGTCGCCTCATCGTGCATCTGGAGTATTAGGCTCCACCATCTTCCTGCGTCACCTTACAAAAGACTATAATCTTGGATCAGTATCAGTTCGACTGGTGTCCCAACCAGGGAAAAAACACTGGCCACAGCCTCTAGCTAGTCCCCAACTGCATGTGGATCCATCTTTCCTCGAAACCTCATAGGCCTCTGTTTCTGAAACTCATGAAACATGCTCATTCTATGTGCATTGTCTGCAGGTGGGGCTGGTGGCAACGGCTGCCCAATGGGTAGGGGTGCTACTAGTACACCACCCAAAGGTTCTAACTATAACAACCCTACTATTTATTACACACTTAAAAATAATTTATTACATAAAAACCTTCACTTGATATAACATAGAATATCAATAGGTCTAGTTTCTTTTGGGATTAGGAACATTACATAACAACTTATACAAAAAACACAACATCTTTATTGAAAACTTCCTTTACATGACCACTATATTCCCTCGTACTTGGCATTGCATTGGATAACATGAGGACATGCATAAGAAAAAGGTGAGCTATAAAGCCTAGTAAGGGAGTAAACAAAGCATAACAGGAATATTACAATACATGTTAGTCAATAGACATATCAATGAAGCACAATAGAAACATAAACATAAAGTCATTAGATAGCATGATTATCATAACATGGAAATGTGGTAACAACACTTAACATGATAGCATGAGCCAAGGCCCATTGCACATGGGGCATGGGTAAACACTAATAGAAATTTAATTAAAATTAGTAAACCCTCATTTCACTTGACATATCATGACACCAATTTTTACCCAATGCATTAGAGCGCTATCAGGGCACACCCTTCTTAAAAATTTCATTTCATGCATAAGTGTGTCAGATGGATCATATAACATGGAATCATTCAACATCATAAGTTATTCCATGATTAAGGAATCTGGAATGCATACATGAAATTACCATTTAATATGTATATGTTCAAAAAGTTGAATACCCTTGATAGATACATGGGTATGGTATTCAATACATAACGATTTTGTCTTGGAAAACAGCAGTGAAATTTCGGCAGCATAACGGTGTGGCATAAAAATTTGTAAAAATCGTTGATGAGAGAGAAAGGGGTGTCTCATAATATGTACATGAAATGTAAAGTAAGGGATTCATATAGTTACATGTCCCAACAATAGTAATGGAATTTATATTCAAAATAAAAAATAATTGCTTGAATGTAAATGAGAAGAGAGAGATTCCTTACAGAATTTCAGCAAGGTAATGGGTGTACATGGATATCATAGACGAGAGAGAAATGAGTCCCTCATCATTCAAACATAAATAGGATAGTATAGGGAAGGTGAAAAATCATACCCCAACATTTATAATTGAAATTAAAAGGGAATAACAACATTAAGCAACTTGGATAAAATGAGGAAGGATGGAATCCCTTACTTGGAATTGTGATCCCAAAGGCTTGGGAGAGGCTTCTTGAGAGCTTGGGGGGACTTGGGGGGACTCCTGAGTGAGGAGGGAATAGGATGGATAGACTCCAAAGGCTTTGAGTGAATATGAAGTGGGAGCTTGCATGGGTTTATATAGGAAAGGAGAGAGAAATCTTTATTATTTAGGTTTGGGACCCCACACATTAAACTATCAAAAACCACAAACCAAACCATAGTTTTTGTAACACCCTAAGCTTCCACAGTATGCTTCTCTTTGAATAATACAGTATCGTGTGTTGTACGCAACTTCGAGTTCTAACACACACCACAACCAATCAAACTAGCCATTATGAATAGTAATACCCACTTTTTAAAATTTAATACATTTTATCTTTAAAAATGGACTTCATTTTTGGATTTGGTATATCGAAATTTTCTTAGGATGAATTTTTGGTATTTTCTGAAAACATTCAATTTTTTTATGAATAGTGAAAATCACTAAATTTTAATTAAAAACAACTTTTTTAATCGAAATACTTAATGGTGATAAATTATGAATTTGAGTGTTTTAAAAGTATATTTAGAATATATTCTTACCACTTAATACAATTTTGGTCATTGGATGTAATTTCACATTTAATCCAGACATAAATAAGTGTCAATATTTTGATAGTTATTATTTCTTAAAAATCCGCTTTTTATTTTGACAGCGGGAATTAATTTTAAATTAATTTCTGATACATCTGTGTTTTGAATTTAAAAAAATCAATTCCATGTTTAGAATCAAGAGGTACAAATTGTGTAAATAGATAAATTTTATTTTTATACAGTTTTAATAATTACTTCGGTAAATATTTTATTGACCATGGTTAAAGGGTAAATACGTTAAATAAGGGTAAACAATAATATTATAATAATAATAAATTAGCCTAAAACGTGTCCTAACCCTATTGGTTGATACCTGTCCAACCATGGGCATCTTTGGGTCGATTTTGGGACCTCATGGATCCACTTGTAAGTGATAATGACACTTTATATTAATTAAGTTAAAGTAAATACAAAAATGACATAAGCATATATCTTTTAGCAAAACAATTTTTACATAGGGTTATATATGTTATATTTTCAACTATAAATACTCATTAGAAAAATAAAAATATTCCCTATATAATGGTATTTTATTTGTAATTTTTGGACATTTAATAATTAAATTTATTTATGACACAACAATTATATAATATTTTCCTTATTAATGAAAGAATCAAATAATTAGTATTATAAATGTTAAAATAAATATAATTTGAAGGTTTTATGCCATCCACGAATTTTATTGGTCAATATGACATGTTAGGATTGATTAAACTAATTTTGTTAGAATTAATAAAGTTTTCAAGACTTTAACAAAAATAAATTATTAAATATTTTCAAAATTGACATAAATGAGTTTTTAAAAACATATTATAATATTAATTAATATTATATTCCTAAAAATATATGGTTCATCCAAAGGACTTATATAATGATAGGTGTATTATTAATGGACCACTTGGGGGTATCTTGGATGTTTATAGTATGTTTATTGACTATATAATATTAAAATACAAAGAGATATGGTAAATGTCAAAGTATTTAACTAAGAGTTAAATCAAAAATATAAAGTTAAAATAGTGACCCAAACCTATCTAAAACCTATTGGTTGAGTGGTTTTATACTTATACCCACCTTGACCTATAAATAATCCACTTTGGAGCCATTTGAAACCGAATATGAAATTATTACAAAAATAATATTTCAATCTTTTCCTAAGGTGCCCCTCACCACTCTTATAAAAGGGAACTCCCCCTTCTCTCTAATTCACACCTTCAAAGCCTTTTGGCTCAGCCAAACCCTACCAAAATACTCTCTCAACTATCCTCCATTCAACCTAGAGGCCTTATTTTTATCATAAAGCCAACCTAAGGATCCCTTTTGATCAAATCAAAAGGAAGAACCCGAAGAAGAGGTAATGATTTCACCACCCTCTTTCAAGTTCCTTTCTTCTTCCACTTCCTTTTTCTTTGTTGTTTCCATTATAAAATAATAACTCCAGTATCTTATATATACTATGATGTTATTATAATTATGGTACAACTAAATTAATTATTCTATCCACCCATTTAATGACATGTCACCATATGTGCATACGTACGGCTTACCGTCTCCACGTCGTGGTGTAATTGTTATTCAAAACATTATTATTTTGATGGTTATAATAATGATGTGTATTTGATTTAAATAATAAATATAACATGATAAGGATTCTGTAAATAAGATATACCATCAAATTATATATTATTTTAATGTAAAAAGAATGATATTTTCGCTCGTGTGTACGTACGGATTACCGTCTCCACGACGCGATGAGATTCATTTCCAAGTTCACCATTCATCGATGATTAGAAAAATATATATTACTAATAAGTATGTAATATATGACATAATAATGTTACTAGTGATATATATATTTTAATATATAAGTATTTATGTACTTACATATATCTTATTCACTTACTTCCATTCAATACTGTATGAAAATGAAAACAACATTTATGCGTACGTACGGACTACCGTCTCCATAAATGGTGTTTTCCATTTCATATATATGTCTATTATACATATTTATATTCTAAATATATATGATATATGAATCATATTTTATATTCTGGAAGTATTTAAATCATGATCTAAGTGATACAATCAAGAGTAACAAGTTAAAACACGTACGATAAACAAAGCAATTATTACCAGAAATATTAATATAACATGGAAATTATTATTAAATGGGTAGTATATAGTCATAAATGAATAATGTATGATGTAATATATTTTAATATTTTTCTGGTATAATTTAATAACATATTATAGTCTTTATACAGAAGGTTAAACGTACCCTCTACTGAAGGAAAGTGAAAGGTAATGGGTTTTCATCTCACTCCTTATTCTCGTGAGATTCATGCCGTATTACCACTATTAGCTTTTGTGTGGTGTATGTACTACCCATAATTGTATTATTTGTGTAATACACTTTAATTAATGTGTATTTACATATTCATTGTATGATACCTCTTTCATGGGGTGTATGTTTTGTAAGTTACCAAATTGGTAAGGGTTAATTTCATAATCTCATTATTATCCAATGTCGTTTTTACGTAAGTATCTACTGGGACATATTTATTATCTATGTCCAAGTTTTATGAAATGGTTTTCATAGGGATTATTTTAAGGGACTTTTTTACTAAGACATCATTTTAAATGTTTTAAATATTTATTCTTCTAAATCTTTCTCATTAATGTCCATGTCTTCAAACTAGTTTTTAAGGATTTATTTATATGTACATGAATGTTTTTAAAATGTTAATTCCTTTAAAAAGTTTTAAACTGGTATGGGAAACTTTGATTCAAAAATATCTTTAAATGACTTCTTTTCTAAATTGTGTGACATTTAAATGTTTTCATGAAAAAGGGTTATTTCTCTCAAAGAGTTTTACAAATTATTTTCATCTATGTCAAAATCCTTTAATGGATTTTAAACTTGTTTTGAAGTTGATTTATCATGATACAAATCTTTCATATTGTGTTGAAGGTTTTGTGATATGTTTGACTATGGATGTGTTATTTATATATCATTCATGGTTTATGGTTAAAGTATTGAAATTTCATATGCTAGTTCTAATACGAATGTTTATGTTCTGTTTCAACCTTTTTATATGAGGAATGTATTGGACTTAGTAAGTGACGGGTGGAGCCCGCTATAGATCCTCGATGCATCAGTAGGTCTCATGAGACAACTAGATGTGTAATTGGATGAGGCCCTTTCCCAATTTGATTTATGGTTTTGGCCGAGGCCTTAATCATTTTTATACGTCTTGGACGAGGCCTTGAAAAAAAATTTTAGAATGTCTGGCATTATACATTCTCTCATTATGGAAATAATATTGATGGTTCATGTGGTCATTCGACTAGTATAATACCCATGATTATGTTTTATTATGGATTTATTTAATCAGCTCATATTCTTGCCACAAAATTATTCATGTTTATTATTGGTAAAGGCTTGTGGATCCAATTATTCACCATGCTTAATATTTATGTTATCTTCCGCTATATTGCTTACCCTTACTGAGTGTTTGAGCTCACCCCTTTCTATGTTTTAGTTTTTCCAGGATTCCAAGAAGTGTATTATGATTGATATGCAGGGTTAAGCTAAATGGAATAATGGAGTTCCCAAATAACTATTTACGTTGTGTTTTATGTTTGAAATTGTAATGTAATGTTAATGTATGTAATCTATTTTCCAAGACTGCTAAATCTATCAGTCCTTCAGGACTTGATTCATTGTAATCATTCCAAAGTATTAAAATAATGCACCGACTCTGGGTAACTTGGGTCGGGGAATTATAGTTGATATTAGAGAAATTTTAGCAATAACCTTGGAAGTTAAATTTAGATAAACTCTGATTAGAGCACATATCCCTAAGATAGACTTTGAGGATTATTATAGAAGAACTTCCTAGAATTTTGGTATTGTAGAGATTTTGTGAGTTTTCTAAGAAATACATCCCTGTCTGGATACAAGAAAGTAGAGGAGGCCCTGGCACAGATGTACCTAGGGTTAAAACCCTAAAACACCACTTCGAGCTAGACTTTAACGGGAACTGGTGCACGACAACGGGCCTTGATGCACTCTAGGTTACGACACTCTCAGGGGATATGCTTAGGATAATTCTCATTTTCTTTACAAATAATTATGAAGGATGTATGAGTATATACCTCTTAAAATAAAACATTTTTGAGATTATAGATTATATCCATAAACTGTTCAATTTATGTTAGGTATTTTACATGTTTGGAATTATGAATTATTATTCATAAAATGACCCGGTGTATGCCAATTTTTAGAAATGGGGCACAGTAGAAGGAATGAGAAATCTGGAAATACGTATGATTCAAAGAGTAAGAAGGTTCATATCATTCATGGTATTAAGACAACATTTATAAATGAAATAGTCTCACACCTATTATCATCATATGAATAAATATTATCATAAGATAAGTAAAGAATTCTCTAAGTCCTATGGATTTGAAGGGAAGCAAGAAAAGAAAAGGAGAGGGAAGGGGGAAAAGAAGAATTTTCCCATATGTGATAACTATGGGAAGAAACACCCTGGAACTTTCTTGAAGGGAATGGGAGTTTGTTATAAGTTTGGATAAAAATGACACCAACTATGTAACTACAAAGGTAAGAAAAAGGTTTCAAATTAACAATGCTTCATCTTTAAGAAGTTGGGACACTACGTGAACCAATGTCCAAATCATCAGAGTATTCCCCAAATGATGCAACTGGATAATAATCAAGTTATGATACTACCTCAGATGAAGAATAATGACTAGTGTTCTTATGTTATTATTATAGGATTATTTTATTTGATTGTTGTATCAACAATATACTTATTATATGAATTATGGAGATAAATAAAGATTTGTACTACAGTACTATTTTATTGAGGATTTGAGATTATATGGTTCTATGAAAAGTGACTTAATATTGAGCTACACATTTGGTAAAATACATGGTTGAAGGAAAGGTAATCCTTAATATGGTCCCGATAATGAGGTAGTGATTTTGGAATAAGAGGTGGTTGATTTGAATAATTATATTGGATATTATTGACTACCTTGAAACTGATTAATGATTTCTCATTATTGGAGTTTAAAAAAAATTATAGAAGGATTATATCCAGTATTCTATAAAGAATAAGGGAGCATGAATGTAATCAATAAGTTTTTATGGTAGTTTAGGATGTTACCATGTTTTAAAATAATACATGATAAAGGTGTTCACATGTTATTACATGGAAAAAATGATCTTCATTGTGTTTAACTTCCTTATAAATTTTGGACTGTGAGTTTGGATAGTAGTATTTTGGATAAGTCTAAAGGGTGGAATGGATTAATTTTGAAAGGTTATTTTTGGATTTTTATAAAATAATAACACACAGACCGTGTGAAAACCCGTCGTGTCGGACAAAGCTGCGGGAATCGAATCCACAACCATAGTGCGATTGGGATTTATCATCTACCACTGGACTACGTGAATTTCCTAGATGGTATAATGTAGTTTCTTTTTTAAAGGGTCTGATATGTGAATTATACAGTCATTATATTTGAAACCCTATACAATTAGGATAAATAGAGTATTTTTGAGTTGTATTATGTTTTGGAGCGAAAGATGAGTTTGTGGTAGAAATTTATTAATGGATAAAACTATAATTTTAAAGTAGATATATATCCTTATGATCTCATCCAATCTCATAAATAAATTCCTCAACATTAAGAAAAGGAACTTAGAACAAAAACGTTGTCCTAGATGGTACCTTAGATCATCACAAATTTATGGCTTTGTGATTGTTGGAGTTTTCATAGCCATGTTCTCTACCACTCTCCATAAGATATTGATGGTTATATTTCTCTTACATATCCATGTTCTCCTACATGGAATCCTAGTATGTGTTATTTTCAGTAACCTTCATACTTACCACTCTTTATTTTAAATAGAGGCCTCATTAATCCATTTTTCGATATGCGATTTCAACTAAGATATTTTGAAATGTCAACCCCAAGTTTCCAATACTAGACATAAATTGAGAGGATGAAATTTATTGAATGAGGGGAGAATGTAACACCCTAATCTTCCACGGTATTCTTCTCTTTGAATAATATAGTAGTGTGTGTTGTATACAACTTCGAGTTCTAACACACACCACAACCAATCAAACTAGCCATTATGAATTGTAACACCCACTTTTTGAAATTTAATACATTTTATCTTTCAAAATGGACTTCATTTTTGGATTTGGAATATCAAAATTATCTTATGGGGATGTTTTGGTATTTTTCTGAAAACATTCAATTTTTTATGAATAGTGAAAATCACTAAATTTTAATTTAAAACAACTTTTTTAATCGAAATAATTAATAGTGATAAATTATGAATTTGAGTGGTTTTAAAGTATATTTAGAATATATTTTTATCACTTAATACAATTTTGTTCATTGTACTTAATTTCACAATTAAACTGGACATAAACAAGTGTCAATCTTTTGATAGTTATTATTTCTTAAAAACACGCTTTTTGTTTTGACAGCGGGAATTAATTTTTAATTAATTTCTGCCACTTCTGTGTTTAGAATTTAAAAAAATGGATTCCATATTTAGAATCAGGAGGTCCAAATTGTGTAAATTGGTAACTTTTATTTTTAGACATTTTGAATAATTACTTCGGTAAATATTTTATTTACCATGGTTAAAGGGTAAATCCGGTAAATAATGGTAAAAAATAATATTATAATAATAATAAATTACCCTAAAACGTATCCTAAACCTATTTTTTGATATATTTCTGACCATGGGCATCTTTGGGTCGATTTTTGGACCCCATGGATCCACTTTTAAGTGATAATGACACTTTATATTAATTAAGTTAAAGTTAATACAAAAATGACATAAGCATATATCTTTTAGAAAAAAAATTTACATAGGGTTATAGATGTTATATTTTTTACTATAAATACTCATTAGAAATATAAAATTATTTCCTAAATAATGGTATTTTATTTATAATTTTTAGACATTGAATAAATAAATTTATTTATGACAAAATAATGATACAATATTTTCCTTATTAATGAAAGAATCAAATAATTAGTATTATAAATGTTAAAATAAATTTAATTTGAAAGTTTTTTTACCATCCACGACTTTTATTGTTTAATATGAAATTTTATTATTTCTTAAAAGAATTTATTTCTAATTAATAAAGTTGTTAAGAATTTAACAAAAATAAATTATTAAATATTGTCAAAATTGACATAAATGATTTTTTAAAACAAATATTATAATATTAATTGATATTCTATTCCTAAAAATCAAAGGTTCGGCCAAGGAACTTATATAATGATATTTGTATTATTAATGGACCACTTGGGGTTCTCTTGGAATTTTATAGTAATTTTATTGACTATATAATATAAAAATACAAAGAGACATGGTAAATGTCAAACTATTTAACTAATAGTTAAATAAAAAAGATAAAGTTAATATAGTGACCCAAACCTGTCTAAAACCTATTTGTTGAGTGTTTTTAGACCTATCCCAACCTTAACCATTAAATAATCCACTTTTGAGACATTATAAACCGAATATGAATTTATTATAAAATAATATTTCTAGCTTTTCCTAATGTGCCCCTCACCCCTCTTATAAAAGGGAATTCCCCCTTCTCTCTAATTAACACTTTAAAAGCATTTTGTCTCGGCCAAACCCTGCCCAAATACTCTCTCAACTATCCTCCCTTCAAACTATAGTCCTTAGTTTTATCATAAACCCAACATAAGGAGCCCTTTTGATCAAATCAAAAGGAAGAACCCGAAGAAGAGGTAATGATTTCACCACCCTCTTTCAAGTTCCTTTCTTCTTCCACTTCCTTTTTCTTTGTGGTTTCCATTATAAAATAATTACTCTAGTATAATATATATACTGTGATGTTACTATAATTATGGTACAACCAAATTCATTATTATATCAAACCTTTGAATGGCGTGTCACCATATTTGCGTACGTACGGCTTACCGTCTCCACGTCGTGGTGTAATTGTTATTCAAAACATTATTATTTGGATGAGTATAATAATTATGTGTATTTGATGTAAATAATAAATATAACATGATAATGATTCTGTATATATGATATACCATCCAATTATATATTATTTTAATATCAAAAAAATGATATTTTCGCTCGTGCGTACGTACGGATTACCGTCTCCACGACGCGATGAGATTCATTTCCAAGTTCACCATTCATCGACGATTATAAAAATATTTATTACTAATAAGTATTTAATATATGACATAATGATTTTTCTAGAGATATATATATTTATATATATAATTATTTATTTACTTTCATATATCTTATTCACTAACTTCTGTTTAATACTATTTGAAAACGAAAACAGTGTTTATGCGAACGTACGGACTACCGTCTCCATAAACGGTGTTTTCCATTTCATATATATGTCTATTATACATATTAATATTCTAAATATATATGATATATGAATCATTTTTTATATTCTGGAAGTATTTAAATCATGATCTAAGTGATACAATCAAGAGTAACAAGTTAAAACACGTATGATAAAGAAAGCGATTATTACCCGAAATATTAATATAAAATGGAAATTATTATTAAATGGGTAGTATAAAGTCATAAATGAATAATTTATGATGTCAATAATATTAATATGGTTCTGGTATAATTTAATAACATACTATAGTCTTTATAAAGGAGGTTAAATGTACCCTCGACTGAAGGAAAGTGCAAGGTAAGGGGTTTTCATTTCACTCCTTATTCCCGTGAGATTCATGATATATTGCCACTATTACTTTTTGTGTGGTGTATGTACTACCCATAATTGTATTCTTTGTATAATACACTTTAATTTATGTGTATTCACATATTCATTGTATGATACCTCTTTCATGGGGTGTATGTTTTGTAAGTTACCAAATTGGTAAGGGTTAATTTCATAATCTCATTATTATTCGTGGTTGTTTTCACGTAAGTATCTATTGGGACATGTTTATTATCCATGTCAATGTTTTATGAAAGAGTTTTCAAAGGTATTCTTTTAAGGGAGTTTTTTTTACTAAAACATCATTTCAAATGTTTTAAAAATTTATTCTTCTAAATATTTCTCATTAATGACCATGTCTTCAAAATGGTTTTTAAGGATTTATTTATATGGACATGAATGATTTTAAAATGTTAATTACTTTCAAAATATTCAAAGTGGTATGTGAAACTTTGATTAAAAATGTATTTAAATAAATTCTTTTCTAAATTGTGTGACTTTTAAAAGTTTTCATGAAAAAGGCGTATTTCTCTCAAAGATTTTTACAAATTATTTTCATCTATGTAAAAATCATTTAATGGATTTTAAAATTGTTTTGAAGTTGATTTATCATGATAAAAATCTTTCATATTGTGTTGAAGGTTTTGTGATATGTTTGACTGTGGATGAGTTATTTTTATACCATTCATGGTTTATGGTTAAAGTGTGAAAATTTTATATGCTAGTTCTAATACAAATTTTTATGTTATGTTTCAACCTTTTCATATGAGTAATGTATTAGACTTACTAAGTGATGGGTGGAGCCCTCTATAGCTCCTCGATGCATCGGCAGGTCTCATGAGACAACTAGATGTGGAATTGGCTGAGGCCCTTTACCAATTTGATTTATGGTTTTGGTCGAGGCCTTAATCCTTTTTCGACGTCTTGGATGAGGCCTTTACAAAATGTTTTAGAATGTCTGGAATTATACATTCCCTCATTATGGAAATAATATTGATGGTTCATGTGGTCATTCAACTAGTAGAATACCCATGATTATGTTTTATTATAGCTTTATTTAATCAGCTCATACTCTTGACATAAAAGTATTCATGTTTATTATTGGTAAAGTCCTATGGATTCAATTATTCACCTTGATTAATATTTATGTTATCTTCCGCTATATTGCTTACCCCTATTGAGTGTTTGAGCTCACCCCTTTCTATGTTTTATTTTTTCCAGGATTCCAAGATGTGTATTATGATTGATATGCAGGGTTAAGCTAAAGGGAATAATGACATTCTCAAAAAACTATTTACGCTTTGTTTTATGTTTGAAATTGTAATGTAATGTTAATTTATGTAATCTATTTTCCAAGACTGGTAAACTGATCGGTCCTTCAGGACTTGATTCATTGTAATCATGCCAATGTATTAAAATAATGCACCGACTCTGGATAACTGGGGTCAGGGCGTTACAGTTTTTTCCCATGGTTTTTTCCAAAGGGGAGTGGAAAAAAATAATTTATAAGCCAAATGTCGGAAAATCTTAAAATAGTAGGGTTTCTTATGTGGAGGTGAGTCACACTCTCAAGGAAATCAATTTAAAAATCCAAAATGTCTTATAAGTAATGGAGGGTCCTCTAAGGCTTTGTAAAATAAATAAAACAAACCTAAAATCACATTATTTTAATTCTAAAACATATATTGTCCAAACATAATGTTTTTAGTATTTTGTTACATCTCTATTGGGTCATTATGATGTCATAAAATTCATTATATATTTAAACGGTATTTAATTTTTACCCAGAAATTCTATTGTCTCAGAAAATTATGAAAAATTCACTGTTGGATAATTTTGACATCCTAATTACAAAAATAATATTCATTTTATCTAAATAATTTTCTAAATATGTTAATTTTTACTTTTAAAATAAAAACCAACATTTATAAAAAATTCATGGGTTTTGACAAAAACAGCTTTCAAACCTAAATAAAAATTCTAATTGCATTCACAAAATAATAAAATCATTTATATTTAATAAAAATTAATTAAATAATAATAATAATATTTTATTAAAATATTATTTAATTTAAAAATTAATTTAATCATATAAATAGATTTCTTAATTGAATGTTACCTTAAAATACTATTTGTTCTTTAAAAACTATTTACAGGATAATAATAATAAAATTATATTATATTCTTTATTATATACAAAAATAATGTAAATAATCATAGTGCAAGGTTATTGTTACATAACCTCTTATAACACCCACATAAGACCGAATGGTAAGGTGAGCGATGGTGATAGACTCTTGGGGTGGCCCAGATAACATCGCTCACATGGTAATCTCTATCAACTTTCACTTCTCTCGTAGGTAGTTCTGCTCTAGCTTAACATTTTCAAGCTTGACTTGGTCTTGGTAAAGAGTGAATCCCAATGGCACCACCTCCTTTTTGAGCTCCGACAAATGGGATTCATACGCGGAAAGTATATTGGATGAGGCCATCACTTCCTTTCTCTGAGTAAATTGGATTTGTTAAAGCCATATATTTAAAATAATCATGTGATCACTGTTCAACAACTATATTAGAAGTGGTAAAAATTCATGATGGTATTTTAAAATCCAAAAACATGAAACCAAGGAAGTTCATATGTTTTTAATGATCATTCTACGTAATAAAAAATTTAATTGGGTCAAGAGGGACTTTCATTAACAAAATTTTGGGTTGTTACACTAACATTGTAAGAGGGCCATGCACCGAGGCCTAATCGCTCAGTGGGCCGTCATCGTGTACTCTCTCGGGAATCCTAGATGGTTATCTACGTGGAGGCATCCTGGAAGAAAATAGATGTACCATGGTGAAAAATTTATACCTGGTGAGCTGACTCAAAGAGACTAAAAGTAAAACACTTCGAAAACCCACGCAATCAGTGTTTTTGTGCACCTCGTCGGAAATCAGAATTCAAGGTCATGTTGTATAGATACGTCGGCTGTCGCACCAATATTGGACTCCCCAAACTGAAAACCACACTCAAAACACTTAACACTATTTCACTATTAAAATATCAGAGTCGTAGTTCTTCGGTAGAACCAACTCCTATGATACCACTTTTTCACGACCCGTCCCTAGAGGCCCGTGTCGTGACTACCCTAATCTCGCCTTCTATATGCCAGGGGTTGGTGACTAGCACCAAAAAGGTGTATCCCTATATCAGGAAGGCATTGCCTTTCAACCTATACAAACACACAATACAAGAATAAGATAAGAAGCAACTACAAAGTAAACTACTGTAGTAAAAAGTGTACTGAAAGTAAAGGGGTCATAATACAAGCCCAAATGAAAAGTAAAGGTACAACTAAAAAGATAAAACAGCTCCTGGATCATCCACTGAAGATCCTACCTGATGGGTAGGTATAGATTGTCTCCACAACACTCCACATCATCCTGTATCCCCACGTACCACTTGGTCTTTGCTCCCTCAAGCCTCAGCTCACCTACTCATTGTATGCACAAGACACAACAAGGTGTGAGCGAAGCCTATGCAGGGGTGAGTATAACAATACTCAGTAGGGACCCCGAGACCCCTGAAGTTCTCACATAATTCCACAAAAGAAAATC
Organism: Viscum album; assembly: GCA_963277665.1. Lineage (NCBI taxonomy): Eukaryota > Viridiplantae > Streptophyta > Magnoliopsida > Santalales > Viscaceae > Viscum > Viscum album. The sequence goes on along the minus strand of OY728153.1, from coordinate 1,542,557,213 downwards.
ACAAAGCATGATCTCAATCACAAAGAAATAGACACAACTCTAACAAGGTTTAAGTGAATTATAGATGTACAAATGATCAGTCACGAAGCTAGATCATCTTATTCTGTCAAGAGGCACTACTACTGACCATACGAAGTCTGACCCCATAGGATTGATAGGGACTAACCCCCGAAATGGCCCACATAGGATCCAAACCACCCAATATTGATAGGTTCTAACTCCTTCAATGACCCACAAAGGATCTGGACCACAAAGGATCGGTATGTGTTGACCCACACATGATCATTGAGCGCTAACCCACACTAGATCAATATGTCTATGATCCATGACAGGCCTCTCTAAGGCTAGTCCTCATTGGTTCACGAGGTGCTGATCCACACAAGGTCTCTATATATTGATCCACATATGATCTCTTGGTTCTGATCCACACAGGATCGCTAGGTGTTAACCCACACAAGATCACTCTGTACTAACATCCGTATGATCTGTCTCTAACCTTCACCACACTGCCAGCCACTGGATTCCAGCTCATAGAACGCTTGATTCTGGGAGAAATTCTCTCCATTCCTTTGTTCATATATCAACTGGAATTAGTTCCAATGAAAAATTAACTTGATGATCTGTCACATCATGCAGGTCCCAACACAAAACATGGCGCGTCAATCGGACGCTCGGTCTATAAGTCATTAGCATTTTAGTACTGAGGGCCCAGTTAGATTTGGAGTCGATCCAACCTGTTCATATACCAACATTCCCCAAAACTCTTGTGGAGTATTTCAGATGGATCACCTTGTCACTAGGGTCTTTATGCCATAGAGGGCGTGTCGATCAGACGCCCAGTCTGTTAGTTACATCCCTTTTTATGAAACGGGTGGGTGATCACACCTCGGTCTAGACCAGCTCATTCGGGCCTTTCAGAATATGCCAAAGGTCTCTCTTACCTAAATGGGTCCCAACTCCACTGACGATATGTCTAACGGACACCTGGTTCGTCAGTTACGGGCATTTTTTTATTCGGGGACAGGTTGGGTCTGGGCCCGGTCCCACTCGGTCAGACCGGCCCAACGCAACGGGTCCCAGGGCCTACCTAACCCCGCCTGGGTCCGACCCATTAAGGGTCAGCATGGTTCACTAGTTTTGGCCCGTCAGGGTTGGCCCAGGCCGCGGTTGGCCTAGCCCGCCGGGTGGGGCTCGACCCACCCGAGTTCACCCGTCGGGCCCTGGGTCCAGCCTGCTTGGTCGGCTCGTGCCGGCTTGGTCCACCAAAAGGCATATAATTACATCTCGATGGACCCGTGCTTGCGGGGCCATTCTATAGCTGATGGGGTGCTACCCCACCACAATTACTGTTCAGTCGTTTGGCCGACTGGGTTTCGCCAATGAGATGCGGCGTGGGTCGCGCCTCACCCTCCTATCACGGGCTGCTGGTTGCAGCCTGCTGGCTACGGCCACTTCGGCCGACAGTGCCTGCAGGTGCCGCACTTGTCCCCCACGGCCACCTTAGGACTGTCACCCTTGGCTGCTGCTACGCGTTGTCGCGTTCCTCTTTCCACTACCTGTGGCCGGTTGTCGCGGGTCTCCTTCGGCTGCCGCTAACATGGTGCATCGACGGTTTATTCTACAGCTCACCAAACATGCTCTGGTGTCCATTCTTTGTGCCATCTGTGCCTACTACTCTTCCATTCTACCTCCATCAAAGTGTGACCTGCTATTTCATGTTGCTATCAAGTTGGAAATTGTTCCCCGAACCTCACATCAATAACGAAGCGGTGGAGGGTTCGAGACTTGTTCATTTAGCCCATGTCTTCCGTATTACATGATAACAAGTGGGAGAGAAATTTAATTCATTAAAAACAACTTCAAAATAAACCCCCACCAGTAATATTCATTATCTAATGTCGATCGATGAAAATAATTCATCATCGTTATCGGTTCGTGATTTGGAGGCACTCATCACCGCTCACTAGAATCGGTCTCATCCTCCAAGTGGATAGTGTCACGGTACTTTTCCCGAGCTTCGTTGCTTGGTGAAGTCGTGCCAACACTCGGCCCCGGGCACTATATAAATAGTAGAGGGTGAGGGTGAGTAACACACATGGAATTAATGGGGTTCATTTAATTAAGTAACCTTTCTAATTGCAACAGTGCGGTTACTAGAATAAAGGGGATTCAATCCATTTAATAGTTTAACGTGTCATTGGTCCCACCACCTCCTCTTGTCTATTGAAGGAAAAGAAAATGAGAGAATAAAATAACTTTGTTATTTTATTATTCTCTTAAATATCCAAATACTATCTTTTCTACAGACCTTCTACGGTCAATGTGAAGCCTCCCTTAAGAGAATCCAGGTGATGTGGATTTATCGGTGCCCTTAGATTTTTAATCCAATCACCGGCTCAAAATATAGAAAAATATACCCATGTGTTTGTTGAACATATCTTAAAAAAAGTTCAGAAATTCATTTCGGGCACACTGGGCCTCGGAATCACGCGCCTTCAATTTTTGCAGATTCATAATAATTCCATATAATTAAAAATATTACATGGAAAAATCTGGGTATTTACAATAGTTCTTAAAAAATTATCATGGTTTAGTAAATAGTGAGACAATACAATCTATATATATAACTATGCCTACAAGTATGTTCAAAATATCAACTAAAAATATTGAATTCTTTTAGTCATAATAATTCTTTTATAAAATGTTATTAAAGCATCCATAATGTAGTAGATAGTGTCATCATAGTATTTTTATGAAAGAAAATCATGGAAACGAATATAAAAGTGTAATATATCACATGATCTAAATAAAATATGATTCTTTATAAGCGAAATCATCAATCCTCATAGATCAATATACTAGAATATCAAAATACTAACAATATAGCTAATAGTATAAATACAAATTCATTTATCATCAAATTAAAACATATAAAATATTTCCATTTCCATATGAGGATCCCCAATAAGATGTAGAAAAATAATCACATATGAAATTATAAAACTTTAACTAATCCCCCCCAGTGAGAGATGAATACTAAATTTTACATCATCTTAAGAGGGTGATCAGAAATTCCAATCCATTATCAATCATGTAGGATATATCAGTGACTAATAGTAAAAGAAACATATCAAATTAATCTACAAAACATGGACTCAACATCATTTTTCTTCTTATATCCACATAATTAATTTCAAATATCAGAACATTTGGTTAGGATATTTCATTCTTAAATAGTTATTATCCAATAAATTGTTAAAAGATTTGGATTTTTCTTGTGAAAAAATAATATCCTTTGATAATTTATAAAAATATTAACCAATAATTTCTCTAAGAGTATCAAAATGTATAAAATTTTGAAATTTTCTTCATTCATACTACTGTATTTCAAAACATTAATTTAAATAATTAAAATATTAGGTATGATTTTTCTAATGTTATCAAATATTTGTTATCGGATTTTTTATGTAAAGTATACAAGAATCAATCTTTATTCTAAAAAAAACATTGTTAATATTTGGATTTTACTTAATAGAAACCATATATTCCAATGGTTCATAGTGAATTTAATTTTTAATTTGTCACAAAACCTCTCCTTTCTTTAATATCATGATAGTATCGAAGAAACTCTCATTTTGACTATATAAAATCTGCAAAGAGTCTCAAAAATCATGGTAGTTGCATGATTTTTGTTAAAAATATCCACGACATATTTAATATCTATATGAAATATTTATCTATTACAAAATTATATCTAATACCCTATTTATAAAAAAATGACACTTCAGGTACCTGATTTTTTAAAAACAATGGATAAATCAACATCAATTGTCATTTCATAAGATTATATAAAATCTCTTATAGGAAATTGGTAAAATGTATAGTTCATGATAAATAATGTTTATAGATTATAACTATTTATTTATTGTGTATTTTTTATAGGAAATGTTTTTTTAATTATTACATTAATTATTAAAAAACTTAAATAGGAAAACTAAAGGCATTATTGGCACAACATATTAGTATGAACTAGAAGTTTTCATTGTAAAGGTGAATGTTTTAAATAATATAAGATTCCAAGAGTTTGAATAATTTTATGTAGACAAACTTATTTATCTATACTACTCAGAAAATAAGGTACATTTAGGTTTTAATCATATTATATATCATTATCATCATAAAAAAGTGTATAATATGCAATTAAGATTGCAATTACAAAGAAAATAGAACAGAAAAAATTACCATTCTCTTGTACTGTTACCAAAACATATGTTAAAAATATGAAAATATAAATTCATAATATTTAATTTTTGAAGAAAAATAACATCACAATATATGTTAGTAGACATCATTTCATATTGTGTATCATTTTTTGGACAACAATGTAGTTTTATGAAAAAATAATAACACATTTTTAAATATTTCCACATGTGGAATATTTGGATTTGACAATAATTTTGTTATATTTAATAATTTAATGATTATAATACCATTTTTACTAACATTTAAAGTAATAAAGTCTCTAATGGTTACTAAATACAATGGATTTACTATAATCAAGATAAGTATAGTTTGGATAACTTACTAATCAATCACTTTTCACTTGATCTGAGTAATTTTTTCAAATTAATATATCACATTGTAATGTGAACATGAGTAATATGATAAATTAATTCGAAGTATATTTAAAATATGAAGGAATAATGAATGTACGGTAATATCTTATAAACATGTAACATCTTTTAGAACTAGTATATATGAGGAATGAAAAATATGGTCAATAAACCACCAAATCTTGATAGTGTGATTCGAGGATTCTTGATAGATCTCCACCGGAGGCCCCATATCCTGGTACTAGTCTTATCTAGAATATTTAATTTTGTAGCAATTTATTTAGGAATAAATCCTATAACCTATTATTTCTATGAGTATTTTGATGTTATGAAACCACTTCAATTAGTTCAACTATAAGGAAGCAATAATGACAGATCCAGATATAAATTTTTTTAAACCAGTTAATACAGAAAATAAAAATAAAAAATTTTATGAAAAATTTTATGAAGTATTTTAAGGATTTAATATTAATAAAACTCAACATAATGGCCTTATTGAGTATGATATAAAAATTATACAATAAAATATTGATGGAATGAATAAAAAAAATTAACATCAATATTACAAAATAGAGGTTATCATTTACTTTCTGTCAAGTAGTTTGTGAAAAACAAAGTAAATTATTATAATATTCTAATAAAAACTAAATATATATAAATTATCATTTACTAAAATATAAAAATCATTTTAAAAAAATAAGATATAAAATTTTTATTAATGATTTTTAATTAGTGAAAAGGTTTTAGAGAATTATTAAAAATTGATAAATTCATAAAATTAAATTTTGCATATAAATGAATTATTAAAATATCAAAATTAATTTCAATGATCACATATCCAATTATATTGAATCTATTTATTGAATCATCAATTGGTAAAAAACAACAGTGATATTAAAATGTTAGATGTTGCCTCAAATATTGCATACTTATTAGTAGCTTATTATAAGAACATTAGTTATGATTTAATTATTCTATATTATATATAAACTTATGATTAACATAATTTATTTCCCTCATAATATTCTATATCATATATTAGAATATAATGTCAAAAAATTTATGTAGTAAATAATTATTTTCAATAGCTTTGTTAAAATATTTGACTTTGATTGTGCATGAATTGGATACTTTTAAAATATCTAAAAATATTTATGAACCATTGATAAATAATTGAACATTAAATTTCTTGTGTTTTATACTATATAAATAATTTGTAATGATATTAGATTCCAAATAGTTTGAAATTTTAATCAATTATGAAAATACTTTTGTAAAATCAAATAAATCATACACAAAAATAATTAAAACAATATATTGTGGAAACTAAAGGTCCAAAATTCCATAATTGATGGATGATTCTATGTTCTTGTGATATAATGAGGCTATATTATAGAACTACCATGAAAAATGATACAATAGAACAAACTAACAAGAGAATGGATAAAAGGATAACATGATATGAAGGAGAACCAACAACTAATGGAGAAATTGTAAATGTAAAACCAAAAATGAATGGAGAACCTATGACAATTTATACAATGAAGATCTTATGATAAAACTATGATAAATGGTGAAAACCAACCCAAGGATGTATGCCAAACCTATGATGGATTCCAAATAATATAATAGTGGAACCTGCTTCTAACTGGTTCTTTTAAGGATATTAGTGTCTTTGATTGGGGGAGCTTTTCATGGAAAACAAAATGGAATATTAGATCCCTTAACACATATGAAATTTATAAATGTAAAAAGTTATTATAATTAACACACAAAAAAATTATTTTTAAAAAATTACATACAATGTATACATTTTTTTGAATTATTAAATTTCTAAGTATATTTTTTAAAATCATTTATAAATAATTTTATATTATATATATTTATTTCATCCAAAATTATTAAATTTTTGATATTAAAATTCAATGTATAAGTTTTTTTTATTGAAAAAAATGTGTTAGCAATAAATAATTAATATATATATTCAATAATTTGTTAAACATTTTTTTATTTAATAATTTATTGAAAAATATTTTTATAATGATAGAATATTTATTTTTAAAATTAATTAATAATATTATATTTATATTTTGGTAAAGAATTTTTGGAATTGATAGGGTAAAATAAAATATTCAACAAATAGAAACAAATTTTGTAGTGTTGAATGAATAATATCATTAGATATATATTATGGTAAAAATAAATATTGGTACCTATAAATAATACTATAAAGATAACTTATCTATTTAAATTACGCATTTTTTCTAACGAATATATAATCATTCACAAAATTCTTGTTAGTAGAAGTCAATTATTTTTTACTGTATAATTATTTATAATTTCTAAGAAACATCAAGTACTCTACCACACCGACACCGAATACAATTATAGTGATTTTTATAAATTTCACTTTCCAATAGATATCATGATTGTGTGAATGTAAAACCATGATATTTTATGAATTATTTTTTTCAAAAAATTTATTTCTTTGAGATCTTGTATTACATGCCACACCAAGTCTAAATGTACCACAATATACTATTAGAATATTATTATTATAATGTATCACCTAGATGTTTATTTGGTGTGAATGGATAGGACTATATAAATTGTGACAATTAATGGCCTACATATTTATTAAATTATTTCTTTTATTATCAATTAATTAGAAATAAAAATGAAAATCATTTGATAAAAAAGAACGTGTTCTTATTGAAAATAAATTTTATGCGAGAAATGAACATTAATATTAATAAATTAAATTTATCACTATTGGTGAATGATTCTAATTAAATTTTAAATTTGATAAATTTAATTACATCTTTTTATTTATGTCTTTTAATGAAAATAAATTGAATAGTTTCAAAATTGAAATTAATGATATTTTATGAAAATAATGTTTTATTGAATTACATAAAAATAATAAAATATTATAAAATATTATAATGGGATAATATATGGTCTGAAATTTCTTCCCATTTCCATTTATAGTTGATTTGGAACCATTTGGACTGAGAATTACTTTTTAAAATTTAATATTTTATGAAATTCCAAGTGTGTCCTCTCCCTTATAACAGGACTACCCCTCTTTCTATTCTTTCTACCACTTTGAGAAATATATATCAATCATACCTTACCAAATTATATTCCCAACATCATTATCCATGTTTTTTTATTATATCCATTAATTACTAACCCTAAGTTCCTTAAAAATGGATATAAAGGCCATCTCCTGAAATAAAGATAGTTTCCTTACCCGACCTCTATCAATTTATTTCTTCTTCCAAATTCTCTAAATATTTGGTATATATAAAAATATAATACCATATGTATTAAAAATATGATTACATGTTATTATTATTATTATTATGAAACTATCATTATACACCCTCATTCCATCAAATGGGGAGTGAAAGTATCACTCATACATAAGTATGGCTTACTGTCTCCATATTACGATACAATACATTTTCCATCACTATATTTCATTGATGGTTATTATAATTGGTTTAAAAAAATTATATTATATTTATGAAATAATTCTTCTTATGTAATTATAATATCATATCTACCTTCTCACATTCTAACCTGATGGAAAATGATATTGTCGCTCATTCATAAGGGTGGACCACCACCACCATGAAGCAATGTTAAATTTTTCATTTCTATTTTAATTATATTATAATGAGGATAGATATGATGAATTTATATTATTTATTTTAAAAATTAGATATTTTTTAAAGTTTAATTATCATTTACTTTTTTTTCATTCCATCCCTTGAAAAATTAAAACAGCATTCATGTGTTTGTAAGACCTACCTTCTCCATGAATGGTGAAATTCATTTTCTACCTCTACCATTGTGAATGACTGTAAAAATATTTATATAATTAATATATGACACATAATAATAATTTATATGATTATGTAATATAAGTTTAAAAAATTTTAATTTATTATACCAGAGGTCATAACACTTTAGAAGCAGTTAGAACTCAATGTAATGGATTTGTATCTCACATTTATTTATGTGGGAAACATTCCTTATACATAACTTATTTATTCTATGTTATGTATATACTACCCAATAATATAATTTATAATTATTCTCATGAAAATTTTGGAATATAAATATCCATCTAAATTTCTTTATTTTATGGAGTATATGATTCAAAATATACCAAATTGGTAAGGATTTCATGTTACAATGTCATTGTTTATCAAGATTTTGTATGATTATGTTTCTATTGATGAAATATTATGATTTTACTCTCGTAAAACTTATTAAATTTATTCTACTAAGGTAATTTCCTGAAAATTCATTTTTTCATTAATTTTATTCACCTTAAGAACTCAAGATACTAAAAATAAGTTTTAAAGTAAAACTTAATTTATTTATTTATTCAGTCAAAAAACCCTTTTCTTCAACATTCATGTTTTATAATAATGATTTAAAGGAAGTTTCTAATATTTTCATATGATTTTTAAAAGTAATTTTTACCCATGTTTGATTTTTTAAATAATTTTTTAAAAATGAACTTATTACCATTTTCCAAATGTGGTACTTTATGATTTTTTTAAAAAACTGTACAAATGATATTTTTAAAAATTATACAGAATTTTACATCATCATGACAACTAAATTTATTGAATCTAAAGTTAAATTTTTTCATGGTTATTTTAATATAACCTTTATTCAATAATATTATGTAAATGGTTATATTTTAATATAGTGATTTCAAACATGAAAGGTTATTTTAATCATTAAATATTCCAAATAATCTAGAAAAATCATTTTCTAACTAAGATGACATAATTTGTTGTAAATTAAACTTACTGGGGTTATGTTCCAATTCTAAAATCTCTCGTCTTTCTCTAAATGGTTAATGATTATGATGAAAAGATGTTTAAGAAACCAGTTCCTTCTTCCATGTGTTATACTATTATTAAATGATGAAATTTTTATAAAAACCATTTGTTTTTCATAGGTTATGATATAATGTAATGTTTATGAAACTCATTTCTTTTAATGTGTTCTATTATAAATATTGTTTAATGATCTTTTTAAACACAAATATATATTTTTCATTATGGATGGGTGAGACCTATATCACCCTCTAATACATTGGGTAATTAATAATGCTATATAAGCGTAAAGTGTACATTAGAGGTTATATCAAGCCCAAAACATGGTACCCTAGAGGTTATCCCTAGTTGGAAGTAGGTTTACGATTCATTATCCCAAGACTAAAATGTTATGAATTTCATGGTGGGTTTCCTTAACATAAGTTTTTCTTGGGTTATTTGTATTCCACAATTCCATGACTTATGCCATTGTTATATTCTAATGTCTCGTGTTATTGGACTTTATTTATGATTCAAGTATTATGAAAAACTATTATTTATGCCATGAATCTAAATTATGATCACTAATATGATACATTGTGAGTTAATAAATAATAAAAAAATGTATCTCCTAAAGAATGCGCCACACACGCCTGGGGATATTTGAATTTTTCCTCCTGTTGTGCCTTTGTTGTCTCGTTCATCGGTGCCATTGCCGGCTCTTGCTCTTTTCGATCCCAGATCAAAAGCATTGTGTGGGAAGGATTATTCTGGTTGGGGACCCCCAGCTCCTCCTAGGTCTGGTCGACCAGCGGCGTCTTTTAAGGGATCCCTCTCCGAGAGTTTGTTTGGCGTCTCAGACCAGTGTTTCCTAGCTATTGTGTCGTTCTTGTAATCGGTGGTGAAAGATGGTGGCCTCTTTAACCTGTCCACTCCTGCATTGGCATTCAATGAGGCGGTGACGGGCCTAATGTGGACTCTCATGGCACGTTCGGGTCTGCGAAACCTTCACTTACGGTGTTCAAGAGGTTCATGGCTTTGTGGGGGTTGCAAGGGGAGGTTCAGGTGTCGACTATGCATAGGCTCTCGTTCTGTCTGGTCTTCTCCTCGGAAGCTGATTTCATCCAGGCGTGGTGCCATGCCTCTCGGTCTATGGGGCATTGGGGTTTCAGCCTTTCCAGATGGTTGATGGAGGCTCATCGAGGGAAGGAAAGTCCTTTGGTCACAGTCTGGGTTAGTCTTCCAGGTTTTCTGCTTCCTTTATAGAATTTTTCTTTCCTCAAAGATATAAGAGATGCTATGGGTGATTTTATGAGTGCGGATCCTCGATCTCAACATGGTTAGGAGACAATGGCCCCCTGGATCTGCATAGAATTGGACCTTTTCATACCGATCCCGGATAATATTTCCTTGAAGATGAAATATTCCTCTATATGGACCCAGGTCTTTGTCTTCCCTCTTTTTCCTTGGTATTGCGCCTTTTTCATTCTGCAAGGCCACTCGATTCAGAGTTTCAGGAGAAGTGGTCATTTGCTCCGGCCTCAAGATGACAGAGGCACCATGCCCGGGGAGGTGTTGTCTTCTTCGTGTGTAGGGGAGGGTTATGATCAGTTTTCTTCGGGGTCCATTGATCCCCCTCGGCCTTCAGGTGGGATGGAGGATCCTTGGTCGCTGGAACTTTTCAAGGCTTCAGTGGCCTCCAAATGACTTTCTCTCCAACATTGCAAGGATCTAGTCCCGGTTCAGCCGGGAGTCAATCGGATGAAGACGACCTCCTTTTTGCTGGAATGTGACGCCTCCCAGATGGTATCAGTTGGGGAGTTGCTGGAAAACTCCTTGAGAGGTCTGGTGTCGAGGGTTCAGGCCCGAAATTTTGAATACTATAATGAAAGGGTTGGGGTGAAGCAAGTTGTCAGGATTTTTGGAGGGTTTGAGTATTGTCTCCCTGTTTCTGGTACCTCTAATAAGCTCAGGAGGTTGTCCAGGTGTTCTACTCGTGAGGTTTCTGCTTCGCCACAGGAGCGGTCTTCTACAGAGCCAGGTGGACTGAGCAGCGAGGGGTTTGTGGCGGGTTTGGGTCCCCCTGGTCACATGGTGGTTGCGAAGCCTACTGCAAAGGCTCGGTTGTGCCCGTTGGTGGAGGATGGATCAGCTATTAAGCATACATTGAAACCTCCCGGGGTCCCTGACAGCCAGACTCAGGAACAGAGTCCCTCTACTTATTCTCCTTCCCGTAGGAGAGATGAGGGGATGTCCATTGAATGCCCTTATTTTGAGCAGCCTCTTGCCTCACCTTCCCCTATTCAAAGCCCATGGATATGCACTCGCTATCAACTGAGACTATACAGGGAAATATCTCTTTTCCCAGGTACCAAGACCACGAAGACTAGGGCCAAAGCTGGGTCACCCTCTATTAAATGTTGAATATTCTAATATGGAACGCTCGAGGTCTTGGAGATTGGGTAAAGACAGACCTCATTGTCTATGAAGCTAGGGGGAACAAATTTTGTATTGTCACTGTCCTATAGTCGAAACAGAACCTGAATAAAATCCAGACCTTTTGTCGTTATGTTCACATGCATGGTCACGTGCACGCAGATCCGACAAACGGTCATATATGGCTATTCTAGAAAAAGGATGTGTCCATGGATTTCATTGAAGTAGGAGATAAACTTATCACCATGAAAGTTATGAGGGGTGAGGAGATCTTCTATGTTTCCTTTGTGTATAGTAGCTACGATTCCCAAGAAAGAATGTGGTTGTGGCAGGGCTTGGAGATTTTTGATCCGGAGGATCTCCCTTGGTTTGTGGTGGGGGACTTCAATATTGTCTTGGATCTGGATGAGATGAAGGGGAGAGGGGCCTTCCCCTGGAGAGCCAATCTGGACTTTTCTCAGTTTATGGCAAGGAAAGGGCTGTATGACTTGGGCTATAGTGGGGACCGGTTACGTGCTGCATTAATCAGGGTGGGAGAAGGAGGAGTTGGAGTAGACTCGACCGTTTTTTGTCTAATATAAATGCTCTTAATATCTACCCTTTGGTCGAGGTCAAGCACCTTGCTCATGGCATTTCTTTCCATTCTCCACTAATTGTCTGAGTGTCCCCTAAGCAGGCTTCTCAAGAGTCTTTTAGGTTCTACCAGTTCTGGCTTGGATTGGATGGCTATCAAGAGAAGGTAAGGGATCTGTGGGAGGCTCCAACTCAACGGTACTCTTGGGTGGAAATTTATAATAAGCTAAGGAGGTTAATGAAAGGGTTTTTGGAGTGGCCTAGTACTATCCCTCCCTTTAATAGAAGTCTCGGGACTCTCAAACAGAAGTCAGAAGAGTTATAAGGGAGTTTGGAGGAGGAATGGTGTGAGATGGCATTCGAAGATCTCAAGACACAAAAGATGAGTTGGGAAGTGGAGTTTCTCAAACAAGAACAGATGGATCAGGACCGGTCTAGGTTGAAGTGACTGCAAGCGGGTGACAAAAACACAGCCTTCTTCCATGCTTACATCAGAGAACAGAAATGTTGGATCAAACCAAATATCTTGCCGGGGGTGGCTCCTTCACACTTGATAGGGATACTTTTGGGAGGATGTCTCTTTCATTCTTTCAGGACCTCCTAGCAGTCTCGAACCCAAGGATGGCCCGTAGTTATCCTACCAGCACCTCGGCTCTATGGGAGGTGATTCCAAACAGAGTGTTTGACATGGAGAACAACTCGATGGAGGTCACTCTTAATGAGGAAGATATTTTCAATGCCATGCAGAAGATTAACCCAGAGAGTGGCCTTGTTCCTGAAGGTTTTCCAAGAGCCTTTTACAGGGGGTCATGGGAGATTGTCAAAAGAGATATTGTCAAACCCTTATAGGATTTCTTTCGGGGTGTGTCTCTTCCTCGGGTCCCTAGTGCCAAAACTCTCTACCTCATTCCCAAGGTAAAGGATCTTCCCTCACTTTCCCATTATCACCTAGTTAGTCTTTTCAACTTCCCGTACAACATCCTTTCTTTCCTTATTAATCATAGGATAACTAAGTTTCTTCCAAGTTGGATTTCTATTGAGAAACATGGCTTCATGAAGGGTTTCTCCATTCAGGGGGCTATAGCACTTTCCTAGGAGATGGTGAGGGACATAAATTTCAAGACCCATGGTTCGAATCTTGTGATAAAAGTTGATATGAACAAAGCATACGATAGGATTGAGTGGAGTTTTTTTAAGAGTTTTTGCAGAGATGGGCTTCTCAGTCAGGGTGGTTGATATCCTTTTTAGGTGTGTAAGCTCATCATGGATGGGGGTATCTTTTATGGGGAAAGTTTATGGTTTTTTCAAGGCTACCAGAGGTCTGCGACAGGGTGACCCACTCTCACCCATCTTATTCATCCTGGCCCAAGATACTCTCAGCATCCTCCTCAACCGAAGCATTCTTCAAGGGGGAATTCTCCCCTTCAGAAGAAAACAGAGCCTCCCCTCTATATCCCATAAGATGTTTACAGATTACACCATTATATTCATCAAAGGCGGGAAGTGCTCTATTCATAAGATCAATGATATCATGAGGGACTACTGCTTCAGGAGTGGACATGTTCTAAGGGTCGACAAGAGTGAATTATTTATCTCTCATAGAAGCTAACCTTGGTGTGTGTCTTCCTTATGTAGAAATCTTAACATGTAGAGAGGTTCCTTCCCGATGGAGTATCTGGGTACGCTTATCTCCTCAGGTAGACTCCAGATTCGAGATTTCTGACGCATTGTAAGTAGAATCACAGGTTGAGTTCTCAACTGGAATAATCACCTCCTCTCTTTTAGTGGGCATATAGATCTGGTTAACAGTGTATTGTCCCCCATACCTGTACATGCAATGGCATCTTAGAACATCCCGAAATGAGTCATCAAATTAGTTGACTCGATCTTATGTAGTTTTGTATGGGATGCAAAGTCTAAGGGGAAGAGGCACTAGACCTCGTGGGAGAGGATGGAAAGACCCATCCATGAAGGAGGGATCAACTGTAGAATCTTGCAGAGCAATCTCCAAGCCTCTCATGCTAAGCTTGTTTGGGAAATTCTTGGAGAGTGTACTCTATGGGGCCAAAGGATGTCTCAGATTAGTGGTAGTAACATGGAGGTTTGTAGTGGCTAGGTTTCTTCTCTTTGGTCGAAAATTCATCCCATGTTTCTAACCCTAAAACATATCTTGCAATGGATAGTGGGAACATGGTAGATTCTCTTCTAGAACAAGAATTGGGTAGGCTCTGTTCTTGCCTTCCCAGGGGGCCCGGATCCTCTGATCACAATTAAGGAAGCCTGATGTCACCCTCATTTCACCAAGGCGGTTCTGAGCGAAGACAAGTAGGCCCTGTTTGATTCCATTATGCTGAATGATGAGTGGGATAGATGTGTGTTCACTCCCTCCTCATCAGGTGACTTCAATATCAGAGATTTTTGTAGGTTTATACCCTCGCAGGGTTTTCCAGATCACTGTAATGATGTGGCCTGGTGTCGCAAGATTCCTTTGAAGCTTAACTTCCTCACCTGGTGTATCAGGAACCTCCCCATCGCGATGAATGAGAATATCAAAAAACTAGGGATCATCATGGCCTCTGGATGTCATTTATGTAGAGTGAGGAGGGAGGAGAGAGTTGTGCCATTGTTTTAGGAGGATAAATAGGCTCAAGCAATGTGTTTATTTCTAGGAGGCTACTTGGCTTATTCTTCTCGAAAGCAGGATGAGTCTTCTTTCCTTGATAGATGGTTCAATAGTTTGTTGGGGAATGATAAGGATCAGTTGGATCATGTTGCAACCCTCAATGCAGGGTGTTGGTGTATTTGGGAAGCCTAAAATCAGGCTCGGTTTGAAGGTGCAGTGCCCATGGTGAGGTCCATTACTGTGTGTATTTGCTTCTTGATTCTAGACTTGATTTCAATCAACAAAGAATAGAAAGAGGCTTCTCCCTTCCCAAGCAAGCAGGGGTCTGTGTCACATTCTCATCCCTCATCCGCTAGACCTTATGGTAATTTGATTATATGGATTACCCCATCCTCTGGCTATAAAATAAATACTGATGGGGCTTGTTCTGAAGGTGTGATGTAGGGAGGGGGTGTTGTGAGAGGAATAGTGGAGGTGTGGTGTTGGCCTTCTCTTCCTCCTTCGGCATCGGTACCGCAATCCATGCTAAGGCCCAGGCTCTTCTCACTGGGCTTTCTGTGTGCATCCAGGAGAATGTAGTCATTTCTGAGGTGTAGGTTTACTCCTTGATTCTCCATTATTCCTTGAAAGGAAATTGTTCAATACCTTGGTCTATTTCCTACAGTGTTAGGAAATTCCTAGGTATTCTTCGACACAACATTCAATTGTCCCACACCTGTCATGAGGGGAACAAGGTTGCAGATTATTTGGCATCTATAGCCGATCATAGGTCTACCAATAGTTGTCTTTTTTAGTTTATCATCTTAAAGCCGTAATTCGTTAATTTGATCATAAGGGATTCCCTTGGTTTGCATTACTATACACCCCCTAGTTTGTCTTGTTGTATTTTTTCACACTTTAATAAAAATTTGATTTGGATGGATGGATGATCACTAATATATAGGGTATATATAGACAACATTTAACTCACATTATCATACCCTTATATTAATTTTATGATTATGTAATCCTAGGAATCTCCATTATTCCCTTAATAAACATTATAGTTCACCCTTTTTTATGTTTCTCTTTCACAGGTTATGAAGAAAGGTATTATTTATGATATGTCCAAGAAGGGTTCTATTTATGAGGAATTAAGTGAAAGATGATATAGTTTTCTTACGAAACTTTTGTATATGTATCCAAGTTTTTAAATGAAATTGAACTATATGAGTCATTAATGCATCATCATGTTATGTAATGAATATCCATATAATAATTTATCATATATATATATGTATGAAAATTATGGGTTTGTATAGTTGGTAATAGAGAAAGGTTTAGTAAACCTTTGGAAACTATGATGAGAAAACTTTAGTGAGAACACTAAGGATAAGTCTAAGTATTGGATAAATCCTAATGTTTTGTTGAAAATTATTAATGACCTTGGTTAAACATAAAGTTTCATATATTGAAAATAAGGTGTCATGATTTATACATTATGCTGATTATTTTTCAAGATTATATGGGTTTCTTTAATGATTAATTCTTATCACTCTGTGGTTTTTGGTTTTAGTCGATGGATGGAACCTGAAGGAATTGTGTTAATGCTAAATGAAATGGAAAAGGTAATTATTTTCCAAATGAGAAACCAAAAATTATGGGATCTATAATAAAAATCTTGTTTTTATTCTAACACAAATTTCTCAAGCTATGAATCATATTCATCTTCTAAATTAGAAAATGAGGGAACAACATTTTGTTGAGTCCTTTATGATACAACACCCACCTTATTTTAGTAGGTATATTGATCCACTAATTTCTATGAAATTAATTACTACTATAAAAAATTTATTTTATGTTATTTAGTATTGGGATCATGAAAAAGTTATTTTGGTTGTTTGTTATTGGAAGGAAAAGTAGATCAATGGTGTATTCTTATCAACAACATGAGGGAACAAGAGGAGATTGACTACATCAAATGGGATAACTTAAATAACTTATTCCACAATATGTTCGTTTTTCATATTATTCAAACACAAATGGAGAGTTAATTCCTTGATATATATTAGAATAATAATACATCTTCTAGTACCTATGAGGCAAATGTTACAAGACATATGAGGAATACTTCTAGCATTATCGTCCAACCTATAAGTATGGTTGATCTATTCTTCAATGACTTAAAACCACGTATCTAAGTGGATTTATCCCTTGGTGACATTAGTATCTATGAATAAATTATTTTATATACAATCAAGGTGGAAATTTATATTAGTGGTACCCATCAATCTCATAGTTTTCATAATAAAAGAAACCATAAATTAAATGGAAATTTAAAAATCATGGAAAGAAGAAGATGATACTTCCTTTATGTACAATGTATTAAAAGAAAACATGATTAAAGTCATATTAAGGTGACTAATAATTTATTTAAGTGTGAAAAGTAACTTCATTGAGTGACTTAGATTCTATTTATTGGGAAGAATTTATCTAAATATTTGAATAATTAAAAATATCCAAATAATGAAACACCCACAATCTAGTGTATCAAATTCTAAAATTATGTTAATTATGCTAAGTGATTCCCAAATTTAATGTTTAGTGAAGATGATAATCATAAAACCATTCATAAGCCTGGTGACAAAGGTAAATATTTTGTGATCACTAATTTTTATGAAGGTTGAAATGATGATGTGTTGAAAGGTACACATATCATACACTCTAGAACTACTAATGATGTATTAGATTTCTGATCTACCCACAATTTAATTTATCATAAATTTTCTAAGGGTATTTCAATACCACCTCATCGATTAGATGATGAATTATCATTGAAAATACCTAATGGTATAATGATACCATTTGAAGTATATAATTCATCATTGGTTGAAGTTTTTGGGAATGTACTTCATAAGAATATTTTTATCATCCCTCTCATTGAGATTGATGTTATTTTGGGAATAGATTGGCTTTCTTTAAATATGACCTGAGTCAATTTACAATTAAGGGGTGTCACGTTTGATATTTTTAACCGACATATGATCATAAACTAGTGTGAGGGAAAATATGAACATCTAATGGAAATAACAACCATTTTATGGATCATGATTTTTATTCAAAAGGTGTGTTTATATCTGATGGTTGTGGAGAAACACAACATTGAAGATATGTCTTTTGTGTGGGTGTTTTCAGATTCCTTTTCATAATATTTTATTTGAATTCCTTTTAATCAGGGTGCTATGTTTTTAGTGGAACCCATGGCTAGTTATACTCATGTTTCATAGACTCTCTATAGAATGAACTCAATTGAGATTCTGAAATTAAAAAAGAAACTCCCATAGAATTTTTACATGGGAGTTATTCAGCCTTGTTTGTTGCTTTAGGGAACACCTATTATTTTTTTAAAAAAATTTGGAACAACCCGACACTACATTTATTATTAGGAACATAATAAGATCACTATCAAAAAAATTATCATCTACTCTATATTGATGATTTCTTTGATCAACTGTATGAAGTTCAACACTTTTACATGACTTACATTCATTCTAGATGTCATCAATTGATGGTTAAGATGTAGTGTAAGGACCCATAATTTCCTTGTAATTTTTTTAAAAAATATATGGGAATTTTATGAGTACGCAAAAATTTACAACACATGCTTCTAAGCCCCAGAGTCCCCTAAATGAATTTCTAAACTTTTGTTCAAGTATGTTCAGTAAACGTGCGAGCGGGTTTTCCTAACTTTTAAACCGATGCTCGGAATTGAAATCTTAGGGCACCATTGAACTCGTAGCACTGGTATTCTCTTAATAAGACTTTCATCTTGACGGTAGTGGGACGAGAGTGAAATATAGTTTTTGGATTTTTTTGTACGAATAAAATAAAAATAGAAGTGTGTGACATTTTTATTTTTATTTGCAACACCCATGTGGGTGTTGGGGGTGGGTTCCACTGAAACTAAACCTCCATGTGGAAGTTGGAAGTGGGGACCACCAGACCTTAACATCCCATTAGAGGTTATGGTGGTGGGGACCACTCTGGATTATACCCCCTTGAAACCCCCCTTTAATTGGGAGAAACCCTCAACTCCCTAATAAATGTGGTGGGAGCCTCTTTAACACCTCCCTAATTTTTAATTATTCCAACACACCTTTTAATTGTGCCAACTCTCCCTTAGTCATTTAAACCATTTTGAATATTATTCCAACGACTTAATAGATATTATAATCTATTATCTTGGGCTGCCTTTTCATTTTGGGTGGATTTGGGGAGAGGAAAAACTTGGGAGAAAGATCCCAACGAAGAACGCTCCACCGATGAAGAACGCTCCACCGACGAAGAATGCCAAAGAGGAATGCCTTTGACTAAAAACAAAAACCTCGACATCGAAATTCTTCCTCGGAACTTCCTTCGATGTAGGATGTGTTCATCTATAATGAATCGACATCTGCCTTCTTGCGCCAACGTCAAACAACAACAAACAAGGTAGGTGATTAATGTTGTTTGATTATCACTTCACAAGTACACCCCATCCATTCTTTTGCGGGTTGGGAAGAATCTTTTCGAGAGCGTTTGATGTGATTTGTTCTTGTGAACTTCTTACCATCACTCTAAGGCAAAGAGTGTGGGCCAAACTAACATGCCTCATCCTCTCCGTAACCCTTGTGTTGATTTGCGGTGTTCTTCAAAATGGAGGAAGGTGATGAAGGTGATGAAGGAAACAACGCCGCCACCTGCGGCCTATACTACCTGTGTCGCCCCCGCGGCGCCCCAGCCTCCCAGCCTAACCGGCCCCACGCCGCCCACGGCCGAACCGGTGCCGAGCGGCACTGCACCCCGGCCACCCCGGATACACCGGCCCTACGCCGCTGCCGGCCACACTGGCCCCGAGCTGTGTCGCGCCCTAGCCGTGCCGCACCGGGGCCATGCCACCCCCTGTCTACCCCGGCCGAACCGGTCGGGCCGCCCTACCTGTGCTCTCTGGCGGCCAAACCACCCCAGCCGCTCCGGCCGAACCAGCCCCAGTCATGCCACCTGATGGCCGAACCGGCCCTGGTCGTGCCACCCCAGCCCCCAAGCCAAGCCGCCCTCATGGATCCCTCTGAGCTGATCTGCCCACGTGGCACCCTTGAGGCTGAACCTCCCTCGTGCTGACACGCAGCCAATCTGTGCCCTCACCGTTGGTCCACTCCCTCGCGGCCGATCTGCACCCTCACGGCTCTCTGCGGCCCCTCACAGCATGATGGGCTGGGCCCTGTTGGATAGGCCGAACCCAACGGGCTGTCCTATAAAACGGGATGGGCCAGACCCAACAGGTCATGCTAGGTTGACCCAAACCGAGTCGGTCTGACCAGGTCAGACCAGACCCGGGCCCACTATGATCCACTTACACTCCTTTAGCCATGTCTTTGGCACCGGACGTCTGTTTGACGAACCATCAGTGACGCTGAAATTCTTGGAGTGAGATGGGCCTTTTTAGTATACCCTACTAGAATTTTGTGTATAGTTGAGGCATGGTCAGGTTGGATCAAGCACAAATCCAACCAGGCCCCTGGGACTGAAAGTCTAGTGACTCACAGACTGGGCATCTGTTTTACATTCTGTCAGTTGCATTGAGACCCATATGATGTGATGGACCTTTGAGATAATTCTTCATGGGACTTCATGAATGTTGAGGTACCGACCATTAGCTTGTGGAGCGGATCCTCCCAGAGGAGAGCGAGATTTGTGCGGAGACCTAGAAGCTGGCTAAGACTTAATAACTACTAACTGCTTTGACTCGGAGTGACTCTACTATCCTAATGGAGAGAGCCTTGGTGTTGTGTCAGACCCACAGTGGGAAGCTCCATGGTTTCGCGGAAGACCCACAGTACTCGACAAGAGGATTACCTCAGCAGGCTACGAGGGGGAGCGTGCATGGTGACGCGGCAGACCCACGGTGGGGAGCGCGCTTAGTGACATGGCAGATCCACGGTTCTTGACAGGAGGAGTACCTCAGCAGTAGAAGGTTAGTGGGAAGCACGCTTGGTGTTGTGGTAGGCCCATTTTACTCGATAGAGGAGGATTTCTCCAGCAGTCGAGGTTTCGACAATGTGACTAGGGATGTTACATGATACTACCCCTAGAATAAAATCCTAGTTGAGCTGAGTCAGTTTTTCTAAGTTTTCCTCATGATTGAGATGGATCACTTGATAAATTAAGTATATGTATGGGCATATACCTAATTAGAGTTATCTATTGTTTTCTGTCTTTGTGGTTTATCCTTGGTGGATTTTTGTGAGACCTTGAGGGTCTCGAGATCCCTAATGGGTATCGTTATACTCACCCCTACATGGGATATGCCCGCACCTTGTTGTGTTGGATGTAGATGAAGGGCAGCACTGACTGAGACTGAGAGAACCAGGACTGGACAGTACCCGGAGGTGGACCATATGGCGTGTCGATATGTAGAGGAGACATGCGGACGTGGAGTGCTGAGGAGGCAATCTGTACCTACCGTTCATGTAGGATCCTTAGAGGACGATCCAGGAGCTGTCTTTTCTCTTTCTTCAGTTGTATTTTATTTTAGTTATACTTGTACTTTCTAGTTGGGCTGGTATTCTAGCCCTGTTTACTTTCAATACTCTTTTGTTATACAGTTTACATGGTGTTTCGTATCTTGTTGTGTTTTTATTTGCGTGTGTTTACAGGTTATAAAGGCAATGTCTTCCCAGTTATAGGGAATTTTGCCTTTAGTTCTAGTCTCCATCCCCTGGCCTATAGAAGGCGAGCTTGGGGTAGTAATGACACGAGCCCTGGGGGATGGGTCGTGAAAAATTGGTGTCAGAGGATTCGGTTCTACCGTAGAACGTAGGACTCTGATCTTTTCTATGAAGCAATAGTTTTGAGTGTAGTGAGTGTGGTTTTCAGTTCATGGAGTCCAGTGTTGGTGTGGAGGTCAACGTATCCATACACAAGGACCCTGACTTCTGATTTTTGACTCAGTGCATGAAAACACTGATTGCATGTGTGTTTTAAAAAGTTTTCTTTAAGTCAGCTCACCGGGTCAGCTTTCCTGGAATAACTTTTAATCATAGTGCACCTTTTTCTTTTCAGGATTCCTCCACACAGACATCCGACTAGAGTTCTGATAGTTTTATGCCCAGATAGCCCACCGAGTGATAAGGCCTTGGTGTAGGTCCCTTTTCCAGTGGTGGTACCAGCAGTACCACACCCCATTGGGAAACCGATGCCACTATCCCCAGCAACAGACGGTGCAAGCCGCTTGAGAATGTTGCACGGGTTCCAGTTCCAAAGGCCACCAAGGTTCAGGGGAGAGACGGACCCACAGGTAGTTGAGGATTGGATTGTGGTTGTGGTGACATTTTTCCAACTAGTAGGGAAACAAGCCGACCACATGGTGATTCTTGCCGCCAGCCTTCTATAGGTAGCAAGAGGTAGATGTTCGAGCTTGATGCTTCAGGTTAAAAATGTGGTGATTCTTCTCTAGGTAGATTTCGAGAGCCTGTTTTAGGCTGAATTTATTCTAGTGACTCTTCGCACAGTGCGCATTCATGAGCTACTTCATCTGCAGCAGGGCAGCATGACTGTAGCTCAGTACTCAGCGCGGTTCATAGACCTCTCACGCTACTCCACTGATATGGTGTGGGACCCATTCTTTAGGGCCTGGACCTTCGATCAAGGACTCAGGCGGGAGATCAGAGCTTCAGTGATCTCACTTAGCATCCCAACGTAGGCGGGGGTGTTAGATAGAGCCCTCATAGTGGATAGATTCCTTGTTGAGCAGTCTCCAGCAATGAAATCCACTACCAATCGACACATAGAAGAATATTCTGTATCTAGAAGCAGATAGATGTCGCAGAGGTCCAAGAGGACCATACCTAGAGATGTATGACTGCATGACTCAATATCGGTTGTGCGGGGCACCCGAAGCGGAGACAGACGTGCTAGGAGAAGGAAGTGTTTCACATGCAGCGGGCAGGGTCACATGGCTTGTGAATGTCTGACCCGCCCTTCGGATGATCAGCAGACAGTCGAAGGACCACCCATGAAGAGATAGAGATTCAACTAAGGAGGTCCACAGAGAGAAGATGGATGTGACAGAGGAGTTGGTCGTGCAGTTGGCGGTGGATTATGATTTGAGATATTACCGCCACCACCACAAGGTGGTCCACCCCGATCGAAGGGAGTAGGTGGATAGGGGAGATCTCAACTCCAGGTAGCTGAGGCTTACAACCACGATGCTCTAGAGATGATTCGAAGTATGATCATTGTCTACTCCACCATATTTTTAGAACATATAGACATAGGTTTTAGTCATTCTTTTATTTCCACTTCCCTCATTAGGAGCTCGGAGATTCCAGCGGAGCTGTTGGTTCGATCCTTATGGATAGAGACTCCTACGGGAGAAGATTCAACGATTACGCACTGGTGTCGTTAGTGTAATTTTATTCTAGGAGGAAAGAGCTTTGGCTGGGATCTCCTAGTAGTGGTGTTGAGTCCTTACAACATCATCTTGGGTATGGAATGGTTATCTACCATCCATGCTCAGATTTACTATATTAGGAACAAAGTGTGACGTGTCCGTACGGATGGGACCAAGTTTACCTTCACCGGTGAGAAGAAAGCCTTTGTAATTCAGGATGGACTTACCCAGAGGAGAGTGCAGCCAATCACTCATTAGTTGTCTAGCCTTACCCACGGAGCTGTCGATGTGGAGAGTATGAGTTATCCTGTAGTGGTGGACCAGTACACTGATGTTTTCCCTAATGATGTCTCAGGTATACCTCCTTGTGGAGAGGTGGAATTTAATATTGACTTGTACCCCGGGACAGCACTGATATCAACACTAGCATTTCAGATATATTCTGCAGAGCTTCATGAGTTGTGGGTATCGCTGGAGGAATTATAGGGTAAGGGATTCATTCGGTCCAGTGTTTCTCCCCGGGCAGCCACAATTTTGTTCGCCAAGAAGGTGGATGGGAGATTTAGTATTTTGGTTGACTATCGGCGCCTGAACCAGGTGACCATGAAGAACAAGTACCCACTCTCAAGTATTGAAAACCTCTTTGATCAGCTGAAAAGAGCACGGTGGTTCTCAAAGATAGACCTCATATCAGGCTATCACCAACTAAGAGTTCGAGATGTGGATGTGCAGAATACGTCTTTCAGATGTCGATATGGATACTAAGAGTTCTTGGTTATGCCATTCGGCATAACCAACTCTCCAGTAGTGTTCATGGGACTCATGAATAGGGTATTTCAGCCATACCTTGATCACTTTGTCATAGTCTTTATCGATGAAATTCTGATCTACTCGACTACTTAGAAAGAGCATGCCTATCATTTTTAGGTAGTACTGGACGCACTCTGAGAGCACCAACTTTATGGTAAGCTCTCTATGTGCCAGTTTTGGATCCAAGAGGTTCACATTCTGGGAAATTTCATATCAGAGACTGGAGTTGTAGTAGATCTAGAAAAGATTGAGGCGACACTTTCTTGGGATCCACCCAGGAGTGTGACGGAGGTACGGAGTTTCCTGGGTTTGGCTGGTTACTACCGGAGATTTTTACCATATTTATCTAGATTTTCAGCACCACTATCAGCCTTAGTAAGAAGGGGCAACCCTTTTTTTGGTCAGAGAAATTCCAGTGGAGTTCTCAGGATCTGAGGCAGAGGCTGACTAGTGCCCCCATATTGAGGCTTCTAGAGGAGGGTGTAGGGTAATTAGTCTACTGTGACGCATCAAGGACCAGAATCAGATGTGTCCAGATGTAGGAGAGAGCAGTGATCGCATATGGTTCTTAGCATCTCAGACAACATGAGCGGAACTACGCTACTCATGACCTGTAGTTAGCAGTAGTGGTCTTCACCTTGAAGATGTGGTGACACTATCTGATGGGTGAACATTTTATCGTGTACTCTAATCACAAGAGTCTCAGGTATATATTCTCTCAGAATTACCTGAACCTGAGACAATGACATTGGCTTGAGTTCCTCTATGACTATGACTTCTAGATAGTCTATAATCCTGGGAAGAGAAATGTTTTTGCAGATGCACCCAGTAGGAGATATGGTATACAACTACTTGGCGAGGTGACGGAGCAGTTGGCCACTTTGTAGATATCCTTTGTGGATCGATATGGATCATCTTTTCTATAGTCTCTTACAGTCACTCCCCCACTTCTTCAGTGAGTCAGGGAGGCACAACATGGAGATGATGACTGCAAGACACGACGTTCTTAGATATCCACATGACAGACACCAGATCGATTTTCTAAAGGTGGGGAGCACGTCATCCTCTTCAGAAGTGTACCATGGTACTAGTGTCACTTTAGGAGAGAGTGTTGAGGGAGTTCCACACATCCCCTCAAGCGGTACATCCACGAGTGGAAAATATGTACCAGGATCTCTGACGACAGCACCGGTGGCCAGGAATGAAGAGAGCAGTTATAGAGTTTTTTCTCGGTGCCTCACTTGTCAACAAGTGAAGGTGGAGCATCAAGTACCAATAGGCTTGGTTCAGCCTTGAGAGGTCCCAGAGTGGAAGTGTCATGGAATATCCATGGAATTCATGACTGGGATTCCATGTACATCCAGAGTTCATGACTCGATTTGGGTGATCGTTGACTGACTCACTAAGTCAGCCCACTTCCTACTGATCAGAGAGCAAGGTTCAATAGAGAGCTTGGGATGCCTCTATGTGCAGGAGATTGTGTGGCTACATGGAGTACATTTGGAGATTATCTCCAATCATGATGCATGATTTCCTTCCCAGCTATAGAAGGGATTGAAGTAGGCTTTTAGGATGAAACTTCGTTTGAGAATCGCCTTCCATCCTCAGATGGATGGCCAGAATGAGCAGACCATTTAGACCCTCGAGGACATGTTGTGTGATTGTTTCCTCAACTTCATTCGCAGCTGGGAGGATCACTTACCTTTGGTGGAGTTTTCATACATGAATAGATATCACTCCACCATTGGGAATGCACCTTTCAAGGCGTTGTACGGGTGACCTTGTAGATCACCTTTGTGCTGGACTGACCCGGGGGTGTCAGCACTAGTGGGACCAGAGATGGTACAGGCTATCACGGGAAAGATCCAGATCATCCAGGAGCGGATGAAGACTGCACAGAGTAGAAAAAAGTTGTATGCCGACAGGAGACGAATACCTCTGGAGTTCTAGGATGGAGACCACGTCTTTCTACAGGTCTCACCCCGATGAGGTCTACGGAGATTTGGCTGAGGTGGAAAGTTATCTCTGAGGTTCATCAGACCTTTTTAGGTCCTCTGTAGAGTTGGAGAGGTGACATACTACTTATCTCTTCGACCTTAGTTGCACCGGGTGCACAACATCTTCCACGTATCCCAGCTGAGGAGATACGTGCACGACCCTTCTCACATTATCGACCATGGTGAGTGGGACGTCGACGATGGTTATACTTTTATAGAGGTTCCAGTAAAGATTTAGGATCGATAAGAGCAGGTTCTTTGTGGATGGTCGATACCTTTGGTGCGCGTTCGCTGGTAGCACGAGAACCTCTAGAAGAGAACATGGGAGCGGGAGGCTTGAATGTGTGCTCAGTACCCCCACTTGTTCCCTTAGTTCAAGTTGTAGCTTATGGGGACGTAAATCCCAGAGGTGGGGAGAATGTAAAGACCCAGAATTTCCATGTAATTTTTTTAAAATATACGGGAATTTTACGAGTCTGTGAAAATTAACAGCGCGTGATTCTGAGGCCCAGAGTGCTCGGAATGAATTTCTGAACTTTTGTTCAGGTACGTTCAGTAAACGTGCGAGCGGATTTTTCTATATTTTAAACTGGTGATCGGAATTGAAATTTAAAGGCACCATTGAACTCACAGCGCCAGTATTCACTTAAGGAGATTTTCATCTCGACGGCAGTGGGACGAGAGAAAGATAGTTTTTGGGTTTTTCCTATAAGAATAAAATAACAATAAAATTGTGTGACATTTTTATTTTTATTTGAAACACCCATGTGGGTGTTGAGAGGTGAGGTCCACCGAAACTAAACCTCCATGTGGAAGTTGGAAGTATGGACCACCAGACCTTAAACTCCAATTAGAGGTTATGGTGGTGGGGACCACCCGAACCATAACCTCCCATGAGAGGTTATGGTGGTGGGGACCACCTGGGATTAAACCCCCTTGAAACCCCCCTTTAATTGGGAGAAACCCTCAACGCCCTAATAAATGTGGGGGGAGCCTCTTCAACACCTCCACAATTTTTAATTGTCCCAAAGCACCTTTTAACTGTGCTAACTCCCCCTTAATCAATTAAACCATTTTGAATATTATGACAATGACTTAATAGATATTGTAATCTATTATCTTGGGATGCCTTTTCATTTTGGTTTGATTTGGGGAGATGAGGAACTTGGGAGAAAGTTCCCAATGAAGAATGCTCCACTGAAGAAGAACGCTCCACTGACGAAGAATGCCGATCAGGAACACCTTCGACTATAAAGAACGACTTTAACTTCGACCTTCTTCCTCGTAACTTCCTTTGACGTAGGACATGTTTTTCTATAACAAATTGATGTCTGCCTTCACACGCCAACGTCAACCAACAATGAACAAGGTAGGGGTTTAATTCTGTTGGATTATCACTTCCTAAGTACACCCCTTCCTTTCTTTTGCAGGTTGGGAAGAATCTTTGCGGTAGGGTTTGATGTGCTTTGTTCTTGTGAACCTATTGCTACCGCTCTAAGTCAGAGAGTGCAGGCCAAACTGACATGGCTCAACCTCTCTATAACCCTTGTGTTGATTTGCGGTGTTCTTCGAAATGGAGGAAGGCGACGAAGGTGATGAAGGCGACAAAGGCAATGGCACCCCCACCCGCAGCCTCCACAACCCGCGTCGCCCCTACGGCACCCAGACCTCCCGGCCAAACTGGCCCCATGCCCCCGCCGGCCGAACCGGCCCCATGCCCCTGCCTGCCGAACCGGCCCCGAGCTGCGCTGCACCCCAGCCACCCTGACCACCTGGCCAAACCGGCCTCGCACCGTCGTCAGCCGAACAGGCCCCGGGACGCGTCGCGCCCCGGCCGAGTCACCCTGGCCATTCCATCAACCGTCTGAGCCAGTCCGGCCACTCCGACTTCCTAGCTGAACCATCCCCGGTCGCGCCACCCGCTGCCCGAACCGACCCCGGGCGCGCCACCCCGGCCCCCGGGCTGAGCCACGATGAGTCGCGCCTACGTGGCCCACCGAGCTGAACCATCCCTGCACCAAGGGCCAAGCCGCCCTTGCAGAATCCTCCGAGCAGAGCCGCCCAAGCGGCGCACTCCGGGCCGAACCGCCCACATGCCGACCTATGGCTGGTCCACGCCCTCACGGCCTGTCTGCACCGTCATGGCCGGTCCATGCCCTCATGGATCTCCACAGCCCCTAGCGGCCTGCTGGGCCAGGCCAGACCCAATGGGTAATTCCAGGTCGACCCGAACTGGGTTGGTCCGACCAGGTCGGACCAGACCCGAGCCCACTACGATCCACATACGATCCTTCGGCTATATATTTGGAACCGAACATCCGTTTGACAAATTGTCAGCAGTGCTATAATTCTTGGAGCGAGATGGTCTTTTTTAGTATACCCTACTGGATTTTTGCGTATATTTGAGGTATGGTCAGGTTTAATCGAGCACAAATTCAACTAGGCCCCTAGGACTAAAAGGTTAATAACTCACAGACTGGGTGTTCATTTGACGCACCGTCTATTGCGTTGAGGCCCATATGACGTGGCAGACCTTTGAGATACTTCTTCGCGGGACTTCATGATAGTTGGAGTATCGACCAGTAGCTTGTGGAGTGAATTCTCTTAGAGATGAGCGAGTGTAGTGCGGAGACCTAGTAGCTGGCTGAGACCTGATGACTGCTAACTATTTTGACATGCAGTGACTCTACTAGCCTAGTGGGGAGCACCTTGGTGTCGCAGCAGACCCACAGTGGGGTGGTGTCACGGCATACCCACAGTACTCAACAGGAGGAGTACCTCAGTAGGCTATGAGGGGGTGCACGTTTGTTGACATGGCAGACCCACGGTGGATAGCGCGCTTGGTGGAGTGGCAGATCCACGGTACTCGACAGGAGGAGTACCTCAGTAGTCCAAGGTTGGTAAGCACGCTTGGTGTCGCGGCAGGCCCACTGTATTCAAGAGAGTAGGTTTTATCCAGCAGCTGAGGTTTCGACAATTTTACTGGGGATGTTACTTGATACTACCCCTAGAATAAAATCCTGGTTAACCTGAGTTGGTTTTTCTATGGTTTCCTCATGATTGAGATAGATCACTTGATAACTTAGGTATATGTATGGGCATATACCTTAGTAGGGTTATCTGTTGATTTCTTACTTTGTGGTCTATCCTTGGTGGATTTTTGTGAGACATTGAGGGTCTCGGGGTCCCTACTGAGTATCATTATACTCACCCCTGCACGGGCTATGCCCTCACCTTGTTGTGTTGGATGCAGACGACAGGCATTGTTGAATGAGGATGAGAGTATTAGGACTGGATGGCACCCGGAGGTAGACCATACGGAGTGTCGATACGCGGAGGAGACGGACGGACATGGAGTGTTTAGGAGGCGATCTGTACCTACCCTTTAGGTATGATCCTTAGAGGATGATCTAGTAGTTGTCTTTTCTCTTTCTTTAGTTGTATTTTATTTTAGTTGTACTTGTACTTTCCAGTTGGGAATGTATTCTGGCCCCTTTTACTTTCAGTACTCTTTTGTTATACAATTTAATTGGTGTTTCGTATCTTGTTGTGTGTTTATTTGCGTGTGTTTAGAGGTTATAAAGTAAATGCCTTCCTAGTTATAGGGAATTTTTCCTTTGGTGCTAGTCGCCAGCCGCTAGCCTATGGAAGGAGGGCTTGGGGTAGTCACGGCACGGGCCACAGGGGACTGGACGTGACATGAAGGATATAACCAAGACAACATTCTGAATAAGGTATGAAAAATATTAATATATATGGATTCCCTTTCATCTTACTAATTCCCCGACAACCTTCGTGAATATAAAGAATAGTTTCTTTAGAGATTAACTTGATTAGTTTTTGTGGTATTTTGAGAATATATTATTATATATTCAAATATCAAATAAGATCATGAATATCACATGAGTATTTTACTAAAGACCCTAGAGAATGATAAGTTATATAAAAATTTCAAATGTGTCAATTTTGGATTCAAAAAGATTCATATTGGGTTATATAATATTAGTTGATGGTGTATATGTGGATCCATTAGAGATTGATGCTATTGAAAGTTAGCCTAGAAAATTAATGATTACTAAGATCTATAGTTTCCTTATTTTTTATGGATATTGTCAGTGGTTTGTGGAGAATTTTTCACAGATTTTTTATCATCTCGAAAAGTAAAATTGGAAGGGAGATGAGTTCCTATGGATATATGAATGTGAGGAATGTTTGTGAAACGGAATAGAAGGATATACAGTGCATTGATTAATACATTACTATACAATGGAGAAGGTTTTTTAATATATATTGATGCATCGAAGAAGGTATTTGGATGTTTCCTCATGAAAAATGATATGGTTATAGCTTATTTCTCACAAAAAATGAAGATAATGAATAAAAATTACCCAAATCATGATTTGGTGTTATCTGTGGTAATATTTTCCTTAAATATATGGTGGAATTATCTTTACAATGAGTTGTTTATATATATATGTATTATAAAAAAAAAATTAAAGTATATATTCGCTCAAAAAGATCTGAATATACACTAGAGATTATGGTTACAACTGATTAAACATTATTACTACTTAATACATTACCACCATGGGAAAGAAAACTAGGTAGTCAATGATTTAAGTTGAAATGATCATGCTAGATTATCTATGATGAGGATCACAAAAGATCCAATATTCTATGATTTACGAAAGGAACATGAACTTTTAAAAGGAAAAATATTATCTCGATTAAATGAGTGTTCGACCATATATTCATGTATGGACTAAAGAGGCCCAAAATGGAGATGTGAAGCTATAGAAGAAGGTGAGAAATTTTCTTGAGATGAACCATGGTTATGATAGAGAGATAAGTTTCAAGAACCATGTATTTTTCCCATGAATAAATCTTTTAAAGAAGGATTTGTTTGATAAATCTCATAGTTCTTCATTATCTATTTATCCTAGAAGTATTAATATTTAGAGAGAATTGAAAGAGTATTTCTTGGGGGATAGTATTATGATATATATTAAAAATCATGTATCTTGGTTCTAGTATTTCCACAAGTTAAGGATGATAGAAAAAATTCTAAGGGTATGTTTTAACCACTACCTATACCAAAGTGGAAATAAGAAAAAATCAACATGAATTTTCTTCATGGGACTCCATAAAATGATGAAAGAGAACAATTACATATGGAGTGTAATCAATTTCCTTATAATGTTTGAACATTTAATTTCAATTAGATATGATTTCCCTTAGAATAAACATTCAAGGATATATATTAAGAAAGTGATAAGGTTTCATGGAGTACCGCATTCCATTATATCTAATTAGGATCCAAATTTTACCCCAATGTTCTAGAAAATACATTAACAGGCTCTAAATAAGGAATTAAGTTTTAGTATGGCATATCATCCTTAGATATATGGTTAGTCTCTGATAACTATTAAAACCCAATAATATATTTTTAGTTCTTTCTTAATGGAATTCAATGGTGGTTGCGGTCAACACCTTGCTTTGGTGGAATTTTCATAAAACAATATCCTTCAATAATATGTTAAGATAGATTTTTATAAAGACCTATATGGTAAATGTGTAGAACTACAATGTGCTAGAATAAA
Organism: Viscum album; assembly: GCA_963277665.1. Lineage (NCBI taxonomy): Eukaryota > Viridiplantae > Streptophyta > Magnoliopsida > Santalales > Viscaceae > Viscum > Viscum album. The sequence continues at coordinate 1,542,525,307 of OY728153.1, read as the reverse complement.
TTTGGAGAAGTAAAACTATTAGGACCCAAACTAGATAAGTAAATATCTGAGATGGTTAGAACCATTCAGCAGCATATAAGGGAATCTCATAGTCAAAAAAGTGTTATTCATACAATTATGAGAATGATTTGGAGTTATAAGTTAATTGAATAGTGTTCTTATGAATGTCTCCCTATAATCGGGTCATGAGATTTGGAATGTAAGGTCATATAAAATCTTGTTATACTAGTACCTTTGAAATTATTGATCATGTTTTGATGGCATCTTATCGATTGGTGCTTCCACTAAATCTCTCTCAAGTTCATGATGTGTTCCATGTATCTCTCTCAAGGAAGTACATATCTAACCCTTCATATGTTCTGAACTCAAATATCATACCACAAGTGAAAGATATCCCTTATAATGAATATTTTTTAGATATTAGGGTTCATATAGAGATATTTATGAAACACAAGACCACTTTCCTGGTCAATGTTCTGTAGTAAAACCACTAATTTGAAGAAGCTACATGTGATCCTAATGATATAATGACATAAATATATCCTAATTTTTTATAAATAATGGATGCATTTTTAAGGATAAATTAATTCTAAGGGGGTACAATCTAACACCTCAAGAATTTATGATATATATTTTTCAAATAAATTTATTTCAATAATAGTTTTTGTTTTAAGAAACAACAACTCTTAAAAAATTATGATATACTATTGGAATATTACTATTATATGCTATGACCAAGTCATTTGATTTGAATTTTTAAATAGGACTATCTAAATTATTAAAGTTTATATATTACACATATATAAAAGTAATTCATTGGTTATAAATTAATTTTAAATGGGAATAAAAATTATTTGAAAATAAATGATATTTTTTTTAAAAACAATTTGTATGCACATAATGTATTTTTATCATAATGAACTAATTTTATTAATATTAGTGAATTATTTTAATAAAATTTATATGAAATCAAATGTTTTAAAATTTTATATAATATTTTTCTAGTCATGGGAGAAAAATAAATCTGGTATTCTGCTTGAAAAACAATATTTTTCTAAAAAGTGATTTTTGTCATGTTTTTTTCACATTAATTAAAATTAATTTCTTCCAATTATAATAATTGAATTTATTAAAGTTTATTACATAATTAAAATTAGTAGGATAAAATTTTGTAAGTAGGTCTCATTCATATTTGTTCAATACCAATAGTAACTATGGTAAGCTTTATCACCTCAGTAAAGGGTAATATAGTTTAATCTAGGATAAAACTAAGTGATAAGGGAATAATTATTCTTTATAATTATTCTTTGAAAATTTTAATTCCATAATTTTTCACCCTATTCTAAAAATTTATTTATTTTAAATGGACACTTTCCCATTAAATCTCATTTATTATATTTATGACAATGAAAGATAAAAAGTGTCACTCTCTTAGTTTTAAATTTAATTTATTCATTCACATAGAGAAAAAAACTAGTTATGAATGAATATTAATCATAATTTTTAGATTAATGAAATTATATTCCTTACAAAGGATTATTTATTGTAACATGCCAAGGTTATCAAAAAAATAAATTGAAATGCATGAATCATTATTTTAAGTAGATATTTTTAACTAGCCGTTAAACATAATTTTGATGCTTCTATATTTTGAATCTCGAAAAACGGTCATCTACAATTGTGTTCTGTAAGTTATTTAGAGTCTGATGGAACCAACTTGTTTTTTTGGTGAATTTTAACATACCCTTATGAATATTAATATAAATAGTAATATGACCCTAATGAATAGTAAATTTTATTATTGTTTTATTTTGTTAAGGATTTAGGATAATGAAATCTTGGTTAATTTTTCAATGTGATATAAAAGTTGTTATAGAATTAAAGTCATTTATATTTGAAATAAGTATGATTACATTTAAATATTAAATTAATGATATTTAGAAAATTATTTTCAAAAAATGAACTTCATTTTTAAATTCTACATGTTAAAAAATGGTCAGAGTGAATTTCTGGTATTTTTCTAAAAATCTTGAATTTTTGATGAATAGTGAAAATAGTAAAATGTCGTATATTTAAATAATCAGTAAAATACACTATTTTTTACATCATAAGTGATTTAATTCCACATGTTTTGAACTCACATTCCATTATTACTATGTTGGGTCACATGAATTAAGATTATTCATAGTCTTGAGAAAAATATTATAATAATTATTAAAATAATGTAAAATACCTCCCCACCTCCACTATAAATATCACCATCATTCCCCTCTTCCTAACACACCTCTAAAGCCTTGTGAATTGTCTAATTTCGGCCAAGTTCCCTTCCCAATCTTCTTCCCCACATCCTAGAGCTTCTAGTCTCACCAAAAGACTAAAATCAAACGCTTAGGAAGGATCTCAAGGAGAAGATACGAATAGGTAAACATCCTATTTAGTTTTCTTTCTTTTCTTTCATTTTAGGTTATTATTTTTAATTTTCTTTTGATTATTTTGAGATATTTCATTCCATATACCCCCATAATTCCAATATTATGTAATAATGATGAGATAAACCTTTTCTATCATCAAAATATTTTACGAAATTTTAAGTGGCGTCGTTAGGCTGTCGAATTTTCATAGGGGATTTCTCAACACTTATTTTATTTTGAGTTCCTTTATTTTCTTCTTATATCTCTTACCCTACTCTTATCCCATAGGAATTAAAGCTCTATAAATCTTGTATATTCTTTATGTTCATAGGTTCATTGAAAATTCTTCATTAATCTTCTTCTCCTCTCCCACTTATTCAAGAGATAAAAACATTGTCTGTGATGTGTCGAATTTCCGATATCATTGATGATGTGATTTGAATTTTATTTAATTATTTAAAGTATGGTAATAAAACCATTTTTATGGTTGAACCAAGTTATTATATATGTATTATTTCTCATCCATGGTTCTAAAATTCTGTTTTACACATGGTTTTAATTTATAAAACAAAACAAGGTCGTTATTATTAGAGAACCACTAAAATGATCTAAATGAACATCATTACTATAGTAGTATTGTAGCAGTATTGTAGTAGGCACTATAGAATGAACTTTTTAGTACTATAGCATCTGGGACTATTCATTTTATTGGGCTTTCGTTCAACCGGTTTGGGCCTCGGGTCCTTTAAGGCCATCAGGCGTGTAAGGCTTTCGGGCCACCTTAAGGCCTTCAGGCCACCTCAAGGCCTTGAAGTCACCTAAAGGCCTTCGAGCCACCTGAAATTGGGCTTACTGACCAGGAAGACTCTACAAGGTGCAAACTCCAAAAGAGGATTTAGAGAAGGCACATTCACCATATCATAATCTTAAGAGAGTTTTTCAGAAAGAAAATTTATGGCATTTTCCATCGGGGCCAGCCTCTGCTTGTACGAGAAGCCTAGACGATCTATCCATGCGAAGGTGGAGAGATGACATCATGATGAAGAAGCTAGGGAGGAGCAATTACATGTATTTATATATTGTATAGTTCCTAATACTTGTATGTTAGGTAATTTATATGCCTATGGGCCTTATAAGGGTTTCCTCTCATCCCTTGAAAGGGGGTTATCAAAACTCAATAAAAAAGAAGGCCTTCGGGCTTTTCAGGATGTAAATAACTCACCCAAAAAAAGTTAAAGGAACAAAATACTTACAATTAAAGAGTGAAATGATGTAATGAAATAATCATATAAGGTATTATAAAGATTTATATGTTTCTTTAAGACAATAATAACACTCTTTTAACCATTATATAGAAGGTTTAAACAATTTGGATGTAAAACAAACCCGAAGTAAGGGAATTATTAATCCGATTTCCATTCTTTGGGTTAACACTCTACTTCATTATTTATGTGGTATTAAAATTGTTTGTGCAATTTTTTTCTATATAATATCTTTTATTATGTTTATTTAAATTTTATATACTTATTCCATCCACTGTATTAAGTTTCACTTCAATTATATGATATTTATAATGGACTTTCCTTTTAAAATCCTCTTTTAAAATTCCATTTTACAAAATTCAAAAGCAATATTTTTATACTATTATTAACATATTTTGATTATGTTCTGGTTCTTGGTAATGTTTTATGATGAATGGTGGGACCTATATCTCCCTCCCATTCATTGGGTATGTGTAAGTTGGAGGTGAACCGCATGGTTACTCCAAGTGTAACTATGATGGTTACACTAATTGTAAGGTAGTCATGAGGGTTACAAATTATAAGGCAGCTGATATGGTTACAATTTTATGTAAGTAATTCACCAAGATACATTTATGGATATATTTATGTTCTTATGTATTTTTTGGATCTTTTATAAATATCATGCTTCAAAAAGTAAGTATAAATGGGTGAAAATATGTCTTTCGAAAATGATTTCATACATTACAAGTGTTCATGGACTAATGTTTTTGTTACTTCTTTTTATATCCCTTACTGAGATTTTTGTTCTCATCCCATGTTTTTAAATTATTTTCACTAGTTATAAGGATGTTTAAGAAAAAGAAGGAAGCCAAGTTAAATATTTGAAGATTTGTCAAAGAAACCATGTTTAATGTGACCAAATTTACATTTTTCAAGAAATGAATACTATTTTATGGTATCCACTCTATAATAATGTTTAATTGTATGAATGTATTGTGCCACTTTTCCCTAAAACACTAAACTTCAAAATATCCACAATGTCAAAGGAAGTGATTTATTGACTAAATCTAAGATTGTGTAATGTTATAAGGTCGGGTCCTTATAGTTGGTATTAGAGGATGGTTTAGATAACTTTAGGGGTTAGGATAATGTTAAAATAATACCATAAATGATTTTTACTTTATGATTAATTTTAAATGTTATAGTATTTAAAGAATACCATGTTTCTTAGTCTATGATATGTTTGTTATGAAAGGTTGTCCATAGAAAAAATTGGGAAGCAGAAGAGGAGAGGCACCAACAGAACAATATCCTTCCGAATCTACAGCCCGGAATGGTAGGGATTGGAACCAAGAAGTTTTTCATAGTAATGGCTTTGCTAACCCAAGAAATAAGTGGTGGTGGCATACATGAAAGATAAAAAAAAGAGGTACCACAGTGGAACTTGACAATAGTGGAACATTTTATGAGAAAATACCCTTCTGCTTTTAATTGATCTTCTAACCCAGTAGTAGTTGAAGGATGGATTAAATCCCTTGAAAAGATATTCTATGTTATAGGATATTCAGATAATCAAAAGGTAAGTCTTTCCATTTATCATTTTTAAGGTGAAGCTGATCAGTGGTTTTCAATGATAAAGAATTTCAGGGATAGTGAGGATGTTGATGCCTTAGAGTGGGAATAATTTAAAAGTCTTTTCCATGAAAAATATTTACCTAAGGTGGTGTGACTTAGGATGGAGAATAAATTCCTTGAATTTAAGCCAAAGGAGGATGATTAAATGGATGTTTATAAAGATAAATTCACCCGACTAGAAAGGTATGCTCCAAATCTTATTCCGGATCTTGATAGAAAAATAAACCACTTTTACTCAGGATTAAAGCCAAGGTATCGAAGGGCATTTATGGAAACCATGGTCTTTTGTTACATAGTTAAACATAATTTGTTACATAACCTTCACTTGATACAATATAGAAGATCGAGATTTATAGTGTCTATGGGGCTTAGGATCATTATATAACAACTTAAAACATGAAATACGACATCCTTATTGAAAAATTCCTTTACATGACCACTACATTCCCTCGTACATAGCATTTCATGGGATAACCTGAGGACATGCATAAGAAAAGGGTGATCTATAAAGCCCAGTAAGGGAATAATCATGGAATAACATGAGAAATAAAATACATGTTAGACAATAGTAATATCAATAGAGCACAATAGAAGTATAAACATGAAGGCATGATAAAGCATGATAATCATAACCTGAAAATGTGGCAACAACACTTAACATGGAATTAGCATGAGCCAAGGCTCATTGCACATGGAGCATGAGTAAATCCTCATTGCACATGAAGCACGAGTAAAACTACATTTCACTTGAATTACCATGATTAAATACCCATTGCACATGACATATCATGATACTATAGTTTATCCAATGCATTGGAGTGCTATAAGGGCGCACCCTTCTTAAACATTTCATTTCATGCATAAGTGTGCCACATGGATCATATAATATGGATTCATATAAAATAATAATTTCTTCCATGATAAAGTAATGTGGAATTCATACATGAAACTTTATAATCAATAAGTAAATGTGCATAAAGGTGAATACCCATGATAGATTAATGGGCATGATATTCACTACATAATGACATTGGCTAGAAAAATTGGTGCAATTTTGGCAGCGTAACAGCGTGACGTAAGAATTCATAAAAATGGTTGATGAGAGAGAAAGGGGTGTCTCATAATATGTACATGAAATTAACAGTAAGGGGTTCATATAGATACATGTCCCAACAATTGAAATGGAATTTAGAGTCATGATACAAAATAATTTCTTGAATGTAAAAGAAGAGAGAGAAATTTCTTTTAGAATTTTGGCATAGTAACGGGTGTACATGGGAGGAATTTAATGAGAGAGAAAGGGGTATCCAATCATTAAAATATAAAGAGAGCATTATGGGGGAGGTTTGAAACCATACCCCAATATTTTTTATTTAAATTAAAAACGGTATAACAGATTAAGAAAATTAGACAAAAATGAGAAAGGAAGAAAAACCCTTACTTGGAAGTGTGCTTCTAAAGGCTTGAGAGAGGCTTGAGAGAGGATTATTGGGATCTTGGGGCACCTTGGGAGGATTATAGAGAGAGTAGGTCAGAGGTTGGATGAACTAAAATGGCTTTGAGGGATGAGGAAGTGGGAGCTTGGGTGGGTTTATATAGGAAAGGTGATGGAATTATTTATTATTTAGGTTTGGGACGCCTCACATTAAACTAATCCAAACCACAAATCATCCCATGGTTTTTGCCCATGGTTTATGGAAAAGGGAAGTGGAAAACAATATTATATAAGGCCAAAGTCATAATTGCTTGAAATAATGGGGTTTCTTGTGTGGAGGTGAGTCACACTCCTAAGGAAACAAATTTAAAAAGACAAGATGTTTAATAAGTCTTGAAGGGTCCATTAATGTTTTGTAAAATAAGTCAAACAAACCCAAAATGACATTATATTAATGGTAGAACATATATTTTCCGAACATAAAGCTTATAGTATTTTATTACATCACTATTGGATCATTATGATGTCATAAAACACATTATATATTTAAACGGTTTTTAATTTTTACCCAAAAAATTGATTGTCTCAGAAAATTATAAAAAATTCACCATTGGATAATTTAGATATTGTGATTCCAGAAATAATATTAATTTTATATAAATAATTTTATTAATATGATAATTTTCACTTTTAAAATAAAAACAGACATTTATCAAAAATTCACGGGTTTTGAGAAAAATGGCTTTCAAACCTTAATAAAAAATAAATTTGCATTCATAAAATTATACGATCATTTATATTTAATAAATATTTATTTAATAATAATAATATTTTATTAAAATATTATTTAATTCAAAAATCCATTAATTTATCAAAATATATATCTTAGTTGAACATTAACTAAAAATACTATTTGTGCTTTAAAAACTATTCACAATGTAACAATAATAAAATGAAAGTATATTCATTATTATATAAAAAAATAATGTACATAACCATAGTACTAGGGTCTTATTACATAACCCCTTATAACACCCTCATAAGACCGAAGAGTAAGGTGTGTGATGGTGATATACTCTTGGGCTGGATCGAATAACATTGCTCGTGTGGTAATCTCTATCAACTATCATTTCTCTCGTAGGTGGTCCCACTCGAGCTTGACATATTCAATATTGGCTTGGGCTTGGTAAAGATTTAAGCCCAATGACGCCACCACCTTTCCGAGCTCTGACAAATGGGCTTAGTATGGGGCACGTCTACTGGATAAGGCCATCACTTCCTTTTTCTGAGTAAATTGGATTTGTTAAAGCCCTATATTTATACTAATCTGGTGATCACTGTTCAACGTATATATTAGCAACAGTCACAATTCTTAACATAAAAAAAAGAAGTTGAAATTTTATATAAACATTTTAAATAAAGAGGAATTTAATTAAATCAAGAGGGATTTCCATTAATGAAAGTTTGGGTCATTACAACATTGGCCTCTCGTGATTTCAAAAGTAATGATAAACATGTCTGATGTGCTAAGAGGGTAGAGACGGAGTTTTCTTATGATCATGTGCATTTTAAAAACAAGGAGAAGAAGAGGTCCTGATTGCAAGCTATGGGTAAGAATGAATAAAAGAAATCCGATGGTAAGAAAATATAGTTTCTAATTTGTGGAATGTGTGGAAAGAAGCACCATGGAGAATACCTTACAAAAATTGGGAAGTGTTTTAAATGTGGTAAGTATTGACATATGGCTAAAGATTGTAATGAAAATGATCCTAAGACAAATCCCGATAAGAAAAGTATAAAGTGTTTTAAATGTGGTGAGATGGGTCATTATGCAAATGCCTTCCCAAAGAGAGTTCAAATAATGCAAATAATCCAGACTATAAGCAGAAAGGTGTAGTGAGGTATTTTTCGACTACGTCAACAGATGTCAAGTCATCCAGTGAAGTTATATCAGGTACTTTTCTTGTTTAATTTTATTTTTCTAATGTTTTATTCGACACGAGGTCTACACATCCCTTCATCTCTAAGAAATGATCAGGTAAATTATAAATATCACCTCAACAAATGAAACCGAAACCTATTGTTAAAACAAAAGGGGTAAATATTATAGAAAAGAGGAATTATAAGAATTTTTCTATTGAGTTCTATGGAAAGACTATACCTAAAAACCTTATTTTTTTCCTTACTTGAGTTTGAAGTTATTCTGGGAATGGATTGACTTTCTGTTTATCATGCTAAGATTGACAGTAGAGTAAAATAAGTTGTTTTTTAAGAATAATTTTCAGTTTTTATATAATACTGAACCCATACAATTTATAACATATAAGGATCCTAAGAAAATGTTGAAATATGGAAATGAAAGTTATCTGACTCATCTTGTTGAAAATAAGAGAATTGTTCAGTTTAATGATGTGTTAGTGGTAAATGAATACCTTGATGTTTTTTCTGATGAGTTACCGGGTGTCATACCTGATTGAGAAGTCTAATTCACAATTGACTTAGTTCCTGATGCTAATCCAATTTCAAAACCCCCATATCATATGTCTCAAATAGAACTTCTTGAATTGAAAAATCAGTTGCAGGATTTTCTTGATAAAGGCTACATTTATCCTAGCACTTCACCGTGGGGTGATCCTATTTTTTATTTAAAAGAAAGATCATTCCATGAGACTTTTCATTTATTATAGAGCTTTGAATATCATCACTATTAAAAACAAGTATCCTTTTCTTCATATCTATGACTTGTTTGATCAGCTCTAAGGAGATCAGTACTTTTTCAAGATTGACTAGAGATCTGAATACCATCAGTCGAAGGTGAAGTATGATGACATCCCGAAAATATACTTTCGTACTAGATACGGGAAATATGAATTTGTAGTTATGCCTTTTGGGTTAACTAATGCACCTACTTTATTCATGGAACTTATGAATAGAGTATTTTATGAGTTCTTGGATAAGTTTTTGGTTGTGTTTATTTATGAAATTCTAGTAATTTATAAGAGTAAATAATTGAATGAAAAACATCTAAGGTTTGTTTTACAAACATTAATGGAAAATAAACTGTATGGAAAATTTATCAAGTGTGATTTTTTGTTGTAACATATTTCTTTTCTTGGTCACATTGTAAATAATGATGTCATAATATTTGATCCTATTAAAACAAAAGTGGTTGATGAATGGCCAAGACCTACAATTGTTACAGAGCTTCGTATTTTTATGGTATTAGCGGTTTATTACCGACGGTTTGTTAATATATTTTCAAGGTTATATAGACTGATAACTAGGTTAACATGAAAAGGGGTTAAATTTATTTGGACAGAAGAATGTTATGTTATTTTCAAGAATTGGAGAAGAGATTGGTGAATGCTCCAGTTTTGGCCTTACCTTCCTGAAATGGTGATTTTGTTATCTACAATGATTCTTAGTTAAAGGGACATGGCATTGTTTAGATGTAGAATGATATGGTAATTTCTTATGCTTCCAAACTACTAAAACCTCATGAGTTAAATTATCCCACACATGATTTTGAATTGGAAGTTGTGGTTTTTTATTTTAAAATTTATAGGCATCATTTATACAGAGCCAAATTTCAAATATATACTGACCATAAAAGTATGAAGTATATATTCACTCAAAAAGAATTAAACATGAGAAAGAGAATATGGATAGAACTGATAAAGGATTATGGTTTCATGATCAATTACCACCCCCGAAAAACATACAAACTTTAGTATGTCTTGTGTCAAAAACATCATGCACAATTAACCATGTTATGTTTGGAACATGATCCCTTGATTAATTATTTGAGCAATTTTGTCTTAGAAGTTATTGGTGAAGAAAATACCTCTGTTTTGTTTCAGGTTTCAGTGCAATCATCGTTATCAGAAATAATTAAGTAAGCGCAGAAGAAATACCATGAGCTCCAAAAAAGGAATAATTGGTTAAAATGGGTACATTTTTAGAATTTAACCTTGATAAATATTGTGTATTAAGATTCGGAAAAAGGTTGTTTGTGCCTTGTGATTCTCAGTTGAAGAAATATTTGTTGTGTGAAGCTCATAGTTCTCCATTTTCAGTTTATCCTGGAAGTAATAATATGTACAGAGAACTTTGGGAGTATTACTTGTTGGGTCGGAAGAACACCCCAAGGAGGGAATGATGGCAAGAGGGGGGGGGGGTGAATTGCCTTTTTAAAAAATTGATTAACAAATTAAAAAATCAAAGTAAGGTGCAGCGGAAATAAAGAGGCAATCACACAAGAAATTGTTAACGGAGTTCGGCCAAAACCCGGCCTACGTCTCCGCTCCCAACTCAACCGTTGAGAGATTCTACCGCTTGCTTTTTAATGGTTTTAGCAAGAAACCCACTAGGCTTTGAGGTAGCACTAGGACCTATTACAGCTTGCTTTTGATGGTTAAGCAAGAACCCACTTGCTTTCAATGGAATAGCAAGAACCCACTAGCCTTTTTAACGGGTGAAGGCTAGCTCACCGAAACACAAGCCTTTTAAAAGGAAAGGCTTGAAGAAACCTCTTCACACCTTAATGGTGATGTGAAACCCAAAAGAAAGAGGGGATGAGAAAAGTTTGGGGTTTGTAGGCACAAACTCAAATTTAAAGCTCAAAATAAATATACAAGAAAAACCGTATTGGAGGAAGACTTGGGCGCCAATTGGATGATGGAGTTGATGTAGCGTGCTCTCCCAAGCTTCTTGAGGTGCTCCTTGGATTGGAAATTGGATGGAGCACTTGGGGATCCTTGAAGGTGGAGCGCCGGAGGTACGCCAAATGTTCAACAATATGTCCGAGCGCTTGGTATGTGATCCGGTTAGGTTCCGGGGCTTCCTTGGCCTTTATTTATAGGCATGGAACCCTTGGAGAGTCTTCGGAGCCGTTGGAGAGGCTTAAAGAGCCGTTGGGAGCCAAGTGGACAGGCTGGTCAACAGCCCAACGGCTAGTTTGACTGGGCTACCGGCTGGCCGGTACAGCTCCACCGGTTGGCCGGTGTGTGCAAAAAGGCATAGGATTCTTGTCCAGGGGCCACCGGCTGACCGGTACATCTCCACCGGCTGGCCGGTGCCTTGGTAGAGAGGAAGAGTCTTGATCCAGGCTCTACCGGTCGACCGGTGAGGAGCCACCGGCTGGCCGGTGGCAAGACAGTAGCAAATACTATTTGAGCTGGGTGCCACAGGTCGACCGGTGGCAGAGCCACCGGTCGACCGGTGGGGAGGCAGTAGCTACCCCTTGAGTCTGGGTGCCACCGGCTGGCCGGTGGTGAAGCCACCGGTCGGCCGGTGGACTGAATTTCAGTCCATTTCTGCCTCTTCCTTGGTCAACTTCTTGGCAATCAAATGCCTATCAACACAAACACTTAAAACACAATGTTAGATAAAAATGAAAGTGATTGTGATCATGAAAATCAAACAACGAGAGGTTCGAGATGTACAACAATCTCCCCCTATTTTGATGATCACAATCACCAAAACAATCAAAGTAAACTACTGAAATTAAAGACATTCTTAAAGGATAATTTGAAAATAAATCAAAGCATGATAGAGAAGACTCTCCCCCAATCAATCAAGGAATTTCTCCCCCTTTGTGATTATCAAAATAGAATGGGGCATAAAACTTGATTGAGGGAAAAATTTGAAAAACAAGATTGAGATTTTGAAAATCAATTGAGATTTTTGAAATTGAAATGAAAAATTGAATAACAGTTTGAATTGAAAGTTTTGAATCAAAAATTGAATAGAAAATTTGAAACCAAAAGTTGAAATTGAAAGTTTGAAAATTCTTAAACAAACCTAACTCCCCCTAAATAAAAACAATAAATCACCGGGGAGAGGGATTTTGAAAAGAGATGATTTTAGGCCCGGAGAGACTCGCTAGAAGGGATTTTTCAATCCAAATTTGTCTCATGGCGGGTCTTCTCCTATAGAACTCATCGGAATAGAAAATAGACTTGGGTTGGCCGTACCGGGCATTTTTGCAATTACACTCATAAATGAGGTGCCCGGGTTTTTTGCAATAATTACAAAATTTAAAACTAGAGCTCCCCTTACAAAAACAGTGGGTGCATGGGAGGAGGAAGCTTGGTTGGTGTAGCCAAGTCCTTGAGTGGTCCTAGAAACCCTTTGAGAACCCAATAATTTGGTCAAATTTTGTTCACCTTGGGTGAACTTGGCTAAGGATTCTCTTAAGTCCTTAATGGTTGATTCCAAAGAATCAACATTGGGAAAATTTTGGATTTTTAGGGAGAGTTCCTCCTTCTCTTTGAGAAGTTGTTCTTTTTCGGAGGAGAGTTTTTTGAAAGACTTTTTTAAAGCAACAAATTTTGAAGAAAGCTCATGAAAACCTTTTTCTAGTTGGTCTCTAGCATGTGAGAGTTCTTCATAAGATAAATGATTGAAAGAATTTGAATTTGAAGAACAAGAGGAGGAGGATTCGGAAGATGATACCTCATGATTTGCCATTAGGCATATTTTACCTTGGTCGCTCGAGGAGAAGGAGGAGAATGAAGAGGTGGAGCTATCACTCCATGTTGCCTTTGAAGCCTTCTTCTTCTCCTTTTTCTTGGCCCTTTTCTTGTGAAGTGGCCAAGCGGGTACGGATTTTTCGTCGAGTTCTTGCTCTTGAGCGGGTTCTTGCTTTGGAGCGGGTTCTTGCTTTTGATCCATGCTAGTACCTTCATGGGTTAGTTCTAAACATTTCCAAATATCATGAGAAGATGTGAAAGAAGAAATACAATCAAAAACATTACGATCTAACCCACAATGTAGAGCATTCATGGCTTTGCCATCAAGCTCGAAATTTGCAATGTCAGCGGGGGTCCATTGAGATTCATCTAGACTAGAGAGAGTATAACCATGCATGACAATTTTAAAAAAAGGATAGCCAATACTTTTAAGAAATGTGGTCATGCGGGTTTTCCAATAACTATAATCGGTTCCATCAAAGAATGGAGCACGATCCAAAGAAAATCCTTCGGGGGATTGAGAGGAAGAAGCGGTAGAAGCCATCAAAAAAAAATAGGATCTTTAATTTGAAACCGGGTTAGGGTATTACTCAAAGGTCCCTCTGATACCAAATGTTGGGTCGGAAGAACACCCCAAGGAGGGAATGATGGCAAGAGGGGGGGGTGAATTGCCTTTTTAAAAAATTGATTAACAAATTAAAAAATCAAAGTAAGGTGCAGCGGAAATAAAGAGGCAATCACACAAGAAATTGTTAATGGAGTTCGGCCAAAACCCGGCCTACGTCTCCGCTCCCAACTCAACCGTTGAGAGATTCTACCGCTTGCTTTTTAATGGTTTTAGCAAGAAACCCACTAGGATTTGAGGTAGCACTAGGACCTATTACAGCTTGCTTTTGATGGTTAAGCAAGAACCCACTTGCTTTCAATGGAATAGCAAGAACCCACTAGCCTTTTTAACGGGTGAAGGCTAGCTCACCGAAACACAAGCCTTTTAAAAGGAAAGGCTTGAAGAAACCTCTTCACACCTTAATGGTGATGTGAAACCCAAAAGAAAGAGGGGATGAGAAAAGTTTGGGGTTTGTAGGCACAAACTCAAATTTAAAGCTCAAAATAAATATACAAGAAAAACCGTATTGGAGGAAGACTTGGGCGCCAATTGGATGATGGAGTTGATGTAGCGTGCTCTCCCAAGCTTCTTGAGGTGCTCCTTGGATTGGAAATTGGATGGAGCACTTGGGGATCCTTGAAGGTGGAGCGCCGGAGGTACGCCAAATGTTCAACAATATGTCCGAGCGCTTGGTATGTGATCCGGTTAGGTTCCGGGGCTTCCTTGGCCTTTATTTATAGGCATGGAACCCTTGGAGAGTCTTCGGAGCCGTTGGAGAGGCTTAAAGAGCCGTTGGGAGCCAAGTGGACAGGCTGGTCAACAGCCCAACGGCTAGTTTGACTGGGCTACCGGCTGGCCGGTACAGCTCCACCGGTTGGCCGGTGTGTGCAAAAAGGCATAGGATTCTTGTCCAGGGGCCACCGGCTGACCGGTACATCTCCACCGGCTGGCCGGTGCCTTGGTAGAGAGGAAGAGTCTTGATCCAGGCTCTACCGGTCGACCGGTGAGGAGCCACCGGCTGGCCGGTGGCAAGACAGTAGCAAATACTATTTGAGCTGGGTGCCACAGGTCGACCGGTGGCAGAGCCACCGGTCGACCGGTGGGGAGGCAGTAGCTACCCCTTGAGTCTGGGTGCCACCGGCTGGCCGGTGGTGAAGCCACCGGTCGGCCGGTGGACTGAATTTCAGTCCATTTCTGCCTCTTCCTTGGTCAACTTCTTGGCAATCAAATGCCTATCAACACAAACACTTAAAACACAATGTTAGATAAAAATGAAAGTGATTGTGATCATGAAAATCAAACAACGAGAGGTTCGAGATGTACAACATTACTGGTTGGATGGAATGAAAATGGATATTTCTGATTTTACCATGAAATGATTGACATGTCAACAGGTTAAAGTAGAGTTGAACTTACTGAAG
Organism: Viscum album; assembly: GCA_963277665.1. NCBI lineage: Eukaryota > Viridiplantae > Streptophyta > Magnoliopsida > Santalales > Viscaceae > Viscum > Viscum album. Next base: position 1,542,510,081 of record OY728153.1, on the reverse strand, counting down.
GGGATCCTTCATCCTTTTCCAAATCCATAGTGGAAATGAGAAAATATATCCATGGACTTTTTGGTGGGACTACCTATGACATCTCGAGGTAATAATGCGATTTGGGTAGTTTTTGATAGACTAAAAAAATCCGGACATTTTCTTTCTATTCGAGATAAAATGTATTTAGGTCAGCTTTCTTAATTGTACCGCATGGAGATTTCCAGGTTACATTGAGTCCATCTTTCTATTATATCTGACTGGGATCCCAGGTTCTCTTCTAACTTTTGGAAGGTTCTTCAGAAGTCATTGGGGACAGAATTAGATGTTATTATAGCTTTTCATCCTCAATCATATGGGCAGTCAGAAAGAAAAATTCAGACTTTGGAGGATGTGCTTCGAGCTTGTTCAATGGACTACGAGAGAAGTTGGGATCAATATCTTTCTTTAGTTGAGTTTTCTTATAATAACAGTTTTCATTCTAGTATACAGATGGAACCTTTTGATGAATTTTATGGGAAGTAGTGTCAGACTCCAGTGTTTTGGGATAAATTCGTTGAATTAAAGTTGATGGGTACATAATTGGTAGAGGAAGCTATTAAAAAAGTGAAGATGATCTAGCAGCACATGAGGATAGCTCAGAGTAGGTAGAAAAGTTATGCAGATAATAGAAGGAAATAATTCTCTCTTGAGGTAGGTGACCATGATTTCCTTAAAATCTCTCCTTGGAAATGTGTGATGAATTTTGGTAAGAAAGGGAAGCTAATCCCTCTATTAATCAGTCCATTTGAAATCCTAGAGAAAGTTAGACCAGTTGCATATCGAGTAGTTTTGCCTCTGAGTTTTTCTCAGGTGCACAATTTTTTTCATGTTTCGATGTTGAGAAAGTATGTTCCAGATTCATCACATGGCTTGAGTCCAGAAGTAGTTCAGCTAGAAGATAACCTTTCTTGTGAAAAGAAATCAGTTCATATTCTTGATCGAAGGTAATAGGTATTACTGAATATGGTAATCCACCAGGTAAAGGTTTTGTGTAGAAACAACATGGTTGAATAAGCAACATGGGAGTTTGAAAATTCTATGAGGGAAAAATACCCTCACTTGTTTAATAAGTAAATAAAATTGCAAGGATGAAATTTCTAGAAGGTGGGGATAATGTAACATCCCATGGTTTTAAAAAAAATTGAAATGCATGAAACATTGTTTTAAGTAGATATTTTTAACTATCCTTTAAACATAATTTTATTGCTTCTATGTTTTGAATCTAGAAAAACAGTCATTTACAATTGTATTCAGTAAGTTATTTTGAGTCTGATGGAACCAACTTGTTTTTTTGGTGAACAATCACATACCCTTATGAATACTAATATGAATAGTAATATGACCCTAATGAATAGTTAATTTTATTATTATTTTATTTTCTTAAGTATTTAAGATAATGACATCTTGGTTAATTTTTCAATGTGATATAAAAGTAATTATAGAATTAAAGTTCTTCATTTTTGAATTAAGTATGATTTTATTTAAAAATTAAATTAATGATATTTATAAAATTATTTTCAAAAAAATTGAATTCATATTTTAATTCTACATGTCGGAAAATGGTAAGGATGAATTTTTGGGATTTTTCAGAAATTCTAGAATTTTCGATGAATAGTGAAAAATGGTAAAATAACATATATTCAAATTATCAGTAAAATACACTATTTATGAAATAATAAGTGATTTAAGGACACTTGGTAGAACTCACAAGCCATTATTACTATTTTGGGTCACATGAATTAATATTACTCATATTCTAGAGAAAAATATTATAATAATGATTAAAATAATGTAAAATACCTCCCCTCCTCCACTATAAAAGCCACCCTCATTCCCCTCTTCCTCCCACACCACCCAAGCCATGATCATTGTATAATTTCTTCCAAATTCCCTCCCCAATATTCTTCCCCGTGCCTTAGATCTTCTGGTCTCACCAAAATCACAAAACCAAAGCCCTTAATAAGGATCTCAAGGAAAAGAGATCAAGAGGTAAACATCCTCTTTTGTTTTCTTTCTTTTCTTTAATTTTATGTTATTATTTTTAATTTTCTTAGGCTTATGTTGGTATATTTCATTCCATATCCCCCTTTAATTCCCATATTATGTAATAATGATTAGATACCCATTTTCTATCATCAAATTATTTTATGAAATTTTATGGGACGTCGTTAGGATGCCGAATATTCATAAGGGATTTCTCAACTCTTCTTTTATTTTGAGTTCATTTCTTTTATTCTTCTCTCTCTTACCCTACTCTTATCCAATAGTAATTAAAGATCTATAAATATTTTATATTCTGGATTTTCGCATGTTAATTGAAAATTTCTCATTAATCTTCTTCTCCTCTCCCACTTATTCAAAGAATAAAAACATTGTCTGTGATGTGTCGAATTTCAAACATCGTGGATGATGTGATTTCAATTTGCATTAGTTCTTTCTAGTCTGGTCATGAAACCTTTTTTATGGTTGAACCAGGTTATAATATATGTATTATGTCTCATCCATGGTTTTTTAATTCTTTTTTACACATGTATTTAATTTATAAAACAAAACGAGGTCATTATTATCAAAGAACCACTAAAATGATCTAAATGAACATCATTAATTTTTTAACCTATGAATAAACCTCATTTCAGAATACAAAATGATAAATGCAATAATTTATGGTTCTGTAAATATAAAACTACCATTCTATTCCAATTCTTTTGTTTCACTTCCATTCTAAAAGAGCATCCATCATGAACTGATCATGGAAATCCTGTAAAGAACAAACCCAAAAACAGTGCAAGGAACAAAAAACTAACAATTAAAGGATAAAATGATGTAATTAAATGATCATATAAGGTGTTATAAATATTTATATGTTTCCATAAGCTATTAATAACATTTTTTTAACCATTATACAATAGGATTAAACATGTTGTAATTAATAAAAACCCAAAGTAAGGGAATTCTTAACCTGATTTCCATTATTTTGGTTAACATTCTACTTCATTATTTATGTGGTATTAAAATTTTGTGTGTGATTGGTTTTGTATATAATATGTTTTATTATGTTTATTTTCATTTTATATACATATTACATCCACTCTATTATGTTTCACTTCAATTATATGATATTTATAATGGACTTTACTTTTAAAATCCTCTTTAAAATTTTGTTTTACAAAATTAAAAAGCAATGTTTTAATGCTTTTATTCAAGTTGTATGATTATGTTATGGTTCCTGGGAGTTTTTTACGATGAAGGGTGGGACCTATATCTCCCTCTAATTCATTGGGCATGTGTAAGTTGCAGGTCAACCGTATGGTTACTCCAAGTATAACTACGATGGTTACACTAATTTTAAGGTAGTCATGAGGGTTACAAATTATAAGGTACTCGAGATGGTTAAAAGTTTATGTAAGTAATTCCCAAATATACCTTTATGGTTATATTTATGCTGTTATGTTTTGTTTTGATCTTGTGTAAATATAATATATCACAACTTAAGTATGTATTTGTGACAATTATGTCTTTTGAAAATGATTTCATACGTTACAAGTGTTCATAGACTAATGTGTTCTTTCCTTATTTTTATATCCCTTACTGAGATTTTTTTTCTCATCCCAATTTGTCAAATGATTTACACAGGTTATAAGGATGTGTAAGGTAAAGAATTAATCCAAGTTAAATTTTTGAAGATTTTTCAAAGAAATAATGTCTTTTGTAAAAAAATTTATATTTTTCAAGAAATGAATACCGTTTTTATGGTATCCACTATGTAATAATGTGTAATTTTATGAATGTATTATGTCCCTTTTCCCTAAAACTATAAACTTGAAAAGATCCTCAATATTAAATGAATTTATTTCTTGACTAAATTCAATATTATCTAATGTTATATGGTCGGGTCATTATATTTATAATTTTAAAAAATTATTTAATGGCCTTAAATTCTCATGAAACACCGATGAAGTATTTTTTCAATTAATAATAAAATATAATAAATGATATTAAAAATATTATAAGAAATATAATTTGAGTGAATTAATTTATTACACAAACTTTTTAGATGAATATGACATATTATTATTATGTTACAGAATTATATTTTAGTTATAACTTTTTTCTTTTTTTTTGAGTCTAATTAAATAAATAGTTTGAAATTTGACATCAATGAAATTTTATTAAAATTTTTTTTTATTAAATTAAATAAAAAATAATAAAAATAATAAAATAGTGAAATGAGAAAATATATGGTCTAAAATTTCATATCTTTTCCATTTATAGTCCATTTTAAACCATTAGGTTTGAAAATTACTTTTTTATAATTTAATCTTTCAAGGGATTCCATGTGTAACCTCTTTCACCCTTATAAAAGGATATCCATTATTTCAATTCTTCACACTACATTAAGACATCTAAATCAACTATACACTACCATATTATCATTAAAACATCATTATAAATTTTTTTGAGGTTCTGATCTCCCTAAAAGACTAAACCTATGTTCCATAAGAATATATCAAAATGAGGTATGTCGAACGAATGAAATATGTCTTATCTAGCCTCTTTAAATTTATTTTTTCTTATACATCCACTAAATATGTGGTATTTATCAAAAAAATATTAAATTAAAAATACATGATATGCTTAAATATTATTTTTATTATTAAAATACCATTATCCTCCCTCGTTCTATCAAATGGGATGTGAAAGTATCACTCATGTGTGCGTACGACTAACCGTCTCCACATAGAGGAACATTTTATTTCCAACCACTATATTTCATGGGTTGTAATTATGATTAGTTTAAATTTTATATATGATATTTTGGAAATATTTATTATTCTTTATTATAATATCATACCTAACATCTTACCTTCTAAACTGATGAAAAACTATATCGTTTCTTGTAAATACATGTGGACCACCACCTCCACGAAGCGATGTGATTCATTTTTTATTTCTATTTCTCTTGGAGGATAAGGAGGATATGTCTGATGAATATATATTATTTATATGGTATAATAATTATTATTTAATGTTGCTTTATTATTTACCTTTCTTTCATTCAATTCATCGAAAAGTGAAAAGAGTGTTAATACCAACATGCGGCCTACCATCTTCATGAAAAGTTTCATTCATTTTCTATATCTATTATTATTAATAACTATAATTATATTTATGTAATTAATATATGTGATATTAAAAACATATATATAATTATTCTATCAAATTATAATAAATATAATTTTATTATACATTAGTTTAGAACACTCTTTAAGCAAGCGCAACTCAAGGGTAGGGATTTTCATATAACATTTATTTATATGGGACACATTCCTTATACACCATTTAGTTATTTTTTATGGTGTATAAACTTACAATTAATTTAATTTATGATTATTCTCATGAAAATTATAAAATGTACATATTCATCAAAATTTATTTCTTTTACAGGTCTTATGATTTAAATGTTACCAAATTTCTAAGATTTTTATGTTACAATCTCATTATTTATTGGAATTATTTATGATTATGTTTATGATGATGAAATATTATGTTATAAATTTAAATTAACATATTTATATATTTATCCAATGTCTATTTATTTAAAATTTATGTTTTCTATTAATTTTCCTTAAATTAAGTGCTGAGGAGACCAAAAATTAGTTTTTATGTAAAATAAACATTAGTTCTCTCTTTGGTTGAAAAACATTTTTCTTCCATGACAAAGATTTCTAAAAAATATTTTCAAGGAGGTTTTTAATAATACGATTTTATTGATTAATGTCAATTTTAACCATGTTTTCATTTTTAAAAACGTTTCAAAGGGAATGTTATTTTTATTTTCCTAATGAAATACTTTAATATTTTTTAAAAATGTGTGCAAAAATGTTTTCTTTTAACTTAGATAGCATGAAAGGGAATTACTCACATGATTACAATTCAATGTTTTGAAGAATACTTTGAAATTTTATATGTTTACTTAATATAAAAAAATTTCCATTATATTTTGAAATATTTTAGACTTTATTGAAGTTATTTTAAAATGGAAAGGTTATTTCATTAATAAATGTTCCATTTGATCTTTAAAAGTTATTTTTTATCAAATATGACATACTTTCATGTTAATTATGCCTTAATATTTTTATGATCCAATTATATCATCCTTTATATTTATATGGATGGATTATTTTTATTATGATAAGATGTTTAAGAAACTCATTCTCTTTTCCATGTGTTGTACTATGATGAAATAATGAAATTATTATGAAACTTTTTTCTTTTCCATATTTTATGCTAGGATGAAATATTTTCTGAAACCCATTTCCTTTCAATGGATCTGATATGAAGAATTTTTTATGATATTTTGGTTTACATACTTATGATTTTCATTACGTTATTGGTGGGACCTATATCTACCTCTAATGTATTTGGTAATGATTATTATTCAGTGAGATCAAAGGGTATATGAGAGGTTATCCCAAACCCAGAATTTGGTACATGGTGGGTTGTCCCAATCTAGAATAAAGTACATGGGTGGTTATCTGAATCCCAAAATATTATCAATGTCTTGGAGGGTAGCCTTGGAATAAGGGTTTTTATGCTAATGTTTATGCCACAATTCTATTTCTTATTCCATTGTTATTCTCTCATAGATAAAGTTCTTTGTTTTCCTTTATGATTCATGTATTATGAATTACTAAGAATTATTTTGTGACTTGTGATTATGATCTATAATGTTCATGGAATGTATTTCAATCATTAAACTCATGTTATCATGCCCATATGTTCATAGTAAGCTTATGTGATCATATATATCTCCATGGTTTACCCTTCATGAGAATTAGTTCCCACCATTTCTTATGTTTTTTTCAAGTTTGTAAAGGAAATTATTATGTACGATATCTCAAATAAGGCTTCTATTTATGAGGAACTCTATGGGAGATAATATATTTCACATATGAACCATTGGTTTATGTATCCAATATTCTCAAGTCACAATAAATATATGATTATAGAATGGATCATCATGTAATGTATTGAATATTCATGAAATAAGATGTGATATATATATAATGAAATTATGGGTCACTATAGAGAATGTAGTTTACTCTTGTTTTTTTATAGAGTTCAACATATTATTTTACTGGGCTCTTTATCACAAGTATTTATCAAGGCCACACTTCAACACATAGTATAATATGTATACACTCTATAAAATAGAAAATATATATAATTTGAAATAAAATTTATAGCTCATTTTTTATTACTAAAATAGAATACAATGAGTCTTCTTTAGATGAAAAATATTCATTTAATGTGAAACTCTAAAAATATCTTAAATAATGTAATCAATGTTCTACATTGTAGTGAAAATATTATTTTTATTTTCTTCTTCTCTCCTTTAAATTGTAATGTAAAATAAAACAAGAGTAGAAAAATTATTGGATGATCAGAGAAATCATAGAACATTGTTTTTTATTTGACATAATATATCATACTATTTTTTTATATCCTCTTTTTTAACATTCTATCAAGGCATATAAATATAAATAATAAAAATAATTTAATTGAATTAAAATAACCCTTTATATTCTCTATTAAATGATAAAAAATACTATATCTTCTCCATGAAAATATAAATTTTCTTTATCATTACTCTAATTTCATCTAAATATAATATAACATGAATACAAGTAAAAATACATCATTAAATCATAACTTTAAAATAAAACTACTTAAAAATTGGATAATTATCTCCATTAAAATAATAATGGAAACATTTATTCAATAATATTTGAAATTAAAACTCTATGTCATTAAAAAAAAATCCTTTACTATCGATTTCAAACATAATATCTTATTAAGTATATAATATATTCAACATTAATATAATATAAAATTATTTTCTTCAAATGTGTAGAATCTTTAAATAAATACATAATAATTCTTTGCATGCATAAACATTTTCACCAATACATAAGATTTTATACCTAATAAAAATCTTAAAAATGAATATGTATGTTTTTTTCCATATTTAATATCCCATACCTTATCAAATTTGGATATATAATATGTATTATAATTATTATGTAATTAGTAAGAAAAAAATAAGAACTTCTTAGATATCATCCTTAAAAGAATATCTAATATGTATATTTTTTTCAAAAAAATCATTGAATATGCAATATCTATCAATTTAAAATAATCATATGCATAATAGAAATTTATATTGTTCTCTTAATATGTATAAAACACTCTTATGTATGTAATATTTAGTATATTTGAACATTAATTAACATTATATATCATAAACTCTTAATAATAATTCCGCATTGAGAGAATATATAAAAGAATAATAAATAAATAGAAATTATATTAAATTAAAACCATTCAAATAAATAAATTATTTTTTAAAAGAAAACATATATCCCATTTGAGTATGATGGTACACTACAATTTTCCAACATGATTCATGGAGTTTGAATAATAATTGGAAGGATGATTTGAAAATTAATGTAGTTTTTTCATTTATTGAGTTCATTTATTCAACAAACGCACTCCAACCCTACCTATTTATACTTAAAAATGATCGACCAATAATAATATGGTGTATCATAACCTCATCACCGGCCAAGATCAGTCCTTATAGATACCAGTTATCTTATTATATGTCAAAGGAGTCTCGGATCGAATGAAAAAATAGGACAATGAGGAGTATGCAATAAAAAAGGATGAGTTGATACTACCACTTGATTATATATGGAATTTCATGTTTTTCCCCATTATAGATAGTTATTTTTCATATCATGGGTTTTTATAATGCTTAATGAGATTCCATACCTAATTTGGTTGTTACTATCATCAATCTGATTAGGATGAGATAATCATTCACATCACACACATGAGAGTAGTTTTTTATTTATTAAAAAAGAAATAGAGTAGGTCAATGAGGTTGATATTGTTTTATCCTATGATAGGTCCTTATCATTACAAGCTGATACAACTGAATTTTTTTCCAATAAAAAAATAACATCAAAATGGGAATCTTCTACAAGAATGATCCATGATGAATTAGATCCATTAATATTCGGTATATTTTGTTATATATTATGGAATGATTTTATAGTAATTGATCTATAAAATATTATTTTATGGGGACATTTTCAAATTAATTTGTGAAGCAAATACTCTCATAATCATGTAGGAAGTCTATGTTGGCACTAATGGTGCACATCAAATAGGGGCCACACTACTTAACTTAATAGGGAGACTTAGATATTTATAGCCATTTTGTGATGCATTATAAATATATTATAACATCATCCATGAACCCCTAGAGTTATTGCACACTAATAAATATTTTTATTTATTTTCCATATGAGGAATAAGTTATAGCGTTATGTACCCTCTATCCACTAATAGGTAGATCACATTCAAACATAATTCTAGTATTCTGTACTAGATAACTTATTTTTGTTCCCTTAAATGAATTTAGGGAAAATGATATGATAAATTTCATGAGATATAACATTTCCACCAAATTTATAGATTGGCATAAAATTATTACAAATAATGGAACTAACCTGTGTGTGTTTTAATTGATGAAATTGTATTTGGAATTCAAAATTTGATCCAATTATTCATCCCACTAATATATAGAAATGAATGGATATATATAATAATTCAAAAATATTCAATGGGATATATTTCCAAAACAATTAAAAATTAATAAAATTATTATCATATAATATTCCTCATTGCTTTTGTACTTATTATACCATAACCCATACAACTATGAATGAATCCCCATATTCACTGGATTATAGGGTTGAGGTATTCATGTCCATTGAACTTAATTTTTCTTCACATAAAATAGATATTTGGGATCAGAAGACTAACAATAAAAAATTGTATATAAATTTTTATGAAGTGTAATTACGTGATAAGAAACCTTTGTCGGCATTACACACATAATTCTTATCAAAATTATGCATCATAAGCATTTAAGAAGATAGTTCACCTTCACTAATTTTTCCAAGGAGTATTGGTGTTTGATATAAGTTCACTAATTATACTAGGAAGAAAATATGCTTAATTAAATACTAAATGGTAATGTACATACACAATACATAGGGTCTACTTAAATGGAATATAATTACTAATTACAATTTAGGTATAACATATAATTCCTCCCTCTAAATTTCGTTTTCTTAAGAATTATGGATAGTAAATTCATGTTTGGTACAATGGTCATTATCTCATGACCTTAAATTATATTTTACTAAGACCTTGTCAAATGAATCTAAGATAAACAACATATTATCCTTTCCTTATGATCATAAATTTCATGGTACTATGTAATTATCCCAAAAATATAAACTACACATCACAATTTTCCATCCTGCATCCACTAAATTTCATGGAATTATTTGATCCATGTGACTATATTCCCTTATGTATTATCCTAATATAGATTAGGGTGTCTATTGTATTGGAACCTCATTTAAATAATCTCATTTTATTTAGATTTTCACTATAAATTTACATGATTCATTGTAGAATTATGTGTGGATTAATTCAAATCCCATATGATACATAAAGATATTTAGACTACCAAGATCAATCCCAACAACATGCATTTGTATCTTCTATATTCATTAGTTTATGGTTTCATAAATTCAATTAGGTTTTCCATATTTTCCTTACATTGAAACACCATATAATTTCTCTTGAATGTCATATTAGTGATAAAAAATAAATTACAAGTTCATGAAGAACGTATGTAGTGCCCAAGCCTATTTCAGTAAGAGAAAATGATTTTCATTTTAGTAATGTCTAAATTATGTAGTTGTACTCCGATTGAATTTATATTAAATGATTCCCTTATACCCTAGTTGATCTTATGTGATGATCCAGTTTTATGTGGTCATGGAATAAGATTCACTTATAAATTCATCGATCTTATATGATGCTCTAATTTTATAAAATTAATGAATGGAATCCTTGATAGTCATGAACATTTTACTAGTTTTGATATTGAATGTAATTAGTTCACGGGGTTTTTCTTATAAAAATCCATGTAAATAAGTAATTTGATAAGTTTTTTGAATAAACTTCCACTAGTTATAATAGAAAAAAAAACATAAACATGAGAAAAAAAATATAATGTAGAGGTGTGCCTTATGTTATCTCATGAATAAGTAGTCATATTTAGTGTTTCTATTTTTGTAAGAGAACATTTTTGATTATATTTTTAATTTTAAATGATATCTGGTGTATCCTAAATGTTTGTGGTATTTATAACATGTGAGGAATAGATTTAGGAATTGATGGTAAGTATTAACATAACATTATATATTCCACCAACAAATCTCTCTATTATACTGTATCCAAATAATCAGTAACCTATTCTATCATTAAGTAGAATAAACCCAACAAATTTCAAACAATAAATATGTTTGCGTCCAACTGAAACTTAAAATACCCACTATAATTAATTCATTCAACTTTACTAAGTTATTAAGATCCCTAATACACTCTATAAAAAGTCTTATAATATTCCAGTATATAAGAAGAGGGGTATATCAAGTGGTTCTGTGTGTGAATACTGAAGAAATAGAATATAATTAATAAAGCACACTAAAGAAAAAATGGCCATTTACTACTTTATAGATCCTAAAAATTACTAATGATGTTAAACAAGAGATAAAATAGGAATTTAATGTATTGTCTTTCATAATAATTAGGTGACAGAATAAAAATGTCTTATTCATATGGGGTTATAGTTATATCATAATAGATACAAATAATTATTATAATGAATGTGAATATGGACACACCATGTCCTCTATGGTGAGTTAAAATGTGTTTTTATAGATAAAAGATGTCTTTTTTGGGGAGACATAAATAACTTGGATAAACCCCGTGTAAGAAGTGTTTTATTGAGAATATGACATGTTTAAACATTCGCAATTCCTCTTCCATCATCATTTGGGATTCGAACAACATGTATCAACCCAGAATCATATGATGGGTTTTAGGATTAAATAATAATAATTCAGTTTCCTTTTTATAGATTTTGGAAAAAATTAAAATATGATGTTTTTCTTGTTTAAAAATTATCAAATGTTGGAAACATGTTCAAAAATAACATATATGTCTTTAAATTAGTTTCTTGACACTGATTTATGCTTATAGAGTGTTTTAGGGGATCCATGTGTGCTTTCTGCAAGTAATTTTATGAGTTGAGATTTGTAACTTGAAAAAAAATGATATACTTGACCACATATAATATTATTAAGTCATAAACAAGGAGTATTAAATAAATAGATATATCCACATGCAATATGATGCAACATATATTATTTGTGTTTTCATTTATAGGTCTAATGATTTAGTATAAATTTAACATAGTAGTTTTTCTATTGAATTATTTTCACTTCGCATCTTTGAAAACTAATGTAATATCATACATCCCCTGGAAACTAGTTTAATCAAATAGAGACCCTATTTTTCACTTCTTAGTTAATATCACATAGTGGTTATAATAATTCTTTCTCATATGTGACATTCAATAATGGGTATTTAATCGAACTTAGTGTTTCTTCCATTGTGGATTAATTATATGTGGTTGGAATACCATATAGATTTATCTCAAACAAAACATCCTTCAAAATTTAAATTATAATACTTTAATATGATTCATGAAGGTAATGTTATTATAGGAAAAAATTGATATCTTCATCATAATTACACTTTTTCTTGTGTTGGAATCTGATTTGAAATTGGGGATTATGGTTCTATCAATTTTCTTATCCAATTATCTAGTGTTTAATCATACACATAGTACTTATTGAAAAAAAATTGATCTCACATTAAACCTCTCTTGGGTTTTTATTCTCATATTAGGTGACTTGACCATGTTTCATCTAAATACAATGACTCTCATTCCTAAATATTCTTAAAAAAATTCTACAAATCTAATTTAGTAATCCTTAATATACTTAGCTAATAGACTCAAAAATTTTTTTGAAAATTCACTATAATTAATATAAATTTGGGATCATAATGATTTCAAAATAATTTAAACCATTAAAATTCAATATTTAATATATTTTAGGATTAATTATGAAAAATATGAAAATCCCAAAATTAGGCCATTATCCCAAAATTAAATGAAAAAAGGAAATTAATTTAAAATACCTAATGTAGGGATATGAAAAATGGGTGATGATCACCCCTCACTTAAAAAATAACTATTATTGAAGTTAAAAAGAGTAAAAAATTTCTATATATTAAATCCACAATTCAATTATTGTTAATAGAATATAAATTATTGGAAATTTCACCTTAATATATGGAACATTCATTATTAATTTTCTATAAAGATCCTTATTTAATTTATCCATTTTAATCATCATTGATACTTCCTATAAAAAATTTCATATATCATTTCCCCTTATTAATCCATCATCATAATTCCACAAATATTTCCATTCCTCTTAGAAAACTAGTCACTTATTGAATTTTTTCTAATGATTTTTTCTGTATAGAATAGATTAGGCAGGGGAATATAACTTAGAAATAAGACATCCTATATGAAATGGACTTATTTAGTATATTTATTATAGCTATGGAATTCAATACATGGTTGAAAATTTATTTATTGGGTCGCATTAACTCTAATTTATGAATATATTCACACACACTTTTCATTTATGTCATTTTAATATTCCATGGTCATTTACTATATTCTCTGTTTACTATACAAAAATGATTTGTAAAAATTTTATTTCAAGTGGCTTTTTAATTGTTAATTATTTATAGTGGGTAAGACAACTGCAATCTAGTTTAAAAATATTATTTCCTCATGTCAAAATATTCATTCCACATATATATTCTCAATTAGATTCTAATTTAATAATTACAACACAATATTCACTATAGTTTTACTATGGATAAATTTTTTCCTTTTAGTAAAGTTCACGGTTAATTGATATTTCCACTTTACTTCAAAATTTAGAGACAAACAATAATAATCTAAAAACCTAAGAAGAAACTATTTATGTCTTAATCTACCCCTCCCCCAAAAATTATCCTTTCACTACTCCCCCCAATGATTCTAACATGAACATGATAATGAGAAGGATAAAAATGATATGGGTATAAAAAATGAGCACAGATGAAAAAGAAGAACTAGTGACACTATTCATATAAATCATGGAGGATAATTAACTCTTTTAGGGTCTCATTCCAAAATTCATCATTAAACTTTTTCAGTTAATACCCATTTTCATTGAAAATCATTTGCGTTTTTACTAATTTAATTTTAACTATACTAGAAGGAAAAAAATTATTGAAAATGTGTTAAACAATCCACTAGGAAAAATGGTTACACGAATGGAGTTTCAATTAGGATAAGAAAAGTATCACCTTACCACCAACTTGGAAACCCTTCATTAGAATGAGTTTATAAATCATATATTTAATCATTTATTTATATGTTAATGATTTCCCATAATCCTCCTTCTTTATCTCATCTAGATCCATTATTTTGAAACATTTTTTTTCTCTATCATTTCTCATATTTGTGTTTAAATTATTCATAACCTAGTATACCTTATACTATAACTCAAGATTATAGTGATGTTGTATAACAGAAAAAAAAATTAAGGATAAATACCATGTGAGGATTTAAATGTAGCTATATATTCCCATAGTGAATCATCTAGTATACAATTCAAGTCTTTTTGGTATATTTTGATGGTTTTTAGTGAAATAGAATCCAATAAATCCCATTCTCATTGATGGGTTCGTAATTTTGAAAAAATAGTCCATGATAAAATTACAATTAATTTTCAAGTCTCATATATATAGTCGAATAATATTAATGAAATAATTTCACACCACTAGATATAAGATGTATTCATATTAAATCTATAATTTATTTTATTACAATAATTACCATAGTTAATGTATTCTTTCTTTGAAGAAGATGTTGATTGTTTAAACCCCATTCATGATATACCTTTATTTTTTCATAAGGATCCCATATAGTATCACACATGTAGTGATACAAACATTCTCCTTGATCTTATAATGTCATCAATGAATCTCTAGGTTCTATCATGAAGAAATCAATCCCCCAGAGTTATTCATGTTGATCGATACAAAATTACATTCAATATAAATATATTTTCCCCATTTTTTCTCAATCATGATAGGGGGAGTTGGGTTTAAAATCCTCTAGGACATAAGGGATCCCTAGATATGTTCTTGGGGGAATTCACTAGTGGTATGTTTTCATGTATAGCCATGTGTATTTAATAAATCTAAAATGATATAAGATATGAATATAGAATTATAGGTTTTAATATTGATACATTAACAATTTCCATCGACCAAAAATTAAATATAACATATTCCTCATTCCAAAAATAATAATAATATTTTGATGACCTGAATTAATTCGTACATTCATGAAATATAATTTTTTTATTTAATAAATTAATATTTATTTAATAAATTGATATTTATTTAATAATATCCAATGCCTATATTATTCTCAATATCAGGATATTGATTCACCTTTCCTATCCTCTATGGATTTTATCTAATATGGAATAATAAATAATAAATAATAAATAAATATGATTCATTTGATAAAATTAATAAATATTATATTCACGGTGTTTTAAATAAAATTTATTTTAATTTTATATTAAATAAACCTATGTTTAATTAATAGTTAACATTAATTATTACATTTTTGAATAATACAATAGAAAAATACATATTCTATTTTTAAGGGTTCATGAATAAATATTTATTAAATATTCAACCAACATATATATTATAATTTATATATAACTTGAAACTATATATCCACAGTCAGTAAAATCCAAAATAAAATTCATTCCTTACTCAGAAAAATATTATTTATTTCAACTATGCAATTCAAGTATAATTTATCTAGGATCAACAGAAACACTAGTTATTTGATCTTCTAGGCCTCTTTCTCAATGGCATTAAGTCATCTTGCCTAAAGTTCAATATTAACATCTAGTAATATGATAAGGCACTCAAAGAAGAAGAAGTAAATTTAGCAACAATAATAACCACTTACTATAAGGCCTCATCCTTAAACATTACTTAATCTTGAGATATTCCAAGAATACACATTGAGAATCTTTTTAGGTTTAGAGTTTTAGAGAATTAGATCATAAATCATGCATTACATTCCACATTTGAACAAAGTGGTTACATAAAAGATAGTATTCATTTTTTCCCATCAACGGAAACATATTAAAAATAAAACGTGGATTCTTTATTGACACTTCCTTAACACTATCATCGTATCATGTACCTTTCCCTTGACCTGTGAAAAGCATTTCAAAAACATGGGATGAGCATAAAAAGCTCAGTAAGGGATATAAAAATACGGAAAGGAAACATTAGTACATGTATACATAAGAATCAATGAAATCATACTTTAATCACAAAACATAAGTATGTTAACATACCTCATGAAATAATAATATTTATGAATAACTCATAGAAATCATAAGACATAAAGATAACATGAGGCATTCATAACATTCTTATGTAAGGAGTAACCCTCATGGTTATGTTTGGAATACCCATCACAGTATATTCCCTAAATCTCTTCGAAGAAACCTTAGTGTTTAACTCCTTCACGTTACCCAATTCATTGGAGAGCTATATCGTGCTTACCAGCCCTTAGTTTATCACGGAACAACCCGTCTTCATAAACAATGACCAAGAACCATAACATAATCGTATCACATAAAACATGCATAAAGGAAACATAACATTCCCACATTTCAATCACAATATATCAATAACAAGTTGATATAATAAAAACATTATTAAAACCATTTTCAATACCAAAATAAAATAAAAGTAAAACATGGTATTTATTTTTCATTTAAAAAAAATTATGGCTTGTAGAGGAAGCCGAAACTCAAATAATGGACACAGCGGCGGGGGAAGTCATTGTCACCGCATACGTACGACAAAAACATTCCCTTTTGTCGTTTAGTAAAACTCTTTATAAAAAAAATATTCCTTTTGAATAAACATAAAATTCAAATGGGTTTATACACCATATAAAAGAACGTTGTGTATAAAACAAAATATTCCTCAATGAAAGGAGATTGAGACGAAGTCCCTTACCTCATGTCTGACTTGACTCGATCGTTCTTTAATCTCCTGAATAATAAACTTGAGTTAATTTCTACTTGCTTAAGAACCTTTTTCAAGTTCATTATTTCTTTTATATCACTTATTACCATGTTATGAACACTATGTAATTATTTAAGTTAATAATGGTCATTTTGTCGATCATTGGTACTTGAGTCAAAAATAAACTCTTTATAATTACCAGTTGTTCATGTGGTAAAATATCCATTATATCCAGAATTATATTCATGATGTAGATATCATATATATCATATATATCCAGTATATAAATGCATTTAAAATATTACATAAAATTTAGAGGTAAGAAATGAAATGCACCGTCCATGGAGACGGTAAGCCATACGTACGCATGAACGCTACTTTCATCTATATTTCATATTTTATGGAATGGAATCATAATGATATAAAGGTATATTATAATTCCAGTATAATATAATTTATAATATTATTAACTCCATCCTTTACACATCCCACATATGGCATTAATGAATCAAATCACTTTGAGGGGGTGGTAGTCCACACTTCCTAAAATGAAGATATCACGTTTACCCATAATGGAAACCATAAAGGTATGCCATAAATGAGAAATACATAAGCTTAAGGAAAACATAAACATATTATATATCATATATAAATATAGTGACATCTTAATGGCCACCTTTTATGGTTTTAGAAGAATATTGAACAATCATCGTTTCGTGAGGCAGAAATTCACCATCCACGAAAACAGTATGCTCTTTAACCATTAGATGTAGGTGTGTGTAAGTGTAGATAGAATACTTATTATATAAACATCCTAGTATATTTAATATACTAGTTTTGTTACAAAATAAATGAATAAAAATTGTATAGGGGGTTGGAGAAGCAAAATAAAACAAAAGAACCTTAGAGAAGACTTTACCTTTAAATCGGGTAACTCCTCTTGGTTTGAACCAAAAGGGTTTCTTGAAGATATTTCTGCCTATGTTTAGGCTTCTAGGATGAAGATACGGATGTGGAGAAATAAAATGATCAGATAATGGTCGATCCAATGGCTTGAAAAGTGTGGGTAAGGAGGTAGAGGTGGGGGCCTTTTATAAGAGGAGAGGAGGGGCACTCTTGGAATGTTATAAAATGTTACTTTATATTAAAATGAGATTCTGATTTTAAAGGTCCTACATTGATATATTTCAAGGATAAGGTTATAAGGGTTATAAATATACTCATAAAATATGTCTTTGACAAGTGTAAGTCTTAGATTTTACATTATATTTTCATTTTATTTAAATCGTTCATTAAGAGGTAATCACTGCATCATCATGATGTCATAAATAATTTAATTTATTTAATGTCTAAAAATTATAAAAAATAATAATATGATTTATTAAATAGTTTTATATTTCTAATGAATTTTTATAGTATAAGATATCATTTACATAGACAAAACTAAAAATGTTTTACTCGGGTAATACATTCTTTAGTGATATTCTCCTTTCTTTAAAAATAAAGTGATAGTGTCACTTTCACCCAAAAGTGATTCCATGGGGACCCAAAGTTTGGTACAATGCATACCATGGTCGTACATGACACAACCAGTAGCATTAGGACACATTTTGGTGTCATTTTTTATTATTATGATATTATTTTATTATCCTTAACTACCCGATTACTAATTAATCACGATAATTAAAGATAATTACAGTCGTTACTATTCATAATGTCCAAAAACAAAAGAGTATTAATTACATAATTTGAACCTTCTGATTCCAAATATGGAATCCATTTTACCAAATTCAAAACATATAAATTACAATAATTAATTTAAAAATAATTCCCGTTGTCAAAATAAATAGCGGGTTTTTTTGAAACAATATCTATGAAAAGTTTGGCACTTGTTTATGCCCAATTCCAAAGTGAAATTAATTATAATGACCACCATTGTATTAAATGGTAATAATTTACTCTAATTACACTTTAATACCATTTAAAAATATAATCTACCAATATAATTAAATTAGATGAAAAAGCAGTTTTGATGTAAAATGCAGTATTTTTTACTATTCATTAAAAAATGAACATTGTCAGAAAAATACCAAAAATTAATCCAAAGTAAATTTAAATGTCCCAATAATAAATAATAAGTTTATTTTGACAAATAGATCTTATAAAATTGTCAAAATATATATTTAAAAATGGTTCTCCATCAAAAGCTCGTAAAACAATCTTTTAAAAATATTAGAGAATTTTATGCTTAAGATTGGATTTATTCTCATTTTAAGTCTTTAAAACACTATCTAATTCATAAATATACATATATAAGAATATATATTATTCATTACTCACTTGGGATGTTACATCCTTCCCCCTTTAGAAAATTTCGTCCCCGCAATTTATTTACTTATCAAATAAGTGGGGGTATTTATCCCTCATGGCATTTTCAGATTCCCAAGTTGCCCCTTAAATCATGTGATTTTCCACAAAAGCTTTACTTGATGAATCACCTTATTCCACAATACATGCTCCATGTGGTCAAGAATCTGGACAAGTTGTTCCCCATAAGATATATTCTCTTCCAACTGAACTACCTCTGGATTCAAAACATTAGATGGATCTGGCATGTACATCCTTAACATTGAAACATGAAAAATATTGTGTACCTGAGATAAACTCAAAGGTAAATCCACTCAGTATGAAACTGATCCAACTCTCTCTAGAATTTCATATGGTCTAATGAACCTTGGACTCGGCTTTCCATTCTTACCAAATCGCATCACACGTTTTCATGGTGAAACTTTGAGGAAGACATGATCACCTACCTCAAAAGAGAGATCATTCCTCATGTTGTCTGCATAACTTTTTTGCTTGCTCTGAGCTGTTCTCATGTCTTTCTATATCAGCTGAACTTTTTCTGCCAATTCTTCTACCAATTCTGGTCCCATCAACTTCCTCTCACCCACTTCATCCTAAAAACTGGAGTTCAACACCACTTCCCATATAATGCCTCAAATGGTGCCATTTGTATACTAGAATGAAAACTGTTATTATAAGAAAACTCAACCAAGGAAAGATGTTGGTCCCAAATTCCCAGATAATCCATCGAACAAGCACGTAGAATATCCTCCAAAGTCTGAATCGTTCGTTCTGACTGCCCATCTGATTGAGGATGAAAAGTTGTACTAAAATTTAATTCATTACCCAATGACTTCTGAAGGCCTTTCCAAAAGTTAGAAGTAAACTTGGGATCACGATCAGATAAAATGGAGAGGGGAACTCCATGTAACCTAAATATCTCTTTAAGATACAAACGAGAAAGTTGGTCTAGGGAAAAAGTATATCATATAGCAAGGAAATGAGCAGATTTAGTCAAGCAATCAACAATAACCCAGATTGCATTATTACCTCGAGGTGTCTTTGACAATACCACAACGAAGTCCATGGATATATTTTCACATTTCCACTCTGGCACTGGTAAAGGCTGAAGAATCCCTTTTAGTAACTTCCTCTCTACTTTATCCTATTGACAAGTCAAACACTTCATAGTAAAATCAGCAAAATCTCTTTTCATTCTGTCCCACTAGTAATACTCCCGAAGATCCCTATACATCTTAGTACTACCTGGATGAACTGAAAAAGGAGAAATATGAGTTTCACATAACAACTCTCTTTTCAACTGTGAATCACACGGCACAAACAATCTCTTCCCAAATCTCAAAACACAATAATTATCAATATTGAATTCAGGCAACTTACCTTTCTAAACTAGCACTACCCTTTCTGCAACTCACTGTCTTGCTTCTGTGCTTTCTTAATTCTATCTGCTAGAGAAGATTTCACTAATACCTGAAACAGAACAGAAGGACATCCTGCACCAACAACTTCTGTGCCAAAGTTCATCAAATCCTTAATGAAAGGATCACGTTCCAAATGAAACATTTTTAATAAAGCATTACTTTTTAGACTCAAAGCATCAGCCACTTTATTTGCTTTTCCCGGATGGTAATGAATTGTACAATCATAATCCTTGATTAATTCTAGCCATCTCCTCTGTCTCATGTTCAATTCTTTCTGAGTGAATAAATACTATAAACTTTTGTGATCGGTATATATTTCACACTTTACTCCATACAAATGATGCCTCCATATTTTTAAAGTGAAAACAACAACAGCTAATTCCAAATCATGTGTAGGGTAATTTACTTCATGAGTTTTCAACTGATGTGAAGCATAAGAAATTACCCGATCATTCTGCATTAGGACGCAACCAAGTCCTCTCAATGAAGCATCACTGTAGATAACAAACTCCCCATTCCTGGAAGGTAGTTCCAAGACTAGAGCATTCGCCAATTTTCTTTTCATTTCCAGAAAACAATCATCACATTCTTTTGTCCAGATAAACTTAACACCCTTCTGAGTTAGCTTTGTCATTGGACTAGATAACCGTGAAATTTTTTTAACAAACCTTTGGTAATAGCCTGACAAACCATGAAAACTACGAATCTTAGTTACATTTTGGGGTCTTGGCCATTCTTACACAACCTTTGTTTTTGCAGGATCAACAGTTATTCCATCTTTAGAAACAATGTGACCACGGAAAGAAAATTGTTGCAACAAAAACTCACACTTGCTGAATTTCCCATACAAGTTCTTTTCTTTTAAGGTTTTCAAAATAACCCTTAAATGTACTTCATGCTCCTCTTTACTTTTAGAAAAAACCAAAATATCATCAATGAAAACAACCACAAACTTATCCAAGAACTCATGGAAAATTCAATTCATAAGGTCCATGAATAAAGTAGGTGCATTTGTTTTCCCAAAAGTCATAACTACAAATTCATAATGGCCATATCTTGTATGAAATGCGGTCTTAGGAACATCTGATTCCTTTACCTTCAACTGATGGTACCCCGATCTTAGGTCAATCTTTGAAAAATACTGATCTCCCTGGAGCTGATCAAACAAATCATCGATATGAGGCAAAGGATATTTGTTCTTAACAGTGATGTTATTCAAGGCTCTATAATCAATGAAAATTCTCATAGAACCATCTTTTAAAAAAAATAAGATAGGAGCACCCCATGGTGATGTGCTAGGTCGAATGAAACCTTTCTCTAATAAATCTTGAAATTGGTCCTTCATCTCTAAAAGTTAAATTTGAGCCATTCGATAAGGGGGTTTTGAAATTGGCTTAGCATCTGGAACTAAGTCAACAGTAAATTCAAATTCCCGATCTAGTATTATTCTAGGAAACTCATCAGGAAAAACATCAGGATACTCATTTACCACTGGCACATCATTAATCTGACCAGTTCCTTTGTTTTAAACAATATGTGCAAGGTAACATTCATTTCCATCTTTTACAAGTTTCTCATCCTCTTTATCTATTATCAATAGTAAGGGTTCATTCTTGTACACAAACTGAAAGTCTTTCTGAAAAGAAACTTCTGTAGCTCTACAATCAATCTTAGCATGGTAAACAGAGAGCCAATCCATACCCAAGATAACATCAAACTCTACTAGAGGCAAAACAATATGGTTTTCATGTTGGTTCTTTCCACGGATAAGGATTGGAAGACTCTTATAAATTCTTTTCGCCTCAACATTTCCCCTAGGTGTTTTTACCACAAGTTCAGGAGTCATTTCTTGAGATGGAATTCCTAATTTACTAGAAAATTTCACAGAGATGAAAGAATGTGTAGACCCCAAATCAAACAACACATTAGAATAATCTGAGAAAACAAACAAAGTACTTGATACCACTTCATTTGCTGGCCCAACATCTTTTGAAGTAGTTGCAAAGTATTTCACCACCCCTTTCTTCTTGTATTCTAACTGCTTCACATCACTCGAGCTCTTTGTCGGACACTCGTTTGCATAGTGACCCATCTCATTTCACTTAAAACATTTCACTAACTGTAAATCAAATTTGGTCTTACCATCACCTTGATCTTTTTCAGTGCAATCACGAGCCTTATGTCCCATCTTAACACATCAGTAGCACTTTCTAGAATTCAGAAGACATTCCCCAGTATGCTTTTTACCAAATTTATCACAAACTGGAAACTTAGATTTCTTACCATCAGACCTTTTTGAAGAATTCTACCCTTTCTCATGCCACCTTGGTCTCTTCTTCTGTTGGTTGTTATAGAACACTTGATCATCAGAAAAATCCATTTCCACCTTCTCAGCACATCGAACAAGATTTTCATAACTTTTGAACTCATGAGAAGCTAAATCCCTTCGATATTTTGTCTTTAATCTTGAGTAAAAATGATTGATTTTACTATCAAGGTCTCGGATAAAATTTGGAGCATACCTTGCCAATCGAGTGAACCTTTCTTCATAAGAATCCATTGAGTCTTCCTCTTGCCTCAATTCCAAGAATTGTTTTTCCATCCTTAGTCGAACAGCCTTAGGAAAATACTACTCAAGAAACATACCTTTTAATTCATCCCAGTCGAGATCATCATTCTCATCAGCATCCCTGATATTTTTAACCATCGACCACCACTGATCTGCTTCACCCTCCAAATGGTAAATATCAAGACTAACCTTTTTATTGTCTGAACACCCCATGACATCAAAAATCTTATCCAATGCTTTAATCCACCCTTCAGCTAGCACAGGGTTAGATGATCCTCTAAATTATGGGGGATGTTGCCTCATGAAATGTTCCACCACTGATATGTTCCTCTGCGGTTGATCTGTCTGATCTCGTGCATGGATACCACCACCATTTATCGCTTGAGTCAAATGCTCCATTACTACAACAAACTATTCAGTTCCAATTCCGACCATCTCAGGATGATGATTCAGAAGGTAATTCCCTTCTGTATGCAATCCTAGAACTTCTTCCATGTTTCCTCTACGGAAAACCATTCTGAACAAACATGTCTTAAATGAAGCAACATGGTAATCATCAAATGCTATATCATTTCAATTTGACCAAAAAATATTTTTGGATAATCATTTATTATAATTATAACTCCTAAAGTTATCTAAACCTACCTATGATACCAACTATAAGGCCCCATCCTTAAACATTACTTAATCTTGAGATATTTCGAGAATACACATTAAGGATCTTTTCAGGTTTAGAGTTTTAGATAATTAGATCACAAATCATGCATTACATTCCACATTTGAACAAAGTGGTTATATAAAAGATAGTATTCATTTTTTCCCATAAATGGAAAAATATTTAAAATAAAACATGGATTCTTTCTTGACACTTCCTTGACACTATCATCATATCATGTACCTTTCCCTTGACATGTGCAAAGCATTTCAAAAACATAGGATGAGCATAAAAAGCTCAATAAGGGATAAACAAATACGGAAAGGAAACATTAGTACATGTATACATAAGAATCAATGAAATCATACTTTACTCATAAAACATAAGTACGTTAACATACCTCGTGAAATCATAAGATTTATGAATAAGTCATAGAAATCATAAGACATAAAGGTAACTTGAGGCATTCATAACATTATTACGTAGGAAGTAACGTTCATGGTTACGTTTGGAATACCAATCACAGTATATTGCCTAAATCTCTTCGTAGAAACCTTAGTGTTTAAATCCTTTGCGTTACCCAATGCATTGGAGAGCTATATCGGGCTCACTCACCCTTATTTTATCACGGAACCACCCGTCTTCATAAACAATGCCCAAGAACCATAACATAATCTTATCATATAAAACATGCATAAAGGAAACATAACATTCCCACATTTTAATAACCATATATCAATAACACATTGATATAATAAAAACATTATCAAAACCATTTTCAATACCAAAATAACAGAAAAGTAAAACATGGTATTTATTTTTCATTTAAAAAAAGTTATGGCTTGTAGAGGAAGCCAAAACTCAAATAATGGTCACGGCAGCAGAGAATTCATTGTCGCCACATACGTACGACAAAAACATTCCCTTTTGTCGTTTAGTAAAATGCTTTGTATAAAAAATATTCCTTTTGAATAAACATAAAAGTGAAATGGTTTTATACACCGTATGAAAGAACGTTGTGTATAAAACAAAATATTCCTCAATGAAAGGATATTGAGATGAAGTCCCTTACCTCATGTCCGACTTGACTCGATCGTTCTTTAATCTCCTGAATAATAAACTTGAGTTAATTTCTACTTGCTTAAAACATTTTTCAAGTTCATTATTTCTTTTATATCACTTATTACTATTTTATGAACACTATGTAATTATTTAAGTTAATAATGGTCGTTTTGTCGATCATTGGTTCTTGAGTCAAAAATAAACTCTTTGTAATTACAAGTTGTTCATGTGGTAAAATATCCATTATATCCAGAATTATATTCACGATGTAGATATCATATATATCATATATATCCAGTATATACATGCATTTATAATATTACATAACATTTAGAGGTAAGAAATGAAATGCACCGTTCATGGAGACGGTGTGCCGTACGTACGCATTAATGCTACTTTCATTTCTATTTCGTATTTTATGGAATGGAATAATAATTATATAAAGTTCTATTATAATTCCAGTATAATATCATATATAATATTATTAACTCCATCCTTTACACATCCCACATATGGCATTAATGAATCAAATCACTTTGAGGGGGGCGGTAGTCCGCACTTCCTAAAATGAAGATATCGTGTTTACCCATAATGGAAACCATAAAGGTATGAAATAAATGAAAAATACAGAATATTAAGGAAAACATAAACATATTATATATCATATATAATTATAGTGACATATTAATGGCCACCTTTTATGGTTTTAGAAGAATATTGAACAATCATCGTTTCGTGAGGCAGAAATTCATCATCAACGGAAACAGTATGCTCTTTAACCATTAGATGTAGGTGTGTGTAAGTGTAGCTCGAATAATTCTTATAACAACATACTATTATATTAAAGATACTGGTTTTGTTAAAAAATAATTTAATAAAAAGATTTTTTGGGGTTGAAGAAGCAAAATAAAACAAAAGAACATTAGAGAAGCCTTTACCTTTAAATCGGGTAACTCCTCTTGGTTTGAACCAAAAGGGTTTTTTGAAGAGCTTTTGGCCTAAGGTAAGGATTCTAGGATGAAGAGAGGGATGTGGATAGATAAAATGTGAAAAGAATAGCCGAGCCAATGGATTGAGAAGTGTGGGAAAGGAGGTATAGGCGGGGGCCTTTTATAAGAGGAGAGGAGGGGCACTCTTGGAAAGTTATAAAATGTTACTTTATATTAAAATGAGTTTCAGATTTTAAAGGTCCCACATTGATATATTTCTAGGATAAGGTGATAAGGGTTCGAAATATACTCATAAAATAGGTCTTTGACAAGTGTAAGTCTTATATTTTTTATTATCTTTTCATTTTATTTAAATCGTTCATTAATGTGGTAATCGCTGCATCATCATGATGTCATAAATAATTTAATTTATTTAATGTCTAAAAATTATAAAACAAATAATATGATGTATTAAATCTTTTTATATTTCCAGTTAATATTTATAGTTTAAGAGATCATTTTCACAAACAAAAATAAAAATGTTTTACTCGGGTAATACATTCTTTAGTGATATTCTCCTTTCATTAAAAATAAAATGATAAAGTGTCACTTTCACCCAAAAGTGATTCCATGGGGTCCCAAAGTTTGGAACAAGGAATCCCATGGTTTTCCATGACACAAACAGTAGCATTAGGACACATTTTGGGGTCATTTTTTATTATTATGATATTATTTTATTATCCTTAACTACCTGATTACTAATTAATCACGATAATTAAAGATAATTATCGTCGTTGCTATTCATAATGTCCAAAAACAAAAGAGTCATAATTACATAATTTGGAACTTCTGATTCCAAATATGTAATCCATTTTACCAAATTACAAACATTGAAATTGCAATAATTAATTTAAAAATAATTCCCATTGTCAAAACAAATAGCGGGTGTTTTTGAAACAATATCTATGAAAAGTTTGGCACTTGTTTATGCCCAATTGCAAAGTGAAATTAATTATAATGACCACCATTGGATTAAATGGTAAAAATATATTCTAATTACACTTCAATACCAATTTAAAAGATAATCTAGCCATATAATTAAATTAGATGAAAAAACAGTTTTGATGTAAAATGCATTATTTTTTACTATTCATTAAAAAATCAACATTGTCAGAAAAATACCAAAAAATAATCCAAAGTAAATTTCAATGTCCCAATCATAAAGAATAAGTTTATTTTGAAAAATAGAGCTTATAAAATTGTCAAAAATATAGATTTAAAAATGGTTCGCCATCAAAAGGCGGTAAAACAATCTTTTAAAAATATTAGAAAATTATATGCTTAAGATAGGATTTATTCTCATTTTAAGTCTTTAAAACACTATCTAATTCCTAAATAGACATAGATAAGAATATATATTATTAATTACTTACTTGGGATGTTACACTTACCAATTCTCTCTATGAAATATAATAACTTTTTTTTATTAATCTATAAGGTTTCATAATTGTTCTATCAACCTGTGTTCTTTGTTTGTCTTCATTTAATCTCTCAAATGAACATATCTATACACAATGGAGATGGGATTAAGTATCATAGTTCTATACAAATAAAAGGGATTGAGATTCCATATTCATTAATTGGAATTAAAAAACCTTTATTAACTTAATCATTAATTATATATCACTATTGATCAACCAAACATACCCAACTTCTCTATGAACATATGTGGTCGTGGTTTATAGCAATACTTCAATGTACCCGACTTATGATATGAGTTAATAATAATATTATGTTTAAGTACCATCATACAAATTTTCATATATGAATATCCAAAGAAATATTAAATGTGAAATTGATTATAAAACCCATTTATTTTTAAATTAATACTATTTTTGATAGTTTTGTTGACACATAACACTAAACACAAATAACCACAAAATATTACTATTCAATTATGTCTATTATAACATATCAATTGAATTAGAGGGTTTAAACCAGGATGAATGTATTATGAATTAACTTTATATAGGTTATAATTAATAAAAATTTATTGATTTATTTTTAGAAAATAAACCTTAAATTTTTAGTAAATTCATTTGATTATGCAAACCCACATTTTTCTTAAACGATGATTTTTAGTGCTTTTTGTGAGAAAAAGTTATAAATAATTTGTTGACTATTATAAAATTTATTTCAAAAAATGTACTTAATTTTTTAAATCAACTTGTAAAATTCATCATGGAGTGAATTTTTATAATTATATAAAAAACTGATATTTTTAATGAATATTGAAAAATATTATTTTTTATTGAAAATTGTCTTTTTGTTCCAAGCATTTACAAAGTTACATTTTATTTTAAAAATATTTCAATGTAAAATTATTTATATAATATTATAAATAATCATATTAAAATCATTGGAATCATTATTTATGTGTAATTTGGAACAAAAGCTTTTTATGATTAATAAATGCATTTTTATGAAATAATCATTTTTCACCATATTTTGTTTTTTTATTTTTAATTTTTTTTCTAAAATATATAGAAATTTAATTTCAAAAAAGTATTAAATATTCTGAATAATTATTCTCAGAATTTGTAAATAATTCCTTTTTATTTTTGGATTTTGGATAGTAATTGTGATAAGTAGTTTCTCCTCGATAAGGTAAAATCAAATAATTAAGGATTAAAATAAAATGATAAGGTCAAAAAATAACTGTAACACTTGAATTTAATATATTTTATGTGTTATATTCAACCATACTAATCCAATATTAAAATTTATAGAATTTTTTTGTCATTTTTATTTGAAAATGGGTTATATATTATTTTAGTTAAAAAATGTCACTTTATTAGTTTTAAATTTATCTTATATGTTCATATAGGGATAAAATAATGTTTTGAATGAATATTTAAGTTTATTTTCCTAATAATTAATTTTTTTATGATATTAATTTATTATTTTTTTTTTGACAAAAGACTAATTCATTAATAACGAAGATCAGCAGAAGTACAAGCACAAAACCATGATGGGAAGTGATCAAGCCAGAGCAGATCGTCGTAAGGAGGGCCAACGGCTGCCAGGTGGTGAGCGACCTCGTTTCCTTCCCTTTTGATGAATGTAAAAATGCAGGATGTGAATCTTGGACAGAGAGAGTGAATAATCCAAGTGATGGATCCAAAAGATTGTAGCCCGCCATTGTTTAGATTGATGGCATTGATGATGGAAAGAATATCTGATTCGATGTGAATTGAGTACCATCCACGGTCTTTTGCAGAATTTAGCCCAGCGAGGATGGCAGAGGCTTCTGCAACAGAGGGCTCCCAAAGTGTGTGGCGTGATTCATCTTTGTATGCAATAATATGTCCATGGTTGTCCCAGGCCAGCATACCAAGTCCAAAAGGTCCATTCTTAGGGAGATATGCATCCACATTAATCTTAATAGTCCCTTTCGATGGAGGGAACCAATGTAGGGAGTGGGGAGGGGAGAAAAAATATTTGCTGCTCTGTGTGGTTCTGCCAACCTACAATCCAATATGATGCTCGGTCAACCCAAAATCTAGGGGGCCTAAGAAAAAGATTGAAAATGGCTTCGTTACGCCGGTCCCAGATAATCCAGGCCAAAATGCAAAGAGATCCAGCTTTAGCTGAGGAAAAGTAGGAACACCATCACATTATAAGAGAAGTAAGGTCCGAGGCAGCGTCCAGGTAAAGATCTGTGGAAGATCCCCAGCAATTCCAAACCTCCTGAGCCCCTGGGCATTGGATTAGAGCATGAAGAGGGGATTCTGGGACAGATGGGCAGAAAGGGCATGAATTGTCGTTTGAAAAGTGTCGGAAGGCAAGGAGGCTCTTGGTAGGGAGGATACAAGTGCACACCTGCCACCAGAAATAGCGGATCTTAGGGGGAACATTGAGATGATATTAATTTATTCTTAATTTTTTGTGATAAAATAATTGACTTACAAGCTTATGCATTACAGGCATAGTTCTTGTTCTAGCATTTTAAAAATAAAGTAAATAATTTGAAAAACTATAAAAGTAATTTTTTTAAGAAAGTAATAGTGTACCATGATTTTTATAGATATATATAATATATTAAGGATGTGGTAAATTTCCATATTATAATTACACTATTATCTTGATAACTTTAAAGTAAAATTAATTGAATATTTCCAAAAAATGACATTAATTATATTTTTTACTAAACAAAATTTAATTAAATGATTTTGAAGTACACAAAATCCTATTTTTATTAAATTGAATTAGATATGGTTTATATTTTAAACCATTTTCCATTTATGAGTCAATTTTCCTTTTATTGTAACTTTCTTTACCCCTCTAGAGTAAAAAAATTTGATATCATGGTAATTATCAAAAGGGAAAACTTGTGGTTAAAATAATGTGATAAGGGTGAAGAAATCACTTAAAACTACACAAATTTTATTTTGTTAGTGGATTTAAAATAATATAGATACAATATTTTAAATACATCGAATTCGATCCATGTTTAGTTGAAAATAAATTTAAAATGCTTTAGTACTTTAAATAATTCTATTAGTTCCCCTCCCCTCGCTTATAAAGGAGCACCTCCTATCCTCTCTTCCTCACAAATTTTGAGCATTGTATCTCAGAAAATACCTGACCAAGCCACTTTCTAAAATCATACCTAAATTTTTTAGGAAAAATTTTTGGAACAATATAATCTTTTTATGTCTAATAGTTGAAATAAGAGAAGGATGTCTAAAGAATAGGTATAGCTTTTACCTGATTATTTCAATTTTATTTCTTCTTATTCCTCATTAAAAAATAATACCAGTATTTAATATAAAAAATTAAGTATTTATCATATAATTATATGTTATTAAGTTATTTTATTAACCTTAGTCCATCTCCTTCTTTAATAAAAATATAAATTAACTCATTGTTCGTGTGTACGGGGTATTTGACCTTAAAAATCGATGTTGTCCATTTTCCAGAAAAACCTATTGTGGGTAGTTATATTTATGTATTTTATGTGTATATATGATATTCATTAAATAATTATCACTCTTGAAAGATAAAATATCATCTATTTTCTTTCATTTAAATCCATTGAAAAATTATAACGTTGTTCGTGTATACGTGTGTATTACCACCACCACAAAGCGATGTGATTTGAATTTCCTCATTACCTTACATGAATGGTAAATATAAGTGAATTTAAAGAGGTAATATGATATTTTTGATATAATAGTAATTATATTATGTTAAAATAAAACTTACCTATTTTCCCTCATTCTCATTAAAAAATTGGAACATTACTCATGTCTACATATGGCCTACCATGTCCTTGATTTTAACATAATTCATTTCACATAATAATAATTCATGTTTGGTTTTAAGAGTATAATTAAAGTTTATAAATTATAATTTTATAAATAATATTATTATGGATATTATCTAATAGTTACCTTTTCTCCATGGTCAACATACAAAAAAATTTTTGCAATTATAATCCAAAAATCCTAAAAAACCCGACATGAAATTAAAAAAGTAATTTATTAAATATTTCATTGAAATAAATGTTTAATTGATAAATTAATAAATATATATACGTTTTTAAAATAATAAAATATTTAATATAATTTTATTATACCAGATTTATTGGAAAAACATAGAAACTTTGGGGTTTCTTGTCTTGCATCCATTTGGATATTTTTGGTGTTTAAATGTGTTACCTTTAAGCATGGTTTCTTCCAAATCCTTTTTGATTATATGTAATTAAAAGGGAAGGATTAGAGAATGGGATTGATTAACTTAAGGATAAGAAATTTAAGACTACATAATTGGAACTTTAACTTTAATCTAAATGATTTCAAAGAGTCTTGTGTATAAGTTTGGTTCAAAATCTATGACTTAAACTGGATCTTATAGAATCCAAAAATATAATTTGATATTTTCACTATTTTTGGAATTAAAATAATGATGGATAACACCATAGAAATGGTTAATTTTTATCATTTTTCAAGGGTTTTAGTTGAGAATGATCTAAATTCACCCCTGACTGATAAATTTTTTCTTCCTACTCCACATAATGATATTAATATTATAGTTGACTATCAATAAATGCCTCCTTTTTTTAGGCATGCTATATTATTGGAAATTAAATCTCTGATTGTAGGAGGAATATTATTTTCTATTACCATCAGTTGAGTGTGCATGCAATGCATAATTATCAAATAAGTGGTATAATTTATGATCTAGTTAAAGGGGATTTGACTGACGACGCTATAAAGAATTATATTGGTGTTTCTCACCCTGATATTATAAACCCCCCTTTGTAATAAAATAATATAAATGATATAGGTTATTCTCATGAAAAAGGTTGACCGAATATTTATTTCCATATTTAGGAAAATTTATACATAGAAGGTTCTATTTTTATTGTTGTTATTTCTCCTCAGGATGGTACACTAACCACTCATATTGCTCAATTCATTCAAGATAAATCCATCAAATATTGGGATAACATAGAGGAGGTGAATCAAATGAATGACACTATTATTAATTTTAAGGATATTCTATCTAGGTACCTAGCTATTGATCACGTATCTGAGGATTTATATGATAGAAAAGTATCCATGGAATTCTCTACTTAAGATCACATGGATCTCAGCTTTTGGAAAGAGAATAAGATGATATATAATAGTAATCATAAGGGGAGGCTAATTTAGTTGAAGCCACATTATTTAAATTTAATTATGAAAGACCAATTCTAGTACACTGTAAATCAGTCTCTGTTCAAGTAAATCAGAATGTTTTAGCGCCTTTTTATAATTTCATTTCTTTAAGATCTTTTACAGCTTTTAAGTAATCCTTAGGGAGGGATAATATTGGTGAAGTATTATCTTCTATTTCACTTATTGTAATTTCATATCCTATTTAAAATAGATAACATGATCAGTCTGATTTATTAATAGCCCCTCTGGACCATGGATCCTCATTACACTATATTGTATCCTCTCTACCTTTAGTGAGGAAGGATATCTAAGAGGCTAAATCAGTTTTTTACTACTTTCAGAAATCTAAAGTTGGATTATGGAAATTCTCCTACTAGAAATATTGCAGGTGATGTATCTCAAAATAAATTTAAGTATTTGAAGATTGAATTCTCCCCTTTGAACCTTGGTGATTAGGTGTTAAGAGATGAACAATCTCTTATTGAGATCAAGGATCACTTAGGAACATTTTCTTTTCAAAGAAACATGGTTCACCATGTACTAGATCATATGGTAGGTATGAAAGATTGGAATGTTATGTTAAGTGATGTACCTCCTATTAGAATTCAATTTGTGAATTTATCTAAATTATTTGATAATGAAGATAGAGAAGCATCAATAATATGTTTTCCTGCTGGTACTTGTAAAGAGAATATAAAAATTAACTTAAGTAATCATACTACATTTAAACTATTAGAATCTATGTGTGGGGAGGATGATGCACAAAAAAGTGTTAGAGAACCTATAATTGATGAGATGAAGGGATATATACATTTCAGAATTCCATATGATGGTTGTGGGCCACGAATGGACGTCAAGACTTGGAGAAGGGGTAGTCACCATCATGGAAGGGACATACACACTTCTTTTAATAGTATACACAGTAACTCTTGAGTTGATTGAGGTGATTTTTTTCATTTTGTAGGTATTGGAATTTGTTGTTTTTTTGTTCCTCTTATCTTATATATCATTACTTATTTATATTAATAAAATGGGCCTTTTTCTCTACTTTTTTAGAAAAAATAGAATTCTTGATCTTTAGGTAAGCAATATCGTCTCAATTCCCCATCAGTAAGGAATGTTTTATTGTTTGAAAACTAATTTTATTCTATATGGTGTATATATAAATCTATAAATTATGTTTTTAATCATTCAAACTCAATGGTATTCTATGTTATAATTTGTTTTACATCATCTAAAGGGTTTTTATTTGAATGTTTGCAATGTGGTAAGGTATTTCATAACCCATTTTTTTCATTGGGTTATATTACCTATTTATTGTATATGTTGTTCCAAGACTATGTGTTTAATGACCTATAATTCGTTTATGTAGTATTTACACTTTTTATTCTTGTTTTAGATTTTTTAAAACATAATTACTCAATTGATTACCTCTCAATTCAATGATATGATCATTTTATGGGTTATTCATCTCAATTTTTCAATAATTGTTACATATGTTTTTGTTATTAATTTATCTTCATTTATTTGGTGAATAAAATTCCCCTCCAAAAAGTTAAATCATTAATCCCCTTCTTTTCATGATATTTAATGTTTCAATTAAAGATAATATTTCTTCAGTATTTCCATTCAAAAGTTACCAATGTGCTAATTGTTTATGTTTTTGTCCTACTTTGATCTAGATTTTTTATGTTTGAATTTTAATTAAGGAAATTATATGTTATTTATTTAATAACCCCGCTTATATTTTATTCCCCTTTACATTTTTCTATGATTTTTTAGTACCCTTTTCCCTCAGTAGTAATAAAAATGCTTCAAAAACAATTATGAAAATTTAACCTTATTTCTCTTATTTTTATTAGAAAAACTTTTTGTTCCATATACATGTTTTCAAAATTGTTTTGAAGAATATTTTTAACTATTCATCAATGATTTTTTAAATTCATTATTACCCATGTTTTAATTTTTATGAAATGTACTTAAAATAACCTTCTAAAAGTTTTCTTCACACGATAATTTTGATCAAAAGTGTCAGTATAATCATTTTTTTAATGATTATGGAATAAATAAAATTTCCCACAACCATGAATAATAAACTATTTGAATATTACTTTAAAATATTCAATGGATATTTTAAATAGAAAAATTTTACTAATATTTTAAAAAAATTAAATTTTTAAAAGTGATTTCCAAAGTGGAAAGATTATACTCCTCGATAATATTTTTAATGGAATTTCATGGTATTTATATTAACCGACAACATAAACCCTTAATGTTACTTATTATAGATTTCAGATATGTTATAATGATACTATACTAATTCTTTATCTGGATGGATTATGATTATTTCAATGGGATTGTCATAGAATTTTTTCCTTTTCCGTGAGTAAATCAAGCAATGAAAGAACGATGGTTATTTATATGTTGAATAATGAAATAATTCATATGTTATGATTTTTTATGGTTCTTAGAAACTATTTATGATTATGGGTGATCATGATATATCTCATGATGATAGGTGAGCCTGATAAAGCTCTCTAATGCATTTAATACAGGGATAAAGTTAATTAATTATAGGTTTCACTTAAGAGATTATTGGAATTTACAATGCATGATATTCCATTTATTGAAGTGATTATAAGATTGTAATATAAATGATGTTCCATGATAAAAATATGTTTTCTTTGTACATTCATCAAGTTATAAATTATCCTTTTCATTAGGATTTTTTCCATAGGGATCATTATTTTTTATTTATATAACTCATGTATTTTGTTTTGGGTTTATTATATTTATCATGAATTGTGATCCAGGTTTTTCTGCATATGAATTCACATATTTTATTATCATTAATTTTGACTATTCCATCATATCATTATTATAATATAATTCCCACTGATGAAATCAAATTTTTAATGCTTTAATTTTCAATTACTAATAATTTGACCTCACCCTTATTGTGTTTTCCATTTTACTAGGTTAGGAAGACTTATGTTAAAATATTTATGTCTATAATCTCTTTATCTGTGAATAATTTTATGGGGGTTTTTTAATAATTGTTATTAAATAATAAATACTGGGTTTTGTAAGAATTTTTGTCGCATGTGTACATTGGTATTGTCATGTAAGAGTTTTTCCTAATTCTCAAAAACTCTAAACCTAAAAGGTTATTGGTTATTTAAATTATTAAATATTTTATTTTGATTTTATATATTTTTTATGGATATAATTGGGTCAATTTTATTGGTATCAAATCCATAAATTTATTGACTATTTTATAAGCACCGGATTTGGGAGTGGAATTTTGTGATGTTTATAGTAGGTATATGAGTAGTGTTTAAATAAATTTAAAGATTAAGAGGTTTTAATATGAGGTAATTTAAGACTAATAGATACCATAATGGGATTATAGGTTTATGATTAATAATATGATCAATGTAATAGAAAACCATTTAATGTTTTAGGTGATGAGGATTTTATGGTGATTAATGACATTTTGGACACATTTTATTGGGTTGTGGTATATGAAGTCATTAGTTTTAACATGAAGGATTATTTTATAAGAATGCTATTTAATTTTAGGGGATATAAACTGAAAGTTATTAAAACCCATTGAGGTTAATACATTCATTAATGTTTTATTTATTTAGGTTATTGGTGATTTGGTGTTATTTATTTTTGAAGTGATATACATTGAACATATATTTTTATTATCTAATTTTGTAGGTTTATGTATTACTTATTCATATAAATGTTTTTATATTTGGGATATTACCTTACATTGTGAAAAAAATTTCTGTTTTGGTTAACATATAAAGAAAAGAATAATACATTTTATTCTTTTATTAATTATGTGATCTATTATAAATTAATTTTAGTTATTTGGCCATGTAAAAAACATCTTAAATACTCATAATATTGAGAAATTTATAATATTATGGTTTAAATTTATTAATAAGTGAAATTATACTTTTCAAATAGGTATATTTTCTTATTTTCTTAGTCTATATATTAAAATAATTACTTAACTCTAGAAAAATAATATTGAAATAAAAACTCCATCTTATTTCCATCATTTTTAATTAATTGATTGACTTTTTCACACTACATTGGTTTATGGTTTTGTGGTCATTTTACTTTTCCTGATCATTCACTTTATTTTGATCAATTTTATCCTCACACAATATAATTATTTTAAAATTAAATTTTCTTTCTCCATATGCATATATTCACTTCACACTAATTCTATAAAATTCAGAAACCTAGTTATGTGTTATTCCATATTCTGTTCATTTTTCCCTTTCCCTCAATCAAAGTGGAGTTTTTATAAAACATGATTGCAATGTGTGTTTTTGCAAAGGTATATGAAATTTCATACCATTCACTAGCAAGATAAAGTTCAAATTTAGAAGAATCAATTTATTAAAGGGAGAAAATGTAATACCTCTATATTTTGAATATATTATTATGTTTAATATTGTTCATTACACATAATATAGAGCTTCAGTAACCCAAAAATATTATTATTCAAATATGGTTTTTTAGCATAAGAGTTGAATTGGTGGAATTTAATAGAAATAAAAACATTATGAATAATATGTATAGATATTTCCCTCAATAAAAATTAATTTATTAAATATTAATAAATGAATATTAAATTTTTATTAAATTAATTTATTGCAACAAAATCATATTTTTCTTCAAAAATAAAATTTATTTATTTTTGTGAGAAAATATTTTTCTTAATTTTTCCACCATTTAGAAAATTTATTTAATGAAATTAACATCCTTTTCATAATAAAAAATATAAAATTAGCTTATAAATAATTTTATACAATTTTTTGAAAAACGTCATTTTTTAATTTATAGTGAAAAATAATTTGTTTATTGAAAGCTTTATTTTGTTTCAAGAATGTAACAAGATCCATATTATTTTACAATTATTTAAAATTAACTATAGTTATATTTTGTATTATTAATCTAATTAAGTTCATTATATTTAATTTTATAGTTTATTTTATTATAAAAACTTTATATAGTTCAGAAATACATTTTTCTGAAAAAACTAATTTTTGTGATGTTTGACAATTTTTTTTTAAAATTAATTTATGAAACTTATATGAGTTTAATTTTATAAAATTAGTTCCATATTTATAATCATTGGTTTTAAATTTGGCAAATAGGACCCTTATCCATTATAAATAGTAATCATGGTAAATATTTTCACCTCGGTAAGGGTAAATCAGGTAATTAAGGTTAAAAATAATATTATAAGGACTTAAAATTACCCTAAAAATTACATTAATCTATTAGATGTTTTCAGTTTGACTATCTTCATCAATGATTCTAATTTATAGAAATTTTGTGAAATTTTTCCCTGAAAATTACTTATATACTATCTTATGTAAAGAAAAAAATATCACTCTCTTGATTTTAAATTTCAATTTTATGTTCACATAGGGATTGGAATAATTTTTTAGTGAATAATAAAGGATATTTTAATAATAATGAAATTAGTTATATGATAGTAATTTATTTCTATTTTCATAGATGAAATAATTAATTTAAATGCTTCAGCAATGCTGGCAAAGCACTTGTGTATGCAACAAAAAATTCAAATGAATTATTTGAAGATAAATAAAATTATTTTTCTATTTATAGTGGTAAAAAAAATTTATAGATATATATAACATTTTATGTATTTTTTAAAGTATATATTTTAATTCTTTTCTTAACATTATAACATTAAATTCAAAGTAAATGAATAGATATAGGAATTACATTAATTATATTTTATAGTAAACCATATTTTATTAAATGATACGAAAATCATAAAAGTAAACTATTTCACCATGTTAATGTTATATGGTTTAAAATAGCATCCATAGACGATTTAGGGATCATTATTCATTTTATAGTAAATTTATTGACCCATAAAGAGTAACATTTTTTGATATAGGGGTATTCATTAAAAGGGTTATAGGTGGATAAAAAAGTGATAAGGGTAAAAAAATAAACTAAAATTTTCAAAATTTCATTGTATGACATGGTTTAAAATTATACTCATAATATATTATAAAATGTTCAATTTGCCAATTTTTTCACTTTTCCATGAAAATTAATTTATATTAGTTAAATACTTTAATAAATTCCAAGAGTATCCCTCCCCTCACTTATAAAGGGAAACCTCCTATATTATATTTCACACATGTTTGGAGAAATATAGCTTAAAATATCCCTACCAAAATATGTTAATAAAATTCCTCCCCACATTTTGGAGGTCTTATTTATGGAATAATAACATCCTTATAGGTATTAAGGTGAAAATCAAAGGAGGTCGTTTTGTGAAGACGTGTAGATTTTAAAAAATTTTATAGATATTATTTATTCTTCTATCACCTCAAAAATTATTCAAAATATTTTGATATAATAACATAAGTATCTCTCATATTATGATATTTTAATCTACTAATGACTTAATCTTAATCCATATACTTCTTCCATAAAATGGTAAATGAACTCATTGTTCATGTGTAAGGAGAACAATCTCCTTATGAAATGATGTATTTCATTTTCCATCACAACCAGTTATGGATTGTTATAATTTTGGATTTAATGAATATATATGATATTTTTGACATAATTATCATTCTATAAAGATAATATATCATCTATTTTCTTAACATTTAATTCATTGAAAATTGATATCATCATTCATTCATACATGTGAATTCCCACCTCCACGAAGTGATGTGATTAATTTTTCTTCAACATCTCATATAGAAGGTAAATATGTATTTAAATTGGTAACATGATATTTATGATTTAATAATATTTTTTTAAATATAAAATAACACTTACCTTCTCTCCCTATTGTTTGTTGAGTAATGGAAGCATTACTCATGTATACAAAAACCTACCCTCTCTATGATTGTAATGTAATTAGTTTATCATAACCATCACTAATGGTTGGATTTAGATGTATAATTATTGTATAAAAAAACTATTACATTATTATTTTTTATCTAAAATAATGGAACAATTACCTCTTTGACAATGGTCAACATACCAAATTCATTTTTCAATACTGAACCAAAAATCCTCAAAACATCAAACATGGACTTAACCAAATAGGTAATTAAATATTTAATTGAAAAAAAAATAAATAAATAGTTTATTGTTAAATTAATAAAACTATATAAGTTTATTAAATATGTAAATAATTAACATAAGTTTACTAAAAGTGAGTTAATGAATATACATAGAATGTTTGGACTTGAGGTAATGGAATTCACCACAATATTCCTTTATTGTGGAATTTTTTAATGTTATACATATAATTCTATTTCATATGGTGTATATATATCCCTTCTATTTTTTATATTAAAATAATTTATACTTTTTGTTATTTTAAGTCAAAAATTATTTTACTTCATCCAAGGGGTTTTGATTCAAATGATACCAAAGTTATAAGAGATTTCATAACTCAATATCTTTATATTTGGTTATATTACCTCTTCATAGTCTATGTTATATTTTGATTATATATGTAATGGATTCTGATTATTTTATGTTGTACTTACACTTTTATTTATTTATCTAAAGTTGTTACACACAATTCCTCCATTTATTACTTCGAAATTCAATGATATGATTTTTGTAAGGATTATTCATCTAAAATTTTCTTTCCTTAGGATAATCATTTAGGTTATACACCTGTATTTTTTTATGATGTGTATATATAGACCCTATGAAATTTTATTTCATTAATATCCTAATTTTTTTAATGTTAAAATTTCCATTTAATGTTATTCTTTCTTGGGGATTATGATTGAAAAGTTACAAATGTGAAAAGGGGTTCGTGTTTTTATCCCATTTTAATCAAGATTATTTATGATTAGATTTACATTAAGGAAATTATATGATCCTTCTTTAATAAAACAATTTATTTTTACATCCCATATTTATATTTCTATTATTTTAATTTTTTAGTTCAATTTTTCTCTCTTTGGTACTCAAAATTGTTCAATTGTTTTTTGAATATACAACCTTATTTCTCCTCTTTCAGTCTGTAAAATTTTTTCATCCTCATCTATGTTATAAAGTAATTTCAATAATGTTTTTGACCATTCATAAATGTGTATTTAAATTATCTTTTACCTATGTTTCACTTTTTACTAAAAGTTCTAAAAATAATATTCTTTTCAATTTATAGGCATGGTTATTTTTAAAAAAGGTTTCGATTGAATCATTGTTTTAATGATTATGGAATGGATATAATTTCATTCCATAATTATCACTCAATGATTGAAAGCATACTTTATAAGTTTATGAGGTTTTATTCCAATAAATTTATTAACTAATATTATATAATTATTTCGTTTTTAAAATTGAATTTCATATTATAAAGTGTTATTTCCCCAAGAATATTTTTATTTACCATTAAATTGTATTTCTATTCATCAATTACATCATCCTTTTATGTTACTTATTCTTAACTGGGGATATGTTGAAATAATAAATTCATTATTATTTATTTTAATGGATTATAAATCTTTCATTTATATTTTCATGGAACCCATTTCTTTTCCACACGTAAATCAAGCTATGAAACAACAATGGTTATTGTTATGTTGAAAAATTAAATCATTCATGTGTTATTATTATGTTATATCTCTTGGATACTTTTCTAATTAAGGGTGTATCAGATATAGAGCATGATTATGGGTGAAACCAATATATCTCATGATGATGGGTGATCCTAGTATATCTCTCCAACGCATTGAGTAAAGGTATAGAGTTAACCGATTATAGGTTTCTCCAAAAAAATATTATATTTTATGGGGGTAGGATATAAAATTTATATGAGTTATTGTAAGAGTGATATGAATATTATTTTCCCACTTACCAACATGTTTTCTTTATTCTATCATCATTCTAAAATGTATACATTTCTCATGGATTTCTTTTTCTTAGATCAGGATTGTTTAATTTTATGACTCGGGCCTTATGTTAAAAATTTATTCCATTTCTCATGAATTTTGATTGATTTTTTAATGGGTATGAAGTCACTTATGTTATTACCATGAATTTTTATTGTTTTATCATATCCTTCTGCTAGTCTTATGCTCACTGATGCCATTCAATTATTAATTCTTCTATTTACTCTTACTGGGTGTTTGAGCACCCCCTTATTATGTTTTGAATTTTCCTAGATTATGATGATTCATCTTAGATGATATATATATATATATATATATCATGAAAGGTTTCATTTTTGAATAATTTTATAGGATATGTTGAAAATATATTATGAAATAATAAAAGGTGGGTTTTATAGGAAAAATAATCACTTGAAGACATTAGAATTTCCATGTATGATTTTTCATAATTCAACAGAACTCTAAACCTAAAAGGTCCTTCAGTATGTAAATGTGGCAATATTTTAGTTTTATGTTTTATGTTTCGGATGTAAAAAATGGGCCATGTTTATTTATATCTAATCCATCAATGTAAAGATTATTTTTTCAATAATGGATTTGCGTGTACGAGTTTAGGGTTATTATTTTCATTCAATAATTTCAATTTATCATAACCTCCTCTATAGTAGATTACCAAGTGTT
Source organism: Viscum album (assembly GCA_963277665.1). Classification (NCBI taxonomy): domain Eukaryota; kingdom Viridiplantae; phylum Streptophyta; class Magnoliopsida; order Santalales; family Viscaceae; genus Viscum; species Viscum album. Next base: position 1,542,467,510 of record OY728153.1, on the reverse strand, counting down.
AAATTCATGATATAAATACTCATCTACTTATGGGAATCAATCACCTGATTTTCCAACATACTCTTTTCCCAAACAAATAATTTTATCCCACCATAGAACATATATTCAAGTATATTATCATTTCACATCAATGATATCACCATTATGGAGAATTAATTTATACTTTAAATATGAAAAATAATCTCTTCATATTTCCACATTGATGTTACACATAATTATTATTATTATTTTACAATATATTTAATATATATTCTGGGCAAACAAAAACCATGTGAACAAAAGTAAAAATTTGTTGATTCTAGGGAAACGAATTTAACAGTCTCCCACTTTACTAGAGCCATTTTATTACTCTCTTATTTTTTATCACATGTTAATCATTCGTCTATTTTAATGGATATACAAAAATTATCCTATAATTTTTTAACTTGGATAGGTTTGGTCTTCCCATATATCTTTATAGAATTTATACTAATCGTGGCCTTACTAACTCGAGATAATGTATCAAGTAGTGAAAACCGTGAGTATTAAAAATTCATTCCATTCATATAATCAGTTAATACCATAGTCAAATATTATTATAAAAGTTATAATACTCTTACAGTTAGTATAAGACAAAATTTAAATAGGTTATTTCAAAAACACTTCTCAAGTTTCATCTAAAGACACAAAATACATAGTTATTATATATAGGGAAACCACAAGATATAATAAGATTTTCTTTCATAAAAACATAGCCTTATTATGATACTAAATGAAAATATTCTTAAGGAAGAATAGTTTTATATCCCCATATCCACTAGTATTAATATTTCTATATTTAAAATTAAATCACCAAAATATACTTTCTAAGGTACTATTTTATAGTTTAAACTATATATATGTTTAGTAATTTGGTTTTTTTATATATTTCCATTGTAAATTATGTATTGAAAATTTCAAACACAAATACATATCATGTCATATGAGATAGATTCCAAGAACTTAGTCCTCTAAAATTCAATTAACAATCTTTTCCTTTTATGAGAGATTAAATGACATGTGACATAGATAAACACTCAATTAATAATTGTTTCATATAGTACATCTTCAATATCTTGTCAACATCTACACTATTACTAGATTCAATAACCCATATATCAATATCAATAGATCCAAATACCTAAAACCTTGGTTATTACTTTCAGTAATAATTGTATAAATAAATTCCTTGATTTTAGAAATAGATAAGACTATGTAATTGTTTTCTAGATGTTATCAATATATAGATATTTTCACATAATGGGAAATCAATTAGAATTTTGTAGATACAATTGAATTAAAATTTATAAATGAATATTCTATAATAACTATGATTTATACTATATAATAATTTATTTTTGTAACTTTTATATCATTATTATCATTTATTAGTGTCTCTAATCTTAATTTTGTGCTATAGAAACTTATTCCAAAGGCTCTATTTTATGTAAACTATCCTTGACATCCAATTTCACAATATAATTATTATATAAATTATCTATGATAAGTAGAATTGAAATTTATTTAGCATGATGATTAGTATAAAGGTTTTATCATAGACTATGTCTAGGAATTAGTTAGGCCTTTCAATAATCAATCATAATTCATTGGTATATTCTTGACAATCCATATATTATTTTATTCTTTATTACCCACTAAAAGTATCAAATCAAGAAAAACACTAAAAAATAGAATCCATAAAATTTGGCACATTGAATACTTCAATGAATTAAAATCTGAATATTAAATATCATCCTATTAACAAATACAACATCTTTTTATGATTCATTACTCTTAAGAATAATATATTACCCTCCATTGTGAATACTAAAAGTTATTGCCCTAAGGGCCACCCACTGGTTATACCATTCTGCTATATAGGGGAACTAGGTGAGGTTTTATCCCTACTAAGTTTGATTTATTTCCTAGATGGGGAGAATTTACTTTTTGGGTTGCTGGGACAACTGAGGAAATATTAAATGATAAAAAAATTCACATTTTTTATCTTACCTAAGAATTAATATCACCCTATAATCCTTTATGAAGCCTAAGTTCAAAATTAGATGGCACTGAATTTACAAAGGTACCTTGGGCTTAACTCTCCTATATAATATGTTTCTCCAGAGAAAATCTTCTTACTAAGCTATAGTCAGTTCAACTATTCATATGTCAACCCTTGTACATATCGAACACCAACATCATCGATGTCTATCCGTCCCCCACAATTACATATAGATATTTTACCCCTCTGAAAAAAATTAGGTCATCTATTAATCATAATTCTCTTATATGAGGTTTTATATAGGTTATAACCATTAATTTTTATAGGTTTATTTTGGATGGAAGCTCCTAAAATTATCCTGTATCTATGATGGTTTGGTGTGAACATCATGAAAATTATTATACACCTAATTTTATATGCACATAGTCACTTGTTTTCTAGCTATAGTTACTTTAGAGTGTTTAATGGTTGAAGGGATGGGGTTTTAGGCTCATCTCACATCTATGAGTCAATTCATGCCCACTCATAGAGTCTATGATATATTTATGATTTTTTATTGAGTCCTTCTCAAATATATATGGGGAACTGGTTTTCAATGTGCTAATGATCTGATTTAAAACATGTGTATATGTAAACATATGTGTGCATTAGGGGTTCTACATAATTATTTTATAATTTAGTGGTTATTTGGTTCAAGCCCATATAATTTTTCACTCTAGAGTTTAATATCATCTAGGGGTAGTTATTGAATAGTTTGGATTTAGAATAAAATAAATGTCATTCATGTATTATGATAAGTATAATCAAAACCAATATAGTTCTAGTTATATAGTTTATTATCATATATGAGGATCGTTATATAAATTTTAGCGTCATATGATAATGACATGTACTATATAGTTTAGATTCATATAGCTAGGAAAGTAAGGATATTTCTATGATTCATCTCAATTATTCTAAATAAATTATCATCTAATCCTCTAATCCCATGTAATTTATTCTTTATATGATAAATAGTAGAAAATTTATCAATCATAATTCGTTGGAGCACACAACATGGGGTTGAGTGGATATTACACATGAGGTGGTCAGATGGGATTCTTGTGTCATGAAAGGGGAGACAAAAGGAGACTGAGAGGTGTTGAACATTGGTGTTTCCCATTGAGGTAATGTTAGGGATTATACCTTGTAGGAGAGCCATAAATATAATGCACGATTCATTGATGGAGATATTGGTACGTGTCCATCAATTAAAATACCAAGAGTATTATATCAAACCAAATTAATTATGTGGATAATGTAGATGTATATTACTATTTTAGGTTTGAATAGTTTGATGGTAACTAAAAATGAGAAGGTATGATTGGGATTTACACTAAATATTAGTCCCCTAAAATATACCTTTTCTATAATGGGGGCTATAATAAGAGATTGAGTTGGGATTACGCGTGAGCTATCCAGTGATCCCTAGCATGGTAAGTGAATCCAGTGATGGAAAAAAGTATTGGGGACATGAAATGTTGGGGATTATATCTAAGAATGGAACATATATTCACCCAAACAAATGAAATGGGATAAGGTATATTATGGTGGTGAGAAAATTATTTATAATCTAGGAATTTTGGGACACCTACAGAGGTAACTCGACTCTAAGAATTTTGGGGATCCAATAAATTAATCTCAACTCATGAATTTTCCAATTACTAAGAGGATAATCTTGACTAAAGGTATCTTGGGTAGGGTTTGGTGTTCAATAAAAGATCCTAGTTGAATTGGTTCATAGGTATAAGATTGGTGGAAATATGTTTTCCTTATTGAGGGCATGCACGAAGCTTTACCCGAGTATGGGGGGACATGTGAAGGTTCTGGGAAAGTTAGTTATCCCTGTTATGGGTGACTAGGTGAAGGACCTATGAAATATAGTTCTCACAATTATGGGATCTAAAGTAAAGGACTAGGTAAAATTGGTTCAACCTAGTATGGGTGCCATTGTGAAGGACCTATAAAAACAATTTTTCCTAAGTATCAATATGTTGGTTAGGGATCTAGACAATGTAGTTCTCCTTTCTAGGTTCACCAAGGTGAAATATCTAGAAAAAATAGTTAAACCTAATATGGGTTCCATGGTGTTACACCCATGTTTGGGAACTAATGTGGTTATCCCAAGTGTGGGAATTAATTTAGTTTATGCAAGTGTGGGTGCTAAGGTTGTTCACCCCAGTTTGGGAACCAATGTGTCTCTCTTATGTATGGGTGCCTACGAGATGGGCCTGGAAAAATTATTTCTCCATAGTATGGGTGATAAGGTTGTTCTCCCATGTGTTGAAACGAAGTTAGTTCTCCCATTATTTTCATTGATAAAAATTCATTCCACACACTTTTTAATCTGACCCATGATACTATCCTCATATTGAAAACACATGTTGATTTTGAGTAAAAATGTTTCCTTATGATTGAAGATGGATAATATTGGATTTCCATGAGACAAAAAACTACTCACATGATTAGGGATGAATATTCCTCATAAAAATTTCCTAATATTGTAGTTAAGTGGTGAAAAACTTCCTCCAAAACATTGTCGTAAATTTTACAAATTGCTGATAAAAATGAGTTGCTGCCTTAAAAACCATTTTTATGGTATTCTAGGAAATTTTTATTTTTAAGCATAAAACACCCTAAAATTGAATATAATGCATAGTATGGGTGAATATTTCTATTTTTAGGCTTTAATTTGACTGCTTGTAGGGCCCAATCAGACTTAATAATCAAAAGTAACGGCCATTTGAAGTCAGGCTTCATTTAAGACTAAATAATAATTTTAGAAGTATAATGTCCCACATAGTGATTTTATCTAAATTAATAATGATTCTATAAGTTCATGGATTTTATTAGTTTATGTATTTATTCAATTTTCAAATCAAATCAGTTCACATATCTAATCATTTTTCATGTGCACTCCTTTCTCTCACAGTGATCCATTTTTTTTTATTATATGAGGCATTGGATGATGGTATCCTACATAAAAAAGTTTTTTATGGCCCAAGGTGTCATTTTATGACCCCCTCATGATAAATAGGTTACTTTTTAAATCTCTTATGTGACCAACCCTTTGTGAGAATACTATGTATAAAACCTATATGGCCACCCTCCTTCACAAACCGCTATGCGGCCATCTAATTTTATGAGGTTGAATATTTTGGGAATGTAGTTATACACCACTTATTATAAATACTGAAACCCACATCGATAAAAACAATGATAGGTGGGATTGAGAAGAAAGTAAAAAAAAAAGTGGGATGACTCCCTAGGTCTTGGATTAGATTCACTCCACCAGAACCACTCAAGTAAATGTATCGAGTTTCACATCAAGTAGGGCCATTATAAAGTAATCCCATGAATTAGCTCTATAAGAGAATCCTTCCACAAGGTAATCATTTCAAAAAAAATTATATCATATGTGATCCCATTGTCTTTTTTATACAATTTTTCATTTTATTCCCTACCGCATAATAAAGGAGTCACATCACGAAGTACTATGTGGCCAGTCCTCTTCATCCAGTCCTATATGATTAACAATATATGTATATTCTAGGAAAACCCCCTATGAGGAGATCCAATGAAAATTCCCCTATGGGAAAAACACAATGTTGATGTACTATGTGGATATTCATTTGAATTCCCTTATTCATCCATCCCTATACCAAAAATGTTATGCCACCAACCCTATTAACCCATTGGTGAAATCCTTAACACCTGTTGGATTACTCCATGGGGTTTCTGTCCCCATACCCCAGTATAAGATTAGTGTCAGAATTTGGTCCCAATCCTCCATCCCATTCCCTTATCTATCATTATAGAACCTGTAACAACCCAGACCCGGCCAGCCACCTGAACAGTGCCGAACAGGTCGGGTGTTACGACCTTAGGCGCACCTACGCTGAACGCCAAAGGCTGCCGACTAGCAGCGAGGGTCTATTAGATATAGTGGGGAGGATATACCCTCTCAGAGGATTATAATAAGGGTATTGGTCCAAGTATAACAGTAAAGATGCAGAAGAAATAAATGACTTTGCAAACTCGAACCAGACCCGCATAGCGGAAGCACATTCAATAACAATAAACAGCAGAAGAAATATAAAAACAACAGCAGGGGAAAGTAAATAGAACATCATGCCAGCAATCAACTGCAATAACTGCTAAAACAACCAATCACGCATCCAAGAAAGTCATACAAATCAAAGTATATATATAATGGTGCCAATGGATAACTAGCAGTAGCTACAATACAAAGTAAACATGCTGGTGAAAGAAAAAGAATACTAAACAAGTAACTCCAGTATGGCACGACCTCATGGTCCATGCCAGTATCTATGTCAACAGCACTAAAGTCCAGCTCATGAGGCTGACCCTCTACCTGCACGCAATTTCATAAAGTCTACACACATCCCGAAGGGCCCGTGTAGGGTGTGAGACAAGTCTCAGTAGGATACCACCCAGAGGTTCATACCTAATATAAGTGTTTAGGAAGAAACTCTTATATAAGAAAAATAGTAAACACTGCAATGCCCAAAAGTAAAAAAATACTTCACTGGTGCTCAGTAGCCACCAGGAAGTGTCACCTGCTTTGGCCAATGCCGGAATCTCTGGTCGGTAGCCCGGCACCTCGTGCCACCTAACACCATGTGTCTCAAGTATCGACGTCCCAAAGGCCCGCCCAACAGTCTTAACCCATCTCGAAAGCTCAGCCTGCCCATGGCACAACATCCGGAGGAACAGCGATACCTATCCTCAAAAGATAACCGGAGGGACAGTGATGTATGCCCTCAAATCACAGCGAGCCTCTGCCCCCAACCTGACCGCCTCAAAGCTCTCTCCCGAAGGCTCCTCACCTTCCATGTGACTTTCTATGGAAAGCACCCCTAAACCAAAATACCTAATCGCATCTACTAGGGGCCTCTACCCAGAGAGTGGTCGTACCACCTCATCTCGAAGTCTGTCTGTGTGCACACTACTCAAAAGTACCCGGTGAGCAGTAATCACCTCAGTATGTCCCAAGCCACAACACTTCTGACACCTCATGTCCCTGAAAGCCTATCGCTCAAGTATGATGGTCTCGCCATCCAAGTAACCTTGGTTAATCCCATCCTGACAGTCTGATTGCCTCAACCAACATCCATAACGCCCAATCCCATGGTAGCAACCACCCAAAGTAACCCGAGCCAAATCCCCAACCCATGATCCTCATCACTCAACAAATATCTGGTCCACGCCCAACAAAAACGAGCAGTTCAACACAGATAATATCACACATTGCATAACTATTCTCAAGCATTACTTGAAATAAGCAATTAATAATCTATTAATTACACTAACTTACGCCAAACCATACCAGTACCTAAGGTCTTAATTTCCTTAAACAGTTAATAGCATGTTATAACAAATCAAACTCAGCAGTTTAATCTAATAGCAACTAAAGCAGTCTAAAATCAGCAGTTTAAATACTGGACCAAAACATACGCATTTCGGAACCCCCATCCGAATTGCCCCAAATAATCCATGACCTCTCACCCGGCCTTACTCTAGCACAACAAGGGTCAGGGAATACCCAGAGGCATCCCTCAATGTAGATAATTAATTAAAAACAAATAAACAGGTTTTTTCTCAACACCTGATGTCGCACCCGGAGGTCGTAACCCCAATCTATCTACGAAAACACGAAAGAAGGTATGCACCACCCACCTCGTACTTGTACGATGACACTCCATTGATTTCAGCCTCTGAATCAGACTAAATCACAGCAGATCTGCGTTTCCATCAAATCTGGCAATTCCGTTTGGATGGAATCTTATCAAGAATACGAGGCGAAGAGATGAAATTGAGTCTATGGAATGGGACGAGTTCAAGAACCTGTTTTTCAGTAAGTACTTCCCTCGTATTCTTCGAACAAATATGGAAATGGAGTTTCTTGAGCTGAAGCAGAAGGATGATGAATCTGTTGGTATATACGAAGTGAATTTTACAAGACTTTCAAGGTATGCATCTGGCATTATCATCCAACCTGAAAGTAAAGTTGATCGATTTTTCAGTGGCTTAAAACCAAGTCTTCGAAGGGCATTAGATATAAGAGACTTCAGTAGCTATGAAGAAATTGTGTGTTGTGATATCAAGGTAGAAATGGACGTTGGTGTTACTTATCCATCTCATAGTTTTGACAAGAAACGAAAGATGGAGTTCAAGGAGAAATCTCAGAATAATGGTGAAAAAAAGATGAATGTTTCCTTATGCTCAAAGTGTGGAAAGAAGCATGGTGGAGATTGTCTTAAAGGGACAAGTAAATGTTTCAAATGTGGAAAGGAAGGTCATCGGGCATTTGAATGCCATAATGATGGGAAGAAGATGTCTAATGATGCAAACAAAGGAAGAGATACACAGAATGAACCTACTAAACTTCAATGCTTCAAGTGAAAGGAAATGGGACATTATGCTAATAAATTCCCTAATCCAAGGGTTAGTGGTGATCGACATGAGCAACCGCTTAAGGCAAAGGACAAAGGGAAGTCACGTGTGATCCCTATTGGAGATGTTGAATATGACAACAATGTGGTGGAATGATTAAGTGTTTATGTAATGGGATTCCAAAATAATTTTGTATATAGTATCGTGGAATATTGGAATATTTATGTATTGGTATATTGTGGTTTTCAATGGTACCGGTAACCATGGAATGTGATTGAGATATTTTTGGAAAAAAAAGATGATATGCGCATAATGAAGGGATAAAGAGAAAATGAAATGTTTGACAGTATTAATGAGCTCATGATTAATATAAGGACTAAGTGATATCATGGTTTGAGTATATATAATTTTAGGGATTTTGGTATGTGGAAGGTGTTAGCTTTTAAATGCATTCATGTTTTCACTAAGGTTCAATGGGTATTCAAGAGAGTACAAGATTAAGGCCTTTGAATGTTTGGAATGTGACCAACAAGATATATCTTATGATATATGGGGATCAACGATGGTATTAAATCTCTGAGAGTGGACTGCAGTATAATGGATAAGCCTAAAGATTGGAATAGATTATGTTGGACATAAGTTAGTATTGTTTGCTTTTCGATATTATTGATGGGATGTTATAGTAATATAGTTTTAGAAAAAGGACAACCTGCAGGACGGGCGACAGCCCATCACGTCAGACAAGGATGTGGGAATCGAACCCACAACCGAAGTGCGACTAGCCTTTATCGCCTACCACTGGCCTCCTGGAAGTCCCTGTTTAGTAGAAACTAGTTTTATTATATTAAGCAGTATGATATATGAAGTATAAGTACATTTTAGGAACCATATATGATTAATCTCACTATAGATCGACGTATGTATATAAATTTTGCTAACCTTTTGTTTGAGACAGATGGAATGACCCATCATTCTATCACATGATCTGCTAACACTTCACGAATAACAAATTCAACTTCATTTATTTAAGAGATGAAGTGGAAATTGTTCAAGGTACGAACAACAGTGAGATTGTACCAAAATAAAGTAAGTATTTATTCTAATCCAAATTATTCAACTTTAAGGAAATGATCTTGAAAACCAAAAAAGTTATCCTAGTGCCCTTATATCCGATGAATCAGATGGTACCCTAGATCGTTACAAATTTATGGCTTTGTGATTTCTGGCTTTTCCATAGCCATGTTCTCTACCACTCTCCAACAGAACATGATGGTTAGATTTCTCTTCCATATCCATATTTTTACCTATGTGGAAACCCAGTGAATAGTTTATTTGGGTAACCATTACGTTTCATACTTTTGTTTTTAAAGATTGGTTTTGGTATTCCTTTTTACGATGTGGGTTTCTATTAAAGAAATTTTCAAGTAGCAAACCATTTATAACCTCAACGAATTTCGAGGGCGAAATTCATTTTAAGGGGGGTAGAATGTAACACCCCAAGATTTTATGAAAAATATTCTTTTAATTTCATTAATGTATTGTTTTTTATTCTACACCAAGATTACCTTGCGCTATATGCAACACCGTATTAGCTTGCAGTATACGCAACACTATTCTTGGATCGTGTTACACACAATTTTGATAATAGTAATTCTACGCAACATTGAGTATATATATATATATATTCAATGTATAAATTAAATATGGTTGGATTCTATTATACGAAACAACGAAGAATTATTTCACAACACGCAACCCTGACTTGGCTTGCATTACACGCAATCGCGACCTTCCTCGATAGCGTGTGTTGTACGCAATACCGAGTTTTAATAAACAACGATATATTATTACAATATTGTCATGAACTAGCCGTTATGAATAGTATTAAATAAATTTTGAATTTTATAACATTATTATTCATCTTACACATTTTCTAGAACATGGTATAAGAACAAAATAAATTTTTCGGGTAAACTAAGTATTTTTCAAAAAATGCAGTTTTGCCGCCTTTTGATGGCGCACCCACTTTAAATATAGTTTTTGACATGTTTATAAGTTCAATTTGACAAAATAAAATTCTTATTTTGAATCAGGATATAAAAATTTACATTAGATAAAGTTTTGATATTTTTCCGATAACTTTCATATTTTAATGAATAGTAAAAACACGCTATATTTTAATTAAAAATAACTTTTTTCATCGTAATATCTTATGTGGTTAAATTATAATATTTAATGGTTTTAAAGTATAAATAGAATATATTTTTACCATTTAATATAATGTATGTCATTAGCATTGATTTTACCTTGAATTCGTAGGTTAAATCAATTCAATCTTTTGCAATGTTTTAAAGAAAAACCCGTTTTCTTTCGACAACGGGATTAATTTTAATTTAATTTCTACAACTTTTGTGTATTGAATTTGGAAAAATGGATTCCATATTTGGAATCAGTGGATCCAAATTATGTTAATAAGCTACTTTTTATTTTTGGGAATTATGAATAGTAACTACGGTAAATTTTATTTACCATAGTTAAATGTAAATCAGGTAATTAAGGGTAAATATAATATTTTAAAATTACCCTAAAAATGTCAAAATCCTATTGGATGACTAAAAGTAGACCCATATCACCTAAGGGTCGGATTAGATTCATTTAATTAAATTTTTTCAATGAAAATAATTTAATTATTATTAAAACCAAAGAATGTGACAACATGTCACTTTCTTAAATCTTATAAGTATAATAATTTTAATCTAGTGATACACTTCATGAAACTTAGAACATGAATAGTCTCCAGAAATATAATACAATTATCTACATCATAGGAATTTATTTATAATTTTTAGGGATTAAATAATTATCATTTATTATGACACAAAGATGATGCGGTAATTGTCTTATTAATGAAATATTGACATAATTGATGTTATAAATGCCCAAATAAATGTAATTTGAGACTTTTTATTAATTACAATAATTTTATAGGTTAATATGACATGTTATTGTTGATTTAAGTTACTTGTTTCGAACTTATCATTCTGTTATGAATTTCATAAAAAACATGTACCAAATAGTGTCAAAATTGACATAAATTAGTTTTTAGAACCAATATTATATTATTAATTGTTATTTTATTCCTAAAAATCTAAGGTTCAGAAAAATGACTTAGATAAGATTATATATATTAATAATAAACATCTTGGGGTTCGTTTGGCTTGATATAGTAAGTTTATTAACCATATAGTGTAAGAAAACAAAAAGACACGGTAAAAGTTAAATTATTTAACTTAGAGTGAAATCTAATTGATAAGGTTAAAATAATAACCTAAACTTGTCTAAATCCTATTGGATTAGAGGATTTCGACCCATTCCCCCTTTATCTTTGAAATAAGACCCTTTGTAACCATTATAAACCGAATTTGACCTTAATATAAAATAATATTTTGAGATTTTCCTAATGTGCCTCTCTCCTCCCTTATAAAAGGGCACCTCCTCCCTCTCCTCCTCACACCAATTTGAGCATTAAAGCTCGGCCAAACCCTGCCAAAATCTCTTCTCCACTTCCCTAGTATCATCCTAGAGGTCCTGGTCTTCTTCAAAGACCATCCTTAGTTCTTTAAGTGGAGGTTAAGAAAAGGCGCATCAAAAAGAGGTAATATCCATTACCGATCTTTTTCAATTTCTTTCTTCTTCAACTTCTTCTTCTTTAGTTATTTCATGATAAAGTAATAACATAAGTATTTATTATATACTGATATTTTATTATAAATATTAAACAAATTTAATTAACCTTCTATCCATCCTATGGAAAAAGGAAATCACCGCGCGTGCGTACGTACGGAATACCGTCTCCATGCTGTGGTGTAATCTATTTTCTGCCACCACCTTAATTGGTTGGGTATAATGGTGTAATGAGTAACTATATATGATTATTATAGAGTGATATTGATACTGAAATAGTATACATACACTTAAACACAATTCCACGACCATGGGAACGATATCACTGCTCGTGCGTACGTACGGACTACCGTCTCCACGACGCGATGAGATTCATTCTCCATGTTAACCATTTAAGAATGATTATAAGGTATATATAAGCAATAATAATGAAATATATGACATTATAAAGCTACTGGATTTATTTATATATGTATGTCATCTACTTACTTCCATTCAAGACAATAAGGAAAGGAAAACAACGTTCATGCGTACGTACGGACTACGGTCTCCATGAACGGTGTGTTTCATTTCATTTATATATCTATATATATATACTGAATATATATGATATATAAATCATGTTTTATATTCTGGAAGTAAGTAAATCATGATATAACTAATAATAATGTCAATAACAACAAGTCCAAACACCTATGATAAATGAAACGATTTTACCCAAAACGCTTCTTTAACATGGAATTTACAAAAGAACGGGTAATATAAAGTCATAAGTGAACCATATATGATATCATAACAATGAATATGATTCTGTAATAAGTTAATGACATTATTTAAATCATTATACAGTAGGTTCGGACACTTACGAAGCAAATCGGACTTAAGGTAAGGGAAATATCACAATCTCATTTTTATCCGAGATTATTTATACTTTGAAATTTACTGGGGTGTATTTTATCATCCACATAAATTTTTCCTCAATATGTAATATTTATATCCTTCTACAATAGTTTATATTCAATTTTACCCTTCAGTGAGTTTTTATTAAAAGATATAAAAGGAATCTTTTGTCGTTTTTCGTACGAGGTACTTTTTGACTTTTCCGACAAAAGTACGGGAAGAATGTTTTTTAACTTATATGGCATGAATGGATTTTTAAAACATTATTTCCAAGAATCTTACTTTAAACGTTTTAAAGTTTATTTTTAATCAACTTCTTTTAGTTTAAAATTGTATGACATGTTAAGAAAGGAAAAAAAATTTGAAGAAGAAAGGATATTTTCCTCAAGAATGGAGTTCAAGTGTTTTATTAAAATTATTTTCCATCTAAGATAATGAAGGGTTCTGTTTCTATCCCTATTATTACATTGATTTGATTATGTTGTGATGGAATTATTTTGATGAATTCCTTTATCTTATATAAATTGTTTTATGATGTCACGATGTTTAAGATTCCCATTTTTATTACATGGGTTATGCAATGATGTATGATTTATGATTTTGTGGAACACATAAGAATGGTATCATTATGAGATGGGGGGACCTATATATACCTCCAATTCATTGGGTAAATATTTTATATCTCATGAGATAGACATGGCTGGAATGGTAAGTTATACCGGTTCAGTGAAACAGGACTGAAACGAGGGTGACTTGGTTCAGAAATGGACTTTGTCCACTAAGATAGTCTTGGAAATGAGTCTTGGCTAATAAGATGTGATTCCCTATGATTATGTGTGTATGCCACAAAGTTTCATGTTTTACGTTATGATTATTGGGATTTCATTTCACTACTATGACTTATCCCATGTTATGAAATTATGCTCTCTTTTGCAGGTTAAGATTTCCAAAATGTTATGTTCTTATCAATATGATGTGATTGATATTTATTTTGTTTACCCTTACTGAGCATTTGAGCTCACCCTTTTATGTTTTCTTTTCCCCAGGACATAAAGAAAGGATTTAGTTTTAAAAAAAAGAAGATCTTTATGGGAGATGTTGAAGATCTTTCACCACGATTAGAGGATTATATTTCAAGTTTCCAAAGACACGAAACTATTACGGTCCTTTTGTGTGTGTTTTTGTTATGTACTAAGTATTTCGAAAAAGTAATGTAATGCCTATGTACGTCAAGCTTCGGGTCTCTACACCCTCAGCTGGATTCCTCCATCCCTATCACGTCCTCTACGTGCAGCTGAACCTCGACTACCCTCTCCTGGTACCGAACCTGAACCAGCTCCTGAGGCCACAGTTTTTCCTAGTCCCTGCCTGCCAGCTGTCTGAGAAGGCTGCCTACAAAACCACTCCAGATGCCCGACCTGTCCACACGTCCGGCACTCCTTCGGGGGCCTATCGCACTGAGCTCGAACATGTCCTGATTGTCCGCACTGAAATCAAATCACCGCTGAACTTCCATGAGGTGGTCTAGCTGAGTCCTTGTCCTGCCCGCCCTGTTGGAACTCATCTCTACCTTGCTTCCTACTGTCTGGACTATCACCTGAAGCTGTCACCCTACCAAAACGAGATTTTTCTCTCTCGTTTCCCTTAGCTATGAATGCCTGGTTCACCGCCTCGGAGAAGGAATCCAGCCTGAAGATGTTTACCTGAACCCGAATGGCGTGTCGTAAGCCGTCCTCGAAGTGCCTCACCCTAGCTGTGTCATCTCTCACCATACTAGGTACAAAACGAGATAACTCTATGAAGGTAGTTGCGTAGTCCATGAAGGACATATCTCCCTGCTGAAGACTCAAGAAATCCCGAGCTCTCTCCGACCTCAGTGTCTCTGGATAAAAGTGCTTAAAGAACTTGTCCTCAAATTCCTTTCATGCCAGTCCCTTGTGCCTAAGGGCCTGAACCTGTACGTCCCACCAACGCTTTTCCAATCCTCCTAGAATTTACGTCACCAACTTGACCCTCCGCCCTAGAGGCGTCTCGAGCTGCTCGAAGATCATGTGCATACTTTCTATCCATTTTTCTGCCGCCTGTGGACCACCCTCAACCTAAAAAAGCGGCGGGTGCTGCGATTGGAACTCCCGTGTCAAATATGCCATAGAAGGCTCTGCACCCTACGTGCCTCTGTTAATCCCCTGCAAGACACGTACCAGGCTAGCTCAGAGCTACTCATCAAGCCATGGCCCGAACGCTGCCAAACCTGGCTGCTACTCTGCCTGTACTAGATCCTGAACCTGATCATGTCCCTGAACCTGTACCTATGGCTCATGCTCTGCCTGCACCGGATTCTGAACCTGATCCTGCGGCACTGTATCATCTCCTTCATAACGCTCCATCGTGTCATGAAGGATTAACCCACTGAATACCACAAATGGTCAGATACCCTACATATATATATAACAATATATTCTACGCAGATAAGGAAAGCAGTAAAAGGAAGTGCATAACAACTACCCTTACTCCCCCTCACCGGAACCCATGCCCTTGGCACCCCGACCTCAAGGCCTCCTTACCCGCCCTCAACAGAGCCAAGTGTCAATAGTACCTCGAGTCGTGCCTGTCCTGACAACCAGTGTTGCCTCAATTCCGACAACCAAGTCGCCCAATCATGATAGTTACACTGCCTCAACCATAGTACCTGCCTGCATTCATAAGATCCAGAACCATATGTCCTGTACATGAAATTCTACAAAATAAAAATCATGGCATACACATTGCAATAAACAAGAAATTCTATCATGAGTTCTAGCTATTCACATTTCAGGGCATACGTAGAATGGCAATTGATTTTATTCACATGGTATTATCACTTCACAAATCATACGTGCAGTTATGAAATTGAAATACCCTAAAATGTGCCTATCAAAATCCCAAAAAATAAGTCTTGCCATGCTGGCCAAGGTTTACATATCATAATCAATAACATCGCACAACAAGTGATCCACCGAGGTGGAAATCATATCAACTGTAATCTGAGAAAAAATGAAAACAAAAATTCCTGCCCCCGACAACTTAATCCATCCCTCATACATGGGGCTACAGGCACCCAAGCACAAGTTCAAAAATCAAGTTCCAACAATAACCTATCTCTAGTCTACCATATCCCAAATAGTAAAACCAGTAGAAATAATAAGAGAAGTCTCTAACTCATTAGTATCCAGAAAAACACTGCTACTAAATCCATATCAAGAACTGCCTCTGATACCACTTTGTAACGACCCGGACCCGTCTAGCCACCCGGACAGTGCCGAAGGGGTCGGGTGTTACAACTTTAGGCGCACCTCCCTTGAACGCCAAAGTCTGCCGACTAGCAGTGAGGTTCTGTTAGGTATAGTGGGGAGGCTATACCCTCTCGGAGGATTATAATAAGGGTACTAGTCCAAGTATAGCAGTAAAGATGCAGCGGAAATAAATGACTCTACAGACTCAAACCATACCTGCATAGCAGAACCACAT
This sequence comes from Viscum album, assembly GCA_963277665.1. NCBI lineage: Eukaryota > Viridiplantae > Streptophyta > Magnoliopsida > Santalales > Viscaceae > Viscum > Viscum album. Next base: position 1,542,450,943 of record OY728153.1, on the reverse strand, counting down.
TCAATAACAATAAAGAGTGAAAGCAATATAAAAACAACAGCAGCGAAAAGTAAACAGAACATCATGCCAGCAATCAACTTCAATAACTTCTAAAACAACCAAGCACGCATCCAAGCTAGTCATACAAATCAACCTATATATATAATGGCTCCAGTGGCTAACCAGCAGTAGCTACAATACAAAGTAAACATGATGGTGCAAGAAAAATAATACTAAACAAGTAACTCCAGTACAACACGACCTCAAGGTCCATTCCAGTCTCCATGTCAATAGCACTAAATTCCATCTCTTGAGGCTGAACTTCTACCTGCACACAATTTCATAAAGTCTACACATGTCCCGAAGGGCCCATGAAGGGTGTGTGACAAGTCTCAGTAGGATACCACCCAGAGGTGCGTACCTAATATAAGTGTTTAGGCATACATGCTTATATAAGAAAAACTGTAAACACTACAATGCCCAAAAGTAAACAAAGACTTCACTGGTGCTCAGCAGCCACCAGGAAGTGTCACCTGCTTCAGCCAATGCCAGAATCTTTGGTCTGTATCCCGGCAGCTCGTGCCACTTGACACCATGTGTCTCAAGTATTGACATCCCGAAGGCACACCCAACCATCGTAACCCAACTCAAAATCTCATCCTACCCATGGCACAACATCCGGAGGAACAGCGATACTTGTCCTTAAAATATAACCGGAGAGACAGTGATGTCTGCCCTCAAATCACGGAGAGCCTCTGCCCCCAACCTGACCGCCTCAAATCTGTCTCCCGAAGGCTCCTCACCTTCCACGTGGCTTCCTATGGCAAGAACCCCCAAACCAAAATACCTAACCGCATCTACCGGGGGCTTCTACCCATCGAGTGGTCGTACCACCTCATCTTGGAGTCTGTTTGTGTGCACACTACTCAAAAGTACCTGGTGAGTGGTAATCACCTCAGTATGTCCCAATCCACAACACTTCTGACACCTCGTGTCCTTGCGAACATGTCGCTCAAGTCTGATGGCCTCGCCATCCAAGTAACCTGGGCCAAGCCCATCCTGACAATCTGACTGCCTCAACTAACATCCATGATGCCCAATCCCATGGTAGAAACCACCCAAAGTAATTCGAGCCGAAGCCCCAACCTGTGATCCTCATCACTCAACAAATATCCGGGCCATGCCCAACACAAACGAGCAGTTTAAAACAGATGATATCACACATTGCATAACTATTCTCAAGCATTACTTGAAACAAGAAATTACTAAACTATTAATTACACTAACTTACGCCAAACCATACCAGTACCTAAGGTCTTAAATGCCTTAAACAATTACTAGCATTATATGACAAATCAAACTCAGCAGTTTAATCCAACAGCAACAAAAGCAGTCTAAAATCAGCAGTTTAAATACTGGTCCAAAACATACGCATTTCAACACCCGACCGAATTTCCCCAAACGAGCCATGACCTCTTACCCGGCCTTCCTCTGGCACAAAAAGGGTCAAGGAATACCCGGAGGCATCCCACAATGCAGATAATTAATTAAAAACAAATAAAAAGGGTTTCGCTCAACACCCGACGTCGCGCCCGGAGGTCGCAACCCCAATTTGTCTATGAAAACATGAAAGAAGGTATGCACCACCCACCTCATACTCGTATGATGACACTCCTTTGATTTCAGCCTCTAAATCAAACTGAATCACGGTAGATCTGTGTTTCTGTCAAATCCGGAAATTCCGTTCGGATGGAATCTGTGGAGGAATAGGTGGGGGATCAAGGACGAGGAAGGGTGAGCGGGGTTAGCCTTTCCGATGCGGTCCCGCTGCCACTGATGGATCGAAGAACGGAGGACGTACGGAGATTCTGGAAGGTTTTGAGTTTTTCATAGATTCTTGGATGAACTGTTCATCCAAAGGGGAAGAAGAAGAAAATTCTGGGAATGAGATGTGACGGCGGCCCGATCACTGGAATAAAAATAAAAGTACACGGTGTGTATTTCTAAAGTACACGCCGTGTAGATTTTTTTCCGTACTCCAACTTAAGCAGAGTCCAGCACACGGGTTAGACTGTGTACATGGTCATCACACGGCCAGGGTCTCGGCCGCTACACAAGACAAAGGTACACGGCGTGTCAAGGAAGACCCCACGCCGTGTAGATGGAAATTTACACCTGGAACCACACGACATGTACTTGGCCTCGCACGGGTAAGGGATACATGGCGTGTCGATAAATACACGCCATGTAGTAAGAAACTTCTACACGGTCTTCACATGACATGTACTCAGAGAGCGCACGGCCGGTCACTCGGGTACTCATACACGGCGTGTACTTAAAGTACATGGCATGTAGTCTAGAAATTTCTAGAAACTACCCAGATTTTCTAGACTTCTCAAAAACCAGTCAAAAAGTATATACAAGGTCGGAATTTGACCCGTTTATAAAAACCCAGGTTCTTACAGAACCCCATGAAATATGTAGAGTCATACAATTTAATTTTTAGTCTAGTTTGAGGAAATTTTGGGTTGTAACACATATAACTCCACCTCTCATTCAAAATCAACATAATTCAAGATCCTCCTCATTGTTCTAGTAATATGGACATCCTCCCCAGTGTAAGCCCCAAACAAACCTCCAAATCACCATGAGTCGATATTCTTCTCATGGTTCTGAAAATATTGGTATCCTCTTATGTTTAAGTCCCAACAAAATATCAAAATCACCATGATTCAATATCCTCCTCTTGGTTCCAGAAATATGGGGATCCACCTAGGTGTAAGCCCCAACCAACCCTTTAAATCACTATGATTCGATATTCTCTTCGTGGTTCTAGAAATATGGTAATCCTCCAAGGCATAAGCCCCATCCAAACCCAAATTTCTATGAGTTGACATTCTCAACATGGTTCAAAAAATATGGGCTTCCTTCTAGGTGTAATACCCAAAAAATATAGATACTTGACCCGCCAATTAGGCCTATTAACTTATGGATTCCAATAAATAATTGACGCCTTATCTCCTATTTTCATCCTTTTCATGACACATTAATCTTCTCCAGTCATACTCAATGTGTAATTCCTTCTTTGAAATCAAATAGTACACTCTCATGAAATGTGTCTGATCTTATGTTATTTCTTATTTCGAACACGGAACAAGACTCACAGGGGATTTGAGATATGAAATTATAATCTCATTAGAATGGTGAAGGTGCATCCATTGTGGGATTTCTATTATGTTGTAACTCCAAATAATTCCACTGAACTATGTTGGTTTTTGATTCCTTCTTTCACGGGATATGTAGGATTCCTCTTACAGGTTGAATCTCAACTCCAATACACCAACTACATACCTAGATGGAAATAAAATACATATATCCCAACAATTTATCATTAAAACTAATTCATCGTAAATTAATAAGAGAATAATGTGGATCCTCTAATATCTATATATGTTTACATAAAACACATAGTCCCAATCAGATCATTGATACTGGGGTAACTAGTCCTTCATTATGATTTGGGAAGTACTCATGAGTATGTATTAAATATATAATAGATTCTTAGAATATGAAATAATCCCCCTCAAAAGGTTTTGGTTATCCTGAGATTCTATCCTCTTGATCAATGTATTTATTAAGATGTCTCTAGAAAATTCCTATTGATCAGCAACCCATAGAATGTAGGTCTACATTAACTCAAAAAAGTGTGGACATTAAAGTCATCGTAGATTTTATATGGAAGAAAAATGGGAAACCCGGTGTGAATCCATCAATAGTTTCAAGCCTCTCACATGTGAAGAAAAGGGCAAGGATTCTATCCATTAACTATGAAGGTGATCAATAGATCATGAAGTCTTATTAGTTATGATACACTAATAGGCTTGTTGTTTGTATTTCCACTCAAGGCATTCAAGTTTTCTTAAAACAAAAAATGGATTTTCCAAATGCACTAAATATTTTATAATTCATTGGAATTTTTGGTAATACAAACATGAAACATCATGAAACTATGTATAACCCACTGACAAGACACATGTATACCATGACTATCATGGAGACTATGGCCTCGTATCCTAAATGTACATTCTCAACAAAAAATCACCTCCAGTGCCATATGGTTAATGCTCTAGTGTAGTAGAATTATTACAATAGATCCATAACAATAATGGAAATATATCACGAATGCCACATGATGATGATGACCCATATTCCATCTTATTATCAATGGGTTGTGAATAATCAAGTGGATCATGTCACCATATCCAACAATTTGGGATCTTATCCCTAGAGTGTAACAATTCATTCCATTCCTATCTTGGGGAACGTAAGGAAGGCATCATTCACATCATGGAGACCAACCAAGAGTATCCCGGGAGGGACCCTATCTAAAATGGTCATCAACATTGATATGAAAATGTAATTCTATATGAAATATCAAAGGACGATGTGCCTGTATCAGCCATCCTGATTTAGGAATCCCTAATGAGAGCCAACCGGGGGTAATCAACCATTGTACCCACAAATAAGGTCCATGTCCCTCCTAAATCCAATACCTATGAGGCCCATAAATGTATCCTAATAGTGTCTCAAGTTCTATTCTTTATTACCCATATTTAATAGATTCAAAAATCTACCTATCTAGCCTTGATGATGGTAGAATCCCAGGGAAACCACCCACCCACATGGATGTGGTATTTTTTCGTTTTAACATAAAATTCACCTCTAGTAACATCATGTGTGTCATAATTCACTATGATTCCATATTTTCTTCTAAGGTAATCCATGCATCCTACTTCATGTTTCACCTCTATAAATTATATCACTACTAGACTAAATGACGATGCAAAACATGACATGTCACACCCTGGTTTTAATATTTCCTTGGTACCAGATCAGGTTGGTGTTTGGGTGAGTCCATGTTTAAATTATTGGGTTTTTATTTAAAAGTGGGTGTTTTGGGCTTGGTGGCATCTTGTGCATAGGTAGAGAACGGTTTTGAGACCTTACGATCATCTCAGGTACCCGTACGGGCTGTCTGGGTTTTAAAAAAAAGAATTAAAGTTTTAAAAGAATAATGAAGTAAAGTTAAATGAAATTTAAAAATAAAAGAATAAAATTTTAATAAAATTTTAAATTGTTTCTATAATAATAATAATAATGATAATTTTATAAATTTTATTGGGGTTATTAATATTATTGTTATTATCATTCTTAATAAAAAATGTTATTAATTATTATTATTATTTATCGAGAGTTTTAGTGATTCTTAGGCTTATGCATGGGCACCACACAATTAATCGAGATCACATGGTTAGCTCGGGTACTCATGCGGAAGCTTCGGGAATGGGTAGAAGCTACCACACGGTTCACACACGGTCGTTTGAGTCATTCGTAGACAACACGATTGCGATATTAAAATTAATAAAATTAAAATAAAGAATATAATAACATAGAAATTGTATTTTTTATTATTTTTATATTAACATTATTGATATAATAATTATTATTATTATTATAAATATTATAATTAGTACAAATATAAATTACTATTATTATTAAGATAAATATTAAGGTATTATTATTAGTGTATTTTTAGTGTTAAAAAAATAGAAAACCCTAACTCTCCCTCTATATGTCCCCTTCCCTAAAACGTTACCCTCCCCCTTCTTCTCCAAACCTACACACTCCCCCTACTCAACCCAACCTATGACCCCACCTCCGACCAGCACCTCTCCTCTAGTGTCACCATATCCTCCGACTGGTCATCTTCGTACAGGAACTACCTCCACTGACCTCTCTCACCGGTGTTCCTCCTTTAGGTTTCCCCCCTCTTCTGTGCGACCTTCTCTAACTGTCCCACTCTTCTCGCATGCACCACCTCACTAGAAGCCTCCTCTTATGTGTCTCCCTTCCCTGTATTCCCCCCTTGTTGTCGTCATTCTCCTCCTCCAGCACCTCCCCCTGGTGAGTTTTCTCTTTGGTTTTTGGATGGTTGAAACCCTAGGTTGAGGGTTGATTCATTTTCTGGTTTTTTAGTTCTAGATTGTGATAGGGTTCACTCGATACCCCTTTGTATGAGTTTTGGAATCCACCGATGAAGGAGGAGCAGATTCGCTTCGATTTGGATCATCACAATCATACGAAGTGAGGTTTTCTTCCTACTTCTTGGTTTCACACATTCTAAATTAGGGACTTTTTTTATATTTACACTGATTAATTTATAGTTTTTTAGACCTTTATCATGCCGCTTTGGGGTGTTTTCCTTTATTCTTAATCATTTTCAATTTATAATTTGGGGTTTTTAATTTATGAGTCTCTGGTAATTAATTTTTTGTTTCTAGTATTCTATTTTAAGTGTGTTAACCATGTCATGGTGTTTTTTTAGTCCATTTTAATTATTGCATAGTGTTTTAACTTTATTTTAGGTCATGCACACATATTCTTGTGTGTGTGTGTATTTCCTCTAAGTGTGTATTCCATCATGGCTTAGGAAATATGTTCATTAGATTAAGGATATATATATATATATATAAGTATGTGCATGAAATATAGTAGTAGCAGCTTCTAGTTAGAAAGCATCAGGAGGTGAAATGTTTGGCTTGGTACTCTTTTGAGGTAGGATCTCTTTGCACACTGCCTTTAAATTTAAAATTTCATTGATTTATTGCTTTCAAACCATTCATATTTATTTATTAGTGAAGCATTATTTTTATAATAGAAGTCCTGTGTGAAATGTGGCATTTTGTTCAATTGTTTGAATTTTCATTGTGAAAATTGTTTAATTGTGCAAACCTTTTAGTTGATAAATAACCCGTTTAGTTTTCTCAAGTAGTTTACAATTTTTAGAAGCTTTTTTTGGTTATATATATATAATAGTGATGTTTAATATTGATTATTGGTATTTTTTTAAAATGGATTTCAAAATTGGTTTGGCATGAATTTACTATATTTTGTTTGGGAGTATTGGCATAATGTTTTAGAAAAAATGTTTTTATGAATTGTTTGAAAGGTGTGAAACTAGTTTTTAAGGTTACTTAAGGTGATGATGAATTATGAATAGGGGTTTAATGTAAAATGAGATTATCGATGTGTTGAACTTGGTGTGCATTTTTTCAATATGAATCATAAAATTTTAATTGATAAAAAATGTGTTTTGGAAATTTATTTTATATTTATGCGTTGATTTATAAAAATGGATTTATTAGTTGTTTCGGTATTTATTTTGGCATGTGTGTAGTTTTTTATTAATGGTTTCATGCATGAAAATGGAATGAGGCCCGTTTGGCATTTTATTAAATGGTTGTTTGGGAAAACCTATGGGGAGTGAGTCTTGCCATGTTGGTTGGTCATGAGATAGGAGTGTCCACGGTATGGGACCTCCCTTATATAATTATTGTTTGAAGGAAAGGACTACTCCTTGAGATGGCCTAGGTGGTGTTGGTTTGTGTGTGTTATGAGTGATGGTATATATATTTCTTCTTACATGATCTTGTTTGGAACACCCCTTTATGAATGTTTCATGGGAACCAAGCATAGCTATGAGGATTATTGAGAATGATTTCTACACTTTTAGTTGATGTACTGAATAGTGGCCCACAATAAGTGGATGCATTTCGGTTTATTTCTATTGGATTGGGCCCCTCGATTTGTCTCGAGTTATAGTGGTCGAGAATTTGGGTGTTTTGATTTCTTCATGTGTGGCAGGAAACCAGGTATGGGGTCTCATGTATTAGTACTTTATGGTTCTCCTCTAAGTTCCTAGGTCTTCATATATTCCTCTAATACTAGTATGGTTAGTTCCATTTCTCTCTTGTCTAGGATAATATCCCTTTTATTTTGTTGTTGGTGTTCTCTTGTGAAATGGTGAGTGTGTGAAATTATCTAAAAATGATTCTAAGATATATGTTTTGAATGAACAAACACTTTTCCCTTCTTCACCATTGTGAAAAAAAATTAATTCTTAATTGGTTCCCCTTCCCCTTTCTTCCCATGAACCTTGTTTTAAATCATGAGGGAAATGTAATATTATTATTTGTTTTAAAATGTAAAGTGTAGAAACCCTATGTTTATATTTTTTAGTTCAAACCTGTAAATCAATGATTCTTTGTTTAAATCATGTTCATTAAGAGTAAAATTGTTTGGGCTTACCTACTAATTTTTAATACTCATGCCTATAGTGTTTTCTGGTCTATAGTTTCTACTGTATGTTTTGACTCAGTTTAGATCACCTTGAGCGACAGTTGATCCTTGTGTCAGAGAGTGACATGTTGGGTCACATGGAGTTTTATTGGTCATTGGGTTTGGTAAGTCTTAATTTTTTAAACTCTTAATTAGTTTTTATATTTAGTTTATTTATTTTGGGATGCTCTTTTATTATTCCCCTACTCTTGTTTATTTATATTGGGGTAAATAATTCCCCTTGTCACTCCGTTGATGTCCATAGTGCTTGTCGCCATCCAGGGATGATCGGTGACGCCTCTTGGGCCTTTTCACGGGCCAACTTGGGTGACCGTTTCAGGGTCGACCCGAATTGGTTCATGAAAAAATGTTATCAGAGAAGGTTGACTCTTAAGTGGACCTTGTTTTTCAAAGTTTCCATAGTTATTTGGGGTGTCAAGTAGAAGGAGTCGGATTGTCGGGGCTTGAGGTGTAGGAATGGGAAGGACATCATTAACCCTTACTCATTATGAACCTTAGGTTACCATGGGATGTCTGGGTTTTTGGTGTCTTGTGGTTCTTGTGGATTGTTTGGTATTGGGAAATGAAATGGGAGATTGGAAAAGTGGACTCTGTGAGATCACGGTCCTGGATATCCATATTGAACCAGGGGAATTACCCTATAATTCTCTTGATGGTGGTGGTGTGATTGGAATATAGACTTCAACCATATGTTCGAGTCACCCACTGACACTAGTTTCCTCCTTGTAGATTATTTGGGTTTTCCTTAATTCTAAAGAATTTATTTGTAAATTTTTGGTTTTGAATTATGAAAAGTTGAATTTAAAATGGTGATGACTTTTTTTGATCATGTTCCTTACTTCTTTGTATCATAGTGTCCTCCCCCATGAAAAATCAATGGACACACAGGGTGCATCTTCAGGTGGTTCAGCTTTAGAAAAAACTCCAGTTGATCAACCTATATTTTTCATCCTCATGTTTCGGAAGTTGAACCCTCCACTTTTTTATGGTTAGGCAGATCCACTTAAAACGGAAGAGTATATGCGGAGGATTAAATAGTAATTCAGTTTCCTTGTGAGGCCTAATACATTAAAGGTAAAGTTATCCACCTTTATCATAAAAGGTCCAACCTGTAATTGGTGGAATACCATTTCTTGATGGAAGTATCAGGAAGATCTTACCTAGGATTTCTTCAATTCATCGTTCATCCGACAATATTTTTATGAGATGATGAGGGTGATAAAGAGAATGGAGTTGTATGGTATATTATAGGGTGTTTGATATGAATTATAATTCTATTGATATTGTTTGGATCTAGTTATGTATGAATCAGAGTATGCTGTAATTGATCTCATGAAGGATCTACATTTTTAGTTGGAGCTCTGTCCTAAACTACAGTTAAAGGTGGAAGAAATCAACCTGACCACCATCTTCGACATGCTAAGACAATCCTTTCGAGCCAAATCTAAGTTATCAAGAGGACTTGGGATAAAAAATCCTCCTATAGTCTTTGAAAGCAGTGTAGATGATGTCAATAAGAAGAATGGGAAGTGGCCTAATGCTGGTGGTGCTGGTAGGAGAATTAAGAGGCCTCCAGACCTCTAGTAAACTTCTTTAAATTGAAATTTCATGATCTATCATTATTATGGTATGTAGTGTCACAAAAATCTAGCATTCCTGAGTGTTTCAAGAACCTACCACACCAGTTGATTCTTGGGTCACCTACAGTGGTTATTTCGGGGTGTTTCTAAGAAGCACTGTGAAGCCAGACCCATCTCTTTGAAGGTTACACCAGTTCGTTCACTGGATTATGGTGATGTTTGAGATCCATTTCGGGTCTTATTTCTGTAATGTTTCTTGGATGTAATAGTCATACTTGGTGGAATTTGTGGTGTTTTTTCCTTCAGTTTTAATAATGGTGATTGTCGAACCATTTTTGAACTTCTATTTTAATGGAAGTGTGTTTTGTGAAATATTAGATTATGTGTTATGTATGGGTGTTTCTAAAGCCTGACTGTGAGTTAGAAGATGCTTCAGTCATCAGAACTCAATCTATAGGTTTCAAAGTGAAGCTGGCACGTAATCAAATAAACCTCTTTAGTGTGAGAAGTCATTGGTCTGAATCCTATTCTATGAATGGGAGATGGAGATAGTTAAGCATCGAGTGTAGGTCTTTATTGAAGGGGCCTTGTGTGGCATGTTTGTGAAAATCTAGTGTGACTTTTATTACACTTATCTTGGGATGTGAAGTTGTGGGGATGTGTTGGATGTAGTGTTAATTATTTTTTAGTTGGTCCCTTCCCTCCCCTCTCCTTGAGGTTGGGGGTTTTGGTCTCTGTGTAAAGTATTCGTGTTCGATTAATTTATTCATTTCTAATGGTGGGGAAACCCATCACAGGTCTCTTTGAATTCAGTGTTATCCTGTTTCTTATAGTGCGGAATCCATTCAAGCCACCCCATGCCAATATCAATTCATTAGGGGTTAATCTTTTGTGAAACCACCTAATTTTATGTTCTCCCTTTGAGTAAATGTAGACACGGAAATATTTTGGTGGGTTTGGATGATATGTGTTATTCTTGGTGATGTTTAGGATGTTCATTTTTTTAGGTAGGATTCAGTTTTGTAAAAAATCCTATATCTTTTGGACTAATAAGCTGGGGGTGTTTAAACATTTTGGGGCGGGTCGTACTTAAAAGGGAGTCCAGTTCGGTCTCCCGAGCTCATCTTGTTAGTCTCCCTCTCATTGGTGGTGTTTCGTGACCTCTTCATTTGTCATTATTTGGGGATCTCCTTAAACTATGAAGGAGTATTGTTTTGTTTATGTTTCAAATTTTCTATGGCTTTCTAGGGGTGTAAAGCGTTATGTTGGGGAGGATTGTCACACTCGTGTTTTAATTTTTCCATGGTTTTGGATCGGTTCGGGGTTCAGGTGAGTCCCTATTTAAATTTTTTGAGTTTTTATTAAAAATTGGGTGTTTTGGGATTGGTAGTATTTGGTGTCATTTGATGCATGATCATAGTACAGTTTAGAGACTGTGTGGTCAGCCTGAGTACTCGTGCGGCCTACTCGGTTTTCAAAAAAAATTAATGTTTTAAAAGAATAATATATTGAAGTTAAATGAAAGTTAAAAATAAAATCATAAAAGTTCAATAAAATTTAAAAGTTTTTCTTTAATAATAATAATATTATTCTTATTCTTATAAATTTTATTAAGATTATTATTATTATTCTCAATAAAAATGTTATTAATTATTATTTTTATTATTTAATGAGAGTTGTGGAGGGTTTTAGTCATGTGTGCAGGAACTGAACTATTATTGGAGACTATGTGGTCAGCCCGAGTACCTGTGTAGATGCTTCTAGAGTGGGTAGAAGCTCCTGCAATATTCATGCACGGTCACTTGAGTTGTGCGGGGACCGTTCAGTTGTGGTATTCAAATTAATAAAATTAAATTAAAGAGAATAATAATATATAAATTGCAATTGTTGCTATTGTTATATTATCATTATTGTTATAATAATTATTATTTTTGTTATAAATATTATATGTATTATGAATATAAATTCTTACTATTGTTAAGATTAATATTAAGTTATTATTATTAGTGTATTTTTAGGGTTAAAAAATAGCAAACCATAACTATCCCTCCCTCCCTCACCCCTCCCCTCCATGCTATCATCCCCCTTCTTCTCCAAACTAGTGCATGACCCCGCTACTTGACCTAACATGTGCCCCCCACCTATGGTCATCCCCTCTCCTATGGTTCCCCCTCTCCTTCAGTCGGCCCTCTCTCTATGTGCACCACCTCTAGCCGAACTATCTCGTTGGCATGCCTCCTTCCAGATTACCCTCTCCGACATGACTTTCTCCGGTCATCTAACTCTTTTCGCGTGCACTACCTAACCGTAGGCCTCCTCCCCAACATCACCCTCCCATGCTCAACCACTGTGTCGGTGTCCTTCTCTTTTGTTAATTCCCCCCCCTTTGGTGAGTTTTTTCTTCATTTTTTGGATGGGTGAAACCCTAGGTTTTCGATTGATGTATTTTTTTCGATTCTAGGTTGTGTGAAGGGTCTCTCGGGACCCCTTTGTGGGAGTTATAGAATCTTCCACTGAAGTCGAAGAAGATTCCCTTCGATTCAAGTCACTACCTCCATCTGAGGTGAGTTTTTCTTTCTGCCACTTGGTTTCTCATATTCTAAATTAGGGTTTTTATTTTTTTAATGTTCTCATAATTAATTTATAGTGTGTTAGACCTTTATTGTGCCCTTTTGGATAGTTTCTCCTTTGTTCTTAATCGTTTCTCAATTTATAATTGGGGGTTTTTTAATTTTTGAGTCTCTGGTAATTAATTTTTGAGTTCACTTTAAGTTCACTAACCTTTCTGTGGTGTTTTTGAGTCCCTGATATTTGTTGTAGTGGGTTTTGAATTTCTTTTAGGATACTCACACATATTCTTAGGTATGTGTATATATATAATATGTCCTCCGTGTGTGTATTCTCTCATGGTGTGAGGAATACATGCACTAGATTAAGGATATATATATATATATATATGTGAAATTATGTTCGTGTAACCAGGTAACAACGACTTCTAATAGTGATGTCTGAAAATGATGATTGGTGTTTTTTTTTCGAAATGAATTTCGAAATTAGTTTGGCATGAAATTGACTATATTTTGTGTTAGTGTTTTGGTATAATGTTTTAGGAAAAATGTTTTTATAAATTTTTTGAATGGCGTGAAACTCGTTTTTAAGGGAACATATGGTTCGTATGAATTTGGAATATGGATTTAAAGGAAAATAAAATTCTTAACGTGTTAAACTTGGTGTGAGTTATTTTCAATTTGAATTGTAAAATTTTAATTAATGAAAAATGTGTTTTAGAAATATATTTTTTGTTTATTCAAGGATTTATAAAAATTTATTTATAATTTTTTTTGTTATTAAATATTTCTTTTATGTAGTTATTTATTAAGGGTTTGATGCATGAAAATGACAAGAGGTCCGTTTGGTATTTTATTAAATTTTTGTTTGGTAAAACCTTCATGGAGTGAGTCTTTCCTTGTTGGTTGGCCATTAGATGGGAGTGGCATCAATATGGGAACTCCCTTATATAATTATTGTTGAAGGTAAGGAATACTCCTTGAGATGCTCAGGGTGGTTCTGGTTTTTGTGTGTTATGAGTGATGGTATATATATGTCATGTTACTTGATCTTGTTTGGAACACTGCTTTGGGAATGTTGTATGGGAACCTAGAATATCTCTACGGATTTCTGAGAACAATTTCTGGACTTTTAGATGATGTACTGATCAGTGAACCATATTAGGTGGATGCATTTTGGTTTATTGTTATGGTATTGGACCCCTCGGTCTATCCTGAGTTAGGGTTGTTGGGCGTTTGGTCTTTTTATATTTCATCATGTGTGGAATACTACTGGGGATGGGGTCTCATATATTAATATGTTCTGGTTCTCCTCTCAGTTCATAGGTCTTCCCATGTTCTTCTGATAATAGTATGGTTAGTTCCATTTCCCTCTTGTATATTATCATATTCCTTGTATTTGGTCTTTGGTGTTTTCTTGTGAAATGGTGAGTGTGTGGCATTATCTAAAAAGGTTTATAATAAATATGTTTTGAATGAACAAAAACTTTTCCCTTTTTTGACCTTTGTGAAAAATGAATTCTCTATTAGTTCCCCTTCTCCTTTCATCCCTTAACCCTTGTCTCAAATCATGAGGGAAATGGGATATTATTTTAGGAATTAAAATGAAAAGTGTTTAAAACCTATGTTAATATTTTTTAGTTCAAACCTGTAAATAATTGATTCTTTATTTAAATCATGTGCATCGGGAATAAAAATGTTTGGGCCTACCTACAGAGTTTTAATACTCATTCCTATAGTGTTTTATAGTTTTTAGTTTCTACTGCTAGTTTTATATTTGGTTCAATTTCCTTAAGATATGGTTGATCATTGTGTCCGAGAGTGACATGTGGGGTCACGTGGAGTTTTAGTGGTCACTAGGATCAATTAGTCTTATTTTTTCAGCTCTTGCTTAGTCATTCTGTTTGGTTTGTTTATTTTTGTCTCCTCATTTATTATTCACCTGATCTTGTTTATTTATATTGGGTGAGATCATTCCCCTTTTCACTCTATTGGTTCCCATGCTGCTTGTCTCTATCCTAAGAGGATCGGTAATGCCTCTCGGGCCTTGTCACGGCCTGGATCAGGTGACTGGTTTAGGGTCAACCTAGGTTGGTTTGTGACATGACACTATTGAAAAGGATATCTATGTGGACAGATTCACTTCCCACCCACCATCTGACCATGGTGAATCCATCTTAGGGGGATATAATATTTCTTAGAATAAATAAAGCTTATTATAGCTTTATTAGATCAATAATAGGATACTCCAAAGAAGAAAATCCTTTGAGAATGGTCATAATATTAAAGATTTCGTGTCTCCTACAAATGATCCTCTTCAATGAGAGAAGTTTTATCAAACCATAATGGAATAGTAAATACACCCCATAGACTTGAGATTACATAAATTTGAAAATAATACCATAATTTTCATTGATCATTAAGTTTTCCAACCACAAGGAAGACATCATCTACCAATTCAAGATGCTCATCTAAAATTAAATCAAATCTAGACAGCTAAGGAATTACTAGGTTCCCTTATTACCTGGATAGATTCTTGTGAATATCGACACACACTGGTAAAACCAAAGATGAATTTTTATTATGAGTGAGTGGATTCAACTCCTCTCCATCTCAACATTGAGAACCCAGAATTCTCAAAATTCAATAGAATGGATGATCTATAAAAACATCTTGCAAATTTTTCTTCCCACTATAGCCTAATGTTGGGATCCCAAAAACAAATGGAGGCTACCAGACTCTAATATATTTTGAATACATTGGGAGGCTCTTCCTTTTCTTGGTATAATAATCTTATAGCCAGGTCTATCTCAAGTTCGAAAGATCTCTATCAACAATTCCTTTTCCAATTCTTCTCTACACTAAGAAAAATGATAGTCCTTAAGCTTAATAATTTCAAGTAGTAAAAAAATGTTAGATTCATGGATTTCATTGGAATATGGAAGGTTCTTGCATCTTCCATGGAAACACGTCTACCCCAAGAATTGTTACTAACGATTTGTATGGAAAATATACATGATGAGTTTTCTACAATGATTATTCTTTTGAATTACCCCAAATGTGTTTTAGAGTTCATGACAAAAAAACAACATAAAGTGGATTCTTTTCATAGTAACATGGAATGATATTATAATGAAACACCTGCAAAGATACAAGACTCAAGTAAAATTGAAGAAGCTTTTATTGTTCACATGTTGAAAAGGATTAGGCGATGTGCCCTTCAAAATAGGAAGGATATAATTTATTCTTTATTTAAAGATAAGGTTCTCAGGTAAAATATAGTATTTCTAAATTTTTATGATGTATCATTAGCAACAGACTACCACCACAATAATATATTTTCCATATGAGTCCATCGATAATGAGTTTTTGTAGAAAATGTCATCACAATTACATTTTTTTGTGATTACCCAATGTAAGTAAGTAGTATTTTAGATGGTGAATTCATCTATTTATAATAATATTAGTAGGTTTATCAAATAATAGATTAAAATGTTTTCATTGAAAATAACCAATTATGATGGATATAGAAATCCATCACAATTAATAAAATTTTCAAAAAAAATAATTAAAATAAAATAATTTTCAAAAAATAAAATAAAATAAATAAATAAATAAAATTAAAAATAGTAAAAACAAACATGAAATTAATACATCATTTGAAAATAATATTTTTATCAAACCAAAATAAAAAATAGTCCTAAAATTCCTAGATCACCAACTAGTATTAGGTCGAGGAAGATCACTTGAAGGATCAGGGGCAGGAAACTTCATACCAATTCCTTGTGCAAGCCATCACATATACTCCAACAACTATTTATATCTCTAACACTACTAACCATGCTCATACTTCATCTCTATATCTGCATCTATTGTATCATCTGATCCTGATCTCTCAATGTCTCCTCATTCTGTGCAGTAGATGTTGATGACGTTGAATTTCTATGATATCCCTTCAAGATGACTGATGACATCACAGAAGTGCTATAGTAACTCATTAGTATTAGTCGTAGACCAATAAAAATCACCAAGACTTTATCAAGACATTTAAATGTTTCTTATATCCAAGACCCTCATTGAAATCTAACTCACCAATGGCATCTTATTCACTCTTGGCTTTACTCTCTCGTGAATTATAAGTGGCATCCTCATACGTTTCCTTCAAATATAATTATAAATTAGAATAACCATTAAATTAATATTTGTAAAAAATTAAAAAAAATGAAAAACAAAATATGGAATTGTTGATCGCCTAAAATTTGAATTATATGGGGATTATTGGACATATTCTTATTAACTTTGAACTCAATAATAGAGGTGTTAATATCATCCTTTATAATTTAAAAATCATTTAACATTTAATGTATATAGAAATTAACAAAAAAAATATTACTTAACTTATGTCATCGATGTATACCAAATTTATGACTCCTAGACCTGTGTGTAACCTTCTTCCTTCATTGAATATGACATCCAGATGAATAACTCCTCCTAGAAATCACTCCAAGACAATAGGAAAAAAATTTATCCCACATCTAAGCTGAGATATTTTTAGGTCCATGGATGACATTAAATTAGTCAAAAACATAAGTAGAAACTATATCTATATGTCAGTTTTTGAGGATGTGTTTAAACTGAAAAAAACATTCATATTTGAAAATCTTTCATGCCTCCTGAATAGGATCTCGCATGAAATCATAAATTGGAGAATATAAATTCTATAATAAAATTAAAAAAAATCTGTCAATAAATAAAAAAATTAAAAAATATTTTTTTTAATAATTAACAATTTAGTAGTCAAACATATGTTGAGGAATGGCAATGGAACTAGATCCATTGATATCAATGGCATAGAAAAATAATTTCATAGAATCACAACATCCTTCAAAATATCTAAATTCAAAAAAATTGTAAATAAAAACAAATAATCATAATATTGCTACCAAAAATTAATAAAAAAACATAGTATAAAATAAATATCTTAAACTATTGAAAATTACTCTATAAACAAGGATCATAATTAAGATATAGAATTATCTCTAAAATAGGGCCCATAATCATCAACTGGCCAAGGCCAAGACCCATCCTAACATGCACAACATCCTGTGATTAGATGAATCCAGATCATCATCAGGAGTCCCAACATCAATGGGAGAATGAAATAGGTCATCAAGAGAATCTTCATCCATCTATAACAAATAATATTATCTATAATAGATTTTTAATATAGATATCAATTATAAAAAACTAATAAATTCTATAATATAATAATTTTACATGTAATTAATTTAAAAACATATATCAAATAAAGAGAACTAAAAATAAAAGAATTTAATAATTACATGTAATAAAAACCGGAACCTAATAATCTAACATGAATTTTTTTAATATAGATACCAAATATAGAAAACTGATAAATATTCTCCAGAATATAACATTTATACATTTCAATAATTTTTAATACAAATATAAAATGTAAAAAACTAATAATATCTAGCGCCATTGAAGGAAAATAATAGATCATCTGGTCCAACCATTTGAAACAAAAAAAAATAGCTATAAATAAATGCTAATACAAATGTCAAATGTCAAATATCAATAAATACATGAATATAATTCATTAATTATCATTTTTTTCCTCATATTCATCAAGGTAAATTTCATTATCCCCATATTCATCATCTTCAACTTCCATACAAATTTTCTTTACATCATCCCTTATTAATACATCAACATTATCAATATCATCGGCCCAAAACTGGGTGGGTTTCATCATTAATATCAATATCTATTAATGTAAGAGATATATTTTGGTATTTTTCATGAAAATTTTCAATATTTTGAACTTCCATAGAACAATTTTTTATTTTCAATAAACTAATTGTAAGGATAATTCATTTTTATTATACTCCACCAGGCATTCATAACCCTTGAAATATTACAGTAATTTTCATAATAAATTTGTTGTGCTTAAAATTGGTGTTTATATATTGGGTCCATAGTTCTCCAAAAATAATAGAAATAAGAATAATTATTAGTCATTGTGACTAATTTTAAATTATTATTATTTAACATCTTAAAATATTCTATGAAATATGGTCAGAGTGATATTTTTAGTTAGCACTGGATTTTGTGGCCCGTAGAGGATATAAATAGATAGAATAAAAATATTAAACATATTGTATAACACACATGCTATTTTCCAAAAATAATTTAATATCTCCCTAACAGTGTCTCGTATTGGAAATCTACAACCATCATTAGGTCCGATATATGGGGTTTACCCAAGGTGAATCATAAAATTTTTGTTTTTGGGTGTTTGCTTACATTAAACGTGAGGGTAATTAATATAATATTCACATTATATTTTTTATAATAAATTGAAGTACCTCCTAAACTATATATCATATGAGAAATTGGAGTTCACCATTATGTCCAAAATGTAGGGTTTACCCTAGGTGTAACATAACATTTGTGAGTGTTTTATGTTAGGTAACATCGCACGTAAGGATAATTCATTTAATATTTTTATTATATTTTTTTACAAAAAATAAATAAATAATATCCATAACAGTTTATTATATGAGAAATCTAATACCACTATTAGGTCCAAGATGTGGGGTTTACCCTATATGAATCATAACATTTGTTCACATCGGAAGTTTGATAACATCATGTGCATGGGTAATTCATTTAATATTTTTATTATATGTTTTTACAAAGAATTAAAGTATCTCTATAATAGTGTATTGTATTAAAAATATAAGGAAACCATTCGGTTAGGGATGTGGGGATTACCCTAAGAGGGACATAACATTTATGTGAATTGGGTGTTTGGTAAAATCGTATGCGTGGGTAAACTTTTGAATATTTTATTAATATTATATAGTTTTTAAAATTATCATTATTTATTAATATTTACTAATTGTTATAACAATTTCATAATTATTTATTAATTAACAAGATACTTAATTATTAATATTGTGTTTTAATTATTAATAAATTTTTTCTAATTATTGGTAATTTAAAAAACAAATTGGTTTTTTATATTTTTTAAATGTAATTAAAAAAAATTAATGATTATTATATATATTTAGTTTATAATACTAAATATTTAGTAATTATAAAAAAACCACTAAAAAATATTTATTGTTACTATTATTTTTGTTTGTTTTAATGAAGTCCAAAAAATAGTATACATTAACAAAAAATTATCAAAACAATTATAAAACTCTATAAATAATCATGGCTAAATATATCCTTTATTTACAAGTGATTATAGCTAATTTTTTAATTCTATATTGCTTCTTCATTATAACAATTTTGGTAAAAAAATTATAAAAAATGATTTTCTTATATAAAATATTTTTTTAATTCATTTTCTTTAAACTAGTTTTCTAATTTTTTATATGAAACAATAATTTATAATTTATTTCCTTCAATATATATGTGTATTACATGATTTATTGATCAAATTTATATAAATAAATTATATTTTAACTTATTTTTTAAACAAATATACCAATAAAAACTATATATATATACATATTAAAATCCTTAAACATTATTTTTAGAATTTTAATATATAAATATTCTCATTTTAATATATATATATATATACATACATATATATATCCAAATGATTACAAAACTGAATTCACATGTTTTAAATAAATGAAACTCAATAATTGTATTTCAATAAAATATGGTTTAACATAATGGATAAAATTTGAGTATTATCATAATTCATAACAAATTATATCACTATAAGCATAGTTTAAAAATAATTAAAATAATTTTTAACATTTGAAAATCAATTTAAAATAATAAAATCAAAATTAGTTTGATGCAATGAAAAATACACATGTTACAAATAAATAAATATATATATATATATATTGCAATATTGTTCAATCATATATATATATATATGATAATATTTCTATATATATATATACAATAAATGGGTGATGTTAGTAGGTACATGCATATCAGGAGTCAATGGGTCTTCTAGATATATCAAAATAAAAAAATACAAATATCCAAAATGAACAATCTATAAAATATAAATGTTAAATTATGTAAAATACCACAAAACAGTTGAAATAAACTTATGTAGAGCCTTAATTCATTATGTTTGATGATGGAAACCTTAATTGAAAATATTTTGACCTAGGGTTTGAAAAAACCAATTTTTACATGATTAAATGAGAAATATGAAAAATATTGAAGGGTGATATAAGAGGATTCTATACCTACATAACTAGAACCTAAATATCATAGAAATTAGGTGTGAATGGTGATTTTGAGAGATGGACATTCATCAGTGTATGATGGAACCACTACACGAAGAAAATTATGGAGGGGATAAGAGAAGGATCATGTGAATTTAAATTTTTTCAATTGTGACAAGTTAATAGTGATAGATTTTATTATATATCTAAGAAAATTTATAAAATACATATATAATGAAGTTATATTTTTTATAGATATCTATCTATTGAAAATACTATACGGTGACATTTTGGCGATGGGACAATGTAAATAACGGTATCTTATGTAAAGGTACATAGTTGTGACAAAATAATTTGTGTGGGATCTATATCCCATCCCAAAAGGGACCATATTAATTGTTATTTGGGATGGTTATTCTATTCCATCACAAATAACTCATCAATTTGTGTCATTTTTTACGGAGGCCTCTCTCATCACAAATATTACATCACAATTTCCCATTTTTCATATAGGTACTTTAGATTTTTTTTGAAAGATAACATGAATATTCTTCTAGAAAACTAGATTACAAGAGATAAAGGGTTGTATGGAAATCCAAATTACTTCCATTACCATTATATGTTGGTCCATATACTCGAGGAACTATTTTTTATTAATGATCTGCAAAAAAACATAGCAATGTTGGGAAGGTTCCATTAGATAACCCAAAGAAAATGTGGTCTATGTTTCAACAATTCACTCTAAGTAAGAAAAACGAATTTCTAAGGGAGTCAACCAACCAAATGAGGGAAAGGGTGATGACCAACCAAATGAGTAAAAGGGAATCGACCCACCAAAGAAGTGAAAGGGCACTGGCCCACAAATTGAGAGAAAGGGTGTTGACCCAGCAAATGATGAAATGAGAACCAACCCATTAAATGATATATTTAACTAAATAAGATCATTGGTTCAAATATGTTTCTAATAACATGGTGTCAACTAGGTCTGAATATATGCCATCTGGTTCAGATGAGAACACTCTTGATAAGGATGGTTTTACATTCCTAAAATCTTTTGATCCCCAACATGTTATCTTTACCTTTTCTTTATGCGTTGTTGAGGAAAGGTTCAATAGTAACCTAGTTACCTCCACAAAAGTAATTATTTACCTTGATTATGCATCAGAGTGCATGATGGATGGATCACATTCCCAATTTCAACAATAGAATATCCAATCTCTAGGGTCCATTTTGATATTCCCATAATCATCCACCCATCCTATAATTGATAAATGAAAGGGTGTCAAAATTATTTTTCCATGTATTCCCTTTGAGGATGACAAGGAAATATTTGCTGAAGAACATATCATTCAGTTGAAGTAAGAGAATGAGGATCTCTATGAAGTAATTATTAATATCATTCATGGATAATTTTCCCATTATGTAATACAATTGTCCTCTTATAGATGTCCTCTTTGAAGTGAATTACCGCATCCTATAAGGATAATGGTATTTTGAAATTTTCACCCCGTCATTGAGTGAATTATGGACCTCGTTCCACCTCACCCTAGCCCAAAGGTATGAGGGTATTTTTATATTTTCCACCTCACCATTAAGTTCCATTCGAACTTAGTTCAATCCCAATAGTTTCTATAGATAATATTAGAGTTTCAAAGTACCCTAGTCAAGGGGAGACATCGTCAGTATCTAGGACCTCTAATGTTTTAGTTTCAACACCTAAATTGATCATGATCTGGTAATTTCCATCAAGATGAAAAAATTGGTCTCATCCCTATACCAATAGAGCCATATATAACCGAATGGAGAAGTAGTGTTATAATTCATCTCTTTAAAATAGAAAAATGAAAGTTTATTATTTCCAATAGGAAAAAGTCCCTATGATATTTTCCTATGTGGTGGAAAATAATTTGATCGAAATACCATAGATTAAATGACTTAAATAGTTATATTTGAGAGAATATCCGAAATACTTCCCCTATCATTGATAGTTTTGACATACGATGAAGAGGGACTTTGTATTCAAGGATTGGATTCATAAGAAGATGGATAACGAGATATCAGATCCAATGACACTCATTTTTTCACACCATCCATGCTAAAATCCTAACCAGGTCACATAATTGTTTCCAAACCATCGAGTAACTCATCTCTCAAAGAGAGAAAAAGTGGTGTTTATTCATTTTTTGTCTAGGGATGTGGCTACATACTTCTCATGTACACTATAGCACATCCTTCTTAAGATTATGAATATTATGATACATGTAGAGGCTATCATGAAATATCATACCAATTATTTTCCTTACCAATGAATTTTGGGAAAAATAATTGAGTAATTTATTGTCTTCAAATATTAGATCTAAAAGAAATTTGAATAAGGCTTGATAGAGTTAGATAATGATGATACTCATGCTACATTCATGTGAGTTATTCTCACTCTATTAGAAGGTCACCATGAATAATGATTTATATCAATATGATCATAGTTATATGAGCTGAGATAACAAGTCCCCATATTTTATGTTGTAAGGATCTAAACTATGTATCCTAACATCCATGTTACAGGACATTAAAATGTTTGACATATTCCCTTCTCCATGATGTAAACTACATGGTTCACATCCCTATTGCATGATGTAAAGAACTGCATAATATTTTTATATGTGCTTGAGGACATCAAAATTCTTAGTTTTGGCCTCCTACAGAACCAAAAACATGTTCTTCTCAAGAACTAAAATTGGATTGATTCACATATCAGTGGGATACTTTGTGACACCAAGGATTGGGGCCATTCACATTGTAGGAAAAATGATCCCTCTCTAACATACAAACAATGATCGATATAGGGGACTCCAACATGGGTCCTTTTACTATTGTACCAATCATTAGGAAATAACCCTTTCCATTTATATGAGTCAGATATATGTAGTGAAGATTCTTCATAACTTCATGTGGCTTGATTTATTTCCACATAAGATATGTAGTGATGCTCGAGTCACTTAACCTAGGACCATCTACTGTAAAAATATAGGATCATGTGTCCCTCTAATACTTAATATCACTTCAGTCTATGTAGGAGATATTAATTTGAGTTCCCTCATTCAAGATACCTTTATGGAAACAATATTGTCCCTTTCCCTCCATGTGATCCAGATCAATGTAGGGAACTTCTCACTCCATGGACAATGACATTCCAAATGCTTCTTTTTTTCATGGACACATCCCTTAAATGCATCATACTCTTTTTATTGACAAACTCAAAATCATCATAACCACCCCTTGATATAGGGAATAATATCTCCCAACTCTATAGGAAATATTTTTATTGACTATTCATAATATGCTTCAAATTTTCTTTTTATAACATGTTTCCCCAAAGAGACCGTCAACAAAAGTCACCTTTTCCCTCAGAAAAAAGATTCCTCTTGTTCTTGTGTCCATCAATGGTATCATAATGGAATATTATATTAGGTCACCCCTTGAATACTTGTACTATATCACTTATCATGATCCAATAACACCCCAAGATCTTGGTTTAAAATTTCATTCCTCCTGTGTGAAGTATGATGGAAATTTCATTTCCTAGTAAGGCATTTGTCGCTCATTATTTCAATATTTTTTTATGTTAAATATGTGATACTTGAAAACTATAGAAACCAAAATTCTATTCTATATGACATGAAACTATATAAACATAATTGTTTTCTGACCCTAAAAGTTACAACCCATCCATCCTAGTCACAATATGTTAAACTATATGAAACCTTCCTCAGTACATGACATTAAAATATATCATTACCCTATCTACCAAGTGAAGAATTCCATGGGAAACAATCCCAAGAATACCTATAAAGTGGGAATTGGTGCCTCTCATGAGATAATTATCTAGACATCTAGGTATATTTGACACATAATCCCCACACTTTTCATTGTTTTTACTCCTTCAGTGGTGTAATCTTATTTTCTACATGATGAAAACTTCAAGAAATGGTCCTAGGTATAAGGCCATAAAAGGAAGATTTTTAATCCTCACCATAATATGTAAAACCACATGGTTGGTATTTATTTTAATCTCCCCCATGTGATAAGGAACCCCCCCCCCTTCGTTATTTATCTCATCATGTGTAGCTCACATGATCTTAGGAATCTCTGTAAGGGTTATCCATGTATGTTCAGTTCATATCATGGTTCGTGCACCATGACCTTAAACTGTTTATATCTCACACCAAAGACTTTTTTTATGTCAGACCTCATGATTTTTATTCAAATTGGTTAACAAACATCCATACCACATTTAATTAAACAACATTGTTCACATCCCTTTCATACATTGATAAATGATCATTTTTCTGGCCTTTCCTGAGAAGATCACTATTCTTGGTGGGGGTCTATCAACAAAACTCTACCTCAGAATAACATGTGGATTGATTCTCATCTTGAAGAGATACATAGTGACACCTGGATACTGTAACGTAGGCCCAACTGCCAAACTAACAAAAAAAAATTCCTCACTCTCTTATGTATAATCTGAATCTTCTTAGGAAGGTCCAGCATGGGTTTTCCTTCCATTTGTAAACCTATAATGAAAAAAATACCCTCTTCATGCATAATAACTTGATTAGTTTGGGGAACTTTTTAAAGAACTATGTATGTATTGATTCTCATTTTTATAAGATACATATGGACCCCTAGATCCTATATCATGGCCTAGACACCACATGATATAAATTCCCCTGTCATTTATTTTAGTAGCCTCGGTGTGGTTATGGAAACCATTACCATTACTTGTTTCTCACACAAATATTTTCCCATGATGGATTATGAATTTGGGTCAGGGATTCCCCTCATTATAAATACGTATCATGTGACATCAAGGCTAGCCTAGTTTTGAATGTAGGACCTTAATAGGAATAATAAAAACATTCTTTCATGACATTAAACTACTTGTTTAACATCTCTTACATGACCATAAACAGCTTGAAGTGGTAACTAAAAAACAATCTTAATCAATAACGATGATTAAAACATTATATCTTGAGATCTATATCTATTAATTATGAGATTTAAATGTTCCTTCCTTTCAATTAGGGTATATTCATCCTACCCAAATAGCCTTTTTTATCATGTGATGTTATAGTTATGGAATTTTCCAAAATCTTTTGAATCCTTAATCATCCACTATAATTAATTCATGAATTTTGATTTATGACTCAATAGAAACCAAACTCATTTATCTAAATTCTCCTCTTGGAATACTTGAAACATGAGTCAATCAATCATCTTGGATCTACCTTGTGTGGAAATTTTGGTAGTAGGGTTTGATTGATTTGAAGGGACCCTTCTATGAAATGATGGTGAATAGAATACTTTTCCCATGAGTATGTGAATTGAACCCTAATGGATGTTTTGGTTTAGAAGAAAGTTCCACATAAACCCCCATGCACATTTCTCTTATTGAGAGTGGTGATGGACAGCCTACTATAATTATTCTCCATCAACTGAGTATACAATTATTTTTACACCAGTAATAATGATCAATATATTCCCACCAGTATCTAGTATCTGATTCGGATATCTGAATACCTTATATACATTATCCATTTTCCTATGTTCAAAGGAAACTAAAATGTTTATGTGTTTTATTTCATCATACTCTATAGCTTCTATTAAATATTATCTAATTGTTCTACCCTAGATGACCTTAAACTGCATAGAATGGTCTAGTCTATGATACCCCCTTCCATACATGTGATTCAAGACTACATAATACCCACCATAATATGGTAATTTATCCATAATATTATGAAATTATGAGAATGTATCCTTCATAAAAACACACAAAAAAATAAAAGGTCTTTATAACATTTCCTTATATAATATTCATGTGGTTTCACCTTTTCCTTGTTACATGATGTTAAACTGCATGTTCATCATCATCATTGTATAGAGTTAAACTATGTGTTCATCTTCCTTACTATAAAATTTTAAACTACATGTCCAACATCAACATCACAATATGTTAAAATAGATGGTAAACATCCTTATCATACGCCACAAAATTGTGTGTTGTTGTGGAACTCACTAGAGATAACCCCCACTCCTAGTTCAAAACTCCTACTATATAAATTTTTAGAACTATGTGTCACTTCATCCCCATTTATGGGATATGTAGTGATTTCCTGACATATTTGATTGGTAACATTCATAAAATTAATTCTCATTATCGAGGCTCCTTATTCTAACATTAGATCCACCCCAATTCCCCCAATTCACGTTGAGTTTGTTTTTCCTTGGCCAGTAATATCATATCCTTTTAAACTATTCATATCTCTTATGTATGACTCAATAAAAAAGAAATTACTTGATCCAAATTCTCCTCATAGAATCCCTAAACTTTAAGCTAATAAATCCACTTGGTTCTCCCTTATGTGTAATTTTTTATAGTAGTTTTGATAGATCTGAAGGAAACCCTCTAGAAATTATATTGAATAGAACAATTTTCCACTAATCCTATGAAGTATCCCCTGGTGAATGATTTGGTCCTAGAGGAAGGTCCACCTGAACCCCATTCAATTTTCCCAGATTGAGTATAGTAACAACCATCTTTCTCCCACCTATATCCATTGACTGAGTGTGGGATTAATTTTCATCCATTATTAATGTCTATTCTATTCTCACGAGTCCTTAGTCTCAATTTCTTTATAAATTCATAGGTTAGGATTTATACACTTCATAGCTGAACTAATCGAGATGATTCAAGTTCCATCAATGATACACATTTCTGTTTCATTCCCACTTTCAAATAATGATAATGATTTTATATTATTATTCTTTTTCCTATCTAGGAGTGTATTTCCTTTCGAGATCCTAAAGCCTTATGTTGATCTTCTAATTTTAGAGATTCACAACCCAACTAGGTCCAAGATTCGTGAACGTAAAATGAATGACTCCATTTTCTCAGAGATAGTCAATATTGGAATTGAGACCCTTAATTAAAATCAATTTTTCTTCATTTACCTTACCATAGAGGTAACCTCACTCCATGGTCAAATATATTTGACAACAAACACTAGCTATATTGGTTAGGATTTCAATACCTTAAACATCCAAAAGAAGGTTTCATTGTACTCACTTGGTTAAAAATTTGCAATGGGAACCCTGAAAAAAAATGTTTGAGACTCTACTCGATGGACATTAACCATGAATATCCTAGGAAAATCATGATCACTTAGATCAAAAGGGAAAAAGTATAACACTTTTTAGGTTGAAAACAAAAAAAAATTCGTCATGAGAAAAGACTATTCCTTGACCTCTATGACACCCATTAATAAAATATAAAAAATTAGGGTGAAAATAAAAATTTACAAAGATTTTTGGAACCATCATTTATCCCTATAAAAAATCAAGTTATGCTTGAAAGGTCCACTATCCTGGAAAAATATTAGATAACATATCTATTTCTTGGGATCCATCAAAGGTTACCTAGTACAATCATGATTTAAAACTATATAACACTGGGTCAATCCTATAGAACATTAATTAGCATAGAGTGGCCCACTCAGTGTATCATTAAATGTGTCACATGAGCCGGATATAGGAAATACTCCATTAAAACATGGGTCCTTACCTGTGATTCGGTCGCAAAATGATGACATAACCTTTCCAAAATATAAGAAAGATCTACATAGTAGAATTCATCATAGATTTCTTCCTTAATGAAACTTTATTGAACATTTTATTCCACTATGTAAAACTTAGTTCTTCATATGATTCCTTTTATTATAACTATGTGTGACTTGATTCCTCCTCTCACGAGATACATAGTGACATCTAGATCTCATGAATTAGATCTAACTGAAAATAAACACGAATTCCAATCATTTTTCTATATTAGAATCTATACCTTTTCTTATTTAGGATATCTATACCATGAGTTGATATTACTCCTCTTGAAAAGATTCCTCTCACTAGTGAGATAACTCCAAACCCACCAGAAGATTTATGAATGCGTAAAATTTCACTATATTTACCTTATAATTAGATTCAATTCCTTAAAAATGAACCCAATTATATGAGGATATTTTATTAGAATTGAAAAAATTCATTCCACACACTTTTCCACTTGACCCATGAAATTATCCTCACTTAGACAACACATGTTGAGTTTGGGTATAAATGTATCTTTATACCAAAAGAAGAAATAGATTGGATTTACATGTTCAATAAATATTATCATACACCGATGGAGGAAGATTCCTCAAAATAATTTCTTGTGACAACGGAGAGGTTGTGAGAGAATCCATCCCTAAGTAAGCCATGGATTTCAAAAAAATTATGATAAAAGCGTGTTACTTCCTTCAAACCCATTTCTTGAGGGACTTCTAGGAAATTTTTATTTTTTATCAAAAAAAACATGTTATGGTATATACACAATATAATGGGGGCATATATTGCTTTGAGGGATTAAATTTTACTATTTTCAAAGCCCAAACAGACTTACAAGACAATAGTTATGACTGGATGAAGTCAGGTTTCATTTTAGCCTAAATAAAACTTAATGAAGTCTAAAGTCCCACTGATTGATTTTCTCTAACCATATAGTGCTTCCATTAGTCCATGGATTCTATTAATTCTTGGATTCAATTAGTTTATTGATCCATTTAATTTGTAGATCCAATCACTTCATGGATATGTGACCTTATCTGATATTTTTCCATTGTATTTTTCTATTAGAGGTGGTAGATTTCATTATCCTAAAAATTAATGTAATATTTTGTCCATTGAATCATTTTATGAATCCACAATAGAAGATAAATTGCTTCAAAAATATATTATGTGGTCAACCCTTTACAAGACTGTTATGATGAACTCCTATGCAGCATCTCACCTTCATGAAGTTCTATGTGGTCTCCCTCCTTCACGAAGTGCTATGTGGATGCCTATTGCTATGTGGCCAGCTATTTTAGGAAAGCAGTAATTCCTCCCTTCATATAAATATCAACACCCTTATTGGGGGAAAAAATTTAGAGGTTTGTTGATAAGAAATAAAGATAGAATAAGGACTCATGGGGGCTCAGACTATATTCACTCTCCCATAAACACAAAGGTATATTTATAATGTTTCACACTAGAGAGGGCCTTTGTAATGTAATCTTGTTAGGGACCTCTATAATAAAACCCATATGAAAGAAACTTACTATTAGAATAAAGCTATATACTATGAAAAAATATGGTAGTTTGTGGTATAAGGTACCATTTTATACTCTCACGCATACTGGAGAACTCACTTCGT
The DNA here is from genome assembly GCA_963277665.1 of Viscum album. Lineage (NCBI taxonomy): Eukaryota > Viridiplantae > Streptophyta > Magnoliopsida > Santalales > Viscaceae > Viscum > Viscum album. Next base: position 1,542,421,095 of record OY728153.1, on the reverse strand, counting down.
AGATTTCTATGTCGTTGGTCCTATGTACTAAACCCTATTCCTAAGTCCTGTTAAGACTACCTATGTGGAGAGAATATGAAAATTCCCATATGTGACCAATCTTATGTGGAATTCAAATGAGTATAGCCTATGTGAGTTCCCTTCTATTACCATACCTCTACGAAAAATGATATGCGACAAGCCATATGTGTCTATTCATGAAACCCTTGATGCCCATTCGTCCACACCCTAAGAGTTGCACCTATTACCCCTAGTTTCAATTAGTGTAGGGATATGGTCTCATGCCTCTATCCTGATCACATCACTATCATCACTGACTCCTATGTAAAATGGAGTTTCGCGCGGTTAACTTTTCAAGTTTGATTGAGGACATTTTGGGTTGCAACACATACAACCCCACCTCCCATTCTGAATCACCATGAGTAAATATCACCCTCATGGTTCAAGAAATATATAAATCCTATTAGGTGTAATCCCCAACAAAAACCTCCAAATCACCGTGATTCAATATCCTCCTCGTGGCTATATAAATATGGGAAACCTCCTATGAGTATGTGAGAGGACCAGTTTGGGATATACCTAACACTAAGAGGGGGTGAATCAGTGTTGGGGACTTTTTAAACCAATTCCGACTTTTTATCCTTGTACCTATTGACTTGTTAGGATATTGATTCTCTTGTTCTCTTTTCCCTGTTTCATATAATAATAGAAATCAGTAAAAATATGGACATCAAATTTTTACAAGGTTCACCACTCAATAAGAAAAGATACTTCTTTACCATGCATGGGAATGACCAATGCATGGATTCTCCACTATAATGTGATATGTTGTTACAGTGGTTAACTAGGAAAAAAATCCACTTTTCAGTGTGGATCCCTACACCTGGAGGGGGGAAGGAGATAATCACTTACCACTTGCAACAAGTAGGATGTTCCCTTACATTTTATGGTTCTTTATACTGCCTCTCGAAGACAAACTTCTTCCTTCTTGAATAAGGTAGGTTCTGATCTTGGTCTTCTTTAGTGCTCTTCACTTTGATTACTTACAAAGCAGTAGGCAAGAAATTCTCCCTTATATCTTTCTCTTCTTCTCTAGTGCAACACCAATTTCATTAGACCTTTTCTGCATTATTCTTAGTGTAACAACCAACTGTACTATTCTTCTTCTCTCTTCTTAGCTAGAATCACATACACTAATGTGATTATTCAGGAAATGAAGATCGGTTCACTTGGAATCATCTGAATCAATTCTTATCCCTTGTTCATGAATGCATGTGATCATGCATATGAAATTTAGGTTGAACTCTTTTTCTTCTTTATCTTTCTAGAATCATATGTTCACTTTCTGATTGTTAAATCAATGAAGTCCATCTCAACTTAGCATCATCACAGTTGATATGGCCTGAATAATTGAATATATATTGGCCACTTTCTATCTCTTCCTTTGTGCAGATACTAGTTCAAGTGTACAACTTGTTCTTCTTCACTTCGCAAAGCACAAAGAGGGTGATCAACGCCATTTGTGTGAGTGTGGTACATCTTCTCTTTGTGAAACTGAATGGTTCATAGTTTTTACTTCTTTACAAAGCCACTTTGAGAGTTCTATGCACCTATTGAAGGCCTGTAGGACACAAATATTTTGTGCACCCCTTTTTGGGCGACTTGTACACAAAATTAAATACTTGCACATAACATTCAACTTTTGTCACAGAATACCTCTAGCACGCAACTTCAATCTTTCCTGCAACTCTCTTCTTGCGCGCAACTCTCCTCTATTACGCGTAACTCTTACTTCTTTCACACAACTACCTTTGTGTATATTTCTTATGCGCTTTAGAGCTATAATTTCTTATAAGTGTTGAGTTGGTCAAATGAGAGGGGGCACCTCTTATTTATAGGCCTCGCTGACCCCCACGCGCAAAAACCCTAACGCGTCGTGCAAAACCCTAACGCGTTGTGAAAAACCCCATTTGATGTCGAATTGGGCTCGTAAGTCTCTTTCATGCCATCCTAATCTTTCATCCACTTTTTGAAACGTACGTGCACTTCATGCCTTTTCCATTTTTTGATGTTTTGGTCTTGAATCATGACTTGCATGCAACATTCCAACCTCTCTTCAATCTTGCGCGCAAAAAAACAATCTTTCTCACGAGTCTTTCCTTTTCTATATTTTGATGTTCAGATCTTGGAACTCCACTTGCGGGCAACATAACAAGACAACTTCAAACTTGAACGCATCATCCTTTTCCAAAAACACATTTCTCCATCTCCTGATTTTCAGTCCCAAAAATTTGGCAAACACTAGGAAATGACGCCACATTACACTACGGGAAAAAGGACTTTTTGCAACGGGATTTATTCCCGTCGCAAAAAGCCCATCCAAGAGGTTATTTGCGACGGGTTGTTACCCCCATCGCAAATAACCGATTATTTGCGATGGGATTTCGTGTCCCGTCGCATAAGGTTTGGCGCAGGTAGTGCGCCAATCCGCACGAAGGTTATTTGCGACGGGGGGATCCCCCGTCGCAAATAATCGGCGACGGTTAATAACTTTTTGTGACGGGATGTCCTCCCATCGCAAAAGGTGTGTCGACATGGACTATTTGTGATGGGCCTCATCGCAAATAACTTTTTAACCGCCGATAGTAATTAATGTGTGCGTATGTATTTGCGACAGGTCCCGTCACAAATTATAATATTTGCGACGGGTAACCCGTCACAAATAATCTAACCTATATATACCCCCCATCCGTTTTTCTACTCATTCCACTCAATTTCTATATCTTGTTTCTCTCTGAATTCTGATTTCAGAGGGAAAATTTTTCTAACTTAATTTTTTTGGTCACGAAGAAGTTGTGAAGTCGTCTTCATCAATAGCAAATCAAGTTTAAAGGTATTTATGTTTTATTTAATTTATTATTTATTTCAATTTTTATGTTAATTTTTATTATTGTTGATTAGTTGTAATTAAATTGAATTTAAATTGTTTTGGCGTGACTATTTATTTGTACTAATAAATTGAAATTTTTAGTATTAATTTTTAATAATTAGTAGTAATTAGTAATTATTAAAGATAATTAGTAATGTATATAATTAATTTGTAGTAATTAATTATAATTGGTAATAAATACTAATAAATATTAATAATTAGTAATAATTATTAATAATTATTAATAATTAGTAATAAATAGTAATAATGAGTAATAAACAGTAATAAACTATAATAATTAGTAATATATTGTAATAATTAGTAATAAATTGTAATAATTAGTAATAAATTGTAATAATTAGTAATAAATTGTAATAATTAGTATTAAATTGGAATGATTAGTAATAAATTGTAATAATTAGTAATAAATTGTAATAATTAGTAATAAATTGTAATAATTAGTAATAAATTGTATTAATTAGTAATAAATTGTAATAAATTGTAATAATTAGTAATAAATTGTAATAAATTGTATTAAATAGTAATAAATTGTATTAATTAGTAATAAATTGTAATAATTAGTAATAAATTGTAGTAATTAGTAATAATTAGTAATAAATTGTAATATTTGTAATAATTTGTGTTAATTAGTAATAAATTGTAATAATTAGTAATAAATTGTAATAATTAGTAATAATGTGTAATAATTAGTAATAAAGTGTAATAATTAGTAATAAAGTGTAATAATTAGTAATAGTTGTAATAATTAGTAATAAATTGTAATAATTAGTAATAAATTTTAATAATTAGTAATAAATTGTAATAATTAGTAATAAATTGTAATAATTAGTAATAAATTGTAATAATTAGTAATAATAAGTAATAAATTGTAATAATTAGTAATAATTTGTAATAATTTGTAATAAATGGTAATAATTAATAATAAATTGTAATAATTAGTAATAAATTGTAATAATTAGTAATAAATTGTAATAATTAGTAATAAATTGTAATAATTAGTAATAAATTGTAATAATTAGTAATAAATTGTAATAATTAGTAATAATTTGTAATAATTAGTAATAAATTGTAATAATTAGTAATAAATTGTAATAATTAGAAATAAATTGTAATAATTAGTAATAAATTGTAATAATTAGTAATACTTTGTAATAATTAGTAATACTTTGTAATAATTAGTAATAATTAGTAATAAATTGTAATAATTAGTAATAAGTTGTAATAATTAGTAATAATTAGTAATAATTAGAAATAAATTGTAATAATTAGTAATAAATTGTAATAATTAGTAATAAATTGTAATAATTAGTAATAAATTGTTATAATTAGTAATAAATTGTAATAATTAGTAATAAATTGTAATAATTAGTAATAAATTGTAACAATTAGTAATAAATTGAAATAATTAGTAATAAATTGTAATAATTAGTAATAAATTGTAATAATTAGTAATAAATTGTAATTATTAGTAATAAATTGTAATAATTAGTAATAAAATGTAATAATTAGTAATAAATTGTAGTAATTAGTAATAAATAGTAGTAATTAGTAATAATTAGTAATAAATTGTAATAATTAGTAATAAATTGTAATAATTAGTAATAAATTGTAATAATTAGTAATAAATTGTAATAATTAGTAATAAAGTGTAATAATTAGTAATAAAGTGTAATAATTCTTAATAAAGTTTAATAATTAGTAATAAAGTGTAATAATAATAATAAAGTGTAATAATTAGAAATAATTGTAATAATTAGTAATAAATTATAATAATTAGTAATAAATTGTAATAATTAGTAATAAATTGTAATAATTAGTAATAAATTGTAATAATTAGTAATAGATTTTAATAATTAGTAATAAATTGAAATAATTAGTAATAAATTTTAGTAATTATTAATAAATTGTAGGAATTATTAATAAATTGTAGTAATTAGTAATAATTAGTAATAAATTGTAATAATTAGTAATAAATTGTAATAATTAGTAATGAATTGTAATAATTAGTAATAAATTTTAATAATTAGTAATAAATTGTAATAATTAGTATTAAATTGTAATAATTAGTAGTAAAGTTTAATAATTAGTAATAAAGTGTAATAATTAGTAATAAAGTGTAATAATTAGTAATAAAGTGTAGTAATTAGTAATAAATTGTAATAATTTGTAATAAAGTGTAATGATTAGTAATAAACATTAATAATTACTAATAAAAATTAATAATTACTGATAAACATTAATAATTAGTAATAAACTTTAATAATTAGTAGTAATTAGTAATAACTAGTAATAATTAGTAATAATTAGTAATAATTAGTAATAATTAGTAACAATTAGTAATAAATTGTAATAATTAGTAATATTTATTAATAAATTATAATAATTAGTAATAAATACTAATAATTAGTAATAATTAGTAATAATTAGTAATAATTACTAATAATTAGTAATAATTAGTAATAAATACTAATAATTAGTAATAATTGGTAATAATTAGTAAGTGTCAGCCATGTCCAATGTAAACTCTATAATTGTCCTTACTTAGTTGATCGTCATGCAAGTAGCGTTGTAATAGGACAACCCAAGTCATGCCCTTCTCATCTATAACAATTATCTCACATGACCCTTTACATAGACCATTCTTCCTTGAAAATTTAGGAGAAAGATATTAAAGTCCCCATAAATTTTTAAGGAAGAATGATCTATATAAAGGGAGCGAGTTGATTATTAGATATGAGAACGACATTGCTTTGGTTGTCCTATTGCAACACTACTTGCGAGGTGATCAACCATGCAAGGACAATTATATAGTTTACATTGGACATGGTTGATGCAAACTTTTTATTGCGCATGACCTGAAAATTGGCGACCCTTTGAGATTTGAACATTTTAAGAATAAAGCAAAGCATGTTGCGAATATTGAAAATTTTAATATTTTATAATTTTTTTTATTATTTTAATAATATTAATATTATTTTTTCATAAATATTAATAATATAATTTTTTTATTAGTAATAATTAGATATAATTAGTATTATTTTATTATCAACATTAAAATAATATAATTTTTTTATATTAGTAATAATTAGATATAATTAATAATAATTAGATATAATTAGTAATAATTAGATATAATTCGTAATAATTAGATATAATTCGTAATAATTCATAATAATTAAATATAATTCGTAATAATTAGATATGATTAGATGTGATTAGATATGATTTAGTATGATTAGATATGATTAGATATGGTTAGATATGATTATATATGATTAGATTTGAATAGATTTGATTTTATTTGATTTGATTTGATTTGATTTGATTTGATTAGATTTTATTAGATTTGATTAGATTATATTAGATTTGATTAGATTTGATTAGATATGATTAGATTTGATTAGATTTGATTAGATTTGATTAGATTTGATTAGATATGATTAGATATAATTAGATTTGACTAGATTTGATTAGTAATCATTAGATATCATTAGTAATCATCAGTAATCATAAGATTGATTTGATTTGATTTGATTAGTAATAATTAGTAATAATTAGTAATAATTAGTAATAATTAGTAATAATTAGTAACAATTAGTAATAATTAGAAATAATTAGTAATAATTAGCAATAATTATTAATAAATAGAAATAATTAGGAATAAATATGAATAATTAGGAATAAATAGGAATAATTATGAATAATTAGGAATAATTAGGAATAAATAGGAAAAATTAGCAATAATTAGGAACAAATAGGAATAAATACTAATAATTAGGAATAAGTACTAATAATTATGAATAAATACAAATAATTAGGAATAAATAAAAATAATTAGGAATAAATACTAATAATTAGAAATAATTACTAATAAATAACAATAAATAGCAATAAATATTAATAATTAGTTATAAATACTAATAGTTAGGAATAAATACTAATAATTAGAAATAAATACTAATAATTAGAAATAATTACTAATAAATAGCAGTAAATAGCAGTAAATATCACTAAATAGAAATAAATAGCAATAATTAGCAATAAATACCAATAATAAGCAATAAATTGCAATAATTAGCAATAAATAGCAATAAAATAAAAGGGGATTATCTATAAAATAAAAAAGAAGGGGGGTTATCTATAAAATAAAAAAATAAGGCCTTCAGGCAATTCTGGAAATAAATAGAAATAATTAGCAATAATTAGCAATAAATAGCAATAATTAGCAATAAAGAGAAATAATTAGTAATAAATTGTAATAATTAGTAATAACTAGTAATAGTTGGTAATAATTAGTAATAGTTATTAATAATTAGTAATAGTTAGTAATAATTAGTAATAGTTAGTAATAAATAGTAATAGTTAGTAATAAATAGTAATAGTTAGTAGTAAATAGTAATAGTTAGCAATAAATAGTAATAGTTAGTAATAAATAGTAATAGTTAGTAATATTGAGTAATAGTTAGTAATAAATAGTAATAGTTAGTAATAAACAGTAATAGTTAGTAATAAATAGGAATAGTTAGTAATAAATATGACTAGTTAGTCAGGAATAGTTAGGACCATTTAGAAAGAAATTTTAATAAATTTTACGATCTTGGCACAATTTCTAGTGGATTGACGAAACTCCTTTTGCTCGATGACTTTTCTCATTTAAACTCTCACCAACTCAAAACATTATGAAAAATGTGCTGCTACATAGGCATATTCAATTTCGTATGCATGAGATTGGATATGCATTTGTTGGATCACATTTTTTATAATGTGTTCAGGTTGTGACAATTGGAAGAAGACGATTCATCGACGAAAAGGGGGTTCTTTTGTTCGACGGCTCATTTACTTGCATCTTTCTCGCACTGAAATCACAATTAAGAAGGGAGTTTACAGAAGGAGTAAGAAGAGATGTGTCAGCAGCAGCAGCAGCAGCAAAAGCAGCAACATGAGGAGGAGATGCGTCGATGGCAGCAGTAGCATCAGGAGTAGATGGAGTACATGCGTCATCTGACTCGTAGTTTGGGGATGGAGTTTCCTCCACCATCTACTTCAGCTCCTCCACCTCCTCTAGAAGACAACCCCCCCCCCCAATGATTTTTTTATGTTAAAAACATTTGAATTTAACATTTGTTGTAATATGAACTATTTACAGTTTCTGTCTTTTATATTGGTGTGAATATTAGATAATTTAATTTTTAATATTTTATGATTTTTTTGTAAACATTGAGAATTTTAATAATATTAATATTATTGTTTCATTTATCATAATTTTATTAAATATATTTTTTCAGAATTATATTTTTTTTTGTTTGTTTATTTTACCAATAATAATAATTATTATTATTATTATATTTTATGATTTTTTTATATTTTTTTGTGACTATTGAGAAGTTTAATATATTTTTATTTTAATTATTTTAATAATATTAAAATTAATTTTTCAATAATCATAATTTTATTAAATTTATTTTTTAAAAAATTTATTTATTATTTGTGATGGGATCTATTGCAACGGGTTCTCGTTGCAAATAGTCTAAATAATTTTTTAAAACAATTATTTGTGATGGGATTAGGGACCCGTCAAAAAAAGTATTTGCGACGGGCCCGTCGTAAATAGTCCAAATAATTTTTTTTAAACGTATTTGCGACGGGACGATGGGCTCGTCTCAAATACTTTTTACAACGGGCTCGTCGTAAAAAAGTTTATATATATATAAAGTATATAATCAGAGACTTATTTGCGACTCCATTTTCTGCCACGGTCTATTTGGGACGGGACCCTATCACAAAAACTTATTTGTGACGGGATCCCATTGCAAATAACCCATCGCAAATACATAAAATTCTAGTAGTGTTAAAATCTGTTTCGGTAAGAATATCAATGTTTCTTTATTATCATATGGCATATTCTACAAACAACTTCTTTCATCACTAACCATATATAGCATGATATATATTCTTTTGATCAAACACCTTTAGCATTGTCATATTTTCAACAGAATGTGTTGAACCTTCCCTGTATTCCACTAGAATCATCCATTCCTTTCAAAACTGAATATGACTGGAAGAACCTTTACTCCCCCTTTCCTTTATAAAGCTTGAATCACAAGTTCTACAAACTTATCATATTTGAGAAATACAAATCAGCAAAGCATCATCTGATTTTCATACAATGTGAAATGCATGGACATCTTAGAATGCCAAACCCTTCTACACTCTATCTTCTTCTTCAACCATAATTCTCTACTTCATGAAAATCATATGATTCTATTCTTCAAGTAAGATCATGCATGGTTCTCATGCAATAATGAATAATTGCATGGTCTTCTTCAAATCCTCATTTTTTATCAATCATCCTTAGATGGATGATACCTCACCATTCTTCATTGTTGTAAACAATGTGTCGCCTTTAACATAAGTTATTTGAACTTAGTATTAGTTCTATAATCGTCTGAATTGCAAAAACATGGATAATTTCCCAAGTGTGGAATCCAATGCTATGAATCCATAACAATTGTCCCGGCTTCTTCACTTTAACCAATCTCTATTCACTTTGGATTTCCTTCTTAATTTTGACCATTTTTGACACCAGTTGAAAATAAATACAACTTATGAACAAAGTGGTCCCAACAATCTATCCATTTGTATTTTGTTTTCAATACCTTAAAGTATCCTCAAATGAATGTGTCAATTTTAAAATGAGAATATTTTCTCCCCCCTTTACTTCTTTCTCTTCCCCTTATTTTTCATACTTTCATTTCAATTTCTTTCCCCCTTATTGATAAGAAATACAATGTTCATGGAAGAGAGGGTATCAAACCATTATAAAGAAATGTGTCATCAATCATTTCACTCTATGTTTACTTGATCAATGCTTGGTTTAGAAACTGATAGGATTTTATTTAGACAATAGAGTTATCCATTATCTACTAAATCATAATACCTCATGAGATGAGAACTCATCCACTCTTCTTATGTCACTAATTAGCTTTGTTAATCTCCCTTTGTAGAATGATATTTATTTTGAGTAAACAAGGATTAGATATTTAGAAATAACATACCTTTTCCAAAGACATTATCCTTATACAATCATCAAAGTATTGAAATTTTATACCAACTGATGTTCATAATGATTAAGAGAATGACTATGGAAGCTTCTTCATGTGTCTCCCCCTCAAGGGAAACTTCTTATCACTAAATATCAAGTTCTCCCCATGAGATCTTGCCTCACCTTCAATTACATATTTTATAAGAACAAATAAAATACACACATATTTAAGAGAATAAGGTGGATCCTCCTTGCTCTGTTAATGTGAAAAACATGGTTGAGATGATTCTATCAACCCAGATGCTACATTCTTCATACTTTCACAACTGATCTTCAATGCTAACTATGATTGTGTGACCCTTACTATTTCTTACATCTCTTTGTGTGTAAAACATATTTATTCAAGGTATTTTAAAGCACTAGAATCTCATGGTGAAACATTCATCTTCTTGAGGAATGTTTGTTAGGTTGCAGAGAATTCAAAGCAACTTGTAATAGTATAATCATCTTTATTCCTCCTCATACAAAGAACTTATTTGTCTTCATGTAGAATCTACATTTTATTTTTAGCACTAGCCCTATCTTGTGTGTATTCCATTTTCCTCATTATTTCCAGATATTCTATTCAACCCACCAATATATCATTAGACACTAAGGTATCAATATTTGATCTTCTACATGGATTCTTCTGAGTGGTATCCTTCTTAGTAGTTCTTTTGGATGCACCACCCTTTACCTTCTTGGACATAGAATCCAATGACTTCTCAACATTTACATTTTTTGGCCAGATTTTGTGATGTTCTTTTCTTATCGGCTTTGGGTACCTATTGAAATGAACATGAACCATTAATGTGACCACACCTATTTCATACATCACATATGTTATCAAACATTCCAAATATGTTTGCAGTATACAGATGATTTTGGATCTGTGGATGTTGGTTCTTCTTATCTGGCTTTCTCCCCTTGAGATTGGCTTTATCTATGATTTTACATTTAAGGGATTGTACTAAAAATCCAATGAAAAATTCCCAAATCGATTATAGCACCAGCATTGACCACCAAACCTTGGCTTCTTGACAACTTCTTTATAAGGTTTTGGAGTCGTTTTCTTGAGTTTTTGTGCTTTATGTATGGAGTTATCTTCCACAATATTTCCCTTATCCATCCTCTCTATGATGGTTGGTTTCTTCTCACTTTTCTTATCCATATTTTTTTAGAATTTTTCTTCCAACCTACACTATTTGTAGAATAAATTTTAGAAATATTATTACATGTTGGTTTGGATGGTACCTTTACTTTCTCAGTTGCTTGTGATAGATCAATGAGTGAATCCATGATCTTCTTGTCATAGGTTGAATGTATTTTGATAGTAGAATCCTCCAATGAGCATTGAGTACTGGAAGAAACTATTTCCTTCTTTTGTGGAGACTCAATATGTGTCTTCTCAAGATTGGTAAATTCAACTTCCAATTCTAGACATCTCATATTAAGGATGACTTTCTCGTCTTCAATCATAGTCATCTTCTCTAAACAATACTTATTTAATCTTTAAAATTCATCTTCATGCATATTTACTTTGTTTTGTAACAAAGATTCATGTTATTTGATCTTCTTGGATTCTTCTTCCAAATATAACTTCTTGACTTCATTGCTCTTTTTCAGCTCAACTTCAAGTGCATGGATCTTCTCTTCTAGAGTCTGATTGACTCCCTCTTTCTCTTTAATATCTTTGAGCCACATTGAATAAATTTCTTCAAATCCCCTATTTGTTTCTTCAAATGCTCCAATGTGTCTGGAGAGTTTTAAATATTCAAAAAAAATCTTGTAATCCATTCTCCAAAACATCATTTTCTTCTTCCAATTGAGCGATATTTTTCTGCTGAATTGAAATACTCCACAAAACATGGATGTACTTTATTCCATAATTCCATGCAGAATCATCCTTAATCTATCAAATGATATTTCTTGAGATGTTTTAGATTAATCATAACCACTTCGGCTAGCATTTTCATCATGAGAATAATTTTCAAATGTACTAACACATACCTCTTGATTATTTGAGTTAGGAAGGTTGTCCATCTTCATGGTGTGGAATTGATCCACCTTCTCATCGCTTTCCAAGTTTAGTGTGTCTTCAATATTAACAAGATATAGAGAACCATATGCTTCCTCTTCTTTAAATAAGAGGGACTTTATCTTCAACTTTCTCTTCCCCTTCTTTTTACTGTTTATCATGGTCTTGGTAGATATAGTCATCTTCTCATAGATAACTAAATCTTCACTGAAAGTGAACTTCATTGATAACTCGGGAAAGAAACTCAAATATTTAAAAGAGAATAACTTCACTATAGAGAATCTAATAGAGTTGAACCTGTCACTCTTATACCAATTAAGAGGACCAGTTTGGGATATACCTAACACTAAGAGGGGGGTGAATCAGTGTTGGGGAATTTTTATACCAATTAAAACTTTGTATCCCTTTACCTATTGACCGGTTAGGATCTTGATTCTCTTATTCTATTTTCCCTATCCCATGAAATAATATAAAGAATTAAAATATGCACATGATATTTTTTCAAGGTTCACTACTCAGTAAGAGAATCTACGTCCTTTCCATGCATGGGAACGACCAATGCATGGATTCTATATTATAATGTGATATGATTTTATAGTGGTTGACTAGGAAAATAATATTCTAGTTAGTGTGGATCCCTACACCTGGAGGGGGGAGGATATAATCACTTCCCACTTATAACAAGTAATATATTCCCTTACACTTGTTGGTTCATTGTACTACCTCTTAAAGACAATCTTCTTCCTTCTTGGATAAGGTAGGTTCTACTCTTTGTCTTCTTTAGTGATCTTTACTTTGATTACTTGCAAAGTAGTAGGCAAGAAATTCTCCCTTATATCTTTCTCTTCTTATCTAGTGAAACACCAATTTTACTAGAATTATTCTATCTTCTTCTTAGTATAACAACCAACTGCACTATTCTTCTTCTATATTCTTGTCTAGAATCACATACACTAATGTGATTATTCAAAAATTGAACATCGGTACACTTGGAATCATCTGAATCAATTCTTCTCTCTTGTTCATGAATGAATGTGATCATGCATATGGAATTTAGTTTGAAAACTTTTATTCCTTCTTCTTCTTGATAGAATCACAAGTTATCTTTGTGATTGTTAAATAAATGAAGCCTATCTCAACTTAGTGTCATCACAGTTGATATGGCCTGAATAAATGAATATAGATTGACCACTCCCTATCTCTTCCTTTGTGCAGATATGAGTTCAAGTTCACATCTTGTTCTTCTTCACTTCGAAAATCAAAACGAGGGTGATCAACACCATTTTTGTGAGTGTGGTACAACTTCTCTTTGTAAAACTTAATGGTTCATAATTAATCCTTCTTTGCAAAGCCACTTCGAGGGTTCCATGCACCTATCGAAGGCCTGAGAGACCCCAATCTTTTTCATACCCCTTTTTGGATGACTTTAGTGAAAAATTAACTACTTGCATGCAATATGAAACTTTTTCCATGGATGACCTCTTGCACACAACTTCAATCATGTGTGCAACTCTCCTCTTGCACACAACTCTCCTTTCTTTCACACAACTCCTACTTCTTTCTTGAAACTACCTTTGTGTATATTTATTTCATGCTTTAGAGTTCCAATTTCTTCTAAGTGTTGAGTTTGTAAAATGAGAGGGGATCACCTCTTATTTATAGGCCTCGCTAACTCCCGCACGCAAAAACCCTAACGCATCATGCAAAACCCTGACACATCGCGCAAAACCCCATTTGACGTCGCATTGGTCACATAATTCTCTTTAACGACATCCTCATCTTTCGCACATGTTTTGAATCTTACGCACACTTCATACATTTTCCATTTTTCGATGTTCTGATCTTGAATCATTCCTTGCACACAACATTCCAAAATCTCTTCAATCCTGCAGGAAAAAATCAATCTTTCACACAGGTATTTCTTTTTCCATATTTTCATGTTCAGATCTTGGAACTCCACTTGCACGCAACATACCAATCAATATTCAAACTTTCATGCATCATCCTTTGGAAAGAACACCAATACTGCTTTATTATCATATGGCGTATTCAACAAATGACTATTTTCATCATGAACCATATCTATCATGATATATAGTCTTTGATCAAACACCATTATCATTGTCATATTTTCAACGTAAAGTACCGATCCTTCCCTGTATTTCACTAGAATATTTCCTTCCAATCAAAACTGAATATGAATGGAAGCACCTTTACTCCCCCTTTCCTTCATAAGGCTTGCATCACAAGTTATAAAAACTTATGATATTTGAGAAATACAAATCAGCAGAGCATCGTCTAATTTCCATACAATGTGAAATGCATGGCCATCTCAGAATGCCAAACCCTTCCACACTCTCTTTTCTTCTTCAACCATCATTCTATACTTCATCCAAATCATATGTTACTATTCTTCAAGTAAGATCTTTCATGTTTCTCATGCAATAAGGAATAATTGCATGGTCTTCTTCAAATCCTCATTCTTCTTCAATCATCCTTAGATGGATGATACCTCACTATTCATCATTGTTGTAAACAATGTGTCACCTTTAAAAAAATTTCTTTAAACATAGGATCAGTTCTACAATCATATGAATTGAAACAACATAGAGAATTTCCCAAGTGTGGCATCCAATGATATGAATCAATAATAATTCTCTAGGATGCTTCAATTTAACCAATCTCTATTCACATTGGAGTTCCTTCTTCATTTTGACCATTATTGACACCATTTGACAACAAATACAACTTATACACAAAGTGGTCCCAACAGTATGCCCCAACCAAACCTCTAAATCACCATGAGTTGAGATCATCCATGTAGTACAATAAATATGGGTATACTCCTAGGTTTAATCCCCAACCAAACAACCAAATCACCTTGATTCAATATTATCCTCATGGATCTAGAAGTATGGGAGTCCTATAAGGTTTAAGACCAAAATAAACCCTTGTATTCATGAGTTGATATTATTTTTTTGGTTCTAGAAATATGGGATTCCTTTTAAGATTACACCACATAACATAACCTAACATGACCCACCTACTAGTTCAGGTACCTTAGGGTATCCCATGCATAATCCCTACCTTATTTACTACTGTCACCTCTTTCTAGAAATAGGATTCTTTTCCAGGTAGCCTCAGTGCATAATTCATTCTTTCATATCTATGGTTATGCTCTCATTGAATGTGACCAATCTTCTTCTCTCTATTTTTTCCACACTGAGAAATATTCACATGGACTTTGAGATATGAAACTATAATCTAATTACCATGGTGAAAGTTTCTCCACTATGGGATTCATATTCAGGTGTGACTCATAATCAATCCATAGAACTAAGTGGGTTTTGATTTTTAATTTCACATTATGTGTAAGACACCTCTATGAGGTTGAATCCCAACTACAAGACACAAACCACCTCTCTAGATAGTAATAAACTCCAGATATCCCAACTAGTGGAATTTAAAACCAATGCATTAAAAATTTATAAGAGAATGATATAGAACCTCTCATATATATAGATATTTATATAATACAAATAGTCTAGATCATATCATTAGAACTAAGTTAACTTGTCCCACATTGGAATTTGGGATGGATTCAGGGATATGACTTAAATATATAAGAGAGTCCAAGAGTATGAAATAATCCCCCTAGAAAGGGTGTGGTGTGCCCAAAATCATATCATATTGATTAAAATGTTTTCTAATATGTTACTAGAATAGTCTCAGTGACCACCTACTTATTTAAAGAATTTCTTTAATGACTAAAAATGAGTGCATGTGTGAAATTCATTGGAGTTTCTGTACGGATACACCCATGTATGTGTGCCATAGTGGATCTCCAATGTATGGTCACATGGGTGACAGACCTTGGAAAAGTGGTGTGCCCAAGTGTGGGAACTTTTTTATTGCACCAAAGTGTGGGTTATTAGGTGAAACATGAAATTTTAACACCCAATTGTTTTACTCTAGAAATAGGGTGATGTGTTCACCAACCACTATGGGCCATCAATCTGCACATCTAGCTGTGTCAACAATCGGAGTTGAGGGGGTCTATTTAAATGTCCGGACAATAACTTAAGTTAATTCGAGTATCATGAAGAAGACATTTCATGCATGTGATACCTTAGTGAATTTATAGGGACCAACACACAATAACCTAGGTGATCTTGGTGCAAGACAATTAAGTTAGGAGTAGGATCAAGGCACACTGCATAAGGATGAGCATGGTTTTCTTCAAGTAAAACTCACAACTTCCAATGTCTATAACTTTTCATAATTATGTCTATTATAGAACCATAAATATTCACATCAAAGAATTATAACTGAACTAAGCCACTGAATGTTATATATAAACATTAAAATTATGTTTCTTGAGGAAATAAATTTCCCAGAAGACCATCAAAAATAGTTTTTTCATAATTGGAACCATTTTGTTTGAAATGTGTAAAACCAATTTCCTAATACTAGATAAAGTTTCACACTAACACATCTCCATATTGGGAGAAATTATTATGGAATCTATATACCCTAGTGTGTGAGAAATCATAAATCATGTATAAAGTAACACCCCATGTTTTTAAGAATTACTTTTTTCGAATAAATTAAAATACCTTGATGGATTTCATTTCACACTGTATAAAGTTAATCTTTATTTATAAACAAAACCAAGTTAATAATTCATTGCATAAACAATTCATTTTATATTAAGGTACAATCAACACTACGTTTAGATTGTGTTACATAGAATACCGTGTTTTAATGAACTGTAATATAATATTATTATTATTATTATGTAATATGATAGTTATCACCTATCCGATGAAATGGAGGGAATGAATAGGATTAATTAAAATATGAAAATAAATTATTTTCTCATGTTTATTATCTATCCACTTACTATAAACAAAATAAGAATCACTTATAAAAATTAAAAAAGAATATTTTCTAAAATATGGTTTAACCGTGCTTGGCACATAAAATTTTAAATTAAAATTTTAAATTTTAGAAAATAAATTTACAAAAATAAAATTAATTTTAAAAATTGGAATGTAAAAATTATCTTCGGGTGATTTTTTTTTATTTTTGAGAAGTTCCATTTACTGATAAATAGTGAAAAATTGTAAATTTTAATTGAAACTATTTTTCATCTAAATTATTTGACCAATTAAATTGTACATTAAATTGGTCTTAAAGTGTAATTTGTTTACATAATATATCTATTAATCTTATGTTATTCATTATAATCAATTTCAATTTTGGAATTGGAAATAAAAACTTGTTAATCTTTTGACCATTTTCACATTAAAAACATGTTTTCTTATCACGCCTACGGGGTTAATTGTAAATTAAAATTTTCCACTTATATTATTTATATTTAGAAAAATGGATTTCATATTTAGAATCCGAATAATATATAATATCTAATAATTCTAACTTAATTTTTTTATAAATGTTAATAATGAAAATAGTTAAAACTAATAACGATGATTAATGAAATAATTATTTTTTCTTAGTGGTTAAACTTAGAAATATGGTGTAAAACTAACCTAACACTTTTCCAAAATATATTTTATGGACATATTTCTACCTATATGGCCTTATTATCAAATTTTATGATTTTTGGGGATACCGTTCCATGAAAGTGACATACATAATAATTTATGAAAAGAAAACACAAAAAAAATGTATATTTCTTCCTTTTAATTTATATAAATCTTTGGAAAAGGGAAAAACTACATAGGTTCAGTTATAAATATTATTTTGGAATATAAATGACTTTTTTTAATATTTAAATTTTTTAGTGATAATATAATTACATTAAATGTATAAGAAACACCATTGTAATAATTATTTAGTTAACAATCAAATAAATCAAAATGATTTTAAAAACAATAAAAGTGAAATAGATTGAGTGATTTATCATGTTACATTAATTTTTTTGATTAATATATCATGTTACATAGATTTTGACTTAGTATATTCAAATTACATAATTGCCTTGATATTTACTAAATTAAAATTTAATGAATTATTTCAAAACTAACATTCATTCAATTTTAAAATAAATGATATTTTATTAAATAATTTAGTATTTATAAAACCCATATCATCTACCAAGTTATTTATAAGTGTTTATAAATTTAAAATATAGTCCATTTATGTACAAATTGATCTCTTATAATGAATATATTTACCCCTAAATAGTAAAAACCTAGTTAGCATGGTTAGAGTTAAAGCAGTGTTTTTGCGAGTTACATTTACTTCTGTTAAAATTAACATCCAATTCATATAAGAATATTATTTTATAAATTAGATATAATATTTTATAATTATTTGGTATAATTTTTATATTATATCTCACTTTAATTTATTCCTAAATGATAAATTACCTAAGTTTGAAAATTAGTTACCTTAATAAAAACCAAAATGGTAAAAATAGGGAAATATAGAAGTTAAGGAAGAAAATTGTAAAATAATTCTTTTATTTTTTGTGTGTTAAAGTTTTTTATCAAACATATCAACCCTTACATCCATTATTATTCAATTTTTGAGGCACATGAGGTAAGAGAGACCTTTAAATAATAAAAACTTTTGAATATTTACAAGAATGACACTCCTCCTCAACTATAAAAGAGCACTCACTCTCCCCCACTCTTCATAGCTATCAATACATTTAGAACAAACAATATCTACCCAAATAACTTCTCAAATTCCCTTAACTTATACTATAATCCTTAATTTTGGAATAAATCTAACAAAGGATGTTTTTTGATGTAAACCAAATGAAGATACCCGAAGAAGAGGTAGTCTTTATCAATGAGTGTTTTTTGTATTATTTCTTCCTCAAACCTCTTCATTTATTTTTATATAATTATTATATAGTAACATAAGTTTCTTACATATAATGATATTTTTTTATGTTATGTTTTTAACTTATAACCATACACTTCCATCAAACGGGTTATGAAATCCTCATTCATGTGTACGACGGACTACCACGTCATGATCTAATATCATTTATTTCTCGATTACCACCATTCAAGGTTGGGAATTTTGATGGAAATATTATTCATATATTATATATATGGAATTTATGATATTAATATTCTTCATGAATTATTATGTCACTTATACCTTCATGCTTTCTAGTTTTTTGATATACGATAACATCATTCGCGTGTACGGTGGACTACCGCCTCATGATTGATGTGATTCGTTCACACTTTACAAGTAACGTATTAAGGATGAGTTTAATAATCATATATGATTTATATTAAATAAGTTTTATAAAATAAATCTAATATATATATACATATCCTTTATGTTATTTTTTTAAATATGTCATGAAAAAAGGAAACAATAATCATGTGTACTTACAGCCTACCATCTCTATAAACGGTGTATTTTGTTTCCTACCACTAAATTTTAAGGGTTAATCTACATGCATATATAATTTATATATATGATATTTATATAATGGATTAAATTTTTTAAATTGTAAAATAATGATCAAAGTAAAAAGACCTTAAATAAAAAGTCAAAACTTATACAAAAAACAAAGCAGTTATTATGAAAAACATATCATTAAAATGGGATTGTTAATAAACTGGTAATATAAATTCATAAAAAATAATATATGGTATTATATATAAATTTTTTTATTTAGTATA
Organism: Viscum album; assembly: GCA_963277665.1. Taxonomy (NCBI): domain Eukaryota; kingdom Viridiplantae; phylum Streptophyta; class Magnoliopsida; order Santalales; family Viscaceae; genus Viscum; species Viscum album. The sequence goes on along the minus strand of OY728153.1, from coordinate 1,542,401,350 downwards.
TTTATAATAAACATATATTTATTATACAAGATGTTAGACGAATTATGAAGGAGGTCTATACTTAAGGTAATTGATTTTCACCTCACTTTTTATTTCTGTGAGACACATACTATATTCACCACCTCATTATTTTATGTTATGTATATAATTCTTATGAATGCATTTTATGATTATTAGAGTAAATTATATTGGTATTTACATGTCCATTTTATGATCTTTCCTTCATGAGGTTAGGGTTTAAATGTTACCAAAATAGTAAGGGAATTTTGTCCCAATTTCTCTCCTTAGAGACAAATGTTATGTTATGCACAAATATTATTTTAAGAGGTGTATATAATTCCCATTTGAAAAGTTATATATTTAATATCCTTCTTTTAATGGTATTTCAATAATCATTTAATATTATTATTTCATGGGGATAATGATTCAAAGTTACCAAAGTGGTAATAGTTTATTGTTACAATCTCATCGTTTATCAGGATTGTTTATGATTATGATTCCATTGAAGAAATATTATGATTAAAATCTCAATAAATATCATGAATTTTATTATAAAATTATTATTCATGATTTATTCACGTAATTGTACAATTTTCCTACTCTTTTTTTTAAAGATAACTTAGAATTTTATTTTAAAGAAAACCTAACTTTATTTCTCTCTCCGATAAGAAATCAGTTTTCTTTTAAAACCATGTTTTCTAAAAAAAAATTCAATAATTATTTAATATATTCCAATTATATTTATGAACATAAATTTTTACACATGTTTTATATTTAAAAAAAATAAATAAATCATTATTTTATTTTCCAAAATAACTTCCATTTGGATTTTACAAAAAAAAAATGTGAAATGAACCTTCATTTTAACATGTATGGTAATATTGGAATTTTTTCTACCATGATAGATAGCCGAATAAAAGATTAAATTATATTTTTTTTGGTTTATTTTCATAGAATAATATTTTAAAATGTTTTATGTTTTAAAAAAAAGAGTTTTCCTAAGTGGAAATGATATTTTCTTCAAGAAATGTTATAAATGGTATTTCAAAATTATTTTCCATTTAAGATGAAATATATTGGTGTTAATTATTCCATAATAGTGATATAATACAATAATAAATTTCATATTATATCTCTTAATGGTCTATTTTTTGTATTAATGATGTTTTTAAAACCTTTTTCTTTACCATTGGTTTTTCTATGATAAAACGACTATGAAAATCTGCTTATTTTCAAGGGTTATGCTATGATTAAATAATTTTGAAACCCATTTATTTTCCCTAATTTATGATATGATGACATTATTATTATACCCATTTCATTTCTGGGGTCATGATATGATTAATTTTCTTGATCTTATGGGACACATATGTCTCATTTCATTATATAAGGGGTGGGACCTATATCTCCCTACAATACAATGGATAAAGATTTATTTCTCATGAGATTGATAGGACTAGAACATGGAGTAAACTTATTTCAATGATATAGGGATAGAATTGGAAGTATACCTAATTCAGTAATAGAGGCATTGAACAGTGAGTGAACCTGGTTTAGAAAATGACTTTTTCTGCTATGATGGTCTTGGTAGTGATCCTTGACTAATATGGAAATGATTTTATATGATTATGTTTCTTTAAAAATTCTATATCTTATTCCTATGTTATGTTCGCATGGCTTATTCACTTTATTACCTTATTATTCATGTCTTATTATCTACCAAACATTATTCCATGATTCATGTATATGATATTTTTATATGCATATATAAATGGCATGTTTTTCAAATGTTATCCCCATTATCTCATGATATAATTTTTAACTTATACTTACATATCTCCTTTAATTACCCTTACTGAGTATATGATCTCACCCTTTCTTATGCTTCCATTCCCTAGGTTGTGAAGAAAGGTTTTATTTAGGAGTACAAAATTGGAAGATCTTTGTGGGAAACAGTGAATATATTTCACCAAGTTAGAATATTGTGTTCTTTATTTCGAAAGGTAATAAACTATTATGTTCATAGGGAATGTGTTTGTTTAATGTAATTATTATTCATCAAAAATGTTGAAATATTCTTGTATGTTAAGCCTGTGACACTATAGTTGGTATTAAAGGAATGGATTAGTTAACCATTGGAAACTACGATGAGAAAACATTAGTGAGATCCTAATAGATATTTCTAAGGATATTTTTAAGATGTGTCTAAATATAAGTCTAATGATTATTAAAATTTTAGGAAAATATCATGGGATTTTGGTAAAGGATTGATAGAGTGTTTTCAAAGAAATTACATCCATATATGGATACTACTAGTATATGTGGATCTGGAATAGATATACATTGGGGGAAACCCTAAAAATACTATATTGGTAAAGACTTGATCTAGAACCAGTGCCTGATAATTATCCTTGCTCTATACCTAGTTTTACACTCCCATAGGATATGTATTGAAAATTCACAATCTCTTTGAGAACCATCATCAAGGAATTAAATAGAATATGACTATGAATGGCCTAGGATGAACATAATGTGTCATAGATTAAATTATGTGTCATGATTTAGACATTATATCAATGATTTTTTAGTATTACTTGGTTTCCCACTATGATTAGTGTTTCTCAGACTGTGATTTTTGTTTTAAGAAAATTGAGGGAACCAAAAGAAACTTGGTTAACATTGAATGTGATAGTTGATTTATTGATGATCATCCAAATTATATGATAACTGGTGTAAAGTATTAGTAATTAATCTTTATCATTCTTTATAGAACATGATTAATAACTTATACCTAAAAAAACTATTGGACTCACCAAAGAAGAGAAGGAAACAGTTCTCTAAGAGTTCGGATATTGGAGACCATGGAGGAAAAAAAGATTCAGTTTCCTACATGATTAGAATGTGGGAAGAAATACCCAAGTAGATTTATTAGAAGAACGTGAAGATGGATTCATTGTGGAAAAGAAATATGTAAATAAAATAACTGTAAAGGGAAAATTAAGTGTTCATCTAATGCAAAGGATGAGAATATTGGTCTCTTTACTGTATTATTAGTGGATGGATTCTTTAAATTTGTAAAGTATGGGTAGTATGAAAATTTATGTCCTTGGGGAAATTATATGAATAAAATAATATAGGTGGTATGAGTAATGGTTATATTATTAGTAATGGAGAGACTACAAATTATATGTGAAAGGAAATAAGTGTTTAGGAATAAGATGACAAAGCATAGTTAATTATTGAGAAGGAAGTGGGTGAATCAAGTATTTATGTATTGGAATTCAAGTATAATGTTATATAAATCATGAAATGTATAATTATTTTTTAATATAATTTTTTCATTAAGTATTTTAAAGGATTTTCTGAATGACATTGATAGACTAAAAAAGTGAATTAATAGAAAGCTGACATTCATAGAAAACACATGGTCAAGGAAACAATAACCCTAAATATGTTCTAGATACTAAGAATATTCTGTTTAGTTTGGAAAAAGAGATGATTTATTTGGATAATGTAAATTGTATAGTATTTATGATCATAGAACTCATAATGTATTTGTGGACAATATGGTTCTTCTTATCACTGTTGGTTTTGACATCATTTTTTGATTTAAGGAATATATCCAATAATTTGTGTTTAATATACAGAATGAATAAGAATGTATGTTTTTAATATTTTTTTTATGATAAATAAGGTTATTAACGTGTTTCAAGAGAATACATGATAAAGGTATTCACATATTTGGTATGTGAAAATCAATAGTGACATTATGATATATGGCGGATCAATAAAAAACTAATTTAGTGACCTTATTTCTAAATTTTTGGATATTCATTTTCAAAAGGGTAAAAAGGTTAACAATTTATGAAATGGTTTATGTTTAACATTGAATATGGATTTAGATATTAACATATTATTTTTTTCATATGAAGAATTATGCATATTGGTAAACCTATTCTAAACATTTTTCTTTAGTGATAACAAAAGTTAAATGGAATGAATTGTCATTATTTCTATGGATCTTATGATCTGTTAGTTATTTAGGCATAAAAATTTCACATTAATTTCGTGGAGAAATAAATTATGTGTAAATAGATCAAGGAAGAACTGAAGGGTGATATTGGTCTGAAATAAAGTCAATATATCTTCTCATGAAAATTATTCAACTTAAATAAATGAGCCTTGAACCAAAAATGTTATCAAAGTTCATTCATTTGCGATGAATCAAATAGTCCATGATATCATCACAGATTTATGTTTCTAAAGATTATATTTTGAAAAAATGTTTTAGTTTTAATTTTTATGATGTGGGTTATATGAATTTATCTTTTAAGTATGAAACATTTGATGAAGTAGACTAATTTTGAGGGAGGAACTCATTTTTAAGGGGGTGGAATGTAACACCCCTAGTTTTTATGAATTATTTTTATTAATAAATTAAAATTATTTAAAGTCTTGTGGTGAATGATACACCATTGTAATATTTATTTATACTAAACTCTAGGTTAATATATCACTACATACAACACTAATTTTATCTTCCAGTACAAACAACACGATGTTTGGCTTGTGTTATACACAATACCAAGTTTTACCGAACTACAATATATTAATAATATTATTATGTAATATGATAATTATCACCTAACCATTGAAATGGTAGGAATGAATAGGATTAACTAACTTATAAAAATTTATATTTTTTCATGTTTATTAGTTATATATTTATTAAATTAAAATAATAATCATTTAAAATAAAATGAAATTTTTTCTCAAAAAAAATACCTTCTCAAAAAGTCGGTTTAATCATGCATGGAGCACATAATTTAAAATTAAAATAGACAAATTTTAGAAAATTAATTTTTTTAAAAAAAATTGAAATTGGAATATCAAAATTATTTTAGGATGAAATGTTTTATGTTTTTTTAGAAGTTTCATTTTTTATGAATAGTGGGAAATACAAAATTTTAATTGAAAACTATCATTTCCCATAAAATATTTACAAAGTTAAATTATATTGGAAGTTGGATTTAAACTCTAATTAGTTAAATTATACATATATTAATCCAATTTATTAAATTTTAATAAATTTAATATTTCCATTGGAAATTAAATCACTGAAAACATTTTAACATTTTCACATTAAAACCCTGATTTTTCATCATGTCTATTGGATTGATTTTAAGTTAAATTATGCCACTTAATTGATTTTAATTTTTTAAAATGGATTTCATATTTTTTATAAAAATAATATATAATATCTAATAATTCTAACTTAATTTTTGATCAATGTGATTTGTGAAAATATTTAAAATTAATTACAATGATTGAGAAAAATTGGATTTACTTAGTTGTTAAACATAGAAAATAATGTGCAAAAATGATCCTAAAATTTTTCAAAACCCTTTTTAGGGATATATTTATACCCTTACGACATTATTATTTAATTTTATGAGTTTTTTTGAAACTTTTCAATGAAACTGACCCATATAATAATTTATGTAAAGAAAAAGACAGAAAATGTACCTTTCTTACTTTTAATTTCTATAAAGCTTTGGAGTAGGGAAAACTGTATAGGTTAGGTTATAAATATTCTAATGAAATATAAATGAGTTTTCTATCATTATAATTTATTTTAATTTTTCAGAGATGATATAATTACATTAAATTCTTAAGTAACACCAATGCATGAATTATTTAGTTAATAATTAAATAAATCAAATGATACTAAAAAAAGTAAAAGTGAAGTAAATTGAATGAATTATAGTGATACAATTATATTTTTAGATTAATATATCATGTAACACAATATTTAAATTAATATATTAAAATTACATCATTTTCTTAATATTTGAAAAAGTGAAATTAAATGAATAATGTCAAAATTGAGATTAATGCTATTTTATAATAAATGATATTTTATTAAATAATTTAAAATTTATAAAGATTTGGAATTTTGGAAAGTGATTTTGAAATGTTAATAAATATCAAATATATTCCATTCATGGACCAATTTATCATTTGTAATGAACATATTGACCCCTAAATAGAAAAACATCGTTAGCACGGTTAGAGTTAAAAGCAGTGTTTTTCCGAGTTACTTACACTTCTGTTAAAAGTAAATTCCAACGCATATAGGAATTTTATTTTATAAAATGTTTATAATATTTTATAATAATCATGTATAAATTTTATATTAAGTCTCTATTTAATTTAGTCTTAATGGACAAATTACCTCAGTTTTAAAATTAGTTAACTTAATAAAAACCAAAATAATAGAAATAGTGGAACATGGATGTTAATGAAGACAATTATAAAAAATAAATTTTTTTTATTTGTTTTTTATAGCCACAAAATTTATAACAATAATTATTATTCAATTTTGAAGCCACGTGAGGTAATTGAGACCTCCTAATAGTAAACACTTTTGAGAATTTACAAGAATAGAACTCCTCTTCAACTCTAAAAGGTCACTCACTCTCTCATTTTCTTCACACCCCTCAAGTCATTTGGCTCAAAAAAGATCTACCAAAATCACTTTCCAACTTCCCTCCCATAATCCTAGAATCCATAATTTTGTAAAATTAAAATTAAGGATATATTTTGGTGCAAACCAAATGGAGATACATATAGAAGGGGTAGCATTCATCAATGAATGTTTCTGTTTTATTTCTTTCTCAAACCCCTTAATTTTATTTTATATAATGATTATATAATAAAAAATTTATATTAAATGTTTTATAATGTTTTATTTTAATGTTACAACCTAAAACAACACACAATTCCATTAAATGGGTTTCCAAATTATCATTTTTGTGTATGGTGAACTACAACCTCACGATCTGATGTCGTTCATTTTTCCATTACCACTTTTAAAGGTTTTGAATAATGATGGAAATAATATTTATTTATGATATGTATTATATTTATGATATTAATATAATTATTTAATTATTTTATCACATGTACCTCTATGATTTTTATTTTGTGAGAATATGGTAACATCATTCATGTGTACGATGGACTACCACCTCACAAAGCGATGTGATTCATTCATGATTTACATGGAATGTATTAAGGATGAGTTAAATAATAATATGTGATATATATGACATAAGAGTGATAATTTAATTATAATATATTTATATTTATATATATCATTTGATATCTTTCTTTCAATATGACTCGAAAATAGAAACAGCAATCAAGTGTATGTGTGGACTACCGTCTCCATGGATTGTGTATTTCATTTCATATCACTAAATATTACAGGTAATTATAAATTAGTATATAATTAATATATATAAAAAATTTTATATCATGGTTTAAATTCTATAAATCATGAAATCATGATCAATGTAAGAATACCGGAAATAACAAGTCAAAACATCTGGGAAAAACAAATTATTTATTACATGAAACATAATTTCCACATGGGCTTGTTAATAAATGGAAAATAAAAAGTCATAAGAAACTAATATAAGGTATGATATATAAAAGTATGGTTCTGTAATATTTGTATAATAAATTTATATATATTATACAGTAGTTCTGATCAAGTATGAAGGAATTCAATATTTAAGGTAAGGGATTTCCACCTCACTTTTTACTTTTGTGAGACACATGCTATAATCACCACCTTTTTCTTATATATGGTTTATATACAAAATATGAATGTATTTTATGATCTTTATAATAAATTTTATTGGTATTTACATATCTATTTGAGGATCTTTCTTTCAAGGGGTTATAGTTTCAATGTTACCAAAACAGTAAGGGAATTTTGTCTCGGTTTCCCTTCTTTGGGACACATGTTATGTTATTCACCTGTATTATTTTCAGAGGTGTATATAATTCCTCATTCAAATGTTATATAATTAATTTCTATATATTTATGATATTTTAATATTTATGTAATGTCGTTATTTCATGGTTATTATGATTTAGTGTTACCAAAGGGGTAAATGTTTATTACCACAATCTCACCATTTATCAAGATTGTTTATGATTATTTATCCATTGGTTAAATCATATTATCAAACTCAAAATAATTTTTATTTATTTTATTAAAATAAATTTATTCATTATTTATTCATGTAATGGTACCATTTTCCACTATTTGGTTCTTAAGATAACTACAAAAGTTTTTTTAAGAAAATATGACTTTATTTCCCTCTTCGGTAGGAAATTTTTTTTCGTTAAAAACCATGTTTTCAGAAAAAAATGATTTAATATATTCCAGTTATTTTTTTAGAAATAATTTTGTACCCATGTTTTACATTTTTCAAAAAAAAATTAAAATGAAACATCGTGTTGTTTTACAAAAAAAATAAATGTTTGTCTTTTACTGAAAATGTGACAGGAACCTTCATTTTAACATATATTATATGTATGGTATTATCTAACACCATGACCAATAACTTATTTTAATATTACTTTATATTTTTTCAAGATTATTTTCAATTAAATTTTTTTCAAAATTTTTTTGTTTTAAAAAATATTTTTCCTAAGAAAAAAGTTTTAAATGATATTTAAAAATTATATTCCTTCTAAGATGATATATATGGTGTTACCTATTCCTTACTGGGTATATGATCCAAGAATACCATTCATATTCTTTCAGTGAATTGTTTATGTTTTATAGGAATGATATTTTTGAAACTTTTTTCTCTTCCATGGGTTTTTCCATGACAAAACACTTATTAAAACCTACGTTTTTCATGGTTTATGCTATGATTAAATGATTGTGAAACCTATCTATTTTCCACATGTTATTAAATGTTGACATGTTTATGATACCCATTTCATTTCATGGGTTATGATATGATTAATTTTGTTGATCTTTTTCACACATACATATGATTTTAATATGTGAAGAGTGTAACCTATATCTCCCTACAATGTAATGTGTAAAGATTTATATCTCATGAGATAGACACCATTTTAATGGGGAGTGAAATCAGTTCATTAATATAGGTCTAGAAAGGTAAGTGAACCCGGTTCAGTAAAATAGGGCTTAAATAGGAAGTGATCCTGGTTTAGTAAAGGACTTCGTCCACTATAATGGTCATGGAAGTGAGCCTTGACTAATAGGGAAATGATTTTCTAGGATTTTTTGTCTTCTATAATTCCATGTCTTATTCCAATTTTATCATGGATTATGATCTTTATTCTCTTATGATTTATGTATTATGATATTCCAACCATTATTCCATGACTCATGAATATGATCTTTGATATACAGTGTATGATTTTAAAATGTTAGGCTCTATTTATCAAACACTTTTATTCTTGTTATTCTTATATATCTCCTTTGGTTACCCTTACTGAGAATTTGAGCTCACCCTTTCTTATATTTCTTTTTCCTAGATTATAAAGAAAGGTTTTTAGTAGGACTCCTAAATGGGAAGATATTTATGGAAAATTTTGAATATCATTCACAAAGTTAGAAGATTGTGATCCATGTTTCCAAAGCCACTAAACTATTACAATCCTAAAAAAAATTTGTGTTATATAATGAATGTTCATAAAAAGGATGTAATATCAATGTATGTTGTGGTAAGATCACTATAGTATAGGTTAAAGGAAATTTTTAGTTAAACATTTTAAACTTGGATGAGAAAAATTTAGTGAGATCCCTAGTGATATTTATAAGTATGTGTCTAGGGATGTCTCTAAGGATAAGTTTAAGGATAAGTCAATGTTTATAAAAATTTCATGGAATTTTGGTAACAGATTTAGAGAGTGGTTTCCAAGAAATTACATCTCTATATATAATAAAAGTGGATGTGGCTCCGTAATATATATAGATAGGGTTAATAACCATAAAAATATTTTATTGATATAGACTCAATCAAGAAATATTGATTCATAATCAGCCTTCTTCTACACTTAGTTTGACACTCTCAGGGGATAGGCATTGGAAATTCACAAAAAAAATATGAAAAATAATAATGGATTTAAATATAAGATAACTATGAATGATATAAGATAAAACTATGGTGTCATATATTAAATATGGTGTCATGATTTAGATATCTTGTAAGTGATTTTTCATGATTATTTGGTTTCCCACTATGATTAGTGTCACTCACACAATGTTTTTTTATTTTTAGTCAATGGGGGGAAATAGAAGGAACTGGGTTAACAGTGAATGTGAAGGATGATTTTCTAATTATTAGCCAAATGAGATGATAATTTGTGTAAAGGATATCTTGATTATTCCTAATTAGTTTTCATGGAACATGATTAACAATGTGTACCTTAACCAACTATCATAATCACCAAATAATATAAGGGAACAGTTCCTTGATAGCTCTGTTAATGGAGACTATAGAGTAAAAAAGATTATATTTCTTAAATTTTGATAAGTTGGAAATAAATATCCAATTTGATGTCTTATAGGAACATTAAGACATTTTTTCTATGGAAAATAAGGACACAAACCAAGTAACTACAAAGGAAAAAATTAAGAGTTCTGTTAATGCAATTGATGAGAATAATATTATCTTTAAGTTATTATCAATGGATGAATTCTTTAAATGTGGAATATATGGTAATGATGAAAATATATGTCCTTGGGAGAATTTTTATTATGAAAATAAGCTAGGTGGTATCATTTATGGTTATGCTGTTGAATATAAAGAGACTACAAATGACATGTAAAAGTAAAGAAGTATTAAGGAATAATATGATGAAGTTTGGTTAATTGTTTGAGAAGTGGTATAAATGAAGTATTTATTTATTTCAATTCATATATTATGTTATAAGAATCATGAAATATATAAGTATTGTTCCATATGAGTTTTGTATTAAGGATTTTAAAGGATGTTTTGAATGATGTTGATGGACTAGAAAAGTCAATTAATGGAAAGATGATATTCATGTAAAACACATGGTTAATGGAAAGATAACCCTTAATATTTTATTTATTCTGAGAAAATGGTGTTTAGTTTGGATAAAGAGATTATTGATTTATATAATGTAAATTGGATAGTGTTTATGACCATAGAACTGATAATTTATTTATTGACAAGGTGGGTTTTCTTATCATTGATGATGTTTAAAACATTTTTTTATTTAAGAAAAATATCCAATAATCAATTTTATACACACATAATTAAGAATCGTGTATTTTTTATATGGTTTTATGATAATTCAGGTTAAAATCATGTTTCAAGAGAATACATGATGAAGGAATTCACATATTTGGTATGTGACGGTCAAGAGATAATTTATGATATATAAGGGATTAATGATATGATGATTTAGTGACCTTATTTCTAATGTTTTTTATTTTCATATTTAGGAAGGGTAAAAAGGTTAACCAATTATGAAATAGTTTATTTTTAACTTAGAATTTCATTTTATATATTAATATATTATTTTTTTTATATGAAGATTTGTGCATATTGGACAACCTATGTTAACCATTTTTCATTGGTGATAACGAAAGATAAATGGAATGATTTATCATTATTTATATGGATATTATGATTTGTTAGTCCTTAAGGAATAAATTATTCACCCTCTTCTCTTAGATTAAGAAATGATGTGTAAATTAATAAAGGCATGACCAAAGGGTGAGATTTTACTAAAATCAGTTGAGTATATCTTCTCAAGAAAATTATTCAAGTTCTGGAAAAAGCATCTAGAAACAAAAAAATTATCCTAATAATTTCATTTACAATTAATAAATTTGTCACTTCGAATATCAAAAATTTATGGTTTGGTGATGGTAAAATTTATTTAGGTCACCCACTTTCTTTTGATAAGTGATCTCTATAACTCTATATTATTATTTATGTTTTTATTCCACGTTAAAAATCAACATTTTCCACTTATGTACCCCTACGTGGAAACCAAGTTATAACATGTAGTGGGTAATAGTTATGTTTCCAACATTCCATTTTAAAATAAATTTTTAGTATACATTTTTAAGATGAAGGTTCTATGAAATTAACCTTCAAGTATTAAACCCTTGATGAAATTAAAGAATTATAAGGGATAAATTCATTTTAAGGGAGGGTAGAATGTTACACCCTTGGTTTTTATAATTTTTTTTAATAAATTAAAATTATATGATGTCTTGCACTACATGATACAAAAATTTATTCTTTATTTATAATAAACATGAGTTTAGTCTTTCTCTACACACAACACTAATTTTATCTTTTCAAACAAGAAACACTATGTTTGGCTTATGTTACATATAATACCCAGTTTTATCAAACTATAATATACTATTGATATTATTATGTAATATGATAGTTATTTCCTAGCCATTTGAATGGATGGAATGAATAATATTGATAAACATATGAAATTTTTTAGTTTTCTCATGTTTAATAGTTATATGTTGATTATAAATAAAATATTAATCATTTTAAATAAAAATAATAATTGTTTTCTGAAAAAATAGTATCATTTATAAAAGAAAAATTAATATTATGCGGAAAAAATAATTGAAAATAAATTTTTACCACTTTTAGAAAATTAATTTTTCAAATTGGAATATAAAAATTATCTTAGGGTGAATTTTTGGTATTTTTATGAGAAGTTTCATTTTTTATGAATAGAGAAAAATAATTGAATTTTAATTGAAAACTATAATTTCACATAAAATATTTGATAATTTTAATTATTTTTAAAATTGTTTTTAAAGTGTAATTAGTTCACTTATATATCTATTAATACAATTTAGTTCATTTTAATAAATTTAATATTGGAATTAGAAATAAAAACTTTGTAAACTGTTGAACAATTTCACTTTAAAACCCCACTTTATCATCACATATGTCGGATTAATTTTAAATTTGATTATTCCAATTATTTTATTTTAATTTATAATAATAGATTTAATATTTGGAATAATTATAATTTACAATTTATAATAACTCCAACTTAATTTTTTACTAAATTGATTCATGAAAACTGTTAAAATTAATTATAATTATTAAGAAAAATGGGTTTAATTAGTGGTTAAACATAGAATATAAGGTGTAAGAATGACCTAATACTTATAAAAACCCATTTTAGGGGTATATTTCAACCCTTATGACCTTAGTATCTAATCTTATGAGTTTCTGGGACACATTTCCATGAATGTTACCCATATAATAACTTAAGTAAAGAAAATGACAAAAAAATGTACTTTTCTTCCTTTTAATTTCTATAAAGCTCTCTAATAGGGAGAAAATATATTATTTTGGTTATAAATATTATTTCATAATATAAATGAGTTGAATTTATCATGATAATTTATTTTAATTTTTTATATATGATATAATTACACTAATTGGTTATGAAATGCCAACACATGAATTATTTAGTTAATAATTAAATAAATCAAATGACACTAAAAAATTTAAAAGTGAAGTAAATTGAATGAATTATTGGGTTAAATTAATGTTTTAGATTAATATATCATTTTAAAAATATTCTAAATTAATATGTTCAAATTAAATAATTTTAATGATATTTATTAAATTAAAATTAAATTTATAATGTTAAAATTGATATTAATGTTATTTTATAATAAATGATATTTTATTAAATGATTTAAATTTTTTAAAAACCAAATCCTATTCTAATTGATTTATAATTGTTTAAAAATATAAAATATGTTTCATTTATAAACCAATTTAACATTTATAATGAACATATTAAACCCTAAATAGTAAAAACCTTGTTAGAAATGTTAGCATTAAAGAGGTGTTTTTGTGAGTTAGTTGCGCTTTTATTAAAATTAAATTCCAAAGAATATAGGAATTTTATTTTTTTAATTATATATAATTTTTTTGAATCAGTGGGTCTATATTTACTAATATTTATAACTTTAATTTATTCATAGCATTGATTGAAAATTAATTACTTTAATAAAAAATAAAATGGTAAAATTATGGAAACTTAGATATTAAGAAAAACATTATAAAAATTATTTTATGTTTGTCTTTTGGAGGTTTTTATTGACCAAATAAACCCTCCTCTTAATTATTATAAAATATTTGAGCCACATGATGTAATGGAGACCTCCAAGTTGTAAATATATTAGAGTATTTATAAGAATGCCCGTCCTCCTCAACTATAAAAGGGAACTCACACTCCCCCATTTTTCACACCTCTAAATACATTTGAATCGACCAATATATAACCAAATAACTTCCCAAATTCCCTCCAATCATACTATAAGCCTTAATGTTATCATAAATAAAACCAAGTAACTGCTTTGGTGTAAACTAATAGGAGATACCTAACGAATATGTAATGTTCATCAATAAATATTTTTGTTTTGTTTCCTCCACGAACCCATTAATTTATTATTATATCATTATTATATATTAAAATAAGAATCCTAAATATCCTTAGATGTTTTTATTTAAAGTTTAAATCCTAAAACCACACATGATTCCATCAAATGGATTATGAAATCATCATTTGTGTGTACGGTGGACTGCCACCTCATGACCTAATGTCGTTCGTTTCCCTATTACCACCTTTCAAGGATGGTAATAATGATTTAAATATGGTTTATATATTATATTTATGACATTTCTTATATTTATATTCTTTTGTAGTTATTATACCATACATACCTTCATGATTTCCTTTTTTTGGAATATGGTAACATCGTTTGTGTGTAAAGTGGACTACCACCTCATGAAGCGATGTGATTCATTCATGCATTACATGGAATGTATTAAGGATGGATTTAATAATAATTTGTGATGTATATGAAATAATAAATATACTCTAATTATAATATATATATATATATTATTTCTTTTTTTTAATATGAAAAGACGATGGAAACAACAGTCACGCGTATGTACAGTGTACCATCCCCATCAACGGTGTATTTTGTTTCCAATCATTAAATTTTATTGGATACAATAAATAAACATATAATGGATATATATGATATTTATATAATGGTTTAAATTATTCAAATGATAAAATAATTAACAAACATTGAATACTATAAATAACAAGTCAAAACTTATACGCAAAACAAACAGTTATTACCAAAAATGATACTTTAATATGGGATTTTTAATAAATGGGTAATATAATGTCATAAGAAAATAATATATGGTATTATATATATAAATATAGTTCCTTAATATATTTATAATTAAATTAAATTTATTATATAAGAGGTTTTAAGGAGTATAGAGGAAGTCAAGATATAAGGTAAGGGATTTCCACCTCACTTTTTACTTTTATGAGACACATGATATATTCACCACTTATAGCTTCTATATAGTATATATAATTCCCATGAATGTATGTTATGTTTGTTATAATAATATTTATTTTTATTTATATATTTATTTTATGATATCTCCTTTATGGGGTTATGGTTTCAAATTTACCAAAACAGTAAGGGAATTTTGTCCCAATTTTTATTTATTGAGACACATGTTATATTATGAACCTATATTATTTTATGATGATTATATACTTAAACATTTAAAATTTATATGATTAATATCTTTATTTAAAATATATTTTAAGATTTATGTAATGTTATTATTTCATAGGGATTATGAGTCAAAGCTACCAAAGTGGTAAGAATTTATTGCAATAATCTCATCGTTTATCAAAATTGTTTATGATTATACTTAAATTGATGAAATATTATCATCCATATCTCAATAATTATAATTAATTTTGTTATCATATGATTATTTTTTATATTTTCATGTAATGGTACATTTTTTCACTCTTTGGTGATTAATATAACTAAGAAATTGTTTTTAAGAAAATCTAAATTTATTTCCCAATTCAGTCAGAAATATATTTTCTTTAAAAAACATGTTTTCCAAAAATGTATTTCAAGAATTATTTAATAACTTAAAATTAATTTTTTTAAAATTAATTTTTACCCATGTATGACTTTTTCAAAAAATTTGAAAGGAATCATCATGTCTTTTTCCAAAAACAATCCCATTTAGATTTTATAAAAAATGTGAAAGGAAACATCCTTATATTTTGTTCTATATGGATGGAATTATATACCTCCATGACCAATCACTGATTCAAATATTCATTTACATGTTTTCAATTTTATTTTCAAATAAAAACGTTTTAAAAGTGTTTATGTTTTAAAAAATAGTTTTCCAAAGATGAAATGATATTTTTCTAAAATTATTTTAAATGGTCTTTCAAAATTATTTTCCAACTATGATGACATCTCTTGGTGTTACCTATTT
This sequence comes from Viscum album, assembly GCA_963277665.1. Lineage (NCBI taxonomy): Eukaryota > Viridiplantae > Streptophyta > Magnoliopsida > Santalales > Viscaceae > Viscum > Viscum album. The sequence continues at coordinate 1,542,385,136 of OY728153.1, read as the reverse complement.
ATTACTAGGGATATGATCCAAGAATAAAAGTCATATTATTTATTTGAACGGTTTATTTTTTTCGTCATGATGTTTATGAAACTTGATTCTCTTCGATGGGTTGTACCATGATAAAATGCTTATAAAAACACACTTCTTTTCATGGGTTATGCTATGATGAAATTATTCTGAAACATATCTCTTTTCTAATAGTTATGATATGATTACATGTTTATGATACCCGATTTATTTCATGAGTTATGATATGATGAATGTTTATGATCTTATGGAACACATATGTGCAATTTTATTATGTGATGTATGGGAACTAAATCTCCTTAAAATGAATTGGGTAAAGATTTATATCTCATGAAATATAAAGTACTATAATAGTGAGTAAAATCAGTTCAGTAATATAGGGATATAATGGGAAGTAAACCTAGATTATTAATACAGGCCTGGAATTGGGAGTTAAACCATTTTATTAAAGTTATTTGTCTACTATGATGGTATTAGAAGTGATCCTTGAATAATATAGAAATAATTTTCTATGATTATGTGTCTTACACAATTCTAGGTCTTATTCCTATGTTATTATATCATGGATTATTCTCTTTATTAATTTAAGATTCAAGTCTTATGGTCTTCCTAACTTTATTCCATGACTCATGAATATGATATTTGATATACAACGTATGATATTAAAATTTATGTTCATGTTCTCATACCATTATGTTCATTTTATGATTTTGTATCTCCTTTATTTATCTTTAATGAGCAAATGATCTCACCCTTTATTTTGTTTCCTTTCACTGGGTTATGAAGAAATGTTCTATATAGGAGTACTAAATGGGAATATATTTTTAGGAATCATTGAAGATCTTTCACTAAGTTAGAATATTGTGTTACAAGTTTCCAAAGGTAGTAAACAATTATAGTCCTGGATCATGTATTTGTGTAATGTAATGAATATTCATAAAAAATGATTTAATATCTAATTATTTTAATCATAGGTTTCTATAGATAACCTAGATTTTTTTTCCTTTGGTATTGAGATATGTTTCTATTCAAACAATGCAACTCAAAATAAAAAAAAACAATGCAACTCAAAATTATCTAAACAAGCTCCAAGAGATAAGTCCAATAGTGAAGGTAAACAAAACCAAAACATCCTCTTCATGAGATAGAGTGGGAAAATTCCACTATCTCACCATAAACTTCCCATGCTCAGCTAAAATAACCCTTTACACCTAATTGTAGAAACATTCCTTTCCTTGAATTGAAATACATACAAAGGTTTACACATCACTAAAAGGACCCACATGGTGTGTACTAAACAAGCTTAGTTGGATCCCACCCAAGTGTTCCATATAAGGTATCTATACAACAGTTTTAACAATGATCACCTTTAAAGAAAAAAAGCATGAGAAATAGTTAAATAATTTTTATATCAAAAGAATGGTAAATCAATTTATTTTCCATTTTTCCACATTTATTAAATAATCATAGTAAAAAAGTTCAAAGAATTTAATATACATAAAATTACTCAAATAAACTAAAAAAATAAAGTATCACATATCATATCAAAACCAAGTAAGTACAAGATAAAATAATAAAATCCAAAAGCATTAGTAATATCATTCCAAGGATCACTACAAGTTAGTTCAGTAGACTACACATACCACAATCAATGAATAGTTCTCACTCAAGTCTTTAGAAAACATTCCTAAGGACTATAGAAACACCCCATGTGTTTTTTTTAAAGGTTGGAGCTGAAGCCTCATTTATTATTAAAGCAAAACATAGACCTCTTTAACTAGGTAGAGGGAGACCCATTACATATCCCAAAGGCCCAGTGGGCATTTAGCCCATTACATGGCCTGTATGCCCATTTTTTGGCCCAAAGCCCATTCTGTGAATAGTACTGTTACAGTACTCATGCTGCTATAGTACTGCACAGTACTCGCCGCTGCTACAGTACTCTGCCACCGCTACAGTGACATATAGACGCTACAGTGACCTCCATTGCTACAGTGTCACCACTACTACAGTGCACTACAGTACTGATATAGTGCCTACGCCCAATGGGTTTGGAACCCCCATTTTCATGTAGAATTAAGGGGTGTTTACCACTAAGCCAAACACCAACTACAGAAACACCCCATGACTGAATACACTTCTAGTTTCTGTAAATAACTTATAAAAATAGGCCTAGGGAATAGAGGAGCACCCCATAATTGACCACTCCAAAAATACATGGATGATGTCCCTATGATACACCTTCAACTTAAGTACCCATTCCCATGTGTTCTATTTTAAAAATCATTTCATAAAAACCATACTTTGAAAGACATTTCGTAAAGACACTTCCAAATCCTTTTAAAATACCTTTTATTTTTAACAAATCAATGGGTAAACCAAATTTTCTCAAAACCCCATTTCCACACACACAAATCAATCATGAAGATTCATTTATAAAATAATTTATAAACCATAGTAATAAAGTTCATCCAACATCATCTATAAATGGAACCACTTAACTCAATATCGGGCTACACACACCCTCAATGGTATCCACTTACTAGAAAGAAATAAATGACCATAATAGAGGTCCTAGAATCAATACTTACATATTAAAATCAACTCAATAAGAAAATCGATTATCATAGAGGAAAAACACAATAATCCTCAAACAAAATCACATTACACACCTCATCAAACACAATTGTTAACCCTTTTAGGAAGATAACATTGAATATATATAATAAAAAACAAGATTATCATCATATCTCAATGGATTCATTAATAAAACACAATAGTGATACCATGATCAATGGAATTAAAAGAAAAGATGGATTACTCACCAGGAGAAATGAACTGCAATGTAAATAGAGATAAATCACTGATGGAAGTGATACCGATAGAGAGGATGTATCCAAAATCATTAAGGAGATCTCCTATGTTGAGAGAGAAGTGGTTTTGTCTAAATGAAATAACAACTCAATAGTACAGTGCCCTAAAGACACAAGTTGTGAGAATTACACAGTATGAAACCCCTTTTCACATTATGTAATCCATGGAACCCATAAATGATGAAAAAATATCACCTCAAATTAATAATCCAGATTTTTACCATTTTATGATGTGTAATGTTTTCATGATCGGTAAAATGCACATGAAATGGAGTAATTTCTGGCTTCATATATTACACAATGTGAACATGATCCATGATGTGTAATATTTTCACACCTTGTACCTATACAATACATCTACAATGAAACTAATACATGACAAGAACATTTTTCATGGTGTGTAAAACATTCATGAAGTGTAATTAATTACACAACATGTAATCACCCAGCCGACATAAAAAACACAATATTTGGCTAAAAAACAGAAACCAAAACTATTTCTCTCTAAACTCTAGTAGAACCCCATAAATACTTTAACATGTTTATACCCAGACTCTATTAATTCAAACAAATATATCTCCCTAAACATTAGGTAATTTTCCCTTGAAAATGATCTCCATCCTTGGGATTCCTAAAATGCATCCAAAAATATATATAAATTAAAAATATATAATAGAAATAATTAAAAGGGGTAATGGGATGTTACAAAATTCCCATAATAAGACTTTTCATCACTAGGAAGTCATGTGGAAGAATCATATTATGAAAAGAGGTGAGGACACTACTCCATCACCAATTATTTATACTCCCATGTCTTGTGAGAATCAAATATGTTCCACTATAACACTCTAAACAAAAAAATCAACTTACCATATAATACTTTCACATGAGATTCAATGAACTCCACTAGTAGCTCCACACAAAAAAAAAATTCTAGTTCCAACTCGATCTCTTCCCAACTAAAAAAGTGAGAGGGATCTTGATGGTATTTCCTAAGTTGTGATGTGTGAAATATATCATGAATTCTCATCAATTGAACTAGAAATTCCAACTGATAAGAAATGCACCCAATCTGTTCAGTGACATCACTTGGTTTAACATATCCTGGAGCCAATTTTCCCTAATTTCCAAGTCGATGGTGACCCAATATAGGAGAAACTTTAAAGAAAAACCAATCACTTATGGAGAAGTATGAAGGATGATGTTGTCGATCCACATATGACATTTTTCGACTCTGATTTGTAACCAGATATAGATTTATATCATGAATCCTTGGTTATGTCTCCAAAATAAGACTTGGTCACACCAAAGATGCCTCTCCAACCTCTTCCCAACAAATATTTGATATACATGGGTGACCATACAAATCCTCAAAGGGAGGAATTATTATCGATGACTGGTAAATTTTTTATAAGAAACCTATACCAGTCCAAGATGGTTATCCAATGATTCGCCAAAATCTAATACGCTAGTATGGATCATATAATCCAAGATCTGAATAGCACACTAGTGCATAAATGATTTTTAATATCAGTTTTTTATTTTCTGTTAATGTTAGTTATTAACTAACGTTATTTAATGAAACTTTGTAAATTTTTCTTTAACTTCAGTTAAAAAAATTACATTGTAAATGTATCATGGAACTAGTTTTTTTAAATCGGTTATTTAATAACAGATGTAAAAAACCCTTTTCCATGTTAGTTTCTATATAACTAACATATAAAATCATCAACATGGAGGATCTTTTACGTCGTTTATTAAATAACCATCATAAAAGATCATATTCCACATTGGTTCCAATGTAAACAATTTGGAATAGCATCGAAATGAAGGGTTATTTATGTTGGTTATAAAATAACTAATGTAAAAAATTATTTTCCACATTGGTTATAAAAGAACTGATGTGGAAAACCATTAATATGGATTTTTAACATCATTTATAAAATAAATAGCATGGATTTTTTTTAAATACATCATTTAAATCTTCTTCTATACTTATGACTAAAACAACAAACAAACACAAACAAGAATAAATATAAATAACATCAAAATAACTAGGAAATATAGATTTATAATGACAACATTCATAATTACATTAATAACTAAAAACATAATCAAATCCAACCAAAACTATAAAATAATTTTCCGATTCCACTTGTAAGTGTGTCATCTCTTGTGCACTATAAGGGAGAGAGTCATAAAAAAGATAAAATTTAAAGGAAAGTATTTAACATGTATAATAAATAAAAAAATTGAAATATTAAGGAATAGTTTATAAATAAATATTACCTGATTGAGCTTCGTAGTTGTTCCAATTGTAATTATTTTATATATAAATCATAAAAAATAATATTCGCACAATTTGATACCTTTTTGTTTATGAAAAAAAAATTAAATTATTTTTTAAATTCCAAATAATATTTTTATGTAATAAAAACAAAATTTACTAATTATAAATGAAAATTCACCTATACTTTGACATATTTAATCTTGGTGCTCTTTTTCTTTATAGTGTTTCAAAAACAAATTCTATCCCATATTAAAAAAGTATATGAATGCAAAAAAATTAAAAGTCATTATAATATAAATAAATATTAATAAATTAAAACATATTATTCTAATACATTCCTAAAATTTCCTTGCACATTTTCATGCATATAGCATATCTAGTAATGTTTCTCCTCCCTTGTAAAAAGAATTACTGACATCCAATGGTCATTGATATGAAAGAAAATTTAATTTTAGTGGTTATTATGTTAAAATATAAATAATCATTTATGAGATTTATGTTTCATACCTCTCAATGTAAGGAAACATTTAGTATAGAGTAATTATATTTTTTTTAAATATTTCAACAATATAAATTGTTCTTTATTCATTAGTCATTATTCGCGCTTCTAGTGAAATGAACTATGGGTCCATAAATCTATATACATCTGTCTTGTAATTCTCCTCACACATTTTATAAATATACCTATTAAAAAATAGACAAAATTATAAATTTTCAATAAATTTAATTAAGTGAAAAATTATGTTAAGACTTGCATGGAAAAAACTTGCATCGTTTTGATGCTCAACTTATCTCCAATAACAAGCTCCATGAAATCATTTTTCAAAATCTCCATAGTAATTTCATGCCCACAAACATTATCTTCCATTGGAATTTCATATACACCTAATAATAGATTTTAATATCTTGATAATCTTTCTATACTTCTAGAATCTATATCCTAAGTCATATCCCTTTGTATTTTTTGTTGGATATATAGTATTTCATTACCTTTAACATATTACTATGAATAAATAGATAAATGTATTGAATTTCAAATGTTAAAAAAATAATTAAAAAATGAAGATAAAATATACACATACCTCTATGGTAATATGTCACAAATGTCTTGATGGCCAAACTAAAAAGTGGTTGATACTTTTTCCAACTTTCATCACGTTACATATAGGTAATGGTACTTTGGCTGAAATATATATAATATCATGTATAGTGACCCTTTGATTCTCTTTCTCTATCTATTGATGATGAAAGGTATATCAAATATAATATATCATCACATATGCAACAATATGATACTGAGGATTGTCAATATATAACTCGCAGTAATAGGGAATCTTTAGAGGAGTGGTGTAGGAGTAGGATAAATAGTGGGGCCTGTAGGTAGAGGTGGAGGAGAGGGATATATTGGCAGAGGTGGAAGAATGGGAGCTGAGTTTGAAATTACCATTGCATGTCTATAAACATGGACTATACTAAAACTCTAATCTTATCATCTATCATAACAATAATATTCTCATCTTCAGCTTCCAAAGATTCTATTTTTTTAATAAAAACCCTCTATTTCATAAGTTGAAGAACATGGTAACACTTTTCACCATGATACACTTGTGTGAGTATCCTTGGACATGACCTACGGTTCAGGGTTTACCAATGCTGCAAACAAAATATCCTACCTACCCTCAGATACAAAGACCCCCTATATCCTCTACTCTTCAAGAGAATCCTATATAAATTATTTGAAAAATTATATAATGAATCAAAATATATATAAATAATTGAATTATGTTAAATAAATAAATAAAGTAAACATCTTATAATACTCTTATCTACAACCCTTGACTCTTTTATAAGATATTGTCCTTTTTTTCTCATCTGATCCCTCTTCATTTTTTCATGTCTATTCAGGGGGTAGAGGAGAAGCCTCACCAGAGCTTGAAGACTCGTCTCCTGGTTTTTGAAAATATTCAGCCATCAATTGTTCTTCTAAAAATGTATACCCTCCCGAAGATAAATTATGAGGCTATACATTTCTAGATTGGATATCCTAATGAGATCTCCTTGATTTCTATAAATTATGAATAATAAATCATTAATACGATCATTAATATAAAAAACATCTAAAAGTTTACATAATACATACCAAAAATTATTCTTTCCTTATAAATTCAAAAAATTACTTCCATGTATCTTTATCTATAAAAGGATATATTAAGAATGTATTTTCATGTTTTCTATTCCCAAAAATGAAATCTGGTGTGAGGGTTGATTTGAAATCCCTCCATCTCCTAGTATCCAATGATATACATTTCTTCCTGACTTATCCAGTGTCAGGTATATCATATGTCATATAATAAGGAGGAAGATATATAATACTATAAACATTTTAGGATTAGTCAAACAATAACTAATGAGCTTACCAAAATGGTCTCCCATAACTGAGATAGTGTTACATTGTCGGAACTTCTCCAATCATTAGTCAAAATACCAAATTTCCTTTTACCCTGAACTGATACAAATGTCTTGAATTTTTTTAAATTATGACCTCTTGGAATACCATTATCATCAAAGTCTACTAATATCCTCTAGTCCTAGCTATGAGAAACAAATAATTTTGGTAAACATGTGCTTCTAAGTTTACCAACCCTCAGACTCTTCTTTGAATCTATGGGAGTATATGACTCTTGTAAAGAAGGATGGGGATCTTCAAGAGGAGCATGCCCAGAGGTATGAGTACTCTCATCTCTAGAAGTATGTGGTTGATCATTTTATTATACAGAAATTATCCTAAAAATCAAAGTAACAAACAATTAGTACCCAAATATTAAAATGAAATATATAATTTTAATGTAAGGAAAAAATGAAAAATTATAAAAAACAAAAGTAAACTAAAACTTGAAAAATTATTATTAATAGTCTTTATAATTAAATAAATTGATAAAATAGTAATGATATATGAAATTTCATGTAAATAAATGAAAAAATCAAAAATGGTGTAGGAATATTAAAAATTGTCCAACTTAATGAATCATTTTAGACATAAAAATAATATTTTCTCACTATACACTTATAAAAAAAATTATTTAACATATTAGATTTAAATTAATTTTATTTCAACAAAATTAAAAAATATAAAAGTTATATAAGGTTAAACATGGTAAACTAAACAAAACTAAACTAATATAAGAAAACATTTTAACATATTAGTTTTAATAATTGTTTTAAAAAAGAAAATAAATTTATCATATCTAACATTTTGAGAAATTTATAAAAGTAAACAAGAAATAAAAAAATGGTAATAGTAATATTTGGAATGTACTAAAGGATTTTTTTAAAAATTCCTTCATCATGATTATTCCTTATGGCTCAAACCATGTCTATGATATTCTCCTCATTATTATCTGTTAATCTTTCCATAGAAGTAAAGATATCACATAAATAAACATCTTTTTCAAGTTTATCATCACCAACATATTGTTTTTTCTTTTAAAGTAATTTAACTCCACATATCAGATTGAATAAGAACATAGAAATTTTTTTTTTCATGCATTTCCATTATAAAATGATCATATGTGTATTCCAACCTATTCAGAATAACAAGTGTCATTCCAAATTCATCATATCTAACATTGTTGTTACTAATAAACCATTTTTAGTTAAATACTAGAACATTAAATTTAATTTAATCACCCTTTAATATTTCTTTAGTGAATCCATCATATTCACTTGATGCATATATTGGGTTTTTATCTTTATAACTTGAAAAATGCATTACTTCTGTGAACATCGATACACCACTATTTTAAACCACACTTCTATTGTCCTGATATTTCGTATGAAATGAATATCTATTAATGTAATGCCTAGACCATGTTATCACATTTAAACTTGGACCACCCACTAAACATTTTTTTTATTCATCTAATCTACCAAGCCCATTCTTTTTAAACCATGGTAAAAAAGTTTTGTTATGATCATTTAAAATCCACATTTATTTTTTCTTTGGATAACATTATTTCAAAACATTAATATGAAATGTTATATATGGTTGATCATCATCAATGTTATTCAAGATGTATAAATGTGCCTTATTTATCTGTTCACTTGAAAAATATTTGATTTTCAAGCTATAAATCCACGTTCCCCCGTAATTAACTTTTTAATGGAGAGATGGAGGAAAACCAATGTGCTCCACCACAGAAAAGTCACTAGTACAAAACTCTAAAACCTCATAAAAATATACATTTCAACAATGGAGGCTTTAATTTGATATGTATTATTAACATAACCCTTCAATATCTTCATATAATTTTCAAAAGGATACATCCAATATAGATATACATGTCTGAAAAACTTACTTTCTTGAACCAAATGAACCATTATATGAAAAAAAAGATGGTGGAAAATATATTTCCAATTGACAATGTATTAAAATTGATTCATTTTCCAAAAAATAAAGCATTCGGGTCAATATCTATATTACAAATTGAATTAAAAAAATAACACACCTTTATGATAGTCTTTTTGACATGGATGAGCAATATTCCATACAATGCAACCGATATAATCTTTTGAATCATGACGTGATAATCATGAGATTTCATACCAATCAACTTCAAATCCTTTAAAGACACAAAATAACTTACATTTGAAGAATAAACCTATGACACATTGATATCATGAAGACCCTGACAAAAGCTAATTTTCTCCCTCTTTTAAAATGCATGACAAGCTGGGGGAAGAATTTTTCACCTTCCATTTGGATTGGTATCTAACTCAAAATTTATTCTCATTGACAGTAAGTCTAATCTTGAATTCAACTCATTTTTAGTCTTTCCATTAATATCTAACAATGTTCAAATCAAGCTTTTATGGATATTCTTCTCCATATACATGAAATCAATGTTATGTTTTAAGTCATGATATCTCTAATATGGTTGCTCAAAAAAAATTAACCATTTCTTCCAAATATTTCTATCATTATCATATTTATGTGTCTTCCAAAATGTTACATCAAGGTATTCACCCTCTCAAAATATTGATCAGTGGGTAATGGTTTTAGAGAACTATCAAATTCTCGTATACCATTGAATGGCTTTTTCAATCTTATATAAGAGTGATCCATAGATAAAAACATTCTATGAACCATGTATACTATTTTTCTCCCATGCTTCAGTTGATAATATGATATCTTTTTTCACAAATTGGACATGTTTTATGCCCCTTAACACTATATCCAAAAAAAAATCCATATGTTGCGAAGTCATTTATAGTGAACATAACCATTAAATGAATTTGAAAATATTTCATTTTATAAGAATCATACACATTAATACCATAATCCCATAAGAATTTAAAATCATCAATTAATGGTGACAAGAAAACACTAATATCAATTTTGGGTTGTTTTCATCTGTAGATCATTAAACTCAACGTGACATATTTTCGATTCATACAAAATTCAAGAGATAAGTTGTAAATCACCAATAAAAAAGGCCATGAATTATGTCTTCTACTAAGGATTCAATTTGGATTCATTCCATCTATGCATAGTCCATGTCTCAAATTTCGTACTTCATTTCTGAATATAGGACGCTAGTGATAACTTTTCTTCCACTGTGGATAATCTACTGGATGGCGTATTTTTCCATCACATATCTGATCATCGGTATGTCATATTAACCTTTTTGAATCACATGAATTAGAAAATAAACATTTAAAAATGAGGAATTATAGAAAGATACAAAAATACCTTGTAAGGGTTCTCTGTAACCTCTAAATCAGCTTTTTATTTTTCTTTCAACTTATACAATGATGTATCACATTTAAGACGCTCTCACAGAAATTCATATTCCTTCCTATATAGCACACATTAATTTGGGAAGGCCTGTATTTTTTATAACCTAATCCCATCAGGCAGAGTATTTTCTTTGATTTATATTGTCAATCAGGAAGATCATTATCTTTAGAAAAAATATATTTCAACAATTATAGCAATTCAGAAAAACTTTTTTCACTCCAACCATGTTTCTCCTTCAAGTTAATAATTCTTAACATCGTTTATAAAATCATAAAATATGTACAACCAAGATTAAAATGGTTTTTCATCATCACCATATAGATGCTCAATTGTTAGTTATTTATAAATTACCTTTGCTTCAATATCAAAAATCATTTATTCAATTTCATCAGAGTTACCATCTTGTAGAGTATCATCATCGATAGATCTGAAATTATACCTCATTTAATCGTTCCAAATCCTAAGGCTGTAACTTGGATTAAAACCATGAAAAATTAAATGATCTTTGATCTCTCAAATTTTCAACTTCTTCATATTTAAACATGTCAAGAATACATAGAAAAACATGTCTTAGTTTGGAACATTCCATTTGGAAAATTCCATAAAAACATCAATACCTTCTTCATATTCATCACTCATTCAATGTGTCGTAATCCAAATTTGATCCATTATTACCTATAAAAAATATAAAAAATATTTTTTTTAATATAAATGAGTTTTATATATATATGAAATATTCCATAATTTAAAAGTAACAAAATATTTAAATATAAATAGAATATATGCATATTTAAAAAATATAATTATAAATTCAATAAAATAATGGAATATAAGTCTAAATATAAATAATAAATCATAAAAATACATTTATGTAAATAATTTAGAAAAGAAAATATAGTTTGAAAATCCTATTTTATATTTATATGAAATATTCTATAATTTGAAACTAATTCAATTTTGAAATATAAAACAAATATATAAATATTTGAAAATTATAATTATTAATTCTATAAAATAATGGAAGATATGTTTAAATATAAATGGTAAATCATAAATATATATGCATGGAAATAATTTAAAAAATGAAATATTTTTAGACTAAATTTTGGCATCTAATATACGCACTCATTGGGATATTAGATATGCACATTCATCAAGGTTGTAAGTTGTTTTGTGGAAAATGGATTTAGTTAGGGAACCATATGGAGTGAAAATGAAATTTGTGTGGGGGATCGAAAATATATGATAAATATCATACATTTAATGATATTTTCCTAACTCAAATAATTATTTATAATATTTCACTCATGTTTTAATTATATTGTTCATTATCTATAAGATAGAAAACCACTATGTAAAAATAAATCACCATCTACTAGTGTAATGTGTTATTAACCCATCAAAAAAAATTTATATCAATGTAACTTATGAAAAAATCAATTCATAAGAATAAAACCCTTGAAGTCATATAATAATTCACTCACATTTTATGTCACACTATAGATTAACATATTTCTCTGAGATGTGGTTTATGAATAATGTCCAACGGTTACCACATTGAAATCATCTTCTATAATTTATCACAACAGTAGTCATGGATTTGGATTTCATGGGGTGAGGAACCATACTCAATGAAACACAAATTTAAAATGATGAATTTGGTCATATACTATAATATAAATACATCACCAGAAGTATACAATACATTGTTTGAAGTATTTATTAATATTTCCTATGAAATAACTACAGTTTATATGACATTTTGTTGTAAATAAATCATGATAATATAACATGTTGAAATATATTGTGTGTATGTATAAATCAATATAACAAAACACATAAAATTTAATTGAAGGCCTATGAATCTAGTGATTTAAATAAGAGATTTTATAACCAATAAAATTGTAAAAAATGAATTTCATGATTGAAATTAAAACTAAAAGTCATGTGTTAGTGATAATTTATATCATAAAACATATAAAAACCATTATTGTTCATTCGTCAAACAATTATCAAGGAATGTTCTTGTACATTTAGAAGGAAAATTGAAAATTATTATGTCTTGAGTGAGAAAATGATTCTATTGTATAGAGAAATTCTATTTGATAGCTATAGATGCAATGTGATAACATGAGGAGATTAAACAAGATGGTAATGCGATATTTTAGTAAATGAAATCCAAAAATGGAGAGTTAGGGTATTTGAAAAATTGAATGACCGAAAGTGAGGTGTGTGGGGATTAATTGAGAGTTTTGAGTCGATCAGATAGATGCATGGATGAAAAATAGGATGAATGAAGATGGAAAATGAGGCTGGAGGCCATGAGATCGAAGAAATGATTTTAGGGATTCCACACAAGAGAACCGAGTCTATCATCGCCAGATCAAAAAACACCAAAATGACTCAAAACTAGAATTCATAAAATTTTAATTGATTTATCAAATCGGTTATTTAATAATTGATATGATAAAGAAACTTTTATTAGATTTATCACCTCATTTATTCTATCATCTATGTGATAAATTGATTTACCATGTTAGTTATAGAATAACCAACATGATAAAGCAAAGTGATTTTATTTTATCAAGTCGATTATTCTATAACTGACATGATAAATAGGGATACTTAATTTATAACATAGGTTATAGAATTACTGACATGATAAATTAAAATACATGGCCTTTCATGTCAGTTATAAATAATTGATGTGAAAAGGCTGACACAATAAATACTTTTTTTACTAGTGGTGTGCTTTATATCGCCGTTTTTTTATAGATGATAAGTTGTAATCAACCAGACATGAGTCCTCAATTCCATATAGTAACACCTTTAGAACCTCAATGTAATCCTACTACACTTATCTGAACCAATAATAGAAGGAACCTCATGTACCTTCATGATCTCATGCACATACAGCTTACCCAGATCTTCAACTTTAGTGGTTTATCTGATCAGAATAAAATGGTCTGAATTTTTCAATCAATCAATCACCAGATTGATAGAATTAATCCCTTGTGGATCCCATTGTAATTCAAAAATAATTATATAGAAAACTCATACCATTTTGAAATTGGAAAAATAAGATACTAGAGTAAACTGGAAAGCTTAAAATGCTCTTATTTTTTCTGTTGGTATGTATAAAAGCGGGACACACAATTTTTAATGTCATTCTTTATAATTAGACACCAGAATAATAATATCATGTAATAAAACATCTTAATAAAAACATATGGACATACCATGAATAATAATGAAAATTTAATAAAACTATTCTCCTTGCATATGCTGGGATAACAACCCAATTCCCAAAATATATAACACCATCTGAAGAGGGAGATAAACAAAAAACGGTCTCCCTACCATAAAGGTTTTCTTGAATTCCAATAAAATCATAATCCTTCAATTATCCCTATATATTTAAACCAAGTAGAGATGATAATAAATGAACACTGGTCAAAACCATACCAAAAACATCCTTATGAGAATCCAGGTTAAACTGGGTGAAGATATCTATAAGGTTCCACTCTTCCTTTGATTCTAGAATACCCTATTATGGTATATTCCTACTCAGAGTGTATGTAATGATACTCCCATTCCCTAGGGTGTAGGTGATTTTGAAATGAAACATATGAAGGTATTCCACCCATCATCTCTATCCAATATTCATGTCTTTATGAGAAAATATATAGATGAAACTCTTATGGTCAGAAAAGACTATGAACCTATCCTTAAAAATATAGTGGCTCCAAAACATAATTGCATTCATTACTACATCAATCTCTAGATCATGAGTGTGGTAATTATTCTAATGCAGAAAAAAATGGTGACTGTCTTAAGCTACCGCATGATCATCCTTTGTAAGCATACAACCCAAACTAGCGCCAGAAGCATCATAGAAAACCATATACCTCTTATAAAGATTAGGTAAGATCAGAATAGAAGATGATGTTAGAATTCATATCATCTCACCCAAAGAAGATTGACACTTTTCATCCCATGTGAATTATTTCCCTTTATTTATAATAGAATTCAAAGGTGATGAAAACATTGATAATTAATTGATGAACCATCAATAATATCCAACAAGAAAAAGGAAACTCTAAATATCAATGTCATTTTTAGACTCTTCCCAAGACAAAATAGCCTTCGTCTTCTTAGGATCAACTAGAAATCCTTACTCAGAAATCATTTTCCCTAATAAGATCACTTCTTGGATCCATAAATTTCATTTTTAAATTGTTCCATACAAAATATGACTACTTAGGAATTACAGAACTAAAATAAAATTGTGCTCACAAACATTATCATATCTTAAAAAAAATATAATCCATGAACTCTACCATAAAAGTGTTACAATATTGATGAAATATTTGGCTCATCGAATCTATAAAAACATCCTAAGAATTATTCATACCAAATGGTATCATAAGATATTTTCAATGGCCATACCATCTCCTTAAAGTCATCTTTGATATATTAGACACTCGAAATCTGACCTAATGATAACCCGACTAAAGATAAATCTTTGAAAACCACTTTACCCCATTAACTAATCAAAAAAACATCCACATAGAGAAATTGATACTTATTTTTAACAGTTACCCAGTTCAAATTTTTACCATCCACACCCTATCATAGTGAACCATCTTCTTTCTTAGAAAAGAGCAAAGAGGATGCCTAAGGTGAAACTATAGGGAAAACAAAACCATTCACCATTAGATCATCCAACTAAATATTGGGCTCTATCATCTCCGCTAGTTCAATAAAATAAGAGGGTATCGAAATTAGTTGCATACTTGGCACCAGATCTATCATAAACTCAGCCTCCCTATTTGGAGGAATATTGGATAAATTGTATTGTAAAAAATCAATAGAATATCAAACAACAAAGAGAAGTTTAACAATATAGGAAATTCCATCAGACTAAACTACTATAATATGAAAAAAAAACTCCTAATAACAGGTTGGGAAGGTCCTTCACAACCATTCCTCAAGTCCCATGCTCCATCAAACAGCCATGATCACCCATCAGCCACCATAAACAAGACACGCCAATGATAACAATAAACCTCAGCGTGATGAGAGGCATTCAAATCCATCTTAATGATGATGTGAAAAATATCCATATCATGAATGAGGAAATCTTAGACTAACTATACCTCATATATCTACAGCGAACAGGAAGCATAGTTAAACCCTTATTCTTTCCTCATTCCAAGAGGCATCATTAACTCCATAACAAAGTTCATGAGAGCTATTGGAGTTTTAATCATATCAAAAAACATCTAGTTATAAACAAGTGGGAAGAACTTGTGTCGAATAAATGAATAACTACTTAATATGCAATAAATATGGTACCAGTCACTGTCACAGGACCCACACCTACCTCCTCTAGAAAATATTTTATAGTATGAAGGTTCTTCACTCCTGAGGCATGTGGCTAGATCCCTGTAGTCTTTGAATAATCAGACTATGCTATATTATCCTTTAGAGAAAAATATCATTGACCATAATAAGATTTAGAAATATCCTGATATAAATATTGTATATGACCATAACATCTGGAACCATTACACATATTCATAGGTGTAGGACATGTACATTAGGTTTATCTAACCTTTCCACACTCATAGTAAGTCAATGGAACACTATTAGTTATAACTAAAGGTATAGAGGAGTCTTGTTAGTGAGAACCATCTCCACCACTCCTATAATGATATTTTCACTTCTTCTTTTCCCCCCATAACACCATTGAATCATCTATTAGGATGCATATAAGTGCATGAATAATTGAAATTTTCATCTATATTCATCTATGCCATCGTCAACCTATATATTTTCTTTGCATAGGTTGAAAGAATCAACATAAATATATGTAATATAATATCTAGTCACAAACCCTGCAAGTGTTTTTGAGCCTTCATGTAGTAATTATTTACCACCTATGGAGAAAAAATGACAAGCTCATCAAACTAATTGGTGTTTGCCGACACCGAATTATCTTCCTTCTATAAGAAGGGGAGATCTAGAGACTTTTCCATCATCAATGAATCTAGAAAAAACTTTTAGAAGAATAGATTCTTGAAACCCTTCCAATCAAATAGAACATGCATACCTAACTATTACATAGAATCCCTCCATCACTTTTCGCGACCCTCTAGTATGGACATCATGCACTTTACAATAATATTAATAGGTTTATCCAATAATTTTATGATTAGATTGATCTTTTCTTACTATTTTTCAACCTTATGAGGTTCATTCATACACTTATAGAATAGTGGCTTATCACGTAATGAATCCCATGATTGATCCCTTCCTCATCCAACTCCATTTTGTACCTTTCTAGTTATGTTCTAGTATTCTGGAATGTTTGGTTGATATTATGAACTGTCCACACAATATCCTTGATAGGATTTTGATCTATAGGTGGTATCATTTAATCATCCATTACACCCTCCTAAATAACCTATGGAAGATGTCTTAGAGGAATATCATTACACACTAAAACCAAAGAAATGAATAAACAACAGAATAATCTCAGTTCATACTAAAAAAACTCAAAAAACTGAGAATTAGTTCAATAACTCAAAATAGAAGACACACATCTCAATATCCTATAGTAACTTGAGTCTCCTCACAGTAAGAGCTAGCTAGG
Organism: Viscum album; assembly: GCA_963277665.1. NCBI lineage: Eukaryota > Viridiplantae > Streptophyta > Magnoliopsida > Santalales > Viscaceae > Viscum > Viscum album. The sequence goes on along the minus strand of OY728153.1, from coordinate 1,542,367,500 downwards.
AACTCGCTACAAACTACCTATCAGGTCTTGAAAATCTAGTCTATATTCTACTAAACATACCAAGAAAAGGACTCTTTAGGAATGACCAACCTCTTATACCAATATTTGATGAACCTGACTTGGAAACCCTCTCAAACTGGTACCTGACCTAAATTTCCACATATTAGAATGGTGTTCCTGGTCCCCACAGGCTAGGGACTAGTACCTGATCATCAGACAACAACTGAGTGGAACGATTTCTCCAAACCTGAAGCAACGGAATTTCATATATATATATATATATATACTATAGATATAAATAGTGTAAGATATAAACATATTCCATAATTGAAAAAATACTATAGAAATTATACAACTCAAAATTAGATAAATAAGACCCAAGAGATAAGTCCAGCAATGAAGGAAAGAAAATCCAAAAATAGCTACTCTATGTGATGGAATGGGAAAACTCTACCATCTCACCGCCAACTACCAATAGTCATCTGACATAAACCTCACTACCTCACTATGGTGCATTTCATTTCCCTATATCAAAAGATATAGAAATTTATATACACGACTAAAGGGGTGCATAGGGTGTGATCTAAACAAGCTCATTAGGATCCCACCCCAGATGTTCCATATCTAGTCTTTATACAATAATTTAAACATTGCTCAAATTTAAATAAAAGAATGAATGCTAAATAGTTAAAATTCTTTTATATAAAAAACATGGTAAAATAATTTATTCCTATTTTTCATATTTACAAAATAATCCAGGTAAAATAGTTGAAATCATTTCATGGGCATTAAAGTAGTAAAATTAACTCAATAAAAATCATGTATCACATATCATATAAAAACCATGGATGTACAAGCTAAAATGGTAAAAGAAAAAAATCATAGGTAATATCACGCCAAGGATCACTATAGGTTATACTAAAAGACTACTCATACCACAATCAATAGAAAGTGTGCACTCAAGTCCTTAAAACATAGGCCTGAGGAGCATAGAAACCCTCCATGAGTGATTCCCCAACAATTTCAATCGATTCCCTAGAATAACTGGACTAGAGAATAATGTAACATCCCATGATTGAACCCCCTAGAAATATATGGATGATATCCCTAAGATAAACCTTTGACCTAAGTACCCAAGGCTTCCCATGTGATTTAATATCAAAAAAATCATCAAAACCATTCTTTCAAAACCATTAAATAAATCCATTTCATAATTATTTGAAAATAACTTTTATTTTTACCAAATCAAGGGTAAAACCATTATTTCTCAAAAAAAACATTACAACACACACATATCAATAATTCCAATTCATATTTAAAATAATTTATAAAACCAAGTTAATATAGTTCATCAAACTTAATCTAGGGATGGGACCAACTACCTAAAAAATGGGATGCACATGCTCACAATAGGATCCACCAATCAAAAAGAATGAAAATACTACAATGGAGGTCATAGAATCATTCCATACATCTCAGAATCAATTCAACAAGAAAATCAATCATTGGAGAATATAGAACACAACATACCTCAAATAAAATCACATACCGCAATATAATTAGTGCAAGATTTAACCTCCATAGGATGACCACATAATGAATCTATAAGGAAATAATAATATTATCATCATAGATCAATAGATCCAATAACACGACATAGTGATGATACTACAATAAATAGAAATGATGGAGCAGAAGGATTACTCACTCGGAGAAATACACCACAACCATAATAAAGACTAGTAATTCAATGGAGTTGTCCGGAATGAGTTGTGGTCTCCAAACTTTTATGGTAGTGCTCCTTGGTCTATAGAGAATAGGTTTAAGATGAATGAAATGATAACTCATATGTACAACACCCAAAATAAACAAGATGTGAAAAAAAATTGTGTGAAACCCATTTTCATATCATGTAATCGAAGAAACCCAAAAAATATGAAAAATAAATCACCTCAGATAAGAAAATCCATATTTTTTGGATTTCAAAAAGTTTCATATTTTTATATGATATAAAACCTACATGCCATGAACCAATTCACAATTTCACACATTACAATAGGTGAATCTGATTCACAGCATGTAAACCTTTCACACCTTGTACTGATTCACAACATCTTCTTGGAAACCAATACATGACATGAACATTTTACATGACATGTAAATATTTCTTAAAGTGTAATTAATTACACAGTTTTTAATTGCCTAGTAGATAGCAAAAAAAAAACTAACATCGGTGCTCTCCGAACTCGGGGAGAACCCCGTAAGTCCTTTAACACATTTATATATGGTCTCGATTAATTCAAAAAATATATACATACCAATAATTTAGTTCATTTTCCCTAAAAAATTATGTCTACCCTCAGGAGTCCCAAAACACATCCAAATAAATAGGGAAACAAAAAGAGGGAAGACAAATACCTAAAGGGGTAACGAGATGTTACATCAAGGGTTGACTTCCTAAAAAGAACATAGTGTAACTAAGGGGAAATGGTTGAGAAAATAATTTTCAAGGATTTTAGGATTAGGTAGCCCCCTCAACGAATCAAGATTATCTAATTTAATGCATTTGGAAAGTTACAATTACCTAAAATATTTAAATTAATTTTTCGGACCCAGGTGTGGGTTATAAGAAGGGTAATATCACTCCTTGACACTAGAATATCTATACGATAAGATATTCTGAAACACATGGTGAGGTATATTAGGTTTCAAACAAAATACTGTTTGATTAATAAAAATAAATTTGAATTAAAAATATTAATCTAATTTAGTACTCATGGAAGTACTAATTTTCCGCTCTTATTTTTATAGAAATGGAAACCCGCATGAATTCAACCACATAAATACGATCCATAATATAGATATATAACATTATCAACTGAACAGATCTCAATTAATAGTATTGGTTATTATGTGTTAAATTATGCCATGAATATAAATTATACATGATGGAAAACGCATTTCCGGAGTCGCTTGCGAATGTGTCTAGTGAAGAAGAAGTATTTATCTTTCTAAAACATGTAGATGATTCAATGTATTTATAATTTTTCATTATATCCTCTATTTCCAATGATATTCTAAATTAATATGAAGATATGGATTCTTATATAATCATTTCTCACATTTTGGATCATTATTAAGAGAAGTAATGAAAAAGTGAGATATCATATCACTAATGCATTATTCATTTTTATGTTTGGAGAGTCGATGCTAGCTAGGCCTCATGTAGTCAAGATGTTGGGTCACATATAATTATTAGACCACTTGGGTTTTAAGATCCGAGGTGATTTCTTCATAGATCTAATTTTTTCCTCAAAGCCTAAAACATTCTCCAGTTTCATTGTGAATTATTATTATAGAAATAGTGATAAGTCACTATCAGAACATCTTACTCATATTCACCAGGTCAATAATTATAAATTAAAAACCCATGTTCCTTATGCTGAATAAAAAAATTAATAATAATTAAAATGGCTTGAAGAATCATTCCAAGTCTAAGGTTCCACATCCCAAGCCTTCTAAGGAGAAAAATATCCATTAGCAAGAAAAGGAATAAAATATAATGTGTTTTTAATATTGTAAGAAAGGCCAATGGAAAAGGAATTGGATACAAAAAAATAATAAATTAATAGCTTTAGGTGTGTTCCTTATTGATTTTAATCCTTCTATATCTACATATTGGGTATTCTATAATACATGTGGTTCTCAAATTTATATAAAATTACATAAACGAAGTAGATTTCAAAAGATTTCTAGAGATGAGGTGGATCAATGTAAAACCAATGGGATGAGGATTAATTCTCTAATCATTTAAAACTACCACATAATATTTATAACATGAAGTGTTTTGGTTTTAGAAAATATTTTTATATGCCTAGTTTTATGAAGAATGTCATTTTTTTCTTTTTTAGACATAAATAGATCTATTTTCACCTTTAGAAATATAAGTTAATACTTTTATAAAGATAGAATATGTTAGGGTTTGGAAGAGATGAATAATGGAATTTATGTATTAAATTAAAAAAATATTAGTAGTTGATATCGAATCTAATTCACATGACTCATTTCACACCCAGCTGTTGCAACACCACCTTGTTCAAATAAACAAGGATCATTTGATGAAGCTCTATAAAGATTGTTACATGGACTCTTTTAAGAATAAACAACATGATTTTTTTTCCTATTTATAAGGAAAGTTGGCAAAACCACTGTTTAATGGTCAAGCTGAAGGGTCCATAGATATTCCATAATTGGTATATAATGAGGTGTGAGGATAGTTTCATGTGGAAATAGAGGTGTATTAATATACTTTTTTATCTTTACCAACGACTTGAGTATATACAATTACATTTGCATGATGAGGTATAAGTCTGAATCCTTTCATAGGTTCAATGATTTCAATAACGAAGTTGAGAATAATTATGGTATGAAGAAAAGAAACATTTATCAGATCAAGGTAGTGAATATTTTATCCAAGAGTTTATTGACATTATATAAGAGTATGAGATTATATCTTAATGAGCTATTCCTTATACACCATAGTGTAATGGTGATAGTGAAAATTGGTATTGTACTATTATTTTCATGGTAATAAAAATAATGAGTAACACAATCCTTATATTATCCTTTTGAGCATATGCATTACAAATGAAAGAAAAAAACCAAACTGAGTACTAAAAAATCATAAAATAGTATTCAATTTGAGTCATGGATTGGAAAGAAACCCAATTTGTCACATATTTGTTCACAGGTGAGAGAGGCATTTATTAGGGATAGCTCAAGAAAATAATGGTTTCCCTAAGTCATGATGTGTATCTTTATTAGTTACCCTAATAATATAATAGTATACAACCTATATGATTCCTCAGATAAGAGGTTTATAGTTACATGGAAAGTTTTATTCCTTGAGAGGGAATATGTTCTCAAGAAGGATTGTGGTATACTGATTAAATCTGATGAAGTTGATTATCATTATAGACAATATTTTGAATAGTAACAAATTCTATAGGTACCAATGGGAGAAGATGTTCCCAAAACACATGTAATGAATCAGAGTACTAGAGTGGTTAAAGAACTGTATAGATATGGTTTTATAGTCATAGAATATGATGACCCATTATTGGTTGTAAATTATGACACTCAATCTCACAAGGAGGTAGTAGATAACTAAGAAGCTACAAGATGGAAAGTATCCATGAATCATGAGATGGATTCTATGTATCAAAACCATGTGTGGGTTCTTGTCAATTTACTAGTAGATTCAATTCTCATTCGGTGAAAATGGGTATTCAAGAGAATGCTAGACATGAAAGGTTGTGTTATTACCTATAAAGCATGAATTGTGGGTAATGGGTTTAAACAACACCAAGGAATTGACTATAAGGTTTTTTTTCATTTTCTATGTTTAAATATATCATAATTCTTTTGTCCATAAAACGTTTTGTGAAAATAGTATTTGTAAGTTTGATTTAAAAAACTATTTCCTTAATGGTAACCTTCAAGAAAATGTGTATATAACATAAGCATGAGTGTTTTTGAATCCAAGAAATTCCAAAAGGATATAAAAGTTTGTGAGATCCATTTATAGATTAAAGAAAGAATCTAGGTTATGGAACATTTAGTTTGACAAATTAATAAAACAATTTTGTTTCATTAATATCAATTATGAGACATGTATTTATAATTATTTTAGTGGGAGTAATGTCATTTTCATATTATTATATAACTATTACATATTACCAAATTTAAAAATAAGATACCATCATTACAATTGGTTAATTCATGTTTGAGAAAGTGCTTCTCTATGAGGAACATAGGTTAAAAATCCATCATTTTATGGATCATGATAATGTATTATTGATAAAGGGGATACCTTGACTGATTTATAGTATATAAAATGACTAGATGTTGAAGAGGTTTATTATGGAACATTCCAAGAGGGGTTTTTTTTCTTATGTCACAGGATATAAATAATTTCAAGAAGATGTGTCCTTATATAGAACATGAAATAGAGATAATGAGAAAGATCCCATATTTGTCTATGATAGGATATATATATATGTATTCCATGTTATGTGAAAGGCTTTTTATTGTCCATTCGTTGAGCATGGCACCCAGATATCAAGCTGATCTAGGAGAACAAAATTAGAATTATTTTATTTTTATCCTTATGAATCTGATGTGAACTAATAATACCTTACTTTTGTGTTGAAGTAATGAATATATGGTCATCATGGGATATATAGATGTTATCATTTTTATAGATCAAATTTTTATAAATCCACAATTAATATATGCCTTTTTTCATAATAGAGGTTTTTTGAGTAGAAGGATTCCAAAGCATCCAATTTTTTCTGATACTATAGATGATTCTGAGTATATTACAGCTTCTGATATAGGAAAGGAATAACTCTTGATTCAAAAAAAAATCCATGACCTTGATTTGGTGCCAAGAATTCAATACTCTATCATAGTTTAATGTGATAAAACTATATCAGTGTGTATTTTTAAAGAGCTATGTTCACATCAAAGGACAACGCATAAAATTTTTAAGTTCCTTATCTTGATGGATTTTTCTTAATTAAGTGATTTATCATTGAGTAGAGTATCCATGGTTGAAAATGAGGTGTGCCTATTAATTAAGTGTTTTTCTCAATAGATTCATGAGTATCATGAGATAGCTAGTGGACAGAAGGTTAATAGTAGATGTCTCTATTGAAAGTGAGATTTTTTTGGATTTGGTTCCCTAGAACTAGCTTATAATTACTTAAGTATTACATGTACTCATTATCATGAATGTTAATTAATTTTATTATCACATTATGATTGTTCCTCTATATGACATGGTAAGTGATAATTTCCTAAGGATATATGTCACATTGAAAATATATAATAGTTCCCCACTATAATGAGATACTTTATATGTTATATTAGTATTCCATCCACAAATTTCATATAGACGAGTGATATTTTTTATGGGACACATACGATACTTGATCTTAGTGCATGGAGGATCATAATAAATTGAGACACCTTATCAATGTATTCACCCTTGTTAATCTCTAGGAAGAGAGATTATGAGAATCGACCTGCTCGTAGGAAACCTACATGTCATGTATCATTAGATGTTTTTATATATAGATGTGTAAATTGATCCTAAGACTTTTAGATTATCATTAATGAATATTATAAGACATGTAATTTAATGAATTGGGGAAAAATGAGGACATACGTTCACATTGAATTAGGATATGTTGGATGTTCCATGAGTGATATTGCATTAATGGATAATGTGAGAAAATATTTATCCCTTCTACCCCTTAATGGATACTTAATATCTCAGGCCCTTTTATAGGAATGTAACTACCTAGATAAATTTTTGTCTGTAGTGTTCTGTAGGATATTTAAATTCTATAATGTTAAACAAAGGGACAATAATCACATGGGTAGATGACAATACTATGAAACTTCCTTGAATAGAGATACCATAATCAAAGGGATTATGTTACATAATAAGAATTTGTAGGAGGCTATAAATTGTTCAAAAATTAACATCTCTCTTTATGGGTGATTTTTAATGTTTCTATATGATAACTTTTGACTTTAGGTGACTCTACCAATTTCCATTGATAAAGAGTCCTAGAGGTTTACACATAATGTCTATATACAATATCAGTTAAATTCAATTTTGAATTTAATATATTAGAATAAATATTTTTCCTACTATGTGGTTTAATATTCATTCATGATTTTTTGATCACAGGGATTTAATCACATGTTATTTGGAAGAATAAATGAGTTAAATAATATTAATAAATATTTGTTTTCAAGTTATGGTGAACAAAAATATTTATTATATTTATTGATAAATAATGCAGTGGTATTTATTTGTAAAAAAAATTGTTATTACTTAAGGATTGGTAAATTCTTAGGAGGATAAGAGAACAGAGGTTAAAAGTTTGGTTGGAGTCATGTAAATGATATTTATTTATATATTCTTATGTGATGCACGTGTAAGGTGAGTAATAATAATATTTTTATAACAGTTATTAGACATTGGGTCAACAAACAATTAATGAATTGGAAAGGATATTGTGTGCTAATTGACAACCCCAAATATACAATTATAAATATATAATTATGTCACTTTCCAAAAACACACTTGTTGTGCTCAATGGATTGAGGAGGATCCCTTGATCCCTAAAGAGAGTTATATAATTATAGAGTGTATTATCTTCCCATTTTATCTCAAATTAATTAGAGAACACCATTATTCCTTTGTTCTTGAATAAAATTATTGTACGATCATCCATGAATAAAAAAAGTGATTAGGATCAATCGTGATAACACTTGATGATTCTTATACAATTCTCAAATATTTTGGTGCTCATTTGGATCAAAAATATGGGGGATTCAACATTTGGATCATTTATCACCATGATGGTATGATTAGATCGAGTCAATTGTATCATCGAAAAATGAATAATTAATTGTTTATGTAATTCTGGATCTTCTTATAAGTTAATTATAAATTACAACTAATGATCATACTCTACTAGTTTTGGTATTTAATATAATCATGTAATTGATGAAATACATTGTTCAGGGAATCGTTCATCGTGTAAAATAAATATTATTAGTATATTAAGACTATAAATATGTGTTGGGCATTCCATCTAGATGCTTCCTCTATTCTCATAACCTATATGATAAGCCCATGCAAAATAATCTATATAATATAATATTTAAATTTATTAATTTATTGAGTATTCCAAAAACATTATTAAGGTAATCTCATTAGGTATATAGATTCTCCTCTATCATTATTTTTCATTTTTTTAGTAATGATGAATAACTCAAGAATCATTATAGCATACCATTACTTCTAAAATAATCATTGTATAATGCATAATAATTAATTTTGTTATAATAAATATTGTATTATCTAAAATTAGAGATGAAAACACCATTTTAGATATAAATTTATTAAAAATTATTTGTTATATTTGACAAATAGTTATTTTGCAACAATTAGGTACTCTCAATATTATATTTATATTCATAATTAATTGATTATTTTATACCTAAGAATCAAGAATTATTGAACTATTAATTAATTATAAAGTACTATGAAAATATTCATATCAAATATAAAATAACATATTAGCTTATCTAAATAGAAACTGAGATAATTTTTTTGGTAATAATCAATATAAACCAATAGTTTAACTTGAATCCATTGGGATATCCTCGAGTCATGATTTTTTATAAACTAATCAATGAATCTCCGTTCATTGGGTTTTATATAATTCACCCACTTACAATACTTACTTGGATGAAACTATTTTTAATTTAATTTTTTCAAATTTTCTTCCAATTAATTTTGTTTCCACTGAAAAATAAAATATCCCCATGTTCATTTCTCTCCCTAGAATCTATTTTCCCTTTTAATGATTTTATAGCAACACAATTGGATTTAGATTGACTATTTTATTTTCAAACATGTCTTTAATTATGTTCACCATAATGGGTTATGGACCGTATTCCCAATAATCCATATCCACATGGTGAAGTGTATCCTAATGACTCCTGAGTGACTTATCCATACCACTCATCCTATAATTCATAAAAAAGGATAATCTTTGTGTAAAGGATGATAATATAAGATTAATGTACAATTTCATTCATAAAAATAAGCCTAACATTTATAATTGATTAATTTACCCCATATTTTTTAGGGCGTGATCACTATCTTAGCAATACTCTTCCATTTTAAAAAAATATAATGAAATGATTATCTCATTTATCTTCAGTTTTTTCTTATTTTCATTAAGTGATAGGAGATGAGATAACTCTATATAATTTTCTATGTCCTTATGTTTTACAATCACCTCTTTAGAAATATATTATATCATGATCTAGTGAACATAAGAAGCATCCTAAATGAATCAACCATATGATTCATTTTTACTTTCAGTCACTTGGACAGGCGGATGCTCAGAAATTTGTGACTCAAATACATAATATAAACCTTATAGTAGTAGCATAAAACAAAAATGATTACACCAATCATAGATGTTTTTTTTGGTCAGAACATTTTCTTTATGTATAAATGATCAGTGATATAATAGTTAAGAAATTTTCCATTTTATATAATAATTAATTCTTTTAAATCATATTTTATCTTGATTAAAAAATAATTGAGAAAAAATTAAATTTATTACCATAAAATTCTCCCATAATTTTATCAAGTCCCAATATCCATCACTATTTTACTCAAAATATCCTATCATGTGTTCATTATTGTTGTAAGGATCCATATTTACCTTATCAAAACCAAGCATATGGTCATGAGAATCATGAGATGAAATTTTTGTGGCTAGGATTTCTAACTACTAGATTTTTACTCTGTGAGCTTTTGAGTGGGGGCCCAAATCATGGATTTATGAATCAAATTTCATCAACACTTTTCCCCAAATGTTTAAGAAATAGACTATGGCCATTAAATTCAATATAATTTGGATAATTCAACCCATCATCACAACTTATACTAGCCATTAGTTAAAATTTCCCCTGACTATGGAATGTTTGGCACTTTAACTATGGTTTCAACATTAATCAAATAATGGACGACTTTTCTGAATTAATATTTATTTGAGGTAATATTTGTTATGTATAAATTGTATTGTTGTATATTATTATATGTGATGCTAATATTATTTGGATTCTTATTATTTTACCAACCATGTTCAGATAAAATAATTATGCACAATCCATTTATTTTATAATATCATTTGGGTCTTGTAATGTTACAAAAAATTTCTGATCACATTTAACATCATATAAATATGCATCACATAAAATATATATCCAAAAATTGGATAGAAATAAAATAAATAAAATGAATTTATCAATATATTTATAAATTTTTATTTATTAATTTTAAAAAAAACATATTACCTTAGGTGAGAAACTCATTGAGTTGAGATTGGCTTGAGTTTCAGTATTCCCCTGCTGACCATTGTATATTTTTGGATAGTTTTACCTAGGATTGTATTATAAACTTCCTTCAATTTTTATAAATATATCAATTATATATTTACTCATACACATGTGATGAGATCTAGGGGTATGGGATATATAAAATAAACAATAGAAATGAAGGTCCTATATAAAGGTTGAAGGGATGGCACACTGATCATCATATTTAATTTAACAAAATTTTATCACTTAATAAAACCCATAAAATAATACTAAATTAAATAGAAATTAAATAAATTCATTGGTTGGTCAATCTCATGATTAGCCACATACATTAAATTTCATCACATTCATTCAAGTTAACATTTGGTATAAATTTCCCTTCAATGATGATCAATTTTTCTTGAGTTAATAATTAATGGTGTTGTTAATAAATTAATTCATTACATTAACCACTAATCCAAATAGTCATAGAGATACATGAGATTCTATCTGGTATAAGTTTTAAATAAATTTAATTTTTTTTAAATACCCCAATACATAGTGTGCACTTGGAGTCAATATGACGTATAACTACTCAAACTACCTGACACCTTTTATGGTAATGTATAGTGTATTTTCACGGTATGTACCATACACATCATGTAACCTAGTTAAAATGCATGTAGTTATACTTTTCAATCTTATTAGAAATCTGGATTTTTATTGACACATGACAAGCATTTAACCTACATGATATATACCACTTTAAATACTCATGTAACTTACACAACATATATAATGACCACACTATGTTTAGTCTATAATTTTACCTAAAAATTAATTTTAAATTTAATATAGATTTTCTTGGACTATAATTTTTGTAAGCATGTATGAATTACATAAGGTGAAAATTTTCTACACAGCGTGTAAATATTTATTTTCATCAAGCATTACATTCCTAGGGATTTAGTGTGTAATCCAGTTGGGATAATACTATGCAAAATAGAATGTATGATAGATACACATTATTTAATCATAGATGGATTGTGTTTGTAACATACCAAGTAAGTAATGAATAATAGATATTTTTATCTATGTCTATTAATGATTAAGATAGTGTTTTAGAGTCTTAAAATGAAAATAAATACAATCTTATGCATGGAATACACTAATATTCTTAAAAGATTGTTTTACTGCCTTTTGATGGCAAACCCTTTTTAAATCTATCTTTTGACAATTTTATAAGCTATGTTTGTGAAAATAAACTTATTCTTTATGATTGGGACATCAAAATTTACTTTGTGTGAATTTTTGGTATTTTTCAGACAATGTTCATTTTTTAATGAATAGTGAAAAATACTGCATTTTACATCAAAACTGCTTTTTTATCTAATTTATTTATATGATTAGATTATCTTTTGAATTGGTTTTGAAGTGAAATTAGAATATATTTTTACCATTTAATCCAATTGTGGTCATTGGAATCAATTTCACTTTGAAATTGGACTTAAACTTGTGTCAATCTTTTGATACTTATTGTTTCATAAAAACACGCTATTTGTCATGACAGCGGGAATTAATTATTAAATTAATTAATGTGACTTATATGTTTTGAATTTTTTAAAATAGCTTCATTTTTGAATTTGGAATATCAAATATAGCTTAGGGTGAATTTTTGGTATTTTTCTCAAAAACTTCAATTTTTGATGAATAGTGAAACCACTAAGTGGTACTTATAAAAATTGATTTTTCGTTTAAATGAAAATTTACCACTTCTGTGTTTTGAATTTCAAAAATCCGACATACATGGTTGTCATTAAGAAGTAAAATGTGGTTCAATGAGATTAAAATAATTTTTTGGTGAATAGTAACTTTTAAGTTCTTAATCGCGATTAGAGGTAATTAATGTAGTTTAAGGTAAAAATAATGTTTTAATAATATGAGATGAGCTTGAAACATGTACTACCCTCATTGGATGTGTCATGGCCGACCAAGAAAATCCATGGGTCAACTTGGGGACCCCATGGAGCCACTTTGGTTGGTAAATGACATAAATAAAGTTTTATTTAATGTAAAAGTAAAAATGACACAAACATGAGATGTTTTACTAAAAAAAATTACACGGGGTTATACAATTCATATTCTTGATTATAAATATTCATTGGAAATCTAAAATGATTTCCTACATCATAGTATTTTTTTATTGTTTTTAGACATTAAATAAATTAAATTATTTATGACATCATGATGATGCAGCGATTACCTCATTAATAAAGGATTTAAATAAAATGAAATGATAATGTAAAATCAATGACCTAAACATGGCCAAAACCAATTGGATGAGTGGATTTCGAACCCTTATCACCTTATCCTCGAATTATATCAATGTGGGACCTTTTAAATCCGAAACTCATTTTCAAATAAAGTAACATTTCTTTACTTTCCAAGAGTGCCCCTCCTCTCCTCTTATAAAAGGCCCCCACCTCTACCTCCTTACCCACACTCTCAAAGCCTTTGGCTCGGCCAACCCCTTCCCATTTTGTCTCTCCACTTCCCTCTCTTACTCCTTAAAGCCTCACTTTGGGCAAAAGTCTTCCCAATGAAGATTTTGAGCTCAAACCAAAGGGAGTTACCCGATTTTAAGGTAATGTCTTCACTTGAGTCCTTTTGTTTTATTTTGCTTCTTCAACCCCCTAAACTCTTTTTATTCTTTTCTTTTGTAAAAACTCAAGTATCCTCAATATACTAGGATGTTGTTATAAGAAGGTTTCGAGCTACACTTACACACACATACATCTAATGGTTAAAGGACATACTGTTTCCGTGGATGGTGAATTTATACCTCCTGAAACGATGATTGTTCAACATTCATTTAACACCTTTAAAGGTGGAAATTAATATGTAACTATATTTATATATGATATATAATATGTTTAGGTTTTTTTTAAGCTTCTTTATTTTTCATTTGGGCATACCTTTATGGTTTCCATTATGGGTAAACGCGATATCTTCATTTAAGGAAGTGCGGACTACCGCCCCCTCAAAGTGATTTGATTCGTTAAATACCATATGTGGGACGTATAAAGGATGGAACTATGATATTATATATGATATTATACTGGAATTATAATATACCTTTATATCATTATGATTCTATTCTATAAAATATGAAATAGAAATGAAAGTAGCGTTCATGTGTACGTACGGCTTACCGTCTCCATGAACGGTGAATTTCATTTCTTACCTCTAAATGATTATGTAATATTATAAATGCATGCATGTAATGGATATATATGACATATATGATATCAACATCATGAATACCATTCTGGATATAATGGATACATGAACAACTTGTAATTATAAAGGGCTTATTTTTTACTCAAGTACCAATGATCGTTAAAACGACCGTTATTAACTTAAATAATTACATAGTATTCATGACATAGCAATAAGTGATATAAAATAAATAATGAACTTGAAAAAGGTTCTTAAACAAGTAGAAATTAACTCAAGTTTATTATTCAGGAGATTAAAGAACGACCGAGTCAAGTCGGACCCGAGGTATGGGACTTCGTCTCAATCTCCTTTCATTGAGGCATATTTTTGTTTTATACACAACCTTATTTTATATGGTGTATAAACCCCTTTGACTTTTACGTTTATTAAAAAGGAATATTTTTTATACGAAGCATTTACTAAATGACAAAAGGTAATGTTTTTGTCGTACGTATGCGGCGACAACGACTTCTCCGTCGCCGTGACCATTATTTGAGTTTCAGCTTCCTCTACAAGCCATACCTTCTTTTTAAAAGAAAAATAAATACAATGTTTTACTTTTATTTTATTTTGGTATTGAAAATGGTTTTCATAATGTTTTTATATCAATGTGTTGTATTGATATCTTGTGATTGAAAGGTGGAAATTTTATGTTTCCTTTATGCATGTTTTATGTGATACGATTATGTTGAGGTTCTTGGGCATTATTATGAAGACGGGTGGTTTCGTGATAAACTAAGGGTGGGTGAGCCCGATATAGCTCTCCAATGTATTGGGTAACGCGAAGGAGTGTAACGTTAAGGTTTCTCCAAAGAGATTTAGGGAATATACTGTGATGGGTATTCCAAACGTAACCAAGAGGGTTACTCCCTACGTAAGAATGTTATGAATGCCTCAAGTTACCTTTATGTCTTATGATTTCTATGATTTATTCATGATTTGATGAGGTATGTTAAAGTTCTTATATTTTATGGGTAAAGTATGATTTCATTCTTATGTATATATGTACCCATGTTTCCTTTCCATATTTTTATATCCCTTACTGAGCTTTTTACGCTCATCCCAAGTTTTTTGAAATGTTTTTCACAGGTCAAGGGAAAGGTACATGTTATGATGATAGTGTCAAGGAAGTGTCAATAAAGAATTCATGTTTTATTTTAAATATGTTTCCATTGATGGGAAAGAAGAATACTATCTTTGTGTAACCACTTTGTTTATATGTGGAATGTAATGCAAGTTTTATGATCTAATTCTCTAAAACTCTAAACCCGAAAAGATCCTCAATGTTTAATATTGTAATAACTCAAGATTAAGTAAGGTTTAAGGCTGGGGCCTTATAGTTGGTATCAGAGGTCGGTTTAGATAACTTTTGGAGTTAGAATTCTATTAAATGATTATCCAAAAAAATTTATGGTCAAATTTAAGTGATATAGTATTTGAAGATTACCATGTTGCTTCATCTAAGACATGTTTGTTCAGAATGGTTTTCCGTAGAGGAAACAGGGAAGCAGTGCTAGGAAGGCATGTAGAAGGAAATAACCTTCTGAATCAGCATCCTGAGATGGTCGGAATTGGAACTGAAAAGTTTGTTGCAGTAATAGCGCAGTTGACTCAAGCGATAAATGGAGGTGGTATCCATACACGAGATCAGCCAGATCAACCGCAGAGGAACATGTCAGTGGTGGAACATTTCATGAGGCAACATCCCCCATTATTCATAGGATCATCTGACCCTGTGCTAGCTTAAGGGTGGATTAAAGCACTGGAGAAGATTTTCGATGTCATGGGGTGTTCAGACAGTCAAAAGGTTAGTCTTTCTATTTACCGTTTGGAGGGTGAGGCAGATCAGTGGTGGTCTATGGTTAAAAATATCAGGGACGCCAATGAGATTGATGCTCTTGACTAGGATGAATTCAAAGGTATGTTTCTTGAGAAGTATTTTCCTAAGGTTGTTCGACTTATGATGGAAAAGAAATTCTTGGAATTGAGGCAAGAGGAAGACTCAGTGGCTACCTATGAAGAAAGGTTCACTCGATTGGCAAGGTATGCTCCAAATTTTATCCGAGACCTTGATAGTAAAATCAATCATTTTTACTTAGGATTAAAGCCAAAATATCGAAGGGCATTAGCTTCTCGTGAGTTTAAAAGTTAGGAAAAGCTTGTTCGATGTGATGAGAAGGTGGAAATGGTGTTTGCCGATCATCAAGCGTTATATAACAACCAACAGAAGAAGAGACTGATGTGGCAGGAGAAAGGTAAGAATTCTTCAAAAATGTCTGACGGTAAGAAAACTAAGTTTCTAGTTTATGATAAATGTGGAAAAAGGCATGCTGGGGAATGTCTTCTGAATTCTGGAAAGTGCTACCGATGTGGTAAGATGGGACATAAGGCTCGTGATTGCACTGGAAAAGATCAGGCTGATGGTAAGACCAAATTTGATTTATAGTTAGTGAAATGTTATAAGTGCAATGAGATGGGTCACTAGGAAAACGAGTGTCCGACAAAGAGCTTGGGTGATGGGAAGCAGTTAGACTACAAGCAGAAAGGGGTGGTGAAATCCTTTGCAACTACTTCAGCAGATGTCGGGCCATCAAATGTAGTTGTATCAGGTACTTTGTTTGTTTTTTCAGATTATGCCAGTGTGTTGTTTGAATCGGGGTATACACATTCTTTCATCTCTGAAAACTTTTCTAGTAAAATGGGAATACCATCTCAAGAAATGACTCCTGAACTTTTGGTAAAAACACCTGGGGGAAATATTGAGGCAAAAAGAATTTATAAGAATTTTCCTATCCTTATCTGTGGAAAGAACCTACTTGCAAACCTTATTGTTCTACCTATAGTAGAGTTTGATGTTATCCTGGGTATGGATTGGATCTCTATTTACCATGCTAAGATTGACTATAGAGCAAAAGAAGTTTCTTTTCAGAAAGACTTTCAGTTTGTGTACAAGAATGAACCCTTACTGTTGATAACTTATCAAGAGGCCGAGAAACTTGTAAAAGATGGAAATGAATGTTACCTTGCACACATCGTTGAAAATAAAGGAACAGTTCAGATTAATGAAGTGTCAGTGGTAAATGAGTATCCTGATGTTTTTCCTGATGAGTTTCCTGGAATAATACCAGATCGGGAAGTTGAGTTTACTGTTGACTTAGTTCCTGATGCTAAGCCAATTTAAAAACCCCCTTATCGAATGGCTCAAATTGAACTTTTAGAGTTGAAGGAGCAATTGCAAGATTTATTAGAGAAATGTTTCATTCGACCTAGCACATCACCATGGGGTGCTCCTGTTTTATTTGTTAAAAAGAAAGATGGTTCAATGAGACTTTTCATTGATTATAGATCCTTGAATAACATCACTGTTAAGAACAAATATCCTTTGCCTCATATCTATTATTTGTTTGATCAGCTCCAGGGAGCTCGTTTTTTTTCAAAGATTAACTTGAGATCAGGGTACCATCAGCTGAAGGTAAAGGAAGCAGATGTTCCGAAGACTGCTTTTCGTACAAGATATGGCCATTATGAATTTGTAGTAATGCCTTTTGGGCTAACCAATGCACCTGCTGTATTCATGGACTTAATGAATAGAATTTCCCATGAGTTTTTGGATAAGTTTGTGGTGGTTTTCATTGATGATATTTTGGTGTTTTCTAAAAGTAAAGAGGAGCATGAAAAACATTTAAGGGTTATCTTGCAAACCTTAAAAGAAAAGAAACTGTATGGAAAATTCAGAAAGTGTGAGTTTTGGTTGCAACAAATTTCTTTCCTTGGTCACATTGTTTTTAAAGATGGGATAAATGTTGATCCTGAAAAAACAAAGGTTGTTGAAGAATGGCCAAGACCCACAAATGTAACTGAGATTCGTAGCTTCCTTGGTTTGGCAGGCTATTACCGAAGGTTTGTTAGAAATTTTTCCTGGTTATCTAGTCCAATGACTAAGCTAACTCGGAAGGGTGTTAAGTTTATCTGGACAAAAGAATGTGATAATTGTTTTCAGGAATTGAAAAGAAGATTGGTGAATGCTCCAGTTTTGGCACTACCTTCCAGGAATGGTGAGTTTGTTATATACAGTGATGCTTCATTGAAAGGACTTGGTTGCGTCCTAATGCAGAATGATCAGTTAATTGCTTATGTTTCACGACAGTTGAAAACTCATGAGGTAAATTACCCTACACATGATTTGGAATTAGCTGCTGTGGTTTTCTCTTTAAAAATTTGGAGGCATCATTTGTATGGAGTAAGTGTGAAATATATACTGATCACAAAAGTTTAAAGTATATATTCACTCCGAAAGAGTTAAACATGAGACAGGGGAGATGGCTGGAATTAATCAAGGATTATGATTGTACAATTCATTACCATCCGGGAAAAGCAAATAAAGTGGTTGATGCTTTGAGTCGAAAAAGTAATGCTTCATTAGCAATGTTGCGTTTGGAATGTGATCTTTTGGTTAAGGATTTGATGAACTTTGGCATAGAAGTTGTTGGTGCAGGAATTTCTTCTGTTTTGTTTCAGGTATCAGTGAGATCATCTCTATCAGATAGAATCAAGCAAGCACAGAAGCAAGACAGTGAGTTGCAGAAAAAGGTAGAGCTGGTTCAGAAAGGTAAGTTACCTGAATTCAACATTGATAATGATTGCGTTTTCAGATTTGGGAAGAGATTGTGTGTGCCTTGTGATTTACAGTTGAAGAGAGAGTTGTTATGTGAAGCTCATAGTTCTCCTTTTTCAGTTCATCCTGGCAGTACTAAGATGTACAGAGATCTACGGGAGTATTACTGGTGGGATGGAATGAAAAGAGATATTGCTGATTTTACTGTGAAGTGTTTGACATGTCAATAGGTTAAAGTAGAGCGGCAGTTACCGAAAGGGATGCTTCAGCCTTTACCAGTGCCAGAGTGCAAATGGGAGAATATATCCATGGACTTTGTTGTGGTATTACCGAAGACATCTCGAGGTAATAATGCAATCTGGGTTATTGTTGATCGCTTGACTAAATCTGCTCATTTCCTTGCTATACGAGATACTTTTTCCCTAGATCAACTTTCCCGTTTGTATCTTAAAGAGATAGTCAGGTTACATGGATTTCCTCTCTCCATTGTATCTGATCGTGATCCCTGGTTCACTTCTAACTTTTGGAAAGGCCTTCAGAAGTCATTGGGTACTGAATTAAATTTTAGTACAGCTTTTCATCCTCAATCAGATGGGCAGTCAGAACGAACAATTCAGACCTTGGAGGATATGCTACGAGCTTGTTCGATGGATTATCAGGAAGTTGGGACCAACATCTTTCTTTGGTTGAATTTTCATATAATAACAGTTTTCATTCCAGTATACAGATGGCACCATTTCAGGCATTATATGGGAAGTGGTGTCGAACTCCAGCTTTCTGGGATGAAGTGGGTGAAAGGAAGTTGATGGGACCAGAATTGGTAGAAGAGATGGCAGAAAAAGTTCAGCTGATTCAGAAGCACATGAGAACAGCTCAGAGCAGGCAGAAGAGTTATGCAGATAATCAGAGGAAGGATCTATCTTTCGAGGTAGGTGATCATGTTTTTCTCAAGGTTTCTCCTTGGAAAAGTGTGATGAGATTTGGTAAGAAAGGAAAGCTGAGTCAAAGGTTTATTGGACCATATAAATTCTGGAGAGAGTTGGATCAGTTGCATACCGGGTGGCTTTACCTCCGAGTTTATCTCAGGTACACAATGTTTTTCATGTTTCAATGTTGAGAAAGTATATGCCAGATCCATCTCATGTTTTGAGTCCAGAGGTAGTTCAGCTGGAAGAGAACCTATCTTATTAGGAACAACCGGTCTAGATTCTTGACCACAGGGAGCAAGTGTTACGAAATAAGGTGATTAATCAGGTAAAGGTTTGGTGGAAAAACCACATGATGGAAGAGGCAACATGGGAATCTGAAAATGCAATGAGGGATAAGTACCCCCATTTATTTGATAAGTAAATAAATTACGGGGACGCAATTTTCTAAAGGGGGGAAGGATGTAACATCTCAAGTAAGTAATGAATAATAGATATTTTTATCTATGTCTATTAATGATTAAGATTGTGTTTTATAGGCTTAAAATGAAAATAAATACAATCTTATGCATGGAATACACTAATATTCTTAAAAGATTGTTTTACTGCCTTTTGATGGCAAACCCTTTTTAAATCTATCTTTTGAAAATTTTATAAGCTATTTTTGTCAAAATAAACTTATTCTTTATGATTGGGACATCAAAATTTACTTTGTGTGAATTTTTGGTATTTTTCAGACAATGTTCATTTTTTAATGAATAGTGAAAAATACTGCATTTTACATCAAAACTGCTTTTTAATATAATTTATTTATATGATTAGATTATCTTTTGAATTGGTTTTGAAGTGAAATTAGAATATATTTTTACCATTTAATCCAATTGTGGTCATTGGAATCAATTTCACTTTGAAATTGGACTTAAACTTGTGTCAATCTTTTGATACTTATTGTTTCATAAAAACACGCTATTTGTCATGACAGCGGGAATTAATTATTAAATTAATTAATGTGACTTATATGTTTTGAATTTTTTAAAATAGCTTCATTTTTGAATTTGGAATATCAAATATAGCTTAGGGTGAATTTTTGGTATTTTTCTCAAAAACTTCAATTTTTGATGAATAGTGAAACCACTAAGTGGTACTTATAAAAACTGATTTTTCGTTTAAATGAAATTTTACCACTTCTGTGTTTTGAATTTCAAAAATCCGACATACATGGTTGTCATTAAGAAGTAAAATGTGGTTCAATGAGATTAAAATAATTTTTTGGTGAATAGTAACTTTTAAGTTCTTAATCGCGATTAGAGGTAATTAGTGTAGTTTAAGGTAAAAATAATGTTTTAATAATATGAGATGAGCTTGACACATGTACTACCCTCATTGGATGTGTCATGGCCGACCAAGACAATCCATGGGTCAACTTGGGGACCCCATGGAGCCACTTTGGTTGGGAAATGACATAAATAACTTTTTATTTAATGTAAAAGTAAAAATGACACAAACATGAAATGTTTTACTAAAACAATTTTTACATGGGGTTATACAATTCCGATTTTTGATTATAAATAGTAATTGGAAAGATAAAAATATTTCCTACATCATAGTATTTTTTTATAATTTTTAGACAATAAATAAATTAAATTATTTATGACATCATGATGATGCAGCGATTACCTCATTATTAAAGGATTTAAATAAAATGAAATGATAATGTAAAATCTATGACCTACACATGGTCAAAACCAATTGGATGAGTGGATTTCAAACCCTTATCACCTTATCCTCGAATTATATCAATGTGGGACCTTTTGAATCTGAAACTCATTTTCAAATAAAGTAACATTTCATTACTTTCCAAGAGTGCCCCTCCTCTCCTCTTATAAAAGGCCCCCACCTCTACCTCCTTACCCACACTCCCATAGCCTTTGGCTCAGACAACCCCTGCCCATTTTGTCTCTCCACTTCCCTCTCTTACTCCTTAAAGCCTCACTTTGGGCAGAAGTCTTCCCAAGGAAGCCTTTGAGCTCAAACCAAAGGGAGTTACCCGATTTTAAGGTAATGTCTTCACTTGAGTCCTTTTGTTTTATTTTGCTTATCCAACCCCCTAAACTCTTTTTATTCTTTTCTTTTGTAACAACTCCAGTATCCTAAATATAATAGGATGTTGTTATAAGAAGGATTCGAGCTACACTTACAGACACCTACATCTAATGGTTAAAGGACATACTGTTTCCGTGGATGGTAAATTTATACCTCCCGAAACGATGATTGTTCAACATTCTTTTAACACCTTTAAAGGTGGCCATTAAGATGTCACTATATTTATATATGATATATAATATGTTTGTGTTTTCCTTAAGCTTCTTTATTTTTCATTTGGGCATACCTTTATGGTTTCCATTATGGGTAAACGCGATATCTTCATTTAAGGAAGTGCGGACTACCGCCCCCTCAAAGTGATTTGATTCGTTAAATACCATATGTGGGACGTATAAAGAATGGAACTATGATATTATATATGATATTATACTGGAAGTATAATATACCTTTATATCATTATGATTCCATTCTATAAAATACGAAATAGAAATGAAAGTAGCGTTCATGCGTACGTACGGCTTACCGTCTCCATGAACGGTGCATTTCATTTCTTACCTCTAAATGATTATGTAATATTATAAATGCATGCATGTACTGGATTTATATGACATATATGATATCTACATCATGAATACCATTCTGGATATAATGGATACATGAACAACTTGTAATTATAAAGGGATTATTTTTTACTCAAGTACCAATGATCGTTAAAACGACCGTTATTAACATAAATAATTACATAGTGTTCATGACATGGAAATAAGTGATATAAAAGGAATAATGAACTTGAAAAGGTTCTTAAACAAGTAGAAATTAACTCAAGTTTATTATTCAGGAGATTAAAGAACGACTGAGTCAAGTCAGACCCAAGGTATGGGACTTCGTCTCAATCTCCTTTTATTGAGACATATTTTTGTTTTATACACAACCTTCTTTTATATGGTGTATAAAACCCTTTGACTTTTACATTTATTCAAAAGGAATATTTTTTATACGAAGCGTTTACTAAACGACAAAAGGGAATGTTTTTGTCGTACGTATGCGGCGACAACGACTTCTCCGCCGCCGTGACCATTATTTGAGTTTCGGCTTCCTCTACAAGTCATACCTTCTTTTTAAAAGAAAAATAAATACCATTTTTTACTTTTCTTTTATTTTGGTATTGAAAATGGTTTTCATAATGTCTTTATATCAATGTGTTGTATTGATATCTTGTGATTTAAAGGTGGAAATGTTATGTTTCCTTTATGCATGTTTTATGTGATACGATTATGTTGAGGTTCTTGGGCATTATTATGAAGACGGGTGGTTCCGTGATAAACTAAGGGCGGGTGAGCCCGATATAGCTCTCCAATGCATTGGGTAACGCGAAGGAGTGTAACGTTAAGGTTTATCCGAAGAGATTTAGGGAATATACTGTGATGGGTATTCCAAACGTAACCAAGAGGGTTACTCCCTACGTAAGAATGTTATGAATGCCTCAAGTTACCTTTATGTCTTATGATTTCTATGATTTATTCATGATTTGATGAGGTATATTAAAGTGCTTATGTTTTATGGGTAAAGTATGATTTCATTCTTATGTATATATGTACCCATGTTTCCTTTCCATATTTTTATATCCCTTATTGAGCTTTTTACGCTCATCCCAAGTTTTTTTGAAATGTTTTTCACAGGTCAAGGGAAAGGTACATGATATGATGATAGTGTCAAGGAAGTGTTAAGAAAGAATCCATTTTTTATTTTAAATATGTTTCCATTGTCGGGAAAGAAGAATACTATCTTTATGTAACCACTTTGTTTATATGTGGAATGTAATAAAAGTTTTATGATCTAATTCTCTAAAACTCTAAACCCGAAAAGATCCTCAATGTGTAATCTTGTAATAACTCAAGATTAAGTAAGGTTTAAGTCTGGGGCCTTATAGTGTTTCTCAACATTCAGTGATTATATGGAATGTATAAAATAAATTCAATTTATTTAACCACATAATTTTTTATTCATGTAGGAATACTTGGCATGTCAACTAGCTAGAGGTGTGTAGTTCCTAAAATCATGTGTTAGCTAGCTCATGTCAACTCATGGAGTATAATTAAGGCAAATTCTATATTTAAATGATGTTACAAGTTTATGTTGGATTATTAAGGTCTAGTGAACATAGATACATAATGTGTACCTCTAGGTTACTTGTCATGTAAACTCATTTTTTTAATATTGAATCTTAGACAACTACAGATGGGATCATATAATGTTATTCATCTCTCCTAATTAATTTGAAGGTGAGAATAATACTTTTCTAAAAATAATGGATTAAGAATGAAACTAAAATGAAAAACTAACAAAATATTTATGATGGCCTTGAATAAGGAATTATGTACTTTAAAATTTTTATGTGATTTCTCTAATACCACTGGAAGGTTCCATGTGCAATGGAAGCTCGTCCAGCCCATTCCTAATGAGGGTTTCCATCATTTAAAAATAATTATCCATAATAAACTGAATAATTATCATCATTTTTCATGAATATATATTATGAAACATTACAAATGAATATTGGATCACTATAGAGAGTAAATTTTCACATTATACAGATATTTAATATAAAAAGATTTTTTACCTCAGTTGTGGAATTATTTCTTAGAAGATGATATTGATCATTAAAAACCTATTTAGGATGTAATGTCATTTCACTGTGAGGTTACAAAGCATAATCCCTCACGTAGTGATCTGCATACACTCCTTGATCTCAGAACATCATTGATGAATCATTAAGTGCTACCTTGGTGGAACTAATCACATTTCATTATTCATCTTGATCAAGAAAAATGATCCATCAATATTAAGATTTTATCTCTCATATTTTATTAATCTTGGGAGGGAGGATGAAGATGAAAAATCCACTCTGTTGTGAGAAAATTATTAAGATGTTCTTAATAAAATTTCCTAGGGTCACTATAATAAAAATCGGGTTTAGCGGCGGTTTTGTGGCGGCGGTTCACAAAACCGCCACTAAACGTTTTCGCCGAAAGGTTTCGTGGTGGTTTTTAATAAACCGCCGTGAAACCCATAATTTTTTTTTAAAAAACCCGACCCTTCCCTACCCCCCACCACGACAGTTTCCCCCAAACACTCGCGACCCATGTGCCCTCCCTTCTTCCCCTAACCCCCCCGGCGACCCGCGACCCCCAACCGTCTGGCGACCCCCAACCGTCCGGTGACCCTGCGACCTCCGTCTCCGGCGACCCCACGACCTCCGTCTCCGGCGACCCCACGACCTCCGTCTTCGGTGACCCCTGTCTTTTCCAGGTATGTATCCATTTAAGTTTTTGGATAAATCTCTTAGAGTTAGGTTTCCATTAATTTAAACCTTTTTTATTAAGCCTTTATCTAGTTGGATTAGTTGTTTCATATTGAAGAAGTATGAGAGTTTCTTTATAGATGCAAAATGAATTGATGTTATGAATTCCCAAATCATTATGTGAATTTTCCAGGCAAACCCCATGAACCCATTCACTCCATGGATTGGTTTTGGGAAATCCGTGAAACAATAATTCACTTCATTAAATATATTCATGACATGAAATTGGTTTAATTCAGTTTTTAAAATGAGGTGATAAATTTTTCAACATATATGGGAATTGAGGAATTCATGATGTGAATTCCCTATTCACATCATGAATTATATCTTCCTAGAATTTTAACAATCCAACACCTATGTTCTAAAATTTCCTATCTCCTTTATGATTCCATCAAACCTTCCATGGATGACGTATGAGAATCCTATATGATCTATAAGTAAGACCATGTTGGATATTGGTGTTCTGAACATAGATTTTTAAGGTAAACCTTCCAGTTCATCTTCCGCTTCTTGATCTATTGTTGATTAAAATTATAGTTCTCATTGAAGGGAAGGGGGATCTGATTGCTACCACAAACATGAGGATTTTTCAAAAACATTTCTTATTTTGAGTTGGGTGGTCTTGGAAAACTCCCTTTAGTCTATTCTGATTATGCTAGTATGTGAAAAATTATGATCGCATCAACATGCCACATGCACAACCTAAATAATTGGAATTATCCCTTCTTTCTAAAATCCTCCTGTTGAACCCTCCCAAGGACCCCTTTTTGCTCACTTAGCATTATAGTTAGGACTTACATTAACATTTGTGGTGTTCCAACCCCTCATGATTTTATGAGATCCTTTGGAATCATGGCTTAGTTAAAGATCTTTACATTGCATGTGAAATATGGAAAATGGTTTAAGATGATTTTGGTGATTCGTATCTATAGGAGGATTTGAAAATTAGGAATAAATGGTAAAATTAATAAGTGATGGGATGAATTAACTAATATGTCTTGTAATAATATTTTAGACCTGATTGATATATACTATCAGTGATTCATCCTAATACAAGAGAATCCACCATTTGATATGAGATTATTAATTTTCCCCTTAGTGTCACATTCCATGGAAAGACATAAGTGGTTATAGAATGTCTTAGCCCGGTTATATGGTTTATTTCCTCTTAAAAACATGTTCCATGGGAAGATGTATGTAGTTATATCAATTCTAGGACTGGTGAGATGGATACTTTTTTCATTGGGGGTGAAAGCCATGGGAAGAAGTATTTCTATAAAGTCTATACCAAGATTGGATACTTGAATCGTGATATTGGAAATTCATCCCAATTTAACAGAATCTTCCAGTATTTTGGGGAAATATGTCCTGATGTAGAAGGATCCACCTCATGAAAGAGACACCCCACATGGAGTTGATGATGGTTTGTCTAACATAGGGTGTCATCCTCGATCCTAAGGGTCTGTGGGTTTATTTTATATATATAATTAATTTATTAAATTAACACCCTTGTTTATCGCTTTATTGCATACACTATATGCTCAGACTAGACATGATCAGACACCATTGGTGGTGTAATAATGAGTTATACTCACCCTATTTTGGCCACTATTTGGTACCTTAGAAGATTTCATGGATGCAATTTTGGACAAGGGTAAGGGGCCTTATGTTGGTTGATTGATTGTGAAACGGGTTGGATCTTGGAGATGAGATTGACATGGAGCCAGGGAACTGGTTTTTAGAGTATTTTATTGAATATGTTATTCTTTTATTTATATAACATTAAGCACATCATTTGTATACCTTCAACTTGTCATTTCATTGTTTTAATTATAATTTAGATTGTTTGGTTTGGCCTTTATATATTTTTTGGTTTCCTATCTGATAATTTATATTGTTTCCACTATTTGTGCTACTCTGTTATTATTTACACTATTGTTTCAACTCTATACCAGGTGGTATAGTATCCCCGCTATATTTATTACACCCTCACTACTATTCGACAACCTCGGGCTTACAAGGAGGTATAACTGAGGTCACGTAAACCACCCAACTCGATCACTGGTGGGATAAATGGGTCAGGGTGTTACAAAGTGGTATCAAATTATAGTTTCTTTTATATTTCATTACTATTTGGTAAATGTGGAATGGAGACTAGGATATGTAGAGTCTTGGTAATGAGATCATCCATGCGTGTATCTAACCCATGTGTGGGGAAAATCTGATTTCGTAGGGAATGGATTATTTTTCACGTTATTCGCCTGTTACAATTGATGTCATTTCACCTTGGGCAATTAACTTATTGTGTGATGTTACTATTATTGATATTTTCTATCATGTCCCACTATGGTATGAGATGAGTATCTGTTCATCATGATAGGTACATAGGGATTAATAATGACATGCATTGTTCACAATAGGTACATATTCATTGCATGTGATATATATGGATATATGAACTATGAAATGAAATCCCTATGATATATAATAAAAATAAATAAATGAAACTATTATGTTATTCCCAATCACTAGTTAAGGCGTGTTTAAAGGAACCTTGATTCAATCGTTCTCTATCATTATCATTTGAACTAAAAATTGGACATGTCTTTGTATTATATCAAATCCAGATTTTATGGTTTGCATGCTTTTTTTTAATATGAGTTGTTTGAAATATTGAAGATAAATTTTTATAGTACTAAACACAAAACATATTTCAGTGAAAATAACATACATCATTCATTAGTTTTTAAAAGAGATTTTAATGAGAACCCCACTATGGAAATCCTAGTGGATGAATTAAAATTGCACAACTTAATGATATAATGAATAACAAAGGTCTCTCCAAATTCAAGGAAATAAGAAACACTATCAAATTTAAAGAGAGGTAAATTCAAATAGATAGTGAAAATATTGAAAAACATAAAGAGCGATGAAACATGACCAATTTTCATGAACTGACCTAGGCTACCCATAATCCGGGTACCCAAGCTAGCCTGCGATAAGTCTCAAAGGGTGTCATATAAGGACTAAATATTTCTAGTAATGTAGTTGTACTAATGGTATGAAAATCGTGCATCTTTGGTGTGTTCAATGACATCACTTTCAATGGGGTGTTGTTTGAGGCAACATAAATGTGTGATCGACAGTGTTATGATAAGTGTGTAACCCGATATTCTTACTGCTCCTCAATGAGGTGTTGACACTGTCTCCTAGGGACCAGACTTGTTCGGTTTGTCTGGGCATGCTAAGTAAGTGGTAAATGTGATCAATGTATCATCTTTATTATATTATGCATACTTTATGATCAATGGGTCATATTTATTATATTATTTTTCTGTAATCTTACACTATCGTATATATGAAACTATTTCTCTATTTAGTAGTAACTATGTGTTTTAATTTTTATTATTATTGTGTAGGAACATTGTGATATACATGGATAAAATATGGATCACATTACTGAGGAACACACCTCAATATGTTAAGGGTTTGAATGAGTTTTTAGATTTTTCAATTTCTAATCGATCCGTTGAAGGGAGAATAAGATGTCCATGTCCTAAATGTAAATTTAAAACATGGTTAAAGAGAGATGAAGTTTATGAACATTTAATACTGAAGCAATTCCCTGATAAATGTTTGTGTTGGATTTGGCATGGAGAATCGAATAATACAGAAAGATTGAGCACTGATGTTAATCCACAGAATGAGGTCCCAAGTTTGTCGACAATGGAAAATGAAATGCAAAACCTCATAAATGATGCATTCGGTACTGCAAGACACCACTATGAGCATCAAAACATATCAGAACAACCAGAAGAGGGTGCTACAAATTGCAACGTGACAAGTGATGTTTTTGAGACTATAACACAAGCAGATCAAGATTGTAACATATCATTGGATCCTCCTCTTGATTCTGTGGAGCCAAATGTAAGGGAAAACTTCAGTGAGGAAAATGTGTTTCATGATTTAGTTGACGATAGAAATCAAGAGTTGTATAGTGGGTGTTTGAAATATTCAAAGCTTTCATTTCTGTTGATGTTGTACCATATCAAATGTGTATGTGGAATTACAAATAAGGTAATGTTCATGTTATTGGCATTGATTCATGATGCATTTCCTGAAGCAAAAATCCCAGAATCTTTTTATGATATGAAAAAAGTTGTTAACAAGCTTGGCCTAAATTATACAAAAATACATGCGTGTCCCAATGATTGTATGCTTTATTGGGGAGAGGATTCATGTAGACAGAATTGTAAGAAATTTTCTTCTTCTAGATGGCAGTCAAAGGGTGATGTTGGAAGTATGACTGAACATAATTTCATGGAGAAGAAGAAAAGGAACACAGCTGTAAAAGTTTTGCGTTACTTTCCTTTGAAGCCTCGATTGAAAATATGATTCATGTCATCAAAAACCGCCAAACACATGAAGTGGCATTCTGTAGATAATAACAATGATGGGTTAATAAGACATCCATGAGATTTCCAATCATGGAAGACATTTGATTCACTACATGCAGATTTCTCAGCTGATCCTAGTAATGTTCGATTTGGATTGGCTGCCGATGGATTCAACCCATTTGGGACTTTGAGTACTAGTTATAGCATTTGGCCAGTTGTTTTGTTCCCTTATAATCTGCCTCCGTGGATGTGTATGCAACAAACATATTTTATCATTTCGATGATTATTCCTGCAAAACAAATGCCTGGAAATGATATTGATGTATACCTGCAACCTTTGATTAAAGAATTGCAGGAGTTATGGAGCAATGGTGTTGAGACATTTGATGTTTCTTCTAAAACAATGTTCAAAATGCATGCTGCTTTAATGTGGACCATTAGTGACTTCCCTGGGCTTGGGAATTTATCTGGTTGGAACACTTATACGGGTTTGGCTTGTCCCGTTTATAACATTGATTTTGAGCCCAAACGGCTACCTCACAGTAGAAAATGGTGCTTCTTGTGCCATCGAAGATTTCTTGATGCATCTCATAGATTTCGGATGAAAAAATCAAAATTTAATGGTTCCATTGATCGTAGACCACCTCTAAAGTTGTTAACCAGTTCTGAAATATTGACACGACTTGAAAATTTTAAAACAGAATTTGGGAAGGTTCATCATTTGAATCATAGCGGAAAACGAGTCTGAAGTGCATCATCAAGTGAAATCAAAACGCAATAATGGAAGAAAAAAAGTATATTCTTCCAACTTCCGTATTGGGAATTTAATTTGTTGCGCCACAATCGTGATGTGATGAATATTGAGAAGAATGTATGTGATAATTTGATTTTCACATTACTTCATGAGCATGAAAAGTCAAAGGATCATCTCAATGCTCGCAAAGACTTACAAGTAATGAACATAGAACGTGATCTCTGACCAGATGAGAATGAAAAGTATGCTCCAACCATTTTTGCAATGAAAAATAGGGATAAAGATATGTTTCTTAAAATTTTAAAGAATGTGAAGGTATCTGATGGGTATTCGAGTAACATCTCGAGGTTTGTTGAATTGAAAAATCGTGAGTTATATGGATTGAAAAGTCACGATTCACATATTTTGTTACAACAGTTACTACCATTGACATTGCGTACATTATTACCTGAAAAAGTTACTGCTGTTGTACTCCAATTCTGCACATTTTTCAGGCAATTATGTGAGAAATCTCTACATCCATTTTAGCTTGAAAACCTCCAGGAGAGGTTTGTATTGACCCTTTGTGCAATGGAGATGATCTTTCCTCCATCGTTTTTTACTGTCATGATGCATTTAACTGTGCATTTGGGTGAATAAGCTAAATTAGGAGGCCCCGTTCATTATCGATAGATGTATCCAATTGAGAGGTATTTTATTTATATGTTTCTAGTTAAGTAAACAATTTTTGGCATTTAAATAAATGCATAATATTATTATTTTATTTCACAGATATCTTGGGCATTTGAAAGCATACGTGAGAAATAAAGCTCAACCAGAAGGCTCTATTGCTGAAGGCTATTTGGTCGAGGAGTGTCTCACCTTTTGTTCCATATATTTGGATGATATCAGACAAGATTTAATTGAGTTGGACGTGGTGACGACACATCAACTCAATCTCAAATGCATCAAAAATCAAAAATATTTCCTACTATTGGCCGATCAGTTGGGAGGACCTCATATGTGACACTGACAGAATTGGAATTATTACAGGCACATAGATATGTGTTGCTGAATAGAGAAATTGCAGATCCATTTATTGAAGAGTTGAGGATACAAACAAAGAGACGAATGAGAGACCGAACACGAAATGAGAAAGATATAACAAAAGATGTGAATAAAGAGCTGGTAGAATGGTTTTCACAACGTGTAAGTTTATAAATATTGCAATAAATACGAATATTAGTTTGACACATACAATTTGTAAATCTATTAAATTATATTTCTTTTTTCAGATCATGAATACCAATACTCGAGCAGACTTGTCAGAAGATTTGAATTTTCTTGCTAGAGGTCCTATAAAACAAGTTAGAAAGTTCAACGCTTATAATGTGAATGACTTTATATTTCATACAGTCGATCGAGAAGTGGGTTTGAAAACACAGAATAGTGGTATATTTACATTTGCTGAAGTGGGATACTATGGAAAGCTGCATGATATTATTGAATTAAACTACCATGGGCATTTTTCTGTTGTTTTATTCAAATGCAAATGGGTCGATATTATCAGATGTGTTAAAAGAGATTCCTTGCAATTTACTTCTATAAACTTCTCTCGCTTGATGGATGTTGGTGATCGTGAACTTCATGATCCATATATCTTAGCATCACAAGAAAAAATGGTATATTATGTGACTGATGTTGTGGATGAAGGGTGGAGTGTAGTTACTCACGTAATACAAAGAGATTTGTATGATATGGGTGATGAAGTGGAAGATTTGACCTCTGCAATTGAATTTCATCAACAACAGGAAGTAGAATTATTTGTCCATCAGGATATTGAAAATATTAGTGTAGCAAGGATAAATGAAGTGGATGAAGCAATGGAGCAGGAAACCGACATGATTGAAGGGGAAAATGATTGTATGAACAATCATTTATTCATTCGCAAACCACTTGTTTCATTTCTGCAGTCATTCATTATCATTGTAATATATATGTTGTTTGTTAGTACTTGGCATCCATTATCATTTTTAATTTTTTTTCTGCATAAATTTTTTAAAATATATATTCTGAACTTTTTTTTATTTGATTAAATTACAAGAATGTCAAAGAGGAAGTGGTACACTATTTCATCTAGTTCTGCAACAGATGACGATCTGTCTGTCCCCACGGCATCTGAGGCACCAGCTGCCTACACCCCTGCATCATCTCCCCCTGCACCATCTCTGACACCATCTTTGGATGTCTCATTAGAGGATGAGTCATCAACTCCCCCTATAGGAGCCTCAGCAGTGGGGCGGCGACACGCCCCTTCCAGTTCATCACGGACATTCTAGAGGGTCACAGTCATAGGTACAAATTTTAATTAAATAAATTTATTGCATTTTGTTTATACTAATTGTTTGCTCATTGCAGATGACAAAAATGCAACCGTGTAAAACACACATAAAAAGTTCAGATGTTTGAAACATGAATGGCGAGAAGATAGTCATGTCATTTGATTCTTATGGGGTCCCGACGGATGACGTCACAGGGTTACTTGGCCAGATTATAGGTCAGCTGGCAGCGGAGCCCATTTCCCTGCCTATTTCATATGATGATTGTATGTATATGCCTCCAAACTGGAAAAATAAAGTTTTTGATTCTCAGATAAAGGTAATTTTATTACTTTATGGTTTAATTGAATGTCATGTTACTAATATATTCAAAATGAATTTCGGTATACAGATGTTCTTCCACTTTACCGTTACTGATGTGATAGCACAGAAGTTGACATTGAAAAATCTTGGTAAAAAATGGAAAGATTTCAAATGGAGGTTGTGGTGTGATGTCAACGATACTTCGTTGACCGTGCAACAAATGTATGAGAAGCTACCCAGTGGGGTACCGAAAGAATAGTGAAAAGTTTTTTTTGATAGACATCGTGATGAGAAACAGATGGTATTGAAATATATATTATTATATTATCCTAATTTTACATTTATACATGTATATGAAGAGGAGATGACATTAAATAAATTACTGTTAAATTGAATTTTATTTAATTCAGGACCTCTTAAGACAGAATGCATCAAACCGGGCAAAGCAAGTCATCTCGCACACTGCGGGCTTAAAATGCTTTTCTAGAAGACGAATGTCATTGGTAATCTTTTAATTAGTATAAATATTTATAAGACAATATTATCTATTTAACATATTTAATTGTTGATTTATCTTTGTTTAATGCAGTCATAGAGTTTAGGGCATGAAGCATCCCGAACTGAACTGTAAAGACCCGTAAAATTCAAGGGAAATTTTTTTCTTAATTTTCTTTAGAATTTTACAAGAGCGCGGTTTCAGACGGCACCTGATTCCGAGGCCCGGAGTGCCCGGAATTAATTTCCGAAGTTTGGCTCGGGTACGTTCAGTGAACGAACGAGCGGGAATTCCTAACTTTTGATCCGGTGCTCGGATTTGAAATCCGAGGGCACCGATGAACTCGCAGTGCCGATATTCGCTTAAAGAGACCCTTTCGGGAGTTGCGTATGTTGCGGGTTGAAAGTTAGTTTTGGGGATTAAAAGATAAGTAAAATAAAATTGTGTGTGAATTTTATTTTATTCTAGGTGGTTAGACTCTCTCATGGGAAGTTGTTGGTGGGGCCCGCAACCACCCAACTTCCCATGTGTGGTTATGAGGGAGGTGGGGCCCACACGAACCCCCCACCTTTTCAAATTCCCTAACCCCTCTAAACCCCCTCTTTAATTTGTGACTCTCCCCTACATTAAAACTTGCCAACTTATCTTTCCATTTAATTTCTTGACAACTCAAGATTTTAATTAATGTAATAAATTCAACTTTTGAATTTTTGAAAGGTGGGCAAAGTGAAAATAAAATAAGGGTAGCTTATTTTATTTTGGGGGTTGCTGTGTTGTGTGGAGATTTGAGAGAGGAAGAGTTCTACACTTTGAAGAACTTCTTTTTCCTCCTTGAAGAACGCGAAGAACCTTCGAACATCGACGAAGAACGCCACGTACTCGGGAATCGTCTTTCGCGACGCCATACCCGCGACACCGACGACGTCTTCTTCCGCGTCATCTTTTCCCGCGACGAAATCGTCGTCAAAGAACTTCGAATCCTCGCTTCACGACATCGACGTCCTTCTTCCGTGACGCCGACCACCGCGACGCGTCTTCCGCGGGTCGTTGACGATCTTCGTTCTTGAAACCAGAGGTAGGGGATGATCTTTATTGATTATTTTTATTCCTTTCTTGAATCGTGGATTTTAGCATGACTTAACGTGTGACTTATTTTATTTAAGTTCCGTTTTTATTTCTTTAACGTGAGGGGGACCGGACCGCACGAACACGGCCGAATCCCCCTCCATCGTTCATGTTGTTCATGCTGGAGGAAACAAGTAACGTGGTGCCGTCGCACCACGCGGATGAACGTTCAGATATTTTCCGCAACGCCGTCGCGCTTCGTCGAGGAGTGATTTCAAGAACGCGACGCCGTCGCGCCGCGTTGGGAGGATTCTTGGCACGGAGAAAGGGGCGCGGTGCCGTCGCACCGCGCCGGACGACGAACACCGCGGCCGGTTCCGGGCCGCGGTGAGACGAGGAGACCGCGGCCGGTTCCGGGCCGCGGCGGAAGGAAAGACCGGCGGCCGTGCCGCCGGCGTCGGAAATCAAGGGCGGGACCGGAATTTCCCGGTCCCGTTAGTAAAAACCGGCCGGCCAGCGGGCCGGCCGGATATCATAAAAACCGGGGGTTTAAACCCCCGGCCGGCTCTTCAAACCCCCCTCTTAAAGAGGGGGGCGGTTCATTTAAGGAGGGGGGGGCAAAGCCCCCCCGGTTTTATTCAACCGGCCCCCATTTGCGGGGGCCGTTTCTTGGCAAGGCACGGCTTAAAGCCGTGCCGTTTGTGAAACGCGGGGCTTAGCCCCGCGTGCCTCCCGCCGCCGCCACGCGGCCCGCCAGCCGCCGCCGCCACGCGGCCCGCCAGCCGCCGCCGCCACGCGGCCCGCCGCCGCCACGTGGCCCGCCGCCGCCGCGCCACGCGGCCGCCGCCGCCACGCGGCCCGCCGCCGCCACGTGGCCCGCCGCCGCCGTCCGCCGCCGCCGGCCGCCGCCGCCGGCCGCCGCGCCACCCAAAGGGGGGGGGTCGGGCCGGGTCGTTCCGGACCCGGACCCCCCGTTTCGGACCAGATTCGGTTTTTGGCTCATAACTTGAGCCTCGGACCTCCGAATGACGAACCGTCTGCGGCAACGCGATCCTTGGATCGAGACGGTCGTTTCGGTATATCGCACTCAAGGTTTCGGTTTACTTTGAGTTCGGCCGGGTTGGTTCGTTCACGAAACCAACCGGGCCTTCGGAGCGGAAACGCTCTTATCTTGAGCTACGGACGTCCGATTGACGTACCGTCAGTCGCGTAGTGTTCCTCTTAGTGAGACGGATCTTTTGGCATACTCCGCCCGAGGTTTGGACGCAGGTGGAGTACGGTCGGGTTGGTTTTGCCTTAAAAACCAACCGGGCCCCGGAGACAAAAATGCCAATAACTCTCAGACCGGGCGTCCGATCGACGCGCCGTCTGTTGCGTTGAGTTCCTGTTGACGATACGGAACTTTTGGATACATCAACTTCGGTCTTCGTGACAGTTGATGTATCAGCCTCTCGGCTCGTGGAGCGGACCCTCCGTACGAGCTTGCTGTGTGCGGGAACCCTAGTGCTGGCTGCGACTGTTCTACTGCTACGACTGCTACTGTGACTGCGACGACGACAGTACAGAGATCCTGTGTGGATTCGACGACGACAGTACAGAGATCCTGTGTGGATTCGACGACGACGACTACAGCACTCAGCGATCCTACGTGGATCAGTGCTACAGGTTCTGTGTGAGCCCGATCCTGTGTGGGTCCTTGCGCTCAGCGGTTCTGTGTGAGCCAGCGCCTACAGGTTCTGTGTGAGCCCGATCCTGTGTGGGTCTTGCGGGGGTTAGTTACCTATCGATCCTTCGTGGGTCCGACGACTTAGGTGGATCAGTGATCATCTTTATCGTCCTTGAAGAAGTGTACCTGTGTGAGCTGAATCCTGTTACTTTCCTTTGTGGAATACGTATACTTTCCTGCGTGGACTGAGTTATACTTGGGCTCGGAGGTTGGAGCGTATTTGAATTGATGACTTAGGTATATGTATGGGCATATACCTAAGCAGTGTTGGTTGTTACTTCGTGATTGTACTTTGCTTCGTGGTTTATCCTTTGTGGATTTTGAGAGACCTTCAGGGGTCTCGGGGACCCTACTGAGTAGCTTATACTCACCCCTGCACGGGCTTCGCCCGCACTACGTTGTGTTGGTTGCAGACGACGGACAGCGTTGACCTTAGCTGAGGTTTGCGGAGCGGGACGGTACCCGGAGGTGGACCACTGGGCGGAACGAGCACGGAGCGGACGGTGGGACCCGTGGAGCAGAGGAGCTATCTGTACCCACCCTTCAGGTGGGATTTTCCAGTGGACAGCACGGAGTAGCGGCCTTTACTTTTCAGTTGCTGTTTTTCCCTTTTCGAGTTGTACTTTACTTTCAGTTTGGGTTTGTATTCTGGCCCATTTACTTTTCCGCACTTCAGTTGTACTCTGTTTTTGTTTAGTGTTTACTTTCCGCTTGTTTACTCTGTGGTGTTTGTTTACCTTACAAAGGCAATGCCTTCCCTTTTTACCGGGATTTACGCCTTGGTGCTAGTCGCCAGCCCCTGGCCTATGGAAGGCGGGCTTGGGGTAGTCACGGCACGGACCCCGAGGGCGGGTCGTGACAAATTGGTATCAGAGGAGTTCGGTTCTACCGCGAACTCTGATCTTTTCTATGTGAAGCAATAATGTTTAGCGTATTGAGTGTGGTTATCAGTCCAGGGAGTCCAGTGTTGGTGCGGCGGCCGACGTATCCATACACCAGGACCCTGACTTCTGATTTCCGACTTAATGCACGGAAACATTGATTGCGTGTGTGTTTCAAAGTTTTCTTTGTGATTACTTGTGTCAGCTCACCGGGTATACTGATCTGCTTAATGAAAGTCTCAAGTTTTCTTTGTGATTACTTAATTCAGCTCACCAGGTATACTGTTCTGACTATGGCACTCTTGATCTCCTTTTCAGGATGGCCCCACGACGACAGCCAGCTAGGGTTCCGATGGTCGAGCGAGACGACAGCCCACCGAGCGACGAGGCCTCGGTGCAGGGCCCTTTTCCAGTAGTGGCACCGGCGGTAGCTTTACCCGCCGAGCCCCCGATGCTTCCAGCAGCAGCCGCTGACGATGCACGTCGCCTCAGCGCACTGCATGAGTTTCAGCGTCAGCGACCGCCCAGGTTTCGCGGGGAGACGGATCCCCAAGCAGCAGAGGACTGGCTGGAGGCAGTGGTTCGAGTGTTTAGGCTAGTGAGGACACCAGCAGACCTCATGGTGATCCTCGCTGCGAGCCTACTACACGCAGCAGCAGGACGATGGTGGAGCCTGATGCTCCAGGTGCACGATGAGGCATCTCTACTCTGGACGGACTTCGAGAGCCTCTTCCGCTCTGAGTTCGTCCCGGCCACCCTTCGAGCGGTGCGTATCCAGGAGCTTCTACAGCTGCGGCAGGGCAGCATGACGGTCGCCCAGTACTCGGCGAGATTTACCGATCTCTCGCGCTACTCGACCGACATGGTACGGGACCCATTCTTCCGGGCCCGGACCTTCGAGCAGGGTTTGAGACACGAGATCAGGGCATCGCTGATCTCCCTCAGCATACCGACTCAGACAGGAGTACTGGAGCGGGCTCTTCTGATCGAGAGCTTCCTTGCTGAGTCTACACCAGCACAGCGACCCACCGCAGGGCGGCACGTGGCAGAGTCATCTGCAGCAGGCAGTCGACGGATGACTCAGGGGTCCAGACAGACCAGACCTTCAGGCAGACGATCTCAGGGCACTGGCTCAGCAGTGCGGGGCACACAGCGCGGAGCCAGTCTTCCGAGAGGCAGGCAGTGCTACTCGTGCGGCGGACAGGGCCACATGGCTCGTGACTGCCCGACCCGCCGTGCCGAGGAGCAGCAGTCAGTAGATGGACCACCGAGGCAGAGGCAGAGGGTCGACCGTGGCGGTCCGCAGGGAGGAGGCGGACGAGGCAGAGGAGCTGGACGAGCAGCTGGTGGTGGCCGACGCTTTGAGGCTTTACCACCACCACCACCAGGAGGTCCACCCCGACCACAGGGAGCTGGCGGGCAGCGACAGGCACAGC
This sequence comes from Viscum album, assembly GCA_963277665.1. Classification (NCBI taxonomy): domain Eukaryota; kingdom Viridiplantae; phylum Streptophyta; class Magnoliopsida; order Santalales; family Viscaceae; genus Viscum; species Viscum album. The sequence continues at coordinate 1,542,328,878 of OY728153.1, read as the reverse complement.
TCCAGGCAGCAGAGGCCTACGACCACGGCGCACCCGAGATGATTCGAGGTACTATCTGTGTCTATTCCACCCTTGCTGCAGTTCTTATAGACACAGGAGCGAGTCATTCTTTCATAGTCGCTGCCCTTGTTCGGAGCTCGGAGATTCCGACAGAGCCGTTGGCTCGATCCTTACGGCTAGAGACTCCTACGGGAGCAGACTCGACGATCACGCACTGGTGCCGGCAGTGTGAGCTTACTCTAGGAGGCGAGAGCTTCGGCTGGGATCTTCTTGTAGCAGCGTCGAGGCCTTACGACGTCATCTTGGGCATGGATTGGCTGTCCACGGTCCATGCACAGATTGACTGTTTTAGGCGCAAGGTGCGATGTGTACGCACCGACGGGAGCAGGTTCACCTTCACCGGCGAGAAGGGAGCCTTAGCAGCACAGGATGGACTTCCGCGGAGGAGAGGACAGCCCATCACTCATCAGTTGGCTAGCCTTATCCTTGGAGCAGTTGACGTGCGGAGTCCTGGTTTTCCTGCAGTGGTGGATCAGTTTGCGGACGTTTTTCCCGACGACGTTCCAGGGCTACCTCCTCGCAGAGAGGTAGACTTTTATATTGACTTGTACCCCGGGACAGCCCCGATATCCACTCCAGCATATCGGATGGCCCCCGCCGAGCTTCGAGAGCTACGGGTACAGTTGGAGGACTTGCAGGGCAAGGGATTCATCCGACCCAGTGTTTCACCCTGGGCTTCCCCGATATTGTTCGCCAAGAAGGCGGACGGGAGCTTGCGACTTTGTGTTGACTATCGTCGCCTGAACCAGGTGACAGTGAGGAACAAGTATCCGCTACCGAGGATTGATGACCTCTTTGATCAGCTCAAGGGAGCACGGTGGTTCTCGAAGATAGACCTCAGGTCAGGCTATCATCAGCTCAGAGTCAGAGACGAGGATGTGCAGAAGACGGCCTTCAGATGTCGGTATGGCCACTATGAGTTCTTGGTTATGCCTTTCGGTGTAACCAATGCTCCAGCAGTGTTCATGGCTCTCATGAACAGGATCTTTCAGCCATACCTCGATCGGTTTGTCGTGGTCTTCATCGACGACATTCTGATTTACTCTACGACAGAGGAGGAGCACGCCTATCACTTGCGAGTTGTTCTTGACACACTCCGAGAGCACCAGCTTTATGGTAAGCTCTCGAAGTGCCAGTTCTGGATACGTGAGGTCCACTTTTTGGGACACGTCATCTCTGAGGCGGGAGTTGCAGTGGATCCCGCGAAGATTGAGGCTGTGTTAGCATGGGAGCCACCCAAGAGCGTGACTGAGGTTCGGAGTTTCTTGGGACTAGCTGGATACTATCGGAGATTCGTTCCAGACTTCTCTAGAGTTGCAGCATCACTCACAGCTTTGACGAAGAAGGGGAAACCCTTCGTGTGGTCAGACAGATGTCAGCAGAGCTTCCAGGAGCTGAGGCAGAGATTGACTAGCGCACCTATCTTGAGGTTGCCTGAGGAAGGAGTAGGGTACGTGGTCTACTGCGATGCATCAGGGACCGGACTCGGATGTGTTCTGATGCAGGAGCGGGCAGTGATCGCCTATGGATCACGACAGTTGAGGCCGCATGAGCAGAACTACGCTACCCATGACCTGGAGTTAGCAGCAGTGGTCTTCGCTCTGAAGACATGGCGACACTATCTGATGGGCGAGCGCTTTACAGTCTTTTCCGATCATCAGAGTCTCAGGTATATCTTCTCGCAGAAGGACCTGAACCTGAGACAGCGACGATGGCTCGAGTTCCTCCAGGACTATGACTTTGAGATAGTCTATACTCCTGGGAAGGGGAACATAGTAGCCGATGCCCTCAGCAGGAGGACGGGCATTCAGCTACTTGAGGAGGCGACGGAGCAGCTGGCCTCTTTGCAGATATCTTTCGTGGATAGAGATGGAGCAGCCTTTCTTCAGTCTCTCACAGTCACTCCTCCACTACTGCAGCGAGTCAGAGAGGCACAGCGCGGGGACACTGACTGCGAGACACGGCGTGCACAGATATCCTCGGGACAGGCACCTGATGGTTTCTCCCTTGGAGCAGAGCACGACATCCTTTTCAGAGGACGTGCCATGGTACCAGTCACATTGCGAGAGGAAGTGCTGAGGGAGTTTCACACTTCTCCTTTAGCGGTACATCCTGGAGTGGCGAAGATGTACCAGGACCTCAGACGACAGCACTGGTGGCCGGGCATGAAGAGAGCTGTAGCAGAGTTCGTTTCTCGATGCCTTACCTGTCAGCAGGTGAAGGCAGAGCATCAGGTACCAGCAGGCTTGGTACAGCCCTTGGAGGTTCCGGAGTGGAAGTGGGACGACATATCTATGGACTTCGTGACTGGACTTCCACGCACTTCCAGAGGTCACGACTCCATCTGGGTGATTGTTGACCGACTCACCAAGTCGGCACACTTCTTACCCATCAGAGAGCAGGGCTCAGTGGAGAGCTTGGGACGTCTCTACGTTCAGGAGATTGTGCGGCTCCACGGCGTGCCATCATCTATCGTTTCCGATCGAGATACCCGCTTTACTTCCCGGCTTTGGAAGGGGTTACAGGAGGCGTTCGGTACGCAGCTACGTCTTAGCACAGCTTTTCACCCTCAGACAGATGGTCAGACGGAGAGGACCATTCAGACTCTCGAGGACATGCTCCGCGCATGTGTCCTCGACTTTGGTCGTAGCTGGGAGGACCACCTACCCTTGGTGGAGTTTGCGTACAACAACAGCTACCACTCCACCATCGGGATGGCACCGTACGAGGCGTTGTACGGCCGACCATGTAGATCTCCTTTGTGCTGGACAGACCCAGGGGAGTCAGCACTAGTGGGACCGGAGATGGTCCAGGCCACGACAGAGAAGGTCCAGGTCATCCAGGAGCGGATGAGGACAGCTCAGAGCCGGCAGAAGTCATACGCTGACAGGAGGCGGAGGCCACTGGAGTTCGAGGATGGCGACCACGTCTTCTTGCGGGTCTCACCTCGACGTGGTATTCGGAGATTTGGCCGAGGCGGCAAGTTATCTCCGCGCTTCATCGGACCCTTCCAGATTCTCAGCAGGATTGGCGAGGTGGCTTATCGCCTGGCTCTACCACCTCAGTTGCACCGGGTGCACGACGTCTTTCACGTATCCCAGCTGAGGAGATACGTGCACGACCCGACGCACATCATTGACCATGGGGAGCTTGACGTTGACGATGGGGCGACTTTTACGGAGGTCCCGGTGGAGATAGAGGATCGACAGGAGCGGGTCCTGCGTGGGCGATCGATTCCTCTTGTGCGCATCAGATGGCAGCACGGGAATCTCCAGGAGAGCACATGGGAGCGGGAGGCTCAGATGCGTGCTCAGTACCCTCATCTGTTTCCCTAGTTTTGATGTATCTTTACGGGGACGTAAAGCCCTGAGGTGGGAGTAATGTAAAGACCCGTAAAATTCAAGGGAATTTTTTTTCTTAATTTTCTTTAGAATTTTACAAGAGCGCGGTTTCAGACGGCACCTGATTCCGAGGCCCGGAGTGCCCGGAATTAATTTCCGAAGTTTGGCTCGGGTACGTTCAGTGAACGAACGAGCGGGAATTCCTAACTTTTGATCCGGTGCTCGGATTTGAAATCCGAGGGCACCGATGAACTCGCAGTGCCGATATTCGCTTAAAGAGACCCTTTCGGGAGTTGCGTATGTTGCGGGTTGAAAGTTAGTTTTGGGGATTAAAAGATAAGTAAAATAAAATTGTGTGTGAATTTTATTTTATTCTAGGTGGTTAGACTCTCTCATGGGAAGTTGTTGGTGGGGCCCGCAACCACCCAACTTCCCATGTGTGGTTATGAGGGAGGTGGGGCCCACACGAACCCCCCACCTTTTCAAATTCCCTAACCCCTCTAAACCCCCTCTTTAATTTGTGACTCTCCCCTACATTAAAACTTGCCAACTTATCTTTCCATTTAATTTCTTGACAACTCAAGATTTTAATTAATGTAATAAATTCAACTTTTGAATTTTTGAAAGGTGGGCAAAGTGAAAATAAAATAAGGGTAGCTTATTTTATTTTGGGGGTTGCTGTGTTGTGTGGAGATTTGAGAGAGGAAGAGTTCTACACTTTGAAGAACTTCTTTTTCCTCCTTGAAGAACGCGAAGAACCTTCGAACATCGACGAAGAACGCCACGTACTCGGGAATCGTCTTTCGCGACGCCATACCCGCGACACCGACGACGTCTTCTTCCGCGTCATCTTTTCCCGCGACGAAATCGTCGTCAAAGAACTTCGAATCCTCGCTTCACGACATCGACGTCCTTCTTCCGTGACGCCGACCACCGCGACGCGTCTTCCGCGGGTCGTTGACGATCTTCGTTCTTGAAACCAGAGGTAGGGGATGATCTTTATTGATTATTTTTATTCCTTTCTTGAATCGTGGATTTTAGCATGACTTAACGTGTGACTTATTTTATTTAAGTTCCGTTTTTATTTCTTTAACGTGAGGGGGACCGGACCGCACGAACACGGCCGAATCCCCCTCCATCGTTCATGTTGTTCATGCTGGAGGAAACAAGTAACGTGGTGCCGTCGCACCACGCGGATGAACGTTCAGATATTTTCCGCAACGCCGTCGCGCTTCGTCGAGGAGTGATTTCAAGAACGCGACGCCGTCGCGCCGCGTTGGGAGGATTCTTGGCACGGAGAAAGGGGCGCGGTGCCGTCGCACCGCGCCGGACGACGAACACCGCGGCCGGTTCCGGGCCGCGGTGAGACGAGGAGACCGCGGCCGGTTCCGGGCCGCGGCGGAAGGAAAGACCGGCGGCCGTGCCGCCGGCGTCGGAAATCAAGGGCGGGACCGGAATTTCCCGGTCCCGTTAGTAAAAACCGGCCGGCCAGCGGGCCGGCCGGATATCATAAAAACCGGGGGTTTAAACCCCCGGCCGGCTCTTCAAACCCCCCTCTTAAAGAGGGGGGCGGTTCATTTAAGGAGGGGGGGGCAAAGCCCCCCCGGTTTTATTCAACCGGCCCCCATTTGCGGGGGCCGTTTCTTGGCAAGGCACGGCTTAAAGCCGTGCCGTTTGTGAAACGCGGGGCTTAGCCCCGCGTGCCTCCCGCCGCCGCCACGCGGCCCGCCAGCCGCCGCCGCCACGCGGCCCGCCAGCCGCCGCCGCCACGCGGCCCGCCGCCGCCACGTGGCCCGCCGCCGCCGTCCGCCGCCGCCGGCCGCCGCCGCCGGCCGCCGCGCCACCCAAAGGGGGGGGGTCGGGCCGGGTCGTTCCGGACCCGGACCCCCCGTTTCGGACCAGATTCGGTTTTTGGCTCATAACTTGAGCCTCGGACCTCCGAATGACGAACCGTCTGCGGCAACGCGATCCTTGGATCGAGACGGTCGTTTCGGTATATCGCACTCAAGGTTTCGGTTTACTTTGAGTTCGGCCGGGTTGGTTCGTTCACGAAACCAACCGGGCCTTCGGAGCGGAAACGCTCTTATCTTGAGCTACGGACGTCCGATTGACGTACCGTCAGTCGCGTAGTGTTCCTCTTAGTGAGACGGATCTTTTGGCATACTCCGCCCGAGGTTTGGACGCAGGTGGAGTACGGTCGGGTTGGTTTTGCCTTAAAAACCAACCGGGCCCCGGAGACAAAAATGCCAATAACTCTCAGACCGGGCGTCCGATCGACGCGCCGTCTGTTGCGTTGAGTTCCTGTTGACGATACGGAACTTTTGGATACATCAACTTCGGTCTTCGTGACAGTTGATGTATCAGCCTCTCGGCTCGTGGAGCGGACCCTCCGTACGAGCTTGCTGTGTGCGGGAACCCTAGTGCTGGCTGCGACTGTTCTACTGCTACGACTGCTACTGTGACTGCGACGACGACAGTACAGAGATCCTGTGTGGATTCGACGACGACAGTACAGAGATCCTGTGTGGATTCGACGACGACGACTACAGCACTCAGCGATCCTACGTGGATCAGTGCTACAGGTTCTGTGTGAGCCCGATCCTGTGTGGGTCCTTGCGCTCAGCGGTTCTGTGTGAGCCAGCGCCTACAGGTTCTGTGTGAGCCCGATCCTGTGTGGGTCTTGCGGGGGTTAGTTACCTATCGATCCTTCGTGGGTCCGACGACTTAGGTGGATCAGTGATCATCTTTATCGTCCTTGAAGAAGTGTACCTGTGTGAGCTGAATCCTGTTACTTTCCTTTGTGGAATACGTATACTTTCCTGCGTGGACTGAGTTATACTTGGGCTCGGAGGTTGGAGCGTATTTGAATTGATGACTTAGGTATATGTATGGGCATATACCTAAGCAGTGTTGGTTGTTACTTCGTGATTGTACTTTGCTTCGTGGTTTATCCTTTGTGGATTTTGAGAGACCTTCAGGGGTCTCGGGGACCCTACTGAGTAGCTTATACTCACCCCTGCACGGGCTTCGCCCGCACTACGTTGTGTTGGTTGCAGACGACGGACAGCGTTGACCTTAGCTGAGGTTTGCGGAGCGGGACGGTACCCGGAGGTGGACCACTGGGCGGAACGAGCACGGAGCGGACGGTGGGACCCGTGGAGCAGAGGAGCTATCTGTACCCACCCTTCAGGTGGGATTTTCCAGTGGACAGCACGGAGTAGCGGCCTTTACTTTTCAGTTGCTGTTTTTCCCTTTTCGAGTTGTACTTTACTTTCAGTTTGGGTTTGTATTCTGGCCCATTTACTTTTCCGCACTTCAGTTGTACTCTGTTTTTGTTTAGTGTTTACTTTCCGCTTGTTTACTCTGTGGTGTTTGTTTACCTTACAAAGGCAATGCCTTCCCTTTTTACCGGGATTTACGCCTTGGTGCTAGTCGCCAGCCCCTGGCCTATGGAAGGCGGGCTTGGGGTAGTCACGGCACGGACCCCGAGGGCGGGTCGTGACATGAACTCTGGATGGATGTTCACAAAAAAACAGATGGAAGTTTTGTTAATGAGTCTGCCAAAGAAGTTTGGGTATGAAGTCAATTTTTTATTATAATAACTTATTATCAGTTTTTACTGTGTTAATATATATTGATATTTGATTTATAGGTAAAAATTAAATAAATATGGGATGTCAATCCTGGGCAGTCCTACTCATTCTCCCAGGATAAACCAGTTGCTAAAGTTCTTGGGAAGGAGCATCCTGGTAGAGTGCGCGGGATGGGTTTGGGACTGGTATCATCTGAGGTCTTTGGCAGGACACCAGGGATTCCAGCTGCATCTACTCCTGGTTATAGTCATTTCATACCTGAAGATTCTCATAGGGAGATGTCTTCTCTACGAGCCACAGTTCAAGACTAGGGGGCTCAGATATCTGCTATGTAGAAATCGTTGACTGATATATATCAGAAGATGAGCAGATATGCCCCCGGTGGTGGTACATCGAGTAGTAGTGAGCAGGTAAATCACAAAAAATCAAAATCATTTAGTTTGAAAACTTTTATTGGTTGTAAGTTTAATTATAAATATGCAACAATATTTAATTTTCAATATAATGTTCTTACAGGTGGCAGCAGGTAGTGGAGATGGAAGTGGAGAGGGTGACGATGCATCATCGGACCTTGAGTAGTAGTATTGTTGATGTGTTGAACAAATATGAGAACGGTTGGTTTGTATATGTAACATGTATGGCACATAGTTGCCACCAAACATTTCCAGGTCCTAACATTTTCTTGATTTCTCATGTTTCCTTCTATGCATTTTTTTGATTTATGATGTTTCATTTTATGTCTTGATTTCTCAAGTGTGGTATACATCATTTCATTTAGGCCTGTGTTTGAATTGCTAGTCGAGATTTTGGATGACTAAAGAGTGATCCTTTTGTTATTTTGTTGTGGTTATATAAATTGGAACCTAGTAGGCAGTATAGAGACCAAACATAAAATGATGATGGGAATGTGGTTTAGCCTAATCATATGATACGAATCATATACTCACCAATAAAAGTAGTTGGAAACAAAAATGGTGAACCTAACATGGAACCTCAAACAAAATTCATGTGTCACCCACATGTTAGGATCCTTTTTCTCTCTCAAAATTTGAAATGTGGACAAACATGGATCCGATACAATGGATTATACATGTGTTTATTTATTGATATGTTGATTTCATGAGGATTTCTTGTAAATGTTTCTCATAAGTATTCTGGCACATTCAACTAGAACCCCCTTTGATCCAAATGACATTTTACTACTTTAAGAACACATATGCTTCGACTACTGCACAAGTTGGAACCTCATTTAAAACTAGGGCTCTTTTATCAACCTTGCACTCTCAACATTGGGTCTCAAATTCACTGGTTTGGGAGTCACGCCTAAATGGTACCTTTTCATCTTCAGAGGAAGCTAAAAAATCCATTTATCTCAAAAATCCTTACTTGATGTCTACTCGACAATGACTAGTGGAACATAATTTGTTTTAAATAGTTTCCATCTCAAACCATTTCATGGTCATATAAATGGAAGGAAATAACATGTTCTTCCCTTATCTAGGGAGGTTGATCAAGAGGTCACTGATGGACTCATCTAGATATCATAAGGGACACTCCAAAGGGCTCCTTCTAGCATTCACCATCACCAATGCTACAAAGCAATAAAACCTCTATATGATGTGTGTGTTTACCTCGGGTGTCTGACATAAGTCTCTCAAACCTAGGTAGTCAGGAAAACCCACTGAGTGTAGTGAACAATCAACCAAGAACATGACCCTACATCTATACCCTCCAAAGAATCCCACTAACTAAATATGGTGGCAAACTATGAGCAAGACACATTTTCCCACATTTACTAAGCTTGTCAGTATAATCTGGTATTATTCAAAGAAATCACCAAGAATATTTTGGTAAAAAATATAGGGAATACCCATATCCTTTCCCACTGACCTGATTAACATCAGTATATACCTATATGAAATGGAAGAAAAGATCAGGCCCATACACATTCTCCAAAAATAGAATAAGAAAATATGCATGTTTTGGTCACTGAAGTCACCTAGAATATTCTAAAAATGGTTAAAGGGAAGACACACAACTATTATTCCATAATTTGGGTGACTCATTAACACAATATGAGGAGATTTAGAGAAGATACACATCTTTTCTCTCATTCAAGAGGGTCATGGGCCAAATCCCATGTTATATGGACAACTAGATCGAGATCATACCCTCGTTCCAACTAAAGGTCATCGGTCTACCCCGGTGGGCACTACAGGGTATGAACATATCCCAACCGAAATTCCATAGACCTGTCGTAAAATTATCATAGTGACATGAGAGATAATCAAATAACATTAAGTATATGTAAGATGATATCCATAGAAAGCAACCTCTATCACCCACAAGAGAGCATCCAAAAAGAAGCAACACCAAAGGTGATTGGAAAATGAATATCTGGTCTATGATCTTGATCTACTTCATATTGGTGTTCTTGAACCCTTATATGTTTATCTATGGATGATCAGGATCCTACTCCTTTGTTGCCAAATTACAAAAATAGTAGTTTCATTTATGAAGGTCCTCTTATCTACTTTACTGCCAGTAGCTATGAAGGTCCTCTTATCTCTTGTTTCATCATGTTGAGGATACCAAGTTAGAAATAACATTTTATTTGTTTGTATGATGTCTCATGTTCCATTTTCTTGTTTGATTTGTTTTTCAGGGCAGTAGAAGCAAAACTGCATTTTTTTTTCTGGTCAGAATTTCACGACGGTTAAAACCGCCGCTAATGCTTTACTGGTAAACCATTAGCGGCGGTTAAAACCGCCGCGAAATGTAATCGGTTTATATTTAGCGGAGGTTTTCACCACTGCGATAGAGACGCATCAAACGCCTGAATATCGCGGCGGTTAAAACCGCTGCGAATAAAAAAATATCTGGCACCCGTCAACCCGCCGCTAAAGTCACGAAAACTGCCGCGAAATGAGGCATCTACGACGCTTCCCTTAAGCCGCCGCGAAATGGAAAAAACCACCGCTAATAGATTGTCGACGCCCAGTTTAGCGGCGGTTTCTGTAAACCACCGCCAAACCATATAGCGGCGGTTTAAACCGTCAAACCATATAGCAGCGGTTTAAACCGCCGCTAATAGCCGGTTTTGTTGTAGTGGGTTAAGTTGTCATGCACAACCATATGTATTCCACATATCCCAAATGATATAATATGGAAATATATAATTTCATGATCTAATATTTGTAAATTCACATAACACCTTACTCAAATATTAAATATTCTGCATAACAATTATAATAATTACAATAATAATATTTTATTTCATGCACTAACACATTCATTTATTAAATATCATTTTTATTAAATACAAAAATAAATATTTATTTAATGATATCCAATTCTTATATCATTCATGATATCGAGCACCTAAATTAGCTAGACTATCCTCCTCATCATTTATTAATCTATGAATAATAAATAATAAATAACTTTTATTCATTTGACAAAATACATAAATATTATATTCACAGTCTTTAGAATAAATATTTATTTTAATATTCATCTAACTAAATAAATATCGATTTAATAATAAATATTATTTATCACCTTGGGAATAATACAACAGATAAATAAATATTTTATGTTATTAGGTTCTCAAAAAAATACTTATTTAATATTCAACTCATATATATATATATATATATATTCTAATTCAAATATAACCAGTGATTGAATATTTTCTATCAGTAAAATACTAAATAAATATTATTCCTAAATATAGAGAATTTTATTTATTCAAACTGTTAAATTTAAAAATAATTTATCTGAGGTCAATAGAAACACTTAGTGTGTGACCCTTTAGGCCTCTTCTTTAGTGGTATTGGGCTAGATTACCTAAAATCCAATATCAATATCTGACAACATGTAATTCCACCCCTAGAGAAAGTTATTATTGAAATGAAAATATCCACACATGAAAACACATTGTGTTATATAATACCTTTTTCTTGATATCCAATAGTCAAAAAGGTTCCATACATGTCTTATCAACTTATGTGCTAACTTTCACTTTATTTTATAATCTAAAATGAACCCTTATATACACTATTTTCTTCGAATTTAGTTTGAATGTTCCATCCCAAAAAATTAGAAGAAAAAAGTCATATTCCTTAATCAGATGGGATAAATCCTTTATTAAAATATTTTTTAATGACATGTCACTTGTGACACATGCAACATGCCCAACTTCATCATGAACATGTGTCATCACAATTTATAGCACTACATCAAAGTATCCAACTCATTATATGCATTAATAACAATCTCAATTTAATAGACCATTACACACATTAAAAAATAATAATATCCAAGGACATGTTACATGAATAATTCCTATAGGTGTGTTTTTTTTTCTCATAACCTCCCCTCATGGAGATTACCAATTGCATAATTATTGAGATGTCGTTTCGTTTCCATATGAGCATCACATACCTTATGGAAAAACGTACATTGTTTCCCATAAAAGAATTTTATCTAACTATAGAACATGTATTCAAGAATATTTTTGTATAAATTCATGGATCTCATCATAATGGAGAACATATGATTTCTTTTGATGTGACAAATACTCTAATAATGTTATCACATTAATGATACATAGAATAAAAATAAACATATGATAAGATATTCAATAAATATTGTCGTACTAGAATGTCCATGTGGTCAAAAATTATAGAGTATTTGGTTCTATAATACAGACTCCAACACGGTTTCACTTTATCTTCTTATATATCTTTCACTAATCGATTGGAATCCTTAAGATACCTATTTAGTTATGGGTGGTAGGAAGTGAAAGTCCTATGTTTAACTCCATACCATTTTCATAGGTGTGCCCACAATCAATTTTCAAAAATATGTTCCCAAATCACTAATGATTTACTTGGGAATTCTAAACATACAAAAAAATATGTGATTTAAGCATTTCTATGATACCTCGATAATAGTTAGTTAGAGTAGCTTGAGCATCAATCAATTTAGAAACATAGACCACTTCTAAATGGATATAGATAATTCCAGTGGATAATAGAGATATACCCATAAAATGTACTCTTTAAACATAAAATATAACACAAAAAAATTCAATTGAAATTGTGGAATCTCTTCTCTTTTAGAAGTACCTCCAAATAACTTGACATTGTTAAAATATTTTAAAAAGTATAGGAATCACTAAAAAAATTATGCTAATAAATTATAGCCTCAATAATTTTTCTATATTTTCTTTGGGAACAAAAGTTCCCTCCGTATGTGTGTTTTTAAATAATAGTACGGATATTAGAACACTCAGTATCATGAATACACCATCAAACAACTTGTTAATTATGAATTTCCCACATATAAGAATCCACTAAGAAAAAATATTTATAATTTGATTTCAATATTGAAATTTTTTATTTTCTATGATTGAGAAGAACTTTATAAGGAGTCTATAAGAATGACCAAGTTCTTCCATGGGTTCTCACCTTATCAATTATTCCCTAGATGAAAGACCATGGTTACCCCTATTAGAGGGGGGTGTTATGTTATTGTCTTTTTCATGGTCCCGGTTGCATTCTTTTCTCCCTTTTTTAACCATCGCATTCTTTTAAAATTCATGGTTATCTCAATAAGACTTAAGGTTCAAAATTTATTTGAAGTATCTTCTCATCTTTCTATTTCTATGACGGAGTTCATATAATCATAGGATCTCTTAAATATTACCTTGGTGGCTCAATTCAGACATCATTTTCCTTCGATGGATGCATTTGACAGGTTCATCTTTAGATCTTTTGGACTTTAAGAACGGGCGACTATTGGCATTCTCAATAAACTTAATGTCATGATTCGGTTTTTATCATTGGATGATTTGATTCTAGCATGGTCTAGGGCTCCGAAAAGCTACAATGGGTGTAAATTTTATTTATTTTGATGGTCATATTATTTCCACATGAAGCATTATGCTCCTTCAGTGATTTGGGTAAAATTTCTCAAACTCTCGCTACCTTTCCACCCCCCCCTATTATATGCATGCTTGGAAACATGGTAGGTTGATATTTGTGTTCTGGTAGTATAATGGATTCTTTTTTCCACCTGATTATTCCCCATATTTGGATTGAAGTTGATGTTTCAATGCCACCAACAGAGTGGGTGTGGATTGTAGCCGAAGAAGAATTATATTGCAAACAACATGTGGTCTTCGAGTCTTGGACTGACTATTGTTCATCTTGTAGATAGATGGTTCATGTGTTTCATCTTGTCATCATGGTTGTAGGGATAGGTATGGAGTGATGGACCAGAAGGCATTTGGGACAGACTCCTGTACAGATCTCTCAATAGTCTAGTTGGGTGGTAATGGGGTAGAACATGATATCCCAATCCACAAAGGGGAAGATCGCTGAATTCTGATCTAAAGATTGATGACATTTTTGACCATCTGAGGCATGAGTTGTTTGACTACAAGTCGACAGTGTAGGCCCTGAATCCCTCATCATATGCAGAGGTAGTACAACCCGGCTTCACACCTACTAAGGTGGTGGTGATCCAGGCATCATGTGAGAGTGTTCCAACCACCTACATAGATCAGTAGATTTCGATACAGGTAACACCAGTTGAACTAGGGGGGTGGGTGAATGTGGTGAACAGGTCAAGACCAAGAATGACTGTCAACAATTAATCAAGGCAACCGATTTAGATGGCTGTAAATTAAGGGGAAGGATCTATTACAAACTGAACGAGTATTGATAGAGAACTTCACTAAGTTGCAATGTATCTTAGGGGCAGAGTCATACGATGGTATTTTTATCTATTTCTCTAGAGGCATTGTAGGGGGAAGACATGGTAGAGGTCTTCACTACTTGGGGATGAAGAAGGGGAATAAGCTAAACTAGGATTCGAGGAGTTTCATTGTGCTCAAAGGAATGAAAATAAAAGGGTGTAAGGACTAATCCAATTTACCTAAACCAATGGATATACGGTATGTAAAAAAGTAAAGTCTTAAGGAGGTGGAATGCGAGCTCTCTAGTAAGGATCAGGAGTGGAAGAAGTGTGTGAACCCTCACTATGAAAACTAGATGGCTGAATGTGGTGATAATAAGAAACAAGAGAAGATTGGGGATTTGATGGAAATACTAAAACAAAGGTAGGGAGGCTTAGAGATAGTGGATATTTCTAAAAATGATGTCATTTCTGATATGGACGAACCATCTAAGGGTGTGTAGGATGACCAGCATCAGGAGGAAAGTATGGAGGATATAGAAAATGAGAATACATCAAAGATGATTATTAATTCTGAGGAAGTAATGTTGGAGGAATATTTCTTGATTAATGCCTCCCAAGAGGAAGCGGATAGAATGACCAAAAGAATGATACCAGTGGATATCAATAGCGAGCAGTATGTGTGGGTAAACAAGTAAGCTCGTGTTTTGAAAAGAGGGTTCCAAAAATGGAATATCAATGCAGAGGACCACATACAAACATGGAACAAGATTGCGTTTTAATTTTTAAGACCTCGTAAAGGATTATATGAATAAAAAGGTAACACCTCTCCATTGGAAATTATATAGGGAAAATGTTTCGAATAAGATTTATATTTTCTCAATGATTTTTTGATCTCTTATGGCGTCTAATGGTTATTGTTTTGAACTTTTTTAATTCCCACTTTCCCTTTAAAAGTGATTTTTGAAAATAAAAATATAATTTTGATTGAGAGGAACATTATAAGTGAAAAATAAGATAATGTTGTCCATATAAAAAGGTGTCTTACCTGAGATATAGAGTTTCCCACTTGGAATGAAATCATTCAATTTTACCTCTGATCATCATCATCATTGTGAGCAGTCAAGGGCCGCAACCCGAACCACCTCCAGCAAACCTCGTCGACACCCAATCACCACCCGAGCCGATAGTCATAACTCAACCACTCCATTGTCAAAACACCTCCAAGGCATCGCCAGCCAACATTGCCATCATAGATTACACCATTGCAATGATGAAAAAGCAGAACGAACATCTATCAGATCAGAAGAAGCTCAGAACCCGCGATTTGTTGCACACAGAAAGCGTCAAATGAGGACCACCGCAGCACGCCAGAAAGCCAGCTTTAGACACGCCTCCTGGAACTCCAACGATTGAACAACCCGCACATCCCAAAGACTCAAGGAAGCCACCGTAGCAGACCATTAGGGAGGGCGATGGAGGAACCAGAAGCCAGATCAGTATTTGAATCGACCTAGAGCATCACCATATAAGCTAATCCCTAGCTGGGCAATCAACCCAGAATGTCGAACCCACCGCCTTGCGAAAATCACACCAGAAACATCACCAAGGAACAGCACCGCCAGGTTGAAGGCACCAAGAGAGGGAAAGCTGAGAACCTCGGAAACCAACGTAACTCAACCCGAACATCCCAAATCTCCCCGAGAAAGCCAATGCACCATACCAGAGTGGGGTCGAAAACATGGCTACTGGGAGGAAAGAGCAGGGGAAGAGCAACGAGGGCTTTAATAGGGGGTAAGGCTGCAAAAGGGTCGAGCGGGAGTGATGAAGAGGGGAAAACAGAAGAAAAGCAGAGAGCGAGGGGAGCCAGGGGAAGGGAGAAGGAATGATGGAGGAAAGGAGGGATATGAAGCCGATGAAGCGGCGTGCCGTCCTCCCAACACCAAGGAACCACCTAGAAACCCTAGCAGAGAATGACGGCGGAGATAAGCTGCTCCAACATCCTTGTCTTTTCATTCACGTTCTTTAACAAGTATAACAGCATTATATGGCTCGAATAAATAGTAACGTTCCTACCTAAAAGATATGAATGAAACTTACAAAAAAAAAACATAAACATTATAAATATTCTCCTTCTCTATTTTTGGGTACTTTACCTAAGTTGGATCCAATAACCTTGATGCATAATCAATAAAATTTGATCTCACCTCTAGCTTTCATGATAAAACCATGCATTTTATAATTTATAGAATTATATAAAATCTCAAATGTGGACACCCAATATAGTGGTTGAATAACAAGTGGTGTGGTGATATTCTTATTTTGTTCAACAAATGACATATACATGTGTCATATGGAATAAACTCGATGACTTTCTAAATTATTCTAGAAAGTGGATAATTGATCTTAATAAAATATTGAATGAACCTCTAGTAAAATCCCATATGACCTATAAATTACCGCACATAACATATAGAGGTAGGGTATGGTAGAGAGATTGTTTTGTAATTTTTTAATTTATCATCTTTAGTCCCTTTTCTTATATTACATGGCCCAACCAAATCCATTTTTCAACCATGCAGTAGAATTTTTCCAAATTCAAATTTTAATTCCCTTTTCAAAACCTTGTTTTCCATTAGAGTCAAAGATCAAATGAAATGATATAAATAGTGAATTCATCTAAAAATGACTTTAGGAATACATTGATCATGTTAGATAATATACTTATCATACACCATTGGAATGTACATGGTGTGTTTAACAATCCACATCCTCTGATATGTGAACATTAAATATAGACATTTGGAAGTAGTTTTCTCTTGATCCTATAATTCAATGGGGACCAACAGGTAAATAGAAACCCTCTATGAAATAATAACATTAATTCCCCACTAAATTTTCAAGAATTTGATCAATAAATGGTATATAAAAGTGATATTTTTTTGGATGAATTGTCTCAATGTTCTACAACTAGTACACTACTACTAATTATTTTGAATTATCAACATAAAAAAGTTTACTTTTAACATTTTTAATGAGAGTGAGTTCAAATTTCTTTAGGATAAATTGGATTGGACCTACCCATTATGAGTCAGATATATGATCAACTATCCCATATTGAAAAAATATCATATATTTTTTCTAAACATAGTGATATTTATGGTTATGTCTTCTTTGGGGTTGTCTCACAAGCATAGATTAATTCCAAAGTAAAATTCAGTGTAAAAAAACTAAAAAATATATTATACATATATCTCCATCGACTTATCCAATTTCTTCGAATTTTTGTTCCATGTTTTTCAAAATGTCCATTTTTAATTTATAAAGAGATTAGTTTCTATAATCAATGGTAATTGATTTCCATCAATTAGGTAACTATATTTTATGTTTTTAAGGGAAATCATTCCAATTTTATAGGTTTTATTAGTGAGAGAATCTACTTGGGTTCATATACATTTTTCACCTACATTCATGGTAACGTTATATAAATTTCATCGTCCTATTTCAATAAAAAGTTAAACTCGTCACTTTTGTCCTCAACCCAATAATAATCACTTTTGACTAGTTTTTTTCTTCAGGTGTTCAAAAAAATTCTATTTCCTTCTAAATATCTTAAATAATATATTTAGGTTCTAATTTTCAAAATTTGACTAAAAAAACATAGTTTACCAATGTTAAAAATATTGATTGAAATTTATATTTAAAAGTGCAGTGTTTTACAAAGGGAAAATTTAAACAAATATTGAATAATAAAGTGACCAAAAACCTCACTAAATTTATTTGAAAATGTTTATTAATTCACATTGTGTATGCTCATTGCATATTCCAAAAAAAAAGAAATCCAAGAATTCTGGGTGTTTGAGAATTACCTCACTCTTCTTTTATCTCTAAGATATAAAAGTAATCTAGGAAAATTATGTCCTTCAACTTAACTAGGA
The DNA here is from genome assembly GCA_963277665.1 of Viscum album. Classification (NCBI taxonomy): domain Eukaryota; kingdom Viridiplantae; phylum Streptophyta; class Magnoliopsida; order Santalales; family Viscaceae; genus Viscum; species Viscum album. The sequence goes on along the minus strand of OY728153.1, from coordinate 1,542,311,241 downwards.
CATCCTCTAAAACAATAAATCAGGTATGTTGTTTTTTTATTAGCCATTAGTACCACTACTATTATAGGCTTGGGATCTTAAATATATAAAGAAGAGTAGATGGAGTGATTTATGACATTTATAGAGGCTGTTAAATCAGACCAAGAATTACTAAATGCTTATTCTAAAACAGATCATGGTTAATAGAATATACGTAGGTCTTGGTATTTTGTTTGGATATATAGAGAGATCATGGAAGAGAATTTTTTTCCAAAACATACTCTATCATTTTCATGAAACCTCTTTCTCTTGGTGTAACATTTTTTTATAATTTTTTATAACAAAGTATGTTCTTGACAATTTTTAAAAGGGGAATTTTGATTTCCAAATTCTTCAATTTATAAAGAATAATTTTTTTTCAAAGACTCCTCATCAACCCTCTTAGTTTGGGTCATCCATGATGGAAATGGTGTTGGTGGGCCTGGTAAGTCTTTTATCTTCTTCTTTTCCCATTTCAACCTTCGATAGATTCTTGGAAGTGATACCTTCATACTCATGAGTCGGTTCAAAAATATATCACACATGAATGCATGTTCAAATTCCCTAACAATTATCAAATAAATAACACTCACATTTACTTTAGGGTTAGTAATATATTATGAATGATGTTTAGTTATCCCTTAGTTAAGAATGCCTTTAAAGGTTGAAAATATATATCCAAAATAGGGTTATACCTCAATAATATGGGTACCTTTATTTTCAAATTTTGTATTTTGATTTCATTGATTTTCCAAGAATTGTGACTGAATGTCCTTTATGGATGGCTCTTGACACTTCCCTAAAAGTTGGTGACTTATTTATGGTCGGTCTGGTCTTTACATTAGTTATAAGGAGGTTTTAGTAAAATATAATGGAATGGTTGTCTTTAGTTACCAAATTCATATTATACTATGAAATATTCCTTGAAAACTTTCTTTTTGGATTGATAGAAATGTGTACAATGCGACCCAGCATCCAAAGTGTCATGGTATTTTACTTGGGGGAGATAATCTATATAGTGTTCCATGATTTTCAAAGCTCACATTTTTGAGAGGGTGCATATTTTTATTATAGATTATGATTCTCCCACTCTATTCAATCCCGTTTTATCTTAAGATAAGGGATTTCCTCAATTTTATTTTCAAGTAAAGTGGATTTGAATGTTTTCACCTCATGAACACCCATTTTGGAGGAATTTCTTAGATTCTGTTTTTTAGTTTCTAGAGATGTTTTCTATTAAAACCATAGCCTTAGATCAATAAATTCAATGATATATCTTCTAGAAGAATTATCCAGTATATTTATATCATTTTCTATGATTCCATGGTAGATTAATACAAAGAAGTCGTGTTCCTCTCTGAGTTGATGTGGAAACCTCAAACATGGTCTCTTAAACCATTCCCAACACTCATGGAGGGTCACTTCGATAACATTCCATATTAAATAGATTTATTTATTGTGTTTTGAACTCATTAATGTAGAAAGAACCCTGAGGAAGTTTCTCTGAAGATCATCCCAACTTATCGATTCTACTATTTCTAAATTGTATGACCACACTTGGGATGTAACATCAAGGGAGAATGGGAATTCTCTAAATCCAATTTGATCTTAAGGAACTCTCTTTTTCATGGGTGTTATAAACATGTTATTTAACTCTTTAATGTGTTGTTTGGGGTATTTATATGCTAAATAGTGATGTTTTTAAATTAGTTGAATGAGTCCATGTTTTATTTGAAATAAACTTGAATATTTAGAAATGCTCTTTGATTATTTTGATAATTGACATTTATTACACACAAGTTCCATAGATTTAAGTTATCTTGTGATCCATTTTCTTTGATGATTCCATAATTTGAAGTAGATTATGAAGAATTATAAGGGGTTTATACAGAATATATTATTTATATATTGATAAATTATTTTTCTAGGTGATCAATGTTTCTATGCTCTCTTACTATTTCCAAAGAAATTCCTCTCATCCTTGGGATCCAAAACAAAGTGGAGATAAGTATTTGATCTTTTAATATTGTGAAATAATAAAAATTAACAAAAAAAAATAATGAATATGGGTATGAATTTATGGAAATAGTATTAGATTGATAACATAAATATAATGGGTTGGAATAGGATTCAAAATAAACTCTATCAATAATTCAGTGCAATTTTTTGACTCAGGTTGTCACAAAAAGATGCAGTAATCTTTAGAGATTCAATATTTATAAGATAACTAAAATGATTATAATATAGATTAAAAATAGTATTTATTGGATACTAACTCTGAGTTTCATTAAAATCAACTACATAAGAGTTTTCTAAATAAATGGTAAGTGTTGTCCTAACATAGGATATTCCCACTAACAATTACTCTATCATTAATACTCCAAAAAATAACTCTATTATTTTAAAACTATGTTATTGATACGAAAATCACTTTATATCCCTTATTTTATTTGGATCCATTAAAAACATGAAATAACTACCACATGAACTGCATCCACCTTTCCTAATTTATTAAGAAACTCCAGTCACTCATTAATCAACATCACAACCCTACACTACATGAGAAGTTAGGGAGATCACGGGGAGGTTTGTGTGAAAACCAAAGAATGAGAAGATAACTGTTAAAATATATGAAACCAAAGGCAACCAAAACATCAAGTATCCTAATAGTTACTCTTGGGATTAATTAAGATAGAAATGAAGGCATTAATTCAATGGAATTCAAATATGAGGGATGAGGGACGTCCCCAAGGCTCAACCACATGGGCTTATATTTCTATAATTAGAGACACAGATCAATATTATAATGAAAGTAAAAAATGGACATCCCCGCCCATGATGTATTGTTGAATTCACTTCCTATTTAATCATTGTAAATATTCTAGAGTAACTCCATATAATTCAATGAAACCATTATAAGAAATGTTAGTATGAAATGATAACATGTGGAAACTTTTAAGATTCCTCCACTCACATTCATGGGGCTCCAAATGACTTATATCAGCCCATGATCCTATGATGATTTTGATGATAACCAAGTGGAAATCCCATTGGATTTCTCCTGATATTTCTAAAACTAGAAAAGGTTATTTTATTATCCTATCTTAATATCTATATGTTGGACACATGTACATGGATCACATCAAAGAATTCAAATGAGTTCCTCAACACTACTTGGGGATTCCATGATGTTATTGTAACACCCCAGGTAAATAAAGAATATGACATTTTCACATTTATCCATATTTGTGAATAAAATATTAATATTACTTTAAAGGGGACGCTATGCTCGATGGCGTACCCAATACGCAACAACGAGTTTTTTTTGGGAATCTTACGTTGCACTCTAATAATAAAATAATATTATTTTAAATGGTAGTTAACGCCTATCTGTTGTAAGGGCCTGAATGAACAGAACTAACTACAAAATGATTATATATATTTGTCAAATATTTTTACTTTTTACAATAAATGTTAGAGGATTAAAAATGCGAATGAATCCAATTTTAAGCATAAACATTCTAATATTCTTTAAAAGGTCGATTAACCGCCTTTTGATGGCGAACCTCTTTTAAATTAACTTTTTGAAAATTTTATGTGTTATATTTGAAAAAATAAAATTCTTCTTTAGAATCGGGATATAAAAATTTACTTTGTGTAAATTTTTGGCATATTTTCGATAAAGTTCATTTTTTAATGAATAGTGAAAAAGGTTGTATTTTAATTCAAAACCTCTTTTTAATATAATTTATTTATATGATTAGATTATCTTTTTAATTGGTTTTAAAGTGAAATTATAATATATTTTTACCATTTAATCCAATAGTGGTCGTTGGAATAAATTTCATCTTAAAATTGGACTTAAACTAGTGTCAATCTTTTGATACTTATTGTTTCATAAAAACACGTTATTTGCTCTGACAGCGGGAATTAATTTTTAAATTAATTAATGTAACTTATATGTTTTGAATTTTGTAAAATATACATCATTTTTGAATTCAGAATATCAAATATATCTTAGGGTGAATTTTTGGTATTTTTCTGGAAAACTTCAATTTTTGATGAATAGTGAAACCACTAAGTGGTACTTAAAAAACTGATTTTTCGTTTAAATGAAATTTTACCACCTCTGTGTTTTGAATTTAAAAAATCCGACATACATGGTTGTCATTAAGAAGTAAAATTTGGTTCAATGGGATTAAAAATTTTTTTTTGTTGAATAGTAACTTTTAAGTTTTAATTGCGATTAGAGGTAATTAGAGTAGTTTAAGGTAAAAATAATGTTTTAATATTATGAAATGACCTAGAAACATGTCCTACACTCATTGGATGAGTCATGGCCGACCAAGAAAATCCATGGGTCAACTTGGGGACCCCATGGAGCCACTTTGGTTGGAAAATGACATAAATACATTTTTATTTAAAGTTAAAATTAAAATGTCACAAACATGTGTTGTATTACTAAAACAATTTTTACATGGGGTTATATAAGTCATAACTTTGACTATAAATATTCATTAGAAATATAAAAAGATATCCTACATCATGACATATTTTTATAATTTTTAAACATTAAATAAATTAATTAATTTATGACACCGTGATGATGCAGTGATTACCTCATAAATGAATGATTTAAATAAAATGAGAAGATAGGGTGAAATATAAGTCTTAAACTTGTCCAAAACCTATTGTATCGGTGGATTTAAAAACCTTATCACCTTAGCCTAGAAATATATCCTTTTGGGACCTTTTAAATCCGAAAATAATTTTATAATAAAGTAATATTTTATAACTTTCCAAGAGTGCCCCTCCTCTCCTCTTATAAAAGGCCCCCACCTCTACCACCTTACACACACCTCTCAAGCCTTTGGCTCGGCCAAACCCTGACCATTTCATCTCTCCACATCCCTCTATTAACCATTGAAGCATCACTTTGGTCATAATCCTTTCCAAGGAAGCCTTTGAGCTCAAATCAAAGAGAGTTACCCGATTTAAAGGTAATGTCTTCCTTTGTGTTCTTTTGTTTTATTTTTCTTATCCAAACCCCTAAACTTATTTTATTACTTTTTTTGTAACAAGACCAGTATCTTAAATATACTAGGATGTTTTTATAAGAAGGATTCGAGCTACACTTTCACACACCTCCCTCTAATGGTTAAAGAACATACTGTTTCTGTGGATGGTGAATTACTACCTCACGAAACGATGATTGTTCAATATTATTTTAACACCTTCAAATGTGGCCATTAAGATGTAACTATATTTATATATGATATATAATATTTTTATGTTTTCCTTAAGCTTTTGTATTTTTTATTTATGGCATACCTTTATGGTTTCCATTATGGGTAAACGTGATATCTTCATTTTAGGAAGTGCGGACTACCGCCCCCTCAAAGTGATTTGATTCGTTAATGCCATATGTGGGACGTATAATGGATGGAATTAATGGTATTACATATGATATCCTACTGGAATTATAATATACCTTTATATCATTATTATTTAATTCCATTGAATACAAAAAAAAATAAATGAAAGTAGCGTTCATACATACGTACGGCTTACCGTCTCCATGAACGGTACATTTCATTTCTTATCTCCAAATGTTATGTACTATTATAAGTACATATATATTATGGATATATATGTAATATATTACATATAAATTATGGATATCATTCTGGAATTATAATATATATATCTCTCATTTTGATTTAATTCCATTAATATGACAAAAAATGAAAGTAGCGTTCATGCGTACGTACGACCTACCGTCTCCATGAACGGTGCTTTTAATTTTTTATCTCCAAATGCTTTGGAATAGTATAAAATGAATATATACTGGATATATATGATATTTAAAACATAAATACTATTCTGGATATGATGTACCTATAACTACATGGAAACTTCTTTTCCAACATGTTCGATTTTTACTCACGTACCGAACATCGACAAAAACGTCTGATATGAACTCACTTTATTAACCAATTATTATAACCTTATAATATGTGATAGTAACTGAATAATAATCTTTAAAGTAGGTACTTAAGAAATTATAAATTGACCAAATTTTATTATTCAGGAGATTAAATAACGATCGAGTCATGTCGGACACGAGGTAAGAGATCCTACACCTCTCTTTCTTTTTAAGTACACTATTTTATGTCATTACTTTTAAGATCATCTTTCTTATGATTGGGATGTTCTTTTATATTAATCCTACTGTAATTTTTTATGTTCATATGATGAGAGACCCTATTTTCTCTCATCAATACATTTTGGATGTTTTGAGTGGCGCCGTTAGGCTGCCGAATTTTCGTAAGAGATCCTACCTCTCTCTTTCTTTTTAAGTACTCTCCTTTATGTCACTTCTTTTAAGCTCCTATTTGTTATGATGGGGGATGTTATTTTATATTCCTCTTGCTGTAAATTTTATTTTAATATGATGACAGACCCTATTTGATCTCATCAATCCATTTTTTGAAGTTTTAAGTGGCGTCATTAGGCTGCCGAGTTTTCGTAAGGGATTTTTCATCTCACTTTTAGTCCCGTGAGATTTATGCTACATTTTCCACCATTTCCTTTGAGTGGTGTATGTAATTCCCATTATTATACTCTTTGTGTAATATAATTTCATTTATGGGTATTTACATATTCATTGTATGACCCTTCTTCAATGGGGTGTACGTTTCGAAAGTAACCCAAGTCGATAAGGGAACCTTTCACCCTCCTATTTTTAAAAGACTTATTTTGTTATGTCTTTTAATTCACATACTATTATATTGGTATATGTTCTTATATATCCTTATTTATGTAAATTTTATCTCTAAGTGATGAGATACCCTTTTTATCTCTCATCAACTCTTTTTCTGAATTTTGAAGTGACGTCGTTAGGCTGTCGAATTTTTGCAAGGGAACTTCTTAACCCAATTTTGATTCTTTGGGATAAACTCGTACTCCTTGAATATGTCGTTCTATGAATATGTGTTAATTTCCTATTATTTTTTTACACTTAATATCCACTTATATTTGGTGTATTCATTTTTCACACATAATTATGTAATTGATTTATCCTTAATCCAAGGATACCGTGTTTGTAAGGGACATCGTCTCAATCTCCTTTCATTGAGGAATATTTTGTTTTATACACAAATTTCTTTTATATGGTGTATAAACCCCTTTGACTTTTTTTATTCAAAAGGAATCTTTTTATACTAAGCGTTTTACTAAACGAATAAAAAGAATGTTTTTCTTGTCGTACGTATGCGGCGACAACGACTTCTCCACCGCCGTGACCATTATTTGAGTTTCGGCTTCCTCTACAAGCCATAACTTTTTTTGAATGAAAAATAAATACCATGTTTTACTCTTATTTTATTTTGGTACTGAAAATGGTTTCCATAATGTTTTTATATCAATGTGTTTTATTGATATCTTGTGATTGAAAAGTGTAAATGTTATGTTTCCTTTATGCATGTTTTATGTGATATGATTATGTTATGGTTCTTGGGCATTATTATGAAGACGGGTGGTTCCGTGATAAACTAAGGGCGGGTGAGCCCGATATAGCTCTCCAATGCATTGGGTAACGCGAAGTAGTTAAAAGTTAAGGTTTCTCCTAAGATATTTAGGGAATATACTGTGATGGGTATTCCAAACGTAACCAAGAGGGTTACTCCGTACATAAGAATGTTATGAATGCCTCAAGTTACCTTTATGCCTTATGATTTATATGATTTATTCATGATTAGATGAGGTATGTTAAAATGCTTATGTTTTACGAGTAAAGTATGATTTCATACATGGACTATTGTTTTCTTTTCATACTTTTATATCCTTTACTGAGCTTTTTATGCTCATCCCAAGTTTTTGAAATGTTTTTCACAGGTCAAGGGAAAGGTGCATGATATGATGATAGTGTCAAGGAAGTGTCAAGAAAGAATCCATGTTTTATTTTAAATATGTTTCCATTGATGGGAAAAAACGAATTCTATCTTTTAAGTAACCACTTTGTTTAAATGTGGCATGTAATTCATGATTTATGATCTAATTGTCTAAAACTATAAACCTGAAAAGATCCTCAATGTGAATTATTAATTTAATTCAATATTAAGTAAGGTTTAAGGCCGAGGCCTTATAATTGGTATCAGAGGTCGGTTTAGATGAATTTAGAGGTTAGGGTATTCTCTAGGCATAAGTGACATTACCATAATGGTTAGGATTACAGAAAGAGTCCTAGTTTTAGATAAAGTGAATGAGTAAGTATATCTTAGTGTTTATCTTCCTCATTAGTACATGATGGTTTTATTGATATAATCACACTGACATTTCTATTTTTAGTGAATGGATGGATCTAGCAGGCACCAAAGTGATAATAGGTTTGAAGGAAACTCTGGTGGTTCTCTGATTAAGAGACTGGATGAAATGGTGGATTCAATGAGGAAACTCATGGTTGTTCTAAACCAACTATCAAGGAGTCATGATCAACCACTTGTACCTTGGTATGTTCTGTAATGAATCATGCACGAGATGACCAATCGATGTGGAAGTTCGGGTAATAATTATAATGGTAACCATTAGGGTTTATATGATCCTTACTTTTGAGGTAATTATGGGTTATTATATATTATGATGGAAAATGAAAGGCATGAGGTAAAATTGAGGTTAAAATATGTTATGATTATTTTTGAAGATTTTATCTCGTTTTGGGGAATGTTTTAAGAATTATATAGTTTTGGAAAAAGGACAACACGCAGACCGTGTGACAACCCGTCACGTTGGACAAAGCTGCGGGAATCGAACCCACAACCAAAGTGCGACTGGTATTTATCGCCTACCACTGGACTACGTGAACTCCCTGGTTAGTTTGACTAATTATTTTTTGTTAGATTATTTTAGTAATAAAGAGTAAGTTTATTTTGGGTTATCTATGGAAATGATTAACCTATCATGGAGGATATGTGATTAGGTTAATTACTTTTAAATATGAGAATTTAAGAGAAACTAATGTTATTTGGAGATAAAAGTTAATTTGTACCTTGGAAGACTATGTGATTAAATCCTTTAAATATTTGGGTTTCAATCTTAGTTTGGTTTACTTTGAATAATTTTATGGACAATTGTTTATCGAATGGTCTTCGTTGAACTTTGTTTTTTTGGAGATTAAGAATAGATTTTCTTTTTATAAAGGATTATACTTTTGTGGATTATCTGATCTCATACTAACAATTTTGGTTTTGGATTTTTTCTAAAGACATGGGAAATATATAGTTATCTTTTTTGGATTAGGTGATTCTCAAGAATTTTATTATAGTACTCTTAATGCGAACAAGTCTTCCTAAATACTCGTCTTTTGGAGAAAATATGAGTTTGAATAAGGAATCTAGTAAAAATTGAAAGTCTACGTGACAAGTAAATATGTTTCATTATGATTTAGTTAAGCTCAAAAATAGATTCCTCAATGTAGAGTAAATTAAAAAAAATATTGTCTATTAACTTTTCCTACTGGGGAATCGAATACCTTTTAACCCATCATAAGTTTGTGATTTTCTTATGGTTAACTTTCTCCTAGACATGTTTACTATCACTCTCCATCAGAAAATGACCCTTTGTTTTTTTCCTCCATGTCCATATTTTCATACTTGGAATCCTAGTATGGGTTAACTCGGGTGACCTTTGAACTTCTCTTAATTTATTTTAAAGTGATTGTTTTACTGACTCTTGTTCCGATGTGGGATTTTCAATGAAGTTCCAAGCCCAATTTTAAAATTGCGAGGACGCAATTCCCAAAAGGGGGGAAGGATGTAACACCCTAGGTAAATAAAGAATATGACATTTTCACATTTATCCATATTTGTGAATAAAATATTAATATTACTTTAAAGGGGACACTATGCTCGATGGCGTACCCAATACACAACAACGAGTTTCTTGGGAATCTTACGTTGCACTCTAATAATAAAATAATATTATTTTAAATGGTAGTTAACGCCTATATGTTGTAATGGAGGGAATGAACAGAACTAACTAAAAAATGATTATATATGTTTGTCAAATATTTTTAGTTTTTACAATAAATGTTAGAGGATTAAAAATGCGAATGAATCCAATTTTAAGCGTAAACATTCTAATATTCATTAAAAGGTCGATTAACCGCCTTTTGATGGCGAACCTCTTTTAAATCAAATTTTTGAAAATTTTATGTGTTATATTTGACAAAATAAAATTCTTCTTTAGAATCAGGATATCAAAATTTACTTTGTGTAAATTTTTGGTATCTTTCTGATAAAATTCATTTTTTTAATGAATAGTGAAAAATGTTGTATTTTAATTCAAAACCTCTTTTTAATATAATTTATTTATATGATTAGATTATCTTTTGAATTGGTTTTAAAGTGAAATTAGAATATATTTTGACCATTTAATCCAATAGTGGTAGTTGGAATTAATTTCATCTTGAAATTGGACTTAAACTAGTGTCAATCTTTTGATACTTATTGTTTCATAAAAACACGCTATTTGCTCTGACAGCAGGAATTAATTATTAAATTAATTAATGTAAATTATATGTTTTGAATTTTGTAAAATAGACATCATTTTTGAATTCGGAATATCAAATATAGCTTAGGGTGAATTTTTGGTATTTTTCTGGAAAACTTCAATTTTTGATGAATAGTGAAACCACTAAGTGGTACTTAAAAAACTGATTTTTCGTTTAAATGAAATTTTACCACCTCTGTATTTTGAATTTCAAAAAATCCGACATACATGGTTTTCATTAAGAAGTAAAATGTGGTTCAATGGGATTAAAATATATTTTTTGGTGAATAGTAACTTTTAAGTTTTAATCTTGATTAGAGGTAATTAGTGTAGTTTAAGGTAAAAATAATGTTTTAATAATATGAAATGACCTAGAAACATGTCCTACTCTCATTGGATGAGTCATGTCCGACCAAGACAATCCATGGGTAAACTTGGGGACCCCATGGAGCCACTTTGTTTGGAAAATGACATAAATACCTTTTTATTTAAAGTTAAAATTAAAATGTCACAAACATGTGTTGTTTTACTAAAACAATTTTTACATGGGGTTAAATAAGTCATATCTTTGACTATAAATATTCATTAGAAAGATAAAAATCTTTCCTACATCATTATATTTTTTTATAATTTTTAGACATTAAATAAATTAATTTAATTATGACACCTTGACGATACAGTGATTACCTCATAAATGAACGATTTAAATAAAATGAGAAGATAGGATTAAATATAAGTCTTACACTTGTCACAAACCTATTGGATGGGTGGATTTAGAAAACTTATCACCTTATCCTAGAAATATATCCTTTTGGGACCTTTTAAATCTGAAAATCATTTTATAATAAAGTAATATTTTATAACTTTCCAAGAGTACCCCTCCTCTCCTCTTATAAAAGGACCCCACCTCTACCACCTTACACACACCTCTAAAGCCTTTGGATCAGACAAAACCTGACCATTTCACCTCTCCACATACCTCTCTTCATCATTGAAGCCTCAATTTGGGCAGAATCCTTTCCAAGGAATCCTTTGAGCTCAAATCAAAGAGAGTTACCCGATTTAATGGTAATGTCTTCCCTTGTGTTCTTTTGTTTTATTTTTCTTCTCCAAACCCCTAAACTCTTTTTATTAATTTTTTTTGTAACAAAACCAGTATCTTAAATATACTAGGATGTTTTTATAAGAAGTATTCTAGCTAAAATTTCACACACCTCCATCTAATGGTTAAAGAACAGACTGTTTCTGTGGATGGAAAATTACTGCCTCACAAAACGATGATTGTTCAATATTATTTTAACACCTTCAAAGGTGGCCATTAAGATGTAACTATATTTATATATGATATATAATATGTTTATGTTTTCCTTAAGCTTATGTATTTTTCATTTATGACATACCTTTATGGTCTCCATTATGGGTAAACGCGATATCTTCATTTTAGGAAGTGCGGACTACCGCCCCTCAAAGTGATTTGATTCATTAATGCCATATGTGGGACGTATAAAGGATGGAATTAATGGTATTACATATGATATCCTACTGCAATTATAATATACCTTTATATCATTATTATTTAATTCCATTGAATACAAAAAAAAAGAAATGAAAGTAGCGTTCATGCGTACGTACAACTTACCGTCTCTATGAACGGTACATTTCATTTCTTATCTCCAAATGTTATGTACTATTATAAGTACATATATATAATGGATATATATGTAATATATTACATCTAAATTATGGATATAATTCTTGAATTATAATATATATAACTCTCATTTTGTTTTAATTCCATTAATATGACAAAAAATGAAAGTAGCGTTCATGCGCACGTACGGCCTACCGTCTCCATGAAAGGTGCTTTTAATTTTTTATCTCGAAATTCTATGGAATAGTATAAAATTAATATATACTGAATATATATGATATTTAAAACATCAATACTATTCTGTATATGATGTACCTATAACTACATGGAAAATTCTTTTCCAACAAGTTTGATTTTTACTCATGTACCGAACATCGACAAAAACATCTGATATGAACTCACTTTATTAACCAATTATTATAACCTTATAATATGTGATATTAACTGAATAATAATATCTAAATTACGTCCTTAAGAAATTATAAATTGACCAAATTTTATTATTCATGAGATTAAAGAACGATCGAGTCATGTCGGACACGAGGTAAGGGATCCTACCCCTCTCTTTCTTTTTAAGTACACTCTTTTATGTCATTCCTTTTAAGCTAATCTTTATTATGATTGGGATATTCTTTTATATTACTCATACTTTACTTTTTATGTTCATATTATGAGATACCCTATTTTCTATCATCAATCCATTTTGGAAGTTTTGAGTGGCACCGTTAGGCTGTCGAATTTTCGTAAGAGATCCCACCTCTCTCTTTCTTTTTAAGAACTCTCATTTATGTCACTTCTTTTAAGCTCCTCTTTGTTATGATGGTTGATGTTCTTTTATATTAATCTTTCTGTAAATTTTATTGTAATATTATGAGAGACCCTATTTGATCTCATAAATCCATTTTTGAAAGTTTTAAGTGGCATCGTTAGGATGCCGAGTTTTCGTAAGGGATTTTTCATCTCACTTTTAGTCCCATGAGATTTATGATACATTTGACACCATTTACTTTGAGTGGTGTATGTACTTCCCATTATTATACTCTTTGTGTAATATAATTTCATTTATGGGTATTTACATGTTCATTGTATGACCCTTCTTCAATGGGGTGTACGTTTCGAAAGTAACCCAAGTCAGTAAGGGAACCTTTCACCCTACTCTTTTTAAAGGACTTATTTTGTTATGTCTTTTAATTCACATACTATTATTTTGTTATATGTTCTTATATATCCTTATTGATGTAAATTTTATGTCCAAGTGATGATATACCCTTTTTATCTCTCATAAACTCTTTTTCTGAATTTTGAAGTGACTCCATTAGGCTGTCGAATTTTTGCAAGGGAACTTCTTAACCCAATTTTGATTCTTTGGGATAAACTTATACTCCTTGAATATGTCATTCTATGAATATGTGTGAATGTCCTCTGATTGTTTTACACTTAATATCCACTTATATTTGGTGTATTCATTTGTCACACATAATTATGTAATTGATTTATCCTTAATCCAAGGATATCGTCTTTGTAAGGGATATCGTCTCAATCTCATTTCATTGAGGAATATTTTGTTTTATACACAAATTTCTTTTATACGGTGTATAAACCCCTTTGAATTTTTGTTTATTCAAAAGGAATCTTTTTGTACGAAGCATTTTACTAAACGACAAAAAAGAAGGTTTTTCTTGTCGTACATATGCGGCGACAATGACTTCTCCGTTGCCATGACCATTATTTGAGTTTTGGCTTCCTCTACAAGCCATAACGTTTTTGAATGAAAAATAAATACCATGTTTTACTCTTCTTTTATTTTGGTATTGAAAATGGTTTTCATAATGTTTTTATATCAATGTGTTTTATTGATATCTTGTGATTGAAAAGTGGAAATGTTATGTTTCCTTTATACATGTTTTATGTGATACGATTATGTTATGGTTCTTGGGCATTGTTATGAAGATGGGTGGTTCCGTGATAAACTAAGGGCGGGTGAGCCCGATATAGCTCTCCAATGCATTGGGTAACACGAAGGAGTTAAAAGTTAAGGTTTCTCCGAAGAGATTTAGGGAATATACTGTGATGGGTATTCCAAACGTAACCAAGAGGGTTACTCCCTACGTAAGAATGTTATGAATGACTCAAGTTACCTTTATGCCTTATGATTTATATGATTTTTCATGACTTAATGAGGTATGTTAAAATGCTTATGTTTTATGAGTAAAGTATGATTTCATACATGGAATAATGTTTTCTTTTCATACTTTTATATCCCTTATTGAGCTTTTTATGCTCATCCCAAGTTTTTGAAATGTTTTTCACAGGTCAAGGGAAAGGTGCATGATATGATGATAGTGTCAAGGAAGTGTCAAGAAAGAATCCATGTTTTATTTTAAATGTGTTTCCATTGATGGGAAAAAACTAATTCTATCTTTTATGTAACCACTTTGTTTAAATGTGGAATGTAATTCATGATTTATGATCTAATTCTCTAAAACTCTAAACCTGAAAATATCCTCAATTTGAATTATTCATTTAATTCAATATTAAGTAAGGTTTAAGGTCGGGGCCTTATAGTTATTGTGTACCCAAGAATTATTATTCAAATATTTATTATATGTTAATCATTATATAAATAAAAAAATGGATTCCCTAGAAGTTTCTTATAGATACATCAACATTCTTGTATTGTAGGATATGAAAAATGTTGTTGGAGTTTTTCTTACATAGGCCCTCTAATGTTTTATTTAGCTGATATAGAAAATTATATTTCATGTTATTACCACATAAAATCTTTTAAAACTAATATAATATAATAAATACCTCAAAGATATAAGTTTAATATTATGTAACCAGACTATGTTCACAAAGAAATTAATCTCATGTATTTTTTGGCACCATTGTTACAACAATGTCTCATGCACCTGTATATGTTTAATGTAAGGTATCATTTCATCCCTCATGAATTAATCCAAAGAATTTTCTCTAAAATTGATCTTTATATCGCATAATGATTCATACATACCCATATTTCATACATATGGATATGATTCTTTAATTTTTTCTTACACAAGGAATAATTTTTGAGTTATTTGTTGAGATTTCTTATACGTAAGTTTTGATAATTTGAGTCGCAGTCAGTGACTGGAGTTCCATCCAACTTATCTAACATGGCTCTACTGTATCTCAAATGTATAATCATTCATATACACTAATTTATATAATGTTTAATCTCATGTATGGATTCACTTTATCTATTCATATTACTCTAGGGGACTTTCCCATTTGTTATTCTTGTGTTGTTATTCGTGTACATAAATTATTATTATAAAAGTGCCCAAAAATATAGTTAATCGATCATAACTCACAAGACTAGTAATGTCACTTTTGATTATCAAAATTAACCTAAATTAATATAGGATTATGTACAAAATAATCTTGAAATGAATAAATACACAAAAATTTAGTAGTTAATACTTTTATAGAATTAATTATAATATATATGAAAATCTATGAATTATGTTGTTTATGTAAACATTAAACAAAAAAAATAGGGAAATTACTATTTAATTCCCAATTAATGGATATGAAAAATATGGATTAATAAAAAAAATTAAATTTATGAATCTTGAATATTATATTTGTTTGCAACTATCCCTTAACATGATATCCTTTTAACATGGAATCTCATGGTTAGAGTCCAAATTCAAGTAGGATGTGGTAAGGAACTATTCATGAATATTTTTCATGCCCATTTAATCTCCATGTAATATATTTATAGGAATATATTTACTTCATAAAAACTTTATATAATATATTTAAAACCCCCACTATATAAAACCGAAGCAGTTATTCCATAGATTTTAAAGCATATCTTTTATATAAAAACCAAATATTATGCAATGTAGGGGAATATAAAATCCTATGTATCCCTATTCAAAATATATTATATTTTAATATTATTTATCATAGGATAACCCCTTTCACAAAAGGTACATCATTATATTATCTAATACTCCTTTTAAAAAAACAACCCTTTACGTGCAAAAAAGTAATCAAGTGCACTTTTGTCCTCTCATACGTGTGTCTCACACCAAACTATTACTAAGTATATATATCTACTAGTCTAATATGGTTTAATTTTAAATGATTATAATTGGTTCTCAATGAATGAAATTGAATGAAACACAATTTTACATGGTCTCAAAACTTTAAAAGAAACCATAAAGGTCATTATCACATGATTATAAAAGGAATTATGTTCTTCATTAAATAAAACAAAACTATTTGGATTTTGATTCCTCTCATAAGGATATATAAGAATCCACTATCATGAGCCCAATCCAATGTTTATAACACCTTTTTCATCCATGGATGATTATAAATTATATATTTCTTAGTTATATGGATTTAAAATATAGCATGATACACTAATAGAAGAATGATGAAGAACCTCTGATATATATAGTGTTGTCTTAACTGCAAAGTTTCAAACTATCCCTATAATGATAAGGGTAAATAACATTAATAGCGGTAAGGATTTTATTACTATTATACAAATATATAAGAGTATTTTATTAAATAATAAGACCCCTTATGAGATTATTTGAACTCCAATATTCTCAACTTCAATATGTAACACCAAAATCATCATTAACTCACTTTAATAGCCTCTTGCTATTAGAAATAAGGTATATGGAGATATGAACATGAGAATGTTAATAATTACCTAGTTGCTGGTACACCCTAGAGTACCTAATGGAATCTTATTGGCCACCTATTGTCCATGCTAATGATGTAACAACACCATCATTATTTAGGTCCCTAGTAGCTCTAGATTGGGTACCTAGTGGACCTAACAACCACCTCCCACTCTATTATCCTCAATTAAACAACTAAAAAATAATCCGGATCCTTATAAAGCCAAATATTAACCTCTAAAAACACCAATTATGCATTTAGTTCATGCCCACGAAACATTTTCTTTTGTATCATTCTAAAATTTCAAAAAACATTAGATTAGGATCATGAAAATTAAATTTTCCTCTAATTCCACCAACTCGTAATTATGTCATTCATTACAATAGCAAACTTAATACAAGATATTTTTTCATCATATCTGATCTGAGGCTATTAGAAACCATGATTCTTTTATGAACATAGATAATGGAATTAGGATATTGATATCAACCATTATGGATTGTCCCAATATCATATATTTCTCAAATATTGTGCTATTTATTAAAAGGGAATTCTCGAGAGTGGCCTTTTCGAACCCTCCACACTCGAGAACCCCCCTCCCCACGAAGAGATCATCCAGAGATTCCCCAGCCGGGGAGGAGCCATTATCATCCAAGATGAAATTGCGTCCCACGGGGTAACACCTTGATCGGTGATGGTTCATCACAAAAATCCGTCTGCTAGGTGAAGTGCGCCCATTCTTCCCACCCGGTGAGACACTGGGTGACCGGGAAAGATGAGTGGTACATGGGAGGTGGAAATTCCCCCAAGAGAGGGCTCCCAGGAATCTAACCCCAGACCTCACCGAACACCATTGATATGGCCCTCGACCCTGCACCACTTCGCCACCACCGAAGCGGCCATATATTTCTCAAATATTGATACAAGTATGATAAAAAATTTAAGAGTTGGAGACTCATTCACTAAAGGATGATGTCAAATAAATATAAAATAGATTCATCTCATATCTATCTTCATCATCATAAAAAATTAAGTTCTGGAGTCAAAGACATTTCTACCCACTTTTCAATTTCTAGTTTTATTTTCTAAGTCTAGGATTTCTCAATAAGGTTATTTTCAAAATAACATTCCCATTCATGGAGTATACAGATTATAAGACATAAAAGACTAAAATTAATAAACCCATAAAAATGTATCCATATTTATATCTCCCTAATAATTAATAAAAATTGGATTTTATGGTTAGTAAAATTTAAAAACCACTCGATACAAATATTGCGCCTACATATTTTAAAGAATATAATATTTTTTGTTAGTTAAGTAGTTATTTTAATGTTCCCAAAGTAGTTGTGAACAATATAATACTACATGAAAATCCTATACAAGTATATATCAATGTTCACATAAGAATAATGATGATAAACCTTAAAACCTATATCGTGTCAAGTTAAGAACAAAATAAGGGTAGTATTTAATATTTTCTTCATCTCCTAAAAATAGGTCTCAGAATTCTTAGACCGTAACGATTTTACTCCCTTATTTATAAATGTATTTATTAGAGTGTAAATTATCAAAAATTTATGGATTAAGTAATGAAAATATTCAATAATCTTCTTTATTCTTTAGGTTTAAAAGATATTTGTGGGAACTTCCCTGAACATGACCATCTCCACCATCTCGAGATCAACTGTAATTTTGGATTTTGAAAAAACATACACCAAGAACATATGATACTGAATTAGAAGTAGAATTTATATTTTTTTGAATAAATCTGATGCTCTAATAGGATCTATATGAAAATATTAATAAATATACCATTCAAATTATGAGATTTTGAATATTCACTTATATCATTTTTAAAAATGACCATAAATGAGTCTAAGAAACGTTAAAATATCTATGTCATCAGGGATATCAACATAATCCATGCATTATTAAACTAGAAAGGCATAATGTGATACTAACGGTGGTTATACATGCTTTAGAAAATGTTCTTGGGAGAATTTTTATCTGTAAAATAAAGCTAATAATACCCAAAATGTAGATCAATTTAGGAAGACTACATTTCACCTTTCAGTTGATCAAAAAGGTTTTGAGCCTTGATAAACTAGTTGTAACCTTTATAGTTACCTAATTCCACATTGGATAGTATTCACCCAACCATATACTATATTTTCCATTATTTATTAAAATTAAGTGTACACAATGGGTAGATTTTCTTGGATTGATAAAAAATATCCTAAGATCTTCTAGTTGAATTTTCAGTCCCCTTAGTTCATTTAGACCCAAGTGATGTGTTGATTTAGAAATTGGTTATGTTCCTATAAATAGTTTGATAGATAGTTATCCTAATCATTTATAATGGAACCTAAAAAATCATTTAGAAATGGGTTAGGGAAATAATCAACTATTGGAGATAATATCTTTGATTATTCTTATTTAATTACCTAAATCATTATACTAGTTTTCTCTATAGTGATAGACATAATCTATTCATGAACCAATCAGGGTTTATTTGACTCAAATTCCCACTCCCTAATAAATATATATCGATCACCTATCATATAAGAATTTGAAACATTTCATTTATCTAAATTGATATAAGACCTAAATGGAGTTAACTAATCCATGCCTAAGGTAATATCATAAGTCTTTATACAAAAAATGTATAAATCACCAAACAATTTCTATGTTCCCACAAAAATCACATAAGATAAACATATCATACTCCTCTCATCACATTTCCTAGAAAGAGTATAAATATTGATAAGCTTTTAGAGTACTTCCACTTTTAACACTGAATGAGATTCTTATTACTTAACTATAAATGAATGATAGTCCACAATAGTATATAAGGTTCATTTAATTGTAGTTTATACATGAATGATACCTCTCACTATAGAAAAACCCTTGCTAAAAAAAATAGTATACTTTTCAACAACATATATCATACCTGTTCCCTAAAGAAAAAATTATGAATATAAACCATTCTCAAAAGATGTTTTATTGGAATATAAACTTTGAACACCCCACT
Organism: Viscum album; assembly: GCA_963277665.1. NCBI lineage: Eukaryota > Viridiplantae > Streptophyta > Magnoliopsida > Santalales > Viscaceae > Viscum > Viscum album. The sequence continues at coordinate 1,542,291,301 of OY728153.1, read as the reverse complement.
TTACATTATAATTAGGTCTATTATAAGATCTTAAACAACATCATTTTTGACTACCCAACTAAATTTCCCTAACATGCCTAGGTCTATTGAGTTCAATTCCCATTACTCTATAAGAATTTCTTATAGGAAAATCATTAAATATGTTAAAATAAACCACACCCATGGCACTGATTCGCTTTAAAAGGGTGGTTGGGTTTTTTCCCAAGATATATACACTAAAAAAGATATTAGTTGTATTTATTGTATGGGATTAGAAATATTTATATGACTATTAGTACACTGGAATGATACAACATGAGTAGTCTTCCTCTAAGGCCTCCCTCGCCAACCAGATGATACCACATCAGTGCTTTGTTCTAGAAGAAAACCACTAAATTTTGTATGTACTTTAAATACAGTCTTAGTTAGTGTTTCCTTCTTTTCAACCATATAAAAGGTAGAAAGAATAAGAATTATCATTTGAATCTATATTGGTTCTCTCAATAAATTATGAATCTTATTTTCCTTTGAATCTTTATCAGTACTTAAATAAATTTTTTTTGTATAAATTAGTAAATTGAGATATATATTACATCATATTCATCATTATTATCAAATTTATGAAAATTCATTAGTTTTCCCTTAATAATGAGTTTTGAGATAGAACTTTCCCAAGAAAATATTCTAAATTCTATAATTCCATAATATTTTAAATTATATGCTCCTTTGAAACATAATTTGTGTGATTTCTTTCTTCACATGTAACACCAAACCACAGTGAAAAAAAACATTATATAAATATTCAAATGTAAACATTTAATTAATGGTTTAAAATAGAGGTAACTAAAATTTGGAAAACATGTAAACACAAAATAAAGGTCATTTCTAATACTAAGGCATTAATATAATCAAATTTTTGTTTCTAAATAACTAATAAAATCATTGTATGATTCACATTATATTCTTATAAAAATTATATTTTTATATTCCTTGTTTAATGAAACGAAAAATAAAATGGATAAAATATATTTTTTATACACAGAATTTTTTAACCGAAATTTAATTAGTAATGGATCATAAATAATAATGTGAACACTCAATATTTTAAAATATATTTTCTTATTAAAATAGTTTTCATTATATTTTTCTTCTATTATTTAAAAGATAAAATTCAAATTTTAGAATTTCAATATATCAAAATTGAATAAATTTTTCAGAATAAATTTTTTAGCTTGAGATAATTTTTTGGGATTTTTTTGAAATAATTTATTATTTAGATGAATAGTGAAAAATACTGATTTTTTAATACAATCAATTTTATGAATTATCATAATACAAGAATGACTTAAATGTTTTTAAAATCATTTTCTATAAAAATATATATTTTTAAATTAAAATAAATCATTTAAAAATACTATGATGAATTTATGAAATCTAAATTTAACAATTTTGTTACTTGGTTAATAATTTCATTTTAATTTTTGGTCATAAAATAATTTTTACTAAAATTAAAGTTAATTACCTCGATAATAGTGAATTTTTTTTACCGAATTATTTTACAAATGTTGTGTATTTTTTATATAACAAATTTAACTAATATATTTTATATAATGATTTAATATGATTTTCACATATATAAAAACATATTTCCAATCATTTAATTTTTAATTAATCTTATATAATATTAAGAACACTTAATTGTTAAAACATCATTTTTTATAGAAAACTAATTTCTCTATATATTAATTTTGTTTCATTTTAATTTCAATTGAGAATTAAATAAAAATTTAATTAGTTTATATGGAGATTAAATTTAAATTTATCACATCCATATTTTTTAAGAGGGTTTATCTAATGTTTTTAGTAAAACAAAAATTTGATTGTTAAAAACATGTTACCATGGAAAAAACAAAAAAAATTAAAAGTAAAAAACCTAGAATAAATGACATAAAAAATGTCTAAAATATGTTTGAAAATGAGTGTTATATTCTCACATGACCTTATCTCACCACACAATCCACTATTTCCCTATTTTAGTACCATTCACCTTTAAATAGTGTTATTTATTTATTGAAAAATAATTATTTTTCAAAAAAGGTTTGTTTTCTTCACTTATAAAAGGGGATCACTCCCACCCTCTCAAATTTACATATCCCCTTTGAAATTTCCTTGAAGCCCTATATAATTTTCCTCTTGTAGATGTCCATTTCATTAATTAAATTCATTAGTCCCGATAATTTTTCCTAAGTCCTACATTTGAAAGGATACTTTCAAGAGAGAGTCCTAGGTCCCAATGTGAGTAGTACTCAATCCTTGTCCTTTTCTTCTGAATCATTCTTTTAAAAACTATATTAACCACAAAAATATAAGAATAATATTATTATTAATTTAATTATGTGTTATTATATTAATGAGGAACTATAATTCATTCCTTCCCATCCAATTATAAAAAAAGAACATTGATCATACATTTACGCAGACTACTGCCACCACGAAGAGACATATTTCATTTTTCATCACCACATATCTAATTTATTTATAATTATGTTATTAAATAATAAATTTGAAAAATATAATATAATTATTATTAATAATATAAAAAATTATAATTCACCTTTAGTTCCTCTTATTTTTTGGGAAATGAAAATGTCTAGAGTTCATTGTGTGGAATAATGCCTCTACGAAGTAATGTATCAAAATTTTCCTCAAGATTCTATCTTAATTGTTAAAATATTTTTAAATATTTTTAAAAACATAAAAAATATCTAAAAAATATCATTATGATTATAAAATAATGATATCATTCAAAAAGAAACCACTTTCATAAACACAATCATCCATTAAGAATGGCATATTCTTGTTTTTTTCTGTCTATACACTTACGTGAACAATACTATAAAAATATATCTTGGATTACTATTAGAAAATATATATTAATATTATTATAATTTAATAATAAATTCATGAATGGTTTATGGTTATGAAATAGTTATATTAATTATTTAAATTTTTATTAAAATATCATCTTTGGTTGGTGAAATTATCAAAATAAGATGACATTGATTCCATTTTCATTCAACATAACTGACAAACATGTGAAACTATATATTAGATTTATAAATATATATATTTTTTATATTATATTATCATAAATTATCAATGAATTATTAATTTGGTTTAAATAATGGGTACTGATGTATTTATTATGAAAGAGGCATTAAATAATTAAAGTTTTTAATGGTCGATGGTGAGAATAAGCTATAATAAACTGATATATCTAAAATTAATTGCTATAAATGAATTACATAAGGAGATAAAAATATATATTGTTGTGTATGTGTGAATATGTTTTTGAAGTGGGTTATTAAGATAGTTATTTTTTTTCATTTGGTTAGATCACATTTCGACATGATAAGAATTAAGGTAAGGGTGTTTGCATCTAAATTATTCTTCATTGAGATATGGTTCAAATTCATCACATGTTTAATTTATGTGGTTCATATATTATCTATATTTAATTTCATAACAACTATCATGAAATATAATTTATTTACAAATCCATATCACATTTTATCTTACATGATATTATTATTCAAAATATATCCATGTATAATTTTTTTTAAATTCTTAGAGATATATTAGATATTGTGCACCATAATTTCTTTCATGTAGTGTATTAATTTCCCTATCTATATTAATTTTATGATTATATGTCTTTTAATTATATTTTAAATTCATGGTATACCTATATTTCTCTTTTTATTCTTATGTTACCCTTACCATAAGAGTTTTACATCTCAATTTTTCTTCATTGAGATATGATTTGTGTTCACCACATGTCTCCCTTATGTTGTGTATATACTGAACTTCAATTAGATAATTAATACTCTAATATAATTTTATATAGGGGGATTAATCTTAGGTAAATCCTTTACTAAATTTGTTTTTTCAAACACTCTTTTGTTATAGGCATAATTTTTCTTCCATTGTGATTCCTATGTGACCACTCAATATTTCCTTCCATTTATTAAAGGGTGATCATCATGATCCCATGAATAAATTTATTGGGTAAATATTGAAAATCATAATACTTATTATTTTGATACAGATGATTATTGATTACTCAGGAAAGTTGATTATGTATTATGTAACCATTTATCTTCTTTCTCTTGATGTCTTATGTTCATTTATTAATTAGAAAAATATTGACATCCCATGTTATTATATCAAAATAAAAATTATTATTTATTTCTAAGGTAGGTTGATTATTTAATTTTTAACCATTTATATTCTTTCTATAGAAGTCTTATATTCATTTTTGGCTGGAAATGTATTGACATTCCATATGTCTGTTACTCAATAAGGATGTATATGGATTTATAAGTCAAGTTGATCAAGAATTTTAATGATATTCATATATTTCATATGGAGAATTTATTTGACATAAATAATTGATGGGTGGGTCCTGGTATTATATAGCCCCTCAATTCATCATTTTTCTACCTGATACAATTGGTTTTGTATTTGGTTTATGCCAACCCAATGCAATAAAAATGTATTTATTGTAACCTTGATGACAAGAATGATATCTTGGAAAAATACTTGGTAGTAAGGATAAATATGTTGGACATTATACATTATATCACAATGGATTTAGTTATTTTTTATATGTGTTTATTTATATTGTTAACCATGGATTTTTTTCAAGCTCATCGGATGAGTTATATTTCATTATTTGACTATCATTTTTTTCTTATATATTATTAATTTTAATGATATACCTTGATATATTTTGATATACATTTTCCCTTACTGATCATTTTATCTTGACAATCTTATGTTTCAATTTACCCAAGGTTATAATGAAAATTATTAAAAATAATATATTTAAAAGAGTAGCATTCATGGGGAATTTTGTGGAAGATATTGAAGAATCATTACAGATTATGTAGTTTATTATATAGTGGTAAAAATTCCCATTTGATGAGAAATAAATAGTATTTTTTTTACTAAAATGTTTTCCTAACACTCTAAAACTTTAAACCTAAAAGGTCCTTTTAATGTAAGTGATTAAATTTTTGTTAGTGACATTATAATTATTGATGCTTAAAATTGGGCTAGTTGGGTTCATTGTAAAGCCTATATTTAAGGAATGTTCACACTAGGCCATATGATATTGGGTATGGGTGTCATAAAATTCTTTTAAGATAATCCTCTAGTACTTGCTTTCCTTATCCATCATAACATACCATTAGTGATCTTCCACTTCATGTATAATCCTTTTTAGAAAAATCTACTCAATATTCTAAATACTCTCAAATATAAAATGAATAATATCAAACCACACCTCAATTTTCTATGGAGATAAATTTTAAAGATAATAGATTTAACTTCTTATTATTTGGAAATGGAAAATTATTAAATAACACGTTTTACAAACTATCCCAAAATAAAAATAAGAAAAAAATTGATATATTTTTAATATTTAATATGACTGTTCAAACATAGATGTTAAATTAGCTTGTATAAATTCATGTACCCATATCAAAAAAAATAAATTAGTAAGATATGGCATCAGAAATCATAATAATTCCTTAAAAGATTGTTTTTTAGCTCATAAGGGAGACAACTTCTCTAGGATTTTCCCTGGACTAATCGTAAGCTAAACACGACCCATTACGGCTTAAGATAAATAGTTTGGGGGAAATTCTTATTCCTATATAAGTTATTGTGAGATTCATGTTATCCTAATAAACACACATGGATTCCACTAATTTTTATCTTACCCATATATCTTATATGTGTGTTATAAGGTTTTTTAAACAGAAATTAGTATGATATCAATAAGAAATTATTATCTATAGAATTGAATGAGATAATCAATATAAAATCCATTTTAAGATTAATAATTTTCATTATCTAAGTTGTTAATTCCCATATTAAAATGAGCTTTTATTAGTTTTATATTTTAATTTAATATATAAAAAAATTATTTATAATCCATCCAGTAAATATTTGATGAAAATAAATAAGAATACATTCCCATTAAATATATAAATATGTTTTCCTAAATATTTTTATTCTGTGCCTTGTGAATTTATGTTATGACATATTTCTCTAAATTTAAAAAATTTAAATTAATAAAATGAAGTTCTTTTTTGAATTATGTATATCAAAATTTACTTAGAATGGTTTTTTATTTTTCTTAAGAGGTTGGTTTTTATTGGAAAATGTTGTTTTTATAAAAAAATGCATTTTTATAATAATAACATAAACTAAAAGATTAAAAAACCAATTAAGTGATAAAATAAATAAAATTAATTAATAAAAATATGCATTTTTAAATATTCTTTGAATATATAAAACCTATGTACAATACTTTTTGGACTAAATTGAAATTTTACTTTGATAAACACTATTTTCAGTCTTTTATTTGAACCAATCCATTATGAAGTGAGATTTGGTTTTAGATTATCTTGGAAGCCTCAAAAAATTATTTTATTTATAATAAATAAATTTAAGTCATTAAAATTAGTAACAATGATACTTTTATCTTATATATAAATTTAAAGTCGAAATACATTATTTCTTAAAATAAAACTATTTTTACATGATTAAGTGTACTTATTTAAAAACAAAATTTTCATAATTTTAGAAATTTTATTTGATAAAATTATATTAAAATTTTAAATAATAATTTTCAAGTTAAGTGATAATTACATTATTCAATTTTGGTTATTTTAACTTGAAATTATGTTTAAAAATCAACTACCAAGGTAAAAGTAAATTAGGGTAAAAGTAAAACAAAGTTAAATGAAAAGGGATAAACCACTCTTGGTTGTATTGAAAATGAATGGTTGAGGTAATTTTCTATCAAAAATCACTTTCCCATTCTCTTTTTTCCATTTTTTCCACTTACACTTGAATAGTAACTTGACGTTATAGAAAATGTAAGGGTTACTTCAAAAACTGCACTTCTCTGGAATTATAAGAAGGAAACACTTTCACAACTTCAGGTCTCCCATTTCCATATAATTTGTCTTATAAAATATTCCAAATTTATTCTCTTATAACTATGTCGCACTTATAGAATCATCTATCCCATATTAGTTAGCATAATTTCTCCATTTCAAAGGAAAATTCATTGTGAAAATTTAAGTCCCCTACATGAGTATCCACTTTTTATGAGTATTTCCTTCTAAATTTATAATATCCTAACTTTACCTAACCTTTTGAATATAATGAAATTCATATCATTAATATATTTTAATTTAAATATATGAATTAAATAAAAAATTATTCATTCTATTCCATCCACAAATAAAAACCAAAACATTGATTGTGTGAATGTTTAAACTACTGCCCCCACGATGCGATCTTGTTCGTTTTTCATTATAGACTTTAGAGTATAGTTCTAATGATGGGTTAAAAGGATAAATATTATTTTAATTATCTTATTATGGTTTTTATAATAAAAATTTAATATCCACACAATGATATGAATTATAAACAATCATTATGAAAATTAACAATTTTAAAGAGGTGGACTAAAAGGAAAACAATTTATTCATAATATGAAATAGTCTCATATACATCACTTACTATCACAGTTATTTCTAATTATGGTGTATAATACTAATAAAAAATAAATTAAATCATTATAATATGGGTATAATAACATTGTAACTTAATCACCTCTAAATAATCCATTAATCTATGTATATTCACGTATGGGCTGGTTTGATCACCAATTTAAACAATGATATGAAATTATATCCTAGATGATTATGAAAACATGATTAAAAGTATAATATTATATAAATATTTAAATAAATATTTTTTTTCTAAAAAGGATAAATATATGTTTAACTCATTAATTAATAAATCACTATTTGTATGTTAAATATCAATGATAAGTACTCATTGTGGATTTTATCTTCTAGGGTAAAGACTAATATAATCATTAATGTAAATTTAAAAATTATAAATAATTATAAATAATCCCTTATAGTAACATTAATGATTTTATAAAGTTTAAATTTCACCAAAAAAACAAATATCGACACTGATCCTATGAAACTGGTACAAACCATTAAAATTATAAGCACCCGATATGTGGAAACAGGGAAAATAGTAACTACTATATGCATGTATCAAATGATTATGAATGGGGAATGTAAATTTTTATATCCCCAAATAGGTTTTTTTGGTAATTGTATAAATAAAATTAATTTAATTATTCCGGATTTTTGGTGCAAGGGAAAAATTAATCTGGACAAAGGTATGGGTTTTCGTCTCAAATCCCTCTCTTTGAGACAAGTTTGGTATTATGCACTTAATTTCATTTAAATAGTATATATACTACATATTTGATATATTTTACCCCAAAATTACTTTTATTAAAGTTATTTAACATTCAATTTAAAATCATTAAAACTTTCCAGAGGTTTTTATGTTACTCAAGTCCTAAGGGGTTATTTGTCTCATATTTAATTTCTTGAGGCTTATTTCTTAATGTACACCACGATACCATTAATATAGTGTTAATACTACCTAATGAATTTATTTTTCCATATTCATGGGGTTTTAAGATCCATATCATATAAGTTATATGAATTTTTATTGATTCAATATATACCCAACTTGAATGTGGTTTTAATCAAAATATAACTCAAACCTTAAGTGTTTCATTGCTAACCATATTTTTAAAAAGAGTTTATTTTTTAAATATAATCCATATTGATAATTTTTATTATTTATAAATCAACTCATAAAATCCTTTTTATATTCTTTGGGTCTTATATGTTTACTTAAAATTTCATTTTCCCTTCACACATACACTACTGGAAATAGAGTATATACCAACGGTTTACAACCGTTGGTATAGGCTGGAAAACCGTTGGTATTTTCTATACCAACGGTTCTCCAAACCGTAGGGAAGTAAGGCGTGGGGAAAGATATATACCAACGGTTTTAAGTAAACCGTTGGGATAGCCCACTCTATGTATTGGTATAGGTTTACCCAACGGTTTAGAACCGTTGGGAATTCTATAATTCTCAACTTATACCAACGGTTCCCAACCGTTGGTATAGTTTTTTCCCCAACGGTTTCATTGAAACCGTTGGGAATTCTATGATTTTGATGTTATACCAACGGTTTACAACCGTTGGTATATCATTTTCCCAACGGTTTCATTGAAACCAGTTTTTTACCAACGGTTTATTGAACCATTGGTATAATTCTTTCTCAAAGTTTACCAACGGTTTACAACCGTTGGTATTGTGTATGTCCAGAAATGTTGCACAGATGCCCCTGCAGTAGCCCCTCCAGTGCATAGACCTGCATAAAACACACCACTAAAAACACTAACAGAATTAAAACAACTAAAAAGAACACCACCTATTTGATTAGAGGCATGGTGAATAATTCCCCATTTGAATTTTCATATGACAACAATCATCCAGTATAGTTGAATCAGGGTTTCAATAAATCAAATATTATTTACACCCATTTCAATCTTCACATGACAACCACTTTAATAATATATGGTGAAAAGGTATTTTCATAGGAGTCTCATCACTTGTGACTCCATAAGTGACACACCGGGCCTCGAATTGAGGCTGGGTTGACTGGTACACATCACTTATGATCCATGGATCATTGTCCTAAATTTCAACACAATCATAATCCGTTTGATTTGTTTGGCATATGTACATAAAATATTATCCATTTCGAACAAAAGAGATGAAGTTTGGGTGTTCCCCGCCCCACGGTGAATTGGATTGAGGCAGGGTTGACTCGTACATGTCACATATGACCCATGAATCATTTTCATAAAGTTTAAATAGAATCCGAAGGCATTTGGTCTATTTCCCGTATGTCAGTTGTTGATATCACTTATAATTTAGTCCATTTTAAAGAAAAAAGAGATAATTTGAGTGGTCCTAGACACACCGTGGCTCGGATTGAGGCGGGAATGACTCTTACATGTCAAATATGACCCATGGATCGTTTTCCTAAAGTTTCAATATCATTTGAAGTCGTTTGGTTAGTTTGGCGTATGTCAACTATTGTTTTCACTTAAAATTAAGTTCATTTTAAACAAAAGAGAGACACTTTGAGTGGTGTCGGCCACACCGGGCCTCGGATTGAGGCAAGGTTGACTCGTACACGTCACATATGAGCCATAGATCGTTTTCCTAATGTTTCAACACAATCAGAATCCGTTTGATCAGTTTGGTGTATGTATTTAAAATATTGTCCATTTTTAACATAAGAGAGACAGTTTGGGTGGTGTCGGCATCACCACACCTCGGATTGAGGCGGTATTGACTCTTACACATCACATATGACCCATGGATAGTTTTCCTAAAGTTTCAAAAGAATATGAAGGCATTTGGTCAGTTTCCCGTATGACAGTCATTGATTTCACTTACAATTTTGTCCATTTTCAACAAAAGAGAGACAATTTTAGTGGTCCCAGCCATACCGCAGCTCGGATTGCGGTGGGGTTGACTCGTACATGTCACATATGACCCATGGATCATTTTCCTAAAGTGTCAACAGAATCCGAAGGTGTTTGGTCAGTTTCCCGTATGTCAGTTGTTGATTTCACTTACAATTTAGTCCATTTTGAACAAAAGAGAGACAGTTTGAGTGGTCCCGGTCACACCATGGCTTGGATTGAGGTGGGGTTGACTCGTACACATCACATATGACCCATGGATCGTTTTACTAACGTTTCAATAGAATCATAAGTTGTTTGGTTGGATTGGCGTATGTCAGTTGTTGTTTTCACTTAAAATTATGTCCATTTTAAATAAAAGAGAGATAGTTTGAGTGGTTTCGGCCACACCACAGCTCGAATTTATGAGGGATTGACTCGTACATGTCACATATGACCCATGGATCGTTTTCATAATGTTTAAATAGAATCAGAAGGCGTTTGGTTGGTTTGGCGTATGTCAGTTGTTGTTTTCACTTAAAATTAAGTCCATTTTAAACAAAAGATAGCCACTTTGGGTGGTGTCCGCCACTCTGGGCCTCAGATTGAGGCAGGGTTTACTCGTGCACATCACATATCATCCATGGATCGTTTTCATAATGTTTCAGCACAATCAGAATCCGTTTGATCAGTTTGGCTTATGAACGTAAAATATTGTTCATTTTTAACATAAGAGAGATAGTTTTGGTGGTGTAGGCCACACCGCGCCTCGGATTGAGTCAAGTCTGACTCGTACACATCACATATGACCCATGTATCGTTTTCCTAAAGTGTCAATATAATCCTAAGGCGTTTGGTTGGTTTCCCATATGATAGTTGTTGATTTCACTTACAATTTAGTCCATTTTGAACAAAAGGGAGACAGTTTCAATGGTCTCAGTCACATCGTGTCTTGGATTGAGCCAGGGTTGACTCATACACGTCACATATGACCCATGGATCATTTTTCTAAAGTTTCAACAGAATCAGAAGAATTTTGGTTGGTTTGGCATATGTCAGTTGTTTTCACTTAAAATTATGCCCATTTTAAACAAAATATCATTCCATTATGTTCCCGGCATCCATGGTTTCTTATTTATAGGAGAAATACCCATAAACACTTCAATATGGCCGTTGGAGAGCTTCCGGAGCCGTTGGGGGTCAAAAGTACAAGTCTGGTCAAATCCCAACGGCTAGTTTGACTGGTCACACCGGCTGGCCGGTGGTGGCTCACCAACTGGCCGGTGGTCCACCGGCTGGCCGGTGCTGAGCTCCCGGCTGGCCGGTGGTCCAGACAGCAGGCTTTCTGTCTGGGTTCCACCGGCCAGCCGGTGGTCATCCACCGGTTGGCCGGTGGCACCAGGCAGTGGGCAAGCCTACTGCCTGGAACCTCCGGCTGGCCGGTGGGCAAGAACTGGTTGGCCGGTGCCTATACCGGCTGGCCGGTGAGCTAACACCGGCTGACCGGTGGCTCTGGTAGAAAGCAATGCTTCTGCCAGAGACCACCGGCCGGCCGGTGGGAATCCACCGGTTGGCCGGTGGACTCAGAGAGTCCTTTTCAGTTTTCTTGGGCCAACTCCTGGGCAACCTTTTTCCTAGCATCAAAACACTTGAAAACAAGTTAGAACACGATGAGAGTGATTGTGATCATTAAAATCCAAGAGAGAGGGTTACAACAGTTGTCTGGGGTCGAGGGAGGAGGGTGGGGGGCTGTGCGGGGGGCTGTGCGGGGGGTGTTCGGGGGGTTGTCCAGGGTCCAGGGAGGAGGGTGGGGGGTTGTCCAGGGTCTAGGAAGGAGGGGGGTTCCCAAACACACAACCACTAAAAGACAACATCCATAAAAACAGATAATATATAAAAATAACTCAACTCCAATACTATACTACGATTCTAGATAAAACCAAATAGGAACACACCCTCATGTTATCATATTAATAACTCTTCTTGAATCATTTAGAGTCACATCCCAATGATCATAGGATCACTAACCTAATTGATCACTAACCATGAAACACATGTATGTTGGTCATGTCACCACATGCATCATCACTCTTGCCGCCATATCAATATATCACAAGGAATTCTCTAGGATAAGACAATATTTGATCACACATCATTCGCATTTAGTTATCATAATACAAATTATATTTACATGCTTATGATATAGAATGAATCCACATTAGTAAGACCCACCCCTCTCATAAGTTACCATCACATCAGTACAACCCATCCTAGAAAGCACCCTACTGCATACAAATTCACCCAATCTAGGGTCCAATACCCAACAGGATCTACATACTAGGATACACATCATGGATCACTATCAAAACCATAAAAACATTGACAGATCTCAAAAAATTAGTGCATTCCATGATTACCTCATAGAATTGAAAAAAGTAAGTAACAATCAATATATCTCACTACTCCATACTCACCCCATAACATAAGGGTCTCACATTACTAGGGAATAATTCTATCCAATACTAAATGATCTTGATCCATTTTTCATATACATATATGATTCACCTCACCAATTACTAAATAGTAATAACATAAAAAATTATGAGTCCATTTAACTAGAATTAAACCATCAGGTTTTACAAGGAAATTCTATATAAGTATTTGTTTACACTTTAAATAATATGACCCCATACCATAAATAAGGTTTTCAACAAAAATAAAGAACATGAATGTCATGTTAACACTCAACATTGATTAATTAATAAATTGTATTCGAATTTTATGGAAATACCAAAATAAATTAGTGAATCAATGTACCTATAGTGGCGCACATGACCACCATGAAACAATCATAAATTTTTACAAAAACCCTAATAATTGGGAATAACGAAATCAAGAATAGAAGTATATGATTTATAAGAGCTGGAACTATATCGTTGATAAAATATAGGAGTCTAACCTGGTAGGTGCTGATATGATGGAAGATGTGGGGATTGGGAGGTCCTTCCGCAAGGAATCGCTCCAGGAGGACACGAACTGAATGCTTCTGGAATGTGGGGAGGCCGCTGGCTCGATTTGGTATTTGGGGCTTTTTTTTCCCAACGGTTATTAAAAACCGTTGGGAATGACCAAACTTCACCACTTTTCCCAACGGTTCTTAGAACCGTTGGGACAAAGCTATCTTTCCCAACGGTTCCATATAAACCGTTGGGAAAACAAGGGTCCTTCACCACTTTTCCCAACGGTTCTTAGGAACCGTTGGGAAAAACCTATCTTTCCCAACGGTTGTATGAAACCGTTGGGAAAACTATGCATTGAGGGGTTTTTCCCAACGGTTTATAGCAACCGTTGGGAAAAACAAGATATACCAACGGTTCATTGAACCGTTGGTACACAACTGTTGGGAAAGGTCCCTTTTCCAGTAGTGATATTTTACATGAAGTGTTTCTTGCAAGTGAAACTGACCCGGTCTCTTCTATTGAGTCAATAACCTCCCTCTTTACATGTACCAATTAATTATATATATATATATATATTAAAAGGAATTATCTATACCAAAATAATTTATTTATGTCTTTTTGTACTCCTTAGTATTATTCAAAAAGTTTTAATGATATTTTTAACGTCTTCTGTATGGGTCATTTTCATTAAAATGAAAAAAGAATCTATTTTTAACCTTTTCAACGTGAACACATATTTCCACCATATTTTTAGATTTATAAAAAAAAGTATAAGATTTAATGGTTTTATAAAATAAAATATCATTATAATATATTTATAAAATATCTATATATTTTTTAAAAGATTACTTGTGTTTTCTATATACAAAGTAATTTTTCTTAATTCTACTAAATGTTTATTCATCAAAATACACATCCTTTGACATATATTATGTTTGATCAAGGATATTATTAAAATATAGCCATATATATATATATCCATTCTTTGGATGGCCTATGTAATGTCCTTCCCTTTTGAAGGAATAATCCATCACTGTATTTTTTGGCCTAATTATCAACTATGTATGATCTTAAATTTTCACCCAATACATTTCCTATGTTAATACACTATTTTAAGTTCATTAGTTTAAAGAGTTTTCACCTAGATAACACACATAAATTTATTTGGAGAAATTACTTACTTATAAATATACCCCTTTATCTATGTGATGTAAATAAAATAAGATCTATTATGTTGATTAAATGGTATAACCAAGAATGTTACTTGATGTAATTGGATACTCATTTATTTGACATTGGTTTATCATGTAATGATGATTTATGGAATTATTGATTATTTCATTATGTGAACCTATATGAAACCCATTTTATTTCCATGGTTTCTTTATGATGTTTTGAATAAAACCATTTAATTTCTATTGGTTATTTATGTTATAAAAAGTGAATGATTTTTATTTGCAATGTTTTATTAAACCAATTTTATTTACATGGGTTTATTGTACTGTAATAAATTATTTGTTTCAAGTGTCACTCATAAGTATAAATTATGATGGGTGGAGTCATATATCATTCTTTAAGGAATTGGTTTAAATTTTATATCTCATAAGATAATAATTCATGAGAACCTTTTTAGTTTCTCATAAGTAAAGGAACAAATGGTTTTCCTCAGGAAAGTAATATTATCTATTTTAATGTGCGTTACATATTTCAATTATGATTTACAAATTTTATTCTTATTTTAATGACTATGTTATTCTCTCATGATAATTTTTATTTACTCACTTATGATTTATGTCTTATTTTATGTCAACGCTTATGACATGATTTATGACCTAAGATTTGATGTGTATGAATTTATTTTGTATCTTGATTATAACTATATGTTCATATTATACTCACTTGTGATATTTGGTTATTATCACTTACTCTTACCCTTACTGAGCATATAATCTGACCCCTTTCATATGTTTAAATTTCCCAAGGTTACAAAAATATGAAAATTACAAAATGCGTAGAAGAGTATATTATGTATATAATTATTAGGATATGTTTAAGACATGATTTAGATTTATATGTTGCTAATATAGTAGTAAAAATGACAATTAGTTGAAAACAATCATGAGTAATATTAGTTACAGTTTTTTATAATATATTAAAATAATAACCTAAACGTTCTTAGGAATATACTGTAATAAAAAAAGATTCATTATAACTATACTATCATATATGGGGGTTGATGTAGTTGGTATCAGAGTAGAGTTTGGATTAACATGTAGATTAATATGGTATCATTTGAGGATAATTTTGGAGTTAGAACATTTATTAAATTTTGAAAATTTTTGGTTGATCATAATTTGAAAGTTATAGATAACCCTTTATGTATTTTTAGGTAACATTAAATATTAAGGGGATTAGGATATGATAATTTTAGTATAGAAATTATGGATAAGTATAAGGGATATTTTTAAGTAAATTATAACATCATGAAATTTTATTAAACTAGAGATTATGTGGTTTTCCAAGAAATTTCAAACCTTTCTGAATACGATAAGTGGATATAGGCTCTGTCACAAATTTACCGAGTGCAAAGAAACACTAAAAAGGGAATATTGGGTACTAAATCAATCACCACCTAGTGCATGATAAGTATTACAAACTATAAATTTGGTTTTACACTCCCATTGGATATTCTTTAGTAAATGAATTGTATTTCTTAAACCATTATTTAGGATTTATTTCCTGATTACTACATGATATTATGTTAATAAGTGTGATAGAGAATAACCTAAACTAATCATAGTTAAAAGAAATAAATAAAATGACTACAAAGGGTTCCATTAAAGAAGAAATATTTGGATCCAAGTTTTCATATTCATATTTTCAATATTATCCTAACTATTCTAGTTTTAATGATTAGATGAAATGGGATTAGGAAAAATAATTTGATAAAGGTATATATCTATAAATCCAAAATTTATATAATGAAATAAGGGATCATACTTACATATAAGAGTGTTATTATATTCCTATTATGATGGAAAAGTTATTTTTTAGGTATTAACCATGTTAATGAGGTTTATATCCTAATAATAATTCAATCTTGATTCTCTAAGCTATTTATCAATGACATTTTCATGTATTTTTAATGTTATTGAGGATTATGTGAAACATATAAGGATCATTCTTCAGTATTTTTGCATTAGTTTTTTGAAATCATATATTAATTAGTATCAATAACCATGAAAATGGTTTTATATCATGCTTATATTTTTTAAAATAATTATTATAAAACACATCTGTAACACCTGAGCTTCAATTATAGAATTCTTTTTTTTTCAAGACAAACTATAACACAATATATCCAGTTTTATTCTAGAATGTGATAAAAAAATAAATTATAAAATTTAATAAATTTATTTTTATTATATAAATTTAGTTTTTAAGTATTCATATCAAAATTAGCTTATGGTTAAATTTTTGGATTTTTTCTTAAGATATTGATTTTTCAGTGAATAATGAAAAATACTGATTTTTGTAAAAATGTCATTTATTTTCATTGAAAAATACAATTTTTTTTTGAAATAATTTCCAAATTAAGATAAGTATAATTTAAAAATAATATAACTATAGAGGAATAAACATTATCCATTATTATGGTATAAAAATACTTTTAGACGTAAATTTTTTTTTCATAAAAAATGTTTTTCATCTTTCTTTATGGGATTGTTATAAATTAAATTTCCAGAACATATGGATGCTGAATTTTATAAAATGGATTCCATATTTGGAATAAACATAATAAATATTATCTGATAAACTCAACTTAATATTTTTCATAATTAATAGTTAAAACAATAAAAATTTGTCTCCAAAAAAGGTTAAATCTAGTAAACAAAGGTCAAAATAAAGTGATAAAGCCACAATTTTTCATATTAATTCATATTGGGTGAAATTATTTTGACCATTATCATCTTATTATTTCAATAGTGGGTGGATGAGTCACTATTGGGAGATTCCAATGGTAGGTGGAGGTGGCTATGGGTTCAGTTAGCATCATCACCTAAAAAAATGAAATAATTTAACAAAGAAAACTCATTTAGAAAAAATTATAAAATAAATTATTATTAAAACATTAAATTGTTAAATTCCAAATTATCTTGGTAAAAAATATTCTCTAGAGAAAAAACTCATTCAGATTACAATTGTTAAAAATTAAAATAAATTAGTATGCTTAAACTAATAAATGATAAATATTGAATTAAATATAATTAAAATTTTACTCTGTATTAATAATATTTATTGAAGGTACTTAAAATATAATAATTAATTTTTATTATTTAAAGAATAAAAAACTAAAGAGAATTTTATTTATTTTTAAATTAAAAAATGAATAATTAATTAATTAATTGAATTAATTTAAAAATAAATAAAAAAATAAGAAAATAAATTAATTACAATAATAATGAAAATAATAAAATCAATTAAATAAAAATAAATTTTACATAATAAAAGAATTTTAAAAAGTAAATAAAATAAAATAAAGAATAAATCAAACTAAACAATGATATTAAATAAATGAAAAAATGATTTTGAAAACATATAATGAAATAATAAAAGAATTAAATCATAAAAAATAAAAAATAAAAAATTAAAATTAAACAACATAATGTAAAATAAATTATGATTAAAAACTAAATAATTTATTACATTTTAAATTGTTCAAAAACAACAACAATAAACACTCAAGAACATAATTTTAACACAAAACCATTGTTTTAAAAAAAATCAGAAATGAAAAAAAATGTTAATTATTAAAGAAAAATAATACTATTTTTATAATAAAAAGACAATTATTTAACTAAATTGATGTAGAAAATAGAAAGAGAGAAAGGAAACATCAAAATCCACCAAACTTAATCAATTACACTCCCAGTAAATTCAATGTGTTTTATTTATTAAAAAAAACTGAATGAAAGAAAGGACCATCCTGCCTAAGTTCTAAGTGACTCCAAGTCAATGGAGATAAAAAAATCCCTTTACCACTTGAAAAATCATGCCTCCTATACGAATGTTACCAACTACCTTATTTCTATTCAAAATGGCTTCTTATTCTAGGGGTGTAATAGGTTAGATAAAATTCAAATTAAAACTTTAATACCACACACCATAAATTTTTATACTCCACTAGTTTCCACAAAATGAAGATTCAATATAATTAATTTTTTGGTTTTTTGTTAGTTTGTTGATTTAAATCAAATGATAATTAAATAATTCAACTATCCCCTTCTTCATTTGGGTTCAAAATTCCCCTCACCTAAATGAGATCAATTTTTTATAAGCACTTTATATATTTTTCACATCCATATTTCTTATGCAAATAACTATGCATATCACTTATTGAATTTAAAAATGAATTTTATTTATTTTCTAAGACACACCCAGTGCCATTATCTCAAGACTTGTCATGGAATCTGATTTACCCAAATTTCTCTAGTTTAAAAGGACTTATATAATTATCATTAGAGTTGGCTCCCTGAAGTTTTTTCCTTAAAAAGATATTGTCCTCTAATTTCATGTTCAAATTTATAGCTTTATCATTTTAAAATCAAGTTTCCACAAAGGTCACTCCCATCACACTCCGTTTCATAGTTATGAAAGTTAAATACCATAAAAATAGTAGGAACAAACACTTAGAAATCAATCATTTCTAACAGTTTTAGAATCCTTTAACCCCTCAAATTAGAATGCATTTATCACCCAAGTAGGATACAAAGAATGTTTTTTTTTATATTTTTTGTTTTGATTTATTTTCATTTTATTATTTTTTTATTTTTTTGGATTTTTTTCTCCATGTACAAAAAATATAAAGTATGCTTTAATAATAGGAAATTTGGAAAAAAAATAATGGTTTTAGATATGGTAACCATGAATAATAGTTAAGCTCGATGAAGACCCCCCAACACATAATTCAATGTACTATCCCCAATTATAAGGCTCAATGTGGGATATATTTTAAAAGTTTGAAAAATATTTTAGAAGTGAAGCACATGAAAATGAATCTTGTACGGGTTATGGGAATGTTCAAAAGGTTGTTTTCCACACAAAAAAATCGAAAAATAAAAAATCATATAAAAAAGAAACCACTAGCAATCACCATAAAATATAGCACATAATGATATTTATTAAACAATTTTCATGCATTAGATAAGTTTAAGAATGATTTTAAAATAAACAATAGCAATTAATATGAAACTCATAGTAAATTAAATTAAATAAGTAATAACACTAAGATAGAATAGAAAGAATTTAAACTAGTTAATCCCCATGTAGGTAGAAGCTCTTTTCAAGGATGTACAACAAAATTTCATTTCCCCTTTAAACCAACGAAACATGCATGTGGTTGAAAATTTTAATTTTCAACAAAATGAATATAATGAAATGAGAAAGTAGAAAAGAAAAGCAGAATTGAAATTGACCAGATGAAATTTGAGGGAAGTGTTATCTAATGTTCTTCAAACAGAAAATTCCTTATGAAATAGATGCTCCAAATGATGCTACTACTATTATGGAATTCTCAAAACTAACCAAGACCACTAGACCACCTACACCATAAGTCAGTAGGTAACTAACACTGTTAAAAAATAATCCATTAATATAGATAAATAAAATGTCAATTAAAATTTTAGTAATAAAGGTTCACCAAAGAAAAGAGACACAAAACTAATTAAGAATAATTAATTTAAATATTAATTTAAAAATAAAAACAAGAAAACCACGGGTTTCCTCGCATTTAGTGGTAATTGTAAATCCACCATCCATACATTATCCTTTATTGTTTTCTAACCACGACCATTTTTTGGGAAAGATTCAGCAGTACTTAAACCTTTATTGTTTCCTTTGGAAAATTCTGTAAGTTCTCATAGAAACTCATACAACTCATCAACTTGAAGAATCCATTTAAAAAAATTCAGTACTCAAGGACTAAGCCTCCTTCCACTAGTACCTTCAAAATCGAAAATGTCACAAAAAGAATGAGGTAGAATAGGTAATAGCTCAATAGGATATCCAAGGTGACTAGCCTCACTCTGAATGGGCTCCCTCACATTCTCCCCCACAATTATGTCATTAACAGGTTTAAAAATAGAAATAATAGTTTCTATAGGTGGGTCACTATCAATAGCAAGATTACTTACATAGGAATCATCCTTAGTTAAATTATTGGTAGAATAATAAATCCCTTCTAAAAATATCTCAAATTCATGGAAGAATATTTCATAATTTGGGTGGTGTAAAGAAATAGGGGATGAACTAATTTTAAAATGTTGAAACAATTACAAAAACTCCTCTAAATCACTCTTAACAGATCCAAAAAAATCAGCTTTAACTTAAAACTAAATAGAAACAACTCTAAACTTAACCTCGTCTCCAACACTTACACTCTCAGTAGACAAAGAACCAACTGCAGAGTTACTTCCCTTAGGGTTTTCAGAACAAGAAGGTGTGGCAAGGTTAGGAACATGGGTGGGTTAAAAATTCTGACAAGTTTGATAAAAACTATCATTAAGATATCATGGTGTGGGAAGGTTCACCTCATGTTTTTGAGCAATGTATTTCCTAATTTGGTTCTTAACTCTCCCCAACCTTTCCAAATCTTGTTTGGATTCTGACTCAACAAATTTAGCTTGAAAATACTCACTAATAGATTTAGGGATTAAATCATTAATGGGATAATGATTTTCCTTTATAATATCATCTCTAAAAACGTCATCAACAAAATCAATCAACTGGTAACTCACCTCAAGTATAGACTCTTTGTAGAATTTAAATACCTCTTGATCCTCACTAGCCTAAAGGGTTAGTTTATCCTTAGAAACATTAATTATAACCTTAGTAGTGGCCATGAATGGTCATTTTAAAATGACCAGGACACTATTTTCACACTCCATGTGTAAAATAAATAAGTATGTGGGAAAATAAAGGTTTTCTAGATCAATCAACAAATAATATACCCTCCCATAAGGAAAGTGAAGTAACATATTAGCTAACTGTAGTATCACGGAGGTTGGATTCAACTCCCAAATACCCAAATTTTTTAACAAAGGGTAGGGCATAAGATTGATGCTAGATCCTAAATCCCACAAGAACCTAATCTCCTCATTTCAAAATTTTTTTAAATAAACTAAATGACTTCCAAGATCCTTCAGTTTCAAAGGAATATTTTTTGAACAATAGTACTACACTCCTCATTCAAACTCACTATTTATCTATCACCCCAATCCCTCTTGTTAGCTAAGAAAATCTTAAGAAGTTTCAAGTATGAAGGAATTCTATTAAAATCTTACACAAAGGGTATGTTAACATTGAATCTCCTAAACATCTAATGAAACTTCAGGTAATCAAGTTCACTAGTGTTTTTAGCCTTTATGGAAACGGAATGGGAGTGGGGTAATTCTTCAAAACAGGTGTGTTATTTCCCTCATCCTCAAAAATAAATTTATATTTTCCCTTTTTGATTAAATACCATTTAAGTTTCCTTTTCTCTATGGCTTTATCATGTAAATTTTAAACAATTTTCTCAGTTTCTTTAATTTTGTCCAAATTTATAGATTTTGGATTTTCCAGCTTTTTAGTTCCAATTATAGCTTGATCATTAATTTCTTCTTTCCTATTTTGTTCCCTAACTAGTTCTTGAATTTTTAGGACTGTCCTGGTTATTACTTCAATCACCTTTTCCTTAGGTTTGATTTAGTTTTTTGGGTAGTTTCCCATTATCTCTACCACCAAAGTCCCTATCCATTTGGCCCATCTGAATTTCTAAACTATGGATTCTTGAATATGTATCCTTTTTAGAGACCCGATTTCACCTAGAACCTGATACATTATTCATTTCAGTTCCCCTTAATAATTTGAAGATTTATATCTATATTAGTTTGAAATATAAGTTCTGGGATGTGACTAGAAATTTGGGGCATTGGACTATTTTATTAACCTAGGTTCATTCCAGGACAGATTGGGGTGATTTTTGTATCCTAAATTGTACTGATTCGAGAAGGGATCTTGGACACCCTAATTTATATCCCTATAATCCAAAAACTGGTAACTCTCATTAGATTAGATAGGGAGGTCAAAATTGAGACAACATCTTTGTCTGTGATTGAACATCCCACAATGACAACACTACTCCCTAAAAACATGTTCATTAACAACAAAATCATTGGTATTGGTTTCATCCCTATGTATGACCCTCTTCCTAATGCACTTATGTTGGGACTTTTTAGTCAACTTATCAAATAGTTACTTATGTTCATCAAAAGTGGAATCAGAGAAGTCATCCCCACAAGATTGGTCAACTAGGTTATTATTTTAAGGGGTGAGGTCATTGTAAAAAGTGTCTATTACCACATGAGGAGCTAACTTGTGATTAAGACTTTGCCTAATAAGACTTCTAAACCTAACCCAAAAATCATGAAAAATATCTCCCTCATCTAAAAAAACCTTGTGATATTTTTCCTAACCTCAATAGTGGCATTCCTTGGATAGAATTTGGATACAAATGCATTGAACACCTCCTCCCAAGTTTGAATTATTTCCTTATCTAGATTTTAAAATCATTTCCCATCCCTCCCCTTAAGATGAAATGAAAACAACCACAAGATCAAATTTTATCCACACAGATATCTTAGAGGAAATTGTTGGATAAGACTATAAATATTTATAATAAACTCAGAGGAGTCCTCTACTGGGATACCATTAAAAGTAGGGAGTTTAGAGAGATGATATTATTTGATCTCATAATTTCAGGAACTAGGAGGAAATCTAATGCAATATGGATTGATTGAAATAGTAGGAATTTGAAACTCCTTAAGCCCGGGTCTCTCAAGATTAGGCACTATGGGGTATGAAACATTCATATTTTGATATTTATCTATGTTTTCTATATTTTCCATTTTTTCCTTTTGATTTATATGAACAAAATAATGTTTGTTAATTTAAAATATTGAAATTTCAAGTTATACCCGGGATGACCTGGTGTGCATGTAATAAATGAAACTTTTGAATTTTTTTGTACAATTTTTTGAGTTTTTATTTTTTTAGGTTTTATGTTTAATGTTTTTAATTATAGTTTTTGTAATATATTTTTTTTGTTTTTTAACATGGTTGCAGCTGCCTTCCCCGGTAATGACATCAAAATTTGACCTTGAGGTCATTGGATTCACACAAATTTAAAATTTATATAACCTACATATACTAGTACCATGGTATGAAATGTGTTGAACCACATGGAAGGAATAATATGTGCATACCAAACAAAACTAAGAAAATAACCAAAAAAAAGTAGACTATGATGGTGAAGATGATAAAATAATGGAATATTGTAGGGGAAACAAGAAATATAGAGATATAATTAGAAGATGAGTTAGGGGAGGTGAATCACAATTGATTAAATAAAATCTAACTAATCTTGAATAGAATCAATCACATGGGTACTAAGGTTGTGTGTAGAGGAATGAAATGTCTAACTATCATTAGAAAAATCACCCTCTATAGTGATCTCTCTTGGGAAAAATTATTTCTAACTGAATGAAAGAAAGTGATGCTTCCTCATAGAGAAAAGATAACCATAAACTTTTCCAGATTAGTAATTTGGATGTGGTCTTGAAAGAAAAAATATATTATACCCTTCACGTCTTAGCACTTGGGGTAGATTAAAACGATAATCACGAGGAAGTGAAAATGAAATCACTCGATTGAACACCTCATCATTCTAGTGATTAATTTAATTACAAGAACAGATGAATTTATAGTTGTTCAATATATATGATACAACTCCCCTTAATTACTTATAAGTACATAATTAAATAACTAGTAAATAAAAAATTCATTAAAATCAACTCATCACATTAAAACAGAGTAATAAAAGAAGAAGAAGAAGTCCTCCTACTCTGAATATGATCCATAATCGATCAGCTTCTATACACCTTGTCCCTATGCTTAGATGAATATTGATTGGATGATTGGGAGATGGATGGATGGATCCACCTAGACTGATCCCCCTCGAGAGTGATGATGTGTATCGATCTGGTTTTGGAATGTGGTTGGGATGGTTCAAATGGTTCTCCCCTCAATGTCTCTCTCGAGTCTTCTAGACTACTCTAATTCTTATTTCTAGCTCTTATCAACACTTCTTGAACGATCTCCCCTGGCTCTATTTTACGTGTCCGTTACTATAATTTCTCATCCTCTAGTAACTCCAACCAAGCTTCCTCAAACAGAATGTATAAGCACTCCCATATTCAAGTCATGCAATACACCTTAATTGTTTCAATTGGTTCATTCACACAAAACAAAAATTAAAAGATTAAAATTATTAAAAAATTATTAAAAATATTTAATAATATTTATATATAAAATCAAATATAATAATAAATAAATAAATAAAAAATATAACAACTTATAGGAATAACTATATACAATTATTAAAAATATATACAAAAAAACATGTACATTTGTAAATAAAAATACATACAATTATTATTATTATATGAAATTATGATTAGTATTTAAGAAAAATATATTTACAAAAACATATAATTAAAATTATTAGATATAAATATATTTAATAGATATATGTTATTATATTAATATTAAATATGTTTTTATTATAATTATTATTATATTTTTTTTCAAAAATAAATACATTAAAATAAAAATAGATATTTACAAAAAATTATCAATATTATTATAATTATTTATATTTTAAAATTATAATTATTATAATTATATTTATTCTTATATATATTATATTATGATATATTATATCATATATATAATTAAATAAAAAACATGGCGGGGGTGAGTCTCAGAAAGGGGGAAGGGGTGGGTCGCTCGACATGGAGGATAGGGGAGGGATCTTGGCACGATAGTCTGGTGGTGTTATGACAGAGGTGCAGTGAGATGGAATTGATGGTATAGAAGGAGGGATCAGGTTTGGTCAGTTAATTTGACAATAGAATAGGAGTGGTGATGGTGTACAAGGGTGGTTATGGTGGTGGATGATGCTAGGTTCTGTATCCTCGACTTCTTCCTTGCAGCAGCTGATCTCTTCAATGATGAACTCTTCAGGTGGGTTCATTGTTTATTTGATGTGACGGTGCAACATCTTAGATATGTAAGTTATGGCAGCTTCAAATCTGGGTATGCAGTGGCTCTTCAATCTTCTTCATTCTAGAACTAGTGAGGTAGGGTTGCAGATCTAATTCTACCATCAATGGGTTTCTATAATCAGGGTATTTTAAATCTTCAATTAGATTTTTTGTTCATCGATTTGTGCTTGAGTTTTTTCTTCATCTGTAGTGGTCGGAGGTGGCTCATGCTGCCACCAGTGGGTCGAATGGCTAATGATGGGTAAAATGATCCACTGTTCGGTCCAACGGTGGGTGAGGAGCCACCATTGGGTCCAATGGTGGGTGAAAGAGGCAGACTAGTGGAAGGTGACTCAAAGACACCGGTGTCTAAAGAGTTATGGGTGAAAGGGGTAGAGGTTCGTGGAAGGTGAAGCCAACAATGGGTGATGAGGTGACCGTGTGTAAAACAGAGGACTGGCATTGGGTGAAGTGCTACTAATGGTTGGTGAGTTTGACAGTGGGTGAATGGTGTATGAGTAACCATTTGAAAATGCCAATGGTGGGCAAATGAGTCACCATTGACAGATTCCAATTGTGGGTGGATACGTCACAATTGGCAGATGCCAATGGTGGGTGGAGTTGACAGTGGGTCCAGTCAGTGACAACACCTGAAAAGAACAATAAATTAATTTAACAAAAATTCCATTTAACTAAAATTATAAAATAAATTATTATTAAAACATTAAATTGTTAAATACCAAATTATATTGGTAAAAATTATTTAACAGGAAAAAATCAGTCCTATTACAATTGATAAAAATTAAAATAAATTGGTTTTCTTAAACTAATAAATGATAAATATTGAATTAAATATAATTTGATTTTTACTAAGTATAAAAAATATTTATAGAAGATACTTAAAATGTCAAAATTAATTTAATTATTTAAATAATCAAAAACTAAAGAGAATTTTATTTATTTACAAATTAAAAAAAGGAATAATAAGTATAATTTTTGAATTAATTTTAAAAATAAAAAAACATAAGAAAGTAAAATAATTACAACAACAATGAAAATAATAAAATTAATTCAATAAAAATAAAATTTAAACAGTAAAATATTTAAAAAAAATTAAAAAATAAAGTAAAATAAAAAATTAATCAAATAATAGAATGATATTAAATATATGAAAAAATGATTTTGAAAATACAGAATGAAATAATACAAGAATTAGATAAAAAAATAAAAAATAAAAAATAAAAAATAAATAATAGAATACAAAAGAAATGATGATTAAAAACAAAATAAATTATTACATTTTAAATTGTCCAAAAACAAAAACAATAAACACTAAAGAACAAAATTTTAACACAAACCCATTTTTTGACAATAAAATACAAAAATGGTAACAAATGATAATTATTAAACAAAAATAATAATATTTTAATTACAAAACGACAATTATTTAACAAAATTGATGTGGAAAAGAGAGATCGAAAAAGGTCACAATAATGAAAAACACTTGTGTCATCGTTATTTCTTGCTTTATTATTTGTTGGTATAAATGGATGGACATACCTTTGACTACCATGGCCATAGATTTATGAAGGCACTACCATCCTGATCAACTAGGCCTGATATATCACTTCCTCAACTCATAAATGAAAAATTATATCCTAACCATTCAACCAATGTCATGGGACTAATGATGCACACAACACAATCTACCTCACCACAACTTCATTATCATGGTTTTTGTCTTTCATCAAAGTACGCGATCAAATGACACACATTGATAATGATCTTAATTCAGGATACCAATAAACATATCCATAAATAGGAACAACCAATGACACCAAAAACATGTGGTGTTTTAATTGGTGGGACTATCCTCATAATATCAACTACTAGAGATCACCATATTTGAACTTCATGAAAATAAGTCTCAATGCTTGTAATCCCCCCAACAACTAATAGTTATATATCATATGTGTCCTATTAGTATGATGTTTCTGGACCATAGGACATAACTTTAAGATTACTTTCATAATATATCTAGGTTCTCATTATATCTTGGGAACTGTTATAACCTTTTGATATGACACGAAACTTAAGTAAATTACCATAAATATAGTGTAAACATAAGTATCAACACTATTATGTTAATATAAACACATGTATATATAAAAAATAAATACATGTAATGGTAATCGAAGTACATAGAAAATTTGGGTCCAGGGCGCCCACTTTCAGCAAAGCATTGATAATAGTTAGGGTGTGAAACTCAGCCCAATTAACATGATTTTTTTTTCATTTTTTTACTTTTATCACCACTTTTTTTAACATTTATAAAAGTTTCATTTTATCAATTCTTTTTTAGTGTTGATAATAGGGACCCCTTTTATAAGTTCTTAGAAAAAATTCACTTTTCTATCAATGATAATGGATTTTTGTAGCACTGATAAAATGTGGATTTTTAGTAGTGTATGCTCTTCTCTTTTGATTTATCCTTTTACATTCTAAACCTCACTTTACCTCTATAATCTTATAATTTATTTATTTTATATTTTTTATATATTTTTCTCACATATATACTCTTTTTAACTTATAATTATTTTAGGGTATATACAAGATTTTAATGTTATAAACTAAATTTATTTTTTAGGTAAACCCAATTAAATGAAACTTATCTATTTTTAATCTCATTTAATATACCATTGGTACGAAATTTCATAGAATGTCAGATATAGAAATTTTTAAAACCTACTAACTACTATAGTAGTGCTAGTATGGTCTATCTCACTAGGAGAATGTGTATATGCACTAGTACTATCATCTTCAAAGAATTTCATGTTGATGAATTTTAATGTGATTAAAAACTAAAGATTATAAAAATAAAACCACTTTTTAAATAAAATAAATCTAATATAATACAAGGAAGATAGAGAGGATGAATGTGTTAGAGTTTTGACTCATGTTCAAGTTCATGTGATACCAATTATTTTGTTCAAAATTTTGAATATTTATTCATATAATTATCACTGATTCAAAATTTAATTAAAATACCAACAAGTATCATTCTTTGATTTTAGATAGTACTCTAATTTTTTTCAATTATTATTCAATTTCTTATTCTCTAGTGTTATGAATAAATTTGTGAAGAATTTCAGAGATGAATCACTTGGAGAAATATAAAAACCCATTTCTCATAATGTGAAGATACCTATACATGTGTCATATTCTCTAGCATAAGTTTACCTTTTTAGGTATTCTTGTTTAAAGAGAGATAAAATAAAATAGTAACTTTCTAATTAATATATTTATTTATTCATAATTCACTAATGTTCGGTTTATGAATCTATAAGTCACATGATCAAATTAAAAAAAATGAATTCATTGATTTTATCCCACCTCATATTACCTTTCATGTATCACACAAATGAAATCAAATCATGTGTGAAAATATTATATGAATTAAGGAAAATATTGATATAATTTTCTAGAAAAAATCCAATTGAAAATTTTGAAACGGACAATAAAACATGGTTTAAAAAATAATGGTATGCACACACCATCACATTCATCACAATTTTTCACTATGATAGTTAGCCATCAAATCACACAAACATTGAATAAAAAATAAAAAATATATTTCATCATGTCCATGTTAATGAAAATATCACTACAATACACTACTGAAAATCACCACATGAAATACATCACATCATCGATCACTGTAATTCCAATGCAACAAGACTGAATACAAATTGTAGGCAGTTTCAAGTGGATGTAAATGTGGAGACGATACGCGGTCGATCTTTAGGCACACGAATCACATGTCATGTGCACGAGTCAGATGTGCACATAAAGGAGATTAAACATAGGCCATGTTCTATTCTTTCTTGTAAATATGGAATCAGGTCATGCCTGGAAGAGTTTTTTTAATGGGTTTATTTTTTATTTTATTTTTAAAAATGTATAGGGTTGTGTGTATATAAAAAAGGAGTCTAGTGAAGCCTGATCTCCATTCACGATTCTCTATTTTTCTGAGGATTCTTATTTAGAATCCAAGGAAACATGTACCCCATTCACGCTTCCCTTGAAATTTTTAAAAAGGATGCGTGAATGGGGTTCATGCCTCCTGACAAAAAAAACTATAAATAGAGGTGCCACCCCCCACCATTTGCAATTGTTATGCTCTATATATTGTTTCAAATCTCTGTAGGATTTCTTTCTCAACATGTATTTCCTATTTTTAAGAAGGTAAAATTTATTTAATTTTTTTTAATTGTTTAATTTTATATATTTATTTTATTTTTATGATTTATTTATTTAATATGTATAAATGCATGGATATGTGGATGTATGTATGTATGGATGCATGAATGTATGGATGTATGAATGTATGAAAGTATAAATTATTGTCCTTTGTCTGATTTAATTACTAAATGAGTTATTTTTTATATGATTTAATTTTAATTTAATTATTTAGTAAATTTAAATATGGTGTCAGCATAATTTAATATTTATGTGTAAAATATAATTTATATTTAGAGATATATTATTGTTTAAAAAATATATAAATTTATAATTTAAATGGTGGATAATTAGATTTAGATAGATTTATATGTATATAGTATATATTATATTTAAAGTAAAGTAAATTTAAATTATAATATTCCATACACATAAGTAAATGAAGGGAATATAGATAAATATTTTATAAAATTTATATTATGAATAATTATTTATAAAAAATAATAGTTATATTAAGTATCATATATAATTTTTTTAGATATCTATATATAATATTATTTTTGTTGATAGTATAATTTTTTTACTATAAATAATAATTTTGGATTATATAAGTATAAATAATTTTTATTCCAAGTAATAATGTATAAAATATAATTACTTAAATTTTGGAAATTAGAAAAACTACAAAAATTTTATATATACATATATAATTTTATAAAAAAAATAAAATAAGTTTACAATATTTAAATGATTATTATTTAAGTGTACATTATATTACTTTTTTAATTAATTTTTTTAATATTTATTATTAATAAAATTTTTAGTATTTATTTATCAATTAATAAAAATTATATTTTGAAAACTACAGTTGATTATAAAAGTTTATGTAATTATATTTTAAAATATTAATAAATAAATTTGAATATATATATATATATGTTATATTTTTTAAATATATTTATATGTATATATTATTTTAAATTATATCTAAATTAAAATAAATTAAAATTATAATATTTGATATACATAGGTAAATAAAGTGAATCTGCTTAAATATATATATACACACATTGAAAATTTTAAATTTTGGAAAGAAAGTAATATAAATATAGGGATAAATATGTAGATATTTATTATATATTAGATACATTTATAGGTAAAGTTATATTATGTAGAACAAAATACGTATCCCAAAAATATTTTAAGAGTAATGTGTGATGACTGATCTTGAGATGACTGACCAATGCATAATTTAAATTTCTTGTCTTTTTATGTGGTTATATAATTTGTAATAATTTCATTTTATTTTCCTCATTTATGACATGCATGTAATTATTTTTTCTAATTATGTTTATACCTACATGTTCGTGTAATAATATTATGTTTCAAAAACCCCTAGCCCCTTTCACTTGTTTGTGAGTAACATTGTAATAAAAAGGAATTTGGTAAGAGGAATTCAATAAGAGGCATTTTTGTTTGAAAGGATATTGATGGTTGTTGAAATATGTGATTATAGAGGCTCTAGGAGTTCCCCCTAGGTTTTGGTTGGTTTATCCAATAATGATAAACTAATCCATAGAAATAGTCTCAAGATCAAGTCATATCTATTTATTCATATATAATTCAAACATGTTAAAAAATTATGAGGTAATATAAATATATATAACATTTTATTAAATTTTATTTATAGGAAAAAATATCACCATCAATATACTTCAATAGTGGGGTTATTTATATTGATCAATGTTTTAGCTACAGTTTTCCACCTGCAAGAGTGATAAATCTTTGTAAAAATATGAATATAAATATAAATGTGTGTGTGTATATTATTTATTAAATATAGTTATAGGAAAAGTTACAAGATGTAGAACATAATAACCATCTCAAACAAACATGTTATAAATCTTGTATGATGATTGATCTTGAGATGACCATTTAATGTATGATTGAAATTGTATGTTGTATTATTATTTTTTTGTATCCTATTATTTAATATTTTAATAATTGAATGATCTTGAGATGAATGACCAATGTATGAAATTTCATGATGTGTTTTTTATGTTATATAATTTATAATAATTTCATTTTCTTTTCCTCATTTATGAACTATTTTCCATCCCTCTCTCTAAGTATATAAGGACCCATGTGTCCATATAAATAATTTTATGTATCTCAAATCCCTAGACCCCTCACTTTTATGTGAGTAACATTGTAATAAAAGGGAGTTTGAAAAGAAGTGTTGTTTTTTAAAGCTTGTTTTTTACACTATGCTTGAAAGGAGATATATGTTTTCTTAAATTTGAGATAATAGGGGTTCTATAAGCCCCCTTAGGTTTTGGTTGGCTTATCAAATAATGATCAGCCAATCCATAGAAAAATTATCATGATTAAGTCACCAATATTTAATCATGACCAATTTAAATATTTTAAATATTTCATTATGTAGTATATAACATTTTATTAAATAATTTTTTATAGGTAATCATGTCTACAAAAATATAATGCAATGGTGAGGTAATTTATATTGATCAGGTTTTTATCTATATTTTTCACCGTCAAGAGTGGAAAATCTTCACGAATGTGTGACATTGGATGAAGTTTGTTGGAAGATTCATAGTCAGTTAAAAATGAGGGCTGGTCAATCAATTACTTCAATTACATATTTACATATTAAATATCCTGAATGTATATGGGACACTGCGTATCCTCTAGTCGATGATGATGATTATATGAATATATCATTTTTTTAAGAAATTGTGTATTAATGGTATAATGAAATAATATGTGGTTATTTCTAATATTTATGAGGTGAAACGTACAACTACATGAAAATGTTATTTGAGATCTGTAGAATTTTTTCATTCGCAACACTCTCATTCATTTTCTACTCATATGGCTTTGGTAATAAAAAACATTATAAAGAAAATGATCAAGATTGTGCAGGAACTGTAGGGGACATCCCTGTTTATACTCCAGATTTACTAAACAACACTTTATCTAATGAGGAAGTATCTACTGATGCATTAGGTGATGTGTAGATAATGATGATGTGGGGAATAAACCTTCTAAGGTTACTTTAATAAATAGTCAGTTTCTAGTTAATGGTAATCATCCTAGATTGTTGACTTCCTTAGTCAAAGTAATTTCATATGAAAAACATTTTTAATCGGATTTCATTACATCATCTAATTAATTCCCTAGTATTATAGGTAATAGATCTGCATTGACTGATAACACCATATAAGTTGGCCAGTGGTTTGGAAATAAAATTCCTTGAAAAATATGATTAAACAATACCAAATATAGTAGAATTTTTCATTTGTGATTGATGGATCAAAGAAGAAAAATATATCATTTTATTTTAAAAATACACGCATGAATATAAATTCTAAAAGATGGAAATATATAATGATTTTTTTTCATATTGGAATATAACCAAATCGGATGGCCCACACACTTGTTTACATCCAAACTTGTCGTAGGATCACTCTTCACTTGATGTAGATATTATATTGATTGTTTCTTTAGAGATGATATGAATGTTTCAAGATGTTCCTATATCCCTTATTCAAGAATGAATACAACAATTGTTTAAATATAATATATCCTTTGGAAAATATTTTAATTTAAAAAAAAGATAATTGTAAAAGTTTATGGTGATTGGGATGAATCGTATGATATGTTGCCACAACTTATGGGATTATTGCCTCTCAAAAACCAAGTTATTTATCATTTGTAAAATGTTGATTATGTCTCCCTAAATCATTAAGTTTATCAAACAAAGGTGAAGTTCTCTATGTTGTTTTGGGAATTCAGGCTATGTATTGCTACTTCCTTGTGTTGTAAATAATTCATTCAAGTTGATGGAAATTTTTTTATGGAAAGTATACCGGTGTTCTAAATATTGGTGACAAAGAGGATGATAATCATGCTCCTCTATCACTTTTATTTTAGATGGTTCAAGAAGATAATTTTGAATCTTAGAGTTTATTTTGGAATGTATATGCTTTAATGTCACACAAATCAAGGGAGTGTGTCTGAAATTTGATCACCATCGATTGATTATATAGGTCATTAATGGTGATGGGGTTTCATGGTGAGAACTAAATTCTTATCATCAATATTTCATTAAACATATTTCTAGTAATGCGTATAATCATTTTAGAGATGAGGTAATAAAAAAGGTGATCATTAAGTTGGGTATGTTTTTTTAAACTTATATTTTTTGAAAAAAATAATTAATATCCTTTTAAATACACTATTCTCTTATGGTTTCAACATAAGATCCCCAATACAAAAATTTCAATCAATGACATGAAAAAATTAGAAGGTGTAATCAAGATCTGTATGATTATATTAAGTATATTTTAAAGGAAAAATGTATGTTAACATATGATTGTGGTAGGAGATATATCCATAGGACCACTAATATCATGGAGTTCATAAATGGGGTATTCAAGGGTGTGTGAAAACTACCAATCATAAGGTTAGTACATGAAACATTTTATTGATGTGTGAAGTACTTTGTTGAATAATCCCAATAGTCCTATCAAAGGATGTATAATGGAATGCATTTTGGTTATAATTTCCAAAGTGGAATTGATCAGAAGACGCATGACACATTATCATTGAGTGTTCAAACCTTTGACCAGATACAGAACCACTTTCAGGTAAAAGAGTGACATGACCCATTCATAGGAAATAATGGTTGAGTAATGGTGGTTATATTGGAAAACATGTACTTTGATTGTGGTTATTTATAAGCAATGAGATATCATTGTGCACATGCTGTTACAGATCATGCATCAATGAACATTTCATGGGAGCCCTATGTTGACCTGGTGAATCATGTGATTTCTCTAGTTGACTGTTATAGTGTACCTTGGATGTCAGTTAGTGACTTTAATTCTATTACCTTGCATGTTGATCAGCTGGCTGTTGCCCCTAATATTTCCAGGTTTTGTATTTTGGGTTTTTTATTTATGGATTTTGTTCATTAATGGATTGTTACATTTATAGTTTGAATTAAAAAAAATATTATGATATTTCATACTTTTATCACGCTCACTCATCAGCCGACTATGGTGCCTGATATTACCAAGTTTGACCCTTGAGGACAACCAAAGTTTAATCGTATTAAAAATGAGATGAACTGGCATCGAAAATTGGGAGGGGGACTTTGATGAAACATTTTCCACATAGAAGGTAAAACACAAAAGAAATATACCAAAGTGACAAGATAGATCTCCATTTACCATCATCCTTGATTGAGTTTATGTATTTTATTAGGAATGTGTGCATTTTTTCGTATATAGAATTTTTCCTAGATGAATCCATTTATTTTTTGCTCTCTTTATTTCTAGATTATTTCATCTCTGGTTTGTTTAATTTCTATATCCAATCAGAAAGAATTTTTTGATACATAAACTATTAAAAAAACACACAACATAATTGAATAATAAGACGTTCAACCTCTAAATTAATTGTCTTCAAGTATGTCCTTAAAATCACATATTCGATTCAATATGTCATGAAACCACATATACTATACGAGATTATCATCATGATAGATATACATAGAATTATTTATAAATAAATTAAACATTATTGGTGATCATTACAATATGTAATTGATAGTCTAAGATAATAACATCGGTCACATATATTATTTTATCACATTTTTATCATTATGATTAATTTTGAATGCTAATTTTCTACCTCAATTTTTTTATTATAGTTGTTTAAAAAAAATTAGAAATTATATTGAATTAACTATGAAAAGTATTGATGATATAAATTTGGAGATAGTGGGGCCTCCATTACTCACATTCTAGGACATACATGTTTCAAATTTGGTCATAGAGGAAGATCCATTTTTTAATTTGAGTGTACAGAGATCTCATCATTTCTACCATGTTTCCCCACCTCCTATCATCGCACCTTATCTTCATTGTGCTAGGTTCTACAGTGTAGCGATTTGTGACTTCACATTCATTTATCACCATCTAATTATTGCACTCATAGAGAGATGGAGGTCCAAGATGCATACATTCCATTTTTCAGATGAAGAGATGACTATTACTTCAAGGAGGTGTCCATTATATTGGGCCTCCCAATTGAAGATACAGTTGTGAAGGGATGAGTGGGTGTAGATTGGTTTGTTCTAGTTCATAGATTGTTGGGAATTGAGGTTCACGACGATGTCATACCCTTCATCGATAATAGATTATACATGTCATGGATAGAAAATCACATCACTCATCTAGCTAATGATGTTGATGAGACTATCATGTTGTGATTTTCACATGCATTCATTTTAAGGCATATCAGCAACACAATCTTCATTGATCATTTGAATAAATTTGTACATTTTATGTATTTACTATTATTAGAGGACTTGTGTTGAAGTAGTGGGTGCCCTAGACCAAACTATGCAATACTTTTGAATACCATATCATGTGTATAGTTTGTTATACATGATGTAATCTTACCATTATAGTGTAGAATTTTCTTCTTACACTATTATAATGGTAGTATCCAAAGATTAATTGTTGCATCGAGAGGTTATAGCAGATCCCAAGCTATAATGAGAACCTTGAGATACCATGAAATTAATCTTAAATATATGTTCTATGGTCTATATACACCCTACTGAATGGACACAATATATGTTTGACTATCAGGTGTTAGGGGCTCATAAGCATTGAGACTTCTTCTCATTAAGTTCGTATTAGGTGATCTCTAATAGTGAAATTATGAGGACATACCTTCCAATAGGAACACCATATGTATGGGTGTTATTGTTTGTTCCTATATACGGAAATGTGTATTGGTCTCCCGAATTGAGACCATTACCAATGTGTATCATTTGATTGCATACTTTGATTCACGGAAAAAACCATGGTATTGAAATCGTGGTGAGGTAGCATGTGTTGGGTGCATCGTTGGTGATATGAAATTGGTTGAATGGTCAAGAAAGGATTTGTCACTTACGATTTTAGGAAGTTGTATATCTTAGGCCTGGTTGATTAGGATGGTGCTACCTTTATAAGTTTTTGGCCAAACGAA
This sequence comes from Viscum album, assembly GCA_963277665.1. Lineage (NCBI taxonomy): Eukaryota > Viridiplantae > Streptophyta > Magnoliopsida > Santalales > Viscaceae > Viscum > Viscum album. The sequence continues at coordinate 1,542,254,467 of OY728153.1, read as the reverse complement.
TACAATGGTAAATCCATCCAGATAGATAAACAAATAATAAATCAATAATAGGACGATGACCCAAGTGTGCAACCTACTTTATGAGATATTTAATGACAAAGACATTATAGTACACAGTCAATGTTTGTAGGTTGGTTTCCATTTCTATGAAAATCCGTATCTCTTTAGGGTCCATGATGGGTAGCTATACTTCACTCTTGGTCTGTGTATTTTATTCACTGCTATCAAGATAAGGGCCTAAAAGGTCACACACAATAGTGTAATCAAGAATCCTCCCTATTCAATTGAATAGGTATATCGACTTGCTAGGCACCGCCATGGGGTCTGAGTGTTTTCCAATTTATCGATCATCAAAAGAATTAAATAAATTCATTAATATTAAAGTTTTAAATATTTGCGATGGAATTTATTACATACATTTACAAGTTTAGTAAATATGAGAAAATATTAATCGAATGAATATAACTTTAATATTCAAGGTTCCATTATTATTAAGTGGGACATCTAGTTGAGTTAAATGGATCAGTTTTATCATGTAATATATTTTTTATATATTACAAGTATGTGATAAAATAATAAATAATATTGATGCAGTTTAGTTTGTCAAAATTATTTATTTAGTGGACGTTGGAATAAACGGGGTCCAGGAAACCCAACTGGGTATTTATCAACACCACTATAAATAGAGGAGGAGGCTCTCTCTCATGAGAGGATAATCACTATTCATTCACTTTCAGGGAATGAAAGTTGAGAGACACTCTCTCCTCCCACTCTCTAGAGATAGAATCTCTTGATCAAAGAAACTCAGATCATGATCTCTCTTCAGCATCGAGGAAATCTCGATGCAGTGATCATTAGGACGTCGAAAGCGCCGTCGGTTCTCCACACTAGCACCCAGAATTCGACGATCGATGCTCCCACGAGTTATTGAGAATGTGTGAATGATCTAGAGGGTTATTGATTTGGATCCTTCAAGCGACGATCGCCATCGACTAGTTGCAGTTGACCATAGATTTGGATTTAAAACGGGTATGTTTTCATTTTTATTTTGTGATCCCTATAATTTACGCGAGATCTTCATACCTATCCGAGGATCAGATCATCAGTGACAGTAAGTTTCGTCATCCCACTAATGAAAATTTTAAAATTCCTAGCCCATCGGCTTCCTCTATGGGCCTCAAAACCTTTCAGTGGTATCAGAGAGAGCAAGTAGATTTTCTGAGCCTAGAAACTTAAATTTTCATTACAATTAAGTAGAGGGTTCAAAAATGGTATCATAGGTTCAAACCGCACGTCGATCCAATTTTTATTGGCCGAGTTATGGTCATTTTAAATTTTCAGATTGTATCGAAATTTTCATTTTGATCATGGGTTTTAATTTAAATTAATTTTGAAGAACTGATCAAGTTTATATTGGTTAATCAGATATGATTAAAATTATATGTAAAAATTAAAAATTTAATAATTTAATAATTTTCACAATAATTTTAATATTATAATAATACTTTTTTTATTATAATAATATAATAACAATAAATTGTTATTTTATTATAATAATTTTATTACTATTATATTAAAAGGCTATTTAGCCTTTAGAAATGTTTGGGTGTGGATAAATGTTAAAGGAGAAAAGGTGGACATGACCTAATAAATAAATGGGATACATGAAAAAAAGAGGGTTGGAAGAGACTTCAAAAGAAGTATTAAAGTTTAAAAAAGTTAGTGGGTGCGGCACAAAGGGAAGAATCAGAAAAAAAAATGGTAGTGGGGTCTCCTTCCTCCACACGAAATGACAACCGACTACCTAGCACCCCACCAAAGGAGATGTCGCCACCCAGACCTATGCAGCCACGCCCCGACCATCTTGCGGCCATGCTTCCCAGTCTCGCTGCCCGCCTAGTCCTGACGCACACCGCACACCAGACTAGTGAATCTTCCTCCTAGGCGACCTGCACCAGGCCGCTGGCCTCCATGCCGTAACCGCCGACCTCCACCCTCCCGGTCTACTCCCACCAATAGGCGTTGCATGTTCCCGCTCCAAACCCCACGCCGCCCTATCTCGCTGCAACCTGGTGGCTCCAGCCTTCCCCACTTGTAGCAGCTTGTGTCGGCCAATAGACCCAGGCCGCCCCGTCGCAAGCCCCCTCCTACGCCGCACCCTTCGGCAGAGCCTCTCCTTGGCACTAAACCTCTCGGGTGCCTTCTCCCGAACCCATGGATGCACCCTCAATCCTGAGAAAGGCGCCACCGGGCTCCTCCCCTGGCCAGGATTCTCGGCCACGTAGCAATTTTGGTTGTCAGCCACCTCCAGAACTAAGCTTCTCCCTCCTCACTGGCCAAGCTGGGCACCTGGTTGCCTGTCCTTCTCACCCTCTATGAACTAGAGGTAGAGCCACCTCGAGCTGACCCCCTTCGTCCAGCCAACTTCCCTCCTCCAGCGCCTACCTTCCTGCCTTCTCGGATCTCCTGTGCACAACCAGCTAACTCCACATCGGTTGACGACCACTGGTCCGCCTCTGCCGCTCTGGAGCAGCTCCATCTAGATCCCGACCAGATGCTAACTAGGCCTCGCGCCCTGCCTACCGGCTTGAGCACCGTACCACCACTGCACCCTCCTTCACGGATGTCGGACCGATGCTTCACCACCCACTAGTGGCCGTAACTCCGGCACTGTAGCCTCTAGTATAAATTTGAGAGGTAACTATTTTTTCTGCAAGTTTTTTACGCAGAGAAAAGTTTGCCCTGAAACAGTTTGGGCCGATTTGCTCAACCAGGAACGGGTTTTGGATAGGTCAGTCTGAACCAGTTTAGCCCCTGCATGACATGGTACAACCCTACGCGGGTTTGGCCCGACCCGCTCAAGCCGTGTAGTTATGATTCGGGACCAACCATTTTATTTTAATAAAAAATAATTAATTTAATTAATTTAATTTTAGTGTCTAAATTAAATTAATTAAAATTAATTTTGGTAAATTATTTTAATACCCGAGGATATAAATTAATTTAAATTTTCAATTAAATTAAATAAATTAATTAATTTAATTTTTTCATTAAAATTAAATTAATTAGCAGACCAATAATTAATTAAATTATTTTAATGTATTAAATTCATTTAATTTAATTTAGATAAATCTCATACTTATTTAATGAATTTTAATTTTATCACGCTTTATTATACCCACATTCTGGTCTTGAGCATCGACCTATGTATGTTGCCTTTTATTTAATTAATTATTTTAATAGTGTGTGATGCTTGAAATTAATTTAATGAAGGTCATTGTATCGTCTTTTTCGGTTAAAATGTATAATGGCATGCACGCCCAATTTACCTGATTTACATTTATATCCCTAGTCCCCCTTGCCTTCACGTGAGTATATTTGTATTTCGAATGATGGCGACGAATGACATGGACCCCACTAAGACGAGGTGGTGCACATTGATCAAGATGATGCAAGACAACACGTGGATCCCACCAAGATGAGGTGGTACTCCAAGATGTGACGTGGACCATGCCAAGACAGGGTGATGCTGGAGAAGAGACACAAACATAGAAAGCAAGGGCCAACGACATTATTAATCAAGCATCAACTCAGGTACGATGCCCTTGGGCCGTTTAGATGCTCAAGACCAGTTAGGTAGTAGTTTAACCTTTATGAATTTATTTATTATTTTATGCATTTTAGAACAATGGGAAAATATATAAAATAATAAAATGCATAAGAAAACGGTGTATGTTTTTCTATTAAAGTTCAGTTGTGAGCATGAAAACATAGATGAACAAGTTTAATAGAAATGGATGACATTCGTTGGGAGAAAAACACAAAATCCTCAAAGTAATATTAAGTAATTACTGCCTTCCATCATTCAAGTTTGAAAAAATCGGGTGTTTGGGGTGCCGGTCATGCCATAGATGAGGGTGCCTCTTACTACCGGGGAGTTCTTATAAGAGTGGTGGGTCTACTTAACTAAAATTATAGAAAATCAATAGCCACGTGTAGAATGTTGCAATTTTAGAGGCTAGCGTTGAGTAAATCAAGAAATGATTTTTGAAACTGGGACTTCACTCAAAAGTTCAAGGAACTGTGTGTTAATGTGGTTGGATAGCCAAAAACCTACCTTGGACCCTCTGAGTAGTGGTGTAGACATATCTTGTAGACTATGAGGGAGGTTCAATGAAACTTTCCACTAGAACACTCAAACTATAGATTATTCTGATTCTAGTACAAAGGGTTCTTAGAATTTGATAAATTAGTGGGAGACATTTAAATGATTAAATAATCAGTTATGTCTAAACTGGTAATCACATAAATGTATAATCTTCTAAAGTTTATATGTAGAGAATAACAATTAATAACACAATAAAACTATGATAAATATTGGACAAATATAATGTCCAAACAAGCATGAAATTCCATATGTAGTATAGGCGCTTGCGCACATTACTACTATAACAAAAAATCAAGGTGCTTGTGTCCCAACCTGTTAATCCACCTCAAGAAGTGTGGGTGTAAAATTGATTATAGGAGACTCATGAATTAAGTATATGATGGTTCTATAATAATGTTATCATCACCTTCTGATATTAGTTGTGATTTCAACATCATGAAATGGATGATGTTACATGTAGTCTCATCTCCAAGAAGTTTATGAGGAGAAAGCGAAGCAAGATTTGAATGTGATGATTGCACTTAGTTTTTGTAATGTGAAAGACAGTTCACAATCTTTCATGTCATCCCATTCTTATAACTTTTACACCCAATTACTGTAGTTTTGTTTTAGGATACAAACGAATGATATAACCTAAGTGCTTCATTACCATTAAGGTAATATTCACCATGTAATAAGAATATTAAAGATAGCACTATCTTGTTCTTATGGTGAATATATTGAATGACAATTTGAAAAGGCCTATAGAATGTTACACCAAAGAAACCTTCATCATGTCCTTCAAAGAAAATATGTTGGTTATTTAACATGAGGTTATTTTCATCACATAATGAAATAAATTTATGGAAGTTTAAAAATGCACTGAACTGAAATACAAGAAGCAAGTACCTGATTCTCATATATTTTATATTCATCAAATAAAAGTATTGTTTTATCACATACTTATTGGGTATTAAATACAATATGCCAATAACATATGTGTATTTAAATATAGTAACCAAGTAAGTAGAGAAAAATTACTAGGTGTAACGCCCCGACCCCAGCTACCTAGAGTCGGTGCGTTATTGCGTAACATTGGCATGATCACAAAAGATCAAGTCTCAAAAGACCGATTAGTTTAGTAGCCTTGGAAACACTAGATGCATTCATAAATGTTACATTACATCATAAAGTGAAAAACTACAATAACAAAGTCTCCATAGACCACACTCATATCATCTTCTGACAATCCCTGCAGGTCATTCATATAATACTTCTTCACATCCTGAAAAACATTAAAACATTGAAAGGGGTGAGCTCAAATGCTCAGTAAGGATAACAATATTGCAGAAGCTTTCATAAATAAAAATTAACATTTAAGTCAATGTATAACTAAAACAAAATCCTTTTTAAACTTGAACTTCAGCATAATATGGCAAAAATAAAATTAAATAATTCCATTTACTTACTCACATGGATATTCTACTAGTCGAATAATCACATGAAATATCAATAACCACTTTCATAATGATGGAATGCATAATGCCAGACTATCATAACCACGTAGTCAAGGACTCATACCAATACTACAAATAAGATTTTGTCAAGGCCTCGTGCCAAGACACTAGTTTGTCTCATGAGACCTACGGATGCATCGAGGAGCTATAGCGGGCTCCACCCATCACTTATTAAGTCTAATGCATTCCTCATACGAACAGGTTTAAACATATCATAAACCATAATTGTATCACATAAAACATGCATAAAGGAAACATAATATTTCCACACTTCAATCACAAGATATCGATAAAACACATTGATATAATAAAAACTTTATCAAAACCATTTTCAATACCAAAACAAAAGAAAAGTAAAACATGGTATTAATTTTTCTTTTAAAAATAGTTATGGATTATAGAGAAAGCCGAAACTCAAATAATAGTCACGGCGGCGGAGAAGTCATTGTCGCCGCAAACGTAATAAAAAACACTCCTTTTTTCGTTTAGTAAAAACGCTTCGTATAAAAAGATTCCTTTTGAATAAAAGTAAAATTCAAAGGGGTTTATACATCGTATAGAAGAAATTTGTGTATAAAACAAAATATGCCTCAATGAATGGAGATTGAGACGAAGTCCCTTACAAATATCATTTTTTAAATAAAATAGATCTATTATGTGTATTCAATATATGTACACATAAATAATGTATAAATACAATATAGTATATAATAATATCATGACATAATTTTAAAGTAGGAGATTAACCCAAAGAATGGAAATTGGGTTAAGAAGTTCCCTTACCTTGTGTCCTGTCTTGACTCGACCGTTCTTTAAACTCCTTAATAATAAACTAGAGTTAATTTATAATTGCTTAAGAACATTTTTCAAGTTTTTTATTCCTTTTATATCACTTATTACCATGTTATGAACATTATGTAATTATTTAAGTTAATAACAGTCGTTTTGTCGATCTTTGGTACTTGAGTCAAAAATAAACTTCTTATAATTACAAGTTGTTCATGTGGTGATATATCCATTATATCCAGAATTATATTCATTATATAGATATCATATATCTCATATATATCCAGTATATACATGTATTTATAATATTCCATAACGTTTAGAGGTAAGAAATGAAATGCACCGTTCATGGAGACGGTAAGCCGTACGTATGCATGAATGCTACTTTCATTTCTATTTCGTATTTAATGAAATAATAATGATATAAAGGTATATTATAATTCCAGTATAATATCATATATAATATCATTTACTCCATCCTTCATATATCCCACATATGGTATTAACGATTCAAATCACTTTGAGGGGGCGGTAATCTGAACATCCTAAAATGAAAATATCGCGTTTACCCATAATGGAAACAATAAAGGTATGCCATAAATGAAAAATACAGAACCTTAAGTAAAACATAAACATATTATATATCATTTATAAATAGAGTGACATCTTAATGGACACCTTTGAAAGTGTTATATGAGTGTTGAACAATCATCGTTTCGTGAGGCAGAAATTCACCATCCACAGAAACAGTATTTTCTTTAACCATTAGATGTAGGTGTGTGTAAGTGTAGCTTGAATAATTCTTATAACAAAATCCTAGTATATTGAGGATACTGTTGTTGTTACAAAAGAAATGAATAAAAAGATTTTAATGGTTTGGAGAAGCAAAATAAAACAAAACAACATTAGAGAAGACATTAACTTAAAATCGGGTAACTCTTTTTGATTTGAGCCAAAGGATTCCTTGGGAAGACTTGTTCCCAAAGTGAGGCTTCTAAGGGTAAGGGATGGACTTTTAGAGAGTATTTGGGCAGAGGTTGTCCGAGCCAAAAGGCTTTGAAGGTGTGAGTAAGGTGGTAGTGGTGGGGGCCTTTTATAAGAGGAGAGAAGGGGCACTCTTGGAAAGATTGAAATGTTACATTATTATGAAATGCTTTTTCGGATTCTAAAGGTCCCAAACTTATATATTTCGAGGATAAGGTGATAATGGTTCGAAATCTACTCATCCAATAGGTTTTTGACAAGTGTAAGGCTTATATTTTACATTATCTTTTCATTTTATTTAAATCGTTAATTAGTGAGGTAATCGCTGCATCATCATGGTGTTATAAATAATTTAATTTATTTAATATCTAAAAATTATAAAACAAATATCATGATGTAGAAAATATTTTTAGCTTTCTAATGAATATTTATAGTCAAAATTATTACTTTTCTAACCCCATTTTAAAATTGGTTTAGTAAAACAACTTATGTTTTTGACATTTTTATTTTACCTTTAAATAAAAGTTATTTATGTAATTTTCCTACCAAAGTGGCTCCATGGGGTCCCCAAGTTGACCCATAGATTTTCATGGTCAGCCATGACACATACAATAGGGGTAGGACAAGTGTAAAGGTCATTCCATATTTTTATAATACTATTTTTACTTTAAATTTCACTAATTACCTTTAATCGTGATTAATTAAACTTAAAAGTTACTATTCACCAAAAAATTATTTTAATCCCATTGAACCAAATTTTACTTCCTAATGACAACCATGTATGTCGGATTTTTGAAAATCAAATCACAGAAGTGGTAATGTTTCATTTAAACGAAAAATCAGTTTTTTAACTACCACTTAGTGGTTTCACTATTCATCAAAAATTGAAGTTTTTCAGGACAATGCCAAAATTTCACCCTAAGCTATAATTGATATTCCGAATTCAAAAATGATGTCTATTTTACAAAATTCCAAACATATAAGTCGCATTAATTAATTTTATAATTAATTCCCGCTGTCACAACAAATAGAGTGTTTTTAAGAAACAATATATATCAAAAGTTTGACAATTGTTTATGTCTAATTTCAAAGTGAAATTAATTATAATGAAAACCATTGGATAAAATGGTAAAAATATATTCTAATTATACTTTAAAACCACTCAATAGTATAATTTATCACTATAAAATATTTTGATTAAAAAAGTTGTTTTTATGTATTTTTCACTATTCATAAAAAAATTGGAAGTTCTCAGAAAATTAAAAAAAATTCAACTTTGGATAATTTCGATATTCCGAATACAAAAATGAAGTCCATTTTGATATATAAAATTTATATAATTTCAAAAGGTGGGTATTACTATTCATAACTGCTACTTTGATTGGTCGCGGCGTGTTAGAATCTCGAACTTGCGTACAATGCAAGCTATTGCATTATTGAAAGAGAAGTTTATCGTGAAAGCTTGAGGTGTTACATTCTCCTCTCATTCAATAAATTGCGTCCTCGTAATTTGAAATTTTTCTTTGAAAATAAAAGGTTTAAAATAGAAAATACTTTTGTGGAAAACCCACATCGGAAACATGGTTAATAAAAATATAGCTTTAAAAGATAGAATGATAAGTACAAAGGTCACCCGAGATAGCCCATAATAGGATTCTATGAAAATATGGATATGGAAGAAAAACAAACCATCAAGGTCTGATGGAGAGTTGTAGAAAAAAGGATTAGGAGAAAGTTAACCATAAGAAAATCACAAACTTGTGATTGGTTAAATGGTCATTGAATCCCCAGTTGGAAAAGTTACCTGGAAAAATTTTTGTTTTAAGTTACCTTTTATAAAGTTGAGGAATTTATTTAGGAGATTTACTAAGAATGTAAGGGAATATACATACTGGTCATGTAGACATTCATTCTTGAATAAATTTTTACCACAAACCCATCTTTCACTCTAAAAGGTAATAGAACTCGAAAATATTCTATTTATCATAATTTTATAAGGTTCCAAATATTAACACATACCATTTAGATTAGAAAACTTTTTGTAATAACCAGGGACTTCCTGTAGGCTAGTGGTAGGTAGTAAAGGCCTGTCGCACTATGGTTGTGGGTTTGATTCCTACAGCTTTGTCCGACGCGACGGGTTATGCCCCACCCTGCAGGTTGTCCTTTTCCTAAAACTATAGTATTATAATATTCAAAAAATAATATTCAGAAATGTTTTAACAATACTATCCAAAGATCAACGTAATCCATTCAAACCTTTATAGTTATCCAAAATACCTCTGTCCAGAATTTCTCTAAAATGTCCTTAAATTCCAAAATCAATTGCAATATTTGATTCCCCAAACAAAGTAAGGTTTCTCTTATTGTCACATACTGAAAATATGATTACCTTCATCATATTAAAACCTTAATGAAAAGAACAAGTACTGTAGTACAATCCTTATATATATCACATTATTCTTATAGCCAGAATATAATCCTTGAGTCCAAAAGCACCAATACATTAATTATTCCGCTTCAACTGTAGTAACAACATAAGATTGTCCTCGATCCCTTGGCCTTTTCTGAGGTAAATTTTCCTGATGCTTAGGACATTCATTTGCATAATTCCCCATTTCCCTACAATTGTAGCATTCAACATTGATACCCTTTTTCTTTCCCTTTCAATCACGCGCCTGGTGACCTTTTTCTCCAAATTTATAACAAACTCCCATTCCTTTTAGGCAAGTACCAGGGTGATTCTTCCCACAATTATCGTATAATGGAAAATCCCGCTTTCCCTTTATCTGTCTCTTACTCCACCGTTCTCTTCTTCTCTTGCTTTACCTTATTGTCATAAGATTTAGAGAATTCCTTTTCTGTCTTGATTGAACACGAGACTATATCTTCGTACATTGAGAAGGTTTGTGAGACTAATTCTCGATGAAGAAATGGTTTTAACCCATCAAATAAACGATCAATATTACTTCTTGGGTTACATATATAATCTGCAGCATGCCTTGCTAACCTTGTAAAGTTGGCCTCATACTTTGCAACATTCTCATCCTCCTTTTGTCTCAGACTCAGAAATTTCCTTTCCATATCTGCTCGATGGTCACGTGGAAAGTATTTTTCTAAGAAAAGATCTTTGAACTATCTCCATTCCATATTTGATACTTATTCATCTTCCTTTGTGTTTTGAATCAGCGACCACCATTGATCGGCATCTCCAGTGAGGCGGTAGACTGCCATGACAACCTTCTCCCTTTCACTACTCCCCAAGGCATGGAATATTTTCTCTAAAGAGTTTATCTATTGCTCAGCTACTAATGGATTTGTACCCCCATTAAATGTTGGTGGTTGTTTCCCCATGAAGTGGTCTTACATTGATCCTCCACGTTGCGGATCAGGGTGCTCCATACGAGTAAGGTTATTATTCATAACCTGAGTGAGTTATCCCAGTATGGTAATAAGTTGATCAGAACCAGCTGTATCTCCAGATCCACAATAATTATCTTGAGCAGGAGGGAAATCACTACACGGAGTGCGTGCATTTATACGGTTTCCATTCCTTCCACTAGGCGCCATTTCTAAACAACGGCATATACTAGATTAGTTTATGAATTAAAATACATAATTCCATACTTGTAAAATACTTAACATAAATTGAACTATTTATGGATATAATCCATAAAAATGTTTTCTTTGAGGAAGTATATACTTATAACCCTTCATAGTGGTTTTTAATGAAAATGAGAATTATCCTAAGCATATCCCCTGGGAGTGTCGTAACCAAGAGTGCAGCAAGGCCCGTTGTCATGCACCAGTTCCCGTTCGAGTCTAGCTCAAAGTGGTGTTTTCAGGTTTTACCCCTAGGTACATCTGTTCCAGATCCGCCTCTACCTGCTCGTATCCAGACATGGATGTATTTCTCGAAAAACTCACAAAATCTCTATAATACCAAAATTCTAGGAAGTTATTCTATACTAATCCTCAAAGTATATCTTTGGGATATGTGCTCTAATCAGAGTTTATCTAAATCTAGCTTCCAAAGTTAGTACTAAACTGCCTCTGATACCAACTGTAACGCCCAGACCCCAGCTACCCAGAGTCGGTGCATTACTTCGTAACATTGGTATGATCACAAAAGATCAAGTCTTGAAATACCGATTAGTTTAGTAGCCTTGGAAACACTAGATACATTCATAAATGTTACATTACATCATAAAGTGAAAAACTACAATAACAAAGTCTCCATAGACCACACTCATATCCTCTTATAACAATCCCTGCAAGTCCTTCATAAAATACTTCTTCACATCCTGGAAAATATTAAAACAATGAAAGGGGTGAGCTCAGATGCTCAGTAAGGATAACAATATTGCGGAAGCTTTCATAAATAAACATTAACATTTAAGGCAATGTATAACTAAAACAAAAGCCTTTTTAAACTTGAACTTCAGCATAATATGGAAAAAAATAAAATTAAATAATTCCATTTACTTACTCACATGGATATTCTACTAGTCGAATAATCACATGAAATATCAATAACCACTTTCATAATGATGGAATGCATAATGCCAGACTATCATAACCACGTAGTCAAGGCCTCATGCCAAGACCACAAATAAGATTTTGTCAAGGCCTCATTCCAAGACACTAGTTTGTCTCATGAGACATACCGATGCATCAAGGAGCTATAGCGGGCTCCACCCGTCACTTAATAAGTCCAATACATTCCTCATATGAACAGGTTTAAATATATCATAAACCATAACATAATTGTATCACATAAAACATGCATAAAGGAAACATAATATTTCCACACTTCAATCACAAGATATCGATAAAACACATTGATATAATAAAAACTTTATCAAAACCATTTTTAATACCAAAATAAAAGAAAAGTAAAACATGGTATTAATTTTTCTTTTAAAAAAAGTTATGGCTTATAGAGGAAGCCGAAACTCAAATAATAGTCATGGCGGCGGAGAAGTTGTTGTCGCCGCATACGTAAGAAAAAACATTCCTTTTGTCATTTAGTAAAAACGCTTCGTATAAAAAGATTCCTTTTGAATAAAAGTAAAAGTCAAATGGGTTTATACACCGTATAGAAGAAATTTGTGTATAAAACAAAATATGCCTCAATGAATGGAGATTGAGACGAAGTCCCTTACAAATATCATTTTTCAAATAAAATAGATCTATTATGTGTATTAAATATATGTACACATCAAGAAAGTATAAATACAATATAGGACATAAAAATATCATGACATAATTTTAAAGTATGAGATTAACCAAAAGAATGGAAATTGGGTTAAGAAGTTCCCTTACCTTGCGTCCTGTCTTGACTCGACCATTCTTTAACCTCCTAAATAATAAACTAGAGTTAATTTATAATTGCTTAAGAACATTTTTCAAGTTTCTTATTCCTTTTATATCACTTATTACAATGTTATTAACATTATGTAATTATTTAAGTTAATAACGGTCGTTTTGTCGATCTTTGGCACTTGAGTCAAAAATAAACTTCTTATAATTACAAGTTGTTCATGTGGTGACATATCCATTATATCCAGAATTATATTCATGATATATATATCATATATCTCATATATATCCAGTATATACATGCATTTATAATATTCCATAACGTTTAGAGGTAAGAAATGAAATGCACCGTTCATGGAGACGGTAAGGCGTACGTACGCATGAACGCTACTTTCATTTCTATTTCGTATTTAATGAAATAATAATGATATAAAGGTATATTATAATTCCAGTATAATATAATATATAATATCATTTACTCCATCCTTCATACATCCCACATATGGGATTAATGATTCAAATCACTTTGAGGGGGCGGTAGTCCGCATTTCTTAAAATGAAAATATCGCGTTTACCCATAATGGAAACAATAAAGGTATGCCATAAATAAAAAATAAAGAACCTTAAGTAAAACATAAACATATTATATATCATGTATAAATAGAGTGACATCTTAATGGACACCTTTGAAGGTGTTATATGAGTGTTGAACAATCATCGTTTCGTGAGGCAGAAATTCGCCATCCACAGAAACAGTATGTTCTTTAACCATTAGATGTAGGTGTGTGTAGGTGTAGCTCGAATAATTATTATAACAAAATCCTAGTATATTTAGGATACTGTTTTTGTTACAAAAGAAATTAATAAAAAGATTTTAAGGGGTTGGAGAAGCAAAATAAAACAAAACAACATTAGAGAAGAAATTACCTTAAAATCGGGTAACTCTTTTTGATTTGAGCCAAAGGATTCCTTGGGAAGACTTCTGCCAAAAGTGATGCTTCTAAGAGTAAGGGAGGGAAGTTGAGAGAGTATTTGGGTAGAATTTGGCCATTCCAAAAGGCTTTTAAGGTGTGAGTAAGGTGGTAGTGGTGGGGGCCTTTTATAAGAGGAGAGAAGGGGAAATCTTGGAAAGATTGAAATGTTACATTATTATGAAATGATTTTCGGATTATAAAGGTCCCAAAATTATCTATTTAGAGGATAAGGTGATAAGGGTTTGAAATATACTCATCCAATAGGTTTTTGACAAGTGTAATTCTTATATTTTACATTATCTTTTCATTTTATTTAAATCGTTAATTAATGAGGTAATCGCTGCATCATCATGGTTTCATAAATAATTTAATTTATTTAATGTCTAAAAATTATACAAAAAATATCATGATGTATGAAATCTTTTTATCTTTATAATGAATATTTATAGTCAAAAATATGACTTGTATAACCCCATTTAAAAATTGTTTTAGTAAAATAACTTATGTTTGTGATATTTTTATTTTAACTTTAAATAAAAGTTATTTATGTCATTTTCCTACCAAAGTGGCTCCATGGGGTCCCCAAGTTGACCCATGGATTGTCTTGGTCTGACATGACACATCCAATTGGGGTAGGAAAAGTGTAAAAGTCATTCCATATTTTTATAATACTATTTTTACCTTAAATTTCACTAATTACCTTTAATTGCGATTAATTAAACTTAAAAGTTACTATTCACCAAAAAATTATTTTAATCCCATTGAACCAAATTTTACTTCCTAATTACAACCATGTATATTGGATTTTTGAAAATCAAATCACAGAAGTGGTAATGTTTCATTTAAACGAAAAATCAATTTTTTAACTACCACTTAGTGGTTTCACTATTCATCAAAAATTGAAGTTTTTCAGGACAATGCCAAAATTTCACCCTAAGCTATAATTGATATTCCGAATTCAAAAATGATTACTATTTTAAAAAATTCCAAACATATAAGTTGCATTAATTAATTTTATAATTAATTCTTGCTGTCACAACAAATAGCGTGTTTTTAAGAAACAATATATATCAAAAGATTGACAATTGTTTATGTCTAATTTCAAAGTGAAATTAATTATAATGAAAACCATTGGATAAAATGGTAAAAATATATTCTAATTATACTTTAAAAACCACTAAATAGTATAATTTATCACTATAAAATATTTTGATTAAAAAAGTTGTTTTTAAGTATTTTTCACTATTCATAAAAAAATTTATAAGTACTCAGAAAATTACAAAAAATTCAACTTTGGATAATTTCGATATTCCGAATACAAAAATTAAGTCTATTTTAAAATATAAAATTTATATAATTTCAAAAGGTGGGTATTACTATTCATAACTGCTACTTTGATTGGTCGCGGCGTGCTAGAATCTCGAACTTGCGTACAATGCAAGCTATTGCATTATTGAAAGAGAAGTGTATCGTGAAAGCTTGGGGTGTTACACTAGGAGTAAGGTTTCTTCTCTAAGAAGCTAAGAAAGGGTGATTCCTAACTTTTAATTGCCAAGTGATTGATTCAAATTGAACAAGTTGTTGAGTATTACCAAAAAATTTATCTCATGTGCCCATTTGGTCATAATGATACATTATTCCATGTTTTTGGAATGAATGTTGTTTTTTGTCACATATTCAACAAATAGTTCACTGGTACTTGAATCATAGGCAATACATGATGAATGTAAAATGTAAGACTTCCCCATTTGTGGTCATATAATTCATTGTCAAGTAAAACTAAAAGTGGACGTTAAATATATACCCAGTATTGTATTTTGGCTCAGCACAACTAAAAACCTATGTTATTATAGACGTCTTTAGTTTAGACAAAAAAATCCTTTAGAAATAAAGGTATGCCACAAAGCTTCCAGGGTTAGTTCAATAATAGGGTGTGAACTATTCCAAAGGAAAGCTAGAGGTAAAGATACATCATAATATTCCTTTAAGTGATTAAGGAATGTAATAGTGGAGTATTTTCACTCTTAGAATATATGAGTTGCTTTGGATCGACATGTTGAAGAATATCCTGACTATGTAGTCATCGATCATGATAATGTATGTGGAGTAATTCCTAAATTCATGTTACCTTATCTTCATCACTGTGTTGATTTTCATAAGGAGGACTGATGATAAAGTCTTACATGTTTACACTGATCAAAGAAATTTAGCATGGGGCAATTCCTAAACACACTTTTTATACATCAAAGTTATGATGTATGGAGTATCAATGTTACAAATTGCAGAAAATTACATTATATTTCATGACGTTCTTTTCAAATAACGGAGTAAAACCCTAACCAATATGCCAACTAAAATGAAAAATCGATATCATATGAGTCATAGTATTATGATCATCCATTATGTCATAGGACATGTGTTAAAGATTCAATGAGATTGTTAGGATATAAACAAACATGCATCAAGATAAACACATGGTGTATCTAAGTAATTATCCAAACTATTGCTTAGGATATTAAATAAATCCCTAAGATAGAAAAGATGTAGTAACGTATTAGACTACATTTCTATATAAGGGTACACATTTCTATTAGATATAGTGGGAGATGAATTGACTAGGGATTATTCAATGTTCGAGATGCACAAATGGTTGACATAGGAACGAGTTACAAAAGTACATGTGGAATCGAAACATTCCAGAGTCACATACTATGTAGGAAGGATGAAACCATGGTGATGGTTTTATATTCACCATGGCCAGTGATAAATCATTCATTAAGAATAATAAATCCTACAAGTAACCAGTATATGAAAATTACCTAAGATAGAAAAGATTAATTAAAATTTAATAATGGATTCCATGTATCAAATTGCAAAGGATCATACAAATTGAATAATGTGGTGGGTATTCAAATGAGATGATACATGGGTGGTAGAATCCTGGTACCAATAATTATCGATTAGTAATACTAAGTCTGTATGCATAAATCTATTAGAATTTTACTTGTCATAGCTAACTTATAAGATCATTCAATTGGTCATTGGATGCCATGACCATCTTTAATTAAAGTTTTCTATACAACGCAACCATAAAGGGATGATGATCCATCAAATGCCAATGAAGGTTGCAAGTTACTAAAATCCAGTTCTTGATTTAAGTAAGCAACAGGATCTTAGAGCATTAATTTCGAATGAATATTTTCCTTGTGTCTACCAAAGTTTAGTGGGAGCACCAATGTGTTTCTATAGAAATATGTTTGACAACATATGGAAAACAGATCTTGATATTACAGTTAGATAAGATCAGGATAAATGTAATTCTCTAGTGATTGACTTAAAGTAGCGAACTATGTTCTAGGGAACAAGATCTACCAATGTGGATCTATTGGCTTCAAAGACCTATTCAATCGTATATACAATGAAATTGTATTGAAAAATACAAGTTGGAACAATTCGAGTTCAAAATTGTAGCCAATGTCACATGGATTAATCTCTCTAGGTTGACATGTTTGGAATATGGGAAGAGATTAAAGTTGTGAGTTGAGTCCCATATGTTCTAGTGATGGATCAATCACATATGCCTTAATATGTAAAAGAATTGATACTACCAAGTTATACATTATAGCAGGCAGATATCAATTGTTTCTAGGATCACTCCAAGTAATGCCGTCAGAACTATCATCTTGTAGTTCGGAAAGTACAAATGATATGTACCTGGTATTTGGATAATAAGGTATACTAGTTTTTTTACTACACAAACTAGTAATCCTTAGATCAACTTGATCTAGTATCATAGTTAGGCTAAGGAGATGAGCGGGTCAAGATCCTAAAAGCTAGTGGTAGCCATACCTATAAATATTGAGTATGATGCAGCTTCTAAGGAAGCTAAGAAGCAGTTATCAAATGCAACGATTTATTCCAGTTCTTGAAATCATACCTAGTTATAAAAGTATGATCATAATGTGAATTATGATATTATTACAAGACAAGTTGTCAAGTTATGACAATGGACAAAAGTAATATACTCAGGGATAACTTATCTTGAGAAGTTATACTCAAGAAGATGAGGTTTCATACAGAAGATATGCCACGCGGAGAAAATGTGGAAGGCCCAGCAGTTAAATCCATTACTCAATAAAAGATTGATCTTTATCATGTGAGTAGCTAACAAGTTTGGTTAGCAAGTTGGCTCGAGTAAAAGTGGGAGTGTTGAAATAGTGGTTTCCCTCGACCCAACTATACAGTACTTTTGATTAACAAATCAATTCTATAGTTAGTTATACATGATGTCATCTTACCATTATAATATAGAATTTTCTACTTCCACTATTACAATGGTAATGTCCAAAGATTAATTGTCTTGTTGAGAGGTTATAGAAGATCCCAAGATATAATGAGAACCTCAATATACCATGACATTAATCTTAAATATATGTTCTATGGTCTAGATACATCTTACTGACTGGACAGAGTAGATGTTTGACTATCAGATGCTGGGGGATCATAAACATTGAGACTTATTCTCATGAAGCTCACACTTGGTGATCTCTAGTAGTGAGATCATGAGGAAAAACCCGCCAATAGGAACACCAAATGTTTTGGGTGTTATTGGTTGTTCCTATATACATACATTTATAATGGTCTCCTGACATGAGACCATTACCAATGTGTATCATTTGATTGAGTACATTGATGCAAGGAAAAACCATGGTATTGAAATCATGGAGAGGTAGCTAGTGTTGGGTGCGTCGTTGGTGGTATGACATTGGTTGAATGGTCAAGAAAGGATTTGTTGCTTCTGAGTTTAGGAAGTTTTATATCTCAGTCCTAGTTGATTAGGATGGTGATGCCTTCATAAGTATTTGGACAAAGTAGAACAAAGGTAAATCCATCCAGATAGATCAACAAATAATAAAGCAAGAAGTGGACGATGACACAAGTGTGCATCCTTCTTTATGAGATATTTAATGACAAAGAGATTATAGTAAACAGTCGATGTTCGTATGTTGGTTGTCATTGATATGACAATATTTATCTCTTTAGGGGCCATGATGGGTTGCTAGACTCTTCTCTTGGGCCATGGATTTTATTCACTACTATCGAGATAAGGTTCTATAGGGTCACACATAATAGCGTAATCTAGAATCCTCCCTATTCAGTTGAATAGGTATATGGACATGTTGGGCCCCGCCACAGGGTCCAAGTGTTGTCTAAGTTATCGATCACCAAAAGAATTAAATAAATTCATTAATATTCATGTTATGAATATTTAGGATTAAATTTATTTAATGTATTTACAATTTTAGTAAATACAAGAAAATATTAATCGAATGAAAATAATTTTAATATCCAAGGTTCCTTTAATATTAAGCTGGATTGCAAGTCGAGTTAAATGGATCGATTTTTTCATGTAATATATTTTATATATATTACAAGTATGTGATAAAATAATAAATAATATTGACACAATTTAGTTCGTCAAAATTATTTATTTAGTGGATGTTAATATAAACAGGGTTCGGGGAACCCAACCAGATATTTATCAACACCACTACAAATAGAGGAGGAGGCTCCCTCTCATGGGTGGCTAATAACTATTCATTCACTTTCATGGAATGAAAGTTGAGAGCCTCTCTCTACTCCCTCTCTCTAGAGAGAGAAGCTCTTGATCGAAGAAACCCGGATCAAGATCTTTCTTCAGCATCGAAGGCATCTCTTTGCGATGATCGTCAGGACGTTGAAAGCACGATTGGATCTCCGCACTAGTACCCGAAATTCAACGATTGATACTACCACTAGTTTTTGAATCATGAGTGGATGATCTAGAGGGTTTCTTCTTTGGATTATTCAAGCGAAAATCTCCATCGACTAGTTGCAGTCGACTAGAAATTCAAATTTTGAAATGGGTACATTTTCATTTTTATTTTGTGTTCCTTATAATTTACGCGAGATCCTCAGACCTATCCAGGGTCTGAATCATTAGAGACGACAAGTTATGTCGTCCCACTGACAAAAAGTTTAAAATCCCCAGCCCACCGGCTTCCGCTGCCGCCCCCAGATCATTTCAACTTGGACTGGACCGGGTGATATAGATGGGGGTCTACATGTCTTACATATACATATAGGATTCTATACAGTTCATGTTTCATAGATAAGATGCAGATCACAGGATGTGTTCTTTTGATATATATGTGGATATGGGAGCGCATCCCTTACTTAACTCCACATGCTCGCGTGCTATTGTCTATGATATTTTAGAAATGTTTATGCATGGAATATGGTATGTGTTTTTTTCTTTCTTATGTCAAAATAAAATTGATAACTTTATATTATGGAATATAAGTATAAAAATGTTATCTACTAGTGGAGTTAAGAACTTTGATATTCAAATACATCCAGACATGATGTCCATGCTTATAGAATTATGTTGGACATTCTTCGACCATACAACATATGTGGTTGTTAATTATATTGTTAAATTATTATTGTGTATAGTACATGTCATCATTTATCAACTGATTATTCGTTTTTTAGGTTTCATCGATGTCATATAGTGAGGATATCATCTAGAGTCTCCCATCATATTGTACGATGCTGATTATTGTCGACTCATGCATCGTTCCTATAATTCATTTACATATTATTGAGTGGAATCATGTTGATAGGGTTATGAGGCAGTTTGGTTTCTATCAACCCATTCATGCACTGTCCAGTTAGTTACATTCGCATAATACCCTAAAGATGATGGGGGTAGTGGTACTTTGAATGGAGAAGATATCATGCACGACATATTGAGATGTGAGACAAATGACATGATCCCTAATTATTAGGGTCCAACAAAGTATGCATGAATTTATTAGATTAGAGAGATTATGGGCCCTCATAATGTATGTACCCAGTGAGATATATTATGTGACACAGATGAAGCTCTCCTAACTTGTTAACAACTATTCCTTCCATTGTTGAATTTTTTATTAATATTAGTTAATAGGATAATTTGTTTCCACAAGATTCTCGTATCACCCATATTCTTCACATCTTTGATCCCGAGAGGGGTGCACCTTTGACCATAGTTATTTTTATAGAGCAATGATAGAGATTCTTCCTATTATAGGTGCAATTTATCATCAGATTTTCTTTGATGTTGAGGGTGAAGATCCTGATATAGATTTTCTTGAGGGTGATGACCAGGTTATGAATGCATACATGGCACGAGAGGAGGGTGTTCATCATGATCAGACATATACTCCTCTAGATCCTATTTCATATGAATCACAACTACAACTAGAGGCACAAACACGGAAATTATTTTTTAGTATGGCAGATTTTGTTGTAGTACTACTTAAAGCTGACTGGTCTGCATTACATACATTATTTTCCTCTAATCCGCATATATCTGATGCACATTTTCCATCTTCTTCACATGTTGGGGAGTGTTCTAGCTATCAACCACTATCCTTGGAGGTAAGATAGGGTACAAGAGGAAAGACTTTCAATCCATTACCTGTCACATGGGATGATGTGGAGGTAGGTTCTAGGGATGATACACAGGCGGTGTGTACACTAGATCATAGACATAGACATACACAACGTGGACACATTATATATGAATCTGGTTGGGGCACAAGGGAGCATTCATGAAACCAATGTAGATTATATTGATAAATGTTATGTGTTTTTTTAAATCATCACCCGTACATTATTTAAAAACATACTAATATATTATATTTTGTTTCATGAAACAATAAATTAATAAAATTGGAAATTCCTAAAAATATTTTTGAATGATTAAGAAGTATTAATATTAATAACTACATTGGTAATAATAATAATAACTATTAGTTTTTATTTATATTAATACTTCTTAGTTTTATTTTCCAAATTTGGTATAATAAATCATCATCTTAAATTTATTGTGAAATATTAATAAAATTATTATTTTGAATTTTATAAATATTATTAATATTAATACTAAATATAACTTATTTCTTATATAGGTAATTAATTAATATTAAGATAGAATATAATTATTAACAAGTAAACATTTTTCTAAATAAAAATTATTTTATTTATATTATTATATAATAAATATTACATAAAATACTATAAATTATATTAAAAACATAATAATATATTATCAATTAATAATAATAAATAAAATTGATAATTAATAAATATCTTACTTATTAATAAATTATTAATAATTATATCAATAAAAAGTTGAAAAAGATTTATAATTAAAATTTTATAAATATTAGTTGTTATTATATTCATCAATTAATAATATAATATTATAATATTAATTAATAATAAATAATACAATTTTTTATTTTTAAATAAATTACTTATTAATAAATTAAACATATTTTATATCAACAAAAAATTACCCAATATTTATAAATAATAATTCTCTAAATATTATTTCTATTAAAAATAAATATTATATTATCAATTATATAAATAAATAATTAATAATAGATCATAATATATGAAATATAATCAATTTATTAACTAGTAAATATATTTCTATATACAATTGTTTTGTTTGTATTATTAAATAATAAATAATAGTTATTAATTAAACATTAACGGAATAATATATTATCATTTCCTAATAAATAATACAATTGATAATATACTAAATATATTAATTAATAATATATTACTAATAATTATCCAAAAAAAGTTCATAATGATTTATTTAAAAAATTTATAAATACAACTTATTAACTAATAAAGATATGTAGCGATTTATAATTAATATATTTAGTAATATAAATTATTACTATTATGAATATAACTTATTACTTTTATAAGTATAACTTATTTCCTAATTTAAATATATAAATATATATAAAGAGGTGTGGTGAGGAATCGTGAATCTCATTCATGCTTCTTAGTCAAATGGAGAACTGCGAATAGGGTTCACGGTTCTCCATATCCTTATTTTTTAAATATGGGGAACCCTATTCATTTAAAAAAATTAAACCGTTTTTAAAAAAAAATTCTGCATGGCCTAGCACGGATGTCCCGATATAGGGGAGAAGGATGGTGCAGAAGGGAAGATCAGTTGCACTACAACATTGTGTTGGCCTGGTGTCAGCGTACAAGGTTGAGTGAACCCAGGAGGGGGTGATGATGATGCACACAACTAGTGTTATGCCATGCCGCATGAGGAGGGTTTGTTGTGGGTGGGGCATCACGGATGGCCACTACACAAGGTGTGTGACGTCGACTACCGCTACCATGGTGGATGATGTGAAAACCTCTTATTGTGTCCCAATATCCACAATCCATCAAATCAGGGCTACATGCAAAAAACAGAAACACAATTCAAAAATAAATTGTTTTAATAAAATCTCATTGTTAATAATTAAAAAAAATTACAATAATAATAATAATAATAATTAATATTATTAAATAGTTAGAATTACACACACACATATATAATTAGATATAATAAGGTTAAAAATTGAAGAAAATTAAGTTAAATATATAATTATACACATAATAAATATTAATAATGATAATAATAATAATAATAATAATAATAATATATAATAAAAGTGATAATAGATAACTAATATAATATATAATTTAAATAAAAATTATAAAAGCAACTAAAATATGATGAAACTGTGAAATTAAAAAAAAGACACTAAAATTAGTTAAACTAATTAATTGAAACTAAGTTAAAATTTTATAAAAAAAGGTTATCAAAATCTATGTGCATCAAATTCCCCAGACTAATTTTTTTTTCAATCCTCAGAATAACAATAAAAAACAACAGGAAAATGTACCATTTTTTAAACAAGAACACCACAATCACAAGTTCAAAATCTTTTAATTATTTTACCCATGAAATATCACTCTTAGTTTAAAATCTTAGTTTTCAAAAATAATTTCCCTTCCACTCATATTATTTTCACCATAGAATCTATACTCATACATCTTGTGACCTAGGTCGCTATAACACTCATCACATAAAACACATTACGATCAAAGTTATGTTGAATTCTAATACACATGAATGCCTACAATATGATTACCACTACCACAAAAACAGATTTTTGCAGCGCCACCATTAATCAGCATTAAAAAAAGTGCTGATAAAGGGGGTATCTTTATCAGTGCTAAAAAATCCCTGATAAAGGGCACTTTTAACAGTTCTAAAAAAGCACTGATAAAAGTATCCCTTTATTAGAAGTTTTTTAGAAGTCCTGATAAAGACCCTCCCTTTATCATTGTTTTTTATGAAGCACTAATAAAAGTATACTTCAAAAAAATTTACATTTCATTAAAAATAATATATTAATATAAAAATATATTTATATTGATATAAATATAATATATATTTTTTATATATGTTTTAGATAAAGCTAAATAGTCATTTACACTTAATATATAAGATAATTATTGAAAATGACATATAAAATAATTAAAAGATTTTTTAATTAATAATTTTCTAATTATTATCAATTAATAGTCATTTAATAACAATTTGAATATAAAAAAGATTAAAAAATTAACAAAATATCGAAAATAAGTTGAAAACATAACAAAAACTTCAAACCACCATAAATTTTGATCTGAGTATCCATTTGAGATCTACCACATATCAAATCAAAGCCTGCAATTAGTTGTTCACCCTAAAAAATATAGGTAAATCCTTTTCATATTTTCAAGGCCAAAAAAGGTCCACAAGGCCCTTAAAATTGTGTGTTTAGTCAGGATACCAAATTTTTTTAACATTCGATGGAATTTCAGACTCGTTTAAGGGGGTCATATTTTCTTTTTTTGGTGGATACTGGATTTATTTCCAGGGATTACATTCATATTGATATTATGGTTTTGAAATTTTATCATTTTTCACAATTTACTGTTATTTATAATCAAATATATAACAATATATACATATTTTTTTATATATTCAACCATAAAAATTTAATTTTATAAATAAATAATTAAACATATTTATATATAAAATATATTTTTTGATATAATATCCTCATCTAAATAAAAAATAATAACCATTTTATTTAAAAAACAAATTTATGAATATTTATATACATATACATACACAATTAATGTATATACAATATTTATTTTTAAATAAATATATTTGTGTGTGTATTGACAAACATATATATGTTTATCTACATATTCTAATATATGTATATAAATATTAATATATAACATATTTAAATATATATAAATATGTAATATAAATATATATATATATATTTATGTATCTATAAACACACACACACACAAAACCAATTTTATATGTGTATTTAATTAAATATATATATATATATATGGATAAAAAATGTAACATAAAATATATAAATATATAGATATATCATAAAATAAAAGACAAAACAATATAAGTGAGTGACAGATTCACAGGAACATGAAGAGGAGGTCTTAGGTTCGAAACCCAGCAAAGGTAAGGGGTGCAGGTGGAGGTGACAAGGTGTCTAGCGCTGATAAAGGGGGCGGGGGAGGCTAGCACTATTAGGGGGGGGGGGTTGAGCACTGATAAAAGGGGAACCCTCCAAACTATATATTTTTTTTTAAAAAAATTTACTTTTATTAGCGCTTTTTTAGCACTGACAAAAGGGACCCCCTTTTAATAGCTCCTTGATTATCAACGTTTTTTTAGTGCTGATAAAGTCTTTTTTAGTACTGATAAAACCATGTTTTGTGGTTGTGTACCATGAATTGTACATATCCACTAGTGAAAATAAAAGAAATAACTGATCTTAAATACTTCACATTAGGTTCAAATGATATCTGAGGCCATGGGGTGGTGGGTAATTTTTTTGGTGTTTATGGTCAAAATGAGGGATGGATATTGAAATACTTGTTTGTTGAATGTCAATCCAAAATTTATAACTCAGATTATCACTTTATCTCACATACAATGTTTGTTACCCCTGAGTAACTGATAATATCAAAACACACACAATGTATAATGAGACACAACTCACTTATATATAATGAGAAGACAAACATGTTAGTATCAACTCCAAAACCCCACAAAATAGATCTATAAGACAATATACCTCAAAAAGTACACATGTAACTAATGATTTAGAGAAACCTAGTGAAAGTAGGTCCTCTAAAAAAATCTACAACACCCTAACCCAAACCACCGAGTCCGAGCTAGAGAGTCACAACACCTCATGTATGCCTCCTTATATGCTAGATGCCGCCGAATAATAGTGAGGGTCTGGATGCCATCACTTGGTAGACTATACCTTCAATACCATATCCTTACACCAATAATATAATAAAAATAATAATAAATCAAAGTAAAAAAGTTTCATAAAATAATATCAATGGCACACATGTAAAATAATAAATAAATGAACATGATCCTTATGTCATAAGACAAACCAAAGTAATAGAGTACAAGATGATAAAATTAATAAAACGGTGGTATCCTCTAAATTACATCTGAGTACCACTCCCGACTCCATGATCATTAGCTCAACTATCTTCCCCAACCCCCTTAACCTTTCTTGGTTCTCTATACATGAAATCTACACGCACATACAAATTCTTTTATTGGGTGTGAATAAAAAACCAAATAGGACACCACCAATGCATCCTTAACATGTCGGAGTTGGTTTCCTAGGACCAATTTGCTTGTGATTCGATTAAATTCATATTAAATGCATTGAATATTAATAAAATATTTTATAAAATATTGTTCAATGTTTAGAATGACTCTTATGTAATAATGTAATAGAGTATTCATCATATTAATTAGGTCATATAAGTTCCTTGCTGTGATGAGAACCTTGAAGTGCTATGATGATGTTCTTAAATAATGTTCTACCATTGGATAATGTACTATGATGAGACACACAGTACATAGACAGATAGGTAGAGTACTCATAAACGGATGAAGATTCTATGGGATTTCTAATACCGATTGTAGTATCATAATATGATGTAGATGCTCAATATACAAGGGGGGGGTGAATTGTATCCTTTAAAAATTACTTTGGAACTTTTAAATTCGATATAAACCTTTCTATTGTTTAAAAAAGTTAAACAAGGTAAATTCACAAAACCTCTTGGTTCTACAAACTTGCTAGATTTCAGAAAATGGTTCTGGAAATAAAATTAGTTCTACAAACTTACTAGATTCCAGAAATATGGTTCCGGAAATGAAACTTAACAAAAGTTTACAAGGACAAAGATTTTACCTTAAATCATATAGAATATTACTTAATTAGAGTACAAGTGTAAGAAAGTATAAGATAGTCATATTTTCCTTTGCAATCTAATGCAATGGAAAACAAACTTGAAACAATCACAAGTAACATGTATAAAATATTTTAACCCAAAGTGTAGGGTATCCAACAACCTTGGATAAAGGTCCCTTGATTTATACTTTCAAGAAATTTTGTCTTACCCAAACCAAGGTAATCCCTTGATAAGAATATTAGAGTCTGTCTTTCTATCCCTATAAGCCCTCAAACTTCAAGGTAGTTGGCACCTCTGTCTTCCTTATCAAAGAAATCCTCAAACTTTAAGGTAGTCATCACCTCTGTGTTCCTATTACCGGAATCCCTCTAATGTACTCAGCAACATTCAGAGTCGCACAAAGCAATCTGAACAAGATGTTCAGTACGCACAAAGCATGAGAGTATCTCTCTCTCTAGAAATCACTTCAAAAACATGTGGTCTCTAGAGTTGTAGACTAGTAAATTATAGTGTTAAATGTTCATAAGTTGTGAGCTCGTTCAAATGAGCTCCTATTTATAGGCACATCTCCAATGGTCGGCTCCCTCCTCCAACAATCATATTTTTCCTTGAATCTCGGAGGGACTTGTATATGTGTCACTCAAACAACAATTAGTTAGAAACCAACTGTATGACATTGTTTCACAACTTTAACAAAGGTAAGAAAAATATGGTTGCTCAACAAAATCTAATTTTCCGGAATCTAAGGAAAATAAAATTCAGATTATAAAAACATTCAGATTCTATATTTCATGAAAATTAGGATTCTGTTTTTCAAGGAATTAGGAATCATAATTCTATAGATTTTGGAGTCTGAATTCTAAGGAATTTAGATTCTTAATTTTAAGGAATTCGGAACCCGAATTTTGAAGAATTAAGAACCTGAATTCTAAGGAATTCAGGGCCTGAATTCTAAGGAATTTAGAACCAAAATTTCATAGAATTCGGAATCCAAATTTTAGAGAATTCAGAATCCAAATTTCATTGAATTTGGAATCCGAATTTCATTGAATTCAGAATCTGAATTCCAGAGAATTTGGAGTCAAAATTTCAGAGAATTTAGAGTTTCAATTTCAGAGAATTCGGAACCTGAATTTCAGAGAATTCAGAGTCTGAATTTTAGAGAATTTGGAACCTAAATTCGGATCCTGAAAATTAAATACTCTATATCAAAGTATTTATAGAATTATGAGGTTTTAGATGTGAAACTGAATTTTACACTTAGGAATAAAAAGAGTTAGATTTAGAGAAACTAAAATATGAAAAATTAAAACAAGGTAAGGATAAATTTTCCTTGGGGAAGAAAAATTTTCCTTATTAATGAAAATAAAATTTCCGTTAAGATAGGATGTTTGTGATTTTCAAAACATTAAGGAATGGAAAAGTCATAAGAAAACCTTATTGACTCAATAACTTCTTCTCATGAAGTTCACACTTAGTAATCTCTGATACATGAGATTATGAGAACAAACTGCAAGCATGTGTAGTGGTCCTTAGACTTTAATATTATCATTAGTGCATGTCATGAATGACATACTTATATTTTCTAACAAAAATCATCATGCCAAATATTGGTGGGAAATAGGGTACATTGGGTGCGTCACTGATAAAATGTTATTAATGGATAAGTCTAGAAATGATCTATCACTTCCATGAATCTTTATTGAATGTAATATCTAAACCCTTTTATTGGAATAGAACTATCATCCTAAATTGTATGGCTGGAGTAATGATGAGTTTATTTCATATAGTCAATAAAATATGTATCGAGAAAATCGGTTGGTGACACAGATGTGTAGCCTTCGCGATGAGATATTGTGATTAAGTGATTAAATTACACAGTAAGCATTCGTATATGGTTTTCATCATTGAAACATTATGTTCTTTATCTTGGCTGACTTGACCTATTACTAGGCTGTAAACTTTAACTTTAAGAAAACCCACCTAATGCTAATGAGAAAGAATCATAGAGGGTCACACACTAAGTGTTACCGATGATCTTGAATAAATTCTATATAAATTGAATTAATAAAATAATATTATTCTCAAAACTGAAGTATAATTATTCAATCACAAATATTTATTGGTGAATAAAATATTTATTTATGAATAACATATTTATTTGAGTATTAAATAAATACTAAGGATTTCGAACGGAGCAAGACCGCTTCCAGTGATAGATATTTATTTACAAGCCGATAAATAATATTTATTACATGTTTGTGTTATTTAAAACCATAATAATAATAATAATAATAATAATAATATTTTTTCTTTGGGTCTTATTAAGAATTGATGATATTTTAAGGTCTGAGAAGAAATTAAAATATTTCTTAACCAAAACCATTGCTCTATAAAAAGTCATTTGTTGCTATTTTATAGGGTTAATAAAAAATTGAGGATTATTTCACATAAATAATTCTCTCTTGACTCCTCCATCACTCTCCCTCTTAATGAAAAGAAACATAATAGAGATTCCTTCAACACCAAATGACTAGCGATAAACACAAACTACACAATACCGTCGATTCTTCATGCTAGAACCTAAAGATTGACTAGCGTTTCTTGTAGATCAAAAGAGCACATATGGATCAATGATAGATGGATTATATCCTTGGATTCTTAAAGTGTAATGAAGACAATCCAAAATGGATATTTTAGATGATCAACATCCACATAGAAGAGAGATCCTAAGACAAGGTATTTTCTTTCCTCCAATTTAAATAAATTGATTGTAAATTTTACTTGCAAGATACTCTATCAGGATTTCAGGATTAGAATTATTAAAAGAAGTTTTAATATATCACCCACCATCACACGCTTATTCTGCATAAAGAACCTTCAAGTGGTATCATAGCGGTCATGTTTTAAATTTATAATTGTTTATTTGATTTTTGATCTATATGCAATCATCGTTAAATGTTTTCATTTGACATTATCTTTTCTTTAATGAAATATAAATTTACATATTATAGACATATTAATATTGTTAATTAATTATTTTATTTTCATAATGGTAAAGAAAAAATGAATATTGATTGAATATTCCATCCGTAATTGAAAATTCCTCCTGTAAATCTGGGTTACATTATGTTTAATTAGTGTCCATGCCATGTACCCATGTGCACTACACCTTGATGTATTGAGGGATACATGACACGTTGAGCAGATAATTATATGATATACATTTATTTCATACTGTGTGTAGACAGGGCCAACCTAGCACACAATATGTCGAATTAAATGGCATCTAGCTGCTATACATGCTATGTAGTCTGCACAGGTTACTAGCATAAATCACGCAATCCATGTGGTCATTATACAAGGTCAAATTGTGTGAGAAAGATAGCCTAGAGAATTTATGATATACATGAAATGTATGTGGTGTAAATTCCATGTAGTTCATCATTTCCTATGTCTAAAATACATGCCGATCTATTTAGTGAGAATAGAGAACACACGATATAAGAGATACATATCGTGCAGCTAGCTTGTATACATTGTGTGATCCCACCCATATACACATCGATGACCCATGTGACTATCTTAGACACATGACAAGTAGATACATGGTGTGTAGCTAGAATGTACATGCCCTATAGTCTAGTCTAGTCAAGTCAACATGATGAATCCCCAAGCGTGTTACCCAATTACATAAAAATAGAGGTACACTACATGTAGCCAGACAATACACACCATGTAGTCTCCAAATTAATGGTAGACTTAAAAAGTACATTAAATTAAAAATTACTGCATTAAAACCTTATTGTTTTGATTAGTACATTAAGTGTTTAACAATTTAATAAGGGGTTTAAATAATTTTATATGATTAATTAATTTATTATAATAAATATGCAACTATTGGTTCTACTGTTTATTTTCCATTAATGCCTTTTTGATGGTTATATCATAGAGGATTCATATGGTTATTAATATGAAAGATAATAAATTAATTAATGCAATATTTTTATCTGAATAATAAATAATGAATAATAAATTAATGTTAGCCATTTAGATTTGCACATATGTTGCATGTATGATTATTCATAAGCTTGACCAAGACTTGTGTATGTGTTGGATGTTTTAATTTAATTTATTGCATGAGTTTGTAATTATTTATTATTAAATTAAATATGAAGGATTTCAATTCATCCCTCTCACCATTATTATGTTTGACCTAAATGTCCCTTTTTATTTATGTAATCCCTAAAATTAATCCTTTAGTTCCCCTCACATGCATGTGAGTTATAAATACAGGTAATTAATGGAGTATCTCAAGGTGAATGGAGGCGATTTACGATGGAACCATTATGATGACAACTCAGGTGATACATAGGTGGACATGTGGAATGTTGTAGCTCATTTCAAGTCCAACACAATGAGTTATTTATTCTAGGTAATATGTTGATTTAATATATTCTCATTAAATAAACCATTAGATAAGATCGTGATCATCTCATCTAATTAATTATTTATATATGTGCATTATTTATTTTAAGAATGCAAGATTACAATCAATTAAATGAATAAATGTTCAAATATAGAATTTAAATAAATGGGTTATGTGTAAATGTTTTTTCCAATATCATTAATCAATTAAGTAACATCAACTTTATATTAACAAGACATGTAAAGAATGAAACATGATAAAATTTGAGCTTAATAAAAAAATTCCTCAACTAAATATTAAGTTATAATTCACCTTCAATTTCTTGATTAATAATGAAACAAATATAACTAAGTTTTTTTTTCAAAATAGTGTTCTAGTCAAAGAACAAAACACAAAAATTATTATATAAAAAAGGGGGTTATATAAGTCTAAAAGAAGGTATTTTGTTTACATCCCACAAATAAAGAGGAAGAAGCTTAGGGGGAAGATCATCTC
This sequence comes from Viscum album, assembly GCA_963277665.1. NCBI lineage: Eukaryota > Viridiplantae > Streptophyta > Magnoliopsida > Santalales > Viscaceae > Viscum > Viscum album. Next base: position 1,542,222,592 of record OY728153.1, on the reverse strand, counting down.
TCCAGGTAGTGTCCTTATCAACGCCCATGTTGGCAAGGTCATCCGCAACTATGTTTGCTTCCTGGTAAGCGTGCGTAGCAATGATGTTGATGTAAGAGAGAGAGTGTGTAGACATTCAATCCAGCATAAAGTGAGTTTCCAAGCCAGGTGGATGGTACCCTTGAATATTTCCTGTACGGTAGTGGAGGAGTCGCTTTCAATCCATATGTTGTTTCAGTTTTGCAGCTTGGCAAACGAGATCACATGAATGATGTTGAGTATCTCAACTTCTAAGGAGGTAGCCATACCACATGATCCATAAAAACAACTGAGAACATGATCCATATGATTCCTAAAGATGGCTCCACAACCCGCTGGGCTGGGGTTTCCTTTAGATGCACCGTCTACGTTGATTTTGATCCAACCTGTGGGGGGGGGGGCTGCCAAAAAACTTCAAGCATAAATTTAGGGAAAGGATAATTACCTAAAATCCCAAGACGTCGTAGGATCACCAAATCTCTGATTGATTTTCTACACTGATCTTTTTATATCGAGGCCGCCTCTTGGATAGCGATAAGAATTTTCATTTTTCCTGCATTAAGATTGAAAGAACTATTAGGAAAGGTATATTCATTCCTTCCATACCAGATCACATGCAGAAGCTCTATAATTGCGGCCATAAAGAGGTTCTTGATTTATTGAGAGTCATATTTCTCTAGACATTTTTGAATATGAGAGATTAGATAACTACAAAACAACCAGTTGAATTCAATGATGTCAAAAAATATAATGCCAAAGAGTAGTAGCCATATCAAAAGAAAGTAAAAGATGGTTAAGATCTTCATGATATTGGTTACACATACGACATTTAGAGCATAGGTTGATTCCAAAAGTTTGTAAACAGGAGTCAGTTGTAATTCTACTATGAGAAATATGCCAAACAATAGTAAATTTTAAAGGTTTAATCCAGGATTTGTTGATGTTGTTAATCCAGCTAAATTTGTTCATATCATTGGTGTATAAATGCTTGTAAAAGTTCTTCGAGTCAAGAATCCAATTATGGGAAGGTTCCAAGACCAGGAAATACTCATTAACAGAGAAGTGGTAATTCTCGACAATAGTTTTAATCTCTTTAGGAAGGGGGGTGTGTTGTATACACATGATGTCTTTAATGGTGTCATTAGTGTGCATAAGGAGATGTGAGGGAGAAATTAAGGAAATCAAGGTCTTTCCAGTCCAGTTATCTAGCCAAAAATTTAAATTTGAGTCTCTGTTGTCCAGCCATCTAGAGTTGGAAATAATGGAGTTAAATTTCCATTTTATAGATGGCCATATGGAAGATGTGAGATAAGTATGTGTGCTACTTTGGAGTTTTCCAAGGAAACGAGACCGGAGGAAGTCCGTGGAAGGTGATTTATTACAAATAATATTCCACGTGCGCTTCACCTGGAGGGCCTGGTTAAAGTTTGTGAGGTTTTTTATTCCAATGCCATCCTTTTCAATAGGTTTACAGCACGTGGACCAAGGTATGGTAACTAATTTCCTTTCCAGAGTGCTTCCCATCCAGACAAAGTTTTTAATGGAAATGTTGATGTGCTTTAAAAGACTAGCCATCCATTTATAGATCATCATTGAGTAGACTAGTTTAGAAAAAAATTGTGGATTTAATGAGGCAGATTCTCCCTTCCATTGAGAGATTTTTTCCTTTCCAAGAGGAATGGTGTCGAAGAGTTTGATCCACAATGGTAGAGAAATGAATCTCTTTGGGTCTACCCCAACAAATGGGAACCCTAAGATAGTTGAAAGGTAGAAAGACCTCCTTAATACCAAGCATATTTGTAATGATACTTTTCCGACCAGGGGGATAGTTTTTTCCAAATAAAATAAATGATTTCATCTAGTTGATATGTTGACCAGAGACTTCTTCATAGTGAGATATGATGGTTTTAAGGTTGCTTAGATTTCTTTTGTCTCCTTTTAGGAAAAGGATTATGTCATCAGCATATAGAAAATGGGAGGGGGCATTCACGCTTCTGGAACCAGGAATAGGCTTAATATTACCATTTCCAATATCTTTGGAGATGAGTATACTAAGGTAGTCTTCAGCGATAGAGAAAAGGATAGCCAATAGGGGGTCTCCTTGCCTGACCCCTTTAGAATAGTTGAAGTAAACTCTAGGTGTACCATTTAACAGAATAGAGATACGAGCGGAATTAAAAAGTGTGTTAATTTTGTTGATAATGGTTTCACTGAAACCAAAATTTCTAAGCACTTTAAAAATAAAGTTCCAGTCAATGGTATCAAAGGCTTTCATAATATCGAGTTTAATGGCCACATTCCCACCTCTGGTTTTCCTGTTCAACAGGTTAGTGGATTCAAAGGATAAACAAATACAATCTTGTATAGATCTGACTTTAATGAAACCAAATTGATTCCATGAAATAATTATATTGCTGATGTTGGTGATACGGTTGGAAATCAATTTGGTGATAATTTTAAATAGTGAGTTAATAAGGGCGATGGGTCTGAAATGATTTATTTCGCCAGAATTTTCAGATTTAGGAATTAGGACAAGGAATTGAGAGTTTAGACCATGAGGAAGAATGCCTTCAGAAAAGAAAGTTTTAACCATTCGGTAGACATCATCCTGAATGATGTTCCAATATTGCTGGTAGAACCCATTATTAAATCCATCTAGACCTAGGGCACTATCTGTGTTAAGAATAAATACAACATCTTTGATCTCATGATCCAGTGGGACTTTATTAAGGAGAATAAAGCCTGTAGTTAGTAAAGACCCACTGGCCTAAATACCTTCAAATATCTTGAACAACCCTTATTGGGGTTATGCGAAGGGGAATATGAATCATTGACCCTAGAATTTCCTAGAAACTAGAATTTCCTAGAAACTAGAATTTCTATGTTCAATGGTGAGGGATATTATGACTTGATTAAATGATTACAGAATTAATAAAATAAATTAATTTATTATTTCTCATATAATTTATAATCAAGAATAACTAATAAAAATATTCTCTTTTAATTCTAAAACAAAATGGTAATCTCATAATCCAAACCATATCTATGATCAATAAGGAGAAATGCAACCTCCTTATTGGTAGTAAAATATAGGAGTGGTTTAGTCACCTTTGAGTTATGCGACACCAAGGATAGAAATCTTACATCCTAGAATCCTCACAACTTGATCCACTTGCTATGGAGTAAAGTGATGAAGAGTTCCTTATCTATGAAAAAAATTTGAGTAACATAGTCAATGCTCAATGTTTGATGCTATCATCTATTTCTAGTGAACTCATGAAGTCTCATGAAAATAATAATGTATATAGCATGATTGAGCATCTCCATGGAATTGTTCAGGATAGAGCTAGACAAGAATAGTTTGAGATATCCAAGGATCGTTTTTAGTGAAATCTTGGAGAGGGTTCCCCATATGGGCCTCACATAGTAATGATTATTGTATACATTGAGCACCTAGAAGTTATAGGGTTTAAACTCCCTCAAGAACTAGGTATCGATCTCATTATTGTATTACTCCCTTAGATTTTCCCTATCTATGTTATAAAATTTAATATGTACAATAAGGATAAGTCCTTACAATATCTACTTACTATCCTTCTCCAAGTAGCTAAGGATATGAATCATGACATGGATTACGTCCTTATAGTGAACAAATGGAAAGTCCAAGTGAAAATTCAAAAGTTCAAGGATTCTTCACAATGACCTAACAAGAAGAGGAAGATCAAGGGTCAAGTAAGGGAATAAGATTCTATCTATTTTGAATGTTTAAAGTAGGGCCACTAGAAGAAAAATTGCACCCAACCAAAGAAGCAAGGGGAAGATTCAGGTGTGTTTGTTATCTATTGAAATTTATCTATTTCTACAAATTGGGCATTAGATACAGCTTTTGGGGATCACATATGTATTCAAATATAGGAACTAATTAGATTCAAAATGATTGAATGAGGGGAGGTAGATCTATGAGCATCCAACAAAGAATTTTTTTTCTTATAACTATTAGGGGCCACCACCTCATGTTTTTTTATCAGAATGGTATTTGTTTTGAAGGGTTGTTATTATTTTCCATATGTTATCAAAAATATTATTTTTTTATCCATACTTAATACAAATAGATTTATTTTCAAATTTGGGAATAAATTTTTCCTCTTTTAAAAGGATGAAATTTGTTATGGTAAGACACATTTAAATAATAGTCTTTATGTGTTATTTTACATGAACCAAGTAATGGAAATAGATAACGAAGTTACTTCACATGACTCATACCACACCAAAAATTGGTATCATCGGTTAGGTCATGTAAATAAAAAATTCATGACTAAATTAAATCAAGATGGATATTTATAATATTTTGAACTAAAACCACTTGGTGCGTGTCACACATTTTTACAAGAAAAAATGACCATAGATTCATTTGTTGGGAAAATTGAAAATGATAAAGATCTTTCTAAATTAGTTCATATTGATGTGTGTGTACCATTTCCTATTTAAGAAAGGGGTGGGTACTCATACTTCATAACTTTTATAGATGATTTTAGTAGATATGAGTATGTATTCTTAATGATGTATAATTCATATTCATTTGATTAATTCAAGGAATACATGAATAAATTTGTGAAACATATTGGTAAGAAGATTAATAAACTCAACTTAAACCATGGTGGAGAATATATAAATCAAGACATCATTGATTACTTACGGGTGTTCAGGATCATATCCCAACTCACTCCTCCTTATACACCTCAGTGGAATGATATAAGTGAAAGGAAGAACCAAAACTTGTTAGACATGGTGAGATTGATAATGAGTTATGTGACTCATCCATTATCCTTCTGTGGATATGCATTACAAACATAAATGTACATACTAAACCATGTACCAACAAAATCGATAAATGATATTGCATATGAATTTTGCAGTATAAGAAAAACTATGTTGTCGAATTTACATGTGTAGGAAAGAGAAGCATTTATTAAAACCTATTTAGGTAAAAAAACATTCACCTTGAAGAACAAAACACACCATTATTGGATACCCCATGGAAATAAGGGAATATTACCTATAGGAAACCTCAAAAAAATTTAATAGTTGAAAGACATTCCATATTCCTTGAGAAGGAGAACATCTCCAAAATAGATAGTGGGAGAGGGATATACATTGATGGAGTCAAGGATCAAGGTACATAAGAGTTTTTACATGAATAGATTCTACAAAGACCCATATAAGAAGAAACATTTTCAGAGACACATGTACTATGTAGGAGTACTAGATAGTTTAGAGAACCCAAACAGTATGGTTTTCTAGTCACTAAGGATGGTGACTTGTTATTTTTTTGATTATAATGATCCCCTAACGTATACATTAGTATTATGTGGCACAAATGTTTCCAAGTGTCAAGAAGCAATGAATTATAAAATGGATTTCATGTACCAAAATGAAGTCTAGATTTTGGTAGATTCTCTAGTTGATGTAATGTGTGTTAATTAAAAATGGGTAATCATGAATAAAATGAACATGGAAAGACAATTTAGTACCTATAATATGTGACTTATTGAAAAAGTGTTTAAATAATGTCATGGAATTGAATATGACGAAATCTTTTCACCAATTGCAATGCTGGATTCCATCATAATTCTATATGAAATTATGGATTAACATGATTTTGAGATTTTTAAAATGGATTTCAAAACAATGTTATTTAATGTGAACCTTCAAGAAGATGTCTAAATGATAAAACATGAATGGTTTGTGACTCCAAAGTATGCCAACCATATAAAAAAATTTCAAAAATCCATTTATAGATTAAGAAAGAATCTATGTCATGGAACATTCATTTTGATGAATCCATAATGGAATTTCATTTCATAAAGAATGAGTGTGAGCCTTGTGCCTAAAAATGGTTTAGTGGGAGTGAGGTCTAACTATTAATAGAATATATTGATGAAATATTACTCATTAGAAGTTAAATACCAGTATTACAATCTGTTGAGGAGTGGTTGAATAAATATTTCACTATGACGGACTTGGGTGAGGAAATATATATCATTGGGATCAAGATCCATTATGTTAAATCCAAGAGGCAACTAGGACGAAGGAAAAGTACATACATTGACAAGATATCAAAGAGATTCAGTATAGAACAACCCAAGAGGGTATTATTTCAAGTGTCACATGAAATTCATCTTTCTTGAAAAATGCGTCCTCAGACACATGAGGAAAGAAATAGAATGGAAATTATTCCATATGAATCAGATATTGGGTCATTGATATATGATATTCTATGTTCTAGGTGATATTTCCCCAACACATTAAGTGTGGTAGGTAGATATCAAGCTGAACTAGGTGACCATAATTAGATGACAATCAAGACTGTACTTAAGTATCTAAGGCATACTAAGGACATGTTCTCAGTTTATGGAGGAGATGAGGAACTAGTAATCTTAGGATATACAAATTATAGTTTCCAAATTGATCAAGATAACATGAATTCCCAAATGGGATACATATTCACTTTGAATGGAGGTGATGTGATATGGAAGAGCTCAAATCAGGCCATGTTCAAATATTCAATAGTAGTTTATGAGTATATTGTATCTTCTTAGGTAGCTAAATAAGTTGTATGTTTTAAAAAATTCATCCAAGAGTTTGGAATGGTACCTACGAGTAAATATCCTATCACACTATATTGTGATAATATGAAAGTGGTGGATCTTGCAAAAGAGACAAGGTCACATCGGCAGATGAATCACAAACTTTCTAAGTATCTTCTCTTGAGGGGTTTTCTAAAAAATGTGAGGATATAGTGAGCTATATTTCCATGGAAGATAACATGGAAGACCTCTTTAAAAAATCCTTGAATTCACAGAAACATGATTATCATGCGAGTTTAAGTAGACTAATAGTCATTGGTTGTTGTATTTTGTCTAAGTAGAGTTTATTGGAGTTGGTTCCCTAGGACCAACCATTTTTACATTGATTACATGAATATTCTATGTATTGGATATTAATAAAACATTTCATTAAATATTTTTTATTGGTCTATATGAATAATATTTAATAATTTCCAAGATTATTTGTCAATTGATAAGGTCATACTAGTTCCCCTTTTTGATGAGAACCTTGAAGGGCTATGATGATATTCTTACATAATGTTCTATAGTTAGATAAAATACCATGATGGGACACATAATTCATAGACTGTTAGGTGAAATTACTAATAGGTAGATTAGGATTCTTCTCACAAAGTTAAAACTTAGTAATCTCCCAGATGAGAGATTACAAGAACCGCCCCACCAGTAAGAGTTCTGCATGTTTTGGAGTCATCAAATATTTCTATCTGTGAGCATGTGTAATGGTAATTAAACATTAAGTATATAATTAATTCATTTCACGACTCACACACTTAGTTTTGTTGATGAAAACCATAATGCCATATGTTTACTGGAAGTTTGTTACATTGGGTGCATCATGAATGACATGTTATTAATGGATAAGTCCAAGAATGATTTTCCCCTTATATCTTTATGGAAGATGATATCTTGGCCCTTTTATTAGAATATAACCATCACCCTAAATTCCATGGACATGGTGGAATGATGAGTTTATTTACGATAGTCAATAACAGACGTATCGAGTATATAAGTTAGTGACACATATGTGAAACCTACTTAATGAGATATTATGATAAAGGGATTATATTACATAGTACATGTTAATATGTGATTTTCATGATTTTGAAATTAAGTTCTTTACCTTAGGTTACTTGACTCATTTCTAGACTGTAATCTTAGACTTTAGACAAACCTACCTAATACCAATAAGAAATAACCTTTGAGGGTCACACATTAAGTGTTTCTGATGATCTTTATTAAATTTTTATAGAATTAAATTAATAGAATAGAAATTATTATCAGGACTATTGAATAATTTTATCTATCACAAATATTTATTAGGGAATAAAATATTTATTTATGAATAAAATATTTATCTATGTATTCAATAAATTCTGATGAGTTCTAATGGAAAAAAGACCACATCTGATGTTGGATATTTTTTTACAATCCAGTAAATAATATTTATCGCATGCATGTGTTGGCGAGAACCATAGTAGTAGTAATAATAATAATAATAATAATAATATTTTGTGGCATGGAGATTATTAAGAATATAATATTATTTTAAGTGTTGAAAAGGAATTAAAATATTTATTAACCTAAACCCTATATCTTTAAATAGTCTTTTAGGGATATTTTGTAGGGTTAATAGAAAATAAAGAATTGTTGTTCACAATGAATTCTCTCTTTACCCATATTTCTCTCTACCTATAAATAATGGGAAATGAAAGAAAGATTCCTTCAATACTAAATGATTAATGATCAATATAAATAATGAAAGACAATTGATTCACTACACTAGCACCTGAAGATTGATTGGAATTTCTTGGAGATCAAAGGATCATGTGTGGATCACCGTTAGAGGGATTATATCCTTGGATCCTCAATACACAATAAAGGTGATCCAAAATGGAGTTTTATGATAATGAACATTCACATAATAGAAAGACCCTAATCCAAGGTATTTTATTTCTTTCGATATAAATAAATTGATTTTAAAAATAACATACGATTTCCTATATTGGGGTTTTAGGAATTGAAATATTAAATGAAATTTTAATATATCTCCCACCACCACATGCTTCTGCTGCGCCAAAAACCTTCATAACAAAAATTTAAATTTATGAAAGGTGTATTCCATGATAAAAATAAATATTCAAAAAATAAAATAAAAATCATATACTGACCACCCATGTCTTAAAGAAGATACCACAATCCCTGAATGTAACTACTTTGGATTCATATTTGAAGGATGGTCAAGATGTCAAAAGTAATCAAGAACTGGACACATGGTTGTTGATATGTTACTCGGTATCCTCAAGGCAATGAGTCTTGAGTAAGTCCACAAGGTCGACTAGTGAACTAGAACTCTATATCCATAAGGTATCTAGTTTTAGTTTCAGCCACATGGTTGTCATGCTCTTACACTATATAAGGTCTCACTATCACCATCTTTAAACATCGCATAAACTCCCCCTATAATGAGTAATCATACCATGATGACCACCTATCATGAATCCAAGAACAACTTCCAATAGTATTGTAACTCCAATAATAGTGAAAATAAAAATTAGAAATAAACATCACATCATCATGAGTATATAGTAGCAAACATATAATTTTTTTTGATCAATGTCAAGTATGATACTAAGATTCTCTAATAATAATCATGATGATAAGGATTTTATATGGGTATCATGACAATGTACACAACCACAAGAAATCACTATTATACATGAAAAAAAATCCATGCCAACACATCATGAATCAATGAAACAAGAGTATACAATGACCTCAAATGATAAGGAACTTCATACCTCAAGGATATTAATGAAGAATTCCAAGGTTCATTAAAGGACCATAGAACAAACCGCATTACACATCCACATAAAATGATCTCACACATCATGGATGTATAATTCGATATGGGTTCATCAATAAAAGGTTTTGAAAGAGGCTTAAGAAGATTCTAATTAAAAAAGTTCATTCTAGAATCCCATACCTTAAGGATTCCACCAATAGAATAAATTCCAAGGTATGTAAAAGGAAGTGATTCCAAATCACTAGATCCATTTTCAATCGATGAATGGATCAATAAATCATAATCAATTCTATAAGAGATACCCGAGTCTATCCAATGGACATCAATCCATCAACAATTTGTCAATGGAAAATATATTCAAGATGAAGAGAATTATGAGATGATCAATTAATGATGACATACCAAGAAACATCCACTATTCTTGAGAGATCTATCTCTGTTCAAGAGGGGTTATCATTGAAATGTTGAATCTTCAACCAATATACCTGGAAATCATCTAATTATTAAGATTATTTCATCAATATATCATAAATAATAGGTCTAGAAGGATGATTCAAAAATACATACTTATAAAACATTCATTTTCAATGGTAGATCTCGATTCTATCAAGAAACTTTGTTAATAAGATGGATCCCCCACTGATATACAAATAAATAGATAATTTCATTGAATATTTATAGAAATCAAAGATCCAATATAGATTCATGATCATATCATAAATATGAAGAAGGATTTGTAATAGATCTAAGGAATAATCAATGATAAAATTCACCAGATCATTATAAACTTTAAGAAACTAAGTGATATAAATGGGATCAACCAAGAATTAAGAGGGGAGATATTACATTCAGAATGGGGCCTCAGGATGAGAAGTGGGAAAAAATGGAAGAAATTGTTATTCAAAACATGTGTGATGAATTAATTTCTACCTCAGATTGGGACCACTGGATACTCGTTGGATATCTGGTGAGCTACTGGCATGCACCAACATGTTGGTGGGGTCTGAATAACCCTGTAGAACCAATGGAATCCAACCATCTGGCTGATGGTTTCCACCAGCTAGTTGGTGGCAACCATCTAGCCAACAACTACCAAGCCCTTCCCATACATCTTAATCATTCAAAATCCAGACCCTTAGCCACGTAAAATTGACCCCTAAACAACCCATAATTGGGTATATGTAAAAGAAAAGGTTAATTTATAAACATTAACATATCATACATCAAAAAACAAGTGTGGATATAATAATTATACCCCTCTATTGAATTCTAATTCTCGATAAGTACCTTAAAAGGTTCTTCTTAGAAAATTTAGGTAATTAATCGTGAAAATTATCCTATGGATCCCAAGTCTCATCCTAGATATATCCATGATGCCATTGAATCTAAATTATCTACACTATCTTCCTTCGAATTACTTTCTTTCTCTAGTATACAATCTACATCGGGTGCTCCAAATATGCTATATTGACTCCCTCTCAACATCCTCATAGTTGATGACATGCGTATGATTAATCATGTACCTCCAGAGATGAGAAATAAGAAACACATCATGCATACCCTGATAGAGAGAAGGATGATCAATATGGTGTGCCATTATCATAATCCACTTAGTGATCTCAAAGGGTATAACATAGAAAGACACCAGCTTCCATTTCTTACTTAAATATCAGTGTCCTAACCCATGAGTCACTCTCATAAAAACATGATTGACTATAGAAAACTCCCATGTTATACTCCTATGGTTGACATAAAACTTTTTCGTATTTTTAGATATGGTAAAACAATTATAAATCAATGTTAATCTCTTAGAGGTCTATTATACCAAGATGGGCCCCATAAATGCTACATCACCATCCTTTAAAAAATAAATCAGTGAACAAAATGACCTACCATAAGAAGAATCATAATGTCCCATATAAATAAAATCCTGGAAAATATTATTGTATTAAAACTCAACCTAGTATATGTGATCATCTCAAGCCCCATTGTAGTCTGGGGAAGAAGACCAAATCATTTCCTGCAATATATGATTCATGAACTCCGACAGTCCGTCTTCCTGGGGATGGTACATTGTGCTAAATCTCAATAGAGTCCATCAATACTTCTACAAGACCCAACAAAACATGAAATAAAACATGCATCTCTTTCAGATACAATGTCCTGGGTAATTCCATGTAAGCATACAATCTCACAGACAAAAAACTCTTCCATATCGCCTATTAAGTGAGTCTCATGGATCGTTAAGAAATGGAAACCTTCATTTACTAATAAAAAATCTCCCAGATAGTGTCACGACTCCTCAGGGTCTTGGTAAACCCCATCTCAAAGTCCATCATGATGTCCCCCCATTTCTACATGGGTAATTGAAGTGGCTGGATATAACCGTGTGGACCCTAGTGCATGGAAATAATCCTTTGGCAGACAAGGAATTAGGAAACACATCCAACAATGTCCCACTTCATACATAACTAACATGACTACCGCCTGAAGTCAGGGTATATATTTTTCACCCCAAGACATACTTCCCACTTTGAGGTATGGATGTAGCTCATCATTTTCTCCCTCATGTAAGAAAATACCAAAACTCTTTCATGAACAAGGATCTCATTGTTGTTTTCCAACTACCACTCAGGTATCAGGTCACCTCCAGCTATCTATTCTCATATTATATTATACTCTAGATCAGTATTCTATCCAAACTTTACCTAGTCTACTAAATAACATGAAACCAAAAATGGATCACATGAAATCAATCCCTAGACCACATAAGTATCCATTGTCAAGTCCGTAGACAATATTATCATGCACCATTGCTCCTTTAAAGGTTGTTCACCAAGATCCCGATATACCTATGTATTATTTCTAAGATCATCTAAAAATATTTTACCTTTTCCTAGTTCATAGTCCATTTCGAATTTGAACATCTACAAGTTCTCTACCTAAAACCTCTTCCTCAAGTTGTGGTCCCGATGTGTGATGATATTTTGGTGTCCTTTATGGTCAATGTAGACGAAAAACCTTCCACTAAAGAGATAGTGTCTCCAACACTTCAAAGACTATACCACGACATCTATATCTATGTCATGGGTAGGATAGCTCCTATCATGGGGTTACATCTAACATAACCCATAAGATACTACCCACTCCCTATGAATTATTAGTACATCAAAACCAACACCTGATGGATCATAATATACAAAATAACTGATTCATATCTCAGGATGTATCAATACTAGATTCTTATTCAACCTCCCATTTATATCAATAAAGGAATCTTCTCTATGGTCTTAACACCAGAACTTCACTCTCTTATTCATGCATGTAGTCATGGGTGTTGATAGATAGAATAATTACTCAATAAAACATTGATAGTGTCATACTAAACATATAAATATAATGATATCAAACACATTTTGGGGATGTTTCATAGACATCAATTCCTCGACTCTATCTTGGTCCATGGATATACCTATCTTAGACAACACATGCCCCACAAATTTCACCTCCTTAATCCAAATGTTTCATTTTTATAACTTGGTATAAATATAATGTTCTCAATTCATACATTGGAATTTCTTGACATGTTTAGCATGTTGTTTTGGGGTTAGTGAGTAGATGAGTATGTCATCATTGAACACCATATTGAATGAGTCATGATATGGGTGGAATATATTATTCATGAGATTTCATCAAAAATACCATTACATTCATTAGTCACAACAACATCACAATGTACTCATATATACTTTACTTTATCCAAAATGTCATCTTAAGTATGTCATCTACTCTAACCTAAGACTAGTGATATACTGATCAGATATCTATCTCGGGGAACCACTGAGTTCCCCATAACTGATAAAAGAAACTGTCACTCTTGGAAAAAAGGATATATATTATTTATTATCACTTGATTCAGATTTTGGTAATATATACATAGTCAAATACTACCATCTACCTTCTTAGAGAATAAGACAACTTTACCCCACAGTGAAGTACTCATCTTGATAAAACCCTTTTTCTCTATGACCTAAAGCTTTATCTTGAACTCCTTTAACTCAACTGGTGCCATATAATAAGGGGTTTTTGAAATGGGCTACACAATTGGTATTATATTTATCTCAAATTCAACTCCTATATAAATGTGAAGTTCTATGAAATCATATGGTAAGATGTCCTGATAGAGATCAACAACTGGTGGAAAAGATGAGGGGGATTCCACTGATCCTACCAATATAGCCAAACCTCATTCTCTTTCCAAGATGAATCAAGTCTGGACTAACTCTACCTACTCCTAGTTCCCATATTCTAGTATTCACATAATTATATCCCTTGGGAGAAGTAAAGGATACTCATCATTGATAGTAGTCAATGTGGGATTAAAAGCAGATCAGATGGTCCATGATGAAAATCACATTGAATATCATCATCTCCAGAATCATGAAGCCCCAAAGGTGTCTGTAACTAGTATTGACTATAGGATAATATGGGAATCACTAAATATGGGTTCCACTATTATGTCAAATGGTTTATCAGGTGAAAAAAACTCAAAATACAACATGACTGGTAAGGCAGGTCCATTAAAGACATGTGCAGATATAAAGGAATAAGAATCACCAGTATCAAAGAAAGTTGTAGATAATATAGAAGTGATCAAGACCATAATATATCTAAAGTTATACTATCTCTCTCCACTATATGTTGGAGTCTAGTCTAGTTCATAAACATGGCTTACCTTATCTCAATGAATGAATCCTTGAGATGTATAACCCAACTTATTCGACATTTTCTAGGTCTATTTTTGAGGGCCCCAGTTGAATCCCAAGGTCATAGATCATGTCAATCCAACACCCCTGTGGGAACTTAACATCATAGCTCTAGAGAAAACTGTAGATGATTCCCCATCTTTATGCATTGTCAATATAATATCTGAGGTGTTGTGTATAACATGGGATATTGATTGACCCTACCATAGTTGAAGCACTATGAAAATCCACATGATAGAGATGAATAATCCATACTCTAATCCACCTTTATACCAAAACCCATTTGAATATCCCTATTTTTCCTCTTCCAACTACCAGAAGTGGTACTTATAAGAGTAGTTAGTGGTCCACCTACCTGAGGACTTAAGGGTGAAAAAACCAATCGATCAATCCTCATTTAGTCCCTTCTTAATAGTTAGGTTCTTAAGTAGAACCTCAGGGTATTCCATTGGATCAATGGTCTTAAACTATTTACATATGTCTATATGAATATGGATCTCAAACTTCTTGGTCATATATGTATCATTCCAAACTAAGAGAGGATTAATGATAAATAGCTTAGTGAAATTAGTGGAGTATGATGAAACCATCATGGACCTCTATTGTAGCTCTATGAGCTCCTCTACCCAATATGGATTTAGTGTGTTGGGAAATAATTATCAAAAGAATATATCCTTTAAGGTCTCCTAGGCGAGACCTCCATTCCTTTAATCCGGACCAATGAAGCCCCACCATTACATGGAGGGTCCCTATAACATGAATTCTTATATTTTCACATTCTTTTACTTAGATTTCGTAATGTTGTTAATGAAACACTTGATGATGTCTATCCAGTCCTCTATATCTTATAACCCTCTTATGAACTGAAAGGATGGTGGATACTAGATCTAATAGTCTCTAGGATAGTCAACCATAGACCTCAACATCCCTCCACCTTGGGCAGGAACAAGAAGAAGGAACCCTAGATAAGGTGGCCCCACTGCCTACACTACTAGAGAAGGTGTAGGATCATACTCTAGTGTACCCTTCAGTACCACTATTTTTGGAACATGATAATCCTTCTTAGAATGTTCATCGCAACCCATGCCAGAAGGAGGTCCTATCATTCTCCTTCAGAGTGGTATCTTTTGAAACAGAAAGAAAATACTTAGAAAAACCAGATTCGTTAGGATAAACCATAGCCAGTCCATGGGATCAAAAAATGGATCTCCAAAGAGTCTACCCACAACCCAGGGTATAACCTTTATTAAATAACTATGATATCCATCCCTAAACACAAGTCACATTCATATATATAAAAAATTATAATAGTATTATCAAGTTAAACTAATAAATGCTAGCATATATATCACAATAGCTTGAAAACAGATATATCATTGTGTTTCCAAATATTTTTCCAGGACCACCACCCACATTTTAATGTGCTCTGGAATTCTTGTTACCTTGTATTCCTACTTTCCAACATTGGTCTGCTTTCATCACTTTCATCAGTGATGTATACTCCTTAATCAAAATCGAATGATGGTTTATCGGTTACTTCTTCCATGGATTATTCTTAGAAACTCATTGCTAAATCTGGGTCTCACTCATAGAGTCAATTCATGTTTTTTGGAACTCATTCCTAGCGATATATCTTTGTGGAAATCAGTTAATTACATTGATTTTGTCTTGAAATTCTGGTTTATCTTGACAGGGAAGCAACCTTAGGTCAGGAGAGTAGTCACGTTTGGAATCCCTAACATGTCTGGACCCTGGTAACATTGATCACTTGTATTATTCCTATTGGGAGGGAATCTCAAAGAGGAATATTAGTCGTTGAACCCAAGGCATCCCTTATCAATCATAAGGTATTTAACACTGAAGGCGTATATCTTCCAATCCTTTCACATCAGGCATACCATGTTTTTCTAGTGGTATGTATTTGGGGTCCAAAGTTTAACATTTTATAGAGACATAGTTGATCGATCAAAACTCCCCATGGATATGGATCAAAAAGGTGCATTCCTTAGAGGGAAGATGTAACACTTGGAATTTTACCAATAGATGGATCATAATGTCTCATGGAGGAGGATCTGGGAGGCATATCCCATAAAGGGAAGATGTCACACCATGAAGGTTAATTGAAACACCCTTTTGGGAGGATCAGAGAGGTTGATACCTAGGATGGATCACCTTGGATTACCATTGGTTAGGATTGAACCTCTAAGAGGCGTCCCATATACCCTATTCAGAAGACAGGTATCAAAACCCGCATAGTTCGATGTCGTGTTTTAAATTTGTGTGGCAGGATCAGTCCATGATTTTTAACATCACATGGTAAGGATTCCCATGATGAGAAGGGAGAGTCAACAATGGATGGTCTGTGGCTTACTCATTATACTAACTGAGGGACCTGGAGGATATATGGACTCCTAGGTGAGGGGAATGATCTTATTGTGGATGTGGCCTATAGAAAATCAAGATTAATGTGGATGTGGATATTGGGTTTGGACCTTAGGGAGGGTTCCTATATATCTATGTTAATTGGGAATAAAATCTCACATAGTTCGGAATGGACTAGTTCTTAAACCCAAGGAGGATTCCCAAATGATCATGTGGTTGGAGATTACATATAAAAGTTCCTATAGGGTGAGTATGGTTGGGGATAATGTGTGGAAGTAGCCCATTTTAATGGAGGTTGGGTCTTACAGCTATAGACAAGGCCCATAGGTGGTGATGGAGAGGATTTAATGACCACCACTAACCTCTCACACCACGTGAGTCATGCCCTGTGTGAGAAACAAGTGTAATTAATAAACATAATACTCATGGTGTGATGGAAGAATCAATGAGATATAGTTTAGGGCTTTTTCTTCAATGCTTCCATAAGAGGATCACATTCCATATGACAAGGATGTCATTCCATGTGACAAGAATCTCATTCCCTCTGAGTCATACGTGGAGCATCCAATGCTTGTCACACACGGTAAGTGGGGATTATGAATCTAGGAAACCTGATGCAAGAGGATCACTCGGTAGTGAGGGAGATAGTGGCATCCCATGATGAACATACATGGGGTATCCCATGTTCATGACATAGGGTAAATACATAGTTTAATGTCATGTGTTGAGTACGTTGGGACTAGGAAGTTTAGAATCATGTAGCTCAGATGTGGGGGACTCACTGCTCACCCCTTGGGATTATGTGACCACCTATCATGTTCCTTTATGTGGGGCATGGATTTGGAAATTCTAGGGTGTAGAGATATGGAGGAGTGATCAATAGAAATGTCTATGTTAGTGTGCCTATGCTGATAAGAAAATGGACTTAGAGTACATATGCTGAGAAGAAATAGGTAGGTGGGAGTCTCAAGCTACAAATGAAGTGGAGTGGGCCATATGAATGGGTGGCATAGGTCATATGGGGACTCAAGGTGTAGCTGATCTAATCCTAGATTGGTGTGGGGGAATGAGGAACTCAACCTTTGCGAAGAGGTGTCGATAGAAGGGAGGAAACTTAGAGAGGACCAAGAGAGGGATTTTATAAATCTTAGGGCCCTAGAGAGAGGTTCTTCATGAATCTAAGGCACTTCACAGAGGCTAGGGGATTCACAAAGGATTTTTATTTATGAAAAAAGGTGACCCTACCTTCAGACGATATCCTAGTTTATGATAGGAGTGATTTACAAAGTCTTAATGCTTCACGATTCCTTAGGAGCCTCTGAGGTCCTTCATCCTTCAAAAAGGGTGTAGTCTTTCATGAAAGACATATCCACATAGGGTGGAGGCTTCTAAGAACATATGAAAGTGATTTTAATGAATCCCAACTACCTTGGATGATCTAATTTGGGTTTGTTCACAATGCTTAGGAGGTTCCAAAATTGGGAGAAATTGGGAAGCTAAAAGGTTGGGAAACCATCCCTGGAATAGAAAACTGAATATTTATTTAAAGGTAATGGGTTTCTTGAATTTCGGAGAAATTTATTGAATAAATTTTGGGCTTCAAAAATGGTCATGGCTCAATCAAACTCATGAAGACACCTTCAACATTTCACACGGTTGTTAATTACTCTATGACTCTGAATATCATTGCGTAGATAGTTAGTGTCAATCCTTTAGGTTCTCGTGAAGGGACACCACATACAAGGAGATTCATGAGATTGGACTATTCGAGAAGGATCAAGGATTCATGAAACCAACTATTTAGAGGTATTTTTGTTCCTTTTTGGCTTAGATTTTCTCTAAAGCTAGAATGAACTCCTCGACCCTTACTGTGGCACACATATTTCAACACTTGAAAATTCCACCTTAGTATGGGAGAATACGGGGAAAATTTGGGTCATATTTTGAGGAATAACCACTAAAATTTAACAACATGACTCTCAATGGCAAATAATGATAAAAATTCTATGTGTAGTGGCATCTTGCCTAAAGGAAATCATGAAGCCCTAGTGACCGTACCCATATAAAGAGTAAGGGTTCAAAGGAACCAAACCTTCATGCGAAGAAAATATTTGTATATATTTTCATGAATCTATTCATCCCCGTGAATGCACTCCATGAATTTTATTTTTACATACCATACTTTTGGACTTTTTCTCTACGAACATTGCTTAGAGAACCAAACACCGAAAACCGGATCTTCATGAAGAGATCCCTACAACCCAAAGACCTGAGAACTAGACTCTGTGAATAAGATTTAGGAATGACCATTGTGAACTAGGGTCATAAAAAACCTATGTATTGAATCTAATGGCTACTCATGAATTCAACACATATGTTGCTCGGAGGGAAGAAATGGAAGACAACATCATGATTAGGGAATGCATTCAAAGTGCCTCAGATCATGAATTATAGCTCTAACTGCTGTTAGAGGATAAAATGAATACTCTGAGTAAAAATATTATTCTTTATTGATTCAAATTTAGATACTATGTCTTCATCCTGGCGGCAAGTAGGGATGATCCAACATACTCGTTTATGGGCATACTAGGGTAATAATAGTTTCACAGTGCTAATGGATTCCATAACAGGAAAGACCAAACATCCATCATAATATACTACCTCTAACACCACATAAATATTATGGATGGGGAGAAGTTGAAGGATGATGCATCCATTATATAGTATCAGATGATCATCAAGTTAGGTTTTAGAGATCCACTCAAGGGATAGAATGATAATTCGAATTTTCACTAGGGTAGAATATTTATGGTTGAGTGGCCTTGGGATTACTGGGTATGTGTCTAATGCACTAAATTCTAGGAAGAGATGATGTGGGTAAGACTTTATGAAGTAACATGGGCTTCAGAATTCTATGTTTATCGGCTATAGGATATCATGCTTGAGCTGCTGCGAAGATGGTTACTAGGGACCAATACATTCCATTTACATCATAGGGAGGTCAGTGTCACTGTATGAGACCTTAAAAAAATCACCAAGATCCTGATATTGGGGGAGATGTATGATGAATTTCTCCTAAAAAATAACATATGGGGAGACCAAGAGCGGTTATCGACTCTGGAGAATTCACTAATGGATTTGGTGCAGAATACTATTGAAGTGAAGCTGGGGATGAGGGATGTTCCCTTTAAGTAGTGGTTCAAATATTTCTTGAATGAACCAGAAACAGAACCAACTGAATGAGAGGAGGCATAAGATAAGTTTTTGAATAGTTCTATCACATTTTCTGGGGGATACCAAAGGGGAAAAGAGGGATCCTTCTAGTATATTATGGAGGAAAATCAGTGGAAGCTATGGGGATACAGTTTCAAGAATGAGGATCAACCCATAGTCAATCTGGAATAATTCATTGCAAAACTCATTTTTGGGTGGATTCTCCTAGTGAGTGTTGCACACATGGAAGTTCAGACTAGAAACCTTATAATGGTGGAAATGCTAGTGATAGTTCAGCGTGTCAAACTTACTATCCCAATACAGGAGAAGTTATACAAGGTACTTCAGCATGTCAACAAAGAGAAGATACCACTACATGTGTGTGGGACTTTTAAAATTTTTTATAGTTATGTGGATGCACACGTGAGAGGTTATGAGTATCCAAACCCCATTTCAACTAAAACAAAAAACTTTTGGCTAGAGTATAAGGCCCCAACCTTAAAGATTACTTAATATTGAATTAAATGAATAATTCACATTGAGGATCTTTTCAGGTTTAGAGTTTTAGAGAATTAGGACATAACTATTACATCTCAAAGGATTACAAAGTAGACACTTCTACTAAGTTTCCATAAAATAAAAACTCTTAAAAAACATGTCTAGTTCAATGTTTTAGATAGCATGACTTTTCCTTGATCCCATCCTTGACCCTATTCCACTTTAAGTCCTGTGAAAAACATGTCAAAAACTTGGGGTGAGCATAAAAATCTCAGTAAGGGAAACACAAAGAATGAAAACTGTTAGTTTTTCAAAACAACACGTAAACCATTTATATTTTATCAACGTAATACTTTTCACCTTTATGAAGTAGTAAAAACTCTTTACTGGATAAAAGATCAATACTTACCCTTTTTAACCAAAATATTACCATAAAACCCATATAATGAACACATAACATATGAAGGTAACTTGGGACATAAACATACTTAAATAGAATAACCATACGGTCGACTTCCACACATATCACTTAATGGAATAGCCATAAGGCCGACTTCCATACCCAATGCATTGGAGGTTATAACGTAACCACCCGTCCTGGTATTCACGGCACCACCCATCATATGGTTTATCATGTAACCACCCGTCAAATTTCCAAGTACCATTATAAAATTATAACACATAAAACCAATATAAATGAATGATAACATTTCCACATTTCAATCACAATATATCATTTAAATGTATTGACAAAATAGAATCCTTTATCAACACCATTTTCAATACCAAATTACATAAAAGAGTATATGGTATTTATTTTATTTTAAAAACATTACGTCTTGTTGAGGAAGCCAAAGATCAAATAATACTCGCGGCGGTAGAAAAGGTCGTTGTCACCGCGTACGTTAAAAGAAACATTCCTTTTTGTCGTTTAGTAAAACGCTTCGTAGAAAAAGATTCCTTTTGTATAAAATTAAAATTAAAAGTTGTTTATAAACCATATAAAAGATAGTTGTGTATAAAACTAAATATGCCTCAATGAAATGAGATTGAGATGAAGTCCCTTACCTCGGGTCCGACTTGAATCGATCGTTCTTTAACATCCTAAATAATAAACTTGAGTTAATTTCTACTTGCATAAGAACCTTTTTCAAGTTCATTATTCCTTTTATGTCACTTATTTCCATGTTATAAACATTATGTAATCATTTAAGTTAATAATTTTTGTTTCGTCGATATTTTGTTCTCAAGTCGAAAGTGGACTTCTTACAATTACATGTTGTTCGTGTGGTTAAAGGTTCATTATATCCAGAATGATATTCATGACTTGGATATCTTATATATCATATATATCCAGCATATACATGTATTTATAATATTACATAATCATTTATAGGTAAGAAATGAAATGCAGCATTCATGGAGACGGTAAGCCGTACGTACGCATGAACGCTACTTTCATTTCTATGTCATATTAATGGAATTAAAAATAAATGATAGATATGTATATTTTAATTCCAGAATTATATTAATAATTTACATGTAACATAATTAATATATATCCATTATATATATGTACTTATAATAGTACATTACATTTGGGGATAAAAAATGAAATGCACCGTTCATGGAGACGGTAAGCCGTACGTACGCATGAACGCTACTTCCATTTCTATCTCAAAATTTAATGGAGTGAAATAATAATGATAAAAAGGTATATTATAATTCCAGTATAATATCATATATAATATTATTAAATTCATTCTTTATACATCCCATGTATGGCATTAACGAATCAAATCACTTTGAGGGGGCGGTAGTCCGCACTTCCTAAAATGAAGATATCGCGTATACCCATAATGGAAGCCATAAAGGTATGCCATAAATGAAAAATACAGAAGCTTAAGGAAAACATAAACATATTATATATCATATATAAATATAGTGACATATTAATGTCCACCGTTGAAGGTGTTAGAATAATATTAAACAATCATCGTTTCGTGAGGCAGAAATTCGCCATCCACAGAAACAGTATGTTCTTTAACCATTAGATGTAGGTGTGTGTAAGTGTATATCAAATACTTATTATAAAAATATTCTTGTATATTGATGATACTGGTGTTGTTACAAAAGAAATTAATAAAAAGAGTTTAGGGGGGTTGGAGAAGCAAAATAAAACAAAAGAACACAAGTGAAGACATTACCTTAAAATTGGGTAACTCTCTTAGATTTGAGATCAAAGGCTTCCTTGGGAAGACTTCTTCCCAAAGTGAGGCTTTTAGGATTTATATAGGGATGTGGAGAGACAAAATGGGCAGGGGTTGGCCGAGCCAAAGGCTTGAGAGGTGTGGGTAAGGAGGTAGAGGTGGGGGCCTTTTATAAGAGGTGAGGAGGGTCACTCTTGGAAAGTTAAGGAAAGATACTTTATTATAAAATGTATTTAGGATACAAAGGGTCCCACAATTATATATTTAGAGGATAAGGTGATAATAGTTCGAAATACACCCATCCAATAGGTTTTTTTACATTTTTAGGTCTTAGATTTTACATTATCTTTCCATTTTATTTAAATCGTTAAATAATGAGGTAATCGCTGCATCATCATGGTGTCACAAATAATTTAATTTATTTAATGTATAAAAATTATAAAAAAAATATCATGATGTATAAAATCTTTTTATATTTCTAATTAATATTTATAGTCAAAAATATGACTTGTATAACCCCATTTAAGAATTGTTTTAGTAAAACAACTCATGTTTGTGACATTTTTACTTTAACATTAAATAAAGAGATATTAATGTCATTTTCCAACCGAAGTGGCTCCATGGGGTTCCCAAGTTGACCCATGGATTGTTCGGGTTGTCCATGACACATCCAATAAGGGTAGTACATGTGTCAAGTTCATTTCATATCATTAAAACATTATTTTTACCTTAAACTACACTAATTACCTCTAATCACGATTAAAAACTTAAAAGTTACTATTCAACAAAAAATTATTTTAATCCCATTGAACAACATTTTACTTCTTAATGAAAATCATGTATGTCGGATTTTTGAAATTCAAAACACAGAAGTGGCAAAGTTTCATTTAAACGAAAAATCAGTTTCTTTAACTGCCACTTAGTGGTTTCACTAATCATCAAAAATTGAAGTTTTTTAGAAAAATATCAAAACTTTACCCTAACCTATATTTGATATTACGAATTCAAAAATGAAGTGAATTTTAAAAAATTCAAAACATATAAGTTGCATTAATTAATTTAATAATTAATTCCCGATGTTAGAGCAAATAGCGTGTTTTTATGAAACAATAAGTATCAAAAGATTGACACTAGTTTAAATCCGATTTCAAAGTCAAATTAATTCCAACGGCCACTAATGGATTAAATGTTAAAAATATATTATAATTTCACTTTAAAACCAATTCAAACGATAATCTAATCATATAAATAAATTAGATTAAAATGAGGTTTTGAATTAAAATACAACATTTTTCACTATTCATTAAAAAATGAACTTTATCGGAAAAATACCAAAAATTTACACAAAGTAAATTTTTATGTCCCGATTATAAAAAATAGTTTTATTTGGTCCAATATAATGTATAAAAGTGACCAAAACTATATTTAATGAAGGTTCACCATCAAAAGGCGATAAGTGAACCTTTAGTGAAAATTAGGGTATAAATGCCTAAAATTGAATTCTTTTCGTATTTTAAGCCTTTATCTTTTATTGGATAAATGTAAAAACATTTAAAAACATATATAATCATATTTTAGTTATTTCTATCCATTCCCTCCAATACAAAGGCTATGTGTTAACTACCATTTAAAATAATATTATTTTATTACTAGTGTGTAACGTAAGATTTCAATGAAACTCTTTGTTGCGTATCGGGTACGCTATCGAACATAGCAACCCCTTTAAAGTAAAAATTAATATTTAATTCGTAAATATTAATAAATATGAAAATTCTTTATTCTTTATTTACCTGGGATGTTACATCCTTCCCCCCTTTTGGGAATTGCGTCGTCACAATTTTATTCACTTATCAAAATAAGTGGGGGTACTTATCCCTCATAGCATTTTCAGATTCCCACGTGGCCTCTTCATCCATATGGTTTTTCCAAAAAACCTTTACCTGATGAATCACCTTATTCCGTAACACTTGCTCCCTGTGGTCAAGAATCTGGACCGGTTGTTCTTCATAAGATAGGTTCTCTTCCAGCTGAACTGCCTCTAGACTCAAAACATGAGATGAATCTGGCATATAATTTCTCAACATTGAAACATGAAAAACATTGTGTACCTGAGATAAAATCGGAGGTAAATCCACTCGGTAAGCAACTTATCCAACTATCTCTAGAATTTCATATGGTCCAATGAACATTGGACTCAGCTTTCCTTTCTTACTAAATCGCATCACACTTTTCCATGGTGAGACTTTGAGAAAAACATGATCACCTACCTCGAAAGATGGATCCTTCCTCCTGTTATCCGCATAACTTTTCTATCTACTCTGAGCTGTTCTCATGTGTTTCTAAATCAACTGAACATTTTCTGCCATCTCTTCTACCAATTCTGGTCCCATCAGCTTCCTTTCACCTACTTCATCCCAAAAAGATGGAGTTCGACACTACTTCCCATATAATGCCTCAAATGGTGCCATCTGTATACTGGAATGAAAACTGTTATTATAAGAAAACTCAACTAAAGAAAGATGTTGGTCCCAACTTCCCTGATAATCCATCGAACAAGCACGTAGAATATACTCTAATGTCTAAATTGTTCATTCTGACTGCCCATCTGATTAAGGATGAAAAGCTGTACTAAAATTTAATTCAATACCCAATGACTTCTAAATGCCCTTCCAAAAGTTAGAAGTAAACCTGGGATCATGATCAGATATAATGTTGAGGGGAATTCCATGCAACCTGACTATCTCTTTAAGATACAACCGAGCAAGTTGATCTAGAAACAAAGTATCTCGAATAGAAAGTAAATGAGCAAATTTAGTCAATCGATCAACAATAACCCAGATTGCATTATTACCTCGATATGTCCTTGGTAATCCCACAACAAAGTCCATGGATACATTTTCCCATTTCCACTCTGTCACTGGTAAAGGCTGAAACATCCCTTTCGGTAACTGCTGCTCTGCTTTAACCTTCTGACAAGTCAAACACTTCACAGTAAAATCAGCAATATCTCTTTTCATTCCATCCCACCAGTAATACTCTCGCAGATCTCTGTACATCTTAGTACTGCCAGGATGAACTGAAAACGGAGAACAATGAGATTCACATAACAAATCTCTCTTCAACTGTGAATCACAAGGCACACACAATCTCTTTCCAAATCTCAAAACACAATCATTATGAATGTTGAATTCAGGCAACTTACCCTTATGAACCAGCTCTACCTTTTTCTGCAACTCACTATCTTGCTTCTGTGCTTGCTTAATTCTGTCTGATAGGGATGATCTAACTGATACCTGAAACAAAACAGAAGAACTTCCTGCACCAACAACTTTTATGCCAGAGTTCATCAAATCAAAAACCAAAGGATCTCATTCCAAATGTAGCATGGTTAATGAAGCATTAATTTTTCGACTCAAAGCATCAACCACTTTATTTGCTTTTCCTAGATGGTAATGAATTGTACAATCATAATACTTGATTAATTATAGACATCTCCTCTATCTCATGTTCAATTCTTTCTGAGTGAATATATACTTTAAACTTTTGTTATCAGTATATATTTCACACTTTACTCCATACAAATGATGCCTCCAAATTTTTAGAGAAAAAAAAATAGCAGCTAATTCCAAATCATGTGTAGGGTAATTTACCTCATGAGTTTTCAACTGTCGTGAAGCATAAACAATTACCTGATCATTCTGCATTAGGACGCAACCAAGTCCTTTCAATAAAGCATCACCGTAGATAACAAACTCCCCATTCCTGGAAGGAGGTTCCAAAACTGGAGCATTGGCCAATCTTCTTTTCAGTTCCTGAAAACAATCATCACATTCTTTTGTCCAGATAAACTTAACACCCTTTCGAGTTAGCTTAGTCATTGGAATAGATAACTGTGAAAAATTTTCAACAAACCTTCAGTAGTAACCTGCCAAACCAAGAAAACTACAGATCTCAGTTACATTTGTGGGTGTTGGCCATTCTTCCACAACCTTTATTTTTTCCGGATCAACAGTTATCCCATCTTTAGAAACAATATGACCAAGGAAAGAAATTTGTTGCAACCAAAACATACACTTTCTGAATTTCCCATACAATTTCTTTTCTTTTAAGGTTTGAAAAATAACCCTTAAATGTCTTTCATGATCCTCTTTACTTTTAGAAAACACCAAAATATCATCAATAACATAACCACCATTTATCACCTGATTCAACTGAGCCATCACTGTAGTAAACTGCTAAATTCTGATTCTGACCATCTTAGTATGCTGATTTGGAAGGTCATTTCCCTAAGTATGCCTTCCCAAAAAAAGCTTATCTGTTTCCTCTAAGAAAAACCATTCTTAACACTAAAATACTTTAGGTGAAGCAACATGGTAATATTTAAATGCTATATCATTTCAGTCATACCATAAATTAACTTATAATTTAACAATTTTCTAACTCCTAAAGTTGTCTAAACCGACCTTTGATACCAACTATAAGGCCCCAGCCTTAATGTAGAGACCCGAAGCCTGACGTACATGGACTTTACATTACTTTTGCGGAATACTTAGTACATTACAAAAACACACACACAAGGACCATAATAGTTTAGTGTCTTTGGAAACTCGGACTATAATCTTCTAATCGTGGTGAAAGATCTTCAACATCTCCCATAAAGATCTTCTTTTTTTTTTACCTAAAACCTTTCTTTATATCCTGGGGAAAAGAAAACATAAAAGGGTGAGCTCAAATGCTCAGTAAGGGTAAACAAAAGAAATATCAATCACATCATATTCATAAGAACATAACATTTTGGAAATCATAACCTGCAAAAGAGAGCATAATTTCATAACATGGGATAAATCATGGCAGTGAAATGTAATCACAATAATCATAACATAAAACATGGAACTTTGTGGCATACACACATAATCATAGAGAATCATTTCTTGTTAGTCAAGACTCATTGCCAAGACTATCTTAGTGGACAAAGTCCCTTTCTGAATCGAGTAATCCTCGTTTCAGTCCTGTTTCACTGAACCGGTATAACCTACCATTCCAGCCATGTCTATCTCATGAGATATAAAATCTTTACCCAATGCATTGGAGGGAGATATAGGTCCCACCCATCTCTTAATGAATCCTTTCTTATGTGTGCCACAAAATCATAAATCATACATCATCGCATAACCCATGTAATAAAAATGGGATTCTTGAAACATCATGACATCATAAATCAATTCATATAAGATAAAGGAATTCATAAACATAATTCCATCTCAACATAGTCAAATCAATGTAAAAATATGGATAGAAACAGAACCCTTTATTATCTTATATGGAAAATAATTTTGATAAAACACTTGAATTGAATTCTTGAGGAAAATATCCTTTCTTCTTCAAAATCAATTTCTTTTCACAAAACATCATGCAATTTTAAAAGAAAAAGATTTTATTGAAAATAGTCATGAAATCTTTTAGAGGAAGCTTCATGAAAATAAGGCTTTATAAAACAGTAGAAATCCGTTCGTGCCGTATAAGTTAAAAAAAACATTCTTTGTACTTTTGTCGAAAAAGTCAAAATGTACCTCGTACGATAAACGACAAAATATTCCTTTCATATCTTTTACTAAAAACTAACCAAAGGGTAAAATTGGATTTAAACCATTGTAGTTGGATGGAAATAATATTACATATTGAGGAAACATGGATGTGGATGATAAAATAAACCCCAGTAAATACTTACGAATAAACAATCTCGGATAAAAATGAGATTGTGATATTTCCCTTACCTTAGGTCCGACTTGCTTTGTAAGTGTCCGAACATCCTCTTCTTTGAAGTGCCTCTTTGAGACCTCCTCTTAGGGCACTAAAATTGGTCTTTGAGGAAGACCAGAACCTCTAGAATGTTGCTAGGGAAGTGGAGAGGAGAAATTGGCAGGGGTTGGCCGAGCTTGAGTGCTCAAATTGGTGTGAGGAGGAGGGGGAGGAGGTGTCCTTTTATAGGGGAGGAGAGGGGCACCTTAGGAATATCTCAAAATATTATTTTATATTAAAGTCAAAATCGGTTTATAATGGTTCCAAAGGGTCTTATTTCGAAGCTAAAGTAAGGATGGGTCGAAATCCTATCAACCAATAGAATTTAGACAAGTTTAAGATATTATTTTAACCTTATCAATTAGATTTAACTCTAAGTTAATTAATTTAACTTTTACCGTGTCTTTTTGTTTTCTTTCACTATATGGTTAATACACTTACTATAACATGTCAAACGAACCCCAAATTGTTTATTATTAATATATATATCCTTATCTAAGTTATTTGGCCGAACCTTAGATTTTTAGGAATAAAATAACAATTAATAATATAATATTTGATTTAAAAACTATTTTGTGTCAATTTTGACACTATTTGATATATGACTTTTGTGAAAGTCATAACAGAATTACATGTTCGAACCAAGTTGATTAAATCAACACTAATATATCATAGTAACCTAGAAAATTAGTGGAATTCATAAAAAGTCTTAAATTACATTTATTTTGGTATTTATATTATCAATTATGTCAATATTTCATTAATAAGATAATTACTGCATCATTTTTGTGTCATAAATAAATTATATTATTTGATGTCTAAAAATTACAAATAAAATACCATCATGTAGGAAATCGTTTTAGCTTTCTAATGAATATTTATAGTCGAATTTATCTTATGTATAACCCCATATTAAAAATGATTTACTTATTAAACTTTGATTTTAACTATTTTAACCCTTCTTTAAATAAATTAATAATAAATGTCCTAATCTAATCCAAGTGGGCCTAAATGGTCATATTTTATTCCTAAGTTTGTTTTTGGTCGAATTACACTTGTACAATAGAATTAGGACATGTGTTAGGGTAATATTAATATCATATTTACCCTTAGTTACCTTATTTACTATTAACCGTGGTAAAAAAAAGTAAAAAGTTACTATTCACCAAAAAATTATTTTCATCTCATTGAACCACATTTTAGTCCTTTATATTAACCTTGTCTCTCGGATTTTTGAAATTCCATTCACAGAAGCGGTAAAATTAAGTTTTATGCAAAATTCAGTTTTTAACCTACCACTTAGTAGTTTCACTATTCATCAAAAATTGATGTTTTTCAGAACAATGCCAAAATTTCATCCCAAGCTATATTTCATATTCCGAATTCAAAAAATGAAGTCTATTTTACCAAATTCATAACATAAAAGTTGCATTAATTAATTTTATAATTAAATCCCGCTGTTAAAACAAATAGCGTGTTTTTAAGAAACAATATCTATCAAAAGATTGACACTTGTTTATGTCTAGTTTAAATGTGAAACTACATCCAATGACCAACATTGTATTAAATTGTAAAAATATATTCTAAATATTCTTTAAAACCACTCAAATTAATGATTTATCACTATTAATTATTTCGATTAAAAAAGTTGTTTTTAATTATAATTTAGTAATTTTCACTATTCATCAGAATATGAAAGTTATCCGAAAAGTACCAAAATTTCACCTTAGGCTAAATTCGATACTCCGAATCCAAAAATGAAGTCCATTTTGAGAGTTAAAATTTCTAAAATTTAAAAAGTGGTTATTACTATTCATAACGGCTAGTTTTAATAATATTTTAATAGCATATCATTGTTTCGTGAAACTCAGGATTACGTACCACACACGCTATCGAGGAAGGTTGCGATTGCGTGTAATGCAAGGCAAGTCAAGGATGCGTGTTGTGCAAGCTCCTTTTGGTGTAGCGTATAACACAAGACATTAGTAAAATAAGAAAGAATATTTTTCATAAAATCTCGGGCTGTTACATTCTACCCCCCTTAAAATGAATTTCGCCCTCGAAATTCGTCGGGGTTATAAATGGTTTACTATTCGAATGTTTCTTTAATAGAAACCCACATCGTAAAAGGGAATACCAAAACTTGGCTTTAAAAACTAAAGTATGAAATGTAACGATTACCCAAATAAACTAATCACTGGGTTTCCACATAGGTGAAAATATGGATATGGAAGAGAAATCTAACCATCATGTTCTGATGGAGAGTGGTAGAGAACATGGCTATGGAAAAGCCAGTAATCACAAATCCATATATTTGTGATGATATAAGGTACCATCTGATTCATCAGGTATAAGATCACTAGGACAACATTTTTGGTTTTCAAGATCATTTCCCTAAAGTTGAAAATTTTCTTAGAATAAATACTTACTTTATTTTGGTACAATCTCACTTTTGTTCGTGCCTTGAACAATTTCTACTTCATCTCTTAAATAAATGAAGTTGAATTTGTTATTTGTGAAGTGTTAGAAGATCATGTGATAGAATGACTGTTCATTCCATCTGTCTCAAACAAAAGGTTAGCAAAAGTTATTAAATATACATAAGTCATTCTATAGTGAGATTAATCATATATGGTTCCTAAAATGGACTTATACTTCATATATCATGCTGATTAATATAATAAAACTAGTTTCTACTAAACAGGGACTTCCTGTAGGCCAGTAGTAGGCGATAAAGGCCAGTCGCACTTCGGTTGTGGGTTCGATTCCTACAGCCTTGTCCGAAGCGATGGGCTGTCGCCTGTCCTGCAGGTTGTCCCTTTTTCTAAAACTACGTTACTATAACATCCCATCAATAATATCGAAAATCTTCTATCCTTAAACAATACTAACTTATGTCCAACATAATCCAGTCTAATCTTTAGGCTTATATATAATACTGCAGTCCACTCTCATAATATAGTGACAACGATTACCAGAGATTTAATACTGTCGTTGATCCCCACATATCATAAGATATGTCTTGTTGGTCACATTCCAAACATTCAAAGTCCTTAATCGTGTATTCTCTTGAATACCTTAGTGAAAACATGAGTGCAGTTAAAAGTTAACACTTTCCACATACCAAAATCCTCAAAATTCTATATACTCAAACCATGATATCACTTAGTCCTTATATCAATCATGAGCTCATGAATACTATTAAACATTTCATTTTCTCGTCTTCATTATGCGCATATCATCTTATTTCCAAAAAATATCTCAATCACTTTGAATACCACATCAATAAATATTGCAATACTCAATGATACAACATTATTTTGGAATCCCATTACATAAACACTTAATCATTCCACCACATCGTTGTCATATTCAACATTGTCAATAGTGATCGCATGTGATTTCCCTTTGTCCTTTGCCTTCAGTGGTTGCTCATGTTGATCATCACTAACCCTTGGATTAGGGCAATTATTAGCATAATGCCCCATTTCCTTGCACTTGAAGCATTGAAGTGTTGGCGGTGCGTTCTCTGCAGTGTTTGCTTTATTCACATCATTAGAAACCCTTTTTCCATTACTTTGACACTCAGCTGCTCGATGACCTTCTTTTCCACACTTAAAACATTTTCTAGTCCCTTTTAGACAATCTCCACCATGCTTCTTTCCACACTTTGTGCATAAGGAAACATTCATCTTCTTTTCACCATTATTATGAGATTTCTCCTTGAACTCCATCTTTCGTTTCTTGTCAAAACCATGAGATGGATATGTAACACCAACTTCCATTTCTACCTTGATAGCACAACGCACAATTTCTTCATAGCTACTGAAGTCTCTTATAGCTAATGCCCTTCGAAGACTTGGTTTTAAGCCACTGAAAAATCGATCAACTTTACTTTCAGGTTGGATGATAATTCCAGAAGCATACCTTGCAAGTCTTGTAAAATTTGCTTCATAGGTACCAACAGATTCATCATCCCTTTGCTTTAGTTCAAGAAACTCTTTCTCCATCTTTGTTCGAAGAATACGAGGGAAGTACTTACTGAAAAACAAGTTCTTGAACTCGTCCCATTCCATGGACTCAATTTCATCTCTTGGCCTCGTATTCTTGATAAGATTCCACCATTGATCAGCTTCACCTTCCAAACGATATACTGCTAAGATGACTTTATCATGTTCAGAACATTGAAGAACTGAAAATATCTTTTCAGTATTACTAATCCATTGTTCAGCAACTAATGGATCAGTAGACCCACTGAAAGAAGGTGGACGTTGCCTCATGAAGGACTCAATAGAATATTGTTCCCTTCTCTGCTCATTTGGAAGTCCAGAATGATTCATAGCTTGTGTAAGTATAGCAATAAGATTTTGCACTCCATCTCCCATAACATTTGTTTGTTCAGGAGGGCAATCATTGCATTGTCCATTGCATTGATCAACACGGTTCCTTCGGGTTCCAGCCATCGTCTAAAACCCATAAAGAATAGTGTGAGAGGCAAAAATCATGCTAGGGAAAACAACATAATAAAGGGGGAGTACCTTCAATATCCAACATCTTAGGTTTAATTCTATGATCGTTAGCGTAATTCGATTACTATAACCTATACGTATACTTAACCTTAGAGACATCCCTAGACATACCTTAGAAATATCTCTAGGGATCTCACTAACGTTTTCGCATCCTAGTTTCCAAAGGTTGACTAAACCTTTCCTCTGATACCAACTGTAGAGACCTGAAGCCTGACGTACATGGACTTTACATTACTTTTGCGGAATACTTAGTACATTACAAAAACACACACACAAGGACCGTAATAGTTTAGTGTCTTTGGAAACTCGGACTATAATCTTCTAATCGTGGTGAAAGATCTTCAACATCTCCCATAAAGATCTTCCTTTTTTTTTACCTAAAACCTTTCTTTATATCCTGGGGAAAAGAAAACATAAAAGGGTGAGCTCAAATGCTCAGTAAGGGTAAACAAAAGAAATATCAATCACATCATATTCATAAGAACATAACATTTTGGAAATCATAACCTGCAAAAGAGAGCATAATTTCATAACATGGGATAAATCATGGCAGTGAAATGTAATCACAATAATCATAACATAAAACATGGAACTTTGTGGAATACACACATAATCATAGAGAATCATTTCTTGTTAGTCAAGACTCATTTCCAAGACTATCTTAGTGGACAAAGTCCCTTTCTGAATCGAGTAATCCTCGTTTCAGTCCTGTTTCACTGAACCGGTATAACCTACCATTCCAGCCATGTCTATCTCATGAGATATAAAATCTTTACCCAATGCATTGGAGGGAGATATAGGTCCCACCCATCTCTTAATGAATCCTTTCTTATGTGTGCCACAAAATCATAAATCATACATCATCGCATAACCCATGTAATAAAAATGGGATTCTTGAAACATCATGACATCATAAATCAATTCATATAAGATAAAGGAATTCATAAACATAATTCCATCTCAACATAGTCAAATCAATGTAAAAATATGGATAGAAACAGAACCCTTTATTATCTTAGATGGAAAATAATTTTGATAAAACACTTGAATTGAATTCTTGAGGAAAATATCCTTTCTTCTTCAAAATCAATTTCTTTTCACAAAACATCATGCAATTTTAAAAGAAAGAGATTTTATTGAAAATAGTCATGAAATCTTTTAGAGGAAGCTTCATGAAAATAAGGCTTTATAAAACAGTAGAAATCCGTTCGTGCCGTATAAGTTAAAAAAAACATTCTTTGTACTTTTGTCGAAAAAGTCAAAATGTACCTCGTACGATAAACGACAAAAGATTCCTTTCATATCTTTTACTAAAAACTAACCAAAGGGTAAAATTGGATTTAAACCATTGTAGTTTGATGGAAATAATATTACATATTGAGGAAACATGGATGTGGATGATAAAATAAACCCCAGTAAATACTTACGAATAAACAATCTCGGATAAAAATGAGATTGTGATATTTCCCTTACCTTAGGTCCGACTTGCTTTGTAAGTGTCCGAACCTCCTCTTCTTTGAAGTGCCTCTTTGAGACCTCCTCTTAGGGCACTAAAATTGGTCTTTGAGGAAGACCAGAACCTCTAGGATGTTGCTAGGGAAGTGGAGAGGAGAAATTGGCAGGGGTTGGCCGAGCTTGAGTGCTCAAATTGGTGTGAGGAGGAGGGGGAGGAGGTGTCCTTTTATAGGGGAGGAGAGGGGCACCTTAGGAATATCTCAAAATATTATTTTATATTAAAGTCAAAATCGGTTTATAATGGTTCCAAATGGTCTTATTTCGAAGCTAAAGTAAGGATGGGTCGAAATCCTATCAACCAATATAATTTAGACAAGTTTAAGATATTATTTTAACCTTATCAATTAGATTTAACTCTAAGTTAATTAATTTAACTTTTACCGTGTCTTTTTGTTTTCTTTCACTATATGGTTAATACACTTACTATAACATGTCAAACGAACCCCAAATTGTTTATTATTAATATATATATCCTTATCTAAGTCATTTGGCCGAACCTTAGATTTTTATGAATAAAATAACAATTAATAATATAATATTTGATTTAAAAACTATTTTGTGTCAATTTTGACACTATTTGATATATGATTTTTGTGAAAGTCATAACAGAATTACATGTTCGAACCAAGTTGATTAAATCAACACTAATATATCATAGTAACCTAGAAAATTAGTGGAATTCATAAAAAGTCTTAAATTACATTTATTTTGGTATTTATATTATCAATTATGTCAATATTTCATTAATAAGATAATTACTGCATCATTTTTGTGTCATAAATAAATTATATTATTTGATGTCTAAAAATTACAAATAAAATACCATCATGTAGGAAATCTTTTTAGCTTTATAATGAATATTTATAGTCGAATTTATCTTATGTATAACCCCATATTAAAAATTATTTACTTATTAAACTTTGATTTTAACTATTTTCACCCTTCTTTAAATAAATTAATAATAAATGTCCTAATCTAATCTAAGTGGGCCTAAATGGTCATATTTTATTCCTAAGTTTGTTTTTGGTCGAATTACACTTGTCCAATAGAATTAGGACATGTGTTAGGGTAATATTAATATCATATTTACCCTTAGTTACCTTATTTACTATTAACCGTGGTAAAAAAAAGTAAAAAGTTACTATTCACCAAAAAATTATTTTCATCTCATTGAACCACATTTTAGTCCTTGATATTAACCGTGTCTCTCGGATTTTCGAAATTCCATTCACAGAAGCGGTAAAATTAAGTTTTATGCAAAATTCAGTTTTTAACCTACCACTTAGTAGTTTCACTATTCATCAAAAATTGATGTTTTTCAGAACAATGCCAAAATTTCATCCCAAGCTATATTTCATATTACGAATTCAAAAAATGAAGTCTATTTTACCAAATTCATAACATAAAAGTTGCATTAATTAATTTTATAATTAAATCCCGCTGTTAAAACAAATAGCGTGTTTTTAAGAAACAATATCTATCAAAAGATTGACACTTGTTTATGTCTAGTTTAAATGTGAAACTACATCCAATGACCAACATTGTATTAAATTGTAAAAATATATTCTAAATATACTTTAAAACCACTCAAATTAATGATTTATCACTATTAATTATTTCGATTAAAAAAGTTGTTTTTAATTATAATTTAGTAATTTTCACTATTCATCAGAATATGAAAGTTATCCGAAAAGTACCAAAATTTCACCTTAGGCTAAATTCGATACTCCGAATCCAAAAATGAAGTCCATTTTGAGAGTTAAAATTTCTAAAATTTAAAAAGTGGATATTACTATTCATAACGGCTAGTTTTAATAATATTTTAATAGCATATCATTGTTTCGTGAAACTCAGGATTTCGTACCACACACGCTATCGAGGAAGGTTGCGATTGCGTGTAATGCAAGGCAAGTCAAGGATGCGTGTTGTGCAAGCTCCTTTTGGTGTAGCGTATAACACAAGACATTAGTAAAATAAGAAAGAATATTTTTCATAAAATCTCGGGCTATTACACTTAAACCTTACATAATATTGAATTAAATGAATAATTCACATTGAGGATATTTTCAGGTTTAGAGTTTTAGGAAATTAGGACACAACTATTACATCTCAAAGGATTACAAAGTAGGCACTTCTACTAAGTTTCCATAAAATAAAAACTCTTAAAAAGAAACATGTCTAGTTCCATGTTTTAGATAGCATGACTTTTCCTTGATCCCATCCTTGACCCTATTCCACTTTATGTCCTGTGAAAAACATTTCAAAAACTTGGGGTGAGCATAAAAATCTCAGTAAGGGAAACACAAAGAATGAAAACTGTTAGTTTTTTAAAACAACAAGTAAACCATGTATACTTTATCAAAGTAATAATTTTCACCTTTATGAAGTAGTAAAATATCTTTACTGAATAAAAGATCAATACTTACCCTTTTTTAACAAAAATATTACCATAAAACCCATATAAAGAACACATAACATATGAAAGTAACTTGGGACATAAACATACTTAAATAGAATAACCATACGGTCGACTTCCACACATATCACTTAATGGAATAGCCATAAGGCCTACTTCCATACCCAATGCATTGGAGGTTATAATGTAACCACCCGTCCTGGTATTCACGGCACCACCCGTCATATGGTTTATCACGCAACCACCCGTCAAATGTCCAAGTACCATTATAAAATTATAACACATAAAACCAATATAAAGGAATGATAACATTTCCACATTTCAATCAAAATATATCATTTAAATATATTGACATAATAGAATCCTTTATCCAAACCATTTTCAATACCAAAATACATAAACGATTATATGGTATTTATTTTATTTTAAAAACATTACGGCTTGTTGAGGAAGACAAAGATCAATTAATACTCGCGGTGGCGGAAAAGGTCATTGTCACCGTGTACATTAAAAGAAACATTCCTTTTTGTCATTTAGTAAAACACTTCGTAGAAAAAGATTCCTTTTGTATAAAATTAAAAGTCAAAGGGTTTTATACACCATATAAAAGATAGTTGTGTACAAAACGAAATATGCCTCAATGAAAGGAGATTGAGACGAAGTCCCTTACCTCGGGTCCGACTTGACTCGATCGTTCTTTAACATCCTAAATAATAAACTTGAGTTAATTTATACTTTCTTAAGAACCTTTTTCAAGTTCATTATTCCTTTTATATCACTTATTTACATGTTATAAACATTATGTTATCGTTTAAGTTAATAATTATTGTTTTGTCGATATTTGGTTCTTAAGTCGAAAGTGGACTTCTTACAATTACATGTTGTTCGTGTGGTCAAAAGTTCATTATATCCAGAATGATATTCATGATTTGGATATCATATATATCATATATATCCAGAATATAAATTTATTTATAATATTACATAATCATTTAGAGGTAAGAAATGAAATTCACCATTCATGGAGACGGTTAGTCGTACGTACGATTGAACGCTACTTTCATTTCTATGTCATATTAATGGAATTAAAACTAAATGATAGATATATATATTTTAATTCCAGAATTATATTAATAATTTATATGTAACATACATCATATATATCCATTATATATATATACTTATAATAGTACATTACATTTGGGGATAAGAAATGAAATGCACCGTTCATGGAGACGGTAAGCCGTACGTACGCATGAACGCTACTTTCATTTCTATCTCATACTTTAATGGAGTGAAATCATAATGATAAAAAGTTATATTATAATTCCAGTATAATATAATATATAATATTATTAAATCCATCCTTTATACGTCCCACGTATGGCATTAACGAATCAAATCACTTTGAGGGGGCGGTAGTCCGCACTTCCTAAAATGAAGATATCGCGTATACCCATAATGGAAGCCATAAAGGTATGCCATAAATGAAAAATACTGAAGCTTAAGGAAAACATAAACATATTATATATCATATATAAATATAGTGATATCTTAATGGACACCTTTGAAGGTGTTAGAAGAATATTGAACAATCATCGTTTCGTGAGGCAGAAATTCGTCATCCACAAAAACAGTATGTTCTTTAACCATTAGATGTAGGTGTGTGTAAGTGTAGCTCAAATAATTCTTATAACAACATCCTTGTATATTTAGGATACTGGTGTTGTTACAAAACAAATGAATAAAAAGAGTTTAGGGGGGTTGGAGAAGCAAAATAAAACAAAAGAACACAAGTGAAGACATTACCTTAAAATCGGGTAACTCTCTTAGATTTGAGCTCAAAGGCTTCCTTGGGAAGACTTCTGCCCAACGTGAGGCTTGTAGGAGTTATATAGGGATGTTGAGAGACAAAATGGGCCGAGGTTGGCCGAGACAAAGGCTTGAGAGGTGTGGGTAAGGAGGTAGAGGTGGGAGCCTTTTATAAGAGGTGAGGAGGGGTACTCTTGGAAAGTTAAGGAAAGATACTTTATTATAAAATTATTTTAGGATAAAAATGGTCCCAAAATTATATATTTAAAGGATAAGGTTATAAGAGTTCGAAATACACCCATCCAACAGGTTTTTGACATGTGTAGGTCTTATATTGTACATTATCTTTCCATTTTATTTAAATCGTTAAATAATGAGGTAATCGTTGCATCATCATGGTGTCATAAATAATTTAATTTACTTAATGTCTAAAAATTATAAAAATAAATCATGATGTAGGAAATCTTTTTATCTTTCTAATGAATTTTTATAGTAAAAAATATTACTTGTATAAACCCATTTAAGAATTGCTTTAGTAAAACAACTCA
Organism: Viscum album; assembly: GCA_963277665.1. Taxonomy (NCBI): domain Eukaryota; kingdom Viridiplantae; phylum Streptophyta; class Magnoliopsida; order Santalales; family Viscaceae; genus Viscum; species Viscum album. Next base: position 1,542,183,454 of record OY728153.1, on the reverse strand, counting down.
TGTTTGTGACATTTTTACTTTAACATTAAATAAAGAGATATTAATGTCATTTTCCAACCAAAGTGGCTCCATGGGGTACCCAAGTTGATACATGGATTTTCTTGGTCGTCCATGACACATCCAATAAGGGTAGGACATTTTTCAAGTTCATTTCATATCATTAAAACATTATTTTTTTCTTAAACTACACTAATTACCTCTAATCACGATTAAAAACTTCAAAGTAACTATTCACCAAAAAATTATTTTAATCCCATTGAACCACATTTTTTTTCTTTATTACAACCATGTATGTCTAATTTTTGAAATTCAAAATACAGAAGTGGCAAAGTTTCATTTAAACGAAAAATCAGTTTCTTTAACTACCACTTAGTGGTTTCACTATTCATCAAAAATTGAAGTTTTTCAGAAAAATATCAAAACTTCACCCTAAGCTATATTTGATATTCAGAATTCAAAAATGAAGTCCTTTTTACAAAATTAAAAACATATAAGTTGCATTAATTAATTTAATAATTAATTCTCGCTGTTAGAGCAAATAGCGTGTTTTTATGAAACAATAAGTATCAAAAGATTGACACTAGTTTAAGTCCGATTTCAAAGTGAAATTAATTCCAATGGTCACTAATAGATTAAATGGTAAAAATATATTCTAATTTAACTTTAAAACCAATTCAAACTATAATATAATCATATAAATAAATTAGATTAAAAAGTGGTTTTGAATTAAAATACAACATTTTTCACTATTCATTAAAAAGTGAACTTTATTGGAAAAATACCAAAAATTTACACAAAGTAAATTTTGATGTCCCGATTCTAAAAAGAGTTTTATTTGGTCCAATAGAATGTATAAAAGTGACCAATACTATATTTAATGACGGTTCACCATCAAAAGGCGATAAGTGAACCTTTAGTGAAAATTATGGTATAAATGCCTAAAATTGAATTCTTTTCGTATTTTAAGCCTTTATCTTTTATTGGATAAATGTAAAAACATTTAAAAACATATATAATCATATTTTAGTTATTTCTATCCATTCCCGCCAATACAACGACTATGTGTTAACTACCATTTAAAATAATATTATTTTATTACTAGTGTGTAACGTAAGATTTCAATGAAACTCTTTATTGCGTATCAGGTACGGTATCGAACATAGAAACCCCTTTAAAGTAAAAAATTAATATTTAATTCGTAAATATTAATAAATATTAAAATGCTATATTCTTTATTTACCTGGGATGTTACATAGAGTTTCTAAATATCATGGGAAGTATCCGTTTTATGTGGGGTGTAGGGGAACTACTAGAGAAGGTCGGGTTAGTGGAGCACTTCATATTCCACCCATTCCCCTTACTAACATGAGTGATGAACGATGATGGTACAAGGACCATGGAACATTTATCATACCTCTTGAACTTTTAAGGTGGGGTACTAGTAGCTAGATTCAGCTATGAGCCAGTTTGTGAGCCGTAAAATCCATATCGATTTGCAAGGCAATTTAGGTGTCTACATTGATTAACTATGAAGGTGTACTCATATGTTCTTCATGAGTTTCACCCTTTGGTGGTGAGGCATCTATGGTACATGTTCACAAATGAAGATGGTAAGATATAGAATGAGATACCACCATCAAATATTGTGTATGGGCTCATTCATGAGTATGCACAGAGTTGGGTGAGTGAAATATTGGGGACATACTAAGATGGTGGTCCATCTGAGATAATGAAGGAGTTCCCCCCATTGCAAGTCTAGGGAAGAATGGTGGATGAAGGGAACTATTGAATCAGAGAAGGTCTGGTGGGGAGGACAACAGAAACGGGTCTAACAATTCATGGGCCCAAACATGCAAGGGGTCAAGGGAGAAGATAATTAGTACCATTCCCAACATCCTTGGGAATGAGAGCCTGGGAGGAAGGGGATACATCTAGGATATCCCCTAGTACATTTTTCCAATATCCTATGAAGCGGTCCTGATGTATAGACATTCCCAGTGATGCTGTCTTCCCTCATGCTTGGTACAAGTGGGACACTTACATGCAGTTCACCAATTCTCAAGGAATGTGGAATAATATCAATAGGTATGGGATGTATCTCTCAATTATTGGTGATTAAAAGTATGGTTTCCTCGTATATTGGGATGATTGGAAGCAATATGTGGAAGATCTGGAAGACTTGGTGCATTCCTAGGTCACTATGAGTCTACTGACTGACTGGGTGAAAGTGTTGCCAGGAAAGACCTCTCCCCCACAATTATTGGCTGCAGAACTGAATGTGCATGATCCATTTCTCGAGGAGTTTAGGGAGTCTTGTGGATGTGTTGATAATAGAGGCCCTCATATGGGAGGAAGAATTACAACCAACCTAGTAAATATTTGGATCTTATGAACCTCAGATATAACATGTTCATTAAAAATATTGTCTGAACCTTTTTTCTAGTTCTGTGAGAATCAAGCATAGAGGAGGAGGAGGTCGAAGACAGACCTAAAAAGGAGGTAAATGGGACCTCAACCCATAAAGAGGTGAATGTGTGGTATTTTCTATATGTTTTGGCTATATGCAGTCAGCCGTTATTTCCTACAATTGGGGAAGTGGCTGCACAAGGTACTCTACCAGGGGGATACTTTTGAACCTTCATGAACACCTTACTAGACTATAAAATTTATATAATTTCCTTCTCCTCTATATCATTGAATCTTTTCTTTGAAGTCCTATACTTGAATAACATATTTTGGAATGGAAGTTTGAACGATGCTTGGGAATCAAACACCAGTGCTAACAATCACATTATCTATTTCTGAGGCTAAGGTCATGATTGAAGATGATGCTCTCCTAGAAGAGATGGTTAGAGAGGTTATGGTGGTCATTCCAACTATAGAGGTTCAATTTGAGGGGTTTTTTTGAGACTGCACCTTTTATAAAGGGGGATGAGATAGGGCCCACAATAGGGACAACTGAAATAGTTGTGGTGACAGATCCCGTGGTTGTGGCTCCACCAAATGTGGCTGCTGGAGTTGACATTGTGATGGGGGAAGTGGCGATAACATTAGTGGATGAGGTGAATGGGGAGGGTAGATTGGGTGTTCCTATCCTAAAATTACCAATGGTAGAAGTTGAGGGAGCTGATGTTGAGGTTATTCCACTAGTAGGGGTGGCCAAGTAAGGTGGGATGATGACATTCACCTCCATGACATCATAAGGAGAAACAAAGGATTCGTCCACAGGTGGATAGGTTGATGATGAGTATCTCCATGAGATAGTTCTCTAACCAATTACGCCTGCAAACCTGCACCAGGAAGATCCATCCAACACTATTCTAATAGTATTTCTTCTATATGATCATGAATTTCATAAATATTTTTAATATTATAGCATAGAGGTCACCAAGGATAATCAAGATGTTCGTTGCAAGGCATAAAGGAATACGCAGAGCTTCATTACTCACATCTGAATAGTTGAACTGCCACAATGGGTGGGATCTCTCCTCTATTGCTTTATTAGTCTGGGGATTAGTGGGGTGAACTCTAGCACTCTTCATGTGCTGTTTCAAAACTTCCTTATAGAGTGGGAATGTTTGGAATGGATGGAGCTTGATCTATCCTAGAAGAATCATAAAGCTGAGATCTACCATGCACTTCAAAAATATGAAGAAGAAATTTCCCATCTATAGGGGCTGGAACAAGGGCATGCAACAATCATAGCTACTCATACTGAGATCATTAGAATTTTGAGGGCTCAACTAGAAGCAGTTGAGGCTGAAGAGGTAGAGGACAAGAAGGAAGAGGCTGAGTTCTAGGTTGAGTAGTACCAGCAGCGGATTAGGGTTTAAGATGTACAATCAAATGACGATTAGGAGAAAGAAGACATAGAGGCATGCCAACAAATCCTAGAGTCCACCAAGAAAAGGCTGCCCAAGCATGAGCGGTTAATCACTAAAGCTGAGATGAAAGAAATTTTTTTTTCATAAGAGAGGCTCCAGTATATGGATGACCTTTAGAAACATTGGTTTGTTTAATTTTTCATGCACAAAAAAATTCTTTTGCATTTTTTTCTTAATTCAATCCTATTTTTGAGAAAATAAACAACTAATCCCTAAGATCACATGGATCATTATTGGTGTGAGAAATAAGGGATGGCCATGTGACTTATCTTCATATGAGAGTGATGTAAAATCATTGAGAAATAGAGGTATGCTATTGTTGACTTCCCATTGAGAGTGTTCGTGCTAAGAGAGGCCATGGATGGAGAATTGGGCCCTCTGAGAAATTGACTTACTTTTCCAATGTTCTCTAGTGCACAAGAAGGATAACACCAAGGGAATTGAATTCTACCTAAAAAATAATAATAATGGAATGAGTATATCAAAATAACCAAAATCTGGAATACAAGGATAATAGAATGATGATATATGAAAACTACTGATCATTTTCAAAACATAACACACATGCCATTAGTCAAGATTGGAGAAAAATGAGTCTCAACCATTGACCATGTTCAAAACATAGGACTTATCTTATAATATCATCTAAATTCTTCTGTGGCATTGGCCCAAGACATTAGGTAAGCTAGGATGGCATGAGACCATTCCATTAGGGGTCCATTCATATGTGGAGGAGGATGAGGATCCAAAAAAAGTGCACGAGAAGAGTGGAAACAAAGTGGTGGAATGTTCAATTGGATTCCAACACTCCTAGAATTATGCCAACATGACTTAGAGAACATTGGTGTGGGAGTATCAATTTGAGAAAAAAATTAGAACTTGTTTTCTAGAAAAAGCATCATCTCTGATGCCAAGTGATGACTGAAAATGAAATCAATGTGATAGATGACCAACAATGGAGAAGGAAAAATCCCAGGAAAGATCCTAGGATGTTTTTCTATTTTATATCAATAAAATAAGGATAATAGACATGAAGTTTAAAGTCATGTGGTAAGGATGTTGGACACACAATTTAACATTTTATGTGAGGATGGTGGATTGCATAGTTTAACAACATGTGATCAAGATGTATCCCATATTTTAATTCCATATAACTGGGATACTGCACAGAGTTTAAGGTCATATGGCCTGGACCATATATTTTTTTTGTTCCAAGGGTAATTTTGCAACACGAAGGAAATAAACTCAATGTGAAAGAGCCAAAAGAGGCTTGTGTACTACATAATTATCAGGGAATAAATGGTACTTATTTTATGGTCACATATATTGGACCATGGAAATTAGTTTAAAGTCATGATGCATGGACTATAAGAGATACAAATAGTTTAAGTTCACAATTCTTAGATTTTGGGCTCTTAGTTTAGGTTCATAGAGTCTAGACCCTGATCAAATAATTTATAGTCATAATGCTTGGGGCATGGGAAGTATCCCAAAAGGAGAGATATGTAGTGTGGAAGAGTGAAAAAATTGATGTGAATGAGGGCCTAGGAGCCCCAATGAAACACTATGAATTCCTGGGAACATTTACACTATTTTTAAAGTCATGATTCATGGACATGGACTCCTAGTTTAAGATATTAGGGTTTGGACAATGGGCTTGTTTGTGCAACTCAACCACATTGGTACACACCCTACCGGAACTCCTAATCCCATGCAAGTCATGATCAGTTTATAAAACAACAAACATTAATGGGGTTCTCCTAACACATGTGAGAAAAAATTAGGGGCAAGGATTTATTGGGTTGAGAATTTTCCAACGGCATCAACCCTCCCACTCGATGTGCGCAAATTCATGGAGGGATGACACCGTGGGTGTTGGAATTCCACTAAGATATAGGGAAGTGGAAAGGTGGTAAGACAAGACTTCCAAGTTCTGGATAAGGGGATACTGATGGATTGGGATCGACTATTGACCATGTTCAAAAAACAGGGACCTCAACCTCCCCATCTAGGAATGGGGTGAGGAAATGCATGATCGACTATTGGACATGTTCAAAACACAAGTTCTGCTGTTTGTTACCAGAAATCAATTAGGGTGTTGGCACTAGATGAGAGGTGAGCCATGTCCAGACACCATCACCATTAAGGAAACCATCTAGATTTTAATGATGATGTAAATCCAAACCAATAAGGACTCTAATTGTGGATACAGATTGAGAAAATGTCTATTTAGGATTCAACACTCTAGGTTCCACACCACAATTCATGTGAGTATGCTAATGGGGTGTATCAGAAATTAGGATTCGAACACAGTTATTATAAATAGTCTAAGGTCAAATTTTATAGACCAATGGTGAACATAAATCTAGCATGTTTAGTGTGGTGGAGTTTAAAACCCATGGTTAATGAAAAACAAGGAGGCCCAATGCCACACGTTTCACCCCCTGAGATTACATGCACATAGTTTAAGGTCATGATGGATGGAACATAACAGGGCCAAAGGGCCAATGGATTTGATGAATTTGTGATTGGGACTAAATAGGAGAAGTCTAGGAGTTTCAATGTATCCCATAAGGATGGGAATAAATCCACATGTAGTTTTAAAAGGTGATACATGTAGTTTAAGGTCATATGGTCTGGACCATGGAAAACAATTTAGAGTTATATTGATTGGACTATAATGGAAATGTTCACTCCAAGGATATACATATGAAATCAAGTGTTAAAACATGATGTTAATGAGGCTAAGGAGTCTCATATACCACATACACACCTTAAGGCAAGCTGAATATGGTTCAAGGTCATAATGGATGGACCACAACGGGGGACAATGAGATGAAGTATTTATGAATTTTCATTTAGGACTAAAGATGAGAAGTCTAGGAATCACTACATATTCCATAAGGACAGGAATAAAGCCACACATAGTTCATGATCACAATATGGTAGAATAGCAATTCTGGTGAAGATGATACTCTCTGATGAGGGAATTGAGGGGTCCCAAGATTATCATGGGGCATCCCAAGTTCAAGGCATGCGGTAACATTTTTAAACCACCCCATACATGTCGTATGAGTCATCACAATTTAAAACTAGGTAAACATCATCCTTATTAGGAGGCATCCCAATTTATAATGGGGTATAAATTTAGTTTAATGTTGTGCGTTGAGGATGTCAGGCTTTGTAGTTTAAAGTTATACTACTTGGACTATAGTGGTTTTAAATAGTTTAATCTCAAAATATTTGGACCTACTATAAACATTTTAATGTCATGTCACCTATACCATAAGATATTAGTTTAAGGTCATGTATTCTGGACCAAAGAGAAGGGGGAGTGCCTCAATATGATATATGTAGTGCAGTGTAATGACAATCCCAACACAAATGAGGGCCAAGGAGGCGTATCACCACACAACGTAGTCTGAAGTGAATCCTGTATACAATTTAAAGTAGTGATTCTTGGAATTGGTGTAAATAGTTTAAAGTTGTTTTTCCAAGATAATAGGCTCTTAGTTTAAGGTCATAGAGTTTGGACAAAAAGGGATCTTAGTTTAAGGTCCTAGAGTTTGGACCGATGAAAGGGGTCTTCTCAAATGGGTATATGTAGTGTAGAGGAGTGAAAAACTTGGCTTGAATGAGGGCCTAGGAGGCTTACCAACACACTACATATTCCATATAGGAATCACATACTATTTAGAGTCATAATTATTGGAAAATAGGTTCTCATTTTAATGTCATTGATTTCAGACCAAAGAAGGGAATCATTTTAGAGGAATGTGCGTAGGGTGGAGAAGTAACAAACCTAACATGAATGATGGACTAGGAGGCCTACCCCAATATGAAAAAAACCCAAAGAAAATATACATAGTATTTAATTTCATGATTCTTGGACTAGGATTCCTAGTTTATGGTCATGGAACTTATAACTTTTCAAATGGTTTAAAGTCATGTTTCATAGACCAAGGTTCTCGGTTTAAGGAAACAGAGTTTGGATGCATCATTTAACATCAAATTCCATAGGATGTGGATATATATTTCAACTTAATATGGTGAGGATGATAGTTGTTACACAGTTTAACATCATGTAATAAAGACACTTGATTACCCAATTTATTGTCATGTAACTAGGATGTACGGTTACCTTACATGATGTAATATTTGAAAAACACTACATTGGTTGGAGGAGTAATACGGTCTTCATCCATGGTGATTAAGGAGAAAACTACATTGTAATAGACCTTATAAATGATATATGGCCCATCCTATTTGGGATACATCTCTGGTGGATTCTTGCCTCATCTCATCGGCGTTATGAGAGCCAGTACCGTGTAACCTTGGAGGAAGGAATGGAGGAGAACCTTCTTGTTGAATTCCCTAGATATCTTGTTCAGGTTCCTCAATAGACTGTATAAGTCTTAGATCCTATTCTATTGGATGGATTACAGCTCATCTGGATGGATCGAGCCTTCACTTACTTAAGAGGAATCGATTCCACCCACTTGTAGAAGCAATCTACCACATTCAAATTGAATATGTACTGGAGATTGGTTTCTAGTAGATAGAGCCCCAAAACATCGAGTACCCATTTTGAAAAAGGTACAAGGATACTTGGTGGTGTGGAGGATCTCTAGGGGTCAATGCACAACGTTTCCACGAATCTCACATGCATGGAACCTTTTGGGAAAATTGATAAAATCATAGACCATGGTGGGATAGAAGTATCCAGACTTCTAGATCTAGTGAGAGTGCATCAATCATACTTGATGGGAACCACATGTCCAGACATGAAATTTTTGCATAACCTGAAGAATCTCATCTACTTAGATGCAATTGAGGACAATTCCATCAAATCCATGTTTGTATAGATTATGATTAAGGTTAGGCCTACAATGGAGGGTAAACTACATTGTGTACTGAAATATTTTATCACGTTTGACTCTATCCTATTGGAGGATACCATGATGGAGATACTCAAAAAAGTAATTCGCCAATTATATGTTTCCTCTACTATGGGGGTACTCAGAGGTCCTGGTGTGGTGGCATCAGTGGTCAGCTGGTTCAACTGTAGGCTATTCTCATCATCTGTAATAATGGTAGAAATTACTCTCTGATGTGCCACATCAATGAATAGGTCATCCTAGTTAGGCTCTACAATAGAGGAATATATACTGGATAAGGCATCAACTCAACAATTCTATTCCTAGGGAACATGAGTCACCTCTGGTTGAGAAGGGAATTGGGCCATCAGCTGGTGAGTGTGCTCTAGTAGGGGCACAAGATCTGGATTTATGACGATATAGTCTCCATTAATCTATTTGATGACTAAATTAGAGTATCCCTTAACATGTAAGAGGTGAAATCAATATCGAGGGGCAGCTTGGGACCAGTAATGAGAGTATAATACTTTTCCTCATTATTGGTGAAACCTTCAGAAAAAAGGAATCAATATAGTAGGAAAACTTATGTCTGATTGATGAAGATGATCCCCATGCCTACTATATTGATCTTAGGATCATTGATACTTATACTGGTTGGGCTATGGGAGGAACCATCAGTGTGAAGTTGATAACAAGTAATAGTATGATCCAATTAGAGGATGACCTCATATAATTATCAAAATCTAGGAGAAATTATTTAGGGGCCAGATGAAGGACCAGAAAGTTTTACACGACATAGACTTTGACATATTTCTAGGTAAAAACATGAATTTTAACTGTTGAAGGATCACTACACATCATGCTAGCTATCTTATCAACATCAGGAGATTAAGGATATACTTCAATAGGTCCACTTGGAACACCAGTTGTATCTCATTATGCTATAAATAATTCCTCAAAATTTTCACTGAAAAAACCAATGTGAGGAAGCTCTTCTCGATAGAAGATTATCTGGTCTTTGTGTCATGTAGTATGCGACTGAGACAATATAAATAGTTCTCTTTGCATTAATTGTTCTTCCATGCAAGAAGGGTGTTTAGGGATTGTTCTAGGGTGGTCACATAGAGGACCAAAGGCTTCTCAAAGATGGGTGGATTTAGAAATAGAGGCTATTGTAGATACTTATTGATTTCATCAAAGGTGTCCTAACACTCTTCATCTCACTAGTATGTGTAACCTTTATTCATAATCCTCGAAATGAGATTACATTTTCTTGACAAATTCGTGATGAATTGACGTATGTAGGCTAAGTGGACTTGAAGTCCTCAGAGATATTGGAGGTTTCTCAAAGGAGGAATCTGGATGTTGGCCTTGATTTTCTATGGGTTAATATCAATTTCTCTGTATCCAATGAAAATGCCAAAAAACTTCCTAGAGGTAATCCCGAATACACACTTCAATGGGATTATCTTAAAATTCTAAGAGAAAAGAAAGATGAAGACTTTATGAAGGAATCTATGATGTTAATGATGTTAGTGGGATTTTACCATAAAATTTTCCACATAGAATTCCACCAATGTCCTCTGGATCAGTTTGAATATATGGTGCATGCCCCACTAATAATTAGATCTTTCATTCATTAGACCAAAAGTCATTACTTAACAGAAAAATTTCTCTTGAGGAACTATGAATGTAGTATAATCCTCATCCTTGGGGACCATCTAGATCTAGTTTTATCAGGAGTATACATCCATGATATAGAGATACGGGAACCTAACTATGGTATTTATCAATATCTTCATCACTAGAAGGGGGAAATAATACTTGGAAAAATGATGGTTGAGGTTATGAAAGTCGATACAACCTCAAATCTACCAGTTCTTTTTCCTGACTGAAATGATGTTGGAAAGCCACTTGGGGTACTAAAAATCCCTGATAAAATTGTCTTTGATAAACTTATCAACCTCGACCTGGACCATAACACCATGAGAAGGGTGAATTTTTCTAGGAAGTTGCATGAACCCTTGATGACTTACTAGGAGACTAAGCGATTGGATGGTGACCTGAGGGTCTAGTCTTGGAATCTCAGTATAATTATAGGTGAATATATCATAGTGCTACTTATGGAAAGTCACATACTAATTTTATTATTCTGGAGGCAAAACTGCACTGATCATTGTTGGATTTGGATCTATCTCAGTGCTGAGGTTCACCTGAATCAACTCATTAATGGTGGAAGATACACCCTCTTTGAATGTAGGAGGAGTGTCCTCAAGTCCTCTTTATCATCTATGGTAGGAGAATCACTGGGAGGAGGTGGTTAATCCATGATGATCAATTCACGATGAGAATTGGTTTTAGTTTGGGTGGATACATAATCTACTATGGGAGACTCTTGCTCAGTTAAAACTATGGTGATAGAGGCTATTTAGCTAATCCCATCAAGCCTTCAAACACAGGGTCCGTGCTTGATGTCAAAGTAATGGTGGAGGGACAACTTTCATTGATTCAATCCAACTCAGAAGAATATGTGAGAATGTTATGAAATGATGGCCATAGAGTGAACATCTTAGTACCTCACATGGGTAGGGGCTTCTGGTATCACCCAATCCTAGCCTATATAGGTGTACGAGGTAATTTTTTGACATTCCTTGTACTTAAGGACACACCACCTCTTCCTCTCAAATATGAAAAAATTACCATGTATGGGGTTGTGTCTACTAATTGATGGATTGGGAGAATGAAATAAATATCCAAATCACCCCATGGGTTGGTGAAATGGTTGTGTGCTCAACCTCATTGGTTTGAACCTTCTTTCCCTTGATCATGTAATAGTAGACCTCCAAGTATTGGTATTCATAGGAATAAAAAGGAGATGCATCACCCTGAAGAACACCTAACTAACCATTGAGGGAGTTCTTGGGGCACTAGTGATACAAGTTGGGGACTTATAGATGTAGTTGAAGCCATAGATTACCCATCAATGCATTGTAGGTGGTATCCTATGAGACAACCATGAATTTAATACTTTCTACCAAGCCTTTGAATTGTGTATTCAACTAAATCCCACCACATGGTCTCTACTCAGTCCTATCATAACCCTGAATTTTTAGGTCAGAGGGACTTAAGTCTCTTTTAGTGATCACTATATTGTAGAGTGGCTGGGTTGGGATGATGTTGATCCCAAAACCTATACTGACTAGACAATAAAACATCTCTATTACATTGAATTGGCCTATGATGTATAGAAGGAAAATGTTCCCCTACACAAGAGTGACTTCATCCTATCCATATAATGAGATGATATCTTGGAATTCTACTCTCTCAAACTACCCTTCATATTAGGCTTCTATAGAAGCTACTTCTGCTTTGAACTGGAGGGGGATTTTCAATGCTTCTATAAGGGTATCACACATTTCTTTTGACAAGAGGAGGGAATAAAGAATTTATATCCTTGTAGGTATAATATAGTGGTTCTTTAGCATGACATAATTTCTTACTAAATGCAGGTTTCTATCTATAGGGGGACACTCTTTGGTAAGAGGCATAATGAAAACTATTGGCTATACAACTAGGTTTTGGCTAGTGCTGGAAATATCCTGTTACTCATCAGCTAACTCAACCAGAACTACCATTGGATGGATAATGCCTATCGTTTGCTAAATGTGAATGATCATGATGTGTCTATGGCTGTTCTGCCTGGTTAGTTAGCATAGTCAGCTGTGGTGGCGTGTCTAATAGAGTAGGCTAGGAGGACCGTGCTTGCTGATCTATGTGCATGACCTGTTGTCTGATCTTAGTAGCATGCATAACTTGGTTCAAAGTGTTGTTCTGAGTACTTCGACTATTTTCATGTCCTCAAACTCCCATTTGGTGGAGAAAATTGGAGGAATTATGTGAATTTATTGAGAATTCCTCATCTTCAGGCAGTGTTAATTGGTCCATAAACTTGATGACATTCACAAAGGAATACTCCCCCTAATCATTAGCTAAATATTCTAGTACCAAGAATACTGTAGGTGTGTTTACCTACAATAGAGTCATTTAATCAATGAGAGTGTGGTATGGATTCTACACCAAAGGGGGAATTTTCATTCCCTTGCACCGTTGGAACCTACTCATCTAAGACTTGGAGGGATGTGATGTAGATTCACAAGCATCAGTCAGAGATGGCGTAATGACTTTTGTAGATTTAGGATGACCTAAGCAGGAAAAGATGAATCTGTGGGTGTAGGAAACTAATCTTAGAGCCAACCGGTCATCATAAATTTGAGTCCCAATGTTGGAAACCTAATACTATTCACATTCATTGTCACTACTAGGCTCAAGGGAGATTTGTGGAACCTATGTTGGAACATTTCCCAACTTGACTAAACCATTATCCACTTGGTCCTAGAACCAACCCTTCAACACATAACATTGTTTGATGGTATGTCAAATTATAATATGGTAAGGAAAATGATTGGGGTTATTTAGTATGATTATATTCATGGGGATTATTATAACCTGGAAGCTTAAGAATCTCCTATTATAGGGAACTAAGGAAATACCTAGGAACCTGTGCATCCTTAAAGAAATAGGTCTGGTTCCTTCTATCCTGGAAGGGAACTCTTGGAGCCTAGATGTGATGAATGGATAGAGACGAATAGGGGGATAGAGTCACATTTCTTCATCTAGGTATCTATTCTTAGTGGGGCAGTGCCTATCAATTCTATACTGGGAGAGGCTGATCCTGATGAGGTTGTTGCACTTGGTGAGGCTTCACTAGAAAAGGGTCCAATAACTCCAATGGATCGATAGCCTCTAAATGTATTTCATCCCAAGTCTTAGCTTTGGCAGTTCTTATTATAGGATATAAATGAGGAAACATATATGATTGATTATCCTACTTCAAGGATTTCTATAGATTCTGATCATTATTAGAAAAATCCAGGAATCCACCTGGGTAGTTTTGAGTGATGAGGTTGGGGAACAACTCAGCCTTGACATTACCCACAAAAATAATCAATATCTAGTCTTTATTAAGTGGAATATCAACGTAATATATTAGGCCCTTCCACTAATAAATAAAGTCTATAATTAACTCATCAATTAGTTTATTTGACATGAATAGGCCTAAAATGCTCATCTTTCACGCGATGGAGTTGAACTGGTAGAGGAATCACTTGTGATGATCTTTCCAAATAGTGATAAAACCAATGGGAAACTAGATGTGCCAAACAAACATAGGTCCTTCTAATGTTTGAATGAAACATCAGATCTTGGTGGCCTCTTGGTGCTCTGGGGTTCCCAACATGGGCCCACACCTTGATATGAAGTGGCCCAAATGCTGTAGCAGATTTCCCATCCCATTAAATGGGGTGGAGATGGGGATCCCAAAAATATTGGGGTGCTTGAATGTCATCTACCCAAGCTGGGTATGATTTTTTGTGAGGTTGGATATCCACCCATCATCTATCTATTTCTTTGAGGTGAATGATAATAGTGGTTATCAAATCATCCTAGAGAGGGTCCTTATCTTGACAAGGATTAATGAACACCAATATATTGATAGGCTCATCAACTTGGTAGGTGGATTCATCAGATCATCGAGAGGAATGAACTAGATCTCAAGTAGGGTGGTAACACTATTCAGGTGGATCTGGCGACTCATACCACGATCACTTTCCATACACTCCCACCTATTCTCAATCATCAAAGGTTCAAACTTTATTTTAAAACCACATTGTGAGGATAGATAATAAAACATCCTTTAAAAAGGGATAGTGGATACATAAAGGTTACATGACATATCATGTATTCAGGTTCCTAAATAAAGATAAAATTGGTGAGAAGTTAAAATATATGGATTTAAGAGAACACTAACTTCTAAGGGCTAATAGATTCTAATAAAGAACATGGTCATGAGAAAGTAAACCACCATAAAACTAAAAATATGTTATGGGTTAAAAGACCATTTAATCATTAGAAATGAAAGAAAATTTATATTGTTTTTCTCTCAAGGTTCTTTTAATAAAGTTTAGGGTGTCTTATTATCCAAATAAGGTACTCAAGAAAATATAATTGCTTTATTTTTTTCTATTTTAAAAGAAAAATCTAATCCTTTGGCTGTGTTTTTATCAATTTCCACTTTACCTCTTTCTCTATGAAATGAATACTCAAGATAATTTTTTTTTCATGCCCAAAGCACTAAAATTAACTCTTAACAAATCCTAAGATCCATAATTTACCCCTTATACCTCTAAATATTCACCAAAACCAAAGTGGTTGTCATAAGTTATCCAATAACATACAAAGTTCAACTTAATCTATTCTATAAATAGTTGACCATAAGGCTCTCCCAAAACATGTAAGAACAAATTAAAAAATCCAATAATTTAGGAATATGGTCACTAAATTTCCAAAAACAATTAATCCCCCACAATGCATCTATTAATATCATATGTAAATACCTTGATCATATATTCTCCTAAGACATGGTAATAACTTGTATCACTATAAAACCTTAATGAAAACATGCACGATTCCATGAATTATATCACTCCATATTCCTTAAATAAAATCTCACATTGTCAAATATATTACTTATATAAAAAAATATTATAAACTCCACCATTAATTACTTTTCCATCAAATTACTAAACATTTTATTGGTCACAAAGACTATCCCATTTATTTATTCAATTCCAATATTCTCTTTATACCAACTAAAAATTATTAACTAAACATTAGAAACATATTAAGGGTTATCTTTCCTTTATAGCTACTACAAAAAAACCATTTAACAGTGCCAGAAATGACCTTTATCAGTGGTAGAAAAGCGTTGACAACATGAGCAAGTTGAAAAGCCCAGGTCTTTTATCAGTTCTAAAAAAGTTCTAATAAAGGGTTTTTTTATCAGTTCAAAAAACATTAATGATAAAGGGTCCATTTATAGGTGCTTTTAAAATCACTGATAAAGGACTCCTTTATCAATTCTCTTATTTAGCGCCACTAAAGGAATCCTTTATAATAAAATTTTAAAGTGATGATAAAGGGACATACTATAGTATGATGTAATAACACACTATAACACCACTACAATGTGTTGTAACAACACACCACAAAACCATAAACCCACCACATATCAACACAAACATGTCATAATACATAATTTAAATGAAATGAAATTTTCAACATAAATTCAAGAAAAAAACACTATTATAGACATTTCAAATGTTGGTTTATAATATTAAATAAATACAAATTCTTACATAAATTAAATAAAATATTGGGACTATATAATGTAATTTTAAACTTATCAACAAAAAAACAACCATTTTAAAGAAAAAACTATTCAGGTCATTCAATGTAAATTTCTATTTCAACCTCCATATAGAAAAAAAGATAAAACCTATTTGGGATATATCAAGAAGGCCCAATATCGATCAGGTAGTCAGGCCCAGACCCAGCCTAATTGAACCATTGAGCCAAGCCAAGACCAACATACATCCTTATACTTCTTCTTCAATAAAAGTATATTCAAATTTAAAAATTATAGCAATGTGTGGGCTAGTCCAATACTAACCATAAGTTTAAAAAGGATCTTGATACAAGGTTAATAAAGAGATGATAAAATAGGTTGCTTCTCAAAAACATGCATGAGAGTTATGCTCCATCATCCAGTGTCTGATTTGTTGTGCTAATGTATAGAATTTTTCAAGGGAAAGAGGTACACTATATTATTGGTATGAAAAAAGACAGATTATAAAAAAAATATCTTTCATTACCATTGTTTCCGTGGATAAAAACATTATCGTATTTTTTTTCAGCTTCCCATTCACATACTCGGGTTTTTCCATATCTATGTTCATATATCCATCGATACATGTCAAACTAACTATATAGGAAATTGGAAAATATAATGCCGATTAATAACCTGCTACATGTACAAGATTAGAAATTAGATTCTCAATCCTTCTTGCCTAATTTTTCATTATCTGTAAAAACCCAATTGCGCCTGTTGTTTAAAATAATAATGGTAACTTGGGTTTTGATATATCAATTTTTTTAACTTACCACGATAATCAACACTGAATTCGAGCTTCTCAAGAATTGGCTATCTTCAAATTGAATTTAGAAGATCTTCTAGGGTTTTTGTACTACTCGATGCTTCCTCCCCACTAATCATATTTCAAAAACCAAGGCCATAAGATATGGCATAAAATCATATAAATGTAACATTCATTGTAAGACTAGAATAGAAAAAGAATCAAAGATACAGACTCCAAAATATATGAAAAGGCTTCAGTCTTGAGAAGACCTAAAAAATTACATGCTATAGAAACAAAGAAAATTTTCCTTGTCGTTCATTACTAATAAAAATATCTACATTAATAAATATATGGTAGCTACATGATACAAAATTACAATGATATTTTCATGGGGTAATAATGGAATACAACCCAACAAGAACATGAGGATTTACGTGGTTCCTAACCCCTTTTGTCCCTACTCCATGACAATAACACCACCCTATACTATTGATTTATTAATGCTCGAAGGAAATTAACTAGATTTACAACATAAACCAAGTGTGATTAACAAAATAAGAAAAAAAAGATGTAAAACCAAGGCCAATGCATGACAAAACCAGAAACAATAAAATGGGTAAAGAATAACTCATAGAGCCAGACCTATTGAGGAATGGCTGTCCAGATCTCTTCAAAAATGGATTTTTGAGGGACCATAGAACACTTGGCATGGAATGGTGGGGTCAGAGAGAACTAGATCTTGAGTCGACATGCTAGAAACCATAGATCTAGAGTCATCATAACTGTAAGGAATTGAATCTGGAGTAGAGCGGCCTGAGAACACCAATATTGAGCCATTGTTCCCAGAAATCACATGCTTCAGAGTCTCATGATTCAAAAACTGCTAGATCTGGATCGATGGGACTATTAAACATTGATCCGAAGCATTTCAGTTTGAGAAAACTGGTCATGATTTGTGTTGTCAGAAACCTCAACTCTTTCTCTTTGAACAAATTGTGCAGAGGAAGATGAGTATCCAGTAGCACAAGGAGATTTTCATAGTGAAGATTATTGGATCTCCAATCTATCTTCTTCAGATGATACCGCCTAAATAGGAAAGGAAGAAAAAAATGAAGCAAACCCTAAATGTGATAATGTCTCGGGGAAAGAGGTTCTTCCACAAAGTAGAGTCGAATGACCTATCTCCCAATCCCTATGAAACTGCTTCTATAAATGGAAGGATGATAGTATTTGGGTGACTATGATCCTCCAAAACCAATAATGAGGACTGATAAACATATGGATTTCCAAGGTGGAAAATGGGTTAATTAAAATGATCATAAAAAAAATTGAGCAATTGTTTTATGGAAAACAACAATTAATATCTTTGAATTTCAACAATGTCATATCAACTATCTAGATTTTTATAAAGGTGAAATATGGTCAATTATTTTAAAGATTATAGACATCTTTTATTCTCGAATAGGGTACTCCTCTCTTATAGATAAGTGTTTGTTTCAATCTCTCTCTTCAAATTAATTCTCTTATTTGAAATCCTCCAAAATAAAAATCTTGTGCTTAATTCCTGCACCATGAGAAAATAAATGCATAGAATAGGTTAAGAGTCCAGATACCACTAAACTAGTATTGGCACATCAAGAGACATTCCACTATCTCAGATACAAGATAACAGTGAAAACATTAGTTAAATAAGAAATGGAATTGGTTATAGATATTATCTATATCTAAAACATTTCCTCAAATAGCCTTTCATATGAAGAAATAAATTTCATCTAGGCTGGTATTTTTAAATCACATTTCAAGATGGGGTATTAGAAAGACTATACCTTCCATGTGATTTCTCAAGAAACAAGGTATAAAACCCTCACAAGAATAACATCAAAGAAAAAAAATAAAAAAATTATCTTACATGGAATATATTTCTCAAGAAGAAGACTGGAAAAATGAAAACTATAACATTATCAAGTGTCTGAGAAGGAGGGGAATAAAGAGGTGAAAAAATGGAGAAAGAGATAAAGTGAGTGAGAGTGAGAAAACCTTGGTGGTTAAATCAGTTCAAGGGCCATTGGTTTTCCATCACTTCTGTTCTCTAAAATGACCTAGAAACCATAGAGTTGTTCTAGAAGTGAGAACATGGAGAATGATTTAGCAGAAGGCCCAGTTACCAACCAGTAAAAAAATAAAAAAGATGAAACTAATCTAAATCAAACAACATAAAAATTAGAAAACCTCAAACCCAGTGTCTCTGTGATGAGGGTTTACCAACCAAAACAAAAAAGGAAAAAAGAAAAGAAAACTGCATCATCATAAGAAATGCAGTATCCAATTTCTCAACAACAATAAAAAAAAATTATTACCCTTTTCAATAGATCATTTCTCAAATTCAAATAGTGGAGGATGATCAGATCTATGAGTGTAGTGATGCTTGATGATCTTAACCAAACCAGGATAAATCCCACATTTGTCAAGCATGAAAATGATAAACCCATTTAGGCATGTATTTAAGGAAGACTCAAAAAAGTGAGTTTGGTCTGGTCTATGTATGTTAGAGATTAGAAAGTAGGCAACCCACAAATAAAAATTAGAATAAAAATTACCCCAGTCTACATATCACATGTTCCTGAAATACGATTATTTATTGATTTTTTGGATAGTAATTAGTTTTTTAGTGAGTAATTGTTACCATTCGTGGCATGTATTTTATAAATAAATTTTATCATTGAAAAGATACCAGAAAAATGTACACAAAATCAGAACATCATACAAAAGATATTCAGAAAAGGGTTCAACGATACTAAGGAAAAGATTTTTTATTGTGCATAAATTAAAACAAAAAAATTGAAATCAAAAGTAAAAGATACACACACATGTATACATATGTATGATTTATAAATTTGGAAATTTACATGTCAAAAACTAGTGGTTCTCCATATTATCCAAACCAACCAAAACTAGTCAATTTTTTTCTTTCCATTTCAGTTAAATTAATATACATGAATCAGTTTAGGTTTTAGAATAATGATAACTTTTGTTCAGATATGAATGGATTAACCAAATTCAACCACAAATGGGCCATTTTACTATTTCATTGAATGTTATTTTTAGTTTTGGTTTGTGTTGTGATCAAATTTTATTACATATATTCATGGAAGCAACCAAAAACTGACCAAAGTTGGTCATCTAATATGCATTGACCCATCCATGAGATTCTAGAGAGGTCCATAAAGAAGTTGGAATAAATAAATAATGCAAATTATAATAATATATATCACAAATAAAAGAGAAAAACACACCAAAACTTACAACGTCTACCCAAAACAGAGATGATTCACTAATATTTAATTGGTTTATTTTGAGACTAGAGATGATTCACTATGATTTTAAAATATAAAAAAAATTAAGCTTGTGGAGAAAGATGGGGTATAGATGTAGAAAAAAATCAATTCAATTTAAAAAGACCAAAATATGATATCCATAATAGTAGCTAAGTAAACAATGGATCAAGAAAAAAAGAAATACAGTATACAAAAACTGGAGCCCAAATACAGAAATAAAATCAGAACCTACAAAGTACTATTGGGAACCCTCAGATCTAGATCTTGAAATGAAAAGTAGATAATGGAAATCAGAACCTAAAAAGTAAAACACAGGGCTACCTCTCAATGTTAAAAAAAATGTGAGACCCTCAGATACAAATCTCGATGTTTTCTTCAGAAACCCTAACTGAAACCAAACATCATATGCCAGATGATGTTTGAGCAATTGGAGGTAGTTGGTTTGTGTGATTTTAGTGGGTTTGTTTGATTCGATCTTCGATTCACTAAGGAGGCGCGCCCAAAAGGGGTGGATTCTGTGGAAAGCTTCTGATATCATGAAGGGTTCACAATAGGTTAGGTTTTTTTAATTAGAACGGGAGACTTTTATCCACGCTTTTAAATAAGCACTGATAAAGACTCCTTTTATCAGCACTTAAGTAATAAGTGCTGATAAATATGACTTTTATCAATGATAAAAAAGAACTCATAAATATAAATATTCTAAATATATTCCTTATTTAAACATATTTATTATAATTTTATAATTATTTAAATATATTATTATATAAACATTTTTAAAAAATAATATTTATATCATTATATATATATATATTTAATAAATAAATATAAATATAAATATAAATATAGTAAAAGTATTCATTATTTTAATAAATGTATTATCAATTTAATAATTATTTAAATATATATAATTAATTGGTTATAATTATATAAATAATTTATAAAAAATATTTATTTATTTATAATTATAAATATATAATTTTATAAATATAGTATGTATATTTTTGAAATATATTTAATTATAACTTTTTTTTGTTATAATTTTTTTGTATAATTTTTTTACAAATCATTTTTTAACATTATTAATGAATATCTAATTTTAAGTGAATGCATGTTAAAAATGAGTTAAATTGAATAAATTAAATATAAGTACACATTAATAATATTGAAAAAATGGATAAATTTTGAGTGTATACATTATATATAAAAATTAATTAATTACATATATGTGAAATCAATATAACACACATTTTAATCTATGTTAAATTGAAAAATCAAGCGACATTAAATTATATGTCCATTACTCTATGTAATTAATCTATATTTTTAATTCATATTAATTTTTAATTATAAATCATTATTCACTAAATATTGCGCATATATAAAATATAAATCATATTTACACACATTAATATATATTTATATATTTAATATATACTATTTATTAATATTATCAATTGTCATCTAATAAATAAAAATATTTATTATTTTTATCAATTTACTTATTTTTAATTTCAATTTGTTTAAATTTCATTTTTATATCTATATATTTAATACATATTATTTATGAGAATTTATAATTTATATATAGTACAATCAATTTATTCATTTTTATCAATAATTATTTAATTAATAAATTTTTTAATATTTTTTTTATAAACTCATTTTTTATTTATTTAATTATTTCATTTTATTTATTTAGACCTCTATCATCACTAAATAAGTGCTGATAAATGACTCCTTTATGAGCGCTAAAAATATAGCTCTAATAAAGGGTATCCTTTATCAGCACTAAAAATAAAGTGCTGATAAAGGTTACCCTTTATCAATTGTAAAATAAAGGTCTGATAAAAGGCACCCTTTATCGACGCTAAAAATAAAGCATTGATAAAGGGGACCTTTTTCAGTGCTAAGAAAAGGGCACAGATAATGGGTTAAATTTATCAGCGCTTTCTTTTGTGCTGATAAAGATGCCATTTATCAGTGCTTTTTTATAGTGCTAATAAATACCAGTGTTGTTAAACATCGATTTTGTTGTAGTGTATTCACATGTTATCCAAAAATATCACCTTAACACTAAATCAATTTTCTTGGTTATCAGTACCATTCAATATATTCTTTCAAATACTTAATGAAAACTACCACAATATAATCATTATACATTTCATGATTATTATAACTAGAATATAATTAATAAAATACTTCTACAACATAATTCTTGAATCCAAATACACTAACACTTTAATCATTCCACTTCAGATATAATAATATAATAAGCTTGAACTTGATCCCTTAGATTCTTCTAAGGTATATTCCCTTGATGCTTGGGGCATTCATTTTCATAGTTCCCCATCACATTATAGCTGAAACACTAAACATTGGAGGTTTATTTCATACACTTCCATTCACGCACCTGATGGCCTTTCTCACTACACATCAGGAAAACTCAAATTCCCTTTAAGAAAGTATTAGGGTGTCTCTTTCCAAAATGATCACATGTGAGAAAATCCTTCTTTAAGTTCTCCCCCTTTTCTATTTTTTTCTATGTAATCCTCTTCTTATATTTCTTTACTTTGATGCCAAAAGATTTGGAGAATCCTTTCTATATATTGATTGCATGTGACACTATATCCTCATTTGATCATAATATTTGGGAGACATGTTTTCTTTAAAGGATTTGATTTAACCCATCAAATAAATTGAAAGTCATAGTATTTGGACTACAGACATATTTTGAAACATTCCTTTCTAACCTTGTAATATTATAATCATACCTAATAACATGTTCCTCTTCCATTCTTATTAGACTTAAAATTTTTATCTCTATATCCACTCATAGTTCACAACGAAAGTGACTTTACAAGAAAAGTTCTTTAAAATCCTTCAATTACATGATCACTATTTCTTCTCCACACTTAGTATTTTGAATGAATGACCACCATTTCTATAAATCCCCTAATAGATGATAAAATTCCATGAAAACCATCTCTATTTCATTAGTTCCCAATACAAGAAATAAATTTTATATGTAACTTATTCAGTTCTTATATAATTATTAATTTTAGTCCAATTGAATTATAGAGGTTTCTGACTCATGAATCAGTTAAACATTATCACACCACATTTTTTATTAGTAGGCTACTCTTTATGGGAAAGGTTATTGGGTATAAACTGAGTCATTTTCCCCAATACAGATTTGTTCAGCACAAGATCCATCTTCATTATCTTTCCCAAGAGGGATATAGCTATATGGATTACATGAATTGATATGGTTTCTATTCCTTCCACTAGGTGGTATTTTTAAATAATGACATAAACTATATTAGATCATAAAATTATGAATCATAATGTATGTATTTGAAACTAGTAAAAAACTCAAAATAAATTGAAAATTTTATAATTAGCTAATCTCAGAATCATAAACATGGTTTCTTTGGGAATATTCTCAAAGTCTATTATAGGGTTAATTTCCCTAATCTATATTTTATTAAATCTAGTTCTCAGGGATCCTACTAAACTTGCTCTGATACTAACTGTAGTGACCCCAACCTTAGTATCCCAGAGTTAGTGGTTATTTTATTACATTGGTACTAAATATAACTAATAACATCCCAAATAAATGAATTGTTTATTAGACTTGGTAAACTAGAAACATACTTGAATCACAAATTACATTTGAAAACATTAAATAAAAAAAATATTTTCTTTGGGACCATATTTATTCACTCCAGCATATCCCTATATATCAATCATAAAACATTTACTCACATCATAGGGAAAGGAAGCATAAGAAAGGGGTGAGCTCAGATGCTCAGTTAGGGAATACATATAGCAGAAGAAAAATAGGCATGAATAATATGGAAAGAAAAATAATGATCAAATAATGTTATATAAATAATCACATGATCTAGATAATTATCCATAAATATCGTAACAATTAAAATAATCACATGGAAATCAATAATTTATTTCATCATTATAGAATTACTAATTTCAAATATATGAACTTACCTTTGAGGCCTTTTTCCAAGATATCAAAAAATACCATCAAGGCCTCATGCCAAGACATCTTTATAAATGAGTAAGACCAAAACTAAATTCCCAATCACGTTTGTCTCCTAAGACCTACCAATTCATTGAGGGGCTATGTAATTCTTGGCCCCACCCATCACTTAATAAGTCTAATGCATTCATCATATGAATAAAAAACATAACTTAATCAATCTACGTTAAAAATAAATAACTCTTTGTATTGGAAAAACTAACATACAAAATATCAATACTTTCCCCAGTCAAGATGATCATAAACCATCCATAGAAATATATAGTATAGTATCATAAGAGTATAACCATAGTAAATTAGAATATTTAACAATGTATGTTTACATAGATATTTTTTTCAAAAGCTCACTAAAAATTTTCTATAGGAAAATACCCTTTTCACTTTGAAAACACTTATTTAAAATATAAATAAATTAAAAAATATTATGGAAAAAATTTCATTTAAAAAATACCTTGTAAACTTGTAAAGGAAGCATCAAATCAATGAGCGTTAATGATACTTGGAAATTCCATTCATGTCGTATATCTTAAGAAACATTTATTTAAAACTTTTTTAAAAAGGTAAAAAAGAACCTCATTTAGAAAATGACAAGAATATTATTTTTAAACCTTTTTGTAAAAAGTAAGTCATGGGAACAAATGAATTTAGAAATTAATTTTATAACTATAAAAACATTATATAAAATATTTTTAGAAAACATGGACATAGAATAAAAAAGATTTCTGACTGAAGGGAGAAATGAAGTCAGTTTTCCATAAAATCATTATTTTGGGCTCTTAAGTACATAAAGAAAGTAAAATTTAAAGGAAAAACTTTAATAGATAAAAAAATAGGATAATAAAATATTTTGGGTTTAATATATAATTATCAATGAATTATTCCAACAAATACTTATACATAAAAAATTCCGAATAATGATGTGATTGTGAAATAAACCCTTACCTCAGGTTTGAATTCCTTTTAATGTGTCTAAATCTCATATATAATAAATATAGATTTATTATAAATATATTCTAGAAACATAATCATATATATCATACCATATATGATTTACTTGTAATATTTTATCATATATTTATTAACAATTCTTTGTTAAAATTACTATTTTGTGTAATAACTGCTTCACTTTTCATGTATGTTTTGGTTTATAAGCATTAGTCCTTTTACTTTTATCATGGCTAAATTATCTATATAATTTTAAAAATAATATAAATATCATTTATATTCAATATATAGGTATTTAGTTTATGCCATAAAATATAGACATAGAAAAATAAAGTACACTGTTCATGGAGATGAACGTCGTATATACGCATGATTGTTGTCTTCACTTTTCAACAGATGGAATGAAAGAATGGTAAATAATAATTCATCTTTAAAAAATAATTATTATAAAATTTAAATCATATATATTCATCTCAACCATACTTATAACCATCCATGTAAAATGTAAATGAAAACAAATTCACATCGCTTCGTGAAGGTGGTAGTCCACACATAAGCATGAGCAACATTATCATTTTACAATGGTTTAAAGTGAAAGAAGTGAGATATGATATTATCATTCCAAAAGAATAATTATTTCATAAATATCATATATAAAAAACCAATATTACTAAATATCCATGAAATATGATGATGGAAAATGAATTGTATCCCTATGTGGATACGGTAAGGCGTACGTACACACGATCAATACTTTCAGTTCCCATTTGATAGAAATTATGTGAATAAATGTGGTTTCATAGTCATAAAAACATTGAAGTATATTGAGGATACATAATTTTTTATTCATGAATAATATATCAGATTTATTTGAGGTAAAAGAAGAATTAAAAATAAAGTGATCAAATAAGGAGATTACATATGATTTGAAATAAATCCTTTATATTACCTCTTTAGGTATCTAGGGTTGGTCTTTTAGGAATAAAAAAACACTAGAACGTGGATAGAAGAGTCAGTAAGATAATTATTTAGGATATGGGTGATCTAGATGACTCAGAGTGGTGTGAAGAAGTGAGGGGGGGGGAGGTTCTCATTTATAACTGAGGTGAGTGACACTTTTGTTATTTATCAAAAGATTAAAATATTACAAATTCATTCTCAGTATATAATCTCCCAAATGTCCATTTATTTAAATATAAGGTAGGATATGGTCTAAAAATCATTAAAAATAAACTTTTGAGGGGTTTAAGTAGTATTTTAAATACTATTTTTTTGTTTAACCCCTTAGTTAACTTTATATTACTACCTAATTAGTTTTTCATGATTTTGATGATTTTTAAATAAATTAATAAAATATTATTTCCATAAATATCATTAATGTAAAATTTGACACTATTTAATTAATTGGATATAAAATACATAAATAAAAAGTTTGAATTAAAATATAAATCTTTTAAACATTAATAATATGATATATTTATCTATAATTTTTTTGGAACACTATAACTCACTCAAATTATATTAAATTTAATATTTTTAAAATATTTATTTTATTTTTATATCAATTGAATCTATATTAGCATTGAAAAAATATTTAAGGTAATCATTTAATCATTAAAATTTTTAAAGAAATTTCCATCAGGAATATAATTTTATTATTCACAAAATATACATTTCTATTCATTCATTACTTACTTTTGTCCCTATGTAGACACATAATAGATATTTAAAAGTAAGAGAGTGAAATTTTGTATTTTTATTTTCTTTTACATATTATCTAGGACATTTTCATAGAAAAGTGTCCATTAAACATATAAATTTCAAGACTAAGGTGATAATAGTAAAATTACCATAATCTAATATGAATTAGGATGAAAAATTATGTCCATATCACTTAGTTTTAACCTAGATTACCCTGATTTACAATTTAATGCAATGAAAAATATATACATGGTTACTATTCATAATGAAAAAAAATAAAATGAGCATATTTACCAAATTTAGACCCCTAATTTAAAACATGGAATTTATTTTTCATGATTTCATTTTTATAAGTGGTATTAGTTAATTTAAAATAAAAACCAAAATGTAATGATAAACAATTTTTTGAAAAAATGCCCTTTTTTGTATAAAAATGTTTTTATAAAAAAATCAATCATAAAATTGATTAAAATGAATATAATTGATATAATAATAATATAATTGGACTAATTTTAAAACAAAATGGTACTTTTTAAATGCATGAAACAAAAATTACAGCTTTCTATAAAAATAAATATTTTTCACTATTCACATAAAAATAAATCTTTTTTGAAAAATAATAAAAAATTATTCTTAAGATAATTTTGATATAATGATTTCAAAGAAAATATTATTTATATAAAATACAATTCATATAATTTTCATAAATTAATTTTAATAATTTCCCAAAAAATGATATAAAAATCATTTTTGAAGAAAACGTTTTTTCTGAATTATAAAATAAATTTACAAAAAATTGAGTAGTAATCACTTAATTATTACTCAATGAATTTGTATTGTGAAGTTAATTTAAATAAATTTCATAATTTAGTTTATACTATTCATACCTTCCAATTCAATAACTAGGCGATAACTGTGGCCTTAAATAATAGTACTTTAATTGTATATCGTGGTTCGCTTAAACTCGATGTTGCATGTAATAAAGGATATTAATGAAATTAATTTTATTTAAAGAGAAATTTATTATAAAATATTAGGGTTTTTTAATAAATATTATATTATGTATTTAAATTTTTATTAAATTAACTTTTTTCCTTTGAAAAAATTACTAAAATAAGTCACTATCAGTTCAATTTTCACATAACATAACCAAAACAAATATGGAATGATATAATTTTTTTAAATCAATATAAGTTATATATTAAAAAATATTAAACAATATATCAATAAATAAATTGGTATCAAATGATTGTTAATTAAATAAAAAATATTAAACATACACAAAATAGTTAAAATTATTAACACCTAATGATGAAAAGAGATTACAAAAATCTGTTACAAGAAGAGAATCGTTATTAATTAAGAGTATAAATGGGAATATTTATGAATAAAATTATAAAATAAGATATTAATATGTTTATATTTATTATATATGAGGTTAAAGAACTTTTATGGAAATAAAGGGTAAATTTAAGAGACTAGGTAACCTAGATTCATTTCATTGAGTTACACACTTTATTATTTAAACTTCATTTTTTTGAAAAAAGATAATTTTTAAAAGAGACTCATAACCATGACTTTTACAATGACAAATAAAAAACGTTTTCAAAATATCCTTTCATTATGATTTTTTTTCATTATCTTCAAATGATATATCTCTAATGGTGTTGGGACTGCTTTTTTTTAAAAAATAATCCAGAAGAGTTATTATGATCATTAAAATCCCGAATCAATCTTGGTGAATTTTACATGGTTTTAAAATTAACAAATAATGTATAACCACAAAGTATCCAAATCATGCTCGCATAACATCTCATGCTATGCTAGACCACCACTTCGCATGACATACCCGCAAATAAAATTCACTTTTGGGGTGAGGTGGTATCATTCTGACCCTCAAATATTAATTTTCATTTATAGTATTAGGTGATGATATCCTCCCCACAAACAATTTTTTGTTTGTGATGTGAGGCAGTCAAACCTTGCCCCTCCTAAACAATTTTTTGTTTTTAGTGAAATGTGAAAAATAACCCCCATAAAAAAATTTAATTGTGGAATGAGGCATTGAAATCACACCCCTTCAAAGATTTTTCATTTATAGCACGAGGGAGTAAAATCATGCCCCCCACAAATTATTTTTTTGTTTATGGCCCGATGTGGTAACATCATGCCCCTATAAATGAAAATACTTTATGATGAGAGGAGATGGTTTTACTTCCCACCAAATAGAGAAATGTATGATATTCAGTTAGTTTTTCATTTCAAGAAAACTATTATTCCCATTCCCTATAAATTCATGGTCTTCTCTCCCAAAAAATAGAGGAAAACACAAAATGTTTAGAAATACAAACAATGGAGAAGAGCATAAAAAAATTTAGAAATAGACTTTCAACATGTAATTCACTTACCACATACTAACTTGGAAAAGGAGACACCATAAAGGGATCCTAATCTATGACCCCCTACCCAAAATGGATATCCTTCGTGTAGTAAAAGGACCCACCTAGTCATCCACAATGGGAACCCTCTTTTATTTGTGAACAAAACTCTCTCATAAAGAAGCCCCCTTTTGTGGAATAATCCCTTCATGTCACCCTATCCTTAATAGTGATAATAGTATGTATAATGGGATATCCTTAATTAATCTTATCCTTCCTCTATCACAACCCTCCTTTATTTTAGAATTCGTCCTCATATTGGCCCCTTGATAAATTGTTAAAATGATTCCATTTGACCTTTACTGAGACTCGAGAATACCATCAGTGATACCTCCACCACGACCAATCGATCTATCAATACCAGGGATGAGAAACATAATCATTTACCTCTTATGATCATATATTCTTATTGTAATGTAATTCCCCCATTTAACCTACCTATTAGTTCGGATTCTCAAAATATTCACAATCATACATTCATGGGGTAACAAGGATACCAGGCTCATTGGTGGTGGTGGGAAATTTCTTGGTCCATGTATTGAAATTTATTCCACAAATTGTGAGTAGAATTAGGTAGTATAATTTCATTTAACATATATTTATGATTTGGGGGTGGGGTTTAGAAAAATAACAATATGTCAATAATGGGAAAATCACATCATTCTTTTTATTTCCCCACCATA
Source organism: Viscum album (assembly GCA_963277665.1). NCBI lineage: Eukaryota > Viridiplantae > Streptophyta > Magnoliopsida > Santalales > Viscaceae > Viscum > Viscum album. Next base: position 1,542,153,495 of record OY728153.1, on the reverse strand, counting down.
GCCTCACCCTCATCCACCAGTGGGTTAAGAGTAAAATAGGAATACCTCCTAGAGTAATCCCCTATCATTTCTTGAAAAATTTCATATTTATCCTCATTTCTACATCCCCTACCATATACACCAGTGGATATGGAAGAAATATCCACCTGATATTCCAATTTTGGTATAAGTCCCTTCCCAAAAATGCTTGTGTGACATGGTGATCGTACACTATATCTTGTTTCTCACATAGAGCATGACTCACATGGGATTAAAGAATAGTAGTGATCATGACACTAGCATGATCAAAACTCTTAAATGGTCCTCCCGATAGGTTTAATCCTGAAATCATGTCACCATAATCCTCAAATAACTATATCCCCTATGAGACAAACCACCAGTGGGATATATTCCTAATGAAGTAACCACGTGACTTCCCCATAGGTGTAGGCCCCAACATTCTGAAGTATTTGGGCCTTTATTCTCGTCCAAATGGGATACATAATAAGGCTCCCAAGTTTTGAAACAGAAACCTTCACTCCCCCTTCCTCCTCACTGGGTCATATTCCTAGTAGGACTATTCCCCCACCTAGGAGGCAATATCCCTTCCAAGACATTTTCATCTTATTCTCATTGGCACATATCCCCTATGGGAGTTATATTTATATGTGAACATTCTTTTTAAGATCAATCCATTCCCATTGGTTCATATTCCAAATAGATCCAACTATCAAGGGATACTCATGCATAAGTCCCCAACTATTTTTTACTAGGCACCTCTCACATAAAATCCCTTGCCATATAACACTAAACTGAGTGGCCTAGTCCTTATCACATGACCCTAAAAGGTAAAACATGTCCCACTAAGTTTCAGAAGACTACATGGTTTTTGATTCCTTTTATAAGGATACATAGGAATACCTTATCATGAGCTCGATCCCAACATCAAAACTCCAATCTCCACCCTATATGACTATAAACTCAAGATTTTCCAATTATGAGGCCTTGAATCATGATTATTTATGATTAATCAAGAATAATTAAATAAAAATAAAAGATATAGAGTCTCTAATACATATAAATGGATCTATCAATAGAGAACCTCAGATATATATAGATGGTTCCATTGATGGAGGAAATTTGATACATATAGATGTTTACTCCCATGTGAACATGCAATTTATTGTGGATGTGATAGGTGAAGAAACATTTATATTAAATTTTATAAACAATTAATGAATTTGATTTAAATCTTTTAGAGTGTCTTGGAGTAGTTAAAAATTTCCCTCAAAAGGGTATGATTAGCTTGACCTACCATCCTCTCGACCAATTTTATTCCCTAAGAATCATTAGAAAAATTTGCAGTGATAACTGCCTTTAGAAAGCATGTCCATATCATGGATGCATGAAAGGTTTGGTGTTTCTAGTTCAAAAAATAAAATCCATTGGAAACCAACCAAAAAATGGGAATGGAACAAAAATGGTGAAATTGATGTGAATGATTTTGACACCATACTCAAACCCCTATAATCAAGATTTAGGCCCAACTATCACTGAACACAAAATTAGTGAACTCATAATGGATCTATTAGTAACTAAAATAACTATCTATCCCATAATACAGGACATTTATCCCCACATATTTACACAAATTTAAAGAGATCCGAACATGGATTTTTCGAAGCAATCAATCTTCATGCACTTATTTACTTGGTATGCTACTTCGATGAGTTTACTTAATTTTCTTTGAATAATCTCCTAAATAACATTCACTAAAACTCCATTCAATCCAAAATTAAATATTTACTTTAACAAAATACATATTCATCCAATTTTATTCAAGACATATCCTAGTCTAGCTAGATGATGTTGTCACACACCCAACATCTCTAAAATCAGGTGCCAAACACAATGATCCTAGATATAACCTCAACGGTACCATCCCAACCCTAAAGGCCTCATGTGAGGACCAATATTATATAAAGCCCCACTTACCTTACACCTAATTATGGATAGTGTAAAATAAGGAAATGAAACAAATTTAAATTTTAAACCATTTTGGGAGCCTCTCTCTCGAATGAAATAATAAGATACTACCTTATCTGAGGGATTCATATTTAGAGGTAAAAATCAACCTCATCAACTCAGGACATGTGTTATATACTAGGGATCCTTCCAATAGTAACTACCACCAATATTGTATGGTGAAAAATATTTATTCTAATGAGGATGCCACACTTTGGAATCTAACTCAATCCAAACAGGATAAGGTGTGTGGGACTGTCCACCAAGGGCAGTAAGCAATCAATCAGGAGTGAGCACACAACCCCATTTCCACCACAGATTCCTACCAATATATAGTGGCAATGTGTGAGTAGGAATATAATCCTACACACACCCACCAATACAACCATATTAATATGATAAAACTTATAGAATATATTCGGCATATTTTGGTGATAAAAAAGGGGAAGAACATGCTTCCACCCCCATAGAATACCCCTTCCGTGATATTACTATAGGAAATGGTGGATAGGAACAAGTATATATCCCGGATAAAACCACATTATGTGTATATATTCTCATTCTATCCTTATATGTCAGTATTCATATCCTGGAAGCAATGGAAGGGTAGGAATCCATCCATGACCACATTCTTTTAGCCTACCAATACACAATGATAGGTGCGAAAGTGGTTAATCGGTGGGAATATAACTCCATACCCATAATTGGGGTGACTCAATAGCACAATGAAAAAGTCACTAAAGAGAAAACCCATAATCCTACTCTTATCCAGGGGTGTTTTCTATATATTCCCCTAATAAATGGATAAAATTATTGGACACATATACCCCTTAAAACTAGATATTATCAGTCTCTCTTGACAATCATTCTAGGGAAGAAATATATCCCTTCTAAAAATAGAGAAACTGTTCAGAATATTTTTAAATTAATATGAGATTCTATCAGTAAAAATCTTATATATGAGGGTAATTATCCAAGACATGAGACTCTGACCACTCAATAAGAATTATCTTGAAATAAATCTTCCCAAAGGTGATCGAAAATCTATAATTTTGAACACAACCTTTCTCTACACAACATTGGTGTTCTTAAGACCCTTCAATAGATATTCATGAAATCCTAATATCCTATTGACATATCACCAATTCTAGGAAGTAGCTGTATTGGATGAGATGGTCCCCCTTGAAACTTTACTACCAGTAACTATGGAGGACCACCCTAGAGTATTCACCAAGAAGGTTCCATTTGATATTGATAATGAGATCTTTTATATTGATGAGTACCATAGAAAGCCTCATTAGGGTCAGAACATAAAAATTAAAGAATGTACTCCCCTTTATAATTTCCAATTTGAATATATTTCCCAAGATATATTCCCTAGGGGATCCCCCTATGTCTAAACATCAAGCAATAATGTAATTCCTACCCATGATGGTGTTTTCTGTAAAGGTCCTCTGCATAGTGACATTTCATTTTAACAAGAAGTTCCTCCACTTTCCAAATAAATTGCAATAAAATCATCATATCCTGAGAAATTTGGGAGGAAATGGCTAGTCATTCCTGATGCATTATCATTGATAAGTGATATTATTTCACAATTAGAAGACAAAAACGAGGCAAAAATCACTCTCCAAACCACCCTTGGATCGTCTACTTTACAACACAATAGTGGAAATTCCTACCAATATTACAGTCTACAATAAACAGTTAGGGAATATTTTCTTTGGTTATACCATGTGGAGTAATTTCTTATATAATATATAGAGAATATGTCACTCATGAGGAAACAACTCACCAAGTTAAATCTAACAGTCATGTTTTGTCCCATGACCACTCCTTCGTATGACATTTTGAACAAATTTTCAGAGGGATTCATACAAGACATTTTTTTAAATTTATAGATGAATGTTATCCATTTAAAAATGAAAATTTTTACTTAAATAGGATATAGTGATCATGTTAAGGCAATAAAAATTTGTTTCGAGATTGAATCAGTGGCCATTTTAGGTTTGTGATTCCCAAATTTAGAAAAGAAGTGTGAGGGCCTTCCGTGTTCATGACTTCATTCCTTAAAGAAGATATGTCAATTTATCATTGAAACCCAATACATTATCCATATCATATGATGTGTGAGTATAGAGAACAAAATTTCACTTCACTGTCTGGCCAATGAATCCCACCATAAGTGGCTTCGTGTAATGTCATTACTTCAAACTGAATCTTAGAATCAACCTCTACCTAAAATGGAGGGTGTAATCAAGAGGAGTTGGATATGAATAAATATTAGAATCACTAGGCTTTATAAGATAGGGCTATAAAAAAAACTTTCATGATGAATCTAAAAATATAGGGAAGTCATCTTAATTAAGAAAATAAAATTAATAAGTGACAATTATGTCTTCAAAAATGAGTATCTCATGTGAAGATCTTAAATTGTACCCAACTCATCCCCGAACAATAATTTGTAATATCAAAAAGGAAGATGAAATAGTTATAACTAAAACAATGTGGGAAGACCCCCAAACTGTAGGGGTGGTGGAAAATATACCTTAATAGCCTCTTTAAAATATGTGAAACACTTTTCAAAATGCTGAAATAATGGATCATAGGAAGTCTCATCCCATAGTGCTGGGGAAATTATTTTCTCAGTCAGAACCTCCATAGAGGCCAGTCTTTTATCAGATAGTATACATGTCATGAACTAGTTCCACATATTTATTATGATGAATTCATATAGAAAATCAATTTGGTAATTCTCTTCAGGTCACCCTTCATTGGATAAATTCGATACGATCCTTATAAAAATATATGAGTCCCTAAAAAGGTAACAATATCAAGTAATATTCCAAATGAATAAGAAATTATGAAGTTCTCAACTTCTCCTACATATATCTTGAAAGAAATAGATCCTTATATTGTCCCAATAGTGACATGAAACCCTCAATACATTATGTGTTGTTGAACATCATTAGCATTGGTCCCAAAGATTCTACAAAGGATGAAACCAAAGCAGGTGAATAGGAGGGGAGGTATATATCAAAATCTTCAAAAATGGTGTTCATGTTAGGAATCAATTGATTGTAAAAAAAATTTGGACTCCAATATATGCCTCTCCACTTTCTCCTTAGTGTTCTTTATTCAAGGAAAGGGGTAAGGGCATGTAAAATAATAACCTATTCTTAAAAACATTAAACCACTTACAATTAAGGAAAGATTCACTCAGTTTTATTCTGAGATAAGGGAATTAAAGATGATTAATATAGAAATAATCATAGTAAATATCAACACCATGAATTTTCTTCAAGTAGATCCCTATATTACTCTCCCAGCCAACATCACTCAACAATAAGAACTCATCAGAACAATGAGATGAGATTTAGAGCATCTTCTCAATCAGGATTCTAGAAAACCAATTTATTTGAAACCAATGATAGTGGGATACTAATATTTCAATCCATTAAGGGAAAAAATAGACCCATGTTAGGAAAAAAGTTAATTTACATCCCATATTAGTTTTAAACCATAAGTACAGGAATATCCTCTACATCAGGCCCTACCCATCATTTCCCTTGTTTAAGTTCTAGTTTATCCAACCATCCTTCTAGAGTTTATGACACTATTGAGTCATTGGTACCTTGATTAGAAGATATGGAAGGATGGTGCATGCTAGTAAATCCATATAGGAAGCCTTACCTCAATTGGGTATATGAAACTATTCCACCTCCTCACTTCATAAACTCTAATTTTCAAACAATCAATAGTTCTGGGGATACAAAGAAAAATTTAACACATTTTGTATCCTATGGTACCATGATGGGAAATCTTGAACATAAATAATTAGAAAAAAAAATTTTCTTTGTGAAAACCTTGGAAGGACTATCCTTTGTATGGAACACCTGTTTACTAGCCCGGTCGATCAAAGGGTAGGAATATTTTGTCAATATTTCCTTTACCAATTCAGTTGAATACTGTGAATGATGATGATCCTTGACCTCTCAAATTTCAAACATTGGGATAATGATAGAGTATCATATGTTATCCCTATATATAAGGTATTGGCTTAATTTATAAACTTTCATCTCTCTTAGGAAGATTTTTGATCCCTATGTATAGAAAACCAGCATAATTAGTTTCATACATCACTCATCCCTATGAAATATATAGGTGGGTTCCAATACCTTGATGAAGTTTCAAAAAGACCAAATGAATAAATTTTTTGAACTAAGGAAAAGCCTCAAATAATCCTAGTAGAAAATGGAAGGAGAATTGTTAAAGTGGAAACTAAAAACTTCAATCTTAAACTAGCTCCTACACGAGATCTAACTCCTAAACACACACCCTATCATATGAAACCTCCTCCCAAGAGGCGATCAAAACAACAACCTTATAAGAATGATAAAAGGTAATATAGGGGAAATTAATTTTAGGAATGGAATAACATACTTTATTCTTTTATTGATGAATATGTTTTTGGATATATGATAGAAACCATGGAAAAAATGTTGGAATTTCTAGAACCTAGGAGGCATAATCAGAATGGCCTTGATGAATGATCTAACTATTTCCCCTCTCATTGAACGTTGGGTCAAAACATCCATGATTATTTTTTATAAAACACATTCATTAAAATATGTCTGATTCTATATAGGTAAAATTAGATAAAACACCAAAAAAGTGCTATGAGTTTCCAGTTAAATCCTAGAGGAATAATGTGAGTGGAAGGAGGTCTCAAGAAAGGGTGTATAGAAGTTTAGGTATTAGATGATTAGAAATATGATCAATCAAACACATTTCAAACTCAGGGAATAGTTGAACAAAAAAATCATGCCTCTAGTGTCCTCTTCCATGGTGTGACCAACTTTATTGGCACCATAATCCTCAAATATCCGATCTTATAAAAAATGGTGTAATAGCATAAACAAAAACCAAGAACAAGAAGATGAACCTATAATGTGTCCAAATTTATCCTTAACATTCTCAGAATTCATGATTCCAGTCTCGAGGGAACTAATACCGACCCATAAAACAACGCCATGGGAACGACTCAATTAAACAGAATCCTCATCAAATAAAGGGTTACTCTTTAGATCCATTAAAATAATGAATATAATATACCCATCTTCCAATTATGTGAATTTTTATTAACTTGAATACCGTATGAAGGATTTGGGAAACATAAGAAGAGGCTATATGAGCCAAGTTAGGAGGGGAGGTTGCAGTCATCTCCAAACATAATATTCCATCCACATACCCACTAGAACATATTATGCTAATGAAACTCATAGGAGAGCCCTTTAGAGAACAAAAAAAAGAATGAAGATGCATTATAATTTTTTGAGAGGCATTGAGATTTATTTTGGAATACGTATTAGAGTAGGTGTAACTATCCCATTGATCCATGTGAGTTGGTAGGAAAAGTTGGACTAACCCACCAATGACTAGAGTGCCCTAATTCCCTATTAAAAGTTTCAAACCGTAAATTAAATTCCATTCATCCACTAACTCACTTTATAAGGATCAATATCATAATAGGAAACATAAAAATTATGCTTAGAAGTATTACATTTTGATGAAATTGGACCTTTTACCAGCCAAGATGTTAATCCTAGATTCCCTTGGCTATCGAAAAACCTAAAAGAAGCCCTCATAAAGGCCTTGATAAGCTATCATGAGTTTGAAGTTGAGGCCACTACTACTGAAGTGTATCATGTAGAGTTTTATCTCATAGAATTTCACACGATCATCTCTTTCACAGAGAAATACATGGATGTCATTATAAAAAGACACATCAAACCCCCGTATGTGTCTATAAGGCTAGATGATATTGAAATTTAATTATAATTTATCGATAATGGTCCTGGATCCATTCTCATTAATGTCTAAATTCTTATTCCATTAGGTCACCACTTTCAATGTTTTAATAGGAAGGCCCTGGTTACATCAACATGTGGTGATCACTTAATGATTATGAAAGTGTCGGAAATACTATATCAATGGATAGATCAGAACATTTCATGGAGACAACACTCCACTTGAGTATTGTGAACTCAAAATATATATGTAGGATTTTACTGAAGGTAAGATAAGAAACCATTGACTGATGATATTTCATGGTTTAATGCCCCAAACAGTCTCAAAATGACCTCGAATAAACCCTTTAGAGATATCAGTGATGAATATGAATTACCCATCAACCATATCAACTGTATAACTTCATATTTGGGTATGAATTCATTAAATCTGATGATATTAGTTTTCATAACTGATCCAATAAATATCAGATAAGACTCTTACCTTCACAATAATGGAAACACCCCTGGTGAAAATGCCCTAGTTTTCCCCATAGAGCTTCAGAAGAACCATACATACTTTTTTGGGTTAGAAGAAGCAGTTGTACCATTAGTGGGGTATGAGAGTACCCTGAAAACAACTTTTAGATTTTAAAATGGAGATTATTATCCTAGCTTCAAATATTCCCCTTTATAACCCATTACCTCTAGGATTTTTATAGAGAAATAATGGGAAGAAAAAATACAAGGACCTAAAAGATGCTCCTCCAACATTCAAGGAAGTTTTTTCATCCTCCATGGTCAAACTCTGATAGATAAATTTTGGTATATAAGAATATCCATGAGTCACCCTAATTAGTGTAACCATGTCCCTTGATGAACAATAGTTTTACACATACTTTATAGAGTATCATTGAGATGTATTTTCTTGGAACTAAATAGAAAATTCAAGCCTTGATTTTGATGTGGAAACCCAATACCTTATTTTTATGGAAGATCATCATGGATATAAGCTGATATCTAGAAGAATGCATCCAACTCATGCTCCAAAAGTCAAAAATAAAGTTTATAAACTCATCACTTCAAAATTCAATTAGAAATTACAATACCTGAAATGGATATACAATATCATCCTAGTCAAGAACAAGAATATGAATATTATATTTTTCATCCACTTTAGATATCTCAACTGAAAGCATAGAAAATATATTTTTCCAGTTCCAATTATAGAACTCATTATTGACAAAATGACTGAATATCAAGATCTCTTCTTTATTGATGGATATTTAGAATACAATTAAAATCATTTGGCCACAAATGATAAAGAGGCCACTGATTTTAGATCACCCTAAGGAATGTACTATAATCGAGTGATTCCTTCTGATTTGAAGAACGCCCATTCTGTATACCAACATTCCATGCATTGGATTTTCAAATCATTTATAGGAGAGTCCTTGAAATTATATTTAGATTATATGGTGGTGGAACCTTGATAGTTCCCTAGCCATATTGTAGATCATGGGTTCATTTTTGACATTCTATGAAAACATAGTTTAAAAATGAATCCCTTTTGTTACCTCAAGGAAATTTCTAGGATTCTAGTATAACATTGTGACATTTAAGTTGACCAAGAGAAGACTAAGGCTATCATTGACATGTCACCTTGTCAAAACATCATTGAGTTGAGTGAAATAAATGGGCATGTAGACTAAATCTGACACTTTATTGATAATATGGTAGGAAAATGTCTACCTTTCACCAAATTACTAAAGAAAGGAGTCACTTATCAATGGACTGATGACTATCAAGAAAAATTTTATAGTCTCAAGAAATATATCTTGATTCCACTAGTGTTAATGCCCCATGTTGAAGGAAATCCACTCATTATGTACATAATACCCTTAGAATGGTCACTGGGTTATTTCCTTGCGTAGAAGAATGATTATGGAAGTAGAACTATCTTTATTATCTCAGTATAACCATGATCAATAATAAAAATTGATATTAATAAATTGATAATAGTTACATCAAATTAATTTTAGTAGTTTAGAAACTAAGGCACTAATTGTAGAATCTTGAGATTCATTTGGTCTCCCATAACAAGCCACTCAAACACATCCTTAACCGCCCTATGATGACTGAGTATTTGGAATGGTGGGTAGTCATATTGTAGTAGTTTAGAATTCATTTCATACCCCAATATTTGATAAAAGGTCTACTGCTAGTATAGTTCCTTGAAAAATATCCCACTACATAAACAACTCCATTAAAGACATAATTACATGATGAAGTGATTTTATCTATTAAACATGGCCCCCATACATAAGAAATTTATTTTGATAGTGAATCCATAGGACCAACATGAATGATAATGGAATAAATAAAGCTCAATAATTCAAGGTTGGGAGTAATTCGTATCTCCCCAACAATAGCTATTTTACCTTATACCTTCTTGTTGTCAAAATGATGCACATATAACGAGGAAGAATACCATGGCATCACTATATGAATAGAACTAGGGATAAAAATACTAGTGTCCAACCTAATGTTAAAAGGTTATTCAATGTTATTAATTAAAAATATTAACTATGATTATTCTTTCTGAATAGAATATATGACCCCACTTGAATATGTCCAAGGGTTAATGGAAGAATTCACCTCAGCGCCAACGCTAAATTTCATCTCTTACTTAAAAAATTATTGAGAAAATGAATTGGAAAATAAGGATATAGGATGAGGAATATTTTATTATCTCTCCTGGCCTCTGAGCAGTGGGATCCTCTTCTTCAGCGCGTGTCTAGGGTTTCTTCATGGGAGTCATCTCCTCCCCGCCTCCGGAGTGCCTCAGTGTGGCTCGGCGGCTCGGCATCAGCCTCATCTGGATCTCGTCTCGGAGGTGTCGTGGATCGGTGACGATGTCTTCTGGATCTTGTCTCGGAGATGGCGTATTGGCGAAAGTTTAGGCATGGTTCCGAGATGGTTCGGGCTGTCTCCGGCTCTCTTGGCTTGGCAACGGCGCGACTTGGAGATGACTCCAGTGGTCTTGATCTCGGCCTGGCATTGGCGCGACTCGATGGGATCTGGTGGTCAGGATCCCGACGTCGGTTCCAGTGGATGGCTCTTGATGTCTCTCCGAGTGACTCGGAGGGGGGAGGTATGATTTTGGATTAGTATGCTTTGATTTTGTTGCATTGTTTCTGTTGGATTTCCTACAATGGTGTCGTCGCCGGAGGGGCCCTGTCCCCTACTGGTCCCTTCTGCCTCCTGTGGTTCGACTAATTTGGAAGCCAGAGTGGGTTCTTCCAAGGCTTTTATCTGATCGACTTCAGCCCAGAGCGGCGTTGCTCGCTTAGATCAGATTAGTTACCCTTAACGGTGATGCTCCATCGATGTAATGTTGGATCTTCCAGTCATGGGTGATGAAGATTTGGCTTCTTAATCCTTGGTTTTTCATCCTTTCGGGTTGCTGCGGATGTGTTAGAAGGGTGCCTTGGTGTCATGATGTGTTTCTTCTGGCATCGGTTCCAGCGGTGATTGATGCGGGAGAGTTTATCTTGTCTCTACCCATTTGTTTTTATTTATACTACTACTGGTGATTTGGACCTCGAGGTTGAATTTGTCAAGGATTTGGATGTGGAGGTTGAACTTTTCAAGGTTTTTCATGTGTGGAAGTTGTTTAGTTTGTATGTTTCGATTCTGAAGGTGGGAAGATAGTGCAGCTCGAATCGATTTCATGGAATAGGCCTAGAGGAGGATTCAGAGTTTGTGGTTCACCTTTGCAGTGCTTTTCAGATTTGGTTGTTTGAGAGGGTATGGCGTCAGCCATCGAATTAGGATTTTTCTTTGACATAGGAGACTTTCTTGCTGATTAGCCTCGCAACTTTGGAATGCTTCATCTTGTTTTTATGTTGGGAGGGGATGTTTTGGTTTTCAGTCTAGTTTTCACTCTTTCTGTCTTTCAGGTGTGATTGTCCTAAGTCCATGGAGTTCTTTGGGTTCACCCCTTCTTCCCTTAAGAGGGGACTTTATCAATAACAAAAATATTTGAAGGGCTTCAGGACATTGGATGGTTGGGAATATCTAAACCAGGATGAAACAATCATCAACATTGTTCACCATAAAATGATATTATCATATTTTCATGAAAACATGGAAGAGATAAATAAAGTCAGTTCCATCCCTAAAAAAGATGGTCCTACAAGTTGATGGATAATTCCCATAATTGAATACCTATGAAATAGGGTTCTTATATCAGGAAAAGAAAAAAAAATTGAAAAACCAAAAAATGGGATGTCAACTTCACCCTTTTCAATATCCTAAATCACTATAATTCCCTCTATAAATATGGTTTTGATGGATTACTTCTCATATACATCGACATATAAGAGACTATTTTCATTATCAAAGTAGTACATAATTGTTATAGGGGTCCCCATTAGTTGACGATCAATATTTATCACCAAATATGGAGTCTTGGGTATTCCTAGCCTTCAATGATATAGGATTGCACAAAATTCACCAAAAGTGTCATTGTCTCCAAGTGCATTCTAGATTCATCCATTAGCCCTAGAGTTGTTACATGCTTCCAAATACGTTAAGACATTCTCCATTTGGGGGATGGATATGGTGGGGCCATACCCACGTTTTATAGCTAATAAGTTCAAATAAATCCATATTACCACCAAATTCTTTTCCAAATAGGGTAAGGAAATACCCCTTAAGGAAGTTGGGAGAAAGAGCATCATCAATTTCAGGAAGTTTAACATCATACAAATTTTTTGCGTCCCTCATAGAACATCAATGGGAGACAACAAAAATTTTTTCCCTTTAAAATTGAATAAGCTATAACCTGAGTATAACATTGAGTATAACCATTCATCCTACTATCATTTACTTGAGAACAGATAGATAGAGGCTTTTAACAAATCCCTATCAAACAAACTCCAAAAATGGTAGATAATAATAAGAAATATTGGTCCAATAAAGTAATGCATAACTCTTGGGATTACCATACTACAACTTGTACGACCATGAAAGAAACCCTAGATTCACTACTATATAGGAAATAAGTATTCCTTCCTATTAAGATCTAATTTCCTTCACATCACATTGTCATCTATGATCAGGTATCCGTGGATGAGAAATATCAAATGATATAAGATAAAATAGAATGACTAAATTGGAAAATACTACACACCTTTCATCATTTATAGGTACATCAAAATAAAATATCATGAGATTTTAAAAAAAAGTTCATTTATGTTCATTTCCCCAAGGGGAATTGGTACAAATTCTTCGACCCCTGATTATACCAGGGAAGAAACTTATAAATCTAAAATCCAAATGGGAAGGACCTTACATTATTCAAAATTCATACTCCAATAGAGCATACTCATTCATAACCATATATGGGGAGTGAATCAAACCTCCCACCAATGTCAGGTTCCTAAATCCTTACTTTTCTTGAATATATAGTTCGAGTTGTATGACTATAAACTACAAAGACAAACATCCTCTGCACATGATGTTAAACTTTATCATTACCCTCTATGGTAAACATAAGATTCCTCATATGAAAAATGTGAGATGAACCATTCCAACTTCCTTTCATTAATAAATTAAACTACATGGTTAACATATATTTTACATGATGTAACTTTATGTTCTATTTCATCCCTTACTTAAGAGAACCTCTACTCTCTGTTTTGGTCTCTCACCATGCTGACATTTTCGTCCAAAACTTTTTTTGGCTTGATTATTTCTATAAATATATAAATAGTGATTATTGGATATCTCATTGTAGGCGCATCCAAAAAAATAGAAATACCCCCCCCCCAGACAAGATCTACTTGTATAGGTAACCACTTCCAGAACTATTTGTGTCTTGATTCTTATTTTCATATGATATTTAGTGATGATCATATCCCAAATCCCAGTCCCATGCACAAAATAATAAAAAAATGAAGATTGTTTCTACTCAACCTGAATTACACAATGAGACAATTGATTTTCACTCCCTTCAATGACCATTAACCCATGACAATTGTTGACTAAGGAAAGCAATGGACGCTAGATTGATTCGTATGACATTGGGCCCGGCCCGATCCGTTTAGTCACCATGTTTGAAGCTCGTGTACAACTTATTTCCTTCTCTTTACTCTCCATCATTTAAATTATTTTCATGATGAGTTTTCTTGTGGATAGTGGTGTCTGATATTTTTTTTCCTTAATAAATGGAGTTTTCTATAAAAAAATGTTCTCCCTTATCCTACTTAAGAATTTGATTCATGAAATATATTCCAACATAGGTTCCCTTATTCATAAGCTCATGGTTGAGAAGAAATGTCCCCTATATTTAATATGAGTCAAATCATTGAAAGGAACATTCCACCTATTCATATTTAGTTATCGTCTAAATGCTTCCTTCATAATCTATGGAATATTTCCTTTTAAAAATCATACACTTTATAATGGGAAATTTAGATCCTCATAAAACTTCATCGACTATCACAAATAATAGAATATAACCCTAAAGAACATATTTATTGTGAATATATGTAATATTCCCAATATAGATATGTATAATGTGTACCTACATTGTTGCATGTCAACTAGAGGCATTTTATTTCCTTAGGAGAAAGTCATCTTGTCTTTGTACGCCCCAAACATTTGGAATTGAAGCCAATTTTCGAACATGGTCCATGTTCATTCCTTGTATACACGTACCATGTCATTTTTTTATATTTAATAACCCATAGATAATGTCCTATAACACCCCTTATTCACATCCAGAAAATATCAGAGCATTATTAGTCGAACCACCACAAAATGTAAAATCAAGTGGTATCACACAAGAGCCTCAGCCCAGTTGGTGAGGACTCAACAAGTGCATCCAAGAGACCTATGATCAAGACCAATCATAGGGATAATTTATGGGTTACTATAGCAGTACTCAAGCGGGTGTTGTAGTAGTTACTATTCGGTATAGTAGCAGTCAGAACTGTTCACCTATTTAGCCCTTTAGGTCACCAGGTTTGGTCTTTGAGCCCTTTATGGACTTATGGCCACCCAAGTCCTTTAGGACAGTAAGTCTTTTGGGCCACCACAAGGCCATCAGGCCACCTCAAGGCCTTAGGGCTACCTCAAGGCCTTCAGTCCACCTCAAGGCCTTAGGGCCACATGATCAATGCAGTTTCCCTAGACAGACTCTACAAAAAGAAGTAGTCCCAAAGGAGGATTCAGAGTAGGCATACTCACTAGAGAAGAACCAATAGATTTGAAAGAATGAGAGGTTATGACAATGCCATCAGGACTAGTCTGTGCTTACATGGAAATCTTATCTGAATAGTCATGCAAAGATGGAGAGATACCGTCACGATGTAGATACTGGGGAGGGGTAGTTCCTTACAGTTATAGTCTGGTTGAATTACCTAATACCTTTGAGTCATGTAATGTCTCATAAGCCTATGGTACATGTAATCTCTAAGACCACAAGCATTGTAAGGGTTCTCCATGATTGTAACAAAGTTCATTTAAAAAAAAGTGGTATGAATTGGAACCAAATCATAATTTTCATTTTCACTATAATATTTTTTATATATCCCTAAATTATATTATTTATCACATCTTGTATGACTCATGTGGACCTATAGATGTTGGTAAATTATTCCAATTTATATTTTTTTGGTCTTGGATTCAAGGCCTTGAAAGGAACAACAAAGGTAAAAATTGAACGAACATAAACTTCATCAACCCACCTATCCTAGAAATATGAAATTAAACAATGTATACATATTCATGAGATCTTTTATACTATAAATTAGGTTCTCTATCTACATAAAGTATTCTACCTTCTATTTCTGGGTAGAATATCTCACCATCCTATTTGTTTTAAAGCTCTATTACCTTAAATTTTAGAAAATATAATGTCATGGTCTCATGAAATTGAATTGCAGGACAATGTCTATGTCATAGGATGCTAAAATATATGGCACCATATCCTCACCATATGATGCTAAACTATGTTTCTAACATCCTAGCTTCATGACATTAAACTACATGAAAATGTTCATGTCATAGGACGACAAACCATATGACACCATGTACTCACCATATGGTGTTAAACTACATGTCCAACGACCCAGTCACATGATGTTAAATTATTGCAAAATATCCATATTATATGTTTTAAAAAAAAATGACACCCTATCCTCACTATACACTGTTAAACTTCACATCTAACATCCTTTATGTTTTCTGTTAAACTTCTTATTTTATATCCATTCCAGATGATGAAATACTATTTTATACTTTGGCCCTCATCTAGAAGGCCCTTCAAACTTTCAATGTTCATCACCTACCACACTATTTTTTTCCTAGAACCATGTGTGTCTTTATTTTTTACCCAATGAGATATGTAGTGATACATGGATCCTATATCCCAACCCAACCACCATATTATAAAAATTCCTTATCCTTGTATAAGAAATTGATCAGTACAAGGACCTTTATCTCACAAATTTGTGTTGATTGATCCTCACTCCAATGAGCTGCATAGAGATTCCTAAATCTCTAATTATAGGCCCATCCATGAATAAATCCCCCCTTATGCACACATCCCCAATCAATGTAGGAGATTCAAACATGAGTTCCTTTATTAATAAACTTTGGATTGAAGCAAATGATCCCCTTCCTTACATTCAGATTAGATCTATATAGGAAATTTATAACCCCATTCTAAATGAATCCTTCATATTATGTGAAAATGTTCCCTTGAAAAATAACACTTCATGTCTTGTGAAATTTATATCCTCATAATCTATGTCTGGATATCCGTGAAAAAGGTATTCCACTCCGAATGAAACCTTCATTTTGACTATGCATTATATGCCCAATATGTATTTTCATAATGTGTTCCCCAATACGACTCATCAACCAAATACAGTTTCATACCCAGGAGAAATTCATCTTGTCTTCATATGCCCCAAAATATTTATAATGGAATGTCCCTTTGAATTATGGTCCAAAATCATTACACATGTACCTAACTTATGTCACTTCTCAAATCTAAGAGCCCAAAAATTATGGATTAAAATATTCCTCCTCACATATAGAAGATGATGTAGTATTCCTATCCAAAAAAAATTCCCATCATTGGACAACAAATAAGATGGAGCATACTGGAATCAACCCTTGATTTGAATTGATCGTATAATTTGGATAACCCTCCAATATCTTATTTTATCTCACATCTAAAATGATTCATGCAAGATTCAAGATTTTGGGTGATCATTTCAATCTATTTAATAAAACCTTTCTACAAGTCAATGAAGTGATTGGTCCACCTTACACAACCTTAAACTTCTTAGAGTGTCATATCCTCCTTTACATATGAGTTAAATCAAATTGAGTAATTTTCCTTATAACTAATTTTTTTTTAACCCCAATGAGATACATAACGAAGCTCAAATCCCACATCCTAACCATGACATAATGTAATGAAAATGACCATTTTCCCTAGAATGTGATCTATATGCATGCAATAAAATACTTTTGTGAACCATGAAAATTTTGGTCTTAGGATTCCAATAGTAGTAGAGACAACCATTCACGGAATTCTCAATTCTAAATTCTCACACCATGATTTCATATCATCCTCTATGTCTATAAATAACACTATTTTTTTATTAAATTATGATCCTCAAAGACCTCCTTTGGTTATTTGGAATAATAATACTTGACTCTAATGTAAAACTTTATTTTGACTATGCATACTATACCGAATATGGATTTGTATACTTTGTGTCCCCAATGTGTCTTGTTAGCTAATTTTTTTTTAATATTAGGGGGAAATAATTTTATCTCTATTCACCCTGATAACATCATAATGGAAGCGACCTTTTGAACATGGTCTATGAGAATTCCTTATATACATATCCCAAGTTATTATCTCAAATATGAGAACCCCAATGTATTTATTTACAATATTTCTTTCCCTTACTCAAAATATATTGTAAGAAACCTCAATTTCTAGTTCCTCCTTATATAAGTCTTAGAAAAAATATGGGTTAGAAATGGAAAAGATGAAAAGATTGTAGGGTCCACCCAAAGGCCCCATAAAAAGTATAGATATGATTGGTAAACCCCTTGGCCTAGGAAAAAGTTACATCACCACATATATTCATTCATTAAAATTCTTTTTAGATATTTAAAAAATAATAATACTTGTGAAATCATGACTTGAAATCACTCATCCTAATAGGAAAACTCTGGTGTTACAGTGATGGTTATAACTATACCCATATGCATGATACATCTAAATAGGAAACAGGAAAATCATTTTGAAATAAGTATGCATGATTGTGACTGAAATTTTCATTTTGTGGTTGGATGATATGAAATATTTTTAAGCTACCATTCAAAGCATTTCAAGTTATTATATGATGATGATAAAAAGATATGAATGAAAAATATTTGAATGAAATTGAGTTTTCATTTATTCATTAAAAGAATATAAAGTATTAATATCCAAAATTTGGAGTCTCTCCACAAAAAAATACCGATGTCACAAAATTTTCTCAATGGATTAATAGAGACGAATCACTATTTGATCAGAATATTTAATGGATCTACACATATTAGACAACATTTTAGTCTCTATCACCACATCGACCTGTAAGTATTGTTCCCTCTTAGAAACATCTACCCTACCTTCTCAACATCTTGTACTAGTTTTTCTCTATATCAATCGATTCATGAACATGATCCAGTTCTTGGTTGATCTAATCCAACTCTTGGGGAACTTTATCTGACTCATGATAGAGTAGTTCTTCCAAGGTTCTCTATTCTAAAACTTTTCCTTGGTGTATTGTGGTAAATCCAACTTTTTCATAGGAATCATCGAGCAGGATATTATTGGTTTTGGGAAAATTGTTCATGGAATCTATAGTTGTAAGATGGGATTGAAGCACACCTTCCTTATATTGTGCAATGACCAACTCTATTACCTTGGCATGTATGACATGGTAGTCAAACCCACCATAACCAAAAAAGGAGAACAAGTGATGTAGCTTGGGATTTTTTCCTGTTTGGATTGAATAGGGTGTTTAAGAAATTATTTTTCATTTGTCTCTTCATATAATTTTTTTTTGAGTAATGCAAAAACTATTGAGAGTTTTCTAATCTTCCTCATACCATCTTTTAGAAATAATGACATATTCTAGAACCAAATCGACTAAATAATTTATATCCTCTTCATTTTTTGAATGATTATGAATTATAGTAGTTGAAAATAGGACAAATTTAGATTATTAGACGTTTGAAACATCCATAATTTTAGATATTTTCACTAATTTTTCTAAAATAGATATTGAGAGTAATCAGTTCCTAAAAAAGAAGGAGATGAGATAGCCAAGGAGATGAGTGATTCAACTTAACCTGTTGGGGAAATAACCTCCCTTACCTTCATCACCTCACTAGAAGGAACAATATTTGTTACATATTTCATAGAGGATTTATCTTTGAATACACATAAAATTTAATCATTTATCACTATCATTAGATGAACAATAAAAATGATAATAATCAAAAGGGGATAGGATCTCTTGTAAAATTCCAAAGTAAGTAACCTTCTTCTAGGGGTGTGTGAACAATGTTTGAATTTTTATCTAAATTAGTAACCTAAAAAATGTAACTCAATGAAATCAATCCCATATAAATGAAAATCAATGAACTCAGAGTGACAGTTTTTCTCGATCGTCCTTAGAATCAAGTCATTGTTTACTCCACAATTGTTCCTTCTAGGGGAATGAGGCTAGTATTCACCAAAAATATGGGAACCCTCTCAATATACCAATATAATAAGATAAAGGTCATTTTATATTGAGAATATAACATACAAGGACTCATAATCTCCATTATTTCATTGGTTGGCCTCAGATCCTCATCTGATCCAGACCTCCTCAGAACTTCCATTGTTACTAGATCTATCTCTAAAGAGGAATGGGATATATTCTATAAAATATCTGAAACATCTTGAATTAAAAAGCTTATGAAAACCCCTAAATATGTAAATTCATAAACATCATTGATAATATAATTTGTAAATTAGAAGAGAGAATGCAATTATCACTTTTTTTACTGATCAGAGGTGTATTTCTAGCTTCCCTACCTGTCGGTGCCTTATGGTTTCCCATGAGTATTTCTAGCTTCCCTGCCTGTCGACCACACAGGGGGAACCTTCTTAATCAAAATTTTTCTTGAAAAGAGTATCCACCCCAATAGAAGTTCCCCCTTTGCTATATTACAGAGAAGGAATGAGTGATATATTACCTTCATCGTCCAACATAAAAAAAGAAGTGGTTTTAAGGATAAAAAAATACTAAAAGTGATATTTGAGGTAAGTACTCTCTCTACCACTTTTCTAGAATCAGACGCTTCTTCCCTTATCACTAGAAATTCTCACACTCAGTTAGAATATTCAATCAATCCTTTGAGGGAATGAATTGAAGAATCCATATCATTAAGATATGAAGTAAACTATTTAATATTTTCATTGAAAGAGACATTATTTAGAGAAGTGATTTGACCAAACCCAGGAATATCAATCTCTTCTCCCTAGAGCACTATCTAGTTCTCCTCAGCTGATATAATATTCCTATAGGTTTCCCACTCCTTCCAATCCAGGAGAAACTCTACTATGATGGGGATGGATAATGTTTAAGAGGTAACACGTATGGGTGGGTCAGGATCATGTTTCGACACCTACCTCCCTGACATCTTGGGTACTATATATTTCGTCAAATTAGGGTTCTTCCAGGGCCTCGATTGTGAGACAGAAGGAACATCCCCAAGTTCAGGTGAAATTGGTAAATTTACCTCATCAGTTTCCTATGAGTCACAACCACTATCTTCTAGTTCATCACTATCATTTTCATACTACCTCAATATCTCAATTACCCATCTTGAAAATATAAACTGACCATGAAGTGAGTGAATAGAAGCATCTTGATCTTGGATATAAGATTCCACTAACTAGGGATGCTCCATATAAGAATATTTATGGGCACATATATTCATCCAAATATAGTTAAAAAACATCCTTCCCACAAAGAAAACACCATATTCCATTAAAAGGCATGTAAATTTTCCACATGTCCCACTCCCTCCAAGCCCTTGGATAAACAACCTCTATATGGATGAGTACACGGAGAGATGGCTTAGAAACTTGGGTGTGAGGAATAAAAACAATATATTGAGGATCATAACCCTAAATATTTATCCTCTTCATTTGGATCTTAGAAATTTGGGGTTTTATTGTTAAAACCCATTCCACAGGACTAACTACCTTAGTCAAACACTTCTCTACCCATCCAGTTGTTACCATAAGCCGAACCTTAGTAATGGATACCAATTTTTACAACTGAACAATATGGTATGAGAAGATCCAAGATTCAACATAAGCCTTCACATGTACAAGATTTGATATCATGAGAGGGAGTCTGTATCATCCTATTTAAATATCAACAAGATATTTTAGGAAGCTATTATATCTTTCTCCAAACATGAACCATTGATGGATGCTGGAAACCTCTTTTGGATACAATGAAATTACCACCCAAATATTCTGGGTGAATAACCATCATAGATCATTTTTCTATTTATTTTTAACTATAATACATTATCTTAGAGAAATGAGGTACCCATGCCTTGTATGATTTCTAGATGAATCATTCACCAAGGTACTAGTAGGAAAAGGGTAAGTAGCATAAAAAATAGTCTTGATAGTTAAGCCTATTCATTATATCACTTGGATCTAATATCAATGAATTCAACCAGTTATACACTATAAGTAGGGTCTGAATAAAAGATCTAGGATTAATTGGTCATTGATAAATCATATCCCCCTATATGAACTACTATCCAACTTTATAGAACTTGGAATGGCCCAATAAGTATGTGATAGGGCTTTCCCCTACTAATTCATCCAAATAGATGTTAAATATTTTCCATTATGAGGATTTCCAGGTTAATTCATCTCCAATGGCCAACTCAGACACCAATAAAAAAGTTGAAACTTTCACAACAGTGCTTGATTCACACACTAGTAGTATCCAACCACATATAAACATGGATAAAAAGCTTCCAACCAAACTAATCTATCAACCCTAGGGGTGACTTTCTAACCCTATTTATCAAAACAACTTTCAATAAGAATCGACTAGAAGGTTCCAACACACCTCAATAAGTTTTGGGTTAGACAAGTCCTCACCCTCCTTATATAGTGTGTGTTTTTGTTTGGTGTGGAAAAAACCTGAATCCATTCTGAAAAAGGAATTTACATCTTAGGATAAGGATCAAACTCTTGAATATTCCATGCTATTTCAATAATCTCCTTCACAAGAAGGTGGGGTGTGGGGTGTGTGTGGTGGGTCTCCTCTCCATGTCATCCGACACTGATAGAGGAGGGAGGAATTTATCATACATATCCCCTGTTATTGGTGCTCCCATAATCATGTCAACATCCCAAAGCCTTATTCCATCCTCCCCATGAACCAAGTGTAACATGTTCATATATAGTATAAACCTATTAATAAGATGTGGGATAATAGATCTACTCCAGTGAGAAAAAGTTTGTGATTTACATGTAGCCTCATATAGCCCCATACCATTTAGCTTGATATTGATTTCTTCATAGCTTTGAAAGACCCAAAAATTCATCCCCAATCTAGTCTTAATGACCCTCTAGGATAAAGATCCCATTTTGATGACCATTATAGTTTTTCATTGGTTATTTATTTTATCATAATGGATTGATGTAAATGAGTATCTTAATATAATGCCCACAATTCTTTTTAAATTGATAAAGGGCTATAACCTAAAACAAACCCTTTAAAAATATTTCTCAAATATATGACCCCCTCGTCAAGATATTTACTCAGGGCACATTACTACACGTTCTTGTCCAAGCTAAGGGTTGATTATTGTGATGAGATTCTGGTATCATGACATTAGAAAGTAGCCCAAATCAATAAATGGGAAACCTATTTGGGATAGGGTTCTCTTTGAGGCCAGTACCCATGATCTCCACTAAGAATAAATAATGTGGGAGAATGTCACATCTTACACAATCATCAATGATATCGATAATGTATTTCATCCTTTCATAATTAATAATAATAATATGAGTAGGGTCCATTCTATCTCTCTTCAACACAAGAGAATGTAATATTGAATTCAAATAAATTCCAGAAAGTATGAAATGTCACATAACAGGTCAAATAGACCGCATAACATGCTAACAAAACCATTTAATAGTCAAAATTACTATGCATACTTTTTGATTTCCATGTTTAAATAATTATATTATAAAACATCATATTTATTTCACAAAAATACTAATTCTTTGATGATGATGATTTGTTATAAAAAAGTTGTCAACAACAAAGTTAGTCGTTATATAAGAAGGTTATAGGCTGAAAGATCAGAGTTATTCTTAAAGAACATGTTGTTAGTATATGACAAATGAGTTCACCAAAATCCCTTTATATAGCCATGAAACCTCCTTTTCATCCACATGCACACACCAATTCATTAAACTAATCCATGTTTTCCTCATAATTTCCTTCTATTCATACTGATCAAATGCCATTCGGACGAAGGGATTTTTTTGTGTTAAAAAAGTTGAAAAAAATCCCAAAGAGGTATTATGAACATGGTAAAGTTATAATAGATCTCAAAGAATGACTCATGGAGTTAAAATAGTCAATGAATACATAACCGTAAGGAATCTGACTTTTTCTTGCGTAGCACCTCACACTACGCATGACCACTTCTTTGAATGGCATCTGCAGAAAAAAATAACTTGTAGGGAACGATAGTGACATCCACCCCCAAAAATGATTTTTCTTTTTTGGTGTAAAGAGATCATATCCTATCCACAAAAATTATATTTATTTGGTGGAATGAGGAATTAAAATCATGCTAGCTACATATGATTTTTTGTTTTTAATAGAAGGCGTTAAAATTTTCCCCTCACAAAGGGTTTTTTATTTATTGTGTGAGGAGATAAAATCCACCCCCTCACAAATTATTTTTCATTTTTTTCAAAAGGTGGTAAAATAACATTCCAAAAATGATTTTCCCATTTTTAGCGTGATGTGGTAACATCGCAATCCCAAAAACAAAAATAATTTATAGTATGAGGTGACGATTTTACTTCCTACTGCACAACGAAAGGTATGTTATGTAGTCGGGAAACTATTTTTGGGAAACAATTATTCCCATTCCCTATAAATTAATGGTCTTCTCACTAAAAAAAGAGAGAAAAAAATTCACCAAACGGACATACAAACAACATAGAAGACCATAAGATACTAAACAAGAGACATTTGGTAGGTAATTAACTAACCACATACCATAGAATAAAAGGAGACCTCACAAAGGGATCCTCAACTAAGTTACCTGATCCACAAAGGGGTTCCATTGTGAATTAATAGAACCCACCAGGTCATATATAAAGGTAAAACCCATTCATTCGTGAAGGAAACCATCTCAAGAAGTATTACCCTATTGTGTAAGAACCCCTTCACAACACCCCATCCTAAATAGTGAAAAAAGTATATAGAATGGGGTATCCTTAAGTTATTTTACCATTCCAATCTCATTTCCATCCTTCCATGTAGTGTTCATCCTCATATTGGCCCCTTCTAGAACTGTCAAAATGGTTCCCTTTGACTCATACTGAGACCCAAAAATTTAATCAGTGAGACCTTCACTACAACCACAAGATATTTCTGGCCTAGGGATGAGACCCATTAGTGTCTCCCTCTTCTGATCAGGAATTTCAATAATAAATTAATCTCCTCATTTAAAATACCCAATAGGATGGATCCTTATAATATTCAAAATCATGAATTCCTGTGGTAATTAGGATCCTAGCCTCAATGGTGGTGGATGTAAATTTCTTAGTATGTGAAGTGACATTTTCTACCTAAAATGTGAAGAGAATCAAGCTACATATATTCATTTAATAGATATATAATCCCCATGTATGGGGTTTAGATAAAAATACAAGAATTAAATAATGGGTAAATCTCATCGTTCTTGTTGACTACCCTGCTGTAGCCACACTCTTGTCCACCAGTGGATGAGGAGTTAAATAGAAATCTATCCCAGAGTAAGGCCCTATTATTTCTTATAGGATTTTATATTTATCCTTCTTTCCATATCCTCTCCCACATCCACCAAAAGTCAAGGAATACAGTTCAACATGGGATTTCAATTTAGGTATAAGTCCATTCCCTAACATGATTGTGTAATGTAGTGATATTATACTATTTCTTATTTCTCATAATGAGAAAGACTCGCATTGGATGAGAAACTATTAGTGATCATGAAACTATCCTAATAAAAACTCTTTAATGTGCCTCTTACTAGGTGTAATCCCTAAATAATTTCCCCATCATACTCAAAGGTCCATATCCCCTAAGATAAAAACATTCAGCATGCCATATTCCCAATGAAATATCCGTGGTCCTCCCACTTAGGTGTAGGCCCTGATATTTTGAACTATGTGTGATTTTATTCCTTTACCAATGGGATATGTAATATTCATCCCCATGGTTCAAATCCAACAACTTTAATCCACCATAATCCTCATAGGGTCATAATCCATGTAGTACTATTCCCCCACATTAGAGGTTATATCCTTTATTAGTTATTTTCATCCCATTCTCACTGGCCTATATTCCTAGTGATAGATATCTTTTCAAGTAATCATTCTTTATAAGATCAATCAATTCACATCAAGACATATTTCTTATGGGTTAAACTATTAAGGGATACTCGTGCATAGGTCCCCCACCAACTTTTGACTATACACCTCTCCCATAGACATACTTTCCACATGAAATTAAACATAATTGCCTGGTCCTTATCACATGATTGTAAAAGGTATGACGTGTATCATTAAGTGGAACCAAACTATATGGGTCCTAATTACAATCATAATGATACATAGGTAGCCCTTATTATAGACCTGATCCCAAAACCAAAACTCTAATCACCTCCCTATATGGAAATATAGTCCAGAGTTCCCAATTATGAGCCTTTAAATCATGATTCTTTAAGATAAAGGAAAAAATTAAATAAAGAGATAATATAGAGAGACTCTGATATATACAAATGGATCTCTGAATAGACAAACTCAGATAAATAAAAATGGTTCCATTGATGGAGAACCTTTGGTACATGTAGATGGATACTCCCATGTGAATACATGATTGGTTGTGGAAGTGAAGGGTGACTGGTCTTATATATTCAGTTTTATAAATTATTAATGAATATGAATTAAATATACAAGAGTCCCATAGTAGGAAAATATTTCCCTCAAAGGGTGTGATGATCCTGGAATTTTGTCCTCTAGACCAATGTGAGTCCCTAGGCATGATTGGAAAAATTTATAGTGACTGTATTCCTTTAGAAAGGTGGCCTATATCATGGATGATGTAATTGTTGATTGTTTTTGGTTCCATAAATAAAACTTATTGTAAACCAACCCAAAAATGGTTGTAAAACAAAAATTATGAACCCAATGTGAATGATTATGTAACTATACTCAAACCCCTATAATCAATCATTGAGACACTATTTCATCAGAAAAAATGGAATTATTTTTCATGTTTCACCCTATATTGTTATTTTATTTTTGCGATTATTTTGGGTAATAAAGTTTTCAATATTGAATGATTTTTTCATTATATTATTTTATACCCTATGGATTTTTTATGAAACCAATTTTAATTACTTGGGTTCCTTATGAAAATTTAATGATTTCCATTTTGTATTTTCTATAACACCCATTTTACTTTCATAGGTTATTTATGTGATGATTTAGAAACATCATGAAACGAGTTTTATTTCAATGGGGTTTTTTATGATGATGTGATTGTTTTTTAAGTGTCATATAAATGTATGGATTATAAGAGGGGTGAGATTATATTTCCCTCAAATTCATTGGTTAAAGGGTTATATATTATGATATAGAAATGTTATGCTAATGAGTTATCAAGTATCTTGGTTCACAAAGGGTGAGGGTGATGGAATTTAGCTCTACAAAAAATTTTATGACTGAATGGGTTGACAGGTTGCCAAGTTCACAATGATAAGAAATCATACATTTATAATTGTCCCATTTTATTTATTATGGTTCATGGATCATGTTATATGATTCATATTTTATTTTCTCATGGCATGGTAAAAGTGTTATCATTTGAGATGTTATTTCTATATTTCATCGTTTTGGTTAACACTTATTTATATATGTTTCTATTAAATAAAATATTTTTACTTGTTATTTATTTTTCACATGTTTATAATATAAAAAATATGGCTTTGTTATGTTATACCTTATTGAGAGTTTGAGCTCTCCCCTTATAATGTTTTTCCTTCCCTAGTATTTTAAGAGGATTATATCCTATATAATGCCTAATATTACATTTATACCATGAATAAATGTTAAGAACATGTGAAATAAGTGTTTTATTATGTTTCTAGTCTCCAAGACACTGAAACTATAGGTACTTGAGTTATCTAACTATTTGGGGATATAATAATTAAACCATGTTAGCAATATATTATTTATAAATTTTTATCTTGGTTCACTTTAGTGGGTATTATAGGGGGGTTTATTTTTTAGAGATTAGGATAATAAAACTTCAGATAAAACCCTAAAAAAAGTTTTATATAACTCCCTGATATTTTGGTAAAGCATATATTATGCTGTTTTACTAGAAATAAATCCCTACATGGATACTACAAGTAGATATGGTTTTGTAATATTTTTATCAAAGCGAAATATCCCCAAAAATGATTTTCTGAGTATATATCAACAATAATTCTAGTATACAGAGAATGGGCTCATATAGTGCACCTCATTTGGAATTATTGAGGGATATTCTTGGGTTAATTCATGTTTTATTTTTGATAAATTATGAAATAATTGGTTATGTTGTTAACCAGAATGGTTAAGGAAAAAGTAGTTGAAAAAAATACATGATAACCTAGATTAAAACTTAGGGAGTTGTTAAGAAAGAATATACTCATTAACTTTGAGTAATTTCTTCTATGATCCCAATTATCTAATTTTTACGTTTATTGATTTAAGTATCAAAACCATGATCATATCTCTATAAATGATATGGTAGGAACAAGAAGGAACCAAGCTGATGATGTATGTAATTGACAATGTGGTGATTTTCCAGATGAGATGAGAGAAAGATTTAAAAATATCATGGAAATAATCACTCAACTCTCTCATGTTATGAATTATAACATGAAAAGATGAATCTCCCAAATTCACCATGAAGGGAGAAACTATAAATTTAACCCTTTAGGAATCAATGTCCACCATCCTTAATTGGTTATCAAACCCATTTGATTTATAAAAATGTATTAATGTGATGAAAACATATTTTCATTTCTTTAATTCTAGGAGTATGAGAAGGTTTCTTTGGATGTTAATCATCCGTAAGTTGAGTATGACATAAGAATATCATTAGGAATACAATGAAAATGGTATAATTTGATTCTATGAAGTGAATAGATTTCAAGGGAATATTTTATTCCAAATATTTACCTCAAACTCTTGAAACTATGTAGGAATTATAATTACTTAAATTAAAATAAAAGGGAGATAATATTATTGAAATTTATAAGGAAACATTCACAAGGATATCAAGGTAAACCTTAGAGTCAATATATAGAACTAAAAAAGAATATTAATTGATTATTTGGTGGATTAAAACCATGTATTTGGAAGAAATTATCTATAAGGTAATTTTGAATATATGAGTATGTTTTTCGGTGCCTGTTTAAGATTGAAATAGAAGACAAAGGACCACATGATTGGAGAAATGAAAATAATGATGGTCTATAATGGAATAATTTATAAAAAGTATCATGGGGTATAGAAGGTCCGACTAGATAGATGTAAAAAAGTGTAAGAGAAAACACCCAGGTTATTTCAATAAAGATTCTAGGATGTATTATAAGTGTGGTAATGTAGGACACCAATATTGTGATTACTAAAGCAATGGAAAAAGGCTGAACAACAACACTAAGGGGAATGAAGTCCTAGATAATGCCCCAATCACTCTTAAAAGCTTCAAATGATATAAGTATGGGAATTATGAGAATAAGTTCTCTAACCCTAGGGTTAATGATGGTAATAGGAAGAAACAACCTCTTAAACCATGGGAGTAAGTGAGGGCCTATGAAATTACCCTTGTTAAGGTGGACCCCAATAACAAAGTGGTGAAATGTATGCTAGTTATACACTCTATAACCATAAATTTATTATTTAATTCAATTTCTAAAAATTATTTTATATCTTATAAGTTTTCAAAGAATATGGATTCACCGCATGAAACATTGAATATCAACATATCTATGAAAACACCTACAGACATAATAAATGAAACTAAGGTGTACAAATATTCTCCAATAAATATTTTAGGGAAAATAATTACAGAGAATCTATTTCTTATCCTTGTAGTTGAATTTGACATAATTATGGGTATATATTATATTTCATTATATAAAGCTCATATTAATTTCTATAAAATGGAAATATCCTTTCATATCTGCAATCATCTAGTTATCATGTATTAATGTATGGATGATCATTCCACTTTAAAATAAAATTCTACAATATAGGCCATGATACCAATAAACATGGGGTCTGTGACCCATATTATTGGGGAGTAAGATAATGTTGATACATTCATATTGTGTTGGAATATTGTGATTTATTTCTTGATTAATTTTATAGAAATCCCTTAGAACATGATGCTGAATTCTTAATCGATCTATTTTCAGTATATTTTCATATCTCTAAGAATCCCTATAGAATGAGTTCTGTTTAATTAGTGGTGTGAAAGAATAAATTACAAGAGAATATTTATAGGGTTTTTATACACACTAGTTATTCACTATGGGGTGCACCAGTCCTCTTTATAAAAAATAAGGATGGATCAATGTGCCTTGGAATTGATTATCATCGATTTAAAAAAAAGATAAAAAACAAGTATCCCCAATGATGTATTGATGGAATGTTTGATCAAATCATAGGATTATAATTCCTCTAAAAATGAACTACGATCTAGGTGTCATCAACTTAGGGTAAGGATATTCAAAAGATGGTATTCCAAACAAGGTGTGGACACTATTAGTTTATACTAATTCCATTCAGAATTAACAATGACCCTACTATCTTCATGGATCTTATGAATAATGTATTTAGATATTATAAAAAATTATATTTTCAAAAATCAAGTATGTTTATAAATATAACTTATGTACTATGTTGAAGATCCTAAGGAAGGACATATTGTACACCAAACTCAGAAAATGTGAATTTTGCCTAAAAAATGTATCATTCTTGTGTCAGGTCATCATATGTGAGGGCATATCTATAGATCCATCTAAGACTGAGGTTATTGAATAATGGACCATACCATCTACTGTGACTAAATTCCATTTTTTCATAGGTTAGATGGATATTATCAATGATTTTTGGGAAATTTCTCATGGATATGAAATCCATTAACCATGTTAACAAGAAAAGGATCCATGTTTCTCTGGTCAACATAATGTGAGGAAATATTCATTGATCTTAAGGAAATGTTTTCCATTGTTCCTATACTTACATTACCCTGTAATGGTGAAGGGTTTGTAATTTATAGTAATGAAACATTAAAATTCTTGGTATTCATTCTTAGGAAAAATTAAAAGGTAATTGATTATATCTCATTCCAATGAAAGAATCCTGAGAATAATTACCTGATTTGTTGTTTGGAATTAGTATTTAGGATATTTATATTAAGAATTTGGAATAATTACCTTTATAGTGGGAAGGATGATAAATACATCGATAAAAAGATCTTGAAGTATATCTTCAAAAATAAATAGTTAAACATTCACTAAAGGATATTGTTATAGATAATCAAAGATCATGAATACTTGATATATTAACACCCAATAATGGAAAATAAGTTGGATGATTATCTGAGTAGAAAAGATCATGATAATTTATCCCTAATGAGGATTTAAAAATACTCAATATTCATAGATCTAAAAAGTATAAATCCTAATGTCATATAGAAAGGGGGAAATCACAGATTTCCCAAGTTTCTGGTCAACCCTCTATTCTTGTAAGGATTGAATAATCCTAAAAATGATTTAGAGCTAAAAAAGAAGGTAGTGAATATTATAGAGTTCAAATTTGTTAAATAATATGTTTTAAGGTTTGTAACTTGGATATGTTTACCATATATATTAGAACTAAATAAGAAGATTTGGATGATGCACATAGCTCATATATCTCTACCCATCCTGCAATAAAAAAAATGTATAAAGACACAAAGATAAATTTATACTGGCATGACATGAAGAGGTAAGTCACAGATTATATATCTTATTGCTTGGTATTTTAACAAGTTAGGGAAGAGTGATAAAAGCCTATAGTGATAATGCTACCACTACCCATACCTGTATAAGAATTGAAAAAAATCACCATGGATTACCCTATAATAATACCCATGATATCTAAAAGTCTAAAACTCACATGGTTTATATTCGATCAACTTAAAAAGAAAACACATTTTATTTCTATAAAAGTGGATTTCCCACTTGATCATATTTCAAATGTATATACTAAAGTGGTTGTTATAATTCATAGAGTATCCCCATATATTGTAGCTAACTGAGATATTAGTTTTTTATCATGATTTTGGAAAAGACTTCAGTAATTTTTGGGAACTGATATGTATTTTAGAACCCCTTATAACCTTTAGACATATAACTAATCTGATAAAACCATTAAAACTCTAGAATATATTATGATATCTTTTTCAATGGATTTAAAAGGATTTTAGGACCAATATCATCCCTAGATAGAGTTATAATATGGAAAGAGTTTCCATTCTAGCATCCAAATGGCATCGTATGAGGCTCTGTATGGGACGAGATATAGGACTCCAACATGATGGGCTAAAGTTTGGGAAATAAAAATGATAGGGATTGATGTTTTACAGGAAATGAAAAAAAATGTCCAAGACATTTAGTGGAAAATAAAAATGCATAAAAATAAAAAATATGTTTATTCCAACAATTATTGAAGATTTATATAATTTGAAGATGGTGATAATGTATTTCTATGAATATATCAACTAAAATAGGTTATAAGATATGAAAAGAAATGGGAGATAATCCAAATGTACATCTTTTCCTTATAGATCCTTGATCATGTTGGAGTCACAACCTATCATTTATCTATTTATCCATACCTATCCCAAGTATATGATCTATTACATATATCAATTTTGAGAAAGTACACAAAATACCCTTCACATGTACTAATCTTTAAACCTATGTAACAAGAACATGAACTATCATGTGAAGAACAACTCATGGGGATCTAGTATTGAATATATAAGGTTCTATAAAATAACACCACTCATCCGGTAAAAGTTCTATAGAGAAATAATAAGTTTTAAGAAGCTATATGGGAACCTAGGGATGTGATGAAATAAAACTTCCCTCACTTATTTTATTATGTGTAATAAAATTTTGAGGAAAAAAATTATTTTTTGTGGGGTAAAATGCAATGATCCAAGATTTTCTCCTTAATTAAATACCATGTTTGATGACTTATTCCACACACAACACTTAAAACACATTAATATAGTCTGATAAAATGTATCTATAAAATTAGAATGTATAAATTATAGTGACAAAATTATAAAATATATATGAATAAATATATTTACATTTAATAAGACACAATTAGCATAAATTAACAAATAATATAATATTTCCTTATGATAAAAGTTTATTTTATGAAATGGATATTTCTCATGTTTTATATGTTTATGATTAAAACAAATTATAAAATAATAGTTAACATACTAAAATTGAATTATTATAAAATAATTAATTTTCATTATATTTTATGCTTTTATTTTAATGATAAATTTATAAAAATTAGGATATGAACATATCAAAATTAACATTGTTTTTTGGATTTACCATAGTCAAGTTATCTTAAGTTGAATTTTTGAGTTTTTTCAAAAATAAATTATTTTCAAGTGAATAGTTAAAATAATAATTTTATTAATGTCATCAGGTTTATGGAATTATTTAATTATACGAATACATTGAATACTTTTGAAAATATTTCCTATAAAATTATATTTCATAATTTATGATAAGTTATTAAAAAATATAATGTTAAATTATAAACCCATGCTCTCCATTTTGAAAGTTTATATAGAGATTTAATGAAAATTATTTTTTTGAATATTTTGTTTAATAAACTATGACATGATGAAATTAAGTTTTTGATTTATTATATTTCTAAATAAAACATTTTTTTAATAATAATAATTTTAAATTCTTTAAAATCAATGGAATTTATAATTCTATCATAACCATAATCCTTTTATATAAAAATAATCTTGCTCAAAAATGGGTTTTGTGCGTTAGAAGAGCTAATGTTAAAATTAATATCCATGTACCTAAAAATTTAATATGATAAATTTATTATTATATTTTATATAATAATTTTAATACGATTTAATGTGGAAAATTTTAGTTTTTTTAATTTAAATTGTTATTGTTAATTCTAATTACCATAATAATGGTGGAATAATTATTTTAAAATTATTGTTGCATTAATATCAGGGTTTTTAAATAAAATAAATTAAATTTAAATAATTTAAACAATTAAAATAATATTATAAATAAACACATAAATATATATATTTACACCCATTTAATTGGTAATCAATACTAAATATGATAAAAAATCCATAATTTTTAAAATGATTTTTTTATGAAAATTGTTTTTCTACACATTATCTTTTCTAATTTGAATGTTAATTTTATAAAATTTATATATTTAATTTGTTGAAATAAAAATAAAAATTGGTCCCATAAAACCCAATTTTTTTGGGTTATCTTAAATTTTTAATAAATCATAAAATCACATAGATTACATATTTTAAAATTAAAAAAAGAAAATTTTAAATAATTAACGGTAAAAAACCATATTCCATGTTTCAAACATGTGTGAAAAAACATGGTTGTGACTTTATCAAACCAAAGACATCTGAAACTCTTTAATTTTGAAACTTTTAATCCATTTAACTTGGAATAGTTTCATGAAATTATTGAAAAATGCTAAGTTTTTCCAAAAAGTGACCTTTTATCCCCTTATAAAAGGTTAACATTAACACCCTTTAAAGATAAACCTATACTTATAATTATTCCTTAAAACTATGAAATTTTATCATTCCTAAAATACTCTCCCACATAAATAATCCCCTCCTCACTCATAGCTATCCAAATCATTTCAGATTCAAGAGAACTTCTATGTGAAAAATCAAGTCTCCAACATAAGTGCTATCTCCACTCAAACATTTCTTATTAATAAAAATGTAAAAAATATATTATCAACATAATTATACATTACTTCACTATCATTGGTGTACTTATGTATTATTATATTGGTTTTAAAACCCCTTTTTATTAATTTATATCCACTTAAAAAATAAATGAACAACACTAGTGCATTGCGCAGACTATCACCTCCACAAAGTGACGTCATTTTTTTTCATTAATGATTTTAATGAATAGTATTAAAGGGGAAATGATGAATAAATATGAAAAATTCCAAATTATTATGATATATAATTTTAATTTAATATCCACCTTTACCCTATATTACACATTGAGAAATGGGAATGTAAATCGTGATTATGTTAGATTAATGCCTCTATAATGAAACATTTATCATTTTTCATAATGATATTCATAAATTATATAAAAATATAAAAATATGGTTCACCATAATTAAAAAATAAAAATAATATCACTATTATTATATTATAATGATATTATGTAAAAAGTAAAACATCATTAACTATACTCGCCAATCAGGTTAAAGCATATTTATGTTTGGGGCAGTTTAACCACCTACATGAATAATGCTATAAAATATGATATGGATGTATATGTAAACATAAAAACAAATATTTTTATAATATATGAATAAAATAACAATTATTTATGCAATTATAAATATTATATTAATTATTTAACCTTTTTTTAAATAAATAACTTCTTTTACAAAAATTACTGAAATATGATACTATCTATTAAATTTTCACATAACATAACCAAAACACATATGGAATGAAATAATAATATTATAAATAATTATAAGTAATATATTAAATAATATTTAATTAAATATAAATAATTAACTTGGCATTAAATTATGGGAAATGATATAAAAAATTATTAAACATGCACAAAACTGTTAAAGATTTTATCACCCGATGTTGAAATGGGATTACAACAATCTAATATATGAAGAAAATTATTATTAATTAAGAGTTTAAATGGGAATATATATTAATAAGTTTCATAAATATTTAATTCATATTTTATAGTTTTATGATATAGGATGTTAAATAAAATCTGTGGAAATCATGGTCAAAGGTAAGAAACATGGTAACTAAAAATAATTTATTTAAGTTATAGAATTTATTATTTGATCTCCATTTTTCCAAGAATTTACCTATTTAAATTATTTTATCTTATTTAATTCTATGGAGAATATTTTTTGAATCAATTTCAATTTCATGAAAGGTTTCCCTTTCATTTTCTTGAAAATAAATGATACTTTGGAAAAGAGACTTGTAAGCATGACTATTATAATGAAAAATAAAAAATTATTTCAAAAGACATTTTATTTATGAATTTTTTTAATTATATTACAATGATATATATCTAATAGAGTTCTGTTTCATGTTTATCCCTATTTTATTCTCTTATTATGTGTTTATTTTGGTTGATCAAGTTTTTAACATCAATGATTTTGTTAATGATATTATTTTATACCATTTGGATGTTTCATGAAACCCATATTATTTTAATTGTATAATAATAAAAATTTAAGGATTTATATTTTTATGTTATATTAAACCCATTTTATTCTCATGTATTCTTTATGTGATGATTTATAAATTTCAGAAAACACATTTTCTTTCTATGTGTTATTTTATGATGTGATGACTATTTTTTAAGTGGCAGAAAAATGTATGGATTATGAGGTGGGTGAGACCAATATCTCCCTCCAATTATTTCGGTAAATACTTATATCTAACAAAATATAAATTTTATGTGAATGGGTTAGTTAGTAGCTAGGTTCAAAAAAGATGAGTGCCATGGAATTTTGCTATACTAACATCTTTAGGATTGAATGGGTTGGTAAGTATCTAGGTTCATAATGATAAGAAATAATATATTTATAATTATTCAACTTTATTTCCTAGGGTTCATGGATAATGATATATGATTCATGTTTTAATTTCTCATGACATAGTAAAAGTGTTATTGTATGAGATTTTATGTATATCTTTCATTGGTATAGTTAAAACTTATAGATTTATGTTTATTTTAAATGAGATATTTTCCTTATTCATGATTTTACACATTTTTATGAAATATATATTATATCCTTTTTATTTTATTACTTATTGAGTGTTTGAGATCACCCCTTATTATGTTCTCCCTTCCCTATGATTTAAACAAGATTATGTATCATGTAATTCCTATGAGTGTATTTAGATTATGATGAATTTTTTACAACATGTGAAATATTGGTTTCTATATTTCTATTCACCAAGACACTAAAACTATAGGTAATTGGGTTATGAGACTCTTTGTGAATATAAATATTAAACCATGTTACCAATTTATTATTTATATATGTTTATCTTAGGCCACATTAGAACAACCCTATATGAAATATTCTAGTGAATATCAGTGAGGTTCTGAATTCTAATAGTGGGGATACTATACCCTTAGTACTATATCATTAAAAAAATAATATAAAAAATAATAACTTAGATAAAAAAGGTAGAATAAAATAATATCAATGGATTAGGTGTCATAAAATAAATAAATAAGAAGTCTCCCCATGTGGAAATCCAAACTAAAGTAATAGAGTGTGGGGTGATTATATAAATAAAACTGCGATGTCCACTAAAGTACATCCTAGTACCTCTACCAACTCCATGCTCATTAGATTAACCAAATTCCATTGTTTCCTTCCCTTACCCAGGTCTCTATTCTTGAAGTCTTCACACACATGAAAATTCATTTACATTGTGTTAGTGATAAACATTTTATAGAACCACTAATACATCCTTAACAAAAGTGGACATGTGTAACATGTTCAAACCATGATAATAAAACTTGTGCAAGAAATCATAAAAATCATATATCGAGAACCTATTTTCTAATTAAGAAACCATAATCCCCTATAATACCTTCATTGGCTCCAAGATTAAAGTATGATCAAGTTACCAGTAGTAATCAAGAACTAGCCATAAGGTTGTTGATATGGTTCTTGGTATTCCCAAGGAATCAAGTCTCGAGTCGGGACATAAGGCCAAATAGTGAACATTTACTCGATATCCACAAGGAATTCAGTTCTAAGATAGTCCACATGGATATCATTCTATTACCCTGTGTATGGGTCCACCATCATCATCACAACATGTTGTTAAAAGTCCCCTTATAAAGAGTAATCGTATCTTGATGACCACCTATCATGAATACAAAGAAAAAAAATCCAACTGCATGGTAACAAACACAATAGGGAAAATCATAATAATATTGACATAGAACATCATCCAGATCATATAATAGAAAACATATAACAACATGTGAACAATTTCAAGCATGGTAACCAATTACTCTGACAATACTCATGGAAAAAATGATCATATATTGGTATCATGGAAACACACACTCTTACAAGAAATAATTATCAAAAAATGGAAAAAATCCATAACAACAAGTTTTTAATCATGGAAATAATAGTATAAAAGTTCCTAAAATGGTAAAGAACATCCTGCCTTATGGTTTCTAATGAATAACCCCAAGGTTTTTTCAAAGGATCGAAGAATTAACCAAGTCACCCATCCATGGATAATGAGATCATAGGTAAAGTATTTCTAATTCTATTTGGATTAATCATGAAATGGTTTAGAAAGTATACTAAATATTATTCCATGTTAAGAAAGTCATTCTAGAATCACATACATTAAGGATTTTTCCAATGAATTCAATTATGAGGTATGTTGAAGGAATGGATGCAAATTTACTGGATCTTTTGTCGGTTAAATAAAAGATAATGAATCCAGAATCAATTATTGACGAGAGCCTCAGGTCTAGATAAAAAAACAATAAATCAAAAATCTATGAATGAAAAAGATATTTAATATGGAGAGAATTTAGATATGATTTATTCGTGTTGACTTACACAGAAACTTCCATCATTATTAAGTGTTCTATCTCAGGTCAAGGTGGGTTATCATTGATTCATTGAATCCCCCATCAATCTACCAATGAATACTCTATATATTTTGATTCTATCATTAATTTTTCTTTTAGAATATGTATAATAAGATAATTCATAAACATGAAACCATAGAACATCAGTAGCCTATACTATATCTCTATTCAATAAAGAAACATTATCAACATGCTAAATCTTCCATAAATATATGAATAAATAGATAATTTATCATTGATGTTTATGGAAGTCACAGATATTACATATTTATATGAACATATATCAAAGTTAAATAAGTATTTGGAATATATCTTGAGAAAACTCACCAATTAGTCTACACAGAATCATTCCAACCTTGAAGTAAATATATGAGGTAAATGATAGTGGCTATAAATTAATAAGGAATCTATTAAATTTGGAATGAGTCCTTAGGTTTTAGAATTGGTTAACAAATAGGTTCAAAATGAGTTTCATTCAAAACCCATGGGATTCAATAATTACAAAATTGGTCTAGGTGAACTAGTTGGCTGATTGAACCCCACCAACTAACTGGTGGGGTCTATTTAATCCTACAAAACTACTGAAATCCCACTAACTGGATGGTGGGTTCCCCTAGTTTTTCAATGGAATCCTTCCAAAAACCAATAACAAATCCCTTCATAAAATTCTTCCGCATTCAAAACCAAGAAACATAGAAACTTAAAAATGACCCCTAAACAATCTATAATAAGAAACAAGTAAAATAGAAATCTGAATTTAAAAACATTAACATATCTTTCTTAAAAAATATGGATGTTACATCTTTCTCCTGTAGTAATTAGCTATCACTATTATACGTATCCCTAAAGGAAATGGTTACCACGTAATAACCACCAGTTTATTATTTCATTAATTGAAAAAATATAGAATTCCATATAAAAATGTACATGTAAGGAATAAAGATACAGTGAAAAGGAACAAAAATAAAGAATGGAAGATAATCTTTATCCTTGTACATAAAATTAATCATTTCCCCTCCAATAAATCTCCCTATGTATAACTCTCCCCTAAATCTATATTTAAAGAAAACATGAAAATATTTAGGATATGGGTATGTAAGGTTACTAGATACGATATAATACTAAAACGAATTCTACAAGGTTTATAAGGGTGAAAAAATGTTTGAAATGGAGGGTGGATTAGTGGGTAAAAAGAGATAGATAAAAAATAACTCCCTTATTTAAGTAAAACATTCAAAATTGATGTAACCTTAATAGAAAAATGGAATGTTCTTGAAGAAGTAATGTGGTTGGTATTTACTCGAGAGAAATAGAAATTTAAACGATGTAAAAAATGGTCTAGGGTACACCCATGTGTTGAAAAATAATTCTAAAAAACATATATGAGCATTTATGCAAATAAATGTCTAAAAAAACAAGGTTCTGAATTTTGTTTTTCAAAAAATTGAATGATATCAAAAATAATTTAAATCATGGTATCAAGGATCAAATCATTCCAACAATGAATCATGTTCTCAAATTGACCATTTCTAAAAGAGATATTCCCATAACCATGTTATTATAGAAAGATAATAGTTTTCCAGAGGGATTTAAAATGGTAGAGTTGTTAGTTTTTTTTAATGTTGTTTTTTAATTAGTTAGTTGTAATGGTATTTTTCGAAGTTTAAATAAAATATAAGAGTAAATTTAACACTTTCATGAGTAATTTTATATAGACAGAAAGATGGTTTTTTTAATCCAATAATGCTTTAGAAATAATGTACACATAATGATCTAATAGACAAAAATAATACCCACATCATATCATAAAGATAACACAAAAAGAAAGAGATCTCATGTATGAGAAAAAATATGCATGATGAATTAAAATCTACTATAGTTCATGGATAAAAATATTTATAAGAAAAATAATTCTATTTTATTACCTAAAAACTAAATGTTTTAAAATGAAAAGTATAAAATGAAAGACCAACTAATTATGGGTTTACTCATATTAGTGCTAAGTTTAATTCATATTCAACCAAGATTTGATGAAACACCATAAAAATTGAATGGAAAGATATACCTGGTATCTTATTCATCCCCAATATAAGTATTGAATTTATTAAATGAGAATGTATTTATCAAATAAGAAACCAAATTTATGAACATAAATTAGTTAGTGAAATTGATGTGTGAAAAGAAAATTATAACCTAACTTAAAAGGGGGTGAATACACCCATCTTGTTGACAAAATAATTGGATAATGTGAATTTGGGTAAAGGGAATCCATATTTAGATCAAGAAGATTACATATTTTGATCTACACATGAGGAAAAATTTACAACTAGAAAAAAGGGCTATTGCCACGGTTCAAAACCATGTAAATAGGCCCCAAAACTGTGGCCAAAGGCTACGACCATGGTTTTTTCCAAACGTGGCTGATATCGCCATGGCAGTAGGTCCTGTCCTATTACTATGGTTTTAACCATGGAAATAGCTACCTATTGCCACAGTTTTGAAAACAATGGCAATAGGCTTCCAAATTTGAAACAGTGGCGCTTGACCTATAGCCACGGTTTAAACCGTGGCTATAGCCTCAGAAAACCATGGCAATAGCCAAAATTATAAATGTCCCTAGTGGGTTTTGATCCTTGCACCTCCACTATGAAGTCTAGCGCACTAACCACTACACCACACCACAATTTGGATATATATATATAATGATATATATATATATATATATATATATTAATAAAAACCATGGGAATAGACTCAAAAGCATGGAGATAGGGATTCCTGCCATATTTTTGGCAGGATTTTTTTCCCGCAGAAGGACGGGAACCCTATAGCCATGGTTTTGGATAACCTTGGCTATAGGGCAATGAAAAAATTGGCCTATAGCCACGGTTCAGAAAACCGTGGTATAGGCCACGAAAAATAGGCCTATTGCCACGATTTTAAAACTGTGGCTATAGATTCGTGGTAGTAGCTCCGTTTTCTAGTTGTGATTTCTTTAATGACTAGCTTGTATCCCTAAAACCATTGAATGCAATGTTTGGGTTGATGATATATCCAAATTATTTTTCATCATTAACTAATAACACAAATATATCCACTGGTTTAAAAATTAATTCATACTTCATAAATTCTCTAATAGATTCTAGGTCAAGAGATTTTTTAGTATATACAATTATTTCAAGTGTAGAGTTGTTGACCTCAATGCCAACAGTAGGTAGGACAAGCTCATTTGGAGAAATAAGATCCAATTTATTAATAATTATAGTTTCTCTTAAATATTATTCCAAAATTCTCTAATTATATTTCACCATAGGAACACGTGTGATTAGGAGATCAGGATCCTCCATAGAATCCCCTTATTCCACTATCTATCAATTCTTTTGAGTGTCTTCAACCACTATAACTAACATATTTTCACACCCTTTAAATGCTTTGAATGATGATTTTTTTTTAAATTTTCTAACATATAATGATTTTCAGAATTATTCTAGTCAATGTCATTTGAAGTGATATCATATAGCTTATAGAAATACATGTTATCTTGGATCAATTTTGAATATATCACCACATATAAGTTTACTAGTTCAATGTCATCTTCAATATCAAATGAATTTATATCATTAAAAGTTAGAATTTGATATGAATTAATGGTATCCCTTCTAAAAATTAGGTGGAAGGTTTGTGAACTCACAGAATATGGATAAGAAATACCATTTCTTGGGAAACCATTAGGTTTAACATATTATAGTATAGGATGTTCAAATTTGATAGGTATTGGATAATTAAGTAGTGGTGTTAAGTAGTCATCCAAGGAATTATTTGAAGAATAATCAATTAAAGAATACTCAAAATCAAAATTGGGAAATTGATGTTTTTTATATGGAATGTATACTAAAAAATCTTCATAAGAATATTTCCATGTTAGACTATCAATTGATAGTGATAAGACTAATTTAAATAACATAATCAACTATTTTTATAGATTTTTATTTGGTTTTCAATTTTTTTCAATGTAGAACCCATATTTTCATTACCCACTTCTTGAAATTCAGTACTTTTTTCTAGTGGTAGATTAAGTTAATTCTCTATAAGGTCCTCATATTATTCACTTCCATGTCAAATATTTTCTAAAAGCACTTATAGACTATATAGATTACATGAATTACTTGGCTATACATTATTAAGAATGACTTAACTTTGAAAATGATCAAAATATGAGTATGAACTTATAGTAAGATATAATGAAGTATTCTCCCTTAGATCATTATATTAA
This sequence comes from Viscum album, assembly GCA_963277665.1. Classification (NCBI taxonomy): domain Eukaryota; kingdom Viridiplantae; phylum Streptophyta; class Magnoliopsida; order Santalales; family Viscaceae; genus Viscum; species Viscum album. Next base: position 1,542,111,003 of record OY728153.1, on the reverse strand, counting down.
CATGAATAGTAATCATTAAAATAAATATAATTACCTTGAGAAATCATTGGAAGTGAAAATTTATAGGCTATATCATGAATTGTGGGTTGATAGGGTTGGTTTCAATTTTAGATTTATTTTATGTACTACACCATTCTAAACATTTGGGTGTCATTAAGATTCCTATAAAGACAAAATTACCTAAAGCGTTAGTTAAATTTATAATTTTATCATAGTTTTTTAAATTTTCATCCTAATCACTCTTTTTATAGACTTCAAAATGCTAAAATTATCCATATATTTGGAGCTAGAGAGTTAGTATATGATATCATGGCATGTTAAATTTGAAAATATTTTATACATACTAACTACTATAGAAGTGAAAGTTGAGTAGATCACACAGGGAGTATGTTTGTGGGAACTAGTATTACCCTCTTCAATGACTGTTTCAGTCGATGAATATTTATTGTGATATAAAAATAAGGATTATCTACATAGAAAAAATATTAAAATGAACTAAAATTATTCTAATTCTAGGAATATTGTATAGATGAATGTGTTATAATTGTGAACCTCATTCAAGTACATGCAATGTCAATTATTTAATTCCAAATTCTTAATGTATTTTCATTTAATTATTAATTATTCGAAATTTAATGAAAATGCTATCTACTCGCATTCTATATTGATATACATTACTCAAATTTGTTACACTAATTATTGAATGACTCATTCTCTGGTGTTATGAATAATTTTTGAAGCATTTAAGTGATGAATAACTTAGTGAAATATCATGAACCATTTATTACAAAGGAAAGATGCTTATTTGTGTTGAGTTTACTTGCATAATTTTACTTTTTAGGTATCTTTCATGCATGCTTCAAGGGAGACCACAAAAAATATAAATTTTACAATTAATATATTTATTAATTATAAATTCACTCATGCATGAGTTACAATTCTCTCACACACATGATTAAATTTTAAAAAAAATGAGTTCTCTGATGTTATCCCACCCATTATTACTTAAAAGTAATTACATGAATGAAATTAAATCATGATTAAAATTTTCATATGAATTAAGAAAAACATGAATATAATTCAATGGAAAAAATCCAATTGAAAACAATTTAGTAAGAAATAAAACATGGTTACAAAATAATAATATTCTCACATTATCGCGTTCATCAAAATTATGACACAAAGATAATTATACTCCCATCAAACAGGCACAACTTGAAAAATAATTAATAGAAATCACTATCTTCATTTCGATAAAGATACCACAATAACTTTCTTTTGACAACATCTACCTAAAATACCAACTTTTCCTATCACCATAATACTAATTCAAACCACCACTAAACATGAATGTGACATAATCCACTAAATACAATGAGTAAGTAGTGTTTAGAAAATGAAAACATGTAGATGGTAGGAGTTAGGATTCAAGAGTGGGACCCAGATGTTAGGTTTGTGGGTAAGACATGCAAGGGAAAGAGAGAGAACATAATCCTAGTTCTATTCTTGTATAAAATAGTTAGCTGGTTTGTTCCTAGTATAGTGTGGATGTCCCAATATAGGGGAGAAGAATAGAAGAGGATAGAATATTAGTTTGTAATGTAAAGGAGGAAGGATAGATCATTGTTGTATTGTGACATTCTACAACAACTAGGTGTGGTGTCGACATTATCTTGATAGGCTATGTATAAAAAACCTGGAATTTATCTCTACCATAGGAGACTACATCCTACTTGAATACCATTGAATCATGGTAGGGTTTTTGTGTATTTTCATTAAAGTTTAATGGAATTTACTGCATGATATTTCTAAATGATTAATTTTTTTATCTATTCTATTACATGGTAGTGAAAATGTATTTGATAAAAGATTGAATGTTTTTTTGTTGGAATAATGATTTTTATTAGAATTTGAATTGGTATTTGAAATTAAATTTATTAATAAAAATTAAATATATTTTTTATGAAAAATGCCAAATTTTAAAGTTATCAGACTTATTTGGGTCAATAATTTAATTATAAAGTGTTGTTTTGAGTTGTTGGGTATTTTTATTAAAATCATGCTTTGATTTTTATATTTGTTTCCAAATTGTTAAAAGTGGGTAGTTTTTGAAACCTTTTAGAAATTAATTTACATTTTTGATTTTAAATAATGATTTTTAATATAGATTCAAACCATTAAGAAAGATTATTTTCATCCTGAGTTTTCTTTAAAAAATTTCTGATTAGCACTTTTTATGGTTTTTAAATGATGTGGGTGTGTTTGAGACCATTGGGAGCCCCTTGTTTAATTGTGAACCCGATTAGAGATATTATTTATTTCTTTTATATAAATTTCACACCAATGGGTCATTCATATTATTATATATTATCGTGATATATAAGATATGTGAAAGGGGTAGTTTATTTTTGGGGGTGTGTAAGAGGTGACATTAGATTTACTAGTTTTATATTGATCATACTATATTGACAACTCACCTCATGGTGCTTAACTAACATTGGGATTTTAGGTATCTTAATGAGGTATGAAATATGTAAATATGTTTTCCTAGTGAGTGGGACTAGATCCATGATACTATCAGAGACTATATTGGGGTTTTCTATAGGTGATTCTAGTTGAGAACAACAAAGTTAGTAATAGAAATTGGAATGCAGTAATAAGCCTATAGATGGTTTTGAACCGAGTAAATCTAAAGTCACCCATGAATATCTTCAATAATTTCCAATATTTATTTGATTTATATCCTTAGGGAACTATCCTCATGTTATCAAATTTTATTGTAATATATGGTAATATGACTTCACCTATATTATACTCATTCACATGTGTTATGGTACAATGATGATTTTATTTTTTCATTAGCATTAAAATGAATTTAAATTTTTTTACAAAAAGGGGGATTGGAAAAGTGATCATAATTTTTTTAAATGATTTTTTTTGACTTTAAAAGGGGTTGAGACCAAAATAAATAGTTTTACCTCATTAAGTGGTTGATCTCTTTTCCAACGATGAAGTATAATTTTATAAAATAGTTTGAATTAGTTGATTGATTTATATACATGCATAAGAAAATTTTATTTTATATTTTAATTTAAAACTAGTAAAAAATTAAATGTCATTTATAAGGAAATTATGTGAATTTTGTGGTGATTACATACTGGGCTTGTTTATCTCACACCCTGTGTACAGTTTTCGGTGCATACTACTCATATGGATTTCCATTCAGGTGTTATGGATTGGTCTTCTTCGAGTGGGGTTGTTCATTTTTATGGTTGTCTTGGGATGTGGAATGTGACCAAGGTTTACATAGATATGGCAGTAGTTTCACTTGTTTACTTTTGGGTTGTTTATGTACTGGGCTATGGCTTGGGATCTTGTCTCTCTTTGTTAATTTGTTTTTGTATCTTGATGCTTATTTAGTATGTGGATTTTCCCAATTTTTTCTAATTATTACAATTATTTTATGTATTTTAATGTTTATATCATGGTTAAAATCAATCCAAATGATTATATTCTAAGATGCCGGCACTAGTTTCTAACTAGGGGAAATTGAGAATGCACCTCAGGTATGGCACATACTAGATCAGGTGTTAATTGGAATGATATACCATGTTGGTTCTTGATAAAATGTTATCAAATCCTTCATTCAAATTATTTAAGGTGTTCCTAGGTAGTCTAGAGACTAGGATAATTATAGGGAATTGAGTTTAGGGTATGGAAGAGGGCTCATCCCATTCTTATTTTCATTGAACTTTTAGTTTCCATGGGTGGGTTGGGACATGAGTTGTGATTTTGAGAAATAATTTGGATGTAATTAATATATTTTCATCTATTGAATTTGTTTGATGGTCCCTAGTGAGTTCACCAATGATTTTGGGATTCATATAAGGTTTTTGAGGTAAAAATAGGTAAAGAACTGAATATTTATGGTTAGCCTACATGATCTAGTAAACTGTATAGTGATCATATAGAATAGATATAAAACCCTGAAAATTCATGTTATAGGTACTTGGTATTCCATCCCATGCATACAAACCCTGAAAACCCCTATTTAACAATAAAATTTTTATTTTCCCTTCCTTTCATTATAGATTGATACAAATGGTGAATATAATTGGTGTGATTTAAATTATGAGATAATTCTTGGGGTTTGATATGGATTTAGTATGGTGTAACATTCTCATATTTTCCAGGTACATTTTTAATTAGTTTTGATGTATATTTTCCTCTCTCCCTTCCATGGAGGGTTTTAATATGGGAAAAGGGACTTGGAGTTTAGTTATAGAGGTTGAAAGATTAAGTTGTCTACATGACGGCTAAAATAAGGCCATCGATATATTGGTGAGGTGCAACGACCAGTGGGTGGAATTTCCAGTGGGACCTAGAGAAATGCATATCCCACCGACATTCTGGTGGTTGGGGAAGAATGGTTGGAATTATTTAATGAAAAGAAGACTGTCAATGGCATGTTGATTCAGTCCTCATTAACAATGTTTTCATATTTTTAATACAATTCAATTATTAAGTTAATACTCACCAAAATTAAACAAATTTGGGACCAAAACCAATAAAAGAGTTCTCCCTTGTCTCTTTAGGATTCCATTTTATCTCCTCTTGGGTGTTGAAGTCGAGATAAATCTAGAGGCACATTTCAAGGTAATATCAATGCATTCTATGACCAATAATCCTCCTTTATTTTAAATTTACCATATATCTAATCCATTATGTCTACATATATGGATATCAACCATGTTGTAATGGATAATTCATGCTTGACTGATATATCAGTGTTGGATCATAAGATTTTGTGGCCTCTATTTTATCATTATGAGATCTAACATTGATGAAAAATCCCTTTAGTTATGTATATGTGGATTTAATCTAGTGGAAAAAAAATACTTCCTTGAATTTTACATCTCACGAATCTATGATGATGGATTGTATCTTAATCTATTTAACATATCTACATGTGCATGATCCAGGTATCGTTCCTCAACATATCTTGGAATTCGGCACTAAACAGTTAAATGTAGGAAGAACTTATAATATTTTACATTTTATAAGGAATTATTGGAATGGTTGGATTTTATATGTTCTTAATATAGAGACCCATTCCTGACTTTCTATGTTGGTGTGTGTGGGTAGCTCATGAGACATTTGGTTAGTTATGGCTTGTTTGTTTTTAGCTATCTCATTTATTTCATGTTTAATATTTCATGTTTAATATTACATAATATGTGTAGTTACTTGTTGTGTTATACTATTCTCTACTATGTTATACCTTATATGTGATTTTCTACACATACAGTGGAATATTTATTTCAGTGTTCATGTTAATAGGTTTCCTTGAAGGATTTATCCAGCTCTATAGAGGGGATACATAGATGACATGAATCATTAGTAATCAAACTACTTATGATGGTTAGAGCCTTATCATGGCATGTGTGAGGGAATTATGCAAGCTATTGAAATAATGTCCATATAGTCTTGTAGGATCCTTGGATAGTGAAATTCTTTGTGTATGAGAGTGATTCCATTGTTACATGTGTGCCAAGTGTTCATACCACCAAAGACAAGTTGGTATCCTTGAGTCATGGGATTGAATTACCTTAAAGGTGGGAATGGAGTTGATTCTTAAAGGAGGAACATGCATTTTCCTTAAAGATATATAGATTTACATTGAATTATCTAAGTTATGAAATACTACTTATGATGTATATCTAATGTGATGATGAATGGAACATCCCGTTCTGGAGGCCACTCAACTAGTCCCCTAAGTTGATTCTCCACAACACCTTAGGTATACCTCCCCATATTCTAGAGTCCATCAACTAGTAATGAATGTATAATTAGGTACTGTGGGGAGACTAAATCAATAAAATCAAAGTGTTCCATCATATGTAAATAACTAATCATCATACATATCTAAATATGTATAATGAATAAATAAACAAAACATGAGTGATCAAAATGAAATTCATACATATGAAATACAATATGTACAGACTCAATCACCCACTGAGCAGATCACATATATATTACAGTAATAGAAGAATAAAGATAAAATCAATGTTTATATAGATTCTCCAAACCATAACCAAGGAGAATATCCATGTACTCATCCATGAAATCACACTTAATCAAACATGTGATTCATTCCAACTTGTGCCTATAGCAAAGTTAGAGTATACTCGGGTACCCTATTGTAATGGATTCCATTGTATGGTGTGAGTACATAACTCATCAGGGAACCAACAATGTGGTCTTTTACTTTAAAAGTACATTAGTGATATGTGAATGTTTCAATATTAGAATAAATAAATAAACTTTATAGTAAAATAAATAAATAAACTAATTTTGATCCTCAAGTTTGGGAGCTTGATCGACCATACCTACATCAGTCAGTTTCAGGGTTTCTCTAAGCGTGTCGTGATGGCCATGCCTACATATAAATATCATATCATAGTGAGTGACCCATACATCCCTAATACTATGGCTCCAGAAACTAGGGCAATCTTTAAATCATAACAATCTATATATCACCTTTCCAAATGGATGGATCCTAGGAATACCAAGAAATGAAATCATCATTTAATTTCATCAAGCTCAATCAGATGGATCCTAGGAATACCAAGAAATGAAATCATCATTTAATTTCATCAAGCTCAATCAGATGGATCCTAAGGGTGACCCTAGAATACGAAATAATAAATATCATAAAAATAATAATAGTGATCACAATACCAAATTATGAATGGATGGATCTGAGATAATCAAAGCATCCTAGGGAACCAGGGCTTACATATAATCATATATAGTCTTAATGTAAAATATAGGTGTCCTATTTATTCATCATGTGGATCAACATCCAAATCCTGGGTGGATTTGGGAACCCACAATGGTTTAATCATGTATGTGTCATATCACATAAACATCACATTGGGCCCAAAGATAGATACTTCGAAGCACCTATTGGAATCTACCATCACACCATCCTATCAAATAAGGATTTCAATATAGATCCCATACAGTGTCTCTAGGATTCAACATCATACCATCATAACAATAGGCCCCTTACCCGGGTCTTAAAAAGTATATCTAGGAATTTATTGCTACATCAAAAATAAATAAGTGAAATCATAAATAAAATTTATGTGTTGGCCAAATGCCCACATCTATCACCACTATCCATATCCCCTCAGTCTCACATTTTCAGTGTTGTTTATATGGTGAAAACTGCTACAATCACTGCCCAACCCCACAACACATTCTCCGAGAGTCGATTGGCTATCAAGGCACCTACTGGGATCCCTTGGGGCATATTAAAGGAGATACATCCTACAGGGGGTTCTTGAACTATATCAGTTTACTTATTCCTAATTTTCATGACGGTTTACTTGAATCCATGGTCTCTTGAAGGTTTTTTATGTGGTCTACATGGGTCGTTACACTTAATTCTTGTCACACCTCTACTAGGAGGAAACAAGGAATCTTACACATGGAATTATAGGTTATTATTACCTTATTAACTCCCTTTTAGGATCCAAATTTCAAAAGAAAAACCAAAAAAATCATGACTTTATCCCACAATGGATGAGGCAGTTATTGTAGCTCACATGACCAATGCGGCCTTGGAATTTCATTCCCCTTATCTTAAGGAATCTCTTCAAAATTAACATTTAAATTTAATTTCCTAGTTTAAATAATTAATTTAGATTTATAATACATTATGGGGAGTGAGTATTAATGACATGAATCATTGATAAAACAAATTAATCCATATGGAAATTATCAAATAACACCTTCCAAAATTGAATCTATTACATTTTGTTTCAAAGGGTCAGCAGTAGATGCCTTACCCCACCCAAGCTTTTCTTAGCTCCAACGGTCACCAACCAAACTCCAGGAACTTAAAAAACCCTAAGTAATCACCAAAAATTCATTAAAATAATTTAAAATTAACTATACCAATTAATTAAATATGGAATATTCACCAAAAACTCATTGGTGGACCTCGTTGCACTAGAACTATGACGAATAACTAATAAGAGGTCTACAATGGACCCTCTACATCAACCTAAGTGAATGGCCTAACAAAAGTCCCTAATTTCATAATCATTTTAAATTAAATTTAATGTAAAACCAAAAAAAATTGATGATACTAACAAACTTTTCCAAAATGATAAAAGAAGATACTTGTATATCCTATTGGGACATCCCTAATCTACGTAGAATAAAATACCCATCTTGATATGAATATTCCACCAATATCTGGTGGAATAAAAATAAAAAAAATTACCAAGAGAGGATGAAAATTATAATGATAGTAGGAGAGGATCAATTGAGGTTATAATAGGTGGATACATACCATAAATCACTTGAAAACACCATAAAAAACTTCATCTTGAAGGGATTGAAAGAGGTGGAGGAATGGAAGGGATCCCCTACTCATGTGAGTGAATCCAAGGGGAGATAAGGGTTTACCCTATTAAAATTTTAATGGGGTAAAATGGTAATTTCCACCTTAAATACTCTCTCCGAGTAGCCAGTACAGGTCCACTTGTTAGCCAATGGCACCTAGGCCACTGTTGGCCCCACTACCTAGCTGGTGAGATGGTACCAACTAGCTGGTGGCCTCAGAATATATCTTGTATAGCCTTTCATCTTTTTAGTACTCCTATAAACCCTCAAACTACCATTTAACCCTCAATCCACATCCATACACTCCCTTTAAAGGGTTATAACCTTTTTAAATCTTATCTAAAGCTCAGTTCAAAATCAGGCCCACCTAGTAAATTAAAAACTCAAATGTTCCTTGAAATTCAACCACCCACCCATACATGGGGTCTTAAAATATCCCCAATATAAAACTTATTATCCCTGATAAGTCTCATCGAGCCCTCTATTATTATCCCCAACCCACTCGGGATTCCAACTTCGATCCAAACAATTATTTTCTATCCTTTATTACTCAATGTGATTCTAAGAATAACTTTAATCATAAGGTACTAAACACACCCAAAAAATCCAAAAAACAAATTCATTATTGTAAATCCAAGAAGTATCTCACCCATTCCTATCTAACATATGAAACCAACATGTTATCATTCAATTTATCATCCAATCTATGGTGACCCACTATATAATTTAGCTCATAATAGCCTGTTTTGATGTCATGGGACATCCTCCATCAATATTTCTTATAAAAACATGCTCTTAGAGGTCTACTAACCTAATTTGGATGATTACCAACATACCACACCTACACATACATGAGAAAACCATTAAACCATAGCTACCCATTCTAGTTTCAAAATTCCAAGCCATAAATAGGTATTCCTTTACCATCCACGTATAACATGATCATGATGTATTTCCCAAAAAAATCCCCAATCAACACCCAAAAAAATCATATTAAAAATTACATATCTAATTTCGTCCAAACCCCAAGACATCTCATTACACAAAAACCATTCGGCTAGAAATCCATTGGATGAACTCTGCTAAAACACTCCACTTCAGTCACTAACTCACCACTAATCTAACAGATCCGGTGCCATTATTATTAGAGGCATACTAATATCATTTTTATACATATATTGAATTAAAAATATAAATTTTGATTGGATTCCTAGAACTAATCCTCAATAAACCATGACCTCTATTGTTCTCCAAATGTGAGCACTAATGCATCCCTAAACCGATCATGTTCATACCATTTCAAATTTTCCTTGATCTTGAATCTAATGCTTTTAATACATCAAATATCCCCATTTCTATACCAGTTTTATCACATAGAATAACTTTTAATTCGTATTTATTTATCCACCAACATCCAAACACCATAACGATCATCCAATGATTGATACCATGCACTCATGACCCCTACATCACATAGGTCAAACCAACCATGACCAAAATCATACTCCCAACCGTAAGAGTGACCTTGTAGATGTATCACTGGTTCAAAAAATTGATCAATATTTCCCACAACCATCCATCTAAAAACCAAACAACTAGTGTCGAAAACATTTCTCTTACCCATGTGCCACTCTAAAACATAATTTGTCATGCATTCAGGGTTCATGTAAATTAATCCTATGGAATATTCCATGATTCAATAAAATTGAGGGTAACCACACCTAATAGGCTATTGGTTCATGTTCCAAAACATAGTGTTACATTTTCTACTTCTCAAGCATGTAACTTCACTAGTTTAATCCATAAAAATACATGTGTTTCTCCTCCTAATCCACAGTCATCAGGTTTAAATGATACTATGACCATATAAAACTTATAAAACCCCATAATATTTAGCTTACTCATGGTCATCACTGATCCAAAACTCAATAGGTTCCACAAATGAATAAAATTTGTCCCTTCGATTCATTTTCAATCATACTGCATACAAGATTCAGTATTTCCCAACCATAGAAAAGTCAACTCACTCTCCCATGCGCCGTACATCACTATAATTAGGCCTACAAACCTCAACATAGAGTATGATACTAGGAATGTCCATTTCGCATGATTAGAGAACCCTTGCCACTCTTCTTCAAAATTAGGCACTATATATGATCTTAATCCTATCTCATGATCACTCTATTTATGGCTGAAATTTATAAAATAAAGGAATCCATCAAATCCATGAGATGTTTCAACCCCAATCACATGGTTAGCCACTACCTAATTCCATTACAAGTATTGAACATCTACCCTCACTCCCACCACTTACTATAATACATCTATAACAATAGGGTCAGTAACCCAAACAATCTTAACCTTGAAACTAGCCTCAATACTAAAACACTCAAGGATATCCTCACCAAAAATGGGTATTATGGTGTCACCATGACTATACTACAAACCCTCGTGCACCTCTCGTGCATCAATTTCAAGATATATAAGTATATCATTTACTTCCCACATCTAAGGCACTATCCAACTAGGGGTAACCACACTAATGGTTATCCTTGAACAAAATTCTTGGAACCGACTCACTAAGATGTTGAGTAATGCCTCAAGTGTCACTAGGTCCTCCTAGAAAACCCTAAATGTCTAGTCTCAATCCACATGAAATCATACACACTCTCATATTTAATAAACCATGACATTTAATGTGGTAAGTCATCAGTCTATTGGGGAGTTTATTTTTATGAAGTATCTACCTATGAGACTTCTCCCTTGAGAATTACAACTCATCAGTTGACACTTCCGTAACCAACGTCATCATCCTATATGATACATAGCAAGAAAAACCAAAACCACTAACTTGGTTAAGTAGAATATCATTACAAAGTATATGGAAAATGAAATATAGGTTATAAATGTAAATTTAAATAACTAAAATATAATACTAGCAAACTAGTAGGAGTTTTTATACCAAGGAATCATGTGCCATAATAACATACTAGGGTCTCTAAATGGATCATACACTATGGGAATATACTATTATCATCAATGGGTTTATAATTATAAATCCCCATGACCAGACATTAGAAATAAGAATATATAGATAGTGATCTATCTGTGTAGAATTTCACCATGTACTTATATGGGAAAAGACCTTATGATAATTTTTGACACTTCAAATTTCTAAGCCCCAGTCTATTACAAAATTTAAACTAGATGGTCACTATATATTGTGTAAATTAAATGATTTAATTCATGATGCATGAGAAACCTCTAGCCTCTATGGGAAAAGTTTAAAATCCAAAAGTAGTCAATTTCTAATTTTCCAAGACCTAAGAATCCAATATAATTCATAAAATCATCACACATCCATAAGATCTACTCAATATAGAAATCATATATAACAGTAACATAAGAAACCAAGAACACACATCATAAACTCTTGTTGACCAAGATTTCCTACCGGTTAAGGTATTCATGATGAACCAACCCTATATCCCTCATAGGCTTTTCCACATTCATTTATATATTGAATACCATAAACAAAATAGTTGTAAAAAAAGTTTTGATTCCATTTTGTAACATCACATTCTAGAGGATACTCGACAGGTTCCCCAAATCATTTCCCCATAAGACCATAGGCGCATATTCCCCTACACCAGATGCTACTGACTAGAATTAGGGGTCTAAGGAGGTATTTTGGGGTGACTATAACCCCTATACCAGAGTGAACAATCATATGTAAATAACCAATAATCATACATATAAATGTATGTATATGGAATAAATAAACTGATCATAAGAGTTCAAAATTAATTACTGACTTATGGTATACAAGACATATAGTCTTAATAGCTCACCCAGCTGATCATATATATAGGATAATAAAAAAAAATAAAGATAAAATAAATTATTTTATACAATATATGAACCATATCCTTTCTCAAACTCTATGTACCCATCCAATCCATCCCACTTGATCAAACCATGGATTCAACATAACCTATTCCAGTAACAAAGTGAGAGTACGCTCGGGTACCCCAGTGTAATGGTGGATAGAGAAGAGTGTGAGTATATAACTTAGTAGGGTACAACTAGTATGGTCCCATACTATACCAGAAATGCAGTTATATATTCATGTGACATTCTAAGAATAAATAAATAAATTTTATAGAAAATACATAAATAAATAAATAAACCAATGATGATCCTCAATATTGGGTCCTTGATCAACCATACCTACTTCAACTATTTTCAGTGTCTCCGAGCACATCATCATAAATATGAATCTGTATAAATAAAAAATCATTGGGAATAACCCACATATCCTAAATCCTTAAGCTAAAATGACTAACAACTCATCATGAACAACTCTATAGTGAGATCCATATAATCCTGAGCAACTCTATAAACATAAATTATAATGAATGGTATTATTATAATTACCACAAATCATAGAAAATTATAAATCAATATCATATCCATATCACCATGACATATGATTAGATCCTAGGTATATTGTGCATCCCAATCATATTGTAATGTAATCAGGATCAACTATCCAAATAGTAGGGGTGAACCATGCATTATAGAATAAAAGACATCATAAAGATAATAATTGTGATCAAAATATCCATGCATGAATGGATTTATCCTAGAAAGGATATGCATCCTAGGGACATGTCAAATCCAAGGAATTCCAAATATACCTAAGTTCAAATCTATACATATTGACAATTCTTCACATGACATACCAGCAACCGGATCCCATGCAACACTGGGAATCCACAACAATGTCATCATGTCCAAGAAGTATTACATTAAAATCCTATTTGGACCACATTCATATCCCAAGAATCACCACTAGTTATTGACTATGCACTACCTTATTAGATAAGGCACACAATCTAGATCCTAGGAAGTACCTCTAAGAATCCACACTATACCATAATCACATTAGGAACATATGTTTGGTATAAGGAAACACCTCTTGGAATCTATCACTACATCAAAACTAAATAAGTGAAATAATAATTACATGTCAAGGGTTTTTTTAATTCCATCACATATCACTATTATCCACATCCCCTCAGGATCACTTGTTTGGTGCTGGTTCTAAGATGAAACCTGCTACAAACAATGCAAAAGTCCATAACACACCAACTTTGGATCAGTTAGTCATCATGGAACCTAATAAGGTATGTTGGGTCACATCAAAGGATTAACACCCTACTGAGGATTATTGGTCTTAATAAAGCTACTCAGGACAAACTTCTCTAGATGATTCACTTGGATCCAAGGTCTCTTGAAGGTTACTTCTTGTCCCACATGGGATATTCCTCTTAAGACACCCACATCTCTATTAGGATGCATACATGAATCTTTTATAGGGGATTCTAATTCACTCTTACCTCAGTCAAAATTCTCAAGGATCCTATTTTCATAGGACATACTAAAACAACTCATGGACTAGGCCATCAGTGACCTAGGAGATTAAGGTAGTCCACATGTCCAATAGGGCCTTGGAATTACAATCCCCATATCATATGGAATCTTATTTAAATTATAATTTCAATAAATATTCATAGTTAAAATATCTAATTTAGAGGGACAACACACTTTAGGTAATGACAACACATCCCATTCATCCTAGATAAAACACATTAATCCATACGTCAAGTATCGAGGACCACCTGCCTCGATTGAATCTATTATATTTTATTTCAAAGTGCCGACAATAGTTGCCGAACCGCACCCAGGATCCTCTCAGATAAAATGGTAACCAACCACATTATAAAATCCTAAATCACACTAATGAATCAATAAAAATTAATCAAAATCAATTTCAATTAACTATACCATTTATTCTAAAATGGAATATTCACTAAAAATTCATAAGAGACCCTCATTGCACTGGAACCATTTCCAAAAACCCATGGGAGGTCCATAGTGGACCCCCTAACATTAACCCAGATGAAAATACTTACAAAATTATCTAATTACATAATAATTTTAATTTAAATTTAAGGAAAAAACCTCAAGGAAATCAGTATTGCAATGTCCATTTTAAAAAATTATGAACTGTGATACCAAGCCGGCCTCTCAAGAAGTTACCTTTCTTACCAAAATAATTTCCCTATAATTATTAGACAACTCCACAGAGTTCTAGTGTAAATGAACACAAAAAATTAATAAAGGGAAGATTTAAATTTGAATTATATTATTATAGTACCAATAAATATCAGCAGAGGTGTATATATAAATTTAATCACCGAAAAATCCCATAAAAGACTCCCTCGTGAAGGGATTCAAGGAGGAAGAGGATGGGAAGATATACTTATACTTTTAAGAGTAAAATGAATGGGATAATAGGGCTTCCAACTATTTAAAATATGAAGGTTAAAATGTATTCTCCCCCTTAATTATCCCCTTATATTGTTGGTACAGGCCCACCAACTATACCAATAAAAATGCAGTGCTCCTATGAACCCTTTGTCCACCATTCAACTTATATTCCACACCTAAAACACCCCCTTCAAGGGGATCTGACCTTTGTAATTGAAGTTTGAAGTGAAGTTCAAAATCAGACCATAATTTTAAATTGAAAAATCAAAATTACATTGAAATTCGACCACAGATCTGGACATGGAGTCATACATCAAAGTAAGTACAATTGGGGTTTATGGTAGATTGGTTAGTGTATAATCACTCAGTATAATATGTTTTTTATACTTGTATTCACATTTACCTTTACATCATGTTATACACTTCTATATACATGTTCACTTATGTTAAGGATTCATTGGTGGTGTTCTTCAAGGTTTATACTCACACCCTATATGGGCATCTCAGCATGCATGAAGATTTCATGATCAGGGATCCAAAGAATGGAAAGGGCCCTGTAGTAAGTTTCTAAAGAGAATCAATTTGGGAGATGGACATGGTATCTAAATATAAATTGGATGGTGACTATAACACTTATACTCTTTTTCTTATTATTTAATGTTGTACTATTATACTTGTTGTCATGCCACATTAGGGATCCATATAGTACACTTGCATGACTTGACTTGAAAGTATACTTCCATTAAATTCTAATATTTTTTTATTTTTATTATATTTATGTTGTTATTATCCTATGATGGATATGGTTATTGTGGGTATAATCTCCCCATGTCACTTCAGGACATTACCACTAGTCAGAAGCCTATTGTGTACGAGAATGTGTGTATGAGGTTATGTGTCACTTCTTCTAAAACACAATGATTCAGGTTTGGGTGTAATAAAATGGTATTATAAGGATGAGGTTTCCATTCATTTTTTTATTTTAGGGTAATGGGATAAATGATATATGCTGTGTGGAACTCAGGTAGGGAAGTTTCCATTTTTCTGACCAACTCATATATAATAGTCCTATGACTTTCTGTTGATTATATTTTTGTTACAATTTTATGGGATTTGGGTGAATTCACACATCATGAGTAGGTTCGTAGGATCACATGTCATATACATTCTTGTTGAGTGATTTATAATAGTTATTTCTTTAAATGACATGGATTACAAAAACTATTGAGGGATATATCTTTACTCACAATAGTTGTGATATATCTATTAAAAAATTAGTTGGTTGAACTTGTGCTTATTGTTATATATATATTATTGTGGATAATATACAGGTACAAATGACTAGTATTATTTTTTTGGTAAAACTAGGAGGGTTACACCATGTGATTGAGTATATCCTAGGATAAACCTTTCTATAGAAATATAATATGGGTTCCCTATAACTACTTATTTTTCTTTCATAAAAAAGTTATTATATCTTTTATAAATGTTCATTTTGAAAATAAGAGAAAAAATTTCACCTTATAGATTCTAGAATGCTTCTTATTGGGAGGATGCTCCAATTTCACAACATTATATGTAGGAGGATTCACCTAGGAATGATTTTTCTCCTGCTCAAGAGGTTTGGGTGGTGAACCCACCCTAGTATAGAGTCTCATCGACTTCACCTTTTAAGGGTACAGAGGTGTAGAAAAAATAGTTGAATATTCACAATATTTTTAGTCTAGAAACCTCCAATATTCTAGGGAACTAGTTGTCCTTGGGACAGTGAGTACTATATTGAAATCATAAAAAGTATCTTTGACCCAATGGTGACTTCCAGGGATAGTAAGGTAAAGTTGATAGCCTTTATTATTTAGGGTCTTTCTAGGTGGTGATGGCGAAACATTTTTCGGGAAAGTAGGTGTGAGGGTCATACTTTGGAGGCCCTCACGAAGTTTTCATTCAAGTACATATTTCCTAGAATTAAGAAACTAGATCATTCATAATAGTTTAGAGTGCTTCAATAGGGGATGAAATTGGTTTTTTTAACATAGTCTATTTAATAAATTTTCAATGATTTTATGACATTCTATCTAGGAATAAGGTGTTTAAGGCTAGGAGGTTTTATATTCACCTTTGTATAGAGATCAAATGTTAGGTCCATGGCTTTTAACATATGATGTATATTGAGGTAGTTTTCAAGGCCCTTAATTTTGAGAGTATAATAGAGGAGGATAAATCTATAAGTTTTCTTCCAGTCTATAGTGTGCTGGGGATAGGAAATCTCAATGCATAAGAAAGTTCCTTTTATGGTAATAGTATAAATAAGGATGATTAGGTACAACATGGTGGTATATATGAGTATTAGAGTAGGTATTATTATACTCTTTTTGTGGTATTAGGTTTGACTAGGTGATACAACTATGGATAGAAGTGATATTTTAGTATATAATGTGTTATGACAGTGAAGAAATGTCACCAATGAGGCATGATGAGACATATTTAGTGATTTTTTTTAGAGACCACATACATATTCAGGGAGTGCAAGTCAAGGTGCATGAAGGGGTCCTCAGTTTCTATCCCAGGCACCATTGATATTTGGTGATGTAGGAGACTCATAAACCACAAAGGCAGGGTCATTATCTGAAGATAGAATAGATTTATGTGATATAGGTGATTCTATCCACTAGTGGAGAGGGAACTTCTATTGTTACAGGTTAGTATTAATTACTTATATATTATCTACTTATTTTTTTGACACATAATCTTCTAATTGTTTCATATATTCTTAAGTTACTGAAGGCTTGGATTTACCAGTTATGTTATATTCTGAGTTTCTATCTCTTGACATGTCTTTGGGAAAAGAAATAGACTGTCTTCAGTGATGTCCCAAATATCCAACAATTATTTTTTGGCTAGGACATCTATGGAACTTCATTATCTTGAAGATAACTAGTTTTCATGTGATATTCAGAATGGACTAGTTGACTAGTTATAGAGCTCATACCGACTGTTACAAGATATGTCTATCTTTCACTAATTCAAGGAAATATTGATTTATATTGACCAATGAGTGGAATATTAGATCAAGTAGGATGATACCATAATTTATTCATGTTAGGAAAATATTGATATAATTATAACTCTTGGATTTTATAGAAAAATCATTAGTAACCCCCTCTATATTTCCTCATGTGGTGTATCATTATTAATATGTTTTCTAAGATGAATTCTTAGGTTGTCCTCCAGAATGGGAAATTGATCTTGATATTGAGTTTATTCTTGGGAATAACCGGTATGGATTCCATTGTATCACATTGGACCATATATGATGAGAGAGACAAAGGTAAAATTATAGTATTTTTAGGTGAAAGAATTTATCATCCCAAGAACGTATCATGTGGGTTCCCTGTTGTTTTTTTTAAAAGAAGGAAGATGGTATTATTTGGAATATTGTGGACTATAGGAAACTAAAAAAGGTAATAGTGAAGAATATGCACCCTTTACAAAGGATTGATGGTCTGTTTAATCAATTATATATATCCTGGTGGTTATATAAGATTGATATTCATTTAGAATACCATCATCTATGATTGAAATAGTAGAATATTCACATGATACTGTTTTGTAGAAGATATGGAGTGTATGAGTATCATTACATGCCTTTGGGTTGAAAAATTCTCTACTGAAGTTTACGGATCTCACAAATAGGATTTTCATCTATATCTTTACTCCTTCATCATTATATTAATAGATGGTATCCTGATATATTTCACAGAATCAGATATGCATGATATATTCCTTAATATTTTATTAAGTACACATCAAGTGTACCATATTTATTCTAAAATGTTAAAGTGTCACTTTTTTTAATACGTTAATTTCCTTGGGAAAGTGATTACCTTGGTAGGGATTTATGTAGTCCCAAATAAGGTATAGGCCAGGATATCTTGGGCATATTTGAGGAATGTGTTCAAGATCAATAGATTCCATGGGATTATGAGGTACTATTGATAATCCATCCACGACTTCTATAGTTTGAAATCACAAATGATAGAGATTACTAAAAATGAGATGATGTTTAATGGATATGATCAGTGTGAGGAGGTATTTATATATATGAATAGAATATTGATAACAACACCATTTTTGATCCTTCAAGAGTCTGGTATTGGATATGTAGTGAATTATGATTCCTTAAATTTTGGGTTTGGAGTCTTGATACTATTGGGATATTAGGTGGTTTCTTATGGATCACATTAGCAATAACCCCATGAGAGGAACTACCCACCAAATTACATGGAGTTAGTTGATATGGTATACACCATTAAGTTTTGGCAGAACAATCCCTTTAGTGAGATGCAATTGATCTACACAGACCAAAATATAATATTATATATCTTCTATATATAGTATATAAATATAAAATAGTGGTGTTGGGTGAAGTATCTATAGAAATTAAAATTTTATATTGACTATTATTTGAGGAAAAGCAATGATGTTGCATATTCTCTTAGGAGGAAAATGCTAAAGACATAGGTGTGTGGAGAGTGGCCTTCATAACAGGAATGAAATCTAATTAGTATAATGGTTGAGTTGATAGTTGATGAATAATAGGATCATAGAGTTATTACATGTACACCTCTAGTTATAACATATTTTTTAGTATACTGGATAATTGAAATTTATGATATTGATCTCAAGTACGTAGTGATGCTGAAGAACATGGTGGGGGTGAATCTATTTTATGAGTTTATTTTGATGAATATGTCATGATTTATGTTCATGGGAGGGTATTTATGATAACTCAATTATGAGAGGAGTTGATGAGAGACTCTCAGGAATCAACATGGGTAGTGCATCCAAGGTTTATGAAAATGTATCATGAAATTTGACATTAGTTTTGGTGGCCTAGTATGAAAAAGTACATTGAATGTTTTTTTTGTGATGCCTTACCAACCAGAGTGTAAAGGCCAAACGTCAATGTCAGGTTGGTTTGATTCAATCACATCAGGTACCTATTTGGAAGTGTGATGATGTGATAATGGACTTCAATATGGGGTTACCCTAGACCCTGAGGAGCTATGAAACTATTTGTGAGATAGTCAATAAACTGATGAAAGCGGCCCAATTCTTGTACATTCAAGAGAACTTTTGAGTGGATTGGTTTGGGAATTTATATTTATGAGAGATTATAAACCTACATGATGCTGCAAGGATCATCTTATTTGATAGATACACATTATTCACATTGTGGTTTTGGTAGTTCTTACAAAAGGCATTGGGTACCCAACAAATATTAATTAAAGCATATTATTTATATATTGATGGATAGTTAGATAGAAGGATCCAAATTGTAGAGGATATATTATGGGAATGTGTTTTGGACTTTGGTGGATCTTGGTAAGATAACAAATATTTGATTGATTTTTCATGTAATAATAGCTTACTTGAATAAATTTAGTTGGATACTTTTGAGGATATTTATTATTGGTCATTTCTCTCACTGCTATGTTGGCACAAGGCTGGTGAGGCAATAGTTATGGGGGATAGTGTTGTATAGAAGATGTCTAAGAGAGTGCAGTTGATCTATAAGAGGTTAATCACTACTAAAATAAGATAAAAATGTTATATAGACAGGAGTATGAGGCCCTTGGTTTCCATTATGGGAGACATATTTTTCTCTTAGGCGACTCCTCAACTATGGAATCAATGGCTATAGAAAAAGATGAAGAAAGAATCTAGATCCATTAAACCATTAGATATTATCAAGCACGTCAGGATAGTGGAAAACTGATTAGATCATACTCCATAATATCAACACATATATGATGTGTTAAATGTATCTTATCTTTGGAGGTATAAGCCTAATATTGAACATGTGATCAACTATGGGTACATTGAGATGGATCATGACACATCAATTGTAGAGTGCCTAGTTCAGATCATAGACTAGAGTGAGAATGTGTTGTGAGAAAAGACAATGCCACTAGTCAAATATAAATAGTAAAATAGAAAGAATCAAGAAGTTTCCTATGAGGATGATTCTAATTTTGTAGTGTACTGGCATGAGTTTCTCAATCAAGACTACTAGAGAAACTTCTCAGGTACAGAAAGTCATTATAGTCGGAGAATCATAATATCCTTTTCTTTTTAGGGTATACTGTTTATATGTTATAATGTATTTTTTTCATCCATGGAGGTTTTTTTATAGGTAAAGGTTAATTAGAATTTGGTTATTGATATTGGTGTCTTAGGTAGGCTACTTTGTGGATGAAAAAAGGCCATGGGTATGTCAGTGGGATGCACTGGCTAGTCGGTTGTGCTGGAAGCAGGAGCCATAAAACTACAGAATCCACCAACTGGCTAGTGGAATCTATATTCAGGTCTGATTAAATTAATTATCATATTTACTCCAATTTTTTTGTTAATCTAATCCTAACCCTAATCTCTCAAATTTGTGACTAGAACCTCAGGGAGATTTCTTCTTTGGTGCTCTAGGATTCCAATTTCTATCCTACTGGGTGATGATGTTTAGATTAATATAGAGGTACCCTTTAAGGAATGATAAATAAATTCTAAGTAAAAATTTCCTTCTTGCATTGAAATTTTTCTAATATCAAATCTAGGATGGCTATATCTTTATATCTACACTTATATCTAATGAAGAATTCATGATCTGTTGATATATTAGTGTTGGATTACAATATTTGGTGGCCTCTCTTTGATTGATACTAGATCTAGAATTAACGATGAATCCCTTTTAGTATGTTGATATGGATTTCATACATTATCATAATTTATTCCCTTAATTATAAATATATAGAATCTATGATGATGGAATGGATCTTGATCTATTGAACATCTATGCATGATCATGATCTAGGTATCATTCCTCAATGGATTAAGAAATTTTTTATCGATGTGTTAATGGTAGGAAGTCCTTACCATAATGAGAATGTTACAGGTAATTTTTTAATTATTTGATTTTTTATGTGGATAGTTTATATAAACTTTCATGATATACTATATTCATGAGTGTGGGTAGCCCGTGAGACCATTTCCTAGTTATGGATTATGTGTTCTTTTCTATGTCATTTATTAATTGTGTAACATTTCATAGAATATGAAATAATTATTATGTTATATTATTCTTTTATATTTTATGAATTATATTTGTATTTGTTCATATTTAGTGGAATCTATTTTTTAGTGTTCAAGTTGATAGGTGTCTGTGACATACAAATCCTACTCCTTAGACGAGGTGGAGGGGGGGGGGGCAGGGATGACATGACTCATTTGTAATGGATATACATAGGATGGTTTTCACCATATAATGCAATGCATGGGGGGAATTTCCTACATGTTGGAATAGTGTTGATATATTCCTATAGGATCTACCGATGTGGAATTGCCTTGCATATGAGATATATTCCATTGTTGTGGGTGTTCCAAGAATGTGTAACATCACAAGATAGAAAGTTAAAAAGCGTCATGGGTATGAATTTACCTTAAAGGTTAGAATAGAGTTATTCTTAATGGTGGAACATAGATTGTAATTAAATGAGGCTGGAGTTATATGGTATGATCTAAGCCATGTGATACTAATTTTGATATTCATTTGGCATGGCACCGAAGAAGGTATTGTTAGGGTTCTTGAAAACTTGATTAGTTCACGGTCACTTGGTACATGATTGTTTATAAGATTTCATGAAAATTTACACTTCCATCATGACATAAAATTTTACATATATGTGAAATAATGTTACAGTTTCATTGGAGGTGTCTTAATTGGTTTATAATCACACCCTACAAATGCATCTCTATGTTCCTATATACTTCATGATCGGGGATCTGAAGAAGGGAAATGGCCTTTTGGTAGGTTGTTGAGGATATTGGAGTTGTGAGATAGACATAGAATCAATAAAAATATCATATGGTTTCTAAAACAATTTTATTATTATTTTTTCCTATTATACTATTATACTAGTTTACCATCCACGCTGGGGTCTATTTGATTACACATATATTACTTAGGTTGATATATTCAATAAAATTTATTTTTATTACCATTTATTGTTTTTTTATTTGAATTATATTTATGTTGTAATTATCTTATTATAGTTATGATTATGGAGGGTATAGTCTCTCCATGCTACTTTAGAACCTCTCGGCTAGTCGAAAACCTCTTGCATATGGGGATGTGTGCATGAGGTTATGCGGTACTTTAGCTCAGTCCTGGTGATTCGGGTTTGGGTGTTACAAATTGGAATCACAGAGATGAGGTTTCCTTTATTTCCATTATTTTGGGGTTATAATAGAATGGAAATAGGCCATGTAGAACTCAGGTAGGGGAGTTTTCATGTTCCTAGATAGCTTATTTATAATGGACCTTCGATTTATCGTTGATGAGATTATTGTTATAGTTTTATGGTATTTGGGTGTGTTCATGAATCATGAGTAGGAATGTATGATCACATGTCATATATATTCATTTTTGAGTGATGAATAGTAGTTATTTAATTAAACACATTGGTTTATGATAACTATTGAGTGATACATCTATAATTTATTCTATTGTGATATATCTATGTTGGAATTAGTTTGTTGAACTTATAATTACTATTATGTTTTTCATAAATATGATTGTATCTAACTATAGGTATTAAATCCTTAAGTAGAACTAGGAGAGTTAAAACTTATGTTTGGGTATCTCTTATAATATACCTTCCTTTAGTTATCATTTATGTGTGACTTATAACTACTTAATTATTTTTCATAAGAAAATATTTATAGTTGTTGTAAACATTTCATTAAAATAACAGAAAAAAAATGTTTCCTCAGGGATTCCGATATTATCTTGATTAGAAGGATTCACCAGTTCCTCTACCGACTATACAGTAGGATGCACCTAAAAATTCTATCAAACCTTCTCAGCAGTTAAGGTTCTGAACCCACCCCAATCGAAAGTCTTAAAAATTCTACCTACATAGCTCATAGGGGAATATAGGATAATGGTCAACTATGAATGGGATTTTTAGTTACTGCATCAACCAATATTCTACTGTTTTGTTGGTCCTTAGGATGATGATGACTAAGTTGACATCATTGAAGCTATATTTGACATAGTGGAGTCTCTCAGGGATAGAAAAGTGAATTCGGAAAACATTATCCTTTTGGAACCTATTAGATGGTGGTGGGGAATCATGGGTGAATCATGAAAGAAAAAATGTAATAATTTGGAGGAAATTAAGGGGCTTATATTTGTGGATATAATTACTAGAATTATGAAATTATATAGAGTAGAAGAATTTATGGAGCTTTATTAGGGTATGAAGTTGATTTATTCCTACTCAGCTTGTTTTTTTGAGTCACTATGATTTGATCCTATTTTGGATGGAGCAGTGGAAGAGATGTATAGAAAGTTTTATGTTGACATTATTCCTAATCTTAGACCATAGTTTATATCTTTGTGATGACTATATATACATAGGTTCTTTCCAAGGCCTTGACTTTTGAGAAGGTACTAGAAGAGTACCGACTTACATCTTTTCTTCCAACCTGTGGTGCATTAAAAACTGGAATTCCCATTACAATAATAAGTCCTTATTATAAATAGAAAGTCTAATGTGATATAGTTGGTTGGTAAATAGGTATAGAAGAGTAAGGATTCTTCTACTCTCTATATGGTTGGAGGTTCAAATAGTTTCTATAACTATAGACTGAAGGGTCATTTTAGTACATAATGAGATAATTTACCTAAGAAATATAAATGGTGTGTAAATATGGGACATATTCAGTGATTTTATTATAATAAAACATGTATAGATTCTAGTATTATAGGTTAGGGTTCTAGTAGGGGTCCTTAGTAGTAGACCTAAATAACACAGATATTAGTGACTTAGGCGACTCATGCACTAAAGAGTTATGGTCTTTCTCTGGAGGTAGGTAGGATTTATGTGATATATTTGGTTCCAACCACCTGTGGATAGGGGAATTATATAGTTAGATGTATATTCATTATTACCAGTACTAATCTACTAATTTTAATATATTCCTATAATTGAATATTTTCTCATGTTTTTAATGGCCTAGATTTACCAGTTATGTTATCTTCTGAGTTTCCCTCTCTTGGAACACATTTGAGAAATAAAATAAACTATCATTAGTGAAATCATGAACATAAAATTGTTTTACAGTCATTTATGAGACTTCATGTTCTTAGAGATGACTAGTTTTAATGTGATATTTTGTATGTAGAGGTTGACCAGTTATCGAGCTCATGAAGAATTTTATATGATATGTGCATCTTTCACCACACATAGGGGAGAGAGGTTCATGAGGATTGGTCGATGAAGTGTTGGAGAAGGTAGGATAGGACTAGAATTGAGTCAAGTTAGAGCTATCAAAGTGTAAATAATAGGTATGACACTAATATTTGAATCAGTAGCATCCCACACATTCATTCCTCTAGTGATGGATCGTTTTCAAGATGTCTTTACAAATGAATTCCCATTTCTTCCTATGGACTGGATAATTGATTTTGATATTGATGTTAATACTATTTTTCAATTGATATAGATTCACCCTTATATTATGGAACCAACTAAGTTAAGAGAATTGAAGGTGAAATTCAAGGATTTAGAGGTGAAAGGATTTACTAGACTGAGTAGATCTTTTTTTGGTTCTTCATTGTAGTTTTACAAGAAGTATTACTGTAGTCTTTGTTTATGTGTGGACTACAAAAAACTAGATTAGGTAATGGTGAATAATAGGTACCCTTTACCTAGGATAGATTATTTGACTGATAAATTATAATGAGCCCAATTTTTTTCCAATATTTTTCATTGTTTAAGATTCCATCAGCTATTGTTCATAGAGGATGATATTCCTAAGGCAACATTTAAGATTAGATATGGACAGTATGAGTATTGTTTCATTCCTTTTAGGTTAAAAAATGTACCATAAGTGTTTATATATCCCATGAGCTAAAATTTTCACCCATAATTTTAATTTTTCATTTTAGTATTTAGGGATGATATATTGAGATATTCCAAGACATCATCTATGCATGCTAGGAACCATGGGATAATATTTAGCCTAGTCCAAGAAAGTTTTCTTTATGTGAAAATTTAAAATTGTCACTTCTATATTTAAGAGGTTCAATTCCGTGAGCATATGATATATGATCCATGGATTTTAGTGGACCAAAAAAGTTAAAATTTGTGACATATTGGGAATGTCCCAAGATTTTTTTTTCTATAAGTTTCTTTATTTAGATTGTGAGATACTATCGATACATCATGAAGGACTTATATTTTTGGTATCACTTATTAAAGAGATGACCAAAAGGGGGGGTGAAGTTTGAGTGGTATGGTCAGTGTGAGGCGGTCTTCCTCAAGCTGAAGTAAAGATTGATGAAAACACAAATTTTGATACTTCCAAGGCATGGTATTGGATATGAAATTTATTTTTATGCCTCACGTGTTGGGTTTGGAGATATGCTGATATAGGGAGACCATGTGGTTGCTTATGGGTAACCTTATCTATGAACTCATGAGAGAAACAACTTGATGTGTGACTAAGAGTTAGAAACTATGCTTTATTCCTAATGTTTTGGTTGTATTATCACCTTGGTTAGAATTTTATCATATACATTGACCATGGGAGGCTACAATATATCTAATCATAAAGGGATCTCAATTCGAGTTGGTGGTGTTTTTTGGAGTATCTATATACATTCAAACCCATGAAAGCCTATGCTCTGGGGAAATGAAATGTCATTGTAGAATCTATTAGAAGGAAAATAGTAGAGATATAGGGGCTTAGAGAATGTCCTATATAATATGAATGGAATTTGATGAGTTTTATAACGGAGTGGTCAGTTGACGAATCTTTGGATCTTGGAGTTATGACATGTGCACCTATATTTATCAAATATTCTTTACTTGACTGGGTAATGGATATCTAAGAGTCGTATAATTAGTGCATAGTGATGTGGTAGATCTTGTCAAGGGATGAATCTGTTATGGGGTGTTCCTTAGATGATGATGATATGATTTATATTCATTGGAGGTTATTTATGATGGATCCCTTTTGGAAGGAGCTAATAAAAAACTCTTGAACATAGAAATGGGAAGTGCATCCAAGGTTGATGAAATTGTATCATGACATCCATCATCAGTTTTGGGGTCTTGGTATGAAAGGAAATTTCAAATATTCTATTCCGTGATGCCTTACTTTCCATAGGATAAAGACAGAGAATCATCATCTTTGTGGTTTTATTCAGCCACCTTGGTGAAAATATGAATTTGGGTTGATGTGATGACGAGATTCATGATGGAGATACCCTGTACCCTGAGGAATCTTGATGTTGTATGGGTGATAGTCATTTAGTTGAAGAAAGAGGCTCATTTATTTTTTATTGGATATTCCCTTTTAGTTGATGAGTTGGATAAGTTGTATGTATTTGATATTTTAATCCTACATGGAAATCCATTGATAATAATATAAACTATAGATGCTTTTTTAACAACGTGGTTCTAATAGTGACTATAGAAGGCTTTGGGTACCTAGCGAAGACTTCATAAAACACTCCCTTCGAAAAATGGTAGACAATTAGACAGAAAGATCAAGATTTTCAAGGATATGATACAAGAATTAATTTTGTATTTTGGAGGATATTGGTATTATAACATAAAAGTGGTTGAATTTTTATACTAAAATATATTTCAGGATTGAATTTAGTTGGAAATTTTGAGGGTATTTATACTCGGTCATGTCACTCACCACTGTGTTGACACAAGGTAGGATTGGAATATGTTGTGGGACTGAGTATGGTACATGAGACATTTGAGAGAGTATAGTCGATATAAAATATATTAATCACTACTCAATGTAGAAAAGGATCATATGATAATAGGTTTAGGTAGCCCTTGGAGTTTAGTTTGGGTGAATCGTCTTTCTTTCGGGTGAATCACTGACTAGGGAATTGATGGTTATAGAAATAGAGATAGATATAACTATGATTCATTGGACTATTCGAAATTACAAAGCATGTTGGGAAAATGGTTTATATATTGTTTCTTCCACGCTGATATTTATGTATCAATGATTTATTTCATCTATTTGATATTTATAGGTAAATTAAAAATTTTATGTATGTAATCAACAATTAGGATGTTGATATGGTGCCCAATGAATTATTTGTTGAGTTCTTGGTGTGGATTGTAGACCTGGATGAGAAATTGTCGCAAGGGAAGACAATGAAATTTTTCAGAGATCTATAACATCGTAGACATATTAAAGAGAATACTTGAGAGTTTGATACTGAATTTTGATTTTGGTGGACCTGGATTCTTGATCAAGACAATAATGTAATTTCTCAGTGATTAGAAGTCGTTAGAGAGGGAGAATTATAACATCCTCATCTTTTCAAGGTAAATTGTTCATAAGTTTTGTCATGACTTGTTTTGTTTTTATTATAGGTAAAAGGGCCTTAGAGTATGGTTATATATATTGGAGTCTTATGTGGGTAGCTTGGTGGATGGAACAAGGCCACCATATCACCGGTTTGGTGCACTAACTAGTTTATAGTAACGGTAGCGGAACCTATAGAAATGCAGATCCCACTGGCCTATTGGTGAGGCCTACTAGCAAGAGGATGACGTTGAGATTAAGACATCATTAAGGGTGTTCTCATATTTTTATTCCAATTCAATTATTAAGTTAACCCTCACCTTAATATGACCCATTTTGACTAGAAATTTATAGAGATATCTTCATTAGTTCTCTAAGATTTCTGTTTCTATCCTCTTGAGTGTTAAAGTCTAGATTAATCTCGAGGCATCATTCAAGGAATGATTTCTCCATTATAATAACAATTGTCCTTATATTTTTGGAATTTATCATAGATCCAATCCATGATAGACAAATATATGGAACTCTACTAACATCTAATGGATAATTTATGCTCAATTGATAGATTAGTGTTGGATAATGAGATTTAGTTCCTCCCTTTGATCAATCCTAGATCTGCTATTAAAGAAGAATCACTTTTGGTAAGTATATGTAGATTTCATACCTTTTCATGATTACTTCATTGAACTAAAATTCAGGATATACAATAATGATGGTTTGGATCTTGATCTAGTGAAAAATAGTGCACGAATGTGATCTGAGTATCATCTTATAAAAATCTTATAATTTTTCAATGCCCCATTAAAGGTAAAAATTAATTTCTATATTGGGATTTTTTTGTAGAATTTTTGGCATATTTGGATTTTATATATTTATACTATAAATAAACATTAATGGTATTCTATGTCAGTGTGTGTGGGTAGATGCTAAGCCCTTTTCATGGTTATGGATTATGTGTTCTTTTCTACATCGTTTATTACTTGTGTAATATTTCATATAATGTAGAATTACTTATTATGTTATATTTTTCATATCTTTATAATCCTTATATGTGGTTGTTTATGGCTGGTGTAATATATGTTTTTAGTACTTAGGTTAATTTTTGTCACTAACAGTCCTATCAGTATCTTTAGAGGGGAGCGTGGATGATATGACTCGTTTGTAATGTCTCTATATATGATATTTAGTTCCTTAGATTGGTATTCATGGGGGAATACTATATTCAATTATAATAGTGTCTATATTTGTTAGAAGTATCTAACAATAGGGAATATCCTTGTGTATAAGATATATTCCATTGTTATGGGTGTACTAATCATGCATACCATCATAGGTGATCATGTAACCATGAATCATGGGTATGTAATTCCCTTAAAGGATGGCATGGATTTATTAATTAAATGTAGAACATGAATTGTCCTTAATGGTTTATGGATTTACATGTAATAATCTAATTCATGAGATAATAATTTTGACTTTCATTTGGAATTGTGCTATAGTAAGTATAGTTGAGGTTCATGGCATCATGATTAGGTAATTATCAATTAGTAAATTATTGTTTTAATGCCTATATGTGAATTTACCTTTAAATCTTGTCATAAAATTATCTAATCATGTGAACATATATTAAGGACACATTGGTGGTTTCCTACTTGGTTTATACTCACACTATAAATAGACATCTCAATTAAAATGAAAACTTTATGATCAGGGATCTCGAGAAGGGAAATGACCCTGTCACAGGTTACCAGGGAGATTAGAGTTAGGATATGGACATGGAACTAAGAAAAAATCTAGAATTTTTATATAACACTTTTATTCTTATTCTTCTTATTATTTCACATAGTACTATTATACATGTTGACTAGCCACATTGGGGGGTCCATTTTATTACACTTGTATTGCATGACTTGAAATCTAATTCAAAATTTATTTATATTACCGTTTATAATGTTGTTTAATTGGTATATATTCATATTGATATTATCCTATAATGGAAATGGATATCAACAGTATAGTCTCCCCGCATTAATTCAGACCATCACCACTATTCAGTAACCTCTTACATATTGAGAGTAGTGTATGAATTTATATGGAACCTTGGACCAGACTCAATGATTTGGGGCAGGGTGTTACATGCAGTTTGATTGAGATTTATGCCTCTATATTTGGTTTTTTACATTAAATCTCAGTTTTACATTTGATAATTGGTTTTGGATTTTAAAATTTTATTTTGAATTTGGATTAAATTGAATGAATATAAATGTATTTTTTTTTTGAAATGTGATAAAGGGATTTATTATGAAAGTGAAAAGTATATTTTAATTTAAAATGTAGAGTTTTGGAAATTTGAATTTTAAAACTAGATGTTATTTTAAATTGGTTATTTGAAAAGGTTTTAAAAAGGGGAAATAAATTTCAAAATTAAAATTATAAAGTGATTTATAAATAAAAAGTGGATTTTTTAAATAAATTTATGGAGGTATTTTTGAATGAAAATAAGCTTTTATGAAAATTTTTATTTTAGGATTATTTGGTTTTATAAATGGTTCCCTTTCCAGAATTTAAAATTAAGGGTATTTTTTTAAAACTATTTGGTTTTAAGGAATATGGATTTTTAAAACTAAATTAAAATAAAATGTTTGTTCTTTTAAGTGGGTTTTTTTTGGATTTTCCCATAATTTTAGAAACTTCTTGATTTGTTTTAGCAGAGTGAGAATTCAAGATAATGATCTATGTTGGTTTTTATATGCCTCCCTGAATGGACTTATTTTAAGAGAGGGTTTTAACATTTATTCTAAGGTGAAATACTTATAGTTTGTGGATCTGTCTAGATTTCAAATTGTGTAGTGGATCTAATATCTCTATTGTTTTATAAATTTTTGAATTTGTTAATTTATTCTATTAAAATAGAGTAATTGGAATGAATTATGATTTATATTTTGGTGTAATCATTTTGGTTTTGATCCTTAGTGGTAAATCTATAAAGTGATTCTTTGATGACTTGGAAATTTTCTGTGGGAGTTGTATTGTTTGTGGAGATTTATTATAGTTTTTATTGAAAATTTATTTGATGTTTCCTATGGATATATAAGAATAATGGATAAGTGTGTAGTCCTTCTAGATTTTATGGATGGTTTTGGGTTTTTTTTGGCTTTTGATGCATGAATTGATGTTTTGGATTCTTTTTCTTGGATCTTAGGATTTTTTCTTATGTTATGGACATTTATGGTTAGTTTCTTGATATATTGATAGTGGATAACTATGAATTCAATGATTGGGAAACTAGGAAATATGTTTCCATCCTAATTTGAACAACTCAAAATAGTGGGGTGATATTTTATGATCAAGGCACTAGATTACCTATTGAGCAATGAGACCTTAGTCTAGTGAGCATGTTTCCCTTTCTTAATTCATTATTGTGAGGTTTCCTTCATGAGTTTTTTGGTTTAGGTGTGTTGATCAGCATGGTGATGGTTCCATTTTATGGGTATTATGTTATTTTAGATTTGGTTTCCTATAAGTTGTTTGGAATCAGTTTATATAATAGTTATTGGGTTTCTATTGAATATGTGTTCTTCATATGATTTGCACTTGCCTCACCATATAGAAAATTTCCAAATGGTGGGCAGAATTAATCATGGTCACTATTCCCTCTAGGCCATGGATCTTATTTTACATGGTTTCACTATGGGAAATGTGTTGTGGTTTGGAAAACATGATCATTTGTATTTTGTTGTTTTCTTCCCTAGGTTCTACCTTGTGGTTTTTTTATCCGACTCACCTCATTCCCTGAGGTATAGTTCTGGCATGGTCTTAGGAAAATATTTTTATACTAAAGAATTATTGGGGGTAGAAAGTGGAATGGTAGAGATCATATAACACCCCATGTCACTCTAGATGTATTTTTTTCTATATTATTTAATATAATTTTGGGCATATTTAAAATTTTATATGTTTTGTATTTTAATTTTATAGTTTATGAAAATTTTGACATGGTTCATAGTTTGGGGAACATGGTTTAGGAGAAACCGTGTAGGTACCCATACGTGGGGATGTTTTATGTTAATTAGGAATGTATATAATTTGACCTGTATAGTTAGTGCACGGCCATAGAAGAACATAGGATAAACCATGAAACTTCACCTTTCTCTAAGAATATTATGGCCCACATATTGTTCACATTTCCAGAAATTGTGAAAAAATCATGCAACATGGATATTCAATTTGAAAGTGTATTTTTTCACAATTGAAGAAAGATTTGGAAACCATGTAGCAAAACAACATGAAGTTTTTTATACTCAAGGGCTTCCACTAAGTTTTTTCATGGTCTTCAAAATGGTGTGGCTAAACAGAGTGTGTTACCTAGAATTATATTTTTTTTTTAAAAAATACACCTGATTTAATTAACATGTGTTTCTACCCATTTCCACCTTATAATTCATTTGAAAAATCCCTAGTGTACAAGATGAATCCCTCCTTATTAATCATCATTTTGATCTAATCCTCTATCATTAAACTTCAAGCTAATTTATTAAGGTATTTCCCAACATTTTTAACATCCCATGATTTCATAGTACGTTATTTCTTCAAAGTAATTCAATAACTTTTTCTACATGCAACACAGAGTTCAAGCGCACCACGGCTTACCAAACTAGCCGTTCAAAAGCGGTTATGAATAGTATTAACTGAATTTTGAACTATATATAATTATTATAATTTTATAATCCATATTATGAGTTTCTTAGATATAATGTAATAACTAATTCAATTTTTTCAGATAAAAGAAGTATTTTTCAAAAAATGAAATTTTTTCCCCTTTTAATCGTGAACTATTTTTAAATCCAATAATTGAAACTTTTATATATTCAATTTAACAAAATAAACTTCTTTTTTATAATCATGACATAAGAATTTAGTTTCAATAAATTTTTGGTGTTTTTCTGATAACTTTCATATTTGTGTAAATAATAAAAAAAAAATACTATATTTTAACTGAAAACAAATTTTTTAATAAAAATAATTTATAGTGTTAAATTATTCATTTTAATGGTTAGGAATTATAAATATATTATATTTTTACCATTTAATCTAATTCTATTCATTGTAAGTAATTTCACTTTGAGATTGGACATCAACAAGTGTCAATATTTTGATAGTTATTGTTTCTTAAAAATACGCCTTTTGGTTTTGACAACGGGAATTAATTTTAAATTAATAAATGAAACTTCTATGTTTTGAATTTGGTAAAATAGAATTAATTTTTGAATTTTTAATATCGAAATTAACTTAGGGTAAATTTTTGGTATTTTTTTGAAAACCTTCAGTTTTTGATGAATAGTGAAAAAGACTGAGTTATTGTTTAAAACTGACTTTTTAAAAATAATTATTTATATTATTTAAATTTATTTTAGGTCAAACTAGATACATAATACCAATATATGTTCAATTTAATTCATTGGAGTCATCTTGTAATAATATTAGATATATAAAATTTTATTGAACTTTTCACCATCTTTTACCGACCTCCTAGTAGAATTTGAAAATTCGCACAAAACATAATTTTACCACTTCTGTGAGTGAAATTTCAAAAATCTTAAAGACATGGTTGATATCAATAAGAAAAATGTGGTTCAATAAGATAAAAATAATTTTTTTGTGAATAGTAACTTTTTTACTTTTATATACCACAGTTAAAAGTAAAAAGGGTAATTAAGGGTAAAAATTATATTATTATTACCCTAACACATGTCCAAATTCTATTGGATAAGTGTAATTAAACCAAAAACATACTTAGGAATAAAATATGATCCTTTAGATCCACTTTGATTAGATTAGGACATTTATTATTATTTAATTCAAAGAAGGGTTAAAAGAGTTAAAATCAATGTTTAATAACTAAAACATTTTTAATACACAGTTATACATACGATACATTCGACTATAAATATTAATTAGAAATATAAAAATATTTTCTACAAAATGATATTTTATTTATAATTTTTAGACATTAAATAATTAAATTTATTTATGAAACAATGATGATGCAGTAATTACCGTATTAATAAAAGATTAAAATAATTGACATTATAAATATCCAAATAAAGGTAATTTGAGACTTTTTATAAATTAAAAAAAAAATTATAGGGTATTATGACATGTTAGGGTTGGTTAGATCAATTTTTTTAAGTAATCATGCTTTTAGGATTTTAACAAAATACAAATACCAAATAGTTTCAAAATTGACATAAAATAGTTTTTAAAACAAATATTATATTATTAATTAATATAATAATCTTAAAAATCAAAGGTTAGGAAAAAATACTTATATAATAATATATATGTCATTAATGAACCAATTGTGGTTTTATTAGCATTTTATAGTAATTTTATTAACCATATAATATAAAAATACAAAGAGACATGGTAAATGTCAAACTATTTAACTAAGAGTTAAATCTAAACGTTAAGGTTAATATGGTGACCTAAACCTATCTAAAACCTATTGGTTGAGTGGTTTTCGACCCATCCACACCTTATCCTTTAAATAATTTATTTTGGTTCCATTATAAACCGAAGATGTATCTATTATAAAATAATATTTTACGTTTTGCCTAAGGTGCCCCTCACCCCTCTTATAAAAGGGTACTTCCCCTTCTCTCAAATTCACACCTCCAAAGCCATTTGGCTCTAACAAAACCTGCCCAAATATACTACCAACTATCCTACCTTAATACTAGAGGCCTTACATTGGTCATAAAGTCATTCTAAGGAGCCCTTTTGATCAAATCAAAAGGAGGAAACCGAAGAAGAGGTAATGATTTCACCACCCTCTTTCAAGTTCTCTT
The DNA here is from genome assembly GCA_963277665.1 of Viscum album. Lineage (NCBI taxonomy): Eukaryota > Viridiplantae > Streptophyta > Magnoliopsida > Santalales > Viscaceae > Viscum > Viscum album. Next base: position 1,542,075,997 of record OY728153.1, on the reverse strand, counting down.
ATTCTTCCACTTAATATTTCTTTGTTGTTTCTATTATAAAATAATTACTCCAGTATATTCTATATAATGTTATGTTATTATAAATATGTCACAACTATATTCATTATTCTATCCATCTTATGAATGATAATGTCACCATGCGTGCGTACATACGGCTTACCGTCTCCAAACCATGGTGTAATTTTTTATTCAACACTATGTTATTTGGATGGATGTAATGATGGATAATATGTATATAAATAATTTAAATAACATGAAAATTTATCTGTAAAATTAATATACCATCCAATTCCACACCTTTAAGGAAATGATACTATCAGTCGTGCGTACGTACGGATTACCGTCTCCGCGACGCAGTGAGATTCATTTCCACATTCACCATTCATCGACGATTATAAAAATATATATTACTAATAAGTATGTAATATTTGACATAATAATGCTACTGTAGATATATATATATATATGTACTTACATATATCTTATTCACTTAAATCTGTTCAATACGATATGAAAACGGAAACAACGTTTATGTGTATGTACTGACTACCGTCTCCATAAATGGTTTTTTTCATTTAATATATATTTCTATAATAAATATTTATATTCTAAATATATATGATATTTAAATCATGTTTTATATTCTTTTTGTATTTATATATTGATCTAAGTGATACAATCAAGATTAACATGTTAAAACACATACGATAAAGAAAGCGATTATTACCCAAAATGTTAATTTAACATGGAAATTATTATTAAATGGGTTGTATAAAGTAATAAATGAATCATGTATGATATCATAAATATTAATAAGGTTATAGTATAATTTAATATCGTACTATAATCTTGATATCGGAGGTTAAACGTACCCTCGACTAAAGGAAAGTGCAAGGTAAGGGGTTTTCATCTCACTCCTTATTCCCGTGAGATTCATGTTATGTTGCCACTATTTCCTTTTGTGTGGTATATGTACTTCACATAATTTTATTCTTTGTGGAATACACTTTAATTTATGTTTATTTACATCTTTATTTTATGATAAGTCTTTCATGGGGTGTATGTTTCATATGTTACCAAATTGGTAAGGGTTAATTCCTCAATCTCATTATTATTTGAGAATGTTTATGTGTATGTTTTTACTAGGATATATTTATTATACATGTCCATGTTTCATAAAAGAATTTTCAAAGGGATTATTTTAGGGTACTCTTTTACTAAAAAACCATTTTAAATGTTTTAAATATTTATTCTTCTAAACCTTTCTCATTAATGTCCATGTTTTTAAAATGGTTTTAAGGATTTATTTATATGGACATGAATTTTTTGAAATGATAATTATTTTCAAAACATTAAAAGTGGTATGGGACACTTTTATTCAAAAATACCTTTTAAATGAATACCTTTATAAATTGTGATAAATTTAAATGATTTCATGAAAAAGGGGTATTTCTCTCAAATCATTTTACTGATCATTTTCATCTATGTCAACATCCTTTAATAGATTTTAAACTTATTTGAAGATTATTTATTATGATAAAAATATTCCATATTTTATTGAATGTTTAGTGATATGTTTGACTGTGGATGTGTTATTTTTATACCATTCATGGTTTATGGATAATGTATTTTCATTTCGTATGCTATTTTTAATACGAATGTTTATGTTATATTTCAACCTTTTTTATGATGAATGCATGAGACTAGTATATTCTGGGATGGGGACCGGTAAAAGTAAGCCCTCCGGGTTGGGGTCCGGTTACAGAAGACCCTCCGGGATGGAGTTCGGTTATAGAGGCTCTCCAGGTTGGAGTCTGGTTACAAAGGCTCTACGGGTTGGAGTCCGGTTACAGAGGATCTTCGGGTTGGAGTCCTCTTACAGAGGCTCTTCGGGATAGAGTTTTGTTACAGAGGCTCTCCGGGTTGGAGTCCGGTTACAGAGGCTCTCTAGGATGGAGTCCAGTTACAGAGGCTCTCTGAGTTTGGGTTCAGTTACAATGATCCCATAGGTCCTGGCACGAGGCCTTGACACAAAAATTAAAGTCTGGTACTATACATTTTCTCATTATGAAATTAGTTATTACATGTGATTATTCGACTAGAAGAATATCCATGTCCATGTTTATATGGAAATGTTTGATTTATGTTTTCCATATTATGTTCATGTTTATGTTTAAAAAAGGTTCTTGTTTTTATCACTCATCTTTCCTTAAAATTTATAGCTTCCACTAAATTATTTACCCTTACTGAGCATCTGAGGTCACCCATTTCTTATGTTTTATTTTACCAGGATCCCAAGAAGTGTTTTATGTTTGAGATGCTGGGTTAAGGTAAGGGAACAATGGTGTTCTCAAATAACTATCTATGATGAGTTTTATGTTTGAAATTGTAATGTAAAGTTAATTTATGTAATATATTTTCCAAGACTGCTAAACTGATCGGTCCTTCGGGACTTGATTCCTTGTAATCATCCCACTGTATTAAAATAATGCACCGGCTCTAGGTAACTGGGGTCGAGGCGTTACAGTTGGTATCAGAGGAAGTTTAGAAATAACCTTGGCAACAATATTTAGATAGACTTTGATTAGATCACATTACCCTAAGATAGACTTTGAGGATTAGTATAGAATAACTTCTTAGAATTTTGGTATTGTATAGATTTTGGGTGTTTTCTAAGCAATACATCCCTATATGGATACGAGCAGGTAGAGGTGGATCTGGAACAGATGTACCTAGGGGTAAAACCCAAAAACACCGCTTTGATCTAAACTCGAATGGGAACTGGTGCACGACAATGGGTCTTGCTGCACTCTTGGTTACGACACTCCCGGGGGATATGCTTAGGATAATTCTCATTTTCTTTGCAATCCATTATGAAGGCTTTATGAGTATATACGTCCTCAAAGAAAACATTTTTTATGATTATGGATTATATCTATAAACTATTCAATTTATGTTAAGTGTTTTACAAGTTTTTAATTATGTATTTTGATTGATAAACTAATCTAGTTTATGTCGTTGTATAGAAATGGCATGCAGTAGAAGGAATGAGAACTCTAGGAATACGTATAATCCAAAGAGTAAGAAGGATCATATCTTTCACGGTATTAAGCCAACATTTAGAAGGGAAATAGTCTCCCATGTATTCTCAACATATGAAGAAATAGTATCATATGTTAATAAGATATGTAAAGAATTCTTTAAGTCCTATGGCTTTGAAGGGAAGCAAGAGAAGAAAGGTATGGAAGAGAAAAATATAGATAAAGGGAAGAGGGAAAAGAAGAATTTTCCCATATATGATAATTGTGGAAAGAATCACCTTGGTAAATGCTTGAAGGGAATGGGAGTTTGTTATAAGTACGGAGAAAAATGACACCAAGTATGTGATTAAAAAGGTAAGAAAAAGTTTGAAATGTACAATACTTCATCTGCAAGGAGTTGGGACAGTATTCGTATCAATGTCCAAATCAGCAGAGTATACCCCAAATGCCGCTACTGAATGAGAATCAAATTATGATACTACCAAAGATGAAGATGAATGATTAAAAGTTCTTATGTTTTTATTAAAGTATTGTGTCATTTGAGTGTTGTATCAACGATGTACGGGTTATATGAATTATGGAAATAAATAAGGTTTGTACTGCAGTACTATTTCATTGGGAATTTGAGATTATATGGTCCTGATACTAAGGTAGTAATTTTGTAATAAGAGATGGTTGATTTGGATAAATTATATTGGGTATTCGTGACTATCTTGGAACTAATAAATGGTTTGTTTATTTCATGATTGTTGGAATATTCAAAATTTTTGGATATAAGGAATATATCAAGTATTATATAAAGGATAAGGGGCATGAATGTAATCAATAAGGTTTATGGTAATTCAGGATGTTACCATGTTTTAAAATAATACTTGATGAAGGTGTTTACATGTTATTACCTGAAAAAAAAACGATCTTCATGTTGTTTAAATTCCTTATTAATTTTGTACTGTGAGTTTGGATAATAGTATTTTAGAGAAGTCTAAAGGTTGGAATAGATTAAGTTTGAAATTGGATATTATTGTTAAGGTTATTTTTGGATTGTTATAAAAAGTACAACACGTAGACCGTGTGACAATCCGTCGCGTCGGACAAAGATGTGGGAATCGAACCCACACCATAGTGCGATTGGGATTTATCGCCTACTACTGGACTACATGAAGTCCCTAGATGGTATAATCTAGTTTTTTTAAAGGGTCTAATAGGTTAATTATAAATTTATTATTTTTAGAACCCTATACGATTAGGATAAATAGAATATTTTTTTGAAATATTTTGGGGTGAAAGATGAGTTTTTGGTAGGAATTAGTTAAAGGATGTAACTCTACTTGTCATGTATATATATATATATATATTCTCTCTTATTAAGACTAAATTTTATTAACCCGATTTCTGATATGAGTTCTCTACAAAAGTATTTTCTATTTTCAACCTTTTATTTTTGAAGAACAATTTCAAATTGCGAGGACACATTTTATTGAAGGATGGAAGAATGTAACACCCCAATATTTCATAGTACGTTATTTCTTAAAAGTAATTCAATAAATTTCACTACACGCAACACTGAGTTCAAGTGCACCACGACTTACCAAACTAGCCGTTCAAAAGTATTTAAGAATAATGTTAACTGAATTTTGAACTATATATAATCCTTATAATTTTTGAATCCATATTATGAGTTTCTTAGATATAATGTGAGAACTAATTCATTTTTTTCAGATAAAATAAGTATTTTTCAAAAAATGCACTTTTTCCGCCTTTGAATGGGGAAACTTTTTTAAATGAAATATTTAAAACTTTTATATATTCAATTTGACAAAATAAACTTATTTTTTATAATAGGGACATAAGAATTTAGTTTCAATAAATTTTTGGTGTTTTTCTGATAACTTTCATATTTGGGTAAATAGTAAAAGAAATACTATATTTTAACTGAAAACAACTTTTTTAATAAAAATAATTTATAGTGTTAAATTATACATTTTAATGGTTTGGAAGTATAAATAGATTATATTATTACCATTTAATCCAATGCTAGTCAGTTTAAGTAATTTTACTTTGATATTGGACATAAACAAGTGTCAATCTTTTGATAGTTATTGTTTCTTAAAAATACGCCTTTTGGTTTTAAAAATGGGATTTAATTTTAAATTAATAAATGAAACTTATATGTTTTTAATTTGGTAAAATAGACTTAATTTTTGAATTTGTAATATCAAAATTATCTTAGGGTAAAGTTTTGGTATTTGTTCTGAAAACATTCAATTTTTGATTAATAGTGAAAAACACTGAGTTATTGTTTAAAACTGAATTTTTATTTAAATAATTATTTATTTTATTTAAATTTAATTTAGGTCAAAATGGTTACATAATACCTATATATGTTCAATTTAATTCATTGGAGTCATTTTTTAATGATATTATATATATATATATATGTAATTTTATTGAACTTTTCACCCTCTTTTACCCATCTCCTAGGAGAATTTGCTAATTCGCATAAAAATTAATTTTACCGCTTATGTGAGTGGAATTTAAAAACTCTGAAAGACATGGTTGATATCAGTAAGAAAAATGTTGTTCAATAAGATATTTTTTTTGGTGAATAGTAACTTTTTACTTTTATTTAGTACGGTTAAAAGTAAAAAGGGTAATTAAGGGTAAAAATGATACTATTCTTACCATAAAACATGTCCAAATTCTATTAGATAAGGGTAATTCGAGAAAAAAAACATTAGGAATAAAATATGATCCTTTAGATCCACCTGGATTAGATTAGGACATTTATTATTATTTAATTCAAAGAAGGGTTAAAAGAGTTAAAATCAATGTTTAATAACTAAAACATTTTTAATATAGGTTTATACATAAGATAAATTCGACTATAAATATTAATTAGAAAGATAAAATTATTTCCTATATAATGGTATTTTATTTATAATTTTTATACATTAAATAAATAGATTTATTTATGACACAATGATGATGCAGTAATTACCTTATTAATGAAAGATTAAAATAATTGACATTATAAATATCCAAATCAATTAAATTTGAGACTTTTTATAAATTGCACTAATTTTCTAGGTTATTATGACATGTTAGGGTTGGTTAGATCAATTTTTATTTGAATTAATCTTGCTGTTAGGATTTTAACAAAAAAAATACCAAATAGTGTCAAAATTGACATAAAATAGTTTTTAAAACAAATATTATATTATTACTTGATATAATAATCCTAAAAGTCTAAGGTTTGGCCAAAATACTTATATAATAATATATATTTCGTTAATGAACCAATTGGGCTTTAATTGGCATTTTATAGTATGTTTATTAACCATATAATATAAAAATACAAAGAGACATGGTAAATGTCAAACTATTTAACTTAGAGTTAAATCTAAAAGTTAAGGTCAATATAGCGACCTAAAACTGTATAAAACCAATGGTTTTAGTGGTTTTAGACCCATAACTAGATTATACTTTAAATAATTAATTTTGGATCCATTATCAACCGAAAATGAATTTTTTATAAAATAATATTTTATGTTTTTCCTAAGGTGCCCCTCACCCCTCTTATAAAAGCGTACTTCCCCTTCTCTCAAATTCACACCTCAAAAGCCATTTGGAACTACCAAAACCTACCCAAATATCCTTCCAACTATCCTAAATTCATACTAGAGGCCTTTCTTTGGTCAGAAGGACAACCTAAGGAGCTCTTTTGATCAAATAAAAAGGAAGAACCCGAATAAGAGGTAATGATTTCACCACCTTCTTTCAAGTTCTCTTATTCTTCCACTTACTCTTTATTTGTTGTTTCCATTCTAAATTAATAACTCTAGTATATTCTATATACTGTGATGTTATTATAAATATGTCACAACTATATTCATTATTCTATCCATCTTATGAATGGTAATGTCACCATGTGTGTGTACGTACGGCTTACCGTCTCCGCGTCGTGTTGTAATTTCTTATTCAACACTATGTTATTTGGATGGATGAAATGATGAGTAATATGTATATAAATAATTCAAGAAAAATTCTAATGTTTCTGTAAAATTAATATACCATCCAACTCCACACCTTTAAGGAAATGATATTGTCGCTCGTGTGTACGTACGGATTACCGTCTCCACGACACGTTGAGATTCATTCCCACGTTCACCATTCATCGATGATTATAAAAATATATATTACTAATAAGTATGTAGTATATGACATAATAATTCTATTGGAAATATATATATATATATATATATATATATATTCTTACATATATCTTATTCACTTAGTTCCATTCAATACGATATGAAAACGGAAACAACGTTTATGCGTACGTACGGACTATCGTCTCCATAAACGGTGTTTTTCATTTCATATATATGTCTATTATACATATTTATATTCTATATATATATGATATATAAATCATGTTTTATATTCTATAAGTATTTAAATATTTATCTAAGTGATACAATCAAGAGTAACAAGTTAAAACACGTACGATAAATAAAGCGATTATTACGCAAAATGTTAATTTAACATGGAAATTATTATTAAATGGGTTGTATAAAGTCATCAATGAATCATGTATGATATAATAAATATTAATATGGTTCTGGTATAATTTAATAACTTACTACGATATTCATACAGGATGTTAAATGTACCCTCAACTAAAGGAAAGTGCAAGGTAAGGGGTTTTATCTCACTCCTTATTCCTGTGAGATTCATGATATATTTCCACTATTTCCTTTTGTGTGGGGTTTTTACTACCCATAATTGTATTATTTGTGTAATAAAATTTAATATATGTGTATTTACATTTTCACTGTATGATACATCTTTCATGGGGTGTTTGTTTCATATGTTACCAAATTGGTATGGGTTAATTCCTCAATCTCATTATTATTCGAGATTGTTTATGTGTATGTTTTTACTAGGAAATATTTATTATACACATCAATGTTTCATAAAATAATTTTCAAATGGATTATTTTAAGGGACTCTTTAACTAAAAAATCATTATAAATTTTTTAAAAGATTTATTCTTCTAAACCTTTGTCATTAATGTCCATGTTTTTATAATGGTTTTAAGGATTTATTTATATGGACACAAATGTTTTGAAATGATAGTTATTTTAGAAAGTTTCAAAGTGGTATGGGACACTTTGATTCAAAAATAACTTTTAAATGACTACCTTTATAAATTGTGATAATTTTAAATGATTTCATGAAAAAGGGGCATTTCTCTCAAAGCATTTTACTGATCATTTTCATCTATGTCAACATCCTTTAATGGATTTTAAACTTATTTGAAGTTGATTTATTATGATACAAATCTTCCATATTGTATTGAATGTTTTGTGATATGTTTGACTGTGGATGTGTTATTTTTATACCATTCATGGTTTATGGATAAAGTATTGACATTCTGTATGCTAGTTTTAATATGAATGTTTATGTTATATTTCAACATTTTATTATGATGAATGTATTGGACTAGTATGTTCCGTGTTGGGGACCGGTAAAAGTAAGCCCTCTGGGTTGGGGTCCAGTTACAGCAGACCCTCCGGGATGGAATCTAGCTACAGAGGCTCTCCGGTTTGGATTCCAGTTACAGAGGCTCTCCGGGTTGGAGTCTGGTTACAGAGACTCTCTGGGATGGAGTCCGGTAACAGAGGATCTCTAGGTTGGAGTCTGGTTACAGAGGCTCTCTAGGATGGAGTTAGGTTACAGAGGCTCTCTGGGTTTGGTTCTATTTATAGTTATCCCATAGGTCTTGTCATGAGGCCTTGATACATAAATTATAGTCTGGTATTATACATTCCCTCATTATGAAATTAGTTATTACATGTAATTATTTGACTAGTAGAATATCAATGTGCATGTCTATATGGTAATGTTTGATTTAAGTTTTCCATATTATATTCAAGTTTATGTTTAAAAAAGGATGTTGTTTTTATCACACATATTTCCTTAAAAGTTTATATCTTTCGCTAAATTATTTACCCTTACTGAGCATCTGAGATCACCCCTTTCTTATGTTTTATTTTCCAAGGATCCCAAGAAGTGTTTTATATTTGATATGTAGGGTTAATATAGGGGAACAATGGAATTCTCAAATAACTATCTATGATGTTTTTTATGTTTGAAATTGTAATGTAAAGTTAATGTATTTAATCTATTTTCCAAGATTTCTAAACTAATCAGTCCTTTGGGACTTGATTCATTGTAATCATGCCAATGTATTAAAACAATTCACCGGCTCTTGGTAACTGAGGTCAAGGCATTATAGTTGGTATTAGAGGAAGTTTATAAATAATCTTGGAAACTAGAATCAGATAAACTCTGATTAGAGCACATTACCCGAAGATAGAATTTGAGGATTAGTATAGAAGAACTTCCTAGAATTTTGGTATTGTAGAGATTTTGTGAGTTTTCCAAGAAATAAATCCATGTCTAGATACGAGTAGGTAGAGGTGGCTCTGGAACAGATGTACCTAGTGGTAAAACCCAAAAACACCACTTTGAGATAGACTCGAATGGGAACTGGTGCACGACAACGGGCCTTGCTACACTCTTGGTCACGACACTCCCGGGGGATATGCTTAGGATAAATCTCATTTTCTTTACAAACCATTATGAAGGGTTTATGAGTATATACTTTCTCAAAGGAAACATTTTTTTATGATTATGGATTATATCCATAAACTATTTAATTTAGGTTAAGTGTTTTACAAGATTGGAATTATGTATTTTGATTCATAAACTAATCTAGTTTATGCCATTGTATATAAATGGAACGCAGTAGAAGGAATGAGAACTCTAGAAATATGTATAATCCAAAGAGTGAGAAGGATCATATCTTTCACGGTATTAAGCCAAAATTTAGAAGGGAAATATTCTCCCATGTATTCTCCAAATATGAAGAAATAATATCATGTGTTAATAAGATAAGTAAATAATTCTCTAAGTCCTATGGATTTGAAGGGAAGCAAGAGAAGAAAAGGATGGAAGAGAGAAAGATGGATAAAGGGAAGAGGGAAAAGAAGGATTTTCCCATAGGTGATAATTATGGAAAGAATCACCTTGGTAAATGCTTGAAAGGAATGTGAGTTTGTTATAAGTGCAGAGAAAAAGGACACCAAGTACGTGATTGCAAGGGTAATAAAAAGTTTCAAATGTACAATTCTACATCTGCAAGGAGTTGGTACACTACGCAAATCAATATCCAAATCATCAGAGTATACCCCAAATGCCACTATTGGATAAGAATCAAGTTATGATACTACCAAAGATGAAGATGAATGGTTAAAAGTTCTTATGTTGTTATTAATGTATTGTGTCATATGAGTGTTGTATCAACGATGTACTAGTTATATGAATTATGGAAATAAATAAGGATTGTACTGTAGTACTATTTTATTGGGAATTTGAGATTATATGGTCCTGATACTAAGTTATTAATTTTGGAAGAAGAGATGGTTGATTTGGATAAATTATATTGGATATTCCTGACCATCTTGGAACCGATTAATGGTTTTTTTATTTCAAGATTGTTGGAATATTCAAAAAATTTGGATATAAGGAATATATCCAGTATTATATAAAGGATAAGGGGCATGAATTTAATCAATAAGGTTTATGGTAATTCAGGATGTTACCATATTTTAAAATAATACATGATGAAGGTGTTCACATGTTATTACCTGAAAAAAAGGATCTTCATTATGTTTAACTTCCTTATAAATTTTGGACTGTGAGTTTGGATAGTAGTATTTTGGATAAGTCTAAAGGTTGGAAAAGATTATGTTTGAAATTGGATATTATTGTTAATGTCATTTTTGGATCGTTATAAAAAGGACAACACGCAGACCATGTGAAAATCAGTCACGTCGAACAAAGCTACGGGAATCGAACCCACACCATAGTACGATAGGGATTTATCGCCTACCACTAGAATACATGAATTCTCTGGATAGTATAATCTATTTTTTTTAATGGGTCTAATAGGTGAATTATAAATTCATTATTTTTATAACCCTATACGATTAGGATAAATAGAATATTTTTTTGAATTCTTTTGGAGTGAAAGATGATTTTGTGGTAGAAATTAGTTAAAGGATGTAACTCTACTTGTCAAGTATATATATATATATATTTTTTCTTTTGTTAAGAATAAATTTTATTCACCCAATTTCTAATATGAGTTCTCCATAGAAGTATTTTCTATTTTCAACCTTTTTATTTTCGAAAAACAATTTCAAATTGTGAGGACACAATTTATTGAAGGAGGGAAGAATGTAACACCCCAAGATTTCATAGTACGTTATTTATTCAAAGTAATTCAATAACTTTCTCTACACGCAACACTGAGTTCAAGCGCACCACGACTTTCCAAACTAGCCGTTCAAAAGCAATTATGAATAGTATTAACTGAATTTTAAACTATATAAAATACTTATAATTTTAGAATCCATATTATGAGTTTCTTAGATATAATGTAAGAACTAATTCATTTCTTTCAGATAAAAGAAGTATTTTTCAAAAAAATCACTTTGTTCGTATTTTAATGGTGAACCCTTTTTAAATACAATATTTAAAACTTTTAAATATTCAATTTGACAAAATAAACTTCTTATTTAGAATCAGGACATAAGAATTTAGTTTCAATAAATTTTTGATGGTTTTTTATCACTTTTATATTTGGGTAAATTGTAAAACAATACTATATTTTAACTGAAAACAACTTTTTTAATAAAAATAATTTATAGTGTTAAATTATACATTTTAATGGTTTGGAAGAATAAATATACTATATTTTTACCATTAAATCTTATTCTAGTCATTTTAAGTAATTTCACTTTTAGATTGGACATAAACAAGTGTCAATCTTTTGATAGTTATTGTTTCTTAAAAATACACCTTTTGGTTTTGACAAAGGGAAATAATTTTAAATTAATAAATGAAACTTTTATGTTTTGAATTTGGTAAAATAGACCTCATTTTTGAATTCAGAATATCAAAATTATCTCAGGGTAAATTTTTGGTATTTTTCTGAAAACTTTCAATTTTTGATGAATAGTGAAAAACACTGAGTTATTGTTTAAAACTGACATTCTATTTAAATAATTATTTATTTTATTTAAATTTAGTTTAGGTCAAAATAGATACATAATACTTATATATGTTCAATGTAATTCATTGGAGTTATTTTTTAATAATATTATATATATAAATTTTTATTGAACTTTTTACCGTCTTTTACCCACCTCCTAAGAGAATTTGAAAATTCACATAAAACATAATTTTACCGCTTCTGTGAGTGGAATTTAAAAAATCTGAAACATACGGTTGATATCAGTAAGAAAAATTTGGTTCAATAAGATAAAAATATTTTTTTTGAATAGTAACTTTTTACTTTTATTTACAACTGGTAAAAGTAAAGAGAGTAATTAAGGGTAAAAATGATATTATTTTTACCCTAACACATGTCCAAATTCTATTGGATAAGTGTAATTCGACCAAAAACAACCTAAGGAATAAAATATGATCCTTTATATCCACTTGGATTAGATTAGGACATTTATTATTATTTAATTCAAAGAAGGGTTAAAAGTGTTAAAATTGATGTTTAATAACTAAAAAATTTTAATATAGGGTTATAGATAGGATATATTCAACTATAAATATTAATTAGAAAGATAAAAATATTTCCTACATAATGGTATTTTATTTATAATTTTTAGACATTAAATAAGTAAATTTATTTATGACACAATTATGATGCAGTAATTACCGTGTTAATGAATGATTAAAATAATTGACATTATAAATATCCAAATAAATGAAATTTGAGACTTTTTATAAATTAAACTAATTTTATATGTTATTATGACATATTAGGGTTGGTTAGATAAATTTTTTTGAAGTAATCATGCTGTTATGATTTTAACAAAATACCAAATAGTGTCAAAATTGACATAAAATAGTTTTTAAAACAAATATTATTTTATTAATTGATATAATAATCCTAAAAATCTAAGGATAATCCAAAAGACTTATATAATAATATATGTGTCCTTAATTAATTAATTGGTGTTTATTGGCATTTTATAGTATGTTTATTAACCATATAATATAAAAATACAAAGAGACATGGTAAATGTCAAACTATTTAACTTAGAGTTAAATCTAAAAGTTAAAGTTAATATGGAGAATAAAACCTATCTAAAACCTTCTGGTTGAGTGGTTTTGCGACCCATCCCCACCTTATCATTTAAATAATTTATTTTGGAGCCATATAAATTGAAAATTAATTTATTATAAAATAATATTTTAAGTTTTTTCTAAGGTGCCCCTCACCCCTCTTTTAAAAGGGTACTTCCCCTTCTCTCAAATTCACACCTCCAAAGCTATTTGTCTTTAACAAAACCTACCCAAATATCCTACCAACTATCCTAACTTCATACTAGAGGCCTTCTGTTGTTCATAAATCCAACCTAATGAGCCCTTGTGATCAAATCAAAAGGAAGAACCCGAAGAAGAGGTAATGATTTCACCACCCTCTTTCAAGTTCTCTTATTCTTCCACTTACTCTTTCATTGTTGTTTCCATTCTAAAAAAATAACTCCAGTATATTCTATATACTGTGATTTTATTATAAATATGTCACAACTATATTCATTATTCTATCCATCTTATGAATGATAATGTCACCTTGCGTGCGTACGTACAGCTTACCCTCTCCACGCCGTGGTGTAATTTGTTATTCAACACTATGTTATTTGGATGGATGTAATGATGAGTAATATATACATAAATAATTAAAATAACATGATAATGTCTCTATAAAATCAATATACCATCCCATTCTACATCTTTAAGGAAATGATATTGTCGCTCGTGCCTACGTTCAGATTACCGTCTCCACGACGCGATGAGATTCATTTCCACATTCACCATTCATCGATGATTATAAAAACATATATTAATAATAAGTATGTAATATGACATAATAATTATACTGGATATATATATATATATATATATTTACTTACATATATCTTATTCACTTAGTTCCATTCAATACGATATGAAAACGGAAACAACGTTTATGCGTACGTACGGACTACCGTCTCTATAAACGGTGTTTTTCATTTAATATATATGTCTATTATACATATTTATATTCTAAATATATATGATATATAAATCATGTTTTGTATTCTGGAAGTATTTAAATCTTTATCTAAGTGATACAATCAAGAGTAACAATTAAAACACTTACGATAAAGAAAGTGATTATTACCCGAAATGTTAATTTAATATGGAAATTATTATTAAATGGGTTATATAAAGTCATAAATGAATCATGTATGATATCATAAATATTAATATGGTTCTGGTATAATTTAATAAAATACTATGATCTTCATATAGTATGTTAAACATACCCTCGATTAAAGGAAAGTGCAAGGTAAGGGGTTTTCATCTCACTCCTTATTTCCTTGAGATTCATGTTATATTGCCACTATTTCCTTTTTTGTGGGGTATGTACTGCCCATAATTGTATTATTTTTGTAATAAACTTTAATTTATGTTTATTTACATATTTATTGTATGATACTTCTTTCATGGGGTGTATGTTTCATATGTTACCAAATTAGTAAGGGATAAATCTTCAATCTCATTATTATTCGAGATTGTTTATGTGTATGTTTTTACTAGGAAATATTTATTATACATGTCCATGTTTCATAAAAGAATTTTCTAAGGGATTATTTTAAGGGACACTTTTACTAAAACATCATTTTAAATGTTTTAAACGATTTATTCTTCTAAACCTTTCTCATTAATGTCCATGTTTTTAAAATGGTTTTAAGGATTTATTTATATGGACATGAATGTTTTGAAATGATAATTATTTTAAAAAGTTTAAAAGTGGTATGGGACACTTTGATTAAAAAATACCTTTTAAATTACTACCTTTATAAATTGTGATAATTTTAAATGATTTCATGAAAAAGGGTTATTTCTCTCAAATCATTTTACTGATCATTTTCATCTATGTCAACATCCTTTGATGGATTTTAAACTTCTTTGAAGTTAATTTATTATGATACAAATATTCCATATTGTATTGAATGTTTTGTGATATGTTTGACTGTGGATGTGTTATTTTTATACCATTCATGGTTTATGGATAAATATTGACATTCTGTAAGCTAGTTTTAATACTAATGTTTATGTTATATTTCAACCTTTTCTTTTGATGTATGTATTAGACTAGTATGTTCTGGGTTGGGGACCGGTAAAAGTAAGCCCTATGGGTTAGGGTCCGATTACAGTAGACCCTCCGGGATGGAGTCTGGTTACAGAGGCTCTCCAGGTTAGAGTTCAGTTACAGAGGCTCTCCAGGTTGGAGTCCAGTTACAGAGGCTCTCCGGTTTGGAGTCCGGTTACAGAGGCTCTCTGGGATGGAGTCCAGTTACTGAGTCTCTCCGGGTTGGAGTCTAGTTACAGAGGATCTCCAGGATGGAGTTCGATTACAGAG
Source organism: Viscum album (assembly GCA_963277665.1). NCBI lineage: Eukaryota > Viridiplantae > Streptophyta > Magnoliopsida > Santalales > Viscaceae > Viscum > Viscum album. The sequence goes on along the minus strand of OY728153.1, from coordinate 1,542,060,394 downwards.
GCTCTTCGGGTTTGGATCCGGTTATAATTAGCCCATAGGTCTTGGAACGAGGACTTGACATAGAAATTAAAGTTTGGTATTATACATTCCCTCATTATGAATTTAGTTATTACATGTGATTATTTGACTAGAAGAATATCCATGTGCATGTTTATAAAGTAATTTTTGATTTAATTTTTCCGTATTATGTTCATGTTTATGTTTAAAAAAGGTTGTAGTTTTTATCACACATCTTTTCGTAAAAGTTTATAGCTTCTGCTAAATTATTTACCCTTACTGAGCATCTAAGCTCACCCCTTTCTTATGTTTTATTTTCCGAGGATCCCAATAAGTGTTTTATGTTTGAGATACAGGGTTAATCTAAGGTAACAATGGAGTTCTCAAAGAACTATTTATGCTATGTTTTATGTTTGAAATTGTAATGTAAAGTTAATATAGGTAATCTATTTTCCAAGACTGCTAAACTGATCGGTCCTTCGGGACTTGATTCCTTATAATCATTCCAATGTATTAAAATAATGCACCAGCTCTGGGTAACTGGGGTCGGGGCGTTGCAACATTCCTCTTTCTCATCCATTTTCCTCCCTACTCTATTATACATCCAATTTATCCCTCGTATATAAAATCTAAGGCTATACAGGTTTATATTAAGGGATCTCAAATGATTTTTATATGGGAGTTTTGATATATAAGTATGTCTTGGAACCCCATGATTCTTTTTGGACCATTTTCCTTCTTAGACTATGAATTTTAGTTTTATTTTCACTAAATCAAGGTAGGGGTTTTTGTGATTTTCCTTAAATATATATTTCATTAGATTCTTGGTGTGTAAAAATGTATTATTTTTTAATATACGCCTTGTATGATAGTAAAAATTAATTTGATAAAGGATTTAATGAGTTTTTTAGTTTTCATAAATCTTTTACTTATCATTTCACATGGTACATGAAATTACAAGTATTTTTAAAACACTTAAATAATTATTTTATAAATAATGTGATGTTTGAAAATTATTTGATTCTATTTGGTTGACGAATTCAATTGGATTTTTTTTTGAGTTTTTATAGATTTTAATTAAAAATGTATTGATTAATTAATTATATTCTAAATGGTTGAAAGTGGATGATTTTGGATATTATTTAGAATCCAATTTCAATGGTTTTATTTTGGTAGAATTATTTGAAAAGGAATTTAAAACCATTAAGAAAAAGTCTTGGAATTCTGATTTGATTTTATCGAAGGTTTTTTTGAAAATTTCATATGGTTTTTAAATATTGTAGGTGTTTGTGAGACCCTCTTGATCCCCTTGTTTAATTGTAACCTCGATCTGGGATATTTTTAATAATTATACATGAATTATAGTATGATTGAATTCTTATTATTATATAATCATGTGATATAAATCATATATTAAAGGTGTCGTTTCTTGATAGGGTGGGAAAGGTGAGATGAGATTGAATTATTTTATGTTTATTATACATTATTGAATAATCACTTCCTACTACATGACATGCATGGGGATCCAAAGAATCTCAATGGGATATGAAGTTAATTATTATCAAGTCCTGATGGGGATGACTAAATACTTTATGGTATAGGAAAAAATTTGGGGCTGTTCCATAGGTGATGATAGTTGAGAGCATCTTAGTTAGTTATAGACATTATAGTGCATCGATGGGCCTACATATGGTTCTAAAAATAGAAATTTTAGGGTATCATCCAATGGTATTAATGAATTTTCTATTTTTATTATAATATTATTCCTAGGGAACTCTCATTATTTATATTACCAAATTTTATTAACACAAATTGTACCATGGAATCCCCTTGGTTATGCTCATTCCTTTATGTTGGTGACATGGGGTTTCACATTGTTCATTTTTTCAATCTATTTTATTTCATTTAAATGACATTAAATTATTTTTTAAAAAGGGGGATTCAGTAAAGTGATCTTAAAATGTGATTTGAAAATAAAAGTTTTTATTTTAAAAGGGTCAAGTCTTGAATAAATGTTTGTCATTACTTAAGTGATTAATATTATTTAAGGAAAAGAAGTGTAATTTTATAAAATGGTTTAGAATAAGTATTTAATTTTATATAATTTTATAATAAAACATTTTTTTATAGTTTTATTTCAAACTAGCGTAAAACTAAATGTTATTTATAAAAAAAATTTATAAAAAATTTTGTACTTAATTACTAGGCTCAGTTTTTATCACACCTTACATACAACATTTGGTGTGGACAGAACTAATGGAATTCCTTTTAAGTTACATGAATTGATATTATTTCAATGGGGTATTTCATGTAAATTATTGGATTGGGATCTAGAGAGTGACCAAGGGTCCAATAAAGATGGAAGAAATTTAAATTTTTTTAACTTTTGGTTGTTTACCTATTAGCATATGGCCCATGTTCTTGTCTACTAATGTTTAATTATTCTTGTATTTGGATTCTTATTTAGTTTCTACATTGTTTCATTTTATTCATTGTACTTACTTTGAATGTCTATGTTAATAAATTTATATTTAGGGTGAAATCACTTTGAATGATTATATTAAAATACATTTCTACAAGTTTCCCACCCTGGGAGATTGAGAATTCAACTTGAGTTTTCCTTGGAATGGAATATTATTACAATGTATTGATGTTTTTGTATATATCATGATACTAAGTATAATAAACCTATACGAAAATTTTATTTAGATTCAAAATACCTTTAGATAATCATTTACAAACAACTCCTTGATTTTTCAACCCCTTAATAATTTGTATATAAACCAAAAACACCATTTATTCATTTCATGATTTTGAACATTTATATATTTACAAAAATTTTAAAGTATAATTTTTTTATAATATACATTTCATAATTAACAAATCAATTTAGATAACATTGGTACCAGATAAGGATAGTACATCATGTTTTCAAACTCCTTTAGAGATATCAGATAATTATATCATATGGAAAACATTTCTTTCCTTCTTGACATTACCTTAAGGTTACAATAAACTTAATTTTATTCTAAAATAAATATTTTTGGACTCTCTAACTAACTTTTATTCTTATATTTTGAACTTCAACAAATATTTCGTGTCGATACAGCACTGATAGCCTGATTTCTCATGCCTATTTTATCTATCCTCTACACTTTGTGAAAAGAAGATAAACATTTCTTGAACCATTACCATTTTCAAAAAAAATTATTTAATTGATAATAGAATGAATTGAATTTCTATAACAATCCTTGATAAATCCTCCTCTATATCTGAGTCATATGCAATCATATCAAGTATATGAGTGGACATTTGTGTTCCTTAGGTCAATTTGAATTTAATAACTTTTAAGAAATAATTGAATCCTTCTATAACTCCCAGAATTATCTAGATTCACTTGTTAAACATCTTCAAAATTTGGGTACTCTATAATTGATTTATATTTAACCCATTTATTTTCTTACTCTTAATTAAGAACAATTATTATGTTTTTAAATATCTTCTTAATAATGATTCTCTATATGTGTACTAGTAAAATTATTTTTTATGTCAATATTCTCCATTATCTAGGTTTGAACTCAAACATAAGTTTATTGATGATAATTATTATATATTATCTAAAATGGAGTCTTTTATCATATGAGAATCATATTTTAAATTAACTTAGTAAGGACTTATAGTAAAATTTATCCTACAAAAAATGATGATCTCTTGTAAAATTAATTTTATACCTTTGTGAGGAAATATCACTATTTTGTTAAGAAATGAGTAAAATATTTTATTACTCTCTCCACTTGGTAATTTAGAAAGGCCATTATTCCATTAATAACAAATATAAGACATGGATGGTTTAGTGGAAATATTTTTCCATATCCATCATAAAGATAAACTCAACATGATTCCTATTGTATCCTAACTCATAAGGTTTAATATCTAAGTATAACCCAAATTAAAAAATAGGATTTAATTACCTAACTCTTAGGTTATTCCATTTCTTCCATGCCTTATACAAGATAATCTATAGACACCCTTCTTTGGGAAAACATTCCCAAATGAATGATTTGGGTCATGATAAGTGTTATATTTGGAAGGTATATAAATCTTAGTATTTTTAAAGAGAATATATTATATTTCCATAATATATCATTTTATTTCCATTTACATGTATTCATGCTTTTAATGATTTATATCTCAATCCCATTCCTTCCACTAAATCAATATTTTCAAACTATATTGATGTGTAATTTTTTTAAAAATTCCTAGCTTGTGTTACTAATGAAAATTAATATCAAACTATATTCATACATATCCATGAGTATCATATTTAAACGGTGCAAACAAACCATTCCTACAGAGGCTAGAAATATTATAAAATCAATTATCCCCACAAGTATAAGCTTGGAGCTATAGATATCCAGCCCCCACATTTCAAGACAAGGCATAAACCTTTTGGCCAATGAGAAGTTCAACACAAATTCCATCTACCCAAGGATACTTTACTCAAAAGTGGGATTAATTAAATCATAATTCTAACACCCAATATGTATAAACTATAATCAACCTCTTAATCTAAGATCATAACCTAGTAAAATAAAAATTCATTGTAGAGGAATAGTAAATCAATTATCATACCTATCATATAACTCCTTATATTCATGTATGATAACATATATGTTATTTAACTCTTTAAGTTAAGTCAAAAATTAATTCATAGCATAACAATTATTTGAATGAATATAATAAGAAATATTATATAAATTAAAAATCCATATATATATATAAAAGATAAATAGTTTAGGAACAATTCATTAGTAATACTATTTTAAACACATTATAATTCATCCAATAATTATATACATTCCATAATTAAATAATTATAAACACTTTACATTCAATCTGAATATGAACTCCTTCATATTGTTCTTTATATGTCATTTAGTTATAATATATGATGTCATATGAAATAAATATATTTTTTTTATTTCAATTCACTAATATAAAATGTTTACACAATATAAACATCATATATTTAATATTATTTATTCTTTAGATCACATTAAAAATCAAAAATTATTTTGACATGGTGAAAATAATTTCTTAAATAAGGAACTTTTAATTTGAACATTTAAAAACAGTGAATAATTCACAATATTGAATATTTTTTTATATTTTATTCTTTATTTTTTAATATATAAACATCCTATAAATTTCCCATATAATTTCTATAAACAAATATATCAAAATTGAAAGTCATTCTATATAATTTCAAAAAGTTATTTTAATATTATAAATTAATATTATGAAGTATTTATTTAAAAAATGTTTCATAAAAATTTAATTAATTAATTAGACACCCCTTAAAATTAATAATTTATATAAAACATTATAAATTAATTAATATAAAAAATTAATTTTTGGATATAATTTATAATCAATTTATAAGTTATTTAATTCAATTTACAATTGAAAATGTTGAAGAATAAAAAAAATTATTGTATCATAATTGACAATATATGTGTATGATATGCAATAATTTTCTACATGAAAGAGGGACTATATATTATACATTAAGATAGATAAATTCTGATTCATGTAATATTAACTCAATTTTGTGTGCTTGTGTAGGATTAAATCATTGGGGGTATGCCCACATTTTATGATATGGACCTACACAAGAATAACCAATGATGGAAATCATATCACATGTTACATTAACCCTAGGAGGTTATGGTCTATATATGAATAATTTACACGCATAGTGTATCATATATCACATGAAATATAAAAAAAATTGCAAGAACCTATGTAAGAGTTACCCTTTTGTGTAGAGAGTCATATTTAACAGTAGTTAATGATATCTTAATTATTATAATATACACAATTAACCATGGATGAGTTCCATCATAACCTTTGACTCCCTATGTTGTACATTATGACACATCAAAAACTATGGACTTACAATTGTGCTGTCCTTTTTGATAGAAAATTCAATATGTATATGATATGTATTAATATTAATTTTTAATATGATTTTAATAATCATTAATCATGGTAAGGATTAGATACCACTAAATTGTTCTTAATGAAAAGTCATCCAATAATCATAGTGGAAACAACAATAAAATTTTAGACCCAAGATCTACCATGTATTGAAAGAGAAACAATGTTAAATAAAAACTGAAGAAACTATATACCTTTTAATGATAAATCATTGTTTTATTAGTATTAATTTATACACTTAAAGAGCATCCATTATATGAATTCATTGAAATCCCTCCTCTATTGTGTATCCATAGGTTTTACTAAATCAAACATCGCATGGATGGGATTATCTTAAAATATATGATATTCTATTATCACAATCATGAAAATGGTGAGGGATAAATAGAGTTTATGAGAATCATAAGGAACCTCACAAAATTATGGGATGAACATCTCATGATAGTTCCCCTTATATATCTCAAAGTGGGATTCCATGCATTAACTCATATGTAAATAACATTTGAGTTAATTATGTGTGGTTATAATATTAGAAACCCCACACCCTTTTCTCTCCCCCGATCACACTCAACTACACTAGTGTACCATTGGACTGCCAAATGATTTACACCATACGATTCATGGAATTATGATTTAGTAAGTCATTAAATATTACTTTCATAGGTAGTATTCATCATATTTTTATCATTACCTTATGATATACCCAATGACTCCATACTATATTTGTAACATCCCCAACTCGAAATCCACTAACCGGTGCCCTAAACTGGGTCACCACATTAACTCAAGCACACTTCCCTGTATTCCAGAGGATTTCGACTGGTAGAGAGGGTACAATGTATCATGTGGGGAGACAATACCCTCTCTATTATAGCATCCCACAATAGATAAAATATTAAATAAAGGAAACAATAAAAAAATAAACAGAAACATTCATTACCATCCATTTCTCTAAATAGGGTATAAACCACAACTAAAGAGTAAAAGTGTCAGGTCATTCTAATAGTTCCAAAAGTGAAAGAAACCCAAAATAAAATAAATCCACAAAATAGGTTCTGAATCCATATTCATATCCTTATCCATTCACTTCCCAAGATTAACTCATTTCCCTAGAATAGGTCCCTTTCCCTTGTCTTGATCTATAACCATGAAATCTGATAAGGTACGCAATGGCAGTCCGGGTAGGGTGTGAGTACAACTCAGTAGGCCACCACCAATAGTGTCTACAAAATATCCAGTCTAAAAAGATAATGCATACAATTAAAAAGTAAATGAAAGGATAAAAAAATGTAAATCAAGTTCTATTAGTTAACAAAATTAACATTAACCATTTCTATCATCAATTACATTTCCATCATTTATACCATCCTTATTACTAGATTCATTCTCATCACACGATCCATGGGTTAGGAAATTACATTAATTACACAATAGCGTAATCTAGTCAATTACTACGCGTGAGGGAAAAACTCATGTTCCCTATCTCACTAGGTATGAAAATTTCATAAATAATCATAAAACAAATACCCTATAAACTTAGACTAGGTAGTCTCATCCAATGCAACCATCAAGGGCCTAGAGCATCACTCTGACTCCCCAACCTTTGTATTCTAGGATGAGGTTTAGAGCCTCTATCCAACTAGATCCATGGGAGAAGCCTCAATCCTTTATCTAAAACCACCAAGCCTTGTGCACATTCTTTTTTATCCATTAATCACATATATCATAGCACAAACCATTCACAATTAGTACACATAACATTTAAAATTTACATTACATTCAACATGTCAAGCATCATCAAGCCCTAACTGATTTTCACATTTACTATTTATTTAGAATCTCCCATTTAATCCATTTCCCTTTTTGTACCTTAACCCATTTATAATAATAAAAAATTCCCATAAATCATTCCATTTAACATATTCATCAACTTCACAAGCATTGACCCATTTAAAATATTTCTCATTTCATATTTCTTAACCCATTTACGCATTTACATTACTTTTTAATAATCCATTTTACACATTCACATTAATCCATTTAACCCTTTCTCACCTCATTCCAAACAATCCCTTATTACTATGATACCAAATATGTTTTAAAGTACATGTCAAAACAATTACAAAGGGGTACTTCATCTAAAAAACCACTAGGATGAACGCCACAAATTTTAATGTTCGGGGATCCTATCACACCTCATGGGTGACCCTAAATTGGTCTAATCGACCTCAAAACATCTGACATGGATCATAAGGAGTTTAATTAATTATTTATCAACCCATTTTACCAAATATTACTAAAGGAATCAAATCCACAATGATCGAAAAAAATCATGATCATGTAATCACAAATCATCAACAAGACTATGTGATATAACTTGTAGACCACCTACTTTGAATATAAAGATGAAAACACACTTGAACATATCCTTAGATCTAGATTCAATAACACCATGAATCCTAAACCTAAGTTCTGTTGAAAAAAATGGTTTTACAGCACCGGAATAAGAAGAATGAAACTACAAGCTCCAATTTGAAAAAGATTAGCAATATGAGCATTAGACTTACCTGGATCTTTGATCTGTAACCAATTCCACTATAAATGAATTAAAATCGATGGAGATCCACACTTGGGAATTTTTTGGAGTTCGGGTTTTTCACTAGGGATGGAGGAAGAATAAATGGAGAGAAGATCAGGTGAGAGACTTAAAATCCCAAGGGGCCTATTTAGTAAATTCATAATTTTAATGGGGTGCATGATTTGACCACACTATTTCCCAATCCAAGGGAAACCCATGTGCCTACCTCTAGTAAAGAGGGTTTATGTTGCATGGATTCTTGATAAGCCTGCATTGTTTGAAAAACTATGAACCAATCATACAGATCAACTTTATACATGGTTTCATGATTTGGCTCTCCCCCACACATAGTTTTGATTAACCATGCACCCCCATACTAGCTAGCATGGTTTGGGTGCACGGTTATCCTTAACCTTGCACCAACCATGCAATATGCATTGGATAACCAAATTCCTTCTCCATTCATGTCCTGAATCCCTAAAACACCGCCCAAAATCCTCACACATCGGGTAAAAATTCTATTAACCAAAATTAATCTATTTAAACAAAAATTTACAAAAGGACATATCTCTATGAAGATCAATATCAAACAACCTTCCCAAACTATAACGGTTCATACTCAATCCACACTTCCAAGTCTAAATGAGATTCTAAAGAAAAGATATTGGGACACTGGGCCCACACATCCGACTCCCTTTCCCAAGTTTCCCCTTGAACATTTACATACTTCCACTAAACTCAAACCAAAGGAACAGTCTGTCCACGCAAGATTTTTTCACTATGATCCACAATATGAACTGGATGCTCCTGAAAGGACACATCAAGATTAATCTCAATAGAATCAATATCAATCACATGAGATGGTTCGGGGTGATATTGTTGAAGTTGTGATACATGAAAAACCTCATGCATACCACTATACTGCTATAGAAGATCCAATTAGTAAGCCACTAATCTGATACTCACTATGATCATGAATGAACCCATGAACCTGGGTGCTAATATACAATTATTTAGAATTCCCTAGTGACCCAACCTAGAAGAAACCCAAAGAATCACATGATCACCCACCAAAAACTCAAGAGGTCAAATCCCCTAATCTGTATATGAATGTTTCCTAATCTAAGCCATTTCTATATGTTTCTGAATCAAATGAACATATTTCAATTTATCATTTATGATGCTTAGTCCCAACAACTTTGATTAACCAACCTATAACCAAAACAATGATGATATCTACATTGTCTACCATAGATAGACTCAAATGATTCCATCTAAATTATATTCTGATAGCTATTATTGTAGGAGAACTAAACTAGTGATAGATACTTTTCCCATGATCCTCTGAAGTCTAGGAAACAAGACCTCCAAATGACCTCTTGTACTTGAATTGTACGCTCTGACTACTCGTCCGTTTGTGAGTGGAAGGCCATACTCAGAAACACCAAGGTTCCAAGAGCCTTTTTTTATCCCTACAAAAAGCATGATGTGAAACATGGATCATGATCCAAAACTATAGTCAATAGTACCCCATGCAACTACACTACCTCTCAAATATACAACTCACCCAATAGATCCATGATGAAAGTCTCTTGAATCGGAAAGAAATGATCCACCTTAGTCAACTGATCCACAACTACCCAAATCACATCATTCTTTTGAGGCATCTTCAAGAGACTCACAAAAAAATATATTATCACATCATCTCATTTCCATTTAGAAATGGGTAGTGGTTGTAACAAACCACCCAGATGCTAATACGTAGCCTTCACCTACTCACATGTAGGACATCACACCATAAAACCTAAAACCTATTTCTTCATCCTCAGCCACCAATACAACCTATGAATATCATGATAAATTTTGTTGAACCTTGGATTCACTTCCAACATTGATGCATGGAACTCGTGCATTAACTGTTCTCATATACAAGTTGGAACAACCACATGACCATGAACATAAATGATCCCATCATCACCAATGGTCCAACCGGAATGTGAATCCTCACCTTTATGACTTTCCCTTAAAGAAAAAAAATCGGAATCCTCTTATTGTTTATCCTTTATCTAGATTAGAAGCATAGGATCAACTAACAAGGATTTAAGGGCTATCCTCCCTTGAACATCTTGTACCTCAAGATTAATGTCAGGGAAAAACACCATCATCCGCTACTCTAACTTGATTCTTGAATTGCATAGTTTTGATTCTTCCAACCCAAATCAGCTGCAACCATGTTTCCCTTTCCCAGTGTGTAAACCATCTCAAATAAAAAATAATTCATGTATTCAACCCACCTTTGCTTCTGAAGATTCATATCATGCTAGGAGAAAATGTACATAAGGATATTATGATTGGTATACACCACAAACCTTTCTCCCAACAAGTAATACCACTAACACTTCAAAGCATACACTACTGCAACCAAATCAAATTCAAGCATAAGGTAATTTCTATCATGATTCCTCAACTACCGTGAACCATACACTACCACCTAATCATCTTGTATCCAAAATTCCCCATAATAGTGGAAAATGTACTTAAGGATCTTGTAATCAGTATACACCATAAACCTTTCTCCCAAAAAGTAGTACCACAAACACTTCAAATCATACACAATTTTAGACAAATCAAATTCATTCATAGGGTAGTTTATTTCATTATTCCTCAACTACCATGAACTATAAACTACCACCTAATCATCCTGTATCAAGACTTCCCTAACAACCTACATCAGATGCATCCAAAAACAAGGTATACCCCCTACCTCGATCAATCAATATAAAAATTAGTTATGATGTCAACCAATTATTTAACTCCTAAAAGGTATTATCACATGCTGTAGACCACTCAAATTTGTCTCCCTTATTATCCAAGCTCAAGAGTGGTTCTTCCAAATGGGAAAATTATCTGATGAACCATCAGTAAAAACTTTCCAAACATATAAAAAGTTATACATCATAATTATTATAGGGATTCTACCAAGATTAAACTACCTTTAATTTCTCTAGGTCCACTAGAAAACCTTCTTCAAAGATGTCATGACCCAATAAATGCTCCCAATAGATCTAGAAATGACATTTGGATAGCTTAGTGTATAACCAATGCTCTCTTAATTTACTATGGATGATGTTTATATGTTCATAATGATCATCAAGAGACTTTGAGTACACAAAGATGTCATCAAAATAGACAAACATGAACTAATCTTGGTAAGGATGGAAGGTTTAATTCATTATGTCCATAAAACTACCAACCCATTGGTCAATCTAAACAGTATAACAAAAAACTAGAAAACTTGTAGCTACTTCTAAATATATTCCATGGTATATCAAAGGGTTTTAACCTCAACTGATGATACCCTGAACTCATATCAATCATTGAAAACATAGAAGAACCTATCAAATAATCAAATAGATCAACAATTCTTAGAAGAGGGTATCATTTATTAACATTCATCTAATTCAGCTTTCTATATTCAGTGCACAAACACAAAAAAAATCATCTTTCTTGGAAAAAACCACTAGAGATCCCCAATGTGACGTACTCTAAAAAATAAACCCTTTATTCTCTAATTCTTATAACTGAGTTTTAATTTCATACAGTTCTGTTGGTGACATTATATATAGAGGAATGGAAACAGGTTAAGCTCCCGGTAGAAACTCTAATGTGAACTCTATATCTCTCTCGGTATGTAGCCACAACAATTCCACAAGAAACACATCTAGGAACTGATCCACCATAGGATGAAAGTCAAGATTATCTCCTCCTCTGTCATCAAGCATGAGATAAGACACTTGGGCTGTGAGTTCACCCAACTACTAAAAAAATGGCCATGCATAGTCTACTAAAATATCTCATTCACTGTGATGAACACTAGTGTCTCCTTCAAGAGACATGAACGTCACCCTTTGATGGTAATATTAAATATGGGATTAGTACAACACTATCTATTCCATACCCAAAATTATATAAAAATTCAACATCTCAAGCACAAATAAGTACCATAGAAAATGATACCCATCAACTTCAATAGTACAACCCTTACATTGCCTGATATTTTCTTCCCACACTCCTAATATTGTATCAATCGACATAAAACCACACATACATTCCACCACTAACCCTAAAACAACTAGAATTTGATTATAAATAAAAGAATGTGAGGCACCTATATCAAAAAAAGAACATGAATGCCTGGAAGAAATAAGAATCATACCTCCAACAGTTGATAGTCAAACCTTTCCACCTCCTGGTGTAGGCTGAACTAGATGAAGTTGACCTTCCCCGCTACCCTGGACCCCAATATTAATTTCTAGATATACACTTACCTATTGATATGAATTCTCTCACCCCAGAGTAACCCATCTGAATTGTCTACCGGCATGACCAGTAGAGCTCCAAATGCCTGACAGGGTTGGTGTTACTGTCCCCGTTCCTGTACTCTGCACTAGTTTTAGGCCTCGCTCATTACCCGCCTAATGAGGTCTCCTATAGAACCTATGAACATGACCCATTATGTTGCATGCTCAGTACTCAGCTAGTGTTCAGAGGAATTGACTACACATGTGTTATAGTCTTCCACACTAATAGATGAAAATTCGATCACTACTCTGAGAGATTGGTTCCTATTTATGACTACCCTTTCCACCACCTCCAAGGGTAAACTCTCAAAATGACGCTACCTAACATCAGAAGCTACACCACTAGACTACCCAAATGGAATTGAATGCCCCCCACCCGAAGCCTCATTGTGGTTACCTTATGAAACACGTTTATGATCTACTTCCTCTACTACTCTCTTCAAACGAATGATATTCACTTGAGACATGATCTCATGTCAAATTATATTCTAGAAAAATCATCCCATATCTTTCTCATCACCCTTTAATTATTGAAAAAAGTGTTTAAAATTAGTGAAGTGGATGGTATAATTTATCATTGACATAGAGACCTATGTCGTCCTTATAAAATCTATAGCCTTATCCTGCCTCATGGTCTCTAGAAAGAAATGTTCCAGAAAATGTTCCTAGAAATCCTTCATTGACATACCATCAGCCTACAAGGTCTGGACCAAAACATCCTGCCAAAACTTTACTTGAACTCATGAAATATAAGTCGCCAACTTAACTCTCATCTCTGAAGGAGTCTCTAAGTGATCAAGAATAATTTTTATGGACTCTATCTAGAATTCAGTTTCACTAGGTCCACCCTCCCCCATAAAAGTTAGATGTTATTGTAGTTGAAACTCCCATGTTAACTCATACATACTTGACACAACCCACCTTGGGTACCATTCCATCATCTATATAAAAAAGTTAAGTTCTCACAAAACTACTCTTCTCCCCTATTACACTGAATCACCAGGTTCCCTGGATCTACCTCTGGAGGAGAATTGTTGGTGACATCCTCATGTCACCAAAATGGTATGCAGTGTCATGGTAGAATCTTCCTACAATTCCTAGTACACTTCTCAGAACACATAGATATAGATTTCATAATTTACATTAATGAAGGGTCTCTACTACCCATAGACAACCCATTTCACATACACTATCTCAAGGAACATTATCACACATAGAACACTACCCTCAACCATCCCTACTATGGTACCTGGTTAATATGGGGAAAACCAACACGCATAGTCATAAATATTTCATTAAAAACATTTTTTAAAACTATTTCCACATTTAGAATATAATTAATCCCACTTAGAAGCATTTACCATTTCACCACTTATTACAATCAATATTTCAAATCATTTATACCCTCCATTAAGAATAATTATTTAACCATTCTTTAACTTTCTTTTTATATAACCATTTTCATCATATTTATTTGACAACATTTTCATCTACTTTATAAGTGATATGAATTCAACTATTTATACCCACACCCATCCCGTGTGTGCCTATCATGATGCATTCCACCTATATCCCTAGGTTCATAAAGTGATGCATGAATTTATGACCTCATATTGTTCTGGCCATAATAAAAACATCATAAAATAGTCACACCACACCCCAGTCACATCACCCAATGGTGAAATTTCATTCAACTATAAGAACACATATCAAGAACAACAATTACGACCATGGGAACTTATGTTTTCCCTCATACATGGGTTAGTTACACCCATTCATGAGATTAAGTTTAAGACTCGACATGTCATAACCTCCCATCTACCATCCCAAATAGCATGTCACATAAACTTCCTTCTCTGATAGCACATTGTAATTTCCCAAACCTAGAAGCCACTAACTAGTTCCCAGAGCTAGGTCTCCACATGACCTCAAGTGCACCTCTATGTATGCTAGAGGTTTCCGACTAGAAGAGAGGGTCGAATGGATCTAGTGGGGAGATTATACACTCTCTATTGGAGTATTCCCAAAATAAAACACATTGATTAAAGAAAACAATAACAAAATAACAAAAAACATTCATTACAAACCATTTCAAAAAACAAGGTATAAACCACCAGCAAATATTAAAAGTGTCATCCCTTTCTAATTGTGCCAGAATTCAAGGAAATCCCAAATAAATACAATAGTTGAATATGCCAATGGGTCCTAAATCTAAATCCATATCATCATCCATGCACATCCCAAGCCCAACATAACTCTCTAGAATAGGGGCTTTTCCTTGTCCTAACCTAAAACCATGAAATCTTCTCGGGTACCCAATGGAGGCCTGAGTAGTGTGGGAGTACAACTCAGTAAGACACCACTAATGGTGTCTACCAAATATCTAGTCAAAATATATAGTGCATGCAAGTATATAATAATTGTAAAGATAAAAAAATCAAAACTTGGGTTACATTAGTTAACAAAATTCACATTAACCATTCCCATTATCAAATAAATTTCCATAATTTATACAATCATCATTACTAGATTCATTCTTATCACATGATCCATGGGTTAGGAAATTATATTATTTACACAATGGCCTAAGCCTGTCAATTACTATGCAAAAGGGAAAAAATCAAGTTCTTTATCTCAATAGTGATGAACATTTCATAAATAATCATAACAAGCTTACATTAGAGCCTTAGTCTATGTTGTATCATCCAATGTAACCATTAGGGGCCTAGAGCATCATTCAGACTCCCCAAATCATGCATTATAGGGTGGGTCTTAGAGCATTAGTGCAACCCAACCCATGGGAGGAGCCTTAGTACTTTATCCCACACCACCAATCCATGTGGATATGATTATTTATACATTAATCACATATATCATATCAAAAACCATTTAGAATAAATACACATAACATTTACAATTCACATTATATTCAAGAATTCAATCATTATAAAGCCCTAATCCATTAGAACATTAACCATTTAATTAGTATAACCCATTTAATACATCACCTTTTTTGTACCTTATCCCTTATATCATAATAAAAAATTCTCACACATTAGAACATTTATCATATTCATCAACGTCCAAAGAATTTACCCATTTAACACATTTATCATTTCATATTCCTTAACCGATTTACACATTTCCATTACCATTTTGTAATCAATTTGACACATTCACATTAATCCATTTAACAGTTTCTCACATAATGCCAAACAATACATTATTACCTTGACAACTACTAGACACAACCACCATTAGTCCCCCATTAAGGTTTAAACTACATGTCAACATGTTTACAATGGTCTCTATTTTTCATTAAAACAATATCAGGCTTAACATCACAAATCTCCATGTTCGGGAATTCCGGAACACCAAATGGGTGGACCTAAATCAGTCTAATCAACCTCAATGCATCTGAAAAATATTTGGAGGGGTTTAATTCATCATTTATCCACCCATTTTACCAAATATTCTTAATGTAATTAAATTCATAATGAGTGGGAAAAAAATACACGATCATGTAATCACAAATCAACAATAAGACTATGGGATATAACATATAGATCACCTACATCAAATCCACAGAAGAATGCACACTTAAACTTATCCTTATATACAAATTCAAGCACCCCATAATGACAAAACCTAATATATACTAAAAAATGAGGGTTTATGGGATTTTGAATAATAAGAATGAAACCAAAAACCATATTCCAGAAAAGAGAAGAAAGAGGAGCGTTAGACATACCCGAAACATTTATCCAAAACCAAAGACAATCCAAATGTCCTAGAATCGACGGAGATCCACCTATGGGAATATTTTGGAGCTTGAGTTCACTACTAGGTATGAAGGAGGAATAAATGGGGGAAAATTGGGTGAGACAAGTAAAATCTTGTGGGGTAAGTTTAGTAAATTCATACTTTTTAATGGTGTACATAGTTTTCCAAACTGTGCTTAAACTATGAACCTACCTTTTTCCAAGAGGGGTTAAGTCACATAGTTTCTTGGGAGGCCCACACAGTTTGAAAAATATTTCACCAACCATGTGGAAGGTCTCTGTCCAAGGTTTCACTATTAGGATCCCCTCACACTGTTTTTCTTAATCGTGACCCACATTCCTGTCTATCATGGTTTGGGAACACAGTTATGCCTAATCATGCACCAACCTTGCAACATGCACTCGATGGAAAACTTAACATTTCTTTCATGTACCAAACCCCCAGAACACCCCCAAATATCCTCATACATCTGGTAAACGTTCCATTAACCAAAATTAAGAAATTCAATCCAAAATTTACAAATGGAAATATCTCTATGAGGTTTAGGATCTTATAATATATTCCTTCTATATCAAATTCATATAGAAATTAGGGAAAATATCTTACAAAAACTCAAGTAGAGACTATGGGTAGATACTTAACTTGAAAAAATGTATGGTCATAGAAGAAGAATTAATTTAGAGAGAGAAGAAGTGTATAGATACAGAGATATACTATATGAATGAATTATAAGTCTCATATTTAAATAATGTATGACATTAGAGAAGCTTCTTATCCACTTCTCAATTTTTTATTATATTTTTAAATAAATATCATTTTCTTATCTTTAATTTCCCTAAATTTATATACCATGGTTTTTTCCTTTAAAAAGGTTTATAAAAAATTTTAGTTTATTTTTTTCCTTGATAAAAGTAATATTTTTAACAATTTATCATTAATCACCTATAAATAAACTATTCTTACACCGTGTATAGGTTATTCAAGCTCACAGTAAATTATTGGCTATAAATAAATTATTCACACATGAAAATTTCTATAAATTCCCCCATCATCCTATGGAATATTCATTTATAAACCATTTAAATGTCATGGGTGTATTTCATAATTCAATAAAAAATTACCCTTCGAGTTTTAAAGTTATACATTTTAATATATTAAATTTTATTTTATTAATATATTTTCTATATTTAGTTAATTATATAATTTTAAGGAATCTGAGGTTAGTAATATTTTTATATGTTTTTAAAGGATAATGTATTTGGGAAAAATTCACCATAAAAGACATCTGAATTTGACAAAGAACATTTCTAGAACATAATAATGGTGGTTGTTACGTAATATATGAATAAAAAAATCATTTTAAAAAAATAACAGAAAATATTTTTAGGTATCATAACATTTTTATTAACTTAGGACACATTTTCTAACATAAAATAATTTTCCATTAGTAAAGAACATGGTTTATGGGATATAGTATTTTTTTGTGAATTATTAAAAAATATATACATGATTCTATTATATTTTTTCATCATTTATTATTTAATATAAATAATACAATGAATTTTTTAAATTATGTAAAATATTTATCCACGAAAAAAACATTTTCCAAAAAACATTTGGCATATAATATATTCCATGAGTTGGATCCTAGCACAAATCATTTATTGATTAATATATCTTTCTCCAAGAATCCATAGCTTAAAACATCTTTTGATCAATCATTTTCTACTTAGCGTAGAACCAGTTTGATTTTATAAGTGTTTGGCTAGAATATATGTGTGAACAAAAAAAATATACACACTAATTTGTATAGGAAAAAGTTTTAATTCACATAAAAATTATTTTTTCACATAGGATACAATATATTCCATGAAATCAGATTTGATTAGAAGTTAGTACATATTCATTAAGATATATAAAGATAAATAAACATATAAAACAAATAGTATATGGTTTATATTAAATTAGATTTTATAAAAGTTTATCATGGAAATTTTATCCGTCCATAGATCACATTCTTAAGATTAAATGAATTTCTATGTCTTTTTTTTGAAGAAAAAAAATCACACAAGATTTTCTTTCTTAGAATATATGGTGAAATGTTTAAGGACCCATATGGATAAATCTCATTAATTATAAATTTAATAAAAATAAAAAATAATATAATTTTTTTTAAATAATTAAACTTAGAAAAAACTAATATTTCAATAAATAAAATAAAATTTGCAATAAAAAGTGAAAAATATACAAAAATAATGGAGGGGTTCCATGAGAAATAAATACTATCAGAGAACTACTCTATAATGTAATTATGATAATGAGGAACATATTAATGTGAAATATAGAACTTTTATAGTTAATGTCTCTAAGGATTAAAACTATTTATATAGTTAATAATATTGATATAAAACTAATTTTAATCATATGTCAAAAGAATAACTTAAAGACAATATAGGTTAAAACTATGAATATAAAAATGAGACTAAGGAAAATAATAAATAATTAAAGAAAAGTGAAATAGAATGATTCTATTTTCTTACAGCATTAATCTAAAATTTTTAATACAAAAAAATATAAGAAATTTATGTTTTCAAACTAAGTAGCATAAGTAAAAGATTTAAAATACACTAGTGAGTTAATTTCATCTTTAGTTCAATTACTAGTTATAGTTACACTGTAATTTAAACAAAAAATTGTAATACAACTCTCTAGTTATAGGAGGGTATATTTTTAATAAGGTGAAAAATATTTAACCAATACAAGCTTTAAAGAGTATATAGGTTAATTATGATGATCCTATTAGATTGATACTAAAATCCTGAAGTCTATTTAGAGAATAGATGTTTCCACAAGGATATTGTATGAGATTAAAATTCATAAATGACAACATTTTTTTGTAAAATTGACTTGAGATATATAAATTATTTAACTTTATTTATCTATAAGATGAATGAGGTAAAATTTTTCTTGAAAAAACATAAATTTGTTAAATATATATTATCTGACAATAAAAATTTAAAATGAAATTTTATATAAATATGGTTTGATAAACATGAAGATAAATCCACTTCAATTATATGATATATTTATGGAAGACTAACTAAAATTAATTACTCAATTATATAGAATCAAGTTATAAATATAAATAAAAACACACATATATAACATATAAAAATAATATGGCTGGGAAAATAAATTAAATTTTTAAGGGATATTATCGGTGTTTTGGTTATTATTGACATAAGACCTATGTATAATGGTATAATATTTCATTCGACATTCCTAGGAGAAATAAATAATAATATAGTGGTGGATCAACATGAAATTTCAAAATAAAATTTGAAAATGTAAAAGTCACTAGAGAAAATAATTCAATTATAAAAAAAAATATTTCCTTTAAAAGATATATGTTATGTTTGGTAAAATTGGTAAATATGATGATAAAATATAAATAATACAACCAAGTTAGTTGTATCAAATTGTTTTTTAAATTAAGATAAAATAAAATTAATGTGTGAATGTGTGATTGTATAATAGGTTTTATTAAAATCTTCTGAGAAATAAAATCTATGGACACTTGAAAACATATGTACTTTATATATTATAGTTTGTAAATTTTTTAAGAATAAATTAGATAATGAAAACATGATGTGTAAACTTTTCAAATTATAGTTCATTGAAAATAAAAAGAGTTGGTATTATTAAAATTAATGATCAAAGAATAATATTTTGATATGTAGTTGGGATTATAAGAAAAATCCTATTAAATAGTGTACACTTATACCCTAAATATAAAATCAATTTTTAAATTTAGATATGTTTTATTGGGTATCATGTTCATTGGGTATTGGTTTGTGATCACTTGTATAAAAGTTTCAAAAGTGAATTTGGATAGAGTTTTTAAGGGAAATTTAGGTCCCTCCCCCTTTTTATGTCATTATTTTCTGGATTGTACTAAAGTTGGATGGATTTATACATGTGTATGTATATGTTTAATATTTTTCTTATATGAAATTATTAATGGTACATAGATTATTATATTATTTGAAACTTTATTTACAATTTTATTATTTTTTTATACCCCATGTTGGAAAAAATTAATTTGGTTATATGTCCTGGGTATGTATGATGTATGAATTTCACATTAAAACATCCTATAAATTTAGGTTATTATTAGAAGAGTGTTTTTAAAGAGAAATTATCACCACATGACAAAACATTAACCTATGCATTGTATCCTAGCTCATAGGTAAGTGAACTCCCAAATCATGCCTCCACTTGACATGTGACAAGCTATTAGCGCTGAGGTATCCACATATCATAGGAGGAATTATATCTAATCAACCAGCTACCTACTACCAAACATCCAAAATCCTCTATGAATTCATGATATCTGAATATGAATTTCATAAAAAATGCATATATATTTATATAAATCTCCATGATACATATTCAATAATACATAAAAATCTCCTGATACATCCATCACATCCTAAATAAATTCCATCCAAGATATTGGCAACACAAGAGTGACCACCATCACAAAAATCATCACCTGATTGGTAATACACATTCTCCATCCATCTACCAACTCCATTTTTATCCACCATTCATATCCATATATCCTAATATAAAAAAGAGAACAACACGCCAATGTGCATGTAGGTGTGAGTATAACAATACCCATTATGGTTGACGCATGCAGTGAGTTAGCATCATAAACCTCAAGTGTCTACATGTATAAACTATAAATTAGTAAATTTTAGGGAAAACAACATCACCCAATGACATCACTACACACACACACAGATATATATATATATATATCCATGATCAGTCTTAACCAAGCTACCCATAACTCACTTTCATCCTACTCATAAAATATCAATGCTTCCCAAAAAATAAAATCAATAAAATCACAGAACCAATCATAGATTTATCACTTGGTAATTCAACCTAGATGTAATAGTCATTGGACATTGGAAGAAATACCCACATCCAACTATGTTGTTAGGATTTTAGGAAATACACATCTATTTCTCATGATCACTAGAGTAAATTCATATCTACATTATAAAAAATACACATATTTGTATCTAGTATCATATTAATTTACAAATGTCATAGGAAGTAAAATTATCTAGGAATTTCATTGAATAATTGTTACTCACAACCCATAATAGTGGGTAAAGAGTAGTGATAGTATTAGGTGCATCGTAGTCCACCTTGAACCTAGATATATGGTTGAGGAAGAGATTTTCTAGTCAAGTGAATTGCCATATATCATAGTCTTATATTAGGTATGTTGAAGTAATTACCCATCTCTACCCATCCCATCTATCATGTTCCCAAATAAAGTATACTGGTGGAAGTTCCCATCTCCACCTATCCCAAACTAAATACTTTTGAGTAATTAATCATAAATAACTATCTCACAGAAATATATTACCTATATAATCCCAAAAGGTGTCTGATTAATGAAATATATATGTATAATTAATCATTAGTTTCTACCTAGATCAGTGTCTGATAAATAGTATAGTTATTATAATCCGACTAAAAAATTAGACATAATGTGATTGTTGATGGGAATATATTTCCATGTCTCGTCACCATCAACATCCATTCATCATAATATATATTTCATCTCAAGAAAATTAATCTACAAAAAAATTAATCAATCAGAATCATGGATCCACCTATTAGTCTCAAAAGACTCCCAGATAAAAATCTAGAGCTGCTATATGATCCCCACTAGACTCCCACATACAAATATCAATGAAATCCAATGATAATTAAATTGAAAAGAATATTATTTATTTAATTACACCTCTAGTAATATCATAGATAATATAATATTGATTCAAATATAATCATCTCTCGATTCCATATCATATGAAATGGGTTTCCATAATCATAGCTCATCTCATGCAAGTGATAATAATTCAATAAATTTAAGAATTATTATTGAAAAATTCTACTATCACACCATGACCTGGATTATATGATTTTCTACAATATATTTTCTTCACATCATCCTAATTAACCAAATACATCCAAATTCATAACCTAGTACTACTCAAAGATTAATAAAATCTTCATTAGAAAAATTCAACCACATTAGTTCCATAGGTTAAAGTCACCCATATTATATATTTTATCCCATTTATTAAAATAAAATCATTAAAATATATTATTTTCTAATTAATTGGGTCACATAATCTAAGGGAACCCCCATCCTTAATTTTATTCCATTATTTTATTCCTACATTTATACTACAACTTTATCCATTTTCATTACACTTTTTAATTCAATCACATCATTGATAGAATTCTATTTAGCATAAAATTCCTAAATAATCCACCACTTCATTCATTTAAGTACTTGGGTCACTTTATTTATTATTTCTTTAGTTTTCATACTAATTCAACCACATTTTTTTATTTATTTATCCAAATTCATTATATTCATATGTGATCATTGTTTAAAATTTATTTTCCTAAAAAGAAATTTTTAAAACTATATGGTGTTTTCAACATATTCTTAGAGAATTAATTATATAATCCTTATAATTATATATCTATTTTTATCAACCACATATATCATCAACTATATCATCTTTAAGGAATTATTACCACATAACATGGTATAAATAAATCATCCATGTGTGAATTTAAATATCATCTCTTTATATTTAATAATTATCCTTAAAATATAGTTATTATTTATTAATAATAAAATTTATATGATATTCCAAGATATTTATGATATCTCTATATTGAAATTTTCAGTTAGAAATGTCAATCACATTTTATAATGCAATACCTAGGTACTAGTATCCCTACATCATGCTACCTCTATTTTAACAATTGGAAATTATTATTACTATTATATAATACCAATTTTCCATAATAATTTAATAATTAATCTATTAAATTACCAATAAATAATCTCAAAAAAAATTCAAATATTATCTCATTGGGAATTTGATGAAAATATGATTCCATTGAAACATTCATGGTCTAATTTTGACACCTCATAGACCCCCAAACACCTTATATGGGTTCATCCAATATAAGGATGCCAAGTGTAAACCCCATGTGTGGGCCACATGCACTTTTGCTCCCTCAATTATTAGTCCACCTGATATATGTTTTATTAGAAATAGTATCTATAAAAAAAGACTCATGCACATTTTATTACATGAATTTTAATATAAGATTCTATAAAACACAACACATAAGGATAAAGGTATAACGTCTTAAGAAGATTAGACACATATTACATTAGATTTAATATATACTACATCATATTAATTTTTATCAACATAAAATTCTCATAATATCCTTTGTTTCCATATTACTAGAAAAAATATTCTTAGGACACACATAATGAAAGGGTTGGGATATATAGCACAATAAGGGATCCAATCATTATAGTGAAATAACACAAGGTCATAACATTATTTCATATTTAGAAGGATTAAATATCATAAAATGAAATCATATAATAAGGAATATTATATAATAACATCCTCAAATACAATGAATTTTTCAACTTCATAAAACATGACATTATAATCATGATTAAAGGCTCACAGCCAAGAAAATATTACATAGTGTTCTAGGATATCTACCCATGAACCATAAATTGTATCTCATGAGATGAAAAAAAATTCACAATGCTTTGGGGGATGTGTAATTATGGGTCTAAATGTCACATTCATAACATTTTTATGTGTCTCTATTCCACATAAGTAAATCAAACATAAGGAATAATCATAAGAAAACCCCATGATAAGGAAATGGATTATATTATCTTATACCAACAAATAACCCAAGTATATTTAATTAATATAACCAAGTAAATAAGGAATTAAATATTTTGGAAGTTTAGATTTGAATAAAGAATATTACATCTTAAATACGGAGTTCAAGTGAAAAAATTCATATAAATATGTTTACAAGTTGGTATAGAAATGAGCTTCTTAAATAATGTTTTCAGAAATGAGTAAATAATCATCTAAAGAAGGAAACAAATTACTTTTTTTTCTAAAAACCATATATATACTAGAATTATTTTCTATTTAATATTTAATTTTTTTAGAAACCTTAGAATATTAAATAAATTTATGGGATGGTAGATTAAATGAGTTATAGAATAGAGAAGTTCTATTCAAACAGGTTTTCCTAAAGAAATAAATAATTAGGGAACCATAAAATATTGTGTATACCTATTAAATAAAATAAATATATAATAATTATATATATAATGAAATAACATAAATAATATAAAATAAGTATTTTAGAAGAATACAGAAAAAATGTTGTGAAGAGATAAAATTAAAAACTCAAATGTAAATATTGTGGTTCAAAAAATTCCATACTTTAGGCACCAAATTCTTGATACATGAGTCTAAATTCATCAATAATATAGTTTAGTTTATTAAACACATGATTTAAAACCTTTTTTAAGTATATTTAAATAATTAAATTTCATTTTTATTATATTTCCTTCACTTATTAGATTGTCTTTTGCTCACATCATTCACTTATGGTTGTTTGGTGAACTGCCTCAAAATTGATTAAATATTTTGGTTAGGGTTAAAGGTATTGTAAAATAATTCCATAATATCGATAATTATAGATTTATTTTAATATTTAATATTCCATTGGGAAAAATATTTATTACATGATGTTCCAAAATACTTTTATATTCTTAGAAGTGTCCAGATCAACATGTTTTTTATTGACAGTTAAAATTACTATGATTATTTTTTGTCAATATCATCAAGGTAACTGTAAAATTATATTTAAATAATTTTAATAATTTCGTAAAATTTATATTTATTCATTTAATTAATTTTTAAAACCATCAATTTAATGTGGTGATGAAAAAGGAGACACATCATCCATGAAGGCGTTCAACTGGTCATAATATGGGTAATGATTTCACTTTGGAATCAAAGAGAGAGAGAGAGAGTATGGTAATTGATATTCCATTTATATAATATAATTTCATTATATATATGGAGATTATTTTAATATATCATTATTGATTGAATATTTTTTGATGAGGTTTAAAAATAAAGAAACATGAAATAACTCAATTAAAAAAAGTACCTCTTCCTTGGTGATCCTCTTTTAAAACACTCAATAAGGCATCTTAGATTGGTTTATTGGTGAGACTAGAAACTATAGGACATGAGAAAGAGATATGGGGATGGTTTCTTATACACCTTGTTGATCTAATATTCTTATGGTGTAAAGAGAAGTGGTTTGGTGGATAGGTTATAAATTAGGGGATGAGAAGGGTGTTTTAGAGTAAAAAACATTCAATATTTTAACCTTTATTCCATTTTCTATTTATATTGATGATTCCCATAAAATTTTAGATTTATAAAAAAATAATTAATTATAATTTTTTATATAAAAAAATTGGACCTTTTTACCACACAATTAAATGAAAAGAACCAAAAAAATTTATTTTATTAGGATAAAATATAATTTAGGTTCCAAAATGTCAAATATCTGTCTCTAAATTCCATTTAATATTTTTAAATTAATTATTTTACTACTTAAAAACATTTTTGGTTGATAAAAATGTTATATAAATTTTTTCTCACAATTATATTGTGGTGATTTCATAAAATATATAGAATTCATAAAAACTCTATTTTTTACTATTCACTAAAAACAGTTTTTTTCTAAAAAAATACAAAAAATTTAACCTAAGATATATTTTCCATGATTATTCAAAAATTAATTAATTTTATCGAAATGATTTTATAAACATTATAAAGTTAATATTTTATAAAAAATTATCATTTATCAAAGAATACTAACTATTATGATGTGTTCAAAATCAGGACCCATAAACAATTACATATATTTCCATAGAAATATATAATCACGTATATATATACACATATATATCTAAAAACATTATAAATATGAAATTTTATTTCAATAATTTGAATTTATTATACAGTTTATTTTAATGAAAAATAAAATGTATATGTTTTCTTAAAAATGAAATTATGTTTTCATTATGTCCAATATTTGTTTTATCATTTTCAACACATTTATTTAGTTTTATTATTATATAAATTTGTTATATATGAAATTAATAATGTGGATGAGATTTAAATAATATTCCTAAATATGATACTTGGGTTAATTGAAGCACTGAGTTCAATTTATAAAATTTTGGGTCATTTCATTACTTCCCCCTTATGAAATTTCATCCTTAATATTTCATTACACCCATTAAAATGAAAATATATTGGGGTAATTATTTTTCATTTTTCTTTAGGTTCCCATTTCTCCAACTCATAATTATGGTTCCACCATTGTACGTTGTCATGGTGGGTTACATTTTTTTAAATAGAATATTATCTCTTTGGTCCAATATCTTTATTTTACACTCCTCATAAGAGAGATCATGATCAATCTATAAACCTATGGATTCAATACCTATGAAGAATATGGTATTTACTCCCTCAAAATGAATATGTGGAAAACATCATTCACTTAGGATATATTTGGTGGTATTTCTAGTTGATAGTCCAAAAAAATCCATTATTATAGAGACCCAGGATTAACATACAAGGATATTACATCATTTTAGATGAATATTCATCATATTGAAAAAATAAATTCCCAAGAACCATAATAGTTTAGTGTCATTGGAAACATGGAATCAAAATCTTCTTACATGTTGAAATATATTCAGCATCTTCTTTAAAGATCTTCCCCCTTAGTACTCTTACTTAAAGCATTTATTTATGACCCTGGGAAAGTAAATAGAAGATATAGGTGAGCTCAGATTCATAGTAATGGTAAACAAAAGAGATATGTAAGCATAACATGATCATAAAAGAATGAGAACATGATCTTAACATTATAATATCGTACCCTTCATATCAAATATCATAATAAAGATTCATGAACTAAATATTGGTAGTTTATAAGACATGAATCCCAATGTAACCAAGATAATAATCCATGAGACCATAATAAACGAATAAGACAAGTAATTGTGACATACACATAAGCATAGAAAATCCTATGTCAAGGATACCTACAAATACCTTCATAACATGTTAGGCTTGGGCTAATCATATCTATACCTACTTTGGTCTTAGGATGATATCTTTTGTACCCTCTTATTTTGGGATTGGGATTCCCTCCCATGTAACCTCTTATTTCAGGCTTGGGACTCCCTCTGATATACCCTCATGTTTTAGGATTGGGATACCCTCCCACATACCCACTTGTTTTAGGCTTAGGATGCCCTCCTGTTTCTAGGCTTAGGATGCCCTTCTGTGTATCCTCTTATTTTGGGATTGGTATGTCCTCTCGTGTACCCTCTTGTTTAAGGCTTCAGATTCCCTCTCATGTACCCTTTGAGATCATAAAACATTTATTATTACCCAATTCATTGGATGGAGATATATGTCCCACCCATCAACTCCAATGGCCCGAAGGCCTTCTTTTTTATTGATTTTGATAATCAACCTTTCAAGGGGTGAGGTGGAACACTTACGAGGCTCATAGGCATAAGTATTACTTAGCTCGTAGGCCTTAGAGGAATTAATTTCCCATAGGCTTCAAACATTACATACAACTCATACTAACTACTTATAATTGCTCCTCCCCATCATCTTCATCGTGAAAACAACTCTCCACCTTCGTATGGCTGCTCGGCTAGGATTTTCTATGCATGCACATGCTTGTCCTGATGGCAGGTGTCATACCCTCTCATTCTTGCAATATTTTTAGCTTCTACCATGGTGAACTCTCCTTACACATCCCCCTTCTAGAACTTTTTCCTTGTAGGTTTTCTGGTTTGAATCCGCACGTAAGGTGGCCCGAAGGCCTTAAGGTGGTCCGAAGGCCTTAAGGTGGCCCGAAGGACTTGAGGTTGCCCGAAGGCCTTAAAGGACTCAGGGACCAAATTAGTGGCATGAATTCCCAAATGGGGGAATATTCCCGACTGCTACATCGCCAAACAATACCTACTACAGTCCCCACTACAGTACTTCTACAGTACTATTACAGTTCCTGCTATAGTAGTGCTACAGTACCCCCAAAAAATTATGCCTCTACCTAGATTTTATCCTGGGTCACCTAGATTCACTTAAGGAGTCCTCACCAACCAGGCTGAGTCTCATGTGCTATGTCCCACCCATCACATAATGAAAAACATACATTCATGTGATATAAGTTAACAAAAAATTACACATATCATCATCCATAAAAGGATATGGGTTTCATTAATATCATATCATAACCCATAAAATGAAATGTTTATAATTAACACTTTATCAAATCATAACCTATATAACCTTTATTGCTTTCATAATCATTTCATCAAATTAAAACCCCTGAAAAAAAGATGGTTTCAAAATAATATAACCCATGGAAGAGAAATGGGTGCCATAAACATCATGCCATCAAAACTAAAACCATTCAAGAAAGAATATTAATGGTATTATTGGATTGGGTACCCAATAAATCTTAAACTATAATAAAGGATTCCATATTATATGGAGAAGTATTTTGAAATATCATATTATTTTTTAAGGAAAATAATCTTTCTTTGGATATCACTCTTTAAAACCTAAAACATTTTTAATATCCTATTTTTTAAAAGAGCATTGAAAAACATGTAAAGAAAGCTTTTAAAAATAATTTAAAACATTTCTTTAGAAAATATACTTTACTATATGAAAAATTATTTTTAAATCATAATTTTTTTTGAATCCTTTATATTTGAAAATAACATTGAATACATATAAATGAAACTTTGAAAATCATTTAAAATAATTTTTAAACATAAAACATTATTCAAAACATATTTCATTGATAAACACTTAAAAATTTAATTTACAAAATATTAGGAAAATAATTTTCTTTAAAAATAACCTTGTAAACATTCAAAGGAAGATTCAAAGAAATTATGGTCATGATGATAGGTAAATCTGTACATGTCGAACATTCATTTTTCACCTGAAATGTTTAGAAAAGTACCATGATCAGAACAGAACGAATATTTATTTTCAAAACCATTTTTTCATTAAAAGGGTAAAAAATGGGTAAATAAATCTTTTAAAAATCATAGTATGTTTTTTAAATATTTTTTAGAAAACATGGTTTTGGAAGAACATATATTTCTGACTGAAAGAAGAAATATAGTCAGATATTCTTAAAAACATTTTCTAAATTATCTTAAGTAACAATGAAAGAAAAATTGTACCATTACATTAAGATATCATTAATAACCATAGGATATAAAAGTTCATGAAAGTTATTAAGTTTTGAATTATACTATTTTATCAATGGAAGCATAGTTGTAAATAATCCCAATAAATGACGAGATTGTAGAAATAAACTCTTACCACTTTGGTAAATTTAAATAATAATCCCCATGAGATAATAAAATTAAATAAAGCTTTTAAAAAAATTAAAATAAGGATATTCATGATATAACATGTAAAATTAAAGTATATAAATCTCACAGAAAAATGTAGGTACATAACATGGCATATATCTCAGAGAA
Source organism: Viscum album (assembly GCA_963277665.1). NCBI lineage: Eukaryota > Viridiplantae > Streptophyta > Magnoliopsida > Santalales > Viscaceae > Viscum > Viscum album. The sequence goes on along the minus strand of OY728153.1, from coordinate 1,542,030,111 downwards.
GAAAAATTTAGACAAAATTACTTTACTGATTTGGTAAATTTTTAACCATAAACCCCAAGAAAGAGAGGTCATCAAAAGGATATGTAAATACTCATAAATTTATGTATATGTATCATAGAATAAATTAAGAGGAATTATATACACTACAAAAAAGAATCAAGTGGTGAACATGGAATGTATCTCAAGGATATAAAAAGTTAGATGAGAAAACACTTAGCTTATGTCTTTACTTTCTTTGTACACATTCAAACCTCCTCTCTTTTGGGTAAATCCTATTAGTTAGCACAAAAGGGCTTCTTTTATTTTTTTTATACCCAAAATTTAGGCTTCTAGGATGAATATAAGGATGTTGGGAGGCGATTTGGGTATAGTTTAGCCTAGCCAAAGGGCTTGAGAGGTGTGAATAAGTGGGAGGGTGAGTGCCTTTTTGTAGTAGAATAGGAGTGAAATTCTAATAAATTATTGAAAAGGGAATTACAACAATGTTTTTACCATGTTAATTGGCTCTAAAAATGGTTGAAATCTGAGAAAAGGGTGATAGTTTAGAAATATTAATAGCCAATGGATTTTGGACAAGTGTACATGTCATGTTGGCCATAAGTTTAAGGTTTAGTCCTCTATTAAGATATTTTTTCTCTTAGATTCTATAATTAATATTATTCAATTTCACTAATAGTTTTGGTAAAAAAAACTTATTTGATCTTATTAGGAAACACAAGTTATTCTGTTTAAAAATATGGACTCCATTTTTTCAAATTATAATCACATAAGTTTCAGAAATTAATTTAAATTTAATCCCAAAGATGAAATGACAAAGTAGGGTTTTAATACAAAAATGTTCAAAAGTTTGAAATGTTATTATATCTAATTTCAATGTGAAATTGATTGTAATGAATTAAATTGGATTAATTAACATGAAATCGATATAATTTTACTATAAAACCAAATTAAAACATAACTAAACTATATAAATAAATTATATGAAAAAGAAGTTTTGAATTAGAATTTGATTTTTTTCACTATTAATTAACATATAAATCTTCTTAGAAAAATAATAAAAAATTGAATAAAATTAAATTTTGATATTATTATTTCCAAAATGAAGTTTATTTTCTCAGATAAATATTATAATAGTGTCAAAAATATGATTTAAAATGGGTTCTCCATTAAAAGGTGGTAAAATTACCTCTTCAAAAAAATACATCTTTTATTCATAAAACTGGGTTTACTTTTATTTCATATCTATAAAATATATTGTATGAATATTAAAAAACATTTATTTAATATATAATAAATAAATTTTATTTAAAAAATTAATCAAAAGTGGTCTGTTTAATTAATTGTGATTAAATTGTGTTTGCACATAAAAAAATAGTGTTATAAAAATAGTAATTTGCTTATTTTAAAATAGTTTTTAAATTCATTTATAATAATTTATAACCAAATTATTCATTTTATATACATGTTTAAATCATTTTTTCACAATTTATTTAATCTTATTGGTAACTTTCATTCCAATTCCTAGGTGGTAGCTATAATAATATTTTAATAGTAATATTAACATTATATTATATTTTGGTAAAACTCAGCCTTATTTGTAATAAAAACTATTTATGGGACTTGGTATTGTGTGTAATACAATACAAACACAGTGTTTTAGATACTTAATGATAACCTAAGTGTTACGTGTAGTGAAAGATTAACTTGGTGATGCATTAAATGCTAGCCAAACTTAATACAATCATATAAAATAAGCTCTATTTAGTGATTCTTGAAATAGAAAATATAAAAAGATTAAATTAATTTAAAAAAATATTTCACAAAGTCTTAGTGTATTACTTTATATCCATATTAAAATGAATTTCTCCCTAGAAATTACATTGGGTTATCAATGGTTGAATACTTGAAAGTTCCTTTCTTAGAAACCCAATATATAAAAATGAATACTAAAACCTTATTTAAATAGGGAATGTTTGAACTGTAATTGTTACAAAAAGTAGATCATAACTATGTTTCCATGTAGGATAACCTAGGTTGGGAGTGAATATTTCACATGGAGGAAAATCACAAAAAATTATAGAGATTTTTCATTGATTGTCATTAAGTGAATGATTAATGAAAAGTTAAGGGCCTCAAAACCATAGATCTGTGATGATTTATAAGACCATTGATTCAACCCAAATGAAGGTATTAGGATAAATATTTATCATATCCTTTTCCTAGAGTTGAGAAACTATTATACTACCTAGGAGCAGAACAGATCATGATATCCATACATATAATGATAAGTCATTCAATCTATGCTAGTTATCACAAAATATGTTAGAACATGTTATCTAATGGGACTAAATACTCACATGGTGAGATAATACATTAATCTCTAAAACCTTATAATAATTTCAGAAAAAACCATTCCATAAATGGATAACCTTATAACCCTTAAAAAATATAATTCACCCTAAATAATCTCTTATCTTATAGAAAAAACATTTTTTATTGGATACTTGGTTTCATCCCTACATCGATAGGATATTAAATGTGATTTTATTATTCCAAAATCCATGTAAATGGAGATATTAACATGAAATTTCATTAAAGGTAGAATAATAATATTTTCATAAGGATTATTCATACAAAATCAAACATGAAATTCCCAACTAAGAAGAGGGGATAAGTATTCCCTAATTTTCATGGTTGACTTCATCCAATATGATAGAATAAGCTTTCCCCATCCTTTGTCTTTAGAGATTTTTGTGGCTTATCATCCACATTAGTCCTTGGATAATGGCCGAACTCAATGAAATTGAAACACTGAAGTTTGGAAGGTGCATTCTATGGGAATTTATCATTATTCACCTCATTATCTAACTATTTCACATTACTTTAACATTTATCTACCTAATGACCTTCTCTTCCACACATAAAACATTTATTATCCCCTATGTAAATTCCATCCATGTTTCGTCTAACAATTTGTGCATAATGGAAGGCTCATTTTATTTTCTCCATGATTTTTAGATTTTTCTTTGAACTCCATCTTCCTTTTATTTTAAAAATCACGATATTGATACAAAAATTCACCCTCCTTTTACACTTTGATAGAAAATCAAACAACTTCTTCATAGATTCCAAATCCTCTTATTTCTAAGGCCTTTTAGAGACCAGGTTTCAGGCCACCAAATAATCAATAAATTTTTCTTTATAGTTAGATGATAATACCTGAAGAGTACCTAAAAATCATTATAAAATTTTCTTTTTAGGCACCGACTGATTTATCATCCTTCCATTTAATCTCTAGGAATTTATTTTCCATATTTGTAAGAATAATATGAGGAAATTACTTATTTAAAGATAATTTATTGAACTCATACCAACTTGTGGATTCAATTTCATCTTATTGCCTTGTATTCTTAATAACATTCCACCATTGATTCACATCACCTTCTAGATGGAAGACCACCAAAGTGACATTTTCATTATCTGAACACTAGGGAAAAGAAAATATATTTTCCATTGTATTAATCCATTACTCAATAACTAATGGGTCATCAGAACCACTGAATGAAGTTGATAATTTCCTTATAATGGACTCAACAGATCAATGTTCCATCATTTTTTTGATTGGATGTTACCATGATTTATAGATTACAAAATTTTTGTGATCATAGAAATGAGGTTTTAATTTCCATCTCCCATAACATTTGGTTTCTTTGGTGGACAATTATTTCATTTTTTATTTCATTCATCTTTAACATGGTTCTTTTAGGTTTCTTCCATTGACTAAAACAAAAAATCATAGAGTAAGAGAAAATTATCATAGTGGGTAACCACATAATCCTAGAAAACCACTTATAGGATGCATAAACCATGACACATTCCTTTTTAATCTATGAAACCACTGTTTTATACTAGTTCATTCATTGTCATTATCTATATAAATCCATCATGATGGTTCATAAAGAGTATATGAATTTCTAAAGAATATCCTCCAAGAGTGTCAAACCAGGTGTGTATTTAGGCATGTTGTCATGTACCTGTTTTTGATTTATTTTTCTCAATAAGGTGTGTTTGGGGTTGTTACTCCTATGTACATATTTTCCTGAGACACTTACACTTTTATTATCCAAATAAAATTATATTTCTAAGAAACCATTAATTCTATCCTTTACCAAAATTCATGAAAATTTTCATAAATATTTAATTATCTTTATATTTATCCTTAGATACAACCCTAGAAATATCCTTAGAAATACCCCTAGCTATCTCATTAAAGTTTTTCATCCTAGTTTTCAAATGTTGACTAAACCTTTCATTTTATACCAACTATAGAGGCCATGGATTAACATACATGGATATTATATCATTTTAGATGAATATTTATCATATTAAAAAATTACATGCCTAAGGACTGTAATAGATTAGTATATTTGTAAAATTGGAAACATAGTCTTCTAACATAGTGAAAGATATTAAACATCTCCCTTAAATGACTTCCCCTTCAGTTTGTCTACTTAAATTATTTCTTACAAACCTAGGGAAAAGAATCATAAGAAAGGGATGAGCTCAGATGATCAGTAAGGGTAAAAAAGGGAGATATATAATCATAACACGAGAATAATGGTATGATAACATGATCTTACCATTAGAAGATCATACCCTGCATATCAAAGATCCTAATTAAGAGTCGTGTAATAAATATTGAATGTTCTTATGATATTAATCATAAGGTAATAATGTTCATAATCCATGAGAAAATAACAAATGAATAATAAATAGAAATGTGACTTACACATAAGAAAATAAAATTCTATTTCTAGGATACCTACCAAGACCTTCATAACATGTTAGGATTGGGATAATCACCTATGTACTTACATCGGGCTTGGGATTCCCTACCATGTAACCTCGTACATCTAGATTGGTATTCCTTCCCATGTATCCTCTGGTTTCAATCTTGGGATTCCCTATCATGTAGCCTATTTTTTTGGTCTTGGGATGCCCTTCCAAGTACCCTCTTGTTTTGGGATTGGAATTCCCTCTTATTTTTGGGCTTGTCATTCCCTCCCATGTACCCTCTTATTTCGGGCTTGGGGAGCTCTCCCATATACCCTCTTGTTTCTTGCATTGGATACCCTCCCATGTAAACTTTCAGCTCATAAAATATTTATCATTAACCAAGTCATTATAGTGAGATATAGGTACCACCCTTCAAATAATTAAATCCTATATTCATGTGCGACAAGATAAACATCATTCATCATATCGTGACCCATAAAAAGAGTTGTGTTTTATAAACATCATATCATAACCCATTAAATGAAATGGGTATGATTAACACTTCATCACATAATAACCTATGAAAAATAAATAGGTTTCATAATCATTTCATCAAAGTATATCCTCTGAAAAGAAGTGGGTTCCAAAAACATATAACTCGTAAAAGAGAAACGTGTGTCATAAACATCATTCCATCAAAATATAAACCATTCAAGAAAGAATATTAATAGTATTCATGGATCATGTCCCCAATAAAGATTAAACTATATCAAAGGATTCCATCTTATATGGAGAAGGATATTTCATGATCACGTGGAACATTTCTTAGAGAAAATAATCTTTCCTTAAAAATAAGTCTTTAAAATATGAAACATTTTGAAAGTCCTTTTCATTAAAAACAAATTTTAAAAAACATATGAATGATGATTTTAAAAATAATTTAATACTATTCTTAAGAAAATATCCTTTACACTTTCAAAAAATATTTTGAAATCATAAAACATATTAAAAACCTTCCTCTTTGAAAATAAACTTGAAAACTTATAAAGGATTCTTTTAAAATAATTTAAAATAGTTTTCAAACATGAAAATTTCTGGAAAACCTTTTTCTTTGAAAAACACTTTGAATCAATTAATTTACATACTATTTGAAAAAAAAAATCTTTAAAAACTAACTTTGTTAACATTCAAAGGAGGCATCAAGGAAATGATGGTCATGATAGCAAGTAAATTTGTACATGCCAGACATTCCTTTTCCACTGTGAAAAGCTTAGAAAAGTACTATTATTATAAAATGAAAATAGTATTCCTTTTAAAACTATTTTTTTCATAAACTATGTAAAACATTGATAAAAGTTTCTTTTAAAAATCATAGTAAATCATATTTTTAAAACATTTTTAGAACATGGTTTTGGAAGAACACAAATTTCAAACTGCAAAGAGAAATAAAGTCATATTTTCTTAAAAACATTTTCAAAATTATTCTAAGTACAGAATATTGATAAACTAGTAACATTACTTTAATATATCATGAATAACCATTTGAGTGAAAAATTAACGAGATTTATTAAGTGATGGATTATAATATTTCATTAATGGAAGCATAATTGCAAGAAATCTCAATAAATGATGAGATTGTAACAATAAACTCTTACCACATTGGTAACATTAAATCATAATAACCACAAAGTAATAACATTAAATTAAAACTATAATATAATTAATATAAATAGATTCATAATATAATATTTAAATGGTAAGTACATATGCCTCATAGAAAGATATAGGTACATAACCTGACATGTGTCTCAAAGAAGAAAAATTGAGACAAAATTACTTTAATGATTTTGTAAATTTTGAACCATAAACCACATGAAATAGATATCATCAAATGGATATGTAATTACTAATAAATTTAAGTATAATTACTATATAATAAATTAATGGATAGTATAAACACGAAAAAAAATAAACAAGTGGTTAACATGGAATGTATCTCGCAGATATAAAAAGTGAGATGACAAAACCCTTACCTTAATTCTTGACTTTCATTGTATATTCTCAAACATACTATTCTTTGGGTAACACCTATTGGTTTTGAAAAAAGGGATTACCTGATTGGATTTATTCCTAAAGGGAGGATTCTAGGAAGAAGGTAGGGATTTTGGGAGAAGATTTGTGTATAGTTTGGATGAGCCAAATAGCTTGAAAGGTGTGAATAAGAGGGAGGGTTGAGTGTATTATTATAGTGGAGGAGGAGTTCCATTCTTAAATATTTTTGAAAAGGGAATTACACACACGTTTTTTCAATGTCAAGTGGCTAAAATAATTCTCTAAATCCAATAAAAATTAGGACAGGGTCTAGATATTAATATGCAATTATAACAACTCTCATCTTTATTACACACTTAAACATGATTTATTACCTAAAAACCTTCACTTTATACCACATAGAAGATCATGAGGTCTAGTGTATTTGGGGATTAGGAACATTAAATGACAACTTGGAATATAAAACACACCATCTATATTGAAAACTTCGTTTACATGACCACTACATTCCCTCATACTTAGCATTTAATGGGATAACCTGAAGACATGCATAAGAAAAGGTCAAGATATAAATCCCGGTATGGGAGTAAAAAATGAATAACATGAATAATAAAATACAAGTTAGTAAATAGTAATATCAATAGAGAATAAGAAAAACATGAACATAAACGCATGATATAACATGATTAACAGAACATGGAAATGCGACAACAACATTTAACATGATAACATGAGCCAATGATCATTGCACATAGAGCATGATTAAAACCTAATTTCACTTTAATTAGAAAGAGGAAACCCTTATTTAACTTGAAGTATCATGATACTAGTCTTTACCTAATGCATTTGAGCGCTATCAGGGTGCACCCTTCCTAATCAATACATTTTATGCGTAAATGTGCCACATGGATCATATAACACAAATTCATTAAACATAATAATTTATTAAACAATAAAGGACGGTTTAATTCATATGTGAAAAAATATATTCAATACGTAAATGTGCATAAAGGTGAATAACCTTGGTAGAATAATGTGCATGGTATTCACTACACAATGACTTTGGTTTGGAAAATCACAGTGCATTTTCGGCAGCATAACGGCATGACATGAGAATTCATAAAAATGGTTGATGAGGGAGAAAGGGGTGTCTCGTCACATTTAAATTAAATTTACAGTAAGTGTTCATATATGTACATGTCCCAATAATAGTAATGGAATTCATGATTCATAACACAAAATAATTACTTTAATATAAATGAGAAGAGAAAAATTCCTTACGAAATTTTGACATGGAAACAGGTGTACATGAAATGAACTAATGAGAGAGAAATATTTCTCTCATCAATTCAAATATAAGGATGGAATTATGGGGGAGGTGTGAAATCATACCCCCAATATTTTTATTTTAAAGATAAAGGATATAACAATATAAGGAAACTTGGACAGAATTTAGAATGAAAGAAATCTCTTACTTCGAAGTGTGATCCCAAAGGCTTTGGAGAGGCTTCATGGGAGTTTAGGGCACCTTGGGAGGATTATAGATATAAGAGGTAATGGGTTGGTCTATCTTTAAAGGATTTTAGTGAAGAGGAAGTGGTAGCTTGCATGTGTTTATATAGGAAAGGAGAGGGAATTCTTTATTTTTTTAGGATTTGGACCCTACACCTTAAACTAATCAAAAACAAAAACCATCGCATGGTTTTTCCCATGGTTTTTACCAAAGGGGGGGTGAAAAACAATATTTTATAAGTCCAATGTCCTAACTTCTTAAAATATTAGGCTTGCTTATGTGGAGGTGAGTCACACTCTCAAGGAAATCATTTTAAAAAGATAAATATTTTTATAAGTCTTGGAGGGTCCACTAAATCTTTGTAAAATATATCAAAAAAATATGAAATAACATTATTTTAATGGAAAAACATATATTGTCCAAACCTCTAATTTTTAGTATTTTATTACATCACTATTGGGTCATTATGATGTCATAAAACACGTTATATAATTAAATAGTATTGTATTTATAACTAAAAATTCAGATGTCCCAAAAAATTATAAAAAATTCACCATTGAATAATTCTGACATCCTGATTCCAAAAATAATATTCATTTTATATAAATAAATTTCTAAATATGTGAATTTTTTCTTTTAAAATAAAAACCGACCTTTATCGAAAATTCATGGGTTTTGACAAAAATAGATTTCAAACCTTAATAAAGATTGCAATTGTATTATAAAAATTATATGATCATTTATATTTAATAAAAATTAATTTATTTATAATATTTTATTTAAATATTATTTAATTCAAAAATCCATTAATTAATAAAAATAGATTTCTTAATTGAATATTAAATAAAAATAATATTAATGCTTTAAAAACTATTTACCAAGTAATAGTAATAAAATAAATGTATAATATTTATAAAAATAATGTACATAGTCATAGTGCTAGGGTATTGTTACATAACCCCTTAAAACACCCGCATAAGACGTTATGGTTAGGTTTGTGATGATGATAAACTCTTGGTGTGACTTGGATAACATTGCTCGAGTGGTAATCTATATCAACTTACACTTCTCTTGAAGGAGATTCTGCTCAAGCTTAACGTACTCAATCTTAGCTTGGGATTGGTCAAGGGCGAAGCCCAAAGACGCCACCTCCTTCTTGATCTCTGAAAAATTGGCTTCATATGGATAAATTCTACTGGATGAGGACATCACTTCATTTTTCTGAGTAAATTGGATTTGTTAAAGCCCTATATTTATACTAATCTTGTGATCACTGTTCAATGACTATATTAGAAACAGTAAAAACTCTTAATGGTATTTTAAAATCAAAAAAAATAAAACCAAGTAAGTTTATATGTTTTACACAACCATTTTACCTAATAATACATTTAAAGAGATCAAGAGAAACTTTCATTAATGAAATTTTGGGTCATTACAATCTTCCCCCCTTAATAAATTTCTGCCTTGAAATTTTCCTTTTCCCATACTAAAATAGATGTGGGTAACTCTACTTCATCACTTCCTCTGGTTCTCATGTTGCTTCTTCAAACTTTTTATTTCACCATAAAACCTTGACGAGGGGCGTTGTCTTATTTTGTTGAACCTTTTCCATACGATCTAATATCTTCACCGAATTTTATTCATAGGTTAGTTCATTCTCCAAGGGAACCACATCTGGATTGAGTACATATGATGGATCAGGTATGTACTTCCTTAAGAGTAATACATGGAACACATAATGTTCTTGATATAGGTTTGGTGGAAGTGCAAGTCGATAGGCCACTGATCCAATGTGATCAAGGATCTCAAAAGAGCCTATGTACCTTGGACTAAGCTTTCTCTTCTTCCCAAATCTCATAACTCTCTTCCATGGTGATATGCGCAGGAATACCATGTCTCCAACATCAAACTCTAGTTCTCGTTGATGATTATCAACATAACTTTTTTTTTGACTCTGAGAACATTAAATTTTCTACTGGATGGTCTTAACCTTCTCCACCATTTCTTCGACAATTTATGGACCTAGGAGTTTTCTCTCCCCATCTTTATCCCAACTTGTCGATGTTCTACACCTATTACCATACCGGGCTTCCTAAAGAGCCATTTGGATGCTTGAGTAGAATCTATTGTTATAAGAGAACTCAACCAGAGGAAGATGTTGATCCCATCCTCCTTTGAAGTCCATTGAGCAAGATCTCAACAAGTTCTCAAGTGTTTGGATATTCTGCTAAAATTTTCCATTAGTTTGAGGATGATAAGCCGTACTAAAGTTCATCTTAGTATTCAGAGCATGTTGAAGACTCTTATAAAACATAGAGGTGAATCTTGGATCTTGATCAGATATAATCGATAGTGGTACTCCATGCAGCCTTACCACATCTCTGATATATATCTGTGCCAGTTGATCTAATGATAAATCCTCATTAATTGCGATTAAGTGTGCAGTCTTTGTAAGATGATCCACAACAACCCAAATAGTTTTGTTTCCTTTGTATGTCTTTGGAATTCTAGTGACAAAGTCCATAGTGATGTTCTCCCATTTTCATGCTGGTATGGTTAATGGTTGCATCATCCCCTTTGACTTTTTCCTCTCATCCTTCACTTTCTGACATACCAGACACTTTGATGTATACTCAGTGATATTCTTCTTCATGTTATCCCACCAATAATGTTCTTCGAGATATCGATACATCTTTGTGTTTCTTGGGTGGATTAAGAAATTTGAACTATGTGCATCATCAAAATTTTCCTTCTTCAGCTCCAGACCTGATGGAACACATAGTTTTTTCCTAAATCACCCATTTCCTTATTCATTGACATTGAACTCCAAGGATTTTACTTTTCCACTAGTTTCCACTTCCTTCTAGATTCCAACACAATACTTTTTAGCATCCTTTAACCTTCCCAAAAGCGACATTTGAGAAATCATTTGTGAAAGTATTGAGGATTTTCCCTTCTTTATGATTCTCATTTCCATCTTCATAAAATCTAAGAAGATTCGATCCTTTTAAATTCTCATTAATGATATAATTACTAGGTCCTTTATAATTAGAGCATATTCCACCTTGTCGTCTTTCCCAGGGTGGTAATGGGTTGAGTATTCATAGTATTTGGTCATATCTAACCTTATTTGTTCGCACATATTCAAATCTTTCTGTGTGAATATATACTTGATGATTTTGTGATCGGTATATATTTCACACTTCTCCCCAAAGAGATAATGTCACAAAATATTTAAAGGGAAGATCATCGTAGACAACTCCAGATCATGTGTTGGATAGTTTTTCTCATGAAATTTAAATTCCCTTGAAGTATAGTCAATTGATTTTTCATTCTTCATCAACACACAACCCAAGAACTTCTTTGAAGAATCACTAAATACCATAAAAAGTTCTCCGCTTATATGTAATGTGAGCACATGCATAGTGATAAGCCTACTTTTCTACTCCATGAAGCTCTCTTCACATTCCTCACTCCAAGAAAACTTGACTTAATTCCGAGTTAGCTTGGTAAGAGGGTTTGACAATCGTGAGAAATTTCTCACGAATCAATGATAATATACAACTAACTCTAAGTAGCTACGGATATTCTTCACTGATGTTGGCCTCAGCCATCCCTCTATTGCAGCTATCTTAGAAATATCCACATATATCCCATTTCTTGTGATGATATGACCCAATAATGATACCTCCTTCAACCATAACCCACACTTTCTCTACTTTTCATAGAGATTCTTCATTCGCAAGGTCTCTTGTACAGTTTATAGATGCTCTTTATGCTCCTCCTTGGTTTTGGAGTGTATTATAATATCATCTATAAAGACTACCAAAAATTTGTTAACGTAATCTCTTAAGACTCTATTCATCAATCCGAAGAATATTTCTAGAGTATTAGTGATTCCGAAAGGCATTACTATGAATTCATAGTTCCCTTATCTTGTACAAAAAAACTCTGGGGGATATCTTCCTTATTCACCCTTACTTGATAATATCCCCACTGCAGATCCACCATGGAGAGGTATTGTGCTCCATGTAGCTGATCAAACTAGTCATCAATTTGGGGAAGAGGATACTTGTTCTTTATCATGATTTTTTTAGCTAACGATAATCAATGCAAAGTCACATTGACCCATTCTTCTTCTTGACGAAGAGGACCGGTGCACCCCAAGGTGATGCACTTGGGCATATAAACCCTTTATCCAGATTCTCTTGTAGTTGTTTATTCAGATCCTCAAGCTCCACATTATTCATTATATATATATTATTTGATATTGAAAACACCCTAGGTATAAGATCAATTGAGAATTCAAAATCTCTTCTAGGTGGAAGACATGGAAATTTTTCAGGGAACACATCTGCGGATTCCCTCAGATTAGGCATGTCTTCAAGGATGGTTGCTTCTTTGGACTCAATCATCTGAGAAATATTTGTGTGATAATAGGGAAGTAATATCTACTCTTGAGATGATGGAGATAAATAAGATTCATCCTCTTCCTTTAACTTTTACAGAATCATGGGTCGATTCTCCATATGGAAAGTGATTTCCCTCTCATGACAATTTATTGTGGTTCTATATAAGGAAATCCAGTCCATGCCAATAATTGCATCAAATTCTACCAGACAGAGTATGAAGAGGTTCTCTAGGAAGTTCAATCCACAAATTATGACAGGGGAGGAGTTAAATTCATAGGATGAAATTATTGCTCCATTTTCCGTACTCAACGACATCTTTACTTCCATGATTTTTGGTAGTTTTGGGATTACTGTACTAAACTTTTGGGATATAAAATAATGCATAGAACCAGAATCAAAAAGTATGTTTGCTATTATAGAATTAATAACTAGAATACCTATATCAAATTTTTTTTCGGGGTTCAATTTGGTGGTAGTGATGGAATAAGCTCTCCCTTCCTTCCTTGGATGTTTTTGGTTGCCTAAATAAACCCTTGGCTTAGGGAACTGATTTACAAAGTACCCTGGTTCGTTGTAGTTAAAGCAATGAACAATGCGTTAAGGTTCAAGTGTATTATTTCACTCTTTTGTCACATCCTTGTGGTTTTCTTAATGATAGTTAATAGCCATGTGACATTCTCTTCTACACCTAAATCATTTCCTCGTCCCCTTCAAGTAGTTTCTAGGGTTCTTCTTTCATCACCTTTGGAAAGTGGGGAGATGGATTTTCGTAGCACCTTAGGATTTATCCCTCGGACTGCCAGAATTTAAGTCCACCTTATTCTTCTTATCCCCATGATACCCCTAATATTCACCAGTCTATATTTTGACTTTGAGGTCACATCAGACAATTTTTTCATAGCTATCGAAATCACGGATCGCTAGAGATTTATGTAGGCTATGTTTTAGCCCACCAAATAAGTGGTCAACCTTGCATTCAAGAGTAACGACAAAGCTAAAGTCATATCATACATTCCCTGTAAAGTTATACACATATTCTTCGATGGATTCGTCGTCTTTTTTCATGAGGGCTGTGTAGTCCCTTTCAATCTTATGTAGGAGGGTGCATGGAAAATATTTATCGAAAAAATATCTTCTGGAAATCCTTCCATTCCAACGATTTGATCTCCTCCTTAGGCTTCATATTTTTTTATCAATTTCCACCATTGATTAGCTTCAACATACATACAAGAAGTATCTATAAGATTCTTCTATTGTTTATAACATTGAAGTATGGAGAAGATATTTTCAATGGAGTTGATCCATTGTTTAGTAATTGAGGGATCTTATTACCCATTAAAAGTAGGAGGCCTTTGTCTCATGAAGTTATCGATTGTGACTTGTTATTTCTTATGGGGGTTTGAAAATTCCTCTTAACCCAAGCTTCTTTTCAAAACATGAGTTAACTGAGAGAGTATCATGACAAAGTTTTTGATTCTCGTTCCCATTGGATTGGACATCTCTTTAGAAAAATCTCCACTTTGATATTTGCATCGGTTGTTAGCCAAGTCCTCCTATTACTAGCCATTGGATGAAATAAATGAAATGTTTGGGGTAACTCATAAACGGGAATCCAAAGATAAAAAATGGATAACTTATAAATTACATTTATTTCCTTAACTTATGAATTTATAGGCTTCAATCTATGTTATCTATGATCTAATTCCCAATGTATATTATTAGGGGAATTTTTCCCCCCAACAATGGTTCATACTAATCTTGTGAATTTACCAAAGCATATGACCTGGGAGTTTCATAACAAAGAGTGTAGTAAGGCCCGTTTTCATGCACTAGTTCCCGTTAAAGTATAGCTCAAAGCGGTGTTTTTGGGTTTTACCACTAGGATAAATCTATGCCAGAGCTGCCTCTACCTGCTCGTATCTATATAGGGATATATTATCATGATAAATGACTTTCAAAAAAGTCACCAAAATTTATGGATTTTTTTATTATACTAAGTATTTTCCTTAAGGCTTTCACTAGTAGTTTATAATCTAATCCAAAAAATAACTAAACTTATCCCTTCATATCAACAATATCAACCCTTATCTTTATTACACACTTAAACATGATTTATTACATAAAAACCTTCACTTGATACAACATATAAGATCAATAGTTCTAGTGTATTTGGTGCTTAGGAACTGTACATAACAACTTATAACATAAAACACGACATTTTTATTGAAAACTTCCTTTATATGACCACTACATTCCCTCGTACTTAGCATTGCCTGGGAAAACTTGAGGACATGGATAAGAAAAGGGTGATATATACAGCCCAGTAAGGGATTAAACAATTAATAACATGAAGAATACAATACATTTTATAAAATCTTAATATCAATAGAGTATAAGATAAACATGAACATAAAGGCATGATATAACATGATTAACATTACATGAAAATGTGGCAACAAAATTTAACATGATAGAATGAGCCATGGATCATTGAACATGGAGCATGAGTAAAACTTCATTGAACATGAATTATAATGAGTAACCCCTCATTTCACTTGATGTATCATGATACTAATCTTTACCTAATGCATTAGAGCACTATTAGGGCATACCCTTCTTAATCATTACATTTCATGATTAAATGTGCCACATGGACCACATAACATGGATTCATTAAACATCACCATTTATTACATGATAAAGGAATGAGGAATTAATGCATGAAAAAATATAATCAATACGTAAACGTTCATAAAGGTGAATACCCTTGATAGAGAAACAGGCATGGTATTCACTACACAAAGACTTCAGTTTGGAAAATAATGGCACAATTTCGGCAACATAACAATGTGACATAAGAATTCTTAAAAATGGTTGATGAGAGAGAAAGGGGTGTTTCATCATATGTAAATTAAATGGACAGTACGGAAGTCATATTTGTACATGTACCAACAATAGTAATGGAATTTAGATTCATAACTCCAAAGAATTTCATTAATGTAAATGAGGAGAGATAAATTCCATTCGGAATTTTAGCATTGTAACGGGTGTACATGAGAGGCACTAATGATAGAGAAATAAGTCTCTCATCAATTAAACCATAATGAGGGAAGTATGGGGGAGGTAAAAAATCATACCCCAACACTTTTAATTGAAAGAAAAAAGGATATGACAATATAAAGAAACTTGGATAAAATTTAGAAAGGAAGAAATCCCTTACTTGGAAGTGTGATACCAAAGGATTGAGAGAGGCTTGAGAGAGGATTATTGAGAGATTAGGGAACCTAGGGAGGATTATAGATAAAGTAGAGAAGGTTTTGTTTGAGCTCCAAAGGAATTTAGTGAAGAGGAAGTGGGAGCATGGGTGGGTTTATATAGGAAATGAGAGGGAATTCTATATTATTTAAGATTTGGACCCTACACCTTAAACTAAAAAAACCACAAAGCATCCCATGGTTTTTGCCAATGGTTTTTGATGGGGGGTGAAAAACAATATTTTATAATTCCAATGGCCAAAATTCTTAGAATATTAGGCATGCTTATGTGGAGGTGAGTCACACTCTCAGAGAAATCATTTTAAAAAGATAAAAAGTTTTATAAGTCTTGGAGGGTCCACTACAGATTTGTAAAATAAATAAAAAAAATAAAATCACATTATATTAATATTAAAACATATATTGGATGAAATTATCATTTATAGTATCTTATTACATCATTATTGGGTCATTATGATGTCATAAAACATGTCCTATAATTAAACAATATTTAAATTTTAATCAAAAATTCGACTGTCTCAGAAAATTTTGAAAAATTCACCATTGCATAATTTCGACATCCTGATTCCAAAAATAATATTCATTTTTTCTAAATAATTTTATAAATATGTGAATTTTCAATTTTAAAGTAAAAACTGAAAATTATAAAAAATTCACGGGTTTTGACAAAAAAATCAATCAAACTTTAATGAAAATTTCAATTGTATTATCAAAATTATGCGTTCATTTATATTTAATAAAAATTAATTTAATAATAATATTTTATTAAAATATTTTTGAATTCAAAAATCCATTAATTAATCAAAATGTATTTCTTAATTGAATATCAACTAAAAATACTATTTTTTCTTTAAAAACTATTTATAAAGTAACAATAATAAAATGAATGTATAATATTTATAAAAATAAAGTACCTAGACATAGTGATAATGTCTTATTACATAACCCCTTGAAACACCCACATAAGACCTTAGGGTAAGGCGTGCTATGGTGACAGACTCTTAGGGTGGCTTAGATAATATCACTTAAGTGATAATCTTTATCAACTTCCACTTCTCTCATAGGTGGTTACGCTCAAGCTTTACGTACTCAAACTCGGCTTTGTCTTGGTCAAGTGTGAAGCCCAAAGATACTGCCTCCTTCCCAAGCTTCGAAAAATGGGCTTCGTATGAAGAAATTCAATTATATGAGGACATCACTTCCTTTTTCTGAGTAAATTGGATTTGTTAAAGCACTATATTTATACTAATCATGTGATCATTGTTGGACTACTGTATTAGCAACAGTAACAATTCTTAATGGTATTTTGAAATTTAAAAACATAAAACCAAGGAAGTACAAATTATTTACATAACCATTTTACATAATAATAAATTTAAATAGATCAAGATGAATTTTAATTAATGAAAGTTTGGTTCGTTATAGTAATGGATTTTAGAAAAGTTTATAGGTCATTTTGGGACTTAAATTTAAGGTTTAGTTCGTTGTTAAGATAATTTTTCTCTTAATAATTGTAGTTAATCATAATCACTTTCACTAATATATTTTTATAAAAAACTATTTCAACATTATTATAAATGATAAATTATTTTTATTTAAAATATAAAATCAATTTTTTCAAGTTGAAAACATAGAAGAGGGAGAAATTAATTTAAATAAAATCTTGCAGATGAGACGACAAAGAGAGTTTTTAAAGTAAAAACATTAAAAAGTTTGAAATTTTTTTTTTTCAATTTTCAATGTAAAATTGATTCTAGTGAAATAAATTAAATTAATGTATCAAAATTTATAAAATTATTCTTTAAAACAAAATTAAGACAAAATTTAACTATATAAATAAATTAAATGAAAAATAATTTTTGAATTAAAATTTTTTGTTTTTCAATATTCATCAAAAAATTAAACTTCTCTGAAAAATACAAAAAAATTAACCAAAGTGAATTTTGACATTACACTTTAAAAAATAATATTTATTTTTTCAATTAAAAATCATAATAGTGTCAAAAATCAGATTTAAAATGGGCTCTCCCTTAAAAGGTGGTAAAATTACCTTCTAGAAAAAATACATCTTTTATTCATATTACGAGGTTTATTCTTACATAATACCTATAAAATCTATTGTATGAGTATCAAAAAAAGATTGAATATATAATATATAAATTTTATTGAAAATATTAATCAAAAGTTGTTTGTTTATTTTATTTAGATAAAATTGTGTTTTTACATAGAAAAATAGTTTTATTAGAAAAGCAATTTCTTTACTTTCAAATAATTATTACATTAACTTATACTAATTAATAAAAAAATGTTTCATTTTATATAATGTTTTAAATAATATTTTCAGAATTTAGTTAATCTTATTCGTAAATTCCATTACAACGACTAGGTGGTAGCTGTAACAATATTTTAATAATAATATTAATAGTATATTTTAGTTTGATAAAACTCAGCCATGTGTATAAGAAAAGATATCAAAGGGACTCTACATTGTGTGTAATACAACCTAAACATAGTGTTCACTGTACCAAAAGCTAATCTATGTGTTCCTTGTAGTGCACACTTCACTTGGTGTTGCATGAAACGAAATCCAAAATTAGTTATTTCATATAACATAAGCTATATTTAATATTGTGTGTAATGAGAAATAAAAAAAAGATTTAATTTTTTCAAAAAATATATTTCAAAAACTCCCTGTGTGTTATAATTATGGTGATAAATATTAAAGGTTCCAATGTATCTAGTACATAAATCCCACTTCTTCTTAAAAATCACAACTCTCTTACCCAGAGATATATGAAGGAACACTTTTTATCC
Organism: Viscum album; assembly: GCA_963277665.1. Lineage (NCBI taxonomy): Eukaryota > Viridiplantae > Streptophyta > Magnoliopsida > Santalales > Viscaceae > Viscum > Viscum album. Next base: position 1,542,011,269 of record OY728153.1, on the reverse strand, counting down.
AACCCTAATCTATAGGTATCATAAAGAATTTTAAACATAGCTCTTCTATCAACTCCGTGCATCCTTGATGCATGGCTGAATGTACATAAACTCCTCTTCCATTTCTTCAATGAGTTTAAGTCCCAAGAAGTTTTGTTCACCAACTTCAACCTGACATATTAAAGTTATGAATTTATTTTGATAGGTTGGATTTTTCAGGATCCATATAAAGTATTGAGTGGAATCTTTTATTTTAGGAGAACATTGCTAGAGGAAAATGTTTCTCCCATCTTCCTTTAAAGTTTATAGAGAAAGCTCTCAGCATATCCTAAAGTGTCTAGATTGTCTGTGAGCCATTATTTTGGGGGTGATAGTTCATACTAATGTTCAAATCTATGTTCAAGTAATGATGAATATATATCTTTATCATTGAGGCCAACCTTGGGTATATATCAAATATAATTCATTATGCTATTCCATATAGCCTAACCACTTCTCTGATGTATATTATTGCAAGTTGGTCGAGTTAAAACTCCTCATACATATAAATGAATTAAAATATCTTAATGAGATGGTACACTAAAACTAATATGGAATTATTCCCTTTATACTTCTCTAGAATACCCATGAAAAAAATACAAAGTGGTTTTCTCCAATTTCTATTTAAGTATAAGAAATAGTTACATCATCCCCTTAGATTATTTCCTTTTTCCCTTCACTTGCTAGCATAACCATGAATTTAATGTATATTTAGAAATATATTTCTTTATATTTTCCCACCATTAGTGATATATGTTATCTATATACATCATTGTGATTCCTAGATGGATAGAGAATGTTGAGTTATGAGCCTCAATCAATAACTCATTATTTATTTTAGGACATAATGGAATGCATATTTGTGCCCCAAATATCACAACTACTTCATCAATGTTGAACTTTTTGGTTTTCCTATTTCCTATAGTATCAAAAATATTCTATATCTCAACATCATTAATTTGAGCCTTTTTAATTTGTTCTATAATAGATGGTTTAGTGATCACATGGACAATGTAGGAAGTAGTTCCTTTTTTTATTATTCCCATGTCAATACATTACATGTAGAAGAAGACTGGATCATTATAAATACTCAAATTTGATAGGTTGGATGTTCTTTTTTACTTAGAGAATATGAATTTTTTCCTTTCTTATATAAAAATGGATTGAGTTCTCATAATCAATGTTCATCATTAACCAACATATTTGGAACATACTTAGTTCTTTCTATATGAATAAATATTTCAAGCTCTTATAACATATTTATATGTCACACTTCTCTTGATAGAGATAGTTCCTTTAAATATTCAATATTAAGATTATTTTGGCTAGATCCAGATCATATTTTAGATAATTTTTCTCCTGAAAAATAAAATTTCCTAAGAAATAGGCTTTAACCTCATCATTTTTTGTTAGTAGACAACCCAATTCATTCTTTGAAGGATCACTATAGTTCAAAAATCATTACCCACACGTCGGTAGTGTAAGTATAGGTGAATTAATTAGATGCTTCTTTAACTCCATGAATATTTATCCACATTCATCATTCCAAATAAATTTTACAATATTAAAATTAATCTATTTTAGTGGGTTTCACAATATTATAGAAGTTTCTAAAAAAAATTGTTAGTACATAGCCAATATGAGGAAACATTGGATCTATATTATGGTACCAGTATGGACCATTACTCAATCATCTATGTCATTATTGGATACTTATATATCTATTTTATTGTGATAAAAAACCCCAATAATGTTTCTTTCTCTATAAAAAACACACATTTACTATACATTAGATATAATTAATATTTTATTGGAATATTTAGTAAAGTACTCAAATGATCCTCATGTTCTTCCTTGGTTTTTTGAGTATATGAGAATATCATCTTTAAATACTACCCTAAATTTTCCTAGGTATCTAAAATTACTATATTTATTAAGTCCATGAAAATTTCCATTGAATAATTAGTCTGAATGATATAAATATGAAATCATATTGTCCATAACTTGTATGGAAGGTTGCAATGATAATATCCTCATTCATTAACTTTAATTTATGATATTAGGATAAATGCGCCCCACATAGAAAATTAATTATCTACATGAAACTAATTGAAAAATTAATCACTCTTTTGTAGGGTCAATTATTCTTTATCATGATCTTTTTGAGCTTATAATAATCAATGAAGACATATATTTACCTGTTCTTCTTCTTAATAAAGATAACCCCATGGTGAATCAATTAGAGATACAAAACCGTTTTCTATATTCTCTTGAATTGCCTTATTCTATTATTTAAGTTCACTAGGGGCCATTATATATTGACTCTTGGATATGAGAAGATATTTGGGAATAATTTCAATTGAAAACTCAATGTCTCGGTTGAAAGAAATTGAAAATATTGCTTTGGGTAATACATCGTAATGTTACCTTATAATAGGATTTAATTTAAGGGTGATCCTATCCTTTATCACAATCATTTAATCTTGATATGATTTCTTATAAGGCAGTGATGTCGCTTCTTATGAAAAAAAATTCAAATGAGATTCATCATACTTGTTACATTTTCATATAATCAGATGATGATTTTGGATATAGAAATTTAATTCCTTCTCCCTATAGTTGATGTTGTCTTCCTATAATGATAATGGACCCTTGCCATCATTAAATTATAATAAAGGTTGTTTGACTAGGTTTTCTGGGAAATTCATCCAAAATATGTTAATTGAGGAATATTTATATACCCACAATGAAATAATTGTACCACTTGATGTTTGAACTCAAAAATCATCCTCAGTTTATTGAGGTGGGGTTTAGATAGGTCTACTACATTTTTATTATAATAATCATTTTGTAGAAATAGAATAAAATAAGAAATTTCATATTCATAAATAAATAAAAACTATATATTTCCCCAGTATGTTTTCATGATCTACCTCAAAACTAGTTCTAGATTAATCCCACCCTTTCTCTATTGGCCCTGGAGGTTTTTTTCAGTAGTTTTCTTCGATGACCATTATATTAGTTCAATGAATTGTTTTGTATCCATGTTTTATATAGTTCATACGATGGAAAAAAATTAAATAATTATTGGATCCTTCTTATCTTCAATTGTATTGTTTTTCCTCTTCAACACCCTTTTAAATTATTTAGCTATATTCCACTCACTTTCATGATTATAAAATCACATTTTCACTTGAGTTAGTTTCTAAAATGTTTCTTACCATTTATATGACACATGGAAAATTTTATTTTCTACCACTCATGATATTTATTCAATGATCATCTAGAATTAAACTTCATTCTTCTCTTTGTAATCTCAATCTTCTCAAGAATACTGAGAATCACCAATATCCATAACAATTTTAAGGATACATAAATAAATTTTGTTCTAGCTATCAAAGTCTAAAATTTCAAAAAATTATCAAGGTTATGACCTTAGTATATTAAAGAAGTGGTCAATATTACTTTTAGGGTCATTGGAAAATACTGAGGTGTACTATAAAATCATTTTAATGTTTTATATATAATAAATAATATATTTTCCCTTATTTTTATTCAGTTTAAGGAACACCCTATAAATATTAATCTGGTGAGTGTGAGGAAAATATTTATTGAAATACAATTTATTGAATTCATCCCACTCCATTGATTCAATTTCTTCATTGGGTTTTATTTTATTGATTAGTTTCAACCACTGATCATCTTCTGCCTCTAAGTGATAAAGTTACAATGTAAAATTCAAAATCTTAGAGCATTAGAGGAAAAATAATATATTCTCAATGGAATCAATTAATCCTCAACCAGGGGACCAAAAGATCTATAAAATTTTTTAGGCCTTTGAAATATAAAGGAATAAACCCTAGATTTTTCTTTCATAAGGGAAGGAGGGTTATCCACATGATCCAAGTTATTATTCATAACTCAATTCAATTATGCACATATCGTTACAAGGTTCTCAAATACCACACCTATAATATTTGATATTTTATTTGGGTATCCATAAAATTGTGCCTCACATTAAATTTTTTGTATAATTACTTTTATTCCTTATTATTAACATAAATAAAGGAATTTTAAGGATTATAATACATAAATTAATAATAATTGAAAATTAAAACTTTTATTATCGAAGTAATTACTCGTAAATTACATGTATACCCTAACTTATGAATTTATGGGTTTAAATTTAAGTTATCAAATGAAATTTTCTTATCAGTTTTTTTTTCAAACCATGTTATATATATATATATATTAAAATCCTTAATTATTATTTGTAAAGATTATGTCAATCAATTAAGGCATATCCCTAAGGAGTGATTCCAGGTGTGCTTCTTGGCCTTTTTTTATAATAAGTGAAAATTGAGTTTATAAAAAAACTTTTTTCAATGTTATTACTCTTAGGTTCTTCAGATTTAGACCCAACATCCACAAGTAATATCTAGATAATAATTTCATTACAAAGAAACCACACACACAATAGTTTTTCAATATTTAAAATTCTTTCTTTTACATTGAAATATTCGTAGGGTTTTCTCTAATTTTTCCTGGTGATAATAATAAAATAATATCTGGACCTTGATATGATAACAACTATAGAAATTTTAACCTCATATATATTTTAATAAATTAATTTTAATAGAAAAATTAATAAAAAACATCTTAAAAATGTATAGGGCTAGTAGATTTGAGAGATTTAATACATATTACATCAAATTTTAAAAAGCTACATCATCATTATTTTGATCAACAAAAAGTGATGATATGTTACTTTGTTCTTTTATTACTTAAATATAAAACTTGTGGATATACATAAAGAAATAAGTGAGCTATAAATTCATGTAAGGGATACAATCATGTTTTTTTTGTATAAAACCCTCATCTTTAAACTATACAATTAATACTTTTCCAAAGGGAGTACCAGAAAGAATAGAGTGAAGGATCATATTTCACAAAATAATGTATATCATAAATAAAATTATATCATGACATAATTAAATCATATAAATGTTATAATAACATAAAACATAACATCATAAGAAAATGTTGAGACTCACTACCGAGTAGTGTGTTGGGACAACTCCTTATGCACCAGACATGGAATATCATGAGATGAAACCATTACCTAATTCATTGGGGATATTCATAATTTTGGTCCCAAACATAACATTAATAACATATACATTCATATATATTCAACATAAGGAAATAAAACATAATTCTCCAATATAAGAAAAACCCATGAGATATAAATGGCTTACGTAATATTATCTCAATGTATAACCAAAGTCTATTTAATAAAATTTTCCGTGTGAAGAAGGAATTAATTATTTTAAATTTTAATATTTTAATAAATAATATTATGTATCAAATATTGATTTCATGTTAATAAAATTTCATTATAAAATGTGGATAAGATAATATAAATATTAATCTCTTAAATATTGTTTTAATAAATGTGTAAGGAATCCTATTAAGATTGAAAGAACATAATGTTTACAACAAAAATAGTAATTTAACAAAATGGTTATACATAGAATATTGATTTTTTTTAAAATATATAATATTAAAAAAAATTATAGGGTGGTATATGAAATGATGTGAAAAAAAGAGAAGTACCCTTTAATCGAGTTTTCTTAAAGAAAGAAATCATGAAGGGAACCTCAAAAGCTGTGGTTTCACCAGAAAATAATTGGAATATATACTAGTTATTTTTTAAGTAACTTATATACAATATATAGATGAATTATATGATAATAAGATAGATAAGATAAAAATTTAAGTATAGAAATAACGAAACTCAAAAAGTAAAGGGGGTGATACTGAAAATCCTTCACCTTAAGTCCTGACTCACATGGTAAATACATATAGATTTCTTAATAATAAAATTATGTTCATTAAATAGTTTCTTGTAATAAATTTTCTATAATAACTCTTTATTTTATGTTAAATTATTATTATACATCCCTCATTTATTACATGGTCTTTTTCTCATATTATCCACTTGATGATTTTTGGCCAACTCCTCGAAATTTTCTTTGGTATTCTGATCATGGTAAAAATTATATTCCAATTGTTATATAATATCCAAAATTATAGAGGTTTTGATTATTTATCATTCAATTAGGTGAAATTTTATATAGTATAGTATAGGGCCCAAAATCGTTCCACAATTTTACAAGTGACCTGGTTAACTTTATTTTTTTATTGTTAAAATTACCATCATCATTTTTTTGTTAATATAATTTATGAAATTATTAAATGTTATTTAAATAATGTTAATAGTTTCATAAATATAATATTTATTCATTACATTAATTTTTAAAACCATACCTATAAGCTGGTGATAAAAAGGAGACACATCACCCATGGATGTGTAAACCCACCATATATGGGATATGGTTTCATTTTTAAATTAGAGAGAGCGAGAGTAGGATAATCGATATTCCCCTGACATAATAACATTTTAGTATTCATATGATACCGATTTCATTACATCATTATGTATTGAAGAATTTTAGAGTAGGTATAAGAATAAATAAATTTAAAATAACTTAGTTAAGACTATTATAATAACATAATATATCCTCGATTTGACCACTCTTTAAGACTATATAGATTGTTTTTTTGGTGAGACAAGAACCTCTAAGATTTGGAAAAGAGAGCTAGGGAGTAATTTTGGGGGAGAATAGTTGAAAAATATTCATATGGGTTGAGGAGAAGTGGTGTGGTGAATGGGGTATTTATAATGGGAGAAGGGGGGGTTTTAGAATAAATGACGTTGAATATTTAGTCATTTAGGATATTTTCAATGAATAATATTGATTTAAAAAAAATTATTTCATTTTTATCAAATTATTGATAATTATTTTACATTTAGTGGAATCAAAAATAGAATCAAACTTTTAAACCACTCAATTAAATTGAAATAACCATAAATAGGTTTTTATTAGAATAAAATATAATTAGGGTTAAAAATTTTAATATATAGGTTTTTAAATACAATTTAATTTTTTAAAATTAATTATTTTACTCATTAAATATATTTTTGGTTTAGAATTTTTTTTATAAATTATTATATCATAATAATATCATGATGATGTCAAAAAAGTAACAATTTTCACAAAAACTATATTTTATAGTATTAACTAAAAAATCCAAATTTAAAAAAAAAACTAAAAATCACACTAAGTAAAATTTCTAAGAGATGAATCATAAAATGAAATTTATCTTATTATAATAAATATATTATAATTAAAAATGTTATTTTATGACACAAACAATACAGAACTTTATGACGCGATCAAATTCCTCGCAATTAGAAAAATTATTTACAATTGTATAGAAATATATTATCACTGAAATAAAAATATATAGAACCATTTTAAATAAATAAAAATTTATTTCATATTTTTAAATTTATCATAAATTTTTTTATCAAAAAATTATAAATATATATTATTATAAAAATATAATTTTTATTTTCTTGAATCAAATGTTTGTTTTACCATTTTTTACACTTTTATTTAATTAATTTATGATATAAATTTCATATACGTAAAGTTAATAAATTCAACATGTTACATAATATATTCCTAAATATGATACTTATGTTAATTATAAATGCAAAGACTATTTTTAAAATTTAGGGTCATTTAACTCATAGAATAGATGGTTACAAATTTCTTGCATCACACTACTGCCTAGACCATTCGATATACCTAATGAAATGACACTCAACCCATCCATATAAATCACCCTCACCATGTATTTTATATAAAAACACACATATCCAATCATCGTATCTGTCTTTAATGATCTGTTTTTCCCATAAACACAACTAATCCTCCTTGTGGATGATGTGGCCACTTGGCTAGTCATTCAATCTTAATGATTGAATTAACCATGTTATTTCTAAGAACATAATAAAATAAATTATCCCTTATGGATAAGTGAAATGAATATAACCATCCACAACAAATTTAAAAGCATTCAGTTCCTCATCGCCTCCTCACTAGAATCTTACTACACCACTATTAACTATTACTGTTGGATATCAACTGTCACAGTGTGCCATCATGAACATCATTAAATTACTCTGAATTAAATGGGATATTAGATATTAACCCCAATATAATTCAAAATAATATCTTAGTTTCCCAAAATTTAAATACCATAACCCCTAATTCTAGAGATATGGTAAAAGAGTCATGAATTTATATCTATGTTTTCTCATAATCAACAACTCTATTTTGAATTATTTTAAATGTTTCATATTTATATCAATGATAAATTTCTAACATGGTATATAAGGATCAATGAATTGAACAAATAGAAATTTTATTAATTTTTTTTTAAAAAATCCCTTTGTAATCTCCCACTATGTTTCTTTGACATTTGATAGTCAAATTTAATAAAATACATTAGAAGTAGATTGATCATGAATTAGAGTATAAAACACATGAATTTAATCTTGGATTATTATGGATAATATATAAAATTATAAGAGATAAATCTTCATAAATAAAATGGGTGTTGTCACAAATATACATACCCACATGCACAATTCTGGAAATCCCCCGACAATGAAATCCTATTTTTTGGTGACTCCTCCATTACATTTTAGTTTCATACATCCTAAAAATCTAGATCCACCATAAAAAGTATCAAAAAAATGTTTTAATACAGGCTACTATACTGAGAGAGATAAAATGATTTATTGATTAAATAATTCTATAAAAATCACTTCAGCACCACTATGCAAAAATTTGACTATGCTTGAAAATTATGTAACTAATACCCTAGGGTAAACACCACATTTTAAAATAAATTGAATATTATTTTTCCTATCTAATTCCTTATTCTTGATAAATTACCTTTTTTATTTTTTTAATCAAAAAAATAATACTTTTACTAAAATACAAATGTGTTGATCAAACCATGCCACAAAATCAATTAATTTGAGTCAAATGGGTGAAAATTTATTTAAAAATAAAGATTATAGTGTTGAATTGTCTTCATATAAAAGGGAATAATCAGGTGAAAATCAACACCATTATAACCTCCCCACATTTAAGCATTTTTTTCTATAAACAAAAATAATCATAAACATCCTGAACAATGCATTTATCAATATTTCATTATGGAATAAAGAATCCAACATATAACTGATAACCAATAAATGGAAGAAATGATATGAAAATTTTACAATTAGGTCCTCTGAAAAGAATATTATAATACCAAGAGAATATGAATAATAAAATTGTATCCCCTCACTAAGATAACGAACTCATATACCCCTTCAAAAAATCTCATTAATCTAACTAAACCTGAGAATAATATTTCTAAAAAACATGTCCATAATAAGGAATTCCTTCATAAAATATAGCTTCTTTTGTATTGTTAACAATATACTAGAATAACCCACACATGCAACTACTAATCATCAATATTCATGATATTCTTTATATAATCATTCAAGAGTGTCGATATCACATAGAAAGGTGTTTCATTCAAATAAATATTTATTATCTATCAATTTAAAGAGAATAATTCTCCTAACTATTAAAAAAATATTTAGTGTTTTTTTAAAAAATACATCCAATTATAACCAATATCTTCTCTAAAAAATTTCTATGTGTGATCAAAGGACAAAAGAATAATTCATACTTTACAAAAATAGGGTCAATAAAGCTACATAATCTAAAAAACACAAGTTATCAACATCCATGCACAATGAAATCTATATTTCATCTCATGATGGTAATTTTTTCCATCAATTGAAATTTTATAATATGTCCATAATGGATCAAAAAAAATGGAACAATTCAATTTTAGATGACCATGAATAAAAATATATTCTTTTATTAAAATAACTTATATACCAAAATCTAGAACACCACACAACATCGAAAATAACTCTAGATAATGAAATGATTTACCAAACTCAATTTCAAATCCATGACATGAAAACCAAATAAATCAGAGAATCCTATAACACTTGGATTCTTTTATCCCCCTAAAAATCAAAACCATAGACTAACAACCTCTCAAGTCCATAGTGTGAAAATGACAATTTATGTTGGAAAATATTCATTTCTCTTCCTATAATGATATACCCAAATAACATGATGACTAATCACACACCACATCATCATCAGGGAGAAAATACTAACCACCCTTTCACTTAATTTTCATTAAACTAATACTTGGTACCCATGATCTTGTTATAAAATCATATATTCCTAACTCTCATAAAATAAAATTCACCTACGATATTGGTCAATCATATTTTCCTCAACACTTAGATAAATGTTCAGTCATCTCATCGTCACACCATTATTAAAACTAATAAAAAAGGTGGACTCACATGCACCCAAATTTCCTCATTCATGGAATCGAATGGTTTAACATTCATTAGAACCCATTCAACATAATCTAGATTGATAGGTCTTATTTATTCAAAAATGATCTAGAAAAATTTGCTCCAAACAATACCATACCACGTAACCAGAGTTGATAAGAACTAAATATTACATCAAAAGATATGATAAAAATATTTTTATCATCTTCACCCAAATCTCTAACATGAATTTGAAATATATATGTAGAAACCAAACCATATCCATCATATATATGTATGATAATCATCATAATTAATTTTAATGTGGTTCCTGCTCACATGGAAATAGGGAATAAATATATTTTTTACCTCCTTTTATAGAATTCATTTCTTTGTTACACACAAGATTTATAACCACATAAATAATTTCTCATAAGCACATGCATCACCAATACATAACTCTTATCTCACACCACAATTGTATTTCACTTTTATAATTATTATGATGAAACATCAATTCGACACCCATAGGTGTAACTCTAATTTGTGTAAAGTCACTGATATAGCTCTCAAACTTTCACTGAAGCCCATGGAGTCCAAAAATCTCATAGGTAGGAATTAATAATTTCATCCAAGTCATAAAAACCCCATGATAAAACATTAAAATTGATTAATTTATCTACCATCCCATATGTAATCTATACCAATATATAGAAAGATTATTATTTGATTCTATTCAGGTCCTCTCAAATCTTTCATATTGAGAATTCAATTTTGTATAATATTTTATCTATATTTTATCAACATCACAACCACTAATACACAATACAATACATAAATCATAGTAATCCATACCCATTGTCTTTGAGATACCATCATAACTATGAACTTATAGGAAATGATAAGGATGTATATAATTCTTTTTTGATTGATGAAAACTATCTGTGGTTGAAATCAATTCAACCAAGAAATCATAAATCAAGTTATTAATCAATATGATTCATAATCATCCTGTTACAAACGTATTTCATATATTAAACAACCAATCATGTGTCATTAATGAGAGTCATATGCAAATATAAGCACTTCACTATAACTATTACAAAGTCCCCTATTGTGGATATATATACTTGAAATCATTATTAAGAATTTTTCAACACAATCCCAACCAATACTCACATGTACCTAACCATATACTCTATCCTATCACTATGATACCAATCTATCATGTCCTAACCCACTATTTAGTTAACTCCCCAAGTCTGCCTATACTAGGCCAAGGGTTAGAGACTAGTGTCTAGGTATTTTCACATCATGAGAGGCATCACCTATAATTAACTGACCATATACTATTATACATCCAATGTATACCATACATGCATGAAACATAAATATTAAAACACAACAAAATTATGTATATAAAAAAATATCCTTTATAAAATGTGAAATAAAATATATGAATCATTAAATACATCTATCACATCCAAAAATAAAATTAATCCCAAATATGGTGACCTAAGATTGGTTTTCACCATTAATATATCCAACTAATCTACAATCCGCACCCATCTTCTATATCCTTGCTACAAGATCATCCATCAACCATAACTACTAGATATCAGGAACACAAGGAAAATACCATGTAAGTTCACATCCTATAGTGAGTATAAAAACACATTGTATGGTCATACCAAGTAGTTAGTTGACATCATAAACCTCTAGTGTCTACATGAACATAAAATAATGAGTCAATTTTTAGAAACATCGATGTCACCCAACATCACCACCGTACATATCCATAAATATTTCTAAGAAATATATCCATAAATCAATTTCATCCCACTTATAATTTATCAATGTTTCTCAAAAAATAATAGTAATTATATCTTATAACTCATCTAATTTTTCTAACCCATTAATTCACTATATCTACACAATTCATCAGATTCTTAATGAAATATACACCTCTACAAATCATTATAGAACTAAAATAAATACACATATCTAATTGTTTCAAACTTACTATAAGAAATACATATCATTTCCATAATAAATACACATATTTATAGCTATCAGAATATGCTTGTTTGGCTTTTAAATGAAACATAAATCTAAAAGTATAATGTTTTTTAATGATATACTAGAGTAAATAAAAATATTAAGGGATATTTCTATTTTTTTACTTTTCATCCCATATAATTGGTATATAAGTGAAGATAGTATCATGTGAATTTTAGTCTATATTGACCCCAAAGTTGTGCACGAGGATGAGAATATCCATTTGGTGAATTAGTATCCATTATGTTCTCATATCGAGGATGCTGGAGAAATTACCTATATGCACCCACCCCATACATCATATGCTTTCATTAAGGATATTTGAGTAATTACCCATCTATATTTATCCCAAACCAAAGACGTTGGATGAATTTTTCATAACCAATTATCTCTTATAAATATAAATCAGCTCATCATATATAATTGGGTGAGTAGTGGTTGATATATGTTAATGTTTTCATTTGTATATACTTGGGTCAATGGATGAGATAATGTATAATCACTATCACCCCTCTCCAATCATAGAGAGAGAGTGTATGTCAAGTGGAATATCTCACCCCATATGGTAAATATTAATATCCATTCATCTCAATATGTATCACCTTTCAAGGAATGTAATACGCACAATAATCGACTCCGTCATAATCAGAAATTCTCTTATTAGTTTATCAAGACTCCCAAATTGTAATCTATAGTTTTACAACATCCTAACCAGACTCCCACTGAGAAATATTTTAGAAATATAATGATAATTAAATATCTATTGAATATTAATTATTAAATTACTCATTTAGTTATATCATAGAACATTTGATATTGATTCCCACTTGATCATATCTAGATTCTATCACATCTACAATGAGTTTCCATAATCATATCTCATCACATATGATTGATAATAATTTTATATTGTTAAGAATTATTATTGAATTATTATTTTAGCACATTTGGACTTAGAAGATACTATTCTAATAACTATTGTTTCATCATGTCATCCTATGTAATCAAATTTAGTCTACAATATTACACGGTCCTACTCAAGATAACGAGAATCTTTATTATAAAGATTTAATTACCATAATCACTAAGTATCAAGTCAAATTTGTTATATATTATATCAAATTTATTATTAAAAAAATAATTTTACATCACTTATTTCCATTGTAATTTTAACACAACATATAAGGGAATCCTTATCTATAGTGTTATGTTATTATTTCATTTTATTGATTATCTTAAAACATTTTCCATTTCCATTACCCTTTATAATGTAGTCACATCATCCATGTAATTTCAATAATTCATAAATAATATACCACTTTTGAATAAAACAATTTCCTTTATTTAAGTAGTTTGGTCAAATTTTTTATTCATTATTTCATTTCTACACTCACTAAACTCCTTTATTTCGATCGTTTTCCACACCCATTCTGTTCATATGTGATCATAATCTAAAATTAAATTTCATTAAAAGTGTTTTTTTTATTTTTCTCAACATATTCTAAGATAAATGATTATATAGTTTTAATTATTCTATCTCAACTTTTCTATGAACGATGTGTCTCAACAACCACATCATCAACCAATAATGATCATTAACTCTAATGGTTTATATAACTCATCCAAGAATTAAATTTAAGATCATTTCTTGATATTGAACAATTATCCTTAAATTATTATTATTATTTAATAATAGTAATACTTATATGATCTTATAGGAATTACAGACATCCTGGGACAAAAATTTCCATTTCACTAAGCCAATCACACATACTAGAAAAATAGCCACAGATCAGTATCCATGCGGCATGCTTCCCCTTTGTTTTAGAAATTAAAAAATATTATTATTAAATAATAAAAGTTTTATATATTAATTTAATAATTAATCTCTTAAATTACAAATAAAAAAATTTCCAAAAGTTTCAAATATGGATTCATTGGGTCTCATATGAAAATAATATTCCAATACAACATTTGGTGTCTAATTTAGACCACTCATGTTCCCCAATGCACCTTAAATAGGTTCAACCAATCGAACTATTCCACATGTAACCCCCACATCCTAGAAACATCCATTTTGTCTCCCACCTCACTTATATTGCCTCATGGATAAAGGATAAGAGTGCCTCTATGATCAGGTATCCATGAATGGGCTACAAAAAACTACCTTCTAACTTTTTTGATCTACGTGATTGCATGGGTTTCCACCAGACCATGTACCTTTCTCACACTATGTATTTTCCTAATGCACGTAGTTTTATAATCATCAGACCAAAAATTCACAATCCACTTGTTCATGTCACAAGATCTACTCCCCTACACAATGACATGGACATATAGTTGACCGTTTGATCCTAAATATCAAGACATGAGAATTTTTCTAACCATAAACATGAAAACTTATCCCTTAAGGATACATGGCATGAATCTTGCCTTTAAATTTAAAATCAGTTGGCTCAAAGTTCATTACCACCACATTATAATATTTTTATTATACAACCATTTAAAACTACAATTATTCATCTTCTAATGAGTTGACCACCAATGATCATCCATAATTTTTACTAAACATTAGGGGGTGGTAGATCATGGCCCCTTTATTCCAAATCCATTATTAGTTTCATAAAAATTGAACCCCAATTCTCTAAAATTATAGAGTTAATGTAAAATAGAGATAAGCATTTCCCTTTAATATATATAATAAAAAAATATGATAATATTTATTTCAATGTTTTTTGATAATTTTTAATGAGACCCTTAAAATAGGGTATATTAAGCTTAGTGAATTAATATAACAAAAATGTTATTCTCAAATTTCAAAAAAATAACTTTATATGTTCCCTCTAAGATTTATTAATGTCTGGTAATCAAATTTTGATGAATACTAATGTATTGGATTCATTATGAAACAATTTATAACCTAAATAAATTTAATTTCATAATTTAGTAAATAAAATATTAAAAAAATATAGAATTTTACTTAAATAAATCATGTTTCAATGAAATGAACCACACTCATTTTCACAATTCTAGAGACCCTTCAATGATGAAATCCCAATATCTATTGACTTAAATGCTCTATTGTGTCAACCTTTTCTATAAAATCCTAACTCTCCATACAAATACATCTAAAAATATATTGAAATGTGGAATATTTGGTTGAAATTAATAAAATGAATTATTTATTAAATAATTAATTAAATATAACTTCTCCACGATCACTCACAAATATGAATATGTATCATGATTCCCAATTAATTAGAGTGATATATAATGATGGTAAAAATTGTAACATCTTAAAATGATCATAATCATGCATGTAATATAGAAATGGAACATTTATCATTAATAAGACATTAAATAATGCCCTAAGAAAAGAACAGATTTAATAATGTTTTATATGTTTATGAATAAAACATAGTGGTTACATAAAAGAAGAAGGAAATATTTAATTTTTTAAATTTAATTACATCATTAAAAAATAATATATTATATTTCATGGATATGATAAAAATAAACATAATACAAATCAGTGGGGGATTTTGATAAAAAGTCATGATTAAAAATCATGAAGGTTGTTAATAATTCATCCCAAAAATGTATGAAGATGTATATACCCATATGAAAAATGGGAATTAATAGTTAAATACACTTAACATATATTTTAGAATAATTATGTTGAAATGTTATAGTAATAGAAGATGAATCCAAAGGAAGAGTTGGGTTTGAGAGTCTCTTTAAAAGATATTCTAGGGACTAAATTTTCCATAAAAGTTTTATATTTAAATTAATATATGTGTGAATACACAGTAAAAGGTTAATAATAACATTAATAAGATATTTAGAGTAAAAAATACATGAATTTTGTTTGAAAGAGGATTATTGAAAGAGGGCGAATAAAAATAGAAGGACCAAGTGAGAATCCCCATACCTTTGGTCATGTTTTATTTCATTACATTCATGCCTCCTGTATAATAATTTTTTTAATAGAATAATAGTATAAAATAATATTATATTAATTTTCATCCTTCATTAAAAACTTCAATTATTCTAAATTTTTAATACTATTTCATGGAAGAGAGAATGGCTCGATGACATGTTTATTAAAAGTTTCCCATTTACATTTTGATTTATTGGTTTTGATTATATGTTATTTATTAATTAGAAAAATTATATATAGATACATAAAAATATATAAATACATAAAAATATATAAATTCTCATTTATATATATTATAATTATTCTACCCTAGCGAACCCTGAATAAATTAACAATTAAAAAATTAACCACATCAACATTTTTAGATTAATTCTACCATTAATGGGATGCGTCAAAATGAGGGGGAGAGTATATATATGATGAATTATTTAAAATAATTTTACTATATAGAAAAATACTTTTTATAATTTTGAAATAAAATTTTAAAAAATATAAAATAAAAATAGATTAAGAGAGTGGAAAGAAGAAATGGAAAGAATAGGGTTTTGAGGTTACCTCTTCATTGATACTGACTGCCTTCATATGAAACTAAATCCTTAAGGGATTAGGGTTTTATGGAACCAGTTCACCCCTAAATATACTTAGAGTCTTACTAAAGGGTAATTGGATAGATATTTGGATAATTTAAGTGATTGAGATGTGATTTTACATGTGAAGGTAGAGTGGTATTTATACTTGAGGGGAGGCGTATTTTTTGAGTTAAAATATTTAAGAAATTATTATTTCAAAAGAAAAAATTTGATAGTGATTGTTTTGAAATTATGAATTATATTTCATTTAAATTAACTATTTTTATGACTTTAAACCCCTTTAATTATGAATTTATTAGTTTATAAAAAATAAATTAAAAAATGATTTTTTAATGATATAAATTATATTTTCTTTAACATCCCAGGTAAATAAAGAATAAAACATTTTCATATTTATTAATATTTGCGAATTAAATATTAATTTTACTTTAAAGGGATTTCTATGTTCGATAGCGTACCCGATACGCAACAAAGAGATTCTTTGAAATCTTACGTTGCACACTAGTAATAAAATAATATTATTTTAATTAGTAGTTAACACGTAGCCGTTGTATTGGCGGGAATGAATAGAAATAACTAAAATACGATTATATATGTTTGTTAAATGTTTTTACATTTATCCAATGAAGGATAAAGGCTTAAAATACGAAAATAATTAAATTTTAGGCATATATACTCTAATATTCACTAAAGGTCCACTTATCACCTTTTGATGGAGAACCGTCATTAAATATAGTTTTGGTCACTCTTATACATTATATTGGACCAAATAAAATTCTTCTTTAGAATCGGGACATCAAAATTTACCTTGTGTAAATTTTTGGTATTTTTCCGATAAAGTTCATTTTTTAATGAATAGTGAAAAACGTTGTATTTTAATTCAAAACCTCTTTTTAATCTAATTTATTTACATGATTAGAATATCTTTTGAATTGGTTTTAAAGTGAAATTAGAATATATTTTTACCATTTAATCCAATAGTGTTCGTTGGAATTCATTTCACTTTGAAAATGGACTTAAACTAGTGTCAATCTTTTGATATATATTGTTTCATAAAAACACGCTATTTGTCATGACAACGAGAATTAATTATTAAATTAATTAATGTAACTTATATGTTTTGAATTTTGTTAAATAGACATCATTTTTGAATTTGGAATATCAAATATAGCTTTTGGTAATGTTTTTGTATTTTTCTGAAAAACTTCAATTTTTGATGAATAGTGAAACCACTAAGTGGTACTTAAAAAACCGATTTTTCGTTTAAATGAAATTTTACCACCTCTGTGTTTTGAATTTCAAAAATCCTACATACATGGTTTTCATTAAGAAGTAAAATTTGGTTCAATGGGATTAAAATAATTTTTTGGTGAATAGTTACTTTTAAGTTTTTAATCGCGATTAGAGGTAATTAGTGTAATTTAAGGTAAAAATAATGTTTTAATAATATGAAATGACCTTGAAACCTGTACTAACCTTATTTTATGTGTCATGGTCGACCCAGAAAATCCATGGGTCAACTTGGGGACCCCATGGAGCCACTTTGGTAGGAAAATGTCATTAATAACTTTTTATTTAATGTTAAAATGAAAATGTCACAAACATGTGTTGTTTTACTAAAAAAAATTACATGGGGTTATATAAGTCATATTTTTTACTATAAATATTAATTAGAAAGATAAAAATATTTCCTACATCATGATATTTTTTTTATAATTTTTAGACATTAAAAAAATTAAATTATTTATGACACCATGATGATGCAGCGATTACCTCATTATTTAACGATTTAAATAAAATGAAAAGATAATGTAAAATCTAAGTCCTAAACTTGTCAAAAACCTATTGAATGGGTGGATTATGAACTCTTATCACCTTATCCTCGAAATATATAATTTTGGGACCTTTGAAATCTGAAAAGCATTTTATAATAAAGTAACCTTTTATAACTTTCCAAGAGTGCCCCTCCTCTCCTCTTATAAAAGGCCCCCACCTCTACCACCTTACTCACACCTCTCAAGCCTTTGGCTCGGCCAAACCCTGCCCATTTTGTCTCTACACATTCCTCTCTTACTCTTAGAAGCCTCACTTTTGGCACAAGTCTTTCCAAGTAAGCCTTTGATCTCAAATCAAAAAGAGTTACCTGATTTAAAGGTAGTGTCTTCTCTTGTGTTCTTATGTTTTATTTTGCTTCTCCAACCCCATAAACTCTTTTTATTCCTTTATTTTGTAACAACACCAGTATATTAAATATACTAGGATGTTTTTATTATAATTATTAGAGCTATACTTACACACACCTACATCTAATGGTTAAATAACATACTGTTTCCGTGGATGGAGAATTTCTACCTCACGAAACGATGGTTGTTCAATACTCTTATAACACCTTCAAAGGTGGCCATTAAGATGTCACTATATTTATATATGATTTATATTACGTTTATGTTTTCCTTATGCTTCTGTATTTTTCATTTTTGGCATACCTTTATGGTTTCCATTGTGGGTAAACACGATAATTTCATTTTATGAAGTGCGGACTACCGCCCCCTCAAAGTGATTTGATTCGTTAATGCCATATGTGGGATGTATAAAGGAAGGAGTTATTGTTATTATATATGATGTTATACTGGAATTATAATATAATTATGATTTAACTCCATTAAATACGAAATATAAATGAAAGTAGCGCTCTTGCATACGTATGGCTTACCGTCTCCATGAACGGTGCATTTCATTTCTTACCTCTAAATGTTATGTACTATTATAAATACATGTATATTATGGATATATATGATATATATGATATCCAAATCATGAATATCATTCTGGATATAATGAACCTTTGACCACATAAACAACATGTAATTTTAAGAAGTCCATTTTTTACTTAAGTACCAAATATCGACAAAACGAACTTTATTAAATTAAGTGATTACATAACGTTTATAACATGGAAATAAGTTATATAAAAGGAATAATAAACTTGAAAAAGGTTCTTAAGAAAGTAGAAATTAACTTTAGTTTATTATTCAGGAGATTAAAGAGCAATCGAGTCACGTTGGACACGAGGTAAGGGACTTCGTCTCAATCTTCTTTCATTGATGCATATTTTGTTTTATACACAACTTTCTTTTATACGATGTCTAAACCCCTTTGAATTTTATGTTTATTAAAAAGGAATATTTTTATAAAAATAGTTTACTAAACGAAAAAAGGGAATGTTTTTTTTGTCGTACGTATGCGGTGACAATGACTTCTCCGCCGCCGTGACCATTATTTGAGTTTCGGATTCCTTTACAAGCCATAACTTTTTTTAATAAAAAATAAATACCATGTTTTAATTTTATTTTATTTTGGTATTGAAAATGGTTTTGATAATGTTTTTATTATATCAATGTGTTATTGATATCTTGTGATTGAAATGTGGAAATATTATGTTTCCTTTATGCATGTTTTATGTGATACGATTATGTTATGGTTCTTGGGAATTGTTTATGAAGACGGGTGGTTCCGTGATAAACTAAGGGTGGGTGAGCCCGATATATCTCTCCAATGCATTGGGTAATGTGAAGGAGTTAAACATTAAGGTTTCTCCGAAGAGATTTAAGGAATATAATGTGATGGGTATTCCAAACGTAACCATGAGGGTTACTCTCTACGTAAGAATGTTATGAATGCCTTAAGTTACCTCTATGTCTTATTATTTCTATGATTTATTCATTATTTGATGAGGTATGTTAAAGTGATTATGTTTTATGAGTAAAGTATGATTTCATACATGGACTAATGTTTTCATTTCGTACTTTTATATCCCTTACTGAGATTTTTATGCTCATCCCATGTTTTTGAAATGATTTTCACTGGTCAAGGGATAGATACATGATATGATGATAGTGTCAAGGAAGTGTCAAGAAAGAATCCATGTTTTATTTTAAATATGTTTCCGTTGATGGGAAAAATGAATACTATCTTTTATTTAACCACTTTGTTTAAATGTGGAATGTAATGCATGTTTTATGATCTAATTATCTAAAACTCTAAACCTGAAAAGATCCTCAATGTGTATTCTTAAAATATCTCAAGATTAATTAATGTTTAAGGTTGGGGCCTTATAGTTGGTATCAGAGGTCGGTTTAGATAACTTTAGGAGTTAGAATTATATTAAATGATTATCCAAAAATATTTTTTTATCGTCAAATTGAAATGATATAGCATTTGAAGATTACCATGTTGCTTCATCTAAGACATGTTTGTTCAGAATGGTTTTCCACAGAGGAAAAAAGGGAAGCAGTTCTAGGAAGGCATACAGAAGGAAATAACATTCCGAATCCGCATCCTGAGATGGTTGGAATTGGAACTGAACAGTTTGTTGCAGTAATGGCGCAGTTGACTCAAGCGATAAATGGTGGTGGTATCCATGCATGAGGTCAGCCAGATGAACCGCAGAGGAACATGTTAGTGGTGGAACATTTCATGAGGCAACATCCCCCATCATTCAGAGAATCATCTGACCCTGTGCTAGCTGAATGGTGGATTAAAGAACTGGAGAAGATTTTCAATGTCATGGGGTGTTCATATAATCAGAAGGTTAGTCTTTCTATTTACCGTTTGGAGGGTGAAGCAGATCAGTGGCGGTCGATGGTTAAAAATATCAGGGACGCTGATGAGATTGATGCTCTCGACTGGGATGAATTCAAAGGTATGTTTCTTGAGAAGCATTTTCCTAAGGCTGTTCGATTTAGGATGGAAAAACAATTCCTGTAATTGAGGCAAGAGGAAGACTCAGTGGCTGCCTATGAAGAAAGGTTCACTCGGTTGGCAAGGTATGCTCCAAATTTTATCTGAGACCTTGATAGTAAAATCAGTCATTTTTACTCAAGACTAAATCCAAAATATCGAAGGGCTTTAGCTTCTCATGAGTTCAAAATTTATGAAAAGCTTTTTCGATGTACTGAGAAGGTGGAAATGGAGTTTGCAGATGATCAAGTGTTCTATAAAAACCAGCAGAAGAAGAGACCGAGGTGGCAGGAGAAAGGAATGAATTCTTCAAAAAGGTCTGATGGTAAGAAAACTAAGTTTCCTGTTTGTGATATATGTGGTAAAAGGCATGCTGGGGAATGTCTTCTGAATTCTATAAAGTGCTACCGATGTGGTAAGATGGGACATAAGGCTCGTGATTGCACTGAAAAAGATCAAGGTGATGGTAAGTCCAAATTTTATTTATAGTTAGTGAAATGTTTTAAGTGTAATGAGATGGGTCACTATGCAAACGAGTGTCCAACAAAGATCTTGAGTCATGAGAAGCAGTTAGACTACAATCAGAAAGGGGTGGTGAAATACTTTTCAACTACATCAGCAGATGTCAGGCCTTCAAATGAAGTTGTATCAGGTACTTTGTTTGTTTTTTCAGATTATTCCAGTGTGTTTTTTGATACGGGGTATACACATTATTTCATCTCTGAAAACATTTCTAGTAAAATGGGAATACCATCTCAAGAAATTACTTCTGAACTTGTGGTAAAAACACCTGGGGGAAATTTTGAGGCAAAAAGAATTTATAATAATCTTCCTATCCTTATCCGTGGAAAGAACCTACTTGCAAACCTTATTGTTTTACCTCTATTAGAGTTTGATGTTATCCTGGGTATGGATTGGCTCTCTATTTACCATGATAAGATTGATTATAGATCTAAAGAAGTTTCTTTTCAGAAGGAATTTCAGTTTGTGTACAAGAATGAACCCTTACTGTTGATAACATATCAAGAGGCCGAGAAACTTGTAAAAGATGGAAATGAATGTTACCTTGCACATATCGTTGAAAACAAGGGAACTATTCAGATTAATTACGTGCCAGTGGTAAATGAGTATCCTGCTATTTTTCCTGATGAGTTTCCTGGAATAATACCAGATCGAGAAGTTGAATTTACTGTTGACTTAGTTCCTGATGCTAAGCCAATTTCAAAACCCCCTTATCGAATGGCTCAAACAGAACTTTTAGAGTTGAAGGAGTAATTGCAAGATTTATTAGATAAAGGTTTCATTCGACCTAGAACATCACCATGGGGTGCTTCTAGTTTATTTTTTAAAAAGAAAGATGGTTCTATGAGACTTTTCATTGATTATAGAGCCTTGAATAATATCACTGTTAAGAACAAGTATCCTTTGCCTCATATTGATGATTTGTTTGATCAGCTCCAGGGAGCTCAGTTTTTTTCAAAGATTGACCTGAGATTGGGGTACCATCAGTTGAATGTAAAGGAAACAGATATTCCGAAGATCGCGTTTCGAACAAGATATGGCCATTATGAATTTGTAGTGATGCCTTTTGGGATAACCAATGCACCTGGTATATTCATGGACCTTATGAATAGAATTTTCCATGAGTTCTTGGATAAGTTTGTTGTTGTTTTCATTGATGATATTTTGGTGTTTTCTAAAAGTAAAGAGGAGCATAAAATACATTTAAGGGTTATTTTTCAAACCTTAAAAGAAATGAAATTGTATGGGAAATTCAGCAAGTGTGATTTTTGGTTGCAACAAATTTCTTTCTTTGGTCACATTGTTTCTAAAGATGGTATAACTGTTGATCTTGCAAAAACAAAGGTTGTTGAAGAATTGCCAAGAACCACAAATGTTACTGAGATTTTTAGTTTTCTTGGTTTGGAAGGATATTACTGAAGGTTTGTTAGAAATTTTTCACGGTTATCTAGTCCAATGACAAAGCTAACTCGGAATGGAGTTAAGTTTATCTGGACAAAAGAATGTGATGATTGTTTTCAGGAACTGAAAAGAAGATTGGTGAATTCTCCAGTTTTGGCACTACCTTCCAGGAATGGGGAGTTTTTTATCTACAGTGATGCTTCATTAAAAGGACTTGGTTGAATCCTAATGCAGAATGATCAGGTAATTGCTTATGCGTCATGACAGTTGAAAACTCATGAGGTAAATTACCCTACACATGATTTGTAATTAGCTGCTGTTGTTTTCTCTTTAAAAATTTGGAGGCATCATTTGTATGGAGTAAAATGTGAAATATATACCGATCACAAAAGTTTAAAATATATATTCACTCATAAATAATTGAACATGAGATAGAGGAGATGGCTAGAATTAATCAAGGATTATGATTGTACAATTCATTACCATCCGAGAAAAGCAAATAAAGTGGGTGATGCTTTGAGTCGAAAAAGTAATGCTTCATTAACAATGTTGCATTTGGAACGTGATCCTTTGGTTAAAAAATTGATGAAATTTGGCATATAAGTTGTTGCTGTAGGATGTCCTTCTGTGTTGTTTTAGGTATCAGTGAAATGTTCTCTATAAGACAGAATTAGGAAAGCACAGAAGCAAGACAGCTAGTTGCAGAAAAAGGTAGAGTTGGTTCAGAAGGGTAAGTTGCCTGAATTCAACATTGATAATGATTGTGTTTTGATATTTGGGAATAGATTGTATGTGCCTTGTGATTCACAGTTGAAGAGAGAGTTATTATGTGAATCTCATAGTTCTTCGTTTTCAGTTCATCCGGGCAGTACTAAGATGTATAGAGATCTTCGGGAGTATTACTGGTGGGACGGAATGAAAAGAGACATTGCTGATTTTACTGTGAAGTGTTTGACTTGTCAACAGGTTAAAGTAGAGTGGAAATTACCGAAAGAGATTCTTCAGACTTTACTAGTACCAGATTGGAAATGGGAGAATATATCCATGGACTTCGTTGTGGGATTGACAAAGACACCTCAAGGTAATAATGCAATATGGGTTATTGATGATCACTTGACTAAATCTGCTCATTTCCTTGCTATACGAGATAATTTTTCCCTATATCAACTTTCCCATTTTTATCTTAAAGAGATAGTCAGGTTACATGGAGTTCCTCACTCTATTTTATCTGACCGTGATCCCAGGTTCACTTTTAACTTTTGGAAAGGCCTTCAAAATTCGTTGGGTACTGAATTAAATTTTAGTACCGCTTTTCATCCTTAATCAGATGGGCAGTCAGAAAGAACAATTCAGACTTTGGAGGATATGCTACGTGCTTTTTCTATGGATTATTAGGGAAGTTGGGACCAACATCTTTCTTTGGTTGATTTTTCTTATAATAACAGTTTTCATTCCAGTATACAGATGGATCCATTTGAGGCATTATATGGTAAACAGTTTCGAACTCCAGCTTTTTGGGATGAAGTGGGTGAAAGGAAGCTGATGGGACCAGAATTAGTAGAAGAGATGGCAGAAAAATTTCAGTTGATTTAGAAACACATGAGAACAGCTCAGAACAGGCAGAAGAGTTATGCGGATAACCGGAGGAAGGATCTATCTTTTGAGGTAGGTGATCATGTTCTTCTCAATGTTTCACCCTGGAAAAGTGTGATGTGATTCGGTAAGAAAGGAAAGCTGAGTCCAAGGTTCATTGGACCATATGAAATTCTGGAGAAAGTTGGATCAGTTGCTTACCGAGTGGCTTTACCTCCGAGTTTATCTCAGGTACACAATGTTTTTCATGTTTTGATGTTGAGAAAGTATATGCCAGATCTATCTCATGTTTTGAGCCCAGAGGTAGTTCAGTTGGAAGAGAATCTCTCTTATGAAGAACAACCAGTCCAGATTCTCGATCGAAGAGAGAAAGTGTTACGAAATAAGGTAATTCACCAGGTAAAGGTTTTATGGAAAAACCATATGGTTGAAGAGGCAACGTAGGAATCTGAAAATTCTATGAGGGATAAATACCCCCACTTATTTTGATAAGTGAATAAAATTGCGAGGACGTAATTCCCAAAAGGGGGGAAGGATGTAACATCCCAGGTAAATAAAGAATAAAAAAAATTCATATTTATTAATATTTGCGAATTAAATATTAATTTTACTTTAAAGGGGTTGATATGTTCGATAGCGTACCTGATACGCAACAAAGAGATTCTTTGAAATATTACGTTGCACACTAGTAATAAAATAATATTATTTTAAATGGTAGTTAACACGTAGTCATTGTATTGGTAGGAATGAATATAAATAACTAAAATATGATTATATATATTTGTTAAATGTTTTTACATTTATCCAATGAAGGAAAAAGGCTTAAAATCCGAAAAAAAAATTCAATTTTAGGCATATATACTCTAATATTCACTAAAGGTCCACTTATAGCCTTTTGATGGAGAACCATAAGTAAATATAGTTTTTTTCACTCTTATACATTATATTAGACCAAATACAATTCTTCTTTAGAATCGGGAAATCAAAATTTACCTTGTGTAAATTTTTGGTATTTTTCCGATAAAGTTCATTTTTTAATGAATAGCGAAAAACGTTGTATTTTAATTCAAAACCTCTTTTTAATCTAATTTATTTACATGATTAGAATATCTTTTTAATTGGTTTTAATGTGAAATTATAATATATTTTTACCATTTAATCAAATAGTGGTCATTGGAATTAATTTCACTTTGAAAATGGACTTAAACTAGTGTCAATCTTTTGATATATATTGTTTCATAAAAACAGACTATTTGTCATGACAACAGGAATTAATTATTAAATTAATTAATTTAACTTATATGTTTTGAATTTTGTAAAATAGACATCATTTTTGAATTCGGAATATCAAATATAGCTTATGGTGAAGTTTTGGTTTTTTTCTGAAAAACATCAATTTTTGATGAATAGTGAAACCACTAAGTGGTACTTAAAAAACTGATTTTTCGTTTAAATGAAATTTTACCACCTTTGTGTTTTTAATTTAAAAAATCCAACATATATGGTTTTCATTAAGAATTAAAATGTGGTTCAATGGGATTAAAATAATTTTTTAGTGAATAGTAACTTTTATGTTTTTAATCACGATTAGAGGTAATTAGTGTAATTTAAGGTAAAAATAATGTTTTAATAAAATTAAATGACCTTGAAACATGTCCTACCCTTATTGGATGTGTTATGGAAGACCAAGACAATCCATGGGTCAACTTGGGGACCCCATGGAGCCACTTTGGTAGGAAAATGACATTAATAACTTTTTGTTTAATGTTACAACGAAAATGTCACAAACATGTGTTATTTTACTAAAACAATTTTTATATAGGGTTATACAAGTCATATTTTTGACTATAAATATTAATTAAAAAGATAAAAATATTTCCTACATCATGATATTTTTTTTATAATTTTTAGACATTAAATAAATTAAATTATTTATGACACCATGATGATGCAGTGATTACCTCATTATTTAACGATTTAAATAAAATGAAAAGATAATGTAAACTCTAATACCTACACATGTCAAAAACCTATTTTATGGGTTTATTTATAACTCTTATCACCTTATCCTCGAAATATATAATTTTTGGACCTTTAAAATCCGAAAATAATTTTATAATAAAGTAACCTTTTATAACTTTCCAAGAGTGCCCCTCCTCTCCTCTTATAAAAGGCCCCCACCTCTACCACCTGAACCACACCTCTCAAGCCTTTGTCTCAGACAACCCCTGACCATTTTGTCTCTCCAAATCCTTATCTTACTCCTAGAATCCTCACTTTTGGCATAAGTCTTTCCAAGGAAGCCTTTTATCTCAAATCAAAAAGAGTTTCCCGATTTAAAGGTAGTGTCTTCTCTTGTGTTCTTATGTTTTTTTTTCTTCTCCAACCCCATAAACTCTTTTTATTCCTTTATTTTGTAACAAAACAAGTATATTAAATATACTAGGATGTTTTTATGATAATTATTAGAGCTACACTTACACACACCTACATCTAATGGTTAATGAACATACTGTTTCCGTGGATGGCGAATTTCTGCCTCACAAAACGATGATTGTTCAATACTCTTATAACACCTTCAAAGGTGGCCATTAAGATGTCACACTATTTATATATGATATATATTATGTTAATGTTTTCCTTATGATTCCTTATTTTTTATTTTTGGCATACCTTTATGGTTTCCATTGTGGGTAAATACGATAATTTCATTTTAGGAAGTGCGGACTACCGCCCCCTCAAAGTGATTTGATTCGTTAATGCCATATGTGGGACGTATAAAGGATGGAGTTAATGTTATTATATATGATGTTATAATGTAATTATAATATACCCTTATATTATTATGATTTCACTCCATTAAATACGAAATAGAAATGAAAGTAGCGCTCATGCGTACGTACGGATTACCGTCTCCATGAACGGTGCGTTTCATTTCTTACCTCTAAATGTTATGTACTATTATAAATACATGTATATGCTTGATATATATGATATATATGATATCCAAATTATTAATATCATTCTGTATATAATGAAACTTTGACCACATAAATAACATGTAATTGTAAGAATTCCATTTTTGACTTAAGTAGCAAATATCGACAAAACAAACTTTATTAAATTAAGTGACTACATAAAATTTATAACATGGAAATAAGTTATATAAAAGGAATAATAAACTTGAAAAAGGTTCTTATGCAAGTATAAATTAACTTTATTTTATTATTCAAGAGATTAAAGAGCAATCGAGTCACATCGGACACGAGGTAAGGGACTTCGTCTCAATGTCCTTTCATTGAGGCATATTTTGTTTTATACAGAACTTTCTTTTATACGGTGTATAAACCCCTTTGACTTTTACGTTTATTCAAAAGGAATATTTTTATACAAAGCGTTTAATAAACAACAAAAGGGAATGTTTTTTTGTTGTACGTATGCGGTGACAATGACTTCTCCACCGCCGTGACCATTATTTGAGTTTCGGCTTCCTCTACAAGCCATAACTTTTTTTAATGAAAAATAAATACCATGTTTTACTTTTCTTTTATTTTGGTATTGAAAATGGTTTTGATAATGTTTTTATTATATAAATGTGTTATTGATATCTTGTGATTGAAATGTGGAAATATTATGTTTCCTTTATTCATGTTTTATGTGATACGATTATGTTATGGTTCTTGGGAATTGTTTATAAAGACGGGTGGTTCTGTGATAAACTAAGGGCGGGTGAGCCCAATATAGCTCTTCAATGCATTGGGTAATGTGAAGGAGTTAAATTTTAAGGTTTCTCCGAATATATTTAGGGAATATACTGTGATTGGAATTCCAAACGTAACCATGAGGGTTACTCCCTACGTAAGAATGTTATGAATGCCTCAAGTTACCTTTATGTCTTATGATTTCTATGATTTATTCATGATTTGATGATGTATGTTAAATTGATTATGTTTTATGAGTAAAGTATGATTTCATACATGGACTAATGTTTTCATTTCGTACTTTTATATCCCTTACTGATCTTTTTATGCTCATCCCATGTTTTTGAAATGATTTTCATAGGTCAAGGGAAAGGTACATGATATGATGATAGTGTCAAGGAAGTGTCAATAAAGAATCCATGTTTTATTTTAAATATGTTTCCGTTGATGGGAAAAATTAATACTATCTTTTAAGTAACCACTTTGTTTAAATGTGGAATGTAATGCATGTTTTATGATCTAATTCTCTAAAACTCTAAACCTGAAAAGATCCTCAATGTGTATTCTTGAAATATCTCAAGATTAAGTAATGTTTAAGGCTGGGGCCTTATATTTTCAGTCTTTGGAAATCACTTTTTTATGGTAGGAAATTAATTTTATTGTTTTTAATTATAAAATTTATCTTCCTATATAAATTTTTGATTGGAATATCAATATTATAATTTATTAAATCATTATTATATCATTAGTATGTAGTAAGACGTGAGATATTGGAAAAATGGTATTTCCAATATTTTATTAGAAATGAATTCTTTTAAAAAAAATTATCCAAAACATAGAATCATAAAATGTCAACGTGACAGCACCAAGAATGAATTTTATTTTATAAAAAAACATAACATAGTTTATTTTAATATTTAATATAAATTTTTTTTTAAAATATGTAAAAATACACTTTATTAGAAGTGAACCTATACTTTCTTTTGAGTTTCATAATTTGAATATTTATTTTACCAAACTAGTAATTATATTTAATTAATAAATATTTTTACAAGTCATATTACTATTATAATGGTTGTGAAACTATTCTAACAACCAATTTACCATTCCTAATTGTCATTTTATTATTCCAATATTCAAATTGGTTTTATAATTTATATAAATACCTAATACTTACTTAAAACACCATTCAATTAAATTCAAATAATGTTCTTATATTCATAATATCTTTTATACTGATTCTATTACTATTTTTTATTTCTTTTTTATAGTGTTGTTTGTGACCATGAAAATGTTAAGGGACCATGATATTCTTGATTATAAAATTCTAGTTATATATTATTTCTTTATTATCCCATTGCACAACTATAAATTTAATTGATTATATTTGTTATCTATATTTAATGTTTTAAATTAATGAAATAAAGTACTTTTTGTTTTTATTTTATGGTGCATGTGTTTTAAACTGTATTATATTACTAAATATGACACATATGTATATTTGGAAGGAAAATTCTATTTATATTTTTTTTCATTTCGTACTTCCTTCCTAAAAATTTAATTCCAAAAAAATTTAACCCATGTCTTATGTTGAAAAAAGATAAGGGTTCTTTAGTTTTACTACGTCCTTAGGTTCCCATGTTTCCTTTTTATAATTGTCATTTCACTAAAGTCCATTGACATGGAGAGTTGTCCTTTTTCTTAGAACTTGGCCTCTATAGTATATGATCATCAATGGGTTCTCCTCATAAGAGTATTCATTCTCTAGGTTTTCCCCCTTTAGGTTCAGTACATGTGGGGGATTATGTTTTCACTTCCTCAAAAGAGATAAGTGTAACACACCATGCACTTGGTATAGGTTTTGTGGATGTTATTGTTAACAAACCATATCTATTACATTTCTATGTATCTTAGAAGGGAAAATGTTATTAGGTATTATATTTTCATATATATTATAAACAATATGGATCTCTACAAAGGTGACATTTGATAGAATAAATTTTCACCAACATGTAACTCTAAGTCTCTATGAAAACTGTCATCACAACTATCCTTTCAAATATCACATACATTAATGTGTTTTTTATTGTATTGAATCTTCAGTGTTATCTATAGTAATATTTCAGGTACAATAATATTTTATTCACCAACTAATTCTGAGAATATATAAATTTTAAATATTTTTTATAGTGATATTTAAATGGGAATCTATGAATACTTGAGTGGAAAACTTTTTTTGAGAACTCAACCAGGGGATGAAGTTGATTACAACCTCCATTAAAGTAGAG
Source organism: Viscum album (assembly GCA_963277665.1). Classification (NCBI taxonomy): domain Eukaryota; kingdom Viridiplantae; phylum Streptophyta; class Magnoliopsida; order Santalales; family Viscaceae; genus Viscum; species Viscum album. The sequence goes on along the minus strand of OY728153.1, from coordinate 1,541,980,079 downwards.
CAAGAATTATCTAAACATGAATGTAAGATCATGAATGATCCATTAAAATTCAATATCAATATGGGGATAATAGGATATACTGAACCTCAAATCTATATTCATAGTATAATGGACATTACTCCAAAACGTAAATTTGAACCCACAACATTAATAAAATAAATCAAATGTGGTGTCTCATGGAGAATCACCACATACTTAACATATATTTTGAAAAATTTTCTAGTAAAGAATCTTTTTTAATAGTGACTGTGTGATCAGTCTTGGTGAGTCAATATGATAAAATCCGTTTGAAATTAATTCCTTTAGATATCTTATAATGACATGTGAAAAATTACATGGTGATGTTCTCCCATATCCATGATGGAATGAGTAATGGGTGAATCATGACCTGAGGCTTTTTAAAACATATCATAACCTGATAACATAATGAGATCTTTGAAGTATATTAAGAAATTTCCTTCTTTATGTTGTCCCATCATAAGTGATCTTAATGATGCTGGTAAATCTTGTTACTTTAAGGATGGTTGGAGAAATATGAGATATGTGCATCATAAAATATATATTTATTTATCTATTATAATTATTTCACCCAAAGTCTAGTTCAAAATCAAATAACTCTATCATTATAGATGTTTAATTCATGAATCTTCCATTTAATTACTTCTCTCACATTATTTTCATTTTTAAAATCATCATTTGTGCCACATTGATTTTTTCTTGGATAGATTGTTATGAATAAATTAGGTGAAGGTAACATGTCATTAATTCATTTTTTATTTTTTATCCAACCTTTACATATCTATAAATATAGGACCTTATCTTGGATAGGTTAGAAAAAAATTTCTTTTAAGATAATAAACTACCTTTTTTATTTTCCCATATTGTAGAATGTTAAGGAATAATTGTACTTGATTAACTCCAACCATATTAATTGACACATATTCATCTCAACCTATATAAATATATTATTTAAATTATTTTGACTAATATATATTTCACACTTTTATTGAGAAAAGTAAATCCACAAAATCATAAATATGAAGAACACAACTTTTATCACCAAATCATGTGTGACATATTTTTGATCCTGGATATTCAATTATTATGTACAATATCCAATAACACTACCATTTTTCATAAGTATGTAACAAAATCCTATATTTGAAGCATATTTATATATATTATACCCTTCACCACCTGAGGTTAGTCGGAATACATGTGTTGTTGTTAGCCTTTTATTAAGATCCTTAAATAATTATTCACATTATTTTGTCTAGACATACAACAAATATTTCTTTGTTAATGTAGTTAATGGGTTAGGATATCGTGATTAATTTCCCAAAAATATTCATTAAAACTGAAATAATAAAAAAACTAAACATTTTAATAAAAATTGTTGGTTTAGGACATTCTACAATTACCATTGTCTTAGATAGATCTATAAAAAGTTTTCCTCTCGTGATCACATTCCCCAAGAATGTGACTTTATAGCATAAAAATTCACATTTCATAAACCTAAAATATATTTTATCCTTCCATAATATCACAATTTCAATCCTTAGGTTCACTTTAAGTTCACCTTTTATCATGTAGTATATGATAATATCATCAATAATGACTCCAAAAAAATTATTATGGTAGTCTATAAGGAAATTATTCATCAAGACCATGAATATTTTTGGGGAATTCATAAGTCCAAATAGAATCACTATGAACTCATAGTATCTATATCTTATATAGAGAATTTTATTTTTAATATATATTCCATTCACCATCCAAAAAATGGTATATTGAACAATAATGCACTCTGGAGAAGCATTTATCTCCTCAAAGTTGATAGAAAAGATCACAATTTAGGGTAGTGGATAATTGTTCTTTTTTGTGAAATGTGATTCACAAGAGTTTATAAACCCTTTATCCAAATGATGTTATATTTTTTTCTTTAATTACTCTAATTTTAATGGGTATATCCTATATGTAATCTTATATTTAGGTTCCAAAATAGATATGAGATTTATTTATATGCATAATTCAAGATCTAGGGGAAGGCAAGAAAATTATTTAGGAAATAAATCAATATATTTTGTCAATATAAGTATGTCTATAAGAATTATTCATTATGATATATCAACCATTTTATCAAGATTTTATTTATTGTTAGGTGTCAGCAAACATTCCATTGAAGGGTTTTCTAATGATTAAAAAGTTTCCTTACATTTTAATAGAATAATGGGATGTTTTAGGATATGGAAAGAGGATTAATTTTCCCAAAATTTTATGTGAGATTTATATCAAGAAAAAAAATCCATTCCTAGTATAGAATCATATTCTACCAAAGGATTACATGATTTTTAAGGAGAATATTCCCATACAAGATAATAGTGGAAGAGTCTAAAACTTGGGTTTGAATGATTGAATCAGTAGGTTTTATCATATAAATCTAAAATTAATGGTATTGGGGAGGTGATTCAATAATTGTAGAAATTTTTTGGATATAAATAAATTCATAGAACATGTATCAAATAAAACTTTCACCATTATTGAGTAAATTGTTAGTGTACCTTACAGTAATCCATTTTTTCTCTACCTCAGTGGTGATAATGTAATAATATTTCACTTATTACCATGGATTAGAGATTTTTTAACATTATTTTCCCCATAAGATCCTTGGTTTAGTGAGATCTCTTGTATAATTTCCATTTTCCCTATAGTTGAAGAATTGGACCATGAGTTCTTTTTTGGGTGATTCCTTCCTTTCCTACATTGCATTTATTTTATTATTTTAATCTCTTTGATATCAATGACTCAAATTCCCTTATTTTCTACACTTGAAGAATTTTACCCATTGTTTTGAGGAAATTATCATAGCATTTACTTCCAAAAACGTCAAATGTGAGTGGTTGGATACTCATTCAACATTTATCATTTTATCCTTCAACTTGAAACTCTATCATTTATTTATTATCTCAATTTCCATTAGACTATTCTAATAACTTCATCTATAATTTAAGATAATAATTTACAACTTACTCAAACTAAAAACATCTTATATTACTAGATTATTTTAGATATGTGGTTTTAAAACACTAGATAATCTATAATTTTCAATCATAATTGATAAAAAACTATAGGTGTACTGAATTTCCTTGGGATATGTTTTACCACTGCAATGAGGGGGTTGAATCTATGGTACTTTTTTATATTTGATTTTCATTGAAATTAACATATGTGAATTATTAGAGTATGATGTAATAAGTTATAATATCTCAACCATACCAAATTGTAGTAAAATCAATCAAAATAAAAGAACACAAAATATTTACAAGGTCCACCCCAAGAATGGTGAATATGTCATAGCTATGGATCATTCACGCATGAGTCAAAAATTCTTTACTATATTCAAAATTCAATTTAATGTTTGTTTGTACAATTTATATATCTTTAACTCAAAATTGTATTCCAATGTAACACCCCAAGATTCCATAATATGCTTCTTTTAAAATAATTCAATTGCTTGTGTTACACGAAACACTGAGTTCGAGTGCACCAAAACCTATCAAACTAGTTATTTGAAAAGTATTTATGAATAGTATTAATCTCATTAGAAAATTTATAAATTTTATTTTTCAAAATAGGCTACATTTTTTAATTAATAATATCCAAATTATCTTGTATTTAATTTTTGGTATTTTTCAGAAAAGTTTTAATTTTTAATGAATAGTGAAAATATGGTATTGTTGTTAAACCTGACTTTTTCATTTAAATAATTATTTTAAAATAAATTGATTTAAAAGTCACAATATATAATTAATACATTTATTAACCCAATGTAGGTTATTGGAATCATTTTTATAATATATTTAGATTTAAAAATTTATTAAACTTTTGAACACTACTTTTACCCCCCTTTTAACCACATCTGTGGATTAGCGTTAAATGTAATTATACTTATTATGTAAATTAAATTTCAAAAAATGGACATAAATGGTTCTAATCAGTATGAAAATTTTAGTTTAATATAATCAAAACATTTTTTAGGTGAATAGTAACTTTGGATTTTATTCACCGCGATTTAAGGTATATAAGGTAATTAAATATAAAAAAAATATTATAATAATATATAATTAACCTAAAAATTATCCTAATTTTATTGGATAAGTGTTTTCATACAAAATCCTTAGGTATAATATTGAGACTTTTGTAGCCACTTGTGTTAGATTAAGACATTTATTATATTTTATTTAAAGTGGAGTTAAAAATGTCATTTTCAAATTTTAATAAATATGTCATTTTTAATACTAGGTTCTATAAGTGATATGGAAAAATATAAATAGTATTTATAAATATAAATTTTTTCGATATAATGGTAATTTATTTATAATTTTAGGAAATAAATAATTAAATTAGCTAGTGACACAATGATGATGCATTAATTGAAATATTAAAGGAAGATTCAATTAAATGATATTAATAATATTAAAATAAAATTAATTTAAAATATTTGATTCAATCCATGAAATTTTTAGATGACATTTCCATGTTAGTGATTAGTTAATTTAGTGTTTTTGAAGGAATCTATTTTTTAGGACTTTGACAAAAATAATGTATTAAATAGTGTCAAAATTGACATAAATGAGATTTTAAATTAAATACTATTTTGATATAAAAGTCATAAAATCCTAATGTTAGTCCAAATAACTTATATAATGTTAAATATTTTATAAATTCCAATTGAAGTTATTTTTTCATTTTATAGTAACTATATTAACCCTATAGTATAAAAAAGACAAGTAGAGACCCCAGGGTGCAGCTTAGATGGTAGCAGCTCCTACGGGGTTTCAGCAAAGTCTCAAATTCAAGTCTCATTAAGTAAATCTCTAAATTTTGTGTTTCTTGATTTTATATGTAATTTATCTCCTTCCCCTGAATAAATTGAGGCTTCAACCTCAACTTTTAAAAATGAAAAGTATACCTGATAAGAGTTAAACTATTTAACTAAGTGTTAAACCCAAAATATAGTGTTACTTTTTTTATATAAACTTTTCTAAAAATAAATTTTTGATAGTATTTAGACCCAAAATTGTCTTATACTCAAAATAACTCACTTTGGAGAAATTTGAAATCAAAAATCAAATTATTTTAAATTACTAGTTTTGGAGTTTCCAAAAGTGCCCCTCCAATTTTTTATAAAGGGAACTTATCCTAAACTTTTATTCACACCTATAAAGCACTTTTAAAAGACAAATCCATGTGCACTTCTCATACTAACTTCCATCACTACATCCTAGAGTCCATAATTTTGGCAGAAATCTAACCTATGGTTTCCTTTTGTGAAAATCAAAAGGATACACTTGAAAAAGTGGTAATTGTTTTACCAATTCAATTCAATATATTTTATTCTTCTACTTACACATCCAATGTTAGTTACATATAAAATTAATAACCCCAGTATTATATACATGATAATATATTATTATGATTATGGTAGAACTATATTCTTCCTTTTATTCGTCCTATTAATAACAATATAATCATGTGTTCGTATGCATGACTTACCATCTCCACGTCATGGTGTAATTTGTTATTCAAAGATAATTTATTTGTATATTTCTGATGATGAATATAGTAAATATAAATAATTAATATGACATGATAATGATTTTGGAAAAATAATATACCATCCATTTCTAAACTATTTAACCATCAAGGTAATGATATCGTCGCTCATGTGTACGTTCGACCTACCATTTTCACAATGTGGTGAGATTTATTTTCCACATTAACCATTCAAGAATGATAATAAAATTTATAATATGAGTAAATATAATATTTATGAACTAAATAAAATTTTGGATATGAATAAAATATATCCTATGCATAATAAACATGACTTACAAAACAAAACATGGAAAGGAAAATGAAGCAGTTAACACCCGAAACAATGGTAATACTGAGATATTATTAACACAATTATATAGGAAGATTATATATGATATAAAAAATATGGATATAGTCCTAGTTTAATTCAATAAAATGATTTAACTGTTATATAGGAGGTTAATTCACCCTCAACTAAAGTAAATTATACCTTAAGAGTTAATTTCACTATCTCATTATTATCCGAGGTTGTTTATACGTATGTATCTACCATGACATCTTTATCATCCATGTACATATTTCCTAAAATGCAATTAAAATATTATCAATAATTGTTTAAAGTAATTTTTACCCATGTTTTAATTTTTATACAATTTTTTGAATGGAATCTTTCCATCTTTTTCCAAACGAGGTACATTATGGATTTTTCAAAAAATTAAGGAAATAATGTTTTTAACCTATATGGAGTGAGAAGCTATTATTCACTACTATGACACCTTACTATTTTGAAGCTTCACTTAGAATATTACATGGTTATTTTCAAAATAATTGTTTTCTTTTATAATTTTGTGGAATTTAAATGATTTCAAAGTAAAAATTGGTATTTCTTTCAAAGAGTTTTAAGGATTTTATTAGATTGTTTTCATCTATGTAAAAATACTTTGTTGGATTTTATGCTTAATTGATGTTTATTTATTATGATATAATATTATATATTATATTGAAGATTTTATGATATGTTTGACTAAGGATGTGCTATTTTGATATAATTCATGGTTTATTGTTAAAGTATTTGCATTTCTTATGCTAGTTTTCATATGAATGATTAAGTTATATTTCACCCTTTTTATATGAGGAATGAATTGGACTTAGTAAGTGATAGGTGGGGCTCACTATATCCCCATGATGTATTAGTAGGTATCATAAGACAAATGAGTTTGGGTTTTTACCCATTTATGTATGGTATTGGCATGAGGCCTTAATGGTATAGTTATTATGTCTGAAATTATTAATTCTCTCATTAAATTATTATTTATTGATATTACATGTGATTATTTGACTAGTAGAATATCCATGTAAATTTTTCGAAGGAATTATATGATTTATTATTTCTATATTATTTTCAATATTGTGTTTTAAAATCCTTGTGTTTCAGTTTTATACCTTGACATAAAATTTTATAATTATTTAAAATAGATCAATCTATATTGTTTATCCTTACTGAGAATCTAATCTCACCCCTTTATTGTGTTTAATTTTTACCTATCATGAGAAAAAGTATATTATAACTGAAATTTAATGATAATACAATTGTTATAAGTGTTTTCAAATAAGACACTATGTTGTTTTTTATTTCAATATGTAGTGTAAAGCTTATGAATGTATGTAGTTATTAAAAGGATACTAAACTGATCAGTCCTTAGGAATTTGATTTCTTGTGGTCATGCCAATATAATAAAGTAATGCCTCAACTCTGGGTAACTGGGGTTGGGGAGATACAGTTGGTAATATTGTAAGCTTAGTACAAACCTTGGAAACTATATTTAGAAAAAAATGTTGATTATGGAACATTACCCTAAGATTGAATTTGAGGATAAGTATATAAGAACATCCAAATATTTTGGTAATGTATATATTATGTGGTTCTTCCAAGAAATACATCAATGTATAAAAACTATAATTGTATGTGGTTCTTCTATATATGTACCTGGGAGTAACAACATCAAAAAAGTGTTCCAGGCTTGACTCAGGGTAACCTGGTACAGGATAACAGGCCATACTGCACACCAGGTTTGACAATTAAAAGGGATACGATTAAGATAATTCAAATTTTCTTGTCAAACCATTATAAAGGGTTTATGAGTAAATATGTCCCCAAAGAAAACATTTTTTTCATTATGGATTAGATATTCATAATTTTTTAAATTTATGGTATGTATTTTACTATCTTGGAATTATGCATTGTGTTTCATAATCTAATCTAGTGTATTCTATTTTTTTGAAATGGAGCCTACTAGAATGAATGGAAACAGTGTCAACGCACGTAATACATGTATGGATTTCCCTTCTATGCAAGATAATGATAGTAGAGATAGTGATACAACTAGTTCTGAACTAATTATAAATATACTAGGATAGATAACTCATGTTATTAATAATAACGTTACCCATATAGATCACCCTGATCCACCATGCGGAGGATCAATATTAGACTACTTCATGAGAAAACAACGTCCAACATTCAAAGGTATTATAAATCCATTTTAGGATGAACAATGGATAAGTTCCTTAGAGAAAATATTTCTTTCTTTGGGGAGTAACAAAAGGGAAAAATTTGTAATGATAGTTTATCATCTATTTGGAGATGAAGATCAATGGTGGTCTTTAACTCAAAACAAGAAGAAAGATGAAGAGATAGATGATATGGAATGGATGGAGTTTAAAGAACTTTTCATAGAAAAATACTTTCCTTGTGAACAATGATATGATATGGAAAATAAAATTTCAGAGTTTGAGGAAAAAGGAGGATGAGAATGTTGAAAAGTATGAGGCTAACTTCACAAACATAGAAAGGCATGCTGCATATTACAAAAAACCCCAAAAGTAATATTGATCGATTACTTGATCGGTTAAATAAATTCATCAAATAGGTATTGGTCTCACAATATTTCTCATTATATTATAATATAGTCTCATGTGATATCAAGATGGAAAATGGATTCTCTAAGTCATATGAATTTAATGTAATATAAGAGAAGGAGAGCGATACAAAACACTCTAGAAAATGAATTATTGGGTATAAGGGAAAAATTTACTTTCCAGCCTATGGTATGTCACGAACCAACCTGGGTCAACCTTGACCTGGTCACCTGAGTCGGTCCGCGGCATAGCCCGAAGGGCATTCCTGATCCCCATGGGCAGGAAACTAGTGTCATTCATCAAAACAAACTAGTTGGGAATGATTTGACCGATAAAAAAGATAAATAACCATGGACTGAACAAGCAGATAAATAAAGGGAAATAAATAGAACAACTTGGCAGTGGAAAAATGAATAAACAAAGCAATGTGACATACCTCATGTGACCCTGTGGGTCACCATAGAATGTAAACTACACTCTCTCTCAAAAGAGATTCAAGACTGTAACCTACAATTGAGAAGTAAAGAAGGTGTGAGCATCGAGATGCTCAATAGTAATGCCAAAATATAACCAAATCCTATTCTAGTTCCTTTAGTAAGAAATCCAATCATGCTAGTTTGAAAATAAGATATAATAAGATCATATTTTTCCTTATTTTCAAATTCAAGTAATGAGTTTTCATTTTGAAGTAAAGAATTTCACTCCCACTACATTTTCAAAATAGGTTCCAAGCATGCATTAACATTTAAAAATGAAAAGAAACAGTTTTGGATTAAAATATGGTTTTCGAAAATAAGACATCAAGTATGAAACAACTAAAACAAAAATTACATCACAAGAAGCATGTCGTAGATGAGCACCACGGTTAATCCCTATAGGTAGCTAACACAATTGGGACCCTAGAGACCTCATACCTCGGTGAAATGTGGCTTAGAAACCATGACCCTCAGAAAACGTGTCTTAGAAGACCACGACCCTCAGATAATGTGGCTTAGAAGACCACAACACTCAGTAATTCATATGTTTAGTTAGTGTTGTTGCGTTAATCCTGCTATAAGAACCGGGAAGAACCCATGCCGTGTCATCTAGAGTACTAGTCCTAGTGATCCACCTACATACTTAGGTTTCCCATTCTGCTCTATTTCAATTGGTGGTGAGTTTTTATTTATTGAGAAAACATATATATACATAACATTCTTTTATATCTAAAACCCATTTAACCTCTCACCACCATTCTCCCTCCTTAAGATTATTCCCCCTCTTTCACATCACACGATGAATAAGCATCAAATTAGGCACATAATCAGACATTGAAAATAAAAATCATTTTTCTAAAACCAAAGGGTGTGTGCCTCAAGAGAGGTTTTTATGTTTCATAATGCCTTCTTAAGATACCAAATGAGATTACTTACATAAAGGGAACACTTTTTTCAATTAACTATCCAAAAGGCCAAACAACTTAGGAAATACACAATACCAGTTCAAAACCACATTGCAAATCAATTTCCATGAAAAGTCACTTAAGACCGATTGAATTAGAAATACATTTGAATTTCCAAATCAAAGGCATGAACATTTCTAGCATCCACAACCGGATTTCATAGCATGTGTATATAGCATAAATGTAAAACAAATTTTTAAAACAAGCAAGAAATTATGAAATTCTAATTAAAGGCTTAGGCATAGGGGACCTACCACAGACTTGTCGCTATTTGTTGAGGACTACTCGAACCGACACTTGGCACATACAAGCACATGAATTTATACACATATATATACATGCCCCTAGTTGCATTGAATATATTCCTCATGCCATGAGGGAATATGTACAAAGAGGGCATATATATATATATATATATATATGTCTTACCCTATGCATGTACACGTAGGATACCTCGACACCTGCGGCCCAAAACCATCGAAGAAAGGCCCAACACACTACACATATAATTTAATAAAACAATTAAAAAATTTATTAAACACTTTAAAGTTATCACTAAAAAAATAATTACACCACAAACACTCTTTAAACCCCAAACACACACTAAACCATTTGAAAATATATTTCACACTACTTTCATAACTCATAAACCCCATTTAAAATATTAAAGGAAAAGCACATAATCAATATAACTATTTCTAAAGGCCTTTCCAAATCGTCACATAAACTGGAACCAATTCCAAAACCTACATTTCATTGTTTAAACCATTTACAATTTACATTTAGAAATACACGACAACCCAAAGATAACAAATTCTACATTTCCCTTTAAAAACCTACACCCAAACCCATTTTCACCATAAGTGCCTTTGAAAAAATGATTCGCACCACTTAAAAAACTAAATAAACCATTTGTACAATTTATAAAACACCTAAAAGAGGCACAACATGATTTTACACGAAAATGTACATGTAAATTCACATTAAGAAACCACTTACAACCCAAATGCATATCAAATTATTTCAAAAACTAGTTTCACATCACTTGCACAATGAAATAACTCCTTTTCATAATTTATAAAACATTACCAAGGTGGAAACCAAGGCTTAACACATGGATTATACCCAAATTCCCAAAAAAAGTCCCTTTAAAATTAAAAACATGCTTGATTTTGATCAAATACCAACTTCGCACCATGCGCAAAAGTAAACTAACATGTCAAATTAATTAATCAAAACAAACTCAATAAGAACAATTATTTGCATGTGAAACCAACCAATTTCAATTTGGAAAAATTATTTTCAAAACCAAATGCATAATGAATCTTTGCAAAAACCAATTTCACACCATGAAATTCACCCAAAACAATATCCAAATGTGTTTCACATACTTTATAAGTTTTAATAAACCACTTAATAATTTTCCAAAATAACTCCAAGCGGTATCACAAGACTTTAAACCCAAACGACAAATAAAAAACATCTTCTAAGGCCAAACTCACACTAATAACAGGATAAAACAGAATTCAAAGCCCTTGCGCGACATAATAAACCAACATCAAAGTTTATAAAACACTACAAAAGGCTCAGAACAAGTTTTCAAAAAATCAAAACATTCATATCAAATAAACATGATACTAAACACATAGAAATCATATTAAAACTTATGTAAAAATATATTCACACCAAGTAAACTAATCAAATAACACAATAAATTGATCAAACACACAAATTAATTCATCAAAAAAATAATTATATGTGGAAACACTAACCTTTGGTATTGAAAATTCTCAAACGCGGTGCGCAAACTCTGCCGCATGTCAATCGCACTACAAGGGACCTAAAACGAACCATAATTCAAGAAATCTAACCCCAAAAACATCAAAATAGGGCCCTAAAAATAGAACCCTGTGAGAAATAAATCCCTAAGGAGGAAGAGGAAGATCACCATAATGGGATGTACTTGTGGCGGAGGGAGCAGGACACTGGTCATGGTTGCTGGAAGAGATACCGACAGCAAAGGAGCTGCATCGGAGGTGGTCGGCCAGCAGGAGGGTACACTGAACAGGGGTGCAGCTAGAAGGGGGTGCGTGCCGAGCTGAGGCTTCACCAGAAGAAGGGAGGTGGCTCATCCGAGGGTGTCGTGCGTGGGTCCGAAAGATACGGAGAGTGGGTCGTCAGTGGTGGCTCACTGGAGGGAGGCTGTGGGAGGGAGAGTGGTCGAAGGTGCTACATGCCGGTGGGAGTCACGTAAGGGGGAGGGTTTCTCATGAGCAAGAGTGCACTATTGGAGGGGTATAGACCGGTGAAGAAGAGATGGAAAAAAAACTAGTGGCACTAGAAGATCCAGTCAGAGGGAGGGAGGATGCGCTGGCTAGGGTTGGCCAGGGGGTAGGGTCGCGAGCAGGGAGGGAAGAGGGAAGAGAAAGGGTTGCATAGAGATAGTAAAGGGGGAGGGAAAGAAGAAAGGAAATATAAAAAGAAAGAAAATAATATAGAATTAAAAAAATAAAAACTCTCCCAAAAAAACTAAATATTAAATAATATTATTATTATTATTATTAATAACTTAATAATAATAAAATAAATAATAATATTATCATCATTATTATTAAATAGTTTTCAATTTATTTTATTTTGTTCCATTTTGATTTTAATTTAATAAAATTTTAAAATTTAATAAACCAAAATAAAAATAAAAATATATAAATAAATAAATAACTGCGACCGTTAGATATCGGGTCAGGGTGTGACAATTCTCCCCACCACAAAACTTTCTGCCGCTAAAAATTCACCCAGCCAACCGAGGAATCAAACTCGAGTTCGAAACTGAATGAGGCAAACAAAAATCACAAACTCAGTGTGAATTTTCATTCCACGAGTCACACCCGACCAGCTTTATGGGTAACGAAAATGAGAAGAGTCATTTGGAAATGAGGAGGGTTCTCCCCACCATAAGAACCCGACTAGCACAACCAACATTGAGACTATCAACATGGCTAACTTGAGAACTGCAAGCTTGAACCAAAAAAGAAACTATCAATGCAGACCAAAACTCACACACCATCCTACTCTCAAATAAGGAACAAAAAGATCCATGGTGGGTCTTCCCACCAGTTATGAAGTGACCAGCTTATGCCAATTAGCACCAACCGATACAGGCCTAACACAGACCGTCCCATGAAATCTCCACACAAACCTAACCCCCACCACATGGGGTCCTCGATGAAATACCCCAAACCAAATGGTAGACCAAACCCCTATTCATTATTTCTCAAGATGCATGTGTCTCCAAAATGAGAACGTCCAATAACAAAAAATAGGTCCCCAAAGGATCTAGTCACACAAGATATAAGCATCTCGAGACTCACAACCATAAAGGGACAAACTTCAAAGCTCACATTTGAGGAGGAAAAACTACTGGAATTACAAGAAAATGAGATCACCATGCCTCCTTACAACCAAGGTGGGGTTTTCAAAGAATAAAAAACACAATAATATAAAGAGACCATTACGCCTCTTACAGAAAAACAGAACCTTCAAAGATGAGAGAGCTACAATAAAGAAATTCAGACCGTCCCCATTTTAGCACTGGAGAAAAAAATTCGACGAAGGTGCCCCACACCCAAAGATTACTGACTGTGTGAAAGGCTTCACTCCAAGACCTGTGATTGGTAATCTGATGTCATGAAGCATCTGCTGCCCCACAGTTTGGAGCTGACAAACTCTGGTCGAGTCTTCTTTTGGGGATGCTACTAGAAGAACCTCTCCTAGTTTCCCTAACAGCCACACCGACGGAAAGTCTTCGAGGGATAATGACAAGGCAACTTAAAGTACCAAAACCGGCCACACTCAAACCAAATAAGAGGACGGCCCGAATAATAGAAGATGGAATCGACAAGGAGACTTGTATAATACATGTTCCTATGGTCCACTCTCCTCACCAGATGAGGAACCTTCACGAAAACTAAAAAGAATCGATCTTGGTACCCAGGACGAAGACCCCACACAATAAAAACTTTAACTAATTCCACGAATCTACCTTCAAGGAAAAGGGAATCAGCCCCTCGAAATGCCTGACCTAATCCTTTACTATCTGTTGGCCTTGTGGAACACTCACGAGCTCTACCCCTTTCCTCACCTTCACTTCCTCTGCTATAAACCTTCAGATGAGAGTGGTCTTAAACACCTTCAAATACATCCCTTCATGCAATGACATTGGGATCATGTTCTTCCATCAATCCAAAATTAGACCTTCAAAGAAACTCGAACCAACACAGACTCTCATAGCTTTGGGAGTTTCCAATAACCTGAAAACACCGACGATTTCCCCAATCCAGTCCACTAACTTCAATAGATCATGACCACCATAAAAGATAGACAACAACTGAAATGAATTCAATTCCACCACTCCGCTAAGAGTCTAGGTAGTACCAAAAACTAGAAAAGACTCACTAGAACCCTTCAGGACTTTTCTGGGTAGTATACATGAAAACAAGAGGCACAAAGCCAAAACAAACCCATCATAAATCAATATTCCACACTCCAATAAAAAACTAAAACTCAAACTCAAACCACTATTCTGACCATAATTCAGAATGTCAAAACCAAGAACCCGTGAAAAAATACCCAGCATGAAAGGAGAATGCTAAAAAGTGCTCAATCATATTTCAAAATATTTAAATTAACTTTTTAAAAACCTTATTTTTTCAGAAAACAATACAACTTAAAATCCACCATTGGTATCCCATAAAGTTTCACATATTCATATACATATACCCTTGTGCTAGCTCAAGTAACCATCTACACATACCACAAATTATCCCTGTTCCACATGCGTACCTCTATATATGTGATCCCTCATAGGAATACCAAGGGTTAATTCAAAACACATTTCATTATCAAAATGGATCATTCAACATAAACCAAAAATTATCAACCAATTTTGAAAATAACACTTCTCATTAAAGAAATGAATTTTCAAAATTTCCAAACATTTTTCATTTCAAAACCACTCCCCCACTCCAAACATTCCCATATTGAAAAAACCTTTTCATATGATCCATTTTTGTTTTTTGTTTTTTTTAAATCCACTCAAGTCAGTCAAAACTAATCCCAAACATAACTCATATCAAAACATCCAGAAATAAGGGACTAGTGGTTATACCAACCCGGTAACATGGATTAGTAGGCCATGATCCAAGCGAGCATCAACAATAGGAAGCATCTTGAACCATACGCTTGGGATGTACATGGGTCTCTACTCCATTCAGGTCTGCCACGTAACACTGGATCACTTCCTTTGTCATCCCTCATCCACACAGACCAAACTAAGGAAGAAAATTCAAATCCTGGACTACCCCTGGAAACTTGAGTCTCGGGATGGGAAAGGGTTCATGAAATCCTTCCTGCACCTACCTCTCGAGTCCTGACACACCTAATCACTAATCTAAATAACACCCCCAATAACAAATTCTTCCTCTAATACAATTGTTTCACGAACTAACCCAGGTCGACCTTGAACTGATCACCCGAGCCAGTCTGTGGCATGGCTCGAAGGGAATTCCCGATCCCCACAGGCTGGAAACTAGTGTTCGGCATCGAAATAAACTAGTTGGGAATGATTTGGCCCATAAAAAAGATAAATAACTATAAACTGAACGAGTAGATAAATAAATGGAAATAAACTAAACAACTCGGCAGCAGAAAAAGGAATAAACGAAGCAATGTGACATACCTCAGGTGACCCTGTGGGTTACCACAGAACATAAACTACACTCACTGCCAAAAGATATCCAAGACTGTAACCTACAACTGGGAAGTAAATAAAGCTTGAGCATTGAGATGCTTAGTTGGAATGTCGAAATATAACCACGTCCTATGCCCCTTCCTTTATTAATAAATCAAACCAGGCCAGTTTGAAAATAATATATAATGAAAAAATGAATTTCCTTCTTTTCAAATTCAAGTAATGAGTTTTAATTTTCATGTAAAGCATTTCACTCACACTACATTTTCAAAATAGGTTCCAATAATGCATTAATGTTTCAAAATGAAAAGAAAATAGTTTGGATTAAAATATGGTTTTCGCAAATAAGACACCAAGTATGAAACAAGTGAAACAAAAATTACATCACAAGAAGCTTGTTATAGATGAGAACCTTGGGTAATCCCTATAGGCAGCTAACACAAGTGGTACCCTAGATACCTCATACCTCAGTTAAATGTGTCTTAAAACCCACGACCCTCGGAAAACGTGGCTTAGAAGACCACAACCCTCAGAAAACGTGGCTTAGAAGACCACGACCCTCAATAATTCATATGTTTAGTTAGTGTTGTTGCGTCAATCCTGCTAGACAAACCAGGACGAACCCTTACCGTGTCATCTAGCATACTAGTCCTGGTGACCCACCTAGATACCTAGGTTTCCCATTGTGCTCTATTTCTAGTGGTGGAGAGTTTTTCTTTATCAAGAAAACATATATGTACATAACATTTTTATAACTAAAACTCATTCAACCTCTCACCATTGTTCTCCCTCCTTAAGCGCATTCCCCCTCTTTCACATCACACAATGCATAAGCATAAAATTAGGAACATAATTTCACATTAAACTTAAAAATATTTTTTCTAAAACCAAAGGGGGTGTGCCTCTAGATACGTTTTTCTTTTTCATAAAGCATTATTTAGATGCCAAACGGGATTAATTACATAAAGGGAACACTTTTTTTCAATTAACCTTCCAAAAGGACAAACAACTTAGGAAATACACATTACCAGTTCAAAACAACTTGGGAAATCAATTTCCAAGAAAATTCAGTCAAGACCGATAGCATTAGAAATACATTTCAATTTCCAAATCAAAGGCATGATCATTTCTAGCATCTGCAACCAGATTTCATAGCTTGTGTATATAGTATAAATGTAAAACATATTTTTAAAACAAGCAAGAAATTATGAAATTCAAATTAAAGTCTTAGGCATAGGGGACCTACCTCAAACTTGTCTCTATTTGTTGATGACTACTCTAACCGACACTTGCCACGTACATGCACATGTATTTTTACATATACATATATATATATATCCCTAACTGCATTTCACATATTCCCCATTCCATGAGGGAATATGTACAAAGAGGGCATATATATATGTCTTACCCTATGCATGTACATGTAGGATACCTCGACACTCATGAACCAAAACCATTGAAGCCAGGCCCAACACACTACACATATAATTTAATAAAACAATTAAAAAATTTGTTAAATACTTAAAAGTTTTCACTAAAAAAATAATTACACAAAAAACACTCTTTAAACCCCAAACACACACTAATCCATTTGAAAATACATTTCACAATACTTGCATAACTCATAAAACCCATTGAAAATATTAAAAGAAAATCACATAATCAATTTAACCATTTCCAAAGGCCTCTCCAAATCGTCGCATAAAATGGAACCAACTCCAAAACATGCATTTCATTGTTTAAACCATTTATAATTTACATTTAGAAATACATGAAAACCCAAACATGCCAAATTCTGCATTTCCCTTTAAAAACCTACACCCAACCCCATTTTCACCATAAGTGCCTTTGAAAACGTGATTCACACCACTTGAAAAACTAAATAAATTATTTGTACAATTTATAAAACACCTAAAATAGGCACAACATGGTTTTACACAAAACGTACAAGAAAATTCACATTAAGAAACCTATTCCAACCCTAACTCATATCAAATTCTTTCAAAAACTAGTTTCATATAACTATCACAATGAAATAAGTCGTTTTCATAATTTATAAAACATTACCAAGGTGCACACCAAGTCTTAACACATGGACCATTAACAAATTCTCAAAAAAAGTCACTTTAACATTCAAAACATGTTGATTTTTATCAAATCCCAACTTTGCACCACGCGAAAAAGTAAACAAACATGTCAAATTAATTAAACAAAATTAAATTAATAAGAACAATTATTTGCATGTGAAACCACCCAATTTCAAGTGGGAAAAATTATTTTTAAAACCAAATTCATAAAGAACCTTTTCTAAAACCAATTTTGCACCATGAAATTCACCCAAAACAATATCCAAATGTGTTTCACATACTTTATAAGTTTTAATAAACCACATAATAATTTTATAAAACAACTCCAAGTGGTATCACAAGACTTTAAACCCAAAAACCCAATCAAAAACTTCTTATAAGGCCAAACACACACCAATAACGGGATAAAACAGAATTCGCAGCCCTTTCACGACATAATAAACCAACAATAAAGTTTATAAAACACTAAGAAAGGCTCAGAATGGGTTTTCACAAAATAAAAACATTCATATCAAATAAACACGCTACTAAACACATCGAAATCATATTAAACATTTTGTAAAAATATATTTTCACCGAGAAAACTAATAAAATAACACACTAAATTGATCAAACACACAAATTAATTCATCAAAAAAACTTATATGTGGAAACACTAACCTTCGGTATCGAAACTTTGCACACGCGGTGCGCAAACTCCGCTGCTTGTAAATATCACTGCATGGGACCTAAAAACCATAATTCAAGAAATCGAACCCCAAAAACATCAAAAAAATATCCCTAAAAATGTAACCCTGTGAGCATAAATTCCCTAAGGAGGAAGAATAAGATCACCATAATGGGATGTACTTATGGTGGAGGGAGCGGGATGCTGGCCGCGGTTGCTGGAAGAGATTCTAGCAATAAAGGAGCTGCATCAGAGGTGATCGGCCAACAGGAGGGTACACCAAATAGGGATGCAGCTAGAAGGGGGGGTGCGCACTAGACTAAGGCTTTACTGGAAGAAGGGAGGTGTCTCATCTGAAGATATAGTGTGTGGGTACGAAAGAGAGGGAGAGTGGGTCGCCAGTGGGGGCTCACTGAAGGGAGGCCACAGGTGAGAGAGCGGTCCAAGGTGTTGTGATCCGGTGGGTGTCGCACAAGGGGGAGGGTTTCTTGTGAGTAGTGGTGCACCATCGGAGGGGTGTCGACTGGTGGAGAAGAGGCGGAAAAAAACCAGTGGTGCAAGAAGATTTGGTCGGATGGAGGGAGGATGTGTCGGCTAGGGTTGGATAGGGGTAGGGTCACGAGGAGGGAGTGAATAGGGAGGGGGGTGGGTCACATGGAGAGGGTAAAGGGGGAGGGAAAGAAGAAATGAAATACAAAAATAAAGAAAATAAAATAATAATTAAAAAAAAGAAAAAATAACCCTAAAAAACTAAATATAAAAATAATATTAATAACTTAATAATAATAATAATCTAAATAATAATATTATAATAATTATTATTAAATTGATTTCCATTTATTTTATTTTTTTCCATTTTGATTTTAATTTAATAAATTTTCAAACATTAAGAAACCAAAAGAAAAATAAAAAGAAAAAAATAATTGCGACTGCAGGATATCGAGTCAGGGTGTGACATGGTAATTTTTGGGAGAAAAAACCAGGTACTTGCCTAAATATAATTTCATTTTTTTACATGTGTAAAGAAAATGTCCACCACACTCATGATTTCAAGGGGAAGAATGAATCTATCAATGTTCGATGCTATAATTTTAAATAAATGGGAAATTATGAAAATTATTTTCCTAAGCATCAAGGAAATTTTCCCCAGAAAAGGCCAATGGAGAAAGGCCAAGATAATGCAATCACAACTGCAGTGGTTGAAGTTACCAGTGATGTGGTGGAACAAAAATTAATTATCTCTTCAAATTTTGCTAAATATTTATTTGATTCTGGATCATCACATTCATTTATATCTTCCTAGATTTATTTTAAAAATTAGATATTTACAATTCACATTAACAAGGGAGTTATTAATCAAGACCCCTAAGAGAAGTCTCATTGAAATAAAGATGTGTCAGATAGTTCCCATTATGGAATTTAAATTTGCTTTATCTTTTGAATTTATCAGCACACATATGGTCTAATTTTATATAATCCTCGGTATGGATTGACTATCAAAATAAGATGCCAAATTTTATTTCCAGAAGAAGGATGTTACGATTTGTGAGGAAGATATAGATTCCATTATCTTTAGAGTAGAAACATAATCATCTGATTCTTATATAGATCTACCCCCCATATCTTTACTAGATGAGATTATTAAAGAGGAATAGGAAATCAGATATAGGGGTAGAGAAATAAATATTAAAATTGAGGATTTACCTATTATAATGGAATACATTGATGTTTTTCCAAATGATTTACCAAGAAACCCCCAGAGCATAAAGTTGAGTTATTTGTTTATTTAAAACATAATTCAAGATAAATATCAAATACTTCTTATATAATGGATAGAGTGGAATTATTAGAGTTTAAGAAACAACTAGAGGAAATATTAGATTTATTATCCATAGTGTTTCTCTATGGGGATCCCCAATTCTTTTTGTTAATAAGAAAGATAGATCAATGAGTTTATGCGTTGACTATAGATAAATCAATTCTATTACAATAAATAACAAGTATTATCTACCTCGCATTAATGATTTGTTTGATCAAATTCGTGGAGCTCAATACTTTTCAAATATTTACCATCATTCTGGATATCATCAATTGTGTGTCATGAAGGAAAATATTCCAATGACAACATTCCACAAAAAGTATGGACATTACGAGTTTACAGTAATATTGTTTGGAATGAATAATTCACCCACTTTTTTAATGGATCTACTGAACAGATTGTTCAAGGAATATCTTGATGATTTTTTCATATTATTTTTTGATGACATCTTTGAATACTACAAAAGATATGAAGACCATGAAAACTACTTGAGTATTGTTATGAATATTCTTAGAAGAAATGATCTATATGGGATGTTTAATAAGTGTGAATTTATGATTCATGAATTTTTTTTCTTGAACATATTATCTCAAAGGATGGAATATCTAATGATCCTGGAAAGAAAAAGGAAATACTAGAATGGATAACATTGATGAGCATAACTGAGGTACATAGTTTTATTGGATTATTAGGTTACTATTGGCATTTCATTCATAATTTTTCCTGATTGGCTAAGTGCATAATTTTCCATAAAGAGCTTAGGATAAGAAAGACATACTTTTGGATCAAGATCCATCATGATTGGTTAAAGAGAATACATGTCTATGTTAAGGTATACACATTGATAATATACTAAAGATATTTAGTATAGAAAGATCCAAGAGGAAATTATTGTCAGTTTCACATGGCATTAACTATTCCATGAAAATGTGTCCTCAAACAAAAATGGTAATACATAGGTAAAGAGTGATTCCATATTATTTAGTGATTGGTTCAGTCATTTATGTCATGTTTTGTACTAGCCTTGATGTATTCTACACCTTTAGTGTGGTAGGAAGATATGAAGATGACCTAGGTGACAACTATTGGATGGAATTCATGACTATCCTTAAGAATATGAAATGAAAAAATGATATGATCCCAGTCTATGGTGGAGATAAGGAATGAGTCATCTAAGGATATGATAATTCTATTTCACAAATAGATCAAGATGATATGAAATCATATACATGATAAATCCTCACACCAAACTGAGTTATTATGGGTTAGAAGATCTCAAAGAAAATTTTGTTCATAGATTCTATAGATGCTTCTTTGTATATAGAAACTTATGAGGTTGCTAAAAATGAAGTTTGGGTATGAAACTTCATTAAATATATTTTCATGGTACCTATATGTAATGACCCTATCATATAATATTTTGATAATATTATAGTGGTGGATCTTGTAAAGGATCCAAGTTCACATCAAAATAAAAATTACATACTTGGAATGTGTCATCTCTTGAGGTATTTTTTCCAGATAGGTGAATTCAATGTGATAATAATCTCTATGTAAGATAATGTGGTGGACCAATTACCTATATAATTATCATAGTAGAAACATTTTCTTCATGTGAGGTGAAGCAGAATGGAAGTCATTGTCAGTGGACTCTAGTCCAAGTGGGTGTCTGTTAGATTTGGTGTTTTAGAACAAACTATTTATACTTTGTATTGCATGTATATTTTAATAATATAATTTTAATTAAAATATATTATTACATATCATTAAATATTCTACATGAATCTAATTAAATAATTCCATATGGTATCTATCAAATTAAAATTTATTGCAGTTCTTGTCTATAACGAGAACCATTAAATTCTGTGATGACATTCTTAAAAAATAAATATGGTTAGATAATATTCTATGATATAGAACATAGAATATTGAAAATGAGGTTCGAGTACTAGTCAGTACATGATACTTATTCTCTTTAAGTTCACACTTGGTAATATCTAAGACAGTTGATTATGAGAACAAACCCTCCAGTAGGAATTTCAAATGTTTATGTGTCATTTAATATTATTGTTTGTGATTGTGTGTAATGGTTCTTAGACATTAAGATTATTATTAATGATTTTCATGATTCAATCACCAATATGTATTATTCTAAACCACAATGATAATCGTTCATGTTGAAGTTAGGTATGTTGGGTACATTATGAATGAAATGTTATTAGAGCATACATTGAGGAATGATTTTTTCCTTCCATATTAACAGAAGTTGAAATCTCAGACCATTTATTTAAATAGAAATGTTGCATTAAATTTTTTTTTCTATGGTTTAATGATGAAATTTTATTGCAACATACATTATGAAATTTTGTGAAATATAATTATATTATATATTTTAAAGATTCTATGTTGTTTCTGATGTTTGATATTAACTTTTTTACCTTGGTGAATTGACCCATTACTAGATAGTAATCATGGACGTTTTTCAACCCTACCATATGCCAATGAAAAAGAATCCTAGAGGGTTACACACTACATGATTCAATTGATGTCAATTAAATTATATTTTAATTTAATTATTTTATTAAATATTATTATTATGAAAGAGGAATGATTTTATATAGAATTTATTGATCAAAAATATTTATTTTCTTAAATATTACATAAATATTAATTTTCCAAACTGTAAATAAAATATTTATTTTATGAATAAATATTTAATAAAATATTTATTTGGGTATTATATAAATTATTTGGAGTATAAGTAGACCAAGATCTTATATGGTGATAAATATTATTTTGAAATTTGATAAAATAATATTTATCATTACCCTAGTAAGCACACTCCATGGAATAAAAATAATAGTATTAATTCTAATACATTGCATGGGGTCAAGCATGGGTTATAAATTTTATTATGGGAACTTATTATATTAATTAAAATAAAAACCCTAACCCTAGTTCAATAAATAGGTCACATATAATTTCTATGAGTGGCTAATCGATAATTATTGTGCACAGTATATTTCTCTCAAGTATTTTTCTCTTACCTCTCACATCCTCTCAAGAACAAGAAGATCGATATAAGTTCTTTATGATCGATGAAAATTGAAGTGATATAGATGAATAATTCAAACAGTTAATTGACCATGCTAGAACCTATGATTTCATCAATATCATTTTGAGATCAAAGGATCATATGTTGATCATCACTAGATGAATTCTATACTTGGATCCTATGAACGCAAAAACATATTAACAAAAAAGGTTTAGGATGATCAACATAAACTATAAATAAAAACATTAGGAAAAAGTTAATTTTTCTTCTCAATTTTATAAATTAATTATAAATTTAACATGAAAAATGCATGCTCTTGGTTCCAATGAACTTATTGTACATATTTAATTGGAAAATTTTCATTTACTATGACATTAAAATCTTGTACAATATGTGAATGACCCATTTAATCTGATATTAATTGAGTTGGTATCACCCCTAATATGAACTTCTGCTATACATGGAACCTTTATATCACACATACAATAAATAATTCCTCTCACATTGAAATATAAATTTTAAAATTCAAATTCCAAAGAAAAACTTCTCTTTAAATTATCCCACCTAAACATGAACCATTAAATCAATAAATCCTTTTCATCAACCCATGACATACTTTAAGGACATAACAGTTTTCATTTAATTAGCATGTGTGTCATAAAAAAATCCAATTCAGTAAAAGATCTTTATATAAAACCATAAAAAATAAAATCAAAATAAGGTGCATCGTGGAGGAACATATGTGGTTCAAAAATAGTTACCACTCACCAATTAATATTCCATGATAACTCAATCATAAAGCACTGCATTGTAGTGTGACCAAACATTCTAGAGAAAATTAATTTTATCATTATTGCCATAATTCTGGAATGACGCATCACATCATAGTGCAACAACCTCCTTTATAGTAAAATTCTTTTTTTACCATCACAAACAGCATGAACACTAAAATGCATGAATTCCACTTTGTGATGTGATACTTATGATGAGATTAATTATTAAAGGATCATAAAATCTAGAACCAAAATAACATCCTGATAACTCATGATTAGGTTTAATTTTTAAAAATCTGATGAAAAATATTATCACTAGCAAACACATAATGGTGTAAACATGAAAATTAAGATTTGATTTTCTTTTTCTTATCTTAAAAAACTTCTAAATTCACTCCTCGACTGAATACTCTTTTTATACAATTACAAACATAAAAATACACTTCACCTCATCTAACATATTATAATTAATATGAGTTTGAATGTGATTCGTGGGTTACAAAGGTATTCAAAAAAAAATATAACACAAAATTCACTTGTCATATCCACTTAACTTCATCTTTAACAAACAATATCCCCATTCAACTCAAAGTCCTTTTTGGAACCTTTAATCACAAAAATCTTCTTAGTCATAAATATTACCCCCTTTTTATTTTTTATTAACAATCAAACATAAATCACTCTCAAACAGAGAAATTGATCATTTTTTATTTATTTCAATCATATATATGAGAAAACAGTATGAAAAATTATGATAATGTAATAATTATCCAAATTTTAACTCACATCCATATAAAATAATTATCTTCACTTTTAAAATCATCTTCTAAAAAAATTCATGATCATGTTTAAATAAAAATTCCAACACACATACTATATAAATATATTATAATTTCCCACAAATAAACCAATTCACACACACTTTTATAAAATCAAATCCTTAATGAAAAATAACTAAAGGTATATAATATGCTCAAGCTTTTACATTTTTAAAAATTCCCCCTTAATAATTTATTTATCCCCAATTTTTAAAATTTATATCGTTATATGTTTTTATTTATATTTTGATCATTATCTTCTATTAACAAAAACTGATAAAGAATAAGTGAGTGAGGAAACATATCATCATAGCATATACTTGATAATTTCATGGTTGAACTCCCATAATCAACATCAATTTATAATGCATATTTAGGTAGTAATTTTTTAAAGGCATCTATAAATTTTTCCTTTATAGAAACATATTCCATCTAGAAAAGTTACCCTTCCACCTTCTCCTTGATAAAGTGGTTTTTGATATCAATGTTATTTTATAAAGAATAGTTAACTATACTTATCAAAGTATCTATGGAGTGATAATTATCACATCCCACTAAAAAAATAAAACTTCATTTCCACTCTCAAATCTTCCAATTATGAATTCATCCACATGGTTTGAATTATTTCCTGGGTGACATAGATATAATTTTATTCTATAGAGTTTTTCATAAATAAATTTATTCTTTGTATTCCATGTAACACACATTTCTCTTAAGAGAAAAACTCCACCATATGTCGACTTCTAATCCTTAAAAATTACATCCCAATTTGATTCAGCTTATCCAAAAAAATGAAGCCTTCATTTTCTGTTGTATTTTAAACCATATCCTAATGTTACTTTAAAATTTATAAGAATGTTTTTTAATTTTAATAAATGAGATTATTTTTGTTCTCTTTAATAACTTTCAAATAATGTAAAAATATATACAACATATGATCTCAAAGCAGTTAAATAGAGTAAAAACTCAATAAATTTTCTAAAATCCCTTTGATCAACCTCCATTCCATGTTCACTTCGTAAAAGTTTCATTCCCAATAATTTTGGTGTGGAAAATGGATGAGAATCCTCCATTAAAAATTTCATTATAAATTCTAGAGAATATATCTCTTAATAAATAGAAATTTGATCCTTGTCATAAGAAATTTGAAGTCTCATGAAGTACTACATATCTACTAATATTTACACCTCCATAATCTCCTTTATTTGAGTGTAAAATTCATTTAAATGATATTATTTATTTAAGGTAAATATAATTTTATCAACATAGATAATAACTATAAATTATTACTTCTTGATTTTTTTCTATAAAGGTTTTCTCCCACACATGTTTCCATAATTATAATGAATTTAAAAATGTGTTAATTTATGAATATCACAGTCTTAGAGATTTTTTTAACCTCTAAAGAACATTATTCAACCTAAAAACCAAAATCTTATCATCATAAATAAAAAATTATTTTGGTTTCCCAACAAACACCTCCTCTTCATGCTCACTATTGAGAAAGGCTTAGCTCAAATTCATTAAGATAATCTTGTATATTCTTTGTGAAATGATAGTTGGAAAATCCTTATGAAATTGATCCTAGAAACTATTGAAATTTTATCATTCTTGTGAATTACTTAAATTTTAGAATACCATTTTCAAATAAGCATTGTCTTATTCCTAGTAACTTCTCCTTTATTATTCAACTTGTTATGGAATACCCACTTTGTTCAAAAAACATTCTTGTATTCTAGGTTTTGGAGTAAATTATTAATTGTTTTTATACTTAATATTTTCATATTATTTATTGATGGAATGATTATATTATTGATGATTCAATTAATCATCTCTATTATTTATTTTATCTTGGGAAATCATTGAGGTAAGAGATGTTTTCTTCAATGGTCTCCGAGTTTGTATAGATTTCTATGATCAGAAATGATGTTTTGGACCTCTATATACATTATGAACCATGTATGAAAAAAAATTATTCATTAATCGTCACCAGGTATGGCTAAATCAAAATCTTCTTAATTATAATCACTCACATCATTATAACTTTAAGAAATTTATTCTTTATAATCAATCAATTATTCATCTTCTCCATTTACTTCACTAAGTGTTTCTTAATTTTTAAACTCATCAATTGACTTCCCTAAAACCTTCACATTAGAAACCTGAACCATATTTATAGATTATATATTTTATCAATGATATTCCTTTTCATTTTTAATTAATACATTAAAAATCCTTCAACTCTTCGTTTATCAAACTTTCTCATATTGGACCCATAACATTGATGAAACAGGGTCTAAAAAACACCATAGCATATATAAATCATGGGGTATTCATAAAATACATATAATTTAAAGACCTATCAGAGTAATGAAGATATAGATATTAGTTATGAATGTAAACCATTTCCCATGTAACTTTACTCTAAATTAAATTTAAAGTTCCATATTCCACCAATGTTATTTTTTCTATCTCAATCAAGCATAGATTCATCCATTCTATAATTCAATTTTTGGGGGGTATATTGTGTACTATAATCATGATTAATCCCATTAATTTATAAATAATCCTTAAAATTTTCACTTCTATATTCAGTTCCAATATATTAATATAAACTTTTCATACAATAAAAACATTCATTTTACACTATACTGTTAAAAACTCTTAAAACACATGCTTCATGAACATGATACATGTGATTATAGTAAATTTTTTAATGAACTAGATAAATTATTTATCACCACACACACACACACAGAGAGATATATATATATATATATATCTTCCTCATAAGACTATAAATATCCAAATGGAAATGTTTTAAAGGATAGGTTAATCAGATCTCTACCTTTTTGGGAGATGAATTCCACATATTTCCCTTTAAAAATTTAAGGAATTATATTTTATTCACTAATTTTAATAAAATAACATCATAAAAATTTTCTATATGTATAAATGATCTCATTCTATTTTCTACAGTGTTACCATGTTATCAATACCATAACTAATTCCCATTATTCATGATCAAGTTATAGGAATTTTCAATGTCTCCTTGAAATAGGTTATCTTTTATCAGTTTTCCTCATGTCATGAAACTTCAATGACTTAATCTTTTAACAATAGATCTATATATTAAAATTAAAAATTTATTTCCTTTATCATAAATCTAATAAACACTTACAAGGTTTTTTTAAACCATCAATAAAATGAGTACTCTTTGATTTTAACATCTCTTCACTAATTATCACCAATCCAACTCCTTTTATTTTAAGTTTTCTAGTATTTGAAAATGTAAAATATACTTATATAATATTTTTTTTAAACATTATGTAATACTATATAACCTATCATATATTATGTAAATCCACTATTGAATATCCATGGGTGATTCTTTACGAATTCATTAAAATATTCTACCACTATGATATCTTTAGTATTTATATTTCACTTATTCTTTAAAAATTATTGTTCTCTATCCATAATAAATAATGTTAGATATATGGTTAGTAATTACTCAAAAAATCTTCCCAATGAATATAATATTCCATATATTTCATTAATAAATTGAAACTGATTCTCCATCTTAAATTTTTAGCTGTTTTCTAAAATTTCGACATTGAGTGGGTTGTTTCCCTCTTAATTCCTAACTTACAAAAAATATAAAAGTATGGAAAAAATATCATTCGAAAAAAATCTTTTTCACATTCATGTCCACCACAACATAAATTGGTGATTAAAAATTAAAATTTTATAGAACAAACTACTCATTGTGTAGACTATGAAACTTAAAATCCTTTAAATCTATGAGCATTGGTTTTAGATCCTTTACATGAACCATTTTTTTGGATTCTAGACATATTTCCATTCATATAAAACTTAATTCTCTAAATTTCTTCCTTTCTAATTTTATCATATTTTATCTTTATTTATTCACTACTAGATTTATCAATGAAAATTAAACATCACCATGTGATGAAAATTTCTTCTTATTACTTCACTTTTCTATAAATTTTTCCTTATTATACTTAAATTAATGGAATTTTTATTACATGGAGTATGATATTTTAGGGTTATATTATCAATAAAACTTATATAATTTTTACTAATATTCTCCCCACTCTAAGAATATTGACTAACATCATGCAAATATTTTCTAAAATTGAGCATTATTTTCTTCAAAAAATCTCTATCCTTCATCGTCTTTTACAGAAAAAATCAACATTATTTTTCATTTGTAATGATGTTATTATTTTTGTCATAATTAAAAATATTTTTCATAAAAATTTATATATTGAAACTCTATACTTTTTTCACAAGTTATTTCTCTCTTTCTCATTGAGTTTTCACAGCCTCAGTTGCCACTTGAGGTTTCTTTCCCAACATCTAGTTCTCTTTATCTAGTTTTGATATTTTTATGAGACATTATATTAACTCATAATTAATCATAAATTCAATAAATTTATTTTCATCATCAAATTTTCTGGAAAACACTTTATCAATCTTGTTGGTGAAAAAAAAAACGTTTCTTTATGATCCTTAGATGATTATTCTTGTCACATTTACTATTGTCAGATTCCACTTCATTAATCATTAAAAAATAAATCTTTTTTATAAATTTATAAAATTTTATTTCCATTCCCTTATAAGGTGACTTATTATATCCCAATGTAGATGTATTTTTCCTAAATAATTTCTTTAATTAAATATACACTTCTTTATTTTCGTCATACTTTATATTTATACAATTTACTACAAAATGTAAAATCCATCCAGAATAGAAACATGTTAAAGGAAACTTTACTTATTTACTATCTTTTTAATTTTGAAAATTTCATTAGACAAGTGACATAAGTTTTTAAGACTTCACATCAACATCTACATTTGAATCTAAGTCTTTTCTTTCTTCCTTGACCCCCTTTTAAATATTTTCATTCTTCAGGGATTTCAATGATATTTTCATATCACCGTTACATTTATTCTTAAAATAAAATTTTATTATTCATTTCATATTAATTCAAAACACTATAAATTCTATAAAATATAAATGTACTCAAATACTAATAACTATGAAATGATGCATTATCATCAAACCATTTTAAAAATATAATATGAAACTTGTTAACTATCATTAAATCCTCTAGTGTTTCTCTAAAACTTATAATGGTTTTATAATCTCATAACCTCTTATGAACAAATAATAGTTAGATAATTATTCAAGTATGTGAATGTCTTAACTTTTGGAATTCTAAGTTTTATTATTGGATTCCATTACTCTAACATTCAGTTTATGAATATTTTTTATCATCACCTAGATTCACTTTATTTTCTTGATCCTTATATCATTTATGAAGTCTACCTATAATATTTAGTCTAATTAGTCATTACTTACACTTCCAAAAAAATATAATTAATATATGGATTTATTATATTATATTTTCAAAATGAAACTATCAACTAAAATGTTGAGTTATTATATACCAAATGTGAGTATGTATGACAGACTTATTTCCTTTTAAATAATAAATTTTTTATAATAAAATGTGGAACTAATTTTTTGTGAATCGTATTATAGTGATCCATTATAAAAAAGAAGTTTCAAATCAATAAACGTTACCAAAATAAATGAAATAACATGACCTACAAGGGGCCAACAAAGATTGGTGGTTAAGTTGAGAGTGACACCCCAAGATCATATCTAATGTAGTGCATTCCCATAGAAATTATTCACTATTAATGGGGTGAATCATTGAATAAAAATATTATATGATTAATTACTAATAAATATTCATCATCAGTTAGGATGGTAAGAAAAAATTCACCACCAAACTTTCTTCTTATCCTCTAAAACCTTATAAGTTGATTATTTTAATTCAGTGAAGTCATTATTACATCCACACAAAAAATAACAGCATAATAATTTACATGGATTACCAATCCAGATGAATAGATATATCTATGGTATGGCATGGGTTTATCCATATATACATGATATACTAGAATCATAAAATGGATTACAAAAATTAGGATTTATTCATGATAATCTTGTGTGTACAAAATTTCACCTGAAAAGTATGATGTTCTCCTATACAAATTCAACAAAACTCTTTACATAAATTAAAACAAAAATATTTTATATCTAATTAGAATATTTGAATCCACTATCAATAAATTGGCACCTTGATTTCTTTAATTAAATCATTAAAACTCACAAATTAAGTAAACATGTACTAATTATAGGTCACCCAACATATTCATCCTTCTTTAACAAAAATATATTAATGTATATATTAATCTCTAATCATCAAACAAAAATAACATATTTAGTAACTCATTATATAACTACTGTGTATAATTTTATTTAAATAAAACCTTTAATATTAACCTTTATAAAATTACTATCTAAAAGAATCTAATAATATGTAATAGGAAATATTTTTCTAGAATATCTACTTATAATCTCTCTCTCCTTGTTCACTATGTTATAAAATAGTTCTATGAATTTAAACACACTCTACATATACATAGTATCAATAATTCCTCTCATAATGTAATTTAAATTTTTAAATTCAATTATAAAGGCCAACTTATCATAATTAAATTTGAACTATTAAATCAATCTAGTATTTCAAGTCACCCTTGAAATTATTTATTCACTTAGATGTATTATTTTAAGAAATATATGAGTTATCCATAAACCCATGATAGAAAACAATCTAGAGATCAGACTATAAAAAAATCATAGTGTGTCAAGGTGAATCATAGTGAAACATATATTTTTAGAAAATGGATATATCTAAATAAATATTTCTCCTAGATAATTGTGTAATGACAATATATATTTCAAAATATTCACAATTTCTAGAAAAAAAAATTTATAATTGCTGCCATCATTGCATCCTGAAATATAAATTCACGACCTAACTTCCACCTTCACTGTGTAATTATTTTTCCCATATCATACAACCTAAAAATAAATAATTTCATCCTCCTTTTATAGTGGGATGATTTTATCATGATAGATCAACAAATCATTATTACATGTGGAACTCCATTTGTAACATGATTCTTTGTATTTCAATTTGATTTTTTCTATCTCACAAAAAATATTATCACTCAAAAGAACAGCATATCATAAGAATGACCATTATAATATGATTTTTATAATCAATACCAAACATTAATCATCAATATAAAACTCCTTCAAACACTTCCAAACATCCAGAAAAACATCACCTAAAATAAATCATTAGAATTATTCTTATTGTCAATGTAATTCATGTGTTGAAAAAATGAATTGAAAATAAAATACAACATTAAGGTCACTAATCGCATCACTATTAAAAAACTGGGTTTATCTAGCACTAGAGATTTAGTAGTTCTATCTAAAATCAATGATAAATACCCCCGTTGTTAGTGCTATAAAAAATGTTGTTAAAGAGGGTCTTTAACATCGCTTTTTTAGCATTGTTGAAGGTAGTCTTCAGCAGTGCTAAAAAAGGGTTGTTAAAGGGTCCCTTTATTTATGACTTTTTTACAAACCACTCGTAAATACCCAAAAATTATCAATGCTTGTGAAAAATTGGTGATAAAGGCCCCCCTTCAATGGTGCTAGTAAAAAAGCACTGACAAGGGTGGTTCTTTATCAGTTCTTTTTTAGAAGCACTGATAAAGACCCCCTTTAAATTTTTTTTACTAGTGTTGATAAAGTGTATATTTCAAAAAAAATATTTCATTAAAAATAATATATTTATATATAAATATAATATATACCATCTAAATATGTTTTAGATGTGGATAAATATGAATTTTATTATAATATATAATATATTTAGTTAAAATGGATTATAAAAAAATTTAAAAAAATAATTAATTATTAATTTTATAATTATTATATATTAATAGTCTTTTAATAAAAATTTGATGATAAAAAATAAAAAAATATTAAAAAAATATTAAAAATAATTTGAAAACATAACTCGAACTTCAAACAGCCATTACTTTTTATCCAGGACTATATTTGGGCTCTACCACATATCAAATCAAAGCCTATGATGATCTCTACACTGTGATAACCCTAGAGGATCATGTTCACTATCTCTTTGAGGCTAAAATAGACTTTGATGGCCTTAAAATTTGAGTTTTTAGTCAGGGTGCCCCAATTTCTTAAATTTCGATAGATTTTTAGCCTCTTTTAAGGGGTTCTGATAGCCTTTTTGGTGGAGACTAAATTTAATCTCGAGGATTACAGTCATATATATATTCTGATTTTTAAATTTTATCATTTTATATATTTTATTTTTATATATAATAAAATATATGCATATTTTATTATATTTACTTGTAATAAATCACTTTTATAAATACCTATATCATCATATTTACAAAAAATGGTTTTTTAAATATATAAAATAAATGTTTATTATTCATTTTATTTATTGTAAAAAAATTATCCATTTTATTTACCTTATAAAAATGTAATAATATGTATATATATACATAAACAATTAATGTTTATATATAAACATTTTTCTATCAATAATTAACAAATATATATGTATATGTATATTTTAATATATCTAAGTAAATACATAGTGTAAAAATTTATTTAAAAAAATATCTAACCATTTTTTACCATATAAAAATATATTTATAATCTTTATATATACATATATGTGTCTATTAATAAATGGATATATATTTATATTATATTATAGTATATGTAAATGAATATAAAATATAACATATTTAAATATATATATATATATATATCACACACACACAAATTTTATAATTGTATTTAAAAATAATAATATTAATATATGAATAAAAAATATATACAGAAATATATATATAAATGGAAATATAAATAAATAGATAACAAAAAATACATGGTGATGTAATAAAAGGCATTCCATCTTCGATGAAGAGGTGCAGGGTTCAAATCCAGGAGGATGCGCATGAGGCTAGAAATTTGAAAAGCACTAATAAAAGGGGTAGTGGGGTGAAAAGGGATGATAATGGGGGAGCACTGTTAAAAGTTTTATGGAAGTTCTGATAAAGGGGTAAGGCTCATGGAGGTTAAAAAAAATATAATTTTACCCCATTTAATAAGAACACCTTTATCAATGATACAAAAAGTGCCATGAAAGTCCCCTTTAATAGCTCTAAAAAAATATTGTTAAAAGGGTCCTTTAAAATCCATTTTTTAGTTCTATTAAAGAACCATTATAACATCACTTTTTATCACTATTAAAGGGGATTTAATAGAAATTTTAGAGCATTGTTAAAATACAAGGGCTTTTAACTATGCTATGATAGTCAGCAATTTTTTAGCATTGACAAAGGCATATTTTAGCATTGTTAAAGGCCTTTTTTGTAATAGTGAAAACACATTACACTATCCTTAATGAAATATCTCCTCTTTAAAATAAAATGCCTCTTGGTTAACCATCAATATAAAATAGGTAATAGTATATTATTTATGCTTATAAATATCTAATATCAACCATCAAGAGATGTAGAATCACACCATATCCAAAAAACATCCTATGATTTAACATAAATATAACTAGGATTTTGAATATGATTTCAAAATTCATTCTTAGAAAAGGATTTTATTTACTTATTAGCAAAAATATTAAGCTTAAATGGTTAATATAAGGAAATGATAATCTTAAAACACATACCTATTGTGAGGGAATATGTTGATGAATTCCTGGTATAGTTCTTTGTTTATCCTACTAATCGAGATGTTGAGTTTATAATAGAAAATATACTATGGTATCCTTACATATAAATTATTCTCTATATAATGGATCTCATTTAACTAGAAGAATTAATGAAAAATCTATAAGATAATTTGGGAAAATGTTTTATATTCCTTAGTGTTTCAAAATGGGAGGTACCACCCCTCTTTTTTAAGAAGTACGATGATTTATTGAATAATTAAATTTATTTTTATGAGATTAAAAAGATAAATATAAAGAAAACAATATAATCTTTCATGCATTGATGAATTATTCAACCAACTACATGGGGATCAGAAGTTCTCAAAAGTGGATATTTGATCATGATATCTTCACTTAAAGGTGAAAGAGGGTATATTATAAAGACTGGATTCTATATAGGATATAGATATTATGATTTTATAGTGATGTTATTAATACTCACAATTTCTCTATAAATATTTATAGATGTGATGAATGGAGAAATAATGATTACCTTGATAAATTTATGGTGGTGATTATAAATGATATTCTCTAATATACCTCAAGTTATTAGAATATGATAAGTATTTGGAAACTCTATTAAAAACTATACTAAAGGATATGTTATATAAAATATAAAATAAATGTGGCTTCTAAATGGATTAATTTACTTTATTATGGTATGTACTCATTAGAAAGGGTTATATACCGATCCTTCAAAAACAAAGGTAGTTAAAAATAGGCTAGAGCAACATCTATGATAGATATCTGAAGCTTCCTCAAATTTTAGGGGTGAGATCAATATTTTTTAGGAACTTCTCAAGATTTTAAAATTCACTAACCATGTTAACATAGAAAAGAATAATTTTTTTCAAGATAAATTAATGTAAGGAAAAATTCATGATTTTAGGAAAATTTCAGTCACTAAAACTGTATTCATACTACCCTTAAGAAGAACAAGGATTGTGAAATTTACCTATGAATCAACGAATTTATTGGGTTATATCCTCCTGAAAAAAGATAAAGTTATATCTTATCCCTCAATATTTTTGATTTTACATTTTAAAAATTACACAATGACATATTTAGAGTTGTTAATAGTAATATATTAATTTAAGAATTTGTAGAATTATCTTTATGATTAGATATGTGTGATGAGACCATATTTATTGAATAAAAATCATGAGGTGAATTGTTAAAGGTAGATCTAAGATGATCTAAATTTACATAGGAAAATATAGTATTTCTCATTATAGTGGGAATAAGAGAAATTATAGAAACACCATTAAATTATATAATGTGCTACCTAAATAACTCTCACACATTCAAAGCTTGTTATGACTACTTTTATGATATTATTTAGTCATAATTTTTAAGGCTGGATTCATGTTTTGTTTATTAAAAATATTTTTTAGGATGCATTTAAGGCTAAATAGAGTTTCTTTTATAGAATAGTAATGATTTTTTATTAATTATAAAGAAACCATGTATTTATGTGATTCAATTATGTGATAATGAGGTAAATAAAGATGATTTTTTTACTTATGTGAGAACAAAAAAATACACAGATTCTTTCATGATAAAATTTTAAGGAACTAGTTTTCTCTTATATAGTAATTACATTATAGCACATGGTCATATTGTGAGGATGTGACTAGATCTGAAAAGGTGTGTAATTCTTCTATTTATGGGGTTATTAGTATTCTATTAGAGTTTTGGTTTCACTAGGGTGAAATATTTAACCTGACAAAATTCCATTCTATAAAGTGTTTGTGCACTACTATATTAAAAAACACTCTTTAATAATTCTAGTAACACCATAATGTTTCAAAGAAGATTCCAATGATAATTAAAGATAAAAAATATTATTTTTTTATTTTAATAATTACATAATAGTATAGTAGAGTTTGGTGATGTTTTTTTGGATATCAAGGAATATTTTAAGAGATTATCCAATAAATATAATCCAATAATTTAATGCCCATTGTTTTCTATGGATTATTGCAGAAGGTAAAACTATTCCACTATAATTTATGTGATTCCTTTAAAATAATTATTCATTTCTTATAGAAGTATACTAAAACATGAAGATAGTCAACCATACATTACAAATACCTTTTTTTAGATTATTTTGTAGGATTTGATGAAAATAATAATGGTGTATACAATATCTAAACGTAAAGGCCCATTAGGAGGATGTTTAAGATTGATAAAATTATTGATTCTTATTTTGATCAATTTTTTTCTTTAATTTTAGGTCCATATTTATGATATTACCACTATTATTTTTGTTGATAAAATAAAATATTGTACAATTATATCATACCAATTAGATAACAAGGATTATCCAATCTCTAAAAAGTGGGAAAATTTTGTAAAACACCATTTTGTTTTGTATATTCTATATTGATATTTCTCTAATTCCATTTTTTATTGGATTCATTCATCGATCATATCTTTAAGATCCATAATAATTCTAGTGAGATTAAAGAAGGAAGATTGTTTTTTTTTGCACTATTTCACCCCACCCCAACCCATACCCCCATCATCACCACCATCCATAATGATTCTCATTATAATTTCAATGTAAATCTTGAATTCAATCAATAATAAATGTTTTCCAATATAAAATGGAAAATTATTTCATATATGGAAAGAGTATATAGTTTCATATCTTCCATATATTGTCATGGATATTCATGATATCAATAGTAATCATGTTTGTATTACTAAATATGGGTGGTATATATATTACAAGATAAAAATAAAATTAAAGATTATGTGAGGTCATACAACATGTTACTCTTATCCCTCTTTTAGAAAAAATAGACACATGTGATGGAATTGAGGATATTGAATAGAATTCATAGAAGCATTCATAATATTCATAAAGTATATAATAAAGTTTAGGAATCATTATTATAGACAATTCAAGCTCAATTTTAGGATATTCATATGGTGAAAGGTGAGTTAGTGGATGATTTCTTCATTTAGGTGAACAAAATTTTTGCCTTTTTTCAATATAATCCATTAACTACTGTGATTTTCAATATATATATAATATTGGGTAATGCTATATTATTAATGAATATTCTCTAGATGATGATGAATAAGTATCCCCCTCCCCATTAAATTCGGGGTTTTCAACCTATTTCTTCTTCAGAGGCTTAGTCACTCTCATTTCTCATTTTCTCTAATCCTTATTTTATCCTGAAATTTATGGCTCTCTCAATAATCCCAATGGTTCAAAATTTATTATATGAACATATTTCAATTTTAACAACATAGTTGAAAAAATATTTAGGCCTCTTGAATATGAACATGGTGTAATTCTTTAGACAGCATCGACCATCGGTGGATACTTTTCATAAGTTCATTTTAAAAACATGGGAATTATAGGAATGGGTGATTGTTGGCCTTATTAACAAATGGAATATTATGATCCAGTTTTCATCGATGGGTGATTTAATTATTTCATGGTCTAGACCTACTCATAATGTCAATAGGAGAAACTTCTATATATTTTTATGGACATATGATTTTTACATGAAGTTTGATGCTCCTACTACCGAAATTTTCGCAAACTTTCCCAAACTTCTGATGCCAATCCAAAAATCCCTCTATTATCTGTATGATGAAAATTTTGGTAAGTCGATATTTTTTTTGATAGTAGAACAAATTCAATTTTTCACTCTATTTATCCTTGTGTCTATGTTTATGTTGATGTATCAAATCCACCAATGGAGTGGTTTTGGATTATAGATGGATAAGAATTTTGATGAAAATGAGTTGTGATTTTCGAGTCTTTGGAATAATATTATTCATATTATAGATTTTGGGTCATATAGTTTCAATATTTCATTGTAGGGATAGAGATATGATTTGGGATATTGACTTGAAAAGATGATAGGTGTTGGGGAAATAAACTTTCTATGGTCTCGCATCAGATCAGTTGGGTAGTAAAGGGGTAGTACATGATAATCCCATCCAAAAATAGGAAATACCATTGAATTATAATAGGAATATTTTAGAC
This sequence comes from Viscum album, assembly GCA_963277665.1. Lineage (NCBI taxonomy): Eukaryota > Viridiplantae > Streptophyta > Magnoliopsida > Santalales > Viscaceae > Viscum > Viscum album. Next base: position 1,541,941,410 of record OY728153.1, on the reverse strand, counting down.
ACATTTAACCATTTTATTTTCCTTCATTTGACCATAAGTTGATCTTTAAGGCCCAGTATGGCTTAGGGGAGACTCAGGGGGTGCATTCATATGATTATTTGGAACCAAACTACAACATATCGATACTTTTATCAAATAAATTGGTGGTACAACCTAGTTGGGAACCTACTCAAGAGGTGGTGATTTAGGTGGAAGGTGAGGGATGCCCAATGGGATTATTTGACCAAGATATTTTTATATAGGTAATATTTGTTGAATAGTTGGTTTGGTGAAATTAGCGAATAATTCAAGTCTAAGAATGAAATTTCTAACTATTAATTTTTTTAATTGATTTGAAGGTCTAAACACTGAGGGGCCATTTCAAGAATAAAGAGTTTAAGTTTGGGTGTATAATTTTATTAAGGGGAAATAATTATATAGTTCAGAGTTAGGTGATGAGTTTTCTATAAATTTACTAGGAGGTAGTGTATAGGGAAGAAAAGGTACTGTATTTTACTGCCCAAGGAGAAAGAACGAGTAAAAGGGAAATCAAGACATTGGGAGTTGTATTCTAATCAAAAGGAAGTAATACAAAGGGTGTAAGTACCACTATCATTTACCTAAAAATGGATACAAGTTAATTTAGAAAGATATGACCCAAGGTGATGGATTCTGAGCTCTCTACTAAGGTTCATTAGTGGAATAATAGTGTGAACAATTAGTACGAAAACTGAATGGATGAATGTGGTGATACTAAGGAACAATATCAGGATATTCCTTTTTCCAGTTTGATGGGAGAAGTAAATAAAATTAATGGAGGATTTGAGGTAGTGGTTCATGCTAACAATGAGTCCATATCTGATATGGTTTACCGCTCTATGTTTGCTTCATATGGCTTGAAATGGGAGGTGGGTATGGATGATGAAAAAAAGGAAAAACCATGGGAGATGATTTTTCATTTTGATGAAAAATTGTTGTAAGAGAATTTATTGATTAATGTCGTCCAAAATAATGTGGACAAGATGAATTAATTAATGATAATACTAGACACCAATAGCAAGTTGTGTGTTTGGATAAATAGGAAATATCATATTTTGATAATATGGTTCAATGAAAGGAAGGTAAACTTTAAGGAGCACATTCAAGATTGGGACAAGATAGAGGATTCTTTTGAAGTCATCATAAAGATGGAACCATATGAAATGGTAAAAACTCCCAAATTAAAATTATATATGGAGAATTTTTCTAATATTATGAAGCTTTCATTTAATGATTTTATGATATCTTATGGTGTCTCATTCTTTTGGTTTGACCTTGTGTGGTTTCTCTCTTTTTCTTTGAAAGTGTTTTTTGTAATAAAAAAGATATTTTTTTCTTATTTATATATTACATTTTTCTTTTTTTTTCAAATATCCACATCTTGGTTATTGGGAACGAGATAAAACCCCTAAAAATTTAAGGACACCTAACATATCAAAATACAAGGAAAAAAGGTTCACCTAAATATAATTTTAGACCACCAGGATGCCCCGTACAAGATATGGTTATTAAGAGATATGAAAAATTACATCAAGATTGTAAAATTGAGTTTAAATTCCTCATTAATTCTATATTGGTCCTCATATGTTTCATGGATATCGAGGGGTATCACATTGAGCATCATGTCACTGCCATGGATATCGCATCATCGTCATATCACCATTATCTCTCTATATCCATATGGATTAACCACCTTCAATGAATCATTCACTATCAATCATTCATATATATGAATCAAATCACTAAAATACACTAGCACTAAACATCACAATATAAAATAGTATTATATAAAATTATAAAAAATCCTTCACTATAAGAATATTGAAAATGAAACCCTAAAACAACCATCCAAAGTCAAATCAAACTTAAAACCCAACAATACATTTTAAACATCAAATTAACACCCTTGATTTTATGATCCCTCAATCCCTTTCACAATATCGACTTCAGTAGTGACTATGACTACTCCCATAATGTACTACCTCTAACAATAATACCATTATAGTATCATTTCCAAATAATTATCATGAAAGTAGATATGGGAGAAAAGACAAAAAAAATCATGAAAACAATTAATTTAATATATGAATGATGGAAACATGAATACTCCACATAAATAGTAATAATGAATGGAAAAATACCACACCCATCCTAAAACCACCCAAAGTGGGGACACCGATCCCTAATAGAGAATGAGATGACATCACAAATTGAAAATAGGTAACAACCAACAACCCCATATATGTTATCATTCTAAACATCACTAAAACCCATCTATTCTAGAAAAATATGAGTTTTATCCTGATGTAATATGTAATGTTTATAAAGGGGAAGAACCAATGAGAAATTCAAAATTAAGAAACCACTGAAAAAAGAAGAAGGGAAACACCGCCAAACTCCACCATTATCACCATACCAAACCACTATGAACACCAATACACATGACCAAGAATGGGGTTGATTTAATGGATTATGGCTGAAAATACACTTTTATTATTATCAAAACACTTTTGAGGGAAACAGTAAGAAACCACAGGACCATCATTACTACCGCAGAAGACCATAACAGATAAAAGATCGAAACAAAACTACATGATTTTCCCCTCCCCGGAAACTACACCGTGGTGACCAACCTTCACCATTACATGACCACTTAGTAGACTGTCCCGGATAGTAATTCATGGGCACAGAAATAATCGGATATACATACCCTCTCAAACTACCAATTATGAATGGCTTGTACTGGTGAGGGATTAATGCTCTGAACCTCATTTGAGGCAGACCCATGTAGAATGCAGGATGCATATAACCAAAGAGTCACATCAAATCCAAAGAAAAAGAAAACTGAACACAAACATACTCAAACTGAACTAGAATACCTCTCAAACCAATTAATAGGTTCCACCAATTTAGCATCATTAAAAAATAATTTATGTTTCCCAGAAACATATTCCCTACCCAATTTTCAGGAGATTGAAGATACCTAAATGTTGGGTACACTCAACACGAGACTTTCAAACTTGGAATCTAGATGATCCAAGAACTAAATGCACTCCTCAAGTTTGATCCTCCCTTTATTAAATCCCCCAACATGAATTAGTTCCTGCTTATCAATCCAAGAGTATTGCTCCTCATTGGGGGCCACCCTTAATGACCTCCCCAACATCTTAGTTTCCTCCTCTTTAGTTGCATTAAAGAGTAAAACCTGGTCGACCACTTCTTCTTCAAAACTTATAAGGAGTTCCAAGTTCTAGTCACCCACAGCCTCTAAATCTTCTTTCCTGTCATTTATCTTCTTACAGACTGGGTCACCAATGGAGGAGGTAAAGGGGATGGATCTTGAATGTATAGATACTATAAATTTACATCGGGGAAGAAGATAAAATAAAGTAAAATATAGAACCTCATAAAATTGATAAGAGATTAAGTGTTAAATGATGTGAAGGAGAACCATATCCTCCCCAGAAACACAAATTAAACAATATTTGTATGGTATATATAGGGTATTGTTCGGATATCTATGAGACTATCAAGATAAAAAATAGTTGTTAGCTTGATATGATCTCATATATAAGTTCTTAATGATTCAATGATGGTAATGATAATTCTTATAACAAGGTTTGATATATAAAATTATAATATTTACGATCAATAAATGGATGAGCGTAACTTTTTTATGATCACTGATGTCCTGGTAACCTATGATATGTGACAGGGGCCAGCCTTAAGGAAGGAAAGTAAATTTGTAAAGTAAAGAGATTATAATTTCTAAAAATAGTTAAATAAAATTCAGTCTAAAATTATCATGAGGAGGATTTTAATGTTAAAATGAGGTAGTGAACATAAATGAATTAATTATGTCTTTACCAAAAGGTATGAAAGGAGGCAAAGTTAAATAATAAGTCAAAATACCTTTTATGTGTTTCGATTTTGGAAAGATTAAAAAAATTCAACTCTTAAAAATTAGTAAGGGGATGATTATGATGATCAAACTAACATATAATCAAGTGGAAACAAGGCGGAAGGTACTTAAAGTGGAGTAAAATTCATTAATCATAATTTAAAGGCTAATTTATCAATTAATATTAATTTTCTCTTGAAATGATATTTTATCATATGATGAGGAAAGAAAAATCAAGGTATAAGATTTAGAGAATTATTTATCACAATCCTATATGGATAATTCAAAATAATCCAATTAAATATATAGTGAATAATCTATAATCAGTGATGAGAAAATAAATAATGAGGAAACAACAAAATAGTTTCAATATAGAATGGATCTTTTGGTGTGTTTTGAGGAAAATATAAAGCATGAAATGGAAAATAAATCATTTGTGAATGAGAATGATTCGTTAAATAACTATCTTAATGAAACAAAATCTAAAGATATTTGTGAGATGAAAATAGGTTTTCTAATAATGATGTGAAGTTTCAATGTAATCATGAAAGAAAGGGATATGATTGTTGATATTACTATAACAAATTTACTTTCTAAGAATGAGGAGGTGAAATCTCATAAGGTAAAGTTTTTTGATGTGGAAATTTCATTGAAATTTTCTCAGTTTGAATTTCAAAAGTCTATCAAGAAAATTGGTAAATCCTATAAAATATTGGATAAAGTTATTTATTCCACTATGTAACTTGTTAATTATCATATGATTTTATAAAAATAAACTCTGACACTTAGTCTCATAATTAAAATAGTGATAGGATTGTAATAAAGTGGAGATGCTTTTTTTTCACCAAATAAAGGAGACATTCCCACATTTAATTAATTAAATGGTACTAAAAATTATAAAATCAATGAGGTGTGGAATAATAAATATTTTTAGGATACACATGAGGTAAAATAAAAGGGGTGATTATTCTAATCATGAATATGTAAAATGAAATCAATGATTCCAAAATTCAAATAAAAATGAATGAGAAAATTTTGAGGAATAATATTTCAATTGAAGGTATTTGAATTTGATAGAATATTATTGTGTTGTTAAGTGTATAACTAAAAAAATATGTGTCTTTGTATAATATTTAACTTCTTAAATAAAAAATAGGCCAATAATTGATCTATATATACACTAAAGTTTTAGTATTTCAACAGGTGATATCTTCCAAAGATAATGTCAAATTTCAAAAAAAATATTGATTTCCATTAAAAAATTATACATGATTGATCAATATTATCACACTAACAAAACATTTCTAAAGATAATACTTGAGAATATGACATAAAAATATAACTACAAATCTATTAATAGAAATAATTATCAATACAATTAATTATTGGTTGAGGTGGATGAAAAAAGAATTGAAATGTCAAAATCCTAGTATATTGGATAGATGATACCCATCACACATTAATAAGAACAAACATGCTTTAAACAGTATCCAAAGGTATTATAGGGGAGTTGTTACTATCAGAAATGATGAATCTACCAATGTTAAAGTAGTTATATGAACCCAAATTAATAATAAAAAAATTTATTTTAGGGATGATCATTTTGTTTATGGGATAAGGCAGGTCCTCTTGAGTGCCTCTTAACTTTTTGATAATGGGAACGACGTTATCTTTATAATTAATGGATTTTTCATTAGAATAATTAAGTATTAAAAACTCATATTTAAGGGACCATAAATAAGAAACAGCATATTTCATATTTTTTATAATAAATATTTATGGTTCTTAAGTATAGTAGAAGAGAATGAGATTTTTCATATAACACTTGGCCTTTTGATTTAGAATAACATGGGAAAACATAAAAAATATTTGTTTGTGAGAATTTTATTAATGTTGAATGAATATTGAATCACCACATGTGATATGTTTCACAAAGTAAATGGTATTAAAAATATCCAAAAACTTATTAAAATTAAAATCAATAATTCAATTTAATTGATACACCAAGATGTGTGTTGTCTAATGAGATTGAAATAAATAAAGATGAGTATTTTATTACTTTGTTGATGATTTTACTTGTATGGCCTATATTTATTCTATGTATTGTAAATCACAAGACCTTGAGAGGTTTAGTTACCTTACATGGTATTTTTAAAATAAACTTATATTTTATACCAAATAATTCTAACCTTATAATGGATATATTTACAAGAATTAGTACTTTGAATAATATCATCACAATAATGGAATAATATATGAATATATTTCTCTATATACACCATATACAAACTATATATATTGAATGGAAGAAACAAATTTTAGTTGATATAAGTAGAACCATGTTATTAGATCATGGCACATCAAATTCCATTTGGAGATAGGATACCATAATGGTGGTATATATCCTAAATTAATGTTTACACCAACAAAATTTAGTCAATGAAACTTATGAGGTGTGTCTTATAAAGAGGAATAGTTTTAAGAGTTTAAAAAAATTTGTATCCCTTGTAATATCAAAAGAAAAGGTAGATAGTTTTTGAAAAAAAAAATAGTGAGCTAATGACTAGTTATTTTTTAGATATACACTTTATGGGAGAAGTTACTAGTGTTATAATAATAATATAAATAAATTACATGATAATTATGATGTAATTGTCTTTGAAAATAAAAAATAATTACAAAAAACACTGAAAATTACTGATGTGATTGAATAATACCAAGGAGAGAATGATGAAAATAATGCTATAGAGGATCTTTCAACAATATATTTTAAAATTTATTATACTGGTTTTAAAATTTATAATACTGATGAAGGAAAAAATAGAGAAAAAACTAAATTCAAAAGAATTATAAATATTTTAAATCTATAAATATTCTTAGATATTATGTCAAGGGTGTTTAAATCTATAAAAATTAGAGAAATTAAAATCATGAAATCTTTATTTACAAGTTTTAATTGAAGAGTGTTAATAATGAACATTGTACAAAAGTTGTAGAAGAAGAGATAAATCAGATTAAATAGAATGGAACTAAATATTTAATTTAACATCCTACAAAAAATATTACTAAAAAATTTCGTCAAAAATATTACCAATGATAATGGATTACTATAATAGAAATAAACTTATCTAGTATGTTAGGTTACTCTTAAATTTATGGTATAAAATTTTATGAGACTTTTTATCAAGTCATGAATCTTTAAATAATTAATATTTTTGAATAAATATGTTTTCAATGGAACTAAATATTCTTACAAATGGAAGATATTTTATCAATATTCAATAAAAAACTTGAAGAGTAGTTTTAAATTCAACAACCAAAATATTTTATCTTTTCTATTAATGAAACTCGAGTTTATAAGTTAAAGAAGTAATTATATATGCTAAATCAATGGACATGATCATGGTATTAAATCATGAAATATTGATTAAGGAAAATTAATTTATCAAAAAATATGGTGGATTGGAATCATTATTTAAAGGGATACTACACAAAATCATTTGTTATGATGGAGAAAATTGTTGAAATAATTTTTTCTAGAAACAAATAGAAATTTATGAAAAATTTACCACACAAATAAAAAATATTTTCAATGTTGTAAATATTTTTGTGATGATTTTTTTTTTGGTTTTCAATTCATGGGAACAATAAATTTTTTGTTTCTCTCATTATATAAGTATTATTTTATGTTGTTAGAAATTTTTTCAATGGAAAGAGAAAGCGAGTTCACTGCTCCTAAAAATCTTTGGACTAAATTTGCCTTATATGAAGACATAAGGAGTATAGTTCAAAATGTGTTTTGAAGGATTATGAAAAGACTACTCTTCTTAGACTAGATGATATTTTAATTCAAAATAAATCCAAAGAAGTCTCATCTTATGGTAAAAAATGTATTTTTTCCTAAATCAATTGGACTGTTAGTTAAGTCTTTAGATATGACAACGAAAATACATTTCAGATTTATGTATTTTTTATATAAATTAGGTGGTTAAATTTAGAGATCAAATGTCACCTTTTAAAGGGGAATAATTTATCTAAATATGATACAATTATTAGAACTCCAAGAAGATGAATTCAGTCACATTAATAAAAATGGAAGTTGACTAAGTTTTGGCATTATAGACACAAACCGTATGATATGAATAAAGTCACAAATGTATGTAATGAAGGTAAAAGCTAGATACCCATTAAAAATTAGGTGTAATAATTAAATAAATCAATTTGTTAAATAATCCTAAGAAATATTCAAGGTTAAAGTACATTAACATCAAGTACCACTTCATAATGTCTATAGTGAATCATATAGATAAAAAATTATAATACATTTAAATGAATGATAAATTATAAAATATATTGATGAATCTCTTAAAAAAGTATTCCTCCCAAAACTTTTGTTTTTTTTTTGAATATATTCTCTCTTAATATCTTTATTAATTTATTATTTTATTTTACATATTTTATTCTTTTAAATTTTCTAAAAATGGAGTAGAACACTATAGGAGAACCATTTGTAAAGGGGGATAGTTTCAATCTTTTTTAAGTGAAAAAAAATTGAAAAGAATATGAGTTTTTCTACAGGGGTATGAGAGTTGTTGGTAACTAATACTATAGATAAATTCTTACATTGTGTCATCAAATATATAAAAAATAAAATAAAATGTGGGATATTGAGATCCCATGGATATTAAAGAACCCATATGAAATGAATCAACAAATGGGGAGTTGATATGATCATAATTGAAATGAATCAATATTTTATTGATATTTTTATCAAGAATTATATAAATCTAAAAAATATCATTATATATTATGATTTGGTATATAAATAACTTTTACATGCATCTTGTTATGACTAGTTTATTGAGATGATTTATTAATGAATTTTAAATGAGGTTTCATGTTGCATTTTTTCCATTATTCTCATGGATGAGTTAAATTCTAATTGGAGTTGAGTTCATAAAAAATAATGAAGTTTTATTGATTTAAGATATATCATGGTGTGATGTGGTTTCATTACTCAGTAATGATTTGAATAAAAAAATATGTTTTCGGCTTATATAATATTCTTTCTATAATCCACATGGATTTTACTTTGAAAACTTTCTGAATATTTATTTTTTTCATTTATATAGGTATTTTTCTAATATACTAGACCTTGGTTTGGCCAAGTGAGTGAGGTTAAAAAGGAACAAAGTGTTTCTTATAAATGGAGTATTATTATGTAATGGAGGTTTATTTTTCTCATGGGGGGAGATTTAATTCAAAAAGGATCATGTCTATATAGTTTTTTCACTACTAGATTATTGGCCCGCGTCATAAGAATTATGGCCACACTGTGATATTTCTATGAAGATTCCAAGAATAAATATGGATTTAAAATATTAAAAAATGTTGAAACTCATTATATTATAGTAGATTCTAGGCGATGGAAATTTTTATGGATCCCAATATAGATTTATTGATAAAAACATTCAGATATAAAAAAATTATTAGATTAATATTTGACTAAGGATTAAAACATTACGTTTAATAATCACATTGTAATTTTTGTGAGGTCATAAATAAAATTTGTTTTTCATGGTTAACACGAATAAAACATTGAGATAGCCAACCATACATCCCAAATAAAATTCTATAGATAATTTGTCTATATTTGGAGAGAATAATGAATGTTCACGTGTAATCCAAACTTAGAGTCACTTTATGAGGTTGTAAAAGATCAATCAAAATATTTATTCTCATTTAGATATATCATGAACTTATATGATAAAACTATCTTCATTATTCTACCTTTTTTCTGGTTGATAATAAAATAAAAATGTGGATAGTAGGATCATAACCATTGGAGAAAGAGGATTAGAAACTCAATAAATAGAGTGTATATACCTTGTAAAACTATATAATATCATGTATGATCAATCTCTCTATATATTTTGTAACAAATAATTGGTTTCATTCATAGATCCTATCTTTATCTAACACATGAACGTTAATGCAATTCTAGAAGGATTTTTTTCTTTTTAGTTTCACTAAATCACTCTCACACTCTCTAAATGATTATAAATATGTTTTACTAGCGTACAGTAGTTTCAAATATATACTGATCCTAAATTATTAATGTATATATTCTAATAGATATATCGTAACATGTTCTAAATAATTTTCCTACATACAATTAAATTCTATGATTGTTCATTCCATTACCATCCTGGTAAATGAAAAAATTAGAAAATTATTTAAGAAAGAAATATACTAAAACCATAAACATGATGATGATTTAGAAGGATCAAATCTCTATAGATATAGAGAGGATGGGTATGGTAATACAAAAGGTAGGACAACCTAAATTTATCAAATTATTTTATAATATCTATCTTGGAAAATATTAAGTTGGTATATAGGTATGATGAATAGATATAAAAGAAGGTTGAAGAATTGATGAAGGGGTAAATCTTATATTAAAAATTTAATAAATATGAAGTGGTAATACTTGGTTCATGATTAATTTTACTACAAGTTCTAGATATAATTAAGGGTATATTTAATGTTTCGTGTGTTATATTTTTCTTTATAAATATAAAAATAAAAATCATTGATAGAAATATACAAGACATATTAGTGGTATAATATAAAGATATTGTTGAATATACATCAAAGTTCTTGGAATTACATCTGGTTAAGTTAAAATGAAATCGTTAGAAAGGGATTATTCTACCATTACCCATAAAAACATAGAAATGGTAGAAAATCATATTGAATTTTTTTATGTGCCTTTCGAATTCATGTAAAGGATACAATTTAAAATGGGTTATGATGGATCATGTATAAAAGTATACCTCTTCATAACCATTCAAGAAGACTTCTCACCAGATTAAAATTACATTATATATATCATAGAGGTGATAAGGCATCATGTAACACCACTATTGAAGATCTCTAATTGAGATTTCATGGTCACATCAAATTTATAATGATATTTTCAAAAGATAGTAGAAACAAAGTTGAACATTAGTATCATAAATCCCCCTAAATTAGATTTTAGATCTATAATGACCATTACAACTATGGAATTCAATCTTAGATATTTCCTTATAGATATCAAAGATGTTTTGGATCAATATCATGCATTGATTAAGTTCTTATAAAAAATATCCTTTACTTAGGAATCAAGATGGATCTGTAAGAATCCCTCTATAGGAATAAGTATAAAACTCCATTAAGTTGGGATGATGTTAGATAATGAAATTTATTTGGACTAAAATTGGTTGAAGAAATGATAGAGGTGGTATAATCTATTTAGTAACAAATTAGAGCACCACAATATCAACCAAAGATCTATACTGATAATCAAAATTAAAACATGGAATTTGAAGTTTCGTATAAATTATTCCTCTTAATATCATAATGTGATAGATTCATAATTGTTGGGAAGAATAGAAATTTAATTCTTGGGTATGTTTTTTCCTTTGATATTCTTTACTTTTTTGTATTCTTATCCAATATATTGGTATTTTCACTAGTCTTATCTCAAGTATATAGTTTAATCTATGTATCTCTTCAAAGTAATTGTATATCAAATCCATTATATGTAATAAATTTAGAAGTGGTGTGTTTAGGATATGATCTCCCTTACAAAGATAATGTTGTAAAGATCTTTTATTATAAATATAAAGTGATAAAAATAGATAACTCACATTGTCAATGTATTATAGAGAAATCATAAGTATGGAGAGAAAATATGGGAACCTAAGGATTTCATAAAACATAACTACCATCATCTATTTTCAACATAGAGTTTGAATTAAAATTTTAATGATTAAATTTTTAATGGTGTTAATAATGTAATATAACATGTTTTTATATAAAAAATCCTTCAATCAATAAATATTTTTTATAAATATTTTATCTATGAAAATATAGTCTATATTAAATGAATAATATACACTACAAAGAAAACTAAACATTATTTTATTTTACAGAAAAAACATTACAAAATAAGGATGAATATATTCCACAAGATCAATAAATGTATAATGGGATAATATAAACGTTTAAAAATTCTATAGAAAATTATAAATATAATGGTATTCTTGAAATACCACTTCAATAAACAATACGAGGAAAAGAAAACAAAACATTAGAAATAAGATTGATATTTTTTAAATAATGTATCTTGATATAAAATTGAGTTGATGTATAATGAAAGAAATAATAAGTTTTATTGAACTTATATACTTTATATGACCTTTATAGAAATAATATAACTAAAAGAATATTAACCTACATATTATAAAAAATAATTTCATTTTATGATAGTAATATGATCATTAAAATATTAAAATGGATTATAAGTAATATTTTCCATGAATAAAATATGTAGATATTGATGATTTTATTCTTTATAATAAATATTCGAATTATATAACTCAATGAAAGTATAACGGTTCATTTTTAATAAGGTATATTTTCATTTATTTAGTAAAAACCTTAATATTTATGTTAGTATTTGAATAAAATAATTGCATCAATTTGAAAAAAAAGTATATAAAATGATTTGTTTTTCAATTATCATATTAAAATTATTCAAGGGTTATTTTCTTAAATTTTTCTAGAAAAAATGAATTTTTATTTATATTAACAATACTGTATTTGTGAATATGTTATGTTTTATTCCATTATAAAATATAAAAAGCTTCAATAGTTTTTAAAAATAGGGAAACATATATATATTGATTAAGATAATGTATTTAAAAATAAATAAAAATTTTAATCCTATAAATCATCTTTCAAATTCAAAATTATATTTAATTTTAATAAAAAAATATTTTTGATCCATTAAATTTAATAAGTTATTCTTATTATACTTGTTAGTTTTGGGAGTTTCCTATAATCACTAGGGGATATTCCCTAACTTAGGGTGTTGAATCTATGTAGGAAAAGTTATTTCTAATTATATATTTATCCATCCATACCTCTTCACTTGTTTAATTAATTTATTTCTCTTATTCAATCCTCACCATAGATTTGGATTCATGTACATAATTTCTGTAATTAAATCAATAAGGGACTGAAATGATTGTTAAAGAGGATTTCCACTAAGATAGATGACTATGTACCCATTGTATTTTAGTTTTTATGCTACTCACATAAAACATAATTCCCATTTTAAAAATAATATTTTCTAAAGGTTTGTTATTTTTAAATACTGATTCTTTATAGGTTTTGAAAATTTTGAGGGAATTTAAAATTTCAAGGTTTTTTAGAAGTTTGTTTTGTGAACTAAGGTTTGGATCGAGATTATAAGTATTAGATCATTTTACGAAAGTATTTTTTGGATGTGTTCAGAGGAACATATGGTATTCGAGCAAGGTTTGGTGGATATATAGTGGTTTTCACTGTATATGTTCCACCATGGGGAGCACTACTTCATGGAGCTCACCATTATAGTGACCAAAAATAAACATTACACAGATAGTAAAATAAACACATGATTTAATAATAATTCTCATAAGAATAAGAAAAAACTATGATCAAAAGTTTTAGTGTCTTATAGAATAACTACAAAACTTCCTTATAAAACCCTAAGATTTTATTATATATTTCTCTTCAAATAAATATAATTTCATCGATAGCTTGCGATACACACAACCCCGAGTCTAATTAAATTTTAATATAGTATACCATTATAGCTGAGTCTTTAAATTATAATAGCGAATAATAATAATTTTTTTTGGAAAATTATGTATTTATTTTTTATATAAATCAAATATATTGATAAATCACCAATTAATTTTTAGTAAATTAATTATATTCTATAAAAATACATTTTTCCTCAAAAACTTTTATATTGTTTTTGGTGATAAACTAATATAATTAATTTCAACCAATTTAATAAAATTTATTTGAAAAAATGACTTTCATTTTTCTAATTACCAACATTAAATTATCTTTGAGTAAATTTTGGAGAAAAATTTGATTTCTGATTGAATAGTGAAAAATACCATTTTTTATTAAAAAAAATCTTTTCAGTTATAAAGTGTAAAAAGTTTAATTTTGTTATAAAATGATTTTAAATGTAACTTTAAAACATATATAATATTTATAATATGATTTATGTCATTTTAATTAATTTTCTATAGTCCTTTGGTGTAGTAACGTTTTTTAATTAGGAAATCATTTTTCTGGAAAACTAGTTTTCGTCTTATTTTTTAGGTTTAATTTTAAGTCAAATCATTAAAATTATGTAAATTTAATTTTATAATATTTAATAGATATTTTGAATCAAGATAATTAATATTAACTAAAAAGTTCAACTTATTTTATCTATTAATTAATAGTAAAGTCATTAAAAATTTGTTACCCCGATTATGATTAAAACAAGTTTACCGGGGGTTAAACCAAGTTATAAGGGTATGAAAATTAAAATTGTATCAATAATATTGGTTTTATATATTTTTACATAAATTATCCCACCTTATAACCTCTTTCCATTTGGAAACATTCATCTTGAGTATGACATTATTATATTTTAATCTTTTATGAAATTACAAGTGTGACCTCTACCCCACTTATAAAAGGACACTCCCCCCCCACACACACATTATTATTTTCAATAAATTGATCCATATATCCAGAACAAAATACACCCAATTGACTTTTAAAATTTACCCTATAATAATTATAGTTTCGGGTCTTCTAAAAAGACAATTTTGAAGGTCGTCAAGAGAGAATCTAAAGGAGGTCTACTAAAGAAAATGTAATCATCCTACTCAACTTGTTTAAAATTATTTCTTATTCTTACTCCTATAAATAGATTTCATTCATGATGAAATACTAAATCACTATACCAAATATACTTAAATTTAATTATTATTTTATAAACATGTTTATTAACCCTATTTCACATTAATGGGATGTGAAAGTATTGCTCGTGCATATGTGTGGACTACCGCCTCCACATAGCGATATAATTAATTTTCCATAACCATAATTCCTAGATGGGTATTATAATGGGATTAAATTTAATATATAATATTTATGAAACAATTATTCTTCTATAATTATAATATCATATATTGCTTCTTACATTCCAATATTCTGAAAAATGATAATGTCGCTCGTGTGAAGCTATGGACAGCCACCTCCACAAAGCTTTGTGATTTATTTTACATTTACTCTTTACATGGATTTTAATAAGGATATTTTTTTATGAATATATAATAAATATATGATGTAATAATTATTTTTTAAATTATAATTATTATTTACCATTCTTTTGTTTTATCCATCCAAAAGTGAAAATAATGTTCATGTGTATAAATGGTCTACCATATCTTGGAATGGTTTAATTAATTTTTATATCTCACCCTTTTATGTATGAGTATAAATATATATACATATATAATTAATTAATATATATAATATTTATATCATGAAAAACAAAACAGTTAATGTCTGGAAATAACAATTTTAATAAGGAATTATTAATAAATGGGTTTTGAAATGTTATAGGTAAATAATATATGATATTATAAGTATGTGAATGACCTTAGTAAATAATTATAATAAATTTAAATTTATTATATATAAGATTATATTTATTTTAAATAAATTTGAACTCAATATATAAGGTATTTTCAGCTCACCTTTTATTTCTTTGAGAAACATTACATATTCACCACTTGTTTCTATTATATGTTGAATATGCAACCCATGAATGCATGTTATGATTCTTATCAGGAAAATTAATTGTATATAAATATCCTTATAATGTTGTTTCTTTCATGGGGCTTATTATTCCAAAGGTAACAAAGTTGTAAGGGATTTTCTTCTCGCTTTTATTTCTATGAGACACTTTCCAAATTCACAACTTGTTTATTTTATATGGAGTATATACTACCCAATCATTTATTTTAAGATATTTATTATGAAACTTATAGAGAGTCACATATCCATATTATTTTCTCTCTTTTTTGAGGTTTTTATTCTAAAGATTCAAAAGTGGTAACATAATTATGTTATATTCTCATTATTTATCGGTATTATTTATGATTAAGTTTCCAATAATGAAATTTTATAAACTATATCTCAAGGATAACATGAAAATTATTTTAATATATTTATTTTAATAGATTACATTTTTTTCATTTCTTTCCCCCTCTTTAAGAACTCAAAGACCAAAAGACTATTTTAAAGGAAAATGGACATTATTTCTCTCTTCGGTCAAAAATACTTTTCTTACATATAGATGTTTTCAAAAATTGTTTTCAATAATATTTATTATATTATAGTATTATTGAATATAGTAACTATAACTCATGATTTTATTTTTTAAACAGTTTTTTAAAAGGAATATTTTTTTGTTTCTGAATGTGGTAATTTTGACTTTTTACCAAAAATGTGAAAAGAATCATTATTTTAACCTACACATCATAAATGGAATTTACCACCATCATAACTACTCAGTAATTTGATATTACCTTTATAAGTTTCAAAGATTATTTTCAAGTAAAAATTCTTCCCTAATATATGGGAATCTTTTAGATTTTAAATAAGTTATTTCAAAGAGAATGTGTTATTTCACCAAGAAATGTTACAATGATATTTTAAAAGAATTTTTAATCTATGATAATGTTATCAGATGTTATTTATGGTTTAATAGGTATATTATCCAATTATACCATCCACTTTCATTGTTGGAATGGATTATAATAAGGATTATTTAAGAATTATTATATGAAACCTATTTCTTTTCCACATGTTAATTATGTTATAGTGAAACCTTTATAAAACTAATTTATTTGGAAAATTTTATTCTATGATGAAATGATGAATTTTTTATGAAACAAATTTATATTCCATGGGTAATTAAATGGTGAATTTTTTATGATCATGTGTCACACACATATATTTTTATTATTATGTGATGGGTGGGCCATGAATTATATAACCCTCTAATGCATTGGGTAAAGATAGATATCTCTAGAGATAATAAGGACTAGAATAGAGATTGAATCTAATTAAATAGGGGAATCTATCTAGTATAAAAGAATTTGGAGTGATAATTTAATAAGGATATAATGAAATATGGAGTGAGTAAAATCCACTATGATAGTCTTGTAAATGATGTTTCACTAAGGAAATTATTTTCTATACTTATTTCCTTGCCACAAACTTATGTCTTAAGCTAATTTTAATCTCTCATAGTTCATGTTATTTGATTACATTATGTTTAATGTATTATGAACAACCAAAATGTTTTCCATGACTCAAGTTTATGATCTGTTATATATTGGGTATGGCTTTCAAATGTTAATCTCATGTTCTCAAACCAATATGCTCATATTTTGTTTAAGTTATCATTGATATATCCCTTTTTCCATTAATGAGCATCTAAACTTACCATTTATTTTGTTCCCTTTCCAGGGGTTATAAATAAATTTTATAAGTATGATATTATGAAAAAGGATATAGTTATAAAGAACATTGTGGGAGATGATGTAAACTTCTTATGATCAAGTTGTTTATGTATCAAAGTTTCCAAAGACACTAAAATTATAAAATTATGGCTTATAATATAATGTTATGTGTTGAATATTCTTCTAATAAGATGTAATATTTATGTATGAAAAGTATGGGTCATTATAAATCTTATTATACAGCACATGTGATAATTTCTCCTTAATTTTGCCACAATGCACTCCTGCAAGACTTATCATAAGTTATAATCAACCTCAAAAGGGAATGAAAACATAATAATGGGATGATATCAAATTATCAGTAAGGGTAATCATAATAAATAACAAATGAATGACTTTTTTTAACATAATTTTAGAATATGGGTATAATCCAAATACAAAAGAGAATCCATACCAAAGAAACCATAGATCAAAAATCATGGAATATGACTAGGAATAACATAAAACATGAATCAAAAGAGTGTAGAAACAAGAATTAATAAACATGAACCAATATATCTTAACATAGTCATGAGAATAATCATAAAACTATGAAACATCTTTTAACATTGGAAAAAACATTATTATAGAGAACAACACTTTCTTGAGTTAGACCATTAGTGCTCATTCTTATAAGTAACTAAAATGTAACCAAGAATACATATCTATTGAGATTTAAACATTAAACACATTCATTTTAGGGTGATATAAAACCCCATTCTCATCATCCATACTTTTTATTGACACTTGAAATCAGTAACTTATTACAACAAAATTGAACCATATAAATAAAATAAGTTTTTCTTAAACTTTGTAAATGAAAATCATTCATTTTTATAGTATAAATACCCCATGAAAGAAAATGGGTTTAATTTTACACATCATAAAGATCCCATATAAATAAAATTGGTTCTATAGGGATTAACATAAGAAAATAATTAATAATTCCATTAATAATAATAACATGATAAACACGTGGAAAATAAATGGTTATTAAATGACACCAAGTAACATTATAAGTAAATACTATTCAAACAAGACAATAAAGAATATAATATTTACACTATATAGATAACGGATATATGTTTAATTAAATAATTTTCCTCCAAAACAATCGATTTATGGAATCTAGGTGGAAACACTTCAATAAAATGAATCAAAAATAGGGTATTAACCATGAAAATTAATTGGGTGAAAATTCAATATCATACATAGTGGATGAATAGGAAATAAAAAGGTAGAGATGTATCATTCCTAAAAAATAGTAGGATATTACATGGATCATTTATAGAGATAATTTGGATGGTTATGTTAGTAGAATATCCTTGATCACGCAAAATTTATATCAAAGGATGTGGATTAAAACCATTTTTTAGATCATTTATAAAAATCAATTTTTTAATAAGAAACATCCATGATATTTTTAAAACAATTATATATAAATATTTTAAAAATATATGAGAATGATATTTTATTTTAGAAACCCATTAATGGTTATAAATTAAGTATCATAGAAAATGATAATGATGGTGGAAAGAGGCATTCAAATAGAAAACATTAAAAAATATTATTTTTAAACTTTCATGAAAATGATCCATATGTAAAATGACAATAAAAAACATTTTGGATAATATCAAGTAGTAAAAAATGACATCAATAATTTATTAAGGTATATATAAGGTAATTATCAAAAGTATCCAATGAATTAGGAGAGGGAAAAGTGATTTTCTCAAATAAAAAGAAGTGGCAGGGTCGTTTTCCCTTACAAGAAACATTTTAGGTAAAATATGATTCATAGAAATGAAATGTTGAGGGAACATATAAATCCCCATTAATATTTAAAGTAAATTATGAGTGTTTTTTGAGGAATATAAATTCACCATATAGATTATCTTTCAAAAAAAATATCTATTTGAATGTAATATTTGAGTGGAAACCCTTATGGTTTGAGTAACAATTTGATCAAAATGACTTTCAAGTTAGGAATATTTTAAAACAATGTTCATTTAAATAAATAAAAACATATATATCTTCATACCCCTTGAATATGGTAAGATAAATTCATTAGTATGTAATAACACCATATTAACGGTATTATAGTGAACATTAAGAATTATGTCATAAGAAATTTAATTTAATAGAAAGAACCCCTTACCTTGTTTCCATGTATAGTCTAATGCACTTTAAGATCATATATAAAAAACATAAATATCATAGTCACCTATTTCAAAACTTTTTCATATAAATAACATTTTATAAGCTTCATTTATAAGTATTATTTATATTTGTATTAGTTAGTTATTAACCATTTTTTATGTTAGGTGTTTGTAACCATTATCTTTTCCATAACTATAAAAATAATTATTTACATATTTATATTATAATATATTATTTATAAAGCTTTGTAATCATCCAATGTATAATTTTATATCATTGTTCAAATACCTAGTCAAATCAACCCAAAAATGAATTTACCATGCATAATGGATGATTATTATGTGATTTAGTTCCAATATCATTACACCGATATCATAATGATATCATTTTGTTTTTATTATTATTATGATATATTAGATTATAAATGAATTGGATGAAGAATTAATGGATATGAAAATAGTATATAATTTGAATTAAATCTTTTCCTTTTAGTATTTTTGTTTTAAACGATTGAGTTAACAATAATTTTTTATCGATCGTGCCATTAATAGGTTCAACAGTTTTTCAAAATAGAAACATAATGATATAATAAACATAATATTTATCCATTAAACCAATTATCATATTCATACATGTAATGAGGTTATGAAAAAATGGAAATCATTCATCCCATGGAAGACATAGTCCACATGTACACATGGTTAAGGATTTAATTTTCCATATAATGGGAGAAATTAAAAAAACATATCATTTGATAAAATAAAATATGTTATAAATATGATTATGTTTTATAAAATTTAATATTATATCTATATGTGTAAGGGTGTTATGGAAAAAATAAAAATGAAGTTTTGTAGAGGCGATAGTTTGCACACACACAAATATCATTTTAATTTTTCTTAAAGAAAAGGGGAAGGGTGGAAAAATATTGTTCTATAATTTTAATAAAATACCAGTATAATTAGGATTGTGATATTATTTGTTTTATATATTGAAAATAAATTTCATAAATAATAATTGCACATGAGGAAAAAAATAAGAATCAGTTAGAAATTTATATCTCATTACATGGGTAATCTCATTTTAAAAGGGGGTTAAACCATTAAGGGGTGGTATATTGAGATACCAGGAAATCTTCACGGTGTCTAAGAGTGTTTAGGATAGTTTTGGGTAGAGTTTCAGAAAAAATATAGTGGTATTGGTGTGAGTGGAAGTAATATGAGGAGATCCCCTTTTGTAAGTGGAAATGACCAACAATTTCATAATGGCCCAAAACATTTTTATAATGGGAATTCACTCTCAAATAAAATGGATTAAAAAATAAAAAATAATATAAAAGATAACATATAATCTCTAACCACAACTTAACCACTAAATTAAAACATGTTTCTAACATGTTATTCCAACAACCTCTTAGGTTACTCATTTTTACAATATTAGTTTTCACCACAGTAGTTAGTGTTTGTACCTAGGTAATTTTTCCATAAAGAAAAAAAATATCCCTTATTATATAATTTGAACTTAATTATTTATAATTTAAAATAAATTTTTAATTTATTTTTAAGTGATAAAAATTTATTTTAAAATACAAAATTTATAATGAATAAAAATATTTTTTTCAAAAATAAAACATAAATTCTAAAATTTTAGATATTAGTTATAAAATTTACAAAATTAAAATTATAAAATCAATAATATAATTAAAAATTTATATTAAAAATTCATGAATTTTTAATTCATACTTATATACTAAAAATATCAGGACAACCATGTTAATTGAAAAAATGGTATTTTGCATTATTCACCTAAAAAATAAAAAAAATTAGAAAAATCAAAAAAAGTAATGATAATATAATTTTTACATTATAAATCAAAAAAATAAGTTATATTTATCTAATTTAAATTATTAAATTTATAAATTAGGTTTCTAAATGAAAATACAAAACATAAAGAAAACAACTTTTATTGAAAATGACATTTTAAAAATCAATTGTTCTTAATATTATTTCAAGTGAATTTCTAATTAATAATTTCATAATATTTTAGTTCATATATAATAATATTTTGAAACATATTAATTTAATCTATTAGGATATAATATTCAATACTTCACAAAGCAATTCATTGAGAAAAAAATATTTCATTTAAACTAAATACAGGTAAACAAATACAATTAAACTTAATTATTTATATTTTAAAATTTTATTCTACTACTCCATTGGTATTAAAATATTTTGTTGAATTTTATATATACATAAAATCATGTTTTAATGTTACTCACACTAATTTTTATATGTAATTCATATGTATATTTAAAATATTTTGTCATCATGTTTATAAATTATTGAGAGTTATATTATGTCAAATTTATTACGTAAAAATACGTTAATTCTATATATCTATTGTATATATGAATTATGACTCTATTTTTAGTGAAAATATTTCTAATAACCATATTTATAATGAATAGACTCCATTCCTATTTATATACTTATTAAATAATTCATTTATTCTACTCTCACTTTACAAGGAATAATTCTTATTTTATATTATTTCTCATTAATAATTCTTTTTCCATTCATGGTGATATTCCTAATTATATGGTTTTTTACTATTTTTTATCCTCATGGTTGAAGATGATCTGAGGGATTTTATAGTTGTGGGGATTTTATTATTTTCAATCCATTATCCAACATTAACTTATGCTCTTTTAATAAATGTACTTCATCTATGGTGAGTAATAATTCATCATGTGTTGTCAATAATTTTATATAATTATATTATAATATTTATATTATGATATGAATAAATTGGATTTAGTTTTGTATATATCTTATAGGTCACAATTTCTGGTCATTTTTTAATCCTTATGAAAAAATAGAAAAAAATTTATTTATAATTATAGAAACAAATAAATAATAATATTAATAATGGATCCTAAAGCCTGAGGGAATTACATTATACACCTTAAATAAATTACATCCCCATAAATTTATTTATTAGTTATTAATTAATTTATATAATATTATCTACAAGATACCTCATGATTAAATTTTGTAGTAAAGTATCAATCACTTATATTCACGTATAATAAGCATAATCCCAATATTGTGTTTATTTCTAAAAAATTGATTTAAATACCTCTAGTGGTTTGGAGTTAAGACTTATTTAAATTTTCCATGAGTTTATCATGCCTTACTACAGAGATGTTTTATCATAAATTGGTTTAAGGTATGGATTTTGATTCCCTATTGTTGAGCCCTCTGGGAAAATTAGTTGAACTTATATTTTGATAATCCCAACTATGCTCAATCATATTTTAACTATGCTCAATTATACTTTGATAATATCAATTATGTTCAAGTATAGTTTGATAGTTCCTATATTAATTAATGATCAATTACTTGTTTCATTATTTATGTACATCATGCACATATTCATTTATTATATTATTTATATTATCTTTAAGTAATACGGTTACAGGATGAATATATATTCTAACTTAACTCATTCTGCCAATAGAATACTTAAACATGCGAAAGGTCACCGGTATGCAAGGTTACCGATACTCAGAAGGTTATCGATATACTAAGATTACTGATATAAGAAGGTTATCGTCAGACAAACCTACCGATACGTGAAGGTTACCGATATGGGAAGGTCACCGTTACATCAAGGTTACCGATACGGGAAGGTCACCGTTACATCAAGGTTACCGATACGGGAAGGTCACCGTTACATCAAGTCTACCGATACGTGGAAGGTTACCGATATACTAAGCTTACCGATATAAGAAGGTTACAGTCAGACAAGCCTACCGATACGTAAAGGTTACCGATATGGGAAGGTCATCGTTACATCAAGTCTACTGATACATGAAGGTAACTGATACATCACTGATACAGAAAAGTCTACCGCTACCGATGCAATCAAGTCTACTTACAGAAAGCTTACCGTCACAAATGAAGTCTATCGATACAAGGGTTACCGATAGAAAGGCTACCGTTACACAAGAAGCTACTGATACTCAGACCTACTGATACACAAGGCTACTGATATCCAAAGCTACCGTTCCAGAGACAAAACCCGATGCTTCTTTAATTTCTTTATCATTATTTAATCTAACCAACGGTCATATCAGGTATATTTTAATACACTGACATTTATTTAATGTGTGTTGTTGGATGTCAGGGAACCGTACCTCATACCTGCAAAAAGGAAATCATGTCTTGTCAGAGCTCGTGCTTTAAATAAGAGATGATCTCGCTGCTAATATGGTGGTTAAAAAAGAGATAAATAAGAGTGTGAAAAATATAAGAAGGGTGTGCATGAAAAGAGACGACTGAACTCACACGAAGAGCATATACATTCTTGCATACCTGTGAAGAGCTGAGAACGAGAATGAGAACATACACACAAGAACTTCATCAACTACTTTCTTCTCTATCTCTACACCTAGAATTCAAGGAAGTAGACGACACTCTATTTTCCAGACTAAACCCAGAGGAGGACTCAGAACCAATTCTGATCAATCCAAAGGAGTCCAGAGCTACACTGCAATCGCTAGAGCCATTATAAACTGTACATATTTGCCTCTGTGATTTAATATTTACATATTGAGCAGTGTGTGTCATCTACTGTATTTTACACACACACTGTCTCCTATACTTTAACTGGAGGATTTGTAAATCCTCTCTCAAACTATTTTATTTCCCACTGGGATAATGGTAGAGGTTGTGTGTAACCTGGATAGCTAGTGTTGTTGCTTTTGTTCCCACGGATAACAGTGGTAGAGGTCTTGGACCTGGACAGTTATATACTGTTGTAAACCCTGATCCAGGGTGTGGGTCACTTTTATATAATGTTTTCAGAGGACTAAGTCTCAACTTGAGACTGAAACTCTTGGTTAAATCTGATGTGCTTGTTTATTTTCAAAGTTATTTTTATTCCGCTGCAAGCTACTTTAAAACCAGAACTTTTTTAAAGTCACTTTGATAATAAAACTCTCAAGTGTTTAAATTAGTTGTAAATCAGTAAGTTAGTTTCAAAAGTTAATCAATTCTTCTGATTTCATTAACTGGGAAATAATCAATCCTTTGAGAACCTAACAGAACCTTTATTTTGATATAAATTCACTACAGTTTAATTTTGTGTTTTATTTGGGGGATTTTTAGACAAAGTTTTTAAACAGGAATTTTAATTGGAACTCAATCCACCCCCCTCTTGAGTTTCCACTCCGACAAACATTTGGTATCAGAGGAATTAAAATATTTTCTAAAGTACTCTATTTTTCAATTGTGATTTTAGTTGTATTTTAAAGATCTTAAAATTTCTGTTACTTCTAAATTTTTATCTCTTCAAAATTTTTGTTTCAACCTAGTTATCATGGATAATAGACTGGAGGGTGCTACTACTAATAGGCCAACTTTCTTAAATGGTACAAACTATGCTCAGTGGAAACTTAAAATGAAAATTCATTTAGAAAGCATAGGTTTTGATATTTGGACTGCCATAGAATCAGAATATAAACTTCCCACTGCTGCTAGATCCACTTGGGATGAACCTACAAAGACTGCTTACAATAATAATTGTAAATCCATGAATGCCTTGTACTGTGCTTTAGGAGATGAAGAGTTTAACAGAATTTCTTCTTGTAAAACTGCTTTTGAAATTTGGGATACCTTAGCTGTTTCTCATGAAGGAAAAACCAATGTTAAAGAAATGAAATTAAATACTTATATTATTAAATATGATAATTTTAAAATGAATACTGATGAACCCATTTATGATATGTATCTTAGGTTTAATGAGATAGTCAATACAATTAATTCACTTAGAAAGTTTGTTCCAGCAAAGGAACAAATTATGAGGATTCTGAGATGTTTACCAGACCGATGGAGAGGCACATCTGTTTCAATCAGAGAGTCGTGTGACATTGCTTCTCTACCTATCAAGGAACTAATTGGAAATTTGATGATGTATGAAGAAGAACTTAAGGTGAACAAAGAAGAAGAAGATGAACCTAGAATAAAGTCTGTTTCTTTCAAATCTTCAACTTCAAAGAACAAGGATAAGGAGAAACTTCAAGCTATAAATGAGAGTTCAAGCTGTGAAGATAGTGAAAGTGCTTCTGATAGTGATGCTGAAATGGATCAGATAGCCAGAAGGTTTAAGAAATTTTATAAGAAGAATAAATTCTTCAGAAAATCAAATTACAATAGAAAGTATGACAATAAGGGACATTGGAAGAAGGATTGGAAAAATCCAGATAAAAGTGATGAAGTTGTTTGCTATGAGTGCAAAAGAAAAGGACATATAAAAGCAGACTGTCCAAAGCTGAAGTACAAAAAGAACTATGAATACAAGGACAATAAGTATAAGAAAGCCATGAAGGCTACTTGGAGCGCTTCTGAGGATAGCTCCAGTGAGTCTGAAATTTCTGAGACCGAATCCAGAAATAAGGAAAATATGTGTTTCATGACAAACACATCTGAGGTAACATCTGAAACTCCTGCTTTAAATTCATATTATTCTGGAGATGATTTTGACTCAGAAAACATGTCAAAATCTGAAATTTTTGAATATTGTGATATGTTAGAAGAAACCTGTAATGAGCTAAAAGACAAATACAAAGGTTTAAAGAAACAGTATGCTTTAACTATTAAACACAAATTTGATCTTGATATTGAAATAGAAAAGAATGCTCAGTTTCTTAAAGAGAATACTGAACTAAAATTATCTAATGATCAACTTAATAAAGACTTATAAAAGTTTAAAAATGGTAAAGATACTCTTACTCAAATTCTAGGTAAGCAAATATCACCTAGATACACTACTGGTATAGGATACCAACTAGGACAGAGAAAATTTACCAAAACTAAATTCATTCCTAAATCTGGACAGAATACTGCTAGTTCTAGTTCTGGACATTTATATGCTTCAACTAGTTATATTCATAGTTACGGATCTAATAAATGTTACCTTTCAAAATCTGTTGATCCTACAAATTTTATGAGACCCATTAGACAAATATGGGTACCTAAAGTTTTATTGGCTAACCTGTCTGGACCCAAGAAGATCTGGGTACC
This sequence comes from Viscum album, assembly GCA_963277665.1. Taxonomy (NCBI): domain Eukaryota; kingdom Viridiplantae; phylum Streptophyta; class Magnoliopsida; order Santalales; family Viscaceae; genus Viscum; species Viscum album. The sequence continues at coordinate 1,541,914,789 of OY728153.1, read as the reverse complement.
AAAATCATTTCCTATCTAAATCTATTTTGTAGGGAACCTGCTTAAAGAACTCTTGTATAAAGACTTGGTATTTGGATAGTGTATGTTCAAGACATATGTCAGGATACTTTTCATGCTTCAAGAGTTTAGTAAAAGTTGATGGAGGCTTTATCACTTTTGGTGATAACTCAAAAGGAAAAATCATCGGCTTAGGCCAAATTGGTAACACTGACTCAGTATTAATTTCTAAAGTTTTATTTGTTGATGGACTTAAATACAATTTTTTAAGTATTTCTCAGTTATGTGATGATGGTTTTTATGTTAAATTTAAAAATGATTCTTGCAATGTTTTTAATTCTAAAAATGTTTTAGTGTTTTCTGCTTTAAGAAATGAAAATGTTTATTTTGTTGATTTAAATTCTTTATCTAAGCAAAATATTACTTGTTTAAATGCTTTTCATAAAGAGTCTTGGCTTTGGAACAGAAGATTAGGACATTTCAATGTGCATTCACTTAGAAACCTTTCTAGGAAGAACTTAGTTAGAGACCTACCCAAACTTGAATTTCCAGCAGACAAAGTTTGTAATCCCTGTCAAAAGAGAAAGCAACATAAAGTTTCTTTTAAATCAAATAAAGAAGTGTTGTAAGAACCCGGTTTTTTCTGTGAAAGACTTTGGAATATTCTTGATGATATTCCAGAGCAGCGCCTTCAGACGGTGTGCGATTCCGAGCCCCGGAGTGGCCGGAATTAAATTTTCAGTGCGTTCACACTGGAAATGAAAAATAAATGGGATAACTCCTAAACAGTGATCTGGATCAGAGATCCGAGTGTACGGATGGATCCGTAATGGGGTTTTTACCCTAGGAACGATATAAAACTTGTCGGAGCAGGATGTTTGGACCCCTCACCCGATCCCGGAATGTTAAACGAATAAATAAATTAATTAATTTATTCGTTTAATGTTGAAATGCAGGTAAATCTTAAACGGTGGCTTAGATTGGAAAACTGAGGGCACCGTTGAGTTTGGAATGTGCCGTTTACCCTAGGAGGGGTATAAGTTTCGCAGGAGTGGGCCGTTTGTGAAACAAATGGCCCCAGGGGCGTTTTCTTAATTTAGCAGCTTCAGACGTTAAATTTTATAACTTTTGAACGGGGTATCAGATTAAAATTCCGAGACCTCCGTTGTGCTCGGGAGGTGCTGTTTACCCTAAGGGAGGCTTAACAGCAACCCCGTCGGGAGTTCGGGTTCGGGCCGACGGGCGGGTGGTTAAGCATTTTCTATTTAAACGCTTAACACACCCACCTCCCCCTTCTCCTTCCCCTTCCCCCTGGCAGCCCCTCCTCTCCCTCTCCTCCTCCATCTCCGGCGAGGCGACTCCGGCGAGGTGTGGTGGTGCCGGCGGATCGTCGCGAAGCTTCGGGCAAAGCCCCACGAGGTAGGATGTTGCGTTTGCATTTTCTATTCCCGTACCTACATTGAGCTTGTTTTGCACTGTCGATTCCTTGTCAAAACATTGATCAAAGACCATAAATACGTAGTATACATTTTTATCTCTCCAACACATTTTTCGTAACCAAAATCCGAGCTCGGAGGAGGCCGGGGTCGATCGTCGAAGATTGCGGGTTTTTCTGGTGGTCCGGCGAGCCCTGGTGCGGCGGGCGGCCTCAGGCGGTGTCATGGCGTGCGGCGGGCGGCCTCAGGCGGTGTCTGCGGGCGTCAGTGCGGGTGTCCGGGGGAAGCTCGGGGCGCGGCAGCGGGTGTCCGGCGGGGTGCTCGGGCGTCGGCCAGGGTGTCTGGCGGAGCACCCGGCGAAGCAGCGGTCGTCAGGGAGCGGCGACCGCGGGGTCGCATCGCGCGACCCCTGTGCGGCGACAAAGACCCGCGCCGCGCGGGTCTTCACGCGGTGGCCGCGACCGGCCGCACGGCTAAGCCGCGGGCCGGCCCAGGCCGGTCCAGCCCCAGGGGCCTTGCCCCCTCGGTGTTCGGACACCCGTAATTTCCTCTACCGGTGTCCGTTTTGAGCGTCGTTTACGGCAGTGGATCTGTATTGACGAGACGGTCTTTTGAGATGGTTTCGGGAAATTTTAATTCCCGAAATGGGGGACCGCTGAGGCGCGACGTGTCCTTAAGTGGACGAGCGTAATCCCCGAGATTCTTGTTTTGGACGGCGCGGACGCGTCCGACGTCCGTTTTGAGCGCCATCAGTGGCGTTGGGACCATGACATCGAGGCGGAGCTTTCCAGGGTGGTTTCAGGCGTTGAGGCCGAAGTTGAAGCGCGGGCCCCACGACCTGTCTTTTGAGCTGCGTGCAGCTTTTAGCGACTTTTTCCACGGTCGTCCGTTCGGGGCATGAGAGCAGTCGATGTTGGGTGTTTTTCCGAGGGCAACGCGTTAGCACACTCTGCCCGCTGTAATTCCGCACGATGGTGCGGGCCCCGCGAGGGCCGTTTCGGGAGTTGACGATGATTTCCAGCTTTATCACCGGTCGACCGCTTTGGACAAGTGAGTAGTCCATTTCGTGTACTTTTTCGAGAGGATTGCAATGGAGCGATCTGTTCGTTGAGTTTCGGGACCAGGATGCGGGTCCCACGTGGCACCGCTCGTGTGCGGTGCGTCGGGATGCACCTTTTTCTCCGGATATCCGTTGCACTCAAGTGAGTAGTGCTTTTGACGTGTTTTCCCGAGGGGATCGCAATGGTGTGATGCGCCCAACTGTTTTCGGGGCCGAGGCTCGGGATCACGGGTTGTCGTTCGGGCGTGAGGCGGTATTGGTGACTTTTTCATCGGATATTCGTTGGAGGCGAGTAAGTAGTCGATCTCGCGTGTTTTTCCGTGAGGATTATAATGGTGCGATCCGTTTGGTTATGCGAAGCCTCTTGCGCGGTCTTGTAAAATGTGGAAGCATGGAAGGTGCTCCAGTGGTGGTTCTCCCTATCTTGTTTGTAGCAGACCTTTGGCGTGTGATTGCGCACTCTTGGGAGAGTGATATAATTGGTCCACGAGATGTGGTTGGTCGTGCCTGGGCCTTTGAGGTGGAGTTGTTATGTCACGCCTTCATGTTGACGCTGGGTGTCGTGTGCACGATAGCCTTTGGGCTGGAATGAGGTATACTCCGGGAGTATACGGGAGCGCTTGGAGGTACGTGTGGTTGTTTGTACCTGAGGATGTTTGTGTGCTCAGTTGGGGTTGACTTGGGGCCACATGTCGCGTGGGCCCCACGTGCGTGTCGTGATCTGCTTTACGTACTTTGACCTCTCGCGACGTAGAGGGTCCCTCTGCGCTCGATTGTTTGACCAGCAGGGTGGAGTTTCCCCTGGCCTGGTGCTCTTTTGTCTGACCATCAGGGTTGAGTGGTCTCCCCCTGGTCTTGTTCTTGATGGTTTGGCCGGCAGAGATGGTTTGGTTCCTCTGATTCCTCAGCTGGGAGGGGTTTCAGTACTGTGCCCCTTTCACCGGACTGCGACACCGTCTGCGACTACGGGTGTTCGTACAACATGGGTGTTTTCCCCACTTTCTGGGATGAGACGTCTCGGTCCGCTTCGACAGTGACTCAGCAGATTGGAGCGTGATTGCCTTGTGAGGCTTGGGGAGTTCTCCCGTTTCTCCGTGTTCCCCAGTAGAGCTTGTGGTTTACGTGTGACCAACACTTTACGCGGGCACTGATCCTCTACCCAGGAGGTTGTTCCAGCAGGGCTGAGGTTGTTTCCAGCAGGGCTGAGGTTTTTCCAGCAGGGCTGAGGTTGTTCCAGCAGGACTGAGGTTGTTTCCAGCAGGGATGAGGTTGTTCCAGCAGGGATGAGGTTGTTTCCAGCAGGGCTGAGGTTGTTCCAGCAGGGATGAGGTTGTTTCCAGCAGGGCTGAGGTTGTTCCAGCAGGGCTGAGGTTTTTCCAGCACGGCTATGGTTGTTCCAGCAGGGCTGAGGTTGTTTCCAGCAGGGCTGAGGTTGTTTCTAGCAGGGCTGAGGTTGTATCGAGCAGGGCTCGTCAGTGGGTTACCATCCAGCAGGGATGGCCAGTACAGCGGGGTTCACTGAGCAGTACCATCCCGTAGGGATGGCCAGAGCAGTTCCGAGCTTACCTCCAGCAGGGCTGGGTAGTGGTCCCCGATGTCGGGCTTACCTCCAGCTGGGCTGGGCAGTGGTCCCCAATGTCGGGCTTACCTCCAGCTGGGCTGGGCAGTGGTCCCCAATGCCAGGTTACCTCCAGCTGGGCTGGGCAGTGGTCCCGTCGCCGACTTTATCCGGGTCTCCCTCCAGTGGATTACCCTGTTACGGGACTGGGCAGTGTGGCACCCGTCGACTTTCTGGGTCTCCCTGTAGTGGGAACCCGTTGACTTCCAGGGATCCTTCAGCGGGGCTGGGCACTGTCGACTTTGAGCAGACCTCTCGACTGCGGGGCAGTGACGAGTTGTGGTTGACGTTCCCTCAGATCTCTCAAGCACGGGGAGCGCTTTCCCCCACCGAGACGCGTCCTTATGACGCGACCTAAAACCGTGCGGGCGAGTCAGTTCCACCTAAAGCGGACAGTGTCGAGGTGCGGTGATTGAGCCCTTGGCTTGAGGTTCAGGGCAGACGTGCGAGATGCTGGGAATCGATGGTGTTACCTTTGGGACTGTTGGCTACTCTTTCTTGGGCTGAGCTACGGGACGGAGATCCCCTTACGAGTTTGTTCAGGCTTCTTGTTGAGCATATGGGCTTGTATATACCTTGTTCTAGTACCCACTTCTTGGGTTTGGTTACTCTTTTTCCAGGAGAGGCGAAGACGCGCAGGGTATGCCACGTGCTTTCCGTGTCTAGCTTCTCGTGGATGGACGAGTCTACTCTCCTGCTATAGGTAGCGAAGACTCGACGGGAAGTTCATCTTCTCACCATTTCCAGCTCCTTGCGCCTGGACGAGTCCACCTTCTTTCCTCTTGGTGGGTTGAGTTGGACTCTTTACTGTACTCTTACTACACTTTTAGTTGTACTCCTCTACTTTTCTGTTCGCTCTACTGCTCACCCTTCGGTACCTCCTTTGTTGATCCCTTGAGCTTTCGGGGTATCCTACTGAGTATTTTTATACTCACCCCTGCTTGGGCTTTGCCCGCACTTGGTGTGCCCTTGCAGACGACGGACAGGTGGAGCGTGACGTCATAGGATCTTAGGAGCCAGGAGCTTGGACCGCGTGCGGTGGTCAGAGTCGGGTTCCAGGTGGGGACCCTACCAACTGTTTTCTTTTGTTTACCTGTTGCTGGGTTGTGGCACTTTTTGGTTGGGCGCGTGTTTTGCCCCTTTTATCTTCAGTTGACTTTCAGCTTGTACTTTGTACTGTTTAGAGGTCGATGCACATCTGTGGTTTATATTTATAGCAGTTTCCCTTTACTTCTCCTTTTTACTCTGCACTTTTGCATTGAGTGTGGTGCGTGTGTGTGTACAGGTACTTAGGCAAAGGCCTCCCCGAGTTATGGTGCCTTCGGCGCTGGTCGCCAGCCCCTGGCCTACGGAGGCGGGCCTGGGGTAGTTGCGACTCGAGCCCGGGTAGGGTCGGGTCATGACAAAGTGGTATCAGAGCTGGTTCATTCCTTGGGACTCTCTTCAGACGTCCCTAAAATAAAAGGAACTGGTTGGGATTTAGGGCAACAGTGTTAACGTGTCTCGAGAGCGGCTCTCAGGCAAGGGAGTCCAGTGATGGTGCGGCGGCCGACGTATCCATTCACCAAGACCTTGATAACCCGCTTGTCGACTCGGCATGCTGAGACACTTGTTGCAGGGAAAATTTGTTTGTGCATCATATAGGATTGAGTCTTTGACTGTCCTTCTTGAATCAGCCCCCCATTGATGTTGTTATTGGTATATACACATATGCTCATCTGACCGCGGTACTCCTTGATAATTTTCAGGATGTCTCTGCGAGGACAGCCAGCCAGGATACCATCTTTTGTTCGTGATGATGACCATGTGAGCTACGAGGCCACAGTCCAGGACCCATCATTTGAGCCCCTTTCTTCGGGTGGGCTGGTATCAGCACCCCCACCTGTTGAGCAGCAGGCAGTTTCAGCAGAGCGGGCTGAGCTTGAGCGCGGGTTGAGCGCGCTCCGTGAGTTCCAGCGGCAGAGACCGCTGAGGTTCAGTGGTGAGCCAGACCCTTAGGCAGAAGATGTTTGGCTCGAGGCAGTGGTTTGCCTTTTCAGGCTTGTGCATACGCCGACAGATCGGAGAGTGGCTTTGGCAGCCACCCTTTTTCGTGGAGCAGCTCGGCGGTGGTGGAGTCTGGTGACTCAGTTTCTTGAGGAGTCATCACTTTCGTGGGGCGACTTCCAGTTGTTGTTTCGTGAGGAGTTTTTTCCCTCCTGCTTTCACTCCGTTCGGATTCAAGAGCTCCTGCAGTTTCAGCAGGGAGGGATGACGGTGACCGAGTACGCGACTAGTTTTGCAGACTGTGCACGCTTTTACCCGGACTTGGTCCATGACGACAACCTCCGAGCACGAAAGTTTGAGCAAGGTCTCCGCCGAGAGATTCATGCCGTCATAGTACCCTTGGGCATTTCCACATATTCCGGGGTGCTAGAGCAGGCGCTGGTGATAGAGGGATTCCTGTCACGTTCTGGAGTTGGTAGTGGCAGCAGGCACGTTAGAGCTGAGACGTCTGCCGCAGCTAGTGGATGTCGGCAAGCAGGACCTCGACGCAGGTGGCTTTATGACAACCGGACTCAGGGGCGTGGTCGTACACTACAGTGGCGCCGGAGGGAACCAGTGCATCCCAGATAGAGTTGGTGCTATGCTTGTGACGGGCGAGGTCACTTGGCACGATACTGCCCGACCCGAGTTGCTGGGAGCTTCGGGTAGGCAGCAGGTGCACCACCACGGCAGAGGCAGCACCGTGATCGGAGTGGTACCCAGAGAGGTGGTGCTAGCAGAGGAGCAGGAGGAGCTGGTAGTGGGGGATGACATTACGAGTTCTTCCCATCACTACTAGGTGGTACACGTCAGGCTCCGGGAACTGACAGTTTGGACCGAGGACAGCCACGAGCTTTGGATGTCTACTATCCTGCAGAGTATGAGGTGATAAGAGGTACGCTCTACAGCTCTTCTACCTTTTTGCAGTAGAATTGTTGGACTCTGTGTGTGATCAGCTTTCCTCCCTACTCCTTGTTTGATGTGTTACCAGGGTGACGCAGGGCGTCGGATGTAACCCTGTGTTAGTAAGGTAAAAGGCGTGAGACCTTTTCCTTTAGTCGATGGTGTTGTCTCCTTCTCCAGTTGAGCGTGTAAGGGAGCATCGACTATGGAACCTTGTGTGACCAGATATCCTTGGGTGTTTCACCATATGTATATTCTGAAGGAGGGAATCACTAGGCCTTATTTCAGGTGCAGGCGGTGATTCCAGCCGCGGCGTGCGACGTAGAGGTTGGACCGGGGAGGTGAGCTACCCCCGAGGGCCTTCGGGCCGTTTCAAACCGTGCAAAGGGATGGCGAGGTACCCTAACGCCTTGCCCTAACCCCAAAGTCTGGAATGGGTGCACGACGTTGGAAAGGGCCGACCTTGCGTGAACAGATCAATCCTTTGGTCTGTGTGCGGAGGCACAGAGATGTGCGTGGGTTCTTCTGGGTATGGGAAAGCCACGTGTGGGCTTAGTACCCTATGTTGATCCCTAGTTTTTCTTTTCAGGGATGAAAAGCTTGAAGGAGGGAATGATGTAAGAACCCGGTTTTTATTGTGAAAGACTTTGGAATATTTTTGATGATATTTCAAAGTAGCGCCTTCAGACGGCGTGCAATTCCGAGCCCCGGAGTGGCTGGAATTAAATTTTCAGTGCGTTAACACTGGAAACGCAAAATAAATGGAATAACTCCTAAACGGTGATCCGGATCAGAGATCTGGGTGTACGGATGGATCCAGAATGGGGCGTTTACCCTAGGAACAACATAAAACTTGTCGGCGCGGGAAGTTTGGACCCCTCGCCCGCTCCCGGAATGTTAAACGGATAAATAAATTAATTAATTTATTCGTTTAATTTTGAAACGCAGGTAACTCCTAAACGGTGGCTCAGATTGGAAACCGAGGGGAACTTTGAGTTCAGAATGTTCCGTTTACCCTAGGAGGGGTATAAGTTTCGCGGGCGTCGGCGGTTTGTGAAAAAAAAATGGCCCCAGGGGCGTTTTCGTAATTTAGCGGCTTCGGACGTTAAATTTTATAAATTTTGAATGGGGTCACAGATTAAAATTCCAAGACCGCCGTTGTGCTCGGGAGGTGGTGTTTACCCTAAGGGAGGCTTAACCGTGACCCCGTCGGGAGTTCGGGTTCGGGCCGACGGGCGGGTGGTTAAGCGTTTTCTATTTAAACGCTTAACACACCCACCTCCCTCTTCTCCTTCCCCTTCCCCCTGGTAGCCCCTCCTCTCCCTCTCCTCCTCCATCTCCAGCGAGGAAGTCCGGCGAGGCGACTCCGGTGAGGTGTGGTGGTGTCGGCGGATCGTCGCGAAGCTTCGGGCGAAGCCCCACGAGGTAGGATGTTGCGTTTGCATTTTCTATTCCCGTACCTACTTTGAGCTCGTTTTGCACGGTCTATTCCTTGTCAAAACTTTTATCAAAGCCCATAAATGGGTAGTATACATTTTTATCTCTCCAACGCATTTTTCAGAACCAAAATCTGAGCTCGGAGGAGGCCGGGGTCGATCGTCGAAGATTGCGGCTTTTTCTGGTGGTCCGGCGAGCCCTGGCGCGGCGGGCGGCCTCAGGAGGTGTCACGGCGTGCGGCCGGCAGCCTCAGGCGGTGTCCGCGGGCGTCAGCGTGGGTGTCCAGGGGAAGCTCGGGGTGCGGCAGCGGGTGTCTGGCGGGGTGCTCGGGTGTCGGCCGGGGTGTCTGGCGGAGCACTCGGCGAGGTAGCGGTCGCCAGGGAGCGGCGACCGCGGGGTCACATCGTGCGACCCCTGTGTGGCGACAAAGACCCGCGCCGCGCGGGTCTTCACGCGGTGGCTGCGACCGGCCGCACGGCTAAGCCGCGGGCCGGCCCAAGCCGGGCAGACCGGCCGGTCCAGCCCCAGGGGCCTTGCCCCCTCGGTGTTCGGACACCCGTAATTTCCGCTACGGGTGTCCGTTTTGAGCGCCGTCTGCGGCAGTGGATCTATATTGACGAGACGGTCTTTTTGAGATGGTTTAGGGAATTTTTAATTCCAGAAACGGGGGACCGTTGAGGCGCGACGTGTCCTTAAGTGGACGAGCGTAATCCCCGAGATTCTTGTTTTGGACGGCACGGACGCATCCGACGTCCGTTTTGAGCGCCGTCAGTGGCGTTGGGACCCTGGAATCGAGGCGGAGCTTTCCAGGGTGGTTTCAGGCGTTGAGGCCGAAGTTGAGGCACGGGCCCCACGAACTGTCTTTTGAGGTGCGTGCAGCTTTTTGCGACTATTTCCTCGGTCGCCCGTTCGGGGCGTGTGAGTAGTCGATGTTGGGTGTTTTTCTGAGGGCAACGCATTGGCGCAGTCTGCCCGCTGTAATTCCGCACGATGGTGTGGGCCCCGCGAGGGCCGTTTCGGGAGTTGACGGTGATTTCCAACTTTATCACTGGTCGACCATTTTGGACAAGTGAGTAGTCCATTTCGTGTACTTTTTCGAGAGGATCGCAATGGTGCGATCCGTTCGTTGCATTTTGGGACAGGGATGCGGGTCCCACGTGGCACCGCTCATGTGCGGTGCGCCAGGATGCACCTTTTTCTCCGGATATCCGTTGCACTCAAGTGAGTAGTGCTTTTGATGTGTTTTCCCGAGGGGATCGCAATGGTGCGATGCGCCCGACTGTTTTCGGGGCCGAGGCTCGGGATCACGGGACGTCGTTCAGGTGTGAGGCGGTGTTGGTGACTTTTTCGTCGGATATTCATTGGAGGCGAGTAAGTAGTTGATCTCGCGTGTTTTTCCGCAAGGATTACAAAGGTTTGATCCGTTTGGTTGTGAGGAGCCTCTTGCTCGGTCTTGTTAAATGTGGAAGCATGGAAGGTGCTCCAGTGGTGGTTCTCCCTACCTTGTTTGTAGCGGACCTTTGGCGTGTGATCGTGCACTCTTGGGAGAGTGATATAATTGGTCCATGAGATGTGGTTGGCCGTACCTGGGCCTTTGAGGTGGAGTTGTTACATCACGCCTTCGTGTTGACGTTGGGTGCCATGTGCATGATAGCCTTTGGGCTGGAATGAGGTATACTCCGGGAGTATACGGGAGCGCTTGGAGGTACGTGAGGTTGTTTGTACCTGAGGATGTTTGTGTGCTCAGTTGGGGTTGACTTGGGGCCACACGTCGCGTGGGCCCCATGTGTGTGTTGTGATCTGCTTTACGTACTTTGACCTCTCGCGACGTAGAGGGTCCCTCTGTGCTCGTTTGTTTGACCAGCAGGGTGGAGTTTCCCTGGCCTGGTGCTCTTTTTTCTAACCATCAGGGTTGAGTGGTCTCCCCCTGGTCTTGTTCTCGATGGTTTGGCCGGCAGAGATGGTTTGGTTCCTCTAATTCCTCAGCTGGGAGGGGTTTCAGTACTGTGCCCCTTTCACCGGACTGCGACACCGTCTGCAACTATGGGTGTTCGTACAACGTGGGTGTTTTTCCCACTTTCTGGGATGAGACATCTCGGTCCGCTTCGACAGTGACTCAGCAGATTGGAGCGTGATCGCCTTGTGAGGCCTGGGGAGTTCTCCCGTTGCTCTGTGTTCTCTGGTAGAGCTTGTGGTTTACGTGTGACCAACACTTTACGCGGGCACCGATCCTCTACCCAGGAGGTTGTTCCAGCAGGGCTAAGGTTGTTTCCAGCAGGTCTGAGGTTTATCCAGTAGGGCTGAGGTTGTTCCACTAGGGATGAGGTTGTTTCCAGTAGGGCGGAGGTTGTTCCAGCAGGGCTGAGGTTGTTTCCAGCAGGGCTGAGGTTGTTCCAGCAGGGCTGAGGTTGTTTCCAGCAGAGCTGAGGTTGTTCCAGCAGGGCTGAGGTTTTTCCAGCAGGGCTGAGGTTGTTCCAGCAGGGCTGAGGTTGTTCCCAGTAGGGCTGAGGTTGTTTCCAGCAGGGCTGAGGTTGTATCGAGAAGGGCTCGTCAGTGGGTTACCATCCAGCAGGGATGGCCAGTACAGTGGGGTTCACTGAGCAGTACCATCCCGCAGGGATGGCCAGAGCAGTTCCGGGCTTACCTCCAGCGGGGCTGGGCAGTGGTCCCCGATGTCGGGCTTACCTCCAGCTGGGCTGGGCAGTGGTCCCCGATGTCGGGATTACCTCCAGTTGGGCTGGGCAGTGGTCCCCGATGCCGGGCTTACCTCCAGCTGGGCTGGGCAGTGGTCCCCGATCCCGGGTTACCTCCAAATGGGCTGGGTAGTGGTCCCGTCGCCGACTTTATCCGGGTCGCCCTCCAGTGGATTACCCTATTACGGGACTGGGCAGTGTGGCACCCGTCGACTTTCCGGGTCTCCCTGTAGTGGGAACCCATTGACTTCCAGGGATCCTCCAGTGGGGCTGGGCAGGGGGTCGCCTGTCAACTTTGAGCAGACCTCTCGACTACGGGGCAGTGACGAGTTGTGGTTGGCGTTCCCCCATAACTCTCAAGCACGGGGAGTGCTTTCCCCCACCGAGACACGTCCTTGTGACGCGACCTAAAACCTTGCGGGAGAGTCAGTGCCTCCCAAAGTGGACAGTGTCGAGGTGTGGTGATTGAGCCCTTGGCTTGCGGTTCGGGGAAGACGTGCGGGATGCTGGGCATCGATGGTGTTACCTCTGGGACTGTTGGCTACTCTTTCTTGGGTTGAGCTACGGGACGGAGATCCCCTTACAAGTTTGTTCGGGCTTCTTGTTGAGCATATGGGCTTGTATATACCTTGTTCTAGTACCCACTTCTTGGGTTTGGTTACTCTCCTTCCAGGAGAGGCGAAGATTCGCGGGGTATGCCACGTGCTTTCCATGTCTAGCTTCTCATGGTTGGAAGAGTATACTCTCCTACTATAGGTAGCGAAGACTCGACAGGAAGTTCATCTTCTCACAGTTTCCAGCTCCTTGCACCTGGACGAGTCCACCTTCTTTCCTCTTGGTGGGTTGAGCTGGACTCTTTACTGTACTCTTACTGCACTTTCAGTTGTACTCCTCTACTTTTCTATTCGCTCTACTACTCACCCTTCGGTACCTCCTTTTTTTCTCCCTCGAGCTTTCGGGGTATCCTACTGAGTATTTTTATACTCACCCCTGCTTGGGCTTTGCCCACACTTGGTGTGCCCTTGCAGACGACAGACAGGTGGAGCGTGACGTCAGAAGAGATTAGGAGCCAGGAGCTTGGACCGCGTGCGGTGGTCGGAGTCGGGTTCCAGGTGGGGGACCCTACCAGCTGTTTTCTTTTGTTTACCTGTTGTCGGGTTGTGGCACTTTTTGGTTGGGCGCGTGTTTTTCCCCTTTTCTTTTCAGTTGACTTTCAGCTTGTACTTTGTACTGTTTAGAGGTCGATGCACATCTGTGGTTTATATTTATAGAAATTTCCCTTTACTCTCCTTTTTACTTTTCACTTTTTCATTGAGTGTGTTGTGTGTGTGTGTACAGGTACTTAGGAAAAGGCCTCCCCGAGTTATGGTGCCTTCGGCGCTGGTCGCCAGCCCCTAGCCTATGGAGGCGGGCCTGGGGTAGTTTCGGCTCGAGCCCGAGTAGGGTCGGGTCGTGACAAGTGTCAACTTCGCAACCTCTCGAGTTGGTTCACATGGATTTGTTTGGACCTTCTAGAGTTTCTAGTTTAAATGGGAAGCATTGTGTCTATGTTCTAGTAGATGACTATTCTAGGTATACTTGGGTATATTTTCTAGCTCACCAGAGTGAATCTTGTTCTTACTTTGTTAAATATTCCAAGTCGGTAGAGAACCGTAGTGGACTTAAGATAAAAACCTTGAGAAGTGATCATGGTCGTGAGTTTGAAAATCATGAGTTTGAATCCTACTACTCACATAATGGCTATAGTCATAATTTCTATGCCCCTAGGACACCTCAGAAAAATGGTGTAGTAGAAAGGAGAAATAGAACCCTTCAAGAAATTTCCAGAACCATGCTCAATGATTATGACCTACCTGTTTATTTTTGGGCTGAATCTATCAATACAGCTTGTTATATTATCAATAGAGTCTTAATCAGACATATTCTTAAGAAGACCCCTTATGAGTTGTGGAACCATAGGAAACCTAAGGTTAACTATTTCTAAGTTTTTGGTTGCAAAGTATTTATTCTCAATACCAAAGACAATCTTCACAAGTTTGCATCCAAGAGTGATGAAGGAATTTTCCTAGGTTACTCTACTTCTATTAAAGCCTATAGAGTTTTCAATAAGAGAACCAAATGTGTGGAGGAATATGTTCACATCAAATTTGATGAAACAGATCCACATGAAACTAAGAACTCTCTTGAAAATCTTGAAGATGATCTCTCTGTTTTTAACCTTAATGATAAAGACAATTAACCCATAGTTAAAACATCCAATTCTAGAAATTTTCCAGAACATGCTTCTGTTGACTCCCAACCTGTTGATGAACCTGAAATATTTCGTCCTACTTTTTCGAGACCAACTAGGATTCTAAAGAACCATCCTTTAGATGCTGTTGTAGGTAATCTAGATAGAGGAACACAGACTAGAGCTTCTCTAAGAAATCAGGTTGAACATCAAGCTTTTCTTTCACAGTTAGAACCTAAAAATATCAATGATGCTATCAATGATGAATTTTGGGTAATAGCTAAGCAAGAAGAACTAAATCAATTTGAAAGAAATAAAGTCTGGGAATTAGTAGAAAGACCTAAAGACACTTTGACCATAGGCACAAAGTGGGTGTTTAGAAACAAAGTTAATGAATCTAGAAATATCATTAGAAACAAAGCTAGACTAGTTGCACAAGGTTACAATCAAGAAGAAGGAATTGACTATGAGGAAACATTTTCACCAGTAGCTAGATTAGAGGCAATTAGGATCTTACTTGCTTTTGCATCACATCTAAATTTCAAGTTATATCAAATGGATGTGAAAAGTGCTTTTCTAAATGGTTTTATTGTTGAAGATGTTTTTGTAGAAGAACAACTTGGTTTTTCAAATCCTCACTTTCAAAATCATGTTTTTAAACTTTCAAAAGCTTTATATGGTTTAAAACAAGCTCCAAGAGCTTGGTATGAAAGGCTTACAAATTTTATTATTTCAAAAGGATTTTCAAAAGGAATTGCTGATCCCACTCTTTTTATAAAAAGAATTTCAAAAGATGTTTTAATAGTACAAATCTATGTTGATGATATTATCTTTGTATCTTCTAAAAATTATTTATGTACCAATTTTTCTAAGGTTATGCAAAATGAATTTGAAATGAGATTAATGGGGGAGCTTAAGTAATTTCTTGGTTTTCAAATTTTTCAAACTAAAGATGGTATTATTTTAAATTAGAGTAAATATACTAAGGATTTATTAAAACGTTTTGGTTTGGATAGTATTAAGGGAAGTGATACACCTATGAGTACCACCTGTAAATTTGATATTGATGAAACTGGGAAACCAGTGGATCAAACTAATTACAGAGGTATGATTGAGAGTTTACTTTATCTTACTGATAGTCGACCTGATATTATGTTTAGTGTGTGTATGTGTGCTAGATTTCAAGATAACCCTAAAGAGTCACACTTACTTGCTGTTAAAAAGATTTTCAAATATATTAAAAGTACTGCTAATCTAGGATTGTTTTACCCAAAAGGACAATCATTTGATTTAATAAGTTATTCAGATGCTGACTTTTCTGGATGCAAGTTAGATAGAAATAGCACATCTGGAACATGTCATTTACTTGGAAAGTCCCTAGTATCATGGTGTAGTAAGAAACAGAACTCAGTTGCATTATCTTCTACTGAAGCAGAGTATATAGCTTCTAGTAGTTGTTGTGCACATATTTTGTGGATGAAACACACTTTATTGGACTATGGATTTGATTTTAAACATGTTTCAATTAATTTTGATAACACTAGTGTGATCAACATCTCAAAGAATCGTGTGTCTCGCTCTAGAACCAAACACATTGATGTTAGACACCACTTTTTAAGAGATCATTATCAAAGAGGTGATATAAATCTTGAATTTATAGGCACTGAACTCTAATTAGATGATATTTTCACTAAGCCTTTAAGTTCAGAAAGATTAAGTTTCATTAGACACGAATTAGGAATGATAACTTATTCTTAAAACCGTTAGGAGACCTCACCGTTAGGATACCTCACCATTAGGAGACCTCACCATTAGGAGACCTCACCGTTAAGAGACCTCATCGTTAGGAGACCTCACCATTAGAGAAACCTCACCATTTGAAGACCTCACCGTTAAAAGACTTTACCGGTGCATCTCGTGCTGTTTTAAACTTCTGTATTTAAGGCCTAGTCTTTAAAATTTTTTTATAAGATTTATTTTATTTGTGAATCCTAAATGATATTAAAACCCGATATTAGACTTCACTCAATCTCACCGCGAACTCGTCTGTTCAAATCCCTCCAACCTAAACCTCTCGAGCCGCAAAACCCTAAACCTCAAATCTGTAATGGACCGCGTCAAGAGACCCAAGGTTACAGATGGGAGTGATGATCTGCAAGTGAAAAGATAGAAAGTAACGAATGCTAGTACCAGTGGAAGTGGAAGTGGAAGTGTAGCTCGAAGGAATCCAGTAAACCCGCATCTCTCAAGGCGAGATATTGTCATTGAGAATGTGTGCAGAATGGATAATGGAGATTAAGTCCTTGGTTCTTAAGGTTTTAGAAGAACAAGGTTGGACTGAGTGCTTCGCGAACAACAATAGACCTTATTATCCAGGACTGGTGAAACAGTTCTACGAATTCGTTCGTTTTGAAAAGTATGAGGAAGAAAGAAGAATGATTTCTTATGTGAATGGACAGGAAGTTTCTTTTACTTCATTGGAATGGTATGGTAGCTTAAGAGTTCTGCATGAAGAAGATTGTGCCTTCTTTTCAAAATTTGTTCCCTCAACCAGTGATGTGTTTAAGTATGAAGATGCATTGTTAGAGCTGACAGGGAATGGGACCCCTAGAAAAGTAATAGCTGCAGAGATGGAAGGGGAAGATAAACTTATTTTCAAGTTTATTCAATATGTAATTAGTCCAAGGAGAGGAGACTTTGCTACACTGAGATTCCAGGACATTTATTTGCTACATCTGTTGAAGCATGGAATTAAGGTAAATTTTTGTAAATTGATTATGATTCAGATTGAGGATATGACTAGACCGAAGTCCAAGTCCAATGCTCTTTTCTTTTCCAAGCTGATTTCTATAATGTTGAAATCAAAGGAGGTAGCTAGACCTCAAGATAAAACATTTGTAGTTAAAGACAACTTTTGTATCACCAGGATTGTTTGTAAGTTCATGAAAGTTAGCTGGAACCCTTGGAAGAAGTCTTGGGTTAATGATGAAGGTAGTATTTATGACAAATTCACTCATGTGGATCATCCATCTAGACCAAAGGATGTGAGGGATCCTGGTCTTAGACCAGATGAGTCAGAACCGGTCTACAGTGATGATGAAGCTAAAGCTGAGGAGGAAGAGACATCAGTAGAGGAAGGAGGAGACCCAGACTTACCCCCTAGTCCTGTGCATCAAGTTATTTCTTATGGAGAAGCTAGCCCTCCAAAAGAACTACCAAAGAGAGAAACTGTCTTGAAGGACAGTGATACAGAGACTTCAGAAGAAGGGGAAAAAGCATGCCAGTATGTTTTCAAGGACACCTCTGAGGAGGATGAGGCAACCGAATCAGATCATGATGTTAATGGAGAAAAGGAGGCTGCTGGTAAAGCAGGTGATGAGGAAAATAAAGAATAAGAGCTTAGTTTGAGCCCTCTTATAGACAGTACAGTCAAAATAGTGCCTGATCAGGAAGTAGAGGTAGCATCTGTTGTTGAGGAAGTTCTTGAGCCATCAGAGAAAATGGCTATTGAATCTGTTGCAGTTGTAGAGGAAATTACATAATTTCCTCAGGAAGAACAGTTGGAAGAGATACCTCAGGAGAATGTTCCAAGTGAGGGGGAGAATCTTGGCTCAGTATCAGTGTTATATGACATTGAAGGTTGGACATCAGATCTAGGATATATGATTCTTGGACTTTCTTATGGAGATTCTGATGAGGAAGACCAGCCCCAAAAGGAATCAGTTACCCTACCTACTGTGGCTGAAAATGTGGCAACCAAGGAGGACCTTGAGTCCTTAAAAGCTGAATTGAAAGAAGCAATATAGGAATTAGTGGCAGATATGAAGAAAAGTATGGTTGAAGAGATGAAAAGCATGGAGCAATCCCTTGAGTTATCCATTGGATGTGGTTTATCCAATCCTGTGAAAGAAATGATGGATGAAATTAAAGTGTGCCACACTCAGATTGAGAGTTGGATAGGAGCTGTAGTTGCTTTGAGACAATCGATTTCTTCTCTGACTACCATGCATAGCTCTCAAACTCAAGTAAACTCTGACATTCGATATATCAAAGAAGTGGTCAAGCAATTTGTGGAAGTTTTTGAGGCCTTTAAGAAGTCATTCAAAGAACATCTGAATAGTCAGGATGAACTTGTTCAGAAGGTAGTTAGTAGTCTGACTCAATTCTTCAAGGAGACAGTGGCCTTATCAATGAAACCTCCTCCCTCATCTAGCTCCAGTGTGAACCTTGAACAGATCCGCACTATTATTCAGGAAGAATTGGCTAAGGTCAGTCCCAGTGGTGCATCAGATACTCAGATTCTTGCTACCACTAGGGAAGTTAATAGTTTTGTTCGTGATCACCTGCGGGCAGCTAATGCTTCTCAAGAGGCAATCAAAAATAAGGTGGATTCTTATTTTGAGAAGGTTTATACCAAGAAAAAAATGACAAACCATTTCAAACTTTTGACTGAGAATATGAAGTTGCCTCCAGTGGCTCAGGCCTTCAGAGAACAGGTTAGTAAGCTCAGGGAGCTTACTCCTGCTTTGGATAAATTCATTGAGAATCAAGATGACTTTGTGTCTGCAATGGAGAGAGGAGTGAGTATTATTATAGATTTCAGGAATCTGCTGCTACCATTCTTGCATGTGGATGAAAGACCTGTAATTGTACCTCCTGCACTTCCTGCCTCTGCCTCTAGGAGTAAACCTCAATTGACTCTAGTTAAAGCTATTCGAAGCTTGACTCCTATGATCCCACAGCAGAGCACAAATTTCAGATCCGGAACAGTTTTAGTGGCTGACCCTCTAGTTGTTCTATCAGTTATTGCCAAGCCTCCTACTCAATCTGAACCAACACCCTATTCTGATCCTAAGGTAAATACTCATGTTCAAGAGGAGGATTGAGTGATTCTGGATGTTTTTTATAGGACTCACTTGTATTTTATTTGATTTTATAAGTTTGTACCTTTTGTACTTTAATGGAAATTTTTTGTTACAGTCTTCACTTTCCTGTATTTATATTCCTTCTGCCCTTCTTTTTGTTAATCACAAAGGGGGATAAAATACTAGGGGAGAAAATGATCCTCTTTTTTTACAGTTTTTCATGAAAGGGGGAGAGAAAATCATATAGGGAGAAAAATGAGAAGTAAAACAAGGGGGGAGAAAGTGCAATATATGCTATGGGGATATGGGAGAAATCTAATAAAAACACAAAAATTTATCATGAGAACTTTGTTTTAAAGTTTTTTTTTTCTATGAATTTTTTTTCTCTTTCCTCTAATACTATTTTACTTTTCTTACATACTTTGGAATAATTTGTGCTAGGTTGTGATTATCAAAAAGGGGGAGATTGTTGAGCCCTCTGGGAAAATTAGTTGAACTTATATTTTGATAATCCCAACTATGCTCAATCATATTTTAACTATGCTCAATTATACTTTGATAATCTCAATTATGGTCAAGTATAGTTTGATAGTTCCTATATTAATTAATGAACAATTACTTATTTCATTATTTATGTACATAATGCACATATTCATTTATTATATTATTTATATTATCTTCAAGGAATATAGTTACTGGATGAATATATATTCTAACTTAACTCATTATGCCAATAGAATAATTCAACAGGCGAAAGGTCACCAGTATGCAAGTTTACCGATACTCGGAAGGTTACCGATATAATAAGCTTACCGATATAAAAAGGTTACCATCAGACAAGCCTACTGATACGTGAAGGTTACCGATACGGGAAGGTCACTGTTACATCAAGGTTACTAATACGGGAAGGTCACCAGTACATCAAGGTTGCCGATACGGGAAGGTCACCGTTACATCAAGTCTACCGATACGCGGAAGGTTACCGATATACTAAGCTTACCGATATAAGAAGGTTATCGTCAGACAAGCCTACCGATACGTAAAGGTTACCGATACGGGAAGGTCATCGTTACATCGAGTCTACCGATACGTGAAGGTCACCGATGCATCACTAATACAGACAAGTCTACCGCTATGGATGCAATCAAGTCTACCGACAAAAAGCTTACCATCACAAATGAAGTCTACCGATATAAGGGTTACCGATGGAAAGGCTACCGTTACACAAGAATCTACCGATACTCAGACCTACCGATACACAAGGCTACCGATATCCAAATCTACCATTCCAGAGACAGAATCTGATGCTGCTTTAATTTCTTTATCATTATTTAATCTAACCAACGGTCATATCAGGTATATTTTAATACACTGACATCTTTTTAATGTGTGTTGTTGGATGTCAGGGAACCATACCTCGTACCTGCAAAAAGGAAATCATGTCTTGTCGGAGCTCATGCTTTAAATAAGAGATGATCCCGCTACTAATGTGGTGGTTAAAAAAGAGACAAATAAGAGTGTGACAAATATAAGAAGGGTGTGCATGAAAAGAGACGATTGAACTCACATGAAGAGAATATACATTCCTGCATACCTGTGAAGAGCTGAGAACGAGAACGAGAACATCCACACAATAACTTCATCGACTACTTTCTTCTCTGTCACTACACCTGGAAGTCAAGGAAGCAGACGACACTCTATTTTCCAGACTAAAACAAGAGGAGGACTCAGATCCAATTCTGATCAATCCAAAGGAGTCCAGAGCTGCACTGCAATCGCTAGAGCCATTCTAAACTCTATATATTTGCCTCTGTGATTTAATATTTACATATTGAGCAGTGTGTGTCATCTACTGTATTTTACACACACACTATCTCCTGTACTTTAACTAGAGGATTTGTAAATCCTCACTCAAACTCTTTTATTTCCCACTAGGATAGTGGTAGAGGTTGTGCGTGACCTGGAAAGCTGGTGTTGTTGCTTTTGTTCCCATAGATAACAGTGGTATAGGTCTTGGACCTGGACAGTTATATACTGTTGTAAACCCTGATCCAGGGTGTGGATCACTTTTATATAAAGTTTTGAGAGGAATAAGTCATAGCCTGAGACTGAACCTCTTGGTTAAATCTGATGTGCTTGTTTATTTTCAAAGTTATTTTTATTCCGCTACAAGCTACTTTAAAACCAGAACTGTTTTAAAGTCACTATGATAATTAAACTCGCAAGTTTTTATATTAGTTGTAAATTAGTAATTTAGTTTCAAAAGTTAGTCAATTATTATGATTTTATTAACTGGGAAATAATCAATCCTTTGAGAACCTAACAGAACCTTTATTATGATATAAATTCACTACAGTTTAATTCTGTGTTTTATTTGGGGGATTTTTAGACAATGTTTTTAAACAGGAATTTTAATTGGAACTCAATTCACCCCCCTCTTGAGTTTCCACTCCGACCAACACCTATTTTTATAATAGCTACATCACACACACCAATATCTAGTCCCTCATGGTTCCTCAACCTGGAGGTTCCAGCAGAAAGATGAGGTGGAATAATAAAGTTGATGAATAATGATCCTCATCCTCATAAGGCTCGTTGAGAAATACCTTCAAACCCCTCTCATATATTTCTAGATTATCTTCTTCCATTGCAATGGTATTCTAACTCTCTATCATATCCATTAACTGCAATGCCAGCATAATTAGATAAAAAAACATATTATTTCATACTTGTTTCACTAGTCCTTGCACTACCTTATCTATGAACCCATCTTAGATAAATATTACTAGGGTATGTATTCCCCACCATTTCCATTCTGGTTGAATCTTAATGTTCTCAAACAAGGCCTTCCAATGCCCGAACTATTTCCCACACATGTTGCATGGGATCACGTACTTTGGGGCATTAAACCTAATTACAATACTAATCCCAACATTTTGGTTTCTATTAACCATATCCAATTATACTATTGGTGGTATAGGTGATTTTATTCAACATCAATCATTTTTATGGTGCTTTTAAATTCTCTAGAAACATTGGCACCTTCAGAATGTGGTAGTGTATTGATGCATGATGTTGATGATGATTCATTATTGTCATTTAAAATTATAGTCATAGAAATATATCTCTATAGCAGCTGATGGTTGTTTTTTCTTCTCCCATCCATCATTAATTAAGATATTTTTTTGGTTAATCCAACCAAGATTAGTGAATATAGAGTCTATGTCAAAATAGTTAATCCACTATAACAATTACATCAAACCCATCTAAAGACACATAGTAATATTTATATTATTATAAACATATATTTCTAAAATAAACCATCATATAAATAGATATTTTATTTTATAAAAATAAAAAAAATTGGTACACTAAGAAAATAATCTAATAAACTAAGAGTGGATAGAATAAAGATCCCTTATTCATAATTTTGAAGGGGGGGATTCAGTTTTCAAAATCCTTCTCAATTTCATTCATTCAACAGGGTCCATTGTATTCCCTTATTTTTGGGTTTTTTTACTAATATCATCCTTATTATCCTTGGATTTATGAAACCGACATGGATAATGTATAAATTTTACACACATATTACATTGGACCATTAGTAGTTCTTTTGGATGAACATTTTCCACTCTTGTCATGATAACTAAACTATTCATTTTCTATGATAGATTGATTCTTGATGACACCATATTCTAAAATTAATTGATCATCAAATATCCTTTAGTAAATTACATTGGTTCTTCTTCCCACTTTTTTAACATATAGGATATTGAACATTTTTTCCTTCATCATCTTCTTAACTTAATATTTTATGAGACTTCAGCCTTTTTTTCTTTGGTGTGTTTGGTACTATGACTACTTTAAAAATTTTAATCATATCTCACAAAAAATGGTGGATAAAAGTTTTCACATAGAAAACATTAAAAAATATTCTCTCAAAACTTTGATTAAAATGGCCCATATGGAAAATATTAATAATTTCTTTAAAACATTTTGAAGAATATAAAGTAGTATAAAGTGACCTCAATCAATTATTAAGGTATGTATAAGGATATTTCCAAAATAATACAATGAATTAAGACATGGAAAAATTTAGGTTCCCATCTAAATATGAGATATGGTATCAGTTTCACTTACAAGAAATAGTTTGAATAAAATTTGAGTCAAGGAAATTAAATTTTAAGGGAACATATAAAACCCCATGATTATAAAAAGGAAATTGTGAGAAGTTTAATAAGGAATAAAAATTCCTTATATGTTTTATATTTTAAAAAAATCTCTATTTGAAAATAATATTGGAAATGATACCCTTTTGGTTTTAGTAACATTTTGATCAAAACCACTTTCAATATGGATTCATTTAATTCGATGGAAATTTAAATAAAGTACATGATATAGATATTTAAATACTATTAATATGGTAAAATACTTTCATTGGGAATTAATAACTCCATATTAAATGTGTAATATTGCCCATTAAGAAATATGTCTTAAGAAATTAAATTTAAGATAAATAATCTCTAACATTGTTTCCTTGCTTAGTCGAATTCACTCTATGTTCCTAAGTAAAAAAATAAATATTTTAATGAACTATTTCATAAATTTGTTTTTTTTTTGCATAATATTTTATAAACATCATTTATAATTATTCTTTACATTTATATTAGGTATTTATTTCATATTTTCAGTATCATATGTTGGTAATCCTTTTTATTTTGAACAACATTAGTAATATAAATTTTGTTCTTCCTTATTCTCTAAAATATTATCATTAAAATTTAAATAAATTTAATATAATATATAAAATATAATTATTTTTTATGTTAAGATTTCCTTTCATGAGTACTTTAGTCTTTATCCTATAATATAAAATCAACAATGAACATTTAGTAGTGATTTTTAACCTACGAAGTGTGTTTTCTTAATTAATGAAATAAATATTGATGTTTAGTTTTTCACATAAAAAAATTAATTATTTATAAATTTATATCTTATTTTAAAATTAATTAATTATTCATCATAATCCATGATATAATTTCATATAATTGTTCAATTAGTTAGTCAAGTTGACTGAAACATTAACATACCATGCTTAATGGATAATTATGAGGTGATTTCATTTCAATATCATTACACAAGTAGTATAATCATATTATTTAGTGTTTTTCACAATTATATCTTATAATTACCAATTTAATAATATAATATTTAATGGATACAAAAAATTTACAAAATTTTAATTAATGATTTCCCTCTTAGTGTTCCTATTTTAAATGATTTAATTAACGATAATTATCCATTGATCATATCATTAATAGTTTCTCTTATTTATAATAATATACCCCAAATGATATCATAAACATATTATTTTTATATTAAACATATTCTCATGACTATCCAAGTAAAGAGGTGATGAAAGGAAAAATGGAAATCAATTGTCCCATGGATGCGGTAGTCCACACGTATGCATGGTTGATCGTTTCATTTTCATAGAATGATAGGAATGAATAATAAGTTTTATCATTTTATAATCTAAAAAAATTATAAATATAATACTTATCTATTAAATTAAACATTATAACCAATCATATGAGGTATATAAGGAAAATTACACATGATGTTTTGTGGTGGTAGTGGTGGGCATCACACACACAAAAATCATTTTCTCTTTTCTTAGGGAAAATGGGAAGGGTTGTTAAAGATTTTAAAATCCTTATAATAACATACCATTATGATTATTATTTTTATGTTTTCATTTTTTAAATGGGAAAAATAAATTTTACAATGAATAAATTCACATAATGAAAAATAAAGATGAAGAGTCTATAAGAAATCGATACCTCACAATAGGGGTTAGTCCTTTGGAATAGGGGTTAAACCAATGTGGTATAGTCATTTGAGAAGACTAGAACCTCATTAATTTGGATATAAGTGTTAATTATATGTTTTGACAAAGGTTTTTTCCAAACTATAGGGTTATTGGCGTGAGGGTAAGTGAGGAGAGGAGAGGAGATCCCCTTTTATAAGTGAAAAGGAGTGTCAATTTTGAAAATAGAAAAAAAAATTCAATAAGGTAAATTCACTCTCAAGAATAAGGAAAAAAATAAATATTAAATATTATAATATATAAGGTTGATAAACATATTAAACACTCAATTAAATCATTTTTTTACATGTTAGTACCTTTACCACTTATGTTAATCACTTTTTCCATTTTGGTTTTCAATACAGTAACTAGTTTTTTTACCTTAGTAATTTCTCTTTTATACCCAAATATAAAAAAGTCCATATGATATAATTTGTAACTGAGGATTAAAATTTTGAAATTATTTTTTTACATGTTCTTAATATTATTTCATTTCAATTTATAATTAAAAATATGTCAATATGTTATATCATATATAATTAAATTTTAAAACTGTTCAATTTATTCTATTAAGATAAAATATTTAATACATAAAAAAATAGTTCTTTGAAGAAAAAATGAAATGTTTCTTTTCTACTAAATATGTTTAATCAAATACCATTAAGCTTAATTATTTATATTCTAAAATTTAATTTTAATAATCCATTGATATTGGAATATTTATTTGAATTTTATATATACACCATTTAATATTTTAATAATAATTTACTAATATTTATACATAACACAAAAATATATATATATATTAATAGAATATTTTAATTTACCTATTAGTTATGTTATTTTAAATTTAATATTAAAAAACACAAATAATCAATGGACCTATTTGATATGTCACCAACAAAAAAAATTAATGACCATATTTGTAATGAATTTATTTTTAAGAGTTGGATTTCATTCCTATATATTGACATGCAAAATCATTCTTTGGTTCCACACTCACTTTTAAATGAATAGTTATTATTTCATATTTCAGATTTTGTATAATTATTTATAATTTCATGGTTATCTTCCACATTGTATTTTTTTGTATATAGGTGATCCTAAAAGTTGAAGACGATCCCTAATATTTCCAAGACCTGACGATTTTTTTCCTTTATATCTATTGTCCCATATTTATTTTTAAACTTTTAATGGATGTACGTTATCTATGGTGAGTTATAATAAATTGTGTGATGTTCTTAGTTTTATGAAATTTTGTTTTAATTTAACACTTATGAATGAACAAAGTGTATTTAGTTTGGAAAACATCTTATAGGAAACACATTCTAATCATGTTTTAATCCTTTTGAAATAGAATAGAAATGTTATTTAAAATTATAAACATAAATAATAAGAATAATAATAATAATTTCTCCTTAAACCCATTTATTTTACAACCATAGCGGAGTGAGAAATTCCAAGGTTGGAGTGCATTATGCCTATGTGGGTCTATGGTTCTTGGAGATTTTCCCTTTTAGAAATGGGATGGGAAAAATATATGTTCATATTTCCTTGGGTTAGTGTAATATTTTTAAGGGATCCCATTCCATGGTGATAATAGTTTCAACGACAATTACTTGAGGTAGTTGATATTTATATGGGGTGTGAAATAGAAAAAGACAAGGAAAACTCCTAGGTGGCCATCTATGGTCAGTTTCATGGTAGTATAGATGCTTCTCCTA
Organism: Viscum album; assembly: GCA_963277665.1. Taxonomy (NCBI): domain Eukaryota; kingdom Viridiplantae; phylum Streptophyta; class Magnoliopsida; order Santalales; family Viscaceae; genus Viscum; species Viscum album. The sequence continues at coordinate 1,541,888,932 of OY728153.1, read as the reverse complement.
TATCTTGGTGTTCTTCTTAATGGAGTTTTGATGGACCACATATAGCACCTCAATATAGTTCATGGTGTATTCTGAGGGTGGAACTATGGTGGATGGGCATCACACTTGGGTAAGTGTGGTGCCTGGGTGTTTTGTTCTTGGATGAGAATATTAACTAAAAGGCCCATCTATGAAAAGTGTGAGTGCCATAATGCCTATTCTAGGAATTTTGGGTGTCTGTAGTGGAGGAATAGGATATCGTGGAACACAGGGGATTAAAATGGGGTCCTTTGGGTCATGGAGTACATTTTTTTTTTGAATTTTTGGAACACCATATGTACCTCCATAGATTATAGTATTCCATGGTGTGATATTATGTTATCTATAAAAAAATAATAAGTGGAGGGTATATGTTATAGAGTGAGTGTGTTGGGGTTCTTATGGACTACTTGGGGGGTGAAAATGACATAGTTCATATCATCATTAATATATTCATGCTATATCTATGGGTGCTAATAATTTTTACTTTTTTATTGCTACTCTCCAACTATAAAATGGGTTAGCCTTATTCATTCCACCCACCCACAATTCAAAGTTGAACTTGAAGGGATTCCTCCCCTTTTTTCTCCATAAATCCCCCATGATTTAGGGAGTTTACAGGGTAACTCTTCAATTTTAAAGGTAAGTTATCTTACATTATTCCTCTATTTTAATTTTTTTTCTTCCCTTCATCGTCACTTATTTTTTGCAAAAAAATACCAATTGGTGATGATTTTCACCAGAGAATCGTAAAAATTATTCAAGATAATGGGAATATTTTAAATCAATTCTAGGGGATATCCCCAAAGGATGATCTCATGTAATTGTGTATGTTTTCATTGAAGGTACATTTCTTAGAAAATTTATTTTATGTTTTTTATTAAATTATATAAATTTGACACATGAATTTTTGTCACATGAAAGTTATTTTTCCTAGGATAGTGTTGGGGGTGCAACATGGACCTTCTATGAGTGGTTGGTAATTGTTTTAAATAAATAGTTTCAACTAATGAGTTGTTGGAAGTTATGGATAATTTTAATAAATTGAAATCAAATATTAATTTTCATAAATAAGTTGAATAATTAATTACAAATGATTATAATTAATTATGGGATATCATGTCTTGAGATAGGTTCTGAAGAGATGAGGTGATGTTTGGATGATCTCGAGTGAGACTTGTTGGGATTTGATTAATGGGAATACCTATATGATTGAGGTAGGTATACCTTATCCATTTACCCTATGATTATGCATCTGATATACTCACATGATGCATGGTCTCACCACTATGGGTGATCAACCTTCTATTTAAAATGTGTTATTTTGTTAAAATGAAATTTTTAGAAATTGATATGGTGGAAAGGGACACAACATTACTTTGTGTACTGGATTGATACAGACCTTGAGGGGTGAGACTTAAATTATTTTTATTAGTATAATAGACCATATAGGTTCCCATAGTTTTTTTATGTAGGGATGAGTCATGAATTGAAGTGATTAGCCTGATTAACCCCTTATGAGAAACATAAGATTTCTTGATGCCTTTGGAAAAGTTGAGATGAACATGAGGTGTTTCTTCCATCCCTCTATGAGATGTATTTACCTGGGTGGGTAGGCCTTGGGTCGGATTCATGATTAGGTTGGGTTCACAACAATTGACTTGGGATAAACTGATATTTAACATGGGCATTATTCCATCTCCTATTTGAATGATTCCAATATAGAATACCCTATGATTCTAGTGATTCTACGAGGAAATAATGATTGGGTCAAGGGACGTGATTCCCTTTGAGTGATAGGTGATTCCTTAAAAGGTATGATCGAGACCAATGATCTGATGTGGGGTTTTCATGCCATGGTGTGAACGAGGGGAACTCGGTAAGTTCAGTAGAGATATGTTGACCCAAGATAGGGTTTCTAGGGGAATGTGTATATATTAGCATAGGCTTCATCTTAGAACCCAAATCAATTGTGTGATTTTTATATGGATTAGGTGGTAAATTTAGGTCATGCAATTGAGATACCAACCTATGTTATGTGAGATGGGTTTTTGTGGATGACCCACCAATATTTTATTATTATATTTATGAAATATTATATAAGAGACACACTTAACTTAAAAATTTAAGTGGAATTCAAATGTGGATACTTGGGATTCAATTATCTTATTCTAAATTCAATGTATAGTGTTGGTCTCATAAAATTCATTCATTCAGTCTAATACGATGTTAGGGTTGGTCCCCTAGGATTTGGTCACTAATCCTGATACTATGGTATGCCTAGTATGTGTTCCTATGATCTAGTTGTTGGTCATGATGCAATAGATATGCATTTAGAAATACCCTATGATTTCGAATTCAGGACTATATAGAATGCCTAGGATGTTAGGATTCATACTTCAAATCTATATTATTTTCAATAGTGATACCCCTAGGAATCAGATGTATGCCTACTACATGAGGATTATCTTGGATTACCTCATGTGGATTCTATAATTTTTTCATGATACTATTAGGATGAATTTGGATAATGAAATGGATTCAATTATTACACCTACTATTATATAATCATCCAGCCGATTATTGGATGGAAAAGTTACATGAGATTCTCATAGGCACTCCGAAACTAGGAAAAGCAGGTATAGTAGATCTCAGGTATCATGTTAGAACCTAAGGAATGATGGTGGTTATTTATTTATGATTCATCACTCTATCTATTTATTTACCTAAGAATATCACATGCACAAACACTACATTTACTAGTTGGGTACAAGATTGTATCTTTGGTTCTCTACTGAGTTATACTCACACCCTTCTTAGGTGGACATAGGACTTGGGTACCAAAAGATACTAAAAGGTTTCCTTTTTCAGGTTACAAAGAGGCATGTTGTTTTATAGAGTAGGATAGATTAGTTAGGATTGGATATTGGGATGAAGTCAAACCTCATGGATGATAGTAGAGACCCTCAATCATTTAATTTCCTTTGTTTATTTCGTATATTTTATCGGCCTAGTGGGAGATCAATGTTATTATATGTTGGTATGACTATGTGTCTGTACGACAGTATTCTTCAAAATTCATTACTTATTTGTGATTTGTGTTTATTACTTTTTATTTCTCTAATGGATTTATTTTATGGATGTTTTTTTGTTCTTTCCACGGTGTTTCAATCTAATATGGGGGTATATTCTCCCCAAGTTAACACCTTATACCCTCCCTACTAGTTTACATCCTATGGTGTATGGGGAGGTACACTAGAGGACCCAATAGATCTTTGAACAAGATAATGATTAGGGGTATAGTTCATGGTTTTATAAAAAATAATTAGAGATTTATATTCTATCTTACTATTTAGAGATATAGTAGACATGTAGTCTATGAATGTGTTAGCGCTTGTGATGGATATCAGATTGGTGCATCACAAACACCTTTTTTGGTTATAATTATGGGTTACCCGGGATATGGGATTGTTAATCTTGGTTTATTATTTTACTATTGGATCAATTCACCTAGTATGATGCACATGAATTGTATGATTTATGCTTTATTATTTTTCAGCTCATGGTCTAATGGTAAGAGACCAATGTTCAATTATTTTATTTTTTCCATATGATTCAAATGAAATGTGTATTCTTGAGTGTTATTGTTATCATTGATGTAATGTTTTCAATTTTTTAAAGGGTCAAGAAGAACCTATATAGTGTTTTTCTATGTAACTTGGAGGTCGAATTCTACTCAACTAAACCACAATATATTTTTTTTGTACCGATAAGTCATGTGGATCATGTTGGGGGTTTTCCTCGATGAAGGAAATGTAGTCCCTATTTTAAGGGATGTATAGTGACCCATATTAGGTCATTAGATGAATTTTATAACTTTATAATGAAACTCTTATGGGTGATTTTGGTACTAGTTCTAAGATAAAATAGGTTGGGTTATTTGAATTTTCAGTGACAAATTTTATGGTGTATTCTTATATAAATTAAAATTTTTATTCTAATTAATATAACTATATTACTTAAAATTAACTCGATATGAATCATCTTGGATAATGTGGAAATATATGTGAAGTTGGATAATATTTTCATCCCCAAGGGGGTAGTCTCATATAAAGGTTCCTGATTATGATCAATTCCCTACATGTTGATGACTATGAATGTGATGCATGATATGTATACACATGTGTGAGAATTCTATAGTGGGTAGTTTGGCACATGATTTACTGTGGGGTATATCAAACATGAACTGAGAGGTTGTTCCCATGATCTATAGTCTTTGTGAGACATGGTTTATGGTCTAGGTGGGGTAGCATGTTTTTTAGAGATATGAATCAAGACATTAGTGAGCTATGTGATGTATTTATGAGGGTAACTCTAGATATGGGTTATCCTGGACATGTGAATACCTTATAGATGAGAAGTATGGTAGATATTTTGGTTTATGAGATCAATGTATATGATGTGTCACTGGGTATATAGTGTAATCCTGCAGATGCCTTGGGATTTTGTGATGTAAACCACCTATGGGGATTTGGGTATCAAAGATGTCTTTGAGGGTAGGATCGAAAGCATGACTAGAACTATTTATTTGGAATGCGGATTCAAGAGTGTGATGAGAGAATGGGTAGATACTCAATATTTTTAAAATGATACCAGTTGTTGGGTGATTGTGAGGAAGGCCATGGAATTGGTAAAATACCTGATTTTGTAGAGGAGCATTGAGGGTTCTCATGACATTATGAGATAGATATGTGGTTATCATGGTTAGTGATTTTGGTGCAAAAACCTAGTTTTGATGATGCAAAACTCATGGGTGTGTGCGTTCAGTAGTGAGATTAGGTGGTAAGAGAGTGTACAACTATTTTATTTAGAATATATGAAGTTTGTATACATAGGTTACAGGAAGTGACATTCTTATAGACTAAAAGTAACTTGTGTTCTAGATGATAATAGATGGATTAAATAAAATTATTATAGGAATGGTTTCCTAATAGTTTTTATGAAATGGAAAATGTCCCTATGTGTTGAGATTTTACATTGTAGATCAGTTTGGGTGTCTTGATATGGTCTATATGAGTGTGATCCTTGGCATTGATTATCAAGAAGGTGTGTTATTTGAAACTATTGAGGTTACACTCAAGGAGTCTTATAATAGAAGCCACATGGTGAGGATTTTATATCGACTAATCAGGATCTTTGTGATCACTAAGGTGGGTGGGTGAATCAGTGAAATTTTCTTTTTTAGGTTTTATTTCTTATAAAACAACATTCACCACCTGTTTAAGAGATATGACTACACATGAATGTTATAAAATAATAAAAACCATATGAACACAAGAATTTACAACTTTAATTACTCAATAAGAGTAGCTATTCCTTGGTATGGTTTGGAAATAATCCAATGCCACAAAAAACTTGAAAAAAATATTTTTTATGTGTTTACAGTAAGAAGGTATTATCCTTACACATTAAATTCACTATAGTCAATAGACAATTCATGTGATTCATTGCATAGATAAAAGTTATAAAAAAATTTCATAATAACTATAAGTACATTCACCAACATCCTTCAGTATGTTGTTATTGTGATTCTTGAACTTTATTCAAACATTTATTTCATGCAAGTACTTATTCTTCAACACATTCTTCCACAACAATAGGTAAGAAAACCTCCTTAGATATATGTATAAAAATTTAAGTTGTCTCTCTTATCCATCTAGTAAGCTTCGTCCTGATATTCATCTAGTAAACTTCATCAAGTTCCTTCTAAAGAATAATTCCACTTATTACGTGTTGTTTGTATGATTTCTTTAGCATTTTGTCTGTACGATTTCAATTGATATGAAAATTTGTTAGATATTATTCGACTGATACCTATTCTACTACTCATTCAGTTCCTTTTAACCTATCCTTCCAATATATTCTACACATCTTTCATATGATACTAATATATGGTACAAATCTCTATGGTATTTTTCAGATTTATTCTTCCTCAAAATGTCTACCTGATCAACTTTTCAATTCTGTAAGACTTTTTTGTCTTCCTTAAATTTCACACCTATTTCTCAACACATCATCCACCATTATATCTCTAGTATTTTATAGAAACACGTGAACTTTATTTAAACTTCCCACTTAATATTTCTATTGACCTGATCAGAATAAGCCTTCCTTTAACCAAATTAAAACCTCCATTAAAGTATGGTAATACCTTAAGAATTAGTTTCAAAGTGATTTTTCAAAATTCCTTACAACTTAGTGAGAATCACATATCATTCCTTCCTGATATTTGTAACTTTTAAAATTTGGATTCACATCATCAAATTTGATACCTCTATGAAAGTTTTTAAATTTCTTCGAACTGATATGAATTTATAAAATTCATTTATCTCATGAAACTTCATCGCAACACTTCCAACTAATGAGACACTATCTCATGTTCCTCCTCAAAAATGGTGGAAATCCCACTTATACCAACACTTCTTTTCCAACGGTTTGAAAAAACTGTTGGGAAAAATAATCTATACCAATAGTTCTAGAAAACCATTGGAATAGAATAATATATATTGGGTTTTCCCAAATTTTATAGTAAACAGTTGAAAAAATCCACCTCAATACCAACAGTTCATATGAACCGTTGGGATAGACACACCTAAAACCACTGACCATTGGGATCCTTCTCCCAACCGGTCATGCCCCACTTCTCCATCCCAACAGCACCGCTCCTACCAACCTCCCCTTACCACTGCTCCCATCCCAACCCCCACTCTTTGTCTCTCTCATTCCCCTCGCACTCCCCTCCTCCCATTCCAACTTCCGCTCACTGCTCGCTTCTCACCGCTCTCTACTCCCTGCTCGCCACTCCCCACTCGTTGTCTCTCACCTCTTCCCTCCTCCCATCCTGAGCCATGGAAACTATCACTCGCCCCTCCCCCACAAATTCTTCACTCCTCATTTCATCCTAAAGACATGCACAAAGATAGAATTTCTGATTTCAAAAGTGTTTATTTTAGTGTTACTCATCGATTTCACTAAATTATGGTGTAATCAATCATTTATAATGGAGATTTTGTTATAATTAGGAATAGGGGAACCCTAAATCAATGTTTTATATTATTTTTTTGGGTTATTCAATGTTTCATATTCAATGTTTTCTATAAATAGAATTATGAAGGGTTATTCATCGATTTTTCTATAATTAGGAAGGGTTATTCATCCCTTCATATTTTTGAACATTGATCCATTGAAGTATTCAATGCTTCATATTCTTCTAAGGGGTTTTTTCCAAAATCAATTTTATTAGTTATTGAATAGGAATTTTCAATTGGGGCTTTGTGTAGTTGAGATTCGTGGATGCATTGGGAGTGACATAGTAGAAAAACAACACTATACGAAGGATTCATTTTGAAAAATTGTTTTCCTTTACAAAAAAATATATATTTGAAGTGTGTGTTATGTGACATTTCCATTCGATTTTTTTATATCAATAAGTATGGTAATAATGATTTTTTATCAACTTTTAAGTTATAAAAATGACTGAGTCTTTTTTTTCTCAACACTAGAGTACTTTTTTTGTAGCTCAAAAGTGTTTGATTTTCTTTTCACTTTCTTATTTCTCACATTATAAACATTTTTTTGTTGAGGAAACATGGTTTTATCTTCTTTCACATGTTTATTATTGTTTGAAAATTTCATATTTACTTGAAAAATTTGAGAACTCTCAATTTTTTTCATTTTTATAGTTTATCCTTTTATAAATCATCAGACCATATTATCAAACATTCTTTCTTATAATGTTCAACCTTCTTTATAAGTGTGGATCCATCTGTAGAAACTAATTTAGAACTTGATAGCATTGGCTCTTTTCCCTTACCACTAATCAAATGCTTTTTACTATGAATAAAATTCATACATATGATAGGTCCATGACCAATATAATTAAACCTTCAAAAAACTTCTTCAACTACTTTTGATTTTCCTTAGGATATCTCTTAGGATCTTCTTCAGAAATGTCAACTACTAATCCAATTATACTATCTCTTTCTTGGATGGTTTCCATTTTTAGTTCAAATTTTCTATCATAAAATTTTTAGATCTTTATGTCTATTTTTAAATAGTCTATCCACAATCAATTTTTTATTTTATTGAAAATCCACATTAAGGGTAAGTTGGAACCAACAGAAACATCCTTCAGCTTCAATTCATACCCTCAAAAATTTTTAAATAGTCTATGATGTATCCTTTCCTATCGTAATAGATGAATATTCTCTATACTAAAACCCCATGATGATCACTTCTTTTCAATGACCACTTGGGGTGTCTTTTTCTACTTATTTCTTCAGTTTACACATCAAGGTAGAATTTTTTTCCTTTTTCCCCTACTTATTCAATCATGGACTCCTCTTTTCATTATCATATGCCTAATTTTGAGTTTTTAAAAACCAAAATTCCTCATAACAGGGACCATATACATTGTAATATTCAAAAAAACTATCAAATCTTTCAAATATGTTTCTAAGAGATAAATTTCTCTTCATATGTGAAAACTAATTTTTCACAATAGTTTTGTTCTTAGATTTAACTATTATCTCATTTTATTATTCTCTTATACTGCTTGTATAAGTATATATATCATACCAACAATCTCTATCCATGTGACTAAACTTCCAGAAACACAAATATTTTACAAAAAAAATGTTGTTTCTTTCTCTTTTGAGGTAGTTTTTCTATATTTATTTCATTGATGATTTTGGATAGATTAACCATAATTTTTTGATTGGTTTTGGTAACTAATCTTCATACATATTCTCACATACACCCTTAATTTATTTGTGAGTTTTGTTATATTTTATATCATCGGGCTTCACATAGACATTGATCTTTGTACAACACTTAAAAATAAAAAGGACTTAGCAATTATAAATATATTAGGGTAGTGGGATACATTATTTTATGAGGATGAAGTAGAGGATTCTATAAATGTTCTAAATATTTATTTTTTACTAGTATAAAGCTATTTTTAGAATAAAATATTCAATTTAATTTGAGTGGTAACACTTTTCTTCTTATTTCTTTGGGGAGGATCATTTTGGGTTATTTCTAGATTCTTCGAGTTTTGGTCCAAGCTCTAAGCACTTCATAATGTGGGAATATTTATCAACCTCAAATAATTTTAATCTCTCTAAATATTATGATTTTATTATTTATGCATCTTGTTAATATTTTGTAGTAAGCTATAAATATCTTTCACCCTTTTAGTTATCACATATAGTAAAAAATCCTTAATATTCACAATGACTTTTTACTACTCTTCTAATGTAAAAAAAATCTTCTATAATTTCCACATATCTAATCTATTGATATTTTATAGATTATATTTTAGAATCTATTATTGGAACATCTTATCAATCATAGTAAGGAGTTAGGTAGTTTCAAGACTAAAGCATGTGATAATATTGTGTCATTATTCATGGTTAGAGTTTAGTAGATGGATTTTGATGCTTATAAATAAATTATATTTTCTTATTGTATGAGGTACTATATATGGTCACTTCATAACAATAAACTTGGTTCACATATTAGTTAGGGATGTGATTATAGGATGAATTCATGACCCAATAATGGATCATTAAAAAATAACTCCATTAGATTAATGACTATGAAAATTAATACTATTATGTTTTAAAGGATCTAAAAAGGGATTGTATGTTAGATTCTAGCTAGATATGGTATGATAACATTATCATGGTATAGTTCAACTACAATGACACATACCACTTTATCATAGACATGGAACCTTAATTTTCCCATTATGTATTACCTTGTTGATCATACCTTTATAGGATAGAGGTAAGAATTTTATCTCGGATACTGAAATTGTTGAAATTTGTGATAATAAATAAGGCACTTGCAATACAAATATGAATTAGATTTAACTATTAAGTTTTTTTGTTCTAATAGATTTATTTTTTATAGTACATATACCTTTTTTAATTTTTTTATGCTATGTTATTTTATATTTGATTAGAAATTGTGTCCTATAATAAACTATTCTTATTGAGTGGTAAAATTGAGTTTTATTTCATCTTCAATGCACTCCCTCTTGATTTCGTTGTTTGGTTAATTGAGAAAGATGACATTTTCGACACAATTTACAAGTATTTTATATTTTTTGAAAATAAATAATTGAGAAAAATGATATTTAAATAATTAGTTTTTTAATGATGCTAAAAACATAATTAAAAGAAACAAACAAATATAGCCTCAAGTAAAGATGTCTATTTAATTGTTAAATATGATTTTCTAGTCTTACACTTTTGAATCCAGTGCTACAAATAGATATTGTTCATCGCCTATAACATATAATATTTCTATTATTATTATTTTTTTAGGTATTCTAGAATATAAATAGTAATTTCCTTAAGCTTATACATACATTTCTTCCACTTCAATATGGAATCCTGCCTTTTTATTACATAACTTTTCATTACATTTTATATACAGAGAATCTTTAAAGTCTAGTGTCTTGGAAATCAGAAACATACTACATGAAAACAACATAAAAAATTATTATAAACCACTCGTAAGGCTTTATAATAGGTTACTCCTATGTAAAATTACAGCATCTCATATCCTAGAGACATACATCAAAGTAAAGGGTTAGAAGAAGGCTCAGTATGGAAAACAAGTGAAACAGTTGACATGTGATCTTGAGAAATATTAATAAGAACATGATAAAATTCATAATGGAATGAGAAATGGAAGAATATAAATATCATAATACAAAAACATGAATCATAACTTGAATATGTGGTTACAACATTTCATTTAAACATTCATGAACATATCACCAAGGTTTATCCCTGAGGTGTCATAAAATTTACCAACGTTATTCACCAAGGTATCGTGAAACTTGTAATATATAGAGATTAATTTATTTACCCAATGAATTAGAGAACTATAAAGGAGAACACTTAATATTTATTTAATTTCATGTGATCCACATATATCATAATCAAAAATTTCATAAATAACCCAAATAGAATCAAAGAAATGGGTTTCATGTCAAAATCGTGACGTTTAAAAAGAGATTAAAAGTAAGATCATTATGTCATTTATAACCCATGGAAAGGGAGTGATGTTTATATGTATGTAGATTACAGAAGAAAATATATCATTTTTTTATTTATGAACATACATAGAAATTAAATAGGTCTGGGTATTCACAATATAATTTCATGATAGAAAGAGAGAGAAATTTTGAGGCGAAATTTCTGCAGCATAACGGTTATATATCAAGGTTTTAGAAAATAATAAAAAAGAGAGGGTACAAGGTTAACCCACTAATAAATAAATCATAACACATTATGGGTATATAATAAAAATAAATAAGATCATTTTATGGATATTTTAAGTAAATACCATATGAAAAATGAAACTCAAAGGAAAAGAACAGATGCAGTTTCTTTTACAAAAATTCGGCAGCCTAACGGCGTCACTTAAAGATTCTAAAAATAATTTGATGAGATTGGAAAGGGTGTATAATAATTTGGAAATTAAATTTACATTAGTAAAGATATATAATAAAAATCCCCCACATAATAAAATGGAACTATAAGACATAACATAAAGGAATTCATGACATAAAAGAGGAGGGTGAAAGGATCCCTTACCTTGAAGAATAACTTCAAAAGCATGAATGTTGGGACCTTGGGAGGCTTTAGGGAACCTTGGGAGGACTACTTGGGAGTTAAAGAGACCATAAATTCGTTGAGGAGGATTTTGGAATGAAATGAATGAGAGAAATGGCTTGGTATTTATAGGAAAAGTGAGGGAATAAATTATTAATTTCTAAGGGACACCTCATCGGTGGTATTTGCAAAACCGTGGGATTTCCCATGGTATTTTCCCATGGTATTGGCCACTTGGGACACCTCATAGCACATATCACTATTCATAAGTCGAATAGAGAGCTTAAATCATTAATACATCATTAATGATGTCATTAAACACCTAAAACTCAAAACTGTATTTTTACTATTCACCAAAAATTCAAATGTTTCATAAAAATACCAAAAATTAAACCTAACATAATATCAATGCTCTAAATTATAAAATGAACTCAATTTTATGAAAATTATTTTTTAAATATTTTTAATTTAATTTTTAAATAAAATCATTATTTATTCCAAAAATTCAACTTTAAAACTATAACACATTTTTTAACACCTTACAAAGTAATCAAGGTCCTATAAAATTATTGTATAACCGTAATAAAATAAATTAAAAATTTATGATTACATTTTATGAAAATATATTTCCATTTAAAATTATAAAATTAATTATAAAATTTTAATTAAAATATTTATAACATACAAAAATACCAAAACTAATACTATGATTGTTTTTCACTTTTAAGATGTTTAAATTGTATTTATAAATTCATGGGTGAAGTTTCTATTTTTTTGGTCAATTTACTATTCATTACTATTCATACGGGTATGTTACTATTCATACTTTTCTATTCACTAAAACTATCTTATTAGACTTTAAATTTCTCACTAATCACAACTGTAGAAGACCATTTTTTTAAAATCATTTCACATTATTAATTATTTAAGGAATACCAAAATATTTTAAAATACCCCTTTTTCCTAAATTCATCAATAATACACATCCTATATTTATCTGAATATTTTAAATTCACAAACTTTTCCGCAATAAAAAATAACAATTTTATTTATATAAATGATTACACAAAGTAGTTAAGGTCTCGTTACATATCCCCTTATAACACCAGCATAGGACCTAAGTGTAAGGTGTGCTATGGTGATAGAATATTGGGGTGGCTCAGAGAACTTTGCCCGAGTGGTGATTTATATCATCTTGAACTTCTCCCTTAGGCGATTCTGTTCAAGCTTCATATGTTGAAGTTCGTCTTGGGCTTGGTCTAGAGAAAAGCCCAGTGATGCTACCTCTTTCCCAAGCTCTGACAGATGAGATTTATATGGCCTGAGTCTACTGGTTGTGGCCATTCAATCTACTTTATGTATTAATTAACTAAGACAGCTGTATTTATAAAAATTTAACGTTAAGAATATAGTTTCCAACGGTCATATGAACCAATGATCATATAACAGTCTAAACCCAATAGTCTCATTTTAATTATACCCACTTTATTAATCAATGGATATAGCTTTGTTGAGTATAAAATAAAATAACACACAAATTTAGGAAACAAATATAATTAAAAAGTTTAGGTCGTTACATTCTTCCCCCCTTAAGAAATTTCATCCCTGAAATTTTATCTCATACCCTCTGATGAGAAAAGTCGTGGGTACTTATGTATCATAGACTCCTCTAGTTCGCACATGGCTTCTTCACTTTTGTGGTTCCTCCACAACACCTTAACAAGGTGGGTAGTCTTGTTGCGTAGAACCTTTTCTCTACAATCCAAGATCTCCACTGGCTTCTCCTCATAAGAGAGGTTAAGTTCCAGTTGTACCACCCCTAGATTTAATACATGTGAAGGGTCAGGTATGTACTTCCTCAAGAGGGATACATAGAAGAAATCATGAACTTATACTAGATATGGAGGAAGTGCAAGACGATAGACCACTACTCCCACATGATCAATGATTTCATAGAGGCCAATGTACCTAGGGCTGAGCTTCCCTTTTTTTCCAAACCTCATGACTCTCTTCCAAGGTGAAATCTGAATAAATACTTTTTCACCAACATCAAACTCTAAGTCACATCGGTGGTTGTCAGCATAGCCCTTTTGCCAACTCTGAGTAGCCTTAATGTGTTGCTGGATGGAATGAACCTTTTCTATCATCTCTTGCACAAGATCAGGCCCAAGAAGCTTTCTCTCAGCAGCTTCATCCCAACAAGTAGTAGTTCTACATCTCTTCTCATATAGAGCTTCATAAGGTTCCATTTGAATGCTTGAGTAGAAGTTGTTGTTGTAAGAGAACTCAACTAAAGATATATATTGATCCCATCCACCTTTAAATTCCATTGAGACGCACGGCCTATTGTATCCTATCAACTGGTCAAGGTTCCGGTGCTCTGCTAATGTGTATAGCAGCACTCGGGTCGAATCATCGGCGATGATACTTTGTAATAGTAGTTCATTTTTAATTGATTGTATTTTGATTGGGGGGTTTGTTTGCAGATCTTAAATGAAGTGATTAATGATTGGTGTTTGATTTAGAAATTTGATAAATATTGGGGTGAGTTCATTATTAGGGAGTTAAGCTTGTGATATCCTAGAGCTTTGCTTTATATTGCAGTTAATTTAACACCCACTTCGCAAGATAATGTTGATTGGAATTACTAAGTGTTAAGGCTTTAATCAAAGCTTTAACTTAACTTAGTATTCTAATATTAATAATATCTTATTGATTTTAGTGTATTTATGGTTCCAATAATCCATGGAAACCACACGTTAAACAAAACAAGTCATTAATCCATGACATGTTAAGTCCAACATACACAATGTTAAATTAAAGAATATCCATCGAGCAAATACTCTCAATCACTTAACATCCCTAAATTTTGACTCACCCCAATAATATATTTACTCATCTATTAATATTAATATTAATCTGGTTTATATATTTATGATTATTAATTAACAATAGAATAAAAATAAAGGGATTAGAAAAGAGTGGTACGTCGAACACACACACACGAACAATGATGATAATTAAAAATGGATTTTCGATTGAATGAGGAAGCAAAATAAGGGAAGGGGATTAAAATTTATTTAAACTATTTTAAGAACATTAATATTAAACTACATAATTTGTATGAGAATAAGGGATATTGAATAAGAAACTTGCATTAAAATAGAATTACAAAAGAAAGGACTTACAAAATTACAACAATGAAGAACATAAAAGTAAATGAAAAACAAATAGAGGAGGAAAGGTATCTCAAGTGAAAACTTGAGTATGGAAGGTACTCCCAAGACTTTTTCAAGGTTTTGGTCGTTTCAATATGATCTCCTCTCTTCTGAAATTCCAACCCCTCTCAAGGAGAGAAGGGGAGAGTATTTATAGCCCAAGGAGTGGACTGTTTTCATTCCCAATATGTCCCTCCCCTTTCATCACCATGTGGGCTATTCTGACAGCCTAATCTCTAGAAATATCTTTCTTCAAAGTTGTATATAATAAATGTTTCAGACTACTCTCAAAATTTTGAGGAATTTGGACCTATGTAGCCAAATTTATGTCCAGATGATTAAACTATTTTAATCTGTCCATTTCAATCCAGTCTTTTTGAAGTCCAAAATATGAAAGGGTTTTTGAATAGGAACATGCCTTAAAATCCAAATGATTTATTCAACAAGGTCGGACGCCTATATCTCCTCTTTTACACTTCAAAATTTCATCTATATTTGATGCTTACATCATGAGATATTGCATGAATACTATACTGATTTTATTTCCCGTCCAGAATGGTGGGCTGGATTTCAAAGATTCATTTGGGCCCCTTGTTATTAGAGTTGTGCCTTGAAATTTTTATCCAAGACTCCTTACATTGTCCCCCGACCCTTTGAGTAGAATTAAGGAATTTTAACTTCTATATTGAGCCCAGTAATTCAAGCTTCATGACTGGTCCAGTTTCTTCACAAATTATGTAGGTCATCGTGTGTGGTAAATGTGATCCTTAAAATGGCAGAATTGGATCATGGTACCTTCTAATGAAATGTTTTATATTTAAATTAGAATCCTAAAAAACAATAACCACACAATTTGGATTAGTATATTGATAGTTATTATTAAAATAGTAAACTGACTCAATTGGACTACTTCTAAAAATGCTCAAAAATTATACTTAATATTAAAACAATAATATTTCACACAAATTATGCACATTTCATATAAAATCAGTAAAGGGGGTATATAATAAGTCATGAAAATATTAATAACATCAACTCCCCCACACTTAGTTTTGTGCATGTCCTCATGTGCAACAAATATAAAAACATGACAAAATCATTTTCACTCACCAACAAATATTAAAATTTTGTTTTCTCCAATCAGGGGAGGTTTAGACTATTTCACTTATCCATTTTGAATTCCACCACAAGTTTCATTCTCAAATTTAGAAATGGAAAATGTGGACACTCAAAACTCACACCTCTCAAGATGATAAAATTCATTTGTGGAGGTTCACTCTTTCACCAACCAAAAGTGAAAATCTTAGAGTTTGAAAGAGATCTCAGCTTCCAATACCGATCCAAAGTGCACAGGAATCAAGAGGTATTTTAAGGGGTTTTTCTGTGGCTGTGTGATGGTAGTAATATAATGTCCAATAGAGATAAGAAGTGGGTTAAAACACCAACATAGAAAAAGAAATGCACATTTTTTTGAAATAAAACAAGGAAGGAAATAAAAACACATATTTACAAGGGAATTATTGTGTGAATAAAGACACAATAGAGGAAGAAAATATGAAGGTAATGAGAAGATTGAATATTTACAAAACACAAAACTTCTCCCAATAAGAATATAATGCAAGTGTTCTTTTTTTTCTTTTCCTTTTTTTTATTTGTTTTTTCGAAAGTTGAACTTAAAATAGATCTCACACTCATATCCCAACCCATGTTTGATCTCCTCACGATACTAATTTTAATAGTTATAACAATATAAAAGTTTTAGGAAGAGTGATTTTTGACCTACCCAATACAGAAACCATTTTTTCATTTTTTTTTTTTTTGATTTTTTTTCATCATTTTTTTTAACACTAGTCAATAACATTTACAAAAGTACATAAATTGAAGTACATTACATTACCCAAAACACACTGAATGACAAAATACACCCCACACTAAAATGGATGCTTACCCTCAAGCAGATGATAACTCGTTGAAAATCAATAATAGAGTACCCAAATAATGAAATCCATTCCCCCCCCCCCCCACACTTAAATTTCAAAAACAATTATGCAATGAAAATCCATGTTTATATTGGGTGGGAAAAGGTATTGGGCTTGTAATGTGGCTATCAAAGAAAAGGTTTCCATAGGCTTGAAGGGGATTTCAAAAGGAGGATTAATATAAGGGAAATGGGAGGCTATTTGGCTATTATGATTCTCATGTGGTTCAGAAAATGCCTCTATCATATTAATAAAAACTAAAGTAGGAAATTCAGCATGAAGGTCCAAAAACTCAAGACTCGAAAATGGGGGTGAAAACACAAATTTTGAAAATATGGCCATAGGTGGCCTTGGAATGAAAGAAAATGTTGTTCCTCACAGTTTGGAAAAAGCATTTTCCAAATCAGAAATTGAGCACTCAAAATTTGTTAATTTTGACACAAAATTATTTATCCAAAGTCATGATGAAAATAAAAAAAATTTGAGACGAAAACATGTCTGTTAACTCCCCAAAATGGTTGGACAAAATTTCAAAACTCGATGGTGAGTAAGCATGACTCTTGATTTTTTTTTATATTTTTTTTAAGATGCTTTTTTTTGTTTTTTTTAGGTTTTTTTTAGTTTTTAATAAAGATACACTCAAACCAAAGAGAAAGTGAAAAAGAAAGGGTTTGATAAATAATATGGTAAAAAAATGAAAGAGAGAGGAAGAAGAAGAAAGAGGTAGAGAGAGGAAGATATAGAGAGAGCGTTAAAGGGAAAGAGGTGCCCCCTGGTTTGGATTTGGCGGGTCGCCATCTCCATCTAGTGGTGGGTCGACTACAAAATTTGGGGATCCAATGGAAGTCGATGTTGATCCAGGATTGTGTGTCCTCTCAGGGTGATACTTTAACCGATGTCCATTAACTGTGAATGTCCTTTTGGAAGAGGGTTCATGGACTTTCACTGCACCAAATGGGTAAACATTAGTAATAACAAAAGGACCTTCCCAACGAGAATTAAGCTTGCCTGGGTGAAGCCGAAATTGAGAATTGAAGAGAATTACCTTTTCACCTTCATGAAATACCTTTATTAGGATGTTTTTATCATGAAGTGCCTTGGATTTTTCTTTCTAGAGATTAGAATTCTCATAAGAATCAAGTCGAATCTCCTCTAGTTCAACCAATTGCAAAAATATTTCTTCACCGGATTTTTCAAGATCAAAATTACATGTTTTCACTGCCCCAAATGCCTTATGTTGGATTTCAACTGGAAAATGACATGCTTTACCAAAAACTAGCCTAAAAGGAGACATCCCAATGGGTATTTTATAGGCAGTTCGATAAGCCCAAAGTGCTTCACCAAGTCTTTCAGGACAGTCTTTTCTGGTGGGTTTTACAATTCTCTCTAGAACACTTTTCACTTCTCTATTATAAAGTTCAGCCATTCCATTTGTTTGGGGGTGATATGCAGTTGAAGTTTTATGTACAACCCCATTATTTTTCAAAAGAGATTCCATGGTTCTATTACAGAAATGGGTTCCTAAGTCACTAATCAAGGCAAGAGGCATGCCAAATCGGTGGAAGATGTGTGTATTTAAGAACTCACTAACAGTATGTGAATCATCCTTTCTAGTGGGTTTTGCCTCGACCCACCTAGAAACATAATCAAATGCAATAATTATGTATGAGAATCCATTGGAAGGGGAAAATGGTCCCATGAAATCAATACCCCAAACATCAAAGATCTCACAGAAAATTAAAGGCTTTTGGGGAATTTCATTTCTGTTTGAAATTGTGCCAAACTTTTGGAAAGTGGGACATGATTGACAGTAATCATGTGAGTCCTTGAAGAGTGAAGTCCAGAAGAATCCATAGTCTAGGACCTTTCGATAGGTCCTTTGTGGTCCAAATTAGCCACCTCCAGGAAGTGAGTGACAGAATTCTAATATGGAAGAATGTTCATTTTCATCGACACATCTCCTTATTACCATGTCAGCCCCAGTTTTCCAAAGTTTATTTTCTTCCCAAATATAGTATTTTGAATAAATTTTCAACTTCATTTTTTGTTCTTTTGAAAACTTTTCAGGAAAAACACCAGAAACCAAGTAATTTACAATTGGGGCATACCATGGTATTTTTGGAAAGAGAGATTAAAGGTTCTCAGTGGGTAATTCCAGATCGATGATTTCAAAATGAGAAGAATTAGAAATTCTACTCAAGTGATCATCCACAGGGTTTTATTTTCCTGTTCTATCTTTGATTTCAAGGTCAAACTCTTGGAGCATTAGGATCTATCTTATTAGCCTCAGTTTGGAATCACTTTTCTTGAGTAAGAACTTTATAGCAGAATGGTCTGTGAAGATGATGATTTTGGAACCTAAGAGATAGGGTTGGAATTTATCTAAGGAAAAAACCACTGCTAAAAGCTCCTTTTCAGTGACAGTGTAGTGATATTGAGTTTCATCCAATGTTTTTTAGGCATAATAGATGACATGAGGAATATTTTCTCTTCTTTGACCAAGAACCGCCCCAACGGCTCTATCAGAAGCATCACACATCAAATCAAAGGGTAAGGACCAATCTGGGGGTTGGATTATCAGGGCAGATGTAAGAGTAGTTTTGAGTTCAATGAAGGATCTCTTACAAACCTCATCAAAATGGAAAGTGACATCATTTTGGAGAAATCTAGTGAGTGGGAGGGAAATTTTACTGAATTTATGGATGAATCGCCGATAAAAACCATCATGAACAAGGAATGAATGGATGTCCTAAATAGAAGTGGGTTCAGGAAGTGATTAGATCACTTCAATTTTGGCAGGATCAACTTCAATACCATCTTTTGAAACAATGTTCCCTAGAACAATCCCATTTGCAACCAGGAAGTGACATTTTTCAAAATTTAACACAAGGTTGCACTTGACACACTTTTGGAGGACTAGAGAGAGTGAATTCAAACAATATTCAAATGACTCAACATAAATGGTAAATTCATCCATGAAGAATTCCATTCAATGTTCAATGAATTCTAAAAAGATACTCATCATACATCTCTGGAATGTTTCATAAGCATTGAAAATGCCAAAATGCATTCTTATATATGCATATGTTCCAACGTGTCATGTGAAAGTAGTCTTTTCTTGGTCCTAAGGTGCGATTGGGATTTTGAAGTAGCCAGTGTATCCATCAAGAAAGCAATAGTGTGACTTTCTGGCTAATCGTTCTAGCATTTGATCAAGGAATGGAAGAGGGCAGTGATATTTTCTTGTTTCAACATTCAATTTCCTATAGTCAATTGACACATGCCATTTGTTTTTTACTCGAGTTATGACTACCTCTCCATGTTCATTTATCAAAACAGTTATCCCACCCTTCTTAGGTACAACTTGAATTGGACTAACCCATTCACTATCAAAAATTGGGTAGATAATACCAGCTTGAAGAAGCTTGGTGATCTCTTCCCTAACTACCTCAAGTATGAGTGGATTGAGTCTTCTTTGTGGTTGTCTAATTGGTTTGGATGATTCCTCAAGATGTATGTGATGCATGCAAAGAGTAGGGTTGATTCATGGTATGTCATATAGGGTCCAACTTAAGGCCTTTTTGTTTTCCTCTAACACCTGAAAAAAGTTTGGACTCCTCGGTTTTGGTAAGTGAAGGTGAGATAATGACAGGATAAGAGTGATCATGGAAAAGGAATGCATATTTCAGGTGTTCAGGAAGAGGCTTCAGATCAGTCTCATATTTCATTTGTGGGTTAGAAAACTCAGGAATGGAGGAAGGGACTTCAGTTTCTTCATATTCATTTTCTTTAATATTGTCCAAGGTGGAGTAGTAGAGATCAGAGTTGATGTGGGATTCAAGAGAGTTTTCAAGTTCCCTTAGATTGATGGAGTCTATGAATGAGAGTTCCACATCAACTTCACCATTTATGACTTTGTTAATCATGGTACAGATTTCACATGATCCTTTTTCATTAGAACATGAAGAACATGGTGGATTGGGGTTCTATTGACTCTTAGAAGTGCCCTCAGAAGCATGGATTGAGAATGCAGAGTGATCCTCAGATGGATATCGCATGGCTTGGAAAATGTTGACCTTGACCAGTTGGTCACCGAATTCCATGGATAAGATGCTTGAATGGACATCAATCTTAGTTCTAGCAGTCATGAGGAATGGTCTTCCTAGAATTAGGGGAGATCGAGAAGAGTTCGTATCACCTTCCATGTCAAGAACATAAAAATCAGCAGGGAAGATAAGATCATTCACATGAACAAGGACATCCTCAATTATTCCCTCTGTACTAGCTATGCTTCGATTGGATAACTGAATGAAAACACTCATTGGGTGCAAGGGACCTAGACCAAGGTTGGAGAAGATGGATTTAGGCATTACATTAATTGAGGCTCCTAGGTCTATGAGTGCACCATCAAAGTTGGAACTTCTAATTTGGCATGGAACCGTAAAGGTCCCTGGATCTTTTCACTTAATGGGTATGGACTCTTGGGTTGCAACATTTTCGAAGGTCCGAAGTTTCATATTGTGGGTACACAACTCCTTGAGAAACTTGTCATACTTAGGAATTTGTTTTATGGAATCTAAGAGGGGAATATTGACTTCAACACGTCTAAACATGTCGAGCATTTTAGGATCAGGTTCAAAGGAATTCCTTGGTTTAGAATCAGCTTGAGGAAAAGGAATTGGATTCCTAAGTGGAATAGAAGGAGGTGAGGGAATGGATTCAGGTTCCTTTCCATGTTTATTTTTCTTTTCATTTTCTAGGTCAACATTCAAAGGAGGGTTGGAGGACTTATCTTGAGGTATAGAAATTTGCTTTCCCGATCTAAGTGAAATTTTACTTACATTACCCTTGGGGTTGGGTAATGGTTGAGCTGGAAGTTGGGAAGAATTAGATGGTTGCTGCTGACTAATGTGGGGTGCTAGTTGACCAATTTGGGTTTCAATGTTCTTGAGGCTTGAACGGGTGAAGGAGGCAAGATCTTCCACTGCACTTTCCCATGGTTTCTTGGAAGAAGAGGTTTGTCCCAAATTGGAATTACCTTGATTTTGGTTCTTGGTAAAGCAATTGTATTGGTTTTGGAATTGGAAAGGCTCACTAAGATAATGGAAACTAGGAGGAGGATTGTTCATTTGAGGTTGAGGAATAAAAGGATAATGTTGTTGGAAGTTACCAACTCCTTGACCATATTGAAACTGGTTTGGGTTTTGAGGAGGGAATTGAGGAGGATGAGATATGGGATTACCATACCTATGGCCTTGGTTATAGGAAGAAGAGAAGGGCTCAGAGTGAGGTTGGTTGAAGTTTCTTACAAAATGACCTGATAGTTGAGGATTGGTGTTCCACTGATAATATACTGCATTGAGCTCCATTGGCCCAAATGAATCAGATTGATCCTCTTGAAGTTGTGGACATGTGTCTGTTGGATGAGATGGAGAGTTGTAGATTCCACAGTTTTTGACAGGTCCAGGAAACATTGATTTTGGAGAAGATGAGGTTAGGGATTTGGTAGCCACAGCTAGTTATCACACAAGACCTCTAAGTTCACTCATCCACTCGGTCATATTGTTCGGCTAAATTGATTGATTATCTTGGGCTTGTTTTACTTGATAATGTGCTCAAGTATGGAATTATTGTGTGTTTGCAACCATGTTACTTATGAGATCTCTTTCTACTGCAAGAGTTTTATCAACAAGAGCATCTCCACTTGCGGCATCTATGAGAGTTCTCTCCATAGACAATAACCCCTCATAGAAGTATTGAGTCAAGATTTGGTCAGATATTTGATGGTGTGGAAAAGTTGCAACAAGATTTTTGAACCTCTCCCAATATTCATGGAGTGATTCACTTGGGAACTGACGGATACCACTTATTTCCTTTCGGATATAAGTAGTACGAGAAGCAGGAAAGAATTTCTCTAAGAAGAGTCGCTTCATGTCATTCCATTTGGTTATGGAACCAGGAGGAAGGTAGTAGAGCCATGACGTGGAGGAGTTGGCTTGGGAGACAGGGAATTATCAGAGTTTGATTTGTTCCTTAGAAACCCCTTGAGGCTTCATGGTAGAGCACATCACTAGGAACTCTTTAAGGTGGATATGTGGATCCTCACCGGCAAGCCTCTGGAAATGAGGGAGAAGATGAATCAAATCTGATTTGAGTTCAAAGTCAGCTTCTATGTTTGTATATTGGATACCAAGAGGTTGGTAATTCATATCAGGGGCAGAAAGTTCTTTAAGGATTTTTTCCCTAGGATTGGTCATTTCTAATTCAACTGGTTGGACAAGGACTGGTTCTTGAATTATTTTATTATCTCTTATGTTCCTCCTAATTTGGCAAAGTGTTCGCTAAATTTTAGGGTCAAACAAATCCAAGGGATTTTTTGGGAGGCTAAGGGGAATTCAAAGATATTTTGAAAGAAAGAGGAAGATGGGTTTTTCTTTTTTTTCTTTTTTGTTTATGATTTTTATGAGAAGATGGGTTTTTCTTTGTGTTTTTTTTTTCAATTTTTTTTTAAAATTTTGTTTTTTTTGGTTTTTTATTACAATAACCGAAAACTAATGACTAATTAAAGAACCATCCCCAATAACGGCACCATTTGAAATGCACAGTCGATTGTCACCTATCGACCGGTCAAGGTTCCAGTGTTCTGCTAATGTGTATAGCAGCACTCGGGTCGAATCCTCGGTGATGATACTTTGTAATAGTCATTCGTTTTTAGTTGATTGTATTTTGATTGGGGGTTTGTTTGCAGAGATTAAATTAAGTGATTAATGATTGGTGTTTTATTTAACAATTTTATAAATATTGGGTTGAGTTCATCATTAGGGAGTTAATCTTGTGATATCCTGGAGCTTTGCTTTATATTGTAGTTAATTTAACACCCACTTCGCAAGATAATTTTGATTGGAATTACTAAGTGTTAAGGCTTTAATCCAAGCATTAACATAACTTAGTGTTATAATATTAATAAGATCTTGTTGATGGTAGTGTATTTATGGTTCCAATAATCCATGGAAACCACACGTTAAACAAAACAAGTCATTAATCCATGACATGTTAAGTCCACCATACACAATGTTAAATTAAAGAATATCCATCGAGAAAATACTCTCAATCACTTAACATCCCTAAATTTTGACTCACCCCAATAATATATTTACTCAGACATTGATATTAATATTAATCTGTTTTATATATTTATGATTATCAATTAACAAGAGAAGAAAAAGAAAGAGATTAGAAAAAAGTGGTACGTCGAACACACACACACGAACAATGATTATAATTAAAAACGGATTTTTGATTGAATGAGGAAAAAAAATAAGGGAATGGGATTAAATTTTATTTAAACTATTTTAAGAACATTAATATCAAACTATAGAAGGTGGATGATAATAAGAGATATTGAAGAAGAAACTTTCATTAAAACAGAATTACAAAAGAAAGGACTTACAAAATTACAACAATGAAGAACATAAAAGTAAATGAAAACAAAGAGAGGAGGAAAGGTATTTCAAGTAAAAACTTGAGTATGGAAGGTCCTCCAAAGCCTTTGGAAAGACTTTGGTCGTGCCAATATGATCTCCTCTCTTATGAAATGCCAACCCCTCTCAAGGAGAGAAGGGGATAGTATTTATATCCCAAGGAGTGGACTGTTTTCATTCCCAAACTGTCCCTCCAATTTCATCGCCATGTTGGCTATTCAGACAGCCGAATCTCGAGAAATCTACTTCTTCCAAGTTGTAGATAATAAATTTTTCCGACTACTCTCAAAATTTGGAGGAATTTGGACCTATGTAGCCAAAGTTATGACCGGCTGATTAAATAATTTTAATCTATCCATTTCAATCCAGTATTTTTGAAGTCCAAAATGTGAAAGGATTTTTGAATAGGAACATGCCTTCAAAGACGAATGATTTCATCAACAAATTCAGCCTCTTATATCTTCTATTTCACACTGAAAAATATTATCTCGATCATAATCTTACATAATGAGATATTTCATGAATACTATACTGATTTTATTTCCCGTCTAGAATGGTGGGCTAGATTTCAAAACTTTATTTGGGCCCCTTGTTCTTAGAGTTGGGCCTTGAAATTTTTATCCAAGACTCCTTACATTGTACCGCGAACCTTTGAGGTGAATGAAGGAATTTTAACTTCTAGATTGAGCCCAGTAATTCAATCTTTATGACTTGTCTAGTTTCTTCACATATTCTTTAGGTCATCTTGTGTGGTAAATGTGATCCTTCAAATGGAATAATTGGATCATGGTACCTTCTAATGAAATGTTTTATATTTAAAGGAGAATCCTACAAAACAAGAACCACACAATTTGGATTAAAATATTGATAGTTATTATTAAAACAGTAAACTGACTCAATTGGACTACTTCTAAAAATGCTCGAAAATTATACTTAATATTAAAACAATAATATTTCACACAAATTATGCACATTTCATATAAAATCAGTAAAGGGGGTATATAATAAGTCATGAAAATATTAATAACATCATCCATTGAGCATGTTCTCTGCATGTACTCGAGTGTTTGAATAGTCCTTTCATATTGGCTATCAGTTTGGGGGTGATAGGCCGTACTGAAATTCAATTCAGTGTTTATAGCTTATTGAAGACTTATCCAGAATTTTGATATGAACCTTGGATCACGATAATATATGATAGAAAGTGGAACTCCATACATCCTTACCACTTCTTTCATGTAAATCCTAGTAATTTTATCAAGAGATAAATCTTCCTGAATGGAGATGAAATGGGAAGTCTTGGTGAGATGGTCCACAATAACCCATATCGCATTGTTTCCTTTGGAAGTTATCGGGAGACCAGTGAAAAATTACATAGTGATATTGTCCCACTTATATTCTGGTATGGGTAGTGGTTTCAATACCCCTTTAGGAAGTTGTCTCTCAGCCTTCACTTTCTGACATACCAGGCACCTTGATGTGTAGTCAGTAATCTCCATTTTCATATTATCCCACCAATAATGATCATGAAGGTCCCTATACATTTTTGTGCTACCAAGATGTATAGAGAAGGTAGAGCTATGAGCTTCATCCATCATCTCCTTATTTATTTCTGGAATAGATGGAACACATAGTCTTGTACAAAATTTCAGTACACCTTGATCATTATTGAACACAGGAAACTTCCCATCCTTCACAACCTCAAACTTCTTCTGTAACAAAGGATCTTCTTTCTATGATTTCTTGATATTCTCTAGTAATGACGGTTGAGAAATCATTTGGGTTAGGGTTGATGATGTCGCTTCCATTATAATTCCCATGTCTAGTTTTACTAAGTCATTGATCAAAGGATCTCTTTGAATCCTCATAATGGACAGAACAATTGTAACGACCCGAAATTTTGAATAAATCTTGTTTCCTAATTTTTTGTGTTATTTTATTTTTATACTAAAAAAACTGTTTCATTAGATAACATGAGTATGATTAAAATGTGACCATTGGGTTTTGACTGTTATATGACCATTGGTCAATATGACCGCTGGAAACTAAACGTTTCGTTTTTTTTGTCTCTAAATACAAGTGATCTTGGTTAATTAATATAGAAAGAAGATTCGAGGGCCTCACCCAAGAGTTTTGGACCGATCGAAGCCCATATAACAAAACTCGGGAAGGAGGTAGCCCCACTGGGCTTTGCTTTGGACCAAACCCAAGATGAACTTTATCGTGTGAAGCTAGAACGGAATCGCCTTCGCGAGAAGTTCAAACTGATATAAATTACTACTCGTGCGATGTTGGCCGAGCCTCCCTCAGATTCTCTCACCTTAATACACCTTACACTTAGGTCCTACGCTGGTGTGATAAGGGGATATGTAAGGAGATCGTAACTGACTTGTGTAATCCTTTGTTTTAAATAAAAATTTTGATTTCTTCTTATGATTAAGTTTATGAATTTTCAAATGTCGGGATAAATATAATATGCACATTTTTGATGAATTTTGGAGAAAGGATATTTTAAAAATGTTTATGTAAACCTTAAATAAATAAAAATTTGTAATGATTTTCAAAAAATGGTCTTCTACAACTGACTACATTGTAGGGGATAGGGTTAAAACTGACTACATTGTTTCAGAAGTAAGAAATTATAAAGCCATCTTGGTGGCGGCTATCAAGCATAAACAGAGGAGTGACAAGATACCGAAGTTTTCTAGAAGGCTGAAGATGCATGGAGCCATGCATGGAGCCCCGTTGAATAACCATATCTGGTTGTTCTGGAAGAGTGGTGTTTCAGTGACACTGTTGAAGGTAGGGGATCAAGTTATCATGACGAAGGTGAATCCCAAATTGGAGCTCCATGCATGGATCCATGCATGGAGCCATGCATGGAGTCATGTCGTTTGTTTATGGGAGTTGTGATGCGTGTCAGAGGTAGGGTCTTTGGGCGGAGCTAGATGATTTCGACTCAGGGGATTCCCCATGGATAGTGGGAGGGGACTTTAACATTGTTGCAGGACCGGAAGAGAAGAAGGGGATGGGTGCATTTCAGAGCCGGGCGAGCATGGTGTTTGTGCAGTGCATGGCGGGGAAAGGTCTCAGGGATGTTGGCTTCTAAGGGGACCCTTTCACTTGGTGCAACAACCGCAGAGGGGAGAATCGCAGCTGGGCCAGGCTGGACAGGTGTTTCGCGAACCTTCGGGCTTTTGAGGTGCTCGGGGAGGTGAAGGTTCTCCATTTGGATAGGGGGTTTTGGATCACTCTCCGCTGCTATTATCCTTTGGAAGGGCTGAGAGGCCTCAGGAGGGCTTTCGGTTTGCCAAGTGGTGGATTGACGACCCATCTTTCCTTGGGATGGTTACGCGGGTTTGGGGAGAGCCTTCCAGGGGGCATATGTGGGTGGCGTTGCATGGTAAGTTGTGGTGGTTGAAACAGGATCTCATACGGTGGGTTAGTTCTTTACCAGCATGGGATAGGGGGATGGAGTCCCTCAAAGCAGACATTGATATGCTGGAGGTTAGTCTGGAAGGCAGGTGGGACGAGGTTGTGTATGAGGAGCTCTCGGAGAAGAAGGAGGCTTTGGCGGTGAGGCAGCTTTTCCAGGAACGCAGGGCAAGGGATCGGTCAAGGGTGAGATGGCTTAGGGAGGGTGATAGAAACACGGCCTACTTCCATGCATGCTTAAGGGAGAGACGGCGGGAGGTGAAGCCCAACTTGTAGTTGGAGGACGGTACTTTCTCGGATGACAGGGAGGTGGTCGGGGGTCGCGCGTTGGAGAATTTCAAGGATTTGTTGGCTGGTTCGAGAGGTGATGGGCGGGAGGGGTTTCCCTCCGGTGATTCTCGGTTATGGGACGCGATACCGGAGGTGGTGTCAAGGCAGGAGAACGAACAGTTTGAGGCCATTCCCGATGAAAGAAAGGTGCAGGCGGTAGTATGGCAGTTGAACCCGGATAGTGCTACGGGGTCGGATGGTTTCTCGGGGTGGTTTTACAAAGGGTGTTGGGACTGTGTGAAGAATGATCTGGTGCAGGCCATTCAGGACTTTTTTCGAGGGGCGTTCTTCCTTAGGTAGCGTCGGCGACTACCTTGGTTCTGTTACCTAAGTGCAAAGACCCTACCTCACTCAATCACTATCGGCCGGTTAGTATGTGTAATTTTTCGTACAAAGTATTGGCGGTTGTGATCAATAGTAGGCTGTCTAATTTTCTACCGAGGTGGGTGTCGACGGAGCAACATGATTTTGTAAAATAGAGGTCGATACAGGGAGCTATGGCGCTGACACGGGAGCTGATGAGGGATTTAAACATGAAGACCCGAGGTGCCAATATGGTGGTCAAGCTGGATATGAGTAAAGCATATGATAGAATGGAGTGGGGCTTCATGAATGGAGTTCTGTGGAAGATGGGGTTCTCAGCCTGGGCATGTGATATTTTCTTCAGATGTGTTAGTTCGCTGTGGATGGCAGTGTCTTTCCCGGGGAGAATGCATGGCTTCTTCAAATCCGTCCGTGGCCTGCGACAAGGGGACCCTCTATCCCCTATCTTGTTTATAATGATGTAAGACTCTTTTAGTAGACTTATCAACAAGGGAATTGGCAGGGGGCGATATTTCCATTCCGCAGAAAACAGGGGCGTCTCTCGGTATCTCACCTCATGTATGCGGATGATACGATTGTGTTTTGGAATGCTGGGATGAGGTCTGTGAGGGAGTTCAATGACTTACTGAAGGAATACTGTCATTGGAGCGGCCAGCTGGTGAATCGGGAGAAGAGATGCTTTTATCTGGCGACTTCGTGTGGAGAGGACAGGATGGATGCGGTGAGAGCGGTGTTGGGCATGGGGAGAGGGTCCTTACCGATGGAGTATCTGGGTGCGCCGGTGTCTACCGGTCGGTTGCGGAACATGGATTTTGATAGGGTGGTTTCCAAGATGCTGGCCCGGATCATGGATTGGAAAAATCACTTCCTATCCTTTGGGGGTCGGATCACCTTGGTAAACAGTGTGCTGGTGACTATACCGGTGCATGCGCTTGTGGCGGTTAACGTCCCCAAGGGAGTCGTTAACTCCATCGACAGGGTGCTAGCGTGTTTCATCTGGGATGCCTCGCAGGAGGGGAGGAGACAGTGGGCCTCATGGAGGAAAATGGCGAGACCGATCACAGAAGGAGGGATCGGAGTTCGATGCATGGCGGATATGGTGCATGGAGTACGTGCGAAGCTGGCATGGGAAATTACGGAGGGAGAGACGTTGTGGGGAAGGTGTATGCGGGGCAGGTACGAGGATAGTTTCACCGACCTTCCGGTGAGAGGGTTTTCCATGTGGGCCAAGGTGTGTAATATAGTCCCGGTGTTGGTAAATCATGCTCAGTGGATCATCAGGGAGGGGAGGATCGGTTTCTGGGATTGCAACTGGTCAGGAAGGGTGCATGTGTTCCCGGGGTGTCCGGCCCTGAGGATCTCTTTTAGGAAGGCCAAGAGTCACCCTCTGTTTTTCATAGCGGTGCTAGATGCGGAGTCACGAAGGATCTTTGACTCGGTGGTGATTAACCGGGAGAGGGATAAATGTTTTTTCATGCCCTCGGTTTCGGGTAGGTTCAACTTGAAAGATTTCCACAGGAGCTCCAATGACCAGCAGACGCAGGAGTCAGGAAGCAGGGTGGAGTGGAGCAGAAGGGTCCCCTCGAAAATGAATTTTTTAACGTGGAGGATCATGAAAAAGGCCATCCCCTCGGATGAGAATATCAAACGCCTGGGCGTTAGCCTCGCTTCTGGATGTCAGTGCTGCAAACGGAGGAGGGAGGAGAGCATGGAGCACATTTTCCTTGAAGGAGAATGGGCTAGAGTGGTTTGGAGATTTTTGGGAACCCTCATAGGGTGCTCTGGTCATGCGGATACCTGGGAGCAGTTTTCGGGCTTGTGGTTTCAGGGGGGTGGTGGCAACGGGGAGGAGAAAGAGGTTCGATAAGTGCTTTACAATGCGGGGTGTTGGGTTCTGTGGGATGCGCGGAACCGATCCAGGTATGAGGGGCGTGTATCCACTGGGAGGGCGGTGGTGGCAAGGGTAAGTTGGCTGCTGGTTGATCTTGTGAAAACGGCGGGTTTTAGGGAAAATGTTCCCTCTTTATGAGGGTTGATATCCCCGGGGATGAGAGGTGGTCAGGAGACTTTCAGGAGGCGGGGGTTGTGGGTTCGATGGTTTCCTCCAGTGAGCGGTCTGAAGTTGAACATCGATGGGGCGTGCGCGGGAGAGAACATGCGTGGTGGTGGGGTGCTTCGGGATGGCAGCGGTAGTGTATTGCTGGCTTTCGTGGTACACTGTGGGAGGGGGAGCTTGGTGCAGGCAGAGGCCTTGGCAGTTCTTTCAGGGATATCGTTGTGTTTGGACAAAGGCCTGGTGGTGGAGCAGATAGAGACTGACTCAAAAATCATACATGACGCGTTACATGAACAGGACATGATACCGTGGAGGATTTCTTACACTATTATGCAGTGCAAGGCGATCATGGGGAACAATGTAAGGGTTACTCATACCTGGCGGGAAGGGAACAAATTTGAAGACTAATTTGCTTCAATCGCAGTTCCGGGGGTTAATATGGTTTGGGTGGATAATGTGCTGCCCATTAGACCTGAGGGAGTCAATCTGATTAGGGGAGACGCACTTGTGCTACATTATTTTCTCCGTCCGTAGGGGGGACTGCATTTGTTGTTGTTGTTATGTGTGGGGTGTTATTTGAAATAAAAATCGTAATTTTGGTGGTGGTTAAATAACGGTTTCACAAATTATTAGTCAAGTATTAGTTTTTTTAGGTGAATAGTGTTTTTTAATTAAAAATATTTAGAAAATTATTTTCATAAAATGGAGTTCATTTTTGTAATCAGAGCATCGATTTTTGGTTAAGGTGAAATTTTGGGATTTTTCTGAGGAAGATGAATTTTCAGTGAATAGTAAAAATGCAGTTTTAGAGTTTCTGTATGTTAAATGACATCATAACTATGTCATGATGATGTCATGAGATATTATTATGGATGGTCGACTAAAGGGGATGAATTATTGTATGATGTGTCCCAATTTTCCAATACCATGGGCAAATACCATGGGCAGGCCCATGGTTTTTCCAAAACCACCAATGAGGTGTCCCTTGGCCATTAATGCCTTGTCCCCTCACTTTCCCTATAAATACCAAGCCATCCTCTCATCCATTCGACTCCCAACTCTCCCCCAACGAAGCTCTGGTCTCATTACCTCCCAAGAAGTCCTCCCAAGGTGCCCCCAAGCCCTCAAGGTCCCAACCTTTGAGTTTTAAGAGTTACGTTTAAGGTAAGGGATCCTACATCTCTCTTTCTTTTCATGTAATCTCTTTTATGTAATTTCTTTTATGCTCCATGCTCTTATGTTGGAGGATGTTCTTTTATATTCATCTTACTGCCCTTTTCATGTTTATATTATGATATACCCCCTCTTTCTCTCATCAATTCGTTTTAAGAATGTTTAAGTGGCGCCGTTAGGCTGCCGAATTTTTAAGGGATTCTTTCACCTTTCTCAATTTTCAAAGTTCTACTTTCAGGTCAAGTCTTTCAAGTTCCTTTTTATTATGTTGGGGTATTATCTCTATATCTATCATACTGAAATTTTGTTTTCATATGATGAGAGACACTATTTGATCTCGTCAATTCATTTTTTTTGAAGTTTAAGTGGCGCCGTTAGGCTGCTGAATTTTTAAGGGATTCGTTCACCTTTCTCGTTTTTTAAAGTTCAACTTTCATGTCAAGTCTTTCAAGTTCCTTTTTATTATGTTGGGGTATGATCTCTATATATATCATACTGATATTTTATGTTCATA
The DNA here is from genome assembly GCA_963277665.1 of Viscum album. Taxonomy (NCBI): domain Eukaryota; kingdom Viridiplantae; phylum Streptophyta; class Magnoliopsida; order Santalales; family Viscaceae; genus Viscum; species Viscum album. The sequence goes on along the minus strand of OY728153.1, from coordinate 1,541,856,714 downwards.
TGATTATAGTCCCTATTTGATCTCATCAATTCATTTTTTTTTTGAAGTTTAAGTGGCGCCGTTAGGCTGTCAAATTTTTAAGGGATTTGTTCACCTTTCTCATTTTTCAAAGTTCTACTTTCATGTCAAGTCTTTAAAGTTCCTTTTTATTATGTTGGGGTATGATATCTATATCTATCATACTGATATTTTATTTTAATATTATTAGAGACCCTATTTTATCTTGTCAATTCATTTTTTTTTTGAAGTTTAGGTGACGTCGTTAGGCTGCCGAATTTTTAAGGGATTCATTCACCTTTCTCATTTTTCAAAGTTCTAATTTCATGTCAAGTCTTTCAAGTTCCTTTTTATTATGTTGGGGTATGATCTCTATATCTATAATACTGATCTTTTATGTTCATATTATGAGAGAACCTATTTGATCTCGTCAATTAATTTTTGTTTAAGTTTAGGTGATGACGTTAGGCTGCCGAATTTTTAAGGGATTCATTCACCTTTCTCATTTTTCAAAGTTCAACTTTCATGTCAAGTCTTTAAAGTTCCTTTTTATTATGTTGGGGTATGATCTCTATATATATCATACTGATCTTTTATGTTCATATGATGAGATACTCTATTTGATCTCGTCAATTCATTTTTGTTGAAGTTTAAGTGACGTCGTTAGGCTGCCGAATTTTTAAGGGATTCATTCACCTTTATCATTTTTCAAAGTTCTACTTTCATGTCAAGTCTGTCAAGTTCCTTTTTATTATGTTGGGGTATGATCTATATATATATCATACTGATCTTTTATTTTCATATGATTATAGACCCTATTTGATCTCATCAACTCATTTTTGTTGAAGTTTAGGTGATGTCGTTAGTCTGCCGAATTTTTAAGGGATTCGTTCACCTTTCTCATTTTTCAAAGTTCTAATTTCATGTCAAGTCTTTCAAGTTCCTTTTTATTATGTTTTGGTATTATATCTATATCTATCATACTGATATTTTATGTTCATATTATTAGAGAACCTATTTGATCCCATCAATTCATTTTTTTTGAAGTTTAGGTGACGACGTTAGGCTGGAGAATTTTTAAGGGATTCGTTCACCTTTCTCATTTTTCAAAGTTATACTTTCATGTCAAGTATTTAAAGTTCCTTTTTATTATGTTGGGGTATTATATCTATATCTATCATACTGATCTTTTATGTTCATATTATGAGATACCCTATTTGATCTCATCAATTCATTTTTTTGAAGTTTAAGTGACGTCGTTAGGCTGCCAGATTTTCATAAGAGAAATCTTATTTTTGTCTTCCTTTCATGTTCTTAATTTCATATGGTATATCTTCCAAATTTCATTACCATGTTCTTAAATCCTTTATATTTTGTTACCGTACTATTTTATGGATCATTTATGAGTGGGTGACCCATGTCCCCTCTCTTTTCAATGTTTTCTAAAACCTCGTAACATAGTCGTTATGCTGCAGAATTTCTGTCTCAAAATGTCTCTCTATTATTCTCAAATTCATTTATTTTATTAAGTTAATACTCAAAGATATTTCTTATAAATGGTTATTCACATATATACCAAAATGTTATATTTTAAATTCTTGGATTTACATACATGAGACCAGCTTTCCCTTTCCGTGGATTTAAAGTGACATAAAGATCATGTCTTTAAAGCAGTTTTTAAAACGTTATGATTATGAAATGAAACCCATTTATTTTATGCTATATGGGTTGTTTATGAAATGATTTATTATTATATATGTGGCTCACATGATAATAAATAAAAATTAAAGGTGCGCCCTAATAGCGCTCCAATGCATTGGGTAAAGACTTAATCTCTAGAGATGACCATTTAGACCGATACCTTGGTGAATAACCTTGGTAATTTTTAATGACACCTTGGGGATGGACCTTGGTGAAACAGAAATGATTGTCTATGTTAAATGTTGTAGCCACATATTCAAGTTATGAAATACGTTATTTTTATTATGATATCCCTCATGATTTCTTTCTCGTTCCTTAAAATTCTTTTTCATGACATTATCGATGTATCTCAAGTTCACATGTTAAATGTTTCCCTTGTTTCCCTTACTGGGCATTCTACTCACCCTTTCTTTTGATGTATGTCCCCAAGTTATGAGATGTAGTAATGAACCTAGGATGAACATAAGGAGAATCCTTTCAAGTGTTTAAGAAGAATGTTTTTTTGTTTTCATGTTTTAAGTTCCTAGTTTCCAAGACACTAAACCTTAAAGATCCTAGGTTTTGTAAAATGTAATGAAAAGTTATGTTATAAAAAGGAAGGATGTCATAACAACTGGTTCTTTCTTGCTTAATGCATAAGCGACTTTGTTTTCTCTTCCAGTATGATAATTATTTGAACGATCATCATCTTTAAGAAGTTACAACCATCTCCTTTGTCTCATGTTCAATTCCTTTTGTGTGAAAATATACTTCAAACATTGATGGTCTGTGTATATATCACATTTCTCCCCATAAAGATAGTGCCTCCATATCTTCATAGCAAAAATGACCGCATCCAGCTCCAGATCATGCGTAGGATAGTTCTTCTCATAATTCTTCAACTGTCAAGATTCATAAGCAATGACCTTGTCATTTTTCATGAGGATTCACCTAATACCTTTCAGAGATGCATCGCAAAAAATAATGAATACTTATCCACTTGAGGGTAGAGTTAACACGAGTGTAGTAACCAATCTCTTCTTCACCTCTTGGAAACATTCCTCACACTCCTTTGTCCAGATGAACTTGACCCCTTTTCGAGTTAACTTGGTTAATGGATTAGAAAGCCGTGAAAAGTATTCACAAACCTCCTATAATATCTCGCTAATCCGAGGAAACTATAAATATTAGTTATTGTTGTAGGTTGAGGCCACTCCTCTATAACTTTTGTCTTTGTAGGGTCAACTGTGATTCCTTCATTGGTAACAATGTTACCCAAGAAAGAAAATTGATGTGACCAGAATTCACATTTACTGAACTTTATCCTTCCATAGAGTTTTCAAAATAACCCTTAGATGATCCTCATGCTCCTCGGGAATTTTGAAATATATCAGAATATCATCAATAAAAACTACCATTAAGTTATCAAGGTAGTCCTTAAAGACTCTATTCATCAAATCCATAAAAATAGTAGGTGCATTAGTTAATCCAAATGGTATAAAAACAAACTCATAATGCCCATATCTTGATCGGAAAGTAGTTTTTTGAATATCATCTTTATTCACCCTATATTGAAGATAACCATGTCAAAGATCAATCTTAGAGAATAATTGAGCCCCGTGAATTTGTTCAAATAAGTCATCAATTCTTGGAAGAGGATATTTGTTTTTTAAAGTGATCCCGTTCAGTTCTCTATAATCAATTCATTGTCGGAGCGATCCATCCTTCTTCTTCACAGAGAGAACAGGCGCTCCCTAAGGAGACACACTCGTTCGGATAAACCCCTACTCCAAAAGATCTTGGATTTGTTTCTTTAATTCCCTTAACTCCACATTTTCTAGCCTATATGGGGTCTTTGATATTGTATGAGATCCAGGTATGAGTTCAACAGAGAACTCTACCTCTCTTTCTGGGGGAGGTCCAAGAAACTCCTCGGGAAATATTTCAACGTATTCCTGGATGATGGGGACATTTTCTATCCTTGAACTCTCATTTCCTTCTTCTTATTCACTGATCAATTCCATAAAGAAGGATATAAGAGGTTATTCTAGACAAAGATCAGGTTGAGATATCTCTCCTTGGAAGATAACTATAGGTTTTCCCTTCAATACTACTGATTTTTTCTTACTTTTGTATTTGATCTTAGCATTATACTTTGAGAGCTAGTACATCCCTAGTATAATGTCGAATTCCAGCATGGGAATGACAACTAGATTTGAAATAAGATTGTTCTAACCAAAGTTAATACTAGAGTTTCTAAACACTGACGATGCTTGGATAATCCCACTAAGAGTCTTGACTGATAACTCTACTTTTAGCAAGTTGGGGGTTGATTATAAATTCTTTGCAAATCTGGAAGAAATAAAGGAATGCATAGAACCAGAATCAAACAAAGTAATTGCTAGATTTGAGAGAACAACAATAGTACCTTCTACCACATCATTTGGAGCTTCAAATTCAGTTGTCATGATAGCAAAAGCATGACCTTTCTTCCTTGTCCTTTGCTGAGGCTGATGGTGGTTCCCCTCCACTACCTTTGGATTTGGATAGTGATTGGAAAAGTACCCATGTTTTCCACACTTAAAGCACAGGAAATTAGGTAGTTCCTGCACTATCTTACCCTTGTCGTTAGTGTTTGGAATTTGAGGTTTCGCCTCACTATGACAATTCCTCACAATATGGCCATCTCTTCCACACTTGTATCATTTCCTGTTCCCAAGAAAGTGGTTCCCCAAATGATTCTTCCCACATTTATTACATGTGAGACATTGAACTTGCTTGCCTCCTCTTCCCTGATCAAAGGTCCTCCCTAAGTTGGGCTCCATAAATCTCTTTTTGTCGTTTGATTTATGAGACCACTGCATCTCACCGAACTCTAGTTCGACTTTCATTACACTTCGTAAGATCTCCTCATAGCTGTTATAGTCTCGGTTGGATAGATTCTTCCGTAGATGAGGTCTCAGTCCACCAAAAAATCAATCAACCTTACCAATAGGATCCATGACAAAGATTGAGGTATAACAGGAAAGTCTTGTAAAGCTCATATCGTATCTTCCCACATATTCATTCTCCTTATCCTTAATCTCAAAAAACTCCATCTCCATTCTTGTTCTCATGGAACGAGGGAAATACTTACTAAAGAAGATCCCTATAAACTATTCTCACTCCATATCTTCAACCTCTACTCTTTGCCTCATGTTTTTAATTAGTTCTCACCACTGATCAGCTTCTCCCTCTAAGAGATATACTGCCAGGGTGACCTTCTCTTGCTCTGAACAGCAGAGCACAGAAAAGATCTTCTCTATAGAGCTGATCCACTATTCAGCAATCAATGGGTCGGTTGATCCACTGAAGGTTGGTTGTCATTGACGCATAAAAGACTCAATAGAATTTTGTTCCCTTTGCAGTAAGATCGATCTCTTGGCTTGATTCAAGTTATTTCCCATAACTTGAATCATTTGGTTCATCATTCTCAGGAATGTTTCCATTACGGCTTCCATCAGAGGTCCATCAACACATGGTCCATTACAGTCACCATTTGCAAGGTTCATTCTATTTCCCCCCATTTCTAAAAGAATAAAACCTTAGTGAGAAACTTATTTAATTTTATGAATCTTTTAACAATAAAGAATTTTATGTCTTAAAACTTCTTTAAACAATTACATTTCTCTATAAATCCTTCATAATGATTCATAAAAAGCTTATGATTAACCAAACATATCCCCCGAGAGTGTCATAACCAAGAGTGCAGCGAGGCCATTTTTCATGTACCAGGATACCCTGGGTCAAGCCCAAAACTCCTTGTTGGATTTTTCACTCCTAGGTACCTTTGTGCCAGAGCCGCCTCTACTTGCTCGTATCCAGACAGGGATGTATTTTCTTAATAAACCACTTACTCAATACTCACCAAAATACCATGAATTTTTCCTATATTTAAACCTGTATATAGGATTATTCCTAAAGTTTTAATAGCCTAATTTACATAAATAACTAAACTATCATTTGATACCAACTATGGAATCCTGCCTTTTTATTACATAAATTTTCATTACATTTCACATACAGATGATCTTTAAAGTCTAGTTTCTTGGAAATTAGGAACATACTACATGAAAACAACATAAAATGTTCTTCTAAACCACTTTTAAGGATTCATCATAGGTTCCACCTGTGTACAATTACTTCATCACATATCCTGGAGACATACATCAAAGGAAAGGGTGATCAGAAGGCTCAGTAAGGAAAATAAGTGAAACAGTTGACATGTGATCTTGAGAAATATTAATAAGAACATGATAAAAGTCATAAAGGAATTAGAAATGGAAGAATAGGAATATCATAATAAAAAAACTTGAATCATAACTTGAATATGTGGCTACAACATTTCATTTAGATATTCATGAACATATCACCAAGGTTTATCCCCGAGGTGTCATAAAAATTACCAAGGTTATTCACCAAAGTATCATGAAACTTGTCATCTCTAGAGATTAATTTCTTTACACAATAAATTGGAGCACTATCAGGGCGCACCCTTAATATATCTTAAATTTCATGTGATCCACATAGATCATAATTAAACATTTCATAAATAACCCAAATAAAATCAAAGAAATGAGTTTCATGTCAAAATCATGACGTTTAAAAAGAACTTCAAAGTAAGATCATTATGTCATTTATAACCCATGGAAAGGGAGTGAGGGTTATATGTACGTCAATTAAAGAATCAAATATATCATTTTTTGTATTTATGAACACCCATAGAAATGAAATAGGTCTGGGTATTCACAAGATAATTTCATGAGAGAAAGAGAGAAAAATTTTGAGGCGAAATTTCTGCAGCATAACGGATATATATCATGGTTTTAGAAAATAATAAAAAAGAGAGGGGAAAAGGGTCACCCACTCATAAATAACTCATAACACTGTATGGGTACATAATAAAAATAAATAATATCATGGTATGGATATTTTAAGGAAATACCATATGAAAATGAAACTCAAAGGAAAAGAACAGACGCGATTTCTTTTACGAAAATTCGGCAACCTAACGACGTCACTTAAAGATTCCAAAAATCATTTGATGAGATTGGAAAGGGTATCTCATAATTTGGAAATGAAATGTACAGTAGTAATGATATATAATAACAATCCCCCATATAATAAAATGAAACTATAAGACATAACATAAAGGAATTCATGACATAAAAGAGGAGGGTAAAAGGATCCCTTACCTTGAAGAATAACTTCAAAAGCATGAAGGTAGAGAATTTGGGAGGCTTGAGGGCACCTTGGGAGGACTCATTGGGAGGACTAATTGGGATCTAATGAAACCAGAACTTAGTTGAGGAGGATTTTGGAATGAAATGAATGAGCGAAATGGCTTTGTATTTATAGGAAAAAGTGAAAGAATAAAATTTTAATTTCCAAGGGACACCTCATCGGTGGTATTTGAAAAACCATGGGCTTTTCCATGGTATTTTCCCATGGTATTGGACACTTGGGACACATCATATCATATCTCAATATTTATAAGTCGACCAGAAATTTTACATCATTAATACATAGTTAATGATGTCATTAAACACCCGAAACTCAAAAACCGAAAATTCAACTGTTTCAGAAAAATACCAAAAATTAAACCTAACCTAATATCGATTATATGAATTCAAAAATGAACTCCATATTATGAAAATGATTTTTAAATATTTTTAATTTAATTTTTAAATAAAATCATTATTTATTCCAAAAATACAACTTTGAAACTACAACTCCTTTTGTAACACCTTAAAAAAGTAATCAAGGTCCCATAAAATTATCGTATAACCATAATTCAATAAATTAACAATTTATGATTACATTTTATGAAAATATATTTCCATTTTAAATTATAAAATTAATTATAAAATAGTAATTAAAATATTTATGACATACAAAAATAACAAAACATATACTATGATTCTTTTTTCACTTTTAAGATGTTTAAATTGTATTTATACATTCATAGGTGAAGTTTCTATTATTTTGGTCAATTTAATATTCATTACTATTCATAAGGGTATGTTACTATTCATACTTTACTATTCACTAAAAACTCATGTTTATCTTATTAGAATTTAAATTTATCACTGGACACAACTATAGAAGACCATTTTTTGAAAATTATTTCACATTATTAATTATTTAAAGAATACAAAAATATTTTAAAATACCCCTTTTTTCCTAAATTCATCAATAATACACATCCTATATTTATTCGGATATTTGAAATTCACAAACTTTTCCAAAATAAGAAATTAAAATTTTATTTATATAAAAGGATTACACAAAGTAGCTAAGGTCTCGTTGCATAGACCCTTATAACATCAGCATAGGACCTAAGTGTAAGGTGTGCTATGGTGATAGAATCTTGGGGTGGCTCAGACAACATTGCCCGAGTGGTGATTTCTATCAGCTTTAACTTCTCCCTTAGGCGATTCCATTCAAGCATCATATGATGAAGTTCGGCTTCGGCTTGGTCAAGAGCGAATCTGAGTGTTGCTACCTCCTTCCCAAGCTCCGACAGATGAGCTTCATATGTCCCGAGTCTAATATATGAGGTCATTCAATCTTCTTTCTATATTAATTAAACAAGACAACTATATTTATAAAAGCATAACGTTAAGATTATAGTTTCCAACGGTCATCTTGACCAACGGTCATATTGACCAACGGTCATATAATAGTCAAAACCCAATGGTATCATTTTAATTATACCCACTTCATTAATTAAAGGATATAGTTTTGTTGAGTATAAAATAAAATAACACACAAATTTAGGAAATAAATATAATTAAAAAGTTCGGGTCATTACATTCAACCTACATATTTCTTGAAATACTATCTTTTAATTCATTTTAGTTCCACTACTGCGAATCTTTGAAAGCATAGGGGTTTGATCTTGAGAAAACCAAAGAGAAGAGTGTGGTGCAATCTCATTACCTCGAGGTGATTGGCACGGAGGTCTGTTTGGCCCAATTTAATTTGGGGCTTTTGATGATTTATGTGCCCATGAAAAATCTATATTAGGTATTAATTGCATGAATAAGACTACTTTACATACTGCATATCTATTTGATAGTATCATTTTGAAACTTGGATCTATTTCCCCCTTTCTTATAAGAACATGATTTGACCCATGGGGTGTTGTGGTTCTTATATAGTTGGCGGTGATGTGTATAGTCATAGGAGACAGGTATGTTTTAGTTTATTTTTTATTTTATTTTGTTTATCGCATTGGCAACGTAGGTATTTTACTTCTTTCTATGTACAAAGGGTAGTTATATTTTGTGAAGGGGGATAGAAGGGGTTTAGATTATTTCAGTCCACTGGCTTTGATCTGAGGTAATATTCTATGGTTATTACTTGTCTTACACCTCATTTATTTGGGTATTTCAGTGTTTTTGACTCCATATTATTTTTTTGGTAGGGCTTTGGATCATTTTGTGTTGGTTGAGGTGGATTTGGTTCTCCACTTCCAATTGAGGTAAGGATTTTTTGGTTTCTCACTGGTTATGTTGCTTCCTTTATGTGTTTTAAGGTTTCTAATATCCTTTTTGTAGTGTGTTGATCCTTGTTCGTTGGTTTCGAGTAGCCATGTCAAGGGCGACTCACCTACATGTGCATAGGTAAGTAAGTATATGTATGTCGGTTCACCCATTATGTGTATAGTCAACCATGGAAGTGATTATGCACATATAGATCAAGGTGTTCCCATGTGTGTGTGTGTATATATATATATATATGCATACACAGGTGAGTAGAGACTAGAATATGCATATAAGCATATGTGCACGGATCCCCTTGCACATGTTCATGATCATACGGGTGTGTGCATATGGGATATGTGTCCTTTCATGTGTGTGAAGGTGTGTATGCCCAGTGGGGGAGCATCAGCTTTTAGTTAGAAAGCTCTAAGAGATGAAGTGGATGGCTTGGTTCCACCTTGAGGTAGGGTCCCTCTCCTAGCCTCTTTAATTCAAGAATGCTTTAAATTGAATTTAGATTCTTTATTAATTCTGATTAATTATATTGAATTGCATATCTTGGATAGGTGTTATTTAATATAATTGTTTCACTTGATAAATAAAGTCATGTTTTTATAATAAAACCCCTCCAACAGAGGTGCGTTGTCTGTGAAAACTCATAGTGATAGTTATGTTGATCTAGTTGCTTAACTTATTGAATTTTATTTTTGTTGAATGAGTTTTAGAATAAATGTTAAATATAATTAAATTAATTGTGTGATAAATAAATTCCATGATTTTATAATAAAACCCCTCCAATTGAGGTGTTCTATCTTCTTAACCAAAGAGTAGTGAAATTTATTTGTATCATGTTTAGATTTGGTTTGAGTTTTCCATATTCCTCTTGTTGGTATTTCTTTGAATTATATAAATTGGCTTATCATACTTGTTTAGTTCAAATTTCATTGCATGAGTAGGCATATGCCTTGACCATGACACTTTCTTTTCCACCCTTTGAATATTATAAATGAAATTTCCATGTTTAGAAGAAGTGAATGAATTTGTAAATGGTTTTTGTAAGGTGTAGGATTATTTTTCATCGTTTCATTTCCCTTTAGACGTTGCATCATTGTGCCACTTGCTACAATATTCTGGTGATCCCTTGTTATAGCATTTTAAAAAGTTGATTTGTTCTATCATGTCTATTGTGACCTTATCTTAAGGAAAAATCCATTTGGGGTGTTTTCCTAGCCTCTTGCACCCCCTTGACAACCAGTCTTGTCCTCAAGATTGAAGGATGGAAATTGGTTTTGAAGAGTGAATTCATCTTCTCATGTGGCATCATCCAACAAGAAAATAGTCTACTGAATTAAAAATTGTGGATTTGATATGTCATCTATGTATGTAATCGATGATAGAGAACAAAAAAAGGTTCGGGGCTTGGAGTATAATCTAGTTCCATCCCCGGTGGGAGAGACGGCTGTATAAGCTATGTACCAACGAATTTCTTCAACTGCGAAACATGAAATATTGGGTGTACCTAAGAAGCAGCTGGAAAATCTAAATGAGATTCCACTAGACCAACATTCTAAACAATGATAAAAGGTCCATAGAATCTGTCCTCCAATTTCTGGTGAATTCAGTGGGCAACAGAGTGTTGCTTATATGGTCAGAGTTTGGGGAAAACTCATTCTCCTTCTTGAAAAACTACATGCCGACGGTGGTTATCTATTGCATGTTTCATATATTCTTGTCAATGACCTAAGTGGTGTCGAATCTATTGAATAGCTTCTTCACAGTTCCCCAAATCCATAGCCACTGCAGGAACTCGGACTTCAGAAGTCAGAAAACCAAGAATTGATGGGGGTTTGTGACTGTAGACTACTTCAAAGGGGGTTGTTTATATGGAGATATGCCAAGTTGTATTGTAGCTTCATTCAGCCCAAGGAATCCAAAATGACCAAGGTCGAGGTTGATCCCTCAAAAATAATGCAAATACGTTTCGTGAAACCTATTAACCACCTCTACTTGGTCGTCTGTTTGTGGGTGGTAGGTAGATCTTAGGCGTAGAGTAGTGCCATAAAGACAGAATAATTCTGTCCAAAAGTTACTAAGAAATTGGGGCACGGTCACTCACTATATAAGTGGAGACACAATGTAAACGGACTATTTCTCAGAGAAAAATTTCTTCCACCGATCGTTCTGAGTAATGATGCTTAAGAAGAAAAAAAATGAGCATATGTTGACAGCTGATCAACCACCACTAAAATGACATCATACCCTTTTGATTTTGGCAGCCCTGAGATAAAATCCATTGGGATATTGAACCATATTGTTGTAGTAATATCCAATGGTTGAAGTAAATTGGAAGGGGCAAGGGTAGAATATTTATGTCGTCGGAATACATCACACTGCTGTGAAAATTTCTGAACTGCTCCTTTCATACCTACCCAGTACAAATTGCTGGCCAATTTTTGGTATGTTTGATAGAAACCCATATGCCCCCTTGAAGAGAAGAATGAAATTATGATAATAACAAGGAAATCTATGGGTAATTAGCTGGAATAACTAACCAACCATGATAATTAAGTACACCCTAGTGTAAATAGAAACCCGAAATAGTCTATTGTCCATACTGTAGTGCTTGAAGAATTGGTCCCAAGAAGGGTTCTGTAGGAATTCCCTCAGTTAGGTCATGCCCCTCTTCCCAAACTGGCCGACTTTGTAGTTAGTAACAGCGGCATTTGTCATCATCTTTGCGAGACAAGGTATCTTCAGTAGAGTTTTCTTTACTTGGATTATAATGGATTTCAAATTGGTATCCAATTAGCTTAGCAATCCAACACTGCTGATCAAAATAATTAATATGCTACTAAAGCAAAAATTTGAGGATTCGGTGGTTGGAGTAGACTATAAATGGGAGGCCTAAGAGGTAAGGTTGCCAATGTTGAATGGAAAGGACCAAATCCATTATCTCCTTTTCATAAACTTATTTTTCAAGGTGATGATCTGAGATATAAGTATTGAAAAAATAAATTGGTCGTCATTATTTCATGAGGACAACCCCTATACCTCTCCCTGAAGCATCACACTCCGGCTCAAATTGCTTATACAAATTTGGTAGAGTAAGGATGGGTGCTTCTTTCATTAGTTGTTTGAGTTGATGAAAAGAATTTATAGCCTCATTTTTTCATCAGAATCCATCCTTTTGGGTGAGAATGATAAGAGGTCATGCTACCTTGCCATATCACCTAATGAACCTGCGGTAATAGACGGTGAGGCCTAAAAGGTTACGGACTCCCTTAACGGATGTTGGGATTGGAAGGTCTAACATTACCTGCACCTTCCCAGTATCCACGGAAATTCCCTCAGCTAAAATTATGTTACCCTAATATTTGATTTCCTACTACCAAAAATGACACTTCTTCTTATTGGTGAAGAAATGATACTCTTATAGAATTCCAAGGACTATTTCAACATGGTGTAGGTGGGTTGTCCAATCCCTATTGTACCCTATTATGTCATCAAACAATATGAGTATATACTATCTGAGCAGAGGAAGAAATAAATCATTCATTTTAGCTTGGAACTTAGAGGGGTCATTCATTAAACCAATGGAATTACTAAATACTCATAGTGTCCACTATGAGTTCGAAAGGAAATTTTTTCACATCACTTTCCTGTATCTGAATATGATGATATACTGCTCTTAAATAAATTTTAGAGAAGTAAGTTTCTCCATATAATTCATCAAGTAATTATTCAACCACAGGAATTAGAAAATTGTCAGGTATGGTTACCTTGTTCAATGCTCGGTAGCTGACAAAAACCTGCCATGACCCATCTTTCTTTTTTACCAACAATAATGAACTTGAAAATGCATTGGAACTGGTTCTAATTATTCCTCAAGACAACATCTCCTGCACTTGTGTTTCTATTTCATTTTTTTGAAAATAAGTATTTCTATATGGTCTTTCCAAGACCGGTCCTTATCTAGGGATGATACTTATAATAGGTTCTCATTGTTTAGGTTATGTAAAATCAAAGGGTACATCAAAAACTGAACGATATTAGAGACAAATATATTGTAAGTCCTGCATTTAGTGTGAAGTCATGAGCTATTCCCCACTACTCTATTTACCTTAAATTGTTTGACGACAAATCTTGTTGAAGAGCTGTCTTCGAGACCACTGTTCTATTGAAACTGCTTCCTAGTTTGATCGATGAACTCCTGAAAGGGTTAACAACTAATTTCCTACCACAAACTTCATCACCATAGTATTCTAATTAATGAAAACATCTCCTAGGGTACTGATCCACGCCAAAACTAGAATTAAGTCCATCCCTCTGATATCCAAGATGGGTGCTTCTATTAAACACCCATATGCCCCCATTTTCAAATAGATGTGTTGACACATTCCTTTATTATCCATATTATTCCCATATTCGAGCTTTACTCACATTCTCTTCAAGTCCGGGATGGTCATCCCTTTTCCAAGAGTTAACTCCACAGGTCTCCCCAATCGCATCACTTGTAAACAGGTATCTGGAATATGGATATGCACCCAACTCTGTATTTCCTCACACAAACCATGAAGAAAATAACCCACATATTGATATTCTATTAACAAGGAATAATTGATGATAGAAATTCAAAACATTATATGTATTCTTGTACGGTACCTTTTTTCCAGTTAGCCGCTAATTCCTCATAAGGATTTTGCACCTATATTCCACTGAAACGTTCCATTGTCTCTTCTTTAAATTGTTTCCAAGAAAATTGTAGTTTCACTTATTCTAAGACTAAAAACCAATGAATTGTGAATCCCTCCATACTCACCTACACCAATGATATTTTAGCTAATTCAGGTGTTTGGTTTATTCAGAAATACAATTCTGCTCTGTTGATCCATCTGCGAGGGTCATGTCCGTCAAAAATTGGCAGTTCGACTTGTCTAATGGCTAGTAGTGGTCTCAGAATATCCCCCATAGTTTCTTCTTGCCTTGGTATCCCATCATTTGAACCATATCTTTCACAAAATTGTATCACCATCTATTCTAACCGAACTTCTGTTACTGAGGTTTTAGCCTCCTCGTGCACTGGAAGTTTCTCCAGACAATGTACTATACCAGCCATGGATTTCTGTAGCTCTTTTAAACCTGAAAGTTCTTGCTGAAACTCTCCCACTATAGTCATTAATACCAATATAATAGAATCCACCCAATCAAGACGTTGGTCTCTTCCTTCTTCCACACGCTCCAGCCACTGCTTCAACACCTCTAATCGAGACTAAAGTCGAGTCTTCATACTCAGAAGTGAGGATAGTAACACACCAAATGAAACAAAACGATGGGGTGAGAGAAGTATCTAGAATATTGGACCAAAATTATAGAGTTCCCTCCCCCGAACAAGAAGCAGAACAATGTATATTAAATATACCATTATTAGTGTACCTGTTTACTGACTCTGAGCCATAAAATAGGGAGGAAGAAGAATTTGGAACGCTTCGGGAGGCCCCTACTGCTCTCCCTCCCTAGCTCCAAGGAGATACTCAATAAAAAACTACTGAATACCCCATGTGGTCCCCCCCCCACCACAACCCACTTTATCCCCCCCACCCACCCACCTATCCGCTGATCTAGCTTTGCACCCAAGCAGTTATCCCCCACATGACTCCTGAACAAACTTCCCCTTTCCAGCGCTACGTGACTCCTTAACTGCCTCCCCTTTTCCAATTGTCCTTCTTCTAGAATAAACCTACCAGGTGGTAGGGTCCCCTCTAGATCTAACATATCCCTATTTAATTTACTAAAACTATGTGATCCCATAGTCCTAAACTGAGAGGATAATCCCTGCTTTACATTGTACTCCTACCACACTTCCCTCTAGGAAAATGTATGGCTTAATTTCCACTATACATGAGACATAGTGATGTCTAGACATCATGTCCTGGACCAACACAATTTTCATTCCATCCTAGATCTTAGGGATTGTGACACACTCAATTTGGGCCCCTTCTCTACCTAATTCTCATATGATGCCCCTTCCTCTGAGTATGAGCTATATCTGTGTGAGAGGTTCTCCTAGTATTTCTAGGGTGATAAGGACACACTAAATTCTCATAAGTAATTATTTCCCACCATATCATTTCCCATCCTTATGTACCTGATCATGATCATTATAGAAATATGCTAGTCCAAACACCATGACCTTAAAAGTTATGCACTCATACTTGAGGTGTTCCTAATAATCCCTATGCTATGAAAACATGATAAGTTCATTTTCCCCTTATTTATTTATTTACTATCTATCTCTTTGTTCCATGATAAAAGACCTTAAAAACTACACCCCTTCACTCTAGGATATATAGACTTAATGGTTATCCCACTTTAGTTAAAGTTATGAGACCTTAAACTAAGCTATTTTTTAATCACCCTTGATCTTACTACTAAATCATACCTAGATCCCATTTTTGTATACCCTATCCACATGCTTGAAGGTGTAACCGTAAAAGTATTTGAATAATTATTGAGTATCTACTACCTTGTAACATCCTTCCCCTGGTCCATATCCACTGAGTTGTTCCTGAATCAAGGATTCACCACTGGACCTTAGCCATGCATTCCCATACACTAGAGGATATCGATTAACAATGAGGTTCTAGGGTAGTACCATTGGAATACTATACCTCATATCAGAGTGCAAAACAATATATGAAAATAAACCAATAAACATCCATGATATAAAAATTATAGCACACATGATAATACATAAATGAATAAAAATTATATACATAAAAACTAACACACACTGGTGTCCCACCAGATTGACCCCATATATAAAAAAATGAATATAAAAGGAAAAGAGACTCCAAACCATCCTCAAGTCTCATGTAATCTCAATCACCAAACCAGCTAAACAGCTCCATAATTATCATTTAACAATGATCATTTACCCAATTTGATCATATATACAAATAATAATTCTTCTCGGGGACCAAAGTGTCATGGCCTCCCAAGCATGATGAGAGTACAACATAGTAAGAAACAACTATTATAGTTTGATACATAACTAGTAATTGTGTGTCGCTACATGTGATATATTTAGATAAATAAATTTATAAACTATTTAATATAAATAAATAAATCACTATTGATCGTTAGGCTCTAATGTGACACTTGTGATCAACCACACCAACCTTGTCTAGTGTTGAAGTGTCTCTAAGCATGTCATGAAACCGTTACAACTAGTATATCATTTAAAACCAATTCCCATCCTCTTAGGGAAATCCAAAATCAAAGTAGTATGTTCAAGAACTGTTTCCTAGGGGAATGGTCCTAGGAAATCTAATTACAGCAAGCCCATACCCAATTCCATAACATCCTAACAAATCGAATACTAACAGGCACAATGGTAAATTCCTAGATGTCTGGGAAAGTCAAACATCATCTAGTATCTGCCAATTCCCGTTATCCTAGGGAAATGGAGTTTAAATTTTCATAGAGTCGATTCTAAGAAATCTTGGGAATTTCCACATTTGTAGTCACATCATCAAATCCAAGGGGATTACATAAGTAATTTCATAGTCAGGTAAGCTAAATCCTAGTATCCTAAGAATTACACACTCATCAGGATCATTATTGAATCCCTACATCCTAATAATTCCACACTCATCAGGATCATGGTTGAATCCCTACATCCTAATAATTCCACACTCATCAGGTGATTGTAGTTTTTTTGTTTTATTGCAGGTTGCGGTGAGTTTCTGTGTTTGATTTTTATGTGATTGTAGGTGATTGCAGTGAGTTTTTGGGTGTTTATAGTGAGTTTTCTGTGTGTTTGCAATGATTTTTTGTGTGTTTATAGTGATTTTTCTGTGTGTTTACAGTCTATGTTTTCTATGAGTTTTTTTGTGTTTGTATTGAGTTTTCTGTGTGTTTGCAGTGTGTGTTTACAGTGAGTTTTTGTGTGTTTTCTATGTGACTGCAGGTTTCAGGTTTGCAGTGTGGTTTTTGTTTTGTATTGTGTTTTTTTGATTGAAGGTTGAAGTTCTCATTGTGATTTCTGTGTTATTTAAGTGTGTTTGATATCTGGTTTTGTCCGTGAAATAGAGTGGGGGTTTATGCAAGTTTTGTCCGTGAATGATTTGGGGGTCTATGTCGGTTATTTCCATGACATAGAGTGTGGGGTCTATGCCAATAGTTTCAAAACCATTGGTATACCTCTTTATAATTCCTATAGCATATACTAATGGTTCATTTTGAACCATTAGATTAGGAATAGGCCTATGGTTTAGAACTGTTGGTATAAATTTGTGCCAACAGATCAAACTCTTAGTTTATATTAGTACCAATGGTTAAAACTGTAGGTATAACTCTATTCCAATGGTTCAAGATAAACCATTGGAACAACATAATTCCATACCTCTGGAAACCGTTGGAAAAGAGATATACCAACGGTTTAAACTCTTGGTATAGAGATGTCCTAATGGGTTAAAATTGTTGTCATAAATTTATCCTAACGGTAACACTAAACCATGGGAATATTGAAATCTAAACCCTCCTATACCAACAGTTCAATGTGAACTGTTGGAATAGGGCTACCCCAGTGGTCCACATGCCAACGGTTATTGAAACTGTTGGGATAGTCCATCCCAATATTTTTAAGGCATATCCCAACAATTTCAAACCATTGGGATAGTTTAGATTTCCAATAGTGCAACTTTATTAGAAATATTTGTAAGTCTTCTGCCAAAAACATCCACTATTAAATGAATCATGTCATAACACTCCATATGTTTCCTTAAAAAATATCCTCTGATCGTTGATCTTTATAAAAAAACATATATCTGATGAATCTAACCAAAACCATCTGTATAATTACCTAGATACGTATTTTCGATAATCCTATGAAAACTTAACTTTGAAAATTAAGGCATATACACCTGATAGACATCATTCATAAGAAATAATCTTGTAACATTTCAAGTGGTCCAATTGTTAAACTCTGAACAATGATATTATTAGAGATCATCTGATATTATTCATGTGATCATGCTTGTTAGTAACTTCTCATTGCACTTTGAAAATTTTGTCTCATTGGAAATATTTACAAATATTGAATAGAAACTCTTTTGATACAAACCTATTACTAGTAGCTTATGTATGCTGAACTTCCCTAGAAATTATTTATAAAAGATTATTATATATAAAACTATTTTCTCCCCCTTTCAACTTATCTTGGATCGTGAGGTCTTTCAATACTCATAACGTTATAAACATTAATAATAGAAAAGAATCAGAAGATTTAATCATTTAACACTCTATAATATTGAACATGTAAACATGATTAACTAATCATTCAATACAAAATTTTGGATGACCAACTAAATCTCGTAACATCCATATGAAAAAATCAGTTTGGTATTATCATTCTAACCATCACTATTTGTTCACAATTTTTGATGGCTTACCAAAGATGGTGATTTATGTCTAAATAAAAAATATATATGTCTCATTTTAGAAATTTTATTCATTTATAATAATATAAATCAACAACTTATTAACACCTTTCAGCTTATTCAGAACACCTCAAAATCACGTATTCCCAATAGAGTTCATAATTGGATGTTGGTGGGTGTGAACCCCATTATATATGAAAATTAAGATGATATTAAGGATAACATTATTGTGATCTGAGAAAGGATAGATATTAATGCATCATGTTGGAACTTAGGTATGATAGGTATGGTCATATCTTGTCATTGTGTGAGGTAATAGATAGAGTGTGGGCTATGAAGACATGATTCTTATGCTGGAGGGGTCGTGGTTATGATGAGACAGAATATTGGATTATCATTTTGGAATTTTGAGTTCAGTGTATAGATAAATCTAGTTCCATTTAATTCATTGGTTAATACTATATTTATGTTTTAGAGTTGGATTTTATGAACAATTTTGGGCCACCACTAAATAGAGCAGTCAATTCATCCCAAAACATACCCAGAACACGCTACAAATCAGCCTCAACTAGAGACAAGAGAGAGGGTATCAAAAATGATTATTAGGGATGGTTTTACCCTTCAAGTTCAAAATGAAAAAATTTTATTCCGCCCATAAGTCTAACATGACCCATCCATACATTGTACATACACACACACACACAAATAAACAGCTCAATTATACTAAAACAGCCAAAAAGAGTATGCAACATGAATAAAGACAACTCTTAAATTGGACATTAAGAGAAAAAAATCACATAAATAAAGAAAAATTTGTTTGGAACAATCATTCTAATACAAATATATCCCAAATAATAAAAATCTAGAATGGTCATCTTTATGTGACTTGAGAACATGCTATGCATCCCAAACTAACCATCACCCCAAAAAACCAACAAGAAGGAAACTAGAGCCATGTAACCTATAAATAAAGAGTTACATACATTGAATGGTGTATTCATGGTTCAAGTAAAACTAATCCTTGTAAGATACTACCAAGGTGTTTGTGTAATTCCTTTCAAAATAAATTTTATTTATGCAAGTTTGAAATGCAATTAGAAAAATAGGATTTCATAAGTAATCACATGAAGAAAAAAATATCATATCAATGACCATTTTATAAACTCATTATCATTTATTATTTAAATGGAAATGATTAATTTGAAAATATTACTTTAAAACCCTTATATACAATTAAAAACACCCATTATAGTTTCACCATTAAACAAATTCTGAACCAATCATTTTTAAAAAACATTAAAAAATAACAAAATGAACTTATTCGTGGAAATAGATTAGAAAAACAAGGAACCAACAAACTAATGAAATTAAAATAAATAGAAATCGTTAGAAAACACCATGGATCCATAGTGTCTAACCAAAATAGGGAAAACATGAAGTATGAGTCCCTAATGGAATATCATCAAGTATCTTGGGGAACACAATAATTCCAAAGTCTAGAGCAATACTAGACTTTATAAAATACATAGAACCCAATTTTAGTTTATGTTTCATCCAAAACCTCATAACCCATCTTATTTATCTCACACCAGCTTCCTAAGGTGAACACTTGAAGTTAAAAATTATTTAATAACAACTAATAAGGGGGGTTGAATCATTTTTTCACATTTATAAGTTTAAATACTTTTAAAAACATAACCCCTTCAACCTTCTAAATTTTTTTTCGTATCATATTTTAGTAAATAATAATTAATGAAAAGGTAGGAAATAAATTAAAGCATGTGATATTTATAAGTTTTGGACTCAGTGTGAAAAATTGTATCCTTTACATAGCCACTCCCATGGGACTGTAGAAATTCACTATAATGAAGAAGTTAATAAAACTTATTCCAAAACCTAGTAAACACAATAAATATTCAGATAGGAATGATTATAATAACTCATATTAATTAAAATATTATTCTAAAAAATATTTCAACCACAAATAAAAGATCAAAAAAACTTCTTCCCCTAAAAAATTTTTTAAAACCTTAGTCTGATAAACCTAGGTTTGATTTCCTCAGTCTGATTCACTCGTTACAATGAACTTGTTACAATGAAACCTTTTCTCAAATGGAACTTATCAAACACTTCTCAACTACCTAGTCAGATATTCCCCAATATGATCTTCCTCGGTACTATAATAAAACATTCAGTTATCTGATCTTATAATGAGACTCTATTCTAAAATTTTACACTGACTCAAATTCTGAAACTCTCTATTTTTTTCTCCTGTGAAAAATGTTGCAAAGTACCTATGTACTACACATATATTTATTAGCATCCCATAATGTAAAATTTGGGAAACTAAAAAACATTTCCAACTTAATAAAATTTAAAAACATGTAAAATTATCTCATATTTGAACTTCATCATTGACCACTTAAACTCTTCTAAACTCTTCTAGAACCTTCTCGAATATTCTTGGGTGTTTACATGACTTTAAACTTTCTAAGCATTCTTTAATCTGATTTTCCTTATTATGTTGAAAAAATATTTAAGACTGAAGATCAGTTATTATGATGCTCAATATCACTTCAAAAACATAAAAATGTATTCTCACTACTATATTTTGTATCAACTGAAAGACATGAAAGATTGAAAAAATTCTGCCTTAAAAGTATTTTACAAATTTTTCATACTTATGTCACATTTATTTTGATAAAAACATAATCATACACTCTAAAGATATCAAAAAATCTTGGAAATAATTCTTCATTGTCTTTAAACTTTCTTTATAACATGCTGACAATTACCTCACACCATTTCACCTTTTCTTTAATTATTTGTAACTTCCTCAGCCTAGCTCAGATAATCTATCTCTGTCATCCCACGTCTATTGGATCAGTCTCTATATCGCTCTGATGGATTTGTGTCAGTTATAGCCTTGTGAATCATCTCCACCTCTTTCTCGATAATTCTTGGTCCACTCGTGAAACAAAAAAATACTTTTTTATTTCATTCTTGATCCAATTGAAACACAACAATATAACCTGATGAAAATTCTTGACCGCATTATTGATCATTATTTGGTTGATCAATCAATATGATAGATTAGTGAATATTCTTAGTCCAATAGTGAATTCACTCGTGATCTCTAGAAAAATTTAAACACCATTATTCTTCCACTTTCTCATTAGTATGATCAATTCATTACAAACCACTTCTCATTATGACGACTTATCATTATCATAGATCTTTTGAAAAAATTGTCTTGTTTTCTAGAACCAATGCAATATTTATGATTCATATATTTCTTCAACATCTTTTATCATGAGAATGTGTCATGTTTTATGAGAACTCCAATATCAACAAAGCATCTTCTATATTTAGGTTAGAAAGTGTAATAATTTTCTAACACCTTACATCACTATCTTCACTCAACATCCTCTGCAACAATATGTTTTTTCTAATAACCATGTTGTCTGATGAATCTTGAACTTCAAGACAATGAAACTAAGACTGGGGAAGAATATGATCAAGAACTTTCTAAATTTGATAAATTCTATGATCAGTGATACTCATTTTGAAACTCTACATCCAGTGCTGCTCATTCTGATCCTCTACGTCTAGAAAAAAAAATTCTCAAAAACAAAAAATTTCTCCCCATTTTATTTTTGGTTTTATTATTCTGCAAATTTCACCTATTTTTCAAAAACATTATTTTACAAAATTTTATTTATAAAAAAATAAAAAAAAACTTTTTCAAAACAAAACATCACAATTTTTCTTTAATATACCCATTTGGATTTATTTGATAACGTTTTTTAATAGCCTTTACAACTCACCATTTTTTAAACACTCAAACTTTTTCAAAAAAATTGAAACAACTCAACGTTTTAAACTTTTATCAAAATATATCCTTTATCAAAAGAATTTTCCTATCACCACAAATCTAGAAAAAGTAATGTTGTTGAAATAATTCCATTCCTTAGTTAAAAGAAAATTTTCATCCATATAATGATAAATTCTCTCTCACTTTTATCTTTTCTCACTTTTCTTTTTCTCTCCCACTTGATTGTTATCTCCCTCATTATTTTATAACCATAGCTTCTGATTCATAAAATAAAGATAAGTAAAAACTTATTACAAAGTAAAAAAGTTGTTATGTTATCTTTCCATTTGTATACATAATAGAAATCATGATGGTGGACTTCCTTACGAGTTTTAAGATGTCATTACAGGAGGATGGATATGAATTTGTAGCCTCAAATCCACAAATATTTTTTTGGTAGTGATTTTGTGAAGTTATTAGCAATTTGATACTTTATTGAGATATATTCCAGAAAAACATCACTAGAACCAACTTTCTCTTTTATAAACTGAAACTTTATATCAATGTGTTTTAATATTTAATGTTGGACAGGATTTTTAGAAATATCAATTTCACTCTGGTTATCACAAAGTATCTTTAATAGTTTAGAAAAATTTACTTTCAAATATTCCAGCTGAAATTTCATCCAAAACATCTGAGTACAAGCCTAAGTAGCTACTATATATTATGATTCTTCTATTCTCAAATTTAATGAACTTTATTTCTAACTATGCAATCTCACACAACATTCCCCAAGAAAAATGTTCCTCCACAAGTTTATTTTATTTTATTACAATTTCAATCCCAATTGGCATCTGTATAACAATTAAAGTTTATATTAGAGATTCTTTTATATAAAATCCCATGCGAGGTTCTTCCTTCAACCTATCTTATAATTTTATTTTCCACCAACATATGAGACTATTTTATTTCACGCTCATATCTATACATAAATTTGCAGCATAAAAAATATCAGGTCTTGAGGCTATGTAATAAATAAAACTTCCTTTCAAATTTTGAAATTCTTTCTAATTCACACTTTTCTAGATTCATCATTACTAAAATTTGTGCACACTAAAATAGGATTCAAAACTTTATTGTATTATTTAATTATAAACTTATTTAAAAAATCTATGGCATAATTTTATTAAGATAATAAAATCTATGTTTCCTTTTTTGTTGAACTTGTAATATAAGGAAGAAAGTTAATTCTCCCAATGTTGACTTTTCAAAATTATTCTTCATTTCATCATAAAATTCATTAGAAACTGTTTTCTTTATCCCTATTAAAAATTATATCATCCACATACACAATTACAATTAGTGTTTTGGAGTTAAATGCCTTCACATACAAGTTACTATCAAGATCTCCTTTATAAAAATTATACTTTCTCAAACAAATATCAAGATTTGAATACTAGGCACATGGGGATTGTTTCAACCCATATAAGGATTTATTCAATCTGAAAATCTTTTTCATTATTATAAATTATAAAGCAACAAAGATGTTCAATGTAAACATCTTCTTCAATATCTTCATTAATGAAGGCTGAATTTACATCCCTATGATAAATTTTTTAATTTTTATGTGTGGTCCCTAAAAGAAATATTCTAATAGTTTATAAAATTTTAACGGGGGAATGTGTTTCTTCCAAATACACACCTTACACCTATGCATTTCATTTACAAATAAGCGTTTATTTGTTTCATGAAACTTCTCCATGTTCATCCAGTTTTTTTTTGTAAATCCATTTTGTTCTGATAACATTTTTAAATTTAGGGCATGGTATAAGTTCCCATATTTTATTTTTTACAATCTGATCCAACTCTTCATTCATATAATCCACACACTCCCTTTATTGAATAGATTTTTTAAACTGATTCTAGTTAAACTTTTGAGATAAGTGAAGTCTGATTCTCTAATCTCAACATTCTTATGGTCTGAATTGGAGCCTTGTGATTCCCAATGATGTTTTCAGTCTCAAAATTATTTTGTAAAGGAGAAAATTTAAAAGTTTCTTTTCCATATTCACTTTATTCATCACATGATTCTTAAGAATCGTGATAATTCTATTTTGTATCATTCTCAATTTCATTGAAAATATTCAGTTTATCCTTCTCAACATTATCAACAACTTTTATTAAGGAGATTAGATTTTCAATAACTTTCACATCATATTAGTCTACCATATTTTTTAAACATTTGTTCCAACACTTGTAACTTCATAAATTGGGTGAATAACCCATAAAAGTTTCTTATAAGGATTTCTCATCAAACCTACCAAGATCCTGAGTTTTTATTTTAATTAAAAAACATTTTTTGTTATACCATATTTCATAAGAAGTCATGTTGGATTCTGGTCTCAATAAAAATCTATTCTAAACAAGTATGGAGGTACTAATAGGTTATCTTAAATAAAACATTCAAAGTTTTTATTCTGCTAATATTCTCCTTCCCATTTCCACCAAACTAAAAAAATTTCCTTTATGCTATTCCATTTTTTTGTGGGGTGTATGGAGCACTATAATGATTTTTTATTCCATTATTTCTCAGATAATTTTCAAATTTATTGAAAGTAAACTTTGTTCCATTATCTATTATAGTATTTTTTATATAAACCCCCATTTCATTCCCATTTTCATTTCTAAAGTGAAAATCTCATTTTCTTGATTGATGTCTTATTGGCCCACATTTATCAAAATTAATATGTTCAAGAGGTCTGGTAGGCCTAATCTCAATGGTCTTATAGCATTTATTAGCCATCTTACCTTTCTTCCAAGTTACACAAACATATTCTTCTATTTTTTTCAATTTTGAAAAGTTCCAAATACCATCAACCTTAGAAAGTTTGTTCATGTTTTTCTTCACAAGGTGGATAAGTCTTCAGTTCCCCAACATATTTTCAAGTTCAGCACTTAAGTAAGAGGAGTTGTTAAATTGTTCTATTTGAAATAGATTCTGACTAGTTATTAATCCTTTTGTAATAACTTTTCCATATTTCACACTTTTGATAACACAATAATATTTTCTAAATATCACTTATTTTCCATCATCACAAAGTAGAATTACACTAAGAAAGTTATGTTTTAGTCCATCAACAAACAAAACATCCATATATTTCATCTTTTCTAATTCAATATCAATTGTCTTTATTTTCATGATTTTAAAAAAATAATCATTCCCAAAGGTAACACTACCTCAATCATGATTTTCAACCTTTTTTAGAATTTTCAGATCACAAGTCATATGTGATGAAAAAAACACTATCAGGTATCCATGGTTTGTTCTTATTTATTACTTTCAAAGTTGTCTCAAAAATAAAATATAGTTACTCAACTTTCATCTTTCCATATTTTTTTCTTTTATAACATAAGATACCTTTTTCAAAAGAAGTTTCATACAAATTTTGGCATGGTGAACTATCTGATCACATCTTCCACAGACTTCTTTAAGACATTCAAGTTGATTATTTTTAGGAATGTTTGTCACATCTTGATATTTTTCTTTTCTAACATACTTTGGGTTAGGAAAGTTACTCATTATCATATCATCATTTCTTCCTCTCTTTTTAAACCTTCATTTTGGAAGTGATGTGTTATACCAACAATTATAGTCAATGTTCCCATTGATTCCACATAACCAAAAAAAACAATAAAATCTTGATTTTCTATTGAAGTCAGATCTTTATATGTTGAAACTTTGTTGAGGTTGATAAATTCTTCCTACTCTAATATACTCTGGGTGTTGACCATGTTTACTTATGAGTGGGTTTTCAAATATTTTGGATGTGATAGGTTTCTCACATCATTTATCCATCCAAACTTTCCCAACAATTTTCATATCACCTAAAATGTTGGAAAAATCAAATGAAACATTAATTTTGGAGACTGAGGATTTCACCAGATTCTTCATTTGATCTTTCTCAGTAACATTAGAAGTCTCAGGTTTTTCTTCCAAGGATTTTTTTGATGCTTTAATTTTTCATACTCGAGGTACTTTTGGGTTCATGAAGTTTTTATTGAAAATTATAAATTTTCTATTCTTTAGTTTCCAACAATTCACTAAGATCATCAATCATCATTCCCCATTCATCAATTCTATGTTTGTAACTTAAGATCACATGGATGTATTCTTCTTCATTCCTAACAACATCTTTTCTACCTTCAAAAAAATTACACTATATTTCTTTGTCATTCTAATTTATTTCTTGTGTGACCTAGTTTTCTCAAGGAATACAACATGTTTTTCTCTAAGATAATATTCTCTATAAGATTATTCACCTCTTTCTTCTTCACTATTTGAGAAGTCTTATCTTTTTTCAATTTTTGAAATGAATGATGTAAAATTTTCTTAATTTTCAACTTCTAAATAATTTTGTCAATTGTGATTGATTTAGCTTTCTTACACATTATACTTATTTTATTCTCAGTAAACTTCTTCTTATAATTTTTGGATGACTTTTTTCTTTAGAATTTTTTTTTCACTTCTTATAATGAGTTTTTTCATCAAAAACTACTTGATATTCATCAACTTTCTTCTTAGTACAATTCAAAGAAAATTTTCCAATTCCACCACACTCGAAACACTATAGAATAATTTTCCACCATACTTTCCTCTTCCAATCCAATAGTTTTGTGTATATGAGACATAATTTTATCATTCAACTCATCATCCTCTTTATCCTTTAAATATTATGAGTTATTATCTTAAGTATATTAATTTTTCATCTTCCTCATAGCATAAAAAATTATTTCATCCTTTATGTTATTTTTGAATATTTTATCTTTTCTCATTTCATAAGCTATAAGAAAGTTATGTCATTCATCTAGAGAAAAATCATCCTTATCTTGTAAAGTGGAAATTTTAGAATCAATCATGTTTAGAATGTTGCTCATAAATTTCTTCACTATTATAGAATCATCCATAAAATATCTAAATCCTATAATGTTGCAAAAAAAAATCATTTACTCTGGTGAAGTATTCATAAATAGTTTCTTTATCTCTCATTCCTATGTCTTCAAACCTAATACACCAAATTTTTATCTTTGCTTCCTCCACTTTATAATTCCCTTAAAGAATAATTTACAACTTGCCCCACATACTCTTTGATGTTTTGATAAACATGACCTTAATATAAAAAAATCTAATAGAGATATAGGGATATTATTTAAAGCCTTTCCATCAAATTCAATATTTCTTTTGTCAGTAATCATCATTGGATCATGTTTATCAATAAGTGGAAAACCAATTGTAGCAGCTTCAATAACTTCATGTCCATGAGATAGTAGATAAGGAATAATCATATTTTTCCATCAATAATAATTTTAAAATGTAGTAATTCCTCTATTTTGGATAGAATTTATATTATCCATGATAAAAATTGAACAGGGGAGTCTTTTCCTCTGATACCAATCGAAGTTCCAAAGTATTAAATAACAACTGAGAAGGGGGGTTGAATCATTTTTACACTTTTGTAAGTTTCAATAATTTTAAAAACTTAACCCCTAAAACCTAATAATGTTTATATCATTATCATCTTATAGTAAATACTCATACATGAAAAATTAGGAAGTAAGAAAATCACTTTATATTTACAAGGTTTAGCCTCTATGTGAGAATCTATATCCTTTCCATAGACACTCTCATAGGTCTATGAAAATTAACTATAATGAATAATTGAATAAAACTTCTTCCAACTCCCTTGAGACACCTTCTATATCCCGATATGAATGTATATATTGACTCTTGTCATTTTAAAAATATTTCTTACAAATAATTCATCCACAAAATAAAAGAACACAAAAAAAATTTATCCCCAAAATTGTTCCTGTAACCTCATTCTGATTGAATCATCATGATGAATTAATTATAATGAACTCGTTATAATGGTTTAATTATGATGACTTCATTACAATGAACCCTTTTCCCAAACTACACTTCTAAAACTCTACTCAACTGCTCAATCCAATCTTCCTTGGTCCAATATTCCTGAGTATGAT
Organism: Viscum album; assembly: GCA_963277665.1. Classification (NCBI taxonomy): domain Eukaryota; kingdom Viridiplantae; phylum Streptophyta; class Magnoliopsida; order Santalales; family Viscaceae; genus Viscum; species Viscum album. Next base: position 1,541,828,218 of record OY728153.1, on the reverse strand, counting down.
AAGAAAACATACTGTTATATGATATTCTAATGAGATCTCTTTCTAGAAAGTAACATTGACTCAAACTCTTCAGTGTTCTAGATTTTTCTCACATGAAAAGTGTTGAAAAGAATGAATTTATTGTGTATCAATTTATAGGCATCCAATAATGGAAATGTTGAGAAATTAAAAAACATATCATTCTTTCTCAAATTCAAAAACCTCTGAAATTCACACATATATTAACTTCATCATTGACCACTTAAACTCTTCTCAAATCTTTTGGAACCTTATCAAATATGCTTGAGTCTTCAGCTGACTTCAGACATTATAACCATTATTTAGTCTGATTTTCCTTATTAAAATGAAAACATATGTACGAATGAAGAAACCTCATTACAATTCTCAGTATCACATGAAAACAAATGAATGTATTCTCATTACTAAGTTCTTTATCATCTGAAATTCATGAATCTTTGAAACCTTTCTAACTTAAGCAATGTTGCAACTACATTAGACTTATGTCACTTTTCTTTTTTTATAAATATCATCACAAATTTTAAAGATATAAACACCTCTTGTCAATACTTAAAAATAGGATTCAAACATTATTGATAACATGTTGACAATTGATTCACACCATTTCACCTTTTCTTAAATTTTTCACAATGTTCACAACCTATGTATGATGACCTATCAGTGTCATCCTGCATCTATTGGATTGGTCTTTATGTCAATCTATTTCATTAGTGTCAGTTATAGTTAGATGAATCACTTCCACTTCTTGTATGATGATTCTTGACCCACTCCTAAAACAAAAAACACGTTTTTTCTTTCATTCTTGAACCAATTTAAACACAACAAAGTAACTTGATGAAAATGGTTAACCACAATATTGATCATCATACAGTTGATCATTCAATCAGATGGATTGGTTCTTATTTATGATACAATGGTGACTTCACTTAGCATATCTAAAAAATAAAACATCATCAATCTTCCACTTTCTCATTGTGATGATCTTTTAGTTATGATTCACTTCTAATTACAATGACTTATTGATGTCACAGCTCATTCACAAACTTTTTATTGTATTTATTAAACTGGTGCAATATTTATGATTCCTCTATTTCTTAAAAATCTTTTATTTTGAGAATGTTTCATGATTTATGAAAAATCCAGGATTGGAAAATCATTATTTGACTTTAGGATAGAAAGTTTATGATCTTTCTAACTCCTGGAATCACTATCTTCATTCAACCTCTTCAGCAACACTCTGATTTTCTAATAACCACAATGTCTGGGGAATCTTGAACTTCATGCTAATGAAACTGAGAGCAATGGAGCATCCGATCAACAAATTTATATTTCTAATTACTTTTATGACTCATACTACTAAGTCTTATACTCTAGGTTTGGTGCTACTTAGTTCGATCCTCTGCATCTAGAAAAACTACTTTCTCAAAAACAAAACTTTTCTCTCCCTTTGTGTTTGGGTTAGAACATTCATCCAATTACACTTATTTTTCAAAAACATTATTTTAAAAAATATTAATTGTCAAGAAATACAAAATTTTTGTTAAAATAACACATCACAAAGGTTATTCAACACCCCTATCATAGATAACATCACGCTAGGGGACACTAGGTATTTTTTGGAATGACCTATTGAAGCATGAATATAGACCACTCACTCAATTCTTGGTAATCCCATGAAATCAACAATAGTAAGTAAGAAATCAAACATGTCACATAATCAATATAAAAGTAATACTTAACCCTCACCTCACCTTCAACACTCTCACAAAAAATTGACCAAACCATGGCACCCATAACATAATGATAAACAATATTCCCCTCAAGGGTCACAATCCATATCAAAATAATATTATGAAGAGGGTTTTACATAAAGGATGTGTAAACCCATTTCAAATTTTCAATTGGGAATTAGTAAAAAAGGATTGGGTTTCCAAGCCTCTGTTTCTCCTTTAAAATCCCATTTCAAAACCATTATTTAAGAAAACCCATTTAAAATCACAATCAAATCCATTTCAAAAAGATATAATTTTCATTTAAAATAATTCATGAAACTAAAACCTTACATTTTCCAATTCAAGTCCCAAATGGGGAAAATATCCTTAAACACTAATTTCATTCAAAAACGTAATTAAATCCTTTTAAAAAACATGGCATATGAGTGTCGTTTTAGAAATAAAACCACCATAAAATAACCCTTTATACCGATTTTATAATCAATTAAAAACATTAATAAAATCAATTTAGTTGTTATATATAGGTGTAATCTAATAAATTAAACTATTAAAAACACAAATCATCAAATGACATGCCAATTAAAGGAAATTCATAAAATAACCTACCTCAATTTGATAGAAATCAATCTAAAAGTAGTCACTTCCGGTGGAGAATGATCCAACAAGAAAAGATATTTCCTTTATAAATATTAATAATAAAACCCCCAATATTAAACAACCTAAAACCCCAAATCTTCTCTTGGAATCCCCTAAGGTTCACAGGAGAGGAAGAAACCAAGGGAGAGAGGGGGATAAAAAATAATGAGAAATAAAATGGAGGAGGAAGGGTCTCATCATGATAAATCCACTTCAAAGGTGGTTGAAGGAGCTTTGAAACACCAAGGGTGGGGGGAGGAAACCCCATGAGTGATCCCTAAGGAAATTATAATGATAGGGATAAAAGAGGGGTAAGAACCCCATAAAATTTTGAAAGGGTAAAATGAGAAAAATAAATTTTAAACTCCTAGTCAACCCTCATAATTAGGTTGCATGGTTTGGTAAATTTTGCACTAATCAGGCAGCTTCCACTGGACAAGAATTGGGTACCTCCATGGTTTACAAAACAATGTTTCAACCATTCAAAATAGAATTTTCAAAACTATAGATCCTCTCACATGGTTACCAAATGGTTTTTTCCAATCATACTCAAACCAAATTTTCATAACCCAATCACAAAATGTCCTTCACGGTTTTTTATAGAACTCATACCATTTGAAACAAACCCTTGTCTTCACATGATAGGCAAACCATGTATGAAAAAAATTAATCATCAAGGTACCATCATAAGAATTCATGCATGGTTTCCCTTAGAACGTGTATAAAAATAGTGTTCCAGAGGTGAAAATTACATAATTTTATAAATAAGAGCCCAAAAATTATAAAAAACTAAATTAAAAAAAATTAGTTAATATTAATATAAAAATAGTAACCGAGGGTGTTTCAATCATCCCACCATGCGACTTTCTACCACCATAATGTTTCTAGTAAAATTATAAGTACCAAATTGATGGCATAAATAACACCTAATGAAAGAAGTGGGTTTGGTGAGGATAAGAACAAGAGAATTTCCTAAAAAATGAAAACCTCTAAACACAACCAAATCCATAAAGCACAAGAGTTATCTCCAAGAAAAACACTATATAACCAAAATGGATAAATCCTAAGGATATGGAGACCAAGCATAGGTATATCAAACATTTAGTATTAATATAAAATGGTGTAATCAAACTCATACACCCACCATAATGAAAAACAACATCAATAAGCACAATTCTACCAAAAACTCCCAACACCACTAGTATTTACCATACATAACTACCACTCATGAATCTGATTCGGAACCCAATGAAACACAACTTGAAAAGTGATCCAACATATTCGAGGAAAAATCATAAAAAAACATTGATTAGATTCCTCAAATGAATTAACATGAGCTCTATACATTGATTCACTATGCTTAATAGGACAACTAGGACCTCCAACCCACAATACTATCCCATGTAGAACCAAAAAAATGAAAACCACCACTAAAAATTTATTAAATTACCTAATTTCACATCAATCCTAGTTAACTAAGAAATGACCCAATAGTTTCCCATGTTCAAACCATCAAGAAAAAAACATGAAATAGTAACATCACAAACTCACCTCAAAACTCAAGAGAAATAAGATCAATGAAATAATAAACACACAGATCAAATATTTACTACTATCCAAAAAATAAATCTAAGAAACTCTAAAACACAGAAGATAAATATCTGAAAACACAATAACAACCTGATTCTTGATTACACCTAAGACTTCTCTTTCCGAATACTCATATTATAAGATTTATATAGATAGACTAAGAGGCCACACTGACAATAATCCCTCAGTGCACTATTGAAATAAGGCTTAGAATTCCAAGGAGCTCCACCCTAGAATCACACAAGATGTATATCCTTATTATCCTAAAGAGACCGGCCCTACTAAACATATTCTTCTAACATGGGCTTTGATAACTCCTTTTTCCCACCTGATAAAACACCCACACTTGATTCAACTATAACACCCGGAATAAAATCCATTAAAAGGTCTCTTGTAATTACCTCCTCATAATATAACAGTCCATCTCCAATAAAAAATGCTTCATGAACTGGTAGGAATCCCCTCTTATTCAAGAAACTCTAGATAGAGTGTCAGGTTGGGGAAGAAGTTGACTCCACCAATCAACTTTGAGTCTAGGTAGATTCAACACATAGAGGAACTACTTCTAAATGATAGTGATAACTACCCTAAAGATTAGTACACATAATGGACTTTCCACTCTTCGTTAAAGACCCTTTGGGAGGCATATTCTAAATACATATGACATGAACCCCAATTAGTCAATGTTCAATAAATAAAATCACACAACACAATCATAAATAAAAGAAATTCAAAAAAAATACTCATTCAAGTACACACATATAAAATTTCCATTTAAAAAATACTTCTATTAATAAATTTTTAAAATTTAAATTTTTTTCAAAACCACACATTCATTAATAAAACCGCCCACAAAAATATTTCACCCTATTTTAAATATTAAAAAATTCCCATTTTCAAAAGAATACAATATTTCGAATTTTCCAGAAAAAAACCGGCTATTTTAAAAAAAAATGTTCATCAAAAAAAACATCCTAAATTTATTTAAAACCCACCAATAAAACCCCAAACTCAATCAAAATAAACCCTCAAAATTCAATTTTTCATAAAATCACCTTTAAAAACACATATTGAGTATCTAATCTTTTTTGTTACAAAATACCTTCAAATTTTCATTTTTGTAATCAATTTAATTTGAAAAGACTCAAAATAACCTATTTAATGTATCCCATGAAGAATAAAAAGTTTTCACCTAAAAATTTGAAAGTCCCTTGTTTCATCAAAAATTCAGATTTTCTAAAACATAAAATTAGTTTCCAACAGAAAGAATAAATTTTAATCAATAAACATCATTCAAAAAACATGACCAAAACACCAACCTCACAACATTAACTACCTTATTTAACCAAAAACTAATAGTAAGATCCATTAGAGTTAATTTAGAGATCAAGGTAGGAAAGAAGAAAATTTTAGAGATGAAACAGAAGTGTGCATGGTTTTCCCACACAGGCTACTAAATCGTATATCAACCATGAAAATGATCTCAAATGGTTTGAGGACCATATGAATGGTCTCCAAGTGGTTTACTAGTCCATTCAAGCTAACCATAAAACATTAGTTTCCTCACCATTTTTTCCTATGAAACTCAAGGTGGCCCCTCGAAATCTCAAACATACTGATCAGTGATAAAAATACCATCATCAAATATTGTATCCATCAAAGATACTTAAAATCAAGACTCAAATCCCAACTACCCCTACAAACTCATGGGTTGATGCGATTAAGTTTTTTTCAAGCACTTACTCAAACCCTCTACCTCAGTCCCAATGATGATCCTAGTCTCCTTTCTACCAAGACACAAGCTATTTTTCAATAGGGTTCCTTGATATCATTTTTTATGAACCATTCTGGTCTACCCATAAATTGAGCACTTGATCTGACACAAGACTTACTTGAGGCATTTCCCCAATTGCCTCAGGTTGGAGACAAGATCTAGAGTATCAAAACATAGTCTTTGGGAATGATTTCACCCATATAATCCAAAACGAGAACATGAATCCCACCCAAAATTTTGACACGACCCATCTATATGTCAAACATCCACACCCACAAATAAATAGGTCAATAAAAATTAAATAACCAAAAAAGTGTAGGCATCATGAATAAATAAAGTAAACTCAAGAATTTGATATAAAGACAAATAACATCACATAAAAAAACCAATATAAGATTGGGTCATCAATAATCATACAATGGCATCCCAAAATAAAATAAAATCAAACAAGAATGACCATCTCCATGTGACCGGTGTCCATGCTTCATATCCCAAACTAACCGTGTCCCAAAACAACCCAACAAGAAAGAAAAAAACCAGGGAATTTAAAAATAAATGATAAGAGATCCATACACTGAATGGTGTGTGTAGGTCATGAGTGAAACCAAAATGCATAGGATCCTACCAAGGATTCTATTCAATTACTTTCAAAAGACATTTAATTTTAAACAGTTTTAAATATAGTTATGAATATTGTTTTTATAGAAAATCACATTAAAATAAAATATCACATCAATAACCATTTTTTATATTGTCCCTTATTTCTTATTTAAATGATAAAAATCACTTTTAAAATTTTATTATTAAACCCTTATATTCATTCAAATAGTCTCATTATATTTTAACATTTAAACCACTTTAGAAATTAAACTTTTGAAAATACTTTGGAAAAATTTTAATAAAGAAAACATAATCTCAAAAATAGATTAAAAAAATACGCCAAATCAAAATTGAAATAAAAATTAACAAGAATTATCACTGATCATGATTCCATATAGGTCATTCGAAGAAGGCGACACAAGGAATGGGAGAACCCAAAATAATTTCATCTAGTGTCATGGGAAAACACTATGTCATTTGGTATGAGTGGTCCTAGACATTACCAAATACATGAGACAAAATTTCAATGTATGTTGTGTCCAAACCCTCAAAATCCATATGATTCTGCTCACGCTATTTTCTTTAGGGGCACAACCCTATCTTGCACAATATCACATTAGGGGATATTAGGTAGTGTCGGGACTGACCCAATGAAACATAAATTTTGACCACTTGACCAGTTCCTTGTGACCCCATGAAATAAAATTTAGGATGGGACAAATAAAAATATTCACATGATCAATATATAATTAGAATATAATTATTGCCTCGCCTTCAATGCCCTTGCATGAAACAGCCCCAACCATGCCACCCATGCCATAAAGATACGAAATATACCCCTTGGTGGTTTGAATCCATATAAAAAGGGTCTTAAGAGGGGCTTACAAACAAGCCTTGTAAAACCATATCAATATTCAAAACGGGCCTTAATATAATAGGTTAAAATTACCAAAACACTATTTATCCTTCAAAACCCCATTTCAAAATAATTTTTTAAAAACGCCTATTTAATATAACATTTAAAGCTATTTCAAACACTAATCTGTTTAATTTTAAATAATTCATGAATCCAAAACCTTATATTCCCCCAATTCATGACCCAAATAGGGTAAAATATCCATAAAACACAAATTTCATTTAAAACAATCCATTAAACCCTTTTTAAAAACACTTGGAATGAAAGAATCATTTAAGAAAAAACCTCCAAAAATCACCCATTATTCCAAGTATAGGATCAATCCAAAATATTTATGAAATCTATTCACCCATCATATATAAGTATAATCCAATAAATTAAACCACTAAAAACACAAATAATAAAATGAAATTAAAATTAATTGAAATTTACAAAAACACCCACCTATATTCAATGACAATCAATCTGGTAGTAATCTATTTCTATGGTGAACACTCCAATGTGTAAATAGACTTCCCTTATAAGCCAAAAAACAAAAACCCCAAACATTAAACCCCCTTAAACCCAAAACCCAACCCTATAATTCCCTATGGTTCATGAGAGAGGAAGAAACCAATGGAGAAAGGGTAAAGGGGAATAATTAAAAAAATAAGGAGGAAGGAGGGTCTCACATTAAGAAATCCATGAGGAAAGAGGTTAAAGGATCTTGGAAACACCAAAAGAGGGAGGAAGTAAACCCCATGTGTGAGACCTTGGGTTTTTCAAATGATAGGGAGAGAAATAGTAGTATAAACCCTTTAAAATTCGAAATGGGTGAAAAGATAAAACCAAAATTTAAATATATGGTCATTCTGTATGATTAAGCTACACATTTTGGTAAAACATGTATTAACCGTCCAGATTCCATTGGATAAGATTTTTAAATTTGTATGGTTTGGCCATATGTATTACCAAATAATGTGTCAATCATAATAATATGAATTTTTAAAACTATAGATCCCTATGCATGGTTCATTCACAGTTCAAATTGGTTTATACTAACTGTATATAAACCATGGACCAACACACTTAGCCAACAATTTACCACGTTATTCCAACTATAACTCAAATGAATTTATCCAAATCATGTGTTTTCCATTCTAGGAAAAAATTTCATATAAAAAATCAACTAGGAAGGACCCATTGTAATATATTATCCATGTTTTCCATTATCTCATAAATCAAAATAGTGAAATATAGGGAAAACATTCTAGAATTTTCAAAATAAGTACCAAAAAATTCCAAAAAACAAAATTATCCAAAAATTAATTAATATTAACATAATTATAGTGAAACATGGTATTACAATGGAATTTTATGGATTCTGTATATTTTAATCATGCTTAGGATAGTTTTGGATATAATTTGAAGGTGTGTTGTATTGATGATGTATTGATGTTGAGGGTGAGAGCATGATGGCTAGTTTGGTTGGATGATAATCCAACTGGGTAAAATTACACTAATTGATGAGTAAGAACTTTAGTGTGGGTATTATAAAATTTTGGGATTCCCTACAGAGTAAAGGAAATAGGATTGGGTGGTGAGATAGTGTATTAGTGGGTGTGGCTAATCTTTTTTAAAATAGTTATCTAGAAGAGGGATGACTAAAATTTTCATGTATAACTATGTGAGGTGAGATGAAAACCACACTAAGCAGGATGATGGACATTAGAAATGTGTTTTGGTAGGTAATATAAAATATAGAAAGCACCAAGGCATATAATTAGACCTTATGAACTATGTTTTTTGGTAGAGGGACCATAAAATTATGGACAAATTAGTTCATGACACCTTAGCATCTCAGGATGGATGAGTTTCATTGAGTTTCATATCGGTTTTGGGGGTGGTGATGAGAGTTGGCTTGGTGTTCGATGTGTAATGAAACTCATGTTTATAGTTTTATCATGTAATATTTTTTGGAGTTCCCATATTTAACAATATGATTCGATCATGAATTGGTTATTACGATAGATTAGATAAATGGTTGAAAAATTAGTGAGACTTTTCATGGACGATAAGTTTTATGGTGGTGAGGTTTTAAAGACTCAAGTCTTTCATGTTTGTCAAAATTCAAAAGAAATATGAATTTTTAATGTTGGATATGGTTTTTTTGTACAATAGTGTTCAGATCTAGATTCGAAGAGTTTGAGCATCTCAAGGAGATGCTTTTGGAAGGGGTTAGAGGCCTAAATTGTGATCTGGGTACTCAGGTGGTTGTTGGGGATAGGATGGGTGGACCTATAACTATATAGATTCTCCTACACTAGGAGCACCACATTGTGGAGCCTATGGTAGTTGAGGTATAAATTCCCAAATCGGAGGGTGTAGAACTAGGGTGAGAAAGAGGATCTTGGGGCTTGACCCTATTGGAAATGGGAAGGAAAAAAGCCTTGTTTCAATGATTATGGGATAGTGGAAAATAGTAAGGGGATCCCTTACATCATGGTGATAGGTGTTTTAGTTTTAAGGCCTTAAGGGCATCTATGGTTATTAGCAGTGGCCAAAATGGAAAGGAAAGGTGAAATATCTCAGTTTCCAACCATAGTGGGAAACAAAGTGGTGGAAACAGTGTCTCTTAAACTATGGTGTGATTCTTATGGATGTTTTAATAGACCATATACAACACCGTACTGTTGTATAAATTGTGGTCTAATAGAGGAGTCATGGTAGAGGGGATCCATGCCTGGGTGAGTGTGTTGCCAAATTATTTTGTGCTCAACTTATCATAGCACCTTGTGTGCTGACTTTTGGAGAATTTGGGATCTAGAAGGCCCATTCTCGGAATTTTGTGTCGCCATGGTTGAGTCCTGGGCAACTGAGGCCATTAGGGTACAAAAATGGGGTCCTCTATCTTGTAGCCTATGTTTTTTGGGAATTTAGGACATTCCATAGGTTTCTCCACACCGTGGATCGCCAAATAATGAGGGTGGATTACAACTATCTAAATTATTAATGAGTGGAGTGTTTATGCAATTGGGTTGAGTGTGCCATGTTTTTATGGGCTCCCTGAGTGTGAACAATAGTGTGGTACATGTCATTGTGCATCTCATGGTGCCCTGTCTAGGAGTGTTAATTTTTTTATTTTCCAATTATTCACTTATTAGGTTTTAAAGGTTGTTAACCTCATTTTCCCTCTCATGAATGGCTGAACATAGAGATTTTCCTCCCTTTTCTTTCTTCTTTTAGCCCCCTCAATTTGTGGTTTTCCCTGGCGATTATTTCGTGTTTAAGGTTAGTTCTATTCCATTCTTCCTCCATTGTCATAATTTTTTATTTCCCTTAATTATTGATAACTTGGTGTGAAAAATCTAGGGTTTGGTGACAATTTCCACTGAATAATGTTAATAGTCATCTGAGATGATGGGTATTTTTCTATCATGGCTAGAGGATAACCTGGAGGGATAATCTCATGTCGTTTCATTTCATTTCATTGAAGGTTCATTGTTAGTGAACTTATTTGAGGTTTTTGATTAAATTATATTAATTTTGTTATTGAATATGTGTCACATGATTGTTCATTGGCCCATGATGGTGTTGGTAGTGTTCTAAAGACCTTTTGCAAGTGGTTGGTCACCATTTGGTGCGATGTGGTTGGTCGGTGAGTTTTAGGAAATTATTCCTAGTTGATTTAAATTGAAATAAATTATAAATTATTAAAATTAAGTTGGATAATTATTTATGAATTATTATAATTAATTATCAGATATCGTGTATTGAGATAGGTTCCCAGGAGTTGAGGACAAATTTGGAAAATATTGGGTGAGAGTTATCAAGTTATGATTAAATGAAATAACTCCATGATTGAGGTAGGTAGTCCTTGTGCATTTCCCATATATTATGCATTCGATATTTTCATGTGATGTGTGGTCTCTCCATTTAGGGGGATCTACCTTCCATTTAAAATTAATTGTTTCTTTAAAATGAAATTCTTGGAAATAAATAAGGTGTTAGGGTCCATATTGGACCCTAGTGCACTGACATGATGACTCGAACACTAATGGTGTGTACCATGATTACCAGAAAAGTACAACATGAAGCAAAGCTCCTGAAGATTTATTAAAAATAAAGACAAGTTACATAAAAGTGGGGAATGGGGTCAAACAAGCATAAATGCCTTCATCCGCCAAACGACAAAACTAGATATCATAGTACAACATATCATTACCATAGTCAGAGTCGCCAGCAGAATCTCACATAGATTGAGACTTGTCACAATTGAGAGTCTTAAGAATATTATCATCCACTTTCCTTGATACCTTAGAAGATGATCTGGTAGATACATTCCTAGAAAGATTAGAGTAATCTTTGTGTGGTCTCCTCTTTGAGAGAACATAGGTGAAACTCTCACCATCAATCATCTTCGTCTTGTTACTTAAAATTGCATCATTGTAAGATGAATGCCCACCACTGTTTGGAATCCGAATAGGGGTACCGACGTTCCCCATTTTATCTTCAGAAACGTTCCCCCATACCTCTGATATTTTAAATGATTGAAAAAACTTTTTGATCTCCTAATGACAGTAAACATGTTGTTGCTCATCATTCTGATAGGAAACATCTACCTGAGAGGACTCATGGATCATATTATCAACTAATGTAACTTTTTCAACCAAATCCACATGGGTATTAGTAGGTCTACTATGATCCCTCTTCGGAGATGTATCCATCAACGACTCTTTTCCTTCCAGGCGAGACACTTGCGAATCAGATTTCCCAACAATCAATACGTCACCCACAATGAGAGATGGTTCTTTAAGTGAAACACCATCATGGGCAGTGGGTTTTGGTAAAGCAGAACCATTCAACTTTGATTTCTTTCGACAAATATTGGCCGGATGACCTCTCATCTCACATTCATCACATGAAACATTCCTCCGACATTGCTCCAGAGAGTTCTCAATAGCCATACATTCATTACAGAAAAGAGGCTTTCTTTCATACTCAACAAAAATTTCAATATTATCAGAGGGAGTAGAAAGGGTTACCTTTTCAACCAAAGGAAAACTAAGGTCAATCTCCACTAGCATCCTGGAAAAGTGGCCAAACAAGACTTCTTGTGTCTCCTTATCAAGACACATAGGAGTCTCAATTGTCGTTGCAATGTCATGCAAAATCTTCAGATGCCAAAGGACCCAATTGAGCCCATGAAGATGAACCCAAACTTAAGAAAAGACATTCCTTGCATGCAAGACATTAAAGTCTAAAGACCGTTTATGTAAATAGAGTCATCCAGGTTTCAACAACAGGGTCCCAATACTCCATACACGAAGCTTAAAGTCATCTGAAGGGAATAGGCCGTGAAAGAAACCTCAGCCAAGAGATAAACATTTCCGGTTAGAAAAACCCCACAAAAACGAGGTTCTCCAAATCAAGTCATCAAGCTTCCTGGGTAGCGCACCTTTAGGTAGGACAATACGTGCAATCAGTAAATTTTTTCCAATTTTCAGTCTTGCAAGCGCAGTAGGATTGGCCTCAACATGATTAGATTAGCCCTTACAGGGAACTCTACCAGAACCTGAATCCTTGTCCAGACCCAATGAGCAGGATCCAGCTTCGGTGCTAAAAAAGATTTCTTAATCACATAAGCAAATGAAAGAGATCAGGAAAGATCACCACAGGACTCCATCCAAGCTTCCTGCAGCGGCGCACCCCTACTGATTTCTCCATCACCACTGCAACATCCTTCCGAGCGGGTGGCATCCGCACGCTCCATGAGTCAGGTTTTAAGACCGCAGAACCAGATTTGGGCGCGTCTTCAGATCTGATGGCGGGATCTGAAACCGAAGTGGGGAGAACCGAGGCATTTATCTTCAAGGTCGTAGAACTCGATTGAAAAAACAGCGCATCCTCAGATCTGATGGAAGGATCTGGAACCGAAGGAGAGGTAGCCGAGACATTCCGCTTCACAAAAACCTTAGGGTTGCAAGCAACATCGGACGGCAGAGGAGGGAACCGCCGACGTAGCACAGACTAGAGGGGGAGGTGAGGAAGGAATCGCCGACGCAGCACCGCTAGGAGGGGAAACACGCTTGAATCCGAAGAAGTGAGGTATCACCATCGCGAAGCAGCAACCCTAGAATTCTCCTTCTGTTCGCCATCTCCTTCCTCGTATGTACCTTGATTATAATGTTATTATTTGAGATGTAAGAACCTTAAGGGTTGAGAAATCAATTATTTTAATGTTTATAGTTACCTGGATAAGTTCCCTTTGTTCCTTGCGTGGATAGTCGTGGATTTATATGATTGGCCTTAGTCGGCCTTTATTTGAACCTTGAGATTCTTTGAGGCCTTCAATATTTTTTATATGAAATTGGGGTGAGTGTTTCACCACCAATGAGATGATTATACTTCGGTTTATAGGCACTGTGTGGGAATCATAGGTTGGATGTGCGAGGAGTGACCTAGGATGAACCAATACTTAATATGGACATTATGTCATCACCCCTTTGATTGATGCCAATGTGGAACACCCCATGTGGCCAGTGACGCCCTAAGGGGATGATGATTATGACAAGGTATGTGATTCCCTCTTAGTTAAATGACGTTTAAGAACATATAAGATTGAGATTGGGGATCTCATGTATGATATCAATGTTATAGTGTGACCTAGGGGGCCCCTGTGAGTGCCTAAAAAATATGTTAACCCCAAAAGAAGGTGTGCATGGGAATGGGTATCAATAATTATGAGTTTCATATTAGAAACTGAATCAATCGGGTAATCATAATATAGATTATTCGGTGATATTAGGTCATGATCTTGAGAGGTTGACCTTGTGATATGAGATTGGTTTGGATGGATGACTAACCCGTGCTTTATTTTATTTTATTTTATTATGATATTACAAGGGGGATGAACTGCCTTCAAGACAATAAAATGAATACCTCAGTTGTTATAGGTGATTAGACCATCTTAGTCTAAATATAATGCCTAGGGATAGTTTCTTTGGAATTTTTCATTGAGCCTCATATTATGGAATGCTTAGGGCCTGTCTTATAGGATCTTGTTGTTGATCCAAATACTATAGAATACTTAGGATGCACTCTTTGGATTTGGATCTTGTGCTTGGTATTGTATCAATTCCTTTGGAATTACCCTTGTATTTTTCCTTTGGGTATACATGGAATACCCATCACATTAGTATTCATCCTCTGAATCTATATGGTTACCTAGGGTCATACCCCTAGGAATTAGTTGTATTCATATTTCTTGAGGAATGACCAATATTTCATCATGTGGGTTTAGTTGTTTAGGAATTATACTATTGGGATTACTTTAGATACTTACAAGGATTTGGTTCTTGTACCTACTACTCTATGGCCCTTGAGCCTAGTACTGGTTGACACAGTTATGTGACATGCCCATAAAAACTTTGGAAATGGGTGAAGTAGATATAGTCAACCTCAGGTGTCATGTTAGAACCTATGGAATGAAAACATTTATTTATTTATTCTTCCAAAAAAATATTCAGTTAAGCATGCAACATGCACACACATTACATTTACTGGTTATATATGGCACCATGTTGGTGGGGATCTTCTGAGTTGTATTCACACCTTTCTCAAGTGGTCATAGCACATGAGTACCTAAGTAGTCTTCACAGTTCAAATATTCAAAGTGTGTATAGGCTCATTATTACATGATTTAATAGGATGACTTAGTCTGGAGTGGATAATTGGAAGAAGTTGTGGCTCTGGGATGATGGTATAACCCAACTCGGTTTTTCCCTTAATTTATTTTGTATATGCAATCAACCAAATGGGTGATTAGTGTTATTGTATGCTGGTATGGTCATGTATATGTATGACTGTATGATTTAGCATTCAGTTATTATTTATGATTCTAGTTTATTGATTCTTCATACTCGGATGGATTTATGTTATGGGTTTCGTTTGATTATTTCTGATACGTTTCACTCAGATATAATGGTATAGTTTCCCCATGGTAACACCCTATACCCAACCTGTTATTCAGTAGCCTCCAACATATAGGGAGGCATTCTAGAGTTCCCAATATCTCTTTATCTTGGAGACCAATCCGTGGTCCAAGTCAGAGGAGTTACATCCTTGAACCTTTAATCAAAGCACCAACTAAAAACAAATAAGGAAATGGCTTTTCTTTATTTTACTATAATAAAATGGCTTTATTAATCCCTGAACAAAGATCAATAGGGTTGGATTAATTCCCCCTAGACTATGTGGATATAATCTTCTTCCTTAAATTGTAGCAATCACACTATTTTCCTTCATCATTTTAATCAACGAGTTGTCATAAACTTGCAGTAACCAGATGGTTACTTCTCCTTCTCTTCAGATTTTATGATATAGGCATCTTAGTTTTAGTATTTTCTCCTTCTTCGACCAAGACAATCATCAATGGGAACAAATTTAGGTCATTTCTTCATCTTTTTCTAAAACACACAAGGATAAACTATTGGAGTAGTGTTGGAAGTATTTTCTTCTCTCTATTAGACTTCACATAGTATTCAAATGATAGAAGTATCAGATCTTCCACTTCCTTTGATATGTTATTTTCTCTACGAATACAATATCAAGAGTCTTCACAACTTTTCTTCTTATTATAATGATATTTTTATATTCATACAATAAAATCATTAATATTACTCAAATATTATTTCCATAACAAATATGTAAGATCCCATTAATCTCAATGGGATCTTAACATTTTTTATCTCATAAAATCTCAATCGTGGTCTTCTTTTAAATCCTCATTAAGAATCAGGTTCTCCTTTCCTCACATGATATTTAACTATCACAATATTATTTTTTACAAAATAGTCCCTTAATTTTGATTCTTTTAAATTCATTATCCATGTAATCATGGATTAATGTAGTTGTGACACGAATCTTTCCCTATGGAGTGTAGATTATAATTTTCAACTTTAATTGCTATTATGTTTAGATTGATTCTTATTGTTAAAGTATTTAGCCCCATTTAATTAGTTTTTAGGTTTTTTTGTTGTTTTTTTGTTTTTGTTATATTTGAATCCTTGATAAATATTATAAAAACATCCTCTAATTTTATTCACTTCATAATTATTCATTCTTAAACTCTCTAAATATTCTAAAGAACTCATCTTTTCATATTTCACAATGCATGTGAAATTCGGTGATCTTATTTACATTTTTCATATTTTGATCACCATCTGATGTATTCATAAGACTTAATAATCCTTACAAATTCTCTTGTGAATATAATCATTTTATACATTTTCCATAAACTAAATGATTTTTGAAAGACTTATTAAGTCACATGAAATCCTTAAAAGTCTTATAGAAATGCTATAGTTTTCACGCCTTTTCCATTTTTTCAATCACATCTGGAATATCATAATACTTTAAAAGTTTAATCATTCTCAATAATTGTATTATGGTTTTAAAATTTTTCATTTCAAGAAAACTAATATGTCTTATGAACTACCTCAAAGACTTTCAGAATACATAGAGTCTTATGAAATTGACTCAAATTCTTACGAAGTTTAAGACATACATTTTTCTTAACACCAGCGACAAAAGTCTTATGAACTACATGAAGTCACATGAAATGTCACTGAAGTCTTATGGGATCTTTGGGGCCAATTGTTTTTGTGTCATCTTAAAGTACCTGAATTCATCATAATAATTCAGACACTATTGGAAACTAGCCCTATACCCACAGTTTTTTCCAAAAGCGTGGGTACAAGGATTATATGGGAACTTATACCCATAGTGTTTCGAAAATCTTGGCTATAGGTTTATTTTTTAAAGACCTACACCTATGGATTTTCTCAAAACCATGGGTAAATGATTTTATTCCAAGTCCTATACCAACTATTTTGGAAAAATCGTGGGTATAGGGTTTTTTTCTGGAGACCTATACCCATGGTTTTCTAAAAACATGGGTATAGCTTTCCCACGTTATGGA
Source organism: Viscum album (assembly GCA_963277665.1). Classification (NCBI taxonomy): domain Eukaryota; kingdom Viridiplantae; phylum Streptophyta; class Magnoliopsida; order Santalales; family Viscaceae; genus Viscum; species Viscum album. Next base: position 1,541,810,990 of record OY728153.1, on the reverse strand, counting down.
GGGAAAAAAATTCCATGGGGAAAAAATATTTTTCAGGAACACCTATACCCATAGTTTCTGACCTATACCCATGGCTTGGATTAATATATATGAGTGAATATATATTTATATTCCAATAAACTATAATGGGATAGTGGTTAGGTTCTGGAATCATAAACAGGTGGTCTAGGGATCGAATCATGTGGCTACTTATTTTCGAAAATCTATACCCACAGTTTTAAAATCATGGGTATAGGTTTAGTGACAAGATGGAATACACCTATTAACATAGTTTCTAAACCATTGTTATGGGTTTTTCAAACCATGGGTATAGCTCAAGGATACACCAATGCCTCGGTTTCCCATGGTTCCTTGAAACCGTGGGTATAGGGAAAATTTCCACTAGTGAAAATTACCTCAACTTAACTATAGACCTTATTAAACAATTCAAATCACATTGTAAAGCCTTAAAATCACCTTCAATTAATATCAGATATAATTCTAATGAAATTTAAACTTCTAAATATTTCATATAATATTTCAATAAATTTACACTACCTCAACTCCACTTCTACAAGTTAATCCAAGTGTAAATTGTAGTAATCACTACCTATAATAATCATGTGGATAGATCTTATTGGATAGATTTCTCAACTTATTCAAATAGATAACCAACATTCTATACACTCTATAAAAATAAACTAAAAATTTAACATATTAAAACTAACTTGAACCATATATATATATATATATATATATATATATGAAATATCAAACAATATCATTTCAAATGATATTTTCCAAGTGAATGGATCTTGAAGAATGTACAATGGAATTACCCACTTCAACTAATCAAATCTCATTAAAATAATTCTATACATGAACTCCAATCAGATTCATTATCCTTTGTCATATGAAAAATGTCAATAACTCTTCATTCTATTCCTTTAACCCACAAAAGGTGGTAGAAAAACCCAATTTAATTTTCCATGTGAGGAATGGTTTCACCTTGGTTTATTCATGCAACTCTAGGCTATAAGATATGCACAATTCTAATTTCATATAATCTAATCAATATAGAGTATGTACATAACCTTGAATTGGGACTTCAATCTTCTCCTTATTAACATGCTTTGTAACTACACTCTTCATCTAATTATCTCTTCCTATTCATATATTAATATAATGCACATATACCTTAATCTCACTTGAAACATATTATTAAAAAATATAGTACATTGAAAGATAGTTTCAACAATCTACACTATGTATTTTTTATCAAAACCAATATGTAGAAAATGAATGTCAATATGCTCTTTATTCTTCTCTCAAAATTTTCTCTCATCCTTTTTATTTTATTTTCCTTTTTATTCTCTACTCCTAATTGAAAATGAATAGAATGGTATTAAGATAGGAAGGTAAAAATTCAATCTTGTCGGTGTGTTATAAATTATTCCACTCTAAGTCTATGTGATCTATTCTTAGTGTAGAAAACAAGAGGTTTTAAACTAGATAATAATTTTGTCCATTAAAAAATTAAAATATTTTACCATTTATACCATTTGTCAATTTTATTCCTTAAGGGATGTATAAACATATTTTAAACTAAACCAATTAAAACGAATTAATATATGGATCTTTTTTATAATTATTACCTCAAATTCCTTCAATCATCTCAACACATAGATTAACACATTCAAAACATGTCTAGTAGGTTTTTGCTTCTGAAACTATCTCTAAAACTCCTCTAATTTCATAATTTTCTTTTCATTGATTAAATTGGTTTCACACCCTTAATACCAGAATTGATTCTGGTAATATAAGGATAATAGATTTAGCATAAATACCTTTTTAATTAACGGTTTTCAATCACCATCCAAAACTACTTGATTTTTATGGAATATAACTCTCACAACTTTTTTAGTTTCTCCCCTAGGGGAAAATCTCTAGCTTCACTTAATCAAGGTAGATATTTTCATTATATATTATTATAAATACCAATTATAGTGATCACATCCACTATGGAGGATTCTTCAAAATGTTTTCATGTTTTGAAAACTTTTTCATCTTCATCAAGGTTAATCATTTTTATCAAGTAGGTTTCAAGTTACCAACTATTATGCCATTTCAAGATAGTGTCTCTTCCAAAGTGTTGTCCTATGTTGAGAGCACCCATATTTACTTAGTAATTCCCTTTAGGGATAGCATCAAATTCTATTCTCTATTAAGAAATAACACAAATACAACACAATATATAAAGTAATATGGTGGAACTCTTTTTCTCATTAATGAGAGCCAGAATGTTGAGATTTTCTTCACAATATGGATAATTCTATCTTTTTAGATCCATGTTCAAGTAAACTCTTAATGATATCTATATTTTCATCCACATCAGTAATATTATTAGGAAGCATGGTTTTTTGTTTTCTCAAAAATTCCATTATTCAGTATCTTCTTCTTAAGATGATCCATTAATGCACATGTATTTTCTGATACAATATTAAATTTCATTATAATATATACTTATAAAGGTATTATTTTAAAAAAACCTTTAATTTTTTCCCAACCTACTTGAATCTCCCCCACAACACCTCATGAGATCCCTAATTATCATTCATTGACAACTTCTCATGGGATTCATGTTCATCCTCATGTGTAATTATTTGTTTTACTTTAGAAATTTACTTTTTTATACTTTCTATATCTTCTTTTCCATTAAAAAATATTTTGTGTAAATGATCATAGATTCTTTTGGAATATTTGCATCCTTCTTGGTTTTTCCACATGGATTCCTAGAAACATTATTCACCAAATGAGTCCCCTTGTTTTTCTCTTGGATATATTTCCTTTCTTTCCCTAGATTTATTCCACTAGTACTCACACATATAGATATTTTTCAAAAGTATATGGTGTGTAATATTATTCCAACAAAGAATCAGATTCTATACTATGGAGAACCCTTCATCTTAGAGTTCTTGGCTATACTTTTCTCAACCAATTTCAATTTTTTTATAACCCAAGAATAAAATTGCTTCCTCCAATGATCTTTTCTTATCAAGTGGTTTTGAAACATCCCATGATGATTTGGATAATAATAATTCACTTCTATTACCACATTTATTATACGTTCCATACAGATTCATTAAATTTTCAAATCCATTTATAATAAAAATAAATTTACCTTTAATTTTTTGTATTATAATACTCTAATAATCCCCCCAAGATATGACTTCCTTTTCTTATTGGAATGGATTTACAGTACCATAATTCTATATCTATGTGCCCAAATCTTTCATTAAACCAAAAGTTTCGAACAAACTTTGTTTTACACTTTTGAGAAACATCACAACTAGAATTAAAACCTTGTTTTTCTTTTTCAATTTTATTCACTAATTGGGCTTCTTTAGGGGACAATTTTTTATTATAATTGATTACAACCACCACAAGTGTAGTGGTGAGTTCCTCATTATTCTTATTTATCTTGATTTTTATTGATTTTTATTTTAAACCTACATTATAATTAAAAGCATAATTAGCACAAATAATGTTTCTTGATATGGATGGTACTTTTTTCTTTAAGGATATTAAGGATTTATCATTCGATGATCTAAAGATATCATTACCACTAGAAAGAGGACTTTTATCACAATAATCATCCTTGTAATTTTGTGTCATAAAAGATATATTTTCTTATTGGTGATAATACAAAGTTTGAACTATTATTTAATTTGATAGTTTCAACATAATCTTAATAAATATAATATTGATAATGTTGTTATCATCCTCTAAAGATTTAATTTTTCTTTAATAATCTTTTTTTTATCTTCACAGCATGCTCCTTATGAATTCAAATCTTCTCCAACATTATATTTCTAGGTTTCTAAAACATGTTAGATTTAATATTTAGTTGGACATATTTGTCATCAATGATATTCTTTTTATTTGTTTCCAATGCATGGAACAACTAAAAAATCGATTCAATTGAATCTCATTTCTTAAGGATTGCTTTAATCCAATAATTTCTAGTTTATAGAATCTTTATTCATGATAAAAAAATCACTCTTGGAATTCCATTTCCTGGTAAGATTAATGCCCAACATCACCTTTTATGTTAATTATTTTTTTATTTTCTTATATTTATATTCAAGGATAGAGATATCCTTTTTAAAGATTCAAATATAGCCATAAACATAGGTGATTATATATTTTTTACAATTATACAGAATTTCTTTTAATGTTGGTATTTAATTATCTTATGAATCATAAAATATGTTGTTTTTTACCACTTGTTCTTGGAACATATGTAAGTTAATTTTAGCTAAAAATATTAGTTACCCCATATTCATAAAAAACTATGATTTGAACCTTATGAGGAAGAAATATTTTCTATCTCCATGGTACTTGATGTAGCTATCACGTCTTCTTTAATTCTTGATCTGTCATCATTGAGGTTAGAGAACTGGGAGACTAATTATCTATCCACTATACATAATAGGTATATCCTCTTCAACTTTATCATATTCTTTCTCTTTAAATTATTTATAGTCTTATAAGATATTGAATTTTTTTTTATTTAAAACTTATTCTCAATTTATGCACTTCGTAATTAATTTTGAAAGTTAAATTCAAATATTTGAAGAAAAAAATATAAAATTTTGAAACTTCTAAGAATATAATTTGTGGTGTAACTAAAACTCAAATACTAATTTTTTGGATCACTATGGGGTATTACATACACTAAAAGGGAGTGAATCAGTGTATCATCTCCAATATGGATGACTATGTCCCTAATATATGTTAGTTGTTATCCCACTCACATATGGATTCTTTATTATTATTAAAATTTTCTCAAGAAAGGGTATGGACTTGAACCTATAATCTTATCACTGACCAAGTATAAATAAATCATTTACTTTCTATTCTTTAAGTAAATAACATAGTCTTGAACCTCCTTGAATAAAGATAAAAAAAATTTGGATCAATTCTCCCTTGGACTATGTGGATTTGATCTTGTTCCTCAAATCATAGCAATAACACTAGTAACCTTGATCACCACAATCAATGGGTTTTTACAAACTTCTGACAATTAGATATTTTCCTCATATTTTCTTTATAAATTATGATATAGGATATCATTGCCCAGTATTTTCTTCTTATTTTTAATATATAATTATAATCAATAACAAGGTTTGTGTATTTCCTCTTCTTCTTATTTTTTAACTCATAAGGATGAATGCTTATAGAAATGTTGGAAATATTTTATTATTTATCTTTGACTTCACAAAATAATAAAATGATAGAAGAATCAGATCTTCCACTTTCTTCAATAAACTATTTTCTCTAAGAATATCATATTGGGAGTGGTCAAATTTCTTTCCTTTCTTATCCTACTATATTTATATTTATATAATAATATCATGAATATTATCCAAATATTATTTCAATAACTAATATGGAAACTCACTTTAATTTTGGTAGGAACTTCTTATTTTGGATCTCATAAAATATTTTTCAAAGTTTTCCTTTAAATCCTCCTAAAGACTATGGTTTTTCTTTCCTCTCATGATATTTGAATATCAAAGTCTTATTTTCCTCCCAAAAATATTCTATTTTTTTTAATAATACATTCTTCATCCATATATATAGGCTCCATACAATTTTTACTTTCCAATTTCCTTACTGAGTAGTGGTTCTAATATTCCAGCTTGAATCAAAATTATTTTTATATTAATTATGATATATAAATCCATGAAGAAAAAAAAATGCAATACCATCTGATTTTCTTCATTTAATAATTATTCATTATGAAACTCACTATATTTTCCTAAGAACTCATCATTAAATAATACACAAAGAATAAAAAATTTAGTAATCTTCTTTTGCTTTGTTATATTTCATAAATCATAATATGTTTCCATAAGGCTTAATAATTTTTAGTAAGATCCTTTTTAATCCATGACTTTCCATATTTACTATCCATGAATTTATTTTCATAATACTCACTATGTTATGAAATCCTTGAATTCTATACAAAAATCCTACATCTTTTATTCCTTTTCCTTTTTTAAACCACATTTGGAATATTGTTTGACATTAAAAGTTTTACAGTTCTCAATAAAAGTATTATAGTTATAGACTTTTTAATTTTATAAAAACCAAAATGTATTACAAACTATCTAAAATTATTATAGAATTTGGTTTTTATGAAATTGAATGAATGTTTATGAAGTTCAAGACTTGAACATTTTTCTCAAATCCATCCACCATATTTTTATAAACAATATGAATTCATATCTACTTTCATTAAAGTCTTATGATATCTCCAAGACTTATCCAAAATTATGTTACAACTCCAAATTCTAAAATTATTTATATTAGTTCAGAGAAACTTTGCCACAAACCAAGATGGGGTTCCATATGACCCAACCAATGAAAAGCCTCGAAGGGTGTTTCTGATCCCCATGGGTTCAAAACTAGTGGCTAGGTATCGACATTACACCTTTGGGAATGATTTATTCCATAAAATTAACCATGAATAAACATAAGAATAAATCATCACATAAAGAACCATAACCATATCAAAAATATAGAAAACACATTCAAGATAAACATTTTAAAATTTTAACCAAAAACCAAAGTACCAATATGGAAAAGAAACCAACTAGACCACAACCCAAATTCTCTATACAATAAGAGGATTACATAACCCATTCCACTTCCACTAACACTAGCAAGAAGAATAAATTAGAAACTAGATCGACCACCACCATAGAAGAACATCTTTCCTTTACTTGAGTAAAACATAACAAGATCTACATACACCCAAGGGTGTATATAGGTTATAAGCCAATTACCAATAGGATTACACCCAAAAATAAGGATTCTATGCCATAAAATTAGAATATAAATTAACAAGAATGTTTTTAGAATTAAATTGGAAATGATTTAAAGGAAACATTTTTAAGGAAAATAATTCCAAAAGAAACATGATTTACAATAAGAATGAAAGCAATGTCCATTTTATGCTGACAGAGAGCACCAGAGCACAAGAGATCACCATGGGTAATACCTAATGGACCTAGCACAAGTGAGACCCTAGGAACCTCACATCTTAGTGATAATGTATATAAACCGTGGCCCACAATGTTCTCATGCCACTAGGGAGGAATATATCCACATTTCTAGTAGTATCCAATCATCATCATAGTTTAGTTAGTGTTGTATCATCAATCCTTCTAGAAGAAATTGGGCATCGGCTCTACCGATCCAACTAGCATACTAATCATATTCCACCCACCTAGTTACCTAGGATTCCCTTTTTGTGCTCAATTTCCATTTCACACATCACATAGATCACCAATTCTACATACATATACCAAATAATATGAATATACATGAGAAACAACCACTTTCATAGAAAAAACACCTTTCAAATCCATATGCACACAAAATCCATTTGGAAACACATTTCACGTCACTTACATAATTTATAGAACATATTTAATAATTAAAACAAGGAATTATAGATCAAACACAACCAATTTCTTTTATAAAACCATATTTCAGCACATACACACCTCAAATCCTTTTGAAAACACATTTCTAACCTTTAACACATTCAATGAAAAAATTGATCAAACCAAAATCATATAATAATCTAAATCATGGAACAACCTACCTCATGTTTGGAACCATCCAGAATCTGGTGGAATTCCACAATCTCACCACAATAGGATCCTATAAAGGTATTATTTAACCATAAACACCAATATTAAACCCAAGGAACCATGAATCATCCCATTTTAAGGAATCCCACCCACCAAAAAATAAGAACTCAAATAGGGAGGAAAAAGAGGGAAGAAACCAAGGGAGAAGGGATGTACATGACGATTCTTGAAGTTAAAAATATAAATCCACCCAAAACATGAAGGTACAAGGGATTAAGAAGAGGAGAGAGAGGTGCCTCGCATTGAAATCCAAAATGGGAGGTGAAATGAATGGAATTGGGGATAAATTGAGGGAGGTAATAAATTTTATATTCACTATTTAATGACCTATACAACTGGCATGGTTTTCTAAAAAATTTGGTAATCATGTGTCCCACTCTATCAAAGAGAAATGAGGTTGCACAATATTTTGGGGGAGGGTACATGCCTATAAGCCAGGTCGTGTATCCTGAACGATTCTATTTTCTAGGGTGCATGGTTTCTTCTGGGTTAGAAAATGGTTTCCCCTAACCGTTCATCAACTGTATGCCACCTACAGTAGGTTTTAAAAACACATTTTTCAGTAAAAACTCCCAGGAAAACAAAGTATCCAAGATTACACCAAAATAAAAAAGAAAAATTCCTCAAAATAAAATCAAATATGTGACAATTCTACCCAGTTTGAAGACTTTCCACACATGAATTTTAAACTCAAATTATAATTAGAGAAAAAAATAGATACTGCTATTCAACCCAAGATTTCTGCTCTTGTGTCTCATGCTCATCATTACCATGATTCCCAAGAACTCAAACCAATGTTATGGAATTTCCCCAAAGAATATTCTCTTGCGAATCCACAATTAATATAGGTATCTCAAACATAGAAAATCATATTCCAACTCCAAATCTTCCTAGTTCAACACATGATACAGATATGGATTATACTTCTTTATCTTTGAGACATTGAACACATCATCAATCTATGTAAACTGGGATGAAAAAGCTAACATGTATGCCACCTTATCGACACTCTTAGAAATATTCAATGGTATGACATACCTTGGTGTTATCTTTCCTTAAAAAAAATGGTGACCTAATTAAGGTGCCACTTTCAGAAACACCCAGTCACCCATAGAGAATTTTAAGGCTCAATGCCTCATATTAGTATAAGAGTTGTGGTAGATCTTCACTATCAACAAACTGTGATTAATCCACCAGATCTTATTGGATGTTTTTGACACAAGTATTAGTCTCAAAAATGAGTTCTCACCCACCTCTACCCATCATAAATGAGATTGATGGGTCTGAACATATAACACCTCAACAGGTTCCATTTTTATTGAGGATTGGTAACTATTTTTATATGAAAACTCAACCAACCACAAATGGTTATCCCAAAAGAATCCAAAATCCATCACACATTCTTGGAGCATGTCTCCTAATATCTAATTTACCCACTTTGTTTGACCATCCATTTAAGGATGGTATTTCGTACTCAACTTGACATATGAAACCATTACCTTAAGAAGGAATTCCCAAAACCATGAGGTAAAACAAGGGTCCCTTTCTGAAATTATCGCTGACAACACACCATGAAGATTTAATATTTCATGAACATAAAATCATCCCAATTCATTCAATTTGGTTGAATATATTATCGGAATGAAATGGGATGATTTGTTTATACTGTCAATCACTTCCCAAATCACATTCCATACCCAGTGTGTAAGAGGTAATCCAATAATAAAATCCAAATTGACCTCGTCCCACTTCAAGCTAGAAATAGGGAATAGATAAATAAATATAGAGGTTAATTGGTTCTATTATCTAACCTGCGGAAAATTATAACCCCTAGATACAAAGTTAGTTATGTCCCGTCTCATACCCAGCCACCAGAATTGACAATGCACATCATAAAACATCTTGGTGTTACCAGGATGGATGGTCTACTAAGAATGGTGTCTATCCTATATCACCACCATCCTCAATGATAGTGGCACTATGAGGAAACCTTGGAAACACACAACTCCCTCAGCTAACAAAGACCATTCACAAGGCACCTCTCCACAATTTAATAACAACATATAATGTTGGTAAAACTCATCACTCAGTTGTTCCTTCAGAATAAAATTCAGGAGGGAAGGTGTCAACTAAAAACTGACCAATAATGCACCTCTACTATACTCCTTGGTCTCCAAATGAAACTCGGCAAAAAACACCATCAAATTCTACCCATCACTAGACTCTTCCAATGATTTCACTGGAAATTTCCTACTAAAATCATTTTTTACCACATTACCTTTACCTGGGGTTTATAAGATATCAAATTAGGACCCTTGAAGGTACTCCACCCATTTATTTTGCATCAAATTCAAATATTTCTAGGAGAAAATTTAGTCCAAACACTTATTATCAAAATAGACCACAAACTTATCCCTGAAGAGATAATTATGCCACATATTCAAGGCATGCATCATTGCTGCTAACTCCAAGTTAGGGGTTGGGTAATTGTTTTCATGTGTTCGGAGTTAGTGAGAACCATATTCCACTAAATGGTCATCCTTCATCAACACACACCCAAGACCGATGCCCAAAGAATCATAGTAGAAAACATGTCATTTTCTAGATTCTGGTAAGAGCAAAATGAGGTTTGTGGTCAACCACCACATAGGCTCCTTGAAATACACCTGGAATTATGATCTCTATTCAAACGTTATGGTTTTTTGGGTACACACCATCATGGGAAAATAAATATGAGAGAAGTCTATAACAAACAACCTATAATACCCTACCAAACCCAAAAATATCCTGATCTCAAAAAAAATATTTGGATATTCCCATGAAATAACACCAAGGATCTTCTCAGGGTCCAGTGAAACCCATCCTTTTGAGATCACATGTCCCATAAACTTCACCTCCTTGATACAAGAGGTTCACTTGGAAAACATTGTATATAGGGTATGATCTTGAAGGATTCTTATAACAATTATCAAGTGCTTCTCATTCCCCTCCCCTATCTAAGAGTAAACTATGAGGGAATCCCTAAATACCATAATGAATGAGATAAGATAATGGTGGAACACTCGGTTTACGAGCACCATAAATTCCACTGCAAAATTCATCAACATGAAAGGTACGAATAAATACTCAAAATGGTCCTATATTCTTTGGAAAATTGTTTTCAGATATCCGCTTCTCTAAATTTGACCTTGTGATACCCAAAATGACAATCAATCATGGATATCCACCTTTTCCCATAAAATAATTTAAAATTCCATCAATATGGGGAATAGGGTATTTGTTCTTGATCATCGCCTTATTTAGATTTTGATAATAGATTCAAAAATGGAGAGATCCATCAACCTTATTCACAAATAGAACTGGGGAGGCCCAAGGTGATACACTTGGGAAAATTAATCCTTTGGATTCCAAATCATCTAGTTATATATTTAATTCCCTCAACTAAAAAGGGATTATATGGTATGAGAGAAGAGATGTTGACCCTATTCCTAGTGCAAAATAAATGGTGAACTCCTCATCTTGTTCTGGATACACACTTAAGAAGTCATCTAGAAACACCTATGGGAACTCATACACTATAGGAGGTAATCTACCCTCAATGCCTCTATCACCATACTCCAACATGAGTGATGATATCTGGAAAACAAGATAACCGAACACTAGATGTGATGGTCTAGCACATCCTGACCAAGGATCCAATTCACCTTGGAAAACCTAGGTACATCCATCATGTTCCATGAAACTCACTTGAAATTGATAACAATCAATGTTACCTTAAAACCACACCATAAAATTTATACTCAGAATCACATCATAGAGGACCATTTCCAAAAATAGGAAATCTCATTCTCATTCGACCCCTGACATGGTGAGGGCACAAGACGAACACCTGAAACCCTACTCTTGCTTCTTACCAAGTGGTGTCAAAAGATTCATTTCATACAACATAACATCAAATGAAAATTTAAACACATCCACTAGGTGGGTATAAATAAAAGAAACAGATGCACAAATGTCAAACCAAGAAACAACTATAGATGATATAATAAGAACAATACCTCAAACTATCACAGTTTGAACATAAGATTCCACTGGTGCCTAATCTAGAGCATAAAGATGACACATCTCTACCTAAGATTGAGAACAACCATTGGCCTATAAATCTACCTTAAACTAAATTTGATGATAAAAATATCCATCCCTACCACCAAGACCAACAAACTGTGAACCCACTATCCTAGATGGTTTTGGCTGAGCTGACATCCCTTTGAAGGCCACAGAACCTGCTCCACCCAGATATGGGAGAATAGATCTACAAAACCAATACAAATTTCCTATATTTCCACACTAATGGAAAGGTCTAAGTGGGGATGAACATGAAGACTGCATATTCCCCACTTTCCCACATTGATGGAATGGGACTGATCAGGTGTCTGAATCCATAGAAGAAGAAGGACATGAGGGATGGCCGGAACTACCACCTCCATTATTATTTTACCTATCTCACTTATTGTTCTTCTCATATGAACTAACACTTCCCTAGACCAATAATGACACTAATCTAGAGAACCATACATTCCACTATGATCAATCTCCACCATCAAATCATGATTAACCACCTCAGCATAAGTCTTCAACATAAACAAAAAGACCTGGGATCAAATATCTTGTCACAAACCAATCTAAAACCATTGATCCATATACTTCTCATTAAATACTACCTATAGAGAAAACCAAGCTAATTCTGTGAAGTGGTTATCATAATACATTAGGATTTGATCCCCCAGGTTGAGATCCAAGAACTATTTGGTTTTGGAGAAGGCCTAGGTCTTAGGGAAATACTTCTCATTGAAGATGATCTTGAATCCTTACAACCCATTTGTTTGTGCTTTCCATCTTAAACCACTGATTCCCACCACCTCATACTAGGACCTTCAAACAATAATGATGTTAATTTCACCTTTACCGCCTTAGGAGTGTCAAGAAACCCAAACATACTCTTGATCATTTCAAGACAATCCTCATCTTCCTGGGGATCCTTACTGCCCTAGAAGGTAGGAGGCCTATTCTTGAAGAACTCCTAAGTTTTGTCCTTTATAGGACCTAGTTCATCTTCCCCAATATGAGTAGTCCCATATCCCACTCCCTAAACCAAGGCTTGGATAACTCAAATAATGGCTTCCACTAGTCTCTGATCAAATGGTGAGGGAGAAATCTCTCGGGCCTCTTCCCATGATTTCACAGGAAGTCGCCAGGGAGGCATCTTGCAACATTAAGAAACAACAACGAATAAAATTGTTCAATACACCATTCTGAAAAATTTCCAATAACAATGAAAAATCCAAAACACATACATAAATCAAAACAAAACCATATCCAACACAATAGTAAATAAAACCAATTCACCCTCGGTTGATGTCCATATATAGACCATATCTTGTATGTCTCACCTTGAGGAGAATTAAAACCTAATCCCAACATTACATGGAGTCTCAAGGCCTATTACAAGGTGTGTTGGCCAGAAACCCCACTCGTAACCAAAACTTCACCCCCCAACAATCCTAACTCCAGCCTATCTAGATCCTCCCAAATATCATGACCCAAAAAAAGGGATAAAAGTTTCTCTGATACCATTTTGTGATGAACTAATCTAGGGTGTTATCCAACCCAACCTATGACATGTCTCTAGGGGTGTTCTCGATTCCCACGAGCTAGAAACTAAGTCCTGAGTATCGATATTACACCCGTGGGGATGATTTCATCCATAAAATTAGCCATTAACTACCACAAGAATAAAACATCACATGAGGAACCATAACCTTATCCAAAATAGATACAACACTTCAATATAAAATTTTTACAATTTTAACAAAAAACCAAATTACTGATACGGAAAGGAAACCAGGAAGACCACAACCCAAATTCTCTATACAATAAGAGGGATAACTCCCCTCCACCAACACCTGTAAGAAGAAGGAACTAGAATTTGGATCCACCATCACCACTACATAACATCTTCCCTTTACCTGAGTCAAACATAACAAGATTTACATACACCCAAGGGTGTATATAGGGTGTGATCCAAAACCTAGTGGCATGCCACCCAAATATATTTATTACATACCATAACTTTATAATACTAATTATCATGAAAATATTTAGAAATAAATTGGAAATGATTTAAAGGAAACATTTTTAAGGAAAAATTTTAAGGTAAATTTTTTCAAAAGAAACATTATTTATAATAAAAATGAAATTAAGGTCCACCGTATATCTATGTTGAGCACCACATCACAAGAGAGCACCATGATTAATCCCTAAAGTCACTATCACTAGTGGGACCCTTATAACCTCTTATCTCAATGATAATGGTATAGCAACCGTGACCTGTAGTACCCTCGTGCATGATCCATAAGAGAGGAATCTATTTGTGGTTCTAGTGTTTTCCAATCATCGTCATTGTTTAGTTAGTTTTTTAGAAGGAATCCTACTGAAATAAACTGATCCTTGGCCCCACCAATCCAACTATCATACTAGTCCTTGTCTACCCACATATATACCTAGGATTCCCTTTTTTGTAATCCATTTCCATTTCACATGTCACATAGATCACCACTTTAATATACACAAACCAAAAAATATGAATACACATGAGAACCATCTATTTCATAGGAAAAAACCCATTTCCAATCAATATTCACACCAAATCCATTTGGAAACACATCTCACACTACTTACATAATTTATTGAAGACATTTAAAAAGTGAAATTAGGAAGTACACATGAAACACAACCAATTTCTATTAGAAAATCCTCTTTCAGAACATACACACCTCAAATCCTTTTTAAAATACATTTTAATCCTTTTACAAAATCCATAGATTTCATTCAAGGAACAGAGAAAGTATACCAAAATCATCTAATAAAGATAAAGCATAGAACCTCCTACCTCAAGTTTGGAAACTTCCAGAAACCAATAGAAAACAACAACTACACCACAAGAGGATCCTATAAAGGAAATATCGAACCAAAAATACCAAGATTAAACCCAATTAACCATGAATCAACATATTTTAGGGAATACCACTAGTTGGAAAAGAATAACTCAAAGAGGGAGAAATAAGTACCCTAGTAAAGGGAAGAAACCAAGGGAGAAGGGACTTAAATGATGATTATTGAAGATCCAAAGCCAAATCCACCCAAAAAATTGAATTTTCAAGGGAGAAATAAGAGTTGGAGAGGATACTAGGGATGAAAAACCCTAATCGGAGGATATATAGGTGGAATTTTGGTTAAATCGAGGGAGGGAAGAAAGATAATTTTCACATTTTTAATAACCTATAGGGGATGCATGGTTTTGATGCACGATTTTCTAAACCTTGTAGAAAATGTATGTCCCTCTCTATCCATGAGAAATGAGGCAGCATGGTTTTATAAGGAGGGCTCATGCCTGTGTGGTGGGTTCTTCAGCCTAGACAGTGCCACTTTCCAGGATGCATGGTTTCTTCTAGGTAGTCGTAGGGTTTCCCCTAACTGTGCATTAACTGCGTGCCACATTTTTTAAGGTCCAAAACTCTATTTTTCAGGAAAAAACTCATTGGAAAAGTATGAAACCAAGATGATACCAAAATAAATCATAAAAATACCTCAAAATAAAAATCATAGATGTGACATACTTCAATTCATCTACATACCTTATTTAACACATAAAATCAATTTAGAATTCCTTCAAATTATCATTAATTAATATTATAGATAATTCCAATAAAATTTAATATTATAATTATTCTTTATAATATCTCAATGAACTTACACAACTGTAACACAACTTATCCATCTTAATCTTTGTTTAAATTTATAGTATGTAGCACTTATAATAATCATCAGGCTAGATCTTCTCATCTGAATTTCTCATATATATATAATATATCAAGCTTGAACTACACTATATTGAACTTAAATTGAAATTCCACATATTATAATTTTCATGAAATAAATATATTTATATATATGAAACACTAAGAAGAGATATATTCAAACCATTTTCCCATGTAGATAGATTACCAAGTTTATCCAATGGTAGTACCTACTTCAACCTATCAAATATTCTCAATAGATTTTGTACATGAACTCTAAGATATTTACTCATAATTTTACATATGAATAATGGTAGAAAATATTCATTATATTCCTTTTCTATATAAACATTGGGGGAATAAGCCAATTTACTTTTCCATATTAGAAATGGAATGACCTTGGCTTCATCTTCTAAGCCCATGCTACACAATATTCACAAATCAGATATACTTGAACATTCCCAATTCAATGAATATCGATAACCTAGTTTACAAAATTCAATATTTTCCTTTTCAAAATTCATGGGAACTACACTATTCATCCAATATATTCTTCATATTTACATATTGTCAACATGAATATACACCTTTATCTTACTTGAAACGTATTGATAAAAATACAACACACCAAAAAGATGATTCCATATAGTGTTTAAATGTAAAATATCTATATATATATATATATATATTAAATATTATATTTAATAATAAAAATAAAATCTATTCATATTATTGATAAATAAAATAAATTATTTAATATTATATTCAAAATCACCCCTCTCCGTCACATATAAATACAAACATTCTCCACCAATTTCTCCTCACCAAAGAAACTTATTTATTCGAAAAAATATCTACCCATTTATATCCCTAACTCCATATCCATATTTTTTAAGACTTGGTCAAATCAAAAATACCCTCCTCTAAATGTTTAAATTTCATTCTAAATGAGTTTTCACCTCTAATGATTTTTAAGGATTTATTTTTTAAACATCTCCCTGAGTCTTCTTATGTTTTTTTCTTCACTATTATTTTCCTCTTCATGGATTAAAATATTTTATTTATTTCATATCCTAAACATTGAACAACTAATAGTATATACTCCATTCTTATATTGTGTACCAAAAATTGAATTTATTGGTATATTCTTTATTACATTATTATGCAACCCATTATATTTCTAGAGTTTTTTCATATTTCTTCTTGATGAATGATTTATTTTCAATGTTCAACAGAATTGAAAAGCATATTATGATGTGATAGGTGGTCTTGAAATTACACCCCCAAATCTTTAGGTAATTTGTACATCTTATTATATACAATGTATGTTTTGTGAGTAGTTAGTCTAGAACGTTATGTTATGGTATCATGGAATTGATCCTTGATTTATGTTCATGATAGAATGTCTTATATTTTTACAAGAATATTAAGATTCACATGATTATTATATTCCCATAATTTCATTACTCCTATCTAATGTTCCTATGTAATTATTTATAATCCTCCATTTTTATGATCCTAAGTTATACTTATTGACAATTATATATCATCCTCATGTTTATCAAAAACTTATTGGTTTTTTAGGTCACCCTTTATTTATGATATTAATGTATCTCATACATTAATAATATTACTTGATATCTAGGGGTATATTATGAAGATAAGAAATAAATATTAGAGTTTCATTCTAAAAATGAATTATTCTATAGTTATTATTTTAAATATACAAGCCCTTTACATTTCATGGTGTGATTTATTTCAAGTTTTTTCTATGAAACATGATGTAATATTATGGTTAAGAGATAATTGTCATTATAGTGTTTATCATATTAAGGTCTAGAATGTTTTTGGCATAATTTTAGTAAACATTGTAGAAATATGTTATAAATAACCTTGATTAAGACATACAAAATAATATGTTATCTTATAAAAGTAATTTTTTGTTATTCTTTCTAATTTCATATTTTTTCTTTCAATTTATTATGAATTATAGTATTGTTATCAATATGTTTTTTTATTTTTTATGTGTCTATAATTTAGATGAACCATGTATCTAATAAATGTGATGAGAAATTTAAGGATTTTCAAAATGATATAAATAATATAATGGGAGAAGGAGTCAAAAAAATTATAGTGGTACATGAATAATTGTATAAAGCTATAAATAATAATTTAAATCATACAGAGGACTCAACTTATCCAATAAAGGATCACATTTTGGTTGATCCATTAATATGATAATGACTGACTTCTTTTTATTTGTATTTTGACCCATTAATCATAGAGCATTAGATAAAATATATTGAATAGGAATTTTTTCATGCTCTAATTCTATAATAAAAATAAAGTGATCATTATTGTTTACATATAGATGGATAATGTTATTAGTGTTGGACTCTAATAAATAATTTCAAATCTAATTAAAATATCATCTCAATATAATGGGATTAATTAAAGAAAAATATTTTTCAATAAATATTAATATTTCGCTCCCTATATTAAAATGGGGAGATAATTTTTTAGACTTAAGAAAAGGGATGAATAAATTGGATATTCTAAAGAAAAATTCAGAAGGACACTAAGGTATGCCTCTAGTTTTTTCATTTACCAAAAAATAATGGTATACCAATTATTTAGTGGATTAAAACCAAGTCTTCAAAAATTTTTAGAAATTTTTTAATTTAATAGTAATGAGGAAATAGTTTTATTATCTCTAAAGGTGAAGATATGGATTATTGATTCTAAGTTTTCTAATGGGAAAAGTGAAAAGAAAAGAGTTATGGAGTTTTATTGAGGTTCAACTAATAATTCCCACAGGGGGGAATATTTAAATACATGAAATATAATTATGCGATGGGTGGGCCCATAATCATATTGATCCCTAATCAATTGGGAAATGCCTACACCTCATGAAATATTATGCATGGTTCATTGTCAATTATCCTAGAACATTATATTATGATATCCTTTCATTGATACTAGAATTATATTTATAATGACATGTCATATATTTTCTCTATATTATTATAATTCACATAATTACAATGTTTATATGATTCCATTAATCCAATATCACATTCCTAGGTGATTATTTTTTATTATCCAATTTTATGATCCTGTGTTACTCTTATGGACACGTATATCTCATATTCATGTTTAGTAACCCCTTACTAGGATTTTTATCTCACTTTTTATTTATGTACGCTCCAAGGGTATCTCATGCAGTGATAGGGTTATGATGATATCAAGAAGAATATTATAAATATGGAAAATAAAAAATATAAATTTTTATTTTAAAAATATTTTATTTTAAAGATAATATCTTAGGGATACTAGAACTTTAGATTTCTAGGTGTGTTTATTATATGGTTTTTATATAAAAAATGATGCCATATTATAGTCAACAAATGTGGGTCATTATAGTTAATAAATTACACATCTTATATATCCTCACAATAGGTATTCAAGACTTCCAAACTATTATCACTAGTCTTTACCAATAATGAATGATATTCCCCCTCCTTATAATTGTTAAATGTTTTTTATTATTATATTTCCATTTATTCTATTATAATTATTTATAATTATAACATTTAATTAAAAAAACTTAAACATGGAATTTTTTATTCTAATTTTATTTTTATATTTCCTTTTATCTTTATATTGAGTCCTACTAATAACATTAAGTATCTTACTGATACACTTTTCCTAATTTTTTTAATTTCAAATAACTACAGATGAATGTTGATTGAACTTTTATAGTGTAAGATATTATTTTCCATACATCATGTTATCTCTTAGATTTATATATAAACATTATAAAGATGATAAAAAAATTATGAATTTAAATTTATAATCAATTTTAATATTTTTTTTCTATAGTATAAGAAATATTTTATTATTATGTTCTATGTAAACTCGAACTATAGTTAAAAGTTTTATTTTAAAAATATATTATTTACACTTTTTATATAATATGAAAAATAATGAATTATTCATATAGAGTTGTTTAATTTTATACTAATAATAGTAAAAATATGACCACATGATACTTCATGAATGATTTTATCAAAAAATTATATATTGAATGTGTTATTATCTTTCTAAAGGATTTCGTAAGACAAATCTACATAAGAATCTATAATATATCCATCAACGAACATAGATATAATTTTGTTTTTCTGTCCACATAAAAAATCTAGAACACCTTTGTGTACTAACAGTGAATTCATGATTATGAACCAAATATTTAAGTCATTATCACGTATTATTTTTTAAATTTCATATTATATAGAAAACCATAGTGAAAATACATAAAGATTTGATACCAAATATTATGGTACTGGAAGAGGGATCCATCGACAAATACCCAATAAGTTGAAGTATGAGCATTATGTTTTCTATATAAATTAAAATTCAATAAATAGAAAAATAAAAAATTATAAGTAGTCACTAAATAAAAAAAACTAAAATAGTATATTAAAAATATTAAAGACAGATAAATAATTCTGTTAATAGTGGTAAAATATTCAATAACTAATGTTAAAATAAAGAAAACATTGAACATGAACACGTAGATTTATGTTATTTGTTGTGTGTTAAATCTATGTGAATGTAGTTAAAAACATTAAAAAATTATTATGAATAATAAGAAAAATAGGTGAAAATGCAAGCATATAATAAATTTATGAAGAAGGAATTTATCCAAGTTGGAGTTCTTAGAAAGCTAGGAATTGGTGATAAAATCTAATAAGAGAGTATAAAATATACTATATTCTAGAGAAGAACCACACACTCACCTAGACTATAAAAATAATTATGAAATAATAAATAAGAATTGAAGGTAAAATAAAAATTAAACATTATCACAAATATAGTCTCCAAATACCATAGACTACTTCTGATGTTCAATAGGATAATCAAATATATGTTTTATCCTCGATGATGATTAAATAAAGATTCTAAGAAGTTTAAATATAGTTTTTCAAGATATGAACTGTTCCAATATCCCCCAATTTCACACGACATGAAATCAAATATCAATAATTACCATATAATCATAAAATAATATAGAATCTCCAGAATACTCATGGGATCTCTCTATCACTAATAATAAACTAAAAAAATTAAAATGAGAGAAATTATTATCTTTGACATGCACTAAAACCCCATGGTTAGTGATACATAAGCATAATATAAGCTTGTTGGTTGGTGATAATGGTATGATACTTTAGTTGACTATGTAAAAATAGGCCATTCTAGAGCCTAAGACAATTCAATATAAAAAAGGACACACCGTAGCCAGTGGTCATATAAAGTGGCAACAGCATGGATCCAAGAAAAATAATTGGTATAAAAATATAAAAGTATAATGAAATGATCCCCTCAAACCCATCAAAACAATTTAATTTGTCATTAATGTTAATATTGTATATGGGAGGTATGTTTTCCATATAACAAGCTATGAAAAGTTATTTAACCTATAGATGAGGCCAAAATCATAAAATTCATAGTTCGGAAATAAGAAAAAAACCCATTGAACTAACAATCATGGTAACCCAAAAAATTGTAAGATCAATCAAAATAAGAAATATATAAATGCTAATAAAAAATTATTTTTTCATGCTTTTTTGTAAAAATGAAAGACAACATGAAATATGAAAATATAAATTAAATTTACAATATATATGAAATTGAAATTATATATAATGTATGAAAGGAGGTGGTATATCATATAGAATGAAATAAATTAACATTAAATAACTTAATAATACTAATAAATGAGAAAGTAAAAGATCAATAAAATATAAAATATTTAATGAATTTAGTTTTTTCCATTGAAAAACATGTTCCAGGAAATTTTCTAGGGAAGGAATGATATGGTCCGCCCTCAGAAAACAAAATTAAAGTTTTCTTATAAAGTAATGATCATTTGAAGAGAAGATAAAAATGGGATATACATGTAAACATGATTTATCACTCATCGAGCAATGGAGAATCCTCAAAAACATTTCTCAATATAGTAATGCGATGGTTAGAACCAACAACTAGGACTAAGCCTTGTATTTATTCCACTAATGAAGATTTTTTTTTTCAAAAACATAAAAAAAAATTATTTTCTAGACACTTTTTAGCCTTAGAATACACCTTTTAGGAGGAAAACCTAAAAGCAAGTGCATAGTTTTCTTTATAGGATTTGGTTTTATAGGTTGTGGAGTGAAAATGGACACCCATAACAAAAGTTATTGCCACTAAAATTTGGACATTTATTAAGGATTAATATTGAAGTCCATGACCTTTCCTAGGTCTATGAAAACCCATCCTCACGTCTGGAGTATTTTACTTATCTTCATATTTCCTACCCTATTTGACCCACTTCTGTGTGCCCTGATGATCTTTTATAGATTCCCAAACAAAGTTTTGTGTCTCCCAAGATGCAACCACATGTCCCTATAATCCATAACTGGGATCCCAAAGTGTTTGTGGGAAGTTACCACCCACAACATGGTACCCCAGTATGAAGTTTTCCTATAAAAGGGCCTCCATACTTCCTATTTTAGAGTTAAAGTGTGAAGTAAATATGGAGTGATATAAAATCCATAAGGTTTGAAGCACTTAATTACATATAACCCTCTTTATGAAGATTTTTGAATCATACCTTTGGGAGAGTAGACATAAATTTCCACAGTTAGGCCTTCTTAATTGAAGTTTTTTCTATAAGTGTCTAATCACTTGGTCACAAAACACCTATTCACTAAACACTTAGTAACTGAAACACCGTGGATATGACAACCTAAGTGTTATAACACCATATCACCGGACCACCTGAGAACCAACCACCTAGGTGCTATAGTACCTGGGAATTACCCATATGGGTATTTAGTACCTATGTACCTAACCCCTTGGGCACTAAAGCACTTAGAAATCAACCATTTGGTTTTCAAAACACATAATCAGACATCTACCTGATATTTAACCACATTTGGAACAAAAAAACTTAGGTGATAACCATATAGGTGTTTTATCACCTAATCTCCCAACCACATAAGTGCCACATCAATTAGGAACCATTCATTTGGGTGTTGAGACACCTGATTTTCTAACCACTCTGGTCAAATTACCCAACATGAGTTCCGTTTTTCCTTGGAATCCTATTCAGATTCATTTTTTCTCTCAAGGTTTCACCTAGGAACCCAATAACCAAGTTCACCTATATAAGATCCCATTCACACTAGTCCATCCATGGGGGCCCCACAACTAAAACCCCAATTGAGAATAGTGATGGGTTTTGGTCTCAAGAATTTAACTTAATCCTTGTTCTTATATCACTTATCCTCATGAAAAATTATAAATCACACCATTAATTTTTTAGGATAGGTCAAATAAAAATTGGGTTATGATACCTAAAAACCCAAATATGATATAAGATAACACCTTGAGTTTACATTCTTCTCTTGGTTATGGAATGTTCCTTGAGTCAAGAAACTCATCTTGGTTTCCTCATATTTTTTGAGTCAGGATACTCCTCTAGGTGTCCTTATATTACATTATTCAAGATAATAATCTAGGTTTCCTCATATTCTTTTAGTTAAGAAAATCCTCTTAATTTCCTCATATACCTTGAGTTAACATTCTCCTTTATGTTCCCAATATTCTATGAGTAGTGATACTTGTCTTGGTTTTCTCTTATTCTTTGAGTGAAGATAATTCTTTCAGTTTCCACATATTCCTTGAGTCAATATTCTCCTCTTGTTTTCATCAAATTCCTTGAGTTGAGAAACTCCTATTAGTTTCCCTTTATTTCATGAGTGTGATATTGCTCTTAGTTTCCTAATATTCTGTGAGTTTAAATACTTCTAGTTGTTTCTTCAAATTTCATGGGTCAATATACTTTTCATAGTTTTCTTATATACCTCAATTTAATATTATCCACTTAGTGTCATCATAATTTGAAATTCAAGATTCTCCTATGGGTTTCCTCACATGCATTGAGTCGAGATGCTCTTCTTAGTTCTTAAAATTCAATCACTTGGCCCATATATTAGGTTAAACAAAAAAAATATTCAAGAAATTTCCCACACTAAACCACTTCTAGGTACTTTTTATAGAGTAGTCTACTTTTCATGAATTTAAAATGCTTATAAGTTATCATAGATCGATGAAAATAAAAGTAACCACTATGTTCATCATCACATGGCCATAAATGAGGTGCCTCAAACCCATACTCTCAGGTCTAGTGCTAAATGCAAAAAATTTACAATATGGATTTGAAACCAAGTTTTATAAACTAAGATAAACATATCTTTATTTTATGTTATTTCCAAAATTTAAATAGATTATCTAAAAAATGATCACATAATCCCATGAATGAGAGGTTTAGTGTCTTTTAAGACTTGATACATGAGAAATTTGTTTTACAATACTTGTGCACTTTTCTCTATAATCAGACACCTCTAGACCCCCTTTTAAACTTTCTATAAGTTATACCAATCTTCATAAATTAGGGAATAAAAAAATGAGAGAGTTTTTAACCCAACTGATCAGTAAGGGAAAAACTAATCAACATGTCATCAAAGGGTTAGATCCTACGAATATGAGAAAACATGAGTAGAGGAGAAATATCTTATTAAAATGATCATGGAAAAAAAAGAGTTATCCATAATTCATGATAGAATGACATGTAATCTCATTTTAATGAACATGAACCATGGAATAAGATTTTTAGATAACCAAAATGATCTATGGATCATAATGATAATAATATGACATAAAAATATTTCATAATCATGCAAACAATCACAATATTGTGAAAAAATGTTAAGATAAATCATGTCTAGGAATAATCTTGTGAAAAAATAAAAACATGGTCATGTCCACACAAATCATCTGAACAAATATATATACAATTATGTTCATGCATCATTATGTGAAAATATATATATGTGATCATGTTTATACACCATCATGCCAAAAATCATATATGTGATCATTTCTAAAAACTATCATGTGAACAAAGCTATATGTGGTCATGTCCATGCACTATCATGTGAAAAGAATATAATGAGATAATTTTGATGTATAACCTTATGAACAAAGAATAATTTGATCATATCCACACACAAAACTATTATCTCATGAGATATAAAATCCTAAAAAATGCATAGGAGGGTGATATAGAACCCCATATATAAATATCTATATATATTTGTTCCAATTGAAAATAATCATTCATAAAATCATAAATAACCCATGTAAAGAAAAATAGGCTTCGTAAAATTTCAAGATGGTGTCACGGAAATTGACCTCTAGAATATATATAGTTGAAACCTATTTGTATTTTATCAAGGAATATAACCTGAGAGGGTGAGTCATGGTGTTGTGGTGTGATCCTTGTTTTTTTATTATTCTATTAAATTTAAAAACACGTAAATCTCTCTGTTTATCTCTAGTGTGAATAAATCAGTAAATGAAATAGATTATTTTACATGTTTTACACACAATGGGCTAATCCGAGGAACATTCATGGAAATGTAAATGTGTACCAAACAACATAAAATCTCACTTCTTCAATGTTTACATTTTTTGAGTAGTCTATGTTGAGTCAATAAGGTTTCCTTATGACTTTTACATTTCTTTCTATTTTGAAAATCACAAACACATTTTCTTAAGAAAAATTTTCTTTCTCTAAGATTTTTTTATTCTTAAGGAAAAAATTATTTCTCTAAGAAAATTCTTATCCTCACCTTGGTATTTAATATATTATTTAATGTCTTATCAAAACCATGTCTAACCATTTTTTTATTAATAAGAAAATTTATATCCTTATATAAATCCTTAGAATCTTATATTCCTAGGATATTGAGTCTTCTGGTTTTCAGACTCCAAATTCTCTAAAATTCAGACTCTGAATTCACTGAAATTCAAACTTATAATTCTATGAAATTTAGGCTCTGAATTCCTTGAAATTCAGTCTAATTCTATGAAATTTAGATTCCAAATTCTCTAAAATTTAAATTCTGAATTCTCTAAAATTAAAACTCCAAATTCTCTAATATTAAGACTCCAAATTCTCTAAAATTCAGAATATGAAATATCTGAAATTGAAACTCCAAATTATCTGGAATTCAAACTCTAAATTCTCTGAAATTCACACTCCAAATTCTCTAAAACTCAGACTCCTAATTATCTAAAATTAAGACTCTGAATTCCCCAGAATTCATACTCCAAATTTCTAATAATTCAAACTTTGAATTACTAAAAATTCAGACTCCAAAATCCTTAGAATTCAGACTCCAAATTCCTCTGAAATCAGACTCTGAGTTCTTTGTTAAACAGAATCTGAATATCAATTTTTTTTCTTGGACTCTATTTTTTTAACTTCCTTAAGAATCCTATTAAATATTTTTCTTATAGTTAACCAATTTCTATAAATTATTATTCCAACTTTATCAGATCCTATTTTACTTATGTTACTTAAACTTAAGAATGTTTTTTACATGATACAATTTCATTGCACATGATTTTGTTACAATGAAACGATTTCATACAATTTGTTTCAAACTAATAATTAGTTGAGTGACACATGTACTGGTCCCTCCAAAATTAAATGAAAAATATGACCGTTGGAGGAGGGAGCTAACCATTGAATTTTATCCTATAAATAAGAGCTCATTTGAAAGAGACACATATCGATTGATGATCTTAGAGATTACATGTTGTGAATTGATTTCTAGGGAGAGAAATAATCTCATGCCTTCTGCGATTTAGGAACATATCGTTCAACCATGAAAAACTTCCTCAGATTGTTTAGTACGACTTTAATTGTTACTGAGAACAATCGAGGGCTTCCGGGGATAGGAAGATAGTGGTGTTGACTACCTTAAAGTTCTAGGACATCCAGGTTTAGGAAGAAAGAGGTGCCGACTACCTTAAAGTTTTATGGGTTGAGAGGATAGAAAGATAGACTCTGATATTCAAATTGATAGATTACCCTAGTGTGGGTAAGATGGAATTTATTAAAAGTATAAATCAAGTGACCTTTATCCAAGGATGTTGGATGCACTTATATTTGGGTTAAAATATTTTCTACTTATTCTTGTTTTTTATATGTTTTATTTCCATTTTATTTTGTTAAATAATGAAATTATAACTTTATTATACTTTCTTATACTTATACTTACTCTGATAAGTAAGATTATATAGGCTTTAAGGAAGAATCTTTCTCTAAATAAAACCTTCTTATATTTTTCTTAAGCTTAACTTATTTAAGTTTAGGTTTCTTATAATTGGACCTGGGCCCTTCTAATTTTTTTTAAGTAAGAACCAAAGAAGGGTTTGTGAATTTACCTTTTTTTAACTTTGTTAAACATAGATTTCCTTAAGGATAAAGAAAAAGTTTTAAACCCTAAAATTCACCCGCCTCTCGTAATTGAGCATATACATATTCTATTTTGATCCTACAATTGGTATCAGAGAAGTTCTATAAAATTATTATACATACAAATAATTTTTCTTGATCAGTTTTTTGTTACTCTAAATTTTCTTGCTTAACTTTTCTTGCTCATTTTTTTCTTAAATATTTTCATCTTTGTTAATAAAAATTTTCTATTAACAAGTTTTGTGCAAAAGTATTTTTTAGAATGGAAGGTATAAATGTTGGTTCTATAGAAATCCTTAATCCTACTAAACCACCAATCATTTATGGTAATGATTATAAGTACTAGAGATATAGGATGAGGACCTTTGTCATTAACACTAGAGTGGATAACATTTTCTTGCTCACTGGAAATTACAAAATTCCAAAGAAGGAAGTTATAACCTTCACCAATCAAGAAAAACTAGAATATAAACTAAATTACAAGGTACATAATACTTTTCTATGTTCTATGACCAAGAATATATGTAGTCAGATATCTTCTTGTGAATCTTCCAACTACATTTTGAAGAAACTTGAAGTTACTTTGGAACTTCTAATGTGATAGAAACTATAAGATGTATGTTAAGAGATAAATATAATGGATTTTTATTTCCTTATGGAAAACCTTTTTGAAAAGTGAAATAAAGATTTATGACTATCCTTAATATTCTTCAATCTTTGGTAGAGAAAGGTCTTGATTATGAAATTATTGTGGAAAAAATAATTGATATTATTCCCAATGAGTAGGAATCTAAAAGGACAAAAATTGATGAAACTAGGAAAGTGTCTAACATTACTCTTGATGAGTTATTTGAAACTATTATTCAACATGAAACAAGAATGAAGTGAGATGATGATTTCAACAAAAATAAAAGTGGTAATGGAATTTTAGCTTTCACTACTACATATAAAGCCATGACTCCTGAATGGGTAACTATATCTAAAGCTAAGAAAGATGTTGTTATATATGAATCAAGTGATAGTGATTAGTTTGAGAATAAACTAGAAAATATTGGTAAAAGGATGAACAAGATTGTGGGAAAGAAATATTTTCAGTAAAGATATAAGAAGAAAGATATAAAGGACAATAAATATTCTGAAGTAACTTGTTATGAATACAAAAGGGTTGGATGCATCAAACCTGATTGTCCGATGCTTAAAATAAAAAAGATATAAATGAAAAGTATTCTAAAAGGAATAGAATTAAGTAATAAAAATATGAGGCTAAGAAATTTTTGAAAGATAATGAATCATGGAGTTCTAGTGGTGATGACTCTTTAGATGATTATTCAGAATATGAATCTTCTATTCAGATGAATAATAGTCTTATAGCCAGAATACCTATTAAAAATCATTGTCTTATAGATAAGGCACACAATGCTAAATCCTTAACCAATATTTAATTAAATTATAATTTTTCTAATAAATAATTTTATGAAACCTTGGATGAAGAATCTTCTTCATCAGAAGATAATACCTTACCTTTATTTGAAGAAGTTTCTAGATTTTCTAAATTACTTAAAATTGAGAACTCTAATATATACAAGAAGTTAAAGAATGAAAATTAAATAATTTATATTTTAACAAAAGAAGTATCATATCTCTCTAAAGATCTTGATAAAAAACTATTGATTTTTAAAGTGTTTCAAAAAACCTTAAGGAAGTTAATTTTGAGAAGGATAAACTTTCAAAGTATTTTGAAAATGTTATTTATAAGAAAAATGTTTTAAAGAACAACTCATGTTCTAAAACTAATGATTTTGAGTATAAGAATTTAGTCATTAGACAAAAATCTTAAATTTTTTCCTTATAAGAAACTTTTATCAAATTTCACTTCTAGAAGGAAGGAGTTTGATAAATTTATTCACAGATTCATCCTCATAGGAATATTTTGGGATTTGGTTATACTCATTCAAAACCAATTTTTACTCATAACTATTTTGTACCCCAAAGTGCTCTCTTTTTCACTAAGTTCCAATGTGGGAGACATTGGGAGAAAAATTATTCTTTAAATAAAACCCAATAATTAGGTTTTCATAAGGCTTATTTTTCTAAGAGAATGTGTATACCTAATATTTTACTTTCTGAATTTTTTCCATTCAATAAAGTTGGGATTCTGAATGTCTAACTCTTTTATTTTCATGAAAATAAAGGAAGTACCAACAAAAAATATGGTACATGGATAGTTGATGTTCCTGGAACGTGACTTGTAATAAAAGCTTATTTGAAATGATTATCAAGACGAAAGGAGAAAAATTATTTTTTTGAGATAATTCTTAAGAAAAAATTGTTGGTGTAGGTAACATTTTTATTCTCGTAAAAGCTTTAATTTCAAATGTTTTATTTATTAACGGTCTTAAAAACAACCTTATAAGCATAATCCAATTATGTGATGAAGGTTACCATGTGAATTTTAGGAATGATAAATTCCTAGTACACAATTCAAAAGAAGATTTTATTCTTTCTGTCTATAGGCATGAGAATGTTTATACACTGAACATAGAAGACCTTAGGACCAAATATCTGCCTTTACTTAGTGTAGTGGAAGATCAATCTTGGTTATGGAATAGAATACTGGGACACTGTAACCTTAGGAACCTATGCAAACTCATTAAGAAAAGGCTTGTTAAGGATCTTCTAGATCATAGATTTGATTCTTCAAAAGATTGTGATCCTTGTCAATATGGAATGAAACATAAGTCAAGCTTTAAATAAATCAATGAAGTCACATCTTTTGATTCATTACAGCTGGTGCATATGGATCTTTTTCATTCCAACACACACTGGAAGTATTGGAATAAAAAACTATGTATTTGTTTTAGTTGATAATTACACTATATTTAAAAGGGTCTATTTTTTAGAAAAGAAATATGAAGCCTTTTCTTATATTAAAAATTTTAGATCCCAATTTAAAAATGATAAAAAAACATCCATTGATAACTATTCATAGTGATGATAGAGGATAATTTCCAAATTCATATTTTGAAACTTTTTGTAATAATAAAGGAATTTCTCATAACTTCTCAACCCCAAGAACTCCTCAATAGAATGGTGTTGTTGAGAGAAGAAATTTAATTCTTCAAGAGATAACTAAAACCATGTTGAGTGAATATTATATTGCTAAACACATTTGGTCTGAAGCCGTTAGTACTTCTTGTTATACTATAAATTGAGTTTTAATTAGACCTTTTATTAATAAAACACCTTATGAATTGTGGACTTGTAGAAAACCTAGACTCTTTTATTTCAAAGTATTTGGATGCAAAGTATTCCTTTTGTATAATAAAGATAACTTACATAAATTCTTACCCAAATCTGATAAAGGAAATTTCTTAGGAAACTCCACTACTTCTCAAGTTTATAGAGTTTTTAATAAAAATTCTAGTACTATTGAAGAGATAGTATATTTTAAATTTGATGAAACTTATCCTTTTTTTAAAAAACTAACCTACATCCTCTGATGTGTTTTCAAAAACTAATTATCAAGATTTCATAGAAAATTCTTCTAATAAAAAATAATCAAGAAAATGTTTCTAAAGTATTTACCCCAGAAGACTTTCTACCTTATGTTGATGAATATGTTTTAAAAAACTCAAACCCATTGTTTCTTAAGAATAATCCTAGTGATAGTATCATTGGTGATTTAAATCAACATATATGGACTAGAAGTTATTTAATAAATGAAGTATAACATCTAGCATTTCATTCCCAATTAGAACAAAAAAGCACTGATGAAGCTTTAAGTGATAATGATTGGACTAAAGCTATACAAGATGAACTAAATGAATTTGAAAGGAACAAAGTCTAGAGCTTGGTTAAAAGACCTAAGGAAACTTCTGTAATTTGAGTAAAATGGGTCTTTATAAATAAATGTGATGAAAATGGAGTCATTGTACGAAATAAAGAAATATTAGTTGCTAAAGGCTATAATCAACAAGAAATAATAGGCTATGAATAAACCTACGCTCATATAGATATACTTGAATCTATTTGTATCATACTCTCCTTTGTAGCATTATTTAATTTCAAACTTTTTCAAATGGACATTAAGTGTGATTTCCTTAATTGATACATTCAAGAGTATGTTTATGTTTAACAAACTCTTGGATTTGAAGACACATAACATCCTAAACATGTTCTCAAACTTACCAAAGATTTATATGGACTTAAACAATCCCCTAGAGCCTGGTATGATGGACTTATAGGATTTTTGTTACAAAAACATTATGTTAAGGGAACTGCTGATCCATCCTTTTTTATAAATAAATATAATAAAAATGTTTTGATTGTTTAAATATTTGTTGATGATATTATATTCTGAAAAACTCAACAATCTTTAACTGATTCTTTTGCGAGTCTCATGAAATCTTAGTTGGAAATGAGTATGATGAGTGAGTTAACATTTTTCATTGGTTTTCAAATTTCTAAAAAACTATAAGTAACTTATATATATTAACATAAGTATATTAATGATCTTCTTAAAAAGTATAGATATGATAACACTAAAAGTATAAGTACTCCAATTGGTACCTCAAATTATATTGATCTTCATGAAGCTAGGAAACCAATAGATCAAACATATTTTAGAGTTATGATAGGAAGTTTATTATAATTAATAGCCAGTCATCTAGAATTAATGTTTTCATTATGATTATGTGCAAGATATCAGTCTAATCCAATGGAATCTCATTTAAAAGCAGTGAAAAGAATTTTCATTATTTAAAGGGAACAATGGATTTAGGATTTTTTTATTCTTATGGAAATGATTTTTTTATAAAGTTTGTTGGATGTTGTTTTTGGTGGATTTAGAATGCATAGAAAAAGTACATCTGGAACTTTTCATCTATTATAAGATTCATTAGTTTCTTGGTTATGCCAAAAGAAACACTTAGTATCACTTTCCACTGCTTAAGATGAATATATAGAAGCTGGAAGTTGTTGTGCTCAAGTGTTGTGGATGAAACACACACTCATAGACTATGACATTAGTTTTACCAAAACATAGATATTTTGTGATAATATAAGTGCCATTTTACTAAGTAAAAACTATGCACATCACTCATGTGAAAAGCATGTATATATTAGATATCACTTTCTTAGATATCACACACTTAAAGAAGATATAATTCTTCAATTTATTGGAATGCATGGTCAACTTGCTGACATTTTTACAAAATATTTACCCTACTATATATTTGAATAAATTAAACAAAATTTACGAATGATAATTATAAGGTAATATTCCATATTAAATTTTTGTTAAAACCTATCTCCATACATTAAGAAACACATTTTCATAGGGGGAGTACATTTGTTTATTCTTTCAAAATAAATTCAGAACCAATTTTTTTTTCAAACCCCAAACTTCTAGAACTAAAATTTTCTTTCCCTAATAAATTTTTTTAGAATCTAAGTTCATCATGAAAAATTTTACAATACTGATTTTTTTTTCTAAGCAATCTGGAATTTATGTTTCCTTAAATATTCGTAATTATATTTTTTACTTGTTGATATTCCTATCTTGTCTTGATAAATCTCTATCGAATTCACTTTCCTTACATCTAATTTTTCCTTAAAACCTCAAAATATTGGAATCTAAGAATCCTTCCTCGAGATTAATATAAACTATCAGATCAGATCAAGTTAGTTTCAACCATTGGATCTATTTGGGAATTCAAATCGTCACTGTAAAGCCTATTTAAAGGGACCCTGATCTCTCATCCCATGTCATTTTTTTCAAGATTTTATGCTGAGTATCTACTACTCTTTAAGTCTACCATTCCGATTCATCAATTTTCTTACATTATGAATGTCTCTTGAAGCTTCTCCTCAGACTCTAATGAAATCTCAATCTAGTATGGAACTAAAGGACTGGCTATTATTTCATGAGAGGTTAGTAGGTCAAAAATTCATTATCAAGTATAATTCTTTGATTTCAAAGATTATCAATCTGAATGGATGGGAAACTGTTTTTATTTCTAAAAAAAGAATCAAGATCCAGTCTACCCGGAACTTGTAGAGGAATTCTAAAATTTAGTAAGTTTCTATGATCAAGGTGGAAGAGAGATTTTTAAATGCATAATCTATGGTAAATCATACTCTCTATCCTTCAATATGGTATCAAGCATTCTAGATATTCCCTATGAAGGTGAAGCTATTCTATGCTCGCACCAGTTACCTAACAAAGAAGGATCTTTTGTGAAGAGCAGAGCCTATGAATGCCTTAGACTCAATAATGTCAAGAAACCCAATATTTATCATCTATAAACAAACCATAGGTTGGTATACTTATATATTCAAGGTTTCCTTGTCCCAATTAAGGGTGATAAGGATTCACTTAAGATATGTGATATCTTTATCCTAGATTTCTTCATAAATATAAGAAATATGAACATGGTGAAGTATATTCTTCTGACAATATCCAATATCAAGAGTGGTAACATTAAGTCTCATATGTTGATGTATCTAACTATCATTTCAAAGATCATTGTCTTGTGTTTGGAATCTTTCATGACCCCATGTACATTAAAGGATAAAATTTTTAAGATCATGTTGTGTAGTGATGATACGTTAAGAAGAATGAAGATAGAATTAAATTTTGAATCCAGATAATTTTATAATATTTCTAATAAGGATGATCATTCTGAAGTGAATAAAGATGATGTTGCTGAACCTTCAAATAAAACAAAGGCTAATGAGTTGTAACCTCAACTAACCGAACCTATTTTAGAACTGCAATTAGCACCCCCCAAACCAAAGAAGCATAAAAAGTTTTCTAATGATATTGTTTCTATGTGGAGGGATAAAAATAAGAACATAAAGAAAGTAAATCCTATATTTGGGCTTGATACTATAGAATCTAAGGCCTTAAGGATAGATGGAGTTAAAAATATTGAAAAACAAGCAAAGGAGAAGAAATAAAAAGAGAAATAATCTCAAGCTCAGATTGTTCAGATGTTTATGATAGATATAGAAAAAGATTTGGAATGGGTTCAAATCCTGGAAGCTCTATTGAAAGAAAATATAGTACCAAATCAGGTTTTTAAAGAGGAAAAAATTCAATAAGAAGAAGAATAGGATTAAGATATTGAATAAGTGATTAAAATGGTAGAAGAGTATCATGAAGAGAATAATCCTTCTAATAAACTCTCTATAAGAAATTCTCAAGACTCATCCACAAAAATTGTTTCAAATAAGGAAAGGGATATTTCTAAATAGGAGGAAGTTAATAAAATTCATTCAATTGAAGAAATCGAGGAAAATGATGACATTTTTCAGGAAGAGGAAGATGAAGTTAATAGTTTAGGACAACATCCTAAGGTATCCAGTAATGTTGAAAAGTTTGTTGCCAAAAGAAATCTAGTTCTCCTTGATAAACCTTAGAAAGGTGATATACCTGAATCATCCAAGTCTAAGTTTGTTTAAGAAGTTAGAGATACTCTTCTAGGAAAAGGTGGTTCAGATTCCAAATCATCGTCCTTGGGACATGATTTTGTAGT
Organism: Viscum album; assembly: GCA_963277665.1. Lineage (NCBI taxonomy): Eukaryota > Viridiplantae > Streptophyta > Magnoliopsida > Santalales > Viscaceae > Viscum > Viscum album. The sequence continues at coordinate 1,541,776,513 of OY728153.1, read as the reverse complement.
GAAATCTTTTAATAATCTTATTGATTCAATTCTGTTCTTTCAAAATATTGAATACCAATGTCAACTTATTCAGCAGTTAGTGAACCTAAAGATGGATTCTACAAATTTGTTGTTGGAGAAGTTAATCAAGAAAGAAATAGAATTTAAAACCTTAATGATCAACTACGAAGCTCATAGGATGTATTATAAGAATATTACATCTTGGTCAAAATTAGTAGTTGATGGTATTAAGTTTTTTGGTGATTATATGGATTCAGAAAAATAGACTTTCAATATGACTGATGGGAAGTTAAAGAACCTTTCTGAAAGGCTGAATCAAGAGCAAGTAGCCTGGATTCAAGAGGATAGAGATATTTACAAAAAAAATCTATTTCCATTTTCCAAAAGAGAGAAACCAACCCCACATATTAGTTAGCAGAGAAAGTCAAGTTGCAAGAAGAAGTTATCAAGTCTCAAGAAGAAATAGTTTAGTCTCTCTAGAAGAAGAATCAAGAGGAAGTAGAGTTACTCAAAAATTATCAAGAAGATAATAAAGAGATAAAGAAGATTAAGGCTATCCTTAATAAGATTATTCCAGATAAGAATAAGGATGATTTATTTTAACTTCGATATTTTATTTCACCAAAATATTTTGTCCAAAGTTAATGAAAGATATTTTGTTATACCTTGTTTTGCATGAATTCATTTTCCTAACCTTTTAGGAACCAAATTTATTTTCCCAATCTCCATTCTTTTTTTAAAATCACAAAGGGGGAGAAAAGTTATAAAAAATAATATTTTTTAAGGGGGAGTTTACCCGATATAAGAAATTTCTCAAGTAAGGGGGAGATTAATCTTATAGTAAACTTTCTTAAGAAAAGGAAATTTATTTTCAAGAAAATTTCTTATGATAGAAAATATGATTCTTAAAGTGAATAAACCTAAGGGGGAGTTAGTCATATTAATCATGAGTCTTAAGTAAAAGGAGATATGTATTTATTTTAAAGTTCAAAAATTAAAAACATTATTCCTTATATTATTTTTCAAAAGGTCTTTTTTTCTTTCCAAAAAGGGGGGTATTTTTGAGTTAATAAGGTTTCATTATGAATTCTCCATCCCTTTATGTTTTTAAAATCATAAAAACATTTTCTCAAGGAAAATTATCTTTCTCTAAGTTTTTTTTATTAGGAAAAATATTCTTTCTCTATGAAAATTATTATCCTCACCTTGGTTTTCAAAGTATTATTTAATGTATTCTCAAAACCAAGTCTATCCATTTTTTTATTAAGCCAAAAATTTAAATCCTTATATAAAACCTTAGAATCTTATAGTTCCTTAGATATCGAGTCTTACTATTTTCAGACTCATAATTCTTTTAAATTCAGACTCTAAATTCTCTGAAATTCAAACTCTAAATTCTCTATAATTTAGACTCCAAATTCTATGAAATTCAGACTCTGAATTCTCTAAAATTCAGACTCTTAATTATTTCAAATTCAAACTCTAAATTCTCTAAACTTCATACTATGAATTCTATGAAATTCAGACTCTAAATTCTTTAAAATTCAGACTCCGAATTCTCTAAAATTTAGACTCTGAATTCTCTGAAATTTAGACTATAAATTCCTCTAAAATCAGACTCTGGATTATTTGTTAAATAGAATTAGAATATCAATTTTTTTTTCTTAGACTCCATTTTTTTCACTTCCTTAATAATCCGATTAAATATTTTCCTTATAGTTAACCAATTTACTTAAAGTATTATTCCAAATTTATCAAATCTTATTTTACGTAAGTTTCATAAACTTAAGATTATTTTTCTTATATGATACAATTTCCTTACACATGGTTTTGTTACAATGAAATGATTCCATACAATTTATTTCTAACTAACCATTGGATGAGTGACATGTCTACAAGTCCCTAAAAAATTTGATGAAACATATGACCATTGGAGGAGGGAGTCAACCATTGAAGTTTTTACTATAAATAGGATCTCATTTGAAAGAGACAGATATTGATTGATGATCCTATATATTACATGTTGTGAAGTTATTTCTAGAGGGAGAAGGACTCTCGTGCCTTATGTGATTTATGAACATCTTGTTCAACTGTGAATAACTTGTTTATATTTCTTAGTGTGACTCTGATTATTGTTGAGAACAATAGAGGGATTTAGGGGATAAGAATACAAAGGTTATGACTACCTTAAAGTTCGAGGACTTCTGGGGATAAGAAGACAGAGGTGTCAACTATCTTAAAGTTCAAGGGATTGTGGGGATAGCAAGATAGACTATGACATTCTTATCAAGGGATTACCCTGTTATGGGTAATACAGACCTTCTTAAAAGTATAAATCATGGGAAATTTATCCAAGGTTGTTAGATACCCTTCTCTTTGGGTTAAAAGATTTTCTACTTGTTCTTGTTTTGTTATAAGTTTTATTTATCCTATATTTTGTTAAATAAAGAAAGTATAATTTTCTTATACTTATACTTACTCTGATAAATAAGATTCTGTACACTTTAATATAGAATCTTTATCTAAGTAAAACCTAATTAAGTTTTTCTTAATCTTAACTTGTTTAACTTTAGGTTTCATATAATTAGACCTAGGCCCTTCCAATTGTTCTTTTAAGTAAGAACCATTGAAGGGTTTTTGAATTTACCTTGTTTGAATTTGTTAAACATAGATTTCCTTAAGGTTAAAATAATTTTTTTAAGACCTACAATTCACCCCCTTATATTATAATTGAGCATCTACATATTCTATTTAGATCCTACAGTGTCTCTAACCCTCCTTTTACACTTCCATAAATGTTTGGAAAGCTCACTATTCTCCTTCACCAAGGAACTCACTTCTCCTTATGATGTTATCTTTTTCTTATTTAAATAATGGTACTGGAAATTTACACCATATGTGATTTTTGTCTTGATCATTGTTTTTTTGAATGTATAGTGATAAATAAAACTCTTATAACACTTATATCTTTGAATTTATCTTTCCAGAAGATATCTAGAACTACCCTCTTACATTATGATGTGATCTATAATTTTCCTTTTCTCTATTTTTTTTCAGTGTGCACGTTCAGACATAAGTTATATCCCCCTTTTAAATCCACTCTATAATGAGTATTAATTACAATACATTAAATGCATGAAGTTTAAGATATTAAAAACTAACAAAAAACCCATCTATATATTGTTAAAACTACCATAAAATCCATAAATATTGTAAATCATATTTTACAGATTTACTGACATTGCCTCTGTTGGTCACTTAACAAGGTAATTTCACTAAGAGGGGTGATTTAGGGTAATAAATATTTTAACTATAGAATACCTTGATTATTATATTGTGATATTTATGTAACTAACACTCCTTTTATCTCCCTCACCTACTTTTAATGAGTAATAAAAGTAGTAAATAACACACATAGAATTTTAATTAGTTCACCCTAACTAGGCTAGTACAATGATCATGTAATCAAGAATGTGTCAACACACCAAGAACACTACAACTCACTAATTCGGTTTGTTTACATAATTCATTGGTCTCAGTTACCCTCCAATACCACTATTAAAATAATACGTTAAGGCTCACTACTTCTATATAAAGTGATTAACTCATTATTCCCTTTATGGCTGACTTGATTTTTTCTTGAGATTTGGATATGAACAATACACCTAGAATGGAATGTCTCTTCCATGTATCCTAATAATTTTCCAACTAGATGATCCTCATAGAATATTCTTCCTCTTCCTTGCTTACAATCATTAAGTAAATCTAGAATCACCTCTACATTTTTCTTCCATGAATAAATCTCCTTTGAAATACTCACTTATCTTTAATTTAAAACTAATGATTAGTATTTAATCTCCATATTCTTAGGATTTTTTCAAGTGTACCATGTGCTTAATAGAATCATAATGTTCCATTAAATCATAAAAATTCACCTAGAAATCAGATTAATAACTCCCTTTTTAGTTTTAGGCTGATATTTTATTCTAACTAAAACATCCTGGTTGTGACATGATCTTAGATTCTATATCACATTCAACCATCTTCATTCCTTTTCTATAGTGCATCATTATGTAATATTCCATATAATTAAATTCTATAGTGTATATGTGTTTTATGTGGTGCCTCATTTTTTTATTGACTAGATCTACACTTCTCATGCATTAACTCCTCCAATACTGTTTCATGTTATTTGGAATGATATCCTCTAACTCCTTGACACGCCAAACTCTTTATAGAATGGAAACTTACATTATGGCATGAACACCTATAGGATAGAAAATATTTATTTTATAGAGATAATAGTATCACTTCCACATGTTTCATTTCATATTCTATGGTTTAGCTTCCTATGACTCTTTATACCACAAAGAGAAGATATGATGTGGTATTCTTTATTTCAATAAAATAGTTTCACTACCATAATTAAATGGTGTGGACACTATGAATATTTCAAAATAATTGATACTCATAAAAAATTTATATGGATATCCCCTACATCATGGTTCAATTTATTGTGACATGGTCTCAAAACTCTGAATCACACATTGAAACTGCCATCAGAATTCTAGCACTTAATATTTTTGGATGTCACTCAATAGTTCATTTGAGTCTAAAGGGAATTTTTGTTAGAATATGGCCTCTTGTACTGACATGCACATGAAAGGATCATCTCTATGCCTAATAGCTTCACATACATCATGGTATTCCTTCACATGCACCTATTCATACATGAACACACCCATGCTATCCCTGTTGGCTAAGAGGAACTTGTCCTGATCCACCATCTTTTATATAGAATTCTTAAGTAAAGGATTTGAGTTTAATTGGTAATATGTTTTAAGATTCATCCATTATTCATAATAGTGTAACTAGGGAGAATATAGTGTGGAAAAAAATTGAAGTCATCCATGTAGTCTAGTGTGATCCCTCCTAAGACCTACCCAATCACATAGTGGTGAATAATTTCCAAATTCAACACATCATATAGAATAAAGTAGGGTCTACGATGTGAGGTATGTATTCTAGAAATTTATCTTATATAATATCTTCCAAGAACTCTATATCCACAATGTATTAATGTTAATCCAAAAAAAATCCTCCCATAATAACATGATCACCCTCTTTTTTAATTTGTCAACAAACACAAACTGAAGAAACCACCAAAGGGGTTTTGATCCAAAAATAACCCCCATTATTTTTTTAAAAATTCTAAAAAATTATAAATAATGCTTCACTTAATATCTTTATAATCCTTTTCTTTCAAATAGTTAACCAATGATTCATCGATCATAAACTCTATGCTCATGTGAGGCAATGCTTGATGTGAGAAACAAGTGTTAATGAATTATCGTGTGATAAAAAATATCATTGTACTTCAAACATCAAAACATGAACCCACTTCTAACACAATAATCAGTCATCCCAACCCTCATATTTGGAATCAAACACTCTTCCCCTGAGTGGTTATACAACACCTTTTTCTAACACATCATCTCATCCTTTTTAGATAAAACCAAGATCACATACTTGAAGCTTCACAAATAAGAGTAAGAAACAATTTACATGAGAAAATGAAAGAATTCATACCTTTCTTTAGAACCAATTTTTATGGTGGATTGGAGGTCCCATCTCCAAGTTTATCTAAATAGATGGATACCATTGGACTCTAAAAGCCAAAAAAATTTCATTTGAAATATAGTTTGGGCCAATATTTTATCATGATATCCAAAACTTGATATTGTGTCATCAAATACTCTATCTTTAAAACTTGTTTCTCTACCTTATCCTTTACAAAATGGTACTTTATTTCAATGTTCTAAATATTTTAGTGTTTATTGGCATTTTAATGATATTTATTGCACTAGAATTGTCACAAATAATCTGAATTGGAGATACCACAATAATACCAGTGTCATTAAGTTTTTATTTCATCTATATCAACTATGTACATGCTTGAGTTACAACCACATATTCCACCTCTATAGTTCTTAAGTACATTCAACCTTAATTATAAATTTTCCAAGAAATTAAACTGATTATAATATATACTAAAAAACCCAAGTTATATTTTTATTCTTCCATAAAACCAACCCAATTGGAATCCATATATCCCACCAATTGATGCTATGAATTTCTATAATAGTGCAACCCATAATCTAACATATGATTGATATATCAAAGTGTACATATTAAGGATTTCATGTAACTTTTTGTGGGATAACTCTAATATCTTGTACCATGATATATATAAAACAAAATGTCTATATGAGTAGTTGTAAAGTAAAGTATATGGTCAGTAATTTTCCTATAGAGTGTCACATATACTCCCTCACAATCACCATATTTAAAAAATTTCATCCATGTATCCATTGGTGTTTCCAATAGTTTGGAATATTCCATTTGAAATTAGTTCAACACCTCCATGAAATATTTTATTTTGGATATACACATCCCATCCTTCATTAGAATCAGATGCAACCCAAGGATGAATGATAATTCACCAATTAAAGACATCTCAAATCCACACCTCGTTAAATCAAAAAACATCTTGCATTGGATATAATATGAGCCTTTAAAAATGATATCATAAACATATATAAGTACCACCATTCACTTCCCTTTATTGTTTTTGATATAGTGGTTGTGATAAACCCATCCTCTATGATAAAAAATCATCCTTAGGTACTATTCCATCCTTGAGTACCATACATGTGGTTCTTATTTCAACCTATACAATGCTTTCCTTAATTAGTAAACTTTAATATCATCATCATCAATAGAAAACCCATCTGGTTTCTCTATGTATAATTCTTCTTCAAGGAATCCATTCAAGAAATATAATTTGAAATCTATTTGACATACTTTAAAACCCTTTTTCATTTTCAGTACTAGAAATAATCAAATGGTTTAATGTTAGACCACTAGTGAAAATTTTACATCAATTTTGATTATGTAAATTAGGTAATAGCCTTTTCACACGAGACATCCATTATTACAAGTCATAGTTCCATATTCCTTAAGTTTTTTTTAAAAACACATATGATTCAAAACACATTTTTATTCTCTAGCCTTAAAACAATTTTATATGTTTTATTTTTCTAAATTTGATCAAGTTCAGCATTTATGGCCTTTACCCAACTTACATATATAGTATCATCATCAAATGATTTTATTTCTGCCTGATATAACAATGAAGTTTTATATTTATAATTTATCCTTCATGTCTGAATCGGGGCTGTTCTGTCACCCATAATGTTTCTATCAATGATTTTAACTTTTTTGAACTGTTTACTTTTGTTAATTGTTCCTGCTATATTTTCATCATTATCACAGTTTGTTTTGTCCCTTTAAACTCCCACTGAGTTAGAAACATCATAATCACTATCCACCTCACATTATAGACTAATTCTTTGAACAATATTCTCATTCAAAGATAAAATATTCTCAATAGAATATGAATTTTTTTTCATTTCTATCATGGTCACATTGAAAGTTTCAATTATTTCTCCCAACCATTTTTATATCATCTATTACCATGCTCTTGGATGAATATATAAGAAATTTCTTTTTATCTCCATGTTATTTAAACATTCCATTCTTCTCCTTGTTTAGTATAAATCAATGAGTCCCATATTTAGAGAAGTATTTCAATTATTATTCCTACCATACCACATATTATAAAGAGTACTATCTTCAGTTGTATACAATAACTCCTAATTAGATATGTACACTACTATTAGGGCCACTTCCTTTAAATATTTCTCTATCTTTGATTTTTCAATTACAATAGTTTGATCCATGTTGTTAATGGTATGATTTCCTCCTTCAAAAACTCAATTTTGTTAATGACTTCTCACTACTAAAACATGATTTTGAATCCCTTTTTTCTCCATATAATTTTCCACTTAGTTATTTGTGAATTAAATATCATTTTTTGTGAGAAACTTTTTAATTCTCACAGTAAGAATCCTTTCAACATTTATTTTGTATAAATTGATGCACTTATATAATTTAGTATTATGAGTATCAACATCAACCAAGTCATCTTACTAAAAGAATCAATGAAAAACACAATATTTTCTTTCCATCAAATGAATTAGGAGTAATTGGCTTGAAAACATCCACACGAACAAGCTTCAATTTTTTTGATGATTTTACTTTCCTCCAACTTTTATGTTTTCCAAAATATTTTCCCTTTTGGAAATATTCACATGTATTTGTGTAACACCCCAAGAATTTATAAATAGATTTATTATAGAATGAATTGATCACTGAGTCTCTACAAACACCACTTTTTTATAACCAAGCCAAGTAAACATAAGTTAGTTACTTCTATGATGTGAATTTCAAAAAACCGACATACATGGTTGTGATAATTAAGTTATTTAGAGCATGATGGAATTAAGTTAATTTTTTGGTGAATAGTAACCTACAATTATGAATAGTAACCTACCCTTGTGAATAGTAACTTACCCTTATGAATAGTAATATGACTCTTATGAATGGTATCCATACCCTTGAATGTATAAATAAATTTAGGCACCTTAAAAATGAAGATGAATATTTTAAGTGTTTGTACTTTTCGATTAAATATTGATTTTAATTAAAAATTAAATTTATCATATTTAATTTTTTTTTTGAAAAATGAATTTCATTTTTAGATTCTACATGTTGAAAAATGGTTAGGGTGAATTTTTGGGATTTTTCTGAAATACTTGAATTTTTGGTGAATAGTAAAATACATTAATTTTCTATATAAATACATTATAATTTAAATTAACTATTCCCAGCATCATGAGTGATGTAAGCTCCCAAATATCAAACTCATATGCATATATTACTATTCTATGTCATGGAATACTCACTATTTGTTGTCTTAAGAAGAAATAATAAATTAAGGATTATAATATTAAGAAAACTCCTCTCCCTTCCACTATATAAACCACCCCTCACCCCCTTCTTCCTCCCAAACCACTCAAGCTTCAAACCATGCCTAAATTCTTCTCAAATATCTCTCTAACATCCTCCACCAAGTCATAGAACTATTGGTTTCACCAAAAGGTAAAAAAACAAATTCCTTAAGAAGATTCTCAAGGAGGGGTACTCAAGAGGTGAACCTCTCTTCTCTTTTCTTTCAAATTCATTTACAAAGTTCCATTATTTGGTTCTCTTTTCTCAAATCCCCCCATCCAAATGCCATGATAATTCCAGTACCTTACATTTACTAGATTCTCATTATGATAATGGAATATTTCATCATAATCTCTCTTTCTCTCTTCCTTTTATACTATAAATGCAAACATCATCCGAGATGTATTAATTTATCACACTCAAGGAAGAAGGGTTTTCAATTTGCATTAATATCTTCAATACTAGTAATTAAACCTTTTAAATGGTTGAACCAGATCATAATATATGTATTTTATCATGTTTAATGTTCTGGATCCTTACACACTCATAATATGGAATAATAATACAAAACAAGTTCATTGTGCACAAAACCTCCAAGAAAAATCCAAGAATTTATCATTAAATTGTTGAATGGGTCATCCTAGGGGTATATAAACAGAATAATTATAAGATAATTTATATATATTTAATGTAAATAATATTATATATTAACAATTCTGGATGTTTAAACACATTTCAAATGAACTTTCATTCATGAAATACAAGTAAACGGATCATGAAAACCAAGGAAGAAAATGCTTCCAAAACAATAAAATTGAATCCCTTAAACCCATAAATAAGGCCATTAGTGAACCTAATAAGGTTATAAAATATCAATAAAATTTTAATAAGGTTCTATACTTATTAATTAATTAAGATAAATTTGACAATTCAGGCCGTTAAGAACAATCAACAACACATTTGAGCATAAGGTAAGGGATCCTCTCTCTCCCTTTTACTCAAGCATCTTCCCTATGTTGCGCCCTTTTATTTTTAATTCCTAATGATGGGGTATGTTTTCTCACTAAACCAATACTGAACTTATGATATATAAATAATTTTATACCCCTTTACCTCTCATTAATACCTCACAAGAACACTTGTTACTATGCTGAAATGTTTGTAAGGGGTTTTCTCATCTCACTTTCAATTCTGTGGGATTTCCATTGTTCGCCTCTTATTTCTTATATTTGGTATAGGTGTACTACCATTTGATATATATTATCATGATTTTATTTATATTCATGGTATTCGGTGATTCATTTGGTGGTTATTAACTTTTGTTCATACGGCTCAATTGATTACAACGTGGTAACGTGCTTTGTCTCAATTTTCACTTCATTATGGATTGCTTAATATTGTGCACCTACTCTTTCTTATGTGGTGTACCTAATACCAATTTTATATCACTATTAATTTGAAATTATATTCCATATAAATTTTCATATTCTCATATCATTGATATGGTTATTGTCTAAATTGTATATCATTTTACATATGGTGTTTATTTTGAATGTTGAAATATTGATGAACTTGTATCCTCTATTCTATACGGATAATGTAAAGGCATATTAATCTGGTGTTGAATCTACGTATAAAGAATGATTTGGACATGAAACAGAGGGTGGGTCCCACTAAATCACCTCGATGCATCAACAAGTTTCATGAGACAATCAGTTGGTGATAGACCCTTTGAGTTTGTTTCCAAAAATCAAACGGGTTTCTACCCACAGAACTAAACCATTTTAACGGTACTATGGTATCATGTGCTAGATAAATGAGGTAAAATTAATAATAATTCTCTTTATTCATTATCAATTATTACTATACATGAGGTTTTCACTATGAAATAAATCTATTGATGTAGTTTCAATCTCAGTTTATTAATGGAGTGTGTTTTTCATTTAATCACCATGCAACATTGACTAGTCCAAGTTGTTTATGATTCAATTATTATTGATTCATGCTTACACTATTTTTAACCCTTAATGATCATTTGAGATCACCCCTTTAATTTGTTTACCTTCAATAGGTGATGAATATGAGATCATTTATTGAGTTTTTGTGGCTACAGTTTTTAGTTTTTATTATGCAGTGTAATTTGTTACCATTCCCAATGTAATTTGAGTTACATCTATGTATCTAGTTTCTTAAAAACTACTAAACTGATCATTCCTTCATGATATAATTCCTTATAAACATTCCAATATAATAAGTAATTTATTGGCTCTAGTTTAAATGGGTCGGGGTGTTACAGTTGGTATCAGAGGAAGTTTAGTAGCAAACTTGGAAACGGGATTAGAAAATGTAAATTAGGGAACAAATCCCTAAGGTAGTATTTGAGGAAAAACATAAAATAAAGTCCTAGTATTTTGGAAAGTAATATATTATGTGGATATTTCAAGAAATACATCCCTTCCTGAAAGAAACTAGATACATAGATGTTACTCAAATTACAGTGGAAAAGGTAACAAATTACAATACATAATAAAAACTAAAAACTGCAGCCACAAAAACTCAATAAATTATCTCCTCTTCATCACCAGTTGAGGGTAAAAAAATGAAAGGGGTGAGCTCAAATGCTCAGTAAGGGTTAAAAATAGTGGAATCATGAATCAATAATAACTGAATCATAAAAAACCTGGCATAGTCAATATGGAATGGTGATCAAATAAAAAACTCACACCATTAATAAACTGAGAATGAAACTGCATCCATAGATTTTGTCATAGGGAAAACCTAATAGATAGTAATAACTTATAATGAATAAAAAGAATTATTAAAAATTGGTTTCCATGTATCTAGAACATGATACCATAGTACCATTAAAATGGTTTAGTTCTGTGGGTAGAAACCCGTCTGATTTTTGGAAACAAACTCAAAGGGTATATCGCCAACTGATTGTCTCATAAGGCCTCTCGATGCATCGAGGGGATGTAGCAGGCCCCACCCACTATTTCATGTCCAAAGATTTTTTATACATAGATTCAACACAAGATTAATATTCCTTTACATTATCCATAGATAATAGAGGATACAGATTCATCAATATTTCCACATTCAAAATAAACATCATATGTAAAATTGTATATAGTTTAGACAATTACCATATCCATGATATGAGAATATGGAAATTTAAATGGAATATAATTTCAATTGAAGAGTGGTCTTAAATGGGAATTAGGTACACCACATAAGAAAGAGTAGGTGCACAATACTAATATAGTCATAACGAAGTGAAAATTGAGACAAAGCTCGTTACCACATTGTAATCAGTTGATTAGTATGAAAAAAGTTAATAACCACCAAATTAATCACAGAATACCATGAATATAAAGTTAATAATGATAATATATATCAAATGTAAGTACACCTATAACACATATACAAAATAAGAGTCAAACAATGGAAATCCCAAAAAATTGAAAGTGAGATGAGAAAACCCCTTACAAACATTTCAGCATGTTAACGAGTATTCTTGTGAGGGATTAATGAGAGGTAAATGGGTATCCCATTATTTATATATCATAAGGGTAGTATGGGGGAGTTGAAAAAACATACCCCATCATTTTTAATTAAAAATAAAAGGGCACAACATAAGAAAGATTCATGATTAAAAGGGAGAGAGAGGATCCCTTACCTTATGCTCGAAGGTGTTCTTGATTGTTCTTAACGACCTGAATTATCAAATTTAGATTCATTAATTAATAATTAAAAAACTTCATTAACATTAAATTGATATGGTATAATCTTATTAGGTTCATTAATGGCATTTTTATGGGTTTAAGAGATTCAATTTTATTGTTCTGAAATCATTTTTTTCTTTGGTTTTCATGATCCGTTTACTTGAATTTCATGAATGGAAGTTCATTTGAAATGTGTTTAAACATCCATAATTGTTAATATATAATATTAGGGGCCTTAAAAAGATAAAAATGATCTTATAATTATTATATTTATATACCATGAGGATGACACATTCGATAAGTTAATGATAAACGCTTGGATTTGGCTTGGCGGTTTTGTGCACAATGAACTTGTTTTGTATTATTATTCCATATTATGAGTGTGTAACTATTCCAGAAAATTAAACAATATAAAATAAATATATTATGATCTTTTTAAACCACTGAAAATGTTTCATGACCAGTATTAAAGATATTCATGCAAATTGAAAACCCATCTTCCTTGAGTGTGATAAATTAACACATCTCGGATGGTGATTGCATTTATAGTATAAAAGGAAGGGAGAAAGATAGATTAGGATGAAATATTACATTAGCATAATGAAAATATAGTACATGTAAGGTACTAGAATTATCATGGCATATGGATGGGGGTAGGTGAGAATAAATAACTAAATAATGGAACTTTGTAAAAGAAATTTAAAAAAAAGAGAAGAGAGGTTCACCTCTTTAGTACCTATCCTTGACAATATTCTTAAGGCCTTTGTTTTTGGACTTTTGGTGAGACCAATAGGTATTGGAAGTGGGGGAGGAGGTTAGGGAGATATTTGAGCATAATTTAGGCTAGGCTTTAAGCTTGAGTGGTGTGGGAGGACGAAGGGGGTGAGGGGTTGTTTATATAGTGGAGGGGAGAGGAGTTTTTTTAATATTATAATCATTAATTTATTATTTCTTCTCAAAAAAAAATAGTGAGTATTTAATGACCTAGAATAGTAAGATATTTATATGATTTTGAGATTTGGGTGCTCACATCACTCATGATTCTAGGAATAGTTAATTTAAATTATAATGTATTTATACGGTAAATTATTGTATTTTATTATTCACAAAAAATTCATGTATTTCAGAAAAATCCAAAAAATTCACTCTAACCATTTTTTGGCTTGTAAAATCAAAAAATTGACTCAATTTTTCCAAAATAATTTTCTAAATTTGATCAATTTAATTTTTAATTAAAATCATTACATAATCGAAAAGTACAAACACTTAAAATATTCATCTTCATTTTTAAGGTGCCTAAATTTATTTATACATTCAAGGGTATGGATACCATTTATAAGATTCATATTACTATTCATAAGGGTAAGTTAATATTCATAAGGGTAGGTTACTATTCACCAAAAATTAAGTTAATTCCATCATACTCTAAATAACTTTCAAATCACAACCATGTAAGTCAATTTTTCGAAATCCACATCACAAAAGTGACTAACATATGTTCAATTGGATAGGTTATAATTAATTGGTGTTTTTAGAGATTAAATGATCCATTCATTATATAATAAATCTATTTATAAATTCTTGGGATGTTACATTATCCCCACCTTCTGGAAATTTCATCCTCGCAATTTTATTTACTTATTAAAAAGTGAGGGTACCTTGATCATGGTGTCCATCTGGTTTCATCATTATTTTTCTCATATAAATAGAAGATACATTAATTGCAACAATGATTTAGATATCCTTCAAAATAATTTTATTCCTTCATCCAGATACAACTTTTACAACTTGGGTCATATGGGTGTTCAAAGAAAAATAGTTCTGGAAAATAGTCATGCATGACATAAAATATCAAAACATCTGATAAAACTTTATTTTTATAAAAGAGTCAGACTAAATTTGAGTTAAAACTTTCAATCAATGGTCCTTTTATAATTCCATAAGTATGTTCTGAAAAATTGTATTTCAAAAGAAAATATAAATAAGTTTCACAAGGGTATCCTTATTCAGAACCTTTTTCAAAATCATAATATGACTCAATATCTTATGATAAGGTAAAATATTTGAAAATTCCTTGATAATATTTTCCTTTCTTAAAAATATGAGAATATCGAGAAAATATGATTTGATTAAATACAAACCATGATCCACGATGGTATCGAGGTATAGTGGAGTTATTTGATATCTCAAATAATTTCTTGCAAGTGAGTTGTATGTTATAAAATGTTTCATAATTGTCGAGACATGACTTTGAAATAATTATTTCAAGAACGTCATTAGGAAGGGATATAAATTTCTTTTGAGATCATCCTCCTTCCATTTGTAACTGACTTTCCTTGATCTGAAATGTTATAAAATAAGGATTTAACTTAAAGAATAGATAGAGACCAACCATATGTTTAATGAAAACTCATAATCCCTATTGTTGTCTACAGGTATTGATTACCCTTATTCCATTAGGCCCCATTTCTTAATATTGTCATACACTAGGTTAGATTATGAATCTCAAATAGAAATGCACACAACATAGATAGAAATTCTATGCATATCTAATATCATAAATATGGTTTCTATAAGAAAAAATTTACATTAAAATCCTTCATAATGTCTAATAAATAAAATTTGAATTATCTTAATCATATCCCCTAGGAGTGTTGTAACAAAGAGTGCAGGAAGGTCTATTTTCATGCACCAGTTCTCGTTTGAGTCTAGATCAAAGCGGTGTTTTCAGGGTTTACCCCTATATACATTTATGCCAGAGCCACCTCTACCTTCTCGTATCTATACAGGGATATATTTATTAAAAGATTCACATAATATATTCCTTACCAAACTACTAGGATGTTCTTGTATGTTTTTTCTCAAATACTACCTTAGGTCTTTGTTCCCTAATTTATGTTTTCTAATTTAGTTTCCAAGTTTGCTACTAAACTTCCTCTGATACCTACTGTAATTCCATGACCCCTCTAAACCGGAGCCGATTCATTACTTGTTATATTATCATGGTTATAAGGAATGAAATATAGAAGGAACGATCAGTTTATTAGTCTTGAAGAAACTAGATACATCGATGTAACTCAAATTACATTGGGAAAGGTAACAAATTACAATACATAATAAAAACTAAAAACAACAGCAACAGAAACTCAATAAATTATCTACTCTTCATCACATGTTTAAGGTAAGAAAATGAAAGGCATGAGATAAAATGATCAATAAGGGTTACAAATATAAGAATAATGAATTAATAATAACTGAATCATAAACAACTTGGTATAGTCAATATGGCTTGGTGATTAAATGAAAAACTCACGCCATTAATAAACTGAGAATGAAACTGCATCCATAGATTTTTTCATGGAGAAAAACTCATGGATAGTAATAATTGATAATTAATATAGAGAATTATTATCAATTGGACATCATGTATCTGGCACATGATACCATAGTACTGTTAAAACGGTTTAGTTCTGTGGGTAGAAACCCGTCTGATTTTTTGAAACAAACTCAAAGTGTTTATCGCCAACTGATTGTCTCATGAGACCTGTCGATGCATCGAGGGGATATAGCATGACCCACCCACCACTGCATGTCCAAATCATTCTTTATACATAGATTCAAAACAAGATTAATATGCCTTTACATTATCCGTATAGAATAGAGGATACAGATTCATCAATGTTTCCAGATTTAAAATAAACACCATATATAAAATGGTATACATTTTAGACAATAACCATATCCATGATATGAGAATATGGAAATTTAAATAGAATAAAATTTCAATTGAATAGTGATTTCAAATGGACAGCAGGTACACCACATAAGAAAGAGTAGGTGCACAATACCAAGGAAGTCACAACAAAGTAAAAATTGAGACAAATCTTGTTACCACATTGTAATCAATAGAGTCATATGAAAAAAAGTTAGTTAACACCAAATGAATTGCAGAATACCATGAATATATAGATAATCATGATAATATATATCAAATTGTAGTACACCTATACCACATATAAGAAATAATAGGCAAACAATGGAAATACCACAGAATTGAAAGTGAGATGATAAAACCCCTTATAAACATTTCGGAATGGTAACGAGTGTTCTTGGGAGGGATTAATGAGAAGTAAAGGGGTATCCCATTATACATATATATCATAAGGTCAGTATGGGGGAGGTGAAAAAACATATCCCATCATTAGTAATTAAAAATAAAAGGGCGCAACCTAGGGAAGATTCTTGAGTAAAAGGGAGAGAGAGGATTCCTTACCTTATGCTCGAAGGTGTTCTTGATTGTTCTTAACAACTTGAATAATAAAATTTATCTCCATTAGTTAGTAATTAAATAACCTAATTAACATTTAATTGATATGGTATACCCCTATTAGGTTCATTAATGGACTTTTATATGGGTTTAAGAGATTCAATTTTATTGTTTTGGAAGCATTTTCTTCGTTGGGTTTCATGATCCGTTTACCTATATTTCATGAATGGAAGTTCATTTGAAACGTGTTTAAACATACAGAATTGTTAATATATAATATTATTGACAATAAAGAGATATAAATGATCATATAATTATTCTGGTTATATACCATGAGGATGACTCATTCGATAAGTTAATGATAAAATCTTGGATTTGGCTTGGCAGTTTTGTGCACAATTAACTTATTTTGTATTATTATTCCATATTATGAGTGTGTAAGGATTCCAGAGAATTAAAAAAGATAAAATACATATATTATGATCTGATTCAACCATTTAAAAGGTTTCATGACCTTTTTTTAATATATTAATGCAAATTGAAAACCTGTCTTCCTTGGGTGTGATAAATTAACACATCTCGGACGGTGTTTGCATGTATAGTATAAAAGGAAGGGAGAAAGAGAGATTATGATGAAATATTACATTAGAATAATGAAAATCCAGTACATGTAAGGTTCTATAATTATCATGTCATTTTGATGGGGGGAGGTGAGAAGAGTGAACAGAATAATGGAACTTTGTAAAAGATATTGAAAGAAAAGAGAAGAGAGGTTCACCTCTTGAGTACCCCTCCTTGAGAATCTCATTAAGGCCTTTGGTTTTTGGCCTTTTGGTGATACCATAAGGTCTTGGATGTGGGGGAAGAGGTTAGGGAGCTATTTGAGAAGAATTTAGGCAAGGATTGAATCTTGAGTGGTGTGGGAGGATGAAGGGGTGATGGGTGGTTTATATAGTGGAGGGGAGATGAGTTTTTTTAATATTATAATCATTAATTTAATATTTCTTCTCAAGATAAGAAATAGTGTGTATTCCATGACATATAATAGTAATATATGAATGTGAGTTTGATATTTGGGTTCTTACATCACTCATGATGCTAGGAATAGTTAATTTAAATTATATTGTATTTATACATTAAATTAATGTATTTTACTATTCACAAAAAATTCAAGTATTTTAGAAAAATACCAAAAATTCACCCTAACCATTTTTCGATGTGTAGAATCCAAAAATGAACTCCATTTTTTAAAAATAATTTTCTAAATACTATAAATTTAATTTTTCATTAAAATCATTATTTAATCGAAAAGTACAAACACCTAAAATATTCATCTTCATTTTTAAGGTGCCTAAATTTATTTATACATTCAAGGGTATAGATACCATTCATAAGATTCATATTACTATTCATAAGGGTATGTTACTATTCATAAGGGTATGTTACTATTCATAAGGGTAGGTTACTTGTAAAGACCCGTATCCTGATGTACATGGACATTACATTACTTTTGCGGAATACTTAATACATAACAAAAATACACACACAAGGATCGTAATAGTTTAGTGTCTTTGGAAACTCGGAACGTAATCTTCTAATCCTGGTGAAAGATCTTCAAAATCTCCCACAAAGAACTTCCTTTTTTTTTTACCTAAAACCTTTCTTTATATCCTGGGGAAAATAAAACATAAAAGGGTGAGCTCAAATGCTCAGTAAGGGCAAACAAAAGAAATATCAATCACATAATTTTCATAAGAACATAACATTTTTGGAAATCTTAACCTGCAAAAGAGAGCATAATTTCATAACATGGGATAAATCATAGTAGTGAAAATGAAACCATAACTTAAAACATTACTCATTGTGGCATACACACATAATCATAGAGAATCATTTCTTGTTAGTCAAGACTCATTGCCAAGACTATCTTAGTGGACAAAGTCCCTTTCTGAATCGAGTAATCCTCGTTTCAGTCCTGTTTCACTGAACCGGTATAACCTACCATTCCAGCCATGTCTATCTCATGAGATATAAAATCTTTACCCAATGCATTGGAGGGAGATATAGGTCCCACCCATCTCATAATGATACCATTCTTATGTGTGCCACAAAATCATAAATCATACATCATTGCATAACCCATGAAATAAAATGGGATTCTTAAACAACATGACATCATAAAACAATTCATATAAGATAAAGGAATTCATAAAAATATTTCCATCACAACATAATCAAACCAATGTAATAATAGGGATAAAAACAGAACCCTTTTATTATCTTAGATGGAAAATAATTTTGATAAAATACTTCAACTCTATTCTTGAGGAAAATATCCTTTCTTCTTCAAAAACATTTTTTTCCTTTCATAACATGTCATACGAATTTAAAATAAAAGAAGTTGATTAAAAATAAACTTGAAAACTTGTAAAGGAAGTTTCTTAGAAATAATGTTTTAAAAATCCATTCAGGTCGTATAAGTTAAAAAAAACATTCTTCGTACTTTTGTCGGAAAAGTCAAAAAGTACCTCGTACGGAAAAATGACAAAAGATTCCTTTCATATTCTTTACTAAAAACTCACCTAAGGGTAAAATTGGATTTAAACTATTGCAAGTGGATGGAAACAATATTACATATTGAGGGAACATGGATGTGGATGATAAAATACACCCCAGTAAATACTTACGAATAAACAATCTCGGATAAAAATGAGATTGTGATATTTCCCTTACCTTAGGTCCGATTTGCTTTGTTCGTGTCCGAAGCTCCTGTATAATGGTTTAAATAATGTTATTGACTTATTCCAGAATCATACATATTGATATGATATCATATATGGTCATATTATTAGCTTCTTGTTAGTAATATTTCATTGTTACTTGTTACTCGGGTCTTTATAACTTTTTATTCTTATACGTGTTTTGTCGAATAAGTTCTTATTCTTATCTTTAGGTTATAGATAATTCATTTCCAGAATGGTATTAGTGTAGTATATACCATATTCATTCATTCAATTCATTTATATAATCATTATGAAATGAAGATCATGTAGAACGAGTCGCATCACATCGTGGAGACGGTATTCCGTACGTACGCACGAGTGATGATATCGTTCCTATGATCGTGGAATTGTATTGGAGTATATATATATATTATTTCAGTATCAATATTACTTAATAATAATCATATATAGTTACTTATTACACCATTATACCCATCCTTGTAAGGTGATGGTGGAAAAATAGATTGCACCACGGCGTGGAGACGGTATTCCGTACGTACGCACGCGCGGTGATTTCATTTTTCCGTAGGATGGATAGAAGGTGAATTAGGGTTGTTTCATATTTATAATAACATATCAGTATGTAAGTAATACTGATGTTATTACTTTATCATGAAACAACTAAAGAAGAAGAAGTTTGAAGAAGAAAGAAATTGAAAAGATCGGTAATGGATATTACCTCTTCTTTGGAACGCCTTTTTGAATCCTCCACTTAAGGAACTAAGATTGGTCTTTGGAGAAGACCAGGACCTCTAGGATTATTATAGGGAAGTGGAGAAGGGAAAATGGAAGGGGTTGGCCGAGCTTGAGTGCTCAAATTGGTGTGAGGAGGAGGGGGAGGAGGTGTCCTTTTATAAGGGAGGAGAGGGGCACCTTAGGAATTCTTAAAAATATTAATTTATAATAAATCTAACCCCACTTAAAAACCTCCAAAAATGACTCATATTCGAAGCTTATATGAGATAGGGTTGTAATCTCATCAACCAATCAAATTTAGACATGTTTGGATCTTATTTTAAACCTTATCAACTAGATTTAACTCTAAGTTAAATAATTTAACTTTTACCGTGTCTTTTTGTTTTCTTTCACTATATGGTTAATAAACTTACTATAACATGCCAAACGAACCCCAAATTGTATATTATTAACACATATATCCTTATCTAAGTCATTTGGCCGAACCTTAGATTTTTAGGAATAAAATAACAATTAGTAATATAATATTTGATTTAAAAACTATTTTGTGTCAATTTTGACACTATTTGATATATGATTTTTGTGAAAGTCATAACAGAATTATATGTTCGAACAAAGTTGATTAAATCATTACTAATATATCATAGTATCCTAGAAAATTAGTGGAATTCATAAAAAGTCTTAAATTACATTTATTTTGGTATTTATATTATCAATTATGTCAATATTTCATTAATAAGATAATTACTGCATCATCTTTGTGTCATAAATAAATTATATTATTTGATGTCTAAAAATTACAAATAAAATACCATCATGTAGGAAATCTTTTTAGCTTTCTAATGAATATTTACAATCGAATTTATCTTATGTATAACCCCATATTAAAAATGATTTACTTATTAAACCTTGATTTTAACTATTTTAACCCTTCTTTAAATAAATTAATAATAAATGTCCTAATCTAATCCAAGTGGGCCTAAATGGTCATATTTTATTCCTAAGTTTGTTTTTGGTCGAATTAAACTTGTCCAATAGAATTAGGACATGTGTTAGGGTAATATTAATATCATATTTACCCTTAGTTACCTTATTTACTATTAACCGTGGTAAAAAAAAGTAAAAAGTTACTATTCACCAAAAAATTATTTTCATCTCATTGAACCACATTTTAGTCCTTGATATTAACCGTGTCTCTCGGATTTTCGAAATTCCATTCACAGAAGCGGTAAAATTAAGTTTTATGCAAAATTCAGTTTTTAACCTACCACTTAGTGGTTTCACTATTCATCAAAAATTGATGTTTTTCAGAACAATGCCAAAATTTTATCCCAAGCTATATTTCATATTCCGAATTCAAAAATGAAGTCTATTTTACCAAATTCATAACATAAAAGTTGCATTAATTAATTTTATAATTAAATCCCGCTGTTAAAACAAATAGCGTGTTTTTAAGAAACAATATCTATCAAAAGATTGACACTTGTTTATGTCTAGTTTAAATGTGAAATTACATCCAATGACCAACATTGTATTAAATTGTAAAAATATATTCTAAATATACTTTAAAACCACTCAAATTAATGATTTATCACTATTAATAATTTCGATTAAAAAAGTTGTTTTTAATTAAAATTTAGTAATTTTCACTATTCATCAGAATATGAAAGTTATCCGAAATGTACCAAAATTTCACCTTAGGCTAAATTCGATACTCCGAATCCAAAAATAAAGTTCATTTTGAAAAATAAGATTTACTGGATTTCAAAAAGTGGTTATTACTATTCATAACGGCTAGTTTTAATAATATTTTTATAGCATATCGTTGTTTAGTGAAACTCGGTATTGCGTACTACACACGCTATCGAGGAAGGTCGCGATTGCGTGTAATGCAAGTCAAGTCAAGGATGTGTGTTGTGAAAGCTCCTTTTGGTGTAGCGTACAACACAAGACATTAATAAAATTAAAAAGAATATATTTTTTTATAAAATCTTGGGCTGTTACATTCTACCCCCCTTAAAATGAATTTCGCCCTCGAAATTCGTCGGGGTTATAAATGGTTTACTATTCGAAAGTTACTTTAATAGAAACCCACATCGTAAAAGGGAATATCAAAACTTGGCTTTAAAAACTAAAGTATGAAATGTAACGATTACCCAAATAAACTAATCACTGGGTTTCCACATAGGTGAAAATATGGATATGGAAGAGAAATCTAACCATCATGTTCTGATGGAGAGTGGTAGAGAACATGGCTATGGAAAAGCCAGTAATCACAAATCCATAGATTTGTGATGATATAAGGTACCATCTGATTCATCAGGTATAAGATCACTAGGACAATCATTTTTGGTTTTCAAGATCATTTCCCTAAAGTTGAAAATTTGCTTAGAATAAATACTTACTTTATTTTGGTACAATCTCACTTTTGTTCGTGCCTTGAACAATTTCTACTTCATCTCTTAAATAAATGAAGTTGAATTTGTTATTCGTGAAGTGTTAGCAGATCATGTGATAGAATGACGGGTCATTCCATCTGTCTCAAACAAAAGGTTAGCAAAAATTATATACATAAATCGATCTATAGTGAGATTAATCACATATGGTTCCTAAAATGGACTCATACTTCATATATCATACTTCTTAATATAATAAAACTAGTTTCTACTAAACAGGGACTTCCTGTAGGTCAGTGGTAGGCGATAAAGGCCAGTCGCACTTCGGTTGTGGGTTCGATTCCCAAAGCCTTGTCCGAAGCGATGGGCTGTCGCCCGTCCTGCAGGTTGTCCTTTTTCTAAAACTACGTTACTATAACATCCCATCAATAATATCGAAAATCTTCTATCCTTAAACAATACTGACTTATGTCCAACATAATCCAGTCTAATCTTTAGGCTTATACATAATACTGCAGTCCACTCTCATCGATTACCAGAGATTTAATACTGTCGTTGATCCCCACATATCATAAGATATGTCTTGTTGGTCACATTCCAAACATTCAAAGTCCTTAATCGTGTATTCTCTTGAATACCTTAGTGAAAACATGAGTGCTGTTAAAAGTTACCAAAATCCTCAAAATTCTATATACTCAAACCATGATATCACTTAGTCCTTATATCAATCATGAGCTCATGAATACTGTCAAACATTTCATTTTCCCCTTATCCCTTCATTATGCACATATCATCTTCATTCCAAAAATATCTGAATAACCTTTCATGGATACTGGTAACATTAATCAGACAACAATGTTACAATCCTTACATGTCTCTTTATTCCATAGTACCATGAGATTACTTATACAACATTACACATGATAAACATATAATCATTCCACTACATTCTTAAACCATTGACCGAGCTTCAACAATTCTTTCATCTCACATACCATTGGTAGTCTCTTCATCATCATCCACATAAATACTTCCCATATGACCATACTGATTCTCTTCATGAGTCTTTCCCTTAGGGTATTTGTTTGCATAATGCCCATACATTCCACATTTAAAACACTTAACCATTTTTGATGTCGTAGCAATACCATTATCCCCATCCCTGGTATTAACTGAACCTTTTCCTTTGCACTTACTGGCTTTGTGTCCTTCTTTTCCACACCCAAAGCATCTTCCAGTTCCTTTTAAACATTCTCCTTGATGCCTCTTCCCACATGATTTACATAGGGGAAATTGAACTTTCTTTCCTCTATGATCATCATGAAACTCCATCTTTCTCTTATTAGCCGAGTCAGGAAACTTACCAAATTTTACTTTATTGATCATATTATGAGATTGCTGATTCGGCATAATAATGATGTTTGGACTTCCAAATCCCATTTCATTTGGTTGCTCATAAAGAATATCATTCCATTGTCCATCATTTCCTCCATTATCGTGAATCACCTTGTTTCCAGCCATTTTCTAAAACCCAAAAAGAATAGCGTGAGAGGCAAAAATCATGCTAGGGAAAACAACATAATAAAGGGTTAGTACCCTCAATATCTAACATCTTAGGTTTAATTCTATGATCGTTAGCGTAATTCCAGTACTATAACCTATACGTATACTTAACCTTAGGGACATCCCTAGACATACCTTAGAAATATCTCTAGGGATCTCACTAACGTTTTCGCATCCTAGTTTCCAAAGGTTGACTAAACCTTTCCTCTGATACCAACTGTAAAGACCCGTATCCTGATGTACATGGACATTACATTACTTTTGCGGAATACTTAATACATAACAAAAATACACACACAAGGATCGTAATAGTTTAGTGTCTTTGGAAACTCGGAACGTAATCTTCTAATCCTGGTGAAAGATCTTCAAAATCTCCCACAAAGATCTTCCTTTTTTTTTACCTAAAACCTTTCTTTATATCCTGGGGAAAATAAAACATAAAAGGGTGAGCTCAAATGCTCAGTAAGGGCAAACAAAAGAAATATCAATCACATAATTTTCATAAGAACATAACATTTTTGGAAATCTTAACCTGCAAAAGAGAGCATAATTTCATAACATGGGATAAATCATAGTAGTGAAAATGAAACCATAACTTAAAACATTACTCATTGTGGAATACACACATAATCATAGAGAATCATTTCTTGTTAGTCAAGACTCATTGCCAAGACTATCTTA
Organism: Viscum album; assembly: GCA_963277665.1. Lineage (NCBI taxonomy): Eukaryota > Viridiplantae > Streptophyta > Magnoliopsida > Santalales > Viscaceae > Viscum > Viscum album. The sequence goes on along the minus strand of OY728153.1, from coordinate 1,541,751,489 downwards.
GTGGACAAAGTCCCTTTCTGAATCGAGTAATCCTCGTTTCAGTCCTGTTTCACTGAACCGGTATAACCTACCATTCCAGCCATGTCTATCTCATGAGATATAAAATCTTTACCCAATGCATTGGAGGGAGATATAGGTCCCACCCATCTCATAATGATACCATTCTTATGTGTGCCACAAAATCATAAATCATACATCATTGCATAACCCATGAAATAAAATGGGATTCTTAAACAACATGACATCATAAAACAATTCATATAAGATAAAGGAATTCATAAAAATATTTCCATCACAACATAATCAAACCAATGTAATAATAGGGATAAAAACAGAACCCTTTTATTATCTTAGATGGAAAATAATTTTGATAAAATACTTCAACTCTATTCTTGAGGAAAATATCCTTTCTTCTTCAAAAACATTTTTTTCCTTTCATAACATGTCATACGAATTTAAAATAAAAGAAGTTGATTAAAAATAAACTTGAAAACTTGTAAAGGAAGTTTCTTAGAAATAATGTTTTAAAAATCCATTCAGGTCGTATAAGTTAAAAAAAACATTCTTCGTACTTTTGTCGGAAAAGTCAAAAAGTACCTCGTACGGAAAAATGACAAAAGATTCCTTTCATATTCTTTACGAAAAACTCACCTAAGGGTAAAATTGGATTTAAACTATTGCAAGTGGATGGAAACAATATTACATATTGAGGGAACATGGATGTGGATGATAAAATACACCCCAGTAAATACTTACGAATAAACAATCTCGGATAAAAATGAGATTGTGATATTTCCCTTACCTTAGGTCCGATTTGCTTTGTTCGTGTCCGAAGCTCCTGTATAATGGTTTAAATAATGTTATTGACTTATTCCAGAATCATACATATTGATATGATATCATATATGGTCATATTATTAGCTTCTTGTTAGTAATATTTCATTGTTACTTGTTACTCGGGTCTTTATAACTTTTTGTTCTTATACGTGTTTTGTCGAATAAGTTCTTATTCTTATCTTTAGGTTATAGATAATTCATTTCCAGAATGGTATTAGTGTAGTATATACCATATTCATTCATTCAATTCATTTATATAATCATTATGAAATGAAGATCATGTAGAACGAGTCGCATCACATCGTGGAGACGGTATTCCGTACGTACGCACGAGTGATGATATCGTTCCTATGATCGTGGAATTGTATTGGAGTATATATATATATTATTTCAGTATCAATATTACTTAATAATAATCATATATAGTTACTGATTACACCATTATACCCATCCTTGTAAGGTGATGGTGGAAAAATAGATTACACCACGGCGTGGAGACGGTATTCCGTACGTACGCACGCGCGGTGATTTCATTTTTCCGTAGGATGGATAGAAGGTGAATTAGGGTTGTTTCATATTTATAATAACATATCAGTATGTAAGTAATACTGATGTTATTACTTTATCATGAAACAACTAAAGAAGAAGAAGTTTGAAGAAGAAAGAAATTGAAAAGATCGGTAATGGATATTACCTCTTCTTTGGAACGCCTTTTTGAATCCTCCACTTAAGGAACTAAGATTGGTCTTTGGAGAAGACCAGGACCTCTAGGATTATTCTAGGGAAGTGGAGAAGGGAAAATGGCAGGGGTTGGCCGAGCTTGAGTGCTCAAATTGGTGTGAGGAGGAGGGGGAGGAGGTGTCCTTTTATAAGGGAGGAGAGGGGCACCTTAGGAATTCTTAAAAATATTAATTTATAATAAATCTAACCCCACTTAAAAACCTCCAAAAATGACTCATATTCGAAGCTTAGATGAGATAGGGTTGTAATCTCATCAACCAATCAAATTTAGACATGTTTGGATCTTATTTTAAACCTTATCAACTAGATTTAACTCTAAGTTAAATAATTTAACTTTTACCGTGTCTTTTTGTTTTCTTTCACTATATGGTTAATAAACTTACTATAACATGCCAAACGAACCCCAAATTGTATATTATTAATACATATATCCTTATCTAAGTCATTTGTCCGAACCTTAGATTTTTAGGAATAAAATAACAATTAGTAATATAATATTTGATTTAAAAACTATTTTGTGTCAATTTTGACACTATTTGATATATGATTTTTGTGAAAGTCATAACAGAATTATATGTTCGAACCAAGTTGATTAAATCATTACTAATATATCATAGTATCCTAGAAAATTAGCGGAATTCATAAAAAGTCTTAAATTACATTTATTTTGGTATTTATATTATCAATTATGTCAATATTTCATTAATAAGATAATTACTGCATCATCTTTATGTCATAAATAAATTATATTATTTGATGTCTAAAAATTACAAATAAAATACCATCATGTAGGAAATCTTTTTAGCTTTCTAATGAATATTTACAATCGAATTTATCTTATGTATAACCCCATATTAAAAATGATTTACTTATTAAACCTTGATTTTAACTATTTTAACCCTTCTTTAAATAAATTAATAATAAATGTCCTAATCTAATCCAAGTGGGCCTAAATGGTCATATTTTATTCCTAAGTTTGTTTTTGGTCGAATTAAACTTGTCCAATAGAATTAGGACATGTGTTAGGGTAATATTAATATCATATTTACCCTTAGTTACCTTATTTACTATTAACCGTGGTAAAAAAAAGTAAAAAGTTACTATTCACCAAAAAATTATTTTCATCTCATTGAACCACATTTTAGTCCTTGATATTAACCGTGTCTCTCGGATTTTCGAAATTCCATTCACAGAAGCGGTAAAATTAAGTTTTATGCAAAATTCAGTTTTTAACCTACCACTTAGTGGTTTCACTATTCATCAAAAATTGATGTTTTTCAGAACAATGCCAAAATTTTATCCCAAGCTATATTTCATATTCCGAATTCAAAAATGAAGTCTATTTTACCAAATTCATAACATAAAAGTTGCATTAATTAATTTTATAATTAAATCCCGCTGTTAAAACAAATAGCGTGTTTTTAAGAAACAATATCTATCAAAAGATTGACACTTGTTTATGTCTAGTTTAAATGTGAAATTACATCCAATGACCAAAATTGTATTAAATTGTAAAAATATATTCTAAATATACTTTAAAACCACTCAAATTAATGATTTATCACTATTAATAATTTCAATTAAAAAAGTTGTTTTTAATTAAAATTTAGTAATTTTCACTATTCATCAGAATATGAAAGTTATCCGAAATGTACCAAAATTTCACCTTAGGCTAAATTCGATACTCCGAATCCAAAAATAAAGTTCATTTTGAAAAATAAGATTTACTGGATTTCAAAAAGTGGTTATTACTATTCATAACGGCTAGTTTTAATAATATTTTTATAGCATATCGTTGTTTAGTGAAACTCGGTATTGCGTACTACACACGCTATCGAGGAAGGTCGCGATTGCGTGTAATGCAAGTCAAGTCAAGGATGTGTGTTGTGAAAGCTTTTTTTGGTGTAGCGTACAACACAAGACATTAATAAAATTAAAAAGAATATATTTTTTTATAAAATCTTGGGCTGTTACATTCTACCCCCCTTAAAATGAATTTCGCCCTCGAAATTCGTCGGGGTTATAAATGGTTTACTATTCGAAAGTTTCTTTAATAGAAACCCACATCGTAAAAGGGAATATCAAAACTTGGCTTTAAAAACTAAAGTATGAAATGTAACGATTACCCAAATAAACTAATCACTGGGTTTCCACATAGGTGAAAATATGGATATGGAAGAGAAATCTAACCATCATGTTCTGATGGAGAGTGGTAGAGAACATGGCTATGGAAAAGCCAGTAATCACAAATCCATAGATTTGTGATGATATAAGGTACCATCTGATTAATCAGGTATAAGATCACTAGGACAATCATTTTTGGTTTTCAAGATCATTTCCCTAAAGTTGAAAATTTGCTTAGAATAAATACTTACTTTATTTTGGTACAATCTCACTTTTGTTCGTTCCTTGAACAATTTCTACTTCATCTCTTAAATAAATGAAGTTGAATTTGTTATTCGTGAAGTGTTAGCAGATCATGTGATAGAATGACGGGTCATTCCATCTGTCTCAAACAAAAGGTTAGCAAAAATTATATACATAAATCGATCTATAGTGAGATTAATCACATATGGTTCCTAAAATGGACTCATACTTCATATATCATACTTCTTAATATAATAAAACTAGTTTCTACTAAACAGGGACTTCCTGTAGGTCAGTGGTAGGCGATAAAGGCCAGTCGCACTTCGGTTGTGGGTTCGATTCCCAAAGCCTTGTCCGAAGCGATGGGCTGTCGCCCGTCCTGCAGGTTGTCCTTTTTCTAAAACTACGTTACTATAACATCCCATCAATAATATCGAAAATCTTCTATCCTTAAACAATACTGACTTATGTCCAACATAATCCAGTCTAATCTTTAGGCTTATACATAATACTGCAGTCCACTCTCATCGATTACCAGAGATTTAATACTGCCGTTGATCCCCACATATCATAAGATATGTCTTGTTGGTCACATTCCAAACATTCAAAGTCCTTAATCGTGTATTCTCTTGAATACCTTAGTGAAAACATGAGTGCTGTTAAAAGTTACCAAAATCCTCAAAATTCTATATACTCAAACCATGATATCACTTAGTCCTTATATCAATCATGAGCTCATGAATACTGTCAAACATTTCATTTTCCCCTTATCCCTTCATTATGCGCATATCATCTTCATTCCAAAAATATCTGAATAACCTTTCATGGATACTGGTAACATTAATCAGACAACAATGTTACAATCCTTACATGTCTCTTTATTCCATAGTACCATGAGATTACTTATACAACATTACACATGATAAACATATAATCATTCCACTACATTCTTAAACCATTGACCGAGCTTCAACAATTCTTTCATCTCACATACCATTGGTAGTCTCTTCATCATCATCCACATAAATACTTCCCATATGACCATACTGATTCTCTTCATGAGTCTTTCCCTTAGGGTATTTGTTTGCATAATGCCCATACATTCCACATTTAAAACACTTAACCATTTTTGATGTCGTAGCAATACCATTATCCTCATCCCTGGTATTAACTGAACCTTTTCCTTTGCACTTACTGGCTTTGTGTCCTTCTTTTCCACACCCAAATCATCTTCCAGTTCCTTTGAAACATTCTCCTTGATGCCTCTTCCCACATGATTTACATAGGGGAAATTGAACTTTCTTTCCTCTATGATCATCATGAAACTCCATCTTTCTCTTATTAGCCGAGTCAGGAAACTTACCAAATTTTACTTTATTGATCATATTATGAGATTGTTGATTCGGCATAATAATGATGTTTGGACTTCCAAATCCCATTTCATTTGGTTGCTCATAAAGAATATCATTCCATTGTCCATCATTTCCTCCATTATCGTGAATCACCTTGTTTCCAGCCATTTTCTAAAACCCAAAAAGAATAGCGTGAGAGGAAAAAATCATGCTAGGGAAAACAACATAATAAAGGGTTAGTACCCTCAATATCTAACATCTTAGGTTTAATTCTATGATCGTTAGCGTAATTCCAGTACTATAACCTATACGTATACTTAACCTTAGGGACATCCCTAGACATACCTTAGAAATATCTCTAGGGATCTCACTAACGTTTTCGCATCCTAGTTTCCAAAGGTTGACTAAACCTTTCCTCTGATACCAACTGTAAAGACCCGTATCCTGATGTACATGGACATTACATTACTTTTGCGGAATACTTAATACATAACAAAAATACACACACAAGGATCGTAATAGTTTAGTGTCTTTGGAAACTCGGAACGTAATCTTCTAATCCTGGTGAAAGATCTTCAAAATCTCCCACAAAGAACTTCCTTTTTTTTTTACCTAAAACCTTTCTTTATATCCTGGGGAAAATAAAACATAAAAGGGTGAGCTCAAATGCTCAGTAAGGGCAAACAAAAGAAATATCAATCACATAATTTTCATAAGAACATAACATTTTTGGAAATCTTAACCTGCAAAAGAGAGCATAATTTCATAACATGGGATAAATCATAGTAGTGAAAATGAAACCATAACTTAAAACATTACTCATTGTGGCATACACACATAATCATAGAGAATCATTTCTTGTTAGTCAAGACTCATTGCCAAGACTATCTTAGTGGACAAAGTCCCTTTCTGAATCGAGTAATCCTCGTTTCAGTCCTGTTTCACTGAACCGGTATAACCTACCATTCCAGCCATGTCTATCTCATGAGATATAAAATCTTTACCCAATGCATTGGAGGGAGATATAGGTCCCACCCATCTCATAATGATACCATTCTTATGTGTGCCACAAAATCATAAATCATACATCATTGCATAACCCATGAAATAAAATGGGATTCTTAAACAACATGACATCATAAAACAATTCATATAAGATAAAGGAATTCATAAAAATATTTCCATCACAACATAATCAAACCAATGTAATAATAGGGATAAAAACAGAACCCTTTTATTATCTTAGATGGAAAATAATTTTGATAAAATACTTCAACTCTATTCTTGAGGAAAATATCCTTTCTTCTTCAAAAACATTTTTTTCCTTTCATAACATGTCATACGAATTTAAAATAAAAGAAGTTGATTAAAAATAAACTTGAAAACTTGTAAAGGAAGTTTCTTAGAAATAATGTTTTAAAAATCCATTCAGGTCGTATAAGTTAAAAAAAACATTCTTCGTACTTTTGTCGGAAAAGTCAAAAAGTACCTCGTACGGAAAAATGACAAAAGATTCCTTTCATATTCTTTACTAAAAACTCACCTAAGGGTAAAATTGGATTTAAACTATTGCAAGTGGATGGAAACAATATTACATATTGAGGGAACATGGATGTGGATGATAAAATACACCCCAGTAAATACTTACGAATAAACAATCTCGGATAAAAATGAGATTGTGATATTTCCCTTACCTTAGGTCCGATTTGCTTTGTTCGTGTCCGAAGCTCCTGTATAATGGTTTAAATAATGTTATTGACTTATTCCAGAATCATACATATTGATATGATATCATATATGGTCATATTATTAGCTTCTTGTTAGTAATATTTCATTGTTACTTGTTACTCGGGTCTTTATAACTTTTTGTTCTTATACGTGTTTTGTCGAATAAGTTCTTATTCTTATCTTTAGGTTATAGATAATTCATTTCCAGAATGGTATTAGTGTAGTATATACCATATTCATTCATTCAATTCATTTATATAATCATTATGAAATGAAGATCATGTAGAACGAGTCGCATCACATCGTGGAGACGGTATTCCGTACGTACGCACGAGTGATGATATCGTTCCTATGATCGTGGAATTGTATTGGAGTATATATATATATTATTTCAGTATCAATATTACTTAATAATAATCATATATAGTTACTGATTACACCATTATACCCATCCTTGTAAGGTGATGGTGGAAAAATAGATTACACCACGGCGTGGAGACGGTATTCCGTACGTACGCACGCGCGGTGATTTCATTTTTCCGTAGGATGGATAGAAGGTGAATTAGGGTTGTTTCATATTTATAATAACATATCAGTATGTAAGTAATACTGATGTTATTACTTTATCATGAAACAACTAAAGAAGAAGAAGTTTGAAGAAGAAAGAAATTGAAAAGATCGGTAATGGATATTACCTCTTCTTTGGAACGCCTTTTTGAATCCTCCACTTAAGGAACTAAGATTGGTCTTTGGAGAAGACCAGGACCTCTAGGATTATTCTAGGGAAGTGGAGAAGGGAAAATGGTAGGGGTTGGCCGAGCTTGAGTGCTCAAATTGGTGTGAGGAGGAGGGGGAGGAGGTGTCCTTTTATAAGGGAGGAGAGGGGCACCTTAGGAATTCTTAAAAATATTAATTTATAATAAATCTAACCCCACTTAAAAACCTCCAAAAATGACTCATATTCGAAGCTTAGATGAGATAGGGTTGTAATCTCATAAACCAATCAAATTTAGACATGTTTGGATCTTATTTTAAACCTTATCAACTAGATTTAACTCTAAGTTAAATAATTTAACTTTTATCGTGTCTTTTTGTTTTCTTTCACTATATGGTTAATAAACTTACTATAACATGCCAAACGAACCCCAAATTGTATATTATTAATACATATATCCTTATCTAAGTCATTTGGCCGAACCTTAGATTTTTAGGAATAAAATAACAATTAGTAATATAATATTTGATTTAAAAACTATTTTGTGTCAATTTTGACACTATTTGATATATGATTTTTGTGAAAGTCATAACAGAATTATATGTTCGAACCAAGTTGATTAAATCATTACTAATATATCATAGTATCCTATAAAATTAGTGGAATTCATAAAAAGTCTTAAATTACATTTATTTTGGTATTTATATTATCAATTATGTCAATATTTCATTAATAAGATAATTACTGCATCATCTTTGTGTCATAAATAAATTATATTATTTGATGTCTAAAAATTAAAAATAAAATACCATCATGTAGGAAATCTTTTTAGCTTTCTAATGAATATTTAAAATCGAATTTATCTTATGTATAACCCCATATTAAAAATGATTTACTTATTAAACTTTGATTTTAACTATTTTAACCCTTCTTTAAATAAATTAATAATAAATGTCCTAATCTAATCCAAGTGGGCCTAAATGGTCATATTTTATTCCTAAGTTTGTTTTTGGTCGAATTACACTTGTCCAATAGAATTAGGACATGTGTTAGGGTAATATTAATATCATATTTACCCTTAGTTACCTTATTTACTATTAACCGTGGTAAAAAAAAGTAAAAAGTTACTATTCACCAAAAAATTATTTTCATCTCATTGAACCAGATTTTAGTCCTTGATATTAACCGTGTCTCTCGGATTTTCGAAATTCCATTCACAGAAGCGGTAAAATTAAGTTTTATGCAAAATTCAGTTTTTAACCTACCACTTAGTGGTTTCATTATTCATCAAAAATTGATGTTTTTCAGAACAATGCCAAAATTTTATCCCAAGCTATATTTCATATTCCGAATTCAAAAATGAAGTCTATTTTACCAAATTCATAACATAAAAGTTGCATTAATTAATTTTATAATTAAATCCCGCTGTTAAAACAAATAGCGTGTTTTTAAGAAACAATATCTATCAAAAGATTGACACTTGTTTATGTCTAGTTTAAATGTGAAGTTACATCCAATGACCAACATTGTATTAAATTGTAAAAATATATTCTAAATATACTTTAAAACCACTCAAATTAATGATTTATCACTATTAATAATTTCGATTAAAAAAGTTGTTTTTAATTAAAATTTAGTAATTTTCACTATTCATCAGAATATGAAAGTTATCCGAAATGTACCAAAATTTCACCTTAGGCTAAATTCGATACTCCGAATCCAAAAATAAAGTTCATTTTGAAAAATAAGATTTACTGGATTTCAAAAAGTGGTTATTACTATTCATAACGGCTAGTTTTAATAATATTTTTATAGCATATCGTTGTTTAGTGAAACTCGGTATTGCGTACTACACACGCTGTCGAGGAAGGTCGCGATTGCGTGTAATGCAAGTCAAGTCAAGGATGTGTGTTGTGCAAACTCCTTTTGGTGTAGCGTACAACACAAGACATTAATAAAATTAAAAAGAATATATTTTTTTATAAAATCTTGGGCTGTTACATTACTATTCACCAAAAATTAATTTAATTCCATCATACTCTAAATAACTTACCGATCACAACCATGTATGTCGGTTTTTCGAAATTCACATCATAGAAGTGACTAACTTATGTTTACTTGGATAGGTTATAACAAAATGATGTTTGTAGAGACTCAGTGATTCATTCATTCTATAATAAATATATTTATAAATTCTCGGGGTGTTACAATTTGTGTTTTCAAATGTAATCTTGGGAAAATAACATGCTACTTAATTATTCATTTTGTTTTCTAAAGTTTTTTGGAATAAGTTCCCAAGTTGATTATGGGATATATTTTTTCCAAGCAATTTAGAAAACATACACAAATTTTATTTAATAATAAAATATATATTCCCTTTAGTTCATTATCCTCAAATGAAAATTGATCTGTCCTTTTATTTAATAGTATACCCCTTCTTTCCAAATTCCAAAAAATTTATTGAGTCACAAAACTGACTCAAACTTAATAAATTGTGCTTATTCCTTCTACCAAGATAACATTTTTCTTCTAGAGATATTTTCCACCAACTTTGTCCTTCCTAGAGCCAAAAATTTTGAGTCCTTCATTGTTTCCCAACTAAAAAACTCCTCTTTTTCAATATTTGATACTGATAATATTTCTTTCAGTCTTTTGCGAGGTACAACCACTAGCTAGAACCCATTAATTAAAGCTATCATTTTCTCTCAAAGAAACTTTGACAACATTTTCTTTCTCATACTATTTATTATTCTTCCATGAATATTGAGGAATTTATTCTAATATTGATACTCTTGATACTCTTTTGGGTCAAAAATCCCCCTCCCATTTTATAAAATTGAAAAAAAAACTATTTTAAAATTTGTTAGATAAGATTCTTATCAATTTTTTCCTCTTTTATAGATCTCATGTGTCACTTATCATTATACCCTTGAGGCATAATAAGCATCCTTTTGTCTATATCCTTCACACCAAAAAAAATTAAAAGTATAAGAATATTATAGAAAACTACTTTCCCATTATTGGGTTTTTTTTCACTGAAAAATATTTTGGAAATGGTGGATACATATTAAATGTGTCCCAATTTTTCACAGTAATAACACTTATTTTTTGGTTTCATTTTCACATTTCTTGCTTCTTGATAAGTTTTATTTTGAGCCTCTCCCAAATCACTTTACTCTAGGGAATAAAAACATATTTATTGACATGAGGAATGGTTGAATTATACATTTGATTATGCTCTAAATTATATTTCTCTTTTCTTTTAAATTAATTCACCTTTTGAATGGGAATATGCTTTCTATTTGTAATTCCAAATACTTCTTTATTCTCAACTGAGATCAATTTCATTGAGAAACCTGATATCATGTAAATTTTAAGGATATTTTATCATTCCTTATAATCATGTTGTAAAACCATGACTTATTATTCAAGTTAATAAGTATTTTCAACTTTTTTTACGATGTTTTTCAAGCCATCAATGATTTGAGAATGTTTTTGAACATTTATATTGAGCTCCAATCTCATTTATGAGTTTCTATAAATTTATTATTTCAAATTTTCAGTATCCTATTTCAATTATAAATACTTTTCCACCTATTGTTTTATATTATACTTTGATTCATGAATTAGATCATTTTCTTTCTTGGTTTTACCCCATATTTTTCAAGTTCCTCAAAGGATGCATCAAGCTCAACCTGCATATAAAATATTCACACAACATCATCATCTTCAAGCACATGAACCTTAGCCCAGTTGGTGAGGACCCACTAGGCGCATCCAAGAGACCCGAGATCAAATCCAGGTGGAGGAATATTTCCGGGTTATTGTAGCAGACATTGTAGCAGGCACTGTTCGGTACTGTAACAGCCGAGACTATTCATCCATCTAGGCTTTCGGACCACCGGTTTGGTCCTCGGGTCCTGCAAGGCTTTCGGGCCACCTAAGACCTTCGGTCTAGTTGATTGTCAAGGCCTTCAAGCCATTTTAAGGCCCTAGGGAAACCACAAGGCCTTCGGGCCACATGAATGCAGGCCCAAGACACACTACATAAAAGGAGTTGTCCCAGAAGAGGATTCAGAGCAGGTGCACTCACCAGAGAATAGCCAAATGGATTGTCAAAATGAGAGGGTATGGCTATGCCATCGGTACCAGCCTGTTCTTACACGGGAAGCCTAGCCAGACGGTCATGCAAAGGTGGAGAGCTACTATTAGGATGCAGATGTGGGGGAGGGGCAGTTCCTTGTAGATATTCTGGTTGAATTACCTAAGATCTTTGAGTCATGTAATCTCCTAAGCCTACGAGCCATGTAATCTCTGAGCCTACGGGCCTTGTAAGGGTTCCCCCTCATCCCTTGAAAGGGAGGTTATCAAAAATCAATAAAAATTAAGGCCTTTGGGCCATTCAAGATTCAACAGCACTACCATAAATTTATGATCTTCCAATATTATCCACTAATAAATCTTTACCATGGACCTTAAAATAATTAAATTCTTCCACTTCAAACTCATTTGAACTTCCATATTCATGAGATTGTTTATTTTTACTCTTAATGGATTTGCACTACAATTTTCTCTTTCTTTTATCATACTTAAAATATTTATTTACAGATTCTTCATCATCATTATCTTGAAAATTATTAAAACACATAGCATTGGTATATCCTACCTACCCACATCAGAAACAAGAATGTGGAAGATTTCATTTTAATTTCCCTTTTTTTATCTTAAGTTTAGAGGAAGGAAAATCCATTACACCATTGAGCTCTTCATTTTTCAAGATATTCATTAAAAAAGAGAGCCTTAATTTCCTTGAATGAAACTTCCTGTGAGTTTTCATTTTATCACAACACATTGTCATCATTTCTCATTTAATATGTGAAAAATTGTTTATGGTGGTTATAAAATGACATATCCTTTGAATATTTGTCTTCATATATGAAAAAATGGTATTAAACTAAAAGGTAATCCTCCTAAATATCATTTCACAATCTTGGTATCATAAATATTTTCTCCCAGATCTCACATGTCTTCTATAAGATCATTTATAAAATCAAAAAATACATCAATGTTTTCGGTGAGACTAATAATTAGAACTTTATATTTATTCCATATCACACAAAACCTTTATTCTCAAACCTTGGAGTCACAATTATAAATATTCAAAATATTTTATCACATGCCATGACAAGTTTTGTATGGAAATTCCTCAGTGTAGGCAGGGTTGACCAAAGCTCTCTCTAATGTGTTGATTTTCTTTTCATCTACATCCAGTTACTTGTGGTATCTTTCTGATAGGGAACCAATTTCCATGCTCTCTTTAATCCAATGAATAGTTTATGTGTACACTTTCATAACCAACAACCTAAAGTAATGTTTCATTCTATTATTCTATTATTAAAAATTGTGACCTTCAAAAATTGGATTTCTATTATGATTCACCACCATTACTACATCCATTATTATTTTAGAGAAATAATATCCATAGAAATCAACCCTCTGATACCACATATTGGTTTATTATTAGAGTAATTTCACTAAGATATGTTGGTGAATCAAGGTATCAAATATTTTAACTATTTAATCCCTTATTCATGATCCTATTCTCTCGATGTGAGGAACACTCATTTTCTCCATCCCACATTAGTTCAATAAGAAATGAAAGAATTAAATATCACACCAATAATTTTACTTGGTTTAACCTGAATTGGATGACCCAAGCAGATTAAAATCCATGATTTTTTGATGTACTAAAAACACTATAGTACATTGATTCCTTTTGTTTACACAATGGATTGGTCTCACTGAACCTAAAAACTCAATGTTTAAAAAATATGAGAAGGATCACTACATCTATACAATGTGATAAAATCAATTTTCCCTTTATGGAAACCATGATCATTTTCATTAGATTTGGATATGAATAATACACCTTGAATAGTGTCTCTTCCATATATCTAGATAATTTTTCAGTGAGATGAACCTCCTAGAATATCATCTTTCCTTGCTTATAATTCTCTAGTAAACATGGAATCACCACTAATTTTTTCTACTCTAAATAAATATACATGGATTTCCTAATTTATCATTTATTTTAATAAAACGGTTTAGATTGAATATCAATATTCTCAAAAAGTTTCCAAGTGTCTGTTGTGTTCAATGAGATCATAATGTTCCCTTAAATAAAAAAAAACACCTAGAAATATGATTAATAACTACCTCATTAAATTTATGATTGAAACTGCCAGTTAAATAAAATTACATGGATATAATGTGATCTTGGATTATACAGCTTATCCAACCAACTTCATGCCTTTTCTATGACTTATCATTATGAAATATGGCATGGAATTAACTTCTACAATATATACAGAAACCACGTCATGTGGAATTATTTTTTTAACTTAATCTATACTTATCATGCATTAACTCCTCTATTACTCTCCAACTTTCTCTAACATGATCTCCTCTAACAGCTTGCTCACCAAACTCACTATGTCATGGAAAGTTTCATTATTGCATGGAATTATATATGATATTCAATAGTTATTCAATAGAGCTTCTAGTATCATTTCTCCATGTCATAATTCAGATTCTAGGGTGTAGATTCTAATAGATCATTAGGATGAAAATTATAGCCATAGTTTGGTCATCTTTCATCCTTTGAGACTATGGTGTAGCCATTAGTTAATGACATGGAAACAATGATTTTTTTAAAAGCACCAAAACTCATCAGAATTACCTATGGATGACCCATGCCCTATGGATAAATTTATTACAGTGTGGTATCAAAATTCTGATTCCCACATTGAAACTACCTTTCTAATTTTAATGATTAATGAGACTGGATATCACTCAGTATCTCATTCAAGTATGAAAGTAAATATTTCTCACCTAAAGAATCACATTCCATCCCACACATGCGAGGTTAAACATTATACCTCATAGCTTCACCTATGATGTGCCCATTCTTCACACGCACATGCACCTACATACACGAGTTCTCAAATGCACACCCCTACTAGCCCTATCGTCTATGTGTCACCTTATATCAATCGTGAACTTTTCTAAAGTATATGCATGTGCAATAATTGAGTGGTAACAAACATATTTTTTAGGGTTTTTCTAACCTTTATTGAAGTGTAACTAGGGAGAATATAATGTTAACAACATTTCTGGTTACCAACATAGTCTATCCTGATCTCTCCTATGACATAGCTGATTTCATTATGGAACAATGTTCCAAAATTCAATACATTATATGATGAAAACCAAGTTATATGGCATAGGGGTTTTTTCAGATATATATTTTCTTTAATAGATTCCAAGAACTCTATAGCTAGGATTTATTAACATGAATCCAAAATAATACTCCAATAATAAATTGATCAACCTTATTCAACATGTCAACACACACAAACTGAACAAACCTCAAAAGTGATTTGGTAAAAAACCCTTCATCACAAATTTCAACACAACATGGTGATAGATTCTTTACCATTTTGACCTCAACACACTGAGAACCATGCCTATAGTAAAAATGTTCAAGCCTTTTTTCATAGGTATATTTCCTTCATTAATGTTCTTCCATAGGGAATAAAATTCCCTAAACATCTTCCATAATACATTTTTGCCTTCATAATTTTATTCAAGTAAACCAACACCATGACTTCCTATATAGGCATATAAAGTATCCAAATATTTCACAAGTATATTCTTCATCCATCATACCCATATAAATGGCATGGTACATTTAGATCATGAATATTTCAATCACTATGAACACTTACATGCCTATAGATAATATGCCCATTTCTCATTTCTGAATTCCCAAATCCCAATACCCACTATTTCATGCATGGTCACTAACTCTATATTTAATCATCTTTAACCCATCCTTAAAAAAATCACCATAGTGTGGTTTAAGTCATGGTGAAGACCCATGATTCTGATTTGAAAAAAATTATGAAATTATCCTTTATTCAAATTGATTCACCATATAAGAAAACATGTTTCATTAGGTTTTCTATAAACACAACCCAAAAAATTGTAATAGGAGATTTTTTCTAACAGTATCACCCTTTATGTTTGTTTACAACTCTCAAACACAACAAGACTAAAAAATCATGAAAGGAGAACATCTTCAATATTCAACATTCATATTCATGCATCAATGATTCAATAATCACCAAATCTATTCTTGTGTGATCCATGATCAGTGTGAGAAACAAGATTGGAATGGAAATATTCTCATGAGAACATACCTTGATTCTAAGATCATCAATACCCCATCCAAAAAACTTCTACACCTAGTTCAATATGATATATTCTCCCCCTTTCAGACATACCTATACAACTTATTCTTGATCAAAATATATATCTCCACTATGATAATAAACCTAAAGAGATCAATTCATTAAAAGGTTTCATGATAGGTTTGTAAATATAACTATTAAGAGTAAAAGAGTTCTATACCTTAATCTTGAGAGAAAATACTTGTGGGAGTGGGGTGTTTTCATGATCCATCAATCTTGATGGATTCAGTTGGAATACAAGAGCCAAATAATGCTTCTCAAATGCCAACATGGGTAGTGCATTTTAAATTAAATCTATAGTTTTCTTTTTAGTTGATACATACATGAATTCCAAAAAATATATCTCAACCTTCTCCTTTATGAAATGATACTTTATATTGATGTGCTTTGTTCTCGAATGATTGATGGTATTTTTTAAAAGGTTTAAATCACTCATGTTGTCACACATAATTAGAATAGAATTACCAACTACAATTCCAATACCTTCAAGATGTTATTTTATCCAAATAAATTGAGTTAATGCTTGAGTTTCCACAATATAATTATCCTATATCATGATTATAGTGATATAGTATTACTTCTAATTCATGAAATTAAAGATTTATACAGATAAGAAACATGACCAAATTTTGATTTTCCATCATCAACATAACCTACCCAATCCAAATCCTAATATAACTATTGTTGTGAATTTTTGTAGTAAAACATCCCATATTCCACCATACAATTGATATAGTAAAGTACAATTTTCACATTTTTATGTGACATTATTTGGGAAAACTTTTATATTGTGTAGCTTGAAATGTGGTGAACACAATATTCAATCGAGTAGAAGTCAACTATAGTAAGCTACCAATAATTTTTCTATAAAGTGTGAAGTAGATGGCTTTGCCTTCATCACCTTTTGATAACATTATATGAGTACTTGCCATATTTTCCATCAGTCTCAAATTATCCATATTAAGAAAATTATAACTTTTTTTTATTATTTAATTTGAGAGATAAATACCCCATCCTTTGTTTGGATAACCTATAGGCTATGTAAAATGAAAATTCACCAATAAGATAAATCTAACATTTGAAAAATATAAGATTAGAAAATTTATTTCCTTGGGTGTAATCAGAGCCTCCAAATATAATATCATCCACATATGCAAGCATAATCATCCACTACACCTATTCTTTCCAGATATAGAGGTTTTGATCAACCAATCCCATTTGAAATTTGAGCTTCTTTAAATACTAGTCCAGCCTTGCGTACCATGCTCATGGTCCTTTCAATATCCCATAAAAGGACTTATTCAATTTACATACATTATTTTCATCACTATTAATGATAAATCCATCGAGTTTCTCATTTTAAACCTCATCTTCAAAGAAACCATTAAGAAAGGATGATTTGACACCCATTTGGTTCACCTTGAATCCGTTATTCACTACCATGTCTAATAATAATCTTATTGTTTCAAGTTATACCACTGGTGTGAGTGTTTCATCAACATCAATCCCTTCAATTTGGGAATACCCTTTCACACAAGTTATTTTTTTCATTCTAACTTTTCTATATTTATTTAATTTATATCATACCACTCATTTGATCATGATGATTTTATTTTCATTTGGTCTTGGAAGAACTTCCCATGTATTATTATTTTATATTTATAAAACCTTATCATTCATATAATTGAATCAAATTTTTTACTAAAAAACTTCTTCAAAATATTTTAGTTCCACTAGATACAAGAGAGACACCTGATGTTTATCCTTTATCATTTTTATTTGAGGAGTTTCTAATCAATCTCTAATAATGTTGGTTTCAGTAATTTTATTTTTTCTTAATAATCTTTTGGATCCTTATATTCCATGTATGTTTTCTTAATTGTTTGATATAATATAAAAATTATCTATAACCCTTGTAACTCTCCCTGATCCATGCACTTAGTCATCACTTTCAACTTGAAGAACTCAATGATTTTCATGTTAAGCATGATCAACAGAATTTGAATTAAGTTCAACTGTCATTATCATCCACTAATTTTCAAATAAAAAAATATAATTACTTTAAATCACTTTTTAAAGCATATTATTAAAGCACCAATAGGCTATACTCTTTTAAAAATATCCAAAAAAATATTTTTTCATTATGATCTCCAAAAATTATATTATTTTCTTTGTTTATAATGATGCATTTACTTCCTAACACTCAGATATATTTAAGTGTATAAATCTATAAATGATAGATTTAATATGGATTTTTTCCGTCATTAAGACATAATAATTCTCGATTGGATATGTAACCATTTATTATACTATATTTTTTCAATATTTATCAAGTAATCCATTCTCAATAAGAGTATTTTTATCCATTTTCTTGATAATGTTATTCCTTTTTTCAAAAAATTTGTTCTTCTGAGGAGTTATAACTGCTGTAACATTATATTGAATACCATTCTTTTCAATAGATAACTCTACTTGGAGGTTGGTAAATTATGTACCATTTTTATGAAATCATTTCACATTTTTATACAAATCATATTTTTAGTAAGACATATATATCAAGTGATACATTTAAACCCATTATATTTTTCAACTATAGCCATATGTTATTCCATTCTACTAATATCATCCAAAAAACAAGACCTGGTATATTTTTCACCTATATATTTGGTTTTAATTAACATACATACATCAACATGAAAAAGATCAATAATTCTTGATGAATTCCACTTTTTTGGATTCTATATTTTATAAATAATATTACCTTTTTGACAAGAATCACATCTGTGAGTGTGATCATATGTAAGATTAGGGATGTTCTAGATTTTAAAAGGATTTTTGGCTCAAATGGAAAATTCATTTCTACCATAGTCTCTCCTCATATTCCTTGGAAATCATTCACCAATTATGTTCGTGTGATATCTTTACTGTCGACATTATATTTCTGGGATCCAATAGTATTGAGATCCTCATCATTCCAAAAATGAAAAACACCATATTTATTATATGTTATTCCCATGATGTGGTCTTCATTTTTTATCATGTGTGATGTGAATACCCTGAAAAAAAACCACAAACTTGACATGTCTGTTTCTCTTAAAGATGTCTCAGGTACATTATCCTTCGTAGACATTCTTTTCCTTACCCAAGATTTATGGTCCACCTCTATTCATGATGGAATAACTTTATTTTATTATAGATAAAATGATACTTCTTTGTATTATAATACTGAGAATCTATTTTAAACTTTTAGTTTTTTATATGAATATTCTAATTTTTCTTATCCACCATTATGAGATTTTCCTGGCACCATATGATTTAATATTGATGTATAATAGATATATTTGTCCCCAAACAGTTTAAAATAAAAACAATTTCTATAAAATTATAAGAAAAAGTAGAAATCATGCTTTCATATTTTTATGACTCTTACTCTCATAGAAATATCTTATAAGTGGATCTTAAATATTATGTTGGTCCTATATTTATATAATATAAACATTTGATTCTTTTTAGATTCTTCTTAGAATTTACTACTCCAAAAGTACCTTGTTTAGTGCTATAAATATACACATTACTTAGAGGTGTTGATTTTTGAGGTTTAACACTAATTATTTTATTCATTCCATCATGATCCAAAATATATTTCTATTTTCCTTTAAAGCATTGTACTTGTGGAGTGGTAATACATTATTTCATGATTTCCTTGGGTAATTTTTTATCCTTTATAGGAGAAATATTCTTTGAGATACTTTGTGAAATATAAGGTGTGATAACCCTCTATTTATCATCATAATTATGTTTCCTTTTTATGAATTATTATTTTAGATATTCAATTCACTTTTCCTTATCTTTTACATATTTAGAAATTCCTTTGATGATTTGATTATGATCCCTAGATTTGAGTTTCAAATCAACTTATTTGTTTGAACCTCTTGAATTTATAGATTTATAATTTTTGACATAAAATTTTAATTCTAACACCTCTTCTATTTGTTTTTATAAATCGAGTTTGGTCTCATGAAAAACTAAACTATCCTTCTTTCTTTTGGACCTCCAAACATAAATTTCTTCAAGGGTTTCCTCAAGTTCAACATGAATATCAACTCTATCATTAACATAATGTTTAGAAACACTATCATTATTTTTTGTAATGGATACTAGTGAATCTTCATTGAGATGATTTCAATATTGAACCTCTTTAACTACAAATTCATAAGAGTTTAAATATTCCTATGAGAGAAAATTTTTTCCTTTGAAAAAACATTTCCTTACCATCATGTCTTACTCATAATACTTTTGAGATTTATTAAAATATTTAGCTACAAGATGTCCCATGTTTCTATATTGAAAAAAACAAGTGAAATAATATATTTAAATATTATGTTTCCTATTTTAAGCTAGAGGAAAAAAGGACATTGTCTCATCTATTTATTCTTCTTCTAAAGATTCATTCATTGTAAGTTTATTTAAATATTTAAAATTCAATTAATGAAAATTTTCCTTCTCCTTGGATTCAGTAACTTTATTCCTAATCTCATATGAAAAAACACTATTATATGAGCCATATAGAGAGACTTCATTGGGGTATTTGTCTTCTAGAACTGAAAACTTTGTATTTAATCAAGGAGGAATTCTTCTCATGATTCTCTTCACAATCTTATCATCATTTAGATCCTGCACAATATTGTTCATGTCATCAAAATAATAATTTAGTTGATTTGAAAAGGCCTTGATCGTCTCACTTGGAATCATTATCAAGTTCTCATATTTCTTCCATATAACCTATAAAATGGACACATGAAACTTCGAATCTCCATCATAGATATTTATATTTTTTTCCCTAATAAAAGTAGTGATTTTAAAAGAAATTTCCGATTTGGAAATAGGATTTTACACAACACTTTATAAGGAATTAATTTCCTTTGTATCCACATTAAATTATATTTAATCATTCTTTGATAATGATATATTGTCCATTCTTACAAAAATACCATAAATGAAATCCATATAAACACCCATTACCAATGATTGGAAATAGTGTTCCATAAAGATCTTCAATAACTAAAAATTATTACCTTAAATGATAGGAATGATATTATGGTTGAACAATATCTTCATACATTTGATGAAGAGTGAAATTCACCACAAAAACCAACCTTTTGATACCACATATTAGTCTTTTATCGAGTAATATACCCTAGGTGGGGGTGATTTAGGCTATTATAGTACGATACATGATTTTCAATGTTGTTATATCAAATTAGGGAACACTTCAATCTCTCCCTTTCTTTCTATTAGGAGAGAATAAATTAGTAAATTAAACATTTTATTTTACTTGGTTTACAACACTGAGTTAATACAACAAATGTCCACAATAATATACCAATGAAAAAAACAAAATAAAAGTCCACTAATTCAATGTTTACAAGCTTGGAGGGGTCAAAATGACCCTCTTATCTCACTTCCATATACATTTTAAAAGTTCACTAGTCTCCTAGACTAAGGAACTCACTAATCCTCGTGATCTTATTTATTTATCTTCAAAAAATAGTGATATAAACATACACCATATGAGATGTATCTATTTAAAAACATTTTATTAATATTCTAATGAAAAATAGAACTATTGAAACACCACTATATTTAACTTTTTAATTCCAGAAGAGATATAGAATCAACCTATTACTTTCTAGAGAGATTGGGATTTTCCTTTTTATCTATCTCTATTTTCTGCATTCTCGTTCAAACCTAAATTGGATCGTCTGTTCAAATCCACTCTTTAATGTGAATTAATTCCATTCTACAAAATTCATAATGTTTGAGGCCTTCAAAACTGAAAAAAATCACCCATCAATCAACAATTAAAAATATTATAAAATCCATCAATGTTGCAACATGAATTTTCTACATTTTCTAACTCAACCTATGAAGCGGATTAGAATACATTATGATGAAAAATTCTTCCATGTTTTCAACTTACCATGAAATGCATCATGTTGGTAGTCATCTTCAATGATCCCTTTTCTTCCAGAAGACTTCCTTTAGTTGTGTTCCACCATGACGAACAAAATTCCCTAAATATCTTCAATACATCACAGTGGTCTTAAAGATTTTATTCAAGCATAAAACATCATGAATTATACACATCCATAGTGAGTATCCCTATGTTTCATAGGTAAATTAATAATCCACCATTCCTATAAAATAGCATGGTGCATTTATATAGATAATTTTATACTCACCATGACCCCAACACACCCATAAAGAACTTGGAACCTTTTCACACATGACTTCCCAGATCAAAATGCCTGCTGATATGGGCGTGGTCACCAACTCTAAAAATAATAATATTTAACATGTTTTGTATAAATTACTCAAATAATTTTTTAATCTATCATTAATACCTTCTTCGCCAATTTGAATAAAAATCTTAAATTCTCATTTCTTCAAATAGGTCGGTCTTCACGGAAAATATACTCTATCATATTTGTCAACAAACCCAAACCAAATATTACTTGGAGTGGATTATTTTCTAACAGTACCCAAAATCAAAACACCACAAAATTTTATTTTTTAAGAAAATTTAGTGGGTGATTAATGATAATAAAATTACAAAGAAATAAATAATTTAGAGATAAATATAAAAAGGAAGTGAAATAAAAAAAATTAGAAAACATATTTATCTTTGGAATAAAAGATAATGATTCATTCAATTTTAAAGTTAATTTTTGAAATAGTGGAGTAGAAAATTGTGGTATAATTTAATTTTTAAAGGAAAATTAAAAATTATACCCATGAAAAATAGATGAATCTATCTCAAGAAAATGTAGAGTGGAAGATGAAATAAACCAATAGGTAAGGGAAAAAAATTAATATATTAATATTCATTTTTAAACTATAATGTCATAAAAAGGGTAATAAAAGTAACTTTTACAAATAATAAAATGGGAATTTTAAAATGATAGGAGACATAAGATAATTTTTTCCAAAATATAAAAGAGAACATTGGTGGAAAAAACATGAATATAGAAGACAAATAGTTTAATTGGGATGAAATGGAATGATTTATAACAAAGAAATAATTTTTAAGAAATAAAATTTTCAATATAAAATATTTTAATTCTAAATTTCAGTCTACCCAGATATAGAAAGAATTATAGTATCATCATAGGATTAAATAAAACCATCGTATAAATTCATGATCAAGAGTAATAATTTTGACTCAAGAAAATTGGTTTGAGTCATGAAAACACCCTTACATAATCGTTTCAAATTGAAAACCCATGAAAAGAAAAACATGACATGGATTGGTAAATAGATTATATTTCCTGAAAAAAAATGTTAAAAAAATTCATATGCAATATATAAATCCTAAAATGTAATTAAGTAGTGAATATAAATCATATATCAATGAAATAAAATTGAGATGCAAGAAACCCTTACATTAATTCCATAATTCCAAGAAAGAACATTAACCACTTTTATAACAAAAATAAATATATTAATAAACTATTTTATAACCTTATTTATAATTATAACTCTTTTATAAAAATTATTTATGGTAATTTATTACATTTATGTCAGTTAGTAATATATTATTCTCATCATCGAATGTTATTAGTTTTGATAGTTTGTTTAATACTAGTTCTGTAATGGTGGTGTCGATTTTCGATTATTGGTTCAAATTTCATCATTCAGGGATCATTTTAGGTACTTATTTATATGTTTTTATTATTATTTATATTGTTTTAATTTCATTTTATAAGTACTTTAATCGCGATTTGTGATGATGAAGTCAGTGATGTGTTTGTTTCGGTTATTTTAATGAATGAGGGGTAGTTTATTAATAATAAGTAAGGTATTAAAATTACCATTAAAAAACAAAAAAATAATAATTTACTTTTTATTTCAAAATATCATGAGGAATTATTTTTTCATATATACCCATTATAGAATTTATATCATTTCTCATGTAGGCGGTTAAACCAACCCAAAGAAGACCAAGTAGTAATCTATGGGTATGTATTCTTAAGGAACTGATTCATTTTCCATAATATCATTATTAAAAAATCATATTAATATTATTTATATATATTTAAGGTGGTGGATTATATTTTAAGACGTTTTTATAAATAACAAAACACTATATGAAAACAAAATACATCATTTTTTTGGAGAATGTAGTATGCACATATGAACGGTAAACACATTAATTTTCCATAGATCGGGAGGAATAAGGGTATTGATTTTTAGTTTAATAATATTAATTATTTTATAAATATCATATTAATTCGTTAAATATACCTTTATAACCATATCTGTATGGTGGTGATAAAAAATAAGGAATACCATTCATGGAGGTGGTAGTCCACACATATGCATGATGACATCTTCATTTTTAGAATGGTTTTATAGGAACATAAAAAATAGATTTTAAAAATTATAATAACATTTGAGAACATAAATAATATTTATTTATCGTAATTTTATGGTTATAGTGGTTTTCAAGAGTGGGGAAAGAAAACAATTAAGGGAGTTTGATTTATAACATTACCTCTCCATTTGGATGTTCTCCCTTAGGTAACACCTTAAGAATCCTTAGTATGGTATTTTTGAAAGACCAAGGCTTATAAGATGTGAAGAAAGAGTATATGAGAGACTAGGGTAGTTTTTTGTTTAAGATAAGTCTATATAATGTGTGGATAAATAGAGTGGAGCAGAGATCCTTTTATAGGTGAATAGAATGGAGTTTTGTAAATATAACTTCTCAATATAAAGAGATTATAAGTTCCACATGTCAAGTGGAGCCACAATGGAAAATAATGGATTTAGGGATGAGTTAAATTTGATAATATCTCAACCATTCATTTTCAAACACATTTTAAACATGTTTTTAAGTATTTTACACTAGTATTTTTCACTTTTACCGTATTTTTATTTTTATCAGGGTAATTAATTTTTACATAAGTAATTGACATTAAATTTCAAAATAAATTAAAAATTATTAAATAATTTGTAAATAATTATTCCAAATGAGAAATAAAATTTATGAAATAAAATTTATATTATTAAGAAATAATAATTTTATAATTAGTGCATCAAATGGATCAAAATCCATTTTTAGAAAAAAAATATATTTTTAACCATAAATGGTATATTTAG
The DNA here is from genome assembly GCA_963277665.1 of Viscum album. Lineage (NCBI taxonomy): Eukaryota > Viridiplantae > Streptophyta > Magnoliopsida > Santalales > Viscaceae > Viscum > Viscum album. The sequence continues at coordinate 1,541,726,275 of OY728153.1, read as the reverse complement.
GAAAAAATTATCAATTTTATTGATTTTAATGAAATTAATTGGTTTATTATTAAAATAATTAGATTAATGTGACATTAAAATAAATACAAAACCAAATTTCCCCTAGTGAAATCTTAATTAATAGAAAATGATTAAAATAGTTATTATTAGAAAGATATTTCTTAATTTTCATAATGTTAAACATGGGTTTTCTAAATGAAAAATAGTATTTTTTTTTATTTATTAAATAAATATTTGAAAAATTAAAAGGTTTTACACACTTCTATTTATTTAATATATAATGATAAATTTATAAAATTTATAGTTTCAGTATAAATTATATTTTTCACTATTCACCTAAAATATATTATTTAAAAAAAATCAAAAAAAATAAACCTTGTCTAATTTTTATGCGATGAATCCAAATAAAACATAATTTTAAAAAATTTAAATTCTAAAATTTATTAATTTATTTATTAAATGAAAACAAAAAATATAAAGAAAACCTTATTTTATATAAAGATTATGTTTATAAGCATTAATATTTTTAATATTATTTCATAACAATCCTGAAATTTTATAAACATATTAGTTCATAAATTATGATAATATTATAATTTATTCAATTTAATTCATTATGAAAAAATGTAAAACACTTAAAAACATTTATATTATAAAGAACAAACATTTTTAATATTAAAACACTATAGACACCAAGAAATGTCTTCCATTCACTTTTCCACAAAATTTCCTCATCTAGGCTCGAAACGTTCACGGTGCGACTATGCATTTTTCATGGGGGTGAGTGACGGTAGCGATGGTACTAGCCTGAAGGGCTGAGACCACAGCCCGACACTGATCCCAAGTAGGGGTGTGGGAGTGAATCCCCTATGGTATAAAGCAATTATTTTGTATAAGTCCCTAAAGTGGCGTCCAAGGTACCTGCATGCAAACATCTACAGCCACAATGCTGGAGTTGAATAAAGATTTTTTTTTGGCTAAGTCCTCAAAGTGGTGCCCTAGTTATAATCACCAGTAGCGAGAAATTATACATGGGAGCCACCCATCTGGCATGCAACCACTTGTTCTACATAATTTTAGCACGCAACCCACTAGCTTGACCAAACTTCTTTCACCAAAAGTCTTATTTTTTCCCATAAATAGACCCATGGGGCCTTTATTTGTACGTAAGAATTTCCCCAAAGCCCAGTTGCTACTCTATTCGCACTTGTGCTTCGCCCAGGTCTTATGAAACTTTAAAGATAGTTATTTAACACCTAGAGCAGAGGATTTTAAGGAGGATCATCATATTTAAGTCCTTTTAGTGTTTCAAATCCATAACACTTGCATGGATAAAGCGCCCAACCTCCACGAATCAGAAACACTTGAGAGTCACTTATTCCTTTCACAGGAACTTGAGTAATCACTTCTGGGATCACCTATGAATACTTATAAAGGCTTTATCTAAGTCTCACCAAAGTATTAACATACGGGTTTCCCATCACTTAAGTGAACATTAGGTCACCCAATTCTACTTGTGCACCAGTACCTACCTGGGTGCCCCTCTTTGATTCACCCACTCTCTTCAGTCTACAAGAAACCAAGAACTCCTCAAAGACATTCATTGCAAGGATTATTCTTCATTTTATCCCTTTTATGAAATGTATTCTATTGATACTGTAACACCCCAAACTTCCACGGTACGCTTCTCTTTGAATAATACAATAGCTTTTGTTATACGCAACTTCGAGTTCTAACACACCACAACCATTCAAACTAGCCGTTATGAATAGTAATACCCACTTTTTGAAATTTTATACATTTTATATTTCAAAATAGACTTCATTTTTGGATTAGGAATATCAAAATTAGATTAGGGTGAATTTTTTGTACTTTTCTGATAACTTTCATATTTTGATGAATAGTGAAATTTACTAAATTTTAATTAAAAAAAACTTTTTAAATAGAAATAATTTATAGTAATAAATTATGAATTTGAGTGGTTTTAAATTATAATTATATTATATTTTTACCATTTAATCCAATGTTGTTCATTGGACTTAATTTCACATTTAAACTAGACATAAGCAAATGTCAATCTTTTGATAGTTATTATTTCTTAAAAACATGTTTTTTGTTTTGACAACGGAAATTAATTTTAAATTAATTTATGCCACTTTTGTGTTTTGAATTTAGAAAAATGGATTCAATATTTAGAATCAATAGTTCCAAATTGTGTAAATAGGTAACTTTTATTTTTAGACATTTTGAATAATTACTTCGGTAAATATTTTATTTACCATGGTTAAAGGGTAAATCCGGTAAATAAGGGTAAAAATAATATTATAATAATATTAAATTATCCTAAAACATGTCATAACCCTATTGGATGATACATGTACGACCATGGTAATCTTAGGGTCCATTTTGGGACCCCATGAGGCCACTTGTAAGTGATAATGACACTTTATATTAATCAAGTTAAAGTAAATACAAAAATAACATAAGCATATATCTTTTAGTTAAAATTTTTTACATAGGTTTATAAATGTTATCCCTTAGACTATAAATATTAATTATAAAGCTAAAACTATTTACTACATAATGGTATTTTATTTATAATTTTAAGAAATTGAATAATTAAATTTATTTATGGCACAATGATGATGCAATATTTTCCTTATTAATGAAAGAATCAAATAAATGGTATTATAAATATTAAAATAAAGATAATTTCAAAGGTTTTATAACATACACTAATTTTATATGTTAATATGACATGTTATAGATGATTAAATTTATCTTTTTCTAAGTAATCAAGTTATGATGTCTTTCAAAAAAACAGAATACCAAATAGTGTCAAAATTGACATAAATTAATAATTAAAACAAATTCTATATTATTGGTTGATATAATATTTATAAAAATGAAATGTTCAGAAAAAGGGATTAAATAATATTATATATTTCATTAATGATCCACTTGAGGTTCTATTGTAATTTTATAGTAAGTTTATTAACCATATAGAGTAAGAATACAAGAAGACACGGTAAAAGTTAAACTATTTAACTAAGAGTTAAATATAAAAGATAAGGTTAAAATGGTAATCTACACATGTATAAAACCTATTGGTTGAGATTATTTATACCCATAACCAACTAAGGCTAGAAATAAATTCATTTGGAACCATTATAAACTGAATATAATTGTATAATAAATTAATACTTTAATCTTTTCCTAAAGTGACCCTCACCCATCTTATAAAAGGGCACTTCCCCTCTCTCAAAATCACACTTCCAAAGACATTTGGCTCGGCCAACCCCTGACCAAATATCCTACCAACTTCCTCACTTTATCCTAGAGGCTTATTTTGATCATAAATCCAACCTAAGAAGCCCTTTTTATCAAACCAAAAAGAAGAACCCAAAGAAGAGGTAAATATTTCATCACCTCTTTCATGTTGTTTTCTTCTTACACTTCCTCTCTCTTTGTTGCTTCCATTATAATACAATAAATCCAGTATCTTATATATACTATGATGTTATTATAAATATGGTACAACCATATTCATTATTTTATCCATCCTATGAATGACATGTCACCATACGTATGTACGTACGGCTTACCGTCTCCACGTCGTGGTATAGTTGTTATTCAATACATTGTTATTTAGATGGGTACAATAATGATGTATAATTGATGTAAATAATAAATATAACATATTAATTATTCTTTATTTATTATATACCATCTATTTACATACTATTTTAAATCAAAAGAATGATACTGTCGTTCGTGCGTATGTACGGATTACCGTCTCCACGACGCAATGAGAGTCATTTCCATGTTCACTATTCAACGATGATTATAAAAATATATATTATTAATATGTATGTAATATATGAAATAATAATTCTACTGGATATATATATATATATATATATATATGTATCTATGTATTTATGTACTTACATAAATCTTATTCACTTACTTCCGTTCAATACGATATGAAAACAGAAACAACGTTTATGCGTACGTACGGCCTACCATCTCCATAAACGGTGCATTCCATTTCATATATAAATCTATTATAAATATTTATATTCTAAATATATATAATATATAAATAAAATATTATATTCTGGAATCATTTAAATCATGATCTAAATGATACGATCAAGAATAACAAGTTAAAACATATACGATAAATAAAGCGATTATTACACAAAATGATAATTTAACATGAAATCATTATTAAATGGGTAGTGTAAAATAATAAAATAATCATGTATGATATAATAAATATTAATATAGTTATGGTATAATTTAATAACATACTATGGTCATTATACAGGAGGTTAAACGTACCCTCGACCAAAGGAAAGTGCAAGGTAAGGGGTTTTCATCTCACTCCTTATTCCCGTGAGATTCATGCCATATTGCCACTATTACCTTTTGTGTGGTGTATGTACTGCCAATAATTGTATTCTTTGTGTAATACACTTTCATTTATGTGTATTTACATATTCATTGTATGATAATTTTTTTCATTGGTTTTTTGTTTTGTAAGTTACCAAATTGGTAGGGGTTAATTCCTCAGTCTCATTATTATCCGAGAATGCTTATGTGTAAGTATTTACTAGGATATTTTTATCATCCATGTCCATTTTTCATAAAAATGATTTCAAAATGAATATTTTACGGATTTTTGAAAGGTTCACTTTATCAATATCAGAATTTTAAATGTTTTAAAGATTTATCTTTCTAAATATTTTTAATTAATGTCCATGTTTTCAAAATGATTTTAAGTATTTATTTATATGGACGTAAATGTTTTGAAATGATAATTATTTCAAAAAGTTTCAAAGTGGTATGGGAAAATTTGATTCAAAAATCTATTTTAAATTAATTCCTTTATAAATGTGTGACTTTTAAATGATTTTACAAAATTTTATTTCTCTCAAAAAGTTTTACTCATAATTTTCAACTATGTCAGCATCCTTTACTGGATATTATTTTGATTGAGGTTGATTTATTATAATACAATCTTCTATATTTTATTGAATGAGTTATGATATGTTTGACTATGGATGTTATATTTTTATACCATTCATGGTTTATGGTTAAAGTATTGAAATTTCGTATGCTTGTTCTAATACGAATGTTTTGTTATGTTTCAAACTTTTCATATGAGGAATGTAATGGACTTAGTAAGTGACGGGTGAAGCCCACTATAGCTCCTCGATGCATCGGTAGGTCTCATGAGACAACTAGATGTGGAATTGGCTGAGGCCCTTTCCAAATTTGGTATATGGTTTTGGCCGAGGCCTTAATCATTTTTAGACGTCTTGTCCGAGGCCTTGACAAAATGTTTCAGAATGTCCGACATTATACATTCCCTCATTATGAAAATAATATCGATGGTTCAAGTGGTCATTAAACTAGTAGAATACCCACTATTATGTTTTATAATGGAATTATTTACTAATCTCATATTCCTGCCATAAAAGTATTCAAGTTTATTATTGGTAAAGGAATGTGGTTTCAATTATTCACCATGCTTAATATTTATGTCATTTTCTGCTGTACTGCTTACCCTTACTGAGCGTCTGAGCTCACCCATTTCTATGTTTCATTTTCCCAGGATTCCAAGAAGTGTATTATGATTGATATGCAGGGTTAAGCTAAAGGGAATAATGGTGTTCTCAAAGAACTATTTACACTGTGTTTTATGTTTGAAATTGTAATGTAATGTTAATGTATGTAATCTATTTTCCAAGACTGCTTAACCAATCAGTCCTTCGGGACTTGATTCCTTGTAATCATGCCAATGTATTAAAATAATGCAACGAATCTGGGTAATTAGGGTCGGGGAATTACAATTGGTATCATAAGAAGTATAGCAATAACCTTGGAGAGTATATTTAGATAAACTCTGGTTAGATCACATTACCCTAAGATAGAATTTGAGGATTAGTATAGAAGAAATTCCTAGAATTTTGGTAATGTAGTGTTTTTGTGAGTTTTCCAAGAAATACATCCTTGTCTGGATACGAGCAGGTAGAGGCGGATTTGGCACAGATGTACCTAGGGGTAAAACCCGAAAGCACCTCTTTGATCTAGACTCGAATGGGAACTGGTGCACGACAATGGGCCTTGTTGCACTCTTGGTTACGACACTCCCGAGGGATATGCTTAGGATAATTCTCATTTTCTTTACAAACCATTATGAAGGGTTTATGAGTATATACTTCCTCAAAGAAAACATTTTTATGATTATGGATTATATCCATAAACTGTTCAATTTACGTTAGGTATTTTACAAGTTTGGAATTATTCATTGCAATTCATAAACTGACCTAGTGTATGCCATTGTATAGAAATGGCACCCAGTAGAAGGAATGTGAACTCCGGAAATACGTATGATCCAAAGAGTAATAAGGATCATATCTTCCATGGTATTAAGCAAAAATTTAAAAGGGAAATAGTCTCTCATGTTTTATCAACATATGAAGAAATAGTTTCATGTGTTAATAAGATAAGTAATGAATTCTCCGAGTCTTATGGATTTGAAAGGAAGCAAGAGAAGAAAAGGATGGAAGAGAGAAAGATGGATAAAAGGAAGGGGGAAAAGAAGAATTTTCCCATATATGATAATTGTGGGAAGAAAAACCCTGGAACTTGCCTGAAGGGAATGGGAGTTTGTTATAAGTGTGGAGAAAAAGGACACCAAGTACGTGACTGCAAGGGTAAGAAAAAGGTTTCAAATGTACAATGCTTCATCTGCAAGGAGTTGGGACACTACGCGAACCAATATCCAAATCATCAGAGTATGCCCCAAATGATTATATTGGATAATAATAAAGTTATGATACTACCTCAGATTAAGAATAATTACTAGTGTTCTTATGTTGTTATTATAGGATTATTTCATTTGAGTGTTGTATCAACAATATACTGGTTATATGAATTATGGAGATAAATAAGGATTGTACTGTAGTACTATTTTATTGAGGATTTGAGATTATATGGTTCTAATAAAAGTGACTTAATAATAAGCTACACTTTTGGTAAAATACATGGTTTAAGGAAAGGTAATCCTTAATATGGTCCTGATAATGAGGTAGTGATTTTGGAATAATAGATGGTTGATTTGAATAAATTATATTAGATATTCTTGACTAATTTGAAACTGATTAATGATTTTTCATTGTTGGAGTTTACAACATTTTTGGATAGAAGGAGTATATCCATTATTCTATAAAGAATAAGGGAGCATGAATTTAGTCAATAATGTTTTATGGTAATTCAGGATGTTACCAAGTTTTAAAATAATAGAAGATGAAGGTGTTCACATGTTATTACATAGAAAAAAGGATATTCGTTTTGTTTAATTTACTTAAAAATTTTGGACTGTGAGTTTGGATAGTAGTATTTTGGATAAGTCTAAAGGTTGGAATGGATTAAGTTTGAAAGGTTATTTTTGGATTTTTATAAAAGGACAACACGCAGACCATGTGACAACTCGTCGCGTCATACAAAGCTGCGGGAATCGAATCCACAACTATAGTGCGATTGGGATTTATCACCTACCACTAGACTACGTGAAGTTCCTAGATGGTATAATGTATTTTTTAAAAGGGTATGATATGTGAATTATAAATTCATTATATTTGAAACCCTATACGATTAGGATAAATAGAGTATTTTTGAGTTGTATTATGTTTTGGAGTGAAAGATGAGTTTGTGGTAGATATTTATTAATGGATAAAACTCTAATTATAATGTAATTATATCTTCTTAGGATCTTATCCAATATCATAAATAAATTCATCAACATTAAGAAAAGGAACTTAGAACAAAAACGTTGTCCTAGATGGTACCTTAGATCATCACAAATTTATGGCTTTGGGATTGTTGGCCTTTTCATAGCCATGTTCTCTACCACTCTCCATTAGATATTGATGGTTATATTTTTCTTCCATATACATGTTTTCCTACATGGAACCCTAGTATGTGTTATATTTGGTGACATTTATACTTACCACTCTCTATTTTAAATAGAGGCCTCATTAATCCATTTTTTCATGTGGGATTTCAACTAAGATATTTTGAAATGTCAACCCCAAGTTTCCAATACCGAGCATAAATTGCGAGGATGCAATTTATTGATGGATGGGAGAATTTAACATCCCAAGATTCCATGGTACGCTTCTCTTTGAATAATACAATTGTGTGTGTTATACGTAACTTCGAGTTCTAACACACCACAACCAATCAAACTAGCCATTATGAATACTAATACCCACTTTTTAAAATTTTATAAATTTTATCTTTTAAAATGGAATTCATTTTTGGATTCTGAATATCAAAATTATCTTAGGGTGAATTTTTGGTACTTTTCTGATAACTTTCATATTTTTATGAATAGTGAAAATTACTAAATTTTAATTAAAAACAACGTTTTTAATCGAAATAATTAATATTAATAAATTATGAATTTTATTGGTTTTAAAGTATAATTAGATTATATTTTTACCATTTAATCCAATGTTTGTCATTGGACTTAATTTCACATTTAAACTAGACATAAGCAAGTGTCAATCTTTTGATAGTTATTATTTCTTAAAAACACGTTTTTTATTTTGACAACAGGAATTAATTTTAAATTAATTTCTTCCACTTCTGTATTTTTAATTTAGAAAAATGGATTCCATATTTAGAATTAGGAGGTCAAAATTGTGTAAATAGGTAACTTTTTTTAGACATTTTGAATAATTACTTCGGTAAATATTTTATTTACCATGGTTAGAGGGTAAATCTGGTAAATAAGGGTAAAAAATAATATTATAATAATATTAAATTACCTCAAATCGTTTCATAACCCTATTGGATGATACATGTCCGACCATGGTCATCTTTGGGTCGATTTTGGGACCCCATGGGGCCACTTGTAAGTGATAATGACACTTTATATTAATTAAGTTAAAGTAAATACAAAAATGACATAAGCATATATCTTTTAGTTAATTTTTTTACATAGGGTTATATATGTTATCTCTTCTACTATAAATATTCATTAGAAATATAAAAAGATTTCATACATAATGGTATTTTATTTATAATTTTTAGACATTGAATAATTAAATTTATTTATGACACAATGATGATGTAGTATTTTCTTTATGAATGAATGAATCAAGTAAATGGTATTATAAATATTAAAATAAATATAATTTCAAAGTTTTTATGACATAAAAGAATTTTCTATGTGAATATGACATCTAGGGAGGATTCAATGTATCTTTTTCGAAGTAATAAAGTTATGATGACTTTCACAAAAACAAAATACCAAATATTGTCAAAATTGACATAAATTAATATTTAAAACAAATACTATATTATTGGTTGATATAATATTACTAAAAATGTAAAGTTTGTAAAAAGGTCTTAAATAATATTATATATTTCATTAATGATCCTCTTGTGGTTCTCTTGGATGTTTAGAGTAAGTTTGTTAACCATATAGAGTAAGAATACAAGAAGACACGGTAAAAGTTAAACTATTTAACTAAGAGTTAAATATAAAATATAAGGTTAAAATGGTAATCTAAACATGTCTAAAACCTATTGGTTGAGATTATTTAGACCCATAACCACATAAGTCTCGAAATAAATTCATTTGGAACCATTATAAACCGAATATGATTGTATAATAAATTAATACTTTAATCTTTTCCTAAAGTGGCCCTCACCCCTCTTATAAAAGGGAACTTCCCCTCTCTCAAAATCACACCTCCAAAGACATTTGGCTCGGCCAAACCCTACCAAAATATCCTCCCAAATTTACTCAATTGATCCTATCTTCATTAGTTTGATCAGAAAGCCAAACTAAGGAGCCCTTTTGATCAAACCAAAAGGAAGAACCCGAAGAAGAGGTAAATATTTCATCACCTCTTTCAAGTTCTTTTCTTCTTCCACTTCCTCTTTATTTGTTGCTTCCATTATAATACAATAAATCCAGTATATTCTGTATAATGTGATGTTATTATAAATATGGTACAACCATATTCATTATTTTATCCATCCTATGAGTGAAATGTCACCATACGTGTGTATGTACGGCTTACCGTCTCAACATCATGGTGTAGTTGTTATTCAATACATTATTATTTGGATGGGTATAATAATGATGTATAATTGATGTAAATAATAAATATAACATGTTAATGATTCTTTATTTATTATATAACATCTATTTAAATACTATTTTAAATCAAAATAATGATACTGTTGCTCGTGCGTATGTACGGATTACCGTCTCCATGACGCGATGAGAGTCATTTCCATGTTCACCATTCAATGAGGATTATAAAAATATATATTATTAATATGTATGTAATATATGAAATAATAATGCTACTGGATATATATATATATATATATATATGTAGGTACTTACATAAATCTTATTCACTTACTTATGTTCAATACGATATGAAAACAGAAACAGCGTTTATGCGTACGTACGGGCGACCGTCTCCCTAAACGGTGCCTTCCATTTCATATATAAATATATTATAAATATTTATATTCTAAATATATATGATATATAAATAAAATATTATATTTTTAAATCATTTAAATCATGATCTAAATGATACGATCAAGAATAACAAGTTAAAACACATACGATAAAGAAAGAGATTATTACACAAAATGATAATTTAACATGAAATCATTATTAAATAGGCAGTATAATGTCATAAAAGAATCATGTATGATATAATAAATATTAATATGGTTATGGTATAATTTAATAACATACTATGGTCATTATACAGGAGGTTAAACGTACCCTCGACCAAAGGAAAGTGCAAGGTAATGAGTTTTCATATCACTCCTTATTCCCCTGAGATTCATGCCATATTGCCACTGTTACCTTTTGTGTGGTGTATGTTCTGACAATAATTGTATTCTTTGTGTAATAAACTTTCATTTATGTGTATTTACATATTCATTGTATGATACTTTTTTTCATGGGGTGTTTTTTCGTAAGTTACCAAATTGGTAAGGGTTAATTCCTCAATCTCATTATTATCTGAGATTGTTTATGTGTAAGTATTTACTGGGATATTTTTATCATCCATGTCCATTTTTCATAAAAATGATTTCAAAATGAATATTTTAAGGATTTTTAAAAATTACTCTTTATCAAGATCCTAATTTTAAATGTTTTAATGATTTATCTTTGTAAATATTTTTAATTAATGTCCATGTTTTCAAAATGATTTTAAGGATTTATTTATATGGACATGAATGTTTTGAAATGACAATTCTTTTCAAAAGTTTCAAAGTGGTATGGGACACTTTGATTCAAAAATCTATTTTAAATTACTTCCTTTATAAATGTGTGACTTTTAAATGATTTTACAAAAAGGTTATTTCTCACAAAAAGTTTTACTCCTCATTTTCAACTATGTTAGCATCCATTACTGGATATTATTTTGATTGAGGTTGATTTATTATAATACAATCTTACATATTGTATTGAATGAGTTATGATATGTTTGACTGTAGATGTTATATTTTTATACCATTCATTGTTTATGGTTAAAGTATTGACATTTCGTTTTCTAGTTCTAATACGAATGTTTATGTTATATTTCAACCTTTTCATATGAGGAATGTATTGGACTTAGTAAGTGACGGGTGGAGCCCACTATAGCTCCTCAATGCATCGGTAGGTCTCATGAGACAACTAGACATGGAATTGGCCAAGGCCCTTTCCCAATTTGATATATGGTTTTGGCTGAGGCCTTAATCATTTTTAGACATCTTGCCCGAGGCCTTGACAAAATGTTTCAGAATGTTTGGCATTATATATTCCCTCATTATGAAAATAATATTGATGGTTCATGTGGTCATTCGACTAGTAGAATACCCATTATTATGTTTTATTATGGCATTATTTACTCATCTCATATTCCTGCTGTAAAAGTATTCATGTTTATTATTGGTAAAGGCATGTGGTTTCAATTATTCAACATGCTTAATATTTGTGTCATTTTCCGCTATATTGCTTACCCTTAATGAGCATCTGAGCTCACCCCTTTCTATGTTTCATTTTCCCAGGATTCTAAGAAGTGTATTATGATTGATATGCAGGGTTAATATAAAAAGAATAATGGTGTTCTCAAATAACTATTTATGCTATGTTTTATGTTTGAAATTGTAATGTAATGTTAGTGTATGTAATCTATTTTCCAAGACTGCTAAACTGATTGGTCCTTCAGGACTTGATTCCTTTTAATCATGCTAATTTATTAAAATAATGCACCAACTCTGGGCAACTAGGGTCGGGGAATTACAGAGACCTCCACCAAAACCTCATGTCTTATCAAATCTTTGGGAAAGGCACATCAGCATGTCTCTTATTTGGGTTTTTATATCTAAAGTTAGAGTTTTCCCACATTTTTTCACGATGGGGTTAGGATTCATGGAGCATCTGTGGGTTTGTGTATCCACAGACACATGGACCTTTCCCGCAGGAACAATGTTGGGAAGTTCCTGTTTTGGAGGATTAGGGTTTGGGTCCCGACCTCTCCCTTATCCAAGGCCAGAAACCTTTGGTCACTAGTAGGGAAGGTACGGTTCACACTTTCTTTTCCATGAAAGCAAAGGAAAAGTATCCCTAACCTACCAAGATCATTTTTAGGGTATCCATCCGGGAGTAATCCTATACCCTTCATCCCTCCTTCCTTTCATTGGATCCTTTTCCAATGTAAAGAGAACAGAAGGAGGACTTGTCACCTCACCCTCCCCCCGGGTCACCTCGACCTCATCCACCCTAGATGCCCTAAGTGCACCCTCATCCACTAGAGGAGGAGGAAAATTGTGTGTGTCATTTTTCAATCTTTAACATTCTCTTGTTTCTCACATCGATCATGAATCACATGTGATTAGAGATTCATGATGATTGTAACATTTTCATAAACACCCTTGGTGAGTGAACTACAAGAACTATGATTCCCACCATAATTGGGATACGTAGGATGACTTATCATGGCCTGATCTCTAGGGATATCCTCTTTAGGAATCCAACTCTAATTCCATTAATCTGGGATTCCTCCTTCAGAATAATCCCCAAATTAACCCCCCCAATCATCAAGGCATCCTTTTCAGGAATTAAGACCAAATTCATTTCTCTCGAAGGACTGTACTCTCCTATAAGACTTATTGAACTATGTGGGATTTGATTCCCATCCACATTGGATATGTAGGAAGCCTCCTTGAGGTTCAAAAATGAAACCTTTAATCAACCCTGTTCTCTTTGGTCCATATTCCCAATAGGGTCTAGTCTTACTTGGAAATCCATATTCTTTCTAAGTTCCTTGGGTTTCTTAGGCATAAGTCCCATAGTAAACTTTTACTAAGCACCTTCCGTATATATGTCCTTACCACATGACATTAAACTATATGGTTGGGTCCTTATCACATGACCTTAAACGATATGATGTGTCCAATCAAGCGGCGTCGAACTACAAGGGTTTTGATTCCTTTCACAAGGATACGTAGGTATCCCATGTTATGGGTAAGATACTAATATCAAAACAAACTTTCATCTCCCTAGATGAAAATAAATTCCAGAGTTCCCCATTGAGTGGCTTAGAAACTAGTATCATCATAACGATGATTAAAAGAATCTCTAAATAGTATATGAGAAGATACCATTGATGGAGAACCTCAAATACATATGAACATCTCCATTAATGAAGAACCTCAAATACATACGGATGATTCTGAATTTCTCACATGTTAATAAGTGATTGAAAATTCAAAGGGAAACTTATTTTATACTTGGTAAATTAATAATTATTCATGAAAATATCTTAAATTTATAAAGAGGGAACCAAAGTAGATAATAATTCCCCCCAAAAGGGTGGGATGAGTCTGACCTCCCTTACTCTCGACCAATGCATGTTCTTAAGTATCGTAAAGTTAAAACTAAAAAAACAACTGACTTTAGAAAGCAAGTCCCTTTTGGATAAAGAACTATTGGTAATTTTTGGTTCCATGAAAAAATCCAATGGAAACCGCCTGGAAGCAGTGATTCTTAAAACTAGAACACATGTTTTGAGGAACTATGAAAAAAAAATGGTGAACCCGATGTGAATCCTTAAGTAAATTAATAATGTTACCCACCTGTCAGGACCCTATCAATTGATAAAGGAAGGCTAAAAAAGGAATCAACCACGCATGTATCCATCTATAAAATGTCACTTTAATGGAGTTTATTGTTGTTGTTTTCAAGTTTTTTTCAATAACTCCCTTCAGTCCAAAATGGATTTCTTCAAGACGACATCTGTGAACTTCCCGACCACTGCTTAGGCTGGATACTCATCCACATGAAGGATGTTATCACCAAATTAGTGTCTTCAACACTGGGTCTCCAACATGATAGTAATGGAGTACCATCAGAACAGTACAATACCAACCTTTGAAGCTTCCCAACAGGATCTCTAGGTCAATAAAAATCCTAAATCATCTGGCCAATGATGATCGATGATCAAGAAGTAGACGGTTCCAACCACTGTCTTCAACCGTTTCGGGTCCTTATCCCCAAAACACAACAACTATTCTCCCTATACTATAGGGAGGAAGATCAATAGATCACTCAAGAAATCAATTCAAAGATGAAGGGGTCTTTCTTAAGGAATCCAACCAACAATCATCATTAACAAAATCCTGTGGTAGTGAACCCCCAACATGATGGAGGTGTTGCCTCTGGACGTTCTTCCCAAGTCCCTCAGATCAGGGCATGAAAGAAGAATTGTCAAAGACAATGTCTGGCCAATAGAGAGAAGGTTCTTACCTCTACCCCTTCTGGATAATTCCATCAATCTAACTTTACGGTGAAAAATGAGTGGGTACACACACCCATCTGTCCTAATTCTGCTGCCCCACATACTCATCTGGAAGCAACCTACCAATCATTCCAGAAAAATATGGTGGAGTACCATGAATTAGAACATACACCTATTTACAAATTATCATCCAGTCAGTAGGCTTTTCTGACTACATTTAAAGAATCCTGCCAATCAAATATGGTGGCAACTGGTAAACTGGAACATACACCTCATTAAAACCACCAATTCTGCCAACAGTCTCATCTTCCAGTATTGAAGGATGTCCATTAACCATGCTTGACTAAAAATAGCCAACATTAACATACACCTACCAACATTCATCAAGCCTACCAACAGTCTCATTTGGTAGCACTTGGAGAAGTCAGTCAGAAAGCTCTGAAGACAAATTTGGGGCATACCCAACTCTCTACCCCCATACATGAGTACTATCAATAACCATCAATAGAAAAAGAAGGACATGAGTAAGAACATACACATACTCCAGATATAGAATGGATGTACATTCCAGTTCTGTCTACTAAAGTCACTAAACACATCTTATAAATGGTGAAAGGGAAGCCACAAATTCCTGTCCATATTCTGGAAGCATGCTATAATATTATAACAAAAACTTCAACAGTACCAGGGGAACATACACATAAATCTATACTCACACCTAGAATAACACATCGTTATGCCACCCCGAAGAAGATATACACCTCTATTCTAGTCCAGGAGGGTCATGGGGCATACTCCCCCATATCATATGAACAATAGGATTAGGAACATACAATCATTCCAATTGGAGGTAATTGGTCCATTCCGGTGACCACTCCAAAGAAGGAACATACACATGCCCATGATAACCACTTATCCTAGCAAGTGGTCCCAACTAATTATAAGGGAACATCCAAGAAGAAGTCTCACCAAACACAATTGGAAAATCAAGAGTCAAGTTGCAATTTTACTCCTTTTAATGCTGAAGTTCTTGAATCCGTCAGACATTTATTTGTCGCAGCTTAAGATCCAACCCTCTCATTACCAAATTATGGGAGTGGTAGTAATAATTCTGAAGTTCTCCTTCCGAAACATCAAAAAAAAGTCTTGCTTCATGAAAATTAGGTCAATCTAGAGAGCCTATCTCTAGATGATATCTAGGGTAACCCTCTGTATGGACATAAGACCAAGGAGACAGAGGATTTATCCCTTACTTTAATCCACCATGGTGGTCCTCCTCAAGATGGAATTCGCTGCAAAAGTCCTCTCCACCATAGTATTTATCATTGTCAAGATAATTCTATAATTGAAAATGTAGTGATGAGAAAACCCTCCTATCTCGAGGCACTTGCAAACACAAGGGCAGTCATGTCTAATTCCTTGGCATTGATGGGTGAAATACTTTCTCAACCAAAATACATCTTAAGGGAATAGTCATTCTCCAAACCTACCATGGGTCATTTGTCTTCTAATACAGATCATCCACTTTGGTCAGACCAAGTGAAGAAATCTATAGTGAAAGATGATTAAGAAATGTTAAACATGAGAAAACAATTGGATAAAGGAGAAATACCTGTCATGTTTTGGCCTTTGGAAAATTCTAAATACAACATTACGGAATTGATGGGAGATGATTGAATTAATTATTCAAAACTCAACTTATGGAATAATCTTTGTCATTTGAGAACCAAAGTATTACCGTATGATGAATTTAAAAATCATGTAAAGGTAATATGAGGGTTTCAATACCAAATTGAATTGGAATATCTCTTAGTTTCATGACATAAAAAGGTTTAAAAGAATTATAGAATCCTTCAGCATTCATGCCTCAATGCTCTAAATAGGCTATGCTAGTTAATATTTAACACCCTATCTAGTGTTTGTATTAGAGGATGGGGTGAACATGAAGAATTTCATTTCACTACACTCCAAAATCAGGAAAGCCTGCCAAAAGTGGTATCATGCAAAGTTATTTCCCACAGTCATATAAAATCAAAATATTTTGTATGTAATCAAATGTACACTCAATAATAGGCCTCATCTAGCTCTCATCAGAGTTAGGACCAAAGAAAACAAGTTGTTGAGTTACTTTTACATCATGCATCTGAGAATCTTGAGTAGGCCTCCCTCTTAGAGGATTTCAATAGACAAATAACAAAAATGTATGAAATAGCATAGCGATCTTATGAAATAGGTGATTTGAGTGGTTTTCGAATAATGCACCCAACTAATGTCCGAACAAAAATTTATAAAATCAGAAGAGTGGCTGTGTGAATCTCAGCCATATCAGCTCAAGAGCCACCCCAACTTGTAGGGTTGGGGGCTTGTTTAATTTAACATTTAAATTCATTGAACAAAGTTCAATGGTTTGAAGAAGAAGAACAAAAACATCCCCAACCTACAGGGTTGGGGGATTTTTCACATTTAAAATATCCTCCTCAATGGAAGTTAGTTTTCACCCGATTAGGGAAGAAACCACAAAGAGAGTGCACTACTAAACTATAAATGGATACCCTTTGGGTTACTATCTACTAAATAGTTCCAAGGAATTCATCATATTGGAGAACAAAGTCTCATGAAAGATATATAAGGAGATGATCTTAAAAATATACTGTCAGAATGCAATCAATGCATTATGCATCAGTAAATGTCATTATCACCATTGTAGAAGATCCTCTAGAAAATGAGTATAGTTCAGGGGAATCAAAAGATGAAGTTATTCTCCATAATACGATACACACTGAAGAAAATAATTAAGGTTTATGTACCTAAAATCATAGTCGTAACCAGAATTTTGGTATGCCTTCAAATAACCAACTCCCACCCCTCTGAAAGGCATCTAACAAGGGGAAAGGTAAAAGTTAGATTGCATCACACTCTTCCACTATAGAAGGTCATTCTCTTTCACTTGAAGATATATTTTCATAAAAAGAATATAAGAATAAAGTGTTGAAAAGAATAAATACATAGATACTTCAAAGCATCATTTTTTCTAGATGTACTCCACAGGAAGATCCTCAACTTGCTCATCCTGTAGAAGCTCCTCAATAAAGAGGATTTTTGGTAACTACAGATGCGAATAATGAATTCCCTCCATTGGGTACACAACTAGGACATGATCAAAGACATCCTTATAGGCATGTTCATGTGGGTTATCCCAGCTCATCCAAATATTCCCCAAGTGCTTGTGAACACAATTAAGGCATTAAAAACTCAATTAGAAACCAAGGAAGAACGGCGTGCGCCAGTTCAGCCGGAAAAGAAATCTTACCCTGAATGGGTGGATCTAATCCCTCCACCAAATTTTTTGAATACCACTTACCCAATATTTAATAGTTTGGGAGATCCAGAACAGAACTTAACACAATTCATTTCTCTTTATGATCCCATGGTGGGAACTCCTCATCAATAAGAAGCAGAAAAGATTAGATGTTTTTTGTAGTCATTACAACAACCAGCATTTGTATGCTATACAAGTCTACAATCTCAACCAATTACTAAATGAGAAGATTTCCATCAGAAATTCCTTCTTCAATTTAGCTCAAAACTACTAAAGACAACTGTTTTTGATCTTACAAATTTTAAACAAATGGAAAATGAAAGAGTTTCATATTTCATTGATCGATGGAAAGGATTAATGTATTCCTTAAATTTAGAACACACTCAGGAAGATTTTCTACCAATTTGTGTGGAAAATATACGTGATGAGTTACACACACCACTGATCCCTGTGAAATACACATGAGGGTTTTGAGACCTAACTTTAATTTCTCAACAAATAGAACATTCTATTATAGATACAAAAGATAAAACTCATGTAATTCCATCAGATTTAGGAAGTAGAATAGGTAAAGAATAGGTCACTACAATTACACTTAAGCAAGCACCTGTACCTTCATCCACTTCAAAACCTTCATCACATAGAAGGGATCTGCCTCCTGAGTGTCAGCAGCAACGACCACCTCATCAAGATGATCCAAGAGATCAAAGGTAGAAACAATTTTAAGAGTTAAAGAAAAATTTTTATTCTTTCCGGAATGAACAGGTTCCTGGTTACTTCATCTCATCTCTAGAAAACAATTTTGTTTAGTTTCTAAGGCCAAAGAAACCAAAAAAATAAGGATACAAAGATCTTCCGAATTATTTTCCCTTTCACTAGATGTTGGGTCATCCCATTCAGGAGTGGTTTTTTTTCAAAGACCTCCTACAAAAAATGATAGACTCTGCACAAGTGAAACTAAAAATTTCATCCTCTCAAGAAGCATGTGTCATAACTACTGATCCATAAGAAGAAAATGAATGGTAGGAATTAAAAAGTAAAAATGTGTAGAAATATGATGATTGGATGATTAGGAAAACGATCAACCAAACTCATTTCATTCTACGAACACATTTGAAACAACCGATTGTGTCTTCCACCACTCTAGCCATAACAAAGCTACCTTTATCAAAAGATCAGTCCTCAAAAGGTCAACCCTCAAAGAAGCAATGTGATCAGAAGGTTAACGAGAAGTCAGAAGAAGAACATCTCATTTCAAGGAAAAAAATTTCTTTGAGTCTAGTTGATTTCATGCTATCTGCTTTAAAATCACAGGCACCACCCCGCTAAAAGGTATAATCAAAACTGACCTGTCAAGCAGAATCTTCATCAGATGAAGAATTGATCTTTGGTTCCGTCAATGTTATCCACTTAACAAATCCTTATTCCAATGGTGATTATAATTATAATGAGCCAGAGTTCCCTGTACCTAACTTGGGGAACTAGAGAAAGAGTGCAAGTTTGATAATATTGGGGAAGACATGGGAATTATAGAAGCCACTATTTTAAATATACCCCTACTCAAACCATATATGCAGTGGAAACTCATGAGAGGGACCTTCTGTGGGCTCAAGAAGAACAAGGAGATTCTTCAAAGCATGAAAAATTTGGTCCTGAAATGATTATTTTGGAGGAATGATTAGAGGTTACACCATCTTCCTCTCAGAAAGTAGGTAGACTTAGTCAATCTAATCTTCCAAAGCCATGAGTATTTCCAGTTTCTGCTCCAACATAGGGAACATCCATATCAGGAGCGTCAACTTCCAAGACACCTACAAAACCAAATCTCCATGCTAGTAAATGCAGGCCTTTAGACCGAAAATATGATGTATTGAAATAGTTGGCCAACATGCCGAAAAAGTTTTCAATTCTTGATACCTTGAATCTGTCGAAATATCTTCAAGAAGCACTTACTGAGGCTTTTTCAAGTATTCAAGAGTTTGAAACTGATGTTTCTACTGCTGAGGTTTACCATATAAAGAATGATCCTACAGAGTGTCATGTAGTTGTATCCTTTATGGATGAAGATGAAGATGATGTTGTACAAGGACATATTAGTCCCTTGTATCTATTTGGAAAGTTCAATGACATAGACATCTGACGATCCTTCATTGATAATGGATCAGGAGTCAACATCATTCCTATTTGTAAACTTCATCGATTGGGACTCATTGAATCTGATTTATCTCCTTCCACTTTAATGATTCAAGATTATGAAAAGAATGAGAAAGAGCCTTTGGGAAAGATTAAACTCAAAACTCAGTTTGGAGATCTTGTGTCTAATTCATATTTCATAGTTGTTCATCTGGACATAGCCTTCAACATTCTGCATGGAAGGCCTTGGCTACATCAACATACAACCATACCTTTTGTGTACTATAAATGACTCAAATAATGTTTTAATGGTCAAATAGGGACATTGTATGGTGATAAGGTCCCCTTAAAAATGTGTGAATCTCAATACATTGAGGCATAATTTTATCACACGAAGGTAATGAGGTCCATGGCAAAGGAGGTAACCAGAATTATTACTCTGAATGGCTTGGAAAAGACCCCAGTAAACCCATTAATACATTTGAGTATAGTTTGTATGTTACCAATCAATAACATTGAAAGAGTAAAATCAAATCCAAACACTCGTCTAGTAAATTCCATAATTCCAATTATGGTAATCGAGCCTGATAGAATGGGAGAAATTATTGATTCACCAAGCAGTGATGGAAGCTTAAATGGGAATGTCTTCATTTCATCTGCCGAACTACAGTAAGCCTTTACTTCATCAATCAGAATAGAAGAAGTTGTAGGAATGTTAGAGGAAGACAAGGATGTTGATTCCCATTCCATTATCTCTTCTTTATTACCAGAGTAAGACCCTTCATCATTAGTGGGGTCATAAATGTTGGCCTCTTCTTCAGGATGCTCAAATACTGACTCCTCTCCTTACTATGAAAGTTTTGATTCATCATTTACTGTTCAAGTAGAAACATAATAAGTAACACGTAATGGAGAATAAGAGGAAGATCACAAGGATAATCCTCCATCATTTGAGTAAGGTGTCTCTACCACTGTGGATAAGCTCAGAGAAATAAATTTGGGTACAAAAAAAGATCTACACCCCACTCTAATTAGTGCAACCATGACTTATGAAGAAAAAGAGGTATATACATCATTTATAAAGAAACATTGAGATATATGTTCTTGGAATTATACATAAATTTTAGGACTTAATCTCGATGTAGCTACTCATCATTGGGTTTTCAATAATAACATCAATGATTCAAGAAGGCAACAAGAATAACACACCCAACTCATGCCTCTAAAATTGAAGCTGAAGTTGATAAACTTATAAAGGATAATTTTTTCAAGGAGGATCAATATCCTAAATTGTTGTCCAAAATTTTCCCAGTGAAAAATAAGAATGGGAAAATCAGAGTTTTCATTGATTTCATAGATCTTAACCAGCATTTTCCTAAAGATGACTTTCCAGTTCCGATCACAGAGTTTTTAATTGATGCAATAGCTGGATATGAAGCTCTTTCCTTCATGTATGGATACTATGGGTATAATCAAATATTTATGGCCTAAGAGGATGAAGAATCTATAGCCTTCAGTGCCCCTCAAGGTGTGTTTTTCTATCGAGTAATTCCCTTTGGATTAAAGAATGTAGGTGCAATGTATCAACGTGCCATGCACCATATCTTTAAAACCTTCTTAAGGAAATTTCTCGAATGTTATGTGGATGATTTGGTGGTTAAATCCAAAAAACATTCTGATCACTTGGCTAATCTAGAGACCATATTCAATAAACTTTGGCAACACAATTTGAATTTGAACCCCTTGAAATGTGCTTTCAGGGTATCCTTAGTGAAGTTCCTTGGCTTCGTTGTATGCCATCGTGGTATCAAAGTTGATCCTGAGAAAAAAAATCAATCCTTGGCATGTCACCTCCTCAAAATTTGAAATAATTAAGAGGACTTTAATGACACTTGGCCTATATTAGGTTATTTATCACCAATTTGGAAAGCAATTGTTTTCCCATCCCCACATTAATGAAGAAGGGAGTTACCAATCATGGTCTTGAAGACTACCAAGAATCATTTGATACCCTCAAGAAATTTCTTTTGAGTCCATTGGTATTAATGCCACCTGTTGAAGGAATACCACTTATTCTCTATGTGATAGCTTTAGAGCGATCACTATGTTCCTTCCTTTCCCAAAAGAATGATCATGGGAATGAAAACAACCTTTACTATCTCAGTCGAACTATGATCGATGCTGAAACTCAGTATTAAAGTATTGAAAAGTGCTTCCTAGCATTAATCTTTGTAGTTTAGAAATTGAGGCACTACCTGTAACATCATGAGGTTCAATTTGTGTCTCGAAATAACCCGCTCAAATTTATCCTCAGTTTTACTATACTTACAGGGCATCTAGAATAGTGGGAAGTTATTTTTCAATAGTTTGATATCTAGTTTGTGCCTCAGAAGGAAAGAAAAGTCCAAGCTCTGGCCGACTTCCTTGTTAAACACCCATCTGCGAAAGATACATCATTAAATTATAAACTTCCTGATGAAGAGGTCTTCTTTATTCAAGATAATTCCCAAACATGGTAAATATACTTTGATGGTGCCTCTATAATTCCAATAGTAAAGATAATAGAAAACCCTAAACTCAACAAATTTGGGTTAGGAATTGTATTTATCTCATCAGAAAATACAGTATTTCCTTATTCCTTCCTATTATCGGAAGGCGGAACCAACAATGAGGTAGAGTATCAAGCTCTCATCATAGGCTTGGAATTGGAACTTCAAGTGGAAGTGAATCACTTAAAATTTAAAGTTGATTCAGAGTTAGTGATTAAAAAAATAAATGTGGAATATTCTATCAGAAAATAAGAGCTAATACATTTTAATGATTACATCAGAGGGTTAATGGATGAATTTACCTCAGATCCGACATTGTCTTATGTCCTGCGATAACAAAATCTCCAAGATGAGGCACTGGCTAATGCATCTACAACCTTGGAAGATCCAAATCGGGATGATATAACCATCATCATAGGTGGCCTTTCATAAGTTGCCTACATAACAGACCTGTCAATCAAAAGATGACACTATTTGGCTATGCAGTATATGCCCTAGTTGGCCCAGCATAATATGGCCCCCATAATGGGTTTTTCAAATTATGGTAATTTCATTCTTGGTTATAGTATCTTTTTCCCCTTCAAAATTTTATGACAATTTACAATAATTTATATTTTAAAACAGTCATTCATGTATATTCGTCCCATTATATTTCTCTCGATATGAAAGTTTTCAAGACCATGGTTTACATATCTCTCTCTCCATGTGTTCAAAGAAAGATGAAATAAACTTGCATCACTTGACCACATATTATATATTTTTTCCATTTCTGGCCCTAGCCGTATGAGTTAAAACTACCTAAACCATACCTTCTACATTCAATTCAGACCCTCGTAGAAATATTATTCCTTTGATTCTTTGGAAATCATGATTGGAAATAATCTCTCCATGTTCATGTACCTCTCATCATAAACTAAACTCTGTACTTTGTAAAATCTGAATCTCCATAAAATTTCTTTGGCTTTTAGAAATAGAATGTCAATTTTTTTAGAGATCTTTTGCATGACTATGCAGTATGTGCCCTTAGGTGGCCCTGCATAAGTTGCCTACATAACAGGTTGGTCATTCAAAATATGACACTATTTGGCTATACAACATATGCCCCAGTTGGTCCTAGATAATACAACCCCCATAATGGGTCTATCAAATAATTGTAACTTCATTCTTGAAAAATACTTCCTCAAATGCTTTTAGCCCTTTTCCATGTCATTCCTCAGTTCTAGAAATTTTCAAATCATAGTTTACAATTTTTCCTTCCATACCTAAATATGGTAGTATGTTTCCAAAAAAATAATCAAGAAATTGGGAGAGTCTCATACCTTTGGTCAAAGATAGATACCTTAAATTAAAGATACAAAATGTATTCACAACATGAATTAAAACTGCACTGTACAGTGTCCTCCCTCCATGACTTAAAACTGCACAGTATAATGTCCTCACTGTATGACATAAAACTGTATAGTTTGATATCAGAAATTTCCCTTTCTGATAAATTTTTACCATACCTTATGCACCAAATTTGTATAGAAATGGTTTTCCTATTCATTACATATGTTTTCATAGATAACCCTATATTCTCAAAATTCCATTCCTTGTAAAAACCACCAATTGTGGTCTTGAGTCACCCAAATTTTATTTTCCCTTGTCTATCAACAGTAAAATATTAAATTCTCAAGAGCTCTTTTTCTTGAATATGCAGTACATTCCCTTAGGTGTCCTTGCATAAGTTGCCTATATAATGGGTATGTCAGTAAAAAAATGTCACTATTTGGATATGGAGCATATGACCTAGTTGTCCCTTCATAACACAAATCCCATAATGTTTTTGTAAAATAATGGTAACTTCGTTCTTGGAGGAGACTCCCCTTATGTTGATACAAGTTATAAATTTGGTGACTATAAAAATCATGGCTCAAGATTCCCCTTGGAAATATTTTAAGAATTTTAAAGCAACTCTTAGCCACTAAGCCTTGTTTCGGATCTAATTTCAAAATTTATGGTCAAAGCTATTCGACCTTAAACACTATCCCTTTATAATACAACATGCATGACTCTAAACTGTCAACAACAAGAGACGTGGTACTCACCAGATTGAGAACTTGCAAAGGGAACTATAAATAAAAGTCGAGTCCCAGATCACTAAATGTACATTTTGTATGATTTAGGTAATTTTGAGAAATAAAAGTCAAAAGATACAAAGCTTGTGGGGTTTTCTATATAACCCTAATAAGAATCAAACTATTCTCACTAGGTTCTATGGCTTAGGAAAAAATTAGAGCATCCTTTTAAACATGACATAGCTCCAAATCTTTCCAAATGATGTTGGAATGTATCAAAGTGCCCTACTTTTACCATAGAATGAGATTATTTTAATTCTGAAAAAATAAAATTCTAAGGGGGGGCTTTTGTAGACACCTTGAAATGTGTTCCATAAAATTTTCCACAAAATTTCCTTAATCAGCCTCAAAAAGTTCATGGTCTGACTATGCATTTTTCATGGGGGTCAGTGATGGTAGTGAAGGCACCAGCCCGAAGGGTCGGGACCGAACCCTGACACTGATCCTAAGAAGGGGTGCTGGGGTGAAGCCCCTGCCGTATGAAGAAATTATTTTGGATAAGTCCCTAAAGCGGTGGCCATGGTACCTGCACGCAAACACCTACGCGCTACCATGCTGGAGCTAAATAAAGAATTTATTTTGGCTAAGTCCTCAAAGCAGTGCCCTAATTGTGCCAAATCACTAGCGATGTGCAAGTATACATGGGTCCACTCATCCGACACATAGCCACATGTGCTCCACAATGTTGGCGTGAAACCCACTTGCGCGACCAAACTCCTTTCTCCCAAGGTCTTATTTTTTCCTATAAATAGACCCTTGGGGCCTTCATTTGTACGTACAAATTTCCCTGAAGCCCAATTTATACTATGGTATTCTTAGTGCTTCGCCCAAGTCTTCTAAAACATTCGAGGTAGTTATTTAACACCTAGAGCCGAGTATTTGAAGGTGGACCATAGGATTTAAGTCTTTTAGCGTTTGAAATCCATAACACTTGTGCGCCTAAAGTGCTCAACCTCCTTGAATCAGAAACACCTGCACGCCACTTATTCCTTTCATAGGAACTTGAGCTCCCCACTTCTGAGATCACCTGTGAATACTCCTGAAGGCTTGATCCAAGTATCTCCCATGTATTAACATACAGGTTGTTCATTTCTTATGTGACCATCAGGTCTCCCAATTCTACTTGAACGCCCATAATTGCACACTAGTACCTAATTGGGCACCCTTCTTTGATTCACCTACTCTCTTCAGTATACAAGACATCAAGACCTCCTCAAAGCCATTCATGGTAAGGATTCTTCTTCATTGGCTCCTTTGTCTAAAAGTGATTCTATTGAGACCACCACCAAAGCCTCATGACTTATCAAACCTTAGAAAAAGTCACATCAACGTGTCTCCTATTTGGGTTTGTATATCTTCAATTAGAGGTTCCCCATATTTGTTTCACTATGGGGATAAGATTCATGGAGCATATGTGGGTTTTTATATCCACATTCACATGAACCTTTCTCCTAGGAACGGTGTTGGGAAGTTCCCAATTTTGGTCTTGACCTCTCCCTTCTCAAAGACCCAGAACCTCAGGTCATTGGTAGGGAAGGTATGGTTCATACTTTCTTTTCTATGCAAGAAAAGGAAAAGTCTCCCTCCCCTTCCAAGATCACTTTTAGGGCATCCATCCGGCTGTAATACCCTAACCTTCACCCCCAATTCCTTTTATTGGACCCTTTTCCAATGTAAATAGGATAGAGGGAGGACTCGTTTCCTTTCCCTCTTCCCGGGTCCCCTCGACTACATCCACCCTCGTATCCATAGGTGTGCCCTCTTCCACCAATGGAGAAGGAAAAGTGTGTGTGTCATTGTTGAATATTTCACATCCTCTTGTTTCTCACACCGAGCATGACTCATGTAGGATTAGAGACTCATGATGATTACAACATTTTCATAAACACCCATGGTGAGTGAACTACAAGAACTCTGATTCCCACCATAATTGGGAAACATAGGAAGCCTTCTTAGGTCCTGAGATCACTAGATATCCTCTTAAATAATCCAACTCTAATTCCTTTAATCTGGGCATCCTCCTTAGGAATAATCCCCAAATTAAACCGCCAAATCTTCAAGGAATCCTTTTCAGAAATTAATTCCAAATTCATTTCTCTCAAAGGACTATGCTCTTCTATGAGACTTATCGAACAACGTGGTCTTTGATTCCCATCCACATGGGATACATAGGAATCCTCCTAGAGGTTCAAACCTGACACCTTAAATCAACCATGTTCTCCTTGGTCCATATTCCCAACAGGGTCTAATCTTACTTGTAAATCCACATTCTTTCCAATTTACTTGGGCTTCTTAGGCATAAGTCCAACAGTAAACATTGACTAAGAACCATCCTCTTAGATTTCCTTACCACATGACATTAAACTGTATGGCCAGATCCTTATCACATGACCTTAAAATGTATGATGTGTCCCATCAAGAAGCACCTAACTACAATGGTTATTATTCCTTTCACAAGGATATGTAGGTAGCCCATGTTGTGGGTATGATACCAATATCAAAACAAACCTTCATCTCCCTAGACGACAATAAATTATAGAGTTCCCCAATGAGTGGCTTAAAAATCAGTATCATCATAATGATGATTAAAAGAATCTCTAAATAGTATATGAGAGGATACCATTGACGAAGAACCTCAAATACATACATATATCTCCATTAATGAATAACCTTGAATACATAGAGACGATTCTGAATTTCAAACATGTTAATAAGTGATTGTAAATTCCAAGGGAAACTTACTTTATACTTGGTAAATTAATAAGGATTCATGAAAATATCTAAAATTTATAAAGATAGTCCCGGAGAAGACAATAATCCCCCCCAAAAGAGTGTGATGAGTCCGACCTCCCATACTCTCAACCAATGCTTGTTCTTAAGTATCGTATTGTTCAAACTTAATGAATGCATGTCTTTGGAAAGTATATCTCTTTTGGATAAAGAACTTTTGGGTGTTTCTGGTTCCATGAATAAATCCAATGGAAACAGTGGGGAAGCAGTGATTCATAAAACTAGAACACATCTTTCAAGGAACTACGAAACAAACACATTAATTATTTATCCTATAAATGTATAAATTTTTAGTTAAGTAATAATTTTTTTTATTTACTAGACATTTTATTATTATTATGATTTTATTAATAATATTAATATAATATGTCTTAGTTTTTTTTAATTCAACGTTACATATTGATAAATTTATTAATCATATTTTTAATTTAAAGAAAAATATATTTCAAAATATCTAGGTGTTAGATCCCCCCTAAATAAGTACTATCCTTGTAATTTTAATTAACACATAAAAATGAAAATATCCATGGGTGTTTAAATATATTCATGACTATAGGTATAATTTAGAGAGATATATTATACTTGAAAAATAGGGGAATATAACTTTTTCCAAAAAAAAGGCTTATTCGTGATGTTGAATTTATCTCTAATAATTTGAGTTAAACAACTTTTATGATTAGGTATCATGAATCCTATAATATAATTATTTTTCCTAAGGATTTCATAGTGATCCTTACACTGATAAATGATCATAGTTTGGTTTGAAATATGAAATATGATTTCTCTATTTTGTTAATTAATATAGAGTCTATGTGAAGATGGTTAATTCATTATCAAAATCACCTAAAATTCATCTAAGGAAATAATAATAAGATTCACATTCCCAAAAATTTCAATTTGGGATTAAACTGTCTTATAACAAGATGTATCCTCTGATAATTCAATAAAAACATTATAATAGTGATTTTATGCTCTTAGTAAACTTTATAGCTATACTATAATATTTATACAAAACTCTGGAATTGAGGATAAGTGTACCTTAATTATCACAATCCACTTCAGTGATAGTCAAAACATTGGGGTTTCCTTATTCCTTCAGTCTAGGAGGACTTTAATGCCCATTATCCCTAGTATTCAAGAGTTAGGACATCAATTTTGATAAAGCCAGTAATGACCACAACATTAATAAATGAAATTACCTTTTAAATGAATAAATTCCTTATTAATTAATGTAGTTATAAAAAATACATGTATTAATTTGGTTATTTTGGTCTGTTATTATATATAACCAATTAGATTTAAAATATTGTTAATCATTTTAACTATTGATAAGTTTTTTATTGATCATTAAACATAGTATATATTAATGGTTATGGTAAAGTTTTTAATTAACAAGGATGGAAGAAGTGATGGCCTCATCCAGTAGGATCGTACCTTATGAATCCCACATATTAGTGATTCCAAGGGAGATAGAATCACTAGGAATTTCCATTAACCAAGAAATTTTGATATTCAATGACTAAAACATGGTTGAAACTATTAATGGGATAAGTTCAAGCTTATCAAGATCACAACCAAACCCACATTTTCCAAACCATCCCAAGAAACCACTACCATCACACACCTTACCCTTAGGGTGTACGTTGGTATAATATGGGGTTATATATCTTGAACCTAGTATTATTAATTTCTATATTTTCTTTTAAATAAAAGAATTATTATTTTTATCTCTTTTTATTATTACATTATAAAAAATTATATAATGAGTTTGATAAAAATTAGATTCTTGTATGAAGAAATCAAGATTTTATTTTTGGGAAATATACAGTTTTAATAAAACTACTTTTTTATAAATTTAATAATTTTTATAATAAGAATTATTTTTATAAAATATCATTATTAAATAATATTTATTTATATATAAATTATAATAAAATTTAATGAATTTAATTGTAATTTTTATGGAGTTTAGAAAGTGGTTAGCTCCATAAAAATAAATATTTTCTAGTAAATAGGGATTTTTATTTAAAAGTGTAAATTATCATTTTTAGAAAATTATTTTTATAAAATAAATAGTAATTTTTAAATCAGTTATTCAAAATTATTCAATGGTTAATTTTTCATAATTTTCTTAGATAGTCTAATTTTTTGGGTAAAAATTAAATATGGTATAAATATATAGTATCTATTATGACATCATAATAGACAAAAATTGAGGTAATAAGTATTATATATGGAATCTATGACCAAAATATTTCCACTTGAAAATAATGTGTTTTGGGAGTTATTTGATTAATTTTATAAACCTTTATTTAATCCTCTAATACCTATATTTTTTTCTTTTAAAATTAATTATTTCTGAACATGACTCACATCCACATCATCAATTATATGATTTTGATATGTTAAATTTTTGGACTTATAAAATTTTGAGGTCACTCCTCTTTATTAGAAATCAAGGTAAAACCCATGGGTTGGTTTTTGGTTTTTCTTATTTTATTATATAGATTCCAAAACATTTGTTTATAAATTAATAAAGAATTACACTCTCTTTTTCTATAAATACCCACCAAACCTCTAACACCTATTAAATAAATAAACAATTATCCCTAAGTACCTCTCCCAATACTTCTCTAAATCACTCTAAATGTGTTCTCAAGATCTTAATAATCTCCACCAATCTTTTAGAATCACCCTCTAAGGGAAAAGGTTCTCTCTCTCATATTTTCCATTCAAAACCCTTCTTTGTATTTATCTTTTTGAATATTAATTGATTATGTTTTCATGAATTGATAAATATACCTTCACTTTTTGATTAATGTTCTATGAATTATAGATCATTTATCCCCTCTCATTATAACCTTTACCTAAGTCATTATTATCCCAAAGTAAGGAAACTGTGCTCTTCCTTTTTATTTCAAGTACTTTCTTTGTACTAATCCTTTTTATTTTCATTTTTTTGTAATTTTTTTTCATGCATCCATTTTCTATCCTTATTATGTAATGGTAATTATATACCAACTTTCACTATCAATTAAACCTTACATAAACTTTTATGTACAATAGTTATGATGCCGAAATTACCCCTAATTTTACATGCCTAACTCTTGTGTTGTGAATGACCAACCCCATACCCACTCAAGGGTATTCACCTTGATATAATATTCATTAATTTAATGTTAACATATATTTATGTAACAAAAACTCCTTAATCTTGAGATTGAAATTGATGAAATACATTCTTATGTTGTTTGATCTATGTGGAACAAAAATGCATGTGCATGATAAGAATGTGATAAGTGGGATTAGAATTATATATCCCTTAAGTGCATTGGGTAATGTTTTTATCTCATGTGGTACTATTTATAGTGTATGATAGGTTATCCTAAGATCACTATGTTATGATTTATTATTGGTTAGCCTTAATATAATCTTACGATGTCATGTTTTATGTTGTTACTGAATTATTATGTTACCTTGATGTTATCATCTTATATCATTATTTTATATTCATGTTTATGATTATTAACCTTGTATGTAACCTTGATATGCCTCTTGACTATCATGCATTAATTTTATAATGTTATACTTCGATGATCCCTTTATTGGGCTTTATATCTCACCTGTTTCTTATGTGTATCCCTAGGTTGTGACTTGAAGTATAAGAAGATCAAAAGAATATAAGGACATGTGTTGAAGTTTTTAAATAATTTCATTATACCCATGTTTCAATTTATTTTTCTATGTGTCTAATTACCCAAATACAATGGGCCTACTGATCTTTTGGGATTTTATTAAGTTTATCTTAATGTAATAAATCATGAAATAAATTGTGTTTAAGATATGGGTTGTCATACTTGATATCAGTGAAGGGTCTAGTTATTTTGGGGTATTGAGATTAAAAAACCATACTTAAAGATTTAGGGATAAGGCTAAATATATTCAAACATCCCTTAATTTTGGTAAAATATAGATTAAGTAGTTTCCATGAAAAAAAATCCATGAATGGATACTACAAGTGGATGTGGCTCTCGCACAGTTGTACCTAGGAGTAATAACCCCTAAAAAGTTGCATTGGGTATTAACTAGATCATCACATGGTGCATAAAAAAGAGTGCATGTTACAAACCTAGTTTGACACTCCCTATGGATATGATTTGGTAAATTAAAAACATTTTTACAAACCATTATGAAGTGAATATAAATGCCTATAAAATTTTATGTCTTAAAATAGACCATAGATGTCATATATTGAAATGTATAAATTCAAACATTAAGGAATGTATTTCATTTATGAGTTATCCCTTCAACGGTCATAGTTTACCTTTTATGTGTTTATTAGTTTAAAAATTAGTATCCCTAATTTCCCTTTATTTTAGGTAATGGTTGGAAATAGGATGAACTGGGCCAACAACCAATGTGATATGAAATGTGATGACTTCCCAAATGAGATTACTGACAAGATATTGGCTAAAGTAACATGTCCAGTGATTATTCCAAACCATTTATCAAAACTTATTTTTAACAAATGGAACATAGTTGAATTTCCAAACATTTCAAATTAGCAGGGGATGGTGTATCATGGTAGTTCATTTGATGAAGGTAAAAATTGAAAGATAATTAAATTTCTTACATGTAAAAAATACATAAAGAGGCACCAAGGTAAATATAAAAAAGGAACTAGAAGAGGTTTTAAGTGTGGTAAAATAGGGAATAAATTATCAAATTTCTACATAAAAATGACATAATCAATTAACATGATGGGGGAAAATGAAGTTAAATGTAGGGTACCATTAATAGTTATATTTCATAAATGTAGGGAACTT
The DNA here is from genome assembly GCA_963277665.1 of Viscum album. NCBI lineage: Eukaryota > Viridiplantae > Streptophyta > Magnoliopsida > Santalales > Viscaceae > Viscum > Viscum album. The sequence continues at coordinate 1,541,693,695 of OY728153.1, read as the reverse complement.
TGGAAGTATCCAAGAAAATTATCTATTATAATGGATGACAAGGATGATGAGCACCAAAAATCTCTAAGACCTAGGGAACAAGGAAGGACTTATTCTAGTTAAATCACTAAGACAGATCATTATGACAAAAGTACACATAAACTCCACTCTATATTTGGGTATGTCTTGTGGTATTTATATTTATTCCATATTTTTCTATCTATAAAGTTTTCTAAGAATATAAATTCACCACCTAAAATGATTTGATATTATCATGGAGTACATCTATGATTATTGTATCAAAAGTTAAATTTTGTGGGAATGTTCTTGAAATTATTATCATTCTCCCTTTATAGGAATTTCATTTGATTCTATGTATGTATTTTTTCCCTTATATAGAGACAACATAAATTTCAAGGAGAAGTAATTCACCCGTCGTATCATGAATCACCCTCTGATTAAATATATATATTAAGTAGGAGGATGGATCTCCTTTTGAATCATAATCCCATGAATTTATATTATTTCCTTATAACACTACCGCAAATGTTGGAAAGGGAAGTGCTCAGGTTTTATCAACACTAATCAGAAAGCGCTGATAAATCTACCCTTTATCAGCACTAACAAAAAGCATTGATAAAAAGGAGACTTTATCAGCACTAATAATAGCTCTAATAAAAGTTTTTAATATAAAATATTAATAATTTATATGAAAATATTCTAATTAAATTCAAAAATAATGTTTATATGTATACATTAAATTAAAAACACATGTTTATTATGTTTATTATGTTTATGTTTTATTTATGGTTATGATGTTTGTTAGTTTTAGTTATATCTTTATTATATATTAATTATACTATATGTTTATAATATTATATATCAATACTTTTTAATATATATAAATATAGATACTTTTTAAATAAATAAATAAATAAATATATAAAAAAGTTTTTGTTTCCAAATAAATATGTGTCAATTAATGTGTACATTCTTCTCATGAGTATATGTTCATTTCTTAACCTAATGTTTGATATAAATACTATAGTACTGTATATAGTTTGTGTATTCATTCATTTCATATATATATGAAGCTTTATCTTCTCATAAATACATAAAATCATGATAAATATATTTAAATTAACAATAAATGTATTTATTATATTTAAACATATAAATATTTTGTTATATATAATTATTTATTTTTTAAATATATTATATATAATTATAATTATGTATAACTAATTATTTATAAATATTTTAAAATAATTATAAAATTACAAAATATTTTTTTAAATGATAAATATATATTTATGAATACATTTTGAATATATTTATTTATAAATATATGTCTATAATGAATACATACACAAACACATACATACATATATATATTTATTTAAAAACTTATGAAATTAAAATTGAAAATAATATATAAATTTAAATTTATATATATTTAATTATAATTTAAATTAGAAAATTATATATATATATTTATTTAATTATAATTTTATTTATTGAATTATAATAAATATATTAATTATATATATTTATAAAATTATAAATGTAATAAATATATTGGTTATAATTTTATAATTATGAATAAAAGGTATGTTTTATCGGTGTTAATTAAAAAGTGCTGATAAAAAATCCATTTATCAGTGTTTTTTAGCGCTGATAAAGATTAGCCATTATCAGTGCTAAAAAAGAGCTGATAAAAGCATGTTTTGTCAGAGCTCTCAATTGTAGCACTGATAAATCATATTTTTATCAATGTTTTTTAGCACTGACAAATATGGGCCTTTATCGGCACTAAAAAACAATCATAAAGGCATGTTTTATTAGTTCTTTATATTTTGGCGGTGGAAAAACATTCTTTTATCAGTTCTTTTTATCTAGCGCTGATATAAGTGTCTCTAGGTTTTATAAATAAACCCTAACATTCTCCTCCTTCATCGCACCCCTCAAGCTCTCATGGAAGCCGATCCTTGTCTTCTTCGTCGTCACCGTCACTACTGCTGCTACCTCCTGTCCTCCTTCCTCTCCTCCTATCCCCCTCCTCTTCTACCTCCTCCTCCTCCTTGACTGTTGACTCCTCCTCCACTGTGAACTGATATTCTCCACGTGGATCTCCTCTTCCGCACCTCTCCTCCACTAGTGGATCTCCTCTATCATGCCTATCCTTCGTTGTGGTTCTCCTCCTCCATTTCCTCTCCTCTATGGATCCTCTTCTCCACTAGACCTATCCTACATCACAAACGCATCTCAACCGTGTGCTTAAACTCACCTCCATGGTTAGTTTCTTTCTATTTATCATTGTGTTCACTTATTACAGTTTGATATTGATGGTGATTTTGTAATTGTACAGGCTAAATGCCCCATAGAAAATCATGGCTACTGGTGGTCCTTGTTTGCGCACTAGTTATATTTGGTAAAATTTAATTTTCCTATACCATATTTTAAATTGGTTGATTTAAAAATATTCAATGCAATTTGGGTTTTCATCATGGTAGAATATAAATATTTTTATTTCTTGAAACTTATGAATTTAAGTGGGTGCAATGTATTGTAGTGGTGTTATTAGCCTAATATTTTGTTTCCTATATCAAATTATGACACCGTTGAATATATATTTTTATGGAATAATTCTATGTGGTAAGATTTCTCAATAATAATATTTTATGATTCAGTAATATATAAATAATTTTCTTAAGCTTGAAACACAAATTAAGAATTTTGTTAAATAAGTGGAGAATGATCTGAAAGTTACAATATTCATGAAATGTATTGTAAAATAGGCAGCCTATCCATTATAAATGTGTTGAATCGAATATTACAATAATTTAATAGAATATTTATTGATGATTCCCCATGATTATAAAAATTAGTAGAGAATATTTCCCTGAAAACAGTAGTACTAAACCTTTTTTGCTGCTCTAGGAATAATTGAAAGGAGAAATTAATATAATAAGGGTCATCATTTCACCAAATACTATTAAAATAGGTATCAAATGAAGTGAATTTTATATTTTTTTACATAAATACAATTTTGGGAGAGTGATAATGTAGTGGAAAGTGACACACTTATTTCATAAGAGAGAGTATTTATCAAAGAAACTATATTTTTCCTTGATGATTAATGTTTTCTTTGATTTTTTTTTGTGAAATGGGTAGTATGAATCATGTTGAATCCATGAATCTATCGATCCATTAAATTTGGAGTAGGAAGCATAATGTGATTATGTTTTGGATTCATGATAGTGGCGGAAAATAGTTAATAGGGGGAGATTTTTAGGATTTAATTGAGAATTAGTGTTTGTATTGAATTTATTATAAATGTGTTAATATTGGATTTATTGTATATAGGTTAGTATTGGATTTATTGGTAAAATTTTGGTGATGTATTTATTGAAAAAAAATGTAATAAAACTGTATTTTATAATCATGGATAGTGATAAATGTTTTTTCAACATATGTTGATTATTGGTGTTGGATTTCTTATCAACATATGATTGGTTATTAGATGTTGTTTTCGAAGTAGATGACTAGAATCATATATGGTTGTTCTGAAAGTTATTATAAAATAATTATTTGATATTTTTTAGAAGTTTTTCTATAATACGGGATGAATATGTTCAAAATAATAATTCTAGAAGTTTGATAATGTAGTGGAGTTGGATGGATTTCATTTGATAAATTTCAGAAGTTGCTGAAAATACCATGGAATGAGTATAAGTATTACACCATGAGTAGAGTTCCTAGAAAAATGAAAAATTCATAATAATACCTTTATATATAAAATTATTCATGCCACATTTTAAATGAAATAGAAAAGTATTGAGAACCTTATAGTGATACATGATGGTCTCATGTACCAATGTGTAAGGTTCTTTCAAAAGAGAATATGATGTCGTAAAGAAGGCTAATGGAGTTTTGGATGGTTTTGGGAAGAAATTATTGAAATTATATATATAGGATATAAGTAACATCTTAACACCCTATTTCACTCTGATAAATATATGTCATTATATGGTTGGTTTCACATGGAATAATTCACACCATGTAGAGGTACCCATGAGAATTAAGATCCAATATGTTTTAAAGGTGACTAGTTGATCGCACTATGGGAGATGGAATATCAATATTTGGGAGCTTTTTAATTATAATATAGATAAATCCATTTATATATAAGATTTTTTCATGTAATGGTAATAATGGGCACACTATGAGTGGAATGTGTAAGAGTTATTCATGTCATGGGGAGTTTATACATTTTGTGAAGTGGCTTAGGAAGACCTCGGTGGTTCTACCTACTTTTTGATTTCCATTCCATATAAGACATCTCAGTATGAATGATTAAATATACTTGGAGTCCATGTGAACACAATATTATGGATAAAGTTGTGTTGTCATGTTCTAGTAAAAGGATAATTATGATATATTCTATATAAAATGTTTCTTTGTGAGCTATGAAATTTTGTGGTTAACAATTACAATCTATAATAAAGAGTATCACACTATGTAGTAGATTAAGCTTGAGTCTTTGGTTTCAATAGAGAATGTGATTTAGATGGTGATGAAAATGTTCATTCTTAGAAGTATTCAAGTGAATATATATAAAAACCTAACACGAGTAGACATTATATGTCACCCAAGATAGCTCAGTATAAGGCCTGAAGCCCATTCCAGATCACCATGGGTTGGTGATAACCAAATGGGTATCAACATACATAACCATGAGAATGATTTCACCCAAAAATATAATAACTAAAATAACTTAAAATAAAGGATGAAAATAAGAAATAACACACCTAGAATGTCTAAGTCAATTAAAATCTTCCCCTATAAGGGCTTATCTTCCCTGAGAAGTGTCTCTAGATGTCATGGTCAACCATATTAGGCCACTGAGCGTGCGTATTAGACTCCTGATTCCAATATTCTTCTTGAATACACCCACAATTCAAAAAAATTAAGTGTGAGGAACCGTCTTCTTTCTCAATACCTTTTCAATCCAATCAATAATTCATAGTATATGTTTCTCAAATGATGTCTATATAATACCAAGTTTTCTTACTTTCCCAAGTGTAGATGTCTAAATAAAACTTCAATATTATTTGTCACATTATTCAACCCATGAACTAAGTTTCAATCCATACTAGCTCTCATCACAAAGTTCTAATAACAACCCAAGTCTTTCTCTATAGTTTGAAATCATTGATTCATTCTTGATCCCCTCTAATCAATACCCTCACATGAGTATCTATCATCTACTAGTGAAACTCAGCCACTTATTCCCACACACAAAACCATCCACCTCTACCTATGGGTTTTTTTCACCTACACACCACTCCCAATGTACACTAAGAAATTACATCACTACCAAAACATAAGAATGAACATATCTCATTGTCAGCTGAATATTGACACTCACAATTTTTTTTGCAGTGACTAAAACAAAAAAATGATAAAGACTGTGGTTATTATGTTTTTAAATTTATGAAATAGACCATATTTTATAAATAAACCAGTATCTTTGAAGAGGTATTTTCGAAAATAAATTCTATTTAATTAAAAATAATTTTTAATACATTGTGTATTTATATTTTTTCTATACTACCATGACTTCCAAAAATAGTTATATTCATAAGATGATATAGATATTCTTAGAAACAAATGGCCAGAATACCTTATATAAGAATGTAAAAATATAGAATGAAGATGGTAAACATCTCAAATAATTTCAACATTAATAATCTTGTCTGTCTTATCTTTATATTTTTTGATGGAAATGTTGTGATTTTTACGAGCTAAACGCCCCACTAGAAATCATGGCCATTGGTGGTCCTTATTTTTTTCACTAAATGAATTGCATGTTTATTGGTTTTTTAAAAGAAATTGTTGGTCCTCATTTACAGGGTATGTGTGTTGTTGATAGTCCAAAAAATAACGAGTACCTGGAAGGGGTTTCCCCATCCCTTGAGTCTATTGTGACATCGTGAGACATAACATGAATAGGAGATTACTCCACACTTCTCATTTTCAACAAGGAGAAGTGTTTTTCTCTAAAAAAACATTGATTCAATCAGCAACATTGGAAGTTCACCTCTTTATTTGACCCAGTAAAGAACCAACTGTCATATATTCATTCGGATGTCCTGAATATATGATAGTTGGTTCTTCACTGGGATAACTAAAGGTGTGCTACAGAAGAAGGATGTTATTCTGTGTCAACCATAAAGGGATCAATGGTTTTTCTATAATCCTTCTAAACTTGGTAGATTGAGCATATTGAGAATGTTAGGTCTCTTTTTTAGGTTTCAGAGGCATGGTTCCAATGAATTTTCTCTAGAAAAATGTACTTAAAATTTGTTCTCATACTTTAGGACAATGATCCATGAGTCATTTGTGATGTGTAGAAATCAACCACACCTCAATATGATGCACAATGTCATCGGTATGAATCTAAATGTGTCTTTATTTAAAATTGACATTAATTCAAGTAAAAAAACACAAATGACATACTGAAAATCTGAGGAATTTCATTATGATTGTATTGATACTTTAGGATAATGATCTATTAGTCATTTTTGACATGGAGGAATCAACCTCACCATAATCTGATGGATGATGTCACTGGTATGACTCCAAATGTGTCTTGTTATTTAAAATTGACATTAATTCAAGTAAAAAAACACAAATGACATATTGAAATCCAAGAAAACACATTCAGATTGTTTTTATATTTTAGTGAAATTATCCATTAGTTAGTTGTGATTTTTATGAATAAACCCCACCACAATCTGACAAATTGTGTGACTGGTATTTTTAAAAGTGCCCACTATCAGTTTAAAATTGACATTTTAGTTCAAAAAGTGTCTCTCATTGAAAAAAATCAAACACACTCCAATTTTCATCCAAATTAAGTAAATAAATTCTTAATTTATTTTTGACATGTATGAATCAGTCTCATATCAAACCGACACACAATGTGACTAGCATGACTCAAATTGCATGTTTTCAGTTCGAAATGATATTTTGGTAAATAAACAACTAGCATACTAAAAACTAAGGGAATTAATTCTAATTAGTTTGATATTTTATTAAAACTATATATCAATCATTTTTTATGTGTAGGAATCAACCACACCTAAATATGACGCTTGGTGTCACCAGTATAACTCCAAATGTGTCTTGTTATTTAAAATTGACATTAATTCAAGTAAAAAACACAGCTGACATACAAAAAAACTGAGAAAACACATTCAAATTGTTTTGATATTTTAGGAAAATGATCCATGAGTGAGTTGTGATGTGTATGAATCAAACCCACCTCAATATGATGAATAGTGTGACCAGTATGACTAAAAGAGTCTGTTATGAGTTAAAAATGACATTTTAGTTCAAAATGTGTCACTCAATGAAAACAAAGAAAATGTTCTCCGGTTGTATTCCAAATTAAGTATAGTGATTAAAAAGTCCTTCTTGATGTGTATCAGGTAATGTCATGTAAAACCAATGCACGATGCGACTAGTATGACTCAAATTGAATGTTTTCAGTTTGAAATGACATTTTAGTAAAAACACAACTAACATACTAAAAATCAAGAAAATGAATTCCAATTGTTTTTATACATTAGAAAAATGATATATAAGTCATTTTTGATGTGTAGTAATCAAATTAACCTCAATGGAATTCATGGTGTCACTGGTACGATTCCAAATGTGTCTTATTGTTTAAAATTGACATTAATTCAAGTAAAAAAACAACATTGACATAATCAAAAATGATAAAATTCATTTGGATTGTTTTGATACTTTATAAAAAAAATCCACGAGTCAGTTTTTATGTGTACGAATCAACCCCACCTCAATCTGACGCACCTAATGATCAGTATGACTAAAATTGTCTATTACAAGTTTAAAATTGACATTTTAGTTCAAAACATGTCACTCACTAAAAACAAATAAAACATGCTCGGATTTTCTTTCAAATTAATAACAACAATTAATAAGTCCTTCATGATGTGTATTAATAAGTATCATGTCAAAATGATGCATTATACGACCAGTATGACTCAAATTTCATGTGTTCAGTTTGAAATGAAATTTTAGTAAAAAACAAAACTGACGTTTTGAAAACCAAGAAAATGAATTCTAATTGTTTAAATACATTAAGAAAATTATCTATCTGTCATTTGGGATGTGTAGGAATCAACTTCACCTCAATATGACACATGGTGTCCCTGGTAAGACTCTAAATGTGTCTTGTTATTTGAAATTGACATTAATTCAAGTAAAAAATATAATTGACATACTGAAAACTGTGAAAATGAATTCGAATTGTTTTGATATTTTAGCACAATGATCCATGAGTCAGTTGTGACATGTATGAATCAACCCAACCGCAATACGATGAACAGTGTGACCTGTATGGTGAAATGTTCCTGCTATCAGTTTAAAATTGACATTTTAGTTCAAATCATGATACTCACAAAAAACAAATCAAACTTGCTCCAATTGTCTTCAAAATTATGGAAAAAATTCATAATTCCTTTATGGTGTGTATGAAGTAAGCTCACATCAAACTGACACATGATGCGACTATTATGACTAAAATTGCATGTTTTCGGTTTGAAATGACATTTTAGTAAAAAAACACAACTGACATACTGAAAACTAAGTAAATGAATTTCGATTGTTTTTATACTTAAGGACAATGATCTATCAGTCATTTTTGATGTGTAGGAATCAACATCACCTCAATATGATGCATAATGTGATAGGTACAACTCTAAAAGTGTCTTGCTATTTAAATTTTATATTTTTATTGTATTCTTCATATAAATTTTTAATTTAATTATTTATAGTGTTACTAATATAATATTTTTTTTCATATATAGGTGGAACCTTTTTCTTGAGTTGGGATGATTTTTTTGGCAACTATTACCATTGGGGGACATTTTTGAGAGGGGACCACACATTTTGAAAGAGAAAACATTAATGTTTTTAACTATTTGTTGGATATTTGTAAATTTAATTTACAAAACATTGTTCAAAATGTATATAGAAGTGTTTTTCTAGTATATACCAAGAGTGAATATATTTTTATTCATGATATGAATTAAATGTATATAGCATTGTTTGCCAAAATTTTGTGTTCAATACATGTTTTTTCATCATTTGCATCATGTATGTGGTTATTTTGAATATAATATGAGTGGTTATTTTTTGAGTAGATTTTTGCAGGTTTGTGTAGGTTATTTTTGCTGGTTTGGTTATTTTGGTAGATTTTTTATTTTTTGCACTTTTATGGGTGTGATACTATATAAATAGAATGCATAGAAAAGGAATCCTTTATCAGTGCTTCAATTAGAAATGATAAAGTCCCACCTTTATCATCACTAATTGAAGCGTTGATAAATGGGGACTTTATCAGTGCTTTGAATAACACTGATAAATGGGGGTTCCTTTAGCAGTGTTTTTTCAAAGCACTGATAAAGGGGGTGCTTTATTAGTGAAAATATTTATGCTCATAAAGGACCCACTTTATCAATTATTTTTTAGCACAGATAAAGGGGACCCCCCTTTAATGGCAGCTTGATTAATAACATTTTTTAGTGCTGATAAAAGCCTTTTTAGCATTGATAAAAGCCTATTTCGTGGTAGTGTAAGTATGTATATCTATCTAAAATGGTTGTGACTAAGGAAAATATCTTCGTGGTGGACATTACCATTATGGAAATATGTTCCTTAAATGATATATTATTATTCTTCCAAAAGTATTGGTTAAGTTCTTAATCAAACATATACCTGGAGCAAGTAATATTCCTTGGTAATTCTATCACCGATTAAGGGATATCTTTGGATCCTTAAAAAATAAAGGTAATTGAAGGATGTACTAGACCAATATATATGACATATATCTATAGTTTCCTTGTATTATATGGATATTATTATAGATTTTTCAAAAAAGTATCATAATTATCAATCCCACTAACCAATCTAACTCAAAAGAGAGTAATGTTTTTCTGGACTGATGAATGTAAGGAGATATTTAAAGAGTTAAATTAGAGGCTAATTACTAGACCTAAGCTTACATTACCCACCAGTGGGGAAGTATTTTTTATCTACTGTGATGAATTTAAAATGTATTGGGTTTTATACTCATGAAATATGACAAAGTGACATCTTATTCCTCCCTCTAATTAAAGATACATGAGCAGAACTACCCAACCCATGTTTTGGAATTGGTTGTAGTGATCTTCACATTAAATATTTGGATACATTATCTATATGGGTAGAAAGGAGAAATATATATGGATCGTAAAATCTTCAAGTATATATTCACAAAAAATTTGATCAACATGCACCAATGAAGGTGGTTTGGGTTGATCATGGATTATGATTGTTCAATCCATTACCATCCTGGGGAGTTGAACAAAGTGGTATATGATCTAAGTAGTAAGAATATTATAACCCAGTATAGGATAATTATTTAAATAAATTCAATATTCATAGACATTAATATTATGGAAATGGGAATCATAAAATGGAATTCATCCTACCATACTAAAATACACTCTCAACCATCCATTATTCAGAGGCTCAATGTGGCCCAAAAAGAAGATAAGTATCTTTGATGAAAGTGATTGAATATTATAGAGTTTAAATTTTATAAATATGTTGTCATAATTTTTAGAACTTGGATATGTTTCCCATAAAAACCACATATGAATAGGGAACATTTCGATGATCCACATGGATCATATTTCTCTATTTATCCAAGAAGCACTATGATGTATAGATATCTGAAGCAAAACGTATAGTGGGTCAATAGGAAGAGGGAAATTTTAGAATATGTATCTTGATGCTTGGTATTCCAACAAGTTAAGTATAAATGATATAAGTCTAAGGTGATGATTTAACTATTTCTTCTACCATTACAAAAATGATAAATCATAACCATATATTTCAATATAGGACTCCCCAGGGAATATAAAGGAAATAACACCATTTGAGTGGTAGTATATTTCTATAAAAAGTTATTTTATTTCATTTCTATCAAATAACATTTCAATTTTGACAAAATTACCAATATATACATAAGGTAAGTTGTAATAATGTAATCTCCATTATATCATATAGAGATCTGATGCTTATCTTGAGGTTTTAGATAATCCTTTAGTAAGAACTAGATATAGAGCTTAGTTTCAATACAACATATCAAACTCATATGTATAGCTAGTCTGAGAGAACCATTCAAACTCTATATGATATGTTGAAAACAGTTTGATGTATTTTTAAGTATATTGGAATGAACACCTTTCCCTAATATAATTTTCATATAATTATTGTTTTTATTTTTTTTATTAAAATGGAAACTTATGAGGATCAGTAAAGGAAAAGGTGTAAGACTCCAACATACTAGGAAAAAATTTAAGAGGGGAAAATGATTGGACATGATCTTATCCAAGATATGATAGTGATGTTCCAAACCGTTCAACTTCGTATGAAATCCGTAAAAAGTTGGTAGAAAATCTATAAACACAATTGTTAATGTGACATAGAGTTCATGGTTTGAGATATATTTTTCCTTTATATATCATTATGGAATAAATTCATTAGGATTGGGAAGAAGAGAAATATTTTTCCTAGATACATTGTCCCCTTTGAGATCCTTGATCTAATCAAAGCTATGGACTATCAACTATAACTACCAAATATTTTTTAGTTTATGAAATGAAATTTTGAGGGTGAAATTTCTAAAGGGGATCAGAATCTAATGACCATAACTTTTATAAATGAAATTACATTTTTGAATTAATAAATGCTTTACTAAGTAATGTAGTTATATAAAACACATGTACTACTTTGGTTTTTCTTAAATTGTTAATATTTATATACAGAAAGATTTAAAATAACATTACAAATATTAACCACTGATGATATTTCCAATGTACAGTGATTGTAATGATTAGTATATGTTGTGGGCTATGATAAAGTCTAATTGACATAGACAAAAGAAGTGATGGCCCTGACCAAAAATATCATACCCTATGAATCCCATTTATCAGAGCTTATATGGGAGATGGAATCACTAGGCATTTCCCATTATAGGCCAAATTTCACTCTCATTAAATCCTTCCATGAACCTTTATGTACTCCTATTATCATTTTCCAATGATTAGGATTTAATTTTTTATGTTGTTTCTATATTCTTATATTTCCTTGGTATTAGCATATTATATCATGATTTGATGATTATATTTATGATTCTCGCCTTTTATTTCACCTTGATATGCCTCTTGACAAAAATATATTGCTTTTATAATTTTATGCTTTGACTATTCCCTTACTAGGATTTAAATCTCAACCCTTTATTATGTACATCCCCAGGTTATCTCATGTGATATTATAAGATCAATGAAATATAATGGAACGTTGTGATTTTTTTAAATAATGTTATTGTAACCATGTTTGAAGTTATTTTTCTATGTAGCTAATTTCCCAAAAACAATAGGCCTCATGGAATTTTGGAATTTTATTAAGTTTATATTTATGTAATAAATCATAAAATAATGTTTTTTAAAGATATGGGTTTCCAAAATCCACAAAATTCTTGCATTTGAAGCATTGAAGTGTGTATGTTGTATTATTTTATAATTTTATACCTTCCATTACTTTAGATGACCACTCTATCTCTCTTCTATAAGCATGAGATTGATGGCCAATCAATCCACACTTGAAATATTTTCTTCTTCATTTGATACATTCCCTTGGGTTCTTCTTCCCATATTTTTTACAAGTATGAAATTGAATATTATTTCCATAATCTTCATTGTCACTTAATATTCCTTGAGACGCCATTATTCACTTATTTGGTGTGTTTGTGGATCCTTCTATGTTCACATTGTTAATAATAATTTGTGATAGTTGATTTGTAATAATCAAAATATTTCCCACTCTAGATCATATCACTATAGGTTTATCATTGGTACAATCTCTGCACTATCAATGAAAACCATTTATAACTTAGTTCCATTAAGATTCAATAATTAACACCATAAGATAATTATCATAAATGTTCTTATGAAAAACTCAACATATAAATTTATTACTCTTAAAAACCGCCACATTAGCTTTTATTTCAACCTATATCACTCTTGGATCAATATAAGTTTCAATATAGGCCATTTATTATCAACTTATTTTTATGTTCCCATAAAATACTATAAAAATAATCTCAAACCCTTTATAATGGTTCATAAATATCATGTTAATAACCTACAAATATTCCCATAGAGTGTATATCTAAGTGTACAATCTTAGACCCGCTAATCATGCACTGAGTGAAGATCAATTTGATATAGAACCTGTTGTGTTGAAATGAATATGATGAAGACACAAGAGGTGGAATGAATTGTGTCCTTTTAAAAATATTTTAAAAAGTAAAATTTCCCTTCAGAAATAAAGTAATCATTTAATTCTCTCTTAAATATGAGTATGTAGTAGAAAATTACTAAAGGAATAGGGTATGGTGATATATAGTGGTTTGTATCATAGAAATATCCTAGTCCACTCCACAAATGCTCTCTCCATAATCATGGGAATTTTAACTGGCAGGTCCTCTTATCTGGAGACATGTACAACTGAGTACAGGTTGTTGACACATTACACAGATTTTACAGGGCTTTTTGATTCTTTTATATAGAATCAAAAATCCATATCTCAATATGGTAAGCTGATACTCCACCATGACTGAGTATGAGAAGTCGACACATCAACAATGAATACATTAAGATTAAGAGGTTGAATATTGGTTCATCTCACCATTGTAGTAGCAAATGACATATGTAAATGATCTTCGATAATGAATAACAGTAAAATATTCTTTAATTAAAAATAGTATTTATTTAAATAGTGATAGATAAAACACTAGGAAGATTATCAAACATGTATTTCTCCAAATTATAGAGGTGATAAGTTATTTTTAAAGATTAAAAAAAGATTAAAAAATAAATACAGTGGAAACAATTGTCGAGTCAATCAAACAGATAAGAATCGAAACATGTTTGTATCTAAAGTTTAGATCCAGAGGAAATACTACAATATTATTTTGAAATCACATATGTACCTTTAAGAGAAAAAACTCAGTATTTAACATGATTTTTGAATTTAATTAGGACAAAAATCTATATATATCTCATGATAGATCGAAATTATTTGAATTTAAAATGTTCAAATAAAGTCATAAATTTTCTTAGAAATAGTAATGATTTAATTTGTTGAATAAGAGCCTTTGAATCGACATTTAAATAGATTGAATGATATTTTTAATTCTTGAAATACCATTTCAGAAAACACGGAAACAATCCATAATTCAAAACTCCAGAATTAACCAAGCCAAACATAGAATTTCTCTACATAATGATAAACTTCAAAAGTACAATTGACAATATACGGTTTATTACAAAAGTAGGGGTGATGGAAAATATGTTTGTTCCTAAAAATTAGTGTTTCTTCTAAAATTAGGGTTCCTAATACATACATTCATTCTAAATTTGGGTACAAAAACCATAAATTCTGATTAAAACTTGGGGTTCATCAACTCAATGTACAGATCAAAAACCCTCTAAAAATATTAACAAATTATCTTTATACTTAACTGATTTTCTAGAGCCTCTTAACAATAAATCATTTATTGGTACATAATAATTAAAACTATAAAATTTTGAGACCTTTAAAATGGACCAAGAAACCTATAAATCCAAACTCCACAACTCCTAATATATTCAAAAACCTAAGCATTATTATTCAATAAAAACAATTGTTGGGAAACATAGTTGCATAACGTTGAATATTTTCTTCAGCATAAAAAAACTGCCTTTTAATCCTTATAAGTAATCTAAGGAATCAAATATAAACTTATTGGATATCCATTGCACTAGGTTTATCATGATTCTAATAGTTATGGATGATGAAGTAAATGATAGATTGTGTTTTTTCAAATTTGTACACTGTAAATTTTTCTAAATTGTTGCAGCAACTTCAGTGAATTTTTAGAGAATAAAAGAGATCCTTTTAAACTTCCTTATAAACTAATTAAGTTTAGATAAATCTCTTGGATATATAAAGGTATAAGTCACATGTGAATTAGTGAACTATTAATTGGGATATAATCAAAATACAAAGTTGACAATACATAGAAAAACTATGTTATTACTAAACAACTTATAACATCTTAGGTAAATTTTATCACCATCGAAACAACTAAATTAGATTTTTACATAAATAGGTAAAATGAATATAATATTCTTATCTTTCTAATAGAATATATAGTATAATAATTCTATCAATATTGCTTATGATATAAAATAAATGTGGAATATTAAATTTGAAGCCATGTAAAAAAAATTATAATTAAGTAAAGAATGATGGGTTGGAGTAATTATCAAAACCAAAAAAATATGATAGTATAAAGGATCCACTAAAAAATATTCCTCTTTTTTATAATTTTAGAACCCTAAATCTTGGCCAAAATTTCTCCCCCTTTTTATAGTGTAAAAAATATTTAAAATTCCAAAAAAAAATATTCCTCCTTTTTAAAAGATTATAAAGATGATTTTATGAGAAGGTCTTGTAAAATGAATTTTCAATAAATCCAGCGATATAAACTCCCCTTAATTCATGCTTCTAATATAAATATAAAAATGTTTAATCAAGGAGCCACTATAACATGTAAAATATTATTCAAATAATAATAAGACATTTTTGATAATTAAAAAGAGTATTAGTAAAATTAATTAATGCCATAAAATAAAATATTTAAACACATTCTAAAGATTTAAAATAACTTCCCATTATACAAAACATAAGTTTTTAAAAATATTCAAGGAATTTGAAATAAAATATTTTCAAATAATTTTAAATAAAGTTTCACACAATTCATAAGTGACCAAAACATTTTTATATTATATTAAATCATTTTATCACATACCATAATAGATTAATATAGGACATAAAATTAATTAAAATAATAATATATTATAACAAATTATTATAATAAAAACAAAATTTAATAGATTAATATATTCCAATATAAAATTTTAAAGAGTTTACATGATGTTAACTAAAAAAATCAAGGAATTATTTCATAACATAAAATAATTGAGTGTGAAAAGATTAAAATTTTAAATATAAGTATAATTAAATGTATAAATGTTAATACATAGTGAATTTAAATAGAATATTAAAATAGAAATGAAATAATTCATAGGTTTTAATAGTTCTAACTCTAATAATTTTTCAAATAACAAACTACTTCAGATTTGGTCGTCCTTTGTAAAATAAATGAATAGAAATAGAAATATAAGAAATATCTGTAATTTTCAAGCATCCACAAAATTATGTAACAGTGAAGTATAGTGTCACATACCTAAAAAATATAAAATACAACTACCTTTTGATATTGACATGTTTTTTGGTATGATAGTGTTGGAAACTAAAGACTTTGGAAAATAAATATTCTTATTTTGAGCAATAATTTAAATTTTAAATATATAAAATTATTTTAAGTAATTAATTTTCTTGATACCAAAAAATTGAAGATTTTAAAAATAACCTTCATTTTCATAATTTCTATTAATACCATAATAAAAAAATTTAATAGTATACATGATCTTAATTTTAGAAGTAAGAACAAAATAATTCTTATATAATTTTTGTTTT
This sequence comes from Viscum album, assembly GCA_963277665.1. Classification (NCBI taxonomy): domain Eukaryota; kingdom Viridiplantae; phylum Streptophyta; class Magnoliopsida; order Santalales; family Viscaceae; genus Viscum; species Viscum album. The sequence goes on along the minus strand of OY728153.1, from coordinate 1,541,676,988 downwards.
TCTTCATTACTACCAATACCATGTTTTCCTTTATGAATTTTACTTTTACCAAAATTTTTAATCAAATAATTATCTCCCATAATTATCATACTAGAGGCTTGTTTTAAAGTATTAAATTCATCCAATAATTCATTAATTTTATTTTCATAAAAAGCACAAGAATTGTTTGAAGGGTTAGATCTTAAATATAAAATCTGTTTTTCCAAAATTTCTTTATCAAGAGAAATAGAATCATAATATTTTATAAGTTTTATATTCTATTTATTTAAACATTAAAATTTATCTTGAAGCATAAAAAACATTTATTAAGTTCATTATAATAAAAAAATTGAATCATAATTATGATAGTAATAATATTGTACCTTATCATCATGATTCATAATAAATAGATTTACCATTTTATTTTCATGCTCAACTTTCGTGTTTGTAGTAGGTTTTTTACCTAAATCCAAGTGACTTCAATAATAAAATTCATCCATAAAAACTTTTATTGAAACATTTTCCTTCTTGATAGAAATATGATTTTTAGTTATTGTTTTTATGTAAACTTCATAAATCTCAATAAACTCATTTAATTCCTGATTTGGTTTGGAAATTTGAGTTCCCATGTCAGCAAAATCAGTAATAAATTCTTCCAATTTATCAGTTCCTTCATAAGAAACTATGATTGTCTACCACATCTCATGGGTAGTATCATGTTGTGAGACAAGATTAAATTCATCCAAAATAATTCCATATATAATTTCATTTACTTATATTGAATTAAAATCATATTCAAGTTATTTATAAGTATCTAACTTTTATCGTTCTCTATGGATTTCATAAATTTTTAAAGTTTTCATGTAAACTTTGAAACAAATATTCTTAAAATAAATACTCAATAGATATTTCCAGAATCCATAATTATCACTATTAAAAAATAAGGAACATAGATCAACAACATACCTTCTCTAATATCATCCATTAAAAATTTTCTTCGTCTGGATCTTTGACTCAAGCTTGTTAGATATAAAATAAATATAACCACTTGAGTTTAACCTCTCATAAAACTTGTAGGTATCAGGAAAGAATGGATGAATCTTCAAGGATTTTCTAAAATAGATATATAAAAATAGATCCCATCCTCAAATACCACTTATTGTGATAGAATTCCTATGATGAATACATAATAGGTGGTGTGAATTATGTCCTTTTATAGATCATGAAAAAATTAAAATATCCCTCCTAAAATGAAGTAATATTTTCCTTATCCCTTTAATATGATTACACAATGGAAAATAAATAAAGGAATTGTACATGATGATGTATATTGGTTTGGGTTATAGAAATCCCCTAATACACTCCACCAATTCTATCTCTGTGAGGTTGATGATTTTGACTAGTAGGTCCGATTATCTATAAAAATTTAAAACTGAGTCTAGGAAGTTGAAACCCTACAAGTATTTTATAGGGCCTTCTGGTTCTTTTACAGGGAACCACAAATCCACATCTTATTATGAGAGATTAATATTTTCCATGAATAAGTACGAGAAATAAACACTTGAATAGTAAATAGATTAAGATGAAGAGGTTGAATACTGGTTCATCTCATAGTTGCAGTAATAACTGACAGATGTAAATGATCATCAATAACGCATAACAACAAAATATTTTTAAATATCAAAAAAGATTTATTTGTATAGTAGTGTAGAAAGCACCCAGAATATGATCAAACTCGTATGTCTTTAAATTGAGGCTCTTCTAAGTTCTTTGTCAACCTGTAGAAAAATATCAACAAATAAATATATCAATAGCAATAGTCGAGTCGATCAAATAAATAAGAATCAAATCATGAAGGTCTTTAAAGTGTATCTCTAGAGGTGATGACATGCTATTATTTTTGAAGTAACATATATCCCTTTATATAAAGAAACTCCCTTTTTTAACAAGATATTAAAATTTATTTAGGTCAAATATCATCGAAAATATCACATGAGAAATTGTGTGTATTTTAATTTAAAACATTCAAAAAAATCACAACTTCCCTTATAATTTTGAATGATTTAATCTATTGGATACGAGACTTTTTATTGATATTTAAATAGTTTTAAAGATATATTTAATTTTAGTGAGACCATTTAAAATAATTTATAAATAATCTATAACTAAAAAATCAATAATTGACCTGGTCAAATATAGGGTTTCTCCACATAGTGATAAACTTAAAAGGTAAAGTTGACAATGTATGGTGGATTATAAAAGTATGGATAGTGAACCATACATTTTTTCCACAAACATAGGATTTCTTGTGAAAGTAGGGTTCCTAATCCATATGTTCATTCCAAATGTAGGTTACACAAACCATAAATTCTACCTAAAACATAGGGTTTAACAACTCAACAAAGAGATAAAAAACCCTCAGAAAATATGAAAAGTTTATCTTCCGACTTCACTAATTTTTTAGAGCCTCTTAATAATAGATTCATAAACTAGACTATAAGACTTATATCCATAAAATTTCAAGACCTATCCAATGGATCATAAATAAAATCAATTTGAACTCAACATATCCTAACATCTATGAAAAAAACAAGAAAAAATTTCTACAAAAACTATATATGGGAAACATCATTATAGGACATAAGATATTTTATTGACCATAAAAAATATATTTTCATACTTCAATGAAAAGTAAATAAATCAAGATAAAATTATTGGATTTCAATATCACTAGGTTAAACATGATTCTGATATTTTTAGAACATTAAGTAAAATAAAGATGGTGACTTTAAAAATCTATACATTGTACAGTTGCTAAAATATTGTGGTAACTTTGGTGAATTTTTAGAGCACTAAAGATGTCTTTTTATACTTCCCCATAGGATAATGAGGTTTAGAAAAATATCATTGACATATAGTGGTATAAGTAATATGTGAATCCAAAAATTTTATCTTGATATATAATCAAAATATTGAGGATACTTTAATCTAAAAAATTGTATTGTAACCGAACAACTTACAACAACTTCGATGAATTTTCTCACCATTGAAAAAACTAAAATATATTTTAATATAAAAAAGTTAAATTTAATATAATATTCATATCTTTCAAACAGAATATACAAAATAATAATCTGGTTGATATTTCTTCTGATATAAAATAAATACCATGGGATATTAAATCTGAATCCAATTAAACAAATTTATTAGTAAAAAAATAATTATTGGTAGAATTAATTATCAAACCAAAACCAATATGAGAAGGGAAATGATCCACTCAACACAATCAGACATTTTAAGGTGGATTAACACTTGGTAAATCTATTTCAAAGACTCATCCACTTTCTATTACTAGACAAGAATATAATTTCTTGGAAAATCACAAACTCATAACATTACAAAAATTTCAAGATTTTTTCCTAGACATAGTTTTATCCTTAGGGTTTTCACTCTAATCCTAATACCTTAAAATAACTGAATGAATCCTCAAAAATAACTAAACCATGATCTGATACCAACTGAGGCACCCCAAACTCACACAACTGGTTTTTGTGATAAAAACATATTCTTTAAAATATGTCTTTGATACTAAGTTATATGAACAAAGATAAATATTGATTTATTTTATATCATTTCCATATTTCCAACATTACATCTCACAAATGATCATAGTATCCCTATAATAAAATTTTTAATTCCTTTGAGTATTATCTACATAAGGAACATTTTCCACAATTTATTTGAAATTTTTCCATAATTGAACCCCTCTATAACCCCTTCTAGACTTACCATAATTTTATCTCATCTTCATAACCTAGGGAATGGAAATGTAAGAAATAAGTGACCACAAAAACTCAGTTATTGAGAACTTCATCAACATGTCATCAATATATTATATCATAAGTATATGAAAAAACATGAGTAAAGTAAAAATATCATATTAATAGGATAATAGAATAATAAGAGTTGTCCATAAGTGTAATGGCCCGGACCTCTCCGGTCGATTACTTTGTAAAAACGTTTTTTTTTGATGTGGTCAATGCGGCGGACATAAAAAATAATAATTATTATTATTAATAAATGGTGACGTGTTAATAAATTTTTTTTGGGGTTTTGTTATAAGTGTTATACTAAATAATTATAATAATAATGTTGGTTTTTTATAGATCTGGTAATAATGATTTAATGAGAATTACGTTTTGAATTAAATGCAATGAGATTTGAGATATGAGAATAAATTAAAGATGTTATGATAATTGTGTAAAAATAAATAAATAAAGGTTTAAAATAAATTTGGGGCGTTCCACAAGGAGAGAGAAGATGAAAAATATAATAATATGAAATAAAAAGAGAGGCGCCACTTTTTGTGGGAGAGAATCTTGGGAGAAAGAATTAATAAAGATTGGAGAGAGGGAGGAGTTATAAGATATTAATGGGAATAAAATTAAGTGTGAAATAAATAGTAAAGGAGATAATTGGTGATGAATTTCCAGCGTTAAAAATGACAAATGGTGATTGATTGGAGTTAGAGAAATAAATAAATAATTAATTAATGAAATATTGTTATCTTTTTTTTGATAATAAAACACTTTTTTCACAATAACTTCTTCGTGCGACCTCGGTTTCACGAACCGTCAGTGGCAGTGCGACCCTGACTACGAGACGAAAATTATGAGTCCAATATTGGATGTCTTTTTCGGGTTTTCGGATTGGGTACCCGAAACGCTCATGAATTAATAGATTTAATATTGTTATTATTACGGGATCTTGTATCCAACGTATCTCCCTCATACGGTATCAGATTGACGATCCGTCAGCGACAGCGTAACCCTGAAATTATGACGGTTATTTTAAGACCATTAATGAGCTACTTTTATGACTCATGCCTCGGGTCAACGAAACACCACATATTGATAGAATTATCATTATTATTAAAACGCGTGGAAACCGCGTGACGTGTTGTGTGTTAACCAATCAAAACATGTAACGTATGTACGGTCACATCGTGTATTCATTAATGAATGATGAATACGGATTTAACTATTCGTTGCCTATATAATAACAAGGTCGTGTTTTATCTTCCATATTGATCGCTTCTTTGTCGCACGACGACACTCTTGGACGATCGAGAAGTATTCCTCCTCTAACTTCTTTGTCCGAGCTCCGAATTACGATCCGTCAGCGGCCACAGGATCGTAGCGACGAGACGAAACTTCTAAGCCCGGACTTGTCACCTTTCCTTCCGACCTTCCTTCTCCAGCTTCCATCCTAGTAGGCGTTTGTCGGGTTTGGCGAAGGCGGAGGACACCGAAGGACGTCGTCGGAAGCGATGTGATCGGGACCTTTTGAGGTAGGGGTTTACCTTCGTCTCTCTTTTTGGTGCAACATGCAGGGTGGGATATTTTTCTTTTGTTCCATGGGATGCAGTTGAACTTTAAATAAAGATAATAACCAGATAAAGAAGGGTTTGGGGTTTTGTGCTGTTTCTATTGCCTTCCAGTTTCTTTATCTTCTGATTGTGATTTTGGATTGAAAGGCCTTTGCCTACTGAAAATCAAGGCCGTTGGTGGCCTTTGCGTGCGCAATTGATATCTGAATTGTTTGTGGTTGGTTTTGTTAAAACATGGAAAATGGATAAGCACGTAAAGACTGGCTGATTAAATGAGAATGAAAACCTTGTGTGATCACCCCGGTTGAACAAAGTTGGAATAATGAACATGTTGGTGGTTTGGTTGTTTTGTGGAAAATGCCTTTATTTATGAAAAGTGTTTTGATTATGAAATGTGTTTTGAAGTAAAAGGTGTTTTCAAATGCGGAAATGTTTTGTGTGTGGAAAGGGTTTTATGTGTGGAACTTTGAAATAAATAAATGATGGAATGTTGTATGGTTGTAATAATATTTTGTAAATGAAATGGCATGTGGTTGCTTGCGTTTTACATAACCTTGGTTGTGGATGGCAGGGATATGTTTGTGAAAGGTTTTGTATGGATGATAGATGCCCAGTAGTAATAATTTGTTAAACCATTGCATGAAACATGAAAACCTAAATGGGGTTGGGGGATGATTGTTTGGTTGTTGATGCATGCTTCGTGGTAGCAGTGCCGAGGCACATGCTCAGTTTCTCTTTTTAAGAAGCCATAGGTTGGGCTGTGTGTTTGGTATATGTATATATATAATTGTATCTTTGTGTTTTGTCGCACCACACCCATGTCAAGCACCTAGTGCCGAACACTCCCATTTTATGGGAGAGGGTGTACCCCCTTAGTTACTAGCTCCTTCCTGCTTCTTCTTCCATAGGCTATGATGGCTTGAGGTGACCTTACACCCAAGACTCTTCGGGTAGGTCTCGGAGGCTGTAATGGCTTGAGGCGACCTTTAGCCCAAGACTCTTCGGGCAGGCTTACCGTTCCCAAGAACCTTCGGGATGAGGCCCAGGTGTCTACGGGCGGGTTAGTGGTTGTGGCCCAGGTGTGTGCGGGCGGGATGCGTGGTTTGGCCCAGGTGTGTGCGGGCGGGAAGAGTGTGGTAGCGTCAGGACGTTTTCCGTTAGGAAGAGAAGCATCTAATTAAGTGGGAAATGGTGCGGGGTACCCAATACTTTTGTTCTATATATATACTAAACTTGTTTGTGTTACTTGGTGAGTGTGACCAGTGAGGCTGGGTGGATAGTTTTTCCTTGTTAGTTTCTGGTTCTTCTGTTTTCTCACGGGACCTTAGGGTGTCTCCCCACTTGTGCACGAGAGCTTTAGGTTCTCTATTGAGTATACTTATATGCTCACCCTACGTTGTTTCAGGTTTTCAGGAGGACTACCAGGGCCATGCGAGACCCTACTAGTCAGGCAGTGGGAGCTGTGCAGTTGCTGTTTTCTTGTTTTTCTTTTGGTACTGTACTCACTTGTACTTTGAGCTTATTTGTACTTGTACCTGTTTCAGTTTATTTATACATGCATATGGGACTGGTTTGGGTTTCTTTTCAGCACCTTTGTTCTTTTTTCTTTTTGGTGGTTGACTTGTCCTATTTCTGATCCTAACTATAAAAAGGGTAATGCCTCCCATGATTGAAAAAAAAATAAACTCATACCCTTGGTACTAGTCCCCACCCCGGGGCCTACTGGAGGCGGGACTCGGGGGTCATTATCTCCCTTTCACCATTTCCAGCTCAGGAGGGGCATCTTTGATAGAAGGGGGTCGTGACAGAATGGTATCAGAGGGAGGTTGAGAGATAGGATGAAGTCTGGAGTTAGGAACAGTGAGGATTGCATGGGATGGTAGGGAAACAGTGTTAGCTGATCTTGGTGTGTGACATAGGCCAGGCAAGACCGGCTAGGACATGGGATTTTAGGCCCCCCCGTGATCCGATGCAAGGACTATGAGCCTACCGAACAACCAAGTGAGGCTACATTGATTTTTGGGTAGAAACCCTAGGAAAGGTACATGCATCATCATGTTTGTGTTTTACATGATTTGGGGCGTTCTGGGAATAAAGTAAAATGATAAAATGAACCCTTGAGAAATCTCCTTACTACTCGGGCTTAGGTTTTCCTTGTTTACCGTATAGCTATGGCACCTGAACGGCATTCTCAGGTGGCTCAGGCGGCCGAGGCCCAGTAGGTTCAGGCGATCGATCAACTGAGGATCGATCAAGAGGAGGAAGACAGCCAGTGGCAGAAGACCCTTCGTTCTTTCCAGCGTCAGACTCTCAAGAAGTACGAGGGAATTACTTCGGACCTGGAGACAGAGGGGTGGCTTGAAGAGCTAGGGATCGCTTTTACCTTGATCCGTGCTCCGAAGGAGTACTGGGTCCCCCTAGCGGTCAGTCAGCTGAGAGGCGCAGCGCGCCAATGGTGGATGCTCTGCCTCGGGGAGAGGAAGGAGGAAGAGATTCCATGGGCTGACATCGAAAAGGAGTTCCGAGAGGAATTCCTTTCTTCTTTGATCAAGGCGGAAAAGCGTCAGGAGTTGATCTCCCTTCAGCAGGGGAGTATGACTGTTCGAGAGTTGGGAATTAAGTTCAAGAATCTCCTACGCTTTGCTCCGGAACTCTTTCCGGATGAAGAGTCTCGGGCGAGACGTTTGGAAGAGGCGCTTCGTCCTTCTCTCCAGTATGCTGTGACCCCCTTCACCCTTCCGACATACTTAGCCGTACAGAAGAAGGCGGAAGTTGTAGAGAGGATGCACTTGCAGGGAGGTGCACCCCGAGAAGGGATCCAGGCGGGTCCGTCGAAGGGGAAGGCAGTCAGTAGAAGACCTCCTGCAACCGGACCTTCTAGGTTCAGGCCGGTGGGGAGCAGGCCCCAGCGGTTCCAGTTCAGGTCTTCAGGCCCTCATCCTTCCTTCTAGAGTCCTGGACTGAAGTGTTTTTCTTGTAGAGGTTTCGGGCACGTCCGGAGTCAGTGCCCGATCAGAGCTCAGCACGGTGGAGGTGGTCAGGATCAGTACCCGCCTCAGCAGCAGTTGTCGTCGAGGCCCTTTCAGCAGCAGCAGGGCCCTCCGAGGGTAGACCCTGTAGGAGGAGGCCGATATCAGGGTGCTCCTCAGGGACCTCGACCAGGGCGTGGTCGGGGAGGCGGTCGACATCAGAGAGGCAGAGGAGCTGGGCGTGGACAGTTGCACGCAGCAGAGTTGGCAGCTCCAGCAGGACCAGAGGTGGTACGAGGTACGATCTGTTTGTTCAACACTCTTGTTTCTACCTTGTTCGATTCAGGAGCTTCGCACTCTTTTGTTTTACCCAGTCTAGCCCACGCTTTGGGTCTAGACGTAGAGAGACTTTCTATACCCTTGGTATTGAGTACGCCTGTTGGAGGTCAGACCCGTTTGTCTTGTGTTTGTCGGGGATGCGAGCTGACATTGGGACCACATCGGTCCATTGGAAGTCTTGTTTTGCTATAGATGCAGCCATACGACGTCATCTTAGGCATCGACTGGCTGTTCTCTGTTAGTGCTGTTATCGACTGCTTCCGGAGAAGAGTCGTGTTCTCCGATATGGATGGACAGCGTGTGACTTTTGTTGGCGAGAGGATCTATCAGGTGGGAAGCCGGCATGTGAAGCCACTCTTTTCTTTGTTGGGTGGGATATTAGCGGTTCCAGCTGATACGGAGATGATGAATGTTCCAGAAGTTTTTGGGGAATTCCTCGATGTCTTTCCCAAGGAGGTTGTGACTCTACCCCCTCGACGTGATGTTGAGTTTGGGATAGACTTACTGCCAGGTGCCCGTCCAATATCGATGGCTCCTTATCGGATGGCACCTTCGGAGTTGCGGGAGTTGCGGATTCAGATTGACGATCTGATGGAGAAGGGTTTCGTTCGACCCAGTGTGTCGCCATGGGGTGTTCCGGTTCTGTTCGTGAAAAAGGCGGATGGTGGTCTCAGGCTATGCATAGACTACCGGAGGCTGAATCAGGTAACGGTCAAGAACCGTTACCCCCTTCCGAGAATAGATGACCTCTTCGACCAGCTGAGGGGAGCATGTTGGTTTTCTAAGATTGATCTGCGGTCGGGATATCATCAGCTGAGGGTAAAAGACAGTGACATCCCAAAGACAGCTTTTAGGTGCAGGTATGGGCACTTCGAGTTTGTAGTGATGCCGTTTGGGGTTACGAATGCACCAGCTGTGTTCATGGGTCTTATGAACTTTGTCTTCCGAGAGTTCCTGGACCAGTTCGTCATTGTGTTCATCGATGACATCTTGATCTACTCAAGATCAAAGGAGGAGCACATTGAGCATCTCAGGGCTGTCTTGGAAGTCCTTCGGCACCATAAGCTTTATGGAAAGTTGTCAAAATGTAAGTTATTGACGCAATAAGTACACTTCCTTGGGCACGTGGTGTCTCAGCATGGAGTGTTAGTGGACCCGTCGAAGGTAGAAGCAGTTGTTTCTTGGACAGCACCCAAGAGCGTGGCAGAAGTTCGTAGTTTTCTGGGGTTGGCTGGATACTATCGGAGGTTCGTCTCGGACTTCGCTCGAGTTGCTGCTCCGTTGACAGCTTTGACTAGGAAGAATCAGGTCTTCCTGTGGAATGAGCAGTGCCAGGAAGCTTTCGACTACCTGAAGGAGAAGTTGGTTAGTGCTCCCATCCTTAGGTTGCCAGAGGAAGGATCCTTGTATGAGGTGTTTTGTGATGCCTCTGGCCTTGGCTTGGGATGTGTGCTGATGCAGAAGAAGGGTTTGATCTGCTATGGGTCTAGGAAGTTGCGTCCTCATGAGCGGAACTATGCCACCCATGACTTGGAGCTTGCAGCAGTAGTGTTCGCATTGAAGCTGTGGCGACTTTACCTCTTTGGGGAGCGCTTTGTGGTCTTCACCGATCACAAGAGATTGCGCTATATCTTCTCCCAGCATGACTTGAACTTGCGACAGCGGATACGGGTCTAGTTTCTCCAAGACTACGACTTTGAGATCTCGTACACTGAAGGTAAGGGAAACGTTGTGGCTGATGCCCTGGGCAGGAAGCCGCATCAGGAAGTGGTTCGGGAATCTGCTGATGCTTGGAAGGCGATGGGGGAGTTGGCTGCCTTGCACTTGGATGCGAGGGTGGAAGGTTCTAGAGGCTGCTTGTTTCAGATGACGGTATAGTCCTCTTTGTTGCAGCAAGTGGAAGAGTCTCAGTGGGGAGACCCTGAGGTGGAAGTGTTGCGGGATCGTGTCGATCAGGGGAACACTCCAGAAGGATGGTCGGAGGACAGCCGACATCGGATTCTCTTTCATGGAAGGTTGTTTGTTCCAGAGGTGATGCGTGATGAAGTCCTTCGTGAGTTCCATAGCTCAGCCTTGGCAGTACATCCAGGTGTTTCGAAAATGTACCAAGGCCTGAGGGGACAGTTTTGGTGGCCCGGGGTGAAACAGGCAGTGGAAGAGTTTGTGGCTAAATGCCTAGTGTGTCAGCAGGTGAAGGCTGAACACCGCGTTCCTGGTGGTTTTGTTGCATCCTTTAGATGTTCCCGAGTGGAAGTGGGATGACGTCTCGATGGACTTCGTCACAGGACTACCCAGAGCTCAGGGCGAGCATGATGCTATCTGGGTAGTGGTGGATCGACTGACAAAATCTACTCACTTCTTGGCCATCAAGGAGTTAGGACCTGTGAGTACCTTAGCACAGAGGTACGTGGATGAGGTGGTGCGTTTGCATGGAGTTATGAAGACTATCGTCTCAGATCGGGACACTCGGTTCACCTCACGAGTCTGGAAGGGGTTACAGCATGCTTTTGGCACCCAGCTACGCCTTAGCATTGCTTTTCACCCTCAGACTGATGGACAGACAGAGCGGACTATCCAGACATTGGAGGACATGATGCGAGCATGTGTTCTGGATTTCGGAGGATCATGGGTACGACACTTGCCTTTAGTAGGGTTTTCCTACAACAACAGCTTCCACTCTACTATCGGCATGGATCCTTTTGAGGCTTTGTATGGAAGACCATGTCGTTCACCCTTTTGCTGGGCATAGGTTGGTGAGACTGGTACTCTTGGACCAGAAGTAGTGCAGAGCACCACGGAGAATGTCCAGCTAGTGCGGGAGACGATGAAAGCAGCTCAGGATCGGCAGAAGTCTTATGCTGATCGTCGGATGAGGCCCTTGGAGTTCTAGGTGGGAGATCATGTGTTCTTGAAGGTTTCCCCTCGACGGGGGCAGCGGAGGTTCGGAAAGGGGAGTAAGCTCTCCCCTAGGTTCATCGGACCTTTCGAGGCACTGAGGCGAGTTGGCGAGGTGGCATATCAGCTGGCCCTACCACCTCAGTTGGAGAGGGTCCATGACGTCTTCCATGTCTCCTAGCTTCGTCAGTACTTACATGATGACTCTCATGTCATCAACTGGGGAGAGCTAGATGTGGGAGAAGACGCGACCTTTGAGGAACGGCCAGTCAGGATCGAGGATCGTAAGAAGAAAGTGCTCCGTGGACGAACCATCGGCTTGGTTCGTGTGTTGTGGAGGCATGGCGGCCTTAAGGAGAGCACTTGGGAGCGGGAGACCCAGATGCGCGCTCAGTACCCGAGGTTGTTTTGACTTGTACCTTCCTTTGTTTGTTGGTGTTACCCTGTACCTTTGATATATAAAATGTTGGCTTGTTGGATGTGAGATCTCTGTTCCTTGTTCTTGGGAAGTGTGTGGCTTGTCCGGATATATGGGAAAGGAAAAACCTGATCCTTAATCAAGACGCATTAATGAGGATGCGATTAAACCTGTGCAGGCGAGTCAGTGCCGCCTAAAGAGGATAGTATCTTGACATAGGAGAGGGAATTCCTAACTCATAGAGATGTTGGTTGGTTCCTTGTCATGACGAGAGCCCTGAGAGGTATCTTGTGGAGTGGTTCTTCAGATCCTTTCCTTCTTCTGGGCCAGTTTTTAATTCTCGAGGACGAGAATGTTTTGAGAGGTATCTAATGTAATGGCCCGGACCTCTCCGGTCGATTACTTTGTAAAAACGTTTTTTTTGATGTGGTCAATGCGGCGGACATCAAAAATAATAATTATTATTAATAATAAATGGTGACGTTTTAATAAAATTTTTTGGGGTTTTGTTATAAGTGTTATACTAAATAATTATAATAATAATGTTGGTTTTTTTTTATAGATCTGGTAATAATTATTTAATTAGAATTATGTTTTGAATTAAATGCAATGAGATTTGAGATATGAGAATAAATTAAAGATGTTATGATAATTGTGTAAAAATAAATAAATAAAGGTTTAAAATAAATTTGGGGCGTGCCACAAGGAGAGAGAAGATGAAAAATATAATAATATGAAATAAAAAGAGAGGCGCTACTTTTTGTGGGAGTGAATCTTGGGAGAAAGAATTAATAAAGATTGGAGAGAGGGAGGAGTTATAAGATATTAATGGGAATAAAATTAAGTGTGAAATAAATAGTAAAGGAGATAATTGGTGATGAATTTCCAGCGTGAAAAATGAAAAATGGTGATTGATTGGAGTTAGAGAAATAAATAAATAATTAATTAATAAAATATTGTTGTCTTTTTTTTTATAATAAAACACTTTTTTCACAATAACTTCTTTGTGCGACCTCTGTTTCACGAACCGTCAGTGGCAGTGCGACCCTGACTACGAGACGAAAATTATGAGTCCAATATTGGATGTCTTTTTCGGGTTTTCAGATTGGGTACCTGAAACGCTCATGAATTAATAGATTTAATATTGTTATTATTACGGGATCTTGTATCCAACGTATCTCCCTCATATGATATCGGATTGACGATCCGTCAGCGATAGCGTAACCCTGAAATTATGACGGTTATTTTAAGACCATTAATGAGCTACTTTTATGACTCATGCCTCGGGTCAACAAAACACCACATATTGATAGAATTATCATTATTATTAAAACGCGTGGAAACCGCGTGACGTGTTGTGTGTTAACCAATCAAAACATGTAACGTATGTACGGTCACATCGTGTATTCATTAATGCACGCTGAATACGGATTTACCTATTCGTTGCCTATATAAGAACGAGGTCATGTTTTATCTTCCATATCGATCGCTTCTTTGTCGCACGACGACGCTCTTGGACGATCGAGAAGTATTCCTCCTCTAACTTCTTTGTCCAAGCTCTGAATTACGATTCGTCAGCGACCACAGGATCGTAGCGACGAGATGAAGCTTCTAAGCCCGAACTTGTCACCTTTCCTTACGACCTTCCTTCTCCAGCTTCCATCCTAGGAGGCATTTGTCGGGTTTGGCGAAGGCGGAGGACACCGAAGGACGTCGTCGGAAGCGACGTGATCGGGACCTTTTGAGGTAGGGGTTTACCTTCGTTTCTCTTTTTGGTGAAACATACGGGGTGGGATATTTTTCTTTTATTCCATGGGATGCAGTTGAACTTTAGAAAAAGATAATAACCGGATAAAGAAGGGTTTGGTGTTTTTTGCTGTTTCTATTGCCTTCCAGTTTCTTTATCTTCTGATTGTGATTTTAGATTGAAAGGCCTTTGCCTACTGAAAATCAAGGCCGTTGGTGGCCTTTGCGTGCGCAATTGATATCTGAATTGTTTGTGGTTGGTTTTGTTAAAACATGGAAAATGGATAAGCACGTAAAGACTGGCTGATTAAATGAGAATGAAAACCTTGTGTGATCACCCCGGTTGAACAAAGTTGGAATAATGAACATGTTGGTGGTTTGGTTGTTTTGTGGAAAATGCCTTTATTTATGAAAAGTGTTTTGATTATGAAATGTGTTTTGAAGTAAAAGGTGTTTTCAAATGCGGAAATGTTTTGTGTGTGGAAAGGGTTTTATGTGTGGAACTTTGAAATAAATGAATGATGGAATGTTGTATGGTTGTGATAATATTTTGTAAATGAAATGGCATGTGGTTGCTTGCGTTTTACCTAACCTTGGTTGTGGATGGTAGGGATATATTTGTGAAAGGTTTTGTCTGGATGATAGTTTCCCAGTAGTAATAATTTGTTAAACCATTGTATGAAAAATGAAAACCTAAATGGGGTTGGGGGAAGATTGTTTGGTTGTTGATGCATGCTTCGTGGTAGCAGTGCCGAGGCACATGCTCAGTTTCTCTTTTTAAGAAGCCATAGGTTGGGCTGTGTGTTTGGTATATGTATATATATAATTGTATATTTGTGTTTTGTCGCACCACACCCATGTCAAGCACCTAGTGCCGAACACTCCCATTTTATGGGAGAGGGTGTCCCCCCTTAGTTACTAGCTCCTTCCTGCTCCTTCTTCCATAGGCTATGATGGCTTGAGGTGACCTTACACCCAAGACTCTTCGGGTAGGTCTCGGAGGCTGTAATGGGTTGAGGAGACCTTTATCCCAAGACTCTTTGGGCAGGCTTACCGTTCCCAAGAACATTCGGGATGAGGCCCAGGTGTCTGCGGGCGGGTTAGTGGTTGTGGCCCAGGTGTGTGCGGGCGGGATGCGTGGTTTGGCCCAGGTGTGTGCGGGCGGGAAGAGTGTGGTAGCGTCAGGACGTTTGCCGTTAGGAAGAGAAGCATCTAATTAAGTGGGAAATGGTGCGGGGTACCCAATACTTTTGTTTTATATATATACTAAACTTGTTTGTGTTACTTGGTGAGTGTGACCAGTGAGGCTGGGTTGATAGTTTTTCCTTGTTAGTTTCTGGTTCTTCTGTTTTCTCACGGGACCTTAGGGTGTATCCCCACTTGTGCACGAGAGCTTTAGGTTCTCTACTGAGTATACTTGTATGCTCACCCTACGTTGTTTTAGGTTTTCAGGAGGACTACCAGGGCCGTGCGGGACCCTACTAGTCAGGCAGTGGGAGCTGTGCAATTGCTGTTTTCTTGTTTTTCTTTTGGTACTGTACTCACTTGTACTTTGAGCTTATTTGTACTTGTACCTGTTTCAGTTTATTTATACATGCATATGGGGCTGGTTTGGGTTTCTTTTCAGCACCTTTGTTCTTTTTCCTTTTTGGTGGTTGACTTGTCCTATTTCCGATCCTAACTATAAAAAGGGTAATGCCTCCCATGATTGAAAAAAAAATAAACTCATACCCTTGGTGCTAGTCGCCACCCCGGGGCCTACTGGAGGCGGGACTCGGGGGTCATTATCTCCCTTTCACCATTTCCAGCTCAGGAGGGGCATCTTTGATGGAAGGGGGTCATGACAATAAGTTATGATAAAAGGACATGTAATATCAATTGAATAAACATATACCATTGTATAAGAGTGTGATATAATAATAATGATCTATATATCATAATTATTATCATATGACATAAAAATATGGCATAATTATAGTAATGGGAAATTGTAATATTGTGAACAAAGTTAAGAGTAATCATGTGTAAATACCCCAACCCTAGTTTTCCAGAGTCGGTGGTTACTTTATTACGTTATCACTACGTAGAATGAATAATATCTCAAAGGACTGAATATTTTAGTAGTCTTGGTACACTAGATATATACTTGAATATTAAATTAAATTTAAAAACATAAATACAACATATTAAAAGTAAATAATATGCATCCTTAAACTCATTCAAAAATTCATTCTTCATATCTTGGTGAAAGGAAAAAAATAAGAGATATCTAAAATGATCTTTTAGGCTTACATATAGTGGAATATATCATGATTAAATAATTAATATTCAATATATAAAGATAAATAATTAAAAAATCAATCCATTTAATCAATAACTTGTTCATAAATAATAATATGGTAGGAGTAAATGAAGATCAAATGACGATATATAAATTATCACATGATCATGAAAATTATTCTTAGATATTATTCAAAATACTTTAATGGATATTAATAATTGATTTCATAATGATAGAATGCATAATACTGAACATATGAAACTTACCATCGAGGCCTCATACCTAGATAGTTTAAATTTTGAGTAGTTATACACTAAAAATCCATCTAAAAGGCTATCCAATGGGTTTGCCTCATGAGAACTACTGATGAATAGAGGGGATATATATATTTGGATCCCACCCATCACTTAATAATTCCAATCTATTCCTCATATATTTAATGATCAATGTAATTCATAAACAATATACCTTATCAAAAAATGTTTTTATTGAGTCAATAATATGTAATATCCATACTTTTCACGGTCAAATTGATCATAAACCATAGAGATAAAAAATAAGAATGATATCTGTACAACATATACCCAATGGATAATAATTTTTTTATTGTTTATTAGTAATATAAGTACCATAAAATATCATTAAAATCAATCTTGATGAAAATACACTTTTCACATTGAAAATCACTTTTAAAAAAATTATAGAATATTAAGAAAACATTTTCTTGGAATATAATCATGGGAACTTATAACTAGAGCATCAATAAAAAGATAAATCATAATTTTGGAGAATCCCATTGATGTTGAGTATGCTAAAATAAATATTCATTTCACTTTTTCAGTAAAAAGTTAAAAACCACCTCATTCAGAAAATGAAAGGAATATTCATTTTAAAACATTTTATAAAAAGTAAAACATGGGTAAAAAAATTAATAAATTATTATAGAATAGTAAAAACATTATTACCAAAATTTTAATGAAAATATGGATATGGGATAAAAATATTTCTAACCGAGTAGAAAAATAAAGTAGATTTTACTTAAAAATATGATTTAGATATATTGAATATTTAAAGAGGGTAAAATGAATAGAAATATATATAATTAATATAAATAAATTAATGAGAAGGAAATATATTATATTTAAGATATATTGATCAACTAATTACAACTTTGGATACTTTAACATAAACAATCCGGATTAATAATGAGATTGTGAAATAAATTATTACCACTTTGGTAACTTTTGAATCATAACCCCCATGAAATAAATAACATCAAATGAAACTTTAAAAATTATGAATATAAATTTAATCCTGATATATCATATCTAATGGGAATTATATTCACCACATTAATGAAACCAAAGTTGAAAATGGCATGTCTTACAGAAACAAAAGCGATATAAGAAAATCATTACAACGATCATACCAATGAAGTGAGAATTAATCAATGAGTTAATCATTTGTGACAAATGTAAAACAAAAAAATACAATTTTAAAAATAAAATATTAAAATCATACCTCATTTTACAAATAATCATGGAAGAATGTAGTTAGATGAGTAGATTTATAACTTAGTAAATAGTAATTGAGTTTAGAAATCGCTTACCTAGGGTATAACCACCTTAATTTATGTTAGAACTTGCTATATAATAAATATAGATTTATTTTATATCTATTAAAAACCATAATCATATATATAATACCATATATTTTTACTTATAACCTTTTATCACCGATTTATATTTAATTATTTGTTAAAATCATTGTTCTGGATGATAACTGCTTCACTTTTCATAAATGTTTTAGTTCAGTATTTTTAGTCCTTGTAATTTGATCACAGTTTCATAATTTTAAGAATCTAAAATAATTATAAAAATATAATATAAATTAATTAAATATATATTTATAATTATTCGTTAAAGGTATATATAGAAAAACAAATTACATCGTTCATGGAGACGGTAGGTTGTACATACGCATGAATGTTGTTTTCACTTAACGATAGATAGAATAAAAGAAATGTATTTAGTAATTAAACCTTAAATGGTCATTTTTAAATGATATATATTTAATAAATCCATCCTTGTTATCATTCATGCAATGTTTAAATGAAAAATTTATCACATCGCTTCATAGAATTAGTAGTCCCCATGTACGCACGAGTGACGTTATCATTTCCCAACAAATTGGAAGGTCATAAGGTAAATGTGATATTATAATTACATAAGAATATATATTTCATAAATATCATATAATTTTACGAGTTCCATATTTATAACCATCCATGTAAAGAGGTGATGAAAAACAAATTACACCGCTATGGGGAGACGGTAAGTTGTACATACACTAGAGCAATGTTTTCACTTTAGGTATGATATAAAAGATATGGAATATAGTTGTAACATAATAATAATAATAAAATATAAGTATATTTATGATATTTTATATACTATTTTAACTTGTTTATGACACATTAATATGGATTCGAAGAATAAATAAGCCTGAAAGAGTTGGTAAATATCGTTACCTCTTCTTCAATGGAGTTTTTTTTATATCTATACCTAAGGGACCAAGGGTTAGCCTCTTGGAAGGTATAGAATCTTTATAACCAAGATAAGGATATTGAGAATTGAATTGGTTAGAGTCTTGTATATCTTGGTTGTTCAATGTGGTGTAATGAAAAGAGATAAGGGGTGCCCTTTTATAAGTGAGTGGAGAGGAATTCTTAGAATTTCATAAAGAATTAAAATAATGTAAATTATTTTTTATATACAAATAGATCCAAATTTATAGAATTTTATGATATTATTAGAATTTTTCTAAAAACTCTAATAAAATAAAATATGTACAATTTTTAGTTAATTTTTACCCTTCTCTTTTAGTTTTAACCCCACATTAACCCTTTTGATCATTACTACAAGATTTAATTTTTCCTCCCCTTTAGGGTCAAGAATGTTACCGTAAGAAAAAAAAGACCAATAAAAATACCATGGTTGATGTTTTCAACCGTATATTTTATAATAAAATATCACTAATGTAATTTTTTATACTATTCATTTAATTTGACTTTAAATAAATAAAAAAATAGGGAATTAAAATATAATCCATGAAAACATTATTAAAATTTCATATGTATATATAAAATTTGTGGGTTACTCTAACTCACTCAAAATAATTTACTTTTAGGATTTCTAAAATATTTATTTTATTTTTCTATTAATTGAATAAATAATATACTAGTGGTATGTAATCATTTTAGGTAATTATTTAATTAATAAAAATTAGAAATAAATTACCATGATTAAAAATAATATATAAATAAAATAAAAATTTAAAACTGAACATATTTTTTCTTTTTACCTATCTCAAAATATTATAGATATTAAAATAAGAAAACTGATATTTTGTCTTTATCTCTCACTTAAATATCATAAATTTCATAATCAAAGAAATATGGGACAAAGTTTCTGTATTTTAAAACCTTGGATGGAAACTTCCAAAATAAAATTATACAATAGGATAAAGGAAAGTGTTAGGGTCATTTTTACTCATTGTCGAATTATTTTAATGCTTAATTACCCAATTTACCCTTACTATGTTGACAATTATTACCTATAGTTACTATTCATATTGACAAAAATATACTTATTTAAAAAATGGCGCCTCGTGATTCAAAATATGGAATCCATTTTTCATGATTCAATTTCTTGGAGTGGTAGAAATTAATTTAAGATAAATACAAAGCATGAAACAAATAAAATTTTTTCAGAAAAAATGTCTTCTCTAACTATAAAAATATTCTTATACTAAATTTAACCATGAAATTGATTCCATTGGAATTAATTAGATTATTATTAATATAATAAAAATAATTTTACTTTTAAACCATTTTAAAATAAAATAAAACATTGAAAATTCTTGAAACAAAAATGTAATTTTCATTAAAATTAATATTTTTCATTATTCACTGAAAAATCAATCTGCTCAAAAAAATCCAAAAAATTTACCCTAAGTTAATTTTTATATGAAAATTTAAAAATTGATGTTAATTTTATAAAATACATTTCCTAAAATTGGAAAAAATTAAATATAACTCCCATACCTCCTCTAAATCTATTTTTTTGATTTTCAAATAATTCATTTTTAGGGATAAATGGGAACCCTACAAAAAACCCATCCATGAAAATAAAACTATAAAACATAGAAATATACCAACCCATAATTTAAAATTCAAATTTCAAAGTGCGGATTGACATATCCAAAATCAATCCATGCACCTTCTGTCGACTCATTGGATACTGAGAAACATCTGGTCACAAACCCACCATACCGTCGCCTCAACACCATCCTCACATCAACGTCACCTCAAACACCACCCCATCAGAAAGAAGGAAATCAAGAGAAACCAAATAACTACCACGGATTAACCTTGAAAAAAAACATATCTAACCGCAACCATGAAAAATGCTTCAAAAAGCGACATGAACCCAGCCAAAACATCATTAACTGCCATACCCCACAAATCTCAAACCATCGGAGCACCATCATTGGCACTGCACATCAAACCATTAAAATATCTCATCGTCAGAAAACAATGTGATTTCTGGAAGTTGGACCAAATCCATATCCAAACGCATCACCTCCAAATGAATCAACAGAATAGAACCACACACCTGGATGAAATCACTACCAAAATAACACCTATCATCTGGACCCACACCGTAGAGACAAGCTATTGGCACCGAACACATCCACCAACACCATCCCAAAACTACCACAAACACCTTCATACCAGACAGATATACAGTTTAGTACAAAGGTATAGGATGAAAGGGAATAGGTGGATGACTCGGCCAACCAGAAGAATCACCGATCATCGATACCAACTTAATCCCAAAACACCAGAGCTCCTTTGGGGAAAACCAAAGTGGGGTTTGACATGAAGGTTCTGATGATAAGAGAATGGGAGAAACAATCATAGAACATAGATTGACATCAGGCATCTTATTAATACAAAACCCTAATAGAATTGGAAACCCAAATAAAAGATAAAATAGAACCTTGAAACATAAATTAACCCTTCGAGAGTGGAGATGAAAATAGAGAAAACAACCATTGAGAGGGTTGGTGAAAGGGGAATTAAAGAGAAAGAGCAGGGAATCTATGTAAAGTGATAAATAGGGAGAGATATGAAAGGAAACTTGAAAATCATGGTGGATAAGGCTCTCCCATAGCGAGAGAAGGGTAAACCCTAGAGCTTGGGAGATGGAGCTCCGCCTGGGGAGAAAGGTGCCATACTACTTAGAGAATTAAAACTTTTTTGGAATTAATTAAAGGACACTTTTTGGGTAAGTGTGAACCATACAAAGAGAGCCACCAGTTCACGCCAAAATCCCAATCCACATGACACACCTCGTCTACAATTAAAAAAACAGAACATTCAAATTTCAAAACCCAAATTAAAAAAAATGTTAATGTAAACTTCAAACCACAAGATATCCACATCAATCCACATCATAGGAAGACCTTGAACCTCACCCACTGCCATCATCAAATCATCAACCTGATATCACATCGCCTTTATCACCATCACTTATTCAAATCATAAAAATTAATTATCCCCATAATCTTATCGTCACCGACCATATCTCTGATATCCGCTACTGGCACAATCAAACCCATCACAGTAACATTGCATCATACCCCAGCACAAAACAACTTTCATCATCATCATCTGAGTCCAACACAGCGTCATCTCTAATGATTGAATTTTCATCACCGTCAACCTCTTGAAGACTTCTTCTCATACTCACATCCCAAATAACCTTGAAGACATCCTTGCATCTCCACCTCAAGTAGAATGGTGAACTCCTAGAACCAAAGAAGATAAAAATCATGTTTTTGTAGGATAAAATAGTGTAAGAACCTATGAGAACTATTGATTCCAAAGAGATAAAACACCATCGCCATCGACAACATTCAACATCACAATATAAAAAAAGCATTGAAACTAAAAACCAAAATGAATTTTACACTGAATGGACATTAAAAAAAATAATAACTTGAAGAATAAAACCACAAAACCTTCACTAAATTCCTTAAGGAAGAATAACCAAGAGATATGAAAAACCAAAAAATGCCTTCACAATAAAAAATTGACTCATCCCATGCATTGAGCACAAAAGGTTTCTGGTCTGCACATCCCAAAACTTCATAGTTACCCCCATGCCAGAGCTGACTAGGAGAGGCACATAGGAACCAGAGTTTAGAGAAGGGATTTAGTGCCAGAGGGTTTTGAACACCCACAATGATGAAGAGGCAGGAGACTAGAATATTTTCAACTCCAGTAGTTCCTAGAAACCCTTCATCTGCTGAATAAAGGTTTGAACTTATTATGGGTAATAAAGGTTTTTTTCATTCATAAATTCTGTTGTGGAAAACCCACATTGTAAAAATGGATGATAAAACATCCACATAAAAAGAGGGAAATGAAAATATTAAGTACATATGGAATTACATAAAACTATGCCTCAAAAATAGGAGCACATTAGTGGGAACTGAAAATATGGACACATAAGATAAATCCAAATCTCAAGGAATAATAAATAGCGATAAAGAACATTTTGGGGATAGAGTTAATCACCCATAAAACCATAAATCTGTGATGGGTGAAACGACCATACATCAATTTAAAATGATCATAATTGGATTTCATTTTTTATTCTAGATACATTTCCTAGAGTTAATTAATTAATTTAACACAATGAATAATAAATTATGGAAATATACTTACTTAACAAGTAGAATTTCATCCTTTGATAAATTTCCAACATAAACTCATCCTTTCTTCGAATGATGAGTACTTAGGGTAAATTTTCATGCCTGAATCACTAAAATAAAGTTATAACTAATCATATAGTCCTCAGAAGTATAATAGTCTATTACTACTATCTTTAAAATTTAACTAAAACTTAAATGGTTACCACAAGGTAATATAATATCCTAAATTTAGAATCCTTTATATAATGAAATAATATATTTTACTTTAAAATTTATTCAATAACACCAAAGGTTAAAATTAGATTATTCAAAAAATAAATAATCCTACATCCCAATTAACTTTAACAACCTCAACATTAAATAATGTTTTAAACCTAATGGTTATATCACACCTTTTAACTTACATTACCAAAATTTAATTTCATTCTTCTCGAATAATCATTCATGTTAAACCACATCTTAAACCAAGATGTTACATATACATTAACCTAATGAATCATCTCAAAGATATCATTATTCACCATGATAAATAACTATATAATATTATAATTTAGTGAACTTCACCAGAAATCATGAATCAAATTTAGATATTAACCCCAATGTTAATATTTATATTGAATATAAACATCTTCAAAAATATGAATATGTTAATAAATTACTTTTTAACCATCAATATTTTCTATATCCCACAATCCAATAGACCATAATTGAATTATCATCAAATCATATAATATCCCAAACGGTTATTCAAACCTTAAAAGATTATTCTTCCCAAAACCCAGTAAAAGATACAAATCACTTCAAAATTAATTCACTTAAAACCCAAAAGTGGTATTTATTATTTCAAACTTATGTTCATCCTTGAAATTATAAAACCATTATAGTATCCATAACTAATAAGTTATCCTTATATGAAAAAGTATATGATTCCAAAAATTAACACAATCCTAATTCCGAGAATAAAATTACATAATTTTTTCATAAATCCAAAAATGTAATAAAATTCATCAAAGATGACCTAAATAATTTTTTTATCAAATCAAAAACAAATTTCAAGGTCAAAAAAAATATACCATTTGCTTCATCAATGTCAATCATGAAATTACTACTAAATCAATTTTCTTGGTTATCATTGCCTTTCAACATATGTTTTCAAATCCTAAAAGGAGATATGCTATGGAACATTACTTATATGTATCATGATTATTATATCCATAATATATTGAAATAACACTTACACAACATAATTATCATATATCAATACATAAAAACTTCAATCCTTTCACTTTAACAATTTAAATAGTGTAGTTTCTTATTTGTCATAGGATTTAACCCTTGGATTAGGTCATTGGATTTAATAATTCTTCTATTCCCCACATATAATACATTTAAAAATAATTTGTACCTTAGGATAAAACTCATATCCCTCTATTTAATTCTGCATTTTTTATTAGAATTTTTTATATATTCCCATCTTTTTCACACATGAAACATTTTCCCATCCCTTTGAGACATTATTTAGGGTGTATCTTTCAACATTTATAACATTAATTAAATTCAGTTTTCTTTCCTCTATGGTCTCCACCTCCCAAACTCTTGGAAAACTATATTATTTTATTCTTTAGTGAGTCCAATATTTGGTAAGGGTGTAGGTTGTTATTCTTGTATCATGATGACAAATTATGAATAATCAGAATATCTTTCACTCCATTTATAATCCCATTTCTTTCTCATAATCACTACATTTTTCATCACATTCGATGTTAAAAATGTTCCTTATGGTTCCATCCATTGACTAAAACCAAAAAGAATAGAATGAGAAACAATAATTAGATTATGAAATCATGAAATATCATTAATATAATCTCTAAATTATGACACCTTACTTTCACTCTATGCTAACTTAGGTTTAACATAGTTCATTAATTGTCATCATCTATTCAAATCCTTTATAATAGTTTGTAAATAAATTGTGAATTAACCCATGAATATCCCCTAAGTCTATCAAACTAGGTGTGCAGTAAGGGCATACACATTGTACACTAGACTGGTTCCTAATAAATACTAGACCAACTATTTTCATGGAAATTAACTATAGATTCATTTGTACCAAAACCACACCCAATTATAGTATCTAGAAAATAATTTATTTCTAGGAAAACCTCATAATATATAGCTTAGACAAACTTTATGATGTGATCCTATACATATAATTTTCTTTAAATTCAGTCAAAGGGTTATGTTTCCAAATAATGTATTTCCTAAATATTATTCTCAAATATTATACTAAATTTATTTTGATACCAAATATAACGACCAAGACCCTAGAAGCCCAAAGATATGGTTACTTCATTACATTAGCAATAGATACATAGAATAGTATCTCAAATGACTTAATAGTTTATTAGTCTTTGTAAACTGGATACATACACGAATATCACATTACATTTTAAAACCTAAAATAAATTGTAGTGAAGGTAAATATTATGTATCCTTTTACTAGTTCAAAAATTCCTTCTTTATATATTGGGTAATGTAAAAAAAATAAGGGTGAGCTAAGATGCTCAATAAGGGTTGCCTAAAATGGAATCTATCATGGGTAAATAAGGTATAATAAATATAGAAAGGTAAATAACAATAAATTCATTATATTTAATAAATATATTTATCATGAAGAACAATATATCATGAGGAAATGAAGATCAAATGATTCCATATAAATTATCAAATGATATTAAAATTTGTCCATGGATATTTTAAGGATCTATCCATAACAAGGCATAATAATTATTTTTAAGTTAAGAATTTATTCTCCTACATTTAAGGTTCTTTTCGGGTTTATATTTTTAGATAATAAATTCATTACTCGTGCATTAAAAAACCTTATATATACAAAGTGTACACTCCTAATTAGTATCCATTTTTCCATAATATAAATTTTTTGATATAAAACATGATTCCTTTCCTGAAAAATCTTCAGGAATTTCAACATGAACTATTACTCTACCTTACCCATCCATAAACCCTAGGAAAAAAAATTAGAAAACGTGGGATGAAAAAAAATCACATTAAGGGACATAAAAATGAAGAATTTTATTAGTCCAATGAAAAAAATGAAACCCCAAGAAACTTTTTCCTTGTTCTCAAAGTTATTCAATAAAAATGTTGTAAATCATTTTCTCACAAAATCACTCACAATTGTTTCACGGAGAAATCATTTAAAACCTACCGAAAGCACATATAAATTATATTGTTAATTTGGGAAATCATCATTCATATCATTATTACAAATGGAATAACTGATATGGTCAACATCTATCTTCATATTACCCAATTAATTAGTGGAATATCATAGACCCACCCATCACTGGTTTATCACGGAACCACCCATCATTTTTTTTAAGGTTGGGGCCGAAGCCTCAATTTATTATTTAAAGAAAAGACCTATTTAGTGTGGGTAGAAGGAGACCCATTACATAGCCCGAAGGCCCAATGCCAAGTGGCATGAATACAAGGCTTGAAAGCCCATTTTCTGGCCCAAAGGACCCCTCAGTGAACAATACTTCTATAGTACCCACACTGCTACAGTACCCGCCGCTGCTAGAGTACCCTACAATAGTGCCTCCGCCTATCCTTGGTTTCTCATGGAACCACCCATCCTTGAATTATCATGGAACCACACATACTTGTTTTATAATATAACAACCCATATTTGGTTTATAACAAAACAACCCATTGTTATAAATAATTACCAAGAACCATAATATAATAATAAATCATAAAAGATTTCATTTTCATCAAAAAAACTTTTAAAAATATTTTAATTCCATATGAAAAACTCTTTCGGATATTCAAAAGGCACCTTCCTTTTAAAACCCCATTTTCAATTCCAAAGAATCCTTTTCTTCTAAAACCCATTTTCAATACCAAAATAATCCTAAAAAGGGAATGAGGGTTTTTATTTTAAGATAACATGCAATATTATAAAGGAATCCAAACTTCACATAAAAGTTATGGTGGTAGGAAAACCATTTTTCCCCATAAAAATTAAAATTGAACATTCCTTTTGTTGTTTTAAATAAATCCAAACATTATGTATAAGGATTAATTTTTTTAAAATACTTAAAAGTAATAAAAAATGTAATTTATAAAATTCTCATGTTAATATAATTATATTCATAATTTTTTTTATAAAAATTGACATGGAATAGAATGAGAGTTTGATGGAAAACATTAAATGAATATTTTTCTAAAGAAAAGTCCCTTACACCCTTGGAAACATTTGAATACTATGATAAAGGAAATAATATCGTTAAAAACATTAAATATCATGAGAATAGATAAATCCATGACATAAAATGACAAATCTTACATTTATATAAGTCTAGTATAAAACCGGTACATTCCTCAATCTTATTTTTAATTCCTAAAAACAATAATATCATTATTTTTTCATATGGTGTTTACTCCTTTTTTACTTAACTTAGTAAATATTTTAGACAACTGAAAAAAAAATCAACAAACCACTAGTGTAAAACCACTAAACCAAGAAAACTATGAATCTCTATGATATTGGTTGGTGTTGTACACTCTTAAAAAACTTTAGTTTTAGTAGAGTCACCGGTTATTCAATCTTTAGAAAAAATATATCCATAGAAAGAATTTTTTTTCTGCCAAAATTTACATTTACTAAATTTTCCATAGAGTTTATTTTATTTAATGATTTTAAAAACAATAATTAGGTGTATTTAATTTTCTTATTGACTTTTAGAATATACCAAATTTCATCAATAAACATAACCATAAACTCATCCAAGAATTCATAGAAAACTCTATTCATACGGTCCATAAATATATAAGGTTCATAAAAAACCAAAATGGCATAACTATAAAATCATAATGACCATATCTATTCTGAAATGAAGTTTTCAGAATATTTTATTCCTCCACTTTCAACTAATGGAACCCTAACCTATGACCAACCATCAAAAAATAATATTCTCACTTGATCTCATCAAACAAATCAAATATATGAGGAAAAGGATACTTTTTAATAATAGTGATGTTATTCATATATCTATAGTCAATAAAAATTCTCATTAAACCATATTTCTTTTTAACAAATAAAATAGGTGCACCCCATGGTGAAGTTCTAGGGAAAATGAAACCCTTATCTAGAAACTCATGTAATTTATTTTTCAATTCTAAAAGTTCAACTATATCTATTCGATAAGGGATTTTAGAAATAGCATTATCATCAAACACTTAGTAAACAGTAAACTCCACCTACCAATCATTAATTACACAAGGAAAATCAATAGGAAATGCATCCATGTATGAGTTCACTACTAGCACATCACTAATTAGAATAGTTTCTTTCTTCTCAACAATATGAGCTAGGTAACTTTCATTTCCATATCTAAGTAATTTATCAACTTCATGGTAAGTAATCATAGTCTTGAAATAATTTAACATAACATAATTATCTCTTCAATATATATTATCATGATAAACTAAAATCCATTCTATTAAAAGAATTATATCAAACTATACTATGTCCAGTTCAACATGATTTGTAAGAAATATCTCCCCTCTAATGAAAATAGGAAGATTTCTATAAATCATGGTTACTTTAATACTTCTATTCAGTGTTTTCATCAAAAGTTATATCCTATTTTCATGTGGTGTTATTAACATTTTAATTACAAATTACTTAAAATTGAAAGAATGCATAGATCCAGAGAAAAAGAGGGTATTGGAATAATTATAAAGAACAAGTAACATACTTATCACCACATTTATTGATGGTCTAACATCAACCATTATAGTAGAAAAAGATTTTTTCACACCTTTTTATTTTATTCTTGATGAATTCCCCCTTGAGTAACTAACTTTTGACACAAGTTATAATAATTACCCAAATCATTGAAACTGAAGCATCTTATCATTGTCTTTTCATTATTATTCTATTCATTTTAAATATAATAACAAGCCATATATCTAAGATTACCACATCAAAATCACTTACTATTCTTTTTAAGATATTTTAATTGATGTTTTCTACCAAACTTCTCACAATATAATTAATTGGTTTTATTACTTCCATATTTATCTTATGGATGCTTCCAAATTGTCTTCCATTTTGACATTTTCTTACTCTTGTAATCCCGATCTATGTAAGTGTCAGAAAACTCGATCTCTACTATCTTGGTATAATGAAAATATTTCTTATTGATTTAAATTACCTTGTTTTTAAATCTCTTTGTAAACTTTGATTTAACTTTGAGTAAAATCGGATATATTTAAAATCAATATCACAAAAAAATTAGTACATACCTAGAAGGCCTTGTAAAATTTTCATCATATGTGGCCATATAATCTTTATCTTTTTCCTCAATTCCATGAATTTTTTCCCATCAATATTCAAACAAACTTATGGAAATATTTAACAAGGAAATTATCCTTAAATGATTCCCATTCCATTTAATCAAGATAATCTATCTCTTTGGTATTCTTAACCAAAGACCGTCATCAATCATCATCACCTTCAAAATGATAAATGGTAAAAGTTTCATTTTTCATATTTGAACATCCCATGACTTCAAATATCTTACCCAAATAATTGATCCATCATTCTACTACCATAGGTTCAGATGATCCATTGAATTTTGGGGGTTTTGTCTCATTAAATTCTTCACTGTGTACATTTCCCTTCATGGTGGATTAGGTTCCTATATAGCATGGATTACACTACTATTTATAGATTGTTTCCAATAATCCATCCCTACAAAAAACTATTCTATTCCAATTCCAACCATCTTGAGATATTGATTTGGAAGTATATTTTCCTCTCAGTGCCTTCTTACTATAGCTTACATGTTTTCTCTACTAAATTCCATTTTGAACATAAATATTTTATACAAAGATACATGGTAATATTTAAAGGATATGTAATTTTAACATAACCATAAAGTATAATCTTTGAAGGTTATGTTATTATCATTATCTTAAACTCTAAATTTATCTAAACCGAACTCTGATACTAACTATATGAACCTATCCTTAAACAATCCATAATTTTATTTTCAAGTCAAGAATTCATTCTTTTACAATTTTTGATCCTTTAAGGTTTATAGTTTTAGTTAATGGGGTCATTACTCATATATTACAAAATCATATATATACACATTTAGTAGTTCTGATTAGTATCTATCCTTTTCTTATAATATAAAACAATTAAAATAAGACACGATTTATTTAAAAGAAAAATCTTAAAGACTTTTAACTTGACCTATTCCTTTCCCTTACCCATCCTTAATCCCTATGAAAAACATTTTATAATATTGGATGAGATGAAAAATATTAGTATGGGAAATAAAAAAAGAAGTTAGTTAGTCCATTGAAAACATGAAACCCCACAAAATAAATACCTTTATTTTAAATTTCTTGGAGCAATATGAAAATAATAGTTTTATCATGAAATCAAACACAATTTTTTCTCAAATAAATCATTTAAAAGTCATAGTTAGAACATATGAATCATATAGGTAACTTGGAACATCATGATTTATTTCTCTCTTACAAATGGAATAACTGATATGGTTAACTTCCATATTCTAAGTAACCAGTCCATTGAAGGGATATCATGGGCCCACCTATCCTTAGTTCATCATGGAACCACCCATCCTTTGTTTATCACAGAACCACCCATCCTTTGTTTATCATGGAACAACCCATACATGGCTTATCATAGAACCACCCATCCTTAATTTATAATGTAAACAGTTATCCTTAGTTTATAATGTAACCTCTTATCATCATACAAAATTCTCAAGAACTATACCATAATCATATATCATGAAATATTTCATTTTCATCATAAAACTGTTTTAAAAACTATTCTAATCCCATTTAAAAACAATTTTGGATATTCAAAATACCAATTTCTTTTAAATCACCATTTTCAATACCAAAATACCCTATTATTTTATAAACCATTTTCAATACCAAAATACACAAAAAAATGACAAGTGGTTTTTTCTTGGAATATTACATAAAATATTTTATAGTAATACAAACTTTAAATAATGTTTAAAGTTTTATGAAAATTCACAATCATCAAACATGTTAAAATAGAACATTATTTTTGTTGTTTGTAAAGAAAGTCAAATATTCCACACAAAGAATACTTTTTTGAAAACATTTGTAAAAAATAATAAAATATACTTTATAAAATTAACATATACATATAATCAGATTCATAAAATTATTTTAAAATTTTGGACTGGAATATAATTATATTTTGATAGAAAATATTAACAAAGGATTTTGTTTATTAAAAGAAAAGTCCCTTACCACTTTGGAAACATTCAAATCATAATCCCCAAGAAATAATGTCCTTAAAAAAGTTAAAATATCATGAGAATAGATAAATTCATTATATAAAATGTAAAAGGTTCTATATATACACATAATTAAATAATTTATGTTCCTAAATTAGAAAAATCCTCAAATAAAAGAAATTGAGATGAAGTCCCTTACCTCGAGTTCAATTCATCACGATGATTCCTTATCTTCTTAAATAATAAAATTATGTTAATTATTTACTTTATTAATCAAAAAATTAAATTTTATTATTCCTTTTATTTCACTTATTACCATTTTATATAATATTACTTAATGAATTAAGTTCACGTCATTTTTTTTTGATGATATTTGGCTTATGTGTCCAAAAATGACTTCGGTAGGCTAACAATGGTCAATTAAGTAATTATTTCAAAATATACATAGTAATAATAATGAAATAATTATTATATTTATACATCCATCATAATTTTTAAAACCAATCATAAATGATGGTAATGAAAAATTAACTATGTTATAATTATGAAAATAATAGGTCTTACAAATGCATGAGTTGTGTTTCCATTTTTAAATTATCATTATGGAAAGATGGTGTGTATTATTTTATATTTATAGAATTATAATAATATCATAAATAAAATATTATTTATTTTATATATATTTATATATATAATTTATGTGATTTAGTGATGAAAAAAGAGTCGCATTTCTTCACAGAGGTGGTAGTCCACACATATGCACGAACGATGTTTTCATTTTTTAATGTAAGAAATAAATTGATGTATTATATTTTAAGAATGATAAATATGTAATTAATATCATAATTATTTCATTTATATCACATATATTCACAAAATTTATCCTTATTACCTTTCATTTAAAGTGTTAGAAAAAATCACATCCCTTCACGAGGCAGTAGTTCATCATACACAAAGTGACGTTATAATATCCCCTTGGTATGGGAACTAATAAGATATACGTGATATAACAACTCCATAAGTATAAATATGTTACAAATGTAATATATATACTTTAAACCCATCATTATTATTATCTGAGAGAGGTGATGAATGGAAAACAAATGATATTGGTTCGCAAGGTGGTTGTGTGTTGTACACATGAATGATGGTTTTGTATCACATTTAAAGGAAGAGAAAATGGATTTAGGTTTTTAAATTAAAATAATAAAATATAATAATATGTGAGATATTTTTTATATTATATAATAATAATTTAATAGTATTTTAATTATGTGAAAGAATAAATGAAATAAAAATGTACTGTTAAGCATGATACCTCTTCTTTAGACAACCTCCTTAGGTATGAACAAAAATTATTCTTAGGACGACTTTATGATAAAAACTAATTTCTTGAGGTCATGGATAGGGAAATAAGGAATAAATTTTGATAGTAATTTTCTGACAAAAATTTCTTTTATCATGTTAATAGAAGTGGATATGGGGTAGCCTTTTATGAGTGAGGTGAGTGGCTCACATGTAAATTTTGAAAAGAAAAAGGTGTACCCATGTTTTCAAACTCTGTAACGGTCCCAAATGGACCATTATCTATCCTTAGACATTATAATGTCTAAATATGTCCATATAATATATTTTAGACAATTTTTAGGTTATTTTAACCCTTATCATTTTAGTTTGATCCCCCGGTAAAATTTATTTCCCCTTAAACGCGGTAATTAAGTTTTACTATTTTCACTATTCATTATGGTAAAAAATTATGTTGATATTATTATATAATATTAATTATTATAATTCAAAATATTTAATTCATTTTACCAAATTCAATTTACATAATTTGAAAATTTCAATTTAAAATTAAACCCGTAGACGTGATGAAAAAGTGGGTTCTCAATAAGTGTATTTTTCAATAAAAAAGTAATTTTATTTTAACTATGTGACAAATAATAATCATTGTATTTATATAAATTAATATTAATTGTTATTTAATATATAAATTTAATTTAAAAAATTCTTAATTAGAGACTATTTTAATTAATTAAATTGGAGAAACTGTATGTGCTTTAAAACATTTTTCAGATAAAACAATTCTTAAACTCAAAAATAAAATTATACTAAAATACAATATAAATTTAATTGAAAAGTAATTAAGTGGATTAAATGTAACTAAATAATATTTATAATACATGAAAAAATAATGGTTCATTTAAATTACTCAATTTATTGAAAATAAATTCTTTTTTACAAAAGCGGTATCTTTTATTTTTCACTGAAAAATCAATATTTTCAAAAAAACACAAAATTTCACCCTAAGTAATTTTTTACATGACGATATAAAAAATTAAATTTATTTTTTCTAATTAAAATTCCAAAATTCAGAAATTAATCTTTTAAATAAAGCCCTTATCAGAAAAGTGTTTAGTTAAAACTATTTTCTTTTTGATGTAAAAATTACTTAATATTTTTATAATGAATATAGCTATCTAATTCATGAAAATGGTTTATTATATCATTAAATGAGTTATTAAAGATATTATTCAAAATAATCACCTAGAAATTAATAATTGATTACATAATTGCAGGATGCATAATTCCTAACATCTGAAACCTACCACCAAGGCCTTGTGCTAAGACAGAATAAAATATGGGAAAGTATACACCAAAAACCTATTTCATAAGGATATATAATTGGTTTTAATTAGGATAAAAATTTATTAATCAAGGGTATATATAATTATAGGCCTCATCCATCACTTAATAAGTCCAATTCATTCTACATATATTGAATGATCAATTTAATTCATAAATAATATTCCTTATCAAAAAATATCTAAATCGAGTAATAATATGGAATATCAATAATTTTATGAGGTAATAGATCATAAAATATTCAGATAAATAATAAGGATGACATCATTACAACATACCCCTGGTGAAGAATAAAAAAAATGTTGAATATATTTACTATAAGACCATAAAAATATTCTTGTGGAAAAGTTTATCTTAACTTTTAAAATCACATTTAAAAACAAAAATATTCAAAAAAATTAGGAATAAAATCTTTGAAATATTCATGCAAACTTCTAATTTAATCATCAACACATTGAGTAGTCATGATGGTGGTAAATTTATTTCATGTCATGTATATTAAAAATAACCTTTCACATTTTTTTGTAAAAATTTAAAAACTACCTCATTCAGAGAACGATAAGAAGAAAATAAAAAAATTTAAAACATGAGTAATAATTTATTTAATAAATCATTAGAGATATTAAATTTTTTTTATAGAAAATGTGAAAATATAAGAAAAATATTCATGGATAAATAAAAAAATATTGGTTATCCTTAAAAACATGATTTCGGTATCTTAAGTACTTAAAGACTTAAAAATGAAAGGAAAGTTTAGAATTTAGATAAATAACCATAGTATAATAAATTTTATTTGGTTTAATATATAAATATAAAATAAATACACAGGTAGATACATTAAAAAAATTTCAAATAATGATGAGATTGTGAAATAAACTCTTACCACTTTGGTAATTTTTGAATCATAACCCCTAAGAAGGAAATAACATTAAATAAAACATTAAATACCATTAATATAGTTGGAATAATGAAATAACTTATCAAATGGTAATTATATACAACACATGAAATAAAAAATAGGTGAAGTATATGCCTCATGGACATAAAAGTGAAATGAGAAAACCCTTACAATGACTATAACGATGAAGTGAGAAATAATCAATGAAGTAATTATGTGTGATAAATATAAAACCAAAAAATAAAAGTATAAATAAAACATAGCAAAATAATAGCTCATTTAACTCATAATCATGACATAACATGGTCAATTAAGTAAAAGCATAACCCAATGAATGGAAATTGACTTAAGAAACCCCATACCTCAGGTTAGACTTCCTTCATATGGGTTAAAACTTCCAATATAATAAATATTGTGTTATTATATATATATTTAAAATAATAATAATATATATCATATCATATATTATTTATTTATAACCTTTTATCCCCTCGTTTATTAATAATTCTTTATTAAAATCATTATTTAATATGATAACTGCTTGTTTTGGTACTTGTACTTTGATCATAGTTCCATAATTTATAGAATATTAAATCATGATATAAATATAATATACATTCATTACATGTTTAATTATAATTATTCATAAAATTATTATATAGAAAAATTAATTTCACCTTTTATAGAGACAGTAGTCTGTAAGTACGCATGAACATTGTTTTAACATTAGAAGATGGAATGAAAGAAAGATAAATAATAATTCAACTTTACATAATAATTTTTATATCATATATATCAAATATATTAATTAAATCCATCCTTATTACCATCCATGTAAATAATCAATGAAAAAAATATTGCATCGCTCTGGGGAGGTGGTAGTCCACACATACGCATGTGCAACATTATCATTTTCAAATCAATTAGAAGGTAAAAATGTATATATTATATTATAATTAAAAAATAATTTATTTTTTATAAAAAATATATAATATCATTAGTTTTATATTTACAACCATATGTGTAATGTGATGATGTAAAATTAATTACATTGTTATGTGGAGACGGTAAGTCATACGTACGCATGACTAATATCTTCACTTTTCATAGGATGGAAAAGAGATGGAATATAGCTATTCCATAATCATAAAAAAATATAATTATATTTAGGATACTTTATTTATTATTTTTGAATAGATACTACACATTAATATAAAGTAAAATAATTAATAAACTTGAATGAGTCGGTAAAGACAATTACCTCTTCTTCGGTAGACATCCTCTAGATCTTCTTTTTAGGGGACCTAGGGGTTGTATTTTGGGAGGGATAAAATCTCTAGAAATTAGATATAGATGTTTATAATGTAATTTGTTAGTGTCTGTTCAATTTAGTTTTCTCTAAATGGTATAAATAAAAGAGATAAGGGGTGTCCATTTATAAGTGAGGAGAAGGACATTCTTAGAGTTTCTTAAATAATTAAATTAATGTAAATTATTTTTTATCTCCAAATGGATACAAATTTATATAATTAAAATATAGTATGAGTATAAGTATAAATAATCTAATCCAATAAAATTTGGGAAATTTTTAGTTTTTTTTCACCCTTATCTTATAATTTTTACCCCCTGTTAACCCCTTTTGACAATTACCAAAATATTAATGTTTTACACCCATTAAGGGTCAATAATATTACCATAAGAGGAAACAATACACACAAATATACCATGGTTAAGTTTTTCAACCATATCCTATCCACCTTTCTAGATGTATGATTTTTATAAATTTTAAATCTTTTAATAAAATATTTTTTATTATAAAACATCATTAATTTCATTTATGACACTATTCATTTAATTTGACTTTAAATACATCAATACCAAGAGGGAATTCAAATATAATCATTTCAATATCCTTAACATGTCATATGTATCTATAAATTTTTTGATTTATTGTAACTCATTCAAAAAATATTACTTTTAGAGTTTTTAATATAATTTATTTTATTTTTCTATTAATTGATTAAATATTATATCGGTGTTGTGTAAGATTTAAGTAAATTATTTAATCACTAAATATTATAAATAAATTACCATGATAAAATAATAATTTATAAATAAAAATATATAACCAAAAATATTTTTTCTTTATCCCTATCACAAAATATTATAGATATTAAAAGAAAAAAGTGAAATATTTATCTTTATCTCTCAATTAAATGTTATGGTGGTCAAAATCAAAACAATATGGAACTAAATTTCCATATTTTGAAAAATTGGATAGAACATTATGAACTAAACTTATAAAATAGGACAAAGAAATTTTTTAGTTCAATTTTTAGTCCTTATCATATTATTTTTAATTGTAACTACCAAATTTAACCTTACTAGGGTGACAATTATTTTTTATAGTTACTATTCATAATGAAGAAAATAAAAGGAACCTATTTAAAAAAATTGGATCTCATGATTCAAAATATGGAATTAATTTTTCAAAATTTAATTATTATAAGTGTCATAAATTAATTTAAGATAAAAACACAAAATATAGTCAAAAACAGTTTTCAGAAAAAATCCTTTTTAAGTATAAAACAATTATACTAAATTAAACCATAAAAATAATTCCAAAGTACATAATTATATTATTAATAATATAATAAAACATAATTAAAATACCAAATATTTTTAAATAAAAGGGTAATTTGTAAATTCTTGAAACAAAAATACAGTTTTCAATGAAAATTAAAAAAAATCACTATTCACTGGAAAATAAATATTTTGAGAAAAATCCAAAAAATTCACCATAATTTAATATTTATATGATTATTTAAAAATTATTTTAATTGTATAAAATTAAATTTCTAAGAGTTGTAGAAATTAATAATAATTCCCACACAAAAAGTGCAAAATAAAACCATTTTAAAGAAAATATATTTGTGAAGTATAAAATGTTTTATTGAAAATTAGGTACTTATTTACTATTAATAAAAAAATTAAATAAAATATTTATACATATTTTCAAAATGTGGTAAAATCTTTTCTTACTTTCCAATTAAAAAACTTGGTTATAATGGTCATATTTAAATGTAAATATATTTTTGTTTATTTAAGATCAGTGTTCCGTGTTGTATGTGCTATTAAACACAATATTCTTTTAAAATATTAGGGTGTCAGAACATGTCCAAAAAATATTGTAAACAATGAAAAGATGATCATTTTCATGAACATTCATGTGAAAAAATCTATATATGATCATTTCCACCCACCATCATGTAAATAAAGATATATGTGATCATGTCCATTCAACATCTTCTGAACACAACTATATGTGATCATGTCCATGAAATATCATGTGAAAAATATATATTTTATCATGTAAACATCCCATCATATGAAAAAAACTATATATGGTCATATTCACACATCAATATGTGAAAAAATCTATAAATGATCATGTCTACACACCATCATGTGAACAAAGCCTGACATGATCATATCCTTGCTAAACCTTGTGAACAAAGCATAACATGATCATTTCCATGCATAAAATTCTTATCTCATGAGATATAAAATCTTATTCATGTAATCATATAGAGATATAGGATCCCACCCATCAATCATTCATATATATGTCTGCCAAATGAAAATAATAATTCATAATATTATAACAAACCCATGAAAATAATAAAGAACCATTATTTTAATTTTGTAAACTTTTTGTATATTTTTTCAACATTATTTATATGAAAGTTTTTTTATTTTAGGTAAATATAATAGTTTTACAAAGGATAAAATTATGGAACAATTCTATTACAATGGAAGGATTTTTGGGATAGGAAATGTAATACTAAAATGTTTTAAAAGAAGTGTTCACCAAAATAAATGTTGGATGGTGTCAGTGAAGTAAATGAAGTTAAAAAAAATGTTCCAAAATATGAAACTGGGAAGACAGACTATCGAAAAGAAAAGAAATAAGAAGGAGAAGAATAATAAAGGATTAAATAAAAGGATAAAAATATTTCTTGTAAAAAAGATACTTGAAATAATATTTGATTTGAGTATAGTAGTGGAATAACTATAAGAAGTTTGGAAAAATGTTCAAAATATAATTATTGTGGTCATCATAAGAAATTTTACTAGAATATTCCATATTAACATTATTTTTTTGTAAATTAAATAATGTTTGAAGACTATTTTATGATCATAAAACCCTCAAAAACCATGATTACTAAAAGTTTTCTCATTTCAATATGAGTTTAATAAACACACTTTCATATAGATAAAACTTATATTTTTTGATGGAGAAGTTTTTTTACAATTTTCTTATTCTAGAGTCATATATTTGTGTCTATACAAAGTTATTATCATTTATATAATGATCATATAGATAATTTTTAATTTATGTTGAACGGTTATTGTAGAATAAGTTTTTTGAATCTTGAGATTAAGGAAATATTATGAATGTATTGAATGAACTTTCATGAATCCATTGGGTAGAGGGTTTCTAGATAGAAGAAAATCTCAAGCATCTAGACAGAATCATTCAGAAGGAGAAATGTGAGAAAGATTTTTTTGAGAGAAATGTTCAAGATATAGGTTTCTAGATAAAAAGGTCCAGAAAAAGTAGCATTGGATGGAGAATTTCTTGTTAGGGGAGTTCTTAAGAAGAAATACTAGATAGAGAAATTCTTACAAAGGATAATAAAATGATTTTTTTTTCATTATTTTCAGACTGAGATTCCTAATTTTTGTAATCTATAAACATTGTGAACTCAATGAAAGGTGTTTAAAAAGGATAAAAATTAAAATTTCTCTTGAAGAAGAAACTACAATTTTCCTAAAGAATATCTAAAAGGGGTGATTTGAAGAAGAATAGTACTGGAAGAAGTTTTGCAAGGATGTTTTATAAGGACATAAAATATACTTTCTAAATTTACATTCTTTATGATGATATTGAGTTGTGTAGTTAATTTTCAACATTCATGAAATTATTTTCTTGAATGAAAATTAATTTTTTTATTGTGCAATGATAAAATAAAAAAGAGGTAGAAAATACAAGGGAAAATAAAGTTACAACTATGATATAATGGATACCAAGGTAATCCCCATAGATAATATTGATAAAATCTATAGGTAAATAACTTATTATTATAAAAAAATTAATATTAAATTCATGATCAATTTTTTGATACAAAGATATAACCAACCTTGTTTCCCTTTGTCTAGGTGTGTGGGGTCTTGACATCTGGATACAGCATTCTCCTACAACTCTTGAAGAATAAAGAAATCTACAGTGGCTTAGGAAAGGTACCAAGAGGTAGTTGACAATAATAGACGTGTTAGCTTCAGAAAATGAATGAATGATGTTGTTTTACCATCAATGATAAAGGCTGGTAAGTATATCATAATCTTATTCATGAATGTATGTTCATTCTCTATAGTGGTCCTAGAAGGAAATGATAACTTGACCTCCTTCTTCACGAAATAGGACACCAATGTTTATGAATCCTTTAACACAATACCCATTAACATTTAGCTTAGGATCATTCCAAGGTAACTTCTATCAGACCCACATATCATTATACCTTGAACCGAACAAGATACCATTGGCTAGGGGTTGGGGAAGTTGGGGAAAGATATCATATGGAAAAATATCTTCTTTATAAAATGGCGAGAGAGAATGAATATGATATATAAGTCTAGATCTTAGATATCCATTTATGGGAGAAATACCCTAATGTTGTTCATTATTTTTGTTTCCCAGATAACTGAACACCAAACCAAATATAAGATGCTAAGACTAATCTTGTTGATAGAATCACCTAAATATAAGCAAAATAAAGAGACAAAGAACTGGTCCAGAGAATTTTAGAAATTGATATTACCCCCAACATAAATCTAGATGTAGTAGTAAAATATTCATCTAGAAATAAAAAATAAATAAATTTAGATATGTCTTTATTCTAGCACAAAAATTTGGATGTGAGTTGAATACCCATCTTTTGGACATATGTATCTATGGGGAGGCCATTTTCCAAAGGAAACAAATTAATAAATTGATCTTGATGGGAATTGTTTTCACCAGAGTATTTCCTAGGGAATATAAAGAATGGAAAACATAGATATGCTCTTATAAGTCTAATAAAGTGAAGTTTCTTGAAGGGGGAGTGAAGATGAGATAGTCTTGAGTGTCAACTAACTGAATTCTATTAAAAGAGTTATTTGGTTCCCATTGAGAATAGATTCAAATAATATAGGGAAGAAATTTTCTTGATTAAAGATGAGGTATAATAGAAGATATATATAAAACTGAAGGTAATAGATAGACCAATTTGATATGTCACCACTATAAATGACCCATAATGAATTTTCAACAATTATGATGACATAGTTTTGAAGATTATGCCAGATAAATGAAACAAAATCCTACTTATAAAATTAGACATGAAATTTCCCATATTTCTTTTTAATTAATTCATCCTATAAATATTTTTTTAATAGGGTCTCGTTATAGATATTATACTACATGCAAGTAATATTTTTAAACATTCATATGATATTAAGCCCCCCCTTCATGAAATGGATTAGCCAATTCGATATGATGGTCTAGTAGTTCATCTTTTTAAGGTGAGAATACCATA
This sequence comes from Viscum album, assembly GCA_963277665.1. NCBI lineage: Eukaryota > Viridiplantae > Streptophyta > Magnoliopsida > Santalales > Viscaceae > Viscum > Viscum album. The sequence goes on along the minus strand of OY728153.1, from coordinate 1,541,635,665 downwards.
TGAATGTGTTAAGAGTTTTTCTAATATTTCTGATTAAATCATTGTAGAGACCCGAAGCCTGACGTACATGGACTTTACATTACTTTTGCGGAATACTTAGTACATTACAAAAACACACACACAAGGACCGTAATAGTTTAGTGTCTTTGGAAACTCGGACTATAATCTTCTAATCGTGGTGAAAGATCTTCAACATCTCCCATAAAGATCTTCCTTTTTTTTTACCTAAAACCTTTCTTTATATCCTGGGGAAAAGAAAACATAAAAGGGTGAGCTCAAATGCTCAGTAAGGGTAAACAAAAGAAATATCAATCACATCATATTCATAAGAACATAACATTTTGGAAATCATAACCTGCAAAAGAGAGCATAATTTCATAACATGGGATAAATCATGGCAGTGAAATGTAATCACAATAATCATAACATAAAACATGGAACTTTGTGGCATACACACATAATCATAGAGAATCATTTCTTGTTAGTCAAGACTCATTGCCAAGACTATCTTAGTGGACAAAGTCCCTTTCTGAATCGAGTAATCCTCGTTTCAGTCCTGTTTCACTGAACCGGTATAACCTACCATTCCAGCCATGTCTATCTCATGAGATATAAAATCTTTACCCAATGCATTGGAGGGAGATATAGGTCCCACCCATCTCTTAATGAATCCTTTCTTATGTGTGCCACAAAATCATAAATCATACATCATCGCATAACCCATGTAATAAAAATGGGATTCTTGAAACATCATGACATCATAAATCAATTCATATAAAATAAAGGAATTCATAAACATAATTCCATCTCAACATAGTCAAATCAATGTAAAAATATGGATAGAAACAGAACCCTTTATTATCTTAGATGGAAAATAATTTTGATAAAACACTTGAATTGAATTCTTGAGGAAAATATCCTTTCTTCTTAAAAATCAATTTCTTTTCACAAAACATCATGCAATTTTAAAAGAAAGAGATTTTATTGAAAATAGTCATGAAATCTTTTAGAAGAAGCTTCATGAAAATAAGGCTTTATAAAACAGTAGAAATCCGTTCGTGCCGTATAAGTTAAAAAAAACATTCTTTGTACTTTTGTCGAAAAAGTCAAAATGTACCTCGTACGATAAACGACAAAAGATTCCTTTCATATATTTTACTAAAAACTAACCAAAGGGTAAAATTGGATTTAAACCATTGTATTTGGATGGAAATAATATTACATATTGAGGAAACATGGATGTGGATGATAAAATAAACTCCAGTAAATACTTACGAATAAACAATCTCGGATAAAAATGAGATTGTGATATTTCCCTTACCTTAGGTCCGACTTGCTTTGTAAGTGTCCGAACCTCCTGTATAATTATTTAAATCATGTTATTGAATTATTACAGAATCATATTCATTGTTATGATATCATATATGGTTCACTTATGACATTATATTACCCGTTCTTTTGTAAACTCCATGTTAAAGAAGCGTTTTGGGTAAAATCGTTTCATTTATCGTAGGTGTTTTGACTTGTTGTTCTTGACATCATTATTACTTATATCATGATTTACTTACTTCCAGAATATAAAATATGATTTATATATCATATATATTCAGTATATATATATATATAATAGGTAGATAAATAAAATGAAAAACACCGTTCATGGAGACGGTAGTCCGTACGTACGCATGAACGCTGTTTTCCTTTCCTTATTGTCTTGAAATGGAAGTAAGTAGATTACATACATATGTATATATATACATAAATCCAGTAGCTTTATAATGTCATATATTTCATTATTATTTCTTATATATACATTATAATCATTCTTAAATGGTTAACATGGAGAATGAATCTCATCGCGTCGTGGAGACGGTATTCCGTACGTACGCACGCGCGGTGATTTCTTTTTCCGTAGGATGGATAGATGGTGAAATAGGGTTGTTTCATACTTATAATAACATATCAGTATATGAGTGATACTGATGTTATTACTTCATAATGAAACAACCTAAGAAGAAGAAGTGGAAGAAGAAATAAAGATGAAAGAATTGGTAACAGTAATTACCTCTTCTTTGAAGTGCCTCTTTGAGACCTCCTCTTAGGGCACTAAAATTGGTCTTTGAGGAAGACCAGAACCTCTAGGATGTTGCTAGGGAAGTGGAGAGGAGAAATTGGCAGGGGTTGGCCGAGCTTGAGTGCTCAAATTGGTGTGAGGAGGAGGGGGAGGAGGTGTCCTTTTATAGGGGAGGAGAGGGGCACCTTAGGAATATCTCAAAATATTATTTTATATTAAAGTCAAAATCGGTTTATAATGGTTCCAAAGGGTCTTATTTCGAAGATAAAGTAAGGATGGGTCGAAATCCTATCAACCAATAGAATTTAGACAAGTTTAAGATATTATTTTAACCTTATCAATTAGATTTAACTCTAAGTTAATTAATTTAACTTTTACCGTGTCTTTTTGTTTTCTTTCACTATATGGTTAATACACTTACTATAACATGTCAAACGAACCCCAAATTGTTTATTATTAATATATATATCCTTATCTAAGTCATTTGGCCGAACCTTAGATTTTTAGGAATAAAATAACAATTAATAATATAATATTTGATTTAAAAACTATTTTGTGTCAATTTTGACACTATTTGATATATGATTTTTGTGAAAGTCATTACAGAATTACATGTTCGAACCAAGTTGATTAAATCAACACTAATATATCATAGTAACCTAGAAAATTAGTGGAATTCATAAAAAGTCTTAAATTACATTTATTTTGGTATTTATATTATCAATTATGTCAATATTTCATTAATAAGATAATTACTGCATCATTTTTGTGTCATAAATAAATTATATTATTTGATGTCTAAAAATTACAAATAAAATACCAACATGTAGGAAATCTTTTTAGCTTTCTAATGAATATTTATAGTCGAATTTATCTTATGTATAACCCCATATTAAAAATGATTTACTTATTAAACTTTGATTTTAACTATTTTAACCCTTCTTTAAATAAATTAATAATAAATGTCCTAATCTAATCCAAGTGGGCCTAAATGGTCATATTTTATTCCTAAGTTTGTTTTTGGTCGAATTACACTTGTCCAATAGAATTAGGACATGTTTTAGGGTAATATTAATATCATATTTACCCTTAGTTACCTTATTTACTATTAACCGTGGTAAAAAAAAGTAAAAAGTTACTATTCACCAAAAAATTATTTTCATCTCATTGAACCACATTTTAGTCCTTGATATTAACCGTGTCTCTCGGATTTTCGAAATTCCATTCACAGAAGCGGTAAAATTAAGTTTTATGCAAAATTCAGTTTTTAACCTACCACTTAGTAGTTTCACTATTCATCAAAAATTGATGTTTTTCAGAACAATGCCAAAATTTCATCCCAAGCTATATTTAATATTCCGAATTCAAAAAATGAAGTCTATTTTACCAAATTCATAACATAAAAGTTGCATTAATTAATTTTATAATTAAATCCCGCTGTTAAAACAAATAGCGTGTTTTTAAGAAACAATATCTATCAAAAGATTGACACTTGTTTATGTCTAGTTTAAATGTGAAACTACATCCAATGACCAACATTGTATTAAATTGTAAAAATATATTCTAAATATACTTTAAAACCACTCAAATTAATGATTTATCACTATTAATTATTTCGATTAAAAAAGTTGTTTTTAATTATAATTTAGTAATTTTCACTATTCATCAGAATATGAAAGTTATCCGAAAAGTACCAAAATTTCACCTTAGGCTAAATTCGATACTCCGAATCCAAAAATGAAGTCCATTTTGAGAGTTAAAATTTCTAAAATTTAAAAAGTGGTTATTACTATTCATAACGGCTAGTTTTAATAATATTTTAATAGCATATCATTGTTTCGTGAAACTCAGGATTACGTACCACACACGCTATCGAGGAAGGTTGCGATTGCGTGTAATTCAAGGCAAGTCAAGGATGCGTGTTGTGCAAGCTCCTTTTGGTGTAGCGTATAACACAAGACATTAGTAAAATAAGAAAGAATATTTTTCATAAAATCTCGGGCTGTTACATTCTACCCCCCTTAAAATGAATTTCGCCCTCGAAATTCGTCGGGGTTATAAATGGTTTACTATTCGAAAGTTTCTTTAATAGAAACCCACATCGTAAAAGGGAATACCAAAACTTGGCTTTAAAAACTAAAGTATGAAATGTAACGATTACCCAAATAAACTAATCACTGGGTTTCCACATAGGTGAAAATATGGATATGGAAGAGAAATCTAACCATCATGTTCTGATGGAGAGTGGTAGAGAACATGGCTATGGAAAAGCCAGTAATCACAAATCCATAGATTTGTGATGATATAAGGTACCATCTGATTCATCAGGTATAAGATCACTAGGACAACATTTTTGGTTTTCAAGATCATTTCCCTAAAGTTGAAAATTTTCTTAGAATAAATACTTACTTTATTTTGGTACAATCTCACTTTTGTTCGTGCCTTGAACAATTTCTACTTCATCTCTTAAATAAATGAAGTTGAATTTGTTATTTGTGAAGTGTTATAAGATCATGTGATAGAATGACTGTTCATTCCATCTGTCTCAAACAAAAGGTTAGCAAAAGTTATTAAATATACATAAGTCATTCTATAGTGAGATTAATCATATATGGTTCCTAAAATGGACTTATACTTCATATATCATGCTGATTAATATAATAAAAATAGTTTCTACTAAACAGGGACTTCCTGTAGGCCAGTGGTAGGCGATAAAGGCCAGTCGCACTTCGGTTGTGGGTTCGATTCCTACAGCCTTGTCCGAAGCGATGGGCTGTCGCCCGTCCTGCAGGTTGTCCCTTTTTCTAAAACTACGTTACTATAACATCCCATCAATAATATCGAAAATCTTCTATCCTTAAACAATACTAACTTATGTCCAACATAATCCAGTCTAATCTTTAGGCTTATACATAATACTGCAGTCCACTCTCATAATATAGTGACAACGATTACCAGAGATTTAATACTGTCGTTGATCCCCACATATCATAAGATATGTCTTGTTGGTCACATTCCAAACATTCAAAGTCCTTAATCGTGTATTCTCTTGAATACCTTAGTGAAAACATGAGTGCAGTTAAAAGTTAACACTTTCCACATACCAAAATCCTCAAAATTCTATATACTCAAACCATGATATCACTTAGTCCTAATATCAATCATGAGCTCATGAATACTATTAAACATTTCATTTTCTCGTCTTCATTATGCGCATATCATCTTATTTCCAAAAAATATCTCAATCACTTTGAATACCACATCAATAAATATTGCAATACTCAATGATACAACATTATTTTGGAATCCCATTACATAAACACTTAATCATTCCACCACATCGTTGTCATATTCAACATTGTCAATAGTGATCGCATGTGATTTCCCTTTGTCCTTTGCCTTCAGTGGTTGCTCATGTTGATCATCACTAACCCTTGGATTAGGGCAATTATTAGCATAATGCCCCATTTCCTTGCACTTGAAGCATTGAAGTGTTGGCGGTGCGTTCTCTGCAGTGTTTGCTTTATTCACATCATTAGAAACCCTTTTTCCATTACTTTGACACTCAGCTGCTCGATGACCTTCTTTTCCACACTTAAAACATTTTCTAGTCCCTTTTAGACAATCTCCACCATGCTTCTTTCCACACTTTGTGCATAAGGAAACATTCATCTTCTTTTCACCATTATTCTGAGATTTCTCCTTGAACTCCATCTTTCGTTTCTTGTCAAAACCATGAGATGGATATGTAACACCAACTTCCATTTCTACCTTGATAGCACAATGCACAATTTCTTCATAGCTACTGAAGTCTCTTATAGCTAATGCCCTTCGAAGACTTGGTTTTAAGCCACTGAAAAATCGATCAACTTTACTTTCAGGTTGGATGATAATTCCAGAAGCATACCTTGCAAGTCTTGTAAAATTTGCTTCATAGGTACCAACAGATTCATCATCCCTTTGCTTTAGTTCAAGAAACTCTTTCTCCATCTTTGTTCGAAGAATACGAGGGAAGTACTTACTGAAAAACAAGTTCTTGAACTCGTCCCATTCCATGGACTCAATTTCATCTCTTGGCCTCGTATTCTTGATAAGATTCCACCATTGATCAGCTTCACCTTCCAAACGATATACTGCTAAGATGACTTTATCATGTTCAGAACATTGAAGAACTGAAAATATCTTTTCAGTAGTACTAATCCATTGTTCAGCAACTAATGGATCAGTAGACCCACTGAAAGAAGGTGGACGTTGCCTCATGAAGGACTCAATAGAATATTGTTCCCTTCTCTGCTCATTTGGAAGTCCAGAATGATTCATAGCTTGTGTAAGTATAGCAATAAGATTTTGCACTCCATCTCCCATAACATTTGTTTGTTCAGGAGGGCAATCATTGCATTGTCCATTGCATTGATCAACACGGTTCCTTCGGGTTCCAGCCATCGTCTAAAACCCATAAAGAATAGTGTGAGAGGCAAAAATCATGCTAGGGAAAACAACATAATAAAGGGGGAGTACCTTCAATATCCAACATCTTAGGTTTAATTCTATGATCGTTAGCGTAATTCGATTACTATAACCTATACGTATACTTAACCTTAGAGACATCCCTAGACATACCTTAGAAATATCTCTAGGGATCTCACTAACGTTTTCGCATCATAGTTTCCAAAGGTTGACTAAACCTTTCCTCTGATACCAACTGTAGAGATTCGAAGCCTGACGTACATGGACTTTACATTACTTTTGCGGAATACTTAGTACATTACAAAAACACACACACAAGGACCGTAATAGTTTAGTGTCTTTGGAAACTCGGACTATAATCTTCTAATCGTGGTGAAAGATCTTCAACATCTCCCATAAAGATCTTCCTTTTTTTTACCTAAAACCTTTCTTTATATCCTGGGGAAAAGAAAACATAAAAGGGTGAGCTCAAATGCTCAGTAAGGGTAAACAAAAGAAATATCAATCACATCATATTCATAAGAACATAACATTTTGGAAATCATAACCTGCAAAAGAGAGCATAATTTCATAACATGGGATAAATCATGGCAGTGAAATGTAATCACAATAATCATAACATAAAACATGGAACTTTGTGGCATACACACATAATCATAGAGAATCATTTCTTGTTAGTCAAGACTCATTGCCAAGACTATCTTAGTGGACAAAGTCCCTTTCTGAATCGAGTAATCCTCGTTTCAGTCCTGTTTCACTGAACCGGTATAACCTACCATTCCAGCCATGTCTATCTCATGAGATATAAAATCTTTACCCAATGCATTGGAGGGAGATATAGGTCCCACCCATCTCTTAATGAATCCTTTCTTATGTGTGCCACAAAATCATAAATCATACATCATCGCATAACCCATGTAATAAAAATGGGATTCTTGAAACATCATGACATCATAAATCAATTCATATAAGATAAAGGAATTCATAAACATAATTCCATCTCAACATAGTCAAATCAATGTAAAAATATGGATAGAAACAGAACCCTTTATTATCTTAGATGGAAAATAATTTTGATAAAACACTTGAATTGAATTCTTGAGGAAAATATCCTTTCTTCTTCAAAATCAATTTCTTTTCACAAAACATCATGTAATTTTAAAAGAAAGAGATTTTATTGAAAATAGTCATGAAATCTTTTATAGGAAGCTTCATGAAAATAAGGCTTTATAAAACAGTAGAAATCTGTTCGTGCCGTATAAGTTAAAAAAAACATTCTTTGTACTTTTGTCGAAAAAGTCAAAATGTACCTCGTACGATAAACGACAAAAGATTCCTTTCATATCTTTTACTAAAAACTAACCAAAGGGTAAAATTGGATTTAAACCATTGTTGTTGGATGGAAATAATATTACATATTGAGGAAACATGGATGTGGATGATAAAATAAACCCCAGTAAATACTTACGAATAAACAATCTCGGATAAAAATGAGATTGTGATATTTCCCTTACCTTAGGTCCGACTTGCTTTGTAAGTGTCCGAACCTCCTGTATAATGATTTAAATAATGTTATTGACTTATTAAAGAATCATATTCATTGTTATGATATCATATATGGTTCACTTATGACATTATATTACCCGTTCTTTTGTAAACTCCATGTTAAAGAAGCGTTTTGGGTAAAATCGTTTCATTTATCGTAGGTGTTTTGACTTGTTGTTCTTGACATCATTATTACTTATATCATGATTTACTTACTTCCAGAATATAAAATATGATTTATATATCATATATATTCAGTATATATATATATATATAATAGGTAGATAAATAAAATGAAAAACACCGTTCATGAAGACGGTAGTCCGTACGTACGCATGAACGCTGTTTTCCTTTCCTTATTGTCTTGAAATGGAAGTAAGTAGATTACATACATATGTATATATATACATAAATCCAGTAGCTTTATAATGTCATATATTTCATTATTATTTCTTATATATACATTATAATCATTCTTAAATGGTTAACATGGAGAATGAATCTCATCGCGTCGTGGAGACGGTATTCCGTACGTACGCACGCGCGGTGATTTCTTTTTCCGTAGGATGGATAGATGGTGAAATAGGGTTGTTTAATACTTATAATAACATATCAGTATATGAGTGATACTGATGTTATTACTTCATAATGAAACAACCTAAGAAGAAGAAGTGGAAGAAGAAATAAAGATGAAAGAATTGGTAACGGTAATTACCTCTTCTTTGAAGTGCCTCTTTGAGACCTCCTCTTAGGGCACTAAAATTGGTCTTTGAGGAAGACCAGAACCTCTAGGATGTTTCTAGGGAAGTGGAGAGGAGAAATTGGCAGGGGTTGGCCGAGCTTGAGTGCTCAAATTGGTGTGAGGAGTAGGGGGAGGAGGTGTCCTTTTATAGGGGAGGAGAGGGGCACCTTAGGAATATCTCAAAATATTATTTTATATTAAAGTCAAAATCGGTTTATAATGGTTACAAAGGGTCTTATTTAGAAGCTAAAGTAAGTATGGGTCGAAATCCTATCAACCAATAGAATTTAGACAAGTTTAAGATATTATTTTAACCTTATCAATTAGATTTAACTCTAAGTTAATTAATTTAACTTTTACCGTGTCTTTTTGTTTTCTTTCACTATATGGTTAATACACTTACTATAACATGTCAAACGAACCCCAAATTGTTTATTATTAATATATATATCCTTATCTAAGTCATTTGGCCGAACCTTAGATTTTTAGGAATAAAATAACAATTAATAATATAATATTTGATTTAAAAACTATTTTGTGTCAATTTTGACACTATTTGATATATGATTTTTGTGAAAGTCATAACAGAATTACATGTTCGAACCAAGTTGATTAAATCAACACTAATATATCATAGTAACCTAGAAAATTAGTGTAATTCATAAAAAGTCTTAAATTACATTTATTTTGGTATTTATATTATCAATTATGTCAATATTTCATTAATAAGATAATTACTGCATCATTTTTGTGTCATAAATAAATTATATTATTTGATGTCTAAAAATTACAAATAAAATACCATCATGTAGGAAATCTTTTTAGCTTTCTAATGAATATTTATAGTCGAATTTATCTTATGTATAACCCCATATTAAAAATGATTTACTTATTAAACTTTGATTTTAACTATTTTAACCCTTCTTTAAATAAATTAATAATAAATGTCCTAATCTAATCCAAGTGGGCCTAAATGGTCATATTTTATTCCTAAGTTTGTTTTTGGTCGAATTACACTTGTCCAATAGAATTAGGACATGTGTTAGGGTAATATTAATATCATATTTACCCTTAGTTACCTTATTTACTATTAACCGTGGTAAAAAAAAGTAAAAAGTTACTATTCACCAAAAAATTATTTTCATCTCATTGAACCACATTTTAGTCCTTGATATTAACCGTGTCTCTCGGATTTTCGAAATTACATTCACAGAAGCGGTAAAATTAAGTTTTATGCAAAATTCAGTTTTTAACCTACCACTTAGTAGTTTCACTATTCATCAAAAATTGATGTTTTTCAGAACAATGCCAAAATTTCATCCCAAGCTATATTTCATATTCCGAATTCAAAAAATGAAGTCTATTTTGCCAAATTCATAACATAAAAGTTGCATTAATTAATTTTATAATTAAATCCCGCTGTTAAAACAAATAGCGTGTTTTTAAGAAACAATATCTATCAAAAGATTGACACTTGTTTATGTCTAGTTTAAATGTGAAACTACATCCAATGAACAACATTGTATTAAATTGTAAAAATATATTCTAAATATACTTTAAAACCACTCAAATTAATGATTTATCACTATTAATTATTTCGATTAAAAATGTTGTTTTTAATTATAATTTAGTAATTTTCACTATTCATCAGAATATGAAAGTTATCCGAAAAGTACCAAAATTTCACCTTAGGCTAAATTCGATACTCCGAATCCAAAAATGAAGTCCATTTTGAGAGTTAAAATTTCTAAAATTTAAAAAGTGGTTATTACTATTCATAACGGCTAGTTTTAATAATATTTTAATAGCATATCATTGTTTCGTGAAACTCAGGATTACGTACCACACACGCTATCGAGGAAGGTTGCGATTGCGTGTAATGCAAGGCAAGTCAAGGATGCGTGTTGTGCAAGCTCCTTTTGGTGTAGCGTATAACACAAGACATTAGTAAAATAAGAAAGAATATTTTTCATAAAATCTCGGGCTGTTACAATCATTCATATACTTACAAACTAATAAAACATGCATTGAAATAGAGTATGTGAAACTATTAACGAATTTAATTCTCCCCCCAAAAGAGAAAATTTTTCTTTTCCAGTTAGAGATCATTTGTATTATTCAATTTAAAATACAATTAAAGTGTTTAATATTAATTCTACCATTGGATAGAGAGGCACCAATATATTTTATTGGAAAATAATTTTAGGGTATACCAATCCATTCCTCAATGTATTTTTAATGCCTACCAGTACATGTTTTAGAAATGTAGATAATTTTTTGTGAGAGTGATGTGCATCCCACTTTTTATATTGTAATCATTTAAGATTAACTTGAAGTTGAGAATGTAATTTATTCTTCCATTAATAAAGAATACTATGTTTCTAGTAAAACAATAAATGATAAACTCCTTTAAAACAATAACAACCTCCAAAATGATGAACAAAACCATTGGACATGCCTTTATTAATATGTATACTATGGAAATTCTAGGATAGAATAAAAAGTCTTTTAGAAATAGTTTCACCTTTATAAAGGCCCTTGATAGAGTTAAAAAGTAAAATATCCTTCCCATTATAGAAATTTTAAACCATGGATAAGCAAAGAATCAAAAAGAATATCATAGAACCACTCAGACAAACTAATATTTCTTAGATACTTTAAAATGAATCCCTATACCATCATTTCATAGGCCTTTTATATATCTATTTTAATCATAATATTGGATCAAAACACTTTGATTTGGTTTAAATTAAATGAGTTTCTTTATTATATCAACATTTTGAGGATGTTTTGAAACATGAGTTGATGCAATATTTTTTAGAGATTTAAGATGCCTTTAAAGTTTCATCAATATTTGAAGGAACTCAACCTAATTTATAAACTTGTGAATTGAGAGTAATTTTCATCCAATATATCTATTATTTGTTGGGGTTATAAATGAGATAAAAGTTGGGTGGAGTTCAAATCACATGTATCATATATTTTTGGGGTGTGATAATTATTATATGTTTAGGAAAGTTCCTATGAGTCTTTCTACTAAGTTTTTGATATTATTGAGTTGAGAAACACTAAAGTTGAAGTTGGAAATCGTTATTTAAAATGTTTAGAAGGGTTGAATAAAAATTTTCATTCCAAAATATTTGTGTTGAGAAGATAATTCCAACTTCATGATTAATAGTTAATAGAACAAATAATATCATCTGGTAAATGAAGATTTGGAAAAAACATTCTAGAATTTTCTTTTTGATAATAATATAGAGTTCTAATATTGCGTTGTATCAAAAGAAAAATAAATTTGTAACTAGTGGGAACCATTAATATTTCTTGTTGAGATACTGAAGGGTATTAATGGGAGTTGGGTCATTATTAGTCACTTATGTTATATAGTGTATATTTATGGATCGATGGGAGTCAATATGCTAAGGAATAAGTAACCATATTGGAACATGACCTTGTAAAAACCTGTGTGGAATGAATTATTTAATTTTCATTACATACAATTGGTTTGAGTTATAAATTTGATAGGATCAAAACTTTAACAAGTTTCATAGGTCAATTTCAAATAATGAAATTGTAAAATTCGATCACTAATTCAACCCCCCATTCTCATTGGGTAGTTCATTACTGGGAACTTTAATTGGTATTAGAACAAGGTTCCCTCTTTAAGGTCCATATATAAATTTCCATAGATAATATCAACACAATAAATAAAAAAGGTATTCATATCTTGGATGAAAAAAATTATCATAAATGAAAAAACATAATAATACCATGTTTTCCATATCTTGGTCAATAGGTAATCGATGTAGATACTATAGGGTTTCCACCCATGTATAATGAAGCTCTAAAGTCATTTAATGAAATGTTAAATATTAAGGTTGATGGAAAGGATTTAAATTATCTTCTAATTTAATTTTATTATAATGTTTATATAAAGGTGGTGGGTACCAAAATAGCATAGGAAACTTGGGATAAACTTGAAATTGTCTTCAAAGGGATTGTAAAAGTTGTTGGAGTTGGTGGCCTAGAACCAACTACTTTGTACTTTATTTATTAATAAATACCTTATCACATCTTGATTATTCTTCTGCATGACAATGTATGTGATAATGTCTTAAGGATAGTTGTTACACTAAAGGGTTATAGCAGATCCCTACTATGATGAGAACCTAAAAGTGCCATAACACTATTCTTGAATATATGTTCTATAGACAGATGATGTTATTTTAGGAACACAAATAATACAGGCCATTAGGGTGACTAATCATAAAAGTTTTAGGCACCTTCTCATGGTGTGTGCCTTTGGTAATATCCTAGAGGATATTATGAGAACGAGACCCACCGGTAAGAAATCCACATTTCATATTGTCATTGGATGTTTCTATCTATGGACGTGAGTATTGGTACTTAGAATCTAATATTATTATTAATGGGTATTAAAACTCGTGCACTTAAATGTATTGATGAAAATAGTGATGACACATTGTTCGTAGCGAGGTAGGATATGTTGGGTGTGTCATGAGTAATATTGCATTAATAGATTATGCGAGAAAGGATTTTTCCATTCTGTTCTATAATGGAAGTAGATATCTCAGGCCCTTTGATAGAATTGATATATCCTAAATAAATCCATGGCCATGTTAAGGAATGGGAAAGTTCAATTCTAGGAAGTCAAAGAAAAAATAATTAAGCAGATGGGTTGATAGCACTAGCATGCAACCCGCTTGATTAGTGATATCATGAAAAAGGTATTAAATTACATTGTAAGCATTTATAGGAGGTGACACGTCATTGAGACATTAAATTATTTCTCTATGGGTGTCTTAGTGTGTTTCTAAATGCTAACTTTGGAATTTAGGAAGGCTCCACCTAATTCCACTGAGGAAGTGTCCTAGAGGGTCACACACTATGTGTGTCCATGTATCTTAGTTAAATATTAACTTAACAAGTTGAAAAAATATTTTTCTCTATTGTGGTTTAATATTTATTCAAGGATGCATGATCACGTTTATTTCGACACTAGTTATTCAAGAGAATATATATTGTGGGTGAAATAATATATTTATCAATGATTAATGCATTGGTCTTTATTTAAGAAATAAATAGTCATTATTCAAGGTCTAATAAATGTGGTGGAGGAAATAAAGAGAATGAAAAGGAAACAAAAGTACATGCCATGTATATTATATACACGCCGTGTAGTTTATCTAGGGATTTGTGAGAAATAATATTATTTATTTAATTAAATAATATTAGGTGTAATTACTTGGGCACATGTCAAGTAATAATAATAGTCAACTTTTATTATTAGACATGGGTTCTTACTAAGAACTAAATGAAATGAATAAATGCTTTAACATAATTAATTCATTTTATTATTCTAAGTAATTAAAAATCCCAATTATATTATTCTCATTAGACTAGACATTCATTTGTGGTTGTGCACAACGGATCTAGAGAAATATCTCAAGAAAAGAGATAATTCTTTTATTCCAAGAACTCTCTCAAGCTACGAGAGACATCCTCCTCCATCGGATCAAGGTGGGTGCTTTGCAAGCGACTCTCAAAGAGATCGAAGAAGGACTGACTGAAAAATAATTTTTTTATTATCAAAACAATTTTGAAGAAAAAGTGAGAAACTGCAAGATCCTTACAACCACTAAAACCATTAAAGAGGATAACCAGAACAAGATTACAAGATCTGACCCTTCCCAGCAATTACACCCGGAGTTCCCTTCAGCGATGTCCAGAGATACGTGGAGTATGCATGGATCACTGCTAGAGTAATCCTACACTTGGATTCTATGACACAACGATGGGTCACATTGTATCATGGCCAGAAACATCAACAGAGAGAGAATTCAATCAAGGTAATTCTTGTATTTAAATTAAATTAATTATAACCAACATATGATGATCCTCTATATGGTTCTAGTACTCCCTTATTTTCATTAGTTCTTCGTTCTATTACAATTTTGGTGTTTTATTATCATGACGGATCTCAGATTGATCATTATTAATGGGAAAAATCAAAGTTGGGTACAACCACCAACGTGTTTCTGCTACGCCCAGAACCTAAAAGTGGTATCAGAGGGATCATATCATTGATTATATTTATTTAGTTTTTTAATTGGTGATTTATGCATTCAATAATTTAGTTGTTTCAATTCAAGTTAACCATTCTATAAATCTGAATCTCGAGATGTATTCCTCCTCTTTCATTTATCTTTCACATTATAGAAACGATTTATTCTTTTAATATTGATTAAAATAAAATAAAGGATCTCATCTAGAAGTTCCAAAGCTTCCAAGCCATATAACACCAGAACACATAGTGTGTATTCGGCAGTACACGCCGTGTAGTATAGGTTCCATGCAGTAGGACGGTATGCCAAACCAGGTCGTGTCATTGGATTCTATCTAAGTCTAGACTTTGTGTGTTAACTAGGAACATGTGGCACATGGTTTCTAGATTACATGTCGTGTGGCCCAATGAACATTACATGTAGTCCCTTCGGGTTAGGTTTGGACCGTGTACCTCGTACATGGATTTCCCAATTGGAAACCATGTAACCCAGATACTACACTGCATGTGTCCCATTAAACACGCCCAGTAATCTGAAAATTTATGAAGTACTTCTAGACGCCATGTCCCTAGGCGTGTACTTTGGATGGACGGTGAAAAAAAGTACATGCCATGTAGTTGGAACTACACACCGTGTACTCATCCAAATTACGTATATTTATTAAAATTTATTATTATATTATACAAACCCTTGAGAAGTGTACCATAGTACAGGCGTAAAGCTGAGTCATAGCATGTGATATGTGTTTTACATATGTGTGTTTAATTTAACATCTGCATAATGTTAATTTCTACTCATTGGGTAGTTATTAACGAGAATTCACTGGGTTGCCTTGAAGGTACAAGTTATGTAAAAAGAAAATCTTAAATTAATTTATTTGTTTAAAATTATAATGGATGAGAATCTTAATAAATTTCCTAAAAAGGATTTAAGATAACATGATTGATTAATTAAAGATAATGAATTTATTTGATCATGATTTATCTTAAACCAGAACTATTAAATAATTGAATGCTAGTTTTATTTATGTGTAAATACCGTTGCATGCATGGATGATCAGGAGCAAGACCAAGACCTTTGTGTGTGAATAGTCTCTTTTAATTTATTTATTTAAATTAAATTTGTTGGCATGTGAGCCTTCTCCTCATTAATATGTAGGGAATGTGTGCTCAAGGTTTCTTGTATGTAAAGCCCTATTTTAACCCTCACCTTCGAGTGTGATAAAAGCATATGTAATGGATGGAGCTCCCAATCTAGTGGAGGCAGATCAAGTTAGAAGCCAAGGTGAAACCAATCCAAGGAGATACAAATATGGACAGGTGGAAAGCTGTACACGAACCCAAAAGGTTTAAGGTGTTTCTCCCCAAGGTCTTGGGTTAGGTCATCGACCTCTAAATAAACTAACAAATAGAAAAATATCTTTTTCATAACATTTACTTTATTTTTATCAGTTTCATGGTTTATTTATTGTGGGTGTGTTTTCAAGATCACACAATTAACGAATTAAACAAGCATGCAAGATTGAACTAAAATAAGACTGGGTTATGCGTAAACATTATCTTAGACATGGTTAATCACCTAAGTATACCTCTCTTAATATTAACAAGCATGTAAGAAAGATAATGGAATGAAAATTTACATATAAGGATAAAATCCATTAAAGAAATATTAAGTCGGTATAGCCTTCCATAATCTTGGTTAGAATCTAACCATAATTCAAAGTGCTTGACTAACCCTAGTTGGGGGTATTTAAATTATTAGGGAAATATAATTCAAGTTTTTTGGTTGACTTGACTTAGTTCACATCAAGGGTTGATTTCCACAGCAGGACTTGGTGTGACCAAGAGGCAAAGGTTGAGGAAATCCAAAAATAAATGGATTTTTGGATTGAGGGGTCTACTTAATAGATCAAGGAGATGCGAGTTAATGTAGTTGGAATTTGGAATGCCTACCTAAAATCCATCATGTTTTTTGACCATGTTGGGACCACTTTGTGTATATGGTTGTATTTGTTTTCAATAGTTGTCAATGAAGATCAAAATGATGGAGATTAAGATGTACTCCAATGAAATGGAGGAATGGAAATTTAGAAGATTATTGTACTGATCATAAGTTCAAAGAACATGTTTCAAAGGTGACACATTGTTTACAACAATGAAGAATGTGAGGTGTAATCCATCTTTGGATGATTAATGAAGAATAGGATTTTTGATGAAGACCATGCGATTCCTCATTATTGCATGAGGACCATGGGTTTTGATGAAGACCATTCAATTACTCATGATTTCATGAGAACCATGCAAGATACTTCTTGACAAATTGAATCATATGCTTGGCATAAAGTAAATCATGACGGTTGAAGAAGAACACAGTATGCAAGTGAATGGAATTGTAAGATGGCCATGCGGGGATTGGAACTCTGAGATGGCCATGCACATCACATTTTCACAGAAGATGATGATGCTAAAGTTTTTCCTTTAAAGAATAAATATCATGATAGTTGAGTTTGTGATGAAAGAAGAAGAGTTTCTGAAGGATACAAATCTCAGAGAAGAAGTGTTTTTGAGTTGATTTTTATTTTTGACAAAGAAAACAAACGACGTACAAATTTGTTGAAAAAGGAGATTCCATGGTGGCATGTTGAGTTCAAGGGATGTGGTTAACGATCCATGTTTGATTTAAGAACGTCGAAAAAGGAATGGATGATCTGGAGGCGGTACAAAGGGAGCAGATACAAGGTGGCCCCGATTCCCAGTGTTTGCCAAATTTTTGGGCCAGAAAATCGACAAATGGAGAAAAGTGTTTTTGGAAAAGAGACTTGTGAGCCGTGTACCTGAAAGAGAGGAAACTTGCATTCCATATGTTTTTGAGGATAAGAACATCAAAATATGGCAAAGGGATAAGGGTTGCTCAAGTGACTTGCGCGCCGTGAAGAGACTTGAGCTCCAGTGCCTAGAAGGATTGGAAACTTGCGCTCCTATTGTTTTACAAGAATAAAACATCAAAATATGGAAAAATAATGAAGGTCGCGCAAGTATTGGTTGGGTCGCGCAAGTGAGTTGCGCGATAGAGGCTAGGGGAGATGAGATGCGCACCGAGACTTGCGTGCAGAGGGGTGACTTGCGCGCCGCCGCTCAGGTTGACCCATTTGCCTATAAATAGAGGACCACCCATCCTCATTTCCCATGGAGTTCAACACTTAGAAAAAACAGAGCTCCTGTCCCCCAGGTGTGGATGTTGCGCAAGTAGTGTGTGGTCGCGCATGTGAACTTCCGCGCCAGTGTTTGAAGCTATGCACCAGTTGTGGGTTGCGCGCCCAAGGTGGTTTGGGCGATAATGGAAGTGAGTCGCACAGGTTAGAGGTTGAGGAAGGTAGTGTGACGCATGTGGTTAGGTGATACTTGCGTGCCAATTTGGACCTGCGTGCCGAAGACTTGCACGCCATGTTGGGATCTGCGCGCCAGTCTTGGAGAAGAGAGCCAGGTGCTGTTGGAGTACGCCCGTCTTTTTGGAGCTGCACGAAAGATAGAAGATTACTCGTTACCTTCAGTGGAACAGATGATGTATCCATTTGTGAAGACGGAAGAATAGTGAGAAATTTGGTTTTATGAAGAGAACCAGTACTGCACACACATGACTGATGTTTAACATCCTCGTTGTGCTTTGCAAAGAGAAGGAGAACAATTCATGCAACAAAACTTAGATCAGCACAGAAAGAGGGGAATATATCAATACACTCAGGTGGTTGTGTTGGAAATCAATGGAAGAGAAGAAGAAGATATAGTGCATTCAGTTATTTCACTAAACAAGAAGATTGAATACAAAAGAGCATCAACACAGTACTCTGATGCAAGCATTGTCTCATGCTGAACAGGAGACAAAGACTTCAATGCAAATCTATTGAAGAGACCTTCACGTCTATAAACTGAGTGGGACTTCACCAAGGGCAGTGAGCCAGGGGGAGTCAACGGGAGTGACCCGAGGGAAGCGGTGAGCTATCCCTAAACCTTTGTAAAGGTAGTGAGCCTAGGATAGAGTGACTGTGCCTGAACCATTGTAATCCACAGCTAGTGAAGTATAGTGGAATTTGGTACGACCGACAACTTGTCAGCATATGCTCATTGGACGTAGCCCTTAGTGTTGAACCAAGTAAAAATTGTTGTGTCATATCTTTGCATGTGAATGTTTCATTGCTGATCATATCCATCATACAGGTTTAAGTAGTTCCTACCAACATGGGAACAAGATCCACAACTTTAAAGAGAAAAAGTTCACACCCTGATTCACCCCTCCCCTCTCAGGGTGTCTCGGGGTCCTACAGACCAACCCTAGTTTGGGTAATGAGAAGGGTAATATGGATCCTTTCTAATAGAATATTAAGGCAATATAATATTTTGAAGTCAATTGTGAGGGATATTGGATTTTGATAAAATAGTGGGAGACTAATAAGTATTAAATTATTTATTTGTCCCAGTTTTATCATGATAAAGTACAAAACCTTTGATCATCTTAATTTTTAGAGATGAAAATAAAAATGACTTTAGTCATGTCATTGTGAAACATAATCGAGATGGAAAACCTTCTCATCGGAACTAATTTCTTGGAATTGAAGAGGCGTTTACGCATCATCCTTCACGACCAAAGGAAATTTTATGTGCTGGAAGAGCCTATTGCAGTTGCACCTAGAAAAGAGTCCAGTGATGAGGAACTATCTCTCTATATGAAACATATGGATGATGTAACAGATTTCCAATGTTTCATTCTATAAGCCATGTCTAATGAACTCTTGAATCCACATGAAAACATAGACACATATAGCATGATGTCTCACTTAAAGGATCTCTATCTAGAGAAGGTGAGACAAGAGATATATGAGATCTACAATGATTTGTTCACAACCAAGCTCAGAGAGTCTGCACTAGCTGGGCCTCATGTAGTCAACCTAATTGGATACATTGAACGACTAGACATCTTAGGTATTAAGTTCCCAAATGAGTTTTATACAAATCTCATCATATCATCACTTCCCAAGAACTTCTCTAGATTTATTGTCAACTACAAAATGAGAAACAATGAGAAGAGACTATTAGAACTTCTAAACTTAATTCACCAGGTGGATAAGGACATGGGGCATGACAAACCCATAGTCCTTTTGGTGAATAAGAAAAGAAATGACAAGGAAAAGGGTCCAAGGATTCATAAAAGGTCTGAAGCCCCTAAGCAACATCCCACCAAGAAGGGGAAGATCCAAATTCTAGGCAAGGAATGAGAGGTGGTATGTTTTTCATGTGGTAAGCCAGGACACTGAAAGAGGAACTGCACCTAGAAGCATGGTGACGCAAAGTGTGTATTTGTTATTGAGTGTAATCTTTCCATTTCTACACATTAGGTATTAGATAGAACTTCTGGGGATCACATCTGTATTCAAATGTAAAAACCTAGTAGATTTAGAAAGATTGTTAGAGGAGAGTTGGATCTTCGAGATACTAATGGCACGAGGATGGCTATGTTGTCCATTTGCGATTACCATCTCTCATTGCCAACTGGAATGATTTTGGTTTTATGTAACTATTATTATGTGACTAGTGTTACCAAGAACATAATTTCTGTATCTTGTTTGGATATGGATGGATTTATTTTCAAATTTGAAAATAACGGTTTTTTCTTTTATAATAAGAACATAGGTTATGGTATGGATCATTTAAATAATAGTTTATATGTATTAAATTATGAAAACAAAGTTTTCACAATCAATAATGAAACAAACTCACATGACTCATACAACACTCAGTTGTGGAATCACATTCTTGGTCATGTAAATGAGAAGTGCTTGACAAAGATCTGATGAGATGGTTATTTAGACTCTACTGAGCTAAAACAACTTGATAGATGTCATGCTTGTTTACACAGAAAAATGACCAAGCCACCTTTGGATGGACAGGGTGAAAGGGCCATAGAGATTCTAGAATTGGTTCACATAGATATGTGTGGACCATTTCCAATAGAAGCTAGTGGTGGATATTCTTACTTAATTAATTTTACTGATGATTTGATTAGATATGTCTATATCTACTTAATGAGGTATAAGTCATAATACTTAGAGAAATTTAAGGAATTCAAGAATGAAGTAGAGAATCAGCTTGGTGAGAAGATAAAGAAACTTAGATCGGATCGAGGTGGAGAATATTTGAACCAAGAGTTCATCGATATTCTACGAGTGTCTGGGATTCTATATCAACTCACTCCTCCTTATACACCACAGTGAAATGGTGTTAGTTAAAGGAGAAATTTCACCTTGTTGGACATGGTGTGGTTGATGATGATTCATGTAGATCTTCCATTATCCTTTTGGGGATATTCATTACAAACTACAACATACTCATTAAACCAAGTACCAACTATGGTGGAAAATGGAATTCTCTTTGAGTAATGGAATGGAAAGAAACCCATTTTTTCTCACACACATGTAAGGGGATGAAAGGCATTGGTTAAGGCCTTCTCAGACAAAAAACTAGCACCCCAAGGAACAAGGTGTATCTTTATAGGATATTCCAAGGAAATGAAAGGATATTACCTATATAACCCTTCAGACAGGAAAGTGAATGTCGCCAAACAAGCCATATTTCTTGAAAGGGAGCACATCCTTAGAAAGGATAGTGGGAGAAAGATTGAAATTGATGAAGTTGATTCTCAAGATACACAGGAGTTGTTACAGGAACAAGTTACATAGGTCCCCGTGGAAGAGGTTCCAACAAAACAAGTATTATGCAGGAGCTCAAGATAGGTAAGGGAAATAGAGAGATTTGGTTTACTAGTCACTAAGGATGGTGAATCATTATTGTTGGAAAATGATGAACCTCTCTCCTACACAAAAGTAGTAGAAATATCAGAAGCTGCAAGATGGATAGAAGCTATGAATTCTGATATAGATTCCATGTATTACAACCTTGTTTGGGTTCTGGTCGATGATCTAATTGATGTAAATCCTATTGGATGCAAATGGGTATTCATGAGAAAGTTGGACATGGAAGGTCAAGTTAGCACCTATAAAGCAAGGCTAGTGGCTAAATGATTCAAATAGTGTCAAGGAATTGACAATTATGAAACCTTATTATTAGTTTCCATGCTTAAATACATAATAATCATACTTTCCATAGCAACTTACCATGAATATGATATTTGGTAGATGGATGTCAAAATAGATTTCCTTAATGGGAACCTTCAATAAGATGTCTATATGACACAACCAGAAAGTTTTGAGACACCAGGTGAATCCAAATAGGTTTTCAAGTTGCAGAAATCCATTTATGGATTAAAGAAAGTTTCCAAGTCATGGAACATTTTATTTGATAAATCCATAAAGGAATTTGGTTTCATTAAGAATGAATGTGAGCCTTGTGTTTATAAGCAGTTTAATGGGAATATGGTCGTTATCCTAGTAGTATATGTTGATGACATAATGCTTATTGTAAACGATGTACCAGTCTTACAGTCACTTAAGGACTAGTTGAACAAGTGTTTCTCCATGAAGGACTTGGGTGAATAAGCCTACATTCTAGGGATCAAGATCATTTGTGATAGATCCAATAGGCTACTTGGACTATGTCAGGGTACATACGTTGATCAGATACGAAAGAGATTTAATATGGAACAATACAACAGGGGATTAGTTCCAGTTTCACATGACCTATATCTTTCTAACAAAATGTTCCCTCAGACACAATAGGAGAAATATTGGATGATTAAGATCCCAAGTGATTCGGCAATAGGATCTGTCATGTATGCCATGTTATGTACTAGGATTGATGTGTCCTATGCACTAATCATGGTAGGAAGATATCAACAAGATCTAGGGGAACAACATTGGACTGATGTTAAGACTATCCTTACGTGTCTAAGAAGAACTAAGGATATGTTCTTTGTGTATGGAGGATAATAGGAGCTTGTCATTAGAGGGTTTGTTGATGTTGGTTTTTAGACAGATCAGAACGATCTGAAGCTGCAATATGAATATGTTTTTTGACTCAACAGATGATTTGTGACATGGAAGAGTTCCAAGCAGCAAGTTTTTGTCGATTCTACAAAGAATTATGAATATATAGTGGCTTCTTATGCATCAAAGGAATTCCTATAGATTTTGAACTTTTTCCAGGAGCTTGATGTGGTTCCTAGTAGTAAATATACTATCACATTGTATTGTAATAATTCTACAGCAGTGTCTCTTACAAAAGAACCAAGGTCACATCAATGAGCAATTCACATAATCTGAATGTATCACCTCTTGAGGTATTTCTATCAAAGGGGTGAAGTTGTAGTAAGAAGAGTTTCCAAGGAAGATAACATGTTAGACCCTATGAATAAAGGTCTATCTTAGTAGAAGCATGAATATCATGTGAGAGCTAACGGATTGAAAGTTGTTAGCAGTTGGCTCTAGTCCTAGTGGGAGTCTGTTGGAGTTGGTGGCCCAGAACCAACCACATTTTAAATTATTCATTAATAAATACCTTATCACATCTTGATTGTTCTTCTTCATGACAAATCATGTGATAATGTCCTAAGGATAGTTGTTTCACTAAATCATCATAGCAGATCCCTGCTATGATGAGAACCCAGAAGTAACATAACACTATTCTGGAATATATGTTCTATGGTCGGTGATGTTATTTGAGGTACACAAATAATACAGGCCATTAGGGGTGAGGAATCATAAAACTTTGAGGCACCTTCTCATGGTGTGTGCCCTTGGTAATATCCATGAGGATATTATTAGAACGAGACCCGCTAGTTGGAAATTCACTTTCCATAGTGTCATTGGATGTTCCTATCTGAGGACGTGTGTATTGGTCCTTAGACTTTAATATTATTATTAATGGGTATTACAACTCACAAACATAGATATATTGATGAAAACTATGATGAAACACTATTCACAGTGAGTTAGGATATGTTGGGTGCATCATGAGTAATACTGCATTAATAGATAATGAGAGAAAGGGTTTGTCCCTTTTGTTCCATAATGTAAGTAGATATCTCAGGCCCTTTGATGGAATTGATATATCCTAAATAAATCCATGTCCATGGTAACTAATGGCCAAGTTTAGTTCCAAGAAGTTAAAGAAAGAATAATCGAGCACATGGGTATATGTCACCAGTATGCAACTTGCTTGATTTGAGATATCGTGACATAGGGATTACATTACATAGTAAGTGTTCATAGGAGATGACATGTCATTGTGGAATTAACTTCTTTCTCTATGGGTGTCATGGAATGTTTATAGATGCTAACCTTGTACTTTAGGCAGGATCTACCTAACTCCACTAAGAAAGAGGCCTAGAGGGTCACTCACTATGTGTGTCCAAGTATCTTAGTTAAATATTAATTTAACAAGTTGAATAAATATTATTCTTGATTTTGGTTTAATAATTATTCAAGGATGCCTGATCGCATTTATTTTGAAACTAGTTATTCAAGAGAATATATATTGTCGGAAAAATAATATATTTATTAGCGAGTAATGTAGTGATATTTATTTAATAAATAAATTGTCATTATTCAAGGTCTAGTAAATGTGGTGTAGGAAATAAAGAGAATGAAAAAAACAATAGTATACGCTGTGTATATTAATATACATGCTGTGTAGTTTTTTTGGGGATTGGTAAGAAATAATAATATTTATTTATTTAAATAAAATTATGTGTAATTCGTTGGGAGCATGTCAAGTAATAATAACAGTAAACTGTTATTATTAGACATGGGGTCTTACTAATAATTAAATGAAATGATAAAGGCTTTCAGGTAATTAATTAATTTTATTATTATAATTAATTAAAAATCCCAATTATGTTATTCTCATTAGCCTAGCCATTCATTTGTGGTTGTGAACAACAGATATAGAGAAAGCTATCAAGCCAAAAGAGAATTATTTTCTTCTAAGAATGATCTCACACTATGAGGGAGATCCTCCTCCACCGGATCAAGGAGAGTGCTTTGTAAGCAGCTCTCAAGGCGATCAAAGGCAAACATCGCAAGCAAAGGATCTTCCGTGCTAGCACCTAGAGATCCTTTTGGCTACATTCATAGATACGTGGATAACATGTGGATCACTACTAGAGGAATCCTTCACTTGGATTCGATGACGCAATTATGGATCACATCAGATCATGACCGGAAACATAAATAGAGAAGAAATTCCATCAAGTTAATTCTAGTATTTTAATTAAATTAATTATAACCAACATATGATGATCCTCTCTACGGTTTCATGAATACCTTATTTTCTTTCATTATTCATTCTATTATGAAGATCTGGAGTTTTATTATCGTAACGAATCTCGATTTGATCATTGTTAATGGGAAAAATAAAAGTTTGGTACACCCACTAACACGCTTCTATTGTGCCCAGAACCTAAAAAAGTTATTTAAGAAAAGATAAAAATCTAGAGAAGAAATCTTGAATATATCATGGTATCAACATAAGAAACTATTGGTTATTAATTCACCTGAGTAAAATAATTTTTATCAACATCATAGTATTCATAGATCTCTTGGGATATTTAACTATTGTTAAATAACTGATGAAGATTTTTCTAGACATATTTAATCATCAAATATATAAATTAGAATATAAAGGAAATTTTATCTCCTAATGAACTTTATGACATTATTATTGTATATGAAATGAAGAAATATCTGGTATTCCAAAATATTATTAATTAGGAGATAGATTTTGAATCCATAAGGAATATAAAAATCAGATAAATGGAATCTAAGTTAATGGGCTATAGTGGATCAGAAGAAAAAGAATTTTGTGATGAATATAATTAAAGGATTATATCCCTAATCTTTAGAAATTTTTAAAAAATCATAGGTAATAACAAAGGAAAACCCTCACACAAGTGTTTTTGGGTGTTGGGGAATCATAAATTTTTCCATAAACTATTAAAAGAAGGAGAAAATGAAATAGTATTATAATGATGATTCGAATGGAAATTATTAGATAATTAGTGGGGTAAAACTTCAAATGAAGTTGAATAATGTACTAAAAATAAGAAAAGTTTCAACAGAATGAACAAAATATGTATGTTGAGTAAAAAATGAATATTATGACTCTACTAACAAAAGTTCATCAGAAGATGTAGTCCTAGAGAAGTTCATAACATTCATGGATAATGTTAAAAGGAAATAAGTTAATTCAAGTAGTGAAGAAAACTAAGGTGAAGATAGTTATATAGAGAAATTACCGAGATCATAACTTGAGGAATATCTTGATAAATTATCAAAAGTAAAGACATAATATATATTTTTAAAGAAGTAAGGTAATAATAAGAATGTTTTGAAATAAGAATTCATCAAAAATAGAGATGTGTATATAGATGAAATTAAAAACCTCGTGCTGAAAGTTGCGGAACAAGAGAAAATTATGAGATACCTAGATTAAAAACATACTGAAAAGAAATAATAACTCTATAATAATAAATCTATATTTATTGAGAATGAAAAATACTTTGAATAAGATGAATGATAATTTCTAAAAATCTTCAAATGTAAAGGCTTAAACATATCAAGCTACTGAAAGAAATCATAAAAAATAGGTACAATATACATCAAGTAAAAAAACGGGTCATTTTATTTTACTAACCATACATATTTATGAGGAAAAAATTGGAATCCATGTTTTTGGAAGAATGTGAGAAATATTTCACATCAAATAAGTATAAAAAAATTAGAAGATAGATTTACCATGATAAGAGAAAACAAATGTTTTAATATTCACTGAATCTTAACAAAATCATCCTAAGAAAAAACTATACTTCTATAGAAGATATAGTTTCAATGAATATTGTTTTTATTATGGTAAATTTATTTATAAATCATATAATTTTTTTCATAACATCTCTCTATTTTTAATATAGAAAGAACTAATGGGGAGAAATAGTGGAAGAAAGGTATGTAACATTCTAAAGATAAAGTAAGAAACAAAAAAATCATAAGAAATAAAAAACCGCTCAAGAAAAAAAAATTACTACTTGGGGTATATTTTTAGAATGTGTTACAAACTAGGTCTCTATGTTGAAGAAGGCATGAAAACACATATGAAAAATGTTACTTGTATTGAAAAAGAAATTGAAGCTGTGAAAAGTAAGATTAAATTAAATTATTCTATTATTAATATTGACCTAGAAACTAGTAAAAGAAAAACATGGATTATTTATACAACTTGTTCTTTACATATTATAGTTTATATAAAAATCATGAAAAATATTAAAGAACTTTTTGAAGGAACAATCACATTTAAAGGATAGTTCCTTGAAAATAAGAGGAATTGGTATGGCTAAGAATTAATCTTGTATGTTAAAGTCAAAGGAAGTTCTATTTATTAACACACTTAAACACAACTTTCTATGTGTTATACAACTTTGTAATAATTTTAAATAAGTTTTAATCAGAAATATATTCATGTACCATCTAATTTTTGAATGATATAAAAAAATTTCCAAGGGAGAAAGAACTGATTCTAATCTATTCTAAATTAGAGATCCTATTTATTCTTTCTATTTATGTACTAAAGATGAAAACAAGTTGTGGCGGTAAAGATTTGGTAATATTGACCAGAAACATATCATCATAATTTCAATGTAATATATTTTATTTATTTACCAAAAATAATTAGGAAAAATGATGTAAATTGTATAACCTTCTCTAAATGAGTTGTGGTTAGTGTAAAAAATAAGAAGGTTGAAATTCAATCCACTAAACCAGTTTTTCTCATAAAATCTGAACTGTGTGGGTCTATGAGATGTTAATAAAAAATGTAGATTTTTTCTTTATAAATTTCATTTATTATTTCAATATGATAACCAATGTAATGTTTGTGAAACATAAATCAAAGATTATGGAATTGTTAAAAAAAATAGAAGGGAAGTTGAGTGTATATATTTCAAAGTTAAAGATGGAAAATGGAAAGGATTATGAAAGTACCTCTTTTGAGCCCAACATTATAAAACATGGAAACAAGAATCACTAAAAAAATCCCTACACTCATCAATAAAACAAATTAGTGGAGAGGAAAAACATAATTCTATTTGACATAGGGAGAATAATTATTATTGTATATAAAATTTCAATTTTTATCCATAGAGAAGTTGTAAGTACATTTTTACATGTTCAGAATCGATGTTTTCTTTCACTATAATAAAAAATTATTCCCTGTGATATGTGGTATAAGAATCAAATAGTGGTATAATTTAAGGTTTTTAGGAACCCTTGATTAATGAGGATAAAAAATATGGATTTAGGAACTTTTAGTGAAAATACAAAAAAAATGTGTTTTCATGGGATATTCACACAATAGAATAAGTTAGAGATGGTGGATTAAATGGATACATATATTTCTTGATTCCTTTGATGTAAAAGTCATTGAAGATCAGACCACCTTAATGGAATTTGTTCAAGATGATGTTGTTGACTTAACATAAGATAGAATGGAAACTTCATGATAAGTTAATGAAATATATTATAATTGTGAGCCTAATATTTTACTGGTTGATTCTAATCAATATATTTATTTGGAAAGTAATACTATAAGAAAAAAATGGACTTTATTAAAACATGTTCAACCTAATGATATCCTCATAAATCTGATATCTCTAGTTTAGACTAGTAGGAGATTAAGTTTTTAAAATAAGATGTCCCTTATCTCACAAGTGGAACAATAATCTTTCTCACAAGTAGTTGGGTATAAAAAATTCTAAAATATGATGAATGTAGATTGGTATCAAATTATTATAAATGACTTATAGGATCATATTCCTCAAATTGAATGAAACAATATTATAGTATCAAAATTAGTTTCCAAAAATAAAAACAATGAAAAGGTATAAATTTTTAGGAATAAAGCTTGGTTATTTTCCAAAGTTTATTAATCAGTAGAAGGTGTTGATTGTGAATAAAACTTCTCTCCTATCTCAGGAATTTAAACTATAAGAATGTTTTTTGTGTTTATTCCTCATTTAAATTACAATTTCTATCATATGAATGTTAGTTTATTATTCTTGAATATATAAATTTAATAATAATTTTATATTTAGAAACGTGATTGGTTTATACATTATAATGATATATCCATGGTATATAAATTGAATAAACCTTTGTATGGTTTAAAATAGGATCCATATTCCTGGTATTCAAAACTTTATAGTTTTATAAATTATTCGAACTTTTATAAAGAAAAAATTCAAGAAAAATTATATATGAAATAGATTAGTATTGGTACTTTAATATTCATTGTTTATATTAATGATATAATTTTTTCTAGTGATAGGGATAAATCTTCTGAATAATTTGTTGAACAATTGAAGCATAACTTCAATATTCCAATGCTTGGAGAGTTAATTTTTTTTTCTAGGACTACATGTTCAATAAAAGTAAGATACATATTTGTTTCACAAGAAAATTATACCAAATACAAATTAATTAAGTTTGGAATGAAATATTCAAATGAAGTACCAATGCCTATTTCTATTTGTATGAATATTATTATAAATAAATCTATCCAAACTGTGAATCAAGATAGCTTTAAAAAGTTTGTTAAAACTTTACTCTATCTTACAACATCTCCTTCAGATATTGTGTATGTAGTAGCATTATATGCTTGGTAACAAATTGATCCTAAGGAATCTCATATGATTACAATAAAAATAATTTTGAGGTATGTTAAAGGAACATCAAAATATATCCTGATGTAGAAATGGAGTAATTAGTTGACCTTATTTTATTTCTCTAAAGATTATTAGGATGGGTATTTAAATGATCGAAAATTAACATCATATGGAATTGTACTCTGGCCAGAAAGTTATGTAAGTTTTCATAGTAAAAGAACAATGTTTTTTCTTTTGAGTATCATTGAATCTGAATATATTGATGTTACTCATGAATTTACTAAAAGGATGTGGATGGATGTTCATATTGAATATTTTAGGGACAATTATAAGAAACCACTAAAGATTGTTTTTTATAATCGAAGTGTAATTTGTCTTTCCAAAAAAAATCAATATTCCAGATTTAAGAAATTTGATATTAAATATCATTTCCTCAAGGAGAAGGTGGTTTTGGAGATGTAAATCATGAGTATATTCCAATTAAAGATAAAATTATTTATATATTCAGTAACTATATTACATAGGAAATATTTGAGCAATTGAGGCTAAAACTACATGTTCAGTCTCCACCACTAGCATTAGAATGTTCTTGAGTTAATCCCATGTTTCTTTGGATTCATTCATCAAAGGGGGATAAGAAGTAAAACTTTGGATATTATATTTTATAAATTTAAAGATTTTATTATCATATAAATAATGAGTTAAAGTTATAGAAGTTATAATTCCACACAATGAGGTGATTGAGGGGGGATATATCAATATCATGGCCACAAAATTTCATGTCATCGAGGGATGTAATTCATTAAAAAAATAATAATTAGAGATGTGGTTTCAGGAAACTTATGTGTGATAAATGGAATGGTTTGGTGGATAATGAGATAAAATTTGTTTATAGTGTTATAAAAAATCAAAAAGGCGGTATTGAAGAGAATTTGGATTGATTTTTTAAACATTTTTTATTTGATTTCAACATTTTATCTTTGAATTTTTTTTATTTTGGGTAAATCTAATAGTTTTAATAACTAAAAACATTCAAAAGAAGGATACTGATATGGATTTATTTTTCAAGGAAGAAATGTAAATATTATTAATTTTGGAATTATAGTTCACCAAAATAAATACTTGATGAAGTAAAATAAATGGAAAAGAAAAAAAAACTATTTTAGAAGATAAGACTCAAATGAATGATTATAGAAAATAAGAATAATAAAAAAGATGAGAATAAAGGATTAAATGTAAGTAGTATATTCATGCATGCATATAAATTTTCAAGAAATTATATTTCATTTTACCATAGAAGATGTAGAACTCAAATAATTTTATAATAAATTTCCAACTACAATTCTTTTTTTCATCAAAAATTATTTTTCCAAAATATTCTAGATGAAATTTACATTTTGTAAATTTAATAATGTCTAGTGAGTCTTTGTTGATCCTCAATGATTCTAAAATTACGATTACAAAAAAAATCATGGTTTAAGTTTATTTTATTCAACACACTTCTAGATAGAGAAAACATTGAGTCTCGAATGAAGAAACATTTTTGAAAAGTTTGAGTTATAAGGTCATGGATTTTTTGTTGTGTAAAGTTATGATCACACACAAAATGATCAGACATAGACTTTATAATTTCAACTAAAGGAAGTTTTCATAAGAAGTTTATAAAATTTATGGATATAAGGAATCTTATAACTGTACTAGATGAACTTTCTTGAATTGATCAGATAGAGTGTTTCCATATGGATAGAAATGTAAAGCTTCCATATAGTGGTTTCCAGATGGAGAATCATGAGCTTATGTTTTTTGGAAAAAATGCTCTAGAAAATAGTTTTTAGATAGTGGGGGTTTGGAAATGGTAGAATCAGATGAAAAATTTCGAGAAATATGAGTTCATGAAAAAAACATCGGATTGAGAAGTTCTCAAAAAGAAAAAAAATAGATGGATAAGTTCTTATACAATTTTAGGTAGATCTTCCTGCAAATTTTTAATCTATAAAGATTGTGAGATCGTGTAAAAGTGTTCCATATGAGAAAAAACAAAGTTTAGTAGAATATGAAACTTCTATTTTTTAAGAGATGATCTAGAAGGTATATATGGATTAATCATGTATTTAAAAGGATTTTTTTAAAATAGGTTCTAGAAGGAATCACATAAAAATTGTTAAGTCACGTTATTTGTGATGATGTAGATTTGTGTAGTTAATTTTAAACATTCATGAAATAATGATCATGATTATAGCCAAAATATAAGGAGGTTTTTTAAAATTATTTGATGTGGTATTTTTCAGATATTTATGTTGACTCTAAAGTTTCTAGAATCTTTATAGTCACTAAGCTTTATTTATGAACAGGTAAATTGTGTGGAACTCACACCCTATGTATCTCATATTTTTTATGATATTAATGACCTAAAAATTGTGAGAAATTAAAATCCCATGTATCTATTATCTGTTCTGTATAATAGTGAAAATATATAGAAGTGAATTTATATAAGACTTTCTACTGAGTTTTCAATATTATTTATTTGAGAAACACTATAGATGAATCCAAACATCTTAATTCATAATATTTAGAAGTTTTAATGAAAAAAATTCATTCCTAAAATATTTTTTTGGGTAAGATAGTTTCAACTTCCATAAAGAGTAAAAGTTGAGAGATCATCAGACTACCTTCCAATAATTAAATTTTCTTATGAATTATTCCAACAACATTTCATTATGAGTATCTTAAAAAGTTACAATGTTATTTTGGCTCAAAATAAGAAGAAAAATTGTAACTAGTGGGAACCGGTAATATTTTCTATTGATAGAAAGAAGGATCTTGGTGGGAGTTAGATCATTTCTATTTAAATGCATGATATAGTGGATATTAATGGACCAATTGGGGTCAATAAGTAAAATAAAAGGTAACCACATTAGGATTGAATATTGTAAAAACATTGAATAATTTTATTTATTAAAAATGAGTGAGGATGAGTTATAAAGTTGAGAGGATAAAAAATATATCATGTTATAATAGTTAATTTCAAATAAGGAAATTATAAAAGTTAACACTAATTCAACCCCCCCCCCATTGGTCCATACATTATTAGGAACTTTAAATAAAAATGGATTTTATAACATCTTATAATGGTATCACAAAAATTTGACCTCAAGATTGTAAATGGTTGATAAAAAAAATTAAATCACCCCAAAATTTTATTTTATAATAAAAATAACTGGGCAATTCATGAAAAAATATTTCTAAGTAAATAAATCCTTTATAAATAAAGATGAAATGGAAGTGATATAATAAGAGAGTTTTTAGAAAATGTTTTTACCTTTGGCATAAAATATGAAGTTACAAACTCTTTGAGAAACCATTTTTGAAATGGTGAAGTGAATTTTTTTGAAATCATGTACTTTTAAAAATAAATTTCAATATTTAAGACTGTAAAAATTCATAAAAAATATCTCAAGAAAATGTGTAACATAAGATAAAACAAAAGAATATAAAAGGAAAATCATTTTTATATATCAAAATATATTTGTTAAAATCAAAAATTATAAAAAGGTTAATAAAACATACTTTGAAAAGTGGAAAAGGGAATTATAAATATAATAAAATATAAAATATAATTAGGTTTTTAAATATAAAAGATAACATTTGTGGGAATAAAAATCAAGGAAATATAAGATAAAGAGCTTACCTTAGAATGATGGGAATTATTATTAATAAAGTTATACTTTTTCGGAAATAAATTCATCAAGGAAAAATATTTGAATTAAAATTTTCAATTTTCCCAAAGATATAAGTAATTATGGTATCATCATAGAACATAGTAAAACCATCTTGTAAAACTATGGTCAAATAAAAATAATTATGACTCTGGGAAAAAAATTTGAATTAAGAAAAACATCTTACATCATCAATGTCTTTCATGTTAAAAATAAACAAAAGGTATAACATGATACAGATTTCTAAATCCATTAAAATTCATGAAATGTTAAGATAAAATAAATTTATGGAAAATATATACTTCAAAAAATGGAAACAAGTAGTAAATACAAATTATATCTCAATGAACCAAAATTGAGATGCAAAAAAATCTAACCTTAATTATAAAATTCCACTAAAGCATATTATCCTCCGGATGGTATTAGCTTTGATTGTTTATTTATTACAAGTTTCATAATGGAGGTGCTGATTCTTATTTATAGGTTCAAATTTCATTATTTAGGTATAATTATAGGCACTAGAGTAGATGTTTTTTTTATAATTTACAATATTATAGTTTTCTTTGATAACTATTTTAATTACGATTCGTGAGGATGAAGTCAGTGATGAGCTTGTTTTTGTAATTTTAATATATCATCGGTGGTATATTAAATAAAGGTTAGATATTACTATTAACATTCAATAATTAAAAAAACATTTTTTTACTTATTATTGTCCGATATCATAAGTAATTATTTTTCGTTAGTTACCCACGACTAAAATTTATATCATTTTTCATGTGGGTTGTTAAACTGATCCAAAAAAACTATAGTCTATGTGTGGTTATTGTTAAAGAAGTGATTATTATGGAATAATTTCAATATTACAGAAGAATATTAATTTTATTTTGTTTTTTTAATGTGATTATCCAATTTTAATAGAGTATTATAAATATTAAAAGAGTAGATAAAAAACAAAATACAACTCTTTCATGGAGGTGACTGACTGAAAATTAATTTTTTCTGTTTTCATAAGCCCTTTTAAGGGGTGAGGGAGAACCCAAAGTGACATCAAGGACATAAAGACTTAAATTGGAACCCAAAAATCAAAGATCCATCAACAACCAGATCAATAAAACAATGAAAATATTATCCCCAGTATCAAAAAATGTTAAGTCCAGCTTCCACCTTCTCATCGATGCTAGGATAGAGGTCCCGTACAGAACTGCATGAGCTTGGTATCAATGACAAACGTCATACCCTATCAAACGTCCAAATCCAGATAGTGAAGGTCAGGTGAATACTACCATCTTTGAACCTCATCTGGAGCAGCCCCTTGAAGAAAGTCTAGTTTCTTAGACCCTTGAACGTGGGACACAGGTCATAGCATCACAGGTTTCACAACCACAATGAGAATCATTCACCATGATAAAAAATAATAAATAGAAAAACATCATTGACAAAGTCCGCATCCCGTATGTCGGAACCGTCACTAGAAGACTTCCTCGCTACAATGAACCCATGAGGCTCCCATCAAAACCACAGTTGCACATGAGCTACCCAAATAAGCCAGATACACCAAGAAGCAAGAAGTCAAGCCAACGCCACACCAACAAAGCATCATTAGAGAGGGGAACCCCACCGATCTAGAGTAGAAGAGCCACTCTGGGCATGA
Source organism: Viscum album (assembly GCA_963277665.1). NCBI lineage: Eukaryota > Viridiplantae > Streptophyta > Magnoliopsida > Santalales > Viscaceae > Viscum > Viscum album. The sequence continues at coordinate 1,541,600,723 of OY728153.1, read as the reverse complement.
ATCCATTAATATCTGAGCCAAAGAAGAACCCACACCGGAGGAAAAAATGAGTAGTCCCATAGGATTTGAAAAGAAACCATTAGGGACGAGAATGAAGCCACCCTGGTGATGTTGAAGAAACAAAGCACCGCAAATCCTGTCACTTCCATTGGAACTGCTCGCAAAGACTGCAAGAATCCACTTGAAGCCTCACTCATCTGGAGTATAAAGCAGTATATAGGATCACAACCAAAGCGCCACAAAAGAATATCACAAATCCAATGCCGGAAGGCCGGATCATGACGCCAATGCAGAATAGGACCACGATCCCTCAACGGAAGAAAAGGGTTGCGACCCCTCACCGGAAGAACACGAACTCGATACCATGGAACCAGATCCATCACTACACTGGACCATGACCCCAATATTGGATGTACAGGGACCCCAATGCCTTCGCTGCACTGGACTGTAACCACATCACTAGATCTTGACGCCTTCATTTTATAGGTTATGGAAATAGAATTTTTGTAAATGTAAACTCTTAGTATAAAGAGAGCACATGTTTCATAAATAAATTGGGGCCAAAGTGGACTATAATGGAGTGGGGGTGATTTAATATCAAAAAAACCTTAACTATTCATCTTAACACATTTTTAAACTTGTTTTTAAGTCTTTTACTCTTATATTTTTCACTTTTACCATTTTTTTACCATGGTAATTAATTTTTATCTAAATAATTTACTTTTAATTCATATTAATAAAATGAAAATTATAACATAATTTATACCAAGTTATTAAAAATGTTAAATAAATCTGATAAAATAAAATTTATATATTCAATAAAAATTATTTTTAACATTATCGCAAGTAACTCATAAAACCCCATTTTTAGAAAAGATGTATTTTTAAACATAAATTTTATCATTAGGAAAAAATTATCAATTTTTCTGTTTTAATGAGTAATTGGTTTACTATGAACCAAATGAGATTTATGTGACTTTAAAAGAAACATGAAACCTAATTTAACTTAGTGGAAAATTAATTAAAAGAAAAACACTAAAAATAGATTTTATAATAAAAATATTACTTAATTTTCAAAATGTTGAACAAGGGTTTTCTAAATTCAACATCATATTTTTGAAATGAATATTTTTATTTATTAAATATATATTTTACCAATTAAAAGTCTTTATAAACTTTCTATCATTTATTATATAGTGATAAAGTCATAAAATTTACAATTTCGATAAAAAAATTATTTTTAATTATTCACTTGAAAATAAATTATTTAAGAAAAAAAGCCTAAGATAAATTTTTCACGATTAATAAAATAATGAAATTAGTTTTATAAAATTCAAGTTCTAACTTTTATAAATTTATCTTTTAAATAAAAATACACAATATAAATAAAAACATATTTTATATAAAAATTATGTTTTTAAACATTAAGTGTTATTAAAATTATTTCATATCAATTTAAAATTTAATTCATATATAATAACAATATTACAAAATTATTCAATTTAATTTATGAGAATAAAATATTCAATACTTAAAAAATAGTTATTTGAAATGGAAAAAATCCTTTTAAACATTAAACCATATTAATTATTTATACTCTAAATGTATGAAATTTTTCATTAAGAAATATTTTTTTATTTACTATATTTATTATTATTATTATTATTATTATTTTATTAATAATATTGATCTAATATGTCATGGATTATTTTAGTTCAGTGTTTAATGTGTAGAAAACTATCAAAAAAAGTATTATCTTTGAGAAATATATATTAAAAAAGCTCAGTGTGTTTTAATAAATAGAATGATGTGTATCGGTAAATGGAACCAAATTATGAGGGTTTTGATTCCATTTGTAGAGTTTCATTGGAAAACACTTTCATTTTCCTAATCAAAAATCCACCACACCTCCCACCACCTTTTATAGAAGTCTAACACCTCCATAGATGGAAATAAATAGAGACAGTATATTATCCACATTATAGAGTAACCAAACTATAGAGTAACCAAATACTTGGATCAAATGAGAGACAATATAATCTCCTTGTTTTTTAACCTTATATTCTTGTTTTTTGTCAAAAAATCTAAATAATGGATAATTAATATAGTAATTTGGAATTATTTCATGAACATTTATTAAACATATAAGACATTATCAGATTATGAAATAAGACACCTTACCAGATAAGTTGGTTTCCTATCCTCTTTTCCAACAAAAGGGTCCAGTGTCACCGCCATTGTTGATTGAGAGACCAACTGACTATGAAATGTTGTAGATTCATGTGATACCCAAAACATCCAAAATGTACCCCTAAGAATGGAATTCGTCAAAGATACTAGTTTATATATTAGATTACTGTCAAGGAAAATGAAGTTTTTGACAATTAATTTTCTTCCCTAAAATTCATTACATAATTTTAAAAAATAGGAAAATTATTATAACCAAAATTAATTAATTTTATATTTTTTAAATAAATTTTGTTTTTTAAGTCCTATAAAAGAAATAATAAAATGATGATACACAGAGTAACAAAAGTAAATGCTTACATAAATTATGGATTTAAAATATGAACATGATTATCAATTATACATTTTTATATTAATGATGATATAAAATTCAATAAGATCATCTTTTCAGTCAAGAGATGTTAAGAGTCACTAACATAATATGGCATGTAATCACTATAACACCCTGAGATTTTGGAATATATTCTTCTCTAGATTAATACTTTTTTTGATAGATTATTTTGCACACAACACCTAACTAAAATGATACAGGGCATATTAGATGAACATTATTGAGAAAATTTAATAAAAATAAAACGATATGAAAATAAAAATATTATAATAAATTTCAAATGAATAAAAACTATTATTAAGAACACATAAAGTTTTTAAAGGTTAATTTTTTCTAATAAAAACTATATTTATTTATATATTGGATTTTAATTTAAAAAAAATAGAAAATTTAATTAGAAAATATTAAATTCATTTATCGATTCATAATTTTGATATTATATTATGATTAATTTCTTATATTTTTCTAAAATACATGATTTTAGGTGAATAGATAAAAAATACCAATTTTTCGAATATCGTCAGATTTATGACATTATCATAATAAATATATGAATTAAAAGTATTTGAAACCTTTTTCTATAAAAATATATATTTATAAATTAAAAAAATCATTTTAAACTACTATTTGGGATTTATAACCCATATTTAATTTTTTAAAACTTAATTAATATTTTACTCTTACTACTATTTTTGTTCGCTTGTATTAAAAAATCCATCAATTAAAGAAATTAAAATTAAAAAAATATTATTTCATATTTTAGATCAAAAATTTTATATTATTTAATATGTTTAATTTCATTTTTATTCCTAAAATTATGATTAATAAGATTAAAGTTAATGACTCTGATAATGATGAAAGGGTTATTTTCAAATTACTATTTTGTTAATGTTGGGAAATTTTATGACATAAATTAAAATGATCTATTTTATATAATGAATATAATATGATTTATACACATGTATATAAATATATTTTAACCCATTTAATTGGTAGCTAATATTATATAATATTTAGAACACTTAATGTTTAAAACCCCGTTTTCCAATAAAAAATTGTTTTCTATATATAATATGTTTTAATTTAAATAAAAATTTTCTCATTCTTAGAAATTGAATTGGATTAAATAGTGTATAAATTAAGATTAATGAATCCAAAATTTGTAAATATTAGTTATCTTATATTTTTAGTGAAGCATAAATTAGTAAAAAAATTGTTACAAAGGTAAAAACCAAAATGGTAAAGTGTAAAAATATAAAGTTAAAAAAGATTCAAAACAAGTTTAAAACATGTGTGCAGTTGAATGGTAGAGACTTGATCGACCTTAACCACAATAAACTATATTATGCTCCTATTTTTTATCCATTAACACTTGAATAGTGTTTTGGACTCATTAATATATAATGGATATTTACAAAAATAAAATTTTCCTCCACTTATAAAAGGGGATCACCTCCACCAAATTTATCCTACTATTAAAAATACTTATCTCTAAAAAACTCTAGCTTAGTATCTAGAAAAACATATCTCAATTTCCGATAATCATTTTTCTTATCAAAAGACCAAGATAATAATCCATAAAGTGTTATCTATGAGAGATTATCCAAAGGGAGAGGTAATGTTCTCAACCTAGATCTCTTATTTCTTTTCTTCATCATCCCTATAAGACCTGTTATATCCATGAAATTATGAAAAAAATAATTATTATTAATATTAGGAATATTATTTTACTAATTTAATATGATTTTTCTACCTCCCTCAAAATTTATTTTAAAATTGAACATGTCGTCTTTTGTTTTTGCGGACTTCCATTTACATGAATGATGTGCTCTATTTTTCACAACCACCTTACTTGGTTGGATAAAAGGAGTTATTTAATGAAAAAAATATAATGAATATAACATTTTTAATATTATTAAATAATAAATATTTTATTTTTATACCCCATCTAATTCTCTGAAAAATGAGAGTATCATCTGTGTATATACAAACTACCACCTCCATAGAATGATGTATTTCATTTTTTCATTACCACATAACATGGAAGAATTTAAAATTTTATTTAATTTATAAAAAAAATAATTATGTCACTATTAATATTTTTGAAATATAAAATGTTAAAAAATATAATTAATATTAATAATAAATATTTATAGTAAATTTAATCGCATTAAATAAACATATCAAGGAACCTTTTTTAATTTGATTCCATTTTATAAACTTATATAGATGTATAAATATTTATCTATTTTTTTAATAAAGGATGAAAACATCCAAAATCCTATATTTTATAAAGTTGTTTTACAATCGCTTTTACAATGGTAATTATACCAAGATTCTTATAGATATATTGAGAGGACATCCTCAAGTAACTAGCATTAACAAAAACTATATAGTTAATTAATAAAATATAGTAATAGATGGAAATTATAATATGAAATATAGATAAATAATAATTTTAATAAAGTTTTTAATAAACATAATTTGATTTTTTAAGATGTTAGGAACACACACATAATGAATCTGCACCCAAGGTAATGGTTTTTTAATCTAAATATTGTTTTATTAAGATATGATTAGTTTTCACCACTTATTCCTATTTAGGGTGTACTTATTGAACGTGGATTTATTTTTGTAATAAATTTCATGAAATAAATAGGATTTAAAAATCTATATTATGTTCTACCTTATATGTATTTGAAATTCAATAGATTGTGATATTGTAAGGGTCTTTCTTGACTCAACTGATTTTCTGGAGTCATAATGATTATTTTTCTCTATAGGTATTAAAATATAGTTTTAATTAGTTATATTAATATACTATAATGTATTTTATTCCAAGAAATGTGAAATATTTAATTAAAATCATTATCCTAAGGAATTTATTTCTCAAAATTATATCATTATTGAGAATAATTTTCATTCATTTTAATTAAGGTTTCCCCTCCTTACTTATATTTATTTTTCTCTCCAATGTTCACCTTCTTATACTAAAACCCAATTATGTGTTATATTAAGTAAACTTCATATTCACCATAAACTTTTTTAAAAATAAGTTCTTTTAATCTTTTTATGATGTGGGTTTTGAAAAAATTTAATTCGAAATATTTAAAATATTTTTCATCATTTTATAATATAATGTTTTATCTTCCATGCTGAACTTAATTTTGATAAACTTTATATCATTTCAAGGATTTAGTTTTAATGATTATTTCTAAGAGAAAATGTTTTTCAAAATTTCCACTTAAACTTTTTGAAAATTATGTTTGAATATTATATGTAATTCATTATTTTAGGATAATTTTAAAACATTTTATAAAGAACTATTTTACTGTTTCACTACCATTTTACTTTTTATCTCTAAAGGTTTTATTTAAAGATAATTTGTTTTTCATGAATCACATTATAAATTTTATTATGAATTAGTCTCCAGGGTGATTTCATTTTGGGTATCAAGTATTTAAATTATCCTTGAAAATTTTAGTAATACCATCTAGAAATATTTTGAAGCCCATTTTTATTTACATGGGTTATTTATGATGAGATCAATGAACCCCATTTTTATTCTATGGGTTTTAATTATATTTTGAAATGATTTATATGTCATAGAATGCACATATATGCATGATAATTGTTTGGTTCCTATATTACCCTCCAATTCATTAGTAAATTTTTTATATCTAAGGAGATATTGCAGCATGAGACTTCTTGGATATGATCACAAATTAAAGGGTGATATTTCTTAGATATGCTTAAAAATTAAAGGTTGATCTTTCTTGAAGATTCTCACAAAATAAAGGATTGTACTTCTCAGATATTCTCACAAACTAAAGGGTGTTACTTATTATATATGATATTAAATTAAATGTTTTCCTTCTTGGATATGCTCACAATATGATGATACCATATTATTATGTTTGGGGCAAATTTTATTCTTATGTTATATCTTATTGGCATGTTAAATTTTCATGGTATATGCATGTGATTATGTTACCTAGATCATGTTTATTATCTTAGGATTCCATAAACTTATTATATGGTATATTATTATTCATTTGAGATGTCATGTACTTCTATCATAATTTATAAACAAATCTTATTGTTCCATGTTCTTTTTAATAAGTTATTTCTCCCTCGATCATATTTTATCTTATTCTTAAAATCTAAACCTTAATAACATGTTGATAATTTTTCCCTTACTATGCATTTTATCTAAACCCTTTCTTATGTTTACATTCTCTAGGATATTAATATTATTATAGCTTATGAGAATTATAGAATGGATTATAGTGTGCCTCAATTATGGGGGAATATTTACAAGTGTTAGAAAATAATTTATCAATGTAGCTAGTCCTCAATGACACTAAAACCTCCTCTATTATAATTATGAGAAGATTTATGAGTTGTAATATTTATATTATAGAAATTATATAAAATAAAGATATTCTTATCTTGGGTTTTTATATTTGCTATCAATGTGAGTTTTAGTTATTTTTTGGGATTATTTTACTTATTTTGGGGATTATGATTAGATAATTTTAATAAAAATCCTAGGTATAAGTATAAGTGATAAATCTATGTATAGGACAAAATAATAAAATTATGTTAAATTATATATTGTGTACTTTTAATTACAATAAATTCCATTTTTGAGACTATTAGTTGATGCTCTCTCTAGAATAGATGTACCTACATTTAATAACCCTGAAAGGGGAATATTTGTTATTAACTCAATAATCACCTAGTAAATGAGAAAGATGTCTAACTGTACACATAATGTGACACAATATAGGGATATAATTTGGTCAATAACATTATATTCCTTATAAAATCCTCACAAGTATCCTTAACACCCTCCTGCCCATTCATCTTCCTATCTGCATCTCACCCGATCAACATGGTTTCTTTAGGGGTCGTTCTATTCAGGGGGATATAGCCCTTTCCCATGAAATGATCAGATATATTAATAGGAACACTCGGGGATACAACATGGTCGTCAAGCTAGACATGAGTAAGGCCAATGACCGAGTCGAATGGGCCTTCATCAACAAAGTACTGGCTGGTATGGGTCTGTCCACATGGAACATCAATCTAGTTTTTCGTTGCTTCAGTTCAACATGGATGTCACTTATCTTCATGGGAAAATCCTTCGGCTTCTTCAAAATGCCTCGTGGCCTTCGATAGGGATACCCCATATCACTGATAATTTTTATCGTCACCCAGAACGTTCTTAGCCGCCTCATTCAGCAGAACATCAGAAGCGACGGTATAATACCGTTTTTTATAAGAATGCATCTTCCTCCGATCTCACATCTCATGTTTTCGGATGACTCTATTGTTTTCCTTAATGCTTCAAAATTGTCGTTAAGGGATTTTAAAAGGGTGTTGGAGGCGTATAGCAAGTGGAGTGGGCAAATCATCAACCGAAACAAGAGTAGCTTCTTCATCTCGAATAGATGATCAGATGCTCGGGTCCTCACTATAAGAAACTCTCTGGGAATCCAAAAGGCTGAGTTTCCTTTGAACTATTTGGGAGACCTTCTGTCTTCAAAATCCCTGCAGATCCGCGATTTTGATCCCCTCATTTGCAGATTCAGTGATAAAATCTTTAACTGAAAAAACAGGTATCTCTCTTGCGGTGGGAGGATCACGCTGGTTAATAGCATTCTTCTTTCCACTCGGGTGCACGTCCTTTCCGCTATAAAAGCTCCCAAGGGAGTCATCCGGAGTTTGGATAAAATTCTTTTAGTTTTTATATGGGATCCTCAATTCAAAGGAAAATTTCACTGGGTCTCTTGGGACAAGATGGCGAGGCTAGCAGTGATGGGGGGATTAACTTCCGTAGTCTACAGGATACCATTGCATGCATGCATGCAAAACTCGCTTGGGAAGTGTTGGAGAAGCCCTCGTTGTGGGGAACTTCCATGCATGCATGCTATATTAAGGATGAAATCTCTCCTGCGATTCAATCCTATAGCATCTGGAAAGTGGTTGCCTCACGAATCAGCTCCATCTCTCCCCAAGTTCATTGGATTATCAATACAGGCGAATTCTCCTTTTGGAATGACAACTGGAGTGGCGCGATCATTGGCTTCCCGGGATGCCCTGCTACAAACATCACTTTCAGGGAGGCTACCTGCTATCCTTCTTTCATTAACGTTGTTCTGGACAGAAACTAGCTGGAGACATTTAATCTTATAGAACTTTCATCTGATCTTGATAAATGTGTGTTCACTCCGTCTTCTTCAGGGTCTTTCTCCTCCAAAGAGTACTGACACACAATTTCTTATCATCACATAGGTGATACCTGGAATGAGACTCTATGGGATAACCTCATCCCTTCAAAATTCAGTTTTCTGGTCTGGAGAGTCCGAAACAGAGCACTCCCCACTAATGAAAACGTTAGAAGATGCGGTGTGAAAATGGATTCCAGGTGCATCTGTTGTAGGAGGAAGCGGGAGGAGACCTTGATTCACCTGTTCTTCGAAAGCGAGTGGGCACATGCAGTTTGGTTTTTTTTCCGGTGAATTCATGGAAGTATCTATTCCAAATATGAGAGAGGAGCCTTTCATGGTCCGTTGGTTTCACGGCTCGTACGTGGCGAGTTCTGAAAGAAAAGCGCAAAACCTTGTACTGCAGGCAGGCTGTTGGTGTGTATGGAAAGCACGCAACAAAAATTTCTTCGAGGGGGTGTTGTCATCCAGCCAAGAGATCATCTCAAGAACCATTTCCCTCCTTCTCAACATGATCAGGGCTCTCAAGTTTTGCAGGGAGGCTCCTACGCTGCAACATCTTAAGCTTATGTCTCATGGCACACCTGCCTCTGCTAATCAATCTTTAGGCAACTGGGTAAGGTGGTTCCCTCCGGCTCGTGGTTTGAAACTTAATATTGACAGCTCGTGCAAATATGGAGTCATGACTGGAGGTGGTATTGTCCATGACTACTCTGGTTTGGTTTTTTTGGATTTCTCTGCCCGGATGGGGCATGGTACCTCTCTCGTGGCAGAAGCGAAGACAATGTACATAGGACTCTCTGTGTGTAAGCAGCGCAACCTTCATCTCTTGGAAGCCTAAACTGACTCTATAATGGTCCACAATGCTATTCAGGGCCTGGGACCTACTCCTTGGTTGATTGAATATTCTATTCGTAAGTGTCGTTCTCTTCTCAGCACTCATACAAAGTGTCGCACACTTGGTGGGAAGGTAACATGGAGGCTGGCTACTTGGCATCTCTTGATTTTCATAGAATGGAGTGTGTATATTTTCATGACTTCTGGAGCTTGAAACCACCAGGGGTTAACATTCTAAGAGGTGATGCTCTATGTATCCATTTTTTTAGACCCCCGTAGAAACATGTCTCTCAGCCCTACTCCATTGAGGATTGGGTTGTTTTTATTTTTCTTTCATTCTGTACTACTTTTTTTATATTTAAGATGATGATGATGACATTATATTTATGGTCTATTGCAAGGAATTTATTATGTTAAATATATAGAATAAGAAGTATGAGTGAACTAAACATAAAGAAACCTTGATTGAACATATAGTGATTTAGGTTAAACTGAAAGATAATATGATAGTTATAAAGTTTAAAACATTTTGAGTTTTATTTTTCTCATAATTACCTTATGATATTAATATTGATCATGAATGACTAACTATTTTGGTTTTATAAATGGATATATCTCGGAGGAAATAATTTAGTAATGGGTGTGAGGGACAATATATTAGTTGTCCTAATAATCAACCAAGTTGGATAGAAACTAGTGTTGAAAATAATATAATAATGAGTGCCCAACTATCTCAAGTAATGATTAATAACTTGAGTCTTTATAAATATCCAAAAACACCAAAGAAGAAAAAAAATGTCGTTTTATAAAATATTAGGTGATAAAGATGATGATAGAAAGACCATTCAATTTCCTTCTTGCCAAAAGTGTGGGAAGAGACACATAGGGTAATGTATCAAAGGAACAAGAATATTTTTTATCTATATTAAATGAGGGTATCAAGAAATAATCTTCTAAGGAAAAAGGGATGAGTTCAGTCAATAAGAAAGATAAAAATATTATTCTTCCTAAATATCCACTGTCAATTTGATGGTTTAGAAGTGAGAAATTTGGTCACTATGAAAACTAATGTACCAATCCATAGTATTAATATCAAAATTGACAAAAAACCTATTAGACCATAGGAATAAATAAAATCCTATAAAATATTACTATTTAAGTGTATAGTGATAATTAAGTGGTGTTAGGTGTTATTCATTCCAAATTTGTTGATGTCTAATATCCTATAAGTTTTCACCAATGATTAGTTATTGAAATAAAAAACACCTGGTGGTATCATTATTATTTCCAAGGTATATGAATATTCTTCATGGATTGTGGGATTATGATTCATTAAAACCATTTTATCTTTCCTTTATAAAATATAAAAGTGATTTTGGGAATGGATTTATTCTCACTACTTAGTGGAAACAATTTATTAGAATAATGAAATCACATTTTATATTAACTGATAACAGTTTTTTGATGCAAAGATGATTATGAAAAATATTAAAAAAAATATAATATGGATCTTAACAATAAATAATGATAATATATTGACTCAAATATTTTGATAAAAACTCAATATTAGGGATATGGCTATTCTGAAGAAAGAATATTTTTCCTATGATTTAAGGGTTGATATCTCTATAGAAATCATTTATTGAGACACAAAAATATTATAAATACCCTTATATATTTTCATTAGTAGGATATAATTAAAATTTTGAAGATGAAATTTATTTAAGGGGGTAAATATAGCACCCTGAAATTTTGGAATATATTTTCCTCTAAAATAATACTATATTCGATAGATTATTCCACCCATAACACCAAACTAAAATAATCAATGACATATTAGAATAATATTAATTATAAAATTTAATAATAATAAAACCTAAAATAAATAAAGAGATTATAATCAATTAGAAATGAATACAGAATAGGATTTAGAAAACATAAAGTTTTTTAAGGGAATTCTATCCAATAATTGTAGTATTCCATTATATATTTTATTATAATTTAGAAGATAACTTTTTCAATTTTTTAATTTTAATTTGGAAAACATAACTTCATTTTCAGATTTATAATTTCAATATTATCTTTAGATGATTTTTTGAGATTTTTCTAAAAATAATTATTTTAGGTGACTTGCAAAAAAATATCAATTTTATTAATATTTTCATGTATATGAAATTATCCTCATTTAATAATGACTTAAAAGTATTTGAATACTTTTTATGTAAGAAATATATTTTTATAATAAAATAAATCATTTAAAAAATATTATGATATATTTATACGAATGTTAAACGTTTTTGGGAACTTAATTAAAATTTTAATCAAAAAAATTATTATATTAAAAAAAATTCATCACTTATAGAAATAAAATCTAAAAAAATGGATTTAAAATTTTAGATAAAAATTTTCAAATTATTTAATAAGTTCAATTTTTTTTTACTCAGAATAGTATGATTACTAAGATTAAAGTTAATGACCATGATAATGGTGAAAGTGTTATTTTCGAAGAACTATTTCCTTAATGTTGGGAAATTTTTATATGATAAAGTAAAATGTTATACTTTATATAAAGACTCTTATATGGTTTTAAAAAATTTGTAGTAATATATTATCACCAATTTAATTAGTAATTAATGTTTTATAATATTTATAACACTTAATGGTCAAAACATAATTTTTCTACAAAAAAATGTTTTTGTATATGTATTATGATTTAATTTAAAAGTAAATTATCCAACTTTTAGAAATTTTACTGGATTAAATATAGGATAAATTAACGTTATTCACACCAAAATTTTGTAAGATGGTTGTCTTATATTTTTAATAAAATATAAAGTACTTAGTAAAAAAACTTATTACCAAGGTCAAACCCAAAAATGGTTACGTAAATAATCTAATGGAAAAAAATTGAAAACATGTTTAAAACATGATTGAAAATGAATGGTATATACTTGATCAGACCAAAACCAACTATAATAAGTTATAGTCTTATTTTGGATCCATTAACCATTTAATAGTGTCATGGAATCAATGAGATGTAATAAATATTTATAAAAATACCATTTTTATCCACTTAATAAAAGGGATCACTTCCACTATATTTATCCACTAATTAAAAAACATTATCTCTTCAAAAGAAATTTTATAGTCTCACCTCAACCCTCTCCCCATGTCCTAGAAACCATTTTTTTTTCAAAAGGCCAATCAATGGAATATTAATGTCATCCTTTACCCTCTTTTTTAGTTGAATTTAAATGGATGTTAGTGATGATGTTCTAATTAATCAAGAATAGTCAATGAATATATGGTCTGTATAAGAACTCAAGAATGAGTACGGTGTATAAATAAAACAATTTTTTTTAGTGATAGGTAGCACATGGGTTGAAAGATAGGGGTTCAAACTTGTGTAGAGAGGTAAAGGACACTCTATGGTGGTAAGGATCATGAAAGTTGTGGGCATTTTACCAACAAGTTAGAATGGTTGTTGATGTGTTGTAATGGACATTAAATGGTCATGATGAAACTGGAAACTAGTTTTCATATACATTAAACCTAATCAAGATCCCTTAGGTTTCTTCAAAGGTTAATTTTTGTGTTGTATATGTTGATGTTTGGGCGGTCATTTCAGACTCTAGATGAAATGGTTTGATCCAAGAATTGTTTGGTGTGGTGGCAGGCTTGTGCTCATGTGAGAGAATAGTGATTAGCATGGGTGGACTTTTATTTGACTATGGAATCAAATAGAGGTTCAGGTTGGACCTCAATGTTTCTAGATGATCTAGGGATGACTTTGGTGGTAAAGGAATCATGTTCTAGTAGTTTAGCAATGCATCTATAGTGATATCTAAGAATTCTTGTGTGAGGTTGGATAAAGATGGTCCGACCATATATTTTTTGTGGGATTTAATGTGGTGGGTGTGGAACGACATCATGCATGTCAATAGTTATGTAACAGAAACTTTTCATGTTATAGTCGAGTTCTTTCAGAACCAACATATTCAAGCCTGCGTGTAGGGTGATGGATACCTGTCAGGATCAGTTTGGAATTGGAGATAATGATTAGTGATGGTATTTTGACCAATTTTATTCCTCAATGGGTGGTGTTTTATATGAAAATTATATTGTGTATAGTACATCATGAATGATCTAGGAACCTGAAGCTCATTTATAACTATTCAGTAAACATCAGATGTAACTTGATGATGAACCCAACCTGGGACTGGTTTCAGTTTTGATGCACCACTAAAACCCAATAAGATAAGTTAGAGAAATATATAAAGTTACCAAGTATGGGTATTGGTTGTTTATTTTTGGGTGGAATCACTGTGTTTTTTAATTAATAACCATTGACCATGGACTGATGTATGAGTTGTATGATAGGGTGTGATCAATGGGAAGTGAATGGGTGGAGTGTCTGAGCCAGTGGGACCTCAGTGCTCTAGAGTGGTGTGTCAATGTAAATATTGAGGAAAGGGAACATGTTGTGAATAGTATAGGGAGTGGGAATAGGTGTTTTCATAAGAATATTTGGGTGTAGGAACAACTAGTATAGATCAAGTATGTGACTAGTAGGGTGTAATGTTGTAAATTTCAAGATACTTAGAGTGCCATTATGAGTGGATCATTATGGTGTTTTTATTAAAATTGCTCAGTGATATGGTGCATGGGACAATAAGGTTTTAAGAGTCATGACTAGTTTGGGGTGTCATGTTATCAAAAAAATGACCCATGATATATAGGTTTTTGGTTTTTAATTTTATGCTCGATGATTATTGGGAGTGTAGCTTAAGGATGAGTTGTCATATGAAGGAGAGATGGTAAGACCCCACCCATCACTAACATATGGATTGGTTTAAAACTTTTGTATTCTCATGTAATAACACTTGATCTATTAATTAATCGGTAGAAGTAATTAAATGATCATTCTTAGGGTTTGGGGCATAGATTTGGAGATACAACATGACGTTCTAACACCACCGTTTTGTGATTATACATCCATCGACCAGCCAGTGGCCAAAGAAATAGCCATGTAGGTCTATTGGGCTTTCCTATGGTCTCTTAGAAAGTTTTTTTCATGGGGGAAAAATTAATTTTCCACTTTTTTTCCAATTAGTAAACCTAACTCGATTTTTCCCCCATTTTTCTTAACACTATCACCCTAATCTCCCTCCTTCCTCACTTATTTCCACGGGTGGATCTCCTTATTTCCTTTTTTTAATTTCATCACTTACGTTGGCGTGAATAAAGTGTCTCTACAAGAAATATTACCTCAATTTTAGTTTTATACCATTTCCAAGTGTTGTTCCACTTGATTTAACCCATATGACTTATTTTCATGGTGTTTGTATGTTTTCTCATTTTCTTCCTATTAAGGTAGAACTGGCAGTCAATGTTGTATGAATATGCTTCTTTAATCATGAGGTAGGTGGTCCCTAAGACTAACCCATAGTCTCTTAGTATTTTAAAAGTGATGAATTGGGTGGTAACATCTACCTTTTCATGTGTTGAATTAATTTAAAGTGACTTTATTGGTTGTAACACCCTAAGATTTTAAATGAATAACATTATGTTCAATGGCATATAAGAAATGCAACATCAAGCCTAAATGAACCGTGATATACTATTTAAATGTGTTATTATAATATATCTATTAAAATTAGGAATATGGATAGGAATAAAAACTTTTTTAAAATTGTGTATAAATATTTTAGATGAATCAAAAATATTGATAAAAAATGGATCATTGTTTTTAAATTCTTTATATAATTCAAATATTTATTTTTCATCAAATATAATTTTATCTCTTTTTGTGAGAAAATGTTATAATTAATTTCTAAAAATTTAAGAAACTTTATTTGATAAAATTAACTTAATTTTTTAAATAAACACATCAAAATTAACTTATGATGAAATTTTGGATTTTTTTCTAAAATGGTTGTTTTTTCAGTGAATAGTGAAAATTTCAAAAAAATTTAAATACTATCATTTTTTCATTAAATCTAGTGATTTAAAAATAAAAATTATATTTTATATTTAGCCATAAATTTAAAAATGAACTATTTCTTTATAATAATATAATTAATTTCATTTTAATCTAATTTTTTTGTGATTTTTCAATAAGTTAGTTCTTATTCTTAAAAAAGAATTTTTATAAAAACTATTTGTAAGTGCATAAATTTTTTTGATATTAATTAACTAAAATAAACTCTAATTAGGAATTAGTTAAATTAAATTTATATATTTTATATCTATATATATTAATTTAAATTCATATAATGAATAATACTTGTCATAGAGTTAATGTGAAATCACATTTTTCTTGAAAATTTCATTTTTCAAAAAAACGCATTTATTCACGCTTTCAAGTACAATTTCAAATTAAATTATAACACTTATATTAATTTTATTTTCTAAAATGGATTAAATATTTTCAATCATCATAATTTATATTATTTAATAAGGCAAAACTAAGTTTTTCTCATAATGAATAGTAAAAGTTATAAAAATCTCTTACCATGGTTATGGGTAAAATGAGTTTACCAGGGGTTACACTAAAGATATAAGAGTTATAATGACCAAAAAAATATCCAATTTATATTTTATTGAAATATGTTTACCCTATATCATCTAATTACTATAAATTTTCTATTTTGGATCCATATGTCCATGATTATGACCATTATAATAATTTAAGTTAAGAAAATGGAAAAATGTCACTCTCTTTCTTTTAAAACTATATTATGGGTTCACATAGGGATAAAAAGGTGGTATGTTATCTTATAAATATTAATTTTAAGGGTAAAAAAATTATCATGGAAATTTATTTCTAATTTTCACTGATGATATAATACCTTAAATTCTTATGCAATACCAATGCAGTAATTATATAATTAAATGGAAAGAAAAAAATCAAATTTAAAAATATTAAAATTAATATAATTTGAATAAATTATCATCTTCCAAAAAAAATTATATAATTAAAACATTTTAGGGATGTTTTAATGTTATATATTTTAATTCTATCTTTGTATTGATACTTTTAAAGTCAAATTAAATGAATAGTTTCCAAATTGACATTAATGATATTTTATAATAACTAATGTATTATTTAATGACTAAAAAATAATTAAAATTTTATATTTAGTCATGTGAATTTTATTTTTTAGAAATATCATCTACTATAAATTTATGGACCAATTTTCTTGTTTATAGTAACAATATTTAACCTTAAAGAGTAAAAACTTTTTTATCATAGTTAAGGTTAAAGGTGGGTTTGGCGTGTTACGTGAACTAGTGTTAAAATTAATTTTCCATACCCATAGGATTTTTATTTTATAAATTTTATTTCATATTTATAATAATTGGGTCAAAATTTTATAAAATGTATCATTTTATTTTTTGGATTAAAGGATAGATTACCTAGTTAATAAAACTATTTAGCATGGTGAAAACCAAAATTGTAAGTGCGAGTAACCATAAAGTTTAATGGAATAACAAGTTTAAAAAAACTAGTTTTAGTTTTAAAGGTCGTTATCAATATTATATTTTCTATAATCAATTATTAATCAATTTTAAGGAACTTTTATTGAGAGTGTTTTCCCATTATTGAATTGTTTTGGGTATTTAAAAAAAATGTTAGTCCTTCTCACTTCTAAAAGGGCCACTCATATCCTCTTATATCCAAACTTAAATAACCACTTTGATCAAAAAATCCAGAAACAAATCCCTTAATTAAAATTATACCCACATAAAATAGTCCTTTTTTAATCATAAATCCAATCAAGAAATAATTTAGGTATAATCCTAAAGAGGTTATCTGAAGAAGAAGTATCGTTCTTAACTGAGCGTTTTTATTTTATTTATTCTTCCACCTACTTAAAATATTATTCCAATATTAAAATATAAAAAAAATTATCTATCATTTAATTATATTTATCATGTTAATTTCATAACCTACATACATATTCGCTTCCATCAAATGGGAAATTAAACCATCGTTTGTGTGTACAGTGGACTACCGCCTTACGAACTGATGTGATTCCTTTTACATCACCTCCTCTTACGAACTGATATAGTGATTTATTTAATGTGTGTGTGTGTGTGTATATATTTTTGTGTTTGTATGAAATTTAGGAAATATTTATAATTTTTAAAATGTAATATATAATTTACTTTCTTACCATTACATTCACTGGAAAATGATAACGTTGTTCGTTCGTACATGTGGACTAACGTCACAACGAAGCGATGTGATTCTTTTCACATCACCATGTAACAAAGATGATATATATAAGTATATTTAAAGATATTATATGTTATTTATGATATTATAATAATTATATAAACATAAAATAATACTTACCTTCTTTCTATAATGATCATAGAAAAATGGAAACATTACTCATGTGCATGTACGACTTACAATCCCCATGATTGTAACGTAGTTCATTTTTCATAACCATATTTTATTGTTGGTCTAAAAATTATAATTTATGTATATAAATGATAATAATTTCATGATTATTATTCTATATATGATATAATAATTACCACTTTTATCATATTCAACCTACTGAAATCATTTTGGACATATGAACCAAGTATCATCAAAACATATCACAAGAAATTAATTAATAATTTAATTAAATATAACATGATAATAAATAAAATAAAATTAATAATAAATGTTAAAAAGTTTATAAATCAGTTAAATAATTTTTATAATTTTATTATTAATGAATATAAATAATTTATGTGATGATTCGAACCTGAGGTAAGTGATTCTATCTCAATTTCCTTTCATTGAGGAATATTTTAATATTACTCACCAATTTATTTTATATGGTGTATATAATTCTTTTTAAATGTTTTATAATTAATTGTTTATAATTCATTATATTATATGTTTAAATTCATATTATTTCATCCAATGAGATTTTACTTGAAAGTTACCAAGTTGTAAGTATTTCATAAATCACTTTCTTTTCATTAGGTTATATCACTTCTTCATTGTCTTTGATATTCTAATATTATGTGTTCAATGAATTTTAATTATTTTATGATTTAATTCCACTAATTTTATTTGTATTTACATTTGACACACATAATTAATTAATTTATTAATTATCACTTCAATGGTATGATCTTTGTAATGGGTCCCGTCTCAATTTTCCACCGTTGAGGCATATTTTATTATTATACATCAAATTTATTTTATATGGAATATATACTTACCCTTTTACATTTCATATTATGAATAAAAGTTTCCCACCATCATGAATTATTATTTATTTGAAGTTTATTTTAAAAGTTTCCATGAATATTTTCAAAGAAATTTATTTCCTTAATATTCTAGAAATATTTATTTTTAAAAATCTATTTTCAAATTGA
This sequence comes from Viscum album, assembly GCA_963277665.1. Lineage (NCBI taxonomy): Eukaryota > Viridiplantae > Streptophyta > Magnoliopsida > Santalales > Viscaceae > Viscum > Viscum album. The sequence continues at coordinate 1,541,581,685 of OY728153.1, read as the reverse complement.
ATAGGGTAATTTCCTCAAGAATTTTTTTATGATATTTTATGGTATTAATAAATAGAAAAACCCCTTCATTCTACTTATACTCTACTAAGGATATGTTGTAATGATACCATCCTTATTCTTTCTATGGATGGTTTATGATCATTTTGATTAGGGAAAGTATTAATATCCATATTCTTGATTAATTTTGATTTCATTAACTTTATCTTGAAATATTTACATTCTTGTATCATGGAAATGATTAATTCCCAAATATAAATCCATTTTTACCAACTATATTTTACTTTTAAATATATTTGATTAACTAGTGAATTATCGATGATCTTTATTCTTTACTAAATATGGATATTTTTTATAATGCATATTGTTTATGAATTGAATTGATCATTAAATATATGAGGATTGCATTGGAAATTTAATGATGGATGGGCCCAAAATTATATATCTCCTCGATGCATCGACATGTCTCATGAGAAAAATCAGAAAGTTATCATTAAATGGGTTTTTGATGTATACCTACTGATAATTTAAATTTTCATGGTGCAAGGTCTTGATGGTAAAGATATCATGATGTCTAAAACCATGATGTATAATTTTGATCATTTACTTCATTAAGAATTTAATTTTTGATATCCATATGATTATTTACTTATTTATGATATCTATATATTAACTTCAAGATTTTGTTATTTTTTATATGGAATTATTTTATCATTATTTATTCCTTTCATAATATTCTTTGTACTCAAGTTATTTATTAAATAGAATGTTTTTCAGTTATTTACCTATCCATATTGGTAATTTATTATTGAAAAATTATAACTTATGTTGTGCATAATCCTTACTAATAATTTTATCTTACCCTTATTTTGTTTCCTTTCCCCATGATATGAAGAAAGAATCTTCGAGTGAGTTCAACAATGTAGAATGTTTTCTTTCACAATGTTGTATTTCAGGTTTTCAAATGTATTATGAGATTCAAGTATGCATTTAGATTACCTAGACTAATAAACCATTCAGTCCTTCAAAATGAAATCTTTTGTATATTATTCCAAATTTTTAAAGTAACCACTGTCTATAGGATATTGGGGTTTGGGTATTTACATTGGTTATAGTTTTTCATCAGTTAAATCGTCCCTTTTACATGCCATAATCAGTAGATAAAGGTAGTTATATAGGGAATTCCTTGGATTTGGAATGAATTTTAGATGGTTTAATTAAATTATTTATATTCTTAAAAATAGAATAGTGATTTTATTAGAGTGACTTATCTTAGTGACCTTGGGTGAGCACCTAGATTCCATGTGATACTTGATGGTTAGGAATATTGGGATAAGTTATCAGATTCTAAGAGAATTATAGGATGAGGGAATAGATTTTGGATGATATTTGAGGATTGGGATTGCATGTATGAGCATTCATATTCCATGGGAATTATAATATGAGTTCATTGATTCTGTATGATACTTGATTGTTGGAAATGTTGGAAAGATTATTATAATTTCATGGGAAAGATGATACGAGTGATTGGATTCCATGTGATACTTTATGAATCTACAGAATTTCATGATAAGAACCTAGATACTATGTGGTTTCATATAGAGTCACAGTCATCCTGAAATACTTATAGACACCCCATCTGTAGAGACCCAAAGCTTGACGTACGTGGACATTACAATACTTTTGTGGAATACTTATAACAAAAACAAACACTCAAGGACCGTAATAGTTTAATATCTTTGGAAACTTTGAATATAAACTTCTAATCATATTGAAAGATCTTCAACATCTCCCATAACGATCTTCCCATTTTTGTTTCCTTACCTAAAACCTTTATTTTAAACCTGGGGGAAAAGAAAACATAAAAAGGGTGATCTCAAATGCTTAGTAAGGGTAAGCATGGATAAAATAAAACAAAACATATACATTTGAACTTAAAAACATGAACATAATGTTTAAACATCAAAATCTTGAGCAATGACATAAAACATGGCAGTGCGTAAGGAATATATCATAATGGAACATCAATCATGATAAAATAGCATGGTAATAAAACATGTAATTGTGTCAAAAAATTAATCACATGATATAATTTCCATAGTAGCCAAGGCATTGCTGCCAAGACCATCTTAGTGGACAAAGTCCCTTTCAAAATCGAGTTCACTCCTCGTTCCAATCCTGTATCACTGAACCAGATTAACTTGTCATTCCAGCCATGTATATCTCATGAGATATAAATCTTTACCCAATGCATTGGAGGGAGATATAGGTCCCACCCATCTCATAATGAAATCATTCTTACGTGTGCCACAAAATAAACATACATCATTCATAATAACCCAAAAATAAAATGGGTTTCATAAACATCATCCAATCATAACATAATCCATATAAAAAATGGATATCATTTCATCATAAGAATAATAAAACCATGTAAATAATAGATACATTATAATTGAAACATAATCATGCTAAATAATTTCATCTTAGAGGGAAAATAGTTTTGATAAAACACTTGAAATGAATTCTTGAGGAAAATATCCTTTCTTTTTCAAAATCATATTCTTTTCACAAAATTCCATCAAATTTTAAAAGAAAAGAATTTTGTTGAAAATAATATTGAAATATTGTGGAGGATGCTTCATGAAAATGAGGCTTTATGAAACCGTAAAAATCCATTAATTCCGTATAAGTTTAAAAAAACATTCTTCTCATACTTTTGCCGGAAAAGTCAAAAAAGTACCTCGTAACGTAAACAAAAGAAATATTCCTTACATACCATGTAGTAAAAGTAAAAATGGTTAAAAAGGACTTTGAACATACATGAAACCATTTTTAGAAAACAGGGACATGGATGATAAATATAACCCCAGTAAATACTTACGAATAAACAATCTCAGGTAAAAACGAGATTGGAAAAGTTATCCCATACCTTAGGTCTGATATGCTTCGTACGTATTTGAAACTCCTGTATAATGATTTAAATAATTTCATTGACTTATTATAGAATAATATTCATTGTTATTATATCATATATGGTTCACTTATGACTTTATATTACCCATTCTTTTGTAAATTCCATGTTAAAGCAGTGTTTTGGGTAAAATCGTTTTATTTATCGTACGTGTTTGGATTTGTTGTTCTTGATATTATTATTACTTATATCCTGTTTTACTTACTTTCAGAATTTAAAACATTATTTATATATCATATATATTCATTATGTATATATATATATATAATAGATAGATAAATGAAATGAAACACACCGTTCATGGAGACGGTAGGTCGTACGTACGCATGAATGCTGTTTTACTTTCCTTATTGACTTGAATGGAAGTAAGTAGATGAAATATATATATATATAAATCCAGTTGCTTTATTATGTCATATATTCCATTATTATTCATTATATATACTTTAGAATCTTTCTTTAATGGTTAACATGGAAAATGAATTTCATTGCGTCGTGGAGACGGTAATCCGTACGTACGCACGAGCGATGATACCGTTCCCATAATTATTGAATTGAATTGGAGTGGATGACATAATATCTCAGAATAAGAATGATGTTATAATAAACATATATAGTTATTCTTTACACCATTATACTCATCCAAGTAAGGTGGTGGTGGAAAAATAGATTACACCACGGCATGGAGACGGTATTCCGTATGTAAGCACGCGCGGTGGTTTTGTTTTCCGTAGGATGGATAGAAGGTGAAATAGGGTTATTTAATATTTATAATAACATATCATTATATTAGTGATACTTATTTTGTTACTTTATAATGAAACACCTAAAGAAGAAGAAGTTTAACAAGAAAGAAACTTGAAAGAATCGGTAGAAGAGATTACCTCTTCTTCGACGCACCTCTTTTAAGCTTCCTCTTAAGGAACTAGAGTTGGTATTTTGAGAAAAAAAAACCTCCAGAATGTTTCTAGGGAAGTGTAGAAGATAAATGGGCAGTTTTTGGCAGAGCTTGAAGGCTCAATGTGGTGTGAGGAGGAGAGGGAGGAGGTTCCCTTTTATAAGGGATGAGAGGGGCACTTTAGGAAAAACTTAGAATATTATTTTATAATAAAGTCATATTCAGTTTATAATTGCTCCAAAGTTACTTATTTCGAAGATAAAGTGGGTATGGGTCAAAATAATCTCAACCAATAGGTTTTAGACAAGTTTAGATTACTATTTTAACCTTATCATTTAGATTTAACTCTAAGTTAAATAATTTAACTTTTACCGTGTCTTCTTGTTTTCTGACACTATATGGTTAATAAACTTACTATAATAAGCCAAAATAACACCAAGTGGTTAATTATTCATATATATAACCTTATCTAAGTCATTTTTTCTAACCTTAAATTTTTTGGAATAGAATAACAATTAATAATATAATATTTGTTTTAAAAACTATTTTATGTCAATTTTGACACTATTTGGTAATTGATTTTTGTGAAAATCATAACAGAATGATTAGTTAGAAAAAAGATAATTAACTCAATAATAACATGTCATATTAACCTAAAAAATTAGTGGAATTTATAAAAAGTCTCAAATTACATTTATTTGGGTATTTATAACATCAATTATGTTAATATTTCATTAATAAGGTAATTACTGCATCATCATTGTGTCATAAATAAATTAAATTATTTAATGTCTAAAAATTATAAATAAAATACCATTATGTAGGAAATATTTTTATATTTATAATTAATATTTATAATCTAATTTATCTAATGTATAAACCTATATTAAATATGTTTTAGTTATTAAACTTTGATTTTAACTCTTTTAACTATTCTTTAAATAAAATAATAATAAATGTCCTAATCTAATACAAGTGGACCTAAAGGGTAATATTTTATTCCTAAGGTTGTTTTTGGTCGAATTACACTTATCCAATAGAATTAGGACATGTGTTAGGGTAATAATAATATCATTTTTACCCTTAATTACCCTATTTTCTTTTAATCGTGGTAAATAAAAGTAAAAAGTTACTATTCACCAAAAAATATTTTTATCTTATTGAACCACATTTTACTCCTTGATATTAACCATGTCTCTCAGATTTTCGAAATTTCAGTCACAGAAGCGGTAAAATTACGTTTTACATAAATTTTCAAATTCCTCTAGGAGGTGGGTAAAAGAAGGTGAAAAGTTCAATAAAATTTTTATATATCTAAAATTATTATAAAATGACTCCAATGAATTACATTGAACTTATATAGGTATTATGTATAAATTTTTATATAAAATAAATTTAAATAAAATAAATAATTATTTAAATAAAAACTCGGTTTTTAAATAGTAACCTAGTGTTTTCACTATTCATCAAAAATTGAAAGTTTTCAGAAAAATACCAAAAATTCCCCCTAGGATAATTTCGATATTCCGAATCCAAAAGTGAAGTCCATTTTGAAAGATAAAATTTATAAAAGTTCAAAAAGTTCATATTACTATTCATAACTACTAGTTCATAATAATATTATAATAATATCTCATTTAGTGAAACTCGGTATTTTGTACTACACATGCTATCGAAGAAAGTCTTGAATGCGTGTAATGCAAGCCAAGTCAGGGCTACGTGTAGTGAATGATAATTTTAGTTTCATAATCAAAACTTATTTCATTTATACATTAAAAAAAATCTATACTTAATATTTCAAACTTGAAATTGTGTGTAACATGAGCCAAGAATAGTGTTGCGTATACTGTAAGCTAATACGGTGTTGCGTATAGCACAAGCTAATTTTGGTGTAGTGTCACGAACCGAATCTGGTCGCCTTCAAAATTGAAATCCGACCCGGTCCATGGAAAGACCCTAAGGGTGTTCCCGGTCCCCACGGGCGGGCACAAGTGCCCGGGTATCATAAAATGAGAATTGGGAACAATTTTCCCGAGTTTATAATCTTAAAACAACAAAAGAATCCAATAAAAAGAATCTGGATTTTTCAAACCAAACAATCTTTTACAAAAATTCAGAACTGAATTTCATAGCATAAAACAACTCAAAAAGACTATACCAAAGGTACAAAACCAAAATGAAATAGCCCAAGAACCTCCATATGGCAAGAGTCACCTCCCTCAATCCATCCCCACAAGACTTCACCACCAAGGACCTTCTAGAAACTCGAACCAATGGTACTAAAAACTGTACCCAACCTACGACAACAAAAATAACCAAGTCTACTTACACCCAAGGGTGTAAGTAGGGTGTGACCCAATGCCCAGTAGGATACCACCACCAAGAGATTCCATGTGATAAACATTTAAAGATGAAAAGCATGTAAGTTTTCAAAAACATAAAAAAAAAACAAGTTACAATTTCTAAAAGATGTGACTTTGAATAAAAACAGTTTTCGAGTGGGCTATTTTAACGAGTTAACACTTTTAAAATAAAAAACCAAGCTACTGAATTTTCCAGCCAAATGTACCGTATGCCGACGGTAAGTATAAAGTAACTAATGATCACAAGCAATAGGAAATAACCCCTAAGCACTAGCTAGCTGTGGGTCCCAGGTACCTCGTATCTCGGTGAGAGTAACCATCACAAATATCCATTATCATGCACGAGCCACTAGTAGGGAACATACCCATAACCTAGTGGTCCCCAATCATCATCATCATAGTTTAGTTAGAGTTGTAAGCGTCAATCATGCTAAGTGAAACTGAGGCCAAACCCCACGGATTCACTAGCATACTAGTACACGTCCACCCACCTAGATACCCAGGTTTTCCCCTTGTGCTCAAACAATTTCAACAAGTCAAGAAATATACATTGAACATGGAAATATCATTTCCACATCACAAATTCACCAAACAGCCCATATGTATACCACACAAGTCACAAAAATCCATTTTTCATTCAAAATGATTTTGAAATCTGACTCACACCAAAATAGCCCACAACACATTTCACATTTCTTCAACACTTCCACAAAACCATTAAACAATTTTATAAAACAATTATAAGATATTTCAACTCATATAAAAACCACACACATAGAAAATAACACTTCTTTCATAATCAAAAATTCAATTTTTCACATCACATTCACACAAAACACTCCACATCACTTTCACATCACTTTCACTCCTCAATATCTCTTTAAAACAATTTAATAAAATATTTCCAAGATGATACATATCACATAACAGAATTTTCACAAATGAAATTGACCTTTTAAAAATATACTCCTACCAAAACAGTTTTCTGATATAGTTTAACCTATTACACAACTCAATAAACCATTCAAAACTTTCATAAAACAATTATAAAGAGTATACCCAAACTTTGCACATAAAACCCATTTCAAAAACCTCTTTTTAAGCCAAAATCACACCAAGACCCTACAAAAATATAATTGGAAGCCCAATCAACATGTAATAATCCACTTTCAAATGTTATATAATCACCTTGAACAATATCACAAAAGATACCCATGAGAACACACAAATCCATAAAACACTTTCAAGGAGTATAACAAGGTTATACAATTAAAACCATTCAAATACACCCCCTTTTTAGGCCCACAGGGAACTATATAATTATCCAACCAAAATTGGCAGCCCATTTCAACAACTAATAAATCACTTCCACATTTTACAAAACTACCACAAGAGATAACACATGAAATACATTTGAAAAATACACACTTCAAGAAAAAATGTAACTTTAATACCAAATGATTTACTATTGCTACCAAAAATGGTTTTCTCATAATTCACAGCACATAAGTAACATGTAAAATTATTTAATCAAGCAAACTAACTCATCATTAAATGGTTACCCACGGAATCACCTATCGAAATTGTCGAATCCCTCAAAACATGGTGCGAAACATCAACCGCACCACCCCGGCACCACAAGGATGATAAATCCAGCCCTAGACCACAAATTTTCACCATAAAGACCCATGGTTAAACCCTAGGTACGAACCCTAGGTTCTGGACACTTTGGAACATCAATAAAGAGGGATAAAACCCTATGGAAATGGAAGAAGTGGAAGGGGGAACACTCACCTTGAAAAATATTGAAGCAATTACTCCGAATTAACCAAATTTTGAAACTCAAAGCATCAAAACCTGATAGTTAGGACTTACTGATGAGGAGGAGGTCATGTGGGGACTGAAATGGGGGGAAAAGAGTAAATATTGAAGGAGATATGAAGGAATGAATTTACCTCTTCAAATCTGCCCGATTTTAGAAACCCTAATAAGTTCATCATTACATCACGATGAATAAGAGCTCCAAATAGGGTAGAAAGAGATTGGGCGCGCGACTGGGTTCAAGGGTCGCGTTTTAGACTTTGAATCACCGAAAAATCCTTAAAAATGATTAATTTATTAATTAATCAAATTTTATTTTTAAAACTGGAATTAGGCTTTCGGGCAGGCACAATACCTTAAATAAAAACCAACATAAACCTTGGTTATGAATTTCCAAAGGATCCAAATTTTAATTGTGGTGTTAATATATCAGGGGAGGACATTTAGGAGTTGGAATGAGTGAAAAATATTAAAAAATGAAAAATTTATAAAAGAAATATAATTTATTTTTAAATCTGGAATTGGGATCCCGGTTTGGCCCAATTCATGAAAACTCACATATTCTCCATAAAACCTTTGGAAACCCCCAAAACAAAGAATTAATGTAAATTAAAATAAAAATACATTTAAAATAAGCTATTTATGTGACAATTCTCCCCACCATGAAAACTTTCCGCCCCGGAAAGTCCCAGCAAGGCCAAAGCAACAACCAAACCCAACTGAGAAACCAAGAGGTACTCTCTTGTCAGGTTTCTCCCCCAAAGTCCAAAACACCTCCAGTGATCAATTAATGAAGGATTACTCTCACCAACAAAAATTACACCACTTTCCGGAAATAATCAATCACAGTCATAATTGATCCCAAAATAAAACTCATTAAACACTATCTGAACAAGACTCAAGCAATTCACCCAAATGAACAACAACATCGAAGAAGGTTACACTTACCTTACTTTAACTAGACCATTGGGTACTACCCAATCCCAATGTTTAATAAAGGAAGATGTAGGTAGCTTGATAGCTCTGAATGAGACTACCTACCGCCAAGCCATGACCATGGATAAGTCTGAGTTACTGGTATGGGGGAACAAAAATTACCTCCCCACCATAAGAGACAACCTATATTTGTTTCTCGAGAAAGAATCAGGACACTAACAGGGGGAGGCCTGAATGGACTCCCCAGTACAAAGGGTATAATTCCATCAGAAATTTACAAAAGAACTTATATAAGACTCATAGTGTGTCTCCCCACCATAAGAACCAACCATCTTAACCGATCGGCGTGGGCCGACACAAAAAGACCCCAAAATTAAAGAGTTGGGACGGTTGCACAGTTAGTCTGCACAGTTTGGGAAATTGTGAAATAAGTATGTGGATCCTTATATCTACATGGTTATTTTTTTGTTCGTGGTTAGAACTAACCATGTGAAACCCGTGTGCTCAACTTGTCTAGCAAAATTTCTAACCATTCTCTAAAGACTCAATGGAAACCAAAGGGGGAGGGAATAACATTTTTTGATGACATGGGTACAAGACCCTCCACCTATTTCCACCGAATGGGAACAACAGAAGAAATATGATGACACCATAGGTTTAAACTCTTCCTATCTTTCATACTGAGGATAGGACTTTGTACAAGGGTTTAAACGACACCGGAGTTTCCCCTGACTACACGCCAGCTTCTCTCTGGGACCTATGGCTGGAGCTCAAAATATTGAAGCATCTTCGGCCACACAGTTAGGCTGTTGAAACCCCTATGTGGAACTTCTTCTTTCGGTGCCACAAACAACTACACCACATACCCCAATGGGTTCATCAAGATATACCACACTCCATAACCCACTTTACCAAAACCAGACATTTCACTGAAACAAGGGATCAGAAGATGAACACACATTGCACCTTGTTTCTTTGGGTGAGAAACAACAGAAGGGAAGGACACATATAAACACCTTCCTCTAAGATAGAGGATTTAATGTTTTTCCCAAGGGAGACATACTCCCAACATAACATAGAACCTCAGAGGATTGTGTGACCTTCACCTTTATAGTCAAAAGAGCACACAACATCACAATGCGTCACTGAACATGACCCTTGAGATTGATAGAAACAATACATGGAACGAGACCATATTCAAAGTCCCTAAATAAGAGACAAGCCCAAAAAGTGTACACAATATCCTATCATGACCAAAATATCAAAATTGGTGGTTTAATAATAACTCTTTCTTCAAAGAAACTATAAAGAACCCAGAGGCCCTCTTAGACACCATCAAGACACTCATTTACACTAACAACGAAAGAACACTTCCACCTTCGATGTATCAGGAAACTTAAGAAACTAAGGTCTCTTTCAACCTTCCACAAGCACTATACCACTACAAGAGGATCCACAAATCAATGAAATGAATGGGTGTAGACTCAATCAAAAATGATTGATAAAATATTCGTTATATTAATCAATTGGAGGATTTTCCAATGGCGAAACCATACGGGTTTCACTTCAGTTGTGCATTAACCCTTAATGGGGGCGTACCTTATCCAATGATAGAACCCAAGGAACCAACCAAGCTGGTCCATTAGTCAAAACATGCCACAAACCAGATCCAAACACATGAAGGAAGCCACCGTAAAGGCATCCCAAAACATTTTTCAAAAGAGACCACTAACCTTCCTTACAACACATCTTACCAACCAAACAAAAACCCAAAACACAGTTCAAACAGAAGGGGTTCTTGAACTCAAAACATCCCAAAATATCAACATTTTCAAAAACCCATAATACAAACCATACCAAACTATTCATCAAGACATCATGTTTTTCTTTAAAACCAATTCTTTGAAAACAAACGGTTTAGCAGTAAGCGTATCCTCCAATGGTACCCCATGGGCCTCAAACATGCATGTTTTTGTGCCCCACCGGGCACCCTCCTCATATCCATCCCAGCACTCATCCAGTCATGCCATTAACCATCCATCATCCCATATAACCCCATTCATGTGGTCACTCACGGAAATACCAAAGGTTAAAACAAAAATTCTTTCCACTTTTCAAAAACAAAATGGTCAACCAACCCAACCTTTTTCTCAAAACTGCTAACAATGAGATCAAAATCCCAATTCACATCTTACAAAACTTTTCATAAAGACACAACAATTTGTAAAAGAACTCACTTTAAAGATATTCATATCAATTTCAAAACATCTCATCCCATTAAAACACCCTTTGATTGTTTAGAAAACTCTATTGGAAACACTTTTCAAAAGCAACTTCAATATAGTTCCTTATTCCAAAAGAGGTGTAAGCACACCATTTTCCATTTCAAAACAATTATAAAAGTTCACTTCCACCATTTCATAAATCAAACCATTCCCTCTTTATTTGAAAATAATTTCACAAAAACTTTACACTTCTTAAAACCAAAGTGCAAAGATTTCAAAACCTAAGCACAAAACAATGCGAGAGGAAACTAGTTTCAGTGGGTGACTTGGAAATATAGTTGGCGGCCATATTCCAATCACTTCACTGTTACAGAGAGTGTTCTAGGGAATATCCTTGGCTCCACATGGCTTTCCAGGCCCTACGAGCTCACTAAGACCATTAACCCAACTCTCTTTTCATTTCCCTTAGTCATCATCGAACCAAGAAAACCAAAGGACTTAGATAAACCTCGACTTCTCTTGGAAACTTGAATCTCATTATGAGGTGTGGTGATCAGGAACACTACCCATAACTAGAATTACATGTCCCAAAAATCCTAAATCCAGACTATCACGAGTGTTCCCTAAATAACATGACCCAAATAGTTAACCTGAACCTCCTCTGATACCATTTTGTCATGAACCGAATCTGGTCGCCTTCAAAATAGGCACCCGACCCGGTCCATGGCAAGACCCGAAGGGTGTTCCCGATCCCCACGGGCTAGCACAAGTGCCCAGGTATCATAAAATGAGAATTGGGAATGATTTTTCCTAGTTTATAATCTTAAAACAACAAAAGAATCCAATAAAACGAATATGGATTTTTCAAACCAAACAATCTTTTACAAAAATTAAGAACTGAATTAAATAGCATAAAACAACTCAAAAATACTACACCAAAGGTACAAAACCAAAATTAAATAGCCCAAGAACCTCCACATGGCAAGAGGCACCTCCCTCAAGCCATCCCCACAAGACTTCACCACCAAGGACCTGCTAGAAACTCGAACCAATGCTACTAAAAACGGTACCCAACCTGCGACAAAAAAATAATAACCAACTCTACTTACATACAAGGGAGTAAGTAGGGTGTGAACCAATTCCCAGTAGGATACCACCACTAATAGATTTTATGTGATAAACATTTAAGGACAAAAAGCATGCAAGTTTTCAAAAACATAAAAAAAACTAGTTACAATTTCTAAAAGATGCGACTTTGAATAAAAATAGTTTTCAAGTGGGCTATTTTAACGGGTTAACACTTTTAAAATAAACAACAAAGCTACCAAATTTTCCATCCAAATGTACCGTATGCCGATGGTAAGTATAAAGTAACTAATGAGCACAAGCAATAGGAAATAACCCCTAGGCACTAGCTAGCTGTGGGTCCCATGTACCTCATATCTCGGTGAGAGTAACCATCACAAATATCCATTCTCATGCACGAGCTACTAGTAGGGAACATACCCATAACCTAGTGGTCCCCAATAATCATCATCATAGTTTAGTTAGAGTTGTAAGCATCAATATTTCTAAGTGAAACTGAGGCCAAACCCCACAGATTCACTAGTATACTAGTACACGTCCACCCACCTAGATACCCAGGTTTTCCCCTTGTGCTCAAACAAGTTCAGCAAGTCAAGAAATATACATTGAACATGGAAATATCATTTCCACATCACAAATTCACCAAACAGCCCATATGTATACCACAAAAGTCACAGAAATCCATTTTTCATTCAAAATGATTTTGAAATCCGACTCACACCAAAATAGCCCACAACACATTTCACATTTCTTCAACACTTCCACAAAACCATTAAACAATTTTATAAAACAATTATAAGATATTTCACCTCATATAACAGCCCACACACATGAAAAAAAAAACACTTCTTTCATAATCAAAAATTCAATTTTTCACATCACATTCACACAAAACACTCCACATCACTTTCACATCACTTTCACTCCTCAATATCTCCTTCAAACAATTTAATAAAATATTTCCAAGATGATACATTTTACATAATAACATTTTCACAAATTAAATGGACCTTTTAAAAATATACTCCTACCAAAACAGTTTTTTGATATAGTTTCACCTTTTACACAACTCAATAAACCATTCAAAACTTTCATAAAACAGTTATAAAGAGTGTACCCAAACTTTGCACATAAACCCCATTTCAAAAACCTCTTTTTAAGACAAAATCACACCAAGACCCTACCAAAACAGAATTGGCAGCCCAATAAACATGTAATAATCCACTTTAAAATGTTTTATAATCACCTTGAACAATATCACAAAAGATACCCATGAGAACACACAAATCCATAAAACACTTTCAAAGAGTATAACAAGGTTATACACATAAAACCATTCAAATACACCCCCTTTTTAGGCCCACATGGCACTATATAATTACCAAACCATAATTGGTAGCCCATTTTAACAACTAATACATCACTTCCACATTTTACAAAACTACCACAAGAGATAACACATGAAATACATTTGAAAAATACACACTTCAAGAAAAAATGTAACTTTAATACCAAATGATTTACTATTACTACCAAAAATGATTTTCTCATAATGCACAACACATAAGTAACATGTAAAATTATTTAATCAACCAAACTAACTCATCATTAAATGGTTACCCACGGAATCACCTACCGAAATTGTCGAATCCCTCAAAACATGGTGCGAAACATCAACCGCACCACCCCGACACCACAAGGATGATAAATCCAGCCCTAGACCACAAATTTTCACCAAAAATACCCATTGTTAAACCCTAGGTATGAACCCTAGGTTCTGGACACTTTGGAACATCAATAAAGAAGGATAAAACCCTATGGAAATGGAAGAAGTGGAAGGGGGAACACTCACCTTGAAAAGTCTTGAAGCAATTACCCCGGATTAACCAAATTTTGAAACTCAAAGCAGAAAACCCTGATAGTTAGGCTCGACTTATGAGGAGGAGGTCATTTGGGGACTGAAATGGGGGGAAAAGAGTAAATATTGAAGGAGATATGAAGGAATGAATTTACCTCTTCAAATCTTCCCGATTTTAGAAACCCTTATAAGTTCAGCATTAAATTGCAAGGAATAAGAGCTCCAAAGAGGAGAGATAGAGCTTGGGCGCGCACCTGGGTTCAAGGGGCGCGTTTTAGGCTTGGAATAACCAAAATATCCTTAAAGATGAATATGTTATTAATTAATCAAATTTTATTTTTAAAACTGGAATTGGACTTTCGGTCAGGCCCAATCCCTTAAATAAAAACCAACATAAACCTTGGTTATGGATTTCCAAAGGCACCAAATTTTAATTTTGGTGTTAATATATCAGGGGAGGACATTTAGGAGTTGGAATGAGTAAAAAATATTAAAAAATGAAAAAGTTATAAAAGAAATAAAATTTATTTTTAAATCTAGAATTGGGCTCACGGTTTGACCCAATTCATGAAAACTCACCAATTCTCCATAAAACATTTGGAAACCCCCAAAACAAAGAATTAATGGAAATTAAAATAAAAATAAATTTAAAATAATCTATTTATGTGAAATTTAGCTTTAAACACAATATATCAATGAAATTAAAAATAATAATTCTCATAAAATCTCAGGTTGTTACATTCTACCCCCCTTAAAATGAATTTCGCCCTCGAAATTCGTCGGAGTTATAAATGGTTTACTACTTGAAAGTTTCTTTAATAGAAACCCACATCATAAAAAGGAATACCAAAACTGAACTTTAAAAACTAAATTATGAAATGTAACAGTTACCCAAATTAACTAATCATTGGTTTTTCACATAGAAGAACATAGGTGGAAATATAGATATGGAAGTGAAATATAACCATCAAATTATGATGGAGAGTGGTAGAGAACATGGCTTTGAAAAATCCAACAATCACAAAGCCATAAATTTGTGATGATCTAAGGTACCACTTGATTCATCAGATATGACGGTACTAGGACAACATTTTTGGTTTTCAAGATCATTTCCCTAAAGTTGATGAAATAAAAGAAACACTTACACGATTTTGGTAAAATCTCAATGTTGTCCATAACTTGAATAATTTCCACTTCATATCTTAAAGAAATTAAGTATAATTTGTTATTCGTGAAGTGTTAGCAGATCATGTGATAGAATGATGGGTCATTCCATCTGTTTCAAACAAAAGGTTAGAAAAAGTTATTAAATATACATAAGTCCATCTACGGTGAGGTTAATCGTATATGATTCCAAAAAATGAACTTATACTTTATCTTTCATACCACTTAATAAAATAAAACTAGTTTCTACTAACCAGGGACTTCTTCTAGGCCAGTGGTAGGTGATAAAGGCCTGTCTCACCTCAGTTGTGGGTTCAATTCCCGCATCATTGTCTGACGCGACGGGTTGTCACCCATCTTGTAGGTTATCCTTTTTCTAAAATTACATCATTATGATATTCCATCAATAATATCAAAAAAAATTCTAGCCTTAAACAATACTAACTTGTGTCCAACATAATCCATTCCAATCTTTAGGCTTATCCAAAATACTTCTGCCCAAGCTCATAGTATAAAGAAAACAATTACTATAAATGTCATCTTTCGAGCAGGTGAATACCATCATTTATCCCTGATATATCTTGTTGATCACGTTCCAAACATGCGAATACCTTAATCATATATTCCCTTGAAAAATTAATACCCATTGAACCTTATTGAAAACATGAATACTGTCAAAAGTTAACTCTTTCCACATACCAAAATCCCAAAATTTCTATATACTCAAACCATGATATAACTTTGTCATTATATCAGTCATGAGATCATTTAATTTTTTCATTATCCCTTCATTATGCGCATATCATCTTCTTTCCAAAAAAAATTCAATCACTTTTTCATGGTTACCAGTACCATATAATTATTGTAAACCAATACATAGATATTCCAAAAGTCCACAATACCATAAATGAGATTCCATGATACTATTTTGAAATCCCATTACATAAACACTTAATCATTACACGACATCATTTTCATGCTCAACATCACAAATAGTTATCGCATGAGACTTCCCTTTATCCTTTTCCTTAATAGGTTTCTCACGTTGATCATCATTAACCTGTGGATTAGTGCATTTATTAGCATAATGCCCCATTTCCTTTCACTTGAAGCATTGAAGTGTTGGTGGAGCATTCTTTGTAGTCTTTTCTCTATTCACATCATTAACAACCTTTTTCCCATTACTTCTACTATCAACTACTCGATGACATTCTTTTCCATACTTAAAACATTTTCTAGTACCTTTTAGGCAATCTCCACCATGCTTATTTCCACACTTTGAACATAAATAAACATTCATCTTCTTTTCACCATTGTTCTGAGATTTCTCCATGAACTCCATCTTTCGTTTCTTTTAAAAACCATGAGATGGATATGTAACACCAACTTCCAGTTCTACCTTAATAGCACAACACACAATTTCTTCATAGCTACTGAAGTCTCTTAGAGCTAATGCCCTTCGAAGACTTGGTTTTAATCCACTGAAGAATTGATCAACTTTACTTTCAGGTTGGATGATAAAGCCAGATGCATACCTTGCAAGCCTTGTAAAATTCGCCTTGTATATACCAACAGATTCATCTTCCTTTTTCTTAAGCTCAAGAAACTCCTTTTCCATCTTTCTTCTAATAATACGAGGGAAGTACTTATTGAAAAATAAGTTCTTGAACTCATCCCATTCCATGGATTCAATTTCACCTTGGGGCATTGTATTCTTAATTAGAGTCCACCACTGGTCTGCTTCACCTTCTAAATGGTAAACAGCCAGAATGACTTTTTCATGTTCTGAACAGCAAGTATGGAATATATCTTTTCAATGGTACTTATCCATTGTTCATCAAAAAGTGTATCAGAAGACCCACTGAAAGAAGGTGTACGTTGCCTCATGAAAGACTCAATAGAATATTGTTCCCTTATCTACTCATTTGGAAGTCCAGAATGATTCATAGCTTGTGTAAGTATAGAAATAAGATTTTGTACTCCATCTCCCATAACATTAGTTTGTTCAGGAGGAAAATCATTGCATTGTCCATTACATTGATCAACACGGTTCCTTCGGGTTCCAGCCATCATCTAAAACCCAAAAAGAATAGTGTGAGAGGAAAAAATCATGCTAGGGAAAAAACATAATAAAGGGGGAGTACATTCAATATATAACATCTTAGATTTAATTCTATGATCGTTACTGTAATCTTAGGACTATAACCTATACTTATACTTAACCTTAGATACATCCCTAGAAATACCTTAGAAATATCTATAGGGATCTCACTAATGTTTTCGCATCCTAGTTTCCAAAGGTTGACTAAACCATTCCTCTGATACCAACTGTAGAGACCCAAATCTTGACATACATGGACATTACAATACTTTTGCAGAATAATTATAAAAAAACACTCAAGGACAGTAATAGTTTAGTGTCTTTGGAAACATGGAATATAAACTTCTAATCATGTTGAAAGATCTTCAAAATATCCCATAATGATCTTACCCTTTTTGTTTCCTTGCCTAAAACCTTTCTTTTAATCTTGGGGGAAAATAAAACATAAAAAGGGTGAGCTCAAATTCTCAGTAAGGGTATGCATGGAGAAAATAAAATAAACCATATACATTTGAACTTAAAAACATGAACATAATGTTTAAACATCAAAATCATGAGCAATGACATAAAACATGGCAGTGCGTAAGGCATAGATCACAATGGAACATAAATCATGAGAAAATAGCATGGGAATAAAACATGTAATTGTGGAAAACCATTAACAACATGATATGATTTCCATAGTATCCAAGGCATTTCTACCAAGACCATCTTAGTGGATAAAGTCCCTTTCTGAATCGAGTTCACTCCTCGTTCCAGTCCGGTATCACTGAACTAGATTAACTTTTCATTCCAGCCATGTCTATCTCATAAGATATAAATCTTTACCCAATTAATTGGAGGTAGATATAGGTCCCACACATCTCATAATTAAATCATTCTTCCGTGTGACACAAAATAAACATACATGATTCATAATAACCCAACAAATAAAATGGGTTTCATAAACATCATCCAATCATAACATAATCCATATAAAAAATGGATATAATTTCATAATAAGAAGAACCAAACCATGTAAATAATAGATAAATTATACATGAAACATAAGCATACTAAATAATTTCATCTTATAGGGAAAATAGTTTTGATAAAACACTTGAAATGAATTCTTGAGGAAAATACCCTTTCTTTTTCAAAATCATTTTCTTTTCCCAAAATTCCATGCAATTTTAAAAGAAAATAATTTTGTTGAAAATAATATTGAAATATTGTGGAGTATTATTCATGAAAATTAGGCTTTATGAAATCGTAAAAATCCGTTCATACCGTATAGGTTTAAAAAAACATTCTTCTCGTACTTTTGCCGGAAAAGTAAAAAAAGTACCTCATAACGTAAGAAAAAGAAAGATTCCTTACATACCACGTAGTAAAAGTCAAAAATGGGTAAAAAGAACTTTTAACATACATGAAAACATTTTTTGAAAAGAGGGACATGGATGATAAATATGACCCCAGTAAATACTTACGAATAAACAATCTCGGGTAAAAATGAGATTGGAAAAGTTATCCCTTACCTTAGGTTTGATATGCTTCGTACGTATCCGAAACTTTGGTATAATGATTTAAATAATGTAATTGACTTATTAAAGAATCATATTCATTGTTATGATATCATATATGGTTCACTTATGACTTTATATTATCCATTCTTTTGTAAATTCCATGTTAAAGCAGCATTTTGGGAAAAATCATTTTATTTATCGTACGTGTTTGGACTTATTGTTCTTGATATTATTATTACTTATATCATGATTTACTTACTTCCAAAATTTAAAAAATTATTTATATATCATATATATTCATTATATATATATAATAGATAGATAAATGAAATGAAACACACCGTTCATGGAGACGGTAGGTCGTACGTATGCATGAACGTTGTTTTCCTTTCCTTATTGACTTGAATAGAAGTAATTAGATGACATATATATATATACATAAATCTTGTAGCTTTATTATGTCATATATTCCATTATTATTCAATATATATACTTTTTAATCATTCTTTAATGGTTAACATGGAAAATGAATCTCATCGCATCGTGGAGACGGTAATCCATACGTACGGACGAGCGATAATATCGTTCCCATAATCATTGAATTGAATTGGATTGGATGAAATAATATCTCAGAATTAGTATGATGTTATAATAAATATATATAGTTATTCTTTACACCATTATACCCATCCAAGTAAGGTGGTGGTGGAAAAACATATTACACCACGACGTGGAGACGGTATTCCGTACGTACGCATGCGCGGTGATTTTGTTTTCTGTAGGATGGATAGATGGTGAAATGGGATTATTTTATATTTATAATATCATATTAGTATATTAGTCATACTTATGTTATTACTTTATAATGAAACAACTAAATTATAAGAAGTTGAAGAAGAAAGAAACTTGAAAGAATCGGTAGAAGAGATTATCTCTTCTTCGACGCACCTCTTTTAAGCTTCCTATTAAGGAACTAGAGTTGGTCTTTTGAGAAAAACAAAACCTCCAAAATGTTTCTAGGGAAGTGGAGAAGAGAAATGGATAGGGTTTTTCTGAGCTTGAAGGCTCAATGTGGTGTGAGGAGGAGGGGGAGGAGCTGCCCTTTTATAAGGGATGAGAGGGGCACTTTAGGACAAACTTAGAATATTATTTTATAATAAAGTAATATTCGGTTTATAATGGCCCCAAAGTGACTTATTTCGAAGATAAAGTGGGGACGGGTCGCAATCCTCTAAACCAATAGGTTTTAGACATGTTTAGGTTACTATTTTAACCTTATCATTTATATTTAACTCTAAGTTAAATAATTTAACTTTTACCATGTCTTCTTGTTTTCTTACAATATATGGTTAATAAACTTACTATAAAAAGAAAAAATAACTCCAAGTGGTTCATTATTAATATATATAACCTTATCTAAGTCATTTTTCCAAACATTAGATTTTTAGGAATATAATAACAATTAATAATATAATATTTGTTTTAAAAACTATTTTATGTCAATTTTGACACTATTTGGTAATTGATTTTTGTGAAAATCATAACATAATTATTAGTTCTATAAAAGGTAATTAAATTAATAATAACATGTCATATTAACCTAAAAAATTAGCGTAATTTATAAAAAGTTTCAAATTACATTTATTCGGGTATTTATAACATCAATTATGTTAATATTTCATTAATAAGGTAATTATTGTATCATCATTGTCTCATAAATAAATTAAATTATATAATGTATAAAAAATATAAATAAAATACCATTATGTAGGAAATGTTTTTTTATTTCTAATGAATATTTATAGTCTAATTTATATAATGTATAACCCTATATTAAAAAATTTTAGTTATTAAACTTTGATTTTAACTCTTTTAACTATTCTCTAAATAAAATAATAATAAATGTCCTAATCTAATCCAAGTGGACCTAAAGGGTAATATTTTATTCCTAAGGTTTTTTTTGGTCGAATTAAACTTATCCAATAGAATTAGGATATGTGTTAGGTTAATAATAATATCATTTTTACCCTTAATTACCCTATTTACTTTTAACCGTGGTAAATAAAAGTAAAAAAGTTACTATTCACAAAAAAATATTTTTATCTTATTGAACCAAATTTTACTCCTTGATATTAACCGTGTCTCTTGTATTTTCGAAATTCCACTCACAGAAGTGATAAAATTACGATTTATGTAAATTTTCAAATTCTCCCAAGAGGTGGGTAAAAGACGGTGAAAAGTTCAATAAAATTTTTATATATCTAAATTTATTATAAAATGACTCCAATGAATTACATTGAACTTATATAGGTATTATGTATCAATTTTTACCTAAAATAAATTTAAATAAAATAAATAATTATTTAAATAAAAAGTCTGGTTTTAAATAGTAACCTAGTGTTTTCACTATTCATCAATAATTGAAAGTTTTCAGAAAAATACCAAAAATTCACCCTAGGATAATTTCAATATTACGAATCCAAAAATGAATTCCATTTTGAAAGATAAAATTTATAAAATTTCAAAAAGTGGGTATTACTATTCATAATGGCTAGTTCATAATAATATTATAATAATATCTCATTTAGTGAAACTCGGTATTGTGTACTACACAAGCTATCGAAGAAAGTATTGATTGCGTGTAATGCAAGCCAAGTTAGGGCTATGTGTAGTGAAAGCTCAGTTTGGTGTCATAATCAAAACTTATTTCATTTATACATTAAACAAAATCTATATTTAATATTTCAAACATGAAATTGTGTGTAACACGAGCCAAGAATAGTGTTGTGTATACTGCAAGCTAATACGGTGTTGTGTATAGAACAAGATAATTTTGGTGTAGCATACAGCACAAGACATCAATGAAATTAAAAAGAATAATTCTCATAAAATCTCGGGTTGTTACACCATCGTTGTCCAAAGTAGGTATGACCAACCCCAGGCATCACCATAGGGAATGGGCATCATAATGTTTGTTTACTTATTTTGTATCACCTAATTTATTTATAGTATATCGCATACAATTTTATCCGAATTATTATTTTAGGGACATAATTTTTTGTGTCCTTCTAAATTTTACTAACACTCTGTTGGGGCCTCTATGGATCTTGGGTACCTAAGGAGACACTATAATTAATCACATGGACATATATAAGGAAAGTAACAATGATGTTGATAGTTGGATTAGTATGCTAATTTGGGTATGGATGATGGGATTGAGTTGTAATTGGGACCAATTGGGGATTATATTTAGTTTAGTTTTATTTTTTCCTTTTTTTTCCTTATATATAGTCCTCCCATGGGGGTCATTTCTAACATATATGGAATAAACAATTGTTATTGGCACAATGGTGATTTATTTATTTATTATCACTTTCCCTGTCTTATATTTTATTTTTATTCATATTTTTTATATGTTTTCTATATATTCTTCCATTATAGCGACTCTAATAACGAGTTCAAAGTCTCCCCATGGTAGCCTCAGACATATAGAGATATGTGCCTAAGGTGATGTGGAAACTGCTGATCTGTGCACCAATAAGTGGTCAGTGGAGGCAAGAAATTACAATAGAAACTTAGGGGATGTAAATATTTGAGAAATTTTCACCTATTACTTATTAATGATGAGAGGTAATATAGTGGGAAGTTCATAATGACCCATGTTCCAAAAAATATGATATGATGTTCCTAACGGTCAGGTTAGACAATCATAGCACAACCACAATTGATTTATTGGTTTATGTTGAGGATAAGGTTGTGTATATTTGAATTAGATGGTTAAATATTTACTTCTATATGTGAATTGGGCAAATGGAAATTTTGGGAGGCAATTAATGGATGTTAGTAGAGGAAATGGAGTGGGTTTAGTGGTCTGAGAACCACTAAAACACTAGTGGGAGTCCATTGGAATTCCCATGGTTAACCAGTGATCATATAACCACTAAAATACCATTGAAAGTTTTTTGGGGTATCCACTAGAACTATGGAGCCCACCTGAGTAGTTTTTCCTTAAAAATTTAAATGGTGTAAAACTTTTAGTTTTCTTTTTTCCCTTTAAACCCTCGACCCTACTCACCTCTCCCCCAATTTTTCATTGGTCAAACGACCCCCATGGGCTCTCCATTTTATTCCTTAAAGTTATCTTCAGATATTTGATGATAAATTATGTTTTTAGTGGATTTATTAATGGAGTTTTAGATATGTTTTTTGTAATATTTCATTTTATTTTTTAATATTTTTATCACAATCTTATAAGAGATTGAATGAAAATGGTTTTGAGATGTTTATTTAGTGATTTTAAAGACTCTTATAGTGTTTTTGAAGTATGATTAAATATTAAACAAGAATAAAATAATGGTAAGTGGTCTCAAATCACTGATTTATATTTGATTTATTCTTGAAACATTCTTACCTTTGTTTTTTTTAAATTAATAATAATGATTATTCATATTTTAATGATATAAATGGATGGTTGTTGATCAATTTATTGATATAATTTGTTAAATGTTTTCAATGATAGTTGTTTTTAATTATGTAATAAAAAAACATTCCATATTAATGATATTATATATTACATTAAAATATTTTATACTTGTAGTTTCCTTGTAAGAATTAAACTTTTTTATTTAGTTTCTTTTGATATGTGAGTTGGGTAAACTATGCTGGAGTATTTTCTTTAAACCATATTGTATCAGTGTGTTGAGAACATTATTTTCACATAGTTAGGGGATGAAATGGAAACCTTAGGGGTGAAAATAGTGTTCAACCATCTTGAGTGTTTCTTTTGATCTTATAAGATAAGGGTTATTCTGGAGCCTAAACCATCATGGGGTGTTATTATATAAATAAAGTTCATTTTCTTGTACCCCAACCAATATTATAATGGGAATCATATATTCTAACTTAAACTTGAATGGGATAAAATTCAATGTACCACACTTAATCCATGGTTTTGAGAGAGAATTGGCGGTGATATGGTGGGTGGGATTATGAGGTGGGAGGAAGTGATTCACCATGTAAAACTAAAAAATTTAATATTTACATAACCTTGACACTTGAAAACTACTAAGGTTATTATATGGGTTTATAAAATTTTATAAAATCTTTATTTTTGTTGTAGATCTTTTTGTGAAATTATTTCTAAATTGTTGTCCACTTATTCTTCCTTCTTATTTTAAATGTTTACTAAAAAAATTATATGGCTAACACATTTATTATTTTGAAACTTGCTTTATTAAACAAAATTGGTAATTTAAAGTTTTTTTATTTTAAGTCATTAAGTATGATATGTATATATAGTGGAACCTTGAGCCTATATAGATTTATTTAATAACATTACACAACTTATGACCATATTAGTAGATTATTAATTTCCAATGTTAACCCAAGCATGACTATTTGTGAGCCCTCTTTAGAATCACATTTTTTTATGTACGTGAAGATTGCATTAATATAAATAATTACTATATTTCTTATTTATTTTCTTCCTATTTTTTCTTGTAGGATGTTTATTTCATACCCATGTGGTTCCATTGTAATAATTATAGCATGTTGGATCATTGTATTATTATATACTATTTCCTGGATTAGTATTATTACTTACATGTTATACCATATCCTTGGACCATCTTATTATTTCTTCCATGATTATAATATATGTTGGTTTTTTCATGAATCTATAATCTAATAGTTATATATACAGTCCATAAATATGGTTTATTGTATCAATCATGTTGTTACATTAATGTAATTAGAATTTTTTATATAATTCATGATGTTTCCATGATCATGTTTACTAGTTATTTTATAGTATGATAATATCTTTGATAATAGGCAGGTGTATTTCCTTGATATTATATGTTATTTTTATAGATAGTTTGGACAAGTACTATATATTGGTAAACATGTTGAATTCGTGGAAAGGGTAGTAAATCCCTAACCATGTAGTACCTATTCACTATTTATTATAATGGTCTGTAATATTTCTCTAGGTCATTATACCCATTCCCTTATTATATGGGATGGACTACAAATTACCCAGACTATATAAACCTAATTTTCATACCAAATGTGGGTATCTGCAAACCTAACTACATTGCATACATCTACTCAAATGTGTGGGAACATAAGTGAACATTTGTGATCTATTTATAGGAACTCTTATTTCCTCTCATAGGGGATCACCCTGGATGATCTTCTCAAATCCCTAGATTAGGATCAAAGTAAGTATTTTGGGTAAAGAACCTCCTATAATAGGGAGTTATAGGGTGTATCTAATGATGATATATGAGCTTATTACTCTTGATCTATTACTATAATTTGATTTATGATTACAAACACTATTTGATCATATATATATAAGCAATTGTGTATAAATGTTTGGGCATATTCTTGTTACATCACTATTATGATGAGATGCCATTAGGGGTTCTCTACTGATTATTTTATTATCACTCCCAACATGGACTCCTTGGTGGAAATGAAACCCCTATTATTTCATTTTACGTACTACAAGAACTATAGTAGTTAAAATATGTCTATGGAATATTCATTATTTTAACTCATAGAGGTCGTATTAGTGATCACTTTAGAGTTAGAGATATTAGAGGGATTTTAGGGGATTTTTTTAGCTCATTATCGGGGCTTCTTATGGTTTCATAAATCCTAGTCCATATTTTTCTTTCACATTTAATAGAGAATGGATTTTATGAGTTGTAATGGAGTTTTCTTAGAATTGGATAAATTTATTTAGTGAGTTGTTGAATAATTTTTTCCTTTTTTTTGAATATATTTTTTATATTATTTAACAGGTGTATGACTCAAGGATGGGTCATTCCAGATTTATGATAGAATCCATGATGACTTTAAATCATAAATAAGTGGGTAATTCATTCCCCTAACATTGAAATGAGACCTATAGTGCTATTCATCATCCCTTGGGGATTAAGGATCACTCATATGGTAGCAACACAGTGATTTGGGTGCAATATGGGTATTTGGGTCAACGATGATACAAAGTTGTATTTTAGTGATATTTTATGGTTATATAGGATATTTAATTATGAGGTTTAAATAGAAGTTATGACCATCAAGATTTGATAAGTAAATCATAAAAAAAACACCATGAACCTTATTATAGTCGAAGTTCATATTATCATGGGAGAATCTAGGAATTTAATATGCATAAAATGTTCAGGTGAGGATATTTATTTTTCATTAGACATGATAAAATATAATTAAATATGATTATATAGGAATAAACCAGGTTTCAACCTCTATTTTGGTCCATGCAACATGTTAGGCATCGATGGGTTATCATGGATTTGATATCATTCCATATTTCATACCTTATTATATTTGTTACATTTTAATTGAAACCAAATGAGGTTTGTATTAAATAAAACATCTATAATATATATATATATATATTTAATATATATATATATGTTGGATAGGTTAATATGAACCAAAAAGTGTTTCCTTTGATTCATATAGACGTGCTTTTTTTAGTCACAAATCCCTCTTGTTTAATGTTTTACATATAAAATCATACTTTTTATGATAATATTTTGACTACTAATCAAGTACCATGTTTTCAATTTATATTTTGAATATTGAGTATTTTATATGTTTTATTTTTATATTTTATCACTGAGGATGATACTTAATCTCTTCTTAGTAATGTTATTTAATCATGTAATTTATTCTTTCTCTATTTAATAAACTACTACTAAAAATGTTATTTATTTTTATACTTTATTATATTTATAATAAATATATATCATGACAGTGAGAATATTTTTTATTCCACATGTATAGATGTACTTTAAAACTTTTTTGAAAATGAATCAGTTAAACATGCTAGATACTTCTTTGCTAATATTCACGAGGAACTCGTTTTATCTTATATGTGTAAATTTTATGAGTTCATTAATTTTATTAAATAAAGGAAATAATATTAAAATATTATATTTTAAATGTTTAGTAAGTTATTTAATCCAAATACTTTTTAAATGGTGGTATCTTTTGGGATTGGGGTAATTTTTCCTTTTAAAAAAAATTCATGTTAACCTATATTGGAAAAAATATGGTGTTTTAGAATTAGAATTTATGTTTTAAATTTTTAAAATGGAAATGACCTTCATGAAAATGGTTTTAAGTTTATTTATTTTTTAAATTAGATAATTTTTTTTTAAATATAATGGTAAATTTATTTTGAAATATATTTATTCTTCAGTTTCCCAATGAAATTAAAATTTAAAAAATATATGATTTATAAAAATATATTTTGAAATTCGTGAGATCTTTTATGTAAAGATAATATGGGTTATGTTATATCATAAAATTAAGTTTTATAACGGACTTTTTTATATAAATTGTGGTATATTAAAATTTTGGTATGAGGTTCTGAAAATGAATAATTTTTTATAAACTTTTTGAAAAACAATTAATTTGATTAATTGAAATTAAATGGTAAGAAAAGAATAAGAAAACTGAGTAGAATTATATGGTGGGGAGTACCTTATTTTTTTTATTGGTTGATGTTATTTATAGTATTATAAGGTATTTCATATATCCTTTTATTAGAATCTAATAATGGATAATCTATTTCTTGGGATTTAGTAATCTTTCATCAGAAGCATAATAATGAATTCTAGTATGTTTAAGGGTATTAGTTTTTTTGTATTTTAGTTATAATAATTTGGTGGTTTAATGGTTAATGATATGAAACATTGTGGATTTTGTAAATTTGGGTTATATTTGGGAATTTTTAATTAAAAATGAGCGGGTTGATTTGAGATATGATTTGAGGTGCATTTTGGGTTGTGTATATGTGATATGATGCTGATTTGGGGATTTAGACATAGGAGTTGGTTAGTTTTGATAATTTGGGACGGATTTAAGAATTAAGTATCAAAAATTTTATGGATTTTTTAGAGTAGTTATTAGATAATTATGGGTTATAAGTATTTGATAAAGTTTCATATAGGACTTCTCAAGGATGTGAAGTCATATGGTGGGGAGGTTATAATGAGCCATATTCAAAATATAGTGATTTTAGTTTCTAAGAATGAGTTTCATAAGGTAATAGAATGATAACCTTTGAATTTTTTGTTTAGGTTTAGGATGACTTTATTTTTCATTAATTTGGAGGGTTTAAAATGGTCTTTTGGTGGTGGTTTAGGTATAATGAATGTTTGGGAGGTAATTAATAGACATTGGAAAATGGAATATGGAGTGGGTTTAATTGTCTGGGAACCACTAAAATTCTAATTGGGGTCCACCATAATTATGGTGCCTTACCAATGGCTATATATTCATTGGAATACCATCAAAGGTTTGGTGGGGGTATTGGAACTCTAGTGTCAACTTGGTGGTTTTTCATTAAAATTTTACATAAGGAAAAACTAGTAATTTTCTTTTTTCACTTTAAACCCTTAATACTTCTCACCTATTACCTCATTATTCATTTTCTAAATTCCCCTCATGGTCCATCCTCTTTCTACCTTTAATCTCACTTTACCACTTTCAAGATAAATCATGGATTGGGTGAATTTATTCATGTCTAGGTCCTAGATAACTTACTGCAGCATTATCATTTATTTTTCCCTTGACTATTTTATTTTCCTATTACTATAAATGGATTATATACTTTATGATTTCACCAATTTAAGGATGAAATCCATTCAAACACAATGATCTTTTTTGGGTTAAAGATGTCCCAAGTGAGTGATTTATAACATATTTCCCACTTTTTTTATAAGATTAAATTATGTAGTGATTTATTTCAGATTTTATTTATTTTAGACCTTTATTTAGGATTTATTAAATTTATATTATTTGGGTATTTCCATGGTAATAATCATAGATTAATTATTGTATAGTTTTTACATGATTTTAGATAGTTTTTTTCGAGTTTTTAATATGGTTTTTTAGTATTATTTATGATTGAATGAAAATAGTTATGAGATGTTTAGTTGGTGAATATATTGATTGTTATGGTGTTTTCTAAATATAAGTAGATATTCAATAAGTATAATTTAATGTTAACTAGTCTTAACACATCGAGTGATTCTTGGGTTATGCCTACAACATGCTTGTCATCAATTATTTCTAGATTAATAAACAATATCATTTATATTTTGATGTTATAAATTAATGTTTTTCTATCATGATTTTAAATAAATGAGTTAAATTTTTTCAATGATATTTTTTTAACATTATATAATGAAAACACATTCACCATTAATGATATTATAAATTTCATTAAACTTCTTTTACATGTGGTTTCCTTGAAATATCAAAGTATTCACTTAGTTTTAACTGATATATGATTTGTAAAATATGTGTTAGAGATTTTTCATTAAACCTTATTTTCTCATATATCAGGCACATTATTTATTCCTAGATTGGGATGAAATAGAAACCTTTGGGTGCTAATTATCCTAAACCATCTTGATAGTAGTTTGTGAGCTGATGAGATAAGGTGATTTCCTTAGCCTAATCTATCATGGGGTGTCGTTATATAATTAATTTGAACCTATATATACCCCAACCCTCACCAATTCTCACTTAAAGCCAATTGATCTTCAATTCAACAAACTGAACTTAACCCATTGTTAAGAGTGTGAATAATAGACCAAAAATTAAACAACACATAAATATTAGTTTAATAAAAATTATTGTAATTTATAACATTTCTATGATCTTTTAGTTTTATAGTTTTAGAGAATTAAGAAAACCATTACATAAAAAAGTTTACACTTCCACGTGATATATATTATTTCCATAAAATATTCTCTTATGTTTACACTCATATTTCATTTATGACACTTATTCTTTATTCAATATGTTTCACCATTTAAAATGATATAGATCCTATACACACATAGGCCCTATGAAAAATATTATATAATATGGGTTGAAAAAATAATATTAGTAAGGGATATAAATAAATGTAAAATAATTACTCCTTTAAAAAACATGAAAATCCATAATGATGTTTTCCTTTTTAAAAAATAAACTTTGTGGTAAAAGAATAATTTACTTACTCATGAAATAAATATTCTTTACAAAAGTTTTTTATAAAAAAAAATTATTAATCATAAATAAAAAACCATAACTATGATAGTTTCTTGATAAAACATGAATACTGGTGAAAAATTTCCCTTGAAAAACAAACCTTTCGTTATTAAACAGTCAAAACCTTTCTCTTATTTATAAAAATGTTTTCTTACCTCATGAAATAAAAATATTTCCATTACAAATCATAGAATTCAAATAAAAAACATAAACTCATATTTGTACATTATCCCTAAAAGAACCCTTACAAATGGAATAACCTACCCGATAAATTCAAGTATGTATCCTCTGGAGAACATATTATTACTCAGTGAATTGACGGGGTATATCAGACCCACATAACATCATACATAATTTCAAAGTACCATAACATGAATAAAATGCATAAAATAAATAATTTACATCATAAAATAAAAAAATGGCATTTCAAACTATAAGAAAAATCACTTTCTATTATATCATAAAAATAAGAAGAAATGTCCAATTCTTTTCAAAAAGTTTTAAATTATAAGAAATCATAGAATGAGAATAGTATATTCTTTAAAAAAAAAAAATTTTAGATAAATATAGATAATTAATCATGGATATTATTCTAATAAAATACATTCTTATGGTAGATGATAAAAAATATCACTTTTATAAATAAAGTCAAAAGTAACTCTTATGAAAAGCATTGAAAATGTTAATTTAAAAAAATTACAGAAATTTAAAAATATTCAAAAAATGAACTTCAGAAATATTTTAAGTATAAATAATAATAATATTGAATTTTTTTAAAAAAGGACATGGAGGGAAAATATTGTAAAGGAATACTTTAAAACGTCTAGAAAGATGGTTTTAATGAAAAATAACTTACCTCGAGTCCTCAATGACAACATTTTTCTTTTAATTTCATAGAAAATTTAATTATATTAATTATTTAATTTATTAATAAAGTTTAATTTTAATTATATTATAATTATTCTTTTTATTCCACCAATTATCATGTTCTATAGATTTACTAAATCAGTTAAGTTCATGTCAATCATTTTAGGGTCACTTGTTTTAAAACAGCCTCGGTGTGTTGATCGAGGTAAAAAGTGTGTCATAAAATGGTTTCATAATCTTCAAAAAATATTAATCATGTCATAAAAATCTTATTTATTTATTAAATACACTTTTATAACCGTACATATAAGAAGGGGATGAAAATTGAAACAGGTCATTCATGGAGATGGTAGTCTGCATGTACATATGAGGGATGTTTCCATTATCCAAGGAATGGTAATAAATAAAATTTAATAATAATTTATTTTTAAAACCATAATTATTTGATAAATATCATATATATTTATATATTAAATTCATCTATATAACTATTCATGTGAGGCATTGGTGAAAAATGATATACATCACTTCGTGGGGGTGGTAGTCTACACGTACGCATGAGCAACATTAGGATTTTACATTAGATGGAAAGGAAGTATAAAATAGGTGTTTCTAAATGTAATAAAATTTAAGTCTTATAATGATATTGATGTTAGTATATTATTATGGTTACAACATATTTTAGAAAGGTTGAAGATGAAATAAACTTAAAAGATCATGGTCAGAACATATACATATTCCTTGGATAATGTACTTTAAAGAACACCGAAAGGATTCCTTGATTAGTATTTTGGGATTACTGGAAGATCTATGACATATATAAGTATGTTGTGAAGTATTTATTTAGGTTTTTTTATAACTAAAGATCTAAAGTTTTGAATATAAGTGAGGATATGATACGTCTTTTTATAGGTGGGAGTTTTTGCACACTTTAAAATACTCTTGACTTTAAAAAATATAAATGTATTTATAAAAGGAAGGTAGCACAAAATGGAAAAGAAATTATATTATAGGAAAGTTTTGGGTTTAAATAAACACCTAAAATAAAATTAACGAAATATTTAGTGTTATTTGAAGTTTTATCCCTTAGTTTAACCCCCTCTTTAACCCTTTTAACTCATATAGTGGTGACAAACATTTAATTTGGTAAACTAATTGTTGTGACAAAAAAAGAAATGTAACCTATTAAATAATTTGAATATTATGGTCAAAATTATGAATCCATTTTATAAGATTAAATTTCTCAAGGTGGTAAAATTTACTTTTAATATAAGTACGCTAAATAAAAAAATAGTTTTTTAGAAAAATCCATTTCAATCATAAAAATGATTTTATAGAAAAATAAATTATATAATTAATCCCTGAGGAATTTATTAATTTATAAGAAAATTTAGGGTTATTTTACTTTAAAACCAATTCAAAACCAAAAATTTACCTTATGAATAGTTAAACAAAGGAAGAGTTTTGGTATTTTTGAATACAATATTTTTCATTATTCACATAAAATTGAACTATTTCTGAAAAATACAAAAAACCCTATGATAATTTTGAAATTATAATATCTAAAATTAACTCCATTTCATCAAAGTAAAATTAAAAAAATTTAGAATTTAACTTTTAAATAAATCCATATAACTCATTGAAAACAACTAAATTAGAATAAAACACTTTTTTCAATTAAAAAATTAATTCATATTATTATAGTGAATATGGATCTATAAAATCTAATCATTAATATTAATTAGACATTAAATTTATTTATTATTAACATTACATAAGTTTTCAAATTCTTCCACATTAAATAAATTACATCTATTCAATTTTATTCATTGCTAAATATGTGAGGATTTTCTATCTCATAGCCTTTTAAAATTCCCATGTTACTTCTTAAATCATATGGTTATTCTAAAAACTTTAAACATGTGATATAATTTATTCTATAACAAAAACTCTCTATGATCATGAATTTGAACTAGATTTTTCTCATAATAAATATTCATCTCCAACTAAACAACTTTAGGGATCAAAACATGAGATGCATTAGGTATATATTTTCTAAACAACGAAACATGAAACAAGTCATATGGAACAAAATGCATCACACATTTACATGGGTATATTTTAAGAAAGAAATGATCTTTTTCCTTAAAAAATATATTTTTACTATGATTATCTAGATAAATCTTATGCCTACTTTGATATGTACTCATATGGAACTAAATTATATTTACCTTTTCAACTATTTGTTCTACCAATTATAGTCCCAAATACATTATCTCTTTAACTTCGTTTCAAAATGATGGAGTATGACACTTGTCTCCATATAATCCCTAAAAATATTTATCTATGTATTGGAATAAAAATAGTTATTTTAAAAAAAGTATACTATTGAAATATGTTGATCCCAAATTCCCTAATAATCCAACGAGATATATCATATCATGTCCACTAAAGTCTTAAATGTTTTCTCCCTCTATCCATTGGATTGATGGTGAAAATTTATACTGAAACTTTACCCAGTACCCAATGACGTATGAATTCCTTTCAAAATATTGAATGTAAATCTGGGATCAAAATCAGATACAATAGAGAGAGGGAAATTATTTAACCTGACTATCTCATTAAGATATAGTCCATCAAGATGATCTAAATACATAGTATCTCAAAAAAGAAAAAATTGAACATATTTATTCAAATGATCAATAATAACCCAAATCGCATTATTACCTTGAGATCACTTTGGTAAACCTACCACAAAGTCTGTGGATACATTCTCGCATTTCCATTCAGGAATTGGAAATGGTTGAATCATCCCCTAGGGTAGTTTTTATCGAGCTTCAACCTATAGAAAAGTAAAACATTTCATGGTAAAATAAAAAATATCTTTCTTTATTCCTTCTCATTAATAATATTATTTAATGTATCTATACATCTTGATTCTACCAAGATGAAAAAAAATCTAGATATTTGTGAGATTCATTCAATAATTCATTTTCAACTGATAATAACTTGGTATAAAAAGACTCTATCCAAATCTTATGACACATTATTTATCAATATTAAACACAGGAAACTATCCTTTATTAACCAATTATACCTTTATTTTAAAATAAATTATCTTCTTTTTGAGCCTTTGTAATTATTTCTAACAAGGTTTATTTCACCGATACCTAATACAATAGAGAAGGGGTTTCTGCATGCACAATTTTTAGGCTAATCTCTATAAAATTAGTAATTATTGGATCACGTTCCAATAATATCATGGTCAATTTTTCATTATAATTTTGAATCAATGAATTTTATACCATTTTATATTTAAATGGATGATTGTGAATTGTGGAATCATAATCTATTACCAATTTCAACCATCTTCTTGGCCTCATGTTCATCACTTTTTATTGAAAATATATTTCAAACTTTTATGATTTGTATATATATTACATTACCCCCATATACAATATGACTTTAAAATTTTAAAGTAAAAAACTACTAAAATAATAATAAGATCATGTATTTGATAATTCCTTTCATTTGGTTTCAATTGATGTTATGTGTATCCAATTATTTGATCATCATTCATCAAAATACAATCAAGACCCTTCAATTAAGCATCATTATAAATAATAAAAATCACTATTTATTTGTGTTAAGGAGAAAACTACCACAATAAACAATATTCTTCTTAATTCTTGAATTATTCATCACATTACCTTGACTAAATGAATCTAACTTTATTTTGAGTTAACTTGGTTAGTGGGTTGCCTAATAGATCAAATTTCTCAACAAACCAACTAAAATAACATATTAATCCATGAAAACTATAAATATTAATGAAATTGGTAGGTCTTGTCCATTTTTTCACCACTTTTTCCTTAGAATTATTAACTATAATGTCATATTTAGTTTTAATATGTCCAAGAAAAGAAATATACTGCAACTAAAATTCGCATTTACTAAATTTTCCAAAAAAATATTTTATTTCAAGGTCTGAAGAATAATATTTATATGTTTCAAATGATACTCATAAATTTTGGAATATAATAAAATATCATAAATAAACACTACCAAAAAATTATCTAAATACTCAAGAAAAAATCTATTTATTAAATCCATAAAAATGAAGATGCATTATCCACCCAATGGGAATAACAACAATCCCATAATGGTCATACCAAGTCTTAAATTATGTCCTCATAATTTATTACACCTTGAACTTTATCTAGTGATAACTAGACCTTATTAAAATTCCAAAAATATAATGACCATCCTAGATCTGATAAAAAAATCAACAATAAAAAAAAATTATAGTTTTTACTTACAGTAATGTTATTTAGTGATCTTTGATCAATGGAAATCTATATAGAACCATATTTCTTCTTAAAAAATAAGAGAATCCTAAGGTGAAGTTATATGTTATATGAAACCTATGACATCTATGGCTCAATCCACTCATAAGAAACTTGACCTAGTGTCCCCATGGCCTCAAGCTCCCCTCCTCATATGGAAGATGTTACCGACTTGCAACGAGGGTCTATGATAGTACAGTGGGATGATTATACCCTCTTTCTCAGAATAGAGTACAAATGTTATAAATATAAATTAAGGATAAACAATTGAATAAATAATAACCAAAATTGAAAATTATTTAAATCATCCAAATTATAATAATAAATATAATTAATACATTGGATGAGATACAAAATGATGATATCATGATGTTATACAAAAAGGGGATTAAGGGGAAAATGAATATATCCATACAATAATGCATACTACAAACAAATTTACAAAATTACACGCTAATATAATCACTATAACTAGATCCATCCACTTCTCTCATAATCCATCCTAGAATAGAAAATCAAGCATCCCTAATTGGGTTTTTCCCCTTATCCCTACCTGCATCCAAGAAGACTTTCTGGGTACCAAATGGTGGCCCAAATAAGGTGTGAATAAAACTCAGTAGGAAATCACTAATGGTATGGAATAATTTCCAGTTCTTGAATATAAAATGATTTAATGTGTAGGTAATAATAATAAAATAAGTAAATTAAATACATAATACCCAAGTTGGTTTGGGTTCCACCATGGGACACCCATATGATACTACCTAATTCAGACTAATTTAGAATGACTCTAAGATATTTCAATCTTATAATATAATCTCAGGACCCAAGGAAATGACCAAGTCATCCCTACATAATGATAATCAAATAATAGATCAAAAAATCTCCAGGCATTTAAACTTAGTAGTCAAAGGTGAACCAAGGAATTCATGTCTCTAATGCATTGATTGAATCTAATTGTGTTATTTGACTTGGTGGACATGTCATTGAATCAGTTGGTATCTTGATACCATCTAAGTAATTCCACATAGGTAATCTATTTATCACTCTAGGCGTATTATAAACCCAATAAACTTTGATCCCATCCAATGTATTCCATATAGAAATACAGGTATCACCCAAGGCATGGGATAATTAAATTTTTCATTTAAGCCCATCCAAGGTATTCCTTGTAGGAATATATATATCACCCATGGTATAATATAAATCCATATTTCAGGTGATCCCATCCTTGTTATTCCATATAGGAATATAAGTATCACCCAAAATGTAATATAATTGCATTTATAATTCACAAAATTTTATATTCTTGATGAGTTTATCTAAGGCATTCTGAATCAGAACACAAGTATCACTCAGGGCATCATATAAAAAATTCTTATGGGATAGTAGACTATACAAACCATTTATAAATTAAATTAATTTAAATTTTCTGTATTGTTTATAAGGTATAGCTTAAGTATATGGTAAGAAGAAACCAAGGGGAAAAGGTGAAATTGTCTTACCATTCACCTTGAGTTTTATTATTTTAAAATATCAATTTTATAGGAAACAAAAAAAACATTAATGAGGTTAAATTGCATAAATAAAAAATATAGTCATGAAATTTAATAAACACACTTAAGGGGTTGTTTTATCCTTATAAGTAGAATGTAACAGGTAAGGAATATGATCCAAAAACCTTAATGGGTGGTTTGAGTTGAGGTAGACAACCTCCCACAATGAAATTTAGGATAAATAGACTAAATAACTCAATATGTTAGTAGTTTATTTGATTAATTTCACATTTAATAAGAGGATTGTGAAAATTACAATATGCAGCACAATGGCGCATAATATAGACAACTATACTTTTATCAAAAGGTACTAAATGCCTTAAATGGGTAGAAGACTCATCATCCAGTATCAACCTCATATTTGGGTTTAAATGAGAGAAATAAAATAAAATAGACAAAATAATTTAAATAGGGTATATAAGGGAGAATGTTTATAACTTGAATAATGTAATATAAGTATAGAAAATAATCAATAGGGGTGATAGACTTACCGATAATGATTCAACGCAACCAATGACATTCAATTCGGAGCTCGAAAAGTGGAGGTATCTCAAATTCTATAGGAGTGGGAGAGTAGAGATCTCATATGTGTGGATTTCTATTTCTTATAAGTAGGATACTATAAATTATATTTTAGTGGAAGGATGGAAAACACTAGAATTTATCCCTTTTTTAAGGGGTGTATGGTTTCATCTTACGGTAAGAATAACCATGCACCAATCATTTGCACCCATTTTCTATATAGTTCACTACCTAACACACCAAGTTTCATATGTATACAAACTATTCATATCCCATGTAAATATAGTATCCAAAATCTCCACCCCCTCGAATGGTTAGGTGTATATTTAGATAAACCATGTGCACACTTTACGATTCACACTTGAAATAAATTGTTGGTTTTTCACGGCCATGCAGCCCATGTCACATGGTTAAAATAACCCTAATACTCCTATCTTGGAAAAATAGTTTGAGTTTCATGGTTAGTAATCCACAAAAATCTTGAGGATCCCATCCTCTTTCTTTGATAAAATAATATTTGAACCCCATGGTGAATTATTGGGTCATATAAACCCAGTGTATTCTAGGTACTCTAATTGTCTCTTAAGTTTTCGAAGGTTAGTGGGAGCCATCCATTAAGGAGGAATAGATACTAGTGATGTTCCTAGAACAAGATCAATGGTTAAATCTACCTCTCTCTCGGGAGGTAGATCAGAAAACTCTTCAGGGAAGACATCCCTAAAAAATACACCACTATAGGGAAATCTATCTAATGTATTCCCTGATCATTTAGAAAAATGCTTGGAATTTGGGAAGACACTCTCACTAGCCCATTATGATAAGGTCCTTCTCAACTAGAATGGACATATCATTCACCATTATGAACATATCTATCACTCTAACGGGATATAAAATACATCCTATGATAATAATAAAACAATATGGTAATGATAAGGAACCAACCAGCACATCCCAAGAATGACGTCGAAGCCTGCCATCTCAAAAAAAGAGTTCCATAAGAAATGGTAAGCACTAATCTCAATGGATAACTCCTGAAATTTGAGTACACTCTCTAATATTACTCCCAATGAATTATTAAGAGTCATAACTACACAAAACTACTAAATTTCAAACCCAATACTTTAATTAATAGCCACATATATAAAAAAATGTGAAGTGCCTATGTCAAATAAGGTAATAACTAAATATGAGGATACTAAAATAATACCTCTATAGAAGTCTCAGCACTCTAGCCCTTAGTTTTAGTTTGTAATTCATGTAACTATTCAGATCTAGGTTCTTAAACTACAACCTGACCTCCATGAATAGGTTTGTTATGCTATCACTTCATATCATATGTTTGGATTCCTCAACCCTAACCACTTCCTCAGCCTGTATAGAAGTGGTACTCCAGTTCCTAGTCTAGTATAGAGATATTGATCCTACTAAAGAAAGTGGATCTAGTTTAAATCCTCTTCCACTAGATACAAGTAGAAATTTATGACAAAATCTCTGACAATGGTCCATTATGACATAAGATTGGTGATTTACTAGGTCTCTATAACATTGAGGATTCACATGAGATTTTCATTCACACTGATGGAATATCACATAACTACTAGGGTATATACTGTATGTGCTAGTACCCTAATGGGAAACCACTATGTGAAATTTCCTTACACTAGACGACGCACTACCTTTCCTAGAAGCTAAACCACCACATCTTATACCTTTAGCTTCTCTCAGGTTATGCTCGAAGATGAGGGTATGGTCCACTATCTCTAAGATGGTAATCAAATAAAATTTTTTTACCTAAGATCATATGTATTTCCTAAGACCATCCTAAAATCACATAAATATAGACAAATCATCACCATAAAGAGTAAGAATGAAACTTTGGAGCTCTATAAAACGAATTGAGTGGTCTATAACGGATAGAGTACCTTACTCCATACACATAACTTCTCTAGCTCATTGGATCTCAAAATATCTGGGTAGAAGGAATCATAAAAACTAGTCTATAAGTCCCTCTATACTATACCCTAATGTTGATCTTCCTAGGTCAAAATTTCTCACTATCTATTTATAGATCTGTGAAGCATGTACACTATAAGTTTCACTCTCTATTTTGGATGTGTTTTTAGGTGCTCAAAGATGGAAAATATATCCTCTATACATGAATCAAAAGCTTCAGGGCCATCATCCCATGAGAAATTAGGTGTATGTTGCTGCTAGAATTCCTTAGTTGGATCTGACATAGTTGGTTCAATCTATAGAACTCCTTACATAGACTATACTAACCATAGAAAACCCTCTCTAATATGATCATTAGTACCCAATATAGGTATAACAAGAGGTTTTTTAGGAGGTTCTACTTAAGGTAACACAAGTGGTTCAGGTCCCACCACCTATAAAGCATGGTCATCACCGCCTTCCTATCACTCTACCAAAGGACTTCATGGATACATATATCTAAAATTTCATGAACACTCCTAAAATGATATTCAACAACTAAAATATTACTAATACGAATCAAGACACCCCTAATCTTGTCTACAAGATAACAAAATAAAATATATTTACTTATGGAAACAAGATAGGATAAGGTATCACTACTCAAGAAACACTAACCCAACTACCCACAACAAAGGCCCAGGTATTGGTATGATTCCATGTTTCAATCATAGGGGTACTATTATATAGGGGGTCAATTGCATGTTATAGAGGAAAATTACCCTTTTTTCTAATTATCATTCCCATTTAATCGTAACCAATTCAATTATGAGTCAAAATTCATGAAATTTTATAATAATACAATTGTTTAGTTAGATGAGTCACATTCCCAAGTTATGAACACCTAATATATATAAGTTAAAATTGACATTTCATGTAATTACAACAATAATTTTTACAAATGGTCTTAGGGTGTAAGAATTCATATATGATTACTTGATTATATAGATAACCATTCCCAATTTGTAGAGGCACAAACTCTACAATCTATAATTGGAATCCATTTAATAATAATCAACTAATGTTTTAGCTCTTGTAACCTTAGTTACATAGCTCAATTATGTGATAATTGGTTAGTTATGGTTCTACCAACAAACTATACTAATAAACAACATTTAGGTTGGGGAAGACACTTTTGAATAACCAATTTATTCCCCATTTCCTATAAGAAATGTTAGTACACTCACCAACATAGCAATCAAGTCACTACAACATGTTACAGGAAATGTGCGCAATAAAATAAATGTTTAATTGTATATTCATGGAATAGAAATCCTTGGGTTCCTATAATTATGCATGGGACAATACTTTCTTTCAATAGTAGGCTAACGATAAAAATATATAATCACAACAAAAATTATAAATAATTTGAATCACCCAATGGTGAAAATAGTACAACTCTAACAGGAGAATATCCAAACATTAAGTCCCATCCTTGGAAACTTGGATTTTTTCTCATACCTGGGTTAACTACTCCTAGGAACAGGATCATTATCATATTATGAAACATCCTAGTCTCTTTTTTACCAATGATAAATAGTAAGGAAATGAAAATAAACCTTTGATAATATTTTGTGATGTCCCAAACTTGATCCACTCATAACTGACCCAACCCAGTGGCCACATGTCCTCAACCATGCCTCCCCATACTCTGGAGGATACCGACTAGTATCATGGTTCTATGATGGTATGGTGTGGAGACTATACCCTCTTTCTCAAAGTGTACTTAAGTAGTAATAAAGATTAGTAAAAGATAAGAAATGTAATAAAGAATAATATAAATTTGGTAGAATTAAAATTATCTAGGTGATAATAACAGATCAAATAAATAAGTTGGATGAGATACAAAATGATGATGTTGTGATGATATAAAAAAGGGGAGTAAAGGGAATAGGACATCAGGGATACAATAATACTTTCTATACAAAAAATATACAATATGACCATATGCTACACTCCAATAAAATCATGATCACTAGCTTGGACCTCTACTATCATACTCTAACCTAGTATAGAAAATCAAGTATACATGGCTAGAATATTCCCATTGTCCCTACCTATATCCTAGAAGTCTGTCCAGGTACCAAATAGTGTCCCAAATAGGGTGTCAGTAAAACTCATTATCCCACCACCAATGGTGTTTAACATTATCCAATACATGAATAAACAATGAATTAGTGTGCAATAAAAAATATATATAATACCCATTCTGGTTTGGGTACCCCATGGGACACCCATCCAATACTACATGCTTCAGACTAATGTGAATTTTTACTAAGAAATTTTAATCTTATTATATAGGCTCGGTAGTTGAGGTACATATCTAAGCTGTCCTCAACCGATCACTCAAGAGTTGTCTGGCCTTACACTTGGAGTAGCAGATGTTGTGAGCTTCCAATTCCCAGAAGTAGTGGTGGAGTACGAGGATTTCTTTCCAGAAGATATTCCAGAATTGCCTCCCCATCAATAGATCTAATTCTACATTGACTAA
The DNA here is from genome assembly GCA_963277665.1 of Viscum album. Lineage (NCBI taxonomy): Eukaryota > Viridiplantae > Streptophyta > Magnoliopsida > Santalales > Viscaceae > Viscum > Viscum album. Next base: position 1,541,539,901 of record OY728153.1, on the reverse strand, counting down.
CACCTCAGGATGGCACCAATATCCACACCAGCATATCAGATAGCTCCCATAGATTTGTGCAAGATGAGGGTGTAGCTAGATGAATTGTAGAGGAAGGGATTCATGAGACCTAGTGTTTCACCCTGGGCAACCCCAATTTTTTTTCCCAAAAAGGTATATGGGAGCTTGAGGCGGTGCATAGAATACTGGTACTTGGACTAGGTGATGGTGAAGAACAATTATCCACTACCAAGGATCGATGATCTCTTTGATTAGTTGATAGGGGAACGACGGTTCTTGAAGGTTAGCCTTCGATCAAGCTATTACTAGTTGTGAGTACAGGATGAGGATAGACCGAATACAGCCTTCAGATGCTGCAATGGTCACTATGAGTACTTGGTGATTCCCTTCAGTGTGAATAATTCCCCCACATTGTTCATGAAACTCATGAACCAGATCTTACATCCATATTTAAATTAGTTCATTGTAGTCTTCATCGATGATATCCTTGTGTAATCTACATCTAAGAGGAGCATGAGAGACACTTGTAGATGGTTCTGGATGTACTCGGAGAGCACCAGCTCTATGGGAAGCTCTCAATGTTCCAGTTTTGGATTCAGGAGGTCCACTTTTTAGGGAATGTTATCTCAGCCGATGGAGTGTCATTGGACCAATCCAAGATGGAGGTAGTGTTAGCATGGGATCCATCTAGGACCGTGACAGAGGTGTAGAGTTTCCATGGTATAGGAGGATATTACCCGAGATTCATTCCTGATTTATCCCGGATATCATCACTGATGATATCTATGACCTGAAAGAGGTAGCCCTTATTATGTATAGAGAAGTGCCAGTGGGATTTCCAGTAGTTGAAGTAGTGTTTTATGAGTGCCCTGATCTTTAGATTTTTGGAGGAGGGTGTTGAGTATGTAGCTTTCTATGATGCATTAGTAACTGGTCTTGGCTATGTTTTGATGTAGAGACATGCAGTGATTTCTTATAGTTCATGCCAGATAATATTTTTGGAGAATAACTATACGACCCATTATCTTGAGTTGGAAGCACTAGTATTCACGTTGAATATTTGGCAGCACTACCTAATGGGAAAGTGGTTTATCGTCTATTATGACCATAAGATCCTCAAGTAAAAATTCTCATATAATTTTCTGAATCTGAGGGAGAGGAAATGGCTATAGTTCCTCCAATATTATGACTTTGAGATCATCTATACTCCTATGAAGGGGAATGTGGTGGAAGATTCTCTTAGTAGGATATAAAGTTCACAACTACTAAGAGAGGTGTCACAACAATTGGCCTCATTATAGTTATCCTTAATGGATAGAGAGGATACATCTTATCTCTATTCAATGGTTGTCACCCCTCCACTCTTACAGTGAGTCTATGAGGTACAACTAGGGGATGTCGATTATGAGGCTTCACTTTCTCAGTTATCTATAGTGCATGCTATTGATGGATATTCACAAGGTGGGGAGAAAATTGTTCTTTTTTAAGGGAATTCAGTTGTTCTAGTGGTGTTGTGGGAGGAGGTTCTAAGACAGTTTCATACACCCCCTTAGTGGTATACCCTAGCATGGAAAATATGTACCAGGACCTCTGATGTCAGTTCTGGTGGATAGGAATGAAGAAGGCCATAGAATAGTTTGTTTCTCAATACAATACATGCCAGCATGTGAAGGTTGAGAACCAGGTCCTAGAGGGATTAGCTAACCCCCTAAAGGTGATGGAATAGAAGTGGGGTGGAATATTGATGGACTTCATTATGGGTTTCCATGTACTTCCAGGGGGAACAACTCCATATAGGTGATTGTTGACCGACTCACCAAGTGAGCCCACTTTCTAACTATCAAGAATCAGAGTTTAGTAGAGAGATTGAGATGCCTCTACTTGGAGTATATAGTTTGGATTCATGGAGTCCCATAGATGATAGTCTCATATCTTGATGCTTGTTTCACATCCCGATTATGTAATGGATTGTAGGAGGCTTTCATGACTCAGTTGAGCTTGAGCACAGTGTTCTACCACCAGAAAAATGTTCATACGGAGAGGAAAATTTAGGTTCTAGAGGAAATGTTGCAATCTTGCATTTTGGACTTCGAACATAGTTGGTAGGACCACATACCACTAGTGTATTTTTTTTTACAACAACATCTAACACTCCACCACTGATATGGAATAGTTTGAGGCTTTATATGGGTGACCCTTCAGGTCACCACTTTACTGGAATGACCCCGAAGTGTCATCACTCATGGGCCTAAAATTGGTGTGACATACTACTGAGAAGGTATAGGTTATCCTGGAGTGGATTAAGACTACATTGAGCTAGCATAATTCTTATGATGATAGACGGTGGAGACATTTGGAGTTTAAGGACGGAGACCATACCTTCCTTCGGGTCTTACCTCGACGAGGGTTTCAGAGATTTTATCAGGGTGACAAGTTGTCTCTGAGGTTCATCATCCCTTTTCAAATACTATGTAGAATTTTTGAGGTGTCACACCACTTATCTCTACCACCTTAGTTGCACCGGGTACATGATGTCTTCCATGTGTCACATATGAGGAGGTACATGCATGACCCATCACACGTTATCGACTGGGGTGAGCTGGGCATTGACAATAGATAGACCTTTACTAAATATCTAGTGGATATTGAGGATCATTATGAGATGGTCCTCATGGGTGATTGATTCCCTTGGGGCATTTTCGGTGGCAGAATGAGAATCTCCAAGAGAGAACATGGGAGCGGGAGGGTCCAATTCATGCACAATACCCACATATTTTTTAGTAGCCTTTTATTTTGTCTTTTCAGGGACATAAATCCCCAAGGTGGGGAGAATGTAATGTCATGGATTTTCCATGTATTATTTTTAAATATTATATGGAATTAATTTGAGACCATGCTTTGCTATGGTGTGAAATTATAAGGCTCATGGGTCCCAGAATAAATGATCAAAATACATTAATCTTTAAGTATCATGCATGAGAGGTTTTCTTAAAAAGTGTAATAACATTTAAATGGGTTCTCGAATCCGAAATACGAGGGAACTGTTGTGTTTAGAGTAGTGAATTTTCCTTAGGTGAAGCTTAACATTGATTGGCACAGGTCGACTGCAAAATTTAGTTTTAGGACATTTAAGGAAATAAAAATAAAAAAAATTTATTTTATTTATCTGTTATGTCGATGCAATGTTAGGTGACTTTAAATAGGATTATATATATAATTTCTAGGGTACTCTATGTAACCCTAAAATTATCTGGATACATGGAGAGGATGCCCCTTTGAGAGACCTCTTGACAATGAACGACGACGAATCGAATGTTCGCAAATTGTTGCATCAGTGAAGTTGGAGGATCTCTTCGACAACGGTTGCACAATACCTCTTCATCAACATTCAATCCTAACTCAAGGTAGGGCATGTGTTTTTTTATTTCCTTCTTACTTTATTCTTGAATTAGACATAGAATGCAGATTAACCCATGAATAGGTTGACCTGCAGATCGCTCATTCTTGCAGGAGGGATTCTATTGTGGTTTTGGATTTGGGAGATTTGATTATATTTCAAATCATTTTTGTTATCCTTCTAATAGGATCAGATCAAGGCTATAAAAAAATGGTCAAGGTTTTTTCCTCATGTTTCTTTTGTGATTTTCTTCCCAAAACGTTCTTTTTGTTCTTCATATTCTTCAAGAAAGCTGAATGGATGATCATTGTGTGCTCGTTTCTTTGCGTAATGATCCAAAATCAGACATCTGGCATCGTGATGACCAAGCATAAGTGTGACGATGATGGAGGTAGATGAATTGACATGGTTCAAGAGATATATTTCTTCGACTATTCTTTAGGTGAAAGATCGAATAGGGTTTTTGGAGCTGATCAAATTCCTAAAACCTACTGATTCAGCTTTGTGGTGATGATATGACTTTGGATCTTTATTTTTGAGAGAAATGGACCACTGGATCAAAATTTGGAAGATAAACTGAAGTGTTGGTGATGAACTAGATATTATATAAATTTTCTAAAGAACACGGCATGTAGTTTGGGCTACACAGCATGTGGGACCTGTTGAGTAGTGGCTAGGGTTTCGGGTGAGATAAAGGTTGAACATGGTGTGTGAAAAATGTCACATGGCATATGGGTCCTTATCCAAAGCTCAGTGTGTATCTATCTAGTGTGGGTATGTATTAATTGTGGTTTACACCTAGACTAATGGTCTGGGTTTTGAGTATATCTAGATATTTATCTTGTTATATGTTTCTGTAGACATATACAGTGTAGAGTTGACTGTACCTTTACCTTGTGTATTGCTTTGTTATTTTTGGGGTGTCCTACTGAGTATTGTTATACTCACACCTACACGGGATTTTCCCACATGTGTCATGTATTGTGCAAATATGAAACCTTTTGAAAGATTCCAAAGAAGACCAGGACTAGACAGAGCTTTGTGAGTTCCCTACAGGCTGATATGTGCCTTCAGTATCGAGAAGAAGTATCGGTACCTATTTATTTTTAGGTTGGACTTTGAAGTTTTCAGACTCTTTTTTTGGTGGTCTTGTATTCTAGCCCAGTTTACTTTTCTGCACTTTACTTTTCATTGTACTTTGTTGGCTTGGTTTAGTTGTATGCATGAATTTTGTTCCTTGGTAGTTTTTACATTTCATTATTCAGGGGCTTTGATATGTGTGTATGTGTACATGTACATAAGAAATTCCTCCCATGTTAGTGATATGCCTACTCAGTGTCAGTCACCAGCCCCTGGCCCATTGGAGGCGGGCTTGGGAAGTCACAGAACGATCCCCACCGGGATAAGTTATGGCAGAGTGGTATCAGAGTTTTTTGGTTCTACCTTAGTACCGAGATTCTATGAGATTGTTTTGGGGTGACAATGTTAAGTGTTTCGAGTTCAGCTTTTAATCCAGGTACTCTAGTGTTGGGGTGGTTGGCTGACGTATCCATACACTAGGACTCTGATAACCTACTTTATGACCCATTACATGAGAACACTAATTGTAGGAAAACAAAAATAATGCTACATGAATCATATAGGAATGGTTTTTGGTTTCCATTTCCTTTTAATTCATCTATCTAGATATACTCATTAACCATGGTACATCTTGTCTCTCTAAAGGATTCCCCCACAATGTATACTAGCTTGGATTCAATAGCTCGATCATGAGGATGAAATCCTTAGTGACGAGGCTTCAATTCATGGGATCGTTCCCCTAAAGTTACCTCTAGGTGGTGAACCATCTATACCACCAATGCAGCAGCACATGGTACCCGAAGTACCAGTATGTGAGGATCATAGTTTGAGCATGATTTATGAGTTCCAGAGACAAAGACCCCTCAGGTTCCAAAGTGAGCCCGACCCTCGGGCGGTTGAGGACTAGATTGAGGCAGTGACTAGAGTCTTATTTCAATTGAGGATGCCAGTAGACCAGATGGTGATCCTAGGATCGAGCATTCTTCAGGTTTCAGTGGGGAGATGGTGGATTCTGACCAGACAAACTCATGACGATGAGACATTTTCATGGACAGAGTTTGAGCATCTCTTTAGGGAGGATTCCCCTCTAGTTACGCTAAGAGTAGTGTGTATCTAAGAGCTCCTTCAGCTCTAGTAGGGAAGTATGATGATGTATGACTATTCATCAAGGTTCACTAACATTTCCAAGTACTCAATAGATATGGTCATGTATCAGTACGTTGGGGATTGGAACTTCGAGCGAGTTTTATGAGGGGACATCTGAGCCAACATCATACCTCCTTGAATTTCAAATTATTCTAGAGTGATCAAGCGATATTTGGTGGTTGAGAGATTCTTAGCAGACTAGAGACAGTTAGTGGAAGTCATAAGTATATATACAGGTGTAGAGATCTCTGTAATAGGGAACCCATGACAGGTATAGTGATCGGGATGTGGGAGACATCTCAGGAGGTCCCATGATAGGGGGATCTTCGGTTTAGTTCTCTCAGGATAGATCCAGTCAACCTTGGGATAGGAGATTCTAATCATATGATAAAAGAGGACATCTTTCTAGAGACTTCCCAAGACATCAATCTATTGGCAGGGAAGTTGTGTATGGAACACCAAGGAAAAGGCAATGATTGGAGGAGGCATACCCGCTGGGCGGCGGGTGTGGAAGAGGAGTAGGGAGATATATAGGAGGTGTCCGACGTTTTCACATACTTTCACTGCCACCCACAGGAGGTCCATGCCAAGCTCAGGAAGTTGGGTGACAGGGGTGGGGAAGCTACATGCATTTTAGGCATATGACCCAGGGACTCCAGGGATGATCTGAGGTATGATCTATGTTTTCTCTACCTTATCTTTTGTACTTATAGGCACAAGTTCTAGTCATTATTTCCCCTCCACATGTCTTGTGTGGAACCTTGAGATTCCGGTAGAGCTGTTGAATCGACCCTTATTCTTGGAGACACCTATTGGAGGATAACAGATGATAATTCATCTTTACTGATAGTGTGATCTGACCTGTGGTGGTGTGAGTTTTAGCTGGAACCCCTTGGTGTTAGCGTTGAGGTCACACGATGTTATTCTCAGTATAGATTGGTTATCTTTGGTCCATGCTCAGATTGAATAATTTAGCCGAAGGAGTGATGGGGTGCGACTTTCATTTATTGGTGAAAAGAAGACCCAGGAAGCATCGGAGGGGCTCATGCACATAAGAGTGCAGCCGATCACTCAAGAGATAGCTATCCTTAACCTCAGAGTAACAGATGTTGTGAGATTCTAGTTACTGGCAGTAGTGGCGGAGTATGAGGATGTCTTTCCAAAATATGTTTCAGGATTAAATATCCACTAGGAGATCAACTTTTTCATCAACTTACACCCTGGGATGGCACTGATATACGCACTAGGATATCAGATGGCTCTCGCATAGTTGCACAAGATGAGGGTGAAGTTTTAGGATTTATAGAGGAAGGTATTTGTGATACCCAGTGTTTCACCCTGGGCAACCCCAGTTTTTTTTTCAAAAAGGCATAATGGGGATTGAGGCTGTGCATATATTATTGGTGCTTGAACTAGGTGATTATAAAGAATGGGAATCCACTTCCAAGGATCGATGACCTCTTCAATCAGTTGATAGGGGAATGATGATTCTCGAAGGTTGACCTATGATTAGTCTATCACCAACTATGAGTACGGGATGAGGATATATCAAAGACTTTTTTCAGATGCTACTACAGTCACTATGAGTACTTAGTGATTGACTTTAGGCATAAAAAATGCCCCCATAGTGTTCATGGGACTCCTGAACCAGATCTTCCAGCCGTACATAGACTGGTTCATTGTAGTCTTCATCAATGACGTCTTTGTGTACTCGGCATCTAAGGAAGATCATACGAGACACCAGTGGATGGTTCTAGACTTACTCTAAGAGCACCAGCTTTATAGGAAGCTCTCGAAATGTAAGTTATGGATTTAAGAGGTCTATTTTCTGGGGAATGTTATCTCAGTGGATGGAGTGGCAGTGGACCCAGCCAAGGTGGAGATAGTGTAAGCATAGGAGCCACCTAGAAGTGTCATATAGGTGCAGAGTTTCCTTGGGATGGAAGGATATTAACATAGATTCATTCTTTATTTCTCCCAGATATCAGCACTAAGGACAACTTTGACCCCAAATGGACATGCCTTTATATGGATGAAGAAATGCCAGCAGGATTTCCAACAGTTGAGGTAGAGTTTGATGAGAACCCTGATCTTAAGATTTCCAGAGGAGGGTTTCAACTAAGTAGTTTTCTATGATACATCAAGGACCGGACTTGGATATTTTCTAATGTAGAGATAGGTGGTCATTTTTTATGGTTCATGCCAGGAAAGACCTCATGAGAAGAACTATGTGACCCATGATCTTGAGTTGGCAACGGTAGTCTTCACATTGAAGATGTGGTCGTCCTACCTGATGAGAGAGCAGTTAATCATCTACTATGACCACAAGTGCCTTAATTACATATTCTCATAGAAGGATCATAATCTGATGAAGAGACGGTGGATAGAGTTCCTCTAGTATTTTTAATTTGAGGTCATATATAATCCTGAGGAGGAGAATGTGGTGGAAGATGCTCTCATCCATAGATCGAGTTCACAACTACTGAATGAGGAATAAAATTAGTTGTCCTTGTTATAGTTATCCTTCATGGAGGTAGAGGATTCAGCTTATCTCTAGTCAATGGTTTTAACCCCCTCCACTATTACCATGGTTCAGGGAGGCACATCTAGGGGATGTCGACTGTGAGGCTCTATATGCTCAGTTTTCCATAGTACATGCTCTTAATGGATATTCACAAGGTGGGGAGCTCATCGTTCTTTTATGAGGGCATGAATTTGTACCAAAAGAGTTGTGAGAGGAGGTTCAAAGGAAGTTTCAAACAACCCCCTTGGTGGTACACCCTAGTGTGGAAAAGATGTATCAGGACCTCCAATGTTAGTTCTAATGAATAAGAATAAAGAAGGAATTAGCAGAGTTCATTCCTTGATGCCTTACGTGCCAGTAGGTGAAGGCTAATAATTAGGTTCCAATGAGATTATCTCACCACCTTAAGGTGCCAGAATGGAAGTGGGATGGAATATCGATGGACTTAGTGATTGGTTTTCCATGTATGTATAGGGGAATGACTCCATTTGGGTGATTGTTGACCAACTCACCAAGTCGTCCCACTTCCTAGCTATCATGGATCAGAGTTCAATAGAGATCTTGGGAGGCATCTATGTTTAAGAGATAGTTCAGATTCAGGGAGTCCAAAAAACAATAGTATCATATCATGATTCTCATTTCACATCCTGGTTGTGGAAGGAATTGAAGGAGGATTTTGAGACTCAGTTGTGGTTGAGCACAGCGTTCCAACCACAGACAGATGGCCAGATGGAGAGAACCATTCAGGATCTAAAGAAAATTTTGTGAGCTTTCATGTTGGATTTTGGTCGTAGCTAGAAGGACCACCTACCACTGGAAGAGTTTTTTTACAAAAACAAATACCACTCCACCATTTTTATGGAACCATTCGAGGATTTATTTGGGATACCCTACTCACAACCACTTTGTGGGACTAACCCAAGAGATTCAGCACTCAAAGACCCAGAATTGGAGCAAGATACAATTTAGAAAGTCCAGGTTATCCCGGAGCAGATCAAGACTGCACAGAGCTGGAAGAAGTCGTATGTAGACAGACAGCAGAGACCTTTGGAGTTTGAGTTAGCATACCATTTCTTCCTTTGAGTCTCACATCGATGAGGGTTGCAAATATTTGGTTGGGTGGTAGGTTGTCTTCAAGTTTCATTGGCCCTTTTTAGATACTATGTAGAGTTGGAAATGTGGCATACCACTTAGCTCTACCACCACAGTTTCACTGGGTACATGATGTCTTCCACGTTTCATAGCTGAGGAGGTAAATTCATAACCCTTCACACGTTATTTACTGGGGGAAGCTGGACATTGATAATGGGGAAAACTTTTCCGAGTTCCCAGTGGAGATCGATGATCAGTAGGAGAGGATCCTTTGTGGGAAAGTGATTCCCTTGGTGCATGTCTGATAAAAGCATGGAAATGTATAGAAGAGCACATGGGAGAGGGAGGATCAGATTCATGTGCAATACCACATCTTTTTTAGTATCCTTTTTTGTAGGGTTTTTAGGGATATAAAGCCCCAAGGTGGGGAGAATGTAATTTCTTAGATTTTTCATGTATTATTTTTAAATATTATGTGGAATTAATTTGAGACCAGGATTTTTGATGTTATGTGATTCTGAGGCTCGTAGTTCCCCAAATAAATTTTTGAAATAAATTAAACATTAAATAGCACGCACGAGCGGTTTTCTAGAAAAAATGGAATAAATTTTATATGGGTGCCCGAATCAGAAATCAGAGGGAACTATTGGATTCAGTGTGGTGACTTCGCCTTAGGTGAGGCCTAACATCAGCAGGCGCAGGTTAGATGGAAAATTTAGTTTTTGGACGTCTAAAGAAATAAAATAAATTTAATATTTATTTTTTTTATCTATTACATCTACGCAGCAGTAGGATCCCTTAAGTGGGATACTATATAGAATTTGTAGGTTTATCTATGTAACCCTATAATTATTAAGAGACGTGTAGAGGAGACCCCTTGGAGAGACCTCTCAATAATGAATGATGAATAATCAAACGTTCATGAACCGTTACGCCAGTGGAGTTTGAGGATTTCATCAAAAATGGTAGCGCAATCCCTCTTCATTAGTGTTCGATCCTAACTTGAGGCAGGGCATGTGTTTTTTATTTCCTTCTCACCCCATTCTTGAATTAAACAATGAATGCAGATCAACCCATGAATAGATCAACCCACAGATCACTAATTCTTGAGGGATGGATTATGTTGTGGGCTTTGATTTGGTTGATTTGATTATATTTCAACTTGTTTCCTTGATCCTTATAATAGGAGAGGATCAAGTCCATGAAAAAATAGATGAGGTTCATTCCTTGGGTTAATTTTGTGATTTTCTTCCCCAAATGTTCTTCGTGTTCTTCACATTATTCATGTAAGATGAACAGATGATCATTTCATGCTCATTTCTTGGCACAATGATCCAAAATCAGAGATTTGGCATCATGATGACCCAATGGAGGTTTGACGATGATGGTAGAAAATGAATCAAAAAATTTCCGGAGAAATTATTCTTTAATCCTTCTTTAGGAAAAAGATCGAATAGGGTTTTCGGAGTCGACCGAAGTCCTGGAACCTACCAATTTAGCTTTATGGTGATAAGATGACTTCAGATCTTCAGTTTAGAGGGGAATGGACCACTGGATCGAAATTTGAAAGTTCAACTAAACATCAGTGAAGAACTAGTGATTCTAGAAATTTTCTAAAGAACACGGTGTGTAGTTCGGGATACATGGTGTGTGGGACCCATTGAGTGGCAGCTAGGGTTTCGGGCAACAGAAAGGTTGACCACAGCATGTGACTGATGTCACATGGTGTGTAGGTCCTTCCCCAAATCTCGGTATGTATTTCACTAGATACATCGACACTGGGTAGATTACATGCCATGTACTCCACTACACAGCCAGACCAGGCTGGTCACTCGAGCTACCCCGTGTATCGGTACACGGGTTGGTAGACACATGTTGAAGTTGTGTACATGGACATGGACAGCATACATAGGGAAAAACCCAGATAATAGGACATGGCGTGTGGCCTTATCTACACACCATGTATATCATTTCTACATGACATGTTCTTTTCAACACGAGACATTGCAAATGGGCAGTACCCAATGTCAAGAGACATGGTGTGTGACCATTCTGCACGTTGTGTACTCTCTTCTACATGATTTGATATTCTTTTCCACTACATATTGGACAAGTCTTACTTGTATTAATGCCCCTTATTTTTTCCCTAGAAGGAAAATTGGTATCATTTCATATCTGCAGGAGTATGAGCCCTTTAGCAGGACTTTATAGATAGAGTCAAGAATCCCCTCTAAGAGGCATGAAGTAAGATCCTCTATTCATTCTTGGCCCTAAGTAGATCCAGGTATCGGTTTAACCAACCCTACCATACATCAATCCTCTACTTATCATGTGAATCTAGATGAGTCATGGTATAAGACAATTCCATGGAAATGATCCTCATCTATGTATCATGATAGCTCTGATAACGTCTATTTGAGAAGTATTGTTCATTGCTAATCTCCATGAGAGGGATAGGTTCACTAATAGATATGAGGAGAGAAAAGATGCACTCCTTCCGGGAGAACTCACTCCTTAGTGGGGAAGATCATGATACAAAGATGAGGATCACTTCTAGGGCCCTGGAATATACCACGACTCATCCAGATTTACCTAATAAGAAGAGGATCGACGTCTGGTAGGGTAGTTTGCACCAATACTTGACCATACTTAGGGCCAAGAATAGATATATGATCCTACTTTGTGCCTTTCGGAGGGGATTCCAGACTCTGTCCAGAAAGTTCTATTGAAGCGATCACGCTCATGTGGATAGAAAACGATACCAATTGACCTTCAGGGGAATAAGAAAGGGTTACTAACCCAAGAAATATTTGTCTAAGATACATTGGACAAGGAGATCAATTCAGGTAGAAGAGATTACATGGTGTGTCAAAGGGTCACCCACCGTGTCTCTTAACCCCAAGTACTTCTTGTTATCAATGGACTGCGTTGGAAAGAAAATGTCATGTAGAAACTATATACACAACATGTAGATAAGTTCACACGTTGTGTCCTATTATCCAGGGTCTGCTCCATGTATGTTGTCCATGTGCTCGTACAAGGCTTCCACCCATGTCTGTCAACCAGTGTACCAGTATACAGGGTGGGCCAAGTGACCGACCCGGTATGGTCGTGTGGTAGAGTACATGTTGTCTACTCCACCCCATTCCATGTATCTTGTGATATACACGCCGAGATTTGAGGAAGGACACACACACCGTGTGACATCTATCACATGTCGTAGTAAACTTTTATATCACCAGAAACCCTAGTCGTTATTCAATGGGCCCCACACGCCGTGTAGCCCAAACTACATGTCGTGTTCTTTAGAAAAATTCTTTAATCATTGGTTCTTCACCGGCACTTTGATTGACCTTCCAACTTTCAATCCATGGGTCCTTTCTCCTCGAAACTGAAGATCCAAGGTCATCTCATTACCATAAAACTGAATTAGTAGATTTTGGGCCTTTGATCAACTCCAAAAACCATATATTATTTTTTCCCATAAGAACAGTCTAAGAATGATTTCTTCTGCATTGTTTTGATTCATCTTTTTCCATCATCGTTGCACCTCCACTGGGTTGTCAGGATGCTGGATTTCTGATTCCAGATTGTTATGCCAAGAAACAGGCATGCAACGATCATTTTTTCATCATCTATGAAGAACATGAAGAACACAAAGAACATTTGGGGAAGAAAAGCACAAAGTAAACCCAAGGAACAAACCTCATCCATTTTTTTACAGCCTTGATCTTCTCCCACTAAAAGGATCAAGAAAATGAGTTGAAATAGAATCAAAACCCCCAAATCAAAACCCGAAAGAACGAGAGATATATGGGTCAACCTATTCTTAGGTTGATCCACATTCTTAGTTTAATTCAAGAACATGATAAGAATGAAATCAAAAACAAATTCCCCAACTCGATTTAGGATCTATTTTTGATAAAGAGGGATTGTGCTTCTGTCATCGACCAGATCCTCCAACTCCACTAGTGAAACAATTTGTGAACATTTGATTCGTCATCATTCATTTTTGAGAGGTCTCTATAGGGTGTCTCCTCTATATACCTCTAGATAATTCTAGGGTTATGTGTCTAACCCTGGTAATTCTGCATAGTAGCCTACTTAAAGGCTCCTACCATTGTGTCAACGCAATAGATAAATAAAATAAATATTAAATTTATTTTATTTCCCTAAATGTCTAAAAACTAACTTTTGCAGCCAACCCGTGCCAGCCAATGTTAGTCCCCGCCTAAGGAAAATTTGCTGCTATGAACGTAATGGTGCCCTCAGATTTCTAATCTAGGCACCCATTTAAAAGTTATTCTACTTTTTTAGGAAAACCACTCACACATTCTATTTAAAGTTTAATTTTTTTGAAACATTTATTCCGTGCACTATGGGCCTCTGAATCACATGACTTCGCAAACCTAGTCACCAATTAATTCCATATAATATTTAAAAATAATACATGTAAAATATGATATATTAAAATTTAACATCAAAAGGTAAACCAAAGAATTCATGTATCTTATGAATTAACCAAATCCATGTGTGTTATTTAACTTGGTAGATACGTCATTAAATTAGTTAGCATCTTGGACCCATCCAAGAAATTCCATATAGGGAATCAAGGTATCACTCAAGACATACTATAAACACAATACCCTTATACCTCATCCATGTTATTACATATATGAATCTTGGTATCTTCTATGGAAAGGTATAATTTAATTTTACCTTTGATCAAATCCATGCTATTCCATGTAGGAATCTAGGTATCACCTAGAGAATAATATAAATCCATCTACCTGATGATCCCATCCAAGTTATTCCACATAGGAATCCAAGTATCGCCTATGGAATAATATATTTCCATTTATAATTCATTCAATTCAATATGCCTCATGAGTCCACCTAAGGCATTCTGAATCAGAACCCAAGTATCACTCATGGAACAACATATAGAATAGTCATGGGGTATTATATTGTCCATACCATTTAAAAATTCACTTAATTAAATTTGACTATATCATTTATAAAGAATAAATTAAGCATAAGGTAAGAAGAAATCAAGGGGTCCAAGTTACATGGTATTACCATTCAACTTTCATTTGATTCTTTCAAGCCTTTGATTTAATAAGAGACAAATCAAACCTACCTTATGGGGTTTCAATTACATAAACAAGGTAATATAGTCATGGAACATAATAAAATCATCTAAGGGGGTGTTTTATCCTTATAAGAAGAATGTAATAATCAAGGAAAATAAGACACACACCCTAAAGGGTGGTTTGAGTCAAGTTTGAAAACCTCCCATGATAAAATTTAAGGTACACAAACTAACAAACTCAAAACATTAGTAGTTTATTTAATTAATTTCACATTTAAGAGGTAATTTATGGAAATTATAGCACACGAAGCAATAGATCATAATATAAACATCTAAACTATTAGGGAAGTTGCTAAATCACAAAACTTAGATGGGTAAAAGACTCCTCAACTAGTATTAGTCTCTGATTTAGGATGTAATAAAAAAATCAATGAAAATAGATAAGTATCCTAAAAATAGGGTATATTGGGCCTCATGTAAATAATGCCAAATATGGAAAAGAGAAACAGAGAAAATAAGTAATAGAAATGATAGACTTATCAAGAGTGATTCAGCACAACTAACAGAATTCAATTCAAGGATCATAAAAAGGTGATATGAAAAATAATAGAGGATAGGGAGAAGATAGTACTCATGCAGGTGGCCTACTATGAATTTGAGGGAGGGGGAAGAAAATATATTTAATAGGTAGGGGGATGAAAACTTAAATTTCACCATTATTTAAAGGGGTGCATGGTTTGGTCAAATGGTTAGACTAATTATAATCCAACCCTGGAAACCAATTTTCCACATATATCATGGCCTCACATGGCTAGGTTCGTGGCTAGAAAAACTATGTGTAGCCCGTGTAGAGCTATTATCAAAAATCTTCACCCCCTCACATGGCTAGGTGCATAATTGGACAAACCTTGTGCACATCATAAAATTAAAACCTTCAATAAAGTGTAGTTTTTTCATGGCCATGTGGAACATGTTTCATAGTTAAACTAATGATTCTAATCCTCTAATAGACACATGGTTGAGTCGAACAGTTAGTACTAACCATGTGCCAACCATGTGCCTCTACCTATTTCTCCAAAAATAAAAAATCTTGGCTCTGAATGAGCCTGAAATCTCTTGAATCCTTCCTTAATCCATTAGGAACATTTATTACAGTAAAAAATAGATTTAAAATAAAAATTAAAGGATCTATTCCTAAAAAAAATGGTATCTTAAAAAACCCCTATCAAGTAATTGTTTTAATTTCTTTCTTAATTATAATAGATCCACTAGATCTATTTGATAATGATGTTTTTAAATTATCTTAGCGCCAGGAACTAATTGAAGGGTAAATTGAATATCCTAATCTGGAATAATACCTAGAATATCATCAATAAATACATTTGAAAATTCATTTACCATATGCATGTCACTAAACTGAATAATTACATTTTTTCAATGACATGTGCAAGATAATTTTCACCCCTATATTTAATAAATTTCTCAACTTCTTTATATGTTTTCCTTAGTATGAACTAATTATTATATATGAATTGAAAAAAAGATCTAAAAATTGAATATAACTTCTTTTGATCTATATTATATCTTATTATGGTAGACTAAATTCCAATCCATACCCCGAATAGTATAAAACTTCTATAAGGGTAAGACAACAATACTTATAAGAAAAAAATTGAAAAAATTATTATAGGAAGGTTCCTATAAATCTATATTGTTTTTTTACTTATACCATGAGTTTTTACCAAAATATATGTCTTTATTTATTAAGATGATATTTCTATTTTACTATCAAACTTCTTAAAAATAAAAGAATTTATAGATATCAAATAAAATAATACCTTGGTATATTTTCAGTAAACCAGTAATATATGTGTCACCACTTCATTTGGTGGTCTAATATTTTCATATTTAGTAGCAAATTATTTTTAAAGACACTTACTTTTATGGTATTGATGATCTCTATCCTTCATATTTTTCTTCGAACACATGTTTTCATAATGGCCCATCTCATTATAATTAAAACATATCTCTGGTGGCATTTCATTACCAGTCCAACCATTACCATTTCTCTTTTTTTATAGTCATAATCCAGATGTCCCAACATACCACAGTGCTTATACTTTATATCTCAAATACATTCAATGGAATTATTTTTACCACACTTATCATAGGAAGGAATTTTAATTTTATTACCTTTAGATTTTATATATGGATGGTTACCCATTTTTTTCCATCTAGAACACTTATTCTCCTAATTGTTATAAAAGTCATAAAACACCATCTCAACCTTCTTAACACGTTAAATAATTTCTTTAAAACATAAAAACTCATTAGTAACCAAAAACATTCATAAAATTGGTCTCAATATTGATAAAATTATATTAGTTTTACTATCAAGGTCCAAAATAATATTTTTTTTATACCTGGTCAATCTGGTAAAAAACATTCATGGGTGGAAACTGAATCCTATTCCTTTTGATTTTACTATGATAATTTCCATTAAATTATAACTCAAATAAATTTAGGAAAATATTAATCGAGGATAATATCATTACATGTTATATATTCCATTTCATTAATATAATCATTTTCTTTAGCATTCTTAATCAGAGACGGATGCTGATCTGCTTCACTCTCAAAATGTTAAATACTAAGAGTTGATTTCTGATGTTTTAAAAACACAAAAGAATCAAATATGCTCTCCAAATAATTAATTAATCCTTAAATTAATAAGGGATTTAAATTTACACAAAAATTAGAAGGATGTTGCTTCATGAATTTCTCTACTATAGAAATTTTCTTCTATGGATAATTAGATTCCACCCTTTAATGGGTACCACTATTTATAGGGTACATCAATTGAGAAAACTTGGCCATAAACTACTCAACTATAATCCCAAACTTCATGTTTATTATTTTAGATGGATATTATTATCTTATTTCCTTGATACTTCATTAACCATTTTTCTCTATGTAAAACCATCATAAAATAGACATAGGTTTGATAAAGAAACATGGAAACACTCAAAGTCTATGTCATGTAAATATATCCATATATTAGTAAATAAAAATTTTCTTCTTTAAAAATCATCCTAACCTCCAAATTTACAAAAACATTTTCTTTCATACCAACTATAAAAACTCATAACATAAACAACCCATTATTATGAGTTTATTAATAATTATTTCACTTTATTACATTTCTAGGATATTTTAGGTTTAGGTTTTAGAGAATTATCAATAATATTACCTAGAAATGTGGATTATTCCACATAGTATACATTTTTTCTACAACAATGGGTTTTATATTTACACTCTTTTTTTATTCATGACACATTTTCTTCATGAAATACATTTCAACATTGACCTTTTAATAGTTCCTATACATCCATAGGGCCTATAAAAACATTTGAATATATGGGATGATAAAGAAAATATTATTAAGTGATATAAATAAAACAAAAATGGTTAGTACCTTTGAAAAACATGAAAATCTATAAAGAAGTTTGTATTTTTAAAAAATAAACATTGAGATAAAATGATCATTTATATACTCATGAAATAAACATTGAGCTAAAATGATCATTTAAAAGGTGACAACCTTTCACTTATAGATAAACTCAATTGATTACCTCACTAAAAAAAATAATTCCATTAAAACTCATAAAAATAATATAAAAACCATATATGAATCTTGGTACATTATCCTTAAAATCACACATTCAAAAACCTTTAGAAATGGAATAACTTTTTTGTTAAATTCCAACATGTATCCTCTGAATAACATATCATTACCCAATGTCTCAGAGGGCTATATCAAACTTACTAGTAATCATATATAATTTCTATGTACCTTTGAATTAATAAAACACATAAAATCTTTTATTTTCATCATAAAACTTATAAAAAATAGCATTTAACCCTACAATAAAAGGCGCTTTCAATTATCTTATAAAAAAAGATAAGTAATATCCTTTGCTTTTGAAAAAAATTTAAAAATTAAAATATTCCAAAAAAATGGGAATAATTCCATGTTTTGAAACCCATAAAAACATGTACATTATGATTTATAATTAATAACATATATGATTATGGTAAAAAGTTGTTTATGTGGTAAATTTAAAATATATTCTTTTTTAACTTTAGTAAGGAATTTCAAAAATAACCTATTCAAAAAACATTGAAAATATTTATTTTTAAATCATTATAAAGAAAGTAAAAAATAGTGAAAATGAAATTTAAAAACATTTTAATTATATATAATAATATTATTGAAACTATTAAAAGAAAATTTGTATGGAGGTAAAATATTTGGAAGTAATACTTTAAAATATTTAAAACATTTAAAACATAGTTTTATTGGAAAAAACTTACCTCAAGTACTAAATCACCACATATGTATTTTACATTCCTAAATAGTAAACATAAATTTATTATTTAATTTATTAAAAACATTTTTAATTTTCATCCCATTATCAATATTCTTTTTATTTCATTTATCATCATTTTATATTTAGTTATTAAATCTGTTAAGTCAGATCAGACGTTTTGGGTTCATTCGGTCCAAAACTGCTTTAGTGTGTTGAACAGGGGAAAAAAGGGTGTAAAATGGTTCCATTGTCTTTCCAAAATAATAATAATTCCACATACATCATATATATTTATTAAATATAGTTTTATAACCATAAAAGTATAGAAGTGATGTAAAATTAAGCATTTTATTAATGGAGGTGGTAGTCTGAAAGTACACATGAGTGACGTTTCCATTTTCAAACAGATGGGGAGGGGAGTGAATGTAGATAATAGTTTATATTTAAAAAATAATAACTATTTCATAACTATATATTCATTAAATCCATATATATAACCATATTTATGATGATATTATGAAAAATGAGATATGTCACTTTGTGGGGGTAGTAGTCCACACGTTAGCATGACTGACGTTTTCATTTTCCATCAGATGGAAAAGAAGTATATATCGTTGTTACATCAATATAATTACATTTTAGTATAGTAATTATACTGATTTAATTATATCAATATGGTTATAATATATTTTAAAGAGGTGGAATAAGAAAGAAACTTGAAATAGCTTGATTAGAAGATATACCTCTTCCATGGATAATATCCTTTAAAAAACACCTTAATGTTTATTGGATTATTCTTATAGGAAGACCAGAAGATCTTATACATATACAATATGTTTTTTAAGTTATTTTTATATGTCTTTTTCTTGCTAAATTTCTCAATGTGTGTGGGTAAGTGAGGATAGGAGAGGTCCTTTTATAACTGAGAGGAGTGGCACTCGTGTAAATACTCTTAACTTTAAAATATTATAAATAAATTTATCAAGGTAGAGTGGAAAAAATAAAAAAAATAAAATATAGTATAATTTAGGGTATAAATACACTAATAAAATCAAATATATAAAGTTGTTTAGATATTTTAGGCATTATCTCTTAGTTTAACCCCTTATTTAACCCTTAACGTGGTGACTAACTTTTTCTATGTTAACTTAATTTTTGTGACTAAAAATTAAATGGTATGTATTAAATAATTTCAATATCTAATTAAAATATGTAATCCAATTTAAAATATTCAATTTCTATTGGTGTGAAAATTAATTTTAATATAAGTATACAAAACTCATCGAAAAATAGCTTTTTTTAAAAAAATATATTAAGCATAAAAATTATTTTACACCAAAAATAAGCCATATAATTGATCCCTAATACATTTATTAAAGTATAAATAAAAAATGAGAGTTATGTGACTTATAAAAAATTCAAAACCAAAAGTTACATTGTTAATAATTATATAAATGAAAAGTTATAGTTTATGAGAATACAATATTTTTCACTATTCACCTAAAAATCAACTATTTTTTAAAAATAATAAAAATTGACCCTATTTTTATTTTGAATTATTGACATCAAAAATTTATTTCATTAAATAAAATTAATATTGTAAAATATATAAATTTAACTTTAAAAAATCACATAATACCTAGAAAACTACTAAGTTAGAATAGAACTGTTTCTTTTTAGATTGAAAAAATACTTAAAATGATTATATTAAATTTATCCCTATAAAATATAATCATAAATATTGATAAGATATGAAAAAGATTTATTATTTACATTACCTTATTTTTCAAATTCCTCTATCTTTAAATAAATTTTTTCCTCTCAATTTTATTCATTACTAAAAAAGTGTGGATATTTTCCTCTAATAGCCTTTTCCAATTTCTGTGTTGCTTCTTCGATCATATGGTTATTCCATAAAACATTAATCATGTGATTTAACTAGTTTTGTAACACTCGGTATCTATGATAATGAATTTTAATTATATTTTCCTCATAAGAAATATTCTTCTCCAACTAAACTACTTCAGGAATCAAATCATGTGATGCATCAGGTATATACTTCCTTAATAATGAAATAAGAAACACATCATATATCTGAGATAAAATCAGATGAAAGTATATCTGGTAAAAAATTAATCAAAATTTCTCTTCAATTTCATATGGTCTAATAAAATGTGGACTAAAAATTTCCCTTTTTAACAAAATTCATCACACCTTTCTATGGAGATATTTTAAGAAAAAATAATCTCTTACCTTACATGAAAGATTTTTCCTTTAGTTAATTGCATAACTCTTATGCCTTCTCTAAGCTATACTCATATGGTGCGAAATCATATTTACCTTTTCTTCCATCTGTTCTATTAATTATGGTCCCAACATAATCCCCTCCCTGAATTCATCCCAATATGATAGAGTCTAACATTGATTTCTAAATAATTCCTCAAATGGTGACGTCAATATGCTAAAATAAAAGATTTTATTATAAGAAAATTATATTAATAAAATATTTTTATATCAATTTCTCTAATAATCCAATAAACAAGCGTAGATAATATCCTCTAAATTATAAAATATCTTCTCTAATTTTCCATCGAATTGAGGGTAAAAATATACACAAAAACTTAACTCCGAACCAAATGAATTCTCATGTCCTTTCTAAATATTTTATGTAAATTTGGGATCATGATTTGATATATTAAAAAAATTTAATACATGTAACTTGACTATATATTTAAGATATAGGTTAGAAAACTAATCCAAATTCATAGAATTTAAAATATGATGAAATTGAAAATTTTAGTCAAATTATCAATAATAATGTAAATTGAATTATTACTATTATATGCCTTTGGTAAACCCACCATGAACCATGGATATATTCTCCCATTTCCAATCATGAATATAGAGACCCATTCTTTTCATACATATATATTACCTCTTATTACATAAATATTCATTAAATATATTAATTATCTATTCCATAATCTAATAGGTCTTTTATATTAGGAAACATATACACATAAAAAGGGGGTACATAAGAGTCTCCAATTATGTTCTTCATAACTATAACCATTATAATACATATAATTCCTAAAACCTTTCTTCATAACCTGGGGAAATAAAACATAATAAAGGGTGAAATAATATTCTCTATAAGGGTAAAAAAAGAAGATATCAATGATCACATAAGTATAACATGATCATAATGTATAATAACATGAGTTTAATATTTAAAATCCATACCCTACATGTTATAGATCATAATCTTCAGTCATGGAATAAAGACATGAATCTGGAATAAATCAAAGAACATAATCCATGAGATCATAACATTAGCATAAAACATGGAATGTTTTCATGCACATAAGTATAGAAAATAATTTCCTTAGTATTCAATGATTCATTGAAAGGACTATCATAATGTATTAGGTTTACTTTTTTAAGTATCACACCAAATACTATCATGGTGGATTGGGTTTACTCCCCAAATTATCTTAGTATTAAAGGTTCACTCCCAAGACCATCATAGTAGATTAGGTTCACTCCCCAAACCATATTAGTAGTCAAGGTTCACTCCCATGACTATCATAGTGGATAGAGTCCCTTGATGAACAACATTCACTCCCTATTCCAGTCCTATTTATCTTATGAGATATCAATATCTAGCCAATGTATTAGGTGTATATTTAATTTTGGGCCCACCCATAACATAATTAAAATCATACATATGTGTTTCATAAGATCATAAAACATTAATTGTAACCGGACCCATGTAAATAAATTGGTTTCATAATCATTTCATCATAGCATAACCTATGGAAAATAAATGGGTTTCATAAACTTTTCATCATTTTATCATATTATAACCCCTCGAAAAAGAATGAATTTCATAAACATATTTTCATCATATATATAAACTATATAAAAAAAGAATAAGGATAGTCTATTTAGATAAAATCCCCAGTAAAATGTAAGTAACATCAAATAATGTCGTCTTAGATGAAAAATATCATTAAAAGATCATTTGGAACATTTTTGGTGGAAAATACCCATTTCAATTTCAAATTGATTATTTAAAATATAAATATTTCCCAAAAATGAAAACTTTTTACATACAAATAACCTTTATAACTTTTAAATAAATCTTAAAAACCTAGTGTGATCATGATGGTTGTAAATTCTATTCATTATGTATAAGTTAAAAAAACATTCCTTTCAAATTTTAAAAAAAATTCAAAAATTACCTCATTTGGAAAATGAAAATATTATTACTTTCAATCCATTTTCTAAAAAATAAATCATGGTTAAAGTTTAAATTAAAAAATAATAATACTATATTAAAAAAGAACATTTTTTAAAATATTTTTAGAAAATGTGGATATTGATGAAATAGATTTCCCGACCAAAGTGAGAAATAAAGGTGATTTTCCTTAAAAACACATTTTTGGTCTCTTGAGTACTTAATCTGAGAAAAATTATTGGAAAATATTTATTATTAATAAAAAAAATATCATAATAAAATTCATGAGTTTATTGAGAGTTATATTATAATATTTATCAAAGTAAATATAATCATAAATAATCCCAATAAACAATGAGATTACATAAAACCACTACCATTTTGGTAACATTTAAATTGTAAGTCCCAGAAAAGAAATAAACTTAGATTTACAGTAAAGTAACCATAAATTTCATAATAATGATTATTAATTTAATTTATGGGTTGTATATGAACTACATAAAAGAAATATATATTTAATATGGCATGTGTGACGTAGAAATAAAAGTGAGACAAAAATTTATTGCCTCAGGTCTGACATTTGTTATATGTGTTCAAACATCATGAATAATAAATATAAATTTATAATAAATATATTATAGAACCATATTAATATATATTATAATATATATTATTTACTTATAACCTTTATCACATATTTATTAACAATTCATTATTAAATTCACTCTTTCAGGTGATAACTCCTTCATGTTTCTTATTAGTTTTGGTTCGGTAGTTCTGGTACTTGTACTGTGATAATGTTTCCATCATGTATATAATTTTAATAATTATATAAATATCATATATATTCATTATATATATATATAGTTATCAATAAAATATAGATATGGAAAAATAAATTACACCATGGAAACGATAAGTCGTATGTATGCATAAACACTATTTTAACATTTTGACAGATGGAATAAAAGAGAGTTAAATAATAAATCACATTTATATAATGATTATTAAATCATATATATCATATATACTTATTTAATATATCTTTATTACTGTCTAATTAAAATGGAAATGAAAAATAATCACATTATTTCATAGAGGAGGTAGTCCACACAAACACACAAGCGGCATTGTTGTTTTCCAACAGTTTAGAAGGTAATAAAGTAGATAAAATGTTATCACCATAGAAGAATAATTGTGTTATAAAAATTATATATAAACTTTAAACCCATCATAATAACCATTCATGAATGATGGTGATGGAAATGATTTGTATCGCTATATGCAGACAGTAAGTCGTACGTACGTACGAGCGATGCTTTCACTTCCCATTTGATTGAAAGAGGGTGAATAAATGTGGTTAAATAATTATAATAACATTTAAATATATTTATTATACATATTTTATTATTTAATTAATAATATAACAAATTTATAGGTGGTAAAAGAATAATTAAATATAAAGTGATCGGTTAAGGCAGTTACCTCTTCTTAGAAACTAATCCTTTAGATGTCCTTTTAAAGACACTAGTATTGGTCTTTTGGGAATAAAATAACCTATATAATATGTATAATGAAGTTTATAATGGATTTTTTAACAGTATTATCAAGATATAAGGCTCAAATTTTGTGAATAAGTGAGGGGAAAAGGTTTCCATTTATAATTGAGGTGAGTGGCACTTTTGGAATCTCTTAAAACATTAAAATATAATAAAGTCGTTATCAATAAAAAATGCCTATAAAGGTATATTTATATGAATATAATATTTTATGGGGTTTAAATACCATCAAAAAATTAAAAAAAATTATAGGTTTAAGTGGTGTTTAAAACCTTCTCATTTGGTTTAATCCCTTAGTTAACTCATTTTTACATAAAATGTTGTAACATCTTTTTCAAACATAAAGGGTTATAATTTTACATATAAATTGAAAATTGGATCATAAATGAAAAAGGGATGAAATTTTATACCATATATTATCCAACTTTTTTTCTTTTAAGATTTTATTATTTTTAAATAATTTAATAATATATTATTTTGATAAAATATCATTAATGTCAATTTTAAAACTGTTAATTTAATTTAACAAAACATACATAAAGAAAAAGTTTTAATTCAAATATAATACTTTAAAACAACACTAATATGTCATATTTATCTACAAAATTCATGTAAAACTATATATCACTCAAATTTTATTACTTTTAATATTTATAGAATCATAGATTTTTTTTATTTATTAATGGAATAAATAATGTGTCGATATTGCATAAGCATTCAAGGTAAATATATAATTACTAAAATTTAATAATTAAACTTCCATCATGTGAAAATTTTCATTATTCTCAAAAAATTTCATTTATATTTGTTAATAGATACCTTTTGTCCCTCTATGAACACATAATAGATATTTAAATCTAAGATAGTGACACTTTGTAACTTTATTTTCTTTAAATATTCTATAGTTCATGATCATAGAAAAGTGTATATTAAACAAATATATTTCAAGAATAAGGTAATAAGTGTTGAATTACATTCATAAAATATTAATTTATATGAAAAATGGTGACTTTGACACTTATTTTTATCCAATATTAACCTAATTTACCCTTTACCGAGGTGATAAATTTTACCATGATTACTATTCATATTGACAAAAAAAGGGTCATATTTACCAAATTTAGACCTCCTCATTAAAAATATGAAATTAATTTTATAGAAATTAATTTTTATGGGTGGAAAAAATTAATTTTAAAAATAAGTGCGCAAAACATGATGAAAACTATTTTTTTAGGAAAATATATTTTTAAGCATAAAACGTGGTTTATTATTATCCCATGCCTAGAAAAATACTGAATGAATGTTAAAAAATTGGATAAACTATATAATATATAAATTTCATTAAAATAATTCACCACTGGTGAATAAATTAATTTATTAAGTTAAAAATACCTTGTGTGTATAAAAAAAGATTTTCAAAAAAATGTCTCTTTTATTTTCAATTGGTTTTTATATTCGTTTATAATTAATTGACATCCAATGAATTTATTTTATACATATATAAACCATAAATTTTTTATAATTCAGTTATTCTAATTCATACCTGTTAATTCAATGGAAGGGTTATAACTGTCCCAAAATAATATTTTAATAGTATATTGTTGTAACACCCCAGAATGACGAAGGGTTAAATAACAAAAGACATGACTCATGTCAACAAGGTGCACCTTCCTTTTTGGGAGCCTTCCAGATTAGAACTCCACATTTAATCATGCTTGCCCTGGAGTAGTGATCAGGATTGGTGACCTTCTGGGAAGTTTCTCAGGGTGTGTGTGAGTGAGGACAAAGCACACTGGAAAAGACATGTGTTGGCCTGTGGGGATAGTCATTAGTCAGATGACCTATTCGGGCATGTGGGTGGGCCCCAAAGTGGGGACCACATGTCTTCGGGGCAACTGGTGGTACCTGGCGGGCTAGGAACCAACGACCATGTTAAGGCGGGGTGTATGTGTTGCCACCGGGACCCGGTTGTCACATTTTGTGCCATGTTAAGGTGGGGTGTATGTGTTGTCACCGTTACCCAGTTGTCACATTTGGTATCAGATGTGATACTCAGCCTTAAGTGCAGCGTACTGCCTGGGTTGAGATGTAGGGCCCACAATTAGGATGTTGTACTCTAAATGGGGGTTGATTGTAACACCCCAGAATGATGAACGGTTAAATGACTAAATGATATGACTCATGTCAAAAAGGGGAACCTTCCTTTTCGGGAGCCTGTCTGATTAGAACTGCATAGTTAAGTGTGTTTGTCCTGGAGCAGTGATCAAGATGGGTGGCCTTCTGGGAAGTTTCTCAGGGTGTGTGTGAGTAAGGACAAAACACACTAAAAAGGACATGTGTTGGCTTGTGGGGATAGTCATTAGTCATATAACCCATTCGGGCACGTGGGTGGGCCCCAAGGCGGGCTATGACCCAACGACCATGTTAAGGTGGGGTGTATGAGTTTCCACCGGGACCGGTTGTCACATTTGGTACCATGTTAAGGCGGGGTGTATGTGTTGTCACCATTACCCAGTTGTCACATTTGGTATCAGATGTGGTACTCAGCCTTAAGTGCAGCGCACTGCCTGGGTTGAGATGTAGGGACCACAATGAGGATGTTGTTCTCTAAAGGGGGGTGATTGTAACACCCCAGAATGATGAATAGTTAAATGACTAAATGATATGACTCATGTCAACAAGGGGAACCTTCCTTTTCGGGAGCCTGTCTGATTAGAACTCCACAATTAAGTGTGGTTGTCCTGGAGTAGTGATTAGGATGGGTGACCTTCTGGGAAGCTTCCCAGGGTGTGTGTGAGTAAGGACAAAGTACACTAGAAAGGACATGTGTTCGCTTGTGGGGACCATGTGTCTGCGGGGCAACTGGTGGTACCTGGAAGGCCAGGACCAGACGACCATGTTAAGGCGGGGTGTATGTGTTGTCACCGGGACTCGGTTGTCACATTTGGTGCCATGTTAAGTCGGAGTTTATGTGTTTTCACCGAGACCCAGTTGTCACATTTTGTGCCATGTTAAGGTGGGGTGTATGTATTGTCACCGGGACCTGGTTTTCACAATTGGTACCATGTTAAGGCGGGGTTTATGTGTTGTCATCGGGACCCGGTTATCACATTTGGTATCAAATGTGGTACCCAGCCTTAAGTGCAGCGCTCTGCCTAGGTTGAGATGTAGGGCCCACAACGAGGATGTTGTGCTCTAAAGGGGGGGTGATTGTAACACCCCAGAATGATGAAGGGTTAAATGACTAAATGATATGACTCATGTCAACAAGTTTCACCTTCTTTTTTGGGATCCTGTCTGATTAGAACTCCACAGTTAAGGCGGGGTGTATGTGTTGTCACCGGGACCTGGTTGTCACAGTTGGTATCAGAGGTCGTACCCAGACTTATGTGCAGCGCACTGCCTGGGTTTAGATGTAGGGCCCACAACGAGGATGTTGTGCTCGAAAGGGGGGGTGATTGTAACACCCCAGAATGATGAAGGGTTAAATGAATAAATGATATGACTCATGTCAACAAGGTGCACCTTCCTTTTCAGGAGCTTGTCTGATTAAAACTCCACAGTTAAGTATGCTTGGCTTAGAGTAGTGATCAGGATGGGTAACCTTCTGGGAAGTTTCTCAGGGTGTGTGTGAGTGAGGAAAAAGCACACTGGAAAGGACATGTGTTGGCTTGTGGGGATAGTCATTAATTAGATGACCCGTTCGGGCACGTGGGTGGACCCCAAGGTGGGGACCACGTGTCTGTGGGGCAACTGGTGGTACCTAGCTGGCCAGGACCCAATGGACATGTTAATGCGGGGTATATGTGTTGTCACTAGGACCCAGTTGTCACATTTGGTTCCATGTTAAGGCGGGGTGTATGTGTTGTCATCGGGACCCGGTTATCACAATTGTGTTTTGTTTAAACTCAGTGTTGTGTATAACACAAGATATCGAAGAAATTAAATTATTTAAAGAGAAATATATTCTAAAATCTAACAGTGTTATAAGAAACATTCAATGGATAAATAATCCCCTTTATTCGATTCCATTCAAATTTAAAATATAATCATGTCATGAATTTTATGGAAACCAGGACCTGGTTGTCACATTTGGTGCCATGTTAAGGCGGGGTGTATGTGTTGTCACCGGGACCCGGCTGTCACAATTGTGGTTCATTTAAACTCAGTGTTGTGTGTAACAAAATATATCAAAGAAATTAAATTATTTAAATAGAAATATATTATAAAATCTCGCGATGTTATAAGAAATATTAAATGGATGAAGCATCCCCTTTATTAGTTACCATTCAACTTTAACGTATAATCATGTCATGAATTTTATGGAAAAATCAAAAGCATATTACCTTAATCCTTCCCACCAATAATATTCTTCCCACCAATAATATTCCTAAAGGTATCTATACATACTAGTTCTTCTAGGATGAACAGAATACATAGAGTTGTAAGCTTAATTCATTAATTCAGATTTCAGAAAATATCAATTCGTGCACAAATCTGACCTCCAAATATTATAAATCATTTTTTATCAACTTGAATCTTAGGAAATATTCCTTACCTAACTTATTATAACTTTATTTTTAAACAATAATCTTCCTTCTAATACTTATTAATTCTTTTTGACAATGATCATTATACTGATACCAAAACCAAAATAGTATTGGTTTATACATGAACAATTTTTAAATCATTCGTCATTAAATCATTGACTATTGAATCATAATATAATCATAGAATGGTTAATGATGCATTATCCTTTTGAATCAAAGAATATACTACCATATTATCATTAATTGGATGATAGATAATCGTGAAATCATAATCCTTTATCTATTTCAACCATATTTTCTCCTCATGTTCATATCCTTATGAGTGAATATATATTTCAAACTTTTATGATACGTATATATATATATATATCAAATTTCACCCCATATAGAAGATTCCTCAAAAATTTTAAAGTAAAAACTACTATAACAAACTCAAGATCATGTGTTAGATAATTATATTCATCGGGTTACAATTAACGTGAGGCATATTCATTTACCCATTCATCTTTCATCAAAATATAACCAAGATCATTCAATGAAGCATCACTATAGATAAAAAAATTCCCCATTTCTTAACAGTAAGGTCAAAATTGGTGCATTTACCTATCTTATTTTTAATTCTTGAAAAAATATATCACATTCCCTTGAACAAATTAATCTAACTCCCTTTTTATTTAATTTGGTTAGTTGGTTAGAAAACATAGAATGGTTCTCAAAAAACTATTAGTAATAACCTGTTATTCTAAGAAAACTATAAATATTAATGGAATTAAGAGATATTTTCTTCTCTTCAAACACTTTATTCTTAAAAACATCAACTTTAATGTCCTCGTTACTTATAATATTTCCATGAATTGAAATTTTTTGAAACCAAAATTCACATTTACTAATTTTTTTAAAAAAAATATACTTTCTTCTAAGGTATAAATATCAATCCTTATATGTTTCTAATGACCCTCATATATTTTAGAATATATAAGTGTATCATCAATAAAAGTACCAAAAAATTATCTAAATACTCACAGAAAACTCTATTCATTAATTTCATAAAAATAGTGGGTGTGTTAGAAAACCTAAAGTGCATATCCAAAAACTCATAATTGTCATTCCTAGTTTAAAACGTTATCCTCATAATGTTTTTTTGCTTTAACTTCAGATGATGAGAACTAGACTTAAGGTCAATATTTGAAAAATATTGAGTACCCTAGAGATAATCAAACAAGACATCAATATGAGGAAATAGATACATGTTTTTAATAATAATCTTATTGAATGTTCTATAATCAATGAAAATCCTCATATAACCATATTTCATTTTAAAAAACATAACAAGATCACCCCAAGGTGAATTTTTAGGGTTGATGAAACCCTTATCAAGTAATTCTTTTAATTGCCTTTTTAATTCTAATAGATCCACTATAGCCATTCAATAAAGAGGTTTTGAAATTTTCTTATCATCAAGAAGTAATTTAATGGTCAGTAAAACCTCCCAAATTGGAATAACACTAAGAAATTCATAAAAAATTCATATAAAATTCATTTACCAAATCCAAATCCCTATGTTGAATAATTCCATTTTTTCTAATAACATGTGAATGATAAATTTCACCCACGTGATTAATCAATTTATCATCTTATTTATCTATTATCATAGGTATGAAATCATTACTGTGTACAAATTGAAACTCACTCTAAAAATTAAAAATGAATTCTTTAGATCTATATTCTATCTTAGCATAATAAACCGAAATCCATTATATACCCAGAATATCATAAAACATCATAAAGGGTAATACAATAATATTTATAGGAAAAAACATTCCATGAATGATAATTGTAAGGTTCCTAATAATATTTTTTTCTTTAATAATTCCACCATGAGTTTTTACAAAAATAATCAAAATTTCTTGAGGTGATATTTATATTTTAGTAGAAAATTTACTAGAAATAAAACAATGTGTAGATACCGAATAAAACAAAAAATTAATATACATTTAGTAAATACGTAATGTTCATGTAAACACTTCATTTGATGGTATAATATTTTATTTGGTAATAGAAAATTATTTTTCTACACCCTTATTATTATGTTCTCGACACTCTATATCCTTTATATTTTCCTTCAGTCACATATTTTCATAATGGACCATCTCATTAAAATTAAAAAAAATCATTGATAGTGTTTCATTATCAATATAACCAGTACTATTTGTCTTTTATTTGTAGTAAAAATCCATATATCCCAACATAATACATTGGTAACACTTTGTAGATCTCATAACACAATCATCCGAATTCTTTTTACCACACATATAAAAAACAACGTTTAATTTTATTACCTTCAAATTTCCTTAATGGATTATTTCTCATTATAATCCACCCAGACTTCTTATTCGTCTTATTGATATAAAAGTAGAAAAACTCCATATAAAACTTCTCATTAAATCAAACTATTTACTCATAAATAAATAACTCATGAGTAACCAAACACATTCATAAAATTGGTCTAAATCCTAATTAAAATCTATAAATTTTACTATCATGGTCCATAACAAAATTCATTGCATGTATGGTCAATATAGTAAAATTTTCTTTATATTAAACATCTTAATACTCCTCCATTTTCTTAAAATCCATGAATTTAATTTCTATTATAATTTAAACTAATTTAGGAAAATATTTCTCAAGAAAATATCCTTAAATTTTATCCATTCATGGGAATAATTTTCACCCTTTTCCTTGGTTTTCTTAATCACAGACCACCAATGTCACAAACCAGCCTGAATACCCTAGTGCGCTACTACCTGAGCTGATCCTAACATGAAAAAAAAGGGAATTATTGATCCCCATGGGTTGGTTACTAGCACCTAGCATAAAAAAATAATCAAGAGAGAATGATTTTCCACAAAATAGTGTAAGATAAACTATACAAGTCGATATATCAACACAACTCAATGAGAAAATTCTGGAATAAAATAAGTGAACAGCCCAAATGGTATGTCATCATAGAAGAAAAATATTTTAAACTAATTCTAGGTATTTAGAGTCCTAACATGATTTTCCTATTAACACACTTACCACCTAGGCTCATATATTTTTCAATAAAAAAACAAACATAGTAAAATAATTCATCTCAAAGTAATACATCATTCAAAATTCAATTGCCTAGTTGTCTTTCAACATGCCCTTTTCAATTTCAAAACCAAATCATGGTATTTTTCAATACCATGCCTTTCAAAATCATATTTAATTTTAATCTATTTTCTCAAGATCAATCATTAAATAATTTTGTAAAATAATTTCTTAATTCAAGACACCTTTTATCAAAATCCATCAAGTTCATCAAAACCTTTAAAAAGGGGTTTCACTCAAAAAAACATGCCTTTTTAAATTAACTGATCAAGGTTTAAAAATTAGTATAAACTCATTTCAAACAAGAAAGTAATAAAAGTCTCATATGAATGGAAAATACTTACTCAACCACCTACCTTTTATAAAATAATCCAATAAATACCCATAATGGGAATTCTAATTAGATTCAAAGGTGTCAAAGATCAAAAGGAACAAACCCTATAATCATAGGTCCAATAAAAAAACTTCTAGATCTTTCATTATCATGATGATAAACCACTCTTAAATAAGTATTTATGATAAAATATATGATTTCAAATTGATTAATGATCTATTATTAGAGAGGAATCAAACACTTCCACTATAGATTTAATCTATGAATGATGGAGGTAGGATCCAAAATGTCTCTTGGGAGCCTTTAAAAGACACAAACTTAAGGGAGGATCAGGAAGAGGAAATATAGAATTTAAAAGATCTTGGTAAATTTAAGTCTTTAAAAACATATGCCACATTGTATCCCCCCATGGCCATAGCATATATGGGTAAAAATACTCATGTTCATGAATCATCCACTCCATAACACACCACATCCCCTCTTAGTCAATCAACCTCCTAAAACAATGTTGTAGATCCACTATACATAGGGTAGGGATATAACACATCCAATAAAAAATGACAAAAATACCCCCAAAAAAGGTATAGGCTCACCTAAATCCTCCCTGGGGATCCATGGTGTAGTAGATTGCCTATGTCAGAGCCCTTCCCAAATTGGAAAAGGCTCAAAAACCTACCACACCACTTCCTGGTGGTCCATGTTGCAACCATTCTATATTTTTAAGTGGCATAGAAATCTCCTTCCCATGGCTCTAGTCTATATCATATTCCCCATGTTGTATCTATACACACTCCACAGCATGGCCTCTTGGCTCTAAGATGTAGTCCCTGTGCAATTTTCCAAAATTTTCCTCAAAACTTTCTAAAACATCATTCTACACCAAAATGAAAGGGAAACAAAAAAACAAAGGAAATGAGTGCCTAAAAGTGATAACAATGTTACTACATCCCCACTATAAACACTTTCTGTCATCATAAATTATATCAAGAATATTCCATCTCAAATATATGAGGTAAATACTCTCTAATTAGTGACTCATGCTCCCAAGTTTCATGTGAATTAGAACCATGATTCTATAGAACTTGGACCAAAGGTATCATTTTACCATGAATAAACTTTATCTCAGAATTATAAAATCTAACTGGATGCTAAGTTATGGATAAATTAGGCTCAAAACAAGGTCTTCCCAGCTTAGGACATGATAAGGTTTATAAGGATACTTCTTAAGTTGTGATACATGAAACACATTGTGGATAAACATAAAATATGGTGGAAATTTTAAATGGTAAACCATTTTCACCTCCTACTAAACAATCACAAAAGGACCCACAAACTTAAGCATATGCTCTATATGTTTTCCAATTTTTTAGTAAACGAACTGAGGTGAAACTCTCAATAACACCTAGATACTAACTCAAAACTCTAACATGCACCAACGATGATCATCATAGGATTTATACTAGATCTATTCCATCATCATTCTCTAAAGAATCAATTGAATCATCACCATTGTCTCTTGAACCAAACTTGATCCAACCAAGGAAGATTCACCAATTTCCATCCAATAAATAGAAGATTTATAAGGCCTTATATACAAATCCTTAAAGGGATACATTCTATTAGTGTAATGGTAACCATTATTATAGGAAAAATCAACTACTCCCAATTGGTCATCCCATTCCCCACCAAAATCAAGAATGCAAGCACATATAATATCCTCAAGGATATGTATAGATTGTTATATATGGAAATCCATCTATGGATGATATGTCATGCTCAGACCTACCTAAGATCCCAGTTTCTCCTGGAGGTCTCTCCAAAAATGATAAGTAAAATAGGGATCACTATGAGAGACTATATGAAAATTAACTCTATGAAAATGGATAATCTCTTTTACATAGATACTTCCAAAGTCCTAAACACTAGTTATATCTCAAATGGGTTTAAAGTGATCCAATTTGGGAAACTAACCGATCACAACCCATATCAAATTATTATATAAAAGGGTTCAGGGAATCCCAACCATAAAGTTTGTAAATTTTATCACTAGAAGGGGCTGAAGCAAACACAAAGGTTTTTGGTAATCGGCCTTGAACTATTGGAAAGTATAATAATAAGAAACAAATTTGGAAGTCTCTCATCTTATCCATGGCCACCAGAATCATCGATGAAAGTCATAAAACATTTTCTTGTCACCTAGGTACACTTCCCATTGGGAATTATGGAAATTCCCCATCACATCATTTCTCATAGTAGAATGCATGACACACCAATTCCTGAAACATATGATACCCCAAGAAGAGATCGTCCAATTTTTGACAAATTCATCACCATAAAGAGGGTCCATAATTCCAAAAAATTAATCATTAATCAATTTATCCAAAATAATCATCTCAATAAGATATGATTTTAACTAAATGCTTTCCAAACCAACCTCATTCTCATTTTCCTAGACTCTCAAATGCAACTGACCAAGGGAACTATCAACTTCCTCTCTTATAGTGATTATTTCATGTCCAAGGTTGGAATCTTCCTAATAAAAGCATTAGAAATTTCATTCCCCTTACCAAGGTTGTAGTAAATTTTAAAATCAAAAGACTATAGGTACTCCACCCAATTCCTCTATCAGAGATTCAAATTTATTTGAGATAAGATATAACTGAGGATTTTGTGGTCTAAATAATTGGTAAATATTTCTTTGAAAAGTTAATGCCTCTAACTCATAATAGAATGAATCACAACTATGAGTTCAATATTATATGTTAGATAATTATTCTTGTGTTACCTAATCTATTTGGAACCACATGATACCATGTGATCACCGTTCATAATAACACATCCCAACCCCAAACTTGATATGTCACAAAAGACCATATTTCCCAACCCAGTCTCTGGAAGACTCAATACTGGAACAAAATTCAACAAATGATTCAACTCATCAAAATAACTCTAACATTTAAAATATATAACAAAATTCACTATTTTCCAAGTGAGGCAGGTCATTAGAGAATCCAAATTCGAGAAATCTTTAACGAACCTCTGATAATGCCTCTCTAAGCCCAAGAAGATACAAATCTAAAAACATAATGTGGCTTCTCCCATGCCATAACATCTATTTACTTATTTATATTGACTAAAATATAATGTTCAAAGAACACATGTCCTAAAAATATTACTTCCAAAATCCATAAATCACATTTTCAAATCTTCATGAAAATTTGGTGATTTATCAAGATTTCCATTACTACTCTCAAATGACACACATGATCCTCCTTGGTTTTAGAGTAATCCCGGATTTGTTTCTACAAAAAACACTACTAATTTATCAAAAAAACTTAGGGAATATCCTATTCATCAATTCCACAAGCACTGTAGGAGAATTGGTTAGAAAAAGAGGAATAATAAGGCAATCATAATGTCTATACCTACTCTTAAATGTGTTATTTTGAATGTCATATTCTTTAATTATGAACTAATGATAAATAGATCAAATATAAATATTCAAGAACCACTTTGACCCATTAAACTATTCAAACATATCATCAATCTATAGAAATGGGTACTTTTCCATTAAAATAACTTAATTGAGTTTTCATTAATCAACATAATGGAGAAGTGTCCCAACAACTTTATTCATAAAGAGAACAAATGCAACCCAAGGTGATACACTCATGCATATAAATCCTTTCTCTATTAGATCATCCAGTTGTGTTTTTAACTATTTCATTTCTTCTAGTTTCCTATAGTAAAAATTAATAGAAACTGGATAAGAACCAGGTGTTAAGTCAATGGAGAAATATACCTCTCTTTCTGATAAAAAACAGAAAATTGTGAAGGAAACACATCAAGAAACTTGACAAAAAATAGATGGGTATGACCAATCAATAACTATCTATCAAATTCTAAATACAACATGAATATTACCCTTTATAAATTTTAAAAATAATTTTCTGCTCTACTCGACCTCAGGTCCCATTCTCCCTAAAAAACAAACCACACCCATCAAGAATAGTAAAGGAGACCCGCTAAAGATAAAAGTCAATCTGGGCCTTATGAGATATCAACTAATAAATTATGAAAATTAATTCAAGTTATTTTATAAAAATAATCATAAAATTCCATGTAATCTCAAACTTTGGTAGATAGAAAACACAAGAGGTAAAATAGATACCCATCACTCTCTTTGTTGTGAGGGGAATAGTAATATCCATCACATAAGACAAAATATCCATAGAAATATTTAACAGGTTCACAATACGAGACAATATAAATGAGTTTGATTACTCAATATCAAATAATACAGTCACTAAATATGATGTTATAGTGATGGTACCTCTCACATTGGTTGGACTCGCAACATCTTCCTCTCGAGATTCTTTTTCTGCGTAAAGAAGCTTTGTGCCAGATTCATGTGGTTGGAAACCCTTATTTATTCATGTATCTAACTACATTTATATACTTTTATGTGTTTATGATATTTTTCCATTGAAAATATCATAAAATAAGTGATGCAACTTCTACAAGTTACCTAAGCATCCACACGAACTACAGGTCTTCGGTGCCTTAGTGAAGCCCTATTTTGAATGCCCAACCATGCCATACTGAAAGCAAGTCAAAGGGCCTCTATCAAACACTATAGGAGGCTTAGATGATTAATTATATTGAGATCCACCATGTGACTCACCAAACATTATCTTTTCTTTAATGGTACTTTTAAAACTACCACTATGAGAAAAATGAACTCCCATCAACCCTAACTTACCATCTTGGTCAAGTTCATCCATTAACACTCTCTCGAGTACGTCAGTATACAAATTCAGATTTAGTATTAATACGTGAGATTAAATATCAGCTCAAATATCAATCTAAAAAAAATTCCATTATTTTCTCATTCATCACTACCACGTGATAAATTTGAATAAGATCGGAAAAAATGGTTCATGTACTGTGTCATGGTACTATCACACTACTGGATGCTAAGAAACTACATGAATTTCACCAAGACCATATATTTTGGATAAAAATGATCAATAAAAAGATATCCAAATTCCTTCCACTCCAAGCCCGTATGTGTCTTCATTATCACCATCGAATCCCACCATCTCCTATTAGGTCCCTCAAGAAAGATGGTAGCACATCTCACTTGATTAAAATTAGGCATTTCCAAGAACACAAAACGTAGCTCTATCTTTTTCAACCAAACCTCATCCCCTTGAGGATAGTTAGATCCCTATAAATATAGTTTATTTTTATTGAGAAAATTTTTAACATAATTATGATATTTATCCCTTCAAGTTTTCACTGTCAGAGCCTGAACGAGAATAGGTTTATGTACTTGTCCCAAGTCTTGGAAGGAACACACCACTATCTCAAAAATATTCGGTTCCATTAGAGTATTCACCTACTATGGTTATATAGAAGCTTCTTCGTGTTTACTATTTAAACTTCTTCTCAGTGGCATGATGTTATAAAAAATCAAAAAACAACACTAAAACATCAGAAAGGATATATAGATCATCATCTCAATTAATAGATGTAGGAATATCAATTCCTAAAACATAATTCAAGATTGGTATTTTAAGAAATAAAAATCAAAGGTATATAAAATACTATAATTAGATCAAATTATTACTCATATAAACTTTTCCCACACACCCATGATGACTTAAGGCTCATTACAATGAGAGATGGTCAGGTATTCGCTCATAAATACATCCTAAGTCCAAAAATACCACCTATTATCTACCAAGATAACCCAAATTTCATACTAACATTATGGAAAGATGTAAAACATGCACCATTGATAAAAATTTATCACAAACCAGCCTATATCCCTAGGTACAATGATACCTAATCCAATCTATACATGAACCAAAGAGAATTCCCGATCCCCATGGGTTGGAGAATAGCACCTGGAATCAAAAAAGAATCAAGAGGTAATTATTTTTCCACAAAACAATAAAAGATAAAAAATAAAATTAATTATTTAAATGCTCCTCAAGGAGAAATTACTAGAATTAAACATGTGAACAACCCAAATGGTACATCATCAAAGACACGAAATCTTTAAATACAATGCAATTAGTTAGAGTCATATCTTGGTTGTCCTATTTACGCACTAACTAGTTAGGAACACATGTACTTCAATAAATCAAACAAACATGGGAAAATAATTTATTTAAAAATAATGCATCATGTACAATTCAATTTCCCAATGTTTAGGTTTCAACATGCCCATTCCAATTTCAAAACCAAATCATGGTTATCATCAATTTCATACCTATCAAAGTTGTCTTTCTTTTTAACCCATTTTATCTACATAAAACATCAAATAATTTCATTAAATAATTTCTCAAATCAATCCATATTTCATCAAAATCCATCAAGTTCATTAAAACATTTGAAAATGGGTTTTAATTCACAAAATCAAGCCTTTCTAATAAAACCAATCAGGGTTGAGAAATCAATTGAAAATGAATTTAAAATAAGAAAGAAATCAAGGATTCATATGATTATAAAAGCCTTATATAACCACCTACCTTTAATCCCATAATCAATTCAACACCCACAACTGGAATGCTAATGATCATTTAAGGCGTTGAAGATCAGAAGGAACAAACCCTATAATATTATGTCTATTAAAATGATATCTTGATCCATAAATATCATGATGATTCAAAAATCTCAAATAATTATTTATTAGAAAAAAAAATTACTTCAACTTATTAAGAGATGTATTTCTGGAGAGGAATAAAATGCTTCCATCAGTTCTTTGATCTAAGAAGGGAGGTTTGAGGATCCAAAACATCTCTTGGGATCCTTCAAAATCCAAATACATGAGTGAGGATTAAGAGGAGGGAAGATGGAATTTAAAATGATTTAGGAATTTTAAGTCTGTAAAAACATATGCTACACCGCATTCTCCATGGCCATGGCACAAATGGGTAAAAATACCCATGACTACGGTGCAACAACCCAAAACCACACTACAGCCCCTCCCAGTCAACCAGCCTCCTAAAAACGTGCTACAGATCCACAAAACATGGGGTAGGGATATGGAATATCCCATATACTAGGACATAAATTGAATCCCCCCCCAAAGGTTGAGGCTCCCAGAACTCCTCCATAGGGCTCCATGGAGTAGTAAACTCCCTGCGCTGTAGCTCTGCCCAATTTAGCATAGGCTCAAAAATACACCACACCACAGCCTCGTGGTCCACTTCATAGACATTCTATATTTTTAAGTGTCATAAAAACCTCATTATTAGGGATATATGCTATAGTATAATCCCTATGTTGTATCCATACACACTCCATGGTGAATCCTCTCTACTCCATGGTGCATCCCCTCTCTAGTTTTCAAGAGTCTTCCCAGAAATACTATAAAACTATGTTGTACACCCAAATTAAAGGGAAACAAAAAAGAAATGTAAGGATTACCTAAAAGAGGTAATGGTATGTTACAACAACTGATCATCTTCACCATAAAAATGGAAAATATAAAATGTTACATTATAATGCTCTAAATATCTCATAACTTCAAATATATTCTCTAAATAATTAATATAGCCTTAAAATACTATGAGATATGAGGTTCCATAAAAATTTGGAAGGTGTTGTTTCATGGAATGCTTCACTATATACATATTACCCTATATATAATTTGTTCACTCCCTTTAATGGGTACAACTATTGATATCCCACATCAACTAAGTTAATATAGCTATAAATTGATCAACAATAATTCTAACCATTCTTGGTTTTTTGATTTGAAATATATTATCCTACTATTTCATTCCTAATTCATTCACTAAGTTTCCACTATATAAAACCATTATAAAACATATGTATGTTTATATTAATCAGATTGGAAACCCTTGAATACATTTACATCATCATATAACCATAGATTAGTATCCATAAAGTGTATTTTCCTAAAACCATCTTAATCTCTAAGGTTTTATAAACCATTTATTTAATACCAACTATAACAACCCATAACATAAATAACCCATAATTATGAGTTTAAAAAAATGATTGAACTTTATTACATTCCCAATAACTTTTAGTTTTATATTTTTATAGAATTAGGAGATCTATTACATAATAAAGTGGATGATTCTACAATATAAACTTTTTCCACAAAAATAGGTTCGTATGTTTACACTCTAGTTTCATTCATGAGACTTTTTCTTCATTCAAGATGTGTCACTATTGACCATTCAATAGTTTATATACATCCATAGTCCCTATTAAAAACATTTAAAAATATGTTATGATCAAAAAAATATTATTAAGGGATATAAACAAATTAAAAATCGTTATTCCATTTGAAAAACTTAAAAATACATAAGGAAATTTTTCATTTTTACTAAATAAAATTTGAGCTCAAATAATCATTTACTTACTCACAGAATCAAATTTATTGACCATGTTTTTTAATAAAAAACTTTTTATAATGAATAAATGGAAAATAATAACCATGTTAGTTTCTTGAGAAAGCATGAGAACTCATGAAAACTTTCCTCTAAAAAACAAACCTTTCATCTTTAAAAAGTTAAAACCATTACATTATTCATAAACTCAATTTTTTACCACATAAAATCAAAATATTTTCAGCAAAAATAATATAAAAAATATAAAATAAATATAGGAATCATGGAAAATTATCTTTATAATCACCCTTACAAGAACCCATAAAAATGTAATAACCATCCTCGTAAATTCCAAAATGTCTCCTCTAGTGAACAAATCATTATCCAATACATTAGAGAAAAATATCATACCCACTTGTTATCATATTTAATATCCAATTACCATAAGATGAATCAAACACCTAAAATATTTTAATTTAATCTTTAAACTCATAAAAATTGGAATTTGATCCAAAAATAAAATGTGTTTTTAGTTATCTCATAAAAATGAGAAGAAATGTCATTTTCTTTTTAAAATATTTAAAGACTAAAAAACCCTAGAAAATAGGAATAGTATATTATTTTAAAAACCATAGACACTTGTAAAGGAATATTTATTGATACTAATGTTTATTATGGTGGTAAAATGTGGTCATGTTTTAGATATTAAAAAACATTCTTTTTCACTTTTGTAAAGAAAGTCAAAAATAAACTGT
Organism: Viscum album; assembly: GCA_963277665.1. NCBI lineage: Eukaryota > Viridiplantae > Streptophyta > Magnoliopsida > Santalales > Viscaceae > Viscum > Viscum album. Next base: position 1,541,498,255 of record OY728153.1, on the reverse strand, counting down.
ATGGACATTATTGAAAAGACACCTTTTTAAAACATTATAAAGAAAGTAAAAAACATTTTAAAATAATATTTAACAATATTTAAATTATAAATAATAAAATTATTGAAACATTTAATAGAACATGGATATAGAGTAGAAACATTTTACAGGAATACATTAAAATATTTAAAATGAGGTTTTAAAGAAAAATCTCTTACCATGAGTCCTGACTCACCACGTAAATCTTTCTCTTCCATGAATAATGAACATATATTAATTATTTACTATATTATAAAAATTTTCATTTCAATTCCAGGATCATTATTCCTTTTATTTCATTTATTATTAGGTTCTATTTAGTTACTAAATCGATTAAGTTCTCGTTGAACGTTTTGGGTTTGTTCGGTCCAAAATAGATTTTGTGTGTTGATTGGACTGAAAAGGTTTCATAAAATAGTTAAACAATCTATATTGAATCTTAATAATTTCATAGAAATTGTTTTAATTTGTTAAATAAACTTTTAGAACCATAAATATAAGGAATAGATGAAAAATGAAACATTTCATTCATGGAGGCGATGGTTCGCATATACACATGAGCATCGTTTCCATTTTATGACTGATGGGATATAAGGAAATTATATAATATTTTATATTTAAATAATTATACTTAGGTTATAGATATAATATATATATATATATTGATTAAATACTTCTATATAACCATCCATGTTAGGTGGTTATAAAAAATGAGATACGCCACTTCGTGGAGCTGTAGTCCGCACATACGCACAAGTGATGTTTTAATTTTCCATTGGATAGAAATGAGGTATAAAATAGTTATTCCAAAAAATTAATAAAATTATATTAATTATAATCATTTAAATATATTATTATATTTATAATATATTTTAAGTAGGTGGGATAAGAAATAAACTTGAATGAGCTTCGTTAGAATATATACCTCTTTCATAGACAATATCCTTTGAAAAACACATTAAGGATTCTTGGATAGGTATTTTTGGAATAAAAAAATTATATTACATAGATAAAGATTTTTATAAGGTATTTTGAATTCATTGGTTGAGATAAAGTACTCAAATTGTGTGTATAAGTGATGAGAGGAGAGTTCCTTTTATAAGTGAGAGGAGTGGCACTCCTGTAAAAACTCTTAACTTTAAAAAAAAGATAAATTCTTTTCTCTAGGTAAAGTGGAATGAAATTTAAAATTTTTATAATATAGGATAATTAATGGTTTTTACCCACTCATACCATCAAATTTATACATGTTTTAGAGATATTTTAATTCTTATCTATTAGTTTAAACCCCTCTTTAACTCTTTTAACACTTACCGTGGTGACTAAAGTTTACTATAGTTACGTAATTTTTGTGACTAAACATGAAATGTAAATTATTAAATGATTTTAATTTTAGTAATAAAAATATATAATACTTTTTATAATATTTTACTTCTATAGGTGGTAAAATTTAATTTCAATATAACTATGAAAAATTAATCAAAAAATGATTTTTTAGAAAAAAAATGTTTTATAACAATAAAAACGATTTTACACTAATTTAAACTATTAAATTGATACTCATGAAATTTATTAGTTTCTAATAAAAAAGAGAGAGTTATTTTACTTTCAAATTAATTCAAATCCTAAATTTACCATGTCAACACATTAACAAAATGAAAAAGTTATGGTATCTGAGAATACAATATTTTTCAGTATTCATCTAAAAATTAAATATTTATAAAAAATAACAAAAAACAACATAATATTATTTTGTAATGATGATATCAAAAATTAATTCAATTCCATAAAATTAAAATTTATAAATTTTATTTTTAAATGAAATGATATAATACTTACAAAACAACTTAGTTAGAATAAAACTAATTCTTTTTTGACTAAAATTTTACTTTTAAAATTATTATAGTGCATGTGAATACATAAAATCTAATATTTAATATTAATAATACATTAAATAGATTTATTATTAACTTTATCTGAGTTGAAATATATTACTTCAATAGTAATGTGGTGGATGGTATTATGAGGTGTGAATAAGTGATTCTCCTTGTAAAACCTAATGGTTTAATATTTTTTTATCCTTGACACTTGATAACTACCAAGAATGTTATAATGGTTTATAGAGATTTTTGAAAACATTTTTTTGGGAGTGTCGCCTTTTGAGAAATTATTTCTAAATTAGTTTTTGGTTCTTCCTTATTCTTTTAAATGTTTTCCAAAAAAAAATTTCCATAGCATACATCATTCAACTTTTGAAACTTAAAAAATTAAATAAAATTATTTTTATATCAAGTATAAAATTTAAATCTTTAGATATGATATGTAACATAAATTAAAGCATTTATCCAATATATTCTTATTTGATACCATTTAATAACTTATGTCCCTATTGGTAGGCTCTTGTTTTCCCATGTTAACCTAAGAATGGCTGTTAGTGAGCTTGGTTTATTGTCATGTTTAGTTCATGTACACCTTATCAAATTCATTATAATGAATCATCTAATACCTTATATGATCTATTCCTAGTATATCATGGAGTACCAATATTTCATACTCATGTGGTTCCATTTTGATTACTATAGCATGTTTGACCATTTCAATATTGTATCTTATATTTTATATTAGTATGATTGCATACATATTGTATCATACCCTTTGAGAATTTCACTATTTCTACCATGATTATAATATATGTTGACTATTTTATGATTATACAATCTAATAGTGGGTTATATGATTCTTAGATATATTTTATTATATTAGTTTTGTTTTTAATTTATTATAATGATAGTTTTGGTTGATATAATTCATGATATTTCTTTGATAATATTTACTGATTCTTGTAAAACATGGTTATTTATTCGATAATGAGAATGTATATTACCTTGATCTCACCTATTATGGTTATAAATCATTTGGGTAGCTACTCTATACAAGATATCAGGTTTAAGGTGTTAAAATCACCAAAAATCCCTGACCACATAAGTTAGGTTTACTATTTATTGGGATGAGATAAAAGATTTACTTGACTTATTATATCTATTACCCCATTCCTTGGGATGGATTAAAAGATTTTGCTAACCGGAGAGAAAAAATTTTCATACATAGGATATATCTCTCCGATCATGTATTCTTTTTACAATTTTACTCATATATGTCAGAACATATGTGTACATGTGTGAGCTTTTTATATGTACTTGTATTTCCCCATGCAGGGGATGGCCCTAGATTATTATCTTGGATATTGATCTAAGGCCCAAAGTAGGTAGTACTCATATGAAACCTTCTAGTATAGGGGTTATTAGTTATAGTTAGTGATGATCTATGAAATTCCTACTATTGATATATTGTTATACTTTTTTTTATTGTTAAAACTATTTGATCGTATTTTTATGTAAATATGTTGGAAAGTTCTTTCACACACCAATTATATAAATTTTGTGCTGAGAAACCATTGGTGGTTCCCTACAAATTATTTTATGCTCATAACCTATATAGACACCTAGATGGATATGCAGTGTCTCTTTTGGTTTTTCATGTCAACCTATGTTATAAAAAACATGGTATTTTAGAATGAGAATTTAAATTCTCGATTTTGAAAATAGAACAGGTCTTGGTGAAAACTATTTACATTTGTCTCTATTTAAGATTAGTTAAAGGTTAGTTTTGAAAATAGAATGGGAGAGTGATTTTGAAATGTAGTTTCATTTTGTTTTTAATATGATATATAAATTCAATGTATTTTTTATTTGTGAACTATATTTTAAAATTCATGAGGCATTATACACAAATAAAGTATGGGTATTGTTCTTTTTTAAACTAAAATTTGATAATTTATTTATATATATAAATTTTGTAGTTTAAAAAAGTTTTTATATGGTTATTAAAATGAAAAATGGATTTTATTATCCTTTTGAAAAATGTATTTCTTTGATAAATTGCAATTTAATGGTAGAACAGGCATCGATTGACCTAATAGAATTTTATTATAAGGAGCACCTTAGTTTTTCTTTTGACTGATTGGAGATATTTATAGGATCACAAGGTATCTGATATACACTTTTTTTGATATACTAGAGTGAATAATTTATTTATTCAATTTTAGGAGGCACATATCAGAATCCAGATAAAGAAATTGGGTATGTGTTAAGGAATTACTTGTTGTCTTTTAGTTTTCTTGATTTTGAGGTTTATTGGTTTGGGATATGGATTTTATAAATTTACAATAATTTGTGTTAGATTTTGTAATTTTAAATTAAAAATGATAGGGGTTATTTAAGATATGACTCAAGGTGTTTTTTAGTTCATGTATAGGTGACATGAGGTTTATTTAATGATTTATAATATGGAATTTATTGGTTTAGTTAATTTGGGATAGATTAGAATATTGGTTATTATAAATTTAATTGATGCTTTTAAGTAGATATTAGAAACATAAGGGTTGTAAAACATTGGGAAAGTGTCACCAGGGAATTATTTAGGATGAGAAGTCATATGGTGGGGAGGTTATAACTACCTGTGTTTCAACTATAATAATTTGAGGTTCCAATCAAGAGTCTTCAATGGTTTTATAAGGGTATTGTTTTAATTTTTTGATTAGGTTGATTATGAGGATATTTTTAATAGAATTTTTAGGTTTAAAATGATCATTTTGAGTTGACTTGGTAATAATTAAGTATTGGGATAAAATTAATGGAGGTTGGAAGTGGAAAAAAGAGAGGGGTTAGTGGCCTAAGAACCACTAGAACTTATCATGAATCCATCAGAAATTCAATGGATAACCAATGGAATTGTAGCCACTAGAATTCCACTAGAATTTAGGAAGGGGACACCAGAAATCACCAAAACATTCTACACCTTAAATAATAAAAAGTTATAAATACCAAGTTCTTTAAAAACTAAGCAGCCTTATAAAAAAATTAGAAAATATTATTTAAATGTATAAATATCCCATATATAAATTAATATATAATATTAATATAATTAGTACTTTTATATCATATTTTAATAATAAGGAATCATAAAAATCAAATAATTATGCTTCTAACATACCAAGTTAAAATTTTATTTTCCCATACCTTATAAAATATAATGGTCTATTGAATAAGTCATAAAGTTGTTTTTCAGTATGAACAAACTCTAAACTAATATCTCTTTTATTTATATGATCCCTTAGAAAATTAAATATAACATTTATATGATTTTTTCTAGAGTTTTTAATGGATTTTTAGAAATATAAATAGTATTAGAATTATCACAGAATATTGGAATTTTATCAAAACTAATATTAAAATCATAAAAATTTTGTTTAATCCAAATACTTTAAGAGAAAAAACTAGTGGTAGTAACATAATCATACTTAGCTATAGATAATGCAACTTATAGTTCTTTTTTAAAACTCCCTAAAATTAAATATTTATAGATAAAATTTCACATACCTTTTTTTATTTTTCGATCAAGCCTACAACCTCCAAAATAAGAGTCGAAATATGATAATAAATCAATTAATTATGGTTTAAATAAAATAAATAGGTACTAATAGTTCCTTTGATATATTTAATAACTCTCTTAACAACAATAAGATGAATTTCATTGGGATTCGATTAAAATCAAGAACATAGTAAAATTGAAAACATTATATCCAATCTATATACTATCAAATAAAGTGAGATTCATATCATGAATTTATAAAGTTTAATATTAATGCACATTATAGATTCATCTAAATCCAATTTTTAATTTTTACTCGTCAGTTTTTTAATGGATTTCCTGAATCTAAAAAAAACCATTTAAAAAAGTTATTTAACATACTTATATTAATTTTAGAATATAATATCTTTTTATTTTATTGATTTTCAAACCAAGAAACATTTCAACTCTCCCATTAAGTTCATATCAAACTCAATAATAATTAATTTATAAAAATAATTATAAATCAAATATTTTTTAAACTAAATATTATCTCATTAACATATATATTTTTAAAATTAAAATATCATTGGAAACTTTCTTTATAAACTTGTTTGGATCAACCATTACTTTAGTAAAATCATTTTGAAAAAAAATTGAACTGGTCTCTCATACCAGGATATAGGATCATACTTAAGACTATATAATGTTTTATTAAGTTTTAAAACATGATTTGGAAAATTTTTATTTTCAAATATTAGGTGTTGTTTAAAAAACATCCATATAAATTAATTCATTTAAAAATTCACTGTTAACATCCATTTGAGATAATTTCATTTTTTGAAAACAAGAAAATGCTAATAAAATTATAATATCCTTTAGCCTAGAAGAATGAGAAAAATAAAACTCAAATTCAATTCCCACTTCATTAGAATAACCATCAGTAACTATTCTAAATTTATTTTTTACTATGCTTATAACTTCATCAAGTTTATTATGAAAAATCCAATTAGTCTGTATTATTTTTTTATCTTTTGGTAATTCAACCAAATTACAGACTTTATTTATTTCAAATTGATTTAATTATTATTACATAGAATTAATCCAGTTTGAAAAGTTAAAATAATCATCAAAATTAATGGGAACAATGTAAGCAACAAATGTATAATTTAATAAATATTTTGAAATAGATTTTCTAGATTTTATTCTAGATTCAACATTTCTGATTATTTTTTCAATAGGATGATATTTATGAGTTTTCTACTCTTTAGGATCAATTTTAGAATATATTGTACCCCCCCCCCCCCAAACTGATGAATTATCATTTTCTTGATAATTATATTCACTAAAATTGAATTCCTTTAATTCATCATCATCTTTATCTAAATCTAAATTACATTTTTATTGTTATTTTTATCAAATTTAAGATGCACAGACTCTTAAACAACTAAAGTTATACTTTTGAAAAATTTATATGACTTAATAGTATTAGAACAACCTAAAAATGTTCCATCGTCACATTTAGAATCAAAGTTTTCTAAATTATCTTTTTCATTTAAAATATAAAATTTGTAACTAAACACAGTAAAATATACAATTTTAGGTTTAAATCCTTTAAGAAATTCATAAGGTTTTTTATTTAAAAAAGTCTAACATAAAATCTATTTAAAACATGAAAATATATAATAGTAGATCTAGACAAAAAATATTTAGGCATAAGAAACTCTATAACATTGATATAGCCATTTATGGATTTGAACTATTCTTTATTTCGAATACACCATTTTTTGTGGTGTCCTAAGAGTATAAAACAATTTTTTTATCCATTTTATGCACAAAATTTATCAAATTATAAATGAAAAAAATTCACCACCTATATCACTTCTGATATAGATGATTGAAATATTTTTAAAATTTAAAGTAATTTTACAGAAATCAAAAAAAAATTGTAGAGTTTCACTTTTATGTGATGAGAAACAAATAGAAAATAATATAATATAATCATCAATTATTAAAATTACATACTAATTTACACCTAAACTACTAGGTTTTATAGGACCAAATAAGTCAAAATGTAACAATTCAACACATTTAAAAGTACTAAAAATATTCACATAATTAAATAATTCATTATGTTTCTTACCCTTTAAACACAAATCACATAAAAATTACATAATTTTATTTAAATTTGGTAATTATAGAACCTATTCATGATTTTAAAACTTGTGAAAAAAATTGAAGTTTTCATTTCTAAGTCACATATTTCCTAAAATATCACTTGCTACTATGGAATTTAAACACTTAACATTCTATATAGTTTGATCAGACAAATAAATTATATAAACATTATCATTTATATTTATAGAAAAGAAAATTGATTTAATTTTCAAAACTTTACATTTAACATTCTAAAATGCTACATTTAATCCATCGCACGAAATAGTGATACACTTATTAAATTATGTTTAAACCAACTACAAATAATACTTTTTAAATAATTACAGTTTTAGAATATCTAACATCTCTGATGCCATTAAGATGACCTCTATAATTGTATCTAAATGTAACAAATCCTCCATCACATGAATTTAAGGATATAAAATTTGAAATATCACTTATCATGTGTTTGGTAAGCCCACTGTCTAGGTACCAGGAATATTTGATACTTCTAAGGAATATTTTAAAAAATTCATCAATAATGTTTTAGTATGGAAAATTTATTATGGAAATTTCAAAGAGCATAAATTTTCACAATTATCTTTCATTATACCTTTAAAACATATAACACTCAAAACATCCCTTTTGAGCTTTTAAAAAAATTAGTCTTATTCAACCATGGTGAAAAGATATTATAACCAAAACTATTCTTGTTATATTTTGGTTTATCATATAAATCATTTTATTATATTTATCCTTTCCTTGAATAAATATAGATAATGTTTTTTTAATTATAAAATTCCTTTTTCAAGTCCACATTCTCTCTTTGGAATGGATTCTAAATCAGTATAGACTTTATTATTAGAACCAGAATCTATATTTCGTAATTTTTTTTTTTGAGTTTATTTATTCTAAACTTTATTCATGTCCTCTATTAGTAAATTAAACCATCTTTCATTGTCTTTATTATTAACTTCCATAAAATATTTATGTTTTTTCTTTTTTTCTTTTAGTTTCAATACCTCATAATTATAATTCATTTTATATTCCTCATTCTAAGAAAAATTATATTTATATTTTTATATTCATTTTTAAGTTTTTTATTTTCCTTAAAAAAATTATTATTATTTTTTATTTTGTCAGTATATTTTTCAATACTCATGATACTATCATTCATTAGTTCCTTATTCTCTTTATACAATTTATTAACATTGGAATTCATAGAATCAAAATAAAAACTAGAATCAGTTTCATTTTTATCTTTAGTGATTTCATTATGATCATCATTAGAGGGATTTATTAATTGAGTAAAGAATGAGTTTGGATCCTCACAGTGTGTATCTATCAAATCAAGGTTCTCCTAATTTTGTTCATTTCTTGGTCCACTACTTGAATTTAAACTATATTAACAATATCATCCTCAAAAAATACTTTTTTTCTTTCTTATTTTGTCTTTGTCTTTCTTTTAATGTTTTATTTTTCGAAAAATTGGTCCTGATGTGTTCTTTCTTCCTGAACTCATAACAGGTTAAGTCTAAAACATTAATATTATTTCAAGTATTACCTTTATTGTACTCCTTTTTTTCATTATTTTAAATTGTCTCTTGCCTCTTTTTTCATAAATTTGTAAAGATTATTAATAAATGATAAATATATTTATCACATTTTTAGAACCTAGATTCATAAGATTTATAGGATCCATTAACATTAGATTTAAAAGAAATACCTTCCTTATTTATAGACTCCTCATTAGTAATATTTTTCAATTCAATTCCATACTTACATTAATCGACCACTAGTTTCCTTTCATAACATCTTATTGGTAATTCTATCAGTACCCTTTAAACTAGAGATATGTTATCCAATAATTCTCCAAGTTCACTCGTTTGATTTGTAATTCTTGTAAACCGGTGAAACATTTTGTTTACTGAATCCTCTTCTTTCATCTTAAAATATTTATATCCATCACAGATCACTCTCTAATATTTTTAATATTATTTATCCCATTGTGAGTATATTTTTGAATTATTCCAATGTTTTCAATTGTCTTACATTCTGAAAAATTTCTATACACACTTCAACATATATCACAGTACAAAATATTCTTTAATTTATAATTTAAAACATACTTTTTCTTATCGTTATATATAAGTTTCTATAGATCGGATTTGGGTAATTTATATGATTTCTCCATGATTTTCTAATGATCCACACTTAACTAATTGAATTATGATTCTATTTGGCCTTATCAATACCCTTAATCACTTCCATTTAAAAATGGGTACTTTTGAAGTGTACATCCATCATTTTCATTAATACTTAATATATTTAAGGATCTTATTTTGTATATTGTTAAGTATATGATATTAAAGTAAGTACAACATAAAAATAATAAATGGAAACTATATCCTAAATTATTTCCACTGATACCAATTATTGGACCCAATTAAATGGTAATAATAAACTAGAGGGGGTGAATAGTTATTTAAAACTTTTAACACTAATAATCAATGAATGTTTTAATATTTAATAAAGAATAGTGTAATATTGTGTTCAGAATATAATGTAGTGGAAACAAAATCTGAACACATTTTTTTATAATAATTTGGATCGATAAAATCCTACTCTATTCTTCAATCTTTTCTACTTTATGAGAAGATCATTACCCATTAATAAATCTAACTTTTAAAGTTGTGATAACTTGTATACAGACCCTAACTTTTACATTACCTAGAGGCACAACCAACCTAATTTTTTTAAGAGTCTCAACATATATTAACCTAACATTTTTCAAGGTCATAACCTAAGGACCATCCTTCTGGTTGGTATAATAAACAATACCAAATGATATTTTGATTGGGAAAATCATAAACCTATACACACAATTTCAAATAGATTAAATAAAATATGGAATAGTAAAAAACAGAAAACAATGAAGATCAGCAGATAAAAAAATATGTGGATATCGGTGTATCTCATTGATCTCTAACCACATCAGTAGTAGATATTCAACCATTTAAGTTCCTTTGTGATCAGACCAAGTAAACAATATTCACTGAAGATATCAATTGCCTATCAAGTGAGTATCTCACTTCATGTCATGGCCTTTATTTATAGATAAATACCCAAAAATATTCAATATCATATGATTCTCATTGAGTGGGATTTTCCTAAGCTCATCACATCCATTTAACATTTCGGAATAACAAATATGGAATAATTTCATTACATGTTTAAACATAGAGCACAATAAATGAATAATTATGGTGCACTCGAATTACAACATTAAACTAATTAATACAGCTTACAATATGCTCGTTGATACATATGAGAGTTTTTCAAATAAATAAAATAATAAAACTAATTTCAAAAATATTTTTGTGAATCATTAATTAAAAAATATATAAACTAGAGTAAATAATAATAATTTGAAACTCATTAATTATAGGAATATTTCCCATGATATTTCTCTACCAAAAAAATTTCAATATACTTGTTAGATTATACATGTATTTTACAAATAAATAAAACAATTAAAATAAATTGGATAAACTTATAATTTATTAAAATATAAAAAATTTACTGAAATGTATCATTGTTACAAAAATACAGGATGTGTTTTTGTAAAATGAATGTATGCACAAAGTATATAATCAAATATTGAATAATATTCTTAGAAAATATAATCAGTTAATAAATTAAAATAATAATTAAAAATATATATAGGTTGAAAAAATTAAAAAATAAATATCAGTTGAGATCATGCTATTGTGAAATGATCATACATTTTATAACTAATGATAGCATATATATATATAATTAATGATATAAATTTCTTTCTTCCACTATTGTTGAAATAGAGGATCTATTACCACTATTGTTCTACTACAACTACTAAATATGATATCGCTACCATTACTTTGGAGTGCTACAATCAATGATGGTAGACTTTTGTTACCATTATTATTCTTCTACCACTAAAAGAGGAAGTGTATGCCTTTGTTACCATTAAAAATAGAGGATTGTTGCTAACTTTAGAAGTAGGGATTGCATTGATGGTTAAAGTTATTATTATTGCACCTGAGGATGAAACTTTTTCTACCAATGAATATCAAAAGCTACTACCGTTCGACGAGGCTACTTCCATTACCATGGAGGTGATCGATACTACCGGTAATAATTGAATATCAAATTCTACTACATATGAGGGTTGCATGATTATATTACTATTAGGTGATAATACTACTTTCATGGATGGAATAGGGTATTGTTATAATTGAAGAATTTGGATCAGTACTATTGATGGAGATAATCTGCCAAATTCATGGATGTACTGAAGCTTAAGTGCTACTATAAAGGATGGGTATGGAAAATTTCAGCACTACCAATAGAGGATATGCTACTTCGATGCCTGAAATCTAGTTACACGATGATCATGGTGAAGAATGAGATAGGACGAGGTGCTTCAATTAAGAAGTCATTCTACTATTAGATAAGGGAAGAGGTGAGTTAGGAAATGAAGGTGAGGCTATGGAGGAGAAGGTGTTGTGTGAAGTAGAACTGTAACTTCTAGTAGGGAACCCCAAATTAGAATCATATATATATATATATATGTATATATATATATATGTATGTATTTTATATATTTATATATGATCTGATATATATATATATATATGAAAAATGCTCAAATATATTAATTTTTCAATTTCAAACACTAATAGCCCCATCTGTATTTTAAAATAATATTCTTTCATGTGATAAAAATAATTAAATCATTAAAATATAATGTGATACCAAACTAAAATTAAAAATAAACACCCGATAGCATATTAAAAAGTATTTAACACACACAAATGTGATGTGCGATGAAAAGAATTAATCAATTAACATTTACTAATTAACATTTACAAAAAAAATATGAAAATATAAATGTTCAGAAAATGAAATAAATTTGAGGTAATTGAAATTTAACAAAATATAAATAATTAGATATAAAATTAATTTTTCAATTTCAAACACTAATATCCCCATCTAATGTGCATATCTAGGGATGGAAAGAATATGGGCCACAATTCATTTTCCCTATTTGATGATAGTATAGTTCCCCCAAGAATACTTCCCATAATGTAATTGTTTCAAAAGTGTTCATGAGACCAAATAATGTGCATACCAATTTTTCCATCCAAAAAATATTTTTTTCCTTTGAGATACAAAAGTGGTGTGATAAAACAGAGTGAGAAACTAATAGGATCTTAGTCCAAGCCTCCAAAAAATAAAGTAAGTATATTAATTAAAAAATGACACACCCCTGATAATAGCACAACCACTAGTGTCTAGAAGCTCATGTCCTAAGTAGGTGTTCTACTCTGCATGTTCTTGAGTAAAGTCATACTAAATTAAGAAGACAACATTCACATCCACAAAATAAACCACATGGGAGTAACCCCAAGCCATAGGGATGGGGTACATTTTACCACCACCACAACCCATGGGATCATCAAATACTCAAAAAAATATAAGATGTTATGGTGGTGGAACTGATATATCCCTATCCCCAGGGCTATTTCATTTGAACCACCTCCTACTATGTAGTCGGTATTTTCCAGGAAGGGTAGAAACCCCATGCAGTAAGCACCTCCCCCATTATTTACATTGGATGAAACTCCCCTATCATTTGAGACACACTCAGTGAGGATGGTCAGCGACTCCATCTAGATCAAAACCCATAGGTCAATTCCAAGGTAAATATTACAAATAAAATCAAACCTCATAGAGTCCACAGACAAAATTTTTCTTCTAAAAAAGATGACATTTGGAAGTAAATCAACATTCACTTCAAAAAGGACATAAGGGATTAATATTATCTTTACAATATAGATGAGGGGAAAATTATTCTAGATACTTGGTATGCATTAGTTAACATTTTCAATATCAATACAGTAGTGGAACTATGTCAAGGAATAGACACTGAAGTACCCAATAAATAAATAGTCACTCGAGATATAGTTTTCACCGAGACAAATGAGGAAGGTGTATACACCAGGAATCAAAGGTAGTCCAAAAACATGGCATCACCAACTGATCAATTTGCATCCCCTCGATATTCTTCTATTAAGGAAAAAGGTAAAGGTGTTTTTATATCCCAAACACTACTGGAATATATTTAAATACTCTATGTTGAATAGAAACTCATGCAATGGGAGGGTAATATTGACTACCTGAAATGGATCAACACTAAGTTACTAGAGGGAAAAATTCACACTGAGTAAAATATTTAGGAAAATGTGAATTTTTCTCCTCACGCTCATAAATAGAGGTTCATCCATCCCCTAGGAGTATAGATCAAGCGTCAAGTCAACTTTGGGTAGAGGAAACTACTATATTTAAACCTGGTAATCAAGGAAGTCCAAGACTTCCATCCACTATGATAGTATCTTCCCTCATTCTTAGAAATACTCCAAGGACTAGATTAAACTGGGATCCAAAATTTATGCTTATGGTATAACCATATAAAGTTTTACATACCAATAGAATTCAGGTCTCAACTCAACCATTAATTCCTCTAGATTTCCATAGCTCTATCAAGTCTCCTACCACTTGAATGGAATCTATGGAAGGTAATTGTGCTCTAGTACAATAGAAAAGGAAACCCTACCCATATTGGGTGGATTCTACTCTTCCTATTCCGAACTTTAGGAATCTCATATTTACAACCTTCAATGGAACAAGAGATCTGAAGCAGCACCTGTCACATTTTGTTTCCCAATGTGGCCCCATGATGGGCCAACTCAGTAACTAAATAGTATAAAAACATAGGTGTTTTGATTTGAGTCTAGTGAAACCAGTATTCATCTAGCACAATTGCCTATCAAATGGATCTATAACAACATGGATAAAAGGTATGTTCATTTGGTGTTTAAGAGCTTGTTTCCTAGGTTCATAGGGTATATGAGTTTTTTTGGGAGTTTCTACAAAATAGATTGTTGGTGTTGGATACATATGGAATTTATACTATAAATCCCTTATTTATGATGTAAATTCAACACTAGGAACAATCTATGAAAATTTTTTAGGGAATAAAAACATTTTATATCATAATACTGCTTTACAGTGTAAATATGTCTCTTGGGATAATTTAACCTAAGGTGATGTGTTTTTCAACATACATGATTCATGGGATATTTATGCCATAAACCAATTATTTATGATATAAACACCTCTTGACCAATAGGTTTTATTATCTATCTACATAACACCCTCATTAATTTTATGTGAAGCCTCTCCCTTGAACTCTATATATCCTTCCAAGTTTTAACGTCTAGGATTTTCATTTATTATTTTAAATATTATATGGAATTATTTCAAGACTGGGCGCGAAGACGGCACATCATTCTGAGCTCCAGTGAGCCCAGAATGGTGGTTTGAACTTTTTTTAAGTTAAGTGAGTTGGCGCTTGTGCGCGGTTGTGGAAGTTTCCAAACGGATGCCCGAATTAAAAATCTGAGCGCACTGTTCCGTTTGGGATGACGAATTTACCTTAGAACGGGCCTAACCTCAACTGGCACGGGTTGAGGGAGAAAGTTAATTTTCGGAAATTTTTAGTAAAGTAAAAAATAAAATAAATTACTAAATGTTTATTTTATTTTATGGAAACATCCACTGCAGCACAGCGACGGGACGTATGTTTCCTAAATTAATAACGTGTCATAATGACTCAAAAAAATGGAAAGTTGGCATCATTATTACAATCACGTAATTAAATTCCAACATGTTTCCCTTTTTAATGGGTTAAGCAATTGTTGATTTTTGGAAATGTTTGAGAGGAACCTATTCTGAATCCCCAAGGCGTTGGAGAAAATTCTCGGCGATGAATGACGATGGATTGAAATCGAGGATCACTGCGCCGACATTGAAGGATATTAACGATAATGGAAGCATGAAAGCTTCGTCAACGATCGATCTTTTCGAAAGGTAGGGGTTTGTTATTTCAATTTCTTTTCCTCGTTTTTGAGTTTAAACGACGAACGCAGATCAACCACGAACAAGTTGATCCGCGGATTCATACATTCTTGCGGGAGGGTTTTCTTTGGGATGATTTTGGGGAAATAATTCATGATTTTATTTATGTTGATCTCTGGTCTCTTTAAACCTATTAACGGGAGCGGATCAATGCCATGACAAACGATGGCGGAGGATCGTTCCTCAATTTTGTTTATTGGATTTCCTCCCCCTTTTTCTTTTCTTGCGTTTTCTTCGTGTTCTTCTCGGGGCGACGAAAAACGGATCATTGCGCTTCCGTTCCATGACGCAACGATCCCAAATCAAAGTTTCGACACTGAAACGACCTTGTGGAGGTGCGGCGATGATGGAGGACGACGAATCAGACAAGATCGGGAAAGATCATTCTTCGAGTGTTCTTCATGCGGGAAGATCAAAAACACGTTTTTGGAGCTGATCAGAGGTCCAAAAACACCGGAAGCGGCTTTGTGGTGACGAGGCGACCAAAACCTGAAGGTTTCGTGGTGATCGGGCAGCCGGATCGAAGAACTGATCAACACCGGAGGCGCGACGGTGGAAGACCGCAATTCTGGAAATTTCCAGAATGCAGGGCGTGTACTTCCGAAGAACACGTTGTGTAGTACTGGCGGCGGCGGCTAGGGTTTCAGGTTCAGAGAGGAATAACACGGTGTGTGACCCCGGTCACACGGCATGTTGGACTTTCCCCGAAACTCGGCTTGTACTTTGGGTAGTACAGGGACACGGGATGATCTACATGGCTTTAGGAGACACGGCGTGTACAGATTGGCAGAGGCGGCAATGTGAAGCTCGACGTGTATCCAGGGGATACACGGACATGGGTTAAAGTACACGGGTTGATAGTCGTGTACTTCCACACAGCCAGTGACACAGGGACAACCCCAGTCACTCGAACACAGCGTGTGCATTGTACTACACATCGTGTACTAAGTTTTTCTACACGACCAGTTCTACGACATGGGTCGTTGCACACAGGCAGTACCCGAGGTCAAACAACACGGCGTGTATCTTTTCTACATGTTGTGTACTTTTTGGAAAATAGCATGGACCTCTTGTTCACTGTATCCTGGACATATTTCGTTTGGGTTAGTTCCCTTTCTTCTCTTTTCTCTGAAGGTCAGGAATTGTTTCCTTCTACAGGAGTATGATCCCGTCAGCCAGACTTTCTATGATAGAGTCGGCATCCCTCCAAGAGGCCTAGAGTGAGATCCTCTATCCATTCCTGACCCTAGGTAGAGCCAGGCATCAACGTGACCAACTCTATTGGGTGTTGATCCTCTACCTAGCTGGTGTATCACCTAACTGGTGAATCCGGATGAGTCGCGGTATCCTCTATGGCCCTGGTAGTGATCCTCATATGTGTATCGTGATCTTTCCCTCTCAGGAGTGTGTCTCCCGTAATGAGTGATTTCTATCTATCGTAACCTTCCCACTCAGGAGTGTGTCTCCCATAATGAGTGCAGCTACCTCTCGTGACGATTCCCGAAAAACAACACTTCTCGGAGGGACGTCATCATAGCTATAAGACTCGTGGAGTTTGTTCTCCCGGAATGAGTGCATCACGGAATCTTCAAACAGAATCCCTAATAGGGGTATGTGGTTGTGTGACTTGTCTCTAGACCACGGGTCTGGGTTTTGAGTATATCTGGTTTGTTCTATATTTTGTGTATACATATGTTGTGCATAGCTAACTGTACCTTTAATTTGTGTATTTCTTTGTGGTTTTTGGGGTCCTCTACTGAGTATTGTTATACTCACCCCTGCACGGGCTTTGCCTACATGCCTGGTGTCTTGTGCAGACGAGCATACTTTTGATAGAGTCTAGGGCGGACCAGGACAGGACTGAGATTTCTGAGTTCCCTATAGGCCGATGCATTCCTATGGCTACGAGCGGCAGTCCTAGTACCTTTTGTGCTTACAGGTTGGACTTTGCAGTTTTCAGACTCTTGTTTTTGGTGGGCTTGTTTTCTGGCCCAGTTTACCTTTACAATACTCTACCTTTCTCCGTACTCTGTTGGTTGGGTTTATTTGTATGCATGCATTCTTTTTCCTTAGTGATTTTTTCACGTTTCATCTTTTTGTGGGCTTAGAGATGTGTGTGTGTGTACAGGTACCTAGGAAATGACTCCCATGTTAGTAATTTGCCTACTCGGTGCTAGTCACCAGCCTCTGACCTATTGGAGGCAGGCTTGGGGAGTCACGGCGCAGGCTCCACTGGGACGGGTTGTGATAGAGTGGTATCAGAGGTGGTCGGTTCTACCTTAGGACCAAGATTCTGTGAGTTTGGTTTGGGGAAATAGTGTTGAGTGTTTCGGGTTCGGCTTTCAGGACAGAGACACCGGTGTTGGGGCAGCGGCCGACGTATCCATACATCCGGACACTGATAACCTACTTTTCGACTCGGTACATGAAAACACTTGTTGCGGGGAAATAAAAGGTACATGCATCATATAGGAACGGGTTGTGTTTTCCATGTCCTTTGTGTCAGCTATCCAGATATACTCATTGACCATAGTACATCTTGTTTGTTTACAGGATGCCTCCGCGACGTATACGCGCTAGTATTCAGAAACACAATCATGGGGATGACCCCCTCAGTGATGAGGCTTCGATGCAGGGACCAGCTCCCCAAGCATTTCCACCAGGTGGTGCACCTGCTATGCCACCACCAGTGGAGCAGCTAGTGGTACCCGCGGTACCGACCGGCGAGGAGCACAGGCTCAACGGGCTCCATGAGTTTCAGAGACAAAGACCCATCAGGTTCCAAGGTGAGCCCGACCCTTAGGCGGATGAGGACTGGCTTGAGGCGGTGACTAGAGTTTTCTGTCTAGTGAGGACACTAGCAAACCATATGGTGGTCCTAGGAGTGAGCCTTCTTCAGGGTTCGGCGGGACGATGGTGGAGTCTGACCGCGCAGACTCATGACATGGAGACTCTTTCGTGGATGGAGTTCGAGCGACTCTTCAGGGAGGATTTCTCTTTGGTTATGTTGAGGGCTGTGTGCATCCAAGAGCTTCTTCAGCTCCAGAAAGGCAGTATAACAGTAGCTGGCTCTTCATCGAGGTTCCCAAACCTCGCTCGATACTCTATGGATATGGTCAGGAATCAATAATTTAGAGCTCAGAACTTTGAGCGAGGTCTATGACAAGACATCTGATCTAGTGTCATGCCTCCATGCATATCGACTTATGATGGAGTGCTCGAGCGGGACTTGGTGATCGAGAGCTTCTTGGCAGAGCAGAGACAATCGCCGGCAGTCAGCAGCAGGCAGACAGGTGCGGAGACCCCGGCAGTAGTGATCCGACGTCAGGCACAGGGATCTGGACGTGGGAAACATCATAGGAGGACCCAGGACAGGGGATCGACAGTCCAGGGCTCTCAGGCTGGATCCAGTCAGCCTAGGGAGAAGCAATACTACACATGCTATGGTAGGGGACATCTCTCTAGAGATTACCTGACCCGTCGAGCTGCTGACAGGGAAGTGGTGGATGGACCACCGAGGCAGAGGTAGATAATGGAACAGGCAGACCCTCCAGGCGACGGACGTGGCACAGGAGCAGGGAGAGCTGCACGTGGTGGCAGACGCTTCGACTTACTTCCACCACCACCCCCAGGAGGTCTGCACCAGGCTTAGGGAGCTGGGGGACAGGGGTAGAGACAGCTGCATGCGGTCGAGGCATACGACCCAGGGACTCCAGGAATGATCCGAGGTATGATCTGTGTCTTTTATACCTTAGTTTTCGTACTCATAGAAACATGTTCCAGTCATTCCCTTATAGCCACATGTCTTGTAAAACACCTTGAGATTCCGGTAGAACCGTTGACTCAATCCTTACGCTTGGAGACACCTACTGAAGGATACTTGACGATAATGCACCTTTGAAGACAGTGTGATCTTACCCTTGGAGGCGAGAGTTTCAGTTGGAACTACTTAGTGGTAGCGTCAAGGCCTTACGACGTCATTCTCGGTATGGATTGGTTATCTTCAGTCCATGCCCAGATTGACTGTTTTAGGCTAAGAGTGTGGTGTGTCCTCCATGATGGAACGAGGTTTTTCTTTTTCGGAGAAAAGGAAACCCAGGTAGAACAAAATGGGCTCATGCATAAGAGGGTGCATCCAATCACTCATGAGTTGGCTAGACTTACCCTCGGAACAGTAGATGTTGTGAGCTCTCAGTTCCTAGCAGTGGTGGTGGAGTATGAGGACGTCTTTCCCGAAGATGTTCCAGGATTACCTCCCCACCAGAAAATTGACTTCTGCATCGACTTACACCTCGGGATGACACTGATTTCCTCAACGGCTTATCAGATGGCTCCCGTAGAGCTTCGCGAGCTGAGGGTGCAGTTGGATGATTTGCAGAGCAGAGGTTTCGTGAGACCCAGCGTCTCACCCTGGGCGGCACCAGTCTTGTTTTCCAATAAGGCAGACGGGATTCTGAGATTGTGCGTGGATTACCGGCACCTGAACCAGGTGACGGTGAAGAACAAGTATCCACTGTCGAGGATCGATGACCTCTTCGATCAGCTAAGAGGGGAATAGTGGTTCTCAAAGGTTGACCTTCGATCAGGAAATCACCAGCTACGAGTGCGGGATGAGGATATACCGAATATGGCTTTCAGATGCCGCTATGGTCACTATGAGTACATGGTGATGACTTTTGGCATGACGAACATCCCCGTAGTGTTCATGGGACTGATGAACTGGATCTTCTAGCCGTACTTTGACCAGTTCATAGTGGTCTTCATCGATGACATCCTCGTGTACTTGGCATCAGAATAGGAGCATGAGAGACACCTACGTATGGTTCTAGACATACTTTAGGAGCACCATCTTTATGGGAATCTCTCAAAGTGCCAGTTCTGGATTCTGGAGGTCCACTTTCTGGGAAATTTCATCTCAGCAGATGGAGTAGCTATGGACCCAGCCAAGGTGGAGGCTGTGTTAGCATGGGATCCACCTCGTAGCATGATGGAGGTGTGAAGCTTCCTTGGGTTGGTAGGATATTATTGGAGATTCATTCATAAATTCTTCCAGATGTCAGCACCGATGACATCCTTGACCAGGAAGGGGAAACCCTTCATATGGAAAGAGAAGTGTCAGTAGGATTTCGAGTGATTGAGGAAGAGTTTGACGAGTGCCCCATTCTTGAGATTGCTAGAGGAGGGTGTTGAGTGCGTAGTTTTCTGCGATGCATCAGGGACCGGGCTCAGCTGTGTCCTGATGCAGCGGCATGAAGTGATTGCTTATGGTTCGTGCCAGCTAAGGCCACATGAGCAAAACTATGTGACCCATGATCTCGAGTTGGCAGCGGTAGTCTTCACATTGAATATGTGGCGACACTACCTTATGGGAAAGAAGTTTATTTTCTACTTTGACCACAAGATCCTCAAGTACATCTTCTCACAGAAGGATCTGAATCTGAGGTAGAGGCATTGGATATAGTTCCTCCAGGACTATGATTTTGAGATCATATATACTCCTAGAAAGGGGAACAAGGTGGCAGATTCCCTTAGTAGAAGGTCGAGCTCACAGCTGTTGAGTGAAGTGACACATCAGTTAGCAGCGTTAAAGTTATCCTTCATGGATGGAGAGGATACAACTTACCTACAGTCTATGGTTGTCACCCCTCCACTATTACAGTGAGTTAGGGAGGAACAGCTTGGGGATGTCGATTGTGTGGATTTACTTGCTCAGTTATCCATGGTACATGCACCTGATGGATATTCGCAAGGTGGGGAGCACGTACTTCTTTCCAGAGGACGCACTATTGTACCAGTGGCATTGTAGGAGGAGATCCTGAGGGAGTTTCATAAATCACCTTTGGTGGTACATCCTGGAGTAGAAAAGATGTACCAGGATCTCCGACGAAAGTTCTAGTGGTCAAGCATGAAGAAGGAAGTAGCAGAATTCATTTCTTGATGCCTCATATGCCAGCAGGTGAAGGCTGAGCACTAGGTTCCAGCAGGGTTAGCTCACCCCCTAGAAGTCCTAGAGTGGAAGTGGGATGGAATATCTATGGACTTCGTGACAGGCTTACCACAGACGTCCAAGGGGCATGATTCCATCTGGGTGATCGTTGACCGACTCACCAAGTCAGCCAACTTTTTAGCTATCCGGGAGCAGAGTTCCATAGAGACCTTGGGACGCCTCTACATGCAGGATATAATTAGGCTTCATGGTTTCCCCTCGACTATAGTCTTGGATCAAGATTCCTGATTCACGTCCCATTTGTGGAAGGGATTGCAGGAGGCTTTTGAGACTCAGCTATGCTTGAGCGCAGCATTTCATCCCCAGAATGATGGTCAGACGGAGAGGACCATTCAGGTTCTGGAGCATATGTTGCGAGCTTGTATCTTGGACTTTGTTCATAGCTGGGAGGACCACCTACCATAGGTGGAGTTTGCATACAACAACAGATACCACTCCACCATTAGTATGGCACTGTTCGAGGCCTTGTACGAGAGACCTTTCCAGTCACCGCTTTGCTGGACCGACCCCGGAGAGTCAGTACTCATGGGTCCAGAGTTAGTGTGAGCTACCATAGAGAAGGTGCAGATCATCCGAGAGTGGATGAAGACTGCACAGAGCTAGAAAAAGTCCTATGATGACCGATGATGGAGGCCTCTGGAGTTCGAAGAGGGAGAACACGTCTTTCTTCGGGTCTCACCTCGATGAGGGTTACAGAGATTTGGCCGAGGTGGCAAGCTATCTCTGAGGTTCATCAGACCCTTCCAGATACTGTTCAGAGTTGGAAAGGTGGTGTACCGCCTAGCTCTACCGCCATAGTTGCATCAGGTACATGATGTCTTCCACGTGTCACAGCTAAGGAGGTACATGCACGATCCATCGCACGTCATCGACTGGGGCGAACCGGGCATCGAGGATAGAGTGACATTCACTGAGTACCCGGTAGAGATCAAGGATCAGTAGGAGAGGATCCTTCGTGGGTGATTAATTTCCATGGTGCGCATATGGTGGCAGCATGGGAATCTTCAAGAGAGCACATGGGAGCGGGTGGCTCAGATCCATGCCCAGTACCCTCATCTTTTTGTATATCCATTGTTTTGGCTTTTCAGGGACGTAAATCCCTAAGGTGGGGAGAATGTAACGTCTCAAATTTTCCGTTTATTATTTTAAATATTATATGGAATTATTTCGAGACCAGCCGCGAAGACGGAACATCATTCTGAGGTCCAGTAAGCCCGGAATTGTGGTTTGAATTTTTTTTAAGTTAAGTGAGTCGGCGCTTGTGCGTGGTTATGGCAGTTTCCAAAAAAATGCCTGAATTAAAATTTTGAGGGTACCATTGCGTCCGGGACTATGACTTTACCTAAGAACGAGCCTAACCTCAACCGGCGCGGGTTGAGGGAGAAAGTTAATTTTTGGACATTTTTAGTAAAGTAAAAAAAATAAAATAAATTGCTAAATGTTTATTTTATTTTATGGAAACATCCGCTGTAGCACAGTGATGGGACGATTGTTTCCTAAATTAATGACGTGTCATAATGACTCAAAAAAAATGGAAAGTTGGCATTATTATTACTACCGCGTAATTAAATTCCAACATGTTTCCCTTTTTAATGGGTTAAGCAATTGTTGATCATTGGCAACGTGTAAGAGGAACCTCTTCCGAATCTGTGAGGCATTGGAGAGAATTCTCGGCGACGAACGATGGCGGATTGAAATTGAGGATCGTTGTGCCAAAGTTGAAGGATCTCGATGACAACGGAAGCGCGACGCCTTCGTTAATGATTGATCTTTTCGAAAGGTAGGGTTATCCTATTTCAATTTCTTTTCACCGTTTTTGAGTTTAAACGACAAACGCAGATCAACCACGAACAAGTTGATCTGTGGATTTGTACATTCTTACGGGAGGGTTTTCTTTGGGTTGATTTTGGGGAAATAATCCATGCTTTTATTTATGTTGATCTCTGCTCTGTTTAAACCTATTAATGGGATCGGATCAATGACGTGATGAACGACGGCGGCGGTTCATTCCTAAATTTTGTTTATTGGATTTCCTCCCCCTTTTTCTTTTCTCACGCGTTCTTCATGGGGCGACGAACAACGGATTTCTGTGCATCCGTTCTGTGACACAATGATCCAAAATCAAAGCTTCGATACCGCAATGACTTTGTGGAGGTGCGGCGATGATGGAGGACAATGAATCAGACCGGATTGGGAAAGGGAGTTCTTCGAGCGTTCTTCATGCGGGAAGATCAAAACACGTTTTCGGAGCCGATCGGGGGTCCGAAAACACCGGAAGCGGCTTCATGGTGATGGGGAGACGAAAACCTGAAGGTTTCGTGGCGATCGGGCGGCCAGATCGACAAACAGATCATCACCGGAGGCGTGACAGCGGAGGTCCGCGATTCTGGAAATTTACAGAATACACAGCGCGTACTTTCGAAGAACACGTCGTGTAGTACTGGCGGCGGTGACTAGGATTTTGGGGTTAGAGAGGAATAGCACGGAGTGTGACCCTAGTCACACGGCGTGTTAGACTTTCCCCAAAACATGGCGTGTACTTTGGGTAGTACACGGTCACAGGATGATCTACATGGCTTCAGGAGACACAGCGTGTACAGCTTGGCAGAGGCGGCAACGTGAAGCTCGGTGTGTATCCAGGGGATACACGGACACAGGTTGATAGTCATGTATGGCCACACAGCCAAGGACACGGGGCCAACCCCAGTCACTTGGACACGGCGTGTACATTGTACTACACGCCATGTACTAAGTTTTTATACACGACCAGTTCTACGACACGGGCCGTTGCACATAGGCAGTACCCGGGGTCAGACAACACGACGTGTATCTTTTCTACACACCGTGTACTTTATGGAAAACAGCATGGTCCTCTTGTTCACCATATCCTAGATATCTTTCATTTGGGTTAGTGCCCCTTCTTCTCATTTCCCTGAAGGTCAGGCATCATTTCCTTCTACAAGAGTATGATCCTTTCAGCCAGACTTTTTGTGATAGAGTCGGCATCCCTCTGAGAGGCCCGAAGTGAGATCATCTATCCATTCCTGGACCTAGGTAGAGTCAGGCATCGACGTGACCAACTCTACCAGGCATTGATCCTCTACCTATCTTGTGTATCACCTAACTGGTGAATCTGGATGAGTCGCGGTATCCTCCATGGCCCTGGCAGTGATCCTCATCTGTGTATCGTGATCTTTCCCCCTCAGTAGTGTGTCTCCCATAATGAGTGATTTCTTTCTATCATAACCTTCCCACTCAGAAGTGTGTCTCCCGTAATGAGTGAAGCTACCTCTCGTGATGATTCCTGACAAACAACACTTCTCGTACGGACGTCATCAGAGCTATAAGACTCGTGGAGTGTGTTCTCTCTGAACGAGTGCATCATGGAATCTTCGAACTGAATCCCTAATGGGGGTATATGGTTGTGTGACTTGTCTCTAGACCCCAGTTCTGGGTTTTGAGTATATCTAGTTTGTATATATGTTCTGTAGACATATGTTGTTCATAGATGAATGTACCTTTACTTTGTGTATTGATTTGTGGTTTTTGGGGTCCTCTACTGAGTATTGTTATACTCACCCTTGCACGGGCTTTGCCCACACGTCTAGTGTCTTGTGCAGAGGAGCATCCTTTTGATAGAGTCCAGGGCGGACCAGGACAGGACTAAGCTTTCAGAGTTCCCTACAGGTCGAGGCATTCCTACGGCTATGAGCGGCAGTCCCAGTACCTTTTTTGCTTACAGATTGGACTTTGTAGTTTTCAGACTCTTTTTTTTCATGGGCTTGTTTTCTAGCCTAGTTTACCTTTATAGGGCTCTACCTTTCATCGTACTCTGTTGGTTGGGTTTAGTTGTATGCATGCATTCTTTTTCCTTAGTGGTTTTTATACGTTTCAGCTTTTTGTGGGCTTAGAGATGTGTACGTGTGTACAGGTACATAGGCAATGCCTCCCATGTTAGTAATTTTCCTACTCGGTGCTAGTCACCAGCCCCTGGCCTATTAGAGATGGGATTGGAGTGTCACGGTGTGGGCCCCACTGGAATGGGTCGTGACACAAGTAATTTTGGGTGATCTTCACTCTTCCAGATCTCCTCATTCATTTCTCAATCTCTATCTTTATTGTGTTTCTCCTCCATGGGTGACTGAGGACTTTCTACTTATTCATTGATTTTATTGCACTAGTGGTGTTAGGTTGTGTTTGTGAAGTCTATGGATTTGAATTATGGTTAGTTGGTTTTTTTATCGGTCCTTTTCATTTTCTCTTTGTGTGTTGTCTTTTAGAGGTCATCCCTTGCTATGGTTATGGTGTTTCATGCATGGTTCTCAAGTTATGTGTGACCTAACCTCTACACTGACACTTTTGGTTATATAATATGTTTCTAAGGAGTTATAATCGTTAATAGATCCTTTATTTGGTGTTTTTGTTCCTTCTAGTGGTTTTGGATCCTGTTTCCTTGTGTGTGCAGATGAGTTTGAGGTAGGTGGTTTTTTCTCAATCCTATGTTGTAAAAACCTTGAATTCTTTGGTTTTATAAATTATTTTATAAATAAATTGGCATGATTTATTGATTTATGTGTGTGTAAATAGGTTTTTGAGAAAATATGGTTTCCCCTTATTTTGGTAGTATAAAAGGTATATTCAAATCATTATAAAATGGATTTTAGGAAATGGTTTTCAAATAAATTTTTTAATGAAATGATTTGGTAAATATATCACATTGGAACCCTGGATACTTGGTTGGATGGTTTATCAATAATCCTAATCTTTTGATACTATCAGGGGGTTCACTCATGGGGTGTTTTTCTACTCCCTATTCCACCTTTCCTAGGGAATTGTAAGAAAATGTTAGGGTATCAATTTATAGGGTATTCCTTTTCTCAATAGATTTGATGCATATGTTTAGGGGAATTATGTGTTCACTTTTCTATATTGGGGTACAAGTGATCTAGCTATCCTAGATGGTAGTGATCTTTGGCGTGATTTACCTATGATTGAGTTTTTATTGTTTTATCTTTGATTACCTTCTTTGATGAATATGATATTATTCGAAACTTTTTTACCTAGATGGTTCTAGAACTATGGAAAAATAGAAATTTATTTACTATACTTTTGATATAAAAAACTACTTAAATAATTATCATTCCTTGTTTTTATTTATAGTTGAACATGTTAAGACTGTTGTACAGATAATTGATATGGAACACCCGGGTGGGATCCTATTGATCCAATTTATCTTACACCCTTCACACCCCTTCAGTGGTATTATCTTTTGATGTAGGAAAAGGAAAGGCACTATAGTGAGTTGGTGAGGTCATGTCAGCTGGATATGGGTAGCTAGTGGTGAGATGGTGGGATATTTCACACTTATAA
The DNA here is from genome assembly GCA_963277665.1 of Viscum album. Lineage (NCBI taxonomy): Eukaryota > Viridiplantae > Streptophyta > Magnoliopsida > Santalales > Viscaceae > Viscum > Viscum album. Next base: position 1,541,471,272 of record OY728153.1, on the reverse strand, counting down.
CATATATTATCACTTATTTGTTTTCATTTTCCATTCTAGTTTTTTGGGAATGAACTTTTAGGTTTAATCTTACTGTTTTTTAGTTGTATCATTAATACTATTTCTCTTTGGTTATGGAATTTATTACTTCAGGTTGTTTCTTCCACTTTTTCTATCCATTGTATATATATATATATATATATATTCCATGTATCTTGTTCCAAGTTTGGAAAAATAACGCTCTCTTTTTTATGTTGATGCATGGGTTCTAGTCACCATCCTATGGGGATCAGGAACATCATTCACATAAGTGGAATATTAGGTTGGTTACTACTGTTAGAGGGTAAACTAGGTCGGTTCATTACACACTATTATCATAGTTTATTTTTTTCCCAAGAATCTTTGTTTTGGATGTCTGATAGATAGAAGATAAGATTGTCAGAACTTGAGAGGTAGGTTACGGTGAGTGTCTGGGATGCTCTTGTCATGATGATCCTTAAGTTACCATGGATTTTTGGGATTTGTGTTTCTCATATGTTGGGTTTTGATCATGATCTTAGTTTATTCTTTCATTTATCTAGTAAAAACTGATATTGTCTCATTATCTAATCATTTTCTTCTATTTCGGTGTGCAATGGTATGCCTCTGAGACTTCTACTATGGGTTCCATATGTGGGTTTAGTGATAGATGCTTCTTAATAGAATCCTCCTATGTATCAAAATCTTATCAAGGATATCATTTGAGAATTTCATTTCATGGACCAGAATGTACCATGAGTCCAGGAACCAGTTGTTGAGACACAGTCAATAGTTGGAGGAGACAGAGACTGGTCTCTTTAGGGGTACGAATGAACCTCAATAGGTGGAGGACTGGAAGGATAAGATCAATCAAGTATTATACTTCCTGGACACATCCAAAGAAATCATATGAAATTTTTAGACTTGAGGTAACTAATAATATGTGGTTGGATTCTATGGTATAGATAGACCGGGACATTGGATTGGATTAAAAGAGTTTGAAGACCCTATTCTTTCATCCTTTCTTCCCAGAGTCACTAATGATGGAAATTTCCATGGATTTCCTCTCTTTTCAGTAGGGTAAGTTCCTAGTTTCAAATTATAATAATCAATTTGTGGATCTCTTCTGTTTTTCTTCAGATGTAGTGAAGAATGATTAGTTTAATGCTCAGAAATTCCTATAGGATTTATGACTAAATCTTTGATCATAAGTGTATATGTTCAAGATTTCTACCTATGATAACATAGTTGATAGGGCTATGATGGAAGAGATAGATATGGTGGAAAACAATGGTTACACTACTCCTTCTCTTATACCCAATGGTAGTCTCAATCGAGCACTAGGTAATAATAGAAATTGTAAAAATAATCATAGGAGTAGTAGAGGTAGTTCTTAGCACGGGACCCCCTATGCACCATTAGTTGTAACCATTAGTGTACCACTAACCTACTATAAGTGTGGAAAGGTAGGTCACACCAAGAATAATTTTCATATTCACCTGAATATTTGAAATTATTTTGGCCACTATGGCCATCTATAGTGGTTCTTTCAAGCTATGTCTATGACTCATTATGGTCAGATATCCTCAACTCTGAGGGTCACTATGGTGCAGTCAGATGCTTCAAATTCTATAAGGATATAACCATAGGCCTCATGAGTGAATCACCTTCACACCATACTTGCTTTTATAGAATAGGTTAATGTGGTCCTAGTGATAGTTATAGGTACCATTTTTGTTTCGTCTTCTATAGAAACATATTTATTTTATAATGGTGTCTCTCACTAATTTATATCTTCCTATTTTGTTGATGTTATTAAACTTCCATTGGAGATAATTCTCTTCATTATGGATATATTGAAAACTCTTGTAAAGAGAAAGGAGTATGGGTTTTAGTGTTCATCATGTTCTCTATCAATAGATGATGCGAAGTTATTCTGGTATTTTCTAGTTCTTGATATTGATATGTTAGAAATCACCATCATTATAGATTGGGATGTTTCTCACCATGATGATATTGATTATTACCTTCGGTGTGTTTCATTATCTTCTACTAGTGGGATATATATGGTGTTTCTGGGAGAGTTATATCTGAGGTATACTCATTTGTGACCTTCCCACCTAGAGATCAAGAGTTTTTTTATATGTCATTATAGTCGATCCTAATTACATTCATTATTCTGCTGACCTTCCCACAATTGTTTAGGGATTTCCTGATTTCTTCCCAGATGACTTTTTTGATCTTCCTCTGGAGATATAGGTAGATTTTATGTTTGACCAGGTGTTGGGTATTTAGATGATCTTGATGCCCTCTTATCATATGGAACCTCCTATGCTAGAGGAGATCAAGGTTCATTTGGATTAACTGGTAAAGAAAATTTTTTTCGCCCTAGTATTTCACTATTGGAAGCCCCCATGCTCTTTTCCAAGATGGATAATGGTTCATTTTGTTTGTGTGCGGACTATCAAAATTTAAACTTGGTGATGGTCAAGAACAATTACTTTTTTTCATGTGGATGATTACTTTGATCGATTAAAGGGGTGAAGTGGTTTTCTAAGATTGATCTTTAGTCAAAACATCATCATCTTAGCATTCAAGAGACTAATATTTCTAAGAATGATTCTAGGATAAGGTATGGGTATTATTAATATATCATGATGACTTTTTGTTTGACTAGTTATCCTTAAATTTTTATGAATTTGATGAACTAGATATTCCATCAGTATCTAGATAGTTTTGTAATTGTGTTCATGGATGATATATTGGTTTCTTTGATAACAAAATGTGAGCATGAGCACTATCTAAATATAGTTTTTGGAAATATTGAGGATCCACTTACTTTATGGGAAACTTTCAAAATGCAGTTTCTATATTCAATAAGTAAATTTATTGGGGAATTTAATTTCTAATAATGGACACTTAGTCAATCCTAAGAAGTTAAAGTCTATCTTTTCATGGGACGATCCATAGAATGTTTTCAATATTTAGAGATTCTAAGGTCATTCTAGATACTATTTATGATTCTTCACGGATTTCATGAAGTTGGTTTCACCATTAACCTCTATTTACAAGAAAGGGGTGAATTTTACATGGGATTAAAAATTTAAAACTTATTTTGATGATTTGAAATTGATTCTAACATCAGCTCCTATTATATTCTTACTTGGTCCTTGTAAGGGTTATGTGGTATAGAGTGATGCTTCTTGTGCTGGTCTGGGTTGTGGGCTTATGCAAGGCGATCATTTGGTCGAACATAGATCCCATAATCTTTGGCCACATGAGAAGAACTACCCCCACTAACAATTTGGATTTTTCTATATTTATGCATGTGCTTAAGTGTTAGAGGCACTATATTTTTGGGGAAAGGTTCACTGTATTTTCTAATCATAAAGTTTTGAGTTATATCTTCCCTCACAAGGACATAAATATTATGAAAAGATGATGGGTGGAATACCTCAAGATGTTTCACTTAGAATTTTCCTACACCCCAGGGAAGGGGAATGTCATCATTGATGCTCTTAGTTAGAAATTTCCATAATAGGTTTTCTTGGAATCGAAGGAATAGTGGAACCTATTAGGTCTTCTCACTTAGTTTCATCTTGATGCATGGGAATATGATTTAGGTATAGCTATGATCAGTGTTTATTTATCATCATATTTCTTGAATTATTTTATGTAGGTTCAATAGTAATAATATGAGTTCTAAGTAATTAGGTAAAGCTTTTATGTTGGGGATACCATTTCTTGTTGCTCTCTCTCTTTTGATGGTATTCTCCACTTAAGAAATTAGTTTTTCATCCTATAATATATGAGGAAGTCAATATTGCAATATTTTTATAGTTTATTGTGGTTCATTCATCTAGTAACTATGAAGATATATTTTGAAATGATATAGTAATTCTAGTGGTCGGGTATGAAGCGTGACACCATTGATTTTATGTTCTGTGATTACACTGGCCAGCAGATAAATTCAGATAATCTAAAGCCTTCAGGTTTTCTCCAGCCTCTTCTACTGATATTTGGGAAATGGGATGAGGTATCAATAGATTTGTTTTCGATTATCATAGACTCATTAATGGAATTATGCTATCTAGTTGGTGGTTGAACTGTTAAAAAACTCTTCTCATTTCATTATGTTCAAGGACACCACTGAAGTTGGAGGTATGGGTAAGTTGTATGTAAAAGAGATCATGATGTTTCATGGGGTTTCCTCTTCCATTATTTTGGATAGGGATCTTATGTTTACTTTCATATTTTGGAAGAGTATATAGGAGGTGATGGAGACTTAGGTTAGGTTGATTACAATATACCATCCATAGACAGATGGACAGACAAAACGTTCAATTCAAAACCTGGAGGATATGCTTCTTGTTTGTGTCTCTGATTTTGGTGAATCATGGAATTATATCTAGGGTTGTTTAAGTTTTATTATAATAATAGTTATTTATCATCAATCATAATGGATACAATTAAGGATTTATATGGTCACCTATGTAGGTAACCTCTTTGTTGGGCAGAGGTGGTTGAAGGCACTCTTATAGGACCAAGTCTCATTTAAGTGTAAAAAATGAGGATTCTAGATATACTTCAATTCCTAGTTATAGATCATAATTAGTAGAATATTTATGTGGATCATTGATATCATCCTTTTGAGTTTTCTATTAGGGTCCAAGTTTTATTAAAATTTTCTCCTCGGTTAGGTCACTGTCACCTTGAGAAATATGAAAAGATGGATCAAATATTTGTTGGACTATTTGATTTCACTGAGTGTCTTGGGTGTGTTACTTATCGGTTGGAATTGTTATCTTATTTGATAGTAATCATTGATTTTTTCTATATATATTGGATCAAGAAGTACCATTCTAATCCCTCTCATGTTTTGAGTTGTGAAGAGACAGATTTGAATATGGACATTTTTTATGGAGTAACCCATGTAGATCATCGATTCTCAAGTGAAATTATTTTATTGGAAGTCTATTTCATTGATTAGAGTGTTATGGAGACAGAGATTATATTCTCATGAGACTTGGGAGTGTGAATTTTCAGTGATGGAGTAGTGGTGTCACCATTTTCTATAGTACCCCTCTTCCACATAACTTCTCGATGAAGGAAAGTTCTATGGTGGGTAAACTGTAACATCTTGGATAAAAGGTATATTATTTTGGTTCTTAGGATCTTGTTCTGTGGTCTTAAAGGGTCTAATATATTCTTAAAATTTTATGTAGAACCCTCTATTGTAGTTTGATACAGAAGGAATTTATTCCATAATTCCCTTATTTATGACATAAATTCTATGTTGTCCATTATCCCTAAAAATGATTTAGGGAATAAAATAATTTTATGTTGTAATACTATTTCATAATTTAAATACGTCACTAGGAATAATTTAACTTGAGGAGACATTTTTTCAATGTACATGATTCATAGGATATTTACACCATAAATTAATGATTTGAAATGTAAAACCCTCATTCCTAGTAGGTTTTATTATCCATTCACATAACTACCTTATTAATTTGATGTTCATCCTCTCCCTCAAACCATGTTTATCCTTCCCAATGATTTTGAGTGATCTATGCTATTCTAGATTATATGTTCAGTGCTCGATCGATATCATGGTTGTGTTTCTCCTCCTCAGGTGAGTGCGGCATTTCCCCTTCTTCGCTTCTATTTTTGGTAGAGTAATGTTAGGTTATGGTTGTGGAGTATATGGATTTGTCTTGTGATCAATTTTTATGTTTTATTGATCCTTTATAGTTACTCTTAGTGTGTTTTCTTCCCGAGGTAAACCCATTCTTTGGTTTTGGTGCAACATGAATGGTACTTGAGGTATGTGTTACCTAACCTCTCTTCTAGACATTATTATTATGGAATATGATTCTAATTAATGAGAATCAATGATAAGGCCTATGTTTATCATTTTTTGTTCCTTTCAGTGGTTCTAGATCCAATCATCTTGTGTGTATATCCAATTTTGAAGTAGGTGGTTCCATCTCTATCCTATGTTGGATGAACCTTTAATGCTTTAGTTTTATAAATTATTTTATAAATAAATTGGTGTGATTTATTAATTTCTGTGTTTTTAAATGGGTTTTTGAGAAAATAAAGTTTTCCCATTTTTTTAATAGAAATTATTTTTTCAAATTATTGTCAAATAGGTTTTAAGAAATGGTTTTCAAAACATGGTTTTGATTAAATGATTTTGGAAATGTAGCACATGGGAATCCATGGTTACTTAGGTGGAAGGTGTAATAATATGAATCGTACTTTGATACTGTTGGGGATTTTATTGATGGGTTGTTACTCTTCTCCCTAGTCCAAAGTTTCCTAGGGAATTGTTAGACATTGTTTAGGGTTCACTTTTTGGGGCATTCCTCTACTCCCTAGATTTGATGCATATTTTTAGAGGCTTGATACACACACTTGTCTATGTTAGGGTACGAGTGACTAGCTAAAATGACCTATAGTGATCCATGGAATGATTTACCTATGTTTTGGATATTACTATTTTAGTTTTGATTACCTAATTTTATCATTGTGATATGTTCTTAAACTATTTTACCTGGTAGGTTATAGAGATTTAGGAAAATGGGGGGATATATTTACCATTCTTTTGATATAAAAAATGATTAAATGATCACCATGCCTTGTTTTTATTTAAAATTGAGCATCTTTGGATTTTTGTAAAGATAATTGATATGGAATACCTTGGGGGGATCCAACTGAGCCTGTTTAGATCACAACCTACACACCCATTTAGTGGTGTGCTGACCTTGTATTGTCTTTTGATGTAAGAAAAGTAAAATCACCGTAGTGAGGCGTCATGGTTCATGCTAATTGGGTATGGGTAGTTGGTGGTGATCTGGTGGTATATTTCCCACTTATCACATGGAGTAGTGTTTATTGGTTTTCATTTTCATTTCTAGTTTTTTGATGTGTATCTTTGTTTTTCATCGTATTGTTTTCGATTTGTATCTCTACTACTATTTATATTTGGTTATGGAATATATCCCTTATAGTTGTTTCTTCTGCTTTTTATTTTCATTGTGTGTGTGTGTGTATGTCATGTATCTTATTATGGGTTATGAAAATCATTCTCTCTTGTTTCTATTGAAGCTTGGAAGTTATGTCCCTAGACCATGGGGATTGGTAACACCCTTTGGGTATGTGGAAGATCAGGTTGGGTACCAGTGTTAGAGGGAAACCTAGGTTGGTTCATTACAAGATCTGTTACAGGTTGGGAATACCTTGATAATAAATTCCATTACTAATTCATCTCTATAATAAGGAATATGATGATTGTTGACCTCATAAACTGAAAATAGTATGAAAATGATAGGGTATCTAATTTCATCATCAGATGGAAAGGCCTAACACATTCTATCAGCATTCATCTCTCATAGGATCTGATGTTTGAACTCTATATAGAGAGTCTCTATGATGAGCTTCATGTATTATTGATCTCAGTGAAATGTCTGGGAGGGTTTTGGAAGTTTATAGACACATAAAAAAATTTAGAGGATGCCATTTTGTGAATCAATACCAACTCTCAGCATGTGTCTACTACTTGGGGAAGAAGGTTTAGAGAAGATAAAACTCCTAATGCGATGCTTAAAGAAGATAATTCCCCATAATATTGTTATGTTTTCATCTCATTTATAGAGTAACCTCGGGAGGTTTCTTCTTGGGGACATATCATACCCCTATACATCTCATTAAATCTTGACAATGTATAAATTCATAGGATCTAATTGAAAATGTCTATGGTAACAATATTATCCATGTCTAAATGCTCTAAAGTGTGGGTTATGGTGAAGAAAAATGGTCTCCCTCAAATTTGACCATTTTAGGGTATGATAAAAGAAAGTAAAAACCCCTTATAAGGATCAACCTCAAATCCCGGTTTGGGGATTTTGTATCCAAATCCATGTTCATGGTAATCCAATAGGACACAACATTTAATGTTCTTTTAGAAAGACCTTGGGTTTATATCTGTGCAATAGTACCATCATCATAACATCAATACCTAAATTACCCTATAAATTGAAATTTTGGATTACTGTATAGATATGGGACACCCTTGGAATATTTTGAATCTCAATATGCTAAAGATGATTTTTATAATAGAAAAGTAAAGTGACTGATGATAGAATGTGAGCTACAGGTCATTGATCCTAATGGTTTGGGAACTTCCCTAACAAACCCTTAGGGATTTCTTGTTTATGACTATGTATTGACCATAAATCTAATAGGGAAATAAAACCATCTCCCAAAATGCACCATAGTTTAGAGGCTTCATTGTCCCTCATCAACATAGTATCTTCCATTCTAGCTGAGATGCGCCCATCATAAGCTTATCATATCAGACATAGGGTTAATGACACTTCATATAATAATTATTTCATGAAACATACCCCCTATTTGTATTTGAAACCCCCAATATATATATAAATCATTATCAAGACTAAGAGACACCTCCTTTCTATCCACATAGGATAATAATTACCTTACATTGTCCCTCAGTCCCGAGAACATTCCTTCATCACCCAATTCCACTGAGTTTGGATCAGGGGTAGAAGAGGAAGAATGTTCTAGGTATTCCCCTTCGATTCTCATGAAAGGAATCTACACCAGCATTGATTAAATCCAAAAAATAAATATTTAAATAGAAGAAGACTCATGGCCTACCTTGATTAGTAGAAATATGCCTCATGAATAACAAGAAGTATACATTTCCCTCTTGAAACATCAATTCTAAGTGTTCTCCTAGAATTACATATAAATTCTTAATATAGATATCAATATGTCCACCCATCATCTATAATTTTTAGATGATCATCATGGTTTCAGGTAGGAATTTATGAGGATGCATCCATCCCATTCTACTAAGTTCGAAGTCAAAGTTGATAATATCATTAAATAAAACTTCATGTGGTAAGTTCAATACCCAAAATGGCTCACTAACATCACCCCCATTAGGAAAAAAGTATGAGAATATCAAGATTTTAATTGATTTTAAGGATATCAATTGTTGTTTTTAGAAGGTTTATTTTCTATTTCTGATAATAGAACTCTTGATTGATGAAACTATAGGATTCCAAGATTTTTCCTTTATGGAAAGGTACTTAGGGTTCAATCAGGTTAGGTTGGCCCCTAAGGATGAGGAATACACTAGTTTTATAGAACCCTAGGGGATATTATACTATCATTTAATGCCTTATGGTTTAAATAATTTTGGTTCCACCTATCAATGTATCATAAATTTCATCTTCAATCTGTTTCTAGGAAATATCAGGAAGTGCTACGTCGATGATCTAGTGGTTAAATCCCAAAAATTTTGTCATTACATTTTTTACCTTCAAAGAGTTTTCCAAAAAAATCAAAATCATAGATTAATGATGAAACCTCTGAAGTGTTTTTTTAGAGTGACCTCAGGGAATTTCTTTGGATTCATATTATGTCGTCGTGGCATAAAATTTGACACTGAGAAAACATTTCTGGCCCTTGAAATTATACCTCTTTTAAATATTAAATAAATGAAAGGGATTAATGGATGCCTCACCTATATCAATAATTTCATAAAAAATCAAGCCAAAAAATTCTTATCCTTCATAAATTTAATGAATAATGGGTTCTCATATCAATGGGACAATGCATGTCAAGAATCCATCAAAAATGTCAAGTAATATTTTTTTAAACCCACCAGTCCTGATTCCACCAGTGGAAGGGAGGACATTCATCCTATATGTGGACACCATGGATCAATCACTAGGTTCCCTTCTTGTATAGAAAAATAATGCAGAGAAAGAAAATAGTCTCTACTATCTTATAAATACAATGCAAGATAATGATATATGATATTAAAAAATCAAGAAGAATTTCTTAGCACTGATTTTCACAATAAAAATATAAGGAATTACTTATAGCACAATAGGACCACCTAGTCTCTTGAATTGATATTCTCAAGTAAACACTCAATCGTTCAATATTGACTGGTAGTTTTTCTTTATGGTAGTTTATCCTATAATAGTTCAACATGTAATCTGTGTTAGAAAAGACAATCAAAGGGTAGGTGTTGGATGATTTTCTTACAGCACACCTTACCTTGTAAAGCACTTTGTTGAACACTAAACTCCCATACAAAGATTTTTTCTCAAACCATCACACCCCCAAAATGTGGGATATGTACTTTTATAGAAGACCATAATGCCCAACTGGGAAAATAATGGAATGCCTAAAGCTCGGTAGGGTTGGAATGGGAATCAACATCTCCCCACCCAAGGTGATTATGCCCTATTCAATTCTATTTTTTGAAGGCTTCACTGATAATGAGATATAGTATCGAGCTATCATCTAAATCATGGGGTTATCCTTCCAACTCCAAGTATCCCATATTAATATTAAAGGTGACTTAGAGTTGGTAATTAAGTAGATTAATGTTTAATGTTTCATTTAGAGGGAAGGTTTGACTCCCCTACTTAGATATCTAAGTTGATTTATGGTAGGATTCCCCATTGAGACAATTCTTAATCATATCCCTCTCTCAAAGAATTTTAGTGTTGATGTTCTATCTAATGTAGCCATAACCCTGGTTTATCCTAACCAAGATGATATAGTCATCCTCATTTCACATTGCATGGTGGTATCCCTGATTTCTATCTTTGATATGGAGGAAATCAATTATATCAATGATTCCATGAATCATGATGAACATACCAATATATCATGTATGTTTCCTATAATGGAATATCTCTAACTTGGTATCCTTAAATCATACTGATCCAAGAAGGAATAGATTCTAGGCCGGGTAACAAATTTTTTCCCCTATGAAAGCCCAGATGAATAAAAGTTACTTTAAAAATAGGGTTTTAATGGGGTCCTCCTTAGATGAATTGAATGATTAGAAATTCCCACCATTATACAGGAAGTGCATGTAGGATCTTACTACACATATCGGTTAGGAGTTAATCTCTCTCGTAAAATTACGTGACTCAGTTATTTCTGTCCCACGATGATACAATATAGTATGTAATTCACCAAGAAGTTTTATTCCAGTAAAATAAATTCTAATTTCATCCATTAATCCCCATATTTTTTTCATACTACCAAATACTTATGTAAGTTCATTCCATGGGGAATGGATGTCATGGGTCCATATCCCCCAGCTATATCCAGGCAGTTCAACATACTTACTACCACTGACTTCTTCTTGAAATGGGATGAATTGATAAACCTCAAAGAAGTTTGGAAACAAATATCATCAACTTCATGAAGACTAATATCATTACCAGATTTGGTTTCCCTTACACAATATTTATGGGAAATGAAACAATATTTTGTTCTTCTGAGTTGAAATATTTGTATCAATATTATAATAATAAGCCCAACCACTTGTCCTGCTATCATGAAATATTAAATGGATGGATAAAGGCATTAAATAAGAATATATCAAATATAATCAAAAATATGGTAGATGAGGATAAGAAATATTGGCCAAAAAAACTTCTTCATACCTTTAGGATTATCATACCAAACTCATACCACCATGTAAGTGACCCCATACTCACATGCCTATAAAACAGAGGTAGTGTTACTGATTATGAAGAGCCTACTTTGTGAATGAGTTATATTTATTGTTAATTATTTTCATTGGTTGTCAATATTCATCAATAAAATAGAAATATTTCATTTATTTCAATGTTTTGAAGAGGTTAGAAAGAAATAAGTTGTGGAATTATGCAATATATCCAAGCTTGATAACAAAGTGAATGTTGCTTGGACATATGGATGAAGAAGATAGTACTAAATTCTTATTATCTTAAGGAAGTTATTTTGAATACTTTGAGTTTATAAACCTGATTTTTGTTTAAATGATCATAATGAAAAAGATACAATCCAATTTCACTATGAGAGTGCACATTGTCTTTAAAATTTCAAGAAGTGAAGAATTAAATAAGACCATGAAAATATCACCTTGCATGAGGAATTTAAATATTAGTAAAAAATGGTGTTTCATGAGGAAAGAAGGTTGAGGCTATGAATTATGAATTCATTAGATTTCATATGTTTCATGATATTTTTTTGAGACCTTGGTTTAGTAGTTATAGAATATTTCACTTATATATATTCTTAAGTGTTGAGAAAAAAATTGGCCAGCCATAGACAACTAGCTAGGCCAACTCAACCATGAACTTATGGTAGAAATGATTAACCATTCATGGGATCTATCCAAGCTAGCTAGCATGGAAGAAGGATTAGCGAGACCCTGCATAGGAAAGTAGGTGAGTGGACTAGTGAAGCATGGGTATATATCACCCATAGGGTATGCTAGGTGATGAAAAATGGAGTGTGGGGGTTGGCCCACCACATGTGTGTGTGTATAGTGTTTTGGGTTCCAAACCCAATGTCTTAGCTCAAGTAGTTTATTATAAAGTATTATTTATTAAGGAGTTCTTGATTGAGTCTGAGTTCAATGTAGGGAATGGAATGAATCGCATTGTTCACCTTCTTATAAATGTTACAAACATAACATGTCTATTTGATCTGACGTGATCTGATGATCAACTGGCCTCCACATCATCATCATCAACCTATGTTCACTTGCTTTACACATGATAACCTCAACACCAATAATTTGAGGCTGCAAGATTCGTCAGATTTGCATACATCTTTAATGATCAATTACAGCTAAGAATACATATATAATGAGACATCCTGATATCATTTGTACAATATTAATCTTGTATGCATCTGATCATTTAATGTTTATGTTACTATCGATGATGATATGAATAAATGGTGTTTGATTAATACTGGATACTGGATGTGGTTGATATAAAAAATATCACACAATTATCATCATATTCACTTTATATCTATGAGGATAATTTAGTCACAATGGAAGTGACACCATGATTTTCAGTGTCATAGAATAAGGAAAACCACATGGAAATATTACCAAATTCTAGGATCATTGGTAATATAATTATCCAATCTTAATGCATCTTTATTTATGGGATTTTAGACAATGAAAGAAAATGAATAAAGGAAGTTATCATCTCCTATAAAACTATAGAATCCATGACAGAGTGTTGTTGTTGCAGCTATAAATAATTTTAGAACTCTCGTTTTTCATAAAACAGAGCATCTTTGAGTATCTCTTACATAAAAATCAAAAATTTCTAGAATAATCTCAGCTATGTGAATACGGGGATATATGAATACTCTATAGTGTAAAGAAGAAGAACCCCGGACACTCAACTTGTGTTAACACACACTCAAAGTGTTTCATGGAGAACAATTGTGTAGACTAGTGATTGAGTAAAATAGTCCCACTATGTTACACGTAGAAATTGTGACTGAATTTCCGTGAATCCAAAATGGGTTGTGAGAAGGTAATTGAGTGATATAATGAGCATATTTCCTAGTTTTCACAAAGGCATAGTGGACTAAAATAATACTTAACATGAATGATCTACTTTTAATATGTGAAGTATTCTTGAATTCCTACAAACCCTACCTAGAATTCATGAAGGAAAAAGGAGAGTGAAAGAAATAGGAATAAGACAGTGCATGCATTCCATGCATATGTGAATGATTAATCTCATAAGAAGTCAACTAAAGTATAATAAAATGATCTAAGATATATAATCCATTTGAATCAAAAAATTCAATGCATATTAAATAAATATAATTTATAAATAAAATATAAAATAATTTCAAGATTATGTGTTCTAGGGTTTTGATTGAGGATTCCATGAAATATATATATAATACATGCATAAGATGATGTGAGATATTAGGTTTAGTTTAATTATTATTTGAAAACTATTCAGTTTTACTAAGAAGAGACTGATACTACATTCAATATTAATATTGTATCGAAGAATAAGGATTACTAGTGATGATACTAAGTTGAACATTCATTGTTATTATAATCATTAAAGATGTTTGTATTCTAGAAAAAGAAGAATAAATGTTTAACTAGATACTAGATAGAGATCTTATTGTCATTTGTTATGGGATGGATAGGGTAAAGAGGAAGGATAACTAATTCATTCTATTCATCATTGAAGAAGAAAATAAAAAGAAGAGAATAAGAGAGTATTATTATTATCTATCTTCATATGAAGAAGAAGAGGGGTATTGATAATCATTCAACCTTATACTATAAAGAATGAAACTTTCCTTTATGAATATGTGAAAGTAACAAGTAAATAAGTAGGAAGGGAATAACAAATCTGCATTGTGACATACATGGAAATTATCAATTGGTGGGATAATTTATTGGTGTTAAAAAACTTTAAAAATGAGCAGATTTTCTTTAGAGGCGGTATAAATAACCATTAATGGGATATAAAACAAACACTTTTAAATTACTATAGTTTGATGTAAGTGAAAGGTTATTCTCTAATTATTTTAACCATATTTAAAGTATTATTTTATAGTGGTCATGTGGTATTAGATTATTTCCAAACTATGTCAGGGACTAACTACACTTATTGAGTAGTGAAAATTATAAAAACATCATGTTATATCTTTACCTTATTTTATATACATGAATATGGTAAGGAAATGAGAATAGGATAATCAAAATCTGAATAGATCTAAGAGGTGAAATAGTTAACAGTTATAATTGGTAAATAATTTCCTAACACCGATTCACCCCCCCCCCCCCCCATCTTAGTGTTGATTATATACCAAAGCAGTCCTCTCAATAGGTATCAGAGGAGAGGTTCACCTTTATTGGATTATCTATTTTGTTTTAATTCTCTTTTTAGTATTTGAGTTTATTTATTATGTTAACAATAGAGTTTAGTTTTGTTTAAGATTTAGTTATCTATCAGTAGAATATTATTTCTTCCAAGACCATGATGAATAAGATAAAGAAAGAGAAAATAGAGTTGAAGAAGAAGTCCCTCTTATCTAAAGAATATGAAGTAATAGATTCTTTGTGTCTTTCCAGCAATGAAGATATATCATTATTGGAAAGTGAATATTATGTGGATTATGTTTCCACTAATGAGAAAGATAACATTCCTACCTCAAATTATCAGGAGGTATGTGATAATTATTTTACAAACTTCCCTCAATAAGAAGATTATATCATAAGTGTTTATGATGATCAATATATAACTTTTAAAGATATATTAGTTGACAGATTAAAAGATATTATGAATTAGGTTCCCATAGAAATAGTATCTCTTGTTTCTGGGGTCATTCAAAGTATATAGATAGAAATCACCAAGCTGGAAAAAATAATAAAATAAATAGAGAAGGATTTACAAGAAGAAATTATAAAAAAAAATTAAATCCCTCTATAAGGTTTGGAGCCTTTGATGCAGTAAAGAGTGATCTTGAAATAAGTTCCTCCAAATAGATCATATAATTAGATGATAAATAGGGACTCAATAAGACTCTATAATAAAAAAAATATATGCACTTGAATAGAAATTTAAAAATAGAATTTATGTCAATGATATACCATTAGAAGTAAAATATGAAAATATCAAGGAACAACTCTTTTTTACAAAAAAAATTAATCAATAGGAACAAAAGGATGAAATATTGAATAATTGTTTTGAATTGAATGTGACTGTGATTGAAAATCTCTAATCCTACAGGCCTTGTAAGGGTTCCCCCTCATCCCTTGAAAGGGGGGTTATCAAAAATAAATAAAAAAATGTAGGCCTTTGGGACATTTAGGTAATGTTACTATGATTGAAGATTAGAAAAACACCCTCAATGTGAAATTTATATAATTTGAATTTTAGTTGTAAAATCTTGAGAAGATGTGTATTGAGACTTCAAAAGATAATGAGATAGTTTCCGCTGCTACTCAATGCTCACTGGAGGATTGTAAGGTTGAAAAACCTCCAACATGTGATAATATGATCATGACTTTATTTAGTGATCAATCACAAGAGGCTATGAAGAAAGAGGAACCATTTATACCATCTTTTAATAATGTTTCTAAATATGTTATCATGAATAGTTTAGGTTCCAAAAAATATGTATAAGTGTGGATAAATTAAGATGATAATAACCATACCATCATGACTATTGTTGATAGGAAAAAGAGTGTGAAAATTGGTTCCCCACAAATATCCCAATAAGATATGAAGAAGACCCAAATTTTTTATACATATGAAATAAGAAGATTAGGTTTTGTGAGTAAATTTTAGTGATGAAATAGATTTAGGAATTGTACATTGGATTTTTGGTACAATACATTGAATGAAAAATTAAAAAGGAAGCTCATTCAAAGGGGAAAAGCTAGAGGTAAAGAATAAACATCCATAGTGTAAGAAAAATATAAAAAAATCAATGGATTTATAAAGTTTAAAAAAATTATGTTGGAAAAGATGGTGGTCACGGGTATGGTGCATGATTATCTCAACATGTATCAAAAAGGTGATGTGAAAATAAGGCAACAAAGTTTGGTGAAGATAAAGGAAAAAACTTTGGGAAGTAAGAAAAAATATTGTAAACAAAAATTATCTCAAGAAGGTATCAAAGCAGAATAGTGAGAAGACATTGGATTCTAAATCCAAGAAAGTGAATAATAGTGAAGAATCCAAAATGAATTATAAGAAGGATGTAACTCAAAAGAATCCAAGTTGAAAATCCAAACTTCCTAAAAATTTTCCTAATGATATTTTAGTATTTTAGCCTAGATATTTGGATAGAATGTGGAAAATGGAATATATACAATATAAGGCTAGTAAAAAAGGAAAGGAAAAGATTAAACATGATGAAGAAAAAGTACATGATAGTTTGTTAACAAAATAAAACTCTTTTTTTAATAAATTTTGTTTGTAAAGTGAAACATGGATGGGCACACTATGAAATATTGTTCTACAATAATTCCCGCATAAGAAAAATCCTTTAAGAATATGGAAGTTAAACTAGGAGATACAAGTTCTTTAAAATTTATTGAATAAAGAAGGTTCACACACAAATAAATTGAATAAGTGAAAAAATCCATGTTTTCCCAACATAATTCATAATATAAGTTCATAATTGTAGGAATGAATAATATAGTAAATGTGTAAACATGGTTGAGAAAACTATCTCAACCTTGTTGTTCACATTAAGTAGAAAATAAAATTAACTTTATTCCTTTAATCTTTTTATATTGTACTTGTGACTATAATGGATGGAATTGAAGATGAAGAAATTACTCATGAGGAGAATCAAATAAGTGGTTAGTGTTGTTAATTCTTGAAATAAAAGTTGAAGAAGTCATCATACTTGAATGATTCATTGATTTAAATTAAATAAAAAATATGATAGAGTATAATATTTGATAAAGTTGAATAATGTGTTATAATATCTTGGGAAACAAGGATAAATAAAATACCATCTTGGTTTGATATAATATTTAGTATCCTAAAGAATAAGTGTGGAATAAGATCATTAAAGGAGAAGTTGTGAAAGTTTTCAAATCTAGACAGTCATAAGTTGAAGATCCATTTTGGTGCATTATCTATATTTTAACACCTTAAAAAGAATTATTAAATATATACTCCATTATGAATATGTTGAGGAGTGTTTACCTTGAGGGGTAGACAAATTAAGAAAGATGAATCTTCTTCTAGAATCATTATTTTAATTGGTATCAAATCTAATTATTCTAGAATGTTCTTAAAGATCATGTCATTGGAAAAGGTTTATTTTATTAATCTCACATCCTTGGATACAAAAAAAACTTATCACAAAGGATAGTAATTAAATTAATCAACGACATGATAAAATTGGAAGTATGGAAGAGCTCCAAGGCTTCTTATCTTACTTGTTGAACTTGAATGCTATTTATATTATTATTTAAGTAAGTGTTGGAGTTTTAGGTTCATTGTTCTTACAGAAGATTCATATATAATTTTAGTATCTTCATCCTATAATAAAAGTAGGTAACCCTTGAATATAAGTTCAATAGTTCTCATTCCATGAGCTATCATAATTAGTTGGTAAGGGGCAGCTTTGTTGTCTAAATCTATTCCTCCTATTTTCTACACCGATCATGGATCACATAAAACTAAAGTGAAATAATGGATGATATATTGATTAGGTAGGGACTAATACTATTTTCCAATGAACTTTGTATTTCTTTTCAATAATGGGGACAAAACTTTAAATGAATTTTTGGAAAATTAGAGGGGAGATATTCACATGTAGAAATATTCATTTAGAAATAACTTTGAAGGTATTACCAATAAATAAAAAGTGAGATATTTAAGGGATTAATTTATGTATGAGTTGTATTTTTTTCAATGATATTCATTGGTTTTAAATGATTTTCAATGAAATAGAAATATTTCATTGAATTAAATATATTGAATAAGTTATAAATAAAGAATATGGTGAAGTATACAAGATATCAAAGATTGATGAAAAAGTGAATGTTTCTTGGATAAATATTTGAGAAATAAAGTACTAAAGTATTTTTTATCTTAGGGAAGTACTTTTAAAGGATTTGAGTTTATAATCCTAATGATTATTGTACTGATCTTAATGAAAAATTCATGTGCCAATTTCACTAGGAGATTGAACATTTTCTATAACATTCTAAAAAGTAAAGAGTTAAAGAACACCATGAAAATATCACCTTAGATGAGGAATATCAAGACCATGAAAATTTTTATGTTACATGTGGATAGAAGGATGAGGCCATAAATTTTAAATGAAAGAGATATCATATGTTTCATAATGTTTTTTTCATATATTAGTTTGATAGTTATGGAATATTTTTATACAATATATTCTAAAGTGTTGAGAAAAAATTGGCCATCCATAGCCAACCAGCTAGGAAAGATCAACCATGCACTTGTGGGATCAAGGCTCAACCATGGATGGGATCCGTCTAGGCTAGATAGCATGCTGGAAGAAGTAGAGAGCTACTAAATTATCTAGAAGGGGACTAAATTAGTATAGAGTGGTCATATAGCACCCATAGAATTCCCTAAGTGGTGTATAAGGGACCGAGTGGGTTGGTCCATCCCCATATATGTGTGTGTGTCTAGTGTTATGGGTGCTAACCCCAATTCCTTGGATCTAGTATATGATTAAATGGGATTCTTTATTAAGGATCACTCCACTAAGTGAGAGTTCTATGTGGGGCATGGAAAGAAGGAAATTTTTTCCCACTTAAAAATGTTACATGCATAACGCATTCATTTAATCTGATGTGATTTGATGTTCCACCAACCTCCACATCATCATCATCAACCTTTGTTTTCTCACCTCCCACAGGAGGTCCCTAATACCACTGGTTTTGTTTTTTAAGCTTCATCAGACATATTTCCATCTTCAGTGATTGCTTTTAGCTCATAAGATAGAGAGAATGAGACACCCATATATCATGCATGCAATCTCAATTTTACAGACATGAGATCATTCAATGTTTATGATAATTTCAAGGATGATATGAAGCTATATAATTTAATTCATATACGGTATTTTCAAGATATAATAGATCATTTTATTATCATCATGTACACATGATATTTTCACTGAGTAGAATCTGGTTGCAAAGGAAGTGATGCCACGATTTTTAGCATCACAGAATAAGGAAACCCACATGGAAATATTTCCAAATGTCGATATATTTAGTGATATTATTATCAGGTCTTGAATGAGATTTATTTATATAATTTTAGTGGGTGAAAGGTAATAAATTAAAATGGTGATCCTCTCCTATAAAATGAGAGCATCCATGGACAAGTTTTGCTGCTACTGCACGTTACTATTTTGAGAACTCTCATTTTCCATAAAATAGAGTATCATTGAGTTTCTATAATACAAATAAGAGTAAGTTATATGATACACTTGACTACATGAAGAATAGTAGATCCGGGTACTCTATTACATGAATAAGAATAGCCATATATATTCGACTTGTGTTAACACACACTCAATCTGTTTCATGATGAACAATTTCATGAGATGGTGCCTAAGTAAAATACTCCCACTTTGTTATGTGTAGAAATTATGAATGAAGTTATACGAAGCCATATTCTTTTTAAATAAGGTACTTTATTGATATAATTAGAATCATTCCAAAAAAATTCAAAGGTATAGTTAACTTATATAAGAATTTACATGCATGATATAATTTGTATACATAAAGTATTCCAAAAGTCCCATAAACCCTACCTAGCTCTCATGATGGAATAAGAAGATTGAAATAAATAAAAATAAGATATTGCATAAATTATATTCATATGTAAATGTTTAAGAAATTTAGAAGTTAACTAAAACAAAATAAATGATATAACATCAAACATTTCAAGGAAACTTGAATAAATATAATTGCTAAATTGCACAAAATATAATATCAATATTATGTGTGCTAGGGTTTAAATTTATGATTCCATGTAATGCATCCTAAATACATGCATGATATGATGCGATATTGTAAAACCCGAGACTTTTATGAGAAATATTTTGTTTTTATGTTATATAAATCATCAAATTAATCTTTCACTACATACATCAATTGCTTGTATTTCTTTGCACGCAATCGCGACCTTCCTCGATAGCTTGCATCGTACGCAATACCGAGTTTCACTAAACAATGATATGCTATTAAAATATTATTAAAACTAGCTGTTATGAATAGTAATAACCAATTTTTGAAATTTTATAAATTTTATTTTTTCAAAATGGACTTCATTTTTGGATTCGGAATATCGAAATTAGCCTAGGGTGAAATTTTGGTATTTTTCTGAAAACTTTCAATTTTTGATGAATAGTGAAACCACTAAGTGGTAGTTAAAAAACTGAATTTTTCATAAAACTTAATTTTACCGCTTATATGAGTGGAATTTCAAAAATCCGAGAGACATAGTTGATTTTAGTAAGTAAAATGTGGTTCAATGAGATGAAAATATTTTTTGGTGAATAGTAACTTTTTACTTTTATTTACCACGGTTAAAAGTAAATAGGGTAATTAAGGGTAAAAATGATATTATTATTACCCTAACACATGTCCTAATTCTATTGGACAAGTGTAATTCGACCAAAAACAACCTTAGGAATAAAATATGACCATTTAGGTCCACTTGGATTAGATTAGAACATTTATTATTAATTTATTTAAAGAAGGGTTAAAATAGTTAAAATCAAAGTTTAATAAGTAAATTATTTTTAATATGAGGTTATACATAAGATAAATTCGACTATAAATATTCATTATAAAGATAAAAATATTTCCTATATAATGGTATTTTATTTGTAATTTTTAGACATTAAATAATTTAATTTATTTATGACACAATGATGATGCAGTAATTATCTTATTAATGAAATATTGACATAATTGATGTTATAAATACCCAAATAAATATAATTTGAGACTTTTTATGAATTACAATAATTTTATAGGTTAATATGACATGTTATTATTAATTTAATTAACTTTTTTCGAACTAATCATTCTGTTATGATTTTCAAAAAAACCAATTACTAAATAGTGTCAAAATTGACATAAAATAGTTTTTAAAACAAATATTATATTAGTAATTGTTATTTTATTCCTAAAAATCTAAGGTTCGGCAAAATTACGTATATAAGGTTATATATATTAATAATAAACAACTTGGGGTTCGTTTGGCTTCTTATAGTAAGTTTATTAACCTTATAGTATAAGAACACAAGAAGACACGGTAAAAGTAAAATTATTTAACTTAATCTAAATGATAAGGTTAAAATAGGAACCTAAACTTGTCTAAATTCTATTGTATGAGAGTATTTCGACCCATCCCTACCTTAGCTTCGAAATAAATCAATTTTGATCTATTTAAAACCGAACTTGACTTTATAATAAAATAATATTTTTAGTTTTTCCAAAGGATCCCCTTTCCTCCCTTATAAAAGGGAACCTCCTCCCCCTCTTCCTCACACCACTTTTAGCCTTCAAGCTCGGCCAACCCCTGAAAATTTCTTCTCTCCACTTCCCTAGAAACATACTAGAGGTTCTGGTCTTCCTCAAAGACCTATTTTAGTTCCCTAAAAGTAGGTCTCAAAGAAGCACTTCAAAGAAGAGGTAATGTTCGTTACCGATTCTTTCATCTTTATTTCTTCTTCCACTTCTTATTATTTAGTTGTTTCATTATGAAGTGATAACATCAGTATCACTCATATACGGATATGTTATTATAAGTATTAAACAACCCTATTTCACCATCTATCCATCCTACGGAAAAAGAAATCACCGCGCGTGCGTACGTACGGAATATCGTCTCCACACCGTAGTGTAATCTATTTTCCACCACCACCTTACTTGGATGGGTATAATGGTGTAAATAATAACTATATATGACTATTATAAAGTGATACTGATTCTGAAATAGTATACATACACTCCAATACAATTCCAAGATCATAGGAACGATATCATCACTCTTGTGTACGTACGGAATACCGTCTCCACGATGTGATGCGACTCGTTCTACATGATCTTGATTTCATAATGATTATATAAATGAATTGAATGAATGAATATGATATATATTACACTAATAACATTCTGGAAATGTGGTATCTATAACCTAAAGAGAAGAATAATAATTTATTCGACAAAACACGCATAAGAACAAAAAGTTATAAACACCTGAATAACAAGTAGCAATGAAATATTACTACTAAGAAGCTAAGAATATGACCATATATGATATCATAAAAATAAGTATTATTCTGTAATAAGTTAATAACATTATTTAAATCATTATACAGGAGGTTTGGACACGTACAAAGCATATCAGACCTAAGGTAAGGGAAATATCACAATCTCATTTTTATCCGAGATTGTTTATACTTTGGTATTTACTGGGGTATATTTTATCATCCACATCCATGTTTCCTCAATATGTAATATTATTTCCATCCACCTACAATTTTTTAAATCTATTTTTACCCTTCGGTGAGTTTTTAGTAAAAGATATGAAAGGAATCTTTTGTCATTTTTCATACGAGGTACTTTTTGAATTTTCTGACAAAAGTACGAGAAGAATGTTTTTTTTTAACTTATACGGCATGAATGGATTTTTAAAACATTATTTCCAAGAAGATTCGTTTACAAGTTTTCAAGTTTATTTTTAATCAACTTCTCTTAGTTTATAATTGTATGACATGTTAAGAAAGGAAAAGTGTTTTTGAAGTAGAAAGGATATTTTCCTCAAGAATGGAGTTCAAGTGTTTTATCAAAATTATTTTCCATCTAAGATAATATAGGGTTCTGTTTCTATCCCTATTATTACATGGATTTGATTATGTTGTGATGGAAATATTTTTATGAATTCCTTTATCTTATATGAATTGTTTTATGATGTCATGTTGTTTAAGAATCCCATTTTTACTACATGGGTTATGCAATGATGTATGATTTATGATTTTTTGGAACACATAAGAATGGTATCATTATGAGATGGGTGGGACCTATATCTCCCTCCAATGCATTGGGTAAATATTTTATATCTCATGATATAGAGATGGCTGGAACGGCAGGTTAAACCGGTTCAGTGAAACAGGACTGAAACGAGGAGTGAACTCGGTTCAGAAATGGACTTTTTCCACTAAGATAGTCTTGGAATTGAGTCTTGACTAACAAGAAATGATTATCTATGATTATGTGTGTATGCCAAAAAGTTTCATGTTTTAAGTTATGATTATTGGGATTACATTTCACTACTATGATTTATCCCATGTTATGAAATTATGATCTCTTTTGCAGGTTAAGATTTCCAAAAGTTATGTGCTTATGTATATGATGTGATTGATATTTCTTTTGTTTACCCTTATTGAGAATTTGAGCTCACCCTTTTGTATGTTTTATTTCCCTAGGTCAAGAAGAAGGTTATTAAGTAGAATATGCCAAAAAGGGACTCTAGATATGATGAAATAAATGGGAGGCAAAGTAGATGCTTTATGAACCATTTGTTTATGTTTCCCAGTTTCTAGAGACATTATACCTATACAGTCCTTTATTGGTTTTGTTATATGTTGTAATAAATGTGCTTCAATTCTGAAGTAATAACAATGTATGTAAAGTATGGTTCATTATAGTTGGTATTAGAGGAAAGGTATATTCAACCTTTGGAAACTAGGATGTGAAAGCCTTAGTAAGAACCCTAAGGATAAGTCTAAGCATAGAACACAATCTTAGTGTTTTAGAAATGGCCATGAATAACCTAGGAGAAGACCTTAAGTGTGAAATTTTATTCTTCATTATGTGGTTTTCCTATTATAATTAGTTTTGCTCACACTATGCTTCTTGGTTTTAGTCAATGGCTGGAACCCGAAGGAACCGTGTTAATGCGGAATGCGACGGGCAATGCAATGATTGTCCCCCGGAGCAACCAAACGTTATGGGAGCTGGAATGAAAAATCTTGTATCCATGCTCACACAACTTTCTCAAGCTATGAATCATGCAGGACTTCCAAACGAGCAAAGGAAGGAGCAACATTCTGTTGAATCCTTCATGAGGCAGCTTCCACCTTCTTTCAGCGGGTCTACTGATCCATTAGTTGCTGAACAATGGATTAGTACTACTGAAAAGATATTTTCAGTTCTTCAATGTTCTGAACATGATAAATTCATCCTAGCAGTGTATCGTTTGGAAGGAGATGCTGATCAATGGTGGAATCTTATTAAGAATATGAGGCAAAGGGATGAAATTGAGTCCATTGAATGGGACGAGTTCAAGAACTTATTTTTCAATAAGTACTTCCCTCGTATTCTCCGAACAAAGATGGAGAAAGAGTTTCTTGAACTGAAGAAAAAGGATGATGAATCTATTGGTACCTATGAAGAAAATTTTACAAGACTTGCAAGGTACGCTTCTGGTATTATTATCCAACCTGAGAGTAACATCGATCGATTCTTTAGTGGATTAAAACCAAGTCTTCTAAGGGCGTTATCCATAAGGGAATTCAATAGCTATGAGGAAATCGTTCGATGTGCTCTCAAAGTTGAGATGGAGATTGGAGTAACCCATCAGTCATATGGGTTTGATAAGAAGAGGAAAATGGAATTCAAAGGAAAATCTAATGAGCACACTAAAAAGAAGATGGGCTTTCCCTTATGCTCAAAGTGTGGAAATAAACATGGAGGGAGTTGTCTTAAAGGGAAAAGTAAATGTTTCAAATGTGGAAAGGAAGGTCATCGGTCATTTGAATGCCGCGATAATGGGAAGAAGATGTCTAATGATGCAAATAAAGGAAGGGATACACAGAATGAACCTACTACACTTCAATGTTTCAAGTGCAAGGATATGGGACATTATGCCAATAAATTCCCTAATCCAAGGGTTGATGATGATGGTCGACGTCAACAAAATCTTAAGGCTAAAGACAAAGGAAAGTCACATGCAATTTGTATCAGCGATGTGGATTACGATAACGATGTGGTGAAAGGTACACTTACCATCCACTCTAAAGTAGAAAATGTTTTATTTGATTCTGGATCCACCCACTCCTTTATTTCTGAAGAATTTTCTAAGGGTATCATCGTATTACCTCAACAATTAGATGTTGAGTTAGCTGTGACAACACCTAATGGCACAACAGTCACATCAAAAGTTTATAATTCTTCTCTGATGGGAAAGTGATTCCTGCAAATCTTGTGATCCTTCCTATAGTGGAATTTGATGTGATTCTTGGCATGGATTGGCTTTCTCTACATGGAGCTCATATCAATTTCCAAAGAAGGGAAGTCACATTTCATATTCCAGATCAATCTATGATCGTCTATCGATGCAAGGATGAACACAACCTTACAGTGGAAATTTCTTCCATTTTATGGGTATTGATTCCACTAAATGAAGGTTATTTATCTCAAATGGTTGGTGAGAAACTCACGATTAAGAATATTCCCATTGTATGTGAGTTTGATGATGTATTTACGGAGTAATTACCAGGTCTTCCACCGAATCGTGAAGTTGAGTTTTCAATAGAACTCGTATCGGGTGCTTTGCCTATTTCAAATACACCTTATAGAATGGCCCCAATTGAGTTGCAGGAATTGAAGAAGCAACTCCAAGAGAATCTTGATAAGGGGTTCATACGAACTAGTGCGTCACCTTGGGGAGCACCTGTTCTGTTTGTTAAGAAGAAAGATGGATCAATGATACTTTGCATTGATTATCGAGAACTTAACAAGATCACTATCAAGAACAAATATCATCTCCCACGCATTGATGACTTATTTGACCAACTACACGGAGCTCAATACTTTTCCAAGATTGATCTTCGTTCAGGGTATCATCAATTAAGGGTCAAAATGGAGGATATACCAAAGACGGCCTTCCGTACAAGGTATGGACACTATGAATTTATAGTGATGCCATTTGGTCTTACTAATTCCCCTGCTATCTTCATGGATCTGATGAATAGAGCCTTTAAAGACTATCTTGATCAGTTTGTGGTAGTCTTTATAGACGATATTCTTGTCTATTCAAAGATCAAGTAAGAACATGAAGATCACTTGAGAATTATATTGAAGACCCTAAGAAAGGAGAAGCTTTATACCAAATTTACCAAGTGTGAATTTTGGCTTCAAAAAGTTTCATTTTTGGGTCACATAATCTCAAAAGAGGGGATATCTGTGGATCCAGCAAAAACAGAGGTTATCGAAAGATGGTCAAGACCAACAACAGTAACTGAGATCCGAAGTTTTCTTGGTTTGGCTGGATATTATCGACGTTTTGTGAAATATTTTTCACGATTATCTAATCCACTCACCAAGTTGACTCGGAAAGGAGTTAAGTTTGTTTGGACAGAGGAATGTGAAGAGAATTTCAAGGAGTTGAAAAGAAGGTTATCCAGTGCACCTGTGCTCACACTGCCTTGTAGTGGAGAAAGGTTTGTGATCTACAGTGATGAATCCAAGAAGGGATTGGGGTGTGTTCTTATGCAAAATGATATGGTGGTAGCTTATGCCTCATGACAGTTGAAAATACATGAGCAAAATTACCCAACTCATGATTTGGAGTTAGCTGCGGTAATCTTTGCATCAAATATTTGGAGGCATTACCTTTATGGTGAAAGGTGTGATATTTATAATGATCATAAAAGTTTAAAGTATATTTTCACACAAAAAGAGCTGAATATGCGCCAAAGAAGACGGTTGGAGCTGATTAAGGATTACGACTGCTCAATCCATTACCACCCTGGGAAAGCAAACAAGGTGGCAGATGCATTAAGTCGACAAGACCATGCTAGTTTATCCATGATGAGGATCACAAAAGATCCAATATTTATGGATTTACAACGGATGGATCTTGTAATTATAATGGAAGGGGAAAATTCTTATCTTTCTCAAATGAATGTTCAACCATCTATACATGTGAAGATTAAAGAGGCAGAGAAAGAAGATGTCGAGTTACAAAAGAAGGTGAGAAATGTTCCTGAATTCAACCTTGATTGTGATGGGATAATAAAGTTCAGGAATCGGGTTTCTGTTCCTCCCATCCTCGAATTAAAGAAGGATCTGCTGGATGAGGCTCATATTTCTTCATTCCCTATTCATCCTGGAAGCATGAGGATGTATAGGGACCTGAAAGAGTACTTCTGGTGGGATGGAATGAAAAGAGATGTTGCTGAATATGTCTCTCGATGCTTGGTTTGTCAACAAGTTAAAGCTGAGAGACAGAAGTCTAAGGGGATGTTACAACCACTACCCATACCCAAATGGAAATGGGAAAACATCACTATGGACTTTGTCACAGGACTTCCTAAAACATCCAAAGGCAATAATGCTATCTGGGTCATAGTTGATCGTCTTACAAAGTTTGCACACTTCATTGCTATTAGAGAGGATTTCTCTCTGGATCAGCTTGCCAGGATATATGTAAAGGAAGTGGTAAGATTGCATGGAGTACCACTTTCTATTATATCTGATCGGGATCCGAGATTTACCTCGAAGTTCTGGCGAAGTCTTCAGCATACTCTGGATACAGAGTTGAGTTTCAAAACTGCTTATCATCCTCAGACAGACGGTCAGTCTGAGAGAACAATTGAAACTCTAGAAGATATGTTGAAAGCTTGCTCTATGGATTTCAAAGGTGGTTGGGATCAACACCTACCTTTGGTGGAATTTTCTTATAATAATAGCTTTCACCCCAGTATTCATATGGCTCCTTATGAATCTCTCTATGGAAAGAAATGCAGGACTCCAACTTGCTGGGATGAAGTTGGGGAAAGAAAGCTATTAGGACCCGATCTCGTTGATGAAATGGCAGAAAAGGTTAGATCTATTCAACAACGCATAAGAGAAGCTCAGAGTCGACAGAAAAGTTATGCCGACAACCGAAGAAAAGACCTAGAGTTTGAAGTGGGTGATAAAGTGTTCTTACGAATATCTCCCTGGAAGAGGGTCATGAGATTTGGAAAGAAGGGGAAGTTGAGCCCTAGATATATCGGTCCTTTCGAAATACTGGATCGTGTTGGGAAGGTAGCTTACTGATTGGCGCATCCACCGAATCTCTCTCAAGTTCATGATGTGTTCCATGTATCTCTCCTGATAAAGTACATACCTGATCCTTCATATGTACTCAGCTCAGA
This sequence comes from Viscum album, assembly GCA_963277665.1. Classification (NCBI taxonomy): domain Eukaryota; kingdom Viridiplantae; phylum Streptophyta; class Magnoliopsida; order Santalales; family Viscaceae; genus Viscum; species Viscum album. The sequence goes on along the minus strand of OY728153.1, from coordinate 1,541,442,715 downwards.
AGTTGTACCGTTGGAGCAAGATCTTTCTTATGAAGAACAGCCGATAGAGATTCTGGATCGTAGCGAAAAAGTCCTACGAAACAAGACCACTCGCTTGGTGAAAGTTTTATGGAGGAACCACCAATTAGAATAATCTACATGATAGCTTGAGGATATGATGAGGGAGAGGTATCCTCATCTGTTTGTTACAAAGTGATGAATTTCGAGGGCGAAATTCATTTTAAGGGGGGTAGAATATAAAACCCGATACTTTTATGAGAAATATTTTGTTTTTATGTTATATAAATCATCAAAGTAATATTTCACTACACACATCACTTGCTTGGCTTTCTTTGCACGCAATCGCGACCTTCCTCGATAGCTTGCGTCGTACACAATACCGAGTTTCACTATACAATGATATGCTATTAAAATATTATTAAAACTAGCTGTTATGAATAGTAATAACCACTTTTTGAAATTTTATAAATTTTATTTTTTCAAAATGGACTTCATTTTTGGATTCGGAATATCGAAATTAGCATAGGGTGAAATTTTGGTATTTTTCTGAAAACTTTCAATTTTTGATGAATAGTGAAACCACTAAGTGGTAGTTAAAAAACTGAATTTTTCATAAAACTTAATTTTACCGCTTCTGTGAGTGGAATTTCAAAAATCTGAGAGACACGGTTGATGTCAGTAAGTAAAATGTGGTTCAATGAGATGAAAATAATTTTTGGTGAATAGTAACTTTTTACTTTTATTTACCACGGTTAAAAGTAAATAGGGTAATTAAGGGTAAAAATGATATTATTATTACCCTAACACATGTTCTAATTCTATTGGACAAGTGTAATTCGACCAAAAACAACCTTAGGAATAAAATATGACCATTTAGGCCCACTTGGAATAGATTAGGACATTTATTATTAATTTATTTAAAGAAGGGTTAAAATAGTTAAATTCAAAGTTTAATAAGTAAATCATTTTTAATATGGGGTTATACATAAGATAAATTCGACTATAAATATTCATTAGAAAGTTAAAAATATTTCCTACATAATGGTATATTATTTTTAATTTTTAGACATTAAATAATTTATTTTATTTATGACACAATGATGATGCAGTAATTATCTTATTAATGAAATATTGACATAATTGATGTTATAAATACCCAAATAAATGTAATTTGATACTTTTTATGAATTACGCTAATTTTATAAGTTAATATGACATGTTATTATTGATTTAATTAAATTTTTTCGAACTAATAATTCTGTTATGATTTTCAAAAAAATCAATTACTAAATAGTGTCAAAATTGACATAAAATAGTTTTTAAAAAAAATATTATATTAGTGATTGTTATTTTATTCCTAAAAATCTAAGTTTAGTCCAAATGACTTAGATATGGTTATATATATTAATAATAAACGACTTGGGGTTCGTTTGGCTGCTTATAGTAAGTTTATTAACCTTATAGTATAAGAACACAAGAAGACACGGTAAAAGTAAAATTATTTAACTTAATCTAAATGATAAGGTTAAAATAGGAACCTAAACTTGTCTAAATTATATTGTATGAGAGTATTTCGACTCATCCCCACCTTAGATTTGAAATAAATCAATTTGGAGCTATTTAAAACCGAACTTGACTTTATAATAAAATAATATTTTTAGTTTTTCCAAAGGAGCCCCTCTCCTCCCTTATAAAATGGCACCTCCTCCCCCTCTTCCTCACACCACTTTGAGCCTTCAAGCTCAGCCAAACCCTGCCAATATATTCTCTCCACTTCCCTAGAAACATCCTAGAGGTTCTGGTCTTCTTCAAAGACCTATTTTAGTGCCCTAAAAAGAGGTCTCAAAGAAGCACTTCAAAGAAGAGGTAATGTCTGTTACCGATTCTTTCATCTTTATTTCTTATTCCACTTCTTCTTATTTAGTTGTTTCATTATGAAGTAATAAAATCAGTATCACTCATATACTGATATGTTATTATAAGTATGAAACAACCATATTTCACCATCTATCCATCCTACGGAAAAAGAAATCACCGCGCGTGCGTAGGTACGGAATACCGTCTCCACGACGTGGTGTAATCTATTTTCCACCACCACCTTACTTGGATGGGTATAATGGTGTAAATAATGACTATATATGACTATTATAAATCGGTACTGATTCTGAAATAGTATACATACACTCCAATACAATTCCACGATCATAGGAACGATATCATTACTCGTGCGTACGTACGGAATACCGTCTCCACGATGTGATGCGACTCCTTCTACATGATCTTCATTTCATAATGATTATATAAATGAATTGAATGAATTAATATGATATATATTACACTAATACCATTATTTAAATGAGGTATCTATAACCTAAAGAGAATAATAAGAATTTATTCGACAAAACACGCATAAGAACAAAAAGTTATAAACACCCGAATAACAAGTAGCAATGAAATATTACTACTAGAAAGCTAAGAATATGACCATATATGATATCATAAAAATAATTATGATTCTGTAATAAGTCAATAACATTATTTAAATCATTATACAGGATGTTCGGACACGTACAAAGCATATCGGACCTAAGGTAAGGGAAATATCACAATCTCATTTTTATCTGAGATTGTTTATACTTTGGTATTTACTGGGGTGTATTTTATCATCCACATCCATGTTTCCTAAATATGTAATATTATTTCCATCCACCTACAATTTTTTAAATCCAATTTTACCCTTCGGTGAGTTTTTAGTAAAAGATATGAAAGGAATCTTTTGTCGTTTTTCATACGAGGTACTTTTTGACTTTTCCGACAAAAGTACGAGAAGAATGTTTTTTTTAACTTATACGGCATGAATGGATTTTTAAAACATTATTTCCAAGAAGCTTCGTTTACAAGTTTTCAAGTTTATTTTTAATCAACTTCTCTTAGTTTAGAATTGTATGACATGTCAAGAAAGGAAAATTGTTTTTGATGTATAAAGGATATTTTCCTCAAGAATGGAGTTCAAGTGTTTTATCAAAATTATTTTCCATCTAAGATAATATAGGGTTCTGTTTCTATCCCTATTATTACATGGATTTGATTATGTTGTGATGGAAATATTTTTATGAATTCCTTTATCTTATATGAATTGTTTTATGATGTCATGTTGTTTAAGAATCCCATTTTTACTACATGGGTTATGCAATGATGTATGATTTATGATTTTGTGGCACACATAAGAATGGTATCATTATGAGATGGTTGGGACCTATATCTCCCTCCAATGCATTGGGTAAAGATTTTATATCTCATGAGATAGACATGGCTGGAACGGCAGGTTAAACCGGTTCAGTGAAACAGGACTAAAACGAGGAGTGAACTCGGTTCAGAAATGGACTTTGTCCACTAAGATAGTCTTGGAATTGAGTCTTGACTAACAAGAAATGATTCTCTATGATTATGTGTGTATGACACAAAGTTTCATGTTTTAAGTTATGATTATTGGGATTACATTTCACTACTATGATTTATCCCATGTTATGAAATTATGATCTCTTTTGCAGGTTAAGATTTCCAAAAGTTATGTGCTTATGTATATGATGTGATTGATATTTCTTTTGTTTACCCTTACTGAGAATTTGAGCTCACCCTTTTGTATGTTTTATTTCCCCAGGTCAGGAAGAAGGTTATTAAGTAGAATATTCCAAAAAGGGACTCTAGATATGATGAAATAAATGGGAGGCAAAGTAGATGCTTTATGAACCAGTTGTTTATGTTTCCCAGTTTCTAGAGACACTATACATATACGGTCCTTTCTTGGTTTTGTTATATGTTTTAATAAGTGTGATTCAATTCTGAAGTAATAACAATGTATGTAAATATGGGTCGTTATAGATATGTTCAGTGTAGTGTAGTTAGTATTTTCAAAATATTCAATTTCACTAATTTTGGACTGAACTACATTCGCTATTAATATTTTATTAAGGAAGAAGAAGTATTGTGATGATTCTAAGATAAACATTAATTATTTTAATAATTATAAAGAAAGTTTGTGATTATAGAAAAAGAAGAAGAAAGGTTCAACCATATACCAGACAGAGATATTATTTTAATTTGGTATTGGATGAATAGGGTGAAGAAGAAGGAGAACTAGTGCAATATATTTAGAACTGAAGAATAAACTAAGAAGAAGAGAAGAAGAGTATTGTTCTAATCATTTTTCATAGGAAGAAGACTAAGAATATTGATATACTTTTAGTTTTCTACTGTGAATATGGAAAGTTTATTTCCCACTACTATTCAAGTAACAAGTAAAGAAGTGGTAAGGTAAGAACAAAAAACATTGTGATATCTATCTAAAGTCTCAACATATGGAATACTTTCATGGTTTTCATTCACTCATTCCTCTAGGGAGAATTGGTATTGTTTCTAAAATCTATCATGATATCAGGTAAGACGCCTCTAAAGATGGAACGAAAGTGGTAAAGACCTTACATAATACATAAGGTATACTTCAATGGAGAACATCACCTAAGAATAAAGGACATAGAATGCATCACTCTCCTACTAATGAAAGGTGTATCAAGAAATATGTTTCATGATTTCATACCATTACCAATGTCCTAACTACATGATGTTAAACTACATAATCTTGGTCCTTGTTGTATAACCTTAAACTCCACAACATAATGTCCCCACCACATGGTGTTAAACTGATTAGTAAATGTCCTCATCACATGAACATAAACTATAACACATGTGAGTCTGATCACTATGACCCTAAAATATATTCCCCCACAAGTGCATCCTCCATGACCCTAGATTACTTAGAGTGTCGTCCTGCATTCTATGGGCTATTACATTCCTACACGAGAGATTGATCCATGTAAAATTTTTTGGCACACAATCTTCAAGTTCCCAATAGAATCAATATCCCCTTTCATTGTATATGAGTTAGATTAATTTAAGTAATTTCTATTCAAGAACTATGTGTGCCTTGATTCATGTCCTCACAGTATACATAGTGATGCCTAGATCTACTATTCTAGGCTTATCCACAATAATAAGGTCAAATTCACCTTTCCCTTTATAAGATATCATTATCTACAATGTTTCATTTACTTTCTAGGTATATATTCATAAACATTGATGTCATCCATTTGAACCATGAAGATCAAAATTCCCCTTCCCTCACATATGAGCTCAATCTAAGAGAGAAATTCCCATTCAAAAACTGTGTGTGGCTTTATTTCTAATTTATTTAGGATATATAGTAATTCCATTATCCTTTTTCTTAATCCTGTATAAAAAAATTAACCTATAACTTTTTAAGAGCTTGATCTAAATAGGGGTTCCTCTTTATTTCTTGAGAATTAAATGGTCATAGCTATACTGGATGACCCTAAGGTCGTGTATTTCTTGAACTTTTATAGTATTTTCCCATCTTCTATGTCTGAGCTAGACCTATACAGGAGCCTTTATTGTTGATTTCTTCATCTAAGAACCCAATAAAAAAATACCTCTTTGAAAATACTTTTTATTTATGAGGGAATATCATTCTAGAACTACGTGTGACTTGATTCCTATACTTATAGGATATATAGTGATTCCCAGGTCTCTTATACTAGGCCCATCCACATATTCCTTAAATTATAATACCCCTATGTTTAATCCTGGTCAATGTATAAGAAAAAATATATAATAACTATGTACAACTTGATTAATTCTCAGTCGAGATATTTAGTGACACTGGGATCTCCTTTCCTAGGCCCAACCAAAAACCCTAATAAAAATTACCACCCTCACCTTAGTGATATAAGCCTCTTCCAAAATATCATATCTTCCCAATGGACCTACACTAAAGTGAGGACCAATTTTTTCCCTTGAAAATGATCATGTTCTATTAAATATAATCCTAAGAACCATATATTTATTGACGCCTATCATTACAAGATATATTGCAGTGTTTAGTATCATCTATCATGGATCCATCTATGGTTTCCCCCTGATTTCAAGCCTTTTAGTTGGAATAAGGATTAGATAACCCTACCTTGTGTAACTCAAAATGGTAAAAAATTTCACAATGCACCAACCACTCAATACGAGCCCCCCCCCCCCCACCTATCATAGCCTCATGATAGTAAACTACACAAAAAACCTATCATGTATGACCTATTAAGCCTTTTTGAGAATGTATATCAGCAGGCCCCCTTTCCATACATGAAATACTGGATAGTGTAATACATTTGGTTCATTAATACACATCCATATGAAATTAACCCTCTCCTACATATGATCCATATTTACAAAAGATTCTTTATCATTTCATTATTTATCCATTAATAAAGTCTAAAAATATCCCCCTCTTCCCTTGTACATGAATCTAATCTCTGAATATGGGGCCTTGAAATACCTATGTGTGGTTTAAGGGAAAGGTTTCATTATATATATAAGCTAAATTTACATAGATTCCCCCAATATATATTCATTCCCTGAAAATATATTACTGAAAATGCCCCTCACCTATATAGGAACATGATCCGCATAGGGATTGAGTACCCATCACACGATGTTAAACTACACGACACATGGGTCCATCCTACATGACCTTAAATTTCAAGAATTGGTTCACCTAAAAAACTTAATCTACTTATATAACATCTATATCCTTATAATGGTTCCCAACATAGGGTGATTCTCTAAAAAATAATTGGGATAAAAACCCTTTCTCAATATAATATCCCAATTATTATGGACATAATTTTAAAAATAATGGTGACTTTATTCATGTCCTCATTGGATAAGTAGTGATTCATGGATCTCTAATCCTACTACTAACTATAAATTATGTCAAAAAAGGGATTTATTTCTATGAATGGACTATATATAAATAAGATCCTCCAAATTAGGTTCTATTATGAACATAAAATTCTCTCATCATAGTGATTATTCATTTTTAATTCATGGTGGGTGTTCCTCAACGTTCTATTGCACTAGGAAATTCTTATGGTCCTCATTTCATAACTTTAAATTGCATGATACATCGCTATGAGAAATGTATTTCTTAATCCCATGTCAGTTCATAATTTATTAATCACATTATAATAATTTATATTACATTATATTCCTAAAAGTATAACATTAAACTATACAACATGATTTCAACCTGCATGACTTTAAACTGTTTGGATTTCAGTCATTATTACATGATGTTAAACCGCATGACATATATTCCACCCTGAATGATCATAAACTTTTTAGGGTTATATATGTCACATGACCCAACTCATATTGTATGACCCAACCTTCCAAAATGAGAGTTAGATTCATGTATTAGAATGCAACATTAGGATCCTATACTGAAATAAAATGAATTTCCCCACAAGTTCCAGGTTTTTGTGTCCCCCCACATCCATAACTGACCATACCCCAGCGCATCACCTCGGGTAAAGCTATGAGGTTCCATGGGTGTTCAATCCCATATTTGAGCTAAATTAGTGCCATCCAAATAAGAGGCTACTTATATATGGTTTTTTTCTTGATAATTATGAAAGGATAAAATGTCCCCATTTCTAGATATTCCATCTCCTACGAACTCGACACAAATACGAAGTTTTTCATCTTACATACAATCTAGGTTTGCGAAGAGTACCCTATATTTACATACATGGAACATGACATTAAACTTTATAGTTTGATTCCATAACACATGGCATTAAACTATATTGGAACCTGATTCCTTGTTTTATGATAAACCACACATACTATCATTTATTATCACTCCTTTCCAAAGGACTCCAATAGCCTAAAAATGATCAACTGGGGTCTATGATTCCTCCATTGACCTTTTTGAATGTTCTTTTATATAATTCACACTTCATGTTGATTACCAAAAATATTTCATGGCTATTAGTAGTGACTATATCCATCTTCTAGGGATACATCTATTTGGTTATGCATACATTCCCCAATTTAGATCCTACATACATGCTTCTAATTTGTCCTACTAATTGGATTTATATTCTTATTGGGGGAAAAGGTTCTCAAATCTATGTACACCCTCATGGAATCAGAGTGGAACTCATCATTAGAATATATTTAGAAAGCATATTGTTTATACCTATCCCATATCATCATCCCTTTTTTAAACTAAGTACCACACTTCCCATTAATTTTCCTTAGTCTAAGAACTATGACCATAAACTAAGTGCACTCCATATGAAATAATACATACTAGCATTGGGACCTCCATTAATATTAATATTCTCTTCACCCTTGGTGTGGGGGTATTTTTACCTTCGACTTTTTTGTGGTCCAAGAAAGATGACCTTAAACTATGTGCACATGGGTCAAAGATATATGAAATCAAACTTAGTGCATGATGGTCAAATATATTAAAACCTAATCTTTAACACTCATTATTCCATACCACAAGATCCTAAACTATAGGTAAAATATAAAGAAAACTTTTCAGTTTGAAAACCTATGAAGGGAAGCCTGTAAAAATTCAAGTATTTCCTCACTGAGTCTCCCACTCTTAATTCTTAGTAAAGAATTAGTGGATAAATAGAAAAGGAACAAAGCCAGTATGTCCTATCATATATCCCTAGTAAAAGTATAGTTGTTCTCACTGGGCCCTTGGTCTGGGAAAAAGTTAAATCAATGATGCATTGAATCTATTTTCCTCAAGGATGTGTTCAATACATAGTGAAATGATCTTTAGGGTACCAAAACCCTCTGTAAATACCCATTCCTTCGTGAACCTACTTTATTCATGAAGTGTTTCACCCCTATAAATATTTTATGGTTGTTAGTAAAAAATAATATTTGAATTCAAGGGGATCATCTACTTATATATGAATACATTCCCCAATTTGGCCCCTACATGCATTCCCCCAATATAGCCTTCCAACCTGAGTCATATTTATCCCAAATTGAAGGCCCTATAATCTTTGTATTACCTTAAACCATTAAAATGGAACCTATCATTGGAATATGGTCTTTGTTTATCCTTTTAATACATCCCTCATATCATCATCCATGATTCAACCTCATTGAGTTATGATTTACCCAGTTCATCATCCAATTATTCAAGTGGATCTGGTATCCTTGATGTTAACCCTTCTTTGTATCATACCCATTATCAAAACAAGGATGTGACAAGTCATTATGAAACCTTTTACTATTCCATATTATGTGACCTAAAAACTAATGATGTAATAGTATAAGTTTCATGAACATAAACCTAATACCCCTTGTATGTGAGGTTTTCTATCAATAACACTGGGATTTACCAATTTATGTCAGGTTTATCTTAACTATGTTACTCAATAGGCCAATTCAATTTTCAATGGTCAAAGTTTTCCAACCTAAAATATTAGTGATCATCTACTAAAGGTGTATTACCTTAAACATCGTCTACAATGGTATTAATTTCATGATTATAAACTTCCCAAATAAAGAGATATAAGATTCATCAAGTTAGAAACAAAAAAGGGTGTCTTGGGAAAAAGTTGAGTACCTGGTCATTGGACATGTACCTCATGTTATTCAATAAAAATTGAGTGTTTAAATTTAAAAAAGGAATAAAACATGTTAAGTAAAAAACACATAATGGGTGGAATAAGTACAATTTTAGTTCTCACCCGCTTAACTTCCTCCGATATGAAAATTAGGAAAACGTTAGGGCCATATAAATAATAGAATCATAGTTTTTATGTCCCCCAATATGTCCCCATAAAAAGTCAAGTTATTTTTTTTGGGTCCCTTGTACCAGGAAATAGTTAGAGTTCTTTCCTACTCTTAAAACTATCATGACCCGCCTCCCTGGGCCATGAACCATCTCATCTGACCCCATGGGTCTCCTGTAATACCTTGGTTTCCTTCCCAACACACCATAGGTTATTACTCACTATGGTCTCTTATCAGACTAATGATTTTCCCCACAGGCCAACACATGTTCTTTCAGTTTGTTTTGTCCTCACCCACACACACCCTAGGAAACTTCCCAGAAGGTCACCCATCCTGATTACTACTCCAGGCCAAGCATGCTTAACTGTGGAAATAGTTAGAGTTCTTTCCTACTCTTAAAACTGTCATCACCCGCCTCCCCGGGCAATGAACCATCTCATATGACCCCATGGGTCTCCTGTAATACCTTGGTTGCCTTCCCATCACACCATAGGCTATTACTCACTAGGGTCGCTTATCAGACTAATGATTGTCCCCATAGGCCAACAGATGTTCTTTCAGTGTGTTTTGTCCTCACCCACACACACCCTGGGAAACTTCCCAGAAGGTCACCCATCCTGATTACCACTCCAGGCCAAGCATGCTTAACTGTGGAGTTCTAATCAGATAGGCTCTTGAAAAGAAAGGTGCACCTTGTTGACAAGGGTAGTAACATTTATCCTTTTAAGTCTCACTTTTCCAGGGGTGTTACATTATCCACCCCTTTAAAGCACAACGCCCTCATTGTGGACCCCAAGCCTCAAAACCAGACAATGCCTAAGCACTTCCGACTGGGTATTGGCTCTGATACCATTTGTCAAGACCTACCTCCCCGGGCCATGAACCATCTCATCTGACCCCATGGGTCTCCTGTAATACCTTGGTTGCCTTCCCAGCACACCATAGGCTATTACTCACTAGGGTCGCTTATCAGACTAATGATTGTCCCCACAAGCCAACACATGTTCTTTCAGTTTATTTTGTCCTCGCTCACACACACCCTGGGAAACTTCCCTGAAGGTCACCCATACTGATTACTACTCCAGGTCAAGCATGCTTAACTGTGGAGTTTTAATCAGACTGGCTCCTGAAAAGAAATATGCACCTTGTTGACAAGGGTAGTAACATTTAGCCTTTTAAGTATCACTTTTCCAGGGGTGTTACAAAACATAGTTATTATTTTTGTGCATTCAAACCCTCTAGAGTACTAGAATACTCATTCCAACTCCCCCTTCACAATCCTTATCACATTGAGTCAACTCAATCATCCAAATGGACCAACTCTAGTGTATATTGATGGTATTTTTTCCAATACCTATCCATGGGTCATTCCTTGGAATAAATCATCCAAATGGATCAACTCTAATGTACAATGATGGCTTGTGTGCCTATATTCAACCATGATCCCCAAATGGGAGGAAATAAATTTGACACGGGTGTTTAAAAATTTCGATTGACTTGATTTATCTAAACATAGTGATCAAGAACATTCAGTTTAACCCTATATTACTTATCAAGGTCTCATTAAAATTCATAATGAAAAAATAATAGAATCAAATTTGAAAATTTTTGAAAATCATAATTTATCTTCTTTCATTCAGAAATAGAAAAGGAAAAGAAAGGAACATCCACAATATTGGATTCTCCTTCTTTACTCTTGAGAAGTGATATCTTTATAGGATACTCCTTAAAAAATCATGAAGTTTATTGAGTGATGGTTGGACTATATCTACAATACACTAAAGTTAGGTCATCCTTATGGATTAATATTCATCGATAAGATGAATCTTCTTCACCTCAATAGAATCATTATTCTTCATATCCTTGGATTCTTTAGGTATCTTATGGAGCTTTGTTAACTGGTCATTGGAAGCAGTCATCTCCCATTGAAGACATTCCACTTCAATGGAATTCTCATTCAACAAGATTTTATGTTCCTCTATCTCCTTCACATAATTAGACTCAATTTGAAGTGATTTTTTCTAATGAAAGAAAGACTATGTCATCAGTTTCTCCCTTTAAAGGCATCAATGTGATGCATTCCGTTATTTTTGGTGTTAAACCATCTTCTTCATGGAATTATGTGATTATTTTTAATCGTATCTTATAAATCCCAAGTTGACAAAGAGATGATACATATGCCCTAATTGACCACTCGTCTCCTCAATTAGAGTATCATAAATTAGCGTTGAAATATTTTTTTCATACTTTATGTTGTTTCATTTTCAAGAATATTGTTTCTTTAAGGTATGAGTTAATATCAATCACCAAAACTTGTATATATTTCAGGTTTAAACTATCTAAGGAAGATCTAGTCATGATAAATCCTAATGAGAATGACACCAAAACAACTTGTGTCTCTACAAACTCCTCTAATGGAGTTTTTTCAATATTTCTTATAGGTGGATGGTGCACCTACCTCACTAACCCATTACATCCAAGTTGGGTGTTGCATATTTCACATGTGCAGAAACTATTATTTTGGAAGCCATGAGAGTAGTCAAAGGTTTATGTGGCTTCCATATTTGAAGTCCAATGGTTGGTGGGGATTAGTGGAGGAGTTGTGTAAAACATGGACTCCTCCCACCATGGCTATATAAGGTGGGCCATGGGAGCTTCAGAAAATGATTAAAGCCAAGAGAGCTCCTCTATCTAATGAGAGAGCTAATAGAGATCCATTTGTAGAGAGATAAAGGTGTAGAGATGCTATTTTCTACCCTTGTTATTATTTAAATAAAACGATGGTTTCCTCTTCCATTCATCTCTATTTGTAATTAGAGAATCACAACCAGTGTTATTAGATCCATTTGTGGCGAAAAGGAGGTGAAAAGTGGAGTTTTTTCAATGAATGGAAATTTATAGTTATTTGGAATTGTGGTTTTAAGGTGTATTCTTAAATCATGTGTTGAGGCGATTCCAATGGCACAAACGGTGTCAAAAAAGCATCTAAAATGAGCTTCCTAGGATCAGTCAAAGTTTAGTCCATCTTTAGGTGCTACAATATCCCCCTTTCCAGAGAAGAAGGTATTGTTCCAGCACTAGTGAAAGTTCTAGAATTTTTTTTTGTAGTTTCTCTGATAGGCTACATCAGTGTGACGTCATCACCACATCATTGGTTGATCTTTGTCGTTGACACTATTTTAGTTATATCTTGATCAATCGATGTCCGATTTCAATGATCCTAGAGTTGATTCCACCATTTTAAACCATTCCAGACACAATGGAATTCCCCATTTTTTAATATTCTGCACTAAGTTTTATATAATTTAAATTCAATGGATAGACCATCCATGAGAGGCAGTCGAGGGGTCAGAACAGATGTCAAAGAAAGAGAAGCGGAAGGTCCACAGATGGAAAGAGTCCATCATAAAAATACTAATATTGTGGCATTGAAGGATACATGAATAAGAACTACTAAAGGTTTCTACAAGAAAAGGTCCAAATTAGAAACTGAAAATGAAGAAATGGAGATGCACATGTGATAGTCTCTAGAGAAATCATTCTTTTCTCTAAAGACAAAGAAGAGAAATGCTTCCATACCTCAATCTAAGACATGGAATGGGTGGTTGATACTATTGCATTGTACCATGTCACTCCACATCGTGAGTATTTATTGACTTATAAAGATTGATAATTTAGTATAATCAATATGGGTAATAGTAGTTCAGTGGAGATTATTGGAATGGATGATAACCAAGGCAATATAAACGTTGGATACACAATCACTCTGAAGGATGTTCTGAATTTTCCAAGCCTTCGACTCAACCTGTTATCTAGAATAGACTTTGATAGATAATTCTATAACAATATCTTTAGCAATGTAGAATGAAAGATGGATAAAGGATCCATCGGCATCGCCTGAGGAAACATATGTGGTATGTTGTATAAAACTCATGTAAAGATATGTGTAGAAAACCTCAATATGGTGGAAGGATATATTTCATCCAATATGTGGAATAAGAGACTTGGCCACATGAGTGAAAGAGGGTTATCTACCCTGATGAAGAAGAAGTGCATCAGTAATAACAAAGATGCATTACTTGATCCTTATAAATATTTCTTGTATGGGAAGCACCATAGAGTCTCAATTAATAATGCTTCATCAAGGATATTTGAGTTGTTGGATCTAGTTCACTCTGATGTATACAAACCCATGAAGGTGGATTCACTAGGATGTAAAAAATATTTTATATCCTTTATCGATGATGCATCTTGAAGGCTATGAGTGTTCTTCTAGCATGTGAAGGGAAAAGTAATGGACTACTTCAAGATGTTTCATGCCATGGTGGAGCATAAAATTAGAAGAAAGCTGGAGTGTCTTCATTTAGATAATGAAGGAGAGTACACATATAGAGAATTTGTTGCCCATTGTAGGAGTCAGGGCATCCAATATGAGATAAAAGTCCCACTCACCCAACAACACAACGGAGTTGCGAAAAGGATGAATAGAACCATCACTACCACAAAACGGGGAAAGGGAAGCATGTCGTTTTATTAGCGCTAAGCAGAAAGCGTTGATAGGGGGCCTTATTAGGGCTAGCTAAAAGTGATTATAAGTATACCCTTTATTAGTGCTACAAAAAGTTATGATAAAGGGTACACCCTTATCAGCGCTTTTTTTAGTGCTGATAAATGGTAGATTTATCAGCTCTAGTCTTAGCGCTGATAAAAATTTTTAGTAATAATTTATATACAATTATTATATTTATAATAAAAAATAATGTTTATTTGTATATATTAAATAAAAAATGCATGTATATAATTAATATATTTTTTTAATAATTCCAAAAAATATATATAATGTTTTAAAAAAGGTATAAGATTATAATTAAATATATGCGTGTTTCCAATGAATTTTATCAATTAATATATTGATCATGCGTGCATATATGTTATGTATCATAATGAATGTTCATTTATACATTATACACTTCTTATTATTCATGTTGTCCATTGATGGATTGTTTTTTATTATGTATATTTTACTATGTGTATATGATTAATTCATGTTAGCCATATACTATATTATGTTCTCAATAATTATAAAATTACATTAAATATATTTAAAGAAAAAATATATTTATTATATTTATAATTATTAAATTTTATGTATATATAAATAATTTTTAAATATATATATATTTGTAATTATAATTATAACTATATATCTTTAAATAATTATAAAATTACAATAAATACATATATTATAATTTTATAAATATATATATATAAATACATACAAAAATTTATAAATATATTTATTTATAGTTATAATTATAACTATAAATAAATATATATATATGTCAAAAATTATAAAATTATAATAAATATATTTATTATACTACTTATAAAGGTATAAATATATAATTAGATAAAAATATTTATATAAAAATATTTATAAATAAATAAAAATATTTAAAATTATAATTATTAAATAAAAAAATAGATTTAAATAATTAAAAAATTATGATAAATATATTAATTATATATATTTATATACAAATATCTATAAATAAATACAAATAGTTATAAATATAATTCTAAATAAAATTAGATATATTTAAATAATTAAAAAATATTAATAATTATAATAATTATATATAATTATAAAATTATAAATATATTTGTTATAAATTTGTAATAATTTATATATATATATATATAATTACAAGTATAAATAATTTATTTATTATAATTTTTAATTAAAAATAAATATTTATTTATTAGTTATAAATATAAATAAATATATACTTATTTAAATAACTAGTAATTCATAAAAATTATATTTTTTATTTTCATATATAATGTTATATATAATTAAATAATTATATAGAAATATTGAGAAAGAAATACAAATATTTATATTTATAGTTGTAAATAAATACAAATATATTTAAATAATTATAAAATTATAAGAAATATATTAATTATAAATATTATTAAAATTATAAATATTAGAAATATTAATTTGTTATAATTTTATAATTATTTAAATAAATATATACATATTTATTTATAATTATAATTATAATTATAAATAGATATGTGTTCATATAAATAATTATAAAATTAGAAGAAATATAATTATATACATCTATAATCTTATAAATATATGTAATTAAAATATTTATTATATATATTTCTAAGATTATAAATATAATAAGTATATTTCTTATAATTTTATAAATATTTAAATTATAATTTTATAAATATAAATATATATTTATCATGTATATAACTTTATAAATATATATAATAATAGAAATAAATTATTAACATTATATCTTTATCAGTGCTAAAAAAGCACTGATAAAGGATGTCTTTATCAGCTCTTATAAAGACGTCCTTTGTTAGCGCTTTCTATTTTAGCGCTGATAAAACATACCTTTATCAGTGCTTTTTAGCTAGCACTGATAAAAGGTTCACCAAGTTTTATAAAAAAACCCTAACTTCCTCCTCCTTTCTCGCACCCCTTAACCTCTCACAGAATCCAATCACTATCGTTGTGCCTCCTCCTCCTCCTCCTCTTCCTCTCCCGCCGCCTCTCCTCTACCACAAACCACACCTTCATCGTGCACCTCTCCTCCGCCATGAACTAGACCATCATGCGCCTCTCCTCCACCGTGCTCCACACCTCCATCACGCGCCACACCTCCGTCGTACGCCACAGCTCCGTCGTGAACCTCTCCTCCACTAGAGGAATCCTATGTTATGTGCCTCTCCTCCGTCGTGAACGCACTTCAACCGTGTGCTGAATGACATCTCCATAGTGAGTTTTCTCTTCTTTTTCTATGTTTGATGGTGATGATGTGAATTATACAGGCTAAACTTCCTGCTAAAAAACATGGTTATTGGTGGTCCTTATTTATGCACTAAATGAATTGCATGTTGGTTGGTTAATGAAAAGAAATTGGTGGTCCTTGTTTTCACACTAAATTAATTTCATGCTGGTTAGTTTTTGAAAGGGGATTTGACAATTATTGAACATTGGTGTTATTTTTTATAATTTTATGAATTTTATATATTAATTTGATTTAGTAATATGTAATGATATCTTATATTATTTTTGGACACCCTCTTATGTATGTTTGATATATTTATGTTGGAATTTAATTCATTTATTATTTAAAGGAGTTGTTCATTAAAGTTTGAATCATGTTTGGTCTCAAAAAAATAATTTTATGTGTTCAACTTGGGTGAAATATTTAAGAATTGATTATAAAATTATTAAAAATAATTTCATGTTTTGGTTATCAATGAATTCTCAAAAGCCTAGTTGGAACTTTATAAAAAGTTTTTTTGATTGGGGAACATTTTCGCTATATTATATTTGGATTTTGATGGTTATATAATGTGGGTTGATTTTCTTTTGGATTGTGTTATACATGGGTAAAAAGGGTTGTTTCAGTGGAGGGTGTTTATAGGTGAGATGAATAATTTTTTATGTCATTCAGATTTTATGTGATTGACTTCATAATTGATTTTGATATCCTCCATTTCATTTTTCAAGAGAACCCAGTTACTTAGGCAGGACTTAGGAAATGTACTTGATATACAATGCCGCACTCTCCCTAGTATGGGACTTCATCCCCACACTTACTAGTAATCAATATGATCTCCCTATATATGGATCAAAATGCTTCACTTTCTAGGCATTGATACATTCTCACCGAGAACCACTGTTGCACCAAAACCTCAACCAATCATACTCCTTGATCCCTCCCTCTACTACACATCAACCTTTAATGCTCAACATCATTGATGCATTTCCTTCTTCCCTCTTGAATCTAGATTCTCTTGGACACACCTTTTCAAAAAAATCTAATGTTTTTATATCATGGTTTCCCATTCTAATAAACACCTTACTTCTGACTAAATCAAAATCAATGTAACTTTTGAACTCTCCAAGAGTCGAAAGGCCATTTTCTCCCAAAATCTAAATCCCACACCATTGAATATCAATCGAAAACTTACCCATTTCAATGGAATCACCAATTTTTTATTAGTTCAATTCCACTAATTCTTAGAAAAACACTTCACTAGAGGAAACCCATTAGTCTTGAAACCAAGACTTTGTATCGAGCCTTGATAAAATAATCACCATATATTATGTAACCAAGCATTAATACCACTTTTTGGTAACTGATAATAAAATAAGACAAAGAGATGATACCACTAGTTTAATTTGGTAAAAATCGACAATCCTAATGTTAAACCCCCAAAACATAAATTAAACCCCCAAAACATGCAGATAGTGGAAGAAATTCCAGAACATAAATGAATTGAAACAAATCCCCAAACCTGATATACCATAACATAGAAGTAAAGCTACAGCTAAGTGACTACATAAATCTATATCTTCTATTTCTAGTAACCTCATGGTTTTGAAAATATCTCCCCCAATGGAAAATGAGAAATAAAGGATAAACGCATGACATAAATAGAATAAGCACACCAAATGAAATTTATGTTGTTTGGATGACAATCCTACTTCATAGAGGAATACATTGATATTTTTATGAAGGGATAAATTTAGCTATAAGGGAAACATATATTTTTTTAGCCCTGCCTATCCAAAGATGCATGATACACTTTCTGGGTACCCTAGTCAAATAACCATAACAAAACATGTAATGAATCCTTCCACCCGCAAGCACTTTATGGTGAATCCCCTCAAATGGACAAATGATATAATTCAAGTGATTATCAAATTATATTTTCTTCTTAGGATAATTTTATATCTAAATATATAAATTATTTTTTTTATTACAACTTTAATAAATTATATGAATGATTTATTAACTATTGATATTCAATTTAATGAAGTGGTCGTGACATTTAGGTTGATGCATCCATCAAAGGTACCAAACCTATATTTTATTTATGAAATTTCATTTAAATGGTTCTAGACTATTTTGGGACATGATGTTGCTAACCTCATGAATTAATTTTGGAGAGGTAAGAATTCTCTTGATACTTATAATGATACACTCGTCACTTTGATTCTAGAGGTTACATATATGAGTTCAGCTAAGAATTTTAGATTTAGTTAAGAATTTTAGATTTAGTTAAGAATTTTAGGATGGATAGTCTTTTTAATGTCATTTATAAAGTATTTTTGATGATTTTAGAAAATAAACTATTTAAAATCATACCATATATTAGTTTAGTACCATAGTTCTTTTCTTATTTTGACTTGAGACATGATTTACTTAAAAGAATCAGCAAAGAAACATAGTTTCTTCTAGTGATGAGTGGCATAGGGAAATTATTTGTGTGAAAGAAATGACACTTGAGAAATTTTTGATTATGTAATGGGTTCATTCTTATAGATTTTATTAGGTGTATTTATAAAAGAAGGAACCAATAATACTTCATGTGAGAGATATATACATTGTTCTTGGGGTGTATAACCAATTGATTTGGTGTGAGCCAAGGATCATTGGGATAATGCAGTGTCTGTAGTAAACTGGAACACAAGTGTTTCGTGGTTGTGAGTGTGGTCACTAACTATGGAACATATCCTTTGGGACTCTAGTGTTGTGGTGAAGGATAATTGATATAATTGGACAATGGAAGCATGGATAAAGGATATCCAATAGTGGGGTGTAAAATATCAAATGATTTTGTAAATTATTATTATTACACCTACCTCTGGAATAATGTGATGAAATCATACAAAACTTATTGATTTGGGATAAATCGAGGTGCTTTCTATGTATCTTTTATAAAGCATATCTATTGGGATCTATGTTTTTTGAAAATTCCTAAGTGGCTCTTTTAAAATTATTTAAGTGTTTTTAAATGTTTCTTAGAGGGATGTCACTCATTTTAAATGATTAATATTATTGGGTAATTGAGTTTTATTGAATACTTTAAAAAATGAATTATGGTTTTGTAACGCCTCGACCCCAGTTACCCAGAGTCAGTGCTTTATTACATAACATTGGCATGATCACAAGAAAGATCAAATCTCGAAAGACCGATTGGTTTAGTAGCCTTGGAAACACTAGATATATTCATAAGTTTTACATTACATCATAAAATGAAAAACTACTACAACAACATAATGTTTCCACAATCCACACTATTACCCCTCATAAAATCCCTGCAGGTCATTCATAACTTACTTCTTCACATCCTGGGAAAAATAAAACATAGAAAAGGGGTGAGCTCAAATGCCCAGTAAGGATAACAATATAGCGGAAACTTTCATAAATAAGAATAAACATTTAAGGAAATGTATAACTAAAACAAAAGCCTTTTAAATATTAACTTTCAACATGGTATGGCATAAATAAAATGAAATAATGCCATTTACTTATTCACATGGATATTCTACTAATCGAATAATCACATGCAAAAATCAATAACCACTTTCATAATGTTGGAATGCATAATGCCAGACTATCATAACCACATAGCCAAGGCCTCGTGCCAAGACTACAAATAAGATTTTGTCAAGGCCTTGTGCCAAGACACTAGTTTGTCTCATGAGACCTACCGATGCATCGAGGAGCTATAGCGGGCTCCACCCATCACATATTAAGTCCAATGCATTCCCATATGAAAAAGGTTTAAACACAACATAAACATTCATATTAAAACTAGCATATGAAATGTCAATACTTTCACCATAAACTATGAATGGTATAAAAATAGCACATCCACATTCAAACATATCACAAAACCTTCAATACAATATAGAAGTTTTGTATCATAATAAATCAACTTCAAATAATCTTAAAATCCATCAAAGGATGTTGACATAGATGAAATCAAAATTCTTTTTAAAGAAATATCTCCTTTTATTTTGAAATAATTTAAGATCCATATAAAATAAAACATTTTCTTTGAAAATATTCTTATAAGCTTGTAAGGGAAGCTTTGAAGATTTTATAACGGCGGAAAATAGCCGCACCCGCCGTATAAGTTAAAAAAAACATTCTTACCTTAATTCTGTCGAAATGGTTAAAAAGGACCTTGTTTTGAAAACGACCGAAAGATTCCTTTATAAACCACTTATAAAAGTCAAAAAGGGTATAAATGACTTTAACTCATATTCTAGTAAATAGTAAAAATGTTTTGAAATGCATTTTTAAGAAACATGGATGTGGATGATAAAGAGATCCCAGTAGATTATTACGTATAAACAACCTTGGATAATGAAGAGGTTGTAAAGTAAACCCTTACCTTGTACTTTTCCTTGGTTGGGGTAGGTTAACCTCCTGTATAATGGTGAAATAGTTGTTATTAAATTATACAAGAATCATATATAATAATATGATATCATATATGATCTTTTAACATTGATTTGTTAATAATATCTTAGAATTATCGTCGTTTCGGGAGTTAACTTACTCATTTTATTTTATATGTTTTGTTACATAAGCCATGGTTGTTGTATATTATTCATATCCAGAATGATATCTAGTCCTTAAACATCATTTTTAAATCATCAAATGATAATTATACTTTAATGGATACGATGGAGAATGAATCTCATCGCGTTCGTGGAGACGGTAGTCCGTACGTACGCACGAGTGACAATATCATTCTTTTGATATTAAAATAATATATAAATGGATGGTATATCATATATACAGAATCATTAACATGTTATATTTATTATTTACATGAGTTACACATCATTATTATACCCATCCAAATAATATTATATTGAATAACAATTACACCACGACGTGGAGACGGTAGTCCGTACGTACGCACGTATGGTGACATGTTATTCAAAGGGTGGATAGAATACTGAATATGGTTGTACCATATTTATAATAACATCAAAGTATATGTGAGATACTGGAGTTATTATTTTAGAATGGTAAGAACAAAGGAAGAAGAAGTGGAAGAAGAAATGAACTTGGAGAAGGGTGGTGAAATCATTACCTCTTCTTCGGGTTCTTCCTTTTGATTTGATCAAAAGGGATCCTTAGGTTGGCTTTCTGATCAAACTAAGGCCTCTAGGTTGTAGTGAGGGGTGTTGGGAGAGTATTTGGGCAGAGTTTGGCCGAACCAAAAGGCTTTGAAGGTGTGAAGAAATGAGAAGGAGGAGTGCCCTTTTATAAGAGGGGTGAGGGGCACCTTTGGAAAGGCTAGAAATATTAATTTATAATAAATTCATATTCGGTTTCTAATGGCTCCAAAGCTTATTATTCAAAGGTTAAGGTGGGGATAGGTCTAAAACCACTCAACCAATAGAATTTAGACAGGTTTGGGTACTTATATTAACCTTATCTTTAATTATTAACTCTAAGTTAATTAGTTTCACTTTTACAATGTCTCTTTGTATTTTTATATAATATGGTTAATAAACTTACTATATACATCCAAGAGACCCCCAAGTGGTACATTAATGATGAACCTATCATGATATAAGTCTCTTGGACGAACCTTAGAATTTTAGGAATTTAATATCAATTAATAATATAATATTTGTTTTAAGAACTCTTTTATGTCAATTTTGACACTATTCAATAGTTGATTTTTGTAAAACTCATAACAGATTGATTACTTCGAAAAAAGTCAATTAAATCAATAATAATATATCATATTATCCTAGAAAATTAGTTTAATTCATTAAAAGTTTCATATTATATTTATTTGGGTATTTATAATATCAATTATTTTAATTTTTCACTATTATAGTAATTACTGCATCATCATTGTGTCATAAATAAAATAAATTATTTAATGTCTAAAAATTATAAATAAAATATCATTATGTAGGAAATCTTTTGAGATTTCTAATGAATATTTATAATCTAAAATCCAACATATATAACCCTATGTAACAATTGTTTTTATAAAAGATATATGCTTGTGTCATTTTTGTATTCATTTTAACTTAATTAAAATAAAGTGTCATTATCACTTACAAGTGGATCCATGGGGTCCCAAAATAGACCCAAAGATTCCCATGGTCGACCATGTATCAACCAATAGGGTTAAGACACGTTTTAGGGTAATTTAGTATTATTATAATATTATTTTGTAACCCTTATTTACCGGATTTACCCTTAACCATGGTAAATAAAATATTTACCGCAGTAATTATTCAAAATGTCTAAAAACAAAAGTTACCTATTTACACAATTTGAACATCCTGATTCCAAATATGGAATCCATTTTCCTAAATTCAAAACACAGAAGTGGCAGAAATTAATTTAAAATTAATTCCCGCTGTCAAAACAAAAAGCGTGTTTTTAAGAGATAATAACTATCAAAAGATTGACACTCGTTTATGTTCAGTTTAATTGTAAAATTATGTCCAATGACCAAAATTTTATTAAATGGTAAAAATATATTCTAAATATACTTTAAAACCACTCAAATTCATAATTTATCACTATTAATTATTTTGATTAAAAAAGTTGTTTTTAATTAAAACTTAGTAATTTTCACTATTCATCAAAATATGAAAGTTATCCGAAATGTACCAAAATTTCACCTTAGGCTAAATTCGATATTCCGAATCCAAAAATGAAGTCCATTTTTAAATATAAAATATATATAATTTCAAAAATTAGGTATTACTATTCATAACGGCTAGTTTGATTAGTTATGGTGTGTTAGAACTCGGTGTTGCGTACAACACACGCTATCACATTATTCAAAGAGAAGCGTACCGTAGAAGCTTGGGGTGTTACATTCTCCCCTCCTTCAAATAATTGCGTCCTCGCAATTTCTAGGGTATTACTGCATAAAAAGACTCGGGTGGTTCTTCATCATAAGTTCCTCGGGTTCCCACGTTGCCTCTTCCATCTTATGGTTTCTCCACAAAACTTTTACCAAACGCGTCGTCCGGTTTCTCAGCACTTATTCTCTCGTATCAAGAATCTTGAAGGGCTCTTCGCAATAAGACAGATCGGGTTCCAGTTCTAATTCCTCATAGGTGAGTACATGCGTCGGATCAGGCATGTATTTCCTCAATAGAGATACGTGGAACACATCGTGAACTTTGGAGAGACTTGGCGGCATTGACAATCGGTAAGCTACAACCCCAATTCGTTCTAGAATTTCGAAAGGTCCGATGTACTTGGGACTCAATTTACCTTTCTTACCAAAACGTATGACTCCCTTCCACGGAGATACCTTCAGAAAAACATGATCACCGACTTGAAATTCCAAATCCTTCCTTCGATTATCGGCATAGCTCTTCTGCCTACTTTGAGCTGCTTTGATGTGATTTTGGATTACTTTCACCTTTTCCACCGTTTCCTCCACCAGTTCTGGGCCTACAAGTTTTCTTTCACCAACGTCATCCCAACAGGTTGGTGTACGACATCTCTTTCCATATAACGCTTCATATGGTGCCATCTGAATACTCGAATGGAAGCTATTGTTATAGGAAAATTCTACCAAAGGTAAATATTGATCCCACATACCCTGAAAGTCAAGTGAGCAAGATCTCAACATGTCTTCTAAGGTTTGAATAGTCCGTTCTGATTGTCCGTCTGTCTGAGGGTGGTAAGCAGTGCTCAAATGAAGTTCAGTATCCAGGGATTTCTGAAGACTTTTCCAGAATCTTGAAGTAAAACGGGGATCACGATCAGAAACAATCGATAGGGGTACTCCATGAAGTCTCACAACTTCATTAATATATGGTCTTGCTAGACGTTCCAGGGGTAGATCTTCTCTTATAGCAAGAAAATGTGCTGTCTTGGTAAGACGATCAACAATAACCCATATTGCATCGTTCCTTCTAGGATTCTTTGGTAGCCCCATGACAAAGTCCATCGTAACATTGTCCCATTTCCACTCCGGTATGGGAAGAGGTTGCATGACTCCTCCAGGCTGTTGCCTTCCAGCTTTCACTTGTTGACAAACCATACATCTTGACACAAAATCAGCAATCTCCCTCTTCATGTTGTCCTACCAAAAATGTTCCTTCAAATCTCTATACATTTTGGTGCTCCCAGGGTGTATAGAGAAATTGGAACTATGAGCATCATCCAGCAATTCCCTTTTTAGATCAGGTATATTGGGAACACAAAGTCTCTTCCCGAATTTCAAAATTCCACCTTCATACACAAAGTCTCTCAATATCCCATCATTCACAGCTTTAATCTTCTTTTGGAATTCTTCATCATTGGTCTGAGAACTCTTAATCCTTTCTAGTAAAGATGGTTTGGCAACCATTTGAAAAAGCATTGATGTTTCACCTTCCCTGGTTATTCCCATGTCCATCTTCACTAGATCCATGAAAATTGGATCCCTTTCAATTCTCATATTGTTCAAAACTCCATGGTCTTTTCTACTCAAAGCATCTGCCACCTTGTTTGCCTTCCCTGGGTGGTAGTGTATCGTACAATCATAATCCTTGAGTAATTCAAGCCATCTCCTTTGCCTCATGTTGAGTTCTTTTTGTGAGAAAATATACTTCAAACTCTTGTGATCAGTATAAATCTCACATTTTTCACCATAGAGGTAGTGCCTCCATATCTTCAAAGCAAAGATCACTGCTGCTAACTCGAGATCATGAGTAGGATAGTTTTGTTCATGAATTTTCAACTGTCGTGATGCATAGGCAATAACTCTATCATTCTGCATAAGGACACAGCCAAGTCCTTTCTTCGATGCATCACTATAAATAACGAACCCATCATTCCCCGATGGTAGAGTCAATATAGGAGCATTGACTAATCTTCTCTTCAGTTCTTCGAAACATTCTTCACACTCTTTTGTCCAAACAAATTTAACCCCTTTACGTGTGAGCTTCGTTAATGGGTTAGCCAATCGGGCAAAATTCTGGACGAAACGTCGATAATAACCTGCCAAACCAATAAAACTACGTACCTCAGTTATACTCGTAGGTGCTGGCCATTATTGGATTGCCTTGGTCTTAGAAGGATCAACAGAGATTCCATCTTTAGAGACAATATGGCCAAGAAAAGAAATCTCCTGAAGCCAGAATTCACACTTGCTAAACTTCCCATATAATTCATGCCTCCTCAGAGTCTTCAAGATAATGCGCAAGTGATTTTCATGATCTTCGTAGGTTTTGGAGTATACCAATATATCATCAATAAATACCACCACAAATTCATCGAGATACTCCTTGAAAACTCTATTCATTAGATCCATGAATACAGAGGGTGCATTAGTCAATCCAAACGGCATTACAGTAAAATCGTAATGCCCGTACCTGGTTCGAAATGCTGTTTTCGGAATGTCTTCCTTCTTCACACACAACTGATGGTATCCAGATCGAAGGTCAATCTTTGAAAAGTATTGATCTCCATGCAGTTGGTCAAATAAATCATCAATACGAGGTAGGGGATACTTGTTCTTTATCATTATAGCATTGATCTCCCTGTAGTCGATACATAACCTCATAGATCCATCTTTCTTTTTAACAAAAAGAACAGGGGCTCCCCATGGAGAAACACTAGGGCGAATAAATCCCTTATTACTCAATTCCTCTAGTTGTTTCTTTAGTTCGACTAACTCTACAGTGGCCATTCTATAAGGGGTCTTCGATATAGGCCTTGATCCAGGAATCAAATCAATAGAAAACTCAACTTCTCGTTCTGGAGGATGTCCAGGTAAATCTTCCGGAAATACATCTACAAATTCTTTCACAACAGGTACATCCTCTATTTGAACATTCCTTTCCTCACCGACAGTTATTTCATTCTCTTCCTCCCCAATAATTGAATTAAGTTGAGCTACTGGGGGTGGATCTAAATAAGAATTAGGTGGTGATGATTCTGCTCTAAAAATAAGGTGCTCCTTATCATTATCATCTAGAATCGTAACCTCTTTCTTCTTACAATAAATCTTCGCATCATAGTCCGAAAGCCAGTCCATACTGAGGATTATATCAAACTCAATCATAGGTATGACGATGAAATCAGCAGATAAAGAAAATTTATGTGCTCTAATGGGGACTGATTCACAAAACTTTGTTGCAACGATACTTCCCTTAGGAGTTTTAACTGACAACTCCTTTATTAAATCAAATTGGAAATATCTAATTTTCTTAGCAAACTGGGAAGATATGAAACAATGCGATGATCCAGAATCAAATAATGCATTTGCTAAACTTGAGGAAACCATTAAATTACCTGCCACCACGTCTTTCGGAGCTTCTACCTCAGCAGTAGTGATAGCATAAGCCTGGCCTCGATCCCTTGGGCTTTTCTGAGGTAAGTTCTCCTGACGCTTAGGACATTCATTTTCATAATGCCCCATCTCCCTGCAATTGTAGCACTAAACGTTGGTAGCTTCCTTCTTCCCCTTGCAATCATGAGCTTGGTGGCCTTTTTCACCACACTTGTAACAGACTCCCATTCCCTTCAAGAAAGTACCAGGATGTTTCTTCCCGCATTTACCACAAGATGGATATTCAACCTTTCCCTTCTTCCCCTTATTTCCATTCCCAGATTGATCAGCAGGTCTCTTCTTCTCTTGCTTTGCTTTAAATTCATAAGACTTAGAGAATTCCTTTTCGGTCTTGATAGCACATGAGACAATGTCTTCGTACGATGAAAAGGATTGTGAGACTAACGCTCGAAGGAGAAATGGTTTTAACCCATCAAAGAAACGATCAATCTTACTTCTTGGGTTACGAATATAATCACCAGCGTACCTCGCTAACCTTGTAAAGTTAGCCTCATACTTTGTGACATTCTCATCCTCCTTTTGTCTCAGACTCAGAAATTGCCTTTCCATATCTGCTCGATGGTCGCGAGGGAAGTATTTTTCTAAAAACATCTCTTTGAACTCCCTCCATTCCATATTTGATACTTCATCATCTTCCTTCGTATTTTGAATCAATGACCACCATTGATCAGCATCTCCAGTGAGGCGGTAAACTGCCATGATAACTTTTTCCCTTTCACTGCTCCCCAAAGCCTGAAATATTTTCTCTAGGGAAAATATCCATTGCTCAGCTACTAAGGGATTTGTATTCCCATTGAACGTTGGTGGTTGTTGCCTCATGAATCGATCTAACATTGATCCTCTACGCTGCGGATCAGGGTGCTCCATACGGGTAAGGTTATTATTCATAACCTGAGTAAGTTGTCCCAGTATGGTGATTAGCTGATCAGCACCAGTTGCATCACCATCCCCACTATAATTATCTTGAGCAGGAGGGAAATCCCTACATGGAGTGCGTTCATTGATACGGTTTCCATTTCTTCCACTAGGCGCCATTTCTAAACAATGGCATAAACTAGATCAGTTTATGAATCAAAATACATAATCCCATACTTATAAAACACTTAACATAAATTGAACTATTTATGGATATAATCCATAATCATAAAAATGTTTTCTTTGAGGAAGTATATACTCATAAACCCTTCATAATGATTTGTAAAGAAAATGAGAGTTATCCTAAGCATATCCCCCGGGAGTGTCGTAACCAAGAGTGCAGCAAGGCCCGTTGTCGTGCACCAATTCCCGTTCGAGTCTAGCTCAAAGCGGTGTTTTCGGGTTTTACCCCTAGGTACATCTGTGCCAGAGCCGCCTCTACCTGCTCGTATCCAGACAGGGATGTATTGCTCGGAAAACTCACAAAATCTCTACAATACCAAAATTCTAGGAAGTTCTTTTATACTAATCCTCAAAGTTCATCTTAGGTCTACGTGCTCTAATCAGAGTTTATCTAAATCTAGCTTCCAAGGTTTGTACTAAACATCCTCTGATACCAACTGTAACGCCCCAACCCCAGTTACCCAGAGTCGGTGCATTATTACATAACATTGGCATGATCACAAGAAAGATCAAATCTCGAAAGACCGATTGGTTTAGTAGCCTTGGAAACACTAGATATATTCATAAGTTTTACATTACATCATAAAATGAAAAACTACTACAACAACATAATGTTTCCACAATCCACACTATTAACCCCTCATAAAATCCCTGCAGGTCATTCATAACTTACTTCTTCACATCCTGGGAAAAATAAAACATAGAAAAGGGGTGAGCTCAAATGCCCAGTAAGGATAACAATATAGCGGAAACTTTCATAAATAAGAATAAACATTTAAGGCAATGTATAACTAAAACAAAAGCCTTTTAAATATTAACTTTCAACATGGTATGGAATAAATAAAATGAAATAATGCCATTTACTTATTCACATGGATATTCTACTAATCGAATAATCACATGCAAAAATCAATAACCACTTTCATAATGTTGGAATGCATAATGCCAGACTATCATAACCACATAGCCAAGGCCTCGTGCCAAGACTACAAATAAGATTTTGTCAAGGCCTTGTGCCAAGACACTAGTTTGTCTCATGAGACCTACTGATGCATCGAGGAGCTATAGCCGTCTCCACCCGTCACATATTAAGTCCAATGCATTCCCATATGAAAAAGGTTTAAACATAACATAAACATTCATATTAAAACTAGCATATGAAATGTCAATACTTTCACCATAAACTATGAATGGTATAAAAATAGCACATCCACAGTCAAACATATCACAAAACCTTCAATACAATATAGAAGTTTTGTATCATAATAAATCAACTTCAAATAATCTTAAAATCCATCAAAGGATGTTGACATAGATGAAATCAAAATTCTTTTTAAAGAAATATCTCCTTTTATTTTGAAATAATTTAAGATCCATATAAAATAAAACATTTTCTTTGAAAATATTCTTATAAGCTTGTAAGGGAAGCTTTGAAGATTTTATAATGGCGGAAAATAGCCGCACCCGCCGTATAAGTTAAAAAAAACATTCTTACCTTAATTCTGTCGAAATGGTTAAAAAGGACCTTGTTTTGAAAACGACCGAAAGATTCCTTTATAAACCACTTATAAAAGTCAAAAAGGGTATAAATGACTTTAACTCATATTCTAGTAAATAGTAAAAATGTTTTGAAATGCATTTTTAAGAAACATGGATGTGGATGATAAAGAGATCCCAGTAGATTATTACGTATAAACAACCTTGGATAATGAAGAGGTTGTAAAGTAAACCCTTACCTTGTACTTTTCCTTGGTTGGGGTAGGTTAACCTCCTGTATAATGGTGAAATAGTTGTTATTAAATTATAAAAGAATCATATATAATAATATGATATCATATATGATCTTTTAACATTGATTTGTTAATAATATCTTAGAATTATCGTCGTTTCGGGAGTTAACTTACTCATTTTCTTTTATATGTTTTGTTACATAAGCCATGTTTGTTGTATCTTATTCATATCCAGAATGATATCTAGTCCTTAAACATCATTTTTAAATCATCAAATGATAATTATACTTGAATGGATACGATGGAGAATGAATCTCATCGCGTTCGTGGAGACGGTAGTCCGTACGTACGCACGAGCGACAATATCATTCTTTTGATATTAAAATAATATATAAATGGATGGTATATCATATATACAGAATCATTAACATGTTATATTTATTATTTACATGAGTTACACATCATTATTATACCCATCCAAATAATATTATATTGAATAACAATTACACCACGACGTGGAGACGGTAGTCCGTACGTACGCACGTATGGTGACATGTTATTCAAAGGGTGGATAGAATACTGAATATGGTTGTACCATATTTATAATAACATCACATTATATGTGAGATACTGGAGTTATTATTTTAGAATGGTAAGAACAAAGGAAGAAGAAGTGGAAGAAGAAATGAACTTGGAGAAGGGTGGTGAAATCATTACCTCTTCTTCGGGTTCTTCCTTTTGATTTGATCAAAAGGGCTCCTTAGGTTGGATTTCTGATCAAACTAAGGCCTCTAGGTTGTAGTGAGGGATGTTGGGAGAGTATTTGGGCAGATTTTGGCCGAACCAAAAGGCTTTGAAGGTGTGAAGAAATGAGAAGGAGGAGTGCCCTTTTATAAGAGGGGTGAGGGGCACCTTTGGAAAGGCCAGAAATATTAATTTATAATAAATTCATATTCGGTTTCTAATGGCTCAAAAGCTTATTATTCAAAGGTTAAGGTGGGGATAGGTCGAAAACCACTCAACCAATAGAATTTAGACAGGTTTGGGTACTTATATTAACCTTATCTTTAAGTATTAACTCTAAGTTAATTAGTTTCACTTTTACAATGTCTCTTTGTATTTTTATATAATATGGTTAATAAACTTACTATATACATCCAAGAGACCCCCAAGTGGTACATAAATGATGAACCTATCATGATATAAGTATCTTGGCCGAACCTTATATTTTTAGGAATTTAATATCAATTAATAATATAATATTTGTTTTAAGAACTCTTTTATGTCAATTTTGACACTATTCAATAGTTGATTTTTTTGAA
Organism: Viscum album; assembly: GCA_963277665.1. Taxonomy (NCBI): domain Eukaryota; kingdom Viridiplantae; phylum Streptophyta; class Magnoliopsida; order Santalales; family Viscaceae; genus Viscum; species Viscum album. Next base: position 1,541,411,706 of record OY728153.1, on the reverse strand, counting down.
ACTCATAAAAGATTGATTACTTCGAACAAAGTCAATTAAATCAATCCTTATATATGATATTATCCTAGAAAATTAGTTTAATTCATTAAAAGTTTCATATTATATTTATTTGGGTATTTATAATATCAATTATTTTAATTTTTCACTATTATAGTAATTACTGCATCATCATTCTGTCATAAATAAAATAAATTATTTAATGTCTAAAAATTATAAATAAAATATCATTATTTGGGAAATCTTTTTATCTTTCTAATGAATATTTATAATCTAAAATCCAACATATATAACCCTATGTAACAATTGTTTTTCTAAAAGATATATGCTTGTGTCATTTTTGTATTCATTTTAACTTAATTAAAATAAAGTGTCATTATCACTTACAAGTGGATCCATGGGGTCCCAAAATAGACCCAAAGATTCCCATGGTCGACCATGTATCAACCAATAGGGTTAAGACACGTTTTAGGGTAATTTAGTATTATTATAATATTATTTTGTAACCCTTATTTACCGGATTTACCCTTAACCATGGTAAATAAAATATTTACCGCAGTAATTATTCAAAATGTCTAAAAACAAGAGTTACCTATTTACACAATTTGAACATCCTGATTCCAAATATGGAATCCATTTTCCTAAATTCAAAACACATAAGTGGCAGAAATTAATTTAAAATTAATTCCCGCTGTCAAAACAAAAAGCGTGTTTTTAAAAGATAATAACTATCAAAAGATTGACACTCGTTTATGTTCGGTTTAATTGTAAAATTATGTCCAATGACCAACATTTTATTAAATGGTAAAAATATATTCTAAATATACTTTAAAACCACTCAAATTCATAATTTATCACTATTAATTATTTTGATTAAAAAAGTTGTTTTTAATTAAAACTTAGTAATTTTCACTATTCATCAAAATATGAAAGTTATCCGAAATGTACCAAAATTTCACCTTAGGCTAAATTCGATATTCCGAATCCAAAAATGAAGTCCATTTTTAAATATAAAATATATATAATTTCAAAAAGTAGGTATTACTATTCATAACGGCTAGTTTGATTAGTTATGGTGTGTTAGAACTCGGTGTTGCGTACAACACACGCTATCACATTATTCATAGAGAAGCGTACCGTAGAAGCTTGGGGTGTTACAGGTTTTGTGTAAGAGTGTTTGGAACTGATTGATTTATTTTAAAAAGGGTGTGTTATTTTAAAGAGGAATTTATGTAAATGGTTGGTTTTTTTAATGGATTTCAAGTGTGATTTTTTAAATATTTTTCAAAGGACATTTGAAGTGTAGCTTTTCCATAATCTTTTAATTATATATTTTTATAGAATTAAGAAAACCATTACATTATATCAATATTTTGTGTATTTATTTTTTTAAATACTAATATCAAATAATCAAAAAAGGATGGATATGAATAAAGACTAGATGGATGTCAATCATTTGACAAGAGAGTATGAAGATGGAGTGGAGGAGTTCATCAAGTTTGAAAAAGATCATGCATATAACCCTTCTCAAATCCTTTTTCCTTGTTTACGATGTTGTTATTCAATACAAGTTAGTCTAGATGAGTTAGAAGAACACTTGATTTGTCACAGAATATATTGAAGTTATAAATTTTGGAATAAACACAGGGAAAAAGATAATGTAGCTAGTGGATGGGATAACAGTGTGTTTTATGGATCATCTGATATGATTACAAGTATATACAATGAAGAATATCATATCGAGTATGTGATTAAATATGTGAATGATGATAAAGATCGTATTGAGTAAATGACAAGGATGGTTGAATATGAACTTCGTGATTGCCCAATATTGTTTGAGCAGTTAAAGAGTTGTACAAAGATGCCTTTGTATGGTGGTTGCACTAAATATACAGTATTTTCAGTCGTAATGAAGTTGTATAATTTAAAAGAAGACAATGGATGGAGTAACGCCGGTTTTTCATAATTACTTGCTCTCTTGAATAACATGCTCCCATAATATAATGAGCTCTCGATCTGAACATACAATGCCAAACAAATGCTACATTCAATGGGTATGATCTCTGAATGAATACACACCTACTTGAATGACTGTATAATGTTTTGAAAGGACCAAAAATAATTTAGAGAATTTCCAAAATGCATTGATTCTCCATACAAGAAAGATTAATTTGGTCCTATGAAAGTTGTATGGTACTTTCCAATCATTACAAGGTTTTGGAACCTATATGGAAGTTAGGATATTGTAGGGAAATTGATGTGGCACATAGATAGACGAAATAAATATGGGAAACTACATCACCCATCAGAATCTCCTCAGTGGAAGAGAATTGATCATGAGTATCCTGATTCTATAAATGATCCTAGAAACCTTTATCTTGTGTTATCTATAGATGGAGTGAATCCTTTTTGTTTTCAAAGTAGCACTCAAAGTACATGGCCAGTTATGTTGGTAAATTATAACTTGAAACTGCAGTTATGCATGAAATGAAAACACATCATGCTATCTATTCTTATATCAAGACCGAAAAAATTGAGTAATGATATTGATTTTTATTTGGCTCATTGATTAAGGATTTGAAATTATTGTGGGATTCAGGTGTTACATTGTATGATTCTTATAGATATGAATATTTCATGTTGAGGGTCATGTTGTACAGGATGATAAATGAATTTCCTGATAATCAAAATTTTTCAGGATATAACATTAAATAAAGTCATGGGTGTCACATATGTGAATAAGGTGCACAATTAATTAGGTTAAAACATTCATCGAAAACCATGTTTCTTATAAATCGCATATTTCTACCCCGACGACATATATACCTATCTTGGATGACATCATTCAATGGAATTTTTGAAGAATGTACAACATCATCTCCAATAAAAGGTGATCAACTATTTGATAAGGTAAAATATGTGGATTCTTTTTTGGTAAACCGTTTTTGAAAAACCTTATGAAAACTAGTTGGAAAAAGTGATCAGTTTTTTTTAATTACCATACTAGAATTGTCTGTAAGTCAGAAACTTTTTTGATGTTATGCATGCTGAAAAAAATGCATATGGCAATGTCATCAACCCATTGCTAAATGCATCTAGAAAAAGAAAGGATGGAATTAAGGCTAGGTTGGACATGGTTGGCATGGGAATACGAGAAGAATTGGCGCCAATGAAGGGTGAAAAATGAACTTTCTTCCTCCAACTGCTTACACTCTTTCCTAGAAGGAGAGATATCAATTTTTTAACTTCTTAAATGATGTAAAGGTTCTATAGGGGTATTCATCAAATATCAATAAAATCATGTCAATGACCAATTTAAAGTTTAAGGGTATAAAATAACATGACTACCACATTTTGTTGCAAGATCTAATTCTTATAGTTTTACAATTAATTTTTCCCAAGAATGTCCATTATACAATAATAAATATCTATTTCTTCTTCAAAGTTATATGAAGCAATGTTATAGACCCAGTAAAATTGTTGAGTATGGAAACAGAAATTTTCATCATATTGTGTGAATTGGAAATGTTCTTCCCGCCGACATTCTTTGATATGATGGTTCATTTGATAGTTCACTTGGTGAGATAGATTTGACTATGTGGTCCTATACACTATAGATATATGTACCCCATTGAATAGTATATGAAGATTTTGAAAGGGTATGTCCAAAATCAAATTCGTCCAGAGGGTTATATTTTGGAGCGATATATTGTTAAGGAAACCGTTGAATTCTGTACCAAATACTTGTTTGGTGTGGGAAGCATTGGTCAACCAAAATCTCATCACATTGGGTGGCTTATGATTGAAGGAATTTCGGGAAGATAGGTTGTCGCAATCAATATTATAAATTGTAATCATTCCCACCTTTACGTTTTGCGTAATAGTTTGGAGGTTGACCCATATGTCAAAACCCACAAAGAAATTATTAGGCATTTAAATACATTAAGGGATGAAAATGGATATTAAATACATATAATTAACATTTTATAGGATGGTTTCAAAACCTTATATTTAAAGAGTCAGATGAAAATATGGACTCAATTTCAGAACGAATTCAATGGATAACTGAAGGACTAAGTGTGTATGTATTATCTTATAATATTTATGTAATTAATGGTTATACATTCTATAAAAATGAAAATGATGAAGACAGTACCATATAGAATAGTGGATTTACACTTTTGGATGAAGTGATGCATGTTTCTAGTGCTAAGGATAGAAATAAAATTTATGTGAATATGTCATAATTTGGCATCATCAAACAAATATAGGAGTTGGATTATACAAACTTCCAAGTACTGATTTTTCAATGAAATTGGTTTAATAAAAATATTTCTATTAAAATAGATGATTTGGGATTCATGAAAGTTGATTTAAGTAAGTAAGGGTAAAAAGAAGAACCATTTATAATAGAATCATAGGCAGTACAATTATTTTATGTTCCAGATCCTGCAAACTGAAACTGGTCAATTATTTTGTTATCTACCAAAACCACTGAAGGGGCAGATGAAAATTTAACGAAGGATGATCCTTTTATTGGGATGTCATAATCATTTCACATCGGTCTCAATATAGATGGTATTTTTTATATCATAGGATCCCATAATGAAGGGATTTGTATAGTCAATAGAGGGGTCAAATACCTTTAGCCTTTAAAAAAAAGAGAGTTCAATAATCTGGTTATATATTTTTTTAATATACATCATGTTACCTTATGTTATTATCCATTCGCTACTGATTTTATTTAATCTAATTTAAATGTTAAACCACTTCTGCAGATAATGACTTCTTCAAGTGATGATTCTCTCAATCCTGAGGAACAATATGTCTCTCAACCTATACCTACTCGTAGAGCATAGGAACAATAGGTATCTTAACCTATTATTGTTGCTTCTCTTAGTGAAGAGGTACAACCACCATCTACACATGTCATTGCGAGAACTCTGGAGGAACATATTGATGATTTTTAAATTGAAGAAATTGTATACAATGAAACACTGGTGGCACAGAAAAAATAGGAGCATTATAGTTTGATGGTGTTAGAAAAAATCCTTAAGGAAAAAAGCGAAAGGCATTAAATACGAGTTCAGATGGAATAAGCGGGGACAACATGGTAACCTCAACAAGGCCATGTTTAGTAGTTGCATTGGAATCATCACTCAGCAATGTGTGCTGATTGATGTACAGTCATGGAATCATGTTGTCACCGAGCTTAAGACACTGATGTGGGGAGATATTATGGTAACATTATGATATCATTTCATTAATTTAATAAAATATAAAATAATAAAACACTGACTTACTCTTCATGATCCATTATAGAGTGTAGTTATAGTGGATGACTCGCACAAGGACTATGTATTAAGGGTTTCTGTAAGGATTCATAAAGGCTTTCACACAATTTTAATGAAATGTTATCTTAAAGATGATAAAGGGAAAATAAATCCTCACCCACCTCCTATTTATGCACACCTGATAACCCAATGAGTGTGGGATTTGTTTACTAGTTTTCTTTCGGAGTATTCTTTTCAAGTACATTATGTTTGGTAATACATTTTTTGAAAATACATGTATTCATCACTCTAATTGACAGTTTTTTATTTATGAAACAAAAAATGAGTACTAAAAATAAGGAACGAGTGGAAAAACCAGTTTACCCCTACCATAAAGCAGGAATGGGGTACGCTTCACTTGAAAAAAAATTAAGTATTTTTAATCTACCGTAATAATTTTATGTGATATAAAACAACACCATAACTATGTTACTCTATTTATATGCAAATTAATGAATCCAAATCCGATGTCACTTTCATCCCACATCATGTGTTATGGAAGGAGGCACGTGTAAATAAATATGGGATACTAATAGATGAAAACACATAAAAAGTGTGGGAAACATGTGTAAGTATGATATAATAAATATTTGTTTTGATTTAAATAGATATTACATAACAATGATTACTTATTATCCTGTATTTTCTATCTGACTTAGTCATAGGAATCAACAACACCCAAATTGGATGCAGATATACTTTCTGTAGCCTTGAAGCAGCCAAAAAAGTATGGTCGCGTCAGATGTGTGGGTTTTCGGGTGACACCTCGAACATTTTTTAAGAAAAAAACATGAGGAGGATCAAAGTGAATAAATAAAAATGATGAAAGAAATAATAGTTATCCTTGAAGAACATATGCAATTACAGAGAGAGTTCATGAAAAATATGATGGTGAGGGGGAAAAGAGAATAAAAAACTCAAGGAAAACCAGTGTGTGAACATCCCACCCCACCCCCACTAGCATTGAGGAGATCCATTCCCCTCAAAAACCTATCTTATATAAGGTAATAAATGTTCTAATAATTTTTGATGTGGATTGTGAATCAGATATACACTGATAATTTTCCCATACTGATATTGTACAGGGTGAAAATAACTATGATTTATATTTATCAAAACCCACCCATCACCTTGTAGCAAGGGCTACAGTGTTCAATATATAGAACGCCATGCTACACAACAGACCACTTCTAACAGGTCTTGTCAAAGTGTTGATTAACGTAGCCTATGAGCCGAGAACCAAGCTACATGTTCCAATTGATGATGAATATATTCATATGGTATAACAAGCTCTTGGAACATTCATCGTATGGCCATCACAACTTGTAAAAAACATGTTGACAATGATGTATTCATTTCCAATTTTTTTCAAGATAAAACTTTAACATTTAATGAAAAAAAGTATGAACCGATGAATTTTATTATAGACCAACACAGGGAAGGGTGTTAAAATAAATAACGGCTCAAAATCATCTCAAGGATCAACCAACTGATCGAAACGATCAACGGAAATCACCTTAAACCTATATGTTCTATATTTTCATTTATTATCATTGTAGGATCATGTGAATACAAAGTTGAAAGATGGTGTGGTTCACACAATTCTTTTTTATGAAAATATTTAAAAAGGAGAATATCCATATTTCATTAGTGTTGACAATGTAAGTGAAATCCTGGAGTATGATTGGTTAGGAAGCTCAGTTGTAAATGTATACATAAGGTATGTTTTCATGTTTTGATTTTCCAAAAGTTGATATACTATGGTAATTATGAGTAAATACATTTCATATTTTTCATAGGTGTATATATGAAAAACAATTGAAGGGATTTCCACATGAACAAAAATTTAGACTTGTAAGACCTCACATCACCTCTATAGAACAAAAAGAAATAAAATCCAAGAAAGAGGGTGAAATAGCGGCAGGCCTTCTCAAATCGTTTAACAATAAAATTATGGATGATAGACACTTCTTAATACTATCAATGTAGGGTTAAAACTCTATAATTTAATCATATAAAATATATTTTAATTTGTTTCATTACTTATGCTTTTTTGTGTTCTTAGGAAGCATTGGATGCTCATTGCAGTCAATTTGGATACTCCAAAGATTTATTTTCTGGATTCAATGCATGGATATCCAACAACCTGACCACACATGATGGCATATTTAAATTTTTAATACACTACATCCAACATTTTAGAACTAAACATCTAGTTATATAATTTATATTATCTTTTAATGAGTATTATGTTATGATAGGGTTGTGTGTGAATATCATCGACATCATTGAATGAGGCCAGGGGAAAAGGATAAGGAACATCACAAGTACTACTACTAGATACAAATCAGGGTATATATAATAAGATTTCACTATCCAAACACATATAAAAAATACTTATTTTTATCAATGTTTTTGTAGTGTCTGATAAAAACAAATGATAAAGACTATGGTTATTATGTTTTTTAATTTATGAAAAATATTATATTCCATGGACAAACCAACATCTATGAAGAGGTATTTTAGAAGATATTACTATTTCATTTAAAATATTTATTAATTCTTTATGTATTTTTTTCAATACTACCATGATTTTCAAAAATAATTATATTCAAAAGATTATATATATTTTTCTATTAATGAATGGGTAGTATACCTGGTGGAAGAATGTGCACAAATAGCATGAATATGTGACCGGTATGACTCGAAGTGTCTATTTTTATTTAAAATTGTCAGTATTTTTAGTAAAAAAAACAAGTTCCATACTGAAAACTATGAAAATACATTAATATTGTTTTGATACTTTAGTACAATGCTCTATAAGTAATTTTTGGCATATAGGAATCAACCGCACCTAAATCTGATACATGGTGTGACCGTTATGACTTTAAGTGTGCATTTTTATATTAAATTAACATTAAATTTACCAAAAAGAACAGGTGACATACATAAAATTGATAAAATGCATTAGGGTTGTTTTTATACCTAAGTAAAATGATCCATCATTCATTTGGGACATGTAGTAATCAACCACACCACAATCCAGTGAATGGTGTGACTGATATGACTAAAAGTGTCTGTTATCAGTTTAAAATTAACATTTTTGCTAACGTGTCACTCACTAAAAACCAAGAAAACATGCTCTGATTGTCTTTATAATTTAGTAAAACTATTCATATGTTCTTTTTTACATGTATAAAGTACTCTCATGTCAAATCTAGGGACAATGAGATCGGTATGACTCAAAATATGTGTTTCCAATTTGAAATGATATTTTAGTAAAAAAACACAACTGGCATACTAAAAACTGAGAAAATGCCTTCATATTGTTTTGATACTTTAGGATAATGATATATAAGTCATTTTTAACATATAATAATAAACCTCACTTCAATTCGATGCATGGTGTGACTGGTATTACTCAAAGTGTCTCTTTTTATTTAAAATTGACATTAATGTTAGTAAAAAACACAATTGGAATACTGAAAACCAAGAAAACGCATTAAGATTATTTAGATAATTTATGTAAATGATCCATGATTCATTTTTAATGTGTAAGAATCCACTCTACTTCAACACAATTCACGATGTTACTGGTATAAATCAAAACGTGTCTTTTTATTTAAAATTGACATTAATTTAAGTAAAAAAGAACAATTAACAAACTAAAAACCAAGAAAATGCATTCATATTATTTTTACACTTTAGTAAAATGATCCATAATTCATTTTCGATGTGTAGGAATCAACCTCACCTCAATCTGAAATATGGTGTGACTGGTATGACTAAAACAATCTGTTATCAGTTTAAAATTTACATTTTAGCTCAAAACGTGTCACTCACTAAAAACCAAGAAAATTCTTTCTGGTTGTCTTCATAATTTAGTATAGTGATTATTAAGTCCTTTTTTATATGTATGAAGTATTATCACATAAAATCAATGCATGATGTGACTCGTATGACTCAAAAATCATGTTTCCATTTTGAAATAATATTCTAGAAAATAAACACAACTGACATACTGAAAACCGAGAAAATGTATTCGTATTATTTTTATACCTTAGAAAAATGATCCATGAGACATTTATAACATGTAGAAAACAACCATTCCTCAATCCAATGAACGATGTGACCGGTATAAATCTAAATGTGTTTTTATTTAAAATTGACATTAATTTAAGTAAAAAGAATAAGTGACATACTGGAAACTGAGAAAACACATTCGGATTATTTTTATACTTTAAGATAATGATCTATGAGTCATTTTTTATGCGTAGGAATTATCCTCACCTCAATCTAACATATGATGTGACTAGTATGACTAAAAGTGTCTATTATCAGTTTAAAATTGACATTTTATCTCAAAATGTTTCACTCACTAAAAACCAACAAAATTCCCTCTAATTATCTTCATAATTTAGGAGTGTGATTCTTAAGTCCTTTGTGACATGTATGAAGAATTCTTGCCTAAAACTGACCCACGATGCAACCGGTTTGACTCAAAATGGGTGTTTTCTGTTTGAAATGATATTTTAGTAAGAAAACACAACTATCGTACTAAAAAATGAGAAAACCCATTCGGATTATTTTGATACTTTAGAGCAATGATCCATGAGTCATTTTTGATGTGTAGGAATTAGCCACACCTCAATCTAATGAATTATGTGACTGGTATAAATCTAAATATGTAATTTAAATTTGATATTAATTTTAGTAATAAAATAAGGGACATACTCAAAACCAAGAAAACTCATTCAGGTTGTTTTGATATTTTAGGAAAATGATCCATAACTGATTTTTAATGTGTATGAATCAACCCCACCTCAATAAGATGCACGGTGTGACCTGTATAACTCAAAATGTGTCTTTTTTATTAAAAATTGACATTTTATTAATTTATTCTTTCATATTAATGTTTAATTTATTTCTTTATAGTATTATTAACAAAATATTTGTTTTCTTATATAGGTGAAACCTTTTGCTTCAGTTGGGATTATTTGTTTAGAAACTAATACCATGGGTGGACATTTTTGAGAGGGGGTCACAGATGTCAAAGGATGAAACATTAATATTTTTAACTGTTTGTTGGATAATTGTAAACGTAATTATATAAAATAATGTTTTAAATGTATATATAATTTTTTGAAAAACCCTTGTGTGTGTTGATTTTTCCATGTGTGCACTATTGTGTGTGCTGCTTTGTTCTTGTGTGCATTGTACATGTGTTGTTTTGTGTTAGTGGTATGTGTGTACTGTACAGGTGCTACTGGTGGGTGTGTTGTTTATATGTGTAGGTGTTGTTAGTTGGTATATTGTTATACAAGCATCACATCATAGTCATCTAGGCCTTTATCAGTTCTATTTCGATCACAGATAAAGTCCCATTTACCAGTGCTATTTAGAGCGTTGGTAAAGTCCCACTTTATCGGTGCTGATAAAATTTGTCTCTTATTCTCATTAAAATAGCACTCGCAAAGGGGGTCATTTATCAGCACTTTTTTAGCATGGATAAAGGACACCCTTTATCAGTGCTTTTTAAGCACTGTTAAAGGGGACCCCTATCTTTGTTGATATTAACAGTACATTTCTAGCACTGTTAAAAGTGTTTTCTAGCATTGATAAAAGAAATATCTATATTAGTGCATCATGGAGAATGTTAGAATCATTGTGAGTTTTCCTAATCCACTTAAGCCATTCTGGGGAGAATCTATTCTGGTTTCCTGCTACCACATCAATAGATCACCATTGGTTCCACTAAATATTGAGATTCTGCATAATAGATGGTCTATTAAACATACCTCTTACTCTCATTTATGAGTATTTAGATGTTTTTAATTTGCACATGTATCCAAGAAGCTTAGGAAAAAGCTGTATTGGTTATGGAGTTGATGATATTGGATACAAGATTTGGGACCTGAAGGAAAAGAGGGTGATCATAAGTAGATATGTCATGTTTCATGAGAACTAGATGATCGAGGACATTCAAAATCCAAGAATGTTTTGAAGGGAAAGTGTTGAGGAATCAATTAATGATCCAACACCTATATCATTACCACTTTACAATGAAGAGGAGGAGATGCAAGGAGACTCATCATAAATGGACTCAATGGTTAGGTATAATGATATTGAGTAGAGGGGACTCAATCCTCTCTACAAGAATTTTCATAACCATTAGAAGATCTTAGTGATGTTGTGGATCATGAACCTAACATTTCATAGGTTTGAATATCTTCACAAGGAAGGATTCCATCAACAAAATATTCATATTTGGAGTACCTTTTTCTGATTTATGATGGGGTCTATGAGGATATCAAAAAAAATTCAACATTTGCTATAATTGGATATGTGAAGTGATGTATCGACAACTGATAAGACTTTTGAAGATCTACATGAAGGATAAACTAACAGATATGTTGAAAAAGGTGGTTTCTCAAGATAATCGATACCTTTTTAAATGCTCTAGTGAATTATAGTTGTAGGGGGGAGAATTTATGGAGTATTTTTCTAGCTACCTTGTGGGTGGGTAGTGAACCTACCTCACCAACACATGACATCCAACTTGGTTATTTCATATTTCACATGTGTAGTGGCTATTATTTTTCCTACCATGAGATATGTCAAAGGTGTAGGTAGATTCCATATTTGAAGTCCAATGGTTGGTGGGGGTTGGTGGAGGAGTTGTGTCAAACATGGAATCCTACCACCACGGCTATATAAGGAGTTCCATGAGAGCTTTATAAAATCATCAAAGCTAAGAGAGCTCCTATATCCAGTGATAGAGCCAAGAGATCTCCATTTTTAGAGAGATATAAGTGTAGATGGGATCTTTTTTAACCTTGTTCTTATTGAAATAAAATATGGTTTCCTCTTCCATTCATATCTCTTTGAGATCAGTGAATCACAACATCCACCACTTGGTTAATTGATTAATTGATACTTTTAATCCCATGGGATTGTGAAATGGTTACTTAAATTCATGATTGAGGATATTTTATATTATAAATAATAATCAACCCAATGATGAAATTTTTTGACACTGACTCTCATTTATGGGTGGAGAAGTCACAAACGTTACCTCCTCACTATGAGGAATGACTAAAAGGATTTCTAGTTGTATCACCTGTGCTGAATTTGGGGTTTCTTGGATTTCCCCCTCCGTGGAATGATGAGTTTTGAAGAACTTTCGAACTCGGGTGCATCTTGGGTATCATCATCAAAATATATAACCAAAATATAAAATAGCATTAGTTTGTTCCAATAAAGATAGAAGGATTTTAGTATCCAAATAGAATAACTTATTGAAATAACGAACCAAATAAAGTCACAACAGACTCAGGATGTTCTAAAAATGTGTCTATATCTATAATATCACCAAGAAACATTAGACTAGTTAGATTTGTGGTTTACATATTCAAATTAATTACCAAATCAAATCCTTGATGGGATTCATCTATCATGGCCTCCCAAGATATACCATTGGATAACAGGGGATTCTCATGTTCCTAAGGAACTAAAACTCTTTAAATTTCATAAATAAAACCAACACCTGAACTGGTTTTCGTGTTGGAAAAATGCTAAATAAAATGTGTAAGTGAAATATAGGAAACGATTACAATAAGATCCTAAAAAATAAAGTGATAACAGTCCCTCTTGTTCCCTCCTTTGAATTTATTCTGGAGGTAGTTCCACTATATGGATTGCTTGTTGAGGAACTATAATCACTTTTTGATCGTTGGCAATGAATGCATGCTTACGCTTCATCAAACCTAGGGATCTGTCATCCTCATTATTCTCATCATTTGAATGGTCACATGGGACATCAGTTGAAGCTTTACCATCATAGACTAGGGACACAATTATTTATGGGGTTTATATTATCTTCTATATAGGATGAAGAAATAGTTAACATCTTTCTAGATATTAATGATAAAATATCAAACCCCAGTATGCACATTTTGTTACGTCTTCTTGAGGGGAATTCTTCACATCATCGTCATCCCCACTACTCTATTCTAGCCTCATCATCTCTCATATTCATATATAGGGGTGGTAACATCCTTTGGTGAATGAATAATAGCTTTGAAGTCCCTAATATAGTCCTCTATTTTATGAGGATTGTTTTCATGAGATTTTTTATGGGGAGACCTGACTCAACTGAACACTGAGAGAACAATATTTTCCATATGAAGTGCCTTCCAAGTATTTTTCTTGTACAGTTTATTCTACCAAAGGTCACATTACATTCAAGCCACTGGGTATTTGGAATTGACATGAACTGGGGGGAGGGTGGTCGTCCTGCTCCCAAAAAAGTGGAACATTTATGTTCCTCACCTGCTTTCTCAGTTCTTGGGATAAGGATAATCCAATTTAAATCCAACCTATTTCTAGGCCTCTCTATTTTAGTAGGTTGTTAAGAAAACCTCTTTACTTGCCTTTTTGTCTCAACCTGATGATTCTAAACCTCCTCACCTCCCTTGGTTGGAGAAACTTAAAATTGGGGTACTAGACTCTCCAACTTCCTATCAAGGTAGGATTGAATCCAAGACTTGGTTTTTTATCTTCAAACCAACAATATAACCATATGGGGGATAATTTACTTGGAAAATAATTTCCTTCCTATTCATCATGATCCAAAGATAGTGTGCCGCCATTGGGTACCTTTAGGCATATACATTTTAGGGTGGAGTAGGATATTTCTTCTGGATGCAATCAAATTATCATCTAAATCGGTAAGGTTTGTACCCATCACATATGACTTTCTTGACTATTATGGCCTCTAGGATCCCTTCATAAAGTGATATCAGATAACTATATGTTTTAGTGCTCTATGAATCATTTTTAGTAATGGTCCTTGTTGATAGGACATATGGTCATTATAGGATTTTTTTTCATGCTAATTTAGCTCATTCTTAAAAATCATACTTGTTCAAACTATACAACCTAAATCCACTGATTCTATAAAGGTAGGGCCTAAACTGAGAATTGGGATATTCACGGAATTAATGAGATTGTTACCACACATGTGATATTATATCTATCCCCGTGGTATCTGTAAAGTTACAGTGACTCTGAATGATGACTTCACCTTGGATATGTGCCCCAATTTCCTATATAGCAGGGCCACGGCTAATAAGGTGAATTTTATTTTATTTTGACTTTCCAACTATGCATTAATTATAAAGGTCATGACTCTCAACCTGCCACAATCTTGTACTAATAGGATAAATCCACTTTGGTACATTGCTAATAATCCTATTAGGGAAACCAACTGGTCATCCTAAGAAGAAACTTCCCAACCCCATTCTTGTAACTAGAACTCTTCTAGAATGGGTTAATGGGTAGGAAGCCTGCACTTCTCAGGAATTGACCAGGCCTGGGGCCTTAGATCTTCTATCTCTTCCTTGTTCAGCTTTATAAACTGGTTAACCCACTCCCTAAATGGAACATTGACCTTAGGATGAAGGTCACCCCCCATCACACATTTGGCAGTGAAAAGTAATTCCTTGGTAATCAGAGAGTTCTCTCACTATTATCCCATATTTCCATTAGGGGTAGAAACTCTTCTTATTTCTCTCCAAGTATTGGGTATCCACTAATCATATCTATATCCTTCAAGATTATTTAGACCTCTCCATGGACCAAATGAAAGGCATTGGTATCTAGAATCCATTTATTGATGACATCCAGAATAAGATATCTTCTCTTATGAAAAAGGTTTTGAGGGAACCATACAGCCTCATATAGATGAACCTCTTAAAGATCATCTTTGAATTCTCTACAACACTAATGTACCCAAAATGGTTACCCAGGTCCATGTTAAAAGCACCCATAAATTTTAGGTCCAACCCAATGTACAACTCTTCCTTTGAATTTATGTCAATATTCTCATAATGGATATATAGTTATGGACATCGAGTTCTACCACCCAAAGATCCTCCTCTAAGTATAATGAGGCATCTTAGAATATAACCATCAAATTAATTGGTTTCTTTAATAAATTTTCATGGTGTTGAGATGTCTTCATGAGCCGTCCTCTGGTGTTTCTTAATCCAGCTTAGTGTATTGTTCCCTGTTAGTGGAGGGAATGGTAACATCACTTAGTAGAAAAAACACATATAATTTAAACTCATCTGATAAGGGTTAGTCTCAAAGGACAACTCCCAGAATGTTTGATAGCCATTGATATTTCAATACAATACATTGATAGTGGCCAGACTCAACACTTTTGATCATATCCTCCCACTTTATGGGTACCACTAGGTCACACTGATGTTGATCTGAAGTTGTCATCTACATAACTAAATAGATTCTAATTAAATGAAAATTATATAGAAAAATTCCTCCATATAATATCCACACATCACTACATTATAGTCACATGATCCCACCTAAGTATTAGGAAAAATATCCTAAGTTTCCATATGCATACCTTCAAGAACATAAAATATTTTAAAGATTGTAGTGAATTATTTATTGTCATTTAAACTAATTAGGTAGATTTATGGGTATGCAAATTCACTTGAATTCATTCAAGTGATTAATCTATGCATGAATCTTAGTACACCAAATCAATATAGTGAATGAGGTTAAGAGAAGGGTGTTAGTAGAAGCAAGTTAAGAGGAGGATCTGGTCTAGGTGAATCTTCATAAAGTAACAAAAAATAAAGAGACCCATCCTCCATCTTATTTATAAGGTTCGGTCACTAACATTTCAGCTTCCTAGGCAGACCGTATACCCTTATACACAGACTATGTGAATAGTACAAAAGCGTCTGTTACTACCTCAGCATTGAATCCTCTTCCTCCTAATCGATATCAATTATAAGGGGGAATTTGTTGTCTCCCACAATAATTTATATTAAAAAGAAATATAAATTTCAGAAAAGAAAAATTTTATTAGGTTTGATCACCTAAAAAACATGTGCAAGAACCTAAACTATCAAGCGATTAGGATAGGTTACGTGCACTATTGATGGAGTGGCTAAGGAAAAGCTCGACCAATCTATTAGTTCACCTACCACATCAACCCCTATTTCATGCTCTAAATCCTTAAGAAATCCTGCCTAAACAAGTAAGCGATCATGATCGGGGTATGTGATACGTTGAAGGTCTATACTAGAAAAACCCTAATCATCCACATAGAGTGTATGCATCATGAATAACTTCTCTATCCACACCTTAGGTAGTTTCTCCTAGAAAAGTAGGAAATATGACCTAGTGATGAGGTCTATTGATGAAATGGATTAAGTGAATCTTGTTTGACTTTACGCTTGGTAGCATTATCTAACCTGACGCTATCTGCTCATCTCTTTTGCAATATCACCCAACCAGATATGTAATTGATGACCAAGTACATGATATATTGATAGAGCCCTTTGAGAAAGGGATCTTGTTCTGCCAACCAGTTTTATGTCGTGGGAATATTTGTCTAGTGGTTCTTTCATGTATGATTTCTCAGAACAACCACCTACCTCAAGGACCTAATACCCCACCCATTGCCTATAAATACCCAGAAAACTCTTCAAATAAAGAAACATAACACAGAGGAGGAAAAAAAGGAGTCAAAGAACCTAATCCCTTGAGACAGATTCAAAGGTAATCTCTATTAGTAAAACAGTGTTAGGAGAACTATAATAAGAGAACTAAGGTAGGATAACTATTGTTATAAAATTACATCAAGTGAATCATATTAGGATAATTGCATTAAGTGGTCTACCCTAATTAAATTCTATTACATGCATCGGTATCCCACCTTCCTTCCTCAAGAGACTCCCATAGTGTACTATTCACATGGGGTGAGGATAAATAGGTTATGCTTGTAATAAGATTTCTAGGTCATTACATGCTAAAGTAAATTTTAAGTGATTCACGTGGGTTTCACCACATACCTCTAAAATCGAGTCGAATAAATCCATGGTGTCACCCCTTTTATCTAATACATATATCTTGATGGAGGAAACCTAAAATAACTTCATGAAATTTCTTTTTCCTCGGTCAAAACTCCAAAAATACTAGTTTGAAGCCTCCTCTAAAACTAATATATCCACATGATCAAGGAATGCATACCAGTGTGAACCCATTAAATATTATATTCCCTTGATAAAATGCATATCTCTGATGTCATCGAAGATAGTCATAACCCTCTGGGGAATCTCGTGCTATAGTTGGTCTCCTATGACCAATTTTTTGTACTTTGATTACTTGTATTTTCAATGTATTGAATATTAATAAAACTTTTTATTGCACATTGTTCATTATTCTGCATGACTCTAATTTAATAATATACATCTCAATGATAATGTCATAGGAGTTCCCTACTATGATGAGAACCTTAATGTGTTATGAAGATTTTCTTAAATATTTTTCTGTGATTGGATAGCCTACTATGATGAGAAACATAGTATATAAACTTTCATGTGTGATTAGTCATAAGTAGATAAGTCTTCCTCTCATGAAATTTACATTTGGTGATCTTCAAGATGGGATATTATGGGAATAGGCCCTTCGGTGGGAATTCCACATATTTTTGTGTCATCATATATCCATATCTACGAGTGTGTGTGATGGTCCTTAGACTTTAAGATTATTATTAATGCATGTTACAACTCGCTTACCTAGATGTATTTCAAAAACCATGATGATAACAGTTCACAGAGAAACTGGATACATTGGGTGCGTCATGAATGACATGTCATTAATGGATAATTCCATGAAGTATGTGTCACTTCCATCTTTATGAAGGTTTATATCTCTACCCTTTGATTGGAATAGAACCATGACTCTAAATTCCATGTTCATGGTGTAAAAATGTGTTTATTTTAGATAGTTGAATAAAGAAGTATCAAGCATATAGGTTGGTGACACATATGTGCAGCCTTCTTTATCAGATATTGAGACAACAGGATTATATTACATAGTGAGTGTTCATATGTGATTTTCATCATTGCAATATTAAGTCCTTTCTCTTGGGTTCCTTGACCCATTTCTAGATAGTAATCTTGGAATTTAGGTAAGTCCGCCTAATGCCAATGAAAAAGAATCTTAGAGGTCTATATACTAAGTATTTCTGTTGTTCCAGGTTAAATTATATTTTAATTTAATTAATGGAATAAATATTATTCTCAAGAACGTGGAATAATTTTATTCAATTTTTATTGATCACCTAAATTAAATAAATATTTATTTACCATCATGTGAATAAAAATATATTTATTTATATTATTTAATATTTAATAAATATTTATTCACTGGTATGTGAATGAAATATTAATTTATAATTAAAATATTTATTCGGGTATTCAATAAATATCGAGGATTTTGAATGAACCAAGATCGATTATGGTGATAAAATAATTATTTACAAGATGGTAAATATAATCTATCAATTTTTGAAAGTCAGCGCACCACAAAATAATATTATTATTATTATATGTAATGGGGTTTATCAAAGGTTTTAAATGTTATTTAACAGATGGTATGAAATTAAATAATATTTTAACATAAACCCTAACTCTATAAATAGATGTTTATGTCTATTTTGTATTACATCTAAAATTGGGAAAAGATAATTGTTGTGCACAACAAATTTTCTCTTGACCCCTCCTTCTCTCTCCTTCTCAAGAATGCGAAACACAAGAGAAATTTATTCAAGAATGAAGAACAAGAGATCAATAACGAACAACACAAGACATTTGATTCACTATGCAAAGACCTAGAGATCGAGTGGTGGTGTTCAGGGATCATTGGATCACATGTGGATTACTTCTAGAGGGATTCTATACTTGGATCCTCACAGCGCAATGAGGGAAATATGAAAGGGTCTTTTCAGACAATCAACACTCATAAATAAAGAAAGAAACTTAAGAAAAGGTAATTACTTTCTTCCAATATATATAAATTAATTATAAACTTAACATGAAAGATCCTATTTTGGGGTTATGGGAAATTGAAATCAAAAGAAATTTTGATTATCACCTCACCCACTACATGCTTCCGCTATACCTAAAACCTACAAGTGGTATCAGAGTGGTCACATATAAATTTATAATTATTTATTTAATTTTTGATCCATATGCAATCATGGTTGTGTTTTCATTTCTTATTATATGTTCTTTAATCCAATTTTAATTAACATTTTTTGACATATTAATCATATTTGTTCAATGTTTCATTTTTTTAAAGGTTTAAGAATAGATGAGGAACAACTGGAGATGCCATCAAGAAGTAAAAACTGGTAAAATTGGGTTACAAGGCGTATATCTATAGTACACATCATTTACCCATGCACATTGTACATGATGTTCCAAGTAGTTAATTACACACAGTGCATTTATTGCACATCACGTATTGACTGGGGTAAACTAGAACACAAAAAGCGGATACATGGCATGCAGCTGCCATGTACACACCATGTAGTTCAGATGAGTTAACACACTGAAGCCCCAGGTGTGTGACTCAGATACATAGTAACCAATACACACAATGTATATCTAGATTGTACACTCCATGTAGTCTCCCATTAAAGGAATAATTAAAAATTACATTAAATTGAATAATTATAGCATTAAAACCTTATTTTATTGATCGTCACACCAATGTGTGTTTTACAATTTAATAATGATTTTAAAGAATATTAAATGATCAATTGATTTATTTTAATTAATATGTCATTATTGGTTCTTCCTTTTATTTTCCATGAATGGCATAAATGGTTGGTATCTCCAGTTAATATTGGATGATCATTAAGATTAAAGTGAATTAATTAATTAATGAAAGTTTGTTTCTCTTAATAATAATTAATAAATAAAGAAATTAATGTTATCCAGTTACTTTTGTATATTCATTGCATGTATGATTGATCATGAGCTTGACCAATACCTTTGTATGTGTTGGAATTTATTTAATTTAATTTTTTTCATGGGTTTGAAATTATTTAATATAAATTCAAATTATGGCATGTGAGTCATCCCTCCCTCTATGATTATATAGGACCTACATGTCCAAGGATATTTATGTAATCCTCTTTAACCAATAATTTTCTTCCTCTCACTTGCATGTGAGTAATAAATATTTGTAGTCAATGGAGCATCCCAAGGTGCATATAGGTGATTCAAGATAGAACCATAATGATTCCAACTCATTGATACACAGATATATAGGTGTAATGCTGTAACTCATTCCATGTATAGAAAATGGAGTAATTTCCCTAGGTTATAGGTTGACTTAATGTCTCCTCATTAAATCAATCATTAGATAAGATCATGATCTATTCATTTACTTTATTTATTTATTTATTTCTATGCATTATTCATTTTATATATACAAGACCATAATCACATAAATAAATGAGTTAATATGAATTTAAATAAATGGATTGTGGATAAATTTTTTATCCAACATGGTTAATTAATTAAGTAAAATCCACTTAATATTAACAAGACATTTAAATGATAAATCAAGATAAAATTTATGCATAAGTAATTAAAATACTTTAACCTAATATTAAGTTAGACTAAGCCTTCCATTACTTAATTGAGAATCAAATGATGGGACTAAGTTTAGTACATGGACAAATTTTAGACACTTAATTTTATTCAGGAGTTCTCATGAGGGTTTTGTATTGACTTAATCAAACATTTATTGAGTTTAACAACCAAATTATTTTTAAAACAAATTTAGAGGCAAGTGTTGAGGAAATCCAAGTCATTATTTCAGGATAGGGGAATCCACTCAACGGATCAAGGAGTTGTAAGTCTGCAGTTGGAAAGACCACCTACCTAATTAATTTCTTATAGTTTTCATGGCCAGATATTGGATCATTAATAAAAGTAATGGGGATCCTTGGAACTATAATGTTAAATCAACTAGATATTTTGATTTCAATGGTGAGGGTTATTGGGACTTGATAAAATAGTGGGATATTTATTTAAAAAATTAATTTATTATATCTCACCTAACTTGAAATCAAGAAAAGTACTAATAATCTTCCCTTTTAAATTTATAATAAAATGGAAATTTCATCATCCACACTATCCCTACAATCAATAATGGATAAATACAACCTTCACACTAGCAGTAACTTTCAAGAGTGGTTTAGACACTTTCAGGTTGTGTTACATCATGAATGGAAATCTTATGTGATAGAATCATCAATGCCTAATCCACCTAATAAGAAGTAAATTGATAAATATTTCCTTATATATGAAAAACATTTGAGAAATGTGGTCAATGTTCATTGTTTGATGATTTCATCTATGTCTAGTGAACTCATGAAGTCTCACAAAAACATGGATGTGTATAGAAATATTGAGAGACTTTGTGGTCTTTACCATGATATAACTAGATAGAAATGTTTTGAGATATCCAAGGCTTTCTTTTATAAAAATCATGGAGAATTTTTCCAACTGGACCTCATGTAGTCAAGTTCATTGGCTACATTGATCACCTAGAGGTTATGGGGTTTAAACTTCCCAAAGAAATGGGCATCGACCTCATTATAGTATCACTCCATCAGAGCTTCTCTAGATTTATTATAAAATTTTATATGAACAACATTAAGAAGTCTCTTTCAGAACTTCTTACTCTCCTTATCTAAGTATATAAGGATATGAAGCACAAAAATACTACCATCCTTATGGTGAACAAACAGAAAGAGAATGTGAAGATATTTAATCCCAAAGATTCTTCACACCTTTACAAGAAGAGAAAGATTAAGGGATAATAAATGGAACAGGATACTATCTATTTCTCATGTGACAAGAAGGGACACTAGAAAAAAAACTATACCCATCCAAAGGAGAAAGGGAAATCTTCAGGTGAGTTTTTTATCAAGAGCAATTTAACTGTTTCTACAAATTGCGTATTAGATACATCTTATAGTGATCATATATGTATTTAAGTATAGGAACTAGGTAGATTTATATAGACTTTCCAAGGAGAGGTAAATCTAGAAGAGTCCAATGAAGATAAACTTGTTGTTGTAGCTATTGAGGACTACCACCTCACATTTACGACCAGAATGATATTGGTTTTAAAGGGTTATTATTATGTTCCTTTAGTTACCAAAAACATTATTTATTTATGTAGACTATATTTGGATGGATTTATTTTCAAATTTGGGAATAAATGTTTCTTATTTTATAAATATTTCATTTTTTATTTTAAGGAAAATTTTAAAAACTATCTTTATGTTTTGGAATACACAAACCAAGTAAAGGAAATCGATAATGAAGTTACTTTACATGAATCATACCACACCCAACTTTGGTATCATCGTCTAATTCATGTAAATGTAAATCACTTGACTAAATTAGATTATGAAGGATATTTTTATTCTTTTGAACTAAAACAACTTGGGGTATGTCATGCGTATTGACAAGGAAAAATGGCCAAAGACCCATTTAGTGGTAAAGGTTAAAAGGATAAATATCTTCTTGAATTAGTTCATACTGATGTGTGTGTGCCATTTAATATTGAATAAAGGGGTGGGTACTCATATTTCATAACTTTTACTGATGATTTTAGTAGATATAAATATGTCTAGTTAATGAGGTATAAGTTAGATTCTTTTGATAAATTCAAGGAATACAAAAATGAAGGTCGGAACCATCTTGGTAATAAGATTAAGAAACTCCACTCGGACTATGGTGTAGAATATCTTAATCAATACATCATTGATTATTTATGGGAGATTGGGATATTATCTCAACTCACTCTTCCTTATATGCCTTAGTGTAATGGTTTAAGTGAAAGGAAGAACTGCACCTTGTTGAAAATGGTGATATTAATGATGATTCATCAAATTCTTCCATTATCCTTTTGAGGATACGTGTTACAAAAACCAGAATATGTACTAAAACAAGTGTAAAATAAATTAATGGATGGTATCCCATACCAATTATGTAATGTAAATAAACTCTTATTATCTTACATACATCTATATATGGGGTTATGAAGAATTTGTTAAGGCCTCTTCAAGAAAAAATCTTTCACCCCATGGTACAAAAGTGTATCTGTATAGGGTATACCAAATAAAAAATTGGATACTGCATATAAAATCCTTTAGAAAAAAAAAATTGGTTGATTGGAATCCCATATTTTATGAGGAGGATCCTGTCTCTAAAAGAAATAGTGGGAGTGAGATATACATTGATGAAATATAGGGTTAAGATACACAACAGTTGGCACATGAAAAAATTCCACAAAGTCCCATGGAAGAATAAATTATTCCGGAGAAACAATTACTGTGTAGAAGTACTAGAGAGGTTATAGAACTAGAATGGTATGGTCTTCTAGTCACCAAGTATGGTGACTCATTATTATTTGATAATAATGATCCTCTAACTTACAAGGAAGCAGTAAGGGGCATAGATGTTTCCAAGTGAAAAGAGACCATGAATTGTGAAATGGATTCCATGTACCAAAAATAAGTATGGATTTTGGTAGAACCTCTATTATATGTAAAAACCATTGGTTTCAAATGGGTATTCAATAACAAACCAGTCATGGAAGTACAATTCAATGACAATAAGGTGTGACTGGTTGAAAAATGGTTTAAACATCACCAAGGCATTAACAATCCTCACTAAGGATAGCGCCTCATTTATTGGGGATGTTATCGGGCTCTCGGATCACATTCACCCTCATAGGGTTTTGATCCCTCCCCAACAGCAGTGGTTCTGAAACTCCTCTCTCTTTTATTCTTCATTCTCTCTCGGTTGCTCCGTGAAGGTGATCTTCTTTATTCACGGTTGCCTATTCCACGCTCTTTACTCGTGCTCCATTGTTCCTCTCCAGGTCGGATACAGAGCGATGGAAAAATTGAGGATTTGGGTTAAGAGGTTAGGCGGCAGTGGGTTTATTGATGGCTCCTTTCTTCCCTGGTTTAGGGTTTCAGTACCAGGTTCCTCTCTAGAATTTTATCCCCTCATGATTTTTCTTTCCGGTAGGCCTGTGTTTCTCCTTTTTCGGTTCAGCATGTTTCTTTTTGGGGGCGTTTGTCGCTGTGCTTGGTGGCTTGCTGGGAAGGCCCTTCTGATCACACTCTCTCTGGCCTCTAAGCTCTCTGATTCCATCCATGTCGGTCAGGTGCACTGAATCTCATGAGGTTTTGGGTGTGTGGTGCGATGTGGAGGAGGCTACTGGTGACGCTTCTTGTGCTCGGGCAAGGGTTTGCGTTTCTTTGGGTGTTTTGGTGATGTCTAAGGGTGGTGTTGGTGCTGAGCCATGGATAATAGCGGCGATGGTGTAGCATCGACCAGATGACTTCTGGTCTTCTCTTCCTGGATTAGGTTCCTCGATGCCTCACTGGTTTTCATTGGGACCTTCCTGGTTTTGGGGACTTTCGTCTTACAATGTATTGGAGGGTTCGGGTGGTTTTTCGACTTAGTTAGGAGGTCACCGGAGTTTGGGGCTCAGGGCTGAAGGTGGTGGTCGCATCCGCGTGTGTTGCTCTCAGAGGTCTAATATGAGGTTTGATTTGTTCAGATTTATTTTTTGGTTATCATGTACCCCTGGTTCGTGGTTTTCCTAGTGTTGGACAATGTCATATCCTTCAATGTTGTGGTTAACATTTATTTTTCTAATGTTCAACATTGGTATTCCGGTATGGTTCTTCGGGTGACAACGGTGCCGATGGACGAAGGTGTCGAGTGGTGATGATGATGTAGACAGTGGTGTTGGTGTTGATGCGGTGATGGATGAATTTGGTGATTTCAATGTCTAGCGAGGGTTATTTCAGCTGCAGGATGACTGGTGTGAAGGTTGTGATTCTCGTGGTAGGCATGTGTATGTTGTATGGTTTTTGAATTTTGAATGATGTGTTTTTTGGAAGGCGGTAACTGTGGTATAGATCGGGTTGGATGCAGTGTTTGTTTGAATTTTTAATGTTGTATGCTGAAATTCTGGTGATGGATTGAATCTGGTGGTTTTTTGAGGGTCCACACTTACCCTTTAAAAGTGTTATTAGAAAATACAAAAAATAAGGATGGATCCAAGGCATTGACTATGAAGAAAAATTTTCAAAAATTTCAATGTTTAAATCCATCATAATTATAATTTCCATTGTAGATTTCCATGATTAAGATATTTAGAAAATGGATTTCAAAACATCCTTCCTTAATGGGAACCTTCACAAAGATATCTATATGACGCAACCTAAAGGGTTTGTGACTCTAAAGGATTCCAACAATGTATGCAGGTTTCAAATATACATTTATGGATTAAAGTAGGCATCCCGAAAATAGAACATTCATTTTTATGATTCCATAATCGAATTTGGTTTCATAAAGAATGAATGTGAGTCGTGTTTCTATAAATAGTTTAGTGGGATTGTATTATTTTTATTAATAGTAGATGATGATGACATATTACTCATTGGAAATGAAATTTCAGTCTTATAGTCTATTAATACATGGTTGCATAAATTCCTCTCTATGAATAAATTGGGTGAAGAAGCATATATTCTTGGGATCAAGATTAATCATGATATATCCAAGAGGTTTTTTGTCCTAATTCAAAGTACTGACATTAAAAAGATACTGAATAGATTCAGTATGGAACAATCCAATTGGGGGTTATTACCAACATCACATGGAATTCATCTTTCTAGGAAAATGTACCCTTAAACACACGAGGAAAGAAACATAATATCAAGTATTCTATATGAATCAACAATTTGGTTAGTAATTTATGATATTCTATGTACTAGGCATGATTTCATCTATGCATTAAGTTTGGTTAGAAAATATCAAGTCGGTCTAGGTGACCACCATTGTATGTCAGCCAACAATATCCTTAAGTATTTGAAGTGTACAAAGGATATGTTCCTGGTTTATGGAGGAGATGAGGAACTTGTCATCAGAGAATATGTAGATTCTAGTTTCCAAACTGATCAAGATTACATGAAGTCATAATGGTATACATCTTTACTTTTAATGGAGGTGTTTTGAGTAGGAAGAGCTCAAAGCATGTTTTGGTTGCAAATTATACAGTAGAGTATAAGTATATTTCAGCTTCTGCGGTAAATAAAGAAGTGGTATGGATGTGAAAATTAATCCAATAACTTGATGTGTTACCTAGTAGTAAATACCCTATCACACTCTATTGTGATAATACTATAGTGGTGGCTCTTGAAAAAGAGATAAGGTCACATCAGAAGATGAATCACATACTTTAGAAGTATCGTCTCTTGAGGGATTTTTCTCAGAGAGTCTAAGTCTCAATGTGTAGTGTTTCTATGAAAGATAACATGGAGGATGTCTTGATAAAATCCTTGACTCAACAGAAACATGAATATCATGTGAGGTCTAGTGGACTAAAATTCATAGACAATTGGATCTAGTCCAAGTGGGGGTTTGTTGGAGTTGGTTTCCTAGGACCAAATGTTTGTACTTTGATTACATGTATATTAGATGTATTGAATATTAATAAACTTCTTATTATATATTTTTCATTATTCTTCATGACTTTAATGTAATAACATCCTATAGAATACATCGCATTGATAAGGTCATAACAATTCCATGCTATGATGAGAACCATGATGTGTTGTGATGATATTCTTAAATAATTCTCTATGGTTGGTTAAAATACTATTAAGGGACGCATAGAATATAGATTGTAAGTTGTGAATACTCATAATAAAATGAGGCTTCTTCTCATGAATTTCTCACTTGGTAATCTCAAAGATAATAGATTATCATAAAAGTCCTACTGGTAGTAATTCCGCATGATTTGGTGTCATCGGATATTCATATTTGTGAGCTTGTTCAATGATCCTTAGACTTTAATATTATCATTAATTAATGTTGCAACTTGCATACTTAGATGTATTTAATAAACCATGATGATAAAATTTCATGGAGAAGTTGGATACATTGGGTGTGTCACGAGTGACTTGTCATTAATGGATAAGTCGATGAAGGATTTGTCCCTTCCATCTTTATAGAAGTTGATATCTCATACCTTTGATTGGTATAGAATCATTACCCTAAATTCCATGGTCATAGTATAATGACCTATTGATTTCAGATAGTCAAAGAAATACTTATGGAGTATATAGGTTGGTTACATGGATGTGCAACCTGCATGATGAGATATTGAGACAAAAAGATTATATTACACAGTGATCATTCATATGTGGTTGTCATAATTATGACATTAAGTTCTTTCTCTTGGGTTATTTGACCCGTTATTAGACATTAATCTTGGAATTTCAAAAATTCCACCTAATGCTAATGAGAAAGAATCCTAGATGTTCACACACTAAGTGATTTTGTTGATCTCAATTAAATTCTATTTTAATTTAATTAATGGATTAAATATTTTTCTCAAGACCAAGGAATAATTTTATTCAAGTTTTATTGATCACATAAATTAATTAAATATTTATTCACCGACATGTGAATAAAAATATATTTATTTATATTATTGAATATTTCATAAATATTTATTTATTGGTATGTGAATGAAATATTTATTTATGAATAAAATATTTATTTGGTATTCAATAAATACGGAGGATTTCGAATGGACCAAGATTGTGTCAAGTGATAAAATAATTATTTACAAGCTGGTAAATATTATTTATCAATTTGTGCAAGTTGGTGTATCACATAATAATAAGAATATTATTTTATATCCTGGAGTTTATTAAAGGTTTTAAATGTTATTTAATGGTTGATATGTAATTAAATAATATTTTAACCAAAACCCTAACTCTATAAATAGATGGTTATGTCTATTGTATATTGCATCAAAAATTGAGAATAGAGAATATGTGTAATGACTCTGATTTTTCCATATATTGTTTTGAAATATTGTATGAATTATTTTTGGAGCTAGGAATGAAGATAGTGTGAGATTCTGAGGCTCTATGTACTCAGAATTATTTTTTTGAAATATATTAAATATATTAAATGCATGCATTCAGGTTTTTCCTAAAAAATTATAATAACTTATAAACAGGGGATCATATTGGAATCTATGACCACTATTTAGTTCAAAGCATGGGTTTTACCCTAGGAAAAACCTAACCTTGGAGTGTGATGGATGATAGGATGAGTCATGGGTGGATGTTTAGATGAATTAATTTATTTAATTTATTTATTTAATTCATTCTCCCAACCTAATAAATCTATATATAAATAGGATTATGGAAAAAATTTAGAGTTAGTCTCATAACCCTAAAAATTAAGAAGATCTATCAGAGAGTGTTTGAGGAGCTTATGTTTATGAGAAATGACTAGATTGGGATTTAGGATTAGTGTGTCAATGGGACATGTGGATCTCTCTAATGATAGTGACGTTCAACCATTCTTCACCAGCGATTGATCCAAATATAGATAGGAAGTTTTTTTTAATTCTTTCTCATTTTATTATTCTTATGATGAACTTGAATCAATCAATAAAAATATTGATTTGTAGATAGTGCATATTGGGGGGATGGGTTAGATTTATCTGGTAATTGGGGATTTCTTTGTGATTATTTTATTATCTCTTCATTTTTCATTCTAATAGAAAATAATTTGATCCTAACACAAACATTGGATGAGGTTTATTTCTTATGATTGGGGTTTTTCATTTCTTCCCGCATTTCTTCATTCATTGCGGGAAAATCTATTGGCTTGTGTTTCAATAAATACCAGATAAACAATCCCTATGCACCCTTTACTTGGAAAAAATTATTATTATCACATATATTAGATCATATTGATGATGGTATTGATCTATGATGATGGTTATGATGGATTGGGAATGGATCAGGAATATGTGGGTACGGTTCTTGGATGTATGGCGACGACAGACCTTCGGGGTGATTCCCAAACGATTGAGATGGCTAGAAACTGGATTCCCAGTGACAAATGGGTCTGTTTGACTCATATCCATTACTTTCAATGTAATTCATGGATGTATTTAAGGCTATAGTAGTGGTCAATGATACATGAAATAGCTCTGTAGGTTCTTGAAATTCCCAAAGAACGCGACATATAATACAGGATTACACATCATGTGGGACCACTAGTGTGGTGCTAGGGTTTCCATGAGAAGTTAAGTATCACATGATGTATGACCCCTATCACATAGCATGTGACCCTTTCCTAGAACTTGGGTGTTTACCCGAGGAGGTACATGGTCACAGGAATGGCCAAATGAACACAAAAAAGGCCATATGTACATACACATATCCAAGAGTACATGGGCTCGAATATGTTGTGTACTCAGACACTGATATGGAAACAGGCATGGGAATGGGTCATGAGACATGGGAAGGACTCAATTTTAAAGGTACATGACATGTACTCTTTCAAACATGTATTATATCCCTTGTCCTCTTCATCTTGGGGAAGTCTTGTTAGGGAGTGTTCCCTAGATCCATTCCCTAAGGGTTAGTATGAAATCATGTCCTGCACATAGGATGATGATCCCTCCATTAGGACTCCATGGATAGAGTTATTTGAATAAATCTATGAGGCTCGGAGTGAGATCCTCTATCATTTTATTTCCCTAGGTGGAGTTCTTGTTATCGTTGTGACCAAGACCATGCGATCATTGGTCATCTACTTAGTTGGTTATTCCAAATTGATTTGTTTGTATACCCCACGGACTTGGGTGTGATCCTCATATGTGTATCATTATCTTTATACTTTCAGTGTATACAGCTTATGGAGAGACCTGATGAGTAGTACATCTCAGATGGATGTCATCAATCATATCTGACTCAGTGAACATGTTCTCCTGGACATGTGCTATGTGGAACCTTTGAGCATGATTCCTAAACTGTAATTACATTTGTGACATAACCTTGAGATTGTGCATCTTTTTTGAGTATATCTGGATATTCTTGTTAAATGTTTTTTAGAAATATACTTGTGTTGACCTTATTGTTATTCTTTCTATTATATGCTTAGTAATTTTGGGGTGTCCTATTGGGTATTATTAAACTCACCCCTTCATGGTATTTTCCAACACATGTCATGTCTTATGTAGATTATTGAACATTTGAAAGAGTCCGAGAGGGACTGGGACCAGGTGGATCTTAGTGAGCCAGACTAAATGAGGTCTATTCCAACAATTACCTTGACAATAGTTCCCTTATATACTTTCATATTGGAATTATTTTCAGACTCTTTGTGGTGGGATTGTATTTGTTCCTTTTTGTTTTTACTACTTGTTTTTCTACTCTGATTGTAGTATTTAGATGTATGAATGCATGGTTAATCAGTTTTTTACATTTCAGTATTGTATGGGCTTGGAGATGGGTGCATGTGTACAAGTACATTAGGCTAAGGTATCCATGTGAGTGATATTCCTACTCGGTGCTAGTCTCCATCCCCAGGACTATTGGAGGTGGGATTGGGGAAGTCACAACAGAGGCCCCATTGGGATGGTTCATGATAGATCTATATCAGAGCATTCAGTTCTACCTTAGGATTTTAGTCTATGAGATTGGTTTGGGGAAATAGTGATAAGTTTTTTGAGTTCATCTTTTATGCTAGAGACTCTGGTGTTAGTGTAGAAATCGACATATCCATACACTAGGACTCTGATCGCCTACCTTTTGACTCGGTACATGTGGACACTAGTTTTAGGGGAAAGATTGGCATATTCATCATATAGGAATGAGTTGTGGTTTTCATGTCCTTCTTGAGTCATATATCTAGATATACTCATCAACCATAGTACATCTGGCCTATTTTAGAATGCCACGGTGATGTGTGCTAGTTTGGATTCAGCATTAGGACCATGAGGATGATCCCCTCAGTTATTAGGCATCGATACAAGTACCAGTTCTAGAGGTTTTACATCCATGTGTTACATCGATTATACCACTACATGTTGAGAAGTAGATTGTACCAACAGTAGCGGTAGATGAGGTGTGCAAGATGAGCACACTTCATGAGTTTCAGTGACAGTGACCCTTCATGTTCTAAGTCGATCATAAACCATAGGTATCTGAGGATTGTTTTGATGTGGTGATGTGGTTTTTTTATCTTTTAAAGACACTAGGAGACCAAATAGTGTTCCTAGTAGCAAGCCTTATCCTTGGCTCTATAGGATGATGTTGGTGTTTAGTGACCCAGTCATATGATAAGTAAACTCTATCATGGTTAGATTTCAAGTTCGTTTTCATATAATATTAATCTCCATATATGTTGAGGGTTCAATGCATCCAAGAGCTTCTACAACTTCAACAGGGTAGTACAAAAGTGACTGAGTATTCATTGAGGTTCACCAACTTCTCTAGGTACTCGATTGATATGGTTTGTGATTTTTTATTTTTATATCATGACTTCAAGTGAGTAAAACATAGAGAAATACAAGTCAGTTTTATACTTATATCAATTCCTACCTATTATGGGGTTCTAGAGTGTGTTTTGGTGGTCGAGAGTTTCCGGGCTGAGCAGATGCAGACAGTTGTTGCCGGTAGTGGGCACACAGGAACTGAGACTTTGGAAGTAGGTAACTGACATCATACTAAGGGACTTTTATGTGCAAGATGTTTTAGGATTTGATCACAATATATAGGTTATGTTTTTTAGGGGTCATAGTATGGGTCTAGTCATCCCAAGGAGAATTGGTGTTACTCTTGTGAAAACATGGGGAATTTTTCATGAGATGGTCCAACCGACTATACTACTAACAAAGATAGAGTAGATGATCCACCTAGGTAGAGGTAGAGATGGTAGAAGATAGGTCCTTAGGGAGTCATACATGGTATAGGAGCTAGGAGAACATTTGTAGTTGGTGGATACTTAAACTTGTTACCATCGTTGCCCCTTGGTGGTCCACACCAGGCTTAGGGAGCTGGATGATAGGGGCGGTGGTAGCTTCAAGTGGTCTAGGATTATGACCCAGAGGCTCCAGAAATGATAAAAGGTATGATTTTTTCTTTTCTACTATATTTATAGCACTGATAGACATATGTGTGATTCATTCCATTATTTTTTTCTTATCTGGTTAAAGACATAGAGATTCTGGTTGAGCCCTTGGCTCAACCCTTGCACTTGGAGACTCCTATGGGAGGTGACTCAGTAATCACACACTTTTTTTTATGGTTATAACTAACTCTTAGTGTTGAAATTTTATTTTGGGATCTATTTATAGCATCAATGATGATTTACAAAGTTCATTCCTAGATAGATTGTTTTAAGAGGAAGATGCGGTGTGCCCGCAAAGATGGGACCAAGTTTTCCTTTGTGGGTGAAAAGGAAACCTAGGAAGCATAAGATGGACTTATTCATAAAAGGTTGAATCCAATCACTCATTATTTTTCCATAATGACCCTTGGTGTAGTGAATGATATATGTTTTTACATCCTTGCAGTGGTGGTGGAGTGTGGGGATGTCTTTCTTGAGGATGTTCTAGGCTTATCTCTCCACTAAGGGATAGACTTCTACATTGATATATACCTTAAGAAAACCTTGATATCTACACCAGAATATCATATTCCTATCACAAAGCTTCATGAACTGATGGTGTAGTTAGAGTAATTATAGAGTTAGGGCTTTATTAGACCCAATGTTTTACCATAGGCAGCCCTAGTGTAGTTTGTGAAGAAGGCGAATGGGATCTTGAGGTTATGTGTGGACTACCATCACATAAACTATGTTTTAAAAAATAAAAAGTATCCACTAACAAGGATTGATTAAATCTTTGATCATTTGAGAGGGTCATGATGGTTCTTATAGATTTACCTTAAATCATTTTATCACCAGTAGTGAGTACAAGATGGGGATATATTGAAGACAACATTCAGATGTCTCTGCGATCACTATGAGTACTTGTTGATGCCCTTTGTAATGAAAAAATCCCTATTAGTATTCATGGGACTCATGAACCAGGTCTTTCAACCTTTTTTAGACCAGTTCATGGTAGTCTTTATTGATAATATCCTAGTATACTTAAAATCTGAGGAGAAGTACTCAAGATACTTGGGGTTGGTTCTGGATGTACTCTGAGAGCACCAGCTTTATGAGAAGATCTCGAAGTTCCATTTCAAGATTCAGGAGGTCTAATTTATATTAAATTTTATCTTAGAACATGGTTTAGCAGTGTACTCAATAAAATTTGGGGAAATGTTATCTTGAGAGACACCAAAGAGCGTGGCAGAGGTGTGGAGAATCCTTAGGTTGGCAGGCTACTATCTAAGGTTCATACCTGATTTATCCGAGATATCAACTACCTTGATAGCTTTGACCTAAAATGGTAAGCCTTTCGTATTGACAGAGAGGTTCTAGAAGGATTTCCAAGAGTTAAGGAAGAAATTAACAAGCACTCCCACCTTAATATTTCTAGTGGAGGGTGTCAAGTGCATAGTGTTCTATGATGCACCAGGAACCAAGCTTGGTTGTATTTTTGATGCAGAGGCGGGAAGTGATTTCCTATGGTTCACGTCATTTGAGACCATGTGAGTAGAACAAAGTGACCCATGATCTTGAGTTAGTAGTGGTATTATTTGCATTGAAGATATGGAAACACTACCTTATTGGTGAGGGATTTCTCATATATGTTGATCACAATATTATCAAGTATATCTTCTCTCATAAATATCTTAACTTGAGACAAAATAAATGGCTAGAGTTCCTCCAGGATTATGAATTTGAGATTATTTATACTCCTAGGAAGGGAAACGTGGTAGAAGATGCTCTCAGTAGGGGATATTTTTTCTAGCTGATGACCAAGGAGTTGGAACAGTGGGCCTTATTGTAGATATCCTTTATGGATGGTGATGGATCACCTTACCTCTAGTCAATGGTTGTTACCCCTCCACTTTTGTAGTGATTTAAGGAGTCATAACTTGGGGATACCAACTGTGAGACCCTATATACTTAAATATCCATTAAACATTATACGGATTGATTTTATGAAGGTGGAGAGCATGTTGTTCTTTTTAGAGGACCCATGATGGTACTAGTGATGTTGCAGGAGGATGTTCTGGGTGAGTTTTATACATATTCTTTGGTGGTGCATCCAGGTGTATGAAAGATATACTAGTACCTCTGATGTTAGCTTTGGTGTCCTAATATGAAAAATGGAGTTGTAGATTTTGTCTCTTTATTTCATACTTGTCAGTGAGTAAAGGTTGAACACTAGGTTTTAGTGGGTTTAGCTCAACCCCATGAGGCGTGAGAGTAGGAGTGGGATGGGATATCCATGGACTTTGTAAAGTGATTACCATGTATTTTTAGGGGACATGATTCCATTTGGGTGATCATAGACCGAATCACTAATTTATCCCACTTCCTATCTATTTCTAAGCAGAGTTCAGTAGAGACCTTGGGACGAATATATGTGTAAGAGATAGTCTATCTCTATAGGGTTCCCTCGATGATCGTTTCTAACCATAATGGTCGCTTCACATCTCAACTATGAATGGATTACAGGAAGATTTTGGGACTGAGATATGTTTTAGCATGTATTTTTACC
The DNA here is from genome assembly GCA_963277665.1 of Viscum album. NCBI lineage: Eukaryota > Viridiplantae > Streptophyta > Magnoliopsida > Santalales > Viscaceae > Viscum > Viscum album. The sequence goes on along the minus strand of OY728153.1, from coordinate 1,541,376,949 downwards.
CCAAGACTGATGGCTAGAGTGAGTAGACCATTCAGGTCTTGGAAGACATGTTGTGGGCTTTCATGTTAGACTTTGTCTATATTTGGGAGGATCACATACCATTTGTAGTGTTTGTTTACAACAATATCTAAAATTCCACTATCGGCATTGTACCTTTAGTGGCCTTGTACGAGAGAACCTGTAGGTCACCACTATACTGGACTGACCCAGAAGATCCATCACTTATGGGCCCAGAGTTGGTGCGAGACACTACAAAGAAGGTGTAGATCATCCAAGAGCATATGAGGACTGTACAGAGCCATCAGAATTCCTATGAGGATAGGTGAAGGAGGCCTTTGGACTTTGAGTATGGAGAACATGTGTTCCTAAGGGTATTAAATTGATGTGGATTATGGATATTTATCTGAGGAGACAAGATATCTCAGAGATTAATTGGACCTTTTCAGATACTGTGTAGAGTTGGTGAGGTGGATTACTTCTTAGCTCTACCACCACAGTTAGACTAGGAACATGATGTCTTCCATGTGTTGCAGCTGAGGAGGTATGTGCATGATCTATCACATGTAATAAATTATAGATAGATAGACATCAAGGATGGAACTAAATTTTTTGAGTACCCAGTAGAGATCAAGGTTTGTCAGGAGAGGATCCTTTGTGGGTGATCTATTCCCCTAGTGAGCATCTAGTGGAAGCACAAAAATCTTCAGGAGAGCACCTGGGAGTGGGAGACTGAGATACATGATCAGTACCCATATCTTTTTCTGTAGCATTTTTTTGTCCTTACTATATGTAAACCCCCACAATGGGGAGAATGTAACAACTCTGGTTTTCCTATGTATTTTTTTAGCATATTTTATGTGTAAGTGCACAGTCAAAATCAAGTATCACTGAGAGGGGGAGGGGTGAAAACGTAATATCTTTTTATTTTAAGTTTTATTCTTTTTAAAACAACCTTTTTCATCATGTTAAAGAGTTAATTATCACTTTCACTAGAAAAAACAATCACAAGTTTATTGGAAAACAAGAATTTACAAGGTTCACTACTCAAAAAGAGTAAATGCGTCCTTATTATGGTATTAAAACAATCTGATACCACAAAATTTACTAGAAAACAATTTTTTTTTATGAAATACAATGAGTAGGATATTACCATAAACTCATGTAGTACAATATTCAATACAACAGTGTATGTGCTTCAAGTATCATAAAAGATATATAAAATTTTGTGTAACAAACATGTCATGATACTTCTTGATCAACTTTCAAAAATATGATATTCGAAAATAATTCTTCACTTTCTCACCAAACAGTAGGAAATAAATTCCTAGAATTCTTAATGATACTCAATCTGATTTCCCAGTCTGATTCCCTAATTTGATTTCTTAATCTGATTATATAACTCTATCATAATATGGAAGAAACAATTCTGAACCACTTATATCTGAGTTTGAAAATCCTAGTCTAATTTCTCAGTCTAAATCTGGAAACTCTGATTATGATCTTGTCTCTTATCCTTTCTTCTTATTTATAGAAAACTTCCTTAGTAATTCTCAATCTGTAAACTTCTTCTCCCTATAATTTTGGAGCTTCTATATCCTCTTCAATGTACAATACTTGTATCAGAAAGTATAAATTACCTTCACATTTTATATGAGACCCAAAATAGATTTGGGATAGATTTTGAAAAACATTCCCATTCATCCAAATTTCAAAAATATTAAATTTTCACTTAAATCTCATCTACATATTTGAATTCTTCAATGCTTTTTAATTATTCTAAAATATTCTTGAATCTTCATGAATTCATCTCACTTCATACTTTCTTCAAAAAATTCATTCTGATTCCAATTTCTCGTTCTAATTTCTTCATTAAGATGAAGACATAATATTCGTCATTATGTTTCTCCACATCAATTGAAAAAAAACATATTACTTCTCATTATAATTATCATAACCAACTACTTATTTTTATTTTTTCATTATGATGGAGATAGAAGATTCTTGATTACATTTTTTTGTACCAAAAGAAACATATGAAAACCATTCTTCAAACTTCTTAAATAATTTTGATTATCCCCTTGGTAATATTTTAACAAGCTTCAAGTAATTATCATTTTCTTATTTTCCTAGATCAATAATATTTTGTCCATTGAATTCATTGGTGTTAGCTCCAGTCTGATAGTCTTGAACCACTTGATATAAAAACTCCTAAAAATAGAGTTTTTTTTACTCTTGGACCACTTGTTTAGGAAACAAGTTTTCTTTTCCTATTACCCAAATGATAAACACCCAACAATTAATCTTGATGTAAAATATTTAACTACATTGTTGATTAATATCTGGTCCGATTTTTATCGATCCCAATAATTCCTCATAAGACAATTCTTCTTAAGAAAACTTTCTTTATCAAAATTCCTCTAATGGTTGGTGTCACACTGTGTCTGATGGACAGGTTCCAATAGATTCATCTTCAGAAAATTCATTCCTCTTATGATTACGAGACCACTCAAATTCTTTCTCTATAGATTTGTATCATGTGGCTTATTGGTCTGACTAAAAACCAGCACTTCGGTTTATCGAATTATGATAAACCTTCTTAGCCTTCAAAAAAAATCTATGTTTTGTGATCTTATATTGATGAACTTGAGACCAAAAATTTTTGCTATTTTGTAACTTCTTCCAAACAATTATTCTTGTAATCATGACTTCCTCATGAGTTTGAATATGTTGAAGATTGGCATAGAATCTTCTGACTTACATTGGGAATTATTGTAACTTTCCATCCTTTCCAACAAACATCTTTCTTTCCAACCATACATCAATATGATTGGCATCACTCCCATTTTCCTTCATAAGGCTTGGATCACAAGTTCTCTAACAACTTATAACTTTTGTAAAATAGAAAATAGTAAATCATCATTATATTTTCATCGGATCCAAGAAGACTCTGAAACATCTTCCCATTACGATCTTCCTTTCATTACAGACTCCGAGTGATTCTGATGAAAGTATTATTTAGAAAACTCCTCCTCAATATGATGAAATTTATTAAGAATTTTGATTCTAATATTATGAATACAATTTTTAGTCTGATCATCCATAAATAAAAAGTGATAGGATTTCATTTATTTGACAATAAAAGGCAATTCCTTTAGAAAACAGCTTCATACAGCATCTAAAAACATCATCCAGCAAACTTGGTCCCAAAAATCTCCCCATTTGGATTTTGTTATCAAACAAGATTCATAAATCACTGAGCTTTGTATCCTCGATCTATGGATTACTTATCAATAATTCTAAGCCTACGTGAGCTAACTCGTTATAGGAAAAAATAATTATTGACAGCAAAACCATGTTGTACAAAAGTAGTGACTCATGAAACTTCTTAATATTTTCTTCACATATTTCATAACTTATTAAACTTTCATGTTAACAAATGTTTCCTATAACCACTCCAAAAAATAGTTATAATAGTTCACACATTTACATGCTAAAATCACAACTTACCCACAAATCCCCCTATACACAAGATTCTTTAAAAGGTTTAGCATATATTCAATGGATAGATTTACGAAACAATTATCCCCCTTAAAAACACTATCCAAAGACTAGATGTGAGAGGGAAAAAACACATACCTCGGCCTTGATGAGAAAGAGGTTGGATTCCCATGTTCAACCTTAGTTTTTAAAAAGGTTCCTTTGGGAATGGTTTTATGAAAATTTCAGCAACTTGTTCTAATGTAAGAGCATACTCTAGTTTCAATTAATTTGTTTCCACATGCTCTTTGATGAAATGGTATTTGATATCAATATGTTTTGAATGATAATGTTGTACTGAATTTTTGGTAAGGTTTATTTAACTTTCATTATCACAACTCAAGAGCAAGGGTAACTTTACTTCAATAATTAAATCTTTTAACTAAGTCTTCATCAACATAAGTTGGGTTGTAGCTTGAGTGGTGGAAACATACTCATATTTAACCATACTAAGTGTTATTGAATTCTATTTCATTGCATACTAATTAACACAATTTTTTTCCAGAAAGAAAACTCCACCAGATTTACATATTCTATCATCAACATTTCCTGCCCAATTAGCATCTGAATACCAAAACATAGCAATACTATTTGAGCTTTCATACATGATTTTGAAATTTTTTGTTCCTTAAATATATTTGAAAATTATTTTTCCAGCTAACATATGTGATTCTTTTGGATCACTATGAAATTTCCACATAAGGTAACAGTATAAACAGTGTTGGGTATTGAGGTGGTCAAATACCAAAAAAATCTATAACATTCTAAAATTATTTCTGATCAACTTTCGTGCCTTCACCATTTTTAGACAACATGGTTCCCACTGAAATAGGTGTATAAAATAGTTTTGAAATTTCCATGTTGAACTTACTAAGAAGTTCCATAGCATACTTTTCTTGAGAAAGAAAAATGTTTTTATTCTTTTGTAGGATTTGTAACCCAAGAAAGTAATTAATTTCTCCCAGCATGTACATCTCAAATAACTTTTTAATATCTTCAAAAAATATTTCACATGTTCTTTCATCATTCCCAATAAAGATAATGTCATCAACATAGACAATTATGATGATGGAAAACTCTTGACTTTATTTTATATACATATTATTATCAACTCTTCCTTTCTTAAAACCCATCTTCCTCAAGAAAGTATCCAAATTAGAATATCATTCCCTTGGTGATTGCTTTAGCCCATATAAGGCTTTCTTCAACCTACACACCTAAATTTCATCTTTCCCAATAAAAAACCCACATGGTTTTTCAATGTAAACTTCTTAAACAATATCATCATTCAAAAATTATTATTTCACATCCATTTGAAACAATTTGTAACTTCATTATGTAGAAATAGTAAAAAAGATTATAATTTTTTATAATATTGTTGTCGGAGAAAAACATTCATCAAAATAAATGCCTTCAATTTTTGAGTAAATTTTTTACACTAATATTTCTTTATTTCTTATTACTTCACAATCTCTATTCATCTTGTTCTTGAAAACCCACTTTGTACCAATAAATTTTTTTTCATTGGGTTTTGGTACAATCTCCCAAGTATCATTCTTTTCTATCTAATTCGGCTCTTCATTCATAGCCTGAACCCATTTCAGATGCTCAAAATCTTCATTCATATCTTTTGGCACAACTTTTAAATACAAATAAGTATGTGTAATAGCATTTTATGTTATTCTCATTTGAACATTTTAATTTTGATCACCAATTATGTTTTTATCTTCTACTTGCTTCCTTATCCAAGGATGAGATTTTTGAGATTCTTCCTCATCACTAGAAATATCTGAGTCCAATTCTTATTCTTGGTAAGGATTACAATTGTTTTCATTCTTATTAGAATCCTTATTATATTTTATTTCTTCTTATTTACCTTCCTTATCTACATGAGTCTGTTTATCTTCCTCAGATTTCTCAAAAACTTTCACATCAACAGAGTCAAATAATCTTCCTTATTCCTTTTTAAAACATCTATATCCTCTTCCTTCAGGATCATATCCAAGAAAAATTCCATATTCACCTCTCTGCTCAAACTTTCCAAGATTTCCACCATTGTTATTTATGATGCATGGACTCCCAAAAACTCTAAAGTGATTCAAACTTGGATTCTTTCCATAAAATATTTCATATGGTCTCATATACAAACTTTTCATATAGAAACATTGTTTTTAAATATACATAGAAGTGCTCATTATTTTTAACAAAAGTAATAACAAATACCATGTTTAAGTAAATAGTCTTGCCTATTTCTACCAAGATTCTATTTTTCCTCTTAACAACACCATTTTATTGAGGAGTGTAAGATGTTATGGACTCATTCTTAATTCCAAACTTCTCAAAATAACATTAAAAGTATTAATTTTTGTATTCACCATCATTGTAAATTCTCAACTTCTTCACTGAATACTCGCATTCCTTCTTAGCTTTCCTCTGGAAACTTTTAAACATTTTTAGAGCATATGAACTATGTTTCATATACATAACACAAGTAATGTGAGTAAATTCATCAATAAAAGTGATGAAGTACTTATCTCCATGAGTTTATTGTTTTATTATCATCCCACAGATATCATAATGAATGAGTTTCAATGGTTGTTTTGAACAAACGTCAACTTTATTATGCACAGAATTTGTTATTTTTCCTTTATTACTGATTGTGCAACACTAATATATTCTTATTGAAATATTAAAAATACCACGAACAATATATCTCTTTGAAAACTTTCACATATTTCTTTGAAAAATTTGTCCCATCCTTTTATTCCACAACTAATTTTCTTCCACCATTCCTATGTAACAAGAGTTTTGTATTTCACCAACTTGAAATAAGTTTCCTTTTATATGTTAGCATCTTGTAACTATCATTCCATCTTCCTGTCTCTTTACAACAAACCCATATTTTCTGGAAAGAAACTTTGTTTCCTTCATCACATAATTATCAAACACTTATTAGGTTGTGTTTTAGCCCATCCACACACAAATCTTTCTTTGATTTCAACATTTTTTCCCTGATGATGGCTGACCCAGCACCTTTTATTTGAAGAGATACATCATTTCCAAATATTTCAGTTCCTTCTTTGAAGTATATCACATTCTTCATCAATTTTCATTATTCTATCATATTATAATAACAACCACTATCCAAGATCCAAGTTCATTCTCCTTTTAAATATTTAAGAGCAATTTCTACAACAAGATCCTTTTATTTCCCTTTATCTTTCTTAACATCCAGATTATAATAATTATTAGAAAACTTTTTTATGATGGTAACAAAACAAGATATCATTTTCCAATCTGTCCAAGTTGTTCACATATCTCTTAAATAATATCCAAAGGTTGGAATCTATTTTCAATTTTTACTCAAACTTTCTAAAATTTCTTCATAAAATTCTTCTCAGACTTCTTCTTCTGAGAGGATTGACTCCCTCTTAAAATTTTCCTTCTATAATTCATGGAATGGTATAAATGTTTTTGGTTAAACCAAAATATTTTATAAATGGTCAAATCCACCAAAATACCAGAAGTATCCATATAAAGAATATTTTCCTCTAAAACTTACATAATTCCTAGATTTGTGACCATGTTTCTCAATAACCTTCTTATCATCACTTTGTTCACAACCAACCTTTCTATTACCAACCAAAATCTTCTTTCTCAGCTTCATTTTATTTTCAAACTTATCAGTACCAAATTTTTTGAAAACTTGTTCAAAATTTTATTTTTTAGAAACTTCTTACTTATCTACTTTGTTGGTCTTGGCCACATACAAAACTTTCCTAGATTTCTTCTTCTTAGAAACAACTTCATATTTCTTCTCAACATTTGAAGGTAATTTTTTATCCTTCTCAGTTTTATACTTTCTAGAGCTTTCACAAACTTTAGAGATGGAATTATTGAAACTTGTAATCCTCTATTCATCTTTAGAAAGTATTTTTTTTGGAAAATTTCCAACAATTATTTTTTTCTTTCAAATTTACTTCTAGATATTCATTACAATTATTTTCTTTCTCGATATATTTATTTAAATAATCAATATCTTCTAGAAACTTAACTTCCTCATGAGGAAAACATTCTTGATTGTTTTTTGAAGTGTTTTAATTTTTCACTTTCCTAATTTTTTTCTTATGCCTCTAAACATTTCTTATGAATGCTTTCAATTATTATTTTAGATGAAATTATAATTGATTTTCTTTTACTTATTCAGAACTGCTACTTCCAGACTCTTCATCATTCACATTATTAATGAAATTATTTTCTCCATCCTTCTCAAAAGACTTTTTAGATTCAGATTTACTATCTTATTCTTCATTATATTTATATAAGAAACTTATTATTTTTTATTTAAATACTTCTTATCATTTACTTTGGAATAATATTTATCCTTATCGCCTTGTTTCTTCCATGATCTACTCTGCCATATATCATCTTCCTCACGATCATATTCTTTGTTTCTTCAAGGAAAATTAGCTGCAAAGTGCCCAATTACTCCAAATTCAAAACATCTCAAGGGAAGTTCCCATTTATATTTACCTATACCTATTATCACATTTTTATAAAATAAGAATAAAAAATCATTAATATTTTTACATACCTCATTTTTTGAATCAAATTCACCAACTTCTTCTTCATCAAGAATATTCTTTAACTTTTCCTTCTTGATAGCTTTAAAAGATATTTCTCTAAAAACCTTTGATTTTATTTTCATATTTTTCTCTCTTCTCATTTCATAAGTGATGATAGTGCTATGAAAATCATATAGAGATAGTGTTTCAGGATATATATATTCTAATAAACAATCTTTATCATCAAACTTGTCGGGAATAATTCTCAAAATATTTTCAACAACTATATAATCTTCTAACTTTTCACCTAGACATCCAATAATTCTAAAAATGTCATTCACCCTACTAAACAAGTCATCAATATATTTTTATTCTCCCATATTTATATCTTCATACTTAAACCTCCAAATTTTTAATTTTTCCTTCTTTACTTTTGTATTTCCCTCATAAATGTTTTTTAGCTTATCCTAGATACTATTGGTTATGGAAACACTATTCACTCTTAAAAACTCACTTTCAAAAAGTGGTGAGAGTAAAGTATTCTTTTCCCTTCCATAATTCTCAAAAATTTTATTACCAATAGATTTAAGAGAAACATTATCATCAATAAGAGTACATCCATATGTTCCATCTTCTAGAATATCATACCTAAGGGACATCTGATATGGAAATATTCTATATTTATAGATATGATAGTTCTTACCATTGAAGACTGAAATCCATTTACTTTTCACAAAATTGTGATTATCCATCACAACTAGTCTTTAAAAACTTCATAAAATGGTACATGAAGGGAACCTTCAGCTCTGATACCACTTATAAGTGCCTAGTAAAGATCAAGTATCACTGAAAAGGGGGACGGGTGAGTCAGTGATATATTTTTCCTTTAATTTTCCTTATTTCTAAAACAAAATTTTCCCCATGTTAAATATGTATCAATTTTTATAAAAAAACAATCACACATCCACAGGAACATAAGAATTTACAAGGTTCACTACTCAACAAGAGTAGTTGCGTCCTTGGTATGGTATGGAAACAATCGTATACCACACAATCCACTAGAAAACAATCCTTTTGCGTGGAATAAATTGAGTAAGATTAGCCCTTACACTATTATATCACTATTTTCAATACAATAGTGCATGTTATTTAAGTAGCACAAAAGATTTAATATAATTTTGTGCAACAAACATGTTATGATTCTTCTTGATCAACTTTCACAAATATGATCTTTAAAAATAATTCTTTACTTTATTACCCAGTAGTAGGAAAGAACTTCCTAGACTTCATAATGATACTTAGTTTGATTTCCCAGTCCGATTCACCATTTTGATTGCTCAGTTTGATTATATTACTCTTCCAGAATACGACTGAAAAATATATGAGTCTGAAAATCCTAGTCCTATTTCTGGATCTAAATCCACAAAATCTGATTTTGATCTTGTCTTTTATCCTTTCTTCTTCTACCCAGAAAACATCCTCAAGAATTCTCAATCCAGAAAATTATTCTCCCTAGAATTTTGGAGCTTCTCTCTCTTCTTCAGTGCAAACTACTTGTATCATAAAGTACAAAGTACCTTCTTCTTTTATAAGCGGCCCAAAAGTGTTTTGAGCAGGTTTTTGAAAAAACTTTCTCACTCAACCAAATTTCTCAAATCTTCCAATTTCCATTAAATCACGGCTACATCTTTGACTTCTTTAATGCTTCTCAATTATTCTTGAATCTTATTGAATATTCATGACTTCATCTCCTTTTATAATTTTTTCAAAAACTTCAATCCGATTTCCCATTATAATTTCTTCATTACAATAAAGATGTTTTATTCTTTGTTATATTGCACCATATCAATTAAAAAAACAAAAATATGTCTTCTCATTAAGATTCCTATAACCAACAACTCATTTTGATTTCTTCATTATGATAGAGAAAATATATTCTTCATTACTTTTATATACTAGAATAAACAAATGAAAACCATTCTTAAAACTTCTTAAACCACTTATATGATCCCCATGATAATATTTTGACAAGATTCAAGCAATTCTCTTTTTCTTCTTTTCCCATACCAGTGATATTTGTTCTTATAAAGTTGTTGGTGTCAACTCTAGTCTAATAGTATTAACCCACTTGATACAAAAAATCTTGAAAAAAAATTGAAGTTCTTATTTATCTCAACCCACATGTTTAGGAAACAAATATTATTTTCCTCTAAACCCAAATGATAAACAAGCAACAATTATTATTTTTTGTTAAATGTTTGACTACATCGTTGATTGATCTATGATCTGATTTTTTATCATTCCCAACAATTCCTCATAATACAATTCTTCTTAAGAAAACTTTATTTATCAAAATACTTCTAATGATCAATGACACACCTCATATGATGGACCATTTCTAGTAGCTTTGGATTCATCAACTTCTTTCCTCTTCTTATTATGATACTAATGAACTTTCATCACTCAAATTCTTTCTCTTAAGATTTGTATCATGTGTCTTATTGGTCTGACTGAAAACTAAAACCTTTATTTTCTCACATTATGATCAGCCTTATCATCCTTCAAACAAATATATTTTTAGTTATATCATACTGATGAACTTGAGACTAGAATTATTTACTTTCTATAACTTCCTTCTTTTACAAACTTCTTCTTGTAAGCATGACTTTCTCATGAATTTGAATACGTTGAAGATAGACATAGCATCATTTGACTTACATTGGTAAGTATTGAAACTTACCATCATTTCCAAAAAAATATTTCTTTCCAACCATACCTCAATATGATTGTAATCACTCCTTATTTTCTTCATTAGGCTTGCATCATAGGTTCTCAGACAACTTATGACTATTGTGTAATACAAAACAGAAAAGCATCGTCAGATTTTCATCAGAGCTAAGAAGACTCTGAAATAGCTTCCCATTATGATCTTCCTTTCATTTTGGACTCATGGTGAGTCTGATAAACCTATTTCTTTTAGAAATTATCCTCAATAAAATGTAATTTTTTAAGCATTTTGAGTTCTATCACCTGAATACGATGGTCATTCTGATCACCAACAAATACAAAGTGAGTGGATTTTATTTATTTGACATCAAATGACAATTAATTTAGAAAATAACTTTATACAACATCTTAAAATATCTTTCATCCAACTTGGTCCCAACTGTATGGATTATTTTACGAGATAGGCCTGGAGACAGTGTAGATTTAGAGCCTCGGTGTGCCCAAAATTAAATTTTTTTAAATATAATAAATATATTAAATGCATGTATGCACAGTTTTCTTGAAATAGTGGAATAATTTTTTAATGGGTGCTCAGATCTAAAATCTAATACCACCTTGGACTTCAGATCATGGTTTTTACCTTAGGTGTGACATAACCTTGGAGCATGTTGGGCCTCGAGACGAGTGCGATCATGGGAAGATGTTTAAATGAATTAATTTAATAAATTAATTTATTTAATCAATTACCCCAAACTAATAAATCTCCATATAAATACACTTATTAAAAAATTTAAGGGTGTGAAACATAACCCTGAAAATCGAGAAAATCAATTAGAAAGTGTTGGTGGAGTTCGACGCACACCTATCATAGGGCGTGGAAAAATAAATTTTATTTTTATAATACAGCATAGATATTGACCAGAAATGTGTCATTTGAATAGATTTCTTAGTTTTTTCATTGAATTAATCCAATTAACCTAAACTACTTCTTTTTTTATTAATTCTATAAAATCAATGTAATTTAAATGAAATCAAAGATAAAACTGACATGTAATGGAAAAATGTGATTAGAAAAGAAATAACTTGGCCTTTGTGGTTCAGTTTATGGGTTCCATCATTCTCATTGTTGGTGTTTAAATTTAGTTTGACAGTTTAATAATGAAATCTCACTCTTAAACTACTATTGTTTTTTTAAGTAGTGTAAAATATTGAATGCCTTTAGAAATCTCAATCCTGCCTCCTCTTGTAATCAAGGTGATAGTACACCTCAATCGAGAGTGTGACATTTTCTAAGACCCAAATCCATCATATTTCAGGTCATCCACTAAACATCTCAACTTGATCACGTGAAGAGATTATGTATAGTGGAATGAAGGAAAAAGTTTTAAAAAAAATATTAAAAATGAGTTTTTGTTCAATTTCATAGTGGGAAATCGCCACACCCATGCTCTTCACTCTTGTTCACCACAAACTTAATCAAAATTAATAATTTATATATGGAATTAATGGAAATATTTCATACCTCCCCTGGGACATGTCTCAGGTTATCCCCTCATTTTTTAGGGTAATAGGTCACAGTGGTAATATGGGAAATAAGATAAGAAAATAAAAATATAATAAAAATAAAATAGAATGATGATGATAAAAGAAGAACACAAAAAAATATTAGAAGAAGAGAGAGGGAGAGGGAGAAGAGAATAAAATAAATTAAAATAAAGAAATTAAAATAAAAAGAATAAGGAAAAAATTGGAAGAAGAATAATGAGAAGGGGATAATAATATGGGTGGATTGAAGACACAATTCAAAATTAAAACAGAACACATGTGTTATTTAAAAATTAAAAGATAATTTCATAAGAAATTAAAACTAATAAAAGAAAAATAAAAAAATAAAATGAAGAAGAAGTCATTAGATCTAGGCCTCCAACATGAGGCTCTCCTCAGTGGGTGTCAACCCCTCACAGTAGTGGGAAATCCCCTCCCTTTATAGATAGCGAGGATCCTATCTTCAAATCTTCGAATCTTCGTTAGAGATCTCCCCTAAGACCCGTTGCTTTTAAAATGGGAAATTACTAAGGATCTTAGGTGTATCCTTCTTTGGAATGGAATAAATACCTAAGAGAATTGGTTTGGATCTTGTGGCCTCCTCCTTTTCATGTCATTGGATGTGGGAGTTCAGTGTGGTGGTTCCATATGGTAGGCGCGGCAAAGGCTTCATTCATTCGGTAATGGAAATTTCAAGGTAGTGATGGAATATCCTTCATCTGACCTTTAGATTGGCTGGATGAAGCTTTAAATTGGGATTCATGGTGATTGTTTTGTGACTTGGAGGTGATCCCTAGTGGTTTTGGGAGATTTGAGTGGGAGATGGATCGAGCTCAAGCTTTACTATGGGTGTTAATGATGTTTCCAGTGAGGAACTATGATGACCAGCGGGTACAGAGTATCGGAGGGTAGCAAAGTTGAGTGGGGATCTATGTATAAGGAAGAGAAAGTGGGATTGATGAAGAACGATAACTTATTTGTAAAATTTGAACAGTAGTTGAGGTTTAAGGTGTACCACATTGAAATAGTGGGTGGATGTGTGCTTCTTTAAATATAAAGTCATGGATATCCCATAGCAATGAAGTCATGTGGGGCCAGAGGACCCCCACCCACCACTATGCATAGCCCCATGAGATCTTCCTCTCATCGGAGTAGGGATATTCTTGTTGCACTAGCACTCCAGGGCTTTGTCCTAGCTTTGAACATCCATGTATTTCACTACTTAAGGCCTTGCATGAGCCTCAGACCTATCCATCCTACCTCTTAGGATGGCCCTCCCTTAGGCCTCTATGGCTAAGTGGCCCTTTGTGGGATGCTTATGTGGCATACAGTCCCTAGTTGATGGGCTATCCTAAGATGGCATATTCTTTTTGTAAAGAAAACCTGAAAGATTTAAGAAAATTTAACACTTAACAAAATATTCATCAAAAATTTATTTGTAAGATTCAAATCCAAAATTATAATTAATTTATTCATTTAAAACCATTTTAATTCCAAAATTCAAATTTCCTATAATTTAACTAAAAAATCGAAAATCATGGGTATTAAGATCAAAAATCCATTTAAAATCATTGAAAATAGTTTAAAAATATGCATGAAATTTGCATGTGTCAAATACCCCTACACTTAAACCATGCTTGTCCTCAAGCATAAAATCTCAACATAGAATTCTAGAGGTCACCAATGTTATCATTATTCAAATTTCAAAGTAATAAAATCAAAAAAAATCAATGTTAAATCAAATTTTAAAATGTCACATAAAATATAAATTCAATTTCTTGTTTTTTAAATAAACAATCATTTCAATAATTTTACCTTCTCCCTTTTGAAAATGGTGGAAATTATTATTTCATCCATTCAAGTTCCTCGATTTATTATTATCAAAACATGCCAACACATGATTTACCTCACATTGTATCTTTATATTCATCACTCATGATAAAATTTAGGTAGATTTATGATCATATCATTAGAACATGATCCTTATCTTTTGGCTTATAAAGGAACTCTTTTCTCCACTTTGTAAAGACAAAAGTCACATAAAATCATGAGGGATTTCATTAAAGGTTCACATGATTCTAATGCTTTGTGTTGGTAGTATTTGATGTTTAAAAATTAAGGCTCAAAGAAGAGGTTTATCTATTAAAGTATAAAGCATGACATCCAAAGTAAATGTTTAATGACATTCTCCCCTTAAAAGTAGAAACTCCCACTTTACCCAAACTCAAAGTAAGGTTTTGATCAAAATAAGACATAATGAATGATTTGTGTGACCTCTTGAATTTTTATCAACTTTTATACTTTTTTTATTTTTCAAATACATTTTTATTTTATTTTTATTTTTTAAAATTCATTCTTAGAATAAACCTAACATCCATCACCCAACTATATATGATAAAAAACAAAGGTCTAGTGATGGTGATTTTTTATTTTCCCAAATCGTAACCCATTTTTTCATTTTTTGGTTCATTTCGTAATTTTATTTTTTTTATTAAAGAGGGGGAAATAATAAAGTATAATGAATGAATCAACAACCTTTCTAAATCCCCATAGTATCACCCCCACACTATTTAGTTACAATGTATTTCATCCCTTCCACCATAACTCCCTTCACCCCCACACTTCAACTATAAAATATCATGAAAATTCTAAGAGGAGGGTAGGAATGGATAAAAATTATATGAAACATGGTTCATACCTAATAAGGCCATTCATGGTCTCTATGGGCTAAATAAGGATTAATTTAAAGGTGGTATTTTAGGATATAGTCTTTTCAAAATATTCCTCAATCATTTCAAGTGTGTTTTTTCACAGTCATTATATCTGACAAGTTCAAATGCAAGTTTGTTTAAGTGACATAAAGAAATATTATCAAGAATAAATATGAAGTACTTTTTATAGAAATAATTTCAGGAATAGAAATATTATTTTGGAAAATCACTCAAGGAATGATTAATAATAACAAATCAATTCACATGAATTTTATAAATTCAAATGATGAAAAATGTTGTAGAAATTTCATTTACATGAATCAACCAATTCCCTCAAATCATGAGTCCTCATTTTAATATCCTTGCTTCACTTTAATTATTTAATTATCCATTTGACTCTTTTAATATCATTAACAATGAAATCTAAAACATGTAATCATAGGATTCCTAAGAAACTCATGTCTCCTAGATAAGTCAAGTAAATAAATAATTCAAGCATGGGAATGAAAATTCTTATTGAAAGCTCAAAACATATTTTTGGACAAAAATGTAGGGAGTTTTTGTAAAGTAAAACACTAAAAGTGAAATCCCTTTTAAAATGAATATTTTTTACTCTTCCTTAAATATTTGGGGATTCCTTATTCCATCATGAACCTATAAAAAGAATTTCTCAATTAAGAATAAAGATCATGTCATTTAAGCTCAAAAATATTAAAGGTAGTGGGTTATATATTGTATTAATCCTAAAAATGAAATTTAAAGTCATTGAAATAAAGTATAGGGATAATTCTTGGTATGATTCCCCAAGTGGGACCTGAATTTTTACTACCTTCAGAGGGTAGTACCAGCTGTTATCCAAAATCTTATGGTGGTTGGAGCTTCATGGACTTGAACCACTACATCTGGATTTTCCTAGCTTACAATTATTTGTTGATGGTGAGGAATGATCCTTGGATAGAGTATACCAGATCTATCCCCTTCACAATTAAGTATATCTTTCATTTAAGGGCTAGGATAATGTCACGAACGGACCCAAGTCGGGGCTTGAGCCGCAACTACCCCAAACCTGCCTCCATAGGAAAGGGACCAGAGACTAGCACTGAAGGTATAACTAACTTAGGGTGGTATTTTACTAAATACTTGTACACACACATGAATTCAACTCAATGAAAAAGTGTATATGGAAATAAGAAGAGATATAAATCTTTTATAAAGTAAACCAAGCATGCATGAACCTCTAGATAGTACAAAAGTAAGGTAATGTAAATTCAAAGTAAAGGGGGAAAATACATGCCCAACCAGAAATGTGTCACAACCTGATAGAAAATTGGAAATTTAAATAGCTGAAAGAGAGTCTAGATCCAGAATCTCAATCTATGACCATCGTACGTTGTCAAAGAACCCAGTATCCCTAAGCTCCTCTATTGTCATGGTCAACCTATTTATCATCTTCATAAGACAAGATACATGTGGGAAAAGTCCATGTAGGGGTGATTATAAAAATACCCAATATGACACCCTAAAAGATGAATGGGGAGTAGTAAGAGATACAATATAATAGGATGATATCATATAGAATAAGGTACAGTGAAAGAGTACGGATCAACCTAAAATATAGTAAAGGTAACTTCGTCCAAACACACGGGGTTCGATATGGTGAGTAGATGAACAACTTGTTGAGTCTTCTCCACCTATAGCATAAAAGTAGACTCATCCAACCACAAGAATCTAAACATGGAAAGAACATGGCATAACATATGTGTCTTCCCATCTTATGGAAGGAGAGTGTCCAAATACAAGGTGTAGACACATAAGAAGGATATATATATATATATATATATATATATATGCTCAGTAAAAGAATCCAAAATGAGAGAGTAAGGGGATATCCATCTCAAAACTCATCCCAATAAGAAGAGTAGCCAATAGTTCCAAAATAAGTCCATCAATGACACCCAGCATCTCACGCATCTACCCAGAAGTAACCGTGAAAGTCTAGCCATGCCCCATCTCTATGCCACATAGTCGAGTGGGCATAAAATTAAAGTAGAGGACCTGCACCATAGCACATATGGGGTAGATTCTACTCAAAAATTCATTGAGAAACTCCACTGCCCAATCTTGCTTAATGGTACCACTCAGGAAAGGTTATTAGAGAACTCTACTACCCAGACTAACTATAGGGTACTACCCGGAGCATCAAGGAACTCCACTGCCCAAATCTACTAGAGGGTAAATCAGAAAGATCATCAGGGAACTCCACCAGACCTACTGGAGGGTACTGCCTGGGATGTCAAGGAACTCCACTTCCTAGCCTTTCTGGTGGGTAACTCAAAAAGATCATTGGGGAACTCCACTACCCTTCCTTACAAGAGGGTATCACTTTGGTACTTTGAGGAACTCCACTACCCATCCCTATAGGAGGGAAACTCAGAAAGATCAATGGGGAACTTCGTTACCCATCCTTGATGGAGGGTAACTCAGAATTATCATCGGGGAAATACACCACCCAACCCTGCTGGAGGGTAACTCAGAATAATCATCGAGGAAATACACCACCCAGCATGGCTAGAGGGTAACTTAGAAAGATTATCGAGGAACTCCACTGACCATCCCTACTATAGGGTACCTCCCAAAAAGGTATCTGGTGATCCCACCTAATCACCATCATCATTGAGAATTGCCTAGCCAAGGTATATGCCCAGAACATTTCTCATCATATCTTGAAAGCCACAACATAGGGCACCATCACGTTCTATGTGTAAAACACTTAGGATATGCTACTCATGGGCCAAAATTCGAGTTCAAATAAATGTGATATGAGAGGATGAAGATTTATAAAGAATTAAATGGAATGTAAGGGACCCACAGAGCATGTGATCCCACTATACTACCAGGTTGTGTTCTTTCCATCAGATGTATTGTTGTCCATATAGTACTACTGGGCGTGTAAGGGTACTACATGATGTGTCTTGACCAAAATTTTGACAGACGCACAAGGATCATCATCAATTCGAGGAAAAAAACATAATTTCACTAATATTCCCATGAAAATGACCCCATATGGACAAAAAAAATCACACCATTATGATCCTTATGAAAAAATGATCGATATACGCTATTTACTTACCTCAATCAGACACAGGGTGAAAAATTCGCATTTCACTGCATCATTATCAAATGGTGCTTCATGGGTCAAAGCCATGAGTTTGAATTAAACACATGATATTGGTATCAAAACATCTACCTTTAAAACAGGGTCACGGTGCCACTGATGGTTCATCAAATGGACGTCGTACAGAGGAGATGTGTCAAATAAAATATTCCACAATAATAATAATATTAATAATAATAATAATATTTTTATTATTATTAGCCATTTTGAACACCCTATCTATGAGCCTAAATTAAGTATCCAATAGTGGTTTTGAAATGAATGTCTCAAGGTTAGGGTCACACTACCGCAGACAGCATGTCAATCGGACTTCATATGGAGGAGTTATGACTGATAAACCATTTTTTTAAAAAAATATTATTATTATTATTATAATAAATTTATTATAATAAATTTTTAAATTTAAACAAGGAGAGATGCCACACCACCCCCTCCCCTTGTATCCACGTGCATACAGCATCCCCACCCGATCTGATTTTCTTTCTTCTTCTTCTTTTGTTTCATTTTTTATCTCATTTATTTTTATTTCTTTTTATCTTATTCTATTTAACTTCTCTTATTCCACAAATTTCATGCAGGAAACCCTAAATCGGGTACAACCACCACCCAAATGGTTCCTTATCTCATGTTGATACTCAGAAATATTGTCGCCTCCTATGCCCATGGATCACAACAAACTGAGTACCGATGAAACTTCTATTCACCTCATACCACCACTAACACTGCTTGCTTATAACCACTACTCACCTCAGACCATCATCATTACCGCTCGCTGATCGCACCACGATTCACTGCTTATTTCACTCCTACACCGCTATTTTAAACTAATTTTGTATTGTAAATTTTAAATATAATTACAAATTACACTTAATTTTTTATTCCATTATTTAATATTTATCTTTTTTAAAATGGGAAATTATAATTTTTTAATGATTTCATTGTAGGAGGAGGTGATTTGGAGGCCCTAAAGATGATCCATAAGAAAAATGGGCCAAACTATATAGAATCCCAAGGACACCTGTCCACTTTTTTTCACATTGCGCAAAATCCGTAGCCCCAAATGGGATGAAATTTTTTGAACCAATACAAAAATACATGGGATATAATTAATCTCAAGAAATAGAAGCCTAATTGTTATATCTAGTAGCCCATCCGAACCAATATGTCTAGGGAACATAATCTGACTGAATTCAAAAGTTATGTTTGGTATTTTTACAATATCTCCCAATACAGTTTTTCAATGTCCTCCAAATTTGACAGAGACACATTCAATATGTATTTAAACAACTCTAATCTTTTTTTTAGAGTCATGATATGTCCTTTTACCAACCCAAAACCGATACACAAGTGGTATCTCTAAAATTGGGTGTGCAAAACTACTTCCCATTTTGGCTATAAAAAGGCACCATGGGTACCTCATTTTCAAGTTCAACCAAGGAGTGAAGTGTTTCCAATTTGGATTTATAGAAGATTATTATACTCTTATTATAAGTTTTAGAGGCCCCTATCCTAATTGGTGGATCAAGTATTAATAAGGATATCCACCCGATATTTCTCCTCATCTCAATGTCGATCTAAACGGTGGGTGTTCGTTGTGAGGGAGCTACACAAATGTCAAGCGAGTTTCGATGCATATATTAGCTATAGGTTTGGAGTGATTTGGGTGTTAAAACAATTATTT
The DNA here is from genome assembly GCA_963277665.1 of Viscum album. Classification (NCBI taxonomy): domain Eukaryota; kingdom Viridiplantae; phylum Streptophyta; class Magnoliopsida; order Santalales; family Viscaceae; genus Viscum; species Viscum album. The sequence goes on along the minus strand of OY728153.1, from coordinate 1,541,357,008 downwards.
CCATGTATCTTACATTATTTCTTATTTGAATTCTTTTTTTTATGGATGCAATTGATTTTATCTTAATTTCTAACTGATCTGTGTGAGATTTTTTAAGTGCATGACTTGTGTTGTTCTGATTGGAAAACAGAAGAATACTTTTCATACCCACCTTCTTGAGATTTAAATATGATTTGGAATATCTTATTCAATACTTAAGTTCTGAACCCTAGAAATATGATTGTCACATCAAGGTTTGGTTCTTTAAGCATTGAAATAAAAGCATATGAATTAATCAGGATTCCAATTAATTTCAAATAAAGAATTAATCCAAACCTAAATGAATATAGAAGAAAAATGAACATGAAATGTGTGTGGTGAAATCACAATGAACCATTTTTTATACTTTTCAAAATCCACTTGGTTCTTCAACTATGAAACTCTTTAAATTAAGTTATTTTATTTAAACTTTTTTCAAAATAACCCCCCTCTTTTAGTAATTTTTATTAAAAATACACACTCTAAACCTATCAATTATCCTTGAAAAAATACCTAGGGTCTTTCCTAGACTATAAATACTATTTAAAATCATAATCAATTTGGCATTTCATGACAACACATTCACTTTCCAGTAACCACATGCTTGCCTCAAACCACTATTGTCACGCTTCTCTGTTATCGCATGTCATAACCCAACATTAGGCCTCCAATCTAATATAATTTACTATATGTCATCGTATATCAAAATTCTATCTCTAGATATCAATTTTGAACCTGCAAAAAAATCACTAAAAATCAAACGTGCAACAATCGATTTATGGGTATTCGATGAATGGATAGTCAAAATAAAAAGTCAATGATGATCATGCATAGAATGGGGGGAGAAAATCACAAAACATAAGAATTTGAAATGAACCTTAGTTATACTTGGATTGAACAAGATCCATCACCATTAGAATGATTATTGGAAATAAATATATGAACCAAGATGAAATCAATTTCTATATCATAGGAAGTTAAAACTAATATCTGAATTAAACAGTCAAACCCCAAATTAATTTGTTAGTTGATTAATTTGTGTTCATCGTGGATAAATAAAACTGGGATAAAAATCCAAAAATCAAAATTCCTACCTCAAGATTGAATCATTTTATGATGAATAATGTGTTTTCCAATGGATGAGGAGATCTTTTTCTTTCATTGCACTTTGATTCGTCTTGATCCAATTGGTTGTTGTCATCTGATCTTAGTTCTCCAATAGAAGGAATGAGAGAGATATTGGAAAATTACCCAGATTATGAGGCTAACCCTTGGTATTTTTACATGATGATATATTTATAAAGTCATATGTTTCACTAAAATGAACTAATTAACTAATTTAATAATTAATTAATTCACTTAACGCACTGCCAACGAGCGAGGGGTTTGAATGTCCCATGCCGACTCATTTCATATCATACCTAGGGAAAACAACGCATTCCGAAGTCAACAATGGCCTCATATTTTCGGTCTGAGTCTCCGTATGTGAGTTATTCAAGGTTAGGTTTATGAAATAAATTAATTAAATTTATTTATTTATCCAATGCACCCACCAATGGTTTCCTTATTCGAACATCTCGCATCAACCAACTTTAGGTAGTTCCTAGGGTAAAATTTCAATACTGATTCAACTGTGGTCTCAGATTTCTGATCTGAGACTCTATTTATAGGATATGACACTTTTTCAAGAAAACCCTGCATGTGTAATAAAAATATATTTAATATTTTTATAAAATTAATTTTGGGCTCACTGGGCCTTAGAATCATGCTCCATCTCTGTGACTAGATTCTAAAATATTCATATAAATATTTCAATGTCTTACACAAAAAAACCAAAGTTTTTGGACTACTTTCTGTATGAAGATTGTATTTGTTGTCAACAATTGTCAATGTTGGTCAAAATGATGAAGTAGATGAAGAATGACTCCAAAGTTAATGGATATTGGCTGAAATGAGGATGCCTAGAGAATTGTTATGCAATCATAGCATTGGATGCCATGCTTGGGAAATTCTCCATGAAGTTAATTTAGACTATTGATGCACTAATCCTAAGTTCAAAGAACATGTGTCGATGGTGAAAAATTGTTTACAATAATGAATAATGGTGAAGTATCATCCATATAAGGATGATTAGAGACAAATGGTGAAGTACCATCCATTTTAAGATGATTAGATAAGTTCTTTGGAATTCATGTTCCAAAAGGAAATGGTTAATGAGAATTTGAAGAAGGTCATGCAATGCTTCACGATTGCATGAGAACCATGCAAGAGATTACTTGAAGAAAAGAATCACATGATTTGCATGAAGAATTAAATGATGGAAGGTGAATTTATAAGTGTGATCATGCAAAATAAAAGAATTATGTGATTTTCATGATGACGAGAAGAGAGAAGAAGAGAAGAGTGTGCATTTGGTTTGGTTGAGAACACATCATACAAGCACTCATGTGCATAAATTAAGAACACCAAACCCATGTGAAAAAGAATAAGAGATAAGTGACCATGCATGGTATTGACATTAGAAATAGTCATGCATGATTTTAGGGTTAAGGTGATTCCAATCATATTCAGTTAAGATTTGAAAGAAAGATGACGCCGGAAGATAGGGAAATTAGAATACTTTCCTTAGTAAATATGGTGATGCTTTTCTGGTCTATATTTCACAAAGATCATAAGTTGGTTGGAGAACTTGTGATGCAATAATTATGAAGGAAAGGGGGAGAAAAGATGCAGACAATCAGTATGGTTGGTCTTGCCAAAGTAGGTGTCTAAGGTGGTGCAGTTTCCCAGTATTTGCCAAATTTTGGGGGTTCAAAATTTTGAGTTGGGATGGCATTGCGAAAATTGGATTTCTTTGAAGGGCATATCAAAATATGTAAAAGGAATGAATTTCTTGAAGATGGGATTCATGAATTTATTTTGCAAATACATGAAGAAAGTTGACAGTGTTCTTCGTGATTACGAAGAGCATCGCGAATGGTAGAGGTGAAGAGCTTCACAAGCAAGCTTTACGATGCAAAGGAAGAAAGATCATTGTGGCAGAAAAAAGTATTTTATGGAATGCTTCGTGATTATGATGAGCTTCGTGAATCTAGAAAATAGCCATGGTTCTTCACAAAACAGAGTGAATTTGAGAAGAAATTTTGGAGCTCTGTGATTTGATGATGACATGGTGATCAGAAGGTTCTATAGTAGGTGGAAAAAGCTTATAAATATTCCCCCAACCCCTAGAGAGATATAGAGAGACTTAACGAGAATTTTAGAGCTCTCTAATTGTGAAGAATAATCGCAAAGTAAGTTGTTCCGCAAAGGCTCAGTGAGCTTTGAGAAGTTGCGAGCTCTACGAAGGTAGTTTGCTTTGTGGCAGCTGAGGGTTCTACGAAGGCATCCAAGCTTTGTGTAGCAGTGAGCTCTACGAAGCAGTGAGCTCTGCAAAGCAGTGAGCTCTGTGAAGCAGTGATCCCTGCGAAGCAGTGATCTCTACGAAGTAGTGAGCTCTGTGAAGGAGCTCTGCGAAGGAGCTCTGCGAAGGAGCTCTCTGAAGGAGCTCTCCGAATGAGCTCTGTGAAGGATCTCTACAAAGGAGCTCTGCGAAGGAGCTTTTCAAACATCAGTTTTGAATAATTGGTATAAGTGAAGCAGTACTTGTGGAGACACCACTACACTATTCCATATTATAGTGTGTCCAAGAAGAATCAAGTGTGCCCACTTAGAGACTGATTATTAATCAAGGAAGAATAACTATGATGATGCTAAGTTGATCTGGACTTTTTTGATCTTATAATCACAAAGTTGAACTTGTGATTATAGAAAGAAGAAGAAAAGGGTTTAGTGCAGTTGGTGTTTCAATAAAGGAGAATGTGTGAAGAAGAACCGGTTTTAGTATAGTTTGTTTTTCACTGAATAAGTAGAAGAAGAAGAAGAGAGTGAAGCTTATAGGTTTTCTGTAGAGAAATAAGGGGGTAGTTACTTTCATGATGTTAAGCAAGTAACAAGTGAAGAGTATAAGATCAAGTAGAAGTGTGACATCCAATAGGTCTCAGTAGGTGGAGGACTTTATTGTTGTTGCAAACCCTATTCAATAGGGAGAACACTGTCTTGGGAGACAGTATAAAGAACCATCTAAAGGCTGCAAGTTGGACTAGGCTATCACCAGTCCAGGGAAGAGGATTATTTCCAACCCCCTCTAAAGTGTAGGGACTTACACTGTCTAGAGGATCAGTTTCCTAGCCACTCCACTATAAACAAATATTACATTATAGTAGAGAATCCATGCACTGGTCATTATCATGCATAAAAAGGATGTAGCTGCTCTTATTGAGTGGTGAACCATGTAAAAATATTGTGTGCATATTTTTACTGCTTTCTATTATTGCATGCGATGTGAAAAATGGAATAAGAGAATCAAGATTCTAATAGGTCAAGAGTTAAAGGGATAAAAAGTTGGAATTGGTTTAAAAACTCCCCAACACTGATTCACCCCCCCCCCCCCCTCTTAGTGTTAGGTATATCCCAAACTGATCCTCTCACAAAGTATCTATATTATTACCTTCTTCAAAGATTTTCATTCCCAAAAAGTACAACTAAGGAGAAAGGTGGGGATACTAAGCATGCATCTAGATTTTCCATACATCTTCCCTATACCAGGATATATAGCCAAAGAAGAAGTGTGAAAATCTCTCATCACCTCCTATCGTAACGTGTTCAGAATCACTATTCTCCCCTAAAAAATGATTATGTGATTCTGTTATTCAAAAAACAATAGGTTGAAACTCTTAAAGATAACTATTCATGTAAGACCTTATGATCGATGTCCCCCAAAAGGTATTGCTTTCATATCCTAAAGGATAAGACTACTTCTACCAGCTCTAGGTAGTGAATCACATTGTTATTTTCATGGGGTCTCAACTACTTCAACCCGTATGCGATAACTATATGTCACTGCATCAAGTTTGACACTAAGTACACAAGGGTACCAATGAAAAAGGTAGGTGAGTAGATTCATCCAACCATATGAATCTAGACATAGAAAGTACGTGTCATACCCCACATGTCTTCACCTATCTTGGAAGGAGAGTAACCCCAAACCATAAACTTTGCCACACCCACTAGATTCATCCCAAGAAAAAGGAGTCAAGAAGAAAAAATCCACTAGAAATTTCATGACCTGCTCTGATACTCCATCACACAACCTCACCCTGAACGCACAAGTATAAGGAACTCGTTTGCCAAACCTTGACATTGTCCACAATGGGAAGCACTGACTAGCCAACATGGTTTTGGTCATGTCACAAAAATGTTTCTTGGTGGGGAAAGCAACCATCTTTCTCATGAGTACAAAGCTAGTTCAAATTGTGTCATTTCCTACCTGAGCATCTTGCATAAAAACTGATTCCAAGAATGTGAGGGTAATAGAGAACAACAAAGGGATGCTCAAACGCTCAATTGGGTCTTACCGGGACCTCTGTTTGTAAACATTAACACATCACCCGACCCTAAACACACAAGTCAGAGGGAATCATCCACCACACCTCAATACTATCTGCTATGGGTGGACCTGACTAAACCTCACAGTTTTTCTCACATCTCAAAAATGTGTCTCGGTGGAGGAAGGACCCCATCTTCTTTATGTATTCGAAGAAATGTCAAACAACACTGACAAAGGGTTACACTAATGACCCATGTCACCCTAGTTAAACCTCGAGCAAGGAGCAAAAAAAAAGAGTACTATACAATAGTGTCTACAAATTTCAACTTCATAATATAGAAAGGACACAGAGCATACCACTAATCATCTCATATGTTTCGGGGTCATAAGCCTCCAAATCCTACAGCTATCCATGACCTTAACTTTCAGTTCCCTAAACCTAACATCGGCCACCAGGGGTGGTGGTTGAAGGATCTCATAGCACACTCCTCCACCTATAGCTCCTCCTGCTTCTCTTCTAGCTCCAACTCCCTGGGGACCTCCTAGTCCAGGCCTGGGAAATCCCTGATCATGGTGTCGCCTTTTCCATAGTGGTCCATCAACTATTTGTATGTGTTAGTCAGCACTTCTGATTGGTCAGTCTCATGCCATGTGACCTTTACCATCCCAAGTAAATAATTGAACCTTTGAAGGTTGCCTCTGACCACATTCTTGAGTCTGATCATAGAAAGGTCTCTTTTGCTAAGATCCTAGCACCTAGCATCTGCTAGATACTGTAGACAACTCAACTCTGTGATGCCCACCGCCATCTCCAACTATCTACATGTCCCTCTAACAGAAAGCACTTTTTCACTAGTGCTCACTCCAGCACCCCTATATAGGTGAGAAAGCACAAGGGCACCATGCTGGCTCAGATATCTCTGCAGAGTCCCTTCTCAAACATTTGTGCTTGGAAGTAGTTGTCTCGGATCATGTCAAGGGAGTAATGCATAAGGTCTGTGAACCTCTCCGAGTACTCAGCCACCACCATCCCTCCCTACTTTATCTCCCGAAGCTCCTAGATCCACACTAAGTGTAAGAAGGAGGGGTATCACTCCTCATGGAATAGCTGCTATAATTCAAGATATGAGAGTGTTGACTCATCGTGCATCTGTGTAACAAGGATCCACAAATTCCCATCTACTTCATGGAAGAGGTTAGCTACCATTACAACTACCTGGTCTTTTGGGGTCCGAAAAATCCTGAATATATGGACCACCGACTCTAACCAAACCTCTACTACCTAAGGATCCGGCTCGTCCTAGAACCTTAGCGATCACTAATACTGGAACTCATAGAGCACACTAAGCTTGTGCACATCCTCATATTTCTCTACTGGGTTGATCTTCTTCTTAACAGGGGAGGTGTTACTACCTACCCACCTGGAAGAAGGTGGCCATGGTATGAACCCTAAACGGAGGCCTCTTCACTCGTAGGATCATCGTCACAAACCGAAGCTGGTATCCTGGCTGGATATTGTTGCGGAGGCATCCTGAATGTTATCAAGGAGTACAACAATCAAATGAGAATATATATATATATATATATCAACAATAATGGGAAGCTAACTCAAGAAGGAAAGTCAAAGACTCAATCATATATGATGCACGTACCATTTATCCCTGTAAAGAATGTCTCAGCATGCCGAGTCAGCAAGCAGGTAGTCAAGATCTTGGTAAATGGATACATTGGCCACTCCACCATCACTGGACTCTCTAGCCTGAGAACCTCACTAAAGATGATTTGAAATGGTTTCCTTAAAACCCAACCAAATCCCTTTTTAGAGAAAATTCAAACAATGTCCCAAGAATCAAAACATCCTTAATACCAATCAGTCATAAGCCGAACCAAGCCAGGGCTTGATCCATAAATAACCCAAGCCCGCCTCCATAGGCTAGGGGCTGGCGACCAACGCCAAAGGAATAACTAACTTGAGGAGGTCTTTTCCTAAATACTTGTATACACACACGCAGATAATTCATTGGAAAAGTACATTGGGAAAGAATGTAACACTAATATAAAGTAAACTAAGCATGCATAGACCACTAGACAATAAAAAAGTATGGTAGTGTAAACTGAAAGTAAAAGGGAAAAATATAATCCCAACCAGCAATATGTCCCTACGTAATAGAAAACTGGAAAAGTAAATAGCTGAAAGAGAGACCAACTCTTGAATCCCAAGGTTCATCCATCGTATGTAGTCCAAGCACCCAATTTCCCTAATCTTCTATGTAGTCATGATCAACCTATCTTTCGTAGGAATAAGACACGATACGTGTGGGAAAACCCATGCAGAAGTGAGTATAAACATACCCATTAGGATTCCCTGAAAGATGAAGGGGGGTAGTAAAAGATAAAATATGAGAGGAAGATATAATATAGCATAAGGTATAGTGAAAGGGTATATCTCAACCCAAAAGAGATTGAAGGTAACCTCTTCCAAACACAAGAGGCTCAACACGACGAGTAAATGAACTACTCATTGAGTCTTCACCACCAATAGTAGGAGAGTAGACTCATCAAACCATGAGAGGATAAATGTTAAAATCACATGGCATACCCCACACATCTTCACCTTTCCTGGAAGGAGAGTGTCCAAATCCAAGGTGTGGATACAGAAGAAGGATAAATGTGTGTGTGTGTGTGTGCGCGCGCGCGCTTAGTGAAAGAATCCCAAACAAGCAAGTAAGGGGATCTATATCTCACTACTCTACCTAAGAAGAAGAGTAGCCAACAGTTCCAAAAGAAGTCCATCAACGATGCCTAGTATCTCACGCGTATGCCCAGAAGTAACTATACAAGTCTAACCATGCCTCATCACTATATCGCACATCTGAATGGTCACAAACTCAAAGTAGAAGACCCACACCCTAGTACTTCATGGGGGAGTTTCTACTCTAAATTTCACTGAGGAAATCCACTTCCCAGTCCTTCTAGAGGTTACCACTTGGGAAAATTCATCAAGAAACTTTGCTACCCATCCCAACATGAGGGTATCGCTCAGAGCATTGACAAACTCTACTGCCCAAATCTACTATAGGGTAACTTGGAAAGATCGTCGGGGAATTCCACTACTCATCCCTACTGGAGGGTATCGCCCAGGACATCGGGGAACTCCCCTGCCCAGCCCTGCTAGAGGGTACTCCTTGGAACATCGAGGAACTCCACTGCTCAGCCCTGCTGGATGGTACCGCCCGGGACATCATGGAACTCCACTACCCAGTCTTGGTGGAGGGTAACTCAGAATGATCATCGGGGAACTCCACCACCCGGCCCTACTGGAGGGTAACTTGGAAAGATCATCGGGGAACTCCACCCCCCATCCCTGCTGGAGGGTAACTCAGAAAGATCATCAGGGAACTCCACTGCCAAGTCCTGCTAGTGGTTACTACAAGGAAAGGTCTCTAGTGATCCCTCCTTCCATTGTTGAGAATTTCCTAGCCAAGAACTATGCCCAGAAAATTTCAGATCATATCTTGAAATCCACAACTGAGAGCACTATTGTGTTCTACGTAGAAAAATACTTAATATATGATACTCGTGGGCCAAAATCCGAGTCCAAATGAATGAGATAAGGGAAGTTGAAGATTTATAAAAGAGAATCTAGCACGTAAGGGACCCAGATGGTGTGTGTTCCCAATCTACTACCAGACCGTGTCCTTACCAGCACACGGATTGCTGGCTATGTAGTACTACACAACCTGTAAGGGTACTACATGATGTGTCTTGGCCAAAATCAAGACAGACACACAAGTCTCAACATCGTTCTGAGGGAAAAAACGTAAGTTCACTGATATTCCCCTACAAAAGGCCCCATATGGGTGAAAAGATCACATCATTGTGATCCTCATGAAAAAACACTCAAGATAGGCTATTCACTTTCCTCAATTGGACACCCGGTGAAAAAGTTCCATTTTACTACATCATGCTAGAATGGTTCTTCATGGGCTTGAGCCACGGGTCTAGATTAAATACATGATATTGGTCTCAAAAAAAATTCTTCGAAAACAGGTTCACAATGTTGTTGACAGTTCGTCAAATAAACATCGTACAGAGGAGATATGTCAGATAAAATATCTCATAGCAATAATAATAAGAAGTTTTTATTATTATTAGTCATTTTACGCACCTGATCCATGACTTCGAATTAAGTATCCAACATTGGTCTTGAAATGACCGTCTCAAGGTCAGGGTAATGGTTCCACTGATGGCGCATCAACCAGACATCATATTTGAGTTATGACTAATAAACAATTTTTTTAAGAAAAATATAATAATAATAATTATTATTATTATTATTATAAATGTATTATTATAAATTGTAAAAGGTAAAGGAGGAGCTAGGCCACGCCACCCCCACCCCATCCGATTTTCTTTCTTATTTTCCTTGTTTCATTTTTTTATCTCATTTATTTTTATTTCTTTTTTTCTTCTTCTATCTAACTTCTCTTCTTCAATGAATTTCATGCAGGAAACCCTAAATGGGGTATATCCACCACCCGAACGGTTCCTTATCTCACGATGATACCCGAAAACAGTGTCGCCTCCTATTTCTGCGCATCATAGCGACTTAAGGATCGACGAACCTACTGTTCACCTCATACCGCCACCGCACCTGGCTTCCAATCCGGTCTCATTCACCATTTGTCGTCGTATATCATGATTTTATCACCAGATCTCAATTCTGAACCCGTGGAAACAAATTTTTTCACTAAAAATTGAACGTACGACAATCCATTTCTGGGTATTCGATGAACGGCCAGTCAAAATAAAAAGTAGATGATGATCGCGCATAGAAAGGGGGAGAAAACCACAAAATATAATAATTTGAAATGAACCCCACCTATGTTTGGATTGGACAATATCCATCCCCATTAGAATGAAGATTGGAAATAAATAAATTAACCAAGACAGAATCAATTCATATACTGTAGGAAGATAAATCAAATATCTGAATTAAACAGTCAAACTGTGAATTAATTTTTTAGATGATTAATTTGTGTTCGTCATGGATAAATCAAACAGGGATAAGAATCCACAAACCAAAATTCATACCTCAAGATTGAATCGTTTTCTAATGAAGACAGTGCTTGCCAACGGAGGAGGATATATGTTGCGTTCGTCGTGCTTCGATTCATCTTGATCTGATTGTTTGTTGTCATCTGATCTCGATTCACCAACGGAAGGAATAAAAGATCCGTTGGAAAATTCCCAGGATTATGAGGGAGCTCCATGTGCTTCTCAACAGGTGCATGTGTTGTTTCCTCATCCTCCTCTAAAGCATGAAAATGATTGACCAAATATGAACATTCAAAGAAGTGGGAATTAGTACTCGATTTATATTAAATAAAATCAAATGAAATAGAGTTTGATATAAGATCAACTCCTTTTTTTGTTCTGGTTCAATCTAGTTCTCATTGATGTGTTCCTCTTGGAGTTGGATGGTGGTGAGTGAAGGTAGGTAGTCAGACTCCTCCATCTTTTCTTAAAATTCCACCCCTTGGGTGGTGTATTCTTGCATGGATATAAATAGGTAGTTAGGTGCTGATTCCTTAATCATGTAAATGTGAAGATCTCATTGCATTTCATCTTCTTCCTTGTTACTCAAAAACTGTTCTAAATCTTTTCCCATATTCCTATTAGCATGTGAGTCTTCATCTTCACTGTTTAGATCTTCATGTTATTCTTGAATATGGTTCCTCTAATGGTTGGGATATTGATATTCCTTAAGTTTGGCCTCAACTTCTTGAATGTTTTTAGTGAAATTTGGGGAAAACTAGTGGCACTTCCTTCTTGGCCTCCACTCTTTGAATATCAGCTTTGGATTGATTGTGCATGATCATTAGTTCTAGAAGTGAGATGCTTGTGTCATGAACATTCACCATTTGTTTGGATAGATCAAGTATTTCCTCAAGCCTTCTATGTAAGCGGTCTTCTTCAGCATTTTGAACTACAGGTTCTTTCACTTGTGAGTAATTATTCTATGAATTGAAAAAATAATCATTTGAAAATAACATGGGTAGATTAAAGACACAATTCAAAATTAAAACAGAATGCATGTGTTATTTAAAAAGTAAAAGAAAATTTCATAAGAAATAAAACTAACAAAAGAAAAATAAAAAATAAAAGGAAGAAGAAGGAAGCAGCTCTCGGTCTCCAACATGAGTCTCTCCTCCATGAGTGTCAACCCATTGAAGTAGTGGGAAATCCTCTCCCTTTATAGGCAGTAGGGATCCTCTCTGCAAATCTTCAAATCTTTATTTATGATCTCCCCCAAGACCCACTTCTTTTGAAATGGGAAACACTCGAGGATATTGGGTGTATCATTATTTGGTGTGGAATAAATCCACACAATTTTGTGGTGTGGATCATGTGGCCTCCTCCTTTGCATGGCAAGGGATGGTTCTATGTGGTAGTCCCATGTGGCAAGAGTGGCAGCGGATTCGTACATGTAGTAATGGCAATTTCAAGGAAGTGGAAGCATCTCCTTCATCCATCCTTTAGACTGGGTAAATGAAGCTTAAAATGAGGCTTCATAGTGATCTTTAGGCGACTTGGAGGTGATCCCTGGTGGTTCTGGGTGATGGTAGTGGTAGATGGATCGATCTCGAGCTTCATCAAGGCCATTAATGGTTTTTTCATCAAGGAGCAGTGATGACCAGTGAGTGAAAAGTAAAGGAGGGAAGCATAGTCAAGTGGGGATATGTATCTGAGGGCGACTGGGCAGTCTCGAGGTGGAATGGTGATGTATTTGTAATATTTGAACAATAATCAGGATTTAAGGTGTCCCTCGTTGAAATGGTGGGTGAATGTGTGGTTCCTTAAATAACAAGTCGTGGCTCTCCCAAAGCAATGAAGTTGCATGGGGGGCAGAGGACCCCCGCCCTTCTTCATGCATTGCCCCATGCCGATGAGGCCTTCTTCTCACTTCCATAGGGATATTCACCCTACATCGATGCTCTAGGGATTCATCCTAGCTATGAACTCCCATGGATTTCACCACCGTGAGCCCTGTATGGGCCTCATCCCCTATGCAGTCTGCCTCTCAAGCTGGCCCTCCTGTGGGCTTGTATAGCTAGGTGGACCCTTATGGGATATCTATGTGGTGTGCAGACCCTAGTTGATGGGCTGGCTCAAGATGGCATATTTTTTTAGTAAAGAAAACCTGAAAGGGTTGAAAAAATTTAACACTAAACAAGATATTCATCAAACATTTATATGTAACATTCAAATCTAAAATTATCATTCATTTATTCATTTAAAACCATTTTAATTCCAAATTTCAAATTTCCCTTCATTTAATTAAAACATTGAAAATCATGGGTATTAATTTCAAAAAACCATTTAAAAACATTGAAAATAGATTAAAAAAATATGCATGAAATTTGTGTGTGTCAGAGCTTCCATTGGTGAGCGACGACCAGATCGGGATTGAGGATCAATGTGTAAACGGGATGTGTAGATCTCGCCAATGATAGTGATGTGTGAATGTTCTTCTCCAATGATCGATCCAAATTGATCTAGTATATTTTTTTATTTGGATTATTTCCCATTTTATTATTATTATGAAGAATGTGAATCAATAAACCAATGGATTGTTTCGTGGATCATGTGTATTATGGGGACGAGTTAGATTTATCTGCGAATTAAGGATTTATTTATGATTATTTTATTATCTTTTTGTTCATAATTATAATGAAAATGAATTTTAGGCCAACATGAACATTGGATGCGGTTTATTCCACATGTTTGTGGTTGTGCATTTCATCCTCAGTTTCTTCATTCATTGCAGGAAAATATCTTAGCGTGCGGTTCAAAAAATATTTTATAAATGATTTCTGTGCACCTGTTTCTTGGAACAAATGATTTTTATCATATATCTAGGTTTATATCTATGATGGGATCAAGCTAAGATTATGGTGATGATGGATCAAGACCAGATCGAGCATATACGGGTGTAGTTCTTGGACATACGGCGATGGAGAACCTCCGGGGCGATTCCTAAGTGACCGAGATAGCCAAAAACCGGATTTCTGGTGATGAAGGGATACTTTTCACTCAAATAAATGACTTTTAACATGATTCATGGACATATTGAAAGATACAGGAATGGTAGATGTCATGTGAAATGGATCCATGAGTTCTAGAAATTCCCTAAGAACCCGACATGTAATCTGGTATTACACGAAGTGTAGGACCCCTGGTGCAGCACTAGGGTTTCTGCAAGAAGTTAAGTATCACACAAAATGTGTCCCCTATCACATGATATGTGACCCTTTCCTAGAAATTGGGTGTGTACTCATGGAGGTACATATGCTTGGGCACGTCCAGCCAGACATGGACACAACCATCCATACATGGACACAGCCAAGAGTATGTGGGCTCGGACATGTTGTGTACTCTGACATAGAAATGGACACAGACATGGGAATGGTCTGTGATACATGGGAAGGATTTTGTGTATAAGGTACATGCTATGTGCTGACATTATAGGCCATGTAATCCTTAAAATATGTCTTAGATCCATTATCCTCTTCAGCTTGGACAAATTTTGATTGAGAGCATTCCCATGATCCATTCCCTAAGGGTTATTATAAAATCACATCCTACACATAGGATGATGATCCCTTAGAGGGAATCCTTAGAAATATTTATTGGAATCCTTCCTTGAGTCCTAGATTTAGATCCTCTATCATCATCTTTCCCTAGGTGGAGTTCTTGGTATCTTCATGACCATCACTATGCGAGAATCAATCCTCTACTTAGTGGGTTATTCTAGATTGAGTTGTTAGCATACCCCATGGCCTTGGGTGTGATCCTCGTCTATTTATTGTTCTATTTAAACTTCCATCATATATAGATTATGGTGAGACTCAATGAGCAGTACATCTCGAACGGATGTCATCAGTGCTATCAGAATTGTGGGTCGTGTTCTCCTAGATGAGTGTTATGTGGAACCTTTAAGAATGATTCCTTGACCGACATTACAGTTGTGACTTTAACTTGAGACTGTGTTTCTTTGTTGATTATATCTAGATATTATTTTTATATGTGTTGTATACATATACCTATGTTGATTTAACTATCAATTTTGTAATTATATGCTTAGTGATTTTGAGGTGTCCTACTAGGTATTGTTATACTGACCCCTGTATAGGCTTTTCCCACATGTGTCGTGTCTTATGAAGATGATAAACCTTTTGAAGGAGTCCTCAAGGGACTGATAATATGATATACTTAGTGATCCAGACCGACTGAGGTGTATTTTTGCAGTTACCTTGATAGTATTTCCCTTCTATACTTTCGGGTTGGACTTGTTATCGTACTCTTTATGGTGGTATTGTATTTGGACCTTTTTATTTTCAATACTTTTTTCCATACTTTTATAGAGGGATTTAGATGTATGCATGTGTGTTTTATCATTTTTTTACATTTCAGCATTGTATGGGCTTGGAGATGGGTTCATGTGTACAGTTCCATTAGGATATGGACTCCCATGTGAGGGATATGCCTACTCGGAATTAGTCACCAGCCCCTGTCATATTGGAGGCGGGCTTGGGGTAGTCATTATATGGACCCTGTTGTGAAGGGTCAAAACAATTGGTTCACACAAAGATTTATATATTGAATCCTCCTTCTATATCCATCTCATGAATAAGAAACGAAAGAGAAATTTATTCAAGACCAAAGAATGAGTGATCAATAACAAACAATGCAATATATTTGATTCTCCATGCTAGCACCTAGAGATCAAGTTTTGTTGTTTAGAGATAATTGGAGTACATGTGGATCACTAATAGAGGTATTCTATCCTTAGATCCTCACAAGGTAATGAAGGAAATACGAAAGGGTCTTTTTGGATGATCAACATTCATCAACGAAGAAAGAAACCTAAGAAGAGGTAATTGCTTTCTTACAATCTAAATAAATTTATTATAAACTTAACATGCAAGGTCCTCTATTAGGGTTCTGGGAAATTGAAATGAAAAGAGATTTTGATTATCACATATCCCACCATGCCCTTATGTTATGCCCTGAACCAACATCATGTTCATGGATTAACATGATAATGAGGGACCTTATATGGAATAGACTGAAGTGATCTCTCTTAGATCGATGATAGATTTCTTCTCTTTCCATCGATATATATCAAAAAGGATATCCATCTTAGAGTAATCCCCTAGTATTTCTTATAGAAGGTCGGACTCTTACCTCTGTACACTACCCTCACCCATCAACAGGTGGGAAGATGAGAGGATGGTATTCCCCTTTGGGTATAGGGCCCAAGATGGTTCACATTGGACCAAAGATGGTTCATGTTGATAATACCATCCATGGGACAAGGATACCCACAAAAGGTATCTTTAGTGCATAATTTACATCCAATTTTAATTGAATTATCTCTTAAAAAAGGCTTAACCTTCTATGTATTATTTCTCACACTGAGTAAGACCCACACGGTCTTAGATATCTAATTTATTTGTTCCATTAGCACCACCAAAATGCCTCCAATTCAGGCCAACTCTCCAGGTGTAATTCCAAATCAATCATACCCTTGTTAATAATCCTATTATGATGATTTATTAAAGATTCACATTAAGGATGCCCCACATAAGTAATCCCTACTTCATTCTTTGTTTTTGTATCTTTCATAGAACAGATGTCCATGTAGTAGGATTCTAAACTATGTGGCCATCATCCTCGTCACATGACATTAAAATACACGAATTTTTCCTCATCACATGACCCTAAACTGTATTGCATGAATTATGTGGGTTTTGATACATGTTCTTATATGATATGTAGGACACCACTTCAGGTACAATATCACATCTATAATATCTCATTCTTTCTTAGACAACTATAAAACTCAAAAGTTCCCAATTATATAGCTTTAAATCGTAACACCTTCAAATTGACAATTTCCTGGTAAAGAAGTAAATACAGAGAACCAGTTATACATGCAGATGATCACATCAATAAAATGGGGTAATCATTATTTTCCCAAGAATTTAGTAAGGATTCCCGAATATTAATTTAATCTATAAGAGATTCTCAGGGTATACAATAATCCCCCCAATGGTGCGATGAGCCTGGCCTCTCATCTTATCAACCAATGTGAATTTCTAAGTGTCATTGGACAGAAAACCCCAGTGAACATTAATCTTTGGAAAGAATCTCTATAGAAAAATTTCATGTCATAGATGCAGGAGTCATTGGGTGTTTCCAATTCTATAAATAAACCCCATCAAAAACTGATTGAAATAAGAAAGTTAATCCCATCACGATGATTACGAAACCACACTCGCCCTCCCATAATAAAGCCTTTAGCCACCCCATTTTGGTTGAAATAGTAATTTAATCCCATTCACTCTTATTGGTATTATAAATTCCATTAAATGGGTTTGTAATTGTGGTTTCCTTGTAAGGATTAAAATTTTTCATTGAGTTTTCCTATATATGTGAGTTTTATAGCTTATTCTATACCATTTCCTTTAAACACTATTGTCTCAATGTGTTGATCACTTTATTTGGGCATATGTAGAAGTAGAAATGGAAACCTTGGGTTCCAATTGTATTAAACCATATTGACAGTAGCTTTTGAGTTGATATAATGGTCTTTCCTTGGACTAAAGCACCAGGGGTGTTATCATATTAAAAAGTTACACTTCCTTGTACCCCAACCCAATATTAGAATGATAATCACCCATTAACACTTAAATCTAAATGAGATACAAGTCAACCAACCAAACTTAACCCATTATTAAGAGTGTTCTTCTGTTACGATGTGGTGTTCAGGATTATAATTTTGGAATAAGTGATTCACCATATAAAACCTAATAGTTTAATATTTACCAAACCCTAACACTTGAAAATTACCAATTTCATTATAAAGGTTTATTATGTTTTATGAAAAAAATATTTTCAGAGTGTATATTTTTAGGAAATGCTTCTGAAATTAGTTTTCTATCCTTCTTCTTTCTTATATTAAATGTTTATACAAATATTTTTTCTATGGAATACACATTTCCTCTTTTGAAAATTTGTTTCTTAAATAAAAATTTGTTTATATAAAGTGTTGTTTTTAAATCCTTAAGTATGGGATGGATCATAAAGTAAAACCTTAAACTTATATAGTTGTATTGGATAACACCGAACAACTTATGTCCCTATTGGTAGGTTATTACTTACCTACATTAACACTAGAATGACTATTAGTGAGCATGTTTTAGTATCATGTTTGGTTTATGTACACATTTTCATATTTATTATAAATAATTAATAGTTTTTTTATTTTTCCACTTCCTAGTATGTCCTAGAGTATGACTATTTCATACCCATTTCCATTGAAATGACTCTAGTATGTTTGATCACTAAATTATTGTATCATATTTCTTATAATAGTATGATTTCTTATATGTTGTGCCATATCCTTGGAAGAGTTTAATATTTCTACTATTCTTATAATTGAGGTTACTTCTTTCATGTATATATTATCTATTAGTTGGGTATATGGTGTGTGGATATGTTTTATTATATCAAGCATATTTTTTCTTTATTTTAATGAGCATGTTGGTTGATAGAATTTATGATGTTGTTTTGATCATATTTACTACTTATTGTATAGCATGGTTGTTGATTTGATAATTAGCATATGTATTAATTGGATATTGTATATTATTTTTATATATTTTTTATAGGTAATTTAAAAGGATCTTTCACCATAGGGAACCCCTCCTATGCCTATAGTGAAGGTGAGAGTGATCCATGAAACCCGCCTCTAATAAGCCATGGGTTGACAACTAGAAATGAGAGTATAAAACATAAAACAAGTGTAATTACCCTCTTAAATCCTAGAAACATAATAAAAGAACTACCAATAAACACTATAATATCAAATAAAATCAACAACCCATTAAAATTGAACAATTAATGCAATGCCATACAAACAAAAATTCTCCAAAATAAATTTTCAAAAAACTCTCAAGGTAGAAACTTCAACCAAAAATCCAAGCTAGTAATGTCCAACTCAATCTCCAAATACCTCTTGTAAACCTAAAAAAATATATTTTTATATAGGGTTGAGTATAAATTTATTCTCAGCATGATCGAACTCAAGACCTCTCATCCAAATGTGAAAAAAGAATACTAATGTCACAACAACCAAATAAGAGAACCAACACACACCTAACCTTGTCAGCTATCACCCAACATCATCATGGTCCACTCACCCAATATCACATCCAAGAAGAGAAACATGAAATAAAAAAGAATATATATATATTTATTTATATATATATATATATATCAATAAGGCACTCCAAAAACACTTACCCTTTGGTTTTTCACTCTCACACCTCAATGTTAAATGTCCTGATGCTCTCAATACCTTTTATATTCATGTCATAACACTTTACATCTCATATTAGAATCATGTAACATTTTATAATCACATCATAATCATCACATATATACCACCATATACCATATCCCAATAGAATATCATATTTACATTACATTAGGGTATCATGAGCATGAAGGGAGTCAACATCATTCCCTCCTCTTACCATGTATGACCCCCTCCATATATCATCATCTCAATCACATAACCAAGTAAGCCAGCATATCACATACAACAGCTTTAATCCGTTATATCTCATATTCATATACCTAAAGTGATCCATCATAGCCCATACTACACCTGTAAGGGGGAGTTGGGAATAAGGAGTAGTTACCCATTCATTCCCTTTCCAATATAGATGTTGTGGAAAACATCTGAAAAAAAAATTTATGTTTTGGTAAGGTTATCTAACTTGGGTGGGTTATTATGAATTCACAAGGAAAATAAAATTAAAATATATCCACACATAAGCCTATCCTAAGGGGATCACCCAAAAACAACATTTCTATACCCATCACCACTACTATATAACCATTGATACATACTAACAACCGTTGTAATTATAATAACAAAAACCTACCCCACTATCCAATACAAAAAAACCACTGTAACACAACATCATTTTCACATTTAACTGCATCATTTATCAATTTATAGGCTTACTATTTTACCATACATATTTCATTTAGTATGTTATTCATTTCAATCATTAACAATTAAATCATAATCTCTCTCAACTACATCCTACACCCATTACCATGTTTTTTATTACCAATCACATTTACATACCATGGAATATATAAAACACAAACCCACATTACACAAACAACCATTTCTTCAACCTATAAACATCTCTTTCCAAAAACCACCACAATACTTCATTCCCATGTAACATCCCATACATCTCTTTCAACATCAAGGACCACATCCCCACATGCCAAATATGGAAACCAATCACATAAACCACTCTTGAACATGTGAAAACACCCAAAACCAACCATAAAAATCCACCACCATGACCATGCGAATCAAAAAAAATATACCAGAAACATATAATAGTCAATTTCAATAACAAGAACTTCCACATTCTCTTTCTTAAATCATATTTTCACATAGATTCAACATCTCTTTCACACAAGAAACATTAATTTTAGATACCATGCAACCAATTTATTACCTTATTGATGTGATTATATTTTTATGAAGGTTGATTCCAATAATTAAACCATAATAACGGCACATAAAACATAAAAACAATAATAATTATTATTAGAAATCATAAACAATCATCAATTATAAGAAAAATAAATCAATTATGTATGCACATTTGAATCACTCCATTACCACCAATTTCATTTTTTCATGATTTAATATCTTAATTAGTTTAATACTTACAATCCACATAAATAAATAAAATCATGTTACTTATACAATATTAACAAAATAAATGAGAGTTCTTGAATCGTCAACCTTAATTGAAGCTTCTTAACCACTATATAAGAATACGGTGAGGAAGACGATCAAAAAAATAAGATCTATTATACCTATATCTCTCTCTATATTGGTTTTTTCATTATCACAAATACTTTCCTATGTTTTTAACATTTTTATTTAATTAAAGTTTTACCGTTTTCATTGAACACCATGTGATGGACTCCATGATTTATTGAAGATCATTTAAAATATTTTTGAAGTTTTTGTTTCATACATTTTCATACTTAAAGTACATGGAATCATCTTTGAAGAATATTAGAGGGACTTAGAAGGAAATGGTGGAGGCTCAACTTGGTTTTAAAGAAGTACAGATAGTACCAGCTACCCAGTATAGGGCACCGACTAGCCGATTCTCTATGTCCAGAGGCATTTTATTCCCAGAAGACCGACTAATCGGTTGGTGGATTCCCCCATCCTACCGATGGTGAAGGAAATAGAAAGGTCTTCCATTAGTATCCCCCCAACTAGTTGTTGGAGGTTTACCAACTAGATAATGCTAGTTCTATATTTGAGGAAGTCTGTAGGTAGGCCACCGGTTACCCGGTGGTGTCTACCGGATAACCGGTGGGGTCAAGCTAGTCTGCCCAAGCCTTTATTAATTAAGGTCAAAAAGACTATATTGATGGTATACCATGGATTCATGACTTCTGTTGAATTATATAAGGTTTCTACACCTCTTGGAGTCTATAAAAGGACTCCCTTATACCCTTGGAATAGAATGCTTTCTCTCAATGATGCTCTCAAGATTGATCCAACGTTGAATCTATAGCTTTATAAAAAACCTCTCCAATATCCAATTTCATATTATAAATATCTCAAGGATCTAAAATTTCCTCTTAAATATCTCAACCCAATTTGTAATCTTACTTAAAGATATTTTTGAGTGACTTGTAATGGGGGTTCATAATACAAACCTCTATCTTATAAACCACCTTTCTCCAGTGGGTTCTCACTACACAAAAGTGAGGGATGGGTTCCTTGGTTACCTATAAAGCTAAAGTTTGTTCTTAAAAACCAAAATTGGGAGGGATAGGTTTCTTGATCCCCACCTTGATCCATGTATTATTAATTATATATACCTCTCGAGTCAAGGAGTGGAGATATAGGGGATCACATTGAGCTTTAGTCAAACTCATTATCAATTGTGTTTTTCCTCTATTTAATTTAATGCATTGCATAATTTATTATTGATTAACATACTTTTATGAATTCAATTTGATCATTTACGCATATAATTTACTTTGATATTACCTTTAAAAATACAATAAAATTTATGAACTATATCTTAATCAATTTATTTCTTTATTCATTCTTAATCATTTAGATTTGAATTTATATTTATCAATTGATTTAAATTTTTAAAAGGGAAATTCACCCCCACCCCTATTTCCATATTTTCTCAGACCAAAAATTAGTATCAAATGGTGTGTTTTTATCAATTTTTTCCTTGATTTCAAAAAAAAAAATCAATTTTTTTTTTCAAATCATTAATCAATTTCAAAGATTAATTTATTTTTTATGGAATCTAATTCTTATTTACATGATCCAATTTTTGATATCATTAATTATTCCTATTTCAAGAATCAATGGACCAATTTTCTTGGTAGTATTAGTTACCCAGTATAGAAAATGGTAATGCATGAGTATGTTCCAACTAAAGAATATGAAGAAAAATAGACTTCCAATGATGTTAAGAATTTTGAACTTAATAGAAAATATATGAATACCTTATATTGTGGTCTTGATAGAAACGATTTTAATAATGTTTCTATATGAAAAAAGACTATAAAATTTGAAAAGTATTAGAATCTGTACATGGAGACCCGAATAAATTAAAGGAAACTTGATTGGATATGAATCGTCAAGATTTTGAAAGTTTCTCCATCCATCCTAATGAATCTATTACAAGCATTTTTATGAGATTTACAGAAATTTTAAATGGTATAATGTCTCTGAATGATTATTTATATTCATAAATGCTCATAAATAAAATCCTATGGGTTTTACCTAGCTTATAATCACCTAAAGTCACGTACATTCAAGAAGGAAATGATATGAAAAAGATGGTGGTTTAGGAACTCTTCGTCTCCCTTATGAAATACAAAATAATGATGAAATGCAAAAAATAAAAGTAGGACAATAAATTCAAATAAGTCTATAAAATAATCACCTTTAAATCTACCAATGATGAACCATTTGAAGGTGAAGTTCTAGATTATGATAAACTTTCTAGGAACATGAAAATTTACTCCAAACGAATAAATTCCACAACCAATCCAAGAAGGTAATTAAAAATGTGGAATAGAAAGTGAAATGATATGAATGTAAAAAAGAAAAGTCATATAAAACTATAGTGTAAGTGATGAACCTATGGATTCAATTACCTCATCCACCTCAAGTGGCTCAATCCCTAAGTTATATATATCACGGTTTGATGTAGACATTGAGGTTTTTACCTGATAAAACACTATTTTATTGAATATTTAATTGATAATAAATGATATAATTTCTTCAAATTGTGTTAAATATGTTTATTTATAAAATATTTGGGATTTGATCATTCATTTGAAAATTTGGTGAAAATTCCAGTTTTACCCTTAATAGTGCACTGTAGTATTTCGAATATAAATATTTTTATATTTATTATTTGAATTTTAAATTTTGTAACAGTGTTCCTAACTTAATTATATACAACTTTTATGCATGACGCTAGAGCTAAAGAGTTCATTTGGTTGTTGAAAATGGTCCATGAAGTCAAAGTTAGGTTGGGCTCTCTAGAATGGAAAAGATTCTTTATTTCGACCATAACTCCTTCATATGGGCCTTTATTGAGCCCAAATTTGTAGAGGAGACAGAGGACCCATATCCAAACATTTTATCCTTCTGGAAGGCTGACCAATTCACGCGTTTTGGTGGTCAAATGGGCGGTGAAAGTTGGAATAAAATATTTGGCCGAATTTCCACATTCACACTTGAAACCACTTGTAACCTATCCTCCCCTCCCCTATATAAATTGGAGTTTTTCTAATTTAGAGGGGTTGGGACGTGCATTGGGAAGTTGTGGACAGAGGAGAAGTGGATCCACTCCAATTCTCCAACCATTTCAATAAGGGTAGCTCTTGAAGCAAGGATCCCTTCGACGAACCCTTCTTCTTCTCCTTCATGTTGTAATGATTTTGTTTATGTAATAAACTTCTTTTTTCTTCTTTTATTTCTTATCTTTTCTTCTGTTTTGTTTAAATTTATTCTTCTATTAATCTTCCTAATTGGTCTGGAATTATTGAGTAGAAGCGTTATTGGGTTATACCCATTTTAAACCTTTGCACATGCAAAACGCTTCTACGATGATTACGCCACCCATGGAAGAGTAGTTCTTTTTAGTAATCGATCGACCTCTATCCTTTTTCATTCATTTATTTTGAATCAATGAGCTACTGTAATTCACATAATATTATCCATGAATTGTGTTTTTAAATTACAAGAAACTAATCAAGCAATTGAACAATTAACACAAAAACACGCGAGGTCGGGATTTTGTGTAAATTGTGAGAGCGCGGTCTTAATCGGTAATACAAGACCACATGAGATAAATTTGTAGAGTTCAAATATAATCCCTAAACACAATTCATCCTCATTTCCAGAATGGATATGAGCCTTAATTTACCACTGACCATAAGCTAATCTTAGAACATCAATCAAAGCAGGGTGCTGCGATTGCATGTTCCGAAGTTAACCTAGGGTTAAATTCACATCATCTTCGTGGTAAAGTTAATTCTCGTAGGGTTCTGGATTTAACAAATTAAAGGATCATAATTAAGTGAATGTTAATTTAAATGATAATGATTAATAATAAATTGAAGAGGTAGAGTTAGATCGATTACGCCTTTTAAATAGATTTCTAAAAAAACATCTTCTTGTTGTGTCATTTTAATCGAAATTCATTTCAAAACTAAAAACAAAAAAAATTATACAATCTTATTCTAGCAAACTTCTTCTAGATTAATAAACTACAACAAACCCCAATCCTTTAAAGTAGTGTTTTTATTCTATTTTATTTTATTTTATTTTTTTAGAATACCTCTTATAAGTTGTTAAATTCACTGCCTCCTTTGAGAGACGACCTTGGTCAGCCACTCTACTGCACCTAAGTACCCCAAATTACACTAATCATTTGAGGGCTCCCATGACAGCGCTCTTTCAAATTGGCGTCGTTGCCGGGGAGGAAAGTAATTATTTCAACCAATTAGAGTTATTTATTTTATTTTACATTTTATTCTCTTCCTCTCTTCTTTCTTCCTTCTTTACCCAATCTAATTTTTCTTCTTCTTCTTTTATTTTCTTCTACTTATTTTTGGACCATCAACTCAAACTTCTCATTTTTATTTTACTATGGTCCACTTTCTTTCCTTTCATTTTTATTTAATATATGACACAAACTAATCCCGAAGATCTCTTAGATCTTGACCCTGAGATTGAACGTAGCCTTAGGGCTCGAATCAGAAATTCTCAGTCTACGGGAAGTTTCAATATTCAACCAGTTGGTGAATTCCTCTCTTCTGGAAACATTGAAATTGGAAGCTATTCAAATTCAAACATAAAAGAGGAACCAATGGCTGAAAACAATGTAAATGAACTTAATAGAACCATTCTAGAATTGGCTGCACCTGATATTAACTATCAACCAAATTGTATTGCATACCCGAATCTCGAATCGGACTTTGAACTAAAATCTGGGTTAATTCACTTACTTCCAAAGTTTCATGGCCTCTCTGGTGAGGATCCTAATAAACATTTGAAAGAATTTAATGTGGTTTGCTCAACCCTTAAACCAAGAAATGTTTCTGAAGATCAAATCAAATTAAGAGCATTCTCATTCTCACTTGATGGAGCTGCAAAAGACTGGATGTATTATTTGAAACCTGAAGATGTAACATGTTGGAATGATTTGAAACGTCTTTTCTTGCAAAGATTTTTTCCAACATCAAGGACCACATCCATTCGAAAGGAGATATCGAGGATCAAGCAAGCACAAGGGGAGTCAATGTATGAGTACTGGGAGCGATTCAAGAAGTTGTGTGCAAGCTGCCCACATCACCAAATCAGTGAGAAACTACTCATCCAGTACTTCTATGAAGGACTCACACCCATGGAGAGGAGCATGGTGGATGCTGCAGCTGGAGGAGCATTGGTGGACAAGACACCAGTAGCTGCATGAGCATTGATCGACAAAATGTCCCAAAACTCTCAACAATTCGGTTATAGAGGTACACCACACGTTCGAGGAGTACATCAAGTAAGTCCTTCTTCTCTTGAAAGTCATTTGATTGATACTAAGTTAGAAGAATTGACAACTATGGTGAGGCAGATTGCATTGGCTCAAAAGACATTGCAACCCCCTCCTTCAAGGCCATGTGGCATTTGCACTGAGACAAGCCACCCAACTGACTGTTGCCCACAACTACAAGAGATAGAAGATTGTGCAGCAGTGTTCCCTGGGAGACCATTTCAGCAGAAACAACAACAACCATATCCCCAAAAGAAGTTTGATACAGTATACAACCAAGGGTGGAAAGATCAGTCAGACATGAGGTATGGCTCTGGACAACAACAAAGGCCCCCTTTTCAACCAAACTTCCAGCAGTCTCCACCTTACCAACAGGGTTTCCAACAACCCCAAAGGAGATTCGAAGCTCAAACATCAACAAGTCAGCAACAAGGGAATATCCAACACAAGTTAGACTCTAACACTGATGATCTTTTGAAACAAATTGTTCTTAATCAACAGAATGAGCTGAAGAGTCAAGGTTCGGAGCTGAGAGAGTTGAAGACTCAAATGAGTCAGATTTCCACTGCCCTCCATGAACTTGGGAGTAAGAATTCTGGAAATCTACCTTCCCAACCCACTCCAAATCCAAAGGGGAATGTTAGTGCCATCACATTGAGAAGTGGGAAGCAAATGAATGATACATCTGGACCTACCATTCCACCAGGATTCACCTCTACTCTAGAGAAGCCGCATTCCATACCAACTAATGAGCAATCCAAGGAGAAAGATAAAGGTAAGAAAAACATTGATGATATACCTCCTAAACCCCTTCCTTTTCCAAACAGGGTTGTTCAAACTAAGAAGATGGCTGAAGAAGCAATGAAAAAGGAGGTTTTGGACACATTCAAGCATGTGGAGATCAACATTCCTCTACTTGAAGCCATTAAGATAATTCCAAGGTATGCTAAATTCTTAAAAGAACTTTGTACCAATAGAAGAGGGATCAAGGGGAATGAGAGGATCAACCTTGGAAGGAATGTATCGGCACTCATTACACCAACTATAGCAATGCCAACAAAGTGCAAGGATCCCAGAACATTCACCATCCCATGTACCATAGGGGAGTTGCACTTCTCTGATGCTCTTTGTGATTTGGGAGCTTCCATAAATGTGATGCCTCACTCTGTATTCTCTTCCTTGCAGGTTGGTGAGTTGAACCCGACAAGAGTAGTGGTGCAGTTGGTGAATAGAGCTATGGAATATCCAGCGGGAGTTCTTGAGGATGTACTTATTCAGGTAAGAGACATGATCTTTCCAGCAGACTTCTATGTTCTTAACATGGAGGATGATCAGGTAAGTTCTCATGCCCCCATTATCTTAGGTAGGCCCTTTCTCAAGACTGCAAAAACTATCATAAATGTCAATGAGGGTACACTTTCCATGGAGTTTGGAGATGAAGTTGTGATATTTAATGTTATGGATTCCATGAAGTACCCCTCAGAGGACCATTCTGCTTTTGTTATATCCCATTTTGAACCACCAAATAAAAACTCCATAGAATTTGATTGTCCTATGCTTAGGGAGATTATGAGTATTGGTTCGAGTTTGATGTCTAAGAGCACTTCCGCACATGTTTCCGATACACAATCCTATCTTGGATTTGATTTTGATGTGGATTCATATTCTGATTTTGATCATGTTCACTCTGATTATGAAATGGCTGTTGAGTATGCTGATGGATTTGATGCTTTATTCTATGATTTTGATGATGTCTATTCTGATACTGATTCTCTTTGTGCAAATATTTAAGTTCCTTCAATGTCTCCATCCATACTACACCATCCTTCATTAGAACTCAAGCCATTTCCACCAAATCTGAAATACTCATACTTGTTGAATGGTGAGAGATTACCTGTTATCATTGCTAACAATCTCCCTTTTGAACATGAAGAAAAGCTTTTGAATATTTTGAGGGAGAACATCAAGGCGATTGGGTGGACCTTGGATGACATATCAGGTATTAGCCCCTCCATTTTCATGCATAGGATTCTCTTGGAGGATGGAGCTAAACCGGTGAGACAACCACAAAGGAGACTCAATCCCACCCTCCTGGAAGTTGTTAAAAAGGAAGTTGAGAAATTGCTTGAGGTAGGTATAATATTTCCCATTTCAGATTCTCAGTGGGTAAGTCCTATTCAGGTTGTGCCTAATAAAAGTGGTGTTACTGTTGTTAAAAATGAGAAAGATGAGTTAGTTCCAATGAGGGTGAAAAACAGTTGGCGTGTGTGTATTGATTATAGGAAACTAAATCAGTCCACTCGCAAGGACCATTTCCCCCTCCCATTTATTGATCAGATTCTTGAGAGACTAGTTGGGAAGAAACACTATTGTTTCTTGGATGGATTTTATGGATATTTTCAGTTTCCTATCGCTCTGGAGGACCAGGAGAAGACGACATTCACCTGCCCATTCGGTACCTTTGCCTACCGAAGGATGCCATTTGGACTTTGCAACGCCCCAGGTACCTTCTAGAGATGCATGGTGAGTATTTTTTATGATTTTATTGAGACCTGCATGGAGGTATTTATGGATGATTTTACAGTGTATGGATCCTCATTTGATGAATGTCCAAAGAGTTTGGGAAATGTGTTGAATCCTTGTATTGAGAAGAATCTGGTCCTGAAATTTGAAAAGTGTCATTTCATGGTAGAGCATGGCATTGTCTTAGGGAATGTAGTGTCAAAACATGGGATAGAGGATGATAGATCTAAGACAGACATTATTTCATCCTTACCATATCCTTCATGTGTGCGTGATGTTAGATCTTTCCTAGGGCATGCAGGATTTTATCGGCGCTTCATCAAAGATTTTAGTAAGATCGCTCTTCTTATGTCACGGTTACTTCAAAAAGATTATGATTTTGTGTTTTATGATTCTTGTAGGACTTCCTTTGATGAGATAAAGAAGTGTCTGACCACTCCACCTATCATACAGCCCCCACGGTGGGACCTTCCATTTGAGCTTATGTGTGACGCCTCCAACTTCGCGGTTGGAGCTGTCTTATCTCAGAGGGTGGAAGGACGTTCACATGTGATTGCCTATGCATCAAGGACATTGGATTCAGCCCAATCAAACTACACAACCATAGAAAAGGAGTTTCTTGCTGTCATATTTGCTTTAGATAAATTCTGTTCATATTTATTGGGCTCTAAAGTAGTTGTTTTTTCTGACCATGCAGCTTTGAGGTACCTCCTGAAGAATCCAGATGCAAAGCCACAACTTATCCGTTGGATGCTCCTTCTTCAAGAGTTTGACATCGAGATAAAGGACAAAAAGGGGTCAGAAAAATTGGTGGCGGACCACATGAGTAGGCTTACTCACACACTAGAGGATGACACCTTGGATCAGGTACCACTTCGGGACACTTTCCCCGATGAGC
This sequence comes from Viscum album, assembly GCA_963277665.1. NCBI lineage: Eukaryota > Viridiplantae > Streptophyta > Magnoliopsida > Santalales > Viscaceae > Viscum > Viscum album. The sequence continues at coordinate 1,541,327,922 of OY728153.1, read as the reverse complement.
ATCTCTATACCATCTCAGGTACGCATCCTTGGTATGCTGATTTAGTTAACTACCTTGTTTCTTCTAAAATCCCCGAAAATTTAAAGAAACATCAAGTCCAAAAATTAAAGAGTGAGTCAAGATTTTATGTTTGGGATGATCCATACTTATGGCGCATGTGTAGTGACCAAGTCATTAGGAGGTGTGCTCCCGATCATGAGTTTGAGTCTGTTTTTCATTTCTGTCATACACTTGCTTGTGGTGGACACTTTGGACCCCAATGGACAGCTAGGAAGGTTTTGGACTCTGTATTATATTGGCCTAGATTATTCCATGATGCCCATGTGTTTTGTAAGTCATGCTCTCGTTGCCAACACACTGGGAACATTTCTAAGAGACATGAGATGCTCCAACAACCCATACTAATCTGTGAGATTTTTGATGTATGGGGCATGATTTTATGGGTCCTTTTCCTAGTTCATTTGGATTTTTGTATATTTTGGTTGCTGTTGATTATGTGAGTAAATGGGTGGAGGCGAAGGCCACCAGGACTGACGATTCTCATGCTGTAGTGGATTTTTTCAAGGCTAAAATTTTCTGCAGGTTTGGAGTACCAAAGGCCATCATCAGTGACCAAGGGACACACTTTTGCAATAGGAATTTTGCTTCCCTCCTTCGAAAGTATGGGGTGACACACAAAACATCAACACCATACCACCCCCAAATAAATGGCCAGGCTGAGGTTTCAAATCGTGAGTTGAAACAAATCTTGGAGAAAACCATGCAGCCAAATAGGAAGGATTGGAGAAAGCGCTTGGATGATGCATTGTGGGCTTATAGGACAGCACACAAGACCGCAATTGGTATGTCCCCATTTCGGATTGTTTTTGGGAAAGCATGTCATCTCCCCGTGGAAGTTGAGCATTGGGATTATTGGGCTATAAAGAAATGCAACATGGATTTGGCCCAAGCTGGAATCCAAAGGAAGCTGCAAATTCAAGAGCTTGAAGAGATTAGATTATCATCATATGAGAACTCAAGGCTCTACAAGGAAAGATCAAAAGTAGCTCATGAAAAATTGATCCAACAAAGGGAGTTTCATGTTGGAGAGAAAGTCCTTCTCTACAGTTCACGACTGAAGCTGATGCCTGGTAAGTTGCGTTCCAGATGGTTAGGTCCTTATGTTGTGACTAATGTTTTTCCTTATGGTGCAGTGGAGATCACTCAAGAGGAAACTGGAAGGAGATTTACAGTCAATGGGCAACGTTTGAAGAGATACATTGAGGGACTTCCTACTGATGCAGTGGATTTTATCACACTGCATGACCCCATCATCACTTGAGCACATCAGGCTGTTCCTAACCCTTTCACTTTTATATTATTTGTCCTATTTAAAAATTCTGTATTTCATGTGCATATATCATCTCATAGGTTCACATTAAGGACAATGCAATATTTTAAGTGTGGGGGAGGGAACCTTTTAGTTTAGTAATTTCAATTGCTTTCCTGTTCAAAAAAAACCAAAAAAAAAATTTGTGTGTTTTTCAAATTTTGTGTGTTTATTTTACAATTTTCTGTGTGTTTTTGAAACTTTTGGGCTGAAATGATTCTCATCACCATTTTTAAATCCATATCAATAATTGAAACAGTTTACCCCTTGAAACTAAGCTTAAATGAATGCTGAAATGACTTTTTTTCAAGTTCAAATATTTAGTAATTTCATGAAAAGTATGCTGAATTTTTAATCCCATGCCAATCTCACTGTCTTTATAATTGAAATCACTTTCCTGTGAGACTTATAAACCATTATTTTCATATTCTTTACATTCACCTCACTTCTTGAGAGAACTAAACCATACTTGATTTAACCATAATTTGATCTATTCCTATCAAAACTTGAGGTTTTGAGGTACTTATGTTTAAATGATTGAGGCATTTGTTTGGTATTAAAGCCCCTATTTCAAATAATCCTTTTTTATAATGGCCTACCTTGAATATTTAATCCTTTTAGCCCTTAGAATCCATGCAAAACCTATTAGGTTAGTCACATTACAAGCCAATTTTCCCTATCCAACCAACTCTTGAAGTGAAATTGCATAATCTAGTTGAGATTAAGTGTGGGGGAAGTTGTCTTGTGTTTTTCCACCACATTCTCTGATACTTTGGGTGGAAAATCAAATTCTGAAGAGATGTGTTTGCTGATAAAGAAATTCATTATATTTAAAGCTGTGCCTTTTCTGGAGCTTTAATGACAAGTGAAGTTGTGCCTTTTCTGGAGCTTCTAATTGAGGTGGAAAGTTGTGCCCATCTGGAGCTTTCAAGAAAATCATGTTTGAGAAGATTGACATTTTTTATGCTGAAATGATGAATGGTGTAAACCTTTCATGAATTTTCATGATGATGGAGCTGAATTGATACTATAAGGATTGAAGAGAAGGCCATATTTAAGTGAAAATTAGATTAATTCAATTTTGCTTCAAAAGAGTCAAGCCCTCCTCATTCAGCCTCAGAGTTTTTCCCATCTTAATCCTACCAACCGAAAGCCACAAAACAACCCTGAAAAGTCCTCATGATAAACATATGTCCTTGACTCACATCGGGTAGCGATGTAGGAATCTATCAAGCATATGGTGACCCTTGTATGAGTTTGGATGAGAAAGACATTGCAAAAAAATTGATATTTGAGTGATGAGAGAAAATTCAAGCGAGGTAAGTGTTTTGTGCATGGGCCGATAAATGAAGTGGAAATATATTGAATGATATAAATGGAGAACTTGAAATAAGGTTTTTTATGAGGCATGATATCTTTTGATTCTTGGTGTGAAATTGATTGATCTTAAAGATATGTGTTTTAAAATTGGTTTTGATTTGATATTGATGTTTACTTGATATGAGGTTTTGCCCAGGCGTGCAAAAGGGTAAGTGTGGGGGAGTTGATAAAACACTATTTTATTGAATATTTCATTGATAATAAATGATATAATTTCCTCAAATTGTGTTAAATATGTTTATTTATAAAATATTTGGGATTTGATCATTCATTTGAAAATTTGGTGAAAATTCCAGTTTTACCCTTAATAGTGCACTGTAGTATTTCGAATATAAATATTTTTATATTTATTATTTGAATTTGAAATTTTGTAAAAGTGTTCCTAACTTAATTATATACAACTTTTATGCAGGACACTAGAGCTAAAGAGTTCATTTGGTTGTTGAAAATGGGCCATGAAGTCAAAGTTGGGTTGGGCTCTCCAAAATGGAGAAGATTCTGTATTTCGGCCATAACTACTTCATATGGGCCTTTATTGATCCCAAATTTGGATAGGAGACAGAGGAACCATATCCAAACATTTGATCCTTATGGAAGGCTGGCCAATTCACGCGTTTTCGTGGTCAAATGGACGGTACAAGTTGGAATAAAATATTTGGCCGAATTTCCACATTCACACTTGAAACCACTTGTAACCTCTCCTCCCCTCCCCTCTATAAATTGGAGTTTTTCTCATTTGGAGGGGTTGGGACGTTCATTTGGAAGTTGAGGCCAGAGGAGAAGTGGATCCACTCCAATTATATAACAATTTCAATAAGGGTAGCTCTTGAAGCAAGGATCCCTTCGACGAAGCCTTCTTCTTCTCCTTCATGTTGTAATGATTTTGTTTATGTAATAAACTCTTTTGTTCTTATTTTATTTCTTCTCTTTTCTTATTTTTTGTTTAAATTTATTCTTCTCTTAACCTTCCTAATTGGGCTGGAATTATTTAGTAGAAGCGTTATTGGGTTATACCAATTTTAAACCTTTGCACATGCAAAATGCTTCTACGATGATTACGCCACCCATGGAAGAGTAGTTCTTTTTAGTAATCGATCGACCTCTATCCTTTTTCATTCATTTATTTTGAATCAATGAGCTACTATAATTCACATAATATGATCCATGAATTGTGTTTTTAAATTACAAGAAACTAAGAAAGCAATTGAACAATTAACACAAAAACACGCGAGGTCGGGATTTTGTGTAAATTGTGAGAGCGCGATCTTAATCGGTAATACAGGACCACACAGGATAAATTTGTAGAGTTAAAATATAATCCCTAAACACAATTCATCCTCATTTCTAGAATGGATATGATCCTTAATTTACCACTGACCATAAGCTAATCTTAGAACATCAATCAAAGCAGGGTGCTGCGATTGCATGTTCCGAAGTTAACCTAGGGTTAAATTCACATCATCTTCATGGTAAAGTTAATTCTCGTAGGGTTCGGGATTTAACAAATTAAGGGATCATAATTAAGTGAATATTAATTTAAATGATAATGATTAATAATAAAGTGAAGAGGTAGAGTTAGATCGATTACGCCTTTTAAATAGATTTCTAAAAAAAACATCTTCTTGTTGTGTCATTTTAATCGAAATTCATTTCAAAACTAAAAACAAAAAAAATTATACAATCTTCTTCCAGCAAACTTCTTCTAGATTAATAAACTACAACAAACCCCAATCCTTTAAAGTAGTGTTTTTATTCTATTCTATTTTATTTTATTTTTTTAGAATACCTCTAATAAGTTGTTAAATTCACAGCCTCCTTTGAGAGACGACCTTGGTCAGCCACTCTGCTGCACCTAAGTACCCCAAATTACACTAATCATTTGAGGACGCCCATGACAGCGCTCTTTCAAATTGGCGCCGTTGCCGGGGAGGCAATTAATTATTTCAACCAATTAGAGTTATTTATTTTATTTTACATTTTATTCTCTTCCTCTCTTCTTTCTTCCTTCTTTACCCAATCTAATTTTTCTTCTTCTTCTTTTATTTTCTTCTACTTATTTTTGGAGCATAAACTCAAACTTCTCATTTTTATTTTACTATGGTCCACTTTATTTCTTTTCATTTTTATTTAATCTATGACACAAACTAATCCTGAAGATCTCTTAGATCTTGACCCTGAGATTGAACGTAGCCTTAGGGCTCGAATCATAAATTCTCAGTCTACGGGAAGTTTAAATATTCAACCAGTTGGTGAGTTCCTCTCTTCTGGAAACATTGAAATTGGAAGCTATTCAAATTCAAACATAAGAGAGGAACCAATGTCTGAAAACAATGGAAATGAACTTAATAGAACCATTCAAGAATTGGCTGCACCTGATATTAACTATCAACCAAATTGTATTGCATACCCAAATCTCGAATCGTACTTTGAACTAAAATATGGGTTAATTCACTTACTTCCAAAGTTTCATGGCCTCTCTGGTGAGGATCCTAATAAACATTTGAAAGAATTTAATGTGGTTTTCTCAACCCTTAAACCAAAAAATGTTTCTGAAGATCAAATCAAATTAAGAGCATTCCCATTCTCACTTGATGGAGCTTCAAAAGACTGGATGTATTATTTGCAACCTGAAGATGTAACATGTTGGAATGATTTGAAACGTCTTTTCTTGCAAAGATTTTTTCCAGCATCAAGGACCACATCCATTCGAAAGGAGATATCGGGGATCAAGCAAGCACAAGGGGAGTCAATGTATAAGTACTGGGAGCGATTCAAGAAGTTGTGTGCAAGCTGCCCACATCACCAAATCAGTGAGAAACTACTCATCCAGTACTTCTATGAAGGACTCACACCCATGGAGAGGAGCATGGTGGATGCTGCAGCTGGAGGAGCATTGGTGGACAAGACACCAGTAGCTGCACGAGCATTGATCGACAAAATGGCCCAAAACTCTCAACAATTCGGTGATAGAGGTACACCACTAGTTCGAGGAGTACATCAAGTAAGTCCTTCTTCTCTTGAAAGTCATTTGATTGATACTAAGTTAGAAGAATTGACAACTATGGTGAGGCAGATTGCATTGGCTCAAAAGACATCCCAACCCCCTCCTTCAAGGCCATGTGGCATTTGCACTGAGACAAGCCACCCAACTGACTGTTTCCCACAACTACAAGAGATAGAAGATTGTGTAGCAGTGTTCCCTGGGAGACCATTTCAGCAGCAACAACAACAACCATATCCCCAAAAGAAGTTTGATACAGTATACAACCAAAGGTGGAAAGATTAGTCAGACATGAGGTATGGCTCTGGACAACAACAAAGGCCCCCTTTTCAACCAAACTTCCAGCAGTCTCCACCTTACCAACAGGGTTTCCAACAACCCCAAAGGAGATTCGAAGCTCAAACATCAACAAGTAAGAAACAAGGGAATATCCAACACAAGGTAGACTCTAACACTGATGATCTTTTGAAACAAATTATTCTTAATCAACAGAATGAGCTGAAGAGTCAAGGTTCGGAGCGGAGAGAGTTGAAGACTCAAATGAGTCAGATTTCCACTTCCCTCCATGAACTTGTGAGTAAGAATTCTGGAAATCTACCTTCCCAACCCACTCCAAATCCAAAGGGGAATGTTAGTGCCATCACATTGAGAAGTGAGAAGCAAATGAATGATACATCTGGACCTACCATTCCACCAGGATTCACCTCTACTCTAGAGAAGCCGCATTCCATACCAACTGATGAGCAATCCAAGGAGAAAGATAAAGGTAAGAAAAAGATTGATGATGTACCTCCTAAACCCCTTCCTTTTCCAAACAGGGTTGTTCAAACTAAGAAGATGGCTATAGAAGCAATGCAAAAGGAGGTTTTAGACATATTCAAGCGTGTGGAGATCAACATTCCTCTACTTGAAGCCATTAAGCAAATTCCAAGGTATGCTAAATTCTTAAAAGAACTTTGTACCAATAGAAGAGGGATCAAGGGGAATGAGAGGATCAACCTTGGAAGGAATGTATCGGCACTCATTACACCAACTCTAGCAATGCCAACAAAGTGCAAGGATCCCGGAACATTCACCATCCCATGTACCATAGGGGAGTTGCACTTCTCTGATGCTCTTTGTGATTTGGGAGCTTCCATAAATTTGATGCCTCACTCTGTATTCTCTTCCTTGCAGGTTGGTGAGTTGAAGCCGACAAGAGTAGTGGTGCAGTTGGCGAATAGAGCTACGGCATATCTAGCGGGAGTTCTTGAGGATGTAATTATTCGAGTAAGAGACATGATCTTTCCAGCAAACTTCTATGTGCTTAACATAAAGGATGATCAGGTAAGTTCTCATGCCCCCATTATCTTAGGTAGGCCCTTCCTCAATACTGCAAAAACTATCATAAATGTCAATGAGGGTACACTTTCCATGGAGTTTGGAGATGAAGTTGTTATATTTAATGTTATGGATTCCATGAAGTACCCCTCAGAGGACCATTCTTCTTTTGTTATATCCCATTTTGAACCACCAAATAAAAACTCCATAGAATTTTATTGTCCTATGCTTAGGGAGATTATGAGTATTGGTTCGAGTTTGATTTCTAAGATCACTTCCGAACATGTTGCTGATACACAATCCTATCTTAGATTTGATTTTGATGTGGATTCATATTCTGATTTTGATCATGTTCACTCTGATTATGAAATGGCTGTTGAGTATGCTGATGGATTTGATGCTTTATTCTATGATTTTGATGATGTCTATTATGATACTGATTCTCTTTGTGCACATATTTCAGTTCCTTCAATGTCTCCATCCATACTACACCCTCCTTCATTAGAACTCAATCCATTGCCACCAAATCTGAAATACTCATACTTATTGAATGGTGAGAGATTACCTGTTACCATTGCTAACAATCTCCCTTTTGAACATGAAGAAAAGCTTTTGAATATTTTGAGGGAGAACATCAGGGCGATTGGGTGGACCTTGGCTGACATATCAGGTATTAGCCCCTCCATTTGCATGCATAGGATTCTCTTGGAGGATGGGGCTAAACCGGTGAGACAACCACAAAGGAGACTCAATCTCACCCTCCTGAAAGTTGTTAAAAAGGAAGTTGAGAATTGATTGAGGTAGGTATAATATTTCCCATTTCATATTCTCAGTGGGTAAGTCCTATTCAGGTTGTGCCTAAGAAAAGTGGTGTTACTGTTGTTAAAAATGAGAAAGATGAGTTAGTTCCAATGAGGGTGAAAAACAGTTGGCGTGTGTGTATTGATTATAGGAAACTAAATCAGTCCACTCGCAAGGACCATTTCCCCCTCCCATTTATTGATCAGATTCTTGAGAGACTAGTTGGGAAGAAACACTATTGTTTCTTGGATGGATTTTATGGATATTTTCAGTTTCCTATCGCTCTGGAGGACCAGGAGAAGACGACATTCACCTGCCCATTCGGTACCTTTGCCTACCGAAGGATGCCATTTGGACTTTGCAACGCCCTAGGTACCTTCCAGAGATGCATGGTGAGTATTTTTTCTGACTTTATTGAGACCTGGATGGAGGTATTTATGGATGATTTTACAGTATATGGATCCTCATTTGATGAATGCCCAAAGAGTTTGGGAAATGTGTTGAATCGTTGTATTGAGAAGAATCTGGTCCTGAACTTTGAAAAGTGTCATTTCATGGTAGATCATGGCATTGTTGATGTTATTAATATTTTCATGACTTATTATATTCCCCCTTTACTGATTTTATATGAAATGTGCATAATTTGTGTGAAATATTAATGTTTTAATATTAAGTATAATTTTTGAGCATTTTTAGAAGTAGTCCAATTGAGTAAGTTTAATGTTTTAATAATAACAATAACTATACTGATCCAAATTGTGTGCTTGTTTTGTAGGATTCTCCTTGAAATATAGAACATTTCATTAGAAGGTACCATGAGCCAATTCTGCTATTTGAAGGGTCATATGGTCCTCACAAACAAGACCAAAGAATCTGTGAACAAACTGGACCAGCCTTCAAGATTTATTTACTGGGATCAATACATAATTCCAAAAACCTTAACTCTCCACCATAATTCGGGGGCCACTACATGTAATCTTGGATAAAAAATTCATGGCCCAAATCCAAGTACAAGGGGCCCAAATAAATCTTTGAAGTCCAGCCCACCATTCTGGCCGAGAATGAAAATCAGTATAGTATGCATGACATATCTCCTGATTTAATCATCCAAGCGAGCTGATATTTTTCAGTGTGAAAGAGGAGATGTAGGCGGCCGACTTTGTTGAAGAAACCATTCGGATTTGAAGGAATATTAATATTCAAAAACCGTTTCACATTATGGACTTCAAAAATACTGGATTGAAATGGACAATTTAAGTTTGTTTATGCAACCGGACATAACTTTTTATCCTTATGCCCAAATGACTCCAAATTTTGATAGTAGTCGTACAACAGTATTTTCTACAACTTTTAAGAAGGAGATATTTGAAGATTCGGCTGCTTGTATTTCCAAATTGGCGATGCAAGTGGAGGGACAGATTGGGAATGCAAACAGTCCACTCCTTGGGCTATAAATACTCTCTCCTTCTCTCCTTGAGAGGGGTTGGCATTTCAGAAGAGAGGAGATCATATTGGCATGACAAAAGCTTTGACAAAGGCTTGGGAGGACCTTCCATACTCATGTTTTCACTTGAGAGACCTTTCCTCCTCTCTTTGTTTTCACTTACTTTTGTGTTCTTCATTTTTGTAATCTTGTAATTCTCTTTCTTTGTAATTCTGTTTTAATGCAAGTTACTTCTTCAATATCTCTTATTCTCATCCACCTTCTGTATTTTAATAGTAATGTTCTTAAAATAGTTTAAATTCAGTTCAATACCCTTCCCTTCTTTAGCTTCCTCATTCAATCGAAAGTTCATTTTTTAATTATCATCATTGTTTGTGTGTGTGTGTCGACGTACCACTCTTTTCTTATCCCTTTCTTTTTCTTATCTTATTAATTTATAATCATAATAATTTTAACCATATTATTAATCACCCAAATGTATGAGTAAATATATCATTGGGGTGAGTTATAATTTAGGTATGTTAAGTGATTGAGAGCTTCTGCTCAATTAATATTCTTTGAATTAACATTGTGTATGTTGGACTTAACATGTCATGGATTAATGACTTGTTTTGTTTAACATGTGGTTTCCATGGATTATTGGAACCATAAATACACCACCATAAATAAGATCTGATTGAGATTATAACCTTAAGTTAAGTTAAGTCTTGTTTTAAAGCCTTAACACTTAAGAATTATAATCAACATCATCTTGTGACATGGGTGTTAATTTAAATGCAATATAAAGCAAAGCTCAAGGATATAAAAAGATTAACTAACCTAATGATGAACTCACCCCAATCTTCATCAACTTGTTAAATTAAACATCATTCATTAAACATTTCAATTAATCTCTTCAAACAAACCCCCCTAATCAAAATACAATCAACTAAAAACAATCGACTATTACGAAGTACCATCGCCGAGGATTCGACCCGAGTGCTGCTATACACATTAGTAGAGCACCGGAACTTTGACCGGTCAATAGGCGACAATCGGCCGTGCGTTTCAAATGGAGCCGTTGCCGGGGATGGTGCTTTAAGTAGTCATTAGTTTCTGGTTATTGTAAAAAAAACCCAAAAAAAACAAATTTTAAAAAAAAATTGAAAAAAAACACAAAGAAAAACCCGTCTTCTCATAAAAATCATAAAATGAAAAAAATACAAAGAAAACCCGTCTTCCTCTTTCTTCCAAAATATCTCTGAATTCCCCGTAGCCTTCCAAACAATCCCTCGGATTTGTTTGACCCTGAAATTGAGCGAACACTTCGCCAACTTAGGAGGAACATAAGAGATACTCAAATAATTCAAGAACCAATCCTCATCCAACCAGTTGAAATTGAAATGGCCAATCCTAGGGAACAAACCCTAAAAGAACTCGCTGCCCCTGATATGAATTACCAACCTCTTGGTATTCAATATCCAAACATTGAAGCTGACTTCGAACTCAAATCGGGTTTGATTCATCTTCTACCTCATTTTCACGGGCTAGCCGGTGAGGATCCACATCTTCACCTTAAAGAGTTCCAAGTAGTATGCTCTACCATGAAGCCTCAAGGGGTTTCTGAAGAACAAATCAAGCTTAGAGCTTTCCCCTTTTCCCTAGCGGATTCTGCCAAGTCTTGGCTCTACTACCTCCCACCTGGTTCCATAAACTCATGGGTTGACATGAAGAGACTTTTCCTTGAGAAGTTCTTTCCCGCTTCCCGAACAGCTTCTATCCGAAAAGAAATAAGCGACATCCGTCAATTCCCTAATGAATCACTCCATGAGTATTGGGAGAGGTTCAAAAAGCTTTTGGCAACCTGCCCACACCATCAAATCCCTGACCAACTCCTGATCCAATACTTCTATGAGGGGTTATTGGCTATGGAGCGAACTCTCATTGATGCCGCAAGTGGCGGTGCTCTTGTTGACAAAAATCCTGCAGCTGCAAGAGATCTCATAAGTAACATGGCTGCAAACACGCAGCAATTCCATACTCGAGCACATGCTCAAGTGAAACAAGCCCAAGAGAATCAATCCATAGAGCCCAACAAGATGACTGAGTGGATGAGTGAACTTACAGGTCTTGTGCGTCAACTAGCGGTGGCTACCAAAGCCCCAACCTCATCTTCTCCACAGTCACTATTCCCTAGACCTATCAAGAATTGTGGAATCTGCAACTCTCCATCTCATCCGACTGACACATGTCCACAACTTAAAGATGATCCATCTGATTCATCTAGTCCAATGGAGCTCAATGCGGTGTATGCTCAGCGAAACTTCAACCCTCAACAATCAGGTCATTTTGTTAGAAACTTCAACCAACCCCACTCTGAGCCCTTCTCTTCTACCTTTAACCCACCTCTGAGGTATGGTAATCCCATTTCTCATCCTCCTCAGTTCCCTCATCAAAATCCAAACCAGTTCCAATATGGTCAAAGTGGTGGTAACATCCATCAACCTTATCCTTTTGTTCCTCAACCCCAAAGGAACAATCCTCCTCCTGGATTCCACTATCCTAACGATCCTTCCCAATTCCCCACCCAATACAATCGCTTTCCCAAGAACCAAAATCAAGTCCAACCCAATTTGGGACAAGCCTCTTCTTCTAAACAACCATGGGAAAGTGCTGTAGAGGATCTTGCTTCCTTCACCCGTTCTAGCCTCAAGAACATTGAAACCCAAATAGGTCAACTTGCATCCCACCTTAGCCAGCAACAACCATCAAATTCTTCCCAACTCCCAGCTCAACCATTACCCAACCCTAAGGGTAATGTAAGTGCAATTTCACTTAGACCGGGAAAGCAAATTGCTATGCCCCATGCTGATTGCTCTACCTCCCCTTTCGATGTTGATCTAGAAAATGAAAAGAACAAAAAGCTGGAAAAGGAACTTGAATCCACTCCTTCACCTCCTTCCATTCCTCTAAGGAACCCAATTCCTTTTCCTCAATCCATCTCCAAGCCTAAGAAGTCCTTTGAACCTGATCCTGAAATGCTTGACATGTTTAGATGTGTTGAAGTGAACATCCCCCTCTTAGATTCCATCAAACAAATCCCTAAGTATGCCAAGTTTCTTAAGGAATTGTGCACCCATAAGAGGCAACTTAAGAACATTGAAAATGTTTCAACCCAACAGTCCATTCCCATGAAGTGCAAAGATCCAGGGACCTTCACGGTTCCATGTCAAATAGGGAGTTGCAACTTTGATGATGCACTCATAGACCTTGGAGCCTCAATAAATGTCATGCCCAAATCCATTTTCTCCAACCTTGGTCTAGGTCCCTTGCACCCAACGGGTGTTGTCATTCAATTAGCCAATCGAAGCACTGCCAGTCCTGAGGGGATAATTGAGGATGTTCTTGTTCGAGTCAATGATCTTATCTTCCCAGCTGATTTCTATGTCCTTGACATGGAAGGTGAGACGAACTCTTCTTGATCTCCCCTAATTCTAGGAAGACCATTCCTTATGACATCTAAAACCAAAATTGATGTCCATGCTGGCATCTTATCCATGGAATTCGGTGACCAACTGGTCAAGTTCAACATTTTCCAAGCCATGCGATACCCATCTGAGGATCACTCTGCATTCTCAATCCATGTTTCTGAAACTCCCTCTGAGAGTGTGTTGAATCCTAATCCATCATATTCTTCCTGTTCTACTAATAGAGGAGTTTGTGAATATTGTATCCTCATTAACCAAGTGATTAATGGTGAAATTGATGTTGAAATTACAAATGAAAACTCCATTAATCTAAAGGATCTTGAAAACTCTTTGGAATCCCATCTCACCTCTGACCTCCAATGCTCCAACATGGATGGTATTGAGAAAAATGAACTAGAATGCTCATTTGTTGATTCAAATCAGATTATCCCACATTCATCCTTTCCTATCCATGATTCTGAAAATTCTGTTATATGTGAAGTGAACCTTGAACCAATGTGTTTATATTGTCCTGATGGTAGTGATGTTTGTGATATTTGTACCCTAATTAATAAAGTGATCACTGGTGAGGTTGAAATTGACCATTCTTTGGCGAACAACATTGAAGTAAAGGATATTGAAAATTTTATTCAGTCTTATGACTCCACTAATCCTCATTACTCTACATCGGTAAGTGATGAAATAAATGAGTCAAAAACAATTGGGATCTCATACTCTACTTTTTTGTTATCCGAACCTTACATAAATGAACCATCAGAATTGAGACATCTTCCTGAATTTCCAAGAATAGAAAATCATCACTTTGTGGATAAAATCATTCCTCACATTGAAGACCAAAGGGAGGATAGTCATATTCTCTTTCCACCCCCATTGAATTTAAAGCACACTAACAAGGATGGTAAGAAATTATCCAATGAATCATCAGGCCTCCCAAAGAAAAAGTTTTTCTGGAAGCACACTGGAGTTGCGAAAATACGATGGCCACCGTCAGACTATGGGTAGTCCACTGCAATTGTCCAGCTGTAGACAAATAAATGCAGCGCTTCTTGGGAGGCAACCCATGTTTTCTTTTAATTTTATGAAATTTCAATTTCTTTTTAGATTTTCATTAGATGAATAATGAATTTTATTTTTCAGGTGACTTCCCACTGTCCTGGAACCACCTCGACTTCCACCGAATCCCCAAATTCTCTAGCCGACCCACCACTAGATGGAGATGGCAACCCACCAAATCCAAACCAGGGGGCACCTCTTTCCCTTTAACTCTCTCTCTCCTCAATCTCTCTTCCCTCTCTTCTTCTCTCTATTTCTTCTTCTTCCTCTCTCCCTCTCATTTTTTTTACAACATTCTTCCACAACCGTTTTTCTATTTTCTCTTTTGTGTGGATGTGTCATTAAAAATAAAAAAAAATTTAAAAAAAATTAATTAAAAAAATGAAAATTAAAAAAAGGGGGTGTCATAATTACTCATCATCCAATATTGAAATTCTGTCCAACAATTTTGGGGAGTCAAAAGGCTTGTTTTAAACTCAAATATATTGAATTTTTATCTCAAACTTGGGTAAAAAAATTTGTGTCAACAACCAACACATTTTGAATGCTCAATTTTTGATTTGGAAAATGATTTTCCCCTACCGTGAGGAATAACATTAGCCTTCATGCCAAGGTCATCTATGGCCATCTTTTTCATTGTGTGTCTTCACCACTGATTGTGAGTCTTGAGTTTGTGGACCTTCGAGCTGAATTTCCATCTTTTGTGTGCATTAATATGATAGAGGCATTTTCTAAGCCACATGAGAATCAGAATAGCCAAATAGCCTCCCATTACCCTTACATTGATCCTACTTTTGAAAGCCCCTTTGAGCCTATGAAAACCTTTCTTTTGATAGCCACATTACATGCCTAATACCTTGTCCCACCCAACATCTTCATGGATTTTCATTGTACAATTTATTGAAATTTAATTGTGGGGGGAATGGACTTCATTTTTGGGCGTACTTTCATTGATTTCCAATGTGTAATCATATGCTTGAGGGCAAGCATCCATTCAAGTGTGGGGGAGAGGTTGTAATTCTGTGAGCTTTGGGGTGTATATGTGTAATTTTCATTTGTACAAAAGTCATTGAAAAGTGTTCAAAAAAATGAAAAAAATTATATTAAAAAAAATGAAAAAAAAGGAATGGGTTATGTCTTGGGTGAGTCAAAAATAATTCATCATCAACCTTTGATCGTGTTATAACTACTAAAATTAGTTCCATGAGGAGATCAAGCATGGGTTGGGAGATGACTGTGATACTTGTTTCAATCACAACTTTCGAAAAAAAAGAGCAAAAAGAGAAAAAAAAAAGAACACTTGAATCATCTTGTATTGTGTCATTATTGGAATTCTTCCATGTTGTACATATTCCATCATATCACCCTATTCCATTTTCTATCTCCCTCAATTTTCATTCATCACACATTCATGCCCTTGTAAATATGTGTTTCTATTTCCTTTCAAATCAAATTTCAAAAAAAATGTGCATTGATTTTTCCATGTTGGTGTTTTTAACCCCTCTTTTCCTTTGGACATTATATACCTACCGTCCCATAGCCACTGAAAAACCCCTTAAAAGACCTCTTGATTCTTGTACACATTAGATTTGGGAATGGAAGCTGAGATCTCTTACAAACTCTTGATTTTCACTTTTTGTTGGTGAATGAGTGAACCTCCTAAAATATATTTTTATCATCTTGAGAGGAGTAAGTTTTGAGTGCCTACATTTTCCAATTCAAACCTTGAACATGAAAAAATGAATTGTTTCTGATGCATTATTGTGAACCAAATTTGTTATGGAATTCAATATGGATGAGTGAAATAGTCTAAACCTCCCCTGATTGGAGAAAACAAAATTTTAATATTTGTTGGTGAGTGAAAATGATTTTGTCATGTTTTTATATTTGTTGCACATGAGGACACGCGCAAATATAAGTGTGGGGGAGTTGATGTTATTAATATTTTAATGACTTATTATATTCCCCCTTTACTGATTTTATATGAAATGTGCATAATTTGTGTGAAATATTAATGTTTTAATATTAAGTATAATTTTTGAGCATTTTTAGAAGTAGTCCAATTGAGTCAGTTTAATGTTTTAATAATAAAAATCACTATACTGATCCAAATTGTGTGCTTCTTGTTTTTTAGTATTCTCCTTGAAATATAGAACATTTCATTAGAAGGTACCATGAGCCAATTCTGCCATTTGAAGGGTCATATGGTCCTCACAAACAAGACCAAAGAATCTGTGAACAAACTGGACCAGCCTTGAAGATTTATTTACTGGGATCAATACAGAATTCCAAAAACCTTAACTATCCACCATAATTCTGGGGCCACTACATGTAATATTGGATAAAAATTTCATGGCCCAAATCCAAGTACAAGGGGCCCAAATAAATTTTTGAAGTTCAGCCCACCATTCTGGACGAGAATGAAAACAAGTATAGTATGCATGATATATCTCCTGATGTAATCATCCAAGCGAGCTGATATTTTTCAATGTGAAATAGGAGATGTAGGCAGCAGACTTTGTTGAAGAAACCATTCGGATTTGAAGGAATCTTAATATTCAAAAACCGTTTCACATTATGGACTTCAAAAATACTGGATTGAAATGGACAGTTTAAGTTTGTTTATTCAACCGGCCATAACTTTTTATCCTTACGTCCAAATGACTCCAAATTTTGAGAGTAGTCGTCCAACATTATTTTATACAACTTTGAAGAAGGAGATATTTGAAGATTCGCCTGTCTGAATTTCCCAATTGTCGATGCAAGTGGAGGGACAGATTGGGAATGCAAACAGTCCACTCCTTGGGCTATAAATACTCTCTCCTTCTCTCCTTGAGAGGGGTTGGAATTTCAGAAGAGAGGAGATCATATTGGCACGACCAAATCTTTTCCAAAGGCTTGGGAGGACCTTCCATACTCAAGTTTTCACTTGAGAGACCTTTCCTACTCTCTTTGTTTTCACTTACTTTTGTGTTTTTCATTTTTGTAATCTTGTAATTCTCTTTCTTTGTAATTCTGTTTTAATGCAAGTTACTTCTTCAATATCTCTTATTCTCATCCACCTTATGTATTTTAATAGTAATGTTCTTAAAATAGTTTAAATTCAGTTCAATACCCTTCCCTTCTTTAGCTTCCTCATTCAATCGAAAGTTCATTTTTTAATTATCATCATTGTTCGTGTGTGTGTGTCGACGTACCAATCTTTTCTTATCCCTTTCTTTTTCTTATCTTATTAATTTATAATCATAATAATTTTAACCATATTATTAATCACCCAAATGTCTGAGTAAATCTATCATTTGGGTGAGTTATAATTTAGGTATGTTAAGTGATTGAGAGCTTCTGCTCGATGAATATTCTTTGAATTAACATTGTGTATGTTGGACTTAACATGTCATGGATTAATGACTTGTTTTGTTTAACATGTGGTTTCCATGGATTATTGGAACCATAAATACACCACCATAAATAATATCTGATTGAGATTATAACCTTAAGTTAAGTTAAGGCTTGGTTTAAAGCCTTAACACTTAAGAATTATAATCAACATCATCTTGTGACATGGGTGTTAATTTAAATGCAATATAAAGCAAAGCTCAAGGATATAAAAAGCTTAACTAACCTAATGATGAACTCACCCCAATCTTCATCAACTTGTTAAATTAAACATCATTCATTAAACATTTCAATTAATCTCTGCAAACAAACCCCCCTAATCAAAATACAATCAACTAAAAACAATCGACTATTACGAAGTACCATCGCCGAGGATTCGACCCGAGTGCTGCTATACACATTAGCAGAGCACCAGAACTTTGACCGGTCGATAGGCGACAATCGTCCGTGCATTTCAATTGTCTTAGGGAATTTAGTACCAAAACATGGGATAGAGGTTGATAGATCTAAGACAGACATTATTTCATCCTTACCATATCCTTCATGTGTGTGTGATGTTAGATCTTTCCTAGGGCATGAAGGATTTTATCGGTGCTTCATCAAAGATTTTAGTAAGATCGCTCTTCCTATGTCACGATTACTTCAAAAAGATTCTGATTTTGTGTTTGATGATTCTTGTAGGACTTCCTTTGATGAGCTAAAGAAGTTTCTGACCACTCCACCTATCATACAGCCCCCACGGTGGGACCTTCCATTTGAGCTTATGTGTGACGCCTCCAACTTCGCGGTTGGAGCTGTCATATCTCAGAGGGTGGAAGGACGATCACATGTGATTGCCTATGCATCAAGGACATTGGATTCAGCCCAATAAAACTACACAACCACAGAAAAGGAGTTTCTTTCTGTCATATTTGCTTTAGATAAATTCCGTTCATATTTATTGGGCTCTAAAGTAGTTGTTTTTTCTGACCATGCAGCTTTGAGGTACCTCCTAAAGAAGCCAGATGCAAAGCCACAACTTATCCGTTGGATGCTTCTTCTTCAAGAGTTTGACATTGAGATAAAGGACAAAAAGGGGTCAGAAAACTTGGTGGCAGAACACATGAGTAGGCTTACTCACACACTAGAGGATGACACCTTGGATCAGGTACCACTTCAGGACACTTTCCCCGATGAGCATCTCTATACCATCTCAGGTACGCATCCTTGGTATGCTGATTTAGTTAACTACCTTGTTTCTTCTGAAATCCCTGCAAATTTAAAGAAACAACAAGTCCAAAAATTAAAGAGTGAGTCAAGATTTTATGTTTGGGATGATCCATACTTATGGCGCATGTGTAGTGACCAAGTCATTAGGAGGTGTGGTCTCGATCATGAGTTTGAGTCTGTTTTGCATTTCTGTCATACACTTGCTTGTGGTGGACACTTTGGACCCCAATGGATAGCTAGGAAGGTTTTGGACTCTGTATTATATTGTCCTAGATTATTCCATGATGCCCATGTGTTTTGTAAGTCATGCTCTCGTTGCAAACACACTGGGAACATTTCTAAGAGACATGAGATGCCCCAACAACCCATACTATTCTGTGAGATTTTTTATGTATGGGGCATTGATTTTATGGGTCCTTTTCCTAGTTCATTTGGATTTTTGTATATTTTGGTTGTTGTTGATTATGTGAGTAAATGGGTGGAGGCCAAGGCCACCAGGACTGACGATTCTCATGTTGTAGTGGATTTTTTCAAGGCTAAAATTTTCTGCAGGTTTTGAGTACCAAAGGCCATCATCAGTGACCAAGGGACACACTTTTGCAATAGGAATTTTTCTTCCCTCCTTCGAAAGTATGGGGTGACACACAAAACATAAACACCATACCACCCCCAAACAAATGGCCAGGCTGAGGTTTCAAATCGTGAGTTGAAACAAATCTTGGAGAAAACCATGCAGCCAAATAGGAAGGATTGGAGCAAGCGCTTGGATGATGCTTTGTGGGCTTATAGGACAGCATAAAAGACCCCCATTGGTATTTCCCCATTTCGGATTGTTTTTGGGAAAGCATTTCATCTCCCCGTGGAAGTTGAGCATCGGGCTTATTGGGCTATAAAGAAATGCAACATGGATTTGGCCCAAGCTGGAATCCAAAGGAAGCTTCAAATTCAAGAGCTTGAGGAGATTATATTATCATCATATGAGAACTCAAGGCTCTACAAGGAAAGATCAAAAGTATATCATGACAAATTGATCCAACAAAGGGAGTTTCATGTTGGAGAGAAAGTCCTTCTCTACAGTTCACGACTGAAGCTGATGCCTGGTAAGTTGGGTTCCAGATGGTTAGGTCCTTATGTTGTGACTAATGTTTTTCCTTATGGTTCAGTAGAGATCACACAAGAGGACACTGGAAGGAGATTTACAGTCAATGGGCAACGTTTGAAGAGATATATTGAGGGACTTCCTACTGATGCAGTGGATTTTATCACACTGCATGACCCCATCATCACTTGAGCACATCAGGCTGTTCCTAACCCTTTCACTTTTATATTGTTTGTCCTATTTAAAAATTCTGTATTTCATGTGCATATATCATCTCATAGGTTCACATTGAGGACAATGCAATATTTTAAGTGTGGGGTTGGGAACCTTTTAGTTTAGTAATTTCAATTGCTTTCCTGTTCAAAAAAAAACCAAAAAAAAATTTGTGTGTTTTTCAAATTTTGTGTGTTTATTTTACAATTTTCTGTGTGTTTTTGAAACTTTTGGGCTGAAATGATTCTCATCATCATTTTTAAATCCATATCAATAAGTGAAACAGTTTACCCCTTGAAACTAAGCTTAAATGAATGCTGAAATGACTTTGTTTCAAGTTCAAATATTTAGTAATATCATGAAAAGTACGCCGAATTTTGAATCCCATGCCAATCTCACTGTCTTTATAATTGAAATCACTTTCCTGTGAGGCTTCTAAAACATTATTTTCATATTCTTTACATTCAACTCACTTATTGAGAGAACCAAACCATACTTGATTTAACCAGAATTTGATCTATTCCTATCAAAACTTGAGGGTTTGAGGTACTTATGTTTAAATGATTGAGGCATTTGTTTGGTATTAAAGCCCCTATTTCAAAGAATCCTTTTTTATAATGGCCTACCTTGAATATTTAATCCTTTTAGCCCTTAGAAGCCATGCAAATCCTGTTAGGTTAGCCACATTACAAGACAATTTTCCCTATCCAACCAACTCTTGAAGTGAAATTGCATAATCTAGTTGAGATTAAGTGTGGGGGATGTTGTCTTGTGTTTTGCCACCACATTCTGTGATACTTTGGGTGGAAAATTAAATTCTGAAGAGATGTGTTTGCTTCTAAATAAAGTCATTATATTGAAAGATGTGCCTTTTCTGGAGCTTTCATGACAAGTGAAGTTGTGCCTTTTCTGGAGCTTCTAATTGAGGTGGAAAGTTGTGCCCATCTGGAGCTTTCAAGAAAATCATTTTTGAGAAGATTGACATTTTTTATGATGAAATGATGAATGGTGTAACCCTTTCATGAATTTTCATGATGATGGAGCTGAATTGATACTATGAGGATTGAAGAGAAGACCATATTTAAGTGAAATTTAGATTAATGCAATTTTGCTTCAAAAGAGTCAAGCCATCCTCATTCAGCCTCAGAGTTTTTCACATCTTAATCCTACCAACCGAAAGCCACAGAACAACCCTGAAAAGTCCTCATGATAAACATATGTCCTTGACTCACATCGGGTAGCGATGTAGTAATCTATCAAGCCTATGGTGACCCTTGTATGAGTTTGGATGAGAAAGACATTGCAAAAAAATTGATATTTGAGTGATGAGAGAAAATTCAAGCGAGGTAAGTGTTTTGTGCATGGGCGGATAAATGAAGTGGAAATATATTGAATGATATAAATGGAGAACTTGAAATAAGGTTTTTTATGAGGCATGATATCTTTTGATTCTTGGTGTGAAATTGATTGATCTTAAGGATATGTGTTTTAAAATTGGTTTTGATTTGATATTGATGTTTACTTGATATGAGGTTTTGCCCAGGTGTGCAAAAGGGTAAGTGTGGGGGAGTTGATAAAACACTATTTTATTGAATATTTCATTGATAATAAATGATATAATTTCCTCACATTGTGTTAAATATGTTTATTTATAAAATATTTGGGATTTGATCATTCATTTGAAAATTTGGTGAAAATTCCAGTTTTACCCTTAATAGTGCACTGTAGTATTTCAAATATAAATATTTTTATATTTATTATTTGAATTTGAAATTTTGTAACAGTGTTTCTAACTTAATTATATACAACTTTTATGCAGGACACTAGAGATAAAGAGTTCATTTGGTTGTTGAAAATGGTCCATGAAGTCAAAGTTGGGTTGGGCTCTCCAGAATGGAGAAGATTCTGTATTTCGGCCATAACTCCTTCATATGGGCCTTTATTGACCCCAAATTTGGAGAGGAGACAGAGGACCATATCCGACCATTTGATCCTTCTAGAAGGCCGGCCAATTCACGCGTTTTGGTGGTCAAATGGGCGGTGCAATTTGGAATAAAATATTTGGCCGAATTTCCACATTCACACTTGAAACCACTTGTAACCTCTCCTCCCCTCCCCTCTATAAATTGGAGTTTTTCTCATTTGGAGGGGTTGGGACGTGCATTGGGAATTTGAGGCTAGAGGAGAAGTGGATCCACTCCAATTCTACAACCATTTCAATAAGGGTAGCTCTTGAAGCAAGGATCCCTTCGACGAAGCCTTCTTCTTCTCCTTCATGTTGTAATGATTTTGTTTATGTAATAAACTTCTTTGTTCTTCTTTTATTTCTTCTCTTTTCTTCTATTTTGTTTAAATTTATTCTTCTCTTAATCTTCCTAATTGGGCTGGAATTATTGAGTAGAAGCGTTATTGGGTTATACCCATTTTAAACCTTTGCACATGCAAAACGCTTCTACGATGATTACGCCACCCATGGAAGAGTAGTTATTTTTAGTAATCGATCGACCTCTATCCTTTTTCATTAATTTATTTTGAATCAATGAGCTACTGTAATTCACATAATATGATCCATGAATTGTGTTTTTAAATAACAAGAAAATAAGCAAGCAATTGAACAATTAACACAAAAACACGCGAGGTCAGGATTTTGTGTAAATTGTGAGAGCACGATCTTAATCGGTAATACAAGACCACACGGGATAAATTTGTAGAGTTCAAATATAATCCCTAAACACAATTCATCCTCATTTCCAGAATGGATATGAGCCTTAATTTACCACTTACCATAAGCTAATCTTATAACATCAATCAAATCAGGGTGCTGCGATTGCATGTTCCGAAGTTAGCCTAGGGTTAAATTCACATCATCTTCGTGGTAAAGTTAATTCTCATAGGGTTCGGGATTTAAAAAATTAAGGGATCATAATTAAGTGAATGTTAATTTAAATGATAATTATTAATAATAAAGTGAAGAGGTAGAGTTATATCGATTACGCCTTTTAAATAGATTTCTAAAAAAAACATCTTCTTGTTGTGTCATTTTAATCGAAATTAATTTGAAAACTAAAAACAAAAAAAATTATACAATCTTCTTCCAGAAAACTTCTTCTAGATTAATAAACTACAAAAAACCCCAATACTTTAAAGTAGTGTTTTTATTCTATTATATTTTATTTTATTTTTTTAGAATACCTCTAATAAGTTGTTAAATTCACTGCCTCCTTTGAGAGACGACCTTGGTCAGCCACTCTGCTGCACCTAAGTACCCCAAATTACACTAATCATTTGAGGGTGCCCACGATAGCGCTCTTTCAGTAACCATCTTCTTATTTCATCCTTTTCTTCTTATTCTTCTAATCATTCCTCTACTCTCTCTTCTTCTTATTGATCCTCTAGTTACCTAAATTATTAATACCTAAAATATTATCATAATAAACGTGAAAATAGTTTTAATCAAATATCATATTTATGCATATATATTGAAAAATAAAAATAATCATGTGATTAAAAAAAAGGTCATGTGAAAAAATAAAAAACATTCTCATCAAAGAAAAAGAATAATTGTCCATTAATGTGAAAAATAAAATTGACATCATTAAACTAAAATACACCATAAAATACCAGAAAATTTTTCTTTTCAAATTCACCCAAGAAGAAAACAATTTAAATAAAATTCTGGGTTCTCAAATAAATGGAAAAGATAGAGTTGGTCTTGGTTTCTCCAATAATGACATCACCTCTAAAATCAAATTAAAACCACTTTTGTTAAATGTTTATCATAAGATATGTTTAGTAATTATTGAAAAAATAATAGATCTTTTAATTTATAAATATGATTAAAAAATCACAATATGGGATACTAAAATCAATTCATCTTTCTTCTAATTTTTAAAAAATAAAACATGATAAGAAAATATGGATTCTAAAATCGTTATTGGATGATATAAGAAGACCCAAGTTTCTGTTGGTACCAAAACCTTTAGTCTCTTTGTTTTTTTACGAAAAGTTTCTTAGGAGAAAAAACCAAGATTCACTATGGTATCTAGATAGTGGTTTCTAAGACACATGTGCATAGACCTCTCTAAATTCAATCAAATCAATAAACTAGATGTAGGTCACATCCCTTTCAATAATAACTCTAGAGGTAATATATTTATTGAATGTACCATCAGTTTTTCTAACTCAACTCTAATAAAAAAATTCTTTATTCATTAATAGATTGAAATGCGATTTACAAAGTATAGTCAATTCTATGATAGTGACTTTAAAATCTCTTTCAAAAATGATTTTTGATAATTTTTTTATTCAAAGGGAAAACTTTTATTTACCACTTACCAATTTCAAAATGTTTATATTATTAATTTAAAATATATTTCTATCCAAAACATAAAATTCTTGAGTGATCAAGTGTGTGAGTTATGGATTTGTCATAGAATCATCAGTTATTGTATCATTCAATCTCTTTTCAAACTCAACCATTATAAAGTAGTATAAGATATTCCTAAATTTCCTTTCAAATATGACATAGTTTTTAAAGCATGATAATATAGTAATCATCCCAAATAATATTTTAAATCTTAAAAATTAATTTCATCTTCAAAATCTCTATAATTAATTCATGTCAATATTTTTGGAAATTCTCAAATCAAAATTCTAGTAGAAAAATATAATAATATTTTAATTTTGGACAACATTATAATATTTGTATGTAATTTTTTCTTAACTCATAAATTTGAAGCCTTCATCAAGTTTCTAAAAAGGTTGAAAATAAAAAAGACTTTAAAATTATTTCAATTCATAGTGATCATGAAAGATAATTTGATAATATTGAATTTAATGATCTCTATTCTTCTAAAACCTATAATCATTCCTTTTCTACTCCTTATACCCCTAAATAAATGGGTTAGTAGAGATTCAAAATAAAAAAATCCAAGAAATTAATCAAAATATTTTAAATTAATTTTCCTTTCCAAAATTTTTTTGGACTGAGTTCATGAGTACTTCATGTTATATCATTAATCATGTTCTCATAATTACTTTTTTTTAAGAAAACCCTTTATTAAAATTGGTATAATAAAAACCCCAAAGTCAACCTTTTCAATGTTTTGGGTTAATTGTTTTTATTTTAAACACCAAAGACAATCCTGTAAAATTTTATTCTAAATTTGATAAATGTATATTCCTTCTGATCCCCAATTTAAAAAATATTACTGTGTATTTAAAAAACTATTAAAATGATTGAAGAATGAATACATGTTGTTTTAATGAAAGTTTTCCAAAATATCCTTCTTAATTTTTTTTTGAAAATGATTTTTTAAATAAACTTTTTCAATCTAAAGAATTAGAAGAAGATTAAGAATCTCTTTCATATTTATTGCCTACATCTTTAAAAAAAATCTAAAATCCATCCCCTTGAAAATGTCATCAGATATTTACAAGAGGGAACTCATACTCATATATCGGTCTTAAATGAGGATGAACACATTTCCTATGTCTCTCATCTTGAACCCCAAAATATTAATGATTCCATTAATAATAAAAAGTATGTTCTTTATAATAAATAGGAACTAAATCAATTCACTCAAAATGATGTATGTATTCTCAAGAAAATACCAAATGATAAACACATTATTGGATATAAATCATTTTTTAGAAATAATCTATATGAGTCTAGTAATATTATTATAAATGAACCTTGTTTAGTTTCCAAAGGTTATAAACAAGAAGAAGGATTTGACTATGGTGAAGCCTTTGTACCAACCTCTTGGTTAGAATCTATAAAAATCATTTTGGAATTCACCTCTCATCTCAATTTCAAAATCTTCCAAATGGATATCAAAATAACTTTTTAAATGGTTTTATCAATGAAAATATTTTTGTGTAATGACCAACTAGTTTTGAAATTACCCTTTTTAAAAATTCTATTTTCATTTTATCAAAATCACTTCATGGTTTAAAACAAACCCATTGGGCTAGGTATGAACATATTTCAAATTATCTTCTTTTAAATGGTTTTAAAATGGTAAAATCCAAGTCAAATATTTTTTTAAACATATCTCAGAAGATATTTTACTTAATTAAATTTCCATTGATGATGTGATTTTGGCCCTACCAATAAATATATTTGTTTTTTAATTTAATGACTTAATAGAAATAAATTTGAAATGAGATTTATGGGTGAACTCAAATTATTTTTAATTTTTAAAATTTCACAAAGTAATGGTGGTACCTTTTTAAACCAAGTAAAATATAGCAATGGACTATTAAAACGATTCAGAATGGGTCATACTATAGAAATTAGAATTCCCATGAGTATAACTTGAAAGTTAAAATTAGCTGAAGTTGGTAAAATGGTTGATAATAAACTGTATAGAAGTATAATTGGTAGTCTATTTTAACTTACTAAGACCCAACCTGATATCATGTTAAATATTTTTCTCTATGATCATTTTCAATCAAATACAAAATAATATCTTCTAAAATATGTAAAAAGGAATTTTTATTATTTAAAAGGATCCAGTAATAATGGTTTATTTTATACAAAAGGAAATTCTTTTGAATTAAATTATTTTTTTGATGATAATTTTAGAGTATGACAACTTGATAGAGAAAGTACCAATGGGACTTGTCACGTACTTGGAAAATACCTCATCTCATGGAGTAGTAAGAAGAAAATTTTGATTTCTCTTTATATAGCTGAAGTGGAATACATATCTATTGAGAGTTGTTCCACCCAAATATTATGGATAAAATACACTCTCTTAGACTTTAATCTTAAATTTAATCAAATCTCTATCAATTGTGATAACACTAGTTCCACCAATATCTCTAAAAATACTATCGAGCACTCTCACACTAAAAACATTGACCTTTGACACCATTTATTAAGAAATCACATCCAAAAAGGTGATATCTTATTATAATTTGTTCCAAATAAATATCAACCCATTGATATTATCACCAAACATCTAATCCTTGATCATTTTGAATTCATTAAATATAAATTAAGAGTGGTTCACTTGTGATATTCTTTATTTCATCTATAGTTGTCTTGAGTTATATTTTAAAAAAATATAAAATTTTATCTTATTTAAAATCCTTTTTAAATATTTAATTTCCTTATTTTATTTATTCTATTTTAGTTATGATGAATTTATCTCACTTTTTCTATAATTTTTGGGGGATGGGGGCTTATTTATTTTCTAATTTTAAAATTTTCTTTAAGATATATCTTTTATTTTAAAATTATTTATTTTTAAAATATTTTTATATTATTTTAAAAGTTTTAAAAATCTATTTTCTAAAATAATTACTTTTTAAAAATATTAATACTTTTTTTTAAAATATATTTTTTAAAAATTATATAAGTATATAACCATTTTTAAAAAAAATGTTTTTATTTCACTTACAATAAGATTAGTGATGAGTAAAAATATATTATACATACTTAACTTAATTACTATATTATTGAGATGACATTGATGTAATGGAAATAGAATAATTATTACAAAGTATAATTTCACTTCAAGGGAACTTCTTCAAGCTCCTTCAATGAAGAAATCAATCAATATAGATAAAACTTTTCCTTTAGGAAAGTTGTGTTGTGGAAAATTTATATACCAAGTTTTGTGTTTTTATTTTTCTCTTATATTGTTTCTCTTATTATTTTTATTTCCATATTTCTATTTATTTTAATTCTCTTAATTTATTATTTTTCAACTTTTCTTTATTTTTTTAACTTACCTCTCCCCCCCTTTAAGGGGTGGTTTGGAAGTTAAGTAGTGTTTTCAAAATGTCTTTTCCTTTTAAAATATAATTTCTTTTGAACTATATTTTCAAATACATATTAAGTTTCTCCTTCATATCCTTATTTTTCTCTTTTTTATAATAAAAAAGCAGGGAAAGTGTGTTTAATTTTACAAAATTGGGTGAAATTTCTGAAAACTTTTATCTAAAGGGAAAAAAATTAAATTGTGAAATATATTTTTCACTTTCTAGTGATTGATTGATTTTCAAAAGGGGGTTATTGAAAATTCGATTCATTTTTTTTATTCATGAATGTGTCATATCATTATTGTTTTATTTATATCTTGAGGTTATGAAATATCTTATTAAAATATTAAATATCATTTGAATATCATTATCACATAATTTATGCTTAATTTATCTTGTTAAATTTAAGTGTTTATGATCATAAAAAGGGGGAGATTTTTGTACCTATCTCTCTCATGATATTTTCATGATCATAAACACACTTCTATGTTTCTAAAATTTTCATTTAAGTAAAGTTTCGTTATTTTCATTGAAAACTAATTTATGGAATTCTTGACTTCTTAATGATCATTTAAAATATTCTTAAAGGCTTCGTCCTATCTCTTGTAATCATAAAAATACTTGAAATCAACTTGGAAGAACTTTATAAGGACTTAGAAAGAATTTTAGGAGGCTTCACTTGGTTTTGAGGAATTATAGATAACATTGTCTACCTAGTGTAGGGAACCGTCTAGCATGTTCCCTATGTCCAGAAGCATCATATTCCCAGAAGACCCACTAGCCAATCGATGGTGAAGGCAGTAGAAAGTTATTCTAGAAACACACCACCAGCTATCTAGGTGAGGTTTACTAGCTAACTAATTCTAGTTTCAGAATCGAGGAACTCTCTAAGTTTTCTATCAGCTTCCCAATGGTGGCTACTGGGTAACTGTTGGCATTAATCCATCTAGTTTGAGCCTATATTAATTATGGTAAAAAATACTATAATGATGGTATAATATGTCTTCATGACTCCCTGTGAATTATTAAAGGCTCCTACGTCTCTTGGAGCCTATAAAAGGACTTCCTTATCCCCTTGTAAGAGAACACTTTCTCCCAATGATGCTTGCAAGATTGATCTGATATCAAATTTCTAGCTTATTCAAAAACCTCTCAAAGATCCAATTTCATCTTCTCAGTCTCTCAAGGCGCTCAAAATTTCTCTCAAATCACTCAAACCATTTTATAATCTTACTTTAAGATATTTTTAGTGGCATTTAATGGGTTTTCCTAAAGAAAGCCTTTATTTTACCAATCACCTTTCTCAAATGGGTTATCACTTCATAAAATAAGGTATGAGTTCCTTGGGTATTAGAGAAGAACAAGATGGTTCTCACAAACCATAATTTCAAGGGATGGGTATCTTGATCACTACCAAGATCAATGTATTATTAATAATATTGAACTCATGAGTCAATGGGGTGGACATGTAGGGGATCACATCAAGCTTTAGATGAACTCCTAATCAATTATGTTTGTCATGTGTTTACTTTAATGTATTTTATAATTTATCATTTATTATCATATATGCATGAATTCAATTTGTTCATTTCCATGCTAAATTTACTTTGATATTACCTTTATAACTCTAATTGAATTTATTAAATATTTCTAACTTTATTCTTTCTTAATATTTTATATTTGAATTTATCTTTATTGTTTTCATTAAATTATTAAAAGTTAAATTCAATCACATTATTAACATATTATCTATAAAAAAATTGGTATCAAAGGGGTGCTTTGTGTTTTCATCAAATTTTACCTTTATTTTAAAATTATATTTTCAAAAAAAATCTATAATCAAATGGAATATAATTCTTATTCATATGATCAAATTTTTTACAGAAATTATTATCCCTATTGTAATAATCAAATGTAATTTTTTATCATTAGTATCAGTTACCAAGTCTAAAAAATTATAATGCATGAAAATGGTTTATCTAAGGAATATGAAGAAAAATATACTCTCTAAGATTTTTAGAATTTTGAAATCAATATCAAAGATATGAATGACTTTAATTGTGTTCCTTATAGAAATGAGTTTAATCATGTTTCCACATGAAAAAATTTGGAAATTTGGAAATTATTAAAAGTCACACATGAATTCATGAATAAAGTAATAGACACAAGATTGGATATGTATCACCAAGATTTTTAAAGTTTCTCCATGAATCCTAATGAATATATTACAAGTATGTTTATAATATTTACTAACATTTTCAATATTATAAATTCCATAGGTAATAATTTATCTCTATAAACTATCGTAAATAAAATCCAATGGGTTATACCTATCTCCTAGGCTCCCAAGGTCATATCCATTCAAGAAGAAAAATATATGAAAAATATGGCGGTTGAGGAACTCATCGACTCCCTTATGACATATGAAATAATTATTAAATGAAAAGAGTTTAAAGAGGCCAATGAATTCAAATATTTCAAGAAAATAATTACCTTCAAAGCTACCAATTATAAACCATCTAAAGGTTGAGTTCTAGACTATGTTAAACTTTTTAGGAACATGAACAATTTCTTCCAAAAGATGAAACTCCACAAACAATCCTAGAAGATAAGTAAAAATGAAGAACTAAAAATTTCATGTTATGAAGGTAAAAAATAAAGTTCACATCAAGCTAGATATCTCCTTATATAAGAAAAATATCAAAGAAAAGAAACAAGGTAAAAAGGATTTCAATGTCATAACATGGAGTACAAGTGAAAACTCCATATACACAAATTCCTCATCCACCCCAAGTGACTCAATCCCTAAATGCCTTATAGAACATGTTGATAAGACATCAAGGTTAGTACCCCTTTTAATATGTCCTCCCCCCTTCTTCTTCTCCTAATTCCTATCTTTTCACTTCTTCCTCGTACTCCTCCAGTTACCAAAATTATAAATAGCTAAATTCTACTTGTAATCAACATGAAATGGTTTTCATAAACTCTCATATTTATACTGAGATCCTAAAAACAAAAATAAGCAAGTGATTCGATAAAAATATTAGATACAAAAAGAAAAATA
The DNA here is from genome assembly GCA_963277665.1 of Viscum album. NCBI lineage: Eukaryota > Viridiplantae > Streptophyta > Magnoliopsida > Santalales > Viscaceae > Viscum > Viscum album. The sequence continues at coordinate 1,541,297,333 of OY728153.1, read as the reverse complement.
TCTTCTCATTAAATAAAAAAAATAAAGATTAACCACTAAGGTGAAAATCAACCAGATTTCTTTAAACTCAAATCCACTATCAAAGACCTTAAAATATATCCTTCTAAATCCACCTAAAAAGAAAAAAAAATTGGGTTCTCAATGGCATGGAAAATATTGGGTTGGACTTGGTTTCACCAATCATGTAAGAACCTCTAAAAATTAAATGAAAACCACTTTTTTTTTAAATTTGATCACACAATATGTTTTTTAATTATTGAAAAATAATTATTCATTTAATTTATGAATCTTATTGAGAATTTTTATTATATGGGAGTCCAAAATCAATTCATATTTCTAATAATTTTTTCAAAATAAAACATGCTAATCAAATATAGATTTTGAAATCATTATTGCCTAACATAATCAGACCCAAGTTTGAATTAGGACCAAAACCTTTAGTCACTTTATTTTTGTAGGAAAAGTGTCTTATGAGAAAAACCCAATCACTATGGAATATATATAGTTTTTTATTAAGATACATGTGTAAAGACCTCTTAGAATTTAATTAAATCGATAAACTAGACGGTGGTTATGTCACTTTCAGTGATAACTTTAGGGGTAAGATAATCGATGAAGGTACCTAGGTTTTTCTAACTCAACTCTAATAAAATATATTTTATTCATCAAAGACTTGAAATAAAATTTACTAAGAATTAGTAAATTGTGTGATTTTAGTTTTAAAAAATCTTTTGGAAATGATTTTTTCAAATTGTTTGATTCAAAAAGAAAAAATTTATTTACCTATTCATGATTTAAAAATGTTTATACAAATAATGTAAAATATCTTTCTAGACCCCATTTCAAATTTTTGAGTGCACAAGTGAGTAATTTATGATTTTTTTATAGAAATCATAGTCATTATAGCACATAATCTCTTTTCAAACTCAACTATCATCAACTAGTACAAGATCTTTCCTAATTTCATTTCAAATATGAATTATATTGTGAACCATGTTTACATGGTAAGTAACAAAAATAAAATTTTAAATATAAAAAAAGGAATTTTCTCTTTAAAATATTCTGAATTATTTCATCTTGATCTTTTTGGAAATTCCCAAATCAAAATTCTAATAGGAAAATAATATACTCTAATATTTTTTTATGGATTTACAAGATTCACATAGGCTTATTTCTTAACATATAAAAGTGAAGCTTACATATCCTTAATCAAGTTTTATAAAAAAAAAACGTTTTTAAAATTATTTCAATTCATAGTGATCATGGAATAGAATTCAATAATAAGAAATTTAATGATTTATGTTCTTCTAAAAGCTATAATCATTATTTTTCTACTCCTAGAACCCCTCAACAAAATGGGGTAGTATAAAGATGAAATCGAAAAATACAATAAATATCTTAATCTCTTTTAAATGAATTTTCTTTCCAAAATATTTTCGTTTGAGGCCATGAGTATTTCATGCTATATCATTAATTGTGTTCCTGTAAGACATTTTATTAAGAAAAACCCTTATTAACTTTAGAATAATAAAAACCCAAAGTCATATTTTTCAATGTTTTTGGTTAAAAATGTTTTTTTTAAAACCAATAAAAATATTGGAAAATTTTATTTTAAAATAGAAGAAGTTATATTTTTTAGGAACTCCAACTCAAGAAAATATTATTTTATCTTTAAAAAAGTACTAAAATGATGGAAGAACCAATCCATGCTGTTTTTTGTGAATGTTGAAAAGCCCGTGTATATGGTTGATGAGTATGATTGTATTTTTTGTCAATATATAAGAAGGAGTCAAAATTAAATGAATGATTAATTCTTGTACAATTAGTAATTAATCATGGAATGTGGAATAGATAAATATGGGAAGATTTTAAGAACTATTGAAGAAAGTTAGTGATGATTCTTAGAGAATTGTTATGGATTCCTTGGATATGATTTATTAATAAAATTCTCCATGATTGGTGGTGATGCTTGGAAAATTGTTATGGATTCCCTTGATGGAATTGGATGTCATGATTGAAAAATTTTCCATGTTCACTCTAGATATTGTTGAATTGGTCATAAGTTGCAAAGAATTGTGTCATTTATGAAAAAAAAAACTAATACAAGATGGACTGATTATAGATAACGATTTCATGGTAACTATGTAGTAAGAATTTATATTTTTCATAAGAAGAATTCATGAAGTTAAGATACTAATTTAATTAAATTCCATGAAAAAACATAAATCCATATTTATTTTTGGATGAGGTAATTGAGGGTGATTGATTTTTTGACTTGGTTATCTTAAGATACATTTAAGTTATTATTGGAATAGTTTTGTTGACCTTTATTAAAAATATAGTCAGCCATATAATCCCCCATAGGATATCCCTTAACCACTTTAAGGGGGACCTGAGGGTTTACCCCTATGAGAGGGACTTCTAAAGGAAGTCATATGGAAACTAAGGAGTGGGTGGGCCATATATATGCCCATAGGAGTGCTCCCATGTATAGGTAACATGGGTAGGCCACATTGGGCCTGAAGGTGTCAGTGGGCCAGTACAGGTGTGGCACGAACTGTTTACCATGATGTGCAAGTATAACGGGTGAAGAACCCCATATATTGATTGAATTTAAATTATTTGATTAATAAAGAACTGATCAACCAAGATCATAGTCTTCGTGGGAAAAATTCTTTGCACATGTTGTTCCTCTATCATTTAAATTTTAGACAGAATGAGCATCGCTGGATGGGATCGATCTTCTCCATCCATTATCTTATTTCATGCATATTCAAAAATTCCCATCACTTAAAACTTAAGAAAATTAAGTTTCTACATAGATTAATGAAGGTAACTAGGAACCGTGTGTTATCAAGTTAACATGCTCGGTCATACCAAGCACATGCATGCAATAGATATATTTCATTCATGTAATTTTCATGAAGTCTTCATAAGAAGGTTTCATAAGAACTATCGACAATCACATGATTTCATCATGTGATAATATTAAGATCATCGAATATATTGGAGAAAATCAATGATCCATTTAGAGAATATGTGACATCTAATGTTGGCATAAGGAAAAATTCCATGACATCACATTATGATCATGAAACATGTGATAGTAAGGAGACAACCATGAAACTGTCACATAAAGATGATTATATCTTTGATCATAATATAATATCATCTATTGTAGGAATTATTGTTTGAATAGTTTAGGATTATCAATAGGATTTCCACTAAGGCATTTCATGATTAATTAATTGATAATGACATGATATCACGTGATTTTATTGATCATTCTAGTGAGGCATGTAGAGGCTAATACTTATGGCCATTAAAAATGCAGAGATACACCAAGATACTTGGGGATTTTATGAGTCCTTATCATGCATTACATATCATATTAATGACACCTATATAAACTAACACTCATCCAAGTTTTTTTTCTTGCTTCATTTTTTATAATTCAAGATAATCTCTCAAAATAGAGGAGGTCACGTGATTCATTCACATCAAGGAGAAGAAGACTATGTGATATTATCACACGAAGGAGTATCCCATGAATATTCTACTACTATGAAGGAATTTATGAAGAAATTTGTGGATATAATTTTCTCACACAAATGATACCATAGAAAACCACTATATCACGAAGAAGGGACTCGTGAGTCATCCAGGTCTCATGAAGAGTTTGAGACAGAAACCCATAGATAGAACTAGTGTCCCATGAAATACATCATGTGGAAAAACCATTTTCATGTGAAATAACTCATGGACACACCACCTCTAACTTGAATCACTTATATGAAAGTCAGTGTGCTTGAAGGGAGAATATCACATAAACATTACCTTGTCACGTGAAGGAGGAGCGGGACATCGCATGATTACTTCACTTGAACGATAAAGGATAACCCGAAATCCATATTAGGATTATATAAAGGCCTTTCATGAATAACTCTTGACAATCATGTGATCCTTTCATGAGTCATGTGAAGGGAAGAAGGGTCCGTGTGATCATTCTTGTGAATCCCTTCCACAAAGGAGAGAAAGGAAACCATGTGGTCCTTACTTGGTCACATGAATCAAGAAGAAGATATCCCTTAATATCCTATGGGATACCTTTCTAAGATACGTGAAGGAAGGAGATAAAAATGGTTTATATATATATATATATCATGCAACTCATGCATGATTATATACACACATAAGGAAATAGTAGAGAACCAAAGCTATACATACTAAGGAACAAGTTAGTTTGAGGAATAATTATTGAGTTTCACATAAAATAATAAAGGTGTAATTATTGTGTGAAATGGTTTATAAAGTGAAAAATTCATGCAGTATATCACACATGGTTGAGTGTTGATAATTCAAAAAGATAGTGTATTGAGGTTGTACAAGTGCTTTCTTGTACAAAATAATATTGAAATAATTGTTTGCACCACTTACAAACATTAATTGAGTATGTTAACTTCATTAATGTAAGGATTATCTACTAGATAATTTGATTATCAAGGAAGAAGAAAACTTGTAGTGTGTTGATAGATTCTTCAGTTGGTCATTCTAAAAAGATAGTGAGTTAGAGTGGAAGTTGTATCTTCCACTTTTTAAAGAGTAATAATCTGACATGCATAGAATATTATCGATAAGGTAGATGTTAAAGGACTTAATTGAGAAAAATATTATCTAGTTGATGAAAAATCATCCAGTGTATTAGAGAGATATTTTTTATAGTGTTTATTAACTATCTTTGAAGAATTGGTGGTGCCAGTATAAACAGTTCCATTGAAGACTGGTGGTGCCAGTATAAAAAATGCCACTAACTCAGGAAGATTAATTGTTTATTTCTTGAACATTATATTACAATTCTAGGAATTTTTAACTACTATAAAGTTATAGTGATAATATAATCCTTAAAACAACTAATGGTTGATCACAAAAAGGAGTGTGTCTTTTTACTGAACCTTGTAAGAAACATTTTGTGCTACTATTTCTTTTATTATCTTAATTCCATGTGCATGTGAGTATTAAGAGAACATAAAAAATCCATTCCTTTTAACTGGGGTATAGATTTCAGAGTAAAAAGGTCTAATTGAAAAGAAAGTATAAATTTCATAAAAAAGTTGGGAACACTAATTCACCCCCCCCCCCACACACGCACACTCAGTTTCCATGAATGATCCATCGGGGATCTACAAGTGGTATCAGAGGGTAGGTCTACCAATGATTGATCAAATTGTATTTCCCCATTTGATTTTACAAGGTTTATATGAAGTGTAGAATTGAGGTTGATACTGAATTAACTTAAGTGTAAAACTTAGTTTCCACTCCTGTTAAAGAAAATGTGATGGTCTCCTCCATGACTCTGAAAAATAGGAAGAATAGGGAAGAAAATAAATTTCAAAAAATATCAAAGAATGAAGAGAAGGGTCAATGATCCTTTATCAAATCAGTTGATAATTTTCATTTTGAAGAAATAGGGTCAAGATATAGAGAGTGTGAAGAATATGATACTATCAAAATTATAAAAGAATTCCAGTCTCAATTTTAAATTTATATGAAGAATTTTCCTAAAGAATTGATTTCATATATACTTTTTCATATAAAGAAGTTTTTTTATGAAAAACCACATCTTGAAGAAGAAATCAATATACCATAGGATTCACTTCGTAAGAAATTAAGAAGGTGCAATTTTCTCATAGACCATGTTGAAAAAAATAAAAAATTTGTGACTCTTTGAAATAAAAAGATTTCATTAGTTGAAGAATAATTTAAATGAAATGATTTTGAGATCACTGTGAGTAAACATGTTTTTTTGGAGTAATTCATAAACTTGAAACAATGTTTAATGTTTCTATGAATTTCATATATACTTAGTTTGAAGACAAAATGTATAAGGTCAAAAATATTGACATATAGTAGAAGAAAAGACCTAGATGCATGAAGAGTATATTCAAAAGATCCATTCCCTAGAAGAATGACATAAAACTAATATTAGTGTCATGGAAACTCAATTGAAAGTCAAGTATTGAATAATGAAATACCTTGAAAACTATTTTAATAAAGGTAGAAAGAAACATGATGATTAGGTTAATAAAATAAAAAGTGAATGGGAAGGAATGCTGGCATCAGTTGAAAATAAGAAGTTTTCCTTTAACATGAAATTTATAGGAATAGAGATTGAATTGAAAAAATTTAAGGAGACACATACTGGAAATTACCAAGTTACCGAGAATAATAACTTTTCCACCCAAACATATTAAGATATTTACACCTAAAAATTGGATATTTATATAAAAAATATTAATGAGAATCATTTCTCTAAATAGAATCATATTGGTGGAAAGAATAACTATAAATCATCAATTTATCAACATTATATAAGCTTATGGAAGAAGGTAACTCACAAACTATTTAATTTAGGTTTTACTAATGTAGTTTCATCTTCTAATGCTGGTTCAAAGCTAAAGTTTGGAAAGGTATGGGTTGACAAATTTTTTGATAAATCCACCAAAACACCAGGGGTGGATACTAAAAACATCAATAAAAATAAATCTCAAAATTATTCTCCAAATAAGAAAAGACAAATCTAGAAAAAATAAGGAACTAAATCTAGTCATAGTGATACTGCAAGATAAATAAGGAGATTCGTTGACTACTATTCATGTTACTATAAATTTGGGCATCATGCCATTGGTTTTTTTCATAATGTATCGGCATATAAAAACTAAAAAAGAAAACATTTATGGGGGTGAAAATTAGATGAGAAGTGATATCCTATAAAATTAAATAATAATTCACAAATGAATAATAATATATTTGTAAAGAATAGATTTTAGTGTCTTGAATAAATATATGATTATTGAAACAAAAGTTGTCATAGTTATGATGAGTAATAGTATATACTAACCATGAACTATGCATAGGCTTATGAGAAGAAAAGACTACAACGAATGAAAAAGCAACAAAAAAAAGTTGAAAAGTCTTCCTTGGGGAATAAATATAAAAAGGTAGTCAAGAAATCTATAAATCAAGTTACACCCAAGAATAATGAGAAGATGGATTCTAATAATTTCATATCAACCAAGTAGATATGATTCTACTATGGAAAGAGAGTTCATACCATGTACCACTACACACAATCCATGGAAATGAATGGATGTAGGATAATATCTAGAAGATAATCAACCCAGGAGAGAAACCAAGAGATAGGATTTATTGAATACATTCGTGAAGAAAATTTTGATAAGTTACCCAAGAAAGATAACTCAAAAACATTGAATAATCCATGTGGAAGATCCAAAACAGAATATTTTAAGAAGGAATTATTAATCAATTTTCTTGAACAAGTACAAGTTGCTAGAGAAATACAAAAAACTAAAGATTAAGCACTGGATAGAGAAAAGGAAAAGGGGAAACATAATGTTCCACATAAAGAAGAATTTGAATTTCATGAGAGGTTTTTAGAAAATGAAAACTCTAGTTTCTCGAAAAAATCATTTGAATGTGAAAGAAAACAGTATATAATTAAATAAATTGTATGGCTATTCTACTTGTTCAACAAGAGATTTAAAGGATAGAAAAATAAACATCAAGGGAAGCTATCTTGCTACTGTAAGATGTTAAGATAAATAATCCACATAAGATAAAGGTTAATATAAGTAAAGATTACATACTATGAAATAAATATCAGAATGTGAAATTTATTGTATACACAAGTATGAAGAGTACCATACACTTTAGATCTATAAGGAAAAGATTATTTGGTTTGAGAGAAAATTTTCACTACTGTTTCTCTTATTGACTGTCCCAAAAGCGTTCCACCATATTACCTTACATCTTGTGAAGTTTTGGTGTACCTGTATTATAGGGAATTGAAGGTGAAGTTCATCCACAATAGGAGAACTGAATGAAAAGTGTCACACAACAAGTTGCAATAATTATTTAATATCTAATAAAAAATTGAATTATTCCACGATGGTGGATTATCAATATAATCATATTTATGATTATTTAATGAAACTATCCACAAGGTAAAATGAAGGTAGTGCACCCCTTGAGGAGGAGAAAACATAAAGGATATGATATCAAATCTTTCTACATGAATATCAAAAATATTATTCCATCTAAATAGAAGTTGAAAATGTAGGTAACTCAATTAAAATTATTTCTCTTGTCCTAATTATATCAAATATGTGCATCAAGTGGGAGTGTTGGTTGATGAGTATGCTCAGTGAGAGAGGGAGTAAAATATTCATTCACTTGAAATTTTTGATGTGTTTGATAAATCTATTTTATGCAGACCCCTTCTAGATAAATAAATATGTTATGTGATTGATATCTCATGCATGGTTGTTAATGGATAGCATAGAAAACCTTGGTTGTATCTGGCCTATTTTCTACACTAGGCTAGGCCATGTAAACTTATATTTTACTAACTAAAGGCTCTTTGGTAATTGAACCATGTGGTACCATCCTTATTTCATAAAAAGGATAAGTAATTTTCAAATCCCTTGAAGGGAAGAAGGAAACCCCTACATTAATCCTTTGTATTTATTTTAAATAAGGGGGAGAAGAGAGATTGAATTTAGGGAAATGTTATTGACAAAAAATACAAAGGGTATATTAAAAATTCCATGTGTATAGTTTATGAGTATAGTTATACTTGTTGTTAATATGTAATAAGGAGTCAAATTAAATGAATGATGAAGTACTATATGATTAGTAATTAATCATGGAAAGAGAAAGAAATAAATATGGTAAGAGACAAAGAATTTTTTAATAAGGATGATGATGATGCTTGGATAATTGTTATGGATTCCTTGGATCTAATTTATTAATAAAGTTTTCAATTATTGGTGATGGTGCTTGAAAAATTTTTATGGATTCCCTTAATGGAATTGAATTTCATACTCAAGAAATTTTCCATTTTAACTCTGATGATTTTTTAAGTGATCTTAAGTTCTAAATACTTGTTTCATTGATGATACTTTTTTTACTACAAGATAGATTGATTGTGGAAAAATATTTCATGGTTACTATACAGTAGAAAATTATATTTTTCACAAAGAGATTATATAGAGTGAATATGGTGATCTAATTGAATTCCATGTAAAAAACACAAATCTATATTTATTTTTTCATGAGGTAATTAAGGAGGATTGAGTTTTGGAATTGGGTATTTTAAGTGACATTGAAGTTATTATTGGAATATTTTTTTTGGACTTTATTAAAAAAATATGTCCAACCATAGAATCCTTGGAGGGATATCCATCAACCACTCTTATGGGGACCCAAGGGTAAACCCCCATGGGAGGGATGACTAAAGGAATCTATATGGTGATTGAGGAGAGAGTGGTCTATGTATAGGTCCATAGGAGCATTCTAATGTATAGGGTGCATGGGTAGGCCACATTGGGACTGAAGATGTTGGTGGGTCAGTGTAGGTGCAACATGGACCATGTGGCTTGATGTGCAAGTGTAACGGGTGTTTAACCCCATAGTCGGCTCAACTGAATAGTGGGAACACTTTGATTAATAAATCACTACTCATCTAAGCTCATGATTGATATAGGATAAATTATTTGTATGTACTATTACTTCATCATTTAAATGTAATGATCACTTCTAGATGGTTCGATCTCCACCATCAATTCTCCCATATCACACATATTCAAAAATTCTTATTGTCTTCAACCTTTGTATGATGAAGTTTATTCCTACATGAATGAAGGTAACTAGGATATACGTTTTATCAAGACAACATGCTCAATCATATCGATCACATGCATGCAATAAATGTCATACATGCATGTGATTTTCATAAAAGCATCACAAGAATGTGTCGTAATAACTAGAGACTATCACATGATGTTGTCTCATGATGATATTAAGATCATGCAATAGAATAGTGATGATCAATGAGACATTATGAGAACATGTTATTTCACAAGATGACATACATACAAATACAATGATATCACGTAATGATCATGGATCATGCGATAGTAGGGATAAAACCATGACATTTTCATATGAATATGATCATATCTTTGATTGAAAGATGATCCTATATATTATAGAAATTATTGTTTGAATAATTTAGTATTATTAAAAGGATGTCCACTAAACCATCGCATGATCAACAAAGTGATCGTGAGAATCTATCACGTGGTTCTCATGATCATTCTAGTGAGTTATATATAGGATGGTACTTACATCCATTTGAAATTCATGATATATTCTGAGATGCTCAAGCATTTTATGATTCCTCTACATGCCTTAAATATCAAAGAAAAATTTCCTATATAAACTAAGATTCTTCTAATAGTTTTTTCTTACTGCATTTTTTATGATTTGAGAGAATCTCTAGAAATAGAGGAGTCTACATGATTCATTCATGAAAAGGAGAAGAATATCGCATGATCCAATCACATGAAGGAGTATCCCATGATACTTTTGATATTGCGAAGGTATTTAATAAGGAAACCATGGATAAACTTTTTTCACTAGAAGGATACCACAAAAAAAATAACCCCTCGTGAAGAAGAGACTCAGGAGTCATCCAAGTCTCATAAAGAGTTTGAGGCAGAAATTCATGAACACAAACAATGTCTCATGAAATACATCCTGTGGACAAACCCTTGACACATGAAGGAACTCCTTGACACACCTCTTGTCACGTTAATCACTTATGTGAAATGCAGTGTTCTTGAAGGGAGAACATCATGTGAAAATTTCCTTATCACAAAAAGTAGGAGTAGTACATTGCATGATTACTTCACATAGAGTAAGGAGAAACCACAATCCCTACAGGACTTATGTAAAGGCCTTTCATGAAGAACTCTTGAGAATCGTGTGATACTCACCTGAGTAATGTGAAGGAAATAAGGGTTTATGTGATAATTCTTTCAAATACCTTACATGAAGGAGATAAAGACAACCATGTGATCCTCAACTAGTCACATGAATCAAGATGGATATATCCCCTAAGATCTCATGAGACACCTTATTGGTTCATGTGAAGGAAGGTGATACAAATAGTGCATATATTTTTATATTAGATGAAACTCATGCATGATTATATGAACATGTAAGGAAATGGTTGAGAACCCAATCTATAAATACTTATAAAAATTTAAGTTTGAGTAATTTTTCTTGAGTTTCACATAAAATAATGAAGGAAAAATTCTTATGTGCAAGGGTTTATAAAGTGAGAAATCCATGTAGTGTATCACGCATGCATGAGTGTTTAGAAATTAAGAAGATGGTGTATTGAGGTTGTAAGAGTGATTTATTTTATAAAATAATATTTAAAATTTTTTGTAAAATACTTTCACACATAAATTGAGTCTATTAACTTCATTTATAGAAGGAGTATCTACCTGATCATTTGATTATCAAGGAAGAAGACAACATGTAATGTGTTGATAGATTCTTCAATTGATCACTATAAAAAGATAGTGAGTTGGAGTGGAAGTTGTATCTTATACTTATTTAATAGTACTAAGACGAAGTGCATATAATATTGTTGATATTATACCAATTGAAGACCTCATTTAAGGAACAATATTATAACACTCTGGGATTTTGTGAAATGTTTTTTTCAAATGAATTTAATCTTTTCTATATTTTGTATTAAATGTAACATTGAGTTTATCTTTCATTATATGAAACACAAAATTTATCTTTAATTAAATTCAAAACCATGTTATGCTTCATAAGTTTTAACAAAACCACAATATATTGTTAATATAGTTATTTAAACGTAACTGTTATAACCTTTCCATTAAACATAGTGATATGAATATTAATAAATAATTTTAAAATATTAAGATTAATCATTTTATATAAAGGAAACATATTGATAAAAAAAGTACTTAATTTTCAGTGAAGTCTTTATATGTTTCGAAAATACTATTTTCTCAAAAAAAATGCTTTTTTATGAACATTAATGAAATTAATTTAATAAAATTTCTGAAAATTAATTTAATAAAATAAAATTAATTTTTTAAATCATCATTTAATTATTATCTTAGGGTGAATTTTTTATAATTTTATGAAAAGATTAATTTTTTTGATGAATAGTGAAAATTGCTGAATTTTAATTGAAAACTGCATTTTTATTAACATTATTTATAAAGTTAAATTATATTTTAAACTAGTTTAAAAGTAAAATTATTTAAATTATACATAAATTAATCCAATTTAGTTTATTGTAATCAATTTCATATTGAAATTTGATATAAAAACTTGGTATAGTTTTGAACATTTTCTCTTCAAAAACTCGCTTTCTCATCATGTATATAGGATTAATTTTAAGTTAATTTTTTCAATTATATGAGTGGAATTAGGAAAAATAGATTCCATAATTGGAATCACAATAATTTATATTTTATTATAAGGTAAACTTAATTTTTTACCAAAATTAATAGTGAAAACAATAAAAATTATGTACCACGGTTAAGGTAAAAAAGGGTTCACTAAGGGGTTAAACTAAAAAGATAAGTGTTAAAAATGACCCAAAACATGTCTAAATCCTATTTTATGTACATATTTCCATATTATCCTTCCAAATTTAGAATCTATTGTCATTTTTAATTATTTTTATTTGGAATGACATTATTTTGGAGTCTTTTGGAAAATTTCCAAGTAGTTTCCAAGTGGTCTCCTTTCCCCCACTTATAAAAGGCAACCACCACCCTTCACTTATTCACACCTATAAAGACATATATTTCAGACTATAACTTCCCAAATTACTTCCCAAAATCCCTCATCTCATCCTAGAATCATTATTTTGGGTATGAAGCCAACCTAGGAAGGTTTTTGGTGCAAACCTAAGGTGGATACCCAAAGGAGAGGTAACATTCATCAATGTGAATTTTTGTTTTTATTTCTTCGTAAAAATACTTAAATTATTATTATAAAATTATGATATAATATAATTAGTATCTTAAAAACACTTAAATTTTGTGATGTTATTGTAATGACCTACAACCATCTCCATAACCATAAAATGGGTTACAAAATCATCATTTTTGTATACAGTGAACTACCACCTCACGAAAAAATGTCATTCATTTTTCTGTTAACACCTCTCAAGGCTGAAAATAATTATGGATTTTTTATTTATATATTATATTTATGATATTATTTTACTTATTTAATTATTATATCACACATACCATCATACTCTCTATTTTTTGGGAATACGATAACATCGCTCATGTGTACGACGGACTACCACCTCGCAAAGCGATGTGATTCATTCACACTTTACATGGAAGTTATTAAGGATGGTTTTAATGAAAATATGTTATATATATGACATAAAAATTATTCTTTAATATTAATATATCATTTACCTTTCTTTCTTTAAATCTAATAAGAAAATGGAAATAGTGTCTATGCTTACGTATGATATACCGTCTCCGTGAACAATGTATTTCATTTTCCATCACTAAATTTTATGTATTACTCTAAATATATATATAATTGATATATATGAAATTTATATCATGTTTAAAATTATTTATATTAGTAAAAAATGATCAAATTAATAGGACTAAAAACAAAAAATAAAAATATATACAAAAAACAAAGTTGTTATTACCCAAAACATGACTTTAACATGGAATTGTTAATAAACAGGTAATAAAAGATCATAATAAAATCATATATGGTATTATATATATAAATAATGTTATTTTATATATTTATAATAAACTTATATTTATTATACATGATTTTTTAATGTGTAATATGGAAGTTAAGACTTAAGTTAATGGATTGTTAATCTCTCTTATTTCTGGGAGATATATGAAAATTCACCACTCGTTTCTTTTTTGTGGTGTATATAATTCCCCGTTGACATGTTATATATTTAATATAATTATTTTTCATGATATTTAAGGTTTATTTTTATTTTATTCTTTATTTTTTATGATTTAAAATATTACTAAAGTTGTAATGGATTTTTGTGTCACTTTTTACTTCTGTGAGTCACATTCCATATTCACCACCTATTTCTTTTATGTGGTGTATATTCTATCCATGAATGTATTTTATGATTATTATCCATAAAATTATTTATATTTAAATATCCATTTTATGATATCTCTTTCATGGGATTTACAGTTTGAAAGTTATCAAAGTGGTAAGGGATATTTATCTCAATTTGCCTTCTTTGAGACATATGATTATGTTATGAACCTATATTATTTTATAAGGAGCATATAAAAACCCATTTAAAAGTAGTATAATTAATTTATTTATCCTCATGATATTTTAAGTTTAATTTAATTATATTCCTTCAATGGGATTATATTTTAATGTTACCAAAGTGGTAAAGATTTTATTTTACAACTACATCGTTTATCAGGATTGTTTATCATTATGATTTTGATGATAAAATATTATGATCCATATCTCAATAAACTCATTAATTTTATTATACTCTAGTTATTCATGATATTTTATGGTAATAGTACCATTTTTATACTCTTTGATACTTAAAATAGTTGAAAAATGTTTTTATGAAAATATGAATTTATTTATCTCTTCGGTCATAAATTTGTCTTCTTCCAAAAATATGTATTCTAAAAAATGTTTTAAATGATTTCTAAATATTAATTTATATTTTTTCAAGATTATTTTTAAATAAATTATTTTTTAAAATGTTTTATGATTTAAAAAATAATTATCAAAGAAAATTTGTCTTCCTCAAGAAATGTTCCAATTAATATTTCAAAATCATTCTCCATCTAAGATGAAATCCTTTAATGTTACTTATGATTTACCAGGGATATGATAAAAAGGTACTATTATTATTATTTATTTGAATGTTTTATTTTTATTATGAAAATATTTTTATAAAATCCATTTCTCTTCCATGGTTTATACCATGATAAAATTCTTATGAAACTCACTTCTTTCTCCACGGTTCATGCAATGATGAAATAATGAAATGATTATGAAACTTTTCTCTTTTCCATTGGTTATGATTTGATGAAATTTTTATGAATCCCATTTTATTTCATGGGTTATGATAATATGAATGCTTTATAATTTTTTTGCCACACATAGGTATGATTTTCATTATGTGATGGGTGGGACCTATATCTCCCTTTAATGAATTAGGTAAAGCTTTATATCCCATGATATAATTATGGGAAACAAGGATATAGAAATAATACACTATGGGAAACATGTTTGTCTTAATACACTATGGAAAATAGATGTGTTCTAATCTACTATGGGAAACAGGTGTGTCGTTATCCACTATGGGAAGCAGGTGTGCCTTGATCCATAATGGGAAATAGGTGATGAGTCATGATCCACTATATTGATGGTAATGGTTGTTAACCTTAAAATATGTGATTTTATTAAGTATTTATGGTTATAACATACTTTTATGACATTATCTTATGATTCATGATTGATTTATCATGATTTATCACCCTTATGAGCCATATTTTCAGAAATGATATTTTTTTATGCCATGAATCGTGCTTATGATCTATGATAGGTTAGGTGTGAACTTTATAAGTTGTGTTCCTAATTATATACCCTTATTATTATCTTATACTTTCATATTATCACATATTTATATCTCTTAGGTTTACCCTTATTGAGAATCTATACTCACCCTTTCTTATGTTTCCTTCCCCAGGTTACGAAGAAAGATATAGGTAGGGTATTCCTAAGAGGAGTACTATGTGAGAACATATTTATGGTAGATATTGAATATATTTTACTAAATTATAATATTGGGTACCTAGTATCTAGATACACTAAACTATTATGGTCATAGGGTGTGTTTTTTTAATGTATTTAATATTCAACTACAAATATGTAATTTTTATGTATGAAAATCTTGGGTTACTATAAATATTATCTATTTGATGAAAAGTAATCTAGTGTAGTTGAGATATCTTTTTCATAGTTTTTATGGAATATATTTGAATAATTGGTGGTTCTAATATAAAAAACATCATTAATGAATGGTGGTACAGGTATAAAAAAATCCATTGACTTAAGAAGATTAATTATTTTTTACCTGAACATTGTACACCAATTCTCGGTGTTTGTAATTACTAAAAAGTTATAGTGATAATAGAATATGTTAAAAAACTAATGGTTGATCATGTTAAAGGATTATATCTATATAGCGAACCTTGTAAAAATATTTTTGTGTTTTTTTTCTTTTATTATCTGTATTCCATGTGTATGTGATTATTATGAGCACACAAAAGATCCATTCCTCTTAATCAGGGCATAGTTTTTATAGTAAGAGGTTCTAATTGAAAATAAAGTATAAATTTAGTAAAAAAAATTGGTGCACTGATTCATCATCGCCCCCTCCCCCCCCCCCCCCCGTAGTGTCCCTATATGATCCATCTGGGCTCTAAAAACTATTTTAAAATATCCTTTATTTTATTGAAAATGATGTTTTAAATGATGATTTTCAAACTAAATAAGTTTAATATGAACAAGATTATACTTCAAATTATTTTTCTAAGGATTTAAAAAAAATATAAATACCATACCCTTGAAAATGTCATCATATATTTACAAGTAGTAACTCATACTTGTAGATCAGTCATAAATCAGGTTTGACACCTTGACATTAATTTCTCATCTTGAACCCCAAAACCTTAATGATTACATTAACAATAAAAATTTGGTTCTTTTTATATAAGATAAAATAAATCAATTAACTTAAAATTATTTATGGAATCTTATATAAAGACTTAATGATCATCTCATTATAATATATAAATGGGTTTCTATAAATAAGCTAGATATTTCTTGTAATATTACTAGAAATTGAGCTCGTTTAGTTTTTAAAGGTCATAACCAAGAAGAAGGAATCAACTATAGTGAAACCTTTGCAACAATTTCTTGGTTAGAATCCATAATAATCTTGTTTACATTCTCCACTAATATCAATTTCAAATTCTTGAAAATGGATTTCAAAATAAATTTTTTAAAATGGTTTTATCAATGAATTTTTTTTGTGGGATAACCACCTAGTTTTGAAAATACAATTTTTCCAAATTCTGCTTTCAAATTATCAAAATCTCTTTATGGTTTAAAATAATCCCCTCAATCTTAGTATGAACATCTTTCAAATTATCTTCTTTTAAATGGTTTTAAAATGGGAAAATCCAATTAAACTCTTTTTTAAAACTTATCTCAAATGATATTTTACTCATTCAAATTTATATTGGTGATGGGAATTTTGAATATAATAATGAATTTATTTGTTTTGAATATTATGATTTAATAAAAAAGGATTTTTAATTGAGATTTATGGGTGAAATCAAATTCTTTATTGGTTTTCAAATTTCTCAATGAAATGATTATATCTTTTTAAAACATGGAAAATAAACCAATTAAATCTCAAAACAATTCAGAATGGATCATGATAAGGAAATTAGCACACCCATGATTACAACCTGAAAGTTAATGTTATATGAATCAGGTAAAATTTTTTACAAAAAACATTATATAAGTATGATTGGTAGTCTATTTTACCTTATTGTGACTTAGCCTGATATCATGTTTAGTGTTTGTCTCTATGATCCTTTTCAATCAAATACAAAATTATCTCATCTCAAATATTTCAAAAAAAACTTTTTATTGTTTAAATGGATCTGAAAATATTGTTTTTTTTTATCCCAAAGGAACTTATTTTGAATTATATTCTTTTTCTGGTACTAGTTTTTGAGGATAATAACTCAATAGGAAAAGTACAAGTGGGACTTATGACCTACTTGGAAAATACCTCATTTCATGGAGTAGTAATAAGTAGGAATATATTGCTATTTCTATATCCAAAGTAAAATACATAGCTTATGGGAGTTGTTGTTCCCAAATACTATGGATGCAACACACTATTTTAGACTTCAATATTACATTTAATTATATTCTTATCAAGTACAATAATAAAAGTGCCATAAATATCTCTAAAGATCCTATCTAACACTCCATCACCAAACACATTAACCTACGACACCATTTCTTAAGATATCACTTACAAAAAGGGGATATATTATTGTAATTTATCTCAATTTAATATCAAATAGATGATATTTTTACTAAAAATATATCCCTTTATCATTTTGAATTAATTAAAGGTAAATTGAGAAAGGTTCGCTTATGAAATTTTTCATTTGATCTATTGTTTTCATGAGTTATCTTTTAAAAAAATTAAAAATTGGTATTATTTCAAATTATTCTTCAATCTTGAATTTTTCTTATTCTATTTATTCCATTTTTTCTATGATCCCTTTATCTCACATGTTCTATCATTTGAGGGGGAGTCATGTCCCTTTTCTAATTCTGAAATTTTCCTTAAGAGAGATCTTTTATTTTCAAGTTATTTAGTTTAAAAATGTCTTTATATTACTTTTATAGTTTTCAAAATCCATTTTATAAATATAAATACTAGTTTTTAAAGTAAAATATCTTTAAATACATATAAGTATATACACTTTTTAAAATAATTTTTTTTATCACTCTTATAAGAAGATTAATGATGATTAAAAAATTTTATGTATATTTGTATCTCTAACTATATTATTGAGATTCCCTTGGTGAAATGTAAATTAAATAATTATTTCAAACTTATAATTTCACTTCAAAGTAACTTCTTCAGTCTGCTTAAGTAAAGAAATCAATCATTGGAGGTAAAACCATTCCTTGAGAAAAGTAGTGTCATGGAAATGGTATGTACCAAGTTTTACTTTATTCTTTTTCTATTATATTTTTCTCTACTTATTTTTATTTTCTTATTTTATGTTTCTTTTATTTATCTTTCTTTCTCATTTTCTCCATTTCTCTATTCTTTTAACTTACCTCTCTTTCTCTCCATTTAATGGGGAGTTTAGAAGTTAAGCAGTGTTTTCAAAATCCCTTTTTCTTTCAAAATATTTTTTTATGTTGAACTCTTTTTTCAAATCCATCTTAAGATTATCCTTCCTCTACATGTTTTTCTCTTTTTGATAATTAAAAAGAGGGATAAGTGTATATAGACCCAGTTTTTACCTTGTAAGACTTTTAAATATTTTTAAATATATTGCTAGAGTTAGAAACTGAGACGGGGTGTGATTCAAAGGCCCGGTGTTTCCGAAATTAATTTTATAAAAATATTAAAAATATTTTATATTTTTCATGCATGGTTAGTTAAAGAAAACATGATAAATCTCAAATAGTTTATTAGATAAAAAATTTGAGCCCACAGTTGTGTCCAAAATGTGGTGCTTACCCTAGGTGCGACAAAAAATGAGTCGATGTTGGACATTCAGACCCCTTGCTCATTAGAAGTGTGTTTAAGTTGGTTAATTAATTAATTAATTAATTAATTAAATTCATTTAACCTAAATTAAATGTCTCTAAATCCATTTTTATGTAATTTTATCCAAGGTTGAATCATAATTTACATTCACCAGCAAAGCTCTCCTCCCATACTTTATTGGAAAGTCCATCAACAAACAGCGAAAAATCTCTATATCAAGGCGAATCGAAGCACGATGAATGCATTAACTTCTTCTAATCATTACATGATCTCGTTCTCCACTAATGATCGATCCAAAACTGAGGTAAACACTCATTATATGTGGTTTTCATCCCTTATAATTAAAATATTAAGAATTATCAATTTCCTCTCTTTGATATGTGTTAATTTGAGTCTTTTAATGAGACCATGTATCGAAATAAATTATCCTTTCAATTTATTTCTTTTTATGACATGTTTCTCACCCCTATTTCACCGCTATGAAATCGTTGTCTAATAATGTTTTTCCAATGATGTTTATCACCTTTGTTATTGGTGCTTTCCCCCACCATTATTTGCATTCCTCATCGTTAGACCATGGAGTCACGATTCAAATTTTTCGAGGTAGGTTTGAATGCAGTCAAACCCCCAGATTTTTTTTGGTGTCATGAATGATATACAGATCAATGATTTGGGGATGGATTGATAAAAAACGGGGTGGTGTTTGTTGAATGGACCAGATCGTCACCACAGGTGCGTGTTTGTGATCAGAGGTGGTTCAGGATCGAGTTGATAACCCTCATTTTCTCAATTGGTGCACAGAAATGATGTTAAGTGTGACGAGGTTGGTTTCAAGTAGAGGTCATGTGTGGGATCTCATGGAATGGACATGATGATAACCAGGCTCAGATCTCTGATGAGGTGTTCATACATAGGCAACGCGGTGAGGACCAAATGGGGATGGGTTTGAGCGTGGGAATCTTGGGGAAAATGAGTTTAAAAAAATAATATAATAATGTTATTATAATTTTTGTTATCAAAACCTAAATCTAGGAATAACTTCTCTATGCAATATTTGATTGAATAAATGTCAGCGGTAATGACCCTAGAATTGAGATGGTCATTTTAAGATCAATTTTGGATATATTTTTTGGACTTGTGCCTTAGGTCAATGAAACATCCAATAATAATACAATTATTATTATTACGGGATCTTATATCTGATATATATCCCTCATGTGGTCTCGTAATGATAAACCATTTGTGTCACTATGACCCTGAAATTAAGGTATATATTTCAAGAGAAATTTCAGGTATTTAATTCATACTCATGGATCAGGCCCATGAGATGCCATCTGACCGTGATGTGGTGAAATGAAATTTTTTCATCAGGTATCCGATTGAGGAAAGTGAATAGCCTATCTCGAGAATTTTTTCATGAGGATCATAATGGTGTGATTTATTTCACCATCTGATCCATTTTAAGATTCATATTAGCGAAATTATTCTTTTATCCTTCGGACCAATGATGAGCCTCATGCATTCATCAGGCTTTTGGTCGAGACATGTCATGTATTACCCCTACACATCATGTAGTACTATATAGCTAGAAATCCATGTGATGGAGAGAACATGTCCAGATAGAAGAGAGAGACCACAAAATTTTTGGGTCCCTGACATGCCATGTACCTCTTTTTGAGAAAATATTCAAGTTTCGTATCTCCTTCATTTGAAATCAGATTTTGGCCTATGAGTAGCATATGCAAAGTATTTTTCCATGTAGAACACAATGGTTCTCTTAGAAGTGGATTTTAATATTGATGTGAAATTTTATATGCTTGGAATGCATTGAGGAAACACTTTATGATTAAAGTGATCATACATAATCACTATAGAATTCTGGGTGAAACCCTCCAGTTGGGCTGGGCAATGGAGTTACCTGATGACAGTACCGGGCTTACCCTCTAGAAGGGCTAGGTAGTGTCATTACCCAATGATATTTCTAAGCATTACCCTCAAGTAGGACAAGGTAGTGTATTTCCTTGATGTTTTTGGATTACCCTCTAGAAGGGATGTACAGTGGAATTCCCCGATGATCTTTCTGAGTTACCCTCTAGTAGGGATGGGCATTAGATTTCCTCAATATTCTGGTTTTACCCTTCAATAGGGATGGGTAGTGGAATTCCCCAATGATCTTTCTAGGATTACCCTCCAATAGGGTTGGGTAGTGGAGTTCCTTGATGACCTTACCAGGCTTAACCTCTAGTAATACTATGTAGTGGCATTCCCTGATGACATTCTCATGTGTGACCCTCCAACTAGGTTGGGCGGTGGAGTTCCTCGGTGACTATCAGAGTAGGACCCTCCTATCATACCAGGACATGGGATCCTTATCAAGAACTGTTTTCCCCTTGATTATGTTCTACAGTTACAAGGCATGGTTTGATGTGGCTTTGGATTCACAAGGAATAGGGAGGATTTTCCCACCAATACGTGTTCTTGTGATGTGACTTAAAATAGTGAAGGTGAGTTAGTGCCACCCAAAGAGGATAGTATCAAGATTTGGTAATTAATTCTCTTATACTTATGTGTTTAGGGAAGACACGTGGGATGTTGGGCCTAATTTATAGACTACTTTTAGAATTTTTGGATACTCTTCTTCTTAGGCTGAGTTGTGAGATAAAGATACCCTAACTCTGTCGTCTGGGATTCTTTGAATGATCATATATATATATATATATCCTTATGTAGTACCCACTCCTTGGGTATTGGTTACTCTCCTTCTAGGAGAGGCGAAGACACATGAGGTATTCCACGTGCTTTATATTTCTATCTTCTCATGGTTAGATGAGTCTACTCTCCTTCTATATGTGGCGAAGGCTTGATGGGTAGTTCATCTAATCGTCGTATTTATCCCTTTTTTTCTGGGATGATCTTACTTTTACTCTTGTTGGGTTGAGCAATACTCTTTCATTATACCTTATTCTATCTACCGCTTTCTTCTTCATTTGTATATATTACTACTCCCCCTTCACCCTTTTGGGGCATTATACTGGGTATGTATATACTCATCCCTAAATGGTATTTTCCCACACATGTTGTGCCTTTTGTAGAAAATGGATAGGTCGAACATGAAATTAGAGGAGCTTACGGATACTGGATCCTGGGACCACGTATGGTGGTTGTAGCTCGGGATTAAGGAGCTGGGCTCTCTCAGTTGTTTTACTTTTCAAGTTTTTTCAATTTGGGACATATTTCTGGTTTGGGCATGTATTTTTTCCCTTTACTTTTCAGTATAAAATATTGTACATTTGTACTGTCTAGAGGTTCATGCATGTTTGGGTTATTTTATAGTAGTGTTTCATCTTTTCTTCTTTCCCTTTTTAATTTTTCATTGATTTGGCTATGTGAATGTGTACAAGTACTTAGGAAAATTCCTCCCTAAGTTAGTTATGCTTTTGATGCTTTTCAAACCCCCTACCCTGTGGAGGAGGTCTTTGGATAGTTTCAACTCAAGCTCCAGCTTGGATCGGGTTGGGATAGATTGATATCAAATCAATTTCATTCATTGGGATTTTTTTCAGATTTTACCCTTAAGAGGATTGGTTGAGTTTAGGGAAATAGTTTCAAAGTGTCTTGAGTTTGGCTCTCAAACCAGGGAGTCTAATGATGGTGTAGGCAGCTAACATATCCATTCACTAGTACCCTAACTACCTGATTGTCGAATCAGCATGTCGAAACATTTTTTTCAGGGATAAATGGTACGTGCATCATATAGGATTGAGTCTTTGACTGTCCTTGATTCAGCTCCCCATTTTTTACACACACACACACAAACACACACACACACACACACACACATATATATATATATATATATTCTCATCTAACCAAGGTACTCCTTAATAACTTTTTTGGATTCCTTTGTAATGAAAAACAACTAGGATACCAACTTTGATTCATGATGATGACCCTATGAGCGATGAGGCCTCAATTAAAGGTCTATCTTTTCATCCCCTTCCACTAGGTAGGTAGTTAGTATCACCTCTAACTTTTTAGAATAAGATCATTCCATCGGAGTAGGCTAAGGACATGCACAGACTTAGCACACTCCATGAGTTCTATCATCAAAGATCGTTGAGGTTTCGTGGTGAGCTAGATCCTCAGGCGGTGGAGGATTGGCTAGATTCGGTGGTCTGTATATTTAGACTTGTTTTGATCCCAATGGATCAGGTGGTGGTACTGGTAGCCATACTTTTCCAAAGAGTAGTTGGGCATTTTTGGAGCCTCATTATGCAAATGCACGATGATTTGACACTCTCGTGGGATGACTTCCAGTGACTTTTTTGTGAGGTGTACTACCCTTCTTACATATGCTCAGTCCAGATCCAGGAGCTTATGGAGCTTCAGTAGGGAGGGATGAAGATACCTGAGTATGCAGAAAGGTTCATAGACCTTATGCACTACTCTCTTAAAATGATCTGGTATGGCTACTTCTGAGTACTGAAGTTTGAGCAGGGACTCCACAGAGATACATGAATCTGATACAGTGGTGTTGGTTAGAGTTCCTATTGGACGACCACTTCAATATAATCTATACTCCATGGAAGGTAAACATTATAGCAGATTCCCTTAGTAATAAATACCAAGATCTCATAGTGTAGGAATATTCAGAGCAGTTAGAGTCCCTATGGCTAACCCTAGTGGAGCAGGATGGTGTAGATTTTCTTCAGTCGATGGTTTGGACTCCTTTGCTTCTCGAGCATGTGAGAGAGTCTCAGTTGGGATACATCGACTATGAGGTTTTGTGTGACCATATATCCACATGTTACTCACTAGATATATATTATTAAGGGGGGAATCACGTCATCATGTTCTAGGGGAAAATAATGGTTCTATTCGTGATGCGGGAGGAGGTGGTGCGAGAGTTCCAATTTTCTTCCCTAGTTGTACATCCTAGTGTGGGGAATATGTAAAGTGACCTTCAGTGGTAGTTTTGTTGGTCCATAATGATATGAATCATAGATGAGTTTTTCTCACAATACCTCACCTATCATTAGGTAAAAGCTGAGCAAAAAGTTCTGGTGGGTTTATTGCAACCTCTTGAGATCTCAGAGTGGAAATGGGAAGACATATCCATGGACTTTATCATAGGGATTCCACACATAGTGAAGGGCCATGATGGAATCTGGGTGATAGTAGAAAAACTCATGAAGTCGGCACACATCCTTTATATTAGGGACCAGAGTTTGGTGGATATTTGGGGGCAGTTGTACATGTGGTAGATCTTCCACCTTCATAGTGTACAATCGATGATTGTCTCTGATCATGATGTGCAATTTACATCATGATTGCGGAGAGGCCTACAGAAGGAATTCAGGACCCAAATGCGGTTGAGTACATCCTTTCACCCCTAGACTGATGGGTAGATCGAGTGCACTATCCAAGTGTTGGAGGATATGCTGAGGGCTTGCATGTTGGTCTTTGGATGAAGCTGGTAAGATCACCTTATCTTGGTAGTGTTTGCGTAAAAAAACAGGTACCACTCTACTATTAGCATGAAACCTTTTGAGGCTCTATATGGGAGACCCTGTAGGTAACCCTTGTTCTAGATAGAGATCGGCAAGTCATCTCTTGTGGGCCCATAGTTAGTGTAGGAAACAAAAGAGAAGGTGTAGGTTATCTGTGAGCAGATGAGGAAAGACCAGAGTAGACAGAAATCCTACGAAGATCGTCTCCATCGACCCTTGGAGTTCAATAATGGAGACAAAATTTTCTTATGAGTCTCCCCATGATTAGGAATGAGGAGGCTATTCTAGAGAGGAAAGTTATCCCCGATGTTCATTGGGTCATTCGAGATCATGCAAAGGGTTAGTGAGGTTGCCTACCGCCTCATCCTACCCCCACAGCTAGATATGGTGCACGACATCTTCCATATGTTATAGCTAAAGAAAACATTCATGAACCTATGCATGTCACTGATTGGGGAGAGCTGGACATCGAAGATGAAACCACCTTTGCAGAGCACCCGGTGGTGATCGAAGATTGGAAGGATTGGACCTTGCGTGGACAGACCATCCCTTTGGTTCATTTTTTATGGCAGCACAGAAATGTGCAGGAGAGTTCTTGGGAGTCGGAGTGCCAAATGCGGGCTTGATATCCTGAGTTTTTTTCTTAGTTTTTATTTTTAGGGATAAAAATCTTGAAAAAGGGAATGATATAGAGACCCATTTTTTTCCTTGTAAGACTTTGAAATATTTACAAATATATTTTCAAAGTTAGGCGCTGAGATGGTGTGCGATTCCAAGGCCCGGTGTTCCGAGAATTAATTTATTAAAAATATTAAATATATTTTATATTGCATGCATGAATTTAGTTAAATAAAATAGGATATCTCTCAAATGGTTGATCGGATCAGAAATCTAAGACCACGGTTGTGTTCGAAACATGGTTTTTACCCTAAACGCGACATAAAATGAGTTGGCATGAGATGTTTGGACCCCTCGCTCATTGTTAGTGTGTTTAATTGTGTTAATAAATTAATTAATTAATTAATTGATTAATTAACAAATTAAATTCATTTAACCTAAATTAAATTTCTATAAATTCATTTTTATGGAATTTTGGCTAGGGTTGGCTCATAATTTACATTCACTGGTGAAGCTCTCCTCCCCTCCTTCATTGGAGAATCCTTCGACGAATGATGAAAAATATCTAGATCAAGGAGGATCGAAGCATGATGAACATATCAGCTTCTTCAAATCATTTCACGAGCTCATTCTTCACCAACAATCAATCTAAAACTAAGGTAGGACTCGTTATATGTGGTTTTCACCCTTATAATTAAAATATTGAGCATGATCATTTCTATCTCTTTGATATGTGTTAATTTGACTTTTTTCATGAGCCCATGTATCGGAATAAATTATCCTTTCAATTTTTTTTATTTCTTGTTTCTCACCCAGATTTCCCCACTATGAAATCGTTGGCCAATAATGCTTGGACAATGATGTTTATCACCTTTATTATTAGTTTTTTTCTTTCACCATTCTTCATGTTTTTCATCGTTGGACAATAGGGTCGTGATTCGACTTTGTCAGGGCAGGTTCGAATGTGGTCGAAACCCCAAATTCATTGTAGTGGCATGAACGATATGCATATCAATAGTTTGGGAACATATTGATAAATGAGTGGAATGGGGTTTGGTGAATGGATCAGATCAGTACCATAGGTGCATGTTTATTATTGGATGTGGTTCAGTATCGGGTCGATAACCCCCATTTTCTCAATTGGCACCTGATGAGGATGTGTGGTGTGATGGGGTTGGTTTTGAGTGGAGGTTGTGCACAGGATCTCACAGCAGAGGCTATTTGGCGTGGACATAAGGATGAATGGACTATGATCTCTGATGAGGTGTTCATACATAGTCAACACAAAGAGCATTAATTATTATTATTATAAATAATAATAATGGTGTTGAGTTAATAAAAATAAATGGATTTATTTTGATGGGAGTTATGTTATTATTATTTTTTAATAATAATAATGTTGTGTTATTATTATTATTTTTAATAATAATAATTTTTTGTTATCATTTTTATTTTCAATAATGATAATGTTTTTATTATTATTATTTATAATAATAATATGAGAGAATTGTTTTGAATTGATGATGTGGTGAATAATTGGTGGTGTGCATGTGCACCCTGAAGGAGGATTCAACGTAGACACCCATTGTAATCCATCTTCATATAATAATTTATGTTATAATAATAATAATATTATTATTATTATTATTATTATTAAATGGATTTTATGAGCATTGGAATAGTGTGAACCACGTGAAGGACCAAAGAGGTGTGAGTCTGAGCGTGGGAATCCTGGGCGAAAAGGGAGTTTAAAAAATATAATAATGTTATTATTATTTTTGTTATCAAAACCTAAATCTGGTCATAACTTCTCTGTACGATATCCGATTGACGAACCGTCAGTGGCAGTGTGACCCTGGAATTGTGATGGTCATTTTAAGATCAATGTTTGATATCTTTTTTGGACTCATTCCTCAGGTCAAAAAAACACCCAATAATAGTAAAATTATTATTATTGTGGGATCTTGTATCTGATATATCTCTCTCATATGGTGTCGGAATGATGAACAATTTTCAAAGCTGTGACCCTGAAATTAAGGAAAATGTTTCAAACCTAATTCTAGTTATTTAATTCAGACTCATATCTCAGGCCCATGAGATTCCATTTGAGCGTGATGCATTGAAATGAAATATTTTCACTGGGTGTCTGATTAAGGCAAGTGAATATCCTATATCGATCATTTTTTCATGAGGATCGTAATAATGTGATCTATTTTTCCATATGAGGATTTTTGAAGAGTAATATTAGTGAAATTATGTTTTACCCTTTAGAATGATGATGAGCCTCGTGCGTTTGTTGGGATTTTGGCCACGACATGTCGTGTAGTACCCCTACATTCCATGTAGTACTACATATCTAGAAATACATATGCTGGAGAGAACATGTCTAGATAGAAAATTGGGACCACAAAATGGGTGGGTCCCTGATATGCCATGTACCTCTTTTTGAGAAAATTTTGAAGTTATTTATCTTCTTCGTTTGAACTCAGATTTTAGTCTACAAGTATTCTATCCTAAGTGTTTTTTCACATAGAATATGATGGTTCTCCTAGAATAATATTTTAAGATATGATGTAAATTTTTTTGGGTTTTGGATGTGCTGAGGTGATACCTGATGATAGCAGAAATCATACAAAATCAACAAATCATTCTGGGAATGACCCTCCAGTAGGGTTGGGTAGTGGAGTTCCTCGATGATAGTACTGGGATTACCCTCTAGTAGGGCTGGCCAGTGACATTCTCTGATGACATTCTCAAGTGTTACCCTCTATTAGGAATGGGCAGTGGAGTTCCTTAGTGTTTTGGGCTTACCCTCCAGTAGGGCTGGGTAGTGGCATTCCCCGATGATCTTTCCAAAATTACCCTCCTACAGGGTAGGTAAGTGGAGTTCCCTAATGACATTACTGGGATTACCCTTCAGTAGGACTAGGTAGTGGTGTTCCCCAATGACATTCCTAAGAGTTACCCTCCAGTTGGGATGGGTAGTGGAGTTCCTCATTGACTATCAGAGTAGATCTCTCCTATCATACCATAACATGGGATCCTTACCTAGAATGTTTTTCCCCTTTATTGTGTAATACAGTGAAGAGGCATGGTTTTACATAGCTTTGGATTCACAAGGATGAGTAACAGTTTCCCCATCGAGAAGTGTTCTTGTGACATGAACTAAAAACATGTGGGGGATTCAATGCTGCCCAAAGCGGATAGTATCAATGTGTGGTGATTGAGTCCCTTAGACTTTTGTGTTCAGGGAATATGTGTGACATGTTGGGCATCACTGATGGACTACTTTTAGAACTATTGGCTACTCTTATTCTTGGGATGAGTTGTGATATGGAGATCCCCTTACTCTCTCATCTGGGATTATTTGACTGAGAATATATATATATCCTTCTTCAGTACCAACTTCATGGGTTTTGGTTACTCTCCTTTTAGGAAAGGTGAATATGTGTGGGGTATGCAACATATTTTCTGTGTATAGATTCTCATGGTTAGACGAGTCTACTCTCCTGCTATAGGTGGAGAAGTCATGATGGGTGGTTTATCTACTCATCGTGTTTATCCCCCTATGCTTGGATGATCTTACTTTCACTCTTGTTGGGTTGATCTATACTCTTTAATTATACCTTATTCTACCTACCACTTTCTTCTATAGTTGTATCTCTTACTACTCCCCCATCACCCTTTCGGGGTGTTCTACTGGGTATGTATATACTCACCTCTGCATGGGATTTTCCCACAAGTGTAGTGTCTTTTTTAGATTATGGATAGGTCAGCCATGAATTCATAGGATCATAGTAATACTGGGTGCTTGGATCGTATATGGTGGTTATAGCTTGGGATTTAAGAGTTGGGATCTCTCAGTTATTTTACTTTCCCATTTTTTTAGGTTGGGACATATTTATGGTTTGGGAATGTATTTTTATCCTTTAATTTTCTATATACACCACCATACCTTTTTACTGTCTAGAGGTTCATTCATACTTGGGTTATTTTATAACAATGTTGTATCTTTTCTTCTTTCCCTCTACACTTTTACATTGAGTTGGTTGTGTGTGTGTGTACAGGTACTTAGGCAAAGGCCTCCCCGAGTTAGTTATGCCTTTGTCACTTGTCACCACCCCTATCCTATGGAGGTGGGCTTGGGGTATTTGCGGCTTGAGCCCCAACTTGGGTTGGGTCATTAAAAAGTGTGTTTAATTTTACAAAAGTGGGTGAAATTTCTGAAAAAGTTTTTTCAAAGGGAATTTTTTTAAAATTTGGAAATGTTTTTTAACTTTCTAGTGTGTAATTTTTTTAGAAAGGGGGGGTATTCAAAATGTGAGTCAATTTTTTTATTCTTCAATATAGAATGTCATTATTGTTCTATTTATCTCTTGAGGTTATTGGATATCTTATTAAAATATTGAATATAATTACTAGATCTTTGTATCATAATTTATGCTTAATATATCTTTTTAAAGTTAAGTTTTTATGATCATTAAAAGGGAAATATTGTTATACCTATCTCTATTATGGGTTTTTCATGATCACAAACACTCTTATATGTTTCTAAATCTTTTCTTTAAGTGTAGTTTTTGGGTTTTCATTAAATACCAAGTGATGGAATTGATGACTTCTTGAATATTATGTAATGTATTGTTGAAGTCTTGAACACATATATTTTTATTATTAAATTATTTGTAATCAACTTGTAAGAACCTTATAAGGACTTATAAAGAAGTTTAGGAGGCTCAACTTGGTTTTGAAGAAGTGCACACAGCACCGACCTCCCAGTGTAGGGCATTAGATAACTAGTGGCATATGTCCAGAATCATTATGTCCCTAGAAGACCCATTGTCCTGCCTATGGTGAAGGTGGTAGAAAGGCCTTCTAGTATCAACACACCAACTTTCAAATGGAGGTTTACAAGCTAGATAATGTCAGTTACAGATTCAAGGAAGTCTCTAGGTAGGCCATCGAATACTCGGTGGTGGTTATCAACTAATCGATCGCATCAAGATAACCAATCCAAAACTACATTAATTATGGTAAAAAATACCATAATGATGGTCTTCCATGGTTTCATGACTCCCAGTGAATTCTAGAAGGTTCATGATCCTCTTGGAGCCTATAAAATGACTCCCTTGGCCCCTTATAATAGAACACTTACTCTCAATGATGCTCTCAATATTGATTTGACATCGAATCACTAGCATTTTCAAAGACCTCTCAAAGAGAAAATTCTATATTCTCAACCTCTCAAGGATATCAACCTTTATCTCAAATCACTCAAACTAATTTGTAATATTCATTCAAAATATTCACAAGCATCTTGTAACAAGTTTTCCTAAAGAAAACATCTCTATTCTCAACCAATTTTATCCAATGGGTTCTCACTCCGCAAAAGTGAGGGAGGGGTTACTTGGCTACTAGAAAATATCAAGAGGGTATTCACAAAAAAATTGTGAGGGATGAGTTTCCTGATCACCACCAAGATTAAGGGATTATTAATAATATTGACCTCTCAAGTTGAGGGATGGATGCCTTGGAGCTCATATAGAACATTATTTTAACCCTTTAACAATTGTGTTTTTCCTCTATTTACTATTAATACATTTCATAATTTATATTCAATTCACATACTTGTATAAATTTGATTTGACTATTTCCATGCTTATTTTAATTTGATATTATCTTCATAACTCAGATAGAATTTATCAATTATCTCTCAATCAATTTCTCACTTTATTCATTCTAAATATTTTATATTTGAATTTATACTTATCCTTTAATTTAGATTTTTAAAAGGTAAATTCACCCCCCCCCCTCACTATTTTCATATTATCTTTGGCCAATAATTAGAATCAAAGGGTTTCTTGGTGTTTTTATCAAGTTTTACCTTGATTTCAAAATTATTTTATCAAAATGTTATTTTTAAAATCTATAATCGATTTCAATGATTTATTTATTTTTTATGTAATATAATTATTATTCACATGCTCCAATTTTTGATGGAATCAATTATTCATAATAAAATGTTAACTTTTCTTAGTAGTATTAGTTACCTTTTATAGAAAATGGTAATGAATGGGTATGTTCCAACTAAAGAATCTGAATAAAAATGGAATCCCGAATATGTTATGAATTTTGAACTTAATAGCAAAGTAATGAATGTATTACATTGTGTTCATGATAGAAGTAAGTTTAATCATGTTTCCATATAAAAATGGATTATAAAATTAATAAATAGTTAGAAGTCACATATAAATTCATGAATAAAGTAAAGAACTCTAGATTAGATATGTATTATCAAGATTTTAAAAGTTTCTCCATACATCCCAATGAATATATTACAAGAATGTTTATGAGATTTACATCTTCAATAGTAGAAATTCTATTGGTGATGATTTATCTATAAAAATGATTATAAGAAAATCCAATGGGTTTTACCTAGATCATGGGATCTTAAAGTCACAACCATTCAAGAAGAATAATATGTAAAAAGGATAGTGGTTTAGGAACATATTAGCTTCCTTATAACATATAAAATTATGATGAAATTACAATTGGATAAGGAGTAAAATAAAGTCAAATAAGTTAAGAAAATAATTTCCTTTAAAGATACTAATGATGAACCATCCAAAGGTGGACTTATAAACTATGTTAAACTTTCCATGAGCATGAATAATTACTACTAAAATAATAAATTTCATATTTTATCTAAGAAGGTGAGTCAAAAGGGAATTCTATAAGTGACACAATACAAATATAAAAAAATAAAGGCCACATAAAACCAGAGTGCCCCGTCTATAAGAAAAATATCAAAGAAAAGAAACAAGGTAAAAAGGATTTCAAAGTCACAATGTGGAGTGAAATTGATGACTCTATATTCCTCATACACCTCAAGTGAATCAAGAACTAGGTGAATTACGGAACATGTTTATGAACACATAGAGGTTAGTAACCCTTATCCCATTTCCTCCTATTTTTCTTATTCTCCTCATTCATATCCTCTTTCTTCTTCTTCTAGCTCATCTATTCACCAAAATTATGAAGACCTAAAATATATTCATAATCAAATTGAAAATGGTTTTCATCAACTCTCATATTTATATTTATATCTTGAAAATAAAATAAAAAAGTGATTCAATAAAATGATCATATAAGGCCCTAGCCTTAAAAATTACTTAATCTTGAGATATTACAAGATTACACCTTGAGGATCTTTTCAGGTTTAGAGTTTTAGAGAATTCGATCATAAAACATGCATTACATCCCATATTTAAACAAAGTGGTTACAATAAAAGATAGTATTTATTTTTCCCATCAACGGAAACATATTAAAAATAAAACATGGATTCTTTCTTGACACTTCCTTGACACTATCATCTTATCATATACCTTTCCCTTGACCTGTGAAAAACATTTCAAAAACTTGGGATGAGCACAGAAAGCTCAGTATGGGTTATAAAAACATGGAAAGGAAACATGAATTCATATATACATAAGAATGAAATCATACTTTACCCATAAAACATAGGCACTTTAACATACCTCATAAAATCATGAATAAATCATAGAAATCATAAGACATAAAGGTAAATTGAGGCATTCATAACAATCTTACATAGGGAGTAACCCTCTTGGTTACGTTTGGAATACCCATCACAGTATATTCCATAAATCTCTTCGGAGAAACCTTAACGTTACACTCCTTCACGTTAGCCAATGCATTGGAGAGCTATATCAGGCTCACCCGCCCTTAGTTTATCACGGAACCACTCGTCTTCATAATAATTCCCAAGAACCTCAACATAATCGTATCACATAAAACATGCATAAAGAAACATAACATTTCCACCTTTCAATCACAAGATATCAATACAACACATTGATATAAAAACATTATGAAAACCATTTTCAATACCAAAATAAAAGAAAAGTAAAACATGGTATTTATTTTTCTTTTAAAAAAAAGTATGGCTTGTAGAGGAAGCCGAAACTCAAATAATGGTCACGGCGGCGGAGAAGTCGTTGTCGCCACATATGTACGACAAAAACATTCCATTTTGTCGTTTAGTAAACGTTTCGTATAAAAAATATTAATTTTGAATAAACATAAAAGTCAAAGGGTTTTATACACCATATAAAAGAAGGTTGTGTATAAAACAAAATATGCCTCAATGAAAGGAGATTGAGACGAATTCCCATACCTCGGGTCCGACTTGACTCGATTGTTCTTTAATGTCCTGAATAATAAACTTGAGTTAATTTATACTTTCTTAAGAACCTTTTTCAAGTTCATTATTCCTTTTATATCACTTATTTCCATGTCATGAACATTATGTAATTATTTAAGTTAATAACGGTCGTTTTAACGATCATTGGTACTTGAGTCAAAAATAAACCCTTTATAATTACAAGTTCTATTATATCCAAAATTATAATCATGATTTATATACCATATATATCCAGTATATACATGCATTTATAATATTACATAATCATTTAGAGGTAAGAAATGAAATGCACCGTTCATGGAGACGGTAAGCCGTACGTACGCATGAATGCTACTTTCATTTCTATTTCGTATTTTATAGAATGGAATCATAATGATATAAAGGTATATTATAATTCCAGTATAATATCATATATAATATCATAGTTCCATCCTTTATACTTCCCACATATTGTATTTAACGAATCAAATCACTTTGAGGGGGCGGTAGTCCGCACTTCCTTAAATGAAGATATCGCGTTTACCCATAATGGAAACCATAAAGGTATATCAAAAATGAAAAATACAGAAGCTTAAGGAAAACATAAACATATTATATATCATATATAAATATAGTGACATCTTAATGGCCACCTTTGAAGTTGTTAAAAGAATGTTGAACAATCATCGTTTCGGGAGGCATAAATTCACCATCCACGGAAACAGTATGTCCTTTAACCATTAGATGTAGGTGTGTGTAAGTGTAGCTCTAATACTTCTTATAAAAACATCCTAGTATATTTAATATACTGGAGTTGTTACAAAATAAATGAATAAAAAGAGTTTAGGGGGTTGGAGAATCAAAATAAAACAAAAGGACTCAAGTGAAGACATTACCTTAAAATCGGGTAACTCCCTTTGGTTTGAGCTCAAAGGCTTCCTTGGGAAGACTTCTGCCCAAAGTGAGGCTTCAAAGAGTTATATAGGGATGTGGAGAGACAAAATGATCAGTTTTTGGCCGAGCCAAAGGCTTTGGAAGTGTGGGTAAGGAGGTAGAGGCGGGGGCCTTTTATAAGAGGAGAGGAGGGGCACTCTTGGAAAGTAAAGAAAAGTCACTTTATTTTAAAATGGTATTCGGATTTAAGAGGTCCCACATTGATTTATTTCTAGGATAAGGTGATAAGGGTTCGAAATCCACCCATACAATAGGTTTTGGCCATGTGTAGGTCTTAGATTTTACATTATCATTCCATTTTATTTAAATCGTTAAATAATGAGGTCATCGCTGCATCATCATGATGTCATAAATAATTTAATTTATTTAAAGTCTAAAAATTATAAAAAAAATACTATGATGTAGGAAATGTTTTTATCTTTCCAATGACTATTTATAATCAAAAATATGATCTTTATAACCCCATGTAAAAATTGTTTTAGTAAAACATTTCATGTTTGTGTCATTTTTACTTTTACATTAAATAAAAAGTTATTTATGTCATTTCCCAACCAAAGTGGCTCCATGGGGTCCCCAAGATGACCCATGGATTTTATTGGTCGGACATGACACATCCAATGAGGGTAGGACATGTTTCAAGCTCATCTCATTTTATTAAAGCATTATTTTTACCATAAACTACACTAATTACCTCTAATCGCGATTAAAAACTTAAGAGTTACTATTCACCAAAAAATTATTTTAATCTCATTGAACCACATTTTACTTCTTAATGACAACCATGTATGTCAGATTTTTTAAATTCAAAACACAGAAGTGGTAAAATTTCATTTAAACGAAAAATCAGTTTTTATAAGTACCACTTGGTGGTTTCACTATTCATCAAAAATTGAATTTTTTCAGAAAAATACCAAAAATTCACCCTAAGATATATTTGATATTCTGAATTCAAAAATGAAGTATATTTTACAAAATTCAAAACATATAAGTCACATTAATTAATTTAATAATTAATTCCCGTTGTCATGACAAATAGCGTGTTTTTATGAAACAATAAGTATCAAAAGATTGACACCAGTTTAAGTCCAATTTCAAAGTGAAATTGATTCCAATGACCACTATTGGATTAAATGGTAAAAATATATTCTAATTTCACTTCAAAACCAATTAAAAAGATAATATAATCATATAAATAAATTAGATTAAAAAGCAGTTTTGATGTAAAATGCAGTATTTTTCACTATTCATTAAAAAATGAACATTGTCTGAAAAATACCAAAAATTCACACAAAGTAAATTTTGATGTCCCAATCATAAAGAATAAGTTTATTTTGACAAACATAGCTTATAAAATTGTCAAAATATAGATTTAAAAATGGTTTTCCATCAAAAGGTAGTAAAACAATCTTTTAAAAATATTAGTGTATTCCATGCTTAAGATTGGATTTATTTTCATTTTAAGCCTCTAAAACACTATCTAATTCATTAATAGACATAGATAAAAATATCTATTACTCATTACTTACTTGGGATGTTACATCCTTCCCCCCTTTTGAAAATTGTGTCCCTGCAATTTATTTACATATCGAATAAATGGGGGTACTTATCCCTCATTGCATTTTCAGATTCCCATGTTGCCTCTTCCATCATGTGGTTTTTCCACAAAACCTTTACCTGATTAATCACCTTATTCCGTAACACTTGCTCCCTATGGTCAAGAATCTGGACCGGTTGTTCCTCATAAGATATGTTCTCTTCCAGCTGAACTACCTCTGGACTCAAAACATGAGATGGATCTAGCATATACTTTCTCAACATCGAAACGTGAAAAACATTGTGTACCTGAGATAAACTCGGAGGTAAAGCCACTCGGTATTCAACTGATCCAACTCTCTCCAGAATTTCATATGGTCCAGTAAACTTTGGACTTAGCTTTCCTTTCTTACCAAATCTCATCACACTTTTCCAAGGAGAAACCTTGAGAAAAACATGATCACCTACCTCGAAAGACAGATCCTTCCTCCGGTTATCCGAATAACTCTTCTGCCTGCTCTGAGTTGTTCTCATGTGCTTCTGAATCAGCTGAACTTTTTCTGCCATCTCTTCTACCAATTATGGTCCCATCAACTTCCTTTCACCCACTTCATCCCAGAAAGATGGAGTTCGACACCGCTTCACATATAATGCCTGAAATGTTGCCATCTGTATACTGGAATGAAAACTGTTATTATATGAAAATTCAACCAAAGAAAGATGTTGGTCCCAACTTCCCTGATAATCCATAGAGCAAGAACGTAGCATATCCTCCAATGTATGAATTGTTCGTTCTGATTGTCCATCTGATTGATGATGAAAATTTGTACTAAAATTTAATTCAGTACCCAACGACTTCTGAAGGCCTTTCCAAAAGTTAGAAGTGAACTTGGGATCACGATCAGTTACAATGGAGAGGGGAACTCCATGTAACCTGACTATCTCTTTAAGATACAAATGGGAAATTTGATCTAGGGAAAAAGTATCTCGTATAGCAAGGAAATGAGCATATTTAGTCAAGAGATCAATAATAACCCAGATTGCATTATTACCTCGAGATGTCTTTGGTAATCCCATAACAAAGTCCATGGATATATTCTCCCATTTCCACTCTGGCACTGGTAAAGGCTGAAGCATCCCTTTCGGTAACTACCGCTCTGCTTTAACCTGTTTCCATGTCAAACACTTCATAGTAAAATCAGCAATATCTCTTTTCATTACATCCCACCAGTAATACTCCCGCAGATCTCTGTACATCTTAGTACTTCCAGGATGAACTGAAAACGGATAACTATGAGCTTCACATAACAACTCTCTCTTCAACTGTGAATCACAAGGCACACACAATCTCTTCCCAAATCTCAAAATACAATCATTATCAATGTTGAATTCAGGAAACTTACCTTTCTGAACCACCTCTACCTTTTTCTGCAACTCACTGTCTTGCTTCTGTGCTTGCTTGATTCTATCTGATAGAGATGATCTCACTGATACCTGAAACAAAATAGAAGAACTTCCTGCACCAACAACTTCTATGCCAAAGTTCAACAAATCCTTAACCAAAGGATCACGTTCCAAACGCAACATTGCTAATGAAGTATTACTTTTTCGACTCAAAGCATCAACCACTTTATTTTCTTTTCCCAGATGGTAATGAATTGTACAATCATAATCCTTGATTAATTCCAGCCATCTCCTATGTCTCATGTTTAACTCTTTCTGAGTGAATATATACTTTAAACTTTTGTGATCAGTATATATTTCACACTTTACTCCATACAAATGATGCCTCCAAATTTTTAAAGCGAAAACAACAGTAGCTAATTCTAAATCATGTGTAGGGTAATTTACCTCATGAGTTTTCAACTTTCGTGAAGCATAAACAATTACCTGATCATTCTGCATTAGGATGCAACCAAGTCCTTTCAATGAAGCATCACTGTATATAACAAACTCACTATTCCTGGAAGGTAGTGCCAAAACTGGAGAATTCACCAATCTTATTTTCAATTCCTGAAAACAATCATCACATTATTTTGTCCAGATAAACTTAACACCCTTCCGAGTTAGCTTAGTCATTGGACTAGATAACTGTGAAAAATTTCTAACAAACCTTTGGTAATAGCCTGCCAAACCAAGGAAGCTACGAATCTCAGTTACATTTGTGGGTCTTGGCCATTCTTCAACAACCTTTGTTTTTGTAGGATCAACAGTTATCCCATCTTTAGAAACAATATGACCAAAGAAAAAAATTGTTTCAACCAAAACTCACACTTGCTGAATTTTCCATACAGTTTATTTTCTTTTAAGGTTTGCAAGATAACCCTTAAATGTCTTTCATGCTCCTCTTTACTTTTAGAAAACACCAAAATATCATCAATGAAAACCACCACAAACTTATCCAAGAACTCATGGAAAATTCTATTCATTAAGTCCATGAATACAGCAGGTGCATTGGTTAGCCCAAAAGGCATTACTACAAATTCATAATGGCCATATCTTGTATGGAACGTGGTCTTCGGAACATATTCTTCCTTTACCTTCAGCTGATGGTACCCCAATCTCAAGTCAATCTTTGAAAAATACTGAGCTCCCTGGAGCTGATCAAACAAATCATCGATATGAGGCAAAGGATATTTTTTCTTAATAGTGATGTTATTCAAGGCTCTATAATCAATGCAAAGTCTCATTGAACCATCTTTCTTTTTAACAAATAAAACAGGAGCACCACATGGTGATGTGCTAGGTCGAATGAAACCTTTCTCTAATAAATCTTTCAATTGCTCCTTCAACTCTAAAAGTTCAATTTTAGCCATTCGATAAGGGGGTTTTGAAATTGGCTTAGCATCAGGAACTAAGTCAACAGTAAACTCAACTTCCCGATCTGGTATTATTCCAGGCAACTCATCAGGAAAAACATCAGGATACTCATTTACCACTGGCACATCATTAATCTGAACAGTTCCTTTATTTTCAACGATGTGTGCAAGGTAACATTCATTTCCATCTTTTACAAGTTTCTTGGCCTCTTGATAAGTTATCAACAGTAAGGGTTCATTCTTGTACACAAACTGAAAGTCTTTCTGAAAAGAAACTTCTTTAGCTCTACAGTCAATCTTAGCATGGTAAATAGAGAGCCAATCCATACCCAGGATAACATCAAACTCTACTAGAGGTAGAACAATAATTTTTGCAAGTAGGTTCTTTCCACAGATAAGGATAGGAAGATTCTTATAAACTCTTTTTGCATCAACATTTCCCCCAGGTGTTTTTACCAAAAGTTCAGGAGTAATTTCTTGAGATGGTATTCCCATTTTACTAGAAAAGGTTTTAGAGATGAAAGAATGTGTAGACCCCGAATCAAACAACACACTAGCATAATCTGAAAAAACAAACAAAGTACCTGATACAACTTAATTTGATGGCCCAACATCTGCTGAAGTAGTTGCAAAGGATTTCACCACCCCTTTCTGCTTGTAGTCTAACTTCTTCCCATCACCCAAGCTCTTTGTCGGACACTTGTTTGCATAGTGACCCATCTCATTGCACTTATAACATTTCACTAACTGTAAATCAAATTTGGTATTACCATCACCCTGATCTTTTCTAGTGCAATCACGAGCCTTATATCCCATCTTACCGCATCGGTAGCACTTTCCAGAATTCAGAAGACATTCCCCAGCATGCCTTTTCCCACATTTATCACAAACTGGAAACTTAGATTTCTTACTGTCAGACTTTTTTGAAGAATTCTTACCTTTCTCCTGCCACCTCGGTCTCTTCTTCTGTTGGTTGTTATAGAACACTTGATCATCGGCAAACTCTATTTCCACCTTCTCAGCACATCGAACAAGATTTTCATAACTTTTAAACTCACGATAAGCTAATGCCCTTCGATATTTTGGCTTTAATCCTGAGTAAAAATGATTGATTTTACTATCAAGGTCTTGGATAAAATTTGGAGCATACCTTGCCAATCGAGTGAACCTTTCTTCATAGGCAGCCACTGAGTCTTCCTATTGCCTCAATTCCAAGAATTGATTTTCCATCCTAAGTTGAACAGCCTTAGGAAAATACTTCTCAAGAAACATACCTTTGAATTCATCCTAGTCGAGAGCATCAATCTCATCAGCGTCCCTGATATTTTTAACCATCGACCACCACTGATCTGCTTCACCCTCCAAACGATAAATATCAAGACTAACCTTTTGATTTTCTGAACACCCCATGACATTAAAAATCTTCTCCAGTGCCTTAATCCACCCTTCAGCTAGCACAGGGTCAGATAATCCTCTAAATGATGGGGGATGTTGCCTCATGAAATGTTCCACCACTAACATGTTCCTCTGTGGTTGATCTGGCTAATCTTGTGTATGGATACCACCGCTATTTATCGCTTGAGTCAACTGCGCCATTACTTCAACAAACTATTCAGTTCCAATTCCGACCATCTCAGGATGCTGATTCAGAAGGTTATTTCCTTCTATATGCCTTCCTAGCACTACTTCCCTGTTTCCTCTGCAGAAAACCATTCTGAACAAACATGTCTTAGATGAAGTAACATGGTAATCTTCAAATGCTATATCATTTCAGTCATACCATAAATTAAATTATAATTTAACAATTTTCTAACTCCTAAAGTTGTCTAAACCGACCTTTGATACCAACTATAAGGCCCCAGCCTTAAACATTACTTAATCTTGAGATATTACAAGATTACACCTTGAGGATCTTTTCAGGTTTAGAGTTTTAGAGAATTAGATCATAAAACATGCATTACATCCCACATTTAAACAAAGTGGTTACAATAAAAGATAGTATTTATTTTTCCCATCAACGGAAAAATATTGAAAATAAAACATGGATTCTTTCTTGACACTTCCTTGACACTATCATCTTATCATGTACCTTTCCCTTGACCTGTGAAAAACATTTCAAAAACTTGGGATGAGCACAGAAAGTTCAGTATGGGTTATAAAAACATGGAAAGGAAACATGAATTCATATATACATAAGAATGAAATCATACTTTACCCATAAAACATAGGCACTTTAACATACCTCATAAAATCATGAATAAATCATAGAAATCATAAGACATAAAGGTAACTTGAGGCATTCATAACATTCTTACGTAGGGAGTAACCCTCTTGGTTACGTTTCGAATACCCATCACAGTATATTCCCTAAATCTCTTCGGAGAAACCTTAACATTACACTCCTTCGCGTTACCCAATGCATTGGAGAGCTATATCGGGCTCACCTGCCCTTAGTTTATCACGGAACCACCCGTCTTCATAATAATGCCCAAGAACCTCAACATAATCGTATCACATAAAACATGCATAAAGGAAACATAAAATTTCCACCTTTCAATCACAAGATATCAATACAACACATTGATATAAAAAAATTATGAAAACCATTTTCAATACCAAAATAAAAGAAAAGTAAAACATGGTATTTATTTTTCTTTTAAAAAAAAGTATGGCTTGTAGAGGAAGCTGAAACTCAAATAATGGTCACGGCGGCGGAGAAGTCGTTTTCGCCGCATACGTACGACAAAAACATTACCTTTTGTCATTTAGTAAACACTTCGTATAAAAAAGATTCCTTTTGAATAAACGTAAAAGTCAAAGGGGTTTATACACCATATAAAATAAGGTTGTGTATAAAACAAAATATGCCTTAATGAAAGGATATTGAGACGAAGTCCCATACCTCGGGTCCGACTTGACTCGATCGTTCTTTAATGTCCTGAATAATAAACTTGAGTTAATTTCTACTTGCTTAAGAACCTTTTTCAAGTTCATTATTCCTTTTATATCACTTATTTCCATGTCATGAACACTATGTAATTATTTAAGTTAATAACGGTCGTTTTAACGATCATTGGTACTTGAGTAAAAAATAAACTCTTTATAATTATAAGTTGTTCATGTATCCATTATATTCATAATTATAATCATGATGTATATAACATATATATCCAGTATATACATGAATTTATAATATTACATAATCATTTAGAGGTAAGAAATGAAATGCACCGTTCATGGAGACGGTAAGCCGTACGTACGCATGAACGCTACTTTCATTTCTATTTCGTATTTTATAGAATGGAATCATAATTATATAAAGGTATATTATAATTCCAGTATAATATCATATATAATATCATAGTTCCATCCTTTATACGTCCCACATATGGTATTTAACGAATCAAATCACTTTGAAGGGGCGGTAGTCCGCACTTCCTTATATGAAGATATCGCGTTTACCCATAATGGAAACCATAAAGGTATACCCAAAATGAAAAATACAGAAGCTTAAGGAAATCATAAAAATATTATATATCATATATAAATATAGTGACATCTTAATGGCCACCTTTTAAGGTGTTAAAAGAATGTTGAACAATCATCGTTTCGGGAGGCATAAATTCACCATCCACGGAAACAGTATGTCCTTTAACCATTAGATGTAGGTGTGTGTAAGTGTAGCTCGAATCCTTATTATAACAACATCCTAATATATTGAAGATACTGGAGTTGTTACAAAAGAAATGAATAAAAAGAGTTTAGTGGGTTGGAGAAGCAAAATAAAACAAAAGGACTCAAGTGAAGACATTACCTTAAAATCGGGTAACTCCCTTTGGTTTGACCTCAAAGGCTTCCTTGGGAAGACTTATGCCCAAAGTGAGGCTTTAAAGAGTTAGAGAGGTATGTGGAGACACAAAATTATCAGGGTTTGGCCGATCCAAATGCTTTGGAAGTGTGGGTAAGGAGGTA
Source organism: Viscum album (assembly GCA_963277665.1). Lineage (NCBI taxonomy): Eukaryota > Viridiplantae > Streptophyta > Magnoliopsida > Santalales > Viscaceae > Viscum > Viscum album. Next base: position 1,541,254,438 of record OY728153.1, on the reverse strand, counting down.
GAGGTGGGGGCCTTTTATAAGAGGAGAGGAGGGGCACTCTTGGAAAGTAAAGAAAAGTCACTTTATTTTAAAATGGTATTCGGGTTTAAGAGGTCCCACATTAATTTTTTTCGAGGATAATGTGATAAGGGTTCTAAATCCACCCATCCAATAGGTTTTGTCCATGTGTAGGTCTTAGATTTTACATTATCATTCCATTTTATTTAAATCGTTAAATAATGAGGTCATCGCTGCATCATCATGATGTCATAAATAATTTAATTTATTTAAATTCTAAAAATTATAAAAAAAATACTATTATGTATGAAATCTTTTTATCTTTCCAATGACTATTTATAATCAAAAATCTGATCTTTATAACCCCATGTAAAAATTGTTTTAGTAAAACATTTCATGTTTGTGTCATTTTTACTTTTACATTAAATAAAAAGTTATTTATGTCATTTCCCAACCAAAGTGGCTCCATGGGGTCCCCAAGATGACCCATGGATTTTCTTGGTCTTTCATGACACATCCAATGAGGGTAGGACATGTGTCAAGCTCATCTCATTTTATTAAAGCATTATTTTTACCTTAAACTACACTAATTACCTCTAATCGCGATTAAGAACTTAAGAGTTACTATTCACCAAAAAATTATTTTAATCTCATTGAACCACATTTTACTTCTTAATGAAAACCATGTATGTCGGATTTTTGAAATTCAAAACATATAAGTGGTAAAATTACATTTAAACGAAAAATCAGTTTTTATAAGTACCACTTAGTGGTTTCACTATTCATCAAAAATTGAAGTTTTTCAGAAAAATACCAAAAAATCACCCTAAGCTATATTTGATATTCCGAATTCAAAAATGAAGTCTATTTTACAAAATTCAAAACATATAAGTCACATTAATAAATTTAATAATTAATTCCCGCTGTCATGACAAATAGCGTGTTTTTATGAAACAATAAGTATCAAAAGATTGACACCAGTTTAAGTACAATTTCAAAGTGAAATTGATTCCAATGACCACAATTGGATTAAATGGTAAAAATATATTCTAATTTCACTTAAAAACCAATTCAAAATATAATCTAATAATATAAATAAATTAGATTAAAAAGCATTTTTGATGTAAAATGCAGTATTTTTCACTATTCATTAAAAAATGAACATTGTCTGAGAAATACCAAAAATTCACAAAAAGTAAATTTTGATGTCCCAATCATAAAGAATAAGTTTATTTTGACAAACATATCTTATAAAATTGTCAAAAGATATATTTAAAAATGGTTTTCCATCAAAAGGCAGTAAAACAATCTTTTAAAAATATTAGTGTATTCCATGCTTAAGATTGGATTTATTTTCATTTTAAGCCTCTAAAACACTATCTAATTCATTAATAGACATATATAAAAATATCTGTTACTCATTACTTACTTGGGATGTTACATATCAACTATAAAAAAATATCTTCTCATAAAAGAAAAAATAATAATTAACAATTAAGGAGAAAAATCAATAGGTTTTTGTCAAACAAAAGCCAATTTTATTAAAGGTTACTCAAAAGATAATTTTTTATTATTTAAAAATAATAATCCATTTAATTCATCAATGAAATTTCAAAAAATACATATTATGGGAGACCAAAATCTATTCATTTTTCTTCTATATTTTTCAAAATAAAACCTGCTAAGAAATTCTATATTCTGAAATCATTATCTGATAACATAATAAGATCTGAGTCTATTTTGGTACCCAAACCTTTAATCACTATATTTTTATAAGATAATTTTCTTATGAGAAAAACCCAAGAAACATTTTGGTATCTAGATAGTTGTTACTCAAGACACATGTATGGAAACCTCTTTGAATTTAATAAAATCGATAAACTAGAAGGTGGTCACATCACTTTTAGAGATAACTATAGGGGTAATATAATAAGTGAAGGTATTTTTTTAACTAAACTATAATAAAAAATCATAAAAGGATTGAAATAAAATTTACTAATCATTAGTAAATTGTGTGATATTAGTTTTAAAATATCTTTTGAAAATGACTTTTGAAAATTTTATTATTCAAGATAAAAAAATTTATTTACCACTCCTCAATTTCGAGATGTTTATACCATTAATTTAAAATATCTTGATAGAAAAAACATAAAATGATTAATTTCACAAGTGATTGAGTCATGGATTTAAAATATATACCTTGGTCATTACATCACTTAATCTCTTTTCAAACTTAATTGTTATCAACTAGTATGAGACCTTCCCAATTTTATTTCAAAGATGACATGGTTTGTGAAGCATGCCAATATGGTAAGAAACAAAAATAATATTTTAAATCTAAAAAAGAAATTTCTGCATCAAAATATCTAGAATTAATTCATCAATATCTTTTTAGACCTTTTCAAATCAAAATTCTAAGAGGAAAATCTGATACTATTATAATTATTGATGAGTTTACAAGATTCGAATGGGCTTATTTCTTCAATCATAAAAGTTAATATTGAAAATCATTCATCAAGTTTTCTATAAAGGTTGAAAATGAAAAAGGTTTTAAAATTATTTCAATTTATAATGATCATGGTAGAGAATTTGTTAACAAAGAATTTAATGATTTGGGTTCCTCTAAAGGCTATAATCATTATTTTTATACTCCTTTAATCCCTCAAAAAAATAGGGTAGTTGAAATGTGAAATAAAGAAATAAAATAAATCTCTAAAACAATTTTAAATAAATTTTATTTACCAAAATAATTTCAGACTGAGGTTGTGATTATTACATGCTATATTATTAATTTTGTTCATGTAAGACCTTTTCTTAAGAAAACCCCTTATGAACTTTCAAATGATAAAGAACCCAAATTCATATTTTTCAAATTTTTTGGTTGCAAATTTTTTATTTTAAACACCAAATAAAATCATGGAAATTTGATTTTAAATCCAAGGAAGGTATATTTCTTGGGTACTCCAACTCAAGAAAATATTACCTTTTCTTTATCAAAAGAACTAAAATGGTGGAAGAATAAATCAAGGTTTTTTTATGAAAGTTTCTCAAATATGTTTTTAAAAATTATTTTTCAAATAAACATTTTCAAACTAAATAATTTCAAGAAGAATAAGAATATATTTCAAATTATTTTCCTAAATATTTCAAAAATTATAAATACAATCCCTTAGAAAATGTCATCATAGATTTAAAAGTGGGAAATAATACTCATAGATCAGTATTAAATAAGATTGAACACATTTCCTTTGTCTCTCACCTTAAACCCCAAAACCTTAACAATGACATTACTAGTAAAAAATGAGTTCTTTCCATGCAAGAGGAACTAAATCAATTAACTCAAAATGATGTACAAACTCTCATGGAAATACCCAATGATCATACCATTATAGGATATAAATGGTTTTTTAGAAATAAGATAGATGAGTCTAGTAATATTACTAGAAATAATGCTTATTTAGTTTCCAAAGGTTGTAACCATGAAGAATGAATTGGTGATGGTGATGTTGGGTCGTAGAGGATGGCAAGAGGGGGGGTGAATTGCCTTTTCAAAAATAATTAACAATTTAAAACAATTATCAATGCAGCGGAAATAAAAAAGGCAAGACACAATTTGATAACGGAGTTCGGCTTAATTCCCAAGCCTACGTCTCCGCTCCCAACAAGAACCGTTGAGAGATTAATTACGTCAGCTTTCTTTTTAATGGTTGTAGCAAGAAACCCACTAGCCGTTTTAAGGTAGGCTAGAACAGCTTCGTAGAGCTTGCTTTTTTATTATGGTTGTAGCAAGAAACCCAATTGAAAGAAAGAATGGAAATGAGAGGTTTGTTTTAATCCAAACCCAATGAAGAACTAAACAAATAAAATAATACAAACACACGGAAGCCTTGAGCGCCAAAAGTGTGAGAGCAGCTAATGGAGAGGGAGCTCAAGCTTCAAGGGTGGCAATGGATCACAAGAGGCCTTGGAGATTTGTCGTTAGAGCATCAAGACATCAAAATATGTTTCGGTGTTGTTCCCGGCATCCATGGTTTCTTATTTATAGGAGAAATACCCATAAACACTTCAATATAGCCGTTGGAGGGCTTCCAGAGCCGTTGGGGGTCAAAAGTACAAGTCTGGTCAAAGCCCAACGGCTAGTTTGACTGGGCACACCGGCTGGCCGGTGGTGTCTCACCAGCTGGCCGGTGGTCCAACGGCTATTTTGTCTGGGTACACCGGCTGGCCGGTGGTCCAGACAGAGCAGGATTTCTATCTGGGTTCCACCGGCTGGCCGGTGGTCATCCACCGGCTGGCCGGTGTCACCAGGCAGTGGGCAAGCCTACTGCCTCGGTCCTCCGGCTGGCTGGTAGGCAAGAACCGGTTTGCCGGTGCCCATACCGGCTGGCCGGTGCGCTAACACCGGCTGACCGGTGGATCTGGCAGAAAGCAATGCTTCTGCCAGAGACCACCGGCTGGCCGGTGGACTCAAAGAGTCCACTATCAGCCTTCTTGGGCCAACTCCTAGGCAACCTTTTTCCTAGCATCAAAACACTTGAAAACGAGTTAGAACACGATTAGAGTGATTGTGATCATTAAAATCCAAGAGAGAGGGGTACAACAATCTCCCCCTATTTTGATGATCACAATCACAAAAGAGAAAGCCTTAAAAAGGATATGCCAATTAAAAACTTAAATAAACAATTTTGGACATGAAAATATATTAGAGATCATTTCAAGAAAATAAATTGAAGAGATGTACCATGTATTGAAAATGATCTTAATCTAAAGAGAATGAGTCATTTTGAATTTGAAATTGTAACCATAGGTCATTTTTTTTAAAAGGAACAAATGAATAACTTACCGGTTTTTAAAAAAAGTAACTTTTTTTAAAAAAACTTTAATCAATTGAAATATTCAGAGAAATTTCTCCCCCTTTGGGATTATCAAAATAGGAGGGAAAATGAGAAGAAATTAGATAAACAAAAAAATAAAATTAAAATAAAAAGGAGTTAAATATTTAATAGTGCTCATTGACGAATCATTCCTAACTCCCCCTTAATAAAATCAAAACGTTCAACCGGGAGCGGTTTGGTAAAAATATCAGCTAATTGGAAATCAGTAGAAATGAAGTCCAAAGTGATATCCCCCTTTTGAAAATGGTCACGAAGGAAATGATGCCTTAAGTCTATATGCTTTGTTCTAGAGTGTTGTATTGGATTCTTGGAAATACTAATGGCACTAGTGTTGTCACACCGAATAGGGACATGATCGTAGGAAAGACCATAATCCAAGAGAGTGTGCTGCATCCAAATAATTTGGGCACAACAATTCCCAGAGGCTACGTACTCGGCCTCGGCAGTAGAAATAGCAACACAGTTTTGCTTCTTGCTACTCCACGATACAAGGGACTTGCCTAGCAGATGACAGGTTCCACTAGTACTCTTTCGATCTAATTGACATCCTCCAAAATCAGCATCCGAATATGAAGAAAGTTTGAAAGAAGTATTAGAAGGATAAAATAAACCAATGTTTTTGGATCCTCTTAAATACCTAAAAATACTTTTGACCGATTTAAAATGAGATTCTTTGGGATTGGCTTGAAAACGAGCACAAAGGAAAACACTGAACATGATGTCAGGACGGGTCGCAGTTAGGTAAAGTAGACTCCCGATCATACTCCTATAAAGCTTGTTATCAATCGGTTTCCTGACTTCATCTAACGTAATCTTACAGGAAGTACTCATGGGGGTACTAATTTCCTTTACTTGATCCATACCAAAACGACTTAAGAGCTCGTTTGTGTATTTTCCTTGGCTTAGAAAAATACCTTTTGAATTTTGAAAGATTTGAAAACCGAGAAAAATTTTCAATTCCCTCATAAAGCTCATTTCAAATTCTTTTCTCATTAAATCTGAAAAATCAGTACAAAGTGATTCTTTGGTAGAACCAAAGATAACGTCATCGACGTAGATTTGGACGATTAAAAGATCTTTTGAAGTGTGTTTTAAAAAGAGGGTACAATCAGCTTGACCCATTTTAAAATCATTTTCTAAAAGGAATTTTGTTAACTGCTCATACCAAGCTCGAGGGGCTTTCTTTAAGCCATATAGAGCCTTGGTTAATTTAAAAACATGATTTGGAAATTTTGGATCTTCAAAACCGGGAGGTTGTTCAACAAAGATTTTTTCTGAAATAAAACCATTTAAAAAGGCGCTTTTAACATCCATTTGAAAAAGTTTGAAATTTAAGTGGGCGGTGAAGGCCAACAAGATCCTAATGGATTCCAATCTAGCAACGGGTGCAAAGGTTTCACCATAATCAATTCCTTCTTCTTGATTATAGCCCTTAGCTACTAGGCGAGCCTTGTTCTGGGTTATATTTCCTTGATCATCAAGTTTGTTCCTAAAAACCCATTTAGTTCCAATAATTGGATGATCATTGGGTCTTTCAACAAGAGTCCAAACATCATTTCTAGAGAATTGATTTAGTTCATCTTGCATTGCAAGAACCCAATTCTCATCATTAATGGCATGATTAATGGTTTGAGGCTCTAGGTGAGAAATGAAGGCTTGATGTTCAACCCCGTTGAGGATTGATCTTCTAGTTCGAGTATCGGCTTGAAGATCACCTATAACATTTTCTAAAGGATGGTCTCTAGAAGGTTTCCAAACCTTAGGCAAGGTGGAAGGCAAAGAAGGTGAAGAAGGTTCATGATCATCATCCTCCTTGAGAGGAGAAGAGGAATCATTTAATTCAAGTTTATCAAGCTTATCTTCAACATCTTCAATGATCGGATGGGGTTTTGGAAGATTTTCATCAAACTTTACATGAGATGATTCTTCGATGGTTTTTGAACGTTTGTTGAAGACACGATAGGCTTTGCTTGAGTTGGAGTACCCAAGAAAAATACCTTCATCGGATTTGACATCAAATTTCCCAAGGTTATCTTTTGTGTTAAGGATAAATCATTTACAACCAAACACTTTAAAATAACCAACTTTGGGCAATTTGCCTTTCCAAAGTTCATAGGGGGTTTTCTTAAGAAGGGGTCTTACAAGGACTCTATTGATAGTATAGCAAGCAGTGTTAACTGCCTCGGCCCAGAAAAATTGAGGGAGGTTGAATTCACTAAGGAGGGTTCGAGCAATTTCTTGGAGAGTTCGGTTTCTCCTTTCAACCACTCCATTTTGTTGTGGAGTCCTAGGGGCGAGAAGGTGTGATTGTATCCTTGAGAGGAAAACAATTCATCGAATTCTTTGTTCTCGAATTCACCTCCATGGTCACTACGGAGCGACATAATTTTATATCCTTTTTCGTTTTCTAATTTCCTAGAGAATTTCAAAAAGGTCTTACAAGCATCATTTTTATGAGCTAAAAAGAAAACCCAAGTGAAACGAGAAAAGTCATCTACTAGGACAAAGGTATAGGATTTTCCACCTAGACTTGCTACAGGGGTAGGACCAAAAAGATCAAGATGTAGGAGCTCAAGAGATTTTGAAGTGGACACTTCCTTCTTAGATTTGAAAGAAGACTTGTGTTGCTTGCCAAGTTGGCATGGCTCAAAAATCAAATCTTTCTTAAACTTAAGTTTAGGAAGGTCACGGATGATCTTGTTCTTATTAAGCTTTAGAAGTGAATGAGAGCTACAATTCCCCAACCTTCTATGCCAAATCCAAGACTCATTGTCAAGAGCACTTAAACATTTAAAATTTTGGCTAGCTAAAGACTTTAAATCAATAATGTAAACATTTTGAAAACGGGAAGCAGAAAATATCAATTTGTTTTGAAAATCAAACACATTGCATAAATCATTTTGAAAATTCACTGAAAAACCACTATCACAAAGTTGACTAATGCTAATTAGATTATGTTTTAAACCTTTAACAAATAAAACATATTTAATTAAAGAGGTGCTACCAAATCCAATGGTACCTATTCCGACGATCTTGCTTTTTGAATTGTCACCGAAGGTGACGTATCCTCCATCGAATTCTTCAAGGGAGTTGAACTCGGAGAGATCGCCACACATGTGCCTCGAGCATCCGCTGTCGAGATACCACAAGCCTTTCGAAGTCCAACTTCTTTGGAGTTTATCCTACAAAATCAAGAGAGAATATATTTTGGTACCCATATAAGTTTGGGTCCGGAAAGATTAGCTAAAAGAGACTTTTGAACCCATATTTTTCTAGAGGGTTGCCATCTAAAATATTCATCCGAGTAGGTAATGGTTTTGGGGCTTCCATGCCTTGAATTTTTACAATCACACTCATAAATCATGTGCCCGGTCTTTTTACAATAATTACAAAATTTATATTGAGAGCTCCCCCTTACAAAAGTAGTGGGTGCTCTAGAAGAAGTGGATTGTTTGTTAAAGCCAAGTCCATGTGTTGTTCTAGCCGAACGCTGAGAACCTAGTAATTTGGTCAAATTTTGTTCACCTTGGGTGAACTTGGCAAGAGACTCCCTTAGATCTTTAATGGTTGAATTCAAAGAATCAACATTTGGAATATCTTGGATCTTAAGGGTAAGTTCCTCATTCTTTTTGAGAAGTTGTTCTTTTTCAGAAATGAGAATTTTATTTTTCTTTTTCAAAGCCATAAATTTAGAGGTAAGTTCGTGAAAACCTTCCTCTAATTGATCTCGCTCATTTTGGAGATCTTCATAGGACATGTCATTATTGAAAGAGGAAGATGAGGAAGAGGAGTCGGAAGAAGATACCTCATCAAATGCCATTAGGAATTGTTCACCTTCATCGCTTGAGTCGCTTGAAGACATGGAGTCATCACTTGCACTCCATGTGGATGCTTTGAAAGCCTTCTTGTTTTTCTTTTCTTTTACCCTTTTCTTGAAAATGGAGCACTCCGGTTTGATGTGGCCTTTTTTTCCACATTAAAAGCATGTAACTTCATTATTCGCTTTGGGCTCTTCCTTTCGTTCCCTTCGAAAGTTCTTCTTTTTCTTCATGAATTTGCTCATTTTTCTTGCTAATTGAGCAATCTCGGATTCGCTATCAGCGGAGGTGCTTTCTTCCTTTGCTTTGAAAGCAATGTTCTTTTTCTCCTTGAAGGTTTTACCTTCTTTATCGGCTTGCCTCTTCATGGTGATCTCATAGGTCATGAGTGATCCAATGATCTCTTCAACCGGCATTTTCTTGATATCTTTTGCTTCTTGAATTGCGGTCACCTTTGGTGCCCATGAGCTTGGTAGGACCCAAAGAATCTTCTTGACCATCATTTCTGCAGAAACATCCTCACCAAGAGATTTTCTTCCATTGCAAACGTCAGTAAAATGAGTAAACATTTCAGTAATTGATTCGTGTGGGTGCATGGTGAAACTTTCAAAATCTTGGCGATACATGTCTAATCTAGTGTCTTTGACTTTGTTAGTGCCCTCATGGGTTACTTATAAAAGTTTCCAAATTTCATAAGAAGAGGAGCAAGTAGAAACACGGTTGAATTCATTACGGTCTAGCCCACAATGAAGAGCATTCATGGATTTTCCATCAAGCTCAAAATTGGCAATGTCTTCGGGGGTCCATTTGGACTCATCCTTGTTAGATAAAGTATAGCCTTGCATTACAATCCTATAGATAGGATAACCAATGCTTCTAAGAAAAGTAATCATGCGAGTTTTCCAATAAGTGTAATCGGTTCCATCAAAGAATGGAGCCCGAGTCATAGAACATCCTTCGGGAGCATGCGAGGAATTAGCCATCACTAAGGATCTTAAGTTTGTAACCGGTTAAGGTATTACACAAACACTCCCTCTGATACCAAATGTTGGGTCGTAGAGGATGGCAAGAGGGGGGGTGAATTGCCTTTTCAAAAATAATTAACAATTTAAAACAATTATCAATGCAGCGGAAATAAAAAAGGCAAGACACAATTTGATAACGGAGTTCGGCTTAATTCCCAAGCCTACGTCTCCGCTCCCAACAAGAACCGTTGAGAGATTAATTACGTCAGCTTGCTTTTTAATGGTTGTAGCAAGAAACCCACGAGCCGTTTTAAGGTAGGCTAGAACACCTTCGTACAGCTTGCTTTTTTATTATGGTTGTAGCAAGAAACCCAATTGAAAGAAAGAATGGAAATGAGAGGTTTGTTTTAATCCAAACCCAATGAAGTACTAAACAAATAAAATAATACAAACACACGGAAGCCTTGAGCGCCAAAAGTGTGAGAGCAGCTGATGGAGAGGGAGCTCAAGCTTCAAGGGTGGCAATGGATCACAAGAGGCCTTGGAGATTTGTCGTTAGAGCATCAAGACATCAAAATATGTTTCGGTGTTGTTCCCGGCATCCATGGTTTCTTATTTATAGGAGAAATACCCATAAAAACTTCAATATAGCCGTTGGAGGGCTTCCGGAGCTGTTGGGGGTCAAAAGTACAAGTCTGGTCAAAGCCCAACGGCTAGTTTGACTGGGCACACCGGCTGGCCGGTGGTGTCTCACCAGCTGGCCGGTGGTCCAACGGCTATTTTTTCTGGGCACACCGGCTGGCCGGTGGTGAGCTCCCGGCTGGCCGGTGGTGAGCTCCCGGCTGGCCGGTGGTGAGATCCCGGCTGGCCGGTGGTCCAGATAGAGCAGGCTTTCTGTCTGGGTTCCACCGGCCGGCCGGTGGTCATCCACCGGCTGGCCGGTGTCACCAGGCAGTGGGCAAGCCTACTGCCTGGGTCCTCCGGCTGGCTGGTATGCAAGAACCGGTTGGCCGGTGCCCATACCGGTTGGCCGGTGCGCTAACACCGGCTGACCGGTGGATCTGGCAGAAAGCAATGCTTCTGCCAGAGACCACCGGCTGGCCGGTGGTAATCCACCGGTTGGCCGGTGGACTCAGAGAGTCCACTATCAGCCTTCTTGGGCCAACTCCTGGGCAACCTTTTTCCTAGCATCAAAACACTTGAAAACGAGTTAGAACACGATGAGAGTGATTGTGATCATTAAAATCCAAGAGAGAGGGGTACAACAGGTGAAACCTTTTCACCCATCACTCAATTAGAATATATAAGAATATTGTTGGAATTATCCACTCATATCAATTTTAAACTCTTTAAAATGGATGTCAAAAGTTATTTTTAAATGGTTTTATCAATGTTTTTTTTGTGGAACAACCACCAAGTTTTAAATATCCTATTTTTTCAAATTATTTTTTTAAATTATCAAAAGCTCTTTATGGTTTAAAACAATCCCCTCAGGCTTGTTATGAACATATTTCAAATTATCTTCTTTCAAATGGTTTTAAAATGGGAAGATCGGATTCAACTACTTTTTTTAAACACATATCAAATGATATTCTACTCATTAAAATTTACATTGAAAATATGATTTTCATTACTACCAATGAATATATTTATTTTGAATTTTATGATTTAATAAAAAAAGTAATTTTAAATGAGATTTTTGAGTGAACTAAAATTATTTATCGATATTATAATTTCTCAAATAAATGATGGAATATTTTTAATGAAATAAAAATACACTAATTAACTCTTAAAATGATTCAGAATGGATCATGATAAGAAAATTAGTATGCCCATGAGTAAAACTTTAAAGATAATGTTAGATGAATATAGTAAAATGGTTCATAAAAAACTTTATAGATTTATGATTAGTAGTATACTTTACCTTACTGTGCCCTGGCCTAATATCATTTTTTGTGTTTATCTCTATGATCATTTTCAATAAAATTCAAAAAAATGTCATCTCAGATCTGTTAGAAGTATTTTTCATTATTTTAAAGGGTCTAAAAATACTAATTTGTTTTATACAAAAGGAATTTATTTTGAATTAAATTCTTTTTTATACTGATTTTTTAGGATTCCAAATCAATAGGAAACATACAAGTGGGACTTGTCACTTAATTGGAAAATCCATCATCTCATGGAGTAGTAATAAGTAGAACTCAGTTTATCTTTCTACAATTGAAGTAGAATACATATCCACTTAGAATTTTTACACCCAAATACTATGGATAAAACACACTCTCTTAGACTTTAGGCTTACATTTAACCATATCCATATCAAGTGTGATAACACTAGTTCCATCAATCTCTGAAAACCCTATCTAGTACTCTACCTTCGACACTATTTCTTAAGAGATAACTTCTAAAAAGGTGATACCTTATTGGAATTCATCCCAAAGTAATATAAACTCACTTATATTTTCACCAAAACTACATCCCTTGATAATTTTTTATTCATTAAAGGTGAATTAATAATATTTCTCCTATGACATTCTTCATTTGATATATGGTTGTCCTAGGTTATCATTTTAAAAAAATTTAAAACTTGATCTTATTTAAAATATTTTTTAAATCTTTAATTATCTTATTTTATTTATTATATTTTGGCTATGATCCCTTTATCTCACCAATGTTATCATTTGAAGGGGATCCTTATCTATTTTCTAATTATAAAAATTTCCTTAAGTGAGATATTTTATTTTAAAATTATTTATTTTCAAAATGTTTTTCTCTTTTTTTCAAAGTTTTCAAAATCTATTTTATAAAATAAGATCTTTTTTAAAATATTATTATTAGATTTTAAAATAATTTTTTTAACTTATAAAAATATTTACTCTTTTTTGAAATAAAAATATTTTTATCACACTTATAAGAAGATTAATGATGATTAATAATATTTTGTATATACTTGTCTCTCTAACTATATTATTGAGATTCCATTGATGAAATGGAAATCAAAGAACGATTTCAAAGTATAATTTATCTTCAAAGGAACTTATTGAAGCTCCTTAAATAAATAAATAAATCAATGGAGGTAAAACCATTCCTTGAGGAAATTATTGTTGTGGCAAAGGTATACGCCAAGTTTTACTTTCTTCTTTTTCTATTCTCTTTTTTATATTTTTCTTTTTTTCCTTTATTTTTATTTATTTTTTTTTCTACTTTTATCTCTTCTTTTAACTTACCTCTCTATCTCTCCTTTTGAGGGGTAGTTTAGAGGATAAGTCGTGTTTTCAAAATCTCTTTTCCCTACAAAATATTTTTTCTCTTGAACTCTATTTTCAAATCCATCTTAAGTTTCTCCTTTATTTCCTTATTTTTATCTTTCTGATAATCATAATGGGGGATAAGTGTGTTTAATTTTACAAAAGGGGTGAAATTTATAAAAAAAATTGTTCAATGGGAAATTTTTAAAATTGGGAAATGTTTTTTAACTTGCTAGTGCTTAATTGTTTTACAAAAGGGGGAGTTATTGAATATTTGAGTTAATTGTTTTATTCTTGAATATGGAATTTAATTATTAATTAATTTATCTCTTGAGGTTATCTAATATCTTATTAAAATAGTTAATATCATTTCAATATATTTATCACTTAATTTATGATTAATTTATTTTTTAAATTTAAGTGTTTTTTATCACAAAAAAGTAGATATTGGTGTACCTATTTATCATAATTATTTAATTATCACAAATACTCTTTTATGTTAATAAAATTTTCATTTAAGTGAAGTTTCAGTTTTTTCATTGAATAAAAAGTGATGGAATTATTGACTTCTTAAAGATAATTTAAATTATTTTTTAAGTTTTGGTCCCATCTCTTTCCAGTATTCAAGTTCGTGGGATCAACTTTAAAGAACATTAAAAGGACTTAGAAGAAGGTATAGGAGGTTCCACTTTTTTTTAATAAGTGACATCACCAGCTACTAGGTGTAGGGAACTATGACAAGCCTGATCTTTTATTACACAATTAAACATAATTTATTACATAAACTTCACTTGATACAACATAGAATATCGAGAGTTCTAGTTTCTTTGTGGATTAAGATCATTATAGAACAACTTAAAACATGAAATACAACATCTTTATTGAAAACTTCCTTTACATGACAACTACATTCCCTCGTATTTAGCATTGCATGGGATAACCTGAGGACATGCATAAGAAAAGGGTGAGCTATAAAGCCCAATAAGAGAATAATCATGGAATAACATGAGGAATACAATACATGTTAGACAATAGGCATATAAATAGATCACAAGAGAAGAATAAACATAAAGGCATGATAAATCATGATAATCATAACATGGAAATGTGGAAACAACACTTAACATGGAATTAGCATGAGCCAAGGATCATTGCACGTGGAGCATAAGTAAATACTCATTGCACATGAATCATGAGTAAAACCTCATTGAACTTGAATTATCATGAGTAAAAACCCATTTCACATGAAGTATCATGATACTATACTTTACCCAATGCATTGGAGCGCTAAAAGGGCGCACCCTTCTTAAACATTTCATTTCATGCATAAGTGTGCCACATGGATCATATAACAAGGATTCATAAAACACAATCATTTATTACATGATAAAGGAATTTTTAATTCATACATGAAACTTTATAATCAATAAGTAAATGTGTATAAAGTTGAATACCCTTGATAGAGAAATGGTCATGGTATTCACTACACAATGACATTGGCTTGGAAAATCGGTGCAATTTCGGCAGCGTAACGGCGTGATGTAAGAATTAATAAAAATGGTTGATTAGAGAGAAAGGGGTGTATCATAATATGTACATGAAATGGACAGTAAGGGGGTCATATAGATACATGTACCAACAATTTTAATGGAATTTAGAGTCAAGATACAAAATAATTTCTTGAATGTAAAAGAGGAGAGGGAAATTCCTTTCGGAATTTCATCATAGTAATGGGTGTACATGGGAGGCATTTAATGAGAAAGAAAGGGGTCTCCAATCATTCAAAAATAAAGAGGGAAGTATTTATGAGGTTCAAAATAATACCCCAACATTTATAATTAAAATTAAAAGGACATAACAACTTAAAAAATATTGGACAAAACGAGAAAGGAAGAAAAACCCTTACTTGGAAGTGTGATTCCAAAGGCTTGAGAGAGGCTTGAGAGAGGCTTCTTGTGAGCTTGGGGAACCTTGGTAGGATTATAGATAGAGTAGGTCAGAGGTTTGAAGAACTCCAAAGGCTTTGAGTGAGGAGTAAGTGGGAGTTTGGGTGGGTTTATATGGGAAAGGTGAGGGAATTCTTTATTATTTAGGTTTGGGATACCTCACATTAAACTAATTCAAACCACAAACCAGCCCATGGTTTTTGCCCATGGTTTTTGGAAAATGGAAGTGGAAAATAATATTTTATAAGGCCAAAGTCCGAAATTCTTAAAATAATGGAGTTGTTTATGTGGAGATGAGCCACACTCCCAAGGAAAACAATTTAAAAAAACAAGATGTTTAATAAGTCTTGAAGGGTCCATTAATGCTTTGTAAAATAAAACAAACAAACCCAAAATCACATTATTTTAATTTTAAAACATATATTGGCTGAACATAAAGCTTATAGTATTTTATTACATCACTATTGGGTCATTATGATGTCATAAAACACATTATACATTTAAACGGTATTTAATTTTTACCCAAAAATTTGACTATCTCAGAAAATTATGAAACATTCACCGTTGGATAATTTTGAAGTCCTGATTCCATAAATAATATTTATTTTATCTAAATAATTTTATAAATATGTTAATTTTCAATTTTAAAATAAAAACTCACATTTATCAAAAATTCACGGGTTTTGAAAAAAATGGCTTTCAAACCTTAATAAAAATTAAAATTGTATTCATAAAATTATAAGATCATTTATATTTAATAAAAATTAATTTAATAATAATAATATTTTATTAAAATATTATTTAATTCAAAAATCCATTAATTCATCAAAATAGATTTCTTAGTTTAACTTTAACTAAAAAATACTATTTGAGCTTTAAAAACTATTTACAAGGTAACAATAATAAAATGAAAGTATATTCATTATTATATAAAAAAATAATGTACATAACCATAGTGATAAGGTCTTGTTACATAACCCCTTATAACACTTACATAAGACCGAAGAGTAAGGTGTGCTATGGTGACAGACTCTTGGGGTGGCTCGGATAACATTGCTCGGGTGGTAATCTCTATCAACTTACATTTATCTCGTAGGCGGTCCTGCTTGAGCTTAACATATTCAAGATCAACTTGGGCTTGGTCAAGAGAAAATCCCAATGACTCCACTTCCTTTCTGAGCTCTGAAAAATGGGCTTCATATGGGGCATGTCTATTGGATGAGGTCTTCGCTTCCTTTGTCTGAGTAAATTGGATTTGTTAAATTCCTATATTTATACTAATAAGGTGATCACTGTTCAACGGATATATTAGAAACTATCACAATTATTAACATAAAACCAAAGAATTTGAAATTTTATATAAACATTTTACATAAAGTACATTTAATTAGATCAAGAGGGATTTCCATTAATGAAAGTTTGGGTCGTTACAATCTTCCCCCCTTAAAAAATTTCACCCTTGAAATTTTCTTTTCCCATACTAAAACATATGTGGGTAACTCTACTTCATCATTTCCTCTGATTCCCACATCGCTTATTCAAACTTGTGGTTTCACCACAATACCTTGATGAGTGGAATTGTCTTATTTCGTAGAACTTTTTCTCTACGATCTAATATCTTCACTGTTTGTTCCTCATAATAAATATCATCCTCTAACTATAACACCTCTGAAGAGAGTACATGTGAAGGGTCCGGTATGTACTTCCTTAAGAGGGGTACATGAAAGACATCATGTACTTTGGTCGTGGTAGGTGGAAGTTCTAGTCGATAGGCCACAGCCCCAACACGATCAAGAATCTCGAAGGGGCCGATGTACCTTGGACTTAACTTCCCTTTCTTTCCAAACCTCATGACCTTATTCCATGGAGATATGCCTAGAAATACCATGTATCTAACTTTAAACTCAAGGTCTTGTCGATGGTTATCTGCATAACTCTTCTATCGACTCTGGGCTGCCTTGATATGATGCTGAATGGTTTTCAACTTCTCCACCATTTCTTCGACCATTTTTGGTCCAAGAAGCTTACACTCACTGACCTCATCCCAAAATGCCAGTGTTATGCACCTTTTCCCATAAAGGGCTTCATATGGTGCCATTTGGATGCTCGAGTGAAAACTATTATTATAAATGAACTCAACTAGAGGAAGATGTTGATCTAATACTCCTTTAAAGTATATTGAGAACACTCTCAACATGTCCTCAAGTGTTTGAATAGTCCACTCAGATTGGCCATTAGTTTGAGTATGATAGGTCATACTGGAAGTTCAGTTCAGTATTTAGAGCATTTTGAAGACTCTTCCAAAACTTAGAGGTGAATATTGGATCTCGATCAGACAAAATAGATAGTGTTACTCCAAGCAGCCTTACCACTTCCCTGATATATATTTGTGCCAGTTGATCCAATGAAAAATCCTCCCAAATAGAAATTAAGTGTGCAGCCTTTGTAAGATGATCCACAACAACCCATATTGAATTGTTTCCTTTGTATGTCTTCAGAAGTCAGGTGACAAAGTCCATGGTGATGATCTCCCATTTCCATTATGGTATGAGTAATGGTTGCATCATCCCCTTAGACTTCTGCCTCTCTGCCTTCACTTGCTGACACACCAGGCACTTTGATGTATATTCAGTGATCTCCTTCTTCATATTATCCCATCAATAATGCTCTCTGAGATCTCGATACATCTTTGTGTTTCCTGGGTGAATAAAAAAATTTGAACTATGTGCATCATCCAAAAGTTCTTCCTTTAGCTCCGAACTTTATGGAATACATAGTCTTTTCCCAAATCTCACAATTCCTCTTCATTAAAATTAAACTTTGAGGATTTACCTTTTCCAATAGCTTCCACTTTTTCCTGAATTCCCACATCATCCTTTTGATCATCTTTTAACCTTCCCAAAAGTGACAGTTGAGAAATCATTTGTGAAAGGATTGATAATGTTCCATTATTTATGATTCCCATGTCCATATTCATCAAATATAAGAAGATTGGATCCTTTTCAATTCTCATTAATGATAGAATCGCTGGGTCCTTTCTACTTAGGGCATCTGCCACCTTGTTCGCTTTCCCAGGTTGGTAATGGATTAAGCAGTCATAGTATTTGATCAGCTCTAACCACCTTCGTTGGAACATATTAAACTCTTTCGATGTGAATATATACTTGAGGATTTTTTGGTCCATATATATTTCACACTTCTCCCCAAAGAGATAATGCCGCCAAATTTTCAAAGTAAAGATCACTATATACAACTCGAGGTCATGTGTTGGATAGTTTTGTTCATGAAATTTCAATTTCCTTGAAGCATAGGCAATGACTTTTTTATTTTTCATCAACACACATCCTAGGCCCTTCTTTGAATCATCACTGAATACCACAAAAAGTTCTCCACTTGTGGTTAATGTGAGAACGGGAGCAATAATAAGCCTCCTTTTCAACTCCTTGAAGCTTTCTTCACATTCATCACTCCAAGAAAACTTTACTCCCTTATGAGTTAGCTTGGTAAGAGGGTTGGACAATCGTGATAAATTTCTCACAAATTGTCGATAATATCCAAATAACCCCAAGAAGCTATGGATATCTGTTACTGATGTTGGCCTTTGCCACCCCTCAATTTCATCTATTTTAGAGGGATCCACAGATATCCCATTTCTTGTGATGATATGGCCTAAGAATGAGACCTCCTTCAACCAGAACTCACACTTTTTGTACTTTTCATATAGATTCTCATTCCGCAAGGTCTCTAGTATAGTTCTTAGATTCTCCTCATGATCCTACTTGGTTTTGGAGTATATCATAATATCGTCTATAAAGACTACCACAAATTTGTTGAGGTAATCTCTAAAGACTCTATTCATCAATTCCATGAATATTTATGGAGAATTAGTGAGTCTGAAAGGCATTACTATGAATTCATAGTGCCCATATCTTATACAAAAAGCAGTCTCGGGGATATCTTCATTCTTCACCCTTACTTGATAATATCCCGACCACAAATCCACCTTGGAGAAGTATTGTGCTCCACAAAACTGATCGAACAAGTCATCTATTTGTGGGAGAGGATACTTGTTCTTTATCGTGATTTTGTTAAGCTCACGATAATCGATGAAAAGGTGCATTGACTCATCTTTCTTCTTGACAAAGAAGACCGGTGCACCCCATGGTGAAGCACTTGGGCGTATAAACCCTTTATTCAGATTCTCCTGTAGTTGTTTCTTCATCTCCTCAAGCTCTACAAAATCCATTCTATATGGATTCTTGGATATTGTAAATTCCCTAGGTATAATATCAATTGAGAATTCAACATCTCTTCTAGGAGGAAGACCAGGCAATTCCTTGGGAAACACTTCAGTGAATTCCCTCACAATAGGCATGTCCTCTAGGATGGTTTCCTCCTTAGACTCAATCATCTGAGCCAGATACACATGCTCATAAGGCAGTAATATCCACGCTTGAGATGATGGAGCTAAAGAAGATTCATCTTCCTCCTTGCACTTGTAAATAATTGGGGGTCGATTCTCCACATGGAGAGTGATTTCCCTCTCACGGAAATTTATGTTGGCTCTATATAAGGAAATCCAATTCATACCAAGAATTGCATCAAATTCCACCAGAGGGAGTATGACGATATTCTCTAGGAAGTTAAATCCATATATTATGATGGGGGAGGAGTTATATTCATGGGATGCAATGATTGCCCCATTTTCCATACTCACCGACATCTTCACTTCCGTGATTTGTGGTGGTGCTGAGATTGTTCAAATAAACTTTCGAGATATAAAAGAATGTGTAGAACCTGAATCAAAAATTACATTCCCTATTATTGAATGAATAACTAGCGTACCTATCACTACTTCATTGTTGGGGTTCACTTCAGCAGTAGTGATGGAAAAATCTCACCCTTTCTTCCTTGGAGGTTGCTGGTTGCCTCCTAAAACCCTTGGATTAGGGCACTGATTTGCAAGATGCCCTGGTTCTTTGTATTTGTAGCAATGAACCATGCGTAGAGGATCGAATGGAGTGTTACTATCCTCTATCACAGCCGTGGGTCTTTCTTACCAACAATTAATAGCTATGTGCCCTTCTCTTCCACACCTAAAGCATTTCCTCATCCCCTTAAGAAAATTTCCAAGGTGCTTCTTTCCGCACCTTTGGAAAGTGGGGTGTTGGATATTCTTTTCACCATAGGATTTATCCATCAGACTGCCAACATTGAAGTCCGCCTTATGATTGTTTTCCCCATGATACCCCTGAGCTTCTACGATCTCAATATTGACCTTGGGGACACATCAGACAATTTCCTCATAGCTGTTGAAGTTGCGGATCTCCAGTGCTTTCTGCGGGCTAGGTTTCAGCCCACCAAAGAAGCAGACAACCTTGCATTCAGGGGTAACGAGAAGCCAGAAGCATATCATGAAAGCCTTGTGAAGTTTTCCTCTTACGCTCTAATAGATTCGTCTTCTTTTTTCTTGAGGTCAAAGAAGTCCCTTTCCATCTTAAGCCAGAGGGTGCGTGGAAAATATTTATCAAAAAACATCTTTCGGAAATCCTTCCATTCCAACGCCTTGATCTCCTCCTCAGGCTTCGTATTCTTGATCAACATCCACCATTGATCAGATTCACCCTCCATACAATAAGCATCCAGGATAACCTTCTATTATTCAGAACATTGAAGGATGGATAAGATATTTTAAATGGAGTTGATCCATTGTTCAACGATTGAGGGATCAGATGATCCATTAAAAGTAGGAGGTCATTGTCTCATGAAGCTCTCGATAGCGAATTGTTCTTTCTGGGGGGGGTTGAATGTTCCTCTTGACCCATGTTTATATTAAGAGCTTGAGTTTTTTTTGACAAAATAAGACGGATCCATTAATGATGGAGATCAGCAGAAATACAGTAGCGTAACCACGAAGGAAAATGATTGAACCAAAGCAAATCCTCGTAGGGAGGGCCAATGCCTGCCATCTTGTGAGCGGCTTCATTCGCTTCCCTTCTAATAAATGAGAAATTGCAGGAATTGAAGCCTTGTCTCTGCGAGTGAATACACCGGATAATGGGGCAGAAAGGTTGAAGCCCGCCGTTAGTGAGATTAATGGCATTGATTACAGTGAGACAGTCGGATTCGATGTGAATGGAATCCCAACCGCGATCTTTTGCGAAGTTTAACCCAGCAAGGATGGCGGCGGCCTCCGCGACTGAGGGATCCCAAAGTGCATAACGTGCTTCGTATTTGGCAGCGATAAGATTTCCCAGGTTGTCTCGGGCCAGTAACCCTAGTCCAACTGGGCCATCCTTAGGGAGAGAGGCATCCACATTGATCTTAAAAATCCCTTCCGGTGGGGGGCACCAATGTTGGGGGAGAGGAGAGGGGGGGGAAAGTCTTTGTTGTTCAGGGTGGTTCTGCCAAACCGCAATCCATGACAATGCCCGGTCAATCCAAAATCTGGGGGGCCTCCGGAAATGATTGAAAATGGCCTCGTTCCGCCTATCCCAGATAATCCAAGTCAAAACGCACAGGGCACCTGCTTTAGGCGGCGAAAAGGAGGAGCACCATCGCATCAGGAGAGATGTAAGATCTGAGGCGGCGTCCAGGGACAGCTCTATAGTTGATCCCCAGCCATTCCAAACCTCCTGAGCCCCGGGACATTGAATAAGAGCATGGAGAGGGGATTCAGTCACAGAAGGGCAGAAAGGGCATGAGTTGTCGTTTGAAACGTGTCTGTAGGCAAGGAGGCTCTTCGTTGGAAGGATACCGGTACACACCTGCCACCAGAAAAAGCAGACTTTAGGGGGAACATTAAGCTTCCAAATTGATGTCCAGGGCCTCGCATCTCCTTCTGAAATTTGAGCAGAAAAAGCTCGCCGGTAACCAGCTTTCACCGCTCCCATTGGATTGGGCACTCATTAGTACAGTCATCACATTGATCTTCACATTGGTTGTTAGCCCGAGTCCTCCTATTACCGGCCTTTGGCTGGAATAAAAGGAAAGTTAGGGATAACACATAAAGGGTAATCCAAGGACAAAACTAACAACTTATAAATAAATTTTATTTCCTTAACAAATGAATATATTGGCTTCAGTCTATGTTATCCATGATTTAATTTCTAACATATATTCTTAGGGCATTTTTTTTGTCCCTTAATAATGGTTCATACTAATCTTGTGAATTTACCAAAGCATATCCCCCAGAATTGTCGTAACAAATAGTGCATAAAGGCCTGTTATTGTGCACTACTTCCTATTCGAGTCTATCTCAAAGCGGTGTTTTCGGGTTTTACCCCTAGGATACATCTGTGCCAGAGCCACCTCTACCTGCTCGTATCCAGACAGGGATGTATTTACTTGATAAACCACTTACTCAATACTCACCAAAACTTAGGGATGTTTTTATTATACTTAGTATTGTCTCTAAGGCTTCACTAGGTTTTTCTAATCCTAATCCAAAATATAACTAAACCTCTCTATTATACCAACCATGACAACTCGAATATTTTGTTACACAATTAAACATAATTTATTACATAAACTTCACTTGATACAACATAGAAGATAGAGAGGTCTAGTGTATTTGGGGATTAGAATCATTACATAAAAACTTAAAACATGAAATACAATATCTTTATTGAAAACTTCATTTACATGACCATCACATTTCCTCGTACTTAGCATTGCATGGGATAACTTGAGGACATGCATAAGAAAAGGGTGAGCTATAAATCCCAATAAGGGAATAATCATGAAATAACATGAGGAATACAATACATGTTAGAAAATAGTCATATCAATAGATCACAAGAGAAGCATAAACATAAAGTCATGATAAAGTATGATAATCATAACATGGAAATGTGGCAACAACACTTAACATGGAATTAGCATGAGCCAAGGCTAATTGCACATGGAGCATGAGTAATTCCTCATTGCACATGAAGCACAAGTAAAACCTCATTGCACTTGAATTATCATGATTAAACACCCATTGCACATGACTTATCATGATACTATACTTTACCCAATGCATTGGAGCGCTATAAGGGTGCACCCTTCTTAAAAATTTCATTTCATGCATAAGTGGGCCACATGGATCATATAACAGGGATTCATAAAACACATTCATTTATTCCATGATAAATGAATGTGGAATTCATACATGAAACTTTATAATCAATAATTAAATGTGCATAAAGGTGAATACCCTTGATAGAGAAGTGGGCATGGTATTCTCTACACAATGACATTGGCTTGGAAAATCGGTGAAATTTCGGCAGCGTAATGGTGTGACGTAAGAATTAATAAAAATGGTTGATGAGAGAGAAAGGGGTGTATCATCATATTTAAATGAAATGGACAGTAAGGGGTTCATATAAATACATGTCCCAACAATTTTATTGGAATTTAGAGTCTTGATATAAAATAATTTCTTGAATGTAAAAGAGGAGATAGAAATTCCTTTCGGAATTTCGGCATAGTAATGGGTGTACATGGGAGGCATTTAATGAGAGAGAAAGGAGTCTCCCATCAGTCAAACATAAAGAGAGAATTATGGGGGAGGTTTGAAACCATACCCCAACATTTATAATTAAAATTAAAGGGGAATAACAACTTAAATAATATTGGACAAAAATGAGAAAGGAAGAAAAACCCTTATATGGAAGTGTGCTTCCAAAGGCTTGAGAGAGGCTTATTGGGAGCTTTTGGCACCTCGGAAGGATTCTAGGGAGAGTAGGGTAGATTTTGGAAGAACTCCAAAGGCTTTTAGTGGGGAGGAAGTGGGATATTGGGTGGTTTTATATAGGAAAGGTGAGGGAATTCTTTATTATTTAGGTTTGGGACACCTCACATTAAACTAATCCAAACCACAAACCAGCCCATGGTTTTTTCCCATGTTTTTTGGAAAATGGAAGTGGAAAACAATATTTTATAAGTCCAAATTCATAAATTATTAAAATAATGGGGTTTATTATGTGGAGGTGAGTCACACTCCCAAAGAAAACAATTTAAAAAGAAATGATGTTTAATAAGTCTTGAAGGATCCATTAATGCTTTGTAAAATAAGTCAAAAAAATCAAAAAACAAATTATTTTAATGGTAAAATATATATTGGCCGAACATAAAGCTTATATTATTTTATTACATCACTATTGGGTCATTATGATGTCATACAACACATTATAGATTTAAACGGTATTTAATTTTTACCCAAAAATTTGACTGTCTCATAAAATTATGAAAAATTCACCGTTGGATAATTTTGACGTCCTGATTCCAAAAATAATATTTATTTTATCTAAATAATTTTCTAAATATGTTAATTTTTTCTTTTAAAATAAAAACCGACATTTATCAAAAATTCATGGGTTTTGACAAAAATGGATTTCAAACCTTAATAAAAATTACAATTGCATTCATAAAATTATACGAGCATTTATATTTAATAAAAAATAATTTAATAATAATAATAATATTATATTAAAATATTATTTAATTCAAAAATCCATTAATTCATCAAAATATATTTCTTAGTTTAACTTTAACTAAAAAAGTACTATTTGAGCTTTAAAAACTATTTACAAGGTAACAATAATAAAATGAAAGTACATTCATTTTTATATAAAAAAATAATGTACATAACCATAGTGCTAAGGTCTTGTTACATGAGCCCTTATAACACCCACATAAGACCTAAGAGTAAGGTGTGCGATGGTGATAGACTCTTGGGGTGGCTCGGATAACATTGCTCGGGTGGTAATCTCTATCAACTTCCATTTCTCTCGTAGGTGGTCCCACTCGAGCTTAACATATTCAAGCTCGGCTTGGGCTTGGTCAAGAGCGAAGCCCAATGACGCCACCTCCTTTCTGAGATCTGAAAAATAGGCTTCGTATGGGGAACATCTACTGGATGAGGTCATCGCTTCCTTTTTCTGAGTAAATTGGATTTGTTAAAGATTTATATTTATACTAATCAGGTGATCACTATTCAATGGCTATATTAGCAACAATCACAATTCTTAACATAAAACCAAATAATTTGACATTTTATATAAACATTTTACATAAAGTGACATTTAATTAGATTAAGAGGGATTTCCATTAATGAAAGTTTGGGTCATTACAGGAACTAACTTCCATGTGTAGGGAACCGGCTAGCTGGTTCCATGTGTTGAGAAGCATTATTTCCCAAAAATCCCATCGACCAACTGGTGGAGTCCCACTGGCTTTCCAGTGGTAAAGGTAGTAGCAAGGTATTCCAGTAGTATCCCAATAGTTAGCTAGTGTATGTGTACCAAATATAGCTATTTCTAGTTCCATATTTGAGGAAATCTCTTGGTAAGACACTAGCTAATCGGTGATGGATATCGTGTAACTAGTGGTGTCGATCCAGCTAGTCCGAGCCTATGGTCAAAGAGACCATAATGACAATATTTCATGGATTCTTGACTCATAATGAATTTCAAAAGTTTACTTAACCATTATGATCCTATAAAACGACTCCCTTGAACCATTATAATATTACAGTTTCTCCAAATGATGCTCTCTAGATTTATCTAACACCAAATCACTAGATTTTTCAAAAACCTCTCAAAGATCCAATTTTATCTTCCCAATCTCTCAAGGATCTAAACCTTTATCTCAAATATTTCAAACCAATTTTTAATATTAGTTAAATAGATTTTTTAGAATATTGGAATGGGTTTTCCTAAAGTAAACCCCTCTCTTTTCAACCAAAATTCATGGATGGGTTCTTACACCACAAAATTGAGGGATGGGATCCTTGGCTACCAGCAAACCTCAAGAGGGTGATCAAAAAAAATTATGAGGCATGGGTGTCTTTATCACCAAAAATATCAAGGGATTATTAATAATATAGTCCTCTCGATTAGAGGTGTGGATACATAGGTCCTCACATAGAGATTTATCCAAACTCTTTATCAATTGTCTTTGTCCACAATTTACTTTAACGCATTGAACCATTTATCATCGATTCACATACTTGTATAAATTCAATTTGAACATTTCCATGATTAATTTACTTTGATACTATATTTATAACTCAGGTAAAATTTATCAAATATATCTCAATTTATTTCTCTCTTTATTATTTCATAATTGTTTAGATTTGAATTTATCTTTATCATTTGATTTAAAATTTTAAAAGGGAAATTTATCCCCCCCACCATATTATCTATGACCTAAGAGATTATTTAAGGGTTGATTCAACAACCTATAATACAATAATCTTATCATCAAAACCATGTTCTAAGGCTAACTAACACCCGAATATTTTCAAAACTCTTTCAGGAAGAAGGACATGAACAAAACTTAATATAAAGAAGGATAAAATTTCCTCAAATTACTAATGGTCAATATCTTAAATCCAAGAATAAAAAGGTTTTAAAGGGGGGGTAGGGTTATCCAAATAGTCACCTATTATTTTAGAAGGCTCGAGTATAATGAAGGAATAAGGAACAAATTGGATTGGATTCTAAATTTATATAGGCGACTGAAATTTAAGGCATCGCGACATGACAAGTAATGGTCAGGTTGTGATGGGGCTATCTCAAGTGAATTATCAATATCCAAGCTAAAATCTCTTATATCTATACCCATTTAATGTTTGGTCAATATTTTAATCTTATATGATGGAGTAAGGGTCATATCATGACTAAAGTACCATGGCATGATGACATCGTGTAACGTCCCGACCTGGGTGCCACTCACCGGTGCCCCGAGCTGGTCGGTCACATGACCTCAAGCGCGTCTCCCCATATTCCAGAGGATGATGACTAGCAAGGAGGGTCTAATATAAATCATGGGGAGACTATACCCTCTTTATCAAAGTAATACCTCATCAAAAATAAATAAATGATAATAAACAAATGATATAACCATAACCAGAATAATAACAGTATCACATGATAACCAAAAACATGAAATAAAATATCCAAACTAAATAGTAGATTTGGAATGTCAATATGTGTCAAGTGTCAATATGAAAAACCCAAAATAAATAAAGAAATTGATAACTCCGAATCGGTACTTAAATCCAAGTTAGGTTCCCTCATCTATTCTCCATCCCGACTTAGCCATCTAACATAGGGTCCTTACCCATAACCTATTCTACAACCATGAAATCTATTCGGGTACCGATCAGGCAGTCTGATTAGGGTGTGAGTGCAACTCAATAGACCACCACCAATAGTTCCTAAAGCAATATATAGTCAATAACAATTTATATAGTTGTATAATGAATAAAATACAAGAAATAAAGTAAACAATTTACATTTATTCAACTAGTCTTTATTTAACCACATAGACCACCAGGTTCCTAGGGACACCCAAACTATCAATACCTACTTTGTCCCATGCCAAAGTCTAAACTATCCCCAAGGGATATCACATAATAGAATTACACTGTTACTATTCATCATCTCAATTCATATCAAGGAAAATTGAACCATAGTACAATACCAACTCGTGGGAGTAGAACATCATGTCTAACACCCTATGAGTATTTGGAGCCTCATTCCCTATACCACACCTCAATTATCATAATAGGATTTTGATATAGTAGACTAGGTCCCACACAAGAATATCGATATTTATTGTTATGGGTTTTTGATGCAGTAGAACATATCCCATACATTAATGTCACATATTATCACTATCAAATTTTGATGCAACACACTATGTACCACTCACAATTATCACATATTTATCACTATGGGGTTTTGATGCAGCAGATCATGTCCCATACATGATTATCACATATATCGCAATATCGCGATTTCTTATGTATCAAAATATCACATGTTCCACAATAACTCATTAATTAATTCACCAATTAATAAATCCAATTTGACAATTTCATATTCACATCATTCAATTAATTAATTTAATAATTAATTAATCCAAGTAAAAATTATATAAACGCAACAATTCCCATTAATTAATTAAAAATTAATTAATCCAATTTAAAATATCAATATCCAATTAGTTAATTCAACACCATGATATCAATATCACATTAATTAATTCAAAAATTAATTAATTCAATTTCTCAATCTCAATATTCTATTAATTAATTCAATTTATCAATATCAATATCACATTAATTAATTCAACAATTAATTAATTCAATTATCCAATATCAATATCACATTAATTAATTCAACAATTAGTTATTCCAAATCCAAAATCTCAATATCTCATTAATTAATTAAAGAATTAATTAATTCAAATTAATCAATTCCATAATCACAACAATTGACAAATTTTGGCAGTCCCAATTTCCATCAATTTCAGGATCCAATCACCCCATTAATTAATTAACCAAATTAATTGATTCAGTTTAGGAATTAAATTACTAAAAATTCAATAGAAATTCTACAATTACATACACTTAATTGAAATAAATACTATAGTATTTGAACAATAGACCACCTACCTCAATTAGTTGATGAGAAATCACCCAATGGAAATCCCTAATTTGAAATGGATAGATCAAACCCATGAAAAAGAACATGATCTAGATCCAAAACCAAGATCCCAGATCAAATGAATTAGGATATAACAAACCTAGATCTATATTTAGAACCCACAGTGGATAAACATCCGTCTTTTATCTGGGAAGGGGAGTGGGAGAGAGAGAGATCTAAATGGTAAGAAAATACATACCTGGAGAGGTGTGGATCTAACAATCCGAACTTTGAATCATGAAGAATAAAGGTTAGAAGGGCTTCGAATCTGTCTGGAAGCCTATAAAATTCGTAGGAATGAGTTTAAGTTCAATTATGATTAGGGATTAATATCGGGGGCTTCGGGATTTTAAAACAAATTTTCAGGGCAAATAAAAACCAGCACATGGTTTCCTAGATAAGGGCACATGGTTTTCCAAACCATCCACCTCTTCAAGCAGGGTGCACAGTTTCTCCTAAGAGGGTGAATGATTTGAAAAACCATAAACCAGCCGTATAATATTCTATTTTCTGGGGTTACAAGGTTTGCTGGGAAAGGGCACACGATTTGGGAAAACTATTTTCAAACCTTGCACTACCCTTCTTCCTTCCAATTTTCTCTAATTTTCACCCAAACGTACCCAAGGTGAAAACCAAAAAAATTACTCAAAATAAAGAAAAATAATACTTGAAACCAAGATCAAGACATCTCTAGAAAAGGTTGAGATCTTACTATCTCCCAACCTTATAACATCTCATCCTTAGGCTCTACTCCCAAGCATCTCTAAGATTCTGAGATGAAAATATCGGGCCACTGAGCCTGCATATCTTCTTCTCTCTCCAATGTTTCCTTCTACACATGCCCATGTTTCCACAATACATGAACTATCAGCATAGTATTTCCCCACAACACTTTCTCATTGTGATCCAATACACATATTATATACTCCTCAAAGGAGGAATCTATCTCAAACTCAAAATCATGCACATCGATCACATGAGAAGGGTCGGGGTGATACCGCCAAAGTTGTGACCCATGGAAAACATAATTCATAGAAATGTATCTCTATCAAAGATCCAATCGGTATTCCACCAACCTGATTCTCTCCATAGCATAAAACAGTCCAACAAACCTCATATTTCTCTATCTCTATATCCTACAGTGACCTAAATCTTGGCGACGCCCAAAGGAATACACGATCACCCTCTGTAAACTCTAGGGGTCATTTACGTCTATCATCATATAACTTATATCTACTCTAATCCATATCCATATGCTTATGAATAAGCTAAACCTATTTTGATGTTTGCTAAACAATACTCAATCCTAACACCTCTGACTCACCTTCTTCCATCCATCATAATGGTGATATGCATGGCCTACCATAAAGATCCTCATATGATGTCATCTGAATAGTTTCCTAATAATTGTTGTAATAGGAAAACTCTACAAGTTCCAGGTGCTTCTCCCAAGACCCAATACAGTATAGAACACATGCTCAAATCATATACTCAAACACCTAAATATTACGCTCTGAATTCCCATCTATCTATGGGTGGAATTTCATACTCATTAAAAACTGTGTACCAAGAGCCTTCTATAAGTCCTTCCAAGAGTAGGAAGTAAAATGTGAGTCACAGTCTAAAACTATATTCCATAGAAACTCATGTAGACAAAATATCTCTCAAACATACATTTCACCCAATTGTTCCACTGTTAAAGTCTCCTGTACTAGCAAGAAATTTCTTACCTTTTTTAAACAGTCCAAAATCACCCAAATAGTGTCATTTTTTTGAGGCATCCTCGGTAGACCCACAAAAAAATCTATAGTAACATCATCCCGCTTCCATTTTGAAATAGGAAATGTTTGTAGTAAACCTCTAGGACATTTATGCTCGACCTTCACCTATTGATAAGTGTAGCATCGTGTCACAAACCCTGCTATATACTTTTTCATGCTCACCCACCAAAACTATCATCGTAGGTCACAGTACATTTTGGTAACACCTGGATGCACATCCCAATTTGAGGCATGAGATTCCTGCATCATCTCCTCCCACATACTCGTGGTCACAACAACCCGAATCCTCACATAGATGATCTCATCCACATTTATGGTCTGACATGAAGGTGACTCCCCACCTTCAAGGATTTCCCTCAAGGCCAAACATTCTAGATCCTCATATTGTCTATCCCTAATCTTCCTAAAGAGTGTAGAATCCACTTAAATGGATATGAGAGTTATCCTCTCCTGACTCTACTAAACTACAACATGCATCTCATCTAGTAAATTCATCATCTTCTACTCAACACTAGACTCCTAAACTACCTAATTCTGAGTTTTCCTACTCAAAGAATCATAAACTCTATTTCCCTTTCCGAATGTATATTCTAGCTCAAAGTTGAAATATTTCATATACTCAACCCATATTCATTTTCTAAGATTCAAATCATTTTGTGAAAAGATATACATTAAGCTCTTGTGATCCATATACACAATAAACTTTTTTCCCAATAGATAATACTAAAAACACTTCAAAGCATAAACCACTATAGCCAACTTGAGGTCGTGCATAGGGTAGTTCCATTTATTTGGCCTCAACTAACAAGACCCATAGGACACAAATCAATCTCCCTACATCAACACTACTACCATTACTATCCTAGAAGAATCATAATACACCATATACTCCTCACCTAATTTGGGTAGGATCAAGATTAGTGTTGATGTCAAGCGCTTATTCAACTCTTAGAAAGAATTACCACATGTTTCTATCCATTCAAAATTTAATCTCTTTTTGGTCAATCCCAAAAGTGGTTAATCCAACCAAGAAAAGTCATGGATGAACCTCCAATAATATCTAGATGACCCCATAATTATAAGGATATCAAAAATGTTCTTAGGATGATCCCAAGATACAACTGCCTACACCTTCTATGGGTCCACTAACACACCTTCCTCCAAGATTATGTGACCCAAGAAGTGTACTTGATTAATCCAAAACTTATACTTAGATAACTTGGAATATAGTCAATTCTCTCTTAGTGTACTCAGGACGATTTCAAGATGTTGTGCATGATCTTAATGAGTCTTGGAGTACACCAAGATGTCATCCACAAACACTACCACAAACTAATCTAGGTATGGGTGGAAGATTCTATTCATCAAGTCCATAAACACTCCTGGTGAATTCTTCAACCCAAATAGAATTATGAAGAACTCATAAAGGTCATACTAGATTCTAAAATTATTCCTCAGTATATCAAAAGGTAGAACTCTCATATGATGATACCTTAATCTCATGTAAATCTTTGAGAAAACACAATCTCCTCTAAACTAGCCAAAAAGATCATTGATATGTGGAAGAGTATATCGGTTCTTCATAGTTATTCAGTTCAACTTCTGATAATCAACACATGAGTGTTGAGTTATGTCATCCTTATTTGTAAACAGGACTAAAGAACCCTAAGGTGACACACTTGGATGGATAAAACCCATATCCTCTAACTCCTCTAGCTGAGTATTGAGCTCTTTAATCTCTTTAGGTTCCATTATGTATGGTATAATAGAAACTGTCTCAGCCCCCAACATGACCTCAATAGTAAATTTCACATCTCTCTTAGGTGGAAGCTCTGAGAAGTATTTAAGAAACACATCATAAAACCTTTCCACTACAGGTAGAAAAACATCCTATTTCACACCCCCATCATCCAATAATATACTAGAAACCTGGGTTGTAAGATCTCCTATTTCTTGATGAACTCGCCCTATATGGTTCACCTGGATATCCCATTATCCATAGTGAATATATTTTTCACCCTTATAAGATGTAAAAGTCACTCTCATATGGTAACAATTAATGTGGGATAGGCATGCTACTAACTAGTCCATACCCATAATTAGGTCAAAGCCCAAAATATCTAGAATCTAGAAATCCCAAAGAAAAAAAGTACTCTCTAACCTTGAGAGAACACCCCTTGCACAAACAGATGTCTCTTGATTGAACTCCCAAAGGTTTATCTATCATCATCACCCCACTCACAAACTCCACCACAAGAATCAAACCATTCAAAAGTTGTGAAGATATAAAGGAATGAGAGACACCAGCATAAAATAAGGCACTATCTAATATAGAATCTATAAGAATAGTACCTCTCATTATCGATGGTTCGTCCTCGTTATCTACTAGTGTATGTTGAACTACATGAAACTGTCCTTCCCCTATTCCATGTGATGTTGTTTAAGATCCTTGAGATACACCACTCTTATGATATAGGCGCCCTTTCCCAAAAGTACCCCATCCACTTACTCTACCACTATAGCTAGTAAAACTCCAGCTACCATACTGATATGGTGCGGAAGATCCCCTTCACTCACTCTGGTTATTTATAGCTCCTCCATTACTACCCGTATGTCATGGGTTCCTACATAACTTATATAGATGTCATATCCTGACACAAGATTGGAATTATAATGGTGGTCAGGGATAGTGTCTACAATAGTGGCCTAGCCTACCTCACTGGTGACAGATAATATGAGTAAGGTCCTATGTGACTGGACCTTCCCCCTAGCCACTCTTCCTACTATCCCCCTGGCTAACACTCTCATAGAAACGCTTCCTGATCTCAAAATATGTACCTCTTAATTATCTATAAGTAACCATCTATCCTACATTGGAAGCCTCCTTTAAGTTCCCCTCAACTATGATAGTATGATCCACCACCTCATTAAACATCTTTAACCGAAATATGTTACTCTAGGACTTAATCTCACATTTAAGTTCACCTTGAAAATGTATTATCATAGTTTTTTCACCCCCTAAAAGCAATATAGAAAAGCACTGCAAGTCAGTAAAGTGAATAGCACAGTCTATCATGTACATGCTCCCTTGAGTCAACAGCATGAACTTAGCTAATCTCTCCTATCTCAGTGTCTCTGGATAAAAGTGATCCAGGAACTTCTCTAAAAATTCCTTCCATAACATACCATCAATATGTATAGTCTGAGCCTGAAAATCACACCAACACTTCCCTGAAACTCATAACATATAATTATCCAACTTGACCATCTTTTTAGTAAGTGTATCCAAATGGTCAAGTATAGTCTAGATGGACTCAATCCAGAACTCTTCTGCCTCAATTCCTCTCTCTATGGTGAAATTCATAGGGTACTATAACTAAAAATCCCATGTAAGATCAAAAATTATATTCACAACCCACTCTAGGTATCTCTCCATAAAATGAATAAAGTAAGAAAAGTTCTCACAAAAATTCTCTCCTACTTCCTCACCTGGCACTATTGGTGCCTTAGGTTCCACTATTGGTGGAGCATCTCTAGTCATAAACTCTGGTCATCCTATCAACAAGCGTTGTCATGGAAGAATATATCTACAATTCTAAACACACATCATAGGACACATAACACAACTTTATCACATTTTTATAATAGTAAATCACAATAATTCACAACAATACTTTTACATAAACCCCACCACATATTCAAAACTGATGTGCTATCACTAACCTTAACAATCCTACATCTAGGTCATGGTTAAAAAAGGTAAGAACATTCTCATTATTCTAGTTTCTTATTATAAACCAATTATTCACATTTTTTATCATTTTAAAATTCTCACTTTCATATTAGGAACCATTTTTAGTTCAATTTCACAAGTAAAAAAAATTAATTCCAACAACTTACCCAAAACCCGTTTTCCCATGCATGCCTAAAAATGATGCATGTTAGAATAATTCTTGAGTTCCTAGAATGATGTATGAATACTAAAATCTCATGTTATTCTAGGTTATGAGTCAAATTTCAAAAAATATCAGAAACAATAATCACATCACACCACAAGTGCATCACCCAAGGTGAAATAATATCTAATTGTAACAGAAAATACAAATAAAAACAATCCCACCGTGGTACTTGGATTCTCCCTCGTATATGGGTTAGATACTCTCATGCACGAGCTTATAACTAAGGCCTGAATCTTTCTAGTTCTTGTATACCTTTCCCAAATGGTAATACAAAATAAAATAAAATAAATATGGGCTCTGATATCACTTTGTAATGTCCTGGCCCAGGTTCCACTCACTAGTGCCCCGAGCCAATCAGTCACATGATGTCAAGCACACCTCCCCATATGCCAGAGGATATAAACTAGTAGTGAGGGTCTGATATCAATCATGGGGAGACTATACCCTCTTTATCAGAGTAATACTTAAGTGGAAATAAATAAATAATAATAATCAAATGATGTAACCATAACCATAATAATACCAATATCATATGATAACCAAAATAGGAAATAAGATATCCAAACTAAAAATTAGATATGCAATGCCAATATGTGTCAAGTGTTAATATGAAAAACCAAAATAAATAAATATACTAGAAACTACCAAGTGGGTCCTGAATCTAACTATGGTTACCTCATCCATGATCCATCCCGACTCAGCCATCTAACATAGGTTCATTGCCCTTAACCTATCCTGCAACCATAAAATTTATTCAGGTGCTGATCAAGTAGCCCGAGTAGGTTGTGATTATAACTCAGTAGGCCACCACTAATGGCGTCTAAAACAATATATAGTCAATAAAAGTGTATATAGTTATATGAATAATAAAATATAAGTAATACAGTATATAGTTTTCAATTATTCAATTACTTTTAATTTAACCACATAGACCACCAGGTTCCCGAGGACACCCAAACTCTCAATAATTACTTCAGCCCATGTAGGTGTCTAAACTATCCCCAAGGGATATCACATAACTAAATTTCATTTTTACCATTCATTATCTCAATTTATATCATGACCAATTGTAACCATAGTCCAATTCCAAATCATGGGAGTATAACATTGTGTATAACACCCCATGCGCATTTGGGGCCTTAGTCCCTATCCTACACCTCAATTATCACTATGGTCTTTTGATGCAGCAGACCATGTCCCACACATGAATGTCAATATTTATAACTATAGTATTTTTATGCAAAAGACCATGTCCCGCACACAAATGTCACATATTTATCACTATGGGCTTTTGATGCAGCAGACCATGTCCCACACATGATTATCACATATTTATCGCTATGGTTTTTTGATGAAACATACCATGTTCCACACATGATTATCACATATATCACAATTTTACATTTATCTCAATATCACATGTGCCACAACAACTCATTAATTAATTCACTAATTAATTAATCCAAGTTTACAATTGCATATTCGCATCATTCCATTAATTAATTAAAAAATTAATTAATCTAATTCAATAAATTTCATAATCACAAAAATCTCCATTAATTAATTAAATAATTAATTAATCTAATTCAATAACTACATAAATGAAATAATTCTCATTAATTAATTCAACAATTAATTAATCCAATTCAAAATCTCAATATCATATTAATCAATTCAATAATTAATTAATTAAACAAAATAATCTCAATATCAAATTAATAAATTCAATAATTAATTAATTCAATTTATCAATCTCAATATCATATTAATTAATTCAATAATTAATTAATTCAATAATTAATTAATTAAATTTCTCAGTCTCACTATCACGTTAATTAATTCAAAAATTAATTAATTCAATTCTCAAATCTCAAGATCACATTAATTAATTCAATAATTAATTAGTCCAAATCCAAAATCTCAATATCTCATTAATTAATTAAACAATTAATTAATTCAAATTAATCAATTCCATAATCAAAATAATTGACAAATTTCAAAATCCTAATTTCCATCAATTTCACAATCCAATTATCACATTAATTAATTCACTAAATTAATTAATTCAATTTAAGAAATTCAATTACTAAACATTAAATAGAAATTATACAATTACATCCACATAATTGAAATTAGGACTATGAGATTTTAATAAAAGACCACCAACCTCAATTCCTTCATGAGTGGTCTCCCTATGGAAATCCCCAATTTGAAATGGATAGATCAAACCCATGATAAAGAACATGATCTAGATCCAAAACCTAGATCCCATATCAAAAGAGTCAAGATCTAAAAAACCTAGATCTAGATCTAGAACCAATGGTGGATAAACATCCCTCTTTTATCTAGGAAGAGAATCAGGAGATAGAGAGATCTAAATGATAAGAAAATACATACTCGAAGAGGTTTTATATCTAACAATATGACCTTTGAATCAGAAAGAAGAGAGGTCAGGAGGGCTTGGAATCCATCTGAGAGCCTTTGAAATTCTTATGAATGAGTTTAAATTTTATTATGTGTGATTAGGGATTAATATCGATGGGTTAGGTATTTTAAAAAAAATAAGGTAATTAAAAACTCGTGCACGGTTTCCTAGGCAGGGGCACACAGTTTGTCAAATCGTGTGCCTTAATTGTGAACCTCTTTAGAGGGGGTGCACGATTTCTTCTAAGAGGACACACAATTTGATGAACTATGCAACATACATGAAATCCCTCTATGTTTGAGGTTACACGATTTGATGGTCCAAGGCACACAGTTTGGAAAAACTGTGCACCCATTGTGCACTGCCCTTATTTCATCCAATTTTCTCCAATTTTCACCCAAATTCACCCAAGGTAAAACCCAAAAAAAGTACTCAAAACATGGAAAAAGAATACCTGAAACCAATATCGATACATCTCTAGAAAAGGTTGGGATCTTACACACCTAACTATCCAGAACCACAAAACTTAGCCTTCTATTCTCCAAGGTGTGTCGCTTATGATCATGTCAAAAAGCCCATTTATGAAAATAAAATAAACTCCCCACACCCACTTCAATCCATGAACAATCATACCACACCATGACCAGGAAAATGGAAAATTACAATGTAAGTATAAAAAAACCATTCATATGAGTCTCTTTATGAAATGTAATGTTTTACACTTACTGAAATTCTCTCCAAAAAATCTTTCATTCCATGACGAACAACTCTCAAACCACAACCCAAATTCCTCCTCAAAATAGCATGGTGACTTACTATCATAGTATTCACCTTAAAACATGAAACAAAAGTCACATGATGTCCTAAACCTTCATAGTGTAGCCCACAAAACCGAAAAAATACCTTCTCTTACATTCATCCTAATATTCCATGACACTAAATTCCATATCATGACACACTCTTCCCAGTTGATATCTCATATCTGACTCCACCTGTCTTCCTCTAATCTTATATGAATTCATTTTTTTAAAAAGTTTTGTCTCTTAAGTTTTATTTATTCATTTTTACTATTCTTCGTATAATATTATTTATTCATTTTTAATATTTATTGTTTTTTATATTTGTTGGAATTTAATCATTTTCTAATATTTATTTATAAATATATTTATTTACTATTTAATATCTTCAATATGTTTTTAATTTATATAAATAATATTAATTTTTTTTTAAGTTTTAACATTTAAATTATGTTTAGAATTTATATAATTTATTTATTTAAATTATTTTTTTAATAATTTTTTAATCTAAATAATTCATATTTTTTTCATTTATTTATCTTTATTTATTCATTTTTAACATTATTTCATTTAATATTATTATTATTTTCATTTTTGATATTTTTATTTTTTAATATTTTTTATAATTTAATAATTTTTTAAAATTTATTCATATTTATTACTAAGTTTTAATATTTTCAAAATGTTTGTAATTTATAGTATTAATATTTATTCATTTTAATTTATTGAGTTTTACTTTTTTTAATATGTTTGAAATTTATATAATTGATTCATATAAATGCATTTTAATTTTAATATTTTTATAGTCAATATAAATCATTTTTAATAATTTTGTTATTTATATATTTAATAATATATATTTTTTCATTTATATTCATTTTAAAGTGTTTGTAATTCATGTAGTTTATGTCGTGAATTCACTTTTTTAAATATTATTGTAATTTATTCAATTTTATCTATTCATTTTTAAAATTATTTCATTAGTTTTATTTATTCATTTTTAATATTTATTGATTTTTAATATTTTTGGGATTTTTTATTTTTTAATATTTATTTATACATAATTATTTACTAAGTTTTAATATTCTTAATATTTTCTTAATTTATATCATTAATATTTATTAAATTATATTTATTAAGCTGTAATATTTTTAGAATGTTTGAAATTTATATAATTTATTTATTTAAATGCATTTTTTAATATTTTATTCATTTTTGTATGTGTTTACAACCAATGTAGTTAATCTTACGAACTATACATAATTATTTACTACTCTTATCATGTTTTTAATTTATATTATTAATATTCATTCAATTTTATTCATTAAGTTGTAATATTTTTAAAATATTTGAAATTTATATACCACGAAAGTTCAAGTACCGAGTGTGCCTGACCGTAAAAATTTATTGAATAAAATAAAAGTACAAAAAAGACAAAGAGTGTGACACATGAAATTCCACCAAACATGAAAGTGGTCATCTCACCACCCAAAAAAAAGATAAAGTCCTTATGCCCAAATAAAAGGCACAAAGACCCACAACAAATGGCCCAAAGGCCCACAAACACTATCACTTTCACAACAGCCATGACCTGAACAACAACCGGTGACTCTGAGGATCTCATGCACCCAACCACATCAATGAGGCTCACCAACAACACACCACCTGAGGTCATCATCTAGGACGTCGAATCATTCATGTCGAGGATATTGTCACGCCCTTCAAATATTTTTGAAGTCTCTATTCATTTTAATTATTCAATTTCACTCATTATTAATTTTCATGATTTTAAGATTTTATATTCATTAAAAATGTTAATTGTTTTTTTACTTTTTTATAATTTATTCATTTTTAATATATATTCATTTTATATTTTTGTATTTTTTTAACAATTTTTATCAGTGCTTTTAAAAAATCACTGATAAATATGTGTTTTATCAATGCTATAATATAAAGAAATGATACAATATATCTTTATCAATACTAGAATTTTAGTACCAATAAAGATAGGTTTTATTAGTGGTTATTGTTTTAGCACTGATAAAACCCATCTTTATTAGTGCTTTTTTGAAAGCATCGATAAAACCCTTCCTAATCTTATAAATTAACCCTAATAGAACCCACTTATTTTGCATCTTTCAAGCTCTTACGTAAGCTAACCTTTTTCGTTGCTTCCCCTCGAACTTCTCGGATGCATCGAACCTCTCATAACCAAAGGTATTTGATTATTTCTACTCCTCTTTAGTCGACATCGCTTATTTTATCCTTTATCAGTGTTCAATATATTCAACTCGATTCTTATTAGCCTCATAACTTTATTTTGATTTCATTCATTTTCTTCTTTTTTGGATCTTTTATGTCTATTTAATCATATAATATATCTTTTAATTAATCATACGTGGGATATTTTTTTCAAAATTTCTCACTCTGATTGCATGGAGCTCCCAATTGAATGAGGTTTTGGATAAGATACAGAATCCTTTATCGATGAAAGGACCATATATACACTACAAAAACTCTGACCACTTATCATGTAAGGTGGTGATTTCAAATGATAAGTGTGCATAGTTTTTGTAGTGCATGGATGGTAATCCTCTCTAATTTTTTGGTATCCTTTCTACTCCCATAGATTAAAATTAAACAATTATACCCATTTTCTTTCATTTTATGGAATAAGAACCTCGATCCTTTTAATATTTTCATTTTTGTGAACATCTACGATAGGAATTTTTCAACACAAACCGCTAACCTCATGTTCAGTTAAAAATGAATTCTTGTAAGAATGTTATAAAAAGTGATCATACACAATAGAAATTTTGATATTATCATTTAGTATATTTTATGTTTATACTAGAAGTATCCTTGGAATATATTTAAATACAAATAATTTATGGGAAGAAGTCTAATTTCTATGTTAAATATTGAAAATCATAAATAAAAAAATAAAAGAAGAAGATTTATGGATTAAAATAAGTGGTTGAAATGCTAAAAAATTGAAAATTTAAAAAACCAAAGAAATTTATCAAATTAATACTAAAAATATAAGATTTTGATAGAATTATTAATGTATTTACATCAATAGTGAAAATAGATTAAGTGGTAATAAGTACTAGGGGATGAAGTGACTATGAAAAGAAGAAAACTTGATTATCAAATAAGACTCTCCACTCCTATTATAATGTATATAAATTTATAACATTTATAATCTTGTCCAATGAAAAAGAGAAAATAAAAAAAATTAAATTATCCTCAAGGATACTTTTTAAATTTCATTTAAATAACACATTACATATTGAAATAAATCTTGTTTGAGTTTTGATGAATCCTAAAGGTATATGGAATTAAAGTTAAATATGAAATTGGTACACTAGGGATTAATATTGAGTTGCATAATTCCAAGAAGGTTCTTCTATGAAAAAAAATTATAGTTCAACACATCATGAATCAATTTTTTTATTATATAATCCTTGGTTACTCTATCAATATATATTCTAGTGACAAATAATAAATTAAAAATTGGTTCAATTATATTTTTCAAAAAGGAACTTCTTTTATCAATATTACTACTGTATCACTAGATATGAATTAAAATATATACATTTTTCTTTGATGTGTCCAAGGATTTTATGAATGAAAAGAAAAAATATCACTCATATAAGAATTCAACTATAGGTTCCAATTCATAATCTAGAATTAAATAATCAATTTTCTATTTTAAATAAAGATGATATCACGTATTATAATTGATAATATGAAGTGAACATTTATAAACCCTATAATTTGTTAAATATTATCTAAAATAAATTAATATATAAGGAACATGGATCCTTGATAATGGTATATAATACCACATGATGGGGAAAATTTTTGAAAACATAAAGAAAAAATTGGATATAATTGTGTGTTTTTGAAGTTTTTAATCATTAAAAATAAATGTAAATATAAACAGTAAATCTGTTTAAAACAAAATGTTAAAAAATATTTTTTTGTATAATGAATGCTTAAGAAAAAATTCATTATCTTATGTTAGTTGTATCATTTTCTTAAACCTATGTCGAAGTTTATTTCTCCTTCCGGACCCAATAAGAAATTATATTATTGTTCTTTGAGTATTCATCTTAGCCATGTGAATTGTTTAAATTTTAAGCATTCGTGAAACCCTAATTATATTGTTCATTTATTTTTTAAGTAGCTTAAGAATCCAAGCCTAAGAATTATGGTTCATTGTACTTAAATTCAATATTTTCTTCAAACTTTGGGTTCTCAAGACCATGTGATTAATCCCTATCAACATTTTCATCATTTTATAAAAGATAAACTTCATATATTAAGTATCATGTCACTGAAATACCACTTATAATACCACATACCAAGTAAAGAAATGAATAAAAATCAACTCATCCCCCTTGTTTTACTCCCACTTGTAAAGGTTATAGAATCTATCCTTGATCTCTATGTTTTTAAATAGGTAAAAATTTAATAATATTCTTTATAAATTTATAGATATCACCCATTCCTTTCCTTTAATGATTTCTACCACTAAAATAATCTCAATACACATCATTTGAATATTATTATCTTAGAACAATTTCATCATATAGCTTAAATGATTCTTTAAGAATGACTTTTTATGGGTTCTAAGATCATACATTTTTATATTTATTTATTTATTAAAATATTAATATTACTGGATCAAATAGGATGGATATGAATAAAAAATGGATGGATGTTAGTCATATTAAAAAAGAGTATGAGGATGGGGTGAAATAGTTTATTAAGTTCTTAAAATATCATATATATAACCTTTCTCAAATCATTTTTCCATGTCTACTCTATTGTTATTCAAGACTAATTATTCTATAGGAGTTATAATAATACTTCATATGTCATAGAATAGATCAAAGATATAAATTTTAGACTAAACATGGGGAAAAACTGGATATTTCTAGTAACAGGGATAACACTATAATTCATGGATCATTTGATATAATTACAAGTGTGAAAAATGATGAAGATTGTATCAAGGATATGATTACAGGTATGAATGATGATGAAGATCATATTGAGGAAGTGATGATGATAGTTGAAGATGAACTTCATGATTGTCCAAAACTATTTTAGAATTTAAATGGTTGTGTAAAGATTCCATTGTCTACTAGTTGTACTAAATATAAAGCATTTTCATCTGTACTGAACCTATATTATGTAAAATCTGGAAATGGATGGAGTGATGCTAGCTTTACTGAAATAATTGATCTCTTGAATGATATTATCCTAAAATATAATGAGCTTCCTTTACAAACATATGACACTAAATGAATTCTATGTTAAATGGGTATGATCTATAAAATAATACATACCTTTCCAAATAATTTCATACTATTTCATAAGGACCATGAATCGCTTAAAAATGAATAAAGTGTGGCATGTTGTGATACAATAAAAATGAATTAGGTACTATAAAATTTGTATGGCACTTTACAATCTTTCCAAGGTTTATGCATCTATATAGAAGTGAGGATACTTATAGGTAATTGACGTGTTACATGGATACAATAAATAAATATAAGAAACTTCACCACCCAAAAGACACTCCTCAGTAGAAGAAAATTAATCATGAGTATCTTGAATTTGGAAATGAGTTCAGAGACCTTCATCTTGCGCTATCTATATATGGAGTTAATCCTTTTGGTTTTTACAGCAATACTCATAGTACATGGCCGGTTAAATTGGTAAATTATAACTTTTCACCATTATTGTGAGGGGTACAGTGTAAAATATCCAAGGAGATTATAAGGCCCCAGCCTTAAACATTACTTAATCTTGAGATATATCAAGAATACACATTGAGGATATTTTAAGGTTTAGAGTTTTATATAATTAGATCATAAAACATGCATTATATTCCACATTTAAACAAAGTGGTTGCATAAAAGATAGTACTCATTTTTTCCATCAACGGAAACATATTTAAGATAAAACATGGATTCTTTCTTGAGACTTCCTTGACACTATCATCATATCATGTACCTTTCCCTTGACCTGTGAAAAACATTTCAAAAACTTGGGATGAGCATAAAAATCTCAGTAAGGGATATAAAAATATGGAAAGTAAACATGAGTACATGTATACATAAGAATCAATGAAATCATACTTTACTCATAAAACATAAGAACTTTAACATACCTCATCAAATCATGAATAAATCATAGAAATCATAAGGCATAAAGGTAACTTGAGGCATTCATAACATTCTTACGTAAGGGGTAACCCTCTTGGTTACGTTTGGAATACCCATCACAGTATATTCCCTAAATCTCCTCGGAGAAACCTTAACGTTTAACTCCTTCGCGTTACCCAATGCATTGGAGATCTATATCGGGCTCACCCACATTTAGTTTATCACAGAACCACCCATCTTCATAAACAATGACCAAGAACCATAACATAATCATATCACATAAAACATGCATAAAGGAAACATAACATTTCCACATTTCAATCACAAGATATCAATACAACACATTGATATAATAAAAACATTATCAAAACAAATTTCAATACCAAAATAAAATAAAATTAAAACATGGTATTTATTTTTCATTTTAAAAAAAAAATTATGGCTTGTAGAGGAAGCCGAAACTCAAATAATGGTCACGGTGGCGGAGAAGTCGTTGTCGCCGCATACGTACGACAAAAAACATTCCTTTTTTCGTTTAGTAAAACGCTTCGTATAAAAAATATTCCTTTTGAATAGACATAAAAGTAAATGGGGTTTATACACCATATAAAATAAAGTTGTGTATAAAACAAAATATGCCTCAATGAAAGGAGATTGAGACGAAGTCCCATACCTCGGGTCCGACTTGACTCAATCATTCTTTAACCTCCTAAATAATAAACTTGAGTTAATTTTTACT
This sequence comes from Viscum album, assembly GCA_963277665.1. NCBI lineage: Eukaryota > Viridiplantae > Streptophyta > Magnoliopsida > Santalales > Viscaceae > Viscum > Viscum album. The sequence continues at coordinate 1,541,210,205 of OY728153.1, read as the reverse complement.
TGCTTAAGAACCTTTTTCAATTTCATTATTCCTTTTATATCACTTATTATCATGTTATTAACACTATGTAATTATTTAAGTTAATAATGGTCGTTTTGTTGATCATTGGTACTTGAGTCAAAAATAAACACTTTATAATTAAAATTTGTTCATAGGGTAATGTATACATTATATCCAAAATTATATTCATGATGTATATATCATATATATAATATATATCCAGTATATACATGCATTTATAATATTACATAACATTTAGAGGTAAGAAATGAAATGCACCGTTCATGGAGACGGTAAGTCGTACGTACGCATGAACGCTACTTTCATTTATATTTCATATTTTATGGAATGGAATCATAATGATATAAAGGTATATTATAATTCCAGTATAATATCATATATAATATCATTAATTTCATCCTTTATACATCCCACATATGGCATTAATGAATCAAATCACTTTGAGGGGGCGGTAGTCCACACTTCCTAAAATGAAGATATCGCGTATACCCATAATGGAAACCATAATGGTATGCCATAAATAAAAAATACAGAAGATTAAGTAAAACATAAAAATATTATATATCATATATAAATATAGTGGAATATTAATGGCCACCTTTGAAGGTGTTAAAAGAATATTGAACAATCATCGTTTCGTGAGGCAGAAATTCACCATCCATAGAAACAGTATGTTCTTTTACCATTAGATGTAGGTGTGTGTAAGTGTAGCTAGAATACTTCTTATAAAAACATCATAGTATATTGAAGATACAGGTTTTTTTACAAATAAAATGAATAGAAATAGTTTAGGGGGTTGGAGAAGCAAAATAAAACAAGAGAACACAAGTGAAGACATTACCTTAAAATCGGGTAACTCCTCTTGGTTTGAACCAAAAGGGTTTCTTGAAGAGCTTTCTGGCTAAGGTAAGGCTTCTAGGATTAAGATAGGGATGTGGAGAGACAAAATGATCAGATCTTGGCTGATAAAAAGGCTTTATAGGTGTGGGTAAGGAGGTAGAGGTGGGGGCCTTTTATAAGAGGAGAGGAGGGGCACTCTTGGAAAGGTATAAAATGTTAATTTATTTTCAAATGATTTTCAGATTTTAAAGGCCCCAAATTGATGTATTTCTAGGATAAGGTGATAAGGGTTAGAAATCCACACATCCAATAGGTTTTTGACATGTTTAGGTCTTATATTTTATATTATCTTTTCATTTTATTTAAATCATTAAATAATGAGGTAATCGCTGCATCATCAGGGTCTCATATATAATTTAATTTATTTAATGTCTAAAAATTATAAGAAAAATACTATGATTTAGGAAATCGTTTTAGATTTCCAATGAATATTTATAGTCGAATAGATCTTTTATTTAGACAAAATTAAAAATGTTTTACTCAGGTGATACATTCTTTGTTATATTTAACTTTCTTTAAAAAATAAAAAGATAAAAAGTCATTATCACACAAAAGTGATTCCATGGGGTCCCCAAGTTTGGCACAAGGTATCCCATGGTCGTACATGACACAACCGACACATGTTGGTGTCATTTTTTATTATTATGATATTATTTAATTATCCTTAACTACCCGATTACTAATTAATCAAGATAATTAACGATAATTACCATCGTTACTATTCATAAAGTCCAAAAACAAGAGTCTTAATTACATAATTTAGACCTTCTGATTCCAAATATGGAATCCATTTTACCAAATTCCAAACACATAAATTGAAATAATTAATTTAAAAATAAATCCCGTTGTCAAAACAAATAGCGAGTTTTTTTGAAACAATATCTATGAAAAGTTTGGCATTAGTTTATGACCAATTCCAAAGTGAAATTAATTATAATGACCACTATTGGATTAAATGGTAAAAATATATTCTATTTAAACATTAAAACCAATTAAAAAGATAATCTAACCATATAATTATATTATATTAAAAAGCCGTTTTGATGTAAAATGCAGTATTTTTCACTATTCATAAAAAAATGAATATTGTCAGAAAAATACCAAAAAATTATCCAATGTAAATTCCAATGTCCCAATCATAAAGAATAATTTTATTTTGACAAATAGAGATTATAAAATTGTCAAAAGATTTATTTAAAAATAGTTCGCCATCAAAAGGTGGTAAAACAATCTTTTAAAAATATTAGTGTATTCCATGCTTAAGATTGGACTTATTCTCGTTTTAAGCCTCTAAAACACTATCTAATTCATAAATAGACATAGATAAGAATATCTATTATTCATTACTTACTTGGGATGTTACATCCTTCCTCCCTTTAGAAAATTGCGTCCCCGCAATTTATTTACTTATCGAATAAATGGGGGTATTTATCCCTCATTGCATTTTCAGATTCCCATGTTGCCTCTTCACTCATGTGGTTTTTCCACAAAACCTTTACTTGATGAATCACCTTATTCCGCAACACTTGCTCCCTGTGGTCAAGAATCTAGACTGGTTGTTCCTCATAAGATATATTCTATTCCAGCTGAACTACCTCTGGACTCAAAACCTGATATGGATCTAGCATGTACTTCCTTAACATTGAAACATGAAAAACATTGTGTACCTGAGATAAACTCGGAGGTAAAGCCACTCGGTATGCAACTGATCCAACTCTCTCTATAATTTCATATGGTCCAATGAACCTTGGACTCAGCTTTCCTTTCTTACCAAATCGCATCACACTTTTCCATGGTGAAACTTTGAGAAAAACATGATCACCTACCTCAAAGAGAGATATTTCCTCCTGTTGTCCGCATAACTCTTCTGCCTGCTCTGAGATGTTCTCATGTGTTTCTGTATCAACTGAACTTTTTCTGCCAACTCTTCTACCAATTCTGGTCCCATCAAGTTCCTTTCACCCACTTCATCCCAGAAAGCTGGAGTTAGACACCGCTTCCCATATAATGCCTCAAATGGTGCCATCTGTATACTGGAATGAAAAATGTTATTATAAGAAAACTCAACCAAAGAAAGATGTTGGTCCCAACTTCCCTAATAATCCATCGAAAAAGTACGTAGCATATCCTCCAAAGTCTTAATCGTTCATTCTGACTGCCCATCTGATTGAGGATGAAAAGTCGTACTAAAATTTAATTCAGTACCCAACGACTTCTGAAGGCCTTTTCAAAAGTTAGAAGTGAACCTGGGATCACGATCAGATACAATGGAGAGAGGAACTCCATGTAACCTGGATATCTCTTTAAGATAAAAATAGGAAAGTTGATCTAGGGAAAAAGTACCTCATATAGAAATGAAATGATCAGATTTAGTCAAGCAATCAACAATAACCCAGATTGCATTATTACCTCGAGGTGTCTTCGGCAATCCCACAACGAAGTCCATGGATATATTCTCCCATTTCCACGTTGGATCTGGTAAAGCCTGAAGCATCCCTTTCGGTAACTGCCATTATGCTTTAACCTATTGACAAGTCAAACACTTCACAGTAAAATCAGCAATGTCTCTTTTCATTCTGTCCCACCAGTAATACTCCCGAAGATCTCTATACATCTTAGTACTGCCTGGATGAACTGAAAATGGAGAACTATGAGCTTCACATAACAACTCTCTCTTCAAATATGAATCACATGACACACACAATCTCTTCCCAAATCTCAAAACACAATCATTATCAATGTTGAATTCAGGAAACTTACCTTTCTGAACCAGCTCTACATATTTCTACAACTCGTTGTCTTGCTTCTGTACTTGCTTAATTCTGTCTGATAAAGAAGATTTCACTGATACCTGAAACAAAACAGAAGGACATCCTGCACCAACAAATTCTATGCCAAAGTTCATCAAATCCTTAACCAAAGGATCACGTTCCAAACGCAACATTGATAATGAAGCATTACTTTTTTGACTCAAAGCATCATCCAGTTTATTTGCTTTTCCCGTATGGTAATGAATTGTACAATCATAATCCTTGATTAATTCTAGTCATCTCCTCTGTCTCATGTTCAATTATTTCGGAGTGAATATATACTTTAAACTTTTTTGATCGGTATATATTTCACACTTTACTCAAAACAAATGATGCCTCCAAATTTTTAAAGCGAAAACAACAGCAGCTAATTCCAAATAATGTGTAGGGTAATTTACCTCATGAGTTTTAAACTGTCGTGAAGCATAAGCAATTACCTGATCATTCTGTATTAAGACGCAACCAATTCCTTTCAATGAAGCATCATTGTAGATAACAAACTCACCATTCCTGGAAGGTAGTGCCAAAACTGGAGCATTAACCAATCTTCTTTTAAGATCCTGAAAACAATCATCACATTCTTTTTTCTAGATAAACTTAACACCTTTATGAGTTAGCTTAGTCATTGGACTAGATAACCGTGAAAAAATTCTAACAAACCTTCGGTAATAGCCTGCCAAACCAAGAAAACTACGAATCTCGGTTACATTTGTGGGTCTTGGCCATTCTTCAAAAACCTTTGTTTTTGCAGGATCCACAGTTATTCCATCTTTAGAAACAATATAACCAAGGAAAGAAATTTATTACAGCCAAAACTCACACTTTCTGAATTTCCCATACAATTTATTTTCTTTTAAGGTTTGCAAAATAACCCTTAAATGTCTTTCATGCTCCTATTTACTTTTATAAAACACAAAAATATCATTAATGAAAACAACCACAAACTTATCCAATAACTCATGGAAAATTCTATTCATAAGATCCATGAATACAGCAGGTGCATTGGTTAGCCCAAAAGGCATAACTACAAATTCATAACAGCCATATCTTGTACGAAACACGGTCTTCGGAACATCTGCTTCCTTTACCTTCAACTGATGGTACCTCGATCCCAGGTCAATCTTTGAAAAATATTGAGCTCCCTGGAGCTGATCAAACAAATAATCGATATGAGGAAAAGGATATTTGTTCTTAATAGTGATGTTATTCAAGGCTCTATAATCAATGAAAAGTCTCATAGAACTATCTTTCTTTTTAACAAATAAAACAGGATCACCACATGGTGATGTGCTAGGTCAAATGAAACCTTTCTCTAATAAATCTTGCAATTACTCCTTCAACTCTAAAAGTTCAGTTTGAGCCATTCGATAAGGGGGTTTTGAAATTGGATTAGCATTAGGAACTAATTCAACGGTAAAATCAACTTCCCGATCTGGTATTATTCCAGGCAACTCATCAGAAAAAACATTAGGATACTCATTTACCACTGGCACATCATTAATCTGAACAGTTCCCTTGTTTTCAACAATATGTGCAAGGTAACATTCATTTCCATCTTTTACAAGTTTCTCGGCCTCTTGATATGTTATCAATAGTAAGGGTTCATTCTTGTACACAAACTGGAAGTCTTTCTGAAAAGAAACTTCTTTATCTCTACAGTAAATATTAGCATGGTAAATAGAGAGTCAATCCATATCCAAGATAACATCAAACTCTACTAGAGGTAAAACAATAAGGTTTGCAAGTATTTTCTTTCCACGGATAAGGATAGGAAGATTCTTATAAATTCTTTTTGCCTCAACATTTCCCCCAGGTGTTTTTACCACAAGTTTAGGAGTCATTTCTTGAGATGGTATTCCCATTTTACTAGAAAAGTTTTCAGAGATGAAAGAATGTCTAGACCCCGAATCAAACAACACACTGGCATAATCTGAAAAAACAAACAAAGTACCTGGTACAACTTCATTTGAGGGCCCGAAATCTGCTGAAGTAGTTGCAAAGGATTTCACCACCCCTTTCTGCTTGTAGTCTAACTACTTCCCATCACTTGATCTCTTTGTCTGACACTCGTATGCATAGTGACCCATCTCATTGCACTTAAAACATTTCACTAACTATAAATAAAATTTGGTCTTACCATCACCCTGATCTTTTTCAGTGCAATCACGAGCCTTATGTCCCATCTTACCGCATCAGTAACACTTTCTAGAATTCAGAAGACATTCCCCAGCATGCCTTTGACCACATTTATCACAAACTGGAAACTTAGTTTTCTTACCGTCAGACCTTTTTGAAGAATTCTTTCCTTTCTCCTACCACCTCAGTCTCTTCTTCTTCTGGTTGTTATAGAACACTTGGTCATCGAAAAACTCCATTTCCACCTTCTTAGCACATCGAACAAGCTTTTCATAACTCTTGAACTCACGATAATCTAAATCCCTTCGATATTTTGGCTTTAATCCTGAGTAAAAACGATTGATTTTTCTATCAAGGTCTCAGATAAAATTTGGAGCATACCTTGCCAACCGAGTGAACCTTTCTTCATAGGCAGCCACTGAGTCTTCCTCTTGCCTCAATTCCAGGAATTGTTTTTCCATCCTAAGTTGAATAACCTTAGGAAAATACTTCTCAAGAAACATACCTTTGAATTCATCCCAGTCGAGAGCATCAATCTCATCAGCGTCCCTGATATTTTTAACCATCGACCACCACTGATCTACTTCACCCTCCAAACGGTAAATAGCAAGACCAACCTTTTGATTGTCTAAACACCCTATGACATCGAAAATCTTCTCCAGTGCTTTAATCCACCCTTCAGCTAGCACAGGGTCAGATGATCCTCTGAATGATGGGGGATGTTGCCTCATGAAATGTTCCACCACTGACATGTTCCTCTGCGGTTGATCTGGATGATCTCATGCATGGATACCACCGCCATTTATCACTTGAGTCAACTGTGCCATTATTGCAACAAACTGTTCAGTTCCAATTCCGACCATCTCAGGATGCTGATTCGGAAGGTTATTTCCTTCTGTATGCCTTCCTAGCACTGCTTCCCTATTTCATCTGCAAAAAACCATTCTGAACAAACATGTCTTAAATTAAGCAACATGGTAATATTCAAATGCTATATCATTTCAATTTGACCATAAAAAAATATTTTTGGATAATCATTTAATATAATTCTAACTCCTAAAGTTATCTAAACCGACCTCCAATACCAACTATAAGGCCTCAGCCTTAAACATTACTTAATATTGAGATATATCAAGAATACACATTGAGGATCTTTTTATGTTTATATTTTTAGAGAATTAGATCATAAAACATGCATTATATTCCACATTTAAACAAAGTGGTTACATAAAAGATACTATTCATTTTTCTCATCAACGGAAACATATTTAAGATAAAACCTGGATTCTTTATTGACACTTCCTTGACACTATCATCATATCATGTACCTTTCCCTTGACCTGGGAAAAACATTTCAAAAACTTGGGATGAGCATAAAAATCTCAGTAAGGGATATAAAAATATGGAAAGGAAACATGAGTACATGTATACATAAGAATCAATGAAATCATACTTTACTCATAAAACATAAGCACTTTAACATACCTCATCAAAACATGAATAAATCATAGAAATCATAAGGCATAAAGGTAACTTGAGGCATTCATAACATTCTTATGTAGGGATTAACCCTCTTGGTTACGTTTGGAATACCCATCACAGTATATTCCGTAAATCTCTTCGGAGAAACCTTAACGTTTAACTCCTTTGCGTTACCCAATACATTAGAAATCTATATCGGGATCACCCGCCCTTAGTTTATCATGTAACCACCCATATTCATAAACAATTCCCAAGAACCATAACATAATCATATCACATAAAACATGCATAAAGGAAACATAACATTTCCACATTTCAATCACAAGATATCAATACAACACATTGATATAATAAAAACATTATCAAAACCAATTTCAATACCAAAATAAAAGAAAAGTAAAACATGGTATTTATTTTTCATTTTAAAAAAAAGTTATGGCTTGTAGAGGAAGCCGAAACTCAAATAATGGTCACAGCGGCGGAGAAGTCGTTGTCACCGCATACGTACGACAAAAATACATTCCTTTTGTCATTTAGTAAAATTCTTCGTATAAAAAAGATTCATTTTGAATATACATAAAATTCAATGGGGTTTATACACCGTATAAAATAAAGTTGTGTATAAAACAAAATATACCTCAATGAAAGGAGATTGAGACGAAGTCCCATACCTCGGGTCCGACTTGACTCGATCGTTCTTTAACCTCCTGAATAATAAACTTGAGTTAATTTATACTTGCTTAAGAACCTTTTTCAAGTTCATTATTCCTTTTATATCACTTATTACCATGTTATGAACACTATGTAATTATTTAAGTTAATAATGGTCGTTTTGTCGATCATTGGTACTTGAGTCAAAAATAAACTCTTTATAATTACAAGTTGTTCATAGAGTAAAGTATCCATTATATCCAGAATTATATTCATGATTTAGATATCATATATATCATATATATCCAGTATATAAATGCATTTATAATATTACATAACATTTAGAGGTAAGAAATGAAATGCACCGTTCATGGAGACGGTAAGTCGTACGTATGCATGAACGCTACTTTCATTTCTATTTCATATTTTATGGAATGGAATCATAATGATATAAAGATATATTATAATTCCAGTATAATATAATATATAATATCATTAATTTAATCCTTTATACTTCCCACATATGGCATTAACGAATCAAATCACTTTGAGGGGGCGGTAGTCCGTAGTTACTAAAATGAAGATATTGTGTATACCCATAATGGAAACCATAATGGTATGACATAAATGAAAAATACAGAAGCTTAAGTAAAACATAAACATATTATATATCATATATAAATATAGTTACATCTTAATGGCCACCTTTGAAGGTGTTAAAAGAATATTGAACAATCATCGTTTCGTGAGGCAGAAATTCACTATCCACAGAAACAGTATGTTCTTTAACCATTAGATGTAGGTGTGTGTAAGTGTAGCTTGAATACTTATTATAAAAACATCCTAGTATATTGAATATACTGGTTTTGTTACAAAATAAATTAATAAAAAGAGTTTAGGGGGTTGGAGAAGCAAAATAAAATAAAAGAACACAAGTGAATACATTACCTTAAAATCGGGTAACTCCTCTTGGTTTGAACCAAAAGGGTTTCTTGAAGAGCTTTCTGCCTAAGGTAAGGATTATAGGATTAAGAGAGGTATGTGTAGAGATAAAATGAGAAGATATTGGCCGAGAAAAAGGCTTGAGATGTGTGGGTAAGGAGGTAGAGATGGGGGCCTTTTATAAGAGGAGAGGAGGGGCACTCTTGGAAAGGTATAAAATGTTACTTTATTTACAAATGATTTTCGGATTTTAAAGGTCCCACATTGATGTATTTCTAGGATAAGGTGATAAGGGTTCTAAATACACCAATACAATAGGTTTTTGACATGTGTAGGTCTTATATTTTACATTATCTTTTCATTTTATTTAAATCATTAAATAATGAGGTAATCGCTGCATCATCATGGTCTCATATATAATTTAAGTTATTTAATGTCTAAAAATTATAAAAAAAAAATACTATGATGTAGGAAATCGTTTTAGATTTAAAATGACTATTTATATTCCAATAGATCATTTATGTAGATAAAATTTAAAAAAATTACTCAGGTGATACATTCTTTGTTATATTTAACTTTCTTTAAAAAATAAAAAGATAAAAAGTCATTATCACACAAAAGTGATTCCATGGGGTCCCCAAGTTTGGCACAAGGCATCCCATGGTCGGCCATGACACAACCAGTAGTATTATGACACATTTTGGTGTCATTTTTTATTATTATGATGTTATTTTATTATCCTTAACTACCCGATTACTAATTAATCAAGATAATTAACGATAATTACCGTCGTTACTATTCACAAAGTCCAAAAACAAAAGAGTCTTAATTAAATAATTTGGAACTTATGATTCCAAATATGTAATCCAATTTACCAAATTCCAAACACATAAATTTCAATAATTAATTTAAAAATAAATCATGTTGTCAAAACAAATAGCGGGTTTTTTTGAAACAATATCTATGAAAAGTTTGACATTACTTTATGCCCAATTACAAAGTGAAATTAATTATAATGACCACTATTGGATTAAATGGTAAAAGTATATTCTATTTACACTTTAAAACAAATTAAAAAGATAATCTAATCATATAATTAAATTATATGAAAAAGCAGTTTTGATGTAAAATGCAGTATTTTTCACTATTCATAAAAAATGAACATTGTCAGAAAAATACCAAACAATTATCCAATGTAAATTGAAATGTCCCAATCATAAAGAATAAGTTTATTTTGACAAATATAGATTATAAAATTTTCAAAATATTGATTTAAAAATGGTTCGCTATCAAAAGGCGGTAAAACAATCTTTTAAAAATATTAGTGTATTTCATGTTTAAGATTGGATTTATTCTCATTTTAAGCCTCTAAAACACTATATAATTCATAAATAGACATATATAATAATATATATTATTCATTACTAACTTGGGATGTTACAGAGATATTCTACAAAACAAAAAATATATAATGGGACATTTGAGAGTGTGGATTCATGTAGCTCATGATCCAAGTGTTGAGCTACCTATTCCACTTGATGATCTGGATGTTCATATAGTCGAGCATGATATTGAAACTTTCATAGTATGGCCATTTGATCTTGTAAAAATACACGTTGACATGGAGTTATTCCTTTAAAATTTATTTTTTATGAAAAAACTTCAATAAATAATGAAAAAGGCATTAACCGATGAATGTTATTACAGATAGAGGAAGTGATGGGGTGAAATGGAAGGTCAAATAAAAATGATCTAAAAGGTCAATCAATCAATCCAAAATATCCTCAGAAAGTAACTTTACCCTACCAGTTCAACTTCTTCATTTACTAACATTATAAGTTCATGTGGATACAACATTAAAAATTCGTGATACAAACAAAATTTATTTTGAAGAACAAATGTATGGAGAGGTCATTATATACTATCTTGGTATTGAGAATGTAAATGAAATACTCATACATGAATGACTAGGAGTCTTAAAAATGAGAGACTCTTCTTAATACCCACTATGTAGAGGTAAAACTGTACAATTTAATCATATAAAATATTTTTTCATTCCTTTCATTACTTGTTCCTTTTTGGTTATTTAGTTGGCATTATAACTCTTTGCAATCAATTTGGATACTCCAAAGATTTATTTTCTGGATTCAATGCATGGATACCCGACAAATTGACCACACATGATGATTTTTATCAATTTGTAATACACTACATAAAACATTTTTCAAATAAAATTCAAATTATACATTTTATATTATGTTCTAATTAAAATTTTATTATGATAGGGCGGTGTTTAAATATCTTCAAAATCATTGCATGAGGACATTACATGAGTATAAGAAGCCTATAAACTTATATAATTGGATAAGTATTAGGGTATATATAATAAAATTTCACTATCAAAATATATATCAAAATAATTTACTTATTTTTATCAATGTTTCAGCAATTCCTGAAATAAACTAATGACAAAGATTATGGTTATTACATTTGAAAATTTATGAAATATATAGTATTCCATAAACAAAATAGCATCCCTAAATAGTTATTTCTGATGATAATTGCAATTTCATTTAAAATATTTATTAATCCTTTGTTTATTTATATTTTTTCGATATTACTAGGGCTATTGAAAGTCCTCATATTCAAAAGTTGAAATATGTTTGTTTAGAAATGAACGAGCAGAATACATGGTGTTAGAATATATATAAACATCATGAATATGTGACTTCCTACAACTTATGTAGTTAATTTTCTCATCATTTTATATACAATTTTTTACAACATCATGGACATGCAGCCTGGTCACTTCCCGATGGAATACCTCAGGGCCCCTCTTTTTTCCCGGTAGAACGCGTATTCGGGACTTTGATCATGTGGTGAGCAGCATTACAGGGCGCATCCTCAACTGGAAGAGCCACTTCTTATCCTTTGGAGGGCGGATTGCACTGGTTAACAGTGTGCTGACTACTATCCCGCTGCATGCGATGGCTTCTACTTCGGTGCCAAAGGGGGTGATCAAAGTAGTTGACAGGATCCTGACTAATTTTTTATGGGATGCACTTGCCGAGGGGAAGAGGCACTGAGTCGCATGGGGAAGAATGACACGTCCCGTCCAGGAAGGAGGTATTAATGTTAAAATATTGAGGGACACACTTCATGGCATGCACGCCAATCTCTCCTGGGAGATCGTGGAGGACCGGTCCCTCTGGGAGAGGATCATGTCCTACAGCTACGACAGTTCCATGGAAGCTGACAGTGTGCAGGGGTCCCCCCTCTGGAATTCGGTCTGCTCTCTTATCCCGAGCCTCCAACAGCAATCCCGATGGGTTGTGGGAGAAGGCAATATTTCTTTCTGGACACAGAACTGGGTGGGATCAGTACTTGGATTCCCGGGGTGTCCGGCCCCATTGATTACCTTTAAGGAGGCGAGCGCTCATCCTGGCTTCATTAAGGCGGTGCTTGGCAAGGATCAGCTGGATGTTTTTGATTCTATCCTCATTAACTCAGAGATGGACCGATGTGTATTCACCCCCTCTCAGTCTAGTAAGTTCAATATCAAGGATTAACGAAGGATCTCAACCCCCCAGGCTCAACAGAATTGCTGGAACGACCTGGTCTGGTATAATAAGCTTCCGAGAAAGTATAACTTTCTGTTTTGGCACATAAGGAATCACGGGATTTCATCGGATGAAGGAATCAAGAAAATCTGAGTCAATCTAGCGTCGTGTTGCCAATGCTGTAATAACAAGAGGGAAGAAACCACGAGCCATATTTTTTTCGAAGGGGAGTGGGCGCGAGGTATCTGGGATTCCTTCATATATTTCACAGTGATTCATTCACCTCATCATCGGGACCTGCCGTTCCTGGAGAGGTGGTTTCAGGGGACTACAGATAAAGGTCCCGAGAGAGCAGTGAGGTCAATTATCCTCAGTGTTGGATGATGGTGCCTCTGGCAAGCTCGGAACAAGGCCATATTTGAGGGATCTTCCTCCACAAGACGGTATGTTATCATGAGAACCAAGAGCTTACTGATTGATATGGTCTCTCTTGTTGATAATTGGCGAGAAGCTCCCTCCCTCCATATCCTGCAGTCCCGTTCCCCTCCGGCCAACCCTCCTATGGACAAAGCACGTGGTCGCTGGATTAAATGGCTTCTGCCGACAACTATATTTAAACTTAACACTGATGGATCATGCATTGTGAGAGCCATGAGAGGTGGCAGAGTGGTTCGCAATCCAGAAGGGAGTGTTTTCCTTGCTTTCACGGCGCACTATGGTGATGGTACTGATCTTCAGGCAGAGGCAAATGCAGTTCTCATGGGGCTGAGTCTTTGAAAACAGAAGAATATTACTCTTTCTGAGGTGGAAACAAACTCAAGGATTATTCATGATTCCCTGCTGGGAAGAGGTGCCACCCCCTGGTCAGTCTTATACATCATTAGGAAATGCAAACAGCTTCTCAACAACCAGGATCGAGTCACCCATACCTGGAGAGTGGGGAACAAAGTTGCGGACTTCCTCTCCTCTCTTGCAGCCCTGGGATCCTTTGTCACTGTCCTTTCCAATGCAGTCTCCCTTAAGCCAGAGGGGGTTAACCTTATCTGAGGGGATTCCCTCGGTCTTCATTATTTCAGACCCCCCTAATCTGGGGTCCTCTGTTGTTCCTTCTCCCAATTTTTGTACTCTTTTCCCTTTATTAAATATTTAATGATTTGTGTGTGTATATACATTTTTTAGTTGATTTCCTTATCATTTTTTATCTAATACTTATTTTATTTAGTTTACTTATAAAAACATATATGACATACTCAAAAATAGAAAAACACATTCAGATTGTTTTGAGACATTAGTATAATGATCCATATGTTAGTTTTGATGCGTAGGAATCAACCACATATCAATTTGATACACAGTGTGATCGGTATGACTCCAAGTGTGTGTGCTTATTTAAAATTGACATTTTAGTTCAAAACACATGTCATATGATAAAACCTAAGAAAAAAACTGGGTTATTTTAATACTTTAGGAAAACAATACATAAATAATTTTTGACATGTAGGATTCGGCTTCAACTCAATCCAGTACACGGTGTTCCCAGTATGACTCAAAGTGTATGTTATTAGTTTAAAATTGACATTTTAGTTCAAAAAGTGTGTCACTCAATGAAAACTATGAAAACCTGCTCATATTGTCTTGATAAATTATAAAAATTATTCATAAGTAATTTGTGATATATTGTAATCAGACACATATAAAAATGACACATGATGTGACATGTATGACTCAAAGTGCATGTTTTCAGTTTAAATTGACATTTTAGTAAAAAAAGACACATAACATACTCAAAACCGAGCAAACATATTTAGATTTTTTTTTAAACATTAGGATAATTATTCTTAAGTCATTTTTGATATTTATGAATCAACCTCTCATCAATATGATTCACAATGTGACTGAGTATGACTCTAAGTATGTTTTTTATTTAAAATTGAAATTTTAGTTCAAAACACACATCACATACTCAAAAACCAATAAAATGCATTCATATTGTTTTGATACTTTAGTAAAATTATCCATAAGTTATTTTTGATGTGTATTAATCATCCACACCTCAATAAAATATACAGTGTTCCCGGTATGACAAAAAGTGTATGTTATCTATTTAAAATTGACATTTTAGTTCAAAATATGTATCACTCACTGAAAACCAATAAAACACACTCAGATTGTCTCGATACTTTTTTAAAATGATTCATAAGTCATTTTTTATGTGTATAAATCATTCACATGTAAAACTAATACATGATGTGACCGATATGACTCAAAGTGTGTGTTTTTAGTTTAAGTTGACATTTGAGTAAAAAAGGAACATGACATGATCAAAACCAAGAAAACACTTTCATATTATTTTTATAATTTAGTAAAATGATCCTTAATTCATTTGTGATGTGTAGTAATTAATCGTAGTTCAATCCAATGCACAGTGTAATCAATATGACTCCAAGTGTGTGTTTTTAATTAAAATTGATAATTTAGTTCAAAACACACATCACATACTCAAAACTAATCAAACACATTTAGATTGTTTAAATACATTAGGACAATGATCCATAAGTCATTTTTGATGTATAGGAATAATCTACACCTCAATCTCATACATGGTATTCCTGGTATGACTCAAAGTATATGTTATCAGTTTAAAATTGATATTTTAGTTCAAAACAAGTTTCACTCACTGAAAACCAAGAAAACACACTCAGATTATCTTGATACTTTTGTAAAACAATTAATAAGTCATTTGTGACATGTAGGAATTGTTTTTATGTCAAACCAACACACGATGTGACCGGTACAACTCAAAGTTCTTATTTTCAGTTTAAAATGACATTTTAATAAAAAAAATACACATGACATACTCAAAACCAAGAAAACGCATTTAGATTATTTTGATACTTTAGGAAAATGATATTTAAGTCATTTTTGATGTGTATGAATCAATTTAGCATCAATATGACACACAGTGTGACTAGTATGACTCCAAGTGTGTGTTTTTATTTAAAATTGACATTTTAGTTCAAAACAAATGTTACATGCTCAAAATCGAGAAAATGAATTTGGATTTTTCTGATAATTTATAAAAATATCCATAATTAATTTATGATGTGTAAGAATTAGTCTCACCTCAATCCGATATATAGTGTGTCTAGTATGACTCAAGTTGTATGTTATCGGTTTAAAATTGACATTTTAGTTCAAAACATGTGCCACTCACTAAAAATTGAGAAAATGAACTCAAATTGTCTTGATACTTTAGGATAATTATTCATAAATAATTTGTGACATGTAAGAATTAGTTTCACCACAATTGGATACATGGTGTGCCCGGTATGACTTGATGTGTATGTTTTTTGTTTAAAATTGACACTTTAGTTCAAAAAATGTGTCACATACTCAAAACAGAGAAAACATATTCATATTGTTTTGATACTTTAGGGAAATGATCCATAAGTCATTTTAAGAGTATAGGAACTATCCGCACCTCAATCCAATACACGGTATGACTGGTATGAATCAAAATATATGATTTCAGTTTAAAAATGACATCTTATTAATGTATTATTTCATATTTATGTTTTATTTATTTATTTAAACTATTAATAACATAAGATTTTTTGTATACATATTCACTCTTTTGCTCGAGCTAGAGTGATTTTTTCGACAACTAGTAGCATGATCAGGCTCTTTCGAGAGGGGGTTGGAGACCAAATATAATGAAATATTGATGTTTTTGAATGTTTGGGATAAATTGTACTTACTAATGTAATTGTACAAACCAATATGTATGAAATATCTATAATATATTTTTTCCTTATATTTATGATTTAAATTTAATTTCAATTAAATTATTTATTTACTAATGTAGTGTGTTGTAATTTTAACAGCACCCTACAGTAACATGGCTTTTATTGGAGATTTTTTAGCACTGATAAAGAGGTATTTTATCAATTCTATTTTTATAGATGATAAAAGTCATAGTCATTTAAGAGCATTTATGATAAAAATGTTTTTTTAGCATTGATAAAACCCTTTTTGTGCCCTATTAAAGGCAGGGTTTGTAGTAGTGCTTTCCTTTTTCATGTAAGAATTATCTTATGTCAATGGTAGTGATTAAGGTGGTGTTATCATGATACACAATGTGAATAATATGATCAAAGTGTATTGTAAGATGAATCGAATACTGATTGAAACTATAATGTATTTCGAAACTGGAAATGTATGGTCGGTTATGGGTAAATTTCATCATTGAAAAATTATGCATTGGAAAATTGGGATGATGATGATGAATGAAAAATAATAACATAAAATAATTAGACAAGATGTTTAGACAGAGTATAGAGGTCCAAAGTTATTAATCCATTGGTAAAGTGGCACACACATATATGCATATATGTGATACATGATATTGTCACTATTATCATTATGACACATATAAATGGCACCAATACTTCACCCATGACAATGCATGGGTCTATTCTCCATTACTTTTCATAAAATAATAAAATATAAAATTTACTGGAAACAAAATAGGTTAAAGTACAATGAAATGAATAGTACTAGAAAACTTAAAACAGGTAACTAGTTTTGATGAAAATAAGAGGAAACTGTAAAACTGGATGATAAAATATCTTTCATTTTTTGTATTCCTTTTTAAGGTTTTCTTTATATATGATTGCGGTTCATTATCATAGTCTATTGTAGCTACAAAGTCCCCACACATTACAATGTCACATTGCACCACATCCTCACCATCAAAATCACACAATAGGTTTTTTTGGAAAGACAATCAAATTTTATGAATAAATAGAAAATATTAATGTGGAATAAGATCACAGAATCTGAAATTATAATTTCAACATTGGAATATTGAAAATATAAAGTGTATATTAGGAAATGAGCTCAAAATTTTCATTTTTCTCAAATAATTTGGAATCACGTACCTTTATACACAAGCATAGATATGCGGTATGTATTTTAAAAAATTGTTTCAAAACAATGGACTTAAAGATAAAGGAAAGTAAATAATAGTAGAACCACCCTTATATGTTAAGAATATATTAAGAAGATAATATCCTTGTAAAATTTTTATTGGCTAGATGATTCTATCTATTTTTTAGGAGTTTGACATGTTGAACAAAAAAACTATAATTAGAGGCATAAACTCTATTTCTGTTGGTCTTGTCTATTTTGGATGTGCATATAGTGTTGAATAAGTGTTATGATTTTCCTTCCTCCACTATAGTAGGGTAAGAACATGCATGCACCAAATGTACAGGTCACCAAAGAGCTGTTTTGAAATACAAAGTTCCTAAAAATTTTCCAAAATAACTCCTCATGGCCTGCATATATAGTGAAATTATTCACAAACCAGAGTATTTTCTATAACTTTGTATACAAATGTAATGATTTAAAACTTAAATTACACGTGTAGTAATAACCACAAAAAATACCTACTGTCTTAGTACACCACTTCATGGGTAAAACAAAGTAAAAAAAGGAAGTTGATATATGATGATTAGTTTTTTTTTTGACCTGCTATTAATGAATAAAAAAGATGTATGTGAATAATACTTGCTCATGTAGAAGGGTTTAAACATTATATATCCACTGAAAATATAAATATAATGCATCCATGGACAAAAAATGAAATAAAGTATAAATATAATTATAGGAATGGTTAAAAATATTAGGGATATATACCTAAATACAGATGCTCTTATGGAGGCCTTTAGTACATATATAATATATGTAATCTTATAGGCATGGATTTATTTTATTATTTTAATAGTACTATATTACAGGCACAAACATAAAGTATAATGATAATTTTTCAATTCAAAAGTTTCAATAAACAAATAAGTCAATCAAAATTATAGATATATACCTCCAAAGATGAAATCTATATGGTTGATTTAAGAAATTCAACATCAGTACTACTACTATGTCGTGAATATCCACTACTTTGATGCTCCTACAGAGGAGAAAAATAATATTGTAATGTGATTCTTGTTATTTATTATATATGCAATTTAATAAATTGAAAACAAAAGTATAGAATTATGTTCAGTGATGCCACTAAGTCGTGAAGATCCACTGTTGTGATGCACCTACAAAATAAATATAACAATAATAATGTAATGCGGATGTTGTTATTTTTTTATAAATGTTAATAAATTGAAAATAGTGATTTCTGGTAATGTATAAATTTCTAAACAAAAGTGTTGATGTCATTTTCATTTTCGGAGAGGAAAAAACCTTGTAGGTGTTTTGTACATAAGAATGGTAATGATTCTGAATGTTGTAATCTATTATGTCAATATCTAATAAAATCCTTTTTATTTGAAAATATTTAACTCTGGAGGAAACCTTAATTCATCATTGTCATAAATTAAAAATTAATGTAAATGATTTTTAAATTCAATTGTAAATTTATTAAAATTGTTGGTTATGGGTTCAGTAGAAGCATATATTGGTGGGTGATATATTAAAATTTCTTTTAATAATCGTTTCTTGAAACTAAGAGTGAGAATCTTTCATGTAAAATTTATAATTAATTTATTTAATATCTAAATAAATAAATATTTGGGCTTAGGAACTTTATTCGTTGATTATTGTTGATCATCTGAAAAGTCCCTTTCAAATTACCTTCATTGTGCTTATGAGGATCCAAGGGTAGAATCTCTCTGTAGTGATCCACACGTGCTTCAATGGTCTTTGAGAAATGTCACTAATTCTCTGGGTGCTAGAACGGTGAATTAAATGTCTTACATTGTTCATTCTTGATTGATCATTCTTCAGTCTTTGAGAAATTATCTCTTGGGTTTCTCATTCTTGAGAGGGAGAGAGTAGGAGGAGTTGAGATAGAATTTTTTGACTACAACAATTCTCTATTCCTAAACGTAAAATTTGTTTCAAATGAATTACACAATAGACGTAGTCGTCTATTTATAGAGCTGGGATTTTGGTTACAAAATTTAATTACATAACGACCATTAAATATAATTATAACCATTAATGAAATCCCATGCCACATAATAATAATAATAACAGTGTTATTATTTTGTGGTGCGCGAACTTACGCAAAATGGATAAATAATATTTACCGACTCGTAAATAATTATTTTATCACCAGACATGGTCTTGGTCCATTCAAACTCTTCTTGTATTTATTGAACACTCGAATAAATATTTTATTATCTTAAATAAATATTTTATTCACAAACTAGAAAATAAATATTTATTAAATATTCAATAAAATAAATAAATATATTTTATTCACAATCCAGTGAGTAAATATTTATTTCATTTATGCGATTAATGTCACTTAAATAAAATTATTCCTCGGTCTTGAGAATAATATTTATTCCATTAATTAAATTCAAATAGAATTTAATCAAGACCACCAGAAACACTTAGTGTGTGACCCTCTAGGATTCTTTCTCATTGTCATTATGTGGGCTTACTTAAAGTCCAAGATTATTATCTAGAAACGGGTCAAGGCACCTAAGAGAAATAACTTAAAGTCACAATGACAATAGCCACATACAAACGCTCATTGTGTAATGTAATCCCTTTGTCACATAATCTCATCAAGCAGGTTTCATGATGGTGTTATCAACCTATATGATTGATACATCATTCTTTGACTATCTAAAATAAACTCGTCATTACACCATGGTCGTGGAATTTAAGGTGAAAATTATATTTCAATCGAAGGGCTGAGATATCAGCTTCCATAAATATGGAAGGGAGAAATCCTTTCTTGACTTATTCATTAATAACATGTCATTCATGATGCACCCAATGTACCCTACTTCCCACCAACAAATGGAATAATAGTTTTCATTAGAAAATCTAAGTGCGTGAGTCATGACATGCATTAATGATAATCTTAAAGTCTAAGGACCATTACACAAACTCGTAAATTGGAATATCTGATGCCAAAAAAACATGTGGAATTCCTACTGGTGGGTATATTTTCATAATCTCTCATCTTAGAGATTACCAAGTGAGAACTTCATGAGAAGAAATCTCATCTACTTATAAGTACTTGCTCTTGATGGTCTATATACTATAT
Source organism: Viscum album (assembly GCA_963277665.1). NCBI lineage: Eukaryota > Viridiplantae > Streptophyta > Magnoliopsida > Santalales > Viscaceae > Viscum > Viscum album. Next base: position 1,541,189,626 of record OY728153.1, on the reverse strand, counting down.
GTCCCATCATATTATGTTATCCAACCATAGGACTATATTAAGAATATTTTCATATCACTTCAAGGATCCCATCATAGTGGGGAACTACTATAACCTTATCAATGTGATAAATACTCTAAGACATTATTATATTATGGTCATGTAGAACAATAAACAATATGTAATAATATGTTTAATTTAATATTTAATACATCAAATATTCATGTAATCAAAGTACAAAAAGTTGGTTCTAGGACACTAACTTGAACAAACTCCCACTTGGACTAGAGACAACTGCTTAGGAATTTCAGTCTGCTAGACCTCACATGATTATCATGTTTCTGCCGAGTCAAGACTTTAGTCAATGGGTCTTCCATATTGTCTTAAGTGGAAATACTGCTCACTGTAACTTCGCCTCTATGATAAAAATCCCTCAAGAGATGATACTTATGAAGTATGTGTTTCATCCGCTGATGTGACCTTGTATATTTTGCGAGATCCACCATTGTAGTATTACCACAATAGAGTGTGATGGTATCTTTAATTCTAGGTAACATATCAATCTCTTAGACGAAATTGTGCATCCAAACTACTTCTTTAGCTGCCTCAAAAGTTGCAATATACTCAGACTCTGTTGTATAATCTGTGAACATAGCCTACTTTGAGCTCTTCCAGCTCACACCATCTCCATTCAAAGTGAAGATGTATCCCATTTTTTATTTCATGTCATCTCGATCAGTCTGTAAACTATCATATGCATATCCTATGATGACTAGTTCCTTATATCCTCTATAAACTGGGAACATATGCTTAGTATGCCTCAGATACTTAAGGATAGTCTTGACTGTCATCCAATGGCGGTCACTTGGATCATCTTTATATCTGTCTACCACACTTAATGCATAGGCAACATCTATCCTAATATATATCATAACATACATGATTGACCCAATCTATGATGTGTATGGAATCCATGCCATTCTATTTCTTTCCTCATGGATCTGAGGACACGTTTTCTTAGAAATATGAATGTCATGTGATGATGGCAACAATCCCCTCTTGGATTTTTCCATACTAAATCTCTTTAGTATCTTGTCAATGTATATACTATAACTTAGGCCGAGCAACCTCTTGGATCAATCATGATGGATCTTGATCCTAAGAATATATGTTGTCTCACCCAAGTCTTTCATGGAAAAGCATTTATTCAACTATACCTTAACAGATTGTAATAATGGTATTTTATTTTCAATAAGTAATATGTCATCAACATATACTATTAAGAAAACTAATACACTCCCATTAAATCATTTGTAGACACAAGGCTCGCATTCATTCTTTATAAAACCAAATTCTGTTATGACTTCATCAAAATGAATGTTTCATGACCTAGATGCTTTATTTAATCCATAAATAGATTTTTTCAACTTTCATATCTTATTGGAATCCTTTGGAGTCACAAAATCTTCAGGTTGTGTCATGTAGAAATCTTCCTGAAGGTTCCTGCTAAGGAAGGTTGTTTTGACATCCATTTTCCAAATCTCATAGTCATGGTAAGCTATAATGGAAATTAGAATTCAGATGGAGTTTAGCATTTCAACTGATGAAAATGTTTCATCATAGTCAACACCTTGGTGTTATTTAAACCCTTTTGTAACCAGTAAAGCCTTATAGATACTAACTTGTCATTCCATGTTTAGTTTCTTCTTGAATACCCATTTGCAAGCAATAGTCTTTACATCCACTGGAAGATCTACCAAAATCCAGACTTGGTTTTAGTATATGGAATCTATTTTAGAATTTATGGATTCTTGCCACTTGGAAACATCTGTGACACTTACTGCTTCCTTGAAGGTTAGGGGGTCATTATTATCAACTAATAATGAGTCACCATCCTTGGTAACTAGAAAACCACACCATTCTTGTTCTCTAACCTCTCTTGTACTCCTACATAGTTCTTGTGTCTCTAGAATAGATTCTTCTTCCAAGGGTCTTTTTTGGAATCTAATCATGTACCAATTCTTGTGTTCCTTAATCCCTGACTTCATCGAAGTTTATCTTTATTTATTGGATGCTTGTAGATATACCTCACCTCGATCAATTTTTTTTGAATCTACTTGGTTTCTATATTTTAATACATTTTTGAGAACCATAATCTATATCTAATACCCAATTTGTAGAAATACATAAATTGAACTCAATAAAAAATGCAACTGAACCTTACCCTTGATTCTTTAACTAGGTGTTGTTTTTCTTCTAGTGGCTCTTCTTGACACATACGAAACAGACAACATTTTATTCCCTTACTTCCCCTTTGATCTTATTCTTCTTGGAAGGGCATGAAGAATCTTTAGGTTTAAATCTCTTTGCTTTACCTTTCCATTTGTTCACCATAAGGATATAAGTATTTTCATGATTCATATATTTATCTACTTAGTGAAGGAGGATAAGAAGATCTGGCAGAGACTTCTCAATGTTGTTTATATTAAAATTCGCAACAAAACTAGAGAATCTATGAGGGAGTGATGATAAAATGAGATCAGTTCCTAGTTCTTCAGGGATTTTAATCCCTAAAATCTCTAGGTTCTCAATGTAGACAATGATCTTGACTATGTGAGAGCCAGCTGGGGAACCCTCTCTAAGCTTAATCTAAAAGATTGCCTTGTAAATCTCAAACCATTCCTATCTAGCTCTCTCCTGGTAAAGACCACGGAGGTTCTCAAGCATGATATACACATACATGTTTTCATGAGACTTCATGATTTCACTAAACATAGATGAAATCATCAAACATTGAACATCAACCACATCGTTCATATGTTTTTTGCAGACTAGGAACTCTTTATCACTCGCTTCTTGAGTAGGTGGATCAGGCATTGAGGATTCTAGCATATAAGATTTATGTTCATGGAATAGAACAACCCTAAAGCATCTAAAACACTCCTAGAAGTTACTTCCAATGAGGATATTATCTTTATCCAATATTGATCATATGGATAATGAGCTTATCATTTTATTCTATAATTAAAAGAGCATATTATTAGTACTTTTCTTGATTATAGATTTTTTGAGAAATAATTAATTGATTTTATTGAATATCCCACTATTTTATCAAGTCCCAATATCCCTCACCATTGAACTTGGAATGTCTAGTTTCTAGGAAATTTTAGTGGAAAAGATCCATATTTCCCTTTGCATAAACCCAACAAGGATTGGTCAAGCTATTTTGAAGGTATTTAGGTAGGAAAGTCTTTGCTAACTGCGGGCTTGCAGCTCCTTGATCTATTGAGTGGACTCCCCAATCCAAAAATCCTGACTTGGATTTCCTCAACACTTGCCTCCAAATTACACCAAGTCTATAAAGGGATACTCCTCTTGATGTAAAATGGTTAAGTCAACCTGAAACTTTCATAATAACTCCCCTTATAAAAGTAAGTGTCCCAAGAAGGGTTGGTCAAACACATAGTTCCATTGAGTTTCATTCCTAATCAAGTAACGGAAGTCTTAGTCTGACTTAATATTAGATTTATGGATTTAATTTTTTATGCATACATTTTTATCTTATTTTATCTATTACATGTATTGTTAATATTTAAGTGCATGTTTTCTTAATTAATTAACCATGTTTGGATAAAACATTTACACATAATCAATTTTTTTTAAATTCTATCTTTGAAAATTAATTCATTCATTTATGTGATTGAGGTATTGTGTCAATACATATAATCCTAATTCATTAGATAGAAATTAATTAATTAATTAAATGACCTGATCATGAGATTATCCAATGCTTGATTTAATGAGCGGGCATTAATTCAACCTATGACCTAGGGGAAATAACTCTTTATACCAGAATTGGCATGAGCTACAGCATTCCACATGTCCACAAATGTATCACCAAGTTGGCATCATTATGGTTCCATCTTGAACCATCCCCACACGTCTTAGGATGCTCTATTAACTACAAATATTTATTACTCACACGCAGGTGAGGGGAACCAAAGGATTGGTTAAAGGTAATTATATAAATATTCTTAGACACGTAGGTCCAACATAATAATGGAGGGAGGGATGACTCATAGGCCATCTTTTAATTTAATATTAAATAATTGAAAAACCATGCAATAAATTCAATTAAATAAATGCCAACACATACATATGTATTGGTCAAGCTAATGAATGGTCACACATGCAATGAATATGCAAAAGTAAATGACTATCATTCATTTATTCATTCTTTTATTATTTAAGATAAACATGCTTGCATTAATTAATTAATTAATCAATCAATTAATTCTCATTCATCTTAATGATAATTCAGTCTTATTTGGAGATACCCATCATTAGTGGAATTCATGGAAAATAAACGGCAGAACCAGTAATGACATATTAATTACAATAAATTAATTGAGCATTTTAAAATTCCTTAAAACCATTATTAAATTGTCAAACACACAACAGTGTGATAATTAATAAAATAAGGTTTTAATGATGAAATTTAAAATTTAATGAAATTTTAATTTTTTCCATTAATGGGAGACTACACAGCATGTACATGTAGTAACACGCTATATACCTCAGTTTTCGTATATCCAAGTCACACATCTGGGGATTCGGTGTGTGGACTCAGCCAGACTACATGGTGTGTACATGCCAATTGCACACCTTATACCTGATTGTTGTGTGCCAGGTTGGCCTGGTCAACACGCGGTGTGCAATAAAAGCACCATATGTAATTATTTACTCAGTGCATCTAGATACATTGTGCATGGGTATATAGCGTGTGCTCTAGCCGCACACTGTGTAACCCAGTTTTACTGGCCAATGATTTATCACTTCCTGATGGCATCTCCAGTCATTATTCATTTGTTCTTAAACCTTTAAAAAATGAAACATTGAATAAACATGATTAATATATCAATATCATGTTAATTAAAATCAGATTAAAGAAATAATAACATGAAATAAAATCTAACCACAATTGCACATAGATCAACAATCAAATAAATAATTATAAATTTAAATGTGACTCGTTTAATACTACTTGTTGGTTCCAAGCACTGTGGAATCATGTTTTTGTGGGTAATATATTAAAATTTATTTTAATAATTGTTTCCCAAAACCAAGAGTGAGGATCTTTCACATCAAATTTATAATTAATTTATTTAATATCTAAAGAAATAAATACCTAGGATTATGAACTTTCTTCATTAGTGATTATTGATCATCCAAAAAGTCCCTTCCAGATTGCCTTCATTTTTCTTGTGAGGATCCAAGGATAGAATCCCTTTAGAGGTGATCCACACGTGCTTCAATGGTCTCCAAGAAATTCCATTCATGCTCTAGGTATTAGCGTGGTGAATTAAATGTCTTGTGTGGTTCTTTCTTGATCACTCATTCTTCGGTCTTGAAGAAATTCTATCTTGGGTTTCTTGTTCTTGAGAGGGAGAGAGGAGTTGAGAGAGAATTCGTTGTGTGCAAAAATTCTCTATTCCCAAACTTGGAATTGGTTTTGAATGAATTACACAATAGACGTAGTCATTTATTTATAGATCTGGGATTTCAGTTACAAAATTTAATTACATAACAGCCATTAAATATAATTATAACCATTGATGACATTTCATGCCATATAATAATAATAACAATATTATTATTTTGTGGTGCACCAACTTATAAAAAATGGATAAATAATATTTACCGACTCGTAAATAATTATTTTATCACCAGACATGGTCTTGGTCCATTCAAACTCTTCTTTTATTTATTGAACAATCGAATAAATATTTTATTCTATTAAATAAATATTTTATTCACAAACTAATAAATAAATATTTATTAAATATTCAATAAAATAAATATATTTATTTTATTCGCAATCTGGTGAATAAATATTTATTTAATTTATGTGATCAATATAACTTAAATAAAATTATTCCTCGGTTTTGAGAATAATATTTATTTCATTAATTAAATTCAAATTGAATTTAATCGAGACCACTAGAAACACTTAGTGTGTGACCCTCTAGGATCATTTCTTGTTGACATTAAGCGAGCTTGCCTAAAGTCTAAGATTACTATCTAGAAACGGGTCAAGGCACCTGAGAGAAAGAACTTAAAGTGACAACGATGATAACCACATATAAATTCTCACTCTGTAATATAATACCTTTATCACATAATCTCATCAAGAAAGTTTCATGACAGTGTCATAAACCTATATGCTTGATACATCATTATTTGTGTAACATCCTGGATCTGAGTGCCACTCAACGGGTGCCCCGAACCTAGTTGGTCACATGACCTCAAGCACATTTCCCCAAATGCCAAAGGCTGCCGACTAGAAGCGAGGGCCTAGGTATGATAGTGGGGAAACTATGCCCTCATTTTTTAAAGTGTAGCACAGCAGAATAAAATATACAGACATACAACAACAGTGGAAGCAATAACCATACACATTTAAAGTGAATAACTGCAGTAAAAGACAACCAACAGTCACATAGATAATGATGCAACATGTCTCAAGTTCTAAGAAAACAGCCAGAACATGTTACACAATAGTATAATACGATATAATAGAAAGTACAGGTACAGCAGAATAAAACAGACAACCGGCAGCATCGCGAGCCTAAGCTCGGTCCCATGCTCCCCTACTCCTTAGCAACAATCATGTACCTTTATAGGGACCCTTTCCCCTGTCAACATTTGCAGAAACGTAATCTGTTTGGGCTGAAGACATGACCCAAATAGGGTGTGAGAAATAAATCTCAGTAGGCACCCACCAAAGGCCTGTACCCAACTGTGTGAAAAGCATGCAACATCAATGTGCAGTAGTAAATGCAATAAACTAAGCAGTACTCAAAAGTAACTAACTTACCAGTTATATTTCCATTTTAATATTTATTTAATCATTCAGTACAAGGAAACCACCGTAGTGAATTTTCTAAGTAAACAGTCATTGCCCTCAGACACACAAACTCTTACCCTCAGGTAATCGGAATCGTAACCCGCAGGTGATTTCCCACAGGCATAACAGATATTTTCCTCAGGCATACAAAGTGTCACCCTCAGGCATAGAGTCTATTGCCCACAGGCATGGAAGAAGTTTCCCTCGGGCTAAAATGACCACTGCCCTCAGGCTAAAGGAAACACTGTCCTTAGGCTAAACAAGTAACCAGGCCAGTCCCAATATATAAAAAAGCAATACACATGCAATTCCTCTCAAGGAAATTTAATAATTATTATTATGATGGCATACCCTTGGGTATCTGGCCAAACGGCTAAACAGAGGAACGCACCCCCAGGGTGGTCCTGGATCCAAGCAACGATCCCAAACAACATTTTATTATCAAATTTAATTACCTATAAAATTATAGGTATTCAAAAACAGACAAGGCCTCAGCCACACAACACCCCAACATGGGTTCCTAGCTCAACAGTACATGAAAACACACAATAGTTGGAATTTAAACACTAATCCACCTACCTCAAACGCCCCTGATCGGTATTCACAAATGACGTCCCTCGAATCGTCTGAGAACGACGTAGATTTGAGGTGAAAGAAAATCCCATTCAAACATAAATAACTTTACCTTGGGAAAGAATTGGTAAGAACTACTTAAGGAGAAGGAGAGTCTTACCCGTACAGTCCCAACGAGATCGACGGAAGAGGAAACGGATTCTTGGCATGCGATCTGGAGGTCCTCAAAGGTTCGGCCCTCTCTCCCGACTCCTCCTCCAGTTCTAAGCCTTTCCTGTTAATAGGGGAGGCTACTACCCATTTTAAGAGAAAAAAACAGACTACATGGCATGTACTATTGGGTACACGGAGTGTAGTTTTCATTTTTTTAATTTTTCCTTCGGCGGCTTCTCACCAGTGTGGCACTGTTCATCTATCGACATGAGTACACGGCATGTGACACCTGAGTACACAGCGTGTACTGCCGCTCAGCTGGCCACTGCCTTACTGTTTTCCTACCGACGGATTCCCGGCGTGTGATCTGGAGCTCCTCGAAGGTTCGGCCCTCTCTCCCGACTCCTCCTCTGGTTCTAAGACTTCCCGGTGAATAGGGGAGGCTACTGCCCATTTTAAGCGAAAAAACAGACTAAACTGCATGTAATATTGGGTACACGGCATGTAGTTTTCATTTTTTTTAATTGTTCCTTCGGCAGCTTCTCGCCAGTGTGGCACTGTTCATCTGTCGACATGAGTACACGGCATGTGACACCTGAGTACACGGCGTGTACTGCCGCTCGGCTGGCCACCGACTTACTGTTTTCCTACCGACTGACTACACGGCGTGTAAATACCCACTACAGGACGTGTAGTCAGTTTTTACACCCATCACCGTCGATCAGCCTACACGCCCTATGTACCCCTTCCACACGGCCAAAGTACACGGTGTGTAGTCACAAAATTTTGGATTTTCTCCCATTTTCCTTATTTTCTCAAAAAAAACTTAAGGAAAAGAGAAAAGAAGAAACTCGTACCTCAAGAATAAGAACCGGGTTCTTACAAACTTTCCCCCTTAAAGAAATTTGTCCCCGAATTTCCCTTCCAAGGGTGGTGAAGATAAATCTGTGAACAAATCAGGCCACTGAGCACGTATGTTGGTCTCCCGCTCCTTGGTTTCATCCTACACTCGGCCATAATTCCATAGCACCCGTACGAGAGGAACTGACCGGCCTCGAAGAACCTTCGTGCTCCTATCCATGATATGAATCGGATGCTCCTTAAAGGATGCATCTATCTGAAGCTCAACCTCCTTAGGCTGAAGGACGTGAGATGGGTCTGAATGATAACGGCGCAACTGAGATACATGGAAGACGTCGTGCATGGTCAGGTACCTCTGTGGTAACTGCAACCGATAGGCAATCGACCTGACTCTCTCCAGAATCTCAAATGGCCCCACATACCTCGGTGAAAGTTTACCTTGTCTCATGATCCGTCTATGTCCCAACCTTGGAGAAACACGCAATAAAACCTGATCCCCGACCACGAACTCCAAGGGTCATCTACGACGATCAACATAAGATTCTTGATGAGACTGTGTGGTAGCCATCCACTTCTGAATCAACTGGACCTGCTCAGAAGTCTCCTGCATGAGACACGGTCCCAAAAAAGCTGCCTCACCTGCCTCTAACTAGCACAAGGGTAAACAGCATGGCCTACTATATAAAGCCTCGTAAGGTGTCATCTTAATAGTTGCCTGAAAACTATTATTATAGGAAAACTCGACTAGGGGTATATGCTTCTCCCAAGAGCCCCCAAAGTCTAGGATGCATGCACGTAGCATGTCCTCAAGCACCTGTATCGTACGCTCTGACCGGCCATCGGTATGAGGGTGGTAAGTTGTGCTCAGAAGCACCTGTGTACCTAGTGCCCTCTGAAAACTCTTCCAGAACTGAGACGTAAAGCAGGTGTCCCTATCAGAAACGATAGAACGAGGAACCCCATGAAGATGTACGACCTCTCGGATATACAAATTTCTAAGCTCGTCAACACCGAAGGTCTCCTTGATCAGAAAAATGTGAGCTACCTTCGTGAGTCTGTCCACAACAACCCACACGACATCATTGCCTTGAGGTGATCTTGGAAATCCTGTCACGAAATCCATCGCGACATCATCCCATTTCCACTCCAGAATGGGTAACTACTGTAACAGCCCGACTGGCCTCTGATGCTCTGCCTTCACCTGCTGATAGGTGGAACATCTCATAACAAAACCAGCTACCTCTCTCTTCATACCCGGCCACCAGTACTGACGTCTCAAGTCATGATACATCTTGGTAACCCCAGGATGAAATGCCCAAGCTGAATCATGAAACTCCCACATCAACTTCTCGCGTATATCCCCTGGAACCCACACTCGTCCATGAAAACGTATAATTTTTTCATCTCCTATCATCCATCTAGGAGGAGGGTCCTCACTAGCCACCGACTCCTGTAGAACTATGCCTTCTAAATCAGATAGTTGTCTCACCCTCACTCTATCCAGGAGGGTAGAAGTCACAGCTAAGGAAGAAAGATAGGTCTTCCCTTAACTGTTGTGCACCTCTAAATGAATCTCAGAGAACAAAGCCATGAGCTGCCACTCACCACTGGCCTCCTGCATAGCCTATATCTGAGTCATCCTGTTCAGTGCATCAGCCACTACATTACCTTTACCAGGTGTATAGGCAAGCTCAAAGTTGAAGGAATGAAGGTATTCGACCCACCTTCACTGCCTCATATTCAAGTCATGCTGAGTAAAGATATACTTGAGACTTTTTTGGTCGATGAAAACCACAAAATGCTCTCCTAAGAGATAATGTCTTCAACAGCGTAATGCATGCACAACTGCAGCCAACTCGAGGTCATGCGTCGGGTAATTCCTCTCATGTGGCCTCAACTGCCGAGACCTGTACGCAACAAATCACTCACCCTACATCAACACTGCTCCCATCCCAATACCTGATGCATCATAGTAAACTATATATCTCTTTCCCTACTCTGGGAGTATCAGGACTGGTGCTGATGTCAACCTTCCTTTCAGGTCCTAAAAGGCTGTCTCACAAGATTCTGTCCAAACGAACTTCACACTCTTCTTAGTCAAACCCATCAACAACGCTTCTAAGCAGGAGAAGTCATGGATGAAGCGTCTGTAGTAACCATCCAGCCCTAAGAAACTTCGTATCTCAAACATGTTCTTAGGCTGCTCCCAGGAAACTACTGCTCTCACCTTCTCTGGGTCTACTGCAACTCCTGCCTCTGAGATGATATGACCCAGGAAGTGAATCTAGTCCATCCAAAAGTGGCACTTTGAGAGCTTAGCATATAGATTATGCTCTCTCAGTGTACTCAATGCGATCTAAAGATGGGTAGCATGGTCGTGTCGAGTGTGATTGTACACCAAGATATCGTCCACAAATACTACCACAAAAGAATCCAGGTAAGTATGGAACACACGATTCATTAGAGCCATGAAAACTTCTGGTGCATTCGTGAGTCCGAACAGCATGACCAAGTACTCGTACAGACCATATCTGCTCCGAAAGGTTATAAGTGGTATGTCTGATGGTCTCACGCGCAGCTGATGATATCCTGATCTCAAGTCAATCTTCGAGAACACTCATGCTCCATGAAGTTGATCAAAAAGGTCATCAATCCTTGGCAAGGGATATCATTTCTTAACCGTCAACTAGTTCAACTTCCGATAATCAACACAGAGTCTGAGGGTACCGTCTTCCTTCTTCGCAAAGAGGACCAGCGAACCCCAAGGATAAGTACTGGGTCGGATAAAACCCTTTGCATGTAACTCCTCTAACTGCCTCTTGATTTCCTAAAACTCTGGTGTAGCCATCCTATAAGGAGGAATGGACACCGTTGTTGCTCCTGGCACAATCTCAATAGAGAAATCCACCTCACACTCTGGAGGTAGACTCAAAAAGTCATCTGAGAAGATATCCCTGAAACAATCAACCACCGGAGGGAAATCCTTCTGAAAAGTCCCTTGATCATCCAGATATAAACTCGCAATCTGGGTTGTGATTCCACCTCACCCACAATGCTCTGGTCTAGCTTGACTCTCCTGAACATCCCATTCACCTTTGTATAGAAACTCTCCACCCTCTGGTGACGTGAAACTCACCCTGCGACGATAGCAGTCTACAAAGGCTCCAAAGGGAACAAACCAGTCCATCCCGAGAATGACATCATAGCTCGTCATATCTAAGACATAGAGATCCCATAGAAAGTGACACCCACTAACCTCAAGGGGGAACTCCTTAAACTGACGTACACATGTCATTCTAGTTCCCAACGGAGTTTCTAGCGTCATAATAGTAGAAGAAGAAGAATCACAGAGCACAAGTCTCTTCACAATGGGTACAGATACCAAGCTATGTGTAGCACCTATATCGAAAAGTACTGAAGATAAGACAGAAGCTACTAAAATAGTACCTCTGACAGTAGAAGGTCCAGGATCCTGCTCTTGTTGGGTTTGTTGCACTGCATATGCCTACCCAATTCCGCGGCCCTGCGACACAGCTTGGCTACCCTGAGCTATCCTGCCCTACTGCCTCTGAGATACTGGTGTCTGGCTACCACGTCCACGACCACCATCTATGCCTGCACGCCCTAACGTATTCCAGTTTCCCGACTGGTAAGAAGCTTCTAGTCCTGCTCCCACACGTGGCATCTGTACAGAACCCCTCTTACTAGCCATTGGTGGAAACGCCCTGCAAAAGCGCTACAGATGACCCATCTTTCTGCAAGCTCAGCACTCCACTGGGTCAGGTGGACACTACGGTTTCTTGTACCCATCTTTACCACACTGGTAGCACATGACCTGGCCACCTAAAGCATTCTTCTGGCTGGTACTGCCACCGTGAGATAAGTCCATCTGTCTCTTCCTCTTCCCGGTGGAAATAGTACCAGAAACTAGTGCCGAACCGCCCTGGCCTACACCACTAGCTTCCCAAAGGTTCCTCTCTGTAATCAATGTCTGGTTCACAATATCATGTACAGTAGGCAACCTGAAAACATTCACCAGTGCTCGGATGTCATATCGAAGACCATCCTCAAAGCATATGGCCCTCAATGTATCATCACCCACCAGAACGGGTGAAAAATGCTGAAGCTCGGTGAAACGAGCAGAATAGTCCATCACCAATATAGATCCCTACTGCAGGTTCATGAACTCTCGAGATCGATATTACATCAGCATCTCTAGGAAGAAGAAATCATAGAAAGCTGTCTGAAAATCTTTCCACGCCAGGTCTCTATGATTCTCTGTCTGGGTGGTAACATCCCACCACCTCTTGACGGAATCACACAGCATATAATTTGCGAGCTTGACCCTCCGCCCTGGAGGAGTCTCAAGATGCTCGAAAATAGTCTGCATAGACCCCAGCCAAGACTCCGCATCCTGTGGTCCACCATATCCTAAAAACATAGGTGGATGCTGCTGCTGGAATATACGAGTCAGCTCAGCCATAGATGTGGCAACCGGCGGTGCTCCCTAATAGGTTTGCATGAACCGCATAAAGCCTTCATGGAACTGCGCTTATGCTCCTGTGTCTGGTATAACGGTTGGCGCCGCATCTGGCTCTGCTGGAGAATCCACTGGTAGCCCATAGCCCACCATCTCTGGAGTATAATCGTTGCTGCTCTCTTGGCGAACAACACGTGGTCGTCTGAGCGGCATGACTCTACAAGGTCAAACGCACACCTTAAATCAAGATTATCAAAGACTGGAAAATGAGGGGACCAAAAAGGGAAAAGGAGGAAGAAGGCATTTCAAGATTTGAAAAACAAGACTACACGGCGTGTATACTGACTACACGGCGTGTACCTGACTTCTCTTCCCCTACCCGGGTCCTTCTACACGGCTAAGCCACACGACTCTCTTCTGAAAAAGACTACACGGCGTGTATATAATCTACACGGTGTGTATGGATTAACTTTCCAACAACCCGTGCCATTCGTGACACGGCCGACTACTCGGCTAAAACTTACACGGTGTGTTACACCCACACATGGCATGTACACTACCCCGTTTCCCAGCCACATGGCTAAGTCCACATGATCTGCCACCAGTAAGGACTACACAGCGTGTCCCACAGGCACACGGCGTGTACTAGACAAGCTTCGCTGACCCGTGTTGTTAGTTACACGGCCAGATACACAGCTCACACTACACAGTGTGTACACGAAAGGATTACACCGACCCGTTTTGCTAGTTTACACGGCCGGATCCTAGGTCATACTACACTATGTGTGCCACAGTGGACACGACGTGTATGTCTTAAGGTCTCCTCTGTCCGTGTTGTTAGTTACACGGGCAGACTCCAGTTCAACACTACACGGCGTGTGCATACGGTACACGGCATGTTTTTTCAAGTCCTTTCCCTACCACGTGTCCCCGCCCACACGGTCTATTACACAGAAAGAGACTACATGGAGTGTACTGAGAGTACATGGCGTGTACTTAAAAAAGTTTTCTTTTCTTCCCAAATAGAAGAACACACGGCGTGTGTCCGAGGAACTACACGATGTGTATCCTAGTTTTTCCGGATAGTAAGGCTTAGATACTACTCCAGAACCCAGAAAATACTGAAAACAACACCTAAGTGCCAAATTCCGATCTGTGAGGGCCCATACTCCTCACGAATCAAAGTTTGGCATCTTATCTGTGTTATAACAAGATAAACAGCCAATGATCCACCAAATTCCGGTCAATGAGGGCCCATACTCCCCAAAAAACAAAGTTTGACGTTCATTCTATCAACAAGCTCACAAAAAATTACCCTATCACATAGCAGGTATTTATCAAAGTAGCTATCACAACAACATGCTTTTCTAGAACAACAACTATCACAACAAAATGAAATTTCTAATGCACTTACATGGCCTGGAACTATACATGGAATGTGATTTCTAGCATGTGCCTAAATGATGCATGAGACGGCATACCCTCATCTCATCGGGTTGCAACTAAATAGAACCCATGAATAAAATATAAACAGCACAATCACAAGTACGTCACCCAATGGTGAAAATCAAATCAACTATAAAATTTTCAAAATCAGAATAATTGCAAAAATACGAGGTAGACTGGATTTTCCCTATACACGGGTTAGCTACTCCTAGGCACAGCTTATTACCAACTACCATTTCTATCTTATCCCTGACTAAGGCTCCAAACAGTAAGTCAAAGAAAAGAACCTGCCTCTGATACCACTTTGTAACATCCCGGATCCAGGTGCCACTCAACGGGTTCCCCGAACCCGGTTGGTCACATGACCTCAAGCGCATTTCCCAAAACGCTAGAGGTTGTCGACTAGTAGCGAGGGCCCAGGTCTGATAGTGGGGAAACTATGCCCTCATTTGTCAAAGTGTAGCGCAGTGGAATAAAATATATAAACATACAAAAACAGAGGAAGCAATAACCATACACATTTAAAGTGAACAACTACAGTAAAAGAAAACCAGCAGTCACATAGATAATGATGCAACATGTCTCAAGTTCTAAGAAAACAGTCAGAATATGCTACATAGCAGTATAATATGATACAATAGAAAGTAAAGGTACAGTAGAACAAAATAGACAACCAGCAGCATCGCAAGCCTAAGCTCGGTCTCATGCTCCCCTACTCCTCAGCAACAATCATGTACATGTATAGGGACCCTTTCCCCTATCAACAACTGCAGAAACGTAATCCGTTTGGGCCGAATACATGACCCAAATAGGGTGTGAGAAATAAATCTCTGTAGGCACCCACCAAAGGCGTGTGCCCACTTGTGTGAAAAGAATGCAACAGTAGTGTGCAGTAGTAAATGCAATAAACTAAGTAGTACTCAAAAGTAACTAACTTACAAGTTATATTGCCATTTTAATATTCATTTAATCATTCAGTATAAGGAAACCACCATAGTAAATTTTCTAAGTAAACAGTCAGTGCCCTCAGACACGTAAACCCTTACCCTCAGGTAATCGGAATCGTAACCCGTAGGTAATTTCCCACAGGCATAACAGATATTTCCCTCAGGCGTACAAAGTGTCACCCTCAGGCACAGAGTCTATTACCCATAGGCACGGAAGAAGTTTCCCTCAGGATAAAATGACCACTACCCTCAGGCTAAAGGAAACACTTCCCTAGGGCTAAATAAGTAACCAGGCCATGCCCAACATATAAACAAGCAATACACATAAAATTCCTCTCAAGTTAGTTCAATAATAATTATTATGATGGCATACCCTCGGGTATCCGGCCAAACGGCTAAACAGAGGAACACACCCCCGAGGTGGTCCTGGATCCAAGCAGTGATCCCAAACAACGTTTTATTATCACATTTAATTACCTATACAATTCTAGGTATTCAAAAACATCCAAGGCCTTAGCCACACGACACCCCAACATGGGTTCGTAGCTCAACGGTACATGAAAACGCACAGTAGTTGTAATTTAAACACTAAGCCACCTACCTCAAACACCCCTGGTCGGTATTCACAAATGACGTCCCTCGAATATTATGAGAATGACGTAGATCTGAGGTGAAAGAAAACACTGTTCAAATGTAAATAACTTTCCCTTGGGAAAGAATTGGTAAGAACATCTTAAGGAGAAGGAGAGGTTTACCTGTACGGTCCCAACGAGATCGACGGAAGCGGAAGCGGATTCCCTGCATGCGATCTGGAGCTCCTCAAAGGTTCAGCCCTCTCTCCCGAATCCTCCTCTGGTTCTAACCCTTCCCTGTGAATAGGGGAGGCTACTATCCATTTTAAGCAAAAAAAACAGACTACACAGCGTGTACTATTGGGTACACGGCATGTAGTTTTCATTTTTTTAATTTTTCCTTCGGCGGCTTCTCGCCAGTGTGGCACTATTCATATGTCGACATGAGTACATGGAATGTGACACCTGAGTACACGGAATATATTGCCACTCAGCTGGTCACTGCCTTACTGTTTTCCTGCCGACGGATTCCCGATGTGCGATCTGGAGCTCCTCAAAGGTTCGACCCTCTCTCCCGAATCCTCCTACGGTTCAAAGCCTTCCCTATGAACAGGGGAGGCTACTGCCCATTTTAAGTGAAAAAAACAGACTACACAGCGTGTACTATTGGGTACACGGTGTGTAGTTTTTATTTTTTTAACTGTTCCTTCGGCGGCTTCTCGCCAGCGTGGCATTGTTCATCTATTAACATGAGTACACGACGTGTGACACTTGAGTACACGGCGCGTACTGCTGCTCAGCTGGCCACCGCCTTACTGTTTTCCTGCCGACTGACTACACGACGTGTAAATACCCACTACACGGCGTGTAGTCAGTTTTTACACCCATCACCATTGACCGGCCTACACGCCCTGTGTACCCCTTCCACACGGCCAAAGTACACGACGTGTGGAAAAGTACATGGTGTGTGGAAAAGTACACAGCGTGTAGTCACAAAATTTAGGATTTTCTCCCATTTTCCTTATTTTCTCAAAAAAACTTAAGGAAAAGAGAAAAGAAGAAACTCGTACCTCAAGAATAAGAACCAGGTTATTACAATTTGACTATCTGAAATAAACTCGTCATTACACCATGACCATGGAATTTAGGGTGATGGTTCTATTTCAATCAAAGGGATGAGATTTCAACTTCCATAAATATGGAAGGGACAAATCCTTTATTGAATTATCCTTTAACAACATGTTATTCATGATGTACCCAACTTACCTTACTTCCCGTCAACATATGGCATGATGATTTTCTTCATCAAATATAAGTACTCAAGTCATGACATGCATTAATGATAATATTAAAGTCTAAAGACCATTACACATGCTCACAGAAAGAAATATATGATGAAACCAAAACATATGGAATTCCTACTGGCAGATCTGTTCTAACAATCTCTCATCTAGGAGATTACCAAGTGAAAACTTCATGAGAAGAAGTCTCATCTGCTTATGAGTACTCACACCTGACAGTCTATATACTATTTGTCTCATCATAGTGTGTTATCCAACCGCATAACTATATTAATAATATTATCATAGAACTTCAAGATTCTGATCATAGTGGGGAACTACTATGATCTTATAAATGTGACAAATACTCTAGGAAATTATTACATTATGGTCATGAAAAATAATGAATAACATGTAATAATATGTTTAATTTAATATTTAATACATCAAACATTATTGTAATCAAAGTACAAACATTTGGTTCTAGGACACCATATCTAACAGAAATAACGTACATAGTAATATATGTGTACATATATCAAAGCATCTCTCAACTATGCAGCTATTTTAGTAATAAATTTCATAACTTCCTTATCAAAGAGGAAAACTAAAAATGAGTCCTTATGATCAGTCACCATCAGTTTCACTTTGAATCTAGTGGATTTTAGAAGTATGTTAGATAGATATTTATGCCAAATAATATAATCTAAAAATTACCAATTAACTAAGTAATTAGTAACTAATATAGAAAACAAAGAACTAAAAACTTTGGCACTGTGCTATTAGGAGAGGATTTGCAGTCTTGGAACCATACATTTTCATCATAGATATCAACTTTCTTTCTTCATGAGTTTTATGATTCATGATACCAATTGTGGGTGTTTTGAATTTTCCGTATTTTAGTTATAGTTAAACACTGTGTAGGTTGAGAAAAAGTGTGAGTAGTTAATTTTTTTTAATATAACTGAAAATAATAAAGCACTAATGTAATAAATCATATTGTAATTATAAATTTTAGGACATGATACTAACTTCTTGACAGTTTTTGATATCATGAATTGTTTTTTTTTCTTCCAGTACAACATAGGTGTAGCAGAATTTTTCCATTGTGTTGTCTGTGGACTAAAAATCTATGATGACATACGAGATGCAGACCTAATAGTTGAAAAATAAACAACATTATCAATTAAAAACAATGTATAATACATAGATAATGTACACACTATTAAAAATGAAATTTAATTTCAGTTGAAATGAAACTTGGTTTTGAAGGTTTTGATTATTGGAACATTAGTGTTTAAAAGTATTTTCATTACATTAAATAAATTTATCATTATAATAAAGGTTGCATGAAATTTCAAAATAGAAGGTGATAGTATTTTTTTGAATACATATAGAAAATAAAAAATATAAATAAATATCGAAAAGGTAATGATTAGATAGAAATCTTGTTATTTAACCGCTTTACCCTGACAAGTTGCATTACCAAAACAATAGAGGACTCATTGTTGTTTTAAAAATAATTTAACATTTGGCTTAAAAAATCACCTCATAAACTATAATTAACCTATAACCATCTAAAACTTAATAAAGAAACAAATTTATTAATTTTAATTTATCAATTATATATAGTAAAATGAAAAAATCAATAACCTTTCATCCTCTAGAACGATTTGCATCTTTATGTTGGAATTCCTCATAGATTGTATCATATTAGTTAATTAATATTACAACTATCTGAAATCCAATTTCATTTGTAATAGAATAAAATATATATAAATCTAAAAGTAATGAGTATAAAGTGCTTGGATTTTTTATGCATCGAAGTGTAAGTATTTTTTCATTGATTGGATGTGTGTGTAGAAAATACATAGGAAAACATTAAGTGAACTGGAAATAATATGCACTAATTAGATGCTCTTCTCGAACCCTTTTTTAAATAATATGATCAAAAGACATAAAATAAAATCTAAATAGTAGAAAATGAACATCACATAGCCATCCATGTGTGGATGATGTAAACATAATTCTGAATCCATGTCTAGTTTACAAGAATCTTCCCTGATTTAGAGCAATTTGGAAATTATGTATAATGTAGTGCAACCCTTCACAAAATAGTGGTTTGAACTTTGATATTAGTTGACATCCACTAATTGTACATTGGATCTTTTTTCCCCACATAATGTATTTTAAGATGTAGATTAGATTGTGAAAATAGATTATTGTTTTTCATTATAATAGAATAATATAATGTAGTAACTATACATATTAACAAAACAATAAAAAATTAAAATATAATTTTTTCATGATTATATTCCATACTCACATTCTCATCACCAAGAATAAGGCCTAAAGAGATAACATCATTGGAGTACTTGGAAGATTAATTGTGCCATATATTGAAAATTAGAATTTTTATTTTTAGAGTTTCATTATATTTAAGGGTAATTTCATTCGATGGAGTTATTGATCGTGACATTTTTGTAACTCTGAAAATTGAAAAATATTGTACATATAAAATATTGTTAGTGATAATGAAAATCATGATAATTCTACCTACTTTCAATGGAAGTAAACATTGAAATTTTAGTAATGCAACTCAATGGATACCTAATAACATTTATCAAAAAAATTATTGTAGATAATATTATGTGTGTAATCAGAGGACGTGTTATCTTTTTCATTTACAAATATCTTCAAACCTTTTTTAATGTAGCGCCAGATACTGTGACGCATAGTTTTCCATGAAAGAAGACATGCTTTTGAAGATATAACCCAACACAAGAGAGTGATTGTCCTTAACTTTTGTTAATAGTCATTGCATATAAAATAATCAAAGGATATTGTCTTATTTGTAGTTTTAAAGGACATCTAGAATCAGAGTATGTCATATTAATTCTTGGTATGAATGCAATATTCCCAGAATGACATCCAGTTAAAATTTCTTCTCTAATTACATGGTCACCCGTGTTCATAATGATCAACTGAGTAACATTACATAAGCCCACTAATTGATCTACATTTCTGAGTAACATAATGGGAACCCCAATATTCAATGTAATTTTATGGGGAATCATCTCAGATATATTGATACCATTTAAAATGTTGATCATGTATATATTTTTCATCCTATCAACATGAAAACTTTCCCTACACATAGAATTAGAACTGAAGTAATCTCCGATTTCATGAGTGGTCAACGATAACATGTAGTCATTTACTTTCTGAAAAACATCATGGCTTGGTGCTAATACTGCCCAGTATTTCAAGTAATTCACATTGCAACAATTTTCAATGAAATTAGGTTAGGTGTAGTCAACAATTTCATGCATTGGGATATCAATAGATGCAATGATATATATTGATTGAAATTTAATGACTACTTCACCATCATTGGGCTCACCAATTTGACCATAACCAATATCCAAAATCCATTGAGAAAATTCTTTTATTTCAACTAAATCCTCATTACATGCATATGAATACAATCTCATTTTTTTTCAAATTTAAAACCTAACAGTATCACCACAAATATGGTCAATTTATACTTGAAAACACAATTGCATTTCTGTTACCACCTGGTATTACAGGTAATATTTTCCCGAAATCCACTCCTAAGACAACAGTAAGGCCACCAAAAGGTAAATTTGAAGCATTATAATTTTTTAATGACATGATATCTCTCAAATAGTGATCAAGAGATTAAAAACAATATTTACAAATCATTAGTGCCTCATCCCAAATAATGATTTTTAGTAATAGAATAATTTCTCCAATATCACTTCCTTATTCAATATTGCAAAATGAATGCTCATTAATAGAAACTAAAATATGAAATTTAGAGTGGGTTTTCCTTCCACCTAGAAGGAATAATGATGTTATTCTGATGGAAGAAACTATGAGAACAATTTTACCTTTTGACCTCAAAAGACATTTTAAATCTCTCCAAATGAACGTCTTACCTATTCCTCTATATCCATGGAAGAAAAAACCCAAAAGTAGAAGATAATGAAGACATAATGACACCCATAACCTATTTCTTCTAAATGGTTATCCTACTTTATAGAGTTTCATAGTCATTTTGAAGTCTTTATTTTCTATAATTAAGTTCTTATTATACTAAACAATTTCCTAGAATATCAGTTAATGATTCTGGAACTGGCATAAGAGTATAATAGTGTAAATATTTACCATTTCTACACAGAATGTAGTCTATTTTAAGCAAATCATACATTTTACTTTGATAATAAGTGAGTGTTAAATCTAATAAATAGAAAAAAAATTAAAAAATATTAGGATAATATTGTTTGACAATAATTATCATAGTCAATTTAGATCATGTGATAGGGAGTGAATTATAAGTTACACCAAACAGATAGAATTTAATGGTCATACTCTATTAAAGTAGGTCATGTTCATCTCTATAATTTGAGGAAAGAAATTTTTTATATAAGAAATATGAAAAATAGTAATGTATAGACTATTTATTAAAGTAAATAATATTTAAGATATAGTAAATATGCATACCGTGTTTTCCATGCTACCTATACACCCAAAGAACATAGTCATATCTATTTCAAGCAATGCATATAGTTTTTGATGATATTTAATGAGTGTTTAGTGTAAATAAAATAGATTTTATGTTATAATTTTTTTTCATAATAGTTTACAAAAGTTGGTCATATAGAGAACCAAGTTCATATGATAAAATGAACTTGAAATAATTGTTTTCAATGAATATTAAAAGAAACGATTTTGAAAAAATTACTGGAATGATTTTTTTTATGAAAAAACAATGATATTTGTAACATGTATTTAACATATTGTATGTATCATAAGGAGTACATTAATAAATTTATATGAATAAACGGAGAAGTAAAATTACAGTAAATACTTTGAAGAATATGTGTACATATAAAAGTAGACTATTTCAAACCTATAATGAAAAGAAACAAAATAGTAGTTTATTGATTTATGGATATTTATAACATGCATTAAAGAAAATGTAAGTAGTGACATTCATTTATTGATATTTAATTTAAATATTATTAACATATAATATAAAAAACATATATATCAAATAGTTATTATTAATTATAAAAGTAAAAATACAGTGAAATTATATACCTTGTATCTGTAACCTCTAGAATTGGGAATAGAGAATATCTTCACTCAAAATAATCCAAGTTTTATGCCAAACAAAATTAGGTTAAGAAATATTATTTGAGAATAACATGCTAGGAAATATTTTGTGCAAGGAGTGTCTTGTACCCCAAAGTGACACCTATTTAATAACTTCAATGAAATCTCTATCATTAACTAATAATCCCAAACTATAACAGGCCTCTATGAATGTTTGATGAATAATGTTGTTCATTGTAAATATCTCTTGATAATAAGTTGCACCTTTGATATTTGTATTATAGCATCCCACCATTTTATAACATAAACTTTCATTACATTACACACAACTGAGGATCTTTAAGGTTTAGTGTCTTGGAAACCAGGAACATAATACATGAAAACAACATAAAGCATTCTTCTTAAACACTTGAAAGGCTTCTCCTTAAGTTCATCCTAGGTTCATTACTGCATCTCATAACCTGGGGACATACATCAAAAGAAAGGGTGAGCAGAAGGCCCAGTAAGGGAAACAAGAGGAACATTTTACATGTGAACTTGATATACTTCAATAAGGACATGAAAAGAACTTTAAGGTATGAGAAAGAAAATCATGAGGCATTTCATAATAAAAACAACATTTTCCATAACTTGAAGATGTGGCTACATCATTTAACATAGACAATCATGAACATATCACCAAGGTCCATCCCCAAGGTGTCATTTGAAAATTACCAAGGTTATTCACCAAGGTATCATGAAAATTGTAATCTCTAGTGGTTACATCATTACCCAATGCATTGGAGCGCTATCAGGGCGCACCCTTAAATTTTCCTTTATTATCATGTGAGCCACATATATCATCATCAAACATTTCATAAATAACCCACATAGCATAAAATAAATGGGTTTCATTTCATAATCATAACGTTTTAAAAACTGCTTTAAAGACATGATCTTTACGTCACTTTAAACCCACGGAAAGGGAAAGTGGGTCTCATGTATGTAAATACCAGAATTTAAAATGGAACATTTTGATATATATGTGAATACCCTTGTAGAAATAAGATCTTTGAGTATTCACTTTATAACATAAAATAATTTTTGAGAAAAGAGAGAGGCATTTTGAGGGGAAAATTCTGCAGCATAACGGCTAAGTTTCGGGGTTTTAGAAAACATTGAAATGAGAGGGGACATGGGTCACCCACTCATAAATGATCCATAAAACAGTAGGGTGAAAGAATAAGAAGGACATATGGACATGGTAATGAAATTTTAGGGACATACCATTTGAAATGAAAAACATGGAAGGAAAAAGATTAGATTTCTCTTATGAAAATTCGGCAGCCTTACGGCGTCACTTAACTTCAAAAGAAAATGATTTGACAAGATCAAAAAGGGTCCCTCATCATATGATCATAAGAGATCAGTATGATTGATATAGAGATCATACCCCAACATAATAAAAAGGAACTTGAAAGACTTGACATGAAAATCGAACTTGAAAAATGAGAAGGGTGAAAGAATCCCTTAAAAATTCGGCAGCCTAACGGCGTCACTTAAACTTTCATAAAACGAAATGATGAGAGTAAGAGGGGATCTCTCATCATATAAACATGGAAGGGCAGTAATAGGAATATAAAATAACATCCTCTCACATAAAAACATGGAGCATAATAGGAATGACATAAAAGAGATTTCATGAAAAGAAAGAGAGGGGTCGGATCCCTTACCTTAAAATGTGACTCTTGAAACTCAAAGGATTGGACCTTGAGGGCTTGGGGGAACCTTGGGAGGACTCTTTGGAAGGTAAGAAGACCAGAACTTCGTTGGGGGAGAGTTGGGAGTGAAAACTAAGGGAGGAAAGGGTGGGTATTTATAGGGAAAGTGAGGGGACAAAGCATTAATGGCCAAGGGACACCTCACTAGTGGTTTTGGCAAAACCATGGGCTTGCCCATGGTATTTGCCCATGGTATTGGCCACTTGGGACACCACACACCTTATCTTACTATTCATAATTCGACCATATTGAATATATACTTAATACATCATTTAATGATGTCATTAAACACCCGTAACTTAAAAACTATACTTTCACTATTCACCGAAAATTCAACTTTCTCAGAATAATCCCAAAATTTCACCTTAACCAAATATCAATGCTCTGATTTCAAAAATGAAATCCATTTTATAAAAATAATTTTCTAAATATTTTTAATTTAATTTTTAAATAAAAACACTATTCATCGAAAATTCATTTTTTTCCGAAAAATCCCCAAAAATTACCTTAACATAATATCGATGCTCTGAGTTCAAAAATAAAGTCATTTTTATAAAAATAATTTTCTAATTATTTTTAATTAAATTTTTAATTAAAAAACACTATTCATCCGAAAAAACTAATACTTGAATAATAATTTATGAAACCGTTATTTACCCATTTTATTGAATCACATTACTTAATCAAGGTGCCTAGATTATTTTAAAACTTTCTTTAAGTGAGATTACTAATCCATTTGGTCACATTACTAATCCTAAGCGTAAAATCACTATTCACTATTTACTATTCATCAAAAATTAAGTTGATCTTATTAGACTCCAAATTCCTTAATGAACACTTTTGTAGAAGACCATTTTTTGAAAATCATTACACATCATTAGTTATTTAGGGTTTACATAAATATTTCAAAATATCCCTTTTTCAAAATTCATCAATAAAATACATTCTAAAATTATCTAGACATTTGAAATTTCACAAACATTACTAAAGGAAGAAATCTCAATTTATTCACCCGAAAGGATTACACAAGGAAACTAGGGTCTCATCACATAGCCCCTTATAACACTGGCATAAGACCTAAGTGTAAGGTGTGCTATGGTGAGAGAATCTGAGGGAGTCTCAGATAACATTGCCCTAGTAGCAATCTCCACTAACTTGAACTTCTCCTGCAAGCGTTTTCGTTCAAGCTTGACACGCTGGAGCTCGGCTTGGCCTTGGTCCAAAGCGAAGCCCACAGATGCTACCTCCTTCCCAAGCTCTGATAAGTGGGCTTCGTAAGGGTTGAGTCTACTGGATGAAGCCATCAACTCCTCTTTCTGCATTAACCATTAACATCTTAACAAATCATTAAGAGTAAGTTAATATACTACTCAAAAATATTGGGTCGTTACATTCTTCCCCCCTTAAGAAATTTCGTCCCCGAAATTTATACTTGAGGCCTAGTCGAAAAGGTGAGGGTACTTTTGCTTCATCGTTTCCTCAGGCTCCCAAGTCGCTTCTTCATATTTATGATTCCTCCACAACACTTTCACAAGGTGGGTAGTCTTGTTTCGTAGGACCTTGTCTCTACGGTCCAAGATCTCCACTGGCTGCTCCTCATAAGAGAGGTCATGTTCCAGTTGTACCACCTCTGGGTTCAGTACATGCGAAGGGTCGGGTATGTACTTCCTCAAGAGAGATACATGGAAGACATTGTGAACTTGATCTAGGTTCGGTGGAAGTGCTAGACGATAGGCCACTGCTCCTATGCAATCAAGGATTTCATAGGGGCCAATGTACCTAGGGCTGAGCTTCCCTTTCTTCCCAAACCGCATGACTCTCTTCCATGGAGAAATTCGAAGGAAGACTTTGTCACCAACACCAAACTCCAAGTCTCTTCGTCGATTGTCAGCATAGCTCTTCTGCCGACTCTGAGCAGCCTTTATGTGTTGTTGGATGGCATGAACCTGTTCTGTCATCTCTTGCACGAGATCAGGCCCAAGAAGCTTCCTCTCACCAGTTTCATCCCAACAAGTAGGAGTTCTACACCGCTTTCCATACAGAGCTTCATAGGGTGCCATCTGAATACTCGCATGGAAGCTGTTGTTATAGGAGAACTCCACTAATGGGAGGTGTTGATCCCATCCACCTTTAAATTCCATTGAGCATAATCTCAACATGTCTTCGAGTGTCTGAATAGTCCTTTCAGATTGGCCATCAGTTTGAGGATGATAGGTCGTACTAAAATTCAATTCAGTATTCAGAGCATGCTGAAGACTTCTCCAGAATTTTGATGTGAATCTTGGGTCACGATCAGATACGATGGATAGTGGTACCCCATGCAGCCTTACCACTTCCTTCACGTATATCTTGGCAAGCTGATCCAGAGAGAAATCTTCCCGAATAGAGATAAAATGGGTTGTCTTGGTGAGACGGTCCACAATAACCCATATCGCATTGTTTCCTTTAGATGTTTTTGGGAGACCAGTTACAAAGTCCATGGTGATATTATCCCACTTCCATACTGGTATGGGTAGCGGTTGTAATACCCCCTTAGGAAGTTGTCTTTCTGCCTTTACTTGCTGACACACCAGGCACCTTGTAGTGTAATCGGCAATCTCCCTCTTCATGTTATCCCACCAATAATGATCACGAAGGTCTCTATACATCTTAGTGCTTCCCGGATGTATAGAGAAAGTAGAGCTATGAGCTTCATCCATCAGTTCTTTCTTTATCTCCGGAATAGATGGAACACATAGTCTTGTACGAAATTTCAATACACCTTCTTGATCAATATTGAAATCAGGGAACTTCCCATTCTTTACAGCCTCGAACTTCTCCTGTAGTAAAGGATCTTCTTTTTGAGCCTTCTTGATCTTCTCTAGTAATGAAGGTTGAGAAATCATTTGGGATAGGGTTGATGATGTCCCTTTCCTTATAATTCCCATGTCCAGTTTTACTAGATCTTTAATCAAGGGATCTCCCAGGATCCTCATTGTTGCCAGAACAACAGGATCTTTCCTGCTTAACGCATCCGCGACTTTGTTTGCTCTACTAGGGTGATAATGAATTGAACAATCATAGTCTTTAATAAGCTCCAACCATCTCCTTTGTCTCATGTTCAATTCTTTCTATGTGAAAATATACTTTAGACTTTGGTGGTCAGTGTATATATCACATTTCTCCCCATAAAGATAGTGCCTCCATATCTTTAGAGAAAAAACAACTGCCGCCAGCTCTAGATCATGCGTAGGATAATTCTGCTCATGAATCTTCAACTGTCGAGATGCATAAGCAATTACTTTGTCATTTTGCATGAGGACGCACCCAAGCCCTTTCAGAGATGCATCGCTAAAAATAACGAATCCTTCTCCGATAGAGGGTAGTGTTAATACAGGTGCAGTAACCAATCTCTTCTTCAGCTCTTGGAAACTTTCCTCGCATTCCTTTTTCCAGATGAACTTAACCCCTTTTCGAGTCAACTTGGTTAGTGGATTAGAAAGCCGTGAAAAGTTTTTCACAAACCTCCTATAATATCCCGCTAAACCAAGGAAACTACGAATCTCAGTTACTGTTGTGGGTTGAGGCCACTCTTCCACAACCATTGTCTTTGCAGGGTCAACCGAGATTCCTTCATTGGTTACGATGTGCCCCAAGAAAGCCACTTGTTGTAACCAAAACTCACACTTGCTGAACTTCCCAAAGAGCCTCTCCTTCCGTAGAGTTTTCAAAATAACCCTCAGATGATTTTCATGCTCCTCACGACTTTTTGAATATATCAAAATATCATCAATAAAAACTACCACAAAGTTATCAAGATAGTCCTTAAAGACTCTATTCATCAAATCCATGAAAATAGCAGGAGCATTAGTCAAGCCGAAGGGCATAACAGTAAACTCATAATGCCCATATCTTGATCGGAAGGCAGTCTTTGGAATATCTTCCTTCTTCACCCTCAGTTGATGATAACCAGATCGAAGGTCAATCTTAGAGAAGAATTGAGCCCCACGAAGTTGGTCAAATAAATCATCAATTCTTGGAAGAGGGTATCTGTTCTTCACTGTGATCCCGTTCAGTTCTCTATAATCAATGCATAGCTGCATTGATCCATCCTTCTTCTTCACAAAGAGAACTGGTGCTCCCCAAGGAGACACACTCGGTCGGATAAACCCCTTCTCCAACAAGTCTTGGAGTTGTTTCTTTAGCTCCTCTAGCTCCACATTTTCCATTCTATACGGAGTCTTTGATATCGGTTGAGACCCAGGTACGAGTTCAATGGAGAACTCTACCTCTCTTTCTGGGGGAGGTCCAGGTAACTCCTCAGGAAATACATCCATGTATTCCTGAACAATCGGAACATCTTCAATTTGTATGCTCCCTTTCCCTTCTTCATCATCACCGATTAACTCCATAAAGAAAGCTATAGGAGGTGCTTCTAGATAGGGATCAGTTCGGGATATCTCTCCTCGGAAGATAACTGTAGGTCGTTCATTCAAGACTACTGAGATTTCCTTACTTCTGCATTTGATCTTAGCATTATACTTTGAGATCCAGTCCATCCCTAGTATAACGTCGAATTCCATCATGGGGATGACTACTAGATTTGCGATAAGATTGTGCTCACCAAAGTAAACACTAGAGTCTCTAAACACTGTTGATGCATGGATAATCCCACTTGGAGTCTTGACTGACAACTCTACCTCAAGAAATTCGGGGATTGATTCTATATTCTTTGCAAACTTGGAAGAAATAAAGGAATGCGTAGAACCAGAATCAAATAAAGCACTTGCTAGTTTTGAGAGGACAACAAGAGTACCTGCTACCACATCGTTCGGAACTTCAACTTCAGTTGTTGTGATAGCGAAAGCACGACCTTGCTCCCTTGGCCTCTGCTGAGGTTGATGGTGATTCCCCTCCACCGCCCTCGGATTTGGACATTGATTAGCAAAGTGCCCAAGCTGTCCACACTTGAAGCATGTGACTTCGGGTAGGGCCAGAACCATCTTTCCTCTGTCGTTAGTGTTGGGAAGTTGAGGCTTCACATCACCACGACAATTCCGAGAAATATGGCCTTCTTTTCCACACTTATAATACTTGCCACTTCCGATCAAGCAGTTCCCCGGATGCTTCTTCCCACATTTATTGCATGTGGCATGTTGCATGTGCTTTCCACCTCTTTCCTGATCAAAACTTCTTCCCAGGCTTGGTTCTAGAGTTCTCTTCTTCTCATTAGATTTGTGAGACCACTGTGTCTCCCCAAACTCTAGTTCAACTTTCATAGCACTTCGAACTATTTCTTCATAGCTATCGTAGTCCCTGTTGGCTAGATTCTTCCGCAGATGTGGTCGTAGTCCGCCAAAGAATCTATCAACCTTCCCATTAGGGTCCATGACAAAGCTTGAGGTATAATGGGAAAGCCTTGTGAAGTTCATCTCATAGCTTCCGACAGATTCGTTCTCCTTATGCTTCAGCTCGAGAAACTCTTTCTCCAATTTTGTTCTCATGGAATGAGGGAAATACTTGTTAAAGAAAATCCCCCGAAATTCTTCCCACTCCATAGCTTCCATCTCTCCTCATGGCTTCGTGTTTTTGATCAGTGACCACCACTGATCAGCTTCTCCCTCTAGGCGGTAAACAGCAAGGGTGACTTTTTCTTGTTCCGAACAATGAAGTACAGAAAAGATATTTTCAATGGAGCTTATCCATTATTCCGCAACCAATGGATCAGTAGATCCACTGAATGTTGGCGGTCGTTGACGCATGAAGGACTCAACAGAAAGTTGTTCCCTTCGTGGTGAGGTCGGCCTCTCAGCTTGATTCAAGTTATTACTCATAACTTGAGTCAGTTGGTTCATCATTCGCATGAATGTTTCCATTCCGGCTTCCATCGGAGGGCCGTCAGCACATGGTGCATTGCGGTCACCATCGGCACGGTTTCTCCTATTGCCCGCCATTTTCTAAAAGAATAAAACCTTAGTGAGAAACTTATTTCATTTATGAATCTTTTAACTAAGACTTCGTGCTTAGACAATTATAGTTATCTATAATTCCTTCATAATGATTCATAAAAAGCATGTGATTAACCAAACATATCCCCCGGGAGTGTCGTAACCAAGAGTGCAGCAAGGCCCGTTATCGTGCACCAGTTCCCGTTCGAGTCTAGCTCAAAGCGGTGTTTTCGGGTTTTACCCCTATGTACATCTGTGCCAGAGCCGCCTCTACCTGCTCGTATCTAGACAGGGATGTATTTGTTTGATAGACCACTTACTCAATACTTACCAAAATACCAGGAAGTTTTCCTATATTTAAACTTTTCTATAGGGTTCTTCCTAAAGTTTTTATATCCTAATTTCCACAAATAACTAAACCATCCTTTGATACCAACTATAGCATCCCGCCATTTTATAACATAAACTTTCATTACATTACACACAACTGAGGATCTTTAAGGTTTAGTGTCTTGGAAACCAGGAACATAATACATGAAAACAACATAAAGCATTCTTCTTAAACACTTGAAAGGCTTCTCCTTAAGTTCATCCTAGGTTCATTACTGCATCTCATAACCTGGGGACATACATCAAAAGAAAGGGTGAGCAGAAGGCCCAGTAAGGGAAACAAGAGGAACATTTTACATGTGAACTTGATATACTTCAATAAGGACATGAAAAGAACTTTAAGGTATGAGAAAGAAAATCATGAGGCATTTCATAATAAAAACAACATTTTCCATAACTTGAAGATGTGGCTACATAATTTAACATAGAAAATCATGAACATATCACCAAGGTCCATCCCCAAGGTGTCATTTGAAAATTACCAATGTTATTCACCAAGGTATCATGAAAATTGTAATCTCTAGTGGTTACATCATTACCCAATGCATTGAAGCGCTATCAGGGCGCACCCTTAAATTTGCCTTTATTATCATGTGAGCCACATATATCATCATCAAACATTTCATAAATAACCCACATAGCATAAAATAAATGGGTTTCATTTCATAATCATAACGTTTTAAAAACTGCTTAAAGACATGATCTTTACGTCACTTTAAACCCACGGAAAGGGAAAGCGGGTCTCATGTATGTAAATCCCAGAATTTAAAATGGAACATTTTGATATATATTTGAATACCCTTGTAGAAATAAGAGCTTTGAGTATTCACTTTATAACATAAAATAATTTTTGAGAAAAGAGAGAGGCATTTTGAGGGGAAAATTCTGCAGCATAACGGCTAAGTTTCGGGGTTTTAGAAAACATTGAAATGAGAGGGGACATGGGTCACCCACTCATAAATGATCCATAAAACAGTAGGGTGAAAGAATAAGAAGGACATATGGACATGGTAATGAAATTTTAGGGACATACCATTTGAAATGAAAAACATGGAAGGAAAAAGATTAGATTTCTCTTATGAAAATTCGGCAGCCTTACGGCGTCACTTAACTTCAAAAGAAAATGATTTGACAAGATCAAAAAGGGTCCCTCATCATATGATCATAAGAGATCAGTATGATTGATATAGAGATCATACCCCAATATAATAAAAAGGAACTTGAAATACTTGACATGAAAATCGAACTTGAAAAATGAGAAGGGTGAAAGAATCCCTTAAAAATTCGGCAGCCTAACGGCGTCACTTAAACTTTCATAAAACGAAATGATGAGAGTAAGAGGGGATCTCTCATCATATAAACATGAAAGGTCAGTAAGAGGAATATAAAATAACATCCTCTCACATAAAAACATGGAGCATAATAGGAATGACATAAAAGAGATTTCATGAAAAGAAAGAGAGGGGTCGGATCCCTTACCTTAAAATGTGACTCTTGAAACTCAAAGGATTGGACCTTGAGGGCTTGGGGGAACCTTGGGAGGACTCTTTGGAAGGTAATAAGACCATAACTTAGTTGTGGGAGAGTTGGGAGTGAAAACTAAGGGAGGAAAGGGTGGGTATTTATAGGGAAAGTGAGGGGACAAAGCATTAATGGCCAAGGGACACCTCACTAGTGGTTTTGGCAAAACCATGGGCTTGCCCATGGTATTTGCCCATGGTATTGGCCACTTGGGACACCTCACACCTTATCTTACTATTCATAATTCTGCCATATTGAATATATACTTAATACATCATTTAATGATGTCATTAAACACCCGTAACTTAAAAACTATACTTTCACTATTCACCGAAAATTCAACTTTCTCAGAATAATCCCAAAATTTCACCTTAACCAAATATCAATGCTCTGATTTCAAAAATGAAATCCATTTTATAAAAATAATTTTCTAAATATTTTTAATTTAATTTTTAAATAAAAACACTATTCATCGAAAATTCATTTTTTTCAGAAAAATCCCCAAAAAATACCTTAACATAATATCGATGCTCTGAGTTCAAAAATAAAGTCATTTTTATAAAAATAATTTTCTAATTATTTTTAATTAAATTTTTAATTAAAAAACACTATTCATCCGAAAAAACTAATACTTGAATAATAATTTATGAAACCGCTATTTACCCATTTTATTGAATCACATTACTTAATCAAGGTGCCTAGATTATTTTAAAACTTTCTTTAAGTGAGATTACTAATCCATTTGGTCACATTACTAATCCTAAGCGTAAAATCACTATTCACTATTTACTATTCATCAAAAATTAAGTTGATCTTATTAGACTCCAAATTCCTTAATGAACACTTTTGTAGAAGACCATTTTTTGAAAATCATTACACATCATTAGTTATTTAGGGTTTACATAAATATTTCAAAATATCCCTTTTTCAAAATTCATCAATAAAATACATTCTAAAATTATCTAGACATTTGAAATTTCACAAACATCACTAAAGGAAGAAATCTCAATTTATTCACCCGAAAGGATTACACAAGGAAACTAGGGTCTCATCACATAGCCCCTTATAACACTGGCATAAGACCTAAGTGTAAGGTGTGCTATGGTGATAGAATCTGAGGGAGTCTCAGATAACATTGCCCTAGTAGCAATCTCCACTAACTTGAACTTCTCCTGCAAGCGTTTTCGTTCAAGCTTGACACGCTGGAGCTCGGCTTGGGCTTGGTCCAAAGCGAAGCCCACAGATGCTACCTCCTTCCCAAGCTCTGATAAGTGGGCTTCGTAAGGGTTGAGTCTACTGGATGAAGCCATCAACTCCTCTTTCTGCATTAACCATTAACATCTTAACAAATCATTAAGAGTAAGTTAATATACTACTCAAAAAGATTGGGTCGTTACATGTATGTAGTAATCTCAAGTAATTTAGCTCTCTAGTTTTGGGAGGCACATAATATAGTCTACCAATACAGAATCCATATTTTTGGGGAAACCATTTTCCTTCATGAGAGTTAAAGACAAATCTTGTTGGTAAATATACATAAGTTAGAGTTTTTCCATCTGCATACATTTCATTTGCTTCAAACCAAGAAGAAAATTTTATTTCAGAAATGTTGCTTTTACTCAGGATATCTTCAATATTATCACCATCAATGTAGGGCATAGTGTTTTGTACTTGTAAATGGAAATGAAATCTCATTACTGAAGGATATCTTTAATGGGTAACATAAGATAAAATCCTCTAGGAAGCTTCACAAGGTGATATGTATCAATAATCAAAAAACATTTTAATATCATCTATATTTTTTCTGATAGGTGACTTCTATTGGGCTCATAAAGTGTCGTTGTCACACGATCATTACCCTTGCTGGTATATTTAAAAATATATTTTATATAAGACGATTGGTTGCAAATATCAATATTTAGATGAGCTTGATACTTCAAAAAAAAATATAATTGTTAGGAAAAACAAACCACTTATCCAAATCAACACCATTCTTGAATAGCATACTGATAGTATTCCTTCTTCGATAAATTACATAACCATTTTCATCAATTGTTGTATTCCCAACTAATTTTTTAGGGTAAATCTTTGAACATTTTCCATTTTTCATATAAGGCGATCGACGATTAGCATCACCACATGGCCCATGGATCATAAAATTTTTAACAGCTTCATGAAGTCTTGGGAAGGTACCTTTATTTGGAATTTCAATAGAGATGATTTTGTTTATATCTATTGGAGTATTTATTTTGTTTTCATGACAAATGAACAAGAGAATGTGCACATTAGGAAACCCTCATTTTTGGAATTCTGCTGTATGAAAAACTACATGTAAAATAGTAAGATTAGTGAAATAACATAGAACATGAAACAAAAATAGTAGATTTTCTAAATTTTGAGAATATTACTTTGAAGTTCATTACCTGCTTGAGACTTTCTAAAGAAACATCTTTCACATAAATCTTTCATTAAATGGTAAAACTTTATATTGAATACACATGATACTATTTGAGGACAGTTCGAAGGTTGAAGATTATTATTTGTAAAAAATCTAGAAATTTCAGGTCACATTGGATTACATGTAAATGTTAAGAACAAATCTGGATATCCTTCCCAATTACATATCAATATTGCATCATGGTAATTTTGAATCATATACCTAGAACCACCAATAAAACTTGAAGTTAAAATGATACACTTTCTACATGAAGACCCATCAATATCAACTCTAAGGTATGCATCTTGAAAGATATTGTAAAGTTAAACTCTAAGTCACTTTTGATTAAAGTGAATAAATGATAGTCTTGAAACTCGGTCATTATATAAGCATCTACAATAAACTATTGCAACAACCATCTAGAATGAAGTAGAGTTGATGCATCAATGGAACAGAATTACAGGTGATAAGAAAAGTATTCTCTCATAGTAACTTTCCAGAGTCCGGTACTTGTATTAAAGGATGTAACATGATGATATATATTGTCAACATATCTATCATGGACACCTGTGAAAATTAGTGGATATTGCAATGGAAGGTAAAAGGGGTGAAGATCATCTTTGCATTGTAGGTCACTACTCTTTCTTTGTATAATTATATACCTTTATTGATTATGATCTTTAATATCGACGCCTATAAGCATTATAATTTCAGAAGTAGTTGGTAAGTTATATGTCGCTGCATCTGTTCCTCATCTCTTAAGGATTAGCTTTAAATTTGGAATTTCATGGGATTAAGAATATCCCTTTCACTTATAAAATGATGAGCTAAATCATTGTTCTCATGAAGAATTTCTTGTAGTTTCTCCACGATATTAGAATCAATCACTGAATTTACATTCCTTTCATCAAAGCTGCTAACGTAAGATTAGATACTTTAAACTGAGAAATATTTTTCCAATGAATTAAATAATGAATATTACAGTTACCTGATGGATTGTATTTTGTTATGATCCTCATTTTTAGTGTTTTATATCTAAAGTTGTGAAAACTTTGGTGGTTGTCTATCAGGAGGAACTAAACTACCTATGTGATAGTAGTTTTGACTATTTAATCTAAATATGTTTGGAGACCCACCATTCTTGGTCAATCTATCAACTTTCCCACCCATTAATGTGAATGAAAACATTGCTTATAAATGTGGATATGCACTTGGAATCCTTTTTCTTGGGTAGAAATATAATTTAAAACCAATGTTTTTAGGTATTCTAGACAAGGAGGAATTAACTCCAATGCAATCTTTCCTAGCGAGCAACATAAAGATAAATATGGGTTATGTTTGTTACCCCATTTCTTATTTCTCTCATCAAACCAAAATTTTGAACCACAATATTAGCAGACGTAAAAAGGATCACCAATATCAAACAATTTAAGTTATTAAACTAACTTGTGTGTTCTATAGTTTGAAGTAATATTGATTTTTTTGCAGCAAGCAATGTTATTGTAATGTTAAGTACTGTGCATTTGGTAGTATTCATGACAATGGTAAATAGTTGAATTGTCTAAAACAAATGTTTTATGTGGATATACCTATACTATATGGAACAACCTATATCGTACCGTTTTATTACATGTATTCCTATTGGTATATGGTTCATTGAAGATTGAACATGTGAAAATTAGCTAGAGAATACATACGCAGCAGTGGTTCCTCCTGAGTACATAATAAATCATAGTATACAATAAATATATCTACCACTAAAGTATGATATTTGAATCACATTTTGTAACATACATGATGCAAAAAAATGAATTGAAAATACCAGTGACATTATCAGTGAAATGATTCATGTTAAAAGAGGAATGGATAAGCAATAATATTGAACAGAAACTGAAGACATTGTGTACTGGAATGAGTTGTACTTACTATGTCGCTAAGGGAAGTGTTGATTCCTTAATAATATATGTATCATTCCTCAAAGATAGCATGAGTGGTAAAGAAACATTTAATGAGTGCATATAAGTAAGTCTTATATATGCACCAAAATGTTCATTGTAATACAGTAACATCATACTTACAATTTGAAAGACCATGTTGTAACATAGAATCTATCCTTTATTTTTGCTTGTTTGATCCAATAGATATGGTTGGTGTATTATCACATTCTTGAGTCATTGTAAAATAAAGGGAAGTACAGTTTTAACATTTTATGCTAATTGGGATCAATTGAAAAATGATAAAAAAATTGCATTGGTAAACTTAAAATAAACGAACCAATGCAAAATATAGTTGATAATGGAATGTGTGTACCTCTCTCTGCGCTGCCATTGAGTGGCATTGTTTAGCGTATAGGAGTACGTGACATTCCATTAGATGTAATAAAAGAATCTATATGAGTGGTTGAACATGTATTTTTGGAATTAAAATAAATCCATATAATGAATGAATCATAATTTACAAAAAAATCAAGTAGAGATTAATACGTATCTGACAACCTGTTTGTTATTGTTGCCTTGGTAATCTTCTACAGAACTTTGATTCTCTAGATATTTTTGGAGATTGCATACTTACGTCGCTCATTTTTTAAATTTATTTTCCAGGAGTTCAACAAAATTATTGTATGCAACATTATGTGAATACAACATTAAATATAATGTGTAACGACATGCATAAAGTATAGTATTCATGTACTACAACACCTTTAAACAACTCATTAATGAAGAGTACATACAAAATACCAGACATAAAGCAGTTGTAGTGAAATGAAGAAATTGTTTAGTCAACGAAACATACATATTGTGATTAATGATTTGAAGACTAAATGGATAAAATAAAATAAGAAAATTGTTTGTATATATGCATTACTCAATAATTTAAGTTACGACTACCTATACTACAAAAGGTTTTGGTATGCTGGAACAACGAAGCGTTTGCCCTAAGAAAACAAACAAGTAAATAAACCGTTCACTGATAGACATAAAGTACAGTATGCATGCACTGCAACACCTTTATACAACTCATTAATGTAGAGTGCATATAAAATTCCAAAGATAAAGTAGTTGTAGTGAAATGAAGAAATCAATAAGTCAACGAAAAGAACATATTGCGGTTGATCATTTAAAGACTAAATGGATAAACTAAAATAAGAAAACAGTTTGTATAAAGGCATTATTCAACAATTTAAGTTATGTTTACCTACGCTGCAACAAGTTTTGGTACGCTGGAACAACGAAGAGTCAACCCTGAGAAAACAAACAAGTAAATAAACCATTGACCAGTCGAATGCAGTAGATGTTATAATTAGTGAATGATAAAAAACAGTTTATTTTTGTAACATAAGAATAAAATCTACGATAAGAAAAATAGGGAAAATATTAGAGCATGGTAGAAATTAGTAGATAAGGTTTGAAGAGGAATGAACCGTAGGCATTACTCAATAATTTAAGTTTTGGTTACCTACACTGCAACAAGTTTTGATATGTTGGAACAACAAAGCGTTGACCCTGAGAAAATAAACAGGTAAATAAACCATTCACTAACGGACATAAAGTACAGTATGCATATACTGTAATACCTTTATACAACTCATTAATGTAGAATACATACAAAATGTCAAAGATAAAGTAGTTGTTGTGAAATGAAGAAATCAATAATTTAAGTTATGCAATAGATAAACTAAAATATGAAAACAGTTTGTATATATGCATTACTCAATAATTTAAGTTATGATCACCTATACTGCAACAAAATTTGACCCTGAGAAAACAAACAACCAAATAAACTGTTGACTGATCGAATGCAATAGATACTATAAATAGTGAATGACAAAAAAAGGTGTACTTTTTGTAACAGAAGAAAAAAAAATTAAGATTAGAAAAATAGGAAAGATATGGGAACATACTGAAATTAGTATGTAAGGTTTTAAGAAGAATGAACTGTAGGGGGGTTGATGGAGGCGTCCTGGATTTGCGTGGATGTAGTCTCAAAGATGACGGTTGCAGAGGGTGGATGGAGGCTGGAACTGATATGTTAAATATATAGTAATTGGATGAGGGAAAATGATGAACAATGGTTATGGAATGCACTCACTAAATTATGAATAACTTTGATGAATTTGTCATAACAGTCGT
Organism: Viscum album; assembly: GCA_963277665.1. Lineage (NCBI taxonomy): Eukaryota > Viridiplantae > Streptophyta > Magnoliopsida > Santalales > Viscaceae > Viscum > Viscum album. The sequence goes on along the minus strand of OY728153.1, from coordinate 1,541,151,121 downwards.
ATGAGGGTAGGTGATGAATGATCGATAGGGAAAGCGGTTGAGGCGTTGTGGAGTTATGCAAATAAAGATAGAGATATATCTTTGATACCGATTGAATAAATCAATGGAGATCGTATTTTTGATGGAAGCTTAGGATAGAAGGACACGATTGATGGGTCGAGGGATATTGCGGGAGTGGAGGACATTAACATTTTTTTTGGTTATTTTATGTATTAATTGTTTGACGCGTGACGAGTCATAGGCGAGTCGCTGCACTCAATTGAAACAGCCGTTAAAGCACGAGTCGATGATAAAGCGCGCCAAATGGACTCTTAATCCGGGCGACATCCAGTCTGTCATTTACGTCTGCGCTTTCTCTCTCTCTCTCTACCCCCTCGCTCTCCGATCTGCTAACTGATTCCTAGCAGCACACGTGCTCCAGCTCTTCTCTTTCTCGTGCAATCGGCAATGGCGTCGCCGGAGCAGACCATACTGGTCACTGGAGGGGCTGGTTTCATTGGAACGCACACTGTGGTTCAGCTGCTCAATGAGGGTTTCAGGGTTTCCATCATCGATAATCTCGACAATTCCGTCATAGAAGCAGTTGACCGAGTCAGGGCCCTAGTTGGTCCTGCCCTTTCTCAGAAGCTCCATTTCTCTCGGGTAAGCTGTTCCTATCCCTCTTTAATCCATCCCCCCCCCCCCCCCCCCCCGTCGCTAATATTGAGCGTGCATTTTCCGTTGCTCACTGGTTTGTTGAGCAAACTGATGGAATGGATGGAAGATTCCGTTAGTACTGCTGTCGTTATCCTGCTGTTTTACTGGCGGTGCATGTTTTCTCAATTAGGGCCAATATATATGTTTGAATCTGTTTGGTTTTCTTGCAGGGTGATCTAAGGAACAGAGATGACTTGGAAAAGGTTTTTTCCGAAACGAAGTATGTGATTTTTTTTAATCTATTTAGGGTTTATGGATAGTTTAAATTGTATTAAGCTGCTTCGGGATGTACTGTGGAAATCAAATTCCCGAAAATGGATTTGATTTGCATCGCGCTTCCAAGCTTTTGCTTCTTGATTTCTCTTGACCTTGAACCCGAGAGTAATTCTCTGACGTAACTGTCTCGCAATCCTATCTTCGGTTGGGCCTGCGGATGAAAAAGATTTGATGCGGTGATTCATTTTGCTGGGCTTAAAGCTGTTGGGGAGAGTGTAGCAAATCCTCGCCGTTACTTTGAAAACAACTTGATTGGGACGATTAATCTGTACGAGGTCATGGCCAAGCATGATTGTAAGAAGGTGCGCTTGAGTCATTTAGTCTGAAATTTTTGTTGGGACATTTTCATGAGATACAATTGAAAGGTCACCTCCTTGAGTGATTCCCTATTGATTCATCACAAAAATCAGATCAAAACTTTATAATTATGAATTCCTAGACTGTTTTGTAAATTTGGCTACCCTGTATTAACCGTAGCACTGGAATGCCGATCTTATGAGAAGACATTAGCTGGTCATGCCAGATGCGGTGCCTGTGCTTTGCACTGGAGTTGGAATCATTTGATGTACCATTTCTTTAGTAGTTACTGAAAAAAAACTGAAAAAATGACAAAACAAATAATGCATGATGTATTGAACCCTTACTGGTTTAGAAACCAAGTTATAAAAATTTGCCCACCTTTCCTAATCAAGGCTTCATAGTAAAGGTGACAATTTGGGTTTTTTGGGCCGGGTACGATTCGGGTTGACCATCGTGTGAATCCATTTAAGCTCAACCATAACTGGATCCATTTAATTGAATGAATTGACCCGACCCAACCCATTTATGAAGGGAACCCTAACCAAACCTGTCAGCCCGTTTAACTTTAAATGTATTACATACATTGCAGTCTGACATGTTGAGCTAGTTAATATTACATAAACTCAATGACCTATCCAAATTGAATTATTTCATTTAGACTAACTATAACCTAATTAATATGAAACATCTGTTATCCATGTCCCTCTTAAACCATTTAAAATAAATAATGTATTTCTAATTAACTTGATTAATGTTTTATATTATCATTATATTTTTAATCTGGTTACATGAGTTGGATGAGTTAGGAATGGTCAAGCCAAGCCTGACCTGACTATTATCCGTGTTAGATTACTCAACCCGATTGCAACCCGAACCCATTCATGGTTGACCCAAACCCATTTAACCCGTGTTGTGTCAGTCAGGTAATTGTGTTGAGTTCAGGATTGCCACCACCACTTCATAGGAGAGCGAAACATCTTCTTGGTGATTCTATTAGCCACTCCTGTCTGAAGTTTTGGCAATTGCATATTATCATTGAGCAATAGAGGCAAAGTTTGTTGTCCTAATTTATCCGTTCTTATGCAGCATCATAATTCTTTGCATCCACTATTTCTTTATTGCTGTTTTTTTTATTGGATGGCTTCACGATTTCTCTGTTAATTAGTAACAGGAAAATATGTTTTTTCATCTACAGATGGTTTTCTCTTCATCAGCAACCGTTTATGGTCAGCCAGAGAAAATACCTTGTGTCGAGGATTTGCAGTTAATGGCTATGAATCCGTATGGGCGGACTAAGGTGTAAATTTTAATGTCTTAACTTGATTGGAATGATTGATCTTAGGATCAGATGAACACACTCTCACTGTTTGTTCTATCCAACTAGCTTTTTCTTGAAGAGATTGCTCGCGACATACAAAAAGCCGAACCTGATTGGGAAATTATTTTGTTGAGGTACTTCAACCCTGTTGGGGCTCATGAGAGTGGTAAACTCGGCGAGGATCCGAAAGGCATCCCAAACAATCTCATGCCCTATATACAACAGGTAGCTGTTGGCAGATTGTCTGAGCTCAATGTGTACGGCCGTGACTATCCCACCAAGGATGGTACCGCAGTAAGTGGAGCCCATGTATATTTCTATGTTCTTTATTGAGTAAGTTGACTTTTTAGCCTTTGAATGTGGAGTGTTTGTTAATCTGATAGGTCCGAGACTACATTCATGTCATGGACTTGGCAGACGGCCACATTGCCGCTCTTCAAAAGCTTTTGGTGACTAAAAGTATAGGCTGTGTTGCTTACAACTTGGGCACGGGACGTGGTACGTCTGTACTGGAAATGGTAGCTGGTTTTGAGGAAGCATCCGGCAAGGTGAACGCCCCCTAGGGTTTTGTAATTATCATTCGCATGTTCTAAAATTACTTAAATTCAAATACTTTGCAGAAAATTCCGCTGAAGTTTTGTCCCAGAAGGCCAGGAGATGCCACAGAGGTTTATGCTTCAACAGAGAAAGCTAAGAAGGAGCTTGGTTGGAAGTAAGTTCGATGTATGAGTTTGGTTTTGGGAATTTGAGAGAAGTCTTGATGGGTCAAAATTGTTGTGTGCAGGGCCAAGTATGGGATCAAAGAGATGTGCAGGGATCAGTGGAACTGGGCGAAAAGCAATCCGTGGGGTTACCAGTCTAAGCCCTGAGTCACAATTACAACAAGGTGCTGTTTGGCGGTGAATTTTACATTTTTCGTCTTTTAAAACATTGGGTTGGTTCAGTGGGATATGGGAGAACTCAGTTTCCTTAAAAGAATAAGGCTTATTGTCCTCGAAGGGGACGGCCAATTTTTTGGGTACGTATTGGTGCCTAGTTGCGGCCAAGGGTGGCGGATGATTTGAAGTATAGTTCATTGTGGTTTAATATGAAATTGTTTGAATGATTTCTTTTAATGGCATTTTTCCTGGGCTTTTTTTTTTTGTGGTTCCATTTCATTGGGCTTCAGATAACGTATCAGTCACCAAGGATGTCTCCCATGGAATGACGAGTCGCACTCGGACACGAACATTGGATGTAGTTGTGCATCACCGCCCTCAACTGCATTGAGAAAATCATAATCAAACGAATCACATGATAAAGCGTATTAAGTTTGAATCACAGTCTCAAAACGAAGAATACAATTTATTGATCATTAATTTTTTTTTTTTTTTGAGGGGATGAGTTCTGATCAATGATCAGAACCTTGCAATTTATTGGAGCATACAAATTACATGAGTCAAAATAAGGGCAATTTTCTAGAGCCTAATAAAAAAAGAAATCAAATCCGGAGGGAGATCATTCCTCCAAGTGATCTCATGAGAGACTCCCATGTTGGCGAGACCGTTGGCGATCTTGTTTGCTTCACGAAAGGTGCGTGTAGCAATGAAGTTGAGACCGTTGAGCGAGGTGAGACAGTCAATCCATCGGGGGGTGAGAGACCATGCTAGGTGAGTCACACCCTTCCAGATGGTTTGCACAATGGTAGAAGAGTCGTTCTCAATCCAGATGTTGCTCCAGTTGAAAAGTTTTGCAAAATAGATGGTATGAATGATACCCAACATTTCGGCCTCCAGAGCAGAAACAATGTCGCACCTTCCATAGAAACATCTGAGAATCTGATCAAGATGGTCTCTGAAAACACCTTCACATTCCAAAGGTCCAGGGTTTCATTTTGAGGCTCTGTAAACATTGACTTTAATCCAGTCAGGAGGAGGAGCCTGCCAGAAGACTTCCATAATGTAATTCGGTTTTGGATATATTCCACTCACTCCAATCCAGCGAAGGGTTTCAAGATCAATGACAGAATTGTCTCAATGGTCTTTTTGGATCATGACAGCCTCTTTGATAGCAAGAAGTATCCTCATTTTACCTGCATTTAGTTTAAATGAGAGATTGTTGAAAATGAAATCATTTCTACCATACCAGAGGATATGCAGAAGCTCTGCAACGACAACGAGAAAAAGGTTTCTAATTTGCGGTGACTTTGGAAGCTCAATCGTCCTTTTCAACTATGAGAAAATAAAGTTATTCAAAAGTCATCTGCACTCAAAATGGTCAAATATGTAATGCCAAAGAGCAGTAGCAGTCTCACAAGATAAAAAGAGGTGGTTTATCTCCTCCCGATGTTGGTTGCACAATCTACATTTACAGCAAAGATTAAAACCATAAGACTACAGACAACCATCGGTAGGAACTTTTTGGTGAGCAATTCGCCAAATGAGGGTAAGACGAGAAGGTTTTATCCAAGCCTTTATTGAAGTTGGTGATCCAGCTGAGATTATCATCAACGTTAGAGAAATGATGATTATAATACTTTTTTGAGTCCAATAAGCCATTTTTAGCGGGTTCCCAAACCAGAAAGTCATCATTGGAAGTGAAATAATAATTCTCGACAATCTCCTTAATAGAATCTGAAAGATGTGAACCAGAAGAATTGTTCATGTCCCTGATGAAGCAGTTAGTGGGATCAGGAGTAAAAGAATTAGACATCTCCGATATAAGAGGGGAACCGATCCAGTTATCAAACCAAAAATTTAAAGTGGATTCTTTACTAACAATCTATCTAGAATTTTCCAAGATAGAAGAATAAGTAGATTTAATCGAGGGCCAGATAGAGGAAGACATGTAGTGAAAAATACCAGATTTAAATTTCATGGGATGAGAGTTATTATTAATGAGGGACCGAGTAAATTTAGCCTGGAGAGCCTCATTAAAGGTTTTAAGTTTTTTAATTCATATGCCACCTTTTTCAATAGGCTTACAACAAGAGGTCCAATAAACCGTGGCCAATTTTCTCTCCAGAGTGCTTCCGCTCCAGATGAAGTTCCTTATAGCCGTATTTAAGCGTTTAATAAGACCCGCATGCCACTTGTAGACCATCATGGAGTAAACCAACTTAGAAACAATGGTGGATTTCACAAGGCAAACACTTCCTGCCATTGAAAGGGCTTTTCCTTTTCAGGACGAAAGTTGTTTATGAATTTGATCCACTATGTGCTGGAAATAAGAAGATTTGGGTCGTCCCCAGAAGATGGGGACACCAAGGTAAGTGAAGGGCATGAAACCTTCCTTAACCCCTAAAACATCAGTGAAATGAGTTTTCCTGTTGAGGGGGAATTTTTTACCAAAAATAGATAAAGGATTTATGCCAGTTAACACGCTAACCAGACACCTCTTCATAGTGAGAGATGATGGATTTAAGGTTATTGATATTTCTTTTGTCCCTCTGGAGGAAGAAAATGACATCATCAGCATAAAGAAGATGGGAAGGGGCATGTAAATTCCTAGAGGCAAGAATCGGTTTGATTTTTCTTTGATCAACATTGAGGGTGAGCAATTTGCTAAGATAGTCTTCCGCAATAGAAAAAATGATAGCAGAGAGAGGGTCTCCTTGTCTGACGCCCTTGGAGCATTTAAAGTAACCTCTAGGAGAGCCATTGATAAGAATAGAAATATGGGTTGAGTTGAAAATGGTTTTGATTCTATTGACAAAAGTGTCATTGAAACCGAAACTAGATAGCACTTTAAAAATAAAGTCCTAGTCAATTGTGTCAAAGGCTTTAGTAATATCTAGTTTAAGAGAAACATTTTCCACCTCTAGTGTTTCTATTCAATAAATTAGTGGATTCAGAGGAAAGACAAATGCAATCTTGTATAGATCTACCTTTAATGAAGCCAAACTGGTTCCAAGAAACAATTCTGTTGCTAATAGCAAAGAGTCTATTGGCAATGATCTTAGTAATAATTTTAATATAAATTGTGTTTAGAATAGAAACATTTGTGTATGCATCCTTGTCAATTGACCCCCTTCCTTTTATATGCTTATTCACTCATTATCGATTGAATATCAATTATGAAGGGTTTAAACATCATAATTGTAAAGTTTTAAATAATCTAATTAATCAAAATAAAGAACAAATAAAAATTGAATAAAAAAAGTTAAATTTAATAACAAACTCCATAAAAAAGTTCCAAGTTCAAAGAAGCCATCTAATATAACTAAAACAATAATTTGAGAAATAAACCAATGTCTTTTCCATGAATAATACTTAAAAAAATAATAACACTTAGAAGAATTAAACTAAAAAGAAAAATTAGAATTTTCTAAAAGAAGTAAAATCGGTCGATCAATAGGTTCAAGAGGCATTTTGTAGACCATTTTGAAGGACCTCACTATGCAGAACCACCTGCTACTCGAAGGCAAACCACCGACCAACCGATAGGCAAAACAAAAGCACTTGGGCTCTACCATAGCCCACCAGCAAGCCGTGGGTAAGCCATCGACCAACCGATGTACTGGGACAGCCCATCGGCTGGCCGGTGGAGTTTGGCAGCCAAGCGCTTAGGTTTTTTCAGAAAGTCAAACCAATCGTTGTAAGTTGTCCCCTTTGGCCTCTCTCACACCCCAACAACTCTTTTGAACTCCCAACACCTCTAAAAACCACCAGGAGACCTCCATAGGCTAAAAATACACTCCCAAGAAGGCTTGAATACCACTTGTTATTATTTTGGATCACTTGAGCTCTATTTGTGCTTCCTTTCTATAATCTTCTTCTCTCCCATTCATTTGCATCATTTTCTATCATTTTCCATTTCAATTTCACCGAGAGAATTGGCAGTGTGCTGTAAAGGGTTTGTGGTTAACAAACTGTTGGGTTTGTGGAAGTTTCTTCAGGTTCATCGAAAAAAGTTTTCCGGGCGGAGATGATCATACGTAGATCATTGGACAGTCTGAACAAATGTCTCCTACTGTGATTCTTCAGAGCGTTTGGGTAGAAGCTGTTGTCACTGGATAGAACTTCTATGAGACAGTGCGCATTGGGCAGAGTTGAGCGGAAGCAAGGTTATCAGACAAAGCTCTCATAGTTGATGTTCACTAGGAGTTGTAACTTTTTTCATGAATATGGACATGATGTCTATATAAGAGGATGTGGTAGCATGTTTTGGAATGTGGGCTGTAACACCCAAAGATTTCACAGTACGCTATCTCATTAAAGTAATTCAATAGCTTGCGCTACATGCAACACCGAGTTCGAGCGCACAACAATTTACCAAACTAGCCGTTCAAAAAGCGGTTATGAATAGTATTAACCTCATTTTGAATCTTATATACTCTATATAATTTTAAAATCCATTTTATGTTTTTATTAGACATAATATAAGAACAAATTCATTTTTTCAGATAAAAGAAGTATTTTTTCAAAAAAATGCAATTTTACCGCCATTTAATAACGAACCCTTTTTAAAACTAATATTTGACACTTTTATATATTCAATTTAATGAAATTAAATTCTTCTTTATAAGTGGGACATAAAAATTCAGTTTGGATAAATTTTTGGCACTTTTCTGATAACTTTCATATTTTGATGAATAGTGAAAAATACTATGTTTCAATTGAAAACAACTTTTTTAATCGAAATAATTTATAGTGTTAAATTATGCATTTGAAATGTTTTGAAGTATAATTAGATTATATTTTTATCATTTAATACATTGTAGTTCATTATAAGTAATTTCACATTTAAATTTGTCCTAAACACATGTCAATCTTTTGATAGTTTTTACTTTTTAAAAACCCGCTTTTTGGTTTGGACAACAGGAATTAATTTTAAATTAATAAATACAGCTTATATGTTTTGAATTTGGTAAAATAGACTTAATTTTTGAATTTGGAATATCAAAATTAGCTTTGAGTGAATTTTTTGTATTTTTCTGAAAACTTTCAATTTTTGATGAATAGTGAAAAACACTGCGTTATTATTTAAAATCGACTTTTTATTTAAATAATTATTTATTTTATTTAAATTTATTTTAAGTCAAAATAGATATATAATACCTATATAAGTTCAATGTAATTCATTGGAGTCATTTTATAATAAAATTAGATGTATTAAATTTTATTGAACTTTTTAACCACTTTTACCCACATTCTAGGAGCATATGCAAATTTGCATAAAATATAATTTTATCGCTTCTGTGAGTTGAATTTCAAAAATCCGAGAGACACGGTTGATATCAGTAAGTAAAATGTGGTTCAATAAGGTAAAAATAATTTTTGGTGAATAATAACTTTTGACTTTTATTTACTACGGTTAAAAGTAAATAGGGTAATTAAAGGTAAAAATGATATTATAATTACCCTAACACATGTCCTAATTCTATTGAATAAATTTATTTTGACCAAAAACAACCTTAGAAATAAAATATGATCCTTTAGGCCCACTTGGATTAAATTAGGACATTTATTATTATTTTATTTAAAGAAGAGTTAAAAGTGTTAAATTCAAATTTTAATAATTAAACCATTTTTAATATAGGGTTACACACAATATAAATTTGAATATAAATATTCATTAGAAATCTAAAAATATTTCATACATAATGGTATTTTATTTATAATTTTTAAACATTAAATAATTTAATTTATTTATAACACAATGATGATGCAGTAATTACCTTATTAATGAAAGAATCAAATGAATGGTATTATAAATATTAGAATAAATATAATTTCAAAATTTTTATGACATCCACAAATTTTCTAGGTGAATATGATATGTTAGGGTTGATTAAATGTATCTTGTTGGAAGTAATCAAGTTGTGATGACTTTCAATAAAAACAAATACCAAATAATGTCAAAATTGATATAACTTAATTTTTAAAACAAATACTATATTATTAGTTGATATAATATTCCTAAAAATCTAAGGTTCATAAAAAGGGCTTAATTAATATCATATATGTCATTAATGAACCACTTGAGGTTCTCTTGAAAGTTTAGAGCAAGTTTATTAACCATATAGTGTAAGAATACAAGAAGACAAGGTAAAAATATTTAATTAAGAGTTAAATCTAAAAGATAAGGTTAATATGGTGACCTAAACATATCTAAAACCTATTGGTTGAGTGGTTTTCAACCCATCCCCACCTTAGCCTAGAAATAGATCATTTTGGATCCATTAGAAACAGAAAATGATTTTATTATAAAATAATTTTTCAGGCTTTTCCTAAAGTGACCCTCACCTCTCTTATAAAAGGGTACTTCCCCTTCTCTCAAAATCACACCTCCAAATCCATTTGGATCAGGAAAACCCTGCCCAAATATCCCCCCAACTTTCCCCACATCAACCTAGAGTCCTTACTTTGATCAGAAAGCCAACCTAAGGAGCCCTTTTGATCAACTCAAAAGGAAACACCCGAAGAAGAGGTAATAATTTCACCACCCTCTTTCAAGTTCTTTTCATCTTCCACTTCCTCTTTCTTTGTTGTTTCCGTACCAAAATAATAACTCCAGTACCTCTTACATACTATGATGTTATTAAAAATATGGTAGAACCATATTTGTTATTCTATCCATCCTCTAAATGACAAAGTCACCATACGTGCGTACGTACGGCTTACCGTCTCCACGTCGTGGTGTAGTTTATTATTCAAACACTTCATTATTTGGATGGGTATAATAATGAGTATAACTGATGTAAATAATAAATATAACATGTTAATGATTCTGTATATATGATATAACATCCAATTACATACGATTTCACCATCAATATAATGATATTGCCGCTCGTGCGTACGTACCGATTACCGTCTCCATGACACGATGAGATTCATTCCCACATTCACCATTCAACGACGATTATAAAAATATATATTATTAATAAGTATGTAATATATTCCATAATAATGCTACTGGATATATATATATATATTTATGTATGTATTTATGTACTTACATATATCTTATTCATTTACTTCCGTTCAATATGATATGAAAACAGAAACAACGTTTATGCGTACGTACGACCTACCGTCTCCATAAATGGTGCCTTCCATTTCATATATCTATCTATTATAAATATTTATATTCCAAATATATATGATATATAAATCAAGGTTTATATTCTAGAAGTATTTAAATCATGATCTAAATGATACGATCAAAAATAACAAGTTAAAACACATATGATAAAGAAAGCGATTATTACCCAAAATGTTAATTTAACATGGAAATAATTATTAAATGGGTAGTATAAAGTCATAAATGAATCATGTATGATATAATAAATATGAATATGGTTCTGTTATAATTTAATAACACACTATGGTCATTATACATGAGGTTAAACGTACCCTCGACCAAAAGAAAGTGCAAGGTAATGGTTAATTTCTCAATATCTTTATTATCCGAGGTTGTTTTTACGTAAGTATCTACCAAGACATATTTATTATCCATATCCATGTTTCATAAAAGTTTTTCAAATAGATTATTTTTAAGTTACTTTTTACTAAAACATCATTTTAAATGTTTTAAAGATTTATTCTTGTAAACCTTTCTCATTAATGTCCATGTTTTCAAAATGGTTTTAAGGATTTATTTATATGGACATAAATGTTTTAAAATGTCAATTCCTTTCAAAAGTTTCAAAGTGGTATGAGACACTTTGATTCAAAACTATCTTTTAAATGAATTCCTTTATATTAATTTTAAATGATTTCATTAAAAAGGGATATTTCTCTCAAAGATTTTTATTGATCATTTTCAACTATGTCAATATACTTTACAAGATATTATTCTTGATCAAGGTTGATTTATTATGATACAAATATTCCATATTGTATTGAAGGTTTTGTGATATGTTTGACTGTGGATGTGTTATTTTTATACCATTCATGGTTTATGGATAAAGTATTGACATTTCGTATGCTAGTTTTAATATGAATGTTTCTGTTATGTTTAAACCTTTTCATATGAGGAATGCATTGGACTTAGTAAGTGACGGGTGAAACCCTCTATATCTCCTCAATGCATCGGTAGGTCTCATGAAACAAACTATTGTCTTGGAACAAGGCCTTGAGAAAATCTTATTTGTAGTCTTGGCATAAGGCCTTGACTATGTGGTTATGAAGTCTGGCATTATGCATCCCATCATTATGAAATTAACTATTGATATTACATGTGATTATTTGACTAGTTGAATATCCATGTGAATAAGTAAATGACATTATTTGATTTATCTTTTCCATATTATGCTGAAGTTTAAGTTTAAAAGGATTTTGTTTTATTTTTATACATTGCCTTAAATGTTTATGCTTATTTATGAAAGTTTTCGCTTTATTGTTATCATTACTGAGCATCTGAGCTCACCCCTTTCTATGTTTTATTTTTCCCAAGATGCGAAGAAGCATATTATGACTGACCTGTAGGGATAGTCTAAGAGATATGAATATGGTCAATGGATACAATGTTGTTGTTGTTTTTCATTTTATAATGTAATGTAACATTCATGTATGTAATCTGTTTTCTAGGATTGCTAAACTGATCGGTCCTTTGGGACCTGAATCCTTGTAATCATGCCAATATATTAAAATAATGCACCGACTCTGGGCAATAGGGGTCGGTACGTTATAGTTGGTATTAGAGGAAGTTTAGAAAAATCCTTGGAAATAAATTTTGATAAACTCTGATTAGAGAACATTACCCTAAGATAGACTTTGAGGATTAGTATAGAAGAGCTTCCTAGAATTTTGGTAATGTAGAGATATTGTGTATTTTCTAAGTAATACATACCTGTTTGGATACAAGCAGGTAGAGGCAGCTCTGACACAGATGTACCTAGGATTGAAAACTCTGACAAGGAGTTTCAGGCTTGACCTGAGGTATCCTAGTACACGACAACGATACTTTCTGCACTCTTGGTTACGAAACTCCCATGGGATATGCTTAGGATAATTCACATTTTCATTAAAATCCATTATGAAGGATTTAAGAGTAAATAATTCCTCAAAGAAAACATTTTATGATTATAGATTATATGCACAATCTTTTCAATTTATGTTAGGTATTTTACAAGTTTGTAATTATGCATTGCGATTCATAAACTAACCTAGTGTATGCCATTGTTTTTAAATGGCGCCTAGTAGAAGGAATGATAATTCCAGCAATACGCATGATCGAAAGATTAAGAAGGATCATATCTTTCATGGTATTAAGATAACATTTAAAAGGGGAATAGTCTCCCACATATTCTCATCATATGAAGAAATAGTATCATGTGTTAATAAGATAAGTAAAGAATTATATGAGTCTTATGGCTTTAAAGGGAAGCAAGAGAAGAAACGGATGGAAGAGAGAAAGATGGATAAAGGGAAGAAGGGAAAGAATAATTTTCCCATATGTGATAACTGTGGAAATAATCACCTTGGTAAATGCTTGAAGGGAATTAGAGTTTGTTATAAGTGTGGAGAAAAAGGACACCAAGTACGTGATTGAAAGGGTAAGAAAAAGGTTTCAAATGTAAAATGCTTCATCTGTAAGGAGTTGGGATACTACGCGAAGAAATGTCCAAATCATTAGAGTATACCCTAAATGCTGCTATTGGATAATAATCAAGTTATGATACTACCAAAGATATAGGGGAATGATTATATTTCTTATGTTTTTATTAAAGTATTGTGTCATTTGAGTATTGTATGAATGATATACATATTATAATAATTATAGAGTATAAAAGGATTGTACTGCAGTACTATTTCATTAAGGACTTGAGATTGTGTGGAACCAAGAAAAGTGACTCAATAGTAGGTTAATTTTTTTGGAAAATACATGGTTGAGAGAAAGATAAACCATAATATAGTTCTAATACTGAGGTAGTGATTTTGGAATAATATATGATTGATTTAGATAAATTATATTGGATGTTCTTGACTACCTTGAAACTGATTAATGATTTGTATATTCCATCATTGTTGGAGTTTACTACATTTTTGGATAGAAGGAGTATATCCAGTGTTCTATAAGAAATAAGAGAGCATGAATGCAATCAATATGGTTTTATAGTAATTCAGGGTGTTATAGTGTTTTAAAAGAATACACGATGAAAGTATTCACATGTTATTACATGGAAAAAATGATCTTCATTGTGTTTACCTTCCTTATAAATTTTGGACTGTGAGTTTGGACAGAAGTATTTTGGATAAGTCTAAAGGTTGGAATCGATTAAGTTTGACATTGTATACTATTATTAAGGTTAAATTATTCCTTGAGATTATTTTTGGATTATCATAAAAAGGATAACCTGGAGGTTGGGTGACAACCCGTCGCGTCCGGAAAGGCCGCGAGACTTGAATCCGCAACCGAAGGGCGACAAGGGTGGATCACCTACCACCAGTATACGTGATGTCCTGGTTTGTATAATGTAGTTTTTTAAAATATTCTAAAAAATTAATTATAAATTCATTATTTTTTGAACACTATATGATTAGGATAAATAGAATATTTTTGAATTTTATTATCTTTTGAAGTGAAAGATGAGTTTGTGGTAGGAATTAGTTGAAGGATGAAACTCTACTTATCAAGTATATTTTTTGTCCTATTATTCTATAAATAAATTAATTATTAAACTTTAGGGAAGAGATCTTAAAACCAAAAATTTGTTATCCTAATACCTTATGTTTTGTTGAACTAACGATATTTTAAATCATCATAGATTGATGGCTTTGAGGCCCTCAATTTCACACTTATTTTTGATTGATGACCTAAATCACTTCCTATAAATATTTACGTTTTCCTATAATTATGTGTCTCTAATTTCCACCAATGTTCTCTTAATCAAGATCATAATTTGGTGGTAACTTTTTCATTCCCTTTCCCTCTTATTAAGACTAAATTTTATTTACCCAATTTTCGATGTAGGTTTTCCACAAAGGTATTTTTTCTATTTTTACCTTTTATTTTCAAAGAACAATTTAAAATTGCGAGGATGCAATTTATTGAAGGAGGGGAGAATGTAACACCCCAATATTTCATAGTATGTTATCTCATTAAAGTAATTTAATAGCTTGCGCAACACGCAACACCGAGTTTGAACGCACCACAACTTACCAAACTAGCTGTTCAAAAAGCGGTTATGAATAGTATTAACTTCATTTTGAATCTTATATACTCTATATAATTTTAACATCCATATTATGTGTTTCTTAGACATAATATAAGAAAAAATTCATTTTTCAGATAAAAGAAGTATTTTTCAAAAAAATGCAATTTTACCGCCTTTTAATAGAGAACCCTTTTTAAAACCAATATTTGACACTTTTATATATTCAATTTAATAAAATTAAATTCTTCTTTATAATTGGGACATAAAAATTTAGTTTGGATAAATTTTTGGTACTTTTATGATAACTTTCATATTTTGAGGAATAGTGAAAAATACTATGTTTTAATTGAAAAAAACTTTTTTGATCGAAATAATTTATAGTGTTAAATTATTCATTTTAAAGGTTTTGAAGTATAATTATATTATATTTTTATCATTTAATACAATTTAGGTCATTATAAGTAATTTCACATTTAAATTTGACATAAACACATGTCAATCTTTTGATAGTTTTTACTTTTTTAAAACCCGCCTTTTGGTTTTGACAGCGGGAATTAATTTTAAATTAATAAATGAAAATTCTAGGTTTTGAATTTGGTAAAATAGATTTCATTTTTGAATTTGGAATATCAAAATTATCTTTGGGTGAATTTTTGGTATTTGTCTGAAAAATTTCAATTTTTGACGAATAGTGAAAAACACTGCGTTATTATTTAAAACCGACTTTTTATTTAAATAATTATTTATTTTATTTAAATTTATTTTATGTAAAAATATATATATAATACCTATATAAGTTCAATGTAATTCATTGGATTCATTTTATAATAAAATTAGATGTATTAAATTTTATAGAAAATTTTAACCTCTTTTATCCACCTTCTAAGAGCATTTGCAAATTTGTATAAAACTTAATTTTATCGCTTCTGTGAGTTGAATTTCAAAAATCCTAAAGACACAGTTGATATCAGTAAGTAAAATGTGGTTCAATAATATGAAAATAATTTTTGATGAATAGTAATTTTTGACTTTTATTTACCACGGTTAAAAGTAAATAGGGTAATTAAATGTAAAAATGATATTATAATTACCCCAACACATGTCCTAATTATATTAGATAAATGTATTTAGAACAAAAAAAACCTTAGGAATAGAATATGATCCTTTAGGTCCACTTGGTTTAGATTGGGACATTTATTATTATTTTATTTAAAGAATAGTTAAAAGTGTTAAATTCAACGTTTAATAACTAAACCATTTTTAATATAGGGTTACAAAAAATATAAATTCGAATATAAATATTAATTATAAATATAAAAATATTTCCTACATAATGGTATTTTATTTATAATTTTTAGACATTAAATAATTTAATTTATTTATGACACAATGATGATGCAGTAATTACCTTATTAATGAAAGCATAAAATGAATGGTATTATAAATATTAAAATAAATAAAATTTCAAAGTTTTTATGACATACACGAATTTTCTAGGTGAATATGACATGTTAGGGTTGATTCAATGTATCTTTTTCGAAGTAATCAAGTTGTGATGACTTTCACAAAAACCAAATACCAAATAATGTCAAAATTGACATAACTTAATTTTTAAAACAAATACTATATTATTGGTTGATATAATATTCCTAAAAATATAAGGTTCAGAAAAAGGGATTAAATAATATCATATATGTCATTAATGAACCACTTTAGGTTCTCTTGGAAGTTTAGAGTAAGTTTATTAACCATATAGTGTAAGAATACAAGAAGACACGGTAAAAATATTTAACTAAGAGTTAAATCTAAAAGATAAGGTTAATATGGTGACCTAAACCTGTATAAAACCTATTGGTTGAGTGGTTTTCGACCCATCCCCACTTTTATCCTAGAAATAAATCATTTTGGATCCATTAGGAACCGAAAATGATTTTATTATAAAATAATATTTCAAGCTTTTCCTAAAGTGACCCTCACTTCTCTTATAAAAGGGTACTTCCCCTTCTCTCAAAATCACACCTCCAAAGCCATTTAGATTGACCAAAACCTACCTAAATATCCTCCCAACTTTCCTCACTACAACCTAGAGTCCTTACTTTGATCAGAAAGCCAACCTAAGGAGCCCTTTTGATCAACTCAAAAGGAAACACCTGAAGAAGAGGTAATAATTTCACCACCCTCTTTCAAGTTCTTTTCATCTTCCACTTCCTATTTCTCTGTTGTTTCCATAAAAAAATAATAATTCCAGTACCTCCTACATATTTTGATGTTATTATAAATATGGTACAACCATATTCTTTATTCTATCCATCCTCTAAATGACAAAGTCACCATACATGCGTACGTACAGATTACCGTCTCCACGTCGTGGTGTAGTTTGTTATTCAAACACTTCATTATTTGTATGGATATAATAATGAGTATAACTGATGTAAATAATAAATATAACATGTTAATTATTCTGTATATATGATATACCATCCAATTACATACGATTTCACTATCAATTTAATGATATTGTCGCTCGTGCGTACGTACAGATTACCGCCTGCATGACGCGATGAGATTCATTCCCACGTTCACCATTCAATGTCAATTATAAAAATATATATTATTAATAAGTATGTAATATATGACATAATAATTATACTAGATATATATATATATATATATGTATGTACTTACATATATCTTATTCACTTACTTCTGTTCAATACGATATGAAAACAGAAACAACGTTTATGCGTACGCATGACCTACCGTCTCCATAAACGGTGCCTTCCATTTCATATATCTATATATTATAAATATTTATATTCTAAATATATATGATATATAAATCAAGGTTTATATTCTGGAAGTATTTAAATCATGATCTAAATGATATGATCAAAAATAACAAGTTAAAACACGTACGATAGAGAAAGCGATTATTACCCAAAATGTTAATTTAACATGGAAATCATTATTAAATGGGTAGTATAAAATCATAAATGAATCATGTATGATATAATAAATACGAATATGGTTCTGGTATAATTTAATAACACACTATGGTCATTATACATGAGGTTAAACGTATCCTCGACCAAAGGAAAGTGCAAGGTAAGAGTTAATTTCTCAATCTCTTTATTATCCGAGGTTGTTTTTACGTAAGTATCTACTGGGAAATATTTATTATCCATGTACATGTTTCATAAAAGTGTTTTCAAAGGGATTATTTTTAAGGGAATTTTTACTAAAACATCATTTTAAATGTTTTAAAGATTTATTCTTCTAAACCTTTCTCATTAATGTCCATGTTTTCAAAATGGTTTTAAGGATTTATTTATATGGACATGAATGTTTTAAAATATTAATTCCTTTCAAAAGTTTCAAAGTGGTATGGGACACTTTGATTCAAAACTATATTTTAAATGAATTCCTTTATATGAATTTTAAATGATTTCATTAAAAATGGATATTTCTCTCAAAGATTTTTACTGATCATTTTCAACCATGTCAACATCCTTTACAGGATGTTATTCTTGATCGAGGTTGATTTATTATGATAAAAATCTTCCATATTGTATTGAAGGTTTTGTGAAATGTTTGACTATGGATGTGTTATTTTTATACCATTCATGGATTATGGATAAAGTATTGACATTTCGTATGCTAGTTTTATTATGAATGTTTATTTTATGTTTAAACCTTTTCATATAAGGAATGCATTGGAATTAGTAAGTGATGGGTGGAGCCCACTATAGCTCCTCAATGCATCGATAGATCTCATGAGACAAACTAGTGTCTTGGTACAAGGCCTTGGCAAAATCTTATTTGTAGTCTTGGCACAAGGCCTTGACTATGTGGTTATGAAGTCTAGCATTATGCATTCCATAATTATGAAATTAGCTATTGATATTACATGTGATTATTCGACTAATAGAATATCCATGTGAGTAAGTAAATGGCATTATTTGATTTATCTTTTCCATATTATGCTAAATTTTAAGTTTAAAAGACTTTTGTTTTAGTTTTATACATTTCCTTAAATGTATATGCTTATTTATAAAAGTTTTCGCTATATTGTTATCCTTACTGAGCATATGAGCTCACCCATTTCTATGTTTTATTTTTACTAGGATGCGAAAAAGTATATTATGACTGATTTACAGGGATAGTCTAAGGGATATGAATGTGGTTAATGGAGACAATTTTGTTGTTGTTTTTCATTTTATAATGTAATGTAACGTTCATGTATGTAATATATTTTCCAAGACTTCTAAACCGATCAGTCATTTGGGACTTGATTCCTTGTAATCATGCCAATGTATTAAAATAATGCACAGACTCTGGGTAACCGAGTTCGGGGTGTTACATGGGCTAGCAAAGATACAGCCGCCAAGAGAGAACCAAAAATGGGTTACCGCATTTGCGATAACTCATGTGAAGAGATGATGAAGACGAATGAAGCAGAGACGATGACGACAGCGATGATGGTGTGTCAACAATGGCGAATAAAAGCGTGTGTGCAGAGATGATTCCATGTATCAAAATTCCTCTTGGTTGCGGAGATCAAGTGGAATGTCCCAGTTGTGATGATCAACGGTACATCAAAATGGTACGTTCATAGGTGTGGTGTGAAAATGCCTTCGGGTGTGGTGAGAGAAAAATCCTCCGGGTGCATTATAAAAGGCCTTCAGGTGATGTTTAAAACTCCTTTAGGTGATAAAATGCCTTTGGGAGGTAAAATTACTTTGGGTGAATGTTCTCTTCTATGTTTTTGTGACTGCTTCCGCTGCGGCGTCTGGCTTTGACCCAATAGTGTAGTGGCCCAACTTCGACAAGATAACTTAGTGTACGAACAATGGATGTTTCTAACTTAATTGCCTGAGACCCAATAGTAGGGAGAAAGTAATCAAGAGTTTTGTACCTATTTGTATCACTCATAATGAAAGATGTTTCAGTGTTCTCCTGGGGATGTAGAACTTGATGGTTCCAGGAACACGAAAGCGTCAGATGAGTCATGCCTAACTCATTTTTTTTCATGATCGAAGATTAATTTGAGATTTATACGACGATAAACACCATGATCAATGAAATCAAATTAAAGAATACAGAAAATGGATAAACGCCAAAACCAAAGCCCAGGACCATCACATATTATTTATAATTAATTTAAGCAATTAAAGAATTACCTTGCAAGAAATTTTTTCTTCATTGATGGATCTGACAATGAATCTACGTCATACCATCATTATATTGTTGGAATCAAGAATAGATTCCTTCTAGCAGTGACCCACAAGTGTTCCACAAACCTCTGAACATCGCCGTAGGAATCTCTAAGTGCTAGCATGGTAGATCCTAATGCTTGCATCATTCTATTTTGATCGCCCTAAGAATCGCTTCTAAAGGATTCTCCTTGACCTCTCTCTAGACTCAAGAGTGGAAGGTGTAAGAAGATCACTATCCATTCTTAAGAGCATTCTAGGAGAGAGAGCTCTCTAGGGATTGGGAGGATTATCTCCATATTCCATTGTGCACAACACAAAATTAATTGGCTTTGTTAAGAGAATAATATAATTGAGTTTATATACTGCTAGGGCTATAAAATAATAATTTCATATGCACCATTATTATTTCGCTAATCCTTATGGAACCCCATGTCTATAATAATAATATTATTATTATTTCTTGACATGATCTAAACTCATGAATTAAATTAAATATTATTTAATCAAATAATTTTTAATATATTTTATTTCTCATTGAACCATTAAACTTGGTTCGCCATTCCTCCACAATATTTATTAGGCTTTGAATAATGAATATTTATTTAATAAATAATTATCACTATATTATTCACCAATAAATAAATAAATATTATATTCACTAAATAAAAAATAAATATTTATTTAATATTCTACTCACATAACATTCTCTCAAATAACTGATGACAGAATATATGCAATCAAGAAAACATGAATAATTATTAAACCACATGCGAGAATAATATTTATTCAACTTGTTAAATAATAATATATATTATTTAACTAAGATTCTAGTTACACTTAGTGTGTGACCCTCTAAGCCTCTTTCTCAGTGGAATTAGATAAAACAACCTAAAGTATAAGGTTAACAACTATCAATACTCCAAGACATATATAGAGAAAGAAGTTAATACTGCAATGACATAATACCTCATACGAATGCTTACTATGTAATATAATCCTTTTATCATGATATCTCTAATCAAGTAGGTTGCATTCTTATGCCATCCACATATGTGCTCAATGTCTCTTTCTTTGAATTTTTGGAAATCAAACTTACCTATAGAACACCATGACCATGGATTTATTTAGGATATATCATTTCCATCAAAGGACATAAGATATCAACTTTCATTGAAGAACAAAAGGTATAAATCTTTTCTCACATTATTCATTAATGAAATATTACTCATGATGCACCCAACATATCTTACCTCGCCATGAATATATGTCATCATAGTTTTCATTAATACATCAAAATACATGACTTATAACACTCATTAATAATAATATTAGTGTCTAAGGATTAATACACACATACATAGATAGGAACATCTAATGACACATATAAATATAAATTTTCTACCAGCGGATCTCATTCTCATAATATCCTACATTGGATATTACCTAGGGCGTACACCACGAGAAGTTGCATCAAAGTCCAATGAGTCTCTACCCCTGATAGCCTGTATCATTTTTGTCCCTCAAATAATTTCATCTGGCTATAAAACATATATTTAAGAATACTATTATGACACTTTTGAGTTCTCATCATAGCAGGGAACTGCTATGACCTTTCAATGCGACAACTACTCTTAGGACATTATCACATACTATGTCACGTATAATAACAATCATGTTATGATAAAGAGATTATTAATATTCAAAATAATGAATAAAAATTATTATAAAGTAAACATAAGTTGGTTATAGGAAACTAACTCCACATGACTTTGTCCGAACAACATAAATATTGTTTCTCCATTTGTTCGGTTGTATGATGTGTGAAGTGTGATCCATGAGTTTTGTGTTGGTGATTAGGTTATCCTAGTTCTAGTGCACATTATTTGTAGGAGGAATTTATCATAAAAAATCTCCATTCGATAACACTGTGAAGCTTTTTTGATACATAGACTGAAGCGATCAGAAAAATGTATCCATCTGGTGAATGTTTTCTCACCAAGTTCATCTGTTGGATCGAATAGATAGAGTCAACATTTATTTTTAAGGGTGGTTTTATTTCCCCCTCTTTCCCAACAAGTGGTATCAAAAGTTTTTCACTTGGTACTACTTCAATCACATCATTCGGGTGAATTTTATCCCCTTGTCTTGGAATTTTTTTCATTTCAGTTAGTTTACTGTCATTGAAAGAATGAATTTAGAGGAAGGAAAAGTTTGTATCGATAAGTTTGATGGAATAAATTTTTCCTTTTCGAGAATTCATCTAAAATATATTTTGATACAAAAATATCTTGATGCTCCTTTTTATAGTAAGTGTCTTGAAACAAAGGAAGAAGAAAAATGATGGTGGTTAGACATTAAATCTTTAGCCTTAATTAGGAGGTATCTTGCTCAAAATGTTGTGTTCATCATTATAGAGAAGAAAACTACTGTAGAGGTTATAAAATCATTGGATGAAATGTATGAGAATCCAATATCTCTTAACAAAGTTTTCATTATTTGAAGATTGTTTAACTTAAGGTTATCAGATAGAAGGACTTCTACTGATCATGCGAATGGATTTAACATCATCCAAGGGAAACTTTAATCATTGAAGGTAACATTTGAATATGATGTTTGTGATTTTCTTATTCTTTCCTCATTTCTAGAGATATGGGATACTATGGTGGTAGTGGTGAGAAACTCCAGTGGGAAGGCATATCTCGTGTTTGATGACATTCAAAACTTGATCTGAAATGAGGATTTGAGGTTGAAGGAAGTTCAGAATCCATCCGAAAGTGCTCTCAATACTGCCATAAAGGGAAAATTAGTTCATCAGATCAACCGTCATAAGAAGAAATATTTAGAGGATAAATCCTAGAGAAGAAGTCAAAGTAAATAGATTGGTCCAGGTCCTACAAGTTGGATTTATGGGAGGAAGGTACATATTAAGAAAGATTGCAAGAATCAGTCAGAGGATTCCACTTCCAGACAGACAAACTCAGTCAGTACAATTGATGGAGGGCCCAACCTGATACTGAGCATGATCATTCTAGAAGAGTCATGGGTTATTGAATTAGGGGAATCATTTTATTCAAATGGTGAATGATGGTTCATGGTTGATTATTTAATAAAAATCTTATACATAGTACATATAGTAGATGGTGAAGCTTAGGATATAGTTGGGAAAGGTGGTGTGAACATTCAAATGAAAAGTAAAAGTATATTAAAATTGAAAGATGTTAGACATATTCCAGGTCTTTGAAATAACCTCATATCTTCAGGATAGCTTAATGATGTAGGTTTCAGAACAGTTTTTTCAAATATAGTTTGGAAGATCAGTATAGGCTCCATGGTGATATCGCACAAAGTAAATAATGCTACTTTGTACCTTACCAGACTGAGTGATGAATTTAAAACTATCAGAACAAATTCATTAGGTGATCCATAAAATTGGTGCTATAGGTTCGTCCACCTTAGTGATAAGAATCTTAATGTTCTATCAACGAAGGAAATGCTCAAAATCGATCACACATACCTTGGAAGATGTGAGAGTTTTATGCTAGGAATATAAAAGAGAGTTTCCTTCAACTTGGATTAAATAAATAAAAGAATCAAAAGTTAAAACTTGTTCATTATGATGTGTGGGGACCACCCCCTATTCACTCATATGGAGGATCACTATACTTTGAAGCATTCATTAATTATGCTACTCACAAGGTCTGGATATAATTCCTTAAGAATAATTATGGTTTGTTTCATACATTTATTTAGTAGAATGTTTTGGCCAAGAAAGAGCATGAAAGAAAGTTAAAATGTTTATAGACATACAATAGAAGGGAATACACCAAAAAAAACTTTCATTACATCAATAATAAGAAAGGAATCAAGAATGAAAATACTATTCCAAGGATTCCACAACAAAATGGAATAACTGAGATAATGAATCAGAATATAATAGAGAAATCTTAGAGTATGAGGATTCAATTAGGAATGATTAATAGAATTTGGGAAGAGGCCTTGAATACAATAACTTAATTGGTGAAAATAAGTTCGATTTCAGTTGTGGGGTAGGAACTTCATAAGGAAATTTTTTCTGGTAAGAGAAATAGAGGTCAACCATATCAAAATATTTAGAAGTGTTGCAAATGTTCGTACTAATTATAATGATATATAAAGTTTATAGGTGAAATCCAAAGTGTATTTTCTTATCAGATATAGTGATGATAGCTTTGGTTTTTTTCTATGGGATGATGAAAATAAAAAAACCATCCAATCTGAGATGTTGTTTTCAATTAATATTTTTTTTTGGAAAGACCAAGACCTGGATGAGAGTGAAGTTGGGGATAGTTCAACTATCGAAGTTCTGTATGATAAAATAGAAGAATCCATACAAACTTTTAGTATGGAAAGTTTAGGAGAAACATCATAGGTTGAAACTCTATTAGTCAGGGTACCATACATGGGTAGATAAAAAAACCATTGATAGATGGTGAAAGTTCGAACATACAAGTACCGAAAAAAGAATGATTGAATAGACCTTTACCTGATATATTACTACCAAATAGAGAGGTTCAGATAGATAAACATGAGGTTTTATTGTGGTGATCCATTCATATCAGGAAACCTATTCAAAGGCTTGGGGTTGATATGAATTTATTACTTCTAATAGACCTATGGGAATTGGAAAGTCCAGAGGAAGAAGATACTCTCAGAGACTCAAAATAGTGGGAGTCATCCATGAAAGAGGAAATGATTTCCTTAAATATTAACAACACTTGGGAATTATATGAGATAACCAAAGGAAAGAGATATCTAGAAAAGAAAGGGGTATTTAATTTTAAAGAGGAAGATGATGGAAGTAAGAGATAAAAAATCAAGGTTGGTGGTGAAAGGTTTTCATTAAAAGGAGGGAATTGTTTTTTTTGAAAATTTCTCACTAGTGAATAAACACACAACCATTCATAAAATGTTTAACATTGTTTCATTTGATGATCTATACTTAGATCAAATGGATGTAAAGACAACATTTCTTCATGGGGACTTGGAGGAATAAATTTACATGCTTTAACCCAAGTGTTATGAAGTTCATCAGAAGGAGGATTTGGTTTGTAATTTTAAATGAAGTCTTTATGTATTGAAGCAATATCCAAGACAACGGGATAAGAAGTTTGACACTTTCATGTTTGAAGAAAGTTTTAGTTGATGTGAGTCTAATCACTATTGTTACAAAAAATAAATAAGAAGATGGAACATATCTCATACTATTGTTGTATGTGGATGATATATTGAATTTTAGTATGGAGTTCTAATGAATTGAGGAACATAAGAGGAAGCTATCAATAAGGTTCAAGATGAAGAATCTTGGGCAATCTAAGAAGATCCTAGGGATGAGAATTGAGACGGATAGGAAATCTAGTTTGTTGGTTTTATCCTAAAAGAAATACATTAGAAAAGTGATCAAAAGACTCAAAATGATTGCTTGTAAATCTGTCTCAACTCCCCTTGTCAGGCAGTTCAAACTTAGTAAAACTCAGGCACCATCAATAGAATTAGAATTTAGTGACATGGGGAAGGTTCCTTATTCTTCAACTATAAGATGTTTGATGTACGTAATGGTTTGTACTCAACCAAATATTTCTTTTGTAGTGGGAGTTATTATGAAAACCCTTGTATTTTATACAATTTATTTCATGATTTATTACATAAATACACACTTAATAAAATTCCAGAAGAACGATATGTTTGAAATTTATTTTCTTAATAATACTCTATGAATCTTATTGATTTTGATAATAAAAATACCCTTGTTTTTTTTACTAATGAAATTACTTTAAGTGTTTTTAGTAATATATTTATTGATAATTTTATCTTATTTACGGGTTAAAATATTTGTTCAAAGTATTCTAGATGTGTTTAAAAGTATTATAGAAACACTTTTCATACCATACATTTGTAAGTGTAGTGTATGGTTTGGGAACCCTATGTTTGGAATGAAACGTATGGATCATGTACCCTATACTACTGGAAAATTATGGATCAAAAACCTTGAATCTGTAAGCGACCCTAAATTTAAAGAAATATGCATATGGTTTATCAATCCTACTTTTGTAAAAAACCATATATTGTCAACCCTACTTTTGGAGTTATCTCTACATGAAGGAACCTTACGTTTGATTGGTCAATGACAAAGTTTTAAATTAAATACATTATCCATATTTTCTGCAATGGTCTTTCCAGAAGTAAATATCTTTTTAAAATTGTTTTATGACCGATTAAAAGGCTCATATTAAAAAGATTAAATTGTTTATATTTATAAGGGAATTTATGACTCTCTTTAATGGTTTAAATTCAATTGATTGTGATTTTTCAAGAGTTTTTCTTATATCTTTTATGACCGAAAGCAAGCCTAATTTCTCTTATTAAATACCAAGAATTTTTTTATTTTTAAAATAAACAGTGTGATATTGTTTTGAATATATAGATTCTAAAAAAGAAAAAATATTAAACATATATGTTGTATTGAAGAAGTGACACTTTGGAGACATACATGTTTCAATCTTTTACTGAGTAAAATTACTGATTAACTATTACTGCTACTATTTTTCTGTTGCAGTTTTTATTGAAGAAAATTTGAAATTGGGATCTCTTTGAAGATGATCATTATTAAATACATTTATCTAGTTGTTGTTGAAACTATGAACAAGACTAAGTTTATTCAATAAAATAAAATTTTGTTGATTTATTAGAGTATTAGATGCTCAGACTCAATCGTGGTGGATTATTAGCTTCTCAAACTAAGTTGTGGATAATTTGGTTCTTTGTAAAAGAACCACAATGATCTATAACAACCTTATTATAAAGGTGTCAACTATATGTACTCAGTTGTTAATGTCTTTTGATAAGAGGACATATTTAGTGAAAATCACCAAGTTTGTAGAGAAATCATTGATGGAGGGGATTAGGGAATCTTTGTACCCTGAAACACTATAAAAATTGTTGTGTTCTTATTATATGTTTATACACTTCTCAACTTACTTAATGAAGAGAATGCTGTATATCTTCTTAAATAAAAAAGAAGGATAAAAGTTTCAATCTTTATAGATTATTAAAAATACAAAATTGACCCCCTCTTGTGTATCTTTGTATTATTTTGACCTAAAAATTGCTATCAAAGGAGTTATTTTTGAAGAAAGTAGATAAGCTTTATCAAGATCAAAGTAAAAGTTCTATACAAAGACAGATTTTAATGATAGAACTAAAAGAAGGTATGTCAATGATCCGTGCTCCTCACTTCAATGGTGATAATTATGGAAGTTGGAAATTTCTCATGATTATATATTTGAAAAATACTAGATTCAAAGTATACATGAATATTGTCACTCTATATGTAATCCCTGAAAAACCAGAAACATGGTATGCTACCGAAGAAGCTAAGTATAATATCAATTAAAAAGAAATAAACACTATTATATGTGGACTTGGTCCAAATGAATTCAATCGAGTATCTAAATATCCCACTAACTATGAAATGTTGAAAACTATTACTATTTCCTATAAAGGAATTGAAAATGTTAAACAATTAGGGTACACTATTGTGAAGATAAGATTTGATACCTTCAAAATATATAATGGTGAAAGCATCACCTAGATGAATGATAGATTGAAAGAGATATAAAATGGTGTTTCTGCCTTAAGAACTTCAATTTCACAATCAGATCAGGCATTGAAAGTACTCAAAGTACTACCCTCTAAATGGAATGGAATATCTACTGCTATATGATATTCAACACCAGTCAAAGATTTTACAATGAAATAATTGATCAAAACCTTAAAGATGTATAAATAATAAATGTAACCTGAAGATTCAGATAATAAAATGATAAAAATAGAAATACTACCCTTAATTTACTACTTAGAAGCATGAAAAGATAACAAAATAAGATTCAAAATTCTTAAAAATATTTAGAATGTTTAGATTCTAAAAATAATTTGGCTCAATTATCCATATGATCTAGAAAATTTTATATGAAAAAGATAGATTTCAAGAAGACCTTAAAGAAAGAAGAAAAAAGATCTAAATAAGTTTGATTATATTAATGTAAATAGAAGAGACATATCAAACCTGATTTCCCACATCTAAAGTAAGAAAAGAGGAAGATGAAGAAGAAAGAAAAGAAAAACCATATGAGAACTAATTATGAGTGAAAAGGAAATAAAGATATAAAGGCTACATAGAGTGTATTTGGAGACTTAAGAAGATCTTATAAATCCGAATCATAAAAATATCCAAACAATCTAAAAGAAAATATTTTCTTTATGGGTAAGGAAGAAGATGAGGTACAATCCTATTATTCTCTTACTTATGATTCTAAAAGGTGCTCTAACAAAAAATTATCTTCTTATTACTCCATGATTGAAGAAAGATATAAATCCTTATTAAAAAATCATAAGTCACTAAAGAATATTCATAAAGCTATTTTAATAAAAAACATGCAAGTTAAAGAAACATAAAAAATTAAAAGAAAAATTTAAAAAATACTTCAAACTATACTTATCATGAAATATAAAGTAGATTCATTCAAAAGTGATACTAGAATATTAACTAAAGGAGAATAATATTTAAATTAGATTATTGAAAAAAATGTTATTAAAAATAAAAAATATGGAATAGTAAGTAATGGTAAAAAATCAAAATTATATAGAAATTACTTTGTGCCTAGTTATAAAAATAACAACATATTTATATTCACTTATTTTTATTGTGGAATTAATGGACAATACTCTAATGTTTTCTATTTACGAAATACATAGATTAGTGGAATTAAAAAGGCTTTAATTTCCAAAAATATTTCTGAAGCTTGTAGTGAAACTTTTGGTAAAATAAAGAAAATTTGGTTACCCTAATCATTGTTTGCTGACCTAGCTAGACCTAATAAAA
Organism: Viscum album; assembly: GCA_963277665.1. Taxonomy (NCBI): domain Eukaryota; kingdom Viridiplantae; phylum Streptophyta; class Magnoliopsida; order Santalales; family Viscaceae; genus Viscum; species Viscum album. Next base: position 1,541,122,313 of record OY728153.1, on the reverse strand, counting down.
TATGGCAACCAAACAAAACTATTGTTTAAATTATTTATAGGAAAAAGGAAACATGAAAAAAATGTTATATGGTATATAGACAGTGGCTATTCAAGACACATGAGTAGAGAATCTTCCAATTTTCATACACTAGAAAAATTATATAGAGAAATAGTTACCTTTAGAGATAATGCTAAAGGAAAGTTGGCGTTGGATCAACTGGAGATCCAAAATCAATTTCAATCAACAAAGTGATATATGTTCAAGGGATAAAGAACAATATGATAAATATCTATCAACTCTATGATGATTGATTTTATGTTGATTTCCCTAATAATTCTTTCTTAGTTTTAAAAAATAAATTGCTTAAATTTAAGGAACCTAGAATTGAAAATGTTTATACCTTGGTTCTTAATTCCTTATGTAAATAAAAAGTGAATTGTTTAACTGTTGAGGCAAATAAATCTTGTATATGGCATATGAGACTTAGACATTGAAATGTATTTACTTTATATAAATTTTCTAATAGAAATTTTGTTTTTTATTTTCCTAGTCTTAATTTCGATAAAGATAGATTCTATGATGCATGTAAAATTTGCAAGCAACACAAGTTATCTTTCACATCTATTAACACAGTTTCTACATTCAAACCACTAGAACTTATTCACATGGATTTTTTTAGATGATCAAGAGTAGAAAGTTTGGTTGTAAGATCAGATGTTTTTCGTGTTAGTTGATGAATTTTCAAGATTTACATGGGTTTATTTTCTAAATATTAAATATGAGGTTATCTCTATTTTTCAAAGTTTTTGGAAAATTATTCAAAATGAAAAATATTTTTAAATAATTTAATTAATAAGTGATCATGGTGGAGAATTTTAGAATCAAGAGTTCAATTTTTTTCTTAGACTTAGGTATTAAACACACCTTTTGTAGGCCAAGAATACCTCAACATAATGGAATTGTAGAAATAAGAAATATAACTATTCAAAAAATGGAAATAACTATGTTAAATGAATATAGTCTTCCTACCTATTTTTTGGGAATAAGTTATAAACATAGTTTTTCATATCATGAATAGAGTTTTAATAATAACCCTTCTTAAAAAGACACCCTATGAACTATGGAATAATAGAAAACCTAAATTAAGGTACTTTAAAGTGTTTGGATACATGGTATATATCTTGAATAATAAGGAAAACCTAGGTAAATTTGATCCAAAGGCTAATGTAGGAATATTTTTATGATATTATTATACCTTAAAATCATATAGACTGTATAATAAAAAGTCAATTATTTTTGAAGAATCTATTCTTGTGAAGTTTTATGAAAGTGATCCTTTTGATAAAAGGAAAAAATAAAATTGATGAAATTATCAACTCTTTAGAAAAAATGAGACTTGAATCACCTAAGATTGATTTTGAAAATAAAATAAATGAAATTTAGTCTAGTTTAGAAGAATATGAAACTAATTAACCTGAAAGTGTCTTACCTAGAAAACCTATAACCTTAAAGGATCACCCTCTAGAAACTATAATAGGAGATCTAGATACAAGAGTGCGAACTAGAAAGAATATATAAAAATTAGTTGAATTTTCTAACTTTCTATCTAAATTAGAACCAAAGACAATAGAATAATAATTAGAAGATGAAATTTATCTAATAAATATACAATAAGAACTTAACTAATTTAGTAGGAATAAAATTTTATAATTAGTTGACAGATCATCCAATCATCCAGTACTAAGAACCAAATGGGTAAAGGTTATACCAAGAGGGGATAAATGATCTATCATTATTAGAAAATCAATAGTAAAATAAAGGGATATTTATAAATACATGACAAAATAACCAATTTAGATTCAAAAGGATAAATACAAAGAATGTGCTTGAATGGAAAAGAATAGAGAAATATCCCTTACCTTGAGAGGAAGCCTCTAAAATCTTGGAAGGAGCTTATTAAGATCTTGAGAACACCATGGGAGGGATTTAGATATGGATAATTAGAGTAAATCTATGATCAATGGGTTTTGAGTGAATTGGAGTGGGAGTTTGGATGGGTATTTATTACAAAAGAGAGTGGAATTCTTTATTAATTTCTAAACTTAGATTTTGGACTCCATATAATAAAATAATCAAAACCAAAAACTTTCCCATGATTATTTCCAATGGTTTATACTAAAGTGTAGTGGTTTTAAATATATTATAAGGGAAATAACTAAACATATTAAAATAATTCCATTGGAGATGTGGAAGTGTGTCACGTTCATAAAGAGTTGATTTTAAAACCTTAAAATATAATATGGGTTTTGGAGGATTCATTAAAGGTTTATAAAATTAATCAAATAACTTAAAAAACAAATTATTTTAAAGGATAAATCTATATTTATTTGTGGATTAATTTTATATCATTTATTACATCAATTTTGATCTATTATGATTTCATAATACAAATCGTATATTTATATCGTATTTAATTTTTACCTAAAAATTCAGTTGTCTTAGAAAATAATGAAAAATGAAAAATTGGATAATTTTAACATGTTGATTTAAAAAATGATATTTATTTTACCAAAATAATTTTCTAAATAAGATAATTTAAACTTTTAAATAAAAATATTTATTTATAAGAAAATACTAGAATTACAACACTAACCACTTTCTGACCCTTGTAAAAATCACATTAGACTTCATTAAATATATATTATCATTTATATTTAAAAAATATTATTTAATAATAATATTTTATTAAAATAACATTTATTTAAAAAACTATTGAATTTAAAAGTAGTGTATCAATTGAAACTGTATATATATTTCCCAAAAATAGAATTTTGATTTCTTTATATTAAAATATAATTTTTATAAAACTCAATAATCATTTATAATATAAAAATAAAAATGGTTAAATATAATCATTATATTATTAAATGGAAAATATATAAATTCATTTTACTAGGGTCTTGATACATAACCAATTATTACACCATCATATGCCCTAAGGGTAAGCTGCGCAATGGGGACACTTTCTTGGGTGGTTCGATAAACATGGTTTGAGCTGTGATCTTGATAATATCGAACTTATATCATAAATGGTTTTAATAATATTTTAGTTATTGAATATCATATTCATCTTGGTCAAGGGAAAGGCCCAATTATGACATCTCCCTTAGAAGCACTCATAAATAAGCTTTATAGGATACAATCTTATTGACCGAGGCCATTGCTTATTCCATATGTACCGATTGGGCTTTATCATAACCCTTAATATACTAATCTTAATGAACATTGTAAAACAAATATACTATTAATGATTAACATTCTTAACAAAATTTTAAATTTGATAGGATATATTTAATAGTGGTATAAAGTAACTAAAGTAGTTCATTTGTTTTCTATACCTACATTACTTAATAAGGCATTTATTTATTTAAAAGGGAATTTAGTTTGTAATATTTCAGGTCATTACATTCTCCCCCTTCAGAAATTTTACCCTAAATATTTTACTTCATGAACTAAAATAGATGTGGGTACTTCTGTTTCATTGTCTCTTCTGGTTCCCATGTTTATTCTTCAAACTTGTGGTCCCATCACAACACTTTGACCAGGTGAGTTGTCTTATTTCATAGAACTTTGTCTCTATAAACTAAGATATTCAATGGTTTCTCCTTGTCTGAAAGGCCATTCTCTAAAGGCACCACATCTAAATTCAGTACATACAAGGAATCCAGTATATACTTCCTCAACAGGGATACATGGAACACATCATATACTTAAGATAGGTTTGGTGGGAGTTATAGTCAATAAGACACAACTCTTATGTGATGAAGGATCTAAAAGGGGTCGATGTATCTTGGGCTAAGCTTTCCTTTCTTCCCAAACCTCATTACTTTCTTCCATAGATATATATGAAGTAACACCTTATCTATGACCTCAAACTCCATATCTCATCAATGATTATTTGGATAGATTTTCTATTGAATTTTTGAGGATTTAATATTAAGTTAAATGGTTTAAACCTTCTCTATTATCTATTGGATAGGATAAGGCCCCATTAGCTTCTTCTCTCCAAACTCCATCCTAGCATGTTGGAGTCCAACACCTCTTCCCATAAAGATCCTAACAAGGTGGTATTTAAATACTATAATGGAATATTTTGTAATATGATAACTCCATTAGGATAAGGTGTTAATCCTAATATCCTTTTAAATTCATTGAACATGATATCACCATATCCTCTAGAGTTTGAATAGTTCTCTCAGACTAACCATCCATTTGAGGGTGACAAGAAGTAATGAAAATTAGCTCTATATCCAATTCTTGCTGATAGATTCACCAAAACCACAAGGTAAACCTAGGATCTCAATTAGATATAATGTAGAGTGGTACTCCATAATTTTTTATAACTTCTCTTATGTATATCATTTCAAGTTGTTCATGAGATAAATCTCCCTTGATATAAATGAAATGCGCACAATTTTTAAGGGGGTCAACTACCACCTAGATGGTGTTATTTCCTTTAGATATCCTGAGAATCCTATAGAAAAATCCATGGTTATGTTTTCCCATTTCCATAGAAATATAGGAAATGATTTCATCATACCATTATACTTATATCATTCAACTTTGAATTGTTGGCATACCAAGAATCAAGATACAAATTTAGTAATTTCCCTCTTCATGTTGTCTCACCAAAAAGTTTTTCTTCAGAAATATATATATCTTAGTGATTCCTAGATGAATAGAGAAGGATGAGATATTCACATCATCCAAAAGTTCCCTTTTTTATCTCTAGTTTTAATGGAAAACATATCTAGGTTCCAAAACTTATAACTCAATCTTTAGAAAATTTGAACTTTGGAATATTCACTACCTTTTTCTGTAGCTCCTAATCATAATTTTAGGCCTCCTTGATCCTTAAAATAATGGATGGTTGAGAATTTATTTGAGAAATGTAGGATGAATTCACTTTAATAATTCCCATGTCCATTTTTTTCATGTTCAATAAGATTAGATCCATTTCAATCCTCATCATGGATAGGGTTTCATTATCATTTCTACTCCAAGCATCTACCACTTTTTTCACCTTCCCAGAATGGTAATGGATTAAAAAATCATAAAACTTGGTCAGATCTAACCACCTATAAGGTGCATATTGAGATTCTTTTGTGTGAATATATATTTGAGGATTTTATGATCTTTATATTTGTCATGCTTCCCCCTATAGAGATAATGCCACAAAATCTTTAATGTAAATATCACTTTAGTCAATTCTAGATCATGGGTTGGGTAGTTCTACTCATGGATATTTAATTGGTGGGAGGAATAGGCTATAATTTGTTATATTACATGAGTAAAAAACCCAATCCATTTTTAGAAACATCACTATATATCATAATTTCTTCCCCACTGGTGGGTAATGTGAGCAGAGGTATAGTGGTTAGCCTCTTTTTAATACTTTAAATCTCTCCTTAGATTTATCATTCTAGAAAAACTTCACTCCATTCTGATTTATCTTGGTCAGTGGGATTTAAAATGATGATAATTTTCTAAAAAATCAATGATAATACAAGCTAATACAAGGAAACTATTGATCATCATCATAGATATTGGTCTGGGACATTCTTTAATTACTGTTATTTTTGAAGGATGCACAAATATTCCTTCATTGGTGATAATGTTCACCATCAATGTTATTTATCCATCCAAAACAGACATTTGTTTCAGTTTTCATATAAGGTTTCCTTTTGCAGGGATTCATTACAACATCCAAATGCTCCTCATGTTTTTCTATGATTTTGGAGTAGATAAGAATATTTTTTATAAATAATACCACAAATCTATCAAGTTAATCCCTAAAGAATATATTCATTTAGTCCATGTAGATAGTTGTAGAATTAGTGAGTCCAAATGAAATCAATTAACTCATAGTTCTCATACATTATATAAAAATAAGTCTTGGGGATTTCCTCCTCCTTCACCTTTACTTGATAATATCCCGACCGAAGATCCAACTTAGAGAAGTACTGAGATCCATATAGACAATCGAACAAGTCATTAATTTGTGAAATAGGATAATTTTTCTTTGTAATAATTATGTTGAACTCATGATAATTAATGTAAAGGAGCATTAACACATATTTCTTCTTGATGAAGAGGACCAACACACTCTGTGGTGAAACACTTGGGTGTATAGACCCTTTATCTAGATTCTATTATAGTTTCTTATTCATCTCCTCAAGTTCAATAGTATCCATTATGCATGGTTTCTTTGATATTATAAAGGCTCCAGGTATGTACAAGTTCCTCATCCCAATTGGTGAGGACTCAGGAAGTTCATTCAAGAGGCCCAAGATCAAATCTGGGAGGAGTCATATTTATGGATTACTATAGCAGTACTATAACAAGCAATGTAGAAGGTATTGTTCTGTACTCTAGAAACTTGAACTATTCATCCATTTGGGATTTTGGGCCACTGGTTTGGTCCTCGAGTCCTTAAGGCCTTTGGGCCACCCAAGGCCTTCGGGCCAGTAAGGCTTTGGGCTACCTCAAGGCCTTCGGTCCACCTCAAGGCCTTCAAGCCACCTCAAGGCCTTCAGGACACATGATAATATGCTTAAATGGACTGGGAGAACTCTACAAGGAGTGATCCATATGAGGATTCATAAAAAGACACATTCACTAGAGAAGAGCTAACAGATTTGAAAAAATGATAGGGTATGGAAATTTTCATCGGGACTAGCCTGTTCATGCATGGGAAGCCTAGCTGAACTACCATATGAAGGTGGAGACCTAACATCATGATGTAGATACTGGAGAGGATGAGTTCTAAGTAGTTATAGTTTGGATTATTTCCTCTAAGACCTTCAGGCCAGGTAATGTCACAAAATACTATGGGCCATGTAAGGGTTCCCCTTCAACCATTAAATGGGGATATTATCAAAAAATGAATAAAAATGAAGGACTTCGGTCTATTCGGTTCGGAAAGTATCCATGTATGAGTTTGATTGAGATCTCAACCTCTTGTCCAGTAGGAAGACCAGGAAATTCTTTGGGAAATACATCACAGAATTCCCTCATAAACAGAATGTTATTAAGGATGATTTTTTCCTTATTCTTAGTCATTTGAGCTAGATATGCTTTCTTATAAGGAAATAGTATCCATTCTCGAGATGATGATTCTAAAGGTGATTCATCCTTCTAATTTAACTTATATATAATTGGATAAATATTTTCAATACAAAAGGTAATTTAATTCTCTTGATAATTTATATTGGATCTATATAAGGAAAGCGAATCCATACCCAAAATTTCATCAAATTCCTCTAAAGGGATAATGATAATATTTTTAAGATGAACATTCTCAAAAACTTCAACTTGTGATACAATAATCATCGATTTTTTTCTCAATGATATCAAATAATTTGGGGTGGTGAATTAATGTTCTTAGAAAACTTATTAGATATGCTACTGTGACATGGATTGAAATACAAAAAGACACAAAAAACTCTAGAGTATATGTTAAGTTTAATTCAATCATCAAAATCCATCTTGGTGATTTTCATGGAACACGACCTTCATTTTTCCCTTGATCTTAGAGATTACGGGTGCTCATCATCTTTTTTGGCCCTTGGAATAGTGTATTATCTTGGATAATTCCCAAGTTCCTAAAATTTTTGACATAGAACTGTTAATAATACCTTAGATTGTAATTTATTTCCATATATCATATTAGTATAATTATTTATTTTTCTATGAAATTAATTACTTTATTCCTTATTTTTTCACACTTAAAATATATTCTAGTTCCTATGTGACATTTACCTTGGCACCTTTTTTCATATTTTTGACACATAAGAAATTGTATCTTGTTTCCTTTATCACCTTTATCATAGGAAATTCCAAGAGACAATGTCCTCCTCTTCTTTGACATTTTTGGAGATTAAAAAATGCGCCAATTGTTAATCATAATCTATGATATATGGGTTGGTATAATCACAATATGACTTACTTTAGCTCCCATATTTTTAGATATCTCATTTGGGTAGTCATAAAATTTCCCATCACATTGGTTTTTGACTTAGTTACTCATATTTAAATACATTGAATAACATAAATAGAAAATTAGGTATGATAATTTTTATATAAAAGGGAGACTATGAAAATTTAAGGGATAACTCATAAATGACATACAATCCTTAAACTATGAATTTCTAGGTTTCAATCAAAGTTATCCATGGTTTATTTCCCAATATAAAATATTATGATAATTTTTTCGATTAATAATTGTTTATAAAGATCTTGTGAATTTACCAAATCATATCTTCTGGGAGTCTAAAACTAGGTGTGAAATAAGGCCTCTTTGTCATACATAAGGTGACAATCAAGTTAATAGCCAATGCACCATTTCTATGGTTAACACCCCTAGGTACAACTATTCCATAGCCACATCTACTTATAGTATCGATAAAAGGTTTTTTTCTTGGAGACCACTTACTCTATACTTTACCAAAATTTAGGTATGTTTTACTATATTTATTCTTATCCCTAAGGATTTCACTAAGGTTTTCTAATCATAATCCCCCAAAATAACTACACTTTTCTCTGATACTAACTATGCCAAACCTAGTCTTTTATACACATTATTTCATGATTTATTATATAAAGACACACTTAATAAAATCCTATAAGATTAAGAGGCATAGTGTGTTTGGGAAATTAGATACATAGAACAATAACTTGAAACATGGGCACACCAATATTATTTTGAACTCCACAAAATTCCCTTAAAATTTATTGATCTTCTAATATTGCATGGGATAACTTGAGGATATACATAAGAAAGGGTTGAGATATAAAGACTATTAATGGAATAATAAAATCATATAATAAGGTAATGAAATAAATGTGATTCAATAGGTATAACATAGTGACATAGAAAGCTGAGAATCATAATCATGAACATTGAATCATGGTATAGGATGATAACATCAACCCAACATAGTAATGTGGAAACAACATAGAACATGAAATCATAAGAATAAGTCAAGGATAACCACTAAGAAATAATAACATAGTGAGCTTTGGATAACCTCCTTTTCACTATACATGGTATATCATGAGATATAAATATTACACAATGTTTTGGAGGGATTTATAATTTCTTCCTCTATTACATTCATATTATGTACATGCATTTGTGTGCAGTATAGATCATATAATTTAAAAACACATTTCATCACTTTTAATACCACGATTAAGGAGTTTGGGTTACATAAATGTAATTACAAAATCAGAAAAGGATATTTACATATAGGTGGATATCCTTGAGTGGAAATGGGCATGGGTATCCACAACAGAAAATTTTTGGTATGGAAAATCATGGGATAATTGCAGCAGCATAATGAGTGGAAATAAAGGTTCAAGGAAGAGTTTCATGAGGGAGAAAGGTGGATTTTAATTACTTGGGAATAATAATAACAATAAAGGGAATTTAAAAAAAACACATTATAATATGATCAATTGGAAATCAAAAGGCTAATACAAATAAAGTACTTGAATAAAAAGGAAGAGGAGAGAATCCCATACTTCAGTATAGTAACGACTAAGGTAAAGGTTATAATGAGAGGGAAAAAATAATTTATCATTATTATAACCTAAATTGGATATTAAATGGATATTTATAAACAGATTAAAATATAATCAATTGAGATTCAAAATGCTAAACACAAATAAGGTGCTTGAATGGAATAGAAGAGAGAGAGAGAGATAGAGATCCCATACTTCGATATAATAATGAATTAGGTAAATGTTATAATGAGAGGGGATAAATAATATCTCATTATTATAACATAAATTGGATATTAAATTTATATTTATAAATACATGACAACATAATCAATTGAGATTCAAAAGGCTAAATAAAAAGAAGGTGCTTGAATGGAAAATAAGAGAGAGAGATCCCTTACTTCAACATAGTAATAACTTAGGTAAAGGTTATAAATAGAATAGATAAGTGATATAAAATTATTATAAAATCAATTATAAATTAAATTTATATTTAAAAATACATGAAACCATAATTAATATAGATTCAAAAGGCTAAATATAAAAATGGTTCTTGAATGGAAAGGAAGAGAGAGAGAGATCCCTTACCTTGAGAGGCTGCTTCTAAAAGATTGGGAGAATCTTCTTAAGATATTGTAAACACCTTGGTATGGATTTATAGAGTGAGAGTGAGAGTAAATTTATGATTAATGAGTTTTTAGTGAATATGAGTGGGAGGTTGGGTGGGTATTTATAATAAAAGAGAGTAGAATTATTTATTAATTTCTAAACTTAGATTCTGGACTCTATATAATAAAATAATCAAAACCACAAACCTTACCATGGTTTTTCCAATGGTTTCTACTAAATTTGATTAGTTTTAAATATTATATAATGAAAATATCTAAAAATATTGAAATAATACAATTGGTTATGTGGAAGTGAGTCATGTTTATAAATAATTGGTTTTAAAACCATAAAATATAATATAGGTTTTGGAGGATTCATTAAAGGTTTATAAAAATAATTAAATAACTTCAAAAAAACATTATATTAAATATGAAATATATATTTGGTCATTAATAATTTTTTATAATTTATTAAATCACTTTTGGGATATTATGATGTTATAATATAGACCGTATATTTATACTATATTTAATTTTTACCCCAAAATTCTTCTGTCTCAAAAATTTATGAAAAATTATCCATTGTATAATTTAAACATGTTAATTTAAAAAACAATATTTATTTTACCAATATAATTTTCTAAATATTATAATTTACAATTTTAAATAAAAATCCTTATTTACTAGAATATACTAGTTTTTACGACACTAAGTACATTCTGACCCTTATAAAAATCACATTGGGATTCATTAAATCATATTACCATTTATATTTAAATAAATATTGTTTAATAATAATATTTTATTAAAATAAAATTTATTTAAAAATTTATTTAATTTAAAAGGATTTTATTAATTGAAACTATATATATTCCCCAAAAATATAATTTTGATTTCTTCGTAAAAAAATGAAATTTTTATAAATATCAATAATAATTTATAAAGTAACAATAAAAGAAAAAATATAATAATTATTTTATTAAAAATAAAATATAAAAATTCATTTTACCATTTCCAAGATACATAACTTCTTATTACACCAGCATACGCCCAAAGATTAAGATGTGCGACAAAGACACTTTTTGGGGGTTGTTCGGTGAACATGGTTTGAGTCATGATCTCGATAAGATTGAAATTATTATGTAAATGGTTTCTATCATGTTTTATTTGTTAAATATCATCTTGGGATTGGTCAAGTGAAAATTCCAGTTATTCCATATCTCTCAGAAGCTCCGATAAATGGGCTTCATAGGGTATGGCCCTACAGGCCGAGGCCATCGCTTCTTTCATCTGTGCCAATTGAAATTTATTATAAACATTAATATACTAATTTTAATAGTTACTATATAATCAATATATTATCAATGGTTAATACGATTAATTAAATTTTAAATTTAACCAGAAATATTTTTTACTGGTCCAAAATAACCAAAGTAGTACAAGAATTTTCTATAACTATATTGTCACACCCTAAACATTATTTTTATTTTATTTTATTATTCTCTTTATATTTGATCTTTCAGTTGAGGTTTAGGTTGAGTTCATAGTGGAAATTTTTGAGTTTTGGTAGTTTTGGTTTGCTTTTATTCCTGTGCACGGTTAGTGTGCACGGTTTGGGAATAAACCCTATGACTAGTGAAGGCATGGGTGTTTTCAGTTCATTTTGTTCTTTTATAGTTTGTATGGCATGATTATTGCATGGTTTGTACCATACCATGTGGGCCAAAGGAGAAACCATGGAGCCTGTTGGTGGTGTCTGAAGTAAGTAGCATGACTTGCGCACATTTAGTAGAAACCTCTTGTAAAGTGTGCGAGGAGGCTCTGTCATTTTGACAGAACCATTAAGAACTTTTGGTGTAAAATTTCACAAACCATGTGTCTAGCCCATGTGGGTGACCCTTATTTACAGTAGAGTGTGCACGGCTGGCACACAGTTTAGAAAATCGTGTGGCCAAACCGTTCGATTTAGAAAGATTCTTAAAAATTTGAAACTCTATCCTTTAACCTCTTATGTTTTATCACCATTCTACACTCCTCTCTATATTTATATTATTTGGCACATGAAGTGGGATCCCAAACCTTATTCTCATGGCTATTATTCCTCCATTGGCATTTCTTCATGCTTTCAAGGCGAGTTCTTCTTTGTTTTTGAGTGTTTTCCTCCTCTCCTCTTCTCTATCTCTTGGTTTCTTAGATCTCCTTAGCCTAGATCCTTCTTGTATGAATACTAAGGTGAGGTTTGGTTGATGTGGGTTGATTTAATTTATGGAAGGGTGTGCATTTTTCTTCTTGGGCCTTATTATTCCTTCTCTCAGAGTTTCGTTTCATTTACACACCATTGAGGTAGGTGTTTCCATCCATTTCCTTTTTGGAATAGTCCATTTGATACTTTATATTTATTAAATAATTTCTATATGTGTTATTAATGTTTTTGATGTTTTAGTTTGATTTATTATTGTGTATCTATGTTTTAAAATTGGTGAAAATGGGATTTTAAGGGGTTTCCTTAGTTATGACTATATGTATATATATGCAAGGTGTTTGATAAAATTACAATTAGTCTTCTAAAATGAATGAGTTTTTTGATATTTTTTTGAACTTTTTTGAGATTTAGTAGTTGGGTTACATGTGAAATTGGGAATTTTGTGTGGATTTGGTTCATTTTTTATGGTTTAGTTCTTATGTGTGGATCCTTGTGATTGATCACTAAGCTTCATGTGATTCTAAAAATTGGAACCTTGGATATTTTTATGGTTTAACATGTATATACCATTGAATGTGGGAATATCCATATGTGTATGGGGTGAACATATAGATAGGCACACACAAACACACATAAATGGAATTCTATAAAAATGTCCATCTTGAACCTAGTTTTCAAAACACTCTTATTCCATCTCCTCCTTTCCTCCACTCTATCTCCCAAATGATTTTCTAAAAACTCCTAATGTTCTCTAAATGAATTCTTGGTTTTTGAATAACCTCAAACATGGTTCCTAAGTGTGTTATCTAAAACATGGTTTGTTTAGTGCCTTTAAACATTATGGGTCAACCCATGACTTAAAAAGGCCCATTGGAAACCTTCTAAGCATGAATAATAATTTCACTATGGTTTTGGAAATGGTTTTGAGAAGAAAGCTAATCTCATTGAAAATGGTTTCATATTTTTAAATGTAAAGGCATATTTGGTACTTTGTAATTTTTTGGAAATTGGTTTTAAGTTCATATGATGTGTAGGACCGATTTTCACTTTTTAATGGTTCTATGTATGATGGAAACCCCTATGGTCATCCTTCCAATGAGAGGTCCTTTGCATAGTTGGTGTCTAGGTTTGGGAAAGACATGCGCGGTGGTGTCTATTAGTTATGTTTAATGCGTAGTGTGTGATGACATCCTCATTATCATTTATACTACTATCATGAGATTCAGGACTTCATCTAGAGGTTCAAGTGAATATTTATTTCTAGTCTTGATTAGATGGATCAGAACCCTTGATATAGAGGATATTCTAGCTGGTCTTTGCTACTAGCGAGGCTAGTTTAGAGCATCCAGGTTAGTTATTGACTATGAAGGTGCACCATACACCGGTAGGTGGGTCTGAACTGAGTGTGTACAAATATTTATTCTAAGTATATTTAATAAATTCCCATGATTACATATCTATATGTTTTTATTTTACTTTACAACACCATGGTTATTTGTTTATTTACTATTTGTCTTATTGCACTTGTACAGTTCCACTATTTCTTGTTTTATTGGATATTAATTACAACTTGTTCTTGGTTCAGATTTTCCTTTCTATTATGAATCATTTGGGGTATTATTCTACTTGGTTTTTGGTCTTCACGATGGGTTTAAAAATGAGAAAAAAATTAAAATGAAAAACCATGTGTTCAAAGTGGGATTTTCAGAAAGCAGTGTTGATTATTTTAAAGATAAAACCCATATTTTTATTAAATGAATTTCAAAATATAATTTATGGAATATTTTGGGAAATGAAATTTATGGGTTCTATGGTGCTTACCTACTCATATGTTTCACCATACTTGTGCCACTCAATGTCGGTAGACTTGAGATATTTTTCTAGTATAGCTTTTATTCAGTTTTTACTATAGAATGGGTTGGTTTTCTAGCTGGTGGTGACTAAGAGGTCACATGGAGATCATGTTGATTCCATTTTGGGTCCCAAATTTATTTTTTTAGTTTTCTATTGTATTTTTATCCAGTTGTATCTGAATTTTCTTATGTATTTATTTGTGTTAAGTGGTTTTATTACTGTACACTCTATATTTTTTTATTTATATTTGTTTATTAATGGATAAATCATTATAAATGGTTTTAATTTTTATTCCTAACACTAGTTTCCATCTAGAGAGGAGCAGGAAGACCTCTCGGGCCTTGTTGTGGTCCGACTCAGGTGATCAGTTTAGGTTCAACTCAGGTTGGTTCCTGACAAAATGGTATCAAAGAATCCCATTATTATTTGGTGTGTCAAGTAGTTTGGTTATAGAACTATTGGGATTTATGAGGTAGGTATTTTAAGATAATCATGAACTCTTACTCGTCCTAAGCCTCGAGTTACCATGGGTAGTTTGAGACTTTAGTTTTTTTAAATTCTGGGTTTATGCTGTTGGTGTTTGTTTGGTTTGTGTGGTTTGGGAAATTATAATGGAATTTAACTAGTGATAAACATTAAGATTTTATGGGGGTATAAACCCATTTGGATCCCAATTTCATAATTTACGATGCTTATAGTGGTTTGTTCTCACTCAAGGTATGGTCTGCTAAACCATGTGGCTGAGTTATGCATGGGCACTAGTTCCCTATTTCAAGAGTTTTGGTGAAAGTTATGTTTTGGTTGATTTTAGTTAGTGTGAGTAGATTTTGAATGGAAATAGTTTTTGGGAAAATTATTTTCAAACAGAAAATTATTTCAGGACATGGTTTTGTTTTAAAAGTGGACTTGGGTGTTTAAATTGTATTTGGAAGTAGGTTCTGGTATTTGAAAACTAGCCTTAGAAGAGGGTAATTTAAAATTTAGAATGGGAATAGTGTTTTTTAAAAGAGGATCATTAGTTTTGATTTGTGATGTTTGGTATATGATCTTGTTTTTTTGGATTGGAATTCTATTTTTGGTTTAATTTTGAGATCTGGGTTGATGTTGATTCATTTTTTTTATTTTTCTGTTATATAGAGTATGTTGCCTAGAAATATCCCAAAGCTTTCCAACATGTATCTTCTAGTTGTTGAACTTTACCAAACTCCTAGTGGGGTGGAATAATCAATATATTATCACATGTTTCCAATTTTTTTTGTAGCGATCGAGGTCCATTAGAGGTTGTGGTTTGGATTGAGAAAGTCGAAGGTTTTTCAGGTTTTTGGTAACTCCTCAAGCCTTGAGGGTGTGAACTGTTCTAGGTTTATTTGAGGATCTAGGTTTAGATCAGTAGAAGGTGAGTTTTCTTCCATTGTTGTAATTTGGGATTTTATATGAAGTATTTAATACCACTTTTATCTGGTGATTCAGACCTAAGAAGGTGAAGGTGATGAAAGTTGAAGATCTCTTAGGTATACAACAAGGTAAATGGATGGTGAAGGCCTATGTTTTACACTTTAAATATCTCGTTTCCTTCTCCCCATAGATACCATAAAAGGATTATCTAAAATACCCTCTATTTTTCTAGGGTCTTCATTCATAGATTAAATATTGAGTTTACTCGTCCAAGGAAATTCAGTTTGAGAAGCTAATGAATGAGATATTTTTAGTCAGGCTAGTTCCCAAATGGAACTCAATAGTAGTTAGAAATATGGTTTCTCTTGGTATTGATTAATGTTCCCAATCTAGTGATAAGTGTAAACTAGAGGAAACCATTCATACAATGTCTATTTTTTAGTTCTTTCTTCTCATTCGATAAAACACTTGCTCATGTGCTTTTAGTGTGGTTGGTTCGATCATTAAAATCCATCTTTTCATAATCCTCCAAAGGCTTGTCGATGATGTGTACATTTAGGTCACTTAGAAGGTTTTAAAAGAAGAATTTCTGGGAGTGGAAGTCTCGGTTGGAGGCTATCATCTCTTGACTGCGAGGAAACAGATGCTTCAAGGAACCAGGGCTCCAACCATAGGCCTCTAAGTAAATCTCTTCATGCAGTTAGTAATTTTGGGTGTGTGTGTGTGGGGGGGGGGAGTGTTACCCCATATTTCACCTCCAATGTTGGAATAGAAAATGGTTTAAGTTTTAACTTGTTACAACTATTTTGTTTTTGGAAAACTCTTCTTATATAGAAGAATCTTGGTAAGCCCATTTCTTGAACCTCTGTAGTTTATAATCATGATTTATAGATATGAATATTTTAATGGTTATCCTTATTATGGGTTAGTTTTAGTTTTGGGTGGTGCTCATTTGGAGATGTTTGTGCCTTTTAGAAATGATGAATCATGGTTTGGTTTGAGGTTTGGATTGAGCTTTATTTGTTGGGTTCCCCTCATGTTGGGAGTTCTAGTGTTAGAGCCATTATGCTAGTTTATTTTTTAATGGTGGGGATACCCACCATATATCTTCTTGTGGTTTCTTATATAACTATTCAAGTGTAAATTTTGGAGTAGAAAAGTCACACTGAGGTGTGTGGTTTAGTTTTTCCTTGTTCTGTTTTGAGATCGGGTTCATTCCTTATTTGGACGGGTGAATTTATGAGGTCATAAAGTTTTTATAGTGGGGATAATTGTCAAAAACAAACCTTGATTCTTATTTTATTTTATTATTATCTTGATGTTTGATCTTTTTGTTGAGGTTTGGGTTAAGTTCTTGATGATATTTTTTGAGTTTTGGTGGTTTTAGGTTTCTCTCAGCCCTGTGCATAGTTAGTGTGCACAATTTTGGAAGAAACCATGCAGCTGGTGAAGGAAGGGGGTGTTTCTATTCATTTGTTTCATTAATGGGTTGTATGGAATGGTTGGAACATGGTTTTTACCAGACCATGCGAGGGAAAGGAGAAAACATGCAGCCTGTTAGTGCTATCTAAAACAAGGAGTATGGATTGAACACGATTAGTAGAAACCATGCAGAAAGCATGCGAGGAGGATTTGTCATTTTGATAGAACAATTTTTCTTGTTTGGTGCATGGTTCCTAAATCATGTTCCCAACTCATGTGGGTGCCCCTTCTTTCTAGTAGGGTGAGCAAGGTTGGCACACAATTTGGAAAACCATGTGGCAAAACCATGTGATTTACCTAGATTTTTAAAAAGTTTAAATTCTATCCTTCAACCTCATATGTTTTAGCCCTATTTAACCTTCATCTACCTCTTTATTGGTATTGGCACATGAAGGGGGCTCCCAAACACTCCTCCCT
This sequence comes from Viscum album, assembly GCA_963277665.1. NCBI lineage: Eukaryota > Viridiplantae > Streptophyta > Magnoliopsida > Santalales > Viscaceae > Viscum > Viscum album. Next base: position 1,541,104,808 of record OY728153.1, on the reverse strand, counting down.
TGGTTATTCTTCCTCCTTTGGTGCTCCTTCATGGTTTCAAGGTGAGTTCTTCTTGATTTTTGAGTGTTTTCCTCCCCTCCTCTTATCCATATCTTGGTTTATTAGTAATCCTTATCTTGGATCCCTCTTGGATGAACCCTAGGGTGAGGGTTGGATGATGTGGGTTTAGGTATTTGATGTTAGGGTGTGTGTTTTTCTTCGTGGGCCTTGTTATTCCTTATCCTAGAGTTTCATTTCATTTTCACACTGTTGGGGTAGGTGTTTTTATCCATTTCCTCTACAAAACATTATATTTAAGACATGATCTTTCTTAAATAATTTATAAATGTTTTATTTTGGTTTTTGATATTTTAATTTGAATTATTATGATGTTTCCATGTTGTAAAATTGATGAAAATGGGGGTTTAAATGGTTTCCTTAGTTATGTATATATGTATATGTATGCAAGGTGTTTAATAAAATTCCAATTGGTATTTTAAAATTAATTTGAGTGTTTTGAGATTTTTTGACCTTGTTTGAGCTTTTGTAGTTGGGTTACATGTGAAATTGGTCTTTGTGTGTGGGTTTGGTTCCTTTTTATGGTTTGTTGCTTATGTTTGGATCCTTATGATTGGTTGTGAAGCTTCTTGTGATTCTAAAAATTGGAACCTTGGGTATTTTTATGGTTTAACATGTATATTCTATTGGATGTGGGAATATACATATTTTCATAAGGTTCACATATATATAGGGACACACACATAAATGGAATTCCATAAAAATTTCCTTTTTGAACCTACTTTTCAAAACACTCTTATTCCATCTCCTCTTTTCCTCTACTCTATATCCCTAATGTTTTTCTAAAAACTCATAATGTTCTATGAATGGATTCTTGGTGTCCAAATAGCCTCAAATATGGCTCCTAAGAGTGTTATCTAAAACTTGGTTTATTTAGTACCTTTACACATGATTAGTGAACCCATGGATTAAAAGGGCCATTTGGCACCTTTTGAGTATGAATAATGTTTTCACCATGGTTTTGGAAATGATTTTGATTGGAAAGGAAATCTCATTGGAAATGGTTTCGTATTTGTAAATGTAAAGACCCAGTTGGTAATTTGTAATGTTTTGGAAATTGGTTTTATGTTCATATGATGTGTAGGCTCATTTGGTACTTTTGAATGATTCTATGTATGATGGGAACCCATATAGTCGTCCTTTTGATGAGAGGGCCTTCACATAGTTGGTGTTGAGGTTTGGGAAAGGCATGTACAATGGAATCTATGAGTTATGTTTAATGTTAGGCATGTAATGAACTCTTATTTATCCTTTATACTACTATCATAGAATTATTGGATTTCATTTAGTTGTTTGAGTGATTATTTCTTTCTAGTACTGATTAGAATGTTTAGAACCCCCTGGATAGAGGATAGGCTAGGTGGGATTTTCCACTGGTGAGGCTACTTTAGAGCATCTAGGATGGTTATTGATCATAGAGGTGCACAATATGCTAGTTGCTGGGTCTGAACCAAGTGTTTCCATATATTTATTCTAGGGATATTTAGGAAATTACCATGATTACATATCTGTATGTTATTGTTTTACTTTCCAACACTATGGTTATTTTGTTTATTTAGTATTTATATGCTTTCACTTGTACTATTACACTTTTTCTAGTTTTGTTTGATATTTTATACAAATTGTTCTTGGTTTAAACTACCCTTACTAGTATGAATTATTTAGGGTATTCTTTTTCTTGGTTTTTGGTCTTTAGTTAAGGTTTAAAAATGAGAAAAATTATTTTAAAATTAAAAACCATTTTTGTGTTGAAAGTGAGATTTATGGAAAGTGGTGTTGATTGTTTTAAAGATGAAAACCCTATTTTTCTTAAAATTATTTCAAACTAGAATTTATGGACTATTTCAGGAAAGGAAATGTATGGGTTTTGTGGTGATTGCCTACTAAGGTGATTTATTCTCACACACTACTTGTTCCACTCGACATCGGTAGATCTAAGATGTTTTTGGGTCCAGATTTTGTTTAGGTTTTCTAGTGGAGCAGGCTGTTTTTTTTGGATTTTGGTGAAAAATAGGTCACATGGAGATCATGTCGATTCTAGTTTGGGTCCCAAATTTGGTTTTGTTTTAGTTTTTTGTTCTATTGCACTTTAGTTGTATCTAGATATGCTTATGTATTTATTTGTGTTCAGTGGTTTTATTACTGTGCGTTCTGTCTTGTTTTATTTATATCTATTTATTATTGGATAAATAATTCACAATGGTTTTAATTTGATGCCCAAAACTAGTTTCCAACTTGGGAGGATTGGTAATTCCTTTAGAGACTTATTGCGGGCCATCTTGGGTGACCGGTTTTGGTCCGACTTGGGTTGGTTCATGATATAGATTACTTAATAAGGAATTTATTCATCTAAAAATTAATTTCATTTATAAGAGTTCGGGTCCTTACAATTGTTAGCGGTTTCTTGTAAAACCCCAGAAGAAAACATTGGGAAGGTGTGAAATGGATATTATGATACTTGAAAGGGTCATAGGATGTGGCTTTATGTTTCAATGATAACGATCAGTTGAAAGGTTTTGTAGATGTAGATTTTGTAGGATACATGAACTCATAGAAAATTACTATAGGTTTTGTATTTACTTTTAGGGGAACATCAGTTAGTTAGATGTATTGGTTGTAACCAGTGGTTACTTTATCTACAACATAAGATGATCACATTGATTTTACTAGAGCAACGAAAGAGATGATATGGTTGACGCGCTTACTGAAGGAACTTAGAAAGGGATTAGATAAAGGAATGTTATTCTATGATAGTTATAGTTCCATTCATGTTTCTTATGAACTAATGTTTCATGTAATAATAAAACAAATTATCCTAAAGAATCACTTCATACAAAGGCTTATGGAGGATAAATGATGGATCTTTAGTAGGTTACACTACCACAAAACAGGGAAAGGGCAGCGCTGCCCTTTATCAGCACTAAACAGAAAGCACTGATAACGGGGTATGCCTTTATGAGCGCTATATAAAAGCGCTGATAAAGGGTACCCTTTTATCAACACTTTTTTTAGCACTGATAAAAGGTAACATTTATCAGCGCGTTTTTTTAGCACTGATAAAGGTAGCTCTTTATCAGCACTAAAAAAGCGCTGATAAATGAATGTTTTATCAGCGATTTTATTTTAGCGCTGATAAAACATACCTTTATCAGCGCTTTTAGTGAGCGCTAATAAAGGTTCTGTCGGTTTTTATTTAATAACCTTAACAGGCCATCCTCTCTTGCACGCGGTCAAGCTCTCGCGGAAGCTGAACCATGCCCCTCGCCGCGCAACCTTGTCCTCCTCCTTCCTCCTCCTCATCCTCCTCTTCCTCCTCGTCCTCCTCCTTCTTCGCCGCCGCCGCCGCCTCCGCCCCCGCTCCCACTACCGCGACCGCCTCTGCCTCTGCCGCCTCCACCCTCGCTGCCGCGACCGCCGCCGCCTCTGCTGCCGCCGCCGCCTCCGCCTCTGCCACCGCCGCCGCCTCCACCCTCGCTACCACGACCGCTGCTGCCTCGTCCTCCTCCTCCTCGTGCTCTCAAGGTGGGAGGTGTGTTCCATGGATGGTATTCCCTTGGTATATTATTTATATACTATGTGTGTGAGGAGAAAATAGTGAATATATATATGAGATAGGAATGATACCATATCTTGAGCCTAATTCCAGTAAGGATTTCCATAATAGATATTGTGGTCTTAATGTGATTATGATTATGTCTAGGGATGTGATTCATAATTAGTGATGAGTGTCGAAATAAGAGATGTTATTGATATTTATCAACACAAGTGGGTTGTTTGTGAATGATGTGGAATTGGATACCCTATAGGTTTTATAGGGATATCTTGACTCTAATATGAAGTATATGGTAATTGGTTAGTTATGATGGTTCACATGTGTGAGAGGTCTACCAAGGTTATGTGTGATGAATTCTGTGGATAACCAACCCTTGTTTTCATTTTTTTTATTTTGAGTTACCATGGGCGGTAAGTTCTACCCCTTCGAGTTGAATATTTATATATGAGATACAAAGGAAATAGTTTTTAATCTTATGGTTATATGGATTCCCAAAGATTATCCCAATGGAAATGATGATGGATCCATATTAATTTTCATCACATAGCATAATCTCATAGTTATATGATTAGACAAAGATGAACCCATAATACAAAACATATCACCTAGTGTGTATGTCACATATTCGAATAAATAAATTAGAAAAAAAACATGCTACAAAGCATAAAGGTACCATTATATACTTACATTGGTTAACTTGTTTTAGAAATTGTTTATCTTCATCCGTACCTTGTACTTGAACCCATGAATTTGAAGGTGAGTATGCATACACGATAGTTGACCTTCTTAGAGAAGAGTTTCTGGAAGAGTATAAGAGACATGAAGCAATGAAGATCATTAGAGTGTTAGAGAAAATGTGGTTGCTACAAACAATGTGGCAATCGGCTTGTGCAACGCGGCCTAAGTTACAACTTGTAGGTATTGTAACTTAGGCCACGTTGCACAAGCCTATTGCCATAATGAATATCAATATCTTCATTTATTCATGTCTCTTATACTCTTCCAGAAACTCTTCTCTAATAAGGTCAACTATCATATACGCATACTCACCTTCAAATTCATGGGTGCAAGTACAAGTCACGGATGAAGATAAACAATTTCTAAAACAAGTTGACCTATGTAAGTATTTAATGGTACCTTTATGCTTTGTAGCATGTTTTTTTTCTAATTTATTTATTTTTATATGTGACAGACATACTAGGTGATATGTTTTGTATTATGGGTTTATCAGGAGTCTGTATGATTTCCTGTTTCCACATTTCATTTTAAATAGCATGTTATAATTATATATTTACTGTACCCTAATGGATCAAATAGTCAGGCATATTGTAGATGTTTCTAGAATGCTGTAGGATTCTTTTTCCCCAATGGTAGTACATTTTTAGGATGTTTTCACCGATGAGGTATAAAATTTACTTCTTAATAAAGAGATAAACTTTATAATCTAGTTAGTTTTGGGAGAAAATTCAGTTTCTATCACAATTTCTAAAATAACACCAAAAGAGCATCAGTTGTTTGAATTGCAATTTGATGATATAGAATATAATGGTTTCATATGGCATATTACTTTACCATGGGGTTTTATAGTTCTCTAAAATAGATGGTTGATTGGTATTTATTATTTTGTTGGACTATTGGAGATTGAACCTGATGAGAGTCATGAATATGTATCCTCATCCACGCATTGATAGTCACATTGATCATCTATGAGGTTATATGATATTCTCCAAGATAGATTTGACATTAGGATACCATTAGATGAGTTTTACATCGATGGACCTACCATGGACTGCTTTTAGGAGTAGTTATGGCCTGTATGATTTTTTAGTGATGATTTTTGGTTTAACTAATGCATTGGTTGTATTAAGGGACTTGATGAATAGGATATTTCATTCTTTTCTAGATCAGTTTTTAGTAGTTTTTTTCAATTAAATATTAGTGTACTCCCAACCCATAGTTGATCTTGACCAACATCTTATCATCACCTTGAGTAAATTGAGATAACATCATATTTATTACTGTTTTCTCCTGTTACTCATTGGTTTCCTCTTGTTCGGATGTCATGTATTTTCTAAGGCATCATTCAGTCTTTGTAAGACTAACTTGGAATAAATTTGATATATGTCAGATTAAATCAGGTATATTATACATACACGATGTTCACCCTACTGGACACACCATGTATATGGATTTCACATGTGTTTAAAGGCATTTGTACCATGATTTGTTTTTATAAAACCCAAACAATGATACCTGATTAATTAAAACATAATATTAGGAAAGTTCTCGAGATCGAACCCATAAAGACGATGAATATGAATAAAGAATGGATGAATTCCAATCAGTTGAAAAAAGAGTATGAAGATGGCGTGAAAGAGTTTATCAAGTTTGTATAAGATCATGCATGTGACCCTTCTCAAATCCTTTGTCCGTGTTTACGCTGTTGTTATTCAAGACAAATTAGTCCAGAGGAGTTGGAAGAACACCTGATCTATCACGAAATAGATTGAAGTTATACATGTTGGAATAAACACGGGGAAAAAACCAATGTAGGTAGTGACTCAGAGAACACGACATTTTATAGATCATCTGATATGATTAGAAGCATGAACAATGAAGATGATCGTATGGAGGGTGTGATTACAGATGTGAACGATGATGAAGATCGTATTGAGGAAATGACATGGACAGTTGAAGATGAACTTCGTGATTGCCCAAAATTGTTTGAGAAGTTAAAGAGTTGTGAAAAAATGTCATTGTATGCTGGTTGCACTAAATATACATCATTGTCAGCTGTATTGAAGCTGTATAATTTGAAAGCAGACAACGGGTGGAGTGACGCCAGTTTTACGAACCTACTTGCTCTCCTGAATGACATGCTCCCAGAAGATAATAAACTCCCAAGCTGAACATATGATGTCAAACTAATTCTACGATCGATGGGTATGATCTATGAAAGAATAAATGCTTGCCCAAATGACTGTATATTGTTTCACAAGGACCACAAATCACTTAAAGAATGCCCAAAGTGTGGTGCTTCCCGATACAAGAAAGATGATTCTAGTCCTACGAAAGTAGTATGGTACTTTGATTAGCCACTACATGAGGCTAATATTCATTGTTAATATACATAATATTAATGTTATTTATTATTCATAAATACCATTTTAGTGCATTTTACACTTTGAACATCATTTCACATTATGATTGTAATACCTTCTTAAAATGCACTATTATGTGGTACATTTTTCAACATCATTTAAAGTACCCAATGATTCATCTGATTTTAAGGAATATAATTATACATATTTTAATTTTATATTTTTGTAAATTTATCTAAACTCCAATATGAACATTTTTCATTCAGGGATCAATGGATAATTCATGGAAGAAGATGGGGATATGTTTTGATGAAATGAATCAATTCTAGAGAAGGCATATTGGACACCATCCCACTGATAAGACTATGGGGCCCATCATACAAGTCCAATTAATCCCAAATTTCGTGGAATTATATAATACATGTATAGGAACAAATAACTCTTCATGACCTAATGCTAATTCGGCCTCTATGGTGTCCATTTAGGCGGCCCAAGTTAGAGATAAAATTCTGGGCCAGATTCTGCGGCCCAGAAAAACAGCCCACCAATTAAACCATATCTCGAAAAAAATAACTCCTTTTAGGCTGAGATTTTACAGGATGTTAGGGGACATCCGGAGATTAATTTAAGTATTCAATGGCCCACCCAAATTCTTCCATATAGAAGGTGTTTCAAGCACGTCTGTTCGGTACATGAAAGATGGATGCCTTTTCGGGTCAAGGGTGGAAAGTCTTCTTTCCAAAAACTTTCCACCACCCTAGATCTACCATAATCAAGTGGGATGACTTGTACTATTGGAGGCTAGACCAAAGGGATTAAAAATGCCTATTTAAGTCAGTGGTGTTGGAGGAGTTGATGATATTGGGAGCTTGTTTTCATCTTAATGTTATGCTGCCAATTTCTCTTTGTAATGTTCTTCCTTCACATGTAAGTTGTTTTAATTCATCCTTGTTTATTAATAAAAGTTCTTATTATATTATTATTATGTTCTTCTCCTTATCACTTTTATACCTTTGGTTCAAGTTGTGAACTTGTTCATACCAAACCTTGTGATATTTATCACACAACGGAGGAGTGATCTTTTTTGTTGTTGTTTTTACTTCTTCAATTCCACCTTTGTAAGTCTACTTTCCGCTTCCGTTGAAGACATGTCATCAATTGAGAGCTAACTATTTTATGGGTTGATCAAAGGGAGTTGAAAAGGGATGTATTGGATGTTATTTATCACCCAATTAATGTATAACCACTTCTTAAATTGAAATTTTTATTTGATGATTTTTAAACTCCATCGTCCTTGTTGAATTTAAGGCCACACACTTCATGTGATAATACGAACCTTTACCTTTAAGTGCTCAAAACTTTGATCCTTAAAGTGTATAGGTGATTAGTATTAAAGAGTGTAGGCATTAAACCAGTAAGTGATGATGTTGTTTTATCTTCTTAAATGAACCCATCTCAAATATAATAAATTGAAATCATTGAAAAGGAAATACGTCCAATCCACCCCGAGCAATAAACTAGGATCAACTCATTATTTTAAATTGAATTTACTTAAGTCTCTTAGAGTTCCTTTAAACCCATATAAAATCAACCCAAGTTGTCCACTTCATATCCAAAAACAGTCCATAGAATGTACGTGTCTATAGGTTTCTTCTTAGGTCTCTGAGGATTCGATAACCCAAGCTAAACTACAAGGACTGTTATACCTTCATCTCTTGGGTAAATTTGAGCAAGAATAATAATTTCCAATCATTCCTAGGTTTAGACGCCTATATGGAAGTGAAGAGACTGCAAGACAATTGACATGGCATGCAGATACAAGAATTAAAGATGGGAAACTACGTCACCCTACAGACTCTCCTCAGTGGAAGAGAATTGATCAAGAGTATCCTGAATTTGGGAACGAGCCGAGAAACCTTCGTCTGGCATTATCTACAGATGGGGTGAATCTTTTTGGTTTTCAAAGAAGCAGTCATAGTACATGGCCAATTATGTTGGTAAATTATAATTTACCACCGTAGTTATGCATGAAACGAAAATACATCATGTTATCTATGCTTATATTAGGACCAAAACAACCGAGTAATGATATTGATGTTTATTTGGACCCATTGATCGAGGATTTAAAAATATTGTGGGATTCAGGTGTTACGATGTATGATGCTTACAAAAAATGAACAGTTCACTTTGAAAGCCATGTTTTACGGGACGATAAATGACTTTCCTGCTTATGGAAATTTTTTAGGATATAGCATTAAAGTAACTCAAGGGTGTCCCGTTTGCGAACAAGGTACACAGTCAATTAGGTTGAAACATTCATCGAAAACCGTGTTTCTAGGACATCGCAGATTTCTACCCCGATGACATAAATACCGATCTTGGACGACATCATTCGACCAAAGTTCAGAGAAACGTACAACACCGTCTCCACTAACAGGTGATCAATTGTTTGAGAAAGTGAAAGATTTGGACACTACTTTTGGTAAACCATTTTCGAAAAACCTTATGAAAACTAGTTGGAAAAAGAGATCAGTTTTTTTTGAATTACCATACTGGAATTGTCTATATGTCAGACATTTTCTTGATGTTATGCATGTTGAAAAAAATGTTTGTGATAGTGTCATCGACACGTTGCTAAATGCACCCGTCAAAACAAATGATAGAATTAAGGCTAGACTGGACATGGTTGAGATGGGAATACGAGAAGAGTTGGCACCAGTGAAGGGTGAAAAACGAACATTTCTTCCTCCAGCTTCTTACACTCTTTCCAGGTAGGATAGATATCATTTTTGCAACTTCTTGAATGACGTAAAGGTTCCATAGGGGTATTCATCAAATATCAAGAACATCGTGTCAATGGGAGATTTAAAATTAAAGGTTCTGAAATCACATGACTGCCATGTTTTGATGCAAGATCTAATTACTATAGATTTACGTTGAATTTTTCCCAAGAATGTCCGCCATATATTAACGAAGCTCTGTTTCTTCTTCAAAGCTATATGCAGCAAAGTTATAGACCTGGAAAAATTTCCAACTATGGAAAGAGAAATTGCCGTCATATTATGTGAATTGGAAATATTCTTCCCACTGAAATTTTTTGATATGATGGTTCATTTGGTGAGAGAGATTTGACTATGTGGTTCTATACATTATAGATGGATGTAACCCATTGAATGATATATGAAGATTTTGAAAGGGTATGTCAAAAACCGAAGTCGGCCAGAGGGTTGTATTGCGGAGCAATATATTGTTGAGGAAGCTGTTGAATTTTATACCGAATACCTGTCTGGTGTGGAAATCGTTGGCCTACCAAAATCTCGTCACACTGAGTGGCTTGAGGGTGAAGGAATTTCTGGAAGAGAGGTTGTCACAATCAATATTACAGATCGGGAGCAGGCCCACCTTTACGTTTTGCATAACAGTTTCGATGTTGACCCATATGTTCAAACCCACAAAGAAATTATTAGGCGTTTGAATCCTTCTAGGGTTGAAAAATGGATATCAGATACACCTAATCGACAGTTTATAGGATGGTTTCGAGACCATATTTTTAAGCAGTTAGATGAAAATACAGACTCAATTTCAGAATGACTTCGATGGATGGCCGGAGGAGCAAGTGTGTATGTATTATCTTACAATTCTTATGCAGTTAACGATTATACATTCTATACTAATGAACATGATGAAGACAGTACCATGCAGAATAGTGGGGTTACACTTGTGGCTGAGGCGATGCACGTTTCCGGTGCTAAGGACAAAAATCCAATTTATGCGAATATGTCATACTTTGGCATCATCAAACGAATATGGGAGTTGGATCATACGAAATTCAAAGTGCCGATTTTTCAGTGCAAGTGGGTTGATAACAGGACTGCTGTTAAAATAGATGAATTAGGATTCGAGAAAGTTTATTTCAGTAAGAAAGGGGAGAAAGACGAACCATTTATAATGGAATCACAGGAAGTACAAGTATTTTATGTTCCAGACCCCGCAAACTGAAATTGGTCAATTGTTCTGTTATCAACCAAAACAACTGAAGGGTCAGATGAAAGTTCAACGGAGGTTGACCCTTTTATAGGGACTTCACAATCATTTCACAGCGGTCCAAATGTAGACGGCATTTTGTTTGTCAGAGGAGACCACAATGAAGGAATTTACATAGTCGATAGAGGAGTCAAATCACTTCAGCCTTTAAAGAAAAAAAAGCGAGTACAATAATCAGGTTATTTGTTTATTGTAACATACATTGTGTTACGTTATGTTATTATCTTTTCACTGCTATTTTTATGTAATCTAAATTAAATATTAAACCACATCTGCAGATAATGACTTCTGCAGCTGCTGATGCGCCCAATCCCGAGGCACAGAAGGTCTCTTAACCAACAGCTGGTGGTCCCACTGCAGAGCAACAACAGGTTTCTCAACCAAATACTGGTGGTCCCAGTGCAGAGCAACAACATGTTTCTCAACCTGTTGTTATTAGTCCCAGTGCTGAGGTACAACAGGTTTATCAACCTGTTGATGCTGGTCCCATTGCCGATGCTAGCACTCTGAGGGAAGATATTGATGCTACTTCTGAGGAAATGGTAGGAAATGAAACCCTGAAAGTGCAAAAAAAAAAACAAGAGCGTCGTAGTTTGATAGTGTTGGACAAAATCCTTAAGGCAAAAGAAAAAGGCATCAAATTTGAAGTGGGATGGAATAAGAGAGGACAACATGTTAACCCCAACAAAGCCATCTTTAGTAGCTACATTGGAATCGTCACTCGGCAACGCGTGCCGATTGATGTACAGTTGTGGCACCATGTTGTCACCGGGATGAAGACACTAATGTGGGAAGAGATTACGGTAACATTATGACATCATTTTTCTAATTTATTAAAATAAAATAAAATACCAAAACATTGACTTAATCTTCATCATCCATTGCAGAGTGCATTTATAGTAGATGTCTCGCACAAGGAATATGCATTAAGAGTTGCAGGAAGGATTCATAGAGGTTTCCACACAATTTTAATGAAATATCATCTTAAAGATGCAGAAGGGAAAATCAAGCCGCACCCACCTCCTCTTTATGCACACTAGATATCCCAAGGAGCGTGGGATGCGTTTAGCAACCGTCGCGGGGAGCATACTTTTTAGGTACATTGTGTGGGGTAATACATTGTTTGACGTTTTCTTGTATTCATCACTCTAATTGATAGTTTTTTATTTATGAAACAGCTACTGAGTGCTGAAAATAAAAAACGCACAACAGAACCAGCGTACCCTTATCGTAAAGCAAGGATGGGGTACGCTGAACTTGAGAAAAAATTGGTACGTCTTTTAAATCTACCCTACTACTAGTATGTGACATAAAACAACACCATAACCATGTTTCTCTATTTATATACAGATTGATGAATCGAAATCAAAATCCATATCCATCCCACGCCATGTGATATGGAAGGAGGCTCGTGTAAATAAAGAGGGGACATTGATAGATGAAAACACACAAAAAGTGTGGGAAACATGTGTAAGTATGACATAATATAAATTTTAGTTTCTTTAAATTGCTATTAAATTACAATAACTACTTATTTTTCTATATTTTCTATCTGAAATAGTCACAAGAATCAACAACAACCACACCAGATGCAGACATACGTTCAGCAGCCTTGAAGCAGCCAGAAAAGTATGGCTGCGTCAGAGGTGCGGATTTTGGGGTGACACCCCGAACATATTTTCAAAAACAAAAACAAGTGGAGGATCAAAATGAAAAAAATGGAAAAGCTGCAAGAACAATTATCTATTTTTCAAGAAGAATTACAATACCAGAGAGAGATGATAGCAAAATTGATGGGGGAGAGGCAAAGAGAAGAAACAACTCAACAAAAACCTGTGTATGACGATCTTGCCCCAACCCCCACCATCTTTGAGGTGAGCCATTCCCCTAAAAAACCTGACTTAGATGAGGTAATCAATGTTTTAATAATTGTTTTTGTGAAATGTGATTTACATAGACACTGATACCTTTCCTGTACTAATATTCCATAGGGTGAAAATGACTGTGATTTATATTTATCAACTCCCACCTATCGCCTTGTAGCGAGGGATACGGTGTTAAATACGCAAAACGACATGCTACACAACAGACAGCTTCCAAAATATCATCTTAGAGTGTCAATTAACGTATCTAATGAGCCGAGTGACGAGATACCTGTTCTAAATGACGATGACGACATTCATATGGTTGAACAAGCTGTTGGAACATTCATCACATGGCCGACAGTTCTTGTAAAAAAACATGTCGACAAAAAGGTATTCATTTCTTATTTATTTTTCAAGATGGACCTTTAACATTTAATGAAAAAGGTATGAACTGATGACTGTTATTACAGAATGACAAATACTGTGGGGTGAAACGAAATATCAGCTCAAAACTATCTCAAGGATCAACCAACCGATTGAAACTGTCTACTGAGAGCACCTTCACCCCGCCCGTTCTATATCCACAGTTAATATCATTGCAGACTCATGTGGATACAAAGTTGAAATACGTCAGTACTCACATAGTTGCTTTCGAAAAAGATATGTATGGAGAGGAGATATCAGATTTCATTAGTGCTGAAAATGTAAATGAACTCTTCAAGTATGAATGGCTAGGCGCCTCAGTTGTAAATGTATACATGAGGTAAGTTTTCATGATTTGATTTTAGAAAAGCTGATATACTATGATAATTTTGACTAAATACATTTTATATTTGTCACAGACATATATATGAAAAACAATTGAAGGGATTTACCCATGAACAAAAATTTGGACTTGTTAGTCCTCACACCGCATCTTCAAAAGACGAAATAGATTCCGTTAAAGAGGCTGCAATAATGTCATCACTACTCAAATCATTTGAAAACAAAATTACAGATGACAGACTCTTTTTAATACCAACGATGCAGGGGTAAAACTCTACAATTTAATCATATCAACTATATTTTCATTTCTTTCTTTACTTATTACTTTTTGTATTTTTATGGAGCATTGGATGCTGATTGCAGTCAATTTGGATACTCCAAAGATTTATTTTTTGGATTCAATGAATGGATATCCAATAAACCGATCATGCATGATGGCGTTTGTTAATTTGTAATACACTAGATCCAACATTTTAAAACTAAACATCTAGTTATATAATTTATGTTATCTTTTAATGAGGATTCTGTTATGATAGGGCGGTGCATCAATATCATCTAATGCATGGAATGAATCCAAGGCATAAGGATGAGCACACCCACAAGATCTACAACTGGAAAAGTATCCGGGTATATATAATAACATTTCACTATCCAAACACATATCAAAACAAATTACTTATTGTTGTCGATGTTTCTGTAGTTTCCAAAACAAACAAACGGAAAGGACTGTGGTTATTATGTTTGTAAATTTATGAAAGAGATCATATTTCATCAACAAACTAGTATCCCTGATGGGGTATTTTCGAAAATAATTACAAGTTAATTTAAAATATTTATTAATACTTTGTGTATTTATATTTTTTCATTACTACCATGACTTTCGCAAAAACTCATATTCAGAAGATGATATACATGTGTTTAAAAATGAATGGGCAACATACCTGATGGAAGATTGTACACAAATAGGATGAAGGTGAATTCCTACCACTTATGTTATCTATATATGATCATTTATTATCCTACAACCTTATTTGGTGAATTGATAATGCTCCGATGTATTGAAATCTTAATTTATTACTCAATGTTTTCTATCCCCGGATTCATATTATTGATCTTTGAACAAATCAATATTGAATTAAGGAATGATGGTGTGCAGTGCATATGGGGTGAACGAAGAAACCACCGATGATCAACAAAATCCATTTTCTATATCTCGTTTGTTTGAACTTGTATTTGAGCACATGTGTTGTTGTTTGACTTGTACAATTATTTCTAGGTAGATGCATGAGATAATCAGTATCGTTGAGGGATTTTTTGGAACCAAAATATGTGTCCCAGGATAATTCAAGTAAGGGAAAGGCTGGTTGAGATGAAATCCAAGCTCAAATGACCTGTACATCATCAAAAGAATCAACCCTATGATGCACCATCATGTAGAATCTGGTCCTCATGATGTTTTGAGGTGTTTATGGAAGGTATGGGGAGTCTGATAAGCCCCATGGCCACCATAAATAATGTTTACAGACAGCTCCACTTGTTTTTTGTGCCTCGTGCCTCTTTACAAGGATCACGCCATTCACATGGTCTATCTTAGCATGTATGTCCCATTCATTCCATTGCTACTCTTGGAAGAACCTAAGAATCTGACAATGCATAAGCCCCACAAGACCCATACTCATCCAACCAAGAGTATTCCTAGTGTGAAGGGAAGCTAACCATGGGTAATACCCACAACATACCTCTTCTAAATATATGGGTTTTGATCCTTGTATTCTAAATAGGGTACGTAGGAAGCCTCCATGAGGTTAAATCCCAACCAATGGTAAACCATGGTGACCCCCTCACTAGGGCACACCTTCGCTTATTTTCCCTCTTGTATTTCCCTTAGTGGCGTCCGAATATTTCTTCAAAATGAGAAACCATACCTTTATGGGATGCACCCCACTTGGGTCAGACCTCATTGGGCGTTTTGATCCATCTATCAGGTAAACATTCCAGGTGCTCCCTCCTAGAGATGTACCTACCTGATCCACCTTTATAAGTGTTTTGATCCACCCAGGTCTTACATCTCTGTAAGACATTAAATCCTGACCCTCTATCCTTGTGGGATGTTAAAATCATGGAATACCACAAGTTAAACATGGGTTTACGTTAATATATTCAATATTAATGTTTAATCAGTCCTTATTAAGGTATTGTGGAGGTGTGGTTTTATGTTTTCCAGCAGATTTCGGAAGATTCCACGCTTTATGTAGGTGATTCCACGCTTTTACATTATATGATGATTTTATTATCCTGTATTTTCTTGCTAAGTGTACTATATGAATTGTTTGCGTGGTTAAAAATGTGTTATCAAAGGAATTTGGGGTGTGTATAGACTTGAAAGTTATTTTTAAAATGAATGCAGTTGTATTTATTGTGGATTTTCATGCTTAAGTCCTCTAAATGTGTTTGAAGAAATGAGAAAGTTGTGTGATGGGTGTTTTAAAATGGATTTAATGTGTTTGTGAATTTTAAAGAGGGTTTTCTTATGAGATGTAGAGATTCTATATATGTGTATTTACATTGAATGAAAGTACATGAGAATGTGTTGATATATATGATGTGTATAATGTAAATTGAGCACAATTTCCATACAAGGTATTTTCTTTATGATGTGCAGGGGACATGGTGAGAGGGCAGGGGTGGTTTTCTGGGGGAGGGGGAAGGGGGAAAAGTGGTAGGGTGAAGGGGTAGGGGGTGTGTTGGGTTCTTTTGAAATACGTAGGGGGTGGGCAGGGGGGTGTGCAATGGGCAGGGGGGAAGTGAAGTGGGAAGGGGTGTGTTGGGGAAGGGGGCAGGGGGTGTTCAGGGGGCAGGGAGTGTGCAGGGGTAGGGGGTCTGCTCGGGGGTGGGCAGTGTGTAGGGGGTGTACTGGGGAAGGGGACAGGGGTGCTTCTTTTTTATGGAATGGGGGGACATAATATTTGTTTTATGTTTTGTGCCTCACTAGTATAATTGTTTATTTTAGGTTTTGTGCCTCATTAGTATAATTCCATTTAGCAACCCCATTATTTATTTCATTATTGTATTACTAACATAATATTTGTTTTATTATGTAGGTGAAATATTTTTCCTCAGTTTGAATGCTTTGTTTGGAAACCGCCACCATGGACGACAATTTTTTAGAGCGGATGGATGCAAAAAGGATGGAACATCATTGTTTTTTTACTGTTTGTTGGATAAATGTAATTGTAACCAAATTAAACATTGTTTGAAATTTATATAGAAGTGTGTTGTTTTGTATTCATTATTTCAAGTAAATGTATATATCATTTTTTGTTCTTCTGTGCTTTGTGTGTGGGTGTTGTGTGTGCTGTGTGCAAGTTTTGTTTGGACTATGTGCAGGTGTTGTAATGTGTGCAGGTGCTGGGTAGGTTCTGTGCAAGTTCTGGTTTTGGATAGGATCTTTGGCCTTTATCAGCGCTAGTTAAACACTGATAAATGGATAATATATCAGCGCTGATAAAGGTAGTTTTTATTAGCGCTCACAATAGTGCTGATATATTATACATTTATCAGCGCTGAAAATAGTGCTGATAAATATTACCTTTATCAGCGCTTGCTTAGCGCTGATAAAGGGGACCCCCCTTTATCTTCACTGAGATTAACAACGCTTTTTTAGCGCTGTTAAAGGCCGTTTTTAGCACTATTATAATCCATATTTGTAGTAGTGTTATTGGGAAACAAAATCCTATTGATATGTTTACAAAGGTGATATTCCAACAAAGTATCAGGAAACATTATGCATCATCAGGACTCATATTATCAAATAGATTGGAGAGAACTTAATTCATAAAATAGAGGAATGGATTAGGTTAATTTAAGAAGAATAATAAGTTTTAAATCCTAAATAAATTTCCAAGTGGGTGATTTTTTGGGTTTGAAGAAGTTTCTTTAGGTTTATTGGATGGAGATTTTTTTGTATGGAGATGATTGGATAATGATCATTAGATAGACCTAATAAAATTTTCCTACTATGAAATTTTAGATCTTTTGGTTAGAAGGTTTTTTCATTATAAAAAACTTCCATTAGTTAGTTTGCATCAATCAAAGCCGAGCAGATGCAATGTTATTAGACAAAGCTCTCACAGTTGATGTTCATTAGGATTGGAAACTCTTTTACATTGTTTGTTTCTTGATGAACAACTGTTGATGGTTGAGAAAAATTTAAAAAGTGTATTAGTGGTTTCTTAAGTCAATGGAAGTTTGACCATGATACTTAAAGGTCTATGTAACTTGTTGACTAGACATAGACCTATATAAAGATATGTGGTGGCCTAGATTTGAAAAGAAAACTGAGTGTATGCAAAGTGGGTATTTTAAACTTACTTTTTTGAGACCCAAGAGTATAGAGGAAGTGAGAGAGAGTTTTTTTACTTATTTACATCTCCCATAATGAAATATGTTTGTAGTGTTCTCCCATGTATGTACGACTTTTTCCGAACCACATAAATCTTTTTTTGTCCATCTATTCTGCTCTTTATGTGTGAAATGCGATCTAGGAGTTTTATATTAGTGATTATATTTCTTATTATCCTATTTAAACTATAAATTACTTAGAGGAGGACATTATCAGAGAAAATATCCATCCAATAACATTGTGAATATTTTTTCTAAATAGGATGAATTGATCTGATGGATGTCTTCATTCGGTGAACATTGTCTCACCAAGTCCATCCATTGGATCAAACGAAAAGAGTTAGTGTTTATTTTTAGGGGTGGTTTTATTACCCCCTCCTTATGATCGCATGGTTTTTATGGTCCATAGTCAAATATAGTTTCTATTTTACTTCTAACATAGCATAGTGGATGAACAGGGTCATCTCTCAAGGATTATGTTTTGGGACTCTCACTATCCTAGAACACATGTATCTTTCCTATTGTTTTTATTATTATTTTTAAAACATATAGAAATAATGTTTGATTGTTGGGTTTCTGATTCAATGAATTATAAAATAGAATAAAATAGAAACAATAAAGTTAGGAAGAAATGTAGGCATTCCTAGAGTGATTTTCAGCAGGTTGGATCATCATTTATAATTATTCTAAATCATCTAATTCAATGAGCAGGTTCAATATAATTTACCTTCTCACCCTAATTTTTTTTTCTTTAGTTTGAAACCTCAAATATTATCAAGGGATCCCCTAAAAAGTATGAAAATTTCATGTGTTTTTGAAGGTGAATGGAAAAGTATACTCCTCAATCAAGTGAATGGACTTGCTCACTCATCTGGAAGTAATTGTGTACAATTATCTTATTCAAATCACATGACTCCACAAGTATGAAGTGTGATCCTAATAGAGGGAAACATTGAATCACAAAGATTAGAGGTTCACAACAACATTAATGGAATGCAGAGCAATGATTACCTCCTCCAAACTCTACTTCCACTGTTTCACCATAATCTAAAGAAAATAGATTAAGAAATTGAAGAATAGAAATTCACACATGCCATTGTGATTCCCCTCAGGCCACTCAAAATTGGTTAGTTCTATATAATCATGGAATTAAAATTAAGGGTAAATCACAGAGATGAGAAAGAATAATAAAATATGGAGAATATAATAGCATGATGAGAAGAACATAATTGAAATTGTATTGAAAATGAAAAGAAAGAAAGTAATTAAAGAGTGACACTACAATCCAAAGATGCTGAATATCTTCTATGATGTGAGGGTGATGAATATTTATACATGAATTTCTTATCGATCCCCACATCCAATGTCTAAGAAAGCCTCTCGGATGGATTCCACATGTCATGGTGGAGGGTCGTGATCCGCTTCACTTGATTCATCTAACTAAAATATTATTTTTCCATGATTGCATGCGTACACCTTTGAGATTATTCAGAGTTGAATTGCTTTACTAGATCAGAAATCCAATGAAAAATGAGTGCTTACCAATGATTATGGAAGGAGATGTACATGCCGGAAAGTAGGTACAATCATCTAGGATTGAGATGGTTTTCAAAATTGGGCTTGGTCCTGGATGTCAGTGTAATTTGGGATTTATGCCTTCAAACCTACAAATAGAAAAACCACACCAATAAAGAATATATATATATATATACATTGATATTAATATATATAATTATTATATATATATATATATATTCTATTTTTATTATTTTTTTATCCTTTTCTTTCTATTTATTTTATTATTTTTCTCTTTCTTTTTATTCTCTAGTAAGATTCACATACTCAGCTCACAGGTGTGGTGTCTTCTTCTTCTTGGAACTCAACTGGGGGATCGCAATGGAAGGGAATAGCATATAATCTTTGGAACTTCTTTAGATCTGGATGTGGTTGCTACAAGGTGGTATTCTTCTTGGAGCTTGGCGATGCGACTCCATGCAGTGGCATCAATGGTGGCCATATCTAAACATCGCAATGACAGGTGTCTTGGTCAATTGATGGCGAAGCTCATTGATTTATCCACACATGGTGCCACTAAGAATCTACTGGAATGAGGAGCATAATGGTGGTCAAATATTCTCCTTCCCTCATATCTATAGGAAATTTGAGTTTCTTCAAGGGTGCCACTGGACTTCGTGGTGGACTTAAATCCAGCATGTCACAACTTCATCCTTCTCCAACCAGCGGTGAATTGTTTGAATCTTCTTCCCGATGGATCAGTTTCCATCACGAAAGTGGAAATATTGTATCTCCAGCTGGTGATGCGACAATTTTATAGGGAGAGGTGCAAGGTCAGGATAACTCACGGTAGGTTCACATCCAAGCATGTGTGTAGAGTGGGCTAATTTTTTAAAATGGGTTTTTTAATTTTTTTTTCAAAACAGGATAGGGTTCCAACTATTTTTAAAAATGGCCAAGATGCATGAAGGAGGTTCACACATACTACAATTTTTTTTTTTTTTTTTTTTTTGTATTTGTATTTTTTTTGTTTTGTTTATATATATATAAATAAAATAAAAAAATTCAGTAGAATTTATCTGTTATTTAATATCCAGCAGTACTTCCATTAAAAAAGTCTAGATTCTGACAGAAACCCTCACATAGGGCTCTCTTTTATAAGAGAACTTGTCCTGTAAATCATTCTGCATTTCTGATGTGGGATTTAGGTTCTCCATTTCCAGCACAGAACATTCTGTATTTCCGATGTGAGATTATGTTTCTAGTACATGACTTTGAAAGACTATAAAATAAAAACTACAAGACCAATATAAATGAAACTTAAAACACCGTTTAAACATATAATAAATAGTTAAAAAGAAAAATAATTTCATAAAAAATGTTGATGAATAATAATTTATAAGTTTTCAAAACCACCAAATTGAAACTTAAAAATGTTTCAAGTACACGTCTTTGAAAGATTATAAAATACAAACTATAAGACCAATATGAATGAAACTTAAAATATGGATTAAACATATAAGAAATAGTTGAAAATAAAAATAATTTTGTAAAAAATGTTGATGAATAATAATTTATAAGATTTCAAAACCAAAAATAATTATTAATTATTAATTATATATTAATTAATTAGTTAATTAGAAATATAATTATTAATTATAATTATTAATATAATTACTAATTATAATTAGTAATTATTAAATATATAATAATTAATTAGTTATTTAGTAATATAATTATTAATTATAATTATTCATTATAATTTTCAACTTTCAACTTTTAATTATTAATTATATAATAATTAATTAGTTGATTAGTAATATAATTATTAATTATATAATAAATAATTAGTTAATTAGTAATATAATTATTAATCATAATTAGTAATTATTAATTATATAATAATTAATTAGTTAATTACCAATATAATTATTAATTATTAAAAATTACTTATATAATAATTAATTAGTTAATTAGTAATATAATTATTAATTAGTTAATTAGTAATAGAATTAATAATTATAATTAAAAATTATATTACTAATTAACTAATTAATTATTATATAATTAATAATTATATTACCAATTAACTAATTAATCATTATATAATTAAATATTAATAATTAATAAATAATAATTATAATAAATAATTTTAATTACTTATTATATTACTAATTTACTAATTAAATAATGAATTATTATATAATTAATAATTATACAACTAATTAAATATTTATTACTATATAATTAATAATTATATTACTTATTAACAAATTAATTATTATATAATTAATAATTATATTACAAATTAACTAATTAATTATTATATAATTAATAATTATATTACTAGTTAACTAATTAATTATTATATAATTAATAAATATATTACTAATTAATTATTATAAAGTTAACAATTATATTACTAATTAATTATTATATAATTGATAATTATATTACTAATTTATTATTATATAATTAATAATGATATTACTAATTAACTAATAATTATATAATTAATAATTATACTACTATTTAACTAATTAATTATTAACTATTTCTTATATGTTTAATCCACGTTTTAATTTTCATTTATATTGGTCTTATAGTTTTTATTTTATAGGCTTTCAAATCCATGTACTTGAAACGTTTTTAAGTTCCAATTTGGGGGTTTTAAAAAGCTTATAAATTATTTTTCATCAACATTTTTTACGAAATTAATTTTATTTTCAACTATTTCTTATATGTTTAATCCATATTTTACATTTCAATCATATTGGTCTTATAGTTTGTATTTTATAGTCTTTCAAAGACACATACTTGAAACATTTTAAAGTTTCAAGTTAGTTATTTTTAAAGCTTATAAATTATTATTCATCAACATTTTTTACGAAATTATTTTTATTTTATACTATTTCTTACATGTTTAATCCATGTTTTAAGTTTTATTTATATTGGACTCATAGTTTGTATTTTATAGTCTTTTAAAGACACATACTTGAAATAGAATCCCACATCGGAAATGCAGAATGTTCTATGCAGGAAAAGGAGAACCTGAATCCCACATCAGAAATGAAGAATGATTTCCAGGGCTTTCCCTCTTATAAAAGGGAGCTCTGGGTTATAGTTTCTGTCAGAATCCAGACTGCTGTAATGACAGTATTGCTAGATATTAAATAGTAGATAAATTCTGCTGAAATATTTTGTTACATATATATATAAAAAAACAAAACAAAACAAAAAATAAAAAAAAATAAAAAGTTAAAAAAAATAGTATAAAAAAAATTAAAAAATTAAAAGTTTCTGTATGATACGCGAACCACGTTCACACATCCTTAAACAACTTCACAAAGGATGAGTGAATGGGGTTCATGCATCTTTCAACATTCCAATGATGTGTGAACCTCATTTACGCATCTTCCTGGGATTGGGGATGCATGATCGGGGTTCACGCATCTCCATAACCATTTTTAAAAATAGTTGGAACTCTATCCCGTTTTGAAAAAAAATCAAAAACCCATTTTAAAAAATTAGCCATGTAGGTTGAGAGGAGGTGATCACAGTAGGCATACCTACCATGGGAGGATAGTACATGGTCAGTTGTTGAGGTTTATTCTCATCTTAGGTTCTCTAGGTGAGTGCTCACAGTCATTTGGTAGTGACCATGAGTAGGCATGCATGGTCAGTTATGTGACCCTAGTTCCACGATCACTTTAATAAATTCATATTGCCACAAATTCTGACATTTTCAAATTTTTCTTAATATATAAAATAATAAAAAATTCACATTTCTTAGTGCATCATTTTTATCCAAATTATTTAATTTCAAACAATTATAAAATAATTAAAATCGTAATTGCAACATTCGAACAAAGAATTACAGAAATTTGAGATTCATTCAAATCAACCAATTAATAATCTATTTTTTCAAAACAAAATCAATTTTTACAATTTAAAAACACATTCACTTAATTTCAAAATCTATATTTCATTTAAATAAATAAATTTATTAAACAAATTAAACTCAAAAAAAATCCATTGTATCATTTAAAATATGGATTGATACTAATAATTAAATTATATATCGAATATTTACAATTTCAAAGTCAAATTTTTAAAAATAAATATATGGATTCAATATTAACTTCAAAAATAAATATATCTATAAAAACCATTTATTGATCCAATTACATAATAAATCAAAAATCCCCCAATTTATTAAAAATGAACATTTTTCGCGGGAATTGAATTAAAATAGGGATATTTTCAATGAATAAAAGAAAAAAAATGTTCAAAATTTCAACTCATATATCTCCCCCACACTTGAACTATTGAAATATTGAATAATATTATCAATGAATTAAATTTATTCAAATATAAAAAAAGAAATAAATCCTACCTATATTTTAATTAATAAACCATAAAAGTAAAAAATCATAGATTTATCCAATGTTTGAAATATCATGCCTTATTTTTGAATCAAACCACTATTTCAGTTCTATCCAATCAAAGTTTTAGTTCAAGAGTGGATTGAATGTGATTTAAGTGTAATCAATGTTTTAACAAAAATAATTTCTATTTCCCCCTCTTTCATAAGTTTCCTCAAACCAAATTTTAATTTTACACTTTATTGATACAACTCAAATGAATGTATTATAATTCAATTTCCTGTTTTCTGAGTTTAATATTCCCTCACCTAAATGAAATTATTTTTTACATGGCCTTTATTTGAATTTTCCTAGCCATAATTTTGTGGAAAGAACTATTCATAACACTTATTGAGATTGAAAATGGTTTTATTTGACTATAGATATGAACCCAGTTCCCTTATTTCAAAGACTTACCATGGGATCCCAATTTCCTATTTTAATCTATGTTCAAAGGACTTATATCAATTTCATTTGATTTGGCTCCCTAAGGTTCTCTTTATCACACAAGTTAAATTACCTCATACTATGTTCAAAACTCTTATGAACTCAAGTTATAAAATTAGTTCCACAAAAATCTTTTTATTCACACTACGTTTCCTAGTTCTAAGACTAAAATTCCATGAAAACAACATTGTTTCCACTTAGAAATCATTTAAATTTCACAATTTCAGAACTATTTAATTATTCTAAATCTAGTATGATATTTTTAAACAAGTCAATTAAACAATCAAGTTTAAGAAAATTTTGAAAAATAAAATGAGAAATTTTACAAAAGTTATGTAAAGTATTTTTAAAAAATATTTTTTTGTTTGTTTATATATATATATATATATGTTTTTAACATTATATTTTTTGTTTTCTTTTGTTTTATTAATTTGAGAACCTAAAAAACTGTGTACAGGTTGGTAAAATATAATTGAAATTTTGTTTTATTTTTTATTTTTTATTTATGTATATATTTTCTAAAAACTTGTAGAAAATATAAAATAGGTTTTTTTTTATTTTCAAATTTTTAAACATTAAATAAAAATCATTCTAAAAGTACTATTATAGGTTGAAATTGCCTCCCCCACAATTATTCATAACTGACCATTTAAGTTATAAAAAAATTTAGAAAAATTACAGTAATTAAAATAATGATAAAGGATAGGTATAATCTAGTATTTATTGTCCAGTAGGTTTGAGGTAAGCTCTCCCATGGTATGTTGTAGACAACCTTGAATTATTCTACTAGTTTTCTATCCACTTAGGGAAACCTGTAGAAAGAAATTAAAAACATTATACACATTTTATTAAAATGAAAATGGAAAAAGAGGGGGGTAAAGAGTTTTGGGTTGTTCCCTCCCAAGAGGGACTATACTTAGAATGTCTACAACTAGATAGTCTGGTTGTCATCCCTAATCCATAAGGGATGTAATTTTTATAATTGGAATTCCACATTTTGTTTCTTCTATATCTATAAATATTCACTTATTGGATGTCCCATTGAAAACATCTCTATATACCCCCTCAATAGTGTAGTGTATCACATAAAGTGTGTGTGTGTGTGTGGGGGGGGGGGTGACAGGATGATGTATTGAGACTCCTCAGGTTATACCACACTAGTTGTGGCTTCTTCTTTACCCAGTGGATTGTCCACTTGTGTTCCTTCATAGTATTAAAACAAGGGGAAGTCAGTAGGTAAATCAAATTGAAAAAAATTATAACGTGGTGATTTTAAGTCAAGATACCCCCTTCACATGAATTATCTTTTAATAATATTTCTTCTTGAGATACCACTGATTATTCTTATTATACTATTGTACCTCCCTATGGTTTATTTTCATGGAAATATTGATGAATTAACTAAATCTATATAGGTCTAGGTAAATATTCAGTAGTTACTTCTCTTATGACATATTCTTTAAATTCTTCAAAAGTGGATATTCAAGAAGTATTTCAAAGTAATATTCATCCAAATCCTCTTGTTCATCATCCTAGGAAGTCTCATCCTTAATTTCTAGTATCTTTAGTTTCTACTCTACTATTTCCAACTCTAATTTTTATTCAATGGGAGGTGCAATAGGTTATTCATCTTTTTCATCCAGGGTTAGAAAAAATGATATAGGTTCTGTAATATGAAAATTAGGGTGATAAAGTTGCATATTTTTTTTTTGAAAAATCAAAAGAGTTTAAGGATGGATTCAATCCCTCATATGACCTAGGTTTAAACTCCTATTGCTCACACAAAACCCTTGGAATGTTATTTTTAATGCCTGAAACTTGTGGTTCTTCAATTTTTTCCTCAAAGAAGTATCCATCACATCCTTCTTCTTCATCATCTAGGATGTCCATCAACGGTACTGAGTTTATAAAATTATATTTAGGGATATTAGTAGATAATTTAGATTATATAAATTCAAATGAAATGAGTTTAGATTAGTGGTATCTCCCTCTTTAATTTTATCTTATAATTCATCCTCCAGGTACATTGTATCTTTGAAGTTGTCTTGTGTGGATGAGGTAGTAGTGGGAATACAATATTTTATTCAAATGTGTGCTCATCCACTTCTTCATTTTCAGCATCCTCTATGCCATACAACAATTCTTCTGATTCTGTGAATTCATTAACAATAATAGGGGGATTAGAAGACAATTGGTTTCCAATAAAATCAAAAAAAGAAAAGTTCGAAGTGTTTCAACTTTGTGTTTCTTGGAACGATACATCACCTATGGGAAGATGAGAAAAAGGGTAAAAAGTGTAAGGTCCTATGATTCTAAAAAATATCTATCCTATTTAATATCTTTTTGGGAAAAGTACAAGGGCTCTAATTATTCAATTTATTGTTTCTTACTTTATTCCAAAATCTCTTGGAAGATAATGGATTTGCAGTTGACATTCTACTCAATTTATTAATCATTTATCTATGTTCCTCCAATTATTGGTTCTATTTCACTTAAAAATACTTCAGCATAGATGATTAGATCTGAATTTCCTCCTGTGTGATCTCTTATTTAGTTTGATAGTGTGGGGGAATTTATTATTGATGGTTTTTGGGTCCATTCAAATAGTATCTTCTGTCCTCCCTTCTATTGGTGTATACAAGAGGTTACTATTAGTGTTTCTAATGAAAGTAAATCTCATTGGATTCCTGTGGGAATGTTTACTAGGAATATAGATGAAGATCCACTAAATAATGGTCTCATTTTTATGTTTACCCTAGATTAGAGAGGAAAAATAAAGAAGAAAAAAAGAAAAAAAGAAACACTTAATTATAGTTGTGTTTAAATAGTGAAAACTCGACCATTCTCCCCAGCAACGATGCCAAGTTAATCACATGGTTGTCACGAGCCATGGTAAAAGATAATTTATATTTTAATTTTAATCAAACCTAGTGTATTATTAGGGTCATATTTTAAGAATAAGGGTATGGGAGTCTCATTATCGTAGAACTTAGGTATTTTTGTCGTTTTTTTTCTTATTTTTTTTAAAATATCCAGATATGATGTTTGATTATTGGGTTTTTGATTCAATGAATTATAAAACATAATGTATAAAACATAGAGAAGTTAAGAATAAATTTTTGTGGTCCTATATTGGATTCCAGTGGGTTGAATCATCATTTACAATTTTTCTAAATCATCTAATCCAATGAATAAGTTCAATATCATTTAACTTCTCACCCCCAATATTTTCCTTTAGTATAAAACCTAAAATCTACTCAAGGGATCACCTAAAACAAACTTAGAATCTCACGTGTTTTCCAAGGTGAATGGGAAGTATAGTCCTTAATCGAGTGAATGAACTTACTCACTCATATGGAACCAATTGTGTACTATTCTCTCTTTCAAATCACATGACTCCACTGGCATGACATTTGATTTTAATAGAGGGAAACATTGAAGCATAACGAGTAGATGGGTTCAAAAATATTAATGGAATGTAGACTAATTATTTCCTCCTCCAGACTCTACTTCCACTATCACATCATAATCAAAATAAAATAGATTATGAAATTAAAGGATAGAAATTCACACACACCATTGTGATTACTCTTATACCACCCACAATGGGTTAGTTCTACATGATAATATAGATCAAAATCACTGGTACATCAAATAGATGACAAACATGAAGAAAATAGGGTGAAGTTAACAACATTATGAGAAGAATAGAATTGAAATTATATAGAAAATGAATATAAAGAAAGAAATTAAAGAGAAACACTACAATTGATAGATTACAAATATATTTTATGAGGAGAGGGTGAAAAATATTTATATGCGATGACCTTATTCATCCTCACATTTAGTTTATAAGAGAACCTATTAGATGAATACCATGTGTTACGATATAGGGGCATGATCTGTATCACTCAAGTCATCAAACTAAAAAAATTATTTTTTTATGATCATATGTGCACGCCTTTGAGATTATTTAAAGATGAATTGCTTTATTGGATCACAACTCCAATGAATAATGGGTGTTTCTCAATGATTCTAAAAGAACATGTATGTGCTGGCAAGTGGTTACAATCATCTAGGACTGAGATGGTTTTCAAAACTGGGCTTAGGCCTGGATTTCACGATAATTTGGGTTTCGTGCCTTCAAATATGCAAACAGAAAAACCATACCAATATAGAAATTATATATATGTATATATATAAAAATAAAAATATATATACTTATTATCATTATTATTATATATATATTTTTATATTTTATTTATTTATTACATTTTTATTATTATCATTTTATTTTTATTCTTTTTATTCGTTTTCCTTTTATTTATTTTTATTATCTATAAATATTTTGATGTTAGATTCATAAGTGGGGGGTATTCTTCTTCTTAGGGCTCAGAAGGGGGATCATGGTAGCAGGGAAGAGTAGATCGACTTCGATGATTCTTCAGATCTGGATGTGGCATCTTTGAGGTGGTCTTCTTCTTGGATCTCAATAGTGAAACTCCTTACAGTGGCACGAGTGGTGGATAGATCTAGACATCATAGTAGTAGTTAGCTAGGTTAGTTGAAGATAAAGCTCGGTGGTTCATCCATGTGTGGTGGTGCTTTTACTTGACTAGAATGAGGTGAGAGATGGTGGTCATATCTTCTCCTTCACTAAGATCTACAGGTGATTCAGGTTTATTTAAGGGCATCGACAGAATTTGTGGAAGCCTTCAATTGAGAAGGGTGTAGCTTTATCCTTCTCCAACTAACAATGACTCATTTGGATCTTTTTCATGGAGGATTGGTTTCCTTCGTGATGGTGGTAAGATCTTGGCTTCTGGAAATAGTGTGAAAGTTCAAAAGGGGGTAGTGTGAGTTCAGGAGAGCTCACAGTATTTTCTCATCCTAACGTGTATAGTAGGTTGAGAGTGGGTGCTCACGGTAGGAATGCCTACCATGGGAGAGTATTATAAGTCCAGTTATTGAGGTTCAGGCTCATGGTATGTTCTCCAGGTGAGTGCTCATGGTAGGCATGCACACCATGGGAGGGTATTATAAGGTCAATTGTTGAGGTTCATGCTCATGGCAGGTTCTCCAAGTGAGCGATCAAAGTTAGTTAGTAGTGACCATGAGTGGACGTGCATAGGAATTTAAGTGACATTGGTTCCATGGCCAGTTTAATAAATTTATCTTATAGTGACTTCTAACCTTTGCAGCTTTTTCTCAATTTGAAAAATAAAAAAAATTCATATTTTTCAGTATATAATTTTTGTCCCAATTATTTAATTTCAAAATAATGATAAAATAATTAAAATCATCCTTTCACCCTTCGAATAGAGTAAACAAAAATTTTCATATTCATTAAAATCAACCAATTAATTATTTAATTTTTCAAAAAAAAAAAAATAAATTTCCAAAATTTAAAAACACATTCATTTAATTTCAAAATTTATATTTCATTAAATTCAAAAAAATGATTAAAACAATTGAACAAAAAAAATACATTGAAGCATTTTAATTCAAGATTGATTCTAATAATTAAATTATAGATTAAATATTTATAATTTCAAATTAAAATTTTAAAAAATTAATATATGGATTCAATATTAACTTCAAAAATGGATATATTAGTAAAGACCATTAATTGATCCAATTAAATATTAAATCTACAATTCTACAAAGTATTAAAGATGAATGTTTTACCTAGGAATTAAATTAAAATAGGGATATTTTCAATGAATAATAGAGAAAAAATGTTCAAAATTTTATCTCACATCACCTTTCCAGCAAAAACCTCTCATTCTTCTTATTTTTCTTCTTTAGTGCTCACTACCACCAAAGTGAGTGATTTTGTTTTTCTTTATTTCACCATATAAAATAAAGTGTATTTGGGTTTCTTGATTTCTCTTTCATGAACCAGCCTGGATACCCTGGTACACTGATAACCGAACCGACTCTGACATAGCTAGAAGGATGTTCTTGATTCCCATAGGTTGGATAATAGCACCTAACATCATAAAATATAAAAGAGGGAATTGATTTTTCATAACACAAAAAAAGATAAAGATACATATCAGTATGCTCAAAACTCTAAAGGGAGGCAGTACTAGAAACCAAACAGGTATATTAAAAACCCAAAATAGTATATCATTAATGTACACAAAGTAGACAAGATAAACTTTAAATCCCAAAGGACACATAAATCTATGTCCAAAGGATCAAGAACTTCCTCCTACTCTGAGAGGAAATTTCCCTATTCTTGGACATGGCAGAAGTAAATCTAAAAATTCCCTTAGGTAAAGGTAGGGTGTGAGCTCAAAATCCTAGTAGGGTCTCATCAAGTGTTCCATAAAAATATTCCATAATAATAAACCAAATCATGCTATAAATTTTAATAAAACATGGCTTGGAAATAATCTTTCATATTTAAAACAAAACATGATTTCAATTCAATATGCTGGAAAAAATTTCAAACATGTCTTAAATAATTTTTTATATAAAATAGTTTATATAAATCAAATGGAATGAATAAAAGAGTTTCAAAATAAATGGAGTATTTATATCAAAATAATCACAACAAGAACCATAGTCATCTTCCCTATGGTATGATAGTTCTTGTTTATTGGATCCTTACACATCTCATATCAGTGATCGTGGATAATATGTATACACACATCCCTCAGGCTCATGCTAAATAGGATTCATCAACATCCCATTGGTGATAAGATCTACTGAACTAGGTTGTTGTTAGAGTTTTCATCACCAATCCATTGATAGGGAATCATCATCCAATTATGCTTATCCCAAATAACCCACTAACTACCTAGGCTCACATGTTCTCAATCAATCTATAAAAAAGGGGAAATCATCTCATTACAAATCAAACATCATTTATAATTCAACTTCCAAACTTTCAATTTTAGTATGCCAATGATGTTTAAAAACCAAAACATGATGTTTTTCATTTATTCATGACCTTTTAATATGAAACCAATCATAGGTTTTTATCAATTCAATTTAAGTCATTTTCTAAATGCAATTCTCAAACCATTTCATCAATTCCATGAATTTCAAAATATGCCCCAAATTCCAATTCCATTGGAATTGGTATTTTTTCCAAAATACATTCCATTTTTAATTCCAATTCCAAATCATATAAAATTTTGTTTTCATAAATCAATTGAAATAAATTTCAATCAATTCAACCAAATTAAGTATTTAATTACATGGGAAATCTCAAATGGGACCACCTACCTTTATCACATAGATCACAACATGAAACACCCTCAATGGGATTTTCTAATAAAGAATGAGGGAAATATAGATCTAGAAACACAACCTATAATCAAGATTAAATAACAAAAAGTTTATATCCATGAATACCAAAATGATTTATCAAACTCCAAGAGGAAATAAAGAGAGAATGAAAGATATTAGAAGAACACTTATTCGAAGAGATGCACTACAACCAACATGATGATCAATTGAGTAACGAATGATCCGAAGGGATTGGAGAACTCCAAAATCACGTAGGGATGGATATAGGTCAAGAGGGAAATGATATAAGTTAAAATAAAAGTAAATCAGGCAAGCTTCTTGGTTTAAAATTCTCAGTTGGGGGAATATATGATGTGTATTCCTTTCATGTAATGTAATATTGGGAAGTGAAATGACACAAAAAATGATTAACCTTTTTCTTAAAAACATGATTTAACCATTCCAAATTATGAACCAAATTTATGACCTCTTACTTGAGGAAATTACATGATGTGTAATCACATTACATGATTTGTAAATTCCAAACAGACAATGCTTCACCCAATTCCTTTCAAAAAACCACAAATGAAAAGAAAGGAATCCAAAACAAAGGAAAAATCATACCTTAGAAGGTAAAAAGGTGTCACAACTTCCCCACCATAAAAACTTTTTATCCCTATAAATCCTATCATGAATATTCCATATCAAAAATGTGAGTCCATTTCTCTCTCATAAGTTCCTAATGCTCCCACATATCATGTGAATCAGAACCATGCTACCAAAGCACACAAACCAAAGGTATCATCCTCCCATAAAGTATCTTTGTCTCAAAATCAACTATCCTAACTGGATGCTTAGTCATAGATAAATCAGGCTCAACATCAAGATCATCCCAACTCAATTCATGAGATGGGTTATAAAGATATCTCTAAATCTATTATATATATAATATGTTATGTATTGAAACCAACTGTAGAAGAAATGATAAACGATAATCCATTTTACCCAGCCATTACACAACCTCAAAAGGTCTCATAAAATTTGGAGTGATATTTTCTTACCTACCAAGCCATCGATGACCTAAATGAGGTGAAACATTCAATAACACCTACTCAACAATAAATAACTCCAACGATATATGATGAAAATCATCATAAGATTTATATAGGATTTTTTCCATAAAACTTATTTGAAGAATCAACTGAATCTTTACTCTCATATCTTGGACCAAACTCAGTCCAACCAAGGAAGTTTCTCTAATCTCTGAACAGCACAATGGATATTTTCACAGACTACTATATAAGGCCTCAAAAGGAGCCATTCTGACCATGAACTGGTAAATATTATTATAATAAAACTCAACCAATCCCAAATGGTCATCCCAAGATCCAATAAAATCAAGGATGCATGCATGAACCATATCATCAAGAATCTGTATAACTCTCTCCATCTATAAATCCATCTAAAAATGATATTTTGTACTCAAACAAACCTGAGATTCCAGTGACTCCTAATGGACTCTCCAAAAGTGAGAAGTAAAATGAGGATCTCTATCATAGACTATAACAGATGGAACATTGTGAAAATGAACAATATTTCCCACATAGAGATTTCCCAGCTCCTCAATTTTGGCTATATCATGAATGGGTATAAAGTGAACTGATTTGGTTAGTCTTTTGATCACAAACCATATCACATTATTCTTTATCTGGTTACGTAGAAACCTAACCATAAATTCCATATAAATTTCATCCCACTTATAAGTTGGAATTGGAAGTGGATGAAGAAAAATGGAAGGTCTCTAGTGCACAACCTTAACCTATTGGAAAGTATAACAACAAGAGAAAAAATAAAAAATGTCCTATCTCATGCCTAAACACCATAATTTATGCCTCATATCATAAAACAACTTTGTGGTTTCTGGGTGCACAACCCATTTAGAATTATGAAAACCACCATCACATCTTTCATCATAGATAATGACACAAAAAATGATTTTGAAAAGATAGAATACCCTCCATGGAGAACGACCACTCAACAATAGTCTCCCCAACATAAAGAGAGCCACTAAGTCCACAAAACTCACCATTAAGCTACTGTTCTTCATGAAACTAGTAGAAAAATACCCTATACCAACAGTTTGAAACCGTTGGTATAGGCCTCTAAATCGTTGGTATATCCTATACCAACTGTTTGGAGAACCGTGGCCAAGTAAGCCATGGGGATAGCTCTATACCAATGGTTTTTTCAAAACCTTTGGTATAGACCTATACCAATGGTTTTCAAAACCGTTGGTATAAGTAATATGAAAAATATATACCAACGGTTCCATAAAACCGTTGGTATATGTATTTCAAAAAAGAAGCATTCAGTTGGTTTTGATCCCAGTACTTGTAGTTTATGATTGAATGACCTAACCACTAACCTAAATTGACTTTTGTGAACATAATTTCATAAATATATATATATTTATTATCATAAATATTTTAAATTTTTATTTATTTAATGTTCTCTGTAAGAAGATTCCATAAAAAATACATGTAACTATACCAACAGTTTTGAGAACTGTTGGTATAGATTCTTTGATTTTGGGACCTATACCAACAGTTTTGGACAAACCGTTGGTATAGGGGGGACCTATACCAAGGGTTTGGGGAAAACCGTTGGTATAGGGTCTCTATTATGGACCTATACCAACGGTTTGCCCAAAACCGTTGGTATATGTCCATATAAGTGACCTATACCAACAACTTTCCCCAAACTGTTAGTATAGGTCCCCCTATACCAACGGTTTGTCCAAAACAATTGGTATATGTCCAAATTAGTGTCCTATACCAATGGTTTTGTCCAAACCGTTGGTATAGGTCCATACCAAAACCATTGTTATAGATCCATACCAAAACCATTGGCATAGATATTATTTCCAGTAGTGTGAATCATCTCAATAAGAGTAGAGGTCAACTGAAAACTATCCAATAAAACCTTGACCCTTATTTCCCCAAAATTATATATGAAACTGTTAAAAAAGATCCATGAAGTTACACTCTTTCTATGATTCATTCAAGTCCCAAGTCATGAGTTTCCTTCTCAAGGAATCTACAATGACATTCCCTTTCCATGGGTATTGGCAATGTCAAAATAAAATGATTAAGGGTACTCTACCCAACACCTCTGGCAGAGATTCAAATATTTTTTAGAGAATACATAACTCAAAATATTGTGTTTGGAATACATGGTAAACCTTTCTCTGAAAAGGTAATGATTCCAACTATTAAGAACATGAATCACCACTACAAGTTCAAGGTCATGGGATGGATAATTATTCTTGTGTGGCCTAAGATTCCAAAATCCATAGGCTACCACATGATCACCCTACACAAGAAAAATTCCCAAACCCAAATTGAATGCATCATATAAGACCACATAGCCCTTCCCATACTCTAGTAGAGTAAACACTGAAATTAAAGTAAAAATACATTTCAGATCAATGAAATAACTATGACATTTCTCATTCCAAGAAAACTTAACTCCTTTCTAAGTGAGAGCGGTCATCGGAGGAGATAAATTTGATAAATCATTTATGAACCAGTGATAATACCCTACTAAACCCATGAAGATTTGAATATCAAAAACATTTCATGGATTCTCCCATGTCATAACATCTTTCACCTTCTTAGGATGAATCGAGATACCATGTTTTGACAAAAAATGTCCCAATAAATTCATTTCTTGAATCCATAAATCACATTTTGATAGCTTGTCATAAATTTAGTGATTTCTCAACAATTCCAAAACTAATCTTAGATGAAACATGTTATCATACTTAGACTTAGAGTAAACCGGAATTTCATCCACAAATACTACCATGAATGTATCAATATAATCATGGAAGATCCTATTCATCCAAGATATAAAGACTACATGAGAATTGGTTAGACCTAATGGTATGACAAGGTAATAATAATGGCCATACTTACTCTAAAAAGAAGTTTTATGAATTTCATATTATTTTATCCTCAACTAGTGATAACCATATCAAATATAAAACTTTGAAAACCCCTTCTTCCCCTTCAATTGGTCAAATAGATCATCAATCTATGGAAACAAATACTTTTTCTTTACAGTAACTCGGTTGAGTTTCCAGTAATCAATACATAGGTGAAGTGTTCCATAAGATTTCTTAGCAAAGAGAATAGACGCCATCCAAGGTGAAACACTTGGGCATATAAATCCTTTCTTTAAAATATTGTCTAACTAATTATTCAACTGTTAAATTTCAGTTGGTTCCATGCAGTAAGAAGTAATAGATACCAGTTGAGTACCAGTCACTAAGTCAATAGAGAACTCTACCTCTCTTACTAGTGAAAAACTAGAGAAACCAGAAGAAAAAATATCAAGAAACTCGATGAAAACTGGGGGGATATCAAAACTCAAATATTCCTACTCTATATCAAAAGAAAACACTGTTATTACTTTCCATAACTTGGGATAAAAGTTCTAGATCTACTCGAACTTGAGTCCCGTTATCCATAAAAGATACGACACAACCCATTAGGAAAATTAAAGGATAGCATTTAGAGATAACATTAATTTTGAACCTTATTAGAAATAATCCAATCCATTCCAAATGTTACATCAAGAGGTTTCATATCAAGAACCAAAAAACCCCAAGTAAGATCAATATCTAACAATGATAAAATAAAAGTAGGAAAATAGAGACTATGATCTCTCTCTATTCTTAGGGGTGTAGTATTATCCATTACATAAGACAAAAGATCCATAGGAAGATTTAGAAGGTTTATATAAATGAATGAGATGTACCTGTATAAAATAAATCAATCACTAAAGATGAAGGTAAAATGATGTACCCCTCACAGTCGTTGGAACTGTATCGGCTTCCTCTGGATACTCGTCCTCTATGCGAAGAAGCTTTATTCTCGTTGCCTATGGCTAGAAACCCTTTAATCTTGAAGCATTTTATTATAACGTAATACTCTTTTGTGATGATGATCCAATTCCATTAAATGGAGTAGAGAAGATACAACATAACTTCTGCAAGTGTCCTGAATGTCCACAAGAGATGAAAATATTGAGTGCCTCAGTGAAAACCTATTTAAAATACCAAAGATTACCACACTAGAAGCAAGTCAAAGGGCCTCTTCCCAGAAGTAAAGGATCTCTAGAAGAACCCTACCATCAAGATCCACAATGAGAATCATCACACTTTATCTTTCCCTTGAGGTAACTCACAGATTTACCACTGAGATAAAAAGGAACTCCCATCAACCCTAATTTACTATCTAGGTCAAGCTCATCCATACATGTCATATCTAAGACATCAACATAAGAGGAATAATTTATAAATAAAATTTGAGAATGGATATCATATTGAAGTCCCATATTGAACCATTTAGTCTTCATCTTCTTATTCGATACAATCTCAGGTGAAAACTGTACAAGCTTGAATAAGTGGGTTGCATATTCTTTCATGGTCCTATTATCATGTTTGAGTTTGAAAAAAATTTATATCCTTAGCCAAAAACATAAAATTTGGATAGAAATAGTTAGTGAAATGAAATTTAAATCCCTTCTACTCTAAACCATTATGCTTATTCTCTTTCACCATTGTATCCCACCATCTCCTTCTAGGTTCCTCAAACTTAAAGTTAAAACACTTTAAATTAATATATTTGGGAGTTTCTAGAAAATAAAAGAGAATAACTATATTTATCAGTAAATACTTATCCTCTTGAGGATCATTCGATCCATGGAATACTGGTGCCTTCTGGTGAAGGAACTACTAAGCATGATTCCAAGATTCATCCCTATGAGGTTCTACAACTGGAGCCTGAATTAGACTGGGTGTAGGTGCCTATCCTAGAGATTATACAACATGCACAACAATATCAATAAGATTCTGGTCCATGGTAGGGTTCAATCACTATTCTTCATCAGAAGCTTCCTACCGAATCCTATTCACACATCTTCTTGGAGGCATGATACCACACAACATCATTAAACAACATTTAAGGTGTTTGAATATTTTTCAGATCAATAACTCAAACAAGAGAAATGGGGAAATTAATACCATCAGATAGATATCAAGATTTGGATTTCAACCTATCCAAATCAAAAGTAGGGAAAAGACTTGAATTATTCCTTAAGATTCTATTCCCATACCACCCATGGTAACTTAGGGATCACTACAATGAGAGATGGTGAGAAAATCATTCGTAAATAACTCTTATGTCCTGAAAAGATCTCTCAACTATATACTGACATCAAGGAAAGATGATAAACCTACACCTCTAATACAACTTTTTTATGAACCGACCTGAATAACCTGGTACCCTGATAACCGAGCCAATTATGAAATGTCCCGAAGGGATTTCCTACTCCCCATGGGTTAGTGATCAGAACCTAACATCATACAATATAAAATATGGAATAGTTTCCACACAACATAGAGGAAGGTAAATATACATATCAGTATGCTCAAAATTCCAAAGGGAGATAGTACCAGAAACCAAACAGGTATATCAAAAACCCAAAACAATACATCATTAAAGTACTCAAAGTAGATAATATAAACTTGATGTCCCAAAGGAAACAATACTTCAAGCCCAAAGAATCAAGAATATCCATATCCTTCAAGAGGTTCTTTACCTTCGCTCGAACCTATAAGAAGAAAATCTATAAATTTCTAATGGAAAAAGTAGATTGTGATCTCAAAATCCCATTAGGGTCTCACTGAGTGTTCCATAAAAAGATTCCATAATAATAAACCAAATCATGATTTCAATTTTAATAAAATAGGGCATGAAAATAATCTTTCATATTTAAAAAACCATGATTTCATTTCAATATGATTGAAAACATTTCAAACATGGTATAACTAAACATTTTATATAAAACAATTTATATAAATGAACTGGAATGAATTAAATATCTTCATAATCAATGGAATATATATATCAAAATAATCACAACAACCACCATAGTCATATTACCTATGGAATGCTAGTTCTAAATTATAGGATCCTCACACATATCATATTATTGATTGCGAATAATATGTGAACACAGGTCCCTTAGGCTTAGGCCTAATAGGACCATCAACATCTCATCGAGGATAAGATCTGCTGAACTAGGTTTTTGTTTGAGTTTTCATCATCAATAAATTTATAGGGAATCATCATCCTAGTGTTATTGTCCCAAATAACCCAATAACTACCTAGGATTGTAGGTTCTCAATCAATCAATAGAAAAAGGGAAAATCATCTCATTTCAAATCAGACATCACTTACAATTCAATTTCAAAGATTTCAATTTCAATATTCCAATTCAATTTAAAAACTAAAACATGGGTTTTTCATCAATTAAACATTTTTAATACAAAACCAATCATAGTTTTTTATCAATTAAATTTAATCCATTTTATAAAATCAATTCTCAAACCATTTAATCAATTCCATCAATTTCAAAATATACCCCAAATTTCAATTCCATTTGAATTGGCAGTTTTTTCTAAAAATCCATGAAATTCATAATTACAATTATAAATTATATAAAATTGGGTTTTCATAAATCAACTAAAATAAATTTAGAATAATTTAAGTAAATAAAGGATTTAATTACATGGAAAATCTCAAACAGAAGAACCTATCTTTATCATGGTGATCACCACACGCAACACCCACAGTAAGATTTTCAAATGAATAATGAGGGAAATTGAGATATAGAAACACAAAATAGAATCAAGATTCAATATAACATAGTTTAGATCCATCAATACCAAGATGATATATCAAAATAAATGGAGGAAAGAAAGAGAGAACAATAGAGATAGGAATACCAATTACCCAAAGAGACGCACCACAACCAGTATGACGATCAATCACCTAACAGATGATTCAAAGTGATTGGAAGACTCCAAAATCTCCTAGAGATGGATCTAGGTATAGAGGAAAAGGTTGTAGGTAAAAAAATGAAATCATCCAAGTTGATTGGTTTAAAATGTTTAGTTGGGGGAATACACGATGTGTATTCCTTTTACATCGTGTAATCCTAGGAAGTGAAATGATGCCAAAAAACACATCATATTTTGTTTAAAAAATTGATGTAACCATTTAATATCATGAAACAAATTCAAAATATATTAATTAAGAAAATTAAATGACGTGTAATGAAATACATGATGCGTAAATTCCTAGAAGACTGTACTTTCCCCAGTTCTCTACACGAAATTCCCAAATGAAAAGAAAGAAAGCCAAAACAAAGGACATTTAATACCTTAGAAAGTAACAGGGTGTTACATTATCTATTTAAAAGTAAGTGTTTTCCTTTTTAATAGGGTTATTGGCCACTTTTTAAGCCAAGGTATATCAGGAACCCTCAATAATTTGATGTGAGGAGATATAGGGGCCCATATTGAGTATTGGTTAAACTCCTTTATAATATGGTATTGTCCTTTTATTTATTATTCTGTGCTTACTATTTTCATTCTTATTTATCTATTAATTTATCATTATATTTATTTTAATTTTTAAATGTAAATTCACCCATTTATTTCCATCCTAATCAGACCAACAATTGGTATTAGATCCTTCCTTAGTTTCTAAACCATAACCAATTACAAGTAATGATCATAAAATATTGACATTCCCACTATCACCTAAGGTGATCCTGAAGGAAAATAAGTGGTTAGAGCTTAATTATTTTATGTATTAGATTATAGTTATTGAAAAAATCATATGTCTACATTTCTTAGAAGCATTGGTTATACTTTTTACAAATTTTTCATGGATGGTTATACACCCACTAAGGAATTTGAGAAAAAATAGACTCCAAATGATATTGTGACATTGAACTATATGGAAAATACATGAATTCCATTCATTGTAGGTTTAACCACAATTAATTTAATTATATTTCCACATGAAAAAATACAAGGTCATGGATAATAGACATGATATGTATCATCAAGACTTTGAATGTTTTAGATTGAATACTAATGGAACAAATTTTGAAATGTTTAATTTCTTTAATAATATTTTCAATGCTGGAAAATATCTTGGTGATGATATTTCTACAGAAAATATTATAAATAATATACTTTGGGTATTTCTAAGTTCCTTTTCAATTAAGGTAATGAAAATTTAAGAATAAAAGGATGATAAGAACATGGCAGTAGAAGAACTCAACTGGTAACTCATGACATAGAGATCACCATGAAGTGGAAATCTTAAAAGGAAATAAATTAAACCAAGGAAGTAAATAAGAAGGATATGATTAAATTTAACTCAATCGATGATGACTCTTATGGTAGTGATGTTTAATTTTCCCATTTATCTGATAAGATCAAAAAATTCATGAGGAAGAAGAAGTCTTTTCATCATGCTAAAAAGGAGATCCAACATGGTGAACTAGAGGTAAATATATATAAATTCAATAAGAAGGAAAAAATAAAATTAGAGTTCCCCGTTTTTAAAAATAATATGAAATAAAATTATAAAATAAATAAATCCTTAAATTTTTTTACATGGAGTGCTCACGATGACTCCCTCTCCCCAACCAAATCATGTGACGACAGTTCCAAATGTCTCATGGACCAAATTGAGGTAGATGATGAGGTAAAATTTTCTAATTATTCTTATTCTTCAATAAATTTGAATTATTAAGATCTTAAATATTATAGATATCAACTTGAATATGGATTTTTTAAACTTAATACAAAATTAAAAGAGTATAAAAATAAATATAATCAAGTAATTAATGAGAAGGATCAAATATCCAAAGAAAAGGATGAATTATCCTTGAAATTAAAAGGGAAAAAATGTTGATAAATTATAATACAATATTAATGATCTTAAAAAATCTATTTCTATGTTTTACCAAGGTTAGAGGAATTTATATAAAATTCTATGTTCCCAATGTTATGTGAAAACTAATTTTGGGTTTGGATTTTCAAATAAATATAACACCTATAAAAATACTCATTTTGTAAGAGTATCTTATCAAAATAAAATTTTAAATTATTTTTGTAAAACTAGGAATATTATTTATGAATGTTATTGTAAAAATTATGAATATGTTATACCTAAAAGGGTACATCTCTCTTCTAATATTTTGTTTAAAAAATATTTTTCAAAACAATATGGGTTCTAAACTCTCTTTAACAAACATTAGTAGACCTAAATATATTTGGGTATCAAATAATTTAGTATCTTTACTATTTTTTAAGAGAAATTATCTAATATAAAATGCCAATGAGATAAATGGTATGTATACAACAGGTTCTCTAAATACATGTGCACTGACTACTCCAAG
Organism: Viscum album; assembly: GCA_963277665.1. Taxonomy (NCBI): domain Eukaryota; kingdom Viridiplantae; phylum Streptophyta; class Magnoliopsida; order Santalales; family Viscaceae; genus Viscum; species Viscum album. The sequence goes on along the minus strand of OY728153.1, from coordinate 1,541,063,065 downwards.
TTAAACCTTCTTGAAATTCTTGATGGAGGCCATATAACATTTGGTGATAATTCATGGAGTAATATTATTGATATTGGGTATATTGGGTTTTTAAATTCCATTATTATTAAATATGTTTTATTTATTTTTGGTTTAAAACATAATTTTCTTTGTGTTAGCTAATTGTGTGATAGTAGTTTTAAATTTTCTTTTGAAAATGAAGCTTGAAATGTTTTTGACTCCAAAGGAAATATTTTATTTTCATCCTCTTAGTTTCAAAATGTTTATGATATTTATTTAAAATTTATTTCTATCCAACATGTTAAATTTATAAGTACACAAGATGGTGAATCGTGACTATAGAATAGACACCTTGGTCATTTGAGCACACAACACCTATCAAACTCAAATGAAATCAACTAGTATGAGATTTGATTATATTTCATTTCAAAAATAACATTATGTGTAAGAATTGAAAAATTTCAAAGTAATAAAAATGTTCATTTAAATCTAAAAAAATTTTCCACCTTAAAGGACATTGATCTTTTACATATTTATTTATTTAAACTAACCCAAGTTGCAAGCATATTTAGTAAATCTTACACTTTTTTTAATTGTTTATTATTATAAAAGATTTAATTAATTTTATTTTTTGGATCATAAAATGATGCTTATAAATAATTTATTAAATATACTAAGAAGTTTGAAAATGAAAAAGGGTATAAGATCATGTCCATTCTGAGTGATTATGGGATGGAGTTAAAAATTAAGGATCTTGATGAACTTTTTGATTCAAATGGTCATAATCATTCTTTTTACAATCTTAGGACTCCCTAAAAAATGGGATTATTGAAAGATGAAATTGAAATATATAATATATTTAATAAATATCTTGAATGAATTTGAACTCCCTAAATATTTTTTGGGTTGAGGAAGTTAATAAAACTTGTTATACCTTGTATTAGTTTCTTGTAATACCCCTCCTTAATAAGACCCCCTATGAGCTTTGGAAAGGTAAAAAAAAATACAAATTTGGCTATTTAAAAGTGTTTGAGTATAAATTATATATTCTTAAAACTAAATAGAACTTAGGAAAATTTGACCCCAAATATGATGAAGGTATTATTATTGGGAACTCTAACTCAAGTAAAGCACACCATATATTCAATAAAAGGAACAATACCCTGGAAGAATCATTTCATATTAAATTTGTTGAGAAGTTTCCTAAAGATCATCTCCAAATTGATGATGTTGAGGTTGAACTAGAAAATTTGGCCTTTAATGAACCAAATACTTCTAAAGAAATTGAATTTGGATAAGAACCACCATATAAAACTTTACCCAAATCATGGATGAAGTATAAGGACTATCCCTTACACAAAAATTTATCAGTGATTTGCAATATGATACTCATACTAGTCCAATTTTAAATGATTTTGAACATCATGCTTTTATTTTACACATAGAACCCCTAAATATTGATGAATCCATTAATGATGACAATAATGTACTTTAAATGAAAGAATATCTGAACCAATTTACATGGAACAACATTTAGATTCTTTTTGAAAGACCTGATGATTATCCCATTACTGGTACCAAATAAGTTTTTAGGAACATGTTAGATAATAATGGTAACATCACTCTTAAAAAATCTAAACACATAAATAAAGGATATAAATAATAAGGATTAATTGATTATAGTGAGACCTTTACACCCTTAGAGTGGATCGAGTCCATTATAATTTTATTGGCATTCACCGCCAACTTAAATTTTATGCTTTTTCAAATGTATGTTTATAGTTCATTTTTGAATGGTTTTATTGTCAAAAAGGATTTTATTTAATTACGTCCAAGTTTTAATGATTAAAAATACCTAAAATCATGTTTTTAGGTTAACCAAGTCTCTTTATGGTTTGAAACAAGCCCCTTAGGTTTGGTATGATTAGTTTATTAAATACCAATTAGAAAATTATTTTAAAATGGTAAAAGTCTATTCAACTTTGTTTTTAAAACATTTTCTATGTATTTATTAATTATTCAAATTTCTAGCGATGGAATTATTTTTGGTTCTATAAAATAATATATTTGTAATGAATTTTCGTATTTAATGATAAAATAATTTGAAATGAGTTTTATGGGATAATTAAAAAGTTTCCTTGTTTTTTGAATTTCTCAAAATAAGAATCAAAATTTTCTAAGCTAAGGATAATATACAAATGAATTATGATTTTTTTGGAATGGATCAAGTAAATAAAATAATTATACCTATGAGGAATTATTGTAAGAAAACATTGGATGAAGTTAGTAAATTGGTTGACAAGAAGATTTATAGAGGTGATGTTGGGAGTCTTCTTAACCTTACTATGACCCGATAAGACATTATGTTTAGTTTTTTTATTTGTGATTATTTTCAATCCAATCCTAAAGAATCTCATTTAAAATATCTTAAAATAATTTTTAAATATTTAAAGTTGTTAAAAACCTTGGTGTATTTTATCTAAAAAATAATTCATTTGAACTAACTTGTTTTTTAGATGCTAATGTTAAATTATTCCAATTAGATAGGAAAATTACAAGTGGGGATTATTGTTAGAGTTGGTTCCTTAGAAAAATCTTTATTGGTACTTGATTACATTTTTTATTATTAATATTTTTATCACATCATGGTTGTTACTTTTTATAACTCTTGTATGTGCTAATGTCCTAGTACTTAATTACATGTTTTAGTATTAATAATTATTTCTTATAACATCATGATTTTTTCCTTTGTATAACTCTTTTATGTGATAATGTTCTAAGAATATATTCCAAATTGAAATGTTATAGCTATTAACTGCTATGATGAGAATTTGGAGGTGCCACCACAGTATTATTGAATATAGTTCTATGGTAGGATACTATTTTCTGACATGACATAGATGATACAAGATATTAGGGGTAGGAGACTAATAATACACTGAGACAACTTCTCACAGTTTTCAACATTGGTAATCTCCCAGATAAGAGGTTATGAGAAAAAACCTATTAATAATAAATCCATATTTCCATGTGTAATTGAATTTTCCTATTTTTAGACATGTGTATTGGTCCTTAGAATTTAATATTAACATTAATATATATCACAACTCGCATACTTTGATGTATTGATGAAAACTATGGTGAAATATTCTCGCAACTAGGTATGATGTGTTGGGTATATCATGTGTGATATTATATTAATGGATAATGTGATAAAGGATTTATCCCTTCAGTCCCTTGATGGAAGTTAATATCTCAATACCTTTGATGGGAATATGACTGCCTGGAAAAACCCATGTCCATGGTGTTCAATGAGTGAGTTCATTTCTATAAATTCAAAGAAAGAGATGTCAAGAATATAGGTTTATGGAACCGGCATATAACCTTCTTGATTTTAGATATTGTGATAAAGGATTATATTACATGGTAAGCATTCATAGGAGGTTGGATATCGTTGTAACATTAACTTCTTTCTTAATGGGTGTCTTAACATGTTAATAGATTCTAACCTTTTACTTTAGGTTTTCATGCCTAATTCCATTAAGAAAGAGTCCTAGAGGGTTACAAACTTAGTATATCTACAATCTTGGTTAAATTCTAATATTGAATTTAATAATTTAGAATAAATAATATTTTTTTGGGTTTGGTTGATCACCATGATTTAATCACAAGTTATTAGAAATAATAAGTGAGTTAAATCAGAATAATAAATATTAATTTTCAAGTTTGGTAAATATAATATTTATTATATTTATCATAGAATAGTGTAGTAATATTTATTTAGTAAACTTCATTATTCAAGGATCTATAAATATCAATGAGGGAAAACAGAATGAGCATAATGGAATGATTAGAAATCATGTAAATGATATTTATTTAATTATATTCTTAATGTGTTTCACATTTCAACCAGTTAATAATAATAATAATATTATTATTATTGTACATGAGGTCAATTAAGAATATTAAACTTTGTAATGGGGTTTTTTATGATTTTTCAACCCTAAACCTATCTTAATAAATATCTAATTACATCAATTTCCAAAAATATAGTTGGTGTACACAATGGATAGAGTGAGACTCTCTCAAGAACTAGAGAGAGATCAAGATATCTAGAGTGTTATCCTCTATACCTCTCTCAATCCATCAAAATAAATTAAAGAGTTATTTCTACCTTGATAATAATTCTTCTATGATCAACCACAAACAACACAAGCGATCAGGATCAGCAGTGTTGGCACCTGACAATTCTACGACGATGTTTAGAGATCATGGTACATGTGTTGATCACCTCTAGATGTATTGTTCACTTGGATCCTATAGCATAATGACCTTTAAAAGATATATAATTATCCGTATCATAAAAAATAGAGAATTAAAATATATGGTAATTATATATCGGCTCATGAATTTATTATAAATTACATATGAAGATCCTTCGCTTATGGTTTCGGTGTTTTAACCTAGTTAAGAAATATACTATTTTCCTTGTACATGAAATATTGATCATGTAAAGCAATGTTTAAACATGATTTAAGACTAAAATATGAGTTGTTTATACCATAAAAAGATGCTTCTACTATGCCTAGAACCTACTAGTGGTATAATAGGGGTCACATGTTTAATTTTTAATTATTTATATTTTTTGATTATTTTCACATGTTTTCATTTTATTTTACTTAAAATGATTCATTTTTAATATATTAAATTCATTGTATCCTTCATTCTTCATTCTTGATAACATAACGAGTAAATGGTTAAGGTTTAAAAATGAAGAATCATCTGAATAACACCACATGGAGGGGCCAAAGGTTCTTCCTGGACAAAACTAGAGTACACAATATGTACTTACAACATACACACAATGTATATTTGTTTTTCACATCAATATATTGATCTATCAGGACATATATGATTAAATCTGATCTAATCTCCAAATAAAGAGGATCAATAAGTATATCTAGACAGGCTAAAACATAATCTGAAGAACTACATGCCGTATAACCATTGTACATGACGTGTAGTCACCATTTTCTCATGGTTGAGAAAAAAAGGTGTCCTAAAAAATATATATATCAGATACATGACATGGGGACTAAAATGATATGAAAATTTGAGGTTACATGCCTTGTATGTCATAAAACACATCGTGTACCTTGAGCGTGTCTATAGTAGGAAACACGACCAGTCCCCAGGAATGTACTACAGACATGGGTAGAAGAAAAATACACACTGTGTAAAATAATATACGCCATGTATCCAACTTATGATAGTTTTCTCAATTTTTTATAGAGAGAATAATTAAATATATAATTAAACCTATTCATTATGTGTTCCGTGTGTTTTTCATTTGAAAAAAAAATTCAATGTCATAGGATTAAAAATTATATATTAAATTAATTTCTGTATTAAAATTTTTGATGAACACACAAGTTTTCCTCCAAGTACACTGATATACTACATAAATTTTAAATCAAATTAATTTTGTTTAAAATTATAACTGATGGTGAGTTAAGGATGGAAGGATGGAATTAAGATAAATTGATTTAATTGGATTAATTCATGATGCATTATCTTAATTAAAAAATAAATCAAAGTAATTGATAACAAGATTGAAAATGTATGATCATTTCTTGAAGTGTGGATGATCATGATATTAGATGAACCATTTTTTATGTGATTTGTTTCTTTTAATTTATTTTGATTAAATGAAAATTCTGTTCTATGATTCATCGTATCCCATTTATTATGTAAGGTCATGAGCGCTCATAGTTTATTTTACGTAAACCCCCTTTATCCAATCCATTGGATCCTCTCACCTATGAGTGAGTTCAAATATTGTGAAAAGATAGAGCTCCCATATGAGAGGAGGCGGTCCAAGTTCAGGAGCTAAGGAAAAACCAATCAAGGTAATACATAGGAACAAAGGTGGAATGCTTCAATACAAACCAATCTATGGTTCAAGTTGTGTTTTTCCATAGGGTTAAGGTTTAGTTTATCATCTTATAAATAAAATAACCAATAAAGAATATCATGATCATTCCAATTATTTTTTATTTTTTTCAGCTGCATGGTTAATTATTTATGATCATGAATACTGAGTGATAACTTAATAAATGAATTAAAAATCTTTCAAGATGGAATAAAATATAATAGGATTCGTGAATGTTTTTTTTCATACATGGTTAATCATTTAAGTAAAATCCACTTAATATTAACCAGGAATGATAAAAGATAAAAATGGGATTTACATATATGGAAAAAATCACTCAACTAAAATATTAAGTTAGTATATCCTTCCACTATTTATTTTTGAATTTACCTCATAGTTTAAAGTGATTGATAAACCCAAGTTGGGGTGATTTCAATTATCAGGGAACTTTTAGCTTGGTTTTTTTGTGTTGAATTAACTTGGTTTACATCAAGGGATGGATTCCCAAGAAGTAATTGATGTAACTAAGAATAAATTGTTGAGGAAATATTTAAAATAGTATTTTAGGATTGGTGAGTACAATCAACAGATCAAGGAACTATTAGTTAATGTAGTTGGAAAGTTACGCCTACCAAAAAACCCTCAAATAGCATGTCAGGCCCACGTATGGGTTTTGAGAAGGGGAATATTGAACCTCTACACTATAATTTCTAAGTGACAAAATATTCCAAAAATGATGGTGAGAGATATTGGGTTTCAAAAAATAGTGGGTGATTAATGGAATTTAATTAAATTATTAAATTTATCAATATTTTTTTGTAATAAAAAAATCACGAATTATCTACTCTTAATTTTTATAAATGGTAAATAAAATGACTTTGACAATATCAATGTGATCTATACTAGAGAAGCATAACTTTCTCACATATGAAAATTTTGAGGAATGGTATAGGAACTTGCATTCTATACTACGCCATGAATAGAAATTTTATACGGTGGAACCTCACTTCTAGAGTAGATTTCCAAAGAGGCTAGTTAGGAAGAAGTATCTCTCTATGGGAAGAATGTGGATGATATAATGGATGTACATTGTTTCATTCTATCCATTATGTTAAATGATATTATAAATCAATATGAGGATATGGATGAATCCTTTTCACCTTTTTTCATTTTGTTTCCTCTCCTCTGTTCCCCTTATTTTACTGGTTTTTCTTCCTATGCCTTAATAAAAAAAATTAATGGTTGGTTGTAGGATATTTATGTGTATAACATTATTTCTCACCTTCTGGTTATTTATCAAGAGAAGGAGAGATCAGATCGATATGATATCTCCAATGTACTATTCTCATGCAAGCTTGGAGAGTTGGATCCAGCCAGGGGACATGTATTCAAGATGAATGGATACATCGAGTACTGATACATTTTAGGTTTTATGATCCCGGATGAGCTAGGAAAATATCTCATTCTATCTTCACTACAAAAAAACTTCTCCAGTTTTATTATGAATTATAATATGAGAAATAATGATAAGACACTTTAAAAACTTATTACTCTTATTCTCTAAGTTGATAAATACATGCGGTGCGATAAACCCACTTTACTTATGGTAAATAAGAAGATGAAGAACAAAGATAATGGGATAAAGACTCATCCCAAGTCTAAATCTCTAGAGAAACATCCTTAAAAAAAGAAAAAGATTCAAAGGAAAGGAAAGGAACATGATGAAATATGTTTTTTATATGGAAAGCAGGTCCATTAGAAGAGGAATTTAACCCAACTAAAGAAGCATGGGGAAGCTTCAAGTGTTTCTATTATTGAGTTTAATATTTCCATATCTACAAGTTGGGTATTAAATACTGCCTTTGGTGATCGCATTTGTATCCAAATATAAGAACCAAGTAGATTTAGGAAGGTTTCCATAAATAAGGTGGATCAATGAGCTACCAATAGAGAGAGGTTGTATGATCTATCCATTTGATACTACCAAATCACATTACCTACAATATTGATTTTGGTTTTAAAGAATTTTTATTATGTGTCTAGTGTTACAAAGAACATTATTTACATTTATTTCTTATATATGGATAGATTTATTTTTAGATATGAAAATAAAGTTTTCTAATTTTATAAATATATAATGTGTTATGGTATAGAATAGATGAATAATGGTCTTTATGCATAGAATTAGGAAAACTAAATATTGGAAATTGATAATGAAACTAATATGAGCGATTTATATGACACCTAGTTGTGGTATTATCATCTTGGTCACTTAAATGATAAGAATTTGAAAAATATATATCAAGATGTTTATTTATACTCTCTTGATGTAAATCCACTTGAAATATTTCAGGCTCGTTTATAAGGAAAGATAACCAAACCACTATTTTATGGTCAAGGTGAAAGGGACACATATCTTCTAAAATTGGTACACAATGATGTGTGTTGATCTTTTCAAGTAGAAGCTAGAGGTGTATTCTCATAATTTATTACTTTTACCGATGGCTTGAGTAGGTATGGTTATATCTACTTAATGAGGTATAATTTTGAATCATTTGAGAAGTTTAAAGAGTTGAAGAATGAGGTTTAGAATCATCTTGGTAAGAATATAAAGAAACTTTTATTAGATCATGGTGCTGAATATATTAACCAAAAATTTATTGAAATTCTATGGGATTATGGGATCTTATCTAAACTCACTCTACTTTATACACCATAGTGTAATGATGTTAGTGAAAGGAGTAACTATACCTTGTTGGACATGGTAAGGTCGATGATGAATCATGTAAGTCTTCCATTATCCTTTGGGGATATGAATTATAAACATAATTATACTTAATAAAATGAATACAAACCAAAGTGAAAAATAGTATTACATTTAAGTTATAGAGTATAAAGAAACCCATTTTGTCACATGTTCATTCATGGGGTTGTGAGGAATTTGTTAAGTCTAGCTCAAGATCTTCAATAATTTTTCTCTCTTGATAAGAATTCTGATGCAATCAACCATGAACAATGAAAGTGATCATGATCTTCTATTCTAGCACCCAGTGATTATAAAGTGATGTTCAAAGATTATGAAGCATGTGTGGATCACTACTATAGGGATTTTAAACTTGGATCCTATAGCGTAATGACCATTATAAGAGATATAATCATCCATATCATCAATGAAAAGAGAATTACAAGATATGGTAATTCTATATCTTCTTATAAATTAATTATAAATTACTTTTGAATACCATTCTCTTCTAATTCCAACATTTTTATCTAGTAAATAAATCTATTTTTTTCACTAGAAAGGACATCTTGATCATGTAAATCAACGATTACACATGATTTTAGACTAAAAGTTGAGTAGTTCATACCATTAAAGGATTCTTCTATTGTACCCCAAACTTACACTTGTCACCCACTTAGAAAATACTTAGTCTCTTGGAGTAGGAATAAGAAAAAAAATTCATTTATCATTCTATGAATGAATCAAAATATATAGATACATTTATTTGTTTCACCCAAATTATTTTGATGAAAAACACTCTCATAGATTATGAGCTTATATTCGATCATGTTCCTATTAAGTGTAATGAAACTAGTGAAATTAGTATTTCTAAGAATCACATTCAACACTCATGGAATAATGGCATTTATATTAGGAACCACTTTTTATGAGATCATTTTCAAAAAGGAGATATAATGTTATAATTTATCAGCATGAATCTTCAATTGGATGACATTTTCACAAAACCCCTAGCTTTTGATAGTTTTGATTTCATTAAGGGGGAGTTAAGCATGTCTTACTTATGAAAATTTATTTTGTCTTCGTCAAGATTAAAGTTTATCCATTTATAAATAATTTTCGAATTCTTTTATTATCCCTTGAAAAAACTTTGACATGTTTTTATAGATCCTTGTTTTCAACATTATTACAAATTGGGAGTTCACATTTAAGATACTCACTCTTTTATATTCTCAAATGACTTAAAATGGATAGGAATATTTTAAGTTGGAGATTCTTTATTTATTATTTTGTTATTTAGTTTTCTTTATCTCACTTTAATTATATAATATTAAAATTTATTTTGATATTTCTTTAGATATTAATATGCTTTTAACTCATTTGTAGTAACCTTATTTATGAGTTTTTGATAATCATAAATGATGAGAAAGGTATTAAAGCATTGTTTTCCCTAAATTTTGTAATATTATTATTTTATTTATTTATATTTTAATATAAATATTTTATTTATTTAAATCCTTTTAACATTTTGATTGTCTTAATTCATTTTAAATTATCTCTTAAAACATTTAATCTTGTGTTTTAAAACTCAATAATTTTGATCTCCTTTTAAAAATTTTGAGTATTGAAAATTATTTCAAAGTACCTATTGAATTTAATTATAAAATATTGAAATTCATTTATAAATTATCTTTGATACTTTTAAAATGAATATTTTCATATGCCATTAACTTCTTCTTAGATACATTTTATTTAAAGTGTATTTGATCATCAAAATGGGGAGATTATTATACATATTACTTTCTTATATGTTTTAATGATCACAATCACCATTATAATTATAAAATTTTATTTGATATTATTTTATTTATTATTGTTTATTTATCATCTTAAGAAGCTGGTCAGTTGGTCGATAGGTTCAAGATACATTTGAAGGCCATTTTAAAGGACCTCACTAGGCTGAATCATTAGCTACTCGAAGGAAAACCACTAACCAGTTGGTAGGAAAAGAATAATAACTTAGGATCTATAAGAGACCATTAAATAGCCACCAGTATGCCACCAAATTTCTATTAAAGGTTGGACAACCCATTGGCTGGCCGATGGAGTTAAGCAGCTAGCTGGTGGGGTTTTCCCATAAAGTCAAACTAGTCATTGGAGGCTATCCCCTCCAATATTTCTCATCTCCAAATGGATATTTTACACCCAACACCTCTAAAACCACCATGGGACAACCAAAGGCTATAAATAAACTTCCAAGAAGTTTTAGGCACTACTAGCTACTATTTTTTCTTAACTTGATCTCTATTTGTGATTCCTTATTATAATATTTTTCTCTCTCATTCCTTTGTCTCTTGATATATTATTTTCCTATTTTAATATTAATTATAGAATATAGAGTGTGATATAAAGGGGGTTTTTAAAAAAACCTCCACACCTTATCCTCCTCCTCCTAGGGTACTAACTACCACCAAAGTGAAAGATTTTGGGTTTCTTACTTTCACTATCTAAAATCATGTTTATTTGGGTTTCTTGCTTTATCTATTTTAGATAAAGAATTTTCATTTAAAATAAGGTTCTGGGTTACTATTTAATCCAAATGACAATGGGAACCATCAAGCCTTTGAGGTAAGGATATATATACACTCATATTGAGCATTGTACAAACTCTTTTATCATCTTGTATTATCTTTTTACTTATTCTACTGCACTTACTCTTTTAATTATTATCTATTTTTTAATTTATCTGAATATTTATTTAAATTTTTAAAAGATAATTCACCCCCTCTTTACATCCTACATAGAACAAAATATGTTACTAAGTTTTGAATAATTGAGAGTGTTTCAGAGTGGATATCTAGTATCAAAAATTTGGAAGGTTAAGTTAGTATAACTAATGGAAATAATAACCCATGATTGGTTCCACATGGATAAGTGTGAATAATTTTTGAATGAGTCATGGAATATAAATAGATCCATGAAATATCATTAGATGATACATTACATATCTTTTGGATTTTCTATCTCTAGATATGGGTTAAATTCAAGATTATAATTCTGGTTCAAGGGGTTTAGAGAATTTAGTTGAAGTTTTCTTAGAGGATCCATTTTGATGGAGCAAATGAGGTCCCTTGTTCCTAGATGTTCTATAAGGGATTTTTTGGAATTTTGTGGTTATTTCATTTCCAGAATATGTAATTTTAGAGGTTTTTTTAGTTTTCTTTAGAGTTGATCATTTTCCTTTGAGGTAAGTGATTATATATTTCTTCTTTTATTTCTTCCCTTGTGAGTATCAACACGATTTTGTCTTTTGTAGCATAAAACTGGATTATATTATCTGAAGTATTGTAATTTTTGTTTTAATACCTTTTATATATATTTATGGACTATTGTCATGTTTTAGATAGACTAAAAACTTGGTTTTGAATCTAAATTTAGAAGATAGGGATCCTTTTCAAAGTTTACTATGGATAGAAAAAGTAAATATCCATCATTGGGTGGAACTCCATATGACTAGAAGTTCATTAGTAAAAAAGTGTGATCAAGTTATGAAGTTTTATGTGTTAGTAGAAGATGTGTCTTCCATAATTATATTTCCAAAAGGTTCTATAAGTTTGGTAGATTTAGAAGGATTTTTTACTTTATGATTTTCCATATTCTCTTTGAAGGGTTTAGATGTGATTCAAAAAATGAAAAAGGGGATTATGGATTTGATGTCTGAATGGTCATTATAGAGGATTTTGTGATGAAATATATGGTTGGGTAATGTTATTTAAGAACTCTTGTGTGGAATCTTGGTGGGACTTGGTCCATAGGTTCAATGTCTGGTGGGATTATACGATTGATTCCTTGCTTCTTTTATTTATCGTTCAACTAATAGATATAGTGGTTTATTTTAAGGATGTAATTATAGTCAATTAGATGGATATGTTACAAACTCGATGGATAGTTTTAGAGATTATAAATCTAATGATGTGTCTCAAAAAGTGATTCTTATCAACTCGACTATGTATGCTATATGAAGGTGTTTGGAAACATGACTACATTTTTTGAAGGGTTAGATTATAATTTTAGATGTTGGTTATAGATTGTTTTGATTTTAAATTCATATCATTGTAACTCCCCAACCCTATTACACTTTATAGTGCCAAGAACAAGGTGTCATAGGGCCTTAGGTGTACCTCCTAATATTCTAGAGGTATCAACTAGTGGAAAGTGTCTAAGGTATTACCATGGGAAGATGATAACTTCATATCAAAGAAAAAAACACATTGGAAACAACCAAATTAAATCCATAATAATAAATTAGAGTATTTAGAATCTGATAAACAAGTATCATGATATAAAAAAATGAAATGTGGAAGTATACAATCATACATCACAACCGGACGCCCACTAGACCGACCCCATGTAAAAATAAAAAAACAAAAGAAAATTCAAGGTGGCTCTACTGCCATCCCAAAGACTAATCTCAACCATCTTCATAATCCATTTGATTTATACCACTTGATCATGAAACACATGGAATCTTAAAAACCAAGACCTGAAAACAATTATGTATACTCAGGTACCCAAGTTCCATGGCTTCTTGAGCAGGGTGTGAGTAAAAGTCAGCATGGTTCCACCAATGAGGTTCCAAATATAATCAGTAATATAGTGTATGCATTATGTGATATTCTCAAAACAAATAAAATAAATTGAAAAAATTTAATATTATTGATCTTCAGGTTATAATTTTACACCCAAGATCAACCATACATGATTTATCCCATTCTAGATATCTTTGATCATGTTACATAATCATTGGGGGGGGATACATGTTATTCCCTATAATCACATGAATTTATTTTTAAGTGTAAACACTAGATCCTAGAAAATATCCTAGGAATCCTCTATAGGCGTGATCATAGGATCCTGGGTAATATCCTAGGAATTTGATAATTATCAGGAATAATCTTTAAATCCTAGGAAATATCCTAGGAATCCCATAAGTTTCAGGCATAATCACCAAATCCTAGGTAATATCCAAGGAATACCATAATATATTAGGTGTAATAATAAGATCCTAGGAAATATCCTAGGAATTCCATAAAGTGTTAGGAATAATCATTTAATCCAAGGGAGTTTCTCTGTCATCATATAAGTATCAAGTGTAAACATTGAATCATAGGTAACATCCTCAAAATCCCATAGATAAAATGAGGGAAAGTGTCCTCTACACAATAATCTCATCTATATCATTCATTTATTATCAGGGGGTAGTGCATCCCACCCAACCATATCTAATAGTAATAAATGGGTTTTCCATTCACCCAAAACCATCACACATAACCAAGGGTAGCCTCTCAAGTGAAAGACCAATAACTATCACTATATTCATGCTAAAATATTCTTGTAGATCCTTGGGTTCAATGGTGACACTCGAGATTGAAAATACCTTTACCCCCACATTACCCCTCTCTAGATTCAATATATCCCTAGGGAACCCACTAAGCCCCCTAAGTTTCATCATAATATATACACCCTATGTGGTCCCATCTCTATCTTCCCCAACCCTCAAGGTCAAGCCCATCACTTGTAGGCAATAACACCCCTCAACATTATCACAATCGTAATATGGTGTCATCAACCTCATAGGAAAAACCATATCATCATCACACTAGAGGTATGACCAAAATACCACCTCCATTCTAGGCCATCCTAGGTTGGTCCTCATGTAACCAACCTATCCATAGTCTACCCCGGTTATACCCACCCGAGCACTCACATATCCATGAGGGCATAATTGTCAACCCACTCTCTAATAAAATAGTTCGAATGATATAATATATCTCAAGGTCCCATCATGATTGACTAGGACAATCATTCTCAGCCCATAACTCACCCCTAATCAAGGGAATTAAGGGAACTGATGCCAAGATCCCTAATATTCATACATATTTCTAGTATCCCTATAGGGTCCACACATCCCATCATATACAATTATGATCAATCCCTTGACCATTGGTAGTCGAGGCATCAAGCCAATGTTCAGGGGTTCACCACGAAACTTATCACTCCTTTTATCCACACATATTTTACTTTAATAGAAAAGTTTATTTAATTAAAAATGTGGATCACCCATACTAGAAATACCACATATCAGATGATGCATAAAAAAATCATTTACCAAAGGGAGATATTTAGGGACCAAGCCTTGTGTAATCTACCAAGAACCCATCTCAAGCAAAAATAACCAATTCATTTAATTATGAAATTTTATATTTAATTTAAAATTTAATTTAAATAGGACTAATCACCTAAAAATCACCAACCAACATTATCTCATCAAAACCATGAGTAATGGGATACGATCAACACCTAAAACACACCCAGTCCTAGGATACATGAAATCCCAAATTTAAACACATGATTCAATGGTCAAATTTATCCAATTTAATAAAAAACATATAAATTTTATTGGGTGATGTACCTATTTCAAAATAATAATAAACAATGTGATATTATACTTATGGGACATCCTCTATCCACATCAAGAAAAATAACCATAATATCAGATGATTTCCATCATACTTTGATGGAAATTATCACTAAATCCCCATCCAAAATTGTAAAAAATTAGTGATGATAAATAGAAACTAAAAAAAAAGCTAGAGGAAGGAATAATATACCTCAAAACACTATAAAATCATAACCAAGAACACCCTATATCAAGGGGTAATATAGATAGGAATAGAATGGGGAGGACCAACTGAAATGTCTTCCCCATGTGATTTATTCAATACAAAACCCAAGGGTCCAACCTTGAAATCATTTGTCTTCCCTTATGTTAGCCTTACCAGGTTAAATACCCAGTGGGGGGGGGGGGGTTAAATCATGGTATAAAAGATTAAAAAAATTCCCCCTTTGGATCATGTTTTTTCATTAGAAAATATTCTCTTCTATCCCCTTATCTTAGTAAAGAATAAATGGAAAATAAAATTTTCACACGACATAAAAAATATTATTTTGGTCACCCTCACTTGGATATGTCCAAGGAGTAAACAAATGAAATTTTCTGATGTACCAAATCCAATAAAGTGCACTACTATTATAAGGTTTATAGAAGACTCACTATCCCTCTTGGTTTACAACCAATCACAATTCAAAATATCACTTCTCTCTTTTAGATGAATTGTTCACATTACTCCTATAGTAGAATTTTCTGATTATTAGTTCTGAGTCAATTCACACTTGAGTGTGACTTTATTCTCCTATTTTATCAAAGATATGACAACCAAATTTTTGTAAGACTCTTCCTCTTGGACCATGTAACACATAAACAAGACCCCTTCGTATGACCCTCTTCAGCTTACGTGGATCATGTGACTACAATGGTTTAAACTATGTGTGAAAAAATGAAGAACATAACTCCATTTAACTTATACAAAACCAAATTATCACCTTACCTTTACATGAAACTCCTTATGCATTTCTTTTTATTCAACTTATGATATAACATAACTCCCTTCACTTTACGTGAAATCCCTCCTTTATACTCTTCTTTAGATCAAAATACTTAATTAAATTATATAAATTATTATTGATGGGTTAAGGGGTATTTATAAGCATAAATCTACCACTTTAAATAAATAAATCATGGGAAGATATCCATTACACTACCTCATCAAATCCAGACTCAATCTTGCATGCTTCACATAATGACTTCTAGCTTATACGATTGACCTCCATAACATATTGCCTATCGCAAGCCCTTCCACTTCGTTCAGTGTCATTATATTCAAGTGAATCATGTGAGTCCTTCACAAGATATATTATCACTCTTACAGTCCTATGATTTAAAGTGAACATAAGATGAATCCATCATTTCCATCCAAAATTCATTCATGAACTTTTCAGGAATCTGAGTGACCATGAGATGAATTCATTATTTCCAGATTAACTTCCTTTTAATTCTATTTTTGTTACTTCTTCATGTGATCTTTTTGAACATATAAAATCATGAGTTATTCATTATTTAATTCCATCACATGATCCTATGATATTAATGTGGATCATGTGATCTTTCTTAATTCATAAAGATAACATGATCTTCCTTTATTCACCAAGATAGTGTGATCTTCCTTCATTCATGTAGATATTATGATATTCTTTATGACTTATTAACCAAGTCATATTTTTTCCAAATTCTCCCAAAACAAAAGCAACTTTACTCCTTCATTTTACAATAAAACTTTTCAACAACTTCCAACCTTTACTACAAACATAACAATTTAAAAACTACATCAAGAGGGTTTTTCCTCACAATATCCCTCTTTAGGTTTATTGAAAAAACTTTAAAACTTCAAGAACCATTTTACATATATAACCCAAGATAGTGATTAAGGACTTCATCAACATGTAATCTAATCCCACATGATTCAATATTGGAATTAACATGAAATTTCATCTATGAATCACTTAATTCTCGATCCTACCTTTAGAAACCTTTTTGACAAAAAATATAAAACATGCTCGGCCTTTAAGATCACTTTTGAACCCGCACATGTCAACTATCATAATGAACCTAAAAGTCACAACTTTTCATGATTATTATTTACTGATAGATTATCTTTAACATCATAATATTGAAAACATTCCCTATCTCACTACTCCCTCTATTAGATTCTCCCCTTTATTAATTAAGAAATCATCTCCCCCTTTTCAATGAACCCAAAGGTCACTATTTTGTGGTATAAAACATAGTAAAGAAAACATGTCGGTACACATGAAAAAAAACACTATACCTCAAGGATAAGGGTTCCAACATCCACACCGCTTTATGTGTAGAGAGTTGAATGAACTCCAAGAGCCAGTTTATGTCATTCAAATGCTTCTTTAGGTAAGGACGTCAAAAGGATTTTTGCAACCTGTAGTTCCATAGACACATACTCTAGTTTCAAAATACTATGATCCACTTTCTTTTTGATAAAGTGATATTTTATTGCAATTTTCTTCACCCTTGAGTGATGGATTGGATTCTAATAAGATTTATATCAATTAAATTTTCAAAATTGATTCCAATCAGATACTCTAGTTTAAGTCCCATATCTTTAAGCTATTCCTTCAGACACAATAATTGTTTTCAATATTGAGTAACCAAAATGTATTCAAAATATTTGGTACTCAAATAATTATAATATTATTTATTACTTAACCAAGAAATACATAGTCTTACAAGATAAAATGTACCACTTAATGTCTAATTTCAATCGTCTATTGAATTAACCCTATATGTATTTGTAAAAACTAATAAATCTTAATGGGATTTTTCATTTTATAGTAAACCAAAATCCATTGTGCCTTTGGTATAAACAAGTATTATTTTCACCACAAGTAAGTGGATTTATTTGGGAATACTTTGATACTATTCCTCCTAACATGTGGGAAAAACTATATTGGTTTATGTCATAATTAATTACAATAGGATGCTAATACTAGAATGTTGTGGGGTGTGGAATTATTTCCTAAGTTAAAATGTGGTATAATGGTTAAACTTGGTTATCTTCATAGAGGATCTCACAATAATCAATTTTGTAACTTAAAATTAGAGAGAGTGAATTTTTTAAATTTTTTTGATTTTTAAAAGAAAGAAAGAAATGAAGCAAGATATTAAAATAAATGATATGATAAGAGTGATTAGGTCAAGTTTTGTTTTAAAAATTCAATACTATCTTAGTTTTATGTTATCCAATCCTCTATTTCTAAGCCTATAAAAGTGAGATTCCATAATCACTTCCTATCACCCCTTGATCAAATAGTGATAGTGAGAATAAAACTTTCCAAAATATCAGCTTGTTCTACCCTACTTCATATGTGTGATAGAGTTATAGGGAATAACCTAAATTTACTTAGGAAATAAATAATTGAGATTGTTTATCCTAAATAATACAGAGTGTCCAATACCCATCCGACACATACTAACAATTTTCAAATACGTCAACACTAATACCTAGTTCCATGGTATATAAAGAAGAACCTAGTGGAGGGATATAATGATCATCAAACAGGGAAATAACAATAATAGAATCTAATATCTAATACAATCAAACTTGATAATAAAATTGATAATAAAATATTGAAACTAACATAATAAAAGAAAGAAAGAGATTTTATTTCATGAAGTTTAAGAACTAAAGAATTATAAAAAGAAAAAACCCCTTCCCCAATCACTTAGAAGTTTATCCATCCATGTGAAGGGTAATATAGAATAACGGGGAAGAATAATTCATTACAAAACTAAGAAAACAAAAAATGAAGATAAAAAAATTTCTTCTTCAGAATATGACTTTTTAAAGTTATATAGTTTCTTTCTAAACGATAACCAAATATCATAAATATTTATTAATAAGAGTTTTTCTAAATTTAATTATCTATCAACCCTCAAAATTTTAAATATTTTTGGACTCATGTATGAAATAATATTACCAAATTACTTAAGATCTCATTTTCTAGCCGAAGAGACTCTTTATCTTCCTCAATTTTACACATGAATTGATTGGATTAATGAGATAATTTATCTATGAAATTTAATATGAACATGAAACTTTGAGTCCTCTTTCATATTAAACTATAATTATCATTTGATTTCCTATAGCCCGATATATTCATCATTTAATGAGGGAAGTTCAATTTTATGAGCCAAAAATATTTTCCACATTTATTGATTTATTTTTTCCCCATGGAGTTTGAATGAGCATTGGTTCTAGTTTAATAAGTTAAATACCCTGAAAAATGGAATCCTAAAAAAAAAATTAATTCCTCAATTTTGATCAATATTGAAAAATTTATGCTCAAAATACAGAAGTGATAAAAAATAGTTGAAATTCCAGAATTAAGAATATTTCACAATTTATCTCAAAATTCATCAATAATCAAAAAAAGATACAATTAAGATAAAATTGATAAGTTAGTGTGAATTAAATCATTTAAAAAACATAAAAATAATGGAAATATTAGATCTACCAATCCCACCACACTTAGTACTTGTACTCTTTAACAAGTAAGCATCAAAATCAAATCAAACCAATTTTAAAACACATTCCCATGAGATACACTAATTTAACACCAAGAAACAAAATAAATCATGAATCCTCAAAAAATATTATTTTAAGTTCTCCATTCATCTCATTTAATCCATTTCCACTTCATTTATCCTCCCATGCACATAAAACCCTTACCTCACATGAATTTTTACTCATTAATTTTTTTATTTATTTTCAACATGAATTTTCTCATCCAAACACTTGAAAGAGTCACTATAGTATTGAAAACCTCCTACATATCCACATTATGTGAGTCAAGGATATGTGTTTATCTTTAGTAATTTTTAGGATTGTTTAGGGGATTTTGGTTGGTAGGTTTTATATGTTAAAAATTATGAGGTAGAATAAGGAGGGTTTGGATCATTTTGAAGTAAAATTTCATGATTCTAATTTTCACGCAAGTATAGTCTCATAATCAACCCCCTTAGAAAAAATTATCAATAATCATCATGTATTTTTTTAGTAAAGTTCATATAATTAAATACATCTAAAAAAAAATTATATCCACTCAAATCCCTTTAACAAAATTGATTTTTTGATTTATGTTTTATAATTATATATAGATTGATTTTTAAATTAAGTGTGGGTGATTTGAATTTCAAGCAGTGGGTGTGATTTCCCAAACCTTCTCTTGAATGAAAATACATATTTCCATATTTAATTTTTTTTTATTTTTTAGTAGCTTTATCTTAGAAGAATTTTTAGAAATATTATCAAAAGATCTATCATGGAACAACTTTTAGAAGAATAAAAATTTCAGAAATAAACACATCTTTTCATAATTTTATTTTCCACCCAAAGTAACACTAAATGATGTATAAAACCACATGAAAAATTATCCACACACTTAAGTTAAACTAGATCAAAAAATTTTACTTTTAGTGTAGTTTGGATAAGGAAAACTGGCTTGTAATGTGGCTAACCTAATAGGTTATACATGAATACTAATTGATAAAAGTATTAAATGCACAAGGAAGTCTAGAATAAAAAGGATTATATTGAAAATGGTTATTTCAAAACCAATAAATACATCAATGATTTAAAAAAAGTACCTCAAACCCTCATGTTTTTATAAAAATAAATAAAAATATGTTTAAAGAAAACATGGATTAGTTCTCTTAATAAATGAGTTAAATTTAAATAATATGTAAAAAAGGGTTCATAATCTACATGGGAAGGTGATTTTAAAGATAAATATAGTGATATCTGTAATTAGATTAAAAAATTAGAGATCTTTTCATGAAATTATCAATGTTTTGAACTTGAAACAAATTCATTTTCAACATTCATTTATGTTCAGTTTCCTGGGATAAATTTGTTCACACATTTACATGGGTTTAGAAAATAAAAAAGATATTCATTTGAGGTCACAAGGTCAAAAACATATATAAATTAAAAAGGAAACACACAAAATTTTAAAAAATACATAGATTTTTTGAAATATAGAAATATGAAATTCCTAAACCAAAAAGGTTACCCCCCACACTTAAATGATGAAATTTAATTAATATGTTGAAGTAAATTTAACATATAAGATTATTTTTTATTTAATTACAACAAGAAAGTGTTAAATATAAGTATAACATGACTTATTGGAAGTGAAATGTTGAGTTAATATCCTGAGTTGCTACTCATTTAAAACATAAAATAAAAAATTAGTAAATATAATATAATAAACTTATTAAAATAAAATAAAATAGAAATATAATTATAAAGGGAATTAAAATAAGGATTGATCTTGGTTTAGCCCCTATATAAGTCATGGGTTTTGATTTCCTCTATATGGGAAGTCCAGATGTTATCCATAGTTTGATAGTGGGTGAAATTTATTTGATTTGAACCACCAAAACTTATTACCAATATCTTTTACTTATTATTTTTTAAGGACTCCATGGATAGAGTACACCAAATCCATCCCCATAGAAATGAGATACAAATTCCATGATGGGGTTAGGATAAAGAATGGTTCATCCTTTTGGTTTCCATTTTCACAAACTCTTCTTAATTCTCTAGTGCTTACTTTATGTATGATGCATCAATGGAATAATTAAAGGGAAAATTAGAGTGTAATTATATTTGAATAGAATTAAATTAATAGTATTAAATATAAAACAATTTCTCTTCAAAGTAATTAGCATGTGTATTGGTCTCCTCTAACAAAGTGGCTTTTACATCCTTATGGGATCCCTCCAATAAATTTTCAATATGTTTGGGGAGCTCCATATGTTCATCTGTAGATGCATAATCATCATTATCTTCATCCTCCATAATAATTTAAGTGTTGGAGAAATATGAAGATTTAAATCAAGGGGAGGTAATACTCAATTTATCTTTAATAAAATTATAATTAAAAGAGTTTATAAAAATATTATCTCCCTTAATTGGATTAAACTCCAGTTCTTTTTATTTTCTTCACTCCTCTTAAAGTTGGGTTGTTGTGGATAGAAGTATGAAGTCATGATCCACCATATTTTCTTTATATTCCACCACTTGGGTGATTTATTGTTATTCTTAATCTAGAGAGATATATAGTGGTTCTGATTTTTCAATGACAAAGATGGGATAATCACTTACCTTTTCATATTCTATAAAGTATGAACAATACTCATCCAAATATTCTTGATCTCCCATATATATATTAGCTGACATGTATTATTTATAAACCTATTCTTGAAAAGGAAGAGATAGGTCAAATGAATCTTCTTTAAATTCATTCAAGGCCTTCCCAAGTTCTTTAACTTGAAAAATGAGTGGGGATACTTCTTCCAACAATAGTTCTGGTTCTTACTCCAACAACTCCTCATAGGATGCACGTACACATTCAACTAGCCATTCCATTTTTCTCTCTTTTTCCTATAATGTGTCACTAATCCTTTGCTACCAGGATTTAAGGTTATTTACAACTTCTTCTTATTACACATGAGAGTTTTTAGTCAATTTATAATAATTTGAATTAAAATACATCATAAAGAAATATATTTTTTTATTTTTTTAATTAAATAAAAATACTATTTATAAAATGTGAGAATTATATTGTTGGTACTATATCCCCAATAATGATTCTAGTTTATGAAACTAGACTATCATGGGGTGTGTAAAACAATTATTTCCAAAGTTAAAATGTAGTATAGTGGTTAACCTATGTTTTCTATAGAGAGGATCACTCAACAATCAAGTTTGAAACTTTAAATTATAGAAAGGGAATTTTTTAATTTTTTTAATTTTGAAAAAAAGAAATTAATGAAGTAATATATTAAGAAGAATGATATTAGAAGGGTGATCTAATCAGGGTCAATATTCTAAATGAAATTAAATCCTATTTCCAAGTTATCCAATCCTCTTATGCTAAGCCGATAAAAGTGAGATTCCACAATTTATTCCTCTCACTCCCTTGGTCAAATGGTGATGGTGAGAATAAAACTTTCCAAAATATCATATTGTTCTACCATATTTTCTATGTGTGATAGATTTTTAGGGAATACCCTCAATTTACTTAGGCAATACCTGACCAGGTCTTGTTTATCCTAAATAATCAAGAGTGTCCACTACCCCTCCCACACATACTAATAATAACTGAGTACTTCACCACTAATACTTGGTCTATTCCATCATGTATAAACCGTAACATAGTATAGGGATATAATAATCACCAAAATTGGAAATAACCATAATATAATCTAAAACCAAATATGATCATACTTGATAATAAAAATTTATATTAGAATATTGAAACCAATTTTAAAAAATAAATAAAGAGATTTAATTTCATGAAGTGGAAGAACTATAGAATTATATAAAGATATTATCCCCTTACCCAATCACTAAAAAGTTTACCCCACCATGTTAATGGTAACTAATCACAAGGGGGAAGAAAAATGCATTAAAAATATAATAAAAAAAAATGAAGAATAGAAAATTTCTTCTCTAGAATCTATTTGTTGAAATTTTTCATATTTTCTACCCAAAAGATGGCTGAATGCCACGAAGATATATTATTAAGAGTTTTTCTAAATTTACTTGGATATAAAACCTAAAAATTTCAAATATTTTGGACAAATTTATGAAAGGTTATTCCTGAATTACTGAAGATCACTTTTTTCTGGGTGGAGAGACTATTCATATTCCTCCACTTTGATGTGTTAATCAGATAGATTAATAGGAAAATTTATCCATGAAATTTAATGTAAAAATGTTCCTTTGTGTCCTATTTCATATTCAAATATAATACTAATTTTTTTTTCTTGTATCTTGACACATGCCTCATTTAACGAGGGATGATCAATTCTTTTGTCCAAAAATATTTTCCACATTGATTTATTTATTTGAACCCCATGGAGTTAGATTGAGAACTAGGTCTAGTTTAGGAAGTTAAATCCCATGATAAGTGTAAGCCTAAAAAAATGAATTCCTTAATTTGGATCAATATTAAAAAATTTATTTTTGAAATACAAAAGTGATAGAAAAATATTAAAATTCCAGAATTAATCAATTTTCACAATTTATCTCAAAATCCATCAAAAATAAAAAAACGATACAATTAATCCCAAATTGATAAATTGGTGGGGATTAAATCAATTAAAAATTCATAAAAATAATGGAAACATTAGCTCTATCAGCTTCCAATGATCTACCTATACTATGTGACATTGAATGATTAGCCTTCACCATGCCTTGAAAATTTCATTTGTACAGCAACCATAGTTGTCTTATCCTTGTAATTTTACATTACAAATATTATAATAACCTCCTTATAATATTTTTATTAATAAATAAATGTTTCAATATTTCCTTGAATTACTTGTAAACTAATGAAAAATGTTATTTCACCAATCATCTACATTTAAATATCATATTTCATGAATTATACAAACTATTTTCACCACACTTCATTCGATCCACTAAAGATTATGTCATCATCATACACTAGAACTATAAACCTTTGATTAATCTCATTATTGAAAAAAATATTTTAATCAAATAAACTACAATTGAAACTAATCTTCTTCAAATACTGATCAATTCATGAATACCATGATCTTGGTGCTTACTTCAACCCATAAATGGTCTTCTTCCATCAAAAAGCTTTGTTCTTATCTTCAGGAATGAGAAAACTATCTAAATGTACAATATAAACTTATAATTATAGAAACAAATTCCTAAATTCTGACTTTACATTCATCTAGAAAACATTGAATTTACTTTACACTACTATGGATAATAATAATCAAATTGTCTTTATTCTTACAACATATGAAAATGTTTCATCAATATCTATAACATATATTTGATAGTATCCTTTGAACACAAGTTATGATTTATTTAAAATTATCATTTCATCTTCATTCTGATTGTTACATAAGAAACATATGGTATTGATGATATTCTTGTATTTTATACTTTAAATAATCTACCACATTTTATTCTTTTTGATTTGGTCAAGATCTTCATTCATCACCTTAACCAAATTCTAATATCTTTCAAGTTATTCAAAACTCTTCAGATATACCTATGATAGGAAACATGGTTGTTATAGAGTCTTCATCCCCCTTTTCTACGCTAGTACAATATTATCAATTATTATATTCTTCCTATCAATTTTGGCTGGGATCTTCATTTTTTTTCAAGTATAGGTATAATGTCATTATTCTAATCATCCGAGTCTTCTTCTCAATCTACCTTAGGTATTTTTACTCCCCCTGATTGCTCATTTCTTCATCACTATCCTCGGGATACTATTTATTATGTTGTTGAATATTCATCTCATTTTCCATCATAATAATATAATTTCTCTCCACAACCTTTCCCATCCACTTATTAAATAATTTATATTCTTTTATTTTTGTGAGTATCCAAAAAATATCTCCTCATCTATAACAGATTCAAATTTCTTTATCTTTCTCCTTGTTGAGAATGAAACACTTAATTTCAAAAACTTTAAAGTACAGAAGTGTAAGATTATTTCCATACCATATCTTTTATGGAGTTTAATATTCCCTTGGAAACAAAATATCTCTGGTATAAATGTAAACAGATTTCAACACTACTTCTTTCCAAAACTTCTCTGGAAGTTTCTTCTCAATAATCATTGTTTTGTCTATGTTGTTTATAATATGGTTTATTATTTTAACCACCCAATTTTGAGTAGTTCTTACTCTTGAGAAATTATTTCTTATCCCATTTTTCTAAATATAATACTCTACTTGGATATTTGTGAAATTTGTTCCACTATCAATTTAGAACTTCCAATTTTTTTTGACCATGCATCTTTTCAACTTCCCTTTGATATTGTGTTATGAAACTGAACACCTTGAACTTCTGGATGATAATTGAAACTCATTCCATTCTTCTAAAATCATCAATGAAAATTACATAATATCTCTTACCATAAGTAAATATTATTTAAATAGGTATGAAAACATCAATATGAACTAGTTCAATCACTCTTATTAACCTTTTATCTTTTTCCTTATACATCTTATGAGAAATATTACCTTATTGTAAAGAATCATATGTATGAGTATGATGTTGTGATATCTTATAGATATCTCAATAATCATCAAAATTTAAAATATATTCTAAGGATGGTTGATTGATATGACAAAGAAGTTAACCTATTTTCTTTTTCCTTGGACAGAAAGCACATATCTTCTTCTATACTCAGAAGGTAGAGATTTCACTTAGTGTTATTTACCTACAAAAAATACACCATCTTTTACCTTTATTATATACAAATTCTTGGTAATGTTTATAGCATGTATCGAATCATACAGTTGACCGAAAATTAGAAATTTGTGACTGATACCTTCAATAACCAAGACATCAATAAGTCTCATTTATTTTTATAAAAACTTGATTTTTCTTGATCCAATAATATTTAGGCCTTCATCATTTCAAAATATGATAAAAAATTACTTATAATACTTGATTACTATCACAAAATCCTTATTTACCTTCATATAGGAGGTGCATCCACTATTAACGATCCATATTCCAATGGAATATGATGCTTTGAAGGAAATATCTACAACCGATGCTTTCTCATATCTTTTGTTTTTTATCC
Source organism: Viscum album (assembly GCA_963277665.1). NCBI lineage: Eukaryota > Viridiplantae > Streptophyta > Magnoliopsida > Santalales > Viscaceae > Viscum > Viscum album. The sequence continues at coordinate 1,541,036,249 of OY728153.1, read as the reverse complement.
ATGTCACTGACTTCATACTTGAAGTTTTTTATATTATTGATCTTCCTTATAGTATAATTCACCAAATTTATCTTGCAAAGTGTAACGTCCCGGATCCGGAAGCCACACAATGGGTGCCCCGAACCCAGTTTGTCACGTGAACTCAAGCGCATTTCCCCAAACACCAGAGGCTTCCGGCTAGCAGTGAGGGTACATATATGATAGTTGGGAAACTATGACCTCATTTGTCAAAGTGTAGCACAGTGGAAAAGAAATATAACATACAAAAACATAAGCAGTAAAAAATATGAACCATAAATTAACAATTGCAGTAAAAGATAACCAACTGTTATATATATAAATGCAGCATGTCCCTATTTCTATGAAAGCATCCAAAATAGGATACACTGCAATACAATACAATACAACTCAAAGTACAAGGTACAACAAACAGAACAAAACAGAGTGAACAGAACACAGCAACATCGTAAACCTAAGCTTGGTCCCATGCTATCCTACTCCTCTGCTACAATCATGTACCTGTATAGGGACCCTTTCCCCTTTCGATACCTACAACAATATAGTCTTTTTGGGCTGAAGACATGAACCAAAAGGGTATGAGAAATAAATCCCAGTAGGCACCCACTAAAGGCCCATGCCCAACTGTCAGTGAAAATGTGCAACAACAGTGTACAAAAGTAAATTTAGTAAACTAGTAAGTACTTAAAAGTAACTGTCACTACCAGTTTCATTGCCATTTTAATTATTACTTATCACCTCCAAGCTTGTGATTTATCTTGGTAGGTACAACATATAAAATCACCACAGTGAATATTCTAAATTTCCGTGTCCCCAAACATACTATCCTTACCCTCAGGTAACAGAATCAAATACCCACAGGTTATTAACCTTAGGCATAATGAACATTCCCCTCAGGAATATGAGATATGGCCCTCAGGCATAGAAAATATTGCCCATAGGCATAAACAAAGGTTACCCTCAGGCTAACCAACCACTGCCCACAGGCTAAGAAAACACAGCCCTCAGGCTAAATAGAACACTGCCCTCAGGAGAAAGAAACCGGGTCGATCCCAAAGCATAAACAAACAATTTATATAAATTTTCTCTCAAGAAAATGCAATACACAATATAATCATGGAATACCCTCGGGTATCCTGGCCAAATGGATAAACAGAGAAATGCACCCCCAGGGTGGTTCTGGATCCAAGCAGTGATCCCAAACAACAGTTTAAACTTATCATTAGATTATATATACAATTCTAGATATCTTTTCAGCAAAGGCCTGAGCCATAAGACAGCCAAACCATGGGTGTGTAGCACAAAGTTACACAATTTCAACACAACAGTTGAAAATAAACATCAGACCACCTACCTCAATCGCCCCTGATCGATATACGTGAATGATGCCTCCCGAAACGCCCTTGAACGACATAGATCTGGGAATAACAACAACTCGTTCAAACCTAAATAACTTCCCCTAAAGAAAGAATGGTAAGAAATACTCAAAGAGAGGGAATAACTCACCCGTGTGGTTTAATCGAGACCGTCAGAGCAGGATTCAGATTCCCGATGTGCGGTCGGGAGATCTTCGAAGCTCCAACCTCCTCTCCCGGCTCCAAAATAAACTCAAAGACTCCTCTTCCGAATGAGGAAGCTACTGCCCATTTTAAGAAAAAAAAAACAAACTACATGGTGTGTACTCTCAAGTACATGGAATGTACTTTCCATCATTTAACTGTTCCTCTAGCGACTTCTTTCCACCGCGGCACTGTTCATCCATCGACATGAGTACACGACATGTATTCTTGATTACACAGCGTGTAATGTAGCTCGGATGGTGACTGCTTTCACTGCCTTAATATTCACCTTCCGACTGAGTACACGATGTTTAAATACTAAGTACACGACATGTATTCAGTTCTTACACCCTTTATCACCGACAGGCCTACACGCCCTGTGTACCCATTCCACACGGCCAAAGTATATGGCGTGTGGAAAAGTACATGGCGTGTACCCAGAAAATTTGGGATTTTCCCATTTTCCTTATTTTCTCAAAAACACTTAAGGAAAAAAGAAAAGAAGAAACCCGTACCTCAAATATAAGAACTGGGTTCTTACAAACCTCCCCCCTTAAAGAAATTCATCCCTAAATTTCCCTTCCAAGGGTGGAGAAGATAAAGCTGTGAACAACTCCTACCACTAAGCATGTATGTCGGTCTCCCGCTCCCAGGTTTTGTCCTGCACTCGGCCATGTTGCCATAACACCTGTACGAGAGGAATTGATGGCCTCAAAGAACCTTCATGCTCCTATCAACAATAAAAATCAGATGCTCCTCAAAGGATGCATTGACCTGAAGCTCAACCTCCTCGGGCTAAAAAATGTGAGATGGGTCTGAATGATAGCAACACAGCTGAGATACATGGAAGACTTCGTGCATGGCCCATTACCTTTTTGGTAAATACAACCGGTAGGCAACCGACCCGACTCTCTCCAGAATCAAAAACGACCCCACATACCTCAGCGAATGTTTACCCTGTCTCCTAATCCGCCTGTGTCCCAACCTCAGTGAAACACGAAAGAAAACCTGATCCCTGACCACGAACTCCAATGGTCGTCTACGGCGATCAACATAATATTTCTGATGAGACTGTGCAGTAGCCATCCACTTCTGAATCAACTGGACTTGCTCTGATGTCTCTTGCACGAGACGTGGTCCCAGTAAAGCTGCCTTACCTGCCTCCAACCAGCACAAGGGTGATTGGAATGGCCTACCATATAAAGCCTCATAAGGTGCCATATTAATAGTTTCCTGAAAACTATTATTATACGCAAACTTGACTAGGGGTATATGCTTCTCCCAAGAGCCCCCAAATTCCAGGACGCATGCACGCAACATGTCCTCAAGCACCTGTATCATATGATCTGACTAAATATCGGTCTTAGGGTGGTAAGCTATGCTTAGAAGCACCTATGTACCCAATACCCTATGAAAACTCTGCCAGAAATGAGATGTAAAGTGGGCACCCCTATCAGAAATGATAGAATGAGGGACCCCATGAGGACATACTACCTCTCAGATATACAACTTCCTGAGCTCATCAACACCGAAGGTCTCCTTGATTGGAAAAAAGTGAGCCACCTTCATAATTCTTTCCACAAAAACCCACATGGCATCATTGCCTCGAGGTGACCTCGGAAACCCGGTCACGAAGTCCATCACGATATCATCCCATTTCCACTCTGGAATGGGTAATTGCTGTAATAGTCCAACTGGCCTCTGATGCTTCGCCTTCACCTGATGATAGGTGGAACATCTAATAACAAAACCAGTGATCTCTCTCTTCATACCCAGCCACCAAAACTGACATGTTAAGTCACAGTACATTTTGGTAACTCCGGGATGAACTGCCCAAGCTGAAGCATGAAACTCCTACAGCAACTCCTCGCGTATATCCCATGGAACCCACACTCGTACATTGAAACAGAGTACCTCATCATTGCCTATCGTCCAACAAGGAGGAGGTTCCTCACTTCACCGACTATCGTAGAACTTGGTCTTCGGAATATGATAGCTGTCTCATCCTCATTCTATCCAAGATGGTATAAGTCATAGATAAGGACGAAATATTGGTTTTCCCCTGACTATCATGCACCTCCAAATTCATCTCAAAGAACAAATCCATAAGCTGCCACTTGCCACTGGCCTCCTGGACTGCCTGTGTCTGAGTCTTTCTACTTAGTGCATCAGCTACTGCATTACCCTTACCAGGTGTATAGGCAAGCTCAAAGTCAAAGGACTAAAGGTATTCGACCTACCTTCACCATTTCAGGTTCAAGTCATGCTGAGTAAAGATGTATTTGAGACTTTTGTGGTCAGTGAAAATCACAAAATGATGTCCCAATAGATAATGTCTCTAACAGTTCAATGCATGAAAAACTACAGCCAATTTGAGGTCATGCGTCAGGTAATTCCTCTCATGTGGCCTCAACTGCCGAGACCCGTATGAAACAACTCGATCACCCTGCATCAACACTTCTCCCAGCCCAATAACTGATGCATCACAGTAAACTATATAGATCTTCCCTTGCTCTGGAAGTATCAATACTAGTGTTGATGTCAACCTTCCCTTCAGCTCCTGAAGGGCTGTCTCGCAAGATTTTGACCAAATGAACTTCACACCCTTCTTAGTCAAACCCGTAAACGGTGCTTCTAATCGGAATAAGTCCTATATAAAGTGAATTTAGTAACCATCCATCCCCATGAAACTCTATATCTCAAAAATGTTCTTAGGATGCTCCTAGGAAACTACTACTCTCACTTTCTCTGGGTTTACCGCAACTCCTGCCTTTGAGATGATCTGTCCTAGGAAGTGAATCTGGTTGATCCAAAAGTGGCACTTTGAGAGCTTAACATATAGATTATGCTCTCTCAGTGTAATCAGTACGATCTCAAGATGGGTGGCATGGTCATGTCGAGTGTGAGAGTACACCAAGATATCATCCATGAAGACTACCACAAAAGAATCCAGATAAGGGTGGAACACATGATTCATTAGAGCCATGAAAACTACTAGCGCGTTCATGAGTCTGAATGGCATGAAAAAGTATTCATATAAACCATATCTACTCCAAAAGGCTGTAAGTGGTATGTTCGATGGTCTCACACGAAAATGATGATATCCAGATCTCAAGTCAATCTTTGAGAACACTCATTCACCTCTAAGTTGATCAAAAAGATCATAAATCCTTGGTAAAGGATATCGGTTCTTAACCATCATCTGGTTCAGTTTTCGATAGTCCACACAAAGTCTAAGGTTACCATCCTCCTTCTTTGCAAAAAGGACTGGTGAACCCCAAGGAGAAGTACTGGGTCGGATAAAAACCTTTGCCTGCAACTCCTCTAATTTCCACTTGAGCTCCTACAACTCAGGTGTGACCATATTATAAGGAGGAATGGACACCAGTGCCACTCCTGGCACAAGCTCAATAGAGAAATCCACCTCTTGATCTGGAGGAAGATCTGAAAATTCGTCTGGGAAGACATCCCTAAAATGATAAACCAATAGAGGTAAATCCTTCTGACAAGTTCCCTGGTCATCCAGATATAAACTCTCAATATGGACTGTGACCCCACCTCACCCATGATTCTCTGGTCCATCTAGGCTCTCCTGGACATCCCACTCTCCCTTGTACAAGATCTCTCCACCCTTTGGTGATGTGAAACTCACCCTGCGATGACATCAGTTCACAACAGATTGAAAGGGAACCAACCAGTCCATCCTGAGAATGACATCACAAGATGTCATCTCTAAGATATAGAGGTCCCACAGGAAGTGACACCCACCAAAATCAAGGGGGGGAACTCCTTGAACTTACGCACACCTGTCATCCTTGCTCCCAATGAAGTGTCTAGAGTCATGATATCAGAAGAAGAAGAAACACAGAGCCCAAGAATCTCCACAATGAACATAGATATAAATCTATGTGTAGAACCAGTATCAAAAATCACAGAAGATAAAATAGAAGCAACTAAAATAGTACCTCTGACAGTGGATGGTCCGGGATCCTGCTCATGTTGGGTTTGTTGCACCGCATATGCCTGCCCAGTGCCGCGACCTTGCGACATAGCCTGGAAACCCTGAGCTAACCCGCCATACTGCCTCTGAGATCCTGGTGTCTGGCTACCACGACCACGACCACCATCTCAACCTGCACACCCTAACGTATTCCAGTTTCCTGACTGGTAAGAAGTTGCTGGTCCTACTCCCGCACACTGAGTCTACAAAAAACCCCTCTCATTAGCCACTGGTGGAAAAACCCTGTAAAAACGTTGAAGATGACCCATCTTGCTACAAGCTCGACACTCCACTGGGTCACATGGACACTAAGGTCACTTGTGCCCCTCTCTACCACACTGGTAGCAAGTGACCTAGCCACCTAAAGTATTCTTCTGACTAGTACTACCACCGTGAGAGAAGTCCATATGTCTCTTACTCTTGCCAGTAGAAATAGTACCTGAAACTGGTGTTGAACTGCCCTGGCCCACACCACATGATTCCCGCAGGTTCCGCTCTATAATCAGTGCCTGATTCAAAATAAAATGCACGATAGGAAACCTAAAAACGTTAACCATATCTTGGATGTCACACCGAAGACCATCCTTAAAGCGTCTATCCCTCAACACCTCATCTCCCACCAGAACGGGTACAAAATGATGAAGCTCAGTGAAGCGAGAAGAATAATCCATCAGTGAAATGGCGCCCTACTGCAGATTCACGAACTCTTGAGCTCGATCTGCCCTCAGCATCTCTGGGAAGAAGAAGTCATAGAAGGTTGTCTGAAAATATTCCCACACCATGTCTCAGTGATGATCAGACTGGGTGGTAACATCCCACCACCTCTTGTCGGAATCACACAACATGTATGTAGCAAGCTTGACCCTCCTCCCAGGAGGTGTATCTAGATGCTCAAAAATCGTCTGTATCGAATCCATCCATGACTTCGCAGCCTGTGGTCCGCCATCCCCTGAAAACGTAGGCGGATGCTGCTGCTGGAATATACACGTCAGCTCTACCATAGATGTGGAGACCATCAGTACTCTCTAGAAGGTCTTCATGAACCGCATGAAGCCTTCACGGAACTGCGCATCTACGCCTATGTCTGGTATAATGGATGGAGCCGCATATGGCACTACTATAGGTTCCATCGGTAGCCCATGGCCTACCACCTCTAGAGTAAAATCGTCGCAACTCTCTTGGTGAACGACTGGTGTTATTCTCGGTGGCATGAATCTACAAAGTCAAACTAACACCTTAGATCAAGATTATCGAAGACAGAAAATGAGGAGACCAAGAAGAGAACATGAAAAATAAAGCATTCAAGATTTACAAAAACTTGACTACACAGCGTGTATAAATACTACACGACATGTTCTCATAGGCCATTCACATGGGCCTATACTCCAGCTAAAACTGGTCATGTAACACCCCAAACACACGATGTGTATTTTGAATACATGGCGTGTACTTGAATACTCCTTCCCTGCCCGAGTCCTTCTACACTGCTAAGCCACACGGACCTCCTAAAACAAAACTACACAGCATGTCCCATAGGCAAAAAACATGTAATGGACAGGCTTTCACGGGCCCGTGTTGTTCGTGACACGGCCTGTATACTCAGGTCACACTACATGGCATATTCCAAAAAGATACGGTGTGTTCAAAGAATCCTCAGACCGACCCGTTTTGCTCGCTACATGGCCGGATACACGGCTGACACTAAACGACGTGTTCCAGGTGGACACGGCGTGTACTAGGAAAGATAACACCGACCCGTGTTGTTCGTGACATGGCCGGGTACCTGGGTTAGACTACACACGGTGTTCAAAGTAGACACAATGTGTATGTCTTATGGTTTCCTCCGTCTGTGTTGTTAGCTACACGGGAAGACACCAGGTCTATACTACATGGTGTGTACAACTGGTACACGACTTGTTCCCCCAAGCCATTCCCTACCCCATGTCCCCGCCCACACGACCTATGACACGAGAAGAGACTACACAACATTTACTTCAAAAGTTTTCATTTCTTCCCGAACAGAAGAACACATGGCATGTGTCCATAGAACTACACGGCGTGTATGTTGGGTTTTCCAGACAGTAAGCCTCAGAAACTACTCCAAAACCCAGAAAAACACTAAAAAAACACCTAAGTGCCAAATTCCGATCCGTGGGGGCCCATACTCCCTGAGAATCAAAACTTGGAATCTTATACATGCTATAACAAGGTAACTCAACAATGATCCACCAAATTCCGGTCATTGAGGTCCCATACTCCCCAAAAACCAAAGTTTGGCATTCATTTTATCAAAATCTCACACAAAAATACCCTATCAAATAGCAGGTATTTATCAATGCATCTATCACAATAGCATGCTTTTCTAGTACAACAACTATCACAACAACATGAAATTTCTAATGCACCTACATGGAATGGACGAGTGCATGACATGTGATTTCTAGAACGTTCCTTAATGATGCACGAGACGACATACCCTCATATCATCGGGTTGAAACTAAATAGAACCCATGTATAACATATAAATAGAACAATTACGAGTGCATCACCCAACGGTGAAAATCAATTCAACTTTCAAATTTGAAAAATCAGAAAAATTGCAATAAACGAGGTAGACCGGATTTTCCCTGTACACAAGTTAGCTACTCCTGGGCATGACTTATTACCAACTACCATTTCCGTCCTATCCCTGACTAAGGCTCCAAACAGTAAGTCAAAGAAAAGAACCTGCCTCTGATACCACTTTGTAACATCCCGGATCCGGAAGCCACACAACGGGTGCCCCGAACCCGGTTGGTCACGTGACCTCAAGCGCATTACCCTAAATGCTAGAGGCTACCGACTAGTAGAGAGGGATCATGTCTGGTAGTGGGAAAACTATGCCCTCATTTGTCAAAGTGTAGAGCATTGGAAAATAAATATAACATACAACATCGGAAGCAGTAAAGAATATGAACCAGAAATGAACAATTGCAGTAAAAGATAACCAACATTTATATATAAAAATGCAGCATGTCACTATTTCTATGAAAGCATCCAAAACAGGATACACTGCAATACAATACAATAAAATTCAATGTACAAGGTACAATAAACAGAACAAAACAGAGTGAACATAACGCAGCAACATCGCAAGCATAAGCTCAGTCCCATGCTCTCCTACTCCTCTGCTATAATCATGTACCTGTATAGGGACCCTTTCCCCTTTCGACACCTACAACAATATAGTATGTTTAGGATGAAGACATGACCCAAACAGGGTGTGATAAATAAATCCCAGTAGGCACCCACCAAAGTCCCGTGCTCAATTGTCAATGAAAATGTGATACAGTAGTGTGCAAAAGTAAATGCAGTATACTAGTAAGTACTCAAAAGTAACTATCACTACCAGTTTCATTGCCATTTTAATTATTAATTATCACCTCCAAGATTGTACTTTATCTTGGCAGTTGCAACATAAAAAATCACCATAGTGAATATTCTAAATTTCTGTGTGCTCAGACATACTATCTTTACCCTCAGGTAATAGAATCAAATACCCACAGGTGATTTACCTCAGGCATAACGAACATTGCCCTCAGGCATACGAGATATGGCCCTCAAGCACTGAAACTACTGCCCACATTCATAAAAAAAGGTTACCCTCAGGCTAACCAACCACTTCCCACCGACTAAGAAAACACATCCCTCAGGCTAAATAGAACACTGCCCTCAGGTGCAAGGAACTGGGCCGGGCCCAAAGCATAAAAAAGAAATTTATATAAAATTTCTCTCAAGAAAATGCAATACATAATATAATCATGGCATACCCTCGTGTATCCTGGCCAAATGGCTAAACAGAGGAACGCACCCCCGGGATGGTCTTGGATCCAAGTAGTGATCCCAAACAGTAGTTTAAACTTATCATTAGATTATTTATAAAATTATATATATCTTTTCAGAAAAGGCCTCAGCCATACGACACCTCAACCATGGGAGTATAGCACAATGGTACTCAATTTCAACACAATAGTTGAAAATAAACATCATACCACCTACCTCGATCGCCCCTGATCGATATACGTGAACGACACCTCCCAAAACACCCATGAACGACGTAGATCTGGAAATAACAACAACTTGTTCAAACCTAAATAACTTCCCCTCAGGAAATAATTGGTAAGAACTAATCAAGGAGAGGGAAGAACTCACCCTCACAGTTCAATTGAGACTGTTAGAGAAGGATTCAGATTTTCGATGTGCGGTCGGGAGATCTCCGAAGCTCCGACCTCCTCTCCCAGCTCCAAAATGAACTCAAAGGCTCCTCTGCCGAATGAGGAGGCGACTGGCCATTTTAAGTGAAGAAAAACTAAATGACATGTAATCTCAAGTACATGGTTTGTACTTTTCATCATTTAACTGTTCCTCTGGCGGCTTCTTTCCACCGTGACACTGTTCATCCTTCAACATGAGTACACGACGTGTATTCCTGATTACATGGTGTGTAATGTCGCTCGGCTGGCGGCTGCTTCCAGCTCCTTACTATTCACTTGCTGACTAAGTACATGATGTTTAAATACTAAGTACATGGTGTGTAGTAAGTTCTTACACCCTTTATCACCGACAAGACTACATGCCCTATGTACCCATCCCACACGGCCAAAGTACACGACATGTGAAAACGTACAAGGCGTGTACCCACAAAATTTGGGATTTTCCCATTTTCCTTATTTTCTCAAAAAAACTTAAGGAAAAGAGAAAAGAAGAAACCCTTACATCAAATATAAGAACCAGGTTCTTACACAAATACATAAATAAATTTTGCATTCTTAGTTTGTTTGATGATCCCTTGATCTACTACATATAACCACTTTGGGTATGCTTTGACATAATACTACATACTATTAATGAGAAATATTTTTCCATGTGTATTATTACTCCACAATAAAAATAGTTAACATCAAAAAAAATATCTATAATATTTACCCCTACTTGGATGAATCTTCTTCACTTGTTTCCTTCATTACCTCTTAGCTATGTAATATTCATTTTAATAATATACCATATTTTCACTATAATTACACTTGATTAAAGGTGCATTCATTTAATTAATTTCTACAACACTAGTTATCCATTGGGTTCTCTAAATATTCTAATTATGATCATTACCTAAATCAATCTTAAATATTAGAGTGGGTTCTTGTGGTATGGAACCAATAATCACTGCTTTCTATTTATGATCAAGATCCATACCATATATGTCATTATAATGTGTCATTTGATTCTCTAGAAAATTATTTGACTTTTATGTTGTTCCTCTATACTCAAATTTCCATTTTTATGTCACTTGGGAAACCAAATTTTCTAATATTATATCAAGGTTTAAGAGTTTCTCTTGATATTATACCTTACTTCATAGGATGAAAACTTTTTCCTTGTGTTCATCGATATGTTTGACTCGATCTTTTACTATGGTAGTCAAACTACTGAAAACCCTGGTATGTTCTTCAAATTTTAGCTTTCACTCAACAAATTTATCTAAATCTTCTAGACTTTCAAATTTAAGTTGTTAAATTTCATCCTTTAACTCAGATTTCACTTCTTCCTATTACTGTATATAGAGTTTGGCATCATGAAACATTTTTTTTGATTTCTTTGTTTTGTATCTATAAATGTATATCTCCTGAAGTGCATCTTCTAATTCCACCTTGAGGTGAAATCTTCCTTCAACTTCTCCTTCACCATTTTCACTTTATTCCCTTTTCTATCAATTAACTATAACTTACACCATAACATTTTCTCTACGATCCTTGTAGTATTTCATCTCTTCTACCTCATATTCTTATAAAATACAATTTTACTATAAAAGATGATTCATCTTTCTGAAGAAATTTTTCTTATTATTTTTATTACCTTTCACACTATATGAGGAATTCTTCATGGGAATTTCATCCTCATCATCATGATCATCTTGAAACTTCTTGGGGCACTTTTCTACAAGATGTAAAACCTTTCCACAATGAAAGAATGATAGAGGAATTTTTACTTTAAACTTTCCTTTTCCCATTTATAGTTTTTAGGATAGGAATTAAATCACCTAATATAATTCTCCTTCTTGATGGAAATCTTCTATGGTGAGCTTTATCATGGCCTTGAATTCCACTTCCTTGGACCTCCTTTTTTCTACATCCTCATTATCATTATTTCTCATTTTATATGAAACAAGAGTACTATGAAAATTTTCCAACATCAAATCCTTTAGATATTTATCCTCCAATATATATAATTTCATATTAAACCAAGGTGTAAGTATTCTCAAGATATGCTCATCAATATTTATATCATTAATAATTTTCTTGAGACCTCCCTTTTCCTCCACCACAACATTCACCCGATCGAATAATAAATAAATAGACTCATTAGGGTGTATTCTTTGGTCCTTATACTTGTTCCAAAGAACCTTCAATTTAGCTTCTCAGACTTTTGAATCACCTTCATAGATTTTCAATATATTTTCCTACACGGAATTAAAAGAATTTTATGATATAACTTTCATATAGATTATGTTGGATAAATATCCCCCCTAAAGCATTGAATCCTCTAGTGTCAACATTCAATTATATTTTTTATTCTTCTAATAAATCTCTACTATCCATATAGGCTAAAATACCATGCATTTTAGTTGTAAAAACATCCATACCTAATGACCATGAGTAGTGCTATATCTTATTCTTCCATAGATGAATTTTTTTTCCATCAATGATTGGAATACCTTTGTGATTAATAACCTACATTAATTATATTGAGAAATAAAATATAACTATATCCTTTTGATATGATACCAATTATTCATACCAAAAGGTTAAATACCCAAAGAGGGGGGGGGGGAATCAGGGTATGACAAATTAAAAAATTTCCCCCTTTGTATCTTTTTTTCATTAAACAAAACTCACTTATCCCTCCTCCCCATAGGAAACAATAAATATAAATTAAAACATACACAAGACAAAAAATTTATTACTTGATTGACTCTTAATGTTATACATCCAAGGATAATACAAATGAAATGTAATGATGTACAAAATTCTCTAAAGGAAACTGTAGATTCAAGGTTTAGAGTGTACTCACTGTCCCTCCTAGTTTACAATCAATCAAAATTCGAAAGTTCACCACTCTCTTTCTACTAAAGTGAATGAACTACTCCTATATTATAATCTTCTAAGAACCGGTTTTGAGTTGATTCATAATTGATTGGGTCTTTATACACCTATTTTATCAAAGATATGACAACCACCTTTTCATGAGACTTTTCCTCTTGGAGCATGTAATCTATACACATGACCCCTTCACAAGACCTACTTAATCTTACGTGGATCATGTGAGTACAATGGGTATGCCTATGTGTGAAAACACCCAGATCATAACTCCCCTTCACTTATGGAAATTACATGATCCCCTTCAGTTTCTTTGAAACTACTTATGCATTTTTTCTTATGAGGCACTTTCTATTTCCTAACTCCATTAGATTTATCTAAAACACCTCATTCATAAGTTTCTTTGGATTAAACCACTTAAGAAAATTTATTAACTTATTAATTATGGGTTAAGGGGTATTTATAGGAAAAAATACACCACCTTAACTTCACAAATTTTGGACAAGAATCCATTCCACTACCCTAAAAAATTCATCCTTGTCCTCACACAATTATCCCTTTTGGCTTATTCAATTGACCTATATCACATCTTGCATGTCGCAAGACCTTCCGACTTGGTCAAAATAACTATCTTTAGGTGAATCATGTGATTAAATCATGAGATCTATATATACTCATGCAGTAATGTGATTTTGAGTGATTATAAGATAACTCTATCATTTCCAACCAAACTTCCTTCATGAACTTTGCATGAATCCAAGAAACCACGAGATTACTCCATTATTTTCATATTAACTTCATTTAATGCTATTCATGTGACTCCTTCATGTTATCCTTTTGAGTAAATGTGATCATGAGATATTCGTTCATTCATTCCATCACATGATCCTTCTATATTCAAACAGATCATGTGATCTTCCTTCATTCATGCAAATAACATTATCTTCCTTTATCCATGTGGATATAGTGATCTTTCTTAATTCATATGGATCACATAATATTCTTTGGGACTTATGTGAAAATTATTTTTTAATCAATTTATACCAAAAAATAAAAAAATATACACATCCTTTTGACAAACAACCTTGTAAACACCTTCCAACCTTGTCAACAAACACAATAACCTAAAAAACCATCAAGATGTTTTTTTTTCTGACACCCTATTTTTAAAAATAGGTTTGCATCTTGGTCGTATCATGGCCATGGGGTTACAACACAACTATCCCCTCAGATAAAGGGGTCAAAACACACACATTTCCCCATCATAGTATGATTCTACACTTCATGCTGTGAACTAGTTCATAAGGTTTAGAAACCTACTTCATAAGTTTCATGGTCATGATGTGACTACCCCTTTATGGATTGACCATTTTATAAGGATCCTTCCATTTTCCAAAAAACACAAGACTAATCACACGATGAACCCTTGTCCATTATGTAACAAAACACTTCATAGAAAACTCTAGGCCCACATATAGGTCTATCATGGCACGAACAACAGTAAAATACAAGAATCCAAGTTATATGGACTCCCTAACCCCACTTCACCATTTACCCAAACATCCAAAACATCCCTCGGGCCTCATTAAACATCCTAAATTATCTACTCAATATGTTAAAACCTTTATAATTAAAATTATAATCTTTATTATTAGAATATATCCTTTTGTGGGAACAAAAATTCAAATTACCTTAGATTTTTTCACAACTCATAAGATGCAGGTCTTTTAAACCTCCCAATCATATCACTCCCCATCCCCAAGAATCCCAAATAGACCTTCAACCAAAAATACCGAAAACTCCCAATCATCAATTAATCATATTGTAATCTAGAATGTAGGAATAAATTGTTATATGAAACTCCAAACATGAGGCACATTATCCATTAAAAACTAATCTACCCGCTCACCCTCACCACCAGTACTAAGATTATTCTCAACCGAACCCATCTTATCCAAGATACTGAATCACCAACCAACAATTTTTTTGTGGACCCATGGTGTTACCCACTATAAGACTCTAATAAAAAAGGTTAATTCCACATCGTAGTGCTCCCTACCATATGAATCACATACCAAGAATTAAATTCCAGTGATTTATCCACACACTTGATGAAATTTCCATCTCACTGCATCCAATATCCTGAAAAATCACCTTTTGATCATCCTCAGCCTAAACTTTCACAAAAATGATCATTTATACCTACTAATGTTCTATATCATTGACCAATCATGATGACTAAATCCTTGAAGACATTTTATAAGCTTCCAAATACAAAATCTGAAATCTAAAACTGTAACTCTATGTAATTATACTATTGGGTACTCAACTAACTAATATATCCATTTTACTCTCACCATGTGCACTAACTACCCTCTAATGAAACTCATGTTTGAATCACATAAAATCCTACCGTAATCTTGGTTCCAAAACACAGACTTTATTTATCAACATTTCCAAAACCCAAATTGGTATTCACTAAGGAACTAGATAAAATAAGATCCATATTCACAATAGCCTCCTGGTGCCAACTCGTCCGTCCAACAACTGATCTCATCACACTCATAACCCTATCACAACAATCCATATTTTAATTCACATTAATTCATGATTTATTATATAAAGGTACATGTAGTACAATACCATAATATTGTGAGGCCTAATGTCATTGGTAAATTAGGTAAATATAATATTAAATTGAACATGAATGAAAATAAATTATTTAAAAACTCCACAACATGCCCTTAAAATTTCTTTTCTCCTATAAAAATGCATGGTATAACCTGGGGATGTTCATAAGAAAAGTGTGAGATATAAAGCTCAGTAAGGGAATAATTAAAGAATAGACTAATGAAAGTAATAAATTTGAGTAAATAAGTATATAAAGATGAAATAAAAATGGTGAGAATCATAATCTTGAACATTGAGGCATCATATAACATGATAACATAAAGGAAACGTAGGAATGTGGAAAAACAAAAAACATGACATCCTAAACATAAGTCATGGATAACTACCAATACATTATAAAATAGTGTTATTAGGATGATATCCAATGAAAATACCTATAATATCATGATCTAAAATATTAACCAATGCATTTTAGGGATATATAATTATGTACCCAACCACCACATTCATATAATGTACATGCATAAGTGAGCCACATAGATCATGCACATAAGGTTGTATTTCATAATTTTTAATACCACAATTAAGGAGTGTGGTTTAAATTTATAAAATTACCTAATAAATGAAGTATATGAACATATAGGTGAATAAACTTGATAAAAATGGGGATGGGTATTCACTAAACAAATGTTTGGAATGTAAAATTGTAGGATAATTCCAGCTGCATAATAGAGGTACATAAAGTTTCATGGAATGGTTAAATGAGATTGAAAGGGGTATATAATCACTTGTAAATTATAATTACAATAATAGGGACATTTAAAAACATATTATAACATGAAAAATTATAAATAAAAGGCATAATATAAAGAAAGTACTTGAATGAAAAGGAGAAGGATATGATCCCTTACTTTGAGAGGGAACTTCTAAAAGATTGGGAGGATATTTTTAAGATATTAAGAACACATTGGTGGGTGGGTGGATATATATAGGTAATTTAAGAGTAAATTCATGATCCAATGGATTTTAGTGAAGAGGAGTGGAAGGTTGGGTGTGTATTTATAGTAAAAGATAGGATAATTCTTAATTAATTTCTAAACTTTGGATTTAGACTCTATATAATAAAATAATAAAAAAAACTTACCATTTTTCCCCATATTTTATAAAAAATAGGACTATATTTAATTATTTTATAAGGATAATAATTGAAACCGTTAAAATAATACCCTTGGTGATGTGAATGTGAGTCATGTTCATAAAGAATTAATTTTAAAACCATAAAATATAATATAGGTTTTATAGGATTCATTAAGGGGTTATAAAATTAATAAAATAACTTAAAAACACATTATTTTAAATTTTAAACATAATTTGGTGCATTTATACTATTTATAGTATTCATTGTATCATTTTTTTGCTTTTATGATGTCATAATATATACTGCATATTTATACCCTATTTAATTTTTAACAAAAATTTGACTGTCTCCCAAAATTATGAAAAATTAACCATTGTCTAATTTGGATGTGATGATTTAAAAAATAATATTTATTTTATCAAAATAATTATATAAATATAAAAATTTACACTTTTAAATAAAAAATCCCCATTTATTGAAAAATTCATGTTTTTACGAAACTAAAAGTTTTCCGACCCTTATAAAAATTAAATTTTGACTTAATAAAATTATATTATCATTTATATTTAAATAAATATTATTTAATAATAATGTTATATTAAAATAAAATTTATTTAAAAAATTATTGAATTCATAAAAAAAGGTATTTTGATTGAAACTATATATTTCCCAAAAATACAATTTGATTTTCATCGTATCAAAATATAATTGTTATCAAACTCATTATTTAATAATTTATAAAGTAATAATAAAAAGGTATAAATAAAATAATTATAAAAATATAAAAAATCATGCCATTAGGTTCTAGATACATAACCCATTATTACACGTGTGTATTCCCTAAGGGTAACATGTGTGATGGTGACACTTTTTGGGGTGGTTCAACAAACATGGTTTGGCCTATGATCTTGATAAGATTGAAATTATCCCATAAATAGTTTCAATCATGTATTAGTTGTTGAATATAATCTTTATATTGGTCAATGGAAAATCCCAAGGATTCCATCTCCCTCTAAAGTTCCAATAAATGGGTTTCGTAGGGTAATATCTTGCTGGTTGAGGCCATCACTTATTTCATATGTTTCAATTAGATTTTTCATAACCCTTTATATATAATAATCATAATGGTAACTATACATTTTATATATTATCAATAGTTATAATGTGTAAAAAACTTTTATGTTTGATAGAATATAACTTATAATGGTCTAAAATAACCAAATTTGTGTATGTGTTTTTTATAACTTCATTACTTAACAAGGTATTTATTCATTATAAAATGAAATTTTATTTATAAATGTTTGGGTTGTTACATTATTACCCTCTTTAAAAATATCACCCTTCAAATTTCATTTCATATTCTAAACAAATGAGGGTACTTCTATTTCATCATCTCTTATGGTTTCCATGTTTCTTCCTAAAACTTATTGTTCTTCCAAAACACTTTGACCAGGTAGTCTTATTTCATAGAATTTTTTCTCTATGATGAAAGATCTCCACTAAAATATCTTAATATAAAAGATAATTCTCCAACGGTACCACCTATGGATTTAGTACATGTAAGGGATATGGTATGTACTTCTTTAAGAGGGATACATGGAACATATCATGTACTTGAGATAGGTTATGTGAGAGTGCGGGTTGATAGTCCAAAACTCTGATATGATCAAGGATCTAAAAGTGGAAAATGTATCTTGGAATGAGCTTTACCTTATTCCTAAACCTCATGAAATTGTTTTATGATGATATATGAAGGAAAAATTTATCTCCAACCTCAAAATCTAGAAAACTTTGATGACTGTCTGTATAGTTTTTATATCAACTTTGTGTGGATTTCATATAAAATTGAATGGTTTTAACCTTCACTATTATCTCTTGGACATGATCAGGACCCATTAACTTATTCTCTCTAACTTCATCCCAGCATGTTGGAGTCTGACACTGCTTCCCATATAGAGCCTCATAAGGTTCCATTTAGATACTATAATGGAAACTATTTTTATATTAGAACTCCAATAGGGGGAGGTTTTTTTCTGAAATACTTGGAAATATATTTAACATTATATCAACATATACTCTAGAGTTTGAATGGTTCTTCTGACTGAACATCCATATTAGGGTGATTAGAAGTACTAAAACTCAGATCTGTGTCCAATTCTTGTGAAAGGATTCTCCAGAACCTCAAGGTAAACCTCATATTTTGATTAGATAAAATTGAGAGTGTAACACCATGAAGTATTACCACATCTCTTATATATGTATTAGAGAGTTGATCAAGATATAAATCTTACTTGATATCAATGAAATGTGGTGAATTTGTAAGGAAATCCACTACCATCCAGATGGAATTATCGCATTTAGATATAATGGGGAGTCCTACGATGAAATCCATGATTATGATTTCCCATTTCTATAATAGTATGGGAAATGGTTTCATTATACCCTTATACATTTTTCATTCATACTTGACTTATTGGTATACTAAACATCAAGATATAAATTCTATAATATCCCTCTTCATGTTATCCCACCAGAAGTTTTTCTTCAAATATCTATAAATCTTAGTGAATTCTGGATGAATAGAGAATGATGATCCATGGTCATCATCTAGAAGTTACATCTTCAATTTTTTTGATGGTACATATATTTGTGTCCAAACCTTATAACTCCATATTTAGAAAAGTTAAACTCCAGAATATTCTATACCTTTTTCTATAACACATTATCAGCATTTTGGGCCTCCTCGATCCTTTCAAGAATGGATAGTTGAGAAGTTATTTGACAAAGTTAGGACGAGATCCTTTTATTATTACCATTTCCATCCTCTGCATGTTCAATAATATTGGATTCATTGCAATCCACATCATGTATAGAGTTACAAGATCTTTTTTACTAAGAGTGTCTACCATTTTGTTCTCTTTCCTAGGATGGTAATGAGTTGAACAATCATAATCCTTGATCAACTATAACCACCTATATTGTAACACATTGAGCTTATTTTGTGTGAATATATACTTGAGGATTTTAAAATTCATATATTTTCCACACTTATCTCTATAAAGATAATTTCACCAAATATTCAATGTGAAGATCACTACATCCAATTTTAGATCATGAATTGAGTAGTTATACTCATAGATGTTTAATTATATGAAGTCATTGGCTATAAATTTTTCATATTTCATGAGTAAATAACTAAAACCCTTTTTGGACACATCGTTATAGATCACAAATCCATCCCCACTGATGGGTAATGTGAGCGGAAGTGAAGTGATTAGCCTCTTCTTTAAATATTTAAACATCTCTTCACATTTTTCAATCCAGACTAACTTTACTACTTTATGAGATAATTTTGTTAGTGGGATTGATAATCATAAAAAGTTTCTCAAAAAAAGATGACAATACCTAGATAATATAAGGAAACTACATATTTTCATCACATATATTGGTATTGGCCATCCTTCAATTGCCTTTATTTTTGAAGGATATATAGATATATCTTTTCTAGTGATAATACCCTATAGGAAAGTAACTTTCTCTATCCAAATCTAACATTTACTATATTTCTCAAATAAAATTTTCTTTTTTCAGTTTTTTAGTACAACATTCAAATGATCCTCATATTCCTCCTTGATTTTGGAGTAGATAAGAATACCATATATAAAGACTACATTTTGTTTCGAGGTAATCCCTAAAGACTATATCCATCAAGTCCATAATGATTTTTGGATAATTAGTGAGTCTAAATGGTATCACTATGAACCCATAGTGCTCCTACCTTTTATGAAAAATAGTCTTGGGGATATCATCCTTTTTCACCTTTACTTGGTAATATCCCGATTGAAGATCCACCTTAGAGAAGTATTAGGATCCACATAGATGATAGAAAAAGTAATCAAATTATAGAAGTGGATACATTTTATTTATCATGATCTTGTTAACCTCATGATAACCAATGAAAAGGCATATGGGCTCATCCTTATTCTAGATAAAAAGAATTGGTGCACCCCATGATAAAGAACATGGGTGTATAAACCCTTTATCTAAATTATCCTATAATTTTTCTTCTACACCACAAGTTTACCAATGACCATTATATACGGATTCTTTTATATTATCAAATATATAGGTATAATATTGATTGAGAACTCAAACTCTCGGATAAGAGGAATACCCGAAAATTCTTTGGGAAATATATTTGTGAATTCCCTCACAAAGGGAATGTCATCAAGGATAATATTCTCCTTAGTCTCAATCATTTTATCTAGATACATTTACTGATTGAGAAATAATATCCATGCTTTATATGATGATACAAAAGGATATTCATCCTCCTCATTAAAATTGTATAGAATTAGAGGGAAATTTGTGATACAAAGGGTAATTTCCATCTCTCAAAAATTTATGTCGGATCTATACAAGGAAATACAATCCATGACTAGAATAAAAATGAATTATACTAAATGGAGTATCTAAATGTTTTCTAGTAACTCTATCCCACAAATATGGATAGGGGATGAGTTATATTCTTGGTATGAAATAATTAACCTTTTTTCCATGTTCATCGATAACTCGAATTCTATGTTTTGAGGTGGTGTTTGAATAGTAATTCTAAAATTGTGTGATATGAAAGAATTCATAGAACCAGAAGAAAATATTATGTTCACTATCCTCTAATGAATAACTAGAATACCTATCAACACTTAATTTTTGGGACCCACCTCAGTAGTTGTGATGACATAGGCATGCCTTTTTTCTCTAAGCCTTGTAGGTTGTTATCATAAGTTATTATCGATAACCCTTATATTGGTGCATTGATTCACATAGTGTCCTTGTTCCTTTTAATTAAAACATTGGATAGTAGGATGAGGTTTGACCAGAGAATTCCTTTCTTCCATCACATAAGTGGGTTTCTCTCGTCAATATTTGTTATCTAGGTAGCCTTACTTTTGGTACCTAAATCATTTACTTTTCCCCTTTAATAAATTTCTTAAATTATTCTTCCCACATTTTTGACAAGTGGGATGCTGGAATTTCTTACCCACATGATATTTCTCCATTACACAACCAAAATTAAACTCTGTTATCCAATTCCTATCTCTATACTCATGATACCCTTGATATTCTATGATATCCATTTCGATATTTATTGAACATCATAAAATTTCCCCATAGCTATTAAAGTCAAAAAATTCCAAGGCTTTTTATAGACTCAACATTATCCCACCAAAGAAGCGGTCAAATTTACTATTGGGTTTAATAAAAAAGCTGGAGGTATATCATTAATGTCTTGTAAAGTTATCTTCACACACCCCAATAGATTCATCCTCATTATTCTTAAGGGTAAGAAAATACCTCTCCATTTTAAGTTAGAGAGTGTGAGTAAAATATTTGTCAGAATATATTTTCCAGAATTCCATTCACACTATCACTTTGATCTCCTCCCCAGTCTTTATATTTTTGGCCAATGTTCACCTTTATTCTGATTATACTTCCATTCAATAAACAAACATTGCTTCCTTCTCTCACTCCAAGCATTGAACGATAGAGAAGACCATTTAAATAGATTGGATCCACTATTATATGATTAAAAGATTTTAATATCCTCTGAAAGTCAGAGGGATTTTTCACATAAAGGTCTCAATTGAAACTTGGTTTTTCTTAGGGGAATTTGGTAATTACTCTTGATTCAAGTTTTAGTTTAAAACTTAAGTAAATTGATAAAGTATTATCATGAAGTTCCTAACTCTACTCCCATTGGGTTGGGAATCTCATTTGGGAAATCATCACATTTCCCCTCACATTGGTTGTTAACTCGATTTCTCATATTTCAAACCATTGATTAAAAATAAAGGGGAAAATTAGGGTTGAGAATTTTTAAACTATTAAATACATAAATAGGAAACCCTGAACATTAAAGGTATAAATAATAAATGAAATAACTCTTTAACCTATGAATTTCTAGGTTTCAATCTAAGTTATCTATGATCTATTTTCTAATATAAAATCTTATGGGCATTTTTGTTCTCTTTATAATGGTTCATAAATAGTTTGTTAATTTATGAAATCATATCCCTCAAGAGTGAAAAAATAGGTGTGAAAAAATATTTTTTATTTATGCACTAGGTGGGGATCGAGTCAAGAACAATGTTCCCTTTTTGAGGTTATTACCCCTATATGAAACTATTATAGAGCCACATCCACTTATAGTATCTAGACAGGGATGTATTTTCTTGAAAAACACATACTATATAATTTACCAAAATACAGGTATTATTTCTTTTGTTTAGTCTTATACCTAAGGATTTTACTAGGTTTTTATAATCCTAATTCCCCAAAATAACCAGACTCTAATACCGACTATATAAACCCATATTTTAATACACATTAAGTCATGATTTATTGTATAAAGGTACACATAGTACAATATTATAAGATCACGAGGACTGTAATATTTGATAAATTAGGTGCATATCACATTTAGTTGAACATATATATAAATAATTTTTTTAAAAACTCCACAACATGACCTTAAAAATTCCCTTTCTCTTCTAAAACTGCATGAGATAACCTAGGGATATACATAAAAAGGGGTGATATATAAATCCAAGTAAGGGAATAATCAAAGAATCACATGATTAAAGTAATACATGTGAGTCAATAGGAATATTAAGATGACATAAAAGGGTGATAATCATCATCTTGAACAATGATGCATTCTATAGCATGATAACATCAAGGTAACATAGGAATGTGGAAACAATATAAAACATGACATCATAAACATAAGTCAAGGATAACCAAGAAGATATCATAAAATATTGTACTTAGGATAACCTCCCATGAAACATACATGGTATCTCATGAGATAATAACATTACCCAATGTGTTTGAGAGCTATATAATTCTTGGTCCACCCGTCACATTCATATTATGTACATGCATAAGTGTATAATAAAGATAATACAATATAAGGATGTATTGAATAACTTTTAATACCATGATTAAGGAGTTTGGTTTATATACATGGAAGTACCAAATAAATGAATTATAAGTATATCAAGGTCAATATACTTGAAAAGAATTGGTATGGGTATTCACTACACAAATTTTTGGATTGGAAAATCACAGGATAATTTCAACAGCATAACTTGGATAAATAAAGTTTAATGGAAGGGATAAATGATAGTTAAATGTGTATATTATCACTTTTAAATCATTAATAAAATAACAGGGATATGTAAAAACCTATTCCAACTTGAAAAATTATAAATACAAAAGGCATAATATAAAGGAGGTGGTTGAATAAGGAGGAGAAGGAGAGGATCCCTTACTTTGAGAGGGAACTTATAAATGCTTGGGAGGAGTTTTTTAAGATCTTGGGGACAACTTGGAAGGGATATAGAGAGATAAAGGAAGATTAAATTCATGATAAAAATGTTTTTAATGATGAGGAGTGGGAGTTTGGGTGGGGTTTTTATAGCAAAATATAGGGGAATTATTAATAAATTTATAAACATCGGTTTTGGATTCTATACACTAAAATAATGAAAACTAAAAACCTTATGATGTTTTTTCCATGGAATCTAAAAAAGATGATCGGTTTTCGTTATTTTATAATTATAATAATTTAACTCATTAAAATAATACCCTTGGTGATGTGAAAGTGAGTCATGTTCATAAAGAATTAATTTTAAAACATTAAAATATAATATAGGTTTTGGAGGATTCATTAAGGATTTTAAAATTAATCAAATAAATTTAAAAAAAAATTATTTTAAATTAAAAATATAATTTGGGACATGGATAATATTTATAGTATTTATTATATAAATTTTTGGTTTTTATGATGTCATAATACATACCATATATTTATAATGTACTTAATGTTTACCCAAAAATTCATTTATCTCCAAAGATTATGAAAAATTATCCATTGGATAATTTATACATGATGATTTCAAAAATAATATTTATTTTATAAAAATAATACTATAAATATTAAAATTTTCAATTTAAAAAATATTCCATTTATTGAAAAATATGGGTTTTTATGTTGATTACAGCTTTATGACCCTTATAAAAATTACATTTTGACTTCCTAAAATTATATTATCATTTAGATTTAAATGAATATTATTTAATAAGAATATTTTATTAAAATAAAATTTATTTATAAATTTCCAAAATTCATTATAATGAGTGTCTTGATTGAAAAAATATATATCCAAAAAATATAATTAGAGTTTCATCATATCAAAATCTAATTTTTATCAAACTCATTATTTGACCATTTATAAAGTAATAATAAAAAAGTGATTGTAACATCCCAAGTAAGTAATGAATAATAGATATTTTTATATATGTCTATTAATGATTAAGATAGTGTTTTAGAGGCTTAAAATGAAAATAAATACAATCTTATGCATGGAATACACTAATATTCTTAAAAGATTGTTTTACTGCCTTTTGATGGAAAACCCTTTTTAAATCAAACTTTTGACAATTTTATAATCTATATTTGTCAAACTAAACATATTCATTATGATTGGGACATTGAAATTTACATTGGATAAATTTTTGGTATTTTTCTGACAATGTTCATTTTTTAATGAATAGTGAAAAATACTGCATTTTACATCAAAACTGCTTTTTCATTTAATTTAATTATATGGTTAGATTGTCTCTTTAATTGGTATTAAAGTGTAATCTGAATATATTGTTACCATTTAATCCAATGGTGGTCATTAGGATTAATTTCACATTGGAATTGGTCATAAAATAATGCCAAACTTTTCATAGATATTGTTTCAAAAAAACCCGCTATTTGTTTTGACAACGGGAATTATTTTTAAATAAATTATTTCAATTTATGTGTTTGGAATTTAGTAAAATGGATTAAATATTTGGAATCAGAAGGTCCAAATTATGTAATTAGGACTCTTTTATTTTTGGACATTATGAATAGTAACGATGGTAATTATCTTTAATTATCTTGATTAATGAGTAATCAGGTAGTTAAAGATAATAAAATGATATCATAATAATACAAAAAGACCACAACATGTGTCCTAAGGATACTGGTTGTATCATGGCCGACCATGTAATGCCTTGTGACAAACTTGGGGGCCCCATGGAATCACTTTTGTGAGAAAGTGACTTTTTATCTTTTTATTTTTAAAGAATGTTAAATGTGACAAAGAATGTATCACCTAAGTAAAATATTTTTAATTTTGTCGACATAAATTATCTTTTGGACTATAAATATTCATTAGTAATATAAAAATATTTCCTACACCATGATATTTTTTTTATAATTTTTAGACAATAAATTTATTAAATTATTTATGACATCATGATGATGCATCGATTACCTCATTAATAAAGGATTTAAATAAAATGGAAATATAATGTAAAATATAAGACCTAAACATGTCCAAAACCTATTGGATGGGTGGATTTCGAACCCTTATCACCTTATCCTCAAAAAACATTAATGTGGGACCATTAAAATCTGAAACTCATTTGAAAATAAAGTTACATTTTATACCTTTACAAGAGTGCCCCTCCTCTCCTCTTATAAAATGCCCCCACCTCTACCTCCTTACCCACACTTCCAAAGCCTTTGGCTCATCCAACCCCTACCCATTTTGTCTCTCGACATCCCTCTATTACTCCTTGAAGCCTCACTTTGGGCAGAAGTCTTCCCAAGGAAGCCTTTGAGCTCAAACCAAAGTGAGTTAGCCGATTTTAAGGTAATGTCTTCACTTGAGTCCTTTTGTTTTATTTTGCTTCTCCAACCCCCTAAACTCTTTTTATTCATTTAATTTGTAAAAACTCTAGTATCTTAAATATACTAGGATGTTTTTATAATAATTATTATAGCTACACTTACACACACCTACATCTAATGGTTAAAGAACATACTGTTTCCGTGGATGGTGAATTTCTGCCTCCCGAAACGATGATTGTTCAACATTCTTTTAACACCTTCAAAGGAGGCCATTAAGATGACACTATATTTATATATGATATATAATATGTTTATTTTTTCCTTAAGCTTCTTTATTTTTTCATTTTGGACATACCTTTATGGTTTCCATTATGGGTAAAAGCGATATCTTCATTTAAGGAAGTGCGGACTGCCGCCCCCTCAAAGTGATTTGATTCGTTAATACCATATGTGGGACGTATAAAGGATGGAGTTATGATATTATATGTGATATTACATTGGAATTATAATATAACTTTATATCATTATGATTCCATTCTATAAAAATACGAAATAGAAATGAAAGTAGCGTTCATGCGTACGTACGGCTTACCGTCTCCATGAACGGTGCATTTCATTTCTTATCCCCAAATGTAATGTACTATTATAAGTACATGTATATAATGGATATATATGATGAATGATACATCTAAATGATGAATATAATTCTGTAATTAAAATATACATACCTCTCATTTAGTTTTAATTCCATTAATATGACAAAGAAATGAAAGTAGCGTTCATGCGTACGTACGGCTTACCGTTTCCATGAACGGTGCATTTCATTTCTTACCTCTAAATGATTATGTAATATTATAAATACATGTATATTATGGATATATATGATATATATGATATCCAAATCAGGAATGTCATTCTGGATATAAAGAACCTTTGACCACACAAACAACATGTAATTGTAAGAAGTCCACTTTCGACTTAAGAACCAAATATCGACAAAACAAACATTATTAACTTAAATGAGTAAATAATGTTTATAACATGGTAATAAGTGATATAAAAGTAATAATTAACTTGAAAAAGGTTCTTAAGAAAGTATAAATTAACTCAAGTTTATTATCCAGGATGTTAAATAACGATCGAGTCAAGTCGTACCTAAGGTACGGGACTTCGTCTCAATCTCCATTCATTGAGGAATATTTCATTTTATACACAAATTTCTTTTATACGGTGTATAAACCCCTTTGAATTTTACTTTTATACAAAATTAATCTTTTTCTACAAAGCGTTTTACAAAATGACAAAAAGGAATGTTTCTTTTAACATACGCGGTGACAACGACCTTTTCCGCCGCCGCGAGTATTATTTGGTCTTTGGCTTCCTGAACAAGTCGTAATGTTTTTTTTAAAATGGAATAAGTACCATATACTCTTTTATGTATTTTGGTATTGAAGATGGTTTTATAATGGATTTGTTATGTCAATATATTTAAGTGATATATTGTGATCAAAGTGTGGAAATGTTTTCTTTCCATTATATTTGTTTTATGTCTTATGATTTTTTTTATAATGGTACTTAGACATATGACGGGTGGTTACGTGATAAACTATATGATGAGTGGTTACGTGAATACCAGGATGGGTGGTTACGTTATAACCTCCAATGCATTGGGTATGGAAGTCGGCCGTATGGATATTCTATTAAGTATGTATGGAAGTTGGCCGTATGGCTATTCCATTAAGTGATATGTGTAGAAGTTGACCTTATGGTTATTCCACTTAAGTATGTTTATCTCCCAAGTTACCTTTATATGTTATGTGATCTTTTTATGGGTTTTATGGTAATCTTTTGGTTACAAAAGGGTAAGTAATGATCTTTTATTCAGTGAAGAGTTTTTACTACTTCATAAAGGTGAAACGTATTACTTTGATAAAGTATACATGGTTTACTTATTGTTTTGATAAAATAACAGTTTTCATTCTTTGCGTATCCCTTACTAAGCTCTTTATGCTCACCCCAAGTTTTTTTGAAATGTTTTTCACAGGACCTAATGTGGAATAGGGTCAAGGATGGGATCAAGGGAAAGTAATGCTATATAAAACTTAGAACTAGACATGTTTCTTTTTAAGAGTTTTTTTTATTCTATGGAAACTTAGTAGAAGTGTCTACTTTGTAATCTTTTGAGATGTAGTAGTTATGTTCTAATTCTCTAAAACTCTAAACCTGAAAAGATCCTCAATGTGAATTATTCATTTAATTCAATATTAAGAGATGTTTAAGGCCAGGGCCTTATAGTTGGTATCAAAGGTCGGTTTAGACAACTTTAGGAGTTAGAAAATTGTTAAATTATAAGTTAATTTATGGTATGACTGAAATGATATAGCATTTAAAGATTACCATGTTGCTTCGCCTAAGATATTTCTGTGTTCAAAATGGTTTTCCGCAGAGGAAACATAGCATCTATGTTGGGACGACATCAGGAGGAAGACAACCTTCCAAATCAGCAACCTGAGATGGTCGGAATCGGAACTGAATAGTTTGTTACAGTGATGGAACAGTTGACTTAGGCTATAAATGGTGGTGGTATCTATGCACGAGATTAGCCAGATCAACCGCAGAGGAACATGTCAGTGGTGAAATATTTCATGAGGCAACATCCCCCATCATTTAGAGGATCATCTGACCCCGTGCAAGCTGAAGGGTGGATTAAAGAACTGGAGAAGATTTTTGATGTCATGGGGTGCTCAGAACATCAAAAGGTTAGTCTTGCTGTTTACCATTTTGAAGGTGAAGCTGATCAGTGGTGGTCGATAGTGAAAAATATCAGGGATAGTGATGAGATTGAGGATCTTCACTGGGACGAATTCAAAGGTATGTTTCTTGAGAAATATTTTCCTAAGGTGGTTCGTCTTAGGATGGAAAAACAGTTCCTAGAATTGAGGCAGGAGGATGATTCAGTGGCTGCTTATGAAGCAAAGTTCACTCGATTGGCAAGGTATGCTCCAAACTTCATACTAGATCTTGATAGTAAAATAAACCGTTTTTACTCAGGCTTAAAGCCAAAGCATCGAAGGGATTTAGCTTCTCGTGAGTTCAAAAGTTATGAAAATCTTGTTCGATGTGCGGAGAAGGTGGAAATGGAGTTTTCCGATGATTAGGTGTTCTATGACAAACAACATAATAAGAGGTCTAGTTGGCAGGCAAAGGGGAAGAATTCATCAAAGAAGCAAGGAGGTAAGAAAACCAAATATCCATCCTATGAGAAGTGTGGTAAAATGCATCCTGGAGAATGTTTATCCAAGTCTGGTAAGTGCTTTCGGTGTGGTAAGTCTGGTCATATTGCTCGTAACTGTAAGGAAGATGATCAAGCAGGCAATGAAAAGCCAACGGTAAGACGTTTTAAGTGTAATGAAATGGGTCATTATGCAAACGAGTGTCCAATGAAGAACTCAACTGGGGGAAATCAGCCAGACTACAAGCAGAAAGGGGTGGTGAAATCCTTTGCAAAAACGTCAGCAGATGTTGGGACATCGAATGAAGTAGTATCAGGTATACTGTTTGTTTGTTCAGATTATGCCAATGTGTTGTTTGATTCAGGGTCTACACATTCTTTCATTTCTGAGAAGTTTTCTAGTAAATTGGAAATTCCATCTCAAGATATGAACCCTGAACTTATGGTAAAAACACCCGGATGGAATGTTGAGACAAAAAGGAATTATAAGAACCTTCCTATTCTTGTGTGTGGAAAGAATCTACCCACAAACCTTATTTTTTTGCCTCTAGTAGATTTTGATGTTATTTTGGGCATGGATTGGCTTTCTGTTTATCATGCTAAGATTGACTGCAGAGCTAAAATGGTTTCTTTTTAGAAGGATTTTCAGTTTGTGTACAAGAATGAACCCTTGATTTTGATAACATATCAGGAAGTTGAGAAACTAGTAAAAGATGGAAATGGATGTTACCTTGCACATATTGTTGAAAATAAAGGAACTGTTCAGATTAATGATGTGCCATTGGTAAATGAGTATCTTGATGTTTTTCTTAATGAGTTGCCTGGTATTATTCATGATCGGGAAGTTGAATTTATTGTTGACTTAGTTCCTGATTCTAAGCCAATTTTAAAACCCCCTTATCAAATGGCTCAAGTTGAACTTTTAGATTTAAAGAAACAATTGCACGAGTTATTAGATAAAGGTTTCATTCGACCTAGAACATCACCATGGGGTGCTTCTGTCTTGTTTATTAAAAAGAAAGATGGCTCAATGAGACTTTTCATTGATTATAGAGCCTTGAATAATATTACTGTTAAGAACAAGTATCCTTTTCCTCATATCGATGATTTGTTTGATCAGCTCCAGGGAGCTCAGTATTTTTCGAATATTGACTTGAGGTCGGGGTACCATCAGTTGAAAGTAAAAGAAGCAGACGTTCTGAAGAATGCGTTCCATACTAGATATGACCATTATGAATTTGTAGTTATGCCTTTTGGGTTAACCAATTAACCTACTGTATTCATGGACCTTATGAATAGAATTTTCCATGAGTTCTTGGATAAGTTTGTGGTGTTTTCATCAATGATATTTTGGTGTTTTCTAAAAGTAAATAGGAGCATGAAAGTCATTTAAAGGTTATCTTGCAAACCTTAAAAGAAAAGAAACTATATGGAAAATTCAGCAAGTGTGAGTTTTGGTAACAAAAAATTTCTTTCCTAGGTCACATTGTTTCAAAATATGGAACAACTGTTGATCCTGCTAAAACAAAAGTTGTTGAAGAATGGCCAAGACCCAAAAATGTAACCGAGATTCGTAGTTTTCTTAGTTTGGCAGGTTACTATCGAAGGTTTGTTGAAAACTTTTCACGGTTATCTAGTCCAATGACTAAGCTAACTCGGATGGGTGTTAAGTTCATCTGGACAAAAGAATGTGATGATTTTTTTCAGGAGTTGAAAAGAAGATTGGTGAATGCTCCAGTTTTGGCACTTCCTTCCAGGAATGGTGAGTTTGTTATATACAGTGATGCTTCGTTGAAGGGACTTGGCTGTGTCCTTATGTAGAATGATCAGGTAATTTCTTATGCTTCACGTCAGTTGAAAACTCATGAGGTAAATTACCCTACAAATGATTTGGAATTATATGTTGTTGTTTTTTCTTTAAAAATTTGGAGGCATCATTTGTATGGAGTAAAGTGTGAAATATATACTGATCACAAAAGTTTAAAGTATATATTCACTCAGAAATAATTAAACATGAGACAGAAAAGATGGCCGGAATTAATCAAGGATTATGATTGTACAATTCATTACCATCCGGGAAAAGCAAATAAAGTGGCTGATACTTTGAGTCGAAAAAGTAATGCTTCATTAACCATGCTACGTTTGGAACGAGATTCTTTGGTTTTTGATTTGATGAACTTTGGCATAGAAGTTTTTGGTGAAGGAAGTTATTCTATTTTGTTTCAGGTATCAGTGAGATCATCCCTATCAAACAGAATCAAGCAAGCACAGAAGCAAGACAGTGAGTTGTAGAAAAAGGTAGAGCTGGTTCAGAAGGGTAAGTTACCTGAATTCAACATTTATAATGATTGTGTTTTGAGGTTTGGGAAGAGATTATGTGTCTCTGGTGATTCACAGTTGAAGAATGAGTTGTTATGTGAGGCTCATAGTTCCCCATTTTCAGTTCATCCTGGCAGTACTAAGATGTACAAGGATCTACAGGAGTATTACTGGTGAGATGGAATGAAAAGAGATATTGATGATTTTACTGTGAAGTGTTTGACTTGTCAGCAGGTTAAAGCAGAGCGGCAATTACCGAAAGGGATGTTTCAGCCTTTACCAGTGCCAGAGTAGAAATGGTAAAATATATCCATGGATTTTGTTGTGGGATTACCGAAGACATCTAGAGGTAGTAATGCAATCTGGGTTATTGTTGATCGCTTGACTAAATCAGCTCATTTCCTTGCTATACGAGATACTTTTACCTAGATCAACTTTCCCGTTTGTATCTTAAAGAGATAGTCAGGTTACATGGAGTTCCTCTCTCCATTGTGTCTGATCGTGATCCCAGGTTTACTTCTAACTTTTGGAAAGGCCTTCGAAAGTCGTTGGGTACTGAATTAAATTTTAGTACATATTTTCATCCGTAATCAGATGGGAAGTCAGAACGAACAATTCAGACCTTGGAGGATATGCTACGAGCTTGTTCGATGGATTATCAGGGAAGTTGGGACCAACATCTTTCTTTGGTTGAGTTTTCTTATAATAACAGTTTTCATTCCAGTATACAAATGGCACCATTTGAGACATTATATGGGAAGCGGTGTCGAACTACAGCATTTTGTGATGAAGTGGGTGAAAGGAAGCTGATGGGACCAGAATTGGTAGAAGAGATGGCAGAAAAAGTTCAGTTGATTCAGAAACACATGAGAACAGTTCAGAGCAGGAAGAAGAGTTATGCAGATAACCGGAGGAAGGATCTATCTTTCGAGGTAGGTGATCATATTTTTCTCAAGGTTTCTCCTTGGAAAAGTGTGATGAGATTTGGTAAGAAAGGAAAGATGAGTCCAAGGTTTATTGGACCATATGAAATTCTAGAGAAATTTGGATCAGTTTCTTACCAAGTGGCTTTACCTCCGAGTTTCTCTCAGGTACACAATGTTTTTCATGTTTTGATGTCGAGGAAGTATATGCCAGATCCATCTCATGTTTTGAGTCCAGAGGTAGTTCAGCTGGAAGAGAACGTATCTTATGAGGAACAACCGGTACAGATTCTTGACCACAAGGAGAAAGTGTTACTGAATAAGGTGATTAATCAGGTAAAGGTTTTGTGTAAAAACCACATTATGGAAGAGGCAACATGATAATCTGAAAATGCAATGAGGGATAAGTACCCCCATTTATTCGATAAGTAAATAAATTGCGGGGACGCAATTTTCTAAATGGGGAAGGATGTAACATCCCAAGTAAGTAATGAATAATAAATATTTTTATCTATGTCTATTAATGATTAAGATAGTGTTTTAGAGGCTTAAAATGAAAATAAATACAATCTTATGCATGGAATACACTAATATTCTTAAAAGATTGTTTTACTGCATTTTGATGGCAAACCCTTTTTAAATCAAACTTTTGACAATTTTATAATCTATATTTGTCAAAATAAACATATTTATTATGATTGGGACATTTAAATTTACATTGGATAAATTTTTGGTATTTTTCTGACAATGTTCATTTTTTAATGAATAGTGAAAAATACTGCATTTTACATCAAAACTGTTTTTTCATTTAATTTAATTATATGGTTAGATTTTCTTTTTAATTGGTATTAAAGTGTAATCTGAATATATTTTTACCATTTAATCCAATGGTGGTCATTAGGATTAATTTCACTTTGTAATTGGTCATAAACTAATGCCAAACTTTTCATAGATATTGTTTCAAAAAAACCCGCTATTTGTTTTGACAACGGGAATTATTTTTAAATCAATTATTGCAATTTATGTGTTTGGAATTTGGTAAAATGGATTAAATATTTGGAATCAGAAGGTCCAAATTATGTAATTAAGACTCTTTTATTTTTGGACATTATGAATAGTAACGATGGTAATTATCTTTAATTATCTTGATTAATGAGTAATCAGGTAGTTAAAGACAATAAAATGATATCATAATAATAAAAATAGACCACAACATGTGTCCTAAGGCTACTGGTTGTCTCATGGCCGACCCTGGGATGCCTTGTGCCAAACTTGGAGGCCCCATGGAATCACTTTTGTGAGAAAGTGACTTTTTATCTTTTTATTTTTAAAGAATGTTAAATGTGACAAAGAATGTATCACCTAAGTAAAATATTTTTAATTTTGTCTACATAAATGATATTTTGGACTATAAATATTCATTAGAAGGATAAAAATATTTACTATATCATGATATTTTTTTATAATTTTTAGACATTAAATTTATTAAATTATTTATGACATCATGATGATGTAGCGATTACCTCATTAATAAAGGATTTAAATAAAATGGAAAGATAATGTAAAATCTAAGACCTACACATGTCCAAAACCTATTGGATGGGTGGATTTCGAACCCTTATCACCTTATCCTCGAAAAAAATTAATGTGGGACCATTAAAATCCGAAACTCATTTGAAAATAAAGTTACATTTTATACCTTTCCAAGAGTGCCCCTCATCTCCTCTTATAAAAGGCCCCCACCTCTACCTCCTTACCCACACTTCCAAAGCCTTTGGATCGGCAAAAACCTGACCATTTTGTCTCTCCACATCCCTCTATTACTCCTTGAAGCCTCACTTTGGGCATAATTCTTCCCAAGGAAGCCTTTGAGCTCAAACTAAAGGGAGTTACCCGATTTTAAGGTAATGTCTTCACTTGAGTCCTTTTGTTTTATTTTGCTTCTCCAACCCCCTAAACTTTTTTTATTCATTTCTTTTGTAACAACTCCAGTATCTTCAATATACTAGTATGTTTTTATAAGAAGTATTCAAGCTACACTTACACACACCTACATCTAATGGTTAAAGAACATACTGTTTCCGTGGATGACGAATTTCTGCCTCTCGAAACGATGATTGTTCAACATTCTTTTAACACCTTCAAAGGTGGCCATTAAGATGACAATATATTTATATATGATATAAAATATGTTTATGTTTTCCTTAATCTTCTGTATTTTTTCATTTTGGGCATACCTTTATGGTTTCCATTATGGGTAAACACGATATCTTCATTTAAGGAAGTGCGGACTACCGCCCCCTCAAAGTGATTTGATTTGTTAATACCATATGTGGGACGTATAAAGGATGGAGTTATGATATTATATATGATATTACACTGTAATTATAATATACCTTTATATCATTATGATTCCATTCTATAAAAATACTAAATAGAAATGAAAGTAGCATTCATGCGTACGTACGGCTTACCGTCTCCATGAACGGTGCATTTCATTTCTTATCCCCAAATGTAATGTACTATTATAAGTACATGTATATAATGGATATATATGATGAATGATACATATAAATGATGAATTTAATTCTGGAATTAAAATATAAATACCTCTCATTTAGTTTTAATTCCATTAATATGACAAATAAATGAAAGTAGTGTTCATGCGTACGTACGACTTACCATCTCCATGAACGGTGCATTTCATTTCTTACCTCTAAATGATTATGTAATATTATAAATACATGTATATTCTGGATATATATGATATATATGATATCCAAATCAGGAATTTCATTCTGGATGTAAAGAACCTTTGAGGACACGAACAACATGTAATTGTAAGAAGTCCACTTTCGACTTAAGAACCAAATATCGACAAAACAAACATTATTAACTTAAATGATTACATAATGTTTATAACATGGTAATAAGTGATATAAAAGTAATAATGAACTTGAAAAAGGTTCTTAATCAAGTAGAAATTAACTCAAGTTTATTATTCAGGATGTTAAAGAACGATCGAGTCAAGTCGGACCCGAGGTAAGGGACTTCGTCTCAATATTCTTTCATTGAGGCATATTTTATTTTATACACAACTTTCTTTTATACGGTGTATAAACCCCTTTGACTTTTAATTTTATACAAAATTAATCTTTTTCTATGAAGCGTTTTACAAAACGACAAAAATGAATGTTTCTTTTAACGTACGCAGTGACAACGACCTTTTCCGCCGCCGCGAGTATTATTTGGTCTTTGGCTTCCTGAACAAGCCGTAGTGTTTTTTTTAAAATGGAATAAATAACATATACTCTTTTATGTATTTTGGTATTGAAGATGGTTTTATAATGGATTTTTTATGTCAATATATTTAAGTGATATATTGTGATCAAAGTGTGGAAATGTTTTCTTTCCATTATATTTTTTTTATGTCTTATGATTTTTTTTTATAATGGTACTTGAACATATGACGGGTGGTTACATGATAAACCATATGACGGGTGGTGCCGTGAATACCAGGATGGGTGGTTACGTTATAACCTCCAATGCATTGGGTATGGAAGTCAGCCGTATGGCTATTCTATTAAGTATGTATGGAAGTTGTCCGTGTGGCTATTCCATTAAGTGATATGTGTGGAAGTCGACCGTATGGTTATTCCACTTAAGTATGTTTATGTCCCAAGTTACCTTTATATGTTATGTGATCTTTTTATGGGTTTTATGGTAATATTTTGGTTACAAAAGGGTAAGTAATGATCTTTTATTCAGTGAAGAGTTTTTACTACTTCATAAAGGTGAACATTATTACTTTGATAAAGTATACATGGTTTACTTGTTGTTTTGATAAACTAAGAGTTTTCATTCTTTGCGTATCCCTTACTGAGCTCTTTATGCTCACCCCAAGTTTTTTTGAAATGTTTTTCACAGGACCTAATGTGGAATAGGGTCAAGGATGGGATCAAGGGAAAGTCATGATATATAAAACTTGGAACTAGACATGTTTCTTTTTAAGAGTTTTTTTATTCTATGGAAACTTAGTAGAAGTGTCTACTTTGTAATATTTTGAGATGTAGTTGTTATGTTATAATTCTCTAAAACTCTAAACCTGGAAAGATCCTCAATGTGAATTATTCATTTAATTCAATATTAAGAGATCTTTAAGGCCGTGGCCTTATAGTGATAAATATAATAATTATAAAAATATAAAAATTCTTACCATTATGGTATAGGTACATATCCTCTTATTACACCAGCATATTCCCTAAGGGTAAGGTGTGTGATGTTAGCACTTTATTAGGGGGGTTTGGTGAACATAGTTTGGGATGTGATCTCGATAATCTTGAACTACTCCCATAAACAAAATTTCTCATGATTTAGTTGTTGAGTCTCGAGTTGGGATTGGTCATGGGAATATTGTTTATGGGAGAAGTTCAAGCCTAACATATTATAACAAGCCTAACATATTACTCATGTAAAGCTTAATCACACTCCAAAGTAGTATGTTAGGCTTATTTATGGGAGAAGTTCAAGCCCTATGTGATATGATCCTCTATTTTTCAATCTCATTTAATCATAGCAATCCTTGATGATCTATTATAAAAATCCTAACATATTACTCATGTAAAGGTTAACCGCATAACCACCCACCACTTTAGAATCATTTATAAGACCAGATGATTTTGTCCACATTTTCACTAAGACACAAAAAGCATATCTAGAATCAATAGGATCATATATCCTACCAATAGTATTGTCAAAAATATACTTTAATACCAAACACACTCCAAGTGATTTACATCATGAAAGTACAAGGCACCTCATGTGCCTATATATATAGTTAGAAGCAATTCCTGTGCATCCATATCAAATTCATTGAATCAATCCGTGCCTCTAATTCCTAAGGTAATAAGACAAGGATAACCAATATCTTGGGTTAACTATGTATAAAACAACTCAACTCAACATTAGTAGGGAAATGAAGTGTTACTCAATCATGAAACTCAAGTCATTAATATCCTGAACTACATCTCAAGGAACTAGACGCTGCCACCGAGCCCATAAACCATGTATAAAATAGGTCAAAAATTACAAGGCAACATCCATGCTCTAATATTAGAAATATAAAGTCAACTTACATTAAATAACACCCACTTTAGGGTTTATATATATATGTATCATGTGTCACATGATAAAATTTACCATCCACTCCATGGAACCAATACTCATCGACCATATGCATATGAGACTAGTCCCCTTGAGAGACATGATCTCATCTACATATACATAATGACAACACCCCTTGAAGATCAATGTCGAGTATACCATAGTTATATGGTCCATTGAAGTATAAATACACTAATAATCTATATGGGAAAATTCCATTAATGTTTTTGTTGGAACTTTAAATAATTGAATCTATTTTCTTTCTAGAACCATTACTAAAGCACCAGGTGCCTATACAGACCCATCAAGGGTTAATATTCATCCCTTAAAAGAGTTACTATATAATCATTTTCAAGTAAAATACCTCCATTTAATCCACATGACCAATCAACAAAATAAAATATACCATGGTTCAGCTGAGTACAATTCCACCAATAAGTTATATTGAAAAACTCATTATAAGTTGCTGATGACACTTTAAACAACTAAACCCTATTTCATTAGTGATATAAATCATATTCAATAACACAAATGTAATGTTAATTTGATGTTACAAATATGATGCATATATGTAGGCCTCCTTCCAATGGTCCAAGAGATAAAACCAAAATAACATCTCAAATACACACATCATAATTGAATAAAATTCTCAACCATAATAGTGAAAACCAAGAACTAAAAACTCATATCCCTAGTAACCTAGAATTTCCATTGAAAAATGTATTCATAATGCACCATCCCAAGATCCATCACAATCTTTAAAAATTACCTATTTCATGTTTATCATACACCAAATACTATGAAAAATAAAAAGAGTACATGATTCCAATTTGTAATTCCCTAACCTTGAGACATTTTATAGTGCCCTAATCAAGGTGTTATAGGACCTTAGGCATGTATCTCCATACTTTATAGTCTATAAAAAAGTTATGAGATTCATAGGTGTTACTATGGGGAGAATATACCCTCATATCAGAGTAAAAAACATAGAAAAAATAACAAAATGACATCCATAATAATAAGTTAGAGTACATAAAATATATTAAACAAGTATCATGATATAAAACATGAAATATGGAAGAATCCAGTCATACATCACAAACAATCACCCACTTAACTGACTCCATATATAAATAAAAAAGTGGAAAAATACAAGTAGGCACTATTAACATCCCTTAGCCTCATCTCACCCATCTCCAAAATCTATCTGAGCTATCTATTCTAATCATGTAACACAAGGTCTTTTCGTTACCTAGACCTGAAAATAATGAGGTTGTATCGATTATCAAAGTGACATGGTTTCCCTAGTAATATGTGAGTAAAACTCCATAGGGAAACACTAACGGGGTCCCAAACATAAATAGTAAATTAGTGTATTCACTATGTTATATGATCAAAATAAATAAAATAATATATGGAATATAAGTTAATAATACCATAGATCTTCATGACCTATAGTGACACATGAGATCGACCATACCTATATTGTACAATGTAAATGTGTCTGAAAATGATACATAATCATTATGGGGATACATTTTCAACCATGAATTTTCATGAATTTCTTTTAAGGTGTTAAAACTAGATCCTAAGAAACATCCTAGGAATACCATATAGGCATGATCTATGGATATTAAGTAATATCGTAATCATCCCATATGTATCAGGTGTAATAACCAAATCCTAAGTTGTATACTAGGCATCCCGTAAGTATCAATTATAATCATCAAATCCTAGGTAATATCCTAGGCATCCAATAATGTATCAAGTGTAATTTCTAGATCCAAGTTATTATCCTAGGAATCCCATAAAGTATCAGGTGTAATCACTAGATCCTACCGAGTATCATAGCCATTCCATGAGTATCGAGAATACAATCCAGATCCAAGGGAGTACCCTAAGAATCCCATGAGTATCAAGTGTAATTTTTGGATCCTAGGTAATATCCTAGGCATACCATAGTTAAAATTCAATGGTGATGCAAAAGGCTATCATGCACCTCACATACAAAAGTTGTAAAACCTAAAATGAAGTCCAATGGGATTAAACAAGGTCGTTCTCAAGGAGTCATGGGTTAGTTCTTCACTAATATCAACCACTTATGATTTTTTGTTTTGTTTTATCTATGTTTCAAATCAAGGTGGATATAAATGGGATTTTATTTATTTGGTTTTGGATTTTTATAAAATGAAAATAGAATACATATAATAAACACACAAAGATCAATGTGAAAGGTAATGATTATGGATTTGAGTAAAAGGAATCTTCATTATCCAATTATCATCCAATATTCAAGCCATGAATAGTCATAAAATTATACCTCTATTTGAATTGTGGAATTGAACACATAGGAGGATAACCTCTACATATCCAGATCACCTCCTCCATAGTGTAGATGAAATAAATACACCTGATCGAGGCATCCACTATCCCTACACCTAGCTCCAATCATATATTGTTCATACCTCAATCCACATAGCTCCAATCATATAAAAAATAAACTGAGAGAAATGAGGGAGATAATATTTTATAGATAGAGGATACAATAGTGAATGGGAATAGAAGATGATGATCATATATCTACTTCATACCATTCATCACCACATCAAGGATGGGAAATTTAAATGAAAAATTCAAGAATAGGGAATCAGAATTCTCAATGTGATCACACTTGGGGAC
This sequence comes from Viscum album, assembly GCA_963277665.1. Lineage (NCBI taxonomy): Eukaryota > Viridiplantae > Streptophyta > Magnoliopsida > Santalales > Viscaceae > Viscum > Viscum album. The sequence continues at coordinate 1,540,995,721 of OY728153.1, read as the reverse complement.
CAATTATTAGGTCAAAAATCTATGATCATAGAGTTTGAGATATCATAATAAAAAAATTGGGGAATATGAAAAGACAAAAGTATAATGGAGAAATAGAACCAAAATTTCACATAAAAATGAAAATTATAGAGAAGAAAGAAAGGTTAAAATAGAATTCCCATGAAGAGGGAATTACTATTCTGCTCACCCATCATAACATTTTATATAGTTTCTTCACCCCTTTTCTAATATAATTGAATAGGGATCATTCCCATTTTAGATAATTTCTCCTTGATCAATCTCCATATAAATTCAATACTATTTAGTGATGGAATATTTTAGTGCTTCCTGACTATAGTGGAAATCAGATGTGTAAGCCTCCAATAAGGATCTGTTAGAGTGATAAACATGCTACTAATTCATGCTCAATTTAAGTAGGATTATGATTGATATGTTAGGATTTAAAATATTGGGCCTGATCTAGGTTGGAAATATTTTTTGATCTAACCTTGGGATGATTCGATGTGAAGGGGCTAGTCAAGGATTAAGTTTTCACTAGACTTTGGTCTCCAACATGAATGCATGGGTAGAGATAGTGGAAACTTCTAGGTACTAAGGGGGTAGAATCGGTTACCAATATTCATCAACTTATTATTATTAAACCATGTTCTGTATTCATGATGGGTGAGAGATCATCCATTCGTCTAATTATATTTGGCCTCAGGTTGGTGTTATAAAAAAGTCATTATATTGGGAAAAGGATTCTCAATCTATGATGGAGGGATAGTGTAGTAGGAGGTTGTTTTGGAGGTGTTGACTTAGAGATATTTGGTTGTATTTGATTCATTAGGACACATTGAGGATAAACCCATTCCCAAAACTATATAATGTATAAAAACAACATCCTATGAACAATTCTTAAAATATGGATCAATTTTAAGTTTAAGTTCACTTCATCAGAGCATCCACAGATCAACATGAAAATATCCCTTGGTGAATGTATTCAGACCTATGTGGAGAAAGTATGGGAAGGATTAATGTGAGTGAGGTTATTTCCAAGTATGGGATATTCGGGAGGTTTTATTTGATCTGCTTAGATAGAGTGGGTGAGATGATGCTTGAAGAAGGGAATTTGGTTAAACTTTTGTGTCAGAGCTCATGTTCTAGCAGTGCGATCTAGTGTGGTCAGTAGGAGTTGGGACTCAAGCTTGGGGAATTTTGGGATGAAGTAGAGGATATGAAAGGATATAATTTCACTAGTTCACTTAGAATAAGGGTGGTTAGAGGATATTTTTTTATATATTGGAGGTGCATAAGATTGATCGATCGTGCGATGTATGAGTGTGGAAGGTTAAGGAATGGTTGTGGTCGATTGATTGAAGGGTGTGACATATTATGGTAGGTAATTTGAATGCATGTTTTATGGATGTATGATAGTGTGGTTTATTGATTAATCATGAGAGGGAGTGTGGCCACTTCTTTTGTAATCTCATGGTAAGTTCTGATATTGTATCATGGTTTATCTCCCTTGGTGTTGAAGGTTTTCACTTAGGATCAATCATGAATAGTTAATTTTGGTTAATGGATGAACTTTGTGTGGTAAGTAATAAGTTACTATGGGGGTAAATTATCAGCGAGTTCTTAGTGTGGTCACTTGAGTTTAAGTTTTATATAGCTTGAGCACCCTTCAAGTAGTGGGTCAGTGAGACACATGGTTGGTCGAGTGACCATGCCTCATTCATGTGGTAGATTGGCGGTATGTGATTAGTTGTATATTTTTTGGTAACTTGAGGAATTTACCAAATTTACACATACATTGACTCTTGGAATAGTTAATGGACCGACCTCATGAAGAAATTCATGGTGGATTTTTTTCTAGTTTTTTTCTTGTACACAGTAGGAACAAATTTTGAATGTCAATTTTTGTATGAATTAGAATAAAAAGTAATTAAATACTAAAAATATATATTTAATTTATCTATCTAAATAATTCAAATTTTAAAAAATTATAAAATATGGATTTCGATTAATTCAAAATAAATAAAACAATTAATAATCTAGATTTATGTCCTTTAACAATTTAATTCTTTATTCTCAAAAAATATAAGTAATGTATAAATTACCCAGGATTTAGGTTATTTATGGGTTACTTTATAATGAAAATCAATTAAAAATTTAGAAAATTTTAGCTCACATCACTCTCCCAAAACATGTGAACAATTTATTCCAAATAACCAATTTTTAATAGATTCTTAAAGAATAATTATAATGAGTATTTTTATTTTCACCTAGTTTTTTAAGTATTTATATATTTTCAAAACTCAAATAGACATTTTAAATTTAGGTTTAATTATGAAATTCAATCAATGAACAAGGAAATGTATACTTATAAACAATTTCATACACCCAAGTGAACTGTGAGAGAGACTATTTTGGTTCTTTCCACTAGAAAGTTTATCATGATTTATACATTAATTTAATCCACTATTCTCACTTCAATTAATATCCTCAAAATCAACATGGATTTAAAAAATTATTAAACATTTCAATTCATATCTAATAAAGTTTGAGAAACTCAAAAAAAAACTATAAAAAATAACTTTGCACATGTTTAAAACAGAACATAAAATTTATATTATTTTCTTTTTTTTTCAAGTTTTTTGTTTTATTATTATTATTTTATATTTTTATTTAAAAATAGTCTCACAACAAAAAAAAAACAAAAAACAAAACAATTTAAACAATATCCATTAGTTAACCCCTCCCCACACATCATTTTCACCATCTCCTCAATGAACTTTAATATGAATCATGAAATTTTCAAGAAGAAAATAAATAGAAGAATATGAAAGAATAAGTATAATGGAAGGAATTTTCACATATTCTTGTTATTACTTTCATGTGGAAAATATTGGTGGATGTGATTCCCAATTTTATTGGCTTCCATTGGATCTTCATTAATCTCCTATAACTATTTTCCACTTCATTTCTTATGCAAAAACAAATAATATTTAATAATTTATTTATAATTAAAACTCATAATTGAAAATAATATGATAGTATAGAAAATAGAAAATAATATTGGGTAAAACCCCTAAAGAGGTGCTTTATTTCATTCCATTCGCAACTAGATATCCATGAAACTAACCCCAATATACTAGTGGGATGGATTTGTGTGGTAAGAACCACCACATGTTTCTTGATCCAATGTCATTCAATTTTATTCTTCTTATAGAGGTTATCTTTGACAGACCACTTCATGTGCACTGCACAATCAATGAGATATATTCTATGAAGTTGGGGTGGACCGATGTATAGGGTTTCCTTAACCATAACACTTATGGATACTTCCTATAGTGGTTTCCCTAGAAATGCTGCTTGGATAAGTCTAAAAAAGGGATATTCAGAAAGAAATTAAAATTTAAAGTAAATAAAATAGGTAGAGTTAAAATCAAAATCACCCCCTCATAGGTAGAAGCTTATGCATCTGGTTCCTCATGAGAATCCACTAGGAACTCCTCCATATAATAGGTCAATATATTATAAAAAAAGTCCTTAGTTAGAGTCTCTTTAACTATTAAACCCATTAGAAAGCCTAATTTTTCAATTTCTAACTCCAAATGATCTTTGAAGGATTCTTCCATAGGTTCTTCCATGTAATTTTTCAAAGTATCTTCCTCTTTAACTTTTAAAAGGGTTAGAATATGTGGTATATGTTTTAGAATCTTAAAACTAGATAGTAATTTGTAAAAATGATTTTGCAAAATCAAATGAGCTTAAGGGTTTATTCAACCCCACATAATTTATGTTGATTCTTATATTTCTCATGAAACACCCTTGAAAGGTCATTTTTAATACTCAAGGATTATGGGTCCTCTATCATATACTCAAAACCAAATACTTATTGCTTTTATTTCTCATCATACAAGATGGGTATTAGTTGAGATGAATCTATCAAATTAAATCTAGGGAGATAAGTGGATATTTTATCCTATAAAAATTTAGAATAAAGGGAATCATGATCAGTTTTATTTCCCATTTCAATCTTATCATGTAGTTTGTTTTCTATTTACAATTATAATTTTATGTCATTAAGTACGAATAAGGGTAGAATTGGGCATTTCATCTTTACTTCAAATTTAACATCCTTCATTACTTATTCATTCTTCAGGGCCTAAAATATTGGTGATGATTTTGAATTCATATAATATGAAGAAAAATCATTTTAATGGGATTAAATAAAATTAAAAATGAATAAGCCAATGGAAATAATATCTCCCTCATTTTTATCTACTTTCAATTATTATTAAAAGTGTAGGGCCAATGGGTAGATGGGTTCAAGAATAAATAGAAATAATTCATTATATCCTTAAAGTTCTTCAATTTATCCCTCTACCTTGGTTGTTGTGATAACCAAGGATTTCATTTCAGGTTCATATTATTTAATGAAATCTTGATGCTATTCTTCTTCTTGTTCCACAGGATGTTGAAAAGTTTATTTTACTTCATCAATCAGGGTCTACAGTTCCTCCCTTCTTGGTTATTGTTTATCATTTTCTTTATTCACATGTTTTTTTAATGATATATGTTAGTTTTTCCAATATTTTTAGTATTGTACTCTTTGATTTGTCTTCTTCTTGGATTCCTCTTCATCCAAAGTAGTTATACACTAGAATATGTGGGAATGCGAATTTTTCATAGGAGTATGGATCCATTTTTTTTGTTTTTAGTTTTAATTTAAAATAATTACTTATTTAAAAATTGAATGAGAAAGTTTAATTGTTGACCAAAATCCCTGGAAACATTTCCAGTGGTGCAAAAGGATATCATGGGAATTGATCACACCATGATTTAATGTTTTATTTCACTCTTAGATCATTATTTTAAACTAGTTTTGTATTAAAAATTATAAAATTAATAAAAAAATCAATTCATATTTGATTCAATTATTTTGTATGTATAACTTTTTAAAAGAGAAATGTGACTTGTTTTTACAATTACATTGTAGGTGGAGATTAATTGGAGGGCCCATGACGAAGTTCAAGAGGAATAGGCCAAACTACACAGGATCCAAGAACAACAGTGGACTAAACCACAAAATTCTATTAATTCATGTGACAAATTAGGATGAAATTATGCGATCAGATCCATAACTTTGTGGGATAAAACTTTCATGAAGTAATACAATACCAATTCATCCATTAAGAGGGCCAAATGAACTAATCTATCCAATAGAATGAATCTGCATGGAGTAAAAAGTTTTACTGTGTATTTTGGAAATATCTATTATGATATATATTATATTAACTCCGAATTTTACATGTAGATGGAAAATTTGTCAAGAATTTTTTTTTAGTTTTTATAAAATTGATTTAAGACTATATGGTAGCCCAAAACCATGGACCAAGAGGATTCTCAAAACCAGGGTTCCCAAAAACACCTCCCATTTTGCCTATAAATTGGCACCTTGAGAACCCCATTTAGAAGTTCGATCAGGAGGAAAGGTTCTGATATTTTAGAGTCCCAAAATAGTTCTATAATCATATCTAGAAGTTCTGGAGTCTATAGGAATTTCTACATCAACATATCTTTCTTCCTCCCCTCCCATGAATTTCTAAATTCCTCATGATCACCTGGGGGGATGTGATTTAAACCCCAAGCTTTGTTTTTGTAACATTTGAATGGTCTTTTAAATTTTATGTTTTTGTGTTATTTTTTATCATCCAATATTATTATTTTATTGAGTTATGTACTGGTATGTCATGATCAACTCATATAATCATGTTTGGAGGCACCCTTTCATGTGATGTTTCACACATTGTTCACCATTTCTTCTTACCTATTTTAATTATGGTGTTTGTGTGGTTAATATTGTTTAATTGAAATCACATAAACATTTTAATGGAAATTTACTTTCATGTTATGGTATAAAAAATAAATAACATACAAACCTGGATAATGTATCGAGTTCTTTGTGCATTTCCTTGGTGAGTTAATGAAGTCGAACACAACTTACCCAATCATCAGTGGTATCCAGTGAATCATTTTGTGTTTCTTACTGAACCCTAGGAGGTATCCTAGTGTAAAATCAGTAATATCCTAGTTATAGGTGTTACAAAATAGGTATTAAAAGATCATAACCCTATCTCTTGAAGCGATTAAGGATGAGAAACATGAGATTTCCCTGGGCTAATCACACTTAATTAATCCTGTTCATTTGTGCTTTGTTTTATCATTTTCCATTTTCTATTGTCTTCCTAAAATATCAAACCCCAATTTTCCAAATACCGTTACCTTTTATTTTCATAATAAAACCATTATTCTTAGGTCTAATACTCCACTAAAAGACAACCTAGGGTTCCTACTATACTGTAGAAATTCTAGTAAAACTAAACTTCTAATTTGGCACACTCGACAACACGATAAAATTTTGTCACCGTTTCTATGGATACAAGTTAATTTTTTATTTACTTTTATTTATTTACTTTCCCTTTTTATTTATTTCTAATTTTTATACCCCCCATTTGATTTTTCTGTTTTGGTTTTAGTTTTTATTTTTGTTTGTTCTTCCTCTCTCTCACTCTCTCTCTTCTTCTCCTATCTCTCTATATCTAATTCTATAGTATAATATTATCTTTTCTTTTATCCTTTCTCCCTTATTAACTTATTTTATTTTATCCATCCTCCATTATAAAAAAAACACAAAAAAAAAACAAAATTCAAAAATTACTTGCATGACCCGTTCAAAAAAAGAAAAATTGATTGAATTTTACTCATAAATTGAAAAGACACTTTACTCACAAATTAGGTCATATAGAGTAGGAAAATAAAGTGGCACTGAGAAACCCATTTTGGAACATCAAGTGTTCCTAAACCAATAAAAAATTGAACCAAATAAAACCCAAGAAAACGTGGCTACAAATAACTGAACTTTAAAAGAACCGACAACCCTGGATGTGGAGTACCGACCTAAATACATCCAATATCCTAAGGAATTATCCAACTTTGAGATGAGATCATGACTCATCCACCTTCTTCCTAAATTCCATAGTCTTCTTGATGAGGGCCCTTAGAAATATCTTAAGGAGTTTCACATAGTGTGCTCCACTGTGAAACCCCAAAATGTGTATGAGGACCTCATTAGGTTTAGGGCCTTCTCTTTATCCATTAATGGTGTCGAAAAATACTGGATATATTATCAAAATACCACAATTGGGGGATAGAATGAACTTAAACAACTCTTTATAGAGAATTGTTTCCCTACCACGCAACCTGCATCAATTAGAAAATAAATTTGTGGAATTATAGAATCACAAGGAGAGACCCTTCATGAATATTGCGAAGGATTTATAAGAGGTTTCTCAAATTTCCCCCACCAATAAAAAAGTTAAAAATTATTAATTCAATTCTTTTATGAGGGACTTATCCCCATTGATTGTGTAATGATAGATGCTGTAGGTGGTGGTGCCCTTATTGATAAAGCTCCTTCCACTTCTTGTGATTTAATATCCAACATGTCTCAAAATGCATGATAATTTGGTATGTAAGAAATTGAACCAACCTAGGGAGTTCATGAGGTAAGTCATTCATACCTATAACAAAAGGTAAAAAATAAACATGATGATATTCATACCCTTATATGGCAATTAAATCAAGTACAAGGTAATTAATACTCTCCTCCTACTCTATTACATTGTGGTATTTGTTCTGAAAACACTCATTTTTCTAACCAATGCCTACAACTTCAGGATTCATCTGAGTCATATGCAGTAATATTCCTTGGGAATCCATTCCAATAAGAACTACCCTTCTAGAAAGAACCATTCAGACCAAATCCAAAACCCTGGGTGGCAAGAACAACCACAATACTGACAATAAGGAAACCCAAGATACCCTAAGAATAATTGGTATCAACCAGGCCAATGTATGAAACCTTCTTATCACTCAACATATTGAAACAATACCCCTCCTCCCAAATCTGAACCAATCCTTGAGGAAATGGTGAAGCAAATGGAAACCCAGAACCTACAGTTACAACATACTACACAATCGGCAATTCAAGACCTACAAACTCAAGTGGGACAACTAGAAAAAACCATTGATGAGATTAAGATGAATGGTTCTAGACAAATACCTTTCCAAACCATTTCTAATCTAAAGGAAAATGGTAATGTATGTCAAATTACACTTCATAGTGGTAAAGAAGTTTCTCCTTCTACCTATTCTATACAACTGGTAAGTCCCTCACTTGAAAACTCTATATTCCTACCCTCAAAAGATTCAAGTAAAAAAAGACAAAAATTGTGAACAACTTATCATTTAGAATTACCCTAAACAATCAATTCCTATTCCTTTCCCCCAAAGAATCTCTAAATCTAATAAATTATTTGATAATGATATTAATAAATAAATAATAGATACATTTAAAAAAGTGCAAGCTAACAGTCGTTTATTGGATGCAGTGAAACAAATCCATATCTATACCAAATTTATTAAAGAGATTTACACCCATAGATGTAGACTGAAGGGGAATGAAATAGTAAACCTAGGAAGGAATTTCTTGGCCCTGATTTAACTAGATATTCCAACCAAATGAAAGGATCCAGAAACTCTCACGATACCTTGCACCATAGGGGATACATTATTTTCAGATGCTATGCTAGATTTAGGTGCTACGATTAATGTAATGCCTTACTTTGTGTATAATTCTCTATAGGTTGGATAAATTCAACCCACAAACATCATAGTGAAACTTTCTTACCATATCAGAATACACCCATCATGAGTGGTTGAGGATGTCCTTGTAAAAGTGAAGAATCTCATCTTCTCTTTCAAATTATAGATTTTTGAGATAGAGGATACCCATAACCAAGGACATTCCCCTCTCATACTTGGAATTAAATTATTGAAAACAGAAAAAATACAATCATCAATTTCTAGAATGGTATATTTCCATGGAGTTCTATGAAAATAAGGTAAGTTTTAACATTCTTGATTCCATAAAACACCCCATTGAAGAGCACTTCACTCTTCCTGTCTATTCGATGGATGTGATATCTAACAACACACACACACACACACACCATTCTCTCCTCGAACCATACCCTATTTTATTTTATTCTTCTTCACCCTTGGATTATTTTAGTTTTGATTCATGTTTTGAGTGTTGTGTGGGTTCAAAAAAGTGTAAATTTTTCACTTTTATTGATGAGTGTGTTTATTATGAGGTACCCATGACTTTTGATGATTATGAAAATCTCACTATCATTGATTCTCTATAATTAGAGAATAAACATGAGAAGATATACAGTTTCATGGACCTCACATGGAACTAAAGCCACTTCCTTATAATTTAAAATATACTTATCTTGAGGGTATTTACCAATTTCCTATCATTATTTATAATAACCTATCTCAACAGTAGGAATCAAATCTGCTTAACCTTTTGAGAGAATTTAAAAAGTTAATTGGTTGGAAATTGGCTGATATTATCAAGATTATCCCATCTATTTGTATGCATCATATAATTTTATATGATGAGGCTAAGCCTGTGAGGAAAGATCAATGTTGGTTAAATCCCACTCTCCTTAAAGAGGTAAAATTGGAAGTCAGTAAATTACTTGTTGATGGGATCATTTATCCTATATCTGATAGTAAATGGGTTAACCCAGGGAAAATTATTCCTAAAAAACTTGAATAATAGTAGTGTATAATTAAAGGAATGAATTGGTTTTAACACGTGCGAAAAATAGTTGGTGAGTCTATATTCACTACCATCGACTAAATCAAGCCACATGAAAGGATAAATTTACTATACCTTTCATTAACCAAATGTTATAAATACTAGATGGTAATTCCCATTATTTTTTCCTTAATGGTTATTGAGGTTATTTTTAAATCCATATAGCCCTTGAGGATCAAGAAAATATGACATTTACATATCCATTTGGAACATTTTCATACAGAAGGATGCCTTTTGGTTTATGTAATGCTCCTGGTACTTTTCAATGATGTATGTTGGGTATTTTTTATGAGTACCTAGAGAATTACATTGAAGTTTTTATGGATGATTTAATGGTTTATGGAACTTACTTTGATGACTATTTAGCACACCTAGGTTCTGTCCTTCGCCGTTGTATTGAAAAATATATCGTATTAAATTATGAGAAATTCCATTTCTTAGTTGAGTAGGGGATAGTTCTTGGGAATTTTATTTCAAAATAGGAAATAAAATTGGATAAATCAAAAATTGAATTAATTTAATCCCTTCCATACCAAAAACTTGTTCCTGAGGTGCGATCTTTCTTGGGTCATGCTGGTTTTTACCACCGATTCATTAAAGACTTTAGTAAGACTGCACTTCCCCTGTCTCAACTGTCACAAAAGGATTCTGAATTTTTATTTGATAAAAAATGTGAGGATTATTTCAATTCACTAAAAAGGAGTCTCACATCACCTCCCATAATTGAACCACCAAGGTGAGATATTTCCTTAGAACTTATGTGTGACACCTTTAACTTTGTAGTTGGTGTAGTTTTATCACAAAGGGTTTAGAAGTCTCCTCATTTCATTGCATATGCCTCAACTACCCTTGACCCTTCCCAGAAAAACTACACCACCACTAAAAAATAACTCCTTTATATTTTATTTTCCATGGAAATATTCCATTCATATATTATTGGGTAAAAAGTCATTGTCTTTTCTGATCATACTACCATTTTTTTCTCCTAATGCAATATGAAGCTAAGCCCTGCCTCATTCGGTGGATGATCCTCCTCCAGAAGTTTGACCATGAGATTATAGATAAGATAGGAGTGGAAAATTTAGTAGTTGACAACATTATTATTATTTCACCACCATTGGACCATCATGTTGAATCACCCATCCCCATTGGATAATTCTTCCCTCATAAAAACCTTTGAGATGTTGTGGACCTTACCCCCTGGTATGCAAGCATTGTGAATTTTCTAGGAGGATATAAGGTCCTCACTGATTTAAGCACTTCAAAATCCTAGAGACATAAGAATGATTCTCGAAGGTACATTTGGGATGAACCATATTTGTGTAGAAATTTTAGTGACAAAGTTGTTTGTCGTTGTTTCCCTAACCACGAGTTCACATTTGTTTTGACCTTCTTCCACACTTTATCTTGTGGGGGTAACTTTGTCTCTCAAAGTAAAACTCAAATGGTCATTGACTCATGAATTTATTGGAGAAAATTGTATATATATTCCCATTAGTTTAGTTAGTCATGTACTCAATGTCAATTCATAGGGAATATCTCTAAGAGGAATGAAATTCCCCAACAACCCATGTTATTTTGTGAGATCATTGATGCATGGGGCATTGAATTCAAGGGGAATTTTCTAAATTAATTTTTATTTTATGTTCATATTATTGGCTATTTACTATGTATCTAAATTGGTGGAAGTAAAGGCTACCGGGACTGATGAATCTCAAGTGGTTATTGATTTTGTGAGGTCCCTAATTTTCTGTAGGTTTGGTTTTCCGATATGCACCATCAGTGATCAAGGTTCCCATTTTTGCAATCGAAACATAAATAATTTAATTTATAAGTATTAGGTTGTTCATAAAGTATAAATTACATATCACCCAAAACTAATGGATAAGAAGAAATCTAAAATTGAAAAGTTAATAGAATCTTGTAAAAAACGGTACAACCTAATACGAAAGATTGGAGTTTGCACTTGGATGATGCACTTTGGGAATACCATACATATTTTAAAACCCTAATCAGAATTTCACCATATAGGATTGTGTTTAGCAAGGATTTTCTCCTCTAATTGGAGGTATAACACTATGCATATTGGGCTATTAAATAATGTAATATGAATCTTTTAGATGCAGGTGAGCATAAGAAGATGCATATTCAAGAGTTGGAAGTAATTCAATGTGATGCATATGAGAACTCACAAATCTATAAATATATGACAAAGTCTATCCATGATATCATGATTCGTTAGCGTAATTTCTATATTGGTGAGAAGGTACTCATGTACAATTTTAGGCTAAATATCCACCTAGGTAAGCTTCATTTCCAATGGATCAGTCCTTATAGTTTTAATGATGTTTACCCTTTTGGTACTATATAGTTTTTGCATGAGAATAGTGGACAGAGGTTTACAGTCAATGGGAAGAGGCTCAAAAACTTCTATGAGGATCTTCCAAAGAATATTGTGGAGGAAATCCAATTGATAGATGCCACATATGACACCAATTAGTAGGCTATCCCTTCTCCCAACCTTTATTTACTTTTCTATTTATCTAAAATGATTTCATTGAGATTTTTAGGTGTGGGGGAGGGTGAAATGTCATAGATAGGATAAAAACAAAAACAAAAAAGAAAAAAAAGTGTTTTTATTTTTGTTTTCATTTTCTTAATTTTGTGTTTTTGGATAAGCATTGATATTAAAAAGAATATCCAAAATCATTTTTCCTGATTGAGTTGATTGTGTGTAAAATTCCATTATTTTTGGAAAAATTATTTTCAAATGAATGTTGATATGGAATATTTTTCTAGAATTTGTATTTTCAAATAATTTTTAGGTGTTTAATAGATTTTTGAAACCCATGCCTCATTAGCATTGACCAATATTTTAATCCCTTACCCGAGAGACATTCTAATCCCTTTTTATTTCATATTCTGCCTTTTAATCACTTTCTTGAGAGTCTCGGGTCTTGTAGAGAAACTAGAACTTGCCTTGATTTTGTTTGAATCCATAATATTTTAGTATGCTATATTCCTGATAAAGGCAATCATTCATTGAAAATCCCTCTTACAATTAACCTCTATTTTTTTCCACCTTGAGAATTTATCCTTATTAATCTTAGAGACCATGAAATTCCTATTAGGTTGCCGCATTACAAGATAATTTATCACTACCTACCCATCTCTTATGTATATTATTGTTTTATTTTCAGAAAGTTTGGGTGAGAGGGTGTTTCCATGGTAATTTTGGGGAGAGAATCATTATTATGGGTTAATATAAAGTGTGATTACATTTTCCCTGGGTAGTGGGTTAACAAGCCATATTGAATCATTTTTTACACATGATCCCCTCTTTATTTCCCACTACTGGAAAGTTATTCTATACCATCAGTTTAAAACTGTTGGTAAAGGCCATAAAACCGTTGGATGGTGAGGCATGGGGATAGCCATATACCAATTATTATTGAATAACCATTGGTATATGTATTTCGAATGCACATTATACCAACAATTTCTCATATCCATTACTATAAATTTTTACCAATGGTTTGAAAACCATTGTGAAAGTTGAAATATCATGTCTACTCCAATGGGTCGCAAACCGTTGGAATATACTTTTACCAATATTTTTAGAAAACCATTGGTAAAGATTGAATTTAGAGGCCTATCCCAATGGTTTACAAACAATTGGTATAGAATTTTACCAATGATTTCATGTAAACCGTTGGCATAGAGTAGGTTTTCACACATATACCAATGGTTGTAAACCGTTGGTATAACCTTCCTGCAATTACAGCAGTAGATAGCAGCATACCCCCCTCTGTGCAATTACCTCAAAGTGTACACATAAGAATTCAGCAATTACCTACAAGTATAACACATAATTTAATTTATAATTGAATTCACGCATAACACATAATTCAGAAGGCAATTAAATACACACATAATTGAATTCAGAAGTCAATTACCCTATGTAATATATAATTCAAAATTGAATACATACAGAATTTTATTATGAATTATGAATACAATACATGCATAATTGAATACATAATTATGTATGTGTTATAAAGAATTATGAATACATACAAAATTATAAATTATGTATAGTGTATTCAATTCATAATTCAATACATACAGAATTGAATTCAGAATTTAGAAGGTAAGTACCCTATGAAATTTCTATACACTGTACATAATTTAGTGGTTCATGTTAGTGTTACTCATTACCACTATGATAGGTGGGTGAATTTGATTAATGCCATGTTCTTGTCCAAGAACAATTTATGACATTGAGAACTAGTAAAATAAATTAGGATTGGACTAGGATTCATGATTCTTAGTTTCCCAATAGCCCAGAGTTGTCTCATTCAAATTAATTGGGATGAGCTTATAGACCTTATTCAATATCAATGGGACAGGTGGAACCATGTAAAAATGTGAATTGGGGAAGGTCTTACCCTCAGGAGAGGAATAGGAAATCAAGGGAATTTCAAGACATTTTATGGGATAATGTGGTTCTATAGTGGGAAATTGTATGGGGATTTGGTGATGAACTTTTGATATTATGGGGTAGAATAATCTTGGGATATCATGAATTTTAGACCCAATTACAGAGTTTGGGATGAATCTATGATTATGAAATTAGAATATTCAATGGGTGAAAATGCTTGGGTGATGATAGAAATCTATACTGGTTGGTGCTCAAGGGTATTTGGTGAGTGTAGTCAACATGTGGGGATCACACCATAAAATGATAAAGTATATGACCCATAGTTTAGAATAGATGTGGTGAACATTGATTTAGGAATGTTTGATAGATAAAAACAAATATTTATTGTGGTTTTATGTTATTTCCTCAATCATCATAGGTGATTCATGCCAGGTTGATAAATTTAGAATCATACTAGATAGAAATTTTAGAAATTTGATAGGGATTGCGAACCATACCAATGGGGAATGCGATGACGATGATCATATATTTAATTGTGTTAGTAAATAAACAATTTTGTATTTATACCTTAGAGTAAGGTTCTTAGGATAGTTATCATAGGATAATTCAAGAATGTATATAGAATGTTGATCTTCATGGGTTATGAAATATTTGAGTATGACCCTAATGTCAGATAAGTGGTGATGAATGTGTAGATTGACCTGTATAGATAACCCATCTAGCGAGCGATTGGATTTTTGATGTTGGGGATGGATGTGGAAAGGATGGTTCATATATAATTCATTGAAAATACTAAATTTTATGATTCATATGTGGTAATTGGATACATTATGTGTTCTTGGATGACTAGCAAGGTATACATTTTAATCAATGGATCATGTATGGATCAATATTTAGATATACATGTTAAAAAATAGGGTTATTAATATAGGTATTATATAGATGTTAAAATGAATCATGATAACCCCTATATAAGGAAATCCTATTTCAGGTTTTGAATATAGAATTTTTGTTCATAGTCTTGGGTGATTTTAGATGAATTCAATGTGATTGAAGATTGAATAATACTTTTCACATGTAATTAGATATGAAAATAGATAAATGACTTCACAAATTTCATTTTCAATAATGGTTGATTCATAATGGGGATTGAATCTAGACTTTCCATTGAAAAATTAGTTCAATGGGATTGATTTTTCCGATAGACCAATTATCCATCATTTACAATCATGAGAAAATGATGATATTGAATTTTAGTAGATGGGATAGAGATTGAGATATTATTATACATGCTTCTCAAGGATTAAATGTTGTATGTTTAATATTTTTTTACTACTCACCCCTCCACCTTCACACCCCTCCCCACCTCACCACCAGCAGCCTTCCCCTGCACATCCCCCTACCCACCTACACACCCCCTCCCCACCTGCACAGTCCCCCCTCCCCACCTGCACAACCCCCTCCCCACCTCACCCCCAACAACCCCCCCTGCACAACCCCTCCCCACCAGCATAGCCCCCAACCTTCACACCCCCACCCACATGTACCCCCACCTACACACCCCTCCCCACTTGTACAACCCCCACTCCCCACCTCACCCCTAGTAGCCTCCCCTTGCACAACCCACCACTTGAACACCCCCTCACCCACCTATACAACCCCCACACACCTGCACACCCCCTCCCCAACTACATAGCCCACCCCACCCCACCCACCTACACACCCCCTCCCCACCTACACACCCCACACCCCCACACCCCCACTCACCCTCAAACCCCCTCCCCACCTTCTTACCCCCTCCCCTCCTGCACAACCCACCCCCAACCAATTACACACCCCCTCCCCCTAAACACCCCCACCTGCACCCCCCTCCCAACCTGCATAGACCACCCCCCACCTACACATACCCCCACCCGCATACTCCCCTCCCCACCTGCACACCCCCACCCCCTCCCCACCCCTCCCCAACTACCTAAGAAATTTTAAAAATCAAAAACACATTAACATTTCTAAAAACCCATTTTCTTTTATTTAATGAAAATAATCATGTTAATAACATTTTATAGGCTTAAAACTTCTTTAAATCAAAACATGCATTTTTAAATACAGATATTAATATCATAGAAGAGTAATTAAATTAAAAACTCATCTCCCAAATATGTTTATAAACCATTTTATAATGGAACCAAACCAAACAAACATGTGTCAACCATAAAAAATTTGGAACCACTATGTCATAAAGTATTAAACATATACCAACAATATAGGTGATCTGCAACAGAATAATAAATGCGGACAATGTGGAAGTCCATTTGGATAGCTCCTCATATCCTTCTTTATCCATAAAATCTTTCATGATTAAGGGTGATTTTGGTGGGGTGTATATGGATTTGTTTAGTTATGATTCCTCATCACCTCCCCCAATTTCACTCTCCCCCCAAATTCGCTTTGATTCTGTGGTTGTGGATTTAGGAACTATATGAACATTCCACCACAACATAGTAAAATCAATAAAAGAGGATGGAGGTTTTTTGGAGATTGATAGTGGAAGCATGAAGATGATGAATACTCAGAGGTTTATTAATTATTTAGATAGAGTAAATACCTCAAGTGATATATAGTGGTTTGATAGTGATGATAACATTAATCTATGGGTAGATTCAATGGATTTTATAAGGTAATTTATAAACATATGGATCTATTTTTAATTGGATGGACTAGGGACTAAGGGAATAGTGGTGAGTAAGGATCTTGGTGTGAACTTCTAGACCTTGGGAATATTTTACCATGTAGTAAGATATGGGATTATCTCAGTGGATGGGATTTCGTGGTTCCAATGTAAAATATTGATTTAAGAAAACCTATGGGTTATAGAATCTAACCTAAAGGGGTTAGAATTATTATGAGGTTAAATGATATATATTTAAATCTATTTATATAATCATGGGTGAGGTATTTTTTTGATGTGGCGTACATGAAGGTGACATATAAAAAATAAAATTGATGAATAAGGTCTTAGGAGGACAATATAGATCCATGTGGGATGGTTTTCCTTGAGGTAAATGTGATAGTTAATAGGTTTAAATTTTATTATTATTAAATTAGTGGTGGGTTTTTGTAGATATTCTCAAAGTGGAATTCTGAGAGAATTTAAATAAAAAATTTTATGGTAGTAATTACTAGATCTAGTTAGGTGATATATTTGACTACATGAAATTACTATGTACAGGGAATTCTTACATGAATTTAGAAAATTACATATTTCACTAAAATTCACTCATATCCTCTCAATATGACTTCCAAAAAACCTCAAAAACACTTTCTAGAATCATGAAACATTATACCATTATGTATTCATACAAACCAGATCAAGAAGATTCATAATTTATCAGCAAATCAAAATATTTTTGGTAAAAAATACAACAACACAAAGTATCAAGTAAAACATGATCTGTGAATGAGGATAGATAAAAAATGGTGTCCCATAATGTAAATAATCAGAAGAAAATGAATCAGATAAAGATAACTAAGAAGTGTTATAATGAAAATGAATAAGCTCAAGTTCTTCAACTAATAGTTTGAGTGTATGTAAAAAGATAATTGTAAAATATCTTTGATACCATATAAAAATAGAATTCATAGAATCCATACCTCCATATAAAGTCAAGTTTTATTATTTATAGATAAAGAAATAAAGATAATGTGACCTACCTAATCACACATATATTTAGTCACAAAAAATCATCAAACATCAAATGTCAGTAATATTAGTAAAAAACATATCAGATCAATCTATCTCTCATCACCATCACTACCATCCCCTTCATCATCATCCTTTTCCTTGTCCTAATCCCTTTCCCCATCATATTACCCACCCTCGACCCATCCCTCATCCCTGTACTCATCCTCGACCTCTTCCTCACCCTCCTCCTCTCTCATCCTCCACCTCAACCTCCTCGTCTCCCTCATCCTCGATATCATCCTTGTCCTTGGCCTCTTCCTCGCCATTGTCATCACCCAGAAAAATATTTTATCGACCAAAAATAGAACTATCACCTGGTTCACTATATATTGAATGCATAGACGAAATCTATTCATTACAAGCTATGCTGACCTCTAGTGGAAGTTCTGTACATAAAACTTTAATCAGTTTCATAAATTCAGTGTTTTCCCTAGCAGATTGTTCTTCCACCTATGTGGCCTTTTTTCATCCTATTCTGCCCATGCCTTAACCTGTTTGAACTTGGTGGAACTATAATTGGTACCTGAATAGGTCCAATACCTCATCAGGACTACACTCTTCCTAGGTCGATAGCGTACTCTGACAGGGTGCTCATCTCCCAACACTTGATGTAAGTGATCATTTGGACCAAAATTTTTAGGTTCCTAGGAATCAAGGTCCTATAAAAATTCCTATTACAAATATAAATGGATTATTAATTTAAAAAATAGATATTTAAATTTTAAATCAACAAAGTAAATCTTACAATCTTCTACTGAGTAGGTTTGTTAACTGCGCTTACATTTTTTTCCTTCTATTCGAGCAAAATAGTTTTTATCGAGGCACACTTCCTTCAATATTCATTACTTGCCTCTATAATGACATTGAATATTAGAAACCATAATTAAAAATAGGTTAAAAATAATTAATTTCAAAACTAAAATGATATGATAACTTTATAAATTGAATAAATTATAGAGTAAATAATAGAAAGTGCATGTCCTAAAGAAAAATTATAAAAAACTATCGTACCTTCTTCCTCTCATGATCTGACATCTTAGTACGTCCCAATGTGCGGAGGTATTTTTTAGAATCAATGTTTTTTTTTATTTTTTCCATATAATTCCTAAATGAAATTTCATAATAGAAAAGATAGTATTAATTAAATAATGAAAACTTTAATTTAAATACCTCAAATGTGATTGATACCTTAAACTTGATAGTCGTCAAATGAGTAATCATTTGCTGATACTATGATATTGGAAAATCATCCATGAAAGTTACCACCTCTAACTATATACCAACTCTAGAACACCATCCAATATACAACTCATGCATATAGGCTATCCAAAGCTCACCTAACCCCTTTAGATGTTATGATCATGCACCCTCACCATTGGGGAAATTAAACTGAAGATGAAAACAAAATATTAATTAATATAAATACAACAATAATATATTACATTAAATACAACATATTGTTTTACCCATATCTATGCCCAAGAATTATCCTTGACTTCGTTTGGAAACTATCTCTCTGAGGGCGGGTTGACGGGAATGATGTCAGAGTATCTGAAAAGCATCGCCAAAAAACTCCGACATTGTAACCCTATTTTTTCAATCATTTTATTATCTTCATTGTAGTCCACCATCAACTGTGTGCAGCGTTTACACACCGCATGAATGAATGTATACCCCCTCCCCCCCTCCTATCACTAGATGTATCTATTATGAAAGAAAAACAAATATTATATCAATACATGTTATAATGAAAATAAATAATGGTATAAAAATTTGTTTGGATTCTATAAATATACCTATAAAAGTATGATCAATGGGCACCACTAAATCTGTAGAAACTGAAGGAACACCCTGTATATGTGGAGTGGGTCCCAGTGTATGCTCTGCAAGCACAGACTATGGTGGAGTAGGAGTCGAAGAAGATGGAATATAGAAGCTTGAATAGAAGGAAGAAAAAGTAAAAGAATATGACATGGATGGCTGACCAAATGCATGATATAGATGAGGAGTGGGAGTCATCATCAGATATGGTATAGATGGGTGATGAGGCTTAGATATAAAGGGTGGTGAAAACATGGGAGGCAAAAATATCATGTGTGTCCCTAATGACACACCATGATCGGAATGTGGGATAGATGGTACAATAGTTGGAGGGTCAAGGTCTAATCAGGTAAGTCGACTAGATCACCTATCTCTCGTACAACCCTCCCTCGTACCACCATCCTGAGTACTAGGACCACTACTAGGATGCCCATCAAATAATTTCCACCTCATTGGTGGATCCTACAAAATTTTTTAAAACAAAATTAGTCACATGACATTATATGCTATTTAAATACATATATTTGAAATAAAATAATCACAAAAAACACTAGTGGAGGAATGCCCATCTCAGTCATTAAACTATTTTTGTCTGTAATGTCTCAGAAATTTTCATGTAATTGTTTTTTACATATGGAATTATTTCGAGACCAGGCGCTAAGACAACGAGTGATTCTGAGGCCCAGAGTTCCCAAAATGATCCTTCGAAAAAGGTTAATCTTTAAATAGTGAGAATGAGCGGTTTTCCTAAAAAAGTGGAATAAATCTAAAATGGGAGCCCAAATCATAAATACAAGGTCACCGTTGCATTCAGGATTGCGATTTTACCATAGGTGCGACTTAAGTTTAGTCAATGCAAGCCTCAAGTGTGAAAACATTAATATGACATAACAGTAAATAAAATAATTAAATAAAATTATTTTATTTTTCAAATGATTATAACTCACAAACGGTGAATCAGATTGAAAATATGAGACCACCGTTGAGCTCATGAGGGTATGATTTGTTTATGAAAATCCTAGTATTTCCTGGTACGGGCCAACAATGGAAGTTAGTTTTTGGCCGTAAATAAAATAATTAAGTAACAATTATTTTATTTTCAAATCATTATAACTCCTAAACAGTAACTTGGATAGGAAATATGAGATTATTGTTGAGCTCGTGAGGGAGTTTTACCCTTAGGAGGATCCCAACCTTGACCAATGTGGGTTGAGGGTGAAAGTTAATTTTTTAACTTTTTCTTAGGTTCATTTAAATAAACTTGTGGAAAAGTTTTTCTAAATTTTAAAATGGTGACCAGATCAAAGATCTAAGGGCACCGTTGAACATGGAACACCAGGATTTTCCTAAAAATGACTTAACTTTGACCGACAAGGGTTGGATGGAAAATTTATTTTTCATCCTTTTCGAAAAATAATAAAATAACTTTAAAAAGTTATTTTATTTATTTTCTCAACCATTGAGCGGAAGACAGTAGTGTTGCGGTGCGGTGATGACGTGAAGATGAGGCACATTAAACAAGGATCAGTAATGGATCATTATGAAAGCGTAATATCTATACCTTTTCATTAATGAAACAATGTAATGACACAACATCGCAACATAACAAAAATTCTATGATGTGTTCCCTTTTTAATTAAATAATGGGCTGGAGAGTGAAACTTAAATGTTGAGGATTCTCTGAAAAACCTACGGTGGAATTACTCTTCAAAGAAGAACAAAAAAAATCCATGGGATGGATTCGAGAGGGGATGAATGGAGATGAACGCTAATGAAGACGGGAAGTTATAATCACCGAAGAAGAATGAACCCCCACAGATGGAATGCTTCAGCAGTGAACATAAAATCGAGGTAGGGGTTATGATTTCTTTGTGATAGATTTTATTTCCCCGTTCTTCATTCTAAAACAACAAAAATGGATCAAATCAAAAATAGGTTGATCCGTGGATCATGTGTTCTTGTGGGAGGGTTATTAAATTAGAGGACTTGAATGATGGGGTAGATTCTTGTATTGAAATCCCAAATGTCCCCATTGATTATATACCTCTAACACGGAGGGCGTGGGATGACACAGAAAAGGATCAAGTCTATTTACCTAGCGTATTATTGTGTGTTCTTCATGGACAAATTTTCAAAGTGGCAACAAGGAAAGTTTGAAGCCATCACAGTAAAGGTAACTTCTCTATGATCACGTAGGTGCAGAAGATTCAAGAAATGGACCACCAGAACAACTCCGGTGGCCCGATGAAGAACCACTAGTGTGTTGGTGGCGGCTACAGGCAGAGGGAGGTAGCACGCCCCAACGACAGAGAGCCACGCCTAGATGGCTGTGGCGATGCAGTAAGGGCCATCGGCATGGGCCGATAGTAGACAGGAGCGGCACACACCGTAGTGGAGTTGTAGGAGGCCATGAACCGTTGGCCATGGTGGTGTTCTGGAGACGTGGTGGCATTGGGAACCACATGGAGGAGCAGCCTGCATCCATGTACCACGTTTGACCAAAGGGGGTGGCCTAGTTGATCATCTATACGCGCCCCTAACTGGACTGACCGAGCCGGTCTGGGCCGATTCAGGTCGGCCCTATGGGCCTGGCCAGGCCAGGCCAGTTGGACCGGGCCGCCCAAGTGGCATGGTCAGTTCCTTGAGGAGGTCTGTTTTAGTGGACCGATCCAGTGAGTTAAATTTGAGTTGCATGGGCCGCTATGCACCCTGGGCGGGAAAAAGAGACTGTCCCGCCCAAGTGGGCTGAGCCAGATAAAATTGGGTCACTTGGTGACAGAGCAGATTGGACCCATAGCCAACCTGATCTAGGACCAGTGAGGCCTAATGGGATAGGCAAAGAAGATGGGTCATGTGGGACCCTGGGCTGGGATTGTTTAGGTCGGTCTGACAAATTCGGACCAGGCCTAGACGCAACCAACCCTTATTTACTAAAACGTTCGTATCTTGAAAACCGTGTGTCCGATTGATGATTCGTTTATAGTTTTGGGACCCTCTTGATGAGGCAGTCCTTATGAGATACTCTACGTGAGTTTTGTAGGATGTTGATGTATGGCCGGATTGGATCAAACTTGAATCCAATCATGACCTTTTTACAAAAATGTCTATATCTTACAGACTGGGAATCCGTTCGACGTGCTTTCTATTACGTTGGGACCCTTATGAAGAGACGATCATTTGAGTTACACTATGTGGGAGTTATTGGAAATTAAGATATTAATGATGGCTTGAGGAGAATATTATCCCAGAAATCAAGCGTGTAAGTGCGAGAATCTAGTGGCTAACTGTAACGTGGAGAATAATAGAAACCATGTGTGGATTAGCATGATAGTGATCCTGTGTATATCAGAATTATAGAGACCCTGTGTGGATCAAAATTATAGAAACCTTGTGTGTATCATCATAATATCAACCCTATGTAGATCAACCTGATAGAAACCCTTTGTGGATCAACATGATAGCGACCCTCTGTGGATCAACATGATAGAGACCCTGTGTAGATCATCATCATAGAGACTCTATGTAGATAAGAATAATAGAGACCCCATGTGGATCAACATAATAGTTACCCTGTGTGAATCAAAATTATAGATACCCTGCGTGGATCAACATAATAGCAACCCTTTTTGGATCAGCAGCATAACCTCTCAATAGAATAAGATAATCTATCTTTATGACTAATCATATTTACTTATGTACTTAAGTTGTACTAGGTGTGAGCTGTGTCTTGTACATTGTGATTTACTTTGAGATCTTTCTTAGTGGTATTACCTCTGTGGTATTTCCCTTTGTGCTATTTTCCTTTGTGGAATACTTTGAGACCTGAGTTGGTCTAAGGGTCCCTATGAAGTATTGTTATACTCACCCCTACACGGGCTTCGCCCGCACCTGTTGTGTCTTTTTCATATGACAGACAACTTTGACTAGGTCTTGGGAGAGCCAGGGCTAGACGGTGCTCAGATGTGGATCGATAGACGTGGTGTGTTGTAGTGACATTCGACAGTGAGCTATATCTACTATTCAGGTAGGATCCTTGGCAGACCAACTCCAGAGCTTGTACTTCTTTTGATGTACTTCCTTTTAGTTGTGATTGTATTCCATCCCCTTTACTTTTAGTTTACACCTTTTACTCTTAGTAGTGGTACTTTGTGGTGGTTGTACTATTTCTCTTTCCTCTGTGGTTTTCTTGTGATGTTTTCCCTATCTGTGTGTATACAGGTTTAAAGGCAATGCCTTCCCTTTTTGGGATATGCCTTTCCGGTGCTAGTTACCTTCCTCTAGCCTATGGAAGGTGGTCTTGGGGTAGTCAGGATAGGGGCCACTAGGGGACGGGTTGTGATATTGTCCGCCATACTTTTTCATCAAATCTCTTCAATAGGTTTCATTTCCTGTATTTGAAAAAAATATGGAAGTAATTAGAAAAGTATAACTAAGGTGTAACCCAAAAAATATATATGAGAGGGGATAGGTGGATTCATGTGTTCTAGGGTCAAGAATCCATGGTCAATAAGTCATTTAAATGTTAAAGGGAAGTCTTAGAGTTATACTAATTTTATACATGGTCAATATAGTTTTGAAATTTTCACCAAGTTAAAAATGTTGGTTTCTTGGGTTTGAATATAGTTCAAGTCAGATAAAACATATTTTTAATCAATATTAAATAAATTTTAATATTATTAAGCTTAACAACCTAATTTGAGATAAACCATAACAATTGAGAACATGGATGAATGGTTCTATATAGTCCCCACAACAACTTTGGGTTCACAATTAACTCTAAAAATTGAGCTATTAGAGTCATAATAAGTAATAAATGGATTGTTTCTAATGGTAGTAGGGATAGTGTCAATTCCATCATCACCATCATAAAAAACATGTCTTGGAATTTCTTCAATAATAACACCAAATTTAGGTCAAAGATGACATTTGACATAAAAAACCAGTTTCTTCATTAATGAAAATATATATGGTTTTTCAGTTGAAAGAGTAGGAGTCATGTCAATAACTCAAAATCCAAAATCATTAGTAAAGGTGCCCTTCCTCATCATCAAAACAAACCATTTTGATTTAATCATCATGAATTGACCATGAGAGCAATAATCCAATATTATTATTTTCTAATTGAATCCCTAATAAGCTACATTTTCAAAATGAGGTCTAATATCTGATGAACTAGCATAAAAGTCTGTTATGGTATTTATAATAACACCATCATGTTGTGTTCTCATGTTCTTTTCTCATTTAGTGATAATAAATCTATACCCATTGATCACAATTTATTTACATTCACGAACCATAGTATTAGGACCAAAATCCAAAGCTCTTATTTCCTTAGAAACAGAGTATGTGGGAAAACTCGATACCTGAAATATAAAAAAATATCAAATTTAATTAAATATTGATTTTATTAATTTATTACAACAATATTTCTATCTTCAATTTCAACCAAGTAAAAAACTTTTTTCTATGTAAAGTCTCTCTCATTCTTAAAGATAAATAATGATGATTTCTATTTATCATTTCTTTATGTTCCCCATAGATAAAAATAGAAATAGTTTGATAGATATGTAAAATTACAAGAGATGAGATAAGATATACATGTTCAATTTAATTACTTGATTTAGTCATCGAACAAATCCCATTTGAACAACAATGTGTGATGTGGCATCCCCCGCTCTTCAAGGCTTAATTTCATCAATTTATATGATTTTGGAATTACTTCAGTTTGAGGAAGTGATGGAAAACTGGGTTTAATTTTCTCATAATATTCTTCTTATTTTCTCATTGGTCTGTTCATTCTCGTAGTAAGATCAGAAAAATACATTGAGCAGAAATCCATACATTCTTGAGCCAAGTAACCATTGATGATAGAAACTTCCGGATGATTCCTATTATGGACATAATATTTCAATGTGTAAATATTTCATTTAGTTGGATACATCCAACATAAATCAATAGGTCCTCAAAGAAGTATTTTGGTCAGAAGATGGATAGTCATATGCAACATGCATGTAAAAAATAATGGATGAAATATTTTCTATAACTTACACAAAATTAATAGTGACTATATCAGCATTTTTTTTTCAAGAATGACTTGGAAAAATTCTTAGCACAAATATCTCTAAACAAATGGCATAACCGAACAACTAACAGCCTTAAATTATTGGACAAAAGACATCATACTTCTATTGGAATCAACTCATGTAGAAGGACATGATAATCATGAGTCTTAAAATATTTCATCTTCAACTCTCTTCTGTTGACCCATTTTGATATATTTATTGGATATCCATCAAGAAATTTAATAGTCTCTAGTACTTATAGAAATTGAATTCTTTTATAGGTATCATCACATAAGAAGCACACCGAACTTGCCATTTTTTCTCACTAATGCACACATGATGCAATTCTAGTCTAATTACCCAATCCACCAAGTCATGTCGAGATCTTAAATCAACTTTTGTCTTTACCTTGACATTTAGAAGAATCAAAAGCAACATTTAACATTTATTATTTTCAATGTGCATTACATCTAATCAATGATGTAACAAATTGGTTGAAAAATACGGAAACTCAAAGAAGATACTCCTCTTCTTCCAATTGTAACATGTATCACTGGAAACATTATTTCTCATTCTAGATTTCATTTGACCCTTACCAAATGATAAACTAAAATATTTCAATTCATTAAGTACATTAGTTCTAGACATACACTGAGGTGGATTGTCGGTCTCCATGGTATTGTCAAATCTTCAATGATTGTTTCTATATGGATGGTTCATTGGAAATAATGGTCGATGTCCCATAAAACTAAAAATATGGTGATATTTTAGTCTTCTAGATATAATATTCTTCATACAAATAGGACATGATAGTTTTCCCTTCATTCTCCATCCATACATCACTGCATAAGTAGGAAAATCATTGATCATCCACATAAGCGCATCACACATCTAAAAATATGTCTTTCAAACAAGCATTGTATGTGCACACACCCACATCCCAAATAAGTTTAAACTAGTTTTTAAAGGTTTCATGTATACGTCTATATCATTTCTTGGATCAGAAGGGCTAGATATAAGTATACTCATGAAAGTGAAAGGTTTTTTCATACACAACAATTGGGGAATGTTATAAATGTGTATGAAAAATGGATATGTACTGCGTGAAGTAATCTTGTGACCAAACAGATTAAAATTGTCACATGAAAGACCCAACCTCACATTACGTATTCCAACTACAAAATTCGGATATCAAGCATCAAATATCTTCCATGAAAATCTATCTGCAGTGTGAACCAAAAATTCATTATTCTTCTTTCTCTTGGTATCATGCCATCACATTTTTATTGATATTTCATAAGAAATAAAAATATTTTGGAGTCTGGGGATCAATGGAAAGTGGCACATTACTTTATGTGGCACACGAGATGGTGTTCTATAAGTTTTTGGCTTCCATCGGGATGTTCCACATTTGATACAATCATTTCTTTCAGTAGTTTCCTCACAGAATAAGCTACAATCTTTTGGGAAAGCATGAATTTTGTTTTTTGAAAATACAAGTTCTTCAAATAATTTCCATTCCATATAGTGGTTTGAGGGAATATCCACATCACATGGAAGTAAGTCCTTCAAGAAGGTAAGAATGTAATCGATGGAAGTATTAGAAATCCCTTACATGGTTTTGTGCATGAAACAATCGAATAAAAAATTACATCTTTTTCATTTACCACATTGCTGATATACCAGAGTCATCACATCATTATTCAATTTTTTCACTCTGTTAACATCATCATTTTCATTGGATTCATTATGTGTGCTCGTATAAAAGTCTACTTGGGTCGACATACTTTCCTTACCATGATGACGAATAAATAGAAACCGATCATATATTAAATTTTCTATTCCAGTCCTCTCATTTTAATCATCAACAATTTTAGATTCCATTTTCTCCCCATTGTGATACCACACATAATAGTTTTTTTGAAAAACATATTTGGTTATATGGTATCTAACTTCTTCATGGATAAACCAAGGTCCTCCAAAAATATTATAACAAGGGAAGTGTATGTGACCACTATCTAAAGCATTGTCAAATGCGAAGTTTAAAAATCTCTCCAAATTGTTTTGAAAATTTATTGAGATCTGATCACTTTAATAAACACAACTTCTATCCATTCTATAAAAAAATTTTAATCAGTCATTTCGTGAAAGAAATTCAATAAGATTTAAGTTCAATCGAAAATATTCTTAAGTAAATGAGAATTGTTCACTTTATATAAAACCATAACCAACACAATATGTAGATACATGTTGAAACATAGAATTGGAAATTATAGTATTGTATCAATATAAATTTTAGACTGTGTAAGAGAAAACAAAATGACACATAGTGGAATTAAAAAAACAAGAAGTTTAGTTCCAATATAGAACATATTACTCTTCACATGATAGTAACCCACTACTAAGCACATTTATTTAAAAAAATAAAATGAACCATAACATGTATCATGTTTTACATGCAATAACTACACACTAGGAAGTCTAGGATACAACCAACCTCTATTTTAGTTATTCATCTATAAAATATGTAAAAAAATTAACAATGAGTATCAGAGTAAAACCTTTTAAAGAATAAGATAAGTGATAAGTAAATATACATTAAACATAGGAATAACTCAAATGTAAAATGAAACATAGAGGGTGAATAGTGTATTGAGTTTTTGATGCAATTCAGTATTAGATCAACTTTTTTTGATGAATAATATTTAAATATATACCTCATATAAGATTAAATGATCCAATGAATCTTTCTCTTAGGTGTGGTAATAAATCTTAGAAAAAAAAGTGTTATGTGGAGAAGTAAGTAACATAGTACCCTTATATGTTCCATACACCCATTTCATTTGAGGATTTATCGAATATATACTCAAATACTATAAAATTATCCACTAAGGAACAATCATAATTAATTAATCATATTGATAATATTTTTTGAAAGTATTAAATGGTAAGATATTTATTAAATAGCAAGATATTCATTAATCATATTGACAATATTTTGGTGTATCATGCATTGCAATACACCAATGAATTTGAATTTATTCAAAAAAATAATAATAATTCATTAAAACATAAGGTGTTACAAACCCAATGAGTGTACGCTCCCATACCACCAAATCATACTGATAGGCTTGTTCTCCAATAAGTCACATGCCATAAAACCTAGGATCATTCAACTAAAAAGTGACCATGATTCTCATCCATGTCATGTTTATCTAGAAAAAACCACCCTTGGTGATTCCTTCCTAACAATACTAAGGAATAACACTCATTACATGGATTACTAAATTATCACTAGTCACTTTGGCATTACTAAAAAACCACAAAGAACATACACATTCTCTATTAATCATATATCCAACCATATCAGATGGTAATCAACTATCTCATCAAAAACCACACCCAAAACCAATAGTTCTAGGCATCTAATAAATCATTCTGTCTTTATATAACCATGATTCCTAAATTACTTTAAGTAATTTAAATTTAAAGGATAGAAATAATTCTACATTTCTTCACTTTTACCATCATAATGGTATCAATTTAAACAAGGTGAATCATTACCATCCTAAACTATCTTTTTATGATTACCTTTAATAATTTAAATAATTACAAATCTATAAAATTATTAAATGAACCAAAAGTGTTAAAATAGATCCATCACACCAATGAAATCTATTTAAATCATTTGAGAACATCCCAAAATAATTTCCACATGTTCTTTCCTAAAAAAACAGTTTTGTTTGGGTGGTTATAATTCCATTAACAAGTTATATAAGAAACCCACATAAAACTCATTATGGACACTTTATACAACTAAACCCTATTTCATTATAAAATTTAGTCACACATAATAATATAAATGTTATGAAAATCCTACATATAATATGAATGTATACAATACTCTTTCCTATATGGTATAAGTTTCAAAACCAAAAATTAAAATATCAAATAAGTACATCATAAAAGTGTTGGTATAGAGCCTCTTTCCACTAGTTTTTGTTCATGAAGGGATATCTACATCAAGTGGTGTAGAAGAAACTTAGAGATTGGGGAGATCTTATTTTATTTTAATCATACATTTTTATTGGTTAGTGGGAAGATGGATTAATTGGTGGGACTATAGAACATGAGAATAGTGGGTCTCTATTCTTATAGGATTGAGAGGTCCTTAGTGTAACCACTTGGATTTATAGTGGATAATCTGTAATTGGGGTGACTAAACAATTATGGAAAGGAGTAGGAATTTGATTCCGAACCATTTAAAACTTTGTACATTTGGATTTCTCTATTTATGTTTCATATGAGGTGAGGATGATTTGATTCAATATTTAAAGAATCGTGAAATCAACTTGTACAATAAGTTGAATTTAAAAGAAATCATAAAAAGTGTACCACTCATTCACCCCCTTCTTAGTGGTACCAACAAACATGGGCTCTACACCAGGGATCTCACAACTGAGTGAAACATTAAATACTTAGAATAAGAATTTTGTTGGGACTTCAAATCCTTTTATTGGGGACCTCACAAATAAGTAAAAATAGTTGGAAATTTAATCTAAATATAATTATAAGTAGCTGAAACATATACTAGAAATATATGAGATATAAAAATAGAGGTCATATTTAGCACATAGTTGTCTCTACAAATAATAGTAAATGAATCTTCTTCAAAAAATGATTCTTCAAGAAGTAGTGGTTCTAAAAATATTCTGAACTAAAATATAATATTTAAAGAAAACAATATTATCATAAAGAATTTTTCAATTATTTCACAAGATTACTTCTTCTATATATAATAAAAAGAATAATTATTACTACTATAGTTGGGTCAAAGAGATGCACAAATCACTCCATGAAAATAGTACAACCGTTGATGACTTACACATGAAATTAAATTGGAAATAATCATAGTAAAAATAATATAAATAGAACTGATATTTAAAAATATCTTCAAATAACCATTGAGAAACTTCAATAAAATGGTTATGATAATTAGTCTATATTAACTAAACATTAATAGTTCTTAAAAATCTCCATAAATGCTAGATTTCAAAATCCCATAGTACTTATGATTTAAGTTGACATTATAACATAACTTATAGTACCACTTAGTAGTACATTACATGTAACGTAATATTAACCTTCCCATAGTGGTTATCTATGAACAACTTATAGTGAGGGTATCATCATCTTAAATTTAGAGTGTGATATTTAAAATACAACATTTAAGGTTAGATTTATAATGCATGAGTATCCTATCATTATTCTTAGGGTAACAATAAATATAGATGTATTTATGTATAACCAATGAAATAATGACAATAAATCTTAAATTTAAAATAAACAAAGGATAAAATAACTCATCATCATATTGACATCTTCAATATCAATAAAAATTATTCTATAAATATAAATCACAATAAAACCACAACAAAACCACAACCTAAAATGACATATGGCTTGTGTTCATAATAGGATTATAATACAGGTAAAACAAAGAAGATTACAGTGAAATAAAATTAAAAGAGCTAAAATAAATGGAGGTATAAGACATAACTCAGTTACAGCGTACCGATTTGATGTGGAAGAACAAAAGTTACTTGAATCAAAGATAGATCGTTAGTTAGGAAGTAGGGTTCTCAGCTTGGAGAAATATCATTTAGGAAAAAATGTTAGATCTGTGTTCTAGAGGAAGTACACTTGGGAAGTAGGGTCTACATATTAGATATATTAGTTCTGGAGGAAGTGGGCTCGGGAAGTAGGGTTCATAGGAGGGAGAGATCTTGGGTAAACCATTTGGAAAATATTGATTCTAGATGGAGGAAGGGGGATCAACTGGTTTTGGGAATTTTCTATCCCAACAATTTTTAATAACTGTTGGGATATAGGGTATATCCCAATAGTTTCCACAAACCATTGGGATAACTATTTCATATTAATTCTTTCCCAATAGTTGTATAAAACCATTGGGAATTCTTTTCCTATCCCAACATTTTTCTCAAACCGTTGGGAAAATCAACCTTAAATTGGCCTATACCAACGGTTAATTGAAACCATTGGCATAAGTTACTTTTCCCAATGGGATTTTCAAACCATTGGGATATATGCATTGGTATAGGTGGGATTTCAAAAATTTTCCAAAAAAACAATATATTAAAAAAATATATTACTATACACCAAAAAAATAGAACAAAATTAAAAAATGGAGAAAAGAGGATGTTTACTCATTATTATTCACTGCTTGGCTGTGACTCACACAAATGGACAATGAGGAAAATGAGTTAGACATGATAAAATTTATGAGGGGTTGAGTGTGTATATTCATTGTGAACACTTTCAAAATTTTGACATGTTTTGTAAATAAGATATTAGACACTCTTCTTCTACCTCATATTTTTAAACATTAAATCCTACCAACCCTTGAACCTCAGAATAACCTGGTGAAAGTACTCTTCAACAGCACACTAGTTTCTGCTGATAGAGAACTAAGAATCTTGAAAATTATATGATAAGATCACATTAAATTTAGAAAAAGATAATAACTCCACTTTCATATGTTCCTTGAGTTAAGAGAGAAAATTTATAGGTGAGGTAGGTTGCGACATGTTTCATTGGTGAACAAATTGTGTTGAACAAATTCGATTGTGAGAGAAGAAAAATGAAAGGAAAATTGATTTCATAAATGAGACATGATGGATTCCATTTCAAAGAATCTTTAAAGTTTTATCACATTTTTTATGAATGGGAATTTATTAGGATATAATACTTTTCCTAGGAGTTCAAATGCTTAGGTGTGGTGGTGTGATCGCACCACGATTCGCTATTTTATTTCACCCTTACACCATTGTGCTAAAATAGTTTTGTATTGATAATTATAAAATTAATAAAAAACTATAATTAATTTTTGATTCAATTATTTTTTATTTATCAATTTTAAAAAGTCAAATGTTACTTTTTTTGATAATTACATTGCATGAGGAGATGAGTTGGAGGGCCCATGATGAAGTTCAAGAGGAATGGGAAAAACTGCGCAGGATCCCAGCACAATAGTGGACTAAAACAAACAATTATACTAATATGTGAAACCAATTGAGCTTAATTTTTTTTTGAAAATATCCATAACCCCGTAGGATATAAATTTCATGAAGGAACCCAATCCCAATTCATCAATTAAGAGGCCTAAACGAACTTATCTGTCCAATAGAATGGATCTGCACAAAGTCAAAAGTTTGCCTCTATATTTCAGAAATATATCTTATAATATAATTAATCTAGACTCAATATTTGACATGTATATGGAAAAGGTATAAAAAAACTTTTTAGTTTTGTCTAAAGTAATTTAAAACTGTCTGAAAGCCCAAAAACATTAACCCGGAGGATTCTTGAAATCAGGGTTCCCAAAATGACCTCCCACTTTGCCTATAAATTGGAACCTTGGGTACCCAATTTAGAATTTAGACCAATAGGAAAGGTTATGCCATTTTAGAGTCCCAAAGGATTCCTCTCATCATCACTATAAGTTCTAGAATCTATGGTAAGTTCTATATCAACATATCTTTCTTCCTCCCCTCCCATGGATATCTAAACTCCTCGCAATCACCCATGGGGGGATGCGATGTAAATCCCAAGATTTTTTTTTGTAATATTTGAATGGTATTTTAAATTATAGGTTTGTGTGTTATTTTTCAATATCCACTCCTATTATTTTATTGAGTTATGTACTAGTATGTCATGCTCTACTAATACGATCATGTTTTGGGGAACCCTTTCATGTGATGTTTCACACACCATTCACCATTTCTTCTTCCCTCATTTAATTGTGGTGTTTGTGTGGTTTATATTGTTTAATTGAAATCACATAAACAATTTCGTGTAAATTTACTTTCATTTCATGGTAACAAAAATAAATAACATTAAAACTTAGACAACACATCGAGTTCTTCATGTGTTTCCTTGGTGAGTTTTGGTAATGAATTCGAACAAAATTTACCCAATCATCAGTGATATCCAGTGAATCATTTTTTGTTTTTGACTAAGCCCTAGGAGGTATACTAGTGTAAAATATGTAATATCCTAGTTATAGGTGTTAAAAACTAGGTATTAAAAGTTTATAACCCTATCTATTGAAGCGATTATGGATGAACATAATGAGATTTCCCCAGGTTGATCACACTTAATTAATTCTATTCATTTATGCTTTATTTTATTATTTTCCTTTTTCTATTGTATTCTGAAAACATCCAACCCCAATTTTTCCAAATCCCATTTCCCTTTTATTTTCTTCATGAAAACATTTTTATTAAATTAATGATCAAAGGATCTATCGAGAGAAAACCTAGGGTTCCTACTATACTATATAAATTCTAGTAAAACTAAACATCAAATTTGATGTGCTCAACAAAAAAATCAGGGATCAGTTATAAAATTTTTAAAACCTATAATTCATTATATTGGTATAGACCAAGGTTGTTCTTAGGTATTCATGGGTCAGTTCTTTATTAATCTCAATAACTTATGTATTTTAATTTTGTTCTCTCTATGTTTCAAATAAAATCTGATAGAACTAGGATTTGAATTGTTTTGATTTTTATTTTATGAAATAAAAACCTAATATAGATAGAAACCGTATAAAGATCAAGGTGAAGGGGGATGGTTCTAGGTTTGAGTAAAATGAATCATCATTATCCAATTATCATCCAATAGTTAATTCATGACTAGTCATTGACTGATCCATCTATTTTTATCATGGGATTAAATACACATTAGGTTACGTCAGTATATCCAACTCACATCCTCCATAGTGAAGAGGAAATTAATAGACCTGATTGAGAATCCACTATCCCCATACGCAACTCCAATCATATATTATTCATACCTAAATCCACATTACTCCAATAATACATAGCTTAGATTGAGAGAAGGGAGGGGGAGAATATTTCATAGATGGATAATACAATAATGAATAGGAAAACCAAATGATAATCATTTATTCACTTCCCATCCCTCATTATTTCCTCAAATATGGGAAATTAAAATAAATAAATTAAGAATAGGGATTCAGAATGCCCAATGCGATCTACCCCTGAGACCAATTCACCAGTCAGTACTCTATGGTCATGGAGTTTGAGATATCCCAATCATAGATAAAGGAAGATAAAAAAATAGAATCAAAATGGATTAATAAGAATTGAATTTCACATAACAAAACAATTATAAAAATATAATTATAAAACAAAAATAAAGGTTTGAACAATCATCCCGTGATAGGGGTATTCCTATTTTTCTCACCCCTTATTCCCTTTAATATAGTATCTTCACATATTTTCCAAAAATAATTGAAAAATTATCATTAATAATTGAGATAATATCTCCATGACCAATAAACATTTGTATTTGATAAGATTAATAGTTATAAAATTTTATTTCTTCACGGCTACAATAGAAATATGATTTGTAAGTTTTGCACGAGGATGAGTTGGAGTGATGCACATGTTGCTGGTTTAGGACCACTTGAAATAGGATTGGGCCTGATAGGTTGGAATTTAAAATGTTGGGCCTGATTTAGGTTATAAATATGTGATGATCCAAGCTAGGGATGATTTACGTGTAAAGGAGATGGCCTAGGATTGAGTTTTGGCATTGGACTTGGGAGTTTAATAGGAATGCATGGGTAGTAGTAGTGGTAACTTCTAGGCATTAAAAGGGATTATTTAGTTTCCATAATTCATATTATTCCCATTATTAAAACATGTTTAAGATTCCACATGCAATAGTGATCATCCTTTCATTAAATTAGATTTAGCCTTAGGTTGGTGTGATTGGAAAGGTGCTATCTTGAGAGGAGGACACATGATTTGTGATGGGGGGATGGTGAAATTGGATGTTGTAAAGAAGGTATAGGCTTAGATATATTTTTAAGGAAAATTCATTGAGAAATTTTAATGAATAAAACTTCATCCTAATAGACAATATTTTGGGAGATATCAAGGCCGAATCCATTCTCAAACGCACATAGTGAACAAACATATCCACATATGAACAAATATTTAAACTCATGTCGATATTTAGTATGTGATCACTTAATCAGAGAATCCACGAATAAATATTAAAATCTCCCTTGGTAAAAATATTTGGACTTAAATAGAAAATACTAGGAAGGATTTGTGTGAGAAAAGTGATTACTAATGATGGGATATATATGCGTCTCTATTAAATATTCTTGGATAAAGAGGGCCAAATTATGCTAAAGTAGGGATCTTAGTTCAATTTTTCAGAGATCGGGATCTGGTAGTGCAACCGATGAGGTAAGAAGGAGATGGGACTCAAGATTGGGGATTTTGGGGCTGATGTAGAGGATTAGTGAGGGAAACTTTTCCCTGATTCACTTGAAATAAGGGTTCTTGGGGGAGCTTCTATGGTAGAGTGAATGTGCATAATGTTGATCAACCATGTTGAATATGTGTGTTACAGATTTAATAATGGTTTTGTTCAATTGATTTAAGTTTGTGAAAACATACAGTAGGTTATTTGAATTCATGTTTCATTGATGGTTAGTGGTGTGGTTGATTGATTGACTATGTTAGGGAGTGTGATCGCTTTCGTGAGAGTCTCACTATAAGGGACCAATCCTTTTTCAACCCAAACTTACATGATTTTGAAAAAGGGTTACGGTTTCATACATTTTGAGGATATTTTATGTTTATAGTTTTATTGAATTAGGAAAATCACTTTCATATCAAAATATTATAATAAAAATTGGACAATTCCCCTCAATATCAATTTTTACACAAATGAAGATACTTAAATTTAAACACCTATTTCATTAAAAAAATGTTTTATTTTTCAATATTGAATCACCATAGTAGAACATTACACCTTTTTATAGTTCCTAATCATCCTTATTCCCTGTAAAAAACATTCAAAACATGGTATGATCACAAAAAGGTCTGTAAGGGACATATAAAAAGTAAGAGATAAACTTGTTAGTCTATTTCAAAACCATGAGATCATAAAATAGACGTTACCTTTAACATAATAAAATTTGAGCTCAAATAATAGTATACCTACATATGAAATCAACTTTATGGCCCATTGTTTTTCATAAAACACTTAATAAGAAAACATAAAAGAAGAATCATAATCATGAGGGTTTTCTTAGAAAACATGAGAACAATAATTTTTTTCTTAAAACTATACCTTTTTCCCCAAAAGGGTGTAACTATTTATTTAAAACAAAAGATCATTATATTACATTTTGAAAAAAATTATTTCCATGAAAAATCATTAAAAAAATGGAAAATTATTATAGGTTCCTTGGGAAATCATCTTTATATCATTGTTAAAATCACTCTTATAAGTGGAATAACCAATACGGTCGAATTCCAACACAGTTCTCCTGAGAACATAATCATTACCCAATACAGTGGAGAGATATACTTGGATCACTTGATCATAAACAACTTCCAAGGAATATAACATGGATAAAACACATAAAATCTTGCATTTATATCATAAAACTTATAAAAATATTATTTTTAACACATAAGAAAAACATTTTTGGATATTGATGCATCCCTTTCCTTTAAAACCAAATTTTCAAAAATAAAATTCTTAGAAAAAAGGGATGGAGAGATTTTATTTAAAGAAAAAATGGATGATTATAAATTAATCCAAATATAAAATAACAGTTGTGGTGGAAGTAAAACCTATCAACCTTGGATATGTTAAAAACTAATATTCATTTTTTCCTTTGTAAATAAATTAAAAACATTCTGTATAAAATACATAAAAATATTCCTTTTGAAATATTTTTTAAGGATGTAAAAAAGTGACATAATATTTTACTTATAATTCATTTGTACATGTAATTTATTCTAGAATACAGACATAGAAGAAAAATATTTAGAAAATAAATCTTTAAAATATTTAAAATGAGGTTTTAAGGTAACATGTCCCTTAAAATTTGATAGCTTTTGAACTAAATAAACATTAAAGTAAAGTACATGAATTAATTTTTATAACCATAAATTTTTAGATAATAATGATAAAATAATTCCATTAGTTATTTTATACACCACACAAAATAAAACATATGGTGAAGATATATTAAGTCTCAAAGAAAAGGAATTGAGACTAAAAATTCTTTATCTCAAGTTTGAATTGTCACGTACATTCTTTATCTTCATAAATAATAAAATTATGATAAGTATTTACTTGATTAATAACTTTTTTAAGTTTATTTTTATTTTTATTTTAGTTATTAGCTTGTTACATTCAATTACTTAATCAATTATGTTCACGTCAAACATTTTGATGATATTTAGCTCATATGTCTAAAATGACATTGGTAGGTTTACTGTAGTTGAAGAGGAAATTATTATATCATCTATAAAATAATAATAATTAAATAATAATCATTTTTATACATTAATTACACTTTTAAAATTAACCATGAAATATGGTTATAAAAAATTAATTACGTTACAATCATGGAGACGATAGGTTGTACGTACACATGAGTAATGTTTTCATTTTTCAAAGATCATGAGGGAAAGAAGGTAAGTATATTTTTATATTTATATAATGGTGATTATATCATAAATATAATATTATATCTTTAAATACACTTATATTTATCATCTATGTGACGTGGTAATGAAAAACAAATCACATTTATTCACAAAGGTGGAAATCCACACGAACACACAAACATCATTATCATTTATCAGTGGATGGAAATG
This sequence comes from Viscum album, assembly GCA_963277665.1. Lineage (NCBI taxonomy): Eukaryota > Viridiplantae > Streptophyta > Magnoliopsida > Santalales > Viscaceae > Viscum > Viscum album. The sequence continues at coordinate 1,540,957,191 of OY728153.1, read as the reverse complement.
TAAAAAAATATATGATATATTATCTTTATATAATTATAATTATCTCATAAATATCATATTTATATATTAAATTAATCATTATATCTATTCGTGAAAGGTAGTGATGGAAAACAAATTATATCAGTTCACGAGGTGGCAGTCTATTATACACACAAACGATAGTTTCAATTATCATTTGATGGAAGAGGAGATGTATATAGTATATAAAATTAAAATGATAAAATATTATGTTATTTAATATAGTTATGTTATTATTTCATCATGGTTGAATAATATTTTAAGGATTTAGAAGAATAAATAAAATTAAAATGATCGGTTAAGAACTATACCTCTTCTTCAAACAACCACTTTAGGTTTATACCAAAATCCTTCCTAGATTAGTTTTATGATAAAAAAAGACTCTATGATGTGGGTATGTATGTTATTAATACATTTGGGTAGGTTTTTGATGAGTTTGAGTGCTCAAATGGTGTAAGTAATAGAGGAAAGGATGTTCCCTTTTATAAGTGAGGGAAATAACACACTTCGAATCACATAAAAGTTTAAAGAATATATATATCATAATCATGTAAATTGGAACAAATGAACCCCAAATTTAATTATAATATGTAATATGGTTTAAATAAAATCAACCAATAACCTTTAAATAAGTGTTGGATACATAACTTAACCTTTTTACTTTGATAAATTAATTATATGGCCAAAAATAAAAGGGGCCTTCTAACCAAATTTAGAAATTATGATCGCAAATTTGGAATCCATTTATCATGTTCAAATTATAAAGGTATAAGAAATTAATTTTAATATATGAACAAAAAATCTATGAATTTTTTTTTTATAAAAACACATAATTCAAGCATAAAAATTCATTTACATTGAAATCAAGTAATATATCGGTTTCCACAATTTTTTTCGTTAAATAAAAAAACTAAGGTTTTTGGAATTTTGGATTAATGAAAAACTTAATATCATATTTTAAACCATTACATTAAATGTAAAGACCGAAATATAGTTTTCAATTTGAATAAAATATAACTTATCTTCTCAAAAGTCAAGATTTAGTTCCTAAACTCAAAATATTTTGTTAAAATACATTATTTAATTCTTTAAATATATATTTTGTCAATAAATACTCATCAAATAGGAAAAATTTAATTTTTATTAAACTTTTAAAGTTTTACCCAATAGTTTTCACCCAGTTTTACCACTTTCACAGTGGTGAAAAATATTTATAATGATTACTATTCAAAATGACCAAAAATTAAGTTGAAACTATTAAATTATATTAATTATACTGATTAAAATTTTTGAATAAATTTTATTAAATTCAGTTCATATAAGTAGAATATTTTTTTTAAATTTAAACTAAAAAAATGTGATGAAAAATGGTTTTTCAGAAAAATGATTTTGTAAGTTTAAAAATGTTTTTATACCAAATTCAAGTATAATTTTGATTCCAATAAACTTTATTGGATTATTTTTATCAAAAATAACTAATTAAATTTTATGAATAATCCAAAAATATAATGTTACTATGTAAGTACTTGAAATAAAATTACAGTTTTAAATAAAAAACAGTATTTTTCACTATTCATTAAAAAATCAAACTTTTCATAAAAATCCCAAAATTTTACCGTAAGATAATTTTGATATTCTAATTTAATAATTTTTATCCTCTTAATCAAGTAAAATTTCTAAAACTGGATGATAATAATTATAATATTCTCTTCTAAAAAGAAATAAAAATTATTTTTTAAGAAAACATATTCGTGAATCATAAAAAAATATTATTAAAAATTGAATGCTTATTTCCTAAAAATCAATAAATACATTTTTATTATGTGTGAACTTTAGATGTATTTCATAATGTGGTTATTCCTATTTATACCCACAAATAAAATGGTTAGGTTATAGAAAACGTATTTAAATAATAATATTTTATATTTCGTTTAAATTTTGTGTCACGTGTTATATATGATATTAAACATAATGTTATTAATTTAAAATCATAGGGTGTTACATTATCCCCAATTTAATAAACTACATCCTCTCAATTTTATGTTAATCTTAGTAATCACAGTTTTAACATTTGAAAATACCTTTTTTGAAAACCCAAATCATAAATAGGGTTAATAAAATTTTCTTTTGAAATGAGGGAAAGAAAAATATGAATGTCCTATGAAATAACACTTGAAAACATTTCCAAATTGGAGAAAATTAGTGGGAAGTGAAAATATGTACATAGAGTAAAAAATTAATTTCCAAATAATGATTAAGAGTAACAGATATCAATGATCATAGTAAAGTGAATGATCATAAGAAATTTAATGACCAAAAAACCATAAATCAATGAGGTGTCAAAAAGACCTTAAATTCATCAGAAATAAAAGTAATGGGATAAATTTTTTATATCAATATATTTTTCTTATAGTTGAGGGATTATTTTACCCTGATAACATGAGAAAATATAATTACTTGATTTCATTCCATTTTATATGAAAAATTTAGTACTTTGATTGTTCTTTGATCAATTACCTTTTCAATATCATATCTTACTCTAAGAAATAAATATTAAAGATGATTTTTTTTCATGCTTTAAGGACAAAAATAAATTTCTAATGGATCAGATGATCTATAAAATGATAACACACTATTCTCTCTATCTTTATACACAAATAAAAACCAAAATTGGTTAGCATAAGGTAAGATAATATCCAAAATGAAGAAATTATACATTAATCTTAAAAGCCTCAACAATAACACCCAACGTTAACCATTAAAAATTTCATATATAACACTTAAAATTAATCCAAGTTCAAAACCCAAAAAAACTAGAAATACCTAATCACATATTCTTCCGTGATCAATTTAACATTTATCTCCAAACAACATTAGTTACTAAAAATTTCATGTAACAAAAAAATAATATACCATAATCACATAATCTCTAAAATATTCTAATAATTTCCATAAATATCCTGAATCACCATAAATATACATTAAAATTATATATTCATCTAAAAGATAATTCATCCTTTATTCCTCAATTAAAATCACATCTTATCTAATAATATTCTATTTACCTTAATCATATAATGTTAGAAAAACATATAGTGATCTTATTCTGAAATAATATTAAATAATTAATCAGAAAACCAATTTTCAATCCCATGTATATCTATATGATAAAGCATATGTTCCCAAATTATAATAACCAATAATTACCTCTACATAAAATATAATATAAACCCTAAAGTTTATCAATAAATTTAAACTTATGGCCATAAAAAATAGAAGTATCATTCATTAAATAAACTTTTTACTAAAACATATACTAAGCCCAAGGGTTATATTACCATAAATGTATGCCCAATTATCCATAATAAAATTAGACTCCCATCACATACAACTCCAAAAATGGTATACATGAATTTAAACCAATAATTAACCTTAGAATTATTGACCATTAATGGTATATAAAACTCATAAAATATCCTTATTTGAATCATCCTAACCTATAAAGTTATTTAAACCTTTAATTTGATACGAACTATAAGGACTTGATCCTTTTTCATCCCATACATACATGATTTATAATTTTTTTCATTTTATTATATTTTGTTAATATTTTTGGGTTAGAGTTTTAGAGAATCAAGAAAAAAACTTACATATCAAATCCTTATAATAAAAAGTGAACAATTCCACTCAATATCAAATTTTCCCCAAAAATATGATACTTAAATTTAAAATGCTATTTCATTAAACAAATTAGCTAATTTAATTTTAAATCCCCATAGTATAATTTTTGACCTTTATATAGTTCCCACTCGTCTTTATGACCTATGAAAAACATTTGAAAAAATGGGATGAACACAAAAAACTTAGTAAAGGATATATAAAAATAAATAAAAAATCTTGTTATTCTATTTCAAAACCTTGAGATTATAAAAGGGAGTTTTAAATTAATATAATAAAATTTGATCAAATTTAATCATTTACTTACATATTAAATAAAATTCCCTGCTCATTGTGTCTACATAAAACACTTTATAATTAAAAATAAAATAAAAATCATAATCATGAGGTTTTTTTATAAAACATGAGAAACCATGATTTTTTTTTATTAAAATCAAACCTTTTTACCCTAAAAGGGTCTAATCATTCTTTTAAAACAAAAGTTAATTTTCTTACCTTTTTAAATCAAATCATTTCCATTTTAAATCATTAGAATCTATATAAAAGTCTCCTTTGTAAATCATCTTCATATCACTCTTAAAATAAATCCTATAAGTGGAATAACTAATACAATTGACTTCCAACATAATTCTCCAGAGAACATAATTATTAACCAATTCATTGGAGATCTATAATGGGATCATCCAATCATAAAATATGTCCAAGGACTATATCATGCATAAAACATATAAAATATTTCATTTCCATCATTAAACTCAAAAAAATATACTTTTTAACCCACAATAACAACATTTTATAATATTGATATACCCCTTTCCTTTAAATCCCAAATTTCAAAACTAAAATTCCTAGAATAAAGTAAAGGAGGATTTTTCTCTAAAGAAAACATGAAAACTTATAAATAAAGATTAATATTTTTTTGTATTATTGGGGAAATATGTCAATGTTGTATATATTAAAATAGAACATATCTTTTTTCCTTTATTAAAAAATGTCAAAACATTCTGAAATTTCCCAATCAGGATCCAAGTATCACTGAGAGGGGGATGGGGTGAATTAGTGATATATTTTACTCTTATGTTTCCTTCTTTTTGAAACAACCTCTACCTCATATTAACGAGTTCTTTACCTTCCTAACACAATAAAAATACACATCAAAAGGAAAACACGATTTAAAAGGTTCACTACTCAATAAGAGTAGCTACGTCCTTGGTATGGTGCGAAAGCAATCCAGTACCACACAATCCACTATAAAATAATATGTTGATGTGGAATACAATGAGTAGGATATACCCTTACAGTCATGTAGCACTTGGAAAAAAAATCCATAATTATGTGTGCACCCTCTTAGAACAAATAGGGAAAAATATAGTTTCACTGCTTTTTAATTAGCTTTCAGAGTTTGATCTTTCAAAACAATTATTCTCTTTCCCACCCAGAAGTTGGTAATAACTACCTTGAACCCAAATTACTGCTTGTGATGAACTCAAATATTTCCCACACCCTTTTATGAGTCTTTCATGTAACTTTCATGCCATGCACACAAGATTTTACATTTTTTTCAAAACACCGATTGCACGCAACTTCAATCTTGCACAAAACTCTCTTCTTGCACACAAATTCTCCTTATTATATGAAAATATATTTCTTCTGAGAAACTAAATTTACTTAAAATTATTCCACCCATCAGAGATAAATATTTATCCAGGTGTTGAGATATTAAAATAAGAGGGGGTCACGTCTTATTTATCGGAATCACCGACCCCCGTGCACAAAAACCCTGACGTGTAGCTCAAGATATCGACACATCACGAAAAACCCCATTTGATATCGAATTGGGTGCATAAGTATCTTTCATAACAAACTCATCTTTTATGTAATTCATTAATCTTTCTCACACTTCATTACTTTTCCATTTTTTCGATGTTTTGACCTTGAATCATGCCTTGTGCGCAACATACCAAACTCTCTTCAATCTTGAATGCAAAAACCAATATTTTGTGTGGTTATTTCCTTTCCTAGATTTTGATGTTCCGATCTTGGAACTACACTTGCGCACAATATACTAAGAAATATTCAAACATGCATGCAAAATATTTTGTCAATTTTTTTTCTCCATATCCTGATTTGCTGCCCCAAAAATTTGGCAAACAGTGGAAGATAGTCCCACCTTAAAATCTACTTCGGTAAGACCAACCATACTGATTTAAATTATCTTTTATCCACCTTTACATCATAAATATTTCATCAAAGGTTCTCCAAACTACTTATGATCTTTGTGAAATAAATATCAAAAAAGAATTATTAGGTTTACTATGGAAAGTACTGTAACTTCCCTATATTCCATCAACCACTCATATAAAGTGAAGTGATTTTCTTTCTTCTCAAACATCCTTGAAAACAAAAGGAAACACCTAAAAGAGAACACTTCTTACTTCCATTTCCATCCAAATTGGTCCCAAAAATATCCCTCTTTTGATTTTGTTGTCAACTAGGATTCATAAATCACTGAACTTTGTAACCTCAAGATATGGATTACTTATGAACAATTCTAAGCCTATGTGAGCTAAATCATTGTAGGAAACATAAATTATTAAAAACTAACACCAAGATATCAAATATTAGTGACTATGAAATTTACTCATCATTTCTTTCTTATATTTCTCAACTTCTTTAGCTTTCATGGAAAAAAATCTTGCTAACTAAAACCACTACAACAAAAAATAAGAAAAGTTCACTCACTTACATGCTAAATTCATAGCTTACCCAAATCTACCCCTTTATTCATGTCCATTATGATAGATTTATGAAATAATTCTCCCCCTTGACAATACTATCCAAAGGTAATATGAGAGAGGGGACAGAAACACGTACTCCAACCTTGATGAGAAGGAGGTTGGACACCCATGTTCAACCTCAATTTAGAAAATGGTTCCTTCTATAAAGATTTTATGAATATTTCAGTAACTTGTTCCTATGTAGGAACGTAATGTAGATTCAATTCATTATTCCCCACATGCTATTTTATGAAGTGGTACTTTATGTAAATATGTTTTGAATAATAATTTTGTACCATATTCCTTGTAAGATTGTTTTCAATTTCATTATTGCATCCAAAGAGAAAGGGTAGCTTTACTTCAACAAGCATATCTTTCAACTGAGTCTTCATCTACATGAGTTGGGTAGAAGATTGAGTAGTAAAAAAATACTCATCTTAAGCTATGCAAAGAGTCACCAAATTCTATTTATTTGTATTCCAACTAAAACGACTTTTCACTAGAAAGAAAACTCCACCAAATGTGGATCTTCTATCATCAACGTTTCCTTCCCAATCAGCATCTGAATACCTGAATAGATGAATATTTTCTATGAAATGATACCTAATTAAAAAATTTGTTGTGCCTTTGATATATTTGATAATTATTTTTCCATAAATCAAATGTGAATCTTTAGGATCACTCTGAAATCTTTCACATAAGGTAACAACGTATACAATGTCGGGTCTTGAGGTAGTCAAATATAATAGACTTCTAATTAGATTTCAAAACTCTTTCTGATCAACATCCTTTCCTTATCCATCTTTATAAAACATGGTTCCCACTAAAATTAGTGTGGAAATTGGTTTTGAATTTTCCATGCCAAACTTCTTCAGAAGTTCCTTCGCATACTTTTCTTGAGAAAGAAAAATGTGGTTCTACTTCTGTAAAATTTACAACCCAAGAAAATATTTCATTTTTACCAGAATATACATTTCAAAAAAATTCTTCATTTCCTCAACAAATCTTTCAAAATATATTTCATTATTCCTAACAAAGATAATGTCATCAACATAAACAATTACAATCAGATAAAACTCCTGACATTCCTTGATGTAAAGATTACTGTCAACTATTTTTTTCTTGAAACTCACCTTTCTTAAGCAAGTATCTAGCTTATAATACCATTCTCTTGAAGCTTTTTTTAGCCCATATAAGAATTTCAATAGCTTACAAACATAACTTTCCTCTTTCCCAACACAAAATACCCAAGGTTTTTCAGTGTAAAATTTTTCATCAAGATTCCCATTTTGAAATGAGGACTTTATGCCCATTTAAAAAATTTTGTAGCCTCGTTGATCAGAAATAGCAAGAAATATTCTGATTGTTTACAATCTATCCACTAGAGAAAAAGTCTCATCAAAATAAACACCTTCAATATGTGAGTAACCTTTGCACACTAATATTGGTACAACAGTACTCATGGATTTCCTCCAATAGTAATGAGAGAGACCATGTTCAAGAAACACAGTTCATCCCATTTAAACTAGACCTCTATTCATTATTTTAGTAACACCATTTTTTGGGGTATTTATGGTGAACTAAACTCATGATGAATTCCATGCTTCTGAAGATAGTTTTAAAACTCTTCATTCTTATACTCTCAACCATTATTAGTTCTCAACTTCTTCACTGAATAGTCACATTATTTCTCTGATTTTATCCTAAAACTCTTAAAAAAATTTAGAGCATCTAACTTATGTCTCATTTACATAATACAAGTAATGAGAGTAAAGTAATCAATTAAAGTGATTAATTACTTATCTCCATTTTTATTACTTTATCATTGGTCAAAAAATATCAGAATGAATAAGTTCCAAGTGTCATTTTGAAAAAATGTCAACTCTCCCATGTACATAATTTGTAATCTTCCCTTTCTAACAAATAGTGCAACACCAATATCTTCTTCTTGATAAATCAGAAATATCTCAGACACTGCCTCGCATCGATAACTTTCACATTTTTCTCTGACACATATGTCCTAGACTTTTATGTCATAACTAATTATCATCCATCATACCCATGTAAAAAGAGTTATGTACTTCACCTAATTGGAACAAGTTCCCCTTTTTATGTTGGGCTCTTATACCTACCTTTCAATCATCTTCACTTTTCACAAAAAACCCATATTTTCTAAAGATAATTTTTTGACCTCATCACAGAGTTTTGAAACACTCAACAGATTGTGTTTTATCCCATTAACGTATAATATTTTCTTGGATTTAATCTTTTCTTTCCTGATGATGGATGATCCAACAACTTTAATCCTAAGAGATTCATCATTTCCAAATGTCACTATTTCATGTTTAAAGTATTTCACATTCTTCAACAAATTTAGGTCTCTTTTCATATGAGAAGAATATCCACTATCAAGAATCCATGGATGTTCTGCCTTTGTAGCTTTCAAAGTAGTTTCTACAACAAGAGCTTTATTTTCTTTATTTTCAATTTTTAACACTAGATTTTTGGTTTTGTTAAGAACCTTTTGTTGTGCTATAAATAAAACAAGACATCCCTTATCAAGATGTATATGTCATTCACATATTTCACAAATAGTTTCCAGTGGTTGGAACCTATTATCAACTTTCAAACCAGCCTTCTTAGATTTTTTCTGAACTTTGTTCTCATACTTCTTCTTTTGATAGGATTGAATTCCCCTCAAACCTTGTCTTCTATAAAATTTGGAATAATAGTAATATTTTTGGTTGAACCAACACATACTTTCCATGTGTTTGAATCCACCGTAATACCAACAGAAGACATAATATGAATATTTCCCTATGAAGCTTCCATACTAACCGGAGTTATGAACATGATTCTCAACAACCTTATTAACATAACTATACTAACCATCCACCTTCCTATTTTCAATTGTAACTTTCTTCTTCTGCACAAATTTCTATTTAGACTAATAAAAACTAGAAGTAGTAGATATTTTTATGGACTCAATATTTTTGGATACTTCGGTTTTTTGGAATTTCTAACTTCAGCCACATACGAAGCCTTTCCATCTTTATTTTTATCAAAACCAGTTCCATATTTCATCTTAACCATTGAAGGTAACTTTTTTGATCCTTATTTGATTAATTCATTCCATAACTTTCACCAACTTCAGAGATAGAGCTTTTAAAACTTATATTACTTTTTTAGCTATAGAAAGTTTTAGTTGGACAAGTTCCAACTCTTCTATTTTTTCCTTCAACTTTACTTACATATGTTAATTACAATTATCTTAACTCTCAAGAGAATTATTCATATCATCAATCTATTTTAGAAGCTTTTATTTCTCATCAGGAAAACCTTATTGATTTTTTAATGAAGAATTTTCATTTATCAACTTCCTATTTTCCTTATCAAGCCTTCTAATCTTTATCAACTATTCTTTTAACTCTTATTTTAGATGATATTCAAGTTGAGTTTCTTCTTATTCAAAACTACTTATTTCATAATCTTCATTATTCACTATTGTAATAAAGGTATTCTCTCTAGCTTTCTTAGCAAAAGATTTTTTGGATTCAGCCTCACTATCATATTCTTCAGCAAATTTAGTCAAAAATATTATTATTTTTGATTTGAAGAACTTTTTAAACTTCCCTATTCCATAATATTTATCTTTTTCACCCTGTTTATTCCATAACCTTCTTGGTATCCTTTAAACTTTATCACTATCTTCTTCTTTCTTTCTTTGAGGACAGTTAGATGCAAAATGAATAATGACTCCACATTAAAAACATTTCTATAGGAGTTTCTCCTTGTATTTATCTGCACCTATTTTCACATAATTAGGAAAAAAGGATAAAATTTCATCAAAATTTTAACATAAATTATCTTTATAATTAGATTCACCAGCTTTATCTTCAATAATAATTTTCTTCAACTTCTCTTTCTTTGCAGCCTTAAAAGACATTTCTCTATCATCTTTTGTTTTTATCTTCACAGTCTTCTCCCTTATCATTTAATAAGTGATGATAGTTCTATGAAAATCATCCAAATATAATGTTTCATGGTCTTTGTCTTACAATGATGAAACTTTAACATCAAATTTATTGGGCATAATTCTCAATGTATTTTCAACAACTGTCTAATAATCCAACTTTTCAAAAAAACATATGATTGTACTCACAATGTCATTTACCTTGGTAAAGAAGTCCCCAATACATTCAGTCTCTTCTATTTTCATGTATTCATACTTTAGCCTCAAGATTTTATGTTTTTCATTCTTTACTTTTTTATTTCCTTCATAGTTGTTCTTCAGTTTATCCTAGATTCCTTTAGCTGTAGTGACACCTTTCACTCTTAAAAAATCACTCTCAGAATAGATGAGAGTAATGCATTTTTAGATCTTCCATCATTCTCAAGAATATTCTTATCTAAAGGTGTAAGATGAACCTTATCATTAATAGTAGGAAATCCATCTATTGCACCTTTAATAACTTCATATCCAAGAGACATAAGATAATGAATCATTCTACCCTTACAGATATGATAATTCTTCCCATAAAATATTAGAATCCCATTACTGGTCATGAAATTTATATTCCCCATCACAACTTCTCTTAAAAACTTCATTAAAGAACAAACTAAGGGAACCTGTCGCTCTGATACCAATTGAAGTTTTCTAGTCAGGATACAAGTATCACTGAGAGGTGGAGGGGGTGAATCAGTGATATATTTTTCTATTATGTTTCCTTATTTTTGAAACAAACTTCTCCTCATGTTAAAGAGTTTTTTTCTTAATGAACACTTTCAAAACACACATCCATAAGAACACAATATTTACAAGGTTCACTACTCAATAAGAGTAGATACATCCTTGGTATGGTACTGAAACAACCCAGTACCACACAATCCACTAGAAAATAATTCTTTGATGTGGAATACAAGGAGTATGATATAACCTTACAATCGTGTATCACTTGGAAAAACATCAACAAGTGCGTGTGCACCCTCTTAACAAAAATAGGGAAAAATAATGTTTTAGTGCTTCTTAATCAGCTTTCACACTTTTATATTTCAAAACTATTCTTCTCTTTATTAAACAGAAGCTGGTAAGAACTAACTTGCACACAACTTAATCCATGTGCTGAACTCAAATCTTTGACTCACCCCTTTAGGTGTCTTTCATGAAAGTTTCATGCCACACACACATGATTTGACATTTTTTGTGAAACACCTCTTGCGAACAACTTCAATCTTGAGTGAAACTTCTCCTTCTTATGCACAACTCTATTTATTCTGTGAAACTAACTATACATAAAATTATTCCGTTCATCAGAGCTTGGGATTTATCTAAGTGTTGTGCCAATAAAATGATAGGGGGTTACCTCTTATTCCTAGGATTCACCTACCCCCATGCAAGGAAACCCTGAAGTGTCACACAAGATACTGACTCGTTGCACAAAACCCCATTTGACGTCACATTGGGTGCATAAGTCTCTTTCGCACTGACCTCATCTTTCACATACTTATTGAATCTTTTGTGCACTTTAGAAAATTTCAATTTTTTCCATATTTTGACCTTGAATCATACCTTGTGCTCAATATACCAAACTCCATTCAATCTTGCGTGCAAAAACCAATATTTCATGTGAGTCTTTCCTTTACTATATTTTGATGTTTGGATCTTGTAACTCAAGTTTCATATAACATACCAAGACATTTTCAAACTTGTGTGAAACATCCTTTTCCTAAATCACATTTCTCTATCTCTCGATTTTCATCCCCAAAAATTTGGAAAACACTAAAAAATAGTGCACATTAGAATATTCTTCAGCAAGACCAACCATTATAATTGATAGAATCTTATCTCTACGTCTACATCATAAATCTTGCATCACAATTTCTACAAACTACTTATGATCTTTGTGAAATACAGACCAACAAAGCATCATCATATTTTCTATGGAAAGTATTGTAACTTCCCTATCTTCCGTCAACCACTTATACAAAGTGAAGTTATTTTCTTTATTCTCATACATCCTTGACAAAAAAAGGAAATACCTGAAAAGAGAACACTTTGTACTTCCTTTTCCATCCAACTTGGTCCCAAATAATTCCATATAATTAAAAATATTCCTTTTAAAAAACATTCAAAGAAAGTAAAAATAGATATAAATGTTTTTTTTAATCTATATATATATATATTAATATATATAAAATGGTTTATATAAGAATATAGAAATAGAATAAAATAATTTTTAAAATAAATCTTTAAAATATATAAAATGAGGTCTTGAGGCAACGTGACCCTTACGACTTGATAAATTTCGAGCAATGAAAAATTGAAGAAAATAACTTTAATGAATTTTTTAATATTTAAATTTTTATCTAAAATGATAAAATATATCCATATGGTTGTTTATACACCACAAAAAATAAAATAAGTGGTGAAAATAGTTTAAGACTCAAAGAAAGGGAATTGAGACTAGAAATACCTTACCTCAAGTCCGAATCATCATGTACATTATTTATGTTGCTGAATAATAATTTTATGTTAAATATTTAATTTCTTAATTTTTTTTCAAGTTTATTATTCCTTTTATTTTATTTATTACCATGCTATATTTAATTACTTAAGAAATTAAGTTCATGTTGGATGTTTTGATGATATTCATATCATATCTCAAAAATGACTTCGATAGGTTGACTATGGTCAAATTAGAATTTATTAAATCATATCCACAGTAATAATAATTAAATAATTATAATAAATATTAGAAACTAGATGTATACCAATAGTTTTGGTCAAATCATAGGTATAGGTACTGTAAAATGACCCCATACCAACAGTTTTGGAAAAATCATTGGTATAACTTCAATAACATAACACTGTACCAATGGATTTTCCAAAACCATTGGTACAGGTGATGGATATACCAACGGTTTGGATAAAACCATTAGTATAACCTCTATTTAAAGACCCTATACTATTGGTTTTTTCAAAACCATTTGTATAGGTCCCAAAATTCAAAAATACCTATACCAAAGGTTTTAAAAACCGTTGGTATATGTATTTTGATTTTTAAGGAATTATTTTATAAATTAATATTGAATACATAAATAAATAAATAATTTTTAAATATATATACATATTTTTCATATTATGTTTTAAAAAACATTTTAGATTAGTGGTTAGGTTGTTGAGATATAGATTGGAGGTCCTGGGTTCAAAACTGGAAAAGGGTTTTTTTAATTACCTATACCAATGGTTTTAAAAACCATTGGTATAGTTATTTCATATTACTTATACCAATAGTTTCATAAAACCATTGGTATAGGTATATACTGATTCCATCCAAGCCAACGACCACCCAAACCATTGGTATAACCTATACCAACGGTTTTGGGACCTATACAACTTGTTCCAAACCATAAGTATAAGGCCCCAGCCTTAAAAAATTACTTAATCTTGAGTTATTCAAGAATTCACATTGAGGATCTTTTCAGGTTTAGAGTTTTAATGAATTAGGACATAACTATTACATCTCACAAGATTACAAAGTAGACACTTCTACTCAGTTTCCAATTTTTTTCAAAAAAATAAAAACTCTTAAAAAGAAACATGTCTTGTTCCATGTTTTAGATAGCATGCCTTTCCTTGATCCCATCCTTGACCCTATTCACCTTTAATTCATGTGGAAAACATTTCAAAAACTTGGGATGAGCATAAAAAGCTCAGTAAAGGATAAAAAATACGGAAAGAAAAAATTAGTCCATGTATACATAAGAATCAATGAAATCATACTTTACTCATAAAACATAAGCACTTTAACATACCTCATGAAATCATAAGTTTTATGAATAAATCATAGAAAACATAATACATAAAGGTAACTTGAGGCATTCATAACATTCTTACATAGGGAGTAACCCTCATGGTTACGTTTGGAATACCCATCATAGTATATTCCCTAAAATATCTTTGGTTAAACCTTAGAGTTTAACTCCTTCACGTTACCCAATGCATTGGAGAGCTATATCGGGCTCACCCGCCCTTACTTTATCACGGAACCACCCATCTTCATAACAATGCCCAAGAACCATAACATAATCGTATCAAATAAAACATGTATAAAAGAAACATAACATTTCCACATTTCAATCACAAGATATCAGTACAACACATTGATATAATAAAAAAATTATCAAAACCATTTTCAATACCAAAATAAAAGAAAATGAAAACATGGTATTTATTTTTCATTTAAAAAAAAGTTATGGCTTGTAGAGAAAACTAAAACTCAAATAATGGTCACGGCGGTGGAGAAGTCGTTGTCACCTCATACGTACGACAAAAAAAACATTCCCTTTTGTCTTTTAGTAAAACGCTTCATATAAAAAAGATTCCTTTTGAATAGACGTAAAAGTCAAAGGGGGTTATACACCATATAAAAGGAAGTTGTGTATAAAACAAAATATGACTCAATGAAAGGAGATTGAGACGAAGTCCCATACCACTTTGAAACTTTTGAAAGGGTTTTAAAACATTCATGTCCATATAAATAAATCCTTAAAACCATTTTTAAAACATGTACATGGATGATAAATGTTTAAAAGAATAAATCTTTAAAACCATTTAAAACAATGTTTTCATAAGAGAGTCCTTTTCCATTTTGAACATTTAAATTACAAGCCACATTAAAGTAGACCATTTTAAAAACATTTAAATGACTTGAGTATAGAAATAATATGGATATGGAATTTAAAAGGGTATTTATATACACTTTAAAACGAATAAAAGTGTATATCATCAAGAAGTGTCTCAAGGAAGAGAAATTGAGACGTAATCCCATTCAAAGATCATGTCATTAGTGCAAGGATAAATCAATGTCATAATTATGTGTGACAAGTATAAATACACCCAATATAAGTGGATATTAAGTTTAAAACAATCATTTGTTATCCACACATATTCATATCATAACATAATCAATAAGTATAAGTTTAACCCAAAGAATCAAAATTGGGTTTAGAAGTTCCTTTGCAAAAAAATTTGATAGCCTAACGGCGTCACATCAAATTTTATAAAAAGAGTTGATGAGAGAGATAAAGGTTATCTAATCACTTGGAAATAAAATTTACAGTAATAGGGATATATAATAACATATCCCAACATAATAAGATGTAAATTAAATGACATAACAAAAAGAAGTCTTTTAAAAATAGGAGGGTGAAAGGTTCCCTTACCGACTTGGTTAACTTTCGAAACGTACACCTCATGAAAGAAGGAATATACAACGTTGATGTGAATACCCATAAATGAAATTATATTACACAAAGAGTAGAATAATGGCCAGTACATACACCACTCAAAGGAAATAGTGGCAAATGTATCATAAATCTCATGGGAATAAAAGTGAGATGAAAAATCCCTTATGAAAACTCAGCAGCCTAACGACACCACTTACAACTTCCAAAAAATGGATTGATGAGATAAAATAGGGTCTCTCATAATATGAACATAAAAATTAAAGTATGAGGAAAATAAAAGAAAATCCCCAAACATAAGAAAGATGATCTTAAAAGAAATTACATAAAAGAGAGTACAAAAAAAGAAAGAGAGAGGTTGGATCCCTTACCTCGTGTCTGAATTGAATCGATCTTTCTTTAATCTCCTGAATAATAAACTTGAGTTAATTTATACTTGATTAGGAAACTTTTTCAAGTTCATTATTCCTTTTATATCACTTATCACCATGTTATTAACACTACGTAATTATTTAAGTTAATAACGGTCGTTTTGTCGATCATTGGTACTTGAGTCAAAAATAATATTATTATAATTACAAGTTGTTCATGTGGTAAAATATCCATTATATCCAGAATTATATTCATGATTTAGATATCATATATATCATATACATACATTATATAAATTCATTTTATAATATTACATAACATTTAGAGGTAAGAAATGAAATGCACCATTCATGGAGACGGTAAGCCGTACGTACGCATGCACGCTACTTTCATTTCTATTTCATATTAAATGGAATGAAATCATAATTATATAAAGGTATATTATAATTCCAGTATAATATCATATATAATATCATTAAATCCATCCTTTATATGTCCCACATATGGCATTAACGAATCAAATCACTTGAGGGGGTGGTAGTCCGCACTCCCTAAAAATGAAATTATCGTGTTTACCGATAATGGAGGCCATAATGGTATGACATAAATGAAAAATACAGAATCATAAGGAAAACATAAACAAAATATATATCATATATAAATATAGTGACATCTTAATGGCCACCTTTAAAGGTGTTAAAAGAATATTGAACAATCATCGTTTCGTGAGGCAGTAATTCACCATCCACATAAACAGTATTTTCATTAACCATTAGACGGAGGTGTGTGTAAGTGTAGCTCGAATAATTATTATAACAACATCATAGTATATTGAAGATACTGAGTTTTTTACAAAATAAATTAATAAATAGAGTTTAGGGGGTTGGAAATCAAAATAAAACAAAAGAACATTAGAGAAGACTTTACCTTTAAATCGGGTAACTCCCTTTGGTTTGAACCAAAAGGGTTTATTGAAGAGCTTTATTCCTAAGGTAAGGATTCTAGGATGAGTAGAGGGATGTGGAGAGATAAAATGAGTAGAGTTTGGCCGATACAATGGCTTGAGAGGTGTGGGTAAGGAGGTAGAGGTGGGGGCCTTTTATAAGAGGGAGGAGGGGCACTCTTGGAATGTTATAAAATATTACTTTATTTTAAAATGAGTTTCGGATTTTAAAGGTCCCAAATTGATATATTTATAGGAAAAGGTGATAAGGGTTCGAAATGAACCCATAAAATAGGTTTTGGACAAGTGTAAGTCTTATATTTTACCTTATCTTTTCATTTTATTTAAATCATTCATTAATGAGGTAATCTCTGCATCATCATGGTGTCATAAATAAATTTATCTATTTAATGTATAAAAATTATAAAAAAAATATCATGATGTAGGAAATATTTTTATCTTTCTAATTAATATTTATAGTAAAAAATATGACTTGTATAACTCCATGTAAAAATTGTTTTAGTAAAACAGTACATGTTTGTGACATTTTTATTTTAACTTTAAATAAAAAGTTATTAATGCCATTTTCTTACCCAAGTGGCTCCATGGGGTCCCCAAGTTGACCCATGGATTTTATTGGTTGGAAATGACACATAAAATAAGGGTAGGACATGTTTCAAGGTAATTTCATATTATTATAACATTATTTTTACCTTAAATTACACTAATTACCTTTAATCGCGATTAATAAAACTTAAACGTTACTATTCACCAAAAAATTATTTTAATCCCATTGAACCACATTTTAATTCCTAATGACAACCATGTATGTTGGATTTTTGAAAATAAAATCACAGAAGTGGTAAAGTTTCATTTAAACGAAAAATCAGTTTTTTAACTACCGCTTAGTGGTTTCACTATTCATCAAAAATTGAAGTTTTTCAGAAAAATACAAAAAATACACCCTAAGATATATTTGATATTCCGAATTCAAAAATGATGTATATTTTACAAAATTAATAACAATTAATTTTCATTAATCAATTTAATAATTAATTTCCGTTGTCAAAACAAATAGCATGTTTTAAGAAACAAAATATATCAAAAGATTGACACTAGTTTAAGTCCAATTTCAAAGTGAAATTAATTCCAATGACCACCATTGGATAAAATGGTAAAAATATATTCTAATTGAACTTTAAAACCAATTCAAAAGATAATATAATCATATAAATTAATTATATTAAAAAGAGGTTTTGAATTAAAATACAACATTTTTGACTTATTCATTAAAAATGAACTTTATCGGAAAAATAACAAAAACATACACAAAGTATATCTTGATGTCCCGATTCTAAAGAAAGATTTTATTTGGTCCAAAATAATTTATAAGAGTGAACAAAACTATTTTTAAATAGGGTTCGCCATCAAAAGGCGATAAATCGACCTTTTAGTGAATATTAGAGTATTTATGCTTAAAATTGAATTCTTTTGTTATTTTAAGCCTTTATCTTTTATTGGATAAATGTAAAAACATTTAACAAACACATATAATAATATTTTAGTTATTTCTATTTTTTTACACCATTACAACGAATAGGCGTTAACTATCATTTAAAATAATATTATTTTATTATAAGAGTGCAACGTAAGATTTCTAAGAAACTCGTTGTTGCGTATTAGGTATGCCATCAAGCATAACATTCACTTTAAATTAATATTGACATTTTATTCACAAATATGGTTAAATATGAAAATTTAATATCCTTTATTTACCTGGGATGTTACATTCTTCCCCCCTTTTGGGAATTGCGTCCACACAATTTTAAAATTGGGATTGAAAACTTCATTGAATGTCCCACATCGGAACAAGAGTTAGTAAAACTATTACTTTAAAATAAAGAAAGAGAAGTTCAAAGGTCACCTGAGTTAACCCATACTAGAATTCCATGTAGGAAAACATGGACATGGAAGAGAAAACAAAGGGGCATGTTCTGATGGAGAGTGATAGAAAACATGTTTAGGAGAAAGTTAACCACCAAGAAATCACAAACTTGTGATGGGTTAAACGGTATTTGATTCCCCAATAGGAAAAATTAACAGAAAACATTTCTGTTTTAAGTTACTTTTCATTGAGGAATTTATTTTTGAGCTTTTCTAAATCATAAGGAAACATACTTATCTGCCTTGTAGACTTTCATCTATTACTAGATTTCTTATACAAACTCATATTTTGTCCAAAAGATAAGTATTTACGATGACTTGTTCACATTAAGAGCGCTATAATCAACTTCTAGAGAATCACATAATCCACAAAAGAGAACTATATATTTCCCATGTCTTTAGACCTTAACCAAAACCAAAACCAAAAAGGTTAGTATGAGATCATATAATACCCAAAAAGGATAATCCTTTATAAAATGAAATACTACTCTTAATCTCCAAAATTTGTCAAAAATTATCCAAAATTCAACAAAGACCATTCAATAAACAGCTGTCCATAAAATTCCTCAAAGTAAACCAAACTAAGATTGAAACCCAAATCTTTGAAGGATTTAATCACATAGTCTTCGAAGATAAATCTTAACATTTATCTCCAAATAACATCAGTTTCTCTTAAAGTCTCATATTGAAAAGTAATTAACCTAATCATATATCCTCCATGATAGGTCAATAATTTCCTAGATAACCCAAAATCAACTAATTCTTGATTCATAAAATCATCTAACTAAAAAGAATTTTTCATACTAACCAAGGACTTCACGTAGTCCAGTGGTAGGCGATAAATACCAGTCGCACTTTGGTTGTGGGTTCTATTCCCACAACTTTGTCCGATGTGATGGGCTGTCACACGATCTGCGTGTTTTCCTTTTTACAAAACTATATAATTCTTAAAAAATTCCCCAAAAAGAGATAAAATCATCAAAAATAACCATAACACAATTTAACCTCAAGTTTATCTCATTCCATTCATTTTCCATCATAACATATAGTAACCCATAATTACCTCAAAAGTAAGGATCATATAAACCCTGATGGTTACCTTTAAAATTATTACATGAACTTCCACATCAAGTTGGTTATCTCGTACATGATGCATTAGATAACTCACCAAGGTTCAAGTGGTTAATCATGACTCCTGATAGTTGGTTTAGAATAACCATGAGATTTCTAATTGAATCCTCTATTTCATCCATTCTCTTAATCAGAGAACCACCTCAGTTTCCTTCAAACCCGTTGTCACTTTGGTGCCTACTAGATCCATCCATTTACTAAACCAAAAATGTCAGTGTGAGTATATCAACAAAATCACCATGTACTAATGAGGAAGATAAACACTAAGATATACTTACTCATTCAATTTATCTAAAAACTATGATTCTTTCTGAAATCCTAACCATTATGGTAATGTCACTTATGCTTAAAGAATACCATAACCTCTAAAGTTATCTAAATCGACCTTTGATATCAACTATAAGGCCCCATCCATAAAACATTACTTAATCTTGAGTTATTCAAGAATTCACATTGGGGATCGTTTCAGGTTTATAGTTTTAAAGAATTAGGACATAACTATTACATCTCACAAGATTACAAAGTAGACACTTCTACTCAGTTTCCATTTTTTTCAAAAAAATAAAAACTCTTAAAAAGAAACATGTATAGTTCCATAGTTTAGATAGCATGACTTTCCTTGATCCCATCCTTGACCCTATTCACCTTTAAGTCCTGTGGAAAACATTTCAAAAACTTGGGATGAGCATAAAAAGCTCAGTAAGGGATATAAAAATATGGAAAGAAAACATTAGTCCATATATACATAAGAATCAATAAAATCATACTTTAATCATAAAATATAAGCACTTTAACATACCTCATGAAATTAAAATCTTTATGAATAACTCATATAAAACATAAGACATAAAGGTAACTTGAGGCATTCATAACATTCTTACATAGGGAGTAACCCTCATGGTTACGTTTGGAATAACCATCACAGTATATTACCTAAAATCTTTTCAGAGAAACCTTAACATTTAACTCTTTCACGTTACCCAATGCATTGGAGAGCTATATCGGGCTCACCCGCCCTTACTTTATCACGGAACCACCCGTCTTCATAATAATGCCCAAGAACCATAACATAATCATATCAAATAAAACATGCATATAAGAAACATAACATTTCCACATTTCAATCACAAGATATCAATACAACACATTGATATAATAAAAAAATTATCAAAACCATTTTCAATACCATAATAAAATAAAATTAAAACATGGTATTTATTTTTCATTTTAAAAAAATTTATGGCTTTTAGAGGAATCCGAAACTCAAATAATGGTCACGGCGGCGGAGAAGTAATTGTCACCTCATACGTATGACAAAAAAAAATTCCCTTTTATTGTTTAGTAAAACGCTTCGTATAAAAAATATTCCTTTTGAATAGACGCAAAAGTCAAAGGGGGTTATACACCGTATAGAAGAAAGTTGTGTATAAAACAAAATATGCCTCAATTAAAGGTATATCATCAAGAAGTGTCTCAAGGAAGAGAAATTGAGACGTAATCCCATTCAAAGATAATGTCATTAGTGGAAGGATAAATCAATGTCATAATTATGTGTGACAAGTATAAATACACCCAATATAAGTGGATATTAAGTGTAAAACAATCATAGGTCATCCACACATATTTATATCATGACATAATCAAGAAGTATAAGCTTAACTCAAAGAATCAAAATTCGGTTAAGAAGTTCCTTTGCAAAAAAATTCGATAGCCTAACGGCGTCACATCAAATTTTAGAACAAGAGTTGATGAGAGAGATAAAGGTTATATCATAAATTGGAAATAAAATTTATAGCAATAAGGATATACAAGAACATATCTTTACATAAGAATATTTAAATTAAAATACATAACAAAAATAAGTCTTTTAAAAATAAGAGGGTGAAAGGTTCCCTTACCGAATTGGGTAACTTTCAAAACGTACACCTCATGAAAGAAGGAATATACAAAGTTGATGTAAATACCCATAAAAAAATTATATTACACAAAGAGTAGAATAATTTCTAGTACATACACCACTCAAAGGAAATAGTGGAAAATGTAGCATAAATCTCACGGGAATAAAAGTGAGATGAAAAATCCCTTATGAAAACTCGGCAGCCTAACGACGCCACTTAAAAATTCCAAAAAATGGATTGATGAGATAAAATAGGTTCTCTCATAATATTAAAATAAAAATCACAGTATTAGGAATATAAAAGAACATCCCCAAACATAATAAAGATGAGATTAAATGAAATTACATAAAAGAGAGTACTTAAAAAGAAAGAGAGAGGTTGGATCCCTTACTTCGTGTCTGACTTGAATCGATCGTTCTTTAATCTCCTGAATAATAAACTTGTGATAATTTATAATTTATTAAGAGCCTTTTTCAAGTTCATTATTACTTTTATATCACTTATCACCATGTTATGAACACTACGTAATTATTTAAGTTAATAACGATCGTTCTGTCGATCATTGGTACTTGAGTCAAAAATAATCTTCTTATAATTACAAGTTGTTCATGTGGTAAAATATCAATTATATTCAGAATTATATTTATAATGTAGATATCATATATATCATATATATCCAGTATATAAATGCATTTTATAATATTACATAACATTTAGAGGTAAGAAATGAAATGCACTGTTCATGGAGACGGTAAGCCGTACGTACGCATGAACGCTACTTTCATTTCTATTTCGTATTTAATGGAATGAAATCATAATTATATACAGGTATATTATAATTCTACTATAATATCATATATAATATCATTAAATGCATTCTTTATACATCCCAGATATGGCATTAACGAATCAAATCACTTGAGGGGGCGGTAGTTCGCACTTCCTAAAAATGAAATTATCGTGTTTACCCATAATGGAGACCATAAAGGTATGCCATAAATGAAAAATACAGAAGCATAAAGAAAAAAATAAACATAATATATATCATATATAAATATAGTGATATATTAATTTCCACCTTTAAAGGTGTTAAAATAATATTGAACAATCATCATTTCATGAGGCAGTAATTCTCCATCCACATAAACAGTATGTTCATTAACCATTAGACAGAGGTGTGTGTAAGTGTACCTAGAATAATTATTATAAAAAGATCATAGTATATTTATGATACTGTTGTTTTTACAAAATAAAGGAATAAAAAGAGTTTAGGGGGTTTGAGAAGCAAAATAAAACAAAAGAACATTAGAGAAGACTTTACCTTTAAACCGGGTAACTCCCTTTGGATTGAACCAAAAGGGTTTCTTGAAGAGATTTAAGCCTAAATTAAGGCTTCTAGGATGAAGAGAGGGATATGGAGAGATAAAATGAGCAGAGTTTGTCCGAGCCAATGTATTTAGAGGTGTGGGTAAGGAGGTAGAGGTGGGGGCCTTTTATAAGAGGGAGGGGGCACTCTTGGAATGTTATAAAATGTTGCTTTATTTTAAAATGAGTTTCGTAATTTAAAGGTCCCACATTGATATATTTCTAAGATAAGATGGTAAGGGTTAAAAATACACCCATCCCGTAGGTTTTGGACAAGTGTAAGTCTTATATTTTACCTTATCTTTTCATTTTATTTAAATCATTCATTAATGAGGTAATCGCTGCATCATCATGGTGTCATAAATAAATTTATTTATTTAATGTCTAAAAATTATAAAAAAAATATCATGATGTATGAAATATTTTTATCTTTATAATGAATATTTATATTCAAAAATATTACTTGTATAACCCCATGTAAAAATTGTTTTAGTAAAACAATACATGTTTGTGACATTTTTATTTTAACTTTAAATAAAAAGTTATTAATGTCATTTTCTTACCCAAGTGGGTCCATGGGGTCCACAAGTTGACCCATGGATTGTCTTGGTCGGAAATGACACATAAAATAAGGGTAGAACAAGTGTCAAGGTAATTTCATATTATTATAACATTATTTGTACCTTAAATTACACTAATTACCTTTAATCGCGATCAATAAAACTTAAATGTTACTATTCACCAAAAAATTATTTTAATCCCATTAAACCAAATTTTAATTCATAATGACAACCATGTATGTTTGATTTTTTGAAAATCAAATAAAAGAAGTGGTAAAGTTTCATTTAAACGAAAAATCAGTTTTTTAACTACCGCTTAGTGGTTTCACTATTCATCAAAAATTGAAGTTTTTCAGAAAAATACCAAAAATTCAATCTAAGCTATATTTGATATTCCGAATTCAAAAATGATGTCTATTTTACAAAATTCATAACATATAAGTTTCATTAATAAATTTAATAATTAATTCCCATTGTCAAAACAAATAGCGTGTTTTTAAGAAACAAAATATATCAAAAGATTGACACTAGTTTAAGTCCAATTTCAAAGTTAAATTAATTAAAATGATCACTATTGGATTAAATGGTAAAAATATATTCTAATTGAACTTTAAAACAAATTAAAAAGATAATCTAATCATATAAATAAATTATATTAAAAATAGGTTTTGAATTAAAATACAACATTTTTCACTTATTCATTAAAAATGACCTTTATCGGAAAAATAACAAAAACATACACAAAGTAAATTTTGATGTCCCAATTCTAAAGAAAGATTTTATTTGGTCCAAAAGAATTTATAAGAGTGACCAAAACTATTTTTAAATAGGTTTCTCCATCAAAAGGCGATAAATCGACCTTTTAGTAAATATTAGAGTATTTATGCTTAAAATTGAATTCTTTTATTATTTAAAGCCTTTATCTTTTATTGGATAAATGTAAAAAAGTTTAACAAACACATATAATAATATTTTAGTTATTTATATTCATTCCCAACATTAAAACGGCTAGGCGTTAACTACCATTTAAAATAATATTATTTTATTATAAGAGTGCAACGTAAGATTTCAAAGAAACTCGTTGTTGCGTATTGGGTACGCCATCGAGCATAGCGTTCCCTTTAAATTAATATTATCATTTTATTCACAAATATGGATAAATATGAAAATTTCATATCCTTTATTTACCTGGGATTTTAAAATAGGTATAGATTTGTTTTCTAATATTGAATTTTTATACATTAATTATACTTTTAAAACCAACCATGAAATATGGTTATGAAAAATGAATTATGTTACAATCATGGAGACGGTATGACATATGTACTCATGAGACACATTTTCATTTTTTAAACATTATGAGGGAAATAAGAAAATTATCATTTTATATTTAAATAATGATGAATATATCTAAAATATAATATTATATATTTAAATTTACTTATATATACCATCCATGTGACTTAGTAATGAAAAACAAATCACAACACTTCGTGGAGGTAGTAATCAACATGTTCCCATGAATGATGCTATCATTTTTCAATGGATGTAAAGGTAAGAAAATAGATGATATATTATATTTCAAGAATGATAATTATTTAATGAATATAATATTTATATATTAAATCCATCATTATATACATTCATGATAAGTGGTGATAGAAAACAAATTACATCGGTTCGTGAGGCGGGAGTCTGTTGTAAACACAAATGATGGCTTCAATTATCATTTGATGACAGAGGAGATGGATATAGGTTATGAAATCAACATAATAAAATATTATTATATTGAAGATAATTATGTTATTTTTTAATCATTATTGGAGAATATTTGAAGGAGGTATAATAATAAAGAAAATGAAAATGCTCGTTTTAGAAATATACCTCTTTTCAGAAAAACTTTGCATGTTTATAGAAAAATCATTATTAGGTTAGTTTTATGATACAAAAAGGTCCAATAGAATGTGTTTAGAGATTTCAGGCATGTATTTTTTGAACTAGAGTGATCAACATGTGTGAGTAAGAGAGGAGAGGAGGTTCTCTTTTATAAGTGAGAACAATTTTCATAATCATGTAAAGTAGAACCAATTCACCCAAAATTAAAATATAATATTTGACAGGGTCTAGATAAACCCAACCAATCACATTTAGAAAATTTTTAGATGAATTTTAACTCTCATATCCTAGTTAAATCACTTTGAACTCATTTTAACATTATCTGTGATAGCATAAATTTTTACCATGATAACTTAATTATATGACAAAAAATAAAAGGGTAATTCCAAAAAAAATTATACATACTGATAATTTTTTTAATTCATTTTATCATATTGAAATTATAAAGGCTTATGAAATTATTTTTAATACATGAACATATAATGCATAGAAAACATTTTTTAGGAAAATACCCGATTTAAGTGTAAAAATCATTTTACCTTGAAATCAAGTAATAAATTGGTTTCTATGAATTTTCGTGTTAAATAAAAAATACATGTTTTATAATTTTCTATCAATTAAAAAGTGAATGGAATCTTTCAACCTTTCCATTCAAATAAAATACCCAAAAATAGTTTTTAATATGAATAAAATATTACTTATCTTATAAAAAGTAATGCCTCGGTTCCCAAAATCAAAATAATGTTTTAAAATAAATTATTTAACTCTATAAATTTATATTTATTTAAAAAATAATCATAAAATTTTATAAATTCACGTGTTATTGATATTTTAATGTTTTAACCCATAGTTTTCACCCATTTTACCTCTTTTACCTAAGCGATAAATATTTAATATGGTTAATATTCAAAATGAAAAAAATTAAGTTGACAAAATTAAATTATATTAAATATTTTAATTTAAAATATGGAATAATTTTTTTAAATTCAATTCATATAGTTTGAAGAATTTAATTTTAAATTAAATTTTCAAAATGTGACAAAAAACGATTTTTCAGAAAAATGCCTTTTAAGTATAAAAATGTTTTTTACCAAATTCAAGTATAATGTTGATTAAAATAAAATTTATTAGATTATTTTAAATAAAAAATAACTAATTAAATTTTATAACTATTCCAAAATAGAATTTTTCTTTGCAAATACATGAAAATAAAAGACAATTTTCAATAATAATTAGTATTTTTTACTATTCATTAAAAAATAAATCTTTTCAGAAAAATATAAAAATTTACCTTAAGATAATTTTGATATTATAATTTCAAAAATAATATCCATTTTATCAAATATAATTTCTAATATTCTAGAAAATAATTATAATATTATGTCACAATAATAAATAAATATTCTTTTTAAATAAAATGTATTTTTGAAGAATAAAATGACTACTAGAAATTGAATTATCAATTACTTAGAATTTGTCAATTTTTTTGAGTAGGATATTTATATATATTTTATAATATTTTAATTCCTATTCATACTCACTAATTCAACGACTACATTATATTGATCATATTTAAATAATAATATTTCTTGGTTTGTTTAAGCTCAGTGTTTCTTATCATATAAGTTATCCAACATAATATTATTCTTTTAAAATATAGAGGGTGATACACTCATGGTAGGTTTGGGTGTTGGAGAATGGTTTATTTTCCTTGAGTCTGGAATTTTTTACTTGTAGTTAACCATGAATATATCATTGCAGTCAGTCGAGGACCTTTGTACGGTATGCCATGAGTAACCACATGGGTGCATGGTCAGTGAGTGCATGGTGTGGTTACCTAATAAAAAGCTTGTGGTAACTTGATATAATTTCATGTAGCGGGTTAGTGGGGAATCTTGTTGGTTGACTAGTGATGCATCCTTCATGCACTAGCTTGGGGGGCCATGTAGCTAGTTGTAAACTCATGTGATAGCTTGTGGACTTCATTAGATTTCCATTAACAATAACTCCTGGAAGGATTAGTGGATTGGCTACATGAAGGAAGTTGCGGTAAATTATTTTATTATTATCATTATTATCTTTTTCATGTATACTGTGGGAATAAATTTTGAGTGATGGGTTTTTTCCAAATTAGAATAAAAATGAATTAAACACTAAAAATTAATATTTAATCCATATATCTAAAAAATTGCCAATTTCCGAAAATTATCAAATTATGGATTTCAATTAATTCAAAATGAATAAAATGATTAAAAATACCTATTTTATACATTTAATAATATAATTCCATATTCTCAAAAAGTATAGAAAATTTATAAATTACCTAGTATTTAGATTAATTAGGGAGTTAATTTCTAATGAAAATCAATTAAAAATTGAGAACATTTTAACTTACATAACTCCACCACACTTAGACTAGTTCACCCTTGAAAATAATCTATTGGACTTACAAAACAAGAGAACAATTGAATCAAACAACCCATTTGTATTAAATTCTTAGAGAATAATTTTAATAAGTATTTTCAATTTTATCCATATTTATTCAAGTATTTACATATTTTAAAAAATAAAAAAGATATTTTCAATTTAACTCTCATTATGAAATTCAATCAATGAATAAGAAAATACATATTCAGAAACAATTTCAAATATCCAAGTGAAGCATGAGAGATATATTTTTGGTTATTTCCACTAAAAATTTCATTATACTTCATACATGAATTTAATACACTATTCTCACTTTAATCCAAATAAATGTTTTAGTTCTAGGGGTGAAATAATTAAAATTTTATTGGAATTAAAACTTTTACAAGTGTAACTTTAAATTAATACATTTCTCATAAGTTCCTTAAACCTAAGTTCCAACTTCCACTTCATTGATACAACTCAAATGAAATTGTTACAAGTAAATTTCCCCTTCTTCATTCGGGTTTAAAATTATCCTCACCTCAGTGAATTCATTTTCTATGATTAGGAAATCATTTATTTTTTCATCCTTCTATTTGAAAATAACTTATTGAATATAAAATATTGGAATTAACTAATACACATAGTTTCTAATGCCTCAGAGCTACATTGTTAGATACCAATTTTCCATTTTACTCTAGATTCAAAGAACATATATCAATTTATTTTGAGTTGTCTCCTTGAGGTGTTCTTTTTCAAAAATGTCATGTTATCTTGAATTAAGTTTAAAATTCTAGTGTCCTTATGTTATAATGTCAATTCCATAAATATATTTTCACTACTACTCCCCTTCCTAGTTCTAAAACCAAATATCCATTCGAACTATGGAAAAAATCAACCAATAATCATTTGATATTTTATGGTTCAATAATATGATCAAGCTCCTCATAATGAATATGGAGTTCAAAAATGTCTAGGGTTTTCAATTTAGATCAAATAAATTTTGAAAAACTAATATATATATATAAATAGATTTTTACATGTTCAAAATATAATATATTTTTACATTCCTTTTTAATGTTTTTGTTTATTATTATTATTCTTATTATTTTATTATTATTTTCAAAAAAGGATCACAATTGAACAAAATCAAAATCAAAAAATAAAATCAACAACCATCAGTTAACCCTCCCCACACACTTCATTTTCACTATCTCTTCAATGAAATTAAATAGGAATAATTTAATTTAAAAATAAAATAAATAAAAAAATATGAAAAAATGAGTATAATGGAAGGAGTTCACTAAGATTATTTTTATTACTTACATATGGAAAAAATTAGTGTGATGTGATTCCAAATTTTATTGGTTTATAATGGATCTTCATTTAGCTCATGAATTTAATGTACACTTAATTTCCTATACATAAAAACAAATATAATTCGATAATTTATTCATAATTAAAACTTATAATTGAAAATAACTATAAAGGGTAGATAAGAGGAAAATATCATGGGTAAAACCCAGATAGGCGATACATTTTATTTTTTCCATAGTTGTATATCCATATGATCATCCCAATCTTATGGTGGGTTGGGTTTGTGTCAGAATAACCACCACATTTTTCTTTCTCCAATTCTATTCGCAACCCTTTTCTTTATTTGAAGATTCCATTTTATAGGTCACTATATGTAAAACCCTGGATTAATGAGATTTATTCTATAAAGTTGGGTGGAAATATGTATAGGATTTCTGAGGCCATAACGATTTTGTATTCTCCAGTAAGTGGTTTCCCTAGAAATACTACCTCGACTTGTTCAAACAAGGGAGAGTCAAAAAATAGTTCAAATTTAAAATAATTCAGATCAGTTGAGTTCAAATAAAAACCTCCTACATCATTCATAAAATATTGGGAATTTGATTCCTTATGAAAATCCACTAGAAACTTATATAGATTAAACTTTAACTGATTATAAAAATATAAATCAGTGATATCCTCTTCAATTTTGACCAATTTTGGTAGCCTCATTGTTCAATTTCCAACTCCAAATGATTTTCGAAGGTACCTTGCATAGGTTATTTCTTGTCCTTTTTCATAGTCTCTTCCACTTTCAGTGTTGTAGGGTGAGAATAAGTGGTACTGGTTCTAGAATCTAAATACATGGGAAATAAATATATAAAATATATTTAATAAAATAAAATTATATAAATGGTTGATTAACTCCCTCATATAATACAGGTTGAAACTCTTGTTGCTCATGAAATACCCTTGAAAGGTCTTCTATAATTATTGTGGCTTATAGGTCCTATATATCATCCTAAAAAACCCTTATTTCTTGTATCCCTCATCACCCAAGACGAGTACCGATTGTGAAGAATATGTCCAATTAAATTTAAGTAGATCAGTTTATATTTCAACCTCTAAAAATTTATAATGAAAGGAATATTAGTGGTATTCCACCTTCCAGTCACATCATGTAGTTAATTTTCAATTTGAAATATATCTTTCATATCTTTAAGGGTGTTTGGGGGTATCAGTGGGCATTCCATATTTTCTTCAAATTTGGTAACCTTTATTCCTTCTTGATTCTACATGGTCTATAATAATGGTGTTTATTATGAATCCATAACATAGTGAGAATAATAATTTAAATTGAATTCAATAAAATAAAAATATAACGAGTCAAAGGAAAATAACTCTCTCTCATATTAATCAAATTCCAATTCTTATTTTAAGTATAGGGCCACATGGAAGATGAGTTTAGGAGTAAACAGTGGTACTTCATCCTCTTCATTAGGCTCTTTAAGTTCTCTCTCCACCTTCGTTATTGAAATTACCAGGAACCACATTTTAGGTTCATCTTCTTTATTCACTTCCGAATGGTATTCTTATTTACATTACATAAGATGCTAAAAAGTTCTTTGAATTCATCAAGTACATCTTATTGCTTCTCTCTTCTAAGTAAATTTTCATTATTTTCTTCTTGCATGGGGGGGGGGGCTTGGTTGATCTAAGCAATTTTGTCCAAAATTTCTTATATTTCACTCATGAGGACCTCTTCTTCTAGGATTCCACCCCACACAAAGAAATTATACACTAGTTTCTATGGAAATGTGTATTGGGAAAGGGGTAAATATCTATTCTTTTATTTTTAATTTCAAAATAGTAATTATTTTCAAAGTGGAATAGAAAGATGAATTTCAGACCTAAATCCATAGAAACAACAACGATGATGTAAAATTATGGCATGGTCCTCACATATATATTTTTTAAAACCAAGAATGTAGTTATCTGGGACTAAATAGGGTCATTCTCAAGGATTAATGGTTTAGTTCATGACTAATCTCAATCACTAATGTGCTTTTGTTTTTTTATCTACATTTCAAAGTAAGTATTATAGAACTTGGATTTTATTTTTTGTTTTTGATTTTATGAAATGAAAACATAATACTAATTGTAAAAATAAAAAGATCAAGGTGAAAGGGATTGGTTCTAGGTTTGAGTAAAAAGAATATTTGTTAACAATTCTTATCCAATATTTAATTCCTGTAAAGTCATAAACTACTATATCTATTTTAATTGTGGGACTCAAAACACAACCGGATAACCTTTTTATATCTAAGTCACCACCAACATAGTGTAGAGTCAATGAATATACTTGATTGAGGCATCCACTATCCCCACACCCAACTTTAATCATATTTTGTTCATCCCTAAATCCATATTACTTCAATCTTATAAAGTGTAGACCAAGAGAAGGATGGAAAAGAAGATTTTATAGATATAGTATGCAAAAATAAACGGGAAGAAAAGGCAATTATCATCTAGCCACTCCCTCTCGCTCACTGACATATCAAGGATGAGAAATTAAAATATAAATATTAAGAATAGGGATTCAAAATGGCCAATACAATCTCATTTAGGGACCAATTATCATGATATTACTCTATGATAATGGAGTTTGAGAGATTACAATCAAAACATAGAGGAAGATCATAAAGTATAAGAAAAATTAAAAAATAAGGATAAAATTTCATATAAAAACATTTTAGAATTGTAAATCATATTATAAAAATAAATATTAGAAAAATTATTCTATAAAGAGGGAATGAAAATTTTTCTCACACTTATCACTTTTTATGTAGTAACTTTGAACCTTTTCCTAAAATAATTTAAAAAGTATCATTCTAAATCTATATAATTTCTGCATAATCGATATCCATACATATTCAAGAAGTATTGGAGCTGATATGATTCACTACTTCATGGCTATAGTGGAGGATGAATGTTTCTTGACTTGTCTATATGAGGAATTGGAGAGAAGTGATTCTCTCATGAATTGGAGGGTCTAACCAATATTGTAAATATAGGGGGTGGAAAAATTAATTTCTTACTTTTTATGAATTAATTTCTTTTAATTAAACCTCTTAAAATTTTTAAGGTTCTTGATCCACTCAGTGATATCTCCCAGTCTCACCTCATCTATAAAAATAATAAGATAGAGAACATAACACAATATTTACAAGGTTCAATAAAAATAACTAATTCTTACCATGTTAATTAGACCCCAAACATGGATTATCCATTATAATCTTATCAAAAAAATATAGTAGGTTGGGAAGATTTTTTTTAAACCTCAGCAGTTGATTATAAAACTGATCCTAGTTTATAACCCTAGTAACCAAATATTATACCTCATTTTTTTGGATACCCCAATCATCTTCCTCCTTATCTTCTAGACTAGTTAGGTAGGAGAACCTCAAGAATTTTTAGTAACTGGTTAGATTCCCTATTCACAAGCTTCTTATTATTAGTTATATTGATCTAGTAGTAGAAATTCATATCCCTTCTTTAGAGTGGTCTTTATCAATGTGACTGTAGGATCAGGATTGTTCTTTTACTCTTTCATAATCCTCAATGGATTTTTATAATAAGAATTTTGGTCATGGAAATACTTCACATTAGATGTTGTATGATCTGGTTATTCTTATCTTACTATATGATCAGACCTAAAATACTTATCCTATAAGAATATTATGGATTCCGTGTCAAATAATTCTGATCTTCAGTGAGTGATTATATCTTCCTCATTCAATCAAATGCTTGAGCAAGAATTCTTCCTTCTCTTGATGAAGTCCCATCCTCAATAAAAAATGTTCAAGTGATGCGCATAATATCTTCAGTATTATTTTATATAAGAAAAATATTTCATAATATTAGAATGATTTATCTTTGAATTTTTAACATAATTCATGCATGTATACAATAATTTATATTACATATACATTGCACATAACCATATTTTATTCTCATTATTTAATATACATTCTCAATGTTTTTCAATTATTTAATATCAAAATATCTCAATCACTATTAAAAATTATTCTTGTATTTCCTTCCAAATTATTGAATTATTTCAATGATGACACATAGAGTGTGTGAAATTCATGTATTACATGAAACATTTATCTCATGTATTCTTCAAATAAGTGATCTGTGAAAGATAGGTCATGTGATATATCTTCTTCAAGTTAATTTCATTCATGTAATAAGTATGTTATATCTTAGTTCCTTCACAAGACATGATCACATGATATATAACTATCCTTTTTAATTGAATGAAACAAAATTATTCACATATAAAAAACATACAGTTGTCTGATCCACTTCTTATAAGACTCTTGCGAATATCCTCTGTCACCTTCACATGACTAGGGAAGCATGCAAGTTATTCTTTCTTGTTCACATAAACAAGTTCTCAATATCTTACTCTTTACTTAACCTATAAGGTTTGTGGGTTTCTTGACCTTCAATTGATCAAATAATTTTGGATATCTTATCCTTTTCTAGACCTGGGAATCCAAGATATGTATTCTCCTTCACATAAAGGGATCATGAAAAAGCCTTCTTCTTTGCATAAACAAATCACGTGGTTGCTCTATTTTAGGAGAAAGAAGAGATTCTCTATAAAGTATTCAATCAAAATTTCACCCCAACCCTTTTACTTTTATCATTATTTATAGATGAGGATCGACCATCTCTTCTCTGGATTACATGTTGTGTCAAGGCTTCTTAAATTCTACGATACCTTGGCATATCTCACACTTAAATGTCATAAAAAATCATGGTGTCTTGGCTTGGATTTTTTCATGAAATGCTTCCGATAACATGTAATCAATTAATATTGAATATTTCAAGCCATGGAAGATATCCATGATAGAACCATCATGCGTATCTTCCTCTTAATGTGATGGCATAGTGGATATCACCATGGAGTCTCTTGATCGAGTCTATTAATGGGATGACTTATTATTTTTGTTATTGAAGGCATTCTTAAAATCAGCTCATGAATGCATGACATCGACTACATGAATCTACCTAGGTTCATTAATTATATGGGTTAATTGTTTTATGTATCAAGATAATGCATAGAAAAACCATCATAGGAAGAAGGTTGAAGATGAAGTCTATAACATGGGACAAATCCAACAATATGGTGAAATTTGATCGGATGACTGATGTAATGTATGTATATTTTTATGTGGAAGAATAGTAACCTATTAATTCCCCATACCAAATATATTTTATTCTCATTAGATCTCTCCTTAATAAGAATCTCAATTTATTCCACCATTAAACTTGACAATAGGGTCATCACCGAGACACACTATCACACACCACATGGGGCTTGCGCACCTGCATGACCTTCTGCACCACCCATGAACATACTATAGGAATTATGCATCCACCATGTTCCTATAAAATCTCTATGGGTTTTATAAATCCTCACATGCATACCATCCACCCATGTCTTACATTCCCCTGTTCTCCACCCATGAAAACCCTATAGGAACTATTGTAACGAACCAACCCTAGTCAACTAAATAAACCACCCGAATTAGCCCATCACGTAATATAGGTAAAATAGGATAACAAAAACTAGTCTTGAATATAAGAAAAAAAATCTAACCAGAGTAAAAATCTAAAACACATGATGTAATACAAATACATACAACCAAAGAAAAAATTTGGCAAAGCCGAAAGTATGTCAGACCCCATGTGACCAACAATCATCTCCAAACCAACCCGAACCAATTGCATCAATAACAAGATAATACTCAATGATGTAATATTATCTTCCCTTTACATGAATCCTATAATAAAACATCTATAAATTCCCAAATGCACAAGTATGATGTGATCCAATTCCTAGTAGGATACCACCATATTTTCTATACAATGTATGTAATGACCAGATATTTTATGAATAAAATTCCCTTTCTCTTAATGTCTTACAGATAAAGAAAACACATGCACTATTTTTATTATTATTAGGTTTAAATTAACATTAAGTATCATTACCATTGATAATATAGTTGTTGAATAATGATCACACAACTGATACAAATATAAGGCTTTAAAAAATACTTTCGACACAGATAAATGAATTAATAAACTCAACCTATATGATCATTCCCAATAAATCCCATTTATCAGATATTTTGTGGGAAATAGAATTTATGGGATTTTCCCTAGACCAATCCCAAGATGATATCCAAAAACTTAAGCATGAGCAAAACCATTTATGGGAGAATTTCAAGCTCATTGAGATCATGACCTAAACCATGTTCAATGAATGACTCCATGAAACCCCACCATCAAATTCCATAATCTTAGGGAATATACTGGTTTAATAAATGGATATGTAACAAGAATCTAGCATTATAATTATATGCATTATTGTTGTATATAACATTTCATATACATTCGTTTTATTATTGTTACTTTGTAAATTATTTTTAAAGCACAAATAGTATTTTTAGTTAATATTCAAATTCAATTAAGAAATCTATTTTGATGAATTAGTGTATTTTTTAATTAAATAACATTTTAATAAATTATTATTACTAAATTAATTTTATTAAATATAAATGATCGTATAATTTTTATGAAGTCAATTGTAATTTTTATTAAGGTTTGAAAACTATTTTTGTCAAAACCCGTGAATTTTGAATAAATGTCGTTTTTCATTTTAAAAGTGAAAATTAAAATATTTAGAAAATTATTTATATAAAATGAATATTATTTTTCGAATCAGGATATTGATATTATTCATTGGGTAATTTTTCATAATTTTATGATAAAATCAAATTTTTGGGTAAAAATTAAATACCATATAAAATATATAGTGTATTTTATAAGATCATAATGACCCAATAGGAATGTAATAAAATACTATAAAAGTTATTCGTGTCCAATATATGTTTTATCTTTAAAATAATGTTATTTTATAATTTTTTATTAATTTTATAATGCCTTAGTGGACCCTACAAGACTTATAAAATATTTTAAAATTTTAAAATGATTTCCTTCAGAGTGTGACTCACCTCTACATAAGCAAGCATAATATTTTAATATGTTTGGACCCTGTCATTATAAAACATTTTATACCACTCCCCTTTGGAAGAAATCATGGTAAAAAATCTTGGTATGATTTGTGGTTTGGAATATTTTAGTGTGTAGTGTCCAAAACCTAAATAATAAACAATTCCCTCTCCTTTCCTTTATAAACACACCCAATATCCAATTACTCTTCACTAAAACCATTTTTAGCTTATACACAATCTTCTATCCAATCCTTATAGTCCTAACATGGTTCTCCCAAGATCCCAATAAGCCTCTCCCAAGCTAATGTAGTCACACTTCCAAGTAAGGGACCTTCCACCCTCCTCTTTTACCAAGCATTATTTTCATGTTATGTCTTTTAATTTATTTTATTCCTATTTTGGGATATGTTAATAAATATCCTCATTACTTATGATTTTATTTATAAATGTTTAGATCCCATTTCAATCTCATTTACCCCTCTTATTAACCCTTATGTACACTCGTTACAATGGCGAATATTCGTAAGGGATCCTCACCTTCCTTTCCCATTTTTTCCAAGTTTCCTTATATTGTTATACCCTTTTATTTTCAATTAAAAATGTTTTGGTATGTTTTATAACCTACCCCATACCTCCCTTATTATTTTTTAATGATGATAAACCCCTTTCTCTCTCATTAATCCCTCTTGTGTACACTCGTTACCATGCTAAAATTCCTTAAGGGATTTCTCTCTTTTCATTTCCATTCCAGAATTTATTTTTTATTATGCATCTAAATTCCATTTCATATTCTAGGATATTATATTACATAATCCACTTACTGTCCACTTCATGTATAAATTATGATATACCATTTTTTCTCTCATCAACCCATTTTACAAACTTCGATTTGACGACGTTATGCTGCCGAAATTGCTCCATGATTTTCCATGCCAAAATCATCATGTAGTGAATATGATACCTATTTATCTATCAAGGGTATTCAACTTTATTCTCATGTACTTATTGATTGGGGAATTACTATATTTATTCCACATTTCTTTATCATGGAATAACTTATGATCTCGAATTATTCCATATTATATGATCTATGTGGCACACTTATGCATGAAATGAAATGTTTATGAAGGGTGCACCCTAATAAAGCTCCAATGCATTGGGTAATGTTTAGTATCATGATATTCCATGTGCAATGAGGGTTTACTCATGATAATTCATGTGAAATGAGGGTTTATTCATGATAATCCATGTGAAATGAGCCTTGTATCATGCTAATATCATGTTGTATGTTGTTGACACATTTTTATGTTATAATAATCATGCTATATAATGCCTTTATGTTCATGTTTCTCTTATGATCCATTGATATTATTATTGAATAAAATGTATTTTATTCTTCATGTTATTACTTTTTTACCTCCTTACTGGGCTTTATAGATCACCCCTTTCTTATGTATGTCCTCAGGTTATCCCATGCAGTGTTAAGTATGAAAGAATGAGTTGGTCATGTCAAAGAAGTTTGAAATAAAGATATTTTATTTCAAGTTTTAAGTTGTTATGTTATGGTCATAATTTACAAAGAAACTAGACCTCTCTATCCTTGGAGTTTGATTAAGTGAATATTTATGTAATAAATCATGTTTAATTGTGTAATAAAGAGTAGGGTTGTTATTGTTGGTATCAAAGTATATGTTTAGTTATTTTTGGGATTAGAGTTATACAACTCTAATGAAAGACTTAGGGATAATAATGAGTATAAGAAAATAATACCATGTTCTGGTGAGTATAGAGTAAGT
This sequence comes from Viscum album, assembly GCA_963277665.1. Taxonomy (NCBI): domain Eukaryota; kingdom Viridiplantae; phylum Streptophyta; class Magnoliopsida; order Santalales; family Viscaceae; genus Viscum; species Viscum album. The sequence goes on along the minus strand of OY728153.1, from coordinate 1,540,918,774 downwards.
GGTGTATGAAAAAATTACATCCCTATCTGGATACAAACATGTAGGATTGGATCTGGCATAGATGTATCTTGGGAAAAAACTCAAAAACAATGCTTTTAGTTAGACTTGAACGAGAACTGGTGCATGAAAATGGGCCTTGCTACACTCTTGTTTTGACACTCCTGGGGATATTATTTGGTAAATTCATAATCTTAGTATGAACCATTATTTAGGGAGTAAAAATATCCCATAATAATATATGTTAGGAAATAGATCATGGATAACTTAGATTAAAGCCTATAAATTCATAAAGTATAGAAATAAATGTAATTTATAAGTTATACTTTTAATGTAATTGGATTCCCATTTATACGTTTACCTGTTTACTATAATCATCCCTATGTATATATTGGATAGATCATGACTATAATAAAAAAGTAAAAGGTAGGGTTATCATCCATAGTTCTTCGCATTATTTTATATCTTGAAAGTTTAGTAGAATAATCCAAACACTACCACAAATCATAGAAGTAGAGATGTCGGTGAGAATGGAAAATAGGGAAATTTTTGTATCTGATGAATATAACTCCCCCTATCACAATTTTTGGATTTAAATTCCCCGAAAACCTCATCATAGTCCCTCTGGTGTAATTTTATGAAATTCATAGCATGGATTGACTTTCCCTATATAGATCCAACATAAATTGTTGTGAGAGGGAAATCACTCTCCAAATGGTGAATCGACCCCTGATTCTATAAATGTGAACAGAGGAGGATGAATCTTATTTGGTACCATTATCTCAAGTGTGGATATTAATTCCCTATGAGAACATGTATCTTTCTCATATGATTGATTCTAATGAAGGAACCATCCTCAAAGACATGTATATTGCAAGGGAATTTGCTGATTTGTTTCCTGATGAATTTCCTAGTCTTCCTCCTAGAAGAGGTGTTGAATTCTCAATTGATCTTATACATGGGGAACTGACAATATCCAAAACTCTATATAGAATGGATGTTGTAGAGATTTACAAGCTAAAGAAAAAACTATAGGAGAATCTAGATAAATGGTTTATACGCCCAAGTGATTCACCATGGGGTTCACCAGTCCTCTTCGTTAAGAAGGATAGGTCAATGAACATTTTCATTGATTATCGTGAGCTCAAAAAAATAAAAATAAAGAACAAGTATCCTTTACCACGAATTGATGACTTGTTGGATCAGGTACATGGAGTACAATACTTCTCCGAGGTGGATTTGTGGTTGGGATATTACCAAGTAACTTTGAAGAAGGGGGATATTCCTAAGACTTCTTTTCATACAAGGTACCGACACTATGAGTTCATAGTAATGCCTTTCAGAATAACTAATGCTCCAGAAATCTTCATGGAATTGAGGAATATAGTCTTTAGAGATTACCATATCAAATTTATGGTACTCTTTATAGATGATATTCTAATATACTCCAAAACCAAAGAGGATCATGAGGAGCATATAAGCACTGTACTAGATACCTTGAGAAAGGAGAAACTCTATTAAATGTACACAAAGTGTGCGTTTTGGTTTAATGAAGTCTCATTATTGGAGAATATCATCACAAGTAATGGGATATCTATGGATCCATCCAAGAAAAATGCAATTGAGGGATGGTCGAGACCAATATCTGTGATAGATATCCATAGATTCCTTGGGTTAGCTGGATATTATCATTGATTTTTGAGAAGTTTCTCACAATTTTCAAGCCCTCTTACGAAGCTAACTCATAAGGGAGTTAAGTTTTCTGGGAATGAGAAATGTGAATAGAGATTCAAGATGTTTAAAATGAGGCTTATCACTACACCCGTGATCACACTACCCACAAGTGGAGAATGTTTTGTTGTATTTCGCGATGCTTCAAAGAAGGGCCTAGACTGTGTGTTGATGAAAAATGAAAAAGTGATTTCCTATGCTTCAAGGAAATTAAAAGTTCAAGATAAGAACTATACAACACATGATCTGGAGTTGGATGTAGTAATCTTCGCTTTGAAAATTTGGCGACATTACCTATTTTTGGAGAAGTGTGAAATATATATGGATCCAAAAAAACTCAAGTATATATTCACATAGAAAGAGTTGAATATGCACTAAAAAAGGTGGTTAGAGATGATTAAAGACTATGAATACTCAATCCATTACCGCCCTGGGAAAGCGAACAAGGTGGAGGATGCTCTTAGTATAAAGCATCCAATGATTCTATCATTTATGAGAATTGAAAAGGATCCAATCTTCTTAGATTTAATGAAGATGGACATGGTAATCATAAACAAGGGAACATCATCAATCCTTTCTCAAATGATTTCTCAACCATCTCTTTTGGAAAGGTTAAAGGATGCTAAAAATATAATGTTGGAATTCATAAGAAAGTGGAAACAATCAAAAAAGGGAAATAATCAGAGTTCAATGTTAATGAAGAAGGAATTGTGATATTTGGGTCAAGATTATTTGTTCCATAAAATCTAGAGTTAAAGAAATAACTTTTGGACAATGCACATAGTTTGAATTTCTATATTTACCCAGGAAACACAAAGATGTATCGAGATCTGTGAGAGCATTATTGGTGGGATAACATGAAAAAGGTGGTCGCTAAGTATAAATCAAAGTGCCTGGTATGTTAGAAATTGAAGGAAGAGAGATAGAATTCTAAGGGGATAATTCAACCATTACCCATACCAATACGGAAATGGGAGAACATCACCATGGACTTTGTCACCAGAATTTTGAAGAAATCCAAAGGAAACAATGCTATCTAGGTTTTTGTGGATCGTCTTACAAAAACCGCACACTTCATTTCAATTCGAGAGGATTTTTCATTGGATCAACTGGTACGAATATATATAAGAGAAGTGGTAAGGCTTCATGGAGTACCACTATAGATTGTATCTGATCGAGATCCAAGATTCACCTCTATGTTCTGGTAGAGTCTCAAACATTATCTGAAAACTGAGATGAACTTCAGTACAACTTACCATCCTCAAACTAATGGCCAATCTAAACAGAATATCTAGCACTTGAGGACATGTTGAGATATTTCTCAATGGACTTAGAAGTCACATGGGAATAACATATTTCTTTGGTGGACTTATCATACAACAATAGTTTCCACTCAAGCATCCAAATGGCTCCTTATGAAGCCATTTATGGGAAGAGGTGAATAACACCGACATGTTGGGATAAAGTTGGGGAGCAAAGAATTCTAGGTCCAGAAATGGTAGAAGAAATGGTGGAGAAGGTTAAGACCACCTAGTAATACATCAACGATTCTTAGAGTCGAAAAAAGAGCTATGGTAACAACTGTTGATGAGACATAGAGTTTGATGTTGGAGGTATGGTTTTCCTTCGCATATCTCCATGGAAGAGAGTGATGAGATTTGGGAAGAAGGGAAAGCTTCATCCTAGGCACATCATCCCTTTTGAGATCATTGATCACATCCGAGTAGTGGCTTATCAACTAGAACTTCCACCAAACCGGTCTCAAGTACATGATGTGTTCTATGTATCAATCTTGAAGAATTACATACATAACCCATCAGATGTACTCAATCCAGAGGTGGTACCATTGGAGAATGAACTATCCTATGAATAGAAGCTGATTAAGATCATAGATAAAAGAGAAAAAGTTCTAAAAAATAAGATGATTCCCCTCATCAAGGTGCTGTGAAAAAACCACAAGTTTGAATAAGTAATTTCGGAATTTAGGGAAGTGATGAGGTAGTGTTACCCTCATCTGTTTTAGTGTGGGAAAAGGAAATTTCAAGGGAGAAATTTATTAAGGGGGGAATTTTGTAATAAACCGATCTTTTAGGAATAAAATTCCATTTCTTTTAATGTATTATGGACATAGAAAACACATGAAATCTTTTTTTATTATTGGGTTTAAATGACCATTAAGTATCATTACCATTGATAATATAGCCGTTGAACAGTGATCACACAACTGATATAAATAATAGGATTTAACAAATACCTTCGACACAAACAAAGAAACCAATGCCCTCAGCCAGTAGGATCATACCCTATGAAGCCCATTTATCGAATATTTAATACGAGATATAATTTATGAGATTTTACCTAGACCAAGACCAAGCTGATATCCAACAACTTAAGCATGAACAAAACCGTTTACAGGATAAGTTCAAACTCATCGAGATCATGACCCAAACCATGCTCACCCAATGACCCCATGAAAGCTCCACCATCACACACCATAATCTTAGGGCATATCCTAGCGTAATAAAGGGATATATAACAAGAACCTAGAATTATTATTATGTCCATTACTTTTTTTATAGAATAATGAATATACATTCATTTTATTATTCTTACTTCGTAAATGATTTTTAAATATCTAATATTATTTTTAATTAATATTCAAATTAAATTAAGAAATCTATTTTCACAAATTATTTTATTTTTGAATTAAATAATATTTTAGTAAAAAATTAGTACTAAAATAATTTTATTAAATATAAATTATTGTATACTTCTTATGAAGTAAATTTTATTTTTTTATTCAGGTTTGAAAACTGTTTTTGTCAAAACACGTGAATTTTCAATAAATGCCAGTTTTCATTTTAAAATTGAAAATTAACATATTTAGAAAATTATTTAGATAAAATGAATATAATTTTTGGAATCAGTTTGTCAAAGTTATCCAATAGTTAATTTTTTATAATTTTACGGGACAATCGAATTTTTGGGTAAAAATTAAAAACAGTATAAAATATATAATGTGTTTTATGAAATCATAATGACCCAATAGTGATGTAATGAAATAATATAAAAGGTATATTCGGACCATATATGTTTTACCTTTAAAATTATGTGATTTTATATTTTTTTTTATTAATTTTATAATTCCTTAGTAGACCCTCCAAGACTTATAAAATATTTTAACATTTTCAAATGATTTCCTTGAGAGTGTGACTCATCTCCACATAATCATACCTAATATTTTAATATTTTCGTCCCTTGGACATATAAAATATTTTATACCACTTTCCTTTGGTAGAACATATGGGCAGAAACCCTGATATGGTTTGTGGTTTTGAATATTTTAGTGTGTAGTGTCCAAAACCTAAATAATAAAGTATTCCGCCTCCTTTCCTATATAAACCCACCCAATCTCCCATTCCTATTTACTAAAACAATTTTTATCTCATCAAAACTATGTTATACACTCCCTATAGTCCTCCCAAGTTTCCCCCAAGCTCCCAAGAGGCCTCTCCCAAGCCTTTGTAGTCACACATCCAAGTAAGGGATCTTCCACCATCATCTTTTATCAAACATTCTTTTCATGTTATGTATTTTAATTTTTTGTATTCCTATGCTGGGATATGTTAATAAATATCCTCATTACTTAACATTTAATTTATAAATTATGATATCCCATTTCACTCTCATTTACCCTTCTTATGAACCCTTATGTACACTCGTTACCATGCCAAATTTTCATAACGAATCCTCAATTTCCTTCCTTTCTCATTTTTGTCCAAGTTTACTTATATTGTTATACCATTATATTTTAAATTAAAAATCATGGGGTATGTTTTATGACCTCCACCACACTTCAATTCTTATGTTTTAATGATGATAGATCTCTTTCTCTCTCATTAATCTCTTCCGTGTACACCTATTACCATGCCAAAATTTCATAATGGATTTCTCACTTCTCATTTCTATTCAAGAATTTATTTTATATTATGCATATAAATTCCATTATATTTGTTGGTATATTATATTAAATTAACCCTTATTGTAAATTTATTTTATAAATTATGAGATACCCCTTTCTCTCTCATCAACCCAATTTATGAACTTCTATTTGACGTCGTTATGCTGTCGAAATTGCACCACGAATTTCCATGCCAAAATCATCATGTAGTGAATAACTTACCCATTTCTCTATCAAGGGTATTCACCTTTATGCTCACATACTTATTTATCAGGGACTTAATATATGTATTCCAAATTTCTTGATCATGTAATAACTTATGATGTTGAATGATTTCATTTTATATGATCTATGTAGAACACTTATGTATGAAATGAAATGTTTATGAAGGGTGTGCCCTGACAATGCTCCAATGCATTGGGTAATGTTTAGTATCATTATAAACCATGTGAAATGAGGGTTTAATCATTATAATTCATATTCAATGAGGGTTTACCCATTCTAATCCATGTTCAATGAGACCTAGCTCATGCTAATATCATGTTGTATATTGTTTTCCACATTTCCATGTTATGATAATCATGCAATATAATGCCTTTATGTTCATGTTTCTCTTATGCTCCATTGATATTCATATTTCCTAAAATTTATGGTATTCTTCATGTTATTCATTGTTTACTCCATTAATAGGATTTATAGGTCAATTATTTCTTATATATGTCCTTAGGTTATCCCATGCAATATTAAGTATGACGGAATGAGTTGGTCATGTCAAAGAAGTTTGAAATAAAGATGTTGTATTTCATGTTTTAAGTTGTTATGTAATGGTACTAATTTCCAAAGACTCTATAACTCTTAATCCTCAGAGTTGTCTTAAGTGAAAGTTTATGTAAAAAATATTATTTAAGTGTTTAATAAAGAGCAGGGTTGTTATAAGGTCTAATATCAAGAATGAAAAAAATTCTAGCTATTAAAACAAAATTGTTTTAACAAATAATTTTCATAAAATAAATCCATTTTAAAATTATTTTCCCTTTAATTTTCATAAATAACATTCATATTCTCAAACCATAAATATTTCAAGTATAATTGATAAAATAAGAAATCATATCTATAAATCTATAGTTAAATAGGTAAACAAATATTCGTGAAATATCCTATCATGCGAATCTTTGTGATACAACCTCATATAAAAATATCGTGAGAAAAAATACATGATAAAAACAATCATGTGATAAATAACCATAATTGAAATAGAACCTTGAATTTGGGATCCATCATATGGGACACTGTATACTAGACACTAAAAATCCTAAAACATCATATTGTTGGATCCAACTGATATCGAGTCCTTCTAGTCAATACCATAAAAGGTTACCTATAAATGGTTCCATACACACATTAAGGATACCAATTTCTCTTTCCTAACACACCCAATGTTCCCAATTTTTATTTTCCCAATTCATTTAAAAACCATGCTCACAATTTTATAAAACATTTTTAAATCCAATGAAAATCGATTTGGAGTTTGAAAACCCAATTCAAAATCAAGAAAATCCATTTTCAATGTAAAACCCCTTATTGAAAACATTTTGCTTTTGATTAAATCATTTAAAACCAATTATCACTTCAAATTGATGAAGAAAATAATGTAATTTACCAATAATGACATGAAATTCATCAAATTAACTATTTTTTTAGAAAAATGTACATCAACATGGTAAAAGAATAACTACCTTCAACAATGGTGACTAGAAACCAAGATAATGAAATTAGAAAGACAGAGAAAACCAAGAAACTGAAAAGGATCAATAGAAAACACTCTCAGATATCAAATTAGAACACCATCATATCCAAAATCATAGCCACTCCCAAAGTAAATAAGATCCAGAAGGAACACTTACCTAGATAAATGAACTGAAAATTCAACAAAAATCAATCACTAAGAAAAAAGATTTGTAAGGGTTGGAGGTCTACAAAATAACCCCAGGGAGATTAAAGGTCTAGAGGGAGAAGATATTATAAAGGATGAAATGATAATTCAGATGATAGATACCCTAAAATCCCAACTCATGAAATTTACATTGTTTTTAATCCCCTTACATGTTGTGTAATCCATGAAGCTCATATATGCAGGTTTTAGGCATAGAAGAAGCCCACGATGGGCAGTGCCTAACTTGGTTTTTTTCTATAATTGATGACCAATATGAGATTTATGAAAGATGAATTCTGTGATCAATGGAATTGAATAAAAAAATATGAAGTGGATAATTATGCTGTAACCAAGATAGAGGAAGATCACATATTATTTATAATTAATTTAATTAAATAAATAATTAACTTTAAGGAATTATTTATTTGTTGATGAATTTGGTGATAGATATGCGGTCCACTACCATTGCATTGTATAAACTAATTGTATATTTCTTTCAGTGGAAATCCACACGTGTTCAATGAATCTTCCCACATCACCTAAGGAATATCTAGGTGCTAGCATGATAGATCCTTGAACTTTCATCATTCGCCTTTGATTTCTTTGAGAACCGATTCCAAATTGTTTCCCTTGATTTGGTGGAGGAGGATTGCTCTCTGTTCCTAGGAGATTTCTTAGAGAAGGGATATCTCTAGGCTTGAGTGAATTCTCCAAATCCATTATTCAGAACTAATAAAAATGAATTTTCTCTCTTGATAAAATAACATAATTGGGTATTTATATTGCTAGGGTTATAGTAAAATAATTTCACCCTAGAAAAATTACATTTCAAATAATAATAATAATAATAATAATAATAATAATATTTATCGACATGTGTTTAGCTTTCGAATTAAAATTAAAAATTATTTAATAAAATTGTATTTAATATTTATTATTTCTCACCAGAACACTAAACTTATTATTCCATTCCTACAAAATATTTATTAGGCCTTGAATGATGTCTATTTATTTATGAAATAAAGGTCACTTCATTATTCACAAATAAATAACTATATATTATATTCACTAAATAATAAATAAATATTTATATACGATCAAGCATACATGAATAATTATTAAAGCACATATGGGAATAATATTTATTCAACCTATTAAATGATGAATAATAATTTACTATTTAACTAAGATTCTAGACACACTTAGTGTGTGACCCTCTAGGCCTCTTTCACAATGGCATTAGGCGAAGCAGCCTAAAGTCCGTTGTTAGCATCTAGAAACACACCAACGAACCCATAGAGAAAGAATTTAATTCCACAATGAAATGTTACCTCATACAGACACTTACAATGTAATATAACCCATTTATCTCAATATCTCTAATCAATCAAGTTGAATGCTAGTGCCATCAACCTATGTGATGAATTTATCTTTCTCAGAATTTATGGAAATTGAACTTGCCTATTGAACACCATGTGAATGGATTTATTTAGGATATATCATTTCCATCAAAGGGCCTAAGATATCAACATCCATTAATAAATATAAGGGACAAATCCTTTCTACCATTATTCATTAATGAAATATTACTCATGATGAACCCAACATATCCTACCTCACTGCATACATATGACATCACGGTTTTTGTCAATACATCTAAGTGGGTGACTCATAATACTCATTAAAATTAATCTTAAATTCTAAGTACAAATACTAACATCCACAGGTAAGAACATCCAATGACACAAATAAATGTGTATTTCCTACTAGTGGGTGTCGTTCTCAAAATATCTTACTAGATATTACCAAGGGAATACACCACGAGAAGGTGCATAAAAGTCCTATGTGTATCCACCCCAATATATTGTATAATTTGTGTCCCTCAAGTGATATCATCTGGATATAGAACATATATTCAAGAATAGTGTCAAATAACTTCTTGGTTCTCAGTATAGTAGGGAACTACTATGACATTTTAGTGTAAAAACTACTCTTAGGACATTATCACATACTATGTTACATATAAGAACAATCATGATTTGATAAGGAGTTTATTAATATTAAAAAACATGAATAAAATTTATCATAAAGTACATATAAGTAGGTTCTAAGGAACCAACTTCAACAGACTCCCACTTTCATTAGAGCGAACTGCTAACAACCTTCAGTCTGCTTGCTCTCACATGATACTCATGCTTCTAAAAAGATAGAACTTTAGTAAATTGATCCACTGTGTTCTCTTCCATGGGTACTCTGATTACTAAAACATCACCTCTCTGATAGAAATACCTCAAGAGGTGATATTTCCAAAGTATATTATTTGTCCGTTGGTGTGACCTTGGTTCTTTTGAAAGATCCAACTCTATAGTACTATCACAATATAACGTTATATTGTATTTACTTCTAGGTACCACATCAAGATCCTAGACAAATTTCTGAATCCAAGTAGCTTCATTGGCTGTATCATAAGCTGCTATATACTTAGAATCTGCTGTAGAATCAGTGAAAACTAGTCACTTGAACTCTTCTAGCTCAAAGCTCCTATTTTGAGACAAAAATCATATCCTAATTTCAACTTCAAATCATTACGATATGTCTGAAAACAACATCATTATAACCCCTGATAACTAGCTCCTCATCTCCTCCATACACTAGGAGAATATCTTTAGTTATTCACAGATACTTAAGGATAGCCTTAACAACAACACAATGTTATTCTCTTAGATTTTCTTGATATATTTATACCATGCTCAATGCATAGGAAAAATCAGGTGTAGTATATAACATGGAATACAAGATCAATACTATCACTAAAGCATGTGGGATCTTACTCATTCTCTATTTCTCTTGTTGTGTTTGAGGACACATTTTCTTTGAAATATTTAAACCATGCGACATTGGAACCAATCCCCACTTGGATTGTTCCATAATAAATCTATTTTGTATATGGTCAACATATATACTTTGACTCACTCCAGTCAACCTCTTGGATCTATGAGAAATGATCTTTATCCCTAGAATATAGGCTGCTTCACCTATGTCCTTCATAGAAAAAACCCTGTTTAACTAGGAATTTACTAACTATAAGAGTGGTATTGAGTTTTTAATAAGTAATATGTCATCAATATATACTACTAGGATAATGAATTCATTCCCAATAAACCTATTGTAAATAGAAATCTCTCATTCATTATTTATGAAACCAAATTCTTTGATGGATTCTTTGAATCTAATGTTCTATGACATGGATGCTTTCTTCAACCCATAAATGTATCTCTGCAACTTTCAAATTATTTTCACATCACTTGAAGTCAAAAATACTTCTGGTTGTGTCTTATATACATCATAAAAAAGGTTCCCATTAAGGAATTCCGTTTTTACATCCATCTACCAAATCTCATAGTTATTGTAATCTTCTATAGAAAATATAATTCTAATGGATTTAAACAAGGAAAATAGAGAAAATGTTTCTTAATACTCAATTACTTGATTCTGTTTAAACCCTTTATCCATTAGCCTTCATATATAGGTATTTAATTTACCTTCCATTTCAAGTTTCATCTTGAATACCCATTTGTATCCAATAGGCTTTACATCAACTGGCGCATCGACAAGAACCCAAAATTAGTTATGATGCATGGAATCCATTTTAGAATTCACGCATTATTTCCATCTTGTAGCTTTTGAGATTTATACTTCCTCTTTATAGGATAGAGGTTCATCATTTTCAATAAATAATGATTCACCATCCTCGATGACTAGAAAACCATAACTCTCTGGTTCTCTTACCTCCCTTACGCTTTTACATAGTACTTGTGTTTTAAGAACTAATTCTTTCATAGATACCTATGGAATCTATCCATGTTCCAACTATTGTGTATGTAGAGCATAAAATTCATCGAAGTCATTCTTTCTCCCACTATCCTTTTTGAATATGTGATTCCTCTCAAGAAATATGTCTTGACAGGTGACAATAACTTTCTTTTATGAGGGGTTTTTATATATAGTTTCCCCTTATTTCTTTAGGATACTCTATAAAGATACACTTCATACCTCAGGGTCATAGTTTTGTTGCTAGAAATGGACTTAAAAATTGATTCACAACCCCATACACATGTATGCAACAAAATGGGTTTCTTTCCACTCCATAGAACGAAGGGAATTCCATTTTCCTCTTTAGTTAGAGCTCAGTTTAATGTGAATTCCATAGTTTTTCTTGAATATCCCCAAATGCATAATGGAAGATCGACATGAATCATAATTGATGTTACCATTTCTATCATGGTATGGTTCCTCCTTTAACTAAAACCATTCCACTATGGTGTATAAGGTGGACTGAGTTGAGATAGAATCCTAAAATCATATAAAAACTAGATGAACTCTTCATTATGATATTCACCACCTTGATCCGGTAAATGATTCTTTTTATTCTTACCATGTTGATTATCTACTTCATTATTGAATTCCTTTAATTTCTCAAAGGACTGAAACTTATACCTCATCAATTAGATATAGACATACCTACTCAAGTCATCAGTAAAATTTATTAAGTAAGAATATCCACCTCTAGATTATACTAGAAACAGTCTACATACATCACTTTGTACCAATCCTATAATATCTTTGGCCCTTTCACCCTATCCACAAAATGGTATTTTGATAATTTGTACTTGTAAACAAGAATGAAACATTTCAAGTGGTTTTATCTTAGAAGAGTCTAAATATCCATCTTGACGGAGCTTTGTCAATCACTTCTCATTTACATGACCAAGATGGTGATGCCAAAGTTGGTTATTGTATGAGTTGCATAAACATGATTCATTATCAATTTCAAACAACTTTTGTTTCATAATTTAATACATAAAGACCATTATTTAAATGATCTATACCATACCATATGTTTTCCTTATAAAAGAAAAAATCTTTTATTTCTAACCATGAAAATAAACTCGTCTGTATCTAGAAATGATATAGAAATCATGTTTTTGGTAATTGTAGGTACATAATAACAATATTTCAAAACCAAAGTCATTCCAATTGGAAATTAGAGGTAGTATTCACCAATGGTCAGAGCAGCTAGCCCCACACCATTAGCATCTCTTAGAACCACCTATCCTCTGGAAATATTTCAAAATATACTTGGTTCCTACATTTGGATATAAATTTGATCTTCACAAGTTGTATCTAATTTCTAATGTGTAGATATTGAAATATTACACTTGATAAGGAACACAAATTTTGCTTCCCATTTCTTCTAGGTACAGTTCCTCTTCCAGTTTCTTGACTTTCCACCTGAAAAACATACTACCTCCTTTTCCATTCACCACCTCTCGATCTTATTCTTCTTGGAAGCATATTTTTCGAGAGCATTAGACTGTTTACATATATTGGGACCCTTATCCTTATTCTTCCTTTTCTAGTTCACCATAAGGACTATGTGTTTTTCATGCCCCATATCTTTATCCACTTGTAGAATCAAAGTAAGAAGTTTTGAAAGATTCTTCTCATTATTACTCATATTGTAATTAATAGTAAAGCTAGAGAAGGTCTTAGGTAGTGATGAAAGTATGAGAACTATATTAAACTCATGGAATTTAATCCCTAAGATATCCAAGAATTCAATGTAGCCAATAAGATTGAAAACATGAGGTCAAACTGGCATAGAATCTCCAAGATTAGTTGTAAAAAAATTCTTGGATATCTCATACCGCTCCCATATCGCCTTTTCTTGATAGAGATCCTGAAGGCCAGACATCATGCGATAGACATCTATATCATCATGTTACTTCAAAATATCATTAGAGATAGATGATATCATTCAGCATTAAACATCTATAGCATCATTCAAATGTTTTTCATAGAGAGATATCTCTTCATCACTTGTCTCATTATTAGGTGAAACTAAAAAAAGGTTCTTCCATCACATATAATTTTATTTCATAGAGAAGGATGAAATGTAAGATCCTTTATGACTCTTGGAAATTTATTCTAGTGAGAAGGTTTTCCTTATCAAGTATGGATCACAATGATTTTTTTGATGTAATTTTAATGAAATTTATATAAAATTATATAAGTGTAACTTTAGTACATTATCTGATAAAAGTTAGAAAAATAAATAAATATTATATTTATTACTCTACTACTATTTTATTGAAAATCAATATTCCCCACCATTGGATTCAGAATATCCTGGTTCTTAGATATTAAAGTGGAAATGATCTATATTCCCCGTCTCATTACCCCAAATTGGGTTGGTCAAGAAACTTGAACTATTTTTGGTAGGCATTTCAAATTCCAACTACATTAACTCACAGTTCCTTAATACGTTGAATGGACTCCCCAATCCTGAAATCCTTAAAAGGTATTTCCTCAAACTTTTCCTCTCAGTGACACCAAGTCCTTCTTTGGTAGTCCACCCTTCATGTGAACTAAATAAATTCAACCCAAAACGTCAAGTTAAAATTCCCCAATAATTTAAAGCACCCCAACTTGGGTTGGTCAATCACTTTGAACTATGGTTCGATTTTAATCGAAGTAATGGAAGACTATCCCAACATAATATATTTAATTGAGGGATTTCATCATTTTATTCATAATTTTCAATTATTATATTTATCACATAAATTTTAATATTAAGTGGATTTAATTAAGTGATTAACCATGTCTTATATAATATTTATGCATAAGACAACTTATTTTAGTTCTATCTTTCATGCTCATTAATTTCATTAATTTATGTGATTGAGAAAAAACCCATAATGGAATAACCATGAAACTGATAGAAATAAAATAATAAAGGATATGGTCATGATATTATACTAAAGGTTAGTTTATATAGTGGTTAATAAACTAACCATTAACCTAGGGAAAGTCACCTTGAACCAATTAAGGTTTATGTTTACAGCTTTCCATCTATCCACCTATGTATCTCCTTTGATTTGTTTTACGTCGACTCCAAACTTGAGCCATGTCCACTAGATTTGGAGTTCCATCCAATACATATGTCTTTTACTCACATGTAGGTGAGGGTAAAAGGGGTTTACATAAAAGAAACCACGGGAACTTAGGCCCTATATAATAAGAGGAGAGAAATAACGTAGGCCAACAATTTAATTTAAAAATAAATTAAATGAAACCAATCACATACAAAGGACTGGTCTAGATCATGATCATACACATACATGAAATATATTAAACATTTAATAAAACTATAATTCAATTATTAATCATTCTTATTTAAGATAAATCACGTTAAAATCAATTAATTATTATCTTTAAATAATCAATTATTTTATCTTAATTATTATCTAAATTTCCATGATATTATTATCCATTATAATTTTAAAAAAACTAAATAAATTTATTTAAAATTAAATATTTATATAAATGTACCTTGGTGGAAAAATGGTGAATACCTATCTGATTTTACCAACATTTATTATACTCATACACTATTTTACTCTTATGACATATGGAATACATGAATTATCACATACTTTCACAATGTGTACTTCACAGATGATTACAAGAATTACATGATTTTTCTATCATGTACTACACTTAAATGCATGTAGAGTGACAACTTATAATACGACTCATACATGATATGCAGATCTGAACATTACATAGATATTAATTAAACATTTAAATATTTATGTATATTAAAGGCTAACACATGGTGTGTCCTATCTTTATGACCACATGTAAGTACATGTCTCAAAGTTTACATACTAAAATAAATAAATTTTAAATCTACGTAACTTGGTTTAAGTACATGGTGTGTGCATCCAAGCTACACGACATGTACATCTCTCACTGTCTATCTGAGGTACATGCCTAGAGACTTGGTGTGTGAATGATACCTCAGAAAATGGATTAGGTCTATACTCCATGTGATCTCCAAATTACATGGTCACCAGTCTAGTAGGACATGTATTGAAATACATGGCCTTTCTTTGACTCAAAGGGACTACACACCATGTACATGGGATATACAGTGTGTAAGCCACATACATGTGTGCCATTATGTTCTTTTCAACTTGTAGTGTAATTAAATAATGTAATTAATGCATAATATTGAATAAATTTATAAATCAATTCTGATGCATTGAACTTGACTACACGACGTGTAACTTTGGTTACATGGTTTGTAGTCCCATGTTTTCTAGGAAAAAACCTTGGCACCTTCGGATAAGTTAATTTCTTTTATTTTAATCATAATATTAATATTCTTGATTAGATCTATGATAAATGATGAAGGAATAAGTAGATCTTGTGATTTGTATTAAAATAACAATTAAACATGAGTTGAAAAACTAAATAAAAAACACGTAAATCACCGATGATCTTAAAATAATTATTAATAATTATGTGACTTCTATGATACCACTTGTAGGTTCCTGGTTTAGCAGAAGTGTGCGATGGGCAGTGGACAACTTGGATTTTCTCCCAAATCGATGTTAAATCTGAGAGATAGGATGATCAAATATTATTTATAATCAATTTAATTAAATAAATAATTTACTTTAAGCAATTATTTACTCGTTGATGAATCTGATGACATATATGCAGTCCACCGTCGTTGTATTATAGAAACAAAGTGTAGATTTCCTCTAGTGGTGATACATACATTATCCAAGAATCTCTAGATATTGTTGAAGGAATCTTTGTGTACTAACCTGATAGATTCTTTGCTCATGTCATCCACCTTTGATCGCTTTGAGAACTACTCCCAAAGCATTCTCCTTAATCCGGTGGGGGAGGATTTCCCTCTATTCTTGGGATCATTCCTGGAGAAGGGAGATCTCTATGCTTGAGAGGATTCTCCAAATTCATTGTGCATAACCAAGACAAATGGATTTCCTCTCTTGAGAAAATAACATATTTGGGTATTTATATTTCTAGGGTTAAAATAAAATTATTGTATATGTTCCCTTAATTATTTATTTAATCCCAGAAATACCCCATGTCAAATAATAATAATAATAATATTATCATTTCTTAACAAGAACTTAACTTGTGAATTAAGATAAAATATTATTTGATTAAATAATATTCAGTATTTACTATTTCCCACTGCACCACTAAACTCTGTAAGCCATTCCCCCATAAATATTTATCAGGACCTAAATAATGTGTATTTATTTATCAAATAAATATGAATTCATTATTCAACAATAAATAAATAAATATTATACTCAATAAATAGAAAATAAATATTTATATGTGATCAACAATTAATGGATAATTAATAAATCACATATGAGAATAATATTTATTCAACCTATTAAATAATAAATAATAATATATTATTTAACTGAGATTCTAGAAACACTTAGAGTGTGACCCTCTAGGCCTCTTTCTCAGTTGAATTAGGTGAAGAAGCCTAAATTCCAAGTTTAGCATCTCACAACATGCCGAGGCACCCATAAAGAGAGAAGTTAATGTTTCAAAGACATGTTACCTCATACATATGCTAATTGTGTAATATAACCCCTTTATCTAGATATCTCTAACCTAGAAGGTTGCATGAAAGTTCCATCAACCTATGTGATCGATTTATCTTTCTTTAACTTTTTAGAAATTGAACTTTCCTATAGAAAACCATGGACATGGATTTATTTAGGATATATCATTTCCATTAAAGGTCCTGAGATATCAACTTATATTAATAAACATATGTGAAAAATCATTTCTCACATTATTCATTAATTCAATACTACTTATGATGCACCCAACATATCCTACCTCTCTGTGAACATTTTTCATTAGGGTTTTCTTCAATACATATAAGTGCATAACTCATAATACTCATTAATAATAATATTAAAGTGTAAGGACCGATACACATGTCCGCAGATAGAAACATCCAATGAAACATATAAATGTTGATTTCCTAGTAGTGGGTCTCATTTTTATAATATAGTACCAAATATAACTAAGGGTGTACACCATGAAAAGGTGCCTCAAATTCCTTTGAGTCTCTACCCCTACTAGCCTATATAATTTATGTCACTCAAATTATATCATCTAACTATAGAACATATATTCAAGAATAGTGTCGCAACACTCCCGAGTTCACATCATATAGGGGAACTATTTGACCTTTTAGTGCGACAACTACTCTTAGGACATTAACACATGCTATTTTATGTAGAATAACAATCCTTATGTGATAAAGAGATTATTAATTTTCAAAACCATGAATGAAATTTATCATAAAGTACATATAATTTGGTTCTGGGGCACCAACTCCAATAATATACACCGAAAAAACCATATCCTTTTTATTAAAAACCCAATATTTTCTATTACATGACATGAAACCTTTAAAAAACATGTAAACGTCTCATGATACATATCCAATTAACATATTCTTCCTGACAACCATTACACATCATGTAATCCCATTATATGATGTGTAATCACCCATCAAACAACAAAATCTATAGGTTTAAGCTGAAAAAACTACAAAAAATACCAAACTTCACCATTACTAGTATCCTCACAATTTTATTTTTTTGTCATTAATACAATGTGAAATGAAACCAAAAGTAAAGGTTAAAGCATTCCTGAAATAAATTTAACATTACATTACAATCACCCCACCAAAAATCCTTTCAACCTTCAGAAAGTCCTCAAAACCCTAGATCTATAAAAAGACAAATCCAATGCTTCCATATCAATGACTCCCACTCCCACATCTCACAGATATCCTATTTTCACTTCCAAATCACCCAAACTAGGGGGATCATTTTACCGCATAGTACCTTATCCTAGTGATCCATAATATAGACTGGCTACTCAACCAAATTGGTATCGGGATCAGGATTAACATTATCCAATTCGATCACATGGGAAGGATCTAGTATATAACTCATCAATTAAGAAAAATGAAACACTTCATGGATAGATATCAATCTAGATGACAAGTCCAAATGATAGGCCACCCTCTCTAGGCATCAAATGATCTCAAAGGGGCCCACAAACCTATTAGAGCTGGTTCCCTAGAACCAGATTTTATATACATTATGATAACCTATATTTATTGTTTTGAATATTAATAAACTCATCATCACATCATTATTATTTTTATGAATAACATAGTATGTGATTATGTCCAAAGAGTAGTTATTAAAATGAAAGGTCATAGCAGTTCCCTGCTATGATGAGAACCCAGAAGTGCTACAACACTATTCTTAAATACATGGTCTATAGATGTGTGATATAATTTTAGGGACATAAATAATATAGGTTATCGAGGATGGATACTAATAGTACTTTGAGGAACCTTCTCATAGTGTACTCCATTGGTGATATCCAATAGGATATTATGAGAATGAGACCCGCCAGTAGAAAATACACATTTATATGTGTCATCAAATATTCCTATATTTAGACATGTTTATTGGTAGTTAGACTTTAAGATTATTATTAATGAGTATTATGAGTCACATAATTTTATGTATTGATGAAATCCATGATGATAAATGTTCACAGAGAGGTAGGATACATTGGGTGCATCATGAATAATATTACATTAATGAATAATGCGAAAAAGGATTTGATAATTATTTTCTTTAAATGAATTTGATATCTCCGGACCTTTGATGTAAATTATATAGCCCAAATAAATCCATTTCCATCATGTACAATAGGAAAGTTCAATTTCTAGGAAGTAAAAGAAAGATACATCAAGCACATAGGTTGATGGTACCAACATGAAACTTGCTTGATTTGAGATACTGCGATAAGTGGATTATATCACACAATAAGAATTCGTATGAGGTATCATTTCATTGAGGAAATCAATTCTTTATATATGGGTTCCAAGGTATATTTTTAGATTATAACCATGGACTTTATGCTACTTCGCCTAATGACACTAAGAAAGTGGCCTAGAGTGTTACACACCAATTGTATTCAGAATCTTAGTTAAATAATATATTATTATTTATTATTTAACAAGTTGAATAAATATTATTCCCAGATGTGGTTTAATAATTATTCATGTAGCTTTATTTTGTGTAAATATTTATTTGATATTTAGTGAATATAATATTTATATATTTATTGGTGAATAATGTAGTGGTATTTATTTATTAAATAAATAGTCATTATCCAAGGACTGATAAATATTATGGAGGAATGGATTATAAAGTTTAATGGTCTGATGAGAAACAATAAATATTGAAAATTATTTGATTAAATAACATTTAATTTATTTACCATGTAAATATCATGTTGATAAATAATAATAATAATAATATTATTTGACATGGGGTTCTAGAGGGATTAAATAAATAATAAAGTGTACTTGGGAAATAATTTTATTTTAAAACTAGGAATATATAAACCCAATTATATTGTTTTCTCAAGAATCCAATTCATTTGTTTTGGTTGTTTACAAAAAATTTGGATAATACTCTCAAGACCTAGAAATATCCCTTATCCAAGAATTCTCCCAATAAAGGAGATAAATCTTCCACGACCTCCCACTCTTGATTCAAGGGAGATCCAAGAGAATTCTTTGGAAGCGATTCTTAAGGTGATTAAAGGAGGAGTACACAAGCACTAGGATTTTCCATTCTATAACCCATAGATTCCTACGATGACATTAAAAGATTTTTGGAACATGTGTGGATCACCACTAGAGGGAATCTACTTTTATTCCTACAATGAAACATTGGAACATCATAGATCTATTTTTAGATCCATCAACAAAGAAATAATTCCATCAAGGTAATTATTTATTTAATTAAATTAATTATAAATAATATGTGATAATTCTCTCTATTGGTTTCATCATTCTATCCCTTGTCTATATTATTTGATTCAATTCCATAGTTCATGACATCAATTGTTGTGTAAATATTAGATTGATCATCGATCATGGAAAAAAGAAAAGTTAGGCACGACCCATCGCACATTTCTACTATGATCGAAACCTAAAAGTGGTATTAGAGGAGTCACATAATTATTTATAATTATTTAATTATATTTTATGATTTATGAATTTGTTATTTAGTTTTTCAATTTAGGTTTAATCGTGCTTTTTATCCGAATTGCGAGATCTGCTTCTCCCTCATTTTCTCATAGATCTAATCAATGTGATTAGTTTTATAAATGAAATAAAATCAATGAACTCAGATGGAGGTGATAAGGATTATGTATGGATAACACATGAGTACACACCATGTAATTGGAGTTACACACCATGTACTTGTGTTCAATGCATCATAAATTAGTTCAGAAATTAGTTTAATGCATGTGCATTGATGACACATGGTGTAGCTAATTATTAAACTATGTGTTTACTAGAAAAACCTAGTGTATGGTTATCTAGAGTACATTCCATGCATGCCACCTACATGGTGTCTAGTCCATTTGAGTCATAGATGGTCCATATGTTTTATACACAACCTACATGACTGGTGACCATGTAACTCAGAGTCCACACGTTGTGTAGTCCATTTTACATTCCATGTACTCTATTTTTTTGAGGTACAATTTACACATTGAGTCCTTAAGTGTGTACCTCAGATAGACAGTGAGAGATGCACATTCCATATAGATCGCCTGTATATTCTGTGTACTTATACCAAATTACGTAGTTTTAAAATTTATTTATCATACCGTGTAAACCTTGAGACATGTTATTGCATGTGGTTATTAAGTTTATTGGACACACCATGTGATGGGTTTTTTAATATACACATAAATGTTTAATTAATATCTATGTAATGTTTAGATCTATCTGTCATGTATGAGTTGTATCACAATTTTTACTCTACTTGCATTAAATCATAACCCATGACCAAAAAATTATGTAATTCATGTAATCATTAAGTTGATAGTACATATCATGAAAGTAAATGATAAGTCATGTATGATATATGCCGCAAAAGTAAAACTATATATGAGTATAATACATATTGGGTGGATTCATATGGGAATTCACCATGTTTCAACTAAAGTATATTTAATTTAAAATGTTAGTTTAAAATAAATTTATAAATTTTTTTAAAATTATTATGGATGAGAATATCAAGAAAATTCAGATGATAATTAAGATAAAATAATTAATTAATTAAAGATAATAATTAATTTATTCAAGTGTAATTTATCTTAAACAAGAATGATTAATAATTGAATTATACTTTTATTAAATGCATAATTCATTGTATGCATGTGGATGATCATGAAATTAGACAAGACATTTTCATGTGATTGGTTTCATTTAATTTATTATTAAATTAAATTGTTGGCCAACATGACTTCTCTCCTCTTATTATATAGGGCCTGTGTACCCAATATTTATTTTATGGAGACCCTTTTCCCTTACCTACATGCGAGTAAAAGGATTTGTAATTGATGGGGTTCCCAAGCTAGTGGAGGCGGTTCAAGTTTGGAGGTGAGGTGAAACAAACCCAAGAGGGATACATTGATGGATTGGTGGAAAGCTACAATACAATCATTAATTAGTTCAATGTGTATTTACCCTAGGTCAGTGGTTATTTTATCAACCACTAGATAAACTAACCACTAGTAAATTCTCATGATCATACCACTTTATTATTTTATTTCTGTGAAGATGAATGGTTTTTTCATTATGGATGTTTTTTCATGATCACATTATATAATGAATTAACAAGATTTCAATATAGAACTAAAATAAACTTGATTATGTGTAAATATTATCTAATACATGGTTAATCACTTAAATAAATCCACTTAATATTAACAAGCATGTAATAAAGATAATAATTTTAAATTTATGCATAAAAGGATAAAATCTATCTATTATATATATTTATTCAGTATAGCCTTCCACTACTTCAGTTAAAATAAAACTATAGTTCAATGTGTTTGACCATCCAAAGTTGGGGTGATTTCAATTATCAGGTAATTATAACTTGATGTTTTGGGTTGAATTGACTTAGTTAACATCAAGGGATAATTTCCAAAAAAGGAGTTGGTGTAAATGAGAGGTAGAGGTTGAGGAAATCCAATTTAAGGATTTCAGGATTGGGGAGTCCACTCAACGGATCAAGGAACAGTGAGTTAATGTAGTTGGCATTTGTAATTACTACCTAAAACCATTAAAGTTTCTTGAACAACCAAATTTGGGGTAATGAGAACGGGAATATGGATCCTTTCCACTAGGATGTGCAAGAAACATGATATTCTGAAACCAATAGTGAGGGATATTGGGTTTCAATAAAATAGTGGGAGAGTAATAAAAATAATATTTATTTATTTGTCTAAATTTTATCAGATAGAGTACAAAAATTTTACATATCTTGTTTTGTAGAAAAATTATTAAAATTAAATTAAATATATCATTATAATCTATTCTTGATAAGTTTTACATTATCACTAGAACAAATTTCAATGAATAGAAAAGGCTCTTACATGTCATCCTTCTCAATGTAATGAAATTGTATATGCTAGTAGAACTTGTTCCTAAAGCACCTATAAATGAGGCTAGTGATGAAGAGTTAAAACTTCAGGAGAAGCATTTTAATGATTCCACCAATGTTTAATGTTTCATGCTATCATCCATGTACAATGAGATTTTGAAGCAACATAAGGACATAGATGCGTATAGCATGATGTCTCACCTTCAGGATCTCTATCAAGAGAAGGTGAGACAAGAGAGGTATGAGATATCCAATACTTTTTTCACAATTTATATTGGAGAGTCTATTCCATCTTGGCCTCATTTAGTCAATCTTATTGGCTACATTGAATACTTATAAATCTTTGATATTAAATTCTCAGATGAGTTTTGAATAGATATCATACTTTCATCACTTCCCAATACCTTATCCAATTTTTTTTATTAATTAATACATGAGAAACAATGATAAGAGTATTTTAGAAAATCTTATTTTGATTAAACAAGTGGATAAGGACATGGGGCATGATAAAAACATGGTCCTTATAGTGAATAAGAAAAAGGAAAAGGGTCCCAAGAACTACAAATAATCTTAATTTCCTGAGCACTGTCCTTATAAGAAAAGGAATATCCACAGGCAAGTCAAGGAAAAGGAGTAAGTATGTTTTTCATATGGTAAGCTAGGACACTGGAAGAGGAACTTCCCTTAGAAGATATGGGAATCTAAATATGAATTCGTTATTGAGTGCAATATTTCCATATATACACATTGGGTATTAGATATAGCTTGTGGTGCTCACACCTGTATCCAAATTCATAAACCAAGTAGATTCTGAAATATTACTAGAGGA
Organism: Viscum album; assembly: GCA_963277665.1. Lineage (NCBI taxonomy): Eukaryota > Viridiplantae > Streptophyta > Magnoliopsida > Santalales > Viscaceae > Viscum > Viscum album. Next base: position 1,540,894,901 of record OY728153.1, on the reverse strand, counting down.
GAGGTGGAAATGAGAGCAGCTAATAGTGAAAGGATGGATGTTATGGCCATTTGTTACTACCACCTTTCATCACCAATGAAAATGATTTTGGTTTTAAAAGATTTTTATTATGTACATATGGTTTCCAAGAACATAATTTCTATATCATGATTAGATATAGATGATTTTATTTTCATGTTTGTAAATAGAAGTTGTTTATTTTACAAGGAAAACATATGTTATGGTATGAATCATTTAAATAATGGTATTTATGCATTACATAAATCAAGTGTTGGCAATTGATAACAAATCTTGTTCACATGAATCATATAACACCCAACTTTGACATCACTGTCTTGGTCATGTAAACGAGAATCATTTGATAAAGCTCTATCAAGATAGTTATTTAGACTCATCTAAGATAAACTACTTGAAATATTTCATGCTTATTTAAAAGGAAAAATGAATAAAACACCATTTTGTGGAGAGGGTGAAAGAGACACAGATTATCTAGGATTGGTATGCACTGATGTGTGTGGACTATTTCCAGTAGAAGATTGAGGTGGATATTCTTACTTCATAACTTCTATTGATGAATTGAGTAGATATGTATATATTTAATTGATGAGTTATAAGTCTGAGTTGATTGAGAAATTCAAGGAATTAAATAATTAAGTAGAGAATCATCTTAGAAATAAGATAAAAAAGATTCAATTATATCAAGGTGTTGAATATCTTAACCAAGAGTTCATCAAAATGATAGGAGATTTTAGGATTCTATCTCAACTCACTCCACCTTACATACCACAGTGTAATGGTGTTAGTGAATGGAGGAACTGTACCTTCTTAGACATGGTAAGGTCGATGATGAGTCATGTAGATCTTCTATTATCCATATAAATTACAAACTGAGTGAACACATTAAACTAAGTATAAAATAAAGTGATATGTGGAATTTTCTTCATGCTATGGAGTGAAAAGAAACCCATTTTTTCAAACACATGTGTAGGGGGTTGCGAGGAATTTTTAAGGCCTTCTTAGGAAACAAACTATCACCATAGGGAACCAAGTTTATCTTTATGGATATCCCAACGAAACAAAGGGATACTACCTATAAAACCCCTTAGAAAACAAAGTTATTATCACCAGAAAAAACTTATTTCTTGAGAGGGATCAAATCCTCAAAAAGGATAGTGGGACCAAGATTGAATTTTATGAATTTGATACTCAATATACACAAGATTTAGTACAATAACAGATTCAATAGGTCCCTATGGAAGAATAATTTCCTGAAACATAATTACTACACATGAGTGTAAGAGAATTAAGATAACTAGAGATATATGGTTTTCTAGTCACTAAAGATGGTGAATAATTATTGGTTAACAATGATGAACCTATATCTTATAAGGAGGTGGTAGAGAGCTCAGAATCAACAAGATTTCAAGAATCCATAAATTCTAAAATGGACTTTATGTATCAGAACCAAGTTTGGGTTTTGGTTAATGCGCCAGTTGATGTAAGGCATGTTTGATGGAAATGAGTATTCAAGAGGAAATTGGAAATGGAAGGTAAAGTAAATAACTATAAAAAAAGGCTAGTGGATAAAGGGTTTCAACAAAATTAAGGAATTAACTAGTATGAAACCTTTTTAGTAGTTTCCATGTTTAAATACATCAAAATTCTTATTGATATACCAGCTTACCATGACTATGAGATTTGGAAGATGGATGTTAAAACTTCATTCCTTAATGGGAGCCTCCAAGAAGATGTATATATGACCAAACCAGAAGGTTTTGTGACTACAGGTGATTCCAAAAAGATATTAAAGTTACATAGATCCATTTATATATTGACTCAATCACTCAGGTCATGGAACATTCGATTAGATGAATCCATAAAAAGAATCTGGTTTCATTAAAAATGAATGTGAGACATGTGTTTACAAAATGATTAAGGGAAATGATTTCGTTATCCTAGTTGTGTATGTTTATGAAATATTACTTATTGGAAAAAACATAAACTCCTTATAGTTAGTTAAGGAATGGTTAAACAAGTATTTCTCCATGAGGGACTCAGGTGAAGCAGCTTATATTATAGGGATCAAGATCAATTATGATATATCCAAGAGGCTTCTTGGACTAAGTAAAAGTACATATGTTGACCAGATATTAAAGAGATTTAGTATGGAACAATACAATATGGGATTGGTTCCAATGTAACATGGTTTACATATTTCTAAGAAAATGTTTCCTTACACACAATAGGAGAAAGAGAGAATGAGAACGATTCCATACTCTTTAGCGATAGGATCAACAATGTATGCCATATTATGTATTGGAAATGATGTTTCCTATGCATTGATCATGGTAGGAAGATATAAAACAAATCTAGAAGAATAACATTGGTTTTCTATTAAGGATATCCTTAAGTATCAAAGAAGAAATAAGGATATGTTCTTGGTGTATGGAGGAGATGAGGAGTTGGTCATTAGGGGTTATACTGATGCTAGTTTTTAGATAGATCATAATGATATGAATTCATAGTTAGGACATGTTTTTTGTATAAACAGAGGAGCATTGAGCTGGAAGAGTTCACTCCTAGGGTTTTCCAAGGGCCGACGTCTCCTTCCTTCCTCGTAGTTCTAGATCTGCGACGTCGGTTCGGTTCGTTCGAATCTTCTACATCTGTAGTGTTTTATCCTATGCTGCGTTCGCGCTCCCTTCTTCTGTGTCTCTCCTCATATCCCCATGGTGAAGCTACTATTTCTGGTTGACTCCTGGGAGTCTCCGCCTATTACCGGAACCTCTTGTGTCGCAGAGGGATTCGGCGTCTTTCCCTGCTCAAAATCGTTGTTCGGCACAGGTCCGACCTTCTAAGAGGCCGTGAAAGCCATCTCAATGCCATAATCCCTAGTGGGTGATAGATCGGTGAGTGGGAGGATGATTCCATAATTCAAACATCTCAAGATTTACCTTCTTCACGGATCCGAGACTTCGGACCCGTCTGCTCTCTATTTGGGGTTGCCTCTCACTCCAGCATCGCGAAGACGGGAGAGGATTGGGGGGGGGGGGGGGACTCATCTTCCACTCTGTTGCAAAGTTCCAACGATTTGGGGTTTGAATATCGCATCCCTATCCTCTATGGATCACCGTTTTTGAGCGCTCGTGAAGGGGGTGTGTCGCGAAGCACCGGCCGCGAAGGAGGTTTATCTGTGAAGAGGCAGTTTGAGAAGCATCTGTCATGAAGATTTGCAGCGGTGGGGTGTTCGCGCTGTTTTGATCCACGAAGAACTTTCCGCAAAGGCCTGTGGCGCTGGGTGTGTGCGAATTTGATGGTTCATGAGTTTTTGCAGTGCTTGAAGTCGCGAAGGCCTGGCGTGGAGATTTTCCACACGAAGAGCCAGAGGCATTGTGTAGCCGTGAAGGCCTTTCACGGTGTGTTTCCCCATGAAGACTGGGGGGTGGGCGCGTGACGTGGGTCATTGGACCGAGTCTTGTTTTTTGTAAGGGTGGTTTGGATTCTGCACACGTGCCATCCCCTAAGGAGGATAGTGCTTTCACCATTTGATTTGCACTATGGATGCTGACCTTGTTAATCAATGGAGGAGACTGTCCCTAACAGACAAAGAAAAAGCGGCGATCGAGGCATGAAGAAATGAAGAAACACTCTTGAAAAAATGCATGTCTCTGCTCATTGTGGTAAAGTTCGTTGAAAACATTTCGGTTAATCAGGGGGCTCTCAAAAACACTCTTCAGAAAATCTGGAAACTTGATCCAGGAGTGGCTATTCTGGAGGTGGGAACTAATCGCATCATCTTCAAGTTCTTTAATGAGAGAGATAGGGACAAAATTTTGCGTGGAAGACCCTGGTCCTTCGATAATAAGCTCCTCCTCATGGAATAATTCAAAGGGGGGAGATGATGTACAACGGGTGAATTTAACCCACTCCCCCTTCTGGATACAAATTAAAGGAATCCACTTCCATGCAAGAACGGAATGCATAATGAGGGAAATTGGGGACAATCTTGGACACTTTCTTGAATGGGACTTATTAGACCCAATACAATGGGGCCCTGAGGTTCTGATCAAGGCGAAAATTGAGGTATCAGAGCCCCTAATGAGGGGAATGTTCCTAAAAATCGATGACGCCAACTCCTGGATATCATTCTAATTTGAGAAACTCCCACTCTTCTGTTTTTTGTGTGGTCATCTTGGCCACCTGGAAAGAACGTGCATCACAAAACCGAAGAATGGATCATGTGACATCACACTCCAATATGGCCCTTGGCTCCGTGCAAAAATGAATAAATCTACTTTCATCCCGGAGATAGAAAAACAAAAGGACCGTGCCCATCTCACATTGGCACATACCAATCAGTTGGAACCCACACATGGACAAGTCATTATTCTGGGACCTCCAAAGTTCTCTAATGATGGTTATCCCACTCAGAGAGAAGCTGGAGTTTATCCTAACCCCCTGAAGGAAGAAAATAAATCATCCATAAGGTCGTAGACGAAACACAAAGAACCATCACGATAATGCTCAACGCCAAATCCACCACACCTCGAACCGCCAGATCCGGATCCGGATCCAGGTCCACAACTGTCCGTAATCGACATGTCACCAATAGAGGCCCATTGAATGATGGGAACTCCAATGCTGGGTCTAATCACCCATCGCACATGGAAAAGGGTGCAACGTAGAGGAAGTGATGATCGAGCGGAAGACCCTAACCCTGGGGCCAGGAAAAGACAAACTGAAACATGTCAATCAGGGGGGAGTCCCACCAAAAGATGAAAAAAGACAAGTGATGAAACAAGTCTTGAGGAACCAAAGGCGGCGAAGAGCGATACCCAGCCCTTCCTAGAGCAATGATTGTGTTATGCTAGAACTGTCGTGGGCTTGGCAACCCATGAACGGCTCGCATGCTTCAGTGCCACTATGCTCAAAGGCACCCCGATATGGTTTTCCTGTCCGAAACCATACTAGAAAACAAGGACACCAATGGTAATGCCCTGAAGTGTGGTTTCCAAGTCTGATTTCCTGTGCCCAGACAAGGCCATTCTGGGGGCCTCTATCTCCTTTGGAAGGACAATATTGACATAAAAATTTTGTCTTTCTCTTTGCACCATATGGCAGCAACTGTTCAATCAGACTTGCACCCACCCTGGACCTTTGTTGGATTCTATGGCTGGCCGTCCCATGCTGATAAGGTGCAATCATGGGAACTTCTGGGAAAGCTATGACATGATCTTCCTAGCCCTATTATTTTCTGCGGTGACTTCAATGATATCATGTTTCATAAGGAATAAATAGGTGGAAGCACTCTACACTTGGCCTCAATGTCTAATTTCAAGGACACAGTCACTAGGACGGACCTGGTCGATCTGGGGTACATAGGTAATCCTTTTACATTGTTCCGCGGTAACACTGAAGGAACCCGCATCGCTGAGCGTCTTGATAGATTTCTAGGTTCTGTTGATTGGATTAATTTGTTCAACATGTTTCATGTGGGACACTTGGCCCTTAACTGTTCGAATAATTTCCCTATTCTCATTGACTGTTTGCAAGGCGAATGATAGCGACAACTCAACAGACCCTTTACATTTGAGAGCTTCTGGTCAAAAGACCAGGAATGTGAGGAGGTGGTACGATCATGCTGGACCAGTTCTCATGAAGATGTTGGCCTCAATCTCCAATAGGTTTCATTCGGTCTGAGAGCTTGGAGTTACAAGAAATTCCACCAACCTGATCGGCATTGCGATGTCCTTGAAAAGAAGTTTCACAACTTACTCAGGCAACCCTCATCCAATAGAAATATCTCCAGGATTGGTGCTACTCAAAGAGAGCTGGACGAGGCCCTTCGTGTTAAGGAAAGCTTCTAGGCTATGTGGGCGCGTGACAACCACATTAAAGAGGGTGACACTAATACAAGGTATTTCCATCTGAAAGCGTCAGCTAGGCACCAGAAAAACTCTATCATGAGATTATCACGACCTAATGGAAGCAAAGTTTCTGACACCTGCGACATTCACGAAGCTTTGGTAGGCTATTTACAGAACTTCTTCTCCATAGGTACTCCTTTCATGTCTGATGAAGTGGAAGAATGCATCCGACCCATGATTATCGATGAGATTAACCGGTAGCTTACAAAAGATGTGACGAATGATGTGATTAACCTGGCTTTGAAACAAATCCACCCCACTAAGGCCTCAGGACCGGATGGTTTCCATGCCTTATTGTTTAAACAATAATGGTAAATTATCGTTCCCGACATATGAAAAATGATTAAAAACATCTGGGATGGGAACACAAGTATTTATTCCATCAATGAAACTGTCCTCATCCTCATCCCCAAAATCAAGAAACCTCAGGCGATCCCGGATTTTAGACCTATCAGCCTCTGCTATGTCTCATATAAAATCTTCTCAGAAATCCTAGTTAATCGGCTGCGTCCTTATCTTCCTGATATTATCTCTGAAAACCAGAGTGCCTTTGTGGCCAAGCGGCTGATTACTGATAATGAAATTGTGGCCCATGAAGTATTACACTCTATGAAAATGCGCTCCACTGCGAAAAAAGGAACCATGGCCTGGAAACTGGATATGACCAAAGCCTATGATAAAGTGGAATGGTAGTTCCTAAGAGGTGTGATGTTGAGAATGGGATTCTGCACTAAATGGACATATATTTTCATGCAATGCATCTCGACCGTCTCTTTTAGAATCAAGGTTAATGGAGATCTCACCAGAGGATTCACACCAACCCGAGGCCTGCACCATGGAGATCCTATCTCCCATTTTCTCTTTATCTTGGTGGCATATGTTTTCTCAAACCTTATCTCCAGGGTTGCATCCGCTAGGTCTATTTATGGAGAAAAGGTCTTCCATGAGATCCCACAAGTGTCACATCTCTTCTTCGCCAACGACTGCCTCCTTTTCTCCAGAGCCACTATTAATGAATGCTGGGTGATCAGCCATGCGATCCAGCAATATGAGAGGGCTTCTAGACAGTCTATCAATCATAGCAAATCGGAGATCTCCTTTAGTGCAGGGGTGCCTCCTACCAAGAGAGCTGATCTTTGTGCTTCTGCAGGAATCCATATGGTCGATAAACACCAAAAGTATCTCGGACACCCCACGGTGATTGGCCGGTCCAAGAAATAAATTTTTGCAGCTCTGGTGGATAGAATTGAGAAAAAAATTCAAGGATGGATCCCAAAAAACATCTCTAAAGATGGAAAAGGAACCCTCATTAAAGCTGTCATTCAGTCAACCCCCAGCTACTTTATGTCTATGTTTATGCTCCCGACGACCATCATCAAACTGATCCATTCTCACACTGCCAACTTCTGGTGGGTGAAAACGATGGAAGAAATAGACCACACTGGTTGGCTTGGGAGAAACTCTGCCAACCCAAGTCGGAGGGAGGGATGGGATTCCAGAATCTTCTTCTCTTCAATGACACACTGTTTTCTAAGCAAGGATGGCGCCTTTTGAACCGTCCTTAATCTCCTTGTGCACGGGTACTCCATGCCAAGTATTTTCCCCACACGGACTTCCTTGGATCCTTTCTTGGCCCCCGCCCTAGCTTCCTCTATAGAAGTATTTGGTGGGCACGAAATCTACTTGAGAGCAGGGTGGGACGGAGGATTGGAAATGGTCCTTCTATCAACATCTGGACCGATCCATGGCTTGTCGATAAGGATGGTATATGGGCCACATCCCCAGCCCAACCAGGTCTGGAGGACGCCACTATCAACTGCCTCTTCTCAGACAAGGGTCTGGGATGGTGCGTGGAAAAGATCCAGGAATAGTTTAATGAAAGAGACCAAAGAATTATCCTGAGCATCCCCTGTGTCCCTGATGTAAGCCCCGACCATCTTTTTTGGACCTATGATGTTTCAGGCGACCACACGGTGAGATCCAGAAACAGATTGGATCTTGGTTTTCACTCTCTCGACCGTGATGAGGGATAATGGAATGCACTTTGGAAGCTCAACTTCCCCTAAGAAATTCACCAATTTTGGTCACAGGTATGCACGAGCACCCTCCCTACCATGATCCTCCTTGTTTACCGTGATATGGCCAGTGCTGACTCCTGCCCTTTCTGCCCGAATATTCCTGAAACCCCCTGGCATGCCATATTTCATTGTCCGGGATCCAAGGAAATTTTGAATAAATGGGGCTCGACTCCAGATGCTTCACTGGACATTGCCGTTGACCTCCCCGATCTTCTAATGCGCTGGTGTTCCTGTATTTCATTGTCTGATGCAAGATCCCATTGCACCCTAGCCTAGATCATTTGGGTTCGGCATAACGACTCGGTTTTCCATCATGTTCATCAGCCTCCTGAGTTCTGGATTGAATGAGACACTTCATGGATTGAGGGATGGAAGGACCACGAAAGACACTTTATGCCAGGCACTGCCCCCTCTTGGTCCCCTCACCAGATCCCCCAAAAGGAAGGGAGTCTTAAGATTAACTTGGATTCCTCTCTCCCCAAGGATGGGCCTGTTGCTCTCGGCTTCCTGGCTCGAAATCATCTGGGGCAGATCATTGCAGCAAAATATGAACCACATTATGCCTTCTAGGAACCGGCTGTTGCTGAGGCCTATGCCATACTTGCAGGGATGATGCTCGCTGTGGAACGTGGATGGGATGATATCATCATCGAGTCTGACTGCCTTTCGGTTATCAATGCTATTAACCATGGTGACGCCGGACTCCAGGCCTTAGGCTTTATCATCAGAAGAATCCTTTCACTGCGCCACAACTTCTCTTACTGCACCTTCTCCTTTACCAAAAGGGAAGGAAACAATGCAGCCCATCAGCTGGCGGCCTCAGTCCCCTTCGATGACAACCAAATATGGATGGAAAATTTCCCCTCTTGGATCTACTCATGTATGGTTGCTGATATTCGCCATTAATATAATCCTTCTTTCTTAAAAAAAGTATTGAATATTATTAGATTAAATAATAATTAATTTAATTTTCATGTTAATCACATGTTGAAAATTAATTATATTATTATTATTTAACATGGGTTTCTGATGGGATTAAATAAATAATAAAGTTTAATTGTTCAATTATTTTATTCTAACCCTAGATATGCATAATCCCAATTATATTATTTTCTCAAGAATCTAATTCATTTGTTTTTCTTATGCACAATGGATTTAGAGAATCCTCTCAAGACTGGGAGATCTCCCTTCTACAAGAACTCTCCTAAGAATAGAGAGTGACCTACCTACAAATCCCACTATTGAGTTAAGAGAGATCCATGATAATGGTTTAGAATTAGTTTTCGAGGTGATCAAATGCGGATGATGCAAGCATTAGGATCTTCCATGAAAGCACCCAAATATTACTATGGTAATTTTTGGAGATTTGTGGAACATATGTAGATCACCACTAGAGGAAATATACTTTTATTCCTAAAATATAATAACAAAACAATGAATATATATTTTCAGATACATTAATGAAGAAATAATTCCATCAAGGTATTTATTTATTTAATTAAATTAATTATAAAATACATGTGATGATTCACTATCTTGGTTTCACAGTTCCATCCCTTTTCTATATTCTTCAATTAAATTCCATAGATCACAACGTTTATCATTGTGTAAGTCTCAAATTGATCATTGATCATGGACAAAAAATATTGGGCAAGACCCATCACATGCTTCCACTGCACCTGAAACCTAAAAAACCTCAGTGCCAACTTACCCGACTTACCCAATTGAAGATGTCCCAAGCGAGGTGAAACTCTGAGAAATACCTAATCACTAACCTCAACCTATAGAGGCCAAAAATGACGATACACATAAGATTTCTAACAACTCTATTCTATGATCAATCTCCTCTAGATCAACTGCACTATCTCTATCATCTCTCACAAAACACTCATCCCAACCAAGAACTGATCTCCTCACTCTACCAAGAACAAGGGTGATCTACATAGTCTCCCATTCATATCCTCAAAGGGAACCATCTTAATCAAATCTCGAAAACTATTTTAATAGAAAAATTCAACCAAAGGAAAATGTTTTTCCCAAGATCCTCCAAAACTAATAACATAAGCCCAAAGAATATCCTCTAGAACTAGATATCCTTCTCTATCTATATATCCATCTATGGATGATAAGATATGATTAATTTAATATGGGAACCCATCGCGTCCTGCAAACCATTCCAAAACATGGATATGAACCTCAGGTACCTATTAGAAACAACTATAGAAGGAACCCCATGAATATTCAAAATATATTGAATATAAAAGTCTCCAAGATGTTCCACATTCATTATCTCCCTAATAGGTAGAAAATTTGTTGATTCCATTATTTAATAAAAAATCACCCAAATAATATAATTCCTACTAGGTGTTTGTGGAAAACCAACGATGAAACCATGGAAATATCATCCCACTTCCATATCGAAATGGGAAATAGCTACAATAAACCAATAGGTCTATGGTTTCATTTCTTAATTCTAGGACAAGTAAGTCACCGTGATGAAAAATCCAAAATCGACCATGTCATCCCCTACCACCAATAATGATATCTCAAATCAAGATACATCATGGTAGTACCTAGGTGGCCAAACCAAAAAGAATAATGTCCACTATGAAATAACTCCTACCATTGGAAAATAGAACAACCAAACTGATACAAAAGTAAAAATACCCACTGGGAGATTGAGACCACTCCCCTAAGATCTCCCCACCATAAAGGATTTTACCCAAACATTGAAACTCTATGCCTATCACCCGATCGAGCCCAACTCATTAATCAAAAGACGTGTCAAGTTTCATCAAATCCAAGAAAATATATCCACCAACCTCTTCCAATTCCAATATCATATTAAAAAACAAACTCATCAAAGACCACTCCTCAACTGATTTCTTTATGGATTGTGTCACTAATATTCTGATCAAATCATTGACAACAACAAGCAATATCGAAATCAAAATTTTGAAGATAATCTACCTAGAACCTCTGTTAAAAATTCAGATCCATCTAAGTAAAAAATATATTTCAGGATTCACTCCCCAAAGAGATAGTGACACCACATTTTAAGTGTATGAATAAATTATTCCAACTTAAGATCATGGGTGGGGTAGTTATTCTACTAATTGTGTAACTAATGTGATCCATAGGCCACCACCTGCTTCCCCTACATTAATACACATCCCGAACCAATACATGAATCATCCTAGAAAATATCATAACCTGATCCCAATTTTTGAAGAATCAAAACTGGGTCTAAAGTCATCCTCACCTTCTGATCCTCAAAATATCTCTTACACTTTTCATTCCATTCAAACATTACACCTTTATAGGTTAAAGCTGTCATCAAAGATGTAAGTTTGGAGAAGTCTAGAGAAAAGTGTCTATAGTAACCAACCAAACCCAAGAAGCCCTAGATCTCAAATACATTTATAGGATACTCCTAGTACATAAATATCTATACCTTTTAGGATCTACCGAGACACCCCTCTCCGGTATCACATGCCTTAGAAACTTCACCTCCTAGATCCAAGACTCACATTTAGAAAAATTATTATACAGATGATGTTCATTCAACATTTGAATAATGATATCCAAATGTTCCATATAATCCTACTCTAAATTAGAGTACATCAAAATACCATCTGTCACATACATAGATTATTTTAAATGTATTTTTATTTTAATTTCCATTAATTCTTTGTTTTGGGGGTTTCCAAAGGTTTTATGGAGAATATGTGAGTTTTCATGAATTGGGTCAAACCGTGAACCAAATTCCAGATTTAAAAATAAATTTTATTTCTTTTATAACTTTTTCATTTTTTAATATTTTTCACTCATTCCAACTCCTAAATGTCCTCCCCTGATATATTAACACCTCAATTAAAATTTGGAGCCTTTTGAAATCCATAACCAAGGTTTATGTTGGTTTTTATTTAAGGGATTGGGCCTGCCCGAAAGCCCAATTCCAGTTTTAAAAATAATATTTGATTAATTAATAACTTATTCATTTTTAAGTATTTTTCGGTGATTCAAAGTCTCATATGCGCCCCGTGAACCCAACCGCGCTCCCATGCTCTCTCTCTCCTCTTTGGAGCTCTTCTTCATCTCGATTTAGTACTGAACTTATTAGGGTTTCAAAAATCGGGCAGATTTGGAGAGGTAAATTGATCCTTTCATAACTCCTTCATTTTTCATCCTTTTTCCCCCATTTCAGTCCCAAAATGACCTAATATGAATCCTTCGAACCTCCATACCAGTTTTGGGTACTTGGTGATTAATTATTTGATGGATTGGGGCCGATTCCTTCAAGATGTTTCAAGTAAGGGAATTCCTTATTGGTTCCTTCCATCTTCTTTTAGTTTTATTTCCTTTTTCTTGAAGTTCCTCATGTCCAGAAGTTGGGGTTCAATCCTAATATATGATTTGGTGTCTTTTGGGTAAATTATTGTGGTTTAGGTCTGGATTTATATTCATTTTGGTGCAACGGTGGTGCGCTTAAGGTTTCGCACCAAGTTTTGAGGGTTTCGACTCAAAAGGGTAGGTGATTCCATGTGTAGCCATTTTATGATGAGTTAGCTTGCATGGATTATTAATTTAGCATGTTTATAATCTGTTTTATGTGCTGTGAAAACAGTTTTGATGGATTTGGTTAAACATTTAATTTTTAGTTGCATTATAGCTTGAAATTGGGTACTTTTCATGTGTGACTCTTGGGGTAATGTTTGGGTTTAGTTTATAACATATGGAAGTGATTTATTAGTCTTGAAAGGGGGGTGACAATTCTGGTTTGTTAATTCCTTATTGTCATGTTGTCCTTGAAAGTAGGTTTTTTTTAATGAGTTTAAGGTGTAAAAACCTGTTGTACTTCTTGAAGGTGATTTATAAAAACGTGTGTTTTTCATGTGTATCTTTGTGGTATTATTTGATGTATTTTTATGACATTTGGGGGTGGTTTAATAATTGTTTTAGGGATGAAATATTCTGTTTTGTATTGGTATTGGTATGATTTTGCTTTTAAATAAGGGTTTTGAAACGGGTTTAGTGTGCAAACAATGGTTATACCTCTTGGGTTTGTTTTATAAAAATTGCAAATGTTTTATTTGGTTAAACAAAGTTGGGAAAGAGTGTATATGTACTGTTTGGGTGAGTGTGTTCACCTAATGTGGGGTTTTGAATGGTAAAGTGGTGATTTGAGATGTTAAACTTTTTTATAATTTTTTTTATAAATTGTCGAAATGTTTTACTAAATTGTGTTTGTGTGCGAAACACGGGTGTGTGATATTTCATGTGAGTTATTTATAAAATGAATTGTGAAGGTGAGAAGGGTATTGTGTGACATGTGTGTGGGCTGTTATGTGAGTTGAATATCTTGTAATGGTTTTATAAAATTGTTTAATGGATTTGTGGAAGTGTTAAAAAGATGTGAAAAGTGTTGTAGGCAATTTGGAGTGAGTTTGATTTCAAAATGCATTTGAATGAAAAGTGGAATTTTTGACTTGCGTGATGTACATGGGGCTGTTTGGTTAATTTGTGATGTGTAAGTGATAATTTCATGTGAAAACTATATTTCTTGGATTTCTGAACTTGTTTGAGGACAAAGGGAAAACCCGGGTATCTAGGTGGGTGGACGTGTACTAGTATGCTAGTGAATCCGTGGGGTTTGGCCTCAGTTTCACTTAGCAAGATTGACGCTTACAACTCTAACTAAACTATGATGATGATGATTGGGGACCACTAGGTTATGGGTATGTTCCCTACTAGTGGATCGTGCACGAGAATGGATATTTGTGATGGTTACTCTCACCGAGATACGAGGTACTTGGGACCCACAGCTAGCTAGTGCCTAGGGGTTATTTCCCATTGATTGTGCTCACTGGATACTTTGTTCTTACCATCGGTATACGGTATGAGAGGCTGGAAAATTCAGTAGCTATGGTATTTATTTTAAATGTTTTTATTCTTTAAATTAGCCCACCTGAAAACTGTTTTTATTTAATGTTGCATTTTTTAGAAATTTTAACTAGCATCTCATGTATTTGAAAACTTGCATTATTTTCGCCATTAAATGTTTATCACATGGAATCTATTAGTGGTGGTATCCTACTGGGATTTCTCTCACACCCTACTTACACCTTTGGGTGTAAGTAGATTTGCTTATTTTATGTCACAGGTTTGGGAACAGGATTTATGCCATTGATTCAGGTTTTTAGTTGTCCATTGGGATGCAGTGTCGTGGAGATAGCTTGAGGGCGGTGCCTATTTCCTTGTGGAGGTTCATGGGCTGTCCTTATTTGGTTATGTACCATTGTAATGGTCTTTAAACATAGTTTTAACTTATTTATTTCAGTTCTTAAATTTTGTAAAAGACGGTTTTAGTTGAAAAATCCAGATTTGTTTTATTGGACTCTTTTGTCGTTTTAAGTTTATAAACTCGGGTAAATCATTCCCAATTATCATTTAATGATACCCAGGCACTTGTGCCAGCACGTGGGGATCGGGAACGCCCTTCGGGTCTTGCCATGGACCGGGTCGGGTGCCGATTTTGAAGGTGACCAGATTCGGTTCGTGACAAAATGGTATCAGAGGAGGTTCGCTCCATTAGAGTCATGTTATTTGGGAAATAGTCAGGATAGTATAGAGTTATGATTGTTGGGACATGGAATTCTGGTTATGGGTAGTGTGCTTGATCACCACACCTCATTTCAGAATTCATGTCGCCAGGGGAAGTTGGGATTTGTCTATGTCTTTTGGTTTTCTTGGTTTGATGATGATTAGGGGAAATGAAAAGAGAGTTGGGTTAATGGTCTCAATGAGCTCGCAGGGTCTGGCAAGCCATGTGGAGCTGGGGATATTCCCTAGAACACTCTCTGTGATAGTGAGGTGATTGGAATATGGCCGCCAACCATATGTCCAAGTCACCCACTGAAACTAGTTTCCTCTCACATTGTCTTGTGTTCTTTAGTTTTGAAATCTTGGAACTTTGGTTTTAAAGTGACTTGGTTTTAAGAAGTGTAATGTTTTTGTGAAATGATTTTCAAATAATGATGGAATGGTATGATTTATGAAATTTTGGAACTGAATATTCAGATTGATTTTGAAATAGAAAATAGTGTGATTACACCTCTTTTGAAGGCAGAAACTGTATTGAAGTTGGTTTTGAAAAGTGTTTCCAATAGAGTTTTCTAAACAATCAGAGTGTGTTTTAATTGGATGAGATGTTTTGAAATTGATGTGAATATATTTAATGTGAGTTATTTTCTAAATGTTTGTGACTTTCTGAAAATTTTTGTAAGATGTGAGTTGGGATTTTGATCTCGTGGTTAGCGGTTATGAAAAAAAAAGGATGCGTTGGTTGACCGTTTTGGTTTTGAAAAGTGGAAAGAATTTTTGTTTTGACCTTTGGTATTTCCATTAGTGACCACATGCATGGGGTTATATGAGATGATGGATGGTTGATGGAACGACTGGATGAGTGCCGGGACGGATATGAGGAGGGTGTCTGGTGTGGCACAAAAACATGCATGTGTGAGGCCCATGGGGTACCATTGGTCGATACTCTTACTGCTGAACAGCTTGTTTTCAAAGAAATGGTTTTAAAGAAAAAAACATGATGTCTTGATGAATAGTTTTGGGATGGTTTGTATTATGGGTCTTTGAAGATGTTGTTTTTGTGGGATGTTTTTTAGTCCAATAACCCCTCCTATTTGAACTGTGTTTTGGGATTATGTTTGGTCGGTAAGCTAGGTAGAAGGACCGGTTAGTAGTCTCCTCTGAGATATGTTTCGGGACACCTTTATGGTGGTTACCTTCATGTGTTTGGATCTGGTTTATGGTTTTTTTACCAATGGACCATCTTGGTTGGGTCCTTGGGTTCTCCTGTTGGATAAGGTACGCCCCCATTTAGGGTTAGTGAACAACTGAAGTGTAACCCGTATTGTTTCTCCATTGGAAAATCCTCCAGTTGATCAATATAAGGAATATTTTATAGATCATTGTTGATTGAGTCCACAACCATTCATTTAGTTTATTTGTAGATCCTCTTGTAGTGGGATAGTTCTTGTGGAAGGTTGAAAGAGGCCTTGGTTTCTTAAGTTTCATGATTCATCAAAGGTGGAAGTGTTCTTTGGTTATTAGTGTGGATGAGTGTCATGATGGTGTCTAAGAGGGCCTCTGGGTTCTTCATAGTTTCCTTGAAGCAAGAGTTATTATTAAACAACCAATTTTGAGATTTTGGTCCTGATAGGATATTGTGTCCACTTTTTGGACTTGTCTGTTTTTAGGGACTTGGAATATGGTCATGTTCCATGTATTGTTTCTATCAATCACAAGGGTCATGTTCAGTGATGCATTGTGATATTGTGTGCTCTTTTGACTGTAAAGGTCAAGGTCACACAATCCTCTTAGGTTCTCTGTTATGTTGGGAGTATGTATCCCTTGGTAAAAACATCAAATCCTCTATCTTAGAGGATGGTGTTTATACGTGTCCTACCCTTCTGTTGTTTCTCACCCAAAGAAACAAGGTGAGATGTGTGTGCTTATTCTGATCCATTGTTTCAGTGAAATGTCTGGTTTTGGTAAAGTGAGTTATAGAGTGTGTTATGCCTTGATGAACCCATCAGGGTATGCGGTGTAGTTGTTTGTGGCACCGAAAGAAGAAGTTCCACATAGGGGTTTCAACAGCCAAACTGCGTGGCCGAAGATGCTTCAATATTTTGAGATCCAGCCATAGGTCCCGGAGAGAAGCTGGCGCGTAGTCAGGGGAAACTCCAGTGTCGTTTAAACCCTTGTACAAAGTCCTATCCTCAGTATGAAAGATAGGAAGAGTTTAAACCTATGGTTTCATCATATTTCTTTTGTTGTTCCCATTCGGTGTAAATATGTGGAGGGTTTTGTACCCATGTCATCACACAATGTTATTCCCTCCCCCTTTGGTTTCCATTGAGTCTTTAGAGAATGGTTGGAAATTTGGCTAGACTTGTTGAGCACACGGTTTTCACATGGTTAGTTATAACCATGAAAAAAAAATAACCATGAAGATATAAGGATCCACATAGTTATCGTACAGTTTCTCAAACTGTGCAGACTAACCGTGTGACCGTCCCGACTCCTTAATTTTGGGGTCTTTTCGTGTCGGCCCACACCGGTCGGTTAAGATGGTTGGTTCTTATGGTGGGAAGACCCACCATGGGTATCGTGCATATTATTTTGTAAATTTCTAATGGATGTATACCCCTTGTACTAGGGAGTCTGTTTGGGCCTTCCCCTATTAGTGTCTTGATTCTGTCTCGGGAAAAAAAAATTAAGTTGTCTCTTATGGTGGGGAGCCCATTTGTGTCTCTTCATACAAGTAACTCTTGTTTTTACTTGGTATTGTATGGGAAGCAGGTAATATCATTTGGAGATATCTAACTACTTACATCTTCCTTGGGTAAACTTTGGGACTGGAGAGTGCCCAATGTATTAGTTAAAGTAAGGTAAGTGTAACCCTGTTCAATGTTATTGTTCGTTTGGGTGAATTGCTTGAGTCTTGTTCGGATAGTGTTTGAGGAGTTTTATTTTGGGATCAATTATAAATGTGATTTATTATTTCAGGAAAGTGGTGTAAGTTTTTTTTGTGAGAGTAATCCTTCATTAATTTATCACTGGAGGTGTTTTGACCTTTGGGGGAGAAACCTGACAAGGGAGTACCTCTTGGTTTCTCAGTTGGGTTTGGTTGTTACTTTGGCCTTGCTGTGACTTTCCGAGGCGGAAAGTTTTCATGGTGGGGAGAATTGTCACATACATAGATTATTTTAAATGTATTTTTATTTTAATTTCCATTAATTATTTGTTTTGGGGGTTTCCAAAGGTTTTATGGAGAATATGTGAGTTTTCATGAATTGGGTCAAACCGTGAACCAAATTCCAGATTTAAAAATAAATTTTATTTATTTTATAACTTTTTCATTTTTTAATATTTTTCACTCATTACAACTCCTAAATGTCCTCCCCTGATATATTAACACCTCAATTAAAATTTGGAGCCTTTTGAAATCCATAACCAAGGTTTATGTTGGTTTTTATTTAAGGGATTGGGCCTGCCCGAAAGCCCAATTCCAGTTTTAAAAATAATATTTGATTAATTAATAACTTATTCATTTTTAATTATTTTTCGGTGATTCAAAGCCTCATATGCGCCCCTTGAACCCAACCGCGCTCCCATGCTCTCTATCTCCTCTTTGGAGCTCTTCTTGATCTCGATTTAGTACTGAACTTATTAGGGTTTCAAAAATCGGGCAGATTTGGAGAGGTAAATTGATCCTTTCATAACTCCTTCATTTTTCATCCTTTTTCCCCCATTTCAGTCCCAAAATGACCTAATATGAATCCTTCGAACCTCCATACCAGTTTTGGGTACTTGGTGATTCATTATTTGGTGGATTGGGGCCGATTCCTTCAAGATGTTTCAAGTAAGGGAATTCCTTATTGGTTCCTTCCATCCTCTTTTAGTTTTATTTCCTTTTTCTTGAAGTTCCTCATGTTCAGAAGTTGGGGTTCGATCCTAATGTATGATTTGGTGTCTTTTGGGTAAATTATTGTGGTTTAGGTCTGGATTTATATTCATTTTGGTGCAACGGTGGTGCGCTTAAGGTTTCGCACCAAGTTTTGAGGGTTTCGACTCAAAAGGGTAGGTGATTCCATGTGTAGCCATTTTATGATGAGTTAGCTTGCATGGATTATTAATTTAGCATGTTTATAATCTGTTTTATGTGCTGTGAAAACAGTTTTGATGGATTTGGTTAAACATTTAATTTTTAGTTGCATTATAGCTTGAAATTGGGTACTTTTCATGTGTGACTCTTGGGGTAATGTTTGGGTTTAGTTTATAACATATGGAAGTGATTTATTAGTCTTGAAAGGGGGTGACAATTCTGGTTTGTTAATTCCTTATTGTCATGTTGTCCTTGAAAGTAGGTTTTTTTAATGAGTTTAAGGTGTAAAAACCTGTTGTACTTCTTGAAGGTGATTTATAAAAACGTGTGTTTTTCATGTGTATCTTTGTGGTATTATTTGATGTATTTTTATAACATTTGGGGTGGTTTAATAATTGTTTTAGGGATTAAATATTCTGTTTTGGATTGGTATTGGTATGATTTTGCTTTTAAATAAGGGTTTTGAAACGGGTTTAGTGTGCAAACAATGGTTATACCTCTTGGGTTTGTTTTATAAAAATTGAAAATGTTTTATTTGGTTAAACAAAGTTGGGAAAGAGTGTATATGTACTATTTGGGTGAGTGTGTTCACCTAATGTGGGGTTTTGAATGGTAAAGTGGTTATTTGAGATGTTAAACTTTTTTATAAGTTTTTTTTATAAATTGTCGAAATGTTTTACTAAATTGTGTTTTGTGTGCGAAACACGGGTGTGTGATATTTCATGTGAGTTATTTATAAAATGAATTGTGAAGGTGAGAAGGGTATTGTGTGACATGTGTGTGGGATGTTATGTGAGTTGAATATCTTGTAATGGTTTTATAAAACTGTTTAATGGATTTGTGGAAGTGTTAAAAAGATGTGAAAAGTGTTGTATGCAATTTGGAGTGAGTTTGATTTCAAAATGCATTTGAATGAAAAGTGGAATTTTTGACTTGCGTGATGTACATGGGGCTTTTTGGTTAATTTGTGATGTGTAAGTGATAATTTCATGTGAAAACTATACTTCTTGGATTTCTGAACTTGTTTGAGCACAAAGGGAAAACCCGGGTATCTAGGTGGGTGGACGTGTACTAGTATGCTAGTGAATCCGTGGGGTTTGGCCTCAGTTTCACTTAGCAAGATTGACTCTTATAACTCTAACTAAACTATGATGATGATGATTGGGGACCACTAGGTTATGGGTATGTTCCCTACTAGTGGATCGTGCACGAGAATGGATATTTGTGATGGTTACTCTCACCGAGATACGAGGTACCTGGGACCCACAGCTAGCTAGTGCCTAGGGGTTATTTCCCATTGATTGTGCTCACTGGATACTTTGTTCTTACCATCGGTATACGGTATGAGAGGATGGAAAATTCAGTAGCTATGGTATTTATTTTAAATGTTTTTATTCTTTAAATTAGCCCACCTGAAAACTGTTTTTATTTAATGTTGCATTTTTTAGAAATTTTAACTAGCATCTCATGTATTTGAAAACTTGCATGCTTTTCGCCATTAAATGTTTATCACATGGAATCTATTAGTGGTGGTATCCTACTGGGCTTTCTCTCACACCCTACTTACACCTTTGGGTGTAAGTAGATTTGCTTATTTTATGTCACAGGTTTGGGAACAGGATTTATGCCATTGATTCAGGTTTTTAGTTGTCCATTGGGATGCAGTGTCGTGGAGATAGCTTGAGGGCGGTGCCTATTTCCTTGTGGAGGTTCATGGGCTGTCCTTATTTGGTTATGTACCATTGTAATGGTCTTTAAACATAGTTTTAACTTATGTATTTCAGTTCTGAAATTTTGTAAAAGACGGTTTTAGTTGAAAAATCCAGATTTGTTTTATTGGACTCTTTTGTCATTTTAAGTTTATAAACTCGGGTAAATCGTTCCCAATTATCATTTCATGATACCCAGGCACTTGTGCCAGCCCGTGGGGATCGGGAACGCCCTTCGGGTCTTGCCATGGACCGGGTCGGGTGCCGATTTTGAAGGTGACCAGATTCGGTTCGTGACACCATCCATGAAAACAACAAAAAAAGAGTCCAAGAACTGATGAAATATCTGATTCATGAAATCCATAAACACCACTATAGAATTACTAATACCAAATGACTTAAAAAGAAACTCAAAATAACCATTTAAACTCTTAAATGATGTATTAGGTGTATCCTATTCTCAGAATCTAAACTGGTGATACCTTGACTATAGGTCAATCTAATAAAACTAATAAACTCCAATAATATAATCAAAGAGATCATAAATCCTTAAAAATGATATTTTTTTCTTAATGGTCACCTGATTCAAATTTTGATAATTAACAAAGTCCAAGGCTCCCATATTCATTCATAGAAAAGAGGAAAAGAGAGGCCCACAATGACATGCCAGGACAACTAAATCCTTTAGCATTTAGGTCCTCTAGATGGACCTTAATTTCCACCAACTCAACAGGTGAATACGGTAAGAAGACATAGAAATGAGCATCATAACAAAGAGAATATCTATATTAAACTTGATCTCTAGCTAAGGTAGTGAACCGAAAAAATAATCCGGAAAGACCTTGGGGTATGTACACACTACTACATGAATTTTACCACCCAAACAAGGGTTAACTGTATCAAAAAATATCTCACACAACTAACATGAGATTAATTCGGCAAAAAGAACAACAAGCCCTGCCCTTTCTGATGTAGAGTTCTAATCACCCTGAAAAACATGACTGACCCCATCAGAAGATAATAACTAAACTCAATGATGATAATAGTATACTTGGGAATTAACACTAATAATCCAATCCATGATAATAATCACGTAAAATATGTCAATATCAATCACTAAAAAGTACCACTCCACCTCAAAGTCAACTATCATCACCCGACATGTGGGACATTGAAACCTTGCTTGGATCTCATTTATAAATGCCTAGAAAGATAAAAAATAATGAAATAAGTTCCAAATAAAAACCTAACACATAAAATAACTTTGATAATATAAAGAAATGAGTAGCACCTATATCAAACAAAGTTAGCACCATAGATGATGAGATAAACACTATTCCTCTAATAGTAGTTGGACATGCTGTAGATTCCTCTAGCACATACTCCTTTGGATAAAGATGTATGGTCTTAAACACATGAACATCTCCCATTTACTGAGGATTAGGCCCACCACCCTTGGAATTATCTTCAAAATCCTACAAACCCTTGTTGAGAATGGATTCTACCCTACCACCTTGAGATATATTTTCATAAAAACAATATAGAAGTAAAAATCATGCACAAAGATGAAAAGTCATAGGAGAATCCACATAGTTAGGATTGATATGAACTTACATTCTACATTGGTAGAAGATAACATGCTCCTTCCCTATCAAGGCCCCTATAAATGGTCCTGAAGAAAATTGACCACTCTTCCTCTTTCTTTTCTGGATAGAAGATATACTCATACTAACAACTGAACCTACTAAAGATCTCCCCAAACTTATCTTCCTAGCTATGTCTATCTTAGAAAAATATATCTTGTCAACTTCCTCTATAAAGATCATAAGGTACATGAGAATCAACATTGACTAAATATTAGGCATCATTACTAAGTCTAACCCCTAATCCTTCAAGTACTCATTAGTGACAAGCTTCAGTTGCAGATGTACCAAATCAAAAAAAAGTAGAATAATCTAGAATAGTATGCTCCCCCTACTCTAAGGACAGAAAAATTTGGGTCTTCACTACATGAAATGTCTCAAGGTAAATATTTTGGGTAAATATTTCCTTGAAGAAATCCCAGGTTATATTGTTATGAAACTTAACTTGCACAATAGAATCCCACCATCTCCTTCCTAGTCCCTCAAGCATATACATGAAAAAACCCATCTTAGAGTCTTTAGGAGTATTCAAGAATTTATAGATACTATTTATTTTCTCAAGACACTCCTCAGACTCTTAGAGTCCTTTGTAACCATGAAATATGGGTGGATGTTGTTTAGTAATTCAAGATCCATGATCCACCATGCTTCCTGGGATCCCTGCACCCACTTGACCCAGACTCTGAATAGTGTGGACAACAAATTCTACCAAAGTAGGTTCCAATGGAGGGTTCTCCTACAGATCTTATCTCCGAGCTGCCTCTCTTGAATTTGTAAGATCTCTTCTCAGAGGCATTTTCTAACAAGATAAGAAAAACAAACAGTCATGATAAAATTCTATAATCATAGGACAAACTTAAGGTATTGATAAAAAAGGATTAAAATAATAATAATTTAAAGAAAACATGAATTATACCAAGAAAAAACCTTACTAAAAAAATATTAGGTAAATTTAAATTATCTTCTGATATAGTTCATTCAAATGACCTCAAACTCAAAGAGTCACACCTTGTATGAAGTACCTGACCTCCCATGGAAACTCAGTTTCAGTCACAAAAGAGATCTAAACAGGACCCTTTTCCACACTTTATATTCAAATTTTGATGGTCCTAACTCCTATCTACCTAATACACTAATAAAAACTCAATAACTATTAACACACATTAGGATGAGCATCCCTATGATACCAAATTATAATGAATCAACCCTAGTCAACTAAACAAGACAACCGAACTATCCCATCACGTAATATAGGTAAAAAAGGAAAATGAAAACCAATATTGAATATAATCAAAATAAGAAATACAACCATAGTACAAAGTGGAATCAAATGAGATACCATAAACACATGTAATCAAAGAAAAAATTGAATAAACCTGAAAGTATATCAAACCCCATGTAACAAATAGTCACCTCTAGACCAATCCAAACCATAGGAATTAACAACAATAGAATCCAAAATTACACAAGATTTACTTCCCTTTTCTTGAATAATATAGTAAAACATCTAAAAAATAACAAAGGAAGAAGTAGTGTGTGATCAAATTCCTAGTAGGATACCACCACAGTTTCTATATAAGTTATAATATCAATAATGCAACAATTCTAGCTAAAACAACAGTTTTAACAAAGCATTTTCATATACTAAATCCAATTGTAAATAATTTTCCATTTGGTTTTCATTGAATTATTTCATATTCTCAAACCAAAAATATGAAAATTAGAAGTGATAAAATAGGAAAGCATATCCATACATAAATAGGTAAATAGGTAAACACATATCCATGAAATATCTTATCAAGTGAAGCAATGTGATATAAACTTATATAAAAAACCTATGTGCAACAATCCATAATAAAAAAAATTATTTGATAAATAAAAATAAATGAAAAATAACCTCACATTTGAGATCTAGCATATGGGACAATGTGTACTAGAAACTAAAAATCCTAAAAGGCATAACTTTAGATCCCATATATATTGATTCTTTCTAGTCAATATCACAAAATGTTATCTCTTTATAGTACCATACACACACTAAGGCTACCTATGTCTCTTTCCCCATTCACCAATAGTTCCAAATGTTCATTTTCTCAAATTAATTTGAAAACCATGATCATAATTTTATAAAAAAATTCAAATCCAATACAATCTACTTCAGAGATTTAAAACCCAATTGCAAATCTAGAAAATCTATTTTAAAAGAAGAAAACCTTTTTGAAAACATTTACATTTCAAAGAAATAAATTGACACCACTTATAACTTCAAATATATTAACAACCCAAAGGAATTTATCAAGAATGACATGAAATTACTAAAATTAACCCATTGTATAGAAACACCTACACCAACATGGTAGAAACCTATCAACCTTTAATAAGGGTGTCTGGAAACCAAGAGAAATACCTTAGAAAGGTGTGGTACAATAAGAAAATTAAAATTATTGATATAAAACACTATATGATAAAAACTATGAATACCACCTTATCCAAAATCACAGATAAAACCAAAGGAAAGAAGAGAAAGAAGGAACTCTTACCCAGAGAAATGCACCGAAGCAACAATAATGACTAATTGCTGAAAGAAATGATCTGGAAGGATAAGAGGTCTCCAAAATCACCCCTAGGAGATTCTATATTAAGAGGGAGAATATAATCTAATGGATGAAAGGATAATTCATCCAAGTGGAACCATAAAATCCCAACTCGTGAATATGGAATTTCTTAATAATTTTGTGAAATTGAAAGATGAGGTATGATGATCACTATAATTTCTATACTCTAAATGAATTAAAAATTATTATTAAGGGGGTTTATATTTATCTTAGAATGGGAGAAATATACTTTTTCACTTGATAATTTTGATCTGTTTGTTGAGATATTTATACAATACAATATATTTCAATATTTGATTGATTGAGCACCCACCAAATCATAAAGAAGTGAATTATATGAGTTTTATATCACATGCTTCATAATATTTGAAAAAATTGATCCTCATGGTTATAAAATATTTTTTATACAAAATTTTCTTCCATGTATACTTAGAGTTATCTAGCTGAAGGATCTTTTATAAGAAAAACATGTGAGTTCATACCTCCTTCACAGGTGGATAAGGATGCATATGTAAATAAATAGAGGAGAAGAGGATTCCATTATGACATGAGAAGAATATTGGTGAATATTAAAACACTTAAATACACATTTGTATTTATTTTCAATAATGGGGAGAAGAAAAGGAAAATAATTCACATATTGACTTAGTGAATTGGTTAAAGGTATTGAAAAGAAATTAAAAGGGAGAGATTTTTTTGAAATAAATAGACTTGAATTTTATTTGTTTTTCAATAAAGGGTAAATATGTTTTATATACTATAATAATATATGAAGTGAACTAGAATGTATAATTAGTTTTTTACCATCTTAATTCTGATGTTTTTTGAATCTATCTTCAATGCCTAATACATGCACTAATTGTGATCAGAGTTTTCACATTATTTAAAATAATGAAGAAGATATGAGTTGATTAATAAATATTTTTAAGATCAAGAAATATTTTATTATTGCATGAGGATTTTTTTGAAGGCCATGGAAAACATTAATTGTATGGGGAATTGGATTTTGAGAAGTATAATTTTAGAAAGGCTTGATATTTTATTATATACCTAAAATTAATCTAAGTATTTTTTTTAGTGGAATTATATAAAAATATAGTACTGAACTTGGCCAATCAAGAAACCAAATCAGCCATATATTGTACTAGAGGTTTATCACAAGGAAGGTAGTTCGACATGTCCAGCCACGAGCGACAGATATGCATGTGAGGATGTATAACACCCACAAAGAGTGCATGAGAGAATGGCGGATGCATAGTTGTATCAACCATTACCTTTCTATCAGGTATAATCTAACATTTTATTTTGATTTTTTTGTTAGATTAATTCTAAAAAAATGGGAGGATACCTATAATGGTGAAGTTAGGTATTTGTCACTTATCTCTTGAGTAATAGTTTGTTTAATAGTCTTCTTATTTTTTTTCACATCCCAAGGCTAGATTATAAACTTATTTTCTTACTACCACCCTTTTTGTTACAATTTTATCTTAACATTATCAAAGTATTTATAAATTATTGGTACATAATATGACTCATCATAATTGTGACCACTTTTTTTACAGTACTCATACAAATCTTCAAAAATCCAAATATATTCTTTGAAGACAGATTCATTTTCTATGGAGTTTTCTTCTCAGATGAATTTATTCTCTTTTCATAAGTTTCTATACTCATAAATATAAAAATTATATTATTTTCATGAATTTTCATGTTATACCAACATTCCAATCCCTTATTCCCAAACATCAATCAATTCTAATAGTAGTTGATGAATCTTCTTCACTTATTTTCTAGTATAGAATTTTCAAATTTCATAGATTTTGAACCTTGATACTTTTGAGAGAAACCAAAACTATTTTAGACAATTATTGAGGAACTAATATTCATATATATTTTATCTACCACCCTTAATGTGGTGGGTTTATAAGTATTTTTCAACATCCATACTTTCCTAGACTTTGATTTAAAACCTATATTAGTAATTGAAGCAAAATTAATATATAAGATAGTTTATTGGTTATGGGATAAATTTTTATTGTATGATGATCCTGTTTGATTAGATTATTACCTCATTCTATTATTGGATTCATGAATCTCAATGCAAGCTTCTGTGGAATAATTTTTTTTCCAACAATATCGGAAGTTCCAGCTTGTGGGGTTTCCTGATTCTTTAATCTCACCACTAATTTAAAACACTTCAAAGTGAGCGAGTTATTATCATCCTCAACTAATATCATATTTTATTCCCAATCCATTTTCTGCTTATTTACTTTTTATTTAGGCAATTTAATTAATTCTTGTAAATAATTTTCAATCTCCTTTATCTTGTTCTATAACGACCTGAACTGTTATAAGTAAAATTTCCATTTTTGATTTAATTAAATGTCTTATTTTGTAAAATGGATATAAAAAAATGTGCAATCTGTTTCTTTTATTATATCCAATTGGGTTTAAAAGACCATTAATTATCATTATCATTGATAATATAGACATTTAATAGTGATCACATGACTAGTATAAATAGGGTTTAACAAATCCTTTTGACAAATACAAAGGAGGTGGTGGCCTCAACCAGAAGGATCATTCCCTATTAATACCATTTATGTAGCATTTAAGGGAGATAAAATTTATGGTCTTTCCCCTATACCAATCCCAAGACGAGATCCAACAACTTAAGAATGAGTGAAACAGTTTATAAGAGAAGTTCAAGATCATCAGGATCATGTCCCAAACCCTGTTCACTGAATCACCCCATGAAAGCCCTAACATCACAAAAATTACTATTAGAGTGTACGCTAGTGTAATAAATGGATATGTTTCAAAACCCTATCATTATGATTATGTACATTATTTTTATATAGAATAATTAATATACATTCATTTTATTATTATTTTTGAAGAACAAACTGTATTTTTGGTTAATATTAAAATTGAATTAAGAAATATATTCTGATGAATTAATAAAAAATATTTTATAAAGTATTATTATTAAATTAATTTCATTAAATAAAAATGATCATATAATTTTTATGAGGAAAAATGCAATTTTTATTAAGGTTTAAAAACTTTTTTTGTCAAAACTAATCAATTTTCAATAAATATAAGTTTTTATTTTAAAAGTTATAATTTATATATTTAGAAAATTACTTGGATAAAATGAATATTATTTTTTGAATCAGGACATCAAAATCATCCAATGGTGAATTTTTCATAATTTTATGAGGCAATAAATGTTTTGGGTAAAAATTAAATACCATATAAATATATGGTATGTTTTATGACTTCATAATGGACCAATAGTGATGTAATAAACACTATAAAAGTGATATTTGGACAAATATATGTTTTAAATTTAAAATAATGTGATTTTAGATTTTTTTTACTTATTTTATAAATCCTTATTGAATCCTACAAAATGTATAATATATTTTATGATTTTAAGTTCATTTCTTTAATAATGTGACTCACCTACAAAAAATAATGGATAATATTTTAATATCTTAGTCTCTTTTCCAAATAAAATAATGTTTTCCACTCTAATTTGGCAAAAAATATGAAAAAAACCATAGGAAGGCTTGTATTTTTGAATATTTAATTATATAGATTCCAAAACCTATGTTTGTGAAATATTAAAGAATTCCCCTCTCATTTCCTATAAAACCCCACCCAGGATCCCACTTATATTCACTAAATATACATGTATCACATCCTTAATATGTCTACCCCTATCTAGATTCCTCCAAAGTCTCCCCAATCTCTCAAGAATCCCCTTTTCTTGATTTTTAAGTCACACACTCAATAAGGGTTTCCTTCATTTCTAATTTTCATCCAAGATTCCTTATATTTTTAACCCTTTTATTTTTAACTAAAAATGATGGGGTATGTTTTTGAACCTCCAAAATACTTCCCTTATTGTTTTTTAATGATGATAGACCCATTTCTTTCACATTTATCTCTCCTATGTACACCCATTATCATGCTGAAATTTCGTAAGAGTTATTTCATTCCTCCTCTTTCTTCAAGTTTCTTTATTATGTTACGCCTTATATTTTAAAAATTTATTATGATTGTAAATGTATTTGTAGGAATATATTACTTTAAATTTCAGGTATATATGATGATAGATACCATTTTCTCTCATCAACCATTTTTATGAATTTTTATGCCATGCAGTTATGCTGCGGAAATTGCACCATGATTTTCCATGCGAAAAATCATCATGTAATGAATACCATACCCATTACTATGCCAAGGTTATTCACCTTTATTCATATATAACTTTTTATTGAGGACTTACATGTATTTATTCCACACTCCTTGATCATGTAATAAATTATTATGAAGAATGAATTCATGTTTTATGATCTATGTGGAATACTTAAGAATGAGAATGAAATGAGAGCGATGGGTGCTCCCAGAATTATAAAGCGCTCCAATGCATTTGGTAATGTTTAGTTTCATGATAACTCATGTTGGGATAGTGGTTTACTCAATTTATTAATCGTAATTTTCCCACTATGATGATTTGAGAGTTTATCCTTGACTTGTGATGCAATGTTTTAAGTTGTTCCCACATTTTCATGTTATGATTATCATGCAATATCATGCCTCTATGTTCATGTTTCTTTTATGATGTATTTATATTAATATTGTCTAACATGTATTTTCATCCTCATGTTATTCCATGTTTATTCCCTTACTAGGATTTATATATAACCCCTTTCTTATGTATGTCCTCAGGTTATCCCATGCAATGTTAAGTATGAAGGAATGTTGTGGTCATGTAAAGGAAGTTTTCAATAATGATGTTGTATTTCATGTTTTATGTTTTTATGTAATATTCCTAATTTCCCAAGACACTATACTTATTAATATTTCGGGCTGTATTAATTGTAATTTTATGTCATTAAATCATTTATGAATGTAATAAAAGAACAAGGTTGTTATAGTTGGTATCAAAGGAAAGTTTAGTTATTTTTTGGGATGAGTATTAGAAAAATCTAGTGAAATCCTTAAGTATAAGACTAATTTTAAGAAATGAATCCCTAAATTTTGGTGAGTATATAGTAAGTGGTTTATTAATAAAATACATACTAGTCTATATACGAACAAGTAGAGGTGGATCTGGAACAATTGTATCTAGGGGTTAAACCCAAAAACACCACTTTGAGCTAGACCCAAATGGGAACTGGTACACGACAATGGGCCTCACTGCACTCTTGATTCCAAACTCCCAAGGGATATTATTTGGTAAATTCACAATCTTATTATAAACCATTATTAAGGAAGAAAAATCTCATTAGAATATATTTTATGAAATATATCATTGATAACTTAGATTGAATCCTAGAAATTCATAAGTTAAGGAAATAAATTTAATTAATAAGTTATCCCTTTAATTTCATTGGATTCCCCTTTATGAATTTAATAGTTTAAAATACTTACCCCTAATTTTCCTTTTATTCTAGATAATGGCCTATAATAGGAGGAATCAGGCTAATAAACGATGTGAAGATCAATGTAATGACAACCCTAAAGAGATTCCCAATCTGATAGGAGTGGGAATCAAATAAATTATTACAATACTCTCTCAGTTAACTAAAGTTTTTAATATAAACCCAGACCAAGAGGAGCTTCCAACCCCCCTAAGAAAGAAAAATTCATAATCGAGAGCTTCATGAGACCAATTCCTCGTACTTTCAATAGATCATATGATCCCTCAATCACCGAAGAATGGATAAAATCAATTGAGAAGATATTATATATCCTTCAATTTTATGAACAATAGATGGTTCTCCTGGCTACTTATTGTATGGAGGGTAAAGTTGATCAATGTTGGAAATTGTTCAAAAATATGAAGCCCAAGGAAGAGATCGGGCAATGAGAAGGGAGGATTTCTGGAAAATGTTTTTTGATAAATAATTTCCCCACAACCTTTGTATTAAGATGTAAATATATTTCCTTGAACTCAAGAAAAAGGATGACGAATCTATTGGGAAGTATAAATAAAAACTTCACCAAAATTTCATGATACACCTCTGGTTTTGTTGTTACCCCCAAATCCAAGGTTGAACTCTTCTTTGGTGGGATAAAAACTAGCCTACAGAAATCCCTGGTGATCCGTGACTTTGACAACTTTGAGGAGATTGTCCGATGTGCCCTAAAAGTCGAGATGGAGATCGAAGAATCTGAAGGGTATCACAGGGATAATAAGTGAAAGGTGGAGTTAAATTCTGGAGATCTGATAGAGAGATATAATGATACTAATAAATTTCAAAACCCCACTTCCAAAAGGTGTGGAAAGAATCACCCTGAAAATTTCTTGAAGTGAATGAGGAAATGCTTTCAGTGCGGGAAGAAAGGGCACCTAGCCAGTGATTTATGGCAAGAAAAACCCACTACTGTTATGGAGAAAAGGAATTCGCTGGTAAACCCTCAGCATGTTGTTCATTACCACAACTACAAGGAACCTGGGAATTTATCTAACTAATGCACTAATCCAACAGTTTTCGAAGGAAACTAACAACCTCTAAGGAAGTAAGGGAGATCATTCACCATCACAACTACCAAAGTGAATCCCGACAATGAAGTGGTGACAGGTACACTAGTTTTGCCTTCAAGAATTGTGAATATAATTTTTGATTCTGGTTCTATGCATTATTCTTATATCTTTAATGCTTTTAGAACAATCCAAACACCATAGAAATTTGTGGAAGTAGAGATGTTAGTGAAAACAGAAAATGGAAAAATTATAGTATCCCATTTATATAACTCCTACCCTATCAAAATTTTTTGTTTGAACTTCCCGGTGAACCTCATTATACTTACCTTGGTAAAATTTGATGCAATTATTGGCATGGATCAGATTTCCATATATAGATCCAACCTAAATTTCCATGATAGGGAAATCACTCTCCATATAGTGAATCGACCCCCCGATTCTATACAAGTGAAAGGAAGAGGATGAATCATCTTTAGCACCATCATCCTAAGCATGTATATTAATCCTATATGAGCATGAGTATCTTGATTAGATGATCGAGTCTAAGGAAGGAACCATACTTGAATACATTTCAATTTGTGAGTGATCTCACTAATGTGTTTTCTCGGGGAATTACCTAGCCTTCCTCCAAGAATAGATATTGAATTCTCAATTGATATCATACCTGGGGCATTGATAATATCTAATACTCCATATATAATGGCTATTGGGGAACATGAGGAGATAAATAAAAAACTACATGAGAATCTGGATAAAGGGTTTATACACCAAAGTACTTCACCATGGGGTGAACCCGTCCTCTTTATCAAGAAAAAAGATGTTTCAATACACCATTGGATTGATTATCACGAGATCAAAAAAATCAAAATAAAGAACAAGTATCCTCTTCCATGAATTGATGAATTTTTTAACTTTCTATGTGGAGCATAATAATTCTACAAGGTGGATCTGTGGTCAGGATATTACCAAGTAAAGGTGAAGGAGGATATCCCCAAAACTGATTTTCATACAAGGTATGGGCATTATGAGTTCATAGTGATTCCATTCAGACTCTCTAATGCTCCATAAATATTCATGGACTTAATGAATAGAGTCTTTAGAGATTTACTTGAAAACTTAGTGGTAGTATTTATTGATGATATTCTAATATACTCCAAAAGTAAGAAGAAACATGAGGAGTATTTATGTACTGTGTTTAGGACCATGCAAAAGGGAAAGAATTACACCAAGTATATAAAATGTGATCTCTGGTTGAAGGAAGTCTCTTTCCTGGGGAATACCATCACAAGAAATGAGATATTTGTAGACCCTTAAAAGATTGTGAAAATTTAATGATAGATGAGGTTAATATATCTGACATATATCCATAGTTTCCTTGGATTAGCTGGGTATTATTGTGGATTTGTGAGAAATTTATAACGATTGTCAAACCCTCTAACCAAGATAACTCATAAGGGAGTCAAGTTTTCTTATAATGATGAATGTGAATAGAGATTCAAGGATTTGAAATAGAGGCTTATCACTATGCCCATTCTTACACTACCCACAAGTGGAGATATTTTCATGGTATTCAATGATGCTTCAAAGAAGGTCCTGGGATGTGTGTTGATGAAAAAAGAAAAATTCATTGCCTATGATTCAAGGAATTTGAAAGTCTATGAGAAGAAATATCTAACACATGATCTGGAGTTGGCCGTAGTGATATTTTCTTTGAAAATTTGGCAACATTACCTCTTTGGGGAGAATTTGGAAATATATATAGATCACAAAAGCCTTAAATATATATTTACACAGAAGGAGTTGAATATTTTCCAAAAAAGATAGTTAGATCTGATCAATTACTATGACTAATCAATTCACTACCATCCGAGGAAAGTGAATAAAGGGGAAGACTCTCTAAGTAGAAAGGATACAACAACTCTTTCATTAATGATAATTGAGAAAGATTCAATCTTATTATACTTGAAGAGTGTGGACATGGGAATCATAAATGAAAGAACATCATCAATCATTTCACAAATAATTGCTCGAACATCTCTTCTGGATAGGTTAAAGGATGCTCAAAGAGATGATGTAGGAATTTATAAGAAAGTGGAAACTCTTAGAAAAGGGAAATCCTCAGAGTTTAATGTTAATGATGAAGGTGTTGTAAGATTTGGTTCAAGACTATGTGTACCATAAAATCCTAAATTAAAGAAGGATATGTTGTATGATGAAAATATCCCAAACTTATATATCCATCCTAGAAGCACAAATATGTATCAAGATCTCTGAGAACACTATTGGTGGGACAATATGAAGGAGAAAAATATAGAATATGCATAAATATGTCTTGTGTGACAACAAGTGAAGGAAGAAAAGAAAAAATATAAGGGGATGATGAAACCATTACCCTTACCTACATGGAAATATGAAAACACTACCATTGACGTTGTCACTATGCTTCCTAATACATCTAGGGAAAACAATTCTATCTGGATTATGGTGGATCATCTTAAAAATACCACACACTTCATTGTGATTTTAGAGGATCTCTCATTGGATTAGCTTGTATGGATATACATCAGAGAAGTGGCAAAGAGGCATTTTGTACCACTATTTATTGTATCTAATCATGATCCAACATTCAACTTTAAGTTCTATAAGAGTCTCCAACTTACTCTGAATACTGAGTTAAACATCTGTATAGCCTATCACCCTCAAAATGATGTCTAATCTGAATTGTCTCTCCAGATACTTGAGGACATGTTGAGACAATGATCAATGGACTTCAAAGGAGGATGGGATTAGCATCTTCCTCTTATTGAGTTCTATTACAACAATAACTTCCACTCAAGAATACAAATTTCTCCCTATAAATACATTTATGGGAAGAGGTGCAGAACACGTGCATGCTATGATGAAGTTGGGGAACAAAAACTTCTGGTTATGAAATGGTTGAGGAAATAGTGGAGAAGGTTAAGACCATTCAATAGCACATCAAGTCTGCTCAGAGTCGACCAAAAATCTATGCTTATAATCATCAAAAATACCTAGAGTTTGATGTTGGAGACATAGAATTCCTACGAATATCTATATAGAAGAGAGTAATGAGATTTGGGAAGAAGGGAAAGATTAGTCCAAGGTACATCGGCCCTTTTGAGATCCATGATCACATCAGAGCGGTGGACTACTGACTAGAACTCCCACCTAACCTCTCTCAAGTAAATGATGTATTCCTTATATCCCTCTTGAGACAGTATATACTATAACCCTCTCATGTACTCAAACTAGAGGTGGTACCATTGGAAAATGACCTCTCTTATAGGGAGAATCTAGTGAAGATCTTAGGTCATAGAGACAAAGTTCTAAAGAATAAGACAATGCACCTGGTCAAAGTGTTGTGGAGAAACCACAAGTTTGAAGAAGCAATGTGGGAATCAGAGGAGGTGATGATATAGAGTTACCCTAATCTATTTTAAAGAGTTAAATGAAATTTTAAAGGGTGAAATTTCTTGAGGGGGGAAGATTGTAATGACCCAAACTGTTATAAGTGAAATTTTCCCTTTTGATTTAATTAAATGTTTTATTTTTTTTAAAATGAATATAAAAAACACATGCAATCCCTTTGTTTTATTATATCAAATTGGATTTAAATGACTCTTAAGTATCATTACCATTGATAATATAGTTGTTGATCAGTGATCACATGACTAGTATAAATAGGGTTTTAACAAATCCTTTCAACACAAACAAAGGAGGTGATGGCCTCAACCGATAGGATAGTTACCTATAAATCCCATTTAACAAAGCTTTTAAGATAGATATTATTTCTAGGATTTTCCCTAGACCAAGCCCAAAACATGATCCAACAACTTAATCCTAAGCGAAACCATTTATGAGAGAAGTTCAATCTCATCGAGATCACGACCCAAACCATGTTCACTAAACATCCCCATGAAAGCCCCACCTTCGCACACATTACTCTTAGGGTGTCTGCTGGTGTAATAAATGGATAAGTATCAAGACCATAACATTATGATTATGTACATTATTTTTGTATGTAATAATGAATATACTTTCTTTTTATTACTATTTTTAATAAAAAAATAGTATTTCTGGTTAATATTCAAATTGAATTAAGAAATCCATTTTTATGAATTAATAAATAATATTTTAATAAATATTATTATTAAATTAATTTTATTAAATATAAATGATCGTATAATTCTTATGAGGCCAAATGTAATTTTTATTAAGGTTTAAAAACTGTTTTTTCCAAAACCCATCAATTTTCAATAAATGATAGTTTTTATTTTAAAATTGAAAATTGAAATTTTTAGAAAATTATTTGGATAAAAAAATTTTTCTTTTGAATTATGATGTCAAAATTATGAAAAGGTGAATTTTTCATAAGTTTCTGAGACATTCTTATTTTTGTGTGAAAATCAAATACCATATAAATATATAGTGTGTTTTATGACATCATAATGGCCCAATAGTGATGTAATAAACACTATAAAAGGGATAATTGTCCAAATATATGTTTTAAATTTTAAATAATGTGATTTTATATTTTTTTACTTAATTTATAAATTTTTAGTGAATCCTCCAAAATGTATAATATATTTTTATGATTTTAAGTTCATTTCATTAATAATGTGACCCACCTCCACATAATCAAGGCTAATATTTTAATATCTTCAGACCTTGGAAGTATAAAATATTTTTTCTACTTATATTTTGAAAAAACCATGATAAAAAAACATAGGAAGGTTTGTGGTTTTGAATATTTAATTATATAGATTCCAAAACCTATGTTTGTGAAATATTAAAGAATTTCCCTCTCATTTCCTATATAAACCCACCCATGATCCAACTTCTATTTACTCATAATCCTTGTAGAAAATACATAATCTATCTCAAACTCTCTAAAATCCTCCCAATATTCCCCAATCTAACAAGAATTCCCTCTTCAATCTTTTGAAGTCACACAATCAAGTAAGGGTTTCCTTCTTTTCTTATTTTTATCCAACTTTTCTTATATTGTCACTCCATTTTATTTTCAATTAAAAATTATTGGGTTTGATTTATAACCTCCCCCATAATTTCTTTATTATGTTTTAGTAATTAAATAACCCTTTATCTGTCATTTATCTCTCCCTTGTACACCCGTTACCATGATGAAATTTTGTAAGAGTTATTTCATTCCTCATATTTCTTTATTATGTTATGTTTTATATTTTACAAATTAATTATGTTGGGACATGTAGTTATATGTCCCTATTACTTTCTATTTCATGTATATATTACTAGAGACCATTTTTTCTCTCATACACCCTTTTTATGAATTTTTATGCCACACATTTATGCTGCCAAAATTGCACTGTGATTTTTCATACCAAAATCATCATGTAGTGAACACCATAACCATTACTCTATCAAGTTTATTCACATTTATAAACATATAAATTTTTATTTATAACCTAAATTTATGTATTCCACACTCATTAATTATTGAACTAATTATTATAAATAATGAATCCATGTTTTATTATATACATGGCACACTTAATCATGAGAATGTAATGAAAGTGACAGGTGTGCCCAAAATTATATTGCACTTCAATGCATTGGCTAATGTTTAGTATCATGATACATAATTTTGGGACATGGGTTTACCTAATTCCATTATGGTAATTGTTCCACTATGATGTCTTGTCAGTTTACCCTTGAACTATGATGCAATGTTTTAAGTTATTTACACATTTCCATGTTATGATTATCATGCTATATCATGCCTTTATGTTCATATTTATTTTATGCTCCATTTATATTTATATTTTCTAAAATGTATTGTCTTCCTCATTTAATTCCATTTTTAATCCCTTACTGGGCTTTATATCTCACCCCTTTCTTATGTATGTCCTTAGGTTATCTAATTCAATGTTAAGTATGGACGAATGTTGTGGTCATGTAAAGGAAGTTTTCCATAATGGTGTTGTATTTCATGTTTTAAGTTGTTATGTAATGTTCCTAATTTCCCAATA
This sequence comes from Viscum album, assembly GCA_963277665.1. Taxonomy (NCBI): domain Eukaryota; kingdom Viridiplantae; phylum Streptophyta; class Magnoliopsida; order Santalales; family Viscaceae; genus Viscum; species Viscum album. The sequence continues at coordinate 1,540,857,714 of OY728153.1, read as the reverse complement.
AAATATAGTTCGTAATATTTCGGATTGTATTAAGTGTAATTTTCTTTCATTAAATCGTGTATGAATGTAATAAAAGAGAAGGTTTGTTTATGTTATCTTTAACCTCAAGTTGAACAACTTTGAAATCCCTAATTTTTTTTTTAAAATTTTTCAAGTACATGGAAATCTTATAAAAAACAATATTAATGAAATTTTTCTCACAAACATTACATTATAATTCTTAAAAAAATTCATCGTATCTTTCATTGAAAAGATATATCATTTCATCATTTACTTTGAATAGTTTTTTGAGAGTGTTGCATAAACCAACCATTTTAGCCAATGCCTATTCTTACAACAGTAATTTTTCATCTTGAAGACCCTTGATACCTCCAACTGTTAAATTTATAACTTATTTGGGAACCCTTTTAACATATTCTTTGAGTTTGGAATAAATATCACTAAGTGATACATTATCAACAGGACTTAAATAATATTCACTAAGTGAATCATAATAAAAATGAATTATAATAACTTATTCCACTCTAATTACCTTAGGTTAGTGATTTATTTACATTTACAGTAATATTATTTTTTATCTTCAATGCAGGTATTTTCTTCTTGTTCTAATGATTCTTTTCCGAAATATCTATATTTTTATCTTTATGAATAATTTCACTTTTCTCAATCCAATGCAGATAAATCATTTCCAAAAGTATTCAATTCATAAAATATTGATTGTATCTTCATAAGGAACCCTTTATGTGATTCCACATGTAGATACCTAGGTCAGATTGACCACTAAGAAGGGGTGGGGGGGTGGGGTGGGGGGTTGAATTAGTGGTTTAATTTTTAGGAATTTTTTTAATTAAACCTATTGAACTTGTTAAGGTTATCTATCCACTCTGTGACATCTCACAGTCTCACCTCACATTAAAAAATAATAATAGCGGGAATAATAGACTATACTTACAAGGTTTGGTAAAAATACATACTCCTTGCCTTATTGGTTAGACCCCCAAATAGGTATTCTTCATGATAATCTTCTCAAAAAACAGAATTTTTTAAATAAAAATGGTTATACAACCAAATAGTTGATCCTACAATAATAATAGTTCTATGCCCCAAAAAATAACACTTCTTCCAAGGTTGTTTAGACACCACAATCGTTTTTCTCCTTATCTTATTATTTAGAAAGACACCCCATCCTCAAGTCTCTTAAATAATTGGTTAGATGCCCTAATCACAATCTCCTTCTTCTCAGTGTTTTTTACCTAGTAGTAGAGAGTCTTTTTCCTTCTTTATATTGATCTTCTTCTATGATCCTGTGTGATTAGTCGTGCTCCTATACACCCTCAAAATCTTAAAAAACTTCTTGTAATAATCCTATTAGTCTTAAAAAATACTTCACACCAGATCTTGTATGATACATTTCTTCTCATCCTACAAAATGATCAAATCTAAATGTCTTCTCTTGGAATTATATTCTAGATTCACTCCCAGACACTTATGATATTCAGTGAGTGATCAGATCTTCCTCAAGTAAGAATTTATCATTCTTATGATGAATTTATAACCTCAATAAAATGTAGGCAGTTGAGGCACACATTTATTTAGTATTATTTTATACAAGAACAATCTTACAAAATATCATAATTATTCATCATTTAATTCTAAACCTAATTCATGTATGCATGCAATAATTCATAGTGCATGAAATCTACACATAGAATTTTTATTATCATTTTTATGTGCACGATTAATTTTATTCAATTATTTAATTTCAAAATATCACAAGAACCCTTAAATATTATTTGTATCTTTTCCATCCAAATTATTTAATTTTTTCAATAATGAAACATTGGTTGCATGGTATTCATATATTTCATGCAACACCTATCTCATTAATTCTTCATGTAAGTGATGAGAAAAATATGGGTTATGTGATATATATTCTTCAAGTTAACTTCCTCCATGTTATAGGTATGTAATATCAGAGTTCCTTTTTATGATAGGATTATGTGACATCTCACTCTCCTTCTTCCTTGAATGAAATAGAATGCTTCACATATATAATGCATGTAGTGACTTAATCCTATTCACATAAGAATATAATTAATGTACTCTCTCAACTCTATGTGACTTGGGTATCCCATAGGTTCTTCTTTCTCCTTCACATAAATATGTTTTTGGTATCTCATTCTTTTCATAACCTAAGAGGTTTTTGGGTTGATTTTTATTCACATGATCAAAGAATGATGGATCACTTCTCATTCACATGACTAGGGTAGCCTACAATTTTCTTCTCCTTCAAATGAAGGGATCACACATATAAATTCTCCTTTTCATGAAAAGATCATGTGGTTTCTCTATTCTAAGAAAATTAAGAGACTCTTTCTAAAGTTTTCAATCAAAGACTCACCCAAACCCTCATACTTTTATCATTTTTTATTGACAATTATTATCCAACTCTTCTCTATATTACATGTTGAGTTAAGGATTATTAAATTCCTAGAGATATCAGCATATCTCAGACTTACATGTCTCTAAAAATCATGAAATATTGTCTTGTATTCTTTATGTGATGCCGAGTTAGACACATGAGTTTCTAATTATGAATAGTTCATAGGATGGAGGCTATCCATAAAAAAACCTTCATTGATATGTTCCTCTTCACGTGATTTCATAATGACTGTCACCATGGCTTCACTTGATTAATTATTTCTATAAAACAATTTTTTACTACTAAATACACTCTTTGAATCATCACATGCATGAAATGCATCAATTACATACATATACTTGGCTCGATCGAGCATGTGGGTTGATAGCCTAATGTATTGAGCTCATGAAAAGTAAACCCTTCATAGTATAAAGGCTAAATATAATGACTATAACTTGGGATAGATCCAATGATTTATAGATATTTCATCAGATGACCAATGTAATGTTAATATATTTTTACGTATAGGAACAATAACCTTTTAATCCCCCATTCCACATCACACATTTTCTCGGTCAAGATATCCATAAAAAGAATCTTGGGTTCCTCCACTATTCATTCCAACACTAGGGTCAACACTTGGGCACACCATCACATCCTATATGGGGCGATCACACCTTATTTACCTTGTTCACCATCTATGGGATCCTCATAGGTGCTATGAATCCACTATGCTCATGTGTTCTCTTTTCTTATGATATGCATCCCAAAACACATAATTTCCACCTGTGGATATCTATGATGACCTACCTCCCACGTGGTTGACCCTTGGTCCAATATGTGGTTGAGGTGGGTCCTTTTTTGGCCATGTTTTGACATATTTATTGATATAAGACCACTCAAAAAATACCTATATTAATTATAATTATAGAATATAATATCAATCCTTTCTCAAATTAAGACTCTAAAAAATAAAATTCACTATAAAACTAATGCAGTGTATGGACTCCAATAAAACTCCTCATGTATTAAAAAAATATTTAATTACATTAAAAATTTCTTCTCCAACTAAAATCTTCTTCATTTTTATACACAATGTTCAAACTTCAATCAAAATTAGCACATATATTTGGCATTGAAGAACACTCCAAAAATTTCAGAATTAATATGGTGAATAGTACTTATCTATGATTATTCAATTCACTTATTCTTATAATCTATAATAAATATTGAAACTTTATTGAAAAAATAAAATTATTTTCCATTGGGTTCAACAATATTTTAGAATTATTGGAGTTAACATGCTTCACTTCTTGATGGATGTAGTGGAAGATAAATGATACTTGGCATGCTTGCTTAAGGAATTAGAGGGAAGTGATTCACATGATGCAGGTGCAAGATCAATTGAATGGGATGTGGTTTTCTTATATGTTTGGTCTGATTTTAATGGATTTGGAATTGGTCTAGCACTTGGTCAGGATGTCAGTGCATTTATTTGAGTGTCTTTGTGTGCTATTTTCACTAGGGGTGCAGGCCTAGAGTTGATCTGTAGGCTTGAGTGTTGTAATGGAGAGTGTCAATTTAGATTCCTCATATGAGATTAGATAATGATATTCTTGAAGTTCTATTTGGAAATGTGAATATCTACTGGTGAGTATATGTAACATGGTGGACTTCTTGAACATGATTGGAGTAGTCTTAAATGGTTTTTGAGTAATTGGATGTACATACTTATTTCATTTAGAAATTTTATTAAGAACCTTTCATGAATCTATGTTCATCTTCAAAATCATAGAATTGAGAGATATCGAGGCCGACTCCATTAATGGATTTTCATAGGGTAAAAACTAGATCAACGAGTGAATAAATCATCAAACTTGGATCAATATAAAATTTTTCTTTGATATGAATCAATGATTTTTTGGGTGTTTTATATTTGTGCATGATGGTCTGGATGATCAAACTCAGCCAGGAGAGGTTCCTGGTGATGCTAGCTGAGATAATAATTTTCCATGGATGTATTAGCATAGGTGGTGGAGCCTGAGTGCTTTAATCTTTTGGCTGCTACTCTATATGGGGAGAGATAAGGATCAATCTACTAAGGTTCAATGTCTGATATAATGTTGAATTATTTTACAAGAAATAGATAGAATATGGTGAGAATTAGTGGTACATTGAATCTTTACCATTGAATAGTTTATTTGAAATCTTTGAGGCATATCATCAAACATATTTCATGTGACAAACTTCAACCTTATATCCAAATAATGGGGAAGGAATGATTCCTCCTCAATTTGTTCCTTCACCTGGAACAAACATAGAGAAAACATCTATTCATATCAATCATAGATTCAACCTTTATCGGTTCTTTAATTGTATCCCAATGAAGGTTAACATAAGAAGTTCTAGATCTATGATAGGAGGTTTGAATATAGTGATGGGGTTGAGAGAAGATGTTGGTGCACCATGGATGGGATGGATAATCATGCAGTTTGTTGGGGTTGAGTAGTTGACCATGGGGTGGAATGACTACTTGAGTTATAATGCAGTGGTGTAGTGTCTACTAAAGCTATTTTGGGATGTGAAGTGCATTCATGTTGATAGTTTCTAGGTGTGGTGGTTAACCATGGTAGAGGAGGTGTGGTAAAACAAGCTATAGTTGGTTAGGAGGTCATACTATCATAGGTCATTAAGGAAGGATAATCCCAATTCCATTATTTTAGTTAGTTGTTGGAGGGTGCAACAACTTCTTCATTTGTGGAAGGTTCAAGTGGTAGATTTATAGTGGGGGTATGGTTAATTTAGGCTGAATATTTGTTTATGGTTTCATAGTTAGTGTATTAGTAATGCATGGTCAACTGAATAGCTTACAGTTGATTGAGAGGAGGTGCACCGTTACTTGCTTGGGAGGGAAAGGCGTGGTAGGTGGAGCTACCATGAAACAACTAGAGTGTGAAAAAGGTGGTTCATCATGTGGTCAATTTGTGGGATTCTTGTGATTGATTGGCTATGGTAAGTTGAGTGATTTTCCTCCTTTGTGTGGCCATTTGAGGACTTTATCATAATTTCACCACTTTTCATTGCTGTCTTTAAACAACCTTCATTTTTCATCAGAAATTAAATTAGACAGTAAGTAATTGTAATGAAAATTAAAATTATATATAAATATTAAAATATATTTTAACGAAATTACTAATTTGAAATTAAATTTGTATGATTAAATGTGAAATTATATTTCATGTTTCCTAAAGAGTCTAAGAACGATTTTTATCTAAAATTTTGGGAAAAAAGAAGTATTTACAATTTACATACAAATTCGATGAAGTAATAAAAACACCAAAATTTCATAAAGTTAAATAAAAATAAGGGAATGATATCAATTAACATTTCATTTTTTTGAATAAATGATGTTCTACCACTCCCCATACATTGATTATTTTACTTAGAGTATTTTCTTAGAAATGAACTTCTATTTTGAATAAGGAAGCACTCCCAAATCATATTTTTATAATATTGATAAAAAATAAAATAAAATTTCAATTTTCCATTAACAATCATCTGATAAATCTTGAATATCAACCACAACACTAAATAAACTAATGTCTCAACACATATTTTCAGAGAATAAGTTTAATGTAGAGAAAAATAAAATTTAAAATAAAAAAAAGATTATTCTTTTCTCTCACCCTCACAAATGGAATTAACTATTTCTGCCTATGTTAGAATGATATAGAGCACCATAATTTAAATAAGTAGAGAGTTATTCAGGGAGATATTCAAGGACCTCCAATAGGACATGAAGCCATAAATTCTAATACCCTTGGTCCAAGATCTTACTGTGATCAAGAATATTTCCAAGAGTTACAAAAAATTAAATGGAGTAACATAAAGAGATCATCCCTTCAGCATTTGAAGAGGAGATTCAGGAGGTTGGGTCTAAACTTAATGATCACCCACAACCCAACATGATGAATTTACCAGAGGTTTTGGAATATGGACCGGGGCTTCCAACACCCAATATGGGTTTAGATGAGGTCTTTTAGGGAGGAATATTAGTCTTGAATAAATATTGGGACAAATATACATAGTAAGAAACCTTAAGTGAGCACCATTAGTTTGACATATAGGCCTCAATATATGTTTGGAATGCCATATATGACATAGATTGTAGCACGTTGGAGATGTTTGGATTTGAGGATAGGATTGATGATTCATTTATTGACTCCACAAGTGAGTTTATAATGGCATTGAATTTGGGAAGAGATCATCCACTTGATAATTTGGTGGGAGATAACTCTAATTTTGAATATTTTTATTTTAATCTTGTGGAAAATGAGATCTCTAAAGATACTTCATGCCATAATATTCCATAGCCAGTTCAAGAAATGCTTACTATGATTGAAAGAGATATAACTACACTATATCTAGTGTATTTGGAGGAAATATCGACGATTTTTATTCCTGAGAAACCCATTTACCAGTTCCCAATATCCTTGTTCATGGGGAAAGAGATAGAGGCAAACCTCTAAGAGAGAGATATCTTGAATTTGGATTCATTTTGTTCTAATTTAGAAAAATCTAAAATGAACGTAATATCGTTTTGTTTCTATACCATTGATATAGCTAGTATATTGGAGGATCAAGAAGAGTTTGAAATCGATTTGGAAGATGTTGCTATAGAAGAGATCTCAATAATACTGCCCAATGAGATAGGAGAGGATGAAGTGGACAACATGATTCTATAAGATAGAGCTGATATACATGAAGAATCATATTTTATCTTTCTAGTCCCACATTGAAACATGTTCTATAACTCTAAGGGGATTGACACCCATGTTTAGTGAAATAACTTCGTGTGGTAGGTCATGAGTGTCCATGGGGATGGATAGTTAGTGAGTGTTTGGTTTGGTAACCATAGTTGAAGCTTGTTATAGCTTGAGATCCCTTCATACAGTGGGTTATTGAGGCACATTGTTGGTCGAGTGATCATGCCTCCTTCTTGTGGTAGTATAAGGGGTATGTGATTAGTTGTAGACTAAAAAAACAACTTTTGGACTTTGCTTAATTTCCACACACAATCACTCTTGGAATGATTAGTAGGTCAAATTCATGAATGGAGTCATGATCAATTACTTTTTAATTATTTTTCTTATCCTTTTCCATCATATAGTGGGTATAGATTTTGAGACCAGGGATTTGTCCAAATTTGAATAAAAATGAAATAAACACTAAAAATATATATTTAAGTAATTTATCTAAATAATTAAAAAATTTCAAAAAAATTAAATTATGAGTTTCAATTAATTAAAAATTAATAAACTAATTAAAAATGAAAATTTGACTCATTTAAATATCTAATTCCATATTCTAAAAAACGTATAAAAAATCTATAAATTACATAACATTTAGATTAATTATGGGTTAATTTGTAATGAATATCAATTTAAAAATAAGAAAATTTTATTTCAAATAACTCCCCCACACTTTAACTACCAAACTCCCATAAAATTCATCATCTATTAGACATAAAAAACATGTGAATAACTGAATCAAAATAGAACATTTGTAGTAGATTACCAAAGAATAATTTCAATTATTACATGAAATTTAAACCATATTTATTTAAGTATTTATATATTTTCACAACTCAAATAGTATTTTTAAATTTATGTTTCATTATGAAATTAAATCAAGGAACGAGAAAAGTCATACTCAAAAACAATTTCAAACAATCATGTGAGGTGAGAGAGATAAGTTTTCCATTATTTCCACTAAAAATTTTGTAACACCCCAAGATTTTATGAAAAGTATTCTTTTTAATTTCATTAATGTCTTGTGTTGTATGCTACACCAAAGGAATCTTGCAAAAACACACATCCCTGACTTTCCTTGCATTACACGCAATCACGACCTTCCTCGATAGCATGTGTAGTATGCAATACCGAGTTTCACTAAACGAGATATTATTATAATATTATTATGAACTAGCCGTTATGAATAGTAATACCCAATTTTTGAAATTTAATAAATTTTACCTATCAAAATGGACTTCATTTTTGGATTTATAATATCGAAATTAGATTAGGGTAAAATTTTGGTACTTTTCGGATAACTTTCATATTCTGATGAATAGTGAAAATTACTAAATTTTAATTAAAAACAACTTTTTAATAGAAATAATTAATAGTGATAAATTTTTAATTTTAGTGGTTTTAAAGTATATTTAGAATATATTTTTACAATTTAATACAATGTTGTTCATTAGATGTAATTTCACATTTAAACCAGACATAAACAAGTGTCAATCTTTTGATAGTTATTATCTCTTAAAAACACGCTATTTGTTTTAACGACAGGAATTAATTTTTAAATTAATTAATGTAACTGATATGTTTTGAATTTGGTAAAATAGAAATCATTTTTGAATTCATAATATCAAATATAGCTTAGGCCTAATTTTTGGTATTTTTCTAGAAACTTTTATTTTTTGATGAATAGTAAAACTGCTAAGTGGTAGTTAAAAAAACTGAATTTTTCATAAAACTTAATTTTACCGCTTATGTGAGTGAAATTTCAAAAATCCGAGTGACACGGTTAATATCAAGGACTAAAATGTGGTTCAATGAGATGAAAATAATTTTTGGTGAATAATAACTTTTTACTTTTTTTTACCACAGTTAAAAGTTAATAGGGTAATTAAGGGTAAAAGTGTTATTATTATTACCCTAACACATGTCCTAATTCTATTGGATAAGTGTAATTCGAACAAAAACAACATTAGGAATATAATATGACCATTTAGGCCCACTTGGATTAGATTATGACATTTATTATTTAAAGAAGGGTTAAAATAGTTAAAATCAAAGTTTAATAACTAAATCATTTTTAATATAGGGTTATACATAAGATAAATTCAACTGTAAATATTCATTAGAAATATAAATATATTTCCTACATAATGGTGTTTTATTTGTAATTTTTAGACTTAAAATAATTTAATACAATGATGATGCAGTAATTATCTTAATAATGAAATATTGACATAATTGATGTTATAAATACCCAAATAAATTTAATTTGAGACTTTTTATGAATTAAAATAATTTTATATGTTAACATGACATGTTAGTATTGATTTAATTAATTTTTTTCGAACTAATCATTCTGTTATGATTTTCACAAAAATCAATTACCAAATAGTGTCACAATTGACATAAAATAGTTTTTAAAAAAAATATTATATTATTAATTGTTATTATATTCCTAAAAATCTAAGGTTCTGAAAAGATACTTATATAATGATAGGTGTATCATTAATGGACCACTTGGGGGTCTCTTGTATGTATATGGTAAGTTTATTAAGTATATAATATAAAAATACAAAGTGACATGGTAAATGTCAATCTAATTAACTAAGAGTTAAAACTCAAAGATAAGGTTAATATAATGACCTAAACTTGTCTAAATTCTATTGGATGAGATTTTTTATACCCATACCCACCTTATCTTAGAAATATATCAATTTGGAGCTATTAAAAACCGAATTTATCTTTATAATAAAATAATATTTGTTGTTATTCCAAAGGTGCCCCTCTCCTCCCTTATAAAAGGGAACCTCCTCCCTCTCTTCCTCACACCACTTTGAGCCTTCAAGCTCGGCCAAACGCAGAAAAATTCTCTTCTCCACTTCCCTAGAAACATCCTAGAGGTCCTGGTCTTCTTCAAAGACCAATTTTCGTTCCCTAAGAGGAGGTCTCAAAGAGGCGCTTCAAAGAAGAGGTAATGTCCGTTACCGATTCTTTCAACTTTATTTCTTCTTCCACTTCTTATTATTTAGTTGTTTCATTATGAAGTAATAACATCAGTATAACTCATATACTGATATGTTATTATATGTATGAAACAACCCTATTTCACCATATATCCATCCTACGGAAAATGAAATCACCGCGCGTGTGTACGTACGGAATACCGTCTCCACGCTGTGGTGTAATCTATTTTCCACCACCACCTTACTAGGATGGATATAATGGTGTAAATAATAACTTTATATGATTATTGTAAAGTGATATTGATTCTGTAATAGTATACATACACTCCAATTAAATTCCACAATCATGGGAACGATATCATCACTCGTGCGTACGTACGGAATACCGTCTCCACGACGTGATGAGATTCAATCTCAATGATTAACCATTCATAACCGATTATAAAGTATATATAATAAGTAATCATAAAATATATTCCATAATAATGATACTGGATTAAAGTATATATATATTTATGTCATCCAATTAATTCCATTCAATTCAATGAGGAAACAAAAACAACGTTTATGCGTACGTACGACCTACCGTCTCCATGAACAGTGCATTTCTTTCCATTTATCGATCTATTATATATATGTATATTCTGAATATATATTATATATAAATCATGTTTTATATTCTATAATTAAGTAATCATGATCTAAGTAATCATATGAATAATTACAAGTCAAAACACGGACGACAAATGAAACGATTTTACCCAAAACGCTTTTTAACATGGAATTTACAAAAGAACGGGTAATATAAAGCCATAAGTGAACCATATATGATATCATAACAATGAATATGATTCTGTAATAAGTCAGTGACATTATTTAAATCATTATAAAGGAGGTTCGGATACGTATGAATCATATCGGATCTAAGGTAAGGGAAAATATAACAATCTCATTTTATCCGAGATTGTTTATACTTTGGTATTTACTGGGGTGTATTTTATCATCCACATCCATTTTTCCTCAATATGTAGTATTGTTTTCATCCACCTAAAATTGTTTAAATCCAATTTTACCCTTCGGTGAGTTTTTAGTAAAAGATATGAAAGGAATATTTTGTCGTTTTTCGTACGAGGAAATTTTTGACTTTTCTGACAAAAGTACGAGAAGAATGTTTTTTTAACTTATACAGAATGAATAGATTTTTAAAACATTATTTCCAAGAAGCTTCCTTTACATGTTTTCAAGTTTATTTTTAATCAACTTCTTTTAGTTTAAAATTGTATGACATGTTAAGAAAGGAAATTTTTTTTGAAGTATACATAATATTTTACTCAAGAATGGAGTTCAAGTGTTTTATCAAAATTATTTTCCATCTAAGATAATATAGGGATCTTTTATATCCCTATTATTACATTGATTTGATTATGTTGCGAGGGAATTATTTTTATGAATTTCTTTATCTTATATGAATTGTTTTATGATGTCATGTTGTTTAAGAATCCCATTTTTATTACATGGGTTATGTAATGATGTATGATTTATGATTTTGTGGCACACATAAGAATGGTATCATTATGAGATGGGTGTGACCTATATCTCACTCCTGGGTAAAGATTTATATCTGATGAGATAGAGATGGCTGAAATGGTAAGTTAATCCGGTTCAGTATTACAGGACTAGAATGAGGAGTGAACTCAATTCAGAAAGGGACTTTGTCCACTAAGATGGTCTTGGAAGCAATGACTTGGCTACTATGGAAATCATTACATGTGCTTAATGGATTCCACAATTTCATGTTTTATTCCCATGCTATGTTATCATGATTTATGTTCCATTATGATCTATGCCTTATGTACTTCCATGTTTTAAGTTGTTGCTCAAGATTTTGATGTTTAAACATTATGTTCATGTTTTCAAGTTCAAATGTATATGGTTTGTTTTATTTTATCCATGCTTACCCTTACTGAGAATTTGAGCTCACCCTTTTTATGTTTTATTTTCCCCTAGGATTAAAAGAAAGGTTTTAGTTAAGGAAACAAAAAGTGGAATATCTTTATGGGAGATGTTGAAGATCTTTCACCACAATTAGAAGATTATGTTCCAAGTTTCCAAAGACACTAAACTATTAAATTCCTTGTGTGTCTATTTTTGTTATATATTATATATTACGCAAAAGTAATGTAATATCTATGTACGTCATTTTTTGGGTCTTTACAGTTGGTATCAGAGGAAAGGTTTAGTTAACCTTTGGAAACTAGGATGAAAAAACTTTAGTGAGATCCCTAGAGATATTTCTAAGGTATGTCTAGGGATGTCCATAAGGTTAAGTATACGTATAGGTTATAGTCTTGGAATTACGCTGACAATCTTAGAATTTAACCTAAGATGTTAGATATTGAGGGTACTCCCCCTTTACTATGTTGTTTTCCCTAGCATTATTTTTACCTCTCACACTATCCTTTTTGGGTTTTAGACGATGGCTGGAACCCAAAGGAACTGTATTGATCAATGCAATGGACAATGCAATGATTTACCTCCTGAACAAACAAATGTAATGGGAGATGGAGTGCAAAATCTTCTTGCTATTCTTACACAAGATATGAATCATTCTGGACTTCCAAATGAGTAGAGAAGGGAACAATATTCTATTGAGTCCTTCATGAGTCAACGTCCACCTTATTTCAGTGGGTCTTCTGATCCACTTGTTGCTGAAAAATGGATCAGTACCACTGAAAAGATATTTTCAGTTCTTCAATGTTCTGAACATGATAATGTCATCTTAGTAGTATATAGTTTGGAAGGTGAAGTTGATCAATGGTGTAATATTATCAAGAATACGAGGCCAAGAGATGAAATTGAGTCCATGGAATGGGATGAGTTCAAGAACTTATTTCTCAATAAGTACTTCCCTCGTATTCTTCGAACAAAGATAGAGAAAGAGTTTCTTGAACTAAAGAAAAAGGATGATGAATCTGTTGGTGTATACGAAGCGAATTTTACAAGGCTTGCAAGGTATGCATCTGGCTTTATCATCCAACCTGAAAGTAAAGTTGATCGATTCTTCAGTGTCTTGAAACCAAATATTCAAAGGGAATTAGCTATAAGAGACTTCAATAGCTATGAAGAAATTGTGCGTTTTGCTATCAAGGTAGAAATGGAAGTTGGTGTTACTTATCCATCTCATAGTTTTGACAAGAAACTAAAGATGGAGTTCAAGGAGAAATCTCAGAATAATGGTGAAAAGAAGATGAATGTTTCCTTATGATCAAAGTGTGGAAAGAAGCATGGTGGAGATTGTCTTAAAGGGACTAGAAAATGTTTTATGTGTGGAAAAGAAGGTCATCGAGAAGCTGAGTGTCGAAGTAATGGAAAAAGGGTTTCTAATGATGTGAATAAAGAAAAGACTGCAGAGAACGCACCACCAACACTTCAATGCTTCAAGTGCTAGGAAATGGGCATTATGCTAATAAATGCCCTAATCCAAGGGTTAGTGATGATCGAAATGAGCAACCACTTAAGGAAAAGGACAAAGGGAAGTCACATGCGATCACTATTGGAGATGTTGAATATGAAAATTATGTGGTGGAATGATTAAGTGTTCATGTAATGGGATTCCAAAATAATGTTGTATATAGTATCGTGGAATATTGGAATATTTCTATATTGGTCTATTGTGGTTTTCAATAATTTTATGGTACCGGTAACCATGGAAAGTGATTGAGATATTTTTGGAAAAAAGATGATATGCGCATAATGAAGTGATAAGGAGAAAATGAAATCTTTGACAGTATTCATGAGCTCATGAATGATATAAGGAAATAGTTATATCATGGTTTGAGGTTTTGGTATGTGAAAAGAGTTAAATTTTGACAGCACTCATGTTTTCACTAAGATTCAATGGGTATTCATTTTTCAAGAGAATACATGATTAAGGCCTTCGAATGTTTGGAATGTGACCAAAAATACATATCTTATGATATATGGGGATCAACAATGGTATTATCATGCTTGTTATATGAAATCCTTGGTAATCGTTTTCACTATAATATGAGAGTGGAATGCAGTATTATGGATAATCCTAAAGATTGGAATAGATTATGTTGGACATAAGTTATTATTGTTTAAGGATAGAAGTTTTTTTGATAGTATTGATGGGATGTTATAGAAATATAGTTTTAGAAAAAGGAAAACCTGCAGGATGGGCAACAAACCATCACGTCGGACAAGGCTGTGGGAATGGAACCCACAACCGAAGTGCGACTGGCATTTATCGCCTACCACTGGCCTACAGGAAGTCCCTGTTTAGTAGAAACTAGTTTTATTAAGCAGTATGATATATGAAGTATAAGTCCATTTTAGGAACCATATATGATTAATCTCACTATAGATGGACTTATGTATTTTTTGATAACTTTTTTAACCTTTTGTTTGAGACAGATGGAATGACCCATCATTTTATCACATGATCTGCTAACACATCACGAATGAAAAATTCAACTTCATTTGTTTAAGAGATGAATTGGAAATTGTCCAAAGAATGACCAACGGTGAGACTGTACCAAAATCACGAAAGTATTTCTTCTAATTCCAATTTCATCAACTTTAGGGAAATGACATTGAAAACCAAAAATGTTGTCCTAGTGCTCTTATATCCGATGAATCAGATGGTACCTTAGATCGTCACAAATTTATTGCTTTGTGGTTGTTGGATTTTTCATAGCCATGTTCTCTACCACTCTCCATCATAACTTGATGGTTATATTTTTCTACCCTATCCATATATTCACTCATGTTCTCCTACGTGGAAACCCAGTGATGAGTTAATTTGGGTAACTGTTATGTTTCATACTATAGTTTTTAAAGCCAAGTTTTGGTATTCCTTTTTACGATGTGGGTTTTTATTAAAGAAAATTGTTTGTAGTAAACCATTTATAACCCCGACGAATTTCGAGGGCGAAATTCATTTTAAGGGGGGGTATAATGTAACACCCCGATATTTTATGAAAAGTATTCTTTTTAATTTCATTAATGTCTTGTGTTGTACGCTACACCAAAGGGAGCTTGAACAAACACGTATCCATGACTCTCCTTTCATTACACGCAATCACGACCTTCCTCGATAGCGTGTGTAGTACGCAATACTAAGTTTCACTAAATGAGATATTATTATAATATTAATATGAACTAGCCGTTATGAATAGTAATACCCACTTTTTGAAATTTTATAAATTTTATCTTTCAAAATGGACTTCATTTTTGGATTTAGAATATCGAAATTAGCTTAGGGTGAAATTTTGGTACTTTTCGGATAACTTTCATATTCTGATGAATAGTCAAAATTACTAAATTTTAATGAAAAACAGCTTTTTTAATTGAAATAATTAATAGTGATAAATTATTAATTTGAGTGGTTTTAAAGTATATTTAGAATTTATTTTTACAATTTAATACAATTTTGTTCATTGGATGTAATTTCAAATTTAAACCAGACATAAACAAGTGTCAATCTTTTGATAGTTATTATCTCTTAAAAACACGCTATTTGTTTTGACGACGGGAATTAATTTTTAAATTAGTTAATGTAACTGATATGTTTTGAATTTGGTAAAATAGACATCATTTTTGAATTCATAATATCAAATACAGCTTAGGCCTAATTTTTGGTATTTTTCTGGAAACTTTCATTTTTTGATGAATAGTGAAACCACTAAGAGGTAGTTAAAAAAAACTGAATTTTTCATAAAAATTAATCTTACCACTTCTGTGAGTGGAATTTCGAAAATCCGAGAGACACGGTTAATATCAAGGACTAAAATGTGGTTCAATGAGATGAAAATAATTTTTGGTGAATAGTAACTTTTTACTTTTTTTTACCACGGTTAAAAGTAAATAGGGTAATTAAGGGTAAAATTGTTATTATTATTACCCTAAAACATGTCCTAATTCTATTGGATAAGTGTAATTCGACCAAAAACAACCTTAGGAATAAAATATGACCATTTATGCCCACTTGGATTAGATTAGGACATTTATTATTTAAAGAAGGGTTAAAATAGTTAAAATCAAAGTTTAATAACTAAATCATTTTTAATATAGGGTTATACATAAGATAAATTCGACAATAAATATTCATTAGAAAGATAAAAATATTTACTACATAATGGTATTTTATTTGTAAATTTTAGACTTAAAATAATTTAATACAATGATGATGCATCAATTATCTTAATAATGAAATATTGACATAATTGATGTTATAAATACCCAAATAAATGTAATTTGAGAATTTTTATGAATTAAAATACTTTTCTATGTTAATATGACATGTTAGTATTTATTTAATTAATTTTTTTCGAACAAATCATTCTGTTATGATTTTCACAAAAATCAATTAACCAATAGTGTCAAAATTGACATAAAATAGTTTTTAAAACAAATATTATATTATTAATTGTTATTATATTCCTAAAAATCTAAGGTTAGGCCAAGATACTTATATCATGATAGGTGTATCATTAATGGAACACTTGGAGGTCACTTGGATGTATATAGTAACTTTAATAACTATATAATATAAAAATATAAAGTGACATGGTAAATGTCAATCTAATTAACTAAGAGTTAAAACTCAAAGATAAGGTTAATATAATGACCTAAACTTGTCTAAATTCTATTGGATGAGAGGATTTCGACCCATCCCCATTTTATCTTAAAAATATATCAATTTGGAGCTATTAAAAACCGAATTTTTCTTTATAATAAAATAATATTTTTTGTTATTCCAAAGGTGCCCCTCTCCACCCTTATAAAAGGGAACATCCTCCCTCTCTTCCTCACACCAAATTGAGCCTTCACTCTCAGCAAACCCCTTTCAAATTCTCTTCTCCACTTCCATAGAAACATCCTAGAGGTCCTGGTCTTCTTCAAAGACCAATTTTCGTGCCCTAAGAGGAGGTCTCAAAGAGGCGCTTCAAAGAAGAGGTAATGTCCGTTACCGATTCTTTCAACTTTATTTCTTCTTCCACTTCTTATTCTTTAGTTGTTTCATTATTAAGTAATAACATCAGTATAAATCATATATTTATATGTTATTATATGTATGAAACAACCCTATTTCACCATCTATCCATCCTACGGAAAATGAAATCACCGCGCGTGCGTACGTACGGAATACCGTATCCACGCCGTGGTGTAATCTATTTTCCACCACCACCTTACTTGGATGGGTATAATGGTGTAAATAATAACTATATATGATTATTGTAAAGTGATATTGATTCTGTAATAGTATACATACACTCCAATAAAATTCCACAATCATGGGAACGATATCATCGCTCGTGTGTACGTACAGAATACCGTCTCCACGACGTGATGAGATTCATTCTCAATGATTAACCATTCATAAATGATTATAAAGTATATATAATAAGTAATCATGAAATCTATAAAATAATAATGATACTTGATTTATGTATATATATATGTATGTCATCCAATTAATTCCATTCAATTCAATGAGGAAACGAAAACAACGTTCATGCGTACGTACGGCCTACCGTCTCCATGAACAGTGTATTTCTTTCCATTTATTGATCTATTATATATATGTATATTATGAATATATATTATATATAAATCATGTTTTATATTATATAATTAAGTAATCATAATCTAAGTAATCATATGAATAATTACAAGTCAAAACACGGACGACAAATGAAACGATTTTACCCAAAACGCTCTTTAACATGGAATTTACAAAATAACGGGTAATATAAAGACATAAGTGAACCATATATGATATTATAACAATGAATATGATTCTGTAATAAGTCAATGACATTATTTAAATCATTATACATGAGGTTCAGATACGTACGAAGCATATCGGACCTAAGGTAAGGGAAAATATCACAATCCCATTTTATCCGAGAATGTTTATACTTTGGTATTTACTGGGGTGTATTTTATCATCCAAATCCATGTTTCCTCAATATGTAATATTTTTTCCATCCACCTACAATTTTTTAAATCCAATTTTACCCTTCGGTGAGTTTTTAGTAAAAGATATGAAAGGAATCTTTTGTCGTTTTTCATACGAGGTACTTTTTGACTTTTCCGACAAAAGTACGAGAAGAATGTTTTTTTAACTTATACGACATGAATGGATTTTTAAAACATTATTTCCAGGAAGCTTCCTTTACAAGTTTTCAAGTTTATTTTTAATCAACTTCTTTTAGTTTAAAATTGTATGACATGTTAATAAAGGAAAATGTTTTTGAAGTAGAAAGGATATTTTCCTCAAGAATGGAGTTCAAGTGTTTTATCAAAATTATTTTCCATCTAAGATAATATAGGGTTCTGTTTCTATCCCTATTATTACATTGATTTTATTATGTTGTGATGGAATTATTTTTATGAATTTCTTTATATTATATGAATTGTTTTATGATTTCATGTTGTTTAAGAATCCCATTTTTATTACATGGTTTATGCAATGATGTATGATTTATGATTTTGTTGCACACATAAGAATGGTATCACTATGAGAAGGGTGTGAACTATATCTCCCTCCAATGCATTGGGTAAAGATTTATATCTCATGAGATAGATATGGCTGGAATGGTAAGTTAATCCGGTTCAGTATTACAGGACTGGAATGAGGAGTGAACTCGATTCATAAAGGGACTTTGTCCACTAAGATGGTCTTGGCAGCAATGCCTTGGCTACTATGGAAATCATTACATGTGCTTAATCGATGCCACAATTGCATGTTTTATTACCAGGCTATTTTATCATGATTTATGTTCCATTATGATTTATGCCTTATGTACTTCCATGTTTTAAGTTTTTGCTCAAGATTTTGATGTTTAAACATTATGTTCATGTTTTTAAGTTCTAATGTATATGGTATGTTTTATTTTATCCATGCTTACCCTTACTGAGAATTTGATCTCACCCTTTTTAGGTTTTATTTTCCCCCATGATTAAAATAAAGGTTTTAGGTAAGGAAACAAAAAGTGGAATATCTTTATGGGAGATTTTGAAGATCTTTCACCACGATTATAAGATTACGTTCCAAGTTTCCAAAGACACTAAACTCTTACGGTCCTTGTGTGTCTGTTTTTGTTATATATTATGTATTCCGAAAAAGTAATGTAATATCTATGTACGTCAAGTTTCGGGTCTTTAAAAATTTTATCATGTTTTATACATGAATTTAATCCACTATTATCACTTCAATAGAAATAAAATTTCTATTTATAGGAGTGAAAAAATAATATTTCATGATAATTAAAACTTTAACAAGTGAAACTTTAAATTTATCCCTTTCTCATAAGTTTTTCAAAATAGAGTTCCAATTTCCTCTTCCATAATACAACTAAAATGAAATTGTTATAATTAAATTTACCCTTTTATATTTGGGTTCAATATTCCCCACACTTGAATTAATTAATTTTTTATGATTATACACTTATTTATTTTTTCATCCATATATGTGAAAAACACTTATTGAATATAAAAAATGGAATTTACTCACAAATACAGTTCATAATGTCTTAAACCTTTATTTTGGGACCCGAATTTCCTATTTTAATCACTTTAAAAGGATATATTTCAATTCATTCTGAGTTGGATTCATAAAGTTTTTTTTCACAGAGGTTAAGTTACACTGGATTAAGTTCTAAATTCTAGTACCCTCAAGTTATAATTTCAATTTCATAAATATATTTTAACAAAAACTCTTTTTCCTGGTTCTAAAACCAAAACCCCATTAGAATAGTGATAAAACCCACTCAATAATCCTTTAATATTTTAGGGTTGAATAATATGATCAAAAACCTAAAAATAAACATTGGGTTCAAAAATATTTTGAGTTTTAAATTCAACTCAAATAAAGTTTTAAAAAACAAAGAAAAATATACATAAAAATAGATTTGAACATGTTCAAAACAGAATATAAATTTTTTATATGTTGTTTTTTTCATGTTTTTGTTTTATTATTATTATATTTATTATTATTTATTTTTTTTTATCATTTTAAAAAAATAAGCTCAAAAAAAAAAATTAATTCAAATAACAACAATCAGTTTAACCCCTCATCCATACTACATTTTCACTATCTCCTCAATAAAATTTAATAAGAAACATGCAATTTTTAAGTAGAAAATATATAGTAAAACATAAAAAAATGAGTATAATGCTTGTAGTTCACTAAGATTCTTTTTTACTCCTTGAATCTAGATTTCCTTGGTGGGATGTGATTCAAAATTTTAATTTCTTATAATCGATCTTCATTCAGATTTTATAGCTTCCATTCACCTCATTTTCTATACATAAAAAGTAATCATAACATAAAACTTTATTTATAATTAAAACTCAAAACAAAAAATAATAGTAAAATAGAGAAAACTGATAAGAATATTGGGTAACCCTCCCCCAATAGGTGCTTTATTTTATTCTGTCTGTGGTAGGAAAACCTTTAGATCATCCCCATTATTCTGTTGGATTGGGTTTTTGTGAAAAAACCCACCACATGTTTCTTACTCCAATGTCATTAAAACCCTTTTTATTATTCTAGTGGTTTCCTTTTATATATCACTTAATGTACACCCCCTGATCAATGATATGTATTATATAAAGTGGGGGTCAAAATATATATTGGGATTCCTTGGACACAAAACTTAAGGCTTTTTTCCTTTAGTGTTTTCCTCAGAAATACTTCTTGGAAATGTTCAAACAAGATAGAGTTATAAAGTAATTAAAATTTAAATGAATTAAAATAGGTTGAGTTTCAATAAAAATACTTCAACTCATAGGTAGCATATTATGCATATGGTTCCTCACGAGAATCCATTACGAACTACCTTAGAGCATACTTCAATAGACTATCAAAATAGTCTTTTATTGAGATCTTATTTAACTTTTGACCCCTTTATTAAACCACATTGTTTAGTTTCTAACTCTAAATACTCTTTGTAAGTTCTTTCCACTTATTCTTCCTTATCCTCTTTCATAACCTCTTCCTCTAGAACCATTGAAATGGTGATCAAAATTGGTACTAGTTTAATAAAAAAACTAGGTAAATCAAGTTGTAAAATAGTTTTTATAAAATCTAATACGCTTAATAGTTTATTCAATCCCTCATATAGTACATGTTAAAAGTCTTGTTGCTCAAGAATCACCCTTTAAATTTCATCTATAATTCTCATGGATTGTGTGTCCTCCAACCTATCCTAAAAAAATCCTTCTAGTTTTTCTTCCTAATCATCTAATATGGGCATCAGTTGTAATGAATCTTTATGATTATAGTTATGGAGATTAATAGATATTTCATCCTGTAAAATTTTAGAATGAATGTAGTGGTATTCCCCCTTTCAATCTTATCATGTGGTTTTTTTCAATTTTAATTCCAATTTAATATATTTAAGTGTGGATGGGGGTAGAAGTGGGAATTCAATTTTACCTTTAAATTGAATCCCCTTCATTCATTTTTATTCATTAGGGCCTACAATATTGGCGTTGATTCTAAATTTACAACATAGGGGAGGTAATCATTAAAATGGGATTCAATAAAATTAAATGAGAATGAGTTAATGGAAAGAACATACCCATCATTTGTGTTGAATTTTAATTCTTCTGTTAAGTGTAGGGTCACTGGGTAGATGAGTTCTAGATTAAATAGTGAAACTTCATCCTAATCTTCAAGATCTTCAAGTTCTCCCTCCAACTTGGTTGTTGCAATAAGCTAAAACTGTATTCCCGCTTCATATTATTTAATCAATTCCAAATATTTTTCATCTTCTCTATCCATATAATGTAGAAATGTGGATTTCAATTCATCAAGAAGGTATTTTAGTTCCTCCATACTAAGTTATTTTTTTTCATTTTCCTCCCATATGGGAGGTGTTTTATTGATCTGGTCCAGTTGGTCCAACATTTATTGTATTAAACTCTTTGAGATCTCTTTTTCAAGGATTCCTCCCCATATATAATAGTTATACACTAGTATCCATGGGAATGTAAATTTGTAAAAGGAGTAAGGATCCATTTTTTTATATTTTTAGTTTTAATTTGAAAATGGTAAATTATTTTAAATGTGAAAGAGAAAGATGAATTATCAACCAAACTCCATGTCAACATCACCATTGATATAAAATTATATCCTGAGACTCACATATTTTCTTTTAAAATATATAATGTAGTCATTTGGGACTAACCTAGGTCATTATTAAGGATTTATGGGTCAGTTATTTACTAATATCAATCACTAATGTATTTTTTATTTTTTTCTCTATGTTTCAAATAAAGGATAATAGAAATGGGGTTTTATTTGTTTGGTTTCTCATTTTATGAAATACAAATATAATATATAAAACAAAAACACAAATATTAATGTGAAATATAATGGTTTTAGGTTTTGTTAAAAGGAATATTCATTATCTAATTCTCATAAAATAGTCTTTTCATGACCAGTCATCGATTGTCGCCTATATCTAAACTTTTATACTGAACACATAGGAGTATAACCTCTATATATTTAAATCACCTCTTATATATTAAATAATAAATAAATACACATGATCATGGTATACAATGTCCCCACACCCGACACTAATCTTATTCTATTCATCTCACAATCCACACTAATCCAATTGTGTGTAGTGTAGACTGAGATAAGGGAGGGAGAGGAAATTTAAAAGATAAAGGATGGAATAATGAATGGGAATAGAAAATGATGGTTATCTATCCACTTCATCTCACTAACTTCCGTAACAAGTATGGGAAATTTAAATATAGAAATTACAGATTGGGGTTCATAATTCTTAGTGCGATCACCCTCAAGAACCAATTATTATGTCATTACTCTCTGATCATAGAGTTTGAGATATCATAATCACATCAAAAAATAAGATCACAAAAAAAAATCCGAATGGATAAATAAGAAAAAAATCTCACATAATAATACATTTAACAAAATGTAAATTACAGAGTATAAATAATGTTTAGAACACTCATCTTATGAAGGGGGGATTTCTCTTTCACTCACCCATCCAATTTTATATAATAACTCCACCCCTTTTCCTAATAAAATTGAAAGAGGATCATTATCAATTGAGAGAATTTTTCCATGATCAATATCTATATGCATTAAAGAAGAGTATGATCTAGAAAGGTGTTAGGACAACTTTGTGTATGAAGATTGTATTTTTCGTCAACAGTTGTCAATGCTGGTAAAAATGAAGAAGGAGATGAAGAAGGATGCCAAAGTTAATGGAGATCAGTTGAAGTGAGGATGCCTAGAGAATTTTTATGCAATCATAGCATTGAATTTCATGCTTGGGAAATTTTCCATGAAGTAAATTCAGACGATTATTGAGCTAATACTATGTTTGAAGCACATGTATCCAAGGTGATACATTGTATACAACAATATAGGATGGTGATAAATCAGACGATGCTTTGATAATTTTTATTTCATAAATATAATAAGTTTGGAGAACTTACGATGTAAGCCTTATAAAGGAAAGGGGTAGTAATGGTGATTCCAGTCATATATAGTTGTTATTGGAAGGAAAGATGCTGGTGGAAGGGAGAGAAGTTATAATACTTTCCATGAAAAAAACTGACAATGCTAAAGTTGTTCGATCAAATGATATATATCATGACTGAGGAGTTCGTGATGAAAGTTGAAGAATGGTTATGGAATTCAGTGAAGAGAATCAGGACAAAGGAATGGATGATATAAAGATGACAAAAAAGAACGTTTTAAAGTGGCACTATTTTTCAGTGTTTGCCAATTTTTTAGGCCTAAAAATCAGGAGATGGAGAAATGTGTTTTTGGAAAAGGATGTTTCGTGCATGTTTAAAGATGACATAGAATTTTTCATGCAAGGCATGACCCAAGGTCAAAACCTAAAAAAATGGAAAAGGAATGGACTGTGCGGAAAATTGGGAAAAGTGCATGAAAAATAAGGATGCACGAAAGATTGGTTTTGCGCACAATATGGATTTCAATTTAGAATTTTTCATGCAAATGGTTTATTGAGATTAGAACAAAAAAATTGAAAAGGTAGGGAGTGTGCAAAAAATGGACAAAGTGTGCGAAAAAATAGGTTGTGCGAAAGATCAGTTTTGTGCTAAATATGGAATACCATGTGTAATTTTGTGTGAAATTGGTGTATCATGATTATAAAGTTAAAAAATAACAAAATAATGAAGTGCGTGAAAAATTATATGGTTTGCGCATAAAAGGTTTGTGCGTCGCGGAAAGGTTTTTCACACAAGGGTCGACGAAGCCTATAAATAAGAGGTTTCCCCCTTGCATTCTTTAGGCTTGACACTTAGATAAATCATGATCTCTGGTTCATGAAAAAGAGGAGTTGCACTTAAAAATAAGGTTCCGCATAAAAAGGAAAGGTTTCACTTAAAAAATTGGCTACGCGTAAAAAATGATGTTGCGCGTAAAATTTACGCGCCAAAATTGGATTTTTGTGTGCAAGAAAAGAAAATTGAATGCAATACACCCAAAAGTATGGTTGAAAAATTAGATCCCCATAGGCCTTTAACAAGTGCTATGCACTCTTGAAGTGTCTCATAAAGAAGGAGAACTGCACCCTTTGAGTGAAGAAGAAACCACAAACAAGTGACTGGTTTTCTCAAACCCTCACGGTGTTTTGTGAAGGAAATCCTGTGAGTACACAACTGGTGAATACACACCCTTGTAGTGATTCACGAAGAACAATCCATGAATCATCCCTGGTTCTGTGAAGAATAATCACGAGTCCTCTGCGTAAAGAAAAAGACCCGTGGAGCTCTCTGCTTGCATGAAGGTGAACAATTTCTGGTTGCACATTTTATATACATTGTTGGTAGGGGTGTTGTTTCTTTTGTGATGAGAATATATATGTGAAACTAAACTCATATATGCAAAAAGTAATAAAGAAGTATATCAATACATTCATGTGTTGGTATTGAGATTTGATGAAAGATATTAAGACATTGTAGTACTATTCCATATTATATTATGTCAAAGAGAAAGAAGAGAAGAAGAAGAAGAAGTATAGGGTATGCCCAACTAAAGGATGAAAATTATTCAGTGAATTTTAATTCAGATGATTACAAGTGAACTTATCTTCTATTCCCGAATAATCACATTGGTGTATGTAATTATAGAAAATAATAGAGAAGAAGTTTTAGTGAAGCTGTTTATTTCACTAAGAAGAAGAAAGAAGAAGTCTAGTGCAGTTGGTGTTGCACTAGAGAATAAGAGAAATGAAGAAGGAAGAATTTATTTCCTACTTCTTTGAAAGAAATCAAGTGAAGAACACTAAATACAACCAAGATAAGAACCTCCCTTATCAAGAAGGAAGAAAAATATCTCTATAGGAAGTATAAAGAACCAGCTAGAGGCTGCATGTTGGACTAGTCTATCACCAGTCCAGTGAAGAGGATTGTTTCTCACCCCCTCCAAAGTGTAGGGACTCACACTGGCTAAAATATTTTTTTCCTAGCCACTCCATTGTAATAATATATTACATTATAGTGGAGAATCCATGAACTAGTCATTTCCATGCATGGAAATAAAGTATATTATCTTATTGAGTGCTGAACCTTGTAAAAATATCGTGTGCATATTTTTACTGCTTTCTATTATTGCATGCGACAGGGAAAAGAGAATAAGAGAATCAATATCCTAATAGGTCAATAGGTACATGGATATAAAGTTTTAATTGGTTTCAAAAGTCCCCAACATCGATTCACCCCCTATTAGAATTAGGTAAATCCCAAACTGGTCCTCTCAAAAGGTTCAATGCTTTATAAATATAATGTAAATTGGAAGTATAAGACTTTTGTGAGGATGAGTTGCAGTGATGCACGTGATGCTGGTTTAGGCTCACTTAATGTAGTATTGTGCCTCATAATTTGGGATTTCAAATGATGGCCCTGATTTGGTTCGGGAAAATGTATTGATTTAGTCCTGAAATGGTTATTATGTAAAGGTGTTGGTTGATTAGTCACTAAAAGAGGATAATATTCATATTTTATATTTTATTATTCATTTGAATCAATTTTCATTAACCTTGTTATTAGTGCATTTTATAATTTGTACTTCATTTCTCATTATATATACAATTAATGTTTAAAGTGTATCAAATTTGGCCCAATTAATCATCAGAATGTGGAATAAATTATTTTTATTATTTGAATTTTATATTTTAGGATATTATTGATCATTTTTTATAGGAAATTATTTATTTTAGAATAAATGGAATAATCATAATTTCATATGAACATTTTTTTCCATGGAATCATAAATTTATGGACAAAGAAGATTTTTCCTTCAACATATTAAGTACATGTGGATTTTGTAATTAAATACCAATGAATCTAAAATTTTATATACAGATATATGAAATTATAGGTAGCATTTAATTTAATTTAATTATGACCAAATCTAATTCTAAAATTTTCAAATTGATCCAGGTGTATGATGTTGAAGTTAAAATTGTGGGCCATATTTCAAGGCCCAAAATTAATCCCACCATTTTTATCATAAAATCTGAATATATGATCTAATTAGATTGAAATGTTTTCAACTATTATAGTATATCTATGAAAACATTTTTATATTTTATGACCATTCCAAAAATTTGAACATATTTACCCCCAATTAACATGAAATGTATACTTTAAAGATATCCAATTTTGGAAGGTTCATAGAAGATAAATGTTTTTTCCCAAATTTAATCTTATAGAAATAAAAATAAAAATTAAATTAGATCATAAATTTAAATTTTATGGTAAAAATTGTGAGATTACTTCTTAGGCCTTGAAATATGGACCAAAAATCACTCTTCTACTTGGGACACTTGGATCAACTTGAAAATTTCCAAATTTGATTTGACTACAGTTTAATGAAATGTTACACATAACTTTATAAATATAAAGTTAAAATTTTAGATTCATTGGGATTTAATTGTGGGATCCACATATACTCAATGAGCCAAAGTCCTAATATACTTTACCTAGAAATTTCTGAATCCATGGCCAACAATTTCTTTTCAACTTATGATTATTACATTGATCCTAAAAGAAGAAAAATTCAATACAAAGTGATCAATAATATCCTATACAATCAAATTAAAAGAATTAATATAATATATTCCACATTCTGATGATTAATTGGGACCAATTTAATACAATTTAAACTTGAATTACACATATGATTATAAATGAATCTCAAATCATAAAATTAACTTATATTAGTGTTAATGAACATTGATTAAAAATAATATTAAAATATAATCAAAGAATATTATCCTCTTTAAGTGGCCAATAACCACAAAAAATTGATTTTTTCTAGTCAGGATAAAAAATTATTCCAAAATATGAAAATTGAATTGCATTTTACAAATACAAATTAACACACAATGCTCACAAAAGGATATCATGGAAAAAAATTATGAGACCTATCAAAATAATTTTACATAATATATATTCTCAAGTACATCCTAATCCCAATCCCAATCCTTTTTAACTCCATCTACACATTTTATCCAATTTCAATTAAGTATGATGATGTGTTGTGCATCACAACAAAAATTTGGGTTCTTTTTTTAAAGGGGAAAATAAATGGATGCTCTAGATGGGAATCACCTTTAACCTTAATATGAGCATCCGATTTTTATATAAATACATTGTTGTGTTTTTATTGAACCACAATAGAGATGAAAAAACCATATATGGGAAATATAACTATAGAATCATGATCCCCAAGTGATAAATTCCACACATTATTCCAATTAAATTCTAAAAACAATAGATGTGAGAGTACTAAATCTAGAAAATATAACTATATAGCCAAGATTCCCAAGTGCCAAACACTAAACATTATGAATTTTTTTCTCTACATGGTGATTTTTTTGGTTTTTATTATTTTTGGGATACTCAAATTAAACTTAAAGTGAAGAAAATTACTATGCTAAAAGAATGAAGCACAAGAACACAAAATCAAACCCCATAATCCAAAGGATTTGAATTGTTGGTTTTTTATTAAAAGGATGAAAATTTTCTAAATGACAAATCACATCGGACAATTGAAATTTCCAAAAACAATGCTCATGAACTTAAACTTGATTTAAAATTAGAATCATGGAACATGAAATTACTTTATATTTAGTTTCAAAGTTTTAAAAGTGTATTATAATGTTTAAGGTTAAATAAATTTATTTCCCATTTATGTACACAATTTTTCCCCATGGACACACACACAACAAAATTTTATTGACACACCCAAAATTTATTTTTTCTTTATTTTCACCCCCAACGTAGAATAAAACTTTCCCCAGTGTTTAAAGAAAATAAAACTTATAATGGGGAATAATTGAAGTGAATTATTTCAAAAAAATATTAAATAAAAATATAGAAAAATTCCACTATGTATCTTAAATAATATGTCTGTGTTGAAATAATTTGATCATTTTACCTATGTGTCACTTGTTGATGCCTAATTAATGATGGAATAATTTATTAAACTCTAGAAATTAATGTTATTTTATTAAAAATACATCAACATCAGCATCCCCTGAATCTTATACACTAGAAAATTATATAAACATAAAAACCCCCAAGGGGTTACCTTAACTACAAAATAATCAAAAACTAAAAAACAACAATTAGAAAAAATTAAACTCTGGGTTTCCTTGAAGAAAGAAATTAGTTTAATGTTATTAACTTGAAATGGACCCCCAAAAATAACCAATGCCATATTTATGATTTTAAAGACTAATTTTCTAACCGCTTACATTAAATTGGGATTTAATATTTGTTGGTGTTGGTGGTAAGGTTTATAATTTTATTATTTAAAAATTATATGAGTCATGGTGTATAGGAAAATCCTTGGAATATCACAAAGGGAACATCAAATTTCTTTCTTATGCTTTCCCATGAAGTCTTGGAATATTATCTCATGTTATACATTGAGTGAATAAAAAATGGAAACATGAAGGGTTTTGTTTTCCACTAAGAATTAATACTTGGTTGAGGTAGAAAAGATATTGAATTTGAGTTTGGGTTGGATAATACTTTCCGACATAGGTCAAGACTTTAAATCGAACTCAGTTTAATTTTCCAAATTTTTGAATAGAACTGGTTCAATTTAAACAAAAAACTTAGCCAAAAAATTGTTCATATGAGTTTTTGAAATGGACATGGAGTCAAATTTTATAATTTTTCTAAAGGTTCCATTGAGAAGTGATACTGAAAAATCACTATCGCATCTATCTAAAATATATTTTATCCATGGATACAAGTTTACCTCTTGTGAATACAAATTTTTTTATTCTTATTGATGTAGACATCCATCAACAATTCCTTGATCATCCTTAGGTTAATTTTCAATACCCAATGAGTGTTCTCATAATCACTAACTAGATATATTAGGTTATTAATTTTGATATTGTGGCTCATGTTTCCTAAGGTTATTGTCATATTCCCATTCCAAACTCAAATGATGGAGTTATTTTTTGTTAATTAGGGGATACTAAGGATAATGGGGTGTTTTATCCCTAGGATATAATATTTGGTTATTTTCAAGGATAATTAAGTCACTAGGGTAAATGAAAATTTTAAATTTCGCTAAAACATCATTTGAGATACCCTTAGGAACCTGAACACCATGATCAATGAGTTGTGGAATGAAAGGTGTTCATTGGAGTTCCTTGAGCCCCAAATAATAATAAAATTTATATTTAATGAGATTCACATAGTCTCCTAGATAACATAAGGCCTTGATAATTTTTTCTCTCCAAGTTTAACATTGATCCAAGGACAATATGGCCCCTTAAATTACATGGAATGGTTCCCATGATGGTGGTTCTCACATTAGTAGCCAAAAGGACTTGGTATTTGTATGATAAATTCCCATTAAATATACATATTTCCTTTAGGTACTTGGATTATATAGGTATGGTTTGTATTGCATCAAGAAGGGGTATGTTCATATAACTTGTGATAATATTTACCTCAATGTTTCATTTTATTCAGGTATAGGTTTTATCTCATGTGTTGATGGAATAAAGTATATTTTTTGATTGTTTTAGGAGGTGGTTGTTTCTCCAAATTCTTGATAGATTTTTAATTTTCAATGAGTGGTTATTCATAATTTTCATGAGATATTAAATCTTCAAATGGATCCAGAATGGTTGGTTTAGGTTTTTTAATGGTTTTACCACTCCTTAGAATATCATAACATTGAGTTTTTCTTTTGGGGATAATGTGTAATTGGATTATCCCCTTATGTTTTTTATGATATAACCTGATATTTATTGGGTGTATTTCTAGTTTTAATGGTTTTAAATTCATGCTTAAGTGATGAAACTTTAGATTTCATTCTTTCCATTTATTTCCACAGTTTCTCAAGTAAGGGTTGTGGAACAGATTGGAAAGGGGTTGGATATGGATAGTTTATCCTTGGGTGATATTGAGGTTGTTGAATAGTTTTTTATAATTATGCTGATGTGTTTTGGTATTTTACCATTTTTGATTGAAACTAGGAATGAAATTGAATATTGTTTTGAGGGTAGGGTTGAAATCATTTTTGTTGTGTTGGTTGTTGATTTTATTTCCATTGAAATCCTAGATGGTAATTATACCTTGTATTGAAAGAGTTTTGGTATTGTGTATTTTGAAAGTTCAAGGAATTGAACTATTTTGGTTTCCCTCGACAAAAAAATCCTAGACAGAAGGAATGGTTGGGAAGTTGATAGTCTTGTAGTCATGTTTGTTACAAATTGTTCAAATAGGTTCAACTATTTGAATTTCTTTGAATTTTCTAAGATCAAATTTCCTTTTTTCCTACCCAAATTTTACTATCCTAATGAATTTATATGAAATTAAATTATGGAGGATCATCCCTAGAATCATAAAATTCTAATTTAAGGTGGTGATGGTTAAGGAATTTGGTGTAAATTTTTTGTTCTTTCAATTGTAATGATACACTATCATTTTGTAATGTAATGTTCAATTTATCTCATATCCATTATATAGATCACCTTAGTTTCTTAATAAAATTTATTCTTCTTATAATATTCTATTTTTCTTGTTAACATGATAATAATTTTTTTCATAAGTTTTGAAGTTATCCACACCAATAGATGTGAAATTGTTTAAAAAATAGTGGAGTGTTTGTTGTTTTGTTGGTTTATCTTCTTAAACATCTACCATTATGAATCTAATTCCATATTCAATTGAGTTATTTTCATCAATGGAGGGATAAATAACTTATGGGATGATAAAATAGAGTATCATAAGGTTGGGTTGGTTGTTATTTCTAGATCTATCAATTTTTAATCACCTATTTAATTTTAGTATTTCATTTGATGATTAATGACTTCCTCATCCTTATTGAATTTTATGGCCAAAACGTTTGAGTGCTAATATGATCCTTTACTTTGGAGTTCTCATTAATATGATCCTCCTAGTGTATAGGTGATTAGTATTAGTATATCTAGGTATTAAACCAGTATGTTATGGGGTTTGTTTTAATTCATTGAATGAATCCCTCTCAAATTTAAGAAATTGAAATAATTTAAAAGAAATTCATCCAATCCACCTATTGTAATTACCTTGGATCAACCCTTTCTCATAAATTTAATTCACTTAATTATTTTATCACTTTAATAATCCATTCAAATATAACCCATGTTGGCCACTTCATAGGTGAAAAAAACACCATAGAATGTACATGTCTATAGGTTTCTTGTTAGTTATATAAAGATTCAACATCCCAAGCTACACTATAAGTAACCAATTCAACCCTAAGAAATTTGGAAAAATTTAGAAGAGACCACTAGTATAGTATTTATTTTTTTAATTGGACTTGGGTCTTCAACATACATGCATGGGTAGTAGAAGTGGTAAATACTAATTACCAAGGGGTTGTTTTAGTTTCCACCATTCATCACCATCCTATTAATAAATTATCCTTAATACTCTAGATTCAAGAGTAATCATCCAGTAGTTGAAGGATATTAGACCTCAGGTTGGTGAAATGGGAAAGGGACAAGCTCATGAGGACACTCAATTTGTGACGTAGGGTTAGTACAACAAGAGCCTATAAAGAGGTGAGTACTTGGAAATCGTTGGTGGGATAATTCATCAAGAACATTGTGTGTGTAATCCTTAATCATCATAGTCAATGTGTTGGGAGAAATCAAGGCTGAATCCATTATTATACCTACACAGTGAATAAACATATACAACTATAAATAATTCTTCAAAACTAGGTAAATATTCAATTCATGTTCACTTCATATGAGAATCCATAGATCAACATTGATTTATCCCTTGGTTAATATGTTTAAACTTAAGTAGAGGATGTATGGGGATGATTATTTTGTGCAAGGTGCTTACCAATGATGAAATATAAAGGAGTTTCTATCAAATACTTTTGGACTGAGAGTGTGAAATGATGCTTAAAGAAGGAAATTTGGTTCAATTTTTGTGTCAGATCTTGGGTTATTGTAGTGCGATTGACTGTGGTCAGTGGGAGTTGGGACTCAATATTATTGAAGTTGGGTCTCAAGTATGGGATCTATGAGGGTGGTGTTTCAATGGTTCACTTAGAAGAAGGGTTATTGATAGAGTTTATGTGGAAGATAGAAGGTGAATAATATTGACCATCTGTGTGATATATGAGTGTGGAAGGTTGATAAATGGTTTGGGATGATCAAGTGAAGGGTTTGAAATCTTGTATTTAGTTATTTGAATGTGTGGTCAATCGATGGATGGTGGAAGGATCAATTGATGGACTATTATAGGGGATGAAATATATTTCCTTAGAGTATCATGGTATGTTTAGGTATTAAAGAATGGTCTATTTTCGTTAGAGATGAAAGGTTTCACTTGTATAAGACCATGAATAGGTCACTACGATCAGTCGAGGACCTTCATGTAGTACATCATCAGTGACCATGGGGTGCACAATAATTGAGTTCTTGGTGCTTCCACTTTATTCAAAGCTTATGGATTCTTGAGATCCCTTCATACAATGTTTTAGTGAGGAACATGGTCGGTCAAGTGATTATAACTCCTTCAGATGATATCTTAGGGGGTATGCAGTCATTTGTAGACTAACATGATAGGTTAAGTACTTTTCTATACTTCCACCTGCAGACATTCCAAACCTGGTTAGTGGATCGAACACATGAAGGAACTCATAATCAATTATTTTATTATTTTTCTAAAATTTCATCCTACACATAGGGAGAACAAAATTTTTGTGTAGGATTTTTTCCTAATTAGAAAAAAATGATTTAAAGACTAAAAAATGATATCTAAACTATTATCTAAATAATTCCAAATTTAAAAAATTATCAAATTATAGATTACAATTATTTTAAAATGAATAATTAATTTAAAAATATAGATTTGATAAATTTAAAAATTAAATTCATGATTCTCAAAAATTATCAAAAAGTATAAATTAATTGGTATTTAGATTAATTACGGAATTGATTTCTAATTACAATCAATTAAAATGTGAGAAAATTTTATCTCATATCATGGGGTAATGTGTTCCACCTATCCATATCATTTTTTTAAATTCATTTATTATTTTGGGAAGATCATATCACCTAATCATATCTCATAATAATATTTTGGGTTCTCCATCTTTCCAAAACCATCACACACAACCAAGGTCATCCTTTCAAGAGCATGACCAATAACTATCATCATATCCATGCTAGGCTATCATTGTCAATCCTTAGTTTCTAAAGTGTTACCCAAGATTGATGAGACATTTTACCCTACACTCACACTCTCTAGGGTCAATATGTCATTGGGGAATCCATATAGGTTCCCTACATCTCATCGTAATACAGACACGTTACATGGGATTAGAAATATCATTCACATCCCTCATAGTCCGACTCGTCACTCATGGTGAATAACATCCATCGTCATATTTGCAATAATATCATGGAATCATCAAACATATAAGAAAAACCATACCATCATCACCCGGGAGGGATGGATTAAAGCGCATTTCCCTTCTAGGTTATCCTTGGTCAGTTCTTATGTAACCAACCTATCCATAGTCCACATAGGTTATACCCATATAGGCACTCACATATCGATGGGTGGTTTAGGGGGACACTCTCACCAGTCTCAAATCATCTATACTGAAGGATATATGATATCTCAATTTCCCATCATGAATAACTCAACCAATCATTCTTAGTCCACCACTCACCCCTTTTCAAGGGAACTAAATAAACCTTTCCAATGCTCTTATGTTTATACGTTTTGTGGCCACCCTTATAGGGTCTATGCATTTGATCAAACACAATTATGATCAATCACTTGTTTATCAGTGGATAGGGAATCAAACCTATATCCAAGGGTCAACCATGTCCCAAACACTAATTTTATTCTCAATCATTTTGATTTAATGGAAAAAATTTATTTAATTAAAATTATTTATTTCTATAATGGGTAGAACATCTTTCACATGCTACATGAAAAAAATGAATTTACTAAAGGGACATGTTTAGGGACAACCTAACTCATATGAAGTTATTTATCTTTAAGTAAATTTATAAATCACTACCCAAGCTTTTCCAAGCCTCGTGTCATCTTTTAAGAACCTATCTCATGAGAAAACACCCAATTCATTTAATTATAACGTTTTGTAATTAATTTAAAATTTAATTAAAATAGGTATTATCATCTAAAAGATGATTGAGAAACATCCTATCCTATAAATATTGAGAAAAAAGGTTCTTTTCACCCCTGAAATGAACCCATTAGTAATCCACACAAAATCCACAGTTTACACACCAAATTCTATGGTCTAATTCATCCAATTTAATCAGAAATTCTAAAAAATTCACCAGGTGATGTTCCTGTAGCAAAAAGGTGATAAATGATGTGAGATCATCCCTATGGCATGTAATACATCCATGAAAATAAAAATACCCATCATATAAAATTATTTCCACCTTATTCTAGTTTAAATCATTTCCAAATATCTATCCAAAATTATAAAAAACAGCAACCATAAAGAAAACCAAAATGAAGGAAAAGTAAAGAATAAAATATCTAAATATTTTGTAAAATAATAACCAAGAAAACCCTATATTGAAGTGGGATTTGGAGAGGAAGTAATGGGGGAGGACCAACTGAAATGTCATCCCCCACATTCCTTGTTCAACTATGAACCGAAGGGAGATGACCCTGAAATTATGGATCTTCACTTATTTTAAAAAACATGTCTGTATCTTATCCACAAAATGACCTTGGGGTCATAGTGAGACCATCCCATTGGTATAAGGCTTGAAACACCTACTTGTGTCCATCATGATGCGACACTACCCTTCACAACATGTCTTAGTTTTTAATGTTAATCAACCTGCTTCATAAGGTTTATCAACCTACATCATATGGTTTAAAATCTCAATTTTGTTTCCCTCTTCACAATGTATCCATTTTTTAAGGTTCATTCCATTTTCCAAAAATAATAAAACTTATTACACCATGAAAAACATACATGCGACATGACCATCCTCTTTGTGGACAAATTTAGGTATGTATACTAGTCTGCTGTTATGTTGCTTATGCGTCGTAGAATGACATACCATCAACAACAAAAAAATTTAGTTGTTGGGACACCTTAACCCTACTATAAAATTTTCCCAAACACTATAAATATCTCCCAAGCCTTGTTCGAAAATTAGAAAAAACTTCTTAAGATTTTACATCCTTCAGAATTCAAATTCAAATCTGGATTCATAGAACATCTCCTTGTCCATGAAAAAAATTCAAATACCCATTGAATTTTTCACATTCTATAAGATGAAGGTCATCATAATGATGGTTTTTGTTGATGGGATATGACTTATACCTTGTTTATTCCTAGAAGGTAATTTCAATAGGATGATATCCAGTGGTTATAGTCTAAATGGTGTGGTGTTACTAGCTTGTTCTCTATGATGGGGTTTTACTTAGGATATGTACTATAGTGTTTATATCTAAAGTGTTTGATTCCTAGGTTTAATGTTAGTGTGATGTTTGGGGTATCTTGGTATTATATCCTCCATATTAATATAGATTCATGATGTTTCATTTTGAGATATACCTTTTACAGAGTTATAAGATTGGTGTTTATTACTCCCCTATATGGATGTAGGGTATTCTACCTGTACAATGTAAATCATAATATTTTTTTTACCATTTCTATTTTTTTATCTAATTTAAAAAATAAGTGTAATCTAAGATTGATTAGGTTTCAAAGGATTATTGTTTTTTTCATAAAAAATGGAAAAATGGAGGAAAGGTGAAGATTGATTAATTTGATGGAAATACAATTTTCTTCTTAAAGATGTAAATTGAATAGTATTTGTATTTAAATATGACTCGACATGTTTTAAGGGATAAAAAAATAGTTTTTAAGCAGCATAAGGCCTCAAAAATATCAAATTCCCAAATTATCCATGTTACAAAAACTGAAACCATGTATAAAAAATTAACAATTCAAACTTTTCACAGATGTTCCTCTATTACTATATTTATTCATATTATTGATGAATACCATTTATAAGAAAACATTAATTTCCGTCCTCTATAGTCTATCTATGGACTGATATGAATCACCCATTGTTTGAGGAGAACACTCATATCAATAATGATATGAAAGTACCTCAGGTGGAAAAGGTTGGATGAGAATAGAGAAAAGAGTGAATCAGAAGGAGGTACTAAAAATACATAAATACAACTCTTATATCCCAACCTTACTTATATTAGCCTCATTGAAAATTCTTAAGTCTTAATTCATTTACTTATACTTTATTAAACATATGATTAAGTGACATGTGGTTACAAAACTTTTCAACCATTGAACTTCCAAATATGCCAACCTTTCATCTTAAAAAAAATTTAATCAATGATAACATATATGGATGAGAGATTCAAATGTTAACTATTAACATTTTTTTCCATCATCAATATCAGGGGTAAAAAAGAATCGTACATTATGATTATCATTGCTTTATGATATGAACTATCATATAGTATGATATGTTAAGTTAGAACTAATATTATATATCTATATCATATGAAATGATATATTACATGGGTAATAAATTCATTATCTTTTTTTATATTAAAATTATTTTATTCCTTTACATATAATAATTAATTAGTTTTTATAAGGTTTTAATATTAAATTTTCATTTCATTAGATCTTGTGAATATTTCTTAAAATGGATGAATTATGGATTTAATTGATTTATTTAATTCCTAGAATCAGATTAATGACCATATCTTAATAATCCTTTGTTTAATTATTTTGAATTAAAAGAAGTTAGTTGCAGTAGTGAAGTAGGGATATCGATAAGTCCATGCATAAGAGTCATTATGAATCTACCCTCTTGAGAAAATGAAAAATTACCAGGAATAAGGGGATAATATTTATGAAATTATATAGAAAAATTGGATTCAAATATAAACTTTTTAAATGAATAGATCCATAAGTGATACATAACATCTTTTGGTTCTCACATAATATATTTTCCTTTAATACAAAGTAATAATTGTAATTCTTGAGATATTAAAAGGGAAGAAAAAGAAGAATTTTGAAAAGGTTTTGGGTGTGTAACATTACGAGTTTATGTGTATGGTTTTTACCTTTTTCACTAGAAGAGGATAAGATATATAAAAAACTCATTTTGGGAATCATAAGGATTTTTTTGTATAACATAGAGGTTTAATGACTAATATTTATAAAATATAAAGAAGATACATAAGAAATTAAATGATATGTAACATCTTCAGATAATGCATAAGATTTGTTCCTTTTATACTAGTGTGATATGTATTATTTTCAATTGAAATGTATGTATTTTATGATATATCAGTTTTTTTGAAGTTATAGAGATATTAGGTATGGTTTTATTCTGGAGAAAACTTTTAACTAAAGCCTTCATATATTATATATACCTTTTACACTGAGGGTAGAATTTCATCCAAATGAAATGGAGATTACTCTTACATATTACAATAAAGGTGTTTCAAAAGATAATGATTTGGAAGATAGGTGTTGTGCTTACCTATGATTTTTAATGGACTTTACTTAGTGAAATTCAACCAAACTATCAAAGAAAAGAATTAAAACATTTCAAAATCATAGAAATCAAAGAATCATGACATGAATAAATAATCCATGCCCTGATGGTTTTTTTGGTCAAACAATTAGAATACAAATAGTGATAAACATTCCATGAAATAAGCTATGGTGTGAGAAATAGATTTTTATCTAAAAAAATAAGGGAATAACATAACACAATGATGTTTGTCATTCCAGGAAGTATTAAGTGATTTGAGATAGGATAACCATTTAGAATCATTCCATGGATAATCCATCTTTCATGGCATGAAATATTAAATTGAAATTGAAATTATTTCATTTATTACTTCTTTTGATATATTTAATATAATGGTTATAAAGGAAAAAAATACCAAAATTGAAAAATAAATATTAAGGACCAACTATAATCCAATCTAGAGAAGAGATTACTCAAATTATAGATTCACAAGGATCCTAAATCTGGAGAAAAATATTTAAAATAAACATGGAGAAGACCTTACAAATATTTTTTCATATGAAAGTGATTAATTCTAAGAGGATGGAAGGATACAAGATAGATATTTAACACAATTTCAAAAAAGGAAGGATAAACTATTTAAGAGGAAACCATGTGTGTTTTTAATGGGTTTGTGTTAGGAGAGTCTATTCTTCAATTATTTATGCTATAATTTCACTTATTTACTATTATTTGATCTTCGTTTCTTGTGTTAATATATTTAATTGAACACAATAATGTCTGTTCAGTAGCTTATGCACTATTTACTATTTGGGGGTGATAACTTCTTTTATCTCTCCACTTGATTATATCCATATATAATGGAATGGGTGGGGTCCTGTGGTGAATTTTCTTGATATTGATGATATGAGTGAATAAGGTAGTATATCTTTCTAATTTTCTCAGGATCTGGTTCACCAAATTGGGTGTTTCTTAGGTTGTTTGGGAAGAACTCATAGTTTATCTTTCACAGTCATAGGAAGGAGGATATGTTGGTAGTGATCATTATTGATTTTAAACTCACACCAATTACCACCCATTGGTGAGAGATAAAATTATTTTTAATTCTCTAATGATCAAATTTTAGTAGATGGATTAATCAATTTAAGACCAGGATGGAATAAAAATTGGTGATGCAATCCCAAACCATTCACCTCTTTTATCATTTTAATCAAATAATATTTTCTTTCTTTCTCAGTTATATCTTAGTTTTCTCAAATAAAATCAAATTGAACCTCCTTATTTTACTAATGTAACAAGTTGAATTTTATACCCGTATTTAGAGACTACTACTGATACTCAATTTACTATATTTTAACCTCATATAAATAATTTATTTTTTTGCACCTTATTATGAATGTGTTAAAAACGTGGAATCATTTTTGAGTTGGTGGTGTCAAATTTCATATTCATAATTCACATGATTCATCATAACACTAAACATCTTTACTCTCTAGATCTAGAGATTCAGAGAACCTTACTAAATAAAATTAAGAAATTAAATCTATAATGATATGTTGAAAAAAGTTCATTGAAAAACTCAAGTTAATTTTCAAATGTTTAGTGTAAATATAAAAAATTGGATGGAAATACAAACTAAAAACTTATAAATATCTATGCACCATATTTCATTAATCAAAGTAATCAAATGAAAAAACATGAATTAAAATCATATTTTTAATTTAAAAATGGATTGATTTTGTAAAGACCCTGAAATTTCATGATTTTTTTTAATATATGAAAATTTTACGAGTCCGAAAAAATTGACGGTGTGTGATTCCAAGGCCCGGAGTGCCCGAAATAAATTTCTTGATTTTTTTCAGGTACGTTCAGTAAACGTGCGAGCGGGTTTTTGTAACTTTTGAACAGGTGCTCAGAATTGAAATCTAAGGACACCGTTGAACTCACAGTGCCGATATTCTCTTAATGAGACCTTCACCTCGACTGCAGTGGGTCAAGAGTGAAAGATAATTTTTGTGAGTTTCGTGAAAGAATTAAATAAAATAAAATTGTCTAACATTTTTATTTGAGAAACCCTCAACATGGGTTATGGTGGTTGGGACCACATGATCCTAAACCTCCCATGTGAGTGTTAAAAGGTGTGGACCACCTGAACTAACCTCCCAATTTGAATTTAGAGGTGGGGACCACCCAAACCCCCTTTAATGAGAGAAAACCTCTCAACTCCCCTACTTTAAATTTTTCGAACACCATTCATTAATTGGGCCAATTAATTTTGGAAACGTGGTACAATTAAAGGAGCCAATTAATTATGCCAATGTTCCGACATAATTAATCTACTTAATTTAATTATCTTTTCACCTCTTTGTTTGGGGGGATTTTTTGTTGGAAAAGAAGTTCCGCGGTGGGAGAAAGTTCTCCAATGAAGAACTACATTGAAGAACGTTCTTCAGAAATCAAAGAAGAGGACAACGTACGAGCCCAACATCGAAGCGTGGTTTCAGAAGTGACGATCGTTGGAAACCTCTTCGCCTTCTTCGACTTCTTTCTTGTTCCAACATCAAAAAACTATCGAGGTAGGGTTTTTATTATGTGTGATTATGTATTCCCATGTTCTTCCCTTCTAAACAAAGAACGCGGATCAACTCTCTAACTAGTTGATCCGCAGATGATTTCTTTTCAGCAGGTTAGGGAATAATCATTGTCGGGGGTTGTAGAGTTCGAGGTTCTTCATTCAAGGTTTTTGTTGAGCCGCTTTCCACCACTCTAACACGGAGGGTGCGATCCAGACAAACATGGCTCGACCCCTCCACTGTTATTCATTATTGTTGTGTTCTTTGCGATGGAGGAGGACGGAAACCAACCTCGGTGGGGCAGGAGAATGGCAGCTGACACCACCACTGGCCTCGACGAAGGCGGCGGCGCAACGGTGCCACCCCGTGGCCACCGCACCGGCCGCGGCCTCTGCCATCAGCAACCTCTGCCGCCCCACGACCTCGCACCACCCATGGCCTCCGCCGCCCCACGGCCTCGCACCGCCCATGGCCATGCACCATGCAGCCCTCTGCGGTCCCCCTACGACTTCAACACCCAGAGGCCCTCCTCCCCCCCTATGGCCTCGCCACCCCAGGTCCCTCCATGGCCTCACTGCCCAGCGGCCCCACATGACCTCGCCATCTCACGGCCTCGCCGCCTAGCGGCTCCCCGCAGCTCTCTGTGGCCCCAGCGGGTTCACCGCCCAGTGACCCTCTGCGGCCCCCCGCGTCCTCGCCGTCATGCGGCCCTCCACGGTCTCCACGGCCTCGTCGACCTGTGTCCCTCTGTTGCCCCCGCGGCCCCCATGGCCGCATCTTCCCCGTGGACCTTGCGGCTGTGTCGCCCGCACGGCCGCACCGCCCACCCGACCGCGCCTCCCGCAAGGCCGCGACGCCCGCACGGCCTTAGCGCCTCCCGCGCGGCCTCTACGCCACTCCACATCACCCGCAATGCCCAACGTGGGATGAGTTGACCCAAACCAGGTTGGGTCGGCCCAGGCTGTGTCGGGCAGGGTGGGTCCAATCAGGTCGGACCGGACTCGGACAAGCTACGAGCTTTTCACTCTATCGGCCATAACTTTGGCACCATGCATTCGTTTAAAAAACCGTTAAAAACACTGTAAACTTTGGAGTGATATGGTCCCATTGGTATACCCCA
The DNA here is from genome assembly GCA_963277665.1 of Viscum album. NCBI lineage: Eukaryota > Viridiplantae > Streptophyta > Magnoliopsida > Santalales > Viscaceae > Viscum > Viscum album. The sequence goes on along the minus strand of OY728153.1, from coordinate 1,540,815,719 downwards.
CTTGATATTTGCATAAATTTGGGATACAGTCTGGTTGGATCGAGTACAAATCTAACCGGGCCCTTGGGACTAAAAGGCTAATAACTTACAGACCGGGCGTCCTATTGACGCACCGTCTGTTGCATAGAGACCCATATGACATGGAATTCCTTTGAGATACTTCTTCATGGGACTTTTTGGTAGTTGGAGTATCGAACAGCGGATTGAGGGGTGGACTCTCCTAGAGATGAGTAAGCTTAGTGCGGGAACCCAATAGTTGTTTGTGACGTGAAGAATGAATAGCGATCCTATGTGGGTGAGTACCGAGCGATCCTATGTGGGTCAGAACCTAGTGATCCTATGCGGATCAGTACCGAGCGATCCTGTGTGTGTCATAAAATAGCGATCTAGCGTGGGTTATCACCAAGAGATCCTGTGTGGGTTAGCACCGAGCGATCCTGTATGGTTCCGCACCGAGTGATCCTGTGTGGGTTAGTAGCAGAGCCTCTTAACAGAGTAAGATGATCCAGTAGTTACATCTAATCATATCTACTACTATTCCTATGAAATAACTATTGTGAGATGAGTCTCTACCTGAGAAGTAGTTTCCTTTATGGTAATACATTGGTGTTATTCTTCTGTGTGGCGTACAAGAGTGGTACTTACCATCGTGATACTATTTCCTTTGTGGAATAATTGAGCATTGGGATTTTGATTTGGACTCTGTGTTTCCTCATGATTGAGATGGGTATACTTGATAACTTAGGTATATGTATGGGCATATACCTAAGTAGGGTTGTCAGTTGATTTCATGCCTTCTGGTTTATCCTTGGTGGATTTTGTGAGACCTTGAGGGTCCCGGGGTCCCTATTGAGTATTGTTATACTCACCCCTACATGGGCTATGCCCGAACCTTATTGTGTTTGGTGTAGACGACAGATAGTGCTGATCGAGGCTGAGGGTGCCAGGGCTAGACGGGGCTCGGAGGTGGACCATACGGTGTGACGGTACGCAGAGGAGATGGGTGGATGTGGAGTGCTGAGGAGGTGATCTGTACCTACTATTCAAGTAGTAACCTCGGAGGATGACCCAGTAGCTACCTTTATTTTTCTTCAGTTGTATTGTATTCCAGTTTTACTTGTACTATTACTATTGGGCTTCTATTCCTACCCCCTTTTACTTTCACCACTTGTTTTTCTCTATCGTTGACTTGTGTTCGTATCTTTCTGTGTTCTTGGTTGCATGTTTTTACAGGTTATAAAGGAAATGTCTTCACGGTTTTAGGGAATATTCCTTTTGGTGCTAGTCACTAGCCCCTGGCCTATGGAAGGAGGGTTTGGGGTAGTCAACATGGGCCTCGAGGGACGGGTCGTGACAAATTGGTATCAGAGGGAGGTTCTACCATAGAACATAGGACTCTGATCTTTCTTTTTTACGACAATAGTGTTAAGTGTAGTGAGTGTGGTCATCAGTTTAGGGAATCTAGTGTTAGTGCGGCGGCCGACATATCCATACACCAGGACCCTTACTTCTGATTTCCGACTCAGTGCATGAAAACACTGATTGTATGTGTGTTTTCATGAGTTTTCATTGTGATTACTTTAAGTCAACCAGGTATAACATTGACTGTGGCACACCTGTTTCTTTTCAGGATGCCTCCACGCAGACAACCATCTAGGGTTCCGGATATAGTACGCACTTACAGCCCACCGAGCGACGAGGCCTCGGTGTGGGGACCTCATCCAGTAGAGGCACCAGTGGTACCATTGCTCATTGGTATACTAATTCCACCAGCCCTAGCAGCAGAGGGTGCATGCCGTTTGAGCGCGTTTCATGAGTTACAGTGCCAAAGGCCACCCAGGTTCATGGGAGAGACAGACCCACAAGTGGCTGAGGATTGGATGGATGATGTAGTGAGAGTCTTCTGACTAGTAGGGACACCAGCTGATCTCATGGTGATCCTTGCCGTTGGCCTTCTATAGGAAGTTGCAGGAAGATGGTGGAGTTTGATGCTCCAAGTTCACGATGAGGTGACGCTACTCCGGGCTGACTTCAAGATCCTATTTCGGGCAGAGTTTGTCCCAGTGACTCTTTGTGCAGTGCACATACATGGGATTATTCATCTTTATCAGTGCAGCATGACTGTGGATCAGTACTCAGCGATGTTGACTGACCTCTCATGCTACTCCACAGATATGGTGCGAGACCCATTCTTCAGGTCCCGGACCTTAAAGAAGGGTAATAGGTGAGAGATCAGGGCTTTGATGATTTCTCTTAGCATACCTATGCATGAAAAGGAGTTAGAGAGATCCCTCTTAGTGGAGAGTTTCCTTGATGAGCAGTCACCAGTAGTGAGACCCACCACCAGTCATCACATAGCAGAGTCTTCTACTGATGGCAACAGATAGATGTCACAGAGGTCCTAGAGGACTAGACCTACAAGTGGACGATCATAGGATTCAGGGTCGGTTGTGCGGGGCACCCGAGGTAGAGAAAGTCATGCCACGATCAGGCAGTGTTACACATGCGGTGGGTAGGGTCACATGGATCGTGACTGTCCGACCCGCCTTACGGATGATCAGTAGATGGTCAAAGGACCGCCCAGGTAGAGACAGAGGTTCGATCGAGGAGGTCCATAGGGAGAAGGCGGACGTGGCAGAGGAGCTGGCCATGTAGTTGGCAGTGGGTGACGATTCGAGATGTTACCGGTACCACCACCAGGTCGTCCACCCTGACCATAGGGAGTAAGAGGATAGGGGTGAGATCAGCTCCAGGAAACTGAGGCCTACGATCACGGCGCTCCGGAGATGATATGAGGTACGATATGTGTCTACTCAACCTTATATGCAGTACTTATAGACACAGGTGACAATCATTATTTTATTTCCACTGCCCTCTTTCGGAGTTCAGAGATTTCTATGGAGTCATTGGCTCGATCCTTACGGCTAGAGACTCATACTGGAGAAGATTCGATGATCACGCACTAGTGCTGGCCGTGAGATCTTACTCTAGGAGGCGAGAGCTTCAGCTGAGATCTCCTAGTAGTGGCGTCGAGGCCTTATGATTTTATCGTGAGTATGGACTGGTTATCTACAGTCCATGATCAGAATGACTGTATTAGGCACAAAGTGTAGTGTATCCACATTGATGGGACCAAGTTTACCTTCACTAATGAGAAGGGATCCTTTGCAGCACAGGATGGACTTACCCAGAGGGGAGTGCAGCCGATCACTCATCATTTGGCTAGCCTTACCATCATAGTAGTTGATGTAGAGAGTCTGAGTTATCCTATAGTGGTGGACTAGTACGCGGATGTCTTCCATGATGATGTTCCTGGACTACCTCCTTGTAGAGAGGTGGACTTTCACATTGACTAGTACCCCAGGACGACACTGATATCTACACCAGCATATCGAATGGCTCCTAAGGAGCTTCGTGAGCTATGGGTACAGCTGGAGGACTTACAGGGGAAAGGGTTCATTCAACCTAGTGTTTCTCCTTGGGCAGCCCCGATTTTGCTCTCCAAGAAGGCGGATGGGAGTTTGAGACTTTGTGTCGACTATCGACACCTAAACTAGGTGACCGTTAAGAACAAGTACCCACTCCCAAGGACTGACAACCGCTTTGATCAGTTGAAGGGAGGATGATGGTTCTTGAAGATAGACCTCAGATCAAGCTATCACGAGCTCAGAGTACGAGATGATGATGTGAAGAAGATGGCTTTCAAATGTCAGTACAACCATTATGAGTTATTGGTTATGACATTCGGTGTAACCAACACTCTAGCAGTGTTTATGGGACTCATGAAAATGATATTTCAGCCATACCTTGATCGCTTTGTAGTAGTCTTCATCAACGACATTCTGATATACTCGGCTACTGAGGAAGAGCATGCCTATCATTTTGAGGTAGTAATGGACACACTCTAAGGGCACCAGCTTTATGATATGCTCTAGAAGTTCCAGTTTTGGATTTGAGAGGTTAAATTTCTGGGACACATCATCTCAGAGGCTAGATTTGTAGTGGATCCAATGAATATTGAGGCGATACTTTCTTGGGAGCCACCCAGAAGTGTGACGGAGATACAGAGTTTCCTAGGTTTGTCCAGATACTACCAGAGATTTGTGACAGATTTCTCTAGAGTTGCAGCACCTTTATCAATGTTGGAGAAGAAGGGGAAACCCTTCGTGTGGTCGTAGAGATGCCATATGAGTTTAAAGAAGTTGAGGCAGAGGTTAACTAGTGACCCCATCTTGAGGCTTCCATAAGAGGGCGTAGGGTACATAGTCTACTGCGACACATCAAGGAATAGACTCAGATGTGTCATGATGCAGGAGCGAGCAGTGATCACATATGGTTCTCGACAGCAGAGACAATATGAGCAGAAATATGCTACCCATGACCTGGAGTTTGCAGTAGTGGTCTTCTCCTTGAAGATGTGGCGAAATTACTTTATGGGAGAGAATTTTACAGTGTAATCTGATCATAAGAGTCTCAGGTATATCTTCTCTCAGGAGGACATGAATATGAGACAATGACTTTGGATTGAGTTCCTCCAGGACTATGACTTTGAGATAGTATATACACCTAGGAAGGGTAATGTTGTAGTAGATTCACTCAGCCGGAGATCTAGTATACAACTGCTAGGTGAGGCGATAAAGAATTTGGACTCTTTGAAAATATCCTTCTTGGAACGTGATTGAGAATCTTTCCTTCAGTCTCTTACAGTTACTCCCCCACTTATTCAGCGAGTCATGGAGGCGCAACATGGGGACACTGACTGCAAGACACGACGTGCTCAGATATCCATAGGATATGCACCTGATGGTTTTTTTGAAGGTGGGGAGCATGTCATCCTCTATAGAAGACATACCATGGTACCAATATCACTTCATGATAAAGTGTTGAGGGAGTTACATGCATCCCCTCTAGAGGTACATCTAGGAGTGGTGAAGATGTACCAGGATCTCCGATGACAACACTGGTGTCCGGGAATGAAGAAAGCAGTAGAAGAGTTTGTCTCTCAGTGCCACACTTGTCAGAAAGTGAAGGTGGATCATCAGGTACCAGTAGGCTTGGTTCATCCTTTATAGGTCCCAGAGTAGAATTGGGATAGGATATCCATGGACTTCATGACATGAATTCTACGTAAATCCAAGGGACATGACTTGATTTGGGTGATCATCGACCGAATCACCAAGTTGGCCCACTTCTTACCGATCAGAGATCGTGGTTCAGTAGATATATTGGGACACCTCTATGTGTAGGATATTTTGCTGCTACATTGATTACCCTCGACGATTGTCTCCGATCGTGATACATGTTTTAATTCCCAGCTATGGAAGGGGTTTCAGGAGGCTTTCAGGACACAACTTCATTTGAGAACTACCTTCCAACCTCAGACGAATGGCCAGACTGAGTGGACCATTCAGACCCTCGAGGACATGCTACGTGCTTGCATCCTCAACTTCAGTCGCAGCTGGAAGGATCACTTTCCTTTGGTGGAGTTTTCATACAACAATAGCTATCACTCCACCATTGGGATGCCACCATTTGAGGCACTGTACGAGTGACCTTGCAGATCACCTTTGTGATGGATTGAACTAGGGGAGTTAGCTCTCATGGGGCCAAAGATGGTATGCGCTACCACAGAGAAAGTGCAAATCATCCAGGAGAAGATGAAGACTGCACAGATCAGGCAGAAGTCTTATGCTGACAGGAGATAGAGACCTATGAAGTTTGAGGATGGTGGCCACTTCTTTTTACAGGTCTCACCCCGACGAGGATTACCATGATTTGGACGAGGTAGCAAGTTATCTCTGAGGTTCATCAGACACTTTCAGGTCCTTAACAGAGTTGGCTAGGTGGCTTACCACCTAGCACTTCCCCCTCAGTTGCACTGGGTGCACGACGTCTTCCTTGTATCCAAGCTGAGGAGATACGTGCATGACCCTTCTCACATCATTGGCCACAGTGAGATGGACGTCAGTGATGGGGTGACGTTTACGGAGGTTCCAGTGGAGATTGATGATCGACAAGAGGAGGTCCTTCATGGTCAAGTGATACCTCTAGTGCACATTCGCTGGCAGCACGGGAACCTCCAGGAGAGCACATGGGAGCAGGAGACTTAGATATGTGCTCAGTACCCCCACTTGTTCCCTTAGTTTGAGTTGTGTCTTACAGGGTTGAAAATCCCTGAGGTGGGGAGAATGTAAAGACTCAAAAATTTCATGTAATTTTTTTAATATATGGGAATTTTATGAGTCCACGAAAATTGATGGTGCGTGATTCCATGGCTCGCAGTGCCAGAAACGAATTTCTGAACTTTTTTTCGCGTAGGTTTAGTAAACATGAAAGTGAGTTTTTGTAACTTCTGAACAGGTGCTCAGAACTGAAATCCAAGGACACCGTTGAACTCATAGTTCCGGTATTCTCTTAAGGAGACCTTCACCTCGACCGCAGTGGGTCGAGAGTGAAAGATAATTTTTCTGCTTTTCGTGAAAGAATAAAATAAAATAAAAATGTCTAACATTTTTATTTTAGAAACCCTCAACATGAGTTATGGTGGTGAGGACCACCCAATCCTAAACCTCCCATGTGAGTTTTAAGAGGTGGGGAGCACTTGAACTAACCTCCAAATTTGAATTTAGAGGCGGGGACCACCCGAACCCCCTTTAATGATAGAAAACATCTCAACCCGCCTACTTTAAATTTTGACAAAACCCTTCATTAATTGGGCTAACTAAGTTTTACAACATGGTACAATTAAATGAGCCAATTAATTATTCCACCATGCCAACCAAATTAATCTAATTAATTTAATTATATTGGCACCTCTTTGTTTGGGAGTATTTTTTTGGTAAATAAGTTACATGGTGGGAGAAAGTTCTCTAATGAAGAACACCATTGAAGAACATTCTTCGGAAATCAATGAAGAGGATGATGTACAAGACTGACATCAAATCACGGATTCAGAAGCGACGATCATTGGCACCCTCTTCACCTTCTTTGACTTCTTTCTCATGCCAATGTCAATGAACAATCAAGGAGGGTTTTTATTATGTGTGATTATGGATTCCCATGTTATTACCTTCTAAAAAAAGAACACGGATCAACTCTTTAACTAGTTGATCCGCAGATGAATTCTTTTCTGTGGGTTAGGGAATAATCATTTCTGGGGGTTGTAGAGTTTGATGTTCTTCATTAATTTTTTTTGTTGAGCCGCTTTCTACCGCTATAACACGGAGGGTGTGGGCCAAACAAACATGGCCCGACCCCTCCACCGTTCTTCATTATTGTTGTGTTCCTCATGATGGAGGAGGATGAAAACCAACCTCTAGGGGGCACGAGAATGGAAGGTGGCACCACCACTGGCTGCGACAAAGGCGATGACGCAACGGTGCCGCCCTGCGGCCACAACGCCGCCTGTGGCCTCCGCCGCCCTGCGGCCTCGCACCGCCCGTGGCTTCCGCCGCCTCGCGTCTTCGTGTCACCCACGGCCTCGCCGCCTCGTGACCTCCATGGCCCCCCGCCGCCTTGTCGCCCCGCGGCCCTATTGAACCCCCATGACCTCACCGCCTCGCGACCCTCCGTGAACCCCTATGGCCTCACTGCCCCATGGCTCCCGCGGCCTCGCCGCCCAGTGGCCCTCCGTTGCCCCCTATGTGCTCGCCACCCCGGGGCCCTCTGCTGTCCCCACTGCCTCACCGCCCTGCGGCCCCCCGCGGCCTTATCATCCAACGACCTTGCGGCCCCTGCGGCCTTGCCACCCAGCGGCCATCCATGGCCTCTCCTCCAAGAGACCCTCCACGACCCCCCGTGGCCTCACCGTCTCGTGGTCCTCCTTAGCTATCGTGGCTTCACTGCCCTGAAACCCTTAGCGGCCCTTGTGGCCTTGCGACCCCTGTGACCTAGCTTCCCCTGCATCCTCCGCGCCGCCCCCACGGCTTCCACTGCCCCCGCGGCCTCTCACCACTCTACAGCCCCCGGGCCGCCCAACGCGGGCCAAACCTAGTAGGCCGGGTCGACCCAAACCAGGTCAGGTCGACCCAACTATTTTAGACCAAACCCGAACCAACTATGAGATTTTCGCTCTATCAACCATAACTTTGGCACTAGGCATTCATTTGAAAAACCGTGAATGACACTGTAAACCTTGGAGCGAGAAGATCCCTTTGGTATACCCCAATTGAGATTTGGATAAAGTTGGGATACAGTTGGGTTGGATCGAGCACGTGTCCAACCGGGTCCTCGGGACTAAAAGGCTAATAACTTACAGACCGGGCGTCCGATTGACACACCGTCTATTGTGTAGAGACCCCTATGACATTGCGGTCCTTTGAGATACTTCTTCACGAGACTTCATGGAAGTTGGAGTATTGACTAGTGGCTTGAGGAGTGGACTCTACCAGAGATGAGAAAACATAGTGCGGGTACCCAATAGCTGTCTGTGACGTGAAGAATGAATAGAGATCCTATGTGGGTCAGTACCGAGCGATCTTGTGTGGGTCAGAACCTAGCGATCCTGTGTGGGTCAGCACCAAGCGATCCTCTGTGGGTCAGCACCAAGCAATCCTGTGTAGGTCAGCACTAAGTGATCCTGTGTGAGTCAGCAGCAGAGCCTCTTAATAGAGTAATATGATTCCATAGTTACATCTAATCATCTCTACTACTATAACTAAGAAATAACTAGTGTGAGCTGAGTCCGTACCTAAGTGGTACTTTCCTTTGTGGTAATACCTTGGTGGTATTATTCGGTGTGGCGTACCTGAATGGTACTTACCATCGTGGTACTCCTCCTTTTGTGGAACAGTTGAGATTTGGGATTTTGAGTTGGACTTTGTGTTTCCTCATGATTGAGATGGGTATACTTGATAACTTAGGTAAATCTATGGGCATATACCTAAGTAGGGTTGTTAGTTGATTTCATGCCTTGAGGTTTATCCTTGGTGGATTTTCTGAGACCTTGAGGGTCTCAGGGTCCCTACTGACTATCATTATACTCACCCCTGCATGGGCTAGGCCCACACCTTATTGTGTTTGGTGTAGAAGATGGAAAAAACTGATCGAGGCTGAGGGTACCAAGGCTAGATGGGGATCAGAGGTGGACCATATGACATAACGATATGAAGAGGAGACATGCAGATGTGGAGTGCTGAGGAGGCGATCTGTACCTACCCTTCAAGTAGGAACCTCAGATGACAACCTAGTAGTAGCCTTTCTTTTTCTTTAGCTGTATTGTATTCTAGTTGTACTTGTACTTTTACTGTTGGGCTTGTATTTCGGACCCTTTTTACTTCTAGCACTCTTTTTTCTATACAGTTGACTTGTGTTCGTATCTTGTTGTGTGCTTGGTTTCATGTGTTTATAGGTTATAAAGGCAATGCCTTCCTGGTTATAGGGAATACGACTTTTGGTGCTAGTCGCCTACCCCTGGCCTATGGAAGGTTGGCCTGGGGTAGTCATGACATGGGCCCCGAGGGATGGGTCGTGACAGAGTTAAATTTTTTAATAGTTTTATAAACTTTCAATAGAGGATTCCAACTATCATATCAAAGAATTAAACTTGGTGCCTTCTAAAATTATTCCAATAGAAGTATATAAGGACTAAGTCAAATAGAGGACCAATTCATTTTTTTAGAAGGGGAAGCTATAGAATGGATTTATAACATAAATCCAAAATATGTTAACGATTAAGATGATCTTTAAAAGATTTATTTTTCATAGATTCTTTCCAAACAATATGATAACTTCCATTATAATTGTGATTTATTATATAATAAAAGTGATATGGGAGACATTTTATGAGTGTTGGGAAAGTTTCTAGAATCTTTATGTATGTTTTCCTGACCAATAAATCTAGGAACACCATTTCCTAGTTTTCATCCATTAGGTTCTGATAAAATAATGATAGAAATTTTTTAGATGCATCATCAATGGGAGATTTGATTATAAAGTCACATTTTGAAGCCAAATAAGTGATTTAGAAAATAACTCAAAATTAATAATAATCTAGTCTAATAGGTACTATAAAAAGATAAGTGTATGAGGTAATATTAACTAGATCACCCTCACTTGAATATAAAAATATGAACCTAACTAGTATGGTTTTAAAAATGGATCTTATAAAATCTAGTGATCAAATGAGACCAGTTAAGGTTTGTAGTGTTTGTTATTAAAATAATCAGTATATATTTACTTGTGTGAACAATTATAAGACACTAAAATTTGTGAATATTCCTACCAACATATGAAATTTCAATATAATAATCAAGGATGTAGACACACTTATATAGTAAAATATGGATTTGGTACAAAAAAATAAAGCTAGACCACCCTTTTAGTAGTAATTTCAATAACCTTGAACATTCAAATAGCCATATAAGAAACCCTAAAAAAATTATTCTAATCACCCCTTCAAATTAAATGAGCCCCTTAACCTACTATAAAGTAGTTCACCACCACAAGTTGGAAATAAATATGATCCTAGAATTGAAAATTTAAAAATAACATGAACGAAACGAAATGTTAGATAATGAGTATCATGTAAATAATTTCCCATAATCTAGTAAAGTTACAATCTTAACCCTTTCCAAATGTAAAAGTTAATTTGAGTTAAATGACAACTAGGAGTGATAAATAGATCCACCCTATGAAAAAATTTGACTTGAAACAGAAATAGTCATACATTAGAAAATAGGAAGAATAGAGTAATGAAGGAAATGAGAGGGAATTTTTATGTAAATATGAAAATCAACCTAAGGAGAAAGAAGGGAAGATGAAGTTAGTGTTAAAAAGGAAAAGAAGAAGTCATAAACCCATTAATAAAAATATATTATGGAAAATAAAGATCTTACACTACCATTTTCCTTGAGAATGACTAAATCAAAGACAATATAGGAGGAATAAATTCTAAAGAATATTTTTAATCCATTAAATAAGTTTAAATAAACATACCACAACTTAAATACCTCAAAAAGTTCCAAAATTTGCATAGATCAATTTTCATGAAAAAGAATACTTCATGGGAGTAAGAGATTAAAATTTGGAAGAAATGAATAAAAATGATCACACCACAACTTTCAACTAAATGTCATGACCCAAATAAATTTATAAACCATTGTTAAATTGGATGAATGTATTTTAAATATGCATTCTATGATCTTGAATCTTCTATAAGGGTTTCAGATTACCTCTTGGTGCATGCTAGGGTTAGGGTGAGCCAATCCACCCACTATCATCGAAGGGCTTGGACCAGAGTACTTTTGGGAATTTGTTTCTCTTTTTTGGGCCTAATATTAATTTGTTATGTTTTTTTTTCATTTCATGGTGGGAATTTATTTTAAGGTATATGGTTTCATATAGAGGTCTTATCTCTATGGTTTATTCTTAGGGATTTCTTATGACTATGTTTCCCATCATCCATTAGATCGGTTCCCTATGGTTGTTGACCCAAAACCATTTTATTAGTTCTTAAACACCATCAGGGTTGACTCAAATTATTGGATTTGAGGTTATATATCATATGGTTAGGGAAATAATTTAATTTTTACAAGACGAAGCCTAGACAATTCTTCGGAGGAGCGGGTTATGTGTTGAACACTATACATATCTACTTCAATATGTCTCATAAAAGGAGTTTGGATATAAAATTATGGGTACCATGATTGTGTTTTCTTATAGCTATGTTAGTTTTGTTCTTATATATATATTTTTATATCATATATATTTCCTCTTCTTGGAGAATATGGTCAGGAATGACCATTTATTGAAAATGAATGGCCAATAAAATACCATCCATGTATTATTTTTAGTTTTTTCCTAATTTTATCTATAGATTAGGGATGTTTTAAATCTTGAATGATTAAGGACATTAGAGGATCATTTTACATGGATGTTGTGGGTTTTTTAAATCAGGGTGATGATTTATGTATTTATTTTTCAATTTTTTATATGTTTCTCTGTGTTTCATGGGTTTTTTTTGTGTTTTTTGGCTCATGGGAGAGTTTAGTTGTTTATATTAACTCCCCAAAGAATCTTATCTATCTTGGATCCCATATCAAATGGATCAAACCAATTAGATATGTAACAGGTCGTTTTGGGGTTCTCATAGGCATCTGAACCAAGTAGCAAAAGTTGAATATGGGTTTAGAGGGTTCACAAGTAGGGAGTACCAACAAAAATGATGAAATTTGTTTTAGCTTTTATGGTTTTGTAGAATATTATTTGGTAGTTATTTAAATTTTAATGGTGGATTTATATCCCAATATGGTCATTACAGTTCCTACTTTTTCACTGGATCCACTTGGTGTCAGTCGATGTTTATGTGGAAATCATTATGTTAGGATGATTTATAAGTGGAAGTTTCATCAATAGTGGTTTCTAGATTTTGGTAATACTCAGTGGGTTGGTTAAATATGTCACTGTTATGTTGGAATTGTAGATTTGGATGGGATTATGATGGGTGATAGGCTATCAATATCATGTTTCATGCAGTTCGGTGTCACTCTATTCTGATTGTGGATTTGCACCAGGAGTGTTGATGGAAGGTATCATAGGGTTTCCTTGTGTTTCATTTTGTGGCATTAATTCCATGTAAGATTATAGAAAATCAGTTTTGTCTTGGTTTTGTGGCTGTTTGTTTTAGGTTATCTTGTTTTCTATGGCCGTTTACTATTTTAATAAGTATTTTTTCCTTTTATTCCTATTTTTTGATAAGGGTATACAAATCAAGGTCTATGTTCAGTCAACCAAAATTTCTCAGTGGACTGTTAGAATATAAGGACCCAGCCTTATTAAATTACATAATCATGAAATTATTCATGATATTACTTACTTTAACTTTGAGGATCTTTTCAAGTTTAGAGATTTAGATAATTGAGACATAATACATTCATTACATTATACATTAATATAGATAGGATACCATAAAAACAGAATTAATTTCTTCCAAAATATAAAACTTTTCAAATAAAACATGATTTATTTGATAGTTCTTCCAACATTTAACATGGCGTCATTGTTTGTCCAACACATCCTTATATCCTATGAAAATCATTTAAAAACATAGGATGAGCTCAAAAGATCAGTAAGGGATATAAAAATAAGGAAATAACACATTAGTCCATGAACAATTGTAACGTATGAAATCATTTTCGAAAGACATACTTGTCACCCATATATACTTACTTTGTGAAACATGATATCTACACAATATCCACACAAAAAATAAGAACTTAAATATTACCATAAAGGTATCTTGGAAGCTTTACTTACATAATATTGTAACCCTATCAACTACCTTATAATTTGTAACCCTCATAGCTACCTTACAATTTGTGTAACCATCGTAGTTACACTTGGAGTAACCATATGGACGACCTCCAACATACACATAAACAATGCATTGGAGGGAGATATAGGTCCCACCCTTCATCATAAACAATGCTCTAGAACCATAACATAACCATAAAACATGAATAATAGCATAAAAACATTGCTTTTGAACTTTATAAATAGAATTTTAAAAGATGATTTTAAAAGAAAAGACCCTTACATAAATCATATAATTGATGTGAGACTTAATAAAGTGGATGGAATATGTATATAAATTGTAAATACACATAAATAATCATAATATAAACAATTTTTATCACAGAAAAAAATTTAATACTACATAAATAATGAAGTAGAAGGTTAACCCAAAGAACGAAAATCAGGTTAATAATTCATTTACCTCAGGTTTTTCTTACATCAAAATCTTATAAAACTCAGGTATAATGGTTAAAAGAGTGTTATTATTATCTCAAAGAAACATATAAATATTTATAATACCTTATATGATCATTTAATTACATCATTTCATCCTTTAATTATTACTATTTTGTTCCTTGCACTCTTTTGGGTGAGTTCTTTACATGATTTTCATGATCGGTTCGTAATGGATTGTTCTTGTCGATTGGAAGTGAAAATCCAGAATCGGAATAGAGTAGTATTTAAATATTTCCAAAACCAGAAATTATACCCTTTATCATTTTTAATTCTTACATGAGGATGATTCATAAGTTAAAACATTAATGATGTTCTTTTAGATCATTTTAGTGTCTCTTTGATAAAAACGACCTCATTTTGTTTTAAAAATTAAAACCTTGTGTACAAAATAATTAAAGAACCATGGATAAAAAATAATACATATATTATAACCAGTTTCAAACATAAAAATAGTTTTATTACTATCCTTGAAGGAATTAAAGTAGATTGAAATCACATCATCCAGAATCTCGGTAATTCAACACATCAAGGGAAATGTTTTTAATTCCTTGAATAAGTTGAGGAGAAGAATAAGATTGATGATGAATTTTACATGAAAATGAAAACATCCAGAATATACATGAATATGGAGATATCATACCTATTGGATAAGAGTAGGTGAGGAACTAAAAATAAAATAAATGAACTCAAAATAAAAGAAAAATTGAGAAATCTCTCACGAAAATTCGGCAGCCTAACGACGTCACATAAAATTTTATAAAATATTTTGATGATAGAGAAGGTTTATCTCATCATTATTATATAATATGAGAATTAAGGGGAATATGGAATGTAATGTCCCAATATAAGCCATAGTAAATGAAAAATAATAACATAAAATGAAAGAAAAGAATGAAAATAAAAGAGGATGTTTACCTCTTGATCTCTTCTACTTGAAATCCTTCTTAAGGCCTTCGGTTTTGGCCTTTTGGTGATACCAGAAGATCTAGGATCTGTAGAAGTGCCTTGGGAGGAGTGTTGGTCAGAAATTAGGTAAGGCTCAAGGCTTGAGAATTGTGGGAGGAATTGGGGAATGAGGTTGGTATTTACAGTGGAGGAGGGGAGGTATTTTATCTTATTTTAATCATTATTATAATATTTTTTCTCAATACTATGAATAATATTAATTCATGTGACACAATATAGTCATAATGGAATGTGAGTTCGAACCAAATGGAATTACATCACTTATGATGTCATAAATAGTGTATTTTATAGATAATTTGAATATACGGTATTTTACCGTATTTCACTATTCATCAAAAATTCAAAAATTTCAGAAAAATATCATAAAATCACCCTTACAATTTTTCGACATTTAGAATTTAAAAATGAAGTCCATTTTTTGAAACTAATTTTCTAAATATCCTTAATTTAATTTTTAAGTAAAATCAAACTTAATTCAAAAATTAATAATTTAAAAACTACAATTGCTTTTATATCATATTGAAAAATTAACCAAGATGTCATTATCTTAAAGACTTAAGAAAATAAAATATTAATACAATTTACTATTAATTAGGGTCGTATTACTATTCATATTACTATTCACAATGGTATATTAAAATTCACCAAAAATCAAGTTGGATCCATTAACCTCTAAATAACTTACTAAACACAATTATAGATAACCCTTCTTTGAAATTCAGAACATAAAAGTGGAAAAATTATTTTTAAAGGATAGTTATAAATATCTAATTAAAATAATGTTTCATGCATTTAAAATTATTTTTAAAACCTTGGGGTGTTACATTATCCCCACCTTCTGAAAATTGTGTCCTCACAATTTTATTTACTTATTTAACAAGTTAGGGTGCCTTTCTCTCATAGCATTTCTAGACTCCCATGTTGCTTCTTCTACCATGTGGGTTCACCACAAAACCTTTACCTAGTGGATTATCTTATTCTGCAATACCTGTTCCCTTCGATCAAGAATCTGAACATGTTTTTCTTCATATGAAATGTTGTATTCCAACTGAACTACTTCTTGGATTAAAACATGTGATGAATCTGACACATACTTCCTCAACATTGATACTCGAAAAACAGTATGTACCTAAGACAAACTTGTAGGAAACTCTACTCGGTACACAATTGGTTTAACTCTCTTTAGGATTTCAAAAGGACCAATGGACCGTGAAATTAGCTTTCCTTTGTTACCAAAACGCAACACACTTTTCCAAGGAGAGATTTTAAGAAAAACATGGTCACCTACCTCAAAAGAGAAGTCTTTCCTTCTGTTATCAGCATAATTTTTCTTCCTACTATGAGCTTTCCTCATGTGCTGCTGGATCATCTTCACTTTCTTAGCCACTTCCTCTATTAATTCTGGAACCATCAACTTTCTTTCACCAACTTCATCCCAAAATGCTAGAGTCTGACACTGCTTTCCATACAATGACTCAAAAGGTACCATCTGTATACTGGAATGAAAACTATTATTATAAGAAAACTCAACTAAAGAAAGATGCTGATCCCAACTTCCCTGATAATCAATTGAAAAATTTAAAAGCATATCCTCCAAAGTCTGAATCATTTATTCTAACTACTATCTGATTGATGATGAAAATCTATACTGAAATTTAACTCTATTCCCAATGACTTCTGAAGTCCCTTACAAAAGATAGAAGTGAACCTAGCATCTCGGTCAAATACAATGGAAAGTGAAAATCCATGTAGCCTGACAATATGTTTGAGGTACAGTTGAGAAAGTTGATCTAAGGACATTGTATCTCGAATAGAAAGAAAATGTGCAGATTTTGTCTGCTGATCAACAATAATCCAAATCACATTGTTACCTCAAGAAGTATTTGTCAGTCCTAAAAAAAATTCCATGAATACATTCTCCCATTTCCACTATGGCACTGGAAAATGCTGAATCCTCCCCTTCAGTAACTGCCACTCTTCTTTAACCTGTTGACATGTCAAACATTTCATGGTAAAATCAACAATATCTCTTTTCATTCCTTCCCACCAATAACAACCCCGAAGGCCTCTGTACATCTTAGTATTGCCAGGATAAACTGAATATGGATAACTCTAAGCTTCAAACAACAATTATTTCTTCAAATGGGAATCACAAGGCACACACAACCTTTTACCATATCTTAAAAAAAATCATTATCATGGTTAAATTCTGGAAACTTACCCATTTTAACCAATTCTACCATTTTATGTAGATCACAATCTTCCTTCTGAATTTCTTAATTCTATCTGATAACAATTACTGCACTGAAACCTGAGACAAAATAGAGGTATTTCCTACACCAAAAACATCTAAACCAAAATTCATCAAATCATTAATCAAGAGATCATGTTCCAAATGTAACATGGTTAATCATGCATGATGTTTTTGACTCAATTCATCCACCACTATGTTTTCTTTTCTGGGATGTTAATTAATCGTGCAATCAGGATCCTTTACCAGTTCAAGCCATCTTCTCTGCCTCATGTTTAATTCCTTCTGAGTGAATACATACTTTAGACTTATATGGTGAGTATATATTTGACATTTGGATCCATATAAATGATGCCTCCAAATTTTCAAAGCAAAAACCACAGCTGCCAATTCTAAATCATGCGTTGGATAATTTAACTCATGAGTTTTAAGTTTTCATGAATCATAAGCAATTACCTGATCATTCTGCATCAAAACACAACCAAGTCCCTTTAAAGAAGCACCACTATAGATGAAAAACTCACCTTTTCGTGAATTCAAGGACAAAATTGGAGCATTCACCAATCCATTCATCAGTTTTTGAAAATAAACATCACATTCTTATATCCAAATAAATTTAACCTCTTATCTTGTTAACATAGTTACCAGGCTAGAAAACCATGAAAAGTTCATAAAAAATGTCGGTTATAACCTGATAATCCAATAAAACTATGAATCTATGTAACATTTGTAGGTCTTGTACATTCATAAACCACTTTTGTTATGGTAGGATCAATTGTTATTCCATCCTTATTTACAATGTTCCCAAGAAAGAAAATCTGTTGCAACCAAAAATCACACTTTCTGAATTTCCCATAGAGTTTATTTTCCTTTAAGGTTTGTAAAACAACCCTTATATGTTTTTCATGCTCATTTTTAAAAAAAAATACTATAATGTCATAAATAAACACAACCACAAACTTATCCAAGGACTCATGAAATATTCTATTCAAAAGGTTCATGAATATAGCATGTGAATTAGTTAAACCAAATGGCATAACAAAAAATTTACAATGCCCATATCTAGAATGAAATTCTGTTTTCGGGATGTCATCCTCCTTCACCTTTAGCTGATGGTATCCATATCTCAAGTTAATCTTGGAAAAGTATTGAGCTCCCTGGAGACGATCAAACAAGTCATTGATATGAGGAAAATGATACTTGTTTTTAACAGTGATGTTATTCAAATCTCTATAATCAATGCAAATTCTCATGGAATAATATTTTTTTTAACAAACAAAACAGGAGCTCCCCATGGTGAAGTTCTAGTATGTATGAAGCCTTTATCAAGAAATTCCTACAATTGATTTCTCAATTAAATAATTTCTATATGATCCATATAATATGGGGGTTTTGAAATTGGTTTAGCACTAGGAACTAAGCCAATTGTGAATTTGAATTCTCAATCAGGTATAACACTGGGTAACTCATTAGGAAAAACATCAAGGTATTCATTTACCACCAGCACATCATTAAACTGAATAGTATCCTTGTTTTTAGCAATATGACCAAGATAACATTCATTTCCATATTTCAACATTTTCTCAGATTCCTGATATGTTATGAATTGTATGGGTTCATTCTTGTTTAAAAAATGAAACTCTTTCTGAGAAGAAAACTTCTGTATCTCTACAATGAATCTTAGCATGATAAACAGAAAGCCAATCCATTCCCAAAATAACATCAAACTTGACTAAGGAAAAAACAACAAGGTTTGAAGGTAAATTAATTCCGTAGACCACAATAGAAAGATTCTTATAATTCATTTTTTCTATAATATTTCCCCCTGGTGTTTTAACAACAAGTTCCAGTCTCATTTGTTGAGGTGAGATTTCAAATTTACTAGAAAATTTCTGAGAGATAAAGGAATTCATAGACCTCATATCAAACAAAGCTTTAGAAAAAATCTAAGCAAACAAACAATGTACTTGATACAACTTCGTTGGATGGTTATTCATATGCTAACGTAGTCACAAAAGATCTCACTACACCTTTATTTCTATAGTTTGGCTTCTTTGCATCATTTGGATCTCTCTTTGGACATGCATTTGCATAGTGACCCATATCACTACATTTAAAACATTTTACAGTTTGATTATCAGGATTAGTCTTGGGATCATTTTCATTACAATATCGGGTCATATGTCCAAAATTACCTCTTTTAAAACACATCCTAGTTTTGTTAAGACATTACCCAGGGTGCTTCTTGCCACACATTTCAAAAAATGGAAAATGGATATTCATACCATCAGATTTCTTCTGTTGATTCTTACCCATCACTTTCCATCTGGGCCTCTTCTTATCGTTGGTTCCAAAATGCACATGATCATCAAAAAACTCCATCTTTACCCTCTCATCACATCGGAAAAGTTTCTCATAACTATTGAATTCATGGGAGTCCAACGCCCTTCGATACCTTGGCTTCAGTCCTGAGTAAAAGCGGTTGATTTTTCTATCATGAACCAGAACAAGATTTGGATCATTCCTCGCTAGTCGGGTGAAGTTTTCTCCATACATGACCACTGAATATTCATCCTTATTCTTCAATTCATATAATTTCTTCTCCATCCTAAGTCACACCACTTTTGGAAAATATTATTCCAGGAAAAGACTTTTAAATTCATCCCATTATAAGGAATAAAAATCCTCTCTATCCTTGATATTTATTACCATTGACCACCACTAATCAGCTTCAACTTCAAAATGATAAATGGAAAGACTTAAATTTTTATTATATGAACATCCCATAACATAAAAAAACTTTTCAAGGGCTTTAATCCATCCTTCTGATGCTACTAGGTTAGAAGATCCATTGAAAGCAGGATGGTGTTGTTTCATAAATTGTTCCACTATTGTCATGTTCTACTGTGGTACCTCTGGTTGTTCTAATGAATGGATTCCACCACCATTTATTTTCTATGTTAGCTGAGCCATTACTATCATAAACTGATCAGTTACAATCCCTACCATTCCAGGATGCAGATTCGAAAGGATGTGGTTCTGTCGGTGCCTCTCCTCTTCAGCTTCCCTGTTTCTTCTGCGGACAACCATTCTGAACAAACATATCCTAGATGAAGAAACATGGTAATATTTAAATTCTATAACATTTCAAATTAATCATAGAGTAAAAAAAATATTTATAGTAATATATTAACATCATCCTACCCCTAAAGTTATCTAAACCATCCTCTGATACCAACTATAAGGACCCGACCTTATTACATTACGTAATCATGAATTTAGTAAAAATTTCATTTTCTTTAAAATTAAGGTTCTTTTAAAGTTTAAATACTTAGAGATTTGGGAAATAATACATTCATAACATTATACATTAATACAAAGAGTATACCATAAAAATAGTATTCATTTCTTCCAAAATATAAAACTTTTCAAATAAAACATGATTTCCTTGATAGTTCTTCAAATATTTAACTTGGACTCCTTCTTTGTCTTAAAAATCCTTATAACCTATGAAAATCATTTAAAAACTTGGGATGAGCACAAAATCTCAGTAAAGGATATAAAAACAAAGAAATAACACATTAGTCCATCAACACTTGTAACGTATGAAATCATTTTCAAAAGACATACTTATCACCCGTATATACTTACTTTGTGAAACATGAGATTTTCAAAAGATCCACACAAAACATAAGAACATAAATATAACCATAAAGTTATCTTGGAATCATTACTTACATAATATTGTAACTCTCTTGGCTACCTTTTAATTTGTAACCCTCACGACTACCTTACAATTTGTGTAACCATCACAGTTACACTTGGAGTAACCATATAGATGACCTACAACTTACACATACCCAATGCTATGGAGGGAGATATACATCCTACCCTTTATCATAAACAATTCCCAAAAACCATAAAATAACTATACAACATGAATAATAGCATAAAAACATTGCTTTTGAACTTTGTAAACAGAATTTTAAGAGGATTTTAAAAGAATATCCCCTTACATAAATCATATAATTGAAGTGATACTTAATAGAGTAGATGGAATATGTATATAAACTGTAAATACAGATAAATAATCATAATATAAACAATTTTTATCACATAAACCATTTTAATAATACATAAATAATTATGTATAAGGTTAACCCAATGAATGGAAATCAGGTAAATAATCCCCTTACCTAAGGGTTTTTATTACATCCAACTCATTTAAACATCCTGTATAATGGTTAAAAGAGTGTTATTAATATCTTAATAAAACATATCCATCATTTTATACCTTATATGATCATTTCATTTCGTCATTTTATCCTTTAATTTTTAGTATTTTGTTCCTTGCACTGTTTTGGGTGAGTTCTTTTCATGATTTTCATGATCGGTTCATAATGGATTGTTCTTGTCGATTGGAAGTGAAACTATAAAATTGGAATGGAGTAGTATTTACATATTTACAGAACCATAAATTATACCATTTATCATTTTGAATTATTACATGAAGATGATTCATAAGTTTAAACATTAATGATGTTTGTTCAGATCATTTTAGTGATTATTTGATAACAACAACCTCATTATGTAAAAAATAATTACATAACCATGGATGAGTCATAATACATATATTATAACCTGGTTCGACCGTGAAAATGATTTCATGACCAGCCTTGAAGGAATTAAAGAAGATTTAAATCACATCGTCCATGATGTTGGTAATTCGACACATCACACACAATGTTTTTTACAACCTTGAATAAGTGGGGGGGGGGGGGGGGTGGAGAAGAATATTGATGAGGAATTTTCCATGAACATGATATCATATAGAATATAAATGATTATAGAGCTTTCAGTTCTCTTTTATAATAGTAGGTGGTGGAAGGAAAATAAAATAAAGTAACTCAAAATAAAAGAAAAATTGAGAAATCTCTCACGAAAAGTCGGTAGCCTAATGACGTCACTTAAAATTTCATAAAATATTTTGATGCGATAAAAGTGGTCTCTCATAATTACTACATACAATTTGAAGTAAGGGGAATATGTAATGGCATATCCCAACATAAGCCAAAGGGAATAAAAAAGAATAATATAAAATGTAAGAAAAGAAAGAAAATAAAAGAGGATGTTTACCTCTTGATCTATTCTCCTTGAGATCCTTCTTAAGGACTTTGGGTTTGGCCTTTTGGGGAGACCATTAGCTCTAGTGAATGGGGTTGATCCTTGGGAGGAGTGTTGGTCAGAACTTAGGTAAGTATCAAGGCTTGAAAGGTGTGGGAGGAATAGGGGAATGAGAGTGGCATTTATAGTGGAGGAGGGGAGGTATTTTACATTATTTTAATCATTATTATAATATTTTGTCTCAAGACTATGAATAATCATAATTCATGTGACCCTAAATAGTAATAATGGCATGTGATTTCAAACCAAGTGGTCTTAAATCACTTAATATGTCATAAATATTGTATTTTATTGATAATTTTGAATATACTTTATTTTACCATATTTCACTATTCATCGAAAATTCAAGAATCTCAGAAAAATCCCAAAAATTCACCCTTAACGTTTTTCAATGTGTATAATTCCAAAAGGAAATCCATTTTTGAAAATAATTTTCTAAATATCATTAATTTAATTTTTAAATAAAATAATACTTAATTCAAAAATTAATAATTTAAAAACTATAACTGCTTTTATATCACATTGAAAAATTAACCAAGATGTAATTATCTTAAAGACTCAAGAAAATAAAATATTAATACAATTTACTATTCCTTAGGGTCATATTAGTATTCATATTACTATTAATAAGGGTATGTTACTTTTCACCAAAAATCAAGTTGGTTCTATTAGGCTCTAAATAACTTTCTGAACACAATTTTAGATGGCTGTTTTTCGAAATTCAAAACATAAATGTGGAAAAATTATTTTTAAAGGCTAGTTATAAATATGTACTTAAACCATTGTTTCATAAATTTTAATTTTTTTTTAAAACCTTGGGGTGTTACATAGAATCTCATATTTTTTAAAAAAAAAATCATATTTTCATTATTGGTTGTTTTTTATTGGGGTTAGTCAGGATATTATGGTGGTTCTATTTTTAATTTTTTGATACTTGTAAAATTTATTTATTTATAAAATAAAATATTTATTTTTTTCCAAAAAAATAAGAGAGATAAAAACATCATGATTCTTTTTGGAACTAGCCAACAGGTCCACTACAAAATTGTCATGAGTTTTGGAAGATGTTATGATGAGTGTATAGAATTTAATATTCACATATGATATTTATATGCTAAAAATGGAGGAGGATAAGATCCCAACACTGTCACATATCATCAGGGAGAGAAACTTCTTTATAAATCTAACATCTTGGTTCTAGATACCGCCCAAAGGTGCCCCATATCCGATTGGTCACATGGCCTCAAGCACATTTCCCCAAATGCCAGAGGCTGTCGATTAGAAGCGGGGGCCTTAGGTGTGATAATTTGGAAACTATGCCTTCATTTTCAGAGTAACACATTTGAAAAAAATAGTAAATAATAGCGGGAGTATTAATACCATACAACAGAAGTAAACACCAGAAAAATGATAGTATAAACCACTACAGTATATATAAATAAATGAGGAATGTCACAAGTATCTAGGAATGCGTCCAAACAAGTCACAATGCTGGAAATATAATTCTGAAACCAAAGTATAGAAAATAGTAAACTCTAATTGCATTGAAAGCCTTAGCCTGTTCCCATGCTCTCCAGCTTCACAATAATAAGGTACCTGATGAAGAAGGGCGCTTTCCCTTATCTATACCTATAACCATATAATCTATTTGGGTCCAAAGGAATGACCCAAATAGGGTGTGATACAAATCCCAGTAGGCAACCAC
Organism: Viscum album; assembly: GCA_963277665.1. Taxonomy (NCBI): domain Eukaryota; kingdom Viridiplantae; phylum Streptophyta; class Magnoliopsida; order Santalales; family Viscaceae; genus Viscum; species Viscum album. The sequence goes on along the minus strand of OY728153.1, from coordinate 1,540,791,864 downwards.
CAAAAGATCTGTGCCTAACAGTCAGTGAATGCATATATAGAAGGAAATATGAAGAAATGAAGTAATAAACTAGGAAGTACTCAAAAGTAAACAGTGCTACGATTTTCAATTACACCCATTTTAATTTTTCTAATTATTCAATCCATTTAATAATTTATCCCCGAGATCTAGCCTAAGATTTTCATACCCCTATATAAAAGTAACAATAGACATCTTAGAAGACCATCTAACGCAACAAAGTAAGACTAAGTCTAAGCTTTTGATTTGGCTTAGAAGACTCTTTACAATTTTTTAAACATTCACAAGAAACCATTTGGGAAATTTCTCACAGTCTAACCCCTCTGGTTTTACATATCATCAAATCCATAAATAATAAAGATCCATTGGAAAAGCTCACACAGTCTAACCCCTTTGGTACCAAATAGCACTAATCAAATTTAAACGAACACCTAGGTAGCCCTCATGGTCAATACCCCTTGGTCTGTATAGAAAAAATAATAATAATGACCCCCGAAATCTCTCACAGTTAATTCCCTATTATCCAACATTAATTTAATAACAACCCTCGGGGTAGCTCTCACGGTCTATACCCCTCTGGTCTATGACCACCCAAAATATCTCACAGTCGATACCTCTGGGTCAACATAATAGTAATTAAACATAAAAATACCTATCTCAGGAAACACTCACTGTCAATTTACCTTGGTCATACTTTCAAAATGTGAAGTACATGCATCTCATATAGTCTTCCACTCCATCCTAACAAAACGTGGCATGGAAAAAAATCAAGCAAATCATGCTTCCTAGACCCATTGACCATAATATTTCAAACATGGGAGAACACATCCATAAACTCCGTATTAAACCTCATTCATAATCAAACAACCCTTTCTCATCAGACACACCTTAACTGGTCTTAAACAGGGTTAACTTCTAAAATACGCCATACCCTAAACATGGGTATTCGACACTTTCAGCATATATAATCCAAATACAATAAAAGAAAGGCACAAACCACCTACCACAATTTTATATGAATAACACTCATGAACTTCGACCCTAGAATCATCCTAGAACAATGTAGATCTAAAAAAAGGGTAAAAAAAATCAACCCACGATAACTCATGGGAGAGGAAAAATTTGGAAGATTGGCTATAGGAGAAGACATAACTCACTGGTGGAAATTCCACACACCAGGACGCATTTTAATCGGAGCTCGGATGGAGGAATTGGAGGAGCTCGAAGATATTTACTTGTATGTCGCTCTCCTATACAAAACACAGGGAGAAGAAAGTGTTTCTGGATGTGAGACACGATCCCACACCAATATAAAAAATAAAAATAAAAGTACACGGTGTGTTCATTTAATGTACATGCCATGTACTATCCTCAACTGGCCCTTGCTTTAGGCAGTCTTCCAGTTCACCCACTCAACCATGTAGTCGGTTGTAACATATCCAGTACAAAACTACATGCAGTAACCAGGTACACAATGTGTACTTCTTAGTATATGGCGTTTACTTATAAAAGTTCTCCATTATTCCTTTTTTCCTTTAAAAAAACCTGAAATAAATATCCATACATTAAATGAAGATATGATTTCTTACAAAATTCCACCTTAAAGCAATTATTCCCCAAATTTCCCTTCCAAGGGTGGTGAAGAAGAATCATCAAACAAATCTGACCACTGTGATCGTACATCAGCCTCCCTCTCCCATGTCTTGTCTTATAATCACCTGTGCTTCCATAACACCCATACCAGAGGAATCGACCCAAAATTCGAATTTAGTTATCTTGGAAGGATGCTTCCACCTCCAACTCAACCTCCTCGGGTTGAAAAACATGAGACAAGTCTGAAAAGTAATGTCGTAGCTGTGAAACATGGAAGAGGTCGTGCATATCCTAGTACCTATGAGGTAACTAGAACTAATAGTCAAATGGATTGATTCTCTCAAAAAACTCAAACAGCCTGACATATCTTAGTGAAAGCTTTCCTTGTCTCCTGATCCTATTGTGTCCCAACCTCGGTGTGACACATAAGAAAACCAGATCTCTGACCTCAAACTACAGAGATCGTCTCCATCGATTATCTTAAGAATTATGGTGAGAATTCACAATAACCATCCTCTTCCAAATCAACTCCACCTACTTAGTGGTCTCTTGGACAAGATGAGGTCCCAACATAGCGGCCTCTCCTACCTCCAGCCAACATAGGGGTGATCGGCATGGCCTACCACAAAAAGCCTCATAAGGTGCCATTTGAATCATCACCTGAAAACTGTAATTTTAGAAAAACTAAAATAGGGGTAAGTGTGTTTCCTAAGACCCCATGAAATCTAAGATGCATTCTCACAACATGTTCTCCAAAACCTGAATCGTGCAATCAGACTGACCATCTCTCTTGGGGTGGTAATCTGTACTCAGAAGTACCTATATACCCAAATCCCTCTATAGTACCTGTTAGACCCAAGAAGTTAACCAGGCATCCCTCTCTAAAATGATAGTGTGTGAAACCGCATATAGATGTAAAATCTCTCAAATGTAAACCCTTCCAAGATCATTAACACTGAACGTTTCCTTGATCAGAAAGATATGTGCAACTTTCATGAGCCTGTCGATAACAACCCAAACCACATCATTACCTCGAGGTGACCTTGGTAAACCCATCATGAAATCCATCGTGACATAATTCTACTTACAGTCAGGAATGGGTAACTATTTTTAAATCCCTTCTGGATGTTGATGCTCCACCTTCACCTACTAACTGATGGAACATCTCATAACAAAACTAGCCAAATCTATCTTCATACCTGGCCACTAATACTAATGGTGTAGATCTTGATAAATTTTGGTAACACCAAGATGAACTACCCAAAATGAGGAATGAAAATCTCGTATCAAATCCTCACACATGTCTGCTAACAACCATATGCGCCCATGAAAACATAAGACCTTATCCTCACCTATGGTCCACCTTGGAGTAGGGTCCTCTCCTATCACACTCTCCCGTAGGACTAGGCCTTCGAAATCTGATAGTTTTTTTTATTTTCACTCGATCCTGTAGATTAGAGGTAACAACTATAAATGAAGGAAAAGTATTCCCTTGTCTGTCATGAAAATCTAAATGCATCTCAGATAACATACCCATACGTTTACACTCATTTTGGCCTCCGGAACTACCTGTATCTGAGTCCTCCTGCTCAATGCATTAGCTATTGTGTTGCCTTTACTTAGTGTGTAGACAAGATAAAATTCAAAGGACTAAGGGTACTCAACCCACCTTCGTTGTCTCAAATTCAGATCATGCTGAGTAAAGATATACTTGAGATTTTTGTGGTTAGTGTATACCACAAAATGATCTCCCAAAAGATAATATCTCCAACAGTGTAAAACATGCACAACTACAGCTAACTCATGATCGTGTGTAGAGTAATTCCACTCATGTGGCCTCAACTGCCGAGACCCATATGCAATGACTCCTTCCCCCTGCATAAGCACTAATCCCAACCCGATACCTAATGCATCACTGTAAATGGTGTAACTTTCTCCTGGCTTTGGAAAAATATGTATCAGTGCGGAATTCAATATTCCTTTTATCTCCTAAACAAACGAATCATAGGATTCTGTCCACAAGTACTTCACACCCTTCTTAGTCAGGCCCATCAGTGGTGCTGCTAAACATGAAATTTCCTGTATAAAGAACCTGTAGTAACCATCAATCCCCAAAAAACTCCTTACCTCAAAGATGTTCTATGGATGCTCCCAAGAAACTATTGTCCTCACTTTCTTTGGGTATGCTGATACTCCTATATCTGAGATAACATGACCCATGAAGTGAATATGGTCTATCCAAAAGTGGCATTTTGAGATCTTAGCATATAACTGATGCTCTCCCAATGTACTCAAAACAATATCAAGATAGGTATCATGGTCATTTTGAGTGTGAGAGTACACCAAGATATCATCCACGAAGACTACCACAGAAGAATTCAAGTAAGGATGGAACACTCGGTTCATCAGTTCCATGAACACTACATGCACGATTGTGAGACTGAACGACATAACCACATACTCGTATAGACCATACCTTCTCCAAAAGGCTATGATAGGTATATCTAGTGGTCTAACATTCAAATGATGATAACCTGATCTCAAGTAAATCTTAGAGATCACCTGAGCTCTTTAAATCTGGTCAAAGAGATCACCAATCCTTGGAAAATGATATTAGTTCTTTACTGTCAAATGGTTCTTCTTCTGAGAATCCACATAATGTCTAAGGGAACCATTTTCCTTCTTCGAAAAAAGGACATGCGAATCCCAAGGAGAAGTACTGGTTCAGATGAAACCCCTTGCTTCAACTCCTCTATCTGCTTCTTAAGCTCCTGTAACTCTGGTGTAGCCATCCTATAAGGAGGAATGGACACCAGTGACACTCCTGGAACAATATCAATAGATATATGTACCTCTCGCTCTGGAGGTAAACCTGAAAATTTGTCTAAAAAGACTTCTTTAAAACGATCCACCACTGGAGAAAGTCCATCTATGAAGTCCCCTGGTCATCTAGATATAAACTAGAAATCTAGTATGTAATTCTTCAAAACCTAAGATGCTTGGGTATATATCTTCTTGCCTGGACATCCCATTCACCCTTTTGTGGAAAAGACCTACCCTATGGTGACGTGAAACTCACCCTACGGCGAAAACAGTCAAAAAAGGCCTTAAAGGAGACCAACCAGTCCATTTAATGAATGAAATCAAAGTTTGTCATCTCTAAGACATAGGGGTCCCATAATAAGTGACACCCAATGACCTCAAGAGGGAACTCCTTGCACTGACGCACACTAGCCATCCTAGTCCCCAACAGAGTGTCTATTGTCATATCATCTTTAGAAATAAAGAAATAGAGCCCAAGGCTATCCAAAAAAGAAACAGATATGAAACTATGGGAAGCCCCTGTATAAAAAAAAATCTAAAACTGAGGCAACTAGAATCACACCACTAAATGTAGAGGTTCTGAGATCCTTCTTCTACTGGGTCTGCTCCACTACAAAAGAATGACCTGTACCATGGCTCTGTGATCCTTCTTGACTACCCTAAGATGATCCACCATGCTTTCACTAAAAACATGTATCCTTTACACCACTACCAAGACCACCTTCTCAACCAGAACGACATGACAAACTCCAGTTCCCTGACTGATGAGAAACTAGTGGTCCTTCTCTTGAATGCAGAGTCATAAAAAAACATTAATCACTAGATAATAGTGAGAAAAAACTATAAAAATGATGGAGATGACCTAGACTGTAACTCAAATGGGTACTTCGGACATTGTGGTCTCATATTCCCACTCTTCCCACACTCATAAAATACCACCTAGATAGTAGAAGAAACATTACTTGAAAGATCTCTACAACATTTACTATTATATATCGAAGGAGTACCAGCCATGGATGCTGAATTGCCCTGGCTCAAAACACCCAACTCCCTCAGACTACGCTCAATAATTAATTCCTGGTTCACTATAGCCGTCACCAAAGTTAGCCTAAAAACATTCATCTACAATCAGATGTCATACCTGAGATCATCCTTAAATTACCTATCCAAATATAACTTATCACCTCCCAAGACAGGTTGAAAATGCTGAAGCTCTATAAAATGGAATGAGTAATCCATCACTAAAAGAGCGACCCACTCCAAATGCATGAACTCTTAGGCTTGATCGGCCCTCAATGCCTCAGGATAGAAATAGTCATATAAGTTCCTATGAAACTCTTCCCAAATCAAATCATGATTATTTACTACCTATGAGATAACATCCCACCATCTCTTGGTAGAATGACATAGAATGTATGTAGCAAGATTCATCCTCCTCTCTAAAGGCATCTCCCGATGCTAAAAGATAGAAAGAATGGCCTCCAACCATGACTTTACATCCTATGGTCCTACATCCCTAGAAAAAGTGGGTGGATTCTATTGCTGGAACACCTGCGTCAACTCTTACATAGATGGGGTAGGATGTGGTGCTCCCTAAAAAGTCAGTAACATCCACAAAAAGCCTTAATAGAACTGTGCACCAGCACCTGCATCTATTATAATATCCGGTTCCAATATAGAAACGAAGGGAGGATCTGTTGGTAGTCCATGATCTATCCTTTTTGGTGTCTGTTCATTTCCCTTCACTTGGCGTAAAACCAGAGGAAATCTTGGTGGCATGACTCTGCAAGGTCAGGCGCACACCTTAGTTCAATATTATCAAGGAAAAAAACTTAGAAGTGAAAGAATTGAAAAGAAGAAGGAAAACATTATTGTTTTAAAAAATAGGGTTACAGAACAAGTATAAAATCCACATGACATGTTCCCATTATACATTACATGGGCATGTTCCTCTGCCAAAATTGGTTGCATAACACCCCTACACACGGCGTGTTCCCCATGGGACAAGATGTGCACTTTAATTTTCCCCTCCTGACCCAGTACTTATACATGGTTAAACCACAAAGTTCTCCCTGGGTAACACTACACAACATGATCACCCGACACATGACGTGTACCGCTTATGTTATAACCACCCATGTCATTAGTCACACGGTCGGAGGAACAGTCGACTCTACATGTCATTCAAGAACAGAACACATCGTGTTCAACCTATGTTTCATCCAGCCATGTCATCATTCACACAACTAGATACACAGTTCTTACAACATAGAATGTACAATCCAGACATGGCATGTTCTACCAAAATTTACCCAACCCCATGTGTTTTCTCACACAGTCAGTCATACGACCGGAGATTACATGGTGTGCAAAAATATTACACAACATGTACTTAAGAAAAGTTTTTTCTTATAGAACAGAAGAACACATGGTGTGTGTTTATAACACCAGACGCTGTGTTTTATGGGTTTCTAGACCTCAAGCCTCAAAAAATTATCCAAAACCCCGGAAGACTTAGAAATTTTTATAATAAATGACAAATTCCTACCCGTGAGAGCACATAATCCCATGAATCAAAGTTTAGCATCCATATTCATATCACCAATTAACAAAATTTAATTAATGTTCAAACATGATCCATCAAATTATGATCCAAGAGGACCTAAACACCTCAGGGACCAAAGTTTTCAATCCATCCAAATGAAAATTTACATATATCAATACCCTATCAAAATAGTAGGTATTCTATCACGACATTTATCATAATATCATACAAATCTATCACAACATATATCGCAATAACATGAAACAAGTAATGAATCCTAAATGACATGAAAAAAATGAAAGACATGTGATCTCTAGAAAGCACCTATATGATTCATGAGAAGTCATACCCTCATATCATCAGGTTGCAACTGAAATAGAACCTCAATAATATCAATGATAACAACAAAATACAAGTGAATCACCCAATGGTGAAATCAAATCAACTGTAACAATTGGAAAACCAAAAAAATTTCAATATTCGAGGTAAATTGGGTTTTCCCTATTTACAGAATAGATACTCCCAAGAATAGATTATTACCAACTACCTATTTCTTTCTTTACCTGTCTATAGGCTCCAAACAGTAAGACAAAGCAGAAAAGAAATGCTCTGATACCACTTTGTAACGTCCCGACTCTAGGTGCCACCCAAAGGTGCCCCATACCTGATTGGTCACATGGCCTCAATCACATTTCACCAAATTTCAGAGGATTTCGACTAGTAACTAGGGCCTTGGGTGTGATAGTAGGGAAACTACGACCTCATTGGCAGAATAACAAATTAGAAAGAAATAGTAAATAGTAGAGGAAGTATTAATACCATAAAACAAAATTAAACAATGGAAGAATGATAGTATAAATAACTGAAAAATATATAAATAAAGGATTCATGTAACAAGTATCTAGGAAAGCACCTGAACAAGTCATAATACTGGAAATAAAATATTGAAACAAAATTATAGAAAACAGTAAACTACAACAACATCGCAAGCCTCATCTTGGTCCCATGATCTCTAACTCCATAACAATCAATCACTTGATGAAGAATGTCATGTGCCCTTATATATACCTACAACAATATAATTAGTTTGGGTCCAAAATCATGACCCAAAAAAGGTGTGAAATGAATCCTAGTAGGGAACCACCAAAAGATATGTGTGTAATAGTGAGTGAATATATATATATATATATCACGAAATATGCAGAAACGAAGAAATACACTAGAAAGTACTCAAAAGTAAACAATCGTACTATTTTCAATTACACCCATTTACATTTATTAATTATTCAGTACATTGAATAATGTAACCTCAAGATCTAGCCTAAGATCTGCATCCCCATGTATAAAAGTAACAAAAAACGTCTAAGAAGACCATTTAAACCAACAAAGTAATACTAACTCCAAGCTTGGGATTTATCATGGTAGACTAATCACAATCATTCAAATATTCCCAAGAAACCCTTTGGGAAAGTTCTCATAGTCTGACCCCTATCATTTAAAATTTCATCAAATCTATAAATAATAAAGACCCTCTATGAAAGATGACATATTCTAACCCCTTTGGTCCCACGTAGCACTACTCAATTACAAATGACCACCTGAGTATCTCATACAGTCAATAACCCTTGGTCATCATAGAAAAAATAATTATAATGACTCATGGAAGCTCTCAGAGTCAATGCCCTATGGTCCAATATTACTTTAATAATGACCTTTTGGGTAGATCTCATGGTCTATACCCTTTTGGTCTTTGACCACCCGAAACCTCCCACAGTCAATACCTTTAGGTCAACATAATAATAATTAAACATAAAAGACCCTATCTTGGGAAGCTCTCATAGTTAATTCCCCTTGGTCATACTTTCAAAATGCGAAACACATGCATCTCATATAGTTTGCAACTCCATCCAAATAACACGAGGCATGGAAAACAAGAAATCCTAAAATTCTTCCTAGACCCAACAACCATAATCAATCAAACATGGGAAAAAACATCCATAAATATGGTATTAAACCTTATGCATAATCAAAAAACACTTTATCGTCAAACACACCATAAAAATTCTTAAGTAGGGTTAACTTCCAAAATACGTCATACCCTAAACATGGTTATTCAACACTTTTAGCATATATAATCCAAATAAAATCAAAGAAAAGCACGAAAAAAAACCTTGATATTGTACAAAGAACACTCTTGAACATCCACCCTTGAATCGATCTAGATCAGCGTAGATCTACGAAAAGGGTAAAAATGATCAACCCTTGGTAACTCACAAGGGAGGAGAAAGAAAGAAGATAGGCTTTAGGGGAAGAGATAACTCATCGGTGGGAATCCAACACACCTGGCGTCGTCTCAATCAGAGCTCAAACAAATGAACTAGTGGAGCTCGAAGATCTTTGGCCATACGTCTCTCTCCTATACGAAAAAAAGGAAAATAAAGTGTTTCTAGACATGGGACGTGATCCTGCACTGATATAAAAAATAAAAAGAAAAGTACACAGTTTGTTCATTTAATGTAAATTCCATGTACTAGCCTCAATTGGCCCCCACTTTAGGCGTTCTACCAGGTCACCCACACGGCCATGTACTCATCCATTACTTGGATACCTGTGGCAATAGGGTAAATGATGTGTACTCCTCAGTACATGTCGTGTACTCATAAAATTTCCCAATTCTTACTTTTTCTTAAAAAAAAACTGAAATAAAGATCCATACCGTAAATGAATATTTCGTTTCTTACAGTAAATTTAAAGACCCTATTTAATATCTATGAGGGAACACTAATAATGAAGGTAGGTGAGAACACTTTCCACTTCAATATTTTTGATTCTATAAAGAAACCATAAGAATCACATTCACTTTAATAAATTTCACAATTTAAAGAACCTAATACCCAAGAAGAATTTTGTATGTTTTATGAAATTTTGAATTTTGGAAAACTACAATGATTTGATATTTTTCTGAAAAAGAATTAGGGAAAGCTTGAAAAACTTGTCCAACCATATAAACATAAGGTAACTTTTGACTTTATTGATGGTTTTGATTGTCTATTAAATGGGGGAAAGATCTAACATTTCATCTTCTTTATATAAATTATATAATATTGAGGTAAGTGAACTAAATCTAATTCAATCGTTAGAGTAACCTCTAAATATATAGTTCAAACATTTTCCCACTAATTTAAAATATAAATTTTTAATGAATGAAATAATGATTCCTATAATTATCAGTAGTACCATAACATCTAATAAAGAATATAAAATATTATTTTGATATAAAATTTGAGGTCAATAGGTTGGATTTTAGGATACATGTCAATAAATAATCCTAAAAGTTGAATAAATAGATTTTTTCTTAAAGTTGACTCAAAGTTTGTTATAAAGCCTTAAAGATAACTTATCCCAACTATGATAGTGGTAGTTAATAATGATATTGAAAAAAATTGGAAGTAGATACTATCTACCCCATTTATAACTTCTAGTTAGTTAACCCCATTCACATCCTACCCAATAAAACTAGAGAGAACATTATAAAAATTTAAAAATGAGTTAACTCCTATGAGATTCCCAACAAATCTGAGAGTTTTTATTAATCATAAAAAGTAGGACTAGGTCATTAGAGAAGACAATTTTTGTATTCCAGTTTTGACCAAATTCTAAAATGATTGTCAATTAAAATTAAATACTATTTTCTAAATTGTCATTTAAGATACTTTTAGGTGCCCATTTCATATGAAGACCCAGAAAAATACTTTTACATGTATTTATGGTAAATGTTATTATAAAATATTTATCTTTGGATTATTCAAGGCATTGATTATATTTAAAATATACATGGTAATGATTTTAAATGGTTAGATTATTGACTTCCTTGATGTTTTTCTTGATGATTTCAGTATATTTAAAAAATAATTTAATCATTTTTCTGAAAAATTAGGACAATGTTTTGAAAAATTTATTGAAATATATATTAATCCAAAATTTTAAAAATTCCATTTCATGGTTGAAAGAGGCATTTTTATTGGGTATATAATTTCAAAAAAAATTATAATGATGTTTAAAAGTCAAAAATTGAGTTATCAGTGCATTATATTACCCATTTTTTGTAAAACATGTTAGATTATATTTATGAAATGTGGAATTTTATAAATTATCCATAAAATATATAAGTAAAATTTCTTTCCCACATTCTATATTACTTTTAAAGGAGTATGAGTATATTTTTGATAATGATTTTAGGAATTTGATTAGTTGAAATGTTAAATGAACACACCCCAATCCCCAAAGCAACCTGATTGAGAGTATCCATTTAAACTAATTTGTGATGCTTCAAACCAAGAAATTAGAGAAGTGTTGCATAAGAAAATTGATGGAAACCCCCATGTAAGTTCATATGATTCGAGGAAATTTTATGGAACCCAAAATAAGTATAAAACCATAAATAATGTGTTTTTATTATTTTCTGTTTCTTTAGAGAAGTATATATCATATTTTCTTTGTATTAAGGTGACTGGTTTCTCTAACATGTATCCGTTAGGTACCTGATAAATAATAAAAAAACTAGGACTAGTAATATGTATGCTGCTAATCCAAGAGTTTTATTTGGAGATAAAAGACATGATTGTAGTAGAAAATCAAGTGGGAAATCTCTTAAGAATTATTCCCCACACAACATTGATAGATATTTCAGAAAAATAGATACTAAAGGACATCATTATAGGTGAAAGTTTTTATTTAATTTAGGGAAAGGTACCATTGTATTCTGACATTGAATTGTTTTTGGTGACTTCTCAATTTCTATCGCATCATAACCAAAAGTAAAATTTTAGACATAAATTTGAATCAATGTTTTATATTTCTAATAATACATAATGTTAGAATATTTTTAGTGATGATTAAGGGATATTTAACTACAAGTGAGGTATAGTATATACTAGAATGTTTCCATACAATAGATTTTGGAGGACACTTTGAACATTAACAAATTTTTAAAAATGTTTTGAAACTTGTAATTTTATGGACCACATTGTTTATAGATTCCATTTAATTTTTTAACTTATGGGAGAAATGTTAATTCACTAGAAATATTCCAAAGAGAAAAAATAAATGTCAAATATCAATGAATTTTAGTGAAATCTTTAAAGTATGGGGTATATATTTTATGTTACCCTTTCCCATGTCATCTGAATATTCATATAACTTGTAACAATAGATTATTTTTCGTAATAGGTGAAAGATAAGGAAAAAAACGAATGATTTAACTATTGTTTTTGATTTTTTTATGACTAATATATTTAAAAAAATTGGAACCCAATGAGAAATAATAAATGAACAAGAATCCTAATTTTGTAACAAGAGCATGAAAAATTTTATGAGGAAGTATGAAGTGACCCATAAAAAATCATCTCCAAACCATCCATAAATGAATGGGCAATATGAAGTTCCCAACAAGAAGATTAAGGGAATTTTGGAATGGAATCTCAAATCAAATACAAAATATTGGACTAAAATGTTAGAATACACCTTGTGGGATTATAGAATAGCTTACAAAACCCCTATTAGAATGAGCCCATACAAGTTTATTAATGGAATAATTTTCCATCTACCTATGGATTCAGAACACAGATATTATTGGGAAGTTAAGGTAATGAATTTGGACATAACAAAAGTTATATAAGAGGCATGAAACAATAGGAAACTACCACTAAAAGAGATAATGGAAAATATGATGATGTATGAATAAGATTTAAAGGTTAATAATAAGAATTATGAACCTAAATAGAAATCTATTGCATTTAAAGCATCACATTTAATAGCTATAGATTTTTTCAAACATAAAAATAAAAGTGAGAGTGAAGATAATATAGATAATTATGAATAAATTATTTATCCATATAGAAGGTTTACTGAGTTTTACAAAAGGAATAAGATTTTTCATAAGTATAACTATAGAGGAAAGTATGGTAAGAGAGTTTATTGGAATGAAAGATTGAAAAATGATGACTATTCTAACAATATCCCTAAATATAAATGAAAAAGAAAAGGTCACATAAACCCATATATCAAAATATAAAGTATAATAATAAATAAGAATATAAATAGAAAAGTCCAAAGAGATCAATGAAATCCACTTAGAGTGTATCTGAGTATAACTCCAGTGACTCAGATTCCATTTGAGAAGAAATGAATGAAAAAAGAAATCTTTGATTTATGGATATAGTTTACAATGTACCTTATACATATTCCTATATTTATAATGGTTTTGAAATGAAAAATAAAGAATTAGAATAATGTTGTGCTATACTGGAAGAGTCCATGAATGATATGTAGGATAAATATAAAAATCTAAAAAACACTCATGTGTTATGTGTGGTAGATAAATTTGATCTCATTATATAAAATAATAATGAATCCAATTTATTAAAAGTGAATACTAATTTTAAATTGTTAAATGAAAAACATAATATGGATTTGGAACATTTTTTTGATAGTATAAAAATATCAAATATTATTCTAGGTGAACAAAAAAATATTAAATCAAAATATGGAATAGGTTATGGTTCTAGATAGAAATAGAATACGTATAAGAATTATTTTATTCCTAGTTCCAAAAAAATATTAGTTAATAATAAAGAATCTTTATTTGGAAATCATTCAAACAATTTTGGACCTAAAAAGGAAATTATATCTAAATCTATTATTTTTTTTCTAACAAGACTATGAAACAAATCAGGATTCTAAAGGATTTAGTTTCCTACTAATCTTGACCCATGAAAATTTAGGTAAAAAATAATTTACTGTTCATTTATCATTTGTAAAAATGTTTTAAGAGATCTAATAATGTGTTATCTAGACAATGTATGTTCTAGACACATTATATGAGACTATAAAATATTTAATAATCTTATAAAAGATGGTGTTGGGCATGTCATTTTCAATGAAAATAAAAAAGGAAAAATCATTGGACTTGGAAAAAATTTTAACTCCAAATTTATCCTAATTTATAAGTTTAATTTGTTGAGGGTTTAAAATATAATATGATTATTATTTCTCAATTGTGTGATGCGGGTTTTAATGTTAAGTTTGAAAACAATTTTTGTATGATTTTTCCTAGTCTGCTTTGGTATTTACTACTTTTAGAAATGAAAATGTCTGTGTTATTATTTTGGATTAATTTTTTTCTAAAATTATTTCATGTTTGAGTGATTTTCATAGAGAATCTTTGATAAGGAATAGGATACTAGGCCATTTTAATATATAATAACTTAAAAGGATAACTAATAATGGTTTAGTGAAAGATATACCTAAGTTATAATTCACTAAATAAAAAGTGTGCCATCCCTGTTAAAAGGGAAAGGAATAGAAAATATATTTCAAAACAAAGAAAGAGGTATATTCCTCTAAAACACTATAATTGGTCTATATGGATTTATTTATACTAGCTATTGTTTCAATTTTAGTAGGAAAACACCGTGCTTATGTTATTTTTGATGATTTTTCAACATATACAAGGGTGTTTTTTCTTTCTCATAAAAGCAAATCCCTTTAATTTTTTTAAATATGAAAAAGCAATAGAGAAACATAGTGGAATTTCCATATTGACCATGCGAAGTTATCTTTATTGAGACTTTTAGAATCAATAATGTGAATATCTCCTCTCACGACTCAAATATGCTCATAATTTCTTAGCACCTAGAACACCTCAACAAGATAAAGATGTAGGAAGTAGAAATTGGAATATTCAAGAAATTGCTATAACTATGATAATAAAATATAAAACACCTGTCTATTTGTGGGTTGAATCTATTTATATATCTTTTTTATGAAATTGATAGATTTCTTACAAGACCTACCATGAAAAATTCAATATGAATTATGAAATGTTATGAAACCCAAAGTAAATTACTATAGTGTTTTTGAATTTAAAGTCTATATTATTAATACTAATGATAATCTATAAATATTTTTAAAAAAATGATATAAAGGAATTTTCTTAGTAATTCAACCACTAGTAAATATTATAGAGTATTTAACAAGAAATATAATGTTATCGAATAAACTGTTCATGTGAATTTTGATGAGATAGATCCACATGAACCCAAATTAGTCTAGAAAATATTGAGAATGATACATCAAATTTGAATATCAATAATACCTAAAAAATCTTCTGGTCATTATATCAATTTTCCAGATAAATCACATAACATAGATCATTAATTCCTTCCTAAACTAGAATAATACTTGTATGAACAAAGTGGTTCATTATTATAACAATTAAAACCCCCAAAAAACACCCCTATATACTATTATTAGATACATAGATAAAGGAACTCAAACCCAATCCTCACTAATAAAACATATATAATATCAAGATTTTTTCATATCTAGAACCTAATAACATCAATCAATCGATCAATTATGAACATCAAGTAATTGAAATGAAAAAATAATTAAATCATTTTGAAAGAAACAAAGTCTAGGAATTATTAGATTGACCTATGGACTACCTAACTATTGGTACTAAGTGGGTTTATAGAAACAAAGTTGATGATTCTGGAACAATTATTAGAAAAAATAAACATTGGTTATTTAACGATTTTTTCAAGTAAGATACATCGACTATGAAGAAAACATTTCACCAATAAGTAGACTTGATACCATCAGAATAATTATTTCATATGATCCATGTCTTAACTGAAAATTATTTCAAATGGGTGTAAAGAGTTCATTTTTAAAATGGCTATATTATTGAAGATGTATTTGTCTAAAAACCACTTATATTTAAAAAATTCTTATTTTCCAAATCATGTTTTTAAATTAATTAAATTTTTGTATGGTTTAAAATAAGACTATAGAGATTGGTATGATAGGTTGAACACTTTTATTTTTTCTAATGGTTTTAGAAAAGGTGTTTCAGACACTAATTTATTTATAAAAAGAATTTTAAAGGGTGTTTTAGTTGTTTAAATATATGTTTATGATATTATTTTTGGATCAACCAAAAACTTCTTATGGATTGTTTTTTATAAAATGATGAAAAAGTTATTTGAAGTGAGTTTAATGGGCGAGTTAAAATACTTTATTAGAGTTAAAATTATTAGAAACAAATGTGGAATTGTTTTATATCAAATCATATACACAAAGGATATTTTAAAATGTTTTGGTATGGATAACACCAAAGGTTGTGATACTACTATGAGTATAAGATATAAGTTTATTTGGATAAAATTGTAAATTTAGATGACCAAAATTCTTATAGTGGTATGATTATAAGTTTATTATATATAACTTATAGTTGAAAAAATATTATGTTTAGTGTGTGTATGTGTGGTCCTTTTTAGGAAAACCTTAAATAATATAATTTAAATTATATTAAAATAATTTTCAAATACCTCAAAAATACCTTTGGACATGGGGCCAAGGTCGTCACTAGGTCTGGGATAAATTAATTATTTATATACCCAACTTAATACTAGTGTAGTGGTGAGTATTGGTTGATCTAGAGGGAAGGACTTCCACAGAAGGTGTGTTTAGTTTGACAAAATAAGGAAACAAAAAAAGTGAAAATAAATAAAGAGTGAAAAGTGGTTGCATAAATGGTGATGTGGTTCATGGAAGAGAGATTGGGAATGAAGTCCCCTGAAAGTCCAAGCATAAAGAGAAGGAAGAGATAACTAATCAATTATATAACTTCAAGGGATGAATCAGGGGAAGTTGGTTGGTTGGATGGCTTCTTTTTATAAGTGTTTCTATTTATTTTGTTTCCTCTCACTCAAGTAAAGTCATTATAGGTTCAGGGATAATGGTTGACCAACTATCTTGAGGGTATAGTTCGTTGGTGGAAGAGTATTCAACTTCTCAACTAAATAAATATTTTACCCACTCATTAAGATAACTTGGAGACCCACCCCTTATGCGGCCTGAACTCTTTTGATATGGAAATCCAAATGTTAGTTTATTAATGATAGAAACAAC
Source organism: Viscum album (assembly GCA_963277665.1). Lineage (NCBI taxonomy): Eukaryota > Viridiplantae > Streptophyta > Magnoliopsida > Santalales > Viscaceae > Viscum > Viscum album. Next base: position 1,540,774,910 of record OY728153.1, on the reverse strand, counting down.
CGAACTAGCTCTCCCCGAGTCTAAACTGTTGAAGGTCATCAATTATATGACCAGTGAGAAGAGGGTAGAATCTTACAGTTACTAACAGTTGGGCGAATTAAAAATTCATACCAACTCATCCGACATCCCCAAAATATATTTATCCAACCATCTCAAGAAATATGTACCACATATTTGAATAGATTTTTATAAAAAGAGTATCAAAATAAAACAAAAAACACAAAGAATTCCCTCATAAGGGATTTAGATTAGTAACAAAATCATGTTTCTTCCTCTTCTTCCTTGATTGCATTAGATGTTATCTACTTTATTCCCTTTATTTTTGATGCCTTATCCTAATTTTTTCCCCTTGAATAAATATTTTTATTCACACTTCTTTCTTTCGGACAATAACTACTCCCTAAAAGTGGTAGACCAACTCTTGCCTACGTCACCTAACTTGATTCTATCCTCCTCATGAAGGTTCAAGTGGTATGGGTTCTAGTTAGACAACACACAAGATTAACATATTCATCAACAACATATCCAATTTGTCTGCATAACTAATCAGATAAATATATGATATTTGTTCTATATAGCCATTTTAATCGACTTATGTGATTCCACTCATAACCAATTTCCATTTATCCATTTGGACTGATGTATAAATTTCTCCACAGATGAATCTGATTGAAATTTCCATTTTTTGATGTAGGGAAATATCTTCATAAGCAATTACTTCGATGTATCCATTTCCCATCACATAGCCGATTTCCTCGATGTATGGATTTTTGATGTAGCCAAATCCATTCACATATCAGATTGGGTCTACATAGCCGAAACTCGACATAAGAGTTTGATATTCAAATCGATGAATTTTCATGAATTCTTTATTAATGTAGGTGTTTCACTAGATGTTTGAAATTTTATCGATATATGACTATCCCACATAATTGATTTGACCCTTATTATCCAGTTCTGCTATTAAATCGAAATCATCATACAATAGAGACACTACAACACATGAATGACATATTCTCAGTCAGATATGCTTAATCAACAATATGATACATTACCTACATGATCATCCATTTAAATAGAAATCTACAGCCTTCAATAATGGCTTCCATTGAATATGGGAGGAGTGACATTGACCAACAATAAGATATGTGGCTCATTAGTGGGTTATCTCACATTGAATCATGTTTGAATGTAGTCCTGAAAAGTTATCAGGTTACAATAGGATTTAAATGGGGATCCCACATCAAAATAGGTGGAAGAGGCTTCTCCCTTGTCATCAGCTATAGGATCTTAGCAATCAGCCGTGACAATGTGTATCTGTAAGTTAAGACTGATAGGGAGTTGTAGAATTGACATCCTTCAACTGAAAATTCAACACCAGGGCACTCAGTTACAAGATACTCATGGGAAACTTCCAATATTAAGATGATTGAGGTGACCAAGCTTGACACATAAATATAGTAGTTATCTTTTTCTTCATATCTCCTTTATATAAATTTCTAACTGCTATCAATTTTTTACTAAATAAGTAAATCTATTTGATCAATAGAAATGGTTAAAATTTTACTGCAATAGCTAGGAACGATTTAGAAAAAAAAATATAATTTTTTTGTAATAAAATTAAATTAATATAAAATTACAACATACCTACTCTCAAAAGAACAATTCCCTATTAAAATATCGATTAAAAATTTAAAACTCATCTAATTAATCAAAATAGATGTGAAAAAGTGTGAAATAATGGAACCACATAAACAACCAATTTTGTTCTGTTATATTAAAAATGACGTGTATTTGAATTAGTTAGTCTTTTTGATGATAATTTTAGTGGTTGTAATTTAGATATAAAGAGAACATATGGAACAATTAATCCTTTATGTAAGCCTCAAGTTTCATGGTGTAGTAAGAAACATAATTCTATTTCATTATCTAATACAAAATCTGAGTAGATAGATGTAGGTAGTTTTTGTGCACAAATTATATATATGAAACAAACTTTACAATATTATGGTGATCAATTTTGACAGGTCCCTATTAATTGTGATATTATAAGTCATATTAATATTTCTTAAAAATCCATGTCTTATTCTAGGACTAAACATATTGATATAAGAAATCACTTTTGTAGATATCATTCTCAAAAAACTGATATTACTATTGAATTCAATGGAAAATAAAAATATCTTGCTGATACCTTCATAAAGAATCTGAATATTGAGAGATTGAACTATATCAGACTTGAATTATGAATGATTAATTATTTATACATCTTACTTTTAGTTTAAGACTCTTGAATTTTATTTATTCTTATTCTTTATTGTAAGTTCTTAACTTCTATTTTTATTAAGTTTTTTCTTAAGTAACTATGAACCCCTATTCACATACTCAATTACATGACCGTGAGTTTTTATTCACATGACTATTTAAGTGACCATGAGTGTTTACTCATCTAGTCAATATAACTTCCAGGAAATTGACTCATGTGGTCAGTATAACTATTGTGAACTTTGATCATACAGTTAGTATACCTATCACAAGTTTTTTCAAATATTATGAATGAAAAGTTAGTACATCTACCATTAATGTTTCTTCTTATAATTTTTATTTAATTTTTTGGTGGTATTTACATTAATGTATATTATTATTCAATTCCATAAATGATTGAATAAATTTAAAATTTGGATTTTGAATTGTCTATATCCATTATTTGAAAATGAATTCTTATTTTCAAATCCCTAACATCTATCTCAAACCTCTTTTCCAAGCCCTTTATCTCGAACCAAAATCTATAGAAGTTTGATTTTTCATCCATGAATTCCAAGAATGAAAAGAACTCATGATTTAAAATATCTTACTGGATCACCTCCTTTGATGAAATCGATTAAAGAATGAGTTATTTCAAGTTCTAGGGTCAAGCCTTGAAACCCTTATTTTATGGATGATTATAGGTTCATGGAAAATTAAGTTGATATAGAATGTATTCTGAAAATAAGATATCTCATTTTGAAATCAATTCACAGGAAATTTTAAAATGAATGGTTCAAGGATAATGGTAAGTAATTTTATCCCAAATTTGTTAATTATTTTTTAACCATATGTAATTTATTCATGGGGATAACTGATATATTATTAGGATAGTTTTAAAGAGAGAGCAATTTGTGTTTCCATCAAATCATAGGGATAAGTGTTTGAAATTACCTCACAAGGGAGAGTGTGAAGACAATCAGATCTCACATCCCTTGAATGATTCCAATTTTTAATTTTATAATTCCTTAGAGGTACTAATTGGGAAGAAAACTCCCATAAGGCTAGGAATAGAGAATATATATATATAATATAGGTTTTTGTTAATTTTTATCCAATGCCTCATTAGTCCCATAAACGTGGACTTTATTATCTTTAGGCACCATGTATTTTTATTTCTTTATCTAATGAATAATGAGATTCAGATATGTATTCCTAAATAAGTCATGATATATATGAATGAGTTAATTAATCCATATTTTAAATTCAAATCCACTAATTTTTATAAATTAATATCTTATTGTATTTTAAAAGAATATATTCCCATGGGGAGGAAACAATAATTTTCTCAGATGGTATATTCCAAACTAAGTATATTCATTGGAATTTGAGTGTAAACTGTAGCACCAAGAGTAAAGAATGGGTTAAATACTCTTAGAATTTGTACAAAACTTTTAATATTATTAAGGACTCAGTTAGACCAAAGTATCAAGTATATCCCTATCTAGAACTAGATGAGATACTTGTGTATTATTCTGATGAAGATGATGATACTGTGTGAAAGATGACGAGACTAAGGTGGATAACCTAAGTGAGGAAGCTATAGAAGCTGAAGAGGGTCATAAGGATCCCTCTCCTGTAATTTCATTTATAACTCCTTACTCTCCTTTGCCTCTTCCTTCTCATGAGGAATAATTTCAAGATGAGGACATTATTGATATTAACGTATCAGTGATAATATTTATTTAAGAAGATTATTAGAATCAATAGATTCAAATAGAACTGAGGCCATCACTGATAAGTATTCCACTTCAAGTCCTGAAATTGGAATCACTCCCATACCCACTATACAATATTCAAATTTTAAGGGAGAGAAGTCCATAATATTAGTAGTACTAGGCCTGGTATACTCCGACTCAGATGATAATGATAACTATGGGTGATGTCCACCTGGGCATTGTAGATCTACCATTACTTTTACATAGAGTGTGCTTGAAGGGTCCTTGATTGATGAGATTTATTTTAAAGAATGTGTTGGGGTGTTCCAATTAAAAATTTTAGGTGACCAAGTGTTAGAAGATATGTTTGGTCCAACTCTAACAAAGGATGATGAGAAACCTCTGAAAAGTGATTGTACAAATCATTTTATTATTGTTGATGATGATACCGATGAAAAACATATTCATTAAGTTCATGAGGTGGTTGAGGGTGAGGTTTGTGATCAGTAATAATATCTTTCCGATATGATGCTGAAGTTAGATAAAATATTTTAGAATTCAATGTTCCAGTCTTCTACTTTAGCTGATCTTCATTCATCTTCTTGAGTTCCTCTTCCTGATTCTATTCTTAGTGTCATTAATGAAGATGAAATTAAGAATCATATAAGTTTTGTGATTAAAATATTTCATATGATTTTAAGAACACCAGAGAAATGATGTTTTAATGTTTTCAAACTCATTCTACAAGGACCTTGGAACTAGTTATAAAGGTTTTCTAGAAAGATGGGAAAGATAGAGACACAATCCAAAAAGAAATTGACTTCTATCTCAACAAGATCTTTACTAAATATGACTTGAATACTATATTCATACCCCTTTATAGTGATATAAGAATACCTCCTTTGAACCATGTATTTAAGTCTCAAGTTGGTAAGTTGAAAGTTCTTAATCCAATTCTAGAATATTTTATGGAGATCAAAGAGGATTACTTTTAGGTCATGGAACAAGGTTAGAGATTAGTAAAGGACTTAAATAGGATTCTTGGAACCTCTATTAACTACTATAAAACTATGTTTATCCAGCAATATGTTTTTAACAGTTCTTTCTAAAAGAGCTATTAAAAAGCCCCTTTCTTAGTGCTAGAAAAAACACTGTTAAAGGGGGTCTTTAATAACACTAAAAAAGAATTGTTAAAGTGGTACCTTTATAAGTGCTAGTAAAAAAATGCTGATAAAATGGGCATTTATCTGCACTTCTAAAAAAGTTCTCATAAAGGGGGGGGGGGGGTGGGTGGGGTCGTTATTAGTGATTTTTAATGGAGATAATAAAGGTGATATTTCAAAAATAATACATTTCATTAACAGACACTCGTAGCAGAAGTTATAGCCATTTAGAGGCCTTATGGAACTTTGTTTTGCTTCAATAGAGGTTATCGAGGGTTTTTGTGGGCCACTAAGGCAGAAATATCATCATAGAACTTGATTTTATATGTGGTATAGGAAAATCAAACACCCTATTCATATTTTTTGGTCGTTCGAAAGGTAGTCAAATTTGAAAAACCCCTAAAAACCCTAAAAACCCAGAAATGATCATAACTTTCTATCAGGGAGTCTATTTTAGCTTCCCAAACAGTCACATAAAATCTTATTAAATGATCTAAAACCAAAAGACATTTAAATCACGTGATAATCCAAGGAATAAAATATATTATAGCGTCAAAAAAGTCAGAGATTGAACTCAAACTTTAGAAGACCATAACTTTTGATTTAGGTGTATGTTTGGGCTCTACCACATATCAAATTGAATCCTGTGATGATATATATGCCATAAAGGGTATAAAAATGAGTTCTATGAGATTGTTATAGTATTCAACACCACAAAATCTCAGAGGCATCCATAACTGAGTTTTTTTTGTCTCCGACCCTGATTTTCTAAAATTCAAATGGTTATAACTTTTGATCTGGGTGTCTGTTTTTCCTATACCACATATCATATCAAATATTGTTTCATGAGAATTGATTTTTCTAGTTATGGATCTAAAGAAGACTCCTAGATTATAATTTAAGGTCATTTCAAGGTTTTTAGTGGTTTTAAGGTTTTAAGAGTTTCTTAACATTTTTATGTATTTTAAGGGGTTTTAGAGCTAATATCCTTTTAAAAAAATATATGAATAACAATGTATTTTAAAAAAAATATAACTATATATATATATAAATTTATAAATATATGGATAAAAAATAAAATAATATCTATATATATAAATATATATATCATAAAATATAAAACAAAACAGTATAGGGGAGTGGAAAAGGCGCTGGTGTATAAGCTATAGGTCTTAGGTTTGAAACATTCTAGAGGCAGAGGTGCACGCTAGGTGTGGGTTTATCTAAAGTACTAATAAAGGGGTGGGGAAAAACTAATTAAGGGGGGGGGGGGAGCCTTGATGGGGGTGGGGGGGGGGGTGAAATAAATTATACCTATCAGCACTTTTTTTAGCACTGTTAAAGGCCACCTTTAATAGCACTAAAACAATACCTAATAATGGTGGAATTAATAGTGATAAAAAAGGTATGATAAAGTCCCACTTTATCATCACTTTTTATAAAAATATTAAAGGGGGCCTTTATCAATGTTTTTTATAAGCATTATTAATACTAACCCTTTAACATTGATTACTTTATCCGCATTTCTATAGCACCGATAACCCCCTTTTACTGGTGATTATAAAGGCCAAATTTTATAGTAGTGATTTACACTACCAATATTTCTATTCTGGATTTACCTACATTAACCATTTCTTCAGAACTAACCAATACCACATCTTCCGCCAATCCATTTGTCTTATATCCTAGTAAATCTGTACAATATCTCAGACATATTTCCATGTTTGTAGTCATTGGTGAACCTATTTCCACATCTACACCACATTTTTCACCATCTGTCATAGCCTCCACATCCAATAGAAATGACCCATCCTTCCTTCTGATACTTGGGATTTTGTACATAATTTAGATTCTAATTTAAGTACCTCAATGATACCACTAATAATATTTTTTTAATAACTTTGAGATATTAATGAAACACTATTTTGTATTAATTTGTTTTTAGTACTTTCTCATTTATGTATTCCGAATCACTTTACCATTTCTCATGTTTTTTACGTCCCTCTGGAATAATTTTTGATAATCCCAAAAGGTGTAGAAATAAATTTTGATTTTAATTTTAAGTAATTTTATATGACATTATCTGTGATCATAAATAAGGGGGATATTTTTGGATTTATCTAGTAACTCCTTATTTTAAGGATTATATATCACATTTATTATGTTATTAATGATATTTATGTTTTAGGGCAGAAATTTTTTTTTCTGACCAAAATTGTGAAACAATAAAATTGAAAAAGTATTGAAGTGATTGTGATAACCTACTACATGAAGAGTTTAGATGACTACACAATGAAGACCATGCGACCGCCTGAAAAAAAGTGACCATGAGTAGGGTAAGTAAAATTTTCAAAACTCTTGAAAAAACTGCATGTGTAATTTTAGTGACCTTAATTAGAAATTAACCTATTGAAATAAAATATCAAGTGACTACATGAAGTATTCAACCTACCATAAGAATGATTAAAGTTACCACAAGAAAAATTTAAGTTACCATGTGAAGGAATGAGCCTACTACATGACTCTTTCAATTGAAAGTGAATACATACATCAATTTTTGGTAAAGTCATGAAGTGAACTCATGAATAAAATAATTGTATGCAAGAAAAAGAATAGTATTTGTTTCACATTATTATATCGAAGTGATTATAGAAATATACCTTGCCTAGTTTCCATAGAATGTTACCATATAATGTAACCATAGTAGGTGAAAATAATACAAGTTAATATGCTTATGTGAAGCTCAAGATACCATGTCAAAAATTAAGTGGTGAGAATTATTCAAATATCCCATGACTATATTTTGGATCATTTACTCAAAGTCATATAATTTAAGGGTTATAGATCAGACTTTTGAGTACGAAGATTAAATTATGAATATTTCTTAATGGATAATTTGAAAAGGTATCTCTTTAAGAAGTAGATCCACTTGTAGACATAGATTATTGATGAGAGATGAGATTCCTAGGAAAAGTGATACATTGATTAGAATGACTGTAGTTATTCAATTAAACAATATCATCTTAAATCTCAGTGAATTATTTGGTCAAAGTTTTTCAAGTATATATTTAAATGAAATTGATCAACTGAAGTTGATATGAATGATTTAAACCAAACCTTCTTATTTTCTATCCCTTAATCTCTTTGTTGTAGCAGACCTTTAAGTTGTGATTTACGTTACTCTGCTTATTATTTTTCAAAAACTCGTGTACTATATTAGAGAGTAATATTTTTTCTTATCTATATTTATTTCTCCCTTTTTTATCCCACAAATAACATTGGAAAAAAGATATGTGTAGCCTAGAATTCATTATAAGCTATTTTTTTGTAAAATATCAACCAAGCTTATGGAGAAGTTTATTTTTTTACAAAATTATTGGTGGTGGGTGATTGACAATTAAAGAGGATTCAGTATCATCTTGATACTGTTTTTTTAACTCTACTGTGTTTTAATTTGTTTTTGATTACTTTCTTTTGAAAATCAATATATTTTTTCAAAATGTATTTTAGCATAACACTATTTCGATAGATAGATTTAATAAGTGTTTCATATAATTTGTTTAATACTATTAAAATTATTTGAAAAGATAAAGTATTTTAAAGTGTTTTTTCCAGGTCTTGATCAAAACTTTGATAAACCTTTTGAAAATATCCAACTATATATTTCAACTAGTTTAGTTTCCTATGGTGTATTTTTAAATTGGGAATTTTTTAGTTTTAATATAAATTTTTACTAGGAACTCAATTGAACCCCTCTAGAGTTATCCACTCCAATAAACAATTATAATATCATTAATAAAATAAAATTTCTAAACATAAAATACAAATAAATAAATAAGAATATATGGGTCGGGGTGTGACAACAACACTCTGAGTCCAATATGAAGTAAATTTTCAATTAAAACATGAAAATCATGTTTTTAGCTAATAATATGACCATTTATGACACGGTGAGACAAATGTGACATATAAATATCTAATAACCTCAAATATGTACTCTATTGATATAATAATAGAATAATTTATTTAGAAAGAGCATAATAATATTTTTCTTTCATTAAATTTTATGATATTTCAATTTCAAATAATTAAAGTTTGGGACACTTGTATATTTGAATAAGATCTAGCAACAACTTTAAAGTACCTTTATTCCTTCTAGGTTTTTCTAAAAAAGTATAAAATATATTATAAAAATAAATCTTCTTAATATGCATTACATATAACATGTGATAGTCTAACAAATCAGACTAAGATAACAGGTCAAAAAAATACTCTGCTTTATCCAGTTATTATCTTTCCAGAAAAAAACTATTTTTAGCTTATTTATAGTTTGTACAAAGGTAATTTACTGTAAGGAAGAGATGATATATCTTACCTAATTACCTCATTGCATTAGTAGTGGTTCATCTATTTCAATTACACCTTTTGTAAAATTATTTCTGCTCGTTTGAAAAGGATGATATGTTGGAATAAATATTTAATGATAGATGAAAAAAATAAGTTTTTCTTCCATTGATAAGAATAAACCTTTTTCTGTCACCCATATAGTATAAATAGTAGTTTGAACCATGTGTAATCCATCAAGATAACATTCCATATGTTAGAAATTAATTTATAGCCCATATTAATGTAGTTTTCATAGAACAATTTCATTCTGTATCTATATCATATGTAGTTACACCATCACTCCATAAAACAATTAACTCAAAAATCAGTGGATTCATAAATAATATACTTTGGATGTCCTAGAATTTGTAATTCTAAATAGATATGTGGTTCCTCCACCAATATCCAAGGAGGTAAGTTATATGGAGTTATAAAAATAGGACAATAAGTATATTGACTTACATAATCACTAGATAGACAAATAAGCATGAGTAGAAATTCCCAACCATACGTTACGAGGTACTAAAGAAAAATAAAAATGTACTTGATCAATGTGTTTACAAAAATCAACATCATAATAATTATTTAATCTATTACTAAAATAAGTATTTGATTTATTCAATTTCATCAATTTAACTGTGTTGTCAGAAATAAATAGACATTGTAATGTAGGTGTAATCAGATAACACCTAAACTGTTTAACATGAATAAATATTGAATTTTATTTTTTATAACTCTTTGTAATCCAATTATCCACATGTAAGAAAATTAATTAACAAATCATTTTCACCGTAATATAATATGTAATCATTTGAACCAACATGGATATTTTTATAAGTAAGAACCAAAATATGGACAAACTTCTTGCTTTTATAATAATTTAAAGGAAGAATATTTCTCTTTTGAAACAATGACTTAACCAAATGAAATATTTTATTGAAACAATAATTTTTCATTCCAAACTATAACTTGATATCCATAAATCTTGTATCGACATAAAATTTAATTATATTTAATTTGATATATAAATCCTCCTCAATAAATTTCAATAAGTCATAAAATTGAGACGGTTCTAATTTAGGATTCAAATTATAATTCTATATTTTTTGTTTCATGAAAATACAAGACAATGACCTCATTTGATAAATTTTGAAACTTTAATGGATTGGGATCCAAAAATTTCTATCTTCTTTAAAAATTGTGTCCATCATGTTGTTATTAAAATATATAATCTTCTAGAAATAAAAATTTCATTATAAGAACCCCGACATTGTCAAACATTTAAAATCTTAAGAGATCAAATTTCGTACATTGAAACTTAATTATACTATTTGAAACAAATTATGAATTTTAAGTTAAAAATGATACAAATATTTCAACACCTTGATGGTAGACATGATTTATATCATTATTTTTTGAATTTATGTATTGATTTATCCAATCAGGATCCTATAATAAAAAACAGTGTCTACTTATTGTGTGACGACCTAACTCACCAGAGTCCACCTAGTTAACGATAATATGGGTGTGATACCCTAAGCCCACCTCTAATGGGACAGAGGATGGAAAAAAGTGCCAAGTAGGAATATCATTGAAATGGGAGGACTTATCCTAAGGTACTTATACACATGCACAAAACCAACTACATGAAACAATGTAGAGATATAGTAAAATATAGGAACATATTGAGTGTAAACAATGCATTAAGAAACCACTAGGAAATATAAAAATTACAACAGCATAATAAAAATAGTAAAAATAAAATATATACACCCAACCAAAAATGAGGTTAGAATATGAAAACTATAAATGGGAAAATATTGAAGAGAGTATCATACAAAAAATCCAAGGCCGACCACCATACACAGTTAACACCAAGAACCACAATGCCCCAACAAAACTAGTCTCACCATGGTCACCACCAATTTTCCCATCATCTGTATAAGACACAACATGTGCAGTGAGTATATACATGCCCAATAAGATTCCCATAAAACCAAAAGGGGAAAAATAAATATCCACAGTCATCTCGACCCATAAGTAAGAGGGTAATGGAGAACCCAACCTCAAATATGATCAAAATAAAACCAAGTGAAGAGAGAAAGGGGATATCCATCTTTGTATCCTAGATAAGAATGATGAGTTAGACTATAGCTTATAAAGGGCCATCTTTATGCCCATCACCATGCATAATCTCCCATGAATCAAAGTGGAGAGGTTATCTCCTCAGTACTACACTCCACATCCGAGGGATTACTAACTCTTGTGGATGAACCACTTCCTATAGGATCTCAATGAAGATTGAATACCAATCCATTGATAGAATACCCATAAAATCTGTAGTATAAGGGAGTACTAACTCTACCTATATAAAGAGTATGGGTGAACCATCCCCTAGTGTGATAGGGGAGTACCGAAACTGACATCTCTCTGATGATCAAACCCAATCACTTCAATTTACCACAAGTCACTAAAGGAAGAGTCACACTCATAACACCTAATGTTGTATCTATGATGAAAAAACCAAGACCACCATCTATTTATATGTGGAAAAATATTCTAGATGGGCTACTCCAAGGCCTATATTTGTTTCCAAATAAGGAAATACATAAGGTGGAAGTACCTAGGAAAACGTACATGACACTTATAGGGTATACACAACCTTTATAGGATACCTTGGGTATGACTGTGTACCATGAACCAAGTTTGTGTACTCTGGAACTTGTACATGTACTCTAGTCATGATCAACTACTCTATCTATTCTTTCATAATTTTCAATCCCAGGTAGTTTGTACATGTTCATGCCCATGTACCCATGGGGTACACACCAATATGCCAGCACCAGGTCACCCGATGTGTTTGGGTTAAACACAATGTGTGTTATATAACTTCACACAAAACCCTATCCATCACTGGAGGGGACTACATGAATATGTTCTTCCAAAGTACATTCTTTGTATGTTAGTATTTTCTATAAACTATAGTTTCTTCATTAAGATTCTAGATCTAAAAATTATATGAATTTCAATACTGGTTGACTCACTCAAAAACACTGAAAATAGAATGGGGGAACATCTAGTCATCGATTCCTTACCTCTAGTGGTGGAGAATCAAAACTCTGATCACCTGGTTAGTGATTCATTGCACATCCTTCCATCGGTTGTGAACATAATCGATAAATCCATTAACTAAATCCTGAAAAAATATCAATTCATATGTGAAACATTGATTCCATGATCACTTTCACATTAATTCATGGGTTTGATCACACTTGAATCCAGACAAAAAATGTCAAATCATGACCCTATGGTCCAATAAAGAATAACATAAAGAACAATGTGGGAAATGAGGATGAACAAGTTAAAAACATCATTGGACAATGTGATATCAAACAATTATTAAATAATTATGGTAATCAAGTTTATAATCAAGGAACAAAAAAAAAGAATAAATTGGATCAAGAATATCGAAAAAATAACCAGGCTTATGAAAATAGTTGGGAAATACATAAAATAAGAAGATATAATACATGATAATCAATTGAATACAAATATATTATAAATCCTTAAAATAATGTGCTTTACTTGAGATATGATAGATCTTTGGTGAATAACACATTCAATAGAAATGAAGAAAGAACACAGTGTGTTCATTGATCCCCCCATGGATCCCTTGATAGTACATCATCAATCCAGGACCTCAGGTTTTCCATCACCAATGAAGAACACTCTTCCTCCTCCCAAATCTCCCAGGGTTAGGTAGATAAACCTAGATATTATCCATAATGAAATAGTTATAGAGGGTTATTAGGTTTTAGGTTATTAAATAAATTAATTAACTGAATTAATTAATTTACTTAATTCACTCTCTAATGGATTCCTTCGACCAAATGCTCAACTGTGACCATATTTATACCACACTTAGGGTAAAACCCATGTTCCTAAAATTACCATAGTCTTGGATTTCCCATCTTAGGTCATGATAAATGGTAAAACCATTTATTCTGAAAAGATTCTTACTCCTGATTTAATATAAATTAATATTTTAAATACACTAATTTCGAGGTCCTAAAACACTAAAAAATTGCGTTGAATCTGTGACAAAATCCATAGATATATAAATATCAAAAGGATAAAAATACAAAAATCTATAGTTGTTACATCTTCCCATCCTTTAATGCTTTTCACCCCAGAAATCAAAAGCCACCAAAAAGGTGGGGGTACTGAGTTTGTATCCAACTCTTATTTTCCCAGGAGCTCTCATGTATGCTCCCTTACTACCAAAGAAGTTCACCCAGGGGAATGGTCCATTAATTCAAGATACTATCTTGTCATTCCTTGATCTCCACTAGGCACTTTGAGAAAGTGGTTCCATCCTTGATGGATAGCTCACCCTAGTCAATAACGTGTGAACGGTTGTATACATATCTCCCTAGGTACAACCCATTGAAGACTTAATTAAAAATTTCCCACTATGAGGGTTGTTCTAAGGGGTAATTAACCTCACAAACCCTATAGACGATATAGAATAATTCAATAATCCTTAAGGAAAAATTTATTCCCCAAACAAATCTCCACAATCCTCATTGTGGGGCGACTCTCAAGAAAACATGGCCTCCCTGATCAAACTCTAAAGGCTTATGACATAGATATTCATATGATTTATGCCAAATCTATGTTATCCTTATATACTCATGGATCACCTGAACCTTCTCTACCATTTCCTTATCCAGCTCTGGCCCACTAAGAGATGTGTCACCAATCTCAATCTAACATAAGGGTGACCTTCAGGGTCTCCTGTATAGTGCCTCTAAAGTTGTCATACTGATAGTGTAGTGATAGATGTTAATATAGGAAAATTACACCAATAGAATTTGATGATCCAATATCTGGATAAAGTCAAACAATAATATCTCAACATATCCTCCAAATCGAGGATAGTTTTCTTGGTCTGACTATTCATCTAGGGTTGAAACACCATGATCATCCGTAAATGGGACCCAAAATCCTTCTATAATCCATTAAAAAACTACTTTGTAAACCAAGAATCATAATTAGGGACAATATTCCTGGGTACCCCATGAATATTGATGATATCACACAAATACAACCACCCTAAACTCTCAAATTTTCTTTGCTCCATATTAGAAAGAATGTGCTCTGACTTTGTAAGTTGAAAAAAATCACCCATATAATGTCCTGGCCTCTCACTGTCCACATAATCCCAATAAAAAAATCTATTGATATGTCATTCCACTTTCTTTCAAGAATCTATAGAGGTTGAGTCAAACCCATCCAAACCTAAGATTGATCTTTGAGAACCAAGTGGTACATTTAAACGGGTCAAAAAGGACATCAATCCTCAGCATGGGGTATATGTTATGGATCATTACTAAGTTAAGGAGACAGTAATAAAAAAAATACTTAATCTCCATTCTGAATTTTTCATGAACAACACCAGAGCCACCCATGGGGTATATGATGGTTGATAAAACCTTTATCTAAAAGGTCATCCAACTACACCCTTATCTATCAGATCATAGTAAGGGAAACATTATATTCCAAAGAAGATATTTGTGGGGTTATGGGGTGAAATATAATATATAATTAAATCTACTAACTTTGAGTTAGTCCCAAAAAATCTTCAGGAAAGATTTCCATAAAGTCCTCTACTACTACTGGAGGCTGGATATATGAAGTTCCTACTTCACTAATGGCCAAAATTTCCAAATGACAGATGATAGGGTAAAAAAAATTGATTTTAATACCCACTCAATCTATTAGAATACCCTTCTCTCACAATAATGTGAATCTCAACCCATCAGTATGAAGTCATCTAATTCTCTTGTGATGAAATTTTTTCTGATCCTGCATAGTGGGCAACCAATCCATTCCCAGTATGACGCCATATGGTTTCATTACAATGAACAGGAGGTACCATTCAAAACTAATTCCACTAAGAACCAACTCACACTATTAGTAGGCATGAGATATAGAATAATACCTCCTTATAATAACCTCTATACCCTGATTCTATGCTAAATAATCAATGGGAAACTACAACTCTTGCATAAGGTATATAGAGTTTAAGGAATGACTCACATCTATGTATAAAAGTACTATATCTAATGTAGAAAAGATAAAGATCATACCTTGAATCATATCTTGTTCAGTGTAATTATATCCATCCATAGTCTACAACTACCTACACCCTCAACCTCTATATCTCTACCTACTACTATATTAGCACCACCTATTGGGGGCCACCCTGACCATGATCGAGGGATCCGTGATCATGATGATACCTCTGTCATGGTGGTCCATCCACTACCTAGAATAAATAATGATTCGTGTGACCTATCCTATCACAATCATAACATCATCCTAGGATAGACTAACTAGATCCTCAACACAAACCATGTTCCACTTATCTACAAGTCTGAGTCTATGTATGAGTATTCATCCTTCATTGAGCCCCTGATGTCTGACACCCACTAGCTGTTGTAGATGACTTAGCCCCATGATAACCACTACTAACTCCAGACACCTGATTTCCTTCTACTAAGAAGTTTTCTACAACCAAGCCCCACTTTAGTAATCCATTATAAGTGGGAATTCATATGGAGACCACTCTAGTAAGAATGCCTCTATAAAGACCATGCTCAAACATATAGTCTTAGAAGTATCCATCTTGTACCATATAGAGAGAGTAACACTTGAGGCCAGTAAACATAAGGGAGTAATCAAAAAATAATATGACACCTTGTTACAAGTTAAGGATCTCAAAAATCCACAGAAGGTGAAATATTAAAGGTTAATAACAATCTTAGAAAAATTCATGTAATTCTAACCATGATATAGTCACTTTATTATGAGTCTGGGTGATCAGACTCCCCAATCACCCAACTAATCCATGAATAAGAGTCGTCACAAGCATAACAATATTATTGGATGGGGTCCAAATAAGCATAAAAACTTAGACAACCACCTCAATCTAATCCTCTATGGATTAATTTTATGGAGCATAGTGAAACCCCAGTAGTCTCTACCATCGAAAATTTCAAAACGCACTAATACTTTGTGCATCATTGTCCTGAACTTTTTAAGCTATCAATTAATCAATAGTTAGTGAAACTACTATATTCCTACATGAAGGGAACACCTCATGATTGGTTCTTGAATTGATGCCTCATTTCTCAATCGACCATCATCACAATCTTGTATTAGTATCCAAGATGGATTTTATCATGGATGAATCCTAAAATTTAACTAGACATACCATAGTTAAATGAGTATATATTTGGAGCTAACTCAAGAAGGAAATATAAATAAAAATATCCAATACTATATGATGCATGTACAGTTTGTCCCATGCAACCGATGTATAAGTATGTTGAGTAAAAAATTAGGTAGTTAGAGTCCTTGTGTATGGATACATCAGCTTCCACATCAAAACTAGGTTCCTTGTCATGAGACCTGAACTCAAGAAAATCGATCATAATTACCCTAGTTTTCCAAACTAAATCTCAAATAATGTCAAACTACAAACTCTAACTCAAGGAAAAACCACCTTTGATATCACTCTATCATGACCTGACCCACTTGGGCCTACCTGGATGGTGGTATGCCAAGTGTGAGACCCCAATTCCACCTTCAATAGGTTATGGGATAGTGAAAAAAATCCAAGTAGGCATATCACTAAAATGGGATGCCTTTGCCTATAGTACCTATATGTACACGCTCAACCGACTCCGTGTAATAGCACATCAATATAGTAATATACAAGAATATATAGTGTGTAAACCATTCATGAAATAACCTACATGAAACTCATCAATGTATAAAATCATAATAAAAATAGTATAAAGGGGAGAAATACAGGCCCAACTAGAAATGAGGTCCCAACCTGAAATAAATTGGAAAGGGGGAAGATCGAAGAGAGTACGAATCATAAAAACTATGGCCAACCACCATACATGGATAGAACCAACAACAAATATTCTCCCCTAAAACTATACCCACTAAGGTCACCATTGATCTTCTTGTCATTGAAATAATACACAAGATATATGAAAAATAATATGTTGTGGTGATCATATACGTAACTAGTAGGATGTCCCAAAAACTAAAAAGAGAGAACCCAAAATAGAAACCATCATCTCAACCCATAATCAAGAGGGTAAAGGAAAACCCAACATCAAATATGCTCAGTATAAACCCAAGATAAGAGATAAAGTGGATCTCCATCTCTATAACCCTGCACAGATTGCTGATTCGGCAAGATGATCCCAAATATCCATATTCAATGATAATCACCATGCATAATCTCCTAAGAATCAGAGTTGAGAGGCCCAATTCCTGCTAATGTTCTCTACAATCAAGGGAGAACTAACAACCATGGAGGTATCTCTCCACACTAAATGATAGGGGAGAATAACTTTATAGATAGATGACACTCACCCTCTGTAGTATGGGGGGGGGGGGTACTAACTTTAACAGTGTAAAGAGCATGGGGGACCGAAACCTAGTGAGATTGGGTAGTACCGACCCCAAAATAACCCTGATAATCAAACCCAATTAGTATCATCATCCCAACATTACTGAAGGAAGTGTCATTATCACAACACCTCATGTTATATATTTGATTTTAAGAAGGACACCATAATTTCCTACATAATATTCTATTCCAGAGTAGATACTCATGGGCCCAAATCTAAGTCCAACTAAGGATATACACAAGGAAAAAGTCCATGGGAATAATTACACAGTATGTATAGGGTATACACAATGTGTCTTGGTTACCCTGGTTATTCCCATGTTCCACAACCCATGCCCATGCACTCTAGTCTGTTCTAATGTACTATGTCTATGCCCTTATACTCTGGTTGTGCCCATGTACGCAGGCCATGTCTGTGCCTATGTACCCCTAAGGTATATACCGATCCACCACTACTAGGTAAAATAGTGTGTATGGGTTATACATGGTGTTTGGTATTTATCTCTATGAGGAACTCTAGATGACACTCGAGGGGTATGCATGGTGTGAATTCTTCCAAAGAATACATCGTGTATATATATATGTTCTAGAAACTAAAGTTCATTAATGTGGATTCCAGATCCACCTCTTCTACAAATTGGCTCACCCAAAATGCCTAAAATTGATGGGGTAACCTCCGATCATCAATGACTGGCCTCTGATCACGAGAAATAAGAACTCAGATCACCTAGTCGGTGATCCACCACACATATATCCATTGATCAGGGACTCGATCCATGAATAAATCACCCAAAACCTGTAAAAAAACACAATCCATATTTGAAACACTGATTCCATGATCTCTTACACATCTTACATGAATTAGGGGTTTTAATCATGAACAAATCAAACTTGAAAATATAAAATAGAAAAATCATGGGATAATGATGAAGAATGCAAAGAATGAAGGGTGAAAAGAACACGAATAAGTTGAAACCATCAATGGTTGATGTGATCTCAACCAACGATTACATAATTGTGGTAACCAAGGTTTGAATCAAGGTGTAAAAAATAATAAATAGTACCAATAATTTTGAACAAATGACTAAGATCATGGGAAGAATGAGGAACAAATAAAATAAGTAGATATAATCAATGTTCATCAATTGTTTAAAAATAGGACAGAAATTGATGAAATAATATTCCATACTCGATAAAGGATCAGTTATCTGTGAAGAAAATATTTTATAGCATTGAAGAAATATCATAATGTGTTCGTTGGTTTCCCTATAAATCCCATGATCTTACATCATTGATACACACCCATTGGTTTAACAATGCCAATAAAGATCACTCTGCCCCTCTTGAATCTCCCAGGGTTATGTGCCTAACCCTGGATATTTTTCATAATGACGTACTTATAGAGGGTGATTAGGTTTTAGGTTATTAAATGAATTAACTAATTCATGTAACACACTCTCCAATGACCTCTATTGACTAAATTCCCAACATCCACCATCATTATGTCACATCTAGAGTAAACCCCACATTTCGAAAACAACATGGTATCAAATTTCCCATCTGAGGTCCCGATCAATGGAAGAAAGATCTATTCTGAAAATATGTGTGTGTGTGATTTAATGTATATTAATATTTTTAATATATTAATTCCAGGGTCTTACGAAACCTAAACATTACATTGAATTCAAGGAAAAATCTAGATATATTTATAGAAATTTTCAGAGGATCAAACCTAATAAACCAGAGTCCATATATTCTAATTCCATATTTTTTTTAAATATTGAAAATTAATAAGAAATATAGGTTATTATTAATCAGATAAAAGGGAAGAACTATTTATAATTTTTACTTAGATATGAACAATTTTCAAGAAACATGAGTTATAATTAATATGATAGAAAGGGTGAAGTGTTGTTAATTATTACTAAAATACGAAAAATTTATATGAAAGATGAGTTATAATTAATTTTATAGATGGGAAGAATCATTTAAAATTATTATTATTTATCGATAATTATTATGTTTTTACTAATTTTTACTAATTAATAATAAATATTCCAAATTATTAATAATCACTACTAATTATTAATAATTATTGTTAATTATTAATAAATATTACTAAATGTTAATAATTATTTCTAATTATTGAATATTATTACTAAATATTTCTAATTATTACTAATAATTGAAAATTAATATGTTTTCTTGCAATTTTTATTATTATAAATATATATTACTACTTTTTACTAATTTTGAATCATTTTTCCATTTATTACTAATTATTATTAATTTTTACATATTTTTCCTAATTAATAATAAATATTTCCAATTAGTAAAATATATTTCTAATTATAAGTATTTTTACTAATTATTAATAATCTTTATTAAATCTTAATAACTTTTTTCTAATTATTCTTCTTTTTTGAATTTGTTCAAATTGTTATAATTTATACAAATTTTTACTATTTTTAACAATTTATTCCCATTTTAACAAATTACTACTAATCATTAGTAATTAATATAAATAATTACAAATTTTTACGAATTATTAATAAATATTGATAATTATTTTTATATATTATTAATTTTTAATAAATTTACAAATTTTTGTTAATTGTTTCTATTATTTTTACCATTTTTTCTAACTATTATGTTCTAATATAGTTTTTTTACTTTTTAATAATTATTGTTATTTATAACTAATCATTGACAATTTCTACAAACTATCGATAATTATTATATACAATACTAATTATTGCTAATTATGACAACGTTTTACTACCATTTTTATAACTAATAATAAATATTTACAATAATAATTAATATTGCTAATAATTACTATTTTTTACTAATTCATAATAATATTATTTTTTTAATATTATTTTTCTAATTGTTGGTATTTTTTACTATATTTTTCCATTTATTACAATTTTTTTTATTTTTTTACTATTTTTAATATTTATTTATATTTTAACTAACTGTTACTAATTATTTCTAATTAATATTAATTTTTAATAATTTTTACTAATTAGTAATAAATATTGGTAAATTGCAATAAATACTACTAATTATTCCTTGTTATTATTAGTTTTTTAAATTGATTATTATTTTTTTTCTAATTATTATTCTTTTGTAAATTTTTTCTTATTATTACTATTTTACAATTCTATAACAATTTTTAATAATTCTTCATTTTTAAACTAATTATTTCTAATTATTAATAATTATTGTTAATTTTTAATAGTTTTTGTTATTTATTATGATTTTTTATTAATTTTTACTAATTAAAAATGAATATTCAGAATTATAAATATGTAATATAATTATTTTTCTAATTTTTAGTAAATAAAAATAATTTTTATTACTTTTTAATATTTTTTTTCTAATTATTAGTATTTTTTAATATTTTTTGTCTAGTTATCACTATTTTTTAAAATTTATAATACTTAATTTTATTTTAGCTAATCATTACTAATTATTTTTAGTTAATATCAATATTACTAACTATTACTATTTTTGCTGATTATTAGTAATTTTTTTAATTTTTAATATTTTTTACACTTTGTTTTTGCAATAACTGGTATTTTTACCATTTTTTAATTATTACTATTTTGTCATAGTCATTTTATTTTTTTTACTAATTATAACTATTTTTGACTATTACTTATTATTTTATATGAATTACTAAAAAGTTATTGTTTATTATAATCTTGTATTTTTTTCTTATAATTTAAAATAATAATATTATTAGTTAACCAAAACATTAATTTTACAATTTACACGAGTAATTTTGAAAAAAAAAATTAATAACATAATATTATTATTTAATTAAATTCAACAAAATTAAATTAACTAACAAAATATATAGGAAAATAAATCAAAATAATGGAATTAAAAATTCTTAAAGAGAAAGCATAAAAAATACCTTAAGATTGATGTGTGGAAAGATTCTTATATTTCAAAAATGGGGTAAATAAGAAGGAAAGTGAAATAAGGGAATAATGGAAGAAGAGGCATGCATGACCATTTATAGATACCATTTTTGTGTTGGGATATTAAAGATGGAAAATTCATCACTTGTACCCTTATTGGAAACGAATTCCATCACAAATAGTACCCATCATAAATAATAGTCGTGCTAATAAAAAAATTATTTACGATAGATACATTCACCAATCCTAAATAATACCGACCATTTTATCTTTTTTATTACCCTATGTTGACACTCTATTTTTGGAAACCACCATTTAATGTCAAAAATAGTTATTTAATTCTGAATGAAATTTATAATTCATCACAAAATGTTTCTATAATGAACCACATTTGTGAAAAAATGATACTATCTTCAGAAATATAGGTCACCCATATTTTGGTGTGCATTACTTCAAATGGTTTTTGCAATGGAAGATTATTCTGTTGAAAAAATAGATCGTGAAAAAACATGATATGATAGAAAAAATAATCTATCACAAAAAGTTGTATTTATAGAACTATTTTTGAAAAAATAAATTTCCATCCAAATTGGTCCATAACAAAAATAGATATTTCTTGTAGTGTATTTTTCTAAGTCCATGTTTAAGAGTCATTATGAATATTTCCACTTGAGAAAATGGGAAGTACCAGGGTACAAGTTACAATATATAAAAAATTCTGCATCTAAAGTGGATTCATGGAGAAAATTATCAAATTACTAGTTTCATAAGTGATACGTATCATCTTCTAGGTGTTATTTAATTTATTTTCCTTTTCCACCAAGAAATAATTGCAATGTGTAAGATATTTTCTATGAGGAAAGAGAAATATTTGGAAAAATTTTTAGGATACATAACATTTTAGGCTGATGCATATGGTTTTTAACTTTATTACTGGAAGAAGAGTAGATATATGCAAAAATTAATTGGGGAAGTGTAAGGATTTTTTCCATTCCCATAGAGGATTAATTATCTATACATAAGAAATTTAAATGATACACATACAAGACTACATGATATTCCATATGTCCAACCGAAACGTAATATTTTTTCCTTTTCTGCTAGAGTGATATATATAATTTTTTTTATGAAATTCATGGTTTTTATTATATTTAATATTTGTGGAAGTGGTAGAGAACTTACATATGTTTTATACTTGTGTGAATATTTTCCCAGGGATTTATATAGTATATTTTTCTTTTCTAATTGGGGGGGGATTTTAGGTAAATAGAAAAGAGATTACTCTTATATATTAGAATGAAGGTGTTTCAAAAGTTAATGATTTAGAAGACAAGTTTTTTACTTCCTTATGATTTATAAGGGTTTTTACTTAGTTTAATTTGACCAAGATGTCCAAATGAAGAATTAAAACATTTTAAAATCATAGAAATCAAAACATTAATTCCTAAAGAAATAATTCATTCCATGATGGTTCACACACCAAAAAACGTTGAATAAAAATGGTGAGAAACACCCCATGACATCCATTTTTTTGATAAAGGAATTCCTATCTTAAATGAAAAGGGAAGAACAATACGTTGTGATGAAAGTCACACGATAAAGGATGATGTGAGCTAAGATAGGTGAAATATTTAGAACCAAACCATGGAATGTCCCCCTTTCATGGTGTGACACATTATTCAGCCATATAAATGATTAAATATGTCACCCAACCACATGTATTTAATACAAAGGGGAGAAAGGAAACAAGATCACCTAGAAAAATGAAGACCAAATACCAATTTTCATCCAACATTTGAAAGAGATCACTCAAATAGAGGATTCATAGAGAACCTAAATCTAGTGGAAAATAATAAAAATGCACATAGAGAATATTTTTTGAAGATATATTTACTTAGAAGTGATCAAGGATGAGAATAAAAAATTACACAAGAATGAAATAGAGCATATCTTCAAAAGGTTATAAGATGAAACTATTTATGTGGTTGATGTGTACATTTGAAAGGGGTGTGTGTTAGGTGAGTCTATTATTATTTTATATCTAATATAATTTCATTCATAATCTCTATAACCCCTATAAAAATGAGGATTAAAACCATTTTGGTAATTAGGGTAGTGGGTTGGAGAACCTTGTTTTATATTTTAGTTTTAATATCAATGGAAAAACCTTTTTCTATTATTTTCTCTTATTTTCCCTTATTGATATATTTATTTGAATACGATAGTGTTTGGTTCCTATTTTATGCTTTATTTATAGCTTGGTGTGATAAAAATATTTTCAACCTCCATGTGATTCTACCCATATATAATGGAATGGGTAGAGTCCTATAGTAATATATATAGTGATTGATGATATGAGTGTATATGGAAGTGGGTTACTCTAAATTTCCCATGAGTTTCTTCACCTAATTGGGTGTTTCATGGGTGGTTTTGGAGGAAATTAGTGACTATACTTCACACTCATAGGAAAGAGGACCTATTTATAATAATCACAACTATTTTTATCCCACACTCATTATGGCATCCCGCCATTTTATAACATAAACTTTCATTAAATTACACAAAACTGAGGATCTTTAAGGTCTAGTGTCTTGGAAACCAAGAACATAATACATGAAAACAACATAAAAAAATCTTCTTAAACACTTGAAAGGCGTCTCCTTAAGTTAATTCTAGGTTCATTACTGCATCTCATAACCTGGGGACATACATCAAAAGAAAGGGTGAGCAGAAGGCCCAGTAAGGGAAACAAGAGGAACATTTTACATGTGAACTTGAGATACTTCAATAAGGACATGAAAAGAACTTTAAGGCATGAGAAAGAAATCATGAGGCATTTCATAATAAAAATAACATTTTTCATAACATGAAGATGTGGCTACATCATTTAACATAGACAATCATGAACATATCACCAAGGTCCATCCCCAAGGTGTCATTTGAAAATTACCAAGGTTATTCACCAAGGTATCGTGAAAATTGTAATCTCTAGTGGTTACATCATTACCCAATGCATTGGAGCGCTATCAGGGAGCACCCTTAAATTTTCCTTTATTATCATGTGAGACACATATTTCATCATCAAACATTTCATAAATAACCCACATAGCATAAAATAAATGGGTTTCATTTCATAATCATAACGTTTTAAAAACTGCTTTAAAGACATGATCTTTACGTCACTTTAAACCCACAGAAAGGGAAAGCGGGTCTCATGTATGTAAATCCCAGAATTTAAAATGGAAAATTTTGATATATATGTGAATACCCTTTTAGAAATAAGAGCTTTGAGTATTCACTTTATAACATAAAATAATTTTTGAGAAAAGAGAGAGGCATTTTGAGGGGAAAATTCTGCAGCATAACGGCTAAGTTTCAGGGTTTTAGAAAACATTGAAATGAGAGGGGACATGGGTCACCCACTCATAAATGACCCATAAAACAGTAGTGTGAAAGAATAAGAAGGACATATGGACATGGTAATGAAATTTTAGGGACATACCATTTCAAATGAAAAACATGGAAGGAAAAAAGATTAGATTTCTCTTATGAAAATTCGGCAGCCTTACGGCGTCACTTAACTTCAACAGAAAATGATTTGACAAGATCAAAAAGGGTCCCTCATAATATGATCATAAGATATCAGTATGATTGATATAGAGATCATACCCCAACATAATAAAAAAGAACTTGAAAGACTTGACATGAAAATCGAACTTGAAAAATGAGAAGGGTGAAAGAATCCCTTAAAAATTCGGCAGCCTAACGGCGTCACTTAAACATTCTTAAAACGAATTGATGAGAGCAAGGGGGGTCTCTCATCATATGAACATGAAATAGGCAGTAGGATGAATATAAAAGAACATCCTCCAACATAAGACCATGGAGTATAAAAGAAATGACATAAAAGAGATTACTTGAAAAGAAAGAGAGGGGTCGGATCCCTTACCTTAAAATGTGACTCTTGAAACTCAAAGGATTGGACCTTGAAGGCTTGGGGGCACCTTGGGAGGACTCTTTGGAAGGTAAGAAGACCAGAACTTCGTTGGGGGAGAGTTGGGAGTAAAAACTAAGGGAGGAAAGGGTGGGTATTTATAGGGAAAGTGAGGGGACAAAGCATTAATGGCCAAGGGACACCTCACATGTGCTTTTCTCAAACCCATGTGCTCTCCCTTGGCATTTATCATGGAGTTAGGCCACATGGGGCCCCCAAAACAATAATTCATCACCCTTGGACGGCCAACCCTCAAAAGATCTCATGACATCATCATGACACCGTTATGATGTCATTAAACATACCGAAACCCTAAAACTGTATTTTTTACTATTCACTGAAAATTCAACTTTCTCAGAATAACCCCAAAATTTCACCTTAACCAAATATCAATGCTCTGATTTCAAAAATGAAATCCATTTTATAAAAATATTTTTCTAAATATTTTTAATTTAATTTTTAAATAAAAACACTATTCATCGAAAATTCACTTTTTTCAGAAAAATCCCCAAAAATTACCTTAACATAATATCGATGCTCTGAGTTCAAAAATAAAGTCCTTTTTATAATAATTATTTTGTAATTATTTTTAATGAAATTTTTAATTAAAAAACACTATTCATCCGAAAAAACTAGTACTTGAATAATAATTTATGAAACCGTTATTTAACCATTTTATTGAATCACATTACTTAATCAAGGTGTCTAAATTATATTTAAAATTTCTTTGAGTGAAAATTACTAATCCATTTGGTCACATTACTAATCCTAAGCATAAAATCACTATTCATAATTTACTATTCATCAAAAATTAAGTTGATCTTATTAGACTCCAAATTCCTTAATGAACACTTTTGTAGAAGACCATTTTTTGAAAATCATTACACATCATTAGTTATTTAGGGTTTACATAAATATTTCAAAATATCCCTTTTTCAAAATTCATCAATAAAATACATTCTAAAATTATCTATACATTTAAAATTTCACAAACATCACTAAAGGAAGAAATCTCAATTTATTCACCCGAAAGGATTACACAAGGAAACTAGGGTCTCATCACATAGCCCCTTATAACACTGGCATAAGACCTAAGTGTAAGGTGTGCTATGGTGAGAGAATTTGAGGGAGTCTCAGATAACATTGCCCTAGTAGCAATCTCCACTAACTTGAACTTCTCCTGCAAGCGTTTTCGTTCAAGCTTGACATGCTGGAGCTCGGCTTGGGCTTGGTCCAAAGCGAAGCCCACAGATGCTACCTCCTTCCCAAGCTCTGATAAGTGGGCTTCGTAAGGGTTGAGTCTACTGGATGAAGCCATCAACTCCCCTTTCTGCATTAACCATTAACGTCTTATTAAATCATTAAGAGTAAGTTAATATAATACTCAAAAAGATTGGGTCGTTACATTCTTCCCCCCTTAAGAAATTTTGTCCCCGAAATTTATACTTGAGGCCTAGCCGAAAAGGTGAGGGTACTTTTGCTTCATCGTTTCCTCGGGCTCCCATGTCGCTTCTTCGTACTTATGATTCCTCCACAACACTTTCACAAGGTGGGTAGTCTTGTTTCATAGAACCTTGTCTCTACGGTCTAAGATCTCCACTGGCTGCTCTTCATAAGAGAGGTCATGTTCAAGTTGTACCACCTCTGGGTTCAGTACATGCGAAGGGTCGGGTATGTACTTCCTCAAGGGAGATACATGGAAGACATTGTGAACTTGAGCTAGGTTCGGTGGAAGTGCTAGACGATAGGCCACTGCTCCTATGCGATCAAGGATTTCATAGGGGCCAATGTACCTAGGGCTGAGCTTCCCTTTCTTCCCAAACCGCATGACTCTCTTCCATGGAGAAATTCTAAGGAAGACTTTTTCACCAACACCAAACTCCAAGTCTCTTCGTCGATTGTCAGCATAGCTCTTCTGCCGACTCTGAGCAGCTTTTATGTGTTGTTGGATGGCATGAACTTGTTCTGTCATTTCTTGCACAAGATCAGGCCCAAGAAGCTTCCTCTCACCAGTTTCATCCCAACAAGTAGGAGTTCTACACCGCTTTCCATACAGAGCTTCATAGGGTGCCATCTGAATACTCGCATGGAAGCTGTTGTTACAGGAGAACTCCACTAATGGGAGGTGTTGATCCCATCCACCTTTAAATTCCATTGAGCATAATCTCAACATGTCTTCGAGTGTCTGAATAGTCCTTTCAGATTGGCCATCAGTTTGAGGAAGTTAGGCCGTACTAAAATTCAATTCAGTATTCAGAGCATGCTGAAGACTTCTCCAGAATTTTGATTTGAATCTTGGGTCACGATCAGATACGATGGATAGTGGTACCCCATGCAGCCTTACCACTTCCTTCACGTATATCTTGGCAAGCTGATCCAGAGAGAAATCTTCCCGAATAGAGATAAAATGGGATGTCTTGGTGAGACGGTCCACAATAACCCATATCGCATTGTTTCCTTTG
Organism: Viscum album; assembly: GCA_963277665.1. Lineage (NCBI taxonomy): Eukaryota > Viridiplantae > Streptophyta > Magnoliopsida > Santalales > Viscaceae > Viscum > Viscum album. Next base: position 1,540,746,514 of record OY728153.1, on the reverse strand, counting down.
GATGTTTTTGGGAGACCAGTTACAAAGTCCATGGTGATATTATCCCACTTTTATACTGGTATGGGTAGCGGTTGTAATACCCCCTTAGGAAGTTGTCTTTCTGCCTTTACTTGCTGACACACCAGGCACCTTGTAGTGTAATCGGAAATCTCCCTCTTCATGTTATCCCACCAATAATGATCATGAAGGTCTCTATACATCTTAGTGCTTCCCGGATGTATAGAGAAAGTAGAGCTATGAGCTTCATCCATCAGTTCTTTCTTTATCTCTGGAATAGATGGAACACATAGTCTTGTACGAAATTTCAATACACCTTCTTGATCAATATTGAAATCAGGGAACTTCCCATCCTTTACAGCCTCGAACTTCTCCTGCAGCAAAGGATCTTCTTTTTGAGCCTTCTTGATCTTCTCTAGTAATGAAGGTTGAGAAATCATTTGGGATAGGGTTGATGATGTCCCTTTCCTTATAATTCCCATGTCCAGTTTTACTAGATCTTTAATCAAGGGATCTCCCAGGATCCTCATTGTTTCCAGAACAACATGATCTTTCCTTCTTAACGCATCCGCGACTTTGTTTTCTCTTCCAGGGTGATAATGAATTGAACAATCATAGTCTTTAATAAGCTCCAACCATCTCCTTTGTCTCATGTTCAATTATTTCCGTGTGAAAATATACTTTAGACTTTGGTGGTCAGTGTATATATCACATTTCTCCCCATAAAGATAGTGCCTCCATATCTTTAGAGCAAAAATAACTGCCGCCAGCTCTAGATCATGCGTAGGATAATTCTTCTCATGAATCTTCAACTGTCAAGATGCATAAGCAATTACTTTGTCATTTTGCATGAGGATGCACCCAAGCCCTTTCAGAGATGCATCGCTAAAAATAACGAATCCTTCTCCGATAGAGGGTAGTGTTAATACAGGTGCAGTAACCAATCTCTTCTTCAGCTCTTGGAAACTTTCCTCACATTCCTTTGTCCAGATGAACTTAACCCCTTTTCGAGTCAACTTGGTTAGTGGATTATAAAGCCGTGAAAAGTTTTTCACAAACCTCCTATAATATCCTGCTAAACCAAGGAAACTACAAATCTAAGTTACTGTTGTGGGTTGAGGCCACTCCTCCACAACCATTGTCTTTGCAGGGTCAACCGAGATTCCTTCATTGGGTACGATGTGCCCCAAGAAAGCCACTTGTTGTAACCAAAACTCACACTTGCTGAACTTCCCAAAGAGCCTCTCCTTCCGTAGAGTTTTCAAAATAACCCTCAAATGATTTTCATGCTCCTCACGACTTTTTGAATATATCAAAATATCATCAATAAAAACTACCACAAAGTTATCAAGGTAGTCCTTAAAGACTCTATTCATCAAATCCATGAAAATAGCAGGAGCATTAGTCAAGCTGAAGGGCATAACAGTAAACTCATAATTCCCATATCTTGATCGGAAGGCAGTATTTGGAATATCTTCCTTCTTCACCCTCAGTTGATGATAACCAGATCGAAGGTCAATCTTAGAGAAGAATTGAGCCCCACGAAGTTGGTCAAATAAATCATCAATTCTTGGAAGAGGGTATATGTTCTTCACTGTAATCCCGTTCAGTTCTCTATAATCAATTCATAGCCGCATTGATCCATCCTTCTTCTTCACAAATAGAACTGGTGCTCCCCAAGGAGACACACTCGGTCGGATAAACCCCTTCTTCAACAAGTCTTGGAGTTGTTTCTTTAACTCTTCTAGCTCCACATTTTCCATTCTTTACGGAGTCTTTGATATCGGTTGAGACCCAGGTACGAGTTCAATGGAGAACTCTACCACTCTTTCTGGGGGAGGTCCAGGTAACTCCTCAGGAAATACATCCATGTATTCCTGAACAATCGGAACATCTTCAATTTGTATGCTCCCTTTCCCTTCTTCATCATCACCGATTAACTCCATAAAGAAAGCTATAGGAGGTGCTTCTAGATAGGGATCAGTTCGGGATATCTCTCCTCGGAAGATAACTGTAGGTCATTCATTCAAGACTACTGAGATTTCCTTACTTCTGCATTTGATCTTAGCATTATACTTTGAGAGCCAGTCAATCCCTAGTATAACGTCAAATTCCATCACGGGAATGACTACTAGATTTGCGATAAGATTGTACTCACCAAAGTAAACACTAGAGTCTCTAAGCACTGTTGATGCATGGATAATCCCACTTGGAGTCTTTACTGACAACTCTACCTCAAGAAATTCGGGGATTGATTCTATATTCTTTGCAAACTTGGAAGAAATAAAGGAATGCGTAGAACCAGAATCAAATAAAGAACTTCCTAGTTTTGAGAGGACAACAAGAGTACCTGCTACCACATCGTTCGGAACTTCAACTTCAGTTGTTGTGATAGCTAAAGCACGACCTTTCTCCCTTGGCCTCTGCTGAGGTTGATGGTGATTCCCCTCCACCGCCCTCGGATTTGGACATTGATTAGAAAAGTGCCCAAGCTGTCCACACTTGAAGCATGTGACTTCGGGTAGGGCCAGAACCATCTTTCCTCTGTCGTTAGTGTTGGGAAGTTGAGGCTTCACATCACCACGACAATTCCGAGAAATATGGACTTCTTTTCCACACCTATAGCACTTTCCACTTCCGATCAAGCAGTTCCCCGGATGCTTCTTCCCACATTTATTGCATGTGGCATGTTGCATATTCTTTCCACCTCTTTCCTGATCAAAACTTCTTCCCAGGCTCGGTTCTAGAGTTCTATTCTTCTCATTAGATTTGTGAGACCACTGTGTCTCCCCATACTCTAGTTCAACTTTCATAGCACTTCGAACTATTTCTTCATAGCTATCGTAGTCCCTGTTGGCTAGATTCTTCCGCAGATGTGGTCGTAGTCCGCCAAAGAATCTATCAACCTTCCCATTAGGGTCCATGACAAAGCTTGAGGTATAACGGGAAAGCCTTGTGAAGTTTATCTCATAGATTCCGACAGATTCGTTCTCCTTCTGCTTCAGCTCGAGAAAATCTTTCTCCATTTTCGTTCTCATGGAACGAGGGAAATACTTGTTAAAGAAAATCCCCCGAAATTCTTCCCACTCCATAGCTTCCATCTCTCCTCGTGGCTTCGTGTTTTTGATCAGTGACCACCACTGATCAGCTTCTCCCTCTAGGCGGTAAACAGCAAGGGTGACTTTTTCTTGTTCCGAACAATGAAGTACAGAAAAGATCTTTTCAATGGAGCTTATCCATTGTTCCAAAACCAATGGATCAGTAGATCCACTGAATGTTGGCGGTCGTTGACGCATGAAGGACTCAACAGAAAGTTGTTCCCTTCGTGGTGAGGTCGGCCTCTCAACTTGATTCAAGTTATTACTCATAACTTGAGTCAGTTGGTTCATCATTCGCAAGAATGTTTCCATTCCAGCTTCCATCGTAGGGCCGTCATCACATGGTGCATTGCGGTCACCATCGGCACAGTTTCTCGTATTGCCCGCCATTTTCTAAAAGAATAAAACCTTAGTGAGAAACTTATTTCATTTATGAATCTTTTAACTAAGACTTCGTGCTTAGACAATTATAGTTCTCTATAATTCCTTCATAATGATTCATAAAAAGCATGTGATTAACCAAACATATCCCACGAGAGTATCGTAACCAAGAGTGCAGCAAGGCCCGTTATCGTGCACCAGTTCCCGTTCGAGTCTAGCTCAAAGCGGTGTTTTCGGGTTTTACCCCTATGTACATCTGTGCCAGAGCCGCCTCTACCTGCTCGTATCCAGACATGGATGTATTTGTTTGATAGACTACTTACTCAATACTTACCAAAATACCAGGAAGTTTTCATATATTTAAACTTTTCTATAGGGTTCTTCCTAAAGTTTTTATATCCTAATTTCCACAAATAACTAAATCATCCTTTGATACCAACTATGGAATCCCGCCATTTTATAACATAAACTTTCATTACATTACACAAAACTGAGGATCTTTAAGGTCTAGTGTCTTGGAAACCAGGAACATAATACATGAAAACAACATAAAACAATCTTCTTAAACACTTGAAAGGCGTCTCCTTAAGTTCATTCTAGGTTCATTACTGCATCTCATAACCTGGGGACATACATCAAAAGAAAGGGTGAGCAGAAGGCCCAGTAAGGGAAACAAGAGGAACATTTTACATGTGAACTTGAGATACTTCAATAAGGACATGAAAAGAACTTTAAGGCATGAGAAAGAAATCATGAGGAATTTCATAATAAAAATAACATTTTTCATAACTTGAAGATGTGGCTACATCATTTAACATAGACAATCATGAACATATCACCAAGGTCCATCCCCAAGGTGTCATTTGAAAATTACCAAGGTTATTCACCAAGGTATCGTGAAAATTGTAATCTCTAGTGGTTACATCATTACCCAATGCATTGGAGCGCTATCAGGGCGCACCCTTAAATTTGCCTTTATTATCATGTGAGCCACATATATCATCATCAAACATTTCATAAATAACCCACATAGCATAAAATAAATGGGTTTCATTTCATAATCATAACGTTTTAAAAACTGCTTTAAAGACATGATCTTTACGTCACTTTAAACCCACAGAAAGGGAAAGCGGGTCTCATGTATGTAAATACCAGAATTTAAAATGGAACATTTTGATATATATGTGAATAACCTTGTAGAAATAAGAGCTTTGAGTATTCACTTTATAACATAAAATAATTTTTGAGAAAAGAGAGAGGCATTTTGAGGGGAAAATTCTGCAGCATAACAGCTAAGTTTCGGGGTTTTAGAAAACATTGAAATGAGAGGGGACATGGGTCACCCACTCATAAATGACCCATAAAACAGTAGGGTGAAAGAATAAGAAGGACATATGGATATGGTAATGAAATTTTAGGGACATACCATTTGAAATGAAAAACATGGAAGGAAAAAAGATTAGATTTCTCTTATGAAAATTCGACAGCCTTACGGCGTCACTTAACTTCAAAAGAAAATGATTTGAAAAGATCAAAAAGGGTCCCTCATCATATGATCATAAGAGATCATTATGATTGATATAGAGATCATAACCCAACATAATAAAAAGGAACTTGAAAGACTTGACATGAAAATCGAACTTGAAAAATGAGAAGGGTGAAAGAATCCCTTAAAAATTCGGCAGCCTAACGGCGTCACTTAAACATTCTTAAAACGAATTGATGAGAGCAATGGGGGTATCTCATCATATGAACATGAAATAGGCAGTAGGATGAATATAAAAGAACATCCTCCAACATAAGAACATGGAGTATAAAAGAAATGACATAAAAGAGATTACTTGAAAAGAAAGAGAGGGGTTGGATCCCTTACCTTAAAATGTGACTCTTGAAACTCAAAGGATTGGACCTTGAGGGATTGGGGGCACCTTGGGAGGACTCTTTGGAAGGTAAGAAGACCAGAACTTCGTTGGGGGAGAGTTGGGAGTCAAAACTAAGGGAGGAAAGGGTGGGTATTTATAGGGAAAGTGAGGGGACAAAGCATTAATGGCCAAGGGACACCTCACATGTGCTTTTCTCAAACCCATGTGCTCTCCCTTGGCATTTATCATGGAGTTAGGCCACATGGGGCCCCCAAAACAATAATTCATCACCCTTGGCCGGCCAACCCTCAAAAGATCTCATTAAATCATCATGACACCGTTATGATGTCATTAAACATACCGAAACCCTAAAACTGTATTTTTTACTATTCACTGAAAATTCAACTTTCTCAGAATAACCCCAAAATTTCACCTTAACCAAATATCAATGCTCTGATTTCAAAAATGAAATCCATTTTATAAAAATAATTTTCTAAATATTTTTAATTTAATTTTTAAATAAAAACACTATTCATCGAAAATTCACTTTTTTCAGAAAAATCCCCAAAAATTACCTTAACATAATATCGATGCTCTGAGTTCAAAAATAAAGTCCTTTTTATAAAAATAATTTTCTAATTATTTTTAATTAAATTTTTAATTAAAAAACACTATTCATCCGAAAAAACTAGTACTTGAATAATAATTTATGAAACCGTTATTTAACCATTTTATTGAATCACATTACTTAATCAAGGTGTCTAAATTATATTTAAACTTTCTTTGAGTGAAAATTACTAATCCATTTGGTCACATTACTAATCCTAAGCATAAAATCAATATTCATAATTTACTATTAATCAAAAATTAAGTTGATCTTATTAGACTCCAAATTCCTTAATGAACACTTTTGTAGAAGACCATTTTTTGAAAATCATTACACATCATTAGTTATTTAGGGTTTACATAAATATTTCAAAATATCCCTTTTTCAAAATTCATCAATAAAATACATTCTAAAATTATCTAGACATTTGAAATTTCACAAACATCACTAAAGGAAGAAATATCAATTTATTCACCCGAAAGGATTACACAAGGAAACTAGGGTCTCATCACATAGCCCCTTATAACACTGGCATAAGACCTAAGTGTAAGGTGTGCTATGGTGAGAGAATCTGAGGGAGTCTCAGATAACATTGCCCTAGTAGCAATCTCCACTAACTTGAACTTCTCCTGCAAGAGTTTTCGTTCAAGCTTGACACGCTGGAGCTCGGCTTGGGCTTGGTCCAAAGCGAAGCCCACAGATGCTACCTCCTTCCCAAGCTCTGATAAGTGGGCTTCGTAAGGGTTGAGTCTACTGGATGAAGCCATCAACTCCCCTTTCTGCATTAACCATTAACGTCTTATTAAATCATTAAGAGTAAGTTAATATAATACTCAAAAAGATTGGGTCGTTACACTCATTACCACCACTTAATGAGAGATGAAGCGACTATAAATTCAAACATTAATCAAATTTTGGTAGAAGGATTAATCAATTTAAGACTAGGGTAAAAATATACACGTGATCCTACCTCTGGAACATTCATCCATTACATCACTTCAATCAAATAATATCATCATTATTTCTCAACTAATTATTAGTTTTCTCAAATCAAAACAAATCATACCCCCATTCATTTTACTAATCGTGATAAGGTGAGTTTTATAACCCTCTTTAGAGACTACCATTGGTCCCCGATGTACTATATTTTAATTTTAGGTAATTAATTTCATTTTTACTTCTGATGAAGGGTGTGTCAATACACATAGAATCATATAACATGCCTGGGACATATATTTCATACCATACATCATACCCACATCATACAACACGATATAGAAAAAATATACCATATTTGTATAATAACCATGGAATATCTTTATTAATCACACAATTTCACTATATCTTTACAGAATTTGTTCCATTTCACTTTATATTATACCGTATAAAATAAAATTGTGAAACCATATCTAGTATTACTTTGTGATATCTTCCAATGGTTTTTTGATGTCTTATATCACATCATATGCAATACCTTGTGAAAAATTTTCCAAAACATTTTTCAAAGAAAAAAACATTTAGTGAATAACTCTGAGTTTCATAAAAATCAATTCTCATTTAGTCAAACAAAAAATTTGATCCTAAAAATCATTGTATCATGAAAATAATATGAATTCTATAATTCAAATATCCCAGTAAAGGGGGGCCTATAGCAAAACATAAGTTCTACTTAATCTTTAATGTAAATACCCTATCTTCTTAATAATATTTATTTCTTAAATTTGTGTGTTATTTTATTTTATACTCAAAAAACTATATCGTAAAATTAATGAAGTGAGTATAATTAAATGATACTATTGGGTTTCTACTGTTATATAGCCATTAGACAATATGACCATTGGAAACTAAATTCTTAACTTTACAATTATTGTTTATAAATTCAAATGATCTTGGTTAATTAATATAGAAAGAAGAGTCAATGGAATCATCTAGTAGACTCAGGCTATATGAAGCCCATATGTCGGAGCATGGTAAGGAGGTAGCATCACTGGGATTTGTTCTGGACCAAGCCCAAGCCGAACTTCAACATGTGAAGCTTGAACAGAATCGCCTAAGGGAGAAGTTCAAGCTGATAGAAATCACCACTCTGGCAATGTTGTCCAAGACGCCCCAAGATTCTATCACCATGGAACACCTTACACTTAAGTCCTATGTAGGTGTTATAAGGGGCTATGTAACGCGACCTTAGCTACTTTGTGTAATCCTTTTATATAAATAAAATTGTTATTTCTTCTTATGATAAAGTTTGTGAATTTCAAATATCCGGATAAATGTAGGATGAATTTATAGTTCCATATTTCTAATTATCTTTGAAAAAAGGGCATTTTAAAATATTTATGTAAACTTTAAATAATTAATAATGTGAAATGATTTTCAAAAAATGGTCTTCTACAGTTGTGATTAGTGAGAAATTTAGAGTCCAATAAGATCAACTTGATTTTTAGTCAATAGTAAAGTATGAATAGTAACATACCCGTATGAATAGTAATTAATAGTAATGAATAGTAAATTGGCCAAAAAAATATAAACTTCTCCCATGAAGGTATAAATATAATTTAAACATCTTAAAAGTGAAAAAATGATCACAGTATAAGTTTTGGTATTTTTGTATGTCATAAATATTTTATTTATAATTTTATAATTAATTTACTAATTTAAAATGGAAATATAATTTCATTAAATGTAATAATAATTTGTTACTTTATTTTATTATGGTTATACGACAATTTTATGGGACCTTGATTACTTTCTTAAGTTGTTACAAAATGAGTTATAGTTTTAAAGATTTATTTTTGGAATAAATAATTATTTTATTTAAATATTAAATTAAAAATATATAGAAAATTATTTTCATAAAATGGAGTCCATTTTTCAATTCATAGCATCTATATTAGGCTAGAATGAATTTTTGGGATTTTTCTGAAACAATTGATTTTTCGGTGAATAGTAAAAATACCGTTTTGAGTTTCGGATGTTTAATGACATCATTTATGATGGAATCATGATGTAAATAATCTGGTAAACTTGTGAATAGTAAGATATGTTATGAGTTTTCCCAAGTGACCAATACCATGGGCAAGCCCATGGTCTTTCAAATACCACCGATGAGGTGTCCTTTAGAAATTAATAATTTATTTCCTCACTTTTCCAATAAATACCAATCCATTCCCTCATTATTTTCATTCCAAAATCCTCATCAACGACGCTCTAGTATTTATACCTCCTAATGAGTCATAAAAAGGGTCCTCCAAGCCTCCCAAGGTCCCGACCTTCAATATTTCTAAGTTACTCTTCATGGTAAGGGAACCTTTCACCCTCCTCTTTTAAGTCATGGCTTTTTTATGTTATATCTTATAGTTCAATTTTATTTTGTGGGGGCTTGTTATTATATATATTTACTACTATACATTTCATTTCCAAATTATGAGATACCCTTTCCACTCCCATCAATTTATTTTGTGAAATTTTAAGTGATGCTATTAGGGTGACAAATTGTTTGTAAAAGAAATCGCATCTTCTCTTTCCTTTCAAGTTTCCTTTTTATGTGGTATGTCATTCAAATATCCATAATATGTTATTATACCCATGTTATTATGGGTTTATACTGTATTATGAGTTATTTATGTGTGGGTTACCCTTGTACCCTCTCTTTTTAATGTTTTCTAAAATGATGTTATATAACTGTTATGCTGCAGAATTTTTATCTCAAAATTCATCTCTCTTTCTCTCAAGAAATTCTCTTGTTTTATTTTTGTGAATAACCATACCTTTTTATTTTCTATGGGTGTTCATAAATAAAAAAAATTTTATATTTGATTCTGGAATTTACATACATATAACCCTCACTCCCTTTTCATGGGTTATAAACGACCTAATGATCTTTTTTTAGAACTTTTAAAACGTCACAATTTTGAAATGAAACCCATTTCTTTAGTTCTCCATGGGTTATTTATGAAATGTTTCATTATGATCTATGTGGATCAAATTAAATTAAATAAAAATTAAGGGTGTGCCCTGATAGCACTCTAATGCTGATTCAAAGTTCATTTTTTTTATTATCAAAGACACTTTTTGGGAAAAAGTGAGAAACCGCAAGTTCATCTAGGATAAGCACTAAAGGAATAAAAAAAGGTGTTAAAATGAAACTTGAACCTATTATAATTCTTATACCTAACGAGTTTCCAAGAAAGATAAGATACCGGTGTTTTTGGAGCATCATTTATTAGGTCTTAAAAGTGGTACGCCATCATGTACCACACTTGCATGTACTCTTATTGTGTGATCTTTTCTTCCTTGAAGCCTCTAATTAAAATAAAGTTTTTATTGTCTATCCAAGCACTCTAATCACTATTAGTATGCACCTGAATAGGACTTCCCATAATCTTTTACACATCCTCCATGGATGCATTAATCACAAGGGATTCTTCTTCCATAACTTCTCCGGAGTGTAGGAGCAACTCCAAAGGAATATCCCCCTACATGTCACCCTTAAAGAAGGATGCCCTGCAATTCCCCTCCAAATGAATCAGAATTCCAGTAGGGTTGGTAGCACTAACCTTCACCTTGTCTTGTGATTTTTAGCAGATCGAGTCTCTATAGGTAGAGGTAAATATGAGTAGTCCTTTCGGCCTTTCTTACTGCCTTGCCGCCCCTTCCTCCTCCTCTGACCGCAAGGTTCTTTATCATGGAATTTTCGATCACTGTCTTTAGTAAACTCACCGAATGAATCACCATCAGCTTAATCCCTGGGAAAATCAGCCTCGTAACCAGGAACTTCAATTTCCAATCTCTCAAAGAGGTTACCCAACATAATGGATGTGGATATGATCCTCGAGTATGTTCTGTTCAAAGCCACAGTCTTATGAGGACACTGTTTTCCAAAAGAATCCAGACCAGTAAGCACAGCCTCAACATACGAAGCAGCCTTAGTGACCTTAGTATTGACCTCCTCCACCTTTCTTGCATTCAATTCTGGATTGAGACCATAATCATTCACACTAATTGAAGACTCCACCGGTAAAGGATCTAGAACACGAGCAATAGCCATGCACTCCTTCACACCAGGATGAGGCTCCTCCAGGTCCTTCCTCAGCCATCTAAAAATGCCACTAACCAGAGGGTTTCCATCCCAATGGTCCTTTTGAGATGCCCCTTCCACCTTCTCCGCTTCCATATTCACCTGGGCAGTGGTGTCGCCATTAGATGCAGGAGCCATGCCGCCGCCTATAACATCCATATCCCCCTACATCTCTAACTGTCTAGATCCTCACCTACAAACCTCTGGAGAGTGACCCATTCTTATAAAAATCGAGCAGAAATAAACCCAAGATTCAAGAACCACCTAATGTTTATATCGAAACTCTTCTCCTACTATTATCCAAACAAAGTCACGAGGGGTTCTTGAAGCATCAATTTCCACACAAGCACGAGGTTAATCGGATGACAAAGTAGTTGAGTTCTTCTGTCAGCATACAAGAACCTACCAACTAGGTTCACTAGCATCATAAAAATCAAAGGATTCTAGAATGGAAAAATAAGGTTAGGAAAGATCACCCAAATCAGAATCGAGGGAGAGTCATGCTTCATGTGAAACTCATAAGTCCATCTGAATAGAAAAAATCAGGACCTGTTACAGCTACGTGGAGTGGAGGCCCATGATTTTATCAGATCCTCTTCGGAAGAAAAGAAAATCATGATAATATTCCTATCGAGAAACCCCATGGTAGACTGTTCTTAAAAATACCATGAACCAAATACAAACTGATCAAATGAATCCACCGAAGGTTGTCGCTTTGAAAAACGATCTATCAGTTTCCGATTGAGGAGCACCGAAGCATCAGTAATCTCCCTGATTTAGAGCGGGAGGTTAGGAAAACCATTGAACAAATCAGGAACCTTAAGGAAAAGAGAAGATGGTGGAAATGAAGGAATGATATCTGGATTAGGAAATGGGGAAAATGAGTGTGCCGCTATCTTGAAGGATGATAAAGGCCCCTCCCCCGCCAGGGGAGGAGGGGCCGCCGCAAAGGCCGTTGCCACCACGAAGCCGAAGCTGAACCCTCAGCGTCCTGAACCCTCAGCATACCTATTCATGTTATGATTCACGTTATTTTTATTATGATATTCCTATTCTTCCATTGATCATTCCTTTATAAATTTTAACATGTTCTTATTAATATTTCTCAAGATCACATGTCAATTGTTTCACTTTTTTCCTTATTGAGTATTCTGCTAACCCTTTCCATTGATGTATGTCTCTGGGTTATGAGATGCAGTAATTTTACTTAGGATGAGTTTATGATGAAGCCTTTCAAGTGGATTAGAAGAATGTTTTATGTTTTTGTCCATTTTTTTTGTTCCTGATTTCCAAGATAATAGACTTTAAAGATCCTCTATCTGTAAAATGTAATGAGAAGTTATATAATAAAAAAGAGGGATGCCATAGTTGGTATCAAAGGATAGTTTAGTTATTTATGGAAATTAGGTAATGAAAACTTAAGGAATAATTATATAGAAACGTATAATATATAAAAAATTCCTGGTATTTTGGTGAGTATTGAGTTTGTGGGTTATCAAACAAATACATCCATATCTGGATATGAGCAGGTAGAGGTAACTCTGGCATAGATTTACCTTGTTGTAAAAACTCTGACAATGATTTTTGGGCTTGACCTGGGGTATCCTAGTACATAACAATGGGAATTTCTTCACTCTTGGTTACAACACTCCCAAGGGATATGTTTGGTTAATCACAAGCTTTTTACGAATCATTATGAAAAAATTATAGATAAATGTAATCTTTTAAGCATGATGTTTTAAGACGTAAAATCCTTTATAGTTAAAAGATTTATAAATGAAATAATATTCTCAATAAGGTTATATTTGTTTTAGAAATGACGGGTAATAGGAGGAACCATGCAAATGGTGACTACAATGGACCATGCGCTGACAACCATCTGATGGAAGCTCGAATGGGAACTTTCAGGAAAATGATGAACCAACTAACTCAAGTTATGGGAAATAACTTGAATCAATTTGATAGACTGGTCTCACTGCGAAGAGAACACCTTTATGTTGAATCGTTTATGCGTCAATGACCACCAAACTTCAGTGGATCTACCAACCCATTTATTTCTAAATGGTGGATCAGCTATATTGAGAATATATTTTCTGTGCTTCGCTATTCGAAACTAGAGAAGGGTACCTTGGCTATTTATCTCTTAGAGGGAGAAGCTGATCAGTGGTGTGAACTGATTAAAAACAAAAGACCAAGAGTGGAAGTTGAAGCTATGGAGTGGGAAGAGTTTAGAGGGATATTCTTCAACAAGTATCTCCATCGATCGATGATAACAATAATGGAGAACGAGTTTCTCAAGTTGAAGTAGATGGAGAATGAATATGTGGGAAGATATGAGATTAACTTCACAAGTCTTTCACGTCACACCTCTAGGTTTTTCATGGATCCAAATGGTAAGGTTGATAGATTCTTCGGTGGGATGAGACCTCATCTGCAGAAGAATCTGGCAAACCGAGACTATGATATCTTTGAGAAGATCGTTCAGAGTGCAATGAAAGTCGATCTAGAGTTTGGTGAGACATAATGATCTCATAAATCTAATGACAAGAAGAGATCTATGGAACCCAGATTAGGAAGGACCTTTTATTAGACAAGAGGAATAAAGGAAGTGAAACATCCCATGTGTAATAAATGTGGGAAGAAGCATTCGGGGAACTTCCAGCTCAGGAGCGGGAAATGATACAAGAGTGGAAGAGAAGGCCATATTACAGGGAATTTCCGTAGTGAGGTAAAATCTCAAATTAAAAACACTGATGACAAGAGGAAGATGGTGTAGACCCTACCTAATGTCCAATTATTTAAGTGTGGACAACTTGGGAACTTTTCCAATCACTATCCAAATCCGGGGGTAGTGGAGGGGAACCATCATTAGCCTCAACAAAGGCCAAGGGAGAAAGGTTGTGATTTTTCTATCCTAACAGCTGAAGTTGAGGCTCCGAATGACATGGTACCAGGTACTCTTATTGTTCTCTCAAATCTAGCAAGTCCTTTTTTTGGTACTGGTTCCATAGATTCCTTTATTTTCTCCATGTTTTCAAAGAATTTATAATCAACCCCCAATTTTCTAAAAGTATATTTATCAGTCAAGACCCTAGGTGGGATTATCCAAGCATCATCAGTATTTAAAAACTTTAGTATTTAATTTAGTGAGAACAATATTATCACTAATATAGTAGTCATTCCCTTGCTGGAATTCAACATTATATTGGGGATAGACTGTCTCTCAAAGTATAATGCTAAGATCAAATGTAGAATTAAGGAAATATCAGTAGTATTGAATGGATAACATATAGTAATCTTCCAAGTAGAGATATCTCAACCTAATATTTGTCTATAAGAACCTCCTATATCCTTATTTATGGAGTTGATCAGTGAATAAGAAGACAGAAATGATAGTTTGAGGATAGAAAATTTCCCCATTGTCCAGGAATACGTTGACGTATTTCCTGAGGAGATTCCTAGACCTCCCCCAGAAAAAGAGGTAGAGTTATCCATTGGACTCGTACTTGGATCTCATCGGATATGAAATACCCCATATAGGATAGAAAATGTGGAGGTGGAGGAATTAAAGAAACAACTCCAAGATCTTTTGGAGATGGGGTTTATTTGACCGAGTGTGTCTCCTTGGGGAGCACCTATTCTATTTATAAAGAAGGATGGATTAATGCAGCTATGGATTTATTATAGAGAACTTAATGGGATCAAAATACAGAACAAATACCCTCTTCCAAAATTGATGACTTATTTGACCAACTTCATGGGGATCAATTCTTCTTTAAGATTGATCTTTGATCTGATTATCATCAATTGAGGGTGAAGAAAGGTGATATTCCAAAAACTGCCTTCTGATCAAGATATGGTCATTATGAGTTTGTTGTTATGCCTTTTTCACTAACTAATGCACATGATATTTTTATGGATTTGATGAATAGAGTCTTTAAGGACTACATTGATAACTTTGTGGTAGTTTTTATTGATGATATTATGATATATTACAAAAGTTGCAAAGAGCATGAGGATCATCTAAGGGTTATTTTGCAAACTCTATGGAAGGAGAGGATTTTTGGGAAGTTTAGAAAATTTGTATTCTGGTTACAATGGGTTTCTTTGTTGGTTCAAATTGTTACCAATGAAGTAATCAAAGCTGACTCTACAAAGACAAAATTTGATGAAGATATTGGTTACTGCACCCATGTTAACACTGCCCTCAAGTGGAGAATGATTTTTTATTTTAAGTATGCATCTTTAAAAGTGATTGGGTGAATCCTCATGAAAAATGACAAAGTCATTGGTTATGCATCTCGACAGTTGATGACTCAAGAGCAGAACTATCCTACGCATGATCTGGAGCTAGCTGCGGTCGTTTTTGTTTTGAAGATATGGAGGCACTATATTTATGGGGATAAATGGGATAAATACACAGACCATCAAAGTTTGAAGTATATTTTCACACAAAAGGAATTGAACATGAGACAAAGGAGATGGTTGGAACTTCCCAAAGACTTTGATTGTTCAATTCATTATCATCCTGGAAGAGAAAAAAAAGTTGCTAATGAATTAAGTAGGAAAGACCCAGTTGTTCTTTAGATGAAGAGGATTGAAAGATTTCCTTTGATCAATGAACTAGTAAAACTAGATATGGGAATTATAAGGGAAGGGACACCATCAACCCTAACCCAAATGGTTTCCCAAAAATCATAACTAGAGAAGTTCATGAAATCTCAGAAAGAAGATACTTTGTTATAGAAGAAGTTTGAGGCTATGAAGGATGGGAAGTTTCTTGAGTTTAATATTGATCAAGAAGGTGTACTAAAATTTCATACAAGACTATGTGTTCCATCTACTCCAGAAATAAAAAAGGAGATGATGGATGAAGCTCATAACTCTTCTTTCTCTATACAATTTTAGAAGAACAAAAAAGTATAGGGACTTTTGTGATCATTATTAGTGGGATAATATGAAAAGGGAGATTGCTGACTACACTTAAAGGTGCCTAGTATGTCAGCATGTGAAGGTGGAGTGACAAATTCCTAAAGGGGTATTTTAACTACTACCAATACTAGCATGGAAGAGGGAAAATATCACTATGGACTTCGTCTTTGGTCTCCCAAGAACTTACAAAGGAAACAATGTGATATGGGTTATTGTGGACCGTCTCACCAAGACTGCCCATTTTATCTCCATTCAGGATGATTTCTCTCTTGATCAACTTTACAGGATTTATGTGAAGGAAGTGGTAAGGCTTCATAGAGTTCCACTTTCTATCGTATCTGATAGTGATCCAAGGATCGCATCAAAATTCTAGAGAAGTCTTCAACATGCTTTGATCACTGAATTGAATTTCAGTATGGCCTATCACCCCCAAACTGATGGCCAATCTAAAAGAACTATTCAAACACTCGAGGATATGCTGAGAACATGCTCAATGAAGTTTAAAGGTGGATGGGATCAACATATCCCTTTAGTTGAGTTCTCTTACAATAACAACTTCCACTCGAACATTCAAATGGAACCCTATGAAGCTCTATATGAGAAACGATGTACAACTCCTACTTGTTGGGATGAAGATTTTGATAGAAAGCTTCTTGGGCCTGATCTTATGAAAGAGATGACAGAAAAAGTTCATTCTATCTAGTAACACATTAAGGCTACTCAAAGTCAGTAAAATATCTATGTTGAAAATTGTCTAAGGGACTTGGAGTTTTATGTCGGTGACAAAGTCTTTCTTTGGATTTCACCTTGGAAGAGAGTCACGATTTTTGGTAAGAAAGGGAAGCTCAACCCTAGGTACATTGGCCCCTATGAAATCCGTGATCGTGTAGGAGTAGTGGCCTTTTGGCTTGCACTTATTCCAAATCTAGGAAAAGTTCATGAGGTCTTCCACGTATCTCTCTTGAGGAAGTACGTACCAGACCCTTCACATGTACTAATTCTAGAGGTGGTACATTTGGAACATGACCTCTCTTATAAGGAGCATCCGGTGGAGATCTTGGATTGTAGAAATAAGGTTCTACGTAAAAAGACTACTCACCTTGTTAAGGTGTTATGGAGGAACCAAAAATGTGAGGAAGCCATGCGGGAACAAGAGAAGTCTATGAGGCAGAAGTACCCAACCTTTTCTCTTCTTAGGGTATGAGTTAAAATTTTAGGGGTGAAATTTCTTAAGAGGGGAAGAATTTAATTACCCAGACTTTTTAATAATATTTATTTCCTAATTTTGTGTGTTATTTTATTTTATACTCAACAAAAATATATCCATTAATTTATTGAGTATAATTAAATGATACTGTTGGGTTTTGACTGTTATATGGCCATTGGTCAATATGACCATTGGAAACTAAATTCTTAATGTTACAATTATTGTTTACAAACTCAAATGATCTTGGTTAATTAATACAGAAAGAAGAGTCAATGGTATCATTCAGTAGACTACGGCTATATGAAGCCCATCTGTCGGAACTTGGGAAGGAGGTAGCATCACTGGGCTTTGCTCTAGACCAAGCCCAAACTGAACTTCAGCATGTTAAGCTTGAACAGAATCTCTTAAGGGAGAATTTCAAGCTGATAGAAATCACCACTCGGGAAATGTTGTCCGAGCCACTCGAAGATTCTATCACCATATCACAACTTACACTTAGGTCCTATGCATGTGTTATAAAGGGCTATGTAACACGACCTTAGCTACTTTGTTTTATCTTTTTATGTAAATAAAATTGTTATTTCTTCTTATGACAAAGTTTGTGAATTTCAAATATCCAGATAAATGTAGGATGAATTTATAGTTCCATATTACTAATGAATTTTGGAAAAAGGGTATTTAAAAATATATATGTAAAGTTTAAATAATTAATAATGTGAAATGATTTTCAAAAAATGGCCTTCTACAGTTGTGATCCGTGAGAAATTTAGAGTCTAATAAGATATACTTGATTTTTAGTGAATATTAAAGTATGAATAGTAACATACCCATATGAATAGTAATGAATATTAATGAATAATAGATTGTCAAAAAAAATAGGAACTTCACCCATGAATGTATAAATAAAATTTAAAAATTATAAAAGTGAAAAAATGATCATAGTATAAGTTTTGATATTTTTGTATGTCATAAATATTTTATTTAAAATTTTGTAATTAATTTAATAATTTAAAATAGAAATATATTTTCATAAAATGTTATCATAAATTTTTACTTTATTGTATTATGGTTATATGATAATTTTATGGGACGTTGATTACTTTTTTATGGTGTTACAAAATTAGTTATAGTTTTAAAGTGGTATTTTTGGAATAAATAATGATTATATTTAAAAATTAAATTAAAAATATTTAGAAAATTATTTTCATAAAATGGAGTTTATTTTTAAATTCAGAGCATCGATATTAGGTTAGAGTGATGTTTTGGGATTTTTCTAAAATAGTTGATTTTTTAGTGAATAGTAAAAATACAGTTTTGAGTTTCGGGTGTTTAATGAAATCATTGATGATTTAATCGTGATTTAAATAATCTGGTTGACATGTGAATAGTAATATTTTTTATGAGGTGTCCTAAGTGGCCAATACCCTAAGCAAGCCCATGGTTTTTCAAATACCACCGATGAGGTGTCCCTTAAAAATTAATAATTTATTCCCTCACTTTTCCTATAAATACCATGCCATTCCCTCATTATTTTCATTCCAAAATCCTCATTAATGAAGCTATAGTCTCTCTACCTCACATGAAGTCCTCCCACAGTGCCCTCAAGCCTCCCAAAGTCCTAACCTTTAAGCTTTCGAAGTTACTCTTCAAGGAAAAAAGAACCTTTCACCCTCCTCTTTTAAGTCATGATTTTCTTTATGTTATGTCTTATAGGTTCATTTTATTATGTGGAAGCTTGTTATTATATTTATTTAATACTATCCATTTCATTTCCAAATAATGAGATACCCTTTCCTCTCTCATCAACTGATTTTATGAATTTTTAAGTGACGCTGGTAGGATGCTGAATTTTTTGTAAAAGAAATCACATCTTCTCTTTCCTTTCAAGTTTCATTTTCATGTGGTATGAAATTCAAATATCCATACTATGTTCTTATCTCTATTTTATTAATAATTTTTATGGTATTATGTTTTATTTATTAGTGGGTTACCCTTGTACCCTCTCTTTTTAATGTTTTCTAAAAGGATGTTATGTAGCCGTTATGCTGCGGAATTTTAAGCTCAAAATTCCTCTCTCTTTCTCTCAAGAAATTCTCTTGTTTTATTTTTGTGAATATCGAAAACTATTTATTTTATTTTGTTGTTCATAAATAAAAAATAATGATATTTTTGATTCTATAATTGACATACATATAACCCTCACCCCCTTTCCATGGGTTATAAATGACATGATGATCTTTTTTAGAACTTTTAAAACGTCACAATTTTGAAATGAAACCCATTTATTGTTATATATGGGTTATTTATGAGATGTTTGATTATGATATATGTGGATCACATGAAAGTAAAGAAATATTAAGGGTGTTCCCTGATAGCGATCTAATGCATTGGGTAAAGAATTAATCTCTAGAGATGACAAGTTTCACGATACCTTGGTGAATAACCTTGGTAATGTTTATGAAACCTCGGGGATAAACCTTGTTGATATGTTCATGAATGTATAAATGAAATGTTGTAGGCACATATTCATGTTATTATTCATGTTATTTTTATTATGATATTCTTATTCTTCCATCACTCATGCCTTTATGTTTTTTATCATGTTCTTATTAATATTTTTCAAGATCACATGTCAACTGTTTCACTTGTTTTCCTTACTGGGACTTCTGCTCACCCTTTCCATTGATGTATGTATCCGGGTTATGATATGCAATAATTGTACTTAGTATGAACTTATTATGAAGCTTTAAAAGTGGATTAGAATAAAGTTTTATATTGTTTTCCAGTTTTTTTTGTTCATGATTTCCAAGACACTAGACTTTAAAGATCCACCACTGGAAAATAGGTCTATACCCACAGTTTTACAAAAAACCGTGGGTATAGGAATAGTATGTGAACCCATACCCATGGTTTTCAAAAAACATGGGTATAGGCCACCTATACCCATGATTGTGCCAAAAAATGTGGGTATAGTTGTCTTTCAAGACCTATACCCACAGTTTTAGAGAAAACCATGGGTATAGGGTATTTTCCGAAGACCTATACCCACGGTTCATCAAAACCGTGGGTATTGGGATTTTTTTTGAATACCTATACCCACGGTTCTCCAGAACCGTGGGTATATCTTTCCCGCGTTATGGCGGGGCGATAAAATTAGGCGGGACACGAAAAAAATTTGGCGGGAAGGATTTTTTTCACGATTTATATTAATATATTTACGTAAATATAAATATAAGTTCTCAGAAAATATTTAACGCGGTTGGTAAATCCCCCCAGCAGTGAAATTTTTGAATTTAAAAAATACCCCACGGTTTCAAAACCGTGGGTCTGTTGTGTGTCACGCTGGAACTGGTGTGACACACTTTGACTCTCTTATACCCACGATTTAGGAGAACCGTGGGTATAGGATGAGAGCCCTATACCGACACCGTTCCATCCCACGGTTCCCAAAACCATGGGTATAGGCTATACCCACGGTTTTGGGGGCTATACCCCCGATTTTGAACCGTGGGTATAGGCCGGTTTTCTAGTAGTGATCCTCTGTTTATAAAATGTAATGAAACATTATGTAATAAAAAAGGCGGGATTCCATATTTAAAGAGATTTTGCATGATCTCTATAAAAAACATGTATCTCTATACCTATTTCCTTCAGTTATATCATATAAAAGCATAAATTGTTATACGATATCTTTATCCAAGACATCATGTCACCAAGAGATTTAGAGTTTTCCAATTTGGTATAACAACTCACATATTCTCGATTCAGTGAATATAAATCAACAAGGTCGATAAATACAAAACATATAATTCATCTGATGAATGAGAACCTCTTTTACCCCTAATCTAATTGATAAAAAATTGTCTATATCTTCTTGATATGTAAATAAAATCCTTCAGTTTATCTCTATCGAGGGACTATATTACATACTAATAACATTTTAGGAAAAATCCCACCATAGTTAATTTCCAACCGATGACATGATCAACAACATACCCAAGAACCCCTGACTAGCTAAGACTCAAGGCTTGTATCAGAAAAGTATGAATGTTTTAAAGTTATCATGATACACATCTTTCTATCCTTAGATATTGTGTAAATAAAAATATGAAACATTCACCCCTAGTGTACAAAATACATAGTGTATGACCCTCCATATAGTATACTTGGAGGGTTATCTAGTGAAAAAAATATTTTGTTCCTTATGATAATATTTTATATATTTATATTAAATCCTACCCACACCAACATTAACATTTCATCACAACCATTATTAATCCATGGAAAACATTAGTTATGTATAACTCAAAGTTATACATTGAGATGATAATTATTAGTACACTTCATGAGTATATGTATCCAATATTAAAGAATAAAAAGTAGATTAAAAAATCTCACACACACACATATATATTCATGGTTGATTGTATAAATTTTAATTTCATTTCTGATTTAATATTTTTACTTAATTTATGTTCTATTAGGAAAATTTTTATTTGGTAATTAGAAGTGTTTTTTTGATTATTTCGGAAGAATATGGCTCAAAAGAATTAAAATTTGATAAGTCTATAATTATTATTGAAACAAAGAAGATAAAAATGAATTATTCCAACATTGAAGTGTAGACCTAGATAAGACCAAGATTACTTGGAAAATCATCAATCCCTAGCCATGACCACCTAGGAGGTGTGTGAAGAGAAGAGGAAAGTCTCAATCATAGGCTGATATAAGGGAAGAAGATATATACCTGCATGAACATTCCAATATGGGATCAAATGATGTGGGTCAGTGTTAGGAAGGAGAGAACAATTATGGGAAACTTATGGGATACTTCTAAATACCATGTACCCAACATCCATATAAATAAAGTGACAATAAAAAAGCTAAAAAACTAATGTTGCTCAATTCTCAAAAAGGTATTATACATCATTTGTAAAAATGATAATGTTTTTACCTGTTCACATGCCTCCTCATTCATAAAAATTCCCTCATTGAATACTGCACCATAGCTATCCATTATTGTGTTGTGGTTCCACCATCAACAATGTGGTAAGGTCGACACCACATCACCTTTTTGAAGAAAAACATGTCATATATTATGGATTACAATACAATTCCATAAGAAGGATGATTTAGAGTGATTTTATAAACCATTAATGGTAGAACTGTGATGTATATGTGTACATGAATTTAAATTTTCATATTTGTAAGTATATTTTGGGACATTTTCAGGCTACTTCAAGATGGCCATGAATATATGAAATTTGAAGTTCTAGTGGCGATGTTTCTCTATACTACAAGATATTGGATGCATAAGGGTGTTACAATGGATATGCTAGGGTCTTTGATAAACCTGCATAGGGATAAATGAGAACATGCATAAGGGTCATGGGATAATCTTTATAAAGGTTAGAGGAAAGCTAAGTAAGGGTGGAATTCAAATAATCTCTTCCATGGTGGTTTCTGTGTGATGTAGAGAACTCATATAGGGCAGTCAATCTGAAGAAGGGTCAGCATGATATTCCCCATAGTGGTTTATCCACACCACAACCAAGTTTTAATAAAGAAGAGTTTAACTATGGATGATTTTTTTTAGAAATAATGTAGGGTTTTCTATATGATTTCAATATCTTTAAAAATATGTATTTTATCTCCCTTATATTTAGATTTTCCATGAACAAGGTGGTTGCAACAATGGGGTTCCCTTACACCTTTGTAATACCCATGTAGGTATTTCAAATGGAGTATGAGTTATAAATATAAGGAATAAATACCATGGTACTTTGTTCTTTGGAAAAGAAGATCCCAATTAACATATATTTAAATACAATCTCAAAAATTCTAGGTGATTCTATAGGATATTTTTCAAGGAATATTGCCTCAGAATTGAAGGAAATTTGATGGTAGAAATTCACTTATGAAATATAGAGGGGAATAAAATAAATAACATGCATCAATTTGAAGTATCATCTACTTAGAGGTTGGATATTAAGAGCAATTTCATCCAATGGAGCTATTATTTGATAAGTTTTCATTTTATTTTTACTCTTCATTATATAATAATTTTATTCTTAAGTTATTTTTTATCAGTATTAATGTATGTTTTATTGTCTTGTGAAATAATTTTATTTTAGTTTAGTTTTATATTCCCCTATCTAATGAATCATAGTTTATTCATGGTTGATAGACAATCGACCATGAGCGGAAGAACTCCTAGAGGAGGGAAGTTTAATTGAAAGGGGTGTGTACTTAATGTCTACATTATTTATCACATATGAATAGTTCTTATTAATTATGTTACATTGATATTTAATTTTATCCTATTACCTAATTTTCAAGTGAACATGATGAAGATTTGGGTACAAAACCTAGTGTAATATAGGTAATTAGGGGAGGAAGATCTGACTTAACTCTTCCTATTACTTATACATGAACATTAATATACCTAGGTTAATTATAGAACACTTATTCCTAAGGGATTGGTAGTGATTATGTATTTATAGTTAATTCTGAGATTTGGAACTAGATACCCCCAAGGTGTCTAAAAACCATTGACTATATTAAATTCATGAGCAGAGTTGAATTATTCTAGAAAGTTGAAAACTATACCAGGAAATAAATTATTTTCTTTTCATCGATTATTATGTAATTGAAATCTCTAAATCATTAAAATATCAACCTTGTTAATTTTAGTAAGTTTAGTTTATTTTATAATTTATTAACAAAGTAATGAAGACCTACAAATTAGTTTAAAAATCATAATTAGGATTCCCTATTCCTCATGGGATTGACCTTGAACAATCAATAAAATATGTTTTTAGGGTTAGTGATTGTAGTTAAAATATAAATTCTAAGCATTTGTATACCATCTAAATTAATGAAACTAATGATTTCTATCTTGTTTTCAGAACACTTGTTGGGAAACACTGAAAAATAGTAACAGTCAATAAACTAGTTTCTTAGGTCAGGTATTTTTTTTATTCTTTTTTGTTTTCTAATTATTGTTTAGTATTTATTTTTATTGATTTTATTAATTTTGAGGTACATGGGTAGTTTTTTTGTGTTCATAGATTTTAAAGACGCACTTGCACATGCATATAGCAATCCAATTTTTCCTCCTAGGATAAAAAATAACCACACTCAAAATTAAGATATAGTATCAAATTTTGGTGCCACATTAAAACCACAATAAAAATATGGACCACTTCCCAGTTATTGAGGAAGAATACCTCACCTTCAAAAATGATAAATTCAAGGATAGATGTGAACTCCTAGAATAATAAATAAATTATGTGGTTATGTTAAAGGAATTACCTAATAATGAGGCTAAATTAAATGTTGACACTTGAGTGAGAGTTGGTCGTAATGAAAAGTTAAAAGTAAAATACGTGGAGTTTTTAAATGATAGAGATGAAATCAAAATAGAATCTAGGGAGGATGAGATATAAAAATTATCTAAAGTAGAGAAAGAGGGTGTTGTGAAGGTAGAATATATAGGGAATAGAGGGAGTGTGAGAGAGGGAGATTAGAAGAAGTGAATTTTCTTTAAGTATATGCCAAATAAGAATGGGAAGAAAAATAACCATCTCCCTTTCATAACAGGGATCTTTCTAATTATTTTAGGAAAAAGTCCCCCCACACCTATAAAAAGGAAACGACATAACTAAAACTCAAATATTCTTTAGAAATTTACATGAGGAAGGAAAAATAATAGTGTTGGAGGAAGTTTTCATGGATTTGGATATAATTTTAATGAAATAAGAGCCAATGTCACTTGAAAATGATTACATAACTATTAAAATTTACAAATTGATCATATCCTTCAAGGATCAGGAAAATAAAGTTGAAAAAATTGAGGAAATGTATTGGGAGATTGAAGAAATATTCAAGGAAGAAGACCCTCCAACATTTGAAAAATAGATAAAGTAAGATGATGAACTTCATAGGATCATATTGGAAATTTAGTAGGAGAAGAAGAAATAAGTATAGGAGGAGGAGGGAATGGAATTACTAGAATTTTTAAGAAGTTCAAGAACATAAATATAATAGAGAGGAATCTATTAAACCTAAAATATATTTCATGTAAATAAAAATTGAGTAGTATGAAGAAGAGGTAAAATAGATGTACTATACGGTGTACTATGATAATGAGATAATTTTTCATTAATTTTGATTTTCCACATCTTGGTAGATATATTATGTGTACACAAAGATCTAAACATTAAGGAAGGATGAAAAGAGTGATGAAATTCTAGGAGTTATCCTAGACTTAAAAGACTAGGAAAATAAAGAATTAGTGGATGAAAAAATATACAAAGTATAGTCAAATATTGAATTAATGGTTCATTTATTAAATATTTTCATAACCAAAAATCCACTATAAGAATCTATGAATAATATGGAATAAAATAGAATAAGCTCATTCAAACCAAATGAGTGGAAATTTTATAAGAGTTTTATAGTTGAATCAGGTAACTTTGTATCATAATAAAATTACATGAAACATTAGTTATTTTTCCAGATTAAATACCTAAAACAATATTCTTATGGGAGGTAACTATAGTTACCCAATACTTTTTCACATATTATTACATTATTTTTAACATAAATATCCAAGAAATACAAACCAAGGATAGATATTCCTATAATCTTTGGGAGAAGTGGCACATAAAAAACATGAAACTAAAATAAAAATTATTTATTTTAATCTCCATAATGAGCTTCTAAATCCCTTATCTCTTAAAAATGAATAGGATAACCTTTGGAATACATAAAAAAGGGATGATATATAAATCATAGTAAGAGAATAAACATGAAAACAAAGCATAAAATATGAGTCAAACCCATAACATGATAACAAGAAAGAAAAGGATCATGAATAATCATATAGGATCATAACATAAAGAAAATGGAATCATAAATCAAATAAAAATAGGAATGTGAGAACTGCTTAAAACATGATATAAGCATAAGTCATGGATAACTATCAAGATAATATCACATGGTGGATAGAGCCCCATTATGGATTATGTTTACTCCCAAATTCCATACATATCATATCATACGACATAAACATTACAAAATGAATTATAGAACTATCTAGGTGAACCAATTATTTCATGCACAAGAATAATCATTCTATATAAGGAATCAAGCATTAGTCATAAACAAAAATATTACCCAAGGAAAGAAATGAGTTTCATAATCATATCTAATAGCATAACTAGATGGAATATCATAATAGTTTCCATGAAATTAGGTATTAAAACATTCTTGGAAATTAATAGATCAAAAATTAAAATGTTTTATAAAAAATAATGTTCAATATAAGTGAATATTTGAACAATATTGTATAGATAACTTTGGAAAATGTACTTCTTAAAAGGGGTTTTAGAAATAATGGTAATGTGTCTTGAAAAAGGTAAATAGAATATTAATTTTCATAAAATGAGAAATTAACTAATAAGTGTTTCATATAAAAAAATGGGAAATTTTAGAAACCATTGATGTTTACAACTTTTATGGAGTGGTACATGAAATTGGTAAGAGACAGTTCCCTTTAATCAGGTTTTCTTAATGAATGAAATTGAGATTGGAACCATTAAACATGAATATCCCCATAAAATAATGGTGAATTAAAAAAGTTTTATATGTATGGGAAATATATATAAGATATATAATAAGTAAATAAGATAAATATATTGAGAAAGTTAGGTAAAGAGAGATAAAGTGTAAGCCAAATAAAATATGGTGGTATAAAGAGATCCCTTAACATAGGTTCTAGAGTCATTATACTATTGAACATAACATCCTAAATAATAAAATTAACCTCATTAATTACTTAATTCAATAAATTTTACATCCATATTGGATTTACTATAATTTTTTTTTCATTTAAAATAATTTCAATGATATATGAGGTTTAATTTCACTATTATGAGGGTGTTAATTTCATGGTTATGGGGTTTAATCCCTTGAGGATATTTAAGGAGTCTCTTTTCAAATAGGACTAAAAATCCAAAAGTGAAACAAAATGATATTAATACACTCCAATAAATTTTAATGTTCTTAAATACCCATATGTGTTCTAAATATGGATTCTTAATTTAGTAAAAACATTAATGTTATATGGTTAGTTTATTTTGAAAATTTTACCAACCATCAGGAACTAGTTTTTTCTTTAATATATGTTTCCCTCATATTTTTTACCCCATGATAGTTTTATATTTCTGAACAGTTTCCAATGTGATAATTCATAAAACAAAAAACACCCAATGGTTCTATATCCATAGGGACCTTCTCTCCAAAGGTAGGAGATCGTTAGGAACTTTGACCCACGCTACTTAAGAACTAGCATTGGTCGATAGGGAGGGCGGTCAATCTCAGAAAACCTTTTTTGGGGGCATTATTTCCTACTCCATGACTATCTTATAGATTTAAGATATGTTCATGAATCCTTCATTAATTCCCAAGTATGATGTGAGTTATCCAAATATTAGCAATCAATTATTAGCACGTGAGGAATTTAGAATAATCTATTTTTATTTGAGGTTATTTATTAATAGATATATCTATATATATATGAGGTTCTCTATCAATGGTATCTACTCATATACTACATAGAGATTATTCGGTTTTTATTATGAAAATACTGGTTTTTCAGAGACGTAGTGGGGTACTCTGAAGTTTATGGTTATCTAGGTAGGTGAATGTCACTCTCAAACTTATTGTCTTCTAGGGAGAAAAAATTTGTTATGATGTTGGGATCAAACCTATAAATGGTATTCCTACATATCATTGTGAAAGGAATCAGAAATAATGCAGTACATTTTCGATTAATGGGGAATATCATACCTTTTAAGTTCGCGTGATAAGGATCCAATCAGACATCATATTTTTATTTAGTAAAGAAGACTAGGCGTAAGGTGCCTAATCAAAGTTTAGTTTGTGAATTATGTCAAAATAGCATAAGGTACTTGGAAAGTATATGGTTTTCTAAGTTGAATTAGGCCCTACTGGGGATGTGACCCAAAAGAACAAGGTTGGTTTAGGATGTTGGGTTTGAACCTCTGAGAGGCTTTGTATGCATCCTGTTTGGATGAGAATCAAATCCCACACAATTTTCTATTGAGGATCCACACCCATGGAGGATCTCAAGGGTATGTTTTGTAGGTGAGTATATGCCTTTTTGATGATAGATTGGGGATTACTTATGAGAAGGATATCCCCTATAAAGGTAACATGGGGGATGTTTTAACTCATGATGGTTTAAGAGCTTATCATGGGATTTACTCTTGAGGAGGATAACCAAATTATGTTAATTATGACTAGGGATTATTCTTAAAGAGTATTCTTATTGAGATCTGAACCTAAGTGGGTTTCCTACATATCTTACTTAATAGGAATAAGAGTTATCACAGTTTCATGCTTCAAGTGGATTGTTTTGGTGTCATGATCAATATTAACCTCTAAGCTCACATGAGTCAAGCTTAGTGGGAGAAATAAGAGGATGTGAAAGATTCATCAAACCAAACACTTTACTTTGATTATGGAAGAGTCCAGGGATATTGTGAAAGAGGTGAAGGTTATGACACTTCCCTCTCTTCACTTTACATTGGACAATAGTCTAAGGTACGGAAGGAATGATGGTGAAGGTGTGAAGAGGAGCAAGGCTCTAACCTATTACACAAAAGGATAGGGTCTTACACCAAGATGGTTTCCCTAATTTTTTTTGCATAGTTAGGGAGTATGATGTAATTCCCTATCAAAAGGAAAATAAAAAATAATCCTCACCCCTACTACAGATCAGAGGCTCCAAGTCTTAGAGATGAGAAGGGACAGATAGAGTCCTATCCCCATGATCCAAAAACAAAATATCCTCAACACTGTTCATGGGGTAAGGTTCCATGTGACCATAGATATTAAAAAATATATACACCCCAAGGATTCTTACCCTCTGGTATGACAAGTTTGTGAATCCTCTCACCATTTATATCCAAATCCAAATGGTAGACACGTAGATGTGGATTTTCACACAGATTTGTAAATCTGGAGGTCTTTGTGAAGTTTTTAGGTGGGCCCATTTTAGGAATGGGAGACAATTCAGGAGAGGACCTACCTTGATAACATTTAATATGGATTAAAGGATGAATCATGTAGGTCCTAAGAATAGATGATCAACAGATGTGTATCACACAGGTGTTCCATGCAGGTCCTAAGAGGAACTGGAAAAGGGGTTCACATAGGGGGGAAGGGATATATGATCTAGATAAACCTTGATTAATAGGATACTAGAGCAACAAAACTTGGATGAGGATTTATCCAAGACACTCTGTGTCTCCACTAGTTTCTTTAGAAGAGTCTCGCGTAGGTCCCTAATTAGAGAGAGGTACCTCACACAGGTGATTTCTCCAAAAGGTATGTGGGTCCTCGAACAAGTCTTCTGTCATTTAAACCTTAAAGGGAGTTTGGTCTTGTTTAGCCCTTTTAATTCTCTCTTATCTCATGTTTTAGAGATATACCTGAGAAATTTTGGTGGACCTGGGGAAGGTGATGTATAATGAGAGCTGCGGGGATTCTTCCAATTTTTAAGTTAGTGAAATGAGGAGCCCAAGGGTCATATTTATAGGAAATAAGGGTACCTGGTCGAAGGAAGTTGTATGAACAGGCCCCCAGCGTAGGTGCTCAGTGCAAGTGTCTCATGTTGGGGTAGAAATACTTCTCATCTACGCAAGTGATAGGCACATGTTCCCATCATAGGTATACCACGTAGGGGGGATAAATCTTCTAGGACACACAGGTGGTATGTGCAGGCTGTTTGCACACATGTATACCACGAGGGGGGGGGGGTGGTTGAACCAAATTGGTTAACTTACCTCTCCATATCATGTGGGCTACTCCCTCGTACCCTAGCTTGGGATTAGTTCCAGGTTGTGGTCCTAGCCCTTAGCCCGATCCTTTTTCTATCACCACTAAACCCCATGAAAAATGGAGAGTTTCACTATAGACTTTTCGAGCTTGGTTGATGAATTTTTGGGTCATGACACACAAAATCCATTTTTATCATTCTTCATCCATAATGATTAATTTTACTCAAATGTAGAATTTACTGTCTAATTGAGGTTCACATATTCAATTATGCAAAAAAATTCATGGAACACATTTTATGGTGTTTATTAAGCCCCCATTTTAATTAAATTCATCCAGAATGAAAATAATCTGGTTCTATATTAATAGTATGGAACTTTGAAACATTCCAAAATCATTTTATGGGGTTTGGAGCTACGTTAATCTAGGAATGATGATCTAATTTATTCCTAAGTCATGGGGCCTAGCAGGAAAAGTCTGACTATTCCTAGGATCATATGGAAAACCCTAAAAACATTGTGTCTTTTGTGTCATCACCCTAATTTTTTTCCTAAGCTCGCTATATAGAAGAATTAGTGGGTGAGGATTGGATTTTTTAGGCCTCCATTTTCAGGTTTTTTAGGCTAACATGTTTTTTACCATTTCATTTTTTATTGATAAATATTTCCTAAATCATATAGAGTTTAAGAATAGAAAGTTGAGACTCAAGTTTTGTCTAGGATTCCCTTTAAAGGTTCTCAACCTAATGAGTACTATGTCTCTTTTGATGCACAGTTTAATGTCTTTTATGCTGGACTAAAAATTAATTTGTTTTAGTCCAAACATTTTTGACCATGAATTTTGAAATTATAACCCATGAAAGGCTTGATGGATAGGAATATTACAATATTCTTTAGATATTTCCCAAGGGAATCTTGAGACAATTGTGATGTCTTCCAAATCTAAAACATAGTATTCAAAAATAGATGAGGTCTCTCTAGAAAAAAAATCACCACTGATTAACAAACCCGTTATGGGGGCTATTTTATGCAAGGCTAACTAGGGAATGTAGTGTATAGTCATATATTGGCATCCTTATGATGAAATGCCTATTATGTGGTAGAATTATGAAAGTCCAACTGGGGGAATGTACTGCATAGTCATGTAAAAGAGTTTTCAATAATTCTGACAATCTTTTAATAATGAACAAGGAAAATTTGATATTTAGATGTCCTAAGACCACAATGGGTTGTTTTTTCAAGGAAATATGTATGAGAATAAAGGAATAATCAATACCAACATGAGTGGGAAGCCACTCCTAAACAGATTTTATGCGTTAAAGGGGGGTAAAATATTTTAGAAAGGGGTTTTCTGATATTATACTATGGAGTTTAAATTCATGTAGCAAGGACATTATGCTATGCAATTTCAAGTCATGAAACAAGGAAATTATGGGGGTTGTGTAGTTTCAATTCATGGAAGAAGGAAATTATGCTATGAAATTTTAATTCATGCAGAGAGGGCATTATGTTTTTCAGTTTCAAGTCATGCATCATAGACATTAGGTTGTAGAGTTTGAATTCATGCAACATAGACATTAAGGCTTTGATTTAAGGTCTTAAGCATTGATTGAAGTTTTGATGGTTCTCCTATTATCCATAATATATCTAGAAATATTGTACTATATTTAGGCATGGATGGACAGAGTTGTAATCTATTACTTGGGGATTCGTGGATCTAAAGAGTGATATGAGAAAAAGGCCTAATGGAATTAGAGGAGGTCACTCTTAAGAACAATGTAACAATTGCTTGAAAAACCCATTATGAGGAATGTTTTATGCAAGGCCAGTTGGGGCACATACTGCATAGTCAATATTGGTATCCTTACGTTGACATGGACATTATATAGAAGAAATTATGCAAGTCCAAATGGGGGAACTTACTACTTATTCAGGTAAAGGAGATCTCAAGAATTCTAATATTCTATTAATAAAATCCAATGAATGTTTATGGAGATTTGAAATTTTCCCATGCACATAGTTTGGTTTATAAAGAAAAGGAGCCTAAATATAGTAGAGGTAATTAAAGTCATAATTTCCAAAGAATTGGGGAAATAGGTTCTTTATGAAGGTCTAACCCAAGCATATGAATTATGGTGCCTCTAGTTTTAGGTCATATGACTAGGACCAAAATATTATGGAAACATTGAATGATATGTGGTCAAATGACCCAAGGTTATTATAGTATGAATTGGAAAAGTAAAGGGGGATAATTTAAACCATGGTCTTGTATAATTTTAGTTTTGAAGAAAGGATATGGGATAAATATTCAAAGGATAACCGCTTTAAATTGTGGGTTCCTACATACCGTCATCAAATTTTATAGGTACAGAAGAGGCTTTGACCAAGAATGAAGTTACCGCTATTTGAAAAACCTATTACGGGGGATTTATTATGTTTGGATAGTTAGGGTATAAATTTAATATCCAAAAAGTGGAATATTTTGGAAGATAAACCCGTTATATGAGAAACTGATGAAAGGCTAACTAGGGAACACAATGCATTATTAGGAAAATGAGCTCTTAGGTATCAGCCATTCTTCTACCAGAAACCAAAACTAGATTATGAAGATATTAAAGTGTTCAAGATTTGGAGTATGAAATGAAAAAAGAGGAATTTACAATGCACAAGGGAAATATTTGGAACAATATTGGACAGGAGTTCGGCGTCCGTTAAATTGATTTGACTCATGTGTATAATGGGGGAATATTTCATTTCTTTAGTCATATATCTAAGGAGAGGACCCAAAAATAAAATCTACTACATAGATTTTTATTCATATATAGGAGTGGAATAATTTTTATGTTGTGATATGGCTGTGGACAGGGTTAATGATCTATATGTCACTACATATCTCACAAGGGTGAGAATCAAGACATACATAGTTCTAGCAACTTGTCTCCTTTTATAGGCTTGGTCCAAACACATGGAGAGGGGGATGTTTTTTGAATGGTCGCTGGACTAGGATGTAGAATCTTGGTTTCACTACATATCCCTTGAGGATAGGAATCAAGACACTAAGAGTTCTATTAAATAATATACAGTTTATTATCATGTGATGAGGAAATACATTGTTCCTTTTAAGGTCTTATAACTAAGACCATTCAGAACCCTAATGTGGATTGAGACAGCTTGTTTATGTAGAAAATTACTCTACCAAATTCCTATGCCCAGGTGAGATGTGTTTGGTGTGAGAAACAAGGAGTGGTAAAAACCTCTTCTATGATAAAAAGGTAAAAAAATGATTGATATGGGAATGATGATTATATGGTGGCTAAAATAGGGTGTAGGACCCAAGCTTCACTATGTATCTTGCTGGGGTAAGAATCAAGCCACACATAGTTCTGGATAAATATTCGCCATACCAATTGGACTTTAATATGGAGAAAATGGGATTTTGATAATTTCTATACTAATGGTAGGACCTAAAGTATAGAGTTTAGGCATCACTATGTATCCCATTGAAATGAAAATTTGGCTATAAGTCCAAGAAAGTTTCCCAAGGAAGATCCGATACATGATCAAGGAAAATGAATGGGCATGGGGTTTGTTTTTCAAAATCATGGTTGGACCCAAGATAGGAGATCCGGGCATCACTACATATCTCATTGGCATGAGAATAAATCCACACATAGTTCTTGAACTTTTGTGTTATAGAGACCCAATCTTGAAGTACACAAAAATTTCATTACTTTTTGAGAATACATAATACATTACACAAAAATAAACTGAAAGACCGTATTAGTATAGTATCTTTGGAAAATAGAAACACATTATGCTAACATGGCGAAAGATCATAAAAATATTCCATAAAGATACTATCCTTTATTTTTTTATACCTAAAATCGTTATTTATATCTTAAGTAAAAGAAAACATATGAAAAGGGTGATCTCAAATGCTCAGTAAGGGTAGGAATGAAAAATGTCATACAAAATATAAATCTAAGAATGTAAAAACATAAAAATAAATTTCAAAAATCATACATTGTATAAAAAATATCAAAATTTGAGTCATGAAATAAATATTGGTAGTTTATAAGGAATAAATCATAAATTAATAGAATCCATGAGAAAATAACATTAGAATAAAACATGGAATTATGGAAAACACATAAGCATAGAAAATCATTTCTGTATCATCCAAGGCTCATTTCCAAGACCATTATAGAGGAAAAATTCCATTACTGATCCAATTTGACTGGAGTTTCTAGCCCTGAATTATTGAACATGATTTACTTGTCATTCAAGCCCTGTATTATTGAAAGAGATTTACTTGTGGTTCTATCCCTCTATTATTGAACCTGATTTACCTATTGTTTTAGCCCTATATTACTCAACCATATTTACTTTCCATTATTGTCATGTATATATCACGAGGTATAAATATTTACACAATTCATGGAGGGATATATAGGTCCCACCCATCACATAATGAAAACTATACATGTGTGTGCCAAAAAACATAAATCATTCATCATAATATAACCTAATGAATAAAATGGGTTTCTTAAACATCATTCCATCGAAAAATAATGCATGTTAAAAAATTTATTTCATAAATAAAGTTCTATTATAAACATAATAAAACCATTAGAAAATTAGGGATAATATACTTGAACTATAACCCTATTAATGAAATTCCATCTTAGATGGAAAATAACTTTTATAAAATACTTGAAATTAATTTTTGAGGAAAATATCCTTTCTTCTTTAAAAAATGTTTATTTGATCAAAATTCCACATAATTTTAAAATAAAAGAATTTATTTGAAATTAAAAATAAAATCCTTTAAAGGAATATTCATGGAAATAATGATTTATTAAAGAATATAAATCCATTTATGTTGTATAAGTTAAAAAAAGATTCTTCTCGTACATTTTCTCGAAATGTTAAAAATGACTCATATGGAAAATGAATGAAAGATTGCTCATAAAAAATGTAGTAAACATAAAAAATGTTTAAAAAAAACTTCAAACATACATATGAGAATATTAAACATTTTATGAAAACATTTTTTAAAAAACAAGGACATGGATGATAAATATACCCCATTAAATAATTACGTATAATCAATTTTAGATAATAATAAGATTGGGAAATTATCCTTTAATAATTTGTAATTAGTCAAATAGTATTCCTAATAAAATAAATAATATTATATGAGTATGTAAATATCATAAAATTCATTGTAATAATCATAAAAAAATTCATGGTCAACTTAAACACCACATAAAGCAAATATGCGGTGTATAAGGCATATGTCCCACAGAAATAAAAGTGAGACAAAATAATCCCTTACCTTAGGTATGATAACCTTTGTATGTATCCAAACATCCTATGTATTGATTTTAATAAGGTCATTGTTTTATTCCAAAATCATAGTCATTTTTATGATATCATATATGACCATATTATCATCCTTTTGTTAGTAACATTTCATTGTTACTCGTTATTCGGGTATTAATTACTTTATATTCTTATGCATGTTTTATTGAATAAGTTTCATTTATTATTATTATTTCATATTTATATCATTAAAAAATGTTATTAACATAATATATACCATATTTATTCATTATTTACATTTATATAATCAGGTTTTAATGGATATCTTGTAGAATGAATCACATCGCATCGTGGAGACGGTAGGCTGTACGTACGCAAAAGTGATGATATCATTCCGATAATCATGAAATTGAATGGAAGTATATGATATATATTGTTACATAATCCATATAATGTTCTGATAATAATATATATTTATTATTTCCTTCATTATATCCATCCAAGTAAGGTGGTGAAAAAACAGCTTACACCACGACATTGAGACGGTAAGTCATACGTACACACGTGTGGTAATTTTGTTTTTCATAGGAAGGATATAAGGTGGAATATGGTTGTTAAATAACCTTAATAACATATTACCATATAATTTATACTTAATTTGTTTCTTTATAATGGAAATAACTCATGAAGAGGAAGGATAAGAAGAAATAATTTGAAAGAATCGGTAGAGGAAGTTCCCTCTTCTTCAACATCCTCCCTCTTAGTGTCTTCTTAAAGGCACTAGAGTTGGTCTTTTAAGAAGAAAATAACCTCTAGAATGTAAATAAGGAATTTGATAAGGTAAATGATAATTTTATTTCAGATATTGAAGGCTAAAAGTGAAGTGAAGAGGCAAGGGATGAGGTGACCTTTTATAATTGAGGCGAGGGGTACATTTGGAATCTCCAAAAGTATTAATTTATAACAAAATAAAAAAACATAAAAAACCTCTAAAATGTTTGAATTATAATACTAGATGACATAAGGTTTTAATATCATCAATCAATAATTTTTAGGAACGTTTTTATATCCATTTAAACCTTATCATTTTAATTTATCACTTAGTTATTCTATTTCATTTTAACTAGGGAAAGAAATATTTCAATATTAAAAGGGTAAATTTTTTAATTATATGATGTAAATTAAATAATAAATAAATAATATATAACATTTTATACTATATAATATTTATTATATATTGTTAAAAATCTTTTATGATTTTTAAATTATTTAATAAAACATTATTTTAACAAAAAAACAGTAGTGTTAATTTTGATAATATTAAATTCTTGGATTTTTAAAAATATCAGGATAAGATTATATCCTAGAAAAATCATTTTATTATATCAATATAGGGATAAGGTAATATATTAAATTAGTTTTATATATTAATTATACCGAATTATATTTATTTTAATATTTTTAATAACATTAATTTGATATTTCAATTAATAAAATAATTTCAACATCAGTTTTTTGTAATTATTTAATACAGTTATTTGTTGAATAAAAATAAAAAATAAAAAATTATTAAGAATATAAATGTACTATATTTCATATGAATAATATTAGTTGAATATATCTTCTTGAAAATCCATCATAAAAAATGTTATACTTATTAAAATATGAATGTGACGTGTTTAACACCACTTTAAATAAAATAACATAAGTGTCGTAATCTATTCTATAAGGCTCCAAATGGTCAATAAATCAACACTAGGATGATTACGGTCGATATATACTCGAAAAGTAAATTTTTTTCACGTATTTGTTTTCTTTTAATGGTTATTATAATTTTAATAAAAACTATTTTATTGATTTTTCATTAATTAAATAATTTCTCCATAATCAATATATAAACCTTTAAGGTAATTATTTATTTTTTAAAAAGTAAAAATAAACTACCATGATATAGAAAAACATTTTATATTTCAAATGAGTATTCATAATCTAATTTATCTTTTGTATACCCTTATATTAAAAATTATTTAATTATTAAAATTTCAGTAAGACATATTTAACTTTTCATTAAATAAAATATATTAAATGTCCTTATCTCATCCAATTAGGTTCCAAAAGGGTATCATTTTGACCCAAGGATGGTTTAGGTCAAAACAAACTCATCCAGTCTTATTAGGACAAGTGTTAAGCTAATTTTATAATATTATATTTACCCTTAATTACCCGATTTACCTTTTTACCGTCTTAATAAACTTTACTGAAGTTACTATTCATATTTCATAAAAATAAATGGATTCTATTTAAATAATTTGAAACTACTAATTATAAATTTTTAATACATTTTCAAAAATTGAAAACATAAAATTTTCAGTTTTTAGTTTGAAATTAATCCCATTATCTGAATGAAAAACAAGTTTTAAAAGATAAAACATTTCAAAAGATTGAAATATTTTTACATTAGAATTCAATGTAAAATTAATGACAATGACATAAATTTTATTAAATGTAAAAAATATATACTATTTATAATTTAAAACCATTAAATAAAATAATTTAACTATATAAATTATTTCAATGAAGAAATTATTTTTAATTAAAATTTAGTGTATTTTTACTATTCATTAAAATTTGAAAGTTATCAGAAAAATATCAAAAATTCATCCAAAGTAAATTTTATATCCCTATTTAAAAGAACATATTTATGTTGCTAAATATAATATATAAAAGGGTCTAATACTATATTTAAAATGGGTGTTCCATCAAAAGGAGGCAAAACATCATTGTTTGAAAATTACCTCTTTTATTCTAAAAATTGAATTTGTTCTTATATCATGTCTAGAAAACATATAAGATAAATTTTAAACATTATATTTGATATATTAAACATTTATTTAATAAATAAAATCTATCAATAATGATTTCATTATTTTGTAAACCCACTTATTTTCATTTAAATAGTTTTTCAGAAGAAAGTTAACACTATTAATACCGACCATTATAATGACTATGTTAAAAGGTAACATAATAATATTTAGTTTCTCACTTATAATCATTATTTCATGAAATTAATTATATCAAAATAACCTGAAA
The DNA here is from genome assembly GCA_963277665.1 of Viscum album. Taxonomy (NCBI): domain Eukaryota; kingdom Viridiplantae; phylum Streptophyta; class Magnoliopsida; order Santalales; family Viscaceae; genus Viscum; species Viscum album. Next base: position 1,540,708,072 of record OY728153.1, on the reverse strand, counting down.
TTGTTTTCATCACAATCCAATCCTAGAATTTCATATACCACAACCTAAGTTAGTGTTTTGTATAGCGCAAGCTTACCTTGGTGTAGCGTACAACACAATGCTTCAAAGAAATTTAAAAAAATATATTTGATAAAAATATCTCGTTTTTACATTAAAACCTCCTTAAAATTAATTTATCCTTAAAAATAATTATGGGTTATAAAAGGATAAATTTTTTAAAAGTTATTTTATAGAAACCCACATCAGAAAAAAGAGATACAAAAACTTCCTTTAAAAAAGGAATGTGAGAAATATAATGGTTACCCAAAGTCAATAATAACTGGGTTTCCACATAGGATAACATAAGTGGAAGGTGAAAAAATTGATATGGAAGAGAAATATAACCATAAAGTTCTAATAGAGAGTTATACAGAATAAGATTAAGAGAAAGTTAAAAATTAAAAAGCCATAAATCTTCAATGATTTAAGGGTCCATTTGATTCATCAGAAATTAAGTTAATAGGGAAACATTTCTGGTGTTAATATCCTTTGTCTATATTTGTATAATGAGTAGAAATAATTTATTGATTATGTGTAAGCTCATCATTTCCTTATTCCCTTATCAATTTCCTCTTTATCTCTTATTCTAAGAAATGAAGTTGAATTTGTCATTCCTGAAGCATTAGTAGATCGTGATATCCATAAATAGAATGATAGTTCATTACATATGCATTTATCACAAAGAAGGTTAGAATAAGTTATCAAATATACATAAGTCCACCTATAGTGAGATAATACTTTAATCTAACAAACTTCATCCAAGGTTGAACTTATAATTTCTATAAATGGATAACCTTACAATCCTTCTAAAAGATGAATCTCCAAAACTTCAGAAAGAGGAGAACAAAATTGGATTAACATTTATCTGCCATATATCATAAGGTATCCCTTTGGTCACATTACAAATAGGTGAACACCTTCATAATGTATTATCTTGATAATAATATGAATTACCATATATCCATGTTGAAAACATATATATTTCCTTATTCCAAAACATAATGGATATATTTCTTAAGTATCAAAAAGATGAGTAATTTATTCATGATAGAGTAAACCTATTGAAAACAAATCCACAATTAGTTCACAAGAAACTAGTATCATCCAATTTATTTATTAATATCCACAATATCTTTATCCAAACATCATTATCTTCATATAAGGGATATATTAAGGGTTATCTTTCCCCTAATTGTTTTCCCAAATATATTTGAATTACATTTCATAGTTACCAGCACCACTCAACGTATACTCTTAAATACTTAAGGAAAAATAGTGAATAATCCTTAGATGTTTCTTTATACCATAATTCCATAAAATTACTTATAAAACATTATTATGGATAAAAATGAAATCATTACACTATCTTCTCAAACCATTTACCAAGCATCATTGTTTTACTCCTTACCACCTCTTTCATCTCATATGTCATTTTTAGTCTCTTCATTGTTAGCAACACAAATACTACACATATAACCATGGATATTCTCTTCATGATATTTTCCCATAGGCCATTGATTTGAATAATTATAATACATTACACATTTAAAACATTAAACCAAAATTTATGCCTTAGAAATAACATTACCCTTTTCCATTGTGTTAATTGAACGTTTTCCTTTGAAATTACTAGATTTGTGTTATTCATTTCCACACCCAAATCATCTTCCTGTTCCTTTGAAAAATTATCCTTGATGTGTCTTCCCACATGATTTACATGAGTAAAATTGAACCTTTTTTCATTTGTATTCACCCTGAAACTCCATCTTTCTCTTATTAGGTGGCTCAGTAAACTCACTAATGTTGATATTATTCATCATATTATGAGATTTATGATTTGGAATAATAATTATGTTTTGCATTATAACTCCCATTTCATTTGGTTTTTTATGAGGAATATCATTCCAGTTTCCATCATATTCCCCATTAAAATGAATCCTCCTGTTTCAAGCCTTTTTCCAAAACCCCAAAAATAAAAGTGTCAGAAATAATAATCATACTATAATAACCACATAATAAATTGAAAGTAATTTCAATCTTTAAAATCTTAGGTTTAATCCAAGGTTATCCGTGATTACTACTTAAATTCTAAGATTGTAACCAATAATTAGACTTATGCTTAAGACATCCCTAGAAATACCTTAGAACTATCTTTAGGGATATTACTAATGTTTTCTCATCCTAGTTTCCAATGGTTCACTAAAACTTTTCTTTGATAGTTACTGTAGATACTCAGTATTTACATACTTGGAAATTTCATTACTTTTCCAGAAAACTTAATACCTCACACAAAAAGACTCCCAATGGCCGTATTATTTTAGTGTCTTTGGAAACTGGGAACACATTCTGATAACTTAGGGAATGATCTTAAAATTTTACCATAAAGATATTGTCCTTGATTTTTTCTACCTAAAACCTTTCTTTATATTCTGAGGAAAATAAAACATAAGAAAAGGATGATCTTAACTGATCAGTAAGGGTAAGCATAGAAAATATCATACAAAACTTAAACATAAGAATGTAAAAACATGAACATAACTTTTGAAAATCATACCCTGTATAACAAATATCAAAATATTGAGTCATGAAATAAATCTTGGTAGATCATAAGGCATAAATAATAATGGAACTAGAGCCATGAGAAAATAACATTGGCATAAAACATGGAATTGTGGAAAACACAAAAGCATATAAAATCATTTCCGTATTAGACAAGACACATTTCCAAGAACATCATAGTAGAAAAGGTCCATTACTAAACTGGTTTTACTTTACATTCCAGCCATGTATTACTAAAAAAGATTTACTTATTTTTATATCCCTATATTACCATACTAGATTTACTTTCTGTTCCAGCTCTCTATTACAAAACCGGATTTGCATATCATTCCTGCCCTGTATTACTAATCCATATTTACTTTCCGTTGTAATAATGTTTATCTCATGATATATAAATCTTTACCCAATGCATTTGAGGGAGATATAGGTCTCTCCCATAACATAATAAAAACTATACATATGTGTGCAACAAAAATCTAAACCATTCATTATAACATAACTTAAGGAAGAAAATGGGTTTCTTAAACATCATTCCATCATAACATAATCTATGTAAAACAAACGGATTTCATAAATAGAATTCCATCATAAACATAATAAAACCATATGAATAATAAGGATAGTATACATGAACTGTAACCCAATTAAATAAATTATATTTTAGATGAAAAATAATTTTTGATAAAACACATGAAATTAATTCTTAAGGAAAATATCCATTCTTCTTCAAAAACATTTTCTCTTCTCAAAATACCATGAAATTTTAAAATAAAAGAATTTATTTAAAAAAAACTGAAATATTGTAAATTAATATTTATGTAAAGAAGTTTTTATGAAATCATAAAAATCCATTCATGTCATATAAGTTAAAAAACATTCTTATTGTACTTTTTCTGGAAAAGTTTAAAAGTACCTTGTATGGAAAATGAAATAAATATTCCTTCCAAACCATGTAGTAAAAGTAAAAAAATATGTAAAAATGAATATATACATCCATAGGAGAATAGTAAACATTTAATGAAAACATTGTTTTTAGAAAACATGAACATGGATGATAAATATAACCCAGTAAATAATTACGTATAATGAATCTCAGATAATAATGAGATTAGGAAATTATCCCTTACTAATTTAGAATTAGTAAAATTGTATGCCTAATAAAATAAAGAATATTATATGCATATTTAAATATCATTACCTTTATAATAATAATTATAAAAACATTCATGGGTAACATAAATAGCACATAAAACAAATAGGCGGTGTATAAGGCATATATCCCACAAAATAAAAGTGATACAGAATAGTCCCTTACCTTAGGTCTAATATCCTTTGTTTGTATCCAAACCTCTTGTATAATGATTTAAATATTTTCATTGATTTATTATATAATCATATCTTTTTTATTATATCATATATAATCATATTATCATTTTTTTGTTAGTAACATTTCACTGTTACTCGTTATTCAGGTATTAATTACATCATGTTCTTATGCATGTTTTGTTGAATAAGATTCAGTTATCCTTCTTAGGTCATAGTTATATCATTAAAAAATGATATTAATATAATATATACCATATATATTCATTCTTTACATTTATATAATCTAGCTTTAATGTATATCTTATAGAATGAATCACATCACATCATGGAGACGATATGTCGTACTTGCACACGAGTGATGATATCATTCTGATAATCATGAAATAGATTGGAATTGGATGGTAAATAAGTTTTCAAATAATCCATATAATGTTATAATAATAATATATAGTTATTATTTCCATAATTATATACATCCAAGAAATCTGGTGAAAAATCATCTTACACCACAATGATGCGATGATAAGCCGTACATACGCACGTGTGGTGATTTCGTTTTTTTGTAGTATTGATATAAGATAGAATATGGCTATTACATTACCATAATAACATCTCAAAATATTATTTATACAGTATTTATTAATTTATAATGGAAAAAACTCAAGAATAGGAAGTAGAAGATGAGATAATTTGAAAGAATCAGTAGAGGAGATTACCTCTTCTTCGACGTGCTCCTTCTAAATCTCCTCTTAAAGTAACTAGAGTTGTTATTTTAAGATGGAAGGAACCTATAGAATGTAATTAGGGAATTTATAAGGTAAATGGGTTGGTTATGACCATTATTTAAGGATTAAAGTGAAGTTAATAGGTGATGGATGATGTGACCTTTTATAATTGAGGTGAGTGGCACTTTTGGAATCTCAACAAGTATTAAATTATAATATAATAAAACCACATCTGAAAACCCCATGAATTTCTTAATTTCAAGGATAATATGAGATAAGTTTGTAATATTATCAACCAATAACATTTTTAGAAGTTATTATATCCATTTAAAACTTATCATTTTAGTTTATCACTTAGTTATTCTATTTCATTTTAACTAGGGTAACAAATATTTCAATATTAAAAGGGTGAAATATTTACATATTTGAGGTAAATTAAAAAATATATAAATAATTTATAATAATTTATAATATATCATATTAATTATATTTTTTAAAATTATTTTATTATTTTTAAATAATTTTATAAAACATTATTTTGACAAAACAACAATAATGTCAATTTTGAAAATATTCAATTCTTTGATTTTTAAAAATATCAAGAAAAGATGATATCCCCTAGAAAAATGTTTTATTATTTCTATATGGGGACAAGGAAACATATATAATTAATTTTATATATTAATTATCCCAAATTATATTTATTTTAATATTTTTAATAACATTAATTTGTTATTTCCTTTAATAAAATAATTTCAACATCAATTTTGTGTAATTATTTAATACAATTAATTTTTGAATAAAAATTAAAAATAAAATACTAAGATGAATATAATTATACTATATTTCATAATAATACTAGTAGTTGAATATATAATTTGTAAAATGCACCATTAAAAATGTTATACTTATTAAAACATGAATGTGACAAGTTTAACATCACTTTAAATAAAATAATATAAGTATCATAATCTATTCTATAAGGCTCTAAATGGTCAATAAATCATCACATGTATGATTATGGTTGTTATATACTCGAAAAATATTATTTTTTCAAGTGTTTGTTTCTTTTAATGGTTATTATCATTTTAATAAAAAATAGTTTATTGATTTTTCATCAATTAAATAATTTCTCCATTATAAATATATAAACCATTAAGGTAATTATTTAATTCCTAAAAATTAAAAATAAATAAACATTATAAAGAATTTTTTTATTTTTATAATGATTATTCATAATAGAATTTATCATATGTATAACCTTATATTAAAAATTATTTAATTTTTAAAAGTTGAGTAAGACATATTTAACTTTTCTTTAAATAAATTATATTGAATATCCTAATCTCTTACAAGTTCATTCCATAGGGTATAATTTAGAAAAAAGGATGGTTTATTTCAAAAAGAACTCATCAAATCATATTATAAAAAGTTTTATGTTAATTTTATAATATTATATTTACCCTCAATTACCTGGTGTACCTTTTTATCGTATTAATATGAATTACTGAAGTTACTGTTCATAATGCCTAAAAATAAAAGTATTATATTTATATAATTTGAAAATACTGATTACAAGTATTGAATTTAGTTTTAAAAATTCAAAACACATAATTTTCAGTTATTAATTTAAAATTAACCCCTTTATCTGAATGAAAAACATGTTTTAAAAGTTAAAACATTGTAAAGGATTGAAATGTTTTTACATAAAAAATAAATTTAAAATTAATGCCAATAACATATATTATATTGAATGATAAATATATATTCTATATATACTTTAAAACTATTCAATGATATAATTTTACCATATAAAGTATTTTGACGGAAAAAATGTTTTTTTTAATTAAAATTTATTATATTTTTACTATTCATCAAAACATGAAAGTTATCAAAAATTAATCCAAAGTAATTATTTATATTATAATTAAAAATAAAATTTGTATGTTGTTAAATAGAATATTTAATAATGTTAATAACTAGATTTAAAATGGTTTCACCATCAAAAGGTGACAAAACTGCATTTTTTTTGAAAATTACTTCTTTTAACCGAAAAAATGATTTTGTTTCTTATGTCATGTATATAAAAAATATAAGATGAATTTTAAAAATTATATTGAGTATATTAATCATATATTTCATTAATAAAATCCTCCAAAAGTTATTTTATTTTTTTATTAACTCACTTATTTGTATTTAAATAGTTTTTCATAAAATAGTTAATAATGTTAATACCCTCCATTATATTGACTGGGTTATAAGATAACTTAATAATATTTAGTTTCTCACTTATAATTGATATTTCGTGAAAATAAATCTATTAAAATAACTTGAAATTGTGTGTAAGACAATCCAAGCATAGTGTTTCATATCCCACAAGCGAAGCCAGTGTTGTGTATAGCACAATATTACCTTGGTGTAGAGTAAAAAAAAGAAATTAAATAAATTAAAAGAACTATATCACAAAAATACCATGGTGTTAGGAAATCATTTTAACATCATTCAATATGAAATAAGATGAACTGATGTGAAAATATGGAAATTTTGCAATAGAACCATGGGTTAGAACCCAAGTTTCACTATTTATCCTATTGGGGAAAAATCAAGCCACACATAGTTATTGAAGAAAGATTGCCTATGTTGGTATGATCCATACACACATGAGTGAATGTGATTTTTTTATCATGGTTGGAAAAAATATTCTAGATTTGGGCATCACTCCATATCTCAATGGAGTGAGAATCAAGCCATATGTAGATCTTGAAGATGGTTTCCCACACCAACTGAATTTTGATGTAAGAAACAAATGTTCTTTAATATATTTCAAAATATGTTTGAACCATGGACTTATATGCATGAATTGAAGTACGATTTGTGTTTTTTTTCAATCCTCAGTGGAAGTTCAGAATGTGAACTAGGAAAGTGATCATACTGTTCAAGCAGACAACAGTATTGAAGGTGGCACCGTTTCCCAGTGTTTTCCAGATTTTTGGGCCTGAAAATCAACAAATGGAGAAAAGTATTTTTGGAAAATAGATTTGAGCGCTGCGTTATTGAAGGAGAAGAAAATTTCACACTATATGTTTTTCAATAACAGAACATGGAAAAATTTTAAAGGAATAAGGGCCACACAAGTTTTGGGCGGGTCGCGCAAGTAACTTGCACACTGAGAAAGGGCTTGTGCGCCGATGCATATGAGGTTGGAAAGTTGCACGCCTATTGTTCCTTGTGATCAGAACTTCAAAATAGGGTCAAGGTAATAGGGTCATGCAAGTATTGGTTTTGTCACGCATGTGAGTTACTCGACAGAGGCTAGGGAAGTTGGAGCTGTGTGCCGGGAATTGCGCGCCGTGAGGACACTTGCACACCACCGCGTAGGGGGTCCAGTTTGCCTATAAATAGGGGACCACTCCTCCTAATTTGGAACTTAGTTCAAGACTTAGAGATCTTTCGAGATCTAATCATGCAAGTGGTTGAGTCTCGCAAGTGGTTGTTGGGTCACGCAAGTAGAGGGTGCACGTCGGTTGTTGGCTGCGTGACCAAGACAGTTTGGGAGTTAAAGGTGCAAAGTCACACAAGTTTGGAGTTAAAGGAGGTTGTGTCGCGCAAGTGTGTTTTGTGTCACCTGCGCGCCGAATTTTTACCACGCAAGTGACTTGCTCTCCATTTATGAAACTTGCACGCTGATCTTGGAGAAGCGCTCCAGGCGAGGTTGTTGTATGCCAGACCTTTTGGAGCTATACGACAACAGGAAGATTTCCGGATACCGTTGGTGCAAAGTGGGATTAGTATACGAGTGGAATTTTGACTTCAACAAAGAATCTACATTCAACAGAGGTTGCATTCTTTTGCAATGATGAAGAGACCTTCACGTCTATAAATTGAGTGTGACTTCACCAAGGGCTGTGAGCTAGGGGGAGTCAACAGGAGTGACATGAGGGACGCAGTGAGCTATCCCTGATCAATTGTAAAGGCAGTGAGCCTGGGATAGAGTGACTATTCCCAAACCTTTGAAATCCACATCTAGTGAAGTTTAGTGGAATGTGGTACGACCAAAAACTTGTCGGCGTATGCTCCTTGGACGTAGCCCATAGTGGTGAACCAAGTAAATAGTGATGTGTCTTCTCTGTGCCAGTGAATGTTTCCATTATGATCATATTCATCATACAGGTTCAACAAATTCCTACCAACGTGGGAACAAGATCCATCACATTAAAAGAAGAAGTGTTCACCCAGATTCACCCCTCCCCTCTCAGGGTGTCCCGGGGTCCTTCAAAATAATGGTCAGACCCAAGATAAAAGATAGTAAGAGAATCAAACCATATATTATAAAAGAATTCCCTGTATATAATTGGATGATATCTAGGAAAAGGTGAAATTATTTCATTTATGGTCATGGAAGAACCCAAGAATAGAAATCCAGGGTTCATTATATATCTTATTGGAATGAGAATCAAGCCACACATAGTTATTGATGAAACGTGCACTTTAACATCATGAAATATAGAAAAAGGTGACCTGATGTGAAAGAAAAATTGTGACCAGACCCAAGATAAAAGATTTGGGTGTCACTATGTATCTTAATTGGGAAATAATCAAACCACATGCAGTTCTTGAAGGTTATTCTCTATGAATGTATCATCCAAACGCAGGGAGAAAATGGATATCAAGTTCCACTAGGGAAGTGGAAATGAGGTGATTGAAGTTTATTCTTGGAATTTAATCATATTTTAAGGGACCAAAAGGAATGTAAAATCATGGTATTTTTGGGAATTCATTAACAAAAAACAAGGGAGATGTTAACCATACAGTTTAACATCATGTGGTGAGGACAACTATTCCAATGAAGTTTAACATCATGAAACTAGGACCTAATGTCATGTAGTTTATCATCGTGCGATAAGGACGATGATTCTAAGAAGTTTAATGTAGTAAAACATGAAAAACTATGGTGCTAGGCAATTTAACATCCTTAAACTAAGATAATGATTGTACTACATCTTATTTTCATGCAACTAGGACAAACTTTGTGTGATTACACAATATACTTATTTAGGAACCCTGCATTGGTTGGAGTTTTAGTGGGTTATCCATCCATTGAGATTATGGAATAAGCTCTATTAGAGTGGACCTTATGGATAAAGTAAGATACCTCCCACTTTGGCTCATGTTATGGAGGATTATTTCCAAGTATCATTAGAGTCCTAAGGACCAAAACCAACTATTCTTGAAGGAATTAATTAATAAAGACCTTCTTGTTTATATCTCACACTATTCGACTCAGATAGACTTCTAAGTGATTGAAGGTATTCAATCTATTTTGTTCCAGTCACTCCAAATCATCTATCTATTTTTGGGATTGCTCATCATTGGATAGCTGATCACAAATGGAAAATCTAAGTTATGGAAACTAAAATTTAATGGGAATGACTCATTCCATTCAATAGACCAGTGAGTACGGGGTTGACTGTGTGGTAGTACAAGTTGTAGTCCTATAGGCCCATAAGGCATGGTATATCTTATCAGGCCAAGAATTATTATCTTTATCCACCATCTATTGGAGTATGGTAGACTGAGTCTTGTTGAAAGCCTCTATTTATTCCTTGGCTGTTGTATGATAGTAGGATGAATGTCAAGATTTGATATTTTATTCCTGATATAGATCTTATACCTTAGAAGAACCTAATTAGTGTTGTTGCCAATAAATATGGTATGAGGGACACCAAAGATGGTGATGGTATAGGTTTTTAAAATGATGAAAAATATTTTGGACTTGAATTCTTTAAGAGGAATTGTCTCATCTCATTTGGAGAATAAATCAGTAGTAGTAAGGATGTACGTGAACTTTTTTGTCGTAGCTGGAGGATAAGGCCCCACTACATTCATTCCCCATGTAAAAAATTTCCAAAATTATTTGGTTGTATGTAGAAACTCGGTGGGTTGATGGATGAATTTGACATCTACTTGGAAAAGATGACACTTTTTAGTGACTTATGTGAAATCCTACGTCATCGAAGGCTAGAAGTATCCAAGCCTTCATATTTGATCCGAAATACTAAACCCAAACTGGTGGGCACCATAGAGTTCTATATGTACTTATTTCATTACAACCACAATTTATTCCCCATCGATACATCTAAGGAGAATTCTATCAAATCCTTGTTTATGGAGGATCTTTTAGTGATTTGGGCCATCATAAAGTGTAAAATTAGCTATTCATTTTCGGATATGATCTCTTCCAACTCTATTCGGTGGAATTAATCTATCTTGAAGATATTCCATGATGCATGTAATCCATCCCATGGTAGTTCCATATGGCTCGAGAATAGAGATGATTTCGTTAATTTCCTCCAATATAATTTGAATAACATGTGAAACCACATGATGATAGGAAATGATGATGAATGTTTCATCCCTGTTTTGATCTTCTAGGGTTGTGGCTACATTTACACTGCACCAACCTGGATATTTTGTGACTGCGGGATGAAAGAAAATGTTGGATCCATTGAAAATTATATCAATAAACCTTTAGCACAATCACACAGGGAGATTGCCTCTTCTTTTCTAATGGAATAATAACCATTGATCTTCTTGATTAAAATTTGGAATCACCCTTCACCTCTAGGTGGTTCACTGGTACTTGGAGTGTTAATTCTAGGCCTACAAAGAGAGCCTGATATTCTTCCTAATTGTTGGAACCACATTTTTATAACAAGAAGGAATATAGAAACACTTCCTTTTTCTAGGGAGATATGTACAATACCTAATGAAAAATTATTGATCTTAGGGTCTTCCATTATCTTTCCCATTAGACTCCTAGAATCACCATAATAATACATTTTCCATATTTTGGGAATATCTTGAATAGATAAGATTTCTTTTTCCGGAAGGTCATCATTAGATGATGTTTCTTCTATAGATGGATGCTCAGAAAAGAATTCTACCAAGGCTTGGTATTTCACTAGTTTTTTGTGGAAAAAACTGTATATCAAACTATTAAAGAATAAAAAAACACCATTCCAGAAGTCCTATAAGTATAGGATGATTGAGGTTAAATTTGAGCTGGTTATTATGAGAGACCAAGTGGACCTCATGATGCTACCGATAGTGCGTTAGATTTTTAACTGAAAAGATTAATTCAAGATACCTCTTCTTATTATCCGAATATCGAGTCTCTGCATCAATCATGATTTGAATGAGATAATAAAGGTTGTTTTCATTCCCAACATCATTCCTTTACATATGGAAGGTGGCAAATGATCACTTTAAGGATTTTACATAAAGAATTATAGATTTACTTCAACAGGTGGCAATAATATTAGTTGGATAATGAGATATTTTTATAGGGTATCAAATTACTCTTGGATGTTATTGGTCCATTAATACGTGACCCCCTTCTTCATCAAATTTTTGAAGGAAAAAAACCTTCCTGTTATATTGGCAATGATGTGTCAGATGTAGGCTAAGTCTCCTAGAAGTCCTTTTAAATCCTTCAGGTTTTGAGGAGGTGAAATTCCAAGGATAGCTTTAGTTTTCTGAAGATCAACTCTGAAGCTATGATGGCATACAATGAAACTGAGAAATTTTACTAAGGTTATCTGAAAAGCACATTTAAAGGGGGTTATCTTCAGATTATGTTGTCGAATCTTGCTGAAAATTATCTCTAAGTCAACTAGGTGATCAGAGAAGTTCCTTGATTTTACCACTATATCATCAATGTGGGATTTGATAAAATTTCTCAATAAGGGTTTGAATATATTTTTCATATAACACTAGTATGTGGCACCAACATTCTTTAATCCAAAGGGATTTTACCGATAGAAAAATACGCCTTGAGGGGACCTAAAGTCTGTGGATTCTACATCTTATAGGGATATCCAGATTTAGTTATACCCAGAATATACATCGATGAAGAGTAGAGCCTGGTAACCAACTGTTGAATCAATAAAGAGTTTAGTGATTGGAACCAGGAAATAATCTTTTGGGAAATTATGGTTGGGATCTCTGAAATCAATGAAAACTCTGAATTTCCCAATTTTCTTTTTTATCAGAACAATATAAACTATATATTTTGGATATTTCACCTATTAGATGACGTTGGCCTTGATAATTTGTCGACCTTTTCCTCAATTTAGGAGGCATAAGTTGGGTGTGTTCTTTATAATTCCTTCTTATATCACTTATTCTCTTCTGGAAAACCCAAATTATGGGTGGCCACTTTGGGGTCCAGACCTAGAATTTTGGTATAATTCCAAGAAAACATATAATGGTGTTGCTTTATAAAGGAATTATACATCTTTTTATCTTCAAGTCATGGCCTCAATAATCTGAGTGGGGCATAGATCTTACTCTGTACCCAGAATTATTTCTCTAAGTTCATCCACATTGATGGAGACGCCTTCCTCAAATGTTAGAGGGGAGTCCTTGAGGTCTTCCACTTATTAATCTTATTCATTTGTTACATTGTTTGTATCTACATGGATGACATGGGTTGAAGTAAGATTTTAAAATCTAGGGGAGGAGTTGGTATTGGGACATCCTGAAGAGGAGGCTACCATATCTAGACCAACTGACGATGAAAGGTCTTTTTAAAGCTCTGAAGGGAAGATGAAGGATTGAGATTCAAAATCCTTATATTTTCTCATGAGTTTGAAAACTTCTTCTTGCCTGGTTGATGAATTAGAGACTTACTAAAGCTTGGTGGATGGAATGAAGATATCTCAATTTAAGATTTCATCATTTCTTGGTGATTCAATGATTTCTCCTATGATGTTAGGTTAATTTTCCACAACTAAAATTATGGAAGACACCAAATGATTACTTTGATTTGGTCCAACACTTTCAATTTGGTTAATGAAATTCACTTAACATGCAATGAGATGATTAAATGGGTTTTCTAGGAACTTCTCCAAACCATTTGGGGTAATGATTCTTGTAACATCATATGCCATGGACCATTTTGACCTTTGTGATATAACTCTGAATCAATGTAGTGATATTCACAAGTTTTTAATGGGGCCTTGTCACCATTAAATATCCCAATTTGACAATTGATGCAATATTTGATACATTGGTGGTATGATGAAGGAATAGTTGTATATTGATACAGCCATGGTCTTCCCAATAGAATATTGAAAGATGTGTCCTTCCAGAAAATCATTAACTATGAATTAGATACATGATCTATGAACTGAGTTATTAGTGTAATATCACCAAGAGGTTGTTTCTCATTCTTTTCATAACCCTATAATATCAGAGTGGAGGGATACAATTTGGATTCCATGAGACCTAATTGATGAAGTTTACAGATGGGAATGATATTGAACCCTGGTCCATTATCAAGGAAGGATCATCAGATGTTATTATCATTGATCTTGACATATAGGTACAGAGGCTTAATGTATTCTTGTTTGACAACATCCTCATCTTGGTCTGTGAAAGCTAGGAAAACATGGAATTTAGATGGATCATTTTCGATATGATAAACCTCTACGAAAAAAACTTAACTTTAAACTATTATGTTCTTGAAAAAGCCTCATTGAGTGCCTCATGGAGATCCATTTATAAACTTAGGGAATCCAAGATTGATAAATTTTCCAGTAATTGGCCTAGTTATTTTAAAAAAATTTACTTGTGATCCATAGGTCTGTGTTTTCCAACATGAAGATGCTCTTTTGTAGGTTATCTAGGAGGTGAGTTTTTCAATGTGGATGGACCCCCTCTTGGGGTAGGAGCTAGAAGTGCCTCTTACATTGGTGGATTAGGCTGGCTAGGTCTTCCCCCTCATATAAGAGGTGGTGTAATAGACTCTAAATGGTTTTACAAAATTATCATGTTAAAGAAGACCCTATCATGTGTGTGGGAGTTCCGTTGTTCTTGATGAGACAACTAGAGGGATCTCTCATGAGTTTATGATGCATAAATAGTTCGAGCATGGGTGTGGTTAGAGTAGTGGATTCTAGAATAACCACATCTTCCCCTATATCCTTGATCCTGATGAACTCTTCCCCCAATTCCCTAATCTTGTTTGGGGAAGTTAGGTTTATAATTAGAATCATCATTTACATAGGGATCTATTAAGTGAATGATGTTAATCAAGTTGATGATCAAATCCTCATCTGATGATGATTCCACATGATATTTCAATTCTTATTGTGCCATTTGGAGGGGTGGTGCCCATTCATTTGAGACAGTTGACTTGAAATCCACTAAGGTAAATGAAAAATTTGGCTTTTACATAAGTTATTATTCTTCTTTATTTTTTTTTCTTTTTTCCATGTCACTTATTATAGGATGAACCTTTATAGGAATGAAATTTTAATTAAGTTGTCTTTTCTATAGCGGAAGCAGAAGGAGACATAGTCTATTGTTTCAACTGTGTTTTTAGAATGACATGAGTTTGGTTGATTGTATTCATAACCATCTAGTCATAGAATTTTTGAGCATTCTTATTTCAGAATTCCTACCACTCACCTTCCTCCTCTAGATATGAAAAAGTAACACATGTATCCTATTCAAGTGAATTTTTTAGATTCACTTCTCCAAAGTCCATCGTCTTTTGTAGGATGTCCTTAATAACAAAACACATCTGGATGGGGTGCCCCAAAATTTGATGGAAGGGACAATAGTTTGAGAGGTCCTCGTCTCTTTCTTTTTTAAACTTATTTGCACTTGGAAATTGAACTAATTTGTTTTCCAAAGATGAAATATAGTATCCAGAGACTTGGTTATTTAGAAAATAATAGAACTTGTTTCTCAACCCCTCAAACTATATCCGCCTTTTATCTTTTGAATCATCTTGATGAGGCTATCATTACTAATGATTCTCAAGAGGTGGATCTCTATGGTATGATGAGGTATTTGAAGTAGGAGTAGGTGCATGGGCCTGAATAAGTGTAACTATAGTGGCATTTTCATTTCATTATCTTCTTTAATGAGCTTATGAACTTAATTGGGACATTTCTTTAGTCTATGCAATGGAATTCTCCACCTATTGAGAAATTGAGCCAAGGTACCAAAACCCTCATTTTATTTCAAAGGAATTAATGGTTTTCACAATTCATCCTAGGGTTTTGATTCAAAAATGGGAATAAACTATTCTTGATGAAGAGGTAGATTCAAGGAGTATGTTAATCCTTTTCACCGAGTAATGACGTCTAAGACTTTTTCATTATCCCTTTGCTTGAAATTTGTGAGATCGAAGTCTGTTGTCTTCTATAATGTTGAAATGAACTATAAAAGTAAATTTAGATGGAGGTATTCCAATCCAGTAATTGATTGAGACTAAAAACTCGTGTACTATATAGAGGTTGTCCCCTAAAATGATTGTATGATGCATCTGAGTTTCACTGCTTCCTGTTGCTTAGGGGTCCCCATCATGAGATCACAGTGAGATACAAAATGTATTAACTACTGATCTGGATCTCCAAATCCATTTAATATTAGAAATTTGGTATTCCCAATGTTTAGTGGGGGAGGATTAGGATCTACCTATTTGGGATATGCATTTTTTTCTAGTTGAAACGGTGCGTGTCATCGTTACATAGCTTCCAATCAAGTCACCAATGACTCAAGGATGTTCATAAGAATTTAGGAAACATCTGGATGATCTAGGAGCTGAAAGGTGCAGCCAATGGATCCTAAAATGGTTCAATGATTTTATTATGAATTGGTGAAAAAACAATTAGGACCACTAGGGGAGGCACTATTGGTATTTTCGTTGGATAGCCCATGGGAAAAGCCATTAAGGGTGTCCTTTACCCTTCCCTGATTGTACATACAATGAAGGGAATTCATTATTCTCCTCATTAGTTTCAAAAAACCATCTTGGATGATTTTATCCTAACAGAAGTGGAAGCTAAGGATCAATTTATGAAGCCTATCTAGTATGAATGCTACCTCAGAGTAACTCTACATTGAGTCTTCTCAACTCCTTCATACACTCCTATTGCTGAGAAAACCTTTACTCTAATGAAAGGGATTGAAATTCTATGAGGGAAGGTAGACATTGTATGAACCTTACCTTTTCCCTTATTAGGTGACTTTCTAGGAATTAAAGATGGATTATTTTATGGAATACCCAAATTTTGGACAAGCCTTTGATTTTGGGTACACACACCTCCTTTTTTTGCTTTGGTGCGAACTGTATCATGAACAATAACTTCTTATCATTAATCCTCTAAACTGGACTCATTTTCTGGAGGATATCAAATGATGGTATTGATGATATTAACCAATTCATAATGCATAACTGTCATTATGTTAGTATTTTTGGAAGATCAACTTCTTATGTTCCCTCTATGGGAGTTTTTCTTTTTTATGGCCGGTTCCCCAAGAATTGTTTAGAGAACTTTAACCCAAAGGGAATATTATGATAGTTTAGTTGTGCCTTCATTTTGTATATTCTTCCCTAATTAGGAGAAATCTGAATTCCACTGAGGATGAAATTATTGATGTGAGAAATCCTCCAAACCTATTGATTGGGGTTGTTCTTCTTCTTCCTTCTCAACCCTTCATGATTTTTTTGGCTTCGAGGGTTGGGTTAAAGTATCCCCCAAAAGTGTAGGTATGGGTCACTCTTGAACTACTATGGATGATATCATCCAAGATTCTCTTCTGATTTTACAAATTTTGGTCCAAATTTTGTCTAGGTACATTATTCGACACTCACTCAAATTGCCCATTTTGGAAGACCGTTATTCTGTTTCATACATTTGTGAAATTTGACAGTTTAAATCCTCTAAGTGGGATGCTTGCTCGATGTTATCATACATTTGGATCAAATTTTCTCAATAAGTTTTTCTCTTTGGATCTGAAATTGGTGGAAACTAGTCAAGGCCTATTCTTATTGAGTATCTCTTCGATCATGAATAAAATTTGTTTTTTGTAACTGGCCTAGGGAAATAACATTGAATGAGACCACTTTTGGTAGTCTTTTCAATCTTTGGATATCATTGAGGTGAAATTCCCCATGTGAACCCCATCCTATGATATGAAAACTAAGTGGGGTATGTGGGATCAATCATCATAACCTCATTAATGCATCAAGGAATTCATGTTTAATAGTTCCCTATTGCTTCTCGATTTTTGGGTGTCAGGAATCTAGGGGAGATTCCATGAAAATTTGGGGATGTAACCTATATATTACCGTAGCATGACTTGGGTATTCTTCATAATGTAATGTATTTTACTTTAGGTGAAAAAGAGTTTTATATATGTTGGGGTGGATTTCATGCATAGAATCTTCAACCAATATCTCTAGAATGATGTATTTAAGAGTGTCCAAAGGCCAAAACCGAATTGGTATTTCATCTTTAGTCAATTTTTTTCTCATATTCCACAATTCCTATTTGTCTTTTTATAGAGACTATTGTACATGATCAGACAAAAGTTGTTGTTTCTTTGCCGTTTTATTTGAATCATCAAGATTAATACTGAGTCCTTCTGTTGAATTGGAGGATAAATGAACCAAGGATGTTTAAGAGAATGACTGCCACCATGGGATATATTCTGATTGATAAATGACTTCACTCGCTAGTGACAAGTCATTAGAAAAGATAGGTATTGTGTTTGAAAGTGCCTTAGGATAATATGACTTTATCATCACAACATTATCAGTTGGAGGATTCTATTATGAATGAAAATCACTAATTGGGAGTGAAATTTCGTAGTGAATTTCATCATGGGTAGGGCCATCAAGGTGGATTACATCAAGTGGTGAACCCTCTTACTCCTTGGTCTTGTAGCCACATGGAGGGTTGTCGCGACACTCATCAATACATAGGCCCTTGAGATTGAACATATTTTTATGAAGGAAGACTTCATGAGTTAGTTTCTGATGAGGAAATTCATAATTATTCCTTCTGCCCCCATAATTTTGTAATGGGAAGGTATGATATAGAGTTGAAATAGATAAATGTATGAGGGTTTTTAGAAATCAAGCATTGATCGGATCTTGATTGTAGACCAACTTTAATTCTCCAAATATGTTTGATAATACTTCCTCTTAAATGTCTTCTTACAAGAAATTGGGGACACTTACTAGGAGAAGTGGTTGTCATGGGAAAGTGTATGTGTCTTCCTTGTAGTGGACATCACGATAAGATGATTATCTCTAGTTGAAATGGGTGTATATTCTTGATCCAGTTGTCTATATGATGTGGGAGATTATGCCCCATGACCCTCTTGGATGGGAACAAAGGTACGTATCTTCTCTGGGGTGACATGCTGATTAGCCACCCCACTTGTGTGGACATAGTTATGATTTTGTCTCTCAGGTACTACCGTTGTAACCATGATAATATCTTGGAATGTCACTAGGACATGGGTAGGGATTTGCATCTTACCTTTTACCATTTCCAATTTATTCTTGGTGAATTTAGTGATTGGAATGGTAATATACATCCATTACGCATCAGGAGTAGATGTATGTGAATACTATTTTCCTCCATTTCCTATCAGTGGATGCTAACATTACTTTTGGGTAGAGAGTTGAGTCAACCCTATTCTTTTTGTCGGTACTTTCTGACTGAATTCTCCATGTGCAGCCAGATGTGTCTATTGGTAGGCCTGATAAATGTTGGTAGGTGTGTGTTCTTCCACACTGTTTACCACTAAACATGGTCGACATACTTCTTTGAGTGCTTACATGTGATGTTTTTGGTAGGAATGGTGGGTACATGTCGGTGTATGTTCCTTATTGTAGGTTGCCACAATATTTGGTTGGTGTGACTCTTTGAATGCCTCGAGGCTAGTTTGTTGGATTTCCTTTTGAAGGCGGACATGTGTATGTTCCCGGTCATTGTTTTCCACCATGATCAGTTGGTGGAATTCTCCAGAGGGGGAAAATGTGTTAACCTACTCCCTATTTGATGGTTTTCATCCCTGATGGGCCATCATGCATGCTTGGTTCTAAGGGACAGAGGCCGGATAGCCAAAGGTGACACCCTCATCATGTTGAGGGTTCTCTACCGTGTGACTTTTGTGATGATGACTATTAGATGGATCCCTTTAGAAGGACCTCTATGTCTTAAGGATGAGGCCTTCAGTGGACTCCTGATCAAACACCCTAAAATATGTGAGGGACTGATTATTTCATTCCAAGGATAGGGTCCTCAAATAATTGAAGATGGAAGTCAACATTGTCTACTTTAGGACAAACAGTCATCACTAGCAAGATGACCGAGGGTGATTGTTTATCTAGAGGTCTTATTAGGTAGCCTCCAGGGTCAGGATGGTACCATGTTGATGGTACTCTCAAACCTGTGTGTTAGAGTCTTAACATTGAAGACACTAATTCAGTGATGACATCCTTCGTGTGGATTAGGATCTGGCTTGGGTAGCAGCCGGGGTATTCGCAGGTGTGAACTTAAATTAATACATTATGATTGAATGGAGTTCTTGATAGGAGTTCATGTATATGTGATAGAAATATGAACAAGAACCTTGTGAAGGAAAAATCATTTTCAATGAAAACATGCATGACTGATTGCCTTGTCTGGACTTTTTTATCAATTGATAAGTGATCAATAGATTTATAACACTATCATCTTGGGTAAAGATTCATGATGGGTTCACCATTTTTTGTTTGCCTCAGATTCATGCTCCTTGATAGTTTTCTATTTCTGAATAGTTTCCATTGGGTTGATTCGTTTAACTAGAAACACCCAATGGTTCTATGTTTATAGGGACCTACATTCCAAAGGTAAGTGATTATTAGGGATTTTGACCTATGATGATTAAGAACTCACATTTATTTAGAGGATGGGTGGTCAGTCTTTTCACACCCTTATGGGCGGAATTATTGCCTACTTCATGACTCTCTTATAGACTTAATATATGTTGATGAATCCATCATGAATTCCCAAGTATGATGTAAGTTATCCCAATACTAGAAATCAATTATTACAATGTGTGGAATTTAGAATCATCTGTATGTATTTGTGGTTCTTCATTAATGGAGATATATGTATGTATTTGAGGTTCTCCATCAATGGTATGTACTCATATACAACTTAGAGATTCTTTGGTCATTATTATAATGATGCTAGTTTTAAAACCACGTAGTGAGGTACTTTGAAGTTTATGGTCATCCAGGGAAATAGAAGTTGTCATGATGTTGGGATTGAACCCATATATGGGTTTCCTACATATAATTTTGAAAGGAATAAGAACCTATATAGTTCAACGCTACTTAATAGGGAACATCATATCTTTTAAGGTCATCTGATAAGGTTCCAATCATACAGTTTAATGTCATGTGGTAAGGACATCAAGGCATAAGGTACATAGTCAATGTTTAGTGTGGGACTTATGTCGAAACATCTCAAGAGACTTTTAAGGGATATGAGTTTCCAAGTTGAATTAGACCCTACTGGGGATGTGACACAAAAGAATAGGTTTTCTTTAGGATATTGGGTTTGAAACTCTGGGAGGCTTCCTACATGTCTCGTTTGGATGGGAATCAAAGCCCACATAGTTCTTTATTGAGGAGCCACACCCATGGAGTAAATAAAGTGTATGTCTCATAGGGGAGTATATACCTTTTAGATAATAGGTTGGGGGTTACTCTTGTGAAGGAGATTCCTTGTAAAGGTATAATGAAGGGTGTTCTAACTCATTGTGGTTTTAGGGATTACCTTGGGGTTTACTCTAGATAAGGATACTCAAATTAAGGGAATTAGGATTATATATTATTCCTAAGGAGGATTCCCATTGGGCTCATACCCTAAGTGGGTTTCTTATATAGCTTGGTTAACAAGAATAAAATTTCTCATAGTTCAGTGTATTAGGTGGATTGTGTGGGTGTCATGATAATTAAAAACCTCTAAGATCATGTCAGTCATGGATCAGTGTGAGAAACTAGATGATGTGAAAGATTAAAAAAAACCACCTACTTTCCATCATTTGATGATGGAAGAGGTTGGGCCTACGACAGAAGAGGCCGAGGCTACAACAATTCCCTCTTTTCACTTTACATTATACGAGATTCCATGTTAAAGAAATAATTAAGGTGAAGGTGTAAAGAGGAGAAAGATTTAAACCACCTATGTAAAAGGCTAGGGGATTACAATAGGATACTTTCCCTAAAATTAGTTTCATTGTGAGGGAGGATGATGTAATTACCTATGAAATGGAAAATAAAGCGTAATACTTACCCTCCCTTCTAAAACCTGGAGGCTCTAGATCCTAGAGATGAGAAGGTAAGGATAGAGTCCTATCCTTGGAATCCGAGATAAGGAACTCCTCAACACTATCCCTGGGGTAGGGGTACACATGACCATAGATATTCAAATCTACAGATGCACCGAGGATCCTTACCCTCTGATAGGACAAGTGTGGGAAACCTATGATCATTGAAATCCAAAATCCAAATGGGATACACGCAGATGTGCCTTTTCTCAAGGTTTTTTCACTCAGAAGGAATTGGTGGAGGTTTCAACTTAGCCCCTTTTAGACAAGGGATCCAAATAAGGAGAGGCCTTTCCAGGGGTGGATTTGAATATGACTTAAAGGATGGCTTGCATAGGTCCTAATCGTAGATGCTTGGCATAGGTGTACCACACAAGTGGGATGTGTAGGTGTGATGTGCAGGTCATGGGAGGAACAAAAAAGGGATTCGTGTAGGGGGAAAAGGGATTCATGATCTGGATAAACCTCTATTAATAGGTTAATAGTATTAAAACACTTGGATGACGCTTTATCCAAGACACCCTGGGTCTCTACTGGTGTCATTGGAAGAGTCTCACACAAGTACCTAATTAGAGAGATGGACCTTGTACAAGTGATTTCTATTTAAGGGAGGACGGTCCTCAAACATGAATTTTTTATTTTAAACCCTAAAGGCACTTTTTTTATTGTTTATCAATTTTAATTATCTAGTATCTCATGTTTTAGAGAGCTACCTGAAAATTTTTGGGTGTCCTGGGTGAAGGTGCTTCATATTGAGAGCTCCAGTGATTCTTTTAATTTTTTCTATTAGTGAAACGAGGAGTGAAAGGGTCATATTTTTAGGCAAGGAGGGTACCTATTCGAAGGAAGTTTTCTACATAGGTCCCTAATCTAGGTTCTAAATGAAGATGTCTCGTAGAAGGGTGAAAAAAATTCTGGGCCGCGCAAGTGCTTAGAATAGGTGTGCCACACGAGGGGGGAGGGGAACACCTTCTAGGATGAGTAGGTGGTATGAAAAGGATATATGCACATAGGTGTACCATGTAGGGGGGGGGGGGGGTCAGACCACCTTTGCGAACTTACTTCTCTATACTGTGGGGGTTGCAACACCACACCCCTGCTTGGGATTAGTACCAAGATATGGTCCTCTCCCTTTGTGATGGTCCCTTCACTACCATCACTGAACCCTATGAAAAATGGAGAGTGGCATCATGGAATGTTTGAGCCCGATAAATTCTATTTATGGTTCATGAAACACAAAAAATACATTTTTCTCATTCTTTCCCCATTAAGAAATATTTTACTCAAACTTAACATTTTCTATCTAAGTGAGGTTCACATATTCAATTCTTAAGAAAGGTGCACCAAACACATTTCACAGTTTCTATAATGTTATAGCTATATATTTGTTAAATAATATGAATAAATATATAATATACATATTTAGTTCATTTTAAACCATTATAAGTAAATCTAAACCTTCCATGAATGTGGCAATAAGAAATAAAAACTCATCATCCATTGAGGAAGTGAATCGACATAATTTGGACTATGGTTTCATTTTTAGAATAAGAGGAGAATAGAAGAGGATGATTGGTAGTTATTTTATTATCATAATAAAATTATAACATATATATTATACTGTAGTTATTATTAATTTTATGTATGAGTAGGGTTAGGAGAAGGTATAATAAGAAAATAATTTAAAAGAGGTTGTTCAATAATATTAGATCTTGAATGTTATCTCCTTGAAAAACTACTTAAAGAACATAGAATTGGTGTTTTGGTGATTCTAGTAGAACTAGGTCATAGAAGATTATATTAGAAAGATAACTTGTGAGAAATCTTCAAATCTCCTAGTCTAAGAAGATATAAGGATTAGGGGAGGTGAAGGGTTGTATTTATAAGGGGAGGAAAGGGGTTTTTTTTGAATATTATATTTATTATTTCTTTAATTTAGATCAAGACTTCTAATAGGGTTGGTTATTTTAAATATATAAAGTAAATGATGTATGTGAATTTGAAATAATGGGTGATTAAATCATCCTTTATGAAATTAATCATTTATTTAACTTATTATGTTAGATACTCTATTTTACAGTATTTCATTATTCCAAAAAATCAAATATTTCAGAAAAATATAAAAATGAACCCTAATTTTTATAAGAATATGTTTAAAAATGAAATCAATTTTATGAAATTTTGTCTCTAAATATTATAAATTTAATTTTCAAAATAAATCCTTATTTATTAGAAAAAATACTAAATTTAATATCATGATAAATTTTTGGTCCCTTTTTAAAATTACTTATGGTCTCATAAAATTATATTATCATTATAATATATATTATATTAATTTATAAACCTAATTTATGAAAATAAACTGTCTTTCTTGTTAAAAAAATGATAATAAAAAATACATGGTTTTCAAAAATATAAACATGTATTTTATCAATATTAAAACATATATTTTCTAGTGTCATGTTAAATAAATTTCATTTATTTATTATATAATATACCTAAATATTATTTTAATATTACAAAATTAAGGATACCATTTTAATGATTATGTTACTATTCCTAATGGTTAGATTACTATTCCAAAGGTCAGATTCCAATGGTCAAATTACTATTACAACGTTCATATTTTTAATGTTAATATGATTTCACTAATTTCTATAAATACCTTTTTATTTCATTAATTATTAATTCAATAATATTTTCTCTCAGGTTTATATATATTTTCATTCCTAAGATCAATATTGTATTATTAATATTTTGTTTCATTTCGATAGTGTTTTTCATGAGTTCAATTATTATGGTGGATCTAACATGTCCAAATTTTCATATTTTAGTTATTTTATTTTATATTTTTTCCCATTTTATTGTTTTCAATTATTAACCCTCCAATGGACCGAAGACCATCATTTTTTATTGATTTTGATAATCCAACTTCCAAGGGGTGAGGTGGAACCCTTACAAGGCCCATAGGTGTAAGTATTACATGGACCGTAGGCCTTAGATAATATTTGATTACTATGTATACCATAGTTTTATAATCCTAGTGGAAATTCCATTGATAATTTTTTTATCTTAATATTCTCCCACTTAATAAATTTCACCCTTGAAAACTAATTTCACATACTAAGGTGAAAAATGGTGATGGTACTATTGATTTATGGTTTCCTATGGTACTCTTGTTGCTTCCTCATTATTCTGGTTTCTCAATCGTACTTTGACTAGGTTTGTAATCTTGTTTCCCAGAACATTATCCATATGGTCCAAGATCTTCACCATCTACTGCTCATAAGAGAGATCATTTTCTAGTTATACTAGTTCTAAATTCATTACATGTGAGGGATCTTGTATCTACTTCCTCATGAGGGATATTTGGAATATGTCATAAACATGAGATAGGGTTTCTTGGAGTGTCATTCGATAATACATGAGTCTGATGAAATTAAGAATATCAAAGGGGTCAATGTGCTTGGGAATTAACTTTCCCTTATCCCAAATATCTTGAACCTCTTATATGGATATATGTAGAGGAAAAGTTTTCTTAAAACATCAAACTCTAGGTCTCATTGATGATTTTAAACATAACTCTGCTATCATCAATGATCATTCGTGATGTGCTGCTGAATGGTCTTTAAATTTCTTAGTATATACTCTACCATTTTATGTCTAGAAAGACTACATTCTACAACTTCATCCCAACATACAAGTGTTCTAAATCACTTTCCATAAAGGTATTCATATGGATCCATTTGGATGTTTGATTGAAATATATAATTGTATGAGAACTCAACCAAGGAATATGATGATGCTATCCTCATTTGAAGTCCATCGAGCATTCTCTCAGCTAGTCTTACTATGTCTAGATAGTCTACTGAGATTTGACATCAACTTGGTGGTGATAAGACATATTGAAGTACAATTTTTTATATATAATATTGTAAACTCTTCCAAAACATAAATTTAAATATATGTTATTGATTGTATATGATCAATAATGGTGTTCCATATAGCCTCAAAACTTATCTAATATATATCCTTAAAAAAGTTTATCGAGTCATAATTCCTCTTGAATTATAATGAAGTGGGTAGTATTTGTAAGAAGATCCACCGAAACCCATATTACATTATTTCAATTGGATTCATTTGAAAAAACAATGAAATATCCATAGTAATTTTCTCTCATTTTTATGTGGGTCTAGGTAATGGTTGTATCACCCCCTTGGACTTATTCCTTTCAGCCTTCACCTACTTAATACTATGAACTTTGATATATATTTTATTATATCATACATTATATTGGGTAACCAATGAAACTCTCATAGATATTGATACATATTCTTTCTCTCTAGGTGGATGGAGATAGTCGATATATGTTCATCATTCAAAAAAACCTTCTTTATCTCTAGATTTGATGGCACACAGAGTCAGGACCCAAAACTTACAACTCCTTTATCAATTTTGAAAACTAAGGATATCCATTTTCTTATAGTTTCAACCTTCTTCTGAATTTCCACAACATCTCTTTGAGTATTATTTTTCTTATCTAGGAGGGATGGTTAAACACTAATTTGAGAAAGTAATGATGATATTCATTACTTTATGATTCCCATTCCCATCCATTTCATTTTTAAGATATTTAAACCCCTCACAATTCTCATTGTCGATAAGGTGACATGACCCTTTCTACTTAGAGAATATTCCAATTTATTTACATTCCTAGGACAATAGTGGATTGAGCAGTCATAGTCCTTGATTAGATCTAAGAATCTTCGCTAGTGCATATTAATCCCCTTATGAGTGAATATATATTTGAGGCTCATATGATCCATATATATTTCATACTTCACCCCAAATATATAAATTTCAAAATCATCTATGAGAAGATTACTACATCCATATCCAAATCATGGGTTGGATAGTTTTCTCATGATCATTCAACTTACTTGAGGTGTGGGATATCAATTTATCATTTCAAACTAGTACATAGCCTAAACCCCTCTTGGAAGCATTTATGTATACCATGAATAGCACCCCAATTATGGGTAGTGTTAGTACTGTTTCAGTGACAAACCTATTTTTCAATTCTGTGAATCTCTCTTCACAATCATTGGTATAGAAAAAAATGTACCCCCTTTTAAGTTAGCTTGGTTAGCAGGTTTAAAATTAATGAGAAGTTTCTCACAAACCATTGGTGATACCTAGCTTATATAAGGAATCTAAGGATCTCTATTACAAATATTGGGCTGGGCTACCCCTCAATTTCCTTTTTCATAGAAGTGTGCACATATATCCCTTTTTTGGTGATAACATTCCCTAAAAATGATACCTTCTCCATCGGAAGATCAATTTTAATATACATAGCATATATATTCTCTTTTCACATAGTATTTAATAAAATATTCAAATGTTCCACATGCTCCTCTTTTCTTTTGGAGTATATCAAAATATTATCTCTAAATACTACCATAAATTTGTTGAGGTTATATCTAAAGACACTATTCATTAAGACCATTAATATTACCAGAGCATTAGTGAGTACAAAGGGAATCAATATGAACTCAAAGTGTCTATACCTCATTCGAAAGGAAGTCTTGGGAATATCTTTCTCATTTCCCTTCAATTGGTGATATGTTTATTAAAGTTCCACCTTAGAGAAGTACTGGGTGACATGTAGTTGATTGATTAACTCATCAATCCATGGTAAATGATACTTGTTATTTAACATATTTTTTTTTGAGTTTATAATAATCAATGCATAGGCTCATTGACCCATCCTTATCCATGATAAAGAGGAACAACACACTCTATGGTGAAGCACTTGGGTATATAAAACCCTTTTATATATTATATTATAATTTCTTCTTCTATTCATCCAACTCGATGGTGGTAATTCTATAACTATTTTTAGATATGGGCTGAGATCCAAGTATTAGTTCAATTGAGAACTCAACTTCATAGTGAAGAGGGATCCCATATAACACTTCAGGGAATACATCAATATAGACCCTCACAATGGGCATGTCGTCAATCATGATTCTCTCTTTTCTATCAATAATTTGATCTATATATACTTACTTATAAGGATATAATATATGTTCTTGAGATGTTTATTTAAAATGAGATTCATCCCCCTCCTTAAACTAGTAAAAAATAGGTGGATAACTTTGGATATAAAGAGTGATCTCCATTTCAATATAGTAATTGTTAGATTTATATAAGGGAAACCAATCCATTTATAATATAGAATCAAATAGAACTAAAGGAAATATGAAAGGATTTTTTTGGGAGGTTTAGTTCACAAGAAATAACAAAGGATGAGTTATATTCTTGGGATGAAATAATTGCACCATTTTATTTTCTCACAGATAGCTCAACCCCCATGATTTGAGGTGGGTTTTTAATAGTTATACTAAACTTTCAAGACATGAAATAATTTATTGAACCAGAATAAAAAATTTCATTCATTATTCAAGAATGAATAATCAGAATACCTATCAGAACAATATTTGTAGGATCCACCTTAGTAATTGTGATAAAATTTGAAATTACTTTCTCTCTAGGACTTAGAGGTTGTTATTGTTGATTGTGTTTAATAACACATAGCTTAGGGAATGTTATTATATAATGACTATGTTCCTTGAAATTGAAACATTGTACCATTGGCTCAGTGTTGATATTTACCTTTTTTTTATTCTATCGTATTAGTGGGTTTCATAATCTCTCTTTATCATTGATTATCCTGATGACCTCCATTTCCACATCTGAAACATCTCATGGTTCCATTGATTTAGTTTCTGGGATTATCCTTACCATATTTCCAACATGTGTGATTTTGGGTTTTCATTCTTATAGATGAATTATCTATTGATCCTACTAAAATAAAATCCATTTTACACTTTTAATCTACAACCCCATGAGACCGTTGAGAGTCAATGAACCCCATCACGACCTAAAGGGAACAATGAACAATCTATTTATATCTGTAAAAGTCTTGATTTTTCAAATATTTTCATAGACTAAAGCTTAATTCATTAAATAAGTGGTCTAAATTTCTTTTGATGTAGATGAAAAACCTAGAGGAGTATCATGAAATCCTTGTGATGTTTTCATCCTACACCCTAATAGACTCATCTTACTTTTGACTCATTCCAAGGAACCCCATCTCCATTTTAAGATGGAGAGTTTGTAGAAAATATTTATTAAAAATATTTTCTTGAATAATTATCATTCTATGAAATAAATTTCATCTTCAGACTTCATGTTCCTGATTAGTGTCCACCATTTATCATCTTCTCCCTCCAATCCATAAATAGACAGTATAAATTTCTCATGTTCTAATCATTGGAGGACATATAATATCTTCTCAATAGAGTTAATCCACAATTCCATGAAGAGGGGTTCCAGAGATTCACTAAATGTATGAGGCCTTTGTCAAATAAAGGACTTAACCAAAACTTCCTCTTTCATAGGGGAATGATGGAGTTCCACAATATTCAAGTTATTATTCATAACATGATTCAATTGAGATTTTATTTATATAATATTCTTAACTGCCACTCCCATTAGGTTTTATGTAACATTATTTCAGTAATCACATTTCCTATTACATGGGTTGTTAGGATAGTTCCTCTAATTTCCCACCACTAACTGAAATAAAGTGAATAAAAATTAAGGATGAGAATAATTAGACTAAAACTCATATAAAAGGGAAACCATGAACATAAAAGGAATAACTTATATATGAAACATAAATTGTAAATTATTAGTATCTAGGTTTTAATCTATGTTATCCATGGTAATTTACTCATTATGTTTTCTAACCTAACAATCTATTTAGTTCCTTCATAATAGTTTTTAAAAGGTTTTTGAGTCTGCTAAAGAATATCCACTAAGAGTTTCAAACCAGGTGTATAAAAAGACCTCTTTTTTATGCAGAAGATGACAATTAAGTTAATTCCCAATCTCCCATTTGCAGTATTATTACCCCTATATACAACTATGTCAAAACCACATCCACTTTTAGTATCTAAACAAGGATATACTTTGTTGGAAACCACTCACTCTATACTTCACCAAATGTATTGGATATTCTTATATACTTACACATATCCCCGTGGTTCTCACTAAAGTATTCTAG
The DNA here is from genome assembly GCA_963277665.1 of Viscum album. Taxonomy (NCBI): domain Eukaryota; kingdom Viridiplantae; phylum Streptophyta; class Magnoliopsida; order Santalales; family Viscaceae; genus Viscum; species Viscum album. Next base: position 1,540,678,099 of record OY728153.1, on the reverse strand, counting down.
TTCCAATACCCAAAATAAGTAGACCTCAACTCTAATACCAAATATAGTAACCCAACCCTTTTACACAAATTATTACATGATTTTTAACATACATATCTAATAAATAAAATCCAATGATTATGAGGCCAACCATATTTTTGAGACCAGGTATGTAAAAAAAATACATGAAACTAAAATGTTCAATCTTAATATCATAAATGTTTTAGAATTATAAATTCAATACGAGACTGTGAGAATAAGCCTCACACTACACACCCCATTTCACATTTTAATTCAATGTGGGTCAAAAAATGATGGAAAAGGTATGGTTATTATATCCTTAGGTCTCCAATGGGATCCTATAGACAAAAATATCATCAAGAATATTTCTAGTTATTATAATAATCAACCATCATATGCTAATCACTTAGATTTCATGGAGTTGGTGCATAATGTTAAATCTAATAATTAGGATTGAGAGATTCTTATAAAATATGATCCAACTACTATTAAGACAAGACAAATAGACCATGGAGAAGAGAAGAGTGACCATTGTTGGGTCGAAGAGGATGGCAAGAGGGGGGGTGAATTGCCTTTTCAAAAATAATTAACAATTTTAAAACAATTATCAATGCAGCAGAAATAAAAAAGGCAAGACACAATTTGATAACGGAGTTCGGCTTAATTCCCAAGCCTACGTCTCCGCTCCCAACAAGAACCGTTGAGAGATTTATACGTCAGCTTTCTTTTTAATGGTTGTAGCAAGAAACCCACTAGCCGTTTTAAGGTAGGCTAGAACACCTTCGTACAACTTTCTTTTTTATTATGGTTGTAGTAAGAAACCCAATTGAAAGAAAGAATGGAAATGAGAGGTCTGTTTTAATCCAAACCCAATGAAGAACAAAACAAATAAAATAATACAAACACACGGAAGCCTTGAGCGCCAAAAGTGTGAGAGCAGCTGATGGAGAGGGAGCTCAAGCTTCAAGGATGGAAATGGATCACAAGAGGCCTTGGAGATTTGTCGTTAGAGCGTCAAGACATCAAAATATGTTTCGGGGGTTTTACCGGAATCCATGGTTTCTTATTTATAGGAGAAATACCCATAAACACTTCAATATGGCCGTTGGAGGGCTTCCGGAGCCGTTGGGGGTCAAAAGTACAAGTCTGGTCAAAGCCCAACGGCTAGTTTGACTGGGAACACCGGCTGGCCGGTGCTGAGCTCCTGGCTGGCTGGTGGTCCAGACAGAGCAGGCTTTCTGTCTGGGTTCCACCGGCTGGCCGGTGGTCATCCACCGGTTGGCCGGTGGCACCAGGCAGTGGGAAAGCCTGCTGCCTGGGTCCTCCGGCTGGTCGGTGGGCAAGAACCAGTTGGCCGGTGCCCATACCGGCTGGCCGGTGAGCTATCACCGACTGACTGGTGGGAATCCTCCGGTTGGCCGGTAGACTCAGAGAGTCCACTATCAGCCTTCTTGGGCCAACTCCTGGGCAACCTTTTTCCTAGCATCAAAACACTTGAAAACAAGTTAGAACACGATGAGAGTGACTATGATCATTAAAATCTAAGAGAGAGGGGTACAACAATCTCCCCCTATTTTGATGATCACAATCACAAAAGAGAAAGCTTTAAAAAGGATATGCCAATTGAAAACTTAAATAAACAAATTTGGACATGAAAATATATTAGAGATCATTTCAAAAAAAAAAAAATTGAAGAGATGTACCATGTATTGAAAATGATCTTAATCTAAAGAGAATGAGTCATTTTGAAATTGTAACCATAGGTCATTTTTTTAAAAAGGAACAAAATCAATAACTTACCGGTTTTTTAAAAAAAATTGAACTTTTTTTAAAAAGAGCTCTTTAATCAATTGAAATATGAAACTAGTAAACAGAGAAATTTCTCCCCCTTTGGGATTATCAAAATAGGAGGGAAAAAAATGAGAAGAAATTAGATAAACAAAAAAAAAGGAGGTAAGCAATGACAACAAAAAAAATATGATAGATAAGACAACTTGAAATTTATAAAATATGAAATGTTACATACAAAGACAAGTCAAAAACAGGAAAGGCTCTATTCACTCCTAGAGGGCCGAGAGTGACGACGACGCCTGAAGGTCGGAGGAGCTGGAGGAGCCTGGACCGCCTCGAAGCGACGATCAAGAGAGTCGATCCGAGAATGGAGCTTATCAAACTGAGAGCTGAAGAAAGAAAACTGCAAGTCGATCCGGGTCTCAATTTGATTCTGGAAGTGTAGGAATTGATCATCCGTCACCGACAAGCCACCAGCATCAGCAGGAGGGGGCACAGCCTCAGCAGGCTCAGGTGCATCGTCATCCGCTCCAGCTTCCTCACCAGCATCAGCCTCAGCATCACCGTTGCTGTCACCACTCCCTTCCTCGTCATCGCCATCACTGTCCTCACTGTCTGAAAGAGGATAAGCAGCGGCAATAGCAGGAGGCATGGCATGGGATGGAGGATTTGAATGAGTCTGAGGAGAGTAAGCCTTGAGAAGGCCATCCTTGTCAGTGATCCACTCCTGACGCCAAGGGTGCCAACGGATATTCATCCGTTGCACCATCATAAAATGGACGATTCTATCCTTCTTTGGCTTCTCAAAGGAAGTAGCATGGAGAGGCACATCAAGGAGGGTGAAGATTTTGGTCAAAAGGCGACCGAAAGGTAGAGTTTTGGATCGGCGCGGGTGCTCAGCCACATAAGTCATGGCCCGGAACAGGAACCAGACCAAATTGAAATGAATCCCTCTAGTAATATAAGAGGGAAGATAAATATCCATGAATTTCACCGTATCGTGATCACCGATACGGGGCACAAGGGAGGTCTGAATAAGGCGCTCAATGATTCGATGGTTAGGGGTGAGCTGGGAGAGCTTGACAATTGGATTGTTGGGCTATCCTGTGAGATGCTCAAAAGCGACAGCTAAATCAAAATCAGGGTCCCGAGGAAACTCCCCCTGAGCAAATGCATGAGGCCCGACATGAGGAACTCCTAGCATTCTGGCAACCTCCACAGATGTGAAAGTGATAGGTTGCCCAAGAGCGGTGGTGGAAATGGTATCGGTGTCGTCAGAAACCGACCACGTCAAGTGAGCATAAAACTCTTTGACAAGTAAAGGATAAATAACATCCTTCTCAGGAGGTTCAAAAAAGGAATGCCAGTGTTGATATTAAATAATGGAGAAAAGCTCGAGACGAGCAGAAGAAAGCCAAGAATAGTCAATCACTCTACCTGGCAGAATGACCTTGTCATGCCATATGTCCGGAAGTTGAGGAATTGAAGGAGGAGGAGGTGCTTCTTGAGCGATACCCTTTCCTTTGCGAGAAGAGCGAGGACCCATAAAGGCAAAAGGAGATAAAATGAGAGAGATTGAGAGAATAACGGAGTTTGAGAGGGCAAGGATGAAGAAGGGAGTCTAGGGCTTTGGAGAATCCACGGTTTTGGAGGAGCCGCACGAGAGAGAGAGTGAAGAAAGGGAGGGGAAGGGTTTAATTTTAATTTTAACCCTTCCTCCGGCTGGCCTAAAAAAGAAAGGCCCGACACCACCGGTTAACCGGTGATGTACCACCGGTTGACCGGTGGTATTAAAATTCATAAAATATAAAAAAAAATTGAATTAAAATAAAAAAGAGTTAAATATTTACTAGTGCTCATTGACGAATCATTCCTAACTCCCCCTTAATAAAATCAAAACGTTCAACCGAGAGCGGTTTGGTAAAAATATCAGCTAATTGGAAATCAGTAGAAATGAAGTCCAAAGTGATATCCCCTTTTTGAAAATGGTCATGAAGGAAATGATGCCTTAAGTCTATATGCTTTGTTCTAGAGTGTTGTATTGGATTCTTAGAAATGCTAATGGCCCTAGTGTTGTCACACCGAATAGGGACATGATCGTAGGAAAGGCCATAATCCAAGAGAGTGTGCTGCATCCAAATAATTTGGGCACAACAATTCCAAGCGGCTACGTACTCGGCCTCGGCAGTAGAAAGAGCAACACAGTTTTGATTCTTGCTACTCCACAATACAAGGGACTTGCCTAGTAGATGACAGGTTCCACTAGTACTCTTTCGATCTAATTGACATCCACCAAAATCAGCATCCGAAAATGAAGAAAGTTCGAAAGAAGTATTAGAAGGATAAAATAAACAAATGTTTTTGGATCCTCTTAAATACCTAAAAATACTTTTGACCGATTTAAAATGAGATTCTTTGGGATTGTCTTGAAAACGAGCACAAAGGAAAACACTGAACATGATGTCAGGACGGGTCGCAGTTAGGTAAAGTAGACTCCCGATCATACTCCTATAAAGCTTGTTATCAACCGGTTTCCTGACATCATCTAACATAAGCTTACAGGAAGTACTCATGGGGGTACTAATTTCCTTTACTTGATCCATTCCAAAATGACTTAAGAGCTCGTTTGTGTATTTTCCTTGGCTTAGAAAAATACCTTTTGAATTTTGAAAGATTTGAAAACTGAGAAAAAATTTCAATTCCCCCATAAAGCTCATTTCAAATTCTTTTCTCATTAAATCTGAAAAATCAGTACAAAGTGATTATTTGGTAGAACCAAAGATAACGTCATCGACGTAGATTTGGACGATTAAAAGGTCTTTTGAAGTGTGTTTTAAAAAGAGGGTACAATCAGCTTGAACCATTTTAAAATCATTTTCTAAAAGGAATTTTGTTAACCGCTCATACCAAGCCTGAGGGGCTTGCTTTAAGCCATATAGATCCTTGGTTAATTTAAAAACATGATTTGGAAATTTTGGATCTTCAAAACCGGGAGGTTGTTCAACAAAGATTTTTTCTGAAATAAAACCATTTAAAAAGGTGCTTTTAACATCCATTTGAAAAAGTTTGAAATTTAAATGGGCGGCGAAAGCCAACAAGATCCTAATGGATTCCAATCTAGCAACGGGCGCAATGGTTTCACCATAATTAATTCCTTCTTCTTGATTATAGCCCTTAGCTAGTAGGCAAGCCTTGTTCCGGGTTATATTTCCTTGATCATCAAGTTTGTTCCTAAAAACCCATTTAGTGCCAATAATTGGATGATCATTGGGTATTTCAACAAGAGTCCAAACATCATTTCTAGAGAATTGATTTAGTTCATCTTGCATTGCAAGAACCCAATTCTCATCATTAATGGCATCATTAATGGTTTGAGGCTCTAGGTGAGAAATGAAGGCTTGATGTTCAACCTCGTTGAGGATTGATCTTCTAGTTCGAGTACCGGCTTGAAGATCAACTATAGCATTTTCTAATGGATGGTCTCTAGAAGGTTTCCAAACCTTAGGCAAGGTGGAAGCCAAAGAAGGTGAAGAAGGATCATGATCATCATCCTCCTTTAGAGGAGAAGAGGAATCATTTAATTCAAGTTTATCAAGCTTATCTTCAACATCTTCAATGACCGGATGGGATTTTGGAAGATTTTCATCAAACTTGACATGAGATTATTCTTCGATGCTTTTTGAACGTTTTTTGAAGACACGATAGGCTTTGCTTGAGTTGGAGTACCCAAGAAAAATACCTTCATCGGATTTGACATCAAATTTCCCAAGGTGACCTTTTGTGTTAAGGATAAAGCATTTACAACCAAACACTTTAAAATAACCAACTTTGGGCAATTTTCCTTTCCAAAGTTCATAGGGGGTTTTCTTAAGAAGGGGTCTTACAAGGACTCTATTGATAGTATAACAAGTAGTGTTAACTGCCTCGGCCCAGAAAAATTGAGGGAGGTTGAATTCACTAAGGAGGGTTCGAGCAATTTCTTTGAGAGTTCGATTTCTGCTTTCAACCACTCCATTTTGTTGTGGAGTCCTAGGGACAGAGAAGGTGTGATTTTATCCTCGAGAGGAACACAATTCATCGAATTCTTTGTTCTCAAATTCACCTCCATGGTCACTGCGGAGCGATATAATTTTATATCCTTTTTCGTTTTCTACTTTCCTAGAGAATTTCAAAAAGGTTCTACAAGCATCATTTTTATGAGCTAAAAAGAAAACCCAAGTGAAACGAGAAAAGTCATCTACTAGGACATAGGTATAGGATTTTCCACCTAGACTTGCTATAGGGGTAGGACCAAAAAGATCAAGATGAAGGAGCTCAAGAGATTTTGAAGTGGACACTTCCTTCTTAGATTTGAAAGAAGACTTGTGTTGCTTGCCAAGTTGGCATGGCTCACAAATCAAATCTTTCTTAAACTTAAGTTTAGGAAGGTCACAGATGAGCTTGTTCTTATTAATCTTTAGAAGTGAATGAGAGCTACAATGCCCCAACCTTCTATGCCAAAGCCAAGACTCATTGTCAAGAGCACTTAAACATTTAACATTTTGGCTAGCTAATGACTTTAAATCAATAATGTAAACATTTTGAAAACGGGAAGAAGAAAATATCAATTTGTTTTGAAAATCAAACACATTGCATAAATCATTTTCAAAATTCACCGAAAAAACACTATCACAAAGTTGACTAATGCTAATTAGATTATGTTTTAAACCTTTAACAAATAAAACATCTTTAATTAAAGAGGTTCTACCAAATCCAATGGTACCTATTCCGACGATCTTGCTTTCTGAATTGTCACCGAAGGTGACGTATCCTCCCTCGAATTCTTCAAGGGAGTTGAACTCGAAGGGATCGCCACACATGTGCCTCGATCATCCACTGTCGAGATACCACGAGCCTTTCGAAGTCCTACTTCTTTGGCGTTTATCCTACAAAATCAATAGAGAATAGATTTTGGTACCCATATAAGTTTGGGTCCGGAAAGATTAGCTAAAAGTGACTTTTGAACCCATATTTTTCTAGAGGGTTTCCATCTAAAATACTCATCCGAGTAGGTAATGGTTTTGGGGCTTCCATACCTTGCATTTTTACAATCACATTCATAAATCATGTTCCCGGTCTTTTTACAATAATTACAAAATTTATATTGGGAGCTCCCCCTTACAAAAGTAGTGGGTGATCTAGAAGAAGTGGCTTGTTTTTTAAAGCCAAGTCCATGTGTTGTTCTAGCCGAACGCTGAGAACCTAGTAATTTGGTCAAATTTTGTTCACCTTGGGTGAACTTGGAAAGAGACTCCCTTAGATATTTAATGGTTGAATTCAAAGAATCAACATTTGGAATATCTTGGATCTTAAGGGTAAGTTACTCATTCTTTTTGAGAAGTTGTTCTTTTTCAGAAATGAGAATTTTATTTTTCTTTTTCAAAGCCATAAATTTATAGGTAAGTTCGTGAAAACCTTCCTCTAATTGATCTCTCGCATTTTGGAGATCTTCATAGGACATGTCATTATTGAAAGAGGAAGATGAGGAAGAGGAGTCGGAAGTAGATACCTCATCAAATGCCATTAGGCATTGTTCACCTTCATCGCTTGAGTCGCTTGAAGACATGGAGTCATCACTTGCACTCCATGTGGATTCTTTGAAAGCCTTCTTGTTTTTCTTTTCTTTTACCCTTTTCGTGAAAATGGAGAACTCCGGTTTGATGTGGCCTTTCTTTCCACATTCAAAGCATGTAACTTCATTCTCCGATTTGGGCTCTTCCTTTCGTTCCCTTTGAAAGTTCTTCTTTTTCTTCATGAATTTGCTCATTTTTCTTGCTAGTTGAGAAATCTCGGATTCGCTATCAGTGGAGGAGCTTTCTTCCTTTGATTTGAAAGCAATGTTCGTTTTCTCCTTGAAGGTTTTACCTTCTTTATCGGCTTGCCTCTTCATGGTGATCTCGTAGGTCATGAGTGATCCAATGAGCTCTTCAACCGGCATTTTCTTGACATCTTTTGCTTCTTGAATTGCGGTCACCTTTGGTTCCCATGATCTTGGTAGGACCCAAAGAATCTTCTTGACCATCATTTCTGCAGAAACATCCTCACCAAGAGATTTTCTTCCATTGAAAACGTCAGTAAAACGAGTAAACATTTTAGTAATTGATTCGTGTGGGTGCATGGTGAAACTTTCAAAATCTTGGCGATACATGTCTAATCTAGTGTCTTTGACTTTGTTAGTGCCCTCATGGGTTACTTCAAAAAGTTTCCAAATTTCATAAGAAGAGGAGGAAGTAGAAACACGGTTGAATTCATTACGGTCTAGCCCACAATGAAGAGCATTCATGGCTTTCCCATCAAGCTCAAAATTGGAAATGTCTTCGGGGGTCCATTTGGACTCATCCTTGTTAGATAAAGTATATCCTTGCATTACAATCCAATATATAGGATAACCAATGCTTCTAAGAAAAGTAATCATGCGAGTTTTCTAATAAGTGTAATCGGTTCCATCAAAGAATGGGGCCCGAGTCATAGAATACCCTTTGGGAGCATGCGAGGAATTAGCCATCACTAAGGATCTTAAGTTTGTAACCGGTTAAGGTATTACACAAACGTACCCTTTGATACCAAATGTTGGGTCGAAAAGGATGGAAAGAGGGGGGGTGAATTTCCTTTTCAAAAATAATTAACAATTTTAAAACAATTATCAATGCAGCGGAAATAAAAAAGGCAAGACACAATTTGATAACGGAGTTCGGCTTAATTCCCAAGCCTATGTCTCCGCTCCCAACAAGAACCGTTGAGATATTTATACGTCAGCTTGCTTTTTAATGGTTGTAGAAAGAAACCCACTAGCCGTTTTAAGGTAGGCTAGAACACCTTGGTACAGCTTGATTTTTTATTATGGTTGTAGCAAGAAACCCAATTGAAAGAAAGAATGGAAATGAGAGGTTTGTTTTAATCCAAACCCAATGAAGAACTAAACAAATAAAATAATACAAACACACGGAAGCCTTGAGCACCAAAAGTGTGAGAGCAGCTGATGGAGAGGGAGCTCAAGCTTCAAGGATGGCAATGGATCACAAGAGGCCTTGGAGATTTGTCGTTAGAGCATCAAGACATCAAAATAGGTTTCGGGGGTTTTCCCGGCAGCCATGGTTTCTTATTTATAGGATAAATACCCATAAACACTTCAATATGGCCGTTGGAGGGCTTCCGGAGCCGTTGGGGGGGGGGGGTCAAAAGTACAAGTTTGGTCAAAGCCCAACGGCTAGTTTGACTGGGCCCACCAGCTGGCCGGTGGTGTCTCACCGGCTGGCCAGTGCTGAGCTCCCGGCTGGCCGGTGGTCCAGACAGACCAGGCTTTCTGTCTGGGTTCCACCGGCTGGCCGGTGGGCAAGAACCGGTTGGCCGGTGCCCATACCGGCTGGCCGGTGGACTCAGAGAGTCCACTATCAGCCTTCTTGGGCCAACTCCTGGGCAACCTTTTTCCTAGCATCAAAACACTTGAAAACAAGTTAGAACACGATGAGAGTGATTGTGATCATTAAAATCCAAGAGAGAGGGGTACAACAACCATTCTGGTTTTGGTGAGTCTTTACATGATGATTTTGAAAAATATTTTGTGCTTGAGGATGCTCTCTTGAAATCGAGTGCTAAAAAATGTAAAACCAATGGTTTATTTGAATGGTTTCATCCATATAAATTCCAAGAAAACTAAAAAATGTTGTTATTAATCTAAAATTGAGAGAAATATCATCACATGATCTCTATATACCTCGAAGAATGAAAATATTAATTCCCCCATAACTCGTGGATGCAGAACATTTGAATTTATCCTCTAAAGAAACTGACTTAGAAGATAATTGAAGTGATGATGATGCGGACCATACAGTGAGGGATTAAAATAAAATTGATGATAAATTGGACGTTTAAAAGGACATGAATATTTGATGGAAGATCCTGAAACAAATTTTTTACATTAATATAAAAATTGTGAAATTTCTACTGATACATACCTTTAAATCAGAAAGAAAATGTTCATTAAAGTGGTAGAGGAATCTATGAAAAATCCAAAATTCAACTTCAGAGCAATTCCTTGGAAATGAATCTACTTTTTTTCTTATTTATGAAGCTAGTTTTTGTCTGGATTGAGTCATTATTTGGGAACTGTAGACTTATATCAGGCTGTATAAGAAATCATTGGAGATTAGTTATTTCTCTTTTTAGCTGGTTTGTTTTTATTATAGTTGAGTTGCTGGATTATCTATTTTTTTCAGAATGTTTGTACAGAAAACTAGGCATTGGTGGATGCCTATTTTTCTGGTCCAATTGTCATAATGGTATAGAATCATACGACTCACTAAATGGGGTTTCGATTCATTCAAAGGCTTATCTATTATAATCCAAAGGAAAAAGGGATCATATAATCCAATTTTACATGATATATCCTCATTAGATTTGTACTCAATGTTTTTAGGTCATAATCAGAAAGCACAAAAAAATAAAGGCATGTTGTTTACTGATCAGGTTACCCTTTCTTATTCGAGTTTCCATGTACGTTATCTGGAATGATGTTCTAGAACTACTAGATTTACTTGAGACTGTTGCTCAATTTGATTTCTTTTTGGTTTTGTGTTCTATATGGAGGTATTTGGATATTGGGTTGTTTTTAGTCAATATACAGTTTTATATGGAAATTCATTCTCCTTGTTAAGTGTTTTTGTTCTATATGGATACAAAAGAAACTCTAAGTTTTAACATAACTCTGATGTACCAATGCAAGGAGATGATGATATCATTTTGGATAAGATTTTTCCTTATTTTATTGTTTCCTATTTAAAGTGAATTTTGATTCTCAGCACAACAAACTCTAATTCTTGGATACTGAAACTAATTTTTTTATTGAATGTATCATAAATGTTGGTTTCTTAACTTTATAATTCTATTTTATATGTCTTCTGGTGGTTTCATATCAATTTTTACCACATAGAGAAACTATTATTTTTGGACACGTTGACTTCATAGATAGTACCCTATTTGAAACATGTTTTTTTCATTCTGTTATTTTTTATATATGTTTCTTATTCCTTTCAAGCTTGTATTTCTATCAATTTATTGAGGTGTATTCTTTTTACACCTCATGTTTTTACTTTTAAAAATTAATCTTAATGAATTTATTTGTGATCATGAATTGGGTGACCAATTCATGTCTTAGTTTGTTGAAAATAAAAATAAAAATAACAATTCATCATTTTAATCTCTATAATGAGATCCAAAACCCCTTTGAGATGTTAAAACTATATAGGATAACCTAGGGAATACATAAAGACAAAGGGTGATCTATACATCCTAGTAAGGGAAAAACATGATAATGAAGAATAATATATGAGTCAAAAGGAATAACATGATATCATGAAAGAAAAGTCTCATAAATAATTAAATGTGAGAGTAACATAAATAACATGGAATAACAAGACAATATAATTATAGGAATGTAACAACAACATAAAACCTGTCATAATCATAAGTCAATACTAACTATCAAAACAATACCACATGGTGGGCATAGTCCCATCATAGGTTAGGATTACTCCCTAATCTCACACATATCATCTCATAAGATATAAATGATACTAAATGAATTGGGGTACTATTTGGATGAACCTATCATAATATGTACATTCATATGGGTTCCACATAATGAATAAAACACAAGTCATAAACATAAATAGTACCCATGGAAAGAAATGGGTTTCCTAATCTTATCTTATAGAATAACCAGATGGAACGTCATAATCATTTATATGTAATTAGGGATTAAAATAGTATTGGATATTTAAGGATGAACCATAAGCATGGTTGATGAAAAATTATGTCCAAGTTAAGTGAAGATATGAAAAAGAGTGGATAGGTAACATTAAAAATAAACCTCTTAGGAAAGGTTTTGAAAATGGGTAAAGTGTATTTTAAAAGGGAAAGTGAATATTAATTTCCATTAAATTGGAAATTAAATAAAAAAGGATTTACATAATCAAATGGAAAAATTTATTGAGTGGTACTTGAAAGAAGTTAAGAGACACACAAGTTCCCTGTAATCTGGTTTTCTTAATGAATGAAATTGAGAAGGGAAACTTTAAAAAATGTTTTCCCCCATAAATGAAAGATGAATTAAACTAGCTATATATGTGGGATATATATATATAATAAATAATAAGTATATAAGAAAAATATAAATACAAAGTGTGGTAAATAGAGAGAATGTGTAACCCAAAGAAAACAGTGTTGGTCGTGGAGATCCCTTACCTTATGTTCCAGAATTATTCTTTACCAGAACTTAATGATCTAAATAATAAAATTAACATCATTAATTACTTAATTAATAAAATATTAAATCTATATTGGATTTAAAATAATTATATTTTTTTATTTACAACAATTTCCTTGATATATTATGTCCAATTTCACAATTTCAAGGGGGTTAATTTCATGGTTCCATGGTCAGATCACATGAGGATAATTTTTGGGATTCTTTTAAAATGGGAAAACAAATAAATAAGTGAAATGAAATTATATTAATGTCCTTTTATAAATTTATATGGTCCCAAATTACCATATGTTTTCTCATATATGGGAGATTCATTTAGTGAAAATGTTAATGTTATATAATTTTTTTATTTTATCCTTTTTACCAACCACCACTAATTAGTTTCATTTTATTTAATATTATGGACATATATTCATTCAATAACGTAAAAAATATACAATATACATATTTAGGTCATTTTAAATGATTAAAATTAAATTTTAACCCACCATGAATCTAGCAATATAAAATTTAAACTCAATATCGACGGAGGTAGTGAACAAACATAATATGGACAATGGTTCCATTTTTTGAATAAGAGGAGAAGATAAGAGGATAAATTGTAGATATTCAATATTCACCTTAAAATCGAATTATATATATGATAATATAGTTATTATTACATGTTGGGTGAGGTATGTGAGGAGATGGAAGAAGAAGATTTTTTTTAAAAGTGGTAGTTTGAGAATATTACATCTTGAGTGTTGTCTCCTTGAAAACTCTTCAAGGAACTTGGAATGGGTATTTTGGTGAGACCATAAATACTGGTAAATAGGGAAGAGTATTTGGATAATAATTGGGCAGAAATTATAAAATCTCCAAGGCAAAGAATATGTGAGGATAATGATAGGTCATGGGTGGTATTTGTAAGTGGATGAAAGAGGTGTTTTTTTGATATTATAGTTATTAGTTTATTTATTTTTTATCAGAACTACCAATAATGTTGATTCTTATGACTGTACAATGTAAATAGTACATGTTATTTTGAAATAGTGGGTTCATACGTCATCTATTATTCAATTAATCACGTGTTTAACTTATAATTTTAAATACCATAATTTACTGTAGTCACTATTCACAAAAAATAAATTATTTTAGAAAAATAAAAAAATTGACACAATATAGTTTTTAGTTTGTTGATTCTATAAATAAAATCCATTTTATGATTTTTTTATAAATAATAGAAATTTACTTTTCAAATTAAATATTTATTTATTTGAAAAAAATATAGATTTAATATTAAGAACAATTTTCAGACCATTTAAAAAATTATTTATGGTATCATAAAACTATATTATCATTATAATAAATTATTATATTAATTTATAAACTAATTTTATAAAAATAAACATTATTCATTTTATAAAAAAGAAAATAAAACTTATATGGTTTTAAATAGTAAAAAAACTTATTTTATCAATTTTAAAAACTTATTTACATGTATCAGGATATAATATGTAAAATTTACATTTTATAAGAAAAGAATATGTTATTTTACACTTCTATAAGTGAAGATAATATTATAATGATCAGGGTATTATACCCAATGGTCTGATTACTATTCCAACTGACAGATTCCATTGGTTATATTACTATTACAATGGTCTGATTTTTAATTTTCATATGGGTTTCCTACACCCTAAAAATACCTTAGATATCATTAATTAGTAATTCAATTATCTTTTATCTTATGTTATATATATTTTTCCCTTTTAGCTGAATTAGTAGACATCATCACTTAAGAGATTTTTTATTGAATGTTAGACAATTTTAAATTTAACATTACCATAAAAGAAAAACCATAGTTTTACATTTATGAATGTTATATTATTATTCCAATTTTGAGTTTATGAATGTTATTGATGATATGATTTTTACTCTTTGCCTTAAATCATAGAATCGTGAATTTATTATTCCAATTTTAATGGTCAAGCTATGAAATGATTGTTTGATATATGTTACTTCCCATTACTAATAGGGTTCTGAGCCATTTTAAAATTTTAGTTATTTAACCCCATTTCTTAGAGAACTTATGAAGTATTCAATTACTATGAATTTTTTTTATCAAAACATAATTATTTTGAATTTCATTAAAATGATTGATTCCATCAATTGTTTTTTATTCTCCCTCATTTACCTTGAGACCTACCCTACATATGATCTTTTGTGAAACCCTTTGAGACCATGTAACATCTTGATATGAAGTCACAATACAATAAAATTTATCCTTCATATACATTATTATTTGAGTATAAATGCATTATCATTTTTTTGAGATTAATAAGGGGATATGGTCTCTTTTGAGGAGTTTCGGAAATTATTATACTTAAATAAGATATGATATTTGGTTCTCTTGAGTTATTTAAAAAAAGGTTCATTATATTTTTAATTGGGGTTTATTTAATCCTCTAAATTAAAAATAATAATAACGAAAAAATTAAAATAAGAAAAATAGAGCACGTGGGATATATAAGATTGACCCATAACTAGCAACACCTCCCCCATTATTGTGATAATCATTTTAATTAGTCATGGTAGAAGATTTATTGTGGGGATTTATGTGCTATTTGGTTTTACTTACACGGGTGTCTGCTTTTTTACATTTTTATAACCAAGTATAAAAATAAAGCGAGGAATAATACTAAGGGAAAATGAGGATTATTATCACCATTTTCATGTTTAATTGTGGAACTTACTTGAGAAGTAGAGATTGATGTGTGGGATTTTATATTCTAAAGAGGTGGTGGAGAGGGATAATTTTTCATTGAACTTTAGTAGAATATAAATTGTTGTACTTTAACCATTTTAGCCTCCCTTTTCAAGAAAATGAATTTAATTTTTTACATAATAACCCACTAACCTTTAGCCTCATATTCATTTGAACCTTAATGAAAACACCTCATGTTTTTTTAATTTAATTTCCATTTATATATATTTTTATAAATTATAATCCTGTATTCATATTTAATATACATGATATTGAGAATGAATCCATATGAAATGTTATTGTGTGATAAGTGATGTTCTTTCTAGAAAGTTAAACCTTTATTTCCATAAATTTTAGAAAGAGGTTGAATTATATGAGTGGAAGTGGAGAAATGTATTCAAAACGTTTATTTTTTAATTAGAACTGTTTTTTGATTATCTTGGAAGAATGATTCTCAAACGAATGTAAACTATCCATGTTTAAAATCATTTCTATAATGAAGGAGGATAGAATAATTTATACCATGCTTGGGGGATATCAAGACTGTATGACAGTCATCAACTATTTACCCCAGCCACCAATGCGGTGTGAAAAGGAGAGAAAAAGACCCTAAATGGGGAAAAATAGGGGAAAGAGGTATAAATATACATGAACATGCTAACAGGTGATCTCTTGATATGGGTTGGAACTGGGTAGGAGGGATTGGTGAGTAGAAGATCAAGGGATACATTTTTGGTCAGTTTACTACACATACACATATATAAAGTGTCAACAAACATGCCAAGAAATTGATGTTGAATAATCCTCAACTGATATGTGTACACCACATGATAAAATAGATAAAAATTTTACTACATTCATGCATCCCCATTCCTAGAAATTTTCTCAATGAATAATTTACCATAGCACACTGCTGTTGTGCTATAGTTTTTCCATCACCAGAGTGCAGATATTAACTCTTCTCACTTCTGGGAAGTAGAACATGCCACATGATATGTATTGTACCGAAATTCCCCAATAAGGATGATTCAAATTGACTACCTACATCATGGACAATATCATTATGATATGGATATGTTATTTAATAAAGAGTTCAACATTTATAGTCAATTATTTCATTGGGTTACGGTTACTTTACCATGATCATGAAAGGATACAAAGGGAAGTTTAAGTGGAGGTGATGCTCTACACCACAAGATACTTTATATGTAAGGGTGTTTGATTTGTTGTAAAAGGATCTTGGATGGAGCTGTGTAATGATAAATGAAAACATGGTAAGGTTCCTAAGATGAGCTAATAAAATATAAGAGGACAGATATGTAAGGATGGAATTCAAGTCGTTTATACAATGGAGGTTTTTGTGTGACATGGAGATATTTAATACATAAGTAAATTTAAATTAAGGTCTTCCTAATCTTCCCCATTGTGGTATATCTACTATTAAACCATGTTATGATGAAGGAAAGTTCAAACCTGGTCATGTTTCATATATAGAGTGGGAAATGTTTTGCATAATTTTAGGGGTTTTAAAATAATTATTTTATCTCCAATATTTTTGGGAATTCCTTAACCAAGGAGATTACACCAAAAGGTTTATCTTATGCTAATGAATCACTTAGGGAGGAAGTGTTAATGGATTTTGCGTTATTGATATAAAGAATATATGTTATTGTGTAGTATGCTGTATAATAGAAGATCCATGTTACCATATATTTAAATATAGAAATCATAACATTAATATTTTTCATGAATTTTTTGAATTATTTTTACATATTATTGAAAATAAATTGATGGAAGATTTTTCCCAAGGAAAACAAGGAGATGAATAAAATAAAGAACAATTAACAATTTAATTAATCAATTTCTTAGATGTTGGGGAGTGAGAGTGACTTTATCTACAATAGCTACTTCTTATATATATTTTCTTTTTTTTTCTTTTCACTTTTCATTGTATAATCATTTGATTCTTATATATGTTTTTTTAATAATCATGCATGTAGTATCACATTATGTAATAATTTTATTTTATTTTAGGTTTCTATTACATTATTTAATGATTCTTATATTTTTCATGGTTGGAAGAACTTCAACCATGACTAATTAAACACATAGAGCAACATGGTTTTTATTGAATGGGGTGTGAACTTCTTATTTTTATTATTAATCACTTATAAATGCTTCTAATGTATTTTTATTATGTTAAGATTTAATTTTACCTTATTCTCTAATCATCTTTAGTAGGTGATGGTAATTAGTGTATAAAACTCAATGTAATATAGGGTAGTGGAGGATTTAGAGTTGACTAAAATCCACTTCTCACTTAGAGATTAAACTTACAAAACCTATATTGGCTATAGATCACCTAAACCAATGATATTAGTTGATCTATGTAGTTTTAGTTTATATTGATTTGTATAAATAAATACCCACATGGAATATAAATATTTTTTAGTAGATTTAATTCATGATTATAGTTGAATATTCTACTAAAATTAAAACAAACCTTGGAAATGAGTTCATTTATTCTCATCATTTATTCTGTCATTTAACTTTGTAATTTATTAAATCATTAAACTAGTTAATATTAGAAAGTTTAGTTTGTTTCATAATTCAGTGAAATTGTTATGAAGATATAACAATTAGTTTGAATATAATAATTAGGCTTTCTTGTTCCTCATGGGATTTAACCTATATGTTCAATTTACTATGAATTTAGGGATAATGAGTGAAGAGAAAATATAAATTCTAAACATTAGAATATTGTTATATGTAATGAAACTATAAAGTACCATCATAGAGAATTACTTTTTTATGAAATAATGCATTTTATATTCTTAAACTCTTTTAATAATTATAAAAAACTATATATGAGTATCCTTCTTTTAATGTTTGTAAAAAACATAGAATTATTTTGGATTGTGTTTGTCCAAATATATAGGATGAAATTCTCTAAAAATACTCATAGAATCATAGTGAATTGAGGAAATGAAATCTAGAGGAATCTGTAGGATGATTGGTAATTTCTAACCATATGTAATATTATTCAAGAAAATGTTGTAGGAAAGATTGAAAATGCATTAAGCTCCATGTATATATAATATTCAGATGATGATATGTAAGATGCTTATGATGGTATGTAATATAAACTTGGAGTTGAACTAGATGATACATAAGATTCATTTGATGATACATGATATATACTTTATATTTTCATGGAATATATAATATTCAACTTTTCAATACATAATATTAACTTCGAAGAACTATTTTATGCATAAGATACATTTGATAAATATATAAGAATAAATTTTGTAAAATAAATGATTTTTGAGAAGTATGAAGACAAATAATATTAATTTGGTGATTGAAATTGGAAAATAAGAATCAGAATGAAGATTACTATAGTTATGTAAGATTCAATAGTTTGATATTAATGATAAGAAGAGAAAATTAATAGATACTGAGTCATTTAGATAAAACCAAAAATAATTAAATTTATATTTTAAGATGATATTAGAAGAGTTATAAATAGATCAAATAACAGTAATTATCCCAAGATATTAACTCATTTTTCATGGTGGGATTATTTTACAAGATTTTTTCCATTTTAAAACATATATAAATTCAATCATTAAAGAGAGTTATTCAAATGAAAATTGAGACGAGTTATGGAAATATTATTATTATTTATCCTTCTGTTTTCTAAGGATCGGTTGGTAGATAAAATTATATAAAGGAAAAACATAGAAGTATCCCCATATATTAAATAAAAAATAAAAATGAGGAAGAATATGTAGCTCTGGGTCATTTAAAATTCAATAATTGGTTTTTTCTATAAATAACAGAGAAGTGTTATTAGATCTGATCAAATTAGAGGTCTGTTATGATTAACCATTTTGATGAAAATAGGAACTGATTCATACACCAACATTAGTGTAATTATTATTTGTAGATTATAGAAGATAAAATTTATTTTTAATAGGGGAAGTGATTTATTTATTTTAAAGAGATAAGTGAGTTCTCCATTCATTTTGTGAAAGATATTACTTCCGAGGGTTAGTGAGGCTACTAAAATTTTTGAAGACAAGTTGTGAACTTAAGGAATTTTGTAAATTTTCACACTACCAATATATATTCATTAGACATATCCCAGTGAAGGTGAACCAAATAATAATTATTTTGTCTCTATTTACTACATTATCAATTCATATTACTTAAAAATGAGAGAAAATAGTTCCTACTATTTTTTGGAACAAGATCACTAGAAATATTTATAGAAAAGTTTCATTAAAAAATTTAAATAACTTGGTTCGACCACCCCCATTTAAGGTTCTATACTTATTATAGGGTTTTGTTGCAGTTAACGTGCCTTTTGTAGGTGATAAATCTTAAATTATTTCTACTTAGAATTTACTGACACCCAGAGATGATATTTATATGTGAAATGTGAAAATAATTTACTTAATATCAAAATAAATTGTTACCTCATCATATGATCTTCCTTCAATGATGATGCTAATCTAACAAAAACCCTACTCTGATTACCTTCATCATGTTAAGAGGATCAAAGAAAATAATTCCTATAGTTATGATCCATATGTGTTCCTTTGATCTAAATGTGATACTAATTGATATCTAGGTGCTAGCGCAATGAATCAATTATCTTATGTTGTTCATGTTTATCACTTCTAGTTCCTTATAGCTTTATGTAATATCTCTAGCACTTCTCATTATTGAGGGGAAGGTAGGAGGAGGAATGAAGATAGAATTATAGTACGTGCTACGATTCTGAAATCCCAATTAACCCTAAAAAATAAACACAACTATCTATTTTATGGAGCTAGGGTATATGTTATCATATTATTTAATTTCATACCAAAACTTAAATAATATACTAATTCTTGACAAAACCCGTGACAAATAATAAAAATAATATTTTTATTTTATGGCCTATATGAGCTCACCTAATAAAAAATATTATTTACTACCTTGAAAAAAATATATTCATCACCAGATAAGATCTTGGACCACCCCAACTCCGTGACATTTAATGAATACCGAAATAAATATTTAATAAAATGTTTCTTTCATCAATAAATAAAGATAATATTTTATTCCATCAATCCAAATTAAAAAAAGTTATTAATATGGTCTAAAGGCCCAACAATGTCATGGGGGACGAATATAGTGGAGCCCAAGGGAATTCACAAGTAGAAGGGTTGCATACTCAGTTGTTAGGGAACTAATGTTAGAAAAGACAGTAAAAGGATTGTCATGAGAACCTTTTAAATCCATGCTATCCACCACTTTTTTACTTGCACACCATGTTTGCCACTTGTTCACATGTATGATGATCCCCTTACACCTATAGATATGATAGAGGATATACCACGAGATGGTAATCTTAATCTGGAGAGAATTAAGGGGAACAATAGAGTCCAACTCAACCTCTTTAAGGATAATCTTATAAGAAATATGATCTTTAATCCTACTAAGAAAATATTTGGCCTCTATAATTAGAGAATTACCATGAACACAAAAGCAGTTGAACGTGACAATATCTGAGAATTTACTATCACACACCACTACTCCACCCTTCATGAGAACCATATAACAAGAACCATTAATATTGAGATTAATCCCTTAACTAGGTGGTTCCCACTAAACCCATCTCCCTGGAGATGAAATTCTATGCATTTAGGGAAGGGGATTCCTCCCCACCACCAGCATAATCATGGGGGAGGAACAATCATAATTTTTTAGGAGAACTCTAAGGTCTATTACAAGGAATCTAATATGAACCTACATGACCAATCATGAGTTATAAACACCTTCAATCTAAGCCTTATTCCTTGTTCTCTAGATATACCCGCAACCTATGGAAAATAAAATCAACCTCGCTTTCTGCTCAATTGAGCTACTCCATGCACCTTGGATCCCAGCCTATAAACAACCAATACTGAAACTCCCTTAATTTAAATAATTAATGAGATTACTACCACTCTAAACTTCTTATTCACAATCCCCATAGAAAAAACGAATCTCAGTCACCTCCTCCTTAGTGTTCTGACAACACACGCATTTGGAGGTCATCATAATCCCCTTACATTTGACAATGTCATCCATTTGTTCCAAATTTATGAATAAATTTCACACAACAAAATTATATTTCAAATTTTTTTTATTAAACTAAATTAACCTTCTCAAGTCATTTTGAGTAGGTAAATCATAAAATAAATAATGATATAGTTTGGCTGAAAAGTCACCCAATACTACCCTATGAAGACAAGGTGTTCCTAGTCAGATGACAACTTAATGTGATTGCAATTTTCTTTTTTTTTTGTGATCCAAGACCATTCTAATGAATGTATGATAATTTCAAGTTTGGGTATATACAATTTTGGGGTTGGATATTGCTAAAACCCATGTGTGATCTGAACCCAATTTTGATTCTAGAAGCGAATCCCCCTATGGCTGTGAATCCACCAAGCTAGGTTTTGGAGATTGAGTAAATTACTATAAAACATCTTATATAGAGGATAAATATCCTCCTAAGGGTCCTCCAGGTGTACCCCATATTTTAGCATAATGAATTTACCCTAGGGAGATCAACCCTCTAAGATTTCCCTTCGTAGTTTTTCCTGTAACCACTACATGGTGACCATAAATATCATTTAATTTATTCCACCTTCCTTTATTGTCTTATACATATTATCATAATAGGAATAAGGGAACGAAACATCCACCTGATAATCCCAAATGAAAGAGTCATCGTCTTTCCATATATTTACCACAATAGATTTAGGAACCTTGAGAACTACTAGCACCTGCATCAGGATGGAAGACAGGACTAGGTAGATGGGAGTGATTTGGACCCTACGAGATAATAACCAATTCTTCCAATTGTTGATACAAGAGGAAATATTTTAAATCATTCCTTTGAAATGATGAATACACAACCTTCCATTAGAGATCCGAGTTCGAAGATATTTCATTAGGAATTTTCTCCTAATGAATCCATGAAATTTATCAATCCTCTTGCTCTAATAAGCTAACCACTATTTATAGATATAGACACTTATTTTTTGATAATTTATGTGCTGCCTACTCCATTTACAATACTCCTCCAAGATTATGTTGATACCACTAATTGACCTGTTAATACCTTTGTTGAAAAAAATAATATCATCCACAAATAGAAGGTGAGACACACAATTAAAATGTCTTCTGTCATAGAATTTAAGGACCAATCCTCTAGGGATATCCATCATTAAAAGACTACTAAGATACCCACAATCCATGATGAAAACACTTGGTGATAAAGGGTCACCCTATCTTAAGCCATAAACAAATTTGACGAAGGTATATCTTCTGCCATAAATTGAACTGAGAAATTGGGGAATTGATGCACCTAAAGAACAATACATTTTCCCAACTAGAAAATCCCAAACATGACATAGATCTTAGAATGATAATACACTCAAGACTATCATAGAAGTCATATATATAAATTTTGATATATCTATTGGATCCTATGGGTTTTCTCGTAATATATCCTGTCATTTCATGGGCTAGGGAAATGGCAGCCTGAGTCGACCTTCCCCTAATAAATCAATGTTTCTCTTCAGTTACCCAGTCATATAGATATAAAGACATCCTCCCCTTTATACAACTGGAAAAGATATTTTAGTTAAAATTACACATACTGATAGGAATATAATACTTGAGATAAAATGGGTTATTTACCTATGGTATGAGAATTAGTGAGATTTCACATGCCACACTAGGAAGACACCCTAGAAAAATCCTGAATAAAATCCACTATATAAATTTTAACTTGAATCTAGCATGAAACATAAAATAACTTCGGAATCCATATTTCCCCAGTGAACTTTCATGATTGAGAGGTCACACTACTTTCTAAATCTCCACCTCATTTTGATTGGCATCAAATATTGAGTTAGTGGAGTTCGAGACCACCTGAGGAATAGATCAAAATAGATATGATTGGACCCTAGGATAACCCTCCAACATGAACGGATTAGTGCCAATAAAAAGTGAATAATAGTGTTATTTGACCATACCATGTACCACATAAAGATAACTGGTGTACAATCCATCTTTCATGGGGATGTTCAGAGTGCCAGCATGCTTCTTTTCTCTAAGTCTTTCTTGTAATAATTACATGTTTTGGTCACCAACCAATAACCATAACTCTTTATCATTCTCTTGTGAAACATTATCCTACTATAGCATAATGTTGATGAGGAAAAATATTTTATAGATAATATTGGAAAAAATATCATCATACTAATATTCCTCCAAAATGGACCAATCAGATCAATAACCTTATTAACAGTCTCCATCTCCATGAAGTGGAGAGGTTTGTTGCTAACCAAATACTAAAGATGACCCTTCAGACAGATTAGATTATTATGTAAGAAAATACACATAAACCCTTTCATTGGTTTTCATAAAGATAAGTGAACCACTCAATTAAAATTAGGATCCAAGGATCACTGGCTAGAGAAGAAAAATACTCAATTACCTGAATCCTTTGAGTCCAGGTAGAGAATATTGCGGGAGTGATCTAAGTTGTCCTAGACTAGAATAAAGAATTTAGAACTTGGATGAGAAGACATACCCTAAAGGTTGAAAATGTATTAGTAGAGACTACACCATATGAATCTCCCTCACTTTTAGTTTTTTACCATGTATACTTGTCACCATAGAAACCCAAATCTAAGAGGCCATTCTAATACATTAATGTGGAAAAATCCTATCTATCTTTCCATGTATAGACCCCTCACCATTAATCTAAAAGGAATACATGATAGAATTGATGTATCAAACTATAAGCCAATCCAAACCATCAAGATTAAAGCTCATGAGATCACCCTAAGTAATTTCCCTTTCTCATGGTCCACACATAGAATATAATGAAAATAAGAAAACAAGACTCCACAAACTAACCTTAAATATAATGCATTGTTACAATTCATCAATATTATATACAAATAGAAACTTTTTCCAAAAAACTATGATATTATTTTTTATGGGATCCCCATTAATAAAGTCATGTAGACCCTTATTAAGCATGAATAACTTGATCATTGATAAGTTATACTTTGGATCCATAACAATAACAATAAAAGCATTGCTACGATGAATTTAATAATATAAAGAATTAATTTTTACCAATGAAACCATTCCATAAGAATTATATATTATAAAAGAGATAATTGAAAGATATTTTGCCTATATTTTTTCCTTGGTGTTCTGGATCACTTACCATGGGAATGAAGGAATGAATCAACATGTCTTGAACATGATTTAGTAGAAACACCATAGAGAGGATAAGTGGAGGTAATCGAAACACATGAAACTTCATCTTAAACATGATAGTGCATTGTAAATATTCTTGAAAATATGGGAGAGAACCCCAAAGGGACTTGATCCCAAGGAATAGATTCTCAAGAGGGGGAGATATTTTGAAAATTATCATAACCATGGGCTGAAGGTATCCTCAGATGCATAGGTCGAGCTATATTTCATCCATCTAGGAGAGAAACTGTGACGATGGTCAATAAGGCACCAAATTCAAACAAGAATCCTTCTAAAAATCATGGAGAGAGAGAACCTTCAATTCCATCAATGAAATCAAAGGATTTTTAAGTGATAAAGAGGCTTGATAAATAGAAGCATAACCATCTCTTTTCACAGGAGATAAAGCATTCCTGGTTAGAATAATAGGGAATCTTCCTAGAGATGGGTCCATAACACTACTCAGGCCCTACAATTCATATTTTCCAAGAAATCTATTACATATACTTCTTATAGGATGAAGATGAGTGTACAAGGATATGAAAAAAGGGAAGAAATGAGTAGAAGAATATAATTATAGATATTTCCACCAAGATACTAAATCATTAACCCAAAGAAGAATATGCTTTGAAGGGGGATGAGAAATGTCAATCTCCATAAAAATATGGGTCAAAGAAGAATCCAAAAAATGAAGAGTGTGTTCATACGGACAAAAAAGTATCCCAATGAATATCCTATTCCTCATATGAAAGAGATGTTGTGAAAGGGTAGAGGGAGGCTAAGTAAATAAACCCAAACCACTATACAGGGAGAATCGAATCCCTGATGAACCTACATCAATAAAAAAGATGGAAATGATAGAGAACAACAGAATTGGTGCTCCTAGATCAGGCCTTGATGAAATACTCCTTGGAATTTAGGATAACATATAAGTATTTTATATTTAATTTTGAGACCCTCACAAGATCTTTTAAACTCCTGGAAGCTACAAAGTTCTAAAAGAGAGGAAGGGATGGTCTATCTGTACCAAAACATTCCACCATAATCCACCTAAAAAGATTCACTTCCTCATTCGACAACAACATATGAACACTCACTATGTAATATAATCACTTTGCCACAATATCTCATTAAGTGGGTTTCACATGCATTTTATCAACATATATGCTCAATATGTCTTTTTATGACTATCTGAAATAAACTTATCATTACACCATAATAATGAAATTGAATGTAATGGATCCATTCTAATAAAAAAGCCAAGATATAAACTTCTACAAATATGGAAGGAATAAATCCTTCCTCAACTTATTAATTAATTATATGTATTTTATGATGTACCCTACATCATAAAAACACATGGAGTCATATTTTTTTAGTAAATCTAAGTGTTCGAGTCATGACATGAATTAATGATAATAATAATTTCTATGTACCATTACACACTCTTTCAAATAAGAATATTTGATGACACTGAAACATGAAAAACTCCAATAGTGGGGTTGTTATTATAATCTCCCATCTAGGAGATTAAAAAGTGTGAAATTCGTGAGTTGATACATCATATACATACATTTAGTCACACATAACAGTCTATATACTATGTGACTCATCATATAATTTTTTCCAACCATATAACTATATATAATAATATTTCTATAGTATTTAAAGGTCCTCGTTATAGAGGGGAACTACTATGACAATATCAATGTGATAGACACCCTAAGGATTTATTACCTTAAATTCACAAAAATTAATTAACAGTATATAATAATATGTTTTATTGTTATTAAACTCTTTAAACATACATTTAATCAAAATAAAAAGAGTTGTTTTAAGAACACCAACTACAATAGTCATCTAGGACTAACAAGTGGTATAAGTGTAGTAGGATCAATCTATTAGATTATTATATATTTTAATATACGGAAGTGGTTATAAATAAATACGATATTCTAATAGTTTATGGGAAAAAATTCAATTATATAGAACATGATGGAAAACTACTTTTTATCTTTGGGAACATATGCCTTTATGAAAATCATGTATTGAATTTCTGTCAATATAGAGTGTAGATCTTTATCAGAAAGTGATCACAAATAATTGGATGAAAAAAGGTATTAATGTTTTATGTGGACCGTTTAACAATCTAATATATATAAATTTTATTTTCTTTAAATTCTCACCCACAACATGGGAGAAATTTTTAAACATCTATGATGGTGACTCAAAGTCATGTGATGGGAAATTGAAAGTTCTCTTGAACATGTATGTGGAATTGAGGATTCAAACTAATTAATAATTTGATTCATTAATTAATTTAGTAAATTTTATATTAGTTTAAATTTATTTAATTTTATAAACTATTTATGATATCAAAATTCTGAAAAGAATTTTTAACAACTGTGATTCAATTATAACAAAAGTTTCTTTTAAGAAAACCAATAACACAATTCACAATACTTTATTCAAGAATATGATTAAAACAAAAATTCTATTATTTATAAATTATAGTTGAGGGAATGAATATCATTTTTCAAATCCTCATTTCAATATTATATTTTGGTGATTTTTGGTGATTTTTCTAAAAAAAATTATTTTTATGTGAACAGTGAAAACTATAGATTTTTATAAAATGTTTTTTCGTAAATCAACTAATTTAAAATTCCAAATAATTTTTTTTTAATTTTATAATAAATTAACATAATAATAATCTAATTATAAATACTCTAATTAATTAATTATTAATCAAAATTATACTTGATTTTGTCATAAGATCATTTTTGGGTTTAAAATTTTATTTGTCTAAAAACCATTTTTCATCAAATTTGGCGAGTTTTTTTTAATTAAAATCTTCCAACAAGAGAAAATGAATATGATAAAATTTTATTAATAATTTTTATAATCACATGAATTTTTTTTATTGTTTATAATTTAATTTTTATTCATTAAGAATACTAACCATTGTAATGATTTTATACAATGGTAAATATTAAAATGGATTTACGGGGGGGGGGACTAAAATTATTATGTTTAAAATTACACAAAAACAAGTCTAAATACTATAGTATATGTATATTTAGATAATATATATGGCTCCATTTGAAAATATTCTAATTTTGAGCCACATTTCATGAGTAGGATATTAATATATTTTGATCATTTCAAATATTCCAAGTGTGTCCTATCCATCCCTTACAAAAGAAAACCACTTTTCCTCTCTTAATTACTCTTCACAAGACATAATTATTATCCAATATATAAAAAAATAACTTATTAACATCCCTAAAACAATTCTATAGGTCCTATTTTGATCCGAATACCAACCTTAGAATGCTTAATGTGTAAGACAAATGAGGTAGTCTAAAGAAGAGGAATAACTCCAAACTGAGTGTTTTCATTTTATTTATTATTATAGAAGATTAAATTGGATTACATCAATAATGATATAATAAAATCCGAATTTACCATATATTAATATGTTATTACTTTTATAGGTAAAACTTTATTTATATCTTTCTCCATCAAATGGGAAAGAAAAGCATAATTCCTTTATATGTGCAGACTTCCGCCTTGTGAAGCGTTGTATTTCATTTTTCACTACAACCATTCATGGAAGTTTATTATGATGGATAAAATGTTTATATATTATATTTATGAAATAATTATTATTATTTAAATATAATATATCATTTATCTTCTGAACATTGTGATCATTAAAAAATGACGATGTCTCTCATGTGTATGTGTGGATTACCACCTCAACGAAGCAATTTGATTAATTTTTCATGTTCCACCTTTCAAAAATTATTCTAAATATATACTTATTTAATACATATGATATATATATATAATTAATAATAATATTCATATGATTTAACAATGATTAAGATTCAATGATTGAAATTATCAAACCAAAGTAATATGAAAAACAAAACAATTGACAATTGAAAATGACGATTTTAAGAGGGAATTATTAATAAAAAAGTGATAAAATGCTATAATTGGATCATATATAATGTTATAGTTATTTATATTGTTCTATTATATAATTATAATAAATTTATATTTATTATATAGAAGATTAAAATCACATATGAATCATGTCAGACATGAGGTAAGGGTTTTTAAAAAAATCTCATCCTTATTCAGAATTATTTATGCTTATGTTTATATGGGGTAATTATATGATCCTTCTATATTTAACCCCATAAATGTTCTTATCCTACAGTAATTTCTAAAAATTTTTTGTTTTTATTTCCTTTCTCTATCTCTATGTACTCAAAAGTATTAAAGAATGTTTTAATGGAAAGTCACTTTTGTTTTTCTATTTTGTTGGGAATGTTTTTCTTCCATGACCATATTTTCAATAAAATGTTTTCAAGAATATTTTAAATATTATAAAATTAGTGATTAGATTCATTTTTTCTATTTTTTAATTTCTATAAAAATACTTAAAAATAATATTCTTATCATTTTCCAAATGAGGCACGTTTACCAATGTTGTGAATATAATTCGTATTTTAATGTCCATTACATGAACAAATTTTCATTCCACCCTGAATAATATTTTTTTGAATCCCCTTCCAATTTTCCATGGATACTTTTATATAATATTTTTCCATGAAATTTTAAAAATTTATGATTTTAAATAATTGACTTCAATATGAAAGGAAATTCTCCTAAAGAAATGTTCTGGCGATCTTTTACAAGTAATTCAATGTTTCTCAACATCATTTGATGAATATTATTCTTTATTGAGATTATAATATTATGATACAATCTATTATATCTCTCTAGATGGAATACGATCATTTTTACTAGGGAATTTATTTAATTTCTTTGTGATATGTCTTCGAGTATGGATAGTTATTATTTATTATTGAATGTTTAACAAGTTGTATTGTTTATTAATATGGTGAATGCATTGGAATTATCAAGTAACGAGTGAGTTTTGGAATTATATAGCTCATTGATGAATCTACAGGTCTTATAATATTTTTTTAATATTTGGATTATTCCTTCACCATTTATGTATGATTTCTTTTAATGCATACTCAATTTTAAGTTTATAATGTTCAATATTATCCACTCCATCATTTGGAAATTAGTTATTGATACCCATGTGATTATTGGAATATAAATTTTATCAATGGATAAGTTTCAAGCTCATGTGATTATTTATATGACATTATTTGATCATAATTTATTCATAACATACTATTCATTATTTATTTATTATATGATTGATTGAATTCTATGCATTTCCTTACTAAGAACCTGATCTCTCCCTTTTAGTCTGTTTCATTTCCCAAGAATAACAAGAAGTGTAATATAATTGATAGTAAATAATATTCTAGATGAAATAACAATGTTCTCAAGGAAAATAATATGTTGTATCTTATGTTTTCAAATGTAATGTGAGATTCAAGAATATATGTAGTTTGATAAGACTATTAAATTATTCAACCCTTCAGGATGAAATCACTTGTATCTAGTGAAATCATAATAAATAAACCTTCATATCTAGGATACTAGGTTTTGGGTTGATTTGTTTTAAGAATATATTCACTATAATTAATTATTAAGGTATTAGTTCTCAAGGATAACATATAAAGAAACATACATTGGATAATCTTCATAACACTATCATTGCATATGAAATGAGGAGCTATGATAATGCTTATTTGAAAAAAAAATCGCATGAAGTAGAATTTAAGGTCTTTGAGGAACTCTATATGGAGGATTAAAAAGAAGATAAGACAGGTGATGAAGTCATGTTTTTCCTCTCCACTTATCTAAAAAGGGGAAAAGTAAAATTATAATGAAAACTTTTAATCACTTGATTTAAGTGTTGAAAGACTGAAAATATCAGTAAACAATTCCTTAAGAATTTCTGAGATGAATATGAATATGAATCACTCATAAAGAAGTCATCAAAATATGTAAAGGATAAGAGGACTTAAGAGTATAAATTCTTTAGCATGGGAAATTTTGTTTTTAAAAAGGATTACATCTCATTATAAAAAAATTAAAATGAAATAGAGGATTGCAATTTCCTCCAAAATATTTGAATATGGGGAAGTTTAGGGAAGAGTGGACCTAAAAATAGAGAATGAAGCTTCACATGAGGAAATATATCTTTTGAGGGATATGAAAAGGAAGTAAAATATTTTTTTCATGATTTAAAAATTAATATTCCATATAAATAAGAGAATAAATATATGTTTAAGGTAGAGCTTGAACAACTAAAATATGTAATTATATCAAACATAAAGAAAGAGGACAAGTTGAAAATCAAAATTAAGGAGTTGGTCCAAATAATCTATAGATTGAATATTAAAAGGAAATATAGAGTCAAATGAATTGAAATGCACACACTTGATAACATTTTTATAGATATATTTTATGGTGTGAAAGTTATTGACACAAATCCATGTACTACTTACCATATATTTAAAGGAATATTAAAAAGAAGTATCAATCTGTAAGAAGATTGTTGCTATAAGAATAATCCAATGGGGTCAAAATCATCTTTTTTTCATCCATATAAGATGAATATGATCTAATTAAAATGAAAAAAGAATAAGTATATTAAAAAAAGGTGAAGGTGTGGATGTGGATGAAAAAAATAAAATCTTTGAAGGTGAACATTGAATGAATTTCTTTGATGATAATGGATTAGGCTAGATAATGAGTCTTTAATAGCAATTAAACATCCTATGGGACATTTAAAAATGAAATTATCAAAATATTCATGTTTGGAAAAGTAGGTTTTATAGTATTTGGCTATAATGAAGTCTTAAAGATCATTATATCAGTGAAATCCAGAATTGGGGGAAAATATATGAGACACATAAATATAATTGTTTTTCAATGAATTTGGCCCAAATTTATTTTTGTTATCCACTATTATGACTCAACACATGACATAATTTTTACCTAGAATTATTTTATAGTTAAAAAAAGTGACAATGTTTTGTGATGCAAGTAAAACACATAAAAAAGGAAATATCTAATTTATTAGTTGATAAAAATACATTTGTTTTTTATGCAAGGAATATGAAAAAAATTTATACCACAAATTTCCTTTACGCATAGTCAATAGTCATTGGAATACTTAGTGAATAAGGAAGGAGATATTGATATCCATTGAATTTTACTTTAACATATCCACACATATTATACTTTTTTAAAATGGAAAAATTGTTCAAAATATTTATAAGGTGAAGGATAAGAATTCAATGCATTTTCTTGAGTTTTCTAACAATATGTGTGTCTTTTTTTATGTTTTATTCATTTATTATTATAGAAAATTGGAATTGTTGATTCTTATTACCCACAAGTATGAAATATTTAAATGCATTACTCATTATTGAAGAATACTGGAGAAGTTTCATGAATAGAAAATTTTGAAATTTTATATTGATAACCATATCGAGTTTAAAAATTTCCATGTGGAATATTATCTTTGAAAACCTAGGATAAGGAAAAAAAATTTAGGGTTAAAGATTCCTCAACATAATGGAGGGGTTGAGAGGAGAGACTAGATCCCAAATATGATGGCTGAAAAAATGATCATTGAGAAAGTCATACCATATTGGTATTAGAAGGAATAACTATTGAAATCATTCTACATTACTAATAATGTTTTTTAGTTTCAAAAATAATATGATACTTATTACAGGATATGGTATGGGAAGAAGCTGACATTGTCATACTCTCATGTTTTTAGAAGGATGTGATTTATTTATACTAAGGATAAATATCAGAATTTTTAATCTTATAGAGATGACGGTTTATTTCATGGATACTCATAAAAAATTATGACATACAATTTTTTTTAATAAAATAATTTGGAAATTCATTGAAATCCAAGACTGTAATGTTGTTGACGGTGAGTAGAATTCTCAAACTGGGGAGTTGTATTCCTAACCCAATGAACAACATTTATAGGAAAGTAATAAAAATATTATTATTTTAGGGGGATTTAAATTATTTTAGGATGATTCTAAAGTTAAAATTGATGATTAGGTCAAGGGAGACAAAACAAATACTGTAAATAATAAAAAAAATATTGTTATTGATGAAGAAAACATTATTTTTGAAAAGAAATCACTAGTGAAATGAAAGATAATGGATAATCAATAAAAAAAATCCTAAATTATCACATGAATAACAAAATTTATTTGAAGAGGCTTCAAATGATGAGAATAGGATCAAGGATATTCATCAAAATATTAACCAAATAGTTAAAAATAAAATGTGGGAAATTGTATAAAGGATAGGAAATAGAAATATAATCAAGACCAAATGGATTTTACATAATAAAAATTATATGTAAGTAAAAATTATTTGAAATAAATATTTTATAAAAGAGATATTTTTAGATTGAGGGAATATTTGATCCTGTAGTTATACCAGAAATTTTTTAGTTATTGTTGTCCTTGTAACTATAAAAGAAGTTCACTATTTTCTGGATGGATGTAAAGACATCATTAATTAATTAATTACTTTAAGAAGAGGTATACATTTTCATAAATATTAGACAAATGTTTTCTGATTGAATAAAAAATTATGTGTGATGAAACAAGATCCAATATCATGGTATTTAGATATGGTCAATATATGAAAAATATTTTTTTAGTGTGGAGGATTTGATTATAATCTCTATATATAAATAGAAAATGATTAAATGATGATAGTTCTTAATTATATTAATGAAATAATTTTTTGAGTATCTAATAATGAACAATGAAAGATATTTGAAATTTTTTTGAGGTGAAAGTTTTTAATGTAAATTATTAGATAATTGATTCTTTTCCTTGGGATACCGGTGCTGTAAGGAAGGATTAGCACATTTATTTTCCAATAAATACATGCTAAGGAAGTGATGAAATTAATTTTGAATGAATGATTAAAAGGAAACTATGTAACAAATTTATATATGAATTATATTATCAAAGGATGATGATCAAAAAGAGTTAAACATTATGAAATATAGGGATAAAATTAGGTTCCATCTATAATTAATTGAAAAAAGTACTGACATTGTATTTCCTACAAGTTAAGTTTCAGGGTACAAAATATGTCCTAATGAAATCCACTTTAAAGACATGAAAATAATATTTATGTATCCCAAATTCATAGTGAGTTTTAGGATTTATTATCAGGAAACATCACAATATAAGTTATTAGGAGATACAGATTCATATTGGGCTAATTTAGTGGATGATAGAAAGTACACGTTGGTAATTAATTCTTTGTTTAGAAACATATGTGTTTCTAGGATATGGGAAAATAAATATTGCATCTCATCAATATTTTTTAATGTTTAATACATATAAACATCTAAATAATACACACAACTCTTATGGATGAATCAATAAATTGAGAATATTAGAGTTTAGGTAAACTCTCATATTATTATGAAGTGTGATAAATTGAGTAACTTTAGTATTAGGATAAATCCTATCCATTACAATAGAAAAATAAAATTGAGATTTATTATCACTTAGAATAGGATAAGTTTTATAATTTATTGGTAAATTCCAAGTACATGTTTAAAAAAATTAGGTTTAAGATATCACACATAAAGTGCTACCCAATGCATTGTTTTAAAGGCCCCAGTTAGCTCTTGGAATCCAATGACCTCCATGAACTTAAATGGTTTAGAAAAGTATCCCATACCACCCAAGGAATGTTTTCTCACCTGATTTAACTAGTTTTAGATAATATCTCTCTTTTTTAACCATCAAGGAAGTGATCATTGTGTATTTTGACAGGTGGGATACGTAACATTCTATTATTCAAGGGGGAGATGTGTTATAGTGTTAAATTCTCATAATGATAAAGGGGATAAGTTTTTTATGTATCAGGGGAGTCCATGTAAGTGTGTATTTAGAGGGATATGATAATCTATTTTAAATTACACGAATCATTGATACCTCTTTGTATGAATCCCTATATCATATGTTATGGAATATAAAAAATATTGATTTTCATTGAACCATATGATACAATATTTCATATTTTACAGTATGATATATTATATCATAAGTCATGAAATATATAAATTTTAATATCTTATATGATGAAATGGATTACAATATCCATTTTTTAATATAAAATCCATACAATAGTATATGATATCCAATTTGAAAACCATACAATTTCAAATGTTTCTTATTTTTCCACATGATTTCATGAATTTATAAGCTTGGTAAATATATAATACCACTAATAAGGTAATATATATTAAAGAACAATTTTTTTATAAGTATTGGATGACATTAGAAAAATAAATTTCGAAAGAAAATTAGGCTATGAAAACTAAAATCTTATATTAAAAAAATCAAGAACACATACCTAACATCATTGATCCCCTGATACTTCATTCATTCATAATCATGATGAATATCCCTTATAAGTAACCATTACATTATATTTTATGTGGTATATATGATGGGTTTTGATGGATCATATATTGATCAAAGTATCAGGGGAACCCCTTAAAATTCACGATCTATCATCAATAAATTCACATGTAAAATAAAGAACATAAAAACAATGGTGAACCACTATCACAATTAATTAAAAATATATTTCACATAACTAACTTTTCATTATGGATATCACTAAGTTAAAACAATTAGAATATTTCCTATATTGGTATAGAATAGACCAAAGGTTTTCTAACACCTTCTCAATTAAAATGAATAGTGAACAAGGAGGAAGAAAGTTCTTCAACAATTGTGTAGTATTATCGTATATCTCTAATTGGGAGATAAAATCCATTTATATAGGAACACTTTATTAAATTAAGGGTGTCAAGTTTTATCTTCCATCACATTGCAGTCATTATGTAATCTCCATAAGACACACCCATTGGAACCTTATAATTGTTTTAATGTTTAAAAAAATTATGTGTGTCCATAAATGAATAAAAACATTGATTCATAACTGAAGGTCCACCATGTGGTAAATATGGTAGAATCTATTCACTCAATACCCTAATCCTATCCTATGTTATGATAGAGGTGTCACATTATTGTAAGTTTATTTCCTAGACCCATCTTGATTATGTACATTGATTAACATTACATGTGCATTGTTGAATATGTAAATGTTTTTTATTACTATAATTACAAAATTTCATATACTTGTAACATATTTAAGGTAATTTACTTAGATTAAATTTCTTATAAAAAGGTCATAATCGTTCCAAAATATCTTGAGAATCGCAAGATACAAATACAGTAATCATTGATATTTGTCCAATGATCTAGATACATCATACTGGAAGGATGCATATGATTTTGGACTATAAAGTGTTTGGGGATTATAGGAATTGATAATTCTTCTCATGATGTTTTAACTTGGTGATTTCGATTATTTTGGATCTTGATGACTAAAATTACAATAGAAACATCAAATATTTTTGGTTTCATAGGTAGTTCCTATCTGCAAGAACATGTATTGGTCTCTTGACTTGAGATCATTATCAGTGTACTATTTTATTTTATACTCTCATACTAAAAAATACATGACATTTAAGTTGTGGTGAGGTATCTTGTATTGGGTGTTTCATTTGTGGTATGAAATTAATTTAATGGTTAAGAAAATAGTTTTTTCTTTTGAAAGTAATAGATATCTCTATCCTAGTTGACCATTATGTAAGTACCTTTATTAAATCCATATCCATGGTAAAAGAAGGTAAGACCATCTAGTAAGGTCATAAAATTATATATCTAGAAAGGATGATAACATAAAGTGTTCATCTTGATTTATGAGATACACTGAGACAAATACATAATATTAAACATTTTGTGATTGTATGAGGGTTTCAGTTATATGAATTAACATTAACTCTTTAAGGTCCATGATGTGTTGTTGGATACTATTATTGGTACGTGGGTATAAATAAACTCTATAAAGATAAGTTATTAGAGGATCATAATTTAAGCATAATTCTAACCTATTATAGTTAATAATATTTTAATGACATGGTTGGCCCACCACATGTCTGGAGAGATGTACAAGCTTGAAAAACCAACAACAAAAAAATAAATTCATTATTATTTGAATTTAGAATAACATGAATAGAATTTATTTACTCACTATATTCATTTTTATCTAATTTTAGGTATAATATATTATAAATGAGTATTATTTTTATATTCAAGGTTTGTTTAATATTTATAAGAAAACGTTTTCAAGTTAAAGACCCATATTTTATCAAGTGACATATTTTATATGTTTCTAGTATGTGATGGACTACTTATTAAATTTTTAACATTATTAAACTGTTATAAGTAGTGTTATTGGGAAAATATAAAGGTTTAAACATATTCATGGACCAATGTGAAATTTTCATAAGTTTATCCAAGCAATATAGGTTGTGAGAAGCCCAAATTCAATTAACTATTCAACCAATAAAATTTGGTAGATTCTCCCTCATCACTAGTGCATCCATTAGTGATAATGAGTTCTTTTGGGAACCTTGATCCAAATTATTCTTCATAGATTAGAGAAGTGAAGTAGTGAAAAACATCGAGACGTTGTGAGGTTTCATTGATTATCAATGTTAGCACCTCAAAATCAGCAATATATGCACCAATAGACATTCAGATCTTATGTGGATGATCCAGATAGATATGACATTGGTTCTTTCAGGAAGTGAACAGAAAAATGAAAAAAACACTTCAATTTCATCAAATGAAATGAGGTAATAGTTTGATATTTTTCTATGGTTATGTTTTATCACATGATATTCATAAGTTATTTAGCATATTGAGCATCTCCAAATACGACATCATGATGTTAAACCATAGATAAAATTAAAAACATCCCCTATTTTTAACTTTTTTTATGTTCTCGATACCAAAAATGTAGTATCATAGATATAGATTTATTTTTTAAGACAATGTAAAATTATTTTTTCTTAAATTTGAGTATAAGGAATCAATATGGTCCAAAAACTATAAATGGAACTTCGATCCAAGATCATATTTCTTATTTATGTGAATCTGAAGATAGGAAATCATATTTATGGGACTAAAAATAAAACAAATTATACATATAGGTCATTGTGGGAGTATTTATTGCATTATAGTGGCCAAATTCTATATTTTCACCAAATGTTTAGCTGACGATGAATAGTTTGACTAACTAGCTAATATAGTGTCCTGACAGAAGAGACATTGAAATAGTGCCCTAAGTTAGTTTCCAATAGACCTCAAGCACAACTCCTTATATGATAGAGGCTAACAACTAGAAGTGATGGTCTAATGGAGATTTAGTGGGGAGAATATACCCTCTGTATTAGTAATAAATACAACAAAAGAATAATTAAATGAATAAGAGTGGAATATACAATACTAACTAATAATCAATAATAAAATAATCCATAACCATTCATGAACATTCCAGAATGACACAACATGTGATATATGAAATAAAAGGATAATAAAAATAAAAATAAAGGCCTCAAAGGATATCACCAAGAGAATCTAGAGCACCATCTCAATCCTTTTTTATTAAGCTCTCATGTACAAGTATAAACCATGGTCTTAAAAATAAAACCTGATGATATTTGTTTGGGTACCAAATGATAACCTGAACATGGTATGAGATATACTTAGTAGTCCACAAATAATGGTGTCTAAAGAAATAAAATCCATGTATATAAAATAAATAAGTTTGTAGGTATATAAAAATTAATGAATTGAAATAAATGTAAATGTAATCAAGTCAGCTTAGGTTTCTCAAGGACAGATGGCCGACCTCACCTACTTCAATCTAAGCTGAAATACCTCCAATGAATTCCCCATGTGTTTATATATATATATATATATCCACTTTATATGTAGTAATATATTTATTCATATATAAATATATATATTTGTATATATATGAACATTATATGTATGAACATATATAACAATATATATAGAAACATATTTATAGAAAGGACTCAAGGCACAACTCATACATCTATGCAAAGTCATAAATATTTCACAGGGTAGTAAGGGATTCCATTCCTATGTATCATAATTTTAAGGGTCTCCATGCCCAAGTTTCATAAAATAAGGGAAATCATGCCAATGGATTCCATGATCATGTATCGTTATCATAAGGGACACCATGCCTAGGGATGCCATGCTCGAGTATCATAATGTAAGTGACACCATGAAAATGGATTCCATGCTTGAGTATCATAATCATAAGGGGTGATGTGCCTAGGGATTCTATCCCTGAGTATCATAAACATAAGGTACCCATTTATAGGGATCTTAAGGGTCTCCATTTCCATGATAAATAATCATTTCTAATTTAATGATGCAATTATTCCTTAGGGAATAACCATTACATAATATAATTCACTTTATTAAAACTTTAATCTCAATATGTAAAAAGGGAATATAACGTTACTTAATGTTATAAAATTTCGTATGAATAATTCATTTTTTGTTCAATAATCGCATTTATCATAATTAACAAGGGGCCAAGTGTGTATTGACAAAACAATTTCCATTTTATAGGCTCATCTTGTCATTTCTTCAAAATAATTAAACAAATTCCCCTTATAATGGTGTTGGGTTACACAAGAGACATGGTCATCATAGACATTTTATTATTTTAGTCTTACTTTTCATTCCCACCCCTTCAATATCAATGGAATACCAGATAATTTAACATGCTCCTAGTATTAATATATATCTAAGATCTATTAAACCAATTTATTTTAACATCATTAGAAAGTTATTAATTAAATGATGATCCAAACACACTTAGTGGTGTTTTGGATAATTATTCAAATTCTTCATCAAGGGAATATGAGTGATATACCCATAGGAAATTTCAAATTTAGTTCTTAATCTATAAAAATTATATTGGCCTATTAATTTATCTATATATTATGATAGGAAGTTAAATTCAAGGGTTAATAAACTTAGGATCCACACTAAGAAAAAACGACACACAACACACTAACACTATTATATAAACAATACAAATTTCATGCAAAATCATATAGAAAATATAAATCCTTCTTAGGAAAGTCTACCCATACAATATTAATCCTTGATTCAAGAAAAAAAATAGAATTCAGAATATTAGACAAATTCCTTGAAAATTATAGTGACCCCTCTTCTTCTTAAATCACTATCACACCATTTTAAAGAAATAATATTAAATCATTACACAATGACGATCCAAAGGTTTAGTGTTTTTTGAAAATTTGGACCGTACGTAACATTTTGAAAATAAAATATAAACATTTATTTAATTCCTTCTTCTCTAGATTCTTATTGGACTTTGAAAATCCTTAGTACAAGTAGTCACCAGAGGATATCATTAAGAAAGGATGGGGTGATCATAAAAAATATAACATGGGGTGATCATAAAAATAAAATCATCATCATTACACAAGAATAGGATTATAATCATGAGAGGAATCATTAATAAGAGGCACAGAATGTAACAATGCATAAAATGAAACATCATGTATTAGAGGTCAACTACCACACATAGTTGTGAACAAATCTAGCATCATGTTCATGTGTATTTTACTTTTATCATGAGATACATCACATTAACCAATTAATTGGAGCACTACAGAATTCTGGGCTCACACGTAATATCTTAACATTTACATTGCGCTATAAACTTTTGGGCGCACCCGTCCCGACATAACATTTACATTATCATGCATGCCACATAGAACATATATCAATATTAGACATAAAATACCCCATGGATATGAATGAGTTTCATTTCATAAATCATACATGCATAAATATTGGGTTCCCAATTTAAATAGGTAATAACATAATTGGTATATAAATCATCAACCTTGAGTGAAGAAGAAACAATCTACAGATGTAAAAGGTTTTTTTGAAAGAGGAGTTATTTTTGAAAATATTTTATTTTTCATAAACTCAAGTAGAAAACATGTATATCCTAGAAAAGGTAATATTGAGATTAATAAATTATATTTAAGGAATATCCATATTGAAAATTGGGTGAAATAGGGGAAACCCAAAGAAAGAGAGTTGGGTTTAAGAATTCACCTTAACTTGTTCCCGGAAGATTCCTGGATGTCAATATCATGTATGCTCACATTAGATTAATTAATTACAAATAAAAAACCTTTAATACAATTATTTTATTCATTATAGTTTTATTAAGTTCATTTATGGGTCTTTCAATGTGTTATAGAGTTTGAATTCATCGTTCGAGAGAATTTGTTTTCTTAATTTTCATGATCGGTTCCCTTGTATTCATGAATGGAAGTTCGTGTAAAATTAGGATAAATATCCAGAATTGTTATTATATATAATTAATGATCTCCTAGAAGATGAAATTATATTACAAATAATTTTTTATATGGTAATAGGATGAATCAAAAGATAAAAGTTAATGATGATCGTTTTAAGTTAATTTTGGTTGTTTTTCGATCACAACGAACTCATTTTGTTTTATCATTTTATATTATGTGTATAAGTTATTTTCATAAAAAAATGGTTTATAAAATAAAATTTAAAATATTTTTTAACCATTATAATTTCTTTATTAACATAATTTTAGGAATTAAATTAAAATGAAAGTGCATCGCCCATGATGTCGGTAAATTGAGACATCACATACAACAATTTCACTTTTAGAATTAAAGAAGGAGAGGGGGGAGCTTAATTTATAATATTCCATTAACATGATATAATTAAAGTATATAAACGTTAATAGATTTATCATTCCAATTAGATAAGATAATGTGGGAAGAAGAGAATAATAGAAATGTAATTGAAAAGATATTGAAATGAAAAAGGAAGAGAATTTTACCTCTTAGATTAATCCAGCTTGAGTACCTCCTTAGGGAAAAGGTTTTAGTCTTTTGATGAGACCAGAAGCTCCTAGATGTGGGGAATGGTCCAGGGAAGAGTATTTAGCATAATATTTTCAAATATAAAGTCTTTAGAGGTGTGAAGAAAATAGGTGGTGAGGGGAGCTATTTATAGTGGAGGAGAAGGGTGTTTCTCATTACTTTATTCATTACATTATTAATTTGACTCAGAACTATAAATAGTTTGGGTATAAATAAAAAAATATTAAAATAATGAAGATAAGTTCTAGATTATTGTTCATACATTAGTGACTAATCAATGAATAGTTTATTTAACTTGTAATGTATATATGTCATAAATTACCGTATTTTACTATTCACCAAAAATTCCAGTATTTTAGAAAAATTCCAAAAAATCAACCTAACTATTTTTCAATGTGTATAATTAAAAAATGAACTCCATTTTATGAATATAATTTTCTAACCATGTGTGATTTAAATTTTAATTAAAATCATTAGTCACATGAAAAGTACAAAATTTAAATTTATATCTAATTTTATAACACATTGAAAAATTAATTAAGGCCACATAAAATTATCTTAAAATCAAGATGTAAAAATATTAATTTATGAATACATTTTAATAAAATATCTTTTTTTATTATATTGATTATAAATTTATAATTAAATAATTATGAAATTCAACAATACTAACAGTTAATTAATAAATTTGGAAACATTTATTTGTCCAGTTTACCATTCAAGAGGTTCATATTACTATTCTCAAGGTCAAGTTACTATTTCATCGGTATTGGTTCCTTAAATTCTAAAAATACTTCTTATTTAATTAATTATTCATTTAAAATGTTTTTATTAGGATCTATAAGTGATTTAATTTGATTTATACTATATGGAATTACTATAAGGGATAAATTCTATTGATTAATGTTTGAGTCATTACATTCTTCCCCCCTTTTGAAATATCACCCTCAAAAATTTCATTTTACATAAACAGGTGAGTTTAATTCTCCTTCATAGCCTCCTCCAGTTCCCAAGATGCTTCTTTATATTTATGGTTCCTCCTCAATACTTTAACAATGTGGGTTGTCTTGTTGAATATAACCATATCTCCCTGGTCAAGAATATTTACTAGATTATCCCCATATGAGATATCATTATTCACTTGCACCACCTCTGAGTTTATTACATGTGAGTGATCTAGTATGTATTTCCTCAGGAGTGATATGTGGAACACATCATGAACCTGAACAGTATTAAGTATAAGTTAAAGATTATAGGCTATAGATCTTATGCAATCATGGATCTAAAAGGGGCCAATGTACCTTGGGTTTATCTTCCCTTTCTTTCCAAATCTCATGACTCTCTTCCATGGTTATATTTGAATGAAGACTTTATATCAAAGGTCGAGCTCCAAGCCCCTTCGACGGTTTCCAGTATAGCTCTTTTGTCGACTCAGAGAATCTTTGATCTTTTGTTAGATGGCTTGAACCTTCTCTGTCATCTATTTCATAAGAATATATCCATGTAGATTTCTTTCACCAACTTCACCCCAATAGGTTGGAGTTCTATATCACTTTCCATATAGAGATTTATATGGATCCATATAAATAATCAAGTGGAAGCTATTATTGTATGTGAACTCTACCAATGGGAGATTCTAATCCTATCCACCTTTGAATTATAATGAGAATACTTGTAACATATTTTTAAGCATTTGAATAGTATTTTCAAATTGGCAATCAGTTTGGGGGTGATAGGTCGTGCTGAGATTTAATTCATTACTCAAATAATGTTGAAGACTCCTCAAGAATTTAGATGTGAACCTAGGTTAAATATCAGATATAATCAAGTGTGTAACCCCATGTAGTCTCACCAAGTCCTTCACATATATCATTGCAAGTATCTCAAGCGAGATATCTTCCCAAATAGTGATTTAGTGGTCAGTCTTTATGTGTCGGTCCACCACAACCCATATCACATTATTTCCTTTTGATGTCTTCGGGAGACTTATTAAAAAGTCTATAGTGACATTATAATTTTTTCACATGGGTATATGAAATGGTTGAATAATACCTTTGGACTTATATTTCTCATTTTTAACTTTCTATCATATCAAGAACCTTGAGATATACTCTGAAACCCCCTTCTTCATGTTATCCCACCTGATGTTTTCTCAGAGATCACGGTACATCATGGTAATCCCAAGATAAATAGGTAAAGTTGAGCTATGTGCATTATCAAATAGATCCTTATTTATCCTAGGTGATTAAGGAACACAAATCCTCATTACAATCCAAATATCACTATCATTATCGATATAAAACTCTTGAATCTTTTCTTTATTTATGGAATTCACCTTCTATTTTAACTTTTGATCATCCCTTTATGCCTCTTTAATATTCTCTTGGAACGATGGTTGGGAAATAATTTAGGCAATGTAGGATGTATTCCCTACCATTGTGATTTCAAAAACCATCCTTTACATATCCATGAAGATATGGTCTTTCTCAATCTGCAACATGGATAGAGTAGCAGGTTCTTTTCAGCTTAGAGTATCAACTACCTTGTTTACCATACCGGGATGATAGTGAATAGAGAAATCTTATTCTTTGATTATCTCTAACTATATAATTTTCTACATGTTGAGATAATTTTGTGTGAATATATAATTTAGGCTCTTGTGATTGGTATATATTTCACACTTCTCACCATAGAGGTAGTGCCTCCATATTTTCAAGGGAAAAAAGATGCTTTCTATAAATCATGTGTTGGGTAGTTTTTCTCATGGATCTTTAACTTCTGTGATGCATAGGCTATGAAATTATCATTTTTCAGGAGTTCACAAACCAATAATTTCTTTGAAGCATCACTATATATCACAAAACATTCTCCACTTTTCAATAATGTGAGTACAGGTGCATTGATCAGCCTCTTATTTAACTCCTTGAATCTTTCCCCACATTCTTCCCTCCAGAAATATTTTACCACTTTCCTTGTTAACTTAGTTAATGGGATTGAAAATCATGATTTTTTTTCACAAAAAGTTGATAAAACCCCGCTATGCCAAGAAAACTATATATTTTCGTGAAACTAGAGGGTCTGGGACATTCCTCAATTGCCTTTATTTTTGAAGGTTCCCCAGAAAATCCGTCACTTGTGACCACGTGCCCCAAGAATGTGACTTGCTGCATCCAAAATTTTTATCTATTGAGCTTGGTGTACAAATTATCTTTCCTTAATTTCACCAAAACAACCCTTATATGTTATTTACATTCCTCATTTCTCTTTGAGTAGATTATAATATCATCGATAAACAATACCATAA
This sequence comes from Viscum album, assembly GCA_963277665.1. Classification (NCBI taxonomy): domain Eukaryota; kingdom Viridiplantae; phylum Streptophyta; class Magnoliopsida; order Santalales; family Viscaceae; genus Viscum; species Viscum album. The sequence continues at coordinate 1,540,633,746 of OY728153.1, read as the reverse complement.
ATTTGTCAAGGTAATATCTAATTATATTATTCATCAAATCCATGAGGATTGCAGGGGAATTATTAAGTCCTAATGGAATCAATAGAAACTCATAGGGCTCATACCTTGTACAGAAAGAAGTATTATGAATAACTTCTATCTTCACCTTTAACTAATGATATCCAGAATAAAGAACCACCTTTGAGAAGTACTGATCTCGTTGAAATTGATCAAACAAGTCATCAATAATTGGAAGAGGATACTTGTTCTTTATAGTGATCTTGTTGAGTTTCTGGTAATCGATACAGAGCCACAATGATCCATCATTCTTCTTGAAAAAGAGAACTGACACATCCCAAGGTGATTCACTAGGGTGTAAGAACCCTTTATCCAAAATCTCTTGAAACTTCTTCTTTTACTCCTCTAGTTTGATAGGGGCCATTATATAGGGATATTTTGAGAATGGAGTAGCTCCATGTATGAGTTCTATTGAGAAATCTACCTCACGATCTATCGTAAGCGAGGGTAACTCTTTAGGAAATACATAACTGTATTCCCTCACAATAAGAATTTCCTATAGGTTGATACCTTCCTTTGACTCAACCATTTGAGCGAGGTATGATTCATCGTAGGGAATCAGAACCCACACCATTGAAGGATTTTCTAAAATATATTCATGATATTCCTTGAATTTTTAAAGGATAATGGGATGGTTCAGAATTGGAAAATATATTTCCTTCTACTGAAGGTTTATACATTCTCTATATAATGATAACCAATCCATTCTAATTATAGAATCAAATTCCTCCAAGGGAATTATCACAAGATTTTAAGGAATAATCTTACCACATATACTAATAAGTGAAGACTAAAACACTCGTGTTTCAATGATTTCACAACTTGGAGTTTTTACAGATATCTCTACTTTAAAATTTCATGGATTTGATTCAACAGTTCATGAGAACTTTCAAGTTATAAAGGAATGCATAAAACTAGAATCAACTAAGACTTTATCATTATTGAGTGAATAGGAAGTTTACCTAGTAATAATTTATTTTCTTACTCCACTACAATAGTAGTGATGGAATAATCCTTCCCTTTCTCATTTAGATTTGGTGGTTGTTGACACTGATTAACCTTTAGAACTCAAGCTTTAGTACACTGGATTGCATGGTTCCCTTACTCCCAACAATTTTAGTATTTGACCATGGGTGGTGCTATCATTTCCTCCACTAAAGTTTCTTTCTTCCTCATGTATTTTTAAAATTCATGAGTTCAGTGGCCTTATCTCCCACACTAAACTAATTTCCCCATCCCTTTGAGGCAGTTCCCATGATGCCTCTTCCCACATTTTGACATGTGGGTTGTTGATTTTTCTTTCCACCTTTATTATTAGATCCTCTGTCTTGAAACTACATATTTTGTTTCTTATCACCATATCCATGGGACCATTATCAAAACTCCATGTACACTTTGAGAGAACATTGAACAACTTATTCATAAGTCCGAAAGTCTCAAATGGAAAGATCCTTTCAAAGGTGTGATTTTAAACCTATAAATATCTATCAATTTTACTATCATTATTGATAACAAAACCTAAAGTGTACCTTGTAAAATATTGAAATTTTCTTCATAAGCCATCACCAATTTTCCTTCCTTTAGATTAAGCTCAATGAATTCTCTCACTATCTTTTTAGGAAGAGTTAGAGGGAAATAATTGTTATGAAACATTATCTTAAAGTCTTCCCACTCTATTTCTTCAATTTTACCCCTCATCTTGGTGTTCTTAATCAACTCCCACCATTGGTCGACCTCTCTATCTAGATGATAAATGGATAATATCACTTTCTCTATATTGGAACAGTGAAGTACAAAAAAGTTATTCTCCATTGAGTTGACCCAGTATTCTATAATTAATGGATTAGAAGATCCACTAATCATTGGTGTTCGTTGCTATATAAATGACTCAATAGCCAGTTTCTCCCTCTTAGGTTAAGGCAAACATTCCATATTATTATGTTTACAGTTCATAACCTTGAATATTTGGGTAAGCATCACCATGAAATTTTGAACTCCACCTCCCAAATCATTGAAGATGTCTTCTAGGAAATCATGGTATTTTCCCTCGCATGGGTTGTTGGATTGGTTTCTCTTGGTTCCAACCATTTTCTAAAATATAAAATGTCAGAAAAACCCTAATCCAACACTTCATTAATAAATAATTTATTTATTTTTCAATTAAGACTAAAGTAATATCTTGGTGGATATATATATATAATTTTATAAAACAAAGCTTCTTGGGTGCTTACATATTCTTAGTATCATACTAAGGGGTTTCACTTAGGTTTTCTAATCCTAATTCCCATATTAACTAAATCATCCTCTATTACTAACTATAAAAATCCTACTTCTTCTTAAATTACAATTACATCATTTTAATGAGAACAACATGAAATCATTACACAACTATGACACAAAGGTTTACTTTATTAGGAAAATTAGGGACATACATACCATTTAAAAAATAATTTTTTTTATTAATTCCTTGTTCTCTAGATTCTTATTGGCCCTTGAAATTCCTTAGTACAAGTATTCCCCTGAGGATATATATCAAGAAAGTGGTAAGATAAAAGTAAAAAAAAGGATAGATAAGAGCATAAAACAATATAACATCAGGTGAGAATAAATATAACATCATCATCATTACAAAATAATAGGATTATAGTCATGAGAGGAAGCATTAAGATGAGGCTTGGAATGTGGCAATGCATAAACATGAAACATCATCTCTTAGTGGTAAACTACCACACATATTTGTGAACACATATACCATCATGTTCATGTATATTTCACTTTTCTCATGAGATACATCACATTAACCAATGAATTTGAGAACTATATAATTCTGGGCACATCCTTCATATTATAACATTTACATTGTGCTATTTAATTCTGGTCACACCTGTCACATCATAACATTTACATTATCATGCATGCCAAATAAAACGTATATAAATATTGGAGATAAAATAACCCATGTAAAGGAATGAGTTTCATTTCATAAATAATAAATTCATAAACATTGGGTTCCCAATTTTAATAGGGAATAACATACATAGTATAAGAATCATCAACCTTGAGTGAAGAAGGAACAATCTTGAGAAGTAAAAAGTGTGTTTTTTAAGAAGAGTTATTTTGGAAAATACTATGTTTCTCATAAAGTCAAGTAGAAAAAATGTATGTCCAAGAAAAGGTAATATAATTATGAAGAAATGATATTTAAGGAATATCCATACTGAAAATGGTGTGAAATAGGGGAAACCCAAAGAAAGAGATTCGGGTTTGAGAATTCCACTTACCTTGTGTCAAAAAGATTCCTTCAAATTAATATGCTTTATAATAAAATTTTATTCATTAATTAAAAATATATGTCCTTTAATACCTATACTTGATTTATTAATTTTTTTTAAGTTCATTTATGGTCCTTTTGATGAGTTATGAAGTTTAATTTCATCATTTGAGAGCATTTGTTTTCAAAGTTTTCATGACCAGTTCACTTGTATTCATGAATGGAAGTTCATGTAAAACGAGGATAAATATAGATAATTGATATTATATGTTATTAATGATCTTCCATAATCATAAATTATCTTATAAATAATTTTTTTACATGTTATTGGGATGAATCATTAGATAAAATTTATTTATGATCATTTTATGTTAATTTTGGCATTTTTTCGATCACAACAAACTGATTTTATTTTATCTTTTAGTATTATGTGTACAAGTTATATCCAGTACATAAAAAGGGTTATAAAATAAAATTTAAAATATTTTTCAACCATTATAATGGATTTATAAATACAATTTTTTTGTGTTAAAGGAAAATAAAATTGCATTGACCACGATGTCAGTAAATTGACACATCACGAGTGTTGATTTCATTTTTGGAATAGAAGAGGGAGAGGGAGGAGTTTAATGTATAATATTACATTAACATGAATTAATTATATTATATAATTGATAATAGAGTTAAAATGATATTTCTATAAGATTAGGTGAGGAGAATGGAAGAATAAAAATGAAATAAAAAAGAAATTAAAATAAAAAGCAAGGGGATTTTACCTATTGGATTAATACTCCTTGAGAACCTCCTTATGTAAAAGGTTTTGGTCTTTTTGTGATGCCAAGATCTCATATATGTGGGGAAGTGGCTAGGTAAGAGTATTTGGAATAATTTATGCAATGATAAAATCTCTAGAGGTGTGAAGGAAAGAGATGGTGGGGAGAGTTATTTACAGTAGAGGAGATGGGTGTTTTCTCATTTTTTTTATTCATTAGTTTATTATTTTGGATCAAGAATATGAATAGATTGTTAATCATAAAAAATATACTAAAATAATGAATGTAAGTTTGAGATTATGTTTCTTACATAATCTATTATTCAATGAATAGTGTATTTAGCTTATAATGTATATATTCTGTAAATTACTGTATTTTACTATACACCAAAAATTCAAGTATTTCAAAAAAATACAAAAAAATTTACCGTATTGATTTTTCAATGTGAATAATTTGAAAAATAAATCCATATTCTAAAAATAATTTTCTAAATATTATTAATTTAATTTTTAATTAAAATAATCTTTTACATGAAAAATACCAAATTTAAATTTATAACTCATTTTATAAGACATTTAAAAATTACTTAATGGGACATAACATTATCTTAATATCATAATAAATAAAATTATTAATATATTAATACATTTTATGAAAAGTAATTTTCATTTAAAGTATTAAATTAATTATAAAATTGTAATTAGATAATTAAAAATTACAAAAATACCAACACTTAATTAATAATTTTTAAAAAATTTATTTACTTAGACTACAATATAATTATACAATAATTTAATTTATATGGTTCCAAAATTTTATTTGTACTTTCATTGATGATCTAAATATTCATTTGGTATGTTTACTATTCATAAGGTTCATATTATTATTTCTAAGGTCAAGTTACTATTTCAAAGGTATTGGTTCCTTAACTTATAGAAAAACATATTATTTCATTAATTATTCATTTATAAAGTTTTTATTATGGTCTATAAATGATTTCATGCGACTTATATTATATGAAATTAAAATAATAATAGATAAATTCTACTGATAAAAGTTTGGGTCGTTAAAAAAATTGGTCGAATGAGCTTGTATGGAATTATAATTCAATATGGTGAGGGAAAATGACAAATAAGTAAGTGGAGTCTTGAGCTTATCGATTTGGATCCAGCCCATCCAAGAACACATGATTATGAGATCAAAGGGGGATGATACATAGAATCTTAGTAGAGAGCCCAAGGAAGGATTAATGTGACCTGGGATTGGAGAAGTGAGGGAGAAATAGGAGGAAGAGACGAAATAAAAATGTTTTGGAAAATATGTAATTTCCAACCCTTTAATGAGATGCATGTTTTGGGTAAACTGGCGAAAACCATGCAATTTAATTTCTAAGTGGAACCATCCATGAATGCTTGTTGCACAGTTTTAAAAACTGTACACAACCCATGAAGAGATTCTATCCAAGTATTACACCCCCTCACATGGTTAGGTATATAGTTAGGAAAACTATGCACCGACCATGTGAAGCACCTAAAATTTATTATAGAGGGTTAAAAAATTATTTGGGCCACCTATCATTGTTTAAAAATATTTTCACTTAACAAAACACACCACATGGTTGTTCAGTATGATTAGTATTAATTTTGTGCCAATCATGATACCTTTTCTTCTTCTCTTAAAATTGAGTTTTCAGGGCCTAAGACTTCTGAAACTCATCAAAACACCTAATAAACATCCCAGGACTTAAAACCCTTAAAAAATACCACTTATAATTTTTCCAATGGTCTAATTTACATTCCAAATTTTGGTTTAAAAAATCATCCCACCCACCAAATAAATAGTTCAATTGCCCTTGAAATTTATAACTAGTTTGAAACACAAGACATTATAATATACCAACTTTAGAACTTCTCTTCCATGAGAATCCTTAGATAAATGAAGAAAACACCACCAGAACTAATTGGGTAAATAATTACCATTTAAATAGCCATATTTCATTTCCAAATTTCCAAGGAACCTTTAGTCACTACTTTAATCATATGGTACTTGAACTATTATACATAATCTAACTCTCATATCCCAAGCTGAAACAAAGAGAAATTTATTACCTGATCCCACCTAAACTCAAAAATGACCATATCGTTATCTCTTTTATCAACCAGCTTATGGCACTTTCCACCATTGGTTCTATATTCTCAACACCTAATTCGAAGTTATGATATTCCCATCATTAGAATTACCTACCAAAGAACGTCCAAATAATCTTATTAACACTTCCATCACATACAATAGATGTCATACGAGGTCAATACCCTCAATCCTATGTTGACCAAATTAGTAAAACCCCAATTGACCATGCTAAAACTAGTCATGTTAAGTTTTCCCTGAAAGTTATCGAAAGACACCATAGGTTACACCTCTCCCATCCTAATGAAGTTCATTTTATTATTCCTCACATGATCTCATTTTCCAAACAACATAATGAATTTTGATCCAATTTTGGCTAACAATCCTTGAAAATATTGGCTTTAGGAGATGACACATTATCAAACTAAATTCTAATTCCTTTAACTCAGGAAAACCAATATTAAAATGAGCACACTCATCAAAGTCCATAACATAATTTTGAGGATTTCTCCTAGATGAACCATTTCTTGATCAAAGACATCAATTTGCTATAACCCATGTATCAACACATTCTTAATGCAACATCTATGGTACATCAAAATCTACTATAGGATTTATGACCATATCTAGATTTCTCCCAAAACCATAATCAAACCCATACCTAGAATCTATTAACGATTCCATCCATACCTTTCTCCATTTACTTATAAAAGAGACAACATATCTATCCAAAGATCATCATCAAGATCCCTTGACCTTTATCTCTTGAGGTTCACCTACCAATGACTGAATTCATGCTCCCCACCTTATGAGAATGTATTTCATCATACTAGTTAAAATTTTTACAAAGAACACATCCTAGGACCCATCCACCCATAGACAAAACAACTGGCATGTATTAAAGCCCTCTCACCCCAATCTCTAATGTAAACATCAACCATAACCCTTTATTGCTTTCGATATTAGTCTGTATGAGGTTGTTTTAGATTAAAATTGAAATTAGGATCACGACCCTCAAATAGAAAATGGTGTACTTCAGAATACGTGGATCACCATTAAACATCTCCTTGAGTGAAAATCCAACAATTTTTCTCCAAAATTGATGTTATTTAAATATATAGATCGGTGTATCACTAAAACTCTATCTCTCATAATACCCAGGATGATGTTAAGACAAGGAACATGATCACCACTAAACTAGGTCTATACTAAGATTTTATTAATAGGTGTATATATCTCCTCCTTGAGCCAAGCTCATTGAAACATTCAATATTTTCCTTTACTAACCCTGGACACCATGTCTCTTAACCATGCATTTCAATCTCTAGAAATAGGTCATCCATCCTACAACACTTGGTTAATTACTATATTAATAGTCGTCATTGGGGAACATCCTTATAAATTTACCCAAAGATCCAGGTTTCCATTCATGTAAGTGTCATATCTAAAAACCATCAGTCTTCATTTCACACATGGACATTCAGCAACATTTAATATTTAATATCTCCTTCACAAAAGAAACATGAACCTGAATTTTCATATACATTGGTGGTAAATTCCATTCCACCCAATTTAAGAACCTACTCACAACCTGGAGACTCGTTTGTCACAAGATCAATCTGACCGTGCTACATGACATGTCAGTAATTAATTCTCTAGGAGCTCCATTGTAACTCCTTTTTAAAATGGAACATAACTATTCTACTATTTACCAAATGAATTCCCACCTCATTGCATTATTTTAGAAAAGTAATAATCATGAATTCTTCCACTGGTCATTAGGGCTAGGAACCCAAATAATCCTTCCCATCAAAGCTAGTTTTTATACACAAGAAATCAAGCTACTTTTCATAAACCAAAGGAATCACCATACCTAACTTTAAAAACCCATTCAATTTTCATGCATCAGTCTTTTACAAGCATAAAAAGAAGATAATTTCCTAAAAATTTATTTGTAATAACTGAAAAAACCTCCCTTGAAGGCTACCCTAGATCAAAGATATATATTTAATATACTAGGGTTCAAATCAAAAGTAAGGGCATCCAGACCATCCACATAAACCATTGAATCAAGTTCAAAATAGGGACATTAGGTCTAACCACATAGAAATAAGGTTTATCACAAAATAAACATGTTCTATTTAAGGTCATTGATTAAATTCTTTCTAATACACTTGGAGACACTCTTTCAGAGGAGTTTTAACTAAAACTGTTAAGGAAACATCATCCTACAAGGGAAAAAACCTATTAAAATAGGAATATAGACATTACATGACAAACATCAGGATACCTGGCCCTAATCATCACTGAGAATTTGAATATGGGAATTATCACTAAAAGGTTAAAATGGTAGTGTAAATGAATAAGAGTTTATTATCACTGATATACATATATGTGAAAACCCCCTTTTGAGGTACAATTAACAGAAAAATACAAATTCACTTGGGGGTGTTGTTTCCTTAGCTTTGAGTCTTAATTAGGATAACCAACACCTGATTGACAATATACATTTGAACCTTCTGATAAAACTTAGCAACATTCTTGTCTTTGAGGGTGTTAGCTACACCATGATAGCCCCTTTCAAAAATAAGGCATTAATCCTAAACAAGCTCACTCTCAAAAGGTCACTAAGATTTACTACCTAACCTCTTGGTCCAACGCAAATCTCAAAAGGGGTAATTAGGGATCTATGAGCAACGACAATGTTCCCATTAGAAGTAAAACTCATAGTAAAAAGGAATCTAACACTTACATAAGGTTTCAAGATATAAACACCCATGCAATGTTTTTATTCAAATTAATTTAAATGATTCTTATTTATTATAGTTCTTACACTAAGGATATCAAGTTCCAGTTTTTAGAGAAACTACACCATTTAGTTAATTTATCTTACTCCATGCATCATTAAGAAAATTATCTCATAATTTTATTTTAAACATTTTGAATCATAATTTATTAACCATGAATTTATTATAATTTGATTAGTTAAAGAAAATGTCAATTTCAATATATATAGGAAAACACTCTTTTGGTTGTAATTAAAATCTGAATTATCTAACGCCTCACCAAAATAAAGGTCAAAATTAGTTAATCAGTTAGTTATCCATTGGAGGGTTGGATTGGTTTAATAAAATGCCACTATATGTTTATATATAAAATAATATAAGTCGCTGTGGAAACATTAAGTTAAAAAGCCACAAGCATAACCACACCCATAGGGGGTTAAGTACTAAAGAGTAATAAGAAATAATGGCATCCTATGAGGGTCTCGTAATTCCACTTGGGTTCATGTATATGGTAATCCATTTCCAATTTATGGTGTCAAAGGTCCATAAATTAAAATTTTATTCCCATTTAAATGAAACCCATTGCTGTTATTTAATTCAAGTTTTAACATACCCTTAATGGGTTAATCTCATAAGAAACATGCCCCAACTAACCTACTTAGGTCTAGTTATGAAATTATAAATTTAATCATATAGTTCATCATGCCCAAATTATATATAGGTAATGGACTTCATAAAGGAATCCATTTCCTATATAAAATTAAATTAATTATATTTATATCTATATAAGTATCATGGTTTAGTTTGATTAATTATAATTCCAAATTTATAATGGTACTAGACTTTATATGTAACAAATGAAATTCATGTAGCTTCAACTAGGTTTTCACATTTGTTATCAGAAGATAAAAAGTATATATATGGTGGTTCAATTACATCGGTCACCATCCTCAAATTTATAAAGGCCCAAACACTTTATAAATTAGACCATTTGTTCCCATTTTACTTCACCCAAATAACTAAATTGAATTTTAGAATACATCAATTCAATAAACTATGGGTTGACTATATGGCTCATCATTTCAAATTTACAGAATTCTCATACACATTATAAATTGCAAGATTGGATCCCATTTAATTGAAACCACCAAGGTTTTAGCACATGTGACCAGTGGTTCATTGTTTAAACATATTATAATTAGTGTGTTAAATTTAATTACACCATTAAACTATTTGGAAAAGCACCATTCAGGTTTATACTGAAACTTTATTTAATAAACCATACATAAAAAATGTAAATAGGCTAGCTTTTAATGATCAATAATATAAAATCAAAAATGATAGTAATAATGGTCATATATTTCCAACCAATAATTATAATTTATCATTATATATATTCATCTAATAAATTATATGAATAACCTGACGATAAATCACACAAGCATGTTACACAAATCATCATGCATCAGGAAAACTCCAATAAAATCTATAGGTCATGCGAATGTATAGTTGCCTATGATGATTCATTTAAAAATGATTCCTTGACATACCAGGACAAGGTTATATTTCATAAATCATAAATCAATATCCAAATAAAGTAAAACTATAGCCCAATGTGAAATAATATCAATTGTAATATTGAAAAACTATCCCATCTTTGAAAAAATGATCTTTCCTTCATGTGTGGTTTGGAAAAACCTCAACACAAGCTATTTACCAAGTGATGAAAAATTACCAATCCTTATTATATAATCCCAAAATAGTAATAAAAGTTTAAAAAAGAAATATTTGATACCATTTATAGATTCCCGACTTGAGATCCACTAAAATAGTGCTGTGGAGCTAGTTGGACACTAGGGCTCAAGCTCACCTCCCCATATGACTGAGGTCTATGACTTGAAGAGTTGGTCTAATGGGGGTTAATTGGGGAGAGTATACCATATGGATTATTAATAAATATAACAGAAAGAAAAATAAAATAAAAGTAGTGGGAGATAAAATACTAACTGAAAATAAATAATAAAAGAACATATAAACATGCATAAACATGTTGCAATGATAAAATATGAGATAAATATTATAAATGGATAACAAAATAAAATAAATGACATCAAAGGGTATCACCAAGAGAATCCTGAGAACTAGCTCAATATTATTCTTCTAAGATCCCATGCACAAGCATAAACCATAGTCTCGAACCTACAACCACATGGTATTTATTCAGGTACCAAATGATGGCCTGAATATGGTGTGAGTTATAATTAGCAGGCCACCACCAACAATGTATAAATCAATAACGTGTATTTATATAAATTAATTTAGAGTTAAGGTATATCAAAATCAAGTTTGTGTAATGAATTTAAATGTAATAATGTCAGGTATGGTTCTTCAAGGACAACTGGCTGACCATACCTACATCAACCTAAGCTGGAATACCTCTGATGAGGTCACCATGTGTTTATATATATATATAATCTTTATACATAGGAATGTATATAGAAACACACACACACACACACACATATATATATATATTTACTTTATATTTATGAATGTATACAACCATATATAGATATCTAGTGCTAGCCAATACTCGAGGTGTAACTTAGGCATCCATGCATAGTTACAAGAATGTCACAATGTAGTAAGGGATTCCATGCCCAAGTATCATAATATTATGGGACACGAGGATTGATTTTTATAATATAATGCACTCCATGTTTGAGTATAATAATATTAATGGACACCATTCCTAGATATTCCATTCCCATGTACCATAATTTAAGGGATTTCATGCCCAAGTATCATAATCATAAGGGACACTATTCCTTGGGATTCCATGACTGATTATCACAATCATAATAGATTCCAAGACCATGGATCTTAAGGTGAACCATTCCTATGAGAAATAATCACTTATAATTTAACTATGAAATTAGGCCTTATAGAAAAGCCATTATGTAATACAATTCACTTAATTAATCCATTAATTTCCAGAAGGAAAACTGGAATATAAAAGGAAATTCCATGAACGAATTTCTTATAACACATTTAATCTTCTCTGATAATCTAAAATGTCACAATTAATTAGTTTATGAGTGTGTATATACATACTACTTTCCTTTTTCTATGATAATCTAGTCATTCCTTTTAAATAATTAAACCAACATACTTTATAAGGGTCTTTGGTTACATAAGAGACATGGTCATCATAAACATTTGATTATGTGATTCTCACATCAAATTCCCACCACTAATATTTTAATGTAAGACATCATAATTTTACATGGTTATAGATTTGGTATATTCCTCAGATCAATTCAACCAATTCATTTTAACAACATTAGATGGTTTTTATTTAAAGGCTAATCCAAATGTACTTAGTTATTTTTTCCCTTAATTATGCACATTCATCATTAAATTCATGTGTCTGATATACCCATGGGGTAGTCTAAATTTAACTATAAACTGCTAAAAATGTCAATTTCCTCCAAATGGATCTTTATAATATGCTAGGAAAGTAAATATAAGCGTTATTCAATTTAGGATCAACAATTGGAAAATATGGTACATGACATAATGATAATATTATATAAAGAACACAACCATAAGTGAAAAGAATATTGAACACCAACATCATGCATGGGATGGTCCACTCATTAAATACCAATCCTGGATTTGTTATGGAATAAGACAAATTGGAATATTAAACAAATTCCTTGAAAATAAGGTGAATTATCTCACATGAAATTAACATTACATATGGTGAGGGAGAAAAAGATAAGAATCTATAGGAATCAATATCTTACCAATATGGATCCAATGCAACTGACAATATGTAATTCTGAGCTCAGATGGGGACGATACATGGAATCCAAGATGAGATCCCAAGTGAGGATTCATGTGGCATGGGTATAGTATAAATGAGAGAGATAGAGTAGTAAGAAAATAATTAAAGAGAAATGGTAAAATGGTAATTTCCAGCCCTTTAATGAGACACACAATTTAGATAATTGTTTTCCAACTATGGGGTGCCTCTACCTAAGTGGAACTGCCCAAGTGGTTAGGTTCACAGTTTGAAAAACTATACGTAGCCCGTATAGAGCTACCATATAAGTGATACACCCCTCACATAGTTAGGAACACTGTTAGATAAACCATTTCAGGTTTTTTTCGGACTCAAGTTCCCTATTCTTATCCCAAAAATAAGCATAGAACCCCTTCAGGGAGGGATATTTGGGTGTCCCAAAGCCCCGCGAAATTCAAATAAATTCAAATAAATAAAAAATAATTTGGAATATAATAACTTTTTCCAAATATATTACAACATATAATTTGTGATTTTAAATTAAGGTAATTTATCTTAATTCATAATTAATTCTCTTGAGCAGAATAAATTAATAATTTAATTTTATTTGGAAAACATATTTCATGTCAACTAATCCTGATCCGAAACAAGCAATGTATTTCTATATTTTTTTATTTTTTATTTAATTATTTCATATGTGCATGGTTTTTAATTTTTAAATTACAAAGGAAAGACTATATATCTCGTCTTGATTTCATTATATGTATAAAATATTGTGTCCCCACAGTTTATAATATTCATGTACATCTCGAATTCTCATGACCCACACTCCTGAGTGTGAGTATTTATATATAATGAGGAGGAAAAAGGATGATGTAGTTCACATTGAGATTTGGGTAAATACTAGATGAGAGTAAAATTATTTGGATGGGGTGAGATATAAAACATGATTAAAATTTGATTCATGGTGTTACCCTTAGGGTCTTAGTTGATTCATTATCTTATCAATAGGTCAACTAGTATTTAGTGACCATGAATAATTATTTATTAATTTATTTATACATTTTTATTTTTTTTTTCATTTTTATTTTATGTGACGACATAGAATAATAAATAGGAATTAGTATATAAAAGAATTAATACTTGTTGGATGTTTTCTAGTATGAATGGTTATGTTGAGATTGTGATCCCACAAAACAAGCATGTCAAATAGAGAAGTATTTCATTCACTGAAAATAATTAAAATCTATCAATAAAATATGAAGCCAAATTCCTTCCATTACTTGAGTTGGAAGAAAAAAATATGTTTGAGGTGCTCATCAGGCCTAGTTTTGGGTGCCTCTTATTACTGTGGTGTTCTTATGGATGTGGTGGGAGAACTTAACTAAAGTTTTTAACAAAAAAGAATCTATAACGAGGATTTTCCAACATTTGAGGAAAATCCTCGACTAAATCAAGGTTACAATTTCAAAAATTTCAGAATTCACTCAACATATCAAGGATTCATGAGTTTATAGGTTTGTCCATCCAAAAGACTACCTTGAATCTCTCTGAGTAGTGGAATAGCCATATATTACACTACAAGGATATGTTTTAAGGATCGTTTCACTAGAATACTCAAGTGACTATGAATTCGAAAACTAATAGTGGAGGGATATTATGATTTGATGAAATAATGAGATATATTTAAAGATTAATTTATTGATGATGTTTATTAGTAATCTATATGAAGCGGAAATACACTATATTTATTTTCTTTAGATCAAATAAAGACTATTAAAAATTCAATTTCATAGTGATCAATATTTGATAAAGATAATATCCCAATAGAGAATAACTTCCAAGAGTGGAATAAGTGCATGCTCAATTTAATATGATACTAGAGGAATCCATATGTGTGGGAATACCCAATACATACTAAGCCCCATGAAAGAGTGAGAATGGTGGATAAAAATAAATATAAAAAGAATATGTATAATTATCAATATATCAATTTCATCATTTTTTCAACTATATCGAGTTAGATTTAGTAAATGTATGAGGGTGAAGATACCTAGAAAATTCCATCTCAAATCCAAGAGATTTACTAGGAGATCACATAAAAATAATGATATGTAATATTTAGTCCATTGAATAGGTGTATTCTAGTAGAATGGAGTCAGATAAAACCTCAGCTATTGAAATTGATTGGGTTCATTGAGAGTATAAAGTCCCTTGGTTTCAAGATAAACCAAAAACTGGTGAATGATCTCATTCATCCTTATTTATCTCTATGATTATTTAAATTTAATTTAAATTATATTTTGAATAACATGAAAAATGAATCCTATTTCTATTGGCCTTAATTTTACAATAATGTATGGAAATAAATAATACAAACTCTTCAATCCTTATGGTGAACAAGAGGAGGAAATAAAATTCTAAGGGGTAAAATGTTATGCTTAATCCAAATAAAAAATGTATCTCCCTTATATGAATATGAATATAAAAAGGTAAGAAGCTATATTATTTTATTACTGTAAGAAGGGCCATTAGAAGAAGAATTTCACATCTAGTAAGTGGATTCAAGAAGATGATTTTAATTCATGTATACTTGTCAGCATATGTGATAGGTCTATATTGACATGTTTTGTATTAGATAAAACATGTGGCTCACACATTTTTATTCAAATAAATGAACCAACTATATTCTAAAGGATTGAAAAGGGTATGGTGTATCTCTAAGTAGAAAATGGTGTATGGCTAGTAGCATTAGTAGTGGGGGATTATTATTGTACTTTTCCTACTAGTGTGGGGTTTTCATTGAATAATTTTTTTATGTACCTTATATTACCAGAAACATAATCTTAGTTCCAAGTTTGGAAAATATAGGGATTTGTTAATGTTTGTATATAAATAATGTCTATTTTATAAAGGAAACATATGGTATGGTATGAGACATCTTACAATGGAATGTATATAATTTAACTTTATAAACTGGTCTTGGAAATCCTTTGTAGATCCTATGTAATGACTCATATCCTACTCACTTGTGGTAATTTAGGTTTGGTCAACTTAAAGTGAAGTTTTATAAAAAATGTATTATGTAGGGTGTTTAGAATCTATTAATTTAAAACCCTTTAATGTATTGCCAAATTTTTTATAAAGTAAAATGAGTAAAACACATTTCATTTGCAAAGGATTAAGTACTATTGAACTACTAGAATTGATTCTTACTAATGAACATAGTCCATTTATAGTAGAGGAAAGAGGTGGGTTTTCATACTTCATAACATTTACTGATGACTTCATAAGGTAAGGACATAGTTAATTAATGATATACATGGTTTATTCCTTTATGACGTTTAAGGAATACAAGAATTAAGTAGAAAACCAGCATGATGATAATATAAAGAAAATATTCTCAGAATGAGGTGGATAAAATCAGAACCAAGAATTCAATGATCATTTAATGGTGTGTGGGATAGTCTCCCAATTCACCCATCCTTATACACCTCATGTGAATGGTATAAGTGAATGGAATAACCATACATAAATTGAAATGTTAATATCACTAGTTTTTCATGAAACACTATTATTATCCTTTTAGGGATATACATTGCAGACAATGACTTACACACTGAACTGAGTACCAACTAAGGTAAAAAGGAATTAAATAGGAGTTATAGTATAAAAAGAAACCCACTATATAACATATACAATTATGGTAACATGAGGGGTTTTTCAAGAAATTGGTAAATGAAAACTAGAATCTCGAAGAATTAAGTGCATATTTATAATTCATCCAAAGAAAACTAAAGCATATTATATATTAAACCCAAAAATATAAAAATTATTGTTGTGAGGCATGAAATATTTCTTGAAATGGAATATATTCCCAATAGAAATAGTGAGAAAAAGATTAAATTGAATTATGTTTATGCTTCAGATACACAATAGTTGGTCTAAGAATAATATCAATAAGAAATAGTGGTTGATGAATATGTTCTCAAGATACAAGTACTATACAGGTATACTAGAGAGGTTAGAGAACTTGAGAGATAAGACTTTATTTTCATTGAGTTAGGTGACACATTATTTGTTGGTAATTATGAACACTTAAACTATATGAATGTATTATATGGTAATGGTATTGATAAATAAAAAGAATCCATGAATTCTGAGATGGATTTTGTACACACAATCAAGTTTTTATTTTTATAGACCCTACAACTAATGTAAAACTTATTAGGTATAAATGGGTATTCAATAAAAATATAGACATACATGAAAAATTAAGTTCCCATAAAGAATGAATGGTTGTGAAAGGGTTCATGCTACATCAAGGAGTTAAATATGATGAAACCTACCCACTGGGCATGATTTTAAAATTAATCAGAATATTACTTGTAATAAAAGTTTTATATGAAGAAAATATTTGAAAAATGGATGTTAAATACTCTTTTCAAAATGGGAAGTTGTTTTAAGATGTATATATGGAATAACCTAAAGGTTTTATTATGTCATAGATTTGAAATAAATTATGAAATCTACAAATACTCATTTGTGAGTTGAAGAAAGCATCACGATCATGGAATAGACTTTTTTATTAGAGAAAAGATAAATTGTTTTCATTAGTATTGAAATCAATCAATGTGTATATAAGAATATTTGGGGGAATTCCATCATTTTCATACTATTATATGCTTGTGACGTACTAATTATAGGAAATGAAGTGAAAGAATTATAATCAATGAAGACTTAGGTAAATGAATTATTCTCCATGAAAGTCTTAGGTAATGTATCCTACACTTTAGAGATAAATATCGATTGAGATAGATTCTGTAGGTTGTTTGGTCTAATTTAAAAGTATATATATTTATAAGGTACTGAAATGTATAATATGGATAAATCCAAGAGATTATTATTTAAAATTTCACATGGAATTAATCTCCCAAATAAACTGTTTCCAAAAAACACAAGAGGAGATTGAAGGATGGGTTGATTCCCATATTCTATTGTAGTGGGATTTGTAATGTATTCCATTCTATGTACTTGGAATAATGTTGACAATGATTTAATTAGGGTGGGTAGATATTAGGCCAAGCCAAAATGTTATCTTTTGATTAAAAAAAACTATCATGAAGTACTTGAGACATACAAAGGATATGTTCCTAGGGTATAAAGAAGATAAAGAGACAGTAGGGAGGGGATACCCTGATGCTAGCTTCCAGACATATCATGATATTATAAAATTGTAGTTAGGTTGTGTATTTTTTCATAATGGTGGTACAATGATCTATAAAATCTCAAAGTAGTTTGTGGTCACTTGTTATACAAAAAAACCAAGTCTATAAAGGCTTTGAATATTGAGAATGAATTATTTTGGCTACAAAAATTTGTTTTAGATATTTACTTTTTACATAATAGTGAAGAACCTGTTATAGTATACTATGATAATATAGTTGTAGTGGTACTTTCCAAAGATCCTGATCTATACAAGAGGGAAAAGAGAATACTTTAACAGTTTCATCTTTTGATGGATTTAACACTAATAATTGAAATCACAATTAGTGGAGTATCCATAGAGGATAGCATGGAGGACCCCCAGACTAAATCTATATAATAGAATAAGCATGATTATCAAGTGAGAGTTAGTAGGTTGAGAGTCATTTTTAGTTATATCTAGTGAATGTGAGAGTATTTTTAGTGGGTTCCCTTAACCCAACCATTGTTTGTACATTTATTAACATTACATGTATTTTGGTATATATATATATATATGTGTGTGTGTGTGTGTGTGTGTGTATTTCTTTACCATCATAGCAAATTTTAGACTACATTTTCTACATGTATGGTAATGTCCTTATATTATATATCATATCAAAATGTCATAACCTTTCTAAACTAAAATGAGAACCTTGAGATACTATGAAAATAATATTATATATATATATATGTCCAATTTTTTAGATAAATAATATTGATAAGAAAAAAATTATGTTTGAATCTTAGGTGATGGGGGATCGTAAGCCTTAAGATTTTTTATCAGGAATTTCACACTTCGTGATCTTGAGCGTATGAGATCATGAAGATTTATCATATAATAGGAACAGCAGATGTTACAAGCATCATTGTTTGTTTTTATTTGTGATCATATGTATTGGACTATTGACTTATAATTTTTTATTAGTGATTAATCTTTTATTGTATACATTTATGCTAGAAGAAAACCATTGACATTTATGTTCTGTTGAGGTATCGTGCACTTGGTGTGTCATTGGTGTTAAGAAATTGATTGAATGTTCAAGGAAATATATATACCATCTAAAAGTAAGGGATATATTGGGCTTAATTTACCATGATATTAGTACCATTATTAAATCCTTGGCCCTTATAGAAGAAGGTAAGTCCATCTATAAAGTCATAAAATAATAATACAAGAAAATAAGATGAAACGAAGTGTTCTTCCTTTATCATGAGATATCCTAAGATAAAGGGATTATATTAAATTCTATGTGTTCATATGAGGGTTTTTTTTCTATTACTAAAGTTTATCTCTTTAGATTACATGATGTGTTTCTAGATACTAATCTTGGTTTATGGGTGTGACTCACTTATATTTCATGATCCAGAACTTATTTAATGAATGTACTTGTTTACATGTTGGTTTTTGTAATGCCCTGACCCCAGTTACCCAGAGTCGGTGCATTATTTTAATACATTGGCATTATTACAAGGAATCAAGTCCCGAAGGACCGATCAGTTTAGAAGACTTGGAAAATAGATTACATACATGAATGTTACATTACACTTCATAACATACAAAACAACATAAATAATCCTTTACGAACTTCATTATTCCCTTGTCTTAACCCAACATATCAATCACAATACAGTACTTGGATTCCTAGGGAAGAATAAAAAATAGAAAGGGGTGAGCTCAAATGCTCAGTAAGGAAAATAATATAGCGAAAACCTTCATAAATAAGCATAAACATTTAAGGAAATGCATAACTAAAACAAAATCCTTATAAACTCGAACTTCAGCATAATATGGAAAAAATAAAAAAGAAGTAATTCCATTTAATTGTTCACAGGGATATTCTACTAGTTGAACAATCACATGCAATATCACTAACCACTTTCATAATGATGGAATTCATAATTCCAGACTATCATAACCACATAGTCAAGGCCTTGTGCTAAGACTACAAATAATATTTTGTCAAGGGCTTCTTCCAAGACACTAGTTTTTCTCATGAGACGTACTGATGCATCGAGGAGCGACAGCGGGCTCCACCCGTCACTTACTAAGTCCAATGTATTCCTCATATGAAAATGTTTAAACATAACATAAACATTCATATTCATACTAGCATAAAAAATGTCAATACTTTACCCATAAACCATGACTGTTATAAAAATAACACATCCATAGTCAAACATATCAAAAAACCTTCAACACAATATGGAAGATTTGTATCATGATAAATCAACTTCAAAACAAGTTTATAATCCATTAAAGGATTTTGACATAGATGAAAATGATTTGTAAAACTCTTTGAGAGAAATACCACTTTTTCATCATAACATTTAAAAGTCACACAATTTAGAAAATAAGTAATTTAAAGACATTTTTGAATCAAAGGGTCCCAAACCACTTTGAAACTTTTTAAAGGAATTAAAATTTTAAAAACATTCATATCTATATAAATAAATCCTTAAAACCCATTTTGAAGACATGGAAATTAATGAGAAATATTTAGAAGAATAAATATTTAAAACAATTGAAATGATGTTTTAGTAAAAAAGGCCCTTAAAATAATCCATTTGAAAAATCTTTCATAAAACATAGACATGGATAATAAATATGTCCCAGTAGATACTTACGTAAAAACAACCTTGGATAATAAAGAGATTGTGAAATTAACCCTTACCAATTTGGTATGTTATGAAACATACACCCCGTGAAAGAGGTATCATATAGTGAATATGTAAATACACATAAATTAATGTTTATTACACAATGAATACAATTATGGGCAGTACATACACCACACAAAAGGTAATAGTTTCAATATGGCATGAATATCACGGGAATATGGATTGAGATGAAAACCCCTTACCTTGTACTTTTCCTTGGTCGAGGGTAGGTTAACCTCCTGTATAATGGTGAAATAATTGTTATTAAATTATAAAATAATCATATACATTAATATGATATCATATATGATATTTTAATTTTTCTTTGTTAATAATGTCTTAGTATTATCGTCGTTTCAAGTGTCAACTTACTCATTTTCCTTTATATGTTTTGTTACATAAGTCGTGTTTTTTAAGGATAGGTTGTATCTTATTCATTTACAGAATGATATCAAGTCCTTAAAAATTATTTTTTATCATCAAATGAGAATTAGACTTGCATGGATACGGAGGGGAATGAATCTCATCGCATTCGTGGAGACGGTAGTCCGTTCGTACACACGAGCGATAATATCATTCTATTGATATTAAAATAATATATAAATGGATGGTATATCATATATACAGAATTATTATCATGTTATATTTATTTTTTAAATCAGTTACACATCATTATCATACCCATCCAAATAATAATGTTTTGAATAACAATTACACCACAACATGGAGACGGTAATTCGTACGTACGCACGTATGGTGACATGGAATTTAAAGGATGGATAGAATACTAAATATGGTTGTACAATATTTATAATCACATCAGAGTATATAGGAGATACTGGAGTTATTATTTTATAATAGAAATAATAAATAAAGAAGAAGTTGAAGAATAAAGGAACTTAAACGAGGGTGGTCAAAACATTACCTCTTCTTCGGGTTCTTCCTTTTGATTTGATCAAAAGGGATCCTTGGGTTGGATTTATGAAAAAAATAAGGCCTCTAGGATCAAGGGAGGATAATTGAGAGGGTATTTTGGCAGAGGTTGGCTGAACCAGAAGGATTTGAATGTATGAAGAATTTGTTAGAAGTGGTGTCCATTTATAAGGGAGAGGAGGGGCTCTTTAGGAAAAACATAATGTATTAATTTATAATAAATTCATATTCAGTTTATAATGGATTGAAAGTTTATTATTTAAAGGTTAAGGTGGTTATGGGTCTAAATCCTTTCAACCAATAGATTTTAGACAGGTTTGTGTCACTATATTAAGTTTATCTTTTAGTTTTAACTCTTAGTTAATTAGTTTGACATTTACCATGTCACTTTGTATTTTTATATTATATAGTTAATAAACTTACTATATATATCTAACAGACCCCCCAAGTGGTACATTAATGATACAAATATCATGATATAAGTCTTTTTTCCAAACCTTATATTTTTAGGAATATAAAATCAATTAATAAAATAATATTTGTTTTAAAAACTCATTTATGTCAATTTTAACACTATTCAATAATTGATTTTTTTAAAAGTCATAAAAAATTTATTAATTTGAAAAAAATTCATTTAATCAATCCTAAAATGTCATATTAACCAATAAAATTCTTGTATGTCATCAAAACTTTCAAATTATATTTATTTTAACATTTATAATACCAATTGTTCGATTCATTCATTAATAAGGAAAATACTGCATCATTATTGTGTCATAAATAAATTTGATTATTAAATGTATAAAAATTATAAATAAAATACAATTATTTAGGAAATATTTCTATCTTTCTAATGAATATTTATATTATGATATATAACTTATATAACCCTATGTAAAAATTGTTTTTCTAAAAGATATATGCTTATGTCATTTTTATATTTACTTTAACTTAATTAATATAAAGTTTCATTATCACTTACAAGTAGCTCCATGGGGTCCCAAAAAAGACCAAAGGATAACCATGGTCGGAAATGTGTCAACCAATAGGGTTAGGAAACATTTTATGGGAATTAAATATTATTATAATATTATTTTTTTACCCTTATTTACCGAATTTACCCTTTAACCATGGTAAATAAAATATTTACCGAAGTAATTATTCAAAATCTCTAAAAATAAAATTTACCTATTTAATGAATTTGGAAATCCTTATTCCCAATATGGAATCCATTTTTCCAAATTCAAAAAATAGAATTGGAAGAAATTAATTTAAAATTAATTCCCGCTGTCAAACCAAAAAGCGTGTTTTTAAGAAATAATAACAATCAAAAGATTGACACTTGTTAATGTATGGTTTAAATGTAAAATTATATCAAATGGAAAAAATTGTATTAAATGGTAAAAATATATTCTTAATATACTTTAAAACCACCCAAATTCGTAATTTATCACTATTAATTATTTCAATTAAAAAAGTTTTTTTAATTAAAATTTAGTAATTTTCACTATTCATCAAAATATGAAAGTTATCAGAAAAGTACCAAAAATTCACCCTAATCTTATTTTGATATTTTGAATCCAAAAATGAAGTCCATTTTGAAAGATAAAATTAATAAAATTTCAAAAAGTGGGTATTACTATTCATAACGGCTAGTTTGATTGGTTGTGGTGTCTGTTAGAACTCGAAGATGCGTACAACACACACTACTAGATTATTCAAAAAGAAGCGTACCACGAAATCTTGGGGTGTTACATTCTCCCCTCCTTCAATAAATTTCATCCTCATAATTTATGCTTGGTATTCAAAACATGGCATTGATATTTCAAAATATCTTAGTTGAAATCCCACATCGAAAAATGGATTAATGAGGCCTCTATTTAAAATAAAGAGTGGTAAGTATGAAGGTTACCGAAAATAACACATAATAGGGTTCCATGTAGGAAAACATGGATATGGAAGAGAAATATAACCATAAATATCTGAAGGAGAGTGGTAGAGAACATGGCTATGAAAAGGTCAACAATCACAAAGCCATAAATTTTTGTTGATATAAGGTACCATTTAAAACAATATTTTTGTTATAAGTTCATTTTATTAATGTTGAGGAATTTATTTATGATATTGCATAAGATCATAAGGAGATATAATTACTTTATACTTAGAGTTTTATCCATTAATAAATTTCTACCACAAACTCATCTTTCACTCCAAAACTCAAAAACACTCTATTTATCCTAATCGTATAGGGTTCTCAATATAACTAATCTATAATTCAAATATAAGACCCTTAAAAAAAGAAACTACATTATACCATCCAATACCTTCATGTAGTCTAGTGGTATGCGACAAATCCCAATCGCACTATGGTTGTGGGTTTGATTCCCGTAGCTTTGTCCGACACGACGGGTTGTCACACGGTCTGTGTGTTGTCCTTTTATAAATATCCAAAAATAACTTTAACAATAGTATCCAATGTAAAATATAATCCATTCCAACATTTATACTTATCCAAAATACTTTTGTGAACTCTCAGTCCAAAATTTATATGAAATTTAAACATAATGTAGATCCTTTTTACCCCGTAATAGCATGTGAATACATTCAACATGTATTGTTTTAAAAAACTGAAACATCCTGAATTACCATAAAACCTTATTGATTACATTCATTCTCCCTTATTCCTTATAGAATACTGGATATACATCATCCATCCAAAAATGTTGTAAACTCCAAAAATGATGGAATATACAAATCTTTAATCAGATTTAAGGCAGTCAAGAATATCTAATATAATTTACCCAAATCAACCATATATTATTCCAAAGTAAGTACCTCAATATTAGGACCATATTAAGGTCTATCTTTACTTAAACCATGTAATTTCCAAAAATTTTAACTCGCTGTAGAGTCAATTTTCTGAGTACCATAAAATCTCAAATCCTCAATGAAATAGTACTACAGTACAATCCTTATTTATTTCTAGTACATCATTGATAGAAAACTTCAATGAAATAATTCCAAAATAACAACATAAGAATACTAGTCATTCTTATTCATCTGTGGTAGTATCATAACTTGATTATTATCCAATAGCATCATTTGCAGCATAGTCTGATGACTGGGAGATTGGTTTGCGTAGTGTCCAAACACCCTACAGATGGAGCATTGTATATTTGAAACCCTTTTCTTACCCTTACAGTCACGTACTTGGTGTCCTTTTTCTCCACACTTATAACATACTCCCATTCCCTTCAAGAATTTTACAAGGTGATTCTTTCCACAGTTATCACATATGGGAAAATACTTCATTACCTTCTTCCCTTTATGTGACCTTCTCTCTACCATCCTTTCCTTCTCTGGCTTCCTTTCAAAGCCATAGGACTCCAATAATTCCTTACTTATCTTATGAAAACATGATACTATTTCTTCATATGATGATAATACATGGGAGAATATTTCCCTTCTAAATTCTGGTTTAAGACCATGAAAGATATGATATTTCTTACTCTTTGGATCATGCGTATTTCTGGAGTTCTCATTCCTTCTACTGGGCGCCATTTCTAAACAATGGAATACACTAGATTAGTTTATGAACTACAATACCTAACACCAAACTTGTAAAACACTTAACATAAATTAAATAGTTTATGGATATAATCATAATCATAAAAATGTCTTCTTTGAGGAAGTATATACTCATAAACCCTTCATAATGGTTTGTAAAGAAAATGAGAATTATCCTAAGCATATCTCCCAGGAGTGTCGTAACCAAGAGTGCAACAAGTCCTGTTGTCATGCACCAGTTCCCATTCGAGTCTAGCTCAAAGCGGTGTTTTTGGGTTTTACTCCTAGGTACATCTGTGCCAGAGCCACCACTACCTGCTCGTATCCAGACATGGATGTATTGCTCAGAAAACTCACAAAATCTCTACAATAAAAAAATTCTAGGAATTTATTCTATAATAATCCTCAAAGTCTATCTTAGGGAAATGTGCTCTAATCAGATTTTATCTAAATCTAGTTTACAAGGTTATTGCTAAACTTCCTTTGATACCAACTGTAATTCCCTGACCCCAGTTACCCAGAGTCGGTGCATCATTTTAATACATTGGAATGATTACAAGGAATCGAGTCCTAAAGGACCGATCGGTTTAGCAGTCTTGGAAAATAGATTACATACATGAATGTTACTTTACACTTCATAAAATAGAAAATAACATAAATAATCCTTCACGAACGTCATTACTCCCTTGGCATAACCCTGCATATCAATCACAATACACTTCTTGGAATCCTGGGAAAAATAAAACATAGAAAGGGGTGAGCTTAGATGCTCAGTAAGGATAACAATATAGAAAAAACCTTCATAAATAAGCACAAACATTTAAGGCAATGTATAACTAAAACAAAATCCTTTTAAACTTGAACGTCAGCATAATATGGAAAAAATAAAATGAAATAATGCCATTTACTTGTTCACACGGATATTTTACTAGTCGAATAATCACAGGCAATATCACTAGCCACTTTCATAATGATAGAATGCATAATGCCAGACTATCATAAGCACATATTCAAGGCCTTATTCCAAGACTAAAAATAAGATTTTGTCAAGGCCTTGTGCCAAGACACTAGTTTGTCTCATGAGACCTACCGATGCATCGAGGAGATATAGCGGGCTCCACTCGTAACTTACTAAGTCCAATGCATTCCTCATATGAAAAGGTCTAAACATAACATAAAAATTTGTATTAAAATCATCATACAAAATATCAATACTTTACCCATAAACCATGAATGGTATAAAAATAACACATCCACATTCAAACATATCAAAAAACCTTCAACACAATATGGAAGATTTGTATCATCATAAATCAACTTAAAAACAAGTTTAAAATCCATTAAAGGATTTTGACATAGATGAAAATGATTTGTAAAACTCTTTGAGAGAAATACCCCTTTTTCATGAAAACATTTAAAAGTCACAAAATTTAGAAAAGAAGTAATTTAAAGAAATTTTTGAATCAAGGTGTCCCATACCACTTTGAAACTTTTGAAAGGAATTAACATTTTAAAAACATTCATGTCCACATAAATAAATCTTTTAAAACCATTTTGAAGACATTGACATTAATGAAAAAGATTTAGAAGAATAAATATTTAAAACATTTGAAATGTTGTTTTAGTAAAAAAGTCCCTTAAAATAATCCATTTGAAAACTCTTTCATAAATCATGGACATGGATAATAAATATGTCCCAGTAGATACTTACGTAAAAACAACCTCGGATAATAAAGAGATTGTGAAATATACCCTTACCAATTTGGTAAATTACAAAACATACAACCCATGAAAGAGGTATCATACAATAAATTTGTAAATACACATAAATTAATTTTTATTGCACAATTAATACAATTATAGGCAGTACATACACCATACAAAAGGTAATAGTGTCAATATGGCATGAATCTCACGGGAATACGGAGTGAGATGAAAGCCCCTTAACTTGTAATTTTCCTTGGTTGAGGGTAGGTTAACCTCCTGTATAATGGTTAAATAATTTTTATTAAATTATAAAAGAATCATATACATTAATATGATATCATATATGATCTTTTAACATTGCTTTGTTAATAATGTCTTAGTATTATCTTCGTTTCGGGTGTTAACTTACTCGTTTTATTTTATATGCTTTGTAACATAAGTCATGTTTGTTATGGATATGTTGTATCTTATTCATATAAAGAATGATATAAATTCCTTAAAGATTATTTTTAATCATCAAATGATAATTAGACTTGCATGGATACGTGGGGAATGAATCTCATCGCGTTCGTGGAGACGGTAGTCCGTACATACAAACGAGCGACAACATCATTCTTTTGATATTAAAATAATATATAAATGGACGGAATATCATATATACAGAATAATTATCATGTTATATTTATTTTTCAATCAATTACACATTATTATCATACCCATCCTAATAATAATGTTTTGAATAACAATTACACCACAACGTGGAGACGGTAAGCCGTACGTACGCACGTATGGTGACATGTCATTCAAAGGATGGATAGAATACTGAATATGGTTGTACCATATTTATAATAACATCACAGTATATAGAATATTCTGTAGTTATTATTTTAGAATGTAAATAACAAAGAAAGTAGAAGTTGAAGAAGAAAGGAACTTAAAAGAGGGTGGTGAAAACATTACCTATTTTTTGGGTTCTTCCTTTTGATTTGATCAAAAGGGCTCCATAGGATGGCTTTATGACTAAAGGAAGGCCTCTATAATTAAGGGAGGATAGTTGAGGGGGTATTTGGGTAGAGTTTGATCTAACCAAAAGGCTTTTAAGGTATGAATAATTGGTTAAAAGTGGTGTCCTTTTATAAGGGGGAGGATGGGCTCTTTAGGAAAAACTTAAAGTATTACTTTATATTAAATTCTTATTCAGTTTAAAATGGCTCCAAAGTTTATTATTTAAATTTTATGGTAGGGATGAGTCTAAATCCTTTCAACCAATATATTTTAGATAGGTTCGGGTCACTATATTAACCTTATCGTTTAGTTGTAACTCTTAGTTAATTAGTTTGACATTTACTATGTCACTTTGTATTTTTATATTATATAGTTAATAAACATACTATATACATCCAAGAGACCCCCAAGTGGTCCATTAATGATAAAAATATCATGATATAAGTCTTTTTACCGAACCTTATATTTTTAGTAATAGAATATTAATTAATAATATAATATTTGTTTTAAAAACTCATTTATGTCAGTTTTGACACTATTGAATAATTGATTTTTTTTAAATTCATAAAAACTTTATTAATTTGAGAAAAATTCATTTAATTAATACTAACATGTCATATTAACCAATAAAATTCGTGGATGTCAGAAAAACTTTCAAATTATATTTATTTGAACATTTATAATACCAATTGTTTTATTCTTTCATTAATAAGGAAAATACTGCATCATTATTGTGTCATTAATAAATTTAATTATTCAATGTATAAAAATTATAAATAAAATATCATTATTTAATAAATCTTTTTTAATTTCTAATGAATATTTATATTTGAAAATATAATATATATAACCATATGGAAAAATTGGTTTTCTAAAAGATATATGCTTATGTCATTTTTGTATTTACATTAACTTAATTAATATAAAGTGTCATTATCACTTACAAGTTTTTCCATGGGGTCCCACAATCGACCAAAAGATACCCATGGTCGGACATGTATCAAACAATAGGGTTAGGACACGTTTTATGGTAAATTTATATTATTATAATAATATTGTTTTACCCTTATTTACCGAATTTACTGTTTAACCATGGTAAATAAAATATTTACCGAAGTAATTATTCAAAATTTCTAAAAATAAAAGTTACCTATTTATAAAATTTGGACATCTTGATTCCAAATATGGAATCCATTTTTCCAAATTCAGAACACATAAGTGGTAGAAATTAATTTAAAATTAATTCCCACTATCAAAACAAAAAGCGTGTTTTTAAGAAATAATAACTATCAAAAGATTGACACTTGTTTATGTCCGGTTTAAATGTGAAATTATGTCCAATGACCAAAATTGTATTAAATGGTAAAACTATATTCTAAATATAATTTAAAACCACTAAAATTCATAATTTACCACTATTAATTATTTCGATTTAAAAAGTTTTTTTAATTAAAATTTAGTAATTTTCACTATTCATCAAAATATGAAAGTTATCAGAAAAGTACCAAAAATTCAACCTAATCTTATTTCGATATTATGAATCCAAAAATGAATTCCATTTTTATAGATAATATTTATAAAATTTCAAAATGTGTGTATTACTATTCATAATGGATAGTTTGATTGGTTGTGGTGTGTGTTAGAACTCGAAGTTGCGTACAACACACGCTACTGTATTATTCAAAGAGAAGCGTACCGCGGAAGCTTGGGGTGTTACAGTTTTAATCACTTGTTTTTTGTTGATGAGATTATCCATGGGTGTATGAGGATCCTCAGGGGTGTCCCAGGTATATGGTATGTGAAAGAAAGGAAAATAGGTCTATTATGTGAATGTTCCATAGTTTGCACATGATTAGTGAAAACCATGAGAGGGGGTTGCCAAAAATGCAACTTTGGAATGAGACATTCAAATGGTTAGAACAAAATTTTCAAATCGTAAAATGTTCCCTAGAAAACCATGCAACCTCAACTCCTTTAGATAGTTGTTTGTGCACAATTTTCACATAGCTTGGAAAACCATGTGGGTATACCATGTACCCTAGTAAAAGTTATAAAATTTATAGTTTTCCATTACTGGAGTTTTAGATCCCCACACTATTTCTCCCTTATTTTCCCCCTCTCAACCCTAATGAAAAACAAATCAACCCAATATTTACAAGGGTGGTTCTCCTTCGATTCTTGATTATTTGGAGCCCCATTGGTTGTGAATCAAAGACCCGGGTGAGCCTAATCCATCTCTTGTCTCTATTTTCCAGATTATGGATTGTATCTTGTGTTATCTTATTTTGAAGACATAAACCCCAATATTTATGGTAGATTATATGTTGGGGATTTAAATGGTGTTTGAAAATAGACCTAAGGCTATGATTAAGAGTGATTTCATAGACAGATTAATTGTAGATGGTCTATAAGTTATATCCCATAGTTTTGTTATAGATTTGTGCATGTGTGTTGAGATATTTCTTACCCCATAGTGTGAAGTTATCCCATTGAGTAATATTCAGTAAAATGGTTTTCTAAATAAGGATTTATACCCCCCATGATCCCCATGGAATTCATTGAGGATAATAAAAACAATTTGGGTCCACCAATGGGGTGTGCCGACATTACCAATCCTAGAAAATATTAAGGTTAGGTGTAGAGTTGATGTTTGATAATGAAGATCCCATTAAGAATGTATTCATATGGTTGGTGGAGTTTAAATAGAATAATTATAGTTTTTACTAGGGATATTAATGGAATTACGAGTCAATGGAATGAATAGTAATGGGTTATAAGGACTATGAAATTGAAACGGGTAATTGGTTGATGGTCTATGATTTATGAATGATAAATGAATTAAATGGGTTAATTGAGATGGTGTTTAATGGATTGTGAATGATATTGAAATTATTAAAAGGATTAGTGAATAAGAATTATGAACATATTAACTTTTCATTGGCTTGTGAGTTTAAGAATATATAAATGGGTTGTATAAGGGAACTAATTAGAATCGTGAATGGGTTAATACATATGAGATGATGAATAGCTTACATGAATTAACATGTTGAAATTATTGACTAATTTAAATGGGATAATGTATGGGGTTAGTGAATATTATTAATTATTTTAGTCATGATAAATGGGAATTGGGCTAAATGACTATGTAATATAATTGGAAAACGTGTTAATGGGTTATGAAAATGTATTAACTTCCATGTTGATTGTTATGGATTATAATTTATATTTGTATTGGATGTGTTTGGTTGTGATATGGTGTATGTGTAGTGAATGGAATAGTAAGCATGTGCACATGGTTGGGTAGTGTGGGCTATTGATAGAGGTTCTACTTCCACGAGTCAAGTTAGACCGACGATCTAAAATCCACCCCAAAATGCATAGGTTAGGGAAGGGGATGAAATATCTTTTCCCTTAACAGTTTCATTCCCCCCAGACCGAGTCTTCGTGGTGAGGATAATGTGTTAATGTTATGTGTTTATCCCTAGTGAGTTAGGGACTTGAATTATTCTCTTTTGCACCGAGATTTATTTCCATAGACCAAGTTCCGATGGAACATGTGATAAAAATGGATTATGTAATGATGATGGAATAAATAATGGATATGGTATAAATGATTAAAAGGGGTAAAACAATGATTTCTAACTGCTAGAACCCAAGGTTTAATTTTTTTTTAATTTTCATCTATTTATTATTTTCTTGCACTATCTTTTTAGACATGATATTTTGTATACACCGTTTGTGGTGGCCTACTGAGTTATACTCACACCCTACTCAGGCCGCTATTGGGTACCCAAGAAAACTCATTTGTTGTGGGTTTGGATAAGAGTAAAGGCACATTCTAGGGAGTTGAGTTAGGATTGGGATGTAAAGGGGTGAAGTTCCATACTCGGGTTTAGGTTCTTATTGGGGACTTTATTGTTGGTATTTATTTTTGGTTTCCTACACTTTTGAATAGTTAGCATGACATGGAATATTTACTATTTGTTTGTAGACTTGTACCCTATTCGATAAATGGTTAATCATGCATGTTCGTTTTCTATTACATATGTTTTCAACTCTTATGTTGTTATAGGTTGTGGATTACTACTGTAAAGAGGTTATATTCTCCCCACATGGATTAGTAAACCCTCGCTACTAGTCGTCAACCTTTGGAATAAGGGGAGGGACGTTTGAGGTCGTGTAACGATCTGGCTCGAAGCACCAATTTAATGGATTCCAGGCCAAGGATGTTACAAAGTGGCATCTGAGGAGGTTCATTTCTACGTTCTTGTTATCTAGGATGGTAGAAATGATGTTTGGATGTGTCAAGCCTTGGTGGTGAGATTATTCATGGGAGAAGCTAACCCATGAACAAGGGAAAACCCAAGTCACCCATGGTAGGAATTGTAGTTCTCAATGTTTGTTGTTACAGTTGAAGGATCGTTCACCATTGGGTGACGCACCTATTGTGTGATGTAACTATTTTATGATATTTTTCTCATGGAACTAATTACATGAGGTTATATATTTATGCATCATTTTAGGCAACAAAGGATATAAGTGGCATGCATCATGATAGACACGCACATGATGGGTGTGTGGGGCATATAGAGTAGAATTAATTTTACTTCCATAGGTAATTTGAAGTAAATGGTTCCTAATAATGGTGATGCAAGTGGGTAAATGGAAAAAATACAAATGAATATTTAAGGAATATTGTGTGTAAAGAAACACTATGACTGGGTTACAATTTTAGGTTGGGATAAATTGTAATGATTGAATGAGGTCTAAAAGAGAAGGATTTTCATAGTAATAGTAAAATGTTTAATGAATTTTACTTAATTAAATGTATAATTGAGTTAGAATGATGATTGTAAAAATTTGTGAAATTGTTAATGTGCCTAAGAAAAAATATTTGTGTTGTGAAGGAGGAATTGGTTTAAAAAGGTGTTTAATGAAAGATTAGTGGTTAAGTAATTTGGTTTACCCCTTATTGACCATGACCTGTGGTAGGTATAACATAGGTTAGTATTATAAATTTGATTATGAAAATTTGAATAGTGTAAGCATAGTAGATTTTTTAAGGTTTATATTGTAAGAAAATTTCCATCTGTGTTTTAATTCAGTCGATCATTCTTTGAAGTGAATATTGAGGAAAATGTTTTGAAGAATGGTCATGAAAAAAATATGGACTTTTGATATTTCGGGAGAATGGAGAGTTTAAAATTTGAATTTTTGAGTTCGAATAAATGAGAAATTTTATTATAAAAGGATATGCAGCGGTGGATCTTTTGGACGAACTGGGTAGTGGGTATTCCTTGTGTTTTTGATTTGACCCATTATATGGGTGGTTTGGGGCAGTGAAAGTGACCTAGTTTGATATCTTGTATTTAGGTTGTGTGGTCTTGCTGGTTATGATATGGAATATGAGATATGCTTAGGGAACCCTTAGTAGGGTTGTGGCCTTGGGTCATGATGTGTTGTTTGGTAATGAGAGTGTGGAAATCTTTGTGGGCTATGACCATATAATGTGTATTCTTGAACTTAAGAATGGTAGCTGGATTTTTGCTGAACTTGTGTGTAGGGACTGTTTCCAATGCTTTCGCCAGGGTGCGCATGTCCGTCTTCTTGAGTATGAAAGGTGCATTTTCATTTCCCTACATTATTGCTTCCCAAAGGTGGGAGAAATTCATTCCTTATTCAAGGATGTTTGATCCTTGATTGAAATGAGATGATGGGATATTGGTTCTTCCTTTAGTGGATTCCTCCTCGGAACTCTTCACCTAGTCTGGGTCCCCCTTAAAGATTAAGTCGTGGTTCGTGAATCTCTTTCCTGGTGCCACATCTTTGTGGACACCGGTTAATTACACTACTTATTTTAGGACATTACATGGGTTCTTGACATGGTATCAACCTTCAGTCGGAGTAGATGACAACATCAGGAATGTCGGGGCATCTTTGGATGTGTGGACATTGGGGAACCTGTATTCTTCCTCATAAGAGGGTATCTCAAGGTTGCAGAACCCGAGGCATCACACATTGAATGCGGGGAATCATATTCCATTGGCATGTATCTGAGGTTTTCCTCAGCTTCCCATGTTTAATACAGGGTATGCCACAAGTTTAACGTCTAGCAGAGATGGTTACGCCAAAGTCATGTCTTCCGAGGTTTTCCTTAGGCATCTCATTTTTATCACAAGGTAGGCCGCAAGTTTAACATCTTGCAGAGATGGATCAGACTGATCAGAACATCCCATATAGACGGATCAAATTGGTACATCCCTATGAGGGAATACCTAGAAGGTTTACAGAGTGGATGGATTAGAACACTCGATAAGAACATACCCAAGATGGTGTGTCCCATAAAGGGTAGATGTCACAATGTGAAGGCTGATCTGGAAACCATTGAGGGCAGATCAGTGAGTGTGCACCCCAGAATGGGTGAACACCAAGGTTTATGTTTGTATGGGATTGAACCTCTTTGAGGTTTCCTACGTACCCAGTGTATAAAACAAGGATCAAAACCCACATAGTTCTATGGGTTGATGAAATAGGTTGTACAGAGAGGACAACAACCCGAATACATGATGGGGCTTACACATGGATAGCGGCCCAAGTACTACTAGGAGCAATGAGGGGGTGGATGGCATGATCCCATCGGGATGTGGCAGCTTGGGTAAGAATTAGGATTGATGATGGAGAGTTTAATGGAGTAGAGGGGTAATGCGATGAGATCATCATGAAGGTGACAATAGTGTTGGTCTTGATCCTCAAATAGACTTCCTACGTATCCCCTTGGCAGGGAATCAAAGTCCGCGTAGTTCGGTGGGACGATGGGACACTTGAGGAGGCGGCCCTTGAGAATGGATGCATGGATAGGATCTAAAGAAAATAGAACCTTCAGGTTGGGTCATGACCTTGCTGAAACACATAGTATCGAGGGAGAGATTAATATGAGACATGAGTGATGGGCTTGAACCTCATGGAGGCTTCTTACGTATCCCCGTGGTAGGAAATCAAAGTCCACATAGTTCATCTGAAAATGACTTACCGTTTATTGGGGACTTCAATGGCTTACCACTAAATGAGGTAGAAAATGGCTTACCATTGAATGGGGGAAAAATGGATTACCGCAGATTGAGGTCCACAGTTTAACATCATGGAGGACGGGGGTGAACCGATGTGAAAGAGGACCTGTGGCCTAGATAGATGAAGGGGTTGAACCTCGTGGAGGCTTCCTACGTACCTTTCCATGGCAAGGATCAAATACCATGTAGTTCAGAAGGGGGTGGGAACTGACGTGAATGTGGTTGGAAGTAATGGGGTGTTGGGCTTGAACCTCATGGAGGCTTCCTATGTACCTCACCTTATCATGGATCAAATACCATGTAGTTTAGGTAGGATTGGGGATTACACTCTAGGCTACCAATGGTTTTGGTGAACCGACGTGAAGATGGTCAGAACAACCAAGGTGGGGGGCTTGAACCTCAGTGAGGATTCTTAAGTACCTTTCCTTGGAAAGTATAAAAAACCACATAGTTCAAGGTGGTGTTTGGGGCATACACTCTAGGATTCCGAAGGTGTTGCTGAACCGACATGAAGGAGGTTAGAACGACCGAGGTAGTGGGCTTGAACCTTAGAGAGGCTGTTACGACCCAAGAAACCGTGTTTTGAGTAATGACAAGTTTGTATTAAAATGAAAAACATTAATTGAACAAACAATCATCTTATAATGAAATAATAATAAAAGTAACAATGAATTAGAGAATGCATAAAAATGAATGAAAGGCCTTTTTTATTTCAAATGAGGAACATCTTGGTGACTAAAACTCACACTAATCGAACACGAAGTTTAGCTAACCAAAAATCCCAATTAAAAACCTGATTACAGTTATAGGGAGACCGCATAAAACCACAAGAACCACGAGAAGGCGGTAAGGGTATTTGGCATCCATTAGAATAAACATAAGGATGGCCGAAGCCACTGCAGCCGTACTGAGCACCAAAGGAATCGCCTGAACCATCTCCTCCTCTTTTTCCTTCAGTCACCTTGAGTGTGGGATACCCCGAGACCAGGCATTTTATAGATCACCTATCCAACCATTGGACCCTAACGGCTATAAATATAACCATTGGATCCCCAATGCTCCTCTTATCCTCTAATGTTATAATTTTTTTAATTGGACCATTGAAGATAAGAATTTATTACCCCCGAAAGGTTCAAAAAGTTAATTATGTTATTTGCTTTAACATTTAAATAATGACATCAATAATAATATAATTAATTTATTTCTTGTTTTCCCAAAATGTGAATTATATTTTATATTGAAAAATGGTGAGAATTAATATTATTATTTATCCACTATTTAATATACACGTTTTTAACTTGAGAAAGTAAACTTTTATTTTATAATTATATTGAATCTGATGGGTTTATACTTTGTCTAAGAAAATATCTACTCAAACTCTTGAGTTATATATGTTGCGTCAAAATTTAAATTAAATTTATTATATTTATATCTAAATTAAATATAAGTAATAATAATAACGCAAATGTTTATAATTTGATCTTTTTATTAACAATTTTGAGTCGATGTCAGATTATGATTTACGTATGTGTTTCATAATGATAATATTTTGATTAATGCACTCTCATTTGTGAATTTGAAAATAATTAGTGATGTTTTTATGTTAAATGTTTTGTTGTATTAATAAAAATACTATAAATCTTTAATTATGTAAATTAAGATAATTAATATATAGAATTCAATAATGGAAAATAAAGATATGGTTTGATAAGGGTGAATTAATTAATTTACTTGTGTATTAAATGAACCATTGACCTTGCTTAATATAATAAAAGTAATTAATAATTGTATCATAATAATAACGAAATTCATATAATAATGATAATAAAAAACAATAATAATAAGTATTTATGTTTTAATATATATATATATATATATATATATATATGTATATATATAAGAAACACGAGGGAGAACCGCATTTTTTCTTAACACCGCTCCCCTGCGGACCGTCTGATCCTCCCCTTCCATCACGACCATCCTTTTTTTAACGCTGCAGCTCTTAGGGTCCATCTGATCAGATCTTGGGTAATCCTAGCCGCTGTTTTCTTCTTCTTCGGATCTCCATTTTTCTCCACCGCATGTTTTTCTTCTTCCTCGCGTTGTTGTACCAGTAGGATAGGCAACGCCTTCTTCTTCCCTAGGCCAGTGAGTGGACTTGGATGCCTCTTACTTTCCACGGGTTGGAACCGAAATGACCTTGTTTACCCCGTCGATATCTCCATGCAAGGAGAGGTCGTGTCCTTATGCTTCGGTTTGCACCGAAGGCAAGGAAGGTTTTGCACCGTGTGTTCTTTCATCCTTTGACCACCGATCCAGCGTCGTCACCTACATTATTTTCTCATCCTCACCGAGCGAGGGTAAGGGAGATTTTCTTGTCTTGCTTTTAGCAGTTCCAATGAACATGTGCACGGATATATACACTTCACACACATATACATATATAAATTTATACACATATATATGTGTATAAGGCCTTATGAACCGATTACACTTGCTTTCTCTTCCTGCATGGAGAACCAAATAAGGGTAAGGGAACTCAGGAGACTTGTTTTATTTTGGTTCAAGTATTTTCATATACCTATATATGCTTTGAGTATATATATTTATAAGCCTATATATATAAGATGATATACGCAGATATACACATTTCTTCTCTATGTTTATAACCCTTGTTTTATTCTTCCCTATGAAAAAATGGAGTTGCGGGTAATTTTATGAACATGTAAGATTATACAAATATATGAAGCGTATAGATATATATGTATATGTGATTATATAAGGTGTATATGTACATCTATGTGCAAATATGAGGACGAGATTATTTATTTGTTTTAAAATTTACCACAATATAACATGAAGATTTATTAAAATTTTATTTAACCTTTAAGATTATTTCTTCAAGAACAATACCCAAAACTATTTATATACATGTTTATATGTATGATGAAGTTTATGGATTATTTTGACATCATAATGATTCCTCCAATTGAAAATCTCATTTATCGGCCTTTTTGAAAAATCATGCACTTTTTGTGAAATATGTGGCGTGAACCCCTTAAACATTTATATGTGGCTAGGTGAATGTGTATTCATAAGTTCAGTTTCCAAAACCCTATTTAAATTAATTATTATCAGGACTTGGTTTACATTTTTGACACATATAAGTTTATAATAATTTTAATGGATGCAAAGACAACATGTATGTTGCACCAGTGGACTGGCTTATCCTGCAAAGTTATGTACCCTCGATGAAATTTATACTTGTAAAGAATGAGGTTATGCATGTTTTAAAGAGATGAAATATGAATTTATGGGTTTTATTTAATGAACATGACATAATTTTACATGAAAATCCATTATGTTCAGTGTTCCATTTATTTTTTCATGTACAAGATTAAGTTTATTTAGTTTATTTACATCATTGCTTAATCTAAAGCCAAAAGCCTAGTTCTTTTTACATTTATGATATGATCCATATCAAGTTATGAATATGTATGTAAAACGGGGTTTTGATTAAGAATTTATGAATGAAACCCTATGTATGAAAGACCATGTCAAGAAATGTGAGGGATGTATTGGACTTAAATGATTATGGACGAGTGAACCTGGAATTATATAGATCTCCAATGCATTGGGTAAAGTAAGAGTCTCATGAGACGTTATGTGCGACGGTCTCGACAGTTAGCCCTGGCTTGTGCTACCCTGGAAACGGGATGGGCAGTTAGACTTGACCCATATTAAGTATGTTTTATGGTCTTGATGCAAGGTCTTGACAAAGTCTGGCATTATACATTCCCTCTACATGTGATGATAAATGGTCAACCGGGGGTTAGTTCAACTAACAGGACATCCCCTAGTTGAAAATTCCCTTCACTATGAGAATGAATTTATAAGATATGAACTATAACATGTGTAGTATGTTGTTATAATAATTTTATGTGCCAATGAATCAGGATATGAATGTTTTCCCTGCTTGCACTCAATCTTTTAGAACTAAAGTAATTTCGGTTGTAAGTTATGCATCATCTATTGTTCACATGCTTGCACTCTTTGATTTATGTCATCTTTAAAGCTTATTTTAAGTACATACTTCTTATCTTTGCAAGTTGTTTTAAAAATTTCTGTATTTTCATGTTTTAAGAAAATTTAATGCTTTGTTTTTAGTGAAGTGTTTTATTATCTTAAAAATGACTTCTTTGAGAAAGAGTTTTCTTAAATGTTTTAAAACCCCTTACTGGGCATATTTTCTCACCCTGCGTTTTCGTGTTAAAATTTTTTAGGCATGGTTTGTACTAATGAAGTTTATCAGAAGTAGATGGTTTCCCAAAAACATGAGCCTCGCGATCTTCTGTAGTAATGTGACATGATATATTATTTGTAAATGTTGTAATGAAATGTTAGTATATCATGTCTCATAAGGCACCCGAGAACTGGGTCTCTACAGTTGGTATCAGCGGATGGGTTCTAGAAACTCTGGAAAACCAGGTGGTATGAATTTATTACTATGATTGACTAAGTAAAAATGTTATAACTTTCAGATGGCTGATGAAAATATACCTACCGACCTACTGTCACTTCCCACTGAGGCTCTAGAGAACGTTGTATCTCTGGAGAGTCGGGAGAACCTCCTTAACTATGCCCATATCCGCATGTCATGCAAGAACTTGTATGACTTGTAAAACTCACCTAGGGTGCTTAGTCTTCACTGGGGATTGGGGATGGATTATCTCCTAATGATGATGACCCAATTTCCCTCTTATGCACGTCGGGGAAGGTACCACGAGGGACTCTTCCGAGTGTTCATGAATGGCGAGGAATTTGTAACGATGCTCGATAACCCCTTTCGAGAAGCTACTGCTTTCGAAGACCTCCAAGCATCATAACTGTGTCAGGTTTTTCACTATGGCTTCTGGGGCTACTTAATGGACTTTGGGGTGTTGGAAGATGAGTCCACCTGATTGTCTCTTAGGCAAGAGGTGTATACTGATGTTTCCCAACTCCATACCCCTCATGCTAAACTCCAGAGGCATCATAGATGTTCCCATGAGTTTAACCCCGCCTATTCAGCTTGTGCGTGGTTTGAAGAGTTAGGGAGTTTTTCCACTCTTTATGGTGTACGTTTAGTAAACTCAGGCTTTGATATATAAACTTTTGTGTAAATTAATGTTTCATGTTCCTTTTCCTGCCTCTACCTTATCAGTGTTGTTAAGTGTTTCCTTTCGAATGTTTTTTTTTCAGATGGCTGGTCAAACGAACATATCATTACTACCCAATGAGTTAGTAGAGGTTATTTTTATCAGGACATGCGTGGTTGATTATCCATATTTTCTCCACTTGCGAGGGTTTTTCCAATGTCTACTCAATTTAGCGAACAGTCCTGAGATTCTTCGTTCGTGTCAGGGGGATGACCGTGTTTTTCACCTCATTTCCACTGCTAAAATTCCCTGCTATAGGTGAAGGGGAAGGTACTATGAAGGCCTCTTACAGTGTTTTACTCTGGCACAAAACTTCTCCACCAAAGCTTGCTTCCTCATAGCTGCCCAGGATGGCCACCTTAGTGCAGCCTTTATGTTCCAAGTCTTAAATTTCAGTCTCCTCAATCACATCATTCCCCTCGATTACCTCGAGTGTGATGTAGCCCGGAGTGTTATCAGGGAATTTATTTACTCGGATGTTTCTGAACTTTTCACCACACGAGCCTCCCTTTGGAAGCCTGTGTGCATTATGCACGAGCAGGAGTTCAAGACATACTGCTCAAAGTGCATCTGGGCTAGGGAAACGAAAGAACTATGTACCAACATTGTTATTCCGTTAACCGAGCTAGATCCCCTGTTTCGGTAATGTTGTACATCTGGGGTTTCTATTTTTCATTCTATGAGTAGAATTGCGAGGACGCAATTCTTTGAAGGGGAAATAATGTAAGGACCCAAGAAACCGTGTTTTGAGTAGTGACAAGTTTATATAACAATTTCATCCATTAATTAAACAAAAAATCATCTTATAAAGAAATAATAATAAATGTAACAATGAATTAGAGAACGCATCAAAATGAATGAAAGGCCTTTTTTATTTCAAATGAGGAACATCTTGGTGACTACAACTCACACTGATCTAACAAGAAGTTTAGCTAACAAAAAATCCCAATTAAAAACCCGATAAAAATTATAGGGAGACCGCTTAAAACCACAAGAACCCCGAGAAGGCGGTAAGGGTATTTGGCATCCATCAGAATAAAAATAAGGATAGATGAATCAACTGCAGCCGTACTGAGCACCAAAGGAATCACACGAACCATCTCCCCCTCTTTCTCCTTCAGTCGCCTTGAGTGTGGGATACCCCGAGAACATGCTTTTAATAGAACACCTATATAACCGTTGGACCCTAACAGCTATAAATATAACTACTGGCTCCCCCATTCTCCTCTTATCCTCTAATGTTATAATTTTTTTTAATTGGACCGTTGAAGATAAGAGTTGATTACCCCCAAAAGGTTCAAAAAGTTAATTATGTTATTTTCTTTAATATTTAAAGAATG
The DNA here is from genome assembly GCA_963277665.1 of Viscum album. Classification (NCBI taxonomy): domain Eukaryota; kingdom Viridiplantae; phylum Streptophyta; class Magnoliopsida; order Santalales; family Viscaceae; genus Viscum; species Viscum album. Next base: position 1,540,592,202 of record OY728153.1, on the reverse strand, counting down.
ACATCAATAATAATATAATTAATTTATTGCTTGTTTTCCCAAAATTTGAATTATATTTTATATTGCAGAATAGTGAGAATTAATATTACTATTTTTCCACTATTTACTATACACGTTTTTAACTTGAGCAAGTAAACTATTATTTTATAATTATATTGAATCTGATGGGTTTTTACTTTGTCTAAGAAAATATGTACTCAAACTCTTGAGTTATATATGTTGTGTCAAACTTTAAATTAAATGTATTATATTTATCTCTAAATTAAATATAATTAATAATAATAACAAAAATGTTTATAATTTGATATTTTTATTAAGAATTTTGAGTCGATGTCAAATTAGGATTTACGTACGTGTTTCATAATGATAATATTTAGATTAATGCACTCTCATTTGTGAATTTGAAAATAATTAGTGATGTTTTTCTATTAAATGTTTAATTGTATTAATAACAATAATATAAATCTTTAATTATGGAAATTAAGATAATTAATATATATAAGTCAATAAAGGAAAATAAAGATATGTTTTGATAAGGGTGAATTAATTAATTTACTTGTGTATTAAATTAACCATTGACCTTGCTTAATATAATAAATGTAATTAATAATTGTAGGATAATAATAATGAAATTCATATAATAAGGATAAAAATATAGGTATTGATGTTTCAAAAAATATATATATATATAAGAAACACGGGGGGAGACCCGCATTTTCTTTTTTTAACACCACTCCCTTGCGGACGGTCCAATCCTCCCCTTCCATCACGACCGTACTTTTTTTAACGCCACAGTGCTTAGGGGCCGTCCGATCAGATCTCAGGTAATCATGGCCACTGTTTTCTTCTTCTTTGGATCTCCATTTTTCTCCACCCCGCGGTTTTATTATTTCTCGCGCCACTGTACCAGTAGGATATGCAGCGTCTTCTTCTTCCCTAGGCCAGTGAGTGGACCCGACTACCTCTTACTTTCCACGGGTTGGCACCGACACAGCCTCGTTTACCCTGTCGATATCTCCATGCAAGGAGAGGCCCTGTCCTTAAGCTTCAGTTTGCACCGAAGGCAAGGAAGGTTTTCCACCGTGTGTTCTTTGATCCTTCGACCACTGATCCGACGTCGTCACCTACATCGTTTTCTCCTCCTCACCGAGCGAGGGTAAGGGAGATTTTCTTGTCTTTCTTTTAGCAGTTCTGATGAACATGTGCATGGATATATACACTTCACACACATATACATATATAAATTTATACACATATATATGTACATAAGGCCTTACGAACCGATTACACTTGCTTTCTCTTCCTGTATGGAGAACCAAATAAGGGTAAGGGAACTCAGGAGACATGTTTTATTTTGGTTCGGGTATTTGCATATACCTATATATGCTTTAAGTATATATATTTATAAGCATATATATATACATATAAGATGATATATGCAGATATACAAATTTCGTCTCTATGTTTATAACCCTTGTTTTATTCTTCCCTATGAAAAAAATGGAGTTGCGGGTAATTGTTAGCTCCACTAAGCTGAGTACCCTGAAAGGGGGGGTGAATCAGGGTATGACTAATTAAAAAATAAAGCCCGTTCTGATCTTGTTTCGCTGTTATTCAAAACACTCTTCTCTCACTTTCCTGTTGCACAATATAAACAGAAGGTAGAACATGCACATGAAACAACAATTTTTACTTGGTTCACCGCTAAGGGCTACATCCAAGGAGCATACGCCTACAAGTTTACGGTCATACCAAATTCCACTATTCTTCACTAGATGTGGATTACAATGTTTGGGCACAGTCACTCTGTCCCAGGCTCACTGCCTTTACAAGGTTTAGGGTCATCTCACTACTTTCCCAAGGGTCACTCCCTATTTCTCTCTCTGGCTCACTGCCGATGGAGAGGATAAACTTTTTCCTCTTCCTTTGTTCACTGCGTCGGAAAGGATCCACTCATAGTTTATATACCTATAGGTCTCTTCATTTATATGAAGGAATTCATCTTCCTCTCTAAGTAGATGCTCTGTTGAAGCCGAATTTTCACCCGCAGATGAATCTCTCTTTGCACCGAAGGTATCGGGAAATATTCCATCTTCCACACAGCCCGAAAATCAATGCTGGATATAAAACTTGGCGTGCAAGTCAATCTCGGTGCGCAAGTATTGGCACGCAAGTCACAATGGGTGCGAAAGTCCTCCTTAGACACTTGCGCGACTCAAGATTCCCCAACTGCAAACTTTCCCGACACACTTCCTTTTACGCCCAAACCAACATTGGCGCACAACTGCCAACCGGCGCACAACTTCTCACACCAGCGCACAACTTCAACCACTGGAACACAACTTCACCTGCGCGACCACACACCACCTGCGCGACCACCACACCTGCGCGACGGGAGCTCTGAATCTTCAAAACGTTGAACTCCGGGAAGAAATGAGGAGAGGTGGTCCAGTATTTATAGGAAAATTGACCACCCTGCGCATTGGCGCGCAAGTAACCTGCGCGTCCCAGTCTCGGCACGCAAGTCTTCTGTCCTCCTAGAAACTTGTGCGACCAACTCCCAAACTTGCGCGAACCTGTTTCCTTTTCCATATTTTGATCTTATGATCTTGAAAAACATATGGTGCCCACGTTTCCTATACTCCAAGTCCTTGGCGCACAAGTCCCGTTGCCAAAAACACTTTTCTTTATTTGTCGATTTTCAGGCCCAAAAACATGGAAAACACTGGAAAACATCGCCACCTTGTATATATTCTTTTTGTACCTCCTCCAGATAATCCATTCTATTATCGACGTTCTTGAATCAAACATGGATCATTGACCAAAACTCTTGAACTCGACATTCCACCATGAAATCCCCTTTGTCAACAAATTTGCATGTCATGGTTTTCATTGTCAACAATCACAACACAGATGTTCACTTTGTCAACAAACACAATCAGCTCAAAAATACTTCAATGATTCCTTGAGGGATTTTTTCCCAAAAATAATTTTATGAACATGTAAGATTATACAAATATATGAAGCATATAGATATGTATGTACATGTGATTATATAAGGTTTATATGTACATCTATGTGGGAATTTGAGGACGAGCTTATTTGTTTGTTTTAAAATTTACCACAATATAACATGAAGATTTATTAAAATTTTATTTACCCTTTAAGATTATTACTTCAAGAACAATACCCAAAACTATTTATATAAATGTTTATATGTATGATGAAGTCTAAGGATTAGTTTGATATCAAAATGATTCCTCCAACTGAAAATCCCATTTATCAATGTTTTTGACAAATCATGCACATTTTGTGAAATATGTGGCGTGAACCCCTTAAACATTTATATTTGTCCAGGTGAATGTGTATTCATAAGTTCAGTTTCCAAAACCCTATTTCAATTAATTATTATTAGGACTTGGTTTACATTTTTGACACATATAAGTTTCTAATAATTTTAATTGATGCAAAGCCAACATGTATGTTGCACCAGGGGACTGGCTTAACCTGCAAAGTTATGTACTCTCGATGAAATTTATACTTGTAAAGAATGAGTTTATGCATGTTATAAAGAGATGAACTATGAATTTAAGGGTTTTATTTAATGAACATGACGTAATTTTACGTGACAATCCATTGTGTTCAGTGTTCCAGTTATTTTTTCATGTACAAGAGTAAGTTGATTTAGTTTATTTACATCACTGCTTAATCTGAAGCCAAAAGCCTAGTTCTTTTTACATTTACGATATGATCCATCTAAAGTTATGAATATGTATGTAAAAAGTGGTTTTGATTAAGAATGTATGAATGAAACCCTATGTATGAAAGATCATGTAAAGATATTTGAGGGATGTATTGGACATAAATGATTATAGACGGGTGCGCCCAGAATTATATAGCGCTCCAATGCATTGGCTAAAGTAAGAGTCTAATAAGACGTTATGTGCGACGGTCTTGGAGGTTAGCCTTGGCTTGTGCTACCATGGAAACGGGATGGGAGGTTAGCCATGACCTGTGTTAAGTATGTTTTATGGTCTTGACGCAAGGTCTTGACAAAGTATGACATTATACATTCCCTCTGCATGTGACGATAAATGGTCAACCAGGGGTTAGTTCAACGAACAGGACATCCCCTAGTTGAAAATTCTCTTGACTATGATAATGAATTTATGAGATATGAACTGTAACATGTGTAGTATATTGTTATAAAAATTTTATGTGCCAATGAATCATGATATGACTGTTTTCTCTGCTTGCACTCAATATTTTTGAACTAAAGTAATTTTGGTTGTATGTTATACATCATCTATTCTTCACATGGTTGTGCTCTCTGATATATGTCTTCTTTAAAGCTTATTTTATGTATGTACTTCTTCTCTGTGCAAGTGGTTTTAAAAAATGTAGTATTTTCGTGTTTTATGAAAAGTTAATGCTTCTTTTAGTGAAGTGTTTTATTATCTTCAAAATGACTCCTTTGAGAAAGAGTTTTCTTAAATGTTTTAAAACCCCTTACTGGGCAAATTTTCTCACCCTACGTTTTTGTTTTAAAATTCTTCAGGCATGGTTTTTACTAATGAGGTTTATCAGAAGTAGCTGGTTTCCCAGAACCCTAAGCCTCGCGATCTTTTGTAGTAATGGGACATGATATATTAATTGTATTTGTTGTAATGAAATGTTAGTATATCATGTATCATAAGGCACCCGGGAATCGGGGTCTCTACAGAGGATTCCAACGTACCTTGACTTGGTAAGGATCAAAGACCACATAGTTCTTGATGGTGTTTGAGGCTTTCACTCTAGGCTTCCCAAGGTGTTGGTGAACCGATGTGAAGGTGGTCAGAACCAATGGGGTGTTGGGCTTGAACCTCAGGGAGGCTTCCTACGCACTTCACCTTGGCAAGGATCAAAGTCCACGTAGTTTGGTAAACACGTGGGGCTTACACTCTGGGATGCTTGAGGGGTTGGTGAACTAACATGAAGGAGGTCAGAATGACCGGGGTGGTGGGATTGAACCTCATGGAGGCTTCCTACTTACCCTGCATTGACAATGATAAAAGACCACATAGTTCAGGTAGGATTTGGTGAACCAATTTAAAGGTGGCCAGAATGACCGGGGTGGTGGGATTAAACCTCATGGAGGCTTCCTACATACCATGCCTTGAAAAGGATCAAAGTCCTCATAGGTTGGAATGGGTGTGTGGATTACACTCTAGGTTTCCCTAGTTGTTGGTGAACCGACGTGAAGGTGGTCGGTACGACTGGGGTGGTGGGATTGAAACTTGTGGAGGCTTCCTACATACCGTGCCTTAGAAAGGATCAAAGACCACGTAGTTCAAGGTGGTGTTTGGTGTGAAACGGCTTGCCACTGACTGGGGAAACAACAGCTTACTGCTGATTGGGGTCCAAAGTTTAATGTCATGCAGGATGGGCGCAAACCGACATGAAGGTGGTCGGAGTGACTGATCATTGGGATTGAACCTCTTAGAGTCTTCCCACGTACCTTGCCTTGGAAAGGATCAAATACTACGTAGTTCAGGTGGTGTGGGGCTTACACTCTAGGCTACCCAGGGTGTTGGTGAACCAATGTGAAGGGGATCAGAGTGACCAATGGGTGGTGGGCTTGAACCACATGGAGGCTTCCTATATACCTTGCCTTAGTAGGGATCAAAGACTTCGTAGTTCAGGAGGGTCAGTGAACAGACATGAAGGAGGACCTGGGGTCCAATTAAGGAGGACTTGGTGTCTAATGGGTGGTGGGATTGAACCATGGGGAGGCTTCCTACGTACCCTGCCTTGGAAGGGATCAAAGACCTCGTAGTTTAGGTGGTGTTTGGGGCATACACTCTAGGCTGCCCAAGGAGGATTTCATGGTCGGTGCTTGATCTAACCCCATGTGAGTCATGCTCGGTGTGAGAAATAAGAGACAACAAAGACCTGACGACCACATCATGAAAGTTTTGTCTATGGTAAATGGATTGGGGGTTACACGTGATCACAACCCAAAGAGGAAATAGGGGCTTACGCGTGGTTAGCAGCCCAAAGAGGTTGGGATATACTCTAGGATGGAGGCCCAGTGGTGAGAAAGCCCAATAGGAGAGGGATTTGGCACCAAAGAAAGGAGGGGCATGGATGCTGCCTTCTGCAAGAAAAGCTAGGGGCTTACACCAGGATGGTTTCCCTAGTTCTATTAGGGAGCGTCAATGGGGAATGAGGCTTATGCAAGGAAGCTGCCTGGGTGCCGCTATGGAGCAGCAAGGGTGGATGGGGCTTACGTAAGGAAACTATCCGAGTGATGCTATGGAGCGGCAATGGTGAATGTGGATTATGCAAGGAAGCTGCCTAAGTGCCGCTTTGGAGCGGCAATGGTGAATAGGGCTTACGCAAGGAAGCTCCCAGGGGCCACTATGAAGCGACAATAGTGGATAGGGATTACACAAGGCAGCTTCTAGAGTGCTGCTACGGAGCGATAATGGTGAATGGGGATTACGCAAGGAAGCTGCCCCGGTGCCGCTATGAAGCGACTATGGTGAATGGGGCTTTCGTAAGGAAGCTACCTGGGTGCCGCTATGGAGCAGCAATGGTGAATGGGGTTTACACAAGGAAGCTTCCCATGTGGCGCTATGGAGTGGTAATGGTGAATGGGGCTTACGCAAGGAACCTGCTCGAGTGCCGACATGGAGCAACAATGGTGAATGGGGCTTACGCAAGGAAGATTCCCGTGTTCCACAATGGAGTGACAATAGTGGAAGAGGCTTATGTGAGGAAGCTTCCCAGGTGTCACTGTGGAGCGGCAATAGTGGATGTGGATTATGCTAGGAAGCTTCTCGGGTGCCGCTATGGAGCGACAATGGTGAATGGGGCTTACGCGAGGAAGCATCTCGGGTGCCACTATGGAGCGGCAATAGTGGATGGGGCTTACGCGAGGATGCTGCCCGGGTGCCGCTACAGAGTGAAAATAGTTGATGGGGCTTATGTGGGGATGTTTCCTGGGCACTACTATGGAGCAACAATGGTGGATGGGGCTTACACAAGGATTCCTCTTGGGTGCTGCTATGGAGAGGCAATCGTGGATGGGGCTTACGCGAGAATGCTACCTCGGTGCCGCTATGGAGTGGAAATCCGAGATGGGGCTTACGCGAGGATGTTGCCCGGGTGCCACTATGAAACAAAAATGATGAACAGAGATTATGCAAGGAAGCTTCCCGAGTGCCACTATGGATGGAAATGGTGAATGTGGATTACGCAAGGAATATTCCCATAATGTCTTCCTCATGTCTGGACATGAGGGCATCCCTACCCACTGGTGGGTTAAGGCCTTCATCTTTGCACTTGTCCACAAGAGGGATAATTCCAATGGCATTGGAATCTGTCCGAACAAAGGGAGATGAAAAGTTGTAATCACATGACCGACATTCGGAACACAATGAGGGTGGTGAGGTAATGGAGGATAACTGTTGACCGTGTTCGAAACACAACATCCATATCACGTTATCCTGAAATGGGTACAAGCACACGAGGTCCGACTATTGACCGTGTTCGAAACACATGACATAACTTTAAGAATTGTCCAAAGTCTTATGGGGCGTTGGCCTAGGACGGTAGGTGAGGCTATGAGGCATGGGACCAGGCCATTAGGGGTTACCTTTAGACGTGGAAGTGGATGAAGATCCGAATGATGGGAACGCAAAGCGTTTTGTGGAGGGATGGAATGTTTGAATAGATTCCAATGCTCTTGAAATTACACCACTGTAATCATGGCACTAGGCATCATATGCTTGGAGTGTAAGGAATCTAATGCTTGGATCAAGAGGAATCCTATTTTTGGATAATAGGGTGCACTACAGTTTATAGTCATGTAGATAGGACTATTGGCATCTTATGCTTGCAGCATAAGGCATCCCTTATTTGGAGCAGGAGGCATCCTATTATTTTTCAGATAGGGAGTACTACCATTTATAGTCATGTAGGTCGGACTACTGGCATGTTATCCTTGGAGTGTAAGGAATATCTTATATTGAGTAAGAGGAATCCTATGTTTGGAACATAGGGAGCACTATAGTTTAAAGTCATGTAGATAGGACTGTTAGGCATAAGGTGCCTAGAAATGGTTGGTGTTGGGCCTTATGCAAGGGCGGCCATTTCTAGTTCAACCTGGAATAGGAGTCAGGTGATGGGGTGTGGATGAGTTGGTTAGGGAATGGTTCGACTCAAGGTAGTCAGGGGGATTGATGATGAGAGTCTCAACTCAGGACATGGGAAACAGACCAAGAGAAATATGACGACTCAAGGTGTTTCATGATGTGTAGGAGAGTATCTCAAAGAATGGTTTCCCATAGGTGGAAGGAGGCTGTGCATAAGGGCACAATGGAAATTTCCAACGTCCCAACCTGAAAAGTTCACAGTGCGTCTCTCCATTTTTCATGGGGGGTCAGTGACGGTAGCGAAGGGATCAGGATGGGACCGCATGTCGGCAGTGACCCCTAGCGGGGGGGGGGGGGGGGGTGCGGGAGTGCAGACCCCTTGGTATGGACCGGCGGGTGCGAAGGTAGGAGCCTTACATAGGATAGGTCTTCACGAAGTAGCTTCATTGGTGGGGTCTCATGGAGCATGGACTCGCGGAGCATGGACTCGTAGAGCAACATTATGATGGAAGCTACTCGCAGAGCATGGACTCATGGAGGAGCATCGTGAAGGAAGCTGCTTGTGGAGCATGGACTCGCAGAGCAGCATTGTGAATGAATCTTCTCGCAGATCATGGAATCGCGGAGCATCATCGCGAAGGAAGCTCCTCACAGAGCATGTACTCGCGGAGCCTCTTCACCGAGGAAAGCAGAGCTCCACGAACCAGGAGAATGGCTGCCCAAGGGGCGGAGTGGCTGTTTGTCAAAGCAGGGTGAGCATGGTATTTTTAGCCAAGGGAATCACGAAGCAGAGCTCTCTTGGTGCGAAGACGGAGCTTGCTCCATGATAGGTTTGTAAGAACCCGGTTCTTAGTTTTGAGGTACGAGTTTCTTCTTTTATCTTTTCCTTAAGTGTTATTTTGAATATAAGGAAAATGGGGAAAAATCCAAAATTTTGGAAGTACACACCATGTACTTTTCCACACGCCATGTAATTTTGGCCGTGTGGGTTGAGTACACGGGGCGTGTGGCCATGTCGGTGATGAAGGGTGTAGGAACCGACTACATGCTGTGTAGTGGTCCTTTACACGCCGTTTAGTCAGTCAGTAGGTGAATAGTAAGACGGTGGCCAGCTCTACGATAGCACACGCTGTGTACTCAAGAAGACACGCCATGTAGTCATGTCGGTAGGTGAAAAATGCCACGCTGGCGGGAAGCCGCCAGAGGAACAGTTAAAAAGTGGGAAGTACACGTCGTGTACTTGAAAATACACGCCGTGTACTTTGTTTTTTTCACTTAAAATGGGCATTAGCCTCCCCTGTTCACAGGGAAGGCTTAGAATCAGATGGGAGTTCGGGAAAGGACATCCGAACCTTCGGAGATCTGTTGGGCGCACGTTGGGAATCCGTTTCCACCTTGGACGATCTCGTTGAAACCGCACGGGTAGGCCCTCCGCTCTCCATAAGCCGTTCTTACCAATTATTTTTCGTAAGTAAGTTGTTTACATTTGAATGAGTTTTCTTCTTCATCAGATCTACGTTGTTTTTGGGCGTTTCTTAGATCAAAGATTGTGTATACTGCTCGTTGGTGTATAAGGAAGGTGTCTTGGTGTTTATTTCCAACCGTCGTGCATTTTTGTGCATTTTTGAGCTAAGAACCCATATTTGGGGTGTCATGTGGCTGAGGTCATGGATATTTTAAATACCTAGAATTGAATAGGTAATTAAATGTGATATTAAAATGCTGTTTGGGAAAACTGCTTGGATCCAGGACCACCCCGGGGGTGCATTCCTCTATTTAGTCGTTTGGCCTGGATACCCGAGGGTATGCCTTGTTTAAATTTTGTGTTACTTTTTACTTGAGAGGAATTGTATTGAATTGCTTGTGATATGTTGGGCATGGACCGATTACCTGTTTAGCCTGAGGGTAGTGTTTTGATTAGCCTGTGGGTGCTGTACTACTTAGCGTGTGGGAAACTTCTTCCGTGCCTGTGGGCAGTTGATTCTGTGCCTGTGGGTGACACTTCTTACGCCTGTGGGAAATATCCATGTGCCTGTGGGAAAACTCTTGTCTTTGGATTCTCCTTACCTGAGGGTAGGGGATTACGTGTCTGAGGACATTGGATGTTTACTTATAATATGAACTGTGGTGATATTTTAAAATAAATGATTAAATGGATACTTAAATGGAAATATAACTGGTTAAGTTAGTTACTTTTTAGTACTGCTTACTTTACTGCATTTTACTACTGCACACTGTTGTTGCATGCTTTCACACAGTTGGGAATGGGCCTTTGGTGGGTGCCTGCTGAGATATATTTCTCACACCATATTTGGGTCATGCTCTTCGGCCCAAACAGATTACGTTTCTGCAAGTGTAGATAGGGGAAAGAGTCCCTATACAGGTACTTGATTGCTGCTTGGGTGTAGGAGAGCATGGGACCGAGCATTGGCTCGCGATGCCGCTGGCTGTTCTGTTTTGCTTTTCTGTACTTGTACTTCAGTTATATTGTAATGATTGCAGTGTAACATGTTCTAGATGTTTTATAGAATAGTGACATGCTGCATCTTCTTATATATATGACTGCTGGTTTCCCTTTTTTTTTCTTAGTTATCCATTTCAGTTATACATATTGTTGCTTCTTCCACTATTGTTGTATGTTTTATTCTTTCCACTATGCTACACTTTGAAAAATGAGGGCATAGTTTCCCCACTATTAGACCTGGTCCCTCACTGCTAGTCGACAGCCTTTGGCTTTTGGGGAAATGCACTTGAGGACACTTGGTGAACCGGGTTCGGGGCACCCGTTGAGTGGTACCCGAAACTGGGATGTTACAAGGTTCACGAACATCAAAGGGATTCGCAGAGCCGTCCTACCTACTTTCTTCATGGAGGGTTAGGAAATGTCAAATGGGTTCATGGATATTCACACCTCCTTGCTTCGTGGTGGTGATCCGTGATCGTGGAGGGGGATTCGCGAACGGGCTTCGCAAACTAGTTTTCAAGCCCATATTCAATTGTCCACAACTACCAATCCGTAACCCTGTTCAGTCCCTAAGACCTACCAAATCGAAGCTTGCAAAACGATCTAGTATCTCAGATCTTTTATGGAAGAATCTGTAAAATTTTGAGGATGCATTTCTTGGTGTCAACAGGGACCTTATGAGTTCTTTTTTGGACCCTAAAGAGGGTTTTTGGATCATAGGGTTAATGTGTGTGTACAATTACCCTTTTTATGTAATATTTAGTAAATGTTCTCTTGGTGTGATAGGAACAGTGGGTATCAGAATGGGGGTGAGATATCCATTCATGAACATTAATATTTTCATGGATTGATGTGTATGGTTTGGAAAGAGGACCAATGGATTTTATTTTTCATGACTCCACTTTGGGGTTTGGTATCATTTAACCTTCTTGGTGACCAATGTGATAGGTTTTATGGGGTTCTTAGTGATTTGAGTGTGGGTCACACAGGTGGAATTGATGCATAATGAGTACCATCATGTTTTGCTAAATGGTACAATTGTGCCCCGATTATTTCATAAGTGCACTGAGTGATTATAGTTTGTTGTAAGGTTAGTTTGATAGTTTGTATCAGATGGATGCCTGACCCATCTATTTGGAAATTTTTTAGCGGTTTCCTTGATGTTTTTTTCGGGAAGAAGAGATTAGGGTGACTGAAGTGTGATTATATGATTTTATTCTTAAGGTGACACATGAGGTGAGGGGGGTCAATGGAAGAGCTTGTTTTGAACAAATAGTTTGGTCTTTAGGTGAGATATTGAGAATGACTTGATCCTGACACCATCGACAGACTAGAAGAAATTTTCAAGAGAGTGGTCAAGAATTGGTCTTGGATATGGTGATGTTTGGATTGGGTAATCTAATTTGGTCTTAGGGTGTGGTCATTGGAAGGTGCGAGACCTTGAGGACTCTGACATGGTACAAATGTGGGAATGCACCGGTAAGGTGTGATTCTAGTCAGGATGGGAAAACATGTGACTTGGGATGAGTGCCTATCATTATCAATGAAACAAACGTGGGAAGAATGGATGTGCGAGAGATCATTGTATTTGGTTGGTGTGCTGAACCATTGTGCTCCGATATTAACTCAATGGGTCATGATGAAAGGACTTGAGTGATGTGGTAGTAGTAGTTCTGAAGTAAACATTGATTCATTGATGTTGGTGAATAGTTGGGGACTTGTGATGGGTCTTGGGTGGAGATCACACCTAAACGGTAGTGATTAAGTTATTAGGAGACGTGTGTGGGAAGGAAGTCCAAAAATCTTGGAAAGTCATGTTGTCCCATAGTAGGAGGTGACTTTAGTGTTAGATGAGTTGTAGTAGTATTCTTCTTAGTGTGATTTTAGCCAGTGATGATCGTGCTCAACATCTTGACATCGTCTAGGGTGTGATAATAAAGATATGGCTTTATTCCAAGAGACTAGAATGTGTTTGGGTTTGATGTGGGGAATCAAGAAGTTTTCATTCTCGGGGAAGTATATGTGGAGCTTGATGGTGGGGTTTATACCATCAACAGTATCTGGGTGAGGTCCTCGAGATAGATAGGTTGTCGAAAAATGTCATGGGTTCCCTTCACAGAAGCCGAGAAAGGGAACTGGGTGACATTCATTTTCTTATTCTGGGAAGAGCTAGATATCCATGTCCAAGTTTGGGGTTTGTATTGTGATTGAGTGCAAGATGTGGTGGTTGTAATTCCTAGGGAAATGCGATGTTAACAACACTCCTAAGTTGGGGAGTAATAAGTCAGTCCTAGATGTTGGGAGGGGAATGATGAGTTGAATTAGTGACACCAAGATGCCATTGAGAAACCTTTGAGGTGCAGGTTAGGTCTCTCAGAGAGGCTAGATGGGCCTTGATTATGGTGTTTGATTGATCTAAGCATTGGATTTGTGCTTAGGATGGTTCTGAGTGAAATTTGAGATTTTCATGTATAGTCATTAAAGGGAATGGTGAGACATAAAAAAGATATGTGTAAAGAGAGATTGGGTTTTATAACACCAATTAAAATCAAAAGTGGACTTATTTTAGTGTAATTGGGAGGTATTGGAATGTCTTGAAGTTGAAAGGCACCTTGGACATGTGATGTTGTGCCATACTAATGGTGATGCTAAGAATTCTAGGATGTATTAGTCAAGGATAGGTTGACTCAGCATGGGGTAAGAGATGGGTGTGAAGAGTGGTAAATCACCATTGGTGGATGTTTTGGGATGAGAAGTATGTTTTACATTTTGGAGTAGGTTTGAGTGTGAACGTAGCCTTATTTATTAAGTGTATGAATAGTAGAAGTTCTTGTGTTGGGAATCTTGATGGGGGCGGTGGAACCTGATGATGGTTTTGAAGGCAGTGATACCGTAATGGTGGAATATTAATTGAATCCATGGAATGATATTAATAGGTGTGTTGGATGAAAGTTATGGGTCTCAAGTCAATAAGTGCCATAGGAAGTTGAAAAAGGGGTAGTGTTTCATCAGAGGAAGATGGGGGTTCTAGGATAAAAAAATCGGGGGTGGTCCAACATTATATGGTAAAAGGGAATGGGTTTGCTAAGTGTAACCCACCTCCAGTTTGATATTGTATCAATAAGTGACATTTATAATTATGTCACACACGAGGGAGGTCAATTTATTCATAGCACTCGTAGGGACGATGTAGAAATGTACTCCGATAGGGTTTCTATTTCAAGGATGGATTCTAATGCAGGGCGATGTCCATATGGATTTTCGGGTGTGGTGAGTTAGAACATGAAAAGTATGTTGTGAATGTTGAGTTGATATTTTGATGGTCTTATTTTGATAGTGTGGGTTCCAAACAATGGAATATTGTGGAAATAATCATAACTAGAAAGTTATTGGATGATGATGTGATTAGAGTTTATGGTCAGGGGGACTCAAGTGATCACCATTCGAGTGAGTTGGCCTTGATAACAAGTATTGGCATGGGTTTAATTGGTTGAGTGCAGAGAGAGTTTTGGTTTTGCCTTGGTTATATAGTTATGGAATGATACTATTAGTAATTGAGTGTTGGATCAATATATGTTGGGAAATGTAGTTGTAAAGACCATGTGATCCTTCGGGTGATATCAAATTTGTTCACCGTAATAGTTTTGGAAATAGAGTAAAATGGCACTAAGTGATTTGATTCATGAGTTGCGAAGAGGATCAGACTGGTTGGTTCTTCCATGACAGTATGATGTTGTATGAAAAGATTCCTTGTGATGTGAATTAATAAGTGTTGTATAGGAATCTCAAAGGAGTTCTAGTGGTTGTGTGCAGCTGAATTTGATGCTTCACATGAGGTGTATCTGGTTCGTGATGTGGGTTGTGGAGAGAATGTTCCATGGGATAAGGCGGTGCCTTGTTTTGAATTATGCATTATATTTTTAATGTTCAATGAGAAATATGGTAAATGGGAATGGATAAGGTGTCCTACTATCCCAATATCCTTATTTCAAAAGACTAGAGACTATTGGGAATATGGCTCATTGAGGAGCCATTATAAGGTGAGAAGGTAGTAAGATCCTGAACTTCTTGGATGAATTTAATTGTTTAATATTTTATTTTAATCTCTTGTTTCTAGTTAATGATATGATTACTAGGTGTATGAGGATTCTCGGGGGTGTCTCGAGGGTTGGAGACATGAAAGAAAAGAAAATCGGTCTATTCTATGCATGTTTCACAATTAGTGAAAATCGTGCAAGGCGGTGGCCAAACCGTGAAAATTTAGATAGAGGAGTTTCGAATGGTTAGCACATGACATTCCAACCATGAATATATCCCTAGGTAACCATGAAACATAAAGTCCTTTCAATAGTGGATTGCACATAAACTGTGCATGGTTTGGAAAACATTGTGGGTAAATCATTTACCCTAGTAAAAGATGAAAAAAATGAGAGTTTTTACATTACATTATTTTTATATCCCCACCAAATTTCTCCCTCATTTATTCCACTCTCAATTATAAGGAAAAACAAAATTGAACCAAGCTTCACAAGGGTGGTTCTCCTTTTATTCTTGGTCATTTAGAGCAACATTGGCCACGAATCGAATATTTGGGTGAGTCTAATTAATTTCATATCTCTCTTTTTTGGATTAGGTCTTATATCTTGGGTTATATTCTTCCAAATCCCTAAAACACTATTTTTTCTGCTGGATTTTAGGTTGGAGATTCAAAGGGAGTTTGGATCTAGATCTAAGGCTCTGATTAAGAGTGCGTTCATTTTTAGATTCAATGTAGGTGGTCTACATGTCATATTCCATAAATGTTTTATAGATTTATGCATGTGTCTTGAGATATTGCTTCCCTATTATTGTGAATTTATCCCCTTAAGTGTGATTCTGTATATTGGTTGGATAAATAATGATTCAGAACCCTCACAATCCCTATGGGATGAATTGAGGATTCTTAGAATGATTTAGAGCCACCTATGTGATGTGCCGACATTCCCAAACCTAGAAATTGTGAAGGTTAAGAGTAGATTTTATGCATGATAACATGGAGTCCATGGAGAAAATATTAATTTGGTCGGTTGAGTTTAAATAGAATAATTATAGTGTTTAATAGGGTTTTTAATGGCATGAGGGGTTGTTGGGTGGGATACTGATGGGTTATATGAACTATGAAATGGAAACGGGAAATTGGTTGCTGAACTAATCCTTATGAATGATAAATAAGTTAAAAGGGTTAATTGGGATGGTGTTTAATGGATTATTAATTATATTTTAATTCCTAAAAGGATTAGTGGATAGTAATGATGAAAAATTTAACTTGGAAATGTATTTTTAATTTATGAACATGTAAATGGGTTGCATAAGAGAATTGATGAAAATCATGAATCTGTTAATACATGGGAGATGATGAATTGGTTAAGTGAATTAATATACATAAATTGTAGAAATGTTAAATGGGGTAATGCATAAGGATAGTGAATATTATTAATTAGATTAGTCATAATAAATTAGAATTCGGATAAACGACTATGTAATATAAGTGGGAAATGTGTTTATGGGTTATGGAAATGTATTAACATCCATGTTTTTTGTTATGGATTCCGATTTTTGTTTGTATTGGTGTTGTTTAGTTGTGATATTTTATGTGTGTGGTGAATAGAATAGTAAGCATGGGAACATGGATGGGTAGTTTGGGTATTAACATTGTGTTCTATGCTTATGGGTTGAGTTAGTTTGAGGCTCTAAACTCCACCCAAAAAATACACAAGTTAGGGAAGGGGAAAGAGGATCCATTCCCCTAACAGTTTCATTCCAACTTGACCAAGGCTTCATGGTGAGGATAATGTGTTGATGTGATGTGTTTATCCTTAGTGAGATAGGGACTTGACTCATTCCCTCATTAATAGTAATTTATTTCCTTAGACACATGCTCAGATGATATATATGCCTAACCCATGGAACATGTGATGGAAATGGGTTAATTAATGAAGATGTAATAAATGATGGAAATGGTATAAATGATTGAAAGGGGTAAAGTAAAGATTGTTAACTAATGAAACCAATGTTTTCCCTTTTTTTCTTTTCTTTTATTAATTACTTTCATACACTATCTATTAAGACTAGATGTTTTGTAAACACCATTGGTGGTGGCCTACTAAGTTATACTCACACACTACTCAGGCTGCTATTGGGTACCGAAGAAAACTTCATTGTTGCAGGTTTGGATAAGGGAAAAGACCCATTCTAGTGAGTTAAGTTAAGCTTGGGATATGAAAGGGTGAGGTTCCAAATTTAGATTCAGGACCTCTTGTGGACTCTTATGTTTCTCTTTATTTTTGGTTTTCTGATCTTTGGGCAAAGTTAGCATGACATGGCATAATTAATGTTTTTTTGTGGACTTGTACACTATTCCGAAAATGGTTTTTATACATGTTCATTGTATATTACAAATTATTTTTGCTATTTAATTGTTATATTATTTGTATTACTCTGGTAAAGAGGATATAGTATCCCCACATGGACTAATAGAACCTTGCCACTAGTTGGAAACCTTAGGTGTATAGGGTGGCATGATTTAAGTCATGTAATGACCATACCAGATCACTGATTTAGTGGCTTCTAGGTTAGGGATGTTACATCTAACAAGATAACAACCTAAAGGGTCACACACAAAGAGTATTATAAAATTTGACCTATTCTAGTAAATATGAGTTTTAGGATAAGGTAGGCCCACTATAAAGTTCATGTGATGTCAGAGTTTTAAAGATCACTAGGAGATAAATTAATTAATTATTATTTTAGTTTAGAATAATAATAATTGAATTTATTTACTCACTATATTGATATGTTTTTTTTTCAAATACTAGGAATAATATTTTATGATTTAATAATTTTTAATATTCAAAATTTGATTAATATTTTCAAGAAAAAGAAGTTGAGTTAAAGACTCATATTTTATCACATGAAATATTATTTATTTGTGAAAGTATTTTATAGCCAACTTATGAATTTTTTAACATGATTATAGGGTTATAATTAATGTAATTAGGATTATTTAAATCGTTAAACATATTCACGGTCTAAAATAAAATTTCTATAAGTTTAAACTTCCTATATAAGTTAATAGAAGACCAAATTCATAGAACTATTCATCAACTAAAATTTGGGATCTTCTCTCTCATCACTCCCGTATCCTAGTGTGATATGAAGTCCTTTTGAGTACCTCAATATGAGTTCTTCTTCTTGGATCAAAGAAGTAGTGTAACAGTGATCGTTAGGACATTGAGAGGTCTTTAAATTATCCTCCCTAGTACCAATAAATTTATTATATATGAACCAAAGAACATTTATATTTTTTGGGGTTGATATATAGAGATCAGACAATGGCTTATTCAAGAAGTAATTTCCAATAATGAGAACAAAAATCCTACATTATCAAATCGATTATGGTAACAATTCAGTTTTTATGCTTATTTTTGATCACATGAGATTATTTATTTATTTAATGGGTTTTACATCACCTAATATAACACCATGATGTCAAAAAAGAGGTAAAAATTTAAAACTAACTTACTATTCACTTCCACTGCATGACCCGTATAAACATACATTCCTTATACAATATTTGGATATCATAGGTTGTGATACAAATCACATACATATAGTAGGCTATGATTCTGGGAATATCATGAAATATGATATACCTATCTTAGTTCATTTATTATAACACATCCATCACACATAAATACCATATTAACTTTATGAAATAATTAAAAAACCATTGAAAATATATCCAATATTTTTTTGATATAGTTTTTCAAACTCTCTTCATTTTAGAATATACACTTTTTCTAAAATTTTATCATTTTATGAAGGTCCAACTGTGTGAACCTATGGATTCTATAAAATTGAAAAATAATATGAAATCATGAGACAAACTAGTTTCCTGGCATAGGCCTTGAAAAAATCTTATTTTGTAGTCTTGGCACAATGCCTTGACTATGTGGTTATGATGTACGACATTATACATTCCATCATTATGAAAATATCTATTGATATTATATGTGATTATTCGACTAGTAGAATATCCATGGGAATAAGTAAATGGAATTATTTGATTTATGTTTTCCATATTATACTGTAGTTTATGTTTAAAAGGATTTTGTTTTAGTCTTATATATTGTATTGAATTTTTATGCTTATTTATGATAGTTTCATTTATATTGTTCTCCTTACTGAGCATCTGAGCTCACCCCTTTATATGATTTATTTTTCCCAGTATGTGAAAAAGTATATCATGATTAACCTGCTGGAATATGCTAAGGGATATGAGTGTATTCAAAGGGGGGATAATGTTGTTTTTCTTTATTTCATTATGTATTGTAAAACTTATGTATGTATCTATTACATACAAGGATAATAACCTAATAAGTCTTTCTGGACATGATATCTTGTGATCATGCCAATGATATGTAATAATGCACCGACTTTGGGTAACTAGGGTCGGGGTGTTACAATGCCTTATTCTATTCATTTGTGGTTTATTCTATATCGGTTTCATAGATTGTGAACCTTGATTCTTCTGAGTAGAACCATCACTCATTGGAACAGTTCTTTAAGAATATATCTCTATTTTTATCTTTACATCTAGAAATTAAGTGCTATATTTAACAACATTTTAACAATCTATACATTCCTATAGTTCGGCTGTAAAAATGTACTAGCGCTTGAAATATTATTAATATATATTAGTTTTTGGGTTATGTGATACCTTCTTATTGAAGGATGATTCCTTTTGATTAGAGAATGATCTGATTCCCTTCTTTAAGCCATGATCATGTGAGCATATTTGTGTAGAAAAATATCTTTTTGATAGTAATATGGGAGGTTCCATCATTTGGTGATTCTCGATTACTTAATCTCACCTCTATCTCTAAAAAATTTTTGTTGAGAGAGTTATTATCATCCTAAACTAGTATATGATTTTATTACCATTCCACTATCAGCTTCTTCATTTGTTCTTCATGCATATTTTTTGATTCATAAAAATAATTTTCATGTTCCTTTACCCTGTTAGCTTTTTTTCTAGCTGAGAAGTTTTTAAAACCACAGAAACATTGTGGAAGTTTTTGAATTTATGGAAAGATTCTACATATTAAATATCAATTTATTATTGATCACAAACACCTACTTTCAATTATTTAACATATTTACCATATATTTCATTTGTAGTAGAAAATTTTAATTACTTTTCTTTCAAATGTTTTGTAATAATGTTGGATATTCCATCATTTTTAACTAATTAATCTTACATGGAATCTACTTCTTTATCCAGCTATAAATTTTCATCTGGAAGACCCTTTATGGCTATGAAAATACATTTTACCACTTCTCTAGGGAAATTATTCATATGTTATTTCAATACAAAATGAATATCATTAAGTGATCCAATATCATCATATCTTAACTAGGATTTATCAAAAGAATCATAATAAATATAATTATAGAAACATATACCTTTTTGATTACCTTTAGTTGATAGATTATTTTCCTTTACTAAAGGATTATTCTTTATATTCCTTTCATACTTCTTATTTCTCTAATTTTTAGTCTTAGAAGAGATATCCATAATAGGTAGATCACTCATTTTAAGAAAACTACAATTCATAATATATTTCTTGGATATTTAGAGGTGACCTATACTCTAATACCACTTGTAGAGCCCATATCTAGGTAGAACACTAAAAGGGTAGGGGTGAATTAGTGGTTTATTTTTATGAATTAAATTTATTTCAAATTTAATATATTGGAATTATTACAGTTTTATAATCCATTCAATAATATCTATAAATGATACTTATTATGCAGTTGTAATAACAGAAAGATAAGAACAAAATATTTACAAGGTTCAGGTGAAAAGCCTTCTCCTTTCCATATTGGTTATACCTCCCAACATGAATTCTTCACTATATTATTAATTTAGAGATTACAATGGAAAATAAAGAATCATTCTATGTCTCTTATGAATCCTCATAGGAAGAAATTTTTACTACATCTCTCTATGTTACAAAAATCCACACTGGCCTGCTCCATAATCGACATTAGAGACTTATTATCCTGAATCACATAAGCAACTTGTACTATAAATCCATCAGAAGACTTTCTCATTTCATCAATGCTGATTCAATTTTTTATGATCTACCAATGTTCCTTCAAAAGCTCACTAAAAAAAATTTCTTACGTACCTATTCAAGTACCTTTTCAATCTTTTAGTATTACTCAATCAATTTTGATCACCTATATTTCATCAGTTTTCCTAGTGCAACAAATTATTGAGCTAAAGTTATTATTTCTAAATGATGTCCTGACCACACATATACATGTTTAAGTTGTGTACACAATATTTTTTATTATTTTATATAATAATAATCTTTTAACAATCTCAAACTACTTTTTAACTATGAACTCATTTCATCAACACTTTATGCCTGGATTTCATGGCATCTAAATGTATCCTTTTTTTTGGAAATTTCAATATTGGTACATATGAATGTATATGAATGCACCATATTCATCTTCTTCTTTCAATCTTCACACACCTCACATAAATATATTTCATGTATGTTATCATATGTATGGGTATCATGTACCATGAAATTACTTTGTGCAAGTTGTGTGTATACACTATCCACCTTGTGTCACACACACATTATATCCATACACACACTGTCCCTATTATGTTACTTCTTTCTCACCCTATATTCACAAAAACACACACAATGTTCAATTTGTTTTCTCAATGAATGTAAAAAATTGTACTAGATTGTTTTACTAACTTTCTTAGTGACTAACAAAATATGTGTTTTATATATTTATGTGCACAAGTTCTTTTTTTGTTGTAAACACAATGTAAAGATACTCTGTCTTATGGTCGTCTAATACTTTTTCATGCAAGATAGAAAATATAACTCATGCAATACATTGTGTAAATGTTGGTTCTCTGGGTTATTCATGAAATCTGGGGAAACACATTATTGCATTCCCCCTATTTATTTGAGTAACTCTATCCTTCAGGAAGCTTCTTTGAGATTCATTTTTACTTGTCAAAATCCCACAATATTCTTCTTCTATTTCATGTAAAGATTATCAGGGGTAGGGATTCTAAATCATGCAACAATTTTTTCATGATTCTATATTTCTATGGAAATAAATATATCTCAAAATCTCATCAACACCCTCATATGAGGGTTTTTCTCTTTTTAGAGGTGAGGATCACTACCTCATTACACCACCTCAGATGAGCCTTTTAAGTCACAAAGAATCCTTATAACAGATGTCATGTCCTTCTACAACTGAGTTTGTAGTTTTTACAAGTAATCTCCATATAAATAATGAAAATGAAACTTCATTATTCTATTGATCAAGTTTGTCTTGTCATTTCGAACTTAGTATGATAATTAAAACCTAAGGATATACAAATGGTGGTTATTAATTTTTGTCTGAAAAACATAGTGGCATCATCAAGTGGTTGGAGGAGGAAAATGATAGTGTATTTCAAACAATTCATAGATTAATTAAATCCATGAGTGTGGAATATTGGACATTCCATATTTAATTGATCGGGTAGTCAATTATATATTCATATTTAAAAAAACATAAACAATGCACGTTACCCCGTTATCCAAAATAGAATACACATGCACTTCCCTGTTCTTTATAAGATATAACAAGTCAGCATCTTCTCAAGATGACACTATGGTAATAACCCAAATAATATTTCATGCACTGTTATCACATGTGTTGTGTCACATGTGGTCCATGGGCTTCCTAAAATCCTCTAGCCCAATCAATGTGTGGCCTCATCAGTGCACTCTATAGGCCTTATACACAGGCTTTCCTGCCTCTTGTTAGAACTATGCCATCTATCACCTAAGGGATTTCTAGGGATGATCCCTTGGGTGTAGTTAACCATTATTTTCACACATGTGACCTTGTTTGAGTATCTTAGGTATCTTTATGTGTTGAAAAAATAATTTAGTGGAACATGTAACCTCTTCTTCTTTATGAAAATTGTAAGTATAATTTTCATGCATTCTTAAAAATCACCCCTCATGCAATTAATAATTTTCATGGACTTCATAAGTTACTCTTTTTAAATTATTTCTAGAATATAAATTCAAAATAAATCTTTATAATCCAAATCAAGAAACCATTTGACGAATCAAATTCCTTTTTATTTGTTTTATACAATGTTTCACCATTGATAAAATTTCGTTGAACCTAGAATAAGTTTAAAAATCATCAGTGTTTTCTCAAGGATAATTTTATAAGTGTGACATCCAATTATAGGTGATGAATCCATAACAATTTTTATAAACCACCACTTCTCATCATCATCTTACCAATCACATATTTACATATAATTTACAAAAAATGCAACTATAGGCCCAAAAGGATGTTTAGCATGCCATATATATAATATTTTCTTCATGACATATATATATGGAAAAAATAAAGTATAAATGAAATAGTTTGTAAAGAATATTCCCATAATAAAATATAAAGGCCACACTGATTCATCATTAGTCGAACCATGTCAAATAGAATACAATTCTTCCACTCAGACACATAAATACATTATTTTGTTCTAGATAAATGAGCTATGGAATAATTCCATAATATCTTATATCCTTAGTGAATCCCCAGATTAAGTGTTCACCAAACGTATCTGATAGGATAATCTTAATACTTATTACCTACTGAAACTATACTTTATTATGAAACTCTTTGAAATTTTCAAAATTATTACCCTTTATTATCATTAGAAACACATAACAATTCGAATGAAATTCATCATTAAAGGTTTATATGTACACAAACCCACCACTTAATTAAGAACTCATTGGTCAATATAAATCACTATTTATGAAATCCAATAGCCCACTAGGCCTTTAATATTTCCTCTATAGTTTTATTTTTCCCTATTTCACAATAAATATAATTAAAAGTTATCAAGAAGTCCATACTAAAATAACTCCAACAATCCATTTATATAGAGTATTTGAATGTGTTTCCCATTTATATATCCAAGGTTTAAATGATAAAGTATGTGGGGTTAGAATCTACCTTGAACTTATTATTCTGAATTTTATATACATTATTATCCATATCCATAATGTATAAAATGTTTACCATACACCTAATGAAATAAATCACTTCATTTATATATATAACATCTTATATTCTTAATAATGATTGAAAATCCAAACTTCTCCCAACAAGATATAGAAATCAAATTCCTATTTGTGGTAGGAATATAATAAATGTTTTATAATTCTATAACTAATACAATCGATAGACTTAAATTATAAGTTCTGGACTCCAATACATAAAATATTTCTCCATTTCCAAAACATATATCTACATCAAATTTCATTAATTTTCTCATATATATATAAAATGAAATATCTCTGGGTGAGTATCTTGTTTTTTATGTTTTCATCAAATAATTTTTATAAAATTACCTCAATTAAAAATAATGACCCCATAAATCATATCTATTTAGTGATCCATGATCAATGTTTAACTATGAAAATATTCTACTATTGTGTTTCTCTCAACACTTAGTTATTTATGTAGGGAATAATCCAAATCATATATGACTTTTAGATACTGATATGGCCCAAACATTAAATACACACATATCACATCATTTTAGATGGATATCTATTATATCTCATAACAATAAATTTCCTAAAACTATAACTGATTAATGTATTTGAAAAATAGATACATAATAATATTATTTCATGAATAACCTCCAAAATATCCCAAAATATTATTCTAAAATAGTACACTTATAATTCATATCCAACTTAAAACTTTTCTACATAGTATAGGGAAAGAAAACTTAGTAGATCTTGTACTCAGATGCGCAGTGAAGGTAAACATGCGAGATATTAGTCAACGATCATATGTTAGCTTGGGTATTAGGGAATGTGAAAATTATCTTAATATTTGAAAATCAGACGCCACAATTCACAAATCATATTCATGGAATAAGGATTTGGAATATCATATGACATGAATCATAGAAGAATACAAATTCACAAGATCATATCATAAAAACAAGAACATGTCATATATAATGGCATAAAAAGTGTGTTATAATCATATTCAATGAAATATTATGTTAAGGATACCAACCAATTCATTCATCACATGTTAGGATTAGGATAACCACCAGTATACCTACTTCAAGATTGGGGTAATTACCATTATACCAGTTGATCTCAAAAAAAAATTAATCATTTCTCAATGAATTTGAGGGCTATTATGGACCCAAGCATCACATAATCATAACCAATTCATATGTATAATGAAACATCATAGAAACATTTATCAATTCATTATAGATTAACTCATTGAAAGAAAACAAGTTTTATAAATATTACATGATTATAATGATAACACATCTTGAGAATGAATAAATATAGTATCATTGGGTCACATCACCTGTGAAGCATAATGAAAATGAACAAATGTTTTCATTTATGAAAATACATTTAAAATATTAATAAAAAATTTATTGAGGAAAATACCATTTTTATTTTGAGATAAATTTTTTAAAATATAAAAATTTACATAATAGTCATAAAAAATATTTTTTAAAAATATACATGGAAACTTTAAAAGGAATCCTAAAATAAAAGAGTTGTAATGACAATGGGAAAATGCGTTCGTTTAGTAAATGTATAACAAATATTCCATTCACACTATTGGTAAAAGGTACATTGTTTGAAAAAAAGAATATTCATTTTAAAGATTTTATAAATAGTAAAAAATTGGAAAAAAAGTAATTTAATAAATATTTTTTGAAGTGTAAAATATTTCTTGAAAACATTTTAAAGAAAATATATACATGGAAGAAAAATATTCCTAACTGAATAGAGAACCAAAGATGGTTTTCCTTATAACAAATATTTTGTAATCTAGGGTACTTAGAGGGACTAAAAGAAAATGTCAAATTTTAATATATATAAATATTTATATTAGAATACACTTCAGTATATTTGTTAGGTATAGGTCATATAATTTCATTATCACAAATTTAAGCATGAACAATCCTGGTAAAGGGTGTGATTGTAATATAAAACTCGTTTCTCAAGTCCAAATTACTTCGCAGCTGATTTTAAACTCAAATATGATAAATTTAAATTTAGTTTTATATTATAATAGATTAATATTAATACCTATAATATTACACTTGGTTTATTGATAACAACTTATCAATTATTTATCAAAAACCATTGATCATTATCATTTTTATACTAACTTCTTCATTTTTCATGTATAATTTGATTCAATAGTTATAAACCTTGCATCTAGTTTATGGTTCCATAATATAAAAAATGATAATAAAGATATAAATATCATATATAATATTTATATATTTATTTATAACTATCCATTAAAGGTATATATTGAAAAATGAATTAATCCATTCATGGAGACGGTAGTCCGTACGTATGCATGAATATTTATTTTTATTTTCTAATTAAAGGAAATATAGATAAATGATATTTTATAATTAAATAATAATAAATATATAATAAATATCATATATATTTTTCAAATACAACATTTTATTCATCAATTTGAGGTGGAAATTGAATGTGAATCATATTTATATTTGGTGCCAATAGTCCACAAGTACACATGAGCAAAAATTTTATTTACCATTTGATGAAAAAAGGTGGAAAATGGTTGTTACATAATCATAATAATATATAATAATATTAATTATAAATTATTTATTATATTACTGTTAATAAATTATATTTAGTGGAAGTATAATAAAAAAAATTAACCTTGAAAGAGTCGGGTAAGATGATTACCTCTTCTTTGAGGGTCGTCCTATGGATTACACCATAAGCTTTATTAGGATGTTATTAGGGTAAGAATAGTACATAAATAATGTATAAAAGGAATATAGTAATTTTTTAAAGTAATTTTATTATCAATAAGGTTCAAATTGTTTGAATAACGGAGTAGAAGATGTTCCCATTTATAAGAGAGGGAAGGGACACACATGGAATAACTTAAAAGATCTAAATAATATAATTTCACTTTATTGTGAAAGTGAAACAAAATGGAAAAAAATTTAATTCATGATAATATTAAATAATAATATCTTCTACAAATAATATTTCAAAAATTTTATGTTGAGTATTTACTTTTATCTCTTACTTTAACTTCCCTGGTAATCACGTATTTACCCTAACTCTAGTAACGAATTATTAAAATTTTTACTATTCATTATGAACAAAAAATGAAGTGGAAATATTATAAAATTATGAAAGTAGGATTCAAAATATGAAACCAATTTTATTAAATTAAATTTTTTTACGTGGAAAAAATCATTTTTAAAATAAATTAACAAAACACAAAAAAAACTGTTTTTTTTTCAGGAAAACACATTTTTATGAAAAAACCGAGTTCAATTTTATTAATTTCCTAGTAAACACAATTAGACGAATGTAAAAATATTTTATAGAATATATAACATACATATTTCATTAAAACCATTAATCAATTTCTATTTATTTAATTTCTTAAGATAAAAACACATTGCACATATAACAAAGTTTTATTAAAGATAATACATTTTACCTTTTAATGATTTTTTCTTCATTCAAAATCATAATATAACTAATGTATGAATTATTATTCCCAAATTAAAAAAAAAATTAATTTAAATAACTTATTAATAGTGTTAAATATATTTTAACACCTAGAAAAATACATTTCCTTAGAAAAATTGGTATTTTAATCATGAAAAGATTTTTAAAAAAATGTAATGATTATTTCATAGGAATTGATCAAAACATTTGAATTAAGGAAAAATATTATATTTATATTTCATATTGTTGTTAATCCTATTCATACTCCCCAATCCAACTAGTAGGGTTTAATGTTTATAATATATCTAGGTTTATTTAGAATCGATGTGGGATATAAAGAAATTTATCGAATACTTAAAATTTATTTCAATGTAATACATATAAAGTCATGGGGTGTTACAATTTAGAATATAACTCTTCACAAAATCCATGATACGGATAAAAAATATATTATATCGATGACTTAATCCTATTAGGACCTCTCATCCAACTGTTATACAAAGCTCACAGTTGGGTATGTGAACCTAATCTTATTGGGGTTACCCTATCCAACATGGCATACACACGATAATCCAAGGGCACAAAATTATGGAATAAATAACCCACTTAGTTGATCTAGATATTGATACTTGTTTCTTTGGAAGTAATCTCACACTTATTATTTATGATTTTTTCTTTTTAAAGCATCATTAATTAAAATACATCAAATGCATATGAAATTCATAACTATTTCATCGAATGAAATATTTAGCATATAAGGGTTTATTCCCTTTTTAGGCATGAATATAATGATTTATGTTTTAAATCCCTACTACAACCCCTAAATTAATATGTTCAGACCTTATCAATGTTTAACTCTTTACACAACCCACAATTTGTGTTACTCACCCAAAACTAGAATCCAAATATGATTATACATATTAAAATGCATTATATTCATAAATCACATGAAATTTTCATATATTAATTTATAATTATATGAAATTTATAATTCTCAAATGAGTAAGTTTGTAGGAACACATTGTTAACCTCCACTCTTCTTGAATAAAGTATAAGTATCTAAGATAGTATGAAGTTTAACATAAAGTCTCTCTACCCTATGATACTTTATTAAAGAGAAATTACAATTCAACATACCTAGTATATATAAAATATATTCTTCAATATAATTAAAGATAACAATTTTAATTACAAAATAAGTTTACGGTAAATAATAAATTTACTTATTTTATCATACCTATCATATAATTCTTGGAATTAAAATTTATAAGAAGTAATTTATCACATAAATTAAATTATACATAATATTTATATTTCATAAATAATTTATAAAAATTTAATATTCAAAAGGAATATTTTTTAATTTTTGAAACATAACATAACATATTAATATTTTTTATTTTTTAAACATGAAAATATCGTATTTATAATTACAAACACTTATGAAACATAAAAAGTTTATAAAATATAATAATTTTAAGCTAAAAAAATTAAATTTCTTCATTTTGGATTATATTGTATTTTATTGTTGATAATGGGATATTTTTAATCATAATATATCATAGGATTTGGTGACTACCATTTCATTTCATTTCTAAAGTTAAGAAAAAATCATACACATAATGTAAACCATACATAAAATTATTACATAAACCATAATGTATATAGTAACCGATATATAAGAGTGTTTAGTACAAAAATATAAAAAACATTATATTTTGTAATGTCTCTTATGTTTGATCTTATAAAATATTACACAAATCCATTCATCATTAATGATATATGATACACCATAACTAAGACACAATGCTCTATTTTTACACAACACAAATTTTAGTGAGAGACTACGATATCGACTATATTATAGCTTAAAGAATATAACAACCACAAGTTTTTAGTTTATCACACCTTATGATACAAACCAGTTGTAGCCTATTATAATAGGAACACATTATACTATCTTATAGAGTAATGTAATGAAAAGATATCCATTGATCCAATGACTAGCATTCGATCAATCCATATTATACACTATGATATGACCTCTAGTGAATTATGATATGCATGTTATTCATGAAATTATTAAAAGAACATATTGATTCATTGATGAAAAAGGAACTGATACCACTGATGGATTTTGGTTGATCATCTAATAATAAAAGAAATGATATAAGCTCACTAGAGTTCCCGATCTATCATCAATATACCATCATGCAGAACAATGAACCAAAATAAATAGATGCAATTATATTATAGTGGGTATTATCTTTTTCATATATGATGGTGATCATTGAGAAGTATCCATCAGATTCTTGCCTTTATAGGGATATCACCATCCCCTAGGATTTTAATTATTAATGAGTTAACCCCCAAACACTAAATGAATATTACCACTTTCTCCATGAATATAGATGGTTGAAATAGAGGAAGATAGACCTTCAACTATGTATTTCTGTACCATGTATCTCTAATAGTGGGATCACATCCCTTTATATAGGATCCCATTATTTAATAAAGGAATATGGGCATTGGATCCCCTCACATAGCATGCTCCACATATTACAAATAATGAATTCCAATTAGAACATACCAATTTTTATTGTCTCAAATGATCATTTGTAGCACTAAATTAATCAACTCATTGATTCATAAATGAAGCCAAAATATGTAGAATATGTTGAATAAGATATGTACTAAATATTGTAATCTCATTGAGTATTATGATAGAGGAATTGAATTCCTTATGTGATATCAAAATAACTGAATCCATTATATGAATCCCATTCAAATCACATGCTACAACTTAGGGTATATTGTATAATACAATATACCCATTTTAATCTATTTACAATAGTTACCATGAAAAAATATGAATCAACCAATAATCATGTGTAACCACATTAACAACACCATATAATAGTACCAGAGGTGGATATGTTTAGAGGAGAAGAGAAATATGAGGGAATTGATAAGAGTTAATGACAATATTCTAACACAAATCTTATGGAATGACCATTCATTGATTGGACTTGGGCAATCAAGTCGATATTTATTGCATGTACTCATATATTATGAAATGTATGAGTAAATGACATAGAATTGAAAAATATTTTGAACCATGAACATCTCATTCTCCCAATGTTTTATCTTATGAAGTGTTTAATTAATTATAGCATACATGGAAGGAAGATTAAAATATTAACTAATAACATTCCGTTTCTATAATTAATCACAGGAACAAATATTAATGGTATATTATGATTCAATGTTCTTTATGATATGGCCTATAATATAGTATATTATTCTAAGGTAAACCAATATGATATCTCTGTATCATATGAAATGATATACTCAAAGTCATAGAACATGGTTTTTCCAATATGTATTTCATATCCCATGATATACCCATATTATAGAATATGATATAGCCAAAATATATAGAATATGTTTAATGGGTTTGGGGAATATCTTTTTCCTATTCACATTCCACTAATGGGGGAATACAAATAACAATGTTTCATATGGATTGTGATTTTTTGGACAGATAGGACCAAAGAATTAAACACCTAATTTCAGTGATAAATGTCGCACTTAACATCAAGATGTTGTAAATGACTATTGGATTGATGATGGATTTTTCAAACATGCATGAAGATAATTTTTTATTAAACATGGTGTTACTGATGTGTTTACCATTAAACCAAAATATGACTTAATTCATGTCTACCACAGATAAAATTAAATAATTTATTATTATTATAGGATAGTTTATATTTTTACAGATTGATTTAGATGAAATCAATGCATTACTTCTCTTATCATCACTATTGAATTAATAGGATATGATGATCACAATGGATAATAGCACTTGTGGAAATTTAAAATTTATGGAACATAGGTTTAATTATCTAATCTTTGGTGAATATATTTTTATAGGTGAATTGAGAAAAATATATGGAATTGTAATGAATATTGATGGTAGAGGCGGATAATTGAATCACAGAAACTTGAAAAGTAGATCAAAGAAAAAATGATAACGCTAGGAGAAGTACAAAGAAGAATGTCCCAAAAATTAGAGTAATGGGAAATTAGACACATATATATGGACTATTAGTCAATCCAGAAGGATTCAAGTAGTGAGTAAATTTATATTAACTTAGAAATCTATGATGATATATAGGTACT
The DNA here is from genome assembly GCA_963277665.1 of Viscum album. Taxonomy (NCBI): domain Eukaryota; kingdom Viridiplantae; phylum Streptophyta; class Magnoliopsida; order Santalales; family Viscaceae; genus Viscum; species Viscum album. The sequence continues at coordinate 1,540,560,742 of OY728153.1, read as the reverse complement.
CAACATCGATAGTCTCATGTAGTCGTAGAAACTAGACATTGAGGATTATTTCCATTCAACATTAGAGAAGTACTATTTAAAAAATTTATTTCTAGGAAATTTGGAAAAGGTACATATCACTGATAAGGAATCACTTTATATTTTATGAAAATTTTTGTAAAAATTAAAACCCAAATTGTAATATTTTAGATGTCGAATAATGTTAGGTATATACATGAACTTCAGAGAAATTTAATATCAATAGGAAAACTTTAAGCTAATGGATATTATGCCACATTTATGAAGGAATTATAGGAAATCACTAAAGCTACTTTGGTTATGGAATTAGGAGTGGAGAATGAAACACTTTACATGACAAATTATTTAAATCATATGATGTGATATTTGAAATCCAAAATAAATTTAAAAACCTAGAATTACAATTTTTTTAATATATGTTAAAATGGAATGAATTATATTACTATAAATATAATTATACCTGATATAAATTCAATTAATATCAGATTTGATGAATATTTAATTATTTTAATATAGGTAAAATCATTTTTGATAAAATAAGGAAGAACACCAAAGGTAAGAAAAATAGAGCATATATATATTCTAATGTATAAATACCAATGTTAGTACATTCTCTTGGTGGATAAATTTATTATGTGATATTAATTAATGAAAAAACATAACTTGTATGGATATATTCTAATTATTTTTCATCTACTTATTCATTTAATTAAAATTTAAAACAACTTTCGTGTGTATGTGCTGACTACCGCCTAGTGAAGACATTGTATTAATTATTAATTACTACCTCTTATATATGGTCATAATGATAAAAAAATGAAATAATATGATATATTTGATATATATTTCATTATTTTATTTCAAATAAGTATTCTAATTAATTCTATACCATCCAATGAAAAGTAAAAACACCGCTCGTGCATACGTATGACCTACCGTATCCATGTAGCGGTGTAATTCATTTTTCATCACAAATTCACATGGATTATTATAAATATGAAAATAATGAATATATATGATATTAATGATTAAAATATATTATGTAAATATGATATATCATATACCTTATAACCCTTCCTTCCGTTAAATAATGATAACGTCGCTTGTGCATATGTGTGAACTACCACCTGCACGAAGTGATGCGATTTATTTTTGATGTCTACCATTCAATAATGATTATAAATACCTATATAATGAATATATATGATATTTATATCATTATTAAAATTCCTTATATGATGAAACTTTTTGAAATATTCAATGAATGAAACCACGAAACTGAAACTTACAAGAAAAACAATGCAACTAACACTGGAAAATGACGATTTTAATAAAGATTTGTTAATAAATAGGTGTGAGAGTATTATAAGTGGATCATATATGATATTATAAATATGTATATTATTATGTTATATAATTATAAAAACTTTGAAATTTATTATGCAAGAGGTCAAGAGCACATTAAAAGAAAGTTGAACTATAGGTAAAGGATTTTCATCTCAAATTTTCTTCTTTGGAACATATGTCATGATATACATCTATTATCTTTTATGAGGTGTATATAATTATCCTTTGAAATTTTATATCTTGAATAATTATTACATCATGATATTTAAAGTTAAAAATTAATATATTTCATCCACTAGGTTATGATTAAAGATTTACCAATGGTGTAAATGATTTCTGTTTCAATCTCATTTTATTTCATGATTGTTTATATTCAAATTTACATGGGAAAATTAAATGATCAGTACATTTTAAACCCAATATAATTACTTATCATGTGTTAATGAAGTATATTACATGTTTATTTTCAATTTATTCTTTTTTTGGATTAAGAATAATCATGTAATTTTTCATGTAAGAGAGATTCTTTTAAAAGTAATGTTTTTGAAGTTTACCTTCACACTCATTTTCACCGATGTCTAAATTTTTCGTTAAATTTTTTTTTTCAGGAATTATTTTAATATTATTTAAAAATCTATGTAATTAGTTTTTTTTCAAGAATTAATTTCTATTAAATGTTTTAAAAAGAATATTCTATTCATTTTTCAAATGAGGTACTATTTACCAATGATTTTAATGAAATAATTATTTTAACATAAAATGAACCAAGAATGTTTACCATAATAATGAAAAATAAATTCATTGAATAATTCAAAAAAATATTCCATGATAGGTTAGTTAAAAATATTATTGTCACTATATTTTGGAAATTTTTATTTAAAATGATATCAACTGAAAATATTTTTATTGTTCCAATGGAATGATCTTTTTTGGAAAAGTGATATATAACTCTATAATTACATGGAGTTAAAAGGAATTAATTTTTAGTGTATTGATTTTATTTTATTTTACAATGGATTGGTTGTACGAAATACATTATTTCTAATAAATAAATGCTCTTCCATCATCATTTATATATAATGGTTCAAACCTTAATCTGAGATAATTTACTTTCTTATCATCATGTTATCTATCACACTCAATTATTAATTAGAAATTATTTTTTTATTCAAATAACTATTTTTTAATATCATGTTTGTTTCTTGAATAATTATTATTACATAAATGATGTCTCAACCATATAAATTATCTATATACATTATCGGTTCATGGAATTGTAATAATTTATTTTGTTGATTGGGAAAATATTTAATATTATTGATTCAATAAAGTAATTTATTTGAGAGTAAATTATATTAATCATTTTAAATGTCATTAATTCATAAGACATGAATGTTGTGGTTGGGGAACAATTATAAGTATCCACTCAATTCATTTATAGGTCTCACGAGACAAAACAAGTTGACATGGTGTATATGATGAGGATAAAAGATCATGTCACATTAGTTAGTTATTTGATGTATTCCCTCCCATAAAATGATAATATATTGAATGACAGGCCTTGAAAGAATAAAAATTCTCTTGGTTAAGTGTCTTTGATGGAATGAAAACTATATTGGTTGAGATTCTTTAACATTAAGATCCATGATATTTAGGTTGAGAAAATGTAATTATGAATTTCAAACATTATGCCTTTCTTTTGTTAAGAATTCAGTTTATATTTTCCATGTGATTTCTATTTTGATATTTTCAATGTATTTTCAATGAATTAAATATTTTTATTGAATGGGATGCATTTTTATTATCAACTCTTCCATATTGATTATACCCTATTTACGCAAGATAGATTCCACTATATGTAACCATTACTAAGAATCTAAAATAAACTGTTATTTATTTTCCTTTACTAAGGACATGATGAAGGAATCATTGATGAATTTCGATGATGAAAAAATATTTTTTATTATATGTATTTAATTTCTAATGTTATACAGAAGATATATATGTTTCTAGGTTAAAAAGACTACTAAACTAAATGATATTGGGTTGCGTGATCCCTTTTATCTTTTACCAATGTAATAAGTAAGAATCATCTCTACATTATTGGAGTCCCAGTGTTATAGTTAGTATTGGATCAAATTTAGTTAGAACATTTGGAAATATATTTTAAAAGAACGTAGATAACATGAGGATAATGATAATCCCTTAGGGTATTTGAGAAATTTTACCATTATGGATATTTTTACATTATGAATCAATATTCATAATGATTACAAACTAAGTCAGTGTGTGCTATTTTTTAGAGATAATGCCTAGGGGAAGGAAGTGAAATAAAGTAAACACCTATAGTCAATGTATGGATCACCTTGATAGGAAAGTCAACACATCAAGTGTTGAACATGAGTATATCATTGATATATTAGGATAGCTGACTTATGTTATGATGAATAAAAATTCCTATAGTAATCAACCTATTTTCCAATAAAATTATGCACCCATATTGGATCATTTACTGCCATGTGGGCCTCTATATTTTAATTGAAATACTAATCTATTGGTAGATAAACAACAAATTAAGGCCCTCAAAAATATATTTCTTTCCTTGGTATGTAATTGATGGAAAAATATTATTATATAAGTGTATCTCTTAAAGGTAGGTATTGATCAATGGTCGTAATTTATCCAGAATACTAGAGAATATGTGGAAATATAAATTATGGAATATATAACTTTTAAAGTTATATTTTTTGAGAAATAATTTCCTCGAGAGAGACAATATAAAATGGGATAGGAATTTACTTAAATAAAATAATAAGGTAGAAGAATGTGTTGTAGGGTATGATTCGTACCTTATAGGATTAGAAAGGCGTGTTGCGGACTATATACATAATCTTAAAAATAAAAATTATTGTTTCTTTGATTGGATTAATCCAATCCTTCTAAGGGCTTTAGTTTGATAAAAAATCATCATATGACGATATGGTATGATGTTAAAAAAATATTAAAATATAAATATTTAGGCATTATACTTTACAAAGGAATAAATATAATAAAAGAACAACTAAGAACCAAGGAAAAATGAAAAGAATAAAATGAGAAGTTTTGAAGGACATAACATCAATCATGGGATAATTGTGAAGAGAAAATTAATAGTGAATGTTTATAGGGAATGATAGTTTGTTACTAGTATATAGATAAGAACCATAAATATCATGAATATAAGGGAAATAAATAAATCATTTATATTTAATGTTTTGAATGTAAGGATATGTGGAACTATTCGAACCAATGCTCTAAGAGTCAAGTATTACATTTACAAATTAATTATCAAATTTGATGATATTATCTAGGTACACTATAAAAGAGATGAATAGAATAAAAATAATTTGTGAATGATCCTGGTGAATTTTGGAGGATGGAATTTATTTGACAAGTTTAGCATCCGTGAATATTGGCTTTAAACTGTTTATTTTCAAGGAAATATTATCTCTAAGAATGGAGTATTTGGTGATTTTTATAACAAAATAAAAACCCTCACCATCATATATAACATTTAGTTTTAGTATGTGTTTTTAGTTAAGGTTAATTATTTTTATTTTTTTTGAATATATGTTTTTGATGTATTAACATTTGGTTTAGAATATTATGATGATTTTTAGTGTTTAATGATTAGTATTCAACCTTGGGTGTTATTTATGTGATTTTACAGATTAATCCTTCATTTGATGGTCTAATTTATTGAATGTTATTTTTAATTTTGATACCCATTTATCAATTTTGTAAATGGATAGAAATAAGATGAATCAAAGGTCAAAAAAATCTCTTATACAATAATGAAAAGAAACCTTTAATGGATCTCATGGTCTATTAAAATTTGATTATAGTGATTCAAGAATGAATGATTCCTCATGATCTTGATTATTCAAATCAAAGGATGAAATCAGTATTATTGAATATAGGGAAATTAAGTAAGTAAATTTTATCATATTTTTATAAAATGTTAAAGGAATTTATAAAAATCATGAGAATTAAATATAAATATATTTTTTATTATATGAAAAGTAACACTTAACTACCAAGGTACATTTTCAAAAACAAAATTTAATGTATGAGTCTTATATAGGTACAAGAACAACATGTTTCTTGGTGATATCCAATAAATTAAATTTCAAGATAAAATTTATACCTTATTTTAGTACTATATTATATTCAATTTAGAAATGAATTATTAAAATTGTGAGGAAATAATACCAATAAATAGATAATAATGTAAGAGATGAGATTAAATCATAGTATTCTTTTATTCCTAAATAAACTATAACATAATAAAAATAACATTATTCAAGAATGTGATTAAAAACTAAATCCATAAATTTAATAAATTTAATTTTAAGAAATAAATTTCATTTTTTAATTCAGTGTGCTAAAATTATCTTATAATAATATTTGTATATTTTTTTAATATAATTTATTTTTAGGTGAAGATTGAAAAATAAAATTTTACAAAATTATCACTTTTATTACATTATAATAATATATGAATAATTTGAAATCTTATAAAATATTTTTTTATTAAAAAAATTTATATTTAACAAGAAATATAACCCATATGATAATAAAATATTGAATATAAAAATATATCTTTATCATTCTAGGAAATCAAATTAATGTTATTGTTCCAATAAAAATTGCATTTAGTTATATTATTTTAATCATGTATTTACACGGTAAATTTGAGTTTCAGTTTTTTAATGAAAAATATGTATCATTTGATTATAATAATCTAAGTAATTTCATTATAATCAAAATTATACTTTATTTTAATGTAAAATAAATTGTATGCTTAAAATCCATTTTTCTAGAGAATCATATTTCATCACATTTTTTCTGTTTGTTTTTAAACAAATTTCTTGCAGTTATACAAATTAAATTTGATAAAATGGATTAAATATTTGTAATCATAATTTTTAAATATAATAATTATTCTACTTTCAATTTTCATCATTATGAATAATAATTTTTTTGGATAAAATTTGTTACCCTAGTAAGAGTTTGAATGGGTTAAAACAGATATATAGCAAATAAAATGGGATAAAAACGTTTCTAAATCTTTTTTATGATCATATTTAAAAAATATATGATAGTATTTTATAATATAAGTCATTTTGGAGCCATTTTATTTATTAATACATCAATATAATTTAATATTTTGAAAAATTCCATGTGTGTCTTCTCTAACACTTATTAAAAGACACCACCTCTCCTTTATTATCCACACTTCAAGAGCCTCTTATATCAAACAATACCCACCCAAAACCTTTCATAACATACCTACCAATTTACTAGAGGTATTTTTTTGATCCAAATATCTTTCAATAATGGATTTTGGCGTATCCCAAATTATGTTGTCTCAAAGAATATGTATAGTTTTTAACTCTTTGTTTCTTTTTTATTTCTTCTTTTCACTTATTGAAAAATTTTCTAACCATCATGATATAATAACATAAGTAACTACCATATAATATTTTATTATGTTTATGTTATAACCTATTTTGATCTACTTATACATGTAATGGAAAATGAAAACATCTTTCATGGGCACGCTTGGACTATAGCATCATGAAGATGGTGTATTTCATTTTATCATCATTGTCTCTTATAGTTGGTAATAATGATAAATCCAAATGAAATAAAGTGTTATAAAAATATGATATAAATTTAATTATGATGTATTAATTAAATATTCTAATTATTTCATTACGACCCATTTAATAATAAAAAAATCTCTCATGTGTACGTATGACCTACCATCTCCATGTTGTGATGTAATTCATTTTCCGGCATCACTTCACTTGAATGGTTATAAATATGGATATACATAATTATATTAAAATTTTAAAATATTTATTATTATGTAAATATATTACATCATTTACATTATTACCCTTTCACCCAATACGAAATTATAAATTCACCCATGCATATGTAACACCCCAAGCATCCATGGTACGCTTCTCTTTGAATAATATAATAGCATGTGTTGTACGCAAATTCATGTTCTAACAAACCACAACCGATCAAACTAGCCGTTATGAATAGTAATACACACCTTTTGAGATTTCTTAAATTTTATCTTTCAAAATTGACATCATTTTTGGATTTTTAAGATCGAAATTAGCTTAGGGTGAATGTTTGGTATTTTTCTAAAAACTTTCAATTTTTGATGAGTAGTGAAAAACACTGAGTTATAGTTTAAAAATGAATTTATATTTAAATAATTATTTATTTTATTTAAATTTATTTTAGGTCAAAATAGATACATAATACCTATATAATTTCAATGTAATTTAATGGAGTCATTTTATAATAATTTTAGATATATAAAAATTTTATTGAACTTTTTACTGTCTTTTACCCACCAAATAAGTGCATTTGCAAATTTACATAAAACATAATTTTACCACTTCTGTGAGTAGAATTTTAAAAATACAAGGGATACAGTTGATATCATTATGTAAAATGTGGTTCAATAAGATGAAAATAATTTTTGGTGAATAGTAACTTTTTACTTTTATTTACCACAGTTAAAAGTAAATAGGGTAATTAAGGGTAAAAATGATATTATTATTACCCTAACATATGTCCTAATTCTATTGGATAAATATAATTCGACCAAAAACAGCCTTAGGAATAAAATATGAACCTCTTTGGTCCACATGGATTAGATTAGGACATTTATTATTATTTAATTCAAAGAAGAGTTAAAAGAGTTAAAATCAATGTTTAATAACTAAATTTTTTTAATATAGGGTTAAAAATAAGATAAATTCGACTATAAATATTCAATATAAAGATGAAAGTATTTCATACCTAATGGTAGTTTATTTACATTTTTTTGAAATTAAAAAATTAAATTTATTTATGACACAACGATGATGTAGTAATTACCTAATTAATGAAATATTAAAATAATTGATGTTATAAATATCCAAATAAATGTAATTTGTAACACCCCAAGATTTCATAGTGTGTTATTTCTTCAAGATAATTAAATAACTTGCACTACACGCAACACCGAGTTCAAGCGCACCATGACTTACCAAACAAGCTGTTCAAAAGAGGTTATGAATAGTATTAACTAAATTTTAAACTTTATATAATCCTTATAATTTTAGAATTCATATTATGAGTTTCTTAGACATAGTGTAAGAACAAATTCATTTTCAGTATTGTAGTTTTACCAACTTTTAATAGTGAACCCTTTTTAAATAAAATATTTTAAACGTTTGACTAAATGGGGACATCAAAAAAAATTTAAAATAAAACATCCCAAGCTTCCACGGTACGCTTTCCTTTGAATAAAACAGTAGCGTGTGTTGTACGCAACTTCGAGTTTTAACACACACCACGACCGATTAAACTAGCCGTTGTGAATAGTAATACCTACTTTTTGAAATCATATATATTTTATATTTCAAAATGGACTTCATTTTTGGATTCGGAATATTGAAATTATCCTAGGGTGAAATTTTGGTACATTTCGGATAACTTTCATATTTTGATGAATAGTGAAAATTACTAAATTTTAATTAAAAACAACTTTTTTAATCAAAATAATTAATATTGATAAATTATGAATTTGAGTGGTTTTAAAGTATATTTAGAATATATTTTTACCATTTAATATAATGTTGGCCATTGGACATAATTTTACAATTAAACCGAACATAAACAAGTGTCAATCTTTTGATAGTTATTATCTCTTAAAAACACGCTTTTTGTTTTGACAACGGGAATTAATTTTAAATTAATTTCTGCCACTTCTGTGTTTTGAATTTAGAAAAATGGATTCCATATTTGGAATCAGGATGTCCAAATTTTGTAAATAGGTAACTTTTATTTTTAGACATTTTGAATAATTACTGCGGTAAATATTTTATTTACCATGGTTAAGGGTAAATCCGGTAAATAAGGGTTAAAAAATAATATTATAATAATACAAAATTACCCTAAAACGTGTCCTAACCTTATTGGTGAACACATACCCGACCATGAGCATCCTTGGGTCAATTTGGGGACCCCTTGGATCCACTTGTATGTGGTAGGGACACTTTATATTAATAAAGTTAAAATAAAAATAAAAATGGCATAAGCTTACATCTTTTAGAAGAACAATTTTTACATAGGGTTATACATGTTGAATTTTCGATTATAAATATTCATTAGAAAGCTAAAAAGATTTCCTAAATAATGATATTTTATTTATAATTTTTATACATCAAATAATATAAATTATTAATGACACAATAATGATGCAATGTTTACCTCATTAATAAATCATTTAAATAAATAAGATTATAATGATTAAAATATTATCTAAAACCTGTCCAATTCTTATTGGTTGATGTTATTTAGAATATGAGTCATCTTATCTTCGACCTCAATGATTTTTGGACCATTATAAACCGAATATAATTATATTATAAAGTAATACTTTCACTCTTTCCTAAAGATCCCCTCCTCCCCCTTATAAAAGGAGACCACTTCTACTCATTCCTCACACCTCTCAAGCCACTTGGCTCGTCCAAACTCTGCCCAACTAAGCTCCCCACATCCCTCTCCTCCTCCTTGAAGCTTCCCCTTAGGCAGAAAGCATTTCAACAAGTCCTTTGGTTCCAACCAAAGTGAGTTACCTAAATTAAAGGTAACGATTTCTCTTAAATTATTTTCATTTATTTTGCTTCTTCAACCCCCAAACTCTTTTTATTTCCTTTATTTTGTAACAACACCAGTATCCTCAATATACTAGGATGTTGTTATAATAAGGATTAAAACTACACATACACACAACTCCATCTAATGGATGATGAACATAATGTTTCTGTGGATGGCAAACTAACGCCTCACGAAACGATGATTGTTCAAATACATCTTACCGCCTCTCATGGTGGCCATTATGATGGCACTGTAATTAAATATGATTTTAATGATATATATTTTATATATAAGCTTCTGTAATTCCATTTTATTTCATACCATTATTCGTTTCATGTTGTATATACATACGATAATTTCATTTGAGGAAGTGCGGACTACCGCCCCCTTAAAATGATATGACTCGTTCATACCACACATGGTACGTATAAAGGATGGTGTTAATGAACTTAAGTAACATATATAAAATATTATATTATACTGGAATAGTAATATACCTATGTATCATTTGTATTCGATTCTTTTAAAATAAAAATTAAATGGAAGTAGCGTTCGTGCGTACGTACGGACTACCGTCTCCACGAACGCGATGAGATTCATTTTCCATCGTATCCATTCAAGTATAATTATCATTTGATGATTTAAAAATGATGTTTAAGGACTTTATACCATTCTGGATTTGAATAATATACAACTTATCCTTTACAAACATGTCTTACGTAACAAAACATACAAAAGCAAACAAGTAAGTTCACACCCGAAACAGCGATAATACTAAGATATTATTATCAAATCAATATTAAAAGATCATATATGATATCATATTAATGTATATGATTCTTGTATAATTTAGTAACAATTATTTCACTATTATACAGGAGGTTAACCTACCCCAACCAAGGAAAAGTACAAGGTAAGGGTTTATTTCACAATCTCTTCATTATTCGAGGTTGTTTATACGTAATAATCTACTGGGATCTCTTTATCATCCACATCCATGTTTCTTAAAAATGTATTTCAAAACATTTTTACTATTTACAAGAATATGGGATAAAGTCATTTATACCCTTGTTTGACTTTTATTAGAAGTTTATAAAGGAATCTTTCCGTCGTTTTCAAAACAAGGTCCTTTTTAACCTTTTCGACAGAATTGAGGTAAGAATGTTTTTTTTAACTTATACGGCGGGTGCGGTTATTTTCCGCCGTTATAAAATCGTCGAAGCTTTCCATACAAGCTTATAAGAATATTTTCAAAGAAAATGTTTTATTTTATATGTATCTTAAATGATTTCAAAATAAAAGGAGATACTTCTTTAAAAATAATTTTGATTTCATCTATGTCAACATCCTTTGATGGATTTTAAGATTATTTGAAGTTGATTTATTATGATACAAAACTTCTATATTGTATTGAAGGTTTTGTGATATGTTTGACTGTGGATGTGCTATTTTTATACCATTCATAGTTTATGGTGAAATTATTGACATTTCGTATGCTAGTTTTAATACGAATGTTTATGTTATGTTTAAACCTTTTCATATGGGAATGCATTGGACTTAATAAGTGACGGGTGGAGCCCGCTATAGCTCCTCGATGCATCGGTAGGTCTCATGAGACAAACTAGTGTCTTGTCACAAGGCCTTGACAAAATCTTATTTGTAGTCTTGGCACGAGGCCTTGTCTATGTGGTTATGATAGTCTGGCATTATGCATTCCAACATTATGAAAGTGGTTATTGATTTTTGCATGTGATTATTCGATTAGTAGAATATCCATGTGAATAATTAAATGGCATTATTTCATTTTATTTATGCCATACCATGTTGAAAGTTCATATTTAAAAGGCTTTTGTTTTAGTTATACATTGCCTTAAATGTTTATTCTTTCCGCTATATTGTTATCCTTACTGGGCATTTGAGCTCACCCCTTTTCTATGTTTTATTTTTCCCAGGATGTGAAGAAGTAAGTTATGAATGACTTGCAGGGATTTTATGAGGGGATAATAGTGTGGTCTATTGAGACATTATGTTGTTGTAGTAGTTTTTCATTTTATAATGTAATGTAATACTTATGAATATATCTGGCATTTTCCAAGGCTACTAAACCAATCGGTCTTTCGAGATTTGATCTTTCTTATGATCATGCCAATGTTATGTAATAATGCACCGACTCTGGGTAACTGGGGTCGGGGCGTTACAGTTGGTATCAGAGGAAGTTTAGTACAAACCTTGGAAGCTAGATTTAGATAAACTCTGATTAGAGCACATAGACCTAAGATGAACTTTGAGGATTAGTATAGAAGAACTTCCTAGAATTTTGGTATTGTAGAGACTTTGTGAGTTTTCCGAGCAATACATCCCTGTCTGGATACGAGCAGGTAGAGACGGCTCTGGCACAGATGTACCTAGGGGTAAAACCCGAAAACACCGCTTTGAGCTAGACTCGAACGGGAACTGGTGCACGACAACGGGCCTTGCTGCACTCTTGGTTACGACACTCCCGGGGGATATGCTTAGGATAACTCTCACTTTCTTTACAAATCATTATGAAGGGTTTATGAGTATATACATCCTCAAAGGAGACATTCTTATGATTATGGATTATATCCATAAATAGTTCAATTTATGTTAAGTGTTTTATAAGTATGGGATTATGTATTCTGATTCATAAACTGATCTAGTTTATGCCATTGTTTAGAATTGGCGCCCAGTAGAAGGAATGAGAACTCCAGAAATGCACATGATACAAAGATAAGGAAGGATCATATCTTTCATGGTCTTAAGCTAGAATTTATAAGAGAAATAGTCTCCCATGTATTATAATCCTATGAAGAAATAATATCATGTATTGATAAGATAAGTAAAGAGATTACTAAGTCCTATGGCTTTGAAGGGAAGCAAGAGAAGAAAAGGATAGAAGAGAGATAGATGGATAAAGGGAAGAGGGAAAAGAAGAATTTTCCCATATGTGGTAACTGTGGAAAGAAACACCCTGGAACTTGCCTGAAAGGAATGGGAGTTTGTTATAAGTGTGGAGGAAAAGGGCACAAAGTACGTGACTGCAAGGGTAAGAAAATGGTTTCAAATGTACAATGCTTCATTTGCAAGGAGTTTGGACACTACGCGAACCTATGTCCCAGTCATCAGACTATGACGCAAATGATGCTATTGGATAATAATCAAGTTATGATACTACCACAGATGAAGAGGAATGATTAGAGTTCTTATGTTTATTATGTCAATTGAGTGTTGTATCAACAATGTACTTGTTATAATAATTATGGAGTATATAAGGATTGTACTGCAGTACTATTTCATTAAGGACTTGAGATTGTGTGGAACAAAGAAAAGTGACTCAATAGCAGGATAAATTTTTGGAAAATATATGGTTGAGAGAATGATAAACCATAATATAGTTCTGATACCGAGGTAGTGATTTTCGAATAATACATGATTATTTTGGAAAAAAATATATTGGATATTCTTGACTACCTTGGAACTGATTAATGATTTGTATATTCCATCATTGTTGGAGTTTAAATTTTTTTTGGATTGATGAAGTATATCCAGCATTCTATATAAAATAAGGGAGCATGAATGTAATCAATAAAGAATATGGTAATTCAGGATGTTTCAGTGTATTAAAAGAATACAAGATGAAGGTATTCATATGCTATTACGCGGTAAAAAGGATCTATATTATGTTTACCTTCCTTATAAATGTTGGACTGTGAGTTTGGACAGAAGTATTTTGGATAGTTCTAGTTTGGATTATTTTGGATTACCATAAAAGGACAACCCGGAGGTCGGGCGGCAACCCGTCGCGTCCGGCAAGGCTACGAGACTTGAACCCGCAACCGAAGGGCGACAAGGGTGTATCACCTACCACTGGCCCACGAGATGTCCTGGATTAAATAATGTAGTTTTTTTTAAAATATCTGGTAGATGAATTATAAATTCATTTATTTTGGAACCCTGTACGAATAGTATAAATAGAAAAAAATTTTACATTCTATTATCTTTTAGAGTGAAAGATGAGTTTGTGGTAGAAATTTATTAATGGATAAAACTCTAATTATAAAGTAAGTATATCTCCTTATTATCTTAGCCAATCTCATAAATAAATTCCTCAACGTTAATAAAAGAAACTTATAACAAGAATGTTTTCCTAGATGGTACCTTAAATCATCACTAATTTATGGCTTTGTGATTGTTGGCCTTTTCATAGCCATGTTCTCTACCACTCTCCATCAAATAATTGATGGTTAGATTTCTCTTCCATATCCATATTTTCCTACATGGAACCCTAGTATGTGTTATTTTCGGTAATCTTCATACTTTCCACTCTTTATTTTAAATAGAGGCCTCATTAATTCATTCTTCGATGTGGGATTTCAACTAAGATATTTTGAAACGTCAAAAATGTGTTATCCCAATACCCTATATTTTGTTGAACCGATGGTACTTCAAATCATCATAGATTGATGAGTTTAAGGACCTCAATTTTATACTTGTTTGTGATTGATTACCTCAATCACTACCTATAAATATTTACGTTTTTCCTCCAATTATATGTCTCTAATTGCCACCAATGTTCTCCTAATCGAGATCATAATTTGGTGGTGACCCTTTCATTTCTCTTTTCCACATATTAAGACTAAATTTTAGTAACCCAATTTCCGATGTGGGTTTTCCCACAAATATATTTTATATTTTCAACCTTTTATTTTCGAAGAACAATTTCAAATTGCGAGGACGCAATTTATTGAAGGAGGGGAGAATGTAACACCCCAAGATTTCATAGTGTGTTATTTCTTCAAGATAATTAAATAACTTGCACTACACGCAACACCGAGTTCAAGCGCACCATGACTTACCAAACAAGCTGTTCAAAAGAGGTTATGAATAGTATTAACTAAATTTTAAACTTTATATAATCCTTATAATTTTAGAATCCATATTATGAGTTTCTTAGACATAGTGTAAGAACAAATTCATTTTCAGTATTGTAGTTTTACCAACTTTTAATAGTGAACCCTTTTTAAATAAAATATTTTAAACGTTTGACTAAATGGGGACATCAAAAAAAATTTAAAATAAAACATCCCAAGCTTCCACGGTACGCTTTCCTTTGAATAAAACAGTAGCGTGTGTTGTACGCAACTTCGAGTTTTAACACACACCACGACCGATTAAACTAGTCGTTGTGAATAGTAATACCTACTTTTTGAAATCATATATATTTTATATTTCAAAATGGACTTCATTTTTGGATTCGGAATATTGAAATTATCCTAGGGTGAAATTTTGGTACATTTCGGATAACTTTCATATTTTGATGAATAGTGAAAATTACTAAATTTTAATTAAAAACAACTTTTTTAATCAAAATAATTAATATTGATAAATTATGAATTTGAGTGGTTTTAAAGTATATTTAGAATATATTTTTACCATTTAATATAATGTTGTCCATTGGACATAATTTTACAATTAAACCGAACATAAACAAGTGTCAATCTTTTGATAGTTATTATCTCTTAAAAACACGCTTTTTGTTTTGACAACGGGAATTAATTTTAAATTAATTTCTGCCACTTCTGTGTTTTGAATTTAGAAAAATGGATTCCATATTTGGAATCAGGATGTCCAAATTGTGTAAATAGGTAACTTTTATTTTTAGACATTTTGAATAATTACTGCGGTAAATATTTTATTTACCATGGTTAAGGGTAAATCCGGTAAATAAGGGTTAAAAAATAATATTATAATAATACAAAATTACCCTAAAACGTGTCCTAACCTTATTGGTGAACACATACCCGACCATGAACATCCTTGGGTCAATTTGGGGACCCCTTGGATCCACTTGTATGTGGTAGGGACACTTTATATTAATAAAGTTAAAATAAAAATAAAAATGGCATAAGCTTACATCTTTTAGAAGAACAATTTTTACATAGGGTTATACATGTTGAATTTTCGATTATATATATTCATTAGAAAGATAAAACGATTTCCTACATAATGATATTTTATTTATAATTTTTAGACATCAAATAATTTAAATTATTAATGACACAATAATGATGCAATGTTTACCTCATTAATAAATCATTTAAATAAATAAGATTATAATGATTAAAATATTATCTAAAACCTGTCCAATTATTATTGGTTGATGTTATTTAGAATATGAGTCATCTTATCTTCGACCTCAATGATTTTTGGACCATTATAAACCGAATATAATTATATTATAAAGTAAAACTTTCACTCTTTCCTAAAGAGCCCCTCCTCCCCCTTATAAAAGGAGACCACTTCTACTCATTCCTCACACCTCTCAAGCCACTTGGCTCGTCCAAACTCTTCCCATCTAAGCTCCCCACATCCCTCTCCTCCTCCTTGAAGCTTCCCCTTAGGCAGAAAGCATTTCAACAAGTCCTTTGGTTCCAACCAAAGTGAGTTACCTAAATTAAAGGTAACGATTTTTTCTTAAATTATTTTCATTTATTTTGCTTCTTCAACCCCCAAACTCTTTTTATTTCCTTTCTTTTGTAACAACACCAGTATCCTCAATATACTAGGATGTTGTTATAAGAAGGATTCAAACTACACATACACACAACTCCATCTAATGGATGATGAACATAATGTTTCTGTGGATGGCAAACTAACGCCTCACGAAACGATGATTGTTCAAATACATCTTACCGCCTCTCATGGTGGCCATTATGATGGCACTATAATTAAATATGATGTTAATGATATATATTTTATATATAAGCTTCTGTAATTCCATTTTATTTCATACCATTATTCGTTTCATGTTGTATATACATACGATAATTTCATTTGAGGAAGTGCGGACTACCGCCCCCTTAAAATGATATGACTCGTTCATACCACACATGGAACGTATAAAGGATGGTGTTAATGAACTTAAGTAACATATATAAAATATTATATTATACTGGAATAGTAATATACCTATGTATCATTTGTATTCGATTCTTTTAAAATAAAAATTAAATGGAAGTAGCGTTCGTGCGTACGTACGGACTACCGTCTCCACGAACGCGATGAGATTCATTTTCCATCGTATCCATTCAAGTATAATTATCATTTGAATATTTAAAAATGATGTTTAAGGACTTGATACCATTCTGGATTTGAATAATATACAACTTATCCTTTACAAACATGTCTTACGTAACAAAACATACAAAAGCAAACAAGTAAGTTCACACCCGAAACAGTGATAATACTAAGATATTATTATCAAATCAATATTAAAAGATCATATATGATATCATATTAATGTATATGATTCTTGTATAATTTAGTAACAATTATTTCACTATTATACAGGAGGTTAACCTACACCAACCAAGGAAAAGTACAAGGTAAGGGTTTATTTCACAATCTCTTCATTATTCGAGGTTGTTTATACGTAATAATCTACTGGGATCTCTTTATCATCCACATCCATGTTTCTTAAAAATGTATTTCAAAACATTTTTACTATTTACAAGAATATGGGATAAAGTCATTTATACCCTTGTTTGACTTTTATTAGAAGTTTATAAAGGAATCTTTCCGTCGTTTTCAAAACAAGGTCCTTTTTAACCTTTTCGACAGAATTGAGGTAAGAATGTTTTTTTTAACTTATACGGCGGGTGCGGTTATTTTCCGCCGTTATAAAATCGTCGAAGCTTTCCATACAAGCTTATAAGAATATTTTCAAAGAAAATGTTTTATTTTATATGGATCTTAAATGATTTCAAAATAAAAGGATATACTTCTTTAAAAATAATTTTGATTTCATCTATGTCAACATCCTTTGATGGATTTTAAGATTATTTGAAGTTGATTTATTATGATACAAAACTTCTATATTGTATTGAAGGTTTTGTGATATGTTTGACTGTGGATGTGCTATTTTTATACCATTCATAGTTTATGGTGAAATTATTGACATTTCGTATGCTAGTTTTAATACGAATGTTTATGTTATGTTTAAACCTTTTCATATGGGAATGCATTGGACTTAATAAGTGACGGGTGGAGCCCGCTATAGCTCCTCGATGCATCGGTAGGTCTCATGAGACAAACTAGTGTCTTGGCACAAGGCCTTGACAAAATCTTATTTGTAGTCTTGGCACGAGGCCTTGGCTATGTGGTTATGATAGTCTGGCATTATGCATTCCAACATTATGAAAGTGGTTATTGATTTTTGCATGTGATTATTCGATTAGTAGAATATCCATGTGAATAATTAAATGGAATTATTTCATTTTATTTATGCCATACCATGTTGAAAGTTCATATTTAAAAGGCTTTTGTTTTAGTTATACATTTTTTTAAATGTTTATTCTTTCCGCTATATTGTTATCCTTACTGGGCATTTGAGCTCACCCCTTTTCTATGTTTTATTTTTCCCAGGATGTGAAGAAGTAAGTTATGAATGACCTGCAGGGATTTTATGAGGGGATAATAGTGTGGTCTATTGAGACATTATGTTGTTGTAGTAGTTTTTCATTTTATAATGTAATGTAAAACTTATGAATATATCTGGTATTTTCCAAGGCTACTAAACCAATCGGTCTTTCGAGATTTGATCTTTCTTATGATCATGCCAATGTTATGTAATAATGCACCGACTCTGGGTAACTGGGGTCGGGGCGTTACATAATTTTATACTTTTTATGAATTCCACTAATTTTATAGGTTAATATGATTTATTAGGGTTGTTTAGATTAATTTTTTTCGAAGTAATAATGCTGTTATAAATTTAGCAAAAACAAAATACCAAATAGTGTCAAAATGGACATAAAAAAGTTTTTAAAACAAATATTATTTTATTAATTGATATACTATTCCTAAAAAACTAAGGATCAATAAGATGACTTATATACAGATATTTATATCATTAATGAAACACTTGGGGTTCTTTTGAAAGTTTATAGTACATTTATGAACCATATAATATAAAAATACAAAGAGACATGGTAAATGTCAAACTATTTAACTAAGAGTTAAATCAAAACGATAAAGTTAATATGGTGACACAAACCTGTCTAAAACCTGTTGGTTGAGTGGTTTAAGACCTATACCCACCTTATCCTTTATATAATTCATTTTGGAGCCATTATAAAACGAAAATGATTTTATTATAAAATAATATCTCTAGCTTTTCCTAAGGTGCCCCTCACCCCTCTTATAAAAGGGAACCCCCCTTCCCTCAAATTCACACCTTCAAAGCCTTTTGGATCAGCCAAAACCTGACCAAATACCCTATAAAATATCCTCCCTTCATCTTAGAGGCCTTAATTTAGTTAGAAAGTTAAACCCAGGAACCCTTTTGATCAAATAAAAAGGAAGAATCCGAAGAAGAGGTAAATATTTTTTCACCTCTTTCAAGTTCTTTTCTTCTTCCACTTCCACTTTCTTTGTTGTTTCCATTATAAAAAAATAAATCCAATATATTTTATATACTATTATGATATAATAAATATGGTACAACCATATTCATTATTCTATCCATCCTTTTAATGACAAGTCACCATACGTGCGAACGTGCGACTTACTGTCTCCACGTCGTGGTGTAATTGTTATTCAATACATTATTATTTGGATAGGTATAATCGTGAAGTTTAATTGATATAAATAATAAATATAACATAGTAATGATTCTTTATATATTATATAACCTCTAATTATATATTATTTTAATATCAAAAGAATGATATTTTCGCTCGTGTGTACGTACGGATTACCGTTTCCACGAACGTGATGAGATTCATTCCCCTTCATATCCATTCAAGAAATATTTTCATTAGATGATTAAAAATAATTTTTAAAGACTTAATATCATTCTGAATATGAATAAGACACATCCTAACCATAAAAAACATTACTTACGTAACAAAGCATATAATGGAAAACGGATTAGTTTACACCAGAAACGACGATAATACTAAGATATTATTAACAATGAAATGTTAATAGATCATATATGATATCATACTAAAATATAATATTCTTGTAAAATTTAATAAAAATTATTTCACCATTATACAAGAGGTTAACCTACCCTCTACCAAGTAAAAGTACAAGGTGATGGTTAATTCTAAAATCTCTTCATTATCTGAGGTTTTTTAGATGTAATTATCTAATGGGACCTCTTTATCATCAACATCCATGTTTCTTAAAAATTTATTACAAAACATTTGTACTATTTACTAGATTATTTGTTAAAGTAATTTATACCCACGTTTTACTTTTTATAAATTGTTTTGAAAGGAAACTTTCTGTCATTTTCCAAACAAGGTAATTTATGACCTTTTTCGACAAAATTAAGGTAAGAATGTTTTTTAACTTAAACGGCGGGTGAAACTATTTTGCACCATTATAACTACATAGAATCTTCCCTTAAAATCTTATAAGAATATTATAAACATAAATGTTTTCTTTATAATCATGTGACTCTTAAATGATTTCAAATATAAAGGGATATTTCTCTAAAAAAGGTTTTGATTTCATCTATGTCAACATCCTATGATGGATTTTAAGCTTATTTGAAGTTGATTTATTATGAATCAACCTATTTTCCAATGAAATTATACACTGATATTGGATCATTTACTACCATATAGGCCTCTATGTTTTAATGGAAATACTAATCTATTGGTAGCTGAATAAAAAATTAAGGCCCTCAAAAATATATTTCCTACCTTTGTATGTAATGGATGGAAAAAGATTATTATATAAGTATATTTATTAAAGGTAGGTACTGATAAATGGTGGTAATTTATCTAGAATAGTAGATAATATGTGGAAATATAATGTATGGAATATATATCTTTTAATGTAATATTTTTGAGAAATACATTCCTCGAGGGAGACAATATAAAATGGGGGAGGAATTTACTTAATTAAAATAATAAGGTAGATGAAAGTATTGTAGGGTATGATTCTTACATTATAGGATTAGCAAGGCATGTTGCAGACTACATACATAATCTTATAATTAAAAATTATTGTTTCTTTGATAGGATTAATGCAAGCCTCTTAAGGGATTTAGTTTGAGAAAAAAATCATCATATGATGATATAGTATGATGTTACATAAATATTAAAATATAAATATTTAGGTATTATACTTGATAAGGAATAAATATAATAATAGAACAACTAATCACCACGGAAAAATGAAAATAATAAAATGAGAAGTTTCGAAGGACATATCATCAATCTTGTGATAATTTTGAAGAGAAAAGTAATAGTTAATATTTATTAGAAATTATAGTTTGTTTCTAGACTAGAGATAAGAACCATAAAAATCTTGAATATAAGGGAAATAGATAAATAATTTAAATTTAAGGTTTTGAATGTAAGGATATGGGGAACTATTTGAACCAATGATCCAAATGTCAAGTATTACATTTAAAAGTTAATTATCAATTTTTTGATATTATATAGGTACAGTATAAAATATATGAAGAGATTAAGAATCATTTGTGAATGATACTTGTGAATTTTGGAGGAAGGAATTTATTTGATAAATTTATCATGCGTGAATATTGGCTTTAGACTATTTATTTTCAAGTAAATATTATCTCTAAGAATGGAATATTTGGTGATGTTTATAAAAAAATAAAAATCCTCACCATTATATATAACATTTAGTTTTAGTATGTATTTTAAATTTAGGGTAATTTTTTTTGAATATATTATTATGATGTATTAATTTTTTTAGAATATTATGAATATTTTTAGTGTTTAATGATTAATATTCAACCTTGGGTGTTATTATTGTGATTTTGCAGATTAATCCTTCATATGATGGTTTAATTTATTGAATAGTATTTTTAATTTTGATACCCATTTATCAATTTAGTAAATGTATATAAATAAGATGAATCAAAGGTCAGAAAATATTTCATACGATAAGGAAAATAAACCTTTAATGGATCTCATGGTCCTTTAAAATTTGATTTTAGTGATTCAAGAATGAATGATTCAACATTATCATGATTATTCACATCAAATGATGAAATCAATCTTATAGAATATAGGTAAATTAAGTAAGTAAATTTTATCATATTTTTATAATATTTTAAAGGAATTTATAAACACCATTAGAATTAAATATAAATATATTAATTATTATATGAAAAGTAACACTTAACCTCCATGGTACATTTTCCAAAACAATATTTAATGTATGGGTCTTATATAGGTACATGAACCATATGTTTCCTAGTGATATCCTATAAATTACATTTCATGATAAAATATATACCTTATTTTAGTCCTATATTATATTCAATTTAGAAATGAAGAATTAAAATTGTGAGGACATAATACCAATAAATAGATAATAATGCAACACATGAGATTAAATTAGAGTATTCTTTTATTCATAAAGAAACTATAGCACAATGAACACAACATTACTCATGAATGTGATTAAAACCTAAATCTATAAATTTAAAAAATTTAATTTTCTGAAATAAATTTATTTTTTTAATTAAGTGTGCCAAAATTATATTATAATAATATTTTTATATTTTTTAATATAATTTATTTTTAGGTGAAGAGTGAAAAATACAAATTTTACAAAATTATCACTTTTATTACATTATAATGATCTATTAATAACTTGAATTCTTATAAAATATTTTTTATTAAATAAAATTATATTTAACAAATAATATAACCCATATAATAATAAAATATTGAACATAAAAATATATTTTTAACATTTTAGGAAATCAAAGTGATGTTATTGTTCAAATAAAAATTATATCTAGTTATATTATTTTAATCATGTATTTACATGGTAAATTTGAGTTTCAGTTTTTTTAAAGGAAAATAAGTATCATTTCATTATAATAGTCCAATTAATTTCATTATAATAAAAATTATAATTTATTTTAATGTAAAATCATTTTTATACTTAAAAGTCATTTTTCTTGAGAATCATATTTCATTACATTTTTTCTGTTTGTTTTTAAAAAAAATTCTCTCATTTATACAAATTAAATTTGATAAAATGGATTATATATTTGTAATAATAATTTTTTAATATAATAATTATGCTAATTTTAATTTCCATCATTATGAATAATAACTTTTTTGGAAAAAATTCGTTACCCTAGTAAGAGTTTGAATGGGTTAAAACAAAATTAATGGGGATAAATTGGGTTAAAAAAGTGTTTAAATCCTTTTTATGATCATATTTATAAAATATATGATATTATTTTATAATATAAGTACTTTTGGAGCCATTTTATTTATTAATACATTAATATAATTTAATATTTTGAGAAATTCCATGTGTGTCTTCTCTATCACTAATTAAGAGACACCACCTCTCCTTTATTATCCACATTTCAAGAAACTATTATATCAAAAAATACCCACCCAAAACCGTTCATAACATACCTACCAATTTAATAGAGGTATTGTTTTGATCCAAATATCTTTCTATAATGGATTTTGGTGTAACCCTATGTAAGTTGTCTGAAGAATAGGTATAGTTTTTAACTGACTGTTTCTTTTTTATTTCTCCTTTTCACTAATTTAAAAATATCCTAACCATCGTTATATAATAACTTAAGTAACTACCATATAATATTTTTTTATGTTTATTTTATAACCCTTTTGATCTACTTATCCATCTAATGGAAAAATGAAAACATCTTTTATGGGCACGTGTGGACTATAACATCATGAAGATGGTGTATTTTGTTTTATCATCAATGCCTCTTATAGTTGTTAATAAAGATAGATCCAAATGAAATGAAGTTTTTTAAAAATATTATATAAATTTAATTATGATATATTAATTAAAAATTCTAATTATTTTATTACTACCCATTGAATAATAAAAATATCCCTCGTGCGTACGTATGACCTACCGTATACATGTTGCGATGTAATTCATTTTCTGGAATCTCTTCCCTTGGATGGTTATAAATATGGATATACATAATTATATTAAAATTTTAAAATATTTATTATTCTGTAAATATATTCCATCATTTACATGCTTACCCTTTCAATCTTTAAGAAATTATAACTTCACTGATGCGTATGTGCGGACTACCACCTCCATGAAATGATGTGACTCTTCCTTCATGTAAACCCTTGAATAATGATTCTAAACACGTATATAATTAATATATATGATATAAATATCCTGATTAATATTTTTTAAGGTGATGTAACCATGTTAAAAATGATTGGACCCAAACTACAAAACTAAAAACTACATGAATAATGAAACTAGTAACACACAAAATTAATGATTTTAATAAAGATTTATTAAAAAATGTGTTATGGAATGTTATACATGGATTATATATGTTAGAAAAAATATTTATATGGATATGTTATAGAGTTATAATAAATTAAAATTTATTTTTCATGAGGTTAAGATCAAATACTAATAAAGTTGAACTTGGGGTATGGTTTTAGCAACTAAAATTGTCTTCTTGGGGGAATATATTATATTATAAACCTATGTTTTTTTATAAGGTGTATACATTAATCCTTTGAAATTTTATATCAGGAATAATTCTTAAATAATGATGTTTTAAGTTAAAATTCAATTTATATCATCCAATGTGTTATGATTTAAATGTTACCAAAGAGATAAGAGATTTTTGTTACAATCTAATTTTATTTTAGGATTATTTTTATTTAGAATTACTTTAGGAAAATTACATGATAATAATCTTTTAAAACCCGTATATTTTCTTATAATCTAGTTATTTTTTTGGATTTACATGTTTTTTCCATTTATTCTCTAATTGGATCAAGAATCAATAAGTATGTAACATGTAAAATACTTTCATTTAAAATTTTGATTTTTGAGGTTTTCTTTACAAATCATTTTCTTAAATGTCTATATTTTATTTAAAATGTTTTTAGAATTTTTTAAATATTATCTATCGAATTATAAAATTTATTTTTACCCATGTTTTAATTTCTATACAATGGTTTAAAAGGAATATTTTTCTTTCAAAATGAGGTAATTTTGACAAAAAGCATGAATGAAATATTTGATTTAACAGACCACACAAGAATAACTTCTCCCACTATTATAAATAATATTTTCTTTGAATTTTACTTTATAATTAACCATGATTATTTTTAAGAAAAATATTTTTAATTTTACAAAGTTATATACCTATTAATTTATGGTAATTCTGGGGATTTTAGTGTATGGGGGAAGTTATGAAGTAGTTTAGGAGTGGATGGTGGAGTCGTATATGAACTTTCATATGGGGAAGAGTTTTCAAGAATGGAGGATTATGAGGTACTATGAAATGGGTGTCTATAGTGTGAAGATATAAACTGTACAGTAGAGCCTTATAGGTGGTGTTTTGATGGTTCTTTTATTTTAATTATAGGAACAACATGGTCACTAAGCTCGAGTGTGTATTCTAGGAGGAGGGATTCTTATTGTTCTGAAAACATTGGGAGAAGTTGTGCCATAGGGATGGGCTATGACATAACCTTCTTTATGGAATATGAACTCTATAGAGTGGTAGTTTCTCATATGACATGGTCCTTGTAACTCCCCGACCCCAGTTACTCAGTGTCGGTGCATTATTAGATAGCATTGGAATGATCACAACAGATCAAGTCTCGAAAGATCGATTAGTTAAGTAGTCTTAGAAACACTAGATATATTCATAAGTCTTACAATTACATCATAAAATAAAAACTACAACAAAATATTATCTTCACATCCCCTCATACTATCCCTAAAGGTCATTCATAAATTACTTCTTAGAATCCTGGGATAAATAAAACATAGAAAGGGGTGAGCTCAAACTCTCAGTAAGGGTAAGCAATACAGCACAAACTTTCATAATAAAGCATAAACATTTAAGGCAATGTATAACTATAAAAAGACTTTTAAACTTTAAATTCAGCATAATATGGCAAAAATAAAATGAAATAATTCCATTTACTTATTCACATGGATATTCTACTAGTCGAATAATCACACGCAACACCGCTAACCACTTTCATAACGATGGAGTGCATAATTAAGAACTTTAATTTCTATGTGAAGGCCTTCTTCCAAGACCTAAGGGCTAACTGTAACCGGATCCCAACTCAGAGAGCCTCTATAACCGGACTCTATCCCAGAGAACCTCTATAACCAGACTCCATCCCGGAGAGCCTCTGTAACCGGAATCCATCCCGGAGTGCCTCTAATAACCAGGCACCAACCCGAAGGGTCTGCTATAACCAGAACCCAACTCGGAGGGCTTACTTTTACCGGTCCCCAACCCAAAACACACTATTCCAACACATTCATCTTAAGAAGAGGATGAAATATAACATAAAACATTCGTATTAAAACTAGCATACGAAATGCCGAAACATTAATCATAAACCATTAATGACATAAAAATAACTCATCCATAGTCAAACATATCACAAAAATCTAAATACAATATGAATGATTTGTATCATAATAAATCAACTTCAAACAAGTGTAAAATTTATCGAAGGATGTTGATATAGATGAAATCAAAACTATTTGTGAGAAATATCTTTTTTTTTGAAATCATTTAAAAGTAACATAATTACAGAGAAAACATTTATTTTTAAAAGTTTCTTATAATATTTTAAGGTAAGCTTCAACAATTTTTTAATGGCGAAAAATAGCTGCACCCTCCGTATAATTTTAAAACACATTCTTACCTTAATTTTTTCGAAAAGGTTAAAAAGGACCTTGTTTGGAAAACGACAGAATTATTCCTTTATAAAATTCTTATAAAAAGTCAAAAAAAGGTATAAATGACTTTAAACCATATTCTGTAAAATAGTAAGAATGTTTTGAAATAAATTTTTACGAAACATGGATGTGGATGATAAAGAGGTCCCAGTTGATAATTACGTATAAACAACCTCGGATAATGAGGTGATTGTGAAATAAACCCTTACCAATTTGGTAACTTACGAAACCTATACCCAATAAAAGAGGAATCATACAATGAATATGTAAATACACATAAATGAAAGTGTATTACACAAAGAATACAATTATGTGGAGTACATACACCACACAAAAGGTAATAGTGGCAATATGGCATGATTCTCACAGGAATAAAGAGTGAGATGAAAACCCCTTACCTTGTAATTTTACTTGGTCAAGGGTTGTTTAAATTCCTTTATAATGGTGAAATAATTGTTATTAAATTATACAATAATCATAAAAATTAATACGATATCATATATGATCTTTTAACATTGCGTTGTTAATAATATTTTAGTATTATCATCATTTCGGGTGTTAACTTACTCGTTTTCCTTTATATTAATTATTATGTAAGCCATGTTCGTTATGGATAGGTTGTATCTTATTCATATACAGAATGATATAAAGTCATTAAACCTAATTTTTAATCATTAAATGAGAATTATACTCAAATGGATATGATGGGGAATGAATCTCATTGTGTTCATGGAGACGGTAGTCTGTACGTAAGCACGAGAAACAATGTAATTCTTTTGATATTAAAATAATATATAATTTGATGGTATATCATATAGACATAATCATTATCATGTTATATTTATTATTTACATGAATTATATATCATTATTATACCCATCCAAATAATAATATATTGAATAACAAGGACACCACAACGTGGAGACGGCAGGCCGTATGTATGCACGTATGGTGACATGTCATTCAAGGGATGGATATAATAAAGAATTTCTTTGTTCCATATTTATAATAAAATTGTAGTATATATAATATACTGGAGTTATTATTTTATAATGGAAATAACATTGAATGAATAAGTTGAAGAAGAATTGAACTTTAAAGAGGGTGGTCAAGACACTACTTCTTCTTTGGGTTCTTCCTTTTGATTTTATCAAAAGGGCTCCTTAAGTTGGATTTTTGATCAAACTAAGGCCTATAGGATTAATTGAGGGATGTTGGGGGGATATTTGGGTAGAGTTTGGCCAAGAAGAAAGGCTTTGAAGTTGTGAATAATTGGTTAGAAGTGGTGTCCTTTTATAAGGGGGACGAGGGGCTCTTTAAAAAAAAATTAATGTATTATTTTATAATAAATTCATATTCAGTTTCTAATGGCTCCAAAGTAGATTATTCAAATTATAAGGTGGTTATGGGTAGAAATCCTTTCAACCAATATATTTTAGACAGTTTTGGGTCATTATATTAACCTTAACGTTTACTTTTAACTCTTAGTTACTTAGTTTGACACTTACCATGTCACTTTGTATTTTTATATTATATAGGTAATAAACTTACTAAAAACATCCAAGAGACCCAAAAGTGGCCCATTAATGATACAAATATCATGATTCAAGTCATTTGGACGAACCTTAGATTTTTATGAATTTAATATCAATTAATAATATAATATTTGTTTTAAATTTTTTATGTCAATTTTGACAGTATTTGGTATTTGATTTTTGTGAAACTCATAACATCATGATTACTTCGAAAAACATTAACTAAATAAATCCTAAAATGTCATATTAAACTATAAAATTCTTGTAATTCATTAATAGTCTCAAATTATATTTATTTGTGTATTTATAATATCAATTATTTTAATATTTCACTAATAAGGTAATTACTTCATCATCATTGTGTCATAAATAAAATACATTATTTAATGTCTAAAAATTGTAAATAAAATATAATTATGTAGTAACTCTTTTTATATTTCTAATGAATATTTATAATAGAAAATATAACCTATATAACCTTATGTAAAAATTGTTTTTCTAAAAGATATATGCTCTTGTCATTTTTGTATTTACATTAACATAATTAATATAAATTGTCATTATCACTTACAAGTGGATCCATGGGGTCCCCAAATAGACCCGAAGATGCCCATTGTCAGACATGTATCAACCAATAAGGTTAGGACACGTTTTAAGGTAATTTATTTTTATTATAATACTATTTTTTACCCTTATTTACCGGATTTACCCTTTAACCATGGTAAATAAAATATTTACCGAAGTAATTATTAAAAATGTCTAAAAATAAAAGTTACCTATTTACACAATTTGGACATCCTAATTCCAAATATGGAGTCCATTTCTTCAATTTCGAAACATAGAAGTGGTAGAAATTAATTTAAAATTAATTCCCGCTGTCAAAATAAAAAGCGTGTTTTTAAGAGATAATAACTATCAAAAGATTGACACTTGTTTATGTCCGGTTTAAATGTGAAATTATTTACAATGACCAAAATTGTATTAAATGGTAAAAATATATTATAAATATAATTTAAAACCACTCAAATTCATAATTTATCACTATTAATTATTTCGATTAAAAAAGTTGTTTTTAATAAAAAGTTAGTAATTTTCACTATTCATCGATATAAAATAGTTATCCAACAAATACCAAAATTTCATCCTAGGATAATTCCGATATTCGAAATACAAAAATGAAGTCCATTTTGAAAGATAAAATGTATAAAATTTCAAAGAGTGGGTATTACTATTCAAAACAACTACTTTGATTGGTCGTGGCTTGTTAGAATCTCAAAGTTACGTACAACACACAATACTGTATTATTAAAAGAGAAACGTACCGTGGAATCTTGGGGTTTTACATTCTCCCCTCCTTCAATAAATTGCATCCTCACAATTTGAAATTGTTCTTCGAAAATATAAGGTTGAAAATAGAAAATATCTTTGTGGTAAAACCCACATCGGAAATTTGGTTAATAAAATTTAGTCTTAATAAGAGGAAAATAGAAATGAAAGGGTCATCACCAAATTATGAACTAAATTAGGAGAACATTGGTGGAAATTAGGGACACATAATTAGAGGAAAAACATAAATATTAATAGGGAGTGATTGAGGTCATCAATCATAAACAAGTGTAAAATTGAGGGCCTCAAAGCCATCAATCAATGATGATTTAAAATATTATCAGTTCGACAAAACATAAGTTATTAGGATAACACATTTTTGGTTTTAATATAACATCCCTAAAGTTTAAGAATTAATTTCCTCATAGAATAGGTGAAATATATATATATTCTTGACAAGTAGAGTTTCATCCTTCATCTAATTTCTACCACAAAATCATCTTTCACTCCAAAAGATAACAGAACTCAAAATATTATATTTATCCTAATATTATAAGGTTCCAAATGTTGACGCATACCATTATAATGATGAAAAATATTTTTTCATTACCAGGGACTTCTTGTAAGCTAGTGGTAGGTAATAAAGGCCTGTGGAAATATGGTTGTGGGTTCGATTCCTGCAGCTTTGTCCGACGCGACGGGTTATCACCCGACCTACAGGTTGTCCTTTTCCTAAAACTATACTATCATAATATTACAAAAATAATCATAAGAAATGTTTTAACCTTAAACAATGTTATCCAATGTTCAACTTAATCCATTTCAAACATTATAGTTATCCAATGTACCTCTGTCCAGACTCTCTGTAAAAGGTATCTTAATTCCAAAATTAATTGTAACATCAGATTACCCCAAAGTAAAGTTTCTCTTATTGTCACATACTGAAAATATTATCACCTTAGTCATATTAAAACCTTAATGAAAAAAACAAGTACTGTAGTACAATCCTTATATATATATAACATTATTCTCATAACCAGAATATAATCCTTGAGTCCAAAAACACAAATACGTTAATTATTCCTCTTCAACTGTAGTAACAGCATAATATTGGACTTGTTCCCTTGGCCTTTTCTGAGGTAAGTTCCCTTGGTGCTTAGGGAATTTCATAATGACCCATTTCTCTAAAATGGTAGCATTCAACATTAACAACCACTTTCTTTCCCTTGCAATCACGAGCCTGGTGACCATTTTCTCCACATTTATAACAAAATAACATTCCTTTTAGGCAAGTACCGAGGTGATTCTTCCCAAAATTATCGCATAATGGAAAATAATTCTTTCCCTTTTTCTCTTTATCTATCTCTTGCTCCACCGCTCTCTTCTCTTTCTTTACTTTGTTGTCATACGACTTAGAGAATTCCTTTTCTGTCTTGATAGCACACGAGACAATATCTTTGTATAAAGAGAAGGATTTTGATACTAATTATTGACGAAGAAATGGTTTTAACCCATAAAAAAAACGATCGATATTACTTCTTGGGTTACGTATATAATCTGCAGCATGCCTTGTAACCTCTTAAAGTTAGCCTCATACTTTGGGACATTCTCGTCCTCCTTTTGCCTCAGAATCAGAAATTGTCTTTCCATATCCGCTCGATGGTCTTGAGGAAAATATTTTTCTAAGAAAATTTCTTTAAACTCTCTCCATTCCATACTTTATAATTCATCATCTTCCTTCATGTTTTGAATTAATGACCACCATTGATCATCATCTCCAGTGAGGCGGTAAACTTCCATGATAACTTTTTCCCTTTTGATACTTCCTAAGGGATGGAATATTTTCTCTAGGAAACTTATCCATTGCTGAACTACTAATGGATTTGTACTCCAATTGAATGTTGGTGGTTGCTACCTCATGAAGCGATCTAACATTGATCATCCATGCTGTGGATCAGGGTGCTCCATACGGGTAAGGTTAGTATTTATAACCTGAGTGAGTTGTCCCATTATGGTGATTAGCTGATCAGCACCAGTTGCATTACCAGCTCCACTATAATTATCTTGAGTATGAGGGAAATCCCTAAATAGAGTGCATGCATTGATACAGTTTCCATTCCTTCTACTAGGCTCCATTTCTAAATAATGTCATAATCTACATCAGTTTATGAATCAAAATACATAATTCCAAACTTGTAAAACACATAACATAAATTGAACAGTTTATGGATATAATCCATAATCCTAAAAATGTTTTCTTTGAGGAAGTATATACTCATAAACCTTTCATAATGGTTTGTAAAGAAAATGAGAATTATCCTAAGCATATCCCCCAGGAGTGTCGTAACCAAGAGTGAAGCAAGGCCCATTGTTGTGTACCAGTTCCCATTTGAGTCTAGCTCAAAGCGGTGTTTTCGGTTTTTACCCTTGGTACATATGTGCCAGATCCGCCTCTACCTTCTCGTATCCAAACAGGGTTGTATTTCTCAGAAAACTCACAAAATCTCTAAAATACCAAAATTCTAGGAAGTTATTATACACTAATCCTCAAAGTTATTCTTAGGTCTATGTGTTCTAATTAGAGTTTATCTAAATCTAGCTTCCAAGGTTTGTACTAAACTTCTTCTGATACCAACTGTAACGCCCCAACCCCGGTTAACCAGAGTCAATGCATTATTACTTAACATTATCATGATCACAACAGATCATGTCTTGAAAGACCGATTTGTTTAGTATTCTTGGAAACACTATATATATTCATAAGTCTTATAATTACATCATAAAATAAAAACTACAACAACATATTATCTTCACATCCCCTCATACTATCCCTGCAGGTCATTCATAAATTACTTCTTGGAATCCTGGGAAAAATAAAACATAGAAAGGGGTAAGCTCAAACGCTCAATAAGGGTAAGAAATACTGTGGAAACTTTCATAAATAAGAATAAACATTTAAGGCAATGTATTACTAAAACAAAATCCTTTTAAACTTAAACTTCGACATAATATGGAAAAAATAAAATGCAATAATGCCATTTACTTATGCACATGGATATTCTACTAGTAGAATAATCACATGCAACATCACTAACCACTTTCATAATGACGGAATGCATAATGCCGAAAATTAATTTCTATGTCAAGGCCTCGTGCCAAGACATAAAGGATAACTATAACCGGAACCCAACCCGGTGAGCCTCTGTAACCACACTCCATCCCAGAGAGCCTCTGTAACCAGACTCCATCCCGAAGAGCCTCTGTAACCGGACTCCATCCCGGAGTGCCTCTAATAACCGGACACCAACCCGGATGGTCTACTGTTACCGGACCCCAACCCGGAGGGCTTACTTTTACCAGTCCCCAACCTGGAACATACTAGTCCAACACATTCATCATAAAAAGAGGATGAAATATAACATAAACATTCGTATTAAAACTAGCATACAAAATGAAAAAACATTAATCATAAACCATTAATGACATAAAAATAACTCATCCATAGTCAAACGTATCACAAAACCTTAAATACAATATAGATGATTTTTATAATAATAAATCAACTTCAAACAAGTGTAAAATTTATCAAATGATGTTGAAATAGATGAAATCAAAACTATTTGAGAGAAATATCTATTTTTTTTGAAATCATTTAAAAGTCACCTAATTATAGAGAAAACATTTATTTTGAAACCATTCTTATAAGATTTTAAGGGAAGCTTCGATGATTTTATAACGGCGGAAAATAGTTGCACCCACCATATAAGTTAAAAAGACATTCTTACCTTAAATTTTTCGAAAAGGTTAAAAAGGACCTTTTTTGGAAA
This sequence comes from Viscum album, assembly GCA_963277665.1. NCBI lineage: Eukaryota > Viridiplantae > Streptophyta > Magnoliopsida > Santalales > Viscaceae > Viscum > Viscum album. The sequence continues at coordinate 1,540,527,207 of OY728153.1, read as the reverse complement.
ATGACGGAAGGATTCCTTTATAAACTTATTATAAAAAGTTAAACAAGGGTATAAATGGATTTAACCCGTATTCTTTAAAATATAAAGAATGTTTTGAAATAAATTTTAAAGAAACATGGATGTGGTTGATAAAGAGGTCCCAGTAGATAATTACGTATAAACAACTTCGGATAATGAAGAGATTGTGAAATAAACCCTTACCAATTTGATAACTTACGAAACATACACCCCATGAAAGAGGAATAATACAATGAATATGTAAATACATATAAATTAAAGTGAATTACACAAATAATAAAATTATGGGAAGTACATACACCACACAAAAGGTAATTGTGGCAATATGGCATGAATCTCACGAGAATAAGGAGTGAGATGAAAACCCATTACCTTATACTTTTCCTTGGTCGAGGGTTGGTTAAATTCTTGTATAATGGTTAATTAATTGTTATTAAATTATACAAGAATAATATACATTAATATGATATCATATATGATCTTTTAACATTGCTTTGTTAATAATATTTTAGTATTATCGTCATTTCGGGTGTTAACTTACTCATTTTCCATTATACTCCTTGTTATGTAAGACGTCTTTGTTATGGATAGGTTGTATCTTATTCATATACAGAATGATATCAAGTCCTTAAAAACTATTTTTAATCATTAAATGAGAATTAGACTCAAATGGATATGATGGGGAATGAATCTCATCACGTTCATGGAGACGATAGTCCGTACGTACACACGAGCGACAATATCATTCTTTAGATATAAAAATAATATATAATTGGATGGTATATCATATAGACAGAATCATTATCATGTTATATTTATTATTTACATGAATTATACATCATTATTATACCCATATAAATAATTATATATTGAATAACAATTACACCACAACGTGGAGACGGTAGGTCGTACGTACGCACGTATGGTGTAACGCCCCGACCCCAGTTTCCTAGAGTCGGTGCATTACTTCGTAACATTGGCATGATCACAAAAGATCAAGTCTCGAAAGACCAATTAGTTTAGTAGCCTTGGAAACACTAGATACATTCATAAGTCATTCATTACATCATAAAGTAAAAAAAACTACAATAACATGGTCTTCATAGTCCACACTCATATCCCTTTCTGACTAACCCTGCAGGTCATTTATAAAATACTTCTTCACATCCTGGAAAATATTAAAACATTGAAAGGGGTGAGCTCAGATGATCTGTAAGGATAACAATATTGCGGAAGCTTTCATAAATAAATATTAACATTTAAGGCAATGTATAACTAAAACAAAATCCTTTTTAAACTTGAACTTCAGCATAATATGGAAAAAATAAAATTAAATAATGACATCTACTTACTCACATGGATATTCTACTAGTCGAATAATCACATGAAATATCAATAACCACTTTCATAATGATGGAATGCATAATGCCAGACTATCATAACCACGTAGCCAAGGCCCCGTGCCAAGACCACAAATAAGATTTTGTCAAGGCCTCGTGCCAAGACACTAGTTTGTCTCATGAGACCTACCGATGCATCGAGGATCTATAGAGGGCTCCACCCGTCACTTATTAAGTCCAATGAATTCCTCATTTGATTAGGTTTAAATATATCATAAACCATAACATAATCGTATCACATAAAACATGCATAAAGGAAACATAACATTTACACATTTCAATCACAAGATATCAATATAGTTTTTGAGTTTCGGGTGTTTAATGACATCATTAAGGATGTAGTAATTATGCAATAATTCTATTCGACTTATGAATAGTAATATAAGGTATTTGGTGTCCCATTTGGCCAATACCATGGGCAAATACCATGGTAAATCCCATGGTTTTTCCAATACCACTAATTAGGTGTCCCTTGGAAATTAATGCTTTGTCCCCTCACTTATCCTATAAATACCATGCATTTCCCTCAATAATTTCATTTCCAAATCCTCCCCAACAACGTTATGGTATCTTTACCTCCAAAAGAGTTCTCTCAATGTTCCCTAAACCCTCCGAAGGTCCTGACCTTCAATCTTTTGAAGTTACTCTTCAAGGTAAGGGATCCTACCTCTCTCTCTTTTCAAGTATTCTCCTTTATGTCATTTATTTTAAGCTCCATGTTGTTATGATGGGGATGTTCTTTTATATTCATCCTATAGTCCTTTTCATGTTCATATGATGAGATACCCCCTATTTCTCTCATCAATTCATGTTAATAATATTTAAGTGGCGTCGTTAGGCTGTTGAATTTTTGTAAGGGATTCTTTCACTCTTCCCATTTTCAAAGTTCTACTTTCATGTCTAGTCTTTCAAGTTCCATTTTCCCATGTTGGGGTATTATCTATATATTCATCATAATTTAATTTTATGTTCAAATGATTAGAGACCCTATTTAATCTCAACAATTCATTTTTTTGATGTTTTAAGTGACGTCATTAGGCTTCCAAATTTTTCATAAGAGAAATCTTATTTTTGTCTTCCTTTCATGTTTTTCTTTTCATACGGTATGTCCTTAAAATTTAATTACCATGTAATTATATCCATTATATTATTTCCCTTTACTATTTTATGGATCATTTATGAGTGGGTGACCCATGTCCCCTCTCTTTTCAATGTTTTCTAAAACCCAGCAACATAGCCGTTATGCTGCCGAATTTTCGTCTCAAAATGTCTCTGTCTTTTTCTCAAATTCATTTATTTCATTAAGTGAATACACAAAAAAATTATTCTATAGGGGTATTCACATATATATCAAAATGTTCTATTTTAAATTATGGGATTTAAATACATGAGACCCGATTTTTTCCGTGTGTTTATTGTGACATAAAGATCACGTCTTTAAAGCAGTTTTGAAAATGTTATGACTATGAAATGAAGCCCATTTCTTTTATGCTATATGGGTTATTTATGAACTGATTGATGATGATATATTTGTCTCAAATTATAATAAATAGAAATTATAGATTCACACTGATATCACTCCAATGCATTGGGGAAAGACTTGATCTGTAGATATGACCATTTTAACGATACTTTGGTGAATAACCATGGTAATTTTTTAATGACACCTTGGGGATGGACCATGGTGATACAGAAATTATTGTCTATGTTAAATGTTGTAGCGACATATTCATGTTATGAAACACATTATTTTTATTATGATACACCTCATTATCTCTTTATTATGCCTTAATGTTATTTATCATGACTTTATTGATGTATCTCAAGTGCACATGTAAAATGTTTCTCTTGTTTCCCTTACTGGGCCTTCTGCTCACCCATTCCTTTGATGTATGATCCCATGTTATGAGATATTGTAATGAACTTAGGATGAACAATTAATAATCCTTTCAAGTTTTTATAAGAATGTTCTATGTTGTTCTCATGTTTTATGTTCCTGATTTCCAAGACACTAGACCTTAAAGATCCTCTATAAGTAAAATGTAATGAAAATTTTTGTATTAAAAAGTCAGGATTCTATAAATAATGTTTTGAAATATTTTATTAAGTTAGTTATTTTATACTATATATTAAATCACTTTAGTGGAAGTTATGAATTAATTTTAGGGGTTCTTTTTTCTCGCATTTAATTTCCTCAGACATTTTACATATTTTGAACCACATTATATATAATATTATGTGATTAATTAATAAGGAAATTATTTTTACCAGGTTTATCTAATTCATGAGTTTTTAATAACCATATAATGTTTTCTCTTCAACAACATTTCAAATCAAAATTTTAAAGGGTTTTTCTTAACTCAACCCCAATCATTACGTTGTAGTGATTCTAGTTAAAATTAATTTTTCCAAGATTGGATTTTTACACCGAAAGATTTTATGTCATGATATTTTTTATTCCTAACTTGCGATATTTCATTTTTAATTTAAATACATTACTTTTATAAAATTATTAAAAAAATATATTTGTTGAGAATAATTCCAACCCATTTTAATGATGATTTTCCCTCATTTTAAAAATTTTTATTCCCAAAAATATAACCCTTTATATTTGGAGAAAAAATACGTGTTATCTCATGAGAAATTTGTATTTACCTTAGCCTCTTTCCAAAAGTAATTTTTTAATCTTTTTATGATGTAGGATTTCAAAAAATATATTTTAAAATAATAAAATGGTTTTCCTTCCATGATATTTTTTTATCTTCCATCCCACTTTTCCTTGGGGTAATATTTAGGTATTTCACAAGGGTCCATTATTAAAAGTTATTTTTCAATGTAACATTTTTTCAAACTAGTCACATCACCATTTTCGAAACCAATTTTATAAGTGACCCATATTGTTGCCTTTTTTAGCATAATGTTATTTTTTTCTAGAATCTCTTTATGTTTTTTATTCTATGTGAACACAATGTTTTTTCTTCATAACTGTTCCATTGAATGAATATTTCATCCCTTATTTTTAAATGTTATTCTAAATAAACCCAATAGATACTCATTTTGAAATAATAATGAGTATTTCCCTTATTTTTATTGTTATTTACCATATGATCATGACAATTTATTTTCTATTTATGTCAACATCCTCTATTAATATAATATTTTCGTATAAAATCCACTACCTACTTTTGATGCATATATTATTATCATTTCAGGTATTATAATATAAACAATTTCCTTTTTGGGTTAATTATAATTTGATGAAATTATTCATGATTTCATTATGTTGTATACATAGTGTTTGACATAAGATAGGTGCACCCTAATGTGATCTAATTCATTGGGTAAATAATTAATCTCTAGAGGTGAAATATTTATTATACCTCAGAAATATGCATAGTTTATTATTTATTTTTCCTTTTAGAACAACCTTTCTCATATGAAGGGTTACCCATAATAATGGTATAATTCATTGTGTAAACAATTAATATATAGAGAAGTTATGTTATGATAACATAGCTTTGTGTCTTGGAAATGATTTATGATTACTTGGTGAATAACCTTAATAATACTATTTTATGAAACCTTACTGATGGAATTTGGTGATATTATTAGGAATGCATCAATATTATATTAGAGACAAATTTTTATGTTATGCTTCCTATAATTAAGTTTATGTTATAAAACATTTACTTTTCTTTATGTTTTTATGTTTATATTTTACTATTATTCTGTAACACCCCGAGCATCCACGATACGCCTCTCTTTCAATAATGCAATAGATTGGATTGTACGCAAGTTCGAGTTCTAACACACCGCGACTAATCAAAGTAGCCGCTATGAATAGTAATACCCACTTTTTAAAATTATAGAAATTTTATATTTCAAAATGGACTTCATTTTTGTATTTGAAATGTCGAAATTATCCTAAGTTGAATTTTTTATAATTTTCTGAGAACTTCCAATTTTTTATGAATAGGGAAAAATACTTAAAACAACTTTTTTAATAAAAATAATTTATAGTGATAAATTATACAATTTAGTGGTTTTAAAGTATAATTAGAATATATTTTCACCATTTTATCCAATGGTGGTCATTATAATTAATTTCACTTTGAAATTGGACATAAACAATTATCAATCTTTTGATATATATTGTTTCTTAAAAACACGCTATTTGTTTTGACAAAGGGAATTAATTATAAAAATAATTAATGAAACTTATATGTTTGGAATTTCGTAAAATAGATATCATTTTTGAATTCGGAATATCAATTACAGCTTAGGGTGAAATTTTGGCATTGTTCTGAAAAACTTCAATTTTTGATTAATAGTGAAACCACTAAGTGGTAGTTAAAAAATTGATTTTTCCATTGAAATGAAACATTACCACTTCTATGATTTGATTTTAAAAAATCTGACATACATGGTTTTCATTAGGAAGTAAAATGTGGTTCAATGGGATTAAAATAATTTTTTTGGTGAATAGTAACTTTTATGTTTAATTAATCACGATTAAAGGTAATTAGTGAAATTTAAGGTAAAAATGGTATTATAAAAACCTGAAATGACCTTTAATCTTGTACTACCCATATTTTATGAGTCATGGACGACCATGAAAATCCTTGGGTCAACTTGGGGACCCCATGGAGCCACATTGGTAGGAAAATGACATTAAAAACTTTTTATTTAATGTTAAAATAAAAATGTCACAAACATGAGTTGTTTTACTAAAACAATTTTTAAATGGGGTTATACAAGTCATATATTTTACTATAAATATTCATTAGAAATCTAAAAAGATTTCCTATATCATTATAATTGTTTTATAATTTTTAGACATTAAATAAATTAAATTATTTATGACACCATGAAGATGTAGCGATTACCTCATTAATTAACTATTTAAATAAAATAAAATGATAATGTAAAATACAAAGCTTAAACTTGTAAAAAACTTATTGGATGAGTATATTTAAAACCCTCATCACCTTAGCCTAGAAATATATCATTGTGGGACCTTTATAAACCGAAAAAGCATATCATAATAAAGTAACATTTCAATCTTTCCAAGAGTGCCCCTCCTCTCCTCTTATAAAAGGCCCCCCCCACTCCAACCTTATTCACCCATTCAAGCCATTTGGATCGGACAAACTCTGACCAAATACTCTCTCAACATACCTACCTTAGTCTTAGAAGCCTCACATTGGGTAGAAGTTTTTCCAAGGAATCGTTTGGATCAAATCAAAAAGAGTTACCCGATTTTAAGGTAATGTCTTCTCTAATGTTGTTTTGTTTTATTTTGATTCTCCAACCCCTTAAACTCTTTTTATTACTTTATTTTGTAACAAAAACAGTATCTAAAATATACTAGGATGTTGTTATGATAAGGATTTGGTTTACACTTACACACACCTTCGTCTAATGGTTAAAGAACATACAGTTTCTGTGGGTGGAAAAATACTGCCTCACGAAACGATGATTGTTCAATATTCTTTTAAAAACTCTAATGGTGGCCATTTTGATGACACTATTTTCATATATGATATATATATTATGTTTATGTTTTCCTTATGATTCTGTATTTCTCATTTATGGCACAAGTTATGATTTCCATTATGGGTAAACGCGATAATTTCATTTTAGGAAGTGCGGACTACCGCCCCCTCAAAGTGATTTGACTCGTTAATACCATATGTGGGATGTATAAAGGATGGAGTAAATGGTATTATACATTATATTATACTGGAATTATATTATACCTTTATATAATTATGTTTTATTCCATTAAAATATGAAATAGAAATGAAAGTAGCGTCCATGCGTACGTACGGCTTACCGTCTCCATGAACGGTGCATTTCATTTCTTACCTCTAAATGTTATGTAATATTATAAATGAATGTATATACTGGATATATATATTATATATTATATCTACATCATGAATAAAATTCTGGATATAATGGATATTTCACCACATGAACAACTTGTAATTATAAGAAGTATATTTTTGACTCAAGTACCAAAGATCGACACAACGACTGCTATTAACATAAATAATTACATAATGTTCATGACATGGTAATAAGTGATATAAAAGGAATAATTAACATGAAAAAGGTTCTTAAGAAAATATAAATTAACTCTAGTTTATTATTCAGGAGGTTAAAGAATGATCGAGTCAAGTCGGACACGAGGTAAGGGAATTTTTTTAACCCAATTTCCATTCTTTGGGTTAATCTCCTAATTTCAATTTATGTCATGATATTATTATGTCATATCCTATATTTTTACTTTCTTTATGTGTACTTATAGTGAATACACATAATAGATCTATTTTATTTTGAAAATGATCTTTGTAAGGACTTCGTCTCAACCTCCTTTCATTGAGGCATATTTGGTTTTATACACAACTTTCTTTTATACAGTGTATAAACCCCTTTGACTTTTACGTTTATTCAAAAGGAATCTTTTTTATATGAAGCGTTTTACTAAACGACAAAAATGAATGTTTTTCCTGCTGTACGTATGCAGCGACAACGACTTCTCTGCCGCCGTGACCATTATTTGAGTTTCGGCTTCCTCTACAAGCCATAACTTTTTTAAATGAAAAATAAATACAAAGTTTTAATTTTCTTTAATTTTGGTATTGAAAATGGTTTTGAAAGTGTTTTTATTACATCAATATGTTGTATTGATATCTTGTGATTGAAATGTGGAAATGTTATGTTTCCTTTATGCATGTTTTATGTGATATGATTATGTTATGGTTTATGATATGTTTAAACCTATTCATATGAGGAATGCATTGGACTTAATAAGTGACGGGTGGAGCCCGCTATAGCTCCTCGATGCATCGACAGGTCTCATGAGACAAACTAGTGTCTTGGCATGAGGCCTGGACAAAATCTTATTTGTGGTCTTAGCACGAGGCCTTGGCTACATTGTTATGATAGTATGGCATTATGCATTCCATCATTATGAAAGTGGTTATTGATCTTTCATGTTATTGTTCGACTAGTAAAATATCCATGTGAGTAAGTAAATGGAATTATTTAATTTTATTTTTGCCATATTATGCTGAAGTTAATGTTTAAAAAGGATTTTGTTTTAGTTATACATTTCCTTAAATGTTAATGTTTATTTACGAAAGCTTCCGCAATATTTTTATCCTTACTGAGCATCTGAGATCACCCCTTTCAATGTTTTAATATTTTCTAGGATGTGAAGAAGTATTTTATGAATGACCTGCAGGGATAGTCAGAAGAGGATATGAGTTTGGACTATGGAGACTTTGTTATTGTAGATTTTAACTTTATGATGTAATGTAACATTTATGAATGTATCTAGTGTTTCCAAGGCTACTAAACTAATTGGTCTTTCGAGACTTGATCTTTTGTGATCATGCCAATGTTACGAAGTAATGCACCGACTCTGGGAAACTGGGGTTGGGGCGTTACAGTTGGTATCAGAGGCAATTTAGTACTAACCTTGGAAGCTAGATTTAGATAAACTCTGATTAGAGAACATAGCCCTAAGATATAATTCGAGGATTAGTATAGAAGAACTTCCTAGAATTTTGGTATTATAGAGATTTAGTGTGTTTTCCAAGCAATACAACCCTGTCTGGATACAAGCAGGTAAATGCGGCTCTGGCACATATGTACCTAGGGGTAAAACTCGAAAACACATCTTTGAGCTAGACTCAAACTGGAACTGGTGCACGACAACGGGCCTTGATGCGCTCTTGGTTACGACACTCCCGAGGGATATGCTTAGGATAATTCTCATTTTTTTACAAACCATTATGAAGGGTTTATGAGTATACACTTACTCAAAGAAATCATTTTTTATGATTCTGAATTATATATATAAATAGTTCAATTTCTGTTAAGTGTTTTGCAAGTTTTTTATTATGTATTTCGATTCATAAACTAACCTAGTTTATTCCATTGTATATAAATGGAGCCTAGTAGAAGGAATGTGAACTCCATCAATACGTATGATCCAAAGAGTAAGAAGGATCATATCTTTCACGGTATTAAGCCAAAATTTAGAAGGGAAATAGTCTCCCATGCGTTCTCAACATATGAAGAAATAGTATCATGTGTTAATAAGATAAGTAGATAATTCTCTGAGTCTTATGGATTTGAAGGGATGAAAGAGAAGAAAAGGATGGAAGAGAGAATGATGGATAAAGGGACGAGGGAAAAGAAGAATTTTCCAATATGTGATAACTATGGGAAGAAACACCTTGGAACTTGCCTGAAGGGAATGGGAGTTTGTTATAAGTGTGGAGAAAAAGGACACCAAGTGCGTGACTTCAAGGGTAAGAAAAATGTTTCAAATGTACAATGCTTAATCTACAAGGAGTGGGGACACTACACAAACCAATGTCTAAATCATCAGAGTATGCCCCAAATGATGTTATTGGATAATAATCAAGTTATGATACTACCACATATGAGGAGGAATGATTAGAGTTCTTATGTTGTCATTAAATAATTTTTCCATTTGAGTGTTGTATCAATGATGTATTGGTTATATTAATTATGAAGTATATAAGGATTGTACTGCAATACTATTTCATCAAGGACTTGAGATTGTGTGGAACCATGAAAAGTGACTCCACAGCAGGTTAAAGTTTTGGAAAATATAAGGTTGAGAGAAAGATAAACCACAATATGGTTCTGATACAGAGATAGTGATTTTGGAATAATACATGATTGATTTGGATAAATTATATTGGATATTCTTAACTTCCTTGAAACTGATTAATGTTTTGTATACATTTTTGGATATAAGGAGTATATCTAGTATTATATAAGGAATAAGGGATCATGATTGTAATCAATAAGGACTTATGGTAATTCAGTATGTTATAGTGTTTTAAAATAATACACGATGAAGGTGTTCACATGTTGTTACGTGGAAAAAAGGATCTTCATTATGTTTACCTTCCTTATAAAATTTGGACCGTGAGTTGGATAGAAGTATTTTGGATAACTATAAAGGTTGGAATTGATTAAGTTGATCTTTGGATAGTATTGTTTAAGGTTAAAACATTTCTGAAGATTATTTTTGGAATATTATAATACTATAGTTTTAGGAAAAGGACAACATGTAGGTTGGGGGATAACCCGTCGCGTCAGACAAAGCTGCAGGAATCGAACCCACAACCATAGTGCGACATGACTTTATTACCTACCACTAGCCTACAAGAAGTCCCTGGTTATTAGAAAATAGTTTTCCTAATCTAAATGGTATGTGTTAATATTTTAAACCTTGTACGATTAGGATAAATATAATATTTTTTGAGTTCTATTATCTTTTTGGGTGAAAGACAAGTTTGGGGTAGAAATTAGTTGAAGGTTGAAATTCTACTTGTCAAGTATATATATATATATATATCTTATTCTTATGAAGAAATTAATTCTTAATCTTTAGGGAAGGGTTATTAAAACAAAAATGTGTTATCCTAATACCTTATGTCTTGTTGAATAGATAATATTTTAAATCAACATAGATTGAAGGCTTTGAGGTCCTCAATTTTAAACTTGTTTGTGATTGATGACCTGAATCACTCCCTACAAATATTTACATTTTCCTCCAATTATATGTCTCCAATTTCCACTAATGTTCTCCTTATTGGGATCATAATTTGGTGGTGACTTTTTCAGTTCCCTTTCCCTCTTATTAAGGCTAAATTTTATTAACCTCATTTCCGATTTGGGTTTTCCACAAAGGTATTTTCTACTTTCACCCTTTTATTTTCAAAGAAAAATTTCAAATTGCGAGGAAGCAATTTATTGAAGGAGGGGAGAACGTAACACCCCGAGCTTCCACGATACGCCTCTCTTTCAATAATGCAATAGCTTGCATTATACGCAAGTTCGAGTTCTAACACACCGCGACTAATCAAAGTAGCCGTTATGAATAGTAATACCCACTTTTTAAAATTATCGAAATTTTATATTTCAAAATGGACTTCATTTTTGTATTCTTAATGTCGAAATTATCCTAATTTGAATTTTTTGTAATTTTCTGAGAACTTCCAATTTTTTATGAATAGTGAAAAATACTTAAAACAACTTTTTTAATCAAAATAATTTATAGTGATAAATTATTCTATTTAGTGGTTTTAAAGTATAATTAGAATATATTTTTACCATTTTATCCAATGGTGGTCATTATAATTAATTTCACTTTGAAATTGGACATAAACAATTGTCAATCTTTTGATATATATTATTTCTTAAAAACATGCTATTTGTTGTGACAACGGGAATTAATTATAAAATTAATTAATGCAACTTATATGTTTGTAATTTTTTAAAATAGACATCATTTTTGAATTCGGAATATCAATTATATCTTAGGGTGAAATTTTGGCATTGTTCTGAAAAACATCAATTTTTGATGAATAGTGAAACCACTAAGTGGTAGTTAAAAAACTGATTTTTCCGTTTAAATGAAACATTACGACTTCTATGATTTGATTTACAAAAATCCGAAATACATGGTTGTCATTAGAAAGTAAAATGTGGTTCAATGGGATTAAAATAATTTTTTGGTGAATAGTAACTTTTATGTTTAATTAATCGTGATTAAAGGTAATTAGTGAAATTTAAGGTAAAAATGGTATTATACAAATATGAAATGACCTTTACACTTGTCCTAACTCTATTTTATGAGTCATGTCCGACCAATACAATCCATGGGTCAACTTGGGGACCCCATGGAGCCACTTTGGTAGGAAAAGTACATTAAAAACGTTTTATTTAATGTTAAAATAAAAATGTCACAAACATGAGTTGTTTTACTAAAACAATTTTTAAATGGGGTTATACAAGTCATATTTTTTACTATAAATATTAATTAAAAATATAAAAATATTTCCTATGTCATTATAATTTTTTTATAATTTTTAGACATTAAATAAATTAAATTATTTATGACACAATGAAGATGTAGCGATTACCTCATTAATTAACGATTTAAATAAAATAAAAAGATAATGTAACATCCAAAGCTTACAGTTGTCAAAACCCTATTGGATGAGTATATTTCGAACCCTTATCACCTTAGCCACTAAATATATAATTTTGGGACCTTTATAATCCAAAAACGCATTTCATAATAAAGTAACATTTCAATCTTTCCAAGAGTGCCCCTCCTCTCCTCTTATAAAAGTCCCCCACCACTCACACCTTATTCACACCTTCAAGCCATTTGGATTGGCCAAACTCTGCCCAAATACTCTCTCAACTTCCCTCCCATACTCTTAGAAGCCTCACTTTTGGCCGAAGTCTTCCCAAGGAAGCCTTTGGCTCAAATCAAAAAGTGTTACCCGATTTTATGGTAATGTCTTCTCTAATGTTGTTTTGTTTTATTTTGCTTCTCCAACCCCTTAAACTCTTTTTATTCCTTTATTTTGTATCAAAACCAGTATCTAAAATATAGTATGATGTTTTTATGATAAGGATTTTGTTTACACTTACACACACCTTCGTCTAATGGTTAAAGAACATACTGTTTCTGTGGGTGGTGAAATACTGCCTCACGAAATGATGATTGTTCAATATTCTTTTAACACATCTAATGGTGGCCATTTTTATGACACTATTTTCATATATTATATATATATATTATGTTTATGTTTTACTTATGCTTCTGTATTTCTCATTCATGGCACACGTTGTGATTTCCGTTATGGGTAAACACGATAATTTCATTTTAGGAAGTGCGGACTACCGCCCCCTCAAAGTGATTTGAATCGTTAATACAATATGTGGGATGTATAAAGGATGGAGTAAATGGTATTATACATTATATTATACTGTAATTATATTATAACTTTATATCATTATGTTTCATTCCATTAAAATATGAAATAGAAATGAAAGTAGCGTTCATGCGTATGTACGACTTACCGTCTCCATGAACGGTGCATTTCATTTCTTACCTCTAAATGTTATGTAATATTTTAAATGCATGTATATACTGGATATATATATTATATATGATATATACATCATGAATATAATTCTGGATATAATGGATATTTCACCACATGAACAACTTTTAATTATAAGAAGTATATTTTTTACTCAAGTACCAAAGATCGACAAAACGACTGCTATTAACATAAATAATTACATAATGTTCATGACATGGTAATAAGTGATATAAAAGGAATAATGAACATGAAAAAGGTTATTAAGCAAATAAAAATTAACTCTAGTTTATTATTCAGGAGGTTATTGAATGATCGAGTCAAGTCGGACACGAGGTAAGGGAATTTCTTAACCCAATTTTCATTCTTTGGGTTAATATCCTAATTTCAAATTATGTCATGATATTATTATGTAATATCTTGTATTTGTACTTTTTTTCTGTGTACTTACAGTGAATACACATAATAGATCTATTTTATTTTAAAAATTATCTTTGTAAGGACTTCGTCTCAATCTCCTTTCATTAAGGCATATTTGGTTTTATACGCAACTTTCTTTTATACGGTGTATAAACCCCTTTGACGTTTACATTTATTCAAGAGGAATATTTTTTATACAAAGCATTTTACTAAATGACAAAAAGGAATTTTTTTCTTGCCCTACGTATACGGCGACAACGACTTCTCTACCACCGTGACCATTATTTGAGTTTGGGCTTCCTCTATAATCCATAACTTTTTTAAATGAAAAATAAATACAAAGTTTTAATTTTATTTTATTTTGGTATTGAAAATGGGTTTGAAAGTGTTTTTATTACATCAATGTGTTGTATTGATATCTTGTGATTGAAATGTGGAAATTTTATGTTTCCTTTATGCATGTTTTATGTGATATGATTATGTTATGGTTTATGATATGTTTAAACCTACTCATATGAGGAATGAATTGGACTTAATAAGTGACGGGTAGAGCCTGATATAGCTCCTCGATGCGTCGCCAGGTCTCATGAGACAAACTAGTGTCTTGGCACGAGGCCTGGACAAAATCTTATTTGTGGTCTTGGCACGAGGCCTTGGCTACGTGGTTATGATAGTCTGGAATTATGCATTCCATCATTATGAAAGTGGTTATTGATATTGCATGTTATTATTCGACTAGTAGAATATCCATGTGAGTATGTAAATGGAATTATTTAATTTTATTTTTTCCATATTATGCTGAAGTTAATGTTTAAAAAGGCTTTTGTTTTAGTTATACATTGCCTTAAATGTTAATGTTTATTTACGAGAGCTTCCGCAATATTGTTATCATTAATGCGCATCTGAGCTCACCCCTTTCAATGTTTTAATATTTTCCAGGATGTGAAGAATTATTTTATGAATGACCTGTAGGGATAGTCAGAAGAAGATATGAGTTTGGACTATGGAGACTTTGTTATTGTAGATTTCACTTTATGATGTAATGTAACATTTATGAATGTATCTAGTGTTTCCAAGGCTACTAAACTAATTGGTCTTTTGAGACTTGATCTTTTGTGATCATGACAATGTTACGAAGTAATGCACAGACTCTGGGAAAACTGGGGTCGGGGTGTTGCATATTCCACAAGACTTACCCAAGATAAGTTTCGATTTCATTGATTATCCCAAAATAACCATCTCTTCTCTCCCATTTTCTTATGTTTAAATTTACAAATTATTTGAATAATAATAATACATAAGATGGCACTAGAATATTTTCATATGTGGATTTTTTTGGAGACATGAAGGGCTTTTTATGGTTTAATATGTTATTTATGTGGCCATAAAATATCATTCAGTAGAATAATTCATGTGTTTTTTTGTTAATGTTTTTTCTTAAATATCTAATTCTCAAAAAATTAATGTTATTGGGAATTAATTTTAATGAAATATTTTCATTAAGTCATGTAATTGAGATTCTTACATTTTGTGTCATCATATTGTTTCCCAATATACTCTAAATTGTATGTGTCTTTACTAGAATCCAAACTATAAGTGATCTCACTAGACTCTAAAACATGAGAACCATCCAGTTTGGCTTCAAAATATAGAGTTATAATATGTACTTGTATTTAAATCATATATCTACATTTCCTTGTGTGAGAATCATAATATTGCCTCTTTTCATGGAATTAAGAAGATATAGAAACTCCCAAATTACCATACACATTCATTCCTCTAACTATAATGTCTTTGCATTAATAATTTATCAAGTGAAGTAATTTATATATGCCCACTATGTTAAAATTATGAATGGATTGATGGAAATTTATTATACCTATGAGTAAGTACCATACATTAAAATAATCTCCTAAGGGGCATGATCCAACCTATCATCCTCCAATTTGATCATTAGTGGTTTCATAATCAACACCTCAATGGGGAGAGGTCACCCATCTTTGGAAAGAAATAATGTGAGAATACATCACAAAAAACCCACACCCATTATCCCGATGGATTATTTTTTAAAATATAAGGGAATATATAGACATAAATATTATCACCATTAATAGTGAAATAACAATAATTTTGGGTATAAATAACATTAAATATAAATTCATGTTTGGATTCTATTGTACAACTCCTAAATAATTTCAACCAATGTATGTGATAGGTGATGTGTCCTTGAAACTAAAAATAGGAGATAATGAAGGAGGAATATCTTCAATGTTTTTAATAACCCTAATTCACCACATGTACTGATCCCATGAAATTACACTGAAGATGTGATCATTTTTTTTATTCCATGAGACTCTAGAAAACTCACCCTATTTCATTTATGGGGGTGATATAATGGAGTGTGATCAATGCCCTTTTTCACATATACGAGTGGTATTTAAAAATTATGACTTTATTAATGGATTATGAGGACCTTAATAATATGGAAACATGATGAAAACACCTAAAATAGTATCCTTATAAGGGGAAAACATATCCTATCACTACCACCAACCACTTTGGATAAAATTCCTTAGAGAATATCAATTCCACCATTCCCTAATCAGAGGTGGAAGGTGAGTTCCATGGTATGTCATTTCTTACTGGTAATCAAAAATAGGTAAGTATAGATACGAAAAATAAATGTCCTCATAATTTTATAACTTCCTCGACGATTTAAAAATGGGTCTAGAATACTTATTTTTGGATGTCTGAGACCATGGATCATGACACCAATGTCGGGGGATAGCCATTGTGACCACTCTAGAAGAAAACACTCCATAAGGTACCATTTCACCTTCCATCCCTATCACCACATGAGGGATATTTCCAATCACACCACAATCAAATACACACAAATAAATCAATCATGTTAAGTAAAATATCACAATCATTAATGATATTAGTTGGCATCTTATAGTCTCACCTCAGGATTCCCCCAATTGTGGTCATGGTAATAATCTCCATGACACTAAGATGATTTCAATCAGGGAACTCTCATACCACATAAAAATTATAATAGGGGAAAATAACCGATTACCCTCAATATATCGTGATCTAAATTCACTATGGACCTAGATACAATTATCCTATCTTCACCACCACAACCTTTGGATGAAAGTATTCGATAGCTGAAAATGTCCATTCATGAAACCGAAGTGAATATAGTCCCACATTCCTTATACAATTATTTATCTATAGAGGATGTGTTATTATCCTTTGAATTTATTTCATGGAATCTATACCTGGTTACATCGTCACATTTTTCCTCTACCTCAAAACTAGAGGTATGGAAAAAGTTTGGTACAAGAGTAGCATCGTTGAATAAAGAAGAACATGAAATAAAGATACTATTACCTAATATATTTTCCAAGAAGGGGATACAGTGTACCTTATCAATAAATTGATTATTTTGAAACCAAAGTAAGATTAAAAATACATCTCATTAGAACAAAATTGGAAATAATAGATGAAAAAACCCCCAATTAGAGATTCACTACATGGGAGGTTCCAATTGATCCCTCCCATGGATTCCAACCCACCCAATATAAAATTTCATAGTATTGAGAAATCTATAAAAAATTAATTTGAGATTAAATAAAAAACATTAGATAAAGAGTTTCCTTTTAAGAATGACGTGGTGGATAATGAGAACCAATGGGAGGTTCTGGACATAGACTAATTTCTTATCATGTTATAGGTAAATGCGACTCTATGATTTTCAATCCTAGTGTGGCTTGCTGAAAACCACATAGTGTACCTAAGAAAGATTATATATGAAATGTTAAACTAACATAATAGTTTTTAGTCATATTATCATGGAAATATTTATAACCTTAAGTCCCTTGATTAGTAGTGTTAAAAGGTTGACCTTACTATGCTTATAGTGCTCCAACACATTGAGTCTTGTGTATATTGTTATAAATTCTTGTGTGTATGAGTTGATTCAATTGATTTATTATTCCATAATATAAAATATTCACAATCCCCTATACTCATCTGGGAATGTGGTTAATATCATAATTTAATTTTTTTACCCCTGAACATTTGATAAACAATTTTTAAAACATCATCACCAAATTGTGGCCTTGAGGAGACATTTTAGAAATATTGGGACGTGATCAATTTGAAAGATAACACAAATAGGAATCAATATTTCCAATGTTGAATATATTCATACCATCACACCACTCATTATCCCACCAATTCTTGATATAGATTCATTCCATTAATGGCCACTTTTTGATAAAAAGTTTGTATAATGAATGTGAAAATGAAGTTATTACCTGGTTTAGGTCCAGTAAGTGCAACCTATAAATTCAACTTCAATTGAGGTAGTTGTTATGAATGTGAATTAAATACATTTGTGATTTAATAGTCTAATATTTGGTATTTTAGAAGTATTTGGGTGGATTCAAAGAGTTTTCCAAGAGGGAAAAACAATCATAAGTTGCTATAAATCAAATTAAGAAAATAAATCTTCCACCACCACCCTTCCCATGTGAAATAATCTAAGGGTAAAAATTACTATTATGATGAAGGCTATGTCCACATGACTAATTTTATTCTTATTTTCTTATTAAAAAAATCCATGTTAACCACATTTTATTGTCCAATATAATTCAAAGTGCTTCCATCAAGGATAAGTGACAAGATCCTAATAATATAAAAATAATGAGGACTAATACTTTGAAAAAGAGAATATTTCTAGAGTTTAATGTATGGAAAAGAAAAGAAAATACTCATTCTTCTAGAACTCATAAATCAATAAGAAACAGAGATAGAAAACAACACTAACATTTCCCCAATCATAGGTTCCTCAGACCCAACATCTAATATTGATTCAAATTTGATAATTAGATCTAAAAGATCATAGATCAAGTAATAATGGAATTAGATGATATTCTGGTTCATTTTATGTACATTTACACCACCTTAAATAGTTATTGTAATGGTATAGGTGATTAAAAATGAGTTTTTGGTAAGGATGTAAAACTGTTTGGTAATTCTCTATCCTCAAAGACAATAGGATGATCCCATGTGATAATTCATGCATGACTAAATAATTTAGCACCCTGTATAAGAAATTATTTATTTTAGATGACACTATAAGTTTCAAAATCCCCTAAATCTCAAAAGGTTTTTTCTGACATCTCAAGGGTAATAAATATCCTCTATCAGAGCCAAATCAAATCCTCAATATTGAGGTTCTCATTCCTGCCATATTTATGAAGAAATACTAGGGTTTTAAATTCATATGATTAATTCTATGATGCGGAATATAATTTTCCCTTTGTAAAAATCATTATATTAGTAGATAATGATGTAAAACCTAGTGATAAATAATGTACTTCATCTATACCTAAATCCTATCTCTTTCACTATTGAATTAGGTCAATGTGTTCCATGAGAAAATATAGTTCCTAGCTCACTATCATTGAATTTTTTTATAGGATTATTAGAAAATAAAGAAGGAATTTCTCCAGGATCAGAATGAGTAGATTTCCATGACATGAAAATATTGTTTATCTAATCTTCCCATTTGGATAGTATATTGGATGGGTATGTCACATAAATATCACTGTTGAAAGAATTCAATGGGTTCTGGCCAAGAACCTCTTCCCCAGTAACGTTGGTACTCTAAGCATTCTAATAAATAAAACACTATTGGAATAAAATTCAAACCTTATCATGGATGTATTATTGTCTCAATCACATAGATAGTTTCCTAACTCACATTTCAACCCTTGATACACTAAACTTTTCCCTGGAACTTTGTGTCTCCCTCAATGAATCCCTATGTATCCCTCTATAGTTTGAGATAGAAGCCGATGCATGTGATTTATTTCATGAATAATAAATTGATTACAAATAATTTTAATCCATTATTTTATTTTCTTGGGGAGGATGTGGGTTAGGTATTATGGGTCATATATACACTCTATATAGTTTAAGAAAGATCATTATTGTTGATGTGTGTCGATTCTTGTTAGACAATGGATCTAGAATCAATTGTATACCAGAGTAATACTTGGGTTCCTATTCACCGATCTCATTGGACAGGATCTGGATTCCTTGTATTAAAATAAAAGTATGTATATTATTAAAATCCTTAATGGTAGTTTTAAATCATAGGAGAAAACCTCCATGACAACGAATATTTTTGGGTTCAACATATGTTTCAATAGAATCATGATGTCTAGTTTTTTACAATACCCTAAATATGTATGCTAAGATGTTTAATATGAAAAACTATACTATATCAATACAGGTTGACCATGGTTCCGAGATCTACAGTTTAAGAAAGAGAAAGTAATATTGGTTGGTTATCCCATGATGAACCTTATATGATGTGTTTTACTGATATATTTACTTAGATTTATTATTTACCTGCACATATCTCATTTAATATGAACATAATGGATAGTTATAAATTCTATTAATGGTGACCTACTGAGTATATATCACACTCTGTTTGGGCTGCCTTTGTTACCTCAACATGCTTCATGATTATAGTAATATATTAATAGAAGTGCCCAAATTTTGATGTTTGATTTTTAATCCTTGTATGGAGTACGAGTGAAGAGCCGTGCCTATGATCTTGATGCTAGAAGAAGCAGTTTTTAGCCTTTTTCCTTTAATATAGCTTTTTGTATACAATTGTACCCTTATATCCCATGTAATTGTCATTTTTAATGCATCATGATATGATAATAATTTTGGATATCATATTGTTTCATCTTCCACAAGTTCTTTATATTGGACGATTTATTTTTATTCCACTACTTCTTATTTACCACTATTTCCACTACATACCATTATTATTTACCATTGTGTATTACTATGTTCAAGAGGGTATAATATACCCCACCAAACCATCATAGACCCTCACTTCTAGTTAATTGCCTCTTGCATAAGGGGAGGCATGCTTGAGGGAACATTTCCAACTCGCTCAGGGAACCACCTAGTGAATTATGGGTTAGAATACTACAAAGTGGTACAAGAGATTCTTTTTTCATTTTTTATTACTATTTGGGTAATATACATGAGACTAGGAATGTGTTGGAATTTGGAAATGTGCCCCTGCCTGGGAGTAGCTACCCCATATATAGGGGAAACACAAATTACCCGAGATGAGATATTATTTTTATTGGTTCGTGTGGGTTATAGTTGCTCTAATTTCACCATTGGGTGAAATATATGTTTTTTTGACTTTATTATCATTGATATTATTATTATCAACATAAATTTCCTTATATTGGTATGGAAAAGAGTTATCATATCATGAATCTTTAAAAGAAATTGATTATTCACATATCATTCATTATTCCATGATTTATTTATACTACTACAAGAATTTCCTGTGTTGGCTATGATTGTAATGAATTACTTGATTATTATTTATGGAAATGAGCTAATTCTTTTTATAAGGATAAATAATCAGAATAATTACAGTGTTTTAATCAATCTAAATGATGTTTTCTCATATTTATTGATGATGAACCCTTAATTAGTTAATTATTACATTTTTGAGCTAGGAACCATTGGTTCCATTGGGTGACAAATTAGTTGACTCAATTGATTTAAGGAAAATTATAATTTATGAAGAATAATCTTCCATAAATTGGAAATGGTGATTTGTTTAATGAAATCATTATACATGACTTGTTATATCCTGATAATGGATGTAATAGTTAGGTTATAGTTAAATGACACACCAATTGCTATTTATAATGATCATGGGCCCTAATAAATTGGGAATGGTGAAAAATATAACTAGAATGTGATATCATTATTCATATAAATAAGTATGAACATAAATAAATTTTTATTTTAAAGGAAAAGGCTACCCCTAAATATGGATTCAAATTGAAAAGTAAATGGTGTTTTCCTCTATACCTTGTAATTGAAACTCTACATATCATAACTTCTTCTGTATGATATTATACCTTGACCTTGACCTAAACTTAGTTATGGGCATTATGTAGTGTATCCTGAGATTCATTGTGACTATTTTAATCACCTAGTTATGGCATAGGGATTATCTATAGAGGTGCGATTCATTTATAAGAAGGTATTGTATTAGTCCTTCTCTATTACCATTGACCTTATCAATTGTTAAATATTTTCTATGACATACATTTGGAAATTTTAGAGTCATTATACCAAGATGTACATGAGTTATACACCAGGAGGGTGGAAATGACCATGAACTGAAGGTTTATGGTCTTGATCCACAAATATTACCTTGTTTAGTGCCACTTCAGGCACGTCCTATTGATCCTCCAATGAGTTTCAATGCTTTGTTTTGGGAGAGATTCTTTTTTTGGTAGTCCTTGTAGAGAGATCTATAAAATTCCCCTACTATGGAAGATTTGACGTTAAAATTCATGCCAAAACATCCTTTATCCTAATAGGGGGATGGAAGTACTCAAGACACTGGGTCATGGAGGAGGACAAATTATTGATCTTGAAGCATACAGAGGTGCTTCCAGATTGGAGGATCAATCTCACAACTTATATGCTCCATGACTCTGCCAAGAATTAGTAAGATGTCATCTCTTAGGATGATCATGATAAAGGCATGATCTGGGAAGACATATAGACAGTATTATATGACTACTTCTTTATATAGATGTTGTGAGTAGAACAAAATAGGGATTTTATCGACCTATGGTATGGTTTTATATCTATGATGAATTATTGATCTTGTTTCATCGGGATTTATCATTTTTCACCGACACTGACCAATGAAGAGTTGACCCCTGTGAGATGGTTTTTGGATGGGATTATATACTCTATCCAATCACTAGTGAATGTATTTCAATTGAACATCATTAAAGAGATAAATAAATAGGCCCACAACACTGAGTAGAACTTGAGGTAAGCCGATGGTATGAGTCAGGGTGGCTCACCTTTTCAATAGGGAGATGATTTTTTAGGAGGCATGAAACATCATTAAGAGTCTACTCATGGGAGAAGTATAAGTAGAATTACATGCACCGATAGTTATGTGGCATGTTTCTAGTGTGGTATGATGGAAAAAATTAAGATTCAGTGTACAAGGAATACAATATAGGGCTTATTTTGTGGTGGTATGAGTAACCATCAATGTTTCTATCAAAAATTTCATTCCATGTTATAGTATCCCACCTTTTTAATACATAACTTTTAATTACATTTTACATACAGATGATCATTAAAGTCTAGTGTCTTGGAAATCAGGAACATAAAACATGAGAACTACATAAAACATTATTATAAACACTTGAAAGGCTTCATCATTGTTCATCCTAAGTTCATTACAGAATCACATAACCTGGGATCATACATCAAAGTAAAGGGAGACTAGATGGTCCAATAAGGGAAAAAATAGAAACATTTTACATGTGAACTTGAGATACATCAATAAAGTCATGATAAATAAATATATGGCATGAGAAACAGATCATGAGGCATATCATAATAAAAAAACATGTTTCATAGCATTAATATGTGGCTACATAATTTAACTTATACAATAATTTTTCTATCACCAAGGTCCATCCCCAAGGTGTCATTTAAAAATTTGTAAGGTTATTCATCAAGGTATTGTTAAAATGGTCATCTCTAGAGATTAAGTCTTTACCCAATGCATTGGAGCGCGATCTAGGTGAACACTTAATTTGTCTTTATTATAATGTGATACAAATATATCATCATAAATAATTTCATAAATAACCCATATATCATAAAAGAAATGGGTTTCATTTCATAGTCATAACATTTTAAAAACTGCTTTAAAGAAGTGATCTTTATGTCACCTTAAACCCACAGGAAAAAGCGGGTCTCATGTATCTAAATCCCATAATTTAAAATAACTTTTTTTTGATATATATGTGAATACTACTGTAGAATAATGTGTTTTGAGTATTCACTTAATAAAATAAATGAATTTGAGAAAAAGAGAGAGACATTTTGATACGAAAATTCGGCAGCATAACAACTATATTGCTGGGTTTTAGAAAACATTGAAAAGAGAGGGGACATCGGTCACCCACTCATAAATGATCCATAAAACTGTATAAGGATAGAATATAAGGGATATTATTACATGTTAATTAAATTTAAAGGACATACCATATTAAATTAAAAACTTTAAAGGAAGACAAAAATAAGATTTCTCTTATGAAAAATTCGGTAGCATAATGGCGTCACTTAAAACATCAAAAAAATGAATTGATGAGATTAAATAGGGTATTTCATCATGTGAACATAAAAGGACAGTATGATGAATATAGAAATCATACCCCATCATGGGAAAAAGGAACTTGAAAGACTTTACATGAAAGTAGAACTTTGAAAATGGGAAGAGTGAAAGAATCAATTACAAAAATTAGGCATCCTAACAATGCCACTTAATCATTAATAAAATAAATTGATGAGTGAAAGAGGGGGTATCTAATCCTATGGACATGAAAATGATAGTATTATGAATATAAAATAACATACCCAACATAGAAACATTGATCTTTAAATAAATGACATAAAGTAGAATACATGAAAAGAAAGAGAGAGGTAGGATCCCCTACCTTGAAGAGTAACTTGAAAAGCATGAAGGTCAGGACCTTGGGAGGCTTGAGGGAACCTTTGGAGGACTCCGTTGGAGGAAAAGATAAAATAACGTCTTTGGGTAGGATTTGGAAATGAAATGAATGAGGGAAAGGTGTGGTATTTATAGGAGAAGTGAGGGGACAAAGCATTAATTGCCAAGGGACACCTCATCAGTGGAATTGGAAAAACAAAGGGATTTCCCATGGTATTTTCCCATGGTATTGGCCACATGAGACACCTCAGACCTTATATTACTATTCATAAGTCTAACAAAATTATTTAATAATTATTACATCCTTAATAATGTCATGAAACACCCAAAACTCAAAACCTGTATAGTCACTATTCACTGAAAATTCCACTTTTTCAGAAAAATCCTAAAATATCACCTTAACAAAATATCTATGGTTTGATTTCAAAAAATAAATCAATTTTATGAAAATATTTTTCTAAATATTTTCAATTTAATTTTTAAATAAAAACACTATTCACTGAAAATTCCACTTTTTCTAACAAATCCCAAAAATTCACCTTAACCAAATATAGATTCTCTAACTTCAAAAATGTACTCCATTTTATGGAAATATTTTTCTAAATATTTTTAATTTAAATTTTAAATAAAAATCACTATTCACCTGAAAAAAACTAATACTTAACCAATAATTTCTGAAACAATTATTTCCCTATTTTATTGAATCACATTACCTAATCAAAGTGCTTAAATTATATTAATAATTTCTCAAATGAAGTTACTTAATCTATTTGGTCACATTACTAGTCATAAGTGTAAAATCACTATTCATAATTTACAATTCATCAAAAATTAATTTGATATTATTAGACTCTAAATTTCATTCTGAACACAACTGTAGAAGACGATTTTTTGAAAATCATTACACATTATTTATTTTTTAAGGATTACATAAATATTTTAAAATATCCTTTTTCTAGAATTAATCAATAATATGAAAACTATATTTATTCGGACATTTGAAAATTCATAAACTTCAACATAATAAGGCATCGCAATTTTTATTTAAATCAAAGGATTACACAAGGCAGTTACAGTCTCGTTACATAGCCCATTATAACACCAGCATAGGACCTAAGAGTAAGGTGTGCTATGGTGATAGAATCTTTGGGCGGCTCGGACAACATCGCTCGAGTAGTGATTTCTATCAGCTTGAACTTCTTGCGAAGGCGATTCCATTCCATCTTCACACGATGAAGTTCTTCTTGTGTTTGGTCCAGAGCAAAGCCCAAAGGTCCTACCTCCTTCATGAGTTTCATCAGATGGGCTTCGATCGGCCCGAGCCTTTTGGATGGGGCCATCAAATCTTCTTTCTATATTAATTAATCAAGATCACTTGTATTTATAGAATATAATTGCAACATTTAGTTTCCAACTATCATATTGACCAACGGTCATATACCAGTCAAAACCCAACAGTCTTATTTTAATTATACTCATTTTATTAAATTAAATAGTTTTGTTGAGTATAAAATAAAATAACACATAAGGGAAGTACAAAGGTCACCCGAGTTAATCCATACTAGGATACCATGTAGGAAAACATGGATATAGAAGAGAAAACAAAGGGTCAAGTTCTGATGGAGATTGAAAGAAAACACGATTAGGAGAAAATTAACCACAAGAAGATCACAAACATAAGACGTGTTAAACAGTCTTTGATTACCCAGTAGGACACGTAAACCAACAATGTTTTTGTTTTACATTCCTTTTCATAATTTGGAGGAATTAATTTACTACATAGAATAAAAATATAAGGAAATATACTTACCTTCAATTAGAGTTTCATCACTTTATAACTTTCCACCATGACTAATCTTTTCTCCAAACAATGAGCATTCAAAAAGACTTGGTCTCATCAAAAGAACATGAATCATCTTCTAGATAGTCACATAATCCAAAAAATAATGACTATAGTTTTCCATTATATTTATTCATCAACTAAAACTAAACTTGTTTGTATGAGATCATATAATCCCCAAAAAGGATAATACTTTATAAAAAGAAATATGACTATTAATCTCCAAAATTCAACAAAAGTACCCAAAGTTCAAAAAAGACCATTCAATACACAATTATCCTTAGAATTATTCAGAATAATCCAAACTAATATTGGAAACCAAAACTCAAAAGGATTTAATCACATAGTCATCCCCAAGAAGACACACTGGGTTAAATAAACCCATTCTCCAAAAGATCTTGGAGTTGTTTCTTTAATTCCTCTAAATCCACATTTTCCATCCTATAGGGGGACTTTGACATTGGATGAGATCCAGGTACGAGTTTCATGGATAACTCTACCTCTCTTTCTGCGGGAGGTCTAGGGAACTCTGAAGGATATCCATTTGATAAAACATAAGTTTCTAAAATCAACTTATTCTTGATCCATAAAAACAGAAGGTGCATTAGTCAGTCCGAAGGGCATAACAACAAACTCATAATGCCCATATCTTTATTGGAAGGAAGTTTTTTGGAATATCATCATTATTCACCCTCAATTGATGATAATAAGAACTAGGATCAATCTTAGAGAATAATTGAGCCCCATGAAATTGATCAAATAAGTCATCAATTCTTTCAAGAGGGTATTTTTTCCCTGTGATCCCATTCATTTCCTTATAATCAATGCATAGCTTCATCGATCCATCCTTCTTCTTCACAAAGAGAACCGGTGCTCCCCAAGAATACACACTGGGTTAGATAAACCCATTCTCCAAATGATATTGGAGTTGTTTCTTTAATTCCTCTAGCCCCACATTTTCCATCCTATTGGGGGACATTGACATCAGATGAGATCTAGGTACGTGATTCATGGATAACTATACCTCTGTTTCAGGGGGAGGTCTAGGCAACTCCTCAAGAAATACATCAACATATTCTTGGATGATGGGGACACTTTCTAAAACAATAAATCCTTCGTGAGAAACTTATTTCATTTACGAATATTTAAAATAAAAATGATTTTATCTCTTAAAACAGCATGCTTAGAAAATTATATTTTTCTATAATTCCTTCATAATGATTCATAAAAATCTTGCGATTAACCAAACATATCCCCTAGGAGTGTCCTAACCAAGAGTGCAGCATGACCTGTTGTCATGTACTAGTTCTCGTTCGAGTCTAGCTCAAAGTGGTGTTTTTGGGTTTTACCCCTATGTACATCTATGCCAGAGCCACCTCTACCTGCTCGTATCTAGACAGGGATATATTTGTTTGATAAACCACTTAGTCAATACTCACCAAAATACCAGGAATATTTCCTATATTTAAACTTTTTTATAGGGTTCTTCCTAATGTTTTCATATCCTAATTTCCATAAATAACTAAACTATCCTTTGATACCAACTACAGCATCCCACCTTTTTAATACATAACCATTCATTACATTTTACATACAGAGGATCTTTAACGTCTAGTGTCTATGAAATCAGGAACATAAAACATGAGAACATCATAATTTTCTTTCTAAACACTTGAAAGGACTCTTCGTTGTTCATCCTAAGTTCATTACAACATCTCATAACCTGAGAGCATACATCAA
This sequence comes from Viscum album, assembly GCA_963277665.1. Lineage (NCBI taxonomy): Eukaryota > Viridiplantae > Streptophyta > Magnoliopsida > Santalales > Viscaceae > Viscum > Viscum album. The sequence continues at coordinate 1,540,499,211 of OY728153.1, read as the reverse complement.
AGGAAAGGGTGAGAAGAAGGCCCAGTAAGGGAAACAAAAGAAAAATTTTAAATGTGAACTTGAGATACATCAATAAAGTCATGATAAATAACATTAAGGCATGAGAAAGATATCATGAGGCATATCATAATAAAAATAACGTGTTTCATAACTTGAAGATATGGCTACAATAATTAACTTAGAAAATAATTTCCATATCACCATAGTCCATCCCCATGGTTTAATTAAAAAATTACCAGGGTTATTTACCAAGGTATCGTTAAAATGGTCATCTCTAGAGATTAAGTCATTACCCAATGCATTAGAGCACTATCAGGGCGCACCCTTAATTTTTATTTATTATCATGTGAGCCACATATATCATCATCAATCATTTCATAATTAACCCATATAGAATAAAATAAATGTTTTTTATTTCATAGTCATAACTTTTTAAAAACTACTTTAAAGATGTGATCTTTATGTCACTTTAAACCCACAGAAAAGGAAAGTGGTATCATGTATATAAATCCATTGATTTAAAATAGAACAGTTTGATATATATGTGAATACTCTTGTAAAATAAAGAGTTTTTAGTATTCACTTAAAAAAATAAAACAATTTGAGAAAAAGAGAGAGACATTTTGGAACAAAATATCGGCAGCATAACAGCTATGTTGCAGGGATTTAGAAAACATTGAAAAGAGAGGGGAAATGGGTCACCTACTCATAAATGATACATAAAATAGTATAAGGATAGAATATAAAGGATATAAGAACATGGTAATGAATTTTTAATGACATACCATATGAAATGAAAAACATGAAAGGAAGACAAAAATAAGATTTCTCTTATTAAAAATTCGGTAGCCTAACAGCTTCACTTAGAACTTCAAAAAAATGAATTGATGAGATTCAATAGGGTATCTAATCAAGTGAACATAAAAGGAAAGTATGATGAATATAGAGATCATACCCCAACATGGGAAAAAGGAACTTGAAAGACTTGACATGAAAGTAGAACTTTGAAAATGGGAAGAGTGAAAGAATCCCTTACAAAAATTCGGCAGCCTAACAAAGCCTCTTAAACATTCATAAAATGAATTGGTGAGAGAAAGAGGGGGTCTCTCATAATATGAAAATGAAACAGAAAGTATGATTAATATAGAAGAACATCCCCAATATAAGAACATGGAGCTTAAAATAAATTACATAAAGGAGAATACAAGAAAAGGAAGAGAGAGGTAGGATCCCTTACCTTGAAGAGTAACCTTGAATGCTTGAAGTTCGGGACCTTGGGAGGCTTGTGGGAACCTTGGAAGGACTCCTTTGGAGGTAAAGAGGCCAGAACTTTATTGGGGAGGATTTATAAATGAAATGAATGAGGGAAAGCCTTGGAATTTATAGGAGAAGTGAGGGGACAATGCATTAATTTCCAAGGGACACCTCATCGGTGGTATTGGAAAAACCATGGGCTTTCCCATGGTATTTTACCATGGTATTGGCCACTTGGGAAATCTCATACCTTATCTTACTATTGATAAGTCTAACAGAATTATTGCATAATTATTACATCCCTAATGATGTCATTAAATACCCGAAACTCAAAAACTTTATTTTCACTATTCATCGAAAATTCAACTTTCTCAGAAAAATCATACAAATTTTACCTTAACCAAATATCTATGCTCTGATTTCAAAAATGAACTCCATTTTTGGAAAATAATTTTAAAAATAATTTTAATTTAATTTTTAAATAAAAACACTATTCACTAAAAATTCTACTATTTCCGAAAAATCCCAGAAATTCACCTTAACCAAATATCGACGCTCTGATTTCAAAAATAAACTCCATTTTATGAAAATAATATTCTAAATATTTTTAATTTAAATTTTAAATAAAAACACTATTCACCTGAAAAAACTAATACTTAACCAATAATTTCTGAAATAGTTATTTACCTATTTTATTGAATCACATCACTTAATCAAGGTGCCTAAATTATATTAATACTTTCTTAAGTGAAGTTACTTAATCCATTAGGTCACATTACTAGTCATAAGCGTAAAATAACTATTCATAATTTACTATTCATAAAAAATTAAGTTGATCTTATTAGACTCTAAAGTTCATACTGAACACAACTATAGAAGACCATTTTTTGAAAATCATTACACATTATTAATTATTTAAGGTTTACATAAATATTTTAAAATATCCTTTTTTCTAGAATTCATCAATAATATGCCTAATATATTTATATGGACATTTGAAAAGTCAAAAACATCACCATTAGAAGGCATCACAATTTTTATTTAAATCAAAGGATTACACAAGGCAGTTACGGTCTCATTACAAAGCCCCTTTTAACACTAGCATAGGACCTAAGAGTAAGGTGTGGTAGGGTGATAGAATCTTGGGGTGGCTCGGCCAACATTTCCCAAGTAGTGATTTCTATCAGCTTGAACTTCTCATGAAGGCGATTCCGTTCCAGCTTCAGACGATGAAGTTCGGCTTGGGTTTGGTCCAGAGAAAAGCCCAAAAGTGCTACCTCTTTCCCGAGTTCCTTCAAATGGGCTTCAATCTGCCCGAGACTACTAGATGGGGCCATCAAATCTTCTTTCTATATTAAATAATCAAGATCACTTGTATTTATAGAAAATAATTACAACATTTAGTTTCCAATGGTCATGTTGACCAATAGTCATATAATCGTCAAAACCAACGGTCTAATTTTAATTACACTCATTTTATTAAATGAAATAGTTTTGTTGAGTATAAAATAAAAAAAAAACACAAAGTTAGGAAACAAAATTAATTCAAAATTTTGGGTTTTTACATTATTAGTATCTATAACCTTTAATAAATTTAATTCCTAATTATTCTACACATTTATAATAGTTAGTTATTATCAATTGTTAATATTTAGTATTGGTAAACAAGATCATTTTGAACTAGTTTCATAATAGTGGTGGGGTTGTTCATTATTCATAGCAATTTCATCATTCATATATAATATAAAGGAATAAAATAAAATTTTTATCATTATGTTTAATGTTATATTTTTATTTTATAATTATTTTAGTTGTTATTAGTGATGATGTACTCGGTGAAGATATTATTCTAGTAATTTATAATAAATTTATTTTGTATTAATTAATTAGTTAAATGATTATATTACCATTAAAACACCAAATAATCAGTATTTATATATTAATTTCAAATATTAAGGTTCTAATTCAATTATTTAAAAAAGATTATTGAATTGTTCCAATAGGTGGTTAAACTGACCCAACAAGAACATGCTATAATTAATTTGTGAGTGTGTATATAAAAGGAATTATTTTGTTATAATAACATTACCAAAAAATAATAATTACATTATCTAGATTTTATTAAAGTGATGAGTCAAAATTGGGAATATTTATAATAATATTTAAAATTAAAAATAAATATTTAATTATAATTAAGTCATTTGTTCTTTTGGTATGTTCATTTTAGGTGGTTAGTTTTATAGGGATCGATTATTGATAATATTACTTATAGAATAAAAAATATATTTTTTAAAAAATATTGATAGATATTAAAAATATATTCACTAAAATGATTTCTAAATCCATCCTTGAAATCTGGTGAGGAAAAATAAAATGTTTTGATCATAGTGTTGGTTATCCACACACAAGTATGAAAAATGCATTCATTTTTTAATTGATTGAATGAGAGTGGAATAGTTTGTCTTAAAATAATCAATATAATAAATTTTAGGAATATTATTTATACCAATATAATTATATATTTATAGTTAGAATAATTTTATAGGAGGGTAGATGAGAAAATAAGTAAAGTTAATGGGAAAGTAAAGCATACATTGGGAATTTTGATATTCTATTGATGTGTATTTAAGAAATATTTAACTTGAGGAAATTTGATGAAGATATAGGGTGATAAAAATTTAGATAAGATCAAGATGAATTAAATTAGATGGAGTTTCCTATGAATTTTGAAATAGGGGGGTGTCTTGAAATCAGTGGAAGTTAGCTCCTTTAATAGATAAAAATGAGGGACAAATATTTGGAAAAGAATGCTTGGTAAGGGGTAAGAGTAAAAATTCATTAGAATTATATGGGTTTTTTGGGTTTATTTTCATGATAAATTTAGGTATGAATTTCCATCTTAAAAAATCTATTCTATAAGGACTAAATGAAAAATTGATTTAGTAAAATCTGAGCCAAATTAGATTACCCATTTGAATACATATTAATCCTGACTAATATTTAACCCTAATAATTATTTTATTACTAAAAAGATAATTTGAAGCTTTATAGAAAATTCATAAAAAATAAATCTGAATTTTTACTCATTTAATATAATTTAGTTTCTAAATATAAGAAAATTTATATTAAAATTAAAATATATATTGTGTTGAAAAACAATTTCTATATAAATATGTTTTCTTAATTTTTAGCGGTTCATAATATTATGTAATATTAATTAATAATTAAATTTGTATTAAATTATATTTATATATTTATAAACATAATATTAGAAACTTTCTTGGAAATATATAATTTTAATTAAAAAATATACAATAATTAGAAAAGTTTCATTATTTAAAGAAAAAATGATTTACCATAGTAACACATATTTACCTTGGAAACCATTTTTATTCCCAATGATCAAACTGAAATTTTTATATAATTTGAATAAACTGATACAAAATATGAAATAATTTTTTTGGATTTAACTTCTACAAGTGTTAAAAACTAGTTTTTTATATAATTTGATAAAAATTGTTTTTTTGGGAAATATAATACATATGATTACAAAAAATTAATCATAGTTTTTATAATTTTAATATAGTATTTTATTAATTGGTTTATATTACTTATTAATTATATAATTTTTATTTAAATTTTTTTACATAAAATTTTAAGTCATTCTTTCATTTTGATAATGTCGTAAAATTGATAGTTATATGCATAATTGGTACTTTAACTATTCAACTAAAAGACAGTTACTTTTTAAAAAACTAAAAAATTTACCCAAACCAAATAATTACTTACATAATTTCAAAATAAAGTTCATCTCATAAAATCATAATTTAAACATTTAAAAATTTAGCCTTTAGATATGGAATCCAATAAGAAATTAGTTTTATAAAAAACATTATTTCTCTTTAAACATCAAAATAATAAACGTGAAAAATAAATTTGATAAATTATTTGTTAAATTAATAATTAATTATAATATCGAACTAATTTCTAGTAAAATATCCCCTCATAATTTATGGGTAAGATATATGTATAAGGTATGCTCCTGTGGTAATTGAGGATGGTGTTTCCACTAGAATATATCTCTTGTAAATTTCTTCGAGACCGAATATCTATCAAATATTATATTCTTCATATTGGATTATCTTGGGCTTCGTATGAGGGAAATTATATTGGGGATAAATCAATTCCATGCTTGATCAAATAATCATTAAAAGGGATACTTCTACTACCCAATTCAATTTCATTCCCTTTTCTACAAAGATTTCATAATATGGTAACTTCTTTTATACAAACTAATTTAATAGGTATATTATAACGATCAAATATTATTTTAACATATCATGTTTTTATTTTTTTTCTTGTGTTTGTTTTGAAAAAAATCTAATTAACACATTTGTATTTAAAGTAAAAAATATAATTCAAAATAGAAGGGAGTTACATTCTCTCCCATTAAAAAATTATTTCATGAAAATATTAATTATCAGTTGTTGATAAAATTAGTTAAGGGTAACTAAAATATTGGAATACATTGGATATATTTTAAATTGAAATTTATACCTTAATATCATAAGAATGACTATGAAAAAACAATTTCCCTTCATCTTGGTAATTGTCTGCTTCATTTTTACATAGAAAATTGTTGCTCTATGACTCAATTTTCCACAAACGATTCATTTTCTATTTTCTTCGACACAGTTCCATGGGTGACTCTTCACACATTGTTGATATGTATGAGATTGATTCTTTTTTCGAATATACATTTTTCACAAAAAACATCTATGAAAACCCATTATTATTTTCTTTTGTTTGTTTTGGAATTCAATCATGTTCATGTTGTTAATCATAATTCTTGATAGCTAGTTTGGAATTATCACAATATTTCCCACTTCATTTATTCATTAATGAGGATTCTTATAGGGAAAATCTCAATGTTGTGAATTGATTACATTATTAAGCTAATTCCTTTAATCATAATCCATTAATAAAAACAAAAGGATTTAACGTGAATGGTGAAAACCATAAGAGAGTTATAGTATGATAATTACATGTAAAATCCAGTCTCAAAATATCATATACATCAAAATTATTACATTAACTTACAGTTCTACCAAAATCAATCTTAGTTCAATATAGGTTTATTTGTTTGGGGTTGTCTCATAATTCCTAGAAAAATTACATAACATTATAAATCATTCATAATGGATTTTAAAGAGATTGTGATCATCTAAAGAATATCTCTTGGGAATTTCTAGATCTGTGTGTAGTCTTAGGCCTTGTCACTACAATAAAATAGCAATTTAGAAGTGGTTTTATCATGCAATTCTAAAAACAGATGAAAAATATTTTTCGAGATAAATTTTTGCTGTGATTTTTTAGTATCATTTTTCAAATGAACCACAAAATGTATTTAAAATATTTTTTTTATAAATTTTATTTAATATTTTCAAAGAAATCATTTTCTAGAAATATATTTTTAGAAAAACCACTCGAAAATAACGGTGGTTTTTTTAAAACCTTCATGAAATAAAAAAGATAAAAGATAAAATATATTTAATTATTAATAATTAATTAATATTTATTAATCACTATCATAAATATTTTTTTAGTTATAATTTAAATTATTTAAAAAAATTTAACTAATAATTATTTATAATAATTAGAAATTAATAACATGAAACTTGTAACAAATATTCAAAAACTGAAATGAAGACATTGGTATTAAATGAACATAACATTCAATATGAGAGTCTGTTTCATATCCACAAAAACTCAATTCGAATATTTGGAAATGAAATAAAACCACATGAGATTTACATCATTTTATAGTCAAAGGAAAAAAATATATTATAGATTCAAAAAAAATACAAAATCAAACTCAAACTTTCAGTGATCACAACTTTTGATCTGGGTGTCTGTTTGGGCTGTATGACATCTCAAATCAAAGCCTATGATGATATCTATGAAATAGAAGGTCTCAAACTGAGGTCGAAGATACTTGACTATTTGATTCCCTATAAAGGACCATAAGGTATCTGAAACTGTGTTTGTTTGTCGTCGACCCTGGTTTTTTAAATTTCAAAAGGTTATAACTTCTTATTCATGTTTGTATTCAGCCTGAACCACATATTATATCGAATATCATTTAATGAGATTTGATTTGACTAGTTGTGGAGCTGAAATAGACTCTCGGATCAGATGTTATGGTCGTTTCAAGGTTTTAAGGGTTTAGAGTTTTCAAAGATTCTTAGCATTTTTATGTGTTTTAAGGGTACCCCAATTTTTTGTTTATTATAGATTTGTAATTTAATAATTTATTGTTTTTTATTTATTATCTATTTATTAGTTATTAATTAATCATTATTTATTTATTTATTATTTATTAATTATTTAATTATTATTTTTTATTATTTATTATGTATAATTTATTATGCATTATTTATTATTTATTATTTTATTTTCGAAATTTTATTATTTATTTATTTACTATTATTTATTTATTTATTTATTTACTTATTTATTATTTATTATTTATTATTTATTATTTTACTATTTTATAATTTTGATTTCAAAATTTTATTATTTTACTATTTTAATTTCCTAATTTTATTATTTTATTATTTACTTTTTTTATTTATTTTTTATTCTTTATTTGTTATTTGTTATTTTTATTTATTTGTTATTTTTTTATTAATATTTATTTTTATGTATTTTTTGTTTTTCCATTTAATATATTTAACTATATTAGATTCTGTTTATTAACCACATAAATAGCCTATCAAAGTGGTAAAGTCTTTGGATAATATGTCAGAGGTAAGGGGTTCAAATACCACCTAACATAGAATAACTATATATGGCACATGCATGTACATGATCATGTTCATGTGCATGGTAATAAATTATAAAAATAAAATAATAAATAATAAATATAATATGAATATATAAATAATAATAATAATTAAATTCTAAAAATAAAATAATAAAGTAATTAAATGAATTAACAAGATTTAAAAAAATTAAAAAACCTGCTAGTAAATGATTTAGCAGTGGTTTAAACCACTGCTAAATGATTCTACCACAATTTTGAAAAACCTTCACTAATTCACTATTGACACTAGATTTAGTGGAGGTTTTTCAAAACCACCACAGATCGATTTAGTGGAATTTTAAACCACTACTAAACCCAGATTTTGGCATAGTGAGTCATTGTACACCTGAGTGATGATTCAATTGATACTCTACCATCCTTTTATAGGGAGATTACCCTTAGGTAAATTTATTCTCTATATACATCCAGTTTCTAATATCCATATGCAGATGTAATTGTTAGGATAACCACACAATACATACATTACCAAAACATTGGCATGTTATTCTAAACATAAAATTATTCTTTAGACTTATCCCTAGGTTTCTCACCTATATTTTCTTATCCTAATACATAAAATATCAATTATTAGCTCAACTAACCTAAAGGTTTTCCTATCCCATGGAAATTATAATAAAATTGAACTTATCAGCCCTAAAATTATCCTAAAATTATACCCTAACACCTAAAATAATCAAAACATCAATATGATACCCTTTATAGAACCCCATGAATGTGATCATTTCAATTGAATGAATTAATGAACATATTTATTTTCAATTTATTCCAATGATCTTTTAGTTTTAAAATTTTTAGAATGTTATGAAAGAATCCACTAACAATACCCATGCCTTTTCCAACAAATGGACATGTCTCCCTCTATACAAAAAATTATTAAACAATAAAAATCTTCAACATCTCTCATAATTTCCCCCACACAATACTCTTGCCGAAAAATATTACGTGTTACATTTCTTCAAAACCTAGGGAAATGGAAACATAAGGAAAGGGGTGGTCTCAGATGCTTATATTGGGATAATAAATGAAATTAAAATGTATCATGGGTAAGTCTTATGGAATAAAATTTTAATATGAACATAAGATCATGAATACAAGTACATGTGGAATAACATGACCATAAGTACATGGGGAATCCATTGGAAATTTTTCTATAACATAATCGAGTAAAAAAATTTATCTCTAAGGTGTTATAAAAGGATATAACTAAGGTTATCCATCATGGTATTATAATACATTACTAAGTAATATTACTGAGTTATCATGTGCATGTCATCTCTAGATGTTAATATTTTACCAAATGATTTATAGCACTATCGTGATGCTCTATTAATATTACCAGGGTTGTTCACTAAGGTATCATAAAACATTACCAAGGCATGTTCCAAGGTATCATTAACATGTCATCTCTAGAGATTAATTCTTTACCCAATGCGTTAGATCTCTACTATGGTGAACACTTCATATGTTTAACATTATGTCTTCCACATAAGTAAATAATTTAAAATTTCATCAAAGAATAATTTATCCAATAGGTAAATGGGTTACATGATAACATACAGTATGATCATAATCTATCCATATAAAAAAGTGGATGGTATCATGATAGAATATCATAGGAATGAATAGATGATATAGAAATATATGGAAAATACCTTTTAAATATAATTGTTTATATAATATTAAAAAAGATAATAAATACCCCTTTTAATATTGAAAATAATATGAATTGTGTTTATTTATAAAAACATTCTAAAACCTAATATGTGGCATGTTACTAGTGTGGTATGATGGGAAAACTAAGATTAAGTGTACAAGGAACACAATATAGGGTGATCTTGTGGCGGTATGAGTAACCTTCAATGTTTCAATCAAATCTTTCATTCAATGTCTACTGATAATGGATTTATAATGGCACAAAATTATGGAATTGGGCCAGTAGATATATATTAGGAGATGATATGGTATACTACTGGCCAATTAGATCAAGGATATGTTCATGGTTGAGGTATTCAGACTTCATAGGTTCAGCACCAGTAGAGTGTACATGCTCAGGTTAGTCTGGTTGCATCTCAGGGCCATGGATCATTCCATATCTATGAAGTGAATCATATTCTTGAGGAGTAGTGTCCTAGTCCTTCTATAGTTTGAGTTACTATTTTTGTATCATCTACTTTAGTTTCTTCGTTATTTTATGTACGTGATTCGCACTCAATTATAAATGTATAAATTATTTAATTTATATACATACAGATAGATTACATATGTGTAATGACGTCTGTCAATAAATTTTTAGGGGTTAGATCAAAGAGTATGTGACATTGTAGGGATTTCCCTCTTGATGTGGGTGGATATCTCTTTATATGGAATCATTTTTTCCTCAAGATGAATGATTTCAATGTTATTCTCAGGATGAACTATTTAGTTTCATACCGTACCCTTATGATTTCTATCACGTAAGGGTGTCTTTTAGATCACATGAGGGTAGTTATTATTTTCATTATGGAGAGTTTGATGTCCATGAAAGTCAATCTAGACCTGAGTATCATGCGTTGAGAAAAGTGACCACCCAGATAGTTAGTCTCTTTAGGGGAAATCAGGGAATGTGGCTACCATAATTCTCTCTAGTGGTGGATCATTTAATGGAAGTTTATCCATGATGAATTATACGGATTACCTCTTATGAGTGGGTTGGATTTCACCAATGAAATAGTTCTATGAGTGACACTAGATTCTATTCCTTTATATAGGTTAGAACCTATGGAGCCTTAGTAACACAAAAAGAAGTTATAATATTTGGAAGATGAGGGTTTTATATGACCCAATACTTCTCTATGGGGTTCACCTATAATTGTTGTGGAGAAGGTGGATGGTACCCTCAGGTTGTGTGTTCATTAATACTAGTTTCAATAGCATATTGTTAAGAATTGTTTTCCACTTCCCAGCATATATGACCTCTATGACCAGCTTTGAGGAGTGATGGTTTTCTACAATATCAAAATGTGATCAGGCTACCACAAGGTTTATGTTAGGACATTTTACATACCACATAAAATGTCATAAAGTAGATACTAATTTTACTAGTATTCAGTTATTCCATTTTGGCCTTATGAATGTACTTGTAGTTTTCATAGATTCGATGAATCGGTTTTTTCACCCATTTCTGGATTCTTTTGTGGTAATATTCACGGATAAAATCTTAGTGTATTCACATAATCAACACGACCATGAAAAAAATCTGATGATTATTTTGAATACACTAAGCGAAAAACATTTTTATTCTAATCTCACTAAAATCCACTTTTGGATCAAAATATTTCTCTTCCAGGTTCACATTATCTTTTAGGTAGGAGTATTAGTAGACCTAGAGAATGTGATAGGTGTGGTAACATAGGAATAACACAATAACATTTCTTACATACATAGTTTCTTTTTCCTGGCCAAATATTTAATGGGTTTTATACAATACATTTCATTCCTAGTAAAACCTCTTATGGGCCTAACTACAAAGGGTGTTTAATTTTTGGGGTATGAAACATGAAAAACATACATTCATGAGTTGAAAGAGAGATATACTTTAGCACCAATCCAGATTCTTTTTGAGTGAGGAAGAAGCTATACAATTTTTTATGATGCATCAGGAATCAGTGTTGGATTAGTTCTGATGTAGGGAGATTGAGTTGTAGCATATGAGTCCTGCCAGCTGATACCTCAAGAGTGGAATTACCCTATGCATGTGCCTGAGCTTGCAACCATGTTTTTTCATTTACACTATTAGCGGAAATATCTCTTTGGAGATAAAATCATCGTTTACCAGGACTATAAAAGACTCAAATATATTTCTACATAGTTTTAGTTGAATCATAAGAAGCATCGGTGGGTAGGTACTTCTAATCAATCAACCTTGATCTTCTTGTACACTGAGTAGGGGAAACATTGTTTCTAATGACTTAAGGCTAAAGAATACGACACAAGCTATCCTAGATACTATTTTTGAGTGGCAGTTGATGTCCATATTTTCTGAGATTATCTTGTTGATTCTAAAATATAATGGGAATCCAATTTTAGAATCTTTATAAGTGGAATATTCCCTTTTTGGAATAGGTAATCATGAGATAGATTTATTATCCATAGGGAGTAGTCCTATAAGAAAGATCCACAGAAGATATCCCACATCCGTGTTTAATTTTAAATGGGGATGGCATTCTACACATCCATGGATGTACCTAGGTCCATTTGGATATATGTGAATAGTTGATGTGAGAATCTCATTCTTTTTTGGGCAGTTCACCCTAGGCTTTCTATGATGCACAAATACATATGTCCTTAGTATTGGAGGCTATGTATAAAGAGGAAGATTGCATGTTTTGTCACATGGTTCTCCATTTTTTGGTAGGTTAAGGATGATAACCCTTCACCTACTTAACTTTTATAACCTCTATCTGTTCCAGAGTATACATGGGATGATGTCAATATAGATATTGTGATATATTTTTCAAGATCAAATTGTTGTAATGATTTAGTATGGGTAATCTTTGATTTGTTGACTATGGTCACACACTTCTTACATATCCAAAAGGATTTATCAATATATTATCTTGGTAAGCTTTATATTTAGGATATTTTATTCCATAATGGTGTTTTCTGTTATATCATATCAGATTGAGATGCTCTATTTACATCATGGTTATGGTATGGGTTTCAAAAAGCACTTGGTTCACAAGTTCTCATGAGTATGGAATATCACCCTTTGACTATTGGATAGTTTGCAAAGATTATACATGTACTTGATGAAATTATCGGAGCATATTTCCTTGATTTTTGTGGTTCTTGGGAGAAACACTTACCCCTTATTGAGATTTCCAATAATAATATTTTTCATGAAATTATGCAGATGGTTCCCTATAAGGCCTTTCACGGTTGTACATGATATTCAAACCTAACGGTTAGAGGTAGGAGAGGTATCACTAATAAGTCCTTATCTCATTCACTATTATTTAGAGAATGTATATATGATTCAAAAATTTATGGCTACCACTCAGTCTAGGAAGAAGTCTTATATCAATTGTCATCGTTGACCTCTAGAGTTCAAGGTCAGACATCTGGTCTTTCGGTGAGTTTCACCTAGATTAGATCATATATGGATTTAGAGACTAGGTGATCTATTTCATTGTTACATAACGTCTTTTGAGATCATGGAAAGAGTTAGTTTTGTAGCCTATTACTTGTAGTTACCTCAAAGGTATTGATCCATGCATGACATCATCCATGCATTTCTTCTTCACCACTATTAGTCCAACCCTTCTCATTCATTTGATCCTAAGGATATTGAGCTGGATAAAGATGCATATTTTTGGAAAATATGATATATATCACTGATTACATCTTGAAGTCTCTATGAGGATGTTCTATTCCTATACTCTGAGTGAAATGGAAGTACAACCATGTAAAAGATGAGACCTAAGATAGAAAAGTTGATGTATGTGCTCAGTGGATGGAGCTTTTCTGAGATGATGCTACCAACCGTGAAATGGAAATATGGGGATGATTTGTTTTAAGGATTTTAAGTTGTAATATATTGGATTTTTTAATAAGGTTATAATTCTTCTAAATGTTGTTAAACCCTTGTGGAGTTTTCTTTTTTGGATTATACCCTAGTGACAAGGACTTTAGGATAAGCAGTTTGCTTATGGGAAGAAAGTTGTAGGATGGATGGTGGTAGTTTATAGGCACATTTCATAATTTTTATTAAATTCATGATGTGTAATGGGTTGGTTAGTCCTCTTTCATGTCATGAATTGGGATTTTCTGATAGGGAAATACTCTAGAACTACATGACATTTAAACACATACAGGTTGTGTAAATTTCAGGATTCTTATTTATTTAAAAAGGGGAAGAACCCCTTGTTTTTTATAGAAACTCATTTCATACTCCTATATATAATGTCATACACATGAGAGATCTCCCCTATACCTCAACCTATGTTCCTTCATATTTTCTTCTTCCATGAATTGCTCTCTTTACCTTCAATCACATTGGATTTACAACGATAATCTCTTCATTCCTATTCTTCTATATCATGGTTTATCTTCCAAACTTTATTCTATTTTTGTGGACTATCATATACAATATTTTCAATTATTTTATAAATTCTTATGATTTCTCCCACTCTATCATGATTCAAGGGTTGAGGCTGGATGAGGAGAGTACTATATGATTGAGGTAGGTCGTCTAATACGTTTCCCAAAATGTATCGTTTTATTTTATTTTGTGACATTGTTTCGAGTTTTTTACTTCTTCGATGATGACTCAAAAATGATTAATAAATTTAATTAAATAGTTTTCCATATCTAATATAACACTGGATAACCAAAAAATGAATGTCTTCCAGCGATTATCTCGATATAAGCCACCCCATGAGTGTGCATTCCATAAATTCATAAGATCATTATTTCATAGAAATGAATTAAATTGATTTATGTCTGAGTGTGTGAATTTATTGGTCATATATATATGTATTGGGTTGTCGAATGAACTAAATGAGATGATATTTGATATTTTTAGGCCTTTTTATTTATTTCATAGCTTGTTTTACATACATTAATTGAATTTTCCATCGTGATTAAATTTGTATGATAGTGATTCCTTGTGAAACGATTTGTGCTTTGGAGAGCTAAAACATACCATTAAATTAAGTCAAGGGAAAAAGGGACCTCACATAAAGGATTCCATGGATGGGTTCATCATTCTTAATAATTGGATTTGGAAATGAATTTCTATATTTTGGGAGTAATACATGGTTTCCTTTAGCAGAATTCCTTATCTGGGATCAATGGGTAGTTAAATTACCTACCCATGAGAGATACCATTTCCCTATGGGGAGATAAATTTTATGGGATTGGTACGAAATATGTATAAACCAAGAAATGAGTGATAATTGGTCACCTATGTGGAATAACTGGGATGATCTCAGAGTGTTATACATAACATAATGCAGAGAGTGATACCTAAAATTCCTTATATGGATCACCTTAAAGAGACTCTTAAGGTGATGAGTATTTATTGTGATCCTAGAGTGACACTTGGGTTCCTCTTTACAAATATCCTTCGATTGGATTAGGATTTCATTTATTAAATTCTAATTATTCCTGATATTAAATGAAGGAATTCCAAATATAAATCATATGAGCTGACCACCAAGCCAAATAACATGCTTTGGTTCAAACTAGGATTCATATGAATCTTGATTTCTAGTTATTTACCTAACCATATATGTATATTATGAGGTTTAAGATATATAAGTATACTATATTTGTATAATATAAACTTGGTTTGGAGATATTTGTATTAGGATGATGTATATAGTGTCGGTGGTGTATCCCATGAGGAACCCTATACAATGTGTTTAATTTATTTACTTCTTTACAATTATTATGTACTAACAAAATATTAATTTTATATGTACAAACTGATAGTTCTAGACAATGTAGGTGGTATCCTACTAAGTATATCTCACACCCTATTTAGGGATCCTTTGATACCCTAATAGACTTCATGATTATTGGAACAGATAAAGTGAAGTGCCCAAATTCTTATGTTTTATTTTCAGTCATAGGATGGGTTATTGGAAAAGTGAACCAATCCTATGCTCATGATTATTATGGAGTTATTTTGTTATAATTTTCCCCTTTTTAGAATGTTTTAAATGAATTCACCCCTCTATCCCATGTTCTTACCTTTTTTATAGCATCATGGAATGGTCATCATTTTCTTATATGATGTTTTTTAGCTTCTGCATCTTGGTAATATTATGATGATTTATTTTTACTTCATAAGTACATATTTATCACTATTTCCAATTGTTACCATTTTTCATTAACAATGTGAATTAATAGGATCGTGAGGGAATAGTCTCCCAACCATACCATCATAGAGTCTCAATGCTAGTCAGAAACCTTTGCGTATGGGGAGATGCTCTTGATGTCACATTCTCAATACACTCAAGGAACCACTAGGTGGCTTCTAGGATAGGTTACTATATAATTAGTGATTAATAATATTGAAGGGTACTCTATGGATTTCTCATCTTCCACAATGACTTCATTTAATACCTTTGTTCTGGTGGAACTGTTTTGGTATGTTTTTTCCATATTCAATTATTTCATCCCATTTTTATCACAATTATTCTTATTAAAACCGTTAAGAGAAAACTATAAAATTTTTATCTGGGGATATACTACTTCTCATGGTATCTATTATTTATTCATGTGATTTATTTTTCTAATCTAGAGGTAGAAGTTCTTTTGATATCACTTGGAGTCTTGATTTATCTTCTAGTGTAAGATTGAAATGAAATTTCACCAGTGTGTCATTCAAATAACTCCTTATTACATAGGTAGATCGTAAGGGTATTATATTTATTCCCTAGAATATTCTATGGTTCATCTGGATCTATAGGTTATGTGAAAAGGGATCGCCAACCTCCCAAAGGGTGTGAAGATTATTAGAATAGTGTTTCACCATTATTTTAGTGAATCTATAGAACTAGATACACGCTCATGATTCTTTTAAGACAATTATCAAGATTAAAAAGTATCGATGAAAATGTTCATTAATGATGAGATTAATTTGTTAACAAGTTACTTTTTAATGTCAATTCTCCATATAATATACATTGTTACTTGATGCTTGATGGAGAGATTCATGATTTCTGGAGTCATAAGGGTGAGATACGTGGTTAATTAGTGTATTAGGGTGATACACATGGTTTTATGGTCTCAAAGTATATATGATTGTTTACTTAACTATAGAGCGTGATACAAATGGTTACTCGATGCCTGAGGGTGAGGGGCATGGCTACTTGTTACCCTATCTTGAAATGCTTAGTTCCATGATGCTAGAGGGAGAGATACATAGTTATACATAATGAATGATAGCGATATTATGGGGGGGGGGGTAGGACATGTAAGTCCATATCATTTATTTGAGGTAGTATAGAGGGATACATCACTGATCAATGATGGTATGGTTGTCCCATATCCTCCCCATGGGACCCAAGGTTGACACATTTAGTTTATGTATTTCCCTGTATGTTTTCACTTATTTACAATAACTTACTTAAAAATTCAACATATCTACATAACTATTACTTATATTATAAATGATTTAGAAACCATTGGTGATGGGATACTAAGTTGTAATCACACCCTATATTAGACTCCATTGGGTACCAATGCAGACATCATATATGTAGGGTAGGATATGGCAAGGGACTGGTGGTCAAAGATTGATATGTGTTTCTAGGAAGGAGCATAGGAGTTATGGATGGACTTTTCCTTGGGAACTTTTAATTTAATTTCATTATTTTTATTTAATTTAGTTTGAGATTCAAGGGAATCATGATATACTTTCATTATGACATGACATGGATTATTATATTTGAGGCATTACACATTCCCCCATTTGGCTGTAAGTTATGAGATGGTAGATTTGTTTATCTATGTTTCTAAAATGATTTATGAATCATTAAAAAAGTTTATTGTATACCAATATAATTATATACCCCCACTATTTGTTATAATCCATTGTAATATGGGTTGTTTCACTTGAGGTAGTTTGTTGACCTGTCTCGGACATGTGAGGGAGAATCGGGTCGGGGACATTATGAAGTGATATCAAAAGGAGTTATTTTTCATTTTCATTACTATATAGGAAAGGTATATCAGAGAATATGAGGTTTTAGGGTTGGAAATTTTCATTATCCTGCGGTAGATAACCCACATAATAGGGGAAACCCATGCTATCACATATAGATGTTGTTTTTCATGCCTCTTTGTTATTACTATTTATTTTATTTGACCATGAGTACCAAACATTTTTTTGAGAGTTATTGATGTGCTTTTTTTTCATAGACCTATATTTACTAAGAAGGGGATATTGATTCACCATGATATATATATTTAAGATATATATCCATTTTCACTACTATTCTAGGAACTTATTCACATGTATATGAAAATATTCATGTATAGTGTATTCTTGTTTGAACAATTTCTAGTGATACCTGGTTAATGAATAAAATTGTTATATTTTTATAGAATGTGATCTAATGATTTAAGATAAGATTTTATATAAATCTATAATAAAAATTTGAATTTAGAGCGTAATATAGTTTTGAACCTTTTGGAACTTTCTAGATTCATTTTGTAATATTTGATCCTATTTTATGTTTTCTTTTACTAGTATAAAAAGACAATTTTTATATCTTTTTCTTTTACATATCATGTGTCTGAAGGTTTGAATTATCTTATATATATATATATATTCCTCTGCATCATGTTATGGTAGATAATGAGGTAGATATTTATAATCACACTTTACACAAAGAATATCTAAATACATCATCTGATCAGAGAAAAATTATAGACGATTACATATTGGATAGTTTCTTATATGTGCATGGTCCATATAGTGGAATGTTCCCCAAGGAAGACTGAATTTTTCATAACTCACTAGGGAGTCCCAAATATAGTACCCTTAAACATTCAGATGGGAGAGAAGGCCCCAAGTAGTAGAATATGGGCTTGAGTCTTTCCAGAAGATCTTCAATCATATAGAGACACCTACGAAGAAGAAGCTAAAGATCCAAGAATAAATGTTTTGGGGAATAACAAAGAACTATCTGGACATCATAGTTTATGCGAATTATTATAAGGTTAATCCTTGAGATAATTTCAAAATTAGGTTCTTGGACCATTTCATCCCAGAAACGTTGAGAGAGTAGAGATCATAAGAGTTTATGAATATTATGGAAGGGAATATGATAGTGATGGATTATGAATGGTATTTCATGGAACTATAGAATTTTTATTATATTTTTATGGATATGAGGTAGGTAGGGAGATGTTCTTCAAAGAGGGTATGCCATATGACTTAAAGTCTCAGGTGAATGTATTTTAGTTGACCAAATTCTCCAAAATCATGAATTAAACTCTCAATTATGAAGGAAATTTGATGGAGGCATTGATTAGTTGAAATGTGGTATTTGATTGGTTTTGTGGTATCACTTCATCTTTTAGTAGGAAGCATAATTTTTATCCATATTTTCAACACATCACTTGGAAGAGAAGTTAAGGTATTGGGTCATCCATTTCTGGTGGTGAACTGGTGAACCATTTTTAGTGTGGTCGAACATACCCCAAGTTAGATCATTTTGATTGACCACTGATGGAGTACCCTGAATGAGGTAGGCTGAGTAACATAGAGAGGTTATATGGGAACACATAGATGGTTTACAATGATTGGGGAGTGAGATAAATGCTTTATTTGGGAATGGTGTTTGATATTCATAAGTATATGATTTTCTGGAGATCTATTGTTCATGAAGGCTGATGTAGAGGATAGGGTATCATAGGGTAGTGATGAAGAAACAATCATTGTGTTGTAATGTAGAGAGATTCTATGGGAGCTTAGGGTAGAGACATCAGCTAGATGCACACAGTTTAGATTTGTATGGACTAATAAACTTCCCTTATTCATGTATAATTTTAGTAGAATCTACCCTCGCATGTTCTCTATTTGAACCAAGAGAATAAAATTATTTTATATATTATCAATTTTTCAATAGAATGGAAATATCCATTTAATATATGTATGGAGTTAAAATTTGGGGTGGAGTTAAGGGTATTGGATTATGTAAGGATTTTTCACTCAAGATTAATGTATACCATTTCCTCTAGGAACTATTTATGTTTGTGGTGGTAAGATTTAACCTGATCTTGGGGGTGAAAGGGAATGTTTTGTATCATGATTGTATCAATTTATACCACAGTTTCATATCCTTATTTTCACTTGATTTTGGACTTTATATCCACCATGGTGAATGTGATATCTAGGTAGACCAGACCGGGCTATCACATCACAATCTAAATGGCTTGGATCTTAGATATCAAGCATTATACTATATAATAGGGAATAAAAGTATTGAATATTTCTACTAGTAGTATAAAAGTGTCAATATTTCTTTCCTAAGGAATTATCTGGATTTTATCCAATGTGGGATATCAATCTTACTATGAGGTTGGTTCTATGAGCTAAGCTTGTTTTGATTTCACCCTATTGGATGAGACCAATGATTCTTTTATATTTGAAAGTCCAATTTGATGATATGGATAGTTGAGTTTTTATCCATCATAGTATATCACCTTGGGGATCTCATATGATCTCCTTCAAGAATGTTGATGGGATGTTGTAGCTATGTGTTGATTATCGATAAATGATCTAGATTAAATGCAATAACATGTATCCTTTTCCATGCATAGGTGATCACTCTGACCGATTTATTGGTGCTCACAAATTCTATATAATTTATTTTAGATATGGGTACCATTGGTGGAGTGTGAAGTTTTATGAAATAAACTATAATTCATTAAAAATAAGTTATGCATTGTAGAAATGTATTGTGATGCTAGTCATATAGAATAATGAAACAATGATGTTCATGGTTTTGATCAACCACATATTCTGACCATATCTGGACTAGTTGAAGGTTTTTTTGATGAAATCATGATATTCTATAAATCAAGATCAGATCACACATTAAAACTATAGGTTTTATTTTGTACACAAAGAGAGAACTAAATTTATTCCAAATTTGTAATGTTTTCTTTCTGGATTGAATTATTCTTCTTTATAATAAATATTATATCCAAGGTGTGAATAATTGTGGTTTTGGAGAAGGTGAATATAGTAGTTTCTAGAAACTGACCCATGATTTCTTTTGATATTTATATATTTCTTGGTCTAGCTATATATTATCATAGATTAATTGAGGATTTATCTTGAATAGCCACACTGATGGACTGTCTGACCAAAAAGGGTGTATAATTTTAATGGAATACTGGTGGTGGGAAATATTTCTCAATACTAAATATAAGGTTGTTGGAAGAACCAATACTAAACTTATAAGAACTAGGTAAGTATTACACCATTGACTATTATACTTTTGGAATTGGGATAGGAGTAGTTTTTGTATAGAAAAAACATGTGGTTGCTTATGGATCCTAGTAGTTGAGATTCTATGAGTGGAATTATCTATCCCATGATATAAATTTGGCAACTATCGTTCATGATATAAGATGTTGGATTCATTACCTAATGGGAGATAAGTTAATGGTATATATAGATAATAAGAGAAAAATATATGTCTTTTCATATAGTGATATAAAATTTTGATATAGTAGGTGGATGGGGTACATATAATCCATTGATTTTGATTTGGCATACACAACCGGTATGGGAAATATAGTTTCTTATGCCTTAAATAGAATGGTGAAGACTTAGGTGGCATGGGATTTAAATAATAAATGAAAATACATGGCACTCTTTTCTGAGATGAATTTCAATTTCTTGGAGTAATAAGGGTGAGAGATTCTAACCTCCACCTATGTTGTTCCCCCAATTTATTACATGATTATGGGAATGCATATAGTGGATCTAGACTATTTTCCTATTAGGGAGAATGTTAATGTGGGGGGACAGTATATTGTTAGACCATTATTGACGATGAATTTCTTGGTGTTTATGTGCTTTTTTTGTTTCCACTAATATTTTTGATGTGATTATGATATATTTTCAAGCTTCCATGTGAGAGGTATAATTTAGTTTGAAAAATGTATCTCGATATCTCTACATCCATTATTGGTGGAAAGATATAAAAAGTGACATGGTAGGATTTGTGACATGATGCCTCACTGGTTAGTAGGTGATGGATTAGAATTATTGGCCAATAATATAATTTCATAATTTTCCCATTCCTACGTGGAAATGGGATTATGTCACTATGGAAATTATTAAAACTTCACATATGATCTGGAAGAATAATGAAATAACGGTAATTATAGACATGCTAAAAAATTTAGACAATTTCCTTCATATCCAAGAGAATTCCTCTATTGATGAAATATATAGCCTTTATGTGTGATGAATAATATAGCTATACAGAGTTCCAATGTGTATAATATCAGATACCTATCCCCAATTTTTATCATGCTTCTAGAAGGGGATACAAAATGTATTGGGTTCATAGGAATTTCTGAGTATATTCCACCAGACATGATTGTTAGTAAATCTTATAAGACCATTCATATTCTATAACACATGTTGAGGAAAAAATTCCAAGACTATGGTAGTTCTTGTAAGAAATGCCTATCCCTTTTGTAGTTTAGATAAAACAATGATTACAATGCATTGATATTTATGCCACCATTTGAATCTTTACATGGAAGGCCATTCCGTTCATCCTTTTTGTGGTTAGTTGTGGGAGAAGTAGCGATTATTGGATTTTACCTAGTGTAGGAAATGTTTGAATATGTTTATTTGATCTTGAAGTGTTTGATAACAACTTAGATAATGTAAAAATATTTTTTAGAATGTAGTTTGAAACTTCTAAATCTTTAGATGGATTTTTGGGACTTCCTAAGAGTTTCACCATTGTTGGAAAACATATTTTTTGTAATTAGGGAAAGTTATAGCCCATTATTTTCTTTTATTTTGAGATTATTGAGTGGATTGGTCCAATGGAATACCAGTTAGTTATTCCACAATCATACAATTCCATGCATGATGTGTTTCATGTATCATAACTTTGGAGGTACCACCCATACCCATATCATGTGATCTATGTTGAATATGTTGAGATTGAGTTCAACGCATCCTTTGTGGATAATATAATACGTATCATGGACCATAGTGAGAAGATACATTTTGGTTGGTCTATTCCACTAGTCTTAGTCTAGAGGATGTATGACTATGTATATGTGGATATATATGAGTGAGAATTTTATATATGGGATCAATGGATCGGTTTGTTCACCAACCATAACCCGTGATGCATGGGGATCCCATCTCAGGAATGAGGTGTTTTTATGACGGGGAGTTTGTTTGACCTCTCTCCTTGATGAACATTTTCTTTCAATTTAGTATTAAACCGTTTTTAAATTCTAAAATTGAGTATCCTTAATAGATTAAATTATTTTTATAGAAACTCAGAGGATAATAGGGGTTTAATTTCCAACGGTTAGAAGTGGCATGAAGCGGCGAGACATCTGTAGTTCTATGAGATGGGAATTTAGGGTCCATCTACATTATAATGAAATGTGTAATAGCCCTAATGGGTTATAGGGAGATCCAAGAAGATGGTTCTTCTTCAACAACCTATGATTGGGATCTGACATGATTTTTAAGGGAGTGAGGCCCAATAATTTCTTTTTTACATCAATTCTAAAAACCAAATCACCTTAGTTCAACCCTAATTCATGATTAATGATCTTGAAGGGTTCTTGAGGGATTCCTCAGCTTCTCTAATAACTTCTTTCAATCCCTTGATTCGTTATTTCTTCTTAAGGTCTTTACTTGGTGTTTCACCCCTAGATATAATGATTTAATCTCATTTTCTTATGGATTCTTCTTCTTTAACCCTTTATCGGAAGTGTTAACACTATCATACTATATGTTTCTATTGTGTGTGGTCTTGATGCTTGATTCATGTGATTTCATCTTCTGTATTGGAGGTAGGTTGTATTTTGATATCTCATGGAGTCTTTCATTATCTTCTACTGTATTCATTCAATGTGATTTTGTCGATGTGTCATGTTCTTGTAACATTTTATATTGGGATCCTCCTTAAAGGATTTATATTTATTCCCTAAACTATATGTGGGTCCCTTTTGACCAAACAATCATGTGAACATGAAACTCATGCCTCCAGAAGGGTGTGAAGATTACTAGAATAGTATTGAGACCCTTAGAATGGTTTTTCTAGAGAACATGATAAACCACCATGTTTCTTGTTGTCTAATTAGTATTACTTGAAAGTGGAAATTAATATGTTAGTTAACGATAGGTAAACTGGTTAATGAGTTACATGTTAGTGGTAATTTCCTATATGGGATACATGGTTACTTGATGATTGAGGGAGAGAGGGATGATTACCTGATTCCTAAGGGTGATACAAATGGTTTTTTTATTCTCGAGTGGGATATGTATAATTAATTGTTTCTTGAGGGTGGTATTCTTGATTTCAATATTCCTGATAGTGAGGTACATGGCTAGTTGATGCCTTATTATTATATTCTTGGTTCCTTGATTCTTGAGAGAGATATGCATAATTATACAATATTATAGGGTGAAATATTGTGGGGGGGGGGGGGGTAAGACATGAAACTACATCCTAGTTATTTTTCATTGGGATTAATGGATAGAGACATACAACACTGGTAGAAGATGTTATGGTTAACCCAAGTGTTTTCCTTGGGACCTAAGGTTAACACTTTTATTGTATGTATTTCTATGAAAATTTAAGGTTTTATACTATAATTTTATTACACGTTATATATATCTACATGAAATATTACTTAGGCTGGATATTATTTATACCCTGTTGGTGGTGGCTTATTTATTTGTACTCACACTGTATCTGGGACACCATTAGGTACCCATGAAAACATCATAGACCCATATCAAGATAAAAGGAATGGGCCAATAATCAATGGTAAACTGGGTTCCTAGGTAAGAGCATGGGGTTTCTATCATCGATTCCTCTTGAATCCATATGGTGTCATTCGATGAACATTATTTTTGTGTTTTAGTTTGGGTTATTTGGAAATCATGTTAGACTTTCAGTATATAATTACTTAAGTTACAATATTTGAGTTGTTTGATGTTTTCCTATTGACCTATCTGTGATTAGATGGTATATATTTTTTTTAAAATTTTCCGCTATGATTTATTATTTTTTACTAGAGGGTATAGTATCCCCATTATAATTATAGGACTTCCCTGCTAGTTTGAAGCCTCTAGAATATGAGGAGGCTTGCCTACGGTCATTTGGAGACCCATCTCGATCACGTTAGGGAGAAATAGGATTATGAAATTACATTTGATATGAAAACCTCTATACTAAGATAGATATGAGATATAAATTGATTAGTGGGTTTATTTCACTTGAGGAATAGGAGTTGTGAATGTATTTTAGAATCAATATTGTGATTTTTAAAGTGGAATTATGAAAATATTTCATGGATTGATCATTGAGTTTTTTTCACAGTATAAGTGTTCCTATTGACCATTGAATATATAAGAAGAAATTGATAATGATACACCCTTCCCATGATTCCATGATAATGGATGATACTGGTAAGTTGATCAAATAAAACTTCATTATGGTTTTCCATTTCCATAATTGGATAATTGTTTTACCTTTTTAAAAGATTAATGGTTTGATCATGGTATTTATCAATTTATATAATCTTATCCACTACTTTGAAAAATATAAATTCCCAATATCAATCACAGAGATATTAATCAATGCAACTGAAAACATTCAATACCTCTACTTCATAGATGGATAAGCATGATACAATCAAATATTGATGACCGATAAAGATGACGAGGACACTATGTTCAAGTAACCTTAAGTAATGTACTATTAATTGGACTTTTCTTTTGGTGTGAATAATTTCAAATAAAACTATCAGTGGGTTATGAATCATATCACTAAAAACCTTCTACCAAAAATGGTGTAATTCTATGTGAACTAATTGGTGGTAAAATCCTACCAAATCCATGATCATGTTGATTATCAAGAGAAATCATTCACCATGATACCCAACCTAAATCTAAAGATGAACCATTTGATGTAAATATTTTGGGTAACTTATGGAAAATTCCACATATTCATTATCTGATATAGATTCATTGATAATGAACCGCATCGAAACAAGGTTTTCATGGAACATCCCCTAAATAAAATTTGATAGAGTTTAAAAATTTTGATGTGAATCAGGATTGTATATGACATTTTTATCTAATATGGTAGAGTTATTTTTAATGTTGATAAACAATGTTTCTTCCCAAAAACAGGATGAGGAATACCAAATTGAATTCACTAATATAATGATGTATTTACTATATCCTCAAATTTTATTTCCTCCTATCTAGGGAATACACTTGATCATCTATGTTATATAATTGGAGTGATCCTTTGGTTCCCTCTTAATTTATAAGAATAATGATCATAAAAATAATAGTAATTACAATCTTAGTAAGATTATGACAATAGTAGAGGGAAAATGTTTACATTCCATGAAGAATTTCATTAGCTTGATCTTTTCCATCTTAAAACTTCATTATTATTTTTAGAATCATGAGTTATATTTTATCTCCCATATCAAACCATTTAATTATATACTTTATCATCCAATGCTAAATTTTTTACTGGATCAATGGGAAGCTATCATCTATAAATATTACATTAGATTAATTTTTTACAAGGTTGTCAAGAGGAAAACATTGATAGATTTGTAATCCTTGAACCCAATCCTAATGGATTTTCACATGGATGTCATGTTTCTAGATGATTCAGTTCTCCCCAATAATGAAGAATTGCCACACTAAGATACACATTAATGGTTCCTCACTAAACTTGAAAATATTATAAACCTCACAAAAATCAATAGGTTCATCCTTTGAGTTTTTATTGTCTCTCCCCAAAAGTCCCCCAGAATTTATTCACTCATGTTTCTAGAGGGGTTCAAAAATAATGATTCTGAATATAAATTCCTTATTATTAGACTTTAATTATAAATCCAGATATTTTTTCCACAAATTCATGTGATGGGTGATTCTGGGATAGTCATCATAAAAATCAATAGTGAGTATGCAATGAAAAAGAGATAGTTTCCTCCATTTTTGAACACAACCATGAGTTAATAGTGACATTTTCCTTTGAAAAAGGTACATCATGTCTCAAAATATAATAAATATCAATTTTAAACTATATAAAATATTATTGTGTTCCTTTTGGGCCAAGAATTGAATAACATGGCCATCTATTTGGTGTATCAGAGATTAATATCCCATTTAGTTATTGATGGGGAAGACTGATAGGTGAACCAACATGAAAATATCTCCACATAAGAAATGCCCTTAAATTATCCTATAATTTATTATGTTTATAATTAGACAACCCCCTTTATTGAGTGCCTCTAACATGGGATGCCCTTGTCAATCTGGTCTGAGAAATTATTGATCTGAAAGTGGGTAAAAAATTTCATCCTTTTTGACATCCCTTATTGAGATAAATTATTTTATAATAAAATATATTTTAATACCTTCTATGTAATTCAAGTAAAAAGTAAATTCCTTAAATCATAATGGAAGTTCTTGTTATATCATGTGAATCCCATCCGATGGGAGTGAATCTATCGCACTTGGTTCGAAGGCTAGGATAATTTTACTCTTCCATGATTCATGATTTCATAGATTTTTCCAGTATTTTTCTTGAATTCCAGGTCAATTATATCATTTTAACTCATACTAAAGATCTTTTATACAATAATAAGTACTATTAGAACCATGGCCCATGTGGAATCCATGTTATTGGTCACTACCCATCAGAAAAATCATGAAAAAACATATGTATTCTTACTGATATTGATTTTATTTTTAAATTGACAAAAATAATTCCTATAAATGATTTAAAGACTAAATATTTGAATAAATTCTGGAACACCCACATCATTTATCAGTGTGGGATCCCTTACATGATTCTTATAGACAAAAAAAATCAATTTTCAACCTTTGAATAAAAAATGTGTACCCAAAGCATCATATATTTCCAAAAACATACATCAATCTATCATAATATAGTTAATGGATAGATCAAGGAATTCAATAATGTTTTTTATAATATTTCATAGATGATGGTAGATTAATATAAAAAAAATTTGGCCAAAAAATTATCACTGATGCCCTTTGGGAATATGAAACCATGACCCAAAATTAAAACAAGGTAACCCCATACTCACTGGTGTGTGGAATAGTGTTCATGCTTCCCATAAAGGTTTAACTCTCATCACTCCATAAATTTATCTATGATTAAGTGATCCATGATTCATAGTCATGAGAATGGCTAACTAAGTTGTTAGCCATTGATAAAAGTAGGTTGTAGGAGTTTCAAAACCATGAAGTGGATCAGACATTTAATAAGAAATTATTCCTTGACCATACCTTTAGGGTGAACAGGTACAAGCATTGATAATCCCAATGATACTAGGAATAGGGACACTAATGTTAAATCCCATGTAGGAGGTCCCCTTCACCATCCTCATGGTTTACTCTAATGATTCATACTCACTGATCACTATTAAAGAGGAGTGTATCACACCTAGATCTAATGAACTGCTTGTATTAAATTAGCATCCATATGACATAATTTCATAATGTAAATTCTAAATGATATTAAACTGCATAAGGTTCTTCCTTTTGGAATAATTTTATACTTTATTCAATTATTCAATTCTTTATGATGAAAACCATCATAAAAATCCTCATTTCCATTTAACGTTAAATTTTATGGGAATTATCCACACAACACGATGTTAACCTATATAAAACCTCTAATATTGTATGAAGTGAAATTATGTGATGCTTTAGTCCTTGAAATATAACCTCAAACTTATGAATGATTAATTTTTTATATTGATTAAACAATATGGTTGTGATGGAGTCAATGCCTAAGAGGACACCCTCTTTGTGGTGATGTTTTCTCCTACCACATTTTCAATTTGTTTTGGAGTTGGCCGCATAAATAATTACTCTAAAAATAATTATATATGGATTTATTCATATTTAATAGGATACGTAGTGATTATAATACCACCTATCCAAGTTTCAACACCATATTTTAAATCCTTCACCAAGATCATGATGCCACCAATTCCCACCACATCTTTCAATGTCCAACCCTATACTGGGAGAGAATTTTCATTCTATGAAATACATTTGGACTGATTATTATTTTAAGACTACCAACTGAATCCATGATAATCAATTCATGTAATATACTTAAATATCTTATCTTCCATATCTTATTTTGTAATTCATTTCTCCTTTGATATGATATGTTTCCCCCCCCCCCACGTCAATAAATCACTAATCACCATGGTGAAATGTAACGACCCGAAATTTTGAATAAATCTTGTTTCCTAATTTTGTGTGTTATTCTATTTTATTTTTATACTCAAAAAAAATGTTTCATTTGATAAAATGATTATAATTAAAATGAGACAGTTGGGTTTTGACTATTATATGACCATTGGTCAATATGACTATTGGAAACTAAACGTTTTGATTATTGTCTCTAAATACAATTAATCTTGGTTAATTATTATAGAAAGAAGATTTGATGGCCTCACCCAGTAGTCTTGGACCGATCGAAGCCCCTCTAACAGAACTTGGGAAGGAGGTAGCACCATTGGGCTTTGCTCTGGAACAAACCCAAGCTGAACTTCATCGTGTGAAGCTAGAACGGGATCGACTTTGTGAGAAGTTAAAACTGATAGAAATTACTACTCGTGCGATGTTGTCCGAGCCTCCCTCAGATTCTCTCACCTTAGCACACCTCACACTTAGGTCCTATGCTGGTGTGATACGAGGCTATGTAAGGAGACCGTAACTGCCTTGTGTAACCCTTTGTTTTAAATAAAAATTTTGATTTCTTCTTATGATGAAGTTTATGAATTTTCAAATGACCAGATAAATATAGTATGCATATTTTTGATGAATTTTAGAAAAAGGATATTTTAAAAATGGTTATGTAAACCTTAAATAATTAAATATGTGTAATGATTTTCGAAAAATGGTCTTCTACAATTATGTTCAGTACTAAATTTAGAGTCTAATAAGATCAACGTAATTTTTTGATGAATAGTAAATTATGAATAGTGATTTTATTCTTAGGATTAGTAATGTGACCAAATGGATTAGTAGTCTCACTTAAAGAAAGTATTAAAATAATCTAGGCACTTTGATTAAGTAATGTGATTCAATAAAATGGTTAAATAACGGTTTCATAAATTATTATTCAAGTATTAGTTTTTCAGGTGAATAGTGTTTTTTAATTAAAAATTTAATTAAAAATATTTAGAAAATTATTTTTATAGAACTGATTTCATTTTTGAACTCAGAGCACCGATATTATGTTATGGTAATTTCTGGGGTTTTTTCTGAAGAAATGAATTTTCTGTGAATAGTGTTTTTATTTAAAAATTAAATAAAAAATATTTAGAAAATCATTTTTTTAAAATGGAGTTCATATTTGTAATCAGAGCGTTGATATTTGGTTAAGGTGAAATTTTGGGATTATTTTGAGAAAGATGAATTTTCGATGAATAGTGAAAATACAGTTTTTAAGTTACGGGTGTTTAATGACATCATTAAATGATGTATTAAGTATGTAATAAATATGGTTGACTTATGAATATTAAGATAAGGTATGAGGTGTCCCAAGTGGCCAATACCATGGGGAAATACCATGGGCAAGGCCATGGTTTTTCCAAAACCACTAATGAGGCGTCCTTTGGCCATTAATGCCTTGTCCCCTCACTTTCCCAATAAATACCAAGCCATCCTCTCATACATTCGACTCCCCACTCTCCCTCAACGAAGTTATGGTCTCCTTACCTCCCAAAGAGTCCTCCAAAGGTGCCCCCAAGCCCTCAAGGTCTAAACCATTGAGTTTTAAGAGTTACATTTTAAGGTAAGGGATCCGACCTCTCTCTTTCTTTTCAAGAATTCTCTTTTATGTAATTTATTTTATGCTCCATGTTCTTATGTTAAAGGATGTTCTTTTATACTCCTCTTACTGCCCTTTTCATTTTCATATAATGATAGATCCCCTCTTACTCTCATTATTTCGTTTTATGAAATTATAAGTGGCGTCGTTAGGCTGCCGAAATATTTGTAACAGATTCTTTCTCCCTTCTCATTTTTCAAGATCTATTTTCATGTAAAGTATTTCAAGTTACTTTTTATTATGTTGGGGTATGATCTATAAATTTATCATACTGATATTTTATGATCATGTGATGAGATACACCATTTGATCTCTTTAATTCAGTATTTTGATGTTTTAAGTGGCGCCGTTAGGCTGCCGAATTTTTAAGTGGTTCTTTCACCTTTCTCCCTTTTCAAAGTTCTAATTCCATGTCAATTCTTGCAAGTTACTTATTATTATGTTGGTGTATGATCTCTAAATATATCATACTTATCTTTTATGTTCATATGATGAGAGACCCTATTTTATCTCTTCAATTCAGTATTTTGATGTTTTAAGTGGCGTCGTTAGGCTGCCGAATTTTTAAGGGATTCTTTCACCCTTCTCGTTTTCAAGATATATATTCATGTCAATTCTTTCAAGTTCTTTTTTATTATGTTGGGGTATGATCTCTATATCTATCATACTGATCATTTATTTTCATATGATGAGAGACCCTATTTGATCTCGTCAATCCATTTTTGGAACTTTTAAGTGACGCCGTTAGGCTGCTGAATTCTCATAAGAGAAATCTTATTTTTTGTCTTCCTTTCATGTTCTTCATTTCATATGGTACATCTTTCAAATATAATTACCATGTTCTTATATACTTTATATTATGTTCCCCTACTATTTTATGTATCATTTTTGAGTGGGTGACCCACGTCCCTCTCTTTTCAATGTTTTCTAAAACCATGTATCGTAGACGTTATGCTGCATAGTTTTCATCTCAAAATGCCTCCCTCTTTGTATCAAAATTATTTTATGTTATTAAGTGAATACTAAAAGCTATTATTTCTACAGGGTTATTCACATATATATCAAAATGTTCTATTTTAAATTCTTGGATTTACATACATGAAACCTTCTTTCCCTTTTCTATGGGTTTAAAGTGACATAAAGATCATGTATTTAAAGCAGTTTTTAAAACATTATGATTATGAAATGAAACCCAATTATTTTATGCTATATGGGTTGTTTATGAAATGATTGATGATGATATATGTGGCTCACATGATAATAAATACATTTCAAGGGTGCTCCCAGATAGCGCTCCAATGCATTGGGTAAAGACTTAATCTCTAGAGATGACCTTTTAGATTGATACCTTGGTGAATAACCTTGGTAATTTTTAATGACACCTTGGGGATGGACCTTGGTGAAAGGAAATTATTTTCAATATTAAATGTTGTACCCACATCTTCAAGTTATGAAAAATGATATTTTTATTATGATATGCCTCATGATTTCATTCTCATTCCTTAAAGTTCTTTTCATGACTTTATTGATGTATCTCAAGTTCATATGTAAAATGTTTCGCTTGTTTCCCTTACTAGGCCTTCTGCTCACCCTTTCTTTTGATGTATGCCCCCAGGTTATGAGATGCAGTAATGAACCTAGGATGAACTTAAGGATAATCCTTTCAAGTGTTTAAGAAGAATTTTTTATGTTCCTGGTTTCCAAGACACTAAACCTTAAAGATCCTCAGTTTTGTGTAATGTAATGAAAGTTTATGTTATAAAAAGGTGGGATTCTATAAGAAACATAAATTTTTATGACATTAAACAAGTATCCAATCCTTATTTAAAACCTATAAGAACTTAATCTTCATTATCATTTTGTCAAATATATATGAACATAAAATATACGTCCTCATTGATCATGTCCGTCCTTAAATTTGGGAAGGAACTAATCCCATTTTCACGTCTCTTATGTGTTTATAATTTTCATTTGGCCAGAAACCATTCCAGAGAACATGACATGAATTTATATTGGTATGACCCATACATATTCATAATTCATGATTTCATATCAACAATGTGTTTCATACATTTATGACCATCTTACTTTCCCTTTAAAGCACACATTTTGGTATTTGAGTTTGAGTCATCACCTCAATCCTTCTTCTACAATCTAACTCCCCTCAGCTTTTGATGGGGGACATATGCCCTAGTCTCATATTTCTGACACCCATATAGATAATATATCCTAGTATAATCTTTATTAATAATATTTCATTGAACCTATATTTCAATCAATGCCAATGTTCATCATAAACTTGTTACTCCATTTATAACAATACTATAGTGAAACCCACAATTAAAAGACATGTTTAGTGATCATCCCAATCCTATGTATCACATCAAACATTGATTTAGATATTATGAGTCAAAAAATAAGTATATCTTTGTTACCTTAGATAATTTTTATTTTTAAAATCCATGGATTTATGCCCTTATGAATGTCTACACATTGATAGGATGAATTAATCTTTTGGAATCACATATTTCAGGGTTCCTTGATTACCTTAATATCATTATTGGGGGTCAATGTAATATTCTTATTTGAACCATGAAACACTATTGTTCTGTATCAACTTATATGAAGGATACACTATTTCCTATTGTTTCTTACACTGATTATGACTTATGAGAGTGTCGAATTTATAGTTGATTATTTTGTTAGCATGATTAAGGTACATCATAATTTGATGTTAGGAATTAGAAAAAGTATAATAAAATTACATAAAAAATAGGCTCATTCATGGTTTGGAAACATACCATTATAATAAAAAGAATAATGTTAGTACCTAATAAATTGACTTCTCAAGATTGGTTATCCATTTTTGTGTCGATTTAGTATCTTGCTGCTGCTCGATTATCTCTTCAATATTAGCCTCCACCTTTCGGTGTATTGGGGATCCTTGAAAATAATGTTTTTCTTAAAAATCAGTTTTCCCCTACCTAAGCCTTTTCTAGGACACTTCATTCTAATTAGACAATATTTGTGTTCTTAGGAAGACATATTTCTCTTCCCTAGTCAAGTTGGGGATCAATATCTATGGTTCCACTTCCTCTTGGAAGGTGATATATTACTAAATCCCTCATGTGGAATTCCCAAAATGCACCCCAAACTCATCCCAAATTGAATTGACTAACCTATACTCTATCTAATCATACTCATCTATATATTCTTAGATCATTAAATGATGGTCATTTTTGCAAACTCTTTTGGTCCCAAGGCACACCAGCATGTGATATAGGGTTCCCTTAAGGTTGCGAAAATGATCTAGCTGAATATTGGTCATGAGGTCCCCATATGTTATTCTATAACCATAACTAGTCCACCTATTTATAAATTTAAATATTATATTTCATGTTAGACTCATTAATTAATGGGTTTTTATTCTTAGGAAACTATGTGATCAATGGTGGTGGTGACCCTTATATGTCTCTTGCGTGGATATGATCTTCAACATAGGCGATGATATCCCCAATAGCTTTCATTGGTTTAAACACTTAAACAACAAGATAATATGAGTTGTTTATTATGATTCATGATTGAGGATACTCAGTGGTTTTCCTTATGCATTGTCATTGAGGTGATTTACATCTTGGGAAACCTCTCTGTTAGGGCCAATAGGGGCCTATATACCCTGAGAGGGGGGGTGAATCAGGGTATGGATATTCTTTTTCAAAGTTCTTTCTGCCCCACTGGATCTTGACCTCTTTGTTACAAGGGTCACTTTGTTTTCGCTTGTGTGGTTACTGTGATCACTTGTCACATTTACCTGATGATGATGCTTTGAATGCAATGCAGGAAAGTAAGGAGGCAGACACAGAGATTTTTACTTGGTTCACCGCTAAGGGCTACGTCCAAGGAGCATACGCCGACAAGTTGCCGGTTCGTACCAAATTCCACTAGGCTTCACTAGCTATGGATTACAATGTTTGGGCTAGATCACTTCTATGCCCAGGCTCACTGCCTATACAAGGTTTAGGGTCAGCTCACTGCTTTCCCAAGGGTCACTCCCTGTTTCTCTCTCTCTGGCTCACTGCCGGTGGAGAGGATCACCTTCTTCCTCTTCCTAAGCTCACTGCTCTTGGAAGGGATTCACTCACAGTTTATAGACCTGTAGGTCTCTTCATTTCCATGAAGGAGTGCATCTTTCTCTGTATGTAGATGCTCTGTTGAAGTCCAACTTTCACCCGCAGATGAATCTCACTTTGCACCGGATGTACCGGGCAACCTCAATTTTTACGCGCAACCCTTACGGTGTCTTGCGCGCAATTTCTATGGTTTGCGCGAAATTCCTTTTTCGCGCAACCTCCAAATTTTACGCGCAGCCTGGAAATTGCCTTGCGCGCAATTCACTGCCTTTGCGCGAAATCCACTTTCCGCGCAACCTTCCTTTTACGCGCCAACACAAACTTTCTGCGCAATTGCTGACTTTACGCGCAAACGATTAAGTTTACGCGCAACACCCTTTCTAACTTCAATTTCGCGCACCAGAGCTCGGGTATTTTCTATGTCTTGAGCTCTTCTTAATAGAGGAGGGTCACTTCATATTTATAGGAAAAATCGACCCCGCGCGAAAAACCCTCCTTGAGCGCGTAATCCGCTTTGATCGCGAAATAGAAATCTTCCGCGCACAACCATTTTCCGCGCACTGCTCCATAATTTCGCGCACCTCATTCCTTTGCCATTTTCCGAGCTTCGGACCTCGAAACATCTTTTGCGCGAAATACTTCATCCGCTATTTCGCGCGCCACTTCAATTTTTCGCGCACGCCTCCAAAATTTCGCGCGCCTCATGCCTTTACCGATTTTCAAGCTTTCGGCCTTGAAACATCTTTTGCGCGAAATACAATTTCGCGCAACCCGCTGTTTTGCACGCCATACTTCAAGATTTCGCGAAACCTGCTAGTTTTGCGCGCCACGCTTAATTTTTCCGCGCACCTCCTTCATTTCTCTCTCCTCAACTTTTTCCAACAACATATCACTCCATTTTCCATTGGCGATTTTCAGGCCCAAAAATTTGGCAAACACTGGAAAACGGCGCCACCTTGTACTGCTCTTTTGTACCGCCTCCAGATCGTCCTTTCCTTTGTCATAGTTCTTTGTCAACATGGAATGTCAACAACTTCTCGGGAACTCGACAATTCTCCATGGAAACCTGCTTTGTCAACAAACACAATCAACCAAAAAATACTGCAATGTTACCTTGAGGGATTTTTGCCCAACACTCTCCCCTTAACATTGATGGTGTCTTTACATTGACATACTCTCTTTACCCTACCACTTGGGAGATGAATAACTCTTACATGTTAGTTGGATATATAGGATACCACTAACCAACTTCTAAAAATATAGAAAATTATGGTTCCCACCTCAAAAATTTATAGATATTCCACATTGGCTAGCTCTTGCATATCCACTCTAGAGGTAGCGATAGTTTCCTCCTCTGTAGTAGTTTCTCCGTCTAGTGTTGGCTCATTGGGAGGAAGATCCATTAAAACTAGTTGAGTGTAATTCATGAATATGATGATGATAAAATGACCAAGTGATTTATAGAATTCCTACCCTCCTATAAAGCATTAACCACCTCATTTATTTCCTCTAGAGTAAACACAAAGTCTCTAAGTTTGGGTGTTTTCTTTATCATATGCAAACCATAGATTGTTCAATATAGAATGGATATGTACTTACATGGAAAACAGTGTTGTGTGGGGATTATAAACATCCTATAGAACCCTTTACACTACAAGTGTTTCTTATATAGTGATGTGGATGAGTATTATAGAGGCACCATTCCATGGACTATAGTGAATGATATAGAATTTAAAGAGTCTCACTCCACATGGTTGTTATTTGGAGCCTATATATCATCCCTCCCCATCACATGGTTCGAGGAGTGTTTTATTGTATCCTCATTCAATTATTCCTATGAGTGAATAGAATTATATTCTACTCCTAATAAAACCATGGAAGCTATAGGATATTACCATTACCTAGTATAGTGATATCTCTCCTAAATCTTTATTAGGAACGACATCCAAACTCCCTATAATATTCTCCACTTATCCTATATTAATTTTCTAGAAGTTTTAATTAATTGATTCTCTATTCACAATAAATCCAGGTTTCCTAATGTTCTTAATGATGTAATTCATATAACTATTAATCATTATTAGCAACCATCTTATAAGGACCCAGAATTTCCATGTTTTTTTATTAAATGTAAATTTTACAAGTCTGCGAAAATTGATGACACGTGATTCCGAGGCCCGAATTTCCCAGAAGGACTTTCTGAACTTTTTTTTTCGGGTTAATTTAGTGAACGTACGAGTGAGTTTTTCTAACTTTTAAACCGGTGCTCGGAATTGAAATCCAAGGGCACTGTTGAACTCGCAACGCCGGTATTCACTTAAGAATACTTTCACCTCGACAGAAGTTGGTAAAGGGTCAAAGATAATTTTTGGGTTTTTCATGGAAATAATAAAAATAAAATAAACACACTTTTTATTTTATTTTGTTGTAACCACACTCCATGTGGAAGTTGGTAGTGGGGACCACCAAACCTTAACCTCCCATGGGAGGTTATTGTGGTGGGGACCACCCAAACCTAACCTCTGATAAGAGGTTATTGTGGTGGGGGCCACATGAATCTAAACCCCTTTTGAATTCCTTGAACTCCCCTATTAAGGGGATAATGCTCCTTGAAAACATCCTCATTAATGTGGAGGAGCCTCTGGACTTCATCCACATTAATTGTGCCAATGCACATAACTTTAATATGTCAACTCTCCCCTTTAATTAATTGAGCCAACACATCAATTAATTATTTAATCTTTTTGAATATATGCCAAAAAAACATAATAGATGGGATAATATATTATTTTTGGCACCACTCTACATTTGGGTGGAATTGGGAGGAAGCTTCTCCAACAAAGAAAGCTTCCTCAATGAATAATGCTGACAAGGAACATCTTCAACTATGACGAACTGACGCACGAGCCTAGGATTGGTGGTGTGTAGAGGACGAGACAAACGTCGATGACTTCACCTTTTTCCTCAAGAAATTACCGACAACGAATAGCCTGAGGTAGGGGTTTGTTAGCGTGATAATTCTTTCCATGTAGTCCCTTCTTTTCTTGTGTGGGATGAGAGAAATCATTGCAGAAGATTATGGTTTTACGTTCATGCTTCATTCTTGTGAACCACTTGCTACCACACTAAATGCGGAGGGTGCGAGACAAAAAAACATGGCTAGACCCCTCCGTCAT
This sequence comes from Viscum album, assembly GCA_963277665.1. Taxonomy (NCBI): domain Eukaryota; kingdom Viridiplantae; phylum Streptophyta; class Magnoliopsida; order Santalales; family Viscaceae; genus Viscum; species Viscum album. Next base: position 1,540,461,134 of record OY728153.1, on the reverse strand, counting down.
TCTTCATTGTTGTATTCTTAGAAATGAAGGAAGGAGACGAAGAAAACAGAGGTAACGGTACTACCACCTCAGCCTCGTCGCGGCCAAGCCGCACCACCGTCCGAGCCGAGCCACACCACCGTCTGAGCTGAGTCGTGCCGCCGTCTGCCGAGCTACGCCACCATCCGAGAAGAGATACACCGCCCTTCGCCAAGCCGCACCGCCGTCTAAGTCGAGCCCCACCACCAAGCCGAGCTGCGCTGCTGATCCAATCCACACAGTCGTCTGAGCCGAGCCCCACCACCGAGCCGAGCCGTACCACGGAGCCGAGCCGCTCCACCATCCTGACTGAACCACCGCTGAACCGCGGCAGGTCCTCTGACCGGTGGCCGGTCTACTGACCTGCGACCATTCCCCCAGCCCATGGTCGGTCTCCCGACCCACGTCCGGTTCACCGACCCGCAGCCAGTCCATCGACACGCTGCCAGTCTGCTGACCAGTGGTCGTTCTGTTCCCCTCATGGCCGGTCCGCACCCCTCACGGTTGGTCCATGCCTCACATGGTAGGTCCGCCCATCACGACCGGGTCCACGCCCTCATGGTACTGCTTGGATGAGCCTCCCTCATGGTACCCTCGCGGCCTTCAGGCCAGGCTGGGCCAAACCTAAATGGTCGGGCCGGGTCGGTCCGACCGCGTCGGACTGGACCTGGGCCCACTAGGACCCATTTATGCTCTTTTGGCCATAACTTTGGCAGCGGAAGTTCGTTTGAAGAACCGTCAGCGGTGCTGGAAACTGTGGAGCGATCCAGCCCCATTGAGTGATACTCCACTGAGTTTTGGATTGTTATGTGATACGGTCAGGTTGGAACGAGAATGAATCCAACCGAGCCCTTGGGACTAAAAGGATAATAACTCACAGACTAGGTGTCCTATTGACGCGCCGTCTATTGTGTTGAAACCCTTATGATGTGGCAATGCTTTGGGATACTTTTTCGTGGGACATTGTGGTAGTTGGAGCATCGACTAGTAGCTTTTGGAGAGGATCCTCCCGAAGACGAGCAAGCATTTGTGCGGGAACCTAGTAGTTGGCTGAGACTTGACGACTGCTGACCGTTTGACTTAGAGTGACTCGACTGGCCCTGTGGGGAGCGCCTTGGTGACACGGTAGAACCACAGTGGGGAGCGAATTGGTGACGTGGTAGACCCATGGTACACGAAAGGAGGAGTACTTCAGCAGGATATGAGGGGGAGTGCCGCACTGTGACGTGGCAGACATACGGTGGGGAGCACCTCTATATGACGCAGTAGAGCCACGATACTCGATAGGAGGAGTACCTAACCAGTCCATGGTTAGTGGGAAGCGCCTCTGTATGACGTGAAATTCCCACTATAGTCGATAGAGAAAGAGTTCTCCAGTAGCCGAGGGTTCATAATGTTACTTGTTACTACCCCTAGAATAAATCCTGGTATGAGCGGAGTCAGTATCTATGTGTTTTCCTCTTGATTGAGATAGATTACTTGATAACTTTGGTATATGTGTGGGAATATAACTAAGTATGGTACTTGTTCATTTATTACATTGTGGTTTATCCTTGGTGGATTTTGGTGAGACCTTGAGGGTCTTGGGGTCCCTATTGAGTATCGTTATACTCACCCCTGCACAGGCTATGCCAGTACCATGTTGTGTTGGTTGGAGATGACAAAAATCGCTGAATAAGGCTATGAGTACCAGGACTGGAAGGTACCCAGAGGTGGACCATACAACATGTCGGTACGCAGAGGAGACGAGTGGACGTGGAGTGCTAAGGAGGCGATCTATACCTACCCTTCAGGTAGGAACCTCGGAGGATGACCCAACAATTGAATTTTCCCTTTTCCTAAGTTGTATTGTATCACAGTTGTACTTTTACTTTCTAGTTGGGCTTGTATTCTGGACCCTTCTACTTTCAGCACTATTTTATTATACATTTTACTTGGTGTTTTTTCCAGCCGTGTGATTGCTTTTGTGTGTGTTTACAGGTTATAAAGGAATTGATCTCCACGTTTTAGGGAATTATGACTTTGGTTCTAGTTTCCATCCACTGGTCTATGGAAGGCGGGCTTGGGGTAGTCACGACACTAGCCCCTGGGGACAGGTCATGAAAAATTGGTATTATAGGACTCAATTCTACTGTAGAACTTAGGACTCTGATCTTTCTTTTCTGTGAAGCAATGGTGCTAAGTGTAATGAGTGAAGTTTTCAGTTCATGGAGTCCAGTGTTGGTGTTGTGGCCAACGTATCCATACACCAGGACCCTGACATATGATATCCGACTCAGTGCACGAAAACACTGATTGTGTGTGTGTTTTCAAAAGTCTTATTTCTGAACTCTTGGAGTTAGATCACCAGGTCACCTCGCAATGTTTAAATTTTGACCGTAGCACATTTTTTTCATTTCAGGATGCCTCAATGCAGAAATCCAGCCAGAGTTCCAAGATTTGTACCCACAGATACCCCACTAAGAGAAAAGGCCTTAGTGTAGGTCCCTTTTCATGTGGAGGCACCGTCGGGGGCACCAACGGTACCACTCCCCATTGGGCCACCGATGCCACCAGCCCCAGCAGCAGATGCATGCAACTTGAGCACGTTATATGAGTTCTAGAGCCAAAGGCCACCCAGGTTCAGGGGAGAGACAGACCCACAAGAGGCTAATGATTGGATGGAGGCTGTAGTGAGAGTCTTCCAATTGGTAGGGACACCAGATGATTTCATGGTGATCCTTGCCTCCGGCCTTCTACAAGCAGCAGTAGGCAGATGATGGAGCATGGTGCTCTAGGTTCACGACGAGGTGATACCTCTCTAGGAAGACTTTGAGAGCCTGTTTTGGGTAGAGTTTTTTTCTAGAGACTCTTTGTACAGAGTACATATAGGTGATACTTCATCTATAGCAGGGCAACATGATAGTGGCTCAGTATTCATCGAGGTTCACTGACCTCTCACACTACTCCACAGATATGGCATGGGACCCATTATTCAGGGCTCAGACCTTCGAGCAGGGGCTCAGGAAGGAGTTTAGAGCTTCGATGATTTCCCTCAGCATCTCGACTTAGGTAGGGGTGTTAGAGAGAGCCCTCTTAGTGGAGATTTTCCTCGCTGAGCAGTCACCAACAACGAGACCCACTACCAGTCATCACGTAGAAGAGTCTCCTGCAACCGACAATAGACATACGTCACAGAGGTCCTAGAGGACGATACCTAAAGGTGGATGACCACATAACTACGGTTCGGTTTTGAGGAGAAACTGAGGCAGAGCCAGTCATTCTAGGAGTGGGCAGTGTTACGCTTGTGGCGGGCAGTGTCCCATGGCTCATGACTGTCCGACCCGAATTTTGGATGATCAGAAGATGGTCGACGGACCACCCAGGTAGAGATAATGGTTCGGCCGAGGAGGTCCGCATAGAGTAGGTGTATAGGGGAGAGCTCACCTCCATGCAGCTGAGGCCTACGATAACGGCGCTCTAGAGATGATACGAGGTACGATATGTGTCTAATCTACTTTATCTACAGTAGTTATGGACAAAAGGTTCTAGTCATTCTTGCATTTCCACTTCCCTCATTTTGAGCTTGAAGATTCTGATGGTGCTGTTGGCTCTATCCTTATGGATATAGACTCCTACGGGAGCATATTCGATGATTACACACTGGTGCCGGTAGTGCGAGATTACTCTAAGAGGATAGAGCTTTGGCTACGATCTCCTAGTATCAGCGTCGAGGCCTTATGATGTCATCTTGGGTATGGACTGGTTATCTACAGTCCATGATCAGATAGAATGTATTAGGTGGAAAGTGCGGTGTGTCCACACAGATGGGACTAGGTTTATCATCACCAGTGAGAAGGGAGCCTATGCAGTGTATGATGGACTTACCCAGAGGAAGGTGCAGTCGATTACTCATCAGTGGGCTAGCCTTACCCTCAGAGAAGTTGATGTGGAGAGTCTGGGCTATCCTGTAGTAGTGGACCAATACGCGGATGTTTTCCCTGATGATGTCCCAGGTCTACCTCATCGTAGAGAGGTGGAATTTTACATTGACTTGTACCTCGGGATGACACCGATATCTACACCAGCATATCGGATGGCTCCCGTGGATCTTCATGAGATCTGGGTACAGCTAGAGGACTTGCAGGGGAAGGGGTTCATCTGGCTCAGTGTTTCACCTTGGGCTGCCCCGATTCTATTCGCCAAGAAGGCGGGTGAGAGCTTGAGGATTTTTGTCGACTACCAGCACCTGAACCAGGTGACCATGAAGAACAAGTACCAACTACCAAGGATTGACGACCTCTATGAGAAGTTGAAGGGAGAACGGTGGTTCTTGAAGATAGACCTCAGATCATGCTATCACCAGCTCAGAGTTCGGGATGAGGATGTGCAGAAGACGGCTTTCATATGTCAGTATGGACACTACGAGTTCATGGTTATGCCATTAGACACAACCACTGCTCTAGTAGTGTTCATGAAACTCATGAACATGGTATTTCAGATTTACGTTGATCTCTTTATAGTAGTCTTCATCGACGACATTATGATATACTCAACTATTGAGGAGGAGCATGCCTATCATCTGTAGGTAGTACTCGACACACTCCAAGAGCACCGGATTTTTCATAAACTCTCAATGTTCCAGTTTTCGATCTGATAGGTTTACGTTATGGGACATGTAATATCGGAGGTTGGAGTTTCATTAGATCCAGAGATGATTGAGGAGGTACTTTATTGGGAGCCACCCAGGAGTGTGACAGAGGTACATAGTTTCCTGGGTTTGGTTGGATACTACTAGAGATTTGTACCAGATGTTTCCAGAGTTGCAGCACTACTATCAACCTTGACAAAGAAGGGGAAATGCTTTTTGTGATTAGAGAGATTCCAATAGATCTTTTAGGAGCTGAGGAAGAGGCTGACTAGTGCCCCCATCTTGAGGCATCCATATTAGGGCGTGGGTTATGCAGTTTATTACGACGCCTCAGGGACCGGACTCAGATGTGTCCTGATGCAGGAGCGAGCAGTGATCACATATTGTTGTCGAAAGTTGAGCCAAAATTAGTAGAACTAAGCTACCCATGACCTGGAGTTATCAACAGTAGTCTTTTCCTTAAAGATGTGGCGACACTATCTAATGGGTGAGCATTTTACCATGTACTCTGATCAGTAGAGTCTCTGGTATATCTTCTCTCAGAAGGACCTGAACCTGATACAACAACGTTGGCTTGAGTTTTCTCATACTCTGTGTTAGAGATAGTCTGTACTCTTGGAAAAGGGGACATTTTAGTAGATTTACTCAGCAGGAGATCTGGTATACAGCTACTAGGTGAGGCGATAGAGTAGCTGGCTGCCTTGTAGATATCCTTCGTGGATAGAGATAGAGTAGACTTTCTACAGTCTCTTACGTTCCCTCCCCCACTTATTCAGTGAGTCAGGGAGGCGCATCGTGGGGACACTGACTGCAAAGATCGACACAGTTAGATATCCATAAGGCATGAACCTGATATATTTTCTAAAGGTGGAGAGCATGTCATCTTCTTCAGAGGATGTACCATGGCACCAATGACACTTCAGGAGGCACTGTTGAGGGAGTTCCACACTTCCCCTCTAGCGGTACATCCAGGAGTGGAAGAGAGGTACCAGGATCTCCGATGACAGCACTGGTATCCAGGAATAAAGAAGGAAATAGCAGAGTTTGTCTCTCGATGTCTTACTTTTCAGCAAGTGAAGGTGGAGCATTAGGTACCAGCAGGCTTGGATCAGCCTTTTGAGATCCCAGAGTGGAAGTGGGATGAGATACCCATGGACTTCGTGATAGGACTTCCAAATTCATCCAGGGGACATGATTCTATTGGGGTGATCATTGACGGACTCACCAAGTCATCCCACTTCATACTGATCAAAGAGCAGGGTTCTTTAGAGAGATTGGAACGCCTTTATGTGCAATATATTGTGCGGCTACATGGAGTACCTTTGACAATTGTCTCCGATCATGACACACAATTTACTTCCCAGCTATGTAAGAGGTTGCAGGAGGCTTTCGGGACGTAGCTTCGTTTGAGCACCGCCTTCTATCCTTAGACGGATGGTCCGACTGAGTGGACTATTCTGACCCTCGCGGACATGTTGCGTGATTATTCCCTCAAATTCTGTCACAACTAGGATGATCAATTAACTTTTGTGGAGTTTTCATACAACAAAAACTATCACTCCACCATTGGGATGACACCTTTTGAGGCATTGTACGAGAGACCTTGTAGATAACCTTTGTGCAGGACTGACTCAGGGGAGTCAGCACTCATGGGACTAGAGATTGAGGATCGACAGGATCAGGTCCTTTGTGGATAGTCGATACCTCTGGTGCACTTTCACTGGTAGCACGGGAACCTCACGGAGAGCACATGGGAGCGGGTGGATCAGATGCGTGCTCAGTACCCCCACTTGTTCCCTTAGTTTGAGTTTTGGATTATGGGGATGTAACACCTGAGTTGGGGAAAATGTAAAGTCCCATAATTTCAATGTAATTTTTTTTATTAAATGGGAATTGTACGAGTCTGTGAAAATTAATGGAGCATGATTTCGAGGCCTGGAGTTCCCCAAATGGATTTATGAACTTTTTTTCGGGTACGTTTAGTAAACTTAAGAGTGGGTTTTTCTAGATTTTAAACATGTTCTCAGAATTGAAATCTGAGGGCACCGTTGAACTTATAGTGCCAATATTCTCTTAAGAGGACTTTCACCTCAATGACATTTGGTTTATGGTGAAAGATAATTTTTGGGGTTTTTGTCAAAATAATAAAAATAAAACTAACACACCTTTTATTTTATTTTTTTGTAACCACCCTCTATGTGGAAGTTGGTAGTGGGGACCACCAATCCTTAACCTCCCATGAGAGGTTATGGTGGTGGGGACCACCCGAACCTAACCTCCCATGAAAGGTTATGGTGGTGGGGGCCACCCAAATCTAAACCCCCTTTTTAAATTCCTTGAACTCCCCTGTTAATGGGAAAACGCCCATGAAACATCAGCATTAATGTAGAGGAGCCTCTTGAATTCGTCCACATTAATTGTGCCAACACACATACCTTTAATATGTCAAACCTCCCCTTTAATTAATTGATCCAACACATCAATTAATTTTTTAATCTTTTTAAATATATTCCAAAAAACATATTAGAGGGGATAATCTATTATTTTTGGATCCACTCCACATTTGGGTGGAATTGGGAGCAAGCTACTCCAATTAAGAACGCTTCCTCCATGACGAACGCCTGCAAGGAATGTCTTTGACTATGGAGAATTGACGCACGAGCTCAGGATTGAAGATTTGGGGAAAACGAGATGAATGTCGACGACTTCACCTATTTCCTCACGCCAACACTGACAACGAACAACCCAAGGTAGGGGTTTATTTGCTTGATAATTTTTTCCATGTACTCCCTTCTTTTCTTGTGCGAGATGAGAAAAAATATAACGGATGATTATGGTTTTATGTACATGCTTTGTTCTTGTGAACCACTTGCTACCACACTAAACACAGAGGGAGTAGGCCAAAAAAACACAACCTAACCCCTCTGTCATTCTTCTTTGGTGTATTCTTAGAAATGGAGGAAGGCGATGAAGATGACGGAGGTAATAGCGCTGCCACCGGTGGCCTCACCACACCGCCCCGGCTGACCCCGGCCGAGCCGCGCCGCCGTCTTCCGAGCCGCATCGTCGTCCTATCCCAGTTGAACCGCCGTCTGCCGAGCCTCACTACCATCTGAGCCGAGAAACGTCACCGTCTGAGATGAGCCGCACCGCTAGCCTCTGAGTTACACCTCTGTCCGAGCCAAGCCGCGCCGCTGAGCCGAGCCGCACTACCAAGTCGAGTCGCGCCATCGAGCCGAGCCCCTCCGCACTCCAGACTGAACCGCCACCGAACCACGACTGGTATGCCAACCCAAGCCCAGTCTGCTGACCCGTGGCAATTCTGCCGACCCGTAGCCAGTTCGCGCCCATCGCGGTCGGTACACGCCCTTTGCATCCCATACACACCTCTAGCAGTCAGTTCGTGCTCTTCACGGCTGGTCTGCGCCCTTGTAGCCGGTCCGCGCCCTCACTGCTGGATCTGTGCCCTCACGGTACCCCTCGGTCGAGCCACCCTCACGGTACCCTCACGGCCCTCGCGGGCTGGGTCGGTCTGACCGGGTTGGACTGGACCTGAGCCCACTAAGACCCATGTACGCTATTTTAGCCATGACATTGGCACTGGACATTCATTTGAAGAACTGTCAGCAGATCCAGAAACCTTGGAGTGAGACAGTCCCATTGAGTGATACTCCACAGAGTTTTGGATTGAGATGGGATACAATCAGGTTGGATCGAGCACAAATCCAACCGAGCCCCTGGGGCTAAAATGCTAATAAGTCACAGAACTGGCATCCTATTGACGTATCGTCTATTTCATTTAGACCCCTATGATCTGGTGGACCTTTTAGATACTTCTTCGTTGGGCATCATGGTAGCTGGGGAATCAAACAGTATCTTGTGCAGAAGATCCTCTTGGAGACGAGCGAGAATTTGTGTGGGAACCTTGTAGCTGGCTTAGACTTGAAGACAGCTGACCATTTACTCGGAGTGACTCGACTTTCCCAGTGGGGAGTACCTTAGGGATGTGGAAGACCCATAGTGGGGAGTGCCTCGGTGATGCGGCAGACCCACGGTACTCGATAGAAGGAGTACATCAGCAGGTTATGAGGGGGACCGCCTCTATGTGACGTGGCAGAGCCATGGTGTGGAGCACCTCGGTGTGACGTGTAAAACCCACGGTACTCCATAGGAGGAGTACCTGATCAGTCCAAGGTTAGTTTGAAGCACCTCTATGTGACATGGAAAACCCACTGTACTTGATAGAGAAGGAGTTCTACAGTAGCCGAGGGTTCAGAATGTTACTTTACACTGCCCTTAGAATAAGTCATGGTATGAGCTGAGTCTGTATCTCTGTGTTTTCCTCCTGAATGAGATGGATTACTAAATAACATTGGTATGTTTATGAGAATATACCTAAGTAGGGTTATCTGTTGATTTCTTACATTGTGGTTTATCCTTGGTGGATTTTTGTGAGACCTTGAGGGTCTTGAGGTCCCTATTGGGTATCATTATAGTCACCCTTTCATGGGCTATGCCCGCACCTTGTTGTGTTGGTTGCAGATGATGGAAAATGCTGAATGAGTCTAAGAGTACCAGGACTGGACGGTACCTGGAGGTGGACTATACGGCATGTCGGTACACAAAGGAGATGGGTGGATGTGGAGTGCTGATGAGGTGATCTATTCCTACCCTTCAGTAAGAAACCTCGGAGGATGACCCAACAACTGAATTTACCTTTTTTGCAGTGGTTTTGTATCACAGTTGTACTTGTACTTTCCAGTTGGTCTTGTATCCTGGCCCATTTTACTTTAAACACACTTTTGTTATAAAGTTAACTTGGCGTTTCGTCTAGCTGTGTGCTTACTTGTGTGTGTGTTTACAGGTGATAATGACAATGCTTTCCTAGTTTTAGGGAATTAGGACTTTGGTTCTAGTCGTCAGCCCTGGCCTATGTAAGGTTGGCTTGGGGTAGTCACGACACGGGCCCCAGGGGACGGGTCATGACACATATAGTAAAGACACTCGATTGGCCTTGGGCGTACTGTAATACCTCTAACTCATTGATATAGTTTGTCTCTTTTATATGAGGGATAATAAATTTGGATTTTAAATAATATATTCTATATAACTACATTATTAAGGTTTGGAGGATCTCCATAGAATCCATTATGTAAGGAGTATTTATATCCCATCTAAATATAACTTGGATTGAGTGGGGGTTTTATCTATCATGATCTATATCATCAAGCACATGTGATTTCTCAGATCTATCATTGGAGAAACCATAGAGGTCCTTCACAATTAAACATGCTGCTAGATATAATTTCTAGGGAACCCAACATTCAAAACTTTTCAAGCCACCAATATTTATATATGATAATATTTTGGAGACCATGGATATCGCTTTGTAGCCACAACCATTGAATAACCCATTAATTTCATTCATATATATCCAATGGTTTTGGTTTTTCCATTTACTTTTCACCCATGTGATTATACCTAATATTAAAACTAAAACACTATCTTTACCAACATATCATCGTGATAAACCATTTTATATCATTGGTAATAATCTTGAAGTAATCCACTAGATGTGTGATATCACCTTCTATGTCCTAGATGATCATAAGATGGTTATAATAATGAAATCTATTGTAGATCTATGGAGTGAGCCACTAGAGTTAGTAGAAGTCAAGTTTGATGTTTCATGGAGTTTATGAATCATATATCATGACATTGTTGATACGTTTCTCTAAGACTCTTATTTTAATGGATACTCTATGTAACATTTCACCATAAGAGATACAACTATTAAAGACAATTATTGTGGTCAAAGTATAAAACTTGGTGAATATGGACCTCTCATGATACCCCATGATGATTGTCAGCTGGGAGTTAGCAGTCCTTAGAGGATTCAACCAAACAATGTTTAGTAGTTACAATATAAAACATGTATTTGGAGGGATGGATGTTTTTGAAAACATATCCCCCCAAAAATTTACTACAACCTACCCATAAAATAATCTAAAGGGTCAATAAATTCACACTAGTATACCCCTTATAATCATGTTCCCTGTTAGACAATATCGATTTTCTAGTATCGATATGTCAGGGTTTATATGGTTTCAACATGTTATTTGTGATTCTATTATAAAGGTAATGTTCCTCACTCCCATATGGGTTTCCTTAATAGGAACCACCAACCATATATTGATGGAATATTAGAATCATATCAACATCAATTTTTGGTTTATCATCTAATTGACAAAGAATACCCATTCCATACACTATCACTAATCTAGGATGAAATTAACTTTACTTATAAACCTGCTTAGTGTCTTGGGAACTACATTTAATGCATCATTATCCTCTCCCTAAGAATTTTATGGAATATATTTATCCATGTATTGAATATAATATCATGATGTATACATGGATCCTACTGTTTCTCAAATAATTAATGCTCTAAAAAACACAGTAGTTAGAAAAAGGATATGTTATATGTTTCCCAAGAGGTTTATTTCCTATAGAAATAATTATACACCTCACAAAGGATCCTTAACCCTGTAATATTTTTAATGTTATACATGCTAATCCAAACCACATAATGGATAATATCAAATGTTTTGGTGTATAGATACCACCTACCAAGGATCTTCATAATTAGATTTGTGTGTAGCTAGACATGAATCTATGACACTTACACAGATTCATATAGCCAAACCCTATGGAGATAGTCTCTGAACATTGTGTAGATCAATTAGACCTAATAGAGAAACACATACTAATCTATAATGTTTCATCATGGTCTTATATACCTTTCATGATTAAGATATTTCATATTTCAAAAATGTTGTCATGATACATGTTTGAGTATTACAGAGGAGGGCCTTCCGTAGTAAGTGTGTTTTCATTCACTATATGAGTGGTATTGTTTAAGGAAAAATCCAAATATAGGTTTTTTAAATTAAAATATAACCCAAAATAGATATTTTAATTCATATATACATTAATTATATTTGGAAATGATGTTCATGTGAATCCATATTATTTTGTTTGATCAACACTACAACCAATAAATTTATTCAATATAGTGGAAATCTTTGAGACAATGGATATTCCAAATAATATTTCGTAATAAGGTTCACTAGTATTTTTTTCAGGATTTTATCTTATCATTGGGTTAATTTCTAGGGTTATAGATCTTTTCCATCATTTTTTTGGTGATCTCGAGAACATGATGGGAAACATTGTCAGAAGATTAGTGAAATCCTTAGGATTTCTATAAATTTTGGTTCATTCAAAACCTTTATCTCAAGAAAGGTCTTATTCATAAAAGGTTTTATACATGTAATTTTCATAAATGAGAGCCCTAGAAAAATTCCTCTTTGATTTATTTTCTCCCTGAAGGAAAAGGAAAAATCTCTTGGGGGTGTTCACACAAAGGATAGTGCTTCGAAAAAAAATAAGATCTCTTTGGTATTGTGAAAAAATCTGGTACCTACCAATATTTATAGATGGTATATATTACCTTATGAATCTAGTTTTCATAATAATGTAGTGGAAGGTCTCATTAGACCTCCATTTTACTTATAAATTAATCATCCATACTATATCAGATCAAATTATAGTGGGGCTGATTTACTGATATAAAAAAACATGCTCAACATGGACCAATTTTGTTAACTAATAAGAGTAGGTGATTAAGAGACATATTCTTGACTCCCAAGAATCATAAATATTTCACGAGAGAAAATATGTACTCATTGTGTAAGCCTTTATTTCTATAAGTGTATAAAATTTTTTGTATATAATCCAATCTAAGAAAATTATATATGTCATTGGTTTATAAATATCCTTTCATGTAAACATTTTTAAGACTTTTTAGGGAATTTATGATGATGAAGTATCTTAATTTATGCAAAACTCAATCACATGTCTCATGAAATCTTGATCAAGAATCATTTCTAGGAATCTTGTAGGTTATAAATTTTAATTAAATTACCCCATGTGATCTCTAAAATTCATTAATGAATGGTTGATAATATTTATTGAAACTTCTCTAACAATAAGATATTTTTTAATGCAATGAAATAATGTTTTGTGTAAAACAAATTATAAAAAAACTAATAAATTTAATATATGTTTTCTACAAATACACATTATGTGTCACCTTTGTGGAGAAAATATTTTTTGATAGTGAAAAAATATGAAGAATTTATTTTCATAATCTAGATTAACTTTTGAATACTCGATTCATATAACTTTAATTGTAAACGTCAACCTTCTGGCCCTTTTTATCATACATGATTTGAAAATATATTTCATAATTACCTCACATAACATTTCTCTTACATGAAAGGTTCACAAAATCATGCATTCATCCGTACCCATATCAGGTATCAAAATTATTAACCCCCAATAAACCCATTATTTTCATTCCATTCAAGATGTATGCATCTTTAACAGATAACTTTAAAATTCATGGACTTGTCCTATCACACTTTCTTAAATTAGGCAACTTAAACTATATGAGTTTTTATTCTCATCCAAAGGATATGAATGATCCTTATCTAAGGTTTATTCCCAATGTTATTAAAATCCTATATCTCTCTTGGTAGGTGGTATAAAGATAACATGAACAATTTTTAAAAATTATTAAACAACCTTTAGTTCCAACCTATGAGGATTTATTTCCTAGAGTTTCCCCACTAGAATCTAAACCGCGAGTCCCCCTACTAGATTCTAGAATATGAGGGACCCCAATAGACTCTACATTTTGATTTCCATGACTGGAATGTAATACTTGAGTGTCACCATCAGTATATAAACTATGTGTGTGTCCACTATATTCTTATTCACATTTTTCCCCATAAGACTCTAAATGGGGAGAACCATCCTTTTGGGCTTCAATATACACAGTTTCTTTACTTAATATTAATTGAACCCAAAATCCAACCATTCATATATGAATAGAATAACATTCCATCATCATGGAATGAGAGTGATATAATAACATCTAATGTACCAAGTATATTCTTACCTATGACCTTAAGGTACTATCCCTATTGAGATAGTAAGAGATGTAATTACCCGATATCCATAATGACAACATAATGAAGGGTATCATAGACACATATTATATCTATAAGGGAGTCCCAAACGAGGATATAAAATACATAATATGATGATATAACCTCCCATCTTCCCATAAGTTCAATGGTGTCATCATTATCATCACCCCTATAGAGAGTGACTTATCCCCATTTGAATGTGGTAAGACATGATCAGATTGTAACAAGTTGTAAATCCTGCATCTTGGAAGATAATGTAAGAAATAGTCACTAAATATGACATGTGATATAAAAAAAGTAAAATAATGCAATCGAATTGGGTTTTTATATATCATATTGCAAGATGTTGGTTTTCATGAGAGACAATGTAGTCAAATAAATTCTTTAAATCAGAGTATCATATCTCTTATATGATATAACATATTTCATAAATTACAACACCATAGCATTGAGGGAAATGTCGAACACCATTATAGTGGATCATATATTTCAATAGTAATTTCAGTAAATATGATATTAAAATATCATAAAATAGGATTGTTAAAGGTAATACTAATTTTTATAAGCCACAAGTATTTGAAGTAACTCATTATATATGTTTTATATTACAACAACAATTATGATATGAAAAATTCATATAATATAACATAGTTTTTATTTTTTTGTTTTCAATGAAAATTTAATTTATGAAATTACATGAAATTAATCAATTATAAAGTCTTTATAATTAATTCATCAAATTATTATGAAATATTTATTGAATAAATATGAATAATATTAATTTAAAAATTAAATAAAGTAGAAATTATATTGAAAGATTTATAATTGTTATATAAATTGTTTATGTAGAAATTTTATGTGTAGTTATTAAAGGGTTTATAAATTATAATGCAAGGGAAAAAATAAAGGAGTTTATGTTTAAAATTATGAATATTTTTAATTTTTAATTTCAAATGTTCAAATTAAAGATTACATGAAGTAATTATTTAAAAAATATAAAAATGAGTTTTTATAATTAATATGAAAAAGAATTAAATAATTTTAAACATATGATATCTATATTATATAAAATATTTACATAATAGAATTGGCATATAATGTTTTTATGTTCCATTTAAATATTTTATTTGTAGATTTATGTAAAATTCCATATATATTATAATATAAAGAATTACATATTGGAGATGAATATAAGGTGTTTATATTTTCTTAATTATGGAATTAACATAATTAAATGATAAATTATAAAGTTTTTAAAATATATTTATTTAAAAATTATTCATAAAAGTAAATATTATTCATAAATTGATGGATTATTATTTTATTTAGATTTATTCACTTATATATTAATAAATTTAATTTTTTATGCTATGAATAGATGTGTTCACTAAATTAAAGAGTTAACCACTTATATAAATTAATAAACATGTGTTTAATTAGTTTCAAGATAAGTATTATATTTTATTTACTATTCTTGTACCATGGATTTTTCTTGTAGAAGGTTATGAGTGTTATTTAAGAAGTAATTATAGAATATAGATACTATGTGTCAAAATAATGATGGAATTGATGTCACTATTGTATAAAAATTTTGGGGTAGAGGGTTGTTGGGTCAGGCATCCCATAGTCTCACAGGCTTATTAATTTTCTAGAAATGTGATGGTTAAATAACATTACCATCATGTTTTCTATTATGGGTATTATTTGTTTGTAATGTTTTTAATACAATAATGAATCAATTTTATATATCTTATGCATATGATGCATTTGGATATCTGTAAATATAGTATGATTTTTTATTTGAGTTAGTAATCTAATCTATGAGTTGTGTAAAAATTCACACATAAAGATTGTTTGAACATATTTATTTATTGGACAGAATAAAGATTAAAAACATATCCTTAGGGTCATGCATATTGGTATAAATAACACATTATAAATATATTGAGATAATATATTCCCATTATAAATACAACATTTTATATTTTCTCAAAAGAAGTCTCCAAGACCTTGATCATCCAACTAGATAGGTCATGTTAAATTTGGATTCCCTTTGATTATCTTGTGTAAAGAATGTAGGTAATATGTGACCTTAGTCAGATTAGGTTCACATTTTTTATGTTTTCATTATGTTATACATGATAGGGAAATAATAAAAGGATTATGATACCAGTGGAATAATGTTAGGGTAATGCATATTATAGATAGACAAGAGAGTAGTAAACAAAATTATTCAAGATTCATATATAATATGGTTTATATTATATTATTCCCAATTATATAAGTAACAATAAAAATTATATAGAGACCTAGTTTTATTTATAAAATATGGATATTGGCATAGTAATCGATATAATATAATAAAACAATTCATCATTTTAGTGGGAGAATATTTAATAAAATTTATTATTAAATGAAAATAAAAAATAATAGCCATTTGATAAAAGTAATTATTAAAGAGAAATATAATAATATTAATCGTCAAATATTACATTGAGATCAATTATAATGATTGAAAATATTAATGGAATGACGTTTCAATATTGGTATAGAAATATGAGAAACATTCTCAAATAATATGAAATGTTTTATGAGTTAGTGCAAATACATCCTTAAAAACCTTATATTGATTAAGCTAATCTATAGATTAAAGATTATTACAGTAGGAAAAGAATATTTTCTCTAAATATCTCTATGTTGATGATTATTTTGATGGATCCTAATCTATAATAGAAACCTGAGAATATATATACAATTTTTGGAGAATAAAAGCCTGAAATTCCCATATTGAAAAAAAACTAGACATGGGAGATATGGAGTTTGAGAAGAAATATTTTTGTGTATTATATGAAATGGAACTTCAATATAAACTTATGTACTAAATTTGATTTCTTACATGATTCTATCTATTCTTAGGGTCTGATTCAATATCATTTATTAACTCATAATGAAATATAGTAGCTGATCCGAGTTTTTTAAAAATGGATTGGTCAATCACTCAAAATATATGGTTTATATCAAATATTAACTTTTATGATATTTTATATTTATAATAAAACAAACGGAAATGGGAAGTGGGGATGTTTTGTATAAGGTTTTAACATGGAGTGAACTATAGAAATGAAATAACTAAAAGATTATAGAAATGGGGAATGATCAATGGGTACATATATATTAATTCATTATAATATTTTAAAAAAACCAATAATAAAATAAATATAATTCATTGATTACATCCATTAAAAGAAATACCATGGGAGAAAAAAATGGATGATCTACCATGCATATCAACCTCTAACTCCAAAATAATTAAAGGGCAGTGCATACCTCCTCCAAGAGTGTAACACCTTTCATTCATATATCCCCATCATATGTTATTCATCCCATGACTGAAAAAACCTATCATATGAAAATTATTACATGATAAAAAAGTATGTGGAGCCATGTATTTAATGAGCAGCAGTAATTATTTCCAAACCAAACCATTTGAATAAAATTACACACTATGAAAACAAAGAAAACACAATGAAATAAATAAAGGAACTCGAGTGATCATTAGACTCCTTAGGGTCCAAAACCCTTGGTATCAATGAGTTATATAACCATAATGGAATAAAAAATGAATAAAATTGTGGATGCCTATAATGATGATTCTAAAAAAATGAAATATTAACATTGTATTTTAAAAATATATAATTATAGTTAAGGAAAATGAAATCCGTATAGTACTTTATAGCTTGGTCCTAGTGGATTGATTAAGAACCACCAATAATGAGTGGGTTTATGAGTTTAAATAGTTAGCAGGGGATATTTTTATGTTGTATTTATTATGTATGTATTTTTTCTATGTATTTTAACAAATTGTGAGTTCCCTCCCTGTATAATAATTATTGATTCTTCTTTGTGGTTTGGTTATTCCACAAAATCATCCCATAATCTATTATCTAAACATCTCCTTAAACATAATAATCATGGAGCCTCCTCTTAGAACATATATTATTCATGAGGAAAAATTAATATAAATTTTCTTCACCATTCATAGAGATCAATTGTGCATCAAATGTGATCTGTGAACTTGAGAGGGATTTATAATTTTGGGGATGCAATAGGGGATAAAGAATATTTTATCACTAGAAATAATCTCTATTACAATAAAAAATGTGATTCATGAAGAATATATTTTATTATATATATTTATGACACATCGATAGGTGATGGATATGTGGTTTTAATTGAGAGTATATTAGAAGATGACATCTGAATAAACTATGAAAAAAAGGGTTGTTCTAGAACAAAGTGACATATTTATCATTACATGCCATAAATTTTATAGCATGAAATATATTTAAAAAGTTACTTTAGAAAGAATATATTGTGTATTAAAATATAATATTAAGTTTGACCATGATAGGTTTACAGTGTTAGGAGATGATATAATATTGAGCATTCAATGAAACATACCTTGGGGAATATAGAGAATACATAGGGTAGTAGTGGAGGATCTATTGAATCTTGAAATTATATTTGAAGGCTGAATGATTATGAGGTGGTTATGTGAGATTACATTTAAAATTTACAAATCCTTAGTATTTTTTGAAAGATACTGTTGTCGATATGACTCATACTCATGATCCCTTATAGGACCATTTTCTCATGGATATATCCCATATTTCTCAACATTTACTTCAATAAAAACTTTGATATCAAATTACTTCAAATATTTCCTCAACCACATCACCTAACAAATCACCAAAACAAATCTATCAAATTATGAACATTTCAATACATCAAAGAATATTAATTTAATTAATTAAATCTTGTTTATATGTGGTTTTCAAAAGAACCACAAACACCTGATGAAATTAAAACATTTTTATTAAAAATATTTAATATAATATATAGTTTATTTATTGCGGAGATGTTTACTAAAAATATATAAAAATATTGATAAATCACTTACATTTCAGTTTAATTATTCATTGTCCCTATGGAATGTATTTCAATAATATTACACAAATAATAATCCATTACATACCTTACTCATGTTACAACCAATGAATTTTAATTATTTATTATTTTAGTATATCTAAATATTAACATTAATATCAACATATCAAATGATTCTCGCCTTACATACCAATTTTAAATCCATTAAATCATGACTAAGAAATTTTTTAAATAAATCCATTTTCTTCTTGTTTAGTCAAATTTACTATTCACCGTCCCTTCAATCTCTCTACAAGAAACCACTTATTCACAATATTATTTAATACATTAAGGTGTATAAAAATTATTTTTTAATTGATTATAACATATAAAATACTAATTCAATCAAAAAGGTAAATATCTAATTAATATTCATAGTAATTGAGGAATATAAGTAATTTTTAGACATTCGTTAGACAAATTAAATTTTTAAACTTATTAATGGAGTTTTATTTTCAACAAAAATACACACACCATTCTTTTGGAAATATTGAGAAAATTCACTTGAGATCCAAACTGCTCAAATTAATCTAATTTTGATAAATTTACCAAATTAGTTTTTATGTGGACAATACATGAGTAGCTATTTTTTTATCAATTGATTCTCTCAAACTCATGTTCATTGATCAATGATATGAGTAATAAATTAAGCTATATATACTTATTTTTTTCAAATTAATTTCATTATCTAAATTTCAAATAAAAAATTATTACTTTAAAAATGAATAATTTCCCATAGATAGTAGGAAAAAAATATTCATTCAAGTGGAGTAAACACAAAACACCCTTTATTGAGTAAAAAGGGATGAAAATATTAACAATATAAACCAGTAATGGGTTTAAAATCCCCCACCTTCTTAATTTTTACTATTCCATTTAAGTTATTAAAAGTCAAAATATGCATAAATAAAGTACACAAGAGAGGTAGAGAAATAAATTTTTATATTTATAAATGGTCACAATTGATAATCTCCTAAATGTTATCATTTGTAACCTATAAAATAAAATACAATAAATAAGGTAATTTTTTTTCAAAGTAAAAAATAAAAGAAATTGAGGAAGAGGGGAAGAAGTTATTTATTTGGATAACACCCAGTGGGTATAAGGTTTTAATTTACTCAAACATGTAATTTTATTGGTCATCCTTAATGCAACGGTTTATGTGGATTATTTGATAATAATCACCCAATTTATTTATTCTTAATTTCATAAATTTTGAAATTAGAGTGGGAACTCCCAAAAGAAAAATAATGATTCCCAATCCCAAAGTTGAGATAATAAGATAAAGGTAATTTATATGAATAAATTGGAAAATTAGATACCAATTTATTGATTCATCCCCTATAAAATTTTACACTAAACCTATAGGAGGTATGGGATTAAATTCATGCTCCAACAATTATTATTCATTAATAAACCACTTTTCAATGGTTTTATCTTCCAATTATTCCACCTCAATATCCTTTATGGTGATATCTTATTTATTTTATTATTTATCATCTTCACATTCCTAGGATATCATAGGTTCTATTTCTATAAATGAAAAACAAAAGCAAGATTATGCAATAATTTAAAATTAAAATCATGTGAATCCAAATTTAGGTTCACTCCATTAATTATCTACTTGGAAGATTTTTTTCTTCAAAAAGGGACACTAGAATTAAATCTATTATTTTTGTAATTGAAATACTTATCAATCCATCGTAAATATCATTATAAGCCTCATTAAAAGTGAGAGCATGTAATTCATCATTTGGTTTCTGAACCATGCTTTAATAGAACATTGAGAGGTGCTGTTAGAATCAGCGAGGTACCATGTCAAGCTTTTAAGACATGGAAATTAAAGGCCTTGAATGATATAAGATATTATATTTACAAACATCTCCTCTATATATTTGTTTCTTTAAAATCCCATCACATATTAAAAAATCATTATATAGTTTCATTTAATAAAATGGGAGAGTCCGTGATTCTATATTCAATTTTTTTAAAAATATATTTTTTATAAATGAAAAGGAATATGTATAATGTGATAAAGAACAAAGGTATCCAATATAATCCAAAAATGGTAAATAATTTAATCAAACCTATCATTAGGCCTTATACCACAACATTTTATAACACCTTGTAAAATATGTTGGAAGAAAAAGGTCATATCTAAGGATCATAGAAAATTACTCATTTTCTACAGTTAATTTCATTTATTATTATTTTTGATGATTTATATTTTAAATAAAACAAATATAAATGGATATATGGATTTTTGTGTATGGGGTAAAAACCTAAAGTGAATATAAGAAGTGAAAACTTAAAATGTTAGAAGTAAAGGAGAATGATCCAATGATGGATATATTTTCCTTCAATATTCTGTTTTATTGTTTAATTAAATTTAAATAATAAACTCAAAATAAATTATTTATTAATATATTTCTATAAATGGTTTGGGGATAAACACATATATAATATCTCCCATTAATATCATTATTTTAATCCTTTATAATTAATGAAAAATGTACACCAAAGTCAAGAGTACAACATCTTCCAAGAATATAACTCTATCATATATCATTCATCCCTCCACCTACAAAACTCTATAATATAAGTAGATAGTGATGTGAAGAGTAGTAGTAAGGGTGTTAGGCTTAATAGAGTGAGGAAAATATGGTAAGGATAATTTGTGATAATCACCTACATAAACCTTTAAAATTCCAATATAATATATCAGTATGAAAAAATATTAATAAATGAGGGATGGAACTCAAGATATCCACAATTTATCTAAGTATCAAAATCCTTGATTAATAGTCCATTGTTAAGGTAATATAATAGTAGAATGGTAAAAAATATAATTAAAATCGAGTATGGGTAGAATAAAGTTACTCCAAATGAATATATATATATATATATACATGAAAAGGGATAATTATAGTTAAGAAAACTTAAAAATATATTCAACTTCAAAACATTGACTATGGTTGTTAGGTTGTGAAACCCCAAAAATAAAGTGGTTGATGAGTTAAAAAATTTATTTCATTATAATTTATGAATATATTGATTGTTTATAAAATTTATTTATGCGTTTTATCTAAAGGTGAGATCTCTCAGTGTGTAAGAACTCTTAATTATCCTCTTTAGTATTACTATTCATCTAAATCATCTGATGATCCCATATATGAACTTGTTTAGGTATGTATGAAATTTGGAAACAAAGATCAACCCTTA
The DNA here is from genome assembly GCA_963277665.1 of Viscum album. Taxonomy (NCBI): domain Eukaryota; kingdom Viridiplantae; phylum Streptophyta; class Magnoliopsida; order Santalales; family Viscaceae; genus Viscum; species Viscum album. Next base: position 1,540,439,222 of record OY728153.1, on the reverse strand, counting down.
CATGGTTTAGTTTGTCAAATAGAATATATGAGATTCTCAAAATGAATGATTTCCATATGTACAGTTGATATAACCTACAATCTTGAGTGAGTTTAGGAAATTTAATTAGTTCACCATGGGCTCACAATTACATGGGATCTATAGGGGAAATTAGTAAATCATTATATTAGATTATATGAATAATATATTCCATGAATTATGATGAGGAATTGTTGGGAGGTAGTAGATAATGAAATCATTTTTGAGAGTACACTGCGAGACGAAAAATCTTATTTTAGTGATCCAGAAGTGTTCTCATAGAATGAAACATCACAAAAACACATTACATTTTATCATGTTCAAAGAATGTGTTGGATCCCTCAGATTACATTGGATAAAAAAATTTATTAATTGAGATATGAGGTTGTACTAGATCATTAATGATGTTTTTCATCAATATATGAGAAAATATTAAATAGGTTTGTTTTCAAGAATTAATGAAAGTTGAAATTACATATGGTAATGGAAGATGACCTTTGGAGTCTTTAGATTACATCTACAACTTCATAGAATATGGGGGAATTGTGGAATATTATGTTATAGATTAGAATAATCGTCAAAAATTCTATCAGTGTTCATTTCATGTTAGATGCATTCTCATGATACAATATATTACTCATTGTCCTCAGTATGTATCATGATTCAACTATTATTTTCTTCAGTGTCCTGTTTAATTTATAATTTGATCATGTTTTTTCAATAAAAAATTCAAAACAAAATCACCAAAACACATCTATTAATCTATGACCTTGTTAATAAATTACAAAATATTATTTTAATAATTAATATAATTTTTATAGTCCATTTTCAAATTAATATATAAAATCAAATTATAAAAATAAAACATTATTATTTCCAATATTGAATATAATATCATGGTTTCAATAATGGAATAGTTTACTAAAACTATTTAGAAATATGTATGAATTAGAAAATAATTGATATGAAGAGTATGAGGTCACCACTGAGGCTTGATTTTTCTACATTCATCAATCTTAAATCACTAAAAAGAATGTTTTTGAAAATTTATTTTGAATTATATTATTAATGTCTTCAATAAAAGTATTCATAATCACGTCAATATGTTGTGGATCACTGAGTAGGAATTGAGATATCCAAGCTCTAGAACTATGAAAATGGTTTAGAAATGGAAGGATAAATTTTATGGAATGATGATATATTAATTTAGTGATGATGATTATGCATAATCTTTACAAAAAATAAAAGATCATTCAAGTGAGGGAAATGTTTTAAATATTGAAAACTGGACATTGGATTTGGAATTCTGTTAACTACATTATGACATGTAAGAAAGGTCTCGGTGACTCCGATTCTGGTATAACATTATATAACTAATTTATTGTATTTTTAGGAGTATATTATACTTATTATATAATTTATATGTTTTTTTAAATATATTGGAAATATAAATTGTTAGGGAATTATAGTATTGAGAATATATTACACATTCAATTGATTTATCAAGGGTTTTACACATCACATAGATAATTGTGGTTGGATATTTTTAGTTCTAAAGGATTATAATGAAGATTTTATATGATAATTTTTTTGATATGTGACATGATAAATTTATAAAAAATATTATTTTAATGGATTATACTTGATGACTGGTTTGGTACACATATTTATGATTAATCAAATTCTATGTTACGAAACGAATCTAAATATAAAGATAAAAGTATTTTTTTGAGGAAATAATAGTTTCTTTAATACATACATTTTAAAAAGAGGTAATGATATCCCACCACCCATTAGTCATGTACTTTCAATATTAATGAATTATTTTCATAATATTAATCCAGCCATATAGAATTCCATATAGGATATTTTTGCAAATAGTGTGTCAGTTAAATATTCTTATTATATAAAGTAATTGTAATTTCATATATACAATGGATTTTTTTGAATCTTATCATGATATTATGGAGAGAATATATATTATAAGACTCTAATGGGAGTATATTGGTATATAACTAAGTTTAATGATTAAAAAATAAAATATTAATTTAATTAATTTCAAAGTCAACGTCACTTTTTATCAATAAATTTTTAATAATATATTTCTATAGAAATAATGTAAATAGTTATATTTATTTCAAAAATGATCTGAAGTAAAAAAAATTAATAGGGAAATTTTAAGAGTGATGATAATGACGATCATTGAAATATTTCTATGTAAACAACATATGTTATTCACATTTAAATATTTAATGTTGTTAAGAAAAAGAAGTTTGAATACTACATTAAAGGAGTGGAACATTAGAAATATGATTCCTATATATCACTATTATTCAAATATAAATTATTCATATATATTACATAGTAAAGAATTATAGTAAGATGGTATTTTTATATTTTCACATAGATATGGGTTAAGAAGTATATAGAGATGTAACAGGTTTAATAAAACCATGGAAGTAAAGTGAACAACAGCCATATTTTGTGGTATATCATATGGGATATCACTAAATTATTAATTATGATTATGTTAGTAATTTTATAATATTTTAATAATAATAAATGTAAATTTTTATAAAATAAATATGTCCACACTGCATTATTCTTTTATGTTGGTTATATATACTCATAATATGAAATGAAAACTAACCTCTCAAAGTGAGACTTTGATTTATCCCTAACCCAACGTTTTCATGGAGATAATAGGTTATGAATAAATGTTATGGTTATTATGATTACTATTTCATATACAGTTATAAAACATTATAATGATATATAAAAGGGGGTTTTGAGCTAGATAACCCACCAAATACAACTTATATAATGATATATTTATATCATGTATACGATGGGATAAGGTGTTATATTATATGTCTATAACTAAGTATTGTAATACTACTTATGTGCCAACCTTTAAACTTTGATATCTATTTTATGTAATCCATGAGTCTTTGATTAATAATGGGTATTTGGTCATGTCACTACTCATGTAATCATTCGAGGCTTAATAAATATTGGGGTTTTACCTCTCTTATGGGAAGTCTACTATATATTCCATCAATTGACAAAAAACTATGAAGTGTATGGTTATACCTAGATAGGGTGCATGTGGTGTACTTCTAAATTTTGATGAGGGGGTATGTGATGTGTCCACCAAATTATTTGAGTGTTGTGTAATGTAGTTTTTATCTAATCTCTAATAATTAAGAATGCATGAGTAGGCAATATTGGATTGAAATACTGTATATGAAATGCCGACATTATGCCTGGAATAATTGGTTTCTATGATAATGAAATCTTGTATAAAATATAACTCATCGTCACTATTATTGAGATATATATGTTTGATGGAGATCATTCTACATCACTTTACGGAATGAGTGACATTGATGATTAACAATTGGATAAAAAATTCTTACATTTATGAATTCAAGAAATTAGAACTGTTTATAATGAAAAAATGCCAATGGGGTTACACTTTTTGATTTTGGAATGAGGATTGAGTTTTATAAAACATAGATATATATAATAAGATTATTTATAATGTACCAAAAATGGGGTTTTCCTAGATATTCACAGAGTATTTCATAATATCTCATACAGAGTGAAGTTAATGATTTCATTCCAAATTATTTTTGTAAAATATACAAAGGATTTTTTGGTTATGATTTTAAAAAATTTATTTATAAATTAATTTATTATGAAATAGAAAAAACTCTATGAGGATCCATTATAAGTCGTTGAGTGATAGAGATATAACCTAAACTATTTATACTTATGATGCATTTATGAATATATCATAATGTAAAATATAAATATGTCATATGGTACTATTTTAGAGAAAAAAGGAATATTGTTTCCTATGATACAAAGATATCATATATTAGTTGCTTTAACTAATCATATTTTATGACATATCCATATGGCAAGGAAATGTAAGGTGTTTTTTTGTATTGTACATTTCATGTAACACCAATACAATTGATCAAATAATATTTTTAAATGTACTAATTTCCAATTATATTTTTTAATTTTGGTTCTTACATGAGTTTTCATCTTTCCAAAGAAGGGTTTCCTTTCAATATCATTTGGTGGTGATGATGGAACCTTTTATTATAAGTGAGTATGTGAGGTAGGCTCATCCCACAAGAGGTATAGGTACCAGACTGGGGCTATCATATAGATTTAATTCCTATTTAATAAATCATTCATAATAAAAATACTAATTACCCTTTTCTAAAAATAATTGAAGGATATAATTTTTTTAAGGTTACACAACTTATAGTAATTATACTATAACCACTCAAGCATTAAACAACACATAATTATATTATTTATAGAAATAATATAATTTTTTTACTTTCCAATGATCTATTTGGATTATATTTTTACATAATTTAAAAAAACTCTAACATATTAAACCCCTATAATAAATAGTTGACTCTCTAAATCAATTGATTATTTTTCACAAAAACATTATTCCTAAATTTAAACTCACATTTCACTCAATGTTTTCTTCTTCTTTTGTGATAAATCTTCATATTTGGAATACATAACTTTATATTTCCCCTACTCATCCTTAAGCCTAGTGAATTTTTTTTGAAAACATGAGTTTGTTTGAGTAGACAAAACAAGTGGGGATTAATTTAGTTTCCAATTAGTATTTATATTATGGAAAAAATTGAAATATAAGTCCCATAATTTATAAAAAAGTCCTTGATAACTAACATTTATAATTATATAATTTTATATTTTCATGTAGTTTCTAAAAATATGATTCAAAAAACAACTTAAAAAAGTAATAATTTTTTTTCCAATTTTTTTCCAATATAATAATATCAAAAACAATATATAAAATAAAAATTAAAGTCAACTATAAAAGTAATTTATTATATAGTTTAAAAACTAAAACTAATTTGTTTCAAAGAAAGTTAAACATTAAAAGAAACAAAAATTGGAGTGAAAAAACAATGGGTTTGTCTAAAGCCAAGACCTTGTAATTCCTACTTTATTATAAAAATAAACTGATTCAAAACATGGATTATGTTTTTAAAATAATATCTCACAAGGATATACATGCTACATAGTACCTCTTACATTGTTCTTCATGAGAGAATAAATATAAAACCATAATTTAGTTATTATAGGCTACATAACCTCTTTTATGATTCTTGTGGGTGTAGAGATATTAATAATTTAAGGAGAGAGTGTCTCAAACACTCTTATAGAGAACATGAGGAAGTGATAGAAGATATATAACATAAATACCACACAAATCAAAAATAATAAAAGCGTTGTAATATAAGGGGAACAATTTTTTGTGGAAGATTATATAGTTTTGTTTTATTGACGGAAAATATTATATTCTTGTTACATTCTTTACAATTGGAATGGATGTCTGAAGATGTTCATAAGTTCTAATGAGTCTTTGTGATTTAGAAAATAGAGAATATGTTTTTCAATTTTTTAGTAATAATTTTGAAACCACAATAATGTGAACACATGTTTTTTATGTTATCTTTATCTTTATTTTATCCTGTATTAAAAAGTTATATTTCCTTAAGAAATAGTCATGAGTATATAACCTTTTAAGATCCTCACACAATGGCAGGAAATCTAAGATTAATTAATTCATTTGGAAGATATTTCATTATGTACAAAAGATTTTTTGGATTAATATTAATAATATATTAATATATTAATGTCCAAAAGAATGGTAAATTAATTGTGCCACACCATCATCCATGTTAGAATTGATGGTCTCTTCAATATATAGCTGGAATTCTTGTCAGAATATCTAATATGCCATTCGATCAGTGACATTGTACTTGTGGATGATCACCTTACTTTTAATGTCGATCACTTTAATCTTATAGCTAATATAGCAATTTAATTTATTTGGAATACTGAACACAGTCACCTGATTTTGTTATATGTTCTATCTTTTACTTTTTGATATATTTGATAGTCATGTGGTTGGTTCAATTTTGTTTTTTGGATTATAGTTTTTTCATGTGGTATATACATAGAGGCATGCTATCGATCTGTCTTAATTTCTAGTGAATCTATTAATCAAGTGTGAAATATACCTTTTTGTGTATTCAATTCCTGGTTTTTTGAAAATATTTATTCCAACAATTCCTTGAGACAATTTGTATTAGGTTGGTTTATCTTGTGGTTTCTTGGGTACTTCAGTATATATTCACCACGATTGATCTGATTGGTCATACGGTTGATTCAAGACTTATAAATTTTTTCATTATATTTCAAAAATAGATTTAATTTTTATAAAACACAAAATGGATTTTAAATAAGAATAAATTTATTTTGTTATAATTAAAATATGTAATTTCTATACTAATCCAATCATCATCCCCTTTTTGTCTATCACAATTCATATATTGAAATAACCATAAAAATATTAAAACATAATAATTATATAACATAATCTTACATAATTTTATAATTAACTCATTATATACTATTTATGACGTAAATTTTACTCCGTATATAAGATTATCTAAAAAAACTTATAAAGGGTGAAAGAGTAAAGATGGAATAAATGAAAAACAAAGAATACAATATAAAAAGAATAAAAAAATTAAATAAAAACTAAATAGATATTCCATTAATTATTTAAAAATGTTTCAAGAGGAACTATCAAAATATAATTGAAATAGGAATACTCATTATATAGAAGGATAGATAGGGAATTTTTATTTTATTTCAGCATGAGTTGGAGAAAGTAGAGGCCGAAGAGTGAAAAGAGATCTAGAAATTGATATACCCTATAAAAATAGAATGATGTGGAAATTTTCTTAGAGAAGAGCATGAACAAAAGTTTCAATTGGAAGTGTATGTGAGGTTGAGGTTGGAATTAAATTTTTTTATAAGGCTTGGTATGGAGAGGTATAGATTTTGGAAATTGTAAGAGAATGAAGTGATCACATAAGGGAAATAATGACATACATATATGAAACTAGAATCCTGGTGATATCAGTGAAAACTCTATTCCCATGTTTCATAACATGGAGGAACTCATAATTTTTATGACAGTCATTGATTGCATAGAAGATCGATCACCAATAACATATCCACATTGGATTTAAATGTGTCTATAATAGGTGTAATTTTAAAATCTCTAGCCAAAAAAATAAACTAGGTTTTAAGATCTACCTTTATGAAAATCCTTCTCAATTAATATATTATCAAACCATTGATTAATCCTTTATCCTTGTAAGCCTCAATTTATTCAGCCATAATCAAAACAAATTGATTTTATCCAAGTGAAGAAGTTTTCTTTTTGACCTGATTTCTTATATATCTGACATTGTCAAAGATATTATGAATCTATTTTTGAATAAACCATCAAATAAGGACACCATTAATAGAAAATGAATAAGGAGGTTGTGTAGAATTAGTGTTTTTATGAATGAGACGGGTTGGTAACCACAAAGATAAACATTTTATCCATTATAGCGAAAACATATGTCAATTCAACTAAAGGGGCTATAATATGTTCTATAAAACAATCCAATTATTTTTTGTAAAAAAAAATCTTGGGTACATGTGATCTATTTTTAGAAATATCTTTAGTAGGATTTGTGAAACAACAATTAGAATAGTGTATGTAATAACCTCATCTCTTTCATGAGTATTTTTCAAAAATAATAATTAAAAAACATCCTTTAAGAATTCCAAAAATCTCATTCTTTAATTGAATGAATTATGATGAAGTGATTATAGAGGTAGGTACGAATTCTTAAGGTTGAGTAGCACAAATTTGAGAAGAGAAAATAGGGGCACAATCACTATGAGAAGAGGGGGATAAACTAGATTTATTGGCGTTAGAAGAATTGGAAGTTGAATCATGAGTCTTCCTAAACGAATCCTCTTTATGAGAGGAGACACTTAGAGGTATTTCAATCTCTCAAAGATAAGCATTATATTTCTCTTTTTAATCTTCCCCAAACACCAATTTTTTCTAGTGAGAATATTTATAAAAATTTACAAGAAAATGCGTTTTAGGGAAATCTCTTAGATAAGATGGAGTATCCAAATTAATTAACTAGTCCTCAGTAGAATTAAATTTCACTAGACTCTCTGGAACAGGATTGGAAAGAAACATTATCATAATAGACTCTTATTACCTCGAAACAATAGTAAGAGAATCTCCTACTGATTTTAGTGAATCTTTACCATAATCATTATAATCATTTTTTCCACTTTCTTCACCCTTATGACATTTATCAGTATCTTTATCATCTTATTTTTCATTATTATCATCTACAACCTAGTGGGTAGATACATCTATATTAAATAATGGATTATCTGTAGGGGATTATTCATTAGAAATATAGGAATGAAAAATCATAGATCGCTTATCTAAAATATAGGTGGAATATCCTTTTTATGATATAGATCCTAATAAATTTCTTGAGTCAATGATATCAATTCAAAACATGATAAATCTGAGAACCACCACCCCCTTGATTTATATCTCCTCTTACTAATTCAACCAATAAAGGAGCATCGTGAAATTTAATACATCTATATGATATACTTATTGTATCATAGGTTCTCCTACATCTAAAACCTCATGAGTAGGAGTTCCACCAATGATCTCATAAAAATAATTTTATTCTTACCCAGCTAAATCAATTATAGATTATAATTATTCTTCATCAAAAGAATAATTGGCCTCAAAAATTTCATCTAGTTATTAATATGGGTAAATAATATCTTTTGGTTTTATAGGATTAGAGAGGGGATTAAATCTTATAGAAATAATTTTGCATCAACTATAAACATCCTTATATAAGGATTATAGTTCATATTCACCCTCTTAAATATTTTCAAATTCAGAATGATACCATTAAGAAACATATTCCTTTAAACACCCATAAAAACGAGTCTCTTCAATTAGAATAAAACAGAAACAAAACCTGTGTAAGAAAGGGTGTTAAATATCAAATATAGTTTGGTGAAATCATCCATATTTTTATCTTGAACTGAGGTAGGATTATATGAATTCCATGAACCATGAGGTATAAAATGAATAAATCTTGAAAGCTTATGAAACTAAAATCACTTTTCTTTTAAAGATTGTAATATTAATAAACATAAGCGAAAACCTACATTCTATAATGATCTAATTTAAAAATTGTGTTTGGTGGGTTATATTATTCATGAATTCTCTAAATAAATATAAAATTTCAAAATGGGGATAATTTATATAATAAAAATATTGATAGTCAATGAACTCTCCATGATGGTGAAATCTTAAGTAATCCACCCAGAAAGATGAATTGAACTCCCACTCCCCTCCATCGATAATTTTTCTAATCACATATTTATGATCTCCAGCTTCAAATAACATATTTAGGTAAAACACCTTTTCAATATAATAATAAGATCATTGATTTTCATCTATGAACCAACAGTTTATGTTTGGATTTGGAACAAATATTCAATCCAATGATCGAATGGTACTACACCACTCATTATCAACATCCCAATTAGACACAACATCCAATTACAATAAGTGAACCCTCATAAGATTTTATGCTTTAATTGAACTGACATTTTTAATTTTCGATGATTACAGTTTTTTTATTCTAATGAACCATTCATTTAGACTAAAATGATATAAAATTGACAATTTTAAAAAGTCTAGAGATTCATAAAATAAAGGTAACAAGGAGGTTTCTAAATAGATTTCAAAAGAGGGTTTGATTCATATTAGAATGTAGAGGAGTGATGATATGACTCTCATTTGAAATTTTAACCATTTATGGATTTTATTATATAATAACATGTAAGAAATAATATTACCCATGTAATAACTCATACCATATATATATATATATATTATATCAAAATAATGTAAGTAAACACTCGATAAAATAATAATATTTATTTATTTTTAAAAAATATTTAAATAGAATTAGAAAAACAGTTGGAAAATAATTAATCATACATAATTCATGATGAAATAATTTAATCCCTTAATTGTTAATATCTACAAAAATATGTTTGGGATATGGGATTATATGCCAATGAGTTATACAGGGATATAACTTTTTTGAAAATAATACCACATTAAGTGATGTCTTATATCAATATGTTTTTTCAATGAATGAAACCCATTTATTTTAGAAATGTTTACATCACCTATATTGTTACTATTTATTTGGACATGTTTTAATTCATATCCATTGTATAATAATGTATTTTTATCAAAAGAATATATACCCAAAACTACCGACATCTATGTACTTAGATTCAATAGTGGATTATGAAACAATGTTATTCCCTATAACATGAAAATAGAGGCATTCACAAAAGATGACATTTCCTAGATAAGATATGTTTATCTAACATACAAAAAACAAAATCATCATCTGAATAACTAAATAAATAAAATGAATTCACTTTAGGGTAAATATTCCAGAATTGGTTGCGTTATTGGGGTTTGTAAAAATATTCTTATCAACATTTAAATGAGATTATTTAGGCTTTTCATGAATACATGAACACACTAAACATAAAGTCAGGTCGACTGGAAGATATATATTAAAATTATAAGCATACCTGTGTAATAAATTTTATCTACCATCTTTATAGGTTTTCCAATATCCAAATTAAAACATGTACTCATGGGAATATCCATACCTTTGGTGATATCTAAACTAAAATATTTTAAAATATCTTGTGTGTATTTTTTTATGTAAATAAATCTTTATTCTCTTTGAAAAAATTTGAAATAAAAAAAAATTATTTTAACTCACCCATCAATTTTTTTCAAAATCATTTTTAATTAATTTGGAAAATTTAATACACAAGGTGTTTTTGGATGATAAAAAAAAATATCAACAAGAGATATTTGAAATAATAAAACATACCTTGAACATATTTTTATAAATAAAGTAGGATCAACTATATATTTTGTAAAAATATTTTAAATAAAAAAGTGATGATCATATAATAAAAATCTCTAGGTCATTTTTTTAACAACACAATGATATTGTTAGTTTAAAAACATTATTTGGAAAATGATTGTATTGATGTCCAGGTTGGTTTTCAAAAAATACATCCATAATAATATATCCATTTAGAAATTCTCTCATGATTTCCAATAGATATATTTTGATATTTAAATTTGTGGAATATGGAATTAATATTCTGATGGGCTCAAGTCTAGTAATTAGTGTAAATGTTTCTTTATGGTCTATTCCTCTTATTTACAATATCCTCATGAAACCAATCTGAAATAGTTTCTAATGACTATTTTAGACTCATCAACATTTTTATATACACTAACCAAGTGGAAATATTTAATTACTATTTTGGTCTATTTACTAATTCTGAGAATTTATTTCCTTGAAACTAGTTCAATTCTTCTATAATCTCTACTACCTAATGTTCATCATTGATTGCTTCGTTAATTTTTTAGGTTCAATCTATGGGAATAATTATTCATGTTAAACTTAGTTTCTTCGTTAGGCTTGGGTTTTAGTTCCTCTATCAATACCTCTAAATATTGTATCTAAAGGTTGGTGGTTATGAGTCCTAATGGATCTTGGAAATGAATAAGTTGGTTCATTCAAGTTTTATTCAAATCTTGGAAAAATATCGAGGATCTCTACCAGGATATTTATTATGTAAATCATTATAATGATTGAAATATTAGAAGTATTCATGATATTTAGATTAGAAATATGAATATAAATATTTTCTAAATAATGTTTTGGTTTATATAGATCTATATCATCAAAAGTGATATTAAAATATTATTCTATGAATTTAGATTTATTTTTGAAGTCCCAATAATATTTACTAGTAGTAAAATAATGAAGTAAAATTCTTTCATATCTTTATTCGAGAAATTGTTTCCAAAGTCTCTTTTGTGTTATGAATATAAACTCTATAAAAAACACCATGTTTATTTACACAGGTTTCTATTCCATTCAAAAACTAATATGGATCTTCTTTTTGAGAATGGACTTATAAGGACACTATTAATTACATAGAAATTTGTGTTAGTATATTCAAAATGTAAATAAATTGGAGTGTCATATTCACTAAGCATTGTTCTAAGGATTTCTAGTAGTGTCCCATTTCTCATTTCAACAACACTATTTCATTGAGATAATTGAGGTGCATAGAAATTGTGAGTATAGATATATTAGGAGTAGAGAGATTCAATCTTTTGATTATTAAACTCTCATCTATGATCAATTATCATGGCCATTACAGTAAGTCAACTAATGTTATCTACAGATATAGAATACTTAGATAAACATGAAGGAGTTTCAATTTTATGATCAATAAAACAACCAAGTATGTTTTGAATAACCATCAACTATAACATAATAATAATGTTTTCCTGATAAAATTTAAATTTTATATTCCCAAAATTAATCCATTTCAACCAATTATAGTGTTTTAGTGTTATAAACCTCTTGATTTGTTGTGAAGTATATTTTGTGTTTCATTCCATTTGGATAGGGATTACACACATTGTCTGTAAGAAATTATATCTTTGTTATATTATTTCATAAACAATTATTTGATATCTAACTAATTGAGTAAATATAATAATGGCCCAGTCCCAAATTTCATTACCAATATTATATATGAGAATAACTCAAACAAGAAATATTTTGAGAAAATAAACAATCAATATTGACAATATAAACATTATCATTTCTAAAAGAATTATATACCAAAGAAATTTGGTAATAAATTTTTTTCAATCATTGTTTTAAGATTTAACAATAAATCATCATCACATAATTTTGAAAACATAAATATATTTTATTTTAAATCATCAATAATGAAAACTTTAGAAATAAGGATAGATTCAGAGTTACCAATTTTTCTAATTCCAATGATTTTTTCTATAATATTTTTTTGTATTAGTTTTTAAGATTTCAATAGTACATTTTTGATTAAAAAATATCCAATTATAGTCTATGGATTGAATTTTATATAGGAATTTGGTAAAAAAAATTATACATAAAAAGTATTTTCTTGGATAAAAAAGGGTTTTATGTTAGGTTTTTAGGGTTTAATTTTAAATTAAATTATCATATTTCTATGAATTGAATATTTAAAATTGGATTACATATTTTTAATTATGAGGTTTAAATTTTGTTGGAAAAAATACATCAAGGTAACATTGCATCATTTTTGGGTTGATTGTGTTTATTGACAGAGCAAGTTTCCATTGTGAATTGTCATGTTCCAGAGATGTTTTTGAAAACACAAGTTGACAAAGAACCATAACAAAGGAATGGATGATCTGGAGGTGGTACAAAAAGAGCAGTACAAGGTGGTGCCATTTTCCAGCGTATGCCAAAGTTTTGGGGTAAAAAATATGGAGTTTCGTGAGTATCGCAAAAAGTGGATATCATTGAAGATCTCATCAAAATATGGAAAAGGCTTGAATTTATCAATTATGGGCTTCATTGTTCGGATTTCGCGAAGACCAGAAGAATGTTGATGGTGATTCTTCGCGATTATGATGAGTTTCGCGAACGGAAGAGTTGAAGAGCATTTCGCTGGTGAAGGGCATTACGAGTGGAGCTTTGTGGAAAAGGCGCGAAGGAATTGACGTGATTCTCCGCGATTATGATGAGATCCGTGATCAGAAAATTTCAATGGTGCTTCATGATTTTGAGAGAATTTTGGTGGGAACTTCAGAGCTTTTCAATTTGGGATGACATGGCGTTGACTTCACGTGGAAGGTTTGAGGGTTGGTGGAATCCCCTATAAATAGACCTCAACCCCCTCGAGCGAAGTAGAAGAGAAAGGGAGAGTTTTTGAAGAAAATCATTTCCACTCGGCTCGTGAAGGCTGTTCGCGAAGGAAGTGTACTTCGCGAAAGAAGAGCTTCATGGAGGCTAATTTAGCTCCATGAAAGTTGTGATCTCTACTTTGGCTCCATGAGCATCATGAGGGAAGTCAATCTGTGATGACTTGAGATTCGATAGAGTGCTTCACAAGAGTGCTTCGCAAAAAGTCAAGAGATTCGCGAAGGCTTGTTTGAGCTTCGTGAAATTGGGAGCCTCGCAAAGCAGGGTGCTTTACAATGGTTTTTCCAAAGGAATTTCCTAGTGTTTAGGGGAAAATGGAAATTCATCAGTGGATGAAATTTGGACTTCAATAGTGCATCTACATACAGTTGAGTATGCATGTATTCATGTAAATGAAGAGATCTACAAGTCTATAAACTGTGAGTGGATCTTTCGAAGAAGCAGTGAGCTCACTTCAGTTGAGAGAGCAGTGAGTTCTCAAATTGTGAGTGTTTGTAAACCAGAAGGGACAGTGAGCCCGCTCCGAACATGTAAATAAGAGTACACTTATATTAGAATTGGTACATCTGCACACTATCGGTGTATGCTCCTTGAACGTATCCCGATGAGGGAGAACCAAGTAAATATATTTGTGCCCTGTGCATACTTTATGTTTTATTCATACTCTACATCTGCAAGGAGAGAGAAGTGGGTTTTTTCTAACAGCAAAACAAGATAAAAAAAGGGCAGTTGTTTTAATATTTCATACCTTGATTCACCCCCCTCTCAGTGTATCTTGCCAAGTGGTCCTAACAAATTTTGTAAATAGGTTCCTTTTATTTTTTGTCATTATGAGTAGTAACTGATACATTTCTATCACCATGATAAGTGTAAATGTATTTTTTATGGTTTAAATAATATTAAAAAGACTAAAATATGATCTTAACGCATTAATATATTTAATCTTATGAATCTATTTCATCCATATTCATCCAAAATTTTATGATATGACATTTTTCATGTATCCTTTATTTTTAAAATTGTAATATTTAAGTAAAGGATAATGTCAAAAATGCCGGACAATTTTTTTTAATATCTATAATATTTTGTGACAGAAACAACTTATTTTCGATTATAAATGGTTTTATTAAGGATGAATGTATTTTAATTTCACGGTAATTCATACTTAATTTTTCTTGATGAAATAATTTCCTTAAATTCTAATTAAACACTTACACAATAATTATTAAATTAATATAAAAACTAATTAAATGAGTTTTAAAATTTTATAAGTAATATAATTTCAATGAATTATTATGTTCCATAAAATTATATAATTATGACATATTAGAGATATGTGAAAGGATTATATTTTAATTCCTTTTTTCTGTGTTGTTCTCAAATATATATTTAATGAATAGTTCAAAAAATGACTCTAATGATATTCTATAATAAATAATATTTTATTAAATGAATTGAAATTCATAATAATATTTCATTCATAAAATTTAATTTAATAATTTTGAAAATATAATATATGGTGTATTTATGGGTAATGTTTTCCTTAATTTTAATTTTATTGAAACCTAAAGTGCAATATTCTTTATTATCACAGTTATGGTCAAAAGGATTAATGCGGGGTGAAATAAATTATAAGTGTTGAAATAATACATATTACATTAAAAAATTTATTAGATGAGTGGATTAAAATCAATAATAACCCTATCCAAAAATTATATTCATTTTGATATATTTGGTGAGGAAAATTAATTTATATTAATTTAATTCTTTATGTAATTCTAAAAGTGTGCCTCCACTAACATATAAATTGACACATCCTCTACTATACTACTCACACCATTTGAGAAATATATTTTATAAAATATATTATAAATTCACTACTAAACATATCTACCAAGTTCATAGATGTTATGGTCTCACTAAAAGACTAAACCTAGAAGTCTTAATCTGTAAGATAAAGAGTTTATCTGATAAGATGGTATAATTCCAAACTGACATGTTCCATGTTTATTTCTACTCTTAACTTATTAAAATACTATTAATTCATGATAATATTAGAAAATAATTATAAATTAAGTACCTAAACATCATTATGTGAATGTAAAAACTTATATATATATATATATATATATCTTCTCTTCCTTCAAAGGGGTAATGAATCTAATGTTCATTTGTACAAAAAACTACTACCACATAAACCAATGTATATCATTTTTCTTAATTGCCTCCTTTAGATGGATATAATGATGGAATTAATGTTTATATATGATATTAAGGAAATATTAATCATTATTTAGGGATAATATATCTTCATTTTTTTTCTTACCTTACCATCAATGGAAAATTGATTACGTCCTTAATCTATACGAGTGGACAAACATCTCCACAGAGTGATGTGATTCTTTTTTCATGACCACATAACATGGATAATATATATATTAGTTTACTTAAAGAGATAATATTATGTTTATATTATAATCATAAGTCATGAAATATAAAAAAATACATACTTTATTTCCAAAATTATAATTTAATAAGGGAAATGTTACACATGTGCATGTATGACCTACCATCCTCATTATTGTAACATAGTTTATTTTTTATAACCATTTTAATGATCTATTTTAAATATATAATTCATATATAAATAAGATAATTATTTCATGATTATTATTTTGGAGATGGTAGAATAATGACGTTTTGACCACAGTCAACATATCAATGTCATTATGTACATAAGAGATGAATATCATAAAAGTGACCACTAAGAACTTAATTGACTAAGTAATTGATTATAAAATTTTAAATATTTAAAATAAACATGAAATATTATTATTAATAAATTAAATAATTAACATATTTTTTATTTTTTAAGATAAGTATTATAAGTCATGAGTTATTATCAAGGGAAACATCAAATTAAAATATCATTTAAAATGTTTTCAATATATATTTTTAAAATATTTTTACTCAACTTTCATATTTTTTAAAATGATTTCTGAAAATTATAATTTTTGATTAAATTGTTTCAAAAGTTTTTTTACCATATTTTAATTTATTTACTATGGTTTAAAATGGAATATTTTTAACATTTTTTGTATTTTTCACTTTTTAATATTTTCACAAAATTATAAAAGAATGTATTTATTTAACATATATTGCATGAATGGAATTTAGCACCATCATGAAATTTTATTAATTTATAGATTCCTATAAAAATTTACCTCGTTCTTTTCAAATGAAATCATTTCAATAATATTTTAGTAATTCTTCATTTTATTGATTTTTCAATAGAATTGGGTGTTTCCACTATTTTATGTCAAAATAGAAAGTGATTTTCTTATGGGTTCAATTTTTTTTTCAAGGGTTCTATGCTTGAAAGAAGGAAGCGTAAAATGTTTTATTCATGATACGATACATGATAATTATATATGATGGAATGTTGATCGGAACAAATCATATATGGTGGGTGTGCCCCATTATACCTCTCATGTGAGTTGGGTAAAAATTATATTGGAAATCAACTTCACAAGTTATTCCACTTGTAATAGTGGTTGTATGAGTGATATGGAAATGGTGTTCTATGTTACGAACATAATTTATATATAGGTTATATGGGTTTTTATGGAAATATTATGATTTCACAAGGTAAGTTAATTAGATTATTTTTAAATAAAAGTATATGATACTTCTTAATAGTGAAATGTATAAATATTTGAAAAAAACCTTTTTGAGTTTTTCATGATTGAAAAGAAACACTTATGAGTTTTATTTTTTCCTTTTTATTTCTTTATAAAAGAATTTATGATACTATTTAGACATTGAACATTATTTCTTGAGTAAGAAATTTTTTATTTTGAGAAAAACATATATTTTAAAAAAGGAAATAAATTATAAGTATTCAATGTGTAATGGATTATTTCATTATTTAATATATATGAATCTCCCGTAAAAGTCATTGAATTTGCACGAGTTATGGTCAGATTATCATTTTTCACATACTACACTTACTAAAAGGGTGTCGTAAAGTGGAACTGAAGGTTTGATAACATGAGGACTATGGGAAGGTCATCAACTATTTGAAAAAAATCATTTTTAATAATTCATCACTTTCACTTTTTCAGTTTTAGTTTTTATTATATATACATAGCTTTGTTTTAAATCAAATAATTATAGAAGGGTTCGGGGTTAATTTTAGGGTATAGGAAAATGGATAATCCTAAATCTAAATTGGGATAGACCTATGGCCTAGGCTATGAAGCAGTGAAAATAAGACCAATTGAACTTGGTCTACCCAATTTGATCAAACTATGATTGAAAATACTCTTTGTTTTAGAGTAATTTACAATTTAAGTGAATGAGGCTTGGATTTTACATGGAAAGAATTAAAGCCTATTGATCCTATCATGATCTTCTCCAACTAGGTTATAATCAATCAATTTTAACATCTGATGTTCATGTATTATGGAAAATAATGAGATTTTTAATTCTTTTAAACCTGGTTACAATCTATTAGGTTACATAGTTAACATATTTTGATATTCATTAGGTTCAAACCACTTGTACTCTAAAACCCTAACCCCAAAATTATTATCAACACATGGAAGTGATGATCAAAATAAAGGAAATATTAAGCATGCTTTTATAATAATAAAAAAATTGAAAAAGAGAAAATCTATGATTAAATAAGAAAGAATTAATTTCTAAAACTTTATAGGAATGGAGATTTAAGCAGAAATTTACATTAAATAATGAAAAAATAAAGAACGAGCAACAAAAGAATTTGGAGGGAGTAATGAGCCAATTTGTTCCTGAACAATATGTTGATAGAAAATTGAGGGGTATGGTTATAAATCATTGATATCCCTTGAGAGGGATTAAAGACAAGGGGGTTCAAGGAATTGAATATTATAATAAATGATTTATCCCAACATATAGTCTCAATATATTTTCTTAAAAATCACATAACCTATTCAAAAAACAATGAAACAGTTCCATATAATAATGTTAGTGAGTCCAAAAGTCTATATTCAATTTTTTTAAAAAATTATTTTAAATAAATTAAACGGAATATGTATAATGTGAAAAGATGTTGTAATTAAATCTATTCTTAAAAAATGGTGTGAAATTTATTTAAGTCCTTCATTAGGACTTATTCAAAATAATGTTCAGAACTCTTAGTGTAATAAATTACCTAAAAAAGTCATATCCTAGGAATCATAGTCAATTAATCACTGTCAATTATCAATTTAATTTATTAGTATTTTTAATATTTTCTATTTTAAATAAAAAAATTGAAATTGTTAGGGGTTAATTTTGTGTTGTGAGAAAACATGAAGCGAACATAAGAAATAAAAAAATATAATTTTATAAGTAAAGGGGGATGATCTAATGGTGGATAAATACTACTTCATTATACTCTTTTTTTATTTAAATAAATTTCAATAATAAATTCAATATTATTTATTCATTAATCCATTTCTAGAAATGTTTTGTGACTATGAACATATATAAGATCTGCCATGAATATCAAGCTTTGAATCCTATACAGTGAAATAATAATGAATAATATAGTCAAGAGTATAACACCTTCCTTGAATCTACTCCATTTTAATTCATTAACCATCCACCAACACAAATCTGTAATGAAAATGGGATAGTAGAGATAATATTGAAAGTATTTGTGGTGGATTTAATATATTAGATCAAATCCTATAAGGATTCTTTGTGATAATCAACTACCAAAATCCTTAAAAACTCAATATAATCAATGAATATGAAAAAATATGTTAAGAAATAAAGAAGGGGTCTCTGGATATACACAAATTCTCTAAGGATCAAATTACATAATTAATAGTCCTCTGTTAAGGTATTGTGGAGGCATATAGGGAAAAAAAATATAAAGTAAATAGAGTAAAAGTAGAATAAAGATACATAAAATGAAAGATAAAATATATTTATACATGAAAATAGATAATTATAGTAAATAAAAATAAAAAATATATACTACTCCAAAGCATTGACCAAGGTGGATATGCTGTGAACACCCAACAATTAAGGGGTTGATGATTTTAAATATGTATTGGAAAGGAATTCATGAATATATTGTTTTTTGTGTGCATTTTATCTATGGGTTTTGACTAATGTTGAGATCCCTCAATTTATAATAACTCTTAATTCTCCACTTTAATATGACTATTTCTCCCTAGAATCCCATGATCCCTTATAATAATTTTTTAGGAAAGTAATCCATATGGAAAACTGATCAACCCTTACATGATTTATATAGGTATATTGAATATATGGAATTATCATCATGCATTATTATCATATGTAAAATAGATATAACAAATAATATTGGGTGGGTTCAGGAGTTTCGGTTAGTGCACCATAGGCTCAAAATTATGTTGGCACTAGATAGTAAATTCCTACATTCATGACCCAACATTGTATGAATAATGGATTCTATATAGGATGATTAGGATATATTGGGAGGTAACAAATAAATTTCCTGGGATAAGGGGATACACTTGGAGATGAAAGATCTTATAGTGGTGTTCTAGAAGTGTTCTGATAGGATTAAATAACACAAAACACCTTATACTTCATTTATTTTAAGTATGTGTTGGATTCATTAGATTACGTTGTGTAAAAAATATTTTGAATTAAAATATGATATTACACGGGATCATAAATGATTTTTTCATCAATATATGATACAACATTGATTAGGTTTCTTAACATGCATTAATAAAAGTTGAAATTACATTTGGTAATGGAATAAAACCTGTGGAATCATATGATTACATCAATGAGTTGGTTGATTGGGGGGGGGTAAGATTTCATTAAAAAATAAAATAACATTATAAATTTATAATAGATTTCATTGAATATTAAATTAATTCTCATGATCTAATTCATTATTCACTGTCTCATGGATGTATAATGAACTTCATATTATTCTGTTTAACATCCTTTTTAATTTATAATATCATCCTGTGTTTCATTAAAAACTCACAAAAAAAACTGAAACAAATATATTAATGTAAAACCATGTAAACAAATCACAAAACATTAGTTTAATCATTAAAATCATGTTTATTGGTCATTTTCACATTAATCGATAAAGACACACTATAAAAATAAAAAATAATTATTTCATATATGTAATATAATATGTTGTTTTCTATAATTACTACATTACTAAAACTATTTAAAATTATGCATTAATATTAAAATAAATCATATTTAGAGTCAGAGTTCAGAACTTAGGCTTTCCTTTTCTACATTCCTAAATCATAAATCACTACAAAAAATGTTTTGATATTTTACTGGGAATTATAATATGAATGTGTTCAATAAAAGTTGTTATAATCACCCTAATATGTTGACTATCATTGAGTTGGACATGTGATATCTGATCTCTAAAACCATGATGATTTTATAAAAATAAAAGTCTAAATGTTATTGTGATATGGGAATGTAATTAGTTCTTGAATATTCTACATAATATTTTACATCAAAGAAAGGATATTCCAAGGGCGGTATGGGTTTTAAATATAGAGAAACTGGACATCAGAGTGGGAATTGTATAAAATACAATATGGAATGCAAGAAACTTATTAGAAACTCCAATACTTTTATATTGTTATGTAACTTCATTATTATATATTGAAGTGTATAAGATAACTACATTATGTTTTACAAGTTTGGTAAATATATTAATTTCAAAATTAATGTGGAATTATAGAATTGAGCTTTGAGTACACATTCGATTGATTCATCAAGTGACTGACACATCAAAGATATGCATGTGGATTGTTATTTTCAGCTTTAAATGAACATAAATTAAGATTTTACAACATCATATTTTTTTAATGGATAATAACAAATGATTTGTGTGGTATACACAATTATGTATAATAAAATTCTATGTTATGGCATAAAACTCTAGATATAGATAAAAGTAATTTAATGAAGAAAGATGAGATTGTCCCAAACATACTTTTAAATATGAGGTAATGATATACGACCACCCATTAGTTGGGTATTTTAATGTACGATGAATAATTTTCAGAATATTAAACCAATCATATAGAATACCATATACGATATAGTGGTAAATATTTTTTTAGTTAGATAATACTATTATGTAAAGTAAGTGTCATTTCCAAAATACAATGGAATTTGTGAATCTTATCATTATATTATAGATAGAATATTACTTCTAAGAGGATACTCAGAGTATTTTGGGATATAACGAAGTTCAAAGATTAAAAAATAAAAGAGTAAA
Source organism: Viscum album (assembly GCA_963277665.1). NCBI lineage: Eukaryota > Viridiplantae > Streptophyta > Magnoliopsida > Santalales > Viscaceae > Viscum > Viscum album. Next base: position 1,540,417,091 of record OY728153.1, on the reverse strand, counting down.
TTGGGGATGTTCAATGTGAATGTCACTTTTTATGCATAATTTGTAAAGAATGTATTGGTAATGAAATAATGTATAGAGTTCAATTTAGATACAAAATTGACCAGAAGGAAAAAAATAATGGAGAAATTCTAAGATCGATGATAATGATGATCATTAAAAAAGTTCTATATAGACAATATATGTTATTCACATTTCATCATTTAATGTTGTTAAGTAAAATAAGTTTGAACACTATTTTAATGGATTGTAAAATTTGAAATATGATTCCAATGTTTCACCATTAATCAAATATACATTATTCATATATTTCACTAAGTAAATGAGTAAAGTGAGAGGGTATTTTATATTTGTACATAGAAATGGGTTAGGAACTATATAGTGATGTAATGAGTTTTATAAAACCATATTAGTGAAGTAAACATAAGTCGTATTTGTTGTTCTATCATATGTGATATCATTAAATTGTGAATTATGTTTTTGATAATAAATTTCTAATATTTTAATAATATGAAATGTATATTTCTATAAACAAAATTCAGTCCACACTTAATTATTCATTAATGTTGGATGTGTATACTCATAATATGAAATGATAAATATCCTCTTATAGTGAGACTTTGATCTATCCCTAATTAAGGGGATTCTTAGTGATAATAGGCTATGAATAAATTTTATCATTATCATGAGTATTAGTTCATATAGAGATATAAATAATTATCATGATATAGAAAGGAGTTGTATGAGCTAGATAACCCACCAAATACACCATATAGTGGGATATATATATGGTATACTATGGTTTCATTTTTAATATCTTATCCCCATAACTAAGGATGGTATGACAACTTACATGATGAAATTTATAATTTGATACCATTTTGGTATAATCCTTGAGGCTTAGCTATATAATGGGTGGTAGGGCATGCCAATAATCATGTAGTTGGTTATGGATTAATCAAATTGGGGGTTTCCCTCTCTTATGGAATGTATGATATATACACCCCCAATTGATATAAACCTATTAATTTAATGACCATACCACGATATGGTGCTAGTGTACTTATCAATTTTTATGAGTGGCATGTAATGTTCCCATAGACATAGTTGAGTGGTGTATAATTTTTTTTGAATCCATTCTCTAATAATTAAGAATTCGTGATTAAGGTTGATAGGATTGAAATACATGATTTCCCATGGTCACATTATTCCTTGGATAGTAGGTTTATATGATAATGAATTCTTGTATAAAATACAATTGGAGGACACAAGTACATAGATACACATGTTCAATGTTGATCATGCCATATAACTTTGTAGCCTGAGTAACATTGATTCTTTACAAGAAGCTACAAAATTATGAAATTTAAGAATTAAATAACTCATAATTGTTTCCAATGAAGAAAAGGCCAATGGGGTTACACTTTCTCGATTACTAAATGAGGATTGAGTTTTATAAAACATAGATATCTTCAAAAAAAAAGAGTATTTATAATGTCCTAATAATGGGGTTTTAATATATATTAATACAATATTTCATAAGATATGTTACAACGTAAAGTTAGTGACAACATTCCAAAATGATTTTTTTAAAATACACAAAAGGATATTTTGAATATGATTTCAAAATTTATTATATTTGATATAATTTATGTTGAAAAAGAAAAATTCTACGAGGCTTCACTAAAAGTAGTATAGTGATTGAAATATAACTTAAATCAGTTATACACATGATTCATTTATAACTCTATCATTATGCAAAATATAAATATGTCATATAGTATTATACTTATAAAAAAGGAATATTTTTTCTTATGATACATATAAAACATATAATAACTACATTAAGTAATTGTATTGTATGACATTTCCATATGGTAATGAAATGTTATGTGTTATGTTTTATTGTAAAATTCATCTAACCCCTATATAATTGATAATGGATTTTTTAAAAGGTATTTCATTCCTATTGGTACAATGTTTTATTTTGGGTCTCACATGAGTCTTTATCATTCCAAATATGTTTTTCCTTTCGATCAACTTCGGTGGATAAGATGGAACATTTTATTAGAATAGATGATGTGATGTAGGATCGTCCTACAATGAGGAATGTTTATTCATCTAGGGATCTCATATATATTTAATTATTTTCCAAGATATTATTCCCAATAACCAAACAATTTACCCGTTACGGAACTCAATTGGATGAAAAAATGTGTTTAAGGTGACACAAGATATGGTAATCATACTATATAACCTCATTATTTAAACAATTCATAATTTTTAATTTGACATAAAAGATAGAATTTTCAAAAATTTCCAACTAATTTATGGGTTATAGTTTTTAATAACTATAAAAAAATATTTTATATTAAACCCTTACAATAAATAGTGGACACTTCTACTCAATGGAAATTGTTTTTTCAAGAAAACATTATTCCTAAATTTAAAGTATCATTAAATTCAAAACAAGTTTTCTTATTTTTATGATGAATCACTATAGTAAAGAGGAATGCATTTATATATTCCATACTCATCCTTAATACCAATAATAATTTTGGATAACATGTATTAGTTATAGAGGAAAACACAATTAGGGGTGATTTGAGTTTCCAATAAATAGTCCTAGTTAAAAAAATTAAAATATAAGCCCAAAAATTTATGAATTAATCTTAGAAAAAATAAAATGTAGAATTATATATTTCAATATTTTTAATGAGGTTCTCAAAATCTCATTCACAACATAGCTAAAACTAAAAATAAAAATATTTCACTTTGGAAACCAATTTAATTATATCAGGAAGGGAAAATAAAACAAAAATTATTGTTAACTATCAATGTAATTTTATGTTATGTAGTTTAGAAAAATAAAAATTATTTTATTAAAAAAGAAAGTAAAAAATTAAACGAGACAGAATGTAAAATGAGAAATTATATTTTTGGTCTCAAGCTGAGACCTAGTACTCTATAGTTTATTATGTAAATAAACAGATAAACAACCAATATTAGGTTTTTACAAACAATATCTCACAAGGAATTCCAAGCTACAATGTTTCTCTTCTATAGTTTTTCATAGTAGAAAAATAGATAAAAACCTCATTTAGGAATTCTATTATACAAAACCGCTTTAATAGTACAATTTAGTTGAGTTATTAAGAAATTAAGTAGAGAGTGTCTTACACACTCTGGTATAGTACATGAGAATGTTCAAAATGATAAATAATATAAATAAGACAAAACTCTAAAGAAATAAAAACATAGTAAGTTAATGGTAAGTTTTTGGGGTTGAAGAGTATGCAGTTATTTTATCATGAAGGAAAATATGTTATTCTTGATATATTCATTAAATTTGTAATTGATGTGAAATGATGCTTAGATTTTTTATGAGTCATTTTCATTTAGATAATAGATCATATATTTCTAAAATTTTTAGGATAAATTTTGATATCTCTATCATGAGAACATACATATTCTATTTTATGTTTCTATGTATTTGATCATCTTTTAAAAAATATGATTTCTTGAAAAATATCCATTGAGAAATCATATCTGAATATCCTCATACATCACCAAGAAATATAGTTTTAATTAATGCTTCGGTTTGACATTAAATTATGTACAAATGATTTTTTAGATTAATAATATTTATATAATAATATAATACCTACTAAATTTATGGTAAATTTAATGTTCCACTCTAGTATTCATGTAATTATTGATGGTATCTTCAATACATAATAGGAATTATGATCAAAATCTTTAATAGTCCCTATGGTCAATCAATTTGTACTTATGGTTGATCACATTACATTTACAGTCGATCGGTTTGTGATTATAGTTGATCTAGTAATTTATAAAATTATGACCACTTACCATAGTACCCACATTTTGTTTTATGGTGTATCTTTTAATTTTTTTATACCACCCATTTTTATGCATTTTCTATGATTTATCTTTTCAGTCAATATATTTCTCATGTGGTTAATACATTAATCTGTGTAGTTGATATGTTTTTCTTTACGGTCGATACATGATTTTTTGAAAATATTTTTTCTACTAGTTTCTTGAGACAATGTGATATATCTTGGTTTATCTTGTGTTCTCTTGGGTCCTTTGACATATATTCACCATGGTTTATTTTATTGGTGATATTGTTGACTCAGGTTTTAGTTAAATTTTTATTATTTTCTAAAATAATATTTAACTTTTATAAAACCTCAAATCGATTAGAAATAATATATAATTGATTTTTGATTTTTAAAATAATAAATTCCTGGACTAATACACTAATATTTCCCTTTTTTACTATCATAATTCAAGGCATAAATATGCATAATTTTTTTAGTCTTAATAATTAAGAAATAGAATATTCCTTATTTTACTAAATAACTCTTAATGGATTATTTATGCCATAAATTTTACTCACCCTTTGGTATTATCAAAATTAACTTATAAAGGGTTTTATTGTAAATATGTAATCAATATAAAACAAATAATACACAATAAAAATAATAAAAAATGAAATATTAGGAAATAGATATTCCCTTAATTTTTCATAAAGTTTATAAGTGGCGCTATAAAAATATAATTAGAATCAAAATCAGCATTATCTAGAAGGGTAGAATAGTCTATTCCTTTTCCATTAACAAGAGTTGGAGAAGGATGAGGCCGAGGAGTGGAATGTGGACTAGGAATGGATATACAATTTAAAACTAGAAAGATGTGGAATAGTGATTGAGGAATAGTGAGACTAAAACATTCTATTAGAAGTGTAGGTGAGGTAGAGGTTGGAATTGAAACTATTTATAAGGATTGGGAAGGATATGTGGAGAAGGTTTGAAGCATTGGTTAGATGGTTGAGAATCGATGGTAACCACTACGAGACAAATTCTATCCATTTTATTCATCATATATTTCAAATCTACTTATATGGTTATAATGTGTTCTTTAAAACTATCCATTTCCATTATACAAGATAAAATATTTTAGTGTATGTGATCTATTTTTAGAATTACCTTCTCTAGGATATGTGTATCAAAACTATAAATAATTTATGCAACAACCTCATATTTTTTAGGAGTATGTTCCCAAATAACAAAGACAAAATATTCATTCAAGACATCAAATATCTCATTCTTGAATTGAATGAAATAAGAAGTAGGGATTATGGATGGAGTTATAGAGTGATGTTTGACTTCATAAGTTTGAGTAGCAAAAGCTTCAGTAGGGTTAGTGGAAGCATGGACACTTTGGGAGGTGGAATAATAAATAGAGTAATTAGGATTATAAAATGAGCACTCAAATCACGAGTTTATCTAAATGGTTACTCCTCATAAGAGAAGATACTTCAAGGTCTACTAATCTCTCAAAGATAAGCAGCATATTCCTCTTCTGAATTACACCGAGAAACCAATTCTGTTTGGGGAGAATAATTATTAATAAGTCCATAATTAAATTTTTTTAAGGTAATCATCTAGGAAAAGAGGAGTAGATAATTTTATAACAATACCTTAGTATAATTTGGATATATTAGACTCTATGGAACATGAGTATAAGGAATCAAGGAAACAATGGGATCTTATTACATAGAAAAAGATTAGGAGAACCTACTTCTAATTTTTTTGAATCATCACCACCACCATCATCATCCTTCTTTCCATTCTCACCACCCTTATCTTTTTTTATTCTATTTATTATCTTATTTTTTTATTCTTTTCATCAAAATCCATGGGGTAGATACATATATATTAAATAATGGATTGTCTACAGACGATTATTCATTATTAATTGAGGAATCAATGATCTGAGATCCCCTTATTTAAAATATAGGTGGAATATCCTCTTTCAGATCCTAATCCAGATCACTTTTCAAATCAGTTATATCATGTAAAAACATGATAGAACTTAGAACTACCTCCCCCTATAGATGTATCTCCTCTTACTGATTCAACCAAATAAGGAACATTCATCTCTTATTATACATATATATAAAATAAATCTTCTCTCATATATTCTCCCACATTTATATCCTCATGATCTTTTGTTCCACCTAGAATCTGATCAAACTATTTTCATGCTTCCTCAGATAAATCTTGTAAGCCCCAGTTCCGCGTGCTACCCAAAGGGCCCCCGAACTCAGTTGTTCACATGGCCTCAAGTGAATTTCCCTGAACACCAGAGGTTGCTGACTAGAATTGAGGGCCTTAGGTGTGATTGTGGGGAAACTATTCCCTTATTGGAAGAGTATGCACAGTGGAATAACAAATAATAAACTGTTGAGTAATCAATAATAACATACAACATGTAAATAGTGGAAAACTAAAAGTAAATAAACAAATGGAGAAAATATATAAATGAAGCATTCCACGTATGTATAGTAATGTATCCAAACATGTCACAATGATGGAAATATAGTACTAAACTAATGTATAAAAGAAAAAAAATAATCTCTAGTAGAATCTCAAGTCTAATCTTGGTCTTATGCTCTCTGGATCAGCGAAAATCAAGTACCTGGTGATGAAGGGTACTTGACCATATCTATAAATACAACCATATAATCTGTTTAGGTCCAAAATCATGACCAAAATAGTGTGCAAGACGAATCCTAGTAAGAAACCACCATAATATATGTGCCTAATTGTTAGTGAGTATATATATCATTCAATAATGGATTGTGGAAAAGGAACTAGGTGTACAAAAAAGTAACCAATCCTAAAATTTCCATTTACATTCATTATCACATAATGTTCATCGTTTAATCAAGTAAGTATCCCAAACCGGTATATCAGAAGACTACCTAACAGGACCAAATCCAATATTTTGCTTCGACTTGGTAGACCTGTCAAAAAAAAAATTCAATATTTACATTAACCCTCAGGGTAACTCACACTGTAAAACCCCTCTGGAATGAAATGCAATAAAAAGGCCAAGACAATTTGAGGAATCAATCATCGTAAATCCTCCCTATGGTCTCTCCAAAATAACTATAGACACTCTGGGGAAGCACTCAACCTCAATTCCCCATGTGGTATCCTAACATAAACTATAGACTCTCTAAGGGAGAACTCACAGTCAATCCCTATTATGGTCTTGTAGTGTGAAACATAACAGACACTATGAGGAAGCACTCGACGTTAATTCCCCACGTGGTCTAACTACATCAGGTTCTCATATCCCTTGTGTATTTTAAACATGCATATTCAATATCAAGAATCCCATTGTAATATCAATTACTACATTGGAAAAAAATTCGAGTGCATATCACAAGCATTTAAAAAGATGAAAAAGGCAAGAAGTTGTATCCTATCAAGAAAGGCAAGGAAATAAGGTCTGCGTCTTTGGAAACCGGGACCAAATGGACCTAAACATTCAAACACTTAAACACACCAATGAAGGGTTCCCTAAAAATGAAACTTCACATAATATCACACCTACAATCCCTTAATCCAATAATCAATATAAGGCAGATAAAACAGGGTTCAATTTCCTTAACCCGAAATACCTGAAACATGGGTAATCGGTACTTTGGCATATGAAACTCAAAAACAACCAATGAAATGAAAAAACCACATAAGTCAATGATGTATGATGAATACCCCTGAACATTGGCCCTTGAATCCTCCTCAAATGACGTATATCTATAAAAAGGTCAAAAATGTTTTACCTTGAATATTTCTATAGAGAGAAGAAATCAGAAGGATAGGATCTAGAAGAAGGAAGGAATCACCAGTGGTATTCTAATGCACCCACCATAGTTTAAATCATAACTTGGATGAATAAATGGTGTATTGGAGAAGAATCGATGATTCTGGATGCTCCTTCTCACAATATGTCTAGAAGAAGACATTTCTCAAGATTAGATGAAACTATGGTTCGATTAGTCAATTAAAACAAAAATTACACTGCTTTTAATAATAATGAACATGCCATGTATTTGTCTCAACTGGCCCCCCAACATTAGTAGTTTTCCATATCACCCCACACAACAGTGACTCGACCGTTACACGACTTGTACATAGCTACCCGTGACAACATGGTTCACGGCGTGTACTCTTAAGAACACAACGTGTACTTATAATGTTTCCGAATACTCCATTTTTTTTCTCAAAAACACCTGAAAACAAGATCCATACCTAAAATGAAGATCTTAGTTCTTACATATATCCTCCCATAAAGAAATTCATCACCAAATTTCCCTAACAAGGTAGAGAAGAAGAATCCTCGAATAGCTCTAGCCACTGTGATCGCATATCAGTCTCCCTCTCCCATGTCTCATTGTGCACTCAGCCGTGCTACCACAACACCCATATAGAGGAATAGACAGACCAAAGAGAACCTTCATGCTTCAATCAATAATCCATATTTTATGTTCCTCGAACGATGCGTCCACCTCCAACTCAACCTCCTCAGGTTGAAAACATGAGACAGGTCTGAGAAGTAACATCATAACTAAGAAACATGAAAGACATCAGGCATAACCCAGTACCTCTAAGGTAACTGACTGACTGACTGAATAGTAGCATTTTTATTGATTTTTCGAAAGCAAGACACAAAACAATGAGTCAAGGGGGTCTAAAGTAGTGAAGGCCCAACACATCATTAACAATAAAATTGATTCCCTCGGTGGGAAAGGAGACCATGTGAAGGAAGTAGGATATACTTTGGGTCATCAGAGCTATGGAGGCCAAAAAATCAGCAGCCATGTTGCCTTCCCACCAAGTATGAGTGATTTTTGTGTTGACTCCCATGAGTTGTTTACATTTCCTTATCATGTAAGAATTGTTCCAAGGGAACTTATTCGTGCATGAAAATTCATTATAGAGGATCATTGAGTCCGTCTCTACTGTCTTGAGGTTGATGTACCTTTTTTGTATAACTCCAGCCCAGTGACCATGGTCATGGCTTCCGCCTCCACCACATCACCCCTCCCATACCGAGCTGAAAAAGCAGCAACAACCGACCCCTCTCTGTCCCTTATTATGCCTCCCCCACACATCTTCCCATTGAGAAGAGAATCATCCGAATTTAGTTTGAAACCCCAGATGGGCCGGCGCCAATGGGCCCAATGCCCCTGCCCCTGCCTGTTGTCCTAGGTAGATATAGCATGATTCAGAAGAGAAGGCTATATTGATGGAGCAGCCTGGAAATCGGTGCACAAATTGGCCAAGTCCAGAAGTGTATTCCTCATTTTGAAGGTGATGCTAGTATGATAAATTGTTGTTTTGTTGTGGCGAGCATCGTTCTGAGGCTTCCAGATGGTCCAGCAGCCCGCCATGAGGATAACAACATGACCTTTCCTCTTGGGACCCCACTCGCCCGCCCCCTAGAACCACAAACTGAAGAATTCATCCAACGTTCCACCTTGATTATTCCATCCAGTGAGGGACCCGTGCGCCTGACACACCCAGCTTGCCCAGTCGCTATCCACAAAGAGGTTTCCCACCGTTTAATTTTTTGGCTCCCTACAGCAGTATCACCTATAAGCTAGACAAACCCCCATGCACTGAATTCTGTCATCCATGGGTAAAGAATTATGTCTCACTCTCCACAAAAGGAAATTAAATTTTGATGACAACTCTTTGTACCACAGCATCTTGCCTCATGGGTTGGCATTAATTGGAACTGTCCTCACACGAACAAAATCATTGATTGAGAACTCTTCTGACGTGGAACCCAAAAAAATGAGTCTATCCGGATCATCGCTAAGCATAATATTACTGAAACAAATATCTTGGTCTTCATCAAGGATGGCCTAAATAAAACCAGGATGATCACAAGCCTCCCTGAAAGAAATGAGAGGAGTAGGGCAGCCTGGAAACCATAGCCTACTACCCCCCCAATTATGCTCCCAGAAATTAATTTCACCTTTTCCCACTAGCCAACATGATATAGGTCTTAGGATCTCAATATACGGATGGATCATCTTCCATATATTTGAAGGGTTTGATCTCTGAATGTTTACATCCTGACCATATCTATGTTTCATGATCGTGCTCCAAAGAGTCTTACCTCCCATATCCTCCCACGTGAGTTTCGCATGTAGCCCTTGCATAGTCAAAGAAACCCTCCTCATATTGATTCCCCCTTCCGAAATATGTCTTTCCAGGTGCTCCCCCGAAGCCCAGTGGTGTCTATATTCCATCTTCCCATCCCATATAAATGCCTCCAAAATACTCTCTATGTTAGAAATGACCCTTTTGGGAACCCTCGGGGTGGAATGGATGTGCATGGGGATAAACACTAGGACACTATTGACTAGTGTTATGTGGCCACCAAAGGATAGAAACTTGTTCTTCCAATTGAATATGTGCCCTATGATCTTACTAATGATCTTATCAAAGTGATGCACATGGAGAGATTTTGGACTAACCGGTGATCCGAGATACTCCATAGGAAAAATCCCTCTTCATATATTCAGATCGGTGCCGAGGGTCCTTTCCCTCCTGCGTGAGAGCTTCTATGTAGTTAAATAAAGGCTTTTATCCCTGTTGACCACCTGACCGCTCCACTTACAGTAATCACCATGTATCTCGTACATCCCAAGCACTGATCCCCTGCTGCCATTGATGAAATTAATCATGTCATCTGCAAATATCACATGAAAAATGCCCCCTGGAGCATGCTGATTCCGGTATGGAAGAATTTTCCCAATGCGAAGCCCTCGATTAATGTAGTAACTAAGGGAATTTTGGGATAAGATAAAAATTTTGGGAGAGAGGGGATACCCTTTCATAAGCCCTCTATAGGCCTTAAAGAAACCAAATTGCTTTCCCATAAAATAGGTTGAGATCCAAGACAAACTGATGCACCGAAACATAAGGTCCCAGGTCTAGTTGGAAAACCCCTTGCATGTTAATACCCTTAAAATAAAGCCCCATTCCGTCCTGTCATAAGCCTTACGCATGTCTAATTTTACAACTAGATTTATCCTGAAGACTTTGTTGTTGATGTCACTCACCATCTACTGCACTATTCCAATCTCCCCCTATATTGAACGCATATTAATAAATCTATGCTGCTCAGGAGATATCCAAGATATCAAGTAGGGAGCCATCCTTCTATTAATAATACTTCAAAGAACCTTGTATAGAAAGTTTCACATACTTATAGGATGGTACTGCTCAATGTGTTGGGGATTGCACACCTTTGGGAGTAAAAACATCTTTGTTGCACATGCAATACGCGGCAAATTCCCCATTTGGAAGTAGTCTTTTGCTGCTCTCACCATATCCCCCTTAACAGTTTCCCAAGCCGCCCTGTAAAAAGAACCTGGAATGCTGTCTGGCCCTGGCGCAATATCCGGGTTCAAGGTCCATATCGCCTCGTGCACTTTTTCTTTGTCTTGAGGCCTGCTCAACCTGTCACCCACCTCCGCCGATACACATCTTGGGATCTATTCAAAAACATCCCCTACTCCACTTGGGTACCTTGTGCTCATGTTATGATTAGGGCCTTCTAGGAGATCTTTAATGCTGGCACTGGCCATCTCCCCCACTTCCTCATAGTCATTTGTGTATGTTCCGTCTTCCCTTAAGATGTTGGGCCTATGGCATGGACGTAGATCTTTTATACACTTGTGGAAGTAACCAGTATTTCTATCCCCCTCTCAAAGCCATCGGACCCTGACACCATCTCTTGCCACCTGTTCCTGCCACAGAAGGATATCAGCAAGGAGATCCTTTTTCCTCCTTAGATCATTAAACATATTTTCATCCCATCCCTGTTCCAAAAAAGTCTCACAGCTTTCGACCTCCCTACTGACTTCGGCAAGCTCATGATCGCGGGCCGAGATATTTTTCCTCTATCTATAGAGCAGATTCTTTAGATGTCGTAACTTCCTATGGATTGTTATCCACAGGTTCACAAAATGTGTGATAGACCATGCTTCCCTTACAACATCGCTGAAACTGGGTTCCTCCACCCACGTCTTGGAAAACTGAATATCCTCATCATGCGCTGGTCTTGTCCCCAAAGAAATGCACATCGGAGAGTGGTCGGATAGGAACCAGACCAAGTGAGTAACATTGGTGTCCGGAAAGAGAGAAATAGCTTCCTTGTTCATCAAACACCGGTCCAGGAGACACCAGGTGCGTCTTCCTCTTCGTTGATTATTGCATCATGTGAAACAGTCTCCCTCATAGCCTACATCCATAAGCCCGTTTCTCACAGTGAATTCCATGAACTCCTGGATGGTGTTTCTAAGAAAAGAACCTCCTCCTTGTTTCTCCTCCGGATGCACAACAGTGTTGAAATCACCCCCAACAATCCACGGGATTTCATCTGAGATGATGCCTTCCATATCACGCCACAACTCCACCCTATCCTGTCTAATACACATTGCGTAGACAAAAGATATGATGAAATCATGAGGACCTTTAGAGACACGAGTGGCCATATACTGGTCCAACGAACTGAAGAAATCGACCTTGATGTGTTCTATCCAAAACAGCCAGATATTAGAATTAGGAGGGTCACTATGCATGTGACCTCGTACTTGGAGCTTCTGTGCATACTCCTGAATTTTTCATGAAGAAATGTTGGGTTCTAGGATCACCACCATCCCAACCGCATTGCTGAAAAAATCGTTAACAATGAAGTTGGATTTTTCCTGAGCCCCAAAACCCCAGGCGTTCCAGATGAGGACTTTAAACATTGAACCGTGTGCGTTTTTCTTTTTCCCCAGACTCTTGGTCCATGGTGTGCGATGATAGTGGGGAGCTCTCTTGTATGTGTTTTTGATTCATCTGAAGCCTTGTGCATACCCCCGGGCTCTGTTCTGAAAAATCACGGGGTTTCCGATGGGAAATGGAAGAGGTTTTGGGTGACTTACCCTTCACAACCTTCGTCAGGGATTGAGACAAAGGCCCTAACATCCTATCCTCTATAAAAATGAGCGGCCAAGAAGCTGCAGGCTGAGGGACACTGTCCTCCTCCGTGTCCCGAGACTTTGTCGCGGCTTCCCAGAATGAGAATCCGCCACCAAAACTTGTACATTACTCTGAAGAAGGAAAGAAAGGAGGGGTTCTCAGGGAATTTACTGATGAACATAGAATCATCCTAAGTAGATCGCCTTCCGTAGGCCATAGAGGGGGGCTCAACATGCGAGAAACACACTCCAGGGGAATGGGATGAGGCCCACAGCTACTGAAGGGAACAATCGCCAGGCTGGGCGCTTGCATTCCGGTACTATAAGGGGAGGGGGCTCCTTTGAGGCCATGGGCTCAGAACCACCATAGGACGGGGGTCTACTCCTAGGCTCCACATGGCCCGATCCCGAGGAATACCCTGCGAGTATATGAGAGACTCCTCTGATAGGACCGCTCGACGCTTGGCGATGAGAATAACTGAGACCTATCCTTCACACATGCAAAGAGTGACCCTGGAGAAGGCAGACAGAATAGTACCTGGGGAGCATTGGGTACTTAATGTCCTGATTCCAGAAGAAAGCATCTTGCACCCTCAGAGATAAAGTCTCTGGGACGGGAAGTGGTAAGTCCATCTCGACGCAGATCCTGGCCACTGAAGTAACCTCTCCCCTGAAAATGCGGTCATCTGCACAGAGAAAACGTCCCAATGAATCGCCAATAGCCTTGAGGAATGCACCATTTAGGAAGTGTAGCTGGAGGCTGGGCGGGATGATCCACACCACAGCATGCAGACTTTCCTTCCCCCTATGAACCTCCAAGGACCACTGGACCAGGTTAAAACGCCAATGACCCTAGCAGCGAGGCGCCTTACACCAGGTGAAAACAAAGTCCTCTTCTGAAGAAAAGATAAAATATAAGGAGATCCTATGAAGTGTGGAGATACAAGCCGGTGCTTGGAGCCCCCAGGAATCCACAAACTGCTTGAAGGCCGGAAGGGGCGGGAGCGGAGAACCAAAACGAGCCACAATGGTCCACTTGAGTCCCGTCTGGGCTTCCACAAAGGCCAAAGATGAAACCACTATCGAGACCCTCGACCCCTCCTGCGACACTGCAGGAGAAATGGATTGAATAATCGGAAAGCACGCCTAAGGGGAACTTATCGAAGCTCTGTAGAGAGCCTCCTTGAAGGAACAGGGAGGTCTGCGAGACCTGGAAATGGGATCAGGGAGGTCCCCAGATGTAGGCGGCACGACATCAAGAGAGATTGTCCACAGATTAGAGGACGCAAGAGCCGGAAACGCCACCGGCAGAGGAGGAAATGGGGGAGAAACTGTCGAAAATTTTGAAAAGGCCTAGGGCGCATGGGGCGCGTACTCTGAAAGACCCATAATTGAGATCTTCTGAGGTAACTGCAACTAAAAGTAAATCGACACAACTCTCTTTAAATGCTCAAATGGCCCTCCATATCTCAGTGGAATCTTTCCCTATCTTCTAATCCTTGTGTGCCCCAACCTCAGTGTGACATGAAAGAAAACGTAATCTCTGACCTCGAACTCCAGATGTCTTCTCCATCAATCAACGTATGAATATCAAGTGAGTCTGTGCAATTTCCATCCTCTTTTGAATCAAATCCACCTTCTCAGTGGTGTCCTGGATAAGACAAGGTTCTATCATAGCTTCCTCCCCTACCTCCATCCAACATAGGGGTGATCGATATGGCTTACAGTACAATGCCTCATAAGGTGTCATATGGATGATCGGCTAAAAACTGTTATTTTATGAAAAATCCACGATGGTATATATCTCTTCCAAGAGACCCCAAAATCTTGGATGAAATCTCGATTACTATCCTCCATAACCTGAATCATACGATTTGACAAGCCATCTATTTGGGGATGGTAAGCTGTTCTCAAAAGTACCTATGTACCCAAATCCCTATGTAATCCCTGATAGATATGAGAAGTAAAACATACATCTCTATCTAAAAAGATATAGTTCGGAACTCCATAAAAATGTATAATCTATTCAATGTAAAACCTTACAAGATCATAAAATCTGATTGTATCTTGATTGGTATAAATTGTGAAAACTTCTTGAGATTGTCGATAACAACCCAAACATATTCTTTCCATCGATTTTTTCATAGTAACCCTTTCACGAAATCCATCATGACATCATTCCACTCCCACTCGGGAATGAGTAACTGCTATAAAAGTACAACATGTCACTGATTCTTCACTTTCACTTGATGATAGGTGGAACATATCATTAAAAAACTAGCAACATTCCTCTTCATACCTAACCACCAGTACTGATAGTTTAAATCTCGATACATCTTGGTGACACCATGATCAACATCCCAAACTATGTAATGAAAATCCTGCATCAACTCCCCACATATGTCTTCTGACTCCCATACGCGTCCATGAAAACATAAGACCTCATTCTCACCTATGGTCCACCCAAATGTAAGGTCCTTTCTTGAAACTCTCTCACATAGTACTAGGACTTCAGTGTTCGATAGATGCCTCATTCAAACCTGATTCAGTAGAGTATAGGTAACTGCTACAGAAAAAAGAAAAGTATACACCTGTCTACCATGCACCTCCAAATGAATCCCAGAGAACAAATCCATAAGATTCCACTCACTATTGGCCTTCTAAACTGCATATATATGCATCCTCCTACTCTACGCATCAGCCACTACGTTTCCCTTCCCAGGCGTGTAGAAAATATCAATGTCAAAATACTGAAGGTACTCAACCAACCTTCATTGTCTCAAATTCAGATCACGCTGAGTAAAGATATATATGATACATTTTTTGTCATTGTACACCACAAAATGCTCTACAAAAAGGTTATGTCACTAAAAATGTAAAGTATGAACAACTACAGATAACATGAGATCATGCGTTGGGAAATTCCTCTCATGTAGCTTCAACTGTCGAGACCAATACTCAATGACTACTTCCCATTTCATAATCACTGCTCCCAGCCCAATACTTGATGCAACATAGTATATGGTGTAACTCTTTCCCAGGTCTAGAAAAATCAGTATTAGTGATGAAGTCAACCTCCCCTTCTACTCTAAAACGGCTGAATTTCAAGAATTTGTCCACAAGTACCTTTCACCATTCTTAGTCAGGCCCTTTAGTGGTGCTGCCATGCATACAATGTCCTATATAAAATGTCTGTAGTAACCATCAGACCCTAGAAAAATTCATACCTCAATGAAGTTCTTCAGATACTCCCTGTAAGCTACTTATCTCACTTTCTATAGGTCTACTGATACTCATGTATCTGAGATAACATGACCCCAGATGTGAATCTAGTCCATCCAAAGGTGACATTTTGAAAGCTTATCGTATAACTTATTACCTCTTAGTGTAAAAAAAATGATCCCAAGGTGGGTGTCGTGGTCGTGTTGATTGTGAGAGCACACCATGATATAATCCATGAAAGCAACACAAATGAGTCTAAGTATAGATGGAACACTCAATTCATCAGTTCCATGAAAACTAATGGCACATTCGTGAGATCGAATGACATAACCACATACACGTATATACCATACCTGCTCCGAAAGGCTGTAAGAGTTATATCTGATGTTTTAACGCACAATTGATGATAATCAGATCTCATGTTAGTATTCGAGAACACCCGAGATCCTCGATGATGATAAAATAGATCTTCAATCATCAGCATGGGATATCAGTTCTTAACCATCAACATGTTCATCTTCTGATAATCCACATAAAGTTTGAAAGTATCATCTTCCTTCTTCACTAACAGGACAGGCGAACCCTAAAGAGAAGTACTAGTTCAGATGAAACCCTTTTCCTGCAACTCCTCCAACTACTACTTGATCTCCTACAACTGTTTTTAGCTATTTTATGAGGATGAATGGAACCCGGTGCTAACCCTTATGCAAGCTAAATATAAATTTCTACCTATCTCTTCAGAGGAAAACCTAAACATTAGTTTGGGCAGACATCCCTTAAATGGTTGACCACTGGAGGAAAGTCCATCTATGAATTCCCCTCTTCATCTAGATATAGACTAGTAATATGGGCCATAACACCTCTCAACCCCTAAGGCTCGGGTCCAGCTCTGCTCGCCTGAATATCTCATTCACCCTTATGTAGAAAAAATCTTCCCTATGGTTATGTGAAACTAACTCTAGAGTGATAGCGATCGACAATATCCTGGAAGGGAACTAACGATTCCATTACAAGAATGACGTTATATCATGTCATCTATATTACATGAAGATCCCATAAAAAGTTACACCCACCAACCTCAAGAGGGGAATCTTTTCATGGACATACACTAGTCATTCATATCCCCAACAGAGTGTCCATCATCATGATATCAACAAAAGTAAAGATACCGAGCCCAAGTCTCTACACAATAGGAATATATATAAAGATATGGGATTCCCTTGTATCAAAAAGTGGAGAATATAAAATTGAGGCATCCAATATCATACCACTAACTATAGAGGGTATGGGATCCTACGTCTACTAGATCTACTGTAGCGCAAATGCCTAACATACGTTGTGGCCCTGTGAAGCTGTCTGCGATCCTTGAGTTGTTCCACACTGCAGCTATTGGAAACCCTGTGTCTGACCACTACAACCATGACCACCACCTTAGCCTGAATGCCTTGAAGAACTCCATCCCCCAATCTAATGTGGAATTGG
This sequence comes from Viscum album, assembly GCA_963277665.1. Lineage (NCBI taxonomy): Eukaryota > Viridiplantae > Streptophyta > Magnoliopsida > Santalales > Viscaceae > Viscum > Viscum album. The sequence continues at coordinate 1,540,399,525 of OY728153.1, read as the reverse complement.
TGATCCTTCAACAGTATCAAGAGTCAAAACAGATCATCCTTCATGATCTGCTGCAATGAGGGAATTGCAGAGACACATAAGATGTCCAATCTAGCTGAAAGATCAAAAATCAACTGGGTCTCTCGAGAACTGAGGTTTATTATATCCACCCTTCCTACACCAGTAGCACACCACCTAGATACCTGATGGAAAATCCCACCTACTCGGATCTCAACGTGTAGACTCATTGCGGTGATTCTTACTATCACTCAGAAGAGTAAAAACTCTAGATGCTGAAATGACCTGGCCCATTGCTCTAGAACCCCTCAGGTTGCACACTGTGATCAACACATGGTTGACTATAAAATATATGGAATTCAACCTGAAGATGTTCAGCTGGGATCAGATGTCATACTTGAGACCATCATCAAACATCCACACCTGAAATAACCCATCACCCCCAGAATGGGTGTGATGTGCTTCCTCTGTATGAAGCGATAAGAATACTCCATGACTGAGTGATTACCCTGCTCTAAACTCATGAACTCTTGGGCGCTATTGGTTCTCAATGACACTAGGTTTAAATAGTCATTGAAGATCTTCTATAACTCATCCCAAGCCCTAACATGTTGGAATCCCTCCTACGATATCAGATCCTACCATCTCTTTGAGGAATCTAAAAGAATGTAGGTTATGAGATTCACCTCTTCTCAAGAGGTGTCTTGAGATGATAGAATATCAAAATAATGGCTTCCAACCATGAATCTACAACTTCAGGTATTCCATCCCCTTAGAAGGTGGGAGGATGCTACTGCTGGAAAACCCATGTCAATTCTTCCTTAGATGGGGCAGGATGTGGTGCTCCCAAGAAGGTCTGCATCATCCTCATGGAGCCTTCTTAGAACTATGCATCAGTGTCTATATCAGCAATGACAATTGGTGCCATGACGGGAATTATGGGAGGGTATGCTAGTAGTCCTTGGTCTATTGTTTCCAATGTTAGATCATCACCCCGAACCTTGCGCACAATCGGAGGACGTCTCGGTGGAATGACTCTACAAGGTCAAGCGCACCACTCATCTCATGCTTATCAAGGACTAAAACATCAAATTTAAATAAAGGAGAATTAGTAGAAAACAATCATGTTTTAAAAAATAGGGGTACATGACATGTATAACCCCTACACGACGTGTTCCCTTAGGCTTTTAAGATAATGCGTACCTCTTCCAAACATGGTTGTGTAACACCCCTACACACGGTGTGTTCTCTTTGAGACACAGTGTGTACTTGAATGTTCCCTCCTACCCAATCACTCCTACATGGATATAACTACACAATTCTAACAGAACTAAACTTAACAACAAGTATATTCCAGGCACAATGTGTATGAGAAGGATTTCACTGACCCGTGTCATTGGTCACACGATAGGCAACACAGATCACCAAAACATGATGTGTATGCCTGATAAAAGACGTGTTCAAGAAATTATTTTTACAACCCATGTATTTACCCACACAGTTGGTCACACGGTAAATGGATACATAACATGTTCATCACATACACAATGTCTCCTACAAAAGGTTCCCCATTCCCATGTCTCTGCACGCATTGTCAGTCACACAGTCATCACCAACATGTTTTGTAGATTAAGTACAAGCTTTGTAAATAATAAAAACATTTTCTTCTTGAACAGAAGGATACATGGTGTGTATTCGTCATCACACATCGTGCATTCTGGGTTTTTCAGGATAGTAATCCTCATAAACTACTCCAGATCCCCATAAATATACTGAAACAAGCATTAAAATTACAAATTTCTATATTTTGGGGCCCATACTCCCAAGAATAAATTCTTGGATTAATATTCATGTCATATCATAGAATAATTTAGTTAATGTTCAATATGATCCAAAATATTCCAATCCAATATGGCCTAGAATACCACAAGAACCAGATTTTGGTGCCCAATCAAATGAAACATTAAATTTTCAAATACCCTATCAAAATAGAAAGTATTTTATCATGAAATGTATCAAAATAGCATGAATATCTAGCATAACATCTATCACAATAGCATGAAATCAGTAATGCATCCTAAATGGCATGAAATAATGCAAGACATGTGATCCCTAACAAGTGCCTATATGATGCCTGAGAAGGAATAACCTAATCTAATCAGGTTGTGACAAAAATAGAACCTTAATAATATCAATGATAACATCACAATATAAGTGAGTCAACTAATGGTGAAATCTATTCAACTATAGTAATTCAAAAAATAAGACAAATTTCAATATTGTAGGTATATAGGCTTTTCCCTATACACGGGTTAGCTACTCCTAGCAAAAACTTATTACCAACTAACTATTCCTTTCTATCCCAACCTATAGGTTCCAAATATTAAGACAAAGTAGAAAATAAAAACCTACAATGATACCACATTGTAACATCCTGGTTCTAGGTGCCACCCAAAGGTATCCTGTACTCGGTTGGTCACATGGCCTCAAGCATATTTCACCAAATGTTAGAGGATTCCGAATAGCGGTGAGGGCCTTAGATGTGATAGTGTGGAAACTATTCCCTCACTGGCAGAGTATGCATAGTGGAATAATAAATAATAAATAGTAGCGGAAGTAGTAATACCATTCAACAAGTAAACATTAGAATACTAAAAGTAAATAAACCACTAGATCACATATATAAATGATTTCTATCACATATGTATAGAAAATCAGCAAAAAAAGTCACAATTCTGGAAATAAATTACTAAAACAAAGTAAAAAAAATAGAAAACAAAAAAACTCCAGCAGTATTGCATGCCTCAGTTTTGTCCCATGGTCACCGACTCTACGAAAATAATGTACCTGATGATGATGGGCACTCTCCCTAATCTATACATGCAACCATATAATTTTTTTGGGTCTAAAAGATGGACCAAAATAGGGTGTGGGATGAATCCAATTTGAAAAGAACTATAAGATCTGTGCCTAAATGTCAGTGAGTTTATATAGTAGGTAATAATTGAATGTAGTAAAGGAACTATGAGTACACATATGTAACCAATCCTATATTTTCGATTTACATTCATTAAAATTTAATGTTCAACATTTAAGCATGTTTGTTGCACAAACAGGTATCTCAGAAGACTACCTAACAGTACTGAATCCAATCTTGTGTTTTGGCTTGGAAGACATGTCACAAACATTCAATATTTATATTATCGCTCTGGGTAGCTCAAACAGTCGAACCCCTCTGGCCAAAAATTCAAAAAAAGAAAAGAAAAACCACTCAAAATCAATTACCCCAATGTTCTTCCAAAAATAATTGCAGACTGTTTCGGGAAGCATTCGATGTCAATTACCCTGGTGCTCTCATAACTTAAACTATAAACTCTCTGAGGGATCACTCACCGTCAATCCCCCATATGGTCTCTTAGAGTGAAATATAATAGACACTTTGGGGAAGCACTCAACATAAATTCCCACTATGGTCTATCTACACCAGGTTCCCACAACCCTTGTGTACTTCTAATATGCATATACGATATCCAGAAGCCCCAAGTAATCTCAACTACTACATGTATAAAAATATTTATTTCATATCACAAGAATTTAACAAGAAACAAAAGACAAGAAGTTCCATCCTATCAAGCAAGGAAAGGAAACAAGATATGCCCCACAGGAAACGTAGAAAAAACAACCCTAAACATTCGAAAAATGAAACACACCCAAGTGGTGTTCCTTAAACCTGACGTTTCACATAATTTCTCACTAAAAAACCTTTAATCCAACAATCAATCTACAGAGGGTAAAATTTGGTTCAATTTCCGTAACTAGAAATACCTGAAACAAGGGTAATTGTTACTTTGGAATCTAAAACTCAAATATAACCAACAAAAGATAACAAACCACCTACCTCGATGATGTACGATGAACACTATCGAACACCGACCCCTAAATCAGCCAAAAATGATGTAGATATATAAAAAAGTCAAAAAAACATTCAACCGTGAATAACTCGACCGAGAGAAGAAATTAGGAGGATTGGATCACGAAGAATGAAGGAATCAATGATGGGATTCCAACGCACCCACAAGAGATCAAATCAGACCTAGGATGGAAAAATAATGTCTTGGAGAATATTCCGTAATTCCATGCGCTCCTTAGTGATGTACAACCAGAAGAAGGTGTTTCAGGGTGTTAGACGCAACCCCTATCCGATTAATCAATTAGAAGAAAAATTACCTTCCATGTACAATTAATGAAAACATTGTGTATTTTCCTCAACCAGCCCCTAAAATTAGTGGTCTTCCTTGTCCCCCCACATGACCATGTGTCTGCTATTACACAGCCAGTACACGGCTACCCACGAAAACATGGCACATGGGGTGTACTTATAAAATTTTCAAATTCTCCCATTTTTCTCAAAAACACTCGAAAATAAGTTCCATTCCTGCAATGAAGATTCAGGTTCTTAAAAATCAATTTGAGCTTTTAACTATTCTTCATCAGAACAAAAAATGGCATTAAAATTTTCATCTGGTTCCTAAATAGGATGAGTAATATCCTTGGGTCTTATAGGATGAAGGGTGTGATTAAATATTTCATAAATCATTTCTGTATCAACTATCAATATATTTATCTAATAACAATAGCCGATCTTCACCATCTAAAATGTTTTCATATTCAAACTCACAACACTAAGAAACACATTTTTTTCAACTATAATAAAACTAACCTGTTCTGTTGGAATAAAATAGGAATAAAATTTGGATAAGAATGGGTGTTAAATATTGAATCTAGTTTGGCCAACTCTTCTATATGACTCATCATGAAACAAGGTAAGATTATGTGAATTCCATAAACCATGAGGTGTTGAATTAATAGATATTTTCAACTTATGGAATTGAAATATCTTATTTAGGGAATATGGTGTGTTGAATAAACATCAATAGAAACCTATATTCTATAATGAACTATATTGAAAATAATATTCAGTAGGTTCTATCATCTATCAATTCACAAAACTCATTTACAATTTAAAATTGGGGGTGTTTCATATGATACCAATATTTATAGTCAATGAATTGAAAAATATGGGTAACTCATAAGAAATCCACTCAAAAATTTTAAGGGAACTCAAACTTTTGGCCAACGATAATGGTTCTAATGAAATCTTTATGATCTATAACTTCAAACACCATATCGAGGTGAAAAACCTTTTCAAGACATATATAAGAAGGTTTATTTTCAACCAATAACCAACTGGTGAAGTTAAAATATGGAATAGATATCCAAACCAAAGAGTGACTAGTTCTAAACAACTCAATATCATTTTCCTTACTAGACACTACTTCACGTTACAACAGGTGCAACATAAAATTATTTTAGACTTTACTTGAACTATTTATTTCACTTTTGGATGATTCTGGGTCTTTTTATTTGAATGATCCCTTAATTTCAACCTCAAGAAACTATGATTGAAAATTTTACAAAGGCTATTGATTTTCAAAAGAAAGGATCCAAAGATAGTTTGAAAGAAAATTCAAAATAGTTTTTGATTCATGTTAGAATAATGCTTAGTGATGATCTAATTTGGGTTTGACATTTTAATCATTTATGGATTTTCATATATATGGACACTAGATAAATAATAATATGCATGTAACAACACATAAAATAAATATAAATTAAAATGAAATAACTTAAGAAAACACTCAATAAAATAAAAATTTATATATATTTATAAAATATTAAAAGGGAATTACGAAAACAATTTAAACATAATTAACCATGCCTAATTCATGATTTAAATAATTTAATCTCTTAATATTTAATGTTTATATAAATATTCTAGAGAGATGATGTTCTGTACCAATGAATTCTACAGTGATATCCCCTTTCTATAAATGATCTCTACAAAAGTTATGAGTTATATCAATATGGTCTTTCCATCAGTGAGGCCTATGTTTTTTAGAAATGTTTATAGCACCTGTATTGTAACAATTTAAATTAACATTTATGAGTTCATATCCATAGTCCAATAATTTATTATTCATTAATAGAATATATGTACAAAAACCATATACATCTATGTACTTATCTTTAATATTGGATAATGCAACATATTTATGTTTCCCAATACCCCATGAAACTAGAAACATGACTAAACGATGACATGTCCAAAAGGTTCAATTTTTAACTAACTGAGAACAACTAAAACCATCATCTGAATAACTAGCTAACTAAAATGCATGTACTTTAGAGTAAAATAGCCCAATTTTTTTTTATTCTTGAGGTATTAAATAATATTTTTATCGACATTTATATGATATTCTTTAGAGTTTTCTGGAATACTTGCACGCATTCACACACTAAACATAATATCGGGTCAACTTAATGTTATGTGTATTAAAAATTAAATCATACCACTATAATTAGTTTTATCTACTATCTCTATGGTATTTTCAAGATCCAACTTACATATTTTATACATGGTAATATCACTACTTTTTTAATTATTCAAACCAAAACATTTTTAATGATACTTTATATATATATTTTTATTTTTAACAATTCCTTTTTTCTGTTGAAAATTTTGAAATCTAGGAATGTTTTATAACTCATCCATTAATATCATTTCAAAATAGTTTTTCATTATTTTTTAATATTCAATACACATGGTAATTTTTTATGATCCAAAAATAATATCAAAAACATAAATTTAAACTAAAAGAAAATCGAGTGAATTTTTATATAGATAAAGTAGGATCAGAAACACATTTGTTAAACCATTTTAAATAAGAAAAGTGATGAGCCTATCATGAAAATATCTATTATCTTATTTTAAACCACACAATGATATTTTTAATTAAAAATATTATTTTAAAAGGGTTTTTTGAAATATAAGAAGACGTTTAATAAACACGCCCAAAATAAAATATCCATTTAGGAATGAACTCATGACATCCATTTGATATAGATTGAAATTAAGATGTGTACCATAGGGAATTAATATTTTGATAGCCTCAAGTATTTCTATTGGTGTTAAGGTTTCATTATAGTTAATGTATTCTTCCTGAAATTATCATTGTACAACCAAACATTCTTAGTTTTTAATGATTGTACTAGAGCCATAATAATTTTTCTATAGACCAACTTAGTGCCAATGGTTAGGTTGTCATTAAGTCTATTTACTAATTCCAAGACATTTTTTTATTCTAAAATAGTCCAATTATTCATTCATATCTATTATAAAATGTTCATAATAGATTACATCATTGATGATTTTAGGTTTAATCGATGGAAATAAGGCTTCAGGTTCAACCTGGTTTCTCAGCGAGGCTTGGGTTTGAGTTTCTCTATCTTGATATCCAATTACAGTATATAAAGGGTTGTATGTAGGAGTCACAATGGTTCTTGGAACCGATGAATATAGTTCTTCCTTGTGTTAATCAATGTCAAGAAGAGATTTATGATCTCTAATTGGTGGTTGATCATGTAAATCTGTAGAAAGATCCGAAGAATTATTTTTATTGTTGATATTTATATTTGACGTACCATCATTGAAGTTACTCAGTTAAGATCCAAATATCACTGAGAGAGGGATGGGGTGAATTAGTGATATCTTTTTATTTTTGGAACAACCTCTGACTCCTATTAAATAGTTCCTTCCCTTATGAACACACACAACCACATGAACACAAGATTTACAATGTTCACTACTCAACAGGAGTAGCTACGTCCTTGGTATAGTACGAAAATAAACCAGTACCACCCAATCCACTAGAAAACAATAATTTTATGTGGTATACATTTAGTATGATATTCCATTTAACTAGTTTAGTTATCAGTAGATAATCCTCAAGTATGTCAGCACCATATAAGCACAAAAAATGGTAAACCAATAACTTAGTACTTCTTGGCATACTTTCTGTTATCTAATCTTTAAAAACAACTATTCGCTTTCCTATTCAGAAGATTATAGTAACTACATGGACTTTGTAATAATACTTAGTACTATACCCCAGTCATATCATTATTCACATCAAAGATCTTCTCAGTTAATTTGGGTACTCAAATCCTTATCTCGCATAGCATCTTCGCGATGCTTCCAGCTTCACAGAGCACTCTAGTTCGCAATGTTCTCTTTTTTAAAAATCTCACTCGATCAGTGAGATCATAGTTTCATGGAGCACTTATTGGTATTTTCAAATTTCACTTCTTTTTCAAATCTCAAAGGGTCATCAAAAATCTTCTTTCCATCACGAATATTACTACCTTCTCATCGTTCATTTTTCTCTGCGAACCTTCTCTTCAATTCGAGGGATCAAAAATTCCTTTTAATTATCTCAACTTCTCTCGAGGGGGTAAGGTCCTATTTATATGAATTTTCCACTAACTCTAGAACATTCCATACAACTCAATTCCATGTCAGCACAAAATCACATATCTCCAAAATATCCATCAAAATTCACTACGTTTCCCAAAGCACCATGGTTATTTTCCAGATTCTTAAAGATCGTCGTAATCGCCAAGAGTTCCATAAAATACATTTTTCTGCCACGATGATATTTCTACCTTTGTGCCACCATGATGATAATTCTTACTTTGTACCACTGGGATGATCCTTATTCCTTTTCACCTCAAAGCTTACTTGTAAAGTTATTCACCTATGCCATTTGAGAAGCTCATCGTAATCACAAAGAACATCATCAACATTTTTCTTGTTCTCGCAAAATACACTTCATGAATCACTTCTTTTCAAAATTCAATTTTTATCCATATTTGGATTAGATCTTAATTTAGACACCTACTTCTTCAAGAACAATCATTTTGATTAGCTGCAACGTTTCTCACCCTTTCCATCATAATTCTTGCATCATAAGTTCTCCATACATATTATGATATCTACGAAAAACATACTATAAAAGCATCATCAGATTTAACATGGAATGTATTGTAAATTTCCAGTCTTTGCACACCCACTTAGGAAATATGATTTGATTTCCATTATTCTAAAATGTCATTGAAAACAAAATACAATACTTCATTCATCCAAAATATTCATCATCCAACTTGGTCCCAACAATCATCATAATTATCTAATTCATGTTTTTTTATGTGGATCTGTCTCATAAAAAGTTATATGAACAAATTATTTCAAAAATTTAGATTCCTTTTTTCAGAACCAAATAATATTTACTTTTTTTTGAATTACCTAGGAATATTCCTTCATATATTTTTGGTGATTTTTTCCCATATTCACTTTTGTGTTTTAAATATAAAAATTATAAATAAAAACTCTGAACTAATTTACATTGGGTTTTATAGCATTCAAAAACTAATTTGATGTCTTTTTCATGAAATGCCTTATAATAAAACTATTAATTACATAGAAATATATGTTAATAGATTCAAAATATTTATATATTAGAGTGTCATATTCACTAAGAATTGTTCCAGAAATTTATTTAAGAGTCTAATTCTCTTTTCTACAACCGGATTCCTTTTAGATGATCGAGTTTAATAGAAATCGTGAGTATAACCATATTTTGAGTACGGAGATTCAAATTAATAATTCTAAAACTCTCATCCATGATCACTTGCTAAATAAATTATGGAAAGTCCACGATGGTTCTCTACATATTAAGAATACTTAGATAAAAAGGTTGACATTCACTTTTAGGATTATGGAAAAAGACACTATTTTTTCTTGAATAATCATCAACTATAATATTAGAATAATTTTTTCCTACTAAAATTTAAATATTGATTGTCCAAATTCATCCATTTTAACCAATTCTTGCAGTTGAGTGGTAGAAATATCTTGATTTTGTTTTAATAATATTTTGTATTACATTCAATTTTTACAATGTTTTCACATATTATCATTATGAGATTATAAATTCAGTTGATTATTATTTAAACCGTTCTATGATACCTATAAAAGTTAGTACATATTATAATGGCCTAGTATATTATTCTACTTCCACGATTCTCTATGAAAAAAACTCAAATAAGAATCATTTTGAGAAGATAATGAATATATATTAATAGCAAAAAAATTATCATTTTAATAAAGAAGTAAATAATTCTGCATGATTGCAATAGAAAAATTTTAAACCATAATTTTAAAATTTCACATGAACATGATCATCACATAATTGATAAATAATAATTTGAATATATATTTGAACTACTAATAAATAAAACATTACAAATTAGGACAGATTCAGATTTACCAAGTTGTCTAGGTCCAATAATTTTTCATTTAATTTTTTTTGTATGAGTTTAAAAATATCATTTCTTCATTTTTATTAAAAATAACCCAATAATAGATTTTAGAGTGTATTTTATATATTTATTTTGTATAAAAATATTTTTTTACTTAAAAATGTTTTTTTAAAATGTTTTTCATTACGTTTTAAGAGTTTATTATTAAATTAAATTCTATTATTTATAAGAATTGAATCATTAAAATTGAATTTTTATTTTTTTAATTATGTGGTGAAATTTGATAAATTAGACCATTTTTTCACCACCAGTAGTAACTTTAATACATTATTATCACCCCGGTATGGGTTAATCCATTGATTAATGTTAAAATAATATGATAAGAACTAAACATTAACCCACACACTTGAATATATTTAATTTTATGATTCTATTTAGTCCATAGTCATCAAAAATTTTAAGATTTCACATTTTTTTCCCATTTATCCTTTATTTGTACCTTTATAAAATTTAACTAACTGATAATGTAAAAAATTTCACTCAATTTCTTATAATACGTATAATATTTTTTGAAAGGGATTTAAACAAAATCTATTAAGTAATAAATTGTTATTTTAAAGATTAATTAATTTTTATATGATGGTAATTTATTTTTAAATTTTTGTTGTTAAATATTCTCCTTAAATTATTATGAAACACCGATAGAGTATTGATTCAATTAATATAAAAATGAAATATATTTTTAAAAAAAATTTAAATAAAATATTATGTCAATGAATTATTATGTTCCAGAATTTTTTTCAGATAATTATTAAATATTAGGGATATATGAAATGAATATATTTTAATTCAATTGTTTTCATTTTGTTTTCAAAATAATATTAAATGAATATTTTTAAAATGACATTAATGATATTTTATAAAAAAATACTATTTTATTAAATGATTTAAAATTTATAAAAGTCTTTTACTCATTCAAGTGAATAGAATGTGGTTGAAACTATCAAAAAATCTTCATTTATGGATCTTTTTTCCCATTATAGTAACTTTATTGACACCAAATGTGTAACAAACCCTATTATCATGGTTATTATCAAAATGGTAAATGTGTGGTCAAAAAAACTTCTAAGGGTGAAAATGTCACCAATAGTTTTAAAAACATTATTGGATGGGAGGATTAGAACCAATAGTAATATTATATTAAAATTATATCATTTTGGATCAATTTGGTGATGAATGTTAATTTACATTAATTTAATTCTATTTTTAATTCAAAAAGTTCCCCTCTATTCAGATATAAAAGGGTACACCTCTCCTCTATTTACTGGACAGTTTGAGAACTATAGTTTAGAAAATACATTCCAAATTATCTCCCCAACATCCCTAACCACATCATATATTTCTTGGTCTCACCAAATTTACTAATATAGAAGGCATAAGGTGTAAGAAAATGAGGTTATTTGATGAGAAGGTATAATTCCAAACCAAAACTATTTCATATTTATTTCCACTCCTATGTTCTTAAAATAGTTTTAATTCATGATGATATTATAATATAATATTATACCATATTATTATATGTTATAATTTAAATTTAATAACCCATATATATATATATGTATTCTCTTCCATATAATGGGAAATTAAACTGTTGTTCATATGTACAATGGGATAATGCATCACAAACCGATGTAATTCATTTTTCATAACCATAACTCATGGATGGTTATAGTGGTGGAATTAAAATATATATATTTGATTAATGAAATAGTTATAATAATTTAATGATAATATCTCATATTTTTTCTTTCCAAACCATCAATTGGAAATTGATCATTTCGTTTATCTATATGAGTGAAATACCATATCCACAAATTGATTTATTCGCTTTTCATCACCACATATCATGGATGACATATATATGTTTATTTAAATAGATAATAATACTTTTATTTAATAATCATAATTATTGAAAGATAAAATAATACTTACCTACTTTCTATAATTATCACTGAATAATGGAAACCTTACTCATGTGTATGTACGACCTTCCTCCTCCATGATTTTTGCATATTTCATTTTTATAAACCATATTTCATAGTTTGTTTTTAAAAATATAATTGATATATAAAAAATTAAATCAGTTCATTATTATTATTTTGGAGATACTGGAATAATGAATGTTTGACCATAGTAACCCTATTGAACTCATTATGGACATGTGAGTTGAATATCATGAAAATGATTCTAATAATTTAAAATAATTAATAAACATGAAATTTTTTATTAACAATGTAAATAATTAATAATAATTTATTATTTTGGAAGAAAAGGGATGTAAGTGGTGAGTCAGGATCGTTGCAAGGGACACATTAAGTTAATATCCCTTTTTAAAATTGGTCAACATTTATTTTATAAATATTTTTCTTCAATATTAATATTCTTTTAAATGTTTAATGAAAATTATAAATTAGGATTAAATGGTTTCAAAAGGTCATTTTTACCATGAATGTAGCATATTTATTTTTTCCAAATCATATTTCATAGGCTGTTTTAAAAATATAATTGATATATAAAAAAATTAATTATTTTTGGATTATTATTTTAGAGATAGTGGAATAATGAATCATTGACCATAGTAAACCTATAGAAGTAAATATGGAAATATGAGTTGAATATCATGAAAATGAATTATGAAGACTTACTTTATTAGGTAATTGATTAAAAAAATTTAAAAAGATTAATAAAAATTAAATATTTTATTAATAAAGTAAATAACCTACATGATTTTATTATTTTGGAAGAAAATGGATGCATGTTATGAGTGAGGATCATTGTAAGGGACACATTAAATTAAAATCCCGTTTTAATATTGTTCAAGATTTATTTTATAAATAATTTTCTTCAATTTTAATATTATTTTATATGTTTTATGGAAATTATAATTTTGGATTAAATCATTTCAAAAAACCATTATACCGTATTTTACTTTTTACAATAGTTTTAATATGAATGTTTTAAATTTTTTGGTACTGGTCAATTTTGATTATTTTTTACCAAAGTGTAGAATAATTTTTTCATTGACATATACAGAATGAATGGAATTTCAAACCATCATGAATTTTCATTAATTTAAATATTATGTTAAAATTACAATGGTTATATTCTAATTAAATAATTTCAAAAATATTTTAGTAATTTTTCATTTTAATGTGTTTTCAAAATAAATGTATTTTCTCTATTTTTATATAAAATTGGAAACTGCTTTTCTTATGGATTACAAATAGTATTTCAAGGGTTTTATGTTCAAAATGTGAAAGCATAATGTTTTTCCATGATATGTTACATGAACATTATATATGGTGAATATGTGAGTCTGATACATCTTATACGGTGGGTGAGACCCATAATTCCTATCTAATTAAATGGGTTAAAAATATATTGGAAGCTGACAGTATTGGTTATTCCACTTATAAGAGTGATATAACAATTATTTCTAAAGTTACCTATATGATTTATATATGATTTCTATTCATTTTGTTGAAATATTATTATTTTACAATGTATGCTAATGAGATTTTGTTTAAATGAAACTATATGATGCTTATTAAGAGTGAAATGTATGCCTATTTTAAAAAAATTGAAGAGTTTTTCATGATTGAAAAGAAGAAATTATGTTTTTGTCTATTGTTTTTGATTTTTTATGAAAATATTTGGATAGAGAAATTGACATCGTGATTATGAAAATGTTTATTTTGAAACCCAAAATTTATTTTAAAAAGGAAATATGTTATAAAATTTCATGGATTAATGGATTATTTCATTAAAATATATATATAAATCGCTGACAAGAATCATTGAATTCACATGGGTTGATGATAGATTAGAATTTATTATCCCAGACTACACTTACTATAATGGTGTATTAACATGATTGTGTAGGGTCGATCCCACAATTACTATTAGAAGGTTAGTAACCATTACAACAATACCTTTTTAAAGGATTCCTCACTTTCACTCTTCAGGTATTATTTTTATTAAAAAATATATAGTTTGGTTTTCAATCAAATAATAATGGAGGTGATAGGGATCAATTTATGTGTATAGGAAAAGGGTTAATCCTAAATATATCTGGGGATATATCTATGAAATAGGCTAGGAAGCAGTAAAAAGAACACCAATTAAATGTTGTCTAGCCAATTGTATCAAAATACTCAAGAAAAGACTCTTTTTCAAGAGTAATTGACAACCTAGGCATGAGAGGCTTTACTTATAGGTATAATGAATTATAGGCTATACCCTTTACCTTTATATTAATAAACTAGTCTATAGTCATTAAATTTATACCTATGAGGGCCAGGGATAATGAAAAATAATGAGAATGATAATTTTTCTAAAGATTTTTACTAGCCATATGGTAACATTATTTTGATATTTAGATATTTGTTAGGTTCAAACTTCCACTACTCCCAGCCCATAACCCTGATTGGATTATCCACACATGTCGATGATGAAAAAATCAAGGCAAAATTAAGCATACTCTGCCCAATCAGAAGGTAGTTACAGAAGATAAAATCCTGGATTAAACAATAAAGAATTAATTTAAATCAATTTCAAGAAATTAATATCTAAATTGAAACTAACATTTCATGATTAAAAAATAAATAATGAGAAATATGAAATCAATGAAAATAATAAACAACCACAATATTACTATGAATAAGGAATCATAAGAAAAATGGTGAAATAATTGATGTTAAATGGAGTGTGGTGTTGAAAATGGATGTCGAAAAAAGAGGGATCACAATAGGACAAAAAAGAAGAGTAATGACTAGAAACTATCATAGATTAAACAAAAAAATGAAAAAAAATGAAATAAATTTAGTTTATAACTAGAATTAATGGAAATAGAAGAAGAATAACAAGATAAAAATAAATTAATGTAAATCTCTGTAGCATATAGGGAACTATAAATATTAATAGGCCCAAGAAGTACAAAACATGAATGCCCTACACATCATGAACTATTTTATGTTACTTGGGACTTGATAATTTCACAGCGTGTATGTTGGTTTCAGGTTATGACATTCAGATCCACTTTTGATTCTAAATAATCAATTCATGCCTTTGAAGAGGTTCACCTTCAACACTTTCACATCGAATAATCTTTTCACATCATGTATAATGTTTACTATTGGTAGGATTCCTATTTTTGAAAGATTCATGTTGTGTAATGGTCTTATATGTTGTTTAGTGTCTTCACATTATGAAAAATTTTAATGGGAAAGTCTGTGGCATTACGATCATGTTCTGAATGAAGTATACATGTTTTTATGCGATACATGTTGTGTAATGCCTTTTTTGGAACTTTTTCAAAATTTATGGATTTTATGTATAGAATTACTAATTCATATGAAAAATATCCAAAACCCAATTCAATATATTTTTAACCACGAATAATCTCTTATAAAATGTATCCAATATATGTATATAAAGTCAACTTATCATATTCCCCCACACCTAAATAGTTTCATGTCCTCAATAAAAAATCATCTCATTAGGGATAACAAAAGAAAAAACTTTCAAAAGAGGAAATATAAATTATAACTAGGAATATAAACTAAATTTATGTAGAAACAATTAGTCCTCAATATTCAATCCTACATGGAAAATCAGTTCTGCAAAATAGTTCAGTTCTTTATCCAGATTCATATTCTTTTAATTATAATTTCATAACTATTCCTTAAATTCGATAACCATTTTTCATTTTATATAATGATAAATTTTCTATCATCACATAGGGTAAAATCTAACTGGAGTTAATATCATTCCCTAAATACATGTTCCTAACCATATCATTTAATTGGTTCTATCATGTCTACTTTGTAAAGAAAAATACAAAATCAGTCAAGTAGTATTCTGCAAAAAGTGTTAAAATGAGTATGAAGATTAGGGATGGTGGTATAAAATTGAAAATAAAGCTCAAATGAAATGTAATCTCTAATGTATAATGCATGATAGTATTTTAAAGTGAAATAAAGAAACTCCTTCAAGATAAAAAGGTTTCAATTCCCCAATAATCTCAAAGTGGATCCATGAGTATATCAACAATGTTAAAAATGGCCCATGTTAATTTATTTTTGTCAGAACCCATCTCCCGGGGCCCATGCCATGACTACCCCACGCTTGCCTTCCATAGGCCAGGGGTTGGCGACTAGCATCGGAAATGTATATCCCTGAAAGTGGGAAGATATTAAATTTAAACTTGCATACACACAGACCAGGGACACGACAAGATGCAAACCACATAGTAAAATCGTAGTATTAAAAGTATGTACTAATAGTAAAGGGGATGGAATACAAGAAAAATAGAAAATATACAACTGTAACAGAAAACAGCTCATGAGAGCTTCCACCAAGGATTCTACCTGAATGGTAGGTACAACTCGTCTTCACAGCTCTCCACATCAACCAGTCACCTCTTTGTGTCGCTTTGTCCTAGCTCCCTAAAGTCTCATCCATGATTCTCATCATCTGCACAAGACACAACAAGGTACAGGAAAAGCCCATGCAGGGGCGCGTATAACAATATCCAATAGGGTCCCCGAGACCCCTCGAAGGACCCTCTTAATTCCAAAAAGGAAAGCCACAAATCATGATCTCAATCAAAAAACATAAAGAAAAAGACTCAGCTAAAACCAGGTATAACATAAGTAAAGAAGTACATATGATTAGTTGTAAAGATATATCATCTTATTCTAACAAGGGTTCTTCTGCTGATCCTCATAGGATCACTCGGTGTAGATCAACATAGAATCATTAGGTGCTCATCCATAAAGGATCACAATGTGCGGATCCACATAGGATCACTAGGTGTCGATACCCATAAGATCGTTAGGTGTTGATCCATAGAGGATATCTAGGTGTTGATCCATACAAGATATCTAGGTTCAGATCCACACAAGATCACTAGGTGCTGATCCACTCATGATCACTATTCATTCTTCACATCTCAGCCAGCCACTGGATTCCCGTACAAAGTACGCTTGATTCTGTGAGGATTTCCTCTTCAATCCATTGGTCATACATCAATCTGTAATAATTCCCATGAAGAATTATCCTGATGAGCCATCATGTCAAAAGGGTTCCAACGTAACATATGGTGCGTCAATCAGACGCCCAGTCTAAGAGTTATATGCATTTTAGAGCCGAGAGCCCGATTGGATTCAGGTACGATCCAACCCGGACAAACACCAACCTTTTCCAAAACTCATGTGAAGTATCTAAAATGGATAATCACATTCCAAGGATTCCAGTTTCACAAATGGTTCATCAAACGGATGTATGGGTTGTTAGTTATAACCCATCTAGCGAAACAGTGTCGAAGTGGGTCCGGGTCTAGCCCAAAACGGCGTCGAATTGGAAAAAATGTATTTCTCTAAAGGCAGATTCCCCAATTTTTAATGAAACACATGTTTTAAAACAAAATTTTGTAACTTTAATCAATTTTATTTTAATGAATTAAAATTTATTTTTAAAAGAGTAATTTAAAAATTTTCTTAGGGTGATTTTTTTATATTTTTTAAAGAAGTTTCATTTTTTCATGAACAATAAAAAATATTGAATTTAAATTGAAACTGCATTTTCATTTTAATATTTTATAATTTTAAAATATATTTTGAATCGGTTTAAATGTCAAAAGGGTTATAATTTACATATATTAATAAAATTTATTTCATTTTAATTATATTAATTTTTAAATTGAAAATGTAAACATTATAATCTTTTGATCAATATTGTTTAAAAACCCCTTTTCTTGAGAAGTCATCTAGATTATTTTTAAACTAATATTTTACACTTAAGTGATTTGAATTTGGAAGAAAATATTCTTTATTTTGAACCATCATAGTTTATAATTTATAATATATATAAATTTAATGTTTAACAATGTTATTAGTGAAATCGATAAAATTTTATTTGAGTGAGTAAGGTAAAAATGAGTTTACTTAGTTCTTAAACATAGAATAATAGATTTAAAATAACCTAGAAACTTTTCCCACACCCATTTCATAGAAACATTTCAAAAATTACTACCATATTGATGATTTTTATAAATTTTTTGGATACTATTACATGAATTTGACACATATAATAAGTTAAGTAAAGAAAAAGACAGAAAATATTTTTTTTCTTACAATTAATTTCTAAAAAAATTTGGGATATGGGAGAATATAAAATATGTTCGATCATGTATATATTATTGCAATATAAGTGTTTTTTATATAATTATAATTAATTTAATTTTTTTGAGATGAATTAATTACATTAAATGATCAGGAAATGTCAATTCATTAATTAGTAAGTTAATAATTAACAAAAATAAATGATACTAGAAATTTTAAAAGTGAATTAAATTGAATATATTATTCTATTCCATTAATTTTTTAGATGATACAATCATGTAAAACTAGAGTGGAAATAATATATGTGAATTAAATATTCTTAATTATTTATTTAAATTCAAATAAAATAAATAATTTTAAAATTTAAATTAATGTTATTTGAATATAAATGATAATTTTTTAGACGATTTAAAATTATTAGTCATCATATATTCAGAAAAATTATTTTTAAATTAATAAATAAAATAAAATATAGTCCTTTCTTGGACCAATATATCTTTTTTATAAACAAATCGATCCCTAAAAATTAAAAACATTTTTAGTATGATTTAGCTTTAATAAGCATTTTTTTGCACTAGATGCACTTATATCGAAATTAATTTCCATAAATCACGGGAATTTTAAATTTATAAATCTGTTTTAATAATTAGGAATAAGTGGATCAATGTTTTATAATATTTTTCACTTTAATTTAGTCTTAAATGATAAATTTTATAGGTTATAAAACTAGCTACCCTAGTGAAAAACCAAGATGGTAATATAAGGGAAACATAAATGTTGAGGAAAAAATTAATAAAATTAGTATATTTTTGTGTGATGTAGGTGTATATCTACCATAATAACATTAAAAACCATTATTTTTCAATTTTTTTCATATTAGGCAATGAATACCTCCCAGTAGTGAATACATTTGGTTATTTAAAAAAATGTCAATCGACCATTATAATAGTGAATTCACTATCACTACTTCTTCACACCAACCATGTCAATCTGGATCAAGCAAAACCTACCAAAATCACTTACCAAATTTCCTACGCTCATCATAGAGGTTTTATGTTGTGCATAAATCCAACCAAGTAATGATTTTTATGAAAACAAAAATAAGACACTTGAGGAAGAGGTAGCATTCATCAACTATAATTTTTATTTTACTTATTCCTCAAACCACTTAAATTATTTTTATATCATGATTAAAAAATAAAATAATTTTCTTAAATATCACGATATTTTATTATGTTTTATTTAAGAGATAAATTGACACAAAATCTCATTAACTGGGTTAAACAATCATTGTTTCTATGATCAATGGACTACCGACTCACTGACCGATGTCATTCTTTTTTCCATTACCACATTTCAAGGATGACCATAATGATGAAAATACTATTTATATATGATAAATACTGTATATATTGTTTATTTATTCTTTTATAATTATTATATAATACACAACTTCATTCTTTACATTTTTTGGTAATATGGTAACTTCATTCATGTGTACGGCGTACTACTGCCCTGTAAATTGATTTGATTTATTCAAACATTACATGGAATTTATTAATGATGGATTTAATAAAAATAATTGATATATAATAGATAATAATTATTGTTAAATGATAATATAGATATATAATTAACATAACTTTATATAAATATGACATGAAAATGGAAACAATATTCATACATATGTATAACCTACTATCTCCATGGACGATGTATTTCATTTACTATCATTAATTTTTTTGGATTAATATAAATAAAAATATAATGAATATATTTTACATGAATATAATCGTTTAAATTGTTTATATATTTAAATAATGATACTTGAAAGTTTAACAACAAATAACAAGTCAAAACATACTTGAAAAACAAGGCAATTAACCCATAGAACAATGAAAAAATGAGTGATTATTAACAAATGGGAGATAAGATGTCATAAAAGGAGAATACATGAAATTATAAATATTAATATAGTTATATTATTAGTTAATAAAATTGTTTAAAATAGTACACAATAGGATATGAGTTGTTAATCTAAAATGGAGCAAAAGTTAAGAGATTTTGTCACAATTTACATTCTACCGAGTCTTATTTGTTATTAGGCACCAATTAAATTTTATATGGTGCATATACTACCACTTGACATTTATAATCATGAATAAATAATTATTCATGGAATTTTTATTTTTAATTTTAATTATTTCATACAAGTGGTTTTGACTTGAAAATTATAAAATGGTAAAAGTTATTGAACAATATCAATTTCTTTTGTGATAGTTAACTTTCTCTTGAAAATAACACATTATTTTATTAATTTCAAATTTGAAATAAAATTTGAATTAAATTTCCATATTATTGTCTTATCTGTATGATTACTTCTTAATTGTATGCCATTTGTACATATGATGTTTACTTGTAATTATTTAGGTTTTATTTAGGAAATATTGTTAAATATGCATCCTTTACTCACTAAAGATATTTGACAAAGAACAATTTTTATGAATTCAAATGATTTTTTGATATATGAGGAATTATTTGGAAATGAAATAATAGGTTGGGGACCAGTTAATAAAATCTCCTCAATGCATCAATAATCTCAAGAGATGAATCTATTTTTCAAATCAGACGGACTTTTACTAATATAATTAAATTGTCTTTATGATAGATTTACAATACATATCTTAAGGATTGACCTTTATAGTTCAGATATCCAAAATTATGAATCCATTAATCATAATTATTCCATGTTATCTTTCTATTCATTAGATTATCCACGATCATGTTTCTTGTTCATGTGATTATTTGTATGGTATTATTTTATCATATTCTATTCCATCTAGATTATTCTTAAGTAATTTATTAATTGGAATGTGTTTTGATCATTTACGTTTCCTTAATGACTATTATTTATTGATATATGATATGATCCCTTGTAATTAACCCTTACCGATCATTTTAACTCACACTTATTTTTTTATTTTCCCCATGATATGGAGTTAAATTCTTGAAATGAGTTTTCAAGGATTTTATGCATCTTATTTTGTTACGTAATATGTTTTATTTTTTATTACCAAAGTTCAATGAGTATAATATAAGAATTAGGTTTCAAAAGATATTAATTTTTTCAATCTTTTATGATTTTATTCTTGTATCTATACCAATGTAATAATGCAAGGCACCTATTTTGATCCACTAGGGCTATGGACACTACATCCATTATTCATATTATATTACAAGGGATAATCTGGGGATGTATATATGAAAGGGGGTAGGATATAAATCCTAATGATGGAATAATGAAATAATCACATGATGAAAGTAATACATGGGAATTAGGAGTCATATCTTGTCTATATAAAAGGGTTAAATTCATTAAAATGAGCATCAATGAATGGTATAGGTTGATACAATCAATACATTTTAGGAATGTGGCAAAAAAATAAAACATGACATTCTAAGCATAATTCATGGCTAACAGCCAAGACATCATAAACTTGTGTTCTTAGGCTAAATAAACTTGAACCATAAATGATATTTCATGTGATAATAAGATTTTCCAATTAATTGGAGGGTTATATAATTTTGTGCCCACTCATCACATTCATAATATGTGTATGCATTTTTTTACCACAAAGATCATACAAACATAATAATTTCATTCATCACATTTAATACCATGATTATAGAGTGTTGGTTACATGTTTATAAATCCACAATAAATGATGGTCGGATACATCTTGGGGAATAACCTTTACTATAAATGAAGATGGGGTATTCAGAAAAAAATTATTTGGCATTGAGAATCATATGATAATTTTGATAGAATAACCGGTGTACATAAATATACAAGAACTGTTTAATTTGAGTTAAAGGTGGTCCCACATTTCAAGGGTATCATAAGGTAAACCATGATATGTATAAAAATAAATTATAATATGAATAATTATAAATCAAAAGGCTTAATATACTAAAGGTACAAGAATATGATTGAAATAACCTAGATTGAGAGGGTGATTCTATATCTTAAAAAGATCTTATTAAGGGATTGAGAACACCCTGGGATGGATTTAGAGAGGGATAGAGAGATTAAATTTATGATCAATGGTTTTTGTGTGAATGGTAAATGGAGGTTGTGTATGTATTTGTAACACCCCGACCCCAATTACCCAGAGTCGTTGCATTATTACATAACATTGGCATGATCATGAAAGATCAAGTCTCGAAAGACCTATTAGTTTAGTAGTCTTGGAAACACTAGTTATATTCATAAGTCTTACATTACATCATAAAGTAAAAAAAACAAAAACATATTGTCTTCATATCCCCTCATACTATCCTTGAAGGTGATTCATAAATTACTTCTTCACATCCTGGGAAAAATAAAACATTGAAAGGGTGAGCTCAGATTCTCAGTAAGGATAAAAATATAGCGGAAACTTTCATAGATAAGCATAAACATTTAAGGAAATGTATAACTAAAACAAAATCCTTTTAAACTTGAACATCAACATAATATGGAAAAGATAAAATGAAATAATTCCATTTACTTATTCACATGGATATTCTACTAGTCGAATAACCACATGCAATGTCAATAACCACTTTCACAATGATGGAATGCATAATGCCAGACTATCATAACTACATAGCCAAGGCCTCGTGCCAAGACTATAAATAAGATTTTGTGAAGGCCTCGTGCCAAGAGACTGGTTTGTCTCATGATTCCTACCGATGCACCAAGGAGCTATAGTGGGATCAACCCGTCACTTACTAATTCTAATGAATTCCTCAAATGAATAGGTTTAAACATAACATGAACATTCGTATTAAAACTAGCATACAGAATGTCAATACTTTATCCACAAACCATGAATGATATAAAAATAGCACATCCATAGTCAAACATTACTTATTCGATACAATATGGAAGATTTTATTGTATCATACTAACCTCAATCGAGAATAATGAAGGATAGATGAAAATAATCATCAAAACTATTAGAGAGAAATATCCCCATTATTCTTGAAAACATTTAAAAGTCACACTATTTGTCAAGAAGTCATTTAAAAATATATTTTTGATTCAAAGTGTCCCATTACACTTTGAGGCATTTAAAAGGAATTTTAATTTTAAAACATTAATGTCCATATATTTAAATCCTTGAAAACATTTTCAAAACATGGAAATTAATGAGATTGATTTAGAATAATAAATCTTTAAAACATTTAAAATGATATTTTAGTTAGAGTTCCTAACAAAAATAGAGACACATGAATAAAAATAATTGACGTAATCAAACCTTTATAATATCATGATAATAAAGGGATTCATTATATACAATGTCAAAGTACATTATATACACTATATAAAAGTGATTTGGTGTATAATAACAAAGGAGTCTCAATAGAATGTAATTTGAGGTGAAATTTCTTATAAAGACCATATCATTAGGTTAAGGATAAATCAACGACATAATTATGTGTGACAAATATAAATACACTCAATATGATTGGATATTCAATGTAAAATAATCAAAGGACATTCACACATATTCTTGTAAAAACAACACCAATGAATTGGATGTTTAACTCAACAAATCGAGTTTGGGTAAAAATTACTCTTATCAAGTTCATACCGATGACTTGAGAATTTATAAATGGAGGGATTATGTGTATCAAAAGTATATCCATAGAAAGGGGAGTGGAAATTATGACATTATCAAATGAATAGTGATTCCACACATAATCTTGGAGTAAAATAATCAATGAAGTATGTGTAATGCCGAATGAGTGGAAATTGAAATCTCAAATTCCCTTATCGATTTGGTAACAAACGAAACATAATCCCATGAAAGAATGATCATAATATGATGATCTCAATATCCATAAATTAAATTATATTACACAATGAATTCAATAATGGGAAGTACACACACCACATGCAATAAATAAGTGGCGAACAATAGAAATCTCACGAAATTGTAAGTGAGATAAGAAACCCCTTACTTTGTAATTTTTCCTTGGTTGAGGGTAAGTTAGCCTCCTGTATAATTTTGAAATAATTGTTATTGAATTATACTAGAATCATATACATTAATATGATATCATATATTATCTTTTATCATTGCTTCGTTAATAATATCTTAGTATTATCATCGTTTCAGGTGTTAATTTACTCGTTTTCTTTTATATGTTTTGTTACATAAGTCGTGTTTGTTATGGATAGGTTGTATATTATTCATATACATAATTATATTAAGTCCTTAATTATTATTTTTAATCATAAAATGAGAATTAGACCTGTATGGATACTATGGGGAATGAATCTAATCGAGTTCGTGGAGATGGTAGTCTGTACGTATGCACGGCTGATAATATCATTATTTTGATATTAAAATAATATATAATTGGATGTTATATCATATATACAGAATAATTATCATGTTATAATTATTATTTACATTAATTAGACATCATTATTATACCCATCCAAATAATAATATATTGAATAACAATTACACCACGACGTGGAGACGGTAGGCCATACGTACGCATGTATGGTGACATGTCATTCAAAGGATGGATAAAATACTGAATATGGTTGTAAAATATTTATAATAACATCAATGTTTATGGAAGATACTGGAGTTATTATTTTATAATGGATATAACCAATAATGAAGAATTGGAAGAAGAAAGGAACTTGAAAGAGGGTGGTGAAATCATTACCTCTTCTTCGGGTTCTTCCTTTTCATTTGATCAAAAGGGCTACTTAAGTTTGCTTTCTGACAAATGTAGGGACTCTAAAATGAATTGAGGGATTTTTAGAGGAGATTTGGGCAAGGTTTGGCCGATCGAAAAGGCTTTGAAGGTATGAATTGGAGAGAAGGTAGAGTGCCCTTTTATAAGAGGGGTGAGGGGCACCTTAGGAAAAACTTAAAATATTATTTTATAATAAATTAATATTCGGTTTATAATGAATCCAAAGTAACTTAGATAAAGCCTTAGGTGTGGATGGGTCTAAATCCATTCAACCAATAGATTTTAGATAGGTTTGGGTCACTATATTAACCTAATAATTTATATTTAACTCTTAGTTAAATAGTTTGACATTTACCATGTCTCTTTATATTTTATATTATATAGTTAATAAACTTACTAAATACCTCAAAGAGACCCCAAAGTGGTACATTAATGATGCACCTATCATTATATAAGTACTTTGTCCGATCCTTATATTTTTAGGAATATAATATCAATTAATAATATAATTTGTTTTAAAAACTCTTTTATGTCAAATTTAACACTATTGGATATTTTGTTTTTGATAATTCTATAACGGCATTATTACTTAGAAATAAATTTATATAACCAATCCTAATTTGTCATATTAACCTATAAAATTAGTGTAATTCATAAAAAGTCTCAAATTACATTTATTTGGATATTTATAATATCAATTATGTTAATATTTCATTAATTAGGTAATTACTGCATCACCGTTATTTCATAAATAAATTAAATTATTTAATGTTTAAAAATTATAAATAAAATACTATTATGTAGGAAATATTTTTATATTTCTAATTAATATTTATAATCGAATTTATCTTATGTATAACCGTATATTAAAAATGTTTCAGTTATTAATCATTGATTTTATCTCTTTTAACTCTTTTTTGAATTAAATAATAATAAATGTCCTAATCTAATCCATGTGGACCTAAATGATAATATTTTATTCTTAAGGTTGTTTTTGGTCGAGATACACTTGTCCAATAGAATTAGGACATGTGTTAGGGTAACATTAATATCATTGTTACCCTTAATTACCCTATTAACTTTTAACCGTGGTAAATAAAAGTAAAAAAGCTAGTATTCACCAAAAAAAAATTTCTTCTAATTGAACAACATTTTACTCCTTGATATTAACCGCGTCTCTCAGATTTTCGAAATTCCACTCATAGAAGAGGTAAAATTAAGTTTTATCTGAATTTCCAAATTCTCCTAGGAGGTGGGTAAAAGACGGTGAAATGTTCAATAAAATTTTTATATATCTAAAATTATTATAAACTAACTATAATGAATTAAATTGAAAATATATAGGTATTATGTATCTATTTTGACCTTAATTAAATTTAAATAAAATAAATATTTATTTAAATAAAAATTCGGTTTTAAACTAAAACTCAGTGTTTTTCACTATTAATCAAAAATTGAAAGTTTTCAGAAAACACCAAAAATTAACCCTAATCTAATTTAGATATTCCGAATCCAAAAATGAAGTCCATTTTGAAAGATAAAATTTATAAAATTTTAAAAAGTGGGTATTACTATTCATAACAGCTATATTGATTGGTTGTGGTGTGTGTTAGAACTCGAAGTTGCGTACAACACACATTATTCCATTATTCAAAGGGAAACATACCGTGGAAGCTTGGGGTGTTATATTCTCCCTTCTTCAATAAATTGCATCCTCGCAATTTTTAAAATTGGGCTTGGGAATATAATGGAAAGTCCCACATCGGAAAAAACTTCAATAAAAATATCACTTTAAAAGAAAGAAGGAGAAGTGAAAAGGTCACCCAAGATAACCTATACTAGGATTCCATGTAGAAAAACATGCATATGGATGATAAACTAAGTGTCAAGTTCTGATGGATAGGGATAGAGAACATGATCAGGAGAAAGTTAACAACAAGAAAACCACAAACTTGTGATGGGACAAAATGATCATTAGTTTACCAGTAGTAAAAGTAAATGGATAAAAAAAATTTCTTTTAAGTTACATTACATAAAGATGTTGAATTAATTTCTGAGATTTTCTAGGAACATAAAGAGATATACATACTTTTTGAGTAAAGTTTCATTCTTTAATAAATTCCTACCACTAACTCATTTTTAAACGATGAGTATTCAAGAAGACTTGGCCATACTGGAAGAGATAGAATAAACTTCTTATAGAATCACATGATCCACAAAGGATAAAATATATATTTACCTTGTCTTTAGAGATTAATCAAAACCAAAATGGTTAGTATAAGATCTGATGATCCCCTAAAAGTATATTCCATTAGAGAAAGAAACAATAATATTAATTTCTAAAATTAAACAAACAATACCTCAAAGATAAATAAAGACCATTAAATAAAAAATTGTCCTTAAAACCCTTCAATATAATCCAAACTAATATTGAAACCCAAAACTTAGATTAAATTGGTTATGTAGTCTTCCATGTTAAATTGTATCTCTAAATGACATCAACAACTCTTAAAGCCACATAGTTAAATGTAATTAACCTAATCACATATTCTCTATTATAGGTTAATCATTTCCATAAATAACCCAAATCACTATAAATCCACAAGAAAAACATAGATAACAATCCACCATTACTCCTCAAATAAAATCCCATAGTATTCTATTTTCCTTGGGCATATAGTGTTCCCAAAAAATCAAACATCTTCCAAATAAAATTTATCACTTAATAACCAAATAATTTTCCTATAGTAAGGGTATTCAATTGACAAGACATAAGATCCCAAATTAAATTATTATTGATAAATAAAATCATTTAACTAAAAATAATCAGTCACACTAACTAGGGATTTTACGTAGTCCAGTGGTAGGAGATAAATCCCAATCGCACTTTGGTTGTGGGTTCGATTTCCACAGCTTTGTCCGACGCGACGGGTTGTCACACGATCTGCGTGTTTTCCTTTTTCAAAAACTATATTTTATAACATTACCAAAATTATATAAATTCCTCAAAATAACCATAACATAATTAAACCACAAATGTTCTCTCATACCTTGAATTTTCATCACAAAATTTAATAACTTGTAATTCCCTCAAACCCAATGATTATATAAAACCAAATGGTTATTTATAACTATATCCACAAGAGAAAAGACAAGTATTCCTCAAATATCATTCTCACATGATAAATTGAAGGGTTACACATATAATAGAAAATTCACCCAAAGTAATCTCAACAACAACGAGTACTAATACCTTTAAATATTTTTGCATCCATTTATTTCCACATAGGTTCTTCCATGACCAAGAGGTTATCCTATAGAATAGGTCATTGACTTGGGTGATGCCAAGGTCCCTTACATTTATGAAAAATGACCGTAATTGGAATCTTGGGACCATTTTTATTTTCTTCCATAGTACTCTTCATTTTTACTCTATAATTCTTTACTTTATGTTCTTCCTTACCACACGTAAATCATTTCTTTGTTCCATTGAGACACTTTCCTGGGTGTCTCCTTCTACATTTTTTGCATGATTGAAATTGAGGATTCTTTTCTCCATGGTCTCCACTACTGGAGCTCTTATCATTCGTCACATTTCTCTTTTTTGTTGTGTCTGGGAATTGGTTAATATATATATTGTTGATCTTGTTTTTGGAAAATTGATTTGGCCTGATGATGATATATTTAATTCCTATCAACATTCCATTTTGTTTCTCATTTCCCCCACTATTCCCTCCTTGTACATCATTCTCAAAGTCACTATGAATTCCTTATAATCCAGCCATTGACTAAAACTAGAAAGCATTGTGTGAGTAATAATAGTCATAAAATCATTCAAAGAATATCATGTCACCATATTCTCAATTTGAAACACATTAGGATTAACCAAGGCCACTTACACTCATAATACTTCAAATCGGGTTGTGAAGAAAATGTAAACTATCCTAAGCATATCCCCCAGGACTGTCGTAACCAATTGTGCATCAAGGACCATTGTCGTGCACCAGTTCCCGTTCGAGTCTAGCTCAAAGAGGTGTTTTCGGGTTTTACCCCTAGGTACATCTGTTCTAGATCCGCCTCTACCTACTCGTATCTAGAAAGGGATGTATTGCTTGGAAAACACACAAAATCTATACAATAACAAAATTATAGGACGTTCTTATATACTAATCCTCAAAGTTTTTCTTAGGGCTATCTTCTCTAATCAGATTTTATCTAAATCTAGTTTCCAAAGTTTGTACTAAACTTTCTCTGATACCAACTGTAACGCCCCAACCCCAGTTACCCAGAGTCGGTGCATTATTACATAACATTGGCATGATCACGAAAGATCAAGTCTCGAAAGACTGATTAGTTTAGTAGTCTTGGAAACACTATTTATATTCATAATTCATACATTAAATCATAATGTAAAAAAAAACTAAAAAAACATCATGTCTTCATATCCCCTCCCTCATAATATCCCTGAAGGTGATTCATAAATTACTTGTTCACTTCCTGGGAAAAATAAAACATTGAAAGGGTCAGCTCAGATGCTCATTAAGGATAAAAATATAGCAGAAACTTTCAAAGATAAGAATAAACATTTTAAACAATGTATAACTAAAACAAAAGCCTTTTAAACATGAACATCAACATAATATGGAAAAGATAAAATTAAATAACTCCATTTACTTATTCACATGGACATTCTACTAGTCAAATAACCATAGGCAATATCAATAACTACTTTCATAATGATGGAATGCATAATGCCAGACTATGATGACCACATATCCAAGGCCTCGTGCCAAGACTACAAATAAGATTTTGTCAAGGCCTCGTTCGAAGACACTAGTTTGTCTCATGAGACCTACCGATGTATTGAGGAGCTATAGCGGGCTCTACCCATCACGTACAAAGTCTAATTCAATCCACATATGAACAGGTTTAAACATAACATATATATTTGTATTAAAACTAGCATACGAAATGTCAATACTTTATCCACAAACCATGAATGGTATAAAAATAGCACATCCATAGTCAAACATAACTCATTCGATACAATAGGGAAGATTTCATTGTATCATATTAACCTCAATTGAGAATAATGAAGGATAGATGAAATTATCATCAAAACTATTAGAGAGAAATATCCCCCCTTTTCTTGAAAACATTTAAAAGTCACACTATTTGTCAAGAAGCCATTTAAAAATAGATTTTTGAATCAAAGTGTCCCATACCACTTTGAAACTTTTAAAAGTAATTTTAATTTTAAAACATTAATGTCCATATATATAAATCCTTAAAAACATTTTTGAAACATGGACATTAATGAGAATGTTTTAGAATAATAAATCTTTAATACATTTAAAATGATATTTTAGTTAGAGTTCCTAACCAAAATAGAGACACATGAATAAAAATAATTGACGTAATCAAAACATTATAATATCATGAGAATAAAGGGATTCATGATATACAATGTCAAAGTACATTATATACACCATATAAAAGTGATTTGGTGTATAATAACAAAGGAGTCTCAATGGAATGTAATTTGAGATGAAAATTCTTATAAAGACCGTATCATTAGGTTAAGAATAAATCAAGGACATAATTATGTGTGAAAAATATAAATACACTCAATATAATTTTATATTCAGTGTAAAACAGTCAAAGTAAATTCACACATATTCTTGTAAAAACAACACCAATGAATTGGATGTTTAACTCAACAAATCGAGATTGGGTAAAAATTACTCTTATCAAGTTCATACCGATGACTTGAGAATTTATCAATGGAGTGATTATGTGTATAAAAAGTATATCCATAGAAAGGGGAGTGGAAATTATGACATAATCAAATAAATATTGATTCCACACATAATCATGGAGTAAAATAATCAATGAAGTATGTGTAAAGCCAAATGAGTGGAAATTGAAATCTCAAATTCCATTATCAATTTGGTAACTTACGAAACATTATCCCATGAAAGAAAGATCATAAAATGAGGATTTCAATATCCATAAATTAAATTATCTTAAAAAATGAATACAATAATGGGAAGTACACACACCACTTGCAATAAATAAGTGTTGAACAATGGAAATCTCACGAAATTAAAAGTGAGATAAGAAAGCCCTTACATTGTACTTTTTCCTTGGTTGAGGGTAGGTTAGACTCCTATATAATGTTGAAATAATTGTTATTTAATTATACATAAATCATATTCATTAATATTATATCATATATGATCTTTTAACATTGCTTTGTTAATAATATCTTAGTATTATCGTCGTTTCGGGTGTTAACTTACTCGTTTTCTTTTATTTGTTTTGGTACATATGCCATGTTTGTTATGGATAGGTTGTATCTTATTCAAATACATAATTATATAATGTCCTTAAAAATTATTTTTAATCATAAAATGAGAATTATAATTGTATGGATACGATGGGGAATGAATCTCATCGCGATTGTGGAGACGGTAGTTTGTACGTACGTACGAGCAATAATATCATTCTTTTGATATTAGGATCATATATAATTTTATGGTATATCATATATAAAGAATAATTATCATGTTATAATTATTATTTACATGAATTACACATCATTATTTTACCCATCCAAATAATAATATATTGAATAACAATTACACCACGACGTGGAGACGGTGGGCCGTGTGTACGCACATATGGTGACATGTCATTAAAAGGATGGAAAAAATACTGAATATGGCTGTATCATATTTATAATAACATCACAGTATATGGAAGATACTATAGTTATTATTTTAGAATGGAAATAACAAAGAAAGAAGAAGTGGAATAAGAAAGGAACTTGAAAGAGGGTGGTGAAATCATTACCTCCTTTTCGGGTTCTTCCTTTTGATTTGATCAAAAGGGCTCCTTATGTTTGATTTATGAACAAAGGATGGCCTCTAAGATTAATTTAAGGAAGTTGAGAGGAGATTTGGGAAGGGTTTTTCAGAACAAAAAGGCTTTGAAGGTAGGAATTTGAGAGAAGAGAGAGTTCCCTTTTATAAGATGGGTGAGGGGCACCATAGAAAAAACATAAAATATTATTTTATAATAAATTAATATTCGGTTTCTAATGGCTCCAAAGAATATTTTTTAAAGGTTATGGTGGGTATGGGTCTAAATACGTTCAACCAATAGATTTTATATATCTTTGGGTCACTATATTAACCTTATCATTTATATTTAACACTTAGTTAAATAGTTTGACATTTACCATGTCTCTTTGTATTTTATATCATATAGTTAATTAACTTACTATATACCTCAAATAGTCTCCACCAAGTGGTCCATTAATGATACACATATCTTTAAATATGTTCTTTTTCCGAACCTTAGATTTTTAGGAATAGAATATGAATTAATAATATAAAATTTGTTTTAAAAACTCTTTTATTTCAATTTTAACAATAATAGGTATTTTATTTTTGATAATTTCATAACAACATTATTACTTAGAAATAAATTTTTATAACCAATAATAATATGTAATATTAACCTATAAAATTAGTGGAATTCATAAAAAGTATCAAATTACATTTATTTTAATATTTATAATATCAATTATTTTAATATTTCATTAATTTGGTAATTACTTCATCACCATTGTGTCATAAATAAATTAAATTATTTAATGTCTAAAAATTATAAATAAAATACTATTATGTAGCAAATATTTTATATTTTTAATTAATATTTATAATCTAATTTATCTTATGTACAGCCCTATATTAAAAATGTTTCAGTTGTTAAACATTGATTTTATCTATTTTAACTCTTCTTTGAAGTAAATAATAATAAATGTCCTAATCTAGTCCAAGTGGACCTAAATGATAATATTTTATTCCTAAGGTTTTTTTGGTCGTGATAAAATTGTCCAATAGAATTAGGATATGTGTTAGGGTAACATTTATATGATATTCTTTAGAGTTTTCTGGAATACTTGCACGCATTCACACACTAAACATAATATTGGGTCAGCATAAAGTTATGTGTATTAAACATAAAATCATACCACTATAATTAGTTTGATTAACTATATCTATGGTATTTTCAATATCCAACTTACATATTTTATACATGGTAATATAACTACTTTTTTACTTATTCAAACCAAAACATTTTTAAAGATACTTTTTATATATTTTTTGATTTTTAACAATTCCTTTTTTATGTTAAAAATTTTGAAATCCATGAATGTTTTATAACTCATCAATAAATATCATTTCAAAATAAGTTTTCATTATTTTTTAATATTCAATAAACATGGTGTTTTTGTATGATCCAAAAACAATATAAAAAGAATAAATTTAAACTAATAAAAAATCGAGTGAATTTTTATATATTTAAAGTAGGATCAGAAACACCTTTTGTAAAACCATTTTAAATAAGAAAAGTGATGAGCCTATCATGAAAATATCTAGGCTCTTATTTGAAACCACACAATGATATTTTTAATTAAAAATATTATTTTAAAAGGGTGTTATGAAATATAAGAAGTCGTTTAACAAATACACCCAAAATAAAATATCCATTTAGGAATGAACTCATGACGTCCATTTGATATAGATTGAAATTAAGATGTGTACCATAGGGAATTAATATTTTGATAGCCTCAAGTATTTCTATTGGTGTTAAGGTTTCTTTATAGTTAATGTATTCTTCTTGACATTATCATTGTACAACCAAACATGCTTACTTTTTAATGATTGTACTAGAGCCATAATAATTTTTCTATACACCCACTTAGTGCCAATGGATAGGTTGTCATTACGTATATTTACTAATTACAAGACATTTTTTGTTTTAAAATAGTTCAATTATTTATTCATATCTATTAAAAAATGTTCATAATGGATTACTTCATTGATGTTTTTAGGTTCAATCGATGGAAATAAGGCTTCAGGTTCAACCTGGTTTCTCAGCGAGGCTTGGGTTTGAGTTTCTATATCTTGATATCCAATTACAGCATCAAAAGGGTTGTATGTATGGAGTCCCAATGGTTCTTGGAACAGATGAATACAGTTCTTCCTTCTCTTCATCAAAGTCAAGAAGAGATTGAAGATCTCTAATTAGTGATTGATCATGTAAATCAGTAGAAAGATCCGAAGAATTATTTGTATTATTGAAATTTATAATTGATGTACCATCATTGAAGTTACTCAGTTAAGATCCAAGTATCACTGAGAGGGGGACGGGGTGAATTAGTGATATATATTTTTTTTTGGAACAACCTTTGACTCCTATTAAATAGTCCTTTCCCTTATGAACACACACAACCACATGAACACAACATTTACACGGTTCACTACTCAACAAGAGTAGCTATGTCCTTGGTATAGTACGAAAATAAATCAGTACCACCCAATCCACTAGAAAACAATAATTTTACATGGAATACAATTAGTATGATATTCCCTTTAAATAGTTTAGTAATCAGGAGATAATCCTCAAGTATGTCAGCACTATATAAGCACAAAAATGGTAAACCAATAACTTTGTTCTTCTTAGTATACTTTCTATTATCTAATCTTTAAAAACAACTATTCACATTCCTATTCAGAAGATGATAAGAACTACTTGGAATTCATAATAATACTTAGTCCTATACCCCAGTCATATCATTATTCACATCAAAGCACTTCTCAGCTAATTTGGGTACTCGAATCCTTATCTCTCATAGCATCTTCGCGAAGCTTCCAGCTTCACAGAGCACTCTAGTTCTCAATGTTCTCTTGTTCAAAAATATCACTCGACCATTGAGATCCCAGTTTCATGGAGCACTTATTGGTCTTTTCAAATTTTAATTCTTTTTCAAATCTCATAGGCTCATCGAAAAGCTTCTTTCCTTCACAGAGCTTACTACCTTCACATCGCTCATTTTTCTTTGCAAACCTTCTCTGCAATTCGAGGGCTCTAAAATTCCTTTTAAATTTCTTAACTTCTCTCGAGGGGGTAAGGTCAACTTTATATTCATTTTCCACTAACTATAGAACATTCCATCCACCTCAACTCCATATCAGCACCAAATCACAGATTTCCTAAATATCAATCGAAATTCACTACGTTTCCCAAAGCACCATGGTTATTTTCCAGATTCTCAAAGATCATTGTAATCGCGAAGAGTTCCATAGAATAAATTTTTCTGCCACGATGATATTTCAACCTTTGTGCCACCATGATGATAATTCTTTCTTTGCACCACTGGGATGATCCTTATTCCTTTTCACCTCAAAGCTTACTTGTAATGTTCTTCACCTCTTCCATTTGAGAAGCTCATCGTAATCACAGATAACATCATCAAAAATTTTCTTGTCCTCACAAAATACACTTCATGAATCACTTCTTTTAAAAATTCAATTTTTTCCATATTTGGATTAGATCTTAATTTAGACACCTGCTTCTGCAAGACGAACCATTTTTATTGGCTTCATCGTTTATCACCCTTTCCATCATAATTCTTGCATCATAAGTTCTCCATCCATCTTATGATCTCTATGAAAAACATACTATAAAAGCATCATCAGATTTACCATGGAATGTATTGTAAATTTCCAGTCTTTGCACACCCACTTAGGAAATGTGATTTGATTTGCGTTCTTCTAAAACTTCCTTGAAAACAAAAGACAATACTTCATTAATCCAAAATATTCATCATCCATCTTGGTCCCAACAATCATCATAATTATCTAATTCATGGTTTTTATGTGGATCTGTCTCATCAAAAGTTATATGAACAAATTATTCCAAAAATTTAGATTCCTTTTTCAAAACCAAATAATTTATACAAGATTTTGAATTACCTAGGAATTTTCCTTCATATATTTTTGGTGATTTTTTCCCATATTCACTTTTGTGTTTTTAATATAAACATTATAAACAAATACTCTGAACTAATTTACATTGGGTTTTATAGCATTCAAAAACTTATTTGATGTATTTTTCAAGAAATGTCTTATAATAACATTATTAATTACATAGAAATATATGTTAATAGCTTCAAAATATTTATATATTAGAGTGTCATATTCACTAAGCATTGTTCCAGCAATTTATTGAAGAGTCTAATTCTCCTTTCTACAATCTGATTCCTTTTTGATGATTGAGTTGAATAGAAATTATGAGTATAACTATATTTTGAGTATGATGATTGAAATTATTAATTATAAAACTCTCATCCATGATCACTTTCCAAAGAAATTATGGCAAGTCCACTATGGTTCTCTACATATTAAGAATACTTAGACAAAAAATTTGACATTCAATTTTAGGATCAAGGAAAAAACAATATTTTGTCTTGAATAATCATCAACAATAATATTAAAATAATTTTTTCCTACTAAAATTTAAATCTTGATTATCCAAATTCTTACATTTTAACCAATTATAACAGTTGAGAGGTAGAAACATCTTGATTTGGTTTGAATAATATTTTGTATTACTTTCCATTTTGACAATGTTTACACATATTATCATTGTGAAGTTATAAATTCAGTTGATTATTATTTAAACCTTTCTTTGATACCTATATAAGTTAGTACATATTATAATTACCTAGTATGTTATTCTACTTCCATGATTCTCTATGAAAAAACTCAAATAATAATCATTTTGAGAAGATAATGAATATATATTAATAGAAAAAAAATTATCATTTCAATAAAGAAGTAAATAATTATGCATGATTGCAATAGAAAAATTTTAAACCATAATTTTAAAATTTCACATTAACACGATCATCACATAATTGATAAATAATAATTTGATTATATATTTGAACTACTAATAAATAAAACATTACAAATAAGGATAGATTCAGATTTACCAAGTTGTCTAGGTCCAATAATTTTTCATTTAATTTTTTTTGTATGAGTTTGAAAATTTCATTAGTCCATTTTTATTAAACATAACCCAATAATAGATTTTGGAGTGTATTTTATATATTAATTTTGTATAAAAATATTTTTTTACTTAAAAATTTTTTTTAAATGTTTTTTCTTACATTTCAAGAGTTTATTATTAAATTTAATTCTATTATTTATATGAATTGAATCATTAAAATTGAATTTGTATTTTTTTTAATTATTTGGTTGAAATTTGGTAAATTAGACCATTTTTTCATCACCAATAGTAACTTTAATACATTTTTATCACCCTGGTATGCGTTAATCCATTGATTAATGTTAAAATAATATGATAACGACTAAACATTAACCCACACACTTGAATATATTTAATTTTATGATTCTATTTAGTCCATAGTCATCCCAAATTTTAAAATTTGACATTTTTTTCCTAGTTATCCTTTATTATACCTTTATAAACTTTAACTAACTCATAATGTAAAAAATTTCACTCAATTTCTTATAATACATATAATATTTTGTGAAGAAGATTTAAATTAAAAATGTTAAGTTATAAATTGTTATTTGAAAGATTAATTAATTTTTATATGATGGTAATTTATTTTTAATTTTTTTTTGTTATATAATTTCCATAAATTATTATGAAACACTGATAGAGTATTTATTCAATTAATATAAAAATGAAATATTTTTTTAAAAAATTTTAAATAAAATATTATTTCAATGAATTATTATGTCCTTGAATTTTTTGAGATAATTATTTAATTTTAGGGATTTATGAAATGAATATATTTTAATTAAATTGTTCTCATGTTGTTTTAAAAATCATATTAAATGAATAGTTTTAAAATGATAGTAATGATATTTTATAAAAAAATATTATTTTATTAAATGATTTAAAATTTCTAAAAGACTTTTACCCATTCAAGTGAATAGAATGTGGTTGAAAGTATAAAAAAATATCCATTTATGGAATTTTTTCCCATTATTGTAACTTTATTGACACCTAATGTGTAACAAACACAATTATCATGGTTATTATCAAAATGGTAAATGTGGGGTCAAAGAAACTAATAAGGGTGAAAATGTCACCAATAGTTTTAAAAACATTATTGGATGGGAGGATTAGAACCAAGACTAATACTATATTAAAATTATATCATTTTGGATCAATTTGGCGATTAAAATTAATTTACATTAATTTAATTCTATTTTAAATTGAGAAAGTTCCCCTCCATTCAGATATAAAAGGGACACCTCTCCTCTATTTACTGGACAATTTGAGAACTATAGTTTAGAAAATATGTAACGCCCCGACCCCAGTTACCTAGAGTCGGTGCATTATTACATAACATTGGCATGATCACAAGAAAGATCAAATCTCGAAAGACCGATTGGTTTAGTAGCCTTGGAAACACTAGATATATTCATAATGTTTTACATTACATCATAAAGTGAAAAACTACTACAACAACATAGTCTCCATATTCCACACTCATATCCCCATATAAAATCCTTGCAGGTCATTCATAACTTACATCTTCACATCCTGGGAAAAGTAAAACATAGAAAAGGGGTGAGCTCAAATGCCCAGTAAGGATAACAATATAGTGAAAACTTTCAAAAATAAACATAAACATTTAAGGCAATGCATTACTAAAACAAAAGCCTTTTAAACTTGAACTTCAACATAGTATGTCAAAAGTAAAATGAAATAATGCCATTTACATATTCACATGGATATTCTACTAATCGAATAATCATATGCAATATCAATTACCACTTTCATAATGATGGAATGCATAATGCCAGACTATCATAACCACATAGCCAAGGCCTCGTGCCAAGACTACAAATAGGATTTTGCCAAGGCCCAGTGCGAAGACACTAGTTTGTCTCATGAGACCTACCGATGCATCGAGGAGCTATAGCGGGCTCCACCCATCACATATTAAGTCCAATGCATTCCCATATGAAAAGGTTTAAACATAACATAAACATTCATATTAAAACTAGCATACTAAATGTCAATAATTTCACCATAAACTATGAATGGTATAATAATAGCACAACCACAGTCAAACATATCACAAAACCTTCAATACAATATAGAAGTTTTGTATTATAATAAATCTACTTCAAATAAGCGTAAAATCCATCAAAGGATGTTGACATAGATGAAATCAAAACTCTTTTTAGAGAAATATCTCTTTCTATTTTGAAATAATTTAAGAGTCTTATATTTATGAAATAAAACATTTTCTTTGAAACTATTCTTATATGCTTGTAAGGAAAGCTTCAACGATTTTATAATGGCAGAAAATAACCGCACCCACCGTATAAGTTAAAAAAACATTCTTACCTTAATTCTGTCGAAAAGGTTAAAAGCACCTTGTTTGGAAAACGACGAAAAGATTACTTTATAAAACTCTTATAAAAAGTCAAACAAGGGTATAAATGACTTTAAACCATATTATTTTAAATAGTAAAAATGTTTTGAAATACATTTTTAAGAAACATGGATGTGGATGATAAAGAGATCCCAGTAGATTATTATGTACAAACAACCTCGGATAATGAAGAGATTGTGAAATAACCCTTACCTTGTACTTTTCCTTGGTTGGGGTAGGTTAACCTCCTGTATAATGGTGAAATAATTGTTATTAAATTATACAAGAATCATATACATGAATATGATATCATATATGATCTTTTAACGTTGATTTGTTAATAATATCTTAGTATTATCATTTTTTCAGGTGTTAACTTACTCATTCTCTTTTATATGTTTTGTTACGTAAGCCATGTTTCTAATGGATAGGTTGTATCTTAATCATATAAAGAATTATATCAAGTCCTTAGATACTATTATTAATCATCAAATGAGAATTATACTTGAATGGATACGATGGAGAATGAATCTCATCGTGTTCGTGGAGACGGTAGTCCGTACGTACGTACGAGCGAAAATATCATTCCTTTGATATTAAAATAATATATAAATGGATGGTATATCATATATACAGAATAATTAACATGTTATATTTATTATTTACATGAGTTACACATCATTATTATACCCATCCAAATAATAATATATTGAATAATAATTACACCACGACGTGGAGACGGTAAGCCGTACGTACACACGTATGGTGACATGTTATTCAAAGGGTGGATAGAATACTGAATATGGTTGTACCATATTTATAATAACATCATAGTATATTTTTGATACTGGAGTTATTATTTTAGAATGGTAATAACAATGAAATAAGAAGTGGAAGAAGAAAGGAACTTGGAAAAGGGTGGTGAAATCATTACCTCTTCTTCGGGTTATTCCTTTTGATTTGATCAAAAGGTCTCCTTAGGTTTGATTTCTGATCAAACTAAGTCCTCTATGATGTATTGAGGGATGTTGGGAGAGTATCTTGGCAGAGTTTGGCCGAACCAAAAGGCTTTGATGGTGTGAAGAAATGAGAAGGAGGAGTGCCCTTTTATAAGAGGGGTGAGGGGAACCTTTGGAAAAACTAGAAATATTAATTTATAATAAATTCATATTCGGTTTATAATGGCTCCAAAGTTGATTATTAAAGGTTTATGGTGGGGATAGGTCGAAAAACATTGAACCAATAGAATTTAGACAGGTTTGGGTTACGATATTAACCTTATCTTTAAGTATTAACTCTAAGTTAATTAGTTTCACTTTTACAATGTCTCTTTGTATTTTTACATTATATGGTTAATAAACTTACTATATATATCCAAGAGACCCCCAAGTGGTCCATTAATGATACAACTATCATGATATAAGTCTCTTGGACGAACCTTAGACTTTTAGGAATTTAATATCAATTAATAATATAATACTTGTTTTAAAAACTCTTTTTTGTCAATTTTGACACTATTCAATAGTTGATTTTTGTGAAACTCATAACAGAATTATTACTTAAAAAAAGTTAATTAAATCAATAATAATATGTCATATTATCCTATAAAATTATTTTCATTCCTTAAACGTCTCAAATTATATTTATTTGGGTATTTATAATATCAATTATTTTAAATTTTCACTATTATGGGAATTACGGCATCATTATTGTGTCATATATAAATTAAATTATTTAATCACTAAAAATTATAAATAAAATATAATTATGTAGTAAAGCGTTTTATATTTCTAATGAATATTTATTGTTGAAAATACAAAATATATAACCCTCTGTAAAAATTGTGTTTCTAAAAGATATATGCTTTTCTCATTTTTGTATTCATTTTAACTTAATAAAAATTAAGTGTCCCTATCACCTAGAAGTGGTACCATGGGGTCCCCAAATCGACCAAAATATGCCTATGGTCGAACATGTATCAACCAATAAGGTTAGGACATGTTTTAGGGTAATTTTGTATTATTATAATAGTATTTTTTAACCCTTATTTACCGGATTTATCCTTAACCATGGTAAATAAAATATTTACAGAAGTAATTATTCAAAATGTCTAAAAATAAACGTTACCTATTTACACAATTTAAACATCCTGATTCCAAATATGGAATCCATTTTTCAAAATTCAAAACACAAAAGTGCCAGAAATTAATTTAAAATTAATTCCCGTTGTTAAAACAAAACGCATGTTTTTAAGAGATAATAACTATCAAAAGATTGGCACTTGTTTATGTCTGGTTTAATTGTAAAATTATGTCTAATGACCAACATTATATTAAATGGTAAAAATATATTCTAAATATACTTTAAACCCACTCAAATTCATAATTTATCACTATTAATTATTTTGATTAAAAAAGTTGATTTTAATTAAAATTTAGTAATTTTCACTATTCATCAAAATATTAAAGTTATCCGAAAAGTACCAAAATTTCACCTTAGGCTAAATTCGATATTCCGAATCCAAAAATGAAGTCCATTTTAAAAAATATAATATTTATAATTTCAAAAAGTAGGTATTACTATTCATAATGGCTAGTTTAATTTGTTATGGTGTGTTAGAACTCGGTGTTGCGTACAACACACACTATCACATTATTCAAAGAGAAGCGTACCGTAGAAGTTTGGGGTGTTACATTCTCCCATCCTTCAAATAATTTCGTCCCTGAAATTTCTAGAATATTATCGCATGAAAAGACTCGGGTGGTTCTTCATCATAAGTTCCTTGTGTTCCCACGTTGCCTCTTCCATGTTATGGTTTCTCCACAAAACTTTTACGAGACGTGTCGTTCGGTTTCTCAGTACTTGTTCTCTCATATCAAGAATCCTGATGGGATCTTCACAATAAGACAGATCGGGTTTCAGTTCTAATTCCTCATAGGTGAGTACATGCGTTGGGTCAGGCATGTATTTCCTCAACAGAGATACGTGGAACACATCGTGAACTTTGGAGAGACTTGGCGGCATTGCCAATCAGTAAGCTACAGCCCCAATTCGTTCTAGAATTTTGAAAGGTCCGATGTACTTGGGACTCAATTTACCTTTCTTACCAAAACGTATGACTCCCTTCCATGGAGATACCTTCAAGAAAACGTGATCACCGACTTGAAATTCCAAATCCTTCCTTCGATTATCGGCATATCTCTTCTGCCTAATTTGAGATGCTTTGATGTGATTTTGGATTACCTTCACCTTTTCCATCGTTTCCTCCACCAGTTTTGGGCCTACAAGTCTTCTTTCATCAACGTCATCCCAACAAGTTGGTGTGCGACATCTCTTTCCGTATAATTCTATATATGGTGCCATCTGAATACACGAATGGAAGCTATTGTTATAGGAAAATTCCACCAGAGGTAAATATTGATCCCACATACCCTGAAAGTCAAGTGAGAAAGATCTCAACATGTCTTCTAAGGGTTGAATCGTCCATTCTGATTGTCCGTCTCTCTGAGGGTGGTAAGCAGTGCTCAAATGAAGTTCAGTATCCAGGGATTTCAGAAGACTTTTCCAGAATCTTGAAGTAAAACGGGGATCGCGATCAGAAACAATCGATACAGGTACTCCATGAAGTCTCACAACTTCATTAATATATAGTCTTTCTAGACGTTCTAGGGTTAGATCTTCTCTTATAGAAAGAAAATGTACTGACTTGGTAAGAAGATCAATAATAACCCATATTGAATCGTTCCTTCTAGGAGTCTTTGGTAGCCCCATGACAAAGTCCATCGTAATATTGTCCCATTTCCACTCCGGTATGGGAAGAGGTTGCATGACTCCTCCAGGCTGTTGCCTTCCAGCTTTCACTTGTTGAAAAACCATACATCTTGACACAAAATCAGCAATCTCCCTCTTCATGTTGTCCCACCAAAAATGATCCTTCAAATATCTATACATTTTGGTGCTCCCAAGGTGTATAGAGAAATTGGAACTATGAGAATCATCCAACAATTCCCTTTTTAGATCAGGTATATTGGGAACACAAAGCCTCTTCCC
The DNA here is from genome assembly GCA_963277665.1 of Viscum album. NCBI lineage: Eukaryota > Viridiplantae > Streptophyta > Magnoliopsida > Santalales > Viscaceae > Viscum > Viscum album. The sequence goes on along the minus strand of OY728153.1, from coordinate 1,540,356,031 downwards.
GAATTTCAAAATTCCATTTTCATACACAAAATATCTCAATCTCCCATCATTCATAGCTTTAATCTTCTTTTGATATTCTTCATCATTGATCTGAGAACTCTTAATCCTTTCTAGTAAATATGGTTTGGGAACCATTTGAAAAAGAATTGATGTTTCACCTTCCTTGGTTATTCCCATGTCCATCTTCACTTGATCCATCAAAATTGGATCCCTTTCAATTCTCATAATGTTCGAAACTCCATGGTCTTTTATGCACAAAGCATCTGCCACCTTGTTTGCTTTCCCCGGGTGGTAGTGTATCGTACAATCATAATCTTTGAGTAATTCAAGCCATCTCCTTTGCCTCATGTTGAGTTCTTTTTGTGAGAAAATATACTTCAAACTCTTGTGATCAGTATAAATCTCACATTTTTCACCATAGAGGTAGTGCCTCCATATCTTCAAAGCAAATATCACAGCTGCTAACTCGAGATCATGAGTAGGATAGTTTTGTTCATGAATTTTCAACTATCGTGATGCATAGGCAATAACCCTATCATTCTGCATATGGACACAACCAAGTCCTTTCTTCGATGCATCACTATAAATAACGAACCCATCATTCCCCGATGGTAGAGTCAATATAAGAGCATTGACTAATCTTTTCTTCAGTTCTTCGAAACATTTTTCACACTCTTTTGTCTAAACAAATTTATCCCCTTTACCTGTGAGCTTCATTAATGGGTTAGCCAATCGGGCCAAATTCTGGACGAAACGTCGATAATAACCTGCTAAACCAATAAAACTACGTACCTCATTTATACTCATCGGTGCTGCCCATTCTTGGATTGCCTTAGTCTTAGAAGGATCAAAAAAGATTCCATCTTTAGAGACAATATGTCCAAGAAAAGAAATCTCCTAAATCCAGAATTCACACTTGCTAAACATCCCATATAATTCATGTCTTCTCAGAGTCTTCAGGATAATGCGCAAGTGATTTTCATGATCTTCGTAGATTTTGGAGTATACCATGATATCATCAATTAATACCACCAAAAATTTATCGAGATACTCCTTGAAAACTCTATTAATCAGATCCATGAATACAGAGGGTGCATTAGTCAATCCAAAAGGAATTACAGTAAACTCGTAATGCCCGTACCTGGTTCGAAATGCTGTCTTCGGAATGTCTTCCTTCTTCACACACAACTGATGGTATCCAGATCGAAGGTCAATCTTTGAAAAGTATTGAGCTCCATGCAGTTGGAAAAATAAATCATCAATTCGAGGTAGGGGATACTTGTTCTTTATTATTATAGCATTGATCTCACTGTAGTCGATACATAACCTCATAGATCCATCTTTCTTTTTAACAAAAAGAGCAGGGGTTCCCCATGGAAAACACTAGGGCGAATAAATCTCTTATTACTCAATTCCTCTAGTTGTTTATTTAGTTCAACTAATTCTACAGTGGCCATTCTATAAGGGGTTTTCGATATAGGCCTTGATCTAGGAATTAAATCAATGGAAAACTCAACTTCTCGTTCTGGAGGATGTCCAGGTAAATCTTCCGGAAATACACCTACAAATTCATTCACAATAGGTACGTCCTCTATTTGAACATTCCTTTCCTCACCCATTTTTATTTCATTCTATTCCTCCCCAATAATTGAATTTAGTTGAGCTACTGGGGGTGGATCTAAATAAGAATTAGGTGGTGACGATTCTACTCTAAAGATAAGGTGTTCCTTATCATTATCATCAAGAATCGTAACCTCTTTCTTCTTACAATAAATCTTCGCATCATAGTCCGAAGGCCAGTCCATACCAAGGATTATATCAAACTCAATCATAGGTATGACGATGAGATCCGCAGATAAAGAACATTTATGTGCTCTAATGGGGATTGATTCACAAAACATCGTTGCAATGATACTTCCCTTAGGAGTTTTAACTGACAACTACCTTATTAAATCAAATTGGAAATATCTAATTTTCTTAGTAAACTGGGAAAATCAGAAACAATGCAATGATCTAGAATCAAATAATGCATTTGTTAAACTTGAGAAAACCATTAAATTACCTACCACCACGTCTTTCAGAGCTTCTACCTCAGCAGTAGTGATAGCATAAGCTTGGCCTTGATCCCTTGGCCTTTTCTGAGGTAAGTTCACCTGACGATTAGGACATTCATTTACATAATTCCCCATCTCCCTGCAATTGTAGCACTGAACGTTGGTGGCTTCCTTCTTCCCTTTACAATCACGAGCTTGGTGGCCTTTTTCACCACACTTGTAACAGACTCCCATTCCCTTCAAGCAAGTACCGGGGTGTTTCTTCCCACATTTACCACAGGATGGATATTCAACCTTTCCCTTCTTCCCCTTATTTCGATTCCCAGATTGATCAGCAGGTCTCTTCTTCTCTTGCTTTTCTTTAAATTCATAAGACTTAGAGAATTCCTTTTCGGTCTTGATAGCACATGAGACAATGTCTTCGTACGACGAAAAGGATTGTGAGACTAATGATCGACGGAGAAATGGTTTTAACCCATCAAATAAAAGATCAATCTTAATTATTGGGTTACGTATATAATCTCTATCATACCTTGATAACCTTGTAAAGTTAGCCTCATACTTTGTGACATTCTCATCCTCCTTTTGTCTCAGACTCCAAAAATGCCTTTCCATATCTGCTCGATGGTCGCGTGGAAAGTATTTTTCTAAAAACAGATCTTTGAACTCCCTCCATTCAATATTTGATACTTCATCATCTTCCTTCGTATTTTGAATCAATGACCACCATTGATCAGCATCTCCAGTGAGGCGGTAAACTTCCATGATAACTTTTTCCCTTTCACTACTTCCCAAAGCCTGAAATATTTTCTCTAGTGAAAATATCCATTGCTCAGCTACTAAGGGATTTGTACTCCCATTGAACGTTGGTGGTTGTTTCCTCATGAATCGATCTAACATTGATCCTCCATGCTGCGGATCAAGGTGCTCTATACGTGTAAGGTTATTATTCATAACCTGAGTGAGTTGTCCCAGTATGGTGATTAGCTGATCGACACCAGTTTCATCACCAGCTCCACTATAATTATCTTGAGCAGGAGGGAAATCCCTACATGGAGTGCGTTCATTGATACAGTTTCCATTTCTTCCACTAGGCGCCATTTCTAAACAATGGTATAAACTAGATCAGTTTATGAATCAAAATACATAATCCCATACTTATAAAACACTTAACATAAATTGAACTATTTATGGATATAATCCATAATCATAAGAATGTTTTCTTTGAGGAAGTATATACTCATAAACCCTTCATAATGATTTTTAAAGAAAATGAGATTTATCCTAAGCATATCCCCTGGGAGTGTCGTAACCAAGAGTGCAGCAAGGCCCGTTGTCGTGCACCAGTTCCCGTTCGAGTCTAGCTCAAAGAAGTGTTTTCGGGTTTTACCCCTAGGTACATCTGTGCCAGAGCAGCCTCTACCTGCTCATATCCAGACATGGATTTATTTCTCTAAAAACTCACAAAATCTTTACAATACCAAAATTCTAGGAAGTTCTTCTATACTAATCCTCAAAGTTCATCTTAGGTCTACGTGCTCTAATCAGAGTTTATCTAAATCTAGCTTCCAATGTTTGTACTAAACTTCCTCTGATACCAACTGTAACGCCCCAACCACAATTACCTAGAGTCGGTGCATTATTACATAACATTGGCATGATCACAAGAAGGATGAAATCGCGAAGGGCCGATTGGTTTAGTAGCCTTGGAAACACTAGATATATTCATAAAGTTTTACATTACATCATAAAGTGAAAAACTACTACAAAAACATAGTCTCCATATTCCACACTCATATCCCCACATAAAATCCCTGCAGGTCATTCATAACTTACTTCTTCACATCCTGGGAAAAATAAAACATAGAAAAGGGGTGAGCTGAAATGCCCAGTAAGGATAACAATATAGCGGAAACTTTCAAAAATAAGCATAAAAATTTAAGGCAATGCATTACTAAAACAAAAGCATTTTAAACATGAACTTCAACATAGTATGGAAAAAGTAAAATGAAATAATTCCATTTACTTATTCACATGGATATTCTACTAATCGAATAATAACATGCAATATCAATAACCACTTTCATAATGATGGAATACATAATGCCAGACTATCATAACCACATAGCCAAGGCCTCATTCCAAGACTACAAATAAGATTTTTCCAAGGCCTTTTTCCAAGACACTAGTTTGTCTCATGATACCTACCAATGCATTGAGGAGCTATAGCGGGCTCCACCCATCACATATTAAGTCCAATACATTCCCATATGAAAAGGTTTAAACATAACATAAACATTCGTATTAAAACAAGCCTACGAAATGTCAATACTTTCACCATAAACTATGAATGGTATAAAAATAGCACATCCACATTCAAACATATCACAAAACCTTCAATAAAATATAGAAGTTTTGTAATATAATAAATCAACTTCAAATAAGGGTAAAATACATCAAAGGATGTTGACATAGATGAAATCAAAACTATTTTTAGAGAAATATCTCTTTCAATTTTGAAATCATTTAAGAGTCTTATATTTATGAAATAAAACATTTTCTTTGAAAATATTCTTATAAGCTTGTAAGGTAAGCTTCAACGATTTATAACGGTGGAAAATAACCGCACCCTCCGTATAAGTTAAAAAAACATTCTTACCTTAATTCTGTCGAAAAGGTTAAAAGCACCTTCTTTGGAAAATGACGGAAATATTCCTTTATAAAACTCTTATAAAAAGTCAAACAAGGGTATAAATGACTTTAACCCATATTCTTTTAAATAGTAAAAATGTTTTGAAATACATTTTTACGAAACATGGATGTGGATGATAAAGAGATCCTAGTAGATTTTTACGTATAAACATCATCGGATAATGAAGAGATTGTGAAATAACCCTTACCTTGTAATTTTCCTTGGTTGTGGTAGTTTAACCTCCTATATAAAGGTGAAATAATTGTTATTAAATTATACAAGAATAATATACATTAATATGATATCATATATGATCTTTTAACATTTATTTGTTAATAATATCTTAGTATTATCGTTGTTTCGGGTGTTAACTTACTCGTTTTCTTTTATATGTTTTGTTACGTAAGACATATTTGTAATGGATAGGTTGTATATTAATCATATAAAGAATGATATAAAGTCCTTAGATACTATTATTAATCATCAAATGAGAATAATACTTGAATGGATACGATGGAGAATGAATCTGATCACGTTCGTGGCGACGGTAGTCCGTCCGTACGCACGAGCGACAATATCATTATTTTGATATTAAAATAATATATAAATGGATGGTATATCATATATATAGAATCATTAACATGTTATATTTATTATTTACATTCGTTACACATCATTATTATATCCATCCAAATAATAATATATTGAATAACAATTACACCACGACGTGGAGACGGTAAGCCGTACGTACGCACGTATGGTGACATTTTATTAAAAGGGTGGATAGAATACTGAATATGGTTGTACCATATTTATAATAACATGACAGTATATATATGATACTGGATTTATTATTTTATAATGGTAATAACAAATAAAGAAGAAGTGGAAGAAGAAAGGAACTTGGAAAAGGGTGGTGAAATCATTACCTCTTCTTCGGGTTCTTCCTTTTGATTTTATCAAAAGGGCTCCATAGGATGGCTTTCTGATCAAACTATGGCCTGTAGGATGTAGTGAGGGAATTTGGGAGAGTATTGGGGAAGAGTTTGGCAGAACCAAAAGGCTTTTAAGATTTGAAGAAATTAGAAGGGGGAGTGCCCTTTTATAAGAGGGGTGGGGGCACCTTTGGAAAAGCTAGAAATATTAATTTATAATAAATTCAAATTCGGTTTCTAATGGATCCAAAGTTGATTATTCAAAAGTTAAGGTGGGGATAGGTCGAAAAACATTCAACCAATATAATTTAGACAGGTTTTGGTAACTATATTAAACTTATCTTTAAGTATTAACTCTAAGTTAATTAGTTTCACTTTTACAATGTCTCTTTGTATGTTTATATTATATGGTTAATAAAAATACCGTATGCATCCAAGAGACCCCCAAGTGTTCCATAAATGATACAAATATCATGATATAAGTCTCTTTGCCGAACCTTATATTTTTAGGAATTTAATATCAATTAATAATATAATACGTGTTTTAAAAACTCTTTTATGTCAATTTTGACACTATTCAATAGTTGATTTTTGTGAAACTCATAACATAATTATTAATTATAAAAAAGTTAATTAAATCAATAATAATATGTCATATTATCCTAGAAAATTATTTTAATTCATTGAAAGTCTCGAATTATATTTATTTGGGTATTTATAATATCAATTATTTTAAAGTTTCACTATTATGGGAATTACTGCATCATCATTGTGTCATAAATAAATTAAATTATTTAATCTCTAAAAATTATAAATAAACTATAATTATGTGGGAAATCTTTTTATCTTTCTAATGAATATTTATAGTCGAAAATCCAACATATATAACCCTATGTAAAAATTGTTTTTCCAAAAGATATATGCTTGTGTCATTTTTGTATTCATTTTAACTTAATTAAAATTAAGTGTCCCTATCACCTACAAGTGGCACCATGGGGTCCCAAAATCGACCAAAAGATGCCTAAGGTCTAACATTTATCAACCAATAAGTTTAGGACACATTTTAGGGTAATTATGTATTATTATAATATTATTTTTTAACCCTTATTTATCGGATTTACCCTTAACCATGGTAAATAAAATATTTACCGAAGTAATTATTCAAAATGTATAAAAATAAAAGTTACCTATTTACACAATTTGAACATCCTGATTCCAAATATGGAATCCATTTTTCAAAATTCAAAATACAGAAGTGGCAGAAATTAATTTAAAATTAATTCCCATTGTAAAAACAAAAAGTGTGTTTTTAAGAGATAATAACTATCAAAAGATTGACACTTGTTTATGTCCGATTTAATTGTAAAATTATGTCCAATGACCAAAATTATATTAAATGGTAAAAATATATTCTATATATACTTTAAAACTACTCAAATTCATAATTTATCACTATTAATTATTTTGACTAAAAAAGTTGTTATTAATTAAAATTTAGTAATTTTCACTATTCATCACAATATTAAAGTTATCCGAAAAGTACCAAAATTTCACCATAGGATAAATTCGATATTCCGGATCCAAAAATAAAGTCCATTTTAAAAAATATAATATATATAATTTAAAAAAGTAGGTATTACTATTCATAACGGCTAGTTTGATTTGTTATGGTGTGTTAGAACTCGGTGTTGCGTACAACACACACTATCACATTATTCAAAGAGAAGCATACCATAGAAGCTTGGGGTATTACAAAATACATTCCAAATTATCTCCCCAACATCCCTAACCATGTCATATATTTCATGGTCTCACCAAATTTACAAACATAGAAGGCATAAGGTGTAAGAAAATGAGGTTATTTGATGAGAAGGTATAATTCCAAACCAAACATATTTCATATTTATTTCCACTCCTATGTTCTTAAAATAGTTTTAATTCATGATGATATTATAATATAATATTATACCATATTATTATATGTTATAATTTCAATTTAATAACCCATATATATATATATATATATTCTCTTCCATAAAATGGGAAATTAAACTATTGTTCATATGTACAACGGGCTAATGCATCACAAACTGATGTAATTCATTTTTCATAACCATAACTCATGGATGGTTATAGTGGTGGAGATAAAATATATATATTTGATTAATGAAATAGTTATAATAATTTAATGGTAATATCTCATATTTTTTCATTCCAAACCATCAATTGGAAATTGATCATTTCGTTTATCTATATAAGTGGACTACCATATCCACAAATTGATTTATTCTCTTTTCATCACCACATATCATGGATGACATGTATATTTTTATTTAAATAGATAATAATAATTTTATTTAACAATCATAATTATTGAAAGATAAAATAATACTTACCTAATTTCTATAATTATCATTGAATAATGGAAACCATACTCATGTGTATGTACGACCTTCCATCTCCATGATTTTTTCATATTTCATTTTTAAAAACCATATTTCATGGTTTGTTTTTAAAAATATAATTGATATATAAAAAATTAAATTAGTTCATTATTATTATTTTGGAGATACTTGAATAATGAATCTTTGACCATAGTAAACCTATTGAACTCATTATGGACATGTGAGTTGAATATCATGAAAATGATTGATGAAAACTTAATTTATTATGTAATTGATTCTAATAATTTAAAAGAATTAATGAATATGAAATTTTTTATTAACAATTTAAATAATTAATAATCATTTATTATTTTGGAAGAAAAGGGATGTAAGTGGTGAGTCAGGCTCGTTGTAAGGTACACATTAACTTAATATCCCTTTTTAAAATTGTTCAAGATTTATTTTATAAATATTTTTATTCAATATTAATATTCTTTTAAATGTTTTATGAAAATTATAAATTAGGATTAAATGGTTTCAAAAGGTCATTTTTACCATGAATATAGAATTTTCTTTTTTTCCAAATCATATTTCATGGGATGTTTTAAAAATATAATTGAGATATAAAAATTAATTATTTTTGGATTATTATTTTAGAGATAGTGGAATAATAAATCATTGACCATAGTAAACCTATCGAAGTAAATATAGAAATATGAGTTGAATATCATGAAAATGACTTTTGAAGACTTAATTTATTAGGAAATTGATTAAAAAAAGTTAAAAGGATTAATAAAATTTTAATATTTTATTAATAAAGTAAATAACTTACATTATTTTATTATTTTGGAAGAAAAGGGATGCATGTTGTGAGTCAGGCTCATTGTAAGGGACACATTAAATTAAAATCCCATTTTAATATTGTTCAAGATTTATTTTATAAATAATTTTCTTTAATTTTAATATTATTTTATATTTTTAATGGAAATTATAATTTCAGATTAAATCATTTCAAAAGGCCATTTTTATCATATTTTACTTTTTTACAATAGTTTTAATAGGATAGTTTTAAAATTTTTTTTACTGGTCACTTTTGATTATTTTTTACCAAAGTGTAAAATAATTTTTTCATTGACATATATAGCATGAATGGAATTTCATACCATCATGAATTTTACGTAATTTAAATATTACGTTAAAATTACAATGGTTATATTCTAAATAAATAATTTCAAAAATATTTTAGTAAGTTTTTATTTTAATGTGTTTTTAAAATAATTTTATTTTCTATATTTTTATATAAAATTGGAAACTGCTTTTCTTATGGATTACAAATAGTATTTCATGGGTTTTATGCTCAAAAGGAGAAAGCATAATTTTTTCCCATGATATGTTACTTGAAAATTATATATGATGAATATGTGAGTTTGATACATCTTATACAGTGGGTGAGACCCATAATTCCTATCTAATTAAATGGGTTAAAAATATATTGGAAGCTGACAATATTGGTTATTCCACTTATAAGAGTGGTATAAAAATTATTTCTAAATTTACCTACATGATTTATATATGATTTATATTCATTTTGTTGAAATATTATTATTTTACAATGTATACTAATGAGATTTTGTTTAAATGATACTATATGATACTTATTAAGAGTGAACTGTATGCCTTTTTGAAAAATAATTTAGGAGTTTTTCATGATTGAAAATAAGAAATTATGTTTTTGTCTATAATTTTTGATTTTATTATGAAAATATTTGGATAGAGAAATTTACTTTGTGATTATTAAAATGTTTATTTTGAAAACCAAAATTAATTCTAAAAAGGAAATATGTTATAAATTTTCATGTATTAATGGATTATTTCATTAAAATATATATATAAATCACTGACAAGAATCATTGAATTCACACGGGTTTAGGATTGTTTAGAATTTATTATCCCATACTACACTTAATATAATGGTGTATTAACATGATTGTGTGGGGCCAATCCCACGATTACTATTAGAAGGTTAGCGACCATTAGAACAATACCCTTTTAAAGGATTACGCACTTTTACTCTTCAGGTATTATTTTTATTAAAAAATATATAGTTTGGTTTTCAATCAAATAATAATGGAGGTTATAGGGATCAATTTAAGTGTATAGTCAAAGGGTTAATCCTAAATATATCGGGGGATATATCTATGCAATAGGCTAGGAAGCAGTAAAAAGAACAACAATTGGCCATGGTCTAGCCAATTGTATCAAAGTACTCAAGAAAAGACTCATTTTCAAGAGTAATTGACAACCTAGGCATGAGAGGCTTGACTTATAGGTATAATGAATTATAGGATATACCCTTTAACTTTATATTAATCAACTAGTTTATAGTCATTAAATTTCTACCTATGAGGGCCAGGGATAAGGAAAAATAATGAGAATGATAATTTTTCTAAACCATTTTACTAGCCATATGGTTACATGATTTTGATATTTAGATATTTGTTAGGTTCAAACTGCCACTACTCCCAGCCCATAACCCTGAGTGGGTTATCCTCACATGTCGGTGATGAAAAAATCAAGGCAAAATTAAGCATACTCTGCCTAATTAGAAAGTAGTTACAGAAGATAAAATCATGGATTAAACAATAAAGCATCAATTTCAAACAATTTCAAGAAATGAAAATCTAAATAGAATATAACATTACATGATTAAAAAATAAATAATGAGAAATATGAAATCAATGAAAATAATAAACAATGACAATATTACTATAAATAAGGAAACATAAGAAAAATGGAGAAATATTGGATGTTAAATGGACTGTGGTGTTGAAAATGGATGTCGAAAAAAGAGGGATTACAATAGGAAAAGAAAAGAAGAGTAATGACTAGAAACTCTCAAAGATTAAACAAAAAAATGAAAAATGTAACAAATTTAGTTTATAACTATAATTAATGGAAATATAAGAAGAATAACAAGAGAAAAGTAAATAAATCTAAATCTCTAGAGCATATAGGGAAATAGAAAAATTAATAGGCCCATAAAGTACAAAACATGAATTCCCTACACATCATGTACTATTTTATGTGACTTGGGACTTGATAATTTCACATCATGTATATTGGTTTCATGTTGTGACATTCAGATCCACTTTGGATTCTAAATAATCTATTCATGTCTTTGAATAGGTGAGCCTTCAACACTTTCACATCGAATAATCTATTCACATCATTTATAATGTTCACTATTGTTAGGATTCCTATTTTTGAAAGATGCACGTTGTGTAATGGACTTATATGTTGTTTAGTGTCTTCACATTAGGAAAAATCCTAATGGGATAGTCTGTGGCATTACAATCATGTTGTGAATGAAGTTTACATGTTGTGTATGCGATACATGTTGTGTAATGCCTTTTTTGGAACTTTTTCAAAATTTATTGCTTTTATGTATAGAATTCCTAATTCATATGAAAACTAAGCAAAACCCAATTCAATATATTTTTAAACATGAATAATATCTTAAAAATGTATCTAATATAGGTATATAAAGTCAACTTATCATATTCCCCCACACCTAAATAGTATCATGTCCTCAATAAAAAATCAACTCATTAGGGATAACAAAAGAAGAAACTTTTATAACAGGAAATATAAATTATAACTAGGAATATAAACTAACTTTAAGTAGAAACAATTATTCCTCAATATTCAATCCTACAAGGAAAATAATTTGTGCAAAATAGTTCAGTTCTTTATCCAGAATAATATTCTTTTAATTATAATTTCATAACTATTCCTTAAATTCTATACCCATTTTTCATTTTACATAATGATAAATTGTATATCAGCACATTGGGTAAAATTTAACTGATGTTAATATCATTCCCTAAATACATATTCCTAACCATATCCTTTCATTGGTTCTATTATGTCTACTTTATAAAGAAAAATAAAAAATCAATCAAGTAGGATTCTGTAAAAAGTTTTAAAATGAGTCTGAAGATGAGGGATATTGGTATAAAATTGAAAATAAAGCTCAAATGAAATGTAATCTCTAATGTATAATGCATGATAGTAGTTTAAAGTGAAATAAAGAAACTCCTTCAAGATCAAAAGGTTTCAATTCCCCAATAATCTCAAAGTGGATCCATGAGTATATCAAGAATATTAAAAATGGTCTATGTTAATTTATTTTTGTCAGAACCCATCTCCCGGGGCCCATGTCGTGACTACCCCAAGCTAGCCTTCCTTAGCCCAGGGGTTGGCGACTAGCACCGAAAATGTATATCCCTAAAAGTGGGAAGACATTAACTTTAAACTTCCAAAGACACAAACCAGGAAAATAACAAGATGCAATCCACATAGTAAAATCGTAGTATTAAAAGTATTTATTCATAGTAAAGGGGATGGAATACAAGGAAAACAGAAAATATACAACTATAATAGAAAATATCTCATGAGAGCTTCTACCAAGGATTCTACCTGAATGGTAGGTATAGCTCGTCTTCGCAGCTCTCCACATCAACCAGTCACCTCTTTGTGTCGCCTGGTCCTAGCTCCCTAAAGTCTCATCCATGATTCTCATCATCTGCACAAGACACAAAAAGTTGTCGGAAAATCCCGTGCAGGGGAGTGTATAACAATATCCAATAGGGTCCCCGAGACCCCTCGAAGGACCCTCATAATTCCACAAAGGAAAGCCACAAATCATGATCTCAATAAAAAAACATAAAGAAAAAGACTCAGCTAAAACGAGGTATAACATAAGTAAAGAAGTACATATGATTTGTTGTAAAGATATATCATCTTATTCTAACAAGGGTTCTTCTGATAATCCTCACAGGATCGATCGATGTAGATCAACATAGAATCATTAGGTGCTCATCCATAAAGGATCACAAGGTGCGGATCCACACATGATCACTAGGTGTCGATCTCCATAAGATCTTTAGGTGTCGATCCATAGAGGATCTCTAGGTACTGATCCATACAAGATCTCTATGTTCAGATCCACACAAGATCACTAGGTGCTGATCCATGATCACTATTCATTCTTCACGACTCCGCCAACCACTGGATTCCCGTACATAGTACGCTTGATTCTGTGAGGATTTTCTCTTCAATCCATTGGTCATACATCAACCTATAATAATTCCCAAGAAGAATTAATTTTATGAGCCATCATGTCAAAAGGGTTCCAACGTAACATATGGTGTGTCAATCAGACGCCCAGTCTGAGAGATATATGCATTTTAGAGCCGAGAGCCCGGTTGTATTCAGGTACGATCCGACCCAGAAAAATACCAAACATTTCCAAAACTCATGTGAAGTATCTAAAATGGATCACCCCATTCCAAGGATTCTAGTGCCACAAATGGTTCATCAAACGGATGTATGGTTTGTTAGTTATAACCCATCTGGAAAAAGAGTGTCGAAGTGGATCCGGGTGTAGCCCGAAACAGTGTCGAATTGGCGAAACTGTATTTCTCTAAAGGCAGATTTCCCAATTTTTAATGGAACACTTGTTTTAAAACTAAATTTTGTAACTTTAATCAATTGTATTTTTGTAACGCCCTGACCCCAGTTACCCAGATTCAGTGCATTATTACATAACATTGGCATGATCACAAGAAAGATCAAATCTCGAAAGACCGATTGGTTTAGTAGCCTTGGAAACACTAGATATATTCATAAGTTTTACATTACATCAAAAAATTAAAAACTACTACAAAAACATAATGTTTCCACAATCCACACTATTAACCCCTCATAAAATCCCTGCAGGTCATTCATAACTTACTTCTTCACATCCTGGGAAAAATAAAACATAGAAAAGGGGTGAGCTCAAATGCCCAGTAAGGATAACAATATAGCGGAAACTTTTATAAATAAGAATAAACATTTAAGGCAATGTATAACTAAAACAAAAGCCTTTTAAATATGAACTTTCAACATGGTATGGCATAAATATAATTAAATAATGCCATTTAATTATTCACATGGATATTCTACTAATCGAATAATCACATGCAAAAATCAATAACCACTTTCATAATGTTGGAATGCATAATGCCAGACTATCATAACCACATAGCCAATGCCTCGTGCCAAGACTACAAATAAGATTTTGTCAAGGCCTTGTGCCAAGACACTAGTTTGTCTCATGAGACCTACCGATTCATCGAGGAGCTATAGCGGGCTCCACCCGTCACATATTAAGTCCAATGCATTCCCATATGAAAAGGTTTAAATATAACATAAACATTCATATTAAAACTGGAATATGAAATGTCAATAATTTCACCATAAACTATGAATGGTATAAAAATAGCACATCCACAATCAAACATATCACAAAACCTTCAATACAATATAGAAGATTTGTATCATAATAAATCAACTTCAAATAATCTTAAAATCCATCAAAGGATGTTGACATAGATGAAATCAAAATTCTTTTTAAAGAAATATCTCTTTTTATTTTGATATCATTTAAGATCCATATAAAATAAAACATTTTCTTTGAAAATATTCTTATAAGCTTGTAAGGTAAGCTTTGAAGATTTAATAACGGCGGAAAATAGCTGCACCCGCTGTATAAGTTAAAAAAAACATTCTTACCTTAATTCTATCGAAAAGGTTAAAAAAGGACCATGTTTTGAAAACGACGGAATGATTCCTTAATAAACGTCTTATAAAAAGTCAACCAAGGGTATAAATGACATTAACCCATATTCTTGTAAATAATAAAAAATGTTTTGAAATACATTTTTAAGAAAACATGGATGTGGATGATAAAGAGATCCCAGTAGATTATTACGTATAAACAACCTCGGATAATGAAGAGATTGTGAAATAACCCTTACCTTGTAATTTTCCTTGGTTGGGGTAGGTTAACCTCCTGTATAATGATGAAATAGTTGTTATTAAATTATACAAGATTCATATATAATAATATGATATCATATATGATCTTTTAACATTGATTTGTTAATAATATCTTAGAATTATCGTCGTTTCGGGAGTTAACTTACTCATTTTCTTTTATATGTTTTGTTACATAAGCCATGGTTGTTGTATCTTATTCATATCCAGAATGATATCTAGTCCTTAAACATCATTTTTAAATCATCAAATGATAATTATACTTGAATGGATACGATGGAGAATGAATCTCATCGCGTTCGTGGAGACGGTAGTCCGTACGTACGCACGAGCGACAATATCATTATTTTGATATTAAAATAATATATAAATGGACGGTATATCATATATACAGAATCATTAACATGTTATATTTATTATTTACATGAGTTACACATCATTATTATACCCATCCAAATAATAATATATTGAATAACAATTACACCACGGCGTGGAGACGGTAAGCCGTACGTACGCACGTATGGTGACTTGTTATTCAAAGGGTGGATAGAATACTGAATATGGTTGTACCATGTTTATAATAACATCACAGTATATGTGAGATACTGGAGTTATTATTTTAGAATGGTAAGAACAAAGGAATAAGAAGTGGAAGAAGAAATGAACTCGGAGAAGGGTGGTGAAATCATTACCTCTTCTTCGGGTTCTTCCTTTTGATTTGATCAAAAGGGCTCCTTAGGTTGGCTTTCTGATCAAAATAAGGCCTCTAGGTTGTAGTGAGGGATGTTGGGAGAGTATTTGGGTAGAGTTTGGCCGAAACAAAAGGCTTTGAAGGTGTGAAGAAATGAGAAGGAGGAGTGCCCTTTTATAAGAGGGGTGAGGGGCACCTTTGGAAAAGCTAGAAATATTAATTTAAAATAAATTCATATTCGGTTTCTAATGGCTCCAAAGCTTATTATTCAAAGGTTAAGGTGGGGATAGGTCGAAAACCACTCAACAAATAGAATTTAGACAGGTTTGGGTACTTATATTAACCTTATCTTTAAGTATTAACTCTAAGTTAATTAGTTTCACTTTTACAATGTCTCTTTGTATTTTTATATAATATGGTTAATAAACATACTATATACATCCAAGAGACCCCCAAGTGGTACATTAATGATGAAACTATCATGATATAAGTCTCTTGGCCGAACCTTAGATTTTTAGGAATTTAATATCAATTAATAATATAATATTTGTTTTAAGAACTCTTTTATGTCAATTTTGACACTATTCAATAGTTGATTTTTGTGAAACTCATAAAAGATTGATTACTTCGAAAAAAGTCAATTAAATAAATCCTAATATATCATATTATCCTAGAAAATTAGTTTAATTCATTAAAAGTTTCATATTATATTTATTTGGGTATTTATAATATCAATTATTTTAATTTTTCACTATTATAGTAATTACTGCATCATCATTGTGTCATAAATAAAATAACTTATTTAATGTCTAAAAATTATAAATAAAATATCATTATGTATGAAATCGTTTTAGCTTTCTAATTAATATTTATAATCTAAAATCCAACATATATAACCCTATGTAAAAATTGTTTTTCTAAAAGATATATGCTTGTGTCATTTTTGTATTCATTTTAACTTAATTAAAATAAAGTGTCATTATCACTTACAAGTGGATCCATGGGGTCCCAAAATAGACCCAAAGATTCCCATGGTCGACCATGTATCAACCAATAGGGTTAAGACACGTTTTAGGGTAATTTAGTATTATTATAATATTATTTTTTAACCCTTATTTACCGGATTTACCCTTAACCATGGTAAATAAAATATTTACCGCAGTAATTATTCAAAATGTCTAAAAACAAAAGTTACCTATTTACACAATTTGAACATCCTGATTCCAAATATGGAATCCATTTTCCTAAATTCAAAACACAGAAGTGGCAGAAATTAATTTAAAATTAATTCCCACTGTCAAAACAAAAAGCGTGTTTTTAAGAGATAATAACTATCAAAAGATTGACACTCGTTTATGTTCGGTTTAATTGTAAAATTATGTGCAATGACCAACATTATATTAAATGGTAAAAATATATTCTAAATATACTTTAAAACCACTCAAATTCTTAATTTATCACTATTAATTATTTTTATTAAAAAAGTTGTTTTTAATTAAAACTTAGTAATTTTCACTATTCATCAAAATATGAAAGTTATCCGAAATGTACCAAAATTTCACCTTAGGCTAAATTCGATATTACGAATCCAAAAATGAAGTCCATTTTCAAATATAAAATATATATAATTTCAAAAAGTAGGTATTACTATTCATAACGGCTAGTTTGATTAGTTATGGTGTGTTAGAACTCGGTGTTGCGTACAACACACGCTATCACATTATTCAAAGAGAAGCGTACCGTAGAAGCTTGGGGTGTTACATTCTCCCCTCCTTCAAATAATTGCGTCCTCGCAATTTCTAGGGTATTACTGCATAAAAAGACTTGGGTGGTTCTTCATCATAAGTTCCTCGGTTTCCCACGTTGCCTCTTCCATCTTATGGTTTCTCCACAAAACTTTTACCAGACGCGTCGTCCGGTTTCTCAGCACTTGTTCTCTCGTATCAAGAATCTTGACGGGCTCTTCGCAATAAGACAGATCGGGTTCCAGTTCTAATTCCTCACAGGTGAGTACATGCGTCGGATCAGGCATGTATTTCCTCAATATAGATACGTGGAACACATCATGAACTTTGGAGAGACTTGGCGGCATTGCCAATCGGTAAGCTACAACCCCAATTCGTTCTAGAATTTCGAAAGGTCCGATGTACCTGGGACTCAATTGACCTTTCTTACCAAAACGTATGACTCCCTTCCACGGAGATACCTTCAGAAAAACATGATCACCGACTTGAAATTCCAAATCCTTCCTTCGATTATCGGCATAGCTCTTCTGCCTACTTTGAGCTGCTTTGATGTGATTTTGGATTACTTTCACCTTTTTCACCGTTTCCTCCACCAGTTCTGGGCCTACAAGTTTTCTATCCCCAACGTCATCCCAACAGGTTGGTGTACGACATCTCTTTCCGTATAACGCTTCATATGGTGCCATCTGAATACTCGAATGGAAGCTATTGTTATAGGAAAATTCTACCAAAGGTAAATATTGATCCCACATACCCTGAAAGTCAAGTGAGAAAGATCTCAACATGTCTTCTAAGGTTTGAATAGTCCGTTCTGATTGTCCGTCTATCTGAGGGTGGTAAGCAGTGCTCAAATGATGTTCAGTATCCAGGGATTTCTGAAGACTTTTCCAGAATCTTGAAGTAAAACGGGGATCACGATCAGAAACAATCGATAGGGGTATTCCATGAAGTCTCACAACTTCATTAATATATAGTCTTGCTAGACGTTCCAGGGGTAGATCTTCTCTTATAGCAAGAAAATGTGCTGTCTTGGTAAGACGATAAACAATAACCCATATTGCATCGTTCCTTCTAGGAGTCTTTGGTAGCCCCATGACAAAGTCCATCGTAACATTGTCCCATTTCCACTCCGGTATGGGAAGAGGTTGCATGACTCCTCCAGGCTGTTGCCTTCCAGCTTTCACTTGTTGACAAACCATACATCTTGACACAAAATCAGCAATCTCCCTCTTCATGTTGTCCCACCAAAAATGTTCCTTCAAATCTCTATACATTTTTGTGCTCCCAGGGTGTATAGAGAAATTGGAACTATGAGCATCATCCAGCAATTCCCTTTTTAGATCAGGTATATTGGGAACACAAAGTCTCTTCCCGA
The DNA here is from genome assembly GCA_963277665.1 of Viscum album. Lineage (NCBI taxonomy): Eukaryota > Viridiplantae > Streptophyta > Magnoliopsida > Santalales > Viscaceae > Viscum > Viscum album. The sequence goes on along the minus strand of OY728153.1, from coordinate 1,540,337,273 downwards.
ATTTCAAAATTCCACCTTCATACACAAAGTCTCCCAATCTCCCATCATTCACAGCTTTAATCTTCTTTTGGAATTCTTCATCATCGGTCTGAGAACTCTTAATCCTTTCTAGTAAAGATGGTTTGGCAACCATTTGAAAAAGCATTGATGTTTCACCTTCCCTGGTTATTCCCATGTCCATATTCACTAGATCCATGAAAATTGGATCCCTTTCAATTCTCATATTGTTCAAAACTCCATGGTCTTTTCTACTCAAAGCATCTGCCACCTTGTTTGCCTTCCCTGGGTGGTAGTGTATCATACAATCATAATCCTTGAGTAATTCAAGCCATCTCCTTTGCCTCATGTTGAGTTCTTTTTGTGAGAAAATATACTTCAAACTCTTGTGATCAGTATAAATCTCACATTTTTCACCATAGAGGTAGTGCCTCCATATCTTCAAAGCAAAGATCACTGCTGCTAACTCGAGATCATGAGTAGGATAGTTTTGTTCATGAATTTTCAACTGTCGTGATGCATAGGCAATAACTCTATCATTCTGCATAAGGACACAACCAAGTCCTTTCTTCGATGCATCACTATAAATAACGAACCCATCATTCCCCGATGGTAGAGTAAATATAGGAGCATTGACTAATCTTCTCTTCAGTTCTTCGAAACATTCTTCACACTCTTTTGTCCAAACAAATTTAACCCCTTTACGTGTGAGCTTCGTTAATGGGTTAGCCAATCGGGCAAAATTCTGGACGAAACGTCGATAATAACCTGCAAAACCAATAAAACTACGTACCTCAGTTATACTCGTAGGTGCTGGCCATTCTTGGATTGCCTTGGTCTTAGAAGGATCAACAGAGATTCCATCTTTAGAGACAATATGGCCAAGAAAAGAAATCTCCTGAAGCCAGAATTCACACTTGCTAAACTTCCCATATAATTCATGCCTCCTCAGAGTCTTCAAGATAATGCGCAAGTGATTTTCATGATCTTCGTAGGTTTTGGAGTATACCAAGATATCATCAATAAATACCACCACAAATTCATCGAGATACTCCTTGAAAACTCTATTCATTAGATCCATGAATACAGAGGGTGCATTAGTCAATCCAAACGGCATTACAGTAAACTCGTAATGCCCGTACCTGGTTCGAAATGCTGTTTTCGGAATGTCTTCCTTCTTCACACACAACTGATGGTATCCAGATCGAAGGTCAATCTTTGAAAAGTATTGAGCTCCATGCAGTTGGTCAAATAAATCATCAATACGAGGTAGGGGATACTTGTTCTTTATCGTTATAGCATTGATCTCCCTGTAGTCGATACATAACCTCATAGATCCATCTTTCTTTTTAACAAAAAGAACAGGGGCTCCCCATGGAGAAACACTAGGGCGAATAAATCCCTTATTACTCAATTCTTCTAGTTGTTTCTTTAGTTCGACTAACTCTACAGTGGCCATTCTATAAGGGGTCTTCGATATAGGCCTTGATCCAGGAATCAAATCAATAGAAAACTCAACTTCTCGTTCTGGAGGATGTCCAGGTAAATCTTCCGGAAATACATCTACAAATTCTTTCACAACAGGTACATCCTCTATTTGAACATTCCTTTACTAACCGACAGTTATTTCATTCTCTTCCTCCCCAATAATTGAATTAAGTTGAGCTACTGGGGGTGGATCTCAATAAGAATTAGGTGGTGACGATTCTGCTCTAAAAATAAGGTGCTCCTTATCATTATCATCAAGAATCATAACCTCTTTATTCTTACAATAAATCTTCGCATCATAGTCCGAAAGCCAGTCCATACCGAGGATTATATCAAACTCAATCATAGGTATGACGATGAAATCAGCAGATAAAGAAAATTTATGTGCTCCAATGGGGACTGATTCACAAAACTTTGTTGCAACGATACTTCCCTTAGGAGTTTTAACTGACAACTCCCTTATTAAATCAAATTGGAAATATCTAATTTTCTTAGCAAACTGGGAAGATATGAAACAATGCGATGATCCAGAATCAAATAATGCATTTTCTAAACTTGAGGAAACCATTAAATTACCTGCCACCACGTCTTTCGGAGCTTCTACCTCAGCAGTAGTGATAGCATAATCCTGGCCTTGATCCCTTGGCCTTTTATGAGGTAAGTTCTCCTGACGCTTAGGACATGCATTTGCATAATGCCCCATCTCCCTGCAATTGTAGCACTGAACGTAGGTAGCTTCCTTCTTCCCCTTGCAATCATGAGCTTGGTGGCCTTTTTCACCACACTTGTAACAGACTCCCATTCCCTTCAAGCAAGTACCAGGATGTTTCTTCCCGCATTTACCACAAGATGGATATTCAAACTTTCCCTTCTTCCCATTATTTTCATTCCCAGATTGATCAGCAGGTCTCTTCTTCTCTTTCTTTGCTTTAAAGTCATAAGACTTAGAGAATTCCTTTTCGTTCTTGATAGCACATGAGACAATGTCTTCGTACGATGAAAAGGATTGTGAGACTAACGCTCGATGGAGAAATGGTTTTAACCCATCAAAGAAACGATCAATCTTACTTCTTGGGTTACGAATATAATCACCAGCGTACCTCGCTAACCTTGTAAAGATAGCCTCATACTTTGTGACATTCTCATCCTCCTTTTGTCTAAGACTCAGAAATTGCCTTTCCATATCTGCTCGATGGTCGCGAGGGAAGTATTTTTCTAAAAACAGATATTTGAACTCCCTCCATTCCATATTTGATACTTCATCATCTTCCTTCGTATTTTGAATCAATGACCACCATTGATCAGCATCTCCAGTGAGGCGGTAAACTGCCATGATAACTTTTTCCCTTTCACTGCTCCCCAAAGCCTGAAATATTTTCTCTAGGGAAAATATCCATTGCTCAGCTACTAAGGGATTTGTATTCCCATTGAACGTTGGTGGTTGTTGCCTCATGAATCGATCTAACATTGATCCTCCACGCTGCGGATCAGGGTGCTCCATACGGGTAAGGTTATTATTCATAACCTGAGTAAGTTGTCCCAGTATGGTGATTAGCTGATCAGCACCAGTTACATCACCAGCCCCACTATAATTATCTTGAGCAGGAGGGCAATCCCTACATGGAGTGCGTGCATTGATATGGTTTCCATTTCTTCCACTAGGCGCCATTTCTAAACAATGGCATAAACTAGATCAGTTTATGAGTCAAAATACATAATCCCATACTTATAAAACACTTAACATAAATTGAACTATTTATGGATATAATCCATAATCATAAGAATGTTTTCTTTGAGGAATTATATACTCATAATCCCTTCAAAATGATTTGTAAAGAAAATGAGAGTTATCCTAAGCATATCCCCCGGGAGTGTCGTAACCAAGAGTGCAGCAAGGCCCGTTGTCGTGCACCAGTTCCCGTTCGAGTCTAGCTCAAAGCGGTGTTTTCGGGTTATACCCCTAGGTACATCTATGCCAGAGCCGCCTCTACCTGCTCGTATCCAGACAGGGATTTATTGCTTGGAAAACTCACAAAATCTCTACAATACCAAAATTCTAGGAAGTTCTTCTATACTAATCCTCAAAGTTCATCTTAGGTCTACGTGCTCTAATCAGAGTTTATCTAAATCTAGCTTCCAAGGTTTGTACTAAACTTCCTCTGATACCAACTGTAACACCCCGACCCCAGTTACCCAGAGTCGGTGCATTATTACATGACATTGGCATGATCACAAGAAAGATCAAATCTCGAAATACCGATTGGTTTAGTAGCCTTGGAAACACTAGATATATTCATAAGATTTACATTACATCATAAAATGAAAAACTACTACAACAACATAATGTTTCCACAATCCACACTATTAACCCCTCATAAAATCCCTGCAGGTCATTCATAACTTACTTCTTCACATCCTGGGAAAAATAAAACATAGAAAAGGGGTGAGCTCAAATGCCCAGTAAGGATAACAATATAGCAGAAACTTTCATAAATAAGAATAAACATTTAAGGCAATGTATAACTAAAACAAAAGCCTTTTAAATATGAACTTTCAACATGGTATGGCATAAATAAAATGAAATAATTCCATTTACTTATTCACATGGATATTCTACTAATCGAATAATCACATGCAAAAATCAATAACCACTTTCATAATGTTGGAATGCATAATGCCAGACTATCATAACCACATAGACAAGGCCTCGTGCCAAGACTACAAATAAGATTTTGTCAAGGCCTTGTGCCAAGACACTAGTTTGTCTCATGAGACCTACCGATGCATCGAGGAGCTATAGCGGGCTCCACCCGTCACATATTAAGTCCAATGCATTCCCATATGAAAAGGTTTAAATATAACATAAACATTCATATTAAAACTAGCATATGAAATGTCAATACTTTCACCATAAACTATGAATGGTATAAAAATAGCACATCCACAGTCAAACATATCACAAAACCTTCAATACAATATAGAAGTTTTGTATCATAATAAATCAACTTCAAATAATCTTAAAATCCATCAAAGGATGTTGACATATATGAAATCAAAATTCCTTTTAAAGAAATATCTCTTTTTATTTTGAAATCATTTAAGATCCATATAAAATAAAACATTTTCTTTGAAAATATTCTTATAAGCTTGTAAGGGAAGCTTTGAAGATTTTATAACGGCGGAAAATAGCCGCACCCGCTGTATATGTTAAAAAAAACATTCTTACCTTAATTCTATCGAAAAGGTTAAAAAAGGACCATGTTTTGAAAACGACGGAATGATTCCTTAATAAACCTCTTATAACAAGTCAACCAAGGGTATAAATGACTTTAACCCATATTATTGTAAATAATAAAAAATGTTTTGAAATACATTTTTAAGAAAACATGGATGTGGATGATAAAGAGATCCCAGTAGATTATTACGTATAAACAACCTCGGATAATGAAGAGATTGTGAAATAACCCTTACCTTGTACTTTTCCTTGGTTGGGGTAGGTTAACCTCCTGTATAATGGTGAAATAGTTGTTATTAAATTATACAAGAATCATATATAATAATATGATATCATATATGATCTTTTAACATTGATTTGTTAATAATATCTTAGAATTATCGTCGTTTCGGGAGTTAACTTACTCATTTTCTTTTATATGTTTTGTTACATAAGCCATGGTTGTTGTATCTTATTCATATCCAGAATGATATATAGTCCTTAAAAATCATTTTTAAATCATCAAATGATAATTATACTTGAATGGATACGATGGAGAATGAATCTCATCGCGTTCGTGGAGACGGTAGTCCGTACGTACGCACGAGCGACAATATCATTCTTTTGATATTAAAATAATATATAAATGGATGGTATATCATATATACAGAATCATTAAAATTTTATTTTTATTATTTACATGAGTTACACATCATTATTATACCCATCCAAATAATAATATATTGAATAACAATTACACCACGGCGTGGAGACGGTAAGCCGTACGTACGCACGTATGGTGACATGTTATTCAAAGGGTGGATAGAATACTGAATATGGTTGTACCATATTTATAATAACATCAAAGTATATGTGAGATACTGGAGTTATTATTTTAGAATGGTAAGAACAAAGGAAGAAGAAGTGGAAGAAGAAATGAACTCGGAGAAGGGTGGTGAAATCATTACCTCTTCTTCGGGTTCTTCCTTTTGATTTGATCAAAAGGGCTCCTTAGGTTGGCTTTATGATCAAAATAAGGCCTCTAGGTTGTAGTGAGGGATGTTGGGAGAGTATTTGGGCAGCGTTTGGCCGAAAGAAAAGGCTTTTAAGGTGTGAAGAAATGAGAAGGAGGAGTGCCCTTTTATAAGAGGGGTGAGGGGCACCTTTGGAAAAGCTAGAAATATTAATTTATAATAAATTCATATTCGGTTTCTAATGGCTCCAAAGCTTATTATTCAAAGGTTAAGGTGGGGATAGGTCGAAAACCACTCAACCAATAGAATTTAGACAGGTTTGGGTACTTATATTAACCTTATCTTTAAGTATTAACTCTATGTTAATTAGTTTCACTTTTACAATGTCTCTTTGTATTTTTATATAATATGGTTAATAAACTTACTATATACATCCAAGCGACCCCAAAGTGGTACATTAATGATAAACCTATCATGATATAAGTCTCTTGGCCGAACCTTAGATTTTTAGGAATTTAATATCAATTAATAATATAATATTTGTTTTAAGAACTCTTTTATGTCAATTTTGACACTATTCAATAGTTGATTTTTGTGAAACTCATAAAAGATTGATTACTTCGAAAAAAGTCAATTAAATAAATACTAATATATCATATTAGCCTATAAAATTATTTTAATTCATTAAAAGTTTCATATTATATTTATTTGGGTATTTATAATATCAATTATTTTAATTTTTCACTATTATAGTAATTACTGCATCATCATTGTGTCATAAATAAAATAAATTATTTAATGTCTAAAAATTATAAATAAAATATAATTATGTAGGAAATCTTTTTATCTTTCTAATTAATATTTATAATCTAAAATCCAACATATATAACCCTATGTAACAATTGTGTTTCTAAAAGATATATGCTTGTGTCATTTTTGTATTCATTTTAACTTAATTAAAATAAAGTGTCATTATCACTTACAAGTGGATCCATGGGGTCCCAAAATAGACCCAAAGATTCCCATGGTCGACCATGTATCAACCAATAGGGTTAAGACACGTTTTAGGGTAATTTAGTATTATTATAATATTATTTGTTAACCCTTATTTACCGGATTTACCCTTAACCATGGTAAATAAAATATTTACCGCAGTAATTATTCAAAATGTCTAAAAACAAAAGTTACCTATTTACACAATTTGAACATCCTGATTCCAAATATGGAATCCATTTTCCTAAATTCAAAACACATAAGTGGCAGAAATTAATTTAAAATTAATTCCCGCTGTCAAAACAAAAAACGTGTTTTTAAGAGATAATAACTATCAAAAGATTGACACTCGTTTATGTTCGGTTTAATTGTAAAATTATGTCCAATGACCAACATTATATTAAATGGTAAAAATATATTCTAAATATACTTTAAAACCACTCAAATTCATAATTTATCACTATTAATTATTTTGATTAAAAAAGTCGTTTTTAATTAAAACTTAGTAATTTTCACTATTCATCAAAATATGAAAGTTATCCGAAATGTACCAAAATTTTACCTTAGGCTAAATTCGATATTCCGAATCCAAAAATGAATTCCATTTTCAAATATAAAATATATATAATTTCAAAAAGTAGGTATTACTATTCATAACGGCTAGTTTGATTAGTTATGGTGTGTTAGAACTCGGTGTTGCGTACAACACACGCTATCACATTATTCAAAGAGAAGCGTACCGTAGAAGCTTGGGGTGTTACAATTTTAATGAATTAAAATATATTTTTTAAAAGGGTAATTTAAAAATTATCTTAGGGTGATTTTTTTATATGTTTTAAAGAAGTTTCATTTTTTCATGAATAGTGAAAAATATTGAATTTAAATTGAAACTGCATTTTCATTTTAATACATTATAATTTTAAAATATATTTTGAATCGGTTTAAATGTCAAAAAGGGTTATATTTTACATATATTAATAAAAATTATTTCATTTTAATTATATTAATTTTTAAATTGAATATATAAACATTATAATCTTTTGATCAATATTGTTTAAAAACCCATTTTATTGAGAAGTCATCCAGATTATTTTTAAAATAATATTTTCCAATTAAGTGATTTGAATTTGGGAAAAAATATTCTTTATTTTGAACCATCATAGTTTATAATTTATAATATATATAAATTTAATGTTTAACAATGTTATTAGTCAAATCGATAAAATTTTATTTGAGTGACTAAGGTAAAAATGAGTTTACTTAGTTTTTAAACATTGAATAATAGATTTAAAATAACCTAGAAACTTTTCCAACACCCATTTCATAGAAACATTTCCAAAATTACCACCATATTGACGGTTTTTATGAATTTTTTGGATACTATTACATGAATTTGACACATATAATAAGTTAAGTAAAGAAAAAGACAGAAAATATTTTTTTCTTACAATTAATTTATAAAAATGTTTGGGATATGGGAGAATATAAAATATGTTCGATCATGTATATATTATTGAAATACAAGTGATTTTTATATAATTATAATTAATTAATTTTTTCTAAGATGAATTAATTACATTAAATAATTTGGAAATGTCAATTCATTAATTAGTAAGTTAATAATTAACTAAAATAAATGATACTAGAAATTTTAAAAGTGAATTAAATTGAATATATTATTCTATTCCATTAATTATATAGATGATAAAATCATGTAAAACTAGAGTGGAAATAATATATGTGAATTAAATATTCTTATTTATGAATTTAAATTCAAATTAAATAAATAATTTTAGATTTTAAATTATTGTTATTTGAATATAAATGATATTTATTTAAATGATTTAAAATTATTAATCATCATATATTCAGAAAAATTATTTCTAAATTAATAAATAAAATAAAATATAGTTCTTTCAGGGACCAATATATCCTTTTTTATAAACAAATCTATCCCTAAAAATTAAAAACATTGTTAGCAATATTTAGCTTTAATAAGCATTCTTTTGCACTAGATGCGCTTATATAAAAATTAATTTCCATAAATCATGGGAATTTGAATTTTATAAATCAGGTATAATAATTAGGAATATGTGGATCAATGTTTTATAATATTTTTCACTTTAATTTAATCTTAAATTATAAATTATCTAGGTTATAAAACTAGCTACCCTAGTGAAAAACCAAGATGGTAATATAAGGGAAACATAAATGTTGAGGATAAAATTAATCAAATTAGTATATTTTAGTGTGATGTAGGTGTATATCTATCATAATAACATTAAAATGATTTATTTTTAATTTTTTTCATATTATGAAAGGAATACCTCCCAATAGTGAATACTTGTGGTTATTTACAAAAAATGTCAATCCTCTATTATAATAGAGAATTCTCTATCACTACTTCTTCACACTAACCAAGTCAATCTGGATCAACCAAAACCTACCAAAATCACTTACCAAATTTCCTACCTGCATCATAGAGGTTGTATGTTGTGCATAAATCAAACCAAGTAATGATTTTTATGAAAACAAAAAGGAGACACTTGAGGAAGAGGAAACGTTCATCAACTATAATTTTTATTTTATTTATTCCTCAAACCACTTAAATTATTTTTATATCAGGATTAAAAAATACAATAAGTTTCTTAAATATCATGATATTTTATTATGTTTTGTTTAAGACATAGATTGACACAAAATTCCATTAAATGGGTTACAAAATCATTGTTTCTATGAACAATGGACTACCGACTCACCGACCGATGTCATTCTTTTTTCCATTACCACATTTCAAGGCTGACCATAATGATGATCATACTATTTATATATGATAAATTCTGTATATATTATTTATTTATTCTTTCTTAATTATTATATAATAAACAACTTCATTCTTTACATTTTTTTGGTAATATGGTAACTTCATTCATGTGTACGACGTACTACCGCCCTAAAAACTGATTTGATTTATTCAAACTTTACATGGAATGTATTAATGATGGATTTAATACAAATAATATATATATAATACATAATAATTATTGTTAAATGATAATATAGATATATAATTAACATAACTTTATATAAATATGACATGAAAATGGAAACAACGTTCATACGTATGTACAGCCTACTTTCTCCTTAGATGATGTATTTCATTTACTATCATTAAATTTTTTTGATTAATATAAATACATATATAATGAATATATTTGACATTAATATCATGGTTGAAATTATTTATATATTGAAATAATGATCTCTGAAAGTTTAATAACAAATAACAAGTCAAAACATACTTGAAAAACAAGGCAATTAACCCACAGAACAATGAAAAAATGATTGATTATTAACAAATGGGAGATAAGTTGTCATAAAAAGAGAATACATGAAATTATAAATATTAATATAGTTATATTATTGGTTAATAAATTATTTTAAACCATTACACAATAGGATAAGAGTTGTTAATCTAGAATGGAGCAAAAGTTAAGAGATTTTGTCATAATTTACATTCTACTGAGTATTATTTGTTATTAGGAACCTATTAACTTTTATATGGTGCATATAATACAACTTGACATGTATAATCATGAATAAATAATTATTCATGGAATTTTAATTTTTAATTTGAATTATTTCATCCAAGTGTTTTTGACTTGAAAATTATAAAATGGTAAAAGTTATTGAACAATATCACATTCTTTTGTGATAGTTAACTTTCTCTTGAAAATGACACATTATTTTAATAATTTCCTATTTGAAATAAAATTTGAATTAAATTTCCATATTATTGTCTTATCTGTATGATTACTTCTTAATTTTATACCATTTGTACATATGATGTTTACTTGGAATTTTATAGGTTTTATTTAGGAAATATTGTTAAATATGCATCCTTTATTCACTAAAGATATTTGATAAAGAACAATTTTTATGAAATCAAATGATTTTTTGATATATGAGGAATGATTTGGATATGAAATAATAGGTTGGGGACCAGTTAATAAAATCTCCTCAATGCATCAATAATCTCATGAGATGAATCTGCTTTTCAAATCCGATGGGCTTCTACCAATAGAATTAAATGGTCTTTATGATAGATTGACAATAAATATCTTAAAGATTAGATATCCAAAATTATACATCCATTAATAATAATTATTCCATGTTATTTTTTTATTTTTTAGAATATCCATGGTCAAGTTTCTTGTTCAAGTGATTATTTGTATGGTATTATTTTATCATATTTTATTCCATATAGATTATTCTTAAGTAATATATTAATTGGCATGTGTTTCGATCATTTACGTTTCCTTAATGACTATTATTTATTGATGTATGATATGATCCCATGTAATTAACCCATCCTGAGCATTTTAACTCACACTTATTTTGTTTTCTTTCCCCATGATATGGAGTTAAATTCTTGAAATGAGTTTTCAAGGATTTTATGCATCTTAGTTTGTTACGTAATATGTTTTATTTTTTATTACCAAAGTAAAATGAGTATAATATATTCATAGGTTTGGAAATATATTAAATTTTTCGATCTTTTATGATTTTATTCTTGTATCTATACCAATGTAATAAATAAAGGCACCGATTTCGAGCCACTAGGGCTATGGACACTACATCCATTATTCATCTTATATTATAAGGGATAATCCAAGGATGTATATACGAAAGGGGGAGGGATATAAATCATAATGATGGAATAATGAAATAATGACATGATAAAAGTAATACATGGTAATTATGAGTCATATCTTGGCTATATAAAAGGGTTGAATTCATTAACATGAGAATCAATGAATGGTATAGGTTGATAAAATCAATGCATATTAGGAATGTGGCAACAAAATAAAACATGACATACTAAGCATAATTCAAGGCTAACTGCCAAGACATCATAAACTTGTGTTCTTAGGCTAACTAAACATGCACCATAAATGATATTTCATGTGATAATAACATTTCCCAATGAATTGGAGGCTTATATAATTTTGTGCCCACTAATCACATTCATATTATGTGTATGAATTTTCTACCACAAAGATCATACAAAAATTATAATTTCATTCATCACATTTAATACCATGATTATAGAGTGTTGGTTACATGTTTATAAATCCACAATAAATGATGGTAGGATACATCTTGGGGAATAACCTTGACTATAAATGAAGATGGGGTATTCAGAGAAAAATTATTTTACATTGAGAATCATAGGATAATTTGGATAGAATAACCGGTGTACATAAATATACAGGAAATGTTTAATGTGAGTGAAAGGTGGTCCCACATTTCAAGGGTATCATAAGGTAAACAAAGATATGTATAAAAATAAATTATAATATGAATAATTATAAATCAAAAGGCTTAATATAATGAAGGTGCAAGAATATGATTGAAATAACCTAGATTGAGAGGGTGATTCTAAATCTTAAAAGGATCTTATTCAGGGATTGAGAACACCCTGGGAGGGATTTAGAGAGGGATAGGGAGAGTAAATTTATGATCAATGGTTTTTGAGTGAATAGGAAATGGATGTTGTGTGTGTATTTCTAACGCCCTGACCCCAATTACCCAGAGTCGGTGCATTATTACATAACATTGGCATGATCACGAAAGATCAAGTCTCGATAGACCGATTAGTTTAGTAGTCTTGGAAACACTAGTTATATTCATAAGTCTTACATTACATAATAAAGTAAAAAAATACAAAAACATATTGTCTTCATATCCCCTTATACTATCCCTGAAGCTGATTCATAAATTACTTCTTCACATCCTGGGAAAAATAAAACATTGAAAGGGTGAGCTCAGATGCTCAGTAAGGACAAAAATATAGCGGAAACATTCATAGATAAGCATAAACATTTAAGGCAATGTATAACTAAAACAGAAGACTTTTAAAATTGAACTTCAACATAATATGGCAAAGATAAAATGAAATAATTCCATTTAATTATTCACATGGATATTGTACTAGTCGAATAACCAAATGCAATATCAATAATCACTTTCACAATGATGGAATGCATAATGCCAGACTATCATAACCTCATAGCCAAGGCCTCGTGCCAAAAATACAAATAAGATTTTGTCAAGGCCTCGTGCCAAGACACTAGTTTGTCTCATGAGACCTACCAATGCATCGAGGAGCTACAGCAGGATCCACCAGTCACTTACTAATTCCAATGCATTCCTCAATGAACAGGTTTAAACATAACATGAACATTCGTATTAAAACTAGCATAAGAAATGTCAATACTTTATCCACAAACCATGAATGGTATAAAAATATCACATCCATAGTCAAACATAACTCATTCAACACAATATGGAAGATTTTATGGTATAATATTAACCTCAATTGATAATAATAAAGGATAGATGAAAATAATCATCAAAACTATTAGAGAGAAATATCCCCCTTTTTCTTGAAAACATTTAAAAGTCACACTATTTTTAAACAAGTCATTTAAAAATATAGTTTTGATTCAAAGTGTTCCACACCAATTTGAAACATTTAAAAGGAATTTTAATTTTAAAACATTAATTTCCATATATTAAAATCCTTAAAAACATTTTTAAAACATGGACATTAATGAGAAATATTTAGAATAATAAATCTTTAAAACATTTAAAATAATATTTTAGTTGGAGTTCCTAACCAAGATAGAAACACATGAATACAAATAATTGACGTAATAAAAAAAATTTAATATCATGGGAATAAAGGAATTCATGATATACTATGCCAAAGTACATTATATACACCATATACAAGTGATTTGGTGTATAATAACAAAGGAGTCTCAATGGAATGTAATTTGAGATGAAATTTCTTATAAAGACCGTATCATTAGGATAAGGATAAATCAACAACATAATTATGTTTTACAAATATAAATACACTCAATATGATTTGATATTCAGTGTAAAACAATCAAGGGACATTCACACAAATTCTTGTAAAAACAACACAAATGAATTGGATGTTTAACTCAACAAATCGAGATTGGGTAAAAATTACTCTTATAAAGTTCATACCGATGACTTGAGAATTTATAAATGGGGTGATTATGTGTATCAAAAGTATATCCACAGAATGGGGAGTGGAAATTATGACATAATCAAATTAATAGTGATTCCACAGATAATATTGGAGTAAAATAATCAATGAAGTATGTGTAAAACCGAATGAGTTGAAATTGAAATCTAGAATTACCTTATTGATTTGGTAACATAAAAAACATACTCCCATGAAATAATGATCATAAAATGATGATTTAAATATCCATAAATTAAATTATATTTCACAATTAATACAATAATGGGCAGTACACACACCACATTCAATAAATAAGTGGTGAACAATGGAAATCTCACGAAATTATAAGTGAGATAAGAAACACCTTACTTTGTACTTTTTCCTTGGTCAAGGGTAATTTAGAATCTGGTATAATGTTGAAATAATTTTTATTCAATTATACAAGAATCATATACATTAATATGATATCATACATTATCTTTTAACATTGCTTTGTTAATAATATATTAGTATTATCATCGTTACAGGTGTTAACTTACTCGTTTTATTTTATATGTTTTGTTACATAAGTCGTGTTTGTTATGGATAGGCTGTATCTTATACATATACATAATTATATTAAGTCCTTAAACAATATTTTTAATCATAAAATGAGAATTATACCTGTATGGATACGATGGGGAATGAATCTCATCGAGTTCGTGGAGACGGTAGTCCGTACGTATGCACAAGTGATAATATCATTCTTTTGATATTAAAATCATATATAATTGGATGGTATATCATATATAAAGAATCATTATCATGTTATACTTATTATTTACATGAATTACACATCATTATTATACCCATCCAAATAATAATATATTGAATAACAGTTACACCACGACGTGGAGACGGTAGGCCATACGTACGCATGTATGGTGACATTTCATTCAAAGGATGGATAAAATAATGAATATGGTTGTAAAATATTTATAATTAAATCATAGTATATGGAATATAATGGAGTTATTATTTTAGAAAGGAAATAACAAATAATGAAGAAGTGGAAGAAGAAAGGAACTTGAAAGAGGGTGGTGAAATCATTACCTCTTCTTCGGGTTCTTCCTTTTGATTTGATCAAAAGGGCTCCTTAATTTTTCTTTCTGAACAAAGTAGGGCCTCTAGGATGAAGTGAGGGAAGTTTAGAGGAGATTTTGGTAGGGGTTGGCTGAACCAAAAGGATTTTACTGTATGAATTGGAGAGAAGGGAGAGTGCCCTTTTATAAGAGGGGTGAGGGGAACCTTAGGAAAAACTTAAAATATTATTTTATAATAAATTAATTTTCGGTTTATAATGGCTCCAAAGTATATTATATAAAGTATAAGGTGGTTATGGGTCTAAATACATTAAACCAATAGATTTTAGATTGGTTTGGGTCACTATATTAACCTTATCATTTATATTTAACTCTTAGTTAAATAGTTTGACATTTACCATGTCTCTGTGTATTTTATATTTTATAGTTAATGAAATTACTAAATACCTCCAAGAGATCCCAAAGTGGTCCATTAATGATACACCTATCATTTTATAAGTACTTTGGTGAACCTTATATTTTTAGGAATATAATATCAATTAATAATATAACATTTGTTTTAAAAACTCATTTATGTCAAATTTAACACTATTGGGTATTTTGTTTTTGATAATTTTATAAAAGCATTATTACTTCGAAATAAATTTATATAAACAATCCTAATATGTCATATTAACCTATAAAATTATTGGAATTCATAAAAAGTTCCAAATTCCATTTATTTTGATATTTATAATATCAATTATGTTAATATTTCATTAATTAGGTAATTATTGCATCACCATTGTGTCATAAATAAATTAAATTATTTAATGTCTAAAAATTATAAATAAAATACTATTATGTAGGAAATATTTTTATATTTATAATGAATATTTATAATCGAACTTATATTATGTATAACCATATATTAAAAATGTTTTATTTATTAAACATTGATTTTATCTCTTTATCTCTTTTTTGAATTAAATAATAACAAATGTCCTAATCTAATATAAGTGGACCTAAATGATAATATTTTATTCCTAAGGTTGTTTTTGGTCGAGATAAACTTGTCCAATAGAATTAGGACATGTGTTAGGGTAATATTAATATCATTTTTACCCTTAATTGCCCTATTAACTTTTAACCGTGGTAAATAAAAGTAAAAAGATACTATTCACCGAAAATTATTTTCATCTCATTGAACCGCATTTAACTCCTTGATATTAACCGTGTCTCTTGGATTTTTGAAATTCCACTCACAGAAGCGGTAAAATTATGTTTTATCTAAATTTCCAAATTCTCCTAGGAGGTGGGTAAAAGACGTTGAAAAGTTCAATAAAATGTTTATATATATAAAATTATTATAAACTAACTCTAATGAATTACATTGAACTTATATAGGTATTAAGTATCTATTTTGACCTTAATTAAATATAAATAAAATAAATAATTATTTAAATAAAAATTTGGTTTTAAACTAAAACTCAGTGTTTTTCACTATTCATCAAAAATTGAAAGTTTTCAGAAAAACACCAAAAATTCACCCTAAGATAATTTCAATATTCCGAATCCAAAAATGAAGTCCATTTTTAATGATAAAATTTAAAAAAATTTAAAAAGTGGGTATTACTATTCATAACGGCTAGTTTGATTGGTTGTGGTGTGTGTTAGAACTCGAAGTTGCGTACAACACACGTTATTCCATTATTCAAAGGGAAATGTATCATGGAAGCTTGGTGTAACACCCCAAGATTTCATAGTGTGTTATTTCTTCAAGATAATTAAATAACTTGCACTACACGCAACACCGAGTTCAAGCGCACCATGACTTACCAAACAAGCTGTTCAAAAGAGGTTATGAATAGTATTAACTAAATTTTAAACTTTATATAATCCTTATAATTTTAGAATCCATATTATGAGTTTCTTAGACACAGTGTAAGAACAAATTCATTTTCAGTATTGTAGTTTTACCAACTTTTAATAGTGAACCCTTTTTAAATAAAATATTTTAAACGTTTGACTAAATGGGGACATCAAAAAAAATTTAAAATAAAACATCCCAAGCTTCCACGGTACGCTTTCCTTTGAATAAAACATTAGCGTGTGTTGTACGCAACTTCGAGTTTTAACACACACCACGACCGATTAAACTAGCCGTTGTGAATAGTAATACCTACTTTTTGAAATCATATATATTTTATATTTCAAAATGGACTTCATTTTTGGATTCGGAATATTGAAATTATCCTAGGGTGAAATTTTGGTACATTTCGGATAACTTTCATATTTTGATGAATAGTGAAAATTACTAAATTTTAATTAAAAACAACTTTTTTAATCAAAATAATTAATATTGATAAATTAGGAATTTGAGTGGTTTTAAAGTATATTTAGAATATATTTTTACCATTTAATATAATGTTGGCCATTGGACATAATTTTACAATCAAACCGAACATAAACAAGTGTCAATCTTTTGATAGTTATTATCTCTTAAAAACACGCTTTTTGTTTTGACAACGGGAATTAATTTTAAATTAATTTCTGCCACTTATGTGTTTTGAATTTAGAAAAATGGATTCCATATTTGGAATCAGGATGTCCAAATTGTGTAAATAGGTAACTTTTATTTTTAGACATTTTGAATAATTACTGCGGTAAATATTTTATTTACCATGGTTAAGGGTAAATCCGGTAAATAAGGGTTAAAAAATAATATTATAATAATACAAAATTACCCTAAAACGTGTCCTAACCTTATTGGTGAACACATACCCGACCATGAGCATCCTTGGGTCAATTTGGGGACCCCTTGGATCCACTTGTATGTGGTAGGGACACTTTATATTAATAAAGTTAAAATAAAAATAAAAATGGCATAAGCTTACATCTTTTAGAAGAACAATTTTTACATAGGGTTATACATGTTGAATTTTCGATTATAAATATTCATTAGAAAGCTAAAAAGATTTCCTACATAATGATATTTTATTTATAATTTTTTGACATCAAATAATTTAAATTATTAATGACACAATAATGATGCAATGTTTACCTCATTAATAAATCATTTAAATAAATAAGATTATAATGATTAAAATATTATCTAAAACCTGTCCAATTCTTATTGGTTGATGTTATTTAGAATATGAGTCATCTTATCTTCGACCTCAATGATTTTTGAACCATTATAAACCGAATATAATTATATTATAAAGTAATACTTTCACTCTTTCCTAAAGAGCCCCTCCTCCCCCTTATAAAAGGAGACCACTTCTACTCATTCCTCACACTTCTCAAGCCACTTGGCTCGTCCAAACTCTGCCCAACTAAGCTCCCCACATCCCTCTCCTCCTACTTGAAGCTTCCCCTTAGGCAGAAATCATTTCAACAAGTCCTTTGGTTCCAACCAAAGTGAGTTACCTAAATTAAAGGTAACGATTTCTCTTAAATTATTTTCATTTATTTTGCTTCTTCAACCCCCAAACTCTTTTTATTTCCTTTCTTTTGTAACAACACCAGTATCCTCAATATACTAGGATGTTGTTATAAGAAGGATTCAAACTACACATACACACAACTCCATCTAATGGATGATGAACATAATGTTTCTGTAGATGGCAAACTAACGCCTCACGAAACGATGATTGTTCAAATACATCTTACCGCCTCTCATGGTGGCCATTATGATGGCACTGTAATTAAATATGATGTTAATGATATATATTTTATATATAAGCTTCTGTAATTCCATTTTATTTCATACCATTATTCGTTTCATGTTGTATATACATACGATAATTTCATTTGAGGAAGTGCGGACTACCGCCCCCTTAAAATGATATGACTCGTTCATACCACACATGGAACGTATAAAGGATGGTGTTAATGAACTTAAGTAACATATATAAAATATTATATTATACTGGAATAGTAATATACCTATGTATCATTTGTATTCGATTCTTTTAAAATAAAAATTAAATGGAAGTAGCGTTCGTGCGTACGTACGGACTACCGTCTCCACGAACGCGATGAGATTCATTTTCCATCGTATCCATTCAAGTATAATTATCATTTGATGATTTAAAAATGATGTTTAAGGACTTGATACCATTCTGGATTTGAATAATATACAACTTATCCTTTACAAACATGTCTTACGTAACAAAACATACAAAAGCAAACAAGTAAGTTCACACCCGAAACAGCGATAATACTAAGATATTATTATCAAATCAATATTAAAAGATCATATATGATATCATATTAATATATATGATTCTTGTATAATTTAGTAACAATTATTTCACTATTATACAGGAGGTTAACCTACCCCAACCAAGGAAAAGTACAAGGTAAGGGTTATTTCACAATCTCTTCATTATCCGAGGTTGTTTATACGTAATAATCTACTGGGATCTCTCTATCATCCACATCCATGTTTCTTAAAAATGTATTTCAAAACATTTTTACTATTTACAAGAATATGGGTTTAAGTCATTTATACCCTTGTTTGACTTTTTATAAGAGGTTTATAAAGGAATCTTTCCGTCGTTTTCAAAACAAGGTCCTTTTTAACCTTTTCGACAGAATTGAGGTAAGAATGTTTTTTTAACTTATACGGCGGGCGCGGTTATTTTCCACCGTTATAAAATCGTCGAAGCTTTCCATACAAGCTTATAAGAATATTTTCAAATAAAATTATTTATTTTATATGGATCTTAAATGATTTCAAAATAAAAGGAGATACTTCTTTAAAATAATTTTGATTTCATCTATGTCAACATCCTTTGATGGATTTTAAGATTATTTGAAGTTGATTTATTATGATACAAAACTTCTATATTGTATTGAAGGTTTTGTGATATGTTTGACTGTGGATGTGCTATTTTTATACCATTCATAGTTTATGGTGAAATTATTGACATTTCGTATGCTAGTTTTAATACGAATGTTTATGTTATGTTTAAACCTTTTCATATGGGAATGCATTGGACTTAATAAGTGACGGGTGGAGCCCGCTATAGCTCCTCGATGCATCGGTAGGTCTCATGAGACAATATAGTGTCTTGGCACAAGGCCTTGACAAAATCTTATTTGTAGTCTTGGCACGAGGCCTTGGCTATGTGGTTATGATAGTCTGGCATTATGCATTCCAACATTATGAAAGTGGTTATTGATTTTTGCATGTGATTATTCGATTAGTAGAATATCCATGTGAATAATTAAATGGAATTATTTCATTTTATTTATGCCATACCATGTTGAAAGTTCATATTTAAAAGGCTTTTGTTTTAGTTATACATTGCCTTAAATGTTTATTCTTTCCGCTATATTGTTATCCTTACTGGGCATTTGAGCTCACCCCTTTTCTATGTTTTATTTTTCCCAGGATGTGAAGAAGTAAGTTATGAATGACCTGCAGGGATTTTATGAGGGGATAATAGTGTGGTCTATTGAGACATTATGTTGTTGTAGTAGTTTTTCATTTTATAATGTAATGTAAAACTTATGAATATATCTGACATTTTCCAAGGCTACTAAACCAATCGGTCTTTCGAGATTTGATCTTTCTTATGATCATGCCAATGTTATGTAATAATGCACCGACTCTGGGTAACTGGGGTCGGGGCGTTACAGTTGGTATCAGAGGAAGTTTAGTACAAACCTTGGAAGCTAGATTTAGATAAACTCTGATTAGAGCACATAGACCTAAGATGAACTTTGAGGATTAGTATAGAAGAACTTCCTAGAATTTTGGTATTGTAGAGACTTTGTGAGTTTTCCGAGCAATACATCCCTGTCTGGATACGAGCAGGTAGAGACGGCTCTGGCACAGATGTACCTAGGGGTAAAACCCGAAAACACCGCTTTGAGCTAGACTCGAACGAGAACTGGTGCACGACAACGGGCCTTGCTGCACTCTTGGTTACGACACTCCCGGGGGATATGCTTAGGATAACTCTCACTTTCTTTACAAATCATTATGAAGGGTTTATGAGTATATACATCCTCAAAGGAGACATTCTTATGATTATGGATTATATCCATAAATAGTTCAATTTATGTTAAGTGTTTTATAAGTATGGGATTATGTATTTTGATTCATAAACTGATCTAGTTTATGCCATTGTTTAGAAATGGCGCCCAGTAGAAGGAATGAGAACTCCAGAAATGCACATGATACAAAGATAAGGAAGGATCATATCTTTCATGGTCTTAAGCTAGAATTTATAAGAGAAATAGTCTCCCATGTATTATCATCATATGAAGAAATAATATCATGTATTGATAAGATAAGTAAAGAGATTACTAAGTCCTATGGCTTTGAAGGGAAGCAAGAGAAGAAAAGGATAGAAGAGAGACAGATGGATAAAGGGAAGAGGGAAAAGAAGAATTTTCCCATATGTGGTAACTGTGGAAAGAAACACCCTGGAACTTGCCTGAAAGGAATGGGAGTTTGTTATAAGTGTGGAGGAAAAGGGCACAAAGTACGTGACTGCAAGGGTAAGAAATTGGTTTCAAATGTACAATGCTTCATTTGCAAGGAGTTTGGACACTACGCGAACCTATGTACCAGTCATCAGACTATGACGCAAATGATGCTATTGGATAATAATCAAGTTATGATACTACCACAGATGAAGAGGAATGATTAGAGTTCTTATGTTGATTATGTCAATTGAGTGTTGTATCAACAATGTACTTGTTATAATAATTATGGAGTATATAAGGATTGTACTGCAGTACTATTTCATTAAGGACTTGAGATTGTGTGGAACAAAGAAAAGTGACTCAATAGCAGGATAAATTTTTGGAAAATATATGGTTGAGAGAATGATAAACCATAATATAGTTCTGATACCGAGGTAGTGATTTTCGAATAATACATGATTATTTTGGAAAAAATATATTGGATATTCTTGACTACCTTGGAACTGATTAATGATTTGTATATTCCATCATTGTTGGAGTTTAAATTTTTTTTGGATTGATGAAGTATATCCAGCATTCTATATGGAATAAGGGAGCATGAATGTAATCAATAAAGAATATGGTAATTCAGGATGTTTCAGTGTATTAAAAGAATACAAGATGAAGGTATTCATATGCTATTACGCGGTAAAAAGGATCTATATTATGTTTACCTTCCTTATAAATGTTGGACTGTGAGTTTGGACAGAAGTATTTTGGATAGTTCTAGTTTGGATTATTTTGGATTACCATAAAAGGACAACCCGGAGGTCGGGCGGCAACCCGTCGCGTCCGGCAAGGCTACGAGACTTGAACCCGCAACCGAAGGGCGACAAGGGTGTATCACCTACCACTGGCCCACGAGATGTCCTGGATTAAATAATGTAGTTTTTTTAAAATATCTGGTAGATGAATTATAAATTCATTTATTTTGGAACCCTGTACGAATAGTATAAATAGAAAAAAAAATTACATTCTATTATCTTTTAGAGTGAAAGATGAGTTTGTGGTAGAAATTTATTAATGGATAAAACTCTAATTATAAAGTAAGTATATCTCCTTATTATCTTAGCCAATCTCATAAATAAATTCCTCAACATTAATAAAAGAAACTTAGAACAAGAATGTTTTCCTAGATGGTACCTTAAATCATCACTAATTTATGGCTTTGTGATTGTTGGCCTTTTCATAGCCATGTTCTCTACCACTCTCCATCAAATAATTGATGGTTAGATTTCTCTTCCATATCCATATTTTCCTACATGGAACCCTAGTATGTGTTATTTTCGGTAATCTTCATACTTTCCACTCTTTATTTTAAATAGAGGCCTCATTAATTCATTCTTCGATGTGGGATTTCAACTAAGATATTTTGAAACGTCAAAAATGTGTTATCCCAATACCCTATATTTTGTTGAACCGATGGTACTTCAAATCATCATAGATTGATGAGTTTAAGGACCTCGATTTTATACTTGTTTGTGATTGATGACCTCAATCACTACCTATAAATATTTACGTTTTTCCTCCAATTATATGTCTCTAATTGCCACCAATGTTCTCCTAATCGAGATCATAATTTGGTGGTGACCCTTTCATTTCTCTTTTCCACATATTAAGACTAAATTTTAGTAACCCAATTTCCGATGTGGGTTTTCCCACAAATATATTTTATATTTTCAACCTTTTATTTTCGAAGAACAATTTCAAATTGCGAGGACGCAATTTATTGAAGGAGGGGAGAATGTAACACCCCAAGATTTCATAGTGTGTTATTTCTTCAAGATAATTAAATAACTTGCACTACACGCAACACCGAGTTCAAGCGCACCATGACTTACCAAACAAGCTGTTCAAAAGAGGTTATGAATAGTATTAACTAAATTTTAAACTTTATATAATTCTTATAATTTTAGAATCCATATTATGAGTTTCTTAGACATAGTGTAAGAACAAATTCATTTTCAGTATTGTAGTTTTACCAACTTTTAATAGTGAACCCTTTTTAAATAAAATATTTTAAACGTTTGACTAAATGGGGACATCAAAAAAAATTTAAAATAAAACATCCCAAGCTTCCACGGTACGCTTTCCTTTGAATAAAACAGTAGCGTGTGTTGTACGCAACTTCGAGTTTTAACACACACCACGACCGATTAAACTAGCCGTTGTGAATAGTAATACCTACTTTTTGAAATCATATATATTTTATATTTCAAAATGGACTTCATTTTTGGATTCGGAATATTGAAATTATCCTAGGGTGAAATTTTGGTACATTTCGGATAACTTTCATATTTTGATGAATAGTGAAAATTACTAAATTTTAATTAAAAACAACTTTTTTAATCAAAATAATTAATATTGATAAATTATGAATTTTAGTGGTTTTAAAGTATATTTAGAATATATTTTTACCATTTAATATAATGTTGGCCATTGGACATAATTTTACAATTAAACCGAACATAAACAAGTGTCAATCTTTTGATAGTTATTATCTCTTAAAAATACGCTTTTTGTTTTGACAACGGGAATTAATTTTAAATTAATTTCTGCCACTTCTGTGTTTTGAATTTAGAAAAATGGATTCCATATTTGGAATCAGGATGTCCAAATTGTGTAAATAGGTAACTTTTATTTTTAGACATTTTGAATAATTACAGCGGTAAATATTTTATTTACCATGGTTAAGGGTAAATCCGGTAATTAAGGGTTAAACAATAATATTATAATAATACAAAATTACCCTAAAACGTGTCCTAACCTTATTGGTGAACACATACCCGACCATGAGCATCCTTGGGTCAATTTGGGGACCCCTTGGATCCACTTGTATGTGGTAGGGACACTTTATATTAATAAAGTTAAAATAAAAATAAAAATGGCATAAGCTTACATCTTTTAGAAGAACAATTTTTACATAGGGTTATACATGTTGAAGTTTCGATTATAAATATTCATTAGAAAGATAAAAAGATTTCCTACATAATGATATTTTATTTATAATTTTTAGACATCAAATAATTTAAATTATTAATGACACAATAATGATGCAATGTTTACCTCATTAATAAATCATTTAAATAAATAAGATTATAATGATTAAAATATTATCTAAAACCTGTCCAATTCTTATTGGTTGATGTTATTTAGAATATGAGTCATCTTATCTTCTACCTCAATGATTTTTGGACCATTATAAACCGAATATAATTATATTATAAAGTAATACTTTCACTCTTTCCTAAAGAGCCCCTCCTCCCCCTTATAAAAGGAGACCACTTCTACTCATTCCTCACACCTCTCAAGCCACTTGGCTCGTCCAAACTCTGCCCAACTAAGCTCCCCACATCCCTCTCCTCCTCCTTGAAGCTTCCCCTTAGGCAGAAAGCATTTCAACAAGTCCTTTGGTTCCAACCAAAGTGAGTTACCTAAATTAAAGGTAACGATTTCTCTTAAATTATTTTCATTTATTTTGCTTCTTCAACCCCCAAACTCTTTTTATTTCCTTTCTTTTGTAACAACACCAGTATCCTCAATATACTAGGATGTTGTTATAAGAAGGATTCAAACTACACATACACACAACTCCATCTAATGGATGATGAACATAATGTTTCTGTGGATGGCAAACTAACGCCTCACGAAACGATGATTGTTCAAATACATCTTACCGCCTCTCATGGTGGCCATTATGATGGCACTGTAATTAAATATGATGTTAATGATATATATTTTATATATAAGCTTCTGTAATTCCATTTTATTTCATACGATTATTCGTTTCATGTTGTATATACATACGATAATTTCATTTGAGGAAGTGCGGACTACCGCCCCCTTAAAATGATATGACTCGTTCATACCACACATGGAACGTATAAAGGATGGTGTTAATGAACTTAAGTAACATATATAAAATATTATATTATACTGGAATAGTAATATACCTATGTATCATTTGTATTCGATTCTTTTAAAATAAAAATTAAATGGAAGTAGCGTTCGTGCGTACGTACGGACTACCGTCTCCACGAACGCGATGAGATTCATTTTCCATCGTATCCATTCAAGTATAATTATCATTTGATGATTTAAAAATGATGTTTAAGGACTTGATACCATTCTGGATTTGAATAATATACAACTTATCCTTTACAAACATGTCTTACGTAACAAAACATACAAAAGCAAACAAGTAAGTTCACACCCGAAACAGCGATAATACTAAGATATTATTATCAAATCAATATTAAAAGATCATATATGATATCATATTAATGTATATGATTCTTGTATAATTTAGTAACAATTATTTCACTATTATACAGGAGGTTAACCTACCCCAACCAAGGAAAAGTACAAGGTAAGGGTTATTTCACAATCTCTTCATTATCCGAGGTTGTTTATACGTAATAATATACTGGGATCTCTCTATCATCCACATCCATGTTTCTTAAAAATGTATTTCAAAACATTTTTACTATTTACAAGAATATGGGTTTAAGTCATTTATACCCTTGTTTGACTTTTTATAAGAGGTTTATAAAGGAATCTTTCCGTCGTTTTCAAAACAAGGTCCTTTTTAACCTTTTTCGACAGAATTGAGGTAAGAATGTTTTTTTTAACTTATACGGCGGGCGCGGTTATTTTCCACCGTTATAAAATCGTCGAAGCTTTCCATACAAGCTTATAAGAATATTTTCAAATAAAATGTTTTATTTTATATAGATCTTAAATGATTTCAAAATAAAAGGAGATACTTCTTTAAAATAATTTTGATTTCATCTATGTCAACATCCTTTGATGGATTTTAAGATTATATGAAGTTGATTTATTATGATACAAAACTTCTATATTGTATTGAAGGTTTTGTGATATGTTTGACTGTGGATGTGCTATTTTTATACCATTCATAGTTTATGGTGAAATTATTGACATTTCGTATGCTAGTTTTAATACGAATGTTTATGTTATGTTTAAACCTTTTCATATGGGAATGCATTGGACTTAATAAGTGACGGGTGGAGCCCGCTATAGCTCCTCGATGCATCGGTAGGTCTCATGAGACAATCTAGTGTCTTGGCACAAGGCCTTGACAAAATCTTATTTGTAGTCTTGGCACGAGGCCTTGGCTATGTGGTTATGATAGTCTGGCATTATGCATTCCAACATTATGAAAGTGGTTATTGATTTTTGCATGTGATTATTCGATTAGTAGAATATCCATGTGAATAATTAAATGGCATTATTTCATTTTATTTATGCCATACCATGTTGAAAGTTCATATTTAAAAGGCTTTTGTTTTAGTTATACATTGCCTTAAATGTTTATTCTTTCCGCTATATTGTTATCCTTACTGGGCATTTGAGCTCACCCCTTTTCTATGTTTTATTTTTCCCAGGATGTGAAGAAGTAAGTTATGAATGACCTGCAGGGATTTTATGAGGGGATAATAGTGTGGTCTATTGAGACATTATGTTGTTGTAGTAGTTTTTAATTTTATAATGTAATGTAAAACTTATGAATATATCTGGCATTTTCCAAGGCTACTAAACCAATCGGTCTTTCGAGATTTGATCTTTCTTATGATCATGCCAATGTTATGTAATAATGCACCGACTCTGGGTAACTGGGGTCGGGGCGTTACAGTTGGTATCAGAGGAAGTTTAGTACAAACCTTGGAAGCTAGATTTAGATAAACTCTGATTAGAGCACATAGACCTAAGATGAACTTTGAGGATTAGTATAGAAGAACTTCCTAGAATTTTGGTATTGTAGAGACTTTGTGAGTTTTCCGAGCAATACATCCCTGTCTGGATACGAGCAGGTAGAGACGGCTCTGGCACAGATGTACCTAGGGGTAAAACCCGAAAACACCGCTTTGAGCTAGACTCGAACGAGAACTGGTGCACGACAACGGGCCTTGCTGCACTCTTGGTTACGACACTCCCGGGGGATATGCTTAGGATAACTCTCACTTTCTTTACAAATCATTATGAAGGGTTTATGAGTATATACATCCTCAAAGGATACATTCTTATGATTATGGATTATATCCATAAATAGTTCAATTTATGTTAAGTGTTTTATAAGTATGGGATTATGTATTTTGATTCATAAACTGATCTAGTTTATGCCATTGTTTAGAAATGGCGCCCAGTAGAAGGAATGAGAACTCCAGAAATGCACATGATACAAAGATAAGGAAGGATCATATCTTTCATGGTCTTAAGCTAGAATTTATAAGAGAAATAGTCTCCCATGTATTATCATCATATGAAGAAATAATATCATGTATTGATAAGATAAGTAAAGAGATTACTAAGTCCTATGGCTTTGAAGGGAAGCAAGAGAAGAAAAGGATAGAAGAGAGACAGATGGATAAAGGGAAGAGGGAAAAGAAGAATTTTCCCATATGTGGTAACTGTGGAAAGAAACACCCTGGAACTTGCCTGAAAGGAATGGGAGTTTGTTATAAGTGTGGAGGAAAAGGGCACAAAGTACGTGACTGCAAGGGTAAGAAAATGGTTTCAAATGTACAATGCTTCATTTGCAAGGAGTTTGGACACTACGCGAACCTATGTACCAGTCATCAGACTATGACGCAAATGATGCTATTGGATAATAATCAAGTTATGATACTACCACAGATGAAGAGGAATGATTAGAGTTCTTATGTTGATTATGTCAATTGAGTGTTGTATCAACAATGTACTTGTTATAATAATTATGGAGTATATAAGGATTGTACTGCAGTACTATTTCATTAAGGACTTGAGATTGTGTGGAACAAAGAAAAGTGACTCAATAGCAGGATAAATTTTTGGAAAATATATGGTTGAGAGAATGATAAACCATAATATAGTTCTGATACCGAGGTAGTGATTTTCGAATAATACATGATTATTTTGGAAAAAATATATTGGATATTCTTGACTACCTTGGAACTGATTAATGATTTGTATATTCCATCATTGTTGGAGTTTAAATTTTTTTTGGATTGATGAAGTATATCCAGCATTCTATATGGAATAAGGGAGCATGAATGTAATCAATAAAGAATATGGTAATTCAGGATGTTTCAGTGTATTAAAAGAATACAAGATGAAGGTATTCATATGCTATTACGCGGTAAAAAGGATCTATATTATGTTTACCTTCCTTATAAATGTTGGACTGTGAGTTTGGACAGAAGTATTTTGGATAGTTCTAGTTTGGATTATTTTGGATTACCATAAAAGGACAACCCGGAGGTCGGGCGGCAACCCGTCGCGTCCGGCAAGGCTACGAGACTTGAACCCGCAACCGAAGGGCGACAAGGGTGTATCACCTACCACTGGCCCACGAGATGTCATGGATTAAATAATGTAGTTTTTTTAAAATATCTGGTAGATGAATTATAAATTCATTTATTTTGGAACCCTGTACGAATAGTATAAATAGAAAAAAAATTTACATTCTATTATCTTTTAGAGTGAAAGATGAGTTTGTGGTAGAAATTTATTAATGGATAAAACTCTAATTATAAAGTAAGTATATCTCCTTATTATCTTAGCCAATCTCATAAATAAATTCCTCAACATTAATAAAAGAAACTTAGAACAAGAATGTTTTCCTAGATGGTACCTTAAATCATCACTAATTTATGGCTTTGTGATTGTTGGCCTTTTCATAGCCATGTTCTCTACCACTCTCCATCAAATAATTGATGGTTAGATTTCTCTTCCATATCCATATTTTCCTACATGGAACCCTAGTATGTGTTATTTTCGGTAATCTTCATACTTTCCACTCTTTATTTTAAATAGAGGCCTCATTAATTCATTCTTCGATGTGGGATTTCAACTAAGATATTTTGAAACGTCAAAAATGTGTTATCCCAATACCCTATATTTTGTTGAACCGATGGTACTTCAAATCATCATAGATTGATGAGTTTAAGGACCTCGATTTTATACTTGTTTGTGATTGATGACCTCAATCACTACCTATAAATATTTACGTTTTTCCTCCAATTATATGTCTCTAATTGCCACCAATGTTCTCCTAATCGAGATCATAATTTGGTGGTGACCCTTTCATTTCTCTTTTCCACATATTAAGACTAAATTTTAGTAACCCAATTTCCAATGTGGGTTTTCCCACAAATATATTTTATATTTTCAACCTTTTATTTTCGAAGAACAATTTCAAATTGCGAGGACGCAATTTATTGAAGGAGGGGAGAATGTAACACCCCAAGATTTCATAGTGTGTTATTTCTTCAAGATAATTAAATAACTTGCACTACACGCAACACCGAGTTCAAGCGCACCATGACTTACCAAACAAGCTGTTCAAAAGAGGTTATGAATAGTATTAACTAAATTTTAAACTTTATATAATTCTTATAATTTTAGAATCCATATTATGAGTTTCTTAGACATAGTGTAAGAACAAATTCATTTTCAGTATTGTAGTTTTACCAACTTTTAATAGTGAACCCTTTTTAAATAAAATATTTTAAACGTTTGACTAAATGAGGACATCAAAAAAAATTTAAAATAAAACATCCCAAGCTTCCACGGTACGCTTTCCTTTGAATAAAACAGTAGTGTGTGTTGTACGCAACTTCGAGTTTTAACACACACCACGACCGATTAAACTAGCCGTTGTGAATAGTAATACCTACTTTTTGAAATCATATATATTTTATATTTCAAAATGGACTTCATTTTTGGATTCGGAATATTGAAATTATCCTAGGGTGAAATTTTGGTACATTTCGGATAACTTTCATATTTTGATGAATAGTGAAAATTACTAAATTTTAATTAAAAACAACTTTTTTAATCAAAATAATTAATATTGATAAATTATGAATTTGAGTGGTTTTAAAGTATATTTAGAATATATTTTTACCATTTAATATAATGTTGGCCATTGGACATAATTTTACAATTAAACCGAACATAAACAAGTGTCAATCTTTTGATAGTTATTATCTCTTAAAAACACGCTTTTTGTTTTGACAACGGGAATTAATTTTAAATTAATTTCTGCCACTTCTGTGTTTTGAATTTAGAAAAATGGATTCCATATTTGGAATCAGGATGTCCAAATTGTGTAAATAGGTAACTTTTATTTTTAGACATTTTGAATAATTACTGCGGTAAATATTTTATTTACCATGGTTAAGGGTAAATCCGGTAAATAAGGGTTAAACAATAATATTATAATAATACAAAATTACCCTAAAACGTGTCCTAACCTTATTGGTGAACACATACCCGACCATTAGCATCCTTGGGTCAATTTGGGGACCCCTTGGATCCACTTGTATGTGGTAGGGACACTTTATATTAATAAAGTTAAAATAAAAATAAAAATGGCATAAGCTTACATCTTTTAGAAGAACAATTTTTACATAGGGTTATACATGTTGAAGTTTCGATTATAAATATTCATTAGAAAGCTAAAAATATTTCCTACATAATGATATTTTATTTATAATTTTTAGACATCAAATAATTTAAATTATTAATGACACAATAATGATGCAATGTTTACCTCATTAATAAATCATTTAAATAAATAAGATTATAATGATTAAAATATTATCTAAAACCTGTCCAATTCTTATTGGTTGATGTTATTTAGAATATGAGTCATCTTATCTTCGACCTCAATGATTTTTGGACCATTATAAACCGAATATAATTATATTATAAAGTAATACTTTCACTCTTTCCTAAAGAGCCCCTCCTCCCCCTAATAAAAGGAGACCACTTCTACTCATTCCTCACACCTCTCAAGCCACTTGGCTCGTCCAAACTCTGCCCAACTAAGCTCCCCACATCCCTCTCCTCCTCCTTGAAGCTTCCCCTTAGGCAGAAAGCATTTCAACAAGTCCTTTGGTTCCAACCAAAGTGAGTTACCTAAATTAAAGGTAACGATTTCTCTTAAATTATTTTCATTTATTTTGCTTCTTCAACCCCCAAACTCTTTTTATTTCCTTTCTTTTGTAACAACACCAGTATCCTAAATATACTAGGATGTTGTTATAAGAAGGATTCAAACTAAACATACACACAACTCCATCTAATGGATGATGAACATAATGTTTCTGTGGATGGCAAACTAACGCCTCACGAAACGATGATTGTTCAAATACATCTTAACGCCTCTCATGGTGGCCATTATGATGGCACTGTAATTAAATATGATGTTAATGATATATATTTTATATATAAGCTTCTGTAATTCCATTTTATTTCATACCATTATTCGTTTCATGTTGTATATACATACGATAATTTCATTTGAGGAAGTGCGGACTACCGCCCCCTTAAAATGATATGACTCGTTCATACCACACATGGAACGTATAAAGGATGGTGTTAATGAACTTAAGTAACATATATAAAATATTATATTATACTGGAATAGTAATATACCTATGTATCATTTGTATTCGATTCTTTTAAAATAAAAATTAAATGGAAGTAGCGTTCGTGCGTACGTACGGACTACCGTCTCCACGAACGCGATGAGATTCATTTTCCATCGTATCCATTCAAGTATAATTATCATTTGATGATTTAAAAATGATGTTTAATGACTTGATACCATTCTGGATTTGAATAATATACAACTTATCCTTTACAAACATGTCTTACGTAACAAAACATACAAAAGCAAACAAGTAAGTTCACACCCGAAACAGCGATAATACTAAGATATTATTATCAAATCAATATTAAAAGATCATATATGATATCATATTAATGTATATGATTCTTGTATAATTTAGTAACAATTATTTCACTATTATACAGGAGGTTAACCTACCCCAACCAAGGAAAAGTACAAGGTAAGGGTTATTTCACAATCTCTTCATTATCCGAGGTTGTTTATACGTAATAATCTACTGGGATCTCTTTATCATCCACATCCATGTTTCTTAAAAATGTATTTCAAAACATTTTTACTATTTACAAGAATATGGGTTTAAGTCATTTATACCCTTGTTTGACTTTTTATAAGAGGTTTATAAAGGAATCTTTCCGTCGTTTTCAAAACAAGGTCCTTTTTAACCTTTTCGACAGAATTGAGGTAAGAATGTTTTTTTTAACTTATACGGCGGGCGCGGTTATTTTCCACCGTTATAAAATCGTCGAAGCTTTCCATACAAGCTTATAAGAATATTTTCAAAGAAAATGTTTTATTTTATATGGATCTTAAATGATTTCAAAATAAAAGGAGATACTTCTTTAAAATAATTTTGATTTCATCTATGTCAACATCCTTTGATGGATTTTAAGATTATTTGAAGTTGATTTATTATGATACAAAACTTCTATATTGTATTGAAGGTTTTGTGATATGTTTGACTGTGGATGTGCTATTTTTATACCATTCATAGTTTATGGTGAAATTATTGACATTTCGTATGCTAGTTTTAATACGAATGTTTATGTTATGTTTAAACCTTTTCATATGGGAATGCATTGGACTTAATAAGTGACGGGTGGAGCCCGCTATAGCTCCTCGATGCATCGGTAGGTCTCATGAGACAATCTAGTGTCTTGGCACAAGGCCTTGACAAAATCTTATTTGTAGTCTTGGCACGAGGCCTTGGCTATGTGGTTATGATAGTCTGGCATTATGCATTCCAACATTATGAAAGTGGTTATTGATTTTTGCATGTGATTATTCGATTAGTAGAATATCCACGTGAATAATTAAATGGCATTATTTCATTTTATTTATGCCATACCATGTTCAAAGTTCATATTTAAAAGGCTTTTGTTTTAGTTATACATTGCCTTAAATGTTTATTCTTTCCGCTATATTGTTATCCTTACTGGGCATTTGAGCTCACCCCTTTTCTATGTTTTATTTTTCCCAGGATGTGAAGAAGTAAGTTATGAATGACCTGCAGGGATTTTATGAGGGGATAATAGTGTGGTCTATTGAGACATTATGTTGTTGTTGTAGTTTTTCATTTTATAATGTAATGTAAAACTTATGAATATATCTGGCATTTTCCAAGGCTACTAAACCAATCGGTCTTTCGAGATTTGATCTTTCTTATGATCATGCCAATGTTATGTAATAATGCACCGACTCTGGGTAACTGGGGTCGGGGCGTTACACTTGGGGTATTACATTCTACCCTCCTTCAATAAATTTAATCCTCTCAATTTTTAAAATTGGGCTTGGGAATATAAAAGAATGTTTTACATCGGAAAAAAATTCAATAAACTATCACTTTAAAAGAAAGAAGGAGAAGTTAAAAGGTCACCCGAGATAACCTATACTAGGATTCCATGTAGAAAAACATGGATATGGATGATAAACTAAGTGTCAGGTTCTAATGAAGAGGGATAGAGAACATGATTAGGAGAAAGTTAACAATAAGAAAACCACAAACTTGTGATGGTACAAAATGGTCATTAGTTTACCAGTAGTGAAACTAAATGGAAAACATTTTTTTTGTTTAGGTTACATTACATAAAGATGGGGAATTAATTTCTGAGATTGACTAGGAACATAAAGAGATATACATAATTTTGTGTAACGAATCATTCTTTAATAAATTCCTACCACTAAGTGATTTTTAAACGATGAGTATTCAAGAAGACTTGGTCACACTGGAAGAGATAGAATAAACTTCTTATAGAATCACATGATCCAAAAAGGGGAAACTATATATTTACCTTGTCTTTAGAGATTAATCAAAACCAAAATGGTTAGTATAAGATCTGATGATCTCCTAAAAGGATATTTCATTAGAGAAAGAAACACTAATCTTAATTTCTTATATTGAATCAACAATACCCCAAATATAAATAAATACCATTCAATAAAGAATTGTCCTTAAAATCCTTCAATATAATCCAAACTAATATTGAAACCCAAAACTTAGAATAATTTGGTTATGTAGTCTTCCACGTTAAATTGTTTCTCTAAATGACATCAACTATCCTTAAATTCACATACTTAAAAGTAATTAACATAATCAAATATTCGCTATTATAGGTTAATCATTTCCATAAATAACCCAAATAACTATAAATACACAATAAAAACATATATAGAAATCCACCTTTACTCCTCAAATAAAATCCCATAGTATTCTATTTTCCTTGGGCATATAGTGTTCCCAAAAAAGAAAACATCTTCCAAAATAAAAGTTATCACTTAATCACCAAATAATTTTCTTATACTAAGGGTATTCAATTGACAAGACATAAGATCCCAAATCAACGTATTATTGATCAATAAAATCATTTAACTAAAAATAATTAGTCACACTAACCAGGGACATCACGTAGTCCAGTGGTAGGAGATAAAACCCAATCGAACTTTGGTTGTGGGTTCGATTTCCACAGCATTGTCCGATGTGACGGGTTGTCACACGATCTGTGTGTTATCCTTTTTCAAAAACTACATTTTATAACTTTAGCAAAATGAGATAAATTTCTCAAAATAACCATAACATAATTTAACCACAAATGTTATCTCATACCTTAAATTTTCATTACAAAATATAATAACTTGTAATTCCCTCAAACCCAATGATTATATAAATCCAAATGGTTATTTATAACTATATCCACAAGATAAAGGACAAGTCTTCCTCAAATATCATTCTCACATGATAAATTGCAGGGTTACACATATAATAGAAAATTCACCCAAAGTAATCTCAACAACAATGAGTACTAATACCATTAAATATTTTTCCATCCATTTATTTCCACATAGGTTCTTCCATGACCAAGAGGTTATCCTATAGAATATAGCATTGAATTGGGTGATTCCAAGGTCCCTTACATTTACGAAAAATGTCTGTAATTGGAATCTTGGGACCATTTTTATTTTCTTCCATAGTACTCTTCATTTTTACTCGGCAATTCTATACTTTATGTCCTTCCTTCCCACACGTAAAGCATTTATTTGTTCAATTGAGACACTTTCTTGGGTGTCTTCTTCCACATTTTTTTCATGATGGAAATTGAGGATTATTTTCTCCATGATCTCCACTGATGGAGCTCTTATCATTCATCACCTTTCTCTTTTTGGTTGTGTCTGGGAATTAGTTAATATATATATTGTTGATCATGTTTTTGGAAAATTGATTTGGCCAGAAGACAATATATTTTACGCCTATCAACATTCCATTTTGTTGCTCATTACCCCCACCATTCCCACCTTGTACATCATTCTCAAAGTCACTATGAATTCCTTGGAATCCAGCCGTTGACTAAAACCAGAAAGCATTGTGTGAGTAACAGTAGTCATAAAATCATTCATAGAATATCGTGTCACTATATTCTTAATTTGAAACACATTAGGATTAACCAAGGCAATTTACTCTCATAATTCTTCAAATCGGTTAGTAAAGAAAATGTAAACTATCCTAAGCATATCCCCCCGGGAGTGTCGTAACCAAGAGTGCATCAAGGCCCGTTTTCGTGCACCAGTTCCCGTTCGAGTCTAGCTCAAAGCGGTGTTTTTGGGTTTTACCCCTAGGTACATCTGTTCTAGAGCCGCATCTACCTGCTCGTATCCAGACAGGGATGTATTTCTTGGAAATCTCACAAAATCTATACAATACCAAAATTATAGGAAGTTCTTATATACTAATCTTCAAATTCTTTCTTAGAGCTATGTTCTCTAATTAGAGGTTATCTAAATCTAGTTTTCAAGGTTTGTACGAAACTTCCTCTGATACCAACTGTAACGCCCTGACCCCATTTACCCAGAGTCGGTGCAATATTATATAACATTGGCATGATCACTAAAGATCAAGTCTCGAAAGCCTAATTAGTTTAGTAGTCTTGGAAACACTAGTTATATTCATAATTATTACATTACATAATAAAGTAAAAAACTACAATAACATCTTGTCTTCATATCCCCTCATACTATCCCTGAAGGTGATTCATAAATTACTTCTTCACATCCTGGGAAAAATAAAACATTGAAAGGTTGAGCTCAGATGCTCAGTAAGGATAAAAATATAGCGAAAAATTTCATAGATAAGCATAAACATATAAGGAAATGTATAACTAAAACAAAACCCTTTTAAACATAAACTTCAGAATAATATGGAAAAGATAAAACAAAATAATTCCAATTACTTATTCACATGGATATTCTATTAGTCGAATAATCACATGCAATATCAATAACCGCTTTCATAATGATGGAATGCATAATACCGGACTATCATAACCACATATCCAAGGCCTCGTGCCAAGACTACAAATAATATTTTGTCAAGGCCTCATGCCAAGACAATGGTTTGTCTCATGAGACCTACCGATGCATCGAGGAGCTATAGCGGGCTCCACCCGTCACGTACAATGTCTAATTCATTCCACATATGAATAGGTTTAAACATAACATAAACATTCGTATTAAAACTAGCATACGAAATGTCAATAATATATCCACAAACCATGAATGGTATAAAAATATCACATCTATTGTCAAACATAACTCATTCGATACAATATGGAAGATTTTATTGTATCATATTATCCTCAATCGAGAATAATGGAGGATAGATGAAAATAATCATAAAAACTATTTGAGATAAATATCCCCTTTTTTCTTGAAAACATTTAAAAGTCACACTATTTGTCAAGAATCCATTTAAAAATAGATTTTTGTATCAAAGTTTCCAATACTACTTTGGAAATTTTAAATGGAATTTTAATTTTAAAACATTAATGTCCATATATATAAATCCTTAAAAACATTTTTAAAACATGGACATAAATGAGAAAGATTTAGAATAATAAATCTTTAAAACATTTAAAATGATATTTTAGTTATAGTTCCTAACCAAAATAGAGGCACATGAATACGAATAATTGACATAATCAAAACATTATAATAACACGAGAATAAAGGGATTCATGATATACTATGTCAAATTAAATTATATACACCATATAAAAGTGGTTTGGTGTATAATAACAAAGGAGTCTCAATGGAATGTAATTTGAGATGAAACTTCTTATAAAGACAGTATCATTAGGTTAAGGATAAATCAACGACATAATTATGTGTGAAAAATGTAAATACACTCAATATTATTGGATATTCAGTGTAAAATAGTCAAAGGACATTCACACATATTCTTGTAAAAACAACACCAATGAATTGAATGTTTAACTCAACAAATTGAGATTGGGTAAAAATTACTCTTATCAAGTTCATACCGATGACTTGAAAATTTATCAATGGAGTTATTATGTGTATAAATACTATATCCATAGAAAGGGGAGTAGAAATTATGACCTAATCAAATGAATATTGATTCCAAAAATAATCTTGGAGTAAAATAATCAATGAAGTATGTGGAAAGCCGAATGAGTGGAAATTGATATCTCAAATTCCCTTATCAATTTGGTAACATACGAAACATAATACCATGAAATAATGATCATAAAATGATAACAATATCCATAAATTAAATTATATTACACAATGAATACAATAATGGTAAGTACACACACCACATGCAATAAATAAGTGGTAAACAATGGAAATCTCATGAAATTAAAAGTGAGATAAGAAACCCCTTACATTGTAATTTTTCTTTGGTAGAGGGTAGGTTAGCCTCATGTATAATGTTGTAATAATTGTTATTTAATTATACATGAATCATATAAATTAATATGATATCATATATTATCTTTTAACATCAATTTTTTAATAATATCTTAGTATTATCGGCGTTTCGGGTGTTAACTTACTCAGTTTATTTTATTTTTTTGTTACATATGTCATGTTTGTTATGGATAGGTTGTATCTTATTCATATAGAGAATTATATTATGTCCTTAAAAATTATTTGTAATCATAAAATGATAATAATAATTGTATGGATACGATGGGGAATGAATCTCATCGCGTTTGTGGAGACGGTAGTCCGTACGTACGCACGAGCGATAATATCATTTTTTTGATATTTAAATCATATATAATTGTATGTCATATCATATATACAGAATAATTATCATGTTATACTTATTATTTACATTAATTACACATAATTATTATACCCATCCAAATAATAATATATTGAATAACAATTACACAACGACGTGGAGACGGTAGGCCGTACGTACGCACATATGGTGACATGTCATTCAAAGGATGGATAAAATACTGAATATGGTTGTATCATATTTATAATAACATAAAAATATATAGAAGATACTGGTGTTATTATTTTAGAATGGAAATAACAAAGAAACAAGAAGTGGAAGAAGAAAGGAACTTGAAAGAGGGTGGTGAAATCATTACCTCTTCTTCGGGTTCTTCCTTTTGATTTGATCAAAAAGGGCTCCTTAAGTTTTCTTTCTGACCAAAGGAGGGCCTCTAAGATTAATTGAGGGATGTTGAGAGGATAATTGGGTAGGGGTTTTCCGAACCAAAAGGCTTTGAAGGTATTTATTTGAGAGAAGGGAGAGTTCCCTTTTATAAGAGGGGTGATGGGCGGCATAGGAAAAACGTAAAATATTATTTTATAATAAATTAATATTCGGTTTCTAATGTCTCCAAAGGGGAATATTTAAAGTTTAAGGTGGTTATGGGTCTAAATACTTTTAACCAATAGATTTTAGATAGGTTTGGGTCACTATATTAACATTACCATTTATATTTAACTCTTAGTTAAATAGTTTGACATTTACCATGTCTCTTTTTATTTTATATTATTTTGGTAATAAACATACTACATACCTTCAAGACACCCCAATGTGGTCCAGTAATGATACAAATATCATTAAATAAGTTCTTTTTCCGAACCATAGATTTTTAAGAATATAATATCAATTAATAATATAATATTTGTTTTAAAATCTCTTTTATGTCAATTTTAACACTATTGGGTATTTTGTTTTTGATAATTTCATAACAGCATTATTACATAGAAATAAATTTATATAACCAATACTAATATGTCATATTAACCTATAAAATTATAGGAATTCATAAAAAGTCTCAAATTACATTTATTTTAATATTTATAATATCAATTATTTTAATATTTCATTAATTAGGTAATTACTACATCACCATTGTGTCATAAATAAATTAAATTGTTTAATGTCTAAAAATTATAAATAAAATACTATTATGTAGGAAATCTTTTTATATTTATAATGAATATTTATAATCTAATTTATCTTATGTATAACCCTATATTAACAATGTTGTAGTTGTTAAACATTGATTTTATCTCTTTTAACTCTTCTTTGAATTAAATAATAATAAATGTCCTAATCTAGTCCAAGTGGACCTAAATGATAATATTTTATTCCTAAGGCTGTCTTGGGTTGAGATAAACTTGTCAAATAGAATTAGGATATGTGTTAGGGTAACATTTATATGATATTCTTTAGGGTTTTCTGGAATGCTTGCACGCGTTCACACACAAAACATAATATCGTGTCAGCTTAAAGTTATGTGTATTAAAAATAAAATCATACCACTATAATTAGTTTGATCTAATATATCTATGGTATTTTAAAGATCCAACTTACATATTTTATACATGGTAATATGACTACTTTTTTAAGTATTCAAACCAAAACATTTTTAAAGATACTTTGTATATATTTTTTGATTTTTAAGAATTCCATTTTTATGTTGAAAATTTTGAAATACATGAATGTTTTATAACTCATCCATCAATATCATTTCAAAATAATTTTTCATTATTTTGTAATATTCAATACACATGGTGTTTTTGTATGATCCAAAAATAATATCAAAAACATGAATTTAAACTAATAAAAAATCGAGTGAATTTTTATATAGATAAAGTAGGATCAGAAACACCTTTTGTAAAACCATTTTAAATAAGAAAAGTGATTAGCCTATCATGAATATATCTAGGATATTATTTTAAACCACACAATGATATTTTTAATAAAAAATATTATTTTAAAAGGGTGTTTTGAAATATAAGAAGACATTTAACAAATACACGTAAAATAAAATATCCATTTAGGAATGAACTCATGACATCCATTTGATATAGATTGAAATTAAGATTTGTACCACAGGGAATTAATATTTTGATAGCCTCACGTATTTATATTGGTGATAATGTTTCATTATAGTTAATGTATTGTTCTTTATATTATCATTGTACAACCAAACAAACTTAGTTTTTGATGATTGTAGTAGAGCCATAATAATTTTTCTATACACCCACATAGTGCCAATGGTTAGGTTGTCATTAAGTCTATTTACTAATTCCAAGACATTTTTTATTTTAAAATAGGTCAATTATTCATTCATATTTATTTCAATATGATCATAATGGATTACTTCATTGATGTTTGTAGGTTCAATCGACGGAAATAAGGCTTCAGGTTCAACCTGGTTTCTCAGCGAGGCTTGGGTTTGAGTTTCACTATCTTGATAACCAATTACTATATCAAAAGGGTTGTATGTATGAGTCCCAATGGTTCTTGGAACTGATGAATATAGTTATTCCTTGTCTTCATCAATGTCAAGAAGAGATTTATGATCTCTAATTGGTGATTGATCATGTAAATCAGTATAAATATCCGAAGAATTATTTGTATTATTGATATTTATATTTGACATACCATCATTGAAGTTACTCAGTTAAGATCCAAGTATCACTGAGAGGGGGATGTGGTAAATTATTGATATCTTTTTCTATTTGGAACAACCTTTGACTCCTATTAAATAGTTCTTTCCCTTCTGATCACACACAACCACAAGAACACATGATTTACAAGGTTCACAACTCAACAAGAGTAGCTACGTCCTTGGTATAGTACGAAAATAAACCAGTACCACCCAATCCACTAGAAAACAATAATTTTATGTGGAATACAATTATTATGATATTCCAATTGACTAGTTTAGTAATCAAGAGATAATCCTCAAGTATGTCAGCACCATATAATCACAAAAATGGTAAACCAATAACTCTATGCTTCTTGGCATAATTTCTGTTATCTAATATTTAAAAACAACTATTCGCTTTCCTATTCAGAAGATGATAGGAACTACTTGGACTTTGTAATAATACTCTGTCATATACCCCAGTCATATCATTATTTACATCAAAGCACTTCTCAGTTAATTTGGGTACTCAAATCCTTATCTCACATAGCATCTTCGTGGAACTTCCAGCTTCACAGAGCACTCTAGTTCGCAATGTTATCTTGTTCAAAAATATCACTCGATCATTGAGATCCCAGTTTCATGGAGAACATATTGGTCTTTTAAAATTTCACTTCTTTTTCAAATATCAAAGTCTCGTCGAAAATCTTCTTTCCATCGTGGAGCTTACTAGCTTTGCATCGCTTATTATTCTCTGCGAACCTTCTCTGCAATTCGAGGGCTCTAAAATTCCTTTTAATTATCTCAACTTCTCTCGAGGGGGTAAGTTCCTCTTTATATGAATTTTCCACTAACTCTAGAAGATTCCATCCAACTAAAATCCATTTCAGCACCAAATCATAGATCTCCTAAATATCCGTCGAAATTCAATACGTTTCCCAAAGCACCATGGTTATTTTCTAGATTCTCAAAGATCGTCGTAATCGCGAAGATTTCCATAAAATACATTTTTCTGCCACGATGATATTTCTACCTTTATGCCACCATTATGATAATTCTTCCTTTTCACCACTGGGATGATCCTTATTCCATTTCACCTCAAATCTTACTTGTAAAGTTCTTCACCTCTGACATTCGAGAAGCTAATCGTAATAATGAAGAACATCATCAACATTTTTCTTGTCCTC
Organism: Viscum album; assembly: GCA_963277665.1. Classification (NCBI taxonomy): domain Eukaryota; kingdom Viridiplantae; phylum Streptophyta; class Magnoliopsida; order Santalales; family Viscaceae; genus Viscum; species Viscum album. Next base: position 1,540,295,190 of record OY728153.1, on the reverse strand, counting down.
GCAAAATACACTTCATGAATCACTTCTTTTCAAAATTCAATTTTTTCCTTATTTGGATTAGATATTAATTTGGACACCTGCTTCTGCAAGACCAACCATTTTGATTGGATTAAACATTTCTCACCCTTTCCATCATAATTCTTGCATCATAAGTTCTCCATCCATCTGATGATCTTTATGAAAAACATAATATAAAAGCATCATCAGATTTACCATGGAATGTATTGTAAATTTCTAGTGTTTACACACCCACTTAGGAAATGTGATTTGATTTACTTTCTTCTAAAACTTCCTTGAAAACAAAAGACAATACTTCATTCATCCAAAATATTCATCATCCAACTTGGTCCCAAAAATCATCATAATTATCTAATTCATGGTTGTTTTATGAGGATCTGTCTCATCAAAAGTTATATGAACAAATTATTCCAAAATTTTAGATTCCTTTTTTAGAACCAAATAATTTTTACTAGTTTTTGAATTACCTAGGAATATTCCTTCATATATTTTTTGTGATTTTTTCCCAGATTCACTTCTGTGTTTTAAATATAAACATTATAAACAAAAACACTGAACTAATTTACATTGGGGTTTATAGAATTCAAAAACCTATTTGATGTCTTTTTCAAGAAATGTCTTATAATAAAACTATTAATTACATATAAATATATGTTAATAACTTCAAAATATTTATATATTAGAGTGTCATATTCACTAAGCATTGTTCCAGCAATTTATTGAAGAGTCTAATTCACCTTTCTACATCCTGATTCCTTTTAGATGATCTAGTTGAATAGAAATTGTGAGTATAAACATATTTTGAGTACAGAGATTCAAATTATTAATTCTAAAAATCTCATCCACTATCACTTGCCAAAGAAATTATGGCAAGTCCACTATGGTTCTCTATATATTAATAATACTTAGATAAAATAGTTGACATTCACTTTTAGGATCAAAGAAAAAAACACTATTTTATCTTGAATAATCATCAACTATAATATTAGAATAATTTTTTCCTACTAAAATTTAAATCTTGATTGTCCAAATTCTTCCAATTTATCCAATTCTAGAAGTTGAGAGGTAGAAAAATCTTCATTTGGTTTGAATAATATTTTGTATTACTTTCCACTTTGACAATGTTTACACATATTATCATTATGAAATTATAAATTCAGTTGATTATTATTTAAACCTTTCTTTGATACCTATATAAGTTAGTAAATATTATAATGGCCTAGTATCTTATTCTACTTCCATGATTATCTATGAAAAAAACTCAAATAAGTATCATTATGATAAGATAATGAATATATATTAATAGAAAAAAAGTTATCATTTCAATAAAGAAGTAAATAATTATGGATGATTGAAATAGAAAAATTTTAAACCATAATTTTAAAATTTCACATTAACACGATCATCACATAATTGATAAATAATAATTTGATTATATATTTGAACTACTAATAAATAAGAAATTACAAATAAGGATAGATTCAGATTTACCATGTTGTCTAGGTCCAATAATTTTCCATTTCAATTTTTTGTATGAGTTTAAAATTTTTATTAGACTATTTTTTTAAACATAACCCAATCATAGATTTTGGAGTGTATTTTATATATTAATTTTGTATAAAAATATTTTTTTACTTAAAAATGTTTTTTTTAAAATGTTTTTAATTGCGTTATAAGAGGTTATTATTAAATTAAATTCTATTATTTATATGAATTGAATCATAAAAATTGAATTTTTATGTTTGTAATTATGTTGTTGAAATTTGATAAATTAGACCATTTTTTTCATCACCAGTAGTAACTTTAGTATATTTTTATCACCCCGGTATGGGTTAATCCATTGATTAATGTTAAAATAATATGATAAGGACTAAACATTAACCCACACACTTGAATACATTTAATTTTATGATTCTATTTAGTCCATAGTCATCTAAAATTTTAAGATTTGACATTTTTTCCCAGTTATCCTTTATTTATACCTTTATAAAATTTAACTAACTGATAATGTAAAACATTTCACTCAATTTCTTATAATACATATAATATTTTGTGAAAGGGATTTAAATTAAATATGTTAAGTTATAAATTTTTATTTTAATGATTAATTAATTTTCATATGATGGTAATTTATTTTTAATTTTTCGTTGTTAAATAATTTCCTTAAATTATTATGAAACACCAATAGAGTATTTATTTAATTAATATAAAAATTAAATATTTTTTTTAAAATGTTAAATAAAATATTATTTCAATGAATTATTATGTCCTAGATTTTTTTGAGATAATTATTAAATATTATGGATATATGAAATGAATATATTTTAATTCAATTGTTTTCATGTTGTTTTCAAAATCATATTAAATGAATATTTTTAAAATGACACTAATGAGATTTTATAAAAATACTATTTTATTAAATGATTTAAAATTTCTAAAAGACTTTTACTCATTCAAGTGAATAGAATGTGGTTGAAAGTATCAAAAAAACATCATTTATGGATCTTTCTTTCCCATTATAGTTACTTTATTTACACATAATGCGTAACAAACCCTATTATCATGGTTATTATCAAAATGGTAAATGTGGGGTCAAAAGAACTTATAAGGGTCAAAATGTCACCAATAGTTTTAAAACCATTACTGGATGAGAGGATTAGAAACAATACTAATACTATATTAAAATTATATCATTTTGGATCAATTTGGCGATGAAAATTAATTTACATTAATTTACTTTTATTTTTAATTCAAAAAGTTCCCCTTCATTCAGATATAAAAGGGCACACCTCTCCTATATTTACTGGACAGTTTGAGAACTGTAGTTTAGAAAATACATTCCAAATTATCTCCCCAACATCCCTAACCACGTCATATAGGTCATGGTCTCACCAAATTTACAAACATAGAAGGAATAAGGTGTAAGAAAATGAGGTTATCTGATGAGAAGGTATAATTCCAAACCAAACCTATTTCATATTTATTTCCACTCCTATGTTCTTAAAATAGTTTTAATTCATGATGATATTATAATATAATATTATATAATATTATTATATGTTATAATTTTAATTTAATAACCCATATATATATATATATATATATTCTCTTCCATAAAATGGGAAATTAAACTATTTTTCATATGTACAACGGGCTAATGCATCACAAAATGATGTAATTCATTTTTCATAACCGTAACTCATAGATGGTTATAGTGGTGGAATTAAACTATATATATTTGATTAATGAAATAGTTATAATAATTTAATGATAATATATTATATTTTTTCTTTCCAAACCATCAATTGGAAATTAATCCTTTCTTTTATCTATATGAGTGGACTACCATATCCACAAAGTGATTTATTCACTTTTAATCACCACATCTCATTGATGACATATATATTTTTATTTAAATAGATAATAATACATTTATTTAATAATCATAATTATTGAAAGATAAAATAAAATTTACCTACTTTCTATAATTATCATTGAATAATGGAAACCTTACTCATGTGTATGTACGACCTTCCTCCTCCATGATTTTTGAAAATTTTATTTTTACAATCCATATTTCATGGTTTTTTTTTAAAAATATAATTGATATATAAAAAATTAAATCAGTTTATTATTATTATTTTGGAGATACTGGAATAATGAATCTTTGACCATAGTGAACCTATTGAACTCATTATGTACATGTGAGTTGAATATCATGAAAATGATTGATGAAGACTTAATTTATTATGTAATTTATTATAATAATTTAAAATAAATAATGTACATGAAATTTCTTATTAATTATGCAAATAATTAATAATCATTTATTATTTTGGAAGAAAAGGGATGTAAGTGGTGATTCAGGCTCGTTGTAAGGGACACATTAACTTAATATCCGTTTTTAAAATTGTTCATGATTTATTTTATAAATATTTTTCTTCAATATTAATATTCTTTTAAAAGTTTTATGAAAATTATAAATTAGGATTAAATGGCTTCAAAAGGTCATTTTTATCATGACTATAGAATATTTATTTTTTAAAATCATATTTCATGGGATGTTTTAAAAATATAATTGATATATAAAAAATTAATTATTTTTGGATTATTATTTTAGAGATAGTGGAATAATGAATCATTGACCATAGTAAACCCATCGAAGTAAATATGGAAATATGAGTTGAATATCATGAAAATGACTTATGAAGACTTAATTTATTAGGTAATTGATTAAAAAAATTTAAAACGATTAATAAAAATTAAATATTTTATAAATAAAGTAAATAACTTAAATTATTTTATTACTTTGGAAGAAAAGGGATGCATGTTGTGAGTTAGGCTCATTTTAAGGGACACATTAAATTAAAATCCCATTTTAATATTGTTCAAGATTTATTTTATAAATAATTTTCTTCAATCTTAATATTATTTTATATGTTTTATGGAAATTATAATTTTGGATTAAATCATTTCAAAAGGAAATTTTTACCACATTTTACTCTTTTATAGTAGTTTTAATAGGAATGTTTTAATTTTTTTGGTACTAGTTAGTTTTGATTATTTTTTACCAAACTGTAAAATAATTTTTTCATTGACATATATAGCATGAATGGAATTTCAAACCATCATGAATATTCATTAATTTAAATATTACGTTAAAATTACAATGGTTATATTCTAATTAAATAATTTCAAAAATATTTTATTAATTTTTCATTTTAATGTGTTTTCAAAATAATTGTATTTTCTCTATTTTTATATAAAATTGGAAACTTCTTTTCTTATGGATTACAAACAGTATTTCAAGGGTTTTATGCTCAAAAGAAGAAAGCATAATTTTTTCCATGATATGTTACTTGAATATTATATATGATGAATATGTGAATCTGATACATCTTATACGGTGGGTGAGACCCATAATTCCTATCTAAATAAATGGGTTAAAAATATATTGGAAGCTGACAGTATTTGTTATTCCACTTATAAAAGTGATATAACAATTATTTCTAGAGTTACCTACATGATTTATATATGATTTATATTCATTTTTGTTGAAATATTATTATTTTACAATGTATGATAATGATATTTTGTTTAAATGAAACTATATGATACTTATTAAGAGTGAAATGTATGCCTTTTTGAAAAATATTTTAGAGTTTTTCCTGATTGAAAAGAAGAAATTATATTTTTGTCTATTATTTTTGATTTTTCTATGAAGATATTTGGATGGAGAAATTGACTTTGTGATTATGAAAATGTTAATTTTGAAAACCAAAATTAATTATCAAAAGGAAATATGTTATAAATTTTCATGGATTAATGGATTATTTCATTAAAATATATATATAAATCGATGACAGGAATCATTGAATTCACACGGGTTGAGGATAGATTAGAATTTATTATCCCAGACTACACTTACTATAATGGTGTATTAACATGACTATGTAGGGTATATCCCACGATTACTATTAGAAGGTTAGCGACCATTAGAACAATACCCTTTTAAAGGATTCCTCACTTTCACTCTTCAGGTATTATTTTTATTAAAAAATATATAGTTGGGTTTTCAATCAAATAATAATGGAGGTGATAGGGATCAATTTAAGTGTATAGGAAATGGGTTAATCCTAAATATATCTGGGGATATATCTATGCAATAGGCTAGGAAGCAGTAAAAAGAACACCAATTGACCGTGGTCTAGCCAATTGTATCAAAATAATCAAGAAAAGACTCCTTTTTAAGAGTAATTGACAACCTAGGCATGCGAGGATTGACTTATAGGTAGAATGGATTATAGGCTATACCCTTTACCTTTATATTAATAAACTATTTTATAGTCATTAAATTTCTACCTATGAGGGCCAGGGATAATGAAAAATAATGAGAATGATAATTTTTCTAAACCTTTTTAAAAGCCATATGGTTACCTGATTTTGATATTTAGATATTTGTTAGGTTCAAACTGCCACTACACCCAGCCCATAACCTTTAGTGGATTATCCTCATATGTCAGTGATGAAAAAACAAGTAAAAATTAAGCATACTCTACCTAATCAGAATGTAGTTACAGAAGATAAAATCATGGACTAAACAATAAAGAATAAATTTCAATCAATTTCAAGAAAAAGAAATCTAAATAGAAACTAACATTACATGATTAAAAAATAAATAATGAGAAATATGAAATCAATGAAAATAATAAACAGCCACAATATTACTATGAATAAGGAAACATAAGAAAAATGGGGAAATATTTGATGTTAAATGGAGTGTGGTGTTGAAAACGGTTGTCGAAAAAAGAGGGATTACAATAGGAAAAGAAAAGAAGTGTAATGACTAGAAACTCTCAAAGAATAAAAAAAGAAAAAAATGAAATAAATTTAGTTTATAACTAGAATTAATGGAAATAAAAGAAGAATAACAAGAGAAAAATAAATAAATCTAAATCTCTAGAGCATATAGGGAACTAGTAATATTAATAGGCTTAAGAAGTACAAAACATGGATGCCCTATAAATCATGTACTATTTTATGTGAATTGGGACATGATAATTTCACATCGTGTATGTTGGTTTCATGTTGTGACATTCAGATCCACTTTGGATTCTAAATAATCTATTCATGTCTTTGAATAGGTGATCCTTCAACACTTTCACATCGAATAATCTTTTCACATCATGTATGATGTTCACTATTGTTATGATTCTTATTTTTGAATGATACACGTCGTGTAATGGACTTATATGTTGTTTAGTGTCTTCACATTATGAAAAATCCTAATGGGATAGTCTGTGGCATTACGATCATGTTGTGAATGAAGTTTACATGTTGTGTATGCGATACATGTTGTGCAATGCCTTTTTTCACCTTTTCAAAATTTATTTCTTTTATGTATAGAATTCTTAATTCATATGAAAACTAACCAAAAACCAATTCAATATATTTTTAAACATGAATAATATCTTATAAAATGTATCCAATATATGTATATAAAGTCAACTTATCATATTCCCCCACAGCTAAATAGTTTCATATCCTCAATAAAAAATCATCTCATTAAGGATACCAAAAGAAGAAACTTTTAAAATAGGAAATATAAATTATAAATAGGAATATAAACTCACTTTAAGTAGAAAAAATCAGTCCTCAAGATTCAATCCTACAAGGATAATCAGTTGTGCAAAATAGTTCAGTTATTTATCCAGATTCATATTCTTTTAATTATAATTTCATAACTATTCCTTAAATTCTATACCCATTTTTCATTTTACATAATGATAAATTTTCTATCAACACATAGGTTAAAATTTAACTGGAGTTAATATCATGCCCTAAATACATGTTCTTAACCATATCCTTTCATTGGTCCTATCATGTCTACTTTGTAAATAAAAATACAAAATCAATCAAGTAGGATTCTGCAAAAAGTGTTAAAATGAGTCTGAAGATGAGGGATGGTGGTATAAAATTGAAAATAAAGCTCAAATGAAATGTAATCTCTAATGTATAATGCATGATGGTAGTTTAATGTGAAATAAAGAAACTCCTTTAAGATCAAAAGGTTTCAATTCCCCAATAATCTCAAAGTGGATCCATGAGTATATCAAGAATGTTAAAAACGGTCCATGTTAATTTATTTTTGTCAGAACCCATCTCCCGGGGCCCATGTCGTGACTACCCCAAGCTTTCCTTCCAGAGGCCATGGGTTGGCGACTAGCACCAGAAATGTACATCCCTAAAAGTGGGAAGATATGAACTTTAAACTTGCAAACACATAGACCAGAAACACGACAAGATCCAAACTACATAGTAAAATCATAGTATTAAAAGAATGTACTAAGAGTAAAGGGGATGGAATACAAGGAAAATAGAAAATATACAACTATAACAGAAAACATCTCATGAGAGATTCTACCAAGGATTCTACCTGAATGGTAGGTACAGCTTGTCTTCGCAACTCTCCACATCAACTAGTCACCTCTTTGTGTCGTCTGGTCCTAGCTCCCTAAAGTCTCATCCATGATTCTCATCATCTTCACAAGACACAACAAGGTGCAGGAAAATCCTGTGCAGGGGAGTGTATAACAATATCCAATAGGGTCCCCGAGACCCCTCGAAGGACCCTCATAATTCCACAAAGGAAAGCCACAAATCATGATCTCAATAAAAAAACATAAAGAAAAAGACTCAGCTAAAACGAGGTATAACATAAGTAAAGAAGTACATATGATTAGTTGTAAAGATATATCATCTTATTCTAAAAATGGTTCTTCTACTGATCCTCACGGGATCACTCGGTGTAGATCAACATATAATCATTAGGTTCTCATCCATAAAGGATCGCAAGGTGCAGATCCACACAGGATCACTAGGTGTCGATCCCCATAAGATCTTTAGGTGTTGATCCATAGAGGATATCTAGGTGCTGATCCATACAAGACCTATAAGTTCAGATCCACACAGGATCACAAGGTGCTGATCCAATCATGATCACAATTCATTATTCACGTCTCAGCCAACGAATGGATTTCCGTACATAGTACGCTTGATTCTGTGAGGATTTTCTCTTCAATACATTTGTCATACATCAACCTGTAAGAATTCCCATGAAGAATTAACCTAATGAGCCATCATGTCAAAAGGGTTCCAACATAACATATGATGTGTCAATCAGACACCCAGTCTGAGAGTTATATGCAATTTAGAGCTAAGAGCCCGGTTGGATTCAGGTACGATCCAACCCGGACAAACACCAACTTTTTCCAAAACTCATGTGAAGTATCTAAAATTGATCATCCCATTCCAAGGATTCTAGTGCCACAAATGGTTCATCAAACAGATGTATGGTTTGTTAGTTATAACCCATCTTTCGAAATTGTGTCGAAGTGGGTCCGAGTCTAGCCCAAAACGGTGTCGAATTGGCGAAACTGTATTTCTCTAAAGGAAGATTTCCCAATTTTTAATGAAACACTTGTTTTAAAACAAAATTTTGTAACTTTAATCAATTGTATTTTAATTAATTAAAATTTATTTTTAAAAGAGTAATTTAAAAATTATCTTATGGGGATTTTTTTATATTTTTGAAAGAAGTTTCATTTTTTCATGAATAATGAAAAATATTGAATTTAAATTGAAACTTCATTTTCATTTTAATAATTTATAATTTTAAAATATATTTTGAATCAGTTTAAATGTCAAAAGGGTTATATTTTACATATATTAATAAAATTTATTTCATTTTAATTATAATAATTTTTAAATTGAATATATAAACATTATAATCTTTTGATCAATATTGTTTAAAAACCCATTTTCTTGAGAAGTCATCCAGATTATTTTTAAACTAATATTTTCCAATTAAGTGATTTGAATTTGGGAAAAATATTCTTTATTTTGAACCATCATAGTTTATAATTTATAATATATATAAATTTAATGTTTAACAATGTTATTGGTGAAATCGATAAAATTTTATTTGAGTGACTAAGGTAAAAATGAGTTTACTTAGTTTTTAAAAATAGAATAATTGATTTAAAATAGACTAGAAACTTTTCCAAAACCCATTTCATAGAAACATTTCCAAAATTACCACCATATTGTTGATTTTTATGAATTTTTTGGATACTATTACATGAATTTGACACATATAATAAGTTAAGTAAAGAAAAAGACAGAAAATATTTTTTTCTTACAATTAATTTCTAAAAATGTTTGGTATATGGGAGAATATAAAATATGTTCTATCATGTATGTATTATTTAAATATAAGTGATTTTTATATAATTATAATTAATTTAATTATTTTAGATGAATTATTTACATTAAATTATTCGGAAATGTCAATTCATTAATTAGTAAGTTAATAATTAACTAAAATAAATGATACTAGAAATTTTAAAAGTGAATTAAATGGATATATTATTGTATTCCATTAATTTTTTAGATGATAAAATCATGTAAAAATAGAATGGAAATAATATATGTGAATTAAATATTATTATTTATGTATTTAAATTAAAATTAAGTAAATAATTTTATATTTTAAATTAATCTTATTTGAATATAAATGATATTTATTTAAACGATTTAAAATTATTAATCATCATATATTCAGAAAAATTATTTTTAAATTAAGAAATAAAATAAAATATAGTCCTTTCATGGACCAATATATCTTTTTTATAAACAAATCAATCCCTGAAAATTAAAAACATTGTTAGCATGATTTAGGTTTAATAAGAATTTTTTTGCACTAGATGCGCTTATGTTGAAATTAATTTCTATAAATCAGGGGAATTTGAATTTTATAAATCAGGTATAATAATTAGGAATAATTGGATTAATGTTTTATAATATTTTTCACTTTAATTTAGTCTTAAATGATAAATTATCTAGGTTATAAAACTAGCTACCCTAGTGAAAACCCAAGATGGTAATATAAGGGAAACATAAATGTTGAGGAAACAAATTAATAAATTTAGTATATTTTTGTGTGATGTTGGTGTATATCTACCATAATAACATTAAAAACCTTTTTTTCATTTTTTTCATATTAGTCAAGGAATACCTCCCAATAGTGAATACTTTTGGTTATTTACAAAAATATCAATCCTCCATTACAATAGAGAATTCACTATCACTACTTCCTCACACCAACCAAGTGAATCTGGATCAACCAAAACCTACCAAAATCACTTACCAAATTTCCTACCCTCATCATAGATGTTGTATGTTGTGCATAAATCCAACCAAGTAATTATTTTTATGAAAACAAAAAGGAGACACTTGAGGAAGAGGCAACGTTCATAAACTATAATTTTTATTTTATTTATTCCTCAAACCACTTAAATTATTTTAATATCATGATTAAAAAATATAATATGTTTCATAAATATCATGATATTTTATTATGTTTTTTCGAAGACATAAATTGACACAAAATTTCATTAAATGGGTTACAAAATCATTGTTTCTATGAACAATGGACTACCGACTCACCGACCGATGTCATTCTTTTTTCCATTACCACATTTCAAGGCTGACCATAATGATGAACGTACTATTTATATATGATAAATACTGTATATATTATTTATTTATTCTTTTATAATTATTATATAATACACAACTTCATTCATTATATTTTTTGGTAATATGGTAACTTCATTCATGTGTACGATATACTACCGCCCTGCAAACTGATTTGATTTATTCAAACTTTACATGGAATGTATTAATGATGGATTTAATAAAAATAATTATTATATAATACATAATAATTATTGTTAAATGATAATATAGATATATAATTAACATAACTTTATATAAATAAGACATGAAAATGGAAACAACGTTCATACGTATGTACAGCCTACTGTCTCCATGGACGATGTATTTCCTTTACTATCATTAATTTTTTTGGATTAATATAAATACATATATAATGAATATATTTGACATTAATATCATGGTTTAAATTGTTTATATATTGAAATAATGATCTCTAAAAGTGTAACAACAAATAAAAAGGCAAAACATACTTGAAAAACAAGGCAATTAACCCACAAAATAATGAAAAAATGAGTGATTATTAACAAATGGGAGAAAGATGTCATAAAAGGAGAATACATGGAATTATAAATATTAATATAGTTATATTATTGGTTAATAAAATTGTTTAAACCATTACTCAATAGTATAAGAGTTGTTAATCTAGAATGGAGCAAAAGTTAAGAGATTTTGTCAAAATTTACATTCTACCGAGTCTTATTTGTTATTATGCACCAATTAACTTTTATATGGTGCATATACTACCAATTGACATGTATAATCATGAATAAATAATTATTCCTGGCATTTTAAATTATAATTTGAATTATTTCATCCAAGTGGTTTTGACATGAAAATTATAAAATGGTAAAAGTTATTAAACAATATCACTTTCTTTTGTGATAGTTAACTTTCTCTTGAAAATAACACATTATTTTAATAATTTCCAATTTGAAATAAAATTTGAATTAAATTTCTATATTATTGTCTTATATGTATGATTACTTATTAATTGTATGCCATTTGTACATACGATGTTTACTTGGAATTTTATAGGTTTTATTTAGGAAATATTGTTCAATATGCATCCTTTACTCACTAAAGATATTTGATAAAGAACAGTTTTTATGAATTCAAATGATTTTTCGATATATGAGTAATTATTTGGAAATGAAATAATAGGTTGGGGACTAGTTAATAAAATCTCCTCAATGCATCAATAGTCTCATGATATGAATCTCTTTTTCAAATCAGATGTTCTTCTACCAATAGAATTAAACTGTCTTTATGATAGATTGAAAATAAATATCTTAAGGATTGACCATTAGAGGTCAGATATCCAAAATTATGCATCCATTAATAATAATTATTCCATTTTATTTTTCTATTCATTAGAATATCCACGATCATGTTTCTTGTTCATGTGATTATTTGTATGGTATTATTTTATCATATTTTATTCCATCTAGATTATTCTTAAGTAATTTATTAATTCGAATGTGTTTCGATCATTTACATTTCCTTAATGAATATTATTTATTGATGTATGATATGATCCCATGTAATTAACCCTTACTGAGTATTTTAACTCACACTTATTTTGTTTTCTTTCCCCATGATATGGAGTTAAATTCTTTAAATGAGTTTTCAAGGATTTTATTCATCTTATTTTGTTATGTAATATGTTTTATTTTTTATTACCAAAGTAAAATGAGTATAATATATGCATTAGGTTTCCAGAGATATTAATTTTTTCAATATTTTATGATTTTCTTCTTGTATCTATACCAATGTAATAAATAAAGGAAACGATTTCGAGCCTCTAAGGCTAGGGACACTACATCCATTATACATCTTATATTACAAGGGATAATCTGGGGATGTATATACGAAAGGGGGCGGGCTATAAATCCTAATGATGGAATAATGAAATAATGACAAGATGAAAGTAATAAAAGGGAATTCAGAGTCATATCTTTGCTATATAAAAGGGTTAAATTCATTAACTTGAGCATCAATGAATTGTATAGGTTGATACAATCAATGCATATTAGGAATGTGGCAACAAAATAAAACATGACATACTGAGCATAATTCAAGGCTAACAGCCAATACATCATAAACATGTGTCCTTGGGATAACTAAACATGCAACATAAATGATATTTCATGTAATAATAACATTTCATAATGAATTGGAGGGTTATATAATTTTGTGCCCACTCATAACATTCATATTATGTGTATTCTTTTTTCTGCCAAAAAGATCATACAAACATAATAATTTCATTCATCACATTTAATACCATGATTATATAGTGTTGGTTACATGTTTATAAATTCACAATAAATGATGGTAAGATACATCTTAGGAAATAACCTTGACTATAATTGAAGATGGGGTATTCAGAGAAAAATTATTTGGCATTGATAATCATAGGATAATTTCGATAGAATAACGGGTGTACATAAATATACAAGAACTGTTTAATGTGAGTGAAAGGTGGTACCACATTTCAAGGGGATCCTAAGGTAAACAAAGATATGTATAAAAATAAATTATAATATGAATAATTATAAATCAAAAGGCTTAATATAATGAAGGTACATGAATATGATTGAAATGACCTAGATTGAGAGGGTGATTCTAAATCTTAAAACAATGTTATTAAGGGATTGAGAACACCCTGGGAGGGATTTAGAGAGGTATAGGGAGAGTAAATTTATGATCAATGGTTTTTGAGTGAATAGGAAATGGAGGATGTGTGTGTATTTGTAACGCCCTGGCCCCAATTACCTAGAGTCGGTACATTATTACATAACATTGGCATGATCACGAAGGATCAAATCTCGAAAGACCAATTAGTTTATTAGTCTTGGAAACAGTATTTATATTCATAAGTCTTACATTACATCATAAAGTAAAAAAAACTAAAAAAACATATTGTATTCATATCTCCTCATACTATCCATGAAGGTTATTCATAAATTACTTCTTCACATCCTGGAAAAAATAAAACATTGAAAGGGTGAGCTCAGATGCTCGGTAAGGATAAAAATATAGCGGAAACATTCATAGATAAGCATAAAAATATAAGGAAATGTATAACTAAAACAAAAGCCTTTTAGACTTGAACATAAACATAATATGGAAAAGATAAAATGAAATAATTCCATTTAATTATTCACATGGATATTCTACTAGTCGAATAACCACTTGAAATATCAATAACCACTTTCATAATGATGGAATGCATAATACCAGACTATCATATCCACATATCCAAGGCCTCATGCCAAGACTGCAAATAAGATTTTGTCAAGGCCTCGTGCCAAGACACTAGTTTGTCTAATGAGACCTACCGATGCATCGAGTAGCTATAGCAGGATCCACCCGTCACTTACTAGTTCCAATGCATTCCTCATATGAACATGTTTAAACATAACATGAACATTCATATTAAAACTAGCATAGAAATGTCAATACTTTATCTACAAACCATGAATGGTATAAAAATATAACATCCATAGTCGAACATAACTCATTCGATACAATATGGAAGATTTTATTGTATCATATTAACATCAATCGAGAATAATAAAAAATAGATGAAAATAATCATCAAACCTATTAGAGAGAAATATCCCCCTTTTTCTTGAAAACATTTAAAAGTTACACTATTTGTCAAGAAGCCATTTAAAAATATATTTTTGATTCAAAGTGTCTCATACCACTTTGAAACATTTAAAAGGAATTTTAATTTTAAAAAATTAAAGTCCATATATATAAATATAACGACCCATACTTTACATACATTGTTAGTAATTCAAAATTTAAGTACACTCATTACAACATATAACAAAACCAAGAAAGGACCGTATAGGTATAGTGTCTTTAGAAACTGGGAAACATAAACAACTGGTTCATAAAGCATCTACATTGTCTCCCATTTATTTCATCATATCTAGCATCCCTTTTGGAATATCTTACTTAGTAACCTTCTTCCTGACCTGGGGAAAGAAAACATACAAAAGGGTGAGCTCAAATGCTCAGTAAGGGTAAACAAAAGAAATATCAATCACATCATATTCATAATAACATAACATTTTGGAAATCATAACCTTCAAAGAGATCATAATTTCATAACATGGGATAAATCATAGTAGTGAAATGTAATCCCAATAATCATAACATAAAACATGAAGCATTGTGGAATACACACATAATCATAGAGAATTATATCTTAGTAGTCAAGACTCATTGCCATGACTATCTTGGCACACAAAGTCCATTTATGAACCGAGTTCACTCTTCGTTTCAGTCCTGTTTCACTGAACCAGTATAAACTGTCATTCCAGCCATGTATATCTCATGAGATATAAATCTTTACCCAATTAATTGGAGGTAGATATAGGTCCCACCCATCTCATAATGATACCATTCTTATGTGTGCCACAAAATCATAAATCATACATCATTGCATAACCCATGTAATAAAAATGGGATTCTTAAACATCGTGACATCATAAAACAATTCATATAAGATAAAGGAATTCATAAAAATAATTCCATCACAACATAATCAAATCAATGTAATAATAGGTATAGAAAAAAACCCTATATTTTCTTAGATGGAAAATAATTTTGATAAAACACTTGAACTCCATTCTTGAGGAGAATATCCTTTCTACTTCAATTTTTTTTCTTTTCTTAACATGTCATACAATTTTAAACTAAAATAATGTGATTAAAGATAAACTTGAAAACATGTAAAGGAAGCTTCTTGGAAATAATGTTTTAAAAATCCATTCAAGTCGTATATGTTAAAAAGACATTCTTCTCGTACTTTTGTCGGAAAAGTCAAAAAGCACCTCGTACGAAAAATGACAAAAGATTCCTTTCATGTCTTTTACTAAAAACTCACCGAAGGGTAAAATTGGACATAATCTATTGTATAAGGATATAAATATTACATATTGAGGAAACATGGATGTGGATGATAAATATTCCCAGTAAATTCTGAAATATAAACAATCTCGGATAAAAATGAGATTACGATATTTTCCCTTACCTTAGGTCTGATTTTCTTCGTAAGTGTCCAAAACTCCTGAATAATGGTTTAAATAATTTCATTGACTTATTCTAGAATCATACTCATTGTTATGATATCATATATGGCCATATTCTTAGCTTCTTATTAGTAATATTTAATTTATACTTGTTATTCGGGTGTTTATTACTTTGTGTTCTTATGCGTGTTTTGTCGAATAAATTCTTATTCGTCTCTTTAAGTTATAGATACCTCATTTATAGAATGGTATTAGTGTAATATATATCATATTAATTCATTTAATTAATTTTTATAATCATTATGAAATGATGATCATGCAGAACGAGTCACATCACATCGTGGAGACGGTATTCCTTACGTACGCACGAGCGATGATATCATTCTCATGATCATGGAATTTTATTGGATTGTATGTATACTATTTAAGAATAAATATCACTTTACAATAATAATATATAGTCATTATTTTCACCATTATACCCATCCAAGTAAGGTGGTGGTGGAAAATAGATTACACCACGGCTTGGAGATGGTATTCCGTACGAACGCACGCTCGGTGATTTCGTTTTCCGTAGGATGGATAGATTGTGAAATAGGGTTGTTTCCAACTTATAATAACATAACAGTATATGAGTGATACTTATGTTATTACTTCATTATGAAACAACTAAAGAAGAAGAAGTGGAAGAAGAAATAAAGTTGAATTAATCGGTAATAGACATTACCTCTTCTTTGAAGCGCCTCCTTGAGACCTCCTCTTAGGGCACTAATATTTGTCTTTGAAGAAGACCAGGACCTCTAGGATGTTTCTAGGGAAGTGGGGAAGTGAAATGTGAAGGGATTGGATGAGCTTGAAGGCTCTAATTGGTTTGAGGAGGAGAGGGAGGAGGTTCCCTTTTATAAGGGAGGGGAGGGGCACCTTTGGAAATATAAGAAATATTAGTTTATATTAAATCCCAACCCCAATTAAAAACATCCAAAATGACTCATATCAAAATCTTAGATGCGATAACCTTGTAATATCATAAACCAATAAAATTTAAACTTGTTAGGAATTTATTTTAAACATTATCAACTTGATTTATCCTTATTTATCAATTTAATTTTATTTGTGGTAATAATATTCTAAATTTTAAATTATTATAAATAATTACATATGTGTTGTTAATTTTACATAATTTTACACTTTATAACATTTTCGACCATATCTATTTTAATTTATAATTTTAAATATTTTTTTTATTTTTAAACAATTTTATAATAAGTTATTTTTATAAAATAACAATAGTGTCAATTTTAACACTATTCATTTATTTGAATTTAAATAAAATATATACAGAATATATGTTCTAACTAAAAGCTTTAATAGATACATAAAATGTCATATGTGTCTAGAAAATTAGTGGAACACATTAAATAGTTCATATAATATTTAGTTTAATATTTTTAAAACCATTTATTTGATATTTTAATTAATAAATTAATTTCAACATCACTATTGTTTCATAATTAATGATAATTATTTAATCCCTAAAAATTCTAAATAAATTAATATTATTTATATAATTGTATTATATTTATAGAGACTATTCATGTTTTATGTTTTATTAACTTTATCACTAAATAAAAATTATTATACTTATAAGATTTAAGAAAGTGACATGTTGTCACATTCTTTGGTTTTAATAATAATTAAATTAATTTCATGGAAAAAAGTATATTAAATAAATCTAATCCGACCCTTAGGTGATATTGGTCGACTTTTAGTCATCCAATAGGATTTTGGTAGGTGTTAGGGTAATTTTATAATCTTATATTTACCCTTAATTACCCGATTTACCTTTAACAAGGGTAAATAAAATTTACCGTAGTTACTATTCATAATGCCCAAAAAATAAAAAGTAGCCTATTAACATAATTTGGACCCACTGATTCCAAATATGGAATCTATTTTTCAAAATTCAAAACACATTAATTTTAGTAAATAATTTAAAATAAATCCCATTGTTAAGAAAATGGGTTTTAGAAGTTAAAACATTGTCAAAGATTGAAATTTTTTACCTATGAATTCAATGTGAAATTAATGATAATGACATAGATTATATTAAATGGTAAACAAATATTCTATTTATACTTTTAAACCATTAAATATTATAATTTAACCATATAAATTATCTCAATGGAAAAAGTTGTTTTTAATTAAAAATTAGCGTATTTTTACTATTCATCAAAATATGAAAGTTATCAGAAAAATATCAAAAATTTATCCAAAGTAAATTTTTATATCCTGATTCAAAATAAGAATTTTATTTTGTTAAATTGAACTTATAAATGTGTCAAAAACTAGATTTAATGTGGGTGCGCCATCAAAAGGCGGCAAAACTGCATTTTTTTAAAATACTTATTTTACCCGAATAATTTATATTTTTCTCTTACCATATTCTATAAAATGTGTAAGATGAATAATAATGTTATAAAATTCAAAATTTAGTTAATACAATTCATAATGGCAAGTCCATAATAATATATCGATGTTTAGTGAAACCCGGTATTGCGTTTGACACAAGCTATCGAGGAAGGTCACAATTGCGTGTAAAGCAAGCTAGGCTAGTGTTGTGTGAAGTGAAACATTACTTTGATGATTTATAGAACATAAAAACAAAATATTTCTCATAAAACTCTGGGGTGTTAAAATAAATCCTTAAAAACATTTTTAAAACATGGACATTGATGAGAAATATTTAGAATACTGAATCATTAAAACATTTAAAATGATTTTTTAGTTAGAGTTCCTAAACAAAATAGAGAGACATGAATACAAATAATTGACGTAATAAAAACTTTATAATATCATGAGAATAAAGGGATTCATGATATACTATGTCAAAGTACATTATATAAACCATATAAAAGTGATTTGGTGTATAATAACAACAGAGTCTCAATGGAATGTAATTTGAGATGAAATTTCTTATAAAGACCGTATCATTAGGTTATGGATAAATCAACGACATAATTATGTGGGAAAAATATAAATACACTCAATATGATTGGATATTTAGTGTAAAACAATCAAAGGACATTCACACAAATTCTTGTAAAAACAACACTAATGAATTGGAAGTTTAACTCAACAAATCGAGATTGGGTAACAATTACTCTTATCATGTTCATACCGATGACTTGAGAATTTATAAATGGAGTTATTATGTGTATCAAAAGTATATCCATAGAAAGGGGAGTGGAAATTATGACATAATCAAATGAATAGTGATTCTACACATAATCTTGGAGTAAAATAATCAATGAAGTATGTGTAAAGCCGAATGAGTGGAAATTGAAATCTCAAATTCCCTTATCAATTTGGTAACTTAAGAAATATACTCCCATGAAAGAATGATCATACAATGATGATTTCAATATCCATAAATTAAATTATATTACACAATGAATACAATAATGGGCAGTACACACACCACATGCAATAAATAAGTGGTGAACAATGGAAATCTCACGAAATTATAAGTGAGATAAGAAACCCCTTACTTTGTACTTTTTCCTTGGTCGAGGGTATGTTATCCTCCTTTATAATGTTGAAATAATTTTTATTGAATTATACAAGAATAAAATACATTAATATGTTATCATATATGATCTTTTAACATTACTTTGTTAATAATATCTTAGTATTATTGTCGTTTCCGGTGTTAACTTACTCGTTTTCTTTTATATGTTTTGTTAAATAAGTCATCTTTTTTATGGATAGGTTGTATATTAATCATATACAGAATTATATTAAGTTATTAAACATTATTTTTAAACATAAAATGAGAATTAGACCTGTATGGACACGATGGGGAATGAATCTCATCGAGTTCGTGGAGACGATAGTCCGTACGTACGCACGAGCGATAATATCATTGTTTTGATTTCAAAATAATATATAATTGGATGGTATATCATATATAAAGAATCATTATAATGTTATACTTATTATTTACATGAATTAAAAATCATTATTATACCCATCCAAATAATAATATATTGAATAACAATTACACCACGACGTGGAGACGGTAGGCCAAACGTACGCATGTATGGTGACATGTCATTCAAAGGATGGATAAAATACTGAATGTGGTTGTAAAATACTTATAATAACATCACAGTATATGGAAGATACTGGATTTAGTATTTTAGAATGTAAATAACAAAAAATGAAGAAGTGGAAGAAGAAAGGAACTTGAAAGAGGGTGGTGAAATCATTACCTCTTCTTCGGGTTCTTCATTTTGATTTGATCAAAAGGGCTCGTTAAGTTTTCTTTCTGACCAATGGAGGGCCTCTAGGATGAATTGAGGGAAGTTTAGAGGAGCTTTGGGTAGGGTTTGGCCAATCCAAAAAGCTTTGAAGGTAAGAATTAGAGAGAAGGGAGAGTGCCCTTTTGTAAGAGGGGCGAGGGGCACCTTAGGAAAAACTTAAAATATTATTTTATAATAAATTCATATTCAGTTTATAATGTCTCCAAAGTATATTATTTAAAGTATATGGTGGGGATGGGTCTGAATCTTTTCAACCAATAGATTTTAGGTAGGTTTTGGGTCACTATATTAACCTTATCATTTATATTTAACTCGTAGTTAAATAGTTTGACATTTATCATGTCTCTTTGTATTTTATATTATACAGTTAATAAACTTACTACATACCTCCAAGAGACCCCAAAGTGGTCCATTAATGATAAAACTATCATTATATAAGTACTTTGGATGAACCCTATATTTTTAGGAATATAATATCAATTAATAATATAAAATTTGTTTTAAAAACTCTTTTATGTCAAATTTAACACTATTGGGTATTTTGTTTTTGATAATTTTATAACAGCATTATTACTTCGAAATAAATTTATATAACCAATACTAATATGTAATATTAACCTATAAAATTAGTTTAATTTATAAAAAGTCTCAAACTATATTTATTTTGATATTTATAATATCAATTATGGTAATATTTTATTAATTAGGTAATTACTGCATCACCATTGTGTCATAAATAAATTAAATTATTTAATGTATAAAAATTATAAATAAAATACTATTATGTAGTAAATCTTTTTATCTTTCTAATGAATATTTATAATCTAATTTATCTTATATATTACCCTATATTAAAAAAATTTTAGTTATTAAACATTAATTTTACCTCTTTTAACTCGTTTTTGAATTAAATTATAGTAAATCTCCTAATCTAATCCAAGTGGACCTAAATGATAATATTTTATTCCTGAGGTTGTTTTTGGTCGAGATACACTTGTCCAATAGAATTAGGACATTTTTTAGGGTAACATTAATATCATTTTTACCCTTAATTACCCTATTAACTTTTAACCGTGGTAAATAAAAGTAAAAAGATACTATTCGCCAAAAATTATTTTCATCTCATTGAACCACATTTTACTCCTTGATATTAACCATGTCTCTCAGATTTTCGAAATTCAACTCACAGAAGCAGTAAAATTATGTTTTATCTGAATTTCCAAATTCTCCTAGGAGGTGGGTAAAAGACAGTGAAAAGTTCAATAAATTTTTATATATCTAAAATTATTCTAAACTAACTCTAATGAATTAAATTGATATTATATATTTATTATGTATCTATTTTGACCTTAATTAAATATAAATAAAATAAATAATTATTTAAATAAAATTCGGCTTTAAACTAAAACTCAGTGTTTTTCACTATTCATCAAAAATTGAAAGTTTTCAGAAAAACAACAAAACACACCCTAAGCTAATTTTGATATTCCGAATCAAAAAATGAAGTCCATTTTGAATGATAAAATTTATAAAATTTTAGAAATTGGGTATTACTATTCATAACGGCTAGTTTGATTGGTTGTGGTGTGTGTTAGAACTCGAAGTTGCGTACAACACACATTATTCCGTTATTCAAAGGGAAACATACCATGGAAGCTTGGGGTGTTACATTCTCCCCTACTTCAATAAATTGGATCCTCACAATTTTAAAAATTGGTCTTGGAAATATAATGGAAAGTCCCACATCAGAAAAAAAATTCAATAAAACTATCACTTTAAAAGAAAGAAGGAGAAGTGAAAGGGTCACCCGAGATAACCTATACAAGGATTACATGTAGAAAAACATGGATATGGATGATAAACTAAGTGTCAAGTTCTGATGGAGAGGGATAGATAACATGATCAGGAGAAAGTTAACAACAAGAAAACCACAAACCTGTGATTGGACAAAATGGTCATTAGTTTCCCAGCAGGAAAAGTAAATGGACAACATTTTTTTGTTTTAAGTTACATTACATAAAGATGATGAATTCATTTCTAGTATTTACTAGGAAAATAAAGTGATATACATACTTTTTGAGTAAAGCATCATTCTTTAATAAATTCCTACCACTAACTCATTTTTACACGATGAGTATTCAAGAAGACTTGGCCACACTGGAAGAGATAGAATAACCTTCTTATAGAATCACATGATCCACAAAGGATAAACTATATATTTACCTTGTCTTCAGAGATTAATCAAAACCAAAATGGTTAGTATAAGATCTGATGATCCCCTAAAAGGATATTCCATTAGGGAAAGAAACGCTAATATTAATTTCTAAAATTAAACCAACAATACCCCAAAGATAATTAAATACCATTCAATAAAAAACTTTCCTTAAAATACTTCGATATATTCCAAACTAATATTGAAACCCAAAACTTAGAAGAATTTGGTTATGTAGTCTTCAATGTTAAATTGTATCTCCAAATGACATAAACTACTCTTAAAGTCACAAACTTAAAAGTAATTAACCTAATCACCTATTCTCTTTTATAGGTTAATCATTTCCATAAATAACACAAATCACTATAACTCCACAATAAAAACATAGATAACAAACCACCATTACTACTCAAATAAAATCCCATAGTATTCTATTTTCCTTGGGCATATAGTGTTCCCAAAAAAGCAAACATCTTCCAAAATAATATTTATCACATAATCAACAAATCATTTTCCTATACTAAGGGTATTCAATTGAAAAGACATAAGATCCCAAATCAACTTATTATTGATCAATAAAATCATTTAACTAAAAATAATTCGTCACACTAACCAGGGACTTCACGTAGTCCAGTGGTAGGAGATAAATCCCAATCGCACTTTGGTTGTGGGTTCGATTTCCACAGCTTTGTCCGACGTGATGGGTTGTCACACAATATGCGTGTTGTCCTTTTCAAAATCTATATTTTATAACATTACCAGAATGAGATAAATTCCTCAAAATAAACACAACATAATTTAACAACAAATGTTATCACATAACTTTAATTTTCATCACAAAATATAATAACTTGTAATTCCCTCAAACCCAATGATTATATAAAACCAAATGGTTATTTATAACTATATCCACAAGAGAAAGGACAAGTCTTCCTCAAATATCATTCTCACATGATAAATTGAAGGGTTACGCATATAAGATAAAATTCACCCAAAGTAATCTCAACAACAACGAGTACTAATAACTTTAAATATTTTTCCACCCATTTATTTCCACATAGGTTTTTCCTTGACCAAGAAGTTATCCTATAGAATAGGGCATTGACTTTGGTGTTGAAAAGGTCCCTTACATTTACGAAAAATGACCGTAATTGGAATCTTGGGATGATTTTTATTTTCTTTCATAGTACTCTTCATTTTTACTCGGAAATTCTTTACTTTATGTCCTTCATTCCCACACGTAACTCATTTCTTTTTTCCATTGAGACACTTTCCTGGGTGACTCCTTCCACATTTTTTGCATGATTGAAATTGAGGATTATTTTCTCCATGGTCTCCACTGCTGGAGATCTTATCATTCATCACCTTTCTCTTTTTTGTTGATTATGGGAATTGGTTAATATATATATTGTTGATCATGTTTTTGGAAAATTGATTTTTCCTGAAGACGATATCTTTTATGCCTATCCAAATTCCATTTTGTTTCTCATTGGCCCCACTCTTACCACCTTGTACGTCATTCTCAAAGTCACAATGACATCCTTGTAATCCATCCTTTGACTAAAACTAGAAAGAAGTTTGTGAGTAACAGTAGTAATAAAATCATTTAGAGAATATCATGTCACCATATTCTCAATTTGAAACACATTAGGATTAACCAAGGCCATTTACTCTCATAATAATTCAAATCGGTTTGAAACAAAAATGTAAACTATCCTAAGGATATCCTTTGAGAGTGTCGTAAACAAGAGTGCAGCAAGGCCCGTTGTCGGGAACCAGTTCCCGTTCGAGTCTAGCTCAAAGCGGTGTTTTCGGGTTTTACCCCAAGATACATTTGTTCCAGAGCCGCCTCTACCTGCTCGTATCCAGACAGGGATGTATTTATTGGAAAACTCACAAAATATATACAATACTAAAATTATAGGAAGTTCTTATATACTAATTCTCAATGTCTTTCTTAGAGCTACGTTCTATAATCAGAGTTTATCTAAATCTAGCTTCCAAGGTTTGAACTAAAATTCCTCGGATACCAACTGTAATGCCCTGACCCCAGTTACCCAGAGTCGGTGAATTATTACATAACATTGGCATGATCATGAAAGATCAAGTCTCTAAAGACTGATTAGTTTAGTAGTCTTGGAAACACTAGTTATATTCATAATTGTTACATTAAATCATAAAGTAAAAAAAAACTACAAAAACATCTTGTCTTCATATCCCCTCATACTATCCCTGAAGGTGATTCATAAATTACTTCTTCACATCCTAGGAAAAATAAAACATTGAAAGGGTGAGCTCAGATGCTCAGTAAGGATAAAAATATAGCGGAAACTTTCAAAGATTACCATAAACATTTAATGAAATGTATAACTAAAAAAAGCCTTTTAAACATGAACTTCAGCATAATATGGAAAATATAAAATGAAATAATTACATTTAATTATTCAAATGGATATTATACTAGTCGAATAACCACATGAAATATCAATAACCACTTTCATAATGATGGAATTCATAATTCTAGACTATCATAACCACATAGCGAAGGCCTCATGCCAAGACTACAAATAAGATTTTGTCAAGGCCTCATGCCAAGACACTAGTTTGTATCATGAGAGCTAACGATGAATCGAGGAGCTATAGCGGGCTCCACCCATCACATACAAAGTCTAATTCATTCCTCATATGAACAGGTTTAAACATAACATAAACATTCGTATTAAAACTAGCATACGAAATGTAAATACTTTATCAACAAACCATTAATGGTATAAAAATATCACATCCATAGTCAAACATAACTCATTCGATACAATATGGAAGATTTTATTTTATCATATTAACCTCAATCAAGAATAATGAAGGATAGATGAAAATAAACATCAAAACTATTAGAGAGAAATATCCCCCTTTTTCTTGAAAACATTTAAAAGTCACACTATTTGTCAAGAAGCCATTTAAAAATAGATTTTTGAGTCAAAGTGTCCCATACCAATTTGAAACTTTTAAAAGGAATATTAATTTTAAGACATTAATGTCCGTATATATAAATCCTTAAAAACATTTTTAAAACATGGACATTAATGAGAAATATTTAGAATAATAAGTCTTTAAAATATTTAAAATGATATTTTAGTTAGAGATACTAACCAAAATAGAGACACATGAATACAAATAATTGATTTAATCAAAACATTATAACATAATGGGAATAAAGGGATTCATGATATACTATGTCAAAGTACATTATATACACCATATTAAAGTGATTTGGTGTATAATAGCAAAGAAGTCTCAATGGAATGTAATTTGAGATGAAACTTCTTATAAAGACCGTATCATTAGGTTAAGGACAAATCAACGACATAATTATGTGTTACAAATATATATACAGTCAATATGTTTGGATATTCAGGGTAAAAAGTCAAAGGACATTCACACATATTCTTGTAAAAACAACACCAATGAATTGGATGTTTAACTCAACAAATCGAGATTGGGTAAAAATTACTCTTATCAATTTCATACCGATGACTTGAGAATTTATCAATGGAGTGATTATGTGGATAAAAATTATATCCATAGAAAGGGGAGTGGAAATTATGACATAATCAAATAAATAGTGATTCCACACATAATCTTGGAGTAAAATAATCAATGAAGTATGTGTAAAGCCGAATGAGTGGAAATTGAAATATCAAATTCCCTTATCAATTTGGTAACTTACGAAACATACTACCATGAAAGAATGATCATAAAATGATGATTTAAATATCCATAAATTAAATTATATTACACAATGAATACAATAGTTGGAAGTACACACACCACATGCAATAAATAAGTGGTGAACAATGGAAATCTCACGGAATTAAA
This sequence comes from Viscum album, assembly GCA_963277665.1. NCBI lineage: Eukaryota > Viridiplantae > Streptophyta > Magnoliopsida > Santalales > Viscaceae > Viscum > Viscum album. The sequence goes on along the minus strand of OY728153.1, from coordinate 1,540,268,635 downwards.
AGTGAGATAAGAAACCCCTTACATTGTACTTTTTCCTTGGTCAAGGGTAGGTTATCCTCCTGTATAATGTTTAAATAATTGTTATTTAATTATACATGAATCTTATACATTAATATGATATCATATATGATCTTTCAACATTTCTTTGTTAATAATATCTTAGTATTATCGTCGTTTCGGGTGTTAACTTTCTAGTTTTCTTTTATTTTTTTTGTTATATATATTGTGTTTGTTAAGTATAGGTTGTATATTATTTATATACAAAATTATATTATGTCCTTAAACATTATTTGTAATAATAAAATGAGAATTAGACTTGTATGGATATGATGAGGAATGAATCTCATCACGTTTGTGGAGACGGTAATCCGTACGTACGCACGAGCGATAATATAATTCTTTTGATATTAAAATAATATATAATTGTATGGTATATCATATATACAGAATCATTATCATGTTATACTTATTATTTACATGATTTAAACATCATTATTATACCCATCTGAATAATAATATATTGAATAACAATTACACCACGACGTGGAGATGATATGCCGTATGTACGCACATATAGTGACATGTCATTCAAAGGATGGAAAAAATAATGAATATGGTTGTAACATATTTATAATATAATCACAGTATATGTAAGATAATTGAGTTATTATTTTAGCATGGAAATAACAAAGAAAGAAAAAGTGAAATAAGAAAGGAACTTGAAAGAGGGTGGTGAAATCATTACCTCTTTTTCGGGTTCTTCCTTTTGATTTGATCAAAAGGGCTCTTTAAGTTTTCTTTTTGACCAAAGGAGGGCCTCTAAGATTAAGTTAGGGAAGTTTAGAGGAGATTTGGGCAGGGTATGGCCGAAACAAAAGGCTTTGATGGTATTAATCTGAGAGAAGGGTGAGTTCCCTTTTATAAGAGGGGTGAGGGGCACGATAGGAAAAACTTAAAATATTATTTTATAATAAATTAATATTCGGTTTCTAATGGCTCCAAAGTGTATTATTCAATGGTTAAGGTGTGTATAGGTCGAAAACCTTTCAACCAATAGATTTTAGATAGGTTTGGGTAACTATATTAACAATATCATTTATATTTAACTCTTAGTTAAATAGTTTGACATTTACCATGTCTCTTTGTATTTTATATTATATAGTTAATAAACTTACTACATACCTCCAAGAGACCCCCAAGTGTTCCATTAATGATACACCTATCATTAAATATGTTCTTTTGCCAAACCATGGATTTTTAGGAATAAAATATCAATTAATAATATAATATTTGTTTTGAAAACTCTTTTATGTCAATTTTAACACTATTGGGTATTTTGTTTTTGATAATTTCATAACAGCATTATTACTTAGAAATAAATTTATATAACCATTAAAAATATGTCATATTAAACTTTAAAATTATCATAATTCATAAAAAGTCTCAAATTACGTTTATTTTAATATTTATAATATCATTTATTTTAATATTTCATTAATTAGGTAATTACTTCATCACAATTGTGTCATAAATAAATTAAATTATTTAATGTCTAAAAATTATAAATAAAATACTATTATGTAGGAAATATTTTTTTCTTTCTAATGAATATTTATAATCTAATTTATCTCATGTATAACCCTATATTAAAAATGTATTAGTTGTTAAACATTGATTTTATCTCTTTTAACTCTTCTTTGAATTAAATAATAATAAATGTCCTAATCTAGTCCAAGTGGACCTAAATGATAATATTTTATTCCTAAGTTTGTTTTTGGTTGTGATACAGTTGTCCAATAGAATTAGGATATGTGTTAGGGTAACATTATTATTATTTCTACCCTTAATTACCATATTTCCATTGAACCGTGGTAAATAAAATTAAAAAGTTACTATTCACCAAAAATTATTTTCATCTCATTGAACCACAGTTTACTCCTTGATATTAACCGTGTCTCTCTGATTTTCGAAATTCCACTCACAGAAGCGGTAAAATTAAGTTTTATGTGAATTTCCAAATTCTCCTAGGAGGTGGGTAAAATACGGTGAAAAGTTCAATAAAAATTTTATATATCTAAAATTATACTAAACTAACTACAATTAATTAAATTGAACTTATATAGGTATTATATATCTATTTTTACCTTAATTAAATTTAAATAAAACAAATAAAATTTTAAATAAAAATTGGGTTTTAAACTAAAACCCAATGTTTTTCACTATTAATCAAAAATTGAATGTTTTTAGAAAAATAACATAAATTCACCCTAAGCTAATTTCAATATTCTGAATCCAAAAAAGAAGGCCATTTTTAAATATTAAATTTTTAAAATTTTAAAAATTGGGTATTACTATTCATAACGGCTAGTTTGATTGGTTGTGGTGTGTGTTAGAACTCGAAGATGTGTACAACCCACACTGTTGCATTATTCAATGAGAAACGTACTGTGGAAGCTTGGGGTGTTACAATATTTATATCCATGTAGATGGGAATTATTTATTAATTTCATAACATATTTTTTGGACTATGACTGTTAAAAAAATGAAAAACACAAAATATCTTTATTTTTTTTCCATGATTTCTAACAAAGTGGATTATTTTTAAATATTTTATTATTCTATGAATATGACTCCACAAAATAATATCATTATTGATTTATTGGTGATCCATGTTCATAAAAAATTGTTTTTAAAGCATTAAAAATATAATTGAGGTTTTGGATGATTCATTAATGTTTTTTTATAATTCATAAAATAATGTAGTAAACATTTTATTTTAAATGGGAAATATTTTTTTCAATCATTGGAATTTATAGTATTTATTATATTACTTTTAGGATATTATTATGTCATAATACATATAATAGATAATTTTAACCTGAAAGATAAGATGTGTAGGAATATTATAGTGAATTAACTATTAGATTATTTTAACAAACTAATTTCAAAAAATAAAATTTATTTTACCTTAATAATTTTATAAATAAAATAATTTCCAATTTTAAATATGAATCCTTACATACAAGAAAATACTAGTTATTGTGACTGTAAAAACATCTAGTCCCCTATAAAAATTACAATGAAATTCCATTATTTATATTTTCATTTATATTTAAATTCTACTAAATAATAATAATTCAAAAAAATATATTTTATTTAGAAATTATTTACTTTTTCAAAAATATTTTTCAAATGGAAATTATATATTTATAAAAATTACAATTTCTATTTCCTTATATCAAAATAAGGTGTTTATTAAACTCATTATGTAATAATGTGTATCAAGTAATAACAAATAGGGACAAATATAATCATTGTGTTATTAAAAGTAAAATGTTTAAACTCATACTAAAAGGTTTCAGATACATAACTTTTTATTACAGTAGTGTACACCATAAGGGTTAAATAGAGACCCTATCCTTTTACACATAACATTACTTTACATTTAGCTTAATTAAATATCAAACTATATGAGAAGGACCGTGAAGTCCATTGTCTTTGAAGACTAATTTCATAAAACATAAAACATGGGACTAAAAAAACACTTCTTTATTTAATATTCATAAAGAGATACTAAATTCCATTGAGTCCTTACATATTCATATGGTACCCTCTGGATCAGATGAACAAATGGATGAGATAAAATCCTATTAATGTATTAAACATAAGAATAAGTCTTTTGATCAAGGGTTATAGATCATGATATAATTATTTTAAATGGATTATAGAATCATAACATATAAACATGGGATCATATAAACATGAATTCACTGTATTATGGCATAAACATAAATCATGACATTAGAACAATTCAAGTCTCAAGGCACATAGAGGATCACAATGAAAGGTTGACCACCAAGATGTTTGCACTTGGTAGAACGAGTCAAGGATAAGCGATAAGACCGTTTCAAATAATGTCTCATGAGTTGAAACATTACCGAATGAATTGAAGTTATATCTGGGTTAACCCATATTAACATGTTTGTGAATATTCTTTCTACATAAATAATAATATATAATCAATTATACATGAATATAAGGGAACCCATGGAGAGAAATGTACATCACATTCATGTCATAAAGCATAATCAATGTGTGTGTCATAAATGAGTCCATGAGAGAAAGGAATTAAAACATAAATGGAAATTAATAATATAAAATAGGTATTTAGTATGGTAAGTAATGTAAAACATAAGTTACAACATGTAAGAAGAGTGTTTATGAAATTCATACCATTAAAACATTTTAGTGTGGTTTTAAGGATAATACAAAAGAGCATTTAAAGTTGAAAAGTGAATGATATTTTATTTAAAAATATAAGTGAATATATAATGTTTTCATAATAAAAATACTGATTTTATTATAGAAAATGTAGATTTAATCAAATGTTATAGGACACTTGAAATTGGGTAAAAAGTTTAGGAATTCCCCTTAAAAAGAGTTTGCTTATTGGGATGTATCATAGAGGGAATCACATAAAAGAATGTATATACCTGAAAGAGAATGAGGTATGTATCCTAAAACATGAGTTGGGAGCCTATAAACAGTATTATAAGGTTTTATATAAAAATAAAATACAACTTGATTTGGGTAAAAAGAATGCTAAAGAAACCCGAAGGAATAAAGGCGGTTTGGGTGGAATCACTTACGAAATATCATCATTGTATCAGGTGTACATAATAGGTATTAATGAGGGATAAATGGATTTTTCATATATTATATATCATGAGGTAATTATGTGGATGTTGTGAAATCATACCCGATAAGTAGGAATTATATGTAAAATGGAATGACACAGAGGAGAATATTGAATAAATGTGAGAAACAAAGGATCCCTTACCTTAAGTATGATGATGTTATCCCCTTTATATTAATTACCTAAATTATAAAATTATGTAAATTAATTATTTATTTAAAAAATTATTTTACATGTAAATGATTTAGTATAAACTTTTTGAGTTCATTCATAAAATTTTCAATTCGTTATGAAGTTCAATTTCATTGTTTGGGGCTGTTTGTTTCATGTTTAGTTTACAAATATACATGAAAAGATAAACATGTTTGATGAGAGTGGTTGTCTAGAATTTAATTTATATAAAATTAGTGATAATAGAAAAGATGACATGGTTGTAAATACAATTTTCTAAATTTTAGTGAAGGAAATAATCATATAAAACAGAAATGATAAACTCCTGGATTAATGTGGAAATGTTTTCTCACAAATAACTTGTTTTGTAATATTATTTTATATCATGAATTTATAAGGATTAGAAAACATTAAATAAGATAAAATTAATATATTATGATATGGTTCAAACATTAAAATGGTTTCATGACTAGTCAAGAATATGGTAAAGCAATTTGAAAAGCTGTCATCCTTGAATGTGATAAATCAACACATCTCCAACTGTTATTTAATGTATAGACTAAAAGGAGGGGAAGGGAGAGATTATGATAAACTATCAAATTATTATAATATAATTCTAGTACATGTATTTATATTGAGTTATCAAACAAATTGGGTGAAGGGAGGTGAGGAATGTAAGAAGAAAAGAAAATATCTTGAATGAAAATAAAAGAATCAGAAAGAGGAATTTACATCTTGAGTTCATCTCCTTTGAGATCCTCTAAATAGTAGAAGATTTGGAATTTTGAGGCTATAAAAGGTTGTTAGACCTGGGGTAGGATCTTGGGGAGTTATTTGGGAATAACTTAGGCATGGCGCAAGGCATGGGAGGAGTGAAGAGAGGAGGGGAGTGTGGGTGGTTTTAATAATGGAGGAAAGGAGTGAATTTTGAATATTTAATTCATTATTTAATTATTTTTCTCAAGGAAAGAAATATTTTTTGAGGATTGTGACAAAAAATAGTAATATGTTCATTTGAGTTCTAACCAATGGAAATTTACATCATCTATGACTCGAACATGATGCATAAATTCAGGTTTTAGCATTTATTGTGAATTATCGTATTTTACTATTCATAAAAAATTCATGTATTTTAGAAAAATACCAAATATTTGACCTCACCATTTTTCATCATTTAGAATCACAAAATTATCTCCATTTTTGAAAAATAGTTTTCTAAATATTTCTAATTTAATTTTTAAATAAAATCATAATCTATTCGATAATAACATTAAAACTATAACTTGTTTTATAACACCCTGAAAAATAAATCAAGGTCCCAAAAAGTATCTTATAACAATATGAAAATAAAATAACAATTTAGGATTCCATTTTATGAAAAAAAGTCCATTTTGAATTATTAAATTAATTATAAAATTTAAATTAAAATATTTATGACATAAAAAAATACCAATAATTATACTAGGACAGTTTTTTCACTTATAAGATGTCTAAATTTTATTTATTTAGTAATGGGTGAAGTTTATATTTTTTAGTGAAACTTACGATTCATAAGGGTATGTTACTATTTATAAGGGTATTTTACTATTCCCAAAAAATTATGTTTGCCTTATCAGACTCCAAAAATCTTACTGATCACAATCGTGCATGTCATATTTTCGAAATTCTAATTACAGAAGTGAAAATATAATGTTTCAACGTCAAAAATTACTTAATAGTTAATTGTATTTTGATATCATGTGATTATATGACATAATTATAAGAGGGTAATTTCCATTGATAAAACAATTGTTTGTTACATTATTCCCCCCTTATGAAATTTCTCCCTAGAAATTCCGCTTTACATTCTAAGACACAAACAGTTGCGAGTACAGTTTCTTCATTTCCTCCTCTAGTTCCCATGTTTCCATTTCATTCTTATGGTTTCTCTATAGTACATTGACCTGGTGAGTAGTTTTTTTTATGTAGAACATTGTCTTTATGATCCATGATCTTCACTTGATGTTACTCTTAAGAAGGATCATTCTCCAACTGTACCACCTCTAAAGAGAGTGCATATGAAGGGTTCGGTATGTACTTCCTTCAGATGGATTCATGGAAGACATTGTGTACTTTCATCATGGTAGGTGAATGTTCCAGTTGATTGGCCACAAATCTGAATCGATCAAGGATCTCAAAGGGGTAGATATACCTAGGACATATCGTTCCTTTATTCCCAAATCTAAAAAACTTTTTTTTGGAGATATGTGTAGAAATACCATGTCTCCAATGTTGAACACAAGGACTCATCAATGATTGTATGCATAATATTTTTATTGACTTTGGGCGGCCTTGTTGTTTCGTTGAATGGCTTTTACCTTATCCACCATTTCTTCGACAATTTTAGGTCTTAGAAGCTTACGCTCACCAACTTCTCCCAACACACCGGTGTTCTTTATCTTTTCCCATAGAGGGCTTCGTATAGTTCCATTTGGAGGCTCGAGTGGAAATTATTGTTATAGGACGATTCAACCAGTGGAAGATGTTGGTCCTGTCCTCCTTGTAATTCCATTGAACATGCTATAAATACACCTTCCAGTGTTTGAATAGTTTTCTCATATTGGAAATCAATTTTAGGATGATAAGCTATACTGAAGTTCAGTTTATTTCTTAGAGCATGTTGGATACTTTTCCAGAACATCGAGGTGAATCTCATATCTCGATTAGATATAATATATAGTGGTACTCCATGAATTTTTAACACTAGTTTAATATATATCAGTGCTATTTGATCTAATGGAAAGTCCTATTTAATCACGATAAAGTGAGATGTCTTTGTAATATTGTCCACACCGACCCATATTGCATTGTTTCCTCTGGATGTACTGGGAAGTCTAGTGACAGAGTCCATAGTGATTTCTCCCACTTTAATGTTGGTATGGGTGGTGATTGAATTATCCCCTTAGAATTATTTCTTTCACCAATCACTTGTTCACATACCAATCACTTTTATATATACTAAACAATCTGCTTCATCATATTATCCCACAATATGTTCTCTCAAAGATATTGATACATCTTTGTGCTCGCTGGTTGGATAGAGAAGGTTGATCTATGTGCGTCATTCAGAAGATCCTTCTTTGTCTTTGGATTTAATGGTTCACATAATCATGATCCAAAACATACAACTCATTTTACATCAGTCATGAACTTAGAGTATCTCCTATTTTTGATAGCTTTCACCCTTTTAAGAATTTCCACATATTTTCTTTGAGCATCCTTAATTTTCTCTGTGAGGGATGGTTGAGTGATAATTTGATAAAGGGATTGGTGTTGTTACTCTAACAATGATCCCCATATCAATCCTTTATAAAAATAAGAAGACCAGACTCTTTTCAATTTTCATCACATATAAAGATGCTAAATCCTTTGTACTTAGAGAAAAGGCCAATTTGTTTCACATAACATGGTGGTTGTGGATTGAGTGGTTATAATACTTGATGAGCTCTATCCATCTTTAATGGTTTATATTAATCCATTTATATGTGAATATATATTTTTTACAATTGTGATTAGTATATATATCACACCTCTCCCCATAAAGATAATGCTGGAATATTTTTAACGAAATGATCACAACCGCCAACTCTAAATCACACATAGGATAGTTTTACCTTGGATTTTTAGCTACCTTGAGGTGTAGGCTATAACATTAACATTTTCCCTCTCCACACAGCCTAATCCCTTCTTTGAAGTATCATTGTATACTACAAAGAGTTATCCACTTGTGGGGAGTGTGTGTACTGGCGCAGTGATTTGCTTCTTTTTCAACTTCTCAAAACATTCATCTCTTTATTGAGTCTATAAAAACATCACTCTCATCCATGTCAGCTTGGTCATTGGGTTTTAAAATTGTGAAATTTTCTTCAGAAATTTTCGGTAATACCCATATAGACCCAAAAAGATATGGATTACCATTACATATGTTGTCATGGGCTACTCTTGAATTGCTTTTGTTTTGGAAGGGTCCACTAATATCCCATTTCTGGTGTTAACATGCACTAAGAATGATACTTCGTCCATCCAAAACTAACATTTACTATAATTTTCATACATCATCTCCCTTTGAAAAGCCTTTAAGATAGTATTCTAATGCTCCTCATGTTCCTCCGTTCTTTTGGATTACATCATAATATAATTGATAAAAACAACCACAATTTTTTTTTGAGGTAATCACTAAAGATAGTATTCATTAAATCCATGAAAATTTTGGAGAATTAGTGAGTACTAAGAGCATCACTATGAACAAATGGTGTCAATGCCTCATTTGGAAGGTAGCCTTGGTAATATCTTCATTCCTCACCTTTAATTGGTGATATCCAGACCGAAGGTCCACATTAGAGAAATAACTAGCCCTTGGAAGTTGATCAAAAAAAGTCATCTATCTATAGAGGGGTATACTGGTTCTTTATCATGATTTTATTGAGCTCATGATATTAAATGTCGGGGTTCATTGATCCATCCTCCATGTTGATGAAAAGGACTGGCCAACCACGATAAATCACTCATGTGTATAAAACCCTTCCCTAGATTCCCCTATAACTACTTCTCCAGATCTTCCATCTCTATGGTGTCCATTCTATAAGGCATCTTTGATATCGATAGAGATCTAAGAATAAGTTAAATTTTAAACTCAACCACTTGTTCAAGTGGATGATCAATAAACTCATCATAGAATTCATCTGTGTAATCCCTCGCAATGGGCATGTCTTCAAGCATGATTATCTCATCTATGCGAATAATTTGAGTTAGACATTCTTGCTCATGAGGAATTTATATCAACACTTGAGAAACTTCTTATAAGGGAGCTTCATCTTTCTCGTTACACTGGTATAGAATTAGAGGATGCTTCGTGATGTGTAGAGTGATCCCCCTTTCTGGACACTTGATGTTGGATTTTTCTAAAGATAGCTAATACAAGCTCAAGATTCCATCGAACTCTACTAATGGAAGTATGAAGACATTTAATATCGATTTCAGTTTACAAACCTTAACCAGATATGAGTTATAAACCATGTATTCAATAATTTTACTATTCGCGGTTCTCATAAATAACTTCTCCTACAAATTTTTTGGTGGTTTTGAATATTTACAGTAAACTTGCATGATATGAATGAACATGTAGAACTACAATCAAATAGTACATTCTCTATTATTTAATGAATAACTAGTGTACCTATAACCACATCGTTTTCTGGATCCGTATCTATAGTAGTGATATCATAAGCCCTTATTTGTTTCCTTGGAGTTTTTTTGATTGCCTATGAAAACCCTCATCTTAGGGAAATTATTCCCGTAATTCCAACTTCTTGTAGTTGAAACACTGCACTATAGGATGATCATTGATCTAAACCTCATTTCTTCTTCCACATTACCAGGATTCTTCATATCCCGTTGAATGTTTTCAGCCAGATGTCCCAATTTTCCATATTTGAAGCAATTCCAGGTTCTTTTTAGACAGTTCCCAGTATGATACTTCCTAGAACTCTTACACGTGGGATAATCGAGCTTCTTCCCATCATAGAATTTATTTATTGGATTTACCACATGTGATTCCATTTTCCTCTTCATGAAACTGGGCCTACAATTCCATTGAGATTTTTTGATCTTTATTTCATCCTTGAGGGCACAGTAGACAATCTATTTATAGAAATTAAAATCTCAAATCGCCAACATCTTTCGTAGACTTGGATTTAGTCATCTAAAGAAGCGATACACCTTGATTTCAGTGTTCATCAAAGATCCACAGGATTACCTAGAAAGCTTTTTATTGTTTTCTTCATACGCCCTGATTGACTCATCTTCCTTTTGAGGGAGTCCAAGGAACTGTCTTTTCATATTAATATATAGTTTTTGGGAAAAATATTTCTTGAAAAACATTCTTTGGAATTACTACTAAACCATTAAATCAATTTCTCCTAGGGATTCTTATTATTGACTAGTGTCCACCATTGATCATATTCACCATCAAAATGATAGACCATAAGCACAATTTTCTCTTTTTAGGCATTGAAGGAAACATAATATGTTTCAAATAGAGTTAATCCACTTTTCCGCAAGGAACGGACCGAAAAATCTAGTAAACATGGGAAGCGTTTTCTATATGAGGGATTCAATGGAAACATGATCTTTCCTAGGAGGATAAGGGTATTCTACAAGATTCTTGTTAATATTATTTACTTGAGCCTGCTGATCAAGTAATGTCATGTTGTTTTGAGCACCTGTTCCCATCATATCAGGGATATCATTTGGGAAATATCCACATTATCTATCACATTTATTGTAGTCACGCGTTATTATATTTCCTGCCATTAACTAAGAAAAATATGGCACAATCATATGGATTGAATACTTAGAAATTAAAAATAAAAATAAAACTTTGAACATAAGAGGATAAACATGTAATGTAGAAGAATATCATAACTTATGATTCCCTATGTTTCAATCTAGGTTAGCCTTGATATATTTCATAACATAAATTCTTATGGGATTTTTTTCATTCCCTTAATAATGGTTTGTACCAAAATTATGAATTCAACAAAGAATATCCTTCGAGAGTTTCAAACATAGAGTGTAATAAGTCCCATTGTTATGCACCAATTCCTGTTCGAGTCTAGATTAATTTAGTGTTTGTAGGTTTTACCCAAAGATACATTGGTGCTAGAGCCACTTATACCTATTTGTATCAAAACCGGGTTGTATTTTCTTGATAAACCACTTACCCTATACTTACCAATACATAGGGGTGTTTTCTTATACATAGTATCATCCTTAAGGTTCTTGGAAATGTGCTCTATTACTAATATCCCAAAATAACTAGACCATACTATGATATGAAATATAGAAACCCTAGCCTTTTACATATAATAATACATTAATTTACGCATAATTAAACATCAGAGTACATTCCTAGGATCAGGAAATCATGTTTCTTTAAAGGATAGGTACATAAATCTAAAAACATGGTATATAAAAAAAGTATAATTTATTTAATCTTAAAAAAGATCTCCTAACTTCATTTGATCCCTTACATATTCATAGGGTACCTTGGGGATCACATGAACAAAGGGATGAGCTAAAATCCCAGAAAGGGATTAAACATAAGAATAAGGATTTAGAACAAGGGTTAGAGATCATTACATAGTGATATAAAATATAATATAGAATCATGACATATAAATATGAGATCATATAAAAATGAATTCATAGTGTTGTGGTCAAAACATAAATCATGACATTATCATGAGTCAAATCCCATTTCACATAGAGGATCACCTGTCAAGGATAACCACCAAGACCATTGCACATGGAAGCACGAGTCAAGGTTAACTGCCAAGACCATTGGATGTGAAATATCATGAGACTAACCTTTACACAATTCACTAGAGCTCTATCATGGAACACCCATATTAACATGTTCATTAATATTCTTATGACCTAAATAAACATACATAATCAATCATATATAAACATAAGAGATCCCATGGAGAGATACATTTATCACAACCATGTCATAATGCATAATGAATGGGTGTATCATAAAAGTGTCCATGATAGAAATGAATTAAAACATACATGGAAATTAATAAAGTAAAATATCCATATATCATGGTAAGTGATGTAAAATATATATGATAATATGTAAGAATAGTATTTAAGAAATTTTTAGCATTAAAACATTTTAGTGCGATTTTAAAGAAAATACTAAAGTGCATTTAATGTTTAAAAAGGGAATAATATTTTTTATAAAACCAGAAGCGAAACAGTATTTTTTTCCATAATAAAAAACTTATTTTATAACAGAAATTTTGCTTTAAACAAGTGGTAGAGTGTACTTGAAATTTGGTAAAAAATATGGGATGCTCCCTGAAAATGCATTTGCTTATTGGGAAGTATCGAGGAGGGAATCATATAAAAACATATATATACTTGAATGATAATGTGGTATGTATCTTGAAACATGTGTTTAGAGAATATAAATAGCATATAGCCGTTTTACAAAAGAAAAAATACAAATTCATTTAGGTAAAAATAGAGATAGATTAACTCAATGGAATAAAGGCGGTTCGGGTGGAATCCCTAACAGAATATCTACATGGTATCAAGTGTAATTAAGGGGTCATAATAGGAGAGAAATGGAATTATAATCTTTTATAAATCATTAGGGAATTATGGGTAATGTGTTAAATCACTCCCCATCATTAGGAATTATACGTAAAAGGACATAACATAGAAGATATTCTTGAAAAAATGTGAGAAATAGAGGATCCTTTGACATAAGTCAAATAGTGTTATACCCTTGATATTAATGATCTGAATAATAAAATTATGTCAATTAATTAATAATTAAAAATAAAATTTAACAGTTTAATTATTTATTATAACTTATAAGTTCATTCATATCCTTTTCTATTGGTTGTAAAGTTCAATTCCATAGTTCGGTTACGTTAGTTTCATGTTCGGTGTACTTATATACATGAATGAATAAACATCTATGAAGAGAGTGGTTGTCTAGACATGAAGTTATATGACATTAGTGGAAATACAGAAGATTACATGGTTGTAAATTTAATTTTCATACTTGGAGTTAAGGTGAATCATTTTATAAAACATTAATGATAATCTCTTTGATTAATGTGGTGATTTTGATCACAATTAACTTGTTTTGTATTCTTATATTACATAATGAATTTATAAGGATTATAGAACATTAAATAAGATAATATATATATATTATGATCTATTGAAACCTTTAAAATGGTTTCATGACTAGTCTAGATGATGGTAATGATAATTGAAAACCCTTCATCCTTGAATGTGATAAATCAACACATCTCAGACTGTATTTTCATTTATAGATAAAAGGAGGAGTGGAGAGATTATGATAAACATTGCTATTATCATAATATAAATCAAGTACATGTATGTTACTATAGTTATCAGACAATTTCTTTGAAGGTTGGTGATGAAAGAAAAAAAGAAAAGAAAAGATCTTAAAAGAAAATAAAAGAATTAGAAAGAGGAATTTAACTCATGTGTTTATCTCCATTGAGAGCCTCTCAAGGGGAGAGGATTTGGTCATTTAAGAATCCCAAGGGCTGTTGGAAGTGGGGGAGGATATTGGGGAGTGATTTGTGAAGAACATAGTCATGGTACAAGTCTTGATATGAGTAAAGATAATAGGGGAGTGTGGGTGTTTTTTATAGTGTAGGATAAGAGTGGAATTTGAATATTTAATTAATTAATTAATTATTTTTCTCAAAACAAGAAATAATGTGTGATTATTGTTACAGAAAATAGTAATAACTACATGTGAGTTCTAAAAAATTTCCATTTACATCATCTATGACACAAGCATGATTCATAAATTCAGGTTTCAATATTTGTTTTGAATTATCATATTTTACTATTTATAAAAAATTCATGTATTTTAGAAAAATCCAAAAAACATACCTTAACCATTTTTCGATTTATGGAATAAAAATATGAACTCCATGTTTCAAATATAACTATCCAAATATTTATAATTTAATTTTTTAATAAATTCAAAATTTATGCGAAAAAACAACATTAAAACAATAAATCATTTTATAACACCTTAAAATATTAATCAAGGACCCATAAAATTATCATATAACCATAAAAAAATAAAATAACAATTTTTATAACATTTTATGAAAATAAATTCCCGTTTTAAATTATTTAATTAATTATAAAATTATAATTAAAATATTAATGACAACCAAAAATACAAATACTTATACTACGCTCATTTTTTCACATATAAGATGTCCAAATTGTATTTATACATTAATGGATGATGGTTTTATTTTTTTAGCCAATTTATTATTCATTATTATTCATAAGGGTATGTTACAATTCATAAGGGTAGGTTACTGTTCACTAAAAATTATGTTTTTTTATTGGACTCCAAAGATCTTACTGATCACAACCGTGTATGTGATATTTTCAAAATTGATATCACAGAAGTAAAAATAGTATGTTTAAGGGTCACATATTATTTAGTAGTTCAATATTTTCTGATTTTATGTGATTATATGACTTAATTATATGAAGGAAATTTCTATTGATAAACTATTGGGTCCTTACAGGTAAGGTGTGTGATTGTGGTGTATTCTAGGGGTGGTTTAAAGAACATGTTTTGGGTAGTGATATCAATAATATTGAACTTCTCATGTAAAAAGTTTTTCATAAACTTAAATCAGTGAATCATGGAATGGGTTTAGTAAATAGAATGTCCCAGTGATAATATATCCTTTGAATGCTCCAATAAATCAGCTTCATAGGGTATGATCCTACTGGTCGTGGCCTGGATTCTTCTTTCATCATCAATTAGATATTATTATAAACCTTAATATACACTTATATTAATGGTAACCATATAATGGAAATATTATCAAACATTATTTTTCATAACTAAATTTTAATTTTAAAATACAACATTTATAATTGTAAATAATAACACTAAAATATAATGAATGTGATTTCTATAAATACATTATTTAAGAAGAAAACTATTCATTTATAAGTGTATTTGATTTATATAAGTTTCAATAATTACATTATAAACCC
Organism: Viscum album; assembly: GCA_963277665.1. Lineage (NCBI taxonomy): Eukaryota > Viridiplantae > Streptophyta > Magnoliopsida > Santalales > Viscaceae > Viscum > Viscum album. Next base: position 1,540,253,136 of record OY728153.1, on the reverse strand, counting down.
TTGCACGTAAATCCTTAATCCATAAATGAGTCTCCAAATATTATCATGAGATTATTTTAAACTCATGTGACTTTTTGATCCATTATGTCTTATTTGATCATGTTACCATCATATGTTATTGTGAGAAACCTTTGAACATTATAGTATTTAAGATAAGAAAATTTAGAAAACGCAATTAAATGATTTCATATTCTCTTAAATATTTCTAAAAATTATATGGTTAGAAAACATATTCCCCTTTAGAAATCAATCTTAATCAACACACCAAAAACAGATTGACAATAAAGAGAATACCATCCATTTAACTCCTATCATCTTAGATCTAATATGAATCATTTAGAATAACTCACTAACCCATGGAAAATTCATAAATTCAAAACATTATTTGGTAGATAAAAATAATTTTTTAATGTTACCATCATTCAATCCACTATTAATCCCCCCACTATAATAAAAAATTCTAAGAAATGTACCTATTTGACTTGGAAATAATACATAGAGAATTTACTATGAATCATTTGATCCCAATGTAACTAGAACATGGTCTATATATAAATCCTATATATATGATTATATTTTTATTTAATTAATTAATATTACCCTAAATTAATAAAGGGAGTGATAAAACACGTGTTTCAAAATATAAATGAATAATGAGAGATAATTAATCAACTTTAAGTTCGTCACCATGATCTCAATGAGTAATTACCAATACTAGAAAGTTCTCCCAATGATATTTTTATGGAAAACCCATTGCAAATGATAACTAGATTAAATAATAATATTTGGTAACCTCTATTCACCCATAAATAGATAAAATAATTTATTAATAATATATAGTGGATACTTTATTATGAAGGATACCTAGTTCAGCCGATAATTGTTGATGCATAGTCTTAGCCGCCCATTAATCTTTTATGTAACAATAGAGGAGATGACCCAAAAATCATATAGGGTGAAGAAAAACCTTTGTAAAGTTATCATTAAATTACACTATCAAATCCAAAAAATAAAAGGGCTTTATTTAATAATGTCATAATATAATTCGATTATTCCATAAATGAATATAGGTGAAAAACATGAATCACCCGCCATAGAGAAAACTCAAGAATATCATACAATTAAATTTCCAAGTAATAATATATTATATAATAAATATACTTCATCCAAATATTTTTAAAATATATAAATTCTCCAAATGTAAATCATGACTGGTTATGAATCAATCCCGTAACTCTGAACTCTACAAATATGAGATTATTACTCCCCAATGTATAGGAAGTGGAATTCATTATCTTATAGTTACATCACTCACCAATCATAGTAGTAATCCCATGCTTAAACCCAATTAAACTATTAGATCCACATAATTTGAAAATTAAGACATAAGTATATAGTGATCAAATCCTAGGTGAGTGGTTCCTAACCAAATTCATGTTCACAATTGAGAAATATATAAAATAGCTAACAAATTCTTCGAGTTGGGGGTTACAATTGATTTTATAATTTCAGGGCCTTTACTAGAATATTATGTTCACGAACATGAATTATATTCATAAAAGTAATTTCTTTTCTAGTTTCAATGAGTATATATACTAAATTGAGGTAACAACCAATCATAACTTGAATGCCAAGTTTTTTAACATCATAAAATACCCATGTGACATTAAATGTTTCATACCCAATTATTTTAGAATGATATATACTAGGACCCTCTCGCAAAAGTTCAGATACACTCAGTAGAGGTGCAAATAGCTATGGTGAGGGAGGCTTAATGTAACATTTACCACTAACTCTACCAACACCAGTGTCAATGCCTCTTTTATTAGCACTCCACTTTGAGTTTCTCCCAACGATACGATATCCCATCACATGTACTAACACAATGATTTCTCTATTGAATCATATTATAATCTACCATGAAGAAAATATTATGGGAACTCTAATGAATTTTAGATCTTACTGGAACAAGTTCAACATGTCATCAAACAATCACATTCTAGGAATATGTTATTGTCATCTAACTATATATCCATGGGATAATGATTAACTCATCTCGAACCCTCTTTTCTATGATCAGAAGGGATATTAAGTTATAAATTTCTAACTAAATAGAAATTCCCTATCATGGTGAAGAATTTTCACTATACACTATTGAATTATAATAATATTCCCCATGATGATGGAGTTCTCAAGGACCTTAGAATAGCAGTTTAAGAAAAATAGAGATATCCCGAACTAAGATATCCTCTCATAGTCCCTGATCAAGACCATTGGATCTATGGTAGTCATCATATATGATGTTCTTCTATAATTGGGATAAGTCAAGGAATCAAGAGATATACTCAACTATGTTCATAGTTAATTTATGGGAAACACATGGATATAAAATATCCATAAGCTATATAAGTAAAATAATATCGTGAATCTCCCTATAATAAAATCCTAAAAAATATTAGATTACATTAAAAAATATTTAGACAATTTCCATGAACAAATTTGTAACCCTATAAAAATATTAGAAATAAAAAATACCCTCTCACCCTCATGTGTCACTAATATATTAGAAATTTTTATTCAATCCACTATATATGGGTCATTCTCTACCCTAGGTTAGCTTGGTCCCTAATGTTGACACACACATAGAGCATTGTGCTTGTTAAATTTATTAGTCATTATGATGTGTTTATAAGTTACCAATACTACCTAGGGTGGATTCACCGATGTGAGTGAATGAACAAACTCCACCAAATGGTAATAATTTCTTGCTAGTTGTGTTAGGTTGGGTATATTATCATACCGCTTCATAATTTACCCATAAGTATTTATACAATAAAAAATAATTGTATAATCAAAATAGATTTCATACAGCACCAGAAAAATAAATATTTATTCCATATAAATGAATTTTATCACAACTACATATCCTATTATAGATCATATAACATATGAACGAATATACAACCATTATGATCTAACCACTACAAGATACACTAAAAAACACCCTTTAGCGGCGGTTATTTTTGCGTTTAGAGGGGGTTTAAACCTCCGCTACATGAGTTGTCAGCGATTTACATAAACCGCTACTAAATTTGGTGTCGGAAAACTATTAGCAGTGATTTCTTCCATTTAGTGGTGGTTTAAGAAAAGCGTCATAGTTGCCTCATTTCACGGCAGTTCGCGTCACTTTAGCGGCGGTTTTTAAGTGCCTGAGCTTTTTTTATTAGGGGCGGTTATAACCGCCGCTAATAAAATAAAATCTAGCGGCTGTAAAACCGCCTCTAAAGTCACAAGAACCGCCGCGGAATGCACGTGGGTGATGCGCCTCTTTCGCGGACGTTAAAACGACCGTGAAAAGCTGAACAAAAAAAAATATAAATTTTCTTCTTCAATTGCACAACTACACTGAAAAACAAATAAATCCAGACACAATCACATAAAATAACTTCAACTCAATGATGTGTTGGACAATTCAAGTAACGACATGTAATTTTTTATATATTCATGAATAATTTTAGGAAATCAGGATTAATATAACATGTATCATATTAGGATCAAAAAGAAAACAAGGTTATGTTTGTGTTATGGAAAATGAAAATCATTTTCTAATAGTTTCATAGAAAATAGTTCCATATAAAGAGTTATCATTCCACATGTTTTTATGATTCACTATGTCATAGGATACCGATGCCAGAAGGGATTACATTCTTGGATGATGATATTGAATAATTACATATTATAATATTAGGTGTCGAGAATTTATTCAACACATCAACAATGGGTTTAACTCGTAGTCATCCAAAATCTCGACTAAAAATTCAAACACAGGCCAAACTGGAATGATGTATACCACACTCGAAAAATAATGACATAAAAGGAAACATAAGAAATCAATAAAATGCATAAAAACAAACATGATAAATCAAGAAAATGATTCTACATGAAAATGTTTGGTGGAAACTATGTGCCACACATGGTGCATATACAAACCAACAATTCCTATATTTGTTCAACACATCAACAATACAACTACTCATTGTCCAATGATGCATCATCACCCTCTCCACCTCAATCTCCACTATCTGCTGTCACCTATATGAACATTATATTGAAAATTAAATATTGATTCATAATTATATTAAAAAATAAAAACAATGAATGTTTGCAAACTAAATGAATTTGAATTTTTGCGATTTACCTGCTGACCACCAGTCGATGCACTACCACCGGGGGCATATCTTCTCATCTTCTGATGTATATCAGTCATCACTTTCTACAAAGCAGATATTTGAGCCCCTGATCTTGAACTGTGATTCATAGAGAAGAAATATCCCACTAATCATATTCGGGTATGGAATGACTATAACCAAGAGTAGATGTAGTTGGAATCCCTTGTGGCATGACAAAGACCTTAGATGGTACAGGTCTGAAACCCATCCCACACACTCTACCAGGATGATCCTTCCCAAGGACTTTAGCAACTGGGTCATCCTGGGAGACTGAGTAGGACTGCCCATGATTGGCATCCCATAGTTCTTTAATTTTTACCTATAAATCAAATATCAATTTATATTAACATAGTAAAAACTGATAATAAGTTATTATAATAAAAAATTGACTGCATACCCAACTTCTTTGGCAGGCTCATCAACAAAACTTCCATTTGATTTGTTGTGAACATCCAACCACAGTTCAATTCGAGATGCTTTGTGGCCCAAAATCTACGAGTGCATTAAGAAAAGATAAATAAACAATTAAATATATTAAACAGATAATATTGTATTATAAATATATAAATTAGTTAAAAGATTACCAATTTCTTTCAGGTTCTAGAAAAGATTTTGGAGCCCGCAGTGTAAGGGATGACTTGCTTAGCCAAGTTTGATGCATTCTGTCTTGAGAGATCCTGTAAAAATTAAATTAAATTTAACAGTATTGTATTCAATGTCACCACCCCTTCATATAAATTTATAAATGAAAAATGAGGATCATCTAATAATATATATTTCAATACCATCTGCTTCTCATCATGATGTCTATCAACAAAAACTTTCCATTGTTCTTTCGGTACCCCACAAGGTAGCTTCTCATACATTTGTTGCATGGTCAACGATGTATCGTTGACATCACACCACAATCTCCATTTGAAATCTTTCCATTTCTTACCAAGATTTTCCAATGTCCATTTCCGTGCTATCACATCAGCAACCGTAAAGTGGAAGAACATCTGTATACAGAAATTCATTTTGAATATATTAGTAAAATGACATTGAATTAAACCATAATGTAATAAAATTACATTTATTTGGGAATCAAAAATGTCATTTTTATAGATAGTAGGCATATGTCTCCAATCATCATAAGAAATAGGTTGGGAAATGGGCTCCACTACCAGCTGGCCTAGAATCTGGCCAAGTAACCCCACGGAATCATCCATAGAGACCCCATAAGAATCAAATGAAACGACTATATTCTCTCCATTAATATTCCAAGCATCTGAAATTTTTATGTTTTCCTCCACGGTTGCATTGTTTTCATCTGCAATTATCACACAATTAGTATAAACAAAATGTAATAAATTTATTTAATTAAAATTTTTAGCTATGACAGTGACACTCCAGTATGTTCGTGATGAACTGGAAGGGGCGTGTCGCCGCCCAACTACCGAGGATTCTGAAGGGGGAGTCGATGAATCAGCCTCTAATGGGACACCCACATATGGTGTGGGAGATGGTGTAGGGGGAGATAGTACAGGGGTGTAGGCAGCAGGTGCCTCAGATGCCTTGGGGAGGGAGCCATATGAATCATCATCTGTAGTAGAACTAGATGAAGTAGTGTACCACTTTTTCCTTGGAATTCCTATCCTTTAATCAAAGAAAATTAATTCAGAATATATATTTCAAATAAATTATTCCAAAAAAAATTAAAAATGATAATAGATGCCCTGTACTAACAGACAAAATATAAATAACAATGATAATGAATGACTGCAGAAATGAAACAAGTGGTTGCTGAATGAATAAATAATTGTACCCACAATCATTTTCCCCTAAAATCATGTCAGTTTCCTACTCCATTGCTTCATCCACTTCATTCATCCTTACTAGACTAATATTTTCAATATCATGATGGACAAGTAATTCTTCTTCTTGTTGTTGATGAAATTCAATTTCAGAGGTCAAATCTTCCACTTCATCACCCATATCATACAAATCACTTTGTATTAAATGAACAACTACACTCCAACCATTATCCACAATATCATTCATATAATATAATTTTTTTTATTATGATTCTATGATATATGGATCATGAAGTTCATGATCACCAACATCCATCAACCGAGATAAGTTCACATAAGTAAATTGTAAGGAATCTCTTTTAACACCTATGATAATATCGAACCATTTCCATTTGAATAAAACAACAGAAAAATGTCCATGGTAGTTTAATTCAATAATATCATGCAGCTTTATATAGTATCCGACTTCAAAAAGTGTAAATATACCACTATTATGTGTTTTCAAACACACTTCTCGATCGACTGTATGAAATCTAAATCCATTCACATTATAAGCGTCTAACTTTCTAACTTGTTTTATAGGACCTCTAGAAAGAAACTTCAAATCTTCTAACATGTCTGCTTGAGTGTCATTATTCATGATCTAAAAAAGGAAATATAATTTAATATATTTACAAAATGTAGGTGTCAAACTAATATTCATATTTATTGCAATATTTATGAACTTACAAGTCGTGCAAACCATTCTACAAGCTCTTTATTCATAGATTTCGTTATATCTTTCTGATTTCATGTTCAGCCTCTCATTCGTCACTTTTTTTGTATCATCAAATCTTCAATAAATGGATCTAAAATTTCACTATTAAGCAGCACATATCTACGTTCCTATAATAATTCCAATACTGTTAGTGTCACATTTGAGGTTGTCCCAACAGATAGGCCAATAACAGGAAATATTTTTGATTTCTGATGCATTAGAGATTGAGTGGATGTGTTGTAGATACGTCCAACTCAATTAAATATTGTCTCAATATCATCCCAATATCTGGTACAAAAGGTAATACACTCCTCAGCTAAATAGCCTTTAGTAATAGATCCTTTTGATTGAGATTTATTTTCACGTATGCTTTCAAATTTCCAAGATATCTGTGAAATAAAATAATAATATTATTCCTTTATTTAAATTCCAAAAATTGTTTACATAAATTAAAAACATATAAATAAAATACCTCTCTATTGGATACATCGATTGATAAGGAACGAGGCCTCTTAATTTATATTCCTCATCCAAAGGCACAGATAAATGCATCATGACAGTAAAAAACGAAGGGGGAAAGATCATCTCCATTGCACAATGGGTCAATACAAACCTCTCTTGGAGGTTATCAATGTAAAATGAATGTAGAGATTTCTCACATGATTTCATAAAAAATATGTATAATTGGAGCACAACACCAGTAACATTTTCCGGTAATAATGTACGCAATTTCAATGGTTGTAACTATTGTAACAAAATACGTGAATCGTGACTTTTCAATCCATGTAACTTACGATTATGAAAGTCAACACATTTTGAGATGTTACTCAAATACCCATCAGATACCTTCATATTCTTTAAAATTCGAAGGATTATATCTTTATCCCTATTTTTCATTGAAAAAATGGTCAGAGCATACTTTTCATTCTCATCTGGCCAGAGATCACATTTTATGTTCATTACATATAAGTCATTGCGAGCATTGATATGATCCTTCGACTTTCCATGATCATTAAGTAATGTGAAAATCAAATTATCACAGAAATTATTCTCAATATGAGTCATATCAATATTGTGTCACATCAAATGAAATTCCCAATACGGGATTTTGAAGAATATACTTTTTTTCTTCCATTATTGCGTTCTGATTTCACCTGACAATTAACTTCAGACCCATTTTCCACTATCATTCAAAGGATCAACCTTCCCAAATTATGTTTCCACATTTTCAAGCTGTGTTAATATTTCAGAACCAGTTAAAAACTTTGGAGGTGGTCTACGTTCAATGGAACCATTAAATATTGACATGTTCAGCCGAAATCTATGAGATGCATCGAGAAATCTACGATGGAACAAGAAGCACCATTTTCTACTATGAGGTAGCTATTTGGGATCAAAATCAATGATAAAAACTTGACAAGACAAACCCATGTATATGTTCCAACCAGATAAATTCCCATGCCCAAAGAAGTCACTAATGGTCCACATTAATGTAGCATGCTTTTTGAACATTGTTTTAGAAAAATCATCAAATGTATCAACACCATTTCTCCATAACTCATGCAATTCGCCAATCAAAGGCTGCAAGTATACATCAATATCATTTCCAGGCATTTGATTTCTAGGAATAATCATTGAAATGATAAATGATGATTGTTTCATACACATCCACAGTGGCAGATTATAAAGGATCAAAACAACTGGCCAATTTCTATAACCGGTACTCAAAGTCCCGAATGGGTTGAATCCATCGGTAGCCAATCCCAATCGAACATTCCTAGGATAGTCAGAGAAATCTAGATGTAATGAATCAAATGTATTCCATGATTTTGAATCTCGTGGATGTCTCATTAACCCATCATTATTTTTATATACAGAATACCACTTCATGTGTTCTGCGGTTTTCGATGACATGAATAATCTTTGCAATCGTGGATTCAAGGGAAAGGAATGCAAAACCATTGCGGGTGTGTTACTTTTCTTCTTCTCTATGAAATTATGTTCATTAAGACTTCTAACATCACTCTTTGACTTCTATCTAGAAGAAGAACAATTCATACAATTCTGTCTACTTGAATCCTCTCCCCAATAAAGAATAAAATCATTGTTACACACATGTATTTTTGTATAATTTAGACCAAGCTTGTTAACAAATTTTTTCATATCATAAAACGATTCTGGGATTTTTGCTTCCAGAAATGCATCATGAATCAATTCAAATATCATGGACATTGTTTTATTTGTAATTCCATATAGACATTTTATATGTTACAACTTCAGCAGAAATGAAAGCTTTGAATATTTCAAACACCCACTATACAAATCTTGATTTCCATCGTCTACTAAATCATGAAACACATATTTCTCAGTGATGTTTTCTCTTACGTTTGGCTCCATAGAATCAAGAGGAGGATCCAATGATATGTTACAATCTTGATCTTCTTGTGTTACAGTCCCAAAAACAACACCTGTCACATTGCAATTTCTAGCACACTCTTCTAGTTGTTCTGATATGTTTTGATGATGATAGTGGTGTCTTGAAGTGCCGAATGAATAATTTATGAGGTTTTTCATTTCATTTTCCAGTATCTATGAACATGGGACCTCATTCTATGGATTAACACCAGTACACAATATTTCTATAACCTTCTATTGACCTCACCGGTTTTGATAATCCCATTTATTCCTTCACATACTATGATAATCCCAATTAATGTTTACCATTATTCTAATTCTCTGAATCTATGATATACTATTATCAAGATGATAGTAATATTTAAATAATCCATGAGATATGTTAATGAGTGGTTATCTATGTTTATATAAGTTATAAATTAACTCTAACTCAATCGGATATGTTCTACATAAAACACATTATTATTTCCTTATAGCTGCTGATACAGAGCTACTGGTACTTAGTCTACCGATATACAGAGTAACCGTTATACAGAGCTACCGACAGAAACCAAGCTACCGATAGAACAAGTCTACCGGTATGCTTAATAATTCTAGTATAAACTTGATCACTGATACTGAATAGAACTATCGATATTTGTGAACCCACCGATAAGTAAGTCTACCGATAGATTCAGTCTACCGATAGAGAACACTCAGAGCTGCAGATACAAGCTACCGATCGGCCTAAAGATACACAGTCTAGCGACTGATATGAAGCGACTGACATAGTCTACCGATACAGAACAAAGTCACCGACACATTGATCTACTGATAGAATCCCAAATAACGATTGAAGCCAAGCTACCGATATAATTAAGGCTACCGATATAAGCCAAGCTACCGATAGAAGAGCTACCGATAGAACAAGTCTACCGAGCTACCGATTCAAAGAGCTACTGATACAAGTTCAAAGAGATACTGATTGAATCACTGATAAATAAAATCTACTGCTACACATCTACCAACAGAAAGATAATAATGATTGACCAATCAGTCAAACTCTATACTCTCAATACTATATATTTATTTAGATAACGGTTACATTTGATGTTTTTAATGCATTTAATGTTATTTAATGATATCTGTTGGCATGTCAGAGAACCGTACCTAGTGCCCATGAAAAAAAGTAATCATTAATTTTTTTCAGAGCTGAAAGGTATAAAAGGGAAGATAAAGACCTAGCTAAAAGTGCAAAAAATAAAGTGAAGTGGTTGCATACAGAGAGCACAAAAACTAATAAGTATCAATAGAATTAAAACATGGTGTATTCACTCAAGACTACATTCATACTCCAAGAAGACTGTACAATACTTGAAGCCACTCATTATGAAGGAAACCACAAGCTGTATCTTGAGTGAAGAACTACAACAGACACCTCTTGCACTCATGCTGATAAGCTGAACCTGGAACAAGGATGAAAACGACACTCTGTTTTTCAGACAAAAACCAGAGAATGACTCAGAAGCTTTTCTGACCAATCAAACGAGTCCAGAGTTGCACTGCTGGTCACTAAAGATTTTCTAAACTCATTCAAATTGACTTTAGTGATTATTTCATCTACATTTCGAGTAGTGTGTTTACCCTATTTATTTTACACACACACTGTCTTCGGAGCTAAACTGGAGGATTCTTAAATCCTCATTAAAAATCTATAACTCCTTTGTTACCCACTGTGGAAAGTGGTAGAGGTTGATTAAGACCTAGACAGTTGTGAGCTGTTGTATGTTTTCCCACGTAGAACTGTGGTAGTGGTCTTTGTACCTGGATAGTGTGTTCACTTTTTTTTACCCTGATCCAGGGTGTGGATCAATTTGTATAAATTATTTGAGAGGACTAAGTCTTGGCTTGAGACTTAACCTCTTGGTAACATATGCTGTACATTTTAGTTTAAGTTATATGTATACTACATATATCTTTTATATTCCGCTGCTAACTACTTTGAAATATAATTTTTTTTAAAGTTACTTTGATAGTTAAATTAGCAAGTGTTTATACTTATTTTAAACAAGTAAGTAATTTTCAAAAGTCAAGTTAATCTTTATATGAATGTATCTGAGATCTAAACAATCTTTGAGAAACTGATTGAACATTTACACTCTGTATAAATTCACTACTATTTAACTTTGTTTTCAAATTGGGGGATTTTAAGAGAAATATTTTAACAGAAATTTTTATTAGAACTCAATTCACCCCCTATTGAGTGTCCACTTCGACCAACATTTTGTATCAAAGGTTGTTTTTATTAATATAAGTTTTCAAAACATTCCGTTTTTCAACTGTGATTTTAGTTGCATCTTTAAAGATCTCAAATTTCTGTTAGTTCTAAATTTTATCTCTTTAAAACTATTTTCTTAAATATAGTTATGGACAAAAGACTAGAGGGTGCTGCTACTAACTGGCCACCTTTTTTTAATGGTACCAACTATGCTCAGTGGAAACATAAAATGAAAATACATTTAGAAGGTATGGGTTTTGATATCTGGACTGCTATAGAATCTCAATATAAACTCTCAGAAACTGAAAGAACAACTTGGGATGAACCTACAAAGACTGCTTGCAATAATAATTATAAAGCCATGAATTCCCACTATTGTGGTTTATAAGATGAAGAATTTAATAGAATATCTACCTGTAAAACAACTTATGAAATATGGGATACTTTATGTGTTTCTCATGAAGGAACAACCAATGTTAAAGAAATGAGATTAAATACATATACTATTAAATATGATAATTTTAATATGAAGACTGATGAACCTATTTCTAACATGTATCTTGGGTTCATTGAGATTGTCAATACTATGATCCCACTTGGAAAGGCTGTTCCAGCAAAGGAAAAAATCATGAGAATCTTGAGATGTCTACCAGACCGATGGAGGGGCACTTCTATTTCAATCATAGAATCATGTGACATTGGAGCTCTGCCTATCAAAGAAATTATTGGTAAATTAATTATGTATGAGGAAGAACTTAATGTAAACAAAGAAGAAGATGATGAACCCAAAAGGAAATCTGTGGCATTCAAGTCTACTACTTCAAAGAGCAAAAATAAGAAGAAAATTCATGTACATACTGATAGTTTAACCCGTGAAGATTCAGACTCTAACAGTGACGCTGAAATGGATCAAATAGCCAGGAGATTCATGAAGTTTTATATGAAGAATAAATTATTCAGAAAATCTAACTACAAAGGAAATTATGACAACAAGGGTCATTAGAAGAAGGATTAGAAGAAATGTGATAAGGAAGATGATATAGTCTACTATGAATGAAAAAGGAAAGGACACGTCAAGGCTGATTGTCAAAAAATAAAATTCAAAAAGAAATATGATTATAAGGATAAGAAATATAAGAAGGCTATGAAAGCTACTTGGAGTGCTTCAGAGGACAGCACAAGTGAATATGAAGTTTCTGATTCTGAAAAGAATCATGCCAATATGTGCTTCATGACAAATACCTCTGAGGTACCTGTTTCCCCTATGCTGAATGACTATTATTCTGGAAATAACAGTGATTCAGATAATGATGAAAATATGTCTAAGGCTGAAATATTTGAATATTGTAACATTCTCGATGAAACATGTAATTAATTTAAGGACAAATATAAGTCAATAAAGAAACAACATGCTCTCACTGCCAATGTTAAATCTGCCATTGATATAGAAAATGAAAAGAATGCTGAACTGTTAAAGGAAAATACTGAACTGAAAATGTATAATTAGAAACTTAGAAAGGACTTAGAAAAGTTCAAAAAGGGAAAAGATACACTTACTCAGATGTTAGTTAAAAAAGTTTCACCAAAGTACAATAATGGTTTGGGATACCAACCTGAAAAAATATAGTTCACTAAAACTCGATTTATTCATAAGTCTGGACAAAATTATGCTTGTTCCAGTTCTGGAAATTCGTATGCTTGAAATAGTTACCCATATATTTATAGATCAAATAAAGCTTATCTTTAAAAATCTATTGATTCTATAAATTATATGAGACCCATAATACAAATATGGGCACCTAAAGGTTTGATTGCTAACCTTTATGGACACAAGAAGATCGGGGTACCAAAATCAATTTCTATTTAAACATGTTTTATAGGATACCTGCTTGAAGGGTTCTCACAAGAAGGTATGGTACTTGGATAGTGGTTGATCAAGGCACATGTCTGGAGATTACTCATGGTTTAAAAGATTAATAAAGGTTTATGGATGCTATGTCACCTTTGGTGATAATTCTAAAGGAACAATCATCGGCCTAGGCCAGATTAGTAAAACTAATTATGTTTTAATTTCTAAAGTTTTATTTTTTGATGGACGTAAGTAAAATCTAATAATTATTTCTCAATTATGCGATGATGGATTTAATGTTATGTTTAAAAATAATTTTTGTAATTTTTTTAACTCTAAAAATGTTTTAGTATTTTCTTCTTTAAGAAATGAAAATGTTTATGTTGTTCATCTGAATTCTTTAGCTAAGAAAAATGTTACTTGTTTAAATTCTTCTCATAAAGAATCTTGGCTATGGAACAGAATATTAGGACACTGCAACATCCATTCACATAGAAAATAGACTAGGAAGAACTTGGTTAGAGAAGTACCCAAACTTGAATTCCCAAATGACAAAGTTTGTAATCCCTGTCAAAAGGGAAAGTAACAAAAAGTTTCTTTTAAATCAAAGAAAGAAGTTTCAACTTCTCAATATCTTGAGTTGGTTCACATGGACTTGTTTGGACCTTATAGAGTTTCTAGTTTAAATGGGAAGCCCTATGTCTATGTCCTAGTAGATGACTTTTCTAGATATACTTGGGTATACTTCTTTGCTCACAAAAGTGGAGCTTGTACTTACTTTTTTAAATACTCTATGTCTATAGAAAACCATAGTATAATTAAGATTAAGACCTTGAGAAGTGATCATGGCTGTGAGTTTGAAAATCAAGAGTTTGAATCTTATTGCTCACATAATGGATATAGTCACAAATTTTCTTCTCCTAGGACACCTCAGCAAAATGGTGTAGTAGAAAAAAGAAATAGAACCCTTCAAGAAATTGTAGGAACCATGCTTAATGAGTATGACCTGCCTATTTATTTTTGGGCTGAAGCTGTGAATACAGCCTGTTATATTATTAATAGAGTATTAATTAGACATGTTCTCAAGAAGAACCCATATGAACTATGGAATAATATAAACCCTAAAGTTAGTTACTTTAGAGTCCTTAAATGCTAAGTTTATATTCTTAATACAAAGGATAATCTGGACAAGTTTTCTTCTAAAAGTGATGAAGGAATTTTTCATGGTTATTCTTTAACTAGAAAAGCCTATAGAGTCTTTAATAAAAGGACCAAATGTGTGGATGAATCTGTTCACATCAAGTTTGATGAAACTGATCCACATGAGCCTAAAACCTCTCATGAAAATCTTGGAGAAGATTTGACTGTTTTGGACCTTAATGATAAAACTATAGAACCTGCTGTAAAAACATCTAGTTCTGTACATAGTCGAAAATCTACTGCTATAGAACCCGAACATGGAAATGAACCTGAAATTTCTAGTCCTACCTTTACTAGATCCACAAGGATTCTAAAGAATCATCCTTTGGATGCTGTTGTTGGTAATCTTGATAGAGGGACACAGACTAGAGCTTCTCTAAGAAATCAGGTTGAACATCCAGCCTTTCTTTCACAGCTAGAACCTAAAAATGTCAATGATGCTATCAATGTTGAATTTTGGGTAATGGAAATGCAAGAAGAGTTAAATAAATTTGAATGAAAAAAATACTAGGAATTAGTTGTCAGACCCAAGGACACTTAAACAATAGGCACTAAATGGGTTTTTAGAAACAAAGTTGATGAGTCAGGAAACATAGTTAGGATCAAAGCTAGGTTAGCTGCACAAGGATATATTCAAGAGGAAGGTATAGATTATGTGGAATCCTTTTCACATGTAGCCAGAATAGAAGCTATTAGGATCCTACTTGCCTATGCAGCTCATCTGAATTTCAATTTATATAAAATGGATTTCAAAAGTGCTTTTCTAAATGGTTTTATTGTTGAAGATGTTTTTGTTGAGCAACCACCTGGATTTAGAAATCCTCATTTTCCAAATGATGTTTTCAAACATTCTAAAGCATTGTATGGTTTAAAACAAGCTCCAAGTGCTTGGTATGATATACTTAGAAATTTTATTATTTCAAAAAGTATTACAAAAGGAATTGATGATCCAACTCTTTTCATTAAAAGAATTTCTACAGATTTTTTAATAGTTCAAATCTATGTTGATGATATTATTTTTTTATCTTCTAAACATTCTTTATGTACTGATTTTTCAAATAGTATGCAACATGAATTTGAAATGAGTTTAATGGGAGAACTTAAATATTTTCTTGGATTTCAAGTTTCTCAAAATGAAAATGGTACTATATTGAATCAAAGTAAATATACAAAGGATCTTTTAAAATGTTTTGGTTTGGATAGTATTAAGGAAAGTGATACTCCTATGAGTATAGTCTATAAATTGGATGCATATGAAACTGGGAAACCAGTGGATCAAAAACATTACAGAAGTATGATTTGAAGCTTATATTACCTTCCTTCTAGTTGACCAGATATTATGTTTAGTGTAAGTTTGTGTGAAAGATTTCAAGATAATCCAAAGGAATCTAATTTACTCGCTGTTAAAATCATTTTTATGTATCTTAAACACACTGTAAACTTAGGTTTGTTTTTCCCAAAAGGAATATCCTTTGAGTTAAAGAGTTATTCAGATGCTGAATTTGCTGGTTGCAAGTTAGATAGAAAAAGCACATCTAGAACATGTCATTTATTGGGAAAATCATTAGTATCTTGGTGTAGTAAGAAACCAAATTTTGTAGCTTTGTCCACTGACGAAGCAAAGTACATAGCTGCTAGTAGTTGTTGTGCACAAATTTTGTGGATGAAACAAACTATTTTGGACTATGGATATGATTTTAAGCAGGTTTCAATCAAATGTGACAACACTAGTGAAATAAACATTTCTAAGAACCATGTTTCTCACTCTAGGACCAAACACATTGATGTAAGGTACCATTTCTTGAGAGATCATTACCATAAGTGTGATATTATTCTTGAGTTTATTGGTACTGAACATCAATTAGCTGACATTTTTACCAAACCTATGAGTTCGGATAGGTTAAGATACATTAGACATGAGTTGGGAATGATTAACCTTAATCGGTAGCTACCTCACCGATGTAAATCCTCACCAATAAATCCTCACCGATAAATCCTCACTGATAAAACCTCACTAATAAATCCTCGCCGATAAATCCTCACCAGTAAATTCTCCCCTATGTAAATTCTCACCGATGTAAATTCTCACTGATGTAAATTCTCACCGATGTAAATTCTCACCAATGTAAATCCTCACCGATAAATTTTCACCGATTTAAATTCTCACCGATAAACCCTACCGATGAGTGCACTGTTTTAAACTCTTGTATGCTGCCAGAATCTGAATCGTTTTTACTCTATTTTATTTTATTCATTTATTTAGTGATTCTTAAATGATAAAAACAATGTCCTAATTACTTCTCAATCCACCGAGCCTCAAACCCTTTTCCCTCAAACTTTAACTCCTGAATCTCTAGAGAACCCTAAATCCCACGAACCAGTGATGGAAATAACGAAAGTCCATTCTCTTAGAGATGTTGCTGATGAGCCAAAAGCAAGGAAGAAGAAGTCCAAGATAGAAGCAAGTGATAGTGTTGGTAGAACTAGGTCGGGTAGGTGACCAGTGAACCCTCATTTGCAGAATAGAGTAATTGTGATTGATAAAGAGTTGTGCATGGAATGTTTTCTTCCTAGCAAGTCGTTAGTGCTCGAAGTGCTGAAAGATCAAATGTGGGTAGATTGCTTTTCAAACAACAATGGACCTTACAATCCGAAACTAGTGAAACAGTTTTATGAGTTTGTATGCTTTGAGAAATCTGAAGATGAGAACCGAGTAACTTCTTTTGTGAATGGAAAGAAGATGTCTTTTTCATCGACTGAGTGGGCTAACTGCTTGAAGGTTCCACATAAAGGTGTATCTGGATATTTCCTGAAATCTATGCCACTTACTAGTGATATCTTTGACTATGAGACTACCTTGGAGGAGCTCACCGGTGATGGAAATCAAAGACAAGTAGTGGCTGCTGAAATGGATGGAGAGAACAGATTGCTGTTCAAATTAGTTAAGCATGTTTTAATACCAAGGAGAGGAGACTCTGCGAATTTAAGATATCAGGATATCTATCTTCTACATCTCTTGAGACATGGAGTCAAGGTGAATCTGTGAAGATTGCTGATGACTCAAATAGAGGATATAATTAGACCCAATTCAAAAACCAAGGCCTTGTTCTTTGCCAA
This sequence comes from Viscum album, assembly GCA_963277665.1. Lineage (NCBI taxonomy): Eukaryota > Viridiplantae > Streptophyta > Magnoliopsida > Santalales > Viscaceae > Viscum > Viscum album. The sequence goes on along the minus strand of OY728153.1, from coordinate 1,540,235,519 downwards.
GTTGATCTCAGTGATGATCAAAGTGAAAGGATTAGCTGAGCCTCAAGATGAGACAGTGGTAGTAAAGAATAATTTCTATATCACCAGTACAATGTTCAAGTACATGAAGATAAATTGGAACCCATGGATAGGAGAATGGGTTAATGATGACCAGAAGGTATATGATAAATTTAATCTTGTGGACCATCATTCTCGGCCGAAGGACGTGAGGGATCCAGGTCTAGGACCTGATGATGAAGAACCTGAGTACAGTGATGAGACTGGAGAAGAAGAGACTTCTAGGGACGATGGAAGAGATCCAGACTTACCTCTAAGCCCTACTGCTGAAATTATATCTCCAGAAACGGACACCTTAGTAGAAGAAGCGACTCCTGCTGATGAGGAATACCAGCCAGCCCCTGAGAATAAAGAAGGAAAGGAGAATGAATCTGAATCCTCTGATTCTGTTTGTTTAAGTCTGAGTCCATTAATTGGAAGCTCAGTTGTGCCTATTAAGGATGTGGAAGGAGAAATGGAAGAATCTGTACCTAATCCAGAGGACCCTCCATCTGTTGCAGAGAAAGAATTAATAGTATAAGATTCTTCTGAGGAAGAAAGACCTACTGAGAATGCCCTTGTTGTACAGGAGACTGCACCCATTGACGGGGAGCAACAAACCAAGTTGGGAAGTGTTACAGTGGATGTTGATATTGCGGATTGGGTAGAAGACCCAGGTTTTGTGGTCTGTGGTTTAGACTATCTTGATTCTGAGAATGAAGCATCTCTAAATAGACCAAAAATAATTTATGATGTTGAGAATGATTTGTTTCCTGAAGATGTGTTCAGAATGCATGACCTTGATATTGTGAAGAAAAATCTTGAGGACAGTTTTTTGGACGAGGTAAAGAAGATGGAAGTTTCTCTGGTATGATCAATTCAATCGATCATGATTGACTCAGTGATCAGTTTAGAATCTGAAAGAGTACATGTTGTAGTTTCACCTGCTGTTATGATCACCAAGGATGATCTTAAATCCTTAAAGGATGAGATGAAAGAATCATTTAGTGCTTCATTTGCTGAGATGAAGCATTGTTTTTTTGAAGAGATGAGTAACTTGGAAACCTCTTTTGAACTCTCTCTAGGTTGTAAATTGTCAAAATCTGAGGCAGAAATAGTGGAAGAAGTTACAGCTTCCCAGACTAAAGTTTTTAGACTGGAAGAGGATCTTGAAGCTCTAAATAAATCTGTTATCTCTTTAGACTCTTACATGAGTTCAAAATCCCAATAAGACAAGGACTTAACCTATGTCAAAAGTGTTGTAAGCCAGATGGTTTCAGTGTTTGAAGGTTTTAAAACCTTTATGAAAGATCATTTTAAAACCCAGGATTCCCAAGTTCAAAATCTTATCAGTGGGTTGACCAAAAACTTCAAGGAAACAGTAACCTTATCTATTGGTTCTGTTGCTTCTAAAACCTCAGTGGAATTGAATCAGATTCAAGGTGTGATGAAGGAGGATCTTGGTTCAGCTTCAACCAGTGGCTCTGTGGACTCATCCGACCTTAGAAAAGCTGTTCTCTCTACTAGAGATTCAGCTAGAGAAATAATGAAGATAGTCCAATACTATATGAGAGAAGCTTCTGCCTCTTAGAAAGAAGTGAAAGAAAAGGTGGACTCCTATTTCCAAAAGATTTACACGAAGAATCAACTCAATAATCACTTCAATCTTCTGTTGGAAAACCTAAAGTTACCTCCTTTCAATCAAGCCTTCAGAGAGAAAGTCAGCAAACTAAGGGAATTGACTTTAGCCTTGGACAAATTCATGGAGAACAATGATGAATTTATATCTGCTATAGAGAGAGGAGGAGGACTAATTATGGTTTTCAGAAATCTTTTGCTGCCTTTTTTGCACGTCGATGCTAGGCCAGTGATTATACCTCCAGCCCTACCTGCCTTTGCCTCTACTGGTTCTCCTATTCAGATGACTCCTGCCTAAGAAATTTGAAGCCCCACACCTAAGATCACTCAATGAACTCCTCAGTACAGTCCATGAACAGTGTCTATGGCTCAGCCTCCCGTGATCATCTTTGGAATTCCTAATCCTTCACCTAAATCCACACCACCTGAATCCTCTTCTGATCCAATATGAAAATCTCACATTGAGGATGTGGATTGAACAAGTGGCCAAGATGTTTGATAGAAATCCCTTGTATTTTGTTTCCTGCCTTTGTACCTTTTTACAACATATAATACAAGTGGCTTTCTTTTCTTTTTTATTTTTTTCCTCTTCTCTTTGCTGTTTTACCACTTTTTTATTATCATAAAGGGGGAGAAATATTATCCAAGTACCAATGAGGTGGAAATATTCACCCAGGGGGAGAAATATTATATAAGGAAAATCTCCATGCTTTCCCCCTGATATCATTGGATTTAATTTTACCTCTGAAATCATTGCATTTAATTCTACCTTTGACAATAATATTCTGTTTTTCTCTGATACAATTGAATTTAATGATATATCCCATCATGCAGTACTGCCTATTTTAAAACTATAATATCATAAGTTGTGATTATCAAAAGAGGGGAGATTGTTGACCTCACCTGTTTTGATAATCCCAATTATACCTTCACATACTTTGATAATCCCAATTAATGTTTATCTATATTATAATTCTCTCAATCTATGATATACTATTATTGTGATGATAATAATATTAAAACAACCCTTCATATATGTTAATCAATGGTTATCTATGGTTATATAAGTTATAAATTTACTCTAACTCAATCAGATATGTTCTGTATAAAACAGATTAGTATTTGCTTATAGCTACTGATACAGAGCTATTGGTACTTAATCTACTGATATAAAGAGTAACCGTTATACCGAGCTACAGACAGAAACCGAGCTATCGATAAAGCAATTCTACCGGTATGCTTAAGTCTGCTAGTATACAATTGATCGCTGATACTGAACAGAGCTATCGATGTTTGTAAACCCACTGGTAAGAAATTCTACCGATAGATTCAGTCTACCGATAGAGAACACTCAGAGCTACCAATACAAGCTACTGATCGGCCTACCGATACACAATCTAGAGATTGATATGAAGTGACTGACATAGTCTGCTGATACAGAACAAAGTCACCGACACATCGAGAAATCTATAGAAGCCAAGATACCGATAGAATACAAGCTACCGATAGAAGACAAGCTACCGATTGAAGCCAAGCTACCTATAAAAGATCTACCGAAAGAATAAGTCTACCGAGCTACCAATGCAAAGAGCTACGGATAGAATCACAGCTACATAAAATCTACTGCTACACATCTACCAACAGAAAGCTACTAATGATTGACCAACCAGTCAAACTTTATACTCTCAATACTATTTATTTATTTAAATAATGGTTACATTTGATGTTTTTAATGCAGTTAATGTTATTTAATGATATCTGTTGGCATGTCAGGTAACCGTACCTAGTACCATGCAAAAAGTAATCATTCTTTTTTGTCGGAGTTGAAAGATATAAAAGGGAAGATAAAGACCTATATAAAAGTGATAAAAATAAAGTTAAGTGGTTGCATACAGAGAGCACAAAAACTAAGAAGGCTCAATAGAATTAAAACGTGGTGCATTCACTCAAGACTACATTCATTCTCCAAGAAGACAGAACAATACTTGAATCCACTCATTATGAAGGTAATCACAAGCTGTATCTTTAGTGAAGAACTACAACAGACACCTCATGTACTCAGGCTGATAAGCTGAACCTAGAACAGGGAAGAAAACGCCACTCTGTTTTTCAGACAAAAACCAGAGAATGACTCAGAAGATTTTCTGACTAATCAAACGAGTCTAGAGCTGCACTACCGATCATTAAAGATTTCCTAAACTCATTCAAATTTACATTAGTGATTGTTTTATCTACATTTCGAGCAGTGTGGGTGCCCTGTTTATTTTACACACACACCATCTCCTGAGCTAAACTGGATGATTCCTAAATCCACATTCAAACTCTATAACTCCTTTGTTTCCCACTGTGGATAGTGGTAGAGGTCGAGTATGACCTGGACAACTGTGAGCTGTTGTTTGTTTTCCCACGTAGAAATGTGGTAGAGGTCTTTGTACCTGGAAAGTGTGTTCACTGTTGATTACCCCAATCCAGGGTGTGGATCAATTTATATAAATTATTTGAGAGGAATAAGTCATGTCTTGATACTGAAACTCTTGGTTACATCTGCTGTACATTTTAGTTTAAGTTTTAAGTATACTACATATATCATTAATATTCCGCTCCTAACTACTTTGAAATATAATTTGTTTTAATGTTACATTGATAGTTAAATTAGAAAGTGTTTATACTTATTTTAAATCAGTAATTTAGTTTCAAAAGTCAATTTAGTCATCAGATTAAATGAACTGAGAACTAATCAATCTTTGAGAAACTGATGGAAGATTTACACTCTGTATAAATTCACTACAATTTTACTTTGTTTTTAAATTGGGGGATTTTAAGAGAAATATTTTTAATGGAAATTTTTATTGGAACTCAGTTCACCCCACTCTTGAGTGCCCACTCCGACCAACGCATTATATTCTCCATGCCAAACCCAACACAAATATTAACCAGGGAATTGCTTCAGTATTAAATTTTCATAAACTTCATCACTCATGAACATTGTTCTAAATTTACATTTATGACATGGACATTTTATTCTCCCTTCAACGGATCGATTAGATATTGAAAAATCTAAAAACTCATTCAAACCCTTAACATACTGAGGTGTGTTCCTCGGTAATGTGTTAAAACTTTTATCCATGTATATCACAAAGTTCCTACACAATAATAAAAAAAATTAAAACACATAGTTACTACTAAATAGAGAAAGATATTCATATATACGATAGTGTAAGATTACAGAAACATAATATTCAATGAATGTGATTACTTTCATCAATAATATACATATTAATGAAAAATCATCTAGTTTGGATAACATATAGAGAAAGAAAATACAAATAAAATTTAAATACAAAATAAACCTAGTTGAACTATTTCATAATAAAATTTCAAAAAAAAGTCACAACCATATTCATAACTCAAAACATCTCCATGTGATCCCCAAAAAGTTACAACATTCTAATGTCCATTAATGAAACAGGTGGAAACAAATAACTAGAAATCACAATCTTGGAATTAGAATGAAAAGATAGAAGTTACACACACACATGAGTGTGTATGAAAAGTGTGATATAAATAGTCCTAGAGATATTTTGTAATTCATTTTATAAAAAAATTCAAAAAAACTTATTTTAAATTTAGTTCTGGAGTTTATTATTCACATATAGAAGTATTAAAATACATAAATCTCATGATTTATACATTTTAGTAAAAAATATACAATTCCTATATAAAACATGGGAAGATTTAACACATTATATAGTAAACATTAAACCAAAAAATAACTAAAACAAGAAATGGACATAAAGAAGCACCAGGATATTAATAAATAACTATATAAACATCCACCAAGAAATGGTTTCAAATTAAAAAATCAAGGTATATGGGTTCAATCTAGGTTGCAAATGGGACACACTAAGTAATCGTCAAAGGGAACCAAGAATTATGTGTAACTCACTGGGTTATAACATGAAGGATATTGGAACACACATATGGACACCAAAATTTTTGTTGACCAACCCAATATGAACTAACTCCAATTTCATATGTCCAAGTGCTCCAATCCCTTATATATAATCCCACCTAAAGACACCTAGTCAACTACACCATACCAAGAACCCTATGTGTAACTAGCCATCTCATCTATCCCAAAGACACCGGGGAAACTGCATCATATCCGCCCCGACCATCCATTTCCTTCACAAACTCCACCACTCAGGATTTCCCATGCTCTATCAGTGCTAGAAACTATGCGAGTTTCCTCCCAAAATTTTCATCTCAGTTCTAGTAGATATTGGCACCAAGTCACCTTACCGTACTTGTAAAATTCTTATTACTTTCAAAAAAAAATTCCAACTTACATTATATAACTATCTCTGCAAATTACCACTTCCCGGACCTGTGCGACCCCTTGCACTTGACATGGGTGGAATTCACACTCACATGTTAATACATGTATGGTATTAATACGTGATGACTATGTTTACATTGTTTTAATATCTATTTTATAAATTCCTGTATATATAAAAATGTATATTACATCATTCAGTGTACACATACCTTATTTGAAAGTAACTCACTGTATGCCACCCCCGATTGTTAACTGGTTTTTATATATTTTACTGATCTCATTGTACTAATCTGACTCTGTTTTTATATAGTGTTTTATGTTCATACATGAATATACCCATGAAGATTTGTGGTATATTTGATGTTTGGTTGAATCAAAACATCACATTTTATTGGTCAAAACAAGTCACATTCATGATTTTCCTCTATTTTTTGAGTCTATTTCTATATGCATGTTGTAGTTTTTCTGAGCATAAATGATTTTGAATTTTTAGGTACTAGTCTTCCAGTGATTTCGAAGTCATATTGATGAAAGTTAGCAAAAATGAATTTGCATCTTCGTGTATAACTGGATCAGTTTGTTATATATTTTTTAGTTATTATATTTTTGTTCATATATAAGTTGGTCATTTTATTCTATTTTAATAATATATTTTCTTTTATCTTCAGTTGCAACTACCTTTTGTTGACGATCCATTCATGATGATGGGGTAAGATTGTTTTAAGGATTGGATTTTGTGATTTTTTTCATTCAGTTTTAATTGTTTTGGGATAATAAGGAGTTGAAATTGATACATCCCATTTTTTTACCATTATGAAAATGCAACAAGACAAAATCATTATCTAGGAAAATATCCACAGAAGGATGGCTAGAAGCATGCCCTCATCTTGGATCTGGTGATTTGTTTATCAACATGTTAGGTTGGGTTAGTACTGTTGGTTTTGGATCCTGTTATTTGTTATTAGAGGTTGGATTCCATTATCATACACCATTACATTAAAATTATAATTTATTCAATAGTACATTTTCTTCTCCAATTTTCTAAATATTAATCTCTTATTTAAAGAAAAACCAGTAATCGAATGCACCGTGTAATAGCACGGGCAAGTACTAGTTATTATTGTTACATTACCTCCTCTTGGAGCGTATGCCTATGTAAATTACAACACCCTATATCCTCAATCTATGTGAATTTACACTTTCAATAATTAGGGACGTAGAGCCTCAGTATTTCTCTCTAACCCATGCATTACTTTTGTGGTCCTAAAGTATCAGTCTGAATCAACCTATTGGAGGAGCCACAATCCAATACCCCACCCATTATTAATCCATGTTAACATGCTTCTTTATCACTAACTAATCTATCAACAAAAAAACACCACCATGGAACATAATTACCATTTATAACAATAATAATTAAAAACATTTATCTTCCACATACATAACCCATTACACAAATACCTTTATTCTATACACCCCCTTATCATGGTTTGTTAACTAGAAACATTCATCATTTAGTTCATTTCATAACAATGTTCATATGACAACAAAATCCCCATCAATTATATCTCACTAAAAAATATACCCAATTAATTATTATGGTCCCAAAAAACTTTTAAAAACTAATAATCTTATAAAAACAATTCAAGTACTCATTTGAAATCATTTCAAAACCACCACTTAAAACATGGGTATTCTACTTTTAAAACTAATAAATTCCTCAAGGATTTAATTTCTAAATAAACCACTCAAACCAAACATTTAGATTTTTCATAAGATATTTTTAAACCCCAAATTAAAATAATCATTTGAAATCTCATAATAAAACCCACCTTTAAAGCATCATTTTCATTATATAAAATTCATGACCAGATTAAAATCGCAAAAAAATAATTCAAACCATTTCAAGAGACCCATGGGAATTTCAAAAAGAATTACATACAATCATTTCATTTTACCCGTTAACCACAACCACATTCCCAATTAAAATTTATAACACATTCGCTCTAACATTAACCCTGTTTTACATTTTCACGAATTTATTTCCCCATTCTCATGGTTTTGGCATATTCCATGGGTATCACTAGGTTTGGTCTTACATCATCTAAAAACAAAAAAAGGTTTGTGAAGGGTTTAAAAATTAAAACCTCAATTTTAGTCCCCAAATCACATTACTTTACCAAGGAATCCAAATGAAACAAGGAAACACATAATCACAAACACATAAAAAAAATAGACCATTAAGACAGCTGGAGAATTCTCTAAATGAATAATGAGAATAAAAAAGTATAAAAAAGAGGTAAAGGGTCAATATACCTAGGTCATTGGGGTCACAGGGGGGGGGGAAGCGGGGTCGCAGGGTCATCGGGGTCCGGGCTCACCGGGGACGTGTGGTCGCTGGGGTCGTCGGGGTCGCGGGGCAGCCGGGGTCGCGGGGTCACCGGGGTCGCGGGGGGCTGGGGTCGTGGAGGAAGCCGGGGTAGGGGGGAGTGGGGGAAGAAGGGTGAGAAGAGGGTTGGGGTGGGGGGAAGGGTCGGCGGTGTTAAAAATATTTTTTGCGGCGTTTTATTATAAAACACCGTAAAATAATTTTAAAAAAGGTTTAGAGGCGGTTTCTAAAACCGCCACTAAAAAACTGCTGATAAACACATTTTTTGATGTAGTGATACATGTATCAGCCTAATTATATCCTATAATCAAAAACCTATGTACTTAGTTTTGTCCTAATGCAGTTATAGTTCTTATAAAGTCCGGTATGAAATAAATATATACACCAACTTTATAAAAAGTATGCAATTAAGTGTATAATGTTTTATATATCATAAATTGGTAAGAGAAATCTAATTTTAAACATTACAACAGTATCATCACATTGAGAAAAATACTATAGTATGCTTACTTTTATCTTTTTCAATTCATTCAAATTTTGGGATTATCTACCTTTCAAACTTTTTATTTAAAAATTAAATGATCAAATATGTAGTCTAACATTTCATAATTGTTATGTTCTAAATGATACAAAATGTTGTAATTTTATCTTTAGGAGGATTGTGTATGACGCTCTATCATTAGATATTAATTAAATGATTAACCAAAATTTCGAATAAAAGGAATGTCATTAATACATCAAATAGTGATTCAATTTTCTAGATATAGCATTGTATATGCATGTTTTTTTTGTGTACCACTTCAGGATATTTTTCAACCATAATAAATTAAAAGGGTTTCATTCTTTAAACAAAGGTATGTAACTATTGTTTTTTGTTTAATTCAATCTTAAAAATGGATGGATCATGTCGTGAAGAGTTTTTAATGTTTTTTGAATTTACTTTAGATAATTTTTATCCATGATAAAACCAAAAAATGGAATCAGATTCATTTCCATAGAGTTTGAATTTATGTAAAAATTATAAATTCTATAAAAATAAGAATAACAAGATTCTTGTGGATTTTAATGTGGGAGTTTATCGTGTCCCAAGGATCAAATGGATTTTTTTGCGTGATCTAAATTATTGATCATGATAATGTGAATGTTATTAGGATAAGACAATTCACATTTCATGTCTAGTTCAAATTTCTAAAAAATTGATCATCATGGGATTTTAGCATAATGAAGATTACACATCCTAATTCACAGTATAAAACTCATGTTTTAGAATATTACGGATAATAACATAATAAATATGAATGTTCCCACATCAAGAACATGAAAATATTCAGGAATAGTATAAAACATAGATAATAACATAGATATAATTCAAAATATTTCTATCCTCATAACAATCTCATAGATAGCATAAAAAATAATATACATCCAACATCATGATCATAAATAGTTTCTCAATTAAATAACCACATGAAAAATATAGTTTTTAATTTGAAGAATTTATAATGAGGAAAAAATATGGAAACTCAATAATGATAAATCTTATTGCATCATTTAAAAATTTAATTATTTTTTTATAAATTATTATTATTTTTAAATTATTCCAAATTTATATTTAAAATTATAATATTATAACTTTTTTAATATTATGTATTGATATAAAATGACTGAAAAATATTATCAAAGTAGGCACATCATACAAATATTTCATTTTAGAGGATATGATATATGATATATGTGATTTTACATCTTATCAAATTATATAATTAAGTAAAACATTTAATTCCTTAATATGAATTATTAAAATATTTAGAGGCATGGAATGATAATATTTCTAAAATATCTTTATATTTTAATAATTATAATGATGTTTAAAAAATACATTGTAACATTGAATATGAAGATTTTATATTGGAATGAAAATATGATGTTTTCATATATATATATATATATAGTATATAATTTCATAAAATCCATTTTTTTATAATAATTTTGTTTTGGAAATGGTCTTAAAATTTTTTCTCAGTTTTTAATATTTGAAATGATTAATTAATTAATTAATTATTATTTATTTAATATTCCGGAAAATAAATTGTTAATATTTTTAATTCCAATATATTACTTATTAATGTTATTGAAAAACATAATATAAATGGGATATCATGTATACACGAAGTTATATGTTAGGCAAGAAAAAATATCTAGTTTCAATCTAAGAAAAATTAGAATTATTTTTAGGCAAAAAAATATTGTAATACTGGATAAATATGATTTATATATATTACGTTTTATGATTTTATTAGTATTAGAATCACTCCTAGGTATTAATTTATCTACATAGGGAATTTATATTGTGATACACAGGCATAGGGGATTCAAATCAATCCAAATGTTGATTAATTGGATAATTATCACACGAGGCTTTCTCTTGAGTAAGATTTTTGTTACATGTAATTCTAAACCATTATATAAATTTTTTTCACAAACCTTATACATAAGATATATTGTGATATATTTGAAAATATTTAACTACTATAAGGGTAAGGTTACACGAATCATATGTTCTATATTATGTTATACATTAATATGTTAGAAATATATTAATTTTCATGAAGAAATTTGATTCTAAAATTAAATCATTAAAACCTTGAATTCATTTAGTTAATAACTGTGATAAAATTTATATGAGATGTAAAGAAATTATTATTGTGAGACAATAATGAAACTCTGAAAATACTAATTTTTATATGTTTTATAATGTAAATTCTCCTTAAAACATTAAATGTTTAGTATGAATGAGCCTAATAATATTAGTTGTGTCATAAGTGATCCAATGTTTTGGGTATTTTCTAATTGAAATGTAGTCACGATGTTATTATATAATAGTGAGGAAATGTTATGAGATATCTAATGAGGTTTGTGTGTTCAACCATTTCCTATTTTTTATATTATCAATATGCAAGTAAAAATATTTGGAAGTTTTTTTGGAATCTATTAGAAATATACAAAACAAAATAGAAATAGAAAAAGGTGAAACAATTATGTGATTGATCCAAATTTATCATGGGAGAGGAACACCGAAGATTATGAAGTATAACCTCTAATATAATGAATACTAAATCTAGATATTCATGAATGAGATGGATAATAATCACACACATCTATTTTGTGTTATAAAAAATTATTCATCATAGACATAAAATGGTCATGAAATATTTAGTCATCCCTAAATATGTTAGGGTATTCATTGGAAAATCCGCTGACACATCAACAATAAACTTACATTCAAATAATCCTACAACTTTATCATAAGAGTGATATCAATGTGAACAATATCTTCCAAACATGTACTAGAAATATCTTATTACTTTAATACTTAATAAATCATATTCTTCTGTATATAGTATTAACAAATTACAGGGATAAATGATCTAATATATTTGAGGTAAAATATTATAAAAAAGAAACTAATATTAAGTAAAAAAATATAGAATTCTATTTTCTATTAAGTGGGAAAAGTATATATAAATATAATTCATAAAATGTATTCAAACTCAAGAATAAAATGGGATCTTCCCCACTGAAGGAGTCCTGAAAATGGTTATTGGACTTTAACATTAGAGATCACAATGAAGAAGGGATGTGATCTCAATAGAAAATTGATAAAAAAGTTCTCTATATATTAGTCCATATCATGTTGGTTTTGAAACAATTGAAGTATTTATAGGGGTAAACTATGTTATTGGGAAGGTCAACATCACAAATTATTATTCATTTAAGTTTTAAAAGTTATGAGATATCACATAACTCAACCGCATTCTCCTAATTCATGCTATACTTTCTATTTGATTGTTAGTTGATGCTAATATGAGGAGTCTAAACAAGCCAAAATGTTATTTAAAAATTAAAAGATACATTATAAATAAAAATCCATGATTTACAATGATTTTAACTCGGGAAATATTTTTAAATATTTCACTTAATTTAATGAAAATATAGAAATATAAAAGGTCTATTTGCATGAAAATATAATCTGGTTCTTAGATTTTGTTGGGTATAGAAAAAAAATGTTTTAAAAACGTAGAAAGATTATTCCCTTTCCATATATATCTCTCCTTGTCTTTTAATTTAATCATTTTTATATATATTTATAATTTATAGAGGATCCTTCACAATATTTGGGAGATTTATCCATCCCATGGATACCCTAAATGAATAATCCAATTATATATTTATTGGTGGTCACAATTGAGATTATTTTTAAGAGTATTGATAGATTTTTATCAGTATAGAAAAGATATGACAATATTTATTTATTAATTTCAAACCAATATAAATCGAAATAACCTATGGATATAACTGTTTTGGATGATGTTTTATATTTTGTTTGGATACGTTCCCCTCCAAAACCCATATGTTGTATAAGACCCACTATTATATCATTTATATTGATTCTTCAAATGAATGAAGGCCAAAGAAAAATAATATATCTTTAAAATAAGACATGGAAAAGATGAAATCATTCATGATAAATGGTATTTTATAAATGACAACATAATCTGTGTTCCATAATGGGAATAGTTCGATAAAAGTAATAATACATTCCATTATTTATTTGAAATGTTAATAGAAAAGAATCATAGAATACATAATATATTTTCCAATATCCCCAAGAGATGCTCAACTGGTTATGATTTCATGGTAGCTTACACCTAAAGAAAAGGCCACTATGTTGAAAAATGTGATAATATGTGGCTTAATGTGGCTTGGATATAGGGAAAAAGAAATTATTTTCAATACAAATTGATTCTACAATACTACCATTAAATATCTAAGGCCTTCATATCATAGAAATTCCAAAATAGCTTCCCAAAAATGCTGTTATTCTATTATCATAACTAGGATGGACTATGTATTAGTGCACCTAAAAAAATTACTACATCAGAAATGGAAACATAAATGGAATGATTATTCATTTATTCTATCATTATGAAATATAATATATGAAAAAAATCATAATAGTTGATTGTATATAAATAAAATAAATTTAAGTAAAAATAATAAAAAAACATTCAGTTGCCCCGACCCAAATGGATAACACTAAATCTAGGGGGTATTTAAACTATATTTTAAAACTAACAAAATGTGATCTAAGATGAAAATAAATTTATGTGATGAATAATATAAAATATATTTATAAATTATAAAATTTGGTTAAATATAAGTGTTTATTTTTATTTATGAGTTGCATATAAATGTGAATGTGAAATTTTAATATTGAAATATATTATTAAAAAAATATGTTATATTTAGATTTGGTAAAATATTTACATGAAATTTGAAATGATTATAACGATATGAAATCTTTAGAATTTTATCCTATATTTTAACGTATAAATATTTCATATTGCATTCCATGTAAATTGATAATTTTATAGAGTTATATTGAAATAAATTTAAGGTTATTGTATTTATATTTTATTATATTGTTTATAAATAATAATTAAATTATTATACAATTAAATCTTTGTTTATAAAATGTTAATACAAGTTAATATCATGTCTAATTAGATGAATTATTCATTTATTTAGTTCCAATCTCTAATTTATTCATAGGTAATTTTTTTATTTTATTTTTTGATGTATTTGATATTTTAATAGTGCGTAATGTTATTCATTAAATTATCATATATGTAATTAAATTGTTATGAATTAGGTGTGATAGATGATTTAATATCCTTAATCCTTTAATTTGTCTAGTTCTTGAGTTATGAGCTTGAATTTTAGGGTTAATGATTGTTCATGTGTAAAATATGTTAGAATTGAGATGGATCTGAAGTATCTGTTGACTATATAACCATTAGTATATAGACATTAGGATAAATTTCTCATTATCGTTTGAGAAAATTCTCTATCTAGAAAATAGGGGGTGGATACAAATCACATTATGAATATTATTATTGGATTTTGGGTTTCATTTGATTCACATAATAAACATGAATGAATTTTTAATAAAACATATATAAGAAACATTTGAATATGTATAAATTTATTTATATTTTAATTACATTCTGTTTCACAAGCTCTTAGTTTTGTGAAGTGTTACTCATCAATATAGATAGAACACATTTATTACATGGAAGGAATATAAATTAAAACAACTATAATAAGAATGAATATGTTTAAATGGAATATATGATATAAGTTGGTAAATATAGTTAAAATACAATGTGTTTAATTCCATTTAATGTGATTCCATGATCCTCCAACTATTTTGGTTCATTGTAAAGATTGTTTCTCATTCATTAGCTTTTGTATTTAAGGAATTTTTTGGTTAATTATAAGTGTAAGGTTTTCAAATTTTGTGAATTATTTAGGAAAAAATAATCTGGGATGAAACTTTGGTTCATATGATGTGTTGTCCGAATATTTGATCACCCAACAAATGAAAATTCAAATATGATATGATTGACATGGAGTACCTTGATAATCGAGGGGTTAGAGAAACACAAATGTGGAGACATTAAATAGAAAAATATCTAACATTTCCCATGAATGGATATGATATTTATTAAAAAAGTTTCATCATTTTATGAGAATAAAATTTAATAAAATCACTTGTGAAATTAATTTAAAACGTCACACTTATGTGAAAAAATCACTTGTTGAAAAAAATAGAATCATCATCTGTGATTATGACATCAGAATTAATATTATATATATATAATATTAATGAAATAATTATTATTGAATTATATAGGAACTTTATAATAGTTCTCATGAAGGAATTTATTTTACATGACTTATAGAAAAAATCATATTAAGAAACCACTTCATTATGAATCTTGTATATTTGAGAAAAAAATTATAGTAATCATAGAAAATATTGTATTTATATTTATATATTTGTTAATATTTTTTGTAACCAAATAGTTAAAATAAACATAGCAATACAAATTCATTTGGAACTATATGTGTCCATAAATGGCTTGATCAAGAACAATAATCAAATGAGGTATATAAAGCTTTAAAGGATTTATTGAAGTGTAAGTTGGTAAGGTGTACTTATATCATAACTCATATAGTCAATGTGATTGGGTATTTAAATGACTTAGATATATCTTACTTTCACTCAAGAATAATCTAACCATCTAATTAATTCTAGAATCACTTTTGATAATGTTTGGAAATTTTATTGTGAATTATAATATGCATGATAGAGCACATCAGGCCTTTAATCTCAGATATGGTGTGAAAAAACCTTTCATTAAACACTATATTTATTAAAAATTGATATTAATATATTTTTATTTTGTAACATTACCATAATATAAGGATTGGAACTCATAAATAATACCATAATCCCATGAATGAAATTTTTAGTGTCTTTGAGGGATAGTTACATGGGTAGCCTATTTTAAACTTGCTGTGACCAATTATCTATAATCAAACCATACATCATCCCTTATAAACATCACAAAATATACAATCATCTTCAAAACCTAGGTGCAAAAACATAAGGAATTGAGGAGATTAGGTGTTCAAAATGGAGAAAATAATTGATAACAGTAACAAATTATATATGAGAATATGATTATCATAGTGGGTATAATCATCAAATATAATAAAATCATACTTACTAAATCATAAAAAAACATTCATGAGTCATAGCATAAGTATTTTCATAATATTAGACATGTTTCACAAGGGTATAGAAACATTAATTAATAAACATGAGCTATTATAGTATAACATAATTATGAATATATGCATAAAAAAGTGAAAATTTTCATTAGTGGAAGAAATGTAAATATAGAGATAATATCCCTACCCTATCCACCAAATACATTTATCTTATTTAAGGATTCATATAATCACTTGTTTACCCTTTATAATGGGATAACTAATTATATATACCCTTTGGCTAGGGATAAATCCTCTAGTATACCCTTTTAATAAGAAAAAATGTGCCTTTTTACCCATTAGAATGGGATAAATCCTCGTCCTATATGTTTTTGGTTTGGGATAAACCCTATCATGTACCATTAAGCTTTAGATAAATCCTCTAGAATACCCTTTAGCTTGAGATTTACCTTATTTTGTACCCTTTGGATTGGGTTATATCCCCTCATGCACCCTTAGATATCATAAAATATAAAAATACTAATTATTTTTAAAATTATATAGAACCCCATCGATAATCATCCATACATATGAGTGATACATAAAACTCAAATAATTCTTCTTACCATTTGAAACTCACAAGAAGAAAATATATTTCTTGACTATTCATAAGTGTATCATTGAAAAAAATGATAACAAGATACAAATAATATAATCTCATAAAAGAGTGATTTTACAAGACCATATATAGTGTGATATTTGGACCAATACTCTAATAGAGAAGAATCAAATAAAAATGGTATAGAAATCACAAAAAGTATTTTTCTGAAAAATAATTATTAATATCATCGTAAAAATATGTTATTTTCACGTCACTTTGCAAAAATCATTTTTTAAAATGAATAAAAAAATAATACAATAAAAAATTAGTTGAAAACATTTTTATGATTGTTAAATTACATAACACACTACACCGAGAATTTTAAAAATGTGATGTGGTATAAAGATATTATTATTTAAATCTTACCATTAAAACCAAGCTATAAAATTTTAGGTCCTAATAATAATAACAAAATTATGAAAAATATGTATAATGATTGTATATTATTTATTGATTAATTTATAGGTACACAATTTTAAATAATGTCATTTTATGCTTAAAAAATAAGTTTTCTTCAAAAAATGGCTCTATTTTAATTTTTACATCAATGTTATAATTAATTTCTACTATTTTTTTATTTTTTAATGATATTTATATATTGTTTAAAATCATAATTTCAACATTAACTTAGGTATATTTTCTGGGATTTTTTTGTAAAATAGTTTTTAACAAAATTGTCATTTATTCTCATTAAATGGAGTGATTTAAAAAGTCCCATTATGTTTTTAAAATTATATTAATGTAAAATAATAATTAAAAAATTAGTTACGATAAAATAAATTAAATATGAATCAACGTTATCAGTAATTTTTCTATAAGTTCATTTTTATGCATTAAAATACATTTTTCTAAATAAACATTTTCAATACATTTTACCTATGTATATTGAAATTGAATTATTTCACTTATATAAATTGAATCATAAAAATGGAATAAATATTTTTAATTATCATGTTTTATTTTGGTAAATAGGACCCTTTTATTTTTTCACACTTTAAATAGTAATCATAGTAACTTTTTTGCCATCTCGGTAATGTTAAAATGAGTAAAATGGGGATAAAATTTTGAGATAAGGCCTAAAAATCTCCATAACCTTGTTTTTTATATTATTAGATAAGTTTTGTATAAGCATAACCATGCATGTTTATAAAATGACGTAACTTATTTCAATTTACCATGACAAAGGACATAATATGAATTTATGTAAAGAATAAAAA
This sequence comes from Viscum album, assembly GCA_963277665.1. Classification (NCBI taxonomy): domain Eukaryota; kingdom Viridiplantae; phylum Streptophyta; class Magnoliopsida; order Santalales; family Viscaceae; genus Viscum; species Viscum album. The sequence goes on along the minus strand of OY728153.1, from coordinate 1,540,217,619 downwards.
TGAAATGTCACAATCATCATTTAAACCTAAAAAATATTTTCCCATAGGTATAAAATAAAGTTATGTTTGGTTATAAATATTTATTTTAAATATTAATGATTTTTTTTCATTTCAATTTTTCATAAATCTTATTGATGGAAAAATTACTATATATGCTTATGCAACACAGACACAATGTTATTTCAATTAATGGAAAAAATTAAATAATTTTTAAAACCATTAAATTTAATAATTTTTAGATGAATTATTATATTGCATGAGTTTTTATAAAGATATAAAATATCAATAATTTGATTCATTTTTCATGTATACCTTTTAAGGAGGGTATTAAAATTTTATTTAATGTTCAAAAATGATATTTATTTAATGATTAAGATTTTTATGATGATGGAACAATGACCGAATTGACCATGATCATCCTACAGAATTTGTTTAATGATTTTGAATTGAATGTCCTTAAAACATCTTATATAACCATAACTAATTAAGTAACTAAATAAGACATGTTCATAAATGAGATATAAGGGATAATGTTATTAAAATGAATTTGAAAAAGGTTCTTCATCAAGTGTAAAACTGATATAATTTTATTAATTAGGAGTTATATAATATGTGAAGTTATGGGGTATTTGTGGTAAGGAGTATTTCTATAAAACAATCTTATAAAAGTTTAATGTTTGTATTCTATTTTCCACCACATTTATATTCATTAAAATGACTCAATATGGTTCTTATTTAGAATTCAATAACTATCAATGGTTATTTTTAACTACCTTTGAATTTATTTACATGGTTTAAAATTGATATTATCTTTCTATTTTTTGAACAACTTAATTTTCCAGATGGTGTGAATGGAATCATTGTTTTATCATTTATGACACTATTTTTTTTACTTTGGTGATAAAATTTCATTTCATAGAATATTATTTTACATGTTTCTCTGGTTATTTTAAATAAAATAATTTCCATAATATTTTTGGAATTATTCATTTTAATGAGTTTTCAGAAGTAATGGTATATTTCATATTATTTTTATTAGAAAATTGAAAATTATTTTCTTGTGGGTTAAAAATAACTTTTCAAGGGTTTATGATGAAAATGTGTGAGACTAAAAAAATTGTTCATGATATGGTTCTTAAATATTTTATACGATTAAATGTAGTCTTGATACATATTATACGATAGGTGAGCCTGATGTAGTTCTCCAGTACATAAGGTAATGATTTTTTGTTCAAATTTCATGAATGGGGGAGTTAATCAAGGTGATCTCAGTGAAGGATTTAAATGGGCTCTTGTAATTTCTAGCATAAGTGAACATGGGTTATGAATATAATTTTCTAATATTCCTACAAAGGATTTTATTTTCATACATGGGGTTTTAAAGGTTTTCATTGATAAATAAGTATTTTCTCCATGTGGATATTATTTATTTTATACACTCAAAGAATCAAGAATCAAAGGTAATCATTTTATGGGATTTATATTTTTTACTAGACTAATGCATCTCTTTAAGTTATATCCCTTACTTATATTTTTGTTCTTTTCCCTTATTTTAAAATGTTTTCATTATGAGGATTAAGGGTGAGTAAGAAAAAAATTAAGTATAGTTGAAAGTCATGAATATTTTTCATGAAAAGAAAATGAGGATAATTTTAAGATAATTATATTATAGAAAAAATGGATATAATGTGAAAGTGTTTTATTTGTAATATAAGGGTTTTTATGTAAGAGTTATGACATAATTCTCAAAAAAAAGAAATTGTAAAGATCATTGAAATTTAATAATGTAAATTCTTTTCTAAATCATTCAAGATTATGTAATTATTTATGGATGGATCCTAATTCTTCACTACTAGAATTAGAGGTATTGGCGAAGGGATCCTGTTAAAAATAGGCTTTAGCGACGGGGCCTCGTTGTAAATATCCCGTTACAGAAAATAGCATCACCAATATTATTTTTCTTTGACCGACCGGTCGCCAAAAACGTATTTGCGACGGGAAAGGTCCCCAGCGCAAATAACCATCCGATTATATAAATTATATATATAAATAAACCTTTTGTGATGACCCATCACAAATACTATTCGTGATAGGAAACTGCCCTGTCACAACTAAGCGTTCAATTATATACATTATATATATATAAACATTTTTCTACAGGCCCGTCACAAATACTATTTGCGATGGGCCCATGAAAAATGATATTAATAAAAATTTATATTTAGATTATTTGTGAAGTCTCCCATCACAAAAGGTCCCTTCACAAATACTATTTTTGGACGAAACAATTTTTAGGGGATTAACAGTTTCTCTTCTATCTAACAGCTCATTTACCTGCAAATTTCTCTCACTCGTATCACAATGAATAATTTTCTCGTAGGTACGCATATTCATTCTTTTACATATGAGAATGCATAAGCATACCTCTGAGAAGATTCTTCATTGTGATTTCTATGTGAGAGACTTGCAAGTAAATGAGCCGTTAGACAAAACAACCCCCTTTTCATCGATGAATCATCTTCTTGAAACTGTCACTGCCTGAACACATTATGAAAAATGTAGTCCTATGAATGCATATTCAAACTCGAGCTTAAGTAGAAGCATACTTTTCATAATGTTTTGAGTCAGTGAATGATTAAAGGAGAAGAGTCATCAAGAAAAATGAGTGTCATCAATCCACTGGAAATCGTGCCAAGTTATTATAAGTCATTAAGTTTCATAATTGTTACTATTTTTTTCTATTTTTTAATATTTTTTTCAAATTTATTATATTTTTTACTTTTTATTACCATTTATTACAATTTATTACTATTTATTACTAATAATTACTAATTATTACTAATAATTACTAATTGTTACTATTTATTACTAATTATTTCTATTAATTCGTATTTATTCCTATTTATTACTATTCATTACTATTCATTACTATTCATTACTATTTATTCTTATTTGTTACTATTTATTACTATTTATTACTATTTATTACTATTTATTCCTATTTATGCCTATTTATTCTTAATTATTCCTAATTATTCCTATTAGTTCATATTTATTACTATTTATTCCTATATATTCATATTTATTCCTTTTTATTCAAATTTATTCTTATTTATTCCAATTTATTCCCATTTATTCCTATGTATTCCTATTTATTCCGATTTATTTAAATTCATTCTTAATTATTACTAATTATTACTAATTATTACTAATTATTTCTAATTATTACTAATTATTACTTTTTATTACTAATTATTACTAATTATTACTAATTATTCCTATTTATTTCTATTTATAACTAATTATTACTAATTATTCCTAGTTATTCTTAATTATTCCAATTTATTCCTATTTATTTATATTTATTCCTATTTATTCCTAATTATTCTTGTTTATTCCTATTTATTCCTATCTGTTCCTATTTATTCGTATTTTATCCTATTTATTTCTAATTATTCATAATTAATACTAATTATTCATATTTATTAAAAATTATTAGAAATTATTACAAATTATTCCTATTTATTTCTATTAATTCCAATTTGGTCCTATTTGGTCCTATTTGTTCATATTTGTTCCTATTTTTTCCTATTTGTTCCTATTTGTACCTAATTATTCCTAATTAATCCTAATTATTCCTAATTATTACTAAATATTACTATCTATTACTATTTATTACTAAATATTACCAATTATTCCTATTTATTCATATGTATTCATATTTATTCATATTTATTACTATTTATTCCTATTTATTACTGTTTATAACTATTTATTACTATTTATTACTAATTATTCCAATTTATTACTAATTATTCACATTTATTACTAATTAATCCTATTTATTACTAATTATTCCAATTTAATCATATTTATTGCTATTTATTCCTATTTATTCCTATTTATTACTATTTATTACTATTTATTACGAATTACTTCTATTTATTACTATTTAATCCTATTTATTACTAATTATTCTTATTTATTACAATTTATGCCAATTTATTCATATTTATTTCTAATTATTCCTTATTATTACTAATTATTCCTATTTATTCATATTTATTCATATTTATTCCTATTTATTCTTATTGATTCTTAATTATTACTATTTATTAATAAAATACAGATAACAAAACAATTTAAATCTAATTTACTTAAACTAATCAACAATAATTAAAATTAACATATAAAAATTTAAATAAATATTAAATAAAATAAAATATAAATACCTTAAAACATGATCTCCTATTGATGTAAGTGCCTTCACAACTTTTTCGTAAAAAAAATTAACTGAGAGAAAATTTCAATCTAGAATTCATGTTTAGTGAGAGAGAGGAAGTGAGAAATGAGAGGAATGGAAAGAAAAATAGAGGGGGGGAATATATATAGGTTAGATTAGTTGAGACGAGATTCATGTCCCTAATAGTACCTTTTACGAGAGGACCGGTCACAAATCCCTTCAACCGCATTAATTACGGTCTTAGGTTAAAAGGTTATTTGCGACGGGTCATGTCGCAAAAGGTGACCCGCCGACAAAGCTTTTGCGATGGGAAAACATCCCGTCGCAAAAACTCATTCACTACCGTGGGTATTTGCGACAGGTCCCATTGCAAATACCCTCCGACCGACACACTATTTGCGACGGGGGACCCCCCCATCACAAATAACCTTCCCGCGCTTTAGCGCACATCCCGAGCCAAATCGCACATTACCTTTTGCGACGGGACCCCAAATCCCATCACAAATAACTTTTTAGTTGTGACAGGATGAACCCCTCGTCTCAAATAACCCTTGGGATGGACCATTTGAGATGGGAATTAATCCCGTCCCAAATACCCCGTCAAAAAAGACTATTTTTCCCATAGTGGTTGTTGTCAAATAAAAGGTTTAGATAAATTTAGAGATTATAATTATAAATATTTTCTAAAAAAATATAAATAAATCTAATTATATGATAACATCCTAATGTTTTGGAAAGAAAGAGATCATGTGGTTTCCAAAAATTGAATTCATGTCAATATAAAAAAAATGGATTAAGTCTCTTCCATGGATGCACATAGTGGTAATAAACCTAAAAATTATTGTTGGGTATTAACAAGATCTTCAACATGTTCATGAAAAAGAGACATGAATTTACTTATAGTTTTATATTATCGGGGGATTAAGCCTTGGTTAATTCCTAATTTCTTTATGAACCATTATTAAAAATGATATAACAGTATCTACGGAAACCTATGACAATCTTTAATGATATTTGATAAACCTAATGTTTAATTGGTTGAAAAGTATAAGGATAAGCATATGGTTAGTGGAATCGATACCCATTGTTTTGTTTTATGTTGTGAGAATACATTAGAATACATTTTTTTGAGTTTTGATAGATGTTTGAGGTATATGTATCCCATAATTTTAGTATTTAAAAATTTTATTTGAGTAGAATGATTCTATCATTTTTTGACATAAGTTGAAAGGTATTAATTGACATTAGGTTTTATATTATCTATACTGTTTAGGTAACTATGGTTAATTAGGATTAAATGTCATTGTATTTTAGGACAATATTTTATATCATAAAGATAACCATGGGATTGAGATGTGATTTGTTTACTATTTAGTAAATGTTATTTATGAATAAGTTCACTCTATTGGGAACATTACAAAATTAACATAAACAGAAATATTTTTCAATAATATGGGATATTATTTAATGAATAATTGATGGATTATATTTTGAAGAAAATATGTTTTTATTTTGGATTTATGATGATTCATGTTATTTATGGAAATGAGGAACATATTTTAGTGATTATATGATTAAGTCATATACATTTTTTTCATATGAATTTATTATAGAATGTTATTACTGGGATATAATTATTAATTTAATCATTAAATAATATGAGATTAACTCATTCAAATCAATGGGCTTCGATGTTGTTCTGACATATTTTGATGAATTTTATTGGTAGAGACTTATAGAATGGTTTGTGTTGAACATTGAGTGTCATTTTTAAGGAATTAAAGATTAATATTTATTGACATAATGGTTTATACGTTATATTTTTAATCTTAAATTTTAATAAACACTTTGGTTTTGATTAATGTCTTAAGATAGAAGGAATAACCTGTTATCCATTTCTGCCTCTTTTGATATTTTGATTGTTAATTTTAGTGCTTCGATCCTGTAAAAAAACAATGAATATCCATTTCATGGTTTGGGATAATATATATAAGTATAAAAATTCTCATAGAATAACCAATGGATGAAATTATTCTTTTGGAACAGAAATTAAAAGGTATATTTAATTATTGTCTCGAAATTAGTGAAAGAATCCCTAATCTATGGGGAAAGGTTCATGAAATCAAAATTTTATCCTTATAACTTCATATCTGATGAATAGTTTTTCTGAATTATCCCATAATAATTTATGGTATTATGGAAAATATATTTCTTATGACCATGTTCTCTATCACTCTTTATTAATCTTTTGACATTATTTTTCTCTACCATGTCTGTAACGACCCATGTTTTTGGAACGGGTCAAAATCCCCATCCAGTTGAATTTTTCAATTTGTGGCTATGCTACTTTTGGATTTGTTGAGAGGAACCCAATACATAGAGTAATTTTGTCCTTAAATGGGGATTTTTGGGTTTTTTAGAGGATTGTGGATTGCCTTAGGTATTCAGAAAGGTTTCCGGAGCGTCGTCGGCCCGAAGACATAGTTTTTGGAAAGTACATTCAGGCTTACATTTTATGGAAACTGTTCAAGTGAGGATACACAATGGTTCAGACTCATCTGAAGAATTTTAGAGAGATACAAATGGTTTACACAGGATATGGAAACACATGCATGGTGGTTGTACATACTTTTATCCTTAGGAAGTGGCCCCCACATGGTTAGCGCACAGTTTGAAAAACTGTGTGGGTAAACTATGTAATCAGTGTTGGGTATTTTTTTAATTTTCCTTTTTTTATACTTCATTCTTTTTCTCTTCTCTCTACCTATTTCTTCTATCCAGATTACATATAGCAAGGAGCACCCCTCCATTTTCTCCTTCCAGTGAATTTGATCTCGTCTCCTCATCCGACCGTTGTTCTTCGATCTGTCGAAAGCTATCAAATCACCTCAGTAAGGCTGACATTGTGCATACTGTTTCCTATTTGATCCTTCTTCTTTTGGGCTAATATTTTCATTTGACCCAATTTTAGGGTTTAAGACAGATAGTCAGTTCAACATCAATCTGCTTCGAATGTGACTTTGATATCAGACGTTTCTACACCTACAATACCAAGGCCGTTTGTGAATACCTAGTTTTGAGTTTTTGTGAACTTTATAGGGATGAATCCATTTAGCGCACCAATGGAATGTTAATGTGACCCCTTTTTCATCATTTTGAATTGACCATATTCTTCAGGTGATGTTTTTGGTAATTCACATTCCATGGTTATGAGAGTGAGGTAGGTTTAGAGGTTATTAATCATGGGATTGTTTATTTAGGGTAGTTAAAGTCAATTAAATTTCATGTTTAAATTTAATCAAGGTGGATATTCAATTATGAGGAATTCAAGACCACTATGTTATATTATAATGATTTCTTAAGATATGAAATTCAATTTTCTAAATTTAATTTCTTGTTTAAAATGTGTTCTTTAAAAAAATATATAAAAATTCTTGAATTACTTCAGATTAGACTCAAAGTGTTGTGATGGGTGTGGCCCGAGAAGAGGTCAGGATGGCATGGCCATCAATATTGGGTGATGTTGATCACTGGTTGGGCTTGGACTGGATACATGATAGGTTTTACCATAGGATTGGGTGTTTTGAACATCATATAAAGGTAGATAGACTGTCAAATTGGTCAAGGACTGAGATAATTAGATGGCATGACCATCAAATTTGAGAGATATGGTTGCAGGGGCATGAGGTTCCAAAGACAGTGTGGATAAAGTTCTTATTTAGTGATTTATTCTCACTCATGATGTCCAAAGTTCCGATTAATACATGTGAACATAGGTAGACTCTGTGATGAGGTGGTTTTGACCACTTGTGTGGGTAGAGGCCCATGATAGTTGTAGTTTGGGTATTTATGGTTTGGGGTGCTTGCTGTAGATATCCATACTGAAGGTGAGGAGCCTTCAGTTGGTAGTAATGAGGATATTAGGTTGGGAGATGAGGCTTTTTGTGCTTGAGGCCTTGGGTATGGATATTATTTGAGGAAAAAATAATTGTTCCTCTAGCTTTCATTCCTTGGGATGACATGAGTTTTCAAAAAGGGATCCATGGGACTTGGTTACTAATGTTAGGGTGTTCCTTTGGGATGTTGGTACCTGAGACATGAGGTTCTAGGAGGAATGTGGTGTGGAATTATGGGTTTGAGGTAAACCCCAAGGGTTCACTAGTAAATTATGACTACAGTTGTATATTGGACCACAATCCAATGAATCTCTTGGATTTTGAGATTTTGGTGTGGGATGAAGTAGGTGACACTCTCTGGTGGCTGCTGAGAACTAGTGGAGGCTAGATTTATTTGTTTCATCGTACTATTTATATAAATATTCATATCCTTATAAACACTTTTACTAGGTACACAACATTGGGTGGTATCCTACTGAGATTAATCTCACACCATGTACGAGCCTTTTAGGATAAATGGAAAATAATATGGATTTACATACAGGTAAAGGATCAAGCTCAGGATCTAGATAATTGTACTATTTGGCATGGATATATTAATGGACCTTGATGTTATTCCTAGATGGAGCTTTATTTTTGTGTATTTTCCTTTTCGGTTTCACCATGGTCATATATGTAGCTAATGTAGCCTTCCATGGGCAACACCTTAGATATTGTATTGCATGACCTGACATGGGATGTAGGCATACATTATTTACTCTTTCTGGTTACAAGTGATTTTCTGGGATGTTGTTATGTTTACATTCTACTACTGCATTTGTTCCTATATTGCTTTCTCATTTTTTAGATTTTGGATGTCTTCCGCTCTACGGGACTAGTTCGAGTCTACGGAGTCATTTATTCATGCTTCCTTTTATCTTATTATGCTTAGACTCATATATTATCTATTCCTAGAGGGTATAGCCTCCACACTATACCAATTTACACCTTTACTACTTGTTGGAAGCCTTTGGATTTTGTGGAGGTGTGCCTAAGGCCAATGGAAATGGGTCCATTGACAATGTAAGGATGGTTATTAGGGTAGGGGAGGATAGAAATGGTATCATAGAAGTTTCTTTTACCTCTTTTTCATGGTATAGATATTAACGATAATGGAAGACTGGATATTGGATGTTGTCCGAACTAGATTTTGAACTCGTGCATGGGATTCTCTATCCCCATGTATGAGGGATGTATTGAGTTACCATGGGTGGGTTTTTCTATTTTTTACTTAGATTACAATTTATATGATATCCACCTTGGTGGATAACTTGGTTTTCTAATGATTATTGGTTGAGATATTTGACCCTTATCCTGATATATTAAGGGAGAATTAGACTTCGGCCTAGTAAGTTGAGGCATGTTTGTTTAGGTTTCTATTGTAAAATTTTATGGTATTTCAATTTAAAATTTTCATGTTTGCTTTGTCATGTGATAATACCATGTGATATATATTAATTTCCATGTGAAAGAGGTGAATGCTTGATATAATTACTTGTTTTATGAAATTTGATATTCCATGCTTTAAATTTAGGAAAAATTTAAAATGGCATGGGAATTGGGCCGCCTTTTCGATGGTGCATTCATGTTTTTTGGTTGATGTGATTTTTGATCACCATGATTTAGAGAATCGGTCGCCGATTTGAGGAAACATTAGTTGTTAGGATGCTAATAGCTCAAGGATTTTCTGATAATTGGCTTTGTTGAGGGCGGGTAAGGAGGTTATGAGGCCGAGATGCCGTGGGAGAATGGTTACAATAGGTTATAGTGAGGGAAGTTTTTAAACACTACCTCTCAACTTTATTCCCTATCTACCTTGAATATATTGTTATATATATGGGATTTCTAGCCATTTGATTGTATTCACTGGGTTACTACTAGATGGATTAGATGTTGCATTAGGAGGGTGATGGTATAATGCTGCATGAGTATGATCATGTTTAGACAGTCGAGGGTTTGGATGATCATGATTCGTAGGTAAAGGGTCTGGGATAGAAATAGGTTCAGGATCCAATGCAGGCAGGAAAGCTGCCAGGTTTGACATCATTCAGGAAATGGCTTAATGAATGACTCAGATCTAGTCTGGTATGTGTCTTTATGGGATATACAGTGGTGCTCAGGGAAGTAGACCCAACAATGGCACACTTGAAACATGATTTATAGTCGCAACACCCATCACATTTTTATGGCGAGGGTGGTTTGTAGGAAGATTAGGAATGGATAGAATGCATGAATATGATCATTGAGTAGCTAGAGATACCTCTGGGGTGGAGGGTCAAAATGGAGAATTATATGCATAGAGGATCAGCTCGGATCTGATGGGATATGAAGGTTCTGGATCACAAATAAGAGGAACTGGCCTAGAAGGACTTTGAGGACATGTTCCTTGAGAAGTTTTCCCTGAGACACCAAGGGAAGAGAGAGATTAAGAGTTCATGAGTCCCCAGTAGAGTGTTATGTCCATCATAAACTATGAAGCTATTTTCACAGAGGTGTCTCTCTATTCACCAGGTATGGAATGTGATGAAACCTCGAGGGTGGGGTGCTTTGAATATGGATTATAACACAACATATGAGTGCTGGTAAACATCCATAGGTTTCCCTAGTTCTCAGATATGGTGAATAATGTTCTCATATATGATGGAAACTAGACAGATAGGTCCCGTTTGAGATCAGTGGTGGCTTGAGGTGACAGTTTAGATGGCAGGAAATGAGGTTGGGATGAGTTCTAGTAGGATGGTCACACCAAGAACCCATCTAGACCACCTCGGGGTAGCTATGTGGTAATTCTATTTTAGTGTGGGAAACTAGGGAATGTCTGGTCATAGAGTGTAATGCCTCTAATTAAGTGTTGGTCATGTGTGTGGGTTAGTCATCTCAAGAGGTTCTGTAGGAATCCTTATCAGAAATGTAGCAGATAGGGACCTAGTTAGAAAAGAGATAGAAAAATTGGTTTAGGATCAACACCATGTGAGGGTTTCTGGTGTTCAGTTGCACATAGAGGATGTGGAGGAGATAGTGGGACCCAGTCATGGGTTTAGTGGCAGGTGTATGGTGTAGAACCATAGAGAGGACATGCTATTGGAAGTCGTGTCTCTGGAAAGGTGCATGTCGTAGAGCTGCCAGGGGAGGAGCAGGCTAAAGGGAGGACATTAGTAAGAAGTACGCCATAGGCATTTCCATAGTTTGTTTTTATTTTATTTGGCATTACATATCGAGGCATGTTCGTTTTGAGTGGATGAGGAGTAAATGTTTTTTAAGGAATGACCAGAAACTAGTCAGTGGGCTGGCACTATTATTGGTGCAGTATTATAGAAATATATATATGGGGTGCTTGGAAACATAAGCATTATTGGAAGAAAGTTTGGATTTTCCTTGGACATCGTGGCCTTCATGTGTTGAATGTTACATGATGTGATGAGGAAAAGTAGAATCCAAGTGATACTGGTTTCTTCTCGTGCTAGGTACCGGGTTGTTATTAGTATCCATGGGATGTGGGGCCACTTTGGGCCATGGTTTCTTGGGCTCGTAGTGGGAACTAATGTGGTACGAAATGTGATTGGGTTTCAGGAGGTACATGGAAGAACCTAATGAGGTTAAGGGCTGACAATATAATAAGGGATGACCATGGGTCTAGAAACAGGTTGATGGAACATTGTGTGATTTTTGTTTTGATCAGGATGAGAATTAGTTAGGAAATTCATAAGGTTGGGAGCATCATGAGGTATTTTTACAGAACCCTTAAGACCATGGTAGTCTGTTTAATATCTACATGGTTGTATGTGTTCGACACCATATCTATCCTTTATTTGATTTTTTGGGGATGATCTATGTTAAGGTGGGTAGATTGTAAAAACTAGGGTATTTTGAATGGGTCAAAATCCCCATTCGGATAGAATTTTTCAATTATTGGATATAATACCTCTTTATTTGTTGATAGAAACCCAATTATAAGAGTTTTAATGGACTTAAATGGTGTTTTTATGTGAGTTTATAGGATAGGGGAGTGCATTAGGTGTTTATAAGGGTTATGGGACCGTCAGAGTCCCAAATTCCTAATTTTAGAAAGCATTTACATGCGTACAATTTAGGGAAACCATGCGAGTGATGGTACATTTCTTGGAAGACTCATCTTTATAATTACAAAGATCTACACATAGTTTGAGAATGATATGGAAAACTATGTAGGGTGTTCGTGAAAACCTACATCCGTAGGCTATGTCTCCCTTATGTCTGTCGCCCGGTTTGGAAAACCATACAAGCAATGATTGATAATTTTTTTTATTTTTTATTTTTTATTTTTATTTCATTCTTTTCTCCCCTCTCTCAATCATTCCTCTTTTTAGGACATGAATAGTAGAAAGTGCCCCACCTTATACTCTTTCCCCCAAATTTGATCTCGTCTCTCTGCCCAAAATCGATTCTTTAATACATTGGAAGCTATAGAATCACCTTAGTAAGGATAACCCAAAGCGCACCTCTTCATATTTGATCCTTTTTCTTATGAACCAATATTTCTATCTAAACCGCCTTTAGGTTTTAATATGAAAACTCAGATCTATATCTATCATCTTCGAATCGGACTTCAATATCGGATGTTCCTACTCTTACAAGTCCAAGGTAGGTGGTGTGTACCATATTTTGAGTTGTCATAGAATTTTGGGGGTCACATATTTTTAGTACACTGATGGATTTTGAGAGAGGCCGATGTTGGTTCTTATTGAATTGATGGTATTCCTTGTGGGATGTCATTGGGCATTATCTTACCTTGTTTATGAGATTGAAACCATGTTAGTGGCCATCGCTGCATGGGTTGTTTATCTAGGGGTGCTAAATTGTTTTAAATTGTTTGTTTATATTGAATGGAGAAGGTTATTCCATTCTGAGGCATTCAAGACCTCCATGTTATATTATAATAATTGTTTAATATGTGAAATTCAATCGTCTAAATTGAATTTATTTTTTAAATTGTGTTATTTTAATTATATATATATATAATTTCTTGAATTTCAGGAGATGGGACCCAAGTTATTGTAACGTGCATGGACCATGTTGAGGTTGGGATAGAATGGCCATTAGGTTTGAGTGATTATATTTATTGGTTGGTATTGGTTAGGAAACATGAGTGGTTTGACCATATGATTGGGATTTTTGAATGTTGGATTGAGGTGGTAATACTGTCAGGTTGGGAAATCCCCAGAATACATGGATGGAATGGCCATTGTATTTGAGAGACATGGTTGCGAGGGAATGAGGTGCTAATGATGGTGTGCATTAGGTTCTTATTTAGTGATTACGGGTCACCCATGATGGGAAAAGTACTGATTGAGTCATGTGCACATAGTTTGACTCTGTGATGAGGTGGTTTTGACCACTCATGCAGGTAGAGTCCCTAAATAGTTATGGTTTAGGTATTTAGGGTTTGTGGTGATTTCTGTAAAATGACACTAGGAAGGCGAGGAGACTTCAGTTTGTAACAATGATGCTATCAGGTTGGGTGTTGAGGATTTTTTTGATTGATTCAATGGGTTTAGATATTATTTGGAGATAAAAATAGATGTACCTATAGTTATCAGGCCTTGTTCAAACATGAAGTTTTCAGAAGGGGTCTATGGGACCAGGTTACAAATGTTTAGTTATGCCTTCAGGACGTTAGTACTGGAGACATAACGCGTTAGGAGGAACATGGTGCTGGGTTATTGGACTGAGGTAGAACCAGAGGTTTCACGAGGACTTTGTGACTATAGGGGTACCTTGGTCCATGGGACAAAGAATCCATTTACTTCTGAGATTCCTACATTGGCTAAAGAAGGTGAAAATCCCTGGTCACTATTGAGAACAAGTGGAGGTTCTATTTATTTATCACATCGTACTGTTTATATAGATATGAATATCTGATTGCACACTTATACTCGGTAAATACCATTTGGTAGTATCCAACCGAGATTCATCTCACAACCTGAATGATCCATTCATGATGCATGTAGACTTTTTAAATTTATGTATAGGTAAAGGATTAACCTCATGAGTTTGATCATGCTACTATTTTTCATGGAGATTACAATGGGCCATGTGGTCATACCTAGAAAGAGATTTACTTTTGTATAGCTACAATGGTCTTCCCTGGGATGCACCTTGGATATTCTGTTGTATGACCTGACCTAGGATTAATGATTATTTTTGTTATTTTTCATGGATACAAGTGGTTTTTTGACATGATGTTATGTTTACATTCTACTTCTGTAGTTGTTTCTATATTACTTCTGTTGTTTATTGATATTGGATGCATTCTAGTTTGAGTGTCTATTTCAAGTCGGTTGAGTCATTTATTTGTACTACATGTTATCTTATTTTGATAAAAGAGTATATTATCTATTCATTGAGGGTATAGACTCCCCATTATAAATTTCTACACCCTCACTGCTAGTTGGAAGCCTTGGGAATTTTGGGATGTGAACCAATGGCCAGTGGAACCAAACCCATTAGCTCTATATTGGTTGTTGTTCATAAACAGGGTCAGATATAACACCCTAAAAATTTAATCAAACAAGTTTAGGATATATGATATCCTATTACAAAAATATATACATGAAAATAGAAAAAGGGGTGGAATAAGTTGGCGTAAAATGTATTGAATGGAAGACACCAAAAACATATGTGTCGAAAAGATGAGAATAGAATTCAGGAGTAACAAGTTAATAGGTAAAACTGGCCACTATAATTTCACCTTTTGATAGACCATCTAAAACATAGTTGGCAGCCCATAAGTGTGAGGGTAATTCTACTGATGTTTCTCACATATTTGGATACATTCAATGCATGCTTAAATCATTCTCAATAGAAAATTCTTGGATCAATTATTTGAAGTATGAACCACAATAGTAGAGTAAGATTCCATACATAGGTCCCTCTTTCCATAATGGACATCATACTTGACTACATTAATCATTTCCCACTATTCAACATCAATTGAAAATCTATTAACAATAAATGAAAGAAATAACCTTTTAATGAAGCACAAAAGGGCGAGGAACACACCAACACATCCCAAGGGTTTTGGTGCACATGAAGATTCCCCAAACACAATTACATTAAGAAAAAATTTAATCAAGGGGATCCAACTGATGAGCTTTAGCATCAGTGGATTCTTTACCTTGATAGTGACACCAAAAATTTATAAAATAATAAGATCGTAGAATTCATTTTTCATTTAACCTTTTGGTATTTTGGAAGTATATATTACCCCCTAATGTAAATAATAAATTCCTATTTGGATGGGGGGATTCTTAATCTAAAAATGAATTCCATTTATTTCTATCCAAATGTATTCGATGATTACAGACACTATAGTAAGAAACTTTCAATGAATATATTCACTTTATGCAGATTTAGTAGCTTATGAAATCATATGATAAATGATATCCATTATTAGATAAACTCCAAACATATCCTAAATATTTTACCAAAACCTACATGAGAATATCTAGTAGATGAAGGTGTGATTAATTTACTATTCATACTCCACGCATATAAAGCACACATGAGTAAGCCGAAACCCTATTTTCTGTAGAATATTCAGAACTGGAAGCCTATTTTTACACATTTTCGAGAGTAGTAAAATATTTTATGGGGGGATTCTATCCTTTATAAAAACATGAGACCATGATGATTTTGTACTTCAAAATTAATAGTCGTATATGTAAAAGTCTCTAGTGGTTAATGTATCAATGGAATTTCGAGTCCATGTCATAAAATTAGTATCAACATCATGGTAACTCTGAAATTATAACTAGATTTGGGAAGGAAGAGACCCCTAATAATTACAATTATAGTGAAAATTAGTAATAGTAGAGTGTTTCATTAAGGGGGAATAGTCATGTATTCACTTATGGGTCTATCCATCCATGTTATAATCCATATATTGATGGTAGATAGTTTACATACAATCTGTTTGGAGCAGTGCATAAGATCATCATAGGAGTGATTGATGGAAGGCCTTATATAATATGGGACATAAAAAAGATTACCCATTATATAACATTGTGATAAATGTATTACAAATAAATTCCAAATAGGTTTCATTAGTGGTCAGTAAATTTTAGGTAAATTTCATGAGAAAGACATTATTAAAAATATTATTATCTTTGAGTCCCATTCACCCTAATATCAATGGGACTCCCACATTATTTCAAATATATAATAATGATCTTCCTTCTGTATATATATATCTAGTCCAAAAAATGTTCCTAATAAAATCTATATGATCTTAAATAAGAATTCTAGGCCATCTATTGATGGGGAAGGCATAAAAAACATGTAGGTAATTACCCAATTTGTAAGATAAATTATCCCCACTTATTATATTATTTTCCCCATCTAGGTTTCCATTGGGAAATAATATGTGAGTAATTTTTTTCAAGATAACATCTTCTATCATTTGACAATATCAGGCATACCCCATGATAAGTTAAAGTAAAATACCCTTTTTCACTCCAAGTGTTTTATAAATTTGTTCAGATTGAAAAAAATAATCCCATTACCAAAAAAATAATTCTTCCAATTAATTATTTGTCAAAATATTTATTCACAGTGATCAATAATATTATTAATGTAAGAGAATGTTTTTCGATTACATTATTTAAAAATAATAATGTCATAAGAATATAAAAGGAATGATGGGTAAATATGTTCTTTATAGCCTTGATTTCTTATATAAACCAACATGAAAAGGTTCATTAAGAATAATTTTCAGTTATTCTTTAGCCACAGAAAAAATAATACCAGAAAGGGGACCCCTTTTCTGACTCCACCAGTGCATTGAAAAAATAATCTAGGGGATCCATTAATAAGGTTTGAAATCTGGGAGATTTTGAGAATAGTGTTGAATATATTTATAAAATAATCTGAAAAACAATTTATTCTTATAATTGAAAATATATATATCCATTTTATTGCATCAAAAGCCTTTATTATGTCATGCTTGAGGGAAAATATCCCACCTGTAACCATTTTCCTCGTGATTTTAACACATTAAGATATAGTGATCATATAATTCTAAATTCTACTTTTGGAGACCAATCAAAGATGATTTTATGTTATCAATATTCATGAAACATTCCCAAATCCTGAGGTAATGCATTTCCTAATAATCCATGGTACCATGATTCCGATGGAAAATTGAATAATTTCCTTTATTAAAGAGCATTTTTAGTTTTTGGAATCATATAAATAAGGTTGTCATTGACACCATATGTCATTGATGAATGATTAAAGAACTCCCTCACACAATGGATGACCTCTTTATGAATGAAATAACAATTAAACATAAAATATTTGTTGGTGATACCATCGGATCCTTCCACACTATCAATATTAAAGGAAAAAAGGGTATCTTTTATTTCCATATTCAAGCAATGAATACATTTGGAATTTATATCTCCCTCTTATACTGATCTGATATTGGATTAGTTTTGGTACAATCATTCCTTGAGAGTTAGAATTTAATATATATTATAGAGTTCCTAAATCTCATATTTAGTAATGGAATTCTAATTTTTATTTCCATTTTGAAAATTTAAAAGATATTGTTCAACAACCCCAATATTATATCCTATATTGGAAATGATGCCATGCTCCATTCCCTGATCATTTTTAACAAACATAATCTTGTTTGACAGAATGGTAAGGGGGATATAAATGACTTGAATTTTCTACAATCTATGAAAAATTTCTCGCATCTAGGAATGAAAATCCATTAAATGTTGAATTTAAAAGGATTTTGATATAAACTAAATTTGCTAGTAAAAATTTCTACCAAAATCTAGTTTTGATCAGAGTGGAATTTTTGAAAGATGATACCAGAAATATAAATTGAATCATTTCATTCATCGACTATAATAATACATTTTTCCAACATTAATTCATTACTCCCAATGAGTCTATATATAATCCATTTGAAATCTCATCCCACTATGTGGACATCAACCAAATTTCAGTTATTAATATAACAAGAGAACTCATGAGATTCTAGCTTGCTGAAATAAACACTGATTTTATCATCTAGCATAAGAATAGTGTAAAAATAACCCAGAATCACTCAGATATAGAACATATAGTCAAATAAAACTTCTATATCTTTCCATAACTCCCATCATTTAAGATACAAGTTGGAGGAATGGACAAAGGAAAGAGATATTAATGTTCCTTTAATGAAAATATCAACTAATATATCTTGATTATTTTTTTTAATAAGAGTGAATGTGAATAATATCATCCCTAAGGATCGAGATATTATTAGATTCACTTTAAGTTCAGCTTTTTGAGGAAATGGGGTTTTATAGGAAGACCACTTGAAATAATTCCATTTTTCAAATTTCATTTTCTGTTCTACAATGCAATTCATAATGGGGTTTTTTTCAATAAATAAGTTCTTAATGGTTGTGACGATGTGAGTGTCCCCAATCACTTTATAGTTCTAATAAATTATCACTATTTAATAAGAGATGTATTACCTCTGGTTTGAGCCACTATCTTCTATGGTAAAACCATCTAATTTTTATTCCACTCCATTTTACTTTTCGTTAAAAATACCATCTTTCTGACAAACATTAATCATTTCAAGGGGTTTAGTGGAGACATATGAGAGTGTAATAACTTCATTATCATCAACCCATAGTCAACCACAATAGGAGTGAATTTATTAGTATAACAATCAATTATAAAAGATGTTTCATTGATGATATTTTTATTTGAATATTTTCCTGGGAGAATTTATGAGTAAAGATATTCCCCCTCTTATTAATGGGAAAATTCATAATCAGGTTATCAATAGTATTAAGGGAATTACCATGGAACATTCCATTTAACTATTCCTTAGAGTCTTGAACAATAGATGCCTCAAATAGAGAAATAACTCTATCTTCGGTTGATTTTCTAGAAAATTTAAATGAGGCCCTGATACTGTAAGAGTCCTTTGGAGGAAACTCCATAGATTTACCTTCATCCAATTCAACAATCTCATTTACTCCATCATCTGGATCCCTCATATAACTTTCCTTATAGACCACCACATTTTTATCCATCGTAGTGAGTATTAAATGCATATTGTATTGTGGAGTATCCTTTTCATCACTAAATTTGTTTTTTAACCAATTTTATTCTTCCAAATACAATAGGAATCAAAATTATTTGATGAAATAATATTTATGTGGGAATTATCTTGCATATCATTCAATGAGTTTATAAAAACCTCTTGTTAATTATTCACCTCTATCAAATTATGCGGCTACCTAGAGACTAGGAACACTGAGTCCTAAAATAATTACTTCTAGACTTGCTCCCTAAACCTCTCTTGTGAGATCTGAGAAAAGGCCTCCTCAAATGGCTACACAAACTGATTAGGATGGGAGCTATGCTAAAAAAACTTCTCTTGGTTACCATGTTTCCAGAAATTACCCTCCAGTAGTGGTGTGTGAAAATCAATACCAACGTATTCTATGTTTTATAACGAATGAATGTCAATCATAACCTAGTGCTTAATTTTTTTTGAAGTTGTTGGGATTTAAAATCATTCTTTACCCCAAAAATACTAATCCCTGCATCCATATCATAATTAGAATTATCCTCAATAAAAGATAAGCTGCTACTTGAATCCACATTTTCAAAATGTGGATATTTTACCAGATCAGTTCTTCTGGGAATATTGGATGTGGACAGAGGGATTGCCTTCCCCTTTCCTTTATCTTCTTCAATTCTACAGTAGTGGTCGTCATTTCCATTACCATTAAATATTCTATAAAACATACACATATTTTTTCTAGATGTAATATGGCCAATGGGGATTCAATCCCAATATAATTTTGGTTTCCCTTCATATTTGATATCTAGATTAATTTTGACATCCCTTATTGTGAGGACCAACTCTTCAACTAATTTTTAATGCATGTCAAATTCAACCAAGACACTTGAGAAATGTCCAAACATTTGATTATCTGTCTGTTTATACACTATAATTGTATTTCCAATGAATGAGGCAATATCCCATAGGATTTGGGGTAGCAATAAATTCCACTAATGTCTACAGATACACATCCATATCTGTTTGGGGGTATTTATTACACTGAATGGATCAAAATTCAAGTCTCATTCCTAGATCCTTAACATTCAATATCATAGTATAATTGAGCCAAAACTCTATTCTCATTTCTTATGCTCATCATAGAGAAAGTCTATGTCAAAATACCCCCTTCCAATGGAAATCCATCACCACACCTAAAAGCTCCATGCCATAGACATCCAGTTATCATGATCATTAAATTTATATATTTTATCACTTTTGGGCCAAGAACCCTAGTGAAAAAAGAATATTTGAAATGTTTGATTCTTTGTTACATGGATTCATGATATGATGAGAGATGCATAACCTGTCTATTATTGATAACTTTTCTAGGAGAGAGGGTACCAAATTTAGATAAATATATACACATGTATATCTAAAAAACCATTATGATGTTATTCTTTAAAAATGATTATTTTAAAGGAATTATATCATACATATGTATTTTCTTTCAAGGTAAAAATATATTAAACAAAACATTGTTCCAAAAGAAATTTGGATGAATCAAAACTTGATTCAACTTCTACACCTTGAGTCATCATTAGATTCAATTTGTGATAAATCTCCATTATCACGTGAATATCCCCCTTTTTCTTGCATATCTCAATGTCATTATACATATTAGAATAAAAAATTTATTTAAGATAATACAATTCTCAATATACATCCTAACACACAACCCTAATCTTTAACAAAATAGTGATATGACAAGAAAATAATATTATTTAAATGTGAAAATTATAACTCAGACATTAAATAGGTGGTATTAATTTCCTTAGTATTATTTTTAAATTTATATATAAATGATTTATATAATGTATTTATTAATTCATAAGTTCTTAATTTTTAGTAAAGTCAATTAATGATTCAAAACTATTTTTTTTTTCAAAAATAGTTATTATTGAATTTTGTGTGTTGGTATTATAATTAATTTAAAATGTTTTTAGAATTTTTATTTGAAAAAAATAATATTATTTTTGAAATTATCATGTCAACTTTGTGTTATGGACAATTTTTTGGAATATTTTGAAAAATAATTACTTTTATCTTGATAATGAAAGATTTCTATTTTTGTAAGCTATCATTTTTTTCTTAATAATGGGAAATCCTAGGTGTGGAATTTTTTAACCCTCCACAAAAGAAAAACCCATTTCCCATAAAGAGGCCACTCTAGGGAGAGCCCTATCTTGGAAATAGTCATTTCCTAGAAAGATGGTAGAGCTTTTCGGAGGGTGACAACCCGATCGACGGTGGTTTGACGCGTCAATCTGTCAGCATAGGTGGGTTGCAACCCATATCACCAACTCAGTAAGAAACTGTATGACATGAAAAGATGATTAGATCTTGGAGGAAGGATAAATTCACCTAAGATAAGAATCCCATGAATCAAACCCTACACCTCCCAATGAATAGCTGGGTTATGCTTCTAACATTGACCACTGCGGCACCTCTGAAGTAGCCAAACTACCATTTGTTTTCATGAACTAATTTAATTTAAAAGTAATATTTTTTTTAAAATTTAATATAAAAATAATATAATTCTTAATTTATTATATATAATCTAGTAAATTACATATTTATTATCATTATAATTGATTTTTCATTATGATATTTTTTCGGATAAAAAAAAATTATAAAAAAATTGTAGCGATTAAAAAATTTAGAATAAAATTAATTTCTTACACTTATAGAAATTAAATATTGAAAAAGGGACTACATATTTGGAAACATATGGTTTATATACTTTTTAATATATCTCTATTTTATTTTTAGTCATTATCAATGTAATTATAGTAAATATGTTTCACCTGTGAATGGGTATACTGGGTAAAACTGGGATAAAACTATGACATAAAGCCTAAAGATCTCCCAAAAACTTATCATCATTTTATTGGATAATTTTGTATCATCCAAATCCATCCATGTTTTAATAAAATTAAAATTTATTTCCAATTTCCTTGGTAAAGAACATAATATGATTTTATACAATGAATAAAAAATACCACCCTCTTTATTTTAATATATATAATCTTTCCTCATTTGTATAAAAATAGCTTATGTTTATTTTAAATATTAAATTTTTGTATTGGTAATTTATTTTTAATTTTTAATTATGAAATAATTATCAGATCTAATTACACAACAACAACACAATGCTAGTTTAAGTAATAAAAAAATCAAGTAAATGACATTTAAAAACAAAGAAAGTAATACAATATGGTTGAATTATCATGTTTAGTGATTTTTTTTATAAATATAAAAAAAATTAATGTGTAAATTTTTTATTTGGATTCAATTACTATATTAATTTTATTAAAAAAAAATTATATCTTGAAAATCATCAAACCGATTAATGTGGTGTTAGAACTAAGAGATATGTGTAAAACAATCACCTAAAAGATTCAAAATTTTAATTATTAATAGGATTTATACACAATAGTAATAAAATTTAGATATATTAATTTTATTTAACATTAAAAATGATATTAATTTATATTAATTTAATTTTTTAGGTAATTCCAATGGTACCCCTCTCATCTTTTACAAAATAAAACCTCTTATATTCCTTCCTCGCACCTCTTTATCACCCTTGTTTATCCTATTCTAGAAATGATATCTCCTTGACATCCCTAACAATATTCAAAAGGTCCGAGACTCAATAAAAAGACTATCCATGTAGTATTAATGTGAAACTGAAAGAGGTTATCTGAGGATAAGGTATAAGTCAAAATTGAATTATTTTAAGTTTATTTCTTCTTCAAATGTCTTCAATTATACATTAACAAGGATGAAATTAAAAAAAACTTAAATATATAAAAAAACTTATTATGATTATGGAAAATGACTTTTAATCCTCTTTTATATCATATGAGAAATGAAAACATCAATCAGGAATATGTGTAGATTACCACTTCAATGAAGAGATGTATATTGTTTTTCATCACCATACCATAATAATGGTTATTATAATGTATTAATTAATTTAAATGATATTTATAAAGTAATTATCCTTTTATAAAGATAATATGCCATTTACATTCTTATCCTTCCATCCATTGAAAATTGATAACATCATTTGTTCATATGTGTAAGCTACCACCTCCAAAAAGTAATGTGATTAGTTTTTCATGTCCCATTTTATTAATTGTAAAAAAATAAAATTTAATGTTTAATATTTATAATAAACTAATTATTAATGTTATTTATATGATATGAAAATGGTCCCTTTCACCACGATCATCCTACCTATATTTTTTTAGTATTATGAAATGAACATCCTAAAAACATATAATATAAACATAAATGGTTATGTAAATAAATAATGTTTGGTTATAAATGAAATAAAAGAGATAATTATAATGGAATTAACATAAGAAATATTTCTTAATTAATTTAAAAACTAATATATTTTTATTATTATGAAGTAAAATAACATAAGATGTTAGATTGTATTTAAGGTAATGTATTTTTCTTTAAAATCTTATTCAATTTTTTTATTGTTTTTATTCTATTTTTCCTCTGTATCCACGTTCTTTAAAATGATTAAAGAGTGATATTATTTAAACATAAATAACTATCTGGGATCATTTAAAAATATCTTTTAATTTATTTTCAATGATTTAAAAAGGAATCTTCTTCTCATTTTCTAAACGACGTTCATATACTGATATTGTGAAATGAATAATTATTTTAAAATAATAATTCCTTTCATAACAATAGTAAATGAAAGTACCTTAGAAAATGAGAAGAAGATTCCTTTTTCAAACCTTTAAAATAAAAAATGTAAAAAAATTCCATTAATAAATTCAAATATATATATAATTAAAATAAATAAAACAGATTTCAAAATATGATGTATAAGGGAAGAGTATCATGGAAAATAAAATCCATTGAAGTATTTTAAAATTACATTATTAGAAATCCATATAATTAAAAGTTTGAATAAATCATTATTTTGAAAAGAATAAATGATAGAAAATGTTTATTATAGATAAAAAATTTATTTTTCACTTTGTAAATGGGAATATTTGTGGGATGTAGAAACATTGATATGGAAAAATTTAATTTAAAATAAGTTGGAATTATTACTAAAAAACTCTCATTTACAAATAACATTAGATTCATCCTATAAGAATTATCTAATTTAAAACATTAATTACCTATAAAATTATTGGTAAATACTAAATAAATTCATCATAGGTCAGAAAATAACAGCCGTGAAATTTTTAAGACAAATAGTAGTGATTATGAACCAAGGAATGGATTTGAGAAATGAAAATCACTTACATGTAGCCAAATATTTAAGGAAAAGTTTATTTGATAAAGAGATCACAAGAAACAAATTAAAATCCTAAAAAATACGTTTTAAATAATAAATAAAATTATTTATGAGATATTATTAATAAAATATTTAATAATAGAGTTCAATAAAAAAGTGTTTACACTATTAAATGAAAATTGAGTATGCTCAAACCCTTACAAACATAGAATATTCACGTAAAAACACTTTGAGATAAATAAAATATAATAAAACCACTAATATCATGAAATAATATTGAATCATGATAAAAAAATAAAGTGGTAGTAGATACACCATTCTAATGAAATTACCATGAATAATAAGAAATATGTCTCCAAGGGTGAAAATTTGCGAGATGAAAATCTAACCATATATTACCTCTTATTATAACCTCCTGTATAATTAACATAACAATATTAATATCTTATATTCGAATATTACTATAAACATAATAAAATTTTTGTTATTATTTTATAATCATATATGGAAAATTTATTCACTGATTATATTTTATTTTCATCATCAGGTGCAAGACCATTCGGTTGTTTATTTCATATACAATTCATAAGGATTAGATTGAGTCATGCTAATAAGTTTCAAGTTCATAATTCCCATACTATTCAATCTATAATAATCATTTTCTATCAATGAATACATAAGAAAAAATTTCAATAAGAAAATGACATGAATATTGATTATGAAAAGAGAAATCCCGATGAACTATTTTTCAAAGTGTTTTATTGATCGAAAGGTGATATATTAATAAATATTTCAAATATTAAAAAAAATAAAATACTTAATCATAAAAATATATTAAATATATCATTATTAAATTATAATACCATTAAAATACATCCCAAAATGATTTATGAAAAAAAATTATAACATTGTTTATATCGGTGGTCAATTTGAACTAAATGGTAACATGAAAGAATGATTTAATGAGTAATGGGAGGTATTTATATAATGATAATTGTAAATATATATATTGTTAAATATTTCATAAAAATCTTACATCCCCATTAAATCCATCATAGGAACCATAAATAATGTGTGGGGATGAAAAATGAAATTCATCGTTTGTGGAGGTTGTACTCTATCATATGAAAGATTCATGATCTCATTTCCAAATGAAGTTGACGATCTCATTTCTATATGAATGGAAAGATTGAAGGTATATGAAAAATGATAACCTTATGTTTTATTTTTTACATATAAAACCTATTTATCCATCACATCTATCCTTGATAATATCCCAGACATATGGTGATGAGAAACAAACAACATCACCCCATCGAGGTAGTAGACTTCACATACAAATGGTAAATGTTAATTTGTTTTCTTAGTGGATATAATGGAGTAAATAATTTTTATTAAATACAAATAATGACATTTAAGTATAGTAATTATTCATATTATACTCTATTAATAATGTTTTACATGATTTATAAAGTTGTAGAGTAAAATAAATGAGTAAATCAATATAAAACTCATGTTGGGATATTAAGAATTATCTTCAAAAAAACATTGGTAATGATGGAATTAGTAAATATAAGATGAGAAAAATATTATATAAGTGTGATAGTGTTATGTTTTTGTAAAATTTGGTATATTTTAAATAATAAATTCAAAGGTCAAGTGATTCATGAGGTGGTGAAGTGTTACCATTTTATAATTGACGAGAAGGGTAGTTTTGGAATCAATAATTACATTTTTAGTTATATAATTTTATTAATAATGTTTTATTTGAAAAATATAAAAAATATGATTTTAAGGAGAGTTCGGTTAAGTACTCAACTCAACCAATAATGTTTTGGACAACCTATAACATTTTTAAGCCTTTTTATTGAATATTTTAGAATTTTCCCTTATTTACATTTACTGTGTTAATTATTTTGTTAACTTAGTATGTAATATTAATGGAAAAAATTGATATTGGAAATTTTACCTAATTTGTAATATTGATTTTATATTTTGAAATTATTTTACCAAATGTATTATTTAATGGTACAAGATTTTAATTCCAAAATAAATGCATATAACATGTAAAAATTGATTTTTAGAAACAGAGTACATTTATGTTTGAAAAATACTATAAAAAATGACCTTATCATAGATATTAATTTTAAAATAAAGAAAAAATAGAATTTCACCAACATAACACAGAATATGAATAAAATATCTAAAACATTATTTTTATTAAATTAACATTTTAATATTGTTTTAAAAAGTATATGAATAAGATATATAATTTTAAAAAATTTATTAAAATTTATTATTATTTCTCGATATTTTGTTACTTATATTTTTTTTAAATTATCTTTGAGAAACATACATAATGTAAAAAACAAAAAATATATATAATTTTTTGAAAAATTGTAATTTTCAACAAAAAAAACAATATTTTCAACAAAACAAAACTAGAAAAATATTACTAATTAAATTTAAATGAAAGTAATTCATAAATTATATTTTCCTTTTCAAATTTAAATACTATAATTTATAATTTATTTTTAAAATTAAAATATAGAATATAATGGAAACTACTCTTATTGAAAATAACATTTTTCAATAATAAAAAATATTAATTATTCATCTTTCAAAGATAATAAAATTTAATTATTTTTAGTATTAGTGTTTATAATAGATTTATGAAGAATTTTATGAAAATATGTTGTGGTTTTTTTTCGTTGGGTGTAGTATCTAACACATGTTATTATATATAACACCAGTTTTACGGGGTCTTGAATATTTCTTCACTAAAAATGAGGTCAAGAAATTACACTATTTAATAATTTTTTTTGAAGATAATTGACGATGATATGGATTGCCCCAAGTTTAGTTCCATATTAATGGTGATGAAATGAAAGGGTAAAAAAATCAATAAGAATAAGAGTGGTTATGGTGTGTCCACATCATATTTTAAATATAATAAAGAAACTTCCATGGAAGGGTAGTGTTCTCATTATAGAAAAAATGGACATTACATGAAAATTTTAAAAAAATACCAAAAGGGGTGAAACAAACTCCATATAGTTTCCATTTATTCTATTTATATTATATAATAAAATTCTAGATTTTGAAAGGTATGTTCAACTATATGTTAAATAATTAGTATGAATATGTATACTAATTTTGACGATATAAGATGATTGATGTTTAGGGAAAAAAGTATGCATTAATGTGATAGATCAAGGGGATGGAGAGTCATAGAGATTGATATAGTTGGTTACTATAAAAAATTGATCACATATAGTGAAAATGGGGTTGAATTGGAATAAAGGATTGGTTTCCAAAGTTTATCAACTACATGGTAAGAGAGTAGTTATTGTATACAACTATTATCATTAATAATCGAGGTTATGTTTTTAATACATGTGGTTTATTATTTTTTCCAATTATAATATAGGTTTAAAATAATATTCAAAAACATAATTTATCCTTGATAAAATACCTAATCAAAAATATTTTCAAAATAATGAGATAAGGAATTCCCAACCCTCAAAAGTGGCCTATTTTTAATAAAAAAATATATTTTTTATAATATTCCTCAAAAATATTGAATATAGTAAGAGATATATGTGTTAATAGATATTTTTGAAAATATTTTGAAATTAAGAAATAGGTTTAGTCTTCCTACATAAAGGCATTTAGGTGTCTTAGAAGATTATTCAGGTGAAAATATAGTTTTTATGGGGATAGTGAGAGAATGATTGGACATAGAGATGTTATTATAATAATAAATGATGGATAACACAAATCTAACATAAAGTTAAAATCACATTATATCATAAACGTATTTATGGTCTTTTGGTAAAGAAATATATTATTGTAAAGAGTTATTTTTATTTACCCAAATGATCATAATGTAAAACATAAGTGAAAATGATCTAAGAATTATATTGATGGTAAACTCAGAAAGTGTTCTACGAAAATAAATGAAGTTATTAATATCATAACATTTGATATTATAATTAAAAGAAGTATTAACACTATGTTCATAGTGTTAAAAACTATGAGAATTATTCATATGTGTGAGAATTGTTCAATGAAACATTTTTCATATATATTACTCACAAAAGGATTTTAGTGGTGTAATTTATTATAAGGATAAACAAATATATGGAACAAATTACAAAGACATATAATATGTTAAATATGTCCTTAAAAATTTAGAAATTGAATATATAAAATTTCACCTCACGGTATTAGATTATATAAGATATTATATAGGGTATTGTTACTATACAAAATGGAATTTAGGAATATAAAATGCGTCATTTCATACAGAAGTAATTCTCCTATTAATCATTAATTCTAGCTGGTAATATATTTCCATGAAGTGTAATGATAATTGGTCACTTAATTTATAACTTTGAGTCTTACCGACTAATTTTTATCATGGAGTATTATATGATGTGATGAAATGATAAAGTTATTTTCAGGATTATTTCATAGAGAGATATGAAATATGACCATTTGACAAACAACAACTTTTTGTGATGGTTGAATAACAATGTATACCGCATTGAGTGTACTTAACTATGTATTTAGAATATTCAGTGTCCCTAATTAATATTAAACACCCATACTAGCAGATGGATAGAAATGTGAATTAAAAACTTCATATTTTGATAAATTTATTATGAAATTCATAAGGTCAATATAATCAAGAGGAGGTTGTGTATGTTATAGATCATGTCATCTTTTGAAGAATAACTATGATTGAATTTTTCTTCTCATATTTGGAGTATGATATATCTAGACAAAACTGAGGTATATTGAGAAAATATATGTCCATTCCATGCTAAGATAAATGTGATGTTTTTATAAATTCTGTCAATGAACATTTGATGTGCTCATCAACATAGGTGAATTACACGTTATGTGTTTATCTATATATTTATTATATACTCATATAATTTATTATATTTGATTATGATATACAGGATTAACACTCTACATATCCCATGGTCTCTCAATGAATTGGACAAATGGATTTTATTAATACGCAGTCATAGAAATGATATTGTTGGTGTAAAAATGTATTCAGTTTCATGTGTTTTATTATGACCATGAAAAATTCATTTATAATATGAATATAATAAAATATTTTTTAAAGGAAACAATTTTATTATAATTATATGTTAGGGAATACATTCTTAATTTTAATTTGACAAAGTTCTACTTGGTCACTTTTTATGGATATCTGATTAAAAATATTTTTTATATAATTTTTTTAATATAAAACATTGAGAGTTTTTAAGGGGTCTTTTTTATGATTATTATGTTTAAAGATTGAGTATTACCATCATTAAGTGAATTGATAAATGGGTAGGTTTAAGTAAATATAACTTGATACATTATTTATATAGTACTTTTAATTACATAGATAGGTGATAGTACTCTGAAAAAAATCATTCTATTCAATGGTATTTAGTTTAGATAACATTCACATTATAGAAAAACATTAATTGATTACATGGTTAATTTATTTATGGATTATAAATCTAATTTCAAGTTTTATTGCCTAAAATTATGTTTAAAGATTATTTAGATGATTTTTATTGTTTATATGAAATAAAATAAATTCTAAGGTGATCATTTCTTTTCATGTTGATCTCTTATAATAAAAGTTACGCAAACAAAAAAAAATAGACGGTAATTGTTTTTTGGAGTATTGGTTATTTTTTCAATGGTTTAGATTTAGGAATATTTTATCACTACTTGGATATGGTAAAATGACCATAAGTGAAGGTGTTATAAAATAATGAATAGATATAGGACCAATAGATATACCATAACTGGTACATCAAATTCATTTTAATATCTTGGAATTATAGTGGAGTCCACTTATAAATAAATTTTGGGATTCAATTTTTCATTTACTATGTGATCAAGATAAGATGAGACTATTAGATAATTGACCACACAATCAAATAATTTATTGGCTAGGAATGGGAGGAAAGGGTGCTCACCTAATTATTATTCTATATTCACTTGAGGGAAATCATACCAAATATTAATATAATTATTTTTCCTTATATGGATTTATTTTACATGGACTTCATGACAATCTTCCTACTCAATTCCTAATTATTTTTGATAATATGGTAATATTTTTCATTGTGGTATTGCAACTATTTCTCATCAAGGATTACCTAATCGATAATAAGAGTGAGTGAACCTTATAAAATCCTTGTTCCATGCATGATATTTGTCACTCTAACTCTAATAATGTAATTTTTATATTTGTGATCCAATCTCACTTACTAGTGATGGATAATTTGATTAATTATTGTTTTTTGCTTTGGTATCCAATGATTCACCCTCTCCTTAACTCCCATGCATGTTCACTCTCATATATAAATATGTGTTTTTAATAATAAATTTTTTTATCAGTGAGTTATATAAGGCTATACGTATTTTTATTTATAAATTTATAAGGAACCTAGATTTTTAGACATTAACATTAAATCATTTTTTTGTGGAATAATTAATAGATTACACAAATAGATTCAAAAAGACCGTATTAGTTTAGTGCCTTTGGAAACATAGAAACACAAACAGTAGTTCATAAGTGAGATACATTATTCCCAACTAGTTTCTTCTTGACTAGAAACCATCTTAGACACATCATACATAATACATAGCTACATAAACTATGTAAAGGAAACCTAAAAGGGGGTGATATCCAATGCTCAGAAAGGGTAAAAAAGGGAGATGCATAAGAATAATCACAAACATAATGATATCAGAACATGAAAATAACATTATATGACCGTACCATGTATATCTGAGATCTCATACATGAGTCATGGAATAAATAATGGCATTTCATAAGACATGAATCATAAAGAAATCAACAGTATAATATATAAAACTATATCATAGGTATAATTAATGGGATTTATGGAAAACACATAAAAATGTAATATTATTCCTTATAATTAAATTTGATATGCCAAAACCAATGTCACTTCATGAGGATGAAACCAACAGGGGGGACACACCACCATCCAAAGTCACATTCTATTCCTTTTTAAGGGTTCATGTTTCCTCAACATTATATAGGGGACCAGGTCTCACTATCCTAAAATAGTGGATTGGGTTTAGCTATATTACCATAGTGGATCAAGCTCATTGATTTTTGTCCTATAATTTTCTCCCTAGATATACATCATCACCCAATTCATTGGAGGGAGATATAAGTCCCACTCGTTAAATAATAAAAACCATGCATTTGTGTTCCAAAATAACATAAATCATTATTCTTAAAAATAATCTGAACAAATAAATACTAAATATATTATGCTTGAATCACAACCCAATTAACTAACAAGTAATATCAACATAAATCATCTTAGTTGGAAAAATATTGAATGATCTTGTTAAAACACTTCTTGAAAAAAATATACTTTTGTCATTAAAAAATTCATTTTAAATAAAAAATACTTTATGAAACATTTGTTTTATTGAAAATAACTTTGCATAATTATAAGGTAATCTTTAAAAACCATTTAGAACATCATTTAATTATTTTTTCCTTTAAAATGCATAAAGGGTCATTTAAAACGCTTATAAATCGTTTTAGGAATCATTATATTGAAGAAACACTAATTTTTTAAAGAAGAAAGAATAAAATTAGATGATAGATATAATATCTTAAAAATAAATTTATTTATGATAAAACACCTCAATGGTATTTATATACACCTCATAAAATAATATAGGTGCATAATATAACATGTTTATGAAAGAAAAAAAATTGAGACCAAATTACCTTACAGATTTGGTAATTTTTGAACTATAAACCCTATGAATGAAAGACATAAAAAGAAATTGTAAATAAAAATAACTTTTAAGAATAATAAACATAAAATAAATTCATGTTATGTATATAAACCACACAAAATATACTATTTGTGAACAAGTTATGTGTCCCATTAAAATAAAAGAGAGGAAAAAATCCCATACTGATATGGTAACTATTGAGTCGTCAACCCCATGAAAATTATATCATAAAATTGATATGTAAATACACATAAATTTTTAAAATCATACCCATAAAAGTTATTCATGGATAGTTTATACATGACACAAAATAAATAACCAGTGAATAAAGTATGTGTCCTATATAAATTAAAGTAAGACAAAAATCTCTTACCATATGTCTTAACACTCATTGTACTCGTACAAAATTTCTGAATGGTAAATATTATTGTATTTACATATATTATAGAATAATATGACTATAAATAATACCATATATAATTTTATTGTGAATTTATATTGTCTTTTATTAAAAATTTTGTATTAATATTAGGCATCAGGTAATATTTTCTTTGTTTTTCATATGGGTTTTGATTTGTTATATTTTTTGGTATTATTAATTATATCATTATTTAATTATATACAGAATAATAATTATGAAAAATATGTTATATATAATAAGTATATATGTACTTATAATAATCTATAAAGTCAATAATTAGAAAATGAAATACACCATTTATGGAGAAAGTCGACCGCACGTACACGTGAAGATTGTTTCTATTTTCATGTCGTATTGAAAAAAATTAGGTAAATGAAATAAATATAATATAATTATAGTATAATTTTCTATTTAATATATATCATATGATTTCACTAAACCAATTCTTAATATATTCCATTTAATGTGTAAATGAATGACATCGCTTCGAGGATGTGGAAGTCCACATGCTCACAAACAGTGTTATCGTATTTATAAAAATGTAAATCATGAATGTATGTGTTTAATAATAATTCCATAAGCATAAATACCCCCATTAATTTCAAATATAATATATATATATATATAATTATTTCTAACCTTTAATGGTGGAAATGAAATAAATTATTTCATCAATTCATGAGCCAGTAGTCTACTGCACACGCGAACGATGATTTCATATCCAATTAGATGGAAGTGTGTGTGAGTGTAGGTCAAAACCTTAAGATAAAAACATGTTAGTATATTTATTATAATTATGATATTATATAAACTTTTAATTGAAATAATTTAATTGGTTAAAAAAAATAACACAAAAATATCCATTGGCAAGTAACCTCTTCTTTGGGTATCTCTTTATGATTTTCACAAAATGAATTCATTGGATTGATTTATGAAAACTTATGTATTATATGATGAAGTTAGGAAATTTATTAAAATATTTGTACATATTTTTTCTGAATAGAAAAGGATATAAAGTGTAAATATAATAGAATAAGAGGCTCCCTTTTATAAGAGAGTGAAGGGGCACTTTGGGAATTTTTAAAAAGATTAATTTATAATAAATTAAATATCAATAAAAAATCTTCCAAAAGACCATTAATTATAATATAATATATTATAAGGTTGTAATATAATTAAAAAAACATATTCTAGGAAACTTTTGGTCTTATTTTGAACCTTATCTTTTTTTTAACCCTTCGTTAAAATATTTTAATTTTTTAAAAATATTTTTAATATTAATTGTTTTTTAATTTTTACATATATTATGTCAATTGAACCATAAATGGAAAATTTATGATATTTTATACAATATATAATAATATTTCTCAATTTTTTATTTTTTTTAATGATTTTTAACTAATTTAATAAAATACACTATTCATTAAATATTATAAGTGTGAATTTTGACATTATTCATTACATTGACATTAAAAAATAAATACAATAATATACCTTTGAGAAAATTACTTTAATACACCCCTAACAAGTCATATTCACCAATAAAAGTTTTCTACCACCTTAATTAATTCAAATAATATTTCTTTTAATATTTTTAATATCATTTAATTAATTGTTTCATTAATTGTATAATTACAGTATCATCGTTGTGTAATTATTTATTTAAATTAATTATTCATTGATATTTAAAAATAATTAACCATGGCATATATAAAAATTATATATTTCATAATAATATATATAGTTACCAATTTCTTCAATTTAATCCCATATTAAAAATATTATACTTATTAAATGTAAGAGTGTGACATTTGTCACTCTATTTGATTTTAATAATATCCATGATATTTTCTTGTAAAAATTCCCATTAAATTATTCAATATAGAAGTATAGGTGAAAATAGTATATTTAAATTCTTCCAATAGCATTTTATAAAGTGTTTGGGTAGTTTTATAATATTTATAATAGTACCTTTAATGTTAATTGCATGTTTTTCCCGTTACCGTTGTAATAAAAATTACTAAAGTTACTAATCATTTTATCCAAAAATAATGGGTACCTATTAGATAAATTATGATGTTATTTTTAAGATTAGATAATATATATTTATAAATTAAAAATACAAAAAATATATTATTTAATTTACAATAAATCTCTTCGACAGGACGAGAAAACAAGTTTTTAAATTGAAAAATGCTCAAAATATTGGAATGTTATTATATCTTAATTCAATTTGAAATTGATCCCAATGACCTAAATTGGATTATATGATAAAAATTACTTCTTATTAATCTTTAAAAATAATTAAAAATATAATTTAACAACATAAAGTATTCTGATGAAAAATATTTTCTTAATTTAAATTCAGTATTTGTTTTACTATTTTTTAAAACATGAAACTTTTCATAAAAATACCAAAAGTTAAACCAAAGTAAATTTTGAAATTATAATTTAAAATAAGAAGATTATTTTATAAAATATAATTTATAAAATTTTAAGAAAAATATTTTTAACAAGTGGTCTATCAAAAAGAAACAAAACTATGC
This sequence comes from Viscum album, assembly GCA_963277665.1. Lineage (NCBI taxonomy): Eukaryota > Viridiplantae > Streptophyta > Magnoliopsida > Santalales > Viscaceae > Viscum > Viscum album. Next base: position 1,540,182,265 of record OY728153.1, on the reverse strand, counting down.
TTTTAGAAAAATACTTCTTTTATGCGTAAAATGGGATTTATTCTTATATCATGCCTTGAAAACCCATTATATTAATTTCAATAAATATTTTTATTTTATTATAAATATATTTCTTTAATATAATAAAATATATTATTTTTTTATTCATTGAATAAAACACACATTTCCACATTAAGATAGATTTTCAAAAAAGAATATCTTTTTATAGTAAAATGGATTTTACATTTAGTTATAATTAATTTCTTAAAGAATCCTATATATATTTGTAAACCATATTTCATAAATAATTTAATCCTTATCATACTCTCCATTATAATAACTTGGTTATAATTTTATTGATTAAATAATTACAATAATAAAAGTGTATTTCAAAGAAACTCATTGTTTTGGGTAACAAAATAAAATTCAGTGATGTGTGTAACACAATCTTAAAAAGGTGTAGCATGTAATGAAATATATTAAATAAATAATATTTTTTTGATAAATGTTTTCAAAAAATATTGTGGTGTTATATAATGAGTTCCCATGTTTCATAAAATTGGATTTCCTCTATAGCAGGATAAGATGCTTTTGAATATTCATTCCCTTAAATTTTATGTTTTTGAAATCATCAAGAATTGTGTAAATATTTTCAATATAGGCCATGCGTTCACTATGATTGATAATAAGAATATTTATTCTCACAAGGGAGTTCACAATGTGTTTCATTAGTCATTCTTATGAAAATATGTAACTTGAGTTATGAGATTAAAATCAATGATTTAAATTTGGTGGATAAATTACATTAACCATAATAGAAATGAAAATGTAATGGTGTATTAGTTACAAATATATTATGCTCAACTATGGGATATTAAAATGTGAGAATATGAGTTGGTGGATGAATTATTAATTTGGGTGAACCAAACTGATAGCTAGATTCAAACATATTGTGAAATTCATGAGGATTCCACAGTTCTGAGGAAGTTAATTGGTATTATCTCAAATATATTAAATAAAAATATTTCATCCCTTAATGATCAATAATTGGATAAGCATTCCATCTGTAACATCAATAATATATTTATTTTTTATGAAATTATGGTAGGTCCAACCTCTAGTAGAAGAAGAAAATATTTTATGTCGGTGGATTCAAAGCTTCAAAAGTTTAAATGTATATTAATCCAAATACTATACTTTTATATGAAAATAATACCAAAGAAACTACTATAAATTTTTATGAACACATATATTTTTAAATTTGTATTCTATGGTTAAGTGTAATATAAGAGTAACCATCAATTTCACTGTTTCAATTTTCTTAAATAATTTATTTTTTAAACTAATTACCCATTAATGGAGAAAGAATATAAAGATCATGATCATGATCATTATCAAAGACAATAATTAAGTATTAAGATGAACGGGGATCTAAAAATAAGAAATTTATTTTATGGAAAATAAAATTAAAAAATATAAAGGATGAAGTAAATTTTCTCAAAACATGATTCCCCGCCTTGTAATGAGAAAATAAAAAGAGAGAAAGAAGAATCCTTAAGGGAAGGAAAATCGATTTTATAGATAAATCAATACATAACATAGATCCTTTTATTAAATAAGAATAAGGTAATATTGAATATGTATTATGTGTTCATAAAACACTAAAGGAGTTTCAAACATAATTATATATCATGATGTCTTTGATGAAAAACAAGAATCCTGGAAGACAATAGAATTGTTAGAATTATCCATTTATGAAGTATCATGATAAATTGAAATACTAATAAAATTTTAAGATATAAGGATAGTTAACATGTAAGATGGTAGATCTCATTGTAATCCCCAATTCAATGAAAAAATTCCATAAAAATACTGTAAAATTATGATTGATAAAAATGAAGATGTAAATTGTATTTAGGAAAAGTTAATGGACAAAAAGTTCAAAATTACCATGTTGTAAAGATTAATATTTCTATTAAGTAATTTGGTGGGTATATTAAAATAGTGATGATATTTTATAATTCATCCATGAAATTAGATAGTAAAAAATGGTTCCTAGAAGTATTGTTTTAGATCCTAAATAATTCATTCTAAATGATGACATTTTTAAGATAAATGGAATAACATGATTTATTCACCCAAGGAGGTGAATAAAATATTTTCTACATCAAACAGTTGTGAGAAATCCTCTATGATCTATGTTGTATAGAAGAATATTAATACTAAGGCTAATATAGAGGGAAAATACCATGATTAAGAAATATCTATTAAGCATGAGAACTAAAAAAATGAATAGATTTCAAATTGGGAGGAAATTAATTGACTAAACATTGAAGTATCGATTTATGACTTCAGTATATTTTTCTTCAATTGTAGATATTTATATTGTGAATCATATGGATATAATTTCTATGTATGCTATTATAATCTCTCATTTCTTAAATAAAATAGATTTTTTTGAGGGGTAATCAGATTGAAGATATAAGATCCTAGTAGAGAGAATATCTAAATTAAAAGGAAAAATTAAATAACACAAATGATTATCTTGAGGAAAATTCTGTAAGGTGTTATCATCCATGAAACATTTCCACCATATGATTGAAAATGATATCGAAGAAAAAAAATATGAAAGGGGAGTCTAAATCTATCATTATTAGGTTTATTCAATTGAAAGTGATAGTTGTAAAAGATTCTTACAAAAAAGAAAATATATATAAGTCTCGAATACATGATAATGGATTTTCATCACAACTGACCAGAATCAAGAAAATCTTTTTATAAGTCTTAATGAATGATAGACGAGTTGTTAATTTTAGTTTTAATGAATCAGTATAAGTAAAATGAGTTAGATTTCATATGTTAGGTAATTAGAAATATAGTGGTGTTCCCCACACTGATGGTCAAATGAATAATCTTTTGGGTATCTCTTAGATTTGAGATAATGTAAATGAATTTTTCTTCTGAAGAATGGATGTGTTATTAGGATATTTAATGATAATAAATTTATTATAAAGTAACAATGAAACAAAATAAGGATATTCCCTATTTAATTATCATAGTTCATGTTAGTTGAGAATGAAGGAGAAAAATCAACTTTAGTAGAATCCACTAGGCCATTTTTTGTAAAAATAACATAGGTAATAATAAAAAATTTGAAATATTGAGGCATATACTGAGGCTAAATTACAAAAACTCAGTATTTTTGAATATTTTACTAAAGGAATAATAGGTAAATAGAGCCAAATGATTCTACAGAAAAAAAATAAGTAATCCCATAGAGTTTTTACACTTATTTATAAGTGGTTCAATGAACAAGAATTCATCTAATATATTTAATTATTTTAATAATTTTTATATAATTTTACTTGAATGATTTATTTTTATTTTATAATAAGTAAATCTTATACTCATGTGTTGATTAATCACTTTTTGAGTTGGGAAGAAAATAAAATGAGATGTGTTATCAATGTTTTTTATAATTGATAATAGATCTAGATATAAGGGTGAAGTGTTTAAGGTATATATTTAAAATCTCATGATAAATCATTTATACTGAACTTTATATAACCAAAAATAAACAAGAGTTATCTATATAAATAATTGAATTTTGGGGAATTTTTGAATTACCATGTTATCTAGGAATGAAGCGTCAATGTTTTTTAGAGACATGATATAATAGTGAATGTGTACCTTTGGAATTGGTTCTTACTATAACCAAGATTAATTAATACTCATAAAGAGGTATAGTTTACGAAAAATACAAGGATAAGAAGTATACATATATTCAATTTCCAACGATACATCATGATCAACTCTAGAAACCTTGGAAATGTGGATTAGAGAGCATATAAAGAATATTTATTCGATATACATCTAGTGGAATGATTTTTTTGATGTGAGTTTATTTAAATATGAAAATAATTCATAAAACTCAATTCGCATTAATATGTATTTTGAGTAATCTCTTAGAGAATATATATCATAAAAAGAGTGTAATTGTGTAATATAGGAAAATATTAAAAACTAAAATGATTGTTTCAAACACCCATTGACGAGGAAGGCTTAATGTAGAGAGAATATATATTTAAAAGGAACATAAATAATATTAATCCTTAAAAATCATTAAAGATAGTATAATGGGCGTTCAAAACCATATAAATCTTAGAATTTCATATCATACCACAATTCTTTTGAAAGCTAAACTAAAATGTATTGATGAATCATTACAACATTAGGATTAGATATAGAAGATGTAAAAAATAAAAAATAATGTTGAGAAGAATGATAGTTTTGAATTCTTGTCAATTCCCAAAGAAAAGAATATAATAAGTAAAAAAGTTTATATTTAGAAATATTATTAACGAAAAGGGTGAAGAGGTATGGGATAATTATTTTTTTCGTATTCAATGATTAATATAAAATTTTGGTTTTATATTTTGATGAAATGTATCCTATTGTTAAAATTATTGAAATGTTTCTAATTTATCTTATGATATATGATGAAAAAAATTATAAATTTCTTAAAAATGATTTTTTATTGGCATTCCTCAAATGGTGAACTATAAGATGATTCCTATACTAATCAACTGGAAGGTTTTATACTATCTAACGATGGTTATCAATCTTAAAAGATATATATGGAATTTTACTGGCTTAAAAAATCTCCACGATCTTGGAATTAAAATATAAATAATAGGTTAAGGAGAATAATGTTCGACAAAAGCTAGGTCAATTAAAATATCTATAAGATGGGTGATATAGAAATATCACTTATTGTTTAAATTGATAATATAAAAAAACATATGAGGATTTAATTTTAAAAAATAGGAATCACATTGATATTTTTATAAGAGGTGATATGAAATTATTATTATTATTATTATTTTTTTAACACAGAAGGATTTATCTATACCGTATAAGATAAAAATGATAATAAGTTACCGAAGAATCTTTCCATTGTAGAATGAAGAATTGTATATATAATAATGAGTGAGTATTAAAACATATTTTTATACTTTTCATTTACCACATTACCTTATAATATCTAGAATAGGTTTAAGATTGATTTTAAATATGTGCATGATTAAAAAGTACTATTAAGGAATCACATCTTTTAACAATGCAATGGATCTTTTGTTACAAAAAAGGAATATTCATTAGATTTTGAGTTATAAAAATGTGAATCTTTTATCTTTATGAAAATAATGATAAGTATTAGGTAGGAGATATTGGATTTCAGTAACTTACTTTTATACATACCTTCTTTATTTGATGATGACTTGTTTCATGGAGCTCAAAGAATAAACATTTAATATGTCCTAAATCAACAGAATGTTAGTATCTTACATAATCACAATCCATAACCCAAACTATTTTAAGGAAGACACATCTTGATGGTATGAAGATAAATTTCATACAGCAATTGATTATTTTGTGTGATAATCAAAGTGAAATCAATATATCAATGAATCAAACACAAAATTTATTTCAAAACCTATTGAAATCATGTAACACTTCATCAAGGAGAAGCTGGAGAATGGTGATATTTACTTGGATCATTTTTCTTTGAAGGAAACAATTAAAGATATATAAATGAATACACCTATGAAGGATTCCCTATTATCACTTGGGGCTGTTGTTTAGAGTGCATTCTCTCCCAATGTTTTTTAAATTTTAGGATTTTTTTCTTTTTTCACTCCTTTTAATTTATTGACATACTGGTTGAATAAAAAATTACATCTGCTTGAAAATGTGGAGTGACAGTTGTTTATTTTTTTAGGTGATCATAATGGGATAAAGGAGAGAATTTTTCCTTTATAGAATAAACATAATGTGTTTGTAAATAAAGATATAAATTCATTTCTAAAATTACCCATAATTTCATTGTGGACAGCTGAGAGAGGGTTGGTGGATAAAGAGTCTACTATCTTCTACAAATTACCAATTTTTCATGGAATATTTAATCTCCAATGTAAATTTACGCTCAGTTTTTAGTTAATAAAAATAGAACTACTTTAAATTTAACGTGACAATTATCAACTGTGTGTAGTACCGATAATTCATTTAAAAGGGAATTTATTAATTTAACAAAATTTGACTCAAATGTATGCTCCTCACCATGATTATTTATTCACAGAAATAAAAAATTCAGCACTATAAATAAAATTTTAATATAATGGGTGGAATTTATCAAACCTAGTAACAGTCCTAATATGTATACAAATTCTTTCTTCGTAGATATTTTCTCTCATAATCCACCAACTATACTTATCTCAACCGATTCACATAGTTTCCATGGATTCCCACTACGATCTTATAGTATTACATGAATATCTAATGTTATATGTTGTTCCACCATGTATATACATGTGTTTCGTTCATTGCCTTCTCTAAAATAAAACACATGTAGAAAAAATGATTTTTAGGTATCCATTATATCATATTCCTTCCCCTCAATGTACTGTCTTTAAATTAAAAAACATGTTCATGAGTAATACCTAAATTGTGGTCACTGCATTTATCTCAACTTTATAGATATTTAATATGAATTCTATGATTTCATTCTCAATCAATGAACTTCTATGATCTTAATAAAAGGTAGCTTATCATTTATAGAAACACCAATAAACCTAATATGTAAAGTATTTTCCAATTCGGTAACTCTTGTAGATTTTTTCTCACGCCTTTTTCTTATTATTGTTGACTCACTAATCTGATAACTGAATTATTTTTTTCAGAGTATTTTTTTTATTATAGACTCAATACCTTGTGATCATCCGCTTCAGCTCTGTATCAAATAATAGTTGTTCATATTCATTGAGAGTATTATATGAGAGTTTAGAGTATAAACCATCTCTCATATCAATTATAATGATATCAATATCCATCATTTTCTGTTTATACAATGGTCAAAAATTTTATTTGGAATATTAAAGAATATATAAAGTAACTTCATATTTGGTGGCCCATAATCTCAATTATCTTAATATCCTGTACGATGGATTGTCCCATGATTTTTCCTATCCAAGTCGCCACCCACATTTTCTCTAGGGGTATTAATCTATTTACATTAATTTGTATATTCTTGTTAATATATTCTAATATATCATATCCATATCTTCAACCATGATTCTCAAGATCTCCTCATCCACTATTTCCCTAGGAATTCTAAGAGTTCCCATGCCTTTGATTATCCATCTCATATGTCTAATACAATCAAATATTCTATATTTATCTTCCACAAATGTCTTGATATTTTATATTTTTCTCAAAGATGATTCACTAAATCCATGTGTCATTTTAAATAGTATTATAATAAATAATTTGCAAGTAATGGAACTTTGTGATCATTTTATGGAATGCCAGTTTTTCCTGTACAACACACCACTTCAAGACCTTTCTTGCAATGACCCATAAATTGATATATATGAAATTTATCATTTAGATATTTATTTTTATTAATATAGTATAGCATAAAACAAATTTAATAAGATATTAATTCAATTTTAATCTAATAAATCCAAATTCCAAACCTAAAATGAATTTTTAAAATCAAAAAATATAAAGTGTTCCAATTTTTCATTTTTCACATCCATTTTAATAAAGTAAAATAATTAAGTTTTTAAATTATTTGAAATTCATAAAAGACATATATTTTTATATAATTTAACTCACAATATGTTGATTTTTTAATATTAAGTGTATTTTCAATATTTGAATTAAATAAATTAGTTAGATGACTATTTATAATTTTTTTAGATTATAAGTTATTTTATATGGATTTTTTTAATGATGATTTAAATTATGTGATTTTTTTAATATAAAATTAATTTAAATTTTTTATTTTATTTTCATTTTTAAAATTTAAACAATTATGAAAGTTATTTATTGTGGTCGTTATTGTTTATTTGAAATTTAAAACATTTATTATTTTATTATTTTATTATATATTAAATGTGTAAGTTGTAAATTATTTCATGGAAATTGTTAAATACTATGAAATATTTAATAGTTTAAAGAAAACAGTTATTTATGTGGTTAGTGTGAAAATAGTTTATTATATATTAATTTGTATCTTCAAGTCATTTATGGATTTTTTGATTGAAATATTTAAATAAATTATTTTACTTTCAATTATTTTTTATTTCATATATATTTTGGATATATTTAAGAAGTGAAAAATGATGAACAAGATATTTAAAATCTATATCTAATGTTTTATAATTTAAAAAATTAACCTATTTTTAACTATATATTATAAAAATAAAAATAATTAAATTTTATTAATATCAATAAATTGAAATTAATTATTTGTTTTTATTTTTGAATTGTTTTTATTGTCAAATTTATTTGATTGGATGTTTGATATTTTATTTAAATATTGGGATGGTTTATTAATTATGGAATTGATTTCATTATTTTATTATATGATCAAGAGTGCAAGTTTCACCTATATAAAAGGATATTTTGTGTATAACTATATTGATTTGAATGTAATTAGTGATTTGAAATATAGATAAATATTTTTTAACAAAAAGAGAAATTATTTTAATTTAAAAAATATTCATTATAGTTTATGTTTTTTTAAAGTATTTGTGAAAGTAAAACCATGGGTTTAAAAAACATGAATATAAATTATCAAATTTCTATGATTCCTAAATCTAATAACAAATAATTGTTTGTAAAAAAATGAACATAATAAAAAACTACAATGAAAACCTTTGAAAAATCAATCAAAATTTTTTATTTATTCAACATTTTTAATATATTTTTTTGGATTAAATAAATAAATAAAATGATTAAAAAAGTAAAATTTTATAAAGGAATAAATGTTTTAAATATATATTTTTAACCAATATTTTAAGTATATATTTTTTACAAAAATAATGTTTTAAATAATATGTGTCTTTATCTGAAAAATATAATGTTACATATATATATATATACATATATATGGTAATATATATATATAAATATATATATTTGTGTGTTTGTGTTTCCAAAGATAACATTTCAAATATATATGTTTTAGAAAACATATTTTATATAAATAAATATATTTTAAAAATAAAGTATTCATCTAATTTCTGATAGTTAATATAAATATGTGTTTTACAATGTTTATTTAATGTAATTAAATATATAGAAATTAATTATCCCACTTATGGATATATGTTATAGAATTTTATGAGACCAATATAAGGTGTTGAAATTATAGTATAAATACCGTCCCATTCCCCCATTTATCTCCACTCAAAACCCTTTTAACATTATTTTTCTACAGCCCTCTCTAAAGAAGCGCACCCATGAAGTTTTTAAGGTCATAAAGAGTCTTCCTCATGATTTAAGAAGATACAAATAAATGCAAGGGATCTTCTTTGTATCATTTTTATAGAAGTACTTCCATTGAAGTTAGTCTTCTATTTTTAATGTTATTAAGTTCTCATGAACTTATGATACTTACATTATTTTTATTTTATTATTTTATTGATGAAATAATTATATTTTCTTTTATTGAGAATACTCGAGAAATGTTTTTTATAATTTTCATTCTTCCCAAATCATCTTTCTATTTTCCAGACCTCCATTTTTATTATATGAATACCGAACATTATTTTTACTCAAGGTTTTTCATATATATATATATATATATATATATATATTTGTGTTTGTGTGTGTAATTATAAATTATAGATTGGTTATCACCATGTATTAAACCAAATTTCTCTTATTTTATGTTAAAATTGATAAAATATAAATTCATTTAATTCTTATATACTCAATGATTTTATATGATTCACATTGTTTATTTTCCATGGGATGCTGAAGGAATGATTTCTTATGATATTTTTATATATAGAAATTATAAATTATGACATGTTAAGTGTTTCAACCCAGGAATTTGTGAAATTCATTTTTTTAAATTGAAATTAATGTTTTTAATATTTTTTTGTTACATGTAACACAGATTATAGCTTGTGTTACACGCAACATCGAGTAAAAAACATGACATACTATTGAAATATAGTTATATAAATTTATATTTATCTCATATAAAGTTGGTATGGTTGGTTTGGATATAATTATCTAAATTATGAAAATATATTCCATACACATGTAAATATAATTAATTCTTCAGAAAATAATTTATTATAAATGAAAATGAAAACCATTTTAAAATAATAGAATTTTTTTTGAGAAACTATATCTATGTACACAAAATCTTTTTACCTCAAAAAATTGAATAGAAAAATTATCTTAATTTATTTTAATGAAGTTTATATAATTAATATTAAATATAATTCTCAAAAGTCATCTTATGTGTTTTTTTATAAAATAGATATGAATAAATCCAATTTTACTACTAAAAAATGTTTTTTTATAAAAACTAGATTTGTCATATATTTGTACACTTCTTTTTAAACCAATTTTGAAACGTTTAGAAAAATTATTTTAAAAAATAAAATACAAAATTGATATCATTATATCAAAATTATATTATGTTGAAATTTTTAGAATTTTATGAATAGATTACTTTTTTGATAAATAGTTAATAATACTGAATTTTAATTGGAAAATTCCCTTTCATATAAATAATTTTTAATGTAAAATTATATTTAAAATTGGTTTTAAAGTAAAATTAGTTCAATTATACATCTATTAATCCAATTTAGTTCAATATAATCCGATTCATTTTGAAAATGGATATAAAAACATTATAATCTTTTAAACATTTTCTCTTTGAAAACTTCGTTTCTCATCTCATCTAAGGTATTAATTTTAAATTATATTTCTCCAATTCAGTGAATTTAATTTCGAAAATAAATTCTATAGTTGTAATAATAATAATTAATATTATATAATAATGTTAACTTAATTTTTGAGAAAACTAAATAGCTAAACTAGGAAAAAATCTATTTATTGTGGTTAAGGTAGAAATGGGTTTACCAAGGGATTGATAAACTAAAACGATAAGGGTAAAATTTACCTATATAATTGTATATTATATATTGGAAGGAAATATTTAAAAACTATAATATTTAATCCTTAAAAATACTCCATTTTTGAGCCTTGTGCAAGGATAAAAACATGGTCACACCTTTGTTTTAAAAACATATTATATGTGTGCCACTCACCTCAATTATAGAAGACAAAACCTTTTATCTCCACTATATCACATTGAAACATTTTTGTTTAGAAAATCCCCACCCAAATAATTTTCCATATTCTCTAGTATAATCCTAGAATCATAATTTTTGTAATAAATTAAACCTAGTAATGATTTTGTTTCAAACCTATGGAGGTTACTCAGAGAAGAGGTAACAATATTCAATGAGTGTTTTTATTTTACATATTTCTCCACATCATTGAATTATTATTTAACCATGTTTATATAATATCCAGAGTATCATCCATATACATAGATGTTTTTATGTATTTTTCATGACCTAAAATCATACCTAATTATATAAAATGGGTTTCGAAATAATCATTCGTGCGTACGTAGGACAACAACCTCACGAACTTGCCTCTTTAATTTTTCCCTTACCACCCTTCACGATTGAGTATGATGATGGGTATAATGTATATATATATATGAAATTTATAAAATAATTATAACTATTTATTCACTATATTATATATTCATTTTTTATCCATTTTGTAGGGGATACGATAACATTGCTCATGTGTAAGTTGGACAACCACTATGTGAAGTGATGTAATTCATTTTCATGAACACTTTACATGGAAGATAATAAAGATAATTTTTTTGAACATATGTTATATACATGAAATAAATATATTATTCATGAAATATTTATCATTCTAAAAATAAAATATATCATTTTATTTCTTACCTTTTCACTCACCAAGAGATGGTCACATTATTCTTTTACGTGTGGACTACCGCATTTACGAAGTTATGTGAACCTCGCTTTTCATCACCCCAACACATGGATGATATGAATAAGTATATATAAATAAATAATATTTTATTTATAATATTATTTTAATTATTTAATGATAAAATATATTTTATGAAATATATAATTATAGTTCTATAGTATATGTATAACAAACCTATATTTATTATACAGGAAGTTCCAAAGTATATAAAGGAAGTAAAGATTAAGTTAAGAGATTTTTGTTTCAATTTTAACATTTACTAGACACATTGAATATTCATCACCTATGTGTTTTATGTGGTGTATATAAGGTCTATGAAAATATTTTCTGATGCTAATCATCAAAATTATTTGGATTTACTTATCCTCTATAAGATCTCTCTTTCATGGGATTTACAATCAAAAATTTACCAAATAAGAGTGGAATTTTTCCTCAATTTTCTTTATTCGATACATATGTTATTTTGTGAAATTATATTCCTTTATGATGTGTATATAAAACTTCTTTCATGTGTAATATCATGAATTTATTTAACCTCATGAAATTTTATGTTTCATTTTATGAGATTCCTTCATGTTTCTTATATTTCAATGTTTCTAAAGTGGAAAACAATTTATGTTACAATCTCATCATTTATCTATATTATATTTGATTATATTTTGGATGAGAAAATTGTATGATCAATATATCAAGAAAATCATTAATTTTACCATCTTTGGTTATTATTTATGTTAATTTCACCATATTTATACTCTTTGTTTTCAAAATAAATGAAAAAACGTTTTTAAAAAAATATGACATTATTTTTCTCTTTAGGTGGAAATATATTTTCTTCCAAAATCACGTTTTCTAAAATACTTTCAATAATATTTTAATATTTTCATATGATATTAAAAATAATTTTTTATCCATATATTAATTTTTATAAAATTATTTTGGAAGGAATATCCATGTCGTTTTCTAGACATTACCTTATTCACATTTACCAAAAATGTTATGATATTATTCATTTCAATGTGAACAACATGAACAAAATTTTCCACTATCATGAGCATTATTTTCTTTTAATATTACATCATATGTTTTCAAAGATATTTTCTATGAAATTTATTTTTAAATATAATCTGAATTTTTATTTTTATAAAATTTTCATCATTGAAATTTTATTTTCCTTAATATATGGTCCGTGTGATCTTTCAAAAAAATATCTATGTTGACATAGTTGGATTTTACGAATGATTTACTAGGTAAATGATACATGTACCCCATTATTATTTTTTCCATAAATGGTGTATATTTATAATGGAAAAATACTTATGAACCCTTCTTGTATCCCATGGGTTATAACATGACAAACTATTTATGAAACTCATTTCTCTTAAACGTGTTATACCATGATAAAATGCTTATGAAACCAGATTATTTTCATGGGTAATTCTATAATGATATGAAGAAATTATTAAGGAACCTATCTCATTTAAACTTGTTAAGGTTTGATGAAATGTTTATAGAAATCATTGCATTTCATTGGTTATGATAGGATGAATGTTTTATGATCTTTTGGTACAAATACGTATGATTTTCATTATGTGAAAACTGGGAATTATATCTCCCTCTAATTTATTGGTTAAATATTAATATTTCATGAGATTGGTAGGAATGTAATGGGTAGGGAACCCAGTTCAATAAGGGACTTTTTTTTCAATGATAGTTTTGTGGGTGAACCTTGGCTACTATAAATGGTTTGGGGGTAAACTCATTACACTATGATAGACATGACACTGTGCTTTGAATATTAAGGAAATGAATTTCTATGGTTATGTGTATGCAAAAATTTCATGTATTATTCCAATTTTATGTTGTCTTAGCTCATGTTCATTGATTTAGTTATTAATCATGACTTAAGAACAACTAATATTTATTTCATGACTCCAGATTATAATATTTGTTATGTAGGGTTTGGTTTTAAAATATTATTCTCAGGTTATAATACCATTATAACCATGTTAAGATTAAATATATCTGTTTTTCTACCTTACTGTTCATCTAAGATCACCCTTTCTTAGGTTTCATATCCCTAGGTAATGAATAATGATTTTAAGTATGTTATGTTTATAAAGAGTACTAAATGGATAGATAATTATTGAATATTATTATGATCATTAACTAAATTAGATTAGTATGCACCTACTATCCAATGACACTAAACTATTAGGGTCTTCTAGTATTTGTTTCTCGAATTTATAGAATATTCATGTAAAAAGATATAATATATATCTATGAGAATATTAGGTCAATATATAACAGTTATTACCTGATATTACTCCAATGCATTGGGTAAAATATTAAAATATAGAGGTAACATATTTAATGATACCTTTGTGAATAACCTTGGTGTTTGGCCCAATATACTAGTGTACAACCTCAATATTGGGGAGAATCACATGTTTCATAATTTTTACCAAATTACAAACTATCTTTCCAGCCTTTTGGGAATTTTCCCCATATTATTTTTTATTCATATCATTGTATTTTATCTTAACTAAGAAATCATCAAGCCTGTGCATAAATATAAAGAAGATAAAAGGATAAAAATATATTTATAATGTACAATACATATTCTTACTCAGTTCAATGTGGAAAATGTCCCCAAAAATTGATTTTATATTATAATTATCGATATTTTAATATAGTAGATTTTTGTTTTTCACACCTACATAATGTCTCAATATGTACATACTTTCCTGCATCTGAAAAAACTAATGTTACCTAATTTTCTATTCATTTCGTTAGCAGCTTCACATTGTGGTCACTAATTATCTTAATAGTCACCCTACTTACCTTGATTCACATGGGTTCTATAGAGTCCTATAATTTATATGAAGGTTTTACTTTTAGATTAAATTATTGGAAGTATATATCACGTTATATATAGGATGATTCTATGCTAGTATAATCGATCTACGTGAACTGAACACAATGTATTTGAATTCTAGAAGATCCTCGAGGTAAAATTTATATAATTTGGTCCTTACAATAACATAACTTTTTATAACTACAACATACACTATTCTTTAGGATTGTACACTCTATTTTGGAAGGCCTAACATAATAAGTAGTGTAATGATATCCTCAAATATTTATTCTCAATTTTCTATAAATAAGGGTTTTAAAAATATTCTTCTCATTACATCTACTTTGATACTAATAAAATTAAAAAAATTCAACACATTATCAGTTTACTCCTTATTTATCTTCTATTGTTAATTAAATATCATACAGAAGCTCATCTATTTGGGTTCATTGTATTCTCAATCACACACACTCACAAAAATAACAAATCCATATATCTTTTGTATTCCTTTTACATTAAACCACAAATGATTTTAGGTTTATGAGCAGCTCATTAAATGATTTTTTTGTTTTCTAGATACTATAAATGATATTTTAAATGGATAAATATGCTTCTAATATAGACGTGTTGTTATAGAATACCTATATTATGTTACCATTTTTACAAGTGTGATGTTATTGAATCTCAAGGGGTATTCCAGGTGTACCCTTATTTATTTATTCTAATTTATAAAATAAAAACAAAAATATATTCATGAGATATCTATAGTGGGAATTAATCATTATTCATCTATATAATTCTAATTTTTCATGGCCCAGTTGAATATTATATTTAGATAAAAACACATAATTAGCCTAGCCTCTTCTTCATCAAAACTATCCAAAAAATACACTTTAAAAATTATCAATGTTATATCAATAGTTCACAAAAAAAAATATTTTTATTGTGGAAACCATTATGATTTTTCAATATTCAATAAATCTAGATGTTTTCTCATTTCTCAATTACTGGGAAAATTCACTAAAATTTATATTCGATCCTCATGAACACTTAAAAAACATTTGATCTAACCAATGAATGCTATGATAAATAGAATATTGAGGTTCAATGGTACCTAACCCAGATTATACTTGAAAATATGATAAAATAATTTTCTTCATCGATAAATACAGGTAATAGGTTTTTTCATTTGATCATTGTCAAAGTAATGTAAGATCGTTGCTTCTTTAAGCTTAATGAGATTCTGAAATCAAAATAACAACCTCAAAATCTAATAATTTATATTTCATCATAATTTTAATTCTAGAAATTATATTTCCATTTGGATTTGATCTTTAATTTTTGTAACTTCCCGACCATGGGTCCACATAACCTTTCCCCTATGCCGATGGGTCACATGGACTCAAGAATGCCTCCCCATATTCCTAAGGATTCTAAATAAAAGTGAGGTTATAATTTGGTATGATGTGAAGACGATAGAATCATATTAGAGTTTAAAAATGGATATAATAAAAAACACAACAAATGAAGCATATATAAATAGACACTATAATGACTAGACCTGTAACCCACTGAAGAAGAAGCATGATATAACAAAATTTAACAATTAAATCAAATGAAATCATCAAATTAATAATCATAATTAACAAACCTCTATAATAAATACCAAAATCCAATATGATAAGTCATATACAATGATGTTCTGGCATGTTGATTAATAAATGGGAAATAGGGGAGAGACATATAAAACATGCCATAAAAAATAAAACAAATAACATTAGACTACTCTTATAGATATATGAATATATTCTCGTTCCTCTACCCCTGGGCAGTACTATAATCTAAGCAACTATGCATCTATAGAAGGGAACTTACACTTAGCCATACCTATACACATATAAAATACATGGGTAATAAAGGAAACCTGTATTGGGTGTGAGATAAAATCCTAGAATTCCCCACCAACGGTGTGTAGATTAAATCTAACCAGTATATATAACGAAGTAGTCTTTCGGTATAATGAATAGTGAATAATTCTAAATAAATAAATACCCACCAACTCTAGTTCCTATAGAACACATGGAAGCTCCACCTACTTCAATATAGGCCAGTGGAAGTCTGATCAGTAACCATATATATATATAACAATATGTATAGTGTAATTATATATTGTATCCACCTATTTGAACTAAGTGATTGAGGAGATAAATTGGAATATACCTAGATATATGGTGCTAGCTGGACTTTTTTTGTAACTCAAGATTATATAACTAGTCTAATGAGCTATAGGCTTAATAAAAGGGTACTTTCCCAAAATATAATAATGAAAGTGAGACATCATGCTCAACACTAGAGATATATGCGGTGAGACATCATGTCCAAATCATGATACATAAAATACATGGAACATCGGTCCCATAATCTAGATATAGAAGAGATTTGGAATATCATGCCCATTTCCCAGTTACATGTATAACAATTAAAGAATCCATGATTAACTCCTGATGTAAGGGAGAGTGAAACATCCTGATAAACATGTCCTTTAACCATCATTCCATAGCCAATATTCATAATATAATAATAATAATAATAATCACTTGATTTATTACCTCACAAGAATCATAATCCTTAATCCTAATATATATAAATTTGTTTCACTATTCATAAAAACCATATATAAAACATTAATCAATTGGAATGACCTTTCCATCCATTAAATTTATTCTAATTATTCCGTTAAATTCATTTCAGAAATTGAAACCAAATTTATTCTATGTTTATCAAAACAAACAATAAATTGGCATTAACTAAAGAATTACAGTTCTATTTACAGATGATACAAGCACATAGAAGGTTCCTTAGAAACTATGAAATAATATTAAATGATTATGTGATTTTATTTCTAATCTAGGAAGAATTCTTAGGTTGTTTTTAGACCATTTAATAATTATATTTAATGGGGAAATTAAGGTGGCACACCCAAAGGGGTTGTAATGGACATGGTAGACATACTCTAATCATTATCAAGGGAATATAGTAGTATAACATCATGTGTATAATCATTTAGATATGGAGAAATCAATTTAATGAAACATGTGGTACTAGCCAGCATGCGACACACTAATGGGGGTATGATAATAGCATAAATTTAAGGGAAAATAATGATAACACCTATATTTGGGATGTATATGACTCCTCATACAATATCAAATTTAGATTTGAAATATAACAGAAGAAGTTAGAAGAATGGTATAATATAATAAAAATAGGGGGAATGATATTGAACCAAAATAGTGCAATATACAAGAAGAAGAACGAAGAATATAAGAAATCATATTAGGGAAATTACCAAGACACATCCTATACATCTTATAGAAATTTATTCAGAGTCTAGATTGAAAAACAATAAAAATCACTAAATTAGGGGGGAATATCTCAATGGGAGAGAATGTGAATTCCTCCATTATAAATTAGAGAAATAATTTGGACGGTTAAAATTATAATCCATTAATGGAAAAATGGAAATTCACCCTAATAAATAGGGGTGCATGGTTTAGAAGCATGGTTTTCCCAACCATGTGAAAACTATGCTCACCCATTTTCATAAGGAGGAACCACACATGGTTAAGGTGCATGGTTTGTTATACTATGTTTATACTGTAAAAAATCACTATCACAAATGTTTTCAATCTCATATGGTCTTGTGTCCTAGCTCATATAGTTTCAGATGAACCATGTATCCTCCTACTACTCAAAATGTGACCCTTTCATAGTTTATTCACATGTATAGTACTAACCATGTGGTTACCATGTGGCCTAACAGGTTTTCCCAATTCATGAACGTTTGAACTATAAAAAAACCAAATATGTCAGAAAACATTCCTCAGGATATATGGTACATTTACTATGGTTGAATAATGTATCTAAATTGATAAACAATTGAGTCATACATTGTAAAAAGTGTGGTTCCTCACAACCTCCCAAACTTAATGAAACTTGTCTTGAGTTTTCCTTCATTGGGATAAACATTTATAATTTAGGAGAAGATCTAACCCTTGATCTAGTACACCAGTTTCCCTCTCCCTGATCTCATCCTATACCTTTCCATACTTCCATTGAACCTATACCAAAGGAACCAAACTACCTTGGAATGCATTTTCGCTCACATCAACAACACACATTGGATACTCCTCTAAGTAATAATCTATATCTAACTAAACCCCATCTAGATGGAATATGTATGTTTGATTTGGATAATACATGTGCAACTAAGATACATGAAAGACATTATGTATGGCCCATTATCTATGATGAAGTTTTATTTGGTTATTGTAACATCCCAGGTAAATAAAAAACATAAAAAATTTTATATTTATTAATATTTATGAATTAAGTATTAATTCTACCTTAAAGGGGACGCTATGTTTGACAGTGTACCCGATATGAAACAATGGGTTTCTTTGAAATCTTGCATTGCACATTAATAATTGATTAATATTTTTTAATTAGTAGTTATGCCTAACCATAGTATTGATGGGAAGGAATATTACAAACTACAATATGATGATGTGTGGTTTTTTTGAATATTTTTACATTTATCTAATAAAATTTAGAGATTTAAAATAAGTAAAGAATTCGATTTTAAGCATAAATACTCTAATATTCACTAAAAGGTCAATTTACCACATTTAAATGGTGAACCCTATTTAAATCTAGGTTTTGTCACTTTTATATGTTCTATTTGACAATATAAAAGTCTTCATTAGAATTGGTAACCCAAAAATTACTTTGGATTAAATTTTGGTATTTTTTTGATAATGTTCATTTTTTAAATGAATAGTGCAAAATAATGTATTTTAATTCAAACAGAGTTTTAATCTAATTTATTTATATAGTTATATTATATTTTTAATTGGGTTTAAAGTGAAATTAGAATATATTTTTAGAATTTAATCTAATGTTGGTCATTGGAAGTAATTTCATTTTGAAATTGTACATAGACAAGTGTTAACCTTTTGATAGTTATTATTTCTTAAAAATACGTTATTTTTTTTAACAGCAAGAATTAATTTTAAATTAATTTCTATCACTTCTGTGTTTTGAATTTGGAAAAATTGATTCCATATTTGGAATCAGGAGGTCCAAATTTTGTAAATAGGTTTCTTTTCATTTTTGAGATTTTAAATATTTACTTTAAAAGATATTTTATTTACAATGATGAAAGGGTAAATATAGTAAATAAGGGTAATATATAATATAATAATATTATTAAATTACCCTAGCATGTGTCCTAATTTTAATGGCTGATACATATCTGACCATGGGAATCCTTGGGTTGAATTTGGGACCCCATGGAGCCACATGAGAGTAATAACGACACTTTATATTAATTAAGCTAAAGTAAAGAAAAAATGACATAAACAAATAAATTTTAGTAAATAATATTTTACATGGGGTTATATAAGTTATCCTTTCAACTATAAATATTATTTGGTAATCTAAATGGATTTCCTACATCATGGTATTTTTTTTATAATTTTTGGATATCAAATAAATTAAATTATTAATGACACAATAATGATGCAATATTTAGCTCAGTAATAAATGATTTAAATAAGGAAGATTATAAATATTAAAACAATATCCAAAACCTTTCCAATTATTATTATATTACATTATTTCAACCATGAGTCATTTTAACTTTGATTTTAATTAATTTTTTACCTTTTGAAACCAATGATGGGGTTATAATAAAATAACTGTTTCAAACATTCATAAAGAGTCCCTCCTCTCCCTTATAAAAATCCATAACTTCAATCCCATTTATCATACTTCTCAAGCCTTTGGATCATGAAACCTCTGCTCCAAGAGGCTCCAAAGATCCCTCTTTTCATCCTATGTTCCTTACATTATGCAGAAAATTCTTCCAGAAACCCTTTTGGTTCAATCCAAATTGAGTTACCCGATTTAAAGGTAACATCTTCTCTTAAGTTATTTTGATTTATTTTACTTCTCCAACCCCCTAAACTCTTTTTATTACATTATTTTATAACAAAACCAATATCCTCAATATAATAGGATGTTTTTAGGGCATGCATTTGAACTACACTTACCCAAACCTCCATCTAATGGGTAAAGAACATAATGTTTCTGTGGATGGAAATCTAAAGCCTCACGAAACGATGATTGTTCAATGAAATCCCACCACCTCTCATGGTGTCCATTATGATGGAACTATATTTATATATCATATATATTATTTTTATGTTTTCTTTAGGCTTACTATTTTTTATTTATAGCATACCTTTATGGTTTCCATAATGGGTAAACATGATAATTTTATTTTTGGAAGTGCGGACTACCACCTCCTCAAAGTGATATGACTCGTTAATACCTTATGTGGGATGTATTAATGATGGAGATAATGATATTCTATATGATATTATACTATAATTATAATATAATTATGTATAGTTAATTTTTTATTCCATTATATATTAAATAGAAATGAAAGTAGCGTTCCTACGTACATACAGCTTACTGTCGCCATAAACAGTGCATTTCATTTCTTATCTCCAAAATTTATGTAAATATAAATACATGTACATAATGGATATATATGATATATATGATATATAAATCATTAATAAAATTCTTGAGATAATTTATTATTGACCACATGGACGAATTGTAATTATAACAAGTTTATTTTTAACTCAAATTCTGCACATCGAAAAAATATTGGATACGAACTCAAATAATTTACTAACTATTATTGTAGGGTAATAAGTTATATAAAAGTAATAATAAACATTAAAAATGTTATTAAGAAAGTATTAATTAACTTATGATTATTATTTAGTAATAAAAAAAACATAGAAGTCATGTTGGACACGAGGTAAGTGATGTCTTATCTCACTTTTAATTTTGTGAGATTTCCATTGTTCACCCCATATTTATTGAATTTGGTGTATTTTGTACTTCCATTTGGAATATATTATAATTATTCTATTTATATACATGGAATTATGTGATTCATTTGGTGGTTATTAAATTTTTATATACGACTTGATTGATTACAACGTGGTAAGGTTTTTCATCTCACTTTTTATTCCCGTTAGATTCATGCTATATTAGCCACTATTTCCTTTTATGTAGTAGATGTGCTGACCATGACTGTATTCATTGTGTAATATAATTTAATTTATGGGTATTTACATATTCATTTTGTGAAATTTCAATCATGGGGTGTATGTTTCGTCGGTTACCAAATCGGTAAGGGAACCTTTCATCCTCATCTTTTTAAAAGACTTATTTTTGTTGTGTATTTTAATTTACATATTATTATGTTAGGATATGTTCTTATATATCCTTATTGATGTAAATTTTATGTCCAAGTGACGAGATACCCTTTTCTCTCTCATCAAATTGTTTTCTTAATTTTACAGTGATGTCGTTAGGTTGTCGAATTTTAGTAAGAAAACTTCTTAACCTAATTTCAATATTTGGGTTGAAAATCTAATTATTGATTATGTCATGCTATGAATATGTGTGAATAACCTCTGATTGTTTTACACTTAATATCCCCATATATTGGATGTATTTATATTTTTCACACATAATTATGTAAATGATTTATCTTTAATTTAATAATACCATTCTTATAATGGCCTTCTTCTCAATTTACATTTCCATTGAGACTTCATTATTGATATGCACCAATACACACTTATATGGTGTATATACTATCCTTTGGCATATTATATCCTGAATACCTACATTTGAATGATATTATTAAGTTTTTATTAAATGATATTCCTCAATTATTTGTATTCTAGGGTCTCTCATTTTGAGAAAAACTCTAACTAAAATATTGTTTTAAATGTTTTAAAGGTTTATTCTTCTAAATCGTTCACATTAATTTCCATTTTAAAAAAATAGTTTTAAGGATTTATTCTTATGGGCATGAATTTTTTGAAATTGAAATTTCTTTCGAAATATTCTAAGTAGTATGAGACACTTTGATTAAAAAATGTCTTTATTTAATATTTTAAATGGATTGGAAAATGGTTTGATAAATATTTGATTTTTTCAATATTTTTAAATGATATATTGTGATTGAAATGTGGAAATATTATCTTTCCATTATGTTTGTTTTATAGTTAATGAATATGTTAGGGCTATTGGAAAAAATGTACATATATGGGTAGTCTCGTGATAAACCTAGGGTTGGTGCGCCCGAGATATCTTTCTAATGCATTGGGTAACATGATGGAGGTAAATGTTAATGTTTCTCCTAAGAGATTTAGGGAATATACCGTGATGGGTATTCGAAATGTGAATCCTTATTTAGCGGTGATAGCTACAATGTAATTATTTTACTTATTCCGTAAGTTTCCTTTATGATTTATGATTTCTAGGTGTTGTTCATAAATCATAGGATTTTATGAGTTATGTTATGATTGAAAAGCGTGGTTTCATTATTTTGTATTTATTGATGAGATAATGTTTTCATTCCTTATTTTATATCCCTTATTGATCTGTTTATGCTCATCCAATTTTTTTTTGAAATGTTTTCCACATGACTTGAAGATGAATAAGGGTCAAGGATGGGATCAAGGAAATTCCATGCTCTCTAAAACATGGAACCAGACATGACTCTTTTTTTCAAGAGTTTTTATTTTATAAAAAAAATTGATACGTATTAGTATTCAATAATGGAATTATACTCTTTACCAATGGTTCAAACCCATTATTAAAGGCCTAGAAACCATTCGTATATTATATACCAACGGTTTCCCAAACTGGGGGTAAGTAAGCTATTCGTATAGCATTATACCAATGGTTCTGTGTAAACTATTGGTATATGTGTTAAATGAAGAGATATATGAATAGTTTTACAAACCATTGGTATATGTTATATATAAAAAGGATATACTAAGGGTTTTTAAAACTGTTGGTATATGTGTTAAATGAAGAGTTATACCAACGGTTTCACAAACCGTTGGTATATGTTATATATCAAAAGGGTAGACCAATAATTTCTAAAACTGTTGGTATACATTTTCTATAGCAGCCAGCAGCATCAGCCAGAATCTACAACAGTAGCAGCCAAAAACAACCTCCAACCTGCTCTCCATACCTACAAGAACACATACACCCAAAATCCAAAAGGGTACATCAGATGTTTAAAATTCATCCAGAATTTAGAAATTTAGAAATTTATATTCCAATCCTCCCTAAAACCACAACACAAGAAAAATCCAGAATCCAATACATCCACAATCCAATACATCCTGAATTAAAATGAAATAACACCCATAACACCAATACAAAATTAAAATCCAATACATCCAGAATCCAATACACATAATTGTATTCAAAATTTAGAATTCATTACCAATACAGCCAGAATCTAATATATCCAGAATTCAGAAATTTTGAATTGAAAAGCAATAACACCCATAATAGTATTCAAAATTTAGAATTCACTCCTCACTAAAACCACAACACCAATACACACAAGAGAAAAAACTACATGTTATAGGAAACACATGGGATGTCTAGTCATGGTCTGGGGTTGACTATAATAAAACCAACATAAAAGGTTGGGTAGCCTGGACAAGGATCATGATACCCATAAGATATACAATGGTAGTGGTCATGTGCTTATACCATGGATGAGTTATAATAAGTGCGTGGAATGTTTATATTAAAGTAATGTCTATATATCCATGTATAAATGGTTCCTGATGTGTTAGTGGAAAACATTTCCAATCTCGACATATGAGATGGGTTACCAGAATAGCCTAAATGTTTTCTATAGACTATTCAATTGGAATATGGGGGTATTTGGATAACTGTAATTTGGTCTCCTGGGTGTGATGTGAGATGAATCGCCATTTTGGGTAGTGGGTATGAATATTAAATTATGTCTTTTGTATTGGGTTCCCAAAGGGACATTGGTTCGGTCATAGAACCCACTGTTTGATGAGGGTATTGGCGTATTCAATGTCCTGTGTTTTAGAATAGGGGTAGGAGTTCCTCACATGAGAAGTGGACTGTGTGAGACTGGACCAGGGATCCTTGTGCTAAAGTATGAACACAACCCGAATACATTTTGTCGGTTTTCCATACACAAGTTGTTGTTTTCACTTAACATGATGTCCATTTCAAATAAAAGTGAGACAATTTGAGTCATACTGGTGACACCGTGCCTCAGATTGAGGCGGGGTAAACTTTTACACGTCACAACTGACCCATGGATCGTTTTCCTAAAGTATTAATAGAATTTGAATGTGTTTGGATGGTTTTCCATATGCCATTTGTTGTTTTCACATAGAATGTTGTCCAATTCAAATAAAAGTGAGACACTTTGAGTTTTACCAGCCACATTGTTCCTCAGATTGAGACGGGGTTGACTCGTACACATAAAAAATGACTCATGGATCCTTGTGCCAATGTATCAAAACAATCAGAAAGAATTCGGCCAGTTTTCCAAATTTTTTTGGGTTTTTCTTAAAATCCTCTCCTTGCTTCCTCTTTTCGATTTGGGTTTTCACTCTTCTCTCATCTTCTTCCGAATCTCTAAAACCCTCTTTTCTGTTGGGATTTAGGGTGAATATTTAAGAGAGATTTGATTGGGATCCGAGACGCTGAATTAAGAGTGATATTGTCTCTGGAATCAAGGTAGGTGGTCGATGCTTGGTACTAAATTAATTGTAATGGAATATTAATTAGATTTGGATTTAGGGTGAATCTTGAAGAGATCATAGATTGGGCTCAGTGAAATTATGATATAGGGATTGGTGTGATGATGTCGGTGATACACAGTTCTGTGAGGTACCCAGTGAAGGGTGGGGATATATGTGGTGGGGGTTATGCATGGTAGGAGGAGGGTGGGGGCTGCCTAGGGTCCAAGATGGAGGGGGGTTGTTCGGGGTCCATGAAGGACGGTGTGGGGATGTCTGGGGAGCTGTCTAGGGGGCTGTCTTGGGAGTTGTCAGGGGGGCTGTCTGGGGTCTAGGGAAGAGGGTTGGGGGGCGGTCTGGGGTCTAGTAAGGAGGGTTGGTTGGGGGGGGCTCTCCATGGTCTAGGAAAGAGGGTGGGGTGGCTGCCCGGGGGGATGTCTGGGGGCTATCTTGGGGGATGTACGGGGGGATGTTCGGGGTCCAGGGAAGAGGGTGGGGGCTGTCTGGGGAGATGTCCACTAAAAATTTACAATTTCATTAGAAAGGGGGATTTCACAGAAAATAATCAAATCATATTTTATTATTTATAGATAAAAAATAATGATAATGTGACCTACCTAATCACACATATATTCAGGAACAACAAATTAATAAACATAAATGGTCAGTAATATCAGTAAAAATGTAATGGGGTGGGTGGGGGCGGGCTATCCACGGGGGGTACGGGGTGGGTGGGAGGGTTTTCCAGGGGGTACAGGTTTGGTGGGTGGGCAGTCCACGGGGGTGGTGGGGCTATCCCGGGGGGTACAGGGTTTCCAGGGTTGGTGGGCGGGATGTCCATAGGGGTGGGGGGAGGGGCTGTCCAACGGGTACGTGGTGTCCAGGGGGTGGGCGGGATTTCCACAGGGGTGGCATGACTGTCCAGGGGGGTCTGGGGGGTGTATAGGGGTGGGGGAAGCATTCCATGACTGGGGGGTTGTCCAGGGGGTACGATGTGTCCATGACAGCCCACCCCTAACCCCCCTAGGACACCCGACACCCCCACCTGGACAACCTACCTCCACTAAAAAAAACCTAAAACAAACCCTTTACCCACTACACTAAACAGACCACACTAAATAGACCAATTACCATGTATGATGTGTAGAACAAAAAAACATAAAACAAACAAATGGTTCGCTACTCTAACAACAATAACTCTAATTTTAAAAAAAATAAAAACATCAAAAATAAAATAAAAAAAAGAAGAACACTAAAACTAAGATGAAATTTACTAATTTGAAGTGTATAAAAAATAATGTGTTTTATTAAATAAGGATCTTCAACTGGAAGGTATTTCGTGGCCGAGAATATGTCGGGAGGAGGTCTGGATTAGGTTTGCAATCAGACCTACTGGGATATGGGCATCGAGTATTTGGGGGAAAACATTCCCAAGTCAAGAGCACCACATGGGTGGATAATGTGTATGATTCTACACTAATAGGTTGTTCATGGATCGTAATGAGGATTAATTTCATAATGTATAGACAGAAATATTTATTTTTTAATTTGAGATTAATAATAAAGTATGTCATTGATACTATAAACATCATAAAGAACACAAAACAATGATACTTTTAAGGGATAGTTTATAATCTATATTCTATATACTCACAGACATCTACCAATCAAGTATTAGTCATTAATTCAATATCAAATAGTGTGAATCATAAAATATTCCAAAATCCCTATAAATAGGGAAAACGGACATGATATTTCTAGATATTGAAATAAGTAGAGAAATCAGGGGAAGAGGTATTCTATGTATGTATTTCGGAATAGGTTTAAAGAGTCTAACTTGGATGGGGGAGTTGCAGTCGATCGGATGGAAGTCCTCAGGTTAAAGTTCACCACCGCACGGGGGCTTCTAGAAATCGGGGTAAATGAGTCCTTTATTGTGCTTCTATGTAATCAGGTGTATTTGGGGAGTCCTTTCCCAATGGTTTTTAAAAACCGCTGGGAAATCATGGAATTTACCAATGGTCTATACAAATTGTTGGTAAAGGGTGAAAATATTATGGATTACCCAATATTTTCTTCAACTGTTGGAAAATCCATTACGAAACCAACCTTTACCAACTGTATGTACGAACCGTTGGTAAAGTACCCCTATACCAATGGTTCTGCAGAACCATTGGTATACATGTGTTGGGAAAACCCAACATCCCAGTAGTTATTATCTACATGCAATACTCAAGTTGTTATGTAAATGTTATGACCTAATTCTCTAAAACTCTAAACATGAAAAGATCCTCAATGTGAATTATAAATTTAATTCAAGATTATGTAATGTTTGTGGACAGGTCGCTAAATTTTGTTTCAAAGGTCGGTTTAGATAACTTTGGAGGTTAGGGTGTTATTTAACCATAAGTGACATAACCATAATGTTTATCATATTATAAAGAGTCACAACTATTTTAGATAAATCGAATGAATTTAAGATAACATTAATAAGTATATCTTAGTTTTTACCAACCTTATAAGATAATATATGACTATTTATCGAATAAATAGCAATTTGGATTTAGTAAATGGTTGGATCTAGAAGGAACCAACGTAACAATAGATGTGAAAGAAATTGTAGTAGTTTTCTTAGTGAGATACTAAATGATATGGGAGCTGTAATGAGAACTCTTGTGGTTAAAATATGTTATGTTTATTTTTGACGAATTTATCTCAATTTGGGGAATGTTATAAAATTATATGGTTTTAGAAAAATGACAACCTACAAGATGGGTGACAACCCGTCACAACCGGCAAGGCTACGGGAATCGAACCCACAACCGAAGGGCGACATGGGCGTATAACTTACCACTGGCCTATGTAAAGTCCCTAGTTAGTATGAATAATTATTCAAGTTAAACGATTTCAGTAATTAAGTGATAAAGGTTATTTTGGAAGACATTATCTATTTTTGGGGACAATATATACCTAAGGAAAATAAAATTCTATGGGATTTAAATTATGGAGTAATGGTTGAAATGTTATTTTTTTGAAGAATTTATGTTTTATTTTGGAAATATAGATATTTTGGTTATTTATGGAAATGACTAACCTATCATAAAGAATATGTGATTAGGTTAATTACACTTCAGTATGAGACTTTAAGAGTAGTCAATGCTATTTGAAGATAAATGTTAAGATTTATGGTGGAAGACTATGGGATTAAATCCTTCTGAGTTTTGGGTTTCAATCATAGTTTGGATTATTTTGAAGAATTTTAAGTACAATTATGTATTGAATGGTCTTTAATTAACTTTTTGTACTTGTTGTTGAATTTGGAAGACTAAGAATTGTATTTTTTTATAAAGGATTATCCTTTTTGGGTATTGTCTGATCTCGCACTAACTATTTTGGTTTTGGTAGATGATTAAAGACATGGAAAATATACATTTAATCTTTTTTGAATTATGTGAAACTCTAGAAGTTGATTCTTGCACTTTTAATGTGACCAAGTTGGTTTGAATTCTCATTGTTCGGAGAAAAGATGAGTTTGTGGTAGAATTTAGTAATATATGAAAGTCTATATGATAAGTAAGTAAGTTTCCTTATGTTTTTAGTTAATCTTGTAAATAAATTACTCAATGATAAGTAACTTATAACAAAAACGTTTTATGTTAACTTTTCCTTCTGTGGAATCAATGAATGTTTAACCCATCACAATTTTGTGATTTTCAGGTGGTCAAATTTCTCTTAATAATGTTTTCTATCACTCTCCATCAAAACTTCATGGTTTTTTCTCCTCCATATCCATTTATTCATGGAATCCTAGTTTCTTTTTTCTCATGTAACCTTTTTAATTATCATGATTTCTTTTAAAAAGATTGTTTTATTGACGCTTTTTCCGATGTGGGACATTCAATTAAATTTCCATGCCCAACTTTAAAATTGTGAGGGTGAAATTCCTAAATGGGGGGAAGGATGTAACATCCCGAGTAAATAAAGAACATGAAAATTTTCATATTTATTAATTTTTGGGAATTAAATGTTAATTATACTTTTAATGGGATGTTATGTTCTAAGGCATACCCAATATGCAATAATGGGTATCTTTGAAATCCTACGTTGCACACTAATAATATAATATTATAATTTTAAATGTTGGTTAACGCCTAACCATTGTATTGGAAAGAATGAATATAACTAAATAAAATATGATGATACATGTTTGTGGAATATTTTCACATTTATCAAATAAAAGTTAGAGGCTTAAAATAAGTAATGAATTTGATTTTAAGCATAAATACAGTAGTATCCACTAAAAGGTAAATTTACCATCTTTTAATGGAAAACTCACATTAAATCTAGTTTTTTCACCTTTATAAGTCATATTTGACAAAAACAATTGTTCTTTAGAATTGGGTCACCAAAATTTACTTTGGATAAAATTTTGGTATTTTCTGATAATGTTCATTTTTTAATGAATAGTGAAAAATACTGTATTTTATTTCAAAATAGCGTTGTAATCTAATTTATTTATATGGTTATATTATCCTTTTAATTTGTTTTAAAGTTCAATTAGAATATATTTTTCACATTTAATCTAATTTTTCTCATTGGAAGTAATTTCATTTTGAAATTGACCATAAAAAAATGTCAATCTTTTGATAGTTATTATTTCTTAAAAACGCGGTATTTGTTTTAACAGCGGGAATTTATTTTAAATTAATTTCTACCAATTATATGTTTTTAATTTGTAAAAATAGATTAAATATTTTGAATCAGTATTTCCAAATTTTTTAAATAGGTAAATTTTATTTTTAGACATTTTAAATATTTATTCCAGTAAATATTTTATTTACCATGATTAAATGGTAAATATAGTAAATAAGGGTAAAATATAATATTATAATAATATTAAATTACCCTAGCATGTATCCTACTCTTATGTTCTGATACATTTCTGACCATGGCCATCCTTGGTCGAATTTTGGACCCCATGGAGCCACATGGGAGTAATAATGACACTTTATATTAATTAATTTAAAGTAAAGACAAAAATGACATAAACAAATATATTTTAGTAAATAAATTTTTAAATGGGTTTATATAAGTTATATTTTTAAAAATAAATATTATTTATAAATCTAAAGAGATATCCTACATCGTGGTAGTTTTTTTATAATTTTTGGACATCAAATAAATTAAAGTATTAATGACACAATAATGATGTAATATTTACCTCATTAATAAATGATTTAAATAAATAAGATTATAAATATTAAAAAAATATCCAAAACCTGTACTATTATTATTGGATTATTTTATTTCGACCATGAGTAATCTTAAATTTGATTATAATGAATATGTGACCTTTTGAAACTGAAGATGAGGTTGTAATAAAATAATTTTTTTCAAACATTCCTAAATAGCCCCACCTCTCCCTTATAAATATCTCTCAGTTCTAACCCATTTCTCACACTTATCAAGCCTTTGGATCATGAAAAATATTCTCCAATATGCTTTAATGATACCTATGATCATCCTAGAAGCCTTACCATGGGTAGAAAGGACTTCCTGAAACCCTTTTGGTTCAAACCAAAGTGAGTTACCAGATTCAATGGTAACGTCTTCTCTTAAGTTCTTCTATTTTATTTTACTTCTCCAACCACCCAAAATCTCTCTATTACATTATTTTATAACAGGAAAAGTATCATAAATAGACTATGATGTTTTTATGTGAAGGATTCAAATTACACATACAGACACCTCCATCTAATGGGTAAAGAACATAGTGTTTTGGTGGATGGAAAACTAACGCCTCATGAAATGATGATTGTTCAATTAACTCCTACTACCACTCATGGTGGACATTATGATGGAGCTATATTTATATATAATATATATTATTTTTATGTTTTCTTTATACTTCTGTATTTATCATTTATATCATACCTTTTTTGTTTCAATAATGGGTAAACGAGATAATTTCATTTTTGGAAGAGTTGACAATCACCCCCTCAAAGTGATATGACTCATTAATGCCTTATGTGGTATGTATAAAGGATTTATTTACTAATATTATATATGATATTATAATTTAATTATAATAATTCTATTTATAATTAAGTTTTGATTCCATTATATATTAAATATAAATGAGAGTAGCATTCATGTATATGTACAGTTTACCGTCACCATGAAAGGTGCATTTCATTTCTTATCTCCAAATGTTATGTACTAATATAAATACATGTATATACTAGATATATATGATATATATGATATATATGTAATTAATAACACTATGGTGATAATGGAGTATTGACCACATGGACAGATTGTACTTATAACAAGTTCATTTTTAACTCAAATTCTGAACATCAACCAAATGTCTGATATGAACTCAAATAATTAACTAACATTTATTACAACATATTAAGTGATATAAAAGAAATAATAAACAATAAAATGGTTATTAAGCAATTAGAGATTAACTTTAGTTTATAATTTATGAAGAAAAAGGAACATATGATTCATGTTGGACACGAGGTAAGGGATTTCTTATCTCACTTTTAATTCATTGAGATTTCAATTGTTCATAAATTATTTATTGAAAGTGGGGTATTATGTAATACCATTTGGTATATATT
Source organism: Viscum album (assembly GCA_963277665.1). Taxonomy (NCBI): domain Eukaryota; kingdom Viridiplantae; phylum Streptophyta; class Magnoliopsida; order Santalales; family Viscaceae; genus Viscum; species Viscum album. The sequence goes on along the minus strand of OY728153.1, from coordinate 1,540,150,202 downwards.
ATAATTATTATATTTATATTCATTTTATTATATGATTCATTTTGTGGTTATTATCTTTTTCTCATACAAATTGATTGATTACAAAGTGGTAAGGTTTTTCATCTAACTTTTTATTCCCATGAGATTCATGCTATATTAGACACTATTTCCTTTTGTGTGGTGGATTTACTGCCCATGATTTTATTATTTGTGTAATATAATTAATTTTTTTGGGTATTTACATATTCATTTTGTGATATTTCTTTCACGGGGAGTATGTTTCGTCAGTTACTAAATCGGTAAGGGAACCGTTCACCATAATCTTTTTAAAAGAATTATTTTTGTTATGTCTTTTAATTTACATATTATTATGTTGGGATATGTAATTATATATCTCTATTGATGTAAATTTTATGTCCAAGTAATGAGATATCCTTTTTTCTCTCATCAACTTTTTTTTCCAAATTTTAAAGTGACACCGTTAGGCTTTCGAATTTTTGTAAGAAAACTTCTTAACCCAATTTCAATATTTGTGTTAAACATCAACTTCTTGATTATGTCATAATATGAATATGTGTGAATAATTTCCTACTGTTTTACACTTAATATAAACTTATATTGGGTTTATTTATATTTGTCACAAATATTTATGTAATTGGTTTATCCTAAATCTAAAGATACCGTTTTTATATAGGATTTCATCTCAATAAACATTTCCATTGAGACTTCATTGTTGATATGAACCAATTCACTTTTATGCGGTGTATATACTGTTCTTTGGCATTTTATATCATGAATAAATTTATTCTAATCAGATTATTAAGTTCTTATTAAATTTTATTCCTCAATAATTTTTATTCTAGGGTCTTTCATTTTGTTAAAAACTCTTTAACTAAAATATTGTTTTAAATGTTTTAACTGTTTATTTTTATAAATCATTCACATTAATGTAAATTTTTTAAAAATGGTTTGGATGATTTATTTATATGGACATGATTGTTTTGAAATTGAAATTTCTTTTAAAATCATCAAAGTGGTATGGGACACATTAATTAAAAAATATCTTTATTCAATAGTATAAATGGCTTTGAGAATGGTTTGATAAAAACATTGATTTTGTCAATAGTTTGAAATGATATATTGTGATTGAAATGTGTAAATGTTACCATTACATTATGTTTTTTTTATGGGTTACTAATATGTTATGGTTATTGGGAATTATTTAGGTATATGGGTAGTTCCATGATAAACAATGTGCGGGTGATCCCGAGATAACTCTCCAATGCATTGGGTCACTTGATGGAGGTAAACGTTAATGTATCTCATAAGATATTTAAGGAATATACTATGATGGGTATTCCAAATGTGACTCCCTCTGTAGCTGCGATAGCTACATCGTAAGTATGTTATTTATTCCATAAGTTACCTTTATGATTTATGATTTATATGTGTTGTTCATAAATCTTATGATTTTTTTAGGTATGTTATGATTAAAGAGTATGGTTTCATTGTTTTGTATTTATTGATGGGATAATGTTTCCATTCCTTATTTTATATCCCTTACCGAGCTTTTTATGCTCATCCCAAGTTTTTTAAATGTTTTCCACAGGACATAAAGATGAATAAGGGCCAGGGATGAGATCAAGGAAAAGTCATGTTGTCTAAAACATGGAACTAGACATGACCCATTTATTCAAGAGTTTTTATTTTATGAAAAATTTGATTCTGGGTAGTATTGTCAACATGTAATATTAATGTTGTTATGTACATGTTATGACCTAATTCTCTAAAACTCTAAACCTGAAAAGATCCTCAATGTGAATTATCCATTTTATTTAAGATTATGTTATGTTTATGTACGGGTCGTTATAGTTATCCATTGGTATGATTCACATCACAACATGGAAGAATTTAACTTCTTGAGGGGAAATATTACCTTGCCTTCAGATAAATCAATGTCCTAGCCTATTAAATAATCCCAAGAAGACTGAATCACAATAATTGAACTCAAGAGGTTGTTGGTGTTGTTTGGATAATTATTTCTTTATGTACTAAGATGTCACCATGAAATTTATGATCTACTAAAGCTTCTCTATAGTCTCTTGTATTAGATGTGGTCTGAGAAAATCTACATCCCTTACCTCTTACCAGCACATAAGTCATCAGAAATACCTAACATATTATGATTCCAAAGGATCTATCTCAATGGTAGCTTTATTGTTGTTATTATGAATTAACTCAACAAGGGTTATGTGTTTCTCCCATGAACCCATGAATTTAAGGACACATGCACGTAGCATTTCCTCTAACTCCAAAATTGTACGTTTTGTATGTCCATCAGTCTAAGGGTGACATGTCATGTTTAGAAGATCTTGTCTACCCAAGGCCTTCTACAACCCCTATATGAATCGACATGTGAAGTGAGTATCCATTTCATATATGACAGATCATAGAGATCTACGATGATGTGTGACATACCTGATGTAAAACCTCCCTAGATCATGTACCAAAAAAGTAGATTTCAAATATGAATTTTTTTTTGAATATTTTCAAATAGACAATGAAAACCAAAACTATATCATTTACACAAGGTGATCTCGATAAACCAAACAAAAAATCTATAGATAAATGATCCCACATTAACTCAGGAATAGACAATAGCTATAAAATCTCTACTAGTCACTGATGTTCCTTCTTCACTTATTGAATGGTGGTAAACTAGGAAATAAAGGAAGAAATCTCTCATCTCATAAGAGGCCACAAATACTGGTGGTGTTAATATCATTACATCATGATGACACTAGGTTGAACAGCCCAATATGAGGCACAAAATTCCCATATAATCTTCTATCTAATGTCTTCTAGGACACTAATAAAACTATGTAATATTAAAGTATCATCCCCATCCACAGTCCAACTAGAAGATAAATTATCATCTGAGATGTGTTCACATTTGGCTAGGCCCTAGGGATCTAAATGTTTACTCATTCCCACCAATTTTATAAGAGGTGAAATCACTTTTATGACTTACAAGATATTATGCCAATGGTCCTCTATAACCTCAACATGAATCCCATAAAAAATGTGAAGAGATACTACTCATCATTGGCCTCTTGAACAACATGTGTCTAAGCCTTATGTCAAAGAGAATTGACTACTATGTTACATTATTTTGGGATATAATAAAGCTCACAATCTATGTACTAAAGGTACTAAATCCATATTCACTACCTAAGATTGGAATCACATTGTGTGTATATTTAGTTGAGGATTTTGTGAACAGGGAATACCCCAAAATTGCCTCCAACTAAGTAGTGTATACAATAGTGCAGAGCATGGTCTACAGAAGCCATATCGAGTTCATCTATTGGGTAATTAGTTTCCAGAGGCCTAAACTGTCGAGACCCATATTTTATAACTCACTCTTCCTATATCAAAAAATCTCCTAGCCCACATCACTCTACACTCAATATATCATGACTGGATTTGGATTAAACTATATTGGCACTAGAGTCAAATGTCCCTTCAACTCATGAAAGGGTACCTCATAATATTATGACCATATGAATTTCATTCCATTTTTAGTTAGAAATGTAAGTGGAATGAAAATTCATGATAAATCCGTGATAAATCATATATAATATCCAGTTACCCCAAGAAACTCCATTTGTAAAAGTGGTTATTGGGTTTCTCCTTGGTTACTAGAGATTTGACTTTCTCTGGGTTTATTGAAACTCTTAATTTTGTGATAATATAACCTTGGAAGTGGACCCTATCAATCCAAAAATGGAATTTATCATGTTTACTATAAATCTAATTCTCTCTTAGTGTATTCAACATGATATCAAGATGGTTTGAATAATATTGTCAAGAAAGATAACACACCAAGATATATTTTATAAATACTACCTTGAACGAATCCAAATACAGGTCGAAAACTGAATTCAACATAGCTATAAAAATTGTAGCTGCATTTTTGAGACCGAACTACCTGAAAAGGTACCCATAAATACCATACCTTCTATTGAATGATGTTTAAGGTATGTATGATGAAATTAAAAATACCTAATGATTTCCCGACCACAAATCAATCATTGAAAATACTTCATCTCCTTGAATATAATTAAAGAGGTCATCTATTCGAGGAAGTGGATACCGCTTATTTAATAGGTGGGGGTTCAAATCACATTAATCAAATCATAGACTAAGGTTACCATCCAACTTATTTAAAAAAAGGACTGGTGAACCCTAATTCGAAGTGTTGGGGAATATAAATTTGTATGTCTCTTGATCCTCCAACTATTTCTCGAGCACTAGATGCCTAATAGGCTCCATCATGTAAGGAGGAATTGTCATTGGTTCCATACATGGAACTACCGCAATGGTAAATTCTAACTCCCAAAGTAGAGGTAGTACTGAAAAATATTCAAGGATGAAATCCTAGAGACAATCCACCATAGGAGGGAAAACAACAGTTCATAACACATAATCATCCTAGAAAAGATGAGAAATATGAGTTGTCACCATACCCAACAGTAGATGCATAGGTTTATCATGTATCTTGGATATCCCACTATCACTTATTCACATTCCTAATTCCCATTGGTGATGTGAACATCAACCTTTGATGATTACATTAGATTCACACTCGATAATGAACTAACTCTCCCTTGTGATAATTATGTCAAACCCTGTCATGTCCAGGATGAAATTATTCCACATGAATTGATATACTAATATCTCAAGGGAAAAATCCTTAAAATGATTAACACTATCGGAAAAGACACCTCTTAGGGTATTGAGTGTCATCACACTAAAAAAAGAGTTCTATATCAATTCCAAGACACTCCATGATTATCTTTTATATAAAATAATGAGGTGTTACTATATCAAATAAATAAAAAACTATAGTGGAGGCTACACTAATTATAACTCAAACTTTAGATGGTGTGTTGCTCTTCTTCTATAGAATTTGATGCACTACATGTAACTGGAAGGTACCGTTGCCCTGAGTCAAAGACTGACTACCCTAAACAAGCTTACATTGATGTCACTGAAGAACATGAATTGGGTTTTCTCTTCCTTAGCCACCCCCTCATCCTAAGAATCCAATGGTAATACATATCCCCACCTGATGTGATATTAGTATACCCATTCTGGGATGTGGGGTAGGTTTATATCCCCTCTTATTTGAAACTAATAGAAAAACTCAGTCGAAGAAATGGATACTCCCCATCAGTCTATATCTTCTTTATTCTACTAGATCCCATAAACACTGAGGTTTTTATGTCGTGATTTATTTCACTGTTGAAAAATAATAAAATTGTTAGTTTAAGCTGGATGACTACTGCTACCTCCATGAGAAACCTCAAAGTAATTATTACTTCTACTAGAAAAACCACTAATAGTTCAAGGTTCCGACCCACCATATTTCCCACCTTCAGTTTCCCTTATATTCATCTCAATAAGAAAATACTAGTTGACTATCATATATATATTATTATGCCTAAAAAAGAATGATCTATGATCATATTAAGTATGCTAGACCATCCTCGAATTACCTAGAAGTCCGAATATCATTACTAGATAGAGTAGGAGAGAATTTTTGTAGCTTAGTTAAGTGAGTTGAACACTCCATACTAAACATGGATCCCAATATATGTTCATAAAATATCAACCACGATCATCCCTCATATTCAATGGAAGGAAGTAGTCATAAAAGATCCTCTAGAAATCTTCCCTAACAATATCATGATGTCAGCCTATCTGGTTAATATCATCCCACCATATCTTGGAGATTCACATAGCATATTTTTAGAAAGTTTGACCCACCACTATAGAGGTGTCTCAAGATTCTCAATTAATGAAATCATGGAATCCATCAATGACTCTACAACATGTGGTCTTCCATCCCTGAAATGGTAAGAGGTTTCTATTGCAGAAAATCTTCAGTAGACTCTTCCATGGTTGGGGAAGGTCAAGGGACACATTAAATACTTTTAATCATAAAAAAGAAACCTTCTAATAACTGGTCATCAGTTCTTATTTTAGGAATTGTTTGTGGTTCCTTAGGTGGCACATTAAGAGGAATCACTTATGGATTTGAGCCCCCCACATCTATTGCATGGTCATTTCCACCTTCATGGCCTACAACCTACAACTATAGTGGTATAATGATGGTAAAATTTGAAATGCATTCCACAGAATATATTTTAACCATTTACATGTCATATGCACATAACTCGGAAAAATATAGAGCCTTCATATTAAATGGTCATACTTTTTTTCTTGCTCTATAATCTATGTCTAAGTGAATGAAAAATATAATCATAGTATAGAATAACGTAAGAGACTACCATCTACCCATTTTTAAGGCCATTCCTGGGTCTACGACTCATATCCGATGATGGAGGTTTTAGTATATGGTGTTTTAATTAAGGTTTATTGAGGAAAACACCCTTTACATTGATATTTTAATATCCATGTAGAAGAATCCATTTAAATTTAAAAGTTTCAATTTCATTTATTTCATAAACTCTTTTATATATTATATATATATATATATATCACAATCTGAATCCCATAGGTCCAAAACCCACATTATGGTAAAATCAACTAATTAAGGTGTCATCTCTAACATATACTGTAAAAAAACATTTATATTAATGTTGTAACATTAATTAATACAATAATGTTCTACCTATAATAAATGTTAGCACATTACAATATATACTAGCCTTGTGTGTACTATATACAATAGAAAAATTCAAACTGAAAATAGAGGTAGCATGGAAAATGCCTGGGATATTATTCCAATTATTCCTAAGATGAACCATGAAATCACTATCCCTTTTTTCATCAGGTCTAGGTAAAGTAAAATCATTGAAGAAAAAGAAATAATAATAAAATCACAAAACATGTGTTTCACCAAATGGTGATGTCATATCAACCAAAAGAGGTGATAACCAATAAAAAAATAACAAGTCCTATTCAATTTGGGTTTCCCCTATACATGGGTCCGCTACTTCCAAGCATAGGCTCATTACCAAATTCTATTAGCTATTTTTATCCTATCTAATTGTAGAATATTAATTATAAAGGAATTGAAATCATTGCTACCACATTGTAATGTACTAACCTGGAATCCATTTAACCCGTGCCCTGAGCTGATGGGTCACATCGCCTCAAGCGCGCCTCCCCATATAGTAGAGGTTTCACACTAAAAGTAAGTGTGTATTATGGTATGGTGGGTAGACTATACCCTCATATAAAATAAGCATTCCAGATATATTACATATATATATAATGACCAAAGAATATATATAAACAGAAACTATAATGAATGGACCGGTAACTTTCCATAGCAGAAGCATAACATAATAGAATTGAAGAGTGGAATCAAATATAGTCATCAACTGGGGAAGTGTAATTAATGAACAAATGTAATAAATAATAAAATACAAAAGGATGAGTCTTATAAAATGATTTCATGGAATGATGATATACAATAATGGGAAACATGGGACATATATATACAACATTCTATACCAAAATACAAAAATTCCAAAAGACTGTCACTCTAGAATCATAAGTATATGATTTACTCTCTTCTCCCATACTCTATACTATAAGCTAAACAAAAAGGCACATGTAGATGGTCTCTTTATCTTATCCAAAGCCGTTGACAAGTAATGTACTTAGGTTCCAAAGGTTGTTTTTATAGGGTGTGTGATAAGATCCCTGTGGGCCACCACCAATTGTGTATAGAGATATTCCAAGTAGTGTACATATATAAAAAGAGTGAAGTAATAATATATAATGAAAATTTTTGAATAACAAAATACCGTCTAGCTTAAGTTCCTATAGGACAATTGGTGGCACTACCTTCATCAGCATATTCCAATAAGATGTTTGACCCGTAAACACACACACACACACACACACACACATATATATATATATTAATAACATATATAGTATTGTTATATATTGTATCCATCTATATACAATAAGTATGTAAGGGTGTATATATGTATATACATGGAGACTAGGAGTTGGCTAGACCTGGAGAATGAATCAAGTGTACATAACTAGTCTAATGAGATATAAGATCAAGAAAAGGGTATGTTCCCTAAATCTCATAACGAATATGGGATATCATGCTCAAAAATCGATATAGGTGGGGATAGATATCATTCCCAACAATCAATATAGAAGAGATGTTGAATGTCATGCCGATTTACCAGATATAGAATTGATGTAGAATGTCATTCCCATAACCCATATGTAGGTATAACTGTGGGATATGCCATTATCAACGCTCAACGTAAGGGATAATAAACCATCATGATCAACAAGTCCCTTAACCATCATTTCGTAGCCAATATCCATTTTATAATAAAAAATAATAATAATAAATTGAGGGATTACCTGATAAGAATCCTAATCAACAAGCCCAATATATATAAATGATTTTCACCATTCATATAATCCATTTAAAAAGATGGAACCAATTGGAGTGGCCTTTCCACACATTATAATTTATTCTTATTATTATATTTAATTCATTTAAGCAAAGAAAATAGACTTGAAGCTAAGTCGTTCTATAAAAAACCATATTAATAAACCAAAGCATATAAGTTTGATTTACTAATGATTCAATTAGTCAGAAGATTACTTAGTAATTAAGAAATCATATAAATGATTTGGAGAATTTAATTCCAATCAAACAAGAAAACATAGGTAGTGTTATGAGTGATTAATCAATTAAATTATAGATGTAATGTTTTATGGCGCACCCAAAGGTGTACAAAATAATGTGGTTGATATACTTTAATTGTTATAAAGGGACTAAGGGATTATACAATCACACATATAATCATGTATATATTATGAATTAAATTTAATGAAATGAACAACAATGGTCCGTGTGTGACACAACAGAAGATCTATGAAAAAACATAAATTTTAGGAAAAAAACTATACCACTTACCATAGGGTTGTAGATGACTCATCATCCAATATCAGAATCAAATTTGAAATTGATTAGAATAAATAAAAAGAATGGTACAATGACTTAAAAATATGGCTAATGATATCACTATATAATTGAACAACATAGAGGATGGATAATGAAGAAAAGAATCAATACTTTTGAGATCTTTCTAAGAGGTATCCAATGCTTCACACATAACTTGATTCTGAGTCCAGAATGAAGATAAATAGAAATCCCTAGATTAGGGAGGAGGATATCTCAAATATAGAGGATTGTGTCTCAACTAGAAATTATATGATGAAAGATGAGGGTTATATTTTATTAATCATTAGAGAAAAAAATGTAAAGTCATCCTAAAAAATTGGTGAATGTGGTTTTTCTAACCCATACTCTAACATTTCTCACCTCAATATTTATGTGGAACCTCGCATGGATAGGGTGCAAGGTTTTTTTACTATGCACATACCATTTCAAAACCAAGTGTACAAAATTCCTGAAATTCTAAACTAACCTATTCATTAGCTCCGGTAGTCATATAATAAATGTTTGGAATCCTACTACTCAAAGGTTATATGCATGGTTACTACACTTGGATATTATTAGCCGTGCGATAAGAGTGTGGCCTACCTTGTTTTCCTAATTCTTAGATCACTGATCTCTGAACAAACTCTAGATTTTCCAAAAGGTGCCTTAGGGAATAAGGAGTGTTTACCCAAGTTTAATAAAGATTCAAATTGATTAGAAATGGTCTTTAACTCAGGGAAATGACAGGTTATTACAATTTCCATAGATGAAAATCCCATTTTATTTGCTCTCATGTTTACTTCACACACTATTCTAGGTTTTCATGATGTTTATTCCATGAAAAAATAGTTATTCCATAAAAAAATATTTTAATCATCGTAATATTTGAATGATGGAATTTTTATATTTCATCAATATACAGCTTCAAATTTTCCATTTTGTTGATGTCCTGTACTGGGGACATTCAAGACATACATTCTCAATGCCTTGTGATATAGATTTACATTATATTCATGGTGATTTTTTTTCACCCAAAAGAATTATAAAAATTTCACTAAGAGTGGAAGATTTATAATTTTCCAAATCATTAAACTGAGGAATTTTGAGTCTTTTTTCAATGTAGCATTGTTATGGAATCTTAGGATCATTATTTAGAAGTTTGAATTTGTATCAGATCGATGTCTTGTATTTGAGTAATGAAATAGGGTTATATCAAATACTTGTAGTGAATACTTCTTGTGAGGTAATATTCTATGACAAAAGACATATGATCATCCTTTTATCAATATTCTTTAAAATTAAAAACCTTATTATCAACTCTTCAGGTATTAACATTTGGGGTGATGTCTTATGTTCAGTTGGAAAATCAATATACTCAAGACATAACCAATTTTTCATGAATTGAAAAATTAAGTATATATAATTAACATCAAAATTAATTTTGATTACATGTAGGGATTTACATCTTCACTAATTAATATCATAACTTTAGGAAATTATTTTTTTAATTATTAAAATAATTCCAGTATCTTTCTAACACACTTCCAATATATAGAAACAAATTGAATATTCAAATAAGTGTATTTTAGTGATTATATCTACTAAAGCTAGTAAAAATCCTATTCAGCCAATTATAATGAATATTTATTCACTTCAACATTCATCCATGAATGTGTAATCACTGATTTTAGTATCGAATATACTTTTTACATCGTAGATGGGTACACCATTTTCAGAAAGATTCTCCCCAACCTGATGTCTTTTATTTAATTCTCTATAGGTAGTAGCATCATCCACTAAAATTATTGAAAAAAAGGCTTCTTCACTTTTAGAACATGTCATATATATGAATTTAAACTCTTTATATTGTCTAATATAATGGATACTACTAAAATATATCCATCTAGGTATTTAAATATTAGGATCTCTTCCCTTATACCATTTCGGACAATAAATTAATTTATAATCCTTTAAATTAAAAGATTATTATAGTTAATATCTTTGTTAATGACCAGTTATGAAGGTGAAGAATCATTTTATTCAATGGTTTCTATGATTGAATCTATTATTTTGAAGACCCACTAAATATCATTTAGATTAATGAGGTAAAAAAATAGAGTGAGAAAGAACAGGGAATGTAATTTAACGTATTTCAGCACGATGATTTTAAAACTATTATAATGTGTGAAAATTCTAGGAAAAATATATTATGGGTTTAATTTTTATAAAGTGAATGAAAATCCATGGTGAGAAGATGTGTCTAAGACCAATGAAGTTGAGATGTAAGTGGAGACTGAATTATATACAATGTATCTTGAATAATTTCTTGCATTTGAAGAAGATAATTGTGATTTATTATAAATTATATGAAACTCTATCACTTCTCATAGCTCAACTTCATAGTACACTGACGAAATTATTTACCTTAGTTAACTCACTCATTGAGATCATATTATCTTTATATCCAATAGCTCCTCATAAAACTTCTACAACTAAACAATTCATAGTTTCCACTTCCTTTTTAATTATATATTGATTCCTAAATTATCACAACAACACATAATTGTATTATAATACTTATTCTATCTCTTTGAGGGATCATCAGATATTTCACAGTAGGTTAGATCTTGGCTTATCTATATTCTTAGTCATACATAGTAGAACAAATAATTCTTATATCTTTTGTATTAATTTTTCCTCAAACATCATATCAACATAGATGCATGAGTGGATAATTAAATGATTTCATTCATTTTAAAATACATAAAATAGTATTTTTATAGGAAAAATTATATTCAAGTTTACAATAATCATTTTAGAAAAACTTCTTAGGGTTCCCATAATTACGTGTGTGTAGCTTTTTCAAATCAAGGGGTTTTCCAAGAATACCATTATTTAATGATTCCCATTCATGAAACGTGGATCAAAATATCATCATAATATATATACAACTAGATTGGATTAATCATAATATATTTATTTCTTATTTTTCACTTCATGGAAGAATATTATCCTTACATATAAATCAGTTTTATTATTGAAATCTACTTCCTTGCAAAAATACCCAAAATTCACACTATAAATCATCACATTAATATCAAAAGGATACACCAAACATATCTATGGTGTGGAATTGTATTTATCTTCCTTATTCATGAAATATCGATTTCATCAATTTTTTCTATTCTTAGGAAAATTCTCATATTTACATCTTAGATCCTCATACACATTCTATCAACGTTAGATCAAAATGATGAAGTATATAATAAATGAAAACTCAAGGTTTTGTGGGTTCTCATATTCATTTTTTCTAAATAAATTGATGAAATAAATTTCTTCACCCAAAAATTCATGTACTGTTATATCCCCTATGATATTTCGAAAAAAAAAAGTTACTCATAACTTCTCTATGATTTTTGATGTTCTAAACTCCGATGTACAGCTTAAACATCAACTCATTTGTATATACAAAAAATTAGATAATTCATGAAACTCTATTTTTATGTTTTATTTGATCTTCCCTTTCCATATATTAAGATAGTTATTTTTAATTATCCTCTTTTGACTATACACCAATCTAATTTTTAATGATGTTTATACAATGAAAAAATAATTTTTATGTTTCAGGAATTGTGGGAGGATCCTTTAAAAGAATAACCAACTCAGATTTTAGTCTTAAATCATGTGTAATCATAACTTCACATGATCAAAATGTTAGGTAAAAAATATTGCATATTACTTGAGTAGATTAAAATTATGGAACTATAAGTAAAGGATATCACCAAGTAATTTGTAATTAATTTTTTGGAAGATACAAAATTATCCAAACTCGTAATTCCACTTTTTTGATGATATGATGGAATATATATCATCGCACCACCATTGAACTACAGGATCCATGTGAATAATACCTCTATAAGTGATCCGCACATGCATTAAAAATATCTAAACATTTCAGAAAATCATTAGGTTCTAGAATGAACGATCCTTAATGCATGTGTTGTTCATGGTTGATTGCAGCAAAATTATTCTCAAGAGAGGATAAAATATTGATGAACACTTGTTAGTTTGTGTGAGGAGGGGCGGAGAGGCATCTAAATATCTTGATATCTATTTGTATTGGGTGAGTATTTATTTATCTATTGTGGACATCAATTTTGATTCTTTTTGGATGTTATATAATTAGATATTTATTCAGATAGGTTTAGGGTTAATACATAACAAACTAAACCATTTCCATATTTTCTTATTCTTATTTAACCCTATGTTCAATAATAATAATAATGATATTATTAATTTCATGATATGTGCAATACCTTTAATAATATATATATATATGATATTATATTCAAAAAAACCATTAGAATCGATCTATATTCCCTCATCATCATTTACCAATAATCTAATAATGTCTATTTAATAAATAAATGTCATTCTATTAAATTCTATTGGAAATTAATTTTCTATAAATGGTCTTCAAATATCCACTTTCATCAAGGGATTAAAGGGATAAATCATTTCTCATAATTTCCATTAATTTAATATCACTTGTGACACACCCAATCTGTCCTACCTCACTATAAGAATATGTCATCGTGATTTTCATCAATACATCATAGTACATGAGTCATGATATCCATTAAAAATAATATTAATTTTCATGGATCAGTAGACTTGGCCAGATATAAGAACATCTAATGACAAGTGGAAATGTGGATTTCCTATTAATGATTTTATTATCATAACCTCCATTATAAGGCATTACCAATGTGAAAAACTTTTTTATGTTACCTCAATTTATTATAAGCCTCCTACATATGAAAACATATATTTCTTGTTTCCCATCATAAAATGTTATCCATCCATAGAACAAGTTACAAGAATAGTGTTTTGGAACTCTAGGTTTTCATCATAGTAGGTAATTGATATTACCTTTCATCATGACATATATTCTTAAGAAATTATTAATTTTCAATATCATAAAGAATAGAAACAAATATGTGGTAATAAATTATCCCTAATAAGAAAAAAATTTAATAAATTAATCAAAAATTGGTTCAACGAAACCAAATCCAACATATTCCCTATTTCACTAGAGCCAAATAACAATGGATTTCAGTCCAATAGCTCACACATGATAATTATGCTTCTATTTAGATAATTCCATTTTTAAGGGTTCCACCATGTCTTCATCTCTGGATAATATGATCACTATAACTTCACCTCATTTTGAAAAATCCCATAATAGAAGAAATATCAAAACAATGGGTTTCTACCATTGGTGTGACCTTAGGACCTTCAAGAGAGAATCTACTACATTATTATCACATAAATAGTATGATATATTATTTACTTATAGGAAAAAAATTATGATCTAAGGAAATGTTTTTAATCTAAAATTCTTCCTTTTCTGAATTATAAGAAACAATATACCCAGAAAATGCTATATAATTAGAAAAAACTAGATGCATTGAACTCATTCATCTCACATTTCCTATGTTAAGACAATGTATATATCTTGATGATGGCATTTGATAATTATTTTCTATTAGATATATATAATTTGTGGATCCCTATAGGACTAACTCTTCTTATCCTCCATATACAATTAATATATCCTTATTTCAACTTATAAACCTAGGTATGTTTTAATAGAAGTCCAATTTTATTCACATTGATCTGTTTTATATATTCATACCATGTTAAAAACATAAGAAACATCAATCCACACATATAACATGGAATACATGATTGATCCTTTTGAATAATAATAAATTATTTAACTCATTTTATCTCTTTCCTCTTTCATATAATGAAACATTTTCTTGGAAAGATGTATACAATGTGATAGTAGAAATAGTACCTTGTTGGATTGTTCCACACCGAACCTAAGTGGTTTCTATAAAATGTATATACCTTTTATTAGTCAAAAAACCTATTGTATTGATCGCTCTTGATCTTGATCCATAGAATATAGGTTTCCTGATCTATTTCCATAACAGATATTCACTTACTCAACCATTCATTAACATCTTTTGAGGATTCTATATCATTTCAAATTAGTAGTATGTCATCTACATGTACTACTATGAAAAAATTTACTCCCACTCAATCACTTATAAACACATGACTCACATTATTTCTTAATAAATAAATTCTTTTATGGATTTATCTGATCAAATGTTCCATAATATGGATTCATTTTTATTCAAAAAATATATCTCTGCAACTTTCATACCTTTTTGAAAATTTCTAGAGTCACAAATCCTTATGGTTGTATCATGTATACATCCAATTAAAGGTTTTCATTAATGAATTTTATTTTGATAACCATTTTCCCAATCCCATTTTCATGGTAAAATTCTATAAAAAAATATAATGGATTTAGAAATGGGAACCTTAGAAAATTGTTCAACATTATAAATATATTAACATTGTCTAAATTATTTATCCATTAGTCGTGATTTATATGTATTTACATTACCTTCCATGTCTAGAATTCTATTAAATATCTGTTTACATCAAATATTCTTTGCATAAACCGGTAGAACAATCAAAACCAAAAATTGGTTTTAAAATAAGAAAACCATATCAAAAGTAATTACTTCTTTCCATATTGTAGTTTCATAGCTCTCTACTACTTTATTTTAGTAGAAAGGAGCATTATTGTCAAAAAAAATAAGGATTCACCAAAATAAGTGACAATAAAACCAAATATCCCTAGTTCAGTTACCTCTCTATAGCTCTGATGTTGTATTTATGTGTCAAGAACTTATTCCACGGGGAACTATAGATTCATTTACCATAACAACTCCTAGATGTATTGATAATCAACATTATCAAAGTCAATCTTTCTCCCCCATCCTCTTTGGGGATGTTATCCCTCTTAATAAAAACAACCTATCACGTAATAACTACATTATTTTATGAAGAGTTTTATATATAGTATCCCCCTGATTCATTGGGATACCCTATAAAGATACACTTCATGCCCTGGGGTGATAGTTATTTTCTTGAGTGAGTCTTAAATATTTCCTCCCAACTAAATGCATGAACATATGACAAACCAAGTTTCTTTCTAATCCATATTTGAAAGTGAATATTGTTTTCCCCAATGGTTGGTAATCATTTTATTATGTATAATTCAATATGTAATGCATATCTCTAAAAGGATAATTGAAGGACTGTATGACTCTTTATTGACCTTACTATGTCTAACAAGGTATGGTTCCTCCTTTCACTAACACCACTCCACTGTGGTGTATAAGGTGGAGTGAGTTGATATAAAATATCATCCACCAATATAAATTTGATAATGTCATGGATAAGATATTCACCACGTTGATCTATCCATTTTTGATATATATTGTTACCAATCTGATTCGCAACCTCATTTTTGAACTCTTATAACTTCTCAACATATTCATAATTATACCTCCTATGGTATATATTACCATACCTAATCTTGTATTTGGTAAAATAAATTAAATAAGATTCTCCACCACTAAACATTACTTCAAAAGGACTTCACTCATTAGTGTTTACAAAATATAGAAGCCTTATTTCCCTTTAAACTTCACCGTCAAATAGTGGTTTTCTTATTTCACATTGTAAACAAATTTGACATATTTAAAAAAATTATATTAAAAAGAGTCTATGGATGGTAGTATTCAATGGCTAGAATAGTTAACCACACTCTATTGGGTGCCTATATATCCAATTTATCTCTATAAATATTTTGAAATCTACCTGCTTCTTCTATTTGGATACAAATGTGACTGCCACAAGTAGAATCTAAATCCCATATTTTAGATATTCAAAGATTAAACTCAATAAGAAACACAAATTATACTTCCTCTAAAATATTTGGATAGGTGAAATTATTATTCTATTGGCCCTGCTTAACACATGAAAAACATACTACATATTTTTCTATTCTATTTCTTTATATCTACTTCTTAATTTTAGGATGGTGCTCCAAATACATAAACATGGAATTAGTTTTCAGCCCATTTTCCTTCTCCTTCCTCTTCTTATTAAGCATAAGTAAATCGGGTTTCTCACACCCCTCGCCTTTATCAATTTAGTGAATAATTATAATAATTTATAGAAGTGTCTTGCCACTATTGGTCATATTATATTCCACAATAAAAATGGAGAAGCTTTAAGGTAATGTAGATAGAATGAGATATGTGTAGAGATCCTCCGGAATATTAAAACCCAAGATGTCTAGGAGATAAATATAGATAATCATGTTAATTATATGTGCCTCAGATTGTTGTTCATCTATAATACTATACATGAAAAATTCACTAGAGATCTCATATCTCTCTAATCTCACATTCTCTTGATAGAGATATATTAGCCGAGAAATTATTATATGCACATCCATATCATCATATTTCATTAGAATCCCATTTTATATAGAGGAAATCACAAACAACTGTACATCTATAGAATTATTGACATGCTTCAAATAGATATATACTTCTTCCTCATTGGCCTATTTGGAAATAAAATCAAGAAGTGGGATTTAAAGTGTCTATAATTTTCTATCATGGAATAGTATAACGCACAAACACCTATATCATTCAAGAAAATTAATGCGGGTGATAAGTTTATCTTTATCAGGTATGTATCACCATGATAATGTCTAACTCATTTGATTTACCATTTCTAAAAATTAAGAGCATATAATTAGTAGTTTTTTATGACAAAAAATATATTAAAAATTTTAAATTAAATTATATTCCATTAATTTCCCACTTTTTTTGAAAACCTAGTAGTCATCATCATCAGCTTGGGAAGATCTTTTCACTAAGATATTATACTAGAAATTTTATATATTCCCTCACTAGTGACCCATAAAAGGGATTAACAATATAATTAAAGGGTTTTAGATATATGTGATTTACTAACTACATGAACTCGTAGTTTCTTGATCTGTTGACTGGACACCCCAAACCTGAAATCATATTTTGAATATTTTTTCCACATTGGCCTCTGAGTTACATAATGTTATTAATGGGAAATCAACCCTTGATGTAATCTATGTTCTATAAACCAAAAATATTGAGCTAAAATTTCCAAGAGAAATGAAATCACCCCAACCTGTGTTGGTCATTTAATTTTAATTATGTATTTTTATAACTACTGTAGTGGAAGGATAATTCTACTTAATATTTTATTTTTATGGACAATTATACTTATCCATAAATTTTTTTTTATCTTCTCTCATGCCTTGTTAATATTAAGTGGAATCTACTTAAGTGATTAACCATGTCTAATAAATAATTCACATATAATTCAGATAAATTTTACTATACATTGAAATCTTATTAATTCATTTATTAGGTTATTGAAAAACATTCAAAATCACAAAAAAAAATAACACACAACTGTCAAAAATAAAACATAAGAAACATCATCATGAAATTATCTATTGTTTTGGTTATCTAATGGATGATAAAATTACCCTATACCCTAGGGGGAAACACCTTGAAATGTATCTTGGTTTAGGTTTTAGTATTCCTCCGTAGTTCTTATACATCACCTTAATTGGATTCACCTCAACTCCTTGACTTGGACCGCCTACACTCACATGGGAGCTCTATCCTTACGTAACCTTTCACTCACATGCAGGTGGCAGATCCAATGAATTGGATTTATAGTAGGGTTATATAAAATAATCCATGATTATGTAGGCCCATTTATAATAAATAAGAGGGGGTGACATGCAGACCATCAATTTTAATTTTAAAATAATATATTAAAAGGAACAAATCACATTCACAAGGCCGATCTAATTTCATGATCATCCCCACATCAAGAAAACAATATAAATTTTCAATGTTCTTATTCATTTCATCAATTCATTCATTAATTATAATAATACTCCAAAAATTAATTTAAGCAATCATATTTCTATCCCACCATTATTAACTCATAACTCAATATGATTATAAACAAAATTTATTTTAGTCGAAATTTGTAAAGTACACCAGTGTACTTTTAGGAAACCCCATGTGCTATGAAATTTGTTTAACAAGGAATAAATTTAATTTATAGTTACAAATCTTATGAAACATCACACAATTTTTAAAATAAATGATACATGTAACACATATGAATAGATTCAATTATATATTTTTATTCTATTAAGAAAATTAACACACTATCTGTAGTAGAATACAATGAGTGTAGAAAAGTTTACTGTAACACCCCAGGTAAATAAAGAGTGTGAAATTTTCACATTTATCCATATTTGTGAATAAAATATTAATATGACTTTAAAGGGGACGCTATGCTCGATGTCTTACCCAACACGCAACAATGAGTTTCTTGGGAATCTTACGGGGCACTCTATTACAAAAATAATATTATTTTAAATAGTAGTTAACGCCTAGCCGTTGTAATAGTGGGAATGAACAGATTTAACTACAAAATTATTATATATGTTTGTGAAATATTTTTACTTTTTACAATAAATGTTAGAGGATTAAAAATGCGAATGAATCCAATTTTAAGCGTAAACATTATAATATTCATTAAAAGGTCGATTAACCGCCTTTTGATGGTGAACCTCTTTTAAATCCACTTTTTGAAAATTTTATGAATTATATTTGACAAAATAAAATTCTTCTTTAGAATCGGGACATCAAAATTTACTTTGTGTAAATTTTTTGGTATTTTTCCGAAAAAGTTCAATTTTTAATGAATAGTGAAAAATGTTGTATTTTAATTCAAAACCACTTTTTAATCTAATTTATTTATATGATTAGATTATCTTCTGAATTGGTTTTAAAGTGAAATTATAATATATTTTTACCATTTAATCTAATAGTGGTCGTTGGAATTAATTTCACTTTGAAATCAGACTTAAACTAGTGTCAATCTTTTGATACATTTTGTTTCATAAAAACACGGTATTTCTTTTGACAGTGGGAATTAATTATTAAATTAATTAATGAAACTTATATGTTTTGAATTTTGTAAAATAGGCATCATTTTTGAATTCGGAATATCAAATATAGCTTAGGGTGAACTTTTGGTAATTTTCTGAAAAACATCAATTTTTGATGAATAGTGAAATCACAAAGTGGTACTTATTAAAAATGATTTTCCGTTTAAATGAAATTTTGTCATCTTTGTGTTTTTAATTTCAAAAATCCGACATACATGGTTTTCATTAAGAAGTAAAATGTGGTTCAATGGGATTAAAATAATTTTTTTGTGAATAGTAACTTATTAAGTTTTTAATCGCAATTAGAGGTAATTAGTGTAGTTTAAGGTAAGAATAATGTTTTAATAAAATGAAATGACCTAGACACATGTCCTACCCTCATTGGATGTATCATGGCCGACCGCTAAAATCCATGGGTCACTTGGGGACCCCATGGAGCCACTTTGGTTGGAAAATGACATAAATATCTTTTTATTTAATGTTAAAGTAAAAAATGACACAAACATGAGATGTTTAACTAAAACAATTTTTACATGGGGTTATACAAGTCAGATTCTTGACTATAAATAGTAATTGGAAATCTAAAAAGATTTCCTACATCATAGTATTTTTTTTAATAATTTTTAGATATTAAATAAATTAAATTATTTATGAAATAATGATGATGTAGCGATGGCCTCATTATTTAACGATTTAAATAAAATGGAAAGATAATGTAACATCTAAGACCTACACATGTCCAAAACCTATAGGATGGGTGGATATCGAACCCTTATCACCTTATCCTCGAAACACATCAATTTGGGACCATTAAAATCCGAAACTCATTCTAAAATAATGTAACATTTCCTTACTTTCCAAGAGTGCCCCTCCTCTCCTCTTATAAAAGGCCCCCACCCCTACCTCCCTACCCACACTTACAAAGTATTTGGCTCGGCCAAACCATGACCATATTTTCTCTCCACATCCCTCTATAACTCTTAGAAGCTTCACTATGGTCCGAAGTCTTCCCAAGGAAGCCTTTGAGCTCAAACCAAAGGGAGTTACCCGATTTTAAGGTAATGTCTTCACTTGAGTCCTTTTGTTTTATTTTTCTTCTCCAACCCCCTAAACTCTTTTTATTCTTTCATTTTGTAACAACAAAAGTATCTGCAATATACTAGGATTTTGTTATGTTAATGATTCAGGATAACCTTACACACACCTCCATCTAATGGTTAAAGAACATATTGTTTTTGTGGATGGCGAATTTCTGCCTCATGAAACAATGATTGGTCAACACTCATATAACACCTTCAAAGGTGTCCATTAAGATGTAACTATATTTATATATGATATATAATATGTTTATGTTTTCCTTAATCTTCTGTATTTTTCATTTATGGCATACCTTTATGGTTTCCATTATGGGTAAACGCGGGACATATAAAAAATGGAATTAATGGTATTACATATGTTATCCTACTGGAATTATAATATACCTTTATATATTTATTATTTCATTCAATTTATTACAAAAAGAAAAGAAAAGAAAGTATCGTTCATGCGTACGTACGGCTTACCGTCTCCATGAACGGTACATTTCATTTCTTATCTTCAAATGTTATGTACTATTATAAGTACATATATATAATGGATATATATGTAATATATTACATCTAAATTATGGGTATCATTATGGAATTTTAATATATATATCTCTCTTTTTTTTAATTCCATTAATATTGCAAAAAAATGAAAGTAGCGTTCATGCGTACGTACGGCCTACCGTCTCCATGAACGGTGCTTTTAATTTTTTCTCTCCAAATGCTATGGAATAGTATAAAACGAATATATACTGGATATATATGATATTTAAAACATAAATACTATTCTGAAGATGATGTACCTATAACTACATGGAAAATTCTTTTCCAACAAGTTCAATTTTTACTCATGTACTGAACATCGACAAAAACGTCTGATACGAACTCACTTTATTAACCAATTATTATAACATTATAATATGTGATATAAACTGAATAATAATATTTAAAGTTGGTCCTTAAGAAATTATAAATTGAACAAATTTTATTATTCAGGAGATTAAAGAACGATCGAGTCATGTCGGACACGAGGTAAGGGATCCCACTCCTCTCATTCTTTTTAAGTACACTCTTTTATGTCATTCCTTGTAATCTCATCTTTCTTATGATTGGTATGTTCTTATATATTACTACTACTTTAATTTTTATGTTCATATGATGAGAGACCCTATTCTCTCTCATTAACCCATTTTGGAAGTTTTAAGTGGCTTCGTTAGGCTTCCGCGTTTTCTTAAAGAATTTTTCATCTCACTTTTATTCCCGTGAGATTTATGCTACATTTGCCACCATTTCCTTTGAGTGGTGTATGTACTTCCCATTATTATACTCTTTGTGTAATATAATTTCATTTATGGGTACTTAAATATTCATTGTATGACCCTTCTTCAATGGGGTGTATGTTTCGAAAGTTACCCATATCGGTAAGGGAACCTTTCACCCTCCACTTTTTAAAAGACTTATTTTGATATGTCTTTTAATTAAAATACTATTATGTTGGGATATGTTCTTCTATATCCTAATTAATTTATATTTTATGTCCAACTGATGAGATACCCTTTTTATCTCTCATCAAATCATTTTATAAGTTTTGAAGTGATGCTGTAAGGCTGTCGAATTTCTATAAGGGAACTTCTTAACCCACATTCAATTCTTTGGGTTAATCCTCTAATTCTTGATTTTATTATGCCAAGATTATGTGTGGAATCTCTATGTTTTAGTTTCCACAAACCTTTTTGTGGATATACTATTTCTACACATAATCATCTCATTTATAAGTTCTTATGTCATTTAGACGGACTTGTATCAGAGATCATAACTCAGTATCAATTCATTGAGTTAAATATCTATGTCATTGGTTTTGTTTTTCCATGATTATGTGTGAATGACCTATGATTGTTTTAAAATTAATATCCACTTTTATTTTGTGTATTCGTATTTTTCACACATAATCATATAATTGATTTATCCTTAATCTAAGGATACCGACTTTGTAAGGGACTTCGCCTCAATCTCCTTTCATTGAGGCATATTTAGTTTTACACACAACTTTCTTTTATACGGTGTATAAACCCCTTTGACTTTTAATTTTATTCAAAATGAATATTTTTATACGAAGCGTTTTACTAAATGACAAAAGGAATGTTTTTTCTTTTAACGTACGTGGTGACAACAACCTTTTCCTCCGCCGCGAGTATTATTTGGTCTTTGGCTTCCTCAACAAGCCGTAATGATTTTTAAAATGAAATAAATACCATATACTATTTTATGTATGTTGGTATTGAAAAAGGTTTTTATAAAGGATTTGTTATGTCGATATATTTAAGTGATATATTGTGATCAAAATGTGGAAATGTTTTCTTTCCATTATATTTGTTTAATGTCTTATGATTTTATAATGGACATTATGACGGGTGGTTCCATGAATACCAAGACGGGTGGTTACGTTATAACCTCCAATGCATTGGGTATGGAAGTCGGCCGTATGGCTTTTCCATTAAGTATGTGTGGATGTCGGCCGTATGGCTATTCCATTAAGTATGTGTGGAAGTCGACCGTATGGTTATTCCACTTAAGTATGTTTATGTACCAAGTTACCTTTATATGTTATGTGATCTTTATATGGGTTTTATGGTAATATTTTTGTTACAGAATGGTATGTAATGAACTTTTACTTAGTGAAGAGTTTTTACTACTTCGAAAAGGTGAAAAGTATTACTTTGATAAAGTATACATGGTTTACTTGTTGTTTTGAAAAACTAACAGTTTTCATTCTTTGTGTATCCCTTACTGAGCTTTTTTATGCTCATCCCAGGTTTTTTGAAATTTTTTTCACAGGACATAATGTGGAATAGGGTCAAGGATGGGATCAAGGGAAAGTCATGCTACTTAAAACATGGAACTAGACATGTTACTTTTTAAGAGTTTTTATTTTATGGAAACATAGTCAAAGTTTCTACTTTGTAATCTTTTGAGATGTAATAGTTATGTCCCAATTCTCTAAAACTCTAAACCTGAAAAGATCCTCAATGTGAATTATTCATTTAATTCAATATTAAGTAAGGTTTAAGGCTGGAGCCTTATAGTTGGTATCAGAGGTCTGTTTGGATAACTTTAGAGGTTAGGGTATTCTCTAAGCATAAGTGATAGTACCATAATGGATATGATTTCAGAAAGAGTCCTAGTTTTAGATAAAGTGAATGAGTAAGTATATTTTAGTGTTTACCTTCCTCATTAGTACATGATGGTTTTGTTGATATACTCACACTGATATTTCTGTTTTTAGTGAATGGATGGATCTAGAAGGCACCTAAGAGATAACAGGTTTGAAGGAAACTATGGTGGTTCTCTGATTAGGATACTAGATAAAATGGGGGATTCAATGAGGAAACTCGTGGTTGTTCTAAACCAACTATCAAGGAGTCATGATCAACCACTTGAACCTTGGTATGTTCTGTAATGCGTCATGTACGAGATGATCAATCGATGTGGAATTTCAGGTAATAATTATAAAGGTAACGATTAGAGTTTATATGATCCTTACTTTTGAGGTAATTATGGGTTATTATATGTTATGATGGAAAATGAAAGGCATGAGATAAACTTGAGTTTAAAATATGTTATGATTATTTTTGATGATTTTATCACGTTTTGGGGAATGTTTTAAGAATTATATAGTTTTGGAAAAAGGACAACACTCAGACCGTGTGACAACCCGTCGCGTCGGACAAAGCTTCGAGAATCGAACCCATAACCAAAGTGCGACTGGTATTTATCGCCTACCACTGGACTACGTGAAGTCCCTGGTTAGTTTGACTAATTCTTTTTAGTTACATGATTTTAGGAATCAAGAGAAAGTTTCTTTTAGGTAATCTATGGAAATGATTAACCTATCATGGAGGATATGTGATTAGGTTAATTACTTTTCAATACGAGACATTAAGAGTAATTGATGTTATTTGGAGATAAGTGTTAATTTGTACCTTGGAAGACTATGCGCGCAAATCCTTCAAATATTTGGGTTTCAATATTTGGTTGGTTTACTTTGATGTATTTTATGGACAATTTGTTTATTGAATGGTCTTTGTTGAACTTTGGGTATTGTTTGATAAATTTTGGAGATTAAGAATAGATTTGTTTTTTTTAAGAAAGGATTATCCTTTTTGGGTATTATCTGATATTGTACTAACCTTTTTGGTTTTGGTTTTGGTTAAGGTCTAAAGATATGGGAAGTATATAGTTCTCTTTTTTGGATAAGGTGATTCTCTATAAGTTGATTATAGTACTCTTAATGTGAATAAGTCTTCCTAAATACTCGTCTTTTGGGGAAAGTATGAGTTTGTGTAAGAAATATAGTAAAATTTGAAAGTCAACATGACAAGTAAGTATGTTTCCTTAAGATCAAAAATAAATTCCTCAATGAAGAGTAACTTAAAACAAAAGTGTTGTCTGTTAACTTTTCCTACTGGGGAATCGAATACTGTTTAACCCATCACAAGTTTGTGATTCTCTTATGGTTAACTTTCTCCTAGACATGTTTACTATCACTCTCCATCAGAACATTAACCTTTGTTTTTTTTCCTTCATGTCCATATTTTCATACTTGGAATCCTAGTATAGGTTAACTCGGGTGACCTTTGTACTTATCTTTCTTTATTTGAAAGTGATTGTTTTACTGACTCTTCTTCCGATGTGGGATTTTCAATGAAGTTTCCAAGCCCAATTTTAAAATTGCCAGGACGCAATTCCCAAAAGGGGGGAAGGATGTAACACCCCAGGGAAATAAAGAGTATGACATTTTCACTTTTATCCATATTTGTGAATAAAATATTAATATGACTTTAAAGGGGACGCTATGCTCGATGGCGTACCCAACACGCAACAACGAGTTTCTTGGAAATCTTATGTTACACTCTAATAATAAAATTATATTATTTTAAATATTAGTTAACACCTAGACGTTGTAATGGTGGGAATGAACAGAACTAACTACAAAATTATTATATATGTTTGTCAAATATTTTTACTTTTTAAAATAAATTTTAGAGGATTAAAAATGCGAATGAATCCAATTTTAAGCGTAAACATTCTAATATTCATTAAAAGGTCGATTAACCGCCTTTTGATGGTGAACCTCATTTAAATCCACTTTTTGAAAATTTTATGTGTTATATTTGAAAAAATAAAATTCTTCTTTAGAACCGGGACATCAAAATTTACTTCGTGTAAATTTTTGGGATTTTTCCGAAAAAATTCAATTTTTAATGAATAGTGAAAAATGTTGTATTTTAATTCAAAACCTCTTTTTAATATAATTTATTTATATGATTAGATTATATTTTGAATTGGTTTTAAATTGAAAATATAATATATTTTTACCATTTTATCCAATAGTGGTTGTTGGAATTAATTTCACTTTGAAATCGGACTTAAACTAGTGTCAATCTTTTGATACATTTTGTTTCATAAAAACACGCTATTTGTTTTGACAGCGGAAATTAATAATTAAATTAATTAATGCAACTTATATGTTTTTAATTTTGTAAAACATACATAATTTTTGAATTCGGAATATCAAATGTTGCTTAGGGTGAACTTTTGGCAATTTTCTGAAAAACATCAATTTGATGAATAGTGAAACTGCTAAGTGGTACTTATGAAAACTGATTTTCTGTTTAAATGAAATTTTGCCATCTTTGTGTTTTTAATTTCAAAAATCCGACATACATGGTTGTCATTAAGAAGTAAAATGTGGTTCAATGGTATTAAAATAATTTTTTTGGTGAATAGTAGCTTATTAAGTTTTTAATCGCGATTAGAGGTAATTAGTGTAGTTTAAGGTAAGAATAATGTTTTAATAAAATGAAATGACCTAGAAACATGTACTACCTTCATTGGATATGTCATGTCCGACCAAGACAATCCATGGGTCAACTTGGGGACCCCATGGAGCCACTTTGGTTGGAAAATGACATAAATATCTTTTTATTTAATCTTAAAGTAAAAAAGACACAAACATGAGATGTTTAACTAAAACATTTTTTACATGGGGTTATAAAAGTCAGAATTTTGACTATAAATATTTATTGGAAGGATAAAAATATTTCCTACAGTATAGTAGTTTTTTTATAATTTTTAGACATTAAAAAAATTAAAGTATTTATGACATCATGATGATGCAGCGATGACCCCATTATTTAACGATTTAAATAAAATGGAAAGATAATGTAACATCTAAGACCTAAACATGTCCAAAACATATTGTATGGGTGGATTTAGAACCCTTATCACCTTATCCTCGAAAAACATCAATGTGGTACCATTAAAATCGGAAACTCATTCTAAAATAAAGTTACATTTCCTTACTTTCCAAGAGTGTCGCTCCTCTCCTCTTATAAAAGGCCCCCACCTCTACCTCCTTACCCACACTTCCAAAGCATTTGGCTCGGAAACCCCTGCCCATATTTTCTCTCCACATACCAATATAAATCTTAGAATCCTCACTTTGGTCATAAGTCTTCCCAAGGAATACTTTGAGCTCAAACCAAAGAGAGTTACCCGATTTTAAGGTAATGTCTTCACTTGAGTCCTTTTGTTTTATTTTGCTTCTCCAACGCCCTAAACTCTTTTTATTCTTTCATTTTGTAACAAAAAAAATTTCTTCAATACACTAGGATGTTTTTATGTTAATTGTTCGAGCTACACTTACACACACCTCCATCTAATGGTTAAAGAACATATTGTTTCTGTGGATGGGGAATTTCTGCCTCACGAAACGATTATTAGTCAACACTCATATAACACCTTCAAAGGTAGCCATTAAGATGTCAATATATTTATATATGATATATAATATGTTTATGTTTTCCTTAAGCTTCTGTATTTTTCATTTATGGCATACCTTTATGGTTTCCATTATGGGTAAACACGATATCTTCATTTTAGGAAGTGCGGACTACCGCCCCCTCAAAGTGATTTGATTCGTTAATGCCATATGTGGGAAGTATAAAGGATGGAATTAATGGTATTAAATATTTTATCCTACTGGAATTATAATATAACTTTATATCTTTATTATTTAATTCAATTTATTATAAAAAAAAGAAATGAAAGTAGCGTTCATGCGTACGTACGGCTTACCGTCTCCATGAACGGTACATTTCATTTCTTATCTCTAAATGTTATGTACTATTATAAGTACATATATATAATGGATATATATGTAATATATTACATCTAAATTATGGGTATAATTCTGGAATTATAATATATATATATCTCATTTTGTTTTAATTCCATTAATATGGCAAAAAAATGAAAGTAGCGTCCATGCGTACGTACGGCCTACCATCTCAATGAACGGTGCTTTTAAATTTTTATCTCCAAATGATATGGAATAGTATAAAACAAATATATAATGGATATATATGATATTTAAAACATAAATACTATTCTGGATATGATGTACCTAGAACTACGTGGAATACTCTTTTCCAACAAGTTCAATTTTTACTCATGTACTGAACATCGACAAAAACGTCTGATACGAACACACTTTATTAACCAATTATTATAACATTATAATATGCGATATGAACTGAATAATAATATTTAAAGGATGGCCTTATGAAATTATAAATTGACCAAATTTTATTATTCAGGAGATTAAGGAACGATCGAGTCATGTCGGACACGAGGTAAGGGATCATTCTCCTCTCTTTCTTTTTAAGTATACTCTTTTATGTCATTCCTTGTAAGCTCATCTTTCTTATGATTGGGATGATCTTATATATTAATCCTACTTTACTTTTTATGTTCATATGTTGAGAGACCCTATTATCTCTCATCAATCCATTTTTTATGTTTTAAGTGGCGTCATTAGGCTGCCGAGTTTTCGTAAGGAATTTTTCATCTCACTTTTATTCCATTGAGATTTATACTACATTTGCCACAATTTACTTTAAGTGGTGTATGTAATTCCCATTATTATACTCTTTGTGTAAAATAATTTCATTTATGGGTACTTAAATATTCATTGTATGACCCTTCTTCAATGGGGTGTATGTTTTGAAAGTTACCCAAGTCGGTAAGGGAACCTTTCACCCTCCTCTTTTTAAAAGACTTATTTTGTTATGTCTTTTAATTCACATACTATTATGTTGGGATATGTTCTTCTATATCCTCATTAATTTAAATTTTATGTCCAAGTGATGAGATACCATTTTTATCTCTCATCAAATCATTTTATAATTTTTGAAGTGACGTCGTTAGGCTGTCGAATTTCTGTAAGGGAACTTCTTAACCCACTTTAAATTCTTTGGGTTAAACATCTAATTCTTGATTTTATTATGCCAAGATTATGTGTGGAATCTCTATGTTGTAGTTTCCACAAACCATTGTGTGGATATACTATTTCTACACATAATCATCTCATTGATAAATTCTTATGTCATTTAGATGGACTTGTATCGGAGATCATAACTCAATATCATTTCATTGTGTTAAATATCTATGAGATTGGTTTTGTTTTTCCATGATTATGTGTGAATGACCTCTGATTGTTTTACACTTAATATCCACTTATATTTTGTGTATTCGTATTTTTCACACATAATCATATAATTGATTTATCCTTAATCTAAGGATACCGTCTTTTTAAGGGACTTCATCTCAATCTCCTTTCATTGAGGCATATTTTGTTTTACACACAACTTTCTTTTATACGGTGTATAAACCCCCTTGAATTTTAACTTTATTCAAATGGAATCTTTTTATATGAAGCGTTTTACTAAATGACAAAATGGAATGTTTCTTTTAACGTACGCGGTGACAACGACCTTTTCTATCGCCGCGAGTATTATTTTGTCTTTGGCTTTCTCAACAAGAGGTAATGTTTTTTAAAATGAAATAAATACCATATAACCTTTTATGTATGTTGGTATTGAAAATATTTTTTTAAAGGATTTGTTATGACGATATATTTAAGTGATATATTGTGATCGAAATGTGGAAATGTTTTCTTTCTATTATATTTGTTTAATGTATTATGATTTTATAATGGTACTTGGACATTATGAAGGGTGGTGCCGTGAATACCCGGATGGGTGGTTACGTTATAACCTCAAATGCATTGGGTATGGAAGTCGGCCGTATGGCTATTCCATTATGTATGTGTGGAAGTCGGCCATATGGATATTCCATTAAGTATGTGTGGAAGTCGACCGTATGGTTATTACACTTAAGTATTATTATGTCCCAAGTTACCTTTATATGTTATGTGATCTTTATATGGGTTTTATGGTAATATTTTGGTTACAGAAGCGTAAGTAATGAACTTTTATTCAGTGAAGAGTTTTTACTACTTTGAAAAGGTGAAAAGTGTTACTTTGATAAAGTATACATGGTTTACTTGTTGTTTTGAAAAATTAACAGTTTTCATTCTTTGTATATCCCTTACGGAGCTTTTTATGCTCATCCCAGGTTTTTTGAAATGTTTTTCACAGGACATAACGTGGAATAGGGTCAAGGATGGGATCAAGGGAAAGTCATGCAACCTAAAATATGGAACTAGACATGTTTCTTTTTAAGAGTTTTTATTTTATGGAAACTTAGTAGAAGTTTCTACTTTGCAATCTTTTGAGATGTAATAGTTATGTCCTAATTCTCTAAAACTCTAAAACTGAAAAGACCCTCAATGTGAATTATTCATTTAATTCAATATTAAGAATGGTTTAAGGCTGGAGCCTTATATTTACAGTTTTCACTTTTCTCTTGACTGTGTTCGCAACATACAGCTTGGAACTAGGTGTGTCCCTTTCCATTGGAAAACCTTGAGGTACATTGTGTGTATTCCAACAAACATGGTGTGTGGACTCATGTTTGGTGGAATTTGGATCCTCGTGATGCATATTTGTTACACAACATTCTTTCTACACCTTTTGTACTTAGCCACGAGATAATATGGACTACACATCATGTATAGTGGTTATACGGTAAGTAGTTCTTCATTTCGAGTGTCTGACTATCTAGTTGTATTTATAGATCTAATCTATTTAGATAATAGATCTTATATTGTTGGATCTAACCCAGTATAAAGAGATATATGTGAGAAAATAGAATACAAAGTGTTTATATGGAATGTAAACACCACGTACTATAGTTATGTCTAGATTGTACCACTTTCACCTTTATATGACATGATTCAAACACTTCCTCATTTATAATCATTAACCAATTACTGGTTATGTTATCAAGGATGAAGAAATATAAGATATGGTGATTTTAGATATGAAATTGAATCATTTTGAGTAATATAAAATTCTACCACATGCAATCAATCAATGAATAATAAATAATTATAAATTTGACGTGTAATCCCTATAATACTATTTGTAGGTTATAGGCATAGTGGAAGTGACCTTTGAAGTTATTACCATATCATAGTTTAATCTTAAATAATTTTTAATCATTTATTCACATGATCAAAACTTCATGTCCAATTAAAATAGTGTGTCACTTTACTAGATTAAAATACTGGAACCAGATGTGAAGGATATTTACGTATAATTTATAATTAATTTTCATGAATATGTTGAATTATTTCAACATATAATTCATATTTCAATGATGATTTGAATGAATAAATATTGTATTATTGTCATTTTGTAGTAGGATTCATGTTCATTATTCCCCTAGTGGTATCCCACACATGAACCAAATTCTATGAATGTTTATGAAGAATCACTGAGTGCTACCACAACCATTCTTAATTGAATTCATTGTTCATAGTTGATCATAGAAGAATTTTTATTGAGAGAGAATGAAATCAAGATGATCTCTTGGTGTCTTGACCAAGTAGGGAAGTAAAAAACTCGAGATATCATGGTAAATCTCTAGCATAAGTGAGTATATATATATATATATATATCTATCTATTTTGTACACCATTAGTATTTTTGGGAAGAAATATAACTGAGCATTAATTATTATTGGTTTATGGTTGGAAAATATGACAGTAAACATTTTACATTTTTTAATTCTCATGGAAAATATGTATTTTATTAAATGGAATGGAAATAATTATAGGGATAAGGATCATGAGGGCCTAAAAAAGTTGATTATAAGTGAATCCCCAAAAATAATGTGAACATCACCTGGGAGGAGGGAACCATTACTGGAAAACCCAATGGGGGGTAACTCTTAGGAACCCTTATAAGAAAGGAATTCAACCTAATGACTACCAACATTCCATGTGTGAAGAATATTGATACCATAGATAATTAATGATTTTATTTTGAAGTTCATATAATTTATTGGATAGAGAGTGGATGTGAGGACTTTGAGGGAGTTCAATAAGATGGTCGAGTCCATCTCCACTGTTGTTAGTGAATTTTTTTTGTATTGATATAACTCAAGGCCATGAATTATGGCACTTTCTTCCACTAAAGGAGAGTCTGCATCCCTAAAAAAGGTTTTAAAGGTAGAGATCCCCAAAACGAAGGAGACACAACCCCCCCCCCCCCAAACACACACACATGAACCCATAACTACATGCTCCTTAAACATTAACCTTGATTCCATGAGCAGGAGGCTTCTGTCTCAACCAGTGACCCACTGGTGAGGTTATAGGATCAGGTGAGGCACTGATTAAAGCCAGGAAACATTTTAATGAGGGTTCCTCATCCAGGTTCTTTTGAAAATGAACAAGCTCAATGATTATACATAAGTTGATCATTATAATATTAGTGCGTTATGAGTGGGGTCCGTTGTTCTGATGATTGTTTCTCACCTCCTAGATACTCAAATAATAAGTGGCAATAATTAGTGACCAATCCATATTTTCATGGATTTTGCATCCAAAACTATTGAACCATGACTGCTGGGACTCTTTAAAGGATTTTACAGGCATTGTTAAATTGAATAACTCTACAATTTTATCCTATATCTTAATGTCTCACACAATTTTACAAAAGAGATATATAATAGATTATTTGACGAATACAATATAGTAGGAGCAGATAGGTGAAAGAAAAACACCCTTACCCATAACCACTACATCAGTGGGTATCACATGTTTCTCTATTCTCTAGACAAAGACATTATACATTGCTTGAATTATATTTCACCATAGAATTTCATCCCATGAGTAACTGGATTGAGATGATAACATAATTACTCTATAATCATTGTAAAAGAATATACCAGTCATGCTACATTATAACATACACTCATCCTGAGCATCCTCCATCCTAATACCATTAAATAAATATTTTTTTGTTGGTTCAAGATCTATTGGATGATATAGGGGTATTGTTTGGACTAATTGATATTAACGACAAAGTGGGGAATCCTGGGTAGCCTAACACATCTCCCACCCAATTGGAATCCTAGAAGTTGATATCCCAACAGCTAATAATTCAATGAAACTGCTGTTTGACCACTATTATATGTATTTTAATTTAATTCAAAAATGATGAATAATGGCTTCAAGATGTCCTCAAAACATTTCCATTTTATCTGGTGATAAATATTGTTGAAACGTATGGCCCTTCAATGAAATAAAAAGATGATTTCCATGAAGAAAACACATCACCTCCCCCACATTCCTCACATTGATACCACCATGATCCATTGGTTTGGAAAGTCTAGTCATGGAATCCCAATGAGAACGTCTATCCCCTAGAAATCCTATGTAAAATGGAATGCAGGGTATCAATATATCTAACAACTACTTTAGGTACCTTGATAACCTAAAGCGTATATATATAAATACAGGAAAATAAACTGTTTATAAGTGTGATTATCCCACCATAAGAATGAAATAGATTTTTTCTTATTTGTGATAAAGTAAGTGATTTTTTCAACCATTCTTATGAATTTACAATTCAAATCCTTCTAGGAGTTAGAGGTGAACCCATATAATTTATTGGAGTGTTCTTCCTATGGATTACTAGTATATGTTCAATTTTTCCCTTTACATATCTGAACCCAAGGGAGGAAAAAACACCAATCATTTATCCCAGTTGATGATTTGACCACTTTATTTGGAGTGGACCTCTATAATGTTTTTAAAACACCAAATAGATGATCTTTAACTATTTTGGATGAATACCATTTCATTAGAAAATAGGATATTAGTAACTCCACTAACATGTTCCTTGAATTGGTAAGGGATGATTGTGAAAAGATGCATAATGGATGCAATGAGCCTACTGAAAGAATCCTGATCCATAATAAAGATTCTATGGGATAATGGATCTCCATGTCTTAGTATCCTTATCGATTTTAAAAAACTACATTGCGTCCCCAAGAGAAGAATAGTGAACCATGATGAGATGAAACATCTGAAAATAAAATCGGTAACCCATTCTGATAACCCCATGCATTACATCACTCGAAGAATAATGTCCCACTTGGGTGATCATATTCAATTTCCATATCCGCTATGATGATTATTTTGGAACCCACCACCGTCTTATCAATATCTCAAATAATTTATTGTACTATTCCTATGGCTCCTTGAATGTAAATACATTTAATCAAACCGCATTTCACATCATAAACCTTGTTTCCAATATCCTTATTATTATTAATCACCTAACATTTGCAACACATTTTTAAATATACAAATAAATATAACTTATATTATTTATTAAAATAATATTATACTTTGTTCTCTTTTCTTCATTGACATTTATTGATCCTCAAATAATGATTATTTAGTAAATAAATTTATTTTCCTTATTCAAGGATAAATATAATAAATATTATATTTTAAAAAATTTAAAACAATGAATTATTATTATTATTTTACTCATTTTTATTTCAAATAACAAGTGACTAAATTAATAAGATAAACCAAAATGAATGAATATTATTCATTGTAAATTATTAAATTAATTACTTGAATTTTAATAAATTTGAGGATATACTATGTGTGTGACCCTATATGTATCTTTTTAAGTGGAACTAAGCATACCACCTAAAATATAAGGACATTATCTAGAGATATGAGAAGAAATCAACATATAAATAATTTAACATCCCAACTACATCAAAACTATTATAAACACTTACTGTGTAATATAATTTTATTGTCACAATATCGCAAATCAATTAGGTTACAAGATAATGACATCAATTAATATGATTTATGCCACATTATTTTAATTTATCAAATTCAATATTCCCATTAAAAACCATATCCATGAAATTATATTGGAAGTTCCCCTTCCAACGAAGGTCATAATAAATCAACTTCCTTCATGTAATAGAATGGAAAAATACATTCAAGAACTACCCATTAATGCAATATCACTCATGACACACCAAATGTATTCTACCTTAGAGTGAGCATATTACATCCTAATTTTCTTCAATACCTCAAAATATGTGAATCATGATATACATTTATGATATTATTATTTTTTAAGGGTCAATAGACACTTCTGTATATAAAAACACCTAGTGACACATAAAAATGTGGGTTTATATTTTATGGGTTTGTTCTCATAACCTATTATCGTGGATATTCCAAAAGGATAATATCATAGGAAGGTGTGTGAATTTATTTGAGCCTCCAACCTCTAATATAATTTATTCGGTATCTCCCATCATAAAATGTGATCCAACCATAATATAGTGTTTAAGAATAATATCATGGAACCTATATGTTTTTTACCACAGTAGGGAATTGTTATGACCTTTCAGCATGACATATATTCTAAAGAAATTATAACATTAAAATGTTATATATATTAATAATCAAGATAGTAAAAGAAAACATATTTAATAAGAAAAACATGTAATCATATATGAAACATGTTGTTTCCAGGGAACTAACTCTATAACATATCGTTCATTATCACAAATAATTTCAACTTCATCAGATTTAAAATATGAAACCCTGATTTTACATATATCCAAAGCTTCAAATTTAATATGGTATTAATGTTTTATACTTGTAACATTAAAGAATTTTTTTTATAAAGGATTATGATGAATATTTACATTATTTCAGGGGTATTTATTTCTATCAATCATAGTTCTGAAAATTTCACAAAATTTTGAAACTTTACACTCAAGCAAATATTTATTATGGGAACTTCAAAGTCATACATTCAAAATGAAATATAATGGAGACTTATGAAAATATTACAAAAAATATATATTCCTAAAATTTATGTATTATATTTCAAAAAATTAATATGATGGAATCTAAGACTAATGGGGATGTCTAACGATCCAGAATTAAGTTTTGTCTGATGTTATACTATTATGTAATTGTAAATATTCAAAAGTCTTAAAATCCATGTGTTTAGTTCCTAAGGTCTTATGATTGGAGTGTATTTTTCTGTTTATAATGAAATGTGTTATTTTCATATCATTTATTTTTATACATGAACTCCAAAAATACAATTTATACATTATTCTTCAAAATGACTTTTTATTAATTTCATGGATTTTCCAAATTCCCCATATCAACTCATAATGTCTTCATTTTTTTGTAACTAATTAATAATTACAGTATCTTGAAAAAATACATTTCAAGTATTATAGTATATAAAATAATAAAATGGGAGTATTTATGTGAGTATATCTATCATATTAGGTGTGATGCCGAATCCCCGACCCCAATATCCCAGAGCAGATGTCTACTTTATTATATTGGAAAATGATTCAAGATTTGTATTAGGAAGTAATGTATAGTTTCATAGTATTGGTAAAATAGCTACACACATGATTCCCATAATAAATTTGAATACACAGTGTATGGAATAATTTCGTTCAAGAATATTATTATTCCCTAAATCATTTTGTTATTTATCTTTCATAGAACACTTTATGGATTCCTCGGAAAGGAAATAAAATAAGTTGGAGATTAAATTTTCATTAAGGGTTTAGTACATCATAATCTGGAAGGAATCTATTATAATAATCAATATGAAAAGGTAAATAAGTGAACACACTTTCTATTTAAATAATTTAATAATTCATAATAAAAATTGAAAATTAAGTATCTCAAAAAATATCCATTTATCCAATAATCTTATAATGAAATGAATCTAGATATTGTATCATTGTGATAATAATAATGATAATAATAACTGAAAACCAATTTGGTTTGGCCAACTAATTTCATTTTTGCTTACTGATTCGCCCCATGTGATTACCGATGCATTGAGGGGATATCTATATCATAGTACCACCTATCTATAAAATTTCTAAAGCATTCTTCATATATAAAATAATTTATTTAATTCATAAAAAATGCTCGTAATCATAAAATATCTATATGGAGGAAGGAATACAGATTTATTAATATTTCCTAAATTAAAAAATGAATTTCATTATAAAATAATTTCATTAGAAACTATATATGGCATAATAAATAAGAATTTACATTATAAAAATATTTATATTTTATTTGAAATTTAATGTCCAATTATCATAGGAAATTGAATATTACAAGGTGAATTTATTGACCATATAAATAAATCAAAGATGTGAATTCCAATATTATTAGTAGAAAAAATAGTCATAAAAAATCTAGGGGGAATAATAAAAGTATCAATTAAATATATCCTTAGTGTATTACATGTAAAATAATGCATTATTCATTGATGAAAATAACTACAATAAAAAATATTTAAAAAAATATTCAGAAAAACAAATTCATTTTGAAAACAACTTTTTAAAACATAACACGTTTTGATAATACTTTTCCCTGAAATCCACTTTTAGAAACATAAAATTTATAGAATATTAGGAAAGCAATATTCATTTAAAATAAGTTGGTAAACATGAAATGGAAGTATCAAAAAAATGATAGTCATGTCGAGTAGTAATTTTATACATGTTGTAAAAACATTTCTTTTGCACTATAAAAAAGGTTAGAAAAGTTCCTTTTTTGGAAAAAAACACTACTATTAAATTAAAATGTTATTTAATTTTTTTAATAATGTATTTATAAAATAATTTTAAAATAATTGAAAAAAATTTTAAAATAATTTTTAAAACATTATTTTGGAAGAAAAAAATTTTTGATTGAAAAGAGAAATAAGGTTGTATTATCTAATTTTTTTCCCAAAACATATCAGGTACCAAAGAGTTAAATTTTTATACTATTAACTAAAAATATCATAAATAACAATATTTTAAGAAAACTAAATGTTTGTATTGGGAAATGATCAAATACTTAACCTCAATTGAAATTCATGAATAAATAGTCTCGATTATAATTAGATTGTGTTATAAGAACTTGTAAGGATTATAATTTTGATGTGAGAATTAATCACTGAAAATATTATATATATCAACTCTAAATATACCTAAAATTAGTTGGAATAAAAAACAATATATTCAAAATTAATTATACTCATAATTTTATAATATTAAAAAATACTAAGAAGTAAAATAACCCAATGAAAAGAAATTTAGTCCAAAAATAATTTACCAATTCGTAAATTTTATGTCAAATCCACATAGGTGAAATAAAATATATTAACAAAATAACATGAATTATTAATGAATCATGATATTTCATGTAAATGTTTCAGTATATACACCATATAAAATATCTTAGATATATAACATTATAATATGCCTCAATGAAGTGAAATTGAGATGAAGTCTCTTACCCCATGCTTCCTTTTGGATTAATATAAATAAACCCCCTATATAATGGGTTTAAATATTTTATTAACATATAATAGAACTATATTAATATTTATAATAACATATATTATCCTTGCATAACATAGTATCACCAATTTGTGAATAATCTTTCATTATTTTCACTGTTTTAGGTGTTAATTGTCTTATTTTCTCATGTGTATTTCCTTATGAAATATATGGTTATTGCACATATTAAATAGTAATATAATATATAAAATAACAATAATTTTATAATTCTCATATTTTTATATAAATTTTTATCTTAAAATAAATCATTAAAAATAATTTCAAAAAAAATATGTTAGAGTCATTAAGACTATAGGTTGTACGTACGCATTAGTGACAGCTAT
This sequence comes from Viscum album, assembly GCA_963277665.1. Lineage (NCBI taxonomy): Eukaryota > Viridiplantae > Streptophyta > Magnoliopsida > Santalales > Viscaceae > Viscum > Viscum album. The sequence goes on along the minus strand of OY728153.1, from coordinate 1,540,111,133 downwards.
ATTTTTCAATGATCATTATGAAAAAGAAGTAAAGTAATATTTTATATATTTATAATGACCATAATATCATATATAAAATATTATTTATTTAATTAAACTTATATATATCATCCATGTTGTATAGTGATGAAAAGAGTGTCACATTGCTTCATGAAGGCGGTAGTCTACATGTACATGAACGATGTTATCATATTTAAGTGAGTGAAATGGTAAGAAAGAATACTATCTTATAAAAATTATAAATATTTTTTTAATATAATAAATATTTCATGTATATAACACATATTTAGTAACATGAAATGTATAACATTCCATGTAAAGAATTAGTGTAAGACGAATCACATCACTTCATGAGGTGGTAGTCCACTGTACAGACAAGCGATGTTATCGTATCCCCTATTGAATGGAAAGTAAAAAAGATATATATAAAATAATAACTAAATACATATAAATATATTTTAAATATTATATATATTGTTTTTAACCATCATCATACACAACCATGAGAGGAGGTAAGAGATAAACGAAGGATATCGGTTTGCGAGATAGTAGTTTTCTGTACCGATGAAAGATGATTTTCCAACCCATTAGATGGAATTCAGGATGTTTTTAGGGCATGCCAAGATTTTCAAAATATCAAAGAATATGGATGATAATTATATTAATATATAATCATGGTTTAATAAAAATTAAAGGCTGTGGACATAGAAATAATATCATAATGCTCATTGAAAAATGTTACCACTTCATTGGGTATCTTAATTATGTTTTCACTAAAGCCTTCCTAAGTTATATATCTAATAATATATGGATTCAAGGATGAGATTATGGAATCATGGATTTTATTTTTTAAGGACATGGTTCTACCAATATTGGGTGAAGTTGTTATTAAGATAAGAGAGGGGTGGCCTTTTATAAGTGATTTGAGTGACCCGGTTGAAATTTTTAGACAATTCAATGATATGCAAATGTATATCATGCCAAAAGCCAACCGATGGACCCTTACCAGTACTGGAAGATATAATGTTTAAATATTGATATAAAACTACATATTTTTAAAGTGTTTAGGTCATTTTACCCTTATCTTTTTAGTTTAACCCCTTATAAATCCATTTTTACCTTAAAAGTGATAATTAACTTTTACTGTTTTCACTATTCAATTCCGTAAAAAAATAATTTCACCTCATTAAAAATTATATTTTATTATAATTCAGAATATGTAATCCATTTTTCCAAATTAAATTCCCATAACTGGACAATTTTAATTTATTATAATTCCCAAAGACATGTTAATAAAGCGAGTGTGCAAAGATAAAATGTCCAGATGTTTACAAATATTGTATATAAAATTTCATTGCAAAAATAATTCTAATAAACTAAAATGGATTTATTGATATATAATATAAGATATTTTACATTAAAACCAATTCGAAATATAATTTAACCTTAAAATTATATATACAAAAATTCATTTTTCAATTAAAATTTAGTATTTCTCAGTATTCATAAAAAAACTAAACTTTTCATAAAAGTCCATAAAATTATCCCTAAATAATTTTGATATTATAATTCTAAAAAATAATTAAATATTTTAAATATTTTTTTATATTTTTTGTAAAAATTAATTTTAAATTATGTATGCAAAGCGCGACTAATTCATCATTTAGAAAAAATTTATTTATTTAGAAAAAATTTATTTTATTTTATATGATTTTTATTTTTTACAAATAAATAGATTAACATAATTTTAATATTTTAGTTATCACTTTTCATATCCACCATTCCAATGGATATTTGATAACTATTGTATTAAATAATAATAATTTAACAATATTTTACATTTCATTTAAACTTTGTGTTGCTTGTAACACAAACTAAACGTTGGTTGTGTTTAACAATAAATAATCTAAACATTGAATGTAATAAAAATATATTTCATAAATTAAATTTAAATAAATATATATTTTATTTAATCAATGTGTTTCATGTTACATATTTTATCAAATAAAATGTTTTTATTTTTGATTTTTAGGGTGTAAAATTCTCCAAACAATAAATAAATTATGTCCTTACAATTTAATCATGATATTCAGAATCATGAGTTTTTTATTCGATAATTATTATTTTTAAAACCCAAATCATAAAAATATTTAATAAAACATTCCCTTAATAAGTTATAAATGGAATTACCATGGTCATGTGTAATAACACATACCTAGGCTTGCATGGAAGAAAACTCTAGAGTCTAGGGATGTTGTAGACATTAAAGAAGATAATTATAATTATAGAGTGTGATTGAGTTAATTGATCACAATATAGAGAATGATAAATGAAATACTAAGGGCCAAAAAATCTTAAATCTAAGATGATTTAAAATGATTTCTGATTTTTTAGATATGAATGTAATTGAAAAGCATTTTTCTTCAAGAACACTTTGCTGATGTTGACTAATTATTTAACTATATAAAAATATAATGAAATAACCTTATATTATATGACTATATTTGATAAGAACAATTTTATCCTTTAGTTTTTGTTTCATATATATCAAATTCATCAATTAATATGAGAAATAAATATCCGAAAATGATGTTTCATGCATATTGCACTAAAATTCACTTTTAACAGATAATAAGATCCATCAAAGAGTGCCAAGATGTTTAATCTTTCTGCATATTTTTTAAAAAACTAATATGGTTAGAAAATGTTATCCAATATTATGAATTAATATCTGTAACTAAAAATTGTTACCATTGGTTCATTATTAATATCTCTATTTCAAATCATTTAACTAAAAACAATGACATATTAACCAGGACTTTTCATAAGCCATTGGTAAGCGTTAAACCCTAATCATCCATCAGTCGTAGTTTATTCCAACATCGACTTCCTAGATGGGATGGGTTGTCAAATGTCATTTATGTTTTCCTTTTCTAATACTATATAAATATAATTCATATAAGTTTCCAAAAAAATTGATGGGATTCATTGAACTAAAATCAATAATATAATATCATTTTTAATTAAGTTTTCACAAAAAATGTATTTTTCTTACAACGTATAATGATATTATTTGTAAATGAACCATAATGATTATCAATACATTTAGATATATATATATATATATAATGTACCATAATTATTCCTCATAATACTTTTGAAAATATACATATTCTAAACCAGTAGGTTGTATTTTCATAAATTTATCCCAAAATAATCTTAATATTTGTTGATGCCCATAAAATAATATATGAAATATATTGGTTAAGAAATTGAAATTGTGATCATCCATAAACTCATAAATTTCCTCAACTAAATTTTTTTATTTTAAAAAACATCACTTTTATGGGTTAATTTAGAGCCCTCACAAAATGACATCATCTCAAAAGCAATTCCCACATTCCACTCCCAAATCATCGCAAATACCCCACAATCCATAAGCACTAAACATATAAAACTATAATAGATAACGTAACAATTAAAATAAATTTTAGAAGAATTATTCGTACATAATTTCCAGTATTGTGAATGTACTTCTGTTTATGGATCATCCTTAACAATTTCTTTGAAGAAATAATCCATAAATTTTTATGTTTTAATAAACCCCTCCAATGTATTTTAACTTTCATTGAATCCTATTGTAAAAATACATCATAGCTTGTTAAACTTTCTGAACTACAGATCATTAGTATCCCCTAGATGAAATATCTAAACTATACTATATGCATCCTCTTGGGAGTCCTTAATCAATAAGGCCTCCTCCGACATTGCTTCCCCAAAGTGTATGATATGTTTTCATGTATTTACATTTCTTGTTGACTCACTATCCATTCCCTTGAGTATTCTCTTTATAAAATACCTTGTATACATTGGTTTGGGAATATATGAGTAACAATTCCTCCCTTTTTATGTCTTAACTTCTTTCAGAATACAACTCCCAGAGTCATAGATTCCTATATTCCCTTTCTTCCATATCGAGTTGTGAATTTCTCTATAGTTTCTTTCCTCTACACTGTCTTATGAGAAATAGTGATGACCCTCATCATCTGACTCTTCCCCATAGGCTCTTTGATCTGCATTGTAATGATCCTTCTATATTGAATCTCTTTTGTCATATTCCTACCACACAATTTTATTGATATCATAATTGTTTCCTAGTTTAATAGTGCTCAAGACCCTTATATAACTCAACATGTTCATTGTGTTCATAACAACCCCCTTTTCAACAGTGACCATGGTCCTAATAAATCTTGCATTGTAATTTTTGGTAGTTTAATCTATTTGTTCCACCCTCACTTATCTCTTGGGTAAATGATTACATATAATCGCATATATTTCTCACCACCAATTCATATGTGTGAGAGTTTGGAATTCTTTTTGTAGGTATTGAAAAATATCCTTTATACACCCCCTCATACCCCCTAAACCATCATAGGATTGCCTAGTCATATTTTTTTCAACAACATCACATCTCAAACAACCATAAATTTATATAATACTCATATTAGGATTAATGTTTCATGACTATTTCATGATGACATTAGAATGAATCATCTCATTAGAACCCAACTTTTCCACCTCTATCCCATTGCATGTGTCTCACCCTATAAACTTTGGATCCATCACCCGATGCCTACTCTTATTTCTAAGATGTCGAGATAAAACCAAAGGACCCAAATGACCATAGGATAGACAATAGTTTTTTCAAGATTCAAAAACCACTTCTTTTTTTGAACAAAATTCTTCTTCACTAAAATACACACACAGTCCACTTTTAGATCTGAGACATCGAACTCAACAAAAATACATGATTAAATATGATAACTAACCGAATCAGTTCTACTATCAGAACAAAGTTATTCACAACCTGATTTCTAATGATATGAATAATATATGGTCTTTGAAAAGAATGAGAGAGTTCAGAGAACATTACCAAAATCATTTTGAGCGGAGCATCATGTTTCATGTGTTACTTATATGGCCATTGAAGGAGATAGAAATAAAACCAAATATATTTTTGAGGAGGACTGTACTAGAAATTTATCTTATCATCCATTCAAGAAAACATGATAATGATATATTATTTTTTCAAGAATCCTCACACCGCTTGTTCCTGTAATCCATAGTTAATGAAAACTATTTTGTCAAATGTATTGATTGAAGGATGGTGATATTGGAATCGGGATACTACTATCATCTTTAGGAGATCTGAATCTTCTATGAAGTATAAAGATGAGATTAAAAGTTGAGGTGAGATTTCAAATATATCTTGATCCTTTGGTGTTACCCAAATCATTAGAAACTATGGGAGAAAATAATTAATAGAAAAATGTAGAAATTAGTGTCAAAGAGCCATTGAAGAAGATGAGGGCTGAGTATCCCCCCTCTAATGGGGGGGGGTCTCAATCATTTATTTCTAGGAAATCACCCAGAGTGTGACTAAGAAGAGTGAAATGGTTCTCCATTTATAGGACAAATTTACACTTAAATTCATAAACCCGTAATGGAATTAATATCACTTAAGTTAATGAATACATATTTGATTCTCAAATTTAACCCAATACTCAAATGTTTCATAATTCATATCAAGAAAATACCATTTGTAAAAATAATTCAACAATTTAATTCTTGAATCACAATACATAATATCGTTTATTTGATCATAAGCCCATATATGGTCTATGGATTAAATTTTACAGGAAGGAAATTACTCTGATAAATACCACGTTACCCATATATAGTAGAAAAACTATAATTTGATCCATATAATGCGATTTATTTTTTTCCACAATAATCCTAATTTTCCCTCATAAATTAGTTCCATTATATCATTTCTGCAGAAAAAACATTTTACTATTCTTCTTATAGACCTCCTTTTCAATATTAAACACATCTAGATTATCATGGGTCATTCCTTGTCATCATCTATTCAAATTATTCTTAATGGATGGTAATTAAAATGTGAATTATCCACCGAATATCCCTTAGTATTTCCAAACTAGGTGTGCAGTTAGTCCTATTGTCTTAAACCAGTTGATGATTTATTCTAGTCCAATGAACCATTTTTAATGTTATTTCCCCTATGTACCTCTGTTCTAGAACCCCAACCCCTTTTAGCGTCTAGACAAAATGTATTTTTTCTAAAACCCACATAATCACTAAAATAAAAAAATTATTATATTCTTCTAAAATTAACCTAAAGTATGTAATATGTTAATGTTCTTATTAATTTCATTCTATAATCTAGTTTCTATGGTTTATACTAAACATCCTCTGATTAAAACTATAGCGACGACAACCATAGTAGGAAAGTGATGGTGTCTACATTATTAAATTAGCATAATATACAAGTAATTACTTAAAAAATACTGAATATTTTATTTCATGGTAATCTAGATACATAAATGATCCCATATTATATTTGAGCACAAAAATTACAACAAAAGTTTTTTCTAGAATATCATTATTCGCTCTAGGATATTCTTTTATCTCTTTTGTAGTATGCATCATGGATTCATGAGAAATAAAAAAATATGGGTGAGCTAAAATGAACTGTATGGTTTAAATAAAATAAAATATATCATGTATCAATGAGAGTAATAAACAAAGAAGAGTAAATTATTAAACACACATTCCATTTAAATAATTTTATATATAATAAATAATATGGAATGTTATGTAAATGAAAACATGTGGCCTTTAATCAATAAATAAGGCGTACAATTCCTCTAGAGATAAAATCATTGTAAAATTATCAGGTAAAATAAAAAAAAATATTAATGAAGGTAATGATTAATTATTGGGCTCCATGATCTCAGTCACCATGATACCTCGACTATCAAGTCTAGTCACAAGACAATTTAAAACTACTAGGTACAAACCTATTTGCATTGGCCAATTGATTTCAAGCTAGCTTAATAATTTGTCTCATGAGACTATTACTGCATCTAGGGTATATATATAACTGGTCCCCATCCGTTCCTTTCATGTCTAAATAATTCTTTATATATCAAATAATTTGTTTAATTAAAAAATATTAAATCTTATCTTCTAATATATGTATTGAGAAAGGAATGTAGATTTATGAATATTTACAACAGAATAAAATGAAATTAAATGTAAAAATAAAATATGTAGAAATGATATATGTTTTAAGCAACAACATAATCCATGATAAATAATATGGATGTTTTAGTTGATATTTAATGTTCAATGAACAAATTAATGTGATCATTTCAAAGGAATGTTATTGACAAACAAAATGAATCAAGGAAGTCAATTCCAATACTATCATTGTTCAAAATATTCATAACCCATAATATTGAAGAATGTGGAGGGATAAATAAAAAAAATCCTCAGTTACTTATATTAATAATAATGGTTTTTTCATTTATGTAATGAAATATAAGAAAAAATATCTTTAAAAATATTCTTGAGGAAAATATCCTTTTCAATTTGAAGATCACTTTTTAAGATATAAAATAGTTTGAAAATACCTTTCCTTGAAAATAAATTTTAAAAACTAATAATTTAAAAAATAATAGGGTGAATATATCATTAAAATAATCTTTTAAATTTCAAAATTATGTTTAAAATAAATTAAGGTCTTGTCAGCAGGTAATTGGATACATTTCACTATAAAAAAGTTAGAAAAGTGGGTTATTCGGAAAATGAAAAGAAGATTACATTGATTTGTTTTATAGAAATATATAATGAGTAAAATCTATTTAATAATAAAACTATTTAAAAGGATAAAAAATTGAATACATTTATATAACTGTATTTTAGAATAAAACAGATTTCTGACCGAAGAGATAAATGAAGTTTGATTTTTTAAAAACATTTTCTAAACAATTTTATGCACCAAATTGTAGGAAAATTGTAATATTTTTTTAAAATATCATGAATATTTAATGGTTTATAAAACTAAATGTGTTAATTGTAAAATAATCAAATAATTTCTTTCAACTAAAATTCAAGAATAAAAAAACTTGATAAGAATGAGATTGTTGAACAAACCCTTGTAATGATCATAAAATTTCAGTGAGAATTTATCAATGAAAATATTATATATATCAAAAATAAAACCAAATTAAAAGATATTAAATAAAAAATAGTATAATAAATATTCATTATACACATAATATTATAATATTAAAAATTATTAAAAAGTAATATAACCCAATAGAATGAAATTGAGTTAGGAAATTATTTAGCACTTGGTTACTTTTAATTCAAATCCCCAAGAAGAAAATAATTCAAATTTAAATTTTATATACCAGGAATTATTAATGAATTATGTTATTACATGTTAATAGGGTAGTATATAAAATATATAAAATAAATTCAGTGCATATAATTACAATATTCCTCAATGAAGAGAGATTGAGATGATGTCCCTTTCCTCACACTTCCATTTTGATGAACATGATTTAACATCAATTATAGTGATATTAAGAATTTTATTAACATATACCACCACAATATTAATATTTCTAATATCATGTATGATCCTTTTATACAATATTATAATCTATTCATTAAAAATTATTCTTTATTTTTATTGTTACAGTAGTTAACTATCTTGTTTTCTAAAACGTTCTTCATCATGAATGATATATTTTTTTCACATATTATATTGTTATATCATCTCAAAAATATTTATCATTTAATAATTATCATATTTTTGTATCAATTATAATTTTAAAACCAACATTCAAATTGGGTAATGAAATGTGGACAATGTTACAATCATGAAGACGGGAGGTCATACGTACACCAGAGAAATGTTTCAAATTTTCCGTGATCATTAAAGAAAAGAGGAATGAAATGTTTTATCATTCCTGAAATATGATAATATCATATATACCATATTATCTCTTTAAATATACACATATATATATACCATCCATGTTGTGGGGTGATGAAAAGTGTGTAACATCGCTTTGTGATGGTGGTAGTCCATACATAGATGAACAATATTATCCTGTTTATGTGGTTGAAAAGGTATAAAAGGAATATTATATTTTCATATTTATAAATATGTCATTAATATGATAATAATTTCACTTATATCTCCTATATTCATTAACATTAAATTTATTAAATTTCATGAAAATCATTGGTGAATGAAAAATCACATCCCTTGGTGAGGTGGTAGTCCATTGAACTCACGGGTGATGTTATTGTATCTCTTGTAGAATGGAAAGAAATTTTTTTTATAAGATATAATAAACCCATAGGTATAATTGTGATATAAATACCATATATATAATTTGAATCCATCATCATACCCAACTACGAGATATTATAATAGAAAAAATAATGACTTCTATTTGTGAGGTGGTAGTCCAATGTACACACGAATGAGGATTTTATAACCCATAAGATGGAAGTGGGTATGGTTGTAGGTCATTACATTATTATAAAAACATCAATGTATATGAAAGATACTAATTTTATTAAATCATCATTGTTTAATTAAAATATATGGGGGGTGGGGTTTAAGATTAATATATTTTTTGTAGATGTTTCATGCTCACTTACATGTATTCATTAACACTTTTTTTAAAGGTTGGGTCCAAATCCTCATTTTTATTATTAAAGAAAAGAAAATTATTCATTAAATTGGTCATAGGGAGACCCAGTATATAGCCTAAAGGCCTAGTGGGCATGTAGCCCATTACGTGGCCCATAGGCCCAAGGCCCATTCTGTGAATAGTACCACTACAGTACCTGCCTGATATTGTACTACACAGTACACACCACTGCTACAGTTTATTATCGCTACTATAGTGTCCGACTTCAGCTAATGTACCCTTTGTTGCTACAGTACCACCGCTACAACAATGGAGCTATAGTACTGCTACAACACTTGCACCCAATGGGGGTTTCAAGGTATTGTTGGTGAAATTTTGGAAATTTAGGGATGAAAAGGGGTAGTGCACAGCTGGAACATGGTTTTACCAAACTATTATCCTACCCACAACAAATTATGAATCCCTAGACATTGGGGGAATGCATGATTGGAACATGAGTTTTACTATTGTACACCCTCTTCGTAGAAACTGTACTCCCCCTAGATGAGGTGCACATTTAGGGCACATGGTTTGGTACACTGTGCATCCCTTCATAAGAATCCATGTGTATGTGATTAATTCTACCAATAATGTTAATAAAAATACTACCCCCTACGTTTTAACCCTATGAAACCCTAGCTCGAGCCTAAACCTATTCCCTTGAATTTTTAAACTCACATGAGGGTTCCAATGCTCCTGGAACTCTATTACTACTTAATTAAAAATCCATTTAATTTATTATATCTCTTATGTAGGTAATTTATTCCAAAATTGGATTAATCTCTCTCGAGTATCTCCTTCTGTAGAAATATGATTGTTTTATAGACCATTGGAAATGGTTTAGATTTCATATTTCATGGATCTATTTTCACATGATCATGTTTCTATTATTTGTTCCTAGATATACATCACCGTTTTGAATTCTATCATTCCACATCAATTTGGATTTTTTATATTTGGTGAAAAATCATCAATAAACTTGAGTTATATGGACTAATTATCAATTACAAAATTCTTTATTATAATTACATGTATATAATTGTGAAATTTATATTGCCTATTTAAAGATTACATCTTGAATTAATTAATTAATTAATTAATTAACTAATGTGAATATGGAATTTGTGTAATAATGGGATTATGAAATAGTTCAACTAATTGGATTGTGAATTTGGTTGATTAATGCAATTTTGAGTTGATTTATAATGTGAATATATGGATGTTTGGATTAACAATGAAGTGTTAATGGTTAATATAATCAATTGTGGTTAAAGGGGTTAATGGAGAAATGTTAATATTATTTCCTTGTGATTAAATTAATGAACCTTGATTGTTTTATAAAATTGAAATGGTGAATAATTATGAGGATAATTGATAAGAGGGTTTGGGATGAAAAACCTCGATGAATGGGATACATGTGATAAATATGTGTGACAGATTTATAAGTGGTATGTGGGATAATCAATAATGCTATAAATACGCTTGAGTTCTAGAAATGGAATTCTAGTCAACAATTTTATACATGTGATAATGAGAATGGGAAGTTAAGTAATGATACAAACTTCCATATGTTATAAGAAATCTATTTGAGATAAAGGCTGATCCTCCAAATACCCATGAGGTCCATGACATGACAGTCTACTCCCATGATATTTGTATTGGTCTATGGTTCCAAGAAGTCGTGATATGAAAGTGAAATGAATTGAATAATGTAAACCCTTAATGTAATGAAATGAAACATCTGTTGGGGATGGTTTTTACTCCAATATAGGTGGAAATGGGTATCGATGGATTGTAGTTTCATTATAAATTGAAGGAATTTAAATGTATATTTGAATAATAATGGACTCTGCTAACTATTTACTTATTTATTTTAATTTATTCTTCATACAAATGCACACACAGTTATAAATTGGATATTATTTTAGAGATTTTGGTGGTGGCCTACAGAGTTGTACTCACACCCTACTCATGCAGCTTGATCGGTACTCAAAAAGTCTTCATGTTTGGAGGACATTATATGGTCTAGAACCCTATGATAGACAGTTTAGTGGCAATGGAAAATGGTTTATGGAACCAAACATGGTTTCCAGACCCACTAGTGGAGTTTTTAGGGTATCATCATTTTTTGGGTTCTCATTTGACATTGGATATGTATATAGAATGAAAAATATACTCTTTCAGTTTGGATATTGTTTCCATGTTCTGATTAATCATGTATTACATTTCTGTATTGGTTGTGGCATTATTCTAGTTTTTGTTTATTATCATTTCGCTATTGATTATTTTTTTCTATTGTTGTTCTATTTTGATAAATAGGGTATAGTCTCCCTATGTTATATATTAATCCCTCAAAACTAGTATACATCCTATGGCATATGGGGAGGTGCACTTGAGGTCATGTGACAAACCAGCTCAGGGCCCTAGTATGTGGAACAAGGGTCAGATTGTTAAAAAGCAGTATCAGATGATATTTATTTTCTTTTACATTAATATTTTATAAAGTAATAGAGACCACTAGAATGATTTTGGCCTTGGTTAGGATCAAGTGAGTGGGATTAGTTAACCCATGAATGGGGGGGGATACAATAACCTAGGGGGGTTTCCATTATTAATGATTTTTGTTACAAATAGATGTTATTTCAACTCAATTGATGAACTTGTTGTGTGGTGATAATATTTTTTATAGGATTTTATTCATGTACCTCCATATATTAAAATTTGTTTAGGCATGCATCATTTTAGGAACTCGGGATTATTATGTTAAATGTATAATTTTAGTCTCATACAGAAAGAATGTTGTGTGTTATTTGTTTAAATGAAAAGGATTTATCTATTTGCGTAATTTAAATGAAATAGTTCCTAACATGAAATTGATAAATTATAATATTGATAAATATATTAAATGGAAATTGGAAAATTAGTGCCTAATGAGAAACATGATATATAAAAATTTGTTACCATATGTAATCCATGATCTAGATGAGGGATCATTGAGGGTAGTGATAGCACATCATTTTTGACCGTGTGGCTGGTTATTGGGGTATGAATTGTTATTGATTTATGTGAATACCTCTTATGTAAATGTGAGAATGTTGTGTAATGTGTAATAAGATGTGTGTTTGTAATTTTAGACATATTCCCCCATGATGACACTTGTTGAAAGGACAACATGACGATACAGATGAAAAAGTTCCTCATGTATTAGAACCAAAGGCTCTAATATTTCTGGGCGAGGAATCCAGAGAGTTGTTTGGTGAGAACATCACCCAGTTTATGTAGTTTATGGAAAGATACCATAGGCGAGTTATGAATAGTATGTATGATACGGAATGGGAAATCCAGTTATAGTACCCTTATAATGTTAATGGAGATGGTAGACCTGAGCTGGTTGAGTTATGTAATGAGTCCATATAAATGATCCTTGACCACATAGATACTCAAATTGAGAATATAGTCAATTTGTTACCTCTTATGTTACATTTTCAAGTAAATAATTGGTGTGGAATCTAGAATTAGGATGGAATTCTAGTGAATATTAATTGGAAGGACATTCCAAACAAGTTATTTGAGAGCTTTTACCTTGATAAACACAAGAGGGAGAAGAAGTGGGTGTTTATAAGGTTGACATAGAAGACTATGTCAATGATAAACTATGATGGACCTATTATTGATTGGAATCACTTTGTTATATCATTGTAATGATATTAGGTGACTGTAGAGAAATAGTTTCAAGATTGAATTAAATGTGATATTATGTAATAGGTTAGCACCATTAGGCCAAATAAGTTTTCATAAGTGGTGAATCGTGCTCTCCTTTTTTGGGGAACCTAAAGGATGCTTATAGTGAGATACATGAGGTTTCTATTGGATGAAGTGGTTTTACATATTTCATATGTAGGAAGCATCACCTTGAGAATGTTAACATTTATAGTGGAAATTGGAGTGGTCGGGGGGGGGGTCAGATAATCAATACATGAATAGAGTGCCCCACCACCAATGTGGTAGTCTAGGTCACCTTCATATATAGTTACATTTACTATTGGTTTTGGAAGGATGGTATATCCATAATGATTCTATAGGAACCCATAATATGAGGGATATGATGGAGGAGCTAGAAAGCATCTGTGTACTGGAAAGTGGTAATATAACTATTATCATTCTAGAAGATGGTGTTTTGGAGGCCATTGAGTTTAAGGTATTAGATGAGGTACTTTAGGGAATGTGCACCTATATCAATGTAGTGGTACATCTCTAGGGACTCAGACTATAGGATAAGGAAGAGGGCTCAGACTGTTATAGGTAATTCATCATACCCTTGTGGATAGTGTGGCAGGACCATCGATAGTCAGAGGTGCTATTATTGTATATTATACATTTTATAGTGCCTTAATTAATATTTATGCCTACCATTGTTTTATATATAGAAAACATGATAATGGGTTATGTCTTATGAAGCTGTTTGTAAGTGGGGTTATGATAATGGATACACCATTAGGAGTACAGTTGAATGACATCTATTTATTCAAAGGGTGTTCTCTCTAGGTTTGGTAGTATCATTTTCTATGGGATATTTAAATCCTATATATTCCATGATTTTTATTGATTTAGGGTGTGTATGGTTAGTAGCTTCTCATGAAAACATAGATTGGTCCTATAGGTGAGTGACTTTAATGTCTCCATAGAGTGACAACAACATTCATTGAGGACAGTGTGATTATCTTAGAAGCTTGTTCAAGTCCAAATCTTCAATAACTCTATGGAATAACCACCCAGGTTGAAAGTATTTTTCTAGATAAATTGGGTTTGAATCATGATGTATTTTTACTCGTGGTAGACTAGTTAGAGGACTTGATTACTAAGGAGTTATCTGGGATTCCACCTGAGAGAGATGTGGAGTTTACGATTGATCTCACGATTGGAGAAGATCTAGTTTCCCTTCTAATATATATAATGGAGCCAACCGAGCATCAATATATCAATTCTCAATTAGAATAGTTGAGGGAAAATGGATTTATCTATCCGAGCATGTCACCTTGTGGGTCGCAAGTATTGTTGTCAAATAAGGTTGAAAAAAAATTATGATTATATGTTGATTACAAAAATTTATATATGATGATATTAAGGAACTAATATCCCCTTCCTTATATCAATGATCTTTTTAACCAGTAGAGAGGATCTTGTGTCTTCTCCAAAATTGGAATGGTTTTAGGGTATCATCAATTGAGATTTTGACCATGTAATAAACAAAAAAAATTATTTCCGAAGAATTTTTGTCCTTTATGAGCTCATAGTGATGTCTTTTTAGATGTATAATGCTCTATCAGTGACAATGTCCTTGATAAAACGAATCATTCATCCATACCGACAAATGTTTGTATTTGTTTTTTTGGATGACATATCAGTGTACTCCAAGACTCGTAACAATCATTCCAATATGTTGACATCATTTTGAGTACATTAAGATATAATTATCTATACACCAATCCATCTATGTGTCAATTCCAGTGAACACATAATAGTTAAAGGTAGATGTTTCATGGGAGAATCAAATTTTTTTTTAAATATATATATTTGTTGAATTTTCAGGTTATTATTAGAGCTTTATCTAGGGCGTTTCCTACTTAGAACCACATATTTCGGGCATGAACTATAAAGTAGTTATGTTTGAATGGTATAGAGAATATGATAGTTCTTTACAAGAGTTGAAATAATATTTGATTATTTCACCAATCATATTGATTACCATGACAATAAAAGAGTACAAGGTGTTTTGTGATGGATCTAGGATAGAAAATATAGTAAATATTGATGCATAGGGATCAATTTGTGGATTATGGGGCATGAAGGATGAGGTCTCATAAATGTAACTACCATACACATGAACACGAGTTAGTATTAATGATTTACACTTTGATGTTCTTGTCGAATTAACTGTTCGGAGAAAATATTACTATTTATACTTATAAAAAAATATTAATGTAACAATATAAGTTTTTACAAATAAATTTTTCTTCTGATTTAAATTAAATGTCAATGGTTATAGAAAAAACATGAACTTATTTGGTTTTATTTTATCAGTTTTAATAGGCAGTTAAAGAATCATTACCTTGGATAATTAAGATTTTGTATAGTGATCACATTATTAGTATAAATATAGGTTTTTAATAAACCAAATATACACAAAAAAGGAATCGACGACCTCAAATATAATGATTTTACCCAATAAAGACCATATATTTGAGATTCCAAGGGAGATAACATCAATAATATTTTACCATGTCTAAACCTGAGATGATATCCAAAAACATAATCTTGATATAAAAATTTAAAGGGATTAGTTCAAGATCATAGAGATCATGAACCAAACCATGTATGTCAAAACACCCCATGAAAGTCTCACAATTGTGCACATTACTATCATGGAGATTTCATGTGTATTAATGTGATATGTATCTAGACCTAGAAATATGTGTTTGTAAATTTTTTTTAGATAATAGTGAATATATTTTCATCTAATTACTTTTAATTTATATATAATTTTTTACTTGGATATAATAAAGCAGAAATAATATTTTTTATAATATTAAAATTTAATTAAGGAACTTATTTTGATTCACTTTCAAATGGAATGAAGGGCTTCATTTTTATTTTAAAATGGATAATCCCCCTTTTAAGGGGTGAAGGGGAACCCTTATATGACCCATAGGCCCAAGGAACAAGGACCAACAAGACCCAAATGAACTTATTTCGTTGAATTAATAGATTTTTTAAATAAATTATATTTACATAAAAATGTTATTAAATAATTCTTATTAAATTTAAATGATCATATAATTTTGATGGTGTCAAATGTAGTCTATATAAGTGTTTGAAAACTGTTATTGTTATAAACCCAAAATTTCTTAATGAATGTAAATTTTGTTTTGAAATAGAAAATTCACCTATTTAGAAAATTAATTATATAAAATTAATTTTATTTTTGGAATTTTATCATTGAAATTATCCAATAGTGAATTTTTCATAATTTTATAAGACATTTGAAATTTCGTGTAAATAAAGAAAATACCATATAAATATAAATGGCGTATTATGAAATAATAATGACCCAAAAGTGATGTAATAAATACTATAAAAGGTATAAATGAAAAAATATATCTTTTCTTTTTAAAATAATGATATTTTATGTATATTTTATTATTTTTAAAATTCTTTTATGAATCCTCCGAAACAATTAATATATTTTAAAATAATTTAATTAAGAGTATGACTCACCTAAACTAAGAAAGGGTATTACTTTATTGATTTTGGCCCTTGGACTTATAAAATAATGAAATAATATCCCATTTTCAGAACCCATGGTAAAAAACCAATGGTAGGGTTTGCGGTTTGGGTTATTTTATTATATATACTCCAAATCTTATGTTTGAAAAATAATAAAGAAATCACAAACCATTTCCTATATAAGCCCACAAAATATCCATTTTATCTTCACTCAAAATACTTGTACCATGTCATTACATTTCCCTCCACTCTCAAGTGTTAATCCAAGGTTCTTACAACCTCTACAGAATATCCTCCCAAGCATTTAGTGTCACATCCTTAAGGTAAGGGATTTTCACTCCCATATTTTTTATCAACAATATATTTTATGTTTTTCCTCCTAATATCCTTTTGTCAAAATAGGTATATGTTATATATATCCCAATTAGTATCCATTTTACTTATATATGATGAGATACCCCTTTCACTCTCAATAATCCCTCCTATTAACCTTCATGTACATCAGTTACCATGCTGAAATTTAGTAAGGGATCCTCACCTTCCCATCTCTTTTAAACATTAATTGTTAACTTATGTCGTCCATTTCCTTTTAACAATGTTATGACATGAATTTACATGTTCCTGTTAATTCCCATTTGACATCCAAATTATTAGATGAAAATTTTTCTCTCTTCAAACAACATTATGAATTTTTATGTTATGTTGTTATGCTCAAAATTTTCAATGAGATTTTACATGACAAAATAATTATGTCATGAATAAATTACCCAATTACTATCAAGTGTGTTCACATTTATAATTTTATCATTATTTGAAATTGAATATAAATATATGTATTCCAACCTCTTTAATAATTGAATGAAATATGATGATGAATGAATCCATGTTTTTAGATCTATGTGGAACACTTAAGAAGGATAATGAAATGAAAGTGATGGGTGAACCCCAAATTATATAGTGGTCCAATGCATTGGGTAATTTTTAATCTCATGAGATGTCATACTGGGAAAGGGATTGAACCAGATTCCTTTATAGAACTTCTACCATCCTGATGTATTGGTAGTTATCCTATAACTATGTTTGTGATGTAGTATTTTATGTTGTTACAAAATTTCTCATGCTATGATTATCATGTAATATATTTCCTTATTAATCATTTTTATGATTCTCACAAATTTTATTTCCATATGATATAATTATTAACAGAAATGTATTATTATATAAATGTTTTTCCATTTTTCCCTTAATAGACATTATTTCTCACCCCTTTGTTATATATGTCCCCTGGTTATCCCATCAAGTTTTTAGTGAGATCTTGTTAAAGAAGCTTTCAATAAGGATGATGTTTTTCATTGTTTTAATTATTTTGTTAATGTACCTAATTTCCAAAGAAACTAGAATTCTCAATCCTTTTGGTTGTATAATGTGTAAAATTATGTAATAAATAATTTATTAATGTGAAATAATGTGTAGGGTTGTTAAAGAAGGAATCCATCCAAAGTTTCTTTTTTTATTAAAATTACAGAGTCCAGTACCCCAAATAAACACCCATCAGGCCACAAATTCCAACACGAGAACAAAAGGCCAAGGGAGGCCTGAAATGATGAAGGACGAGGGCATCCCCTCGGATCAGATTAACCCTTTCTGCCTTCAGAGAAGTGATATCAAGCACCCAAACATGGGCATTACTAGGAACCTCAATCGAAGCCAGATGGTCCGCCACTTGATTCCCCTCCTGCCAGGTAAGTAAGATATTGATGCCATCATTGATAATTCCCTTGAACTTTCTGATAGTATATATAATCAACCAAGGAGGGGGGATATAATCATTCAGCACCTCATGAAGGATCTTCGAGTCCGTTTCTACATGGTTTTTCACACCTGACTCGGTGTAACCCGGTACAAGACAACATGCAGTAATGTGCAACTAGTTTGAAACTCCTAGGATATATTATTTGATAAATTCACAATCTCATTAGGAACCATTATGAAGGGATTAATAATATTCCTATAAGAGTATATTTTATGAAATAGATCTTGGATAACATAGATTGAAGCATATAAATACATATGTTATGAAATAAATGTAATTCATAAGTTATCCCACTAATTTAATTTGATTTATCATTTAGGTATTTAATAGTTTTAAAATAATCTTCTTTATTTTTCATTTATTCTTTCCAATGTCCAAAAATTTAAGGAATCAAGTAAACAACCAATGAAAAGTGAAATGTGATGAATTCCCCAATAAGATACAGAACACGATGGTAGCGGGATTCAAAAACATTTTGACCCAAATTTCTTAGATGAATTGAGTTATAAATAGAAACCTGTATTAAGAGGAGTACCCAAATCCCAATAAGAAATAAAAAAATACAATTAGGTTCTTCATGAAGAAAAGGAACATGAAATTTAGTGGATCATATCATCCCTTAATCACAGAACGACGGATCAACTCCATTTAGATGATCTTATCCATCCTTAAATTTTCTAAAGAATATGAGGTTCTATTGGTTTCTTATCATATAAAGGGAGAATATGATCTGTAGTGGACATTGACCAAGAATAAAAATCCATAGGAAGAGATCAATGTGACTGTGAATAATAAATTATCGAAAATGTTTTTTGATAAATATTTTTTTCGTTCTCTCCGTATTGAAATGGTAAGTTATTTCTATACCTCATGTAAAAAGATGATGAATCTATCAGGGTGTATTAGTAAAACATTAGAGGACTTTCGTGATATGTCTTCAACTATATCATTACCCTTGAATTTAGGGATGGACAATTCTTCAGTGGGACAAAACCTAGTCTATGAAAATCATTAGAGATCTGAGACATTAAAGGCTATGAAGAAATTGTCTGATGTTCCCTCAAATTTGAGATGGAGATTAGAGAATCTCAAGGGTGTCCTTGGGAAAAGGGTCATAATGTGTATTTTAATTCTAGTAGTAAGATGTATAAATGTAAGGGTTCCAGGAAATTTCAACATCCCAAATGTCAGAAGTGTTGAAATAAGCACCCTAAAAATATTCTAAGGGGTTGTGGAAATACATTAGGTTCTAGGAAGGAAGGGAACCTATAATGTGATTTCCAACATGAGAAACCCACTAATTTTTCATATGAAAGAAATTATTTTTAAATCCTTATTTAATTTTTCATTTCTTCAACTGCATGTGAAGAGAGAACTTTTCAAATCAATGTACAAAGATAAGGGTTTTCAAAGACATCCAACAACCTCCAAGATAGCTAGGGTGACTTTTCCATCACAAAAATCATGGAGGATCCAAATAATAATGTGATGAATGGTATGATTGTTATTCCTTCAAGAATAGAAAACATAATTTTTGAACTTGGATCTATGCATTCTTTTCTATAATTACGGTTTAATATAACTATTCAAATACCACCACAAAGCATGGAAGTAGACAAATAAGTGAGAATGAAAAATAGTTCAATTATTGCATTCCAAGTATATAAATCCCCCTATATATTTTTTTTGGGTGAAATTCCCAATGAACCTTTTCATAATCCCTTTAGGGAAATTTGATGAAATTAATGGAATGGATTGGATTTTCAAATATAGAGCCAGTATAAAATTTGGCGACAAGAACATCTCTATCTACATTATGTATCAACGCCCAATTCTGTACAAGTACAATGAGGATGATTAATCATCTTTAGATCCAAAATCTCAAGAATGGATATTATTTCCCATCAAGAAAGCATATCTATCTCAAAAAATTACCTATATAGAATGAAACATCCTCTAATACATCCATATTATGAGAGAATATGATGATGTGTTACCCAAGTAAATATCTCATCTACCTTCTAACTAAGTGGTTGAATTTTAAATTGAGCATATACCTCATGTGCTTCCATTATCCAAGACTCCATATACAATGGATTTTGTGTTACTTGAGGATATAAAGAAACAACTACATGAAAATCTAGAAAAATGGTTCATTTGACCAAGTGTTTCCCCATGGGGTGCACTAGTCTAGTTTTTCAAAAACATGGAATTTTAATACACCTTTTTATTGATTACTATGATCTCAACAAGATCACGATAAAGAAGAATTATCATCTACCATATATTATTGACATGTTCGATAAGATATATAGAGTGTAATACTTCTCCAAGGTAGATCTGCGGTTGGGATATTACCATGTTAAGGAGAAGATGGGGGATATCTGAAGGACATCATTCATACAAGGTACAAGAATTATGAGTTAATAGTAATTCCGATAGGACTCACTAATTCTCTAGAAATACTTATAAATGTAATAAGTAGGGTCTTTATAGATGAACTAAATAAGTTTTTAGTAGAATTTAGTCATGATATTCTAATATTATCCAAAACCAAGGAGGAGCATGATGAGATTCTACGCACGCTGATAAAGACCTTGAGAAAGGATAATAATTATATAAAATATAGAAAATGTGATTTCTGGTTGAAGGAAGTGGAATTCATGTGTCATATCATCACAAGAAATGCAAAATTTATGGAACCTTAAAAACTAGAATGGATTGAAGGATGGATGAGGCCAACATTTATGATAGATATATGTAGTTTCCCTGGGTTAGCTGGGTATTTTAATTTATTTGTGACTAATTTATTATAATTTTCCAATCCTATAACTTTGTTAAATTAGATGGGATTCAAGTTTTCTGGGAATTATAAATTCGACGAGAGATTAAAGGTGTTAAAAGGAGTCTTATCACAACCCATGTGCTCACACTACCAGCAGGAGAATAACTTTTTATAGTATTCAGTGACTCTTCAAATAATGGATTAGGATATTTGATAATGAAGATTTAAAAATACATGGCCTTTGATTCTAGATAGCTGAATGTTCATCAATAAAACTTGCAAACACCTTATATACAGTTGGATGCAGAGGTCTTCTATTCAGAAAGTTGGAAGCATTATCACATTAGGGTCAAGTGTGAAATATACACAGATTACAAATTCCTCATGTATATATTGACATATAAAGATCTGAATATGGGATAATGAAAATGGTTAGATCTGATCAAAGACTATGATTTCTCAATCCACTACTATCTAGGTAATGAAAACAATGTGGTGAACTCTCTAAGTAAGAAGGATCCAAAAGTGCAATCATTTCAGATGATTGAGAGGGATAATATATTCCTAGATATAGAAATAATGGATATGGGAATAAAAAAAGATGAAAATTTATCAATAATTACACAAAATATTCATAAACCATCCCTTATGGAGATGTTAACTGATTATCAAAGGGAAAACATGTGAATTAATAATAAAGTGGACACTATAAGTAATGGAAAATACTTAGATTTTAATGTTAATTAAGAAGGACTTGTCAGAATTGGGTCCTAACTATGTGTACCATAAAATATTGATTTAAAAAACAACTGTTGGATGATGAAAATAGTACAAATTTCCCTATTCATCTAAGAAGCATAAAAAGGTATCCAGATCTATGAGTGCATTATTGGTGGACAATATGAATGAAGTGATCAATGGATAGTCATCAAAGTGTCTGCTATGTAAGAAATTGAGGTCTGAAAGGTATCAGTCTATTGGAATGATGCAACTATTACCCAGACCAACAAGGAAATGGGAAAACATAACCATGAAATGTTTCACCAGACTTTTGAAAACATCTAGGGGAACAATGCTATATGGGTTGTTTTGGATCATCTTACAAAGACATATCACTTTATCATAATTCGATTGGACTTCTCACTGGATCATGTTTCACTAATATAGATCAGAGAAGGTGTAAGGATTCATAGATTAACAATATTTATTATGTCTGATCGAGATCCTAGATTCACCAACGTATTCTGGAAAATCCTCCCACATTTTTTGAAAATTTTCTTGAACTTTAGTAAAACCTAACATATTCAAACTGATGGCCAATCTGATTGAATTAATCATACACTGAAAGACATGTTGTGGGAATTTTTTATGGACTTCAATGTATAATGAGACCAATATCAACCATTGTTCAATTTCACATAAAATTAATGTTTCCACTCAAGCATCCAAATGGTTCCCTATGAATCCCATTGTGCAAAGAGGAGAAGAACACTTTCATGAATGGATGAAGTTGAGGAACAAAAACTTCTAGGTCTTGAAATAGTTGATTAAATAGTGGAAAAGGTTAATATTATTAAAGAAAAACATCAAGGCTGATCAAAGTCAACGAAAGATAAATGCTAACAATCATCGGTCAGATATAGAGTTTTATATTGGAGACATGGTGTTCCTATACATATCTCCATAGAATAAAGTCATGAGATTTGTAATGAAGGGAATGCATAGTCCAAGAAAAATTGTCCTCTTTAATATCCTGGATTTCATTCTTAGTACCAAATAACCTATCTTGAGTACATGATGTATTCTATATTCCCCTCTTGAGAATGTACATACCAGACCCCTAACATGTACTCAATGCATAAGTGGTACCATTATAGAATGACCTTTTCATATGAGGCTAAAATGGTGAAGCTCTTATATCATAGGGAAAAATATATAAATAATAATACAATGAACATGGTCAAAGTGATGTAGAGAAAAAAAATGTTTGAAAAAGAAATGTGGGAACCATAGGAAGTGATGAAAAATAGTTTCCATTATATATTTTGTTGTGGGTAATGAATCTTTTGATGGTGAAACTTCTTAAGGGTGATGATTGTAACGACCTGAACTGTTATAAATAAAATTCTCCTATTGATTTAAATTAAATGTCTATGGTTATAGAAAACACATGTTCTTATTTCATTTTATTTATCATTTTTAAAAGGCTATTAAAGAAACATTACAATTGATAATATAGTCATTAAATAGTGAACACATGATTAATATCAATATAAGGTTTTAAAAAATCAAATTGACAAAGACAAAGGAACTGATGACCTCAACCAGTAGTATTGTACCATATGACTCCCATCTATTAGAGATTTAAAGGGAGATACCATCACCATGATTTTCTCTTGTCCAATCCCATGCTGATATCCAACAACATAAGCATGATTGAAATTATTTGTAGCATATTTTCAAGTTGATCGAGTTTACAGCTTAAACATGTACTGCAAACCACCCCATGAAATTATGATAGTCGAACACCATATCATAAAGTATTAACTAGTGTATTAAATTTATATGTATCATGATAATAGAAATATTATTATATACATTATTTTTTAGATAATAATTAATATATTTTTATCCTATTATTATTACTCTACAAATGATTTGTATTTGAATACAAAAAAACCCAAAAAAAATTTGGGTCATATTCCAATTAAATTAAGGAACGTATTTTGATGAATTAATGCATTTTTTAAATATATATTATTTTAAAAAAATATTATTATCAAATAATTTTTATCAAATATAAATGATCGTATAATTTTTATGATGTGTAATGTAATTTTTATAAGTGTAAAAAAATTGTTATCATAAAAAACCACATTTTCTTAATAAATATTTATTTTATTTTAAAATTTAAAATTAAAATATTAAAAAAACATTATTTTGATAAAATGAATATTATTTTTGGAATCATAATTTTTACATTAACCAAGATTAATTTTACATAATTTTACAATACACTTTATTTTTTGGGTAAAATATTAAATACTGTATAAATATACTTTGTGTATTATCATATCATAATGACAAACAAGTGATGTAATAAAAACTATTAAAGGTATCCATGACCAAATAAATTTTTTATATTTAAAATAATAATATTTTTTGTTTAGTTTATTAATTTTATAAATCCATTATTAATCATCCCACACTATTAATATATTTTAAAATGATTTCTTTAAGAGTATGCCTCACCTCCACATAAGAAAGTGTATTATATTAGTATGTTCATCCCTTTTACTTGTAAAATAATGAAAAACTCTACCATTTGGAATAAAAAATAGGAAAACCCATTGGAAGGTTTGTTGTCTTGGTTATCTTATTATATACAGACAAAAACAATGTTTGAGAATAATAAAAAAATCCTTGCTCATTTCCCATCTAAACCCACCCAATATACCATTTATCTTCACTAAAAATACTCAGAGAACATCTATGACTTGAACTTATTTCACAAGTGTTCTCCAAGGGTTCCCTTAATCTTTTATTAATATCCTTCTAAGAATTTGGAGTCACACATTCAAGGTAAAGGATATCCCCTCTCCTCTTTTTATCAAGCACCACTTTTACGGCATGAATCTTAATTCCCATTTTTTCATGTTGATATATGTTATTATATATCCCAATTAATCTCCAATTTATTTCTATATGATTAGATACCCCTTTCACTATCATTAGCCACTCTAACGAACCTTCATGTACACCAGTTACCATGACAAGATTTATTAAGGGATCCTCACTTTCTATTCTTTATTCATGTTTCTTTATTATCTTATTCATATAATTTGTATTTCATAATGTGGTGAAATGTCTATTAATATCTCTATTAATACCCATTTTATGTAAAAATTATTAAATACCAATTTTTTCTCTCATCAACCAATTTTATGAATTTACATGTGACGTTGTTATGCTGATGAAATTTCACTGTGATTTTCCACGACCAAATTATTGTATAGTGAATAACTTACCCAATTCATATCATGGTCTTTCACCATTATATGTTTATAATTGTTTTACTCGAGACTTAAAATTATGTAATTTATAAATACTTATTTATGAAATCAAATATGATGATGAATGAATCCATGTTGTATTATATATGTGGAACACTTAAGCATGAAAATTAATTTAAATTGTTGGGTGCACCCAAAAATATATAGTGATCCAAAGAATTGGTTAATGTTTAGTATCATGAGATGTTATTTTTTGATAGGTTGTTAACCAAGTTCCTTTATGATACTTTTTTCATCCTGATGTCTAGGAAATTAGCCTTTACCTATGTTTATGATGCAATGGTTTATGTTTTTTTTTCATATTTCCCATTCTATGATTATCATCCTATATAATAACTTATCATTATTGTTTATGATTATCGCACATTTAATTGACCATTGATATTATTTTTTTCTAACTTTTCATTATTCTCATCATGTTATTCTATGTTTATTCCCTTACTAGTTTTTATTTCTCACCCTTTTCTCATGTTTGTCCCCAGTCTATCCCATGATGTTTTAAGTGTTACTATTATTAGGAAGTTTTCAATACAGAGGATATTTTTTCCTTTTTTAAGTAGTTATGTAATGCCACTAATTCATAATGACACTTGAATTATAAATATTTTGGGTTTTATTATGTCTAAAAATTTGTAATAAATCATGTATTAATGTGAAATAAAAATAAGGGTTTTTATACATAAAGTATAAATTTTTAATGTGATATTTGAATCTTTAGTGGCAGAGTTGTATTAAGTATATGGAGTAATTTGACTATGATCTAGAAAATACACCTAGAATGGAGAGTAGTGTTTCTGATTATTTGAGAAGTAAAACAATGACTAATGTAGTTTAGGAGTCTATTTGTGATTGGAAGATGATGGATTTTTTCCTAACATGCATGTTGTGGTTCAAGAGGGATAAAAGAAGACAACTCTTGTATCTGTGTCAGTAGAGCCTAGTTATAAGTCGAATTAGGGAGAGTCAGAATGAGGATCCAATGTGTTTGTACTTGAGTGAAATCGTTGAAGGTTGAGAGTCACAATTATATTGGAGAAAAGAAGATGATGAGATCATCTCTGTCAGGAACCAGATTGGTGTGTCTAGTAGTATGGTAGAGGATCTAATGCATGAATTTAATGAGTTAAAGTCAGTGGTTCTTGTCGGTTTGACCAAAATGTACCATGAACAATGTAAATAATACTGGTGTATGAGCATTAAGAAGGAAATTGAAGGGTTCAAGACATGATACTACACTTATCAATATGTGATGGTTGAGAATCAATGATCGAGTGGATTACTATAGTCATTTCCCATTCCAAAATAGATGTGGGATGATGTCACCATGGATTTTATGGTATGTATCTTGAGGATTCCACAAAATAATCAAGTTATTTGGTTGATAATGTAATGATTGAAAAAAGTAAAATATAATATCCCATCTGGGAGATATTCTCAGTTGATGTGTTTTGAGACTTGTACATTCAGGAGATTTTCTATATACACGGGATGACACAATGTATAATTTCAAACTGTGAATCACGTTTTACTTCATTTTTCTAACAAGGAATACATAGAGTGGTTGGTATGTTGTTTTTTTAGATTACATATTTCCACCCATAGACATATGGTGTGTTAGATAGTATAATATGGTTTTTGAAGGGTATGTTATGTGTATGTGTTATAAACTTTTTATGGTATTACAAGAAGCACTTATAACTTATTGAGTTCACCAAAATAAATAGTTACTAGGAAATTATCTAGATGGACCCATATCAGGTTATTCTTGGTAGGCCATGCAGATAATCTCAATGTTAGATGATGTTAGGTGAGTCACAATTTTTTGGACAGAGTCTCATATAGGAGACTTCAAATTAGGTTCTACTGATTCAAAAATGAAAGACTAAGGATTTGAATAGTCATAAGTCATATGCTAATAGAAATCTACGAACCCTAGAGTTTATATTGGGTGATCATGTACGTTTTTAGGTATTTACAAAATTGGTTCACCATTTTATTCGGAGATAGGGAGAGTTTGTTCCCATGTTTGTTGGACATCTAGAGATTGTGGAGAGAATTAGACTGGTGGTGTAGTTATTGGATCTTCCAAATATGTATATTATTATGCATGATTTTTTTCATGTATCACAGATTTTATAGTATCACCCCAACCCTTCTCATGTGACTATTATTGATGATGTTGAGCTTGATACTGATGCATCCTTTAAGGAGAGTCTAATATGTGTTACTAATCATAAAGATTACATGTTGTGGGGAAAGGTTGTTAGGATAATTCAGATACTATGAAAACATGGTCATGTTCATGAGGAAACACGAGGGACATATGAAGACATGTGGGCTCAATGGAATGGTAATTTTACCTCAAGATACTAGAGATTCTAGGGAGCATAGCTCTAGGATGACCTGTTTTTTGGTGGGGATATTATAAGATTTAGAACATTTTTCAATATGTTCTGTGCTTATTTACATGTACTCTATTACACTTAATTTGGAATATAATGTATGGGTTTTTGTTTCAGGGTGTTTTAGGTGAAATTTGAGAATTTTGGGAAGAAAAGGGGAAACACACAATTAGAATATGATTTTCCCAAATCGTTCATATATCCCCAATAAACCATTTAACCCTAAATAGAGGGTATTTTCATGGTTGGTTTATGGATTTTCTAAATGTACACCCAATTAGTAGAAACTATGAACCCTTAAGATAAGGTGCATGTTTAGGGTGTACATATTGGAAAAGCATGTGCACCTACCAAGGGAATCATGAACATATGATTAATTCCCCTAAATTTTGTAGTTAAAATTATGAATTCCTATATTTTAATATTAACACACCCTAGCTTTTCTCTATATATTCCTTAAAATTATGAATCTCCTAAGAGGGTTTGATAGAACATAAAAATTTATTATTGACAAATCAAAGATCTTTTAAAAGGTCTATCTCTCTTTCGAAATCTAATCTCTTCCCTAGTCGGATTCCTCTTTCTCCTTTCTAACGTTCTATATGAAGTGGATTGTTTTATCATCCATTGGAAATGGTTTGGATCTTGGTTTTCAAGGATCTATTTTAATTTGATCATGTTTCTTGTATTTTTTCGTTGATCTTCCTCAACATTTTGAACTCTATCATTATGCTTAAATTTAGGGTTTTTCAATTTGGTGAATGCAGTCAACTGCCTAGAGGTTGGTGGTCTAACTATCAATTCCCAATGTCTTGAATTTAATTGCATTTGGGTAATTGTGAATTTTTTGTTTCATTTTTGGTAATTTTACTAGAATTGAATTAATTAACCATTTTAATAATTAATGTGAATATGGAATGGTGTAATAATGGATTTATGAAATTGGTAAATGAATAGTATTGTGAAATTGGTTGATTAATGTGAATATTAGTTGATTGATAATGGTAATATGGGTACGATAGGCATAAAATTGTCTGGATAATGGTTCATTTGATTAATTGTGGTTAAAAGGATTAATGGTGTAGTTTTCATATTATTTCTATGTGATGAAAGTGATGAGCCAATATTTTTTAATAAAATTTAAACTATGCACTTTTATAGGGATAATTGATTAGACGGTCAATGATTGATAACCTTGATTAATGTGAAACATTTGATATATATGTGTGAATGATTTATAAATGCATTGTGGGGAATAGAATGATGCTCCAAATACCCATGGGGTGCTAGAAAGATTATAATAATAACTAATTTCATGCATTTTATACTGAGTGTGGGATACCAATTGAGGCTCCAAATACCCATATGTGATAGAAAAGATGTGTAGGGTAGAGATTGATGCTCCGAAACCCACAAGGTGCCAGAGATGATGTTGTAAACACCTGATATTATCATTGAAATATGATATGAATTATCCATGACATGAAAGTGAAATGAATTGAATAATAAAAACCCACAATTTAATGAAATTTGATATCTCTTGGTGATGGTTCAGACTCTGACATAGGCCGAAGAAGTTATTGATGGGTTTGCGTGTCATCATCTACCTGTGTAATTTATGTGGTTAAATAATGGATAATGGAATCTGATAACTACTAACTTTTTTATTGTACTTTATTATTTATAAAACTATATACACTTCTATAGAATGGATATTGTTTTTGACACTATTGGTGGTGGCCTACTGAGTTGTATTCACACCTTACATGAGTTACCAGATTGGTACACAACTATACATAATGTTCTAATGATGGGATAATGGAAATATATCTAAGACAGATGGATGAGTTGGGATGGATCATGGATGAGAATACTAGACATGGTTTTAGGAATTGCCTGTGGAGTTGTCAAGATATCTTTATTTTGGGTTTTTTTCATTTGACACTTAGTAGGTGTATGGCATGAAATATCTACTACTTTTCTTTGGATACAGTTTTCCTATACATATTCATCATGTATTGCTTGTTTTTATTTATTATGATATTATGTTGGTTATTGGATACTTCAATTTGGCTATTGTTAATTTATTTGCGCTTTTGTGTTGCATTGATATAGAAGGCATAGTTTCCCCAAGTTATATATTAGACCCTAACTGCTATTTTGAATTCAATGGAGTATAGGGAGGAACGTTTGAGTTCATATGACCGACCGACCTGGGGCACTGGTATATGGATGCCAATTCGAGATATTATATGGGAGATTAAAAAATAATAATTCTCATTGAAAAAATTTAACTCTTTGTTGGGTATCCTCCTTATGTTTGTACTAAAACAATTCTAAGTTAGCTTTATACCCAAAATAAGTCTTAATGGTTTTAGTAGGGAATTTTGAAAGTAATTTGGGTAGGTCTTGTATTATGAGAAAGTTTAATAATGTGTTACAAAGAGAGGATAGTGTTGGCCTTTAATATGTGAGGTGAGTGCACACTTTTATTTTTTTGAAATGATTCACTAATACCCATGTTTTTATCTGGAAAAATACCTGCAAAATTTTTCATTATTGAAACTATAATATATAAGGAAAATAATTTTCCATGAAATGGGTTTTATACATGTTTTACATTAATTTTATTGTTAAATCCCTATTTAAACCCTATGAAAATACATTTTTACCTTCATTACATTAATTAATTGTTATTATTTTCACTATTCACATCATTACAAAATTAAGCTACCCATATTAGAAATTAGAAATTATTATGACCCTAAATATAAAATCCATTTTTCTGAATTCAATTCACATAAGTGAAAAATTTCAATTTAAAATTAATCCCATAGACGCGATGCGAAAGTGTGTTCTTAGAGAAAAAATGCCCAAAAGTTTACAACAATTTATATGAAAATGAAATATGAAAATGAATAAAATGAGCTAAATTTGATTAATAGATATATATTTTAACTAATTTAACTACATAATTTATTAAAAATATAATTTAATATTATAAATTTTTTAAATTAAAAGGATGTTTTCAATTAATATCTAGTATTCTTCAATATTTATCAAATACTGATACTTTTCAGAAAAAAAACCAAAAAAAATCACAATATAAAAATTTTGATATTATTATTTAAATACTTATTTTAATTTTATCTTATTTGTTTTCTAATAGTGTCAAAATTTAATTTTACATTCCATTCAAAAACAGTGATTAATTCATCTTTTAGGAAAACTATAATTTTTCATAAATTTTATTTTCTTTTAAATGATTATAATTTTATTTCAAAGAAATATATAACAATAATTTTAGTATTTATGTTATTACTATTCATACTGGTCCTTCCAATAGATATTTGATAATTATTTTAATATATTATAATATTTTAATAATATTTCACATGTCTTTTAAAATCAGTGTTTCATGGAACACAGGCTAAACTAAGTGTTACATATAACAGAAGATAAACTCTAGATTGAATGTAATGTATGGAATTGAATTTAATAATTTTTTTGAAATATATTTTCTGGTTTATTTAATCTCATTTTTTCATGTCACATATGGCATCAAATAAAATGTTATTCTTTTAGAATTTCATGTTTGTACATGTGACTCCTCATTAATCAATGATAAAACATCACTAGTCACTTAAACCATTATATAAGAGTTTATAATCCCAGATTATAGAAACCAATATACTTTATACTCCCTAATTGGGTTCTCCATTTTCATGTAGTGTCATGATTACCTTTAATCTCTCCATCCAGATCACTATATTCATTAGCAGCTTCCACTAAAACTATTGAAGA
The DNA here is from genome assembly GCA_963277665.1 of Viscum album. NCBI lineage: Eukaryota > Viridiplantae > Streptophyta > Magnoliopsida > Santalales > Viscaceae > Viscum > Viscum album. The sequence goes on along the minus strand of OY728153.1, from coordinate 1,540,079,394 downwards.
CGAAGCTTATTCACCTTGAGCACTTTTCATAGACATAAAGATAAAATATATCAATCATTTCTTGTAAAGTCTTTCTATTAAAAAATGTATAGTCATATCTTTAATTAGAAACAATACATTTTGTATACTATTTCTAGGATATACGTGTCACTTTATATTTCTAATGGATGGAAACTTCATTCATAATTACACATAATACATGGGAAACAACTTTATTAAGTATTTTGTGGATACTATAATCCATCACTTAGGTCATAAACTTTTCCAAATTACATTTACAGTGACGATAAAAATAAACTATGATAAATATATTCATCATCCAAAAGGTACATTAATCTTCCCCTATGGATTTTTTTTTCAATTCAACATTTACCCTAATAGGCCAATGTCCTCCATCTCATCATATCTGAAAATGAACGAAAAGGAGTAGAAATTATTCTACCCCAAATTTTAATCGTCACCTTTTTCTCCCCTAAATTATCATAGCAGGTATTTGAGAGCACTTCCAAAACATTCAACATCTTAAAACAAACAATGTCTAATACCACATGAGTTGTGGTACCAATTAAAAGATGATACAATTTGAGGTTGAAAATGAAAGCAAGTGAAATACATTGGAAGATATTCATCAAATTATTATAACCTCAATAATACGCTTAGGATACTTTAACAACATATTATCTCTTGATAGCTCTTAGTGTGTTATTCTTGAGAAAAGGGTTCCATTTTTAGATACAAATTTAAATATATAACACCTAATACCTATAGGGGATATAAATATTCATACAATTATCGAGTTACACAATATGGAAGTTAAATTATTTGTATAAAAATTATCCAGTAATTCAATGAGAGAAGAAATTTATCTTTTTTCAATGCTCAATAGTTTCAAGTGAAAATTGGAAAAGAAAATCAATAAAGAATTGTCTTAATTAACAGCTGATATGAAAAGTTACTCAACTAGATCGTTAAGTAGTAGTAGATCTTCCCTTGTATAATTTACATCATATAGGACTCCATTTATATTTCCAATATCATGAATCCATTTTCTAAATAATCCAAAGTACATGGGAAGTAAACATTCCATGTTTTGGTATACTCTCAAATCCATCACACAAGTAATAACACGGGTATAATGACATTGAAAATGTAAAAAAGAATAAGTGACTAAAAGTAAAACAACCAACCCAAGGGAACATTACTTGGTAATATGTTTTATAAAACCTTGATATTAAACCTTGGTGATATTCTTATAAATGATTCAATTTTTTTTGTTGTATCTACATTTAAATCTTGTGAAACATATACTTTTAAGTGGTATATACTATTGTTCCTCTTGGTTTATCCATGACAATATTCCTTTTTCCACTTCCTTTTCTTATCCCTTATAGTAATTTATGATCACACTTTATGATTGATATATATCCACATGAAATCAAATGAAGTTAGTTGAACTTTGATGAAATAATAATGGATTATTTTAAGAATATTAAATTAGTGCAATGTTTATGTTTTCCTTATGTATTTTATGTATTATTTACATTATTTCATTGACATTAAACCTTAAAAGATGCTTCAAAATTATTAATTTAATATTATTTAAAGGATAATATTAAAATTCATTTATGAAAAACATTTGGACTCTATAATTGGTGTCAATGATAATGTTTTGTTATTTATAAAAATGTGGACTATAAAACATCAGTAAGAAAATTGTGGATAAGAGTAAGTATAGGAAACCATCCTGAAATTTTGGTAAAGTATAGAGTGAGTTGTTTTAATGAAATGAAATAACATTATTGATAATATAAATGGATGTGGTTTGGAATAATAGCTAACTAGGTGTGATAACCTCAAAAGGGCTTCTTGGGAATTAAAATTACATCCTACTGGTGCACAAAAAATATTTCTTGATTCACACCTAGTATGAAACTTATGGGAGATATGATTTCGAAAATCAAATGATTTTTAAAATTATTTATAATGTAAAAATATCTCAATTTATTTTATATTGAGATTTAAATTTTGTTGTTGATTTTTTAGGGGGGAATGCAATGGTCTATACATTCATATAGATGAAAATTTCATTCTATATTTTCGTGGTTATTAATATAGTATACTATAAAACAAATTTAATAAGATACTATTCCATTACAAGACTATAAATCAAAAATATAAACAAATAAAGTATTTTACAATGCCAAAAATATAAAGTGTTCCGATTTTTCATCTTTCACTTCAAATTTTAATATACAAATAAAATTCATATTATAATGGTTTTTTACATCTTAAAAAAATTATTTTGAATCAAAATTACTTCATACTTTTTCCGGTTTTTTGAATTTATGTGTTTTTTCAAAATTGGAATTTAATATATTATTCTGTAGATTACTTGTAATTATTTTAGAAAATAAAATGTTTTATAATGAATGATCATTATATTATTATTTAGATTTTATTATTTTTAATGAGTGAGTTAAAATTTATTATTTTTTATTATTAAGTTTTTTTAATAATTATGGAAATTATTTATTGTAGTCATTATTATTTATTTGAACAGTGAAATTTTATTTATTAAATTATTTTATTTAACATTCATTAGGTAAAGTATATTTTACATTTTCAAAATAATTAAATTATTTATAATTTAAATTATTTTAAAAATAAAATTTAATTATGTTTTATTTGTTGACATTATTTATTGCATATTTATTTAGATCGGAAAGTTGTTGAAGAGTTTCTTAATTGTAAACATGAAATGATTTATTTGAATTTCAATTATTCTTCTATTAATAAATATTATTTATTTGTTTTATAAGTGAAAATTAATGATCGAAATATATAAATCCTAACCGTAATGTTTTATCATTTTTATAATTAGACTATTTGTAGGTATTTATTAAATTTTTTTAAAAGAAATAACATATTTCATTAACAATAATTTAAAATTAATTTTTATAAGTTTATTTATTGGAATATATTTATTATGAAATTTATTTGTTGGGTTGTTTGATATTTATTTAAATTCTAGAATTAATTATTATTTAAGGAATTTATTTAATTATTTTATTTTATAATTAGGGGTTCAAGTTATATATATATTAAATAAATTTTTTGATTTAATTACGTTACTTTGAGAGTAATAAATTATTTGAACTGTAATTGAATAATTTGTAACCAAACATTTGTTTACATTTTTAATGATTAATAAAATTTATGATTGTTTTTATGTTATACACAAAACATTTTTAAAAGGGAAGTCATGATGTTAAAAAAATATAAATGAATTTATGAATTTACTCTAATTTATAATGCATTCTACATCTCATTGTTTAAAAAATTGTTTTAATATGAATTCAATGAAACCCATTTTTAAAAAATATCAAAAAATTATATCAGAAACACATTTTAAAAAATATATTTTAACTCTTAAAAAATATATATAATTTTAAATGTGTAATTATTTTAGATATTTTTGTTTTACAAACATTTTAAATATATATGATTTATAAAAATACCAATTTAAATATATATATACAGACACATTTTAATATATAAATATATATATAAACATTTGTTTTGTGAATATAATGTTACAAATATATACATATATATATATATATATATATATTTGTGTGTATGTGTCTCAATGATAACATCTTAAATATATATGTTTAATAAAAAAATCAATATTTATAAATAATTAAAAAAATATATTCAAATAATTTTACGTAGTTTAATTAAATATGTGTTGTGAAAGTTATATTTATTGTAATTTTATACATATATAATCTAACTATCAAATTTATGGAGGAATGATATAGAATTTTTTGAGACCAGTTTAAGGGGTTGAAATTTTCATATAAATATCCACCAATTCTCCAATCTTCATCCACTAAAAACCATTTTTGAATGAATTTGTTCTGTATAAATCTCTCTAAATAGTTCCAAAAAAAATTTAAGATCCTAAGTATCCCTCATAATTATTTATGATGCTACCTAGAAAATTATGAGATCCTATCCTTCTTCCTTTTTATCAAATCGCATCCTCTCTATTTAGACATCTAATTTAAATGTTTTTATCTACTCATTAACATATGATAATTAAATTACTTTCAAAATGGTTCCCTATTAATGAGTGACTTTAATTTTATCATTAATAATGTTCAACAAACTACTTTGTATACTTGTTTTCCTACCAAGAACATCATCTGATATTCCATTCCTCCCCTTCTAATGCTTTGAATTCCAAAACCTATTCCTACTCAAGGTTTATAATTTTTACGTATCTATAATTCATTGATAGGGAATTTCTATGTTTGAAACCTGCATTCCCTTCTCGTGTAGGAATTATGTTAAAAATCATGTATGAAAAGTTTTTGTTCCAATATTTCTATTCTCATTCCTCTTCTCTAATTTAGAGATTTATTAATTACATAGTCTGCAATCATAGATGTAATGTCATCTATATTATTCTTTAAAACTAATTAAATTCACATTCTTCATCAAGAAATACATATAGTGTTTCATTTTTATACTGTATCCACATATACCTGTTATATAACCCGTACTTATTATTATACTCTCATTGTCTACCTCTTGTTTGATCAATGGTAATTACTCATGTTCCTTTTCATTTTGTCATCCCTTACTAGGAATTATCACACAATTTTCTTTTAGTGTATTTCCTCAAGAAATAACTTGTAGTGAGGGTAACTATAATGGAATATCAAAATATTCTTTCAAGAAGATAAAATAATGTGTATGGTTATGTTTTACTTTGGAATTTCATGTATTATATACCTAGTTTTCAAGATATTAAACTAGAAAATATCCTTCTAATTTATTAATGTAATGTATTATTGAGGAATTATGTTAAAAAAATTGTGTGAAAAATGTGGGTTCCATATTTATATTCTCATTCCTCATTTAAAATTAGAGATTTATAAATTATATAGTCCTCAAATATAGATGTAATTACATCTATATTATACTTTTAAACCAATTAAAATCACTTTCTTTATCAAGAAATATATATAGTGGATCCTCTTATATTCTAGGCTTAGTGACATTACCCGCTTTATATCATTATTCCTTTAAATTTTATTTGATCATTTTAAAATGAATTCATGGATGATGACTGATATTAGATTCCTGATATTTAATAAATAAAATAAAATCTTTAAAAATATATATATTATATTTCTTAATAATTAATATAACAAAAAAAATTCTTTTTATCCATCGTGGTTGCATCATTCCTTACCATGGATGAGGAAAATAATTTCACATTTTTCATAGGATTTGACTACACAACAATCATAGTGCTTATGATGTTTATATCATGAGGAAAATCTCCTCCATAATCTAGAATGATTTTATTCATCATATAAAAAACTATAAAACTCTTATTTCTTGTAGCATCCGTATGAAAATTTCACTATGTGCTGAAGAATAACAATATAAAGTATTTTACTCATAAAGTCTTTCTCTTGTAATGAATTACACCTGAAAAATATTATAATTGGAGGAAATCATTATTCTAGTGGATAATGGTTATGCTTCAGAGTGAAATCATACAATTTTCATAAAGGAAAATTTTTAAGACGTACAGTATTCATGAAATCATATGATTGATTGAAGACTTGTAGTTAATTCATAGGATCCAGTGAATTATTGTGTTGTACTATAAAAGACATGCACATATTTGAATTTCCAATTTTTTACCTCATCTAAAATAAATTTGATGTAATAGAGCCCTATTTAAAAGGACCTGGCCTTATAACATTACATAATCTTCAATTAAATGAATAATTCACATTGAGTGTCTTTTCAGGTTTGGCGTTTTAGATATTTAAGACATAACTATTACATATCAACTTGAATATTACTAAGTAGACACTTCTACTATAACTGATTTTCTTTCAAATCCATAAATAAAACAAGCGTTCTTTTCTTGATATAAATCTTCTTGAATACTTCTTTTCTCTTACCCTTCCTTATTACCTGTGAAAAACATTTAAAAAAACATGGTATGAGCATAAAAAGCTTAGTGAGGGTTCTAACATAATGAAAGGAAACATTAACCCATCAAAAATACAAACCAATGAAACCATAATTTTCATTCATAACCTACGTTATGAAATCATAATATTTATGAATAACACATTGTAATCACAATTCATAAAGTTAAATTAAGGCATATATAACACACTTACATTGTAGCTATCACAGATACATTGGGAGTCACCTTTGGAGTACCCATCACAGTATATTCCCTAAAACTCTTTGGAGAAACATTCACGTTTACCTCTTTCATGTTACCCATTTCATTGGAGAGCTATCTCGGGCTCTCTCACCCTAGGTTAATCACGGAACCACCCATATATGTAAGACTTGCCAAGAACCATAACATAATCATAACAAATAACTTAAGCATAAAGGAAAGGTAATGTTCCCACATTGCAATAACAATATAACATTTTATGGTATTGAAATAATAAATAAATTATAAAAACCATTTTCAATAACAAAATATGTAAAAAGAGTATATGGTATTTATTTTCCTTTTAAAAACATTATAGCTTGTTAAGGATGCCAAAGATCAAATAATACTCGTGGTGGAGGAGAAGGTCGTTGTCACCATTTACGAAAAAAAGAAACATTCATTTTTGTCGTTTAGTAAAACGCTTCGTAGAGAAAATATTCCCTTTTAATGAAATGAAAATTAAAAATGGTTGTATACACCGTATAAAATAAAGTACTGTATATATTAATGGATGCCTCAATGATAGGAGATTGAGACGAAGTCCCTTATAAAGACGATATCTTTAGATTAAGGATATATCAAGGACATAATTCTGTGTGAAAAAAATAAATACACCAATTATAATTGGATATTAAGTGTAAAAAAATCATAGGTCATTCACACACATTCATAGCACGACATAATCATGAAGTAGAGGTTTAAACCTATGAATTAATATTGGATTAAGAAGTTCCTTTACAAAAATTTGGTAGCCTAATGACGTCCCATAAAATTTTAGAAAACATGTTGATGAGAGAAAAAAGGGTATCTCATAACATGGACATAATATTTATGTAAATAAGTATATATAAGAACATATCCCAACATAAGGGGGGAGGATGTCGAGAAACCGGCTGGAGCTCACGCCGTAGAATGAAGACTAGGGTTCCCTTGCTCACTGAATCAACTGAATATTGCAGATCTCTTCTTAAACCCAGATAGATTGAACTCTCACAAGAATGCTCTTAGAGCTTCTGATGGTATAGATGCAGAGAAGGAAGAAATCCCTAGGGAGAAGTTGCTCGGGGTTAGTGATAACAACTTTTCCTTTTCCCATGTTAAGGGTTCGTTTGCAGGAATCAGAAAGAAGGGTTTGCTGGCCCATGTCAAGGCGGATTCGGATGCGGTGGCTGAGAGATTAGAGTTGGGGGCTCACTCTATAATTGCCAGGAAGATTCTTCCGAAGGGATAAAAACTGTGGAAGATGGTTTACCTCGAACAACGGCTTTCAGAGATATGGGGTTTTAGCTCCTGGCAATGCGTATCCCTCGGGAAGGGATTCTACCACTTGCTCTTCCCCTCAGAGGATCTCAAGCTACGAGCATGGGGCTTCAGATCACTTTATTTCATGCCTGAAGCTCTGCACATTAGAGAATGGGATAGAAATTTCAACCCAATTGAAATTGGTAACACTGCAGCACAGGTTTGGATTAAAATTTTTGGCCTAAATTGGATTCTATGGTATCCTTGGATTCTCTATGATATAGCCTTAGATATTGGTGTTCCAATCAGAATGGATAGAGAGACTGAAGTAGCCAGGTACGGTCACCTTTCTAGATGCCTTGTAGATGTTGATCTTTGTTCCACATTGATTGATAGAGTTTTCTAATCCACTCATGATGAGGAATTAGTGCTAAAAATTGAGTATGAAAGCTTACCTAAATCCTGTTTGGATTGCAAAGTTATAGGACATGATGAAACTAATTGCAGGAGGCATATGACAAGCATGATTTGCTCACTTCGGGTCATGATTCTAAAACATGCCCCAATCTTCAAATGGAGAAACCTGGCTTTATGCAGGTTCAAACTAAGATGCATTTATATGAGAATAAGCCTATTGTGAATGGAAAATCTGCTGACACAATTCCAATGGATTCCAGTGAAAATTTGACCCCTGGGAAAATTAAAAGATCATGAGCAGATTTTGTGGAAGAGGGACACATGGAGACCCCTACCTTGTCTATTTCTAATCCTGTTAATTTAGAAACAGGTCCTATTATGGATGTTGATACAGCTCAAGATGTTGAGTCTAACCCTACTTATGCTGCTCAGATTATCACTGATGTTCAGTGAGATGATCTAGCTGCATTTCAAGATTCTTCCGGTAACAAGGATGCAACCGAAGTCCCTCCTGGTGTTGATTTGGTGTCTATTCAAGCTGAGACTCAAAATGAGGCAGGAATTGTTATACAGTAGCTCTCTTCCTCGGTCACTCCCTCAAAGTTGACCACCCAGGTTGCTACACCTGGATCTTCTGGTAAAATTTAGCTTCCTTCTTTAATATCAGAACCACTAGTATTGGCTGGAAATGTAGGAAAGGACTCTCATACACATTCTGATTTACCATAAGTGGAGGCTGACCAAACATAAATTCAGGAGTTGGATTCTCAGACCACTCCTTCGGATGATAAGAAGGCGAGTTCATCCTTGGAAGTTCCATATGATCAACATGATGTGGTTAGTGTGTAGGGACTGAGCACCCCAGCTACACAAGTGAGGTGGTCAAAGCATGGGAAAGATGTCAATGAGGAGGTACAAGAGGATGAATGGTATAAGGTTAGAACAAGAAGAGAAAAGAAGAATGATAAAAGAATTGATGAAATGAAAAGAAGAGAGAAGTCTCAAGAGGATAGCTCTGATGAGGACATAGAAACCTTGATACAACAAGCTAGAAAAATAGAATCCAAATACAATGGAGGGCGAGGGAGGGGGTGTGGGCATGGGAGCGTCAATATAGATCTCTGGAATGAGATGCGGAGACAGGAGAAGATCATCTCGGAGAAAATCAAAATGTAGATTGGTCCCCCAGAAAGGGGTTCTTGAAAACTTCGTTCTATTTTGTTTGCTTTTGATTTTGGATTGCTTAATGTCTATCCGAACTTTTTTTTAATAAAATAATTTGGGTCCTTCCCCCACCTTTAAAAAAATATATCCCAACATAAGAATATGTGAATTAAAATACATAACAAAAAGAATCCTTTTAAAAAGAAGAGGGTGAAAGGTTCCCTTACCGATTTGGTAACCTACGAAACATACACCCCATGAGAGAAGGAACATAAAATGTTTATTTAAATACCCATAAATGGATGTATATTACTCAAGGAGTAGAATAATGTGCAGTACATACACCACTTAAAGGAGATAGTGGCAAATATAGCATGAATCTCACGGGAATAAAAAGTGAGATAAAAAAACCCTTACCTCATTGTAATAAATCGACTCGTATGACCAAAAGATAATAAGCACCAAATGATTCATAGAATACAATGAATATATATAGAATCATTGTAATATATATAAAATGGCAGTACACAATACAACACATGCAATAAATAAGTGGCGAACAATGGAAATCTCAAGGAATTAAACGCGAGATATGAAACCCCTTAACATGTGACCAACTTGACTCGCTCGTATGTTCCTTGTTCTTCCTGAATAATAAACTTAAGTTAATTTATACTTTCTTAAGAAAATAATGCAGGTTTGTTATTTATTTTATATCACTTATTACCATGTTATAAACATTATGTAATCATTTAAGTTAATAACGGTCGGTTTGTCGATATGTGGTACTTGAGTCAAAAGTGAACTTCATATATTTACAAGTTGTTCATGTAGTAAAATATCCATTATATCTATAATAAAATTCATGATGTAGATATCATATACATAACATATATCCTATATATATATGTATTTATACCAGTACATAACATTTGATGGTATGAAATGAAATGCACCGTTCATGGAGACGGTAAGTCGTACGTACGCATGAGCGCTACATTCATTTCTATTTTTCATTTAATGGAATGAAAAAATTATGATATAAAGGTATATAATAATTCCAGTATAATACCATATATAATATCATTAACTACAGCCTTTATAAATCTCACATAAGGCATTAACGATTCAAATCACTTTGAGGGGGCGGTAGTCAACACTTCCAAAAATGAAATTATCAAGTTTACATATTATGGAAACCATAAGGGTACAGAATAAATGAAAAATAAATAGTCACAAGGAAAACATAAAAATAATATATATCATATATAAATAATTTGACATATTAATGGCAACCATGGGAGGCAGTATGAGATAATTAAACAATCATCGTTTTGTGAGGCAATAGTTCTCCGTCCACAAAAACAGTATGTTCTTCACCTATTAGATAGAGGTGTGTGTAAGTTTAGATCAAATAATTCTCATAAAAAATCCGAGTATATTGAATATACTGGTTTTGTTACAAATTAAAGGAATAAAAAGTGTTTGAGGGGTTGGAGAATCAACATAAAACAAAGAACATAAGAGAAGGCATTACCTCTAAATCGGGTAACTCTTTTTGATTTGAGCCAAAGGCTTCCTTGGAAAGACTACGTCCCAATGTGAGGCTTCTAGGAGTAAGAGAGGGATGTAGAGAGATAATATGAGTACAGTATAGACGATCCAAGGGCTTGAGATGTGTGGGTAAGGGGGTAGAGGTGGGGGACTTTTATAAGAGGGAGGAAGGTTACTTTTGGAATGTCTTGAAATGTTACTTTATTATAATATTGTGTTCGGATTTTAAAGGTCCCACAATGATAGAATTCGAGGATAAGGTGATAAGGGTTCGGAATCCACCCATAAAATAGGTTTTCGTCAAATGTATGTCTTAGATTTTACCTTATATTTTCAGTTTATTTAAATCGTTCATTAATGATGTCATCACTGCATCATCATGGTGTCATAAATAAATTTATTTATTTATTGTCTAAAAATTAAAAAAAATACCATGATATAGGAAATATTTTTATATTTTTAATGACTATTTATAGTCTAAGAAATCATTTATGTAAAAAAATTAATTTTTTTTTACTTAGGATATACACACCATTGATATATTTCTCATCTTTTTTAAAAATAAAGTCATAAATGTCTCTATCACAGCCATGTGACTCCATGGGCCCTCATGCTTGGTAAAAAGATTCCAATGGTTGGCCATGACTCAAAAGAGAGGATTTTTTCACATGTTGGGTTTATTTTATATTATTATGATATTATTTTATTACCCTTAACTACCCGATTCGTAATTAATCATGGTAATTAAAGATAATTATAGTCGTTTCTATACATAATGTCCATAAAAAAAGAGACTTAATTACATAATTTTTACCTTATGATTCCAAATTTGGAATCCATTTTACCAAATAAAATATATAGAAATTGAAGTAATTAATTTACTAATAATTCCCGTTGTCACAACCAAAGATGGGTTTTTAAGAAGTACAATTTATCAAACGATTGACTTTTTTTTACATCCAATTGAAAAGTGAAATAACTTCCGACAAACAGAATTGTATTAAGTGAAAAAAATATAATTCAATTACACATTAAATACAATTAAAATCACAATATAACTATATAATTAAATTAGATGAAAAAATATTTTTGAAGTAAAATGCAGTATTTTTCACTATACATTAAAAATGAACATTTTTCATAAAAATACCAAAAATTTATCCAAAGTAAATTTCATATTCCTAGTTAAAAAATGATGTACATTTTATCAAATAAAAAACATAGAAGTTTCATTAAATAGTTTTATAATTAATTCTCGATGTCAAGACAAATATCATGTTTTTAAGAAATAATATCTATCAAAAGATTGACACGTTTTTATATCCAATTTTAAAGTGAAATTAATTCCAATGACCACCATTGGATAAAATGGTAAAAATATATTTTAACTAAACTTTATTCCCAATTATAAAGGTAATGTAAAAATATAAATAAATTAGATTGAAAGGAGGTTTTGAATTAAAATACAACATTTTCACTATTTATTAAAAAATGTACTTTATCGAAAAAATAACAAAAATTTACACAAAGTAAATTTTGATGTCCCGATTCTAAAGAAAGACTTTATTTTGTCATATATAACATATAAAATTGGCAAAAATTAGATTTAAAAAGGGTTTCCATCAAAAGGCTGTTAATCGACCTTTTAACGAATATTAGAATATTTATGCTTAAAATTAGATTCATTCGCATTTTAAGCCTCTACAATTTACTGGGAAATTGTTAAAATATTTAACAAACATTATAATCATTTTTTAGTTAGATTTATTAATTCCCTCCAATATGATGGCTAGGTGTTAACTACCATTTAAAATAATATTATTATATTATTAGTGTGCTACGTAAGATTTCAAAGAAACTCGTTGATGCATATTGGGTATGCCATCGAACATAGCATCCCATTTAAAGTAATATTAATATTTTATTCACAAATATTAATATATATAAACATTTAATATTCATTATTTTCCTCGGATGTTACATCCTTCTACCCTTTTGGGAATTACGTCCTCACAATTTCAAAATTGGACTCGGAAACATTATTGAAAGCCCCACATAAAAAAAGTAAATAAAATTATCACATTAAAAGAAAGAAAAAGAAGAAAATTGGTCACCTGAAATAACCCATAATACGATTCCATGAAAACATGGATATGGAAAAGAAAACAAAACCATCATGTTCTGATGGAGAGTGATAGAAAACATGTTTAAGAGAAAGCTAACCTCTAGAAAATCACAAACTACTAATGGGTTAAACAGTATTTGATTCCCCAGTAGGAAAAGTTAACTGAAAACATTTGTGTTTTATGTTACTTTTAATTAAGGAATTTATTTATGAGTTTAACTAAAACATAAGGAAACACACTCACTTGTCATGTAGACTTTCATCTTTTACTAGATTTCTAACAGAATCACATATTTTCTCTAAATGACGAGTATTCAAGATGTCTTCTTCGCATTACGAGCACTAAAATAAACTTCGAGAGAATCACATAATCCATAAGAGATGAATTATATATTTCCCATGTCTTTAGAACTTAAAAAACAAAAATGGTTAGTACAAGATCAGATAATCCCCAAAAGGGTAATCTTTTACAAAACGAAAAACTACTCTTAATCTCCAAAATTTTTTCAACAAAACCCAAAGTTCATCAAAGACCATTCAATAAATAAATATCCATAAAATTCGTCAAAGGAATCAAAAATAAGATTTCAACCCAAATATCTAAAGGATTTAATCACATAGTCTTCCAAGATAAAACATAACATTTATCTCCAAATAACATCAGTTAATCTTAAAGTCTCATACTGGAAAATAATTAACCTAATCACATATCCTCCATGATAGGTTAATCATTTACATAGATGACCCAGAATCTACTGATTCCTATTTGATAAGATCATTTAACTAAAAATAATTATTCATACTAACCATGGACTTCACGTAGTCCAGTGGTAGGAGATAAATACCAGTCGCACTTTGGTTGTGGGTATGATTCCAGCAGCTTCGTCTGACGCGATGGGTTGCCACACAATTTTCATGTTGTCCCTTTTCAAAAACTACATAATTTTATAACCTTCCAAAAAATGAGATAAATTCATCAAAAATAACCATAACATATTTTAACCAAAATGTTATCTATTAACTTTCATTTTGCATCCCAAAATATTTTAACTGGTAATTACCACAAATTCAAGGATCATATAAACCAGAATGGTTCTTTATAACTATATCCATAAGAAAAGATAATTATTCCTTGAATAAAATTTTCATATATCAAACATCATGGTAACACATACTATAAAAAGTATTCTAATGTAATCCCATCATCAAAAGTTCCTTAATACTTTTAAGAATTTCACCATCCTAAAATCTACTATAACTCTTTAATCCATTATATGTTGACTTCTTACTCAGTCAACATTCTTCATGATCAATTAACCATTCATTTCCAACTTATTCTAAAATACTTATTTACTACAAACAGAATCATTAATCATATCCCAAGATTCAATAATAGGAAAACATATGTTAAGAAATAATCCATACCTTCCATTAGTCATTGTCAGTTTCTTCATCCTCAATCAGAATGGAATTAGGTATTGGTAAACAAATATTTGTACGATCCTAGTGATCCCATTCTCGAAACTTCTTCATAGGACACGTGTTTGTATAATTACCATGAACACCACATTTAAAACATTCAATTGATCATTTAGAAAGAACTTATTTACCTTTTCTGGAGTCAACTAGATGATTCCTTTTTTCATGGTAGGTTCTTGCTTTATGACCTTCATTTACACATCTATAGCATCTTTATGTCGCTTTGAAACATTTTCCTTTGTGTTTCTTTCAACATCATTGACACATTGGATTTTGAAAATTCTTACCTTTATTATTATTACATTAAATTCTGTAGGTATTTGTTTCTCACCTAAATGATGTCTTATAAAAATCACTAAGGTTTAGGTGGTCAATCATGCCTCTAGATAGTTGGTTGATAACAACCACAAGAGTTCTCATAGAATCTCCAATATCAATTAGTTGCTCATTCAGAAAATAGTCACAATTTCCTTCACATCCACTGTTACTTTAGTGCCTGCTAGATCCATCCATTTACTAAAACCAAAAAGGTCAATGTGAGTATATCAATAAAATAATCATATAATACTAAGATATAATTATTCATGTTGTCTTAAAATCATTCACTTTTTCTAAAAAAACTATGAATCTATCCGAAATTCTAACCATTATGGTAATGCCACTTAAGAATAAAGAATACCCTAACCTATAAAGTTATCTAAACCTCCCTCTCATACCAAATATAAGGACCCGATCATAATACATTACATAATCTTTAATTAAATGAATAATTATCATTGAGGATCTTTTCATGTTTAGAGTTTTAGATATTTAGGACATAACTATTACATATCAACATGAATACTACAAAGTAGACACATATACTATAACTGATTTGTTCAAATCCTTAAATAAAACAATAGTTCATTTCTTGATATAAATCTTCTTGAATACTTCTTTTCTCCTACCCTTTCATATAACCTATGAAAAACATTTCAAAAACATGGGATGAGCATAAAAAGCACAGTAAGGGTTATAACATAATGAAGGGAAACATTAACCCATCAAAATACAAACCAATGAAACCATAATTTTCAATCATAACATACCTTCGAAAAACATAATATTTATGAATAACACATAGTAATCACAATTCATGAAGTTAACTTACGACATACATAACATACTTACATTGTAGTTATCACAGCTACATAGGGAGTCACATTTGGAATACCCATCACATCATATTCCCTAAATCTCTTCTAAGAAACATTCATGTTTACCTACTTCATGTTACACAATTCATTGGAGAGCTATCTTGGGCTCACCCGCCTTAGGATTATCACGGAACCACCCATATATGTAACATTGGACAAGAACCCTAACATAATTATAACACATAACTTAAGAATAAATGAAGATAATGTTCCCAAATTGAAATTACAATATAAAATTTTATGATATTGAAATATTAAATCCATTCTAAAAAACATTTTCAATACAAAAATATGTAAAAAAATTATATTGTAATTATTTTCCTTTAAAAACATTATGGCTTGTTACGTAATCCAAAGATCAAATAATACTTGTGGCGGTGGAAAATGTCTTTTTCAGCACTTATGAAAAAAAAAATATTCCTTGTTGTCGTTTATTAAAATGCATTATAGAGAAAAGATTCCAATTGAATGAAATTAATAGTCAAAAGGGCTTTATACAACGTATAAAAGAATGTCGTGTATAAATCAAAGGATTCCTCAATGAATGGATATTGAGATGAAGTCCCTTATAAAGTTGGTATCCTTAGATTAAGGATAAATCAATCAAATATTTATATGTGAAAAAAATAAATACACCCAATAAAATTCGATATTATGTTTAAAACAATCATATGTCATTCACACATATTCATAGCACAACCTAATCAAGAAGTATATGTTTAACCCAAAGAATTGAAATTGGATTAAGAAGTTCCCTTACAAAAATTCGGTAGCCTAACGGCGTGACATTAAATTTCAGAAAACGAGTTGATGAGAGAAAAAAAAGGGTATCTGATCACTTGGACATACGATTTACAACAATAAGGATATATAAGAACATATCCCAACATAAGAAGATGTGAATTAAAAGACATAACAAAAAGAAGCCTTTTGAAAAGAAGAGGGTGAAAGGTTCCCTTACCGATTTGGTAACCTACGAAACATACACCCCATGAAATAAGGACCATAAAATGTTGATGTAAATACCCATAAATGGATTTATATTACTCAAATATTAGAATAATTGGTAGTACATACACCACTCAAAGGAGATAGCATAAAATATAGTATGAATCTCACAAGAATAAAAAGTGAGATGAAAAACCCTTACCTCATTGTAATAAATCGGGTCATATGACCCAATGATAATAAGCACCAAATGAATCATAGAATACCATGAATATAAATAGAATAATTATAATATATATAAAATGGAAGTACACAATACAGAACATGCAATAAATAAGTGGCGAATAATGGAAATCTTACGGAATTGAAAGCGAGATAAGAAACCCCTTACCACGTGTCCGACTTGACTCGCTCATATGTTCCTTGTTCTTCCTGAATGATAAACTTAATTTAAATTATAATTTCTGAAGAAACGTTTTCAAGTTTTTTATTTCTTTTATATCACCTATTACCATGTTATAAACATTATGTAATCATTTAAGTTAATAACGGTCATTTTGTCGATATTTGGTACTTGAGTCAAAAGTGAACTTCATATATTACAAGTTGTTCATGTAATAAAATATAAATTATCTATATAATTATATTCATGATTTAGATATCATATTTATATTATATATCCAATATATATATATATATATGTATTTATACCATTACATAACATTTGAAGTTAAGAAATTAAATGCACCGCTCATAGAGATGGTAAGCCCTACGTACGCATGAACGTTACTTTCATTTATATTTTGAATTTAATGAAATGAAAACAATATGATATAAAGGTATATTATAATTATAGTATAATATCATATATAATATCATTAACTACAAACTTCATACATCCCACATATGGAATTAACGATTCAAATCACTTTGTGGGGGTGGTAGTCCACACTTCCTAAAATGAAATTATCACATTTACCCATTATGGAAACCATAAAGGTATGGAAGAAATGAAAAATACATAATCATAAGGAAACAATAAACATAATATATATCATATATAAATATAGTTTCATCTTAATGGCCATCCTAAGGGGCAGTAGAAGATAATTTAACAATCATCGTTTCGTGAGGCTGTAGTTCGCCGTCCACAGAAACAATATGTTCTTCACCAATTAGATGGAGGTGTGTGTAAGTTTAGCTTCAATACTTATTATAATAAAATCTTAGTATAATTAATATACTGGTTTAGTTAAAAAACAAAGTAATAAAAAGATTTTATGGGTTTGGAGAAGCAAAATAAAACAAAAGAACATAAAAAAAGACATTACCTCTAAATCAGGTAACTCTTTTTGATTTGAGCCAAAGGCTTCCTTAGATAGAATTATGCCCAATATGAGGATTCTAGTATAAATAGAGGGATGTGGAGAGATTATATTAGCAGAGTTTAGATGATCCAAGGGATTGAGAGGTGTGGGTAAGGAGGTAGAGGTGGGGGCCTTTTATAAGAGGGAGGAGGATGACTTTTGGAAAGTCTTGAAATGCTACTTTATTATAAAATGGTTTTCGGAATTTAAATGCCCCACAATGACATATTTCATTGATAAGGTGATAAGGGTTCAAAATACACACATACAACTGGTTTTAGACAAGTTTATGTCTTATATTTTACCTTATCAATTCATTTTATTTAAATCGTTCATTTATGAGGTAATCACTGCATCATTATGGTGTCATATATAAATTTTTTTATTTAATGTCTAAAAATTATATAAAAAATAATATTATGTAGGAAATAATTTTATCTTTTCAACTAATATTTTTAGTCTAAGTGATCATTTATTTACGGAAAATTAAAATTGTTTTACTTAAGATATACAAACCTTTGTTATATTTATCTTCGTTTTTTAAAAATAAAGTCATAAATGTCACTATCACACACATGTGACTCTATGGGCCCTCAAGTTTGGAAAAAATCTTCCCATGGTCCTAAATGACTCAAAAAGTGGATTTGGAAACATGTTGGGATAAATTTATATTATTATGATATTATTTTATTAATATTATCTACCCGATTACTAATTAATCACGATAATTAAAGATAATTACCATCGTCACTTTTCATAATGTCCAAAAACAAATATGTCTTAATTACATAAATTGGAACTTATGATTAAAAATATGGAATCCATTTTACAAAATTACAAACACAGAAATTTCCATAATTAATTAAAAAATAATTTCTGTTGTCACAACCAAATACGAGTTTTTAAGAAGTAAAATTTATCAAAAGATTGACTTGTTTTTAAATCCAATTGAAAAGTGAAATTTCATCCAATTAACAACATTGTATTAAGTGATAAAAATATAATTATATTACTCTTTAAACCCAATTAAATGGAAAATATAACTATATAATTATGTTAGATGAAAAAGATGTTTTGAGGTAAAGTGAAGTATTTTTTTACTATTCATTAAAAATGAACATTTGTTAGAAAAATACCAAAAATTTATCAAATGTAAATTTGATATTACAAATTCAAAAAAGTTGTATATTTTACCAAATTAAAAAAATATAATTTTCATTAATTAATTTTATAATTATTTCCCACTGTCAAGACAAATAGCGTGTTTTTAAGAAAGTATATCTATCAAAAGAATGACACCTGTTTACGTCCAATTTCATAGTGGAATTAATTTAAATGACCACCATTGGATTAAATGGAAAAAATATATTTTAACTAAACATTAAACCTAATTAAATATATAATATTACCATATAAATAAATTAGATTAAAATTAGGTTTTGAATTAAAATACAGCATTTTCACTATTCATTAAAATGAACTTTATCGGAAAAATAACAAACAAATTACACAAATTAAATTTTGATGTCCCGTTTCTATAAAAGATTTTATTTTGTAAAATATAAAATATAAAATTGAAAAAATGTAGATTTAAAAATTTTTCTCCATCAAAAGGCGGTTAATCGACCTTTTAATGAATATTAGAATATTTATGCTTAAAATTGGATTCATTCTCATTTTAACCCTCTATAATTTATTGGGTAATTGTTAAAATATTTTACAATCATATATACTGATTTTGTAGTTAGTTCTATTCATTCCCGCCATTACAACGTCTAGGCAATAACTACCATTTAAAATAATATTATTATATTATTAGTGTGCAATGTAATATTTCAAAGAAACTCATCGTTGCGTATAGAGTACGCCATTGAACATATAATCCCCTTTAAAGTAATATTAATATTTTATTCACAAATATTAATACATATGAACATTTCATATTCATTATTTACCTGGGATGTTACACTATGATCAAATTCTTATGGTGTTTAGTTATGCAATGAACATATATGATTCCACGAATGTAACATCTCTCGATCTGCGGAATTAATTGGTTCCTAAACACATTGTCACCACATTACCTCATGCATACCCCCACTATACTCTATAGGATCTAGAGTTGTACCATGTGTTTAGAGTGCTGTGATGGGGATACTATACCTTTAAATCAGAGTCCAAAAAATTTTAAATAATAATAATTTGATTGAACATCCAAATAATGTACTAAACACGACAACCAAGTATGTTACAATAAATAAAAATGCTTTACCCAAGACAATAAAAATGAGACTTCTTATAATTTCAGGTTTTCATGAATCATTAGTAGACATATGAATCAAAAACCAAATTTTTGAATGAAAAAATGAGGAAAACTGATATATAGTCCCAATTCCGGACTCCTTTCCCAGCTTCCATGCTTCATCCTAGAAGAACAAACAAATATCCTCAATAGGGTGGTTTCCCTAGTCTTATATTAAAAACATGATGGTTTGTATGGGTACCAATCGAATGCCTAAGTAGGGTGTGATCAAAACTCATTATTCCACAACCACTGAAATATGTAGGAATATCTAGAATAAGAAAAGATTTTTCATACTGATTTTAATAATAAAATAAATTCAAAAAAATGAATAACCAACTATTCACCCTCATGTTTTAAAATGACGCTGAGGACCCACCATGCCTTATTTTAGAAATGTTAGATGTCTTTATTCATAGAATGATATCAATCATAAAAACATCTAAAGGGGTTATCCAAAAGGGTATAAATTTAATTTGGAAACATTATTGAAACAGAGGGTATAAAGACCCAACCTTAAACCTTACTTAATATTGAATTAAATGAATAATTCACATTGAGGATCTTTTCAGGTTTAGAGTTTTAGAGAGTTAGGCCAAAAATATTACATCTCAATATATTACAAAGTAGACACTTCTACTCAGTTTCCATTTTTTTTACAAAACATGAAATCTTGAAAAAAATATTCATGTATAGTTCAATGTTTAAGACATCATGACTTTTCCTTGATCTCATCCTTGGCCCTATTCCACATTATTTCCTGTGAAAAACATTTCAAAAACTTGGGATGGGCATAAAAGGCTCACTAAGGGATACACAATGAAGAAAAAATATAAGTTTTTCAAAAAACCTATTAAACCATGAATACTTTAATAGAAGTAATACGTTTCACCTTTATGAAGTAGTAAATACTCTTCACTGAATAAAAGATCATTAATTACCCTTTTGTAACCAAAAGTTTACCATAAAACCCATATAAAGAACACATAACATATAAAGGTAACTTAGGCCATAAACATATATAAATGGAATAACCATACGGTCGACTTCCACACATATCACTAAATGGAATAGCCATACGGGCGAATTCCATACCCAATGCATTGGAGGTTATAACGTAACCACCCATCCTGGAATTCACAGCACCACCCGTTATTTGGTTTATCACGTAACCACTAGTAAAATGTCCAAATTACCATCATAAAACATAAAATATTGCAAATGTAAACATTTCTCTTATAATATTTCTTTTTCAATCACAAGAAGTAATTTCAAGATATTGAAATAATCAATCCATTTTCAAAAACCGTTTCAAAAATATTTTTGAATCAAAGTGCCCCATACAACATTGAAGATTTTAAAGAAATTTTAATTTCAAAACATTAATGTACATATAAATAAATACTGAAAACCATTTTTAAAACAAGGACATTAAAGATAATGATTTATAATAATAAATCTTTAAAACATTTAAAATGATATTTTAGTTATAGAGTTTTTAACAAAATGAGAGACTCTTGAATACAAATAATTGAGGAATAACATTTAATCAGAACATTATAATATCATTATAATAAATGTATTCATGATATAATATGTCAAAGTACAGTATATACACCATATAAGAGTGAATTGGTGAATAACAACAATGAAGTCTCAACGGAAATGTAAATTGAGATGAAATCCCTTATAAAGATGGTATCTTTAAATTAATGATTAATCAATCACATAATTATGTGTGAGAAATATAAATACATTCAATATAAGTGGATATTAATTGTGAAACAATCAGAGGTCATTCACACATATTAATAGGATGACATGGTCAAGAAGTACAAGTTGAACCCAAAGAATTGAAATTTGGTTAAGAGGTTCCCTTGTAAAAATTCGACAACCTAAGGGTGTCACTTTGAAATTCAGAAAATGTGTTGATGAGAGAGAAAATGGTATCTCATCACTATAACATAAAATTTACATCAATAAGGATATATAAGAACACATCCCAAAAAAATAATATGTAAATTAAAATACATAACAAAAATAAGTCTTTTAAAAAGAGGAGGGTGAAAGGTTCCCTTACCGATTTGGTAACTTACAAAACATATGCCACATGAAAAAATGATCATACAATTAAGATTTAAATACTCAAAAATGAAAGTATATTACACAAAGATTACAATTCATGGGCAGTACATACACCACACAAAAGGAAATAGTGGTAAATATAGCATGAATCTCATGGGATTAAAAAGTGAGATATGAAAATCCCTTACGAAAATTCGACAGCCGAACAACGCCACTCAAAACATAAAAAAAGGATTGATGAGATCAAATAGGGTCTATCATCATATTAAAATAAAAATTAAATTAAGAGTAATATAAAATAACATCCCCCAACATAAGAAAGCGTTTCTTAAAATAAGTGACATAAAAGATATTACTTAAAAGAAAGAGTGAGGTAGGATCCCTTACCTCGTGTCCGACTTGACTCGATCGTTATTTAATCTCCTGAATAATAAACTCAAGTTAATTTATAATTGATTAAGAACCTTTTTCAAGTTTATTATTCCTTTTATATATCTTATTACCATGTTATAATCATTATGTAATCATTTAAGTTAATAACGTTCATTTTGTTGATATTTGGTACTTGAGTAAAGAATGAACACCTTATATTTAGAAGTTGTCCACGTGTTCAATAGTACATTATATCCAGAATGGTATTCATGATTTAAATATCATATATATCATATATATTCAGTATATACATGTATTTGTAATAGTACAACATTTGGAGGTAAGAAATAAAATGCACCGTTCATGGAGACGGTAACCCGTACGCACGCATGAATGATACATTCATCCCTATTTATTATTTTAATGGAAATAAGACATAATGATACATAGGTATATTATAATTACAGTATAATATAATATATAATATCATTATATATATCCTTTATACATCCCACATAAGGCATTAACGAGTCACATCACTTTGAGGGGGCGGTAATCCACACTTCCTCAAATGAGATTATCGTATTTACCCACTATGGAAACCATAAATTATTGATATAATTGGGTAGTAGAGAAGAATTAGGAAATCATAAAAATAATATATATCATATATAAATACAGTTCCATCATAATGGACACCATGAGAGGTGGTATGATGTAATTGAACAATCATTGTTTCGTGAGGCGCTAGTTTTCCATCTACTGAAACATTATGTTCTTCATCTATTAGATGGAAGTGTGTATAAGTGTAGTTAGAATCCTTATTATAAAAACATCCTATTATATTGAGGATACTGTTTTTGTTACAAAAGAAAGGAAATAAAAATATTTTATGGGTTGGAGAAGTTAAATAAAAGAAAACAATTTAAGAGAAACTGGTACCTTTAATTAGGGTAACTCCCTTTGGTTTGAACCAAAGGACTTCTTGAAGTGCCTTCTGCCTAAGGTAAGGATTTTATAAGGAGTATATGGATGTAGGGAGCCTAATTGGGCAGTGTTTGGATGAGAAAAATGGCTTTAGAGGTGTGAGGAATTTTTTAGAAGTGGTCTCCTTTTATAAGGGAGAGGAGGGGCTCTTTAGGAAAGTGTCAATACATTATTTTATTATATAATGATATTCATTTTATAATGGTCCAAAAATCATTAAAGTCTAAAATAGGATGACTAATAACTGAAATAAATTCATCAAATCATAATTGGATATGTTTTGGATAATATTGTAATCATTATAATCTTATTTATTTAAATCATTTATTAATGAGGTAAATACTGCATCATTATTATGTCATAAATAATTTAATTTATATGATGTTTAAAAATTATAAAAAAATACCATGATGTAGGTAATATTTTTATATTTCTAATTAATATTTATAGTCGAAAATATAATTTATATAACCCCTTATAAAAATTATATTACTATAACATATTTTCTTTTGTCATTTTTGCATTTACTTTAAGTTAATTAATCAAAATTGTCATTATCACTCCCATGTGGCTCAAAGGGGTCCCAAAATCGACCCAAATATGTCCATGGTCGTTAATGACTCAACCAATAAGGTTTGGACAAGTGTTAAGATAATTTGGAATTATTATAATATTCTTTTTACCTAGAATTACCTTATTTATCTTTAACCGTGGTAAATAAATGTCAAAAGTTACTGTTCACAAAAAATTATTTTCATCTTATTGAACCACATTTTACTCCTTGATAGCAACCATGTATATCGGATTTTTAAAATTAAATTCACAGAAGTGGTAAATTTTAATTTAAATGAAAAAGTCAGTTTTTTTAACTACCACTAAGTGGTTTCACTATTGATAAAAAATTGATGTTTTTCAGAAAAATACCAAATATTCAGCCTAAGCATTATTTGATATTCCGAATTAAAAATTGATGTCTATTTTAAAAAAATAAAAACATAAAATTGGAATTAATTAATTTAAAAATTAATTCCCGTTATCAAAACAAATAGCTTTTTTTTAAGAAACATTATCTATCAAAAGATTAATACTTGTTTATGTCCAATTTCAAAGTGAAATTAATTCTATTGACACACATTAGATTAAATGGTAAAAATATATTTTAATTTCACTTTAAAGCCAATTAAAAAGATAATCTATCCATATAAATAAATTATATTAAAAGTCACTTTTGAATTAAAATACAATATTTTTCGGTATTCATTAAAAAATGAACTTTAAAGGAAAAATTCCAAAAATTTACAAAAAGTAAATTTTGATGTCCCCATTATAAATAAGTAATTTATTTGGTCAATTATAATGTATTAAAGTGACAAAAACTAGATTTAATGATGGGTTTCCATTAAAAGGAGATAAATCGGCCTTTTAATGTAAATTAAGCTTAAAATTAGATTCATTCACATTTTAATCCTCTAACATTTTATTGGATAATGTAAATACATTTAACAATCATGTATAATCATATTTTAGTTTGTTTTGTTCATTCCTTCCAATACAATGACTAGGAGTTAACTAACATTTAAAAAATAATACTATATTATTTGTGTGTCACATAATATTTTCAAAGAAACCCGTTGATGGGTATCGGGTATGCTATCGAACATAGAAAAACTTTTAAACTAAAATTAATATTTAATTCACAAATATTAACAAATATGAAAATTTCATAATCTTTATTTATCCAGGATATTACAGAGGGGATCACCTAAGGTATTATAAGTAACCAAGAATCATCGCTATAACAAATGGGGAATCAGCCCCAACTTGGTTTAAGTAAATAATGCTCATTGCTAAACCCAAGGGTTATCACCTTTTGAATTATGATTAATCATGGAACATTGATGATTACTATGAGGATGATACTAGACAAACAAATTAATCATGAATTACCACTAAACCCAAGGGTCTTCACTTTTGTATTTCCATTTTCTAAAGTGTTATCACTGAATCCTAACTGCAACACTCTTGGAATTCCAATAATTCATTATTTAGGATTAAAGAAATTCAATGAAAAATTCATTTAATCAAAATATAGTATTTCTCATCCATTGGAATCCCCAGGGTTACCCATTTATTTATCCTTTAGTTATCTAAAAAAATTCTACAAGGAACAAACCATAATTCAGTTTCATTTAAATATATAAAATTTTCAAATACCAATCCCTAAAGCTTAATCACATACCTAGAACCTAAAGCATATCATATGAATCATAGGTAACTCACACATAGTTGTATCTTATATCCTATTTACCCTGATGTTTGCCTCTTTAACTACCCAAATTTATTCTAATGTGTAGTATACCTCAATTGGGGTACATATTCCAAGTC
This sequence comes from Viscum album, assembly GCA_963277665.1. Classification (NCBI taxonomy): domain Eukaryota; kingdom Viridiplantae; phylum Streptophyta; class Magnoliopsida; order Santalales; family Viscaceae; genus Viscum; species Viscum album. The sequence continues at coordinate 1,540,053,503 of OY728153.1, read as the reverse complement.
ACAGACATACAGATACATTTGTAAGTACATGGAAACCTTAGGTATGCCTCTTTAATTTTCCAATTTTATTTCCATGGTTTCACACACCCTATGGGTGGGTAAAATTTTAGTATACATTCTAATGAGTTGTTAGTGACCAATTGTGATTTTCGAATTCATAAAATAGGTCCATATTATTTCAATTATATTTTTAAGATGAATGCACAACAATTTGGGTGTGACATCCCAACACACACATCAATGTAAATATGGAAAACTTTTGAGACACAATATATACCACCAACCACATACTCTCAGGTGTACACTCATCCAATATTGGAATTTGGTTTGACATAATCCTCTTCAAATCATAATATAATATTAATACCATTAAAAGACGGTAAAAATTAATTAAGGGAAATAAAAAGCTAGGCAGTGGATGAAATAAATAACAAATGGAACAAATGAGGGATATCACTACTTGAAAATGGGAGATGAATAATTTGGAGGGATGTTAAAAAAAATTATGGTAAAAGGGGTGGATCATTTTTTATATTAATACACCCCAAAACAAAATAATCAAGTAAAAGATTAAAAATAACCCTATGAAGGCTTTCACAGTGTGAATCGAGGAATCACATCATGAGGATTTCGGAAAAAACATCATTTGTAACATGAATCATTTTATTACATACAAATAGCTGACCTAAGTTCGAGTTATCTTCAATTTTGGGTAAAGGAAGAGGATATACCAAAGTCAACCTTTAACATGGGGTGTGATCATTATAAATTTATAGTGATGGCACTTAGACTTACCAATTCACCCATTATCTTCATATATATAATAAATAGAGTTTTTCAAGATTACCTTGATCAACTTTTTAATGTATTTATAGATTATATGACTATATATTCCAATAAACAAATGTCATAGAGATCATTTAAAGATTTTGTTGCAGACCCAAGTTATGGAGACATTGTATGCCATATTCATCATGTTTGAATCCCTGTTATAGAAACCTTATTTCCTAGATCACATAATATCAAGTGAGGGTATATCTGTAATAGACCAGGTAGTAATAGAATTATTAATTTTCATATTTATTATTATTTAGGTTTTAGATAGTTATATTCATTATATATAGATTATATATTTTTTATATAAAAATGAAAATAGTTTCATTAAATTATTTTTGATTATGGATTTATTCAAAATTATAAATTTTAAATTTTGGAATTTTAATTTGAGATAATGAATTTAATTTTTTAACTCATAATGTCAAAATTATCTAAGGATTTTTTTGAAAACATTAATATCTCAATGATTAGTGAAAAATTCTTATTTTTGTTAAAAACATTGAAGTATTTTAAATTATTTCAAAGGTAAATTTCTATTTATATTATTTATAAAAAATAATAAGGCCATTTTTAATTACCAAATCTAATTAATGACATTTTAATGATTTTTAAACTTGAAAATTGGTATAGAAACATTTTTTATACAAAAAAAATTAATTTTAAAAAATTAATTTTTGTTTCATTTTGATATTTTAATTTTTTATTAAGTTCAAAAAAGATTGTGAATATAATTTCAAAAAATGTATTCCATATTTAGAATCGTTTTTTCTATATTTTAAATATATCAACTTTTTAAGGACATTAGGAATAATAACCTTAGTAATTTTTTTTACAATGATAACGGGTGAATTCGGTAATTAGGGTTAAAAATAAAATGGTACAAACTAAAAAATAACAATAAGAACTAACCTAATTTTATTGAATGATTATAAATCATCCATAATAAACTAAAATTTGAATATATGTCCATTTTATATCATATGTCCATGATTTTTATATTTATTTTATTTTAATAAAGAAATGCCAAAAATATAATTCTCTCTGTTTAATTATCTATAAAATTTTGAAAAAGTTTTTAATAGATCATGTGTTTAGTTATAAATATTAATTTCAAATAATAATTCCTTTTTTCATCATGTTAATGTATTTATATTTTTTAATGATGAAATAATAACATTAAATTATTTTGAAACACTAACACAATTCCTTTGTAAGAAGTAGAAACATTCTAAAAATGATTTAAAAATATATGAAAATTACATTATATAACTGATTTATGGTGTATGAAAAAAAATTTATATATTTAAAACAAATTTGGGGTGTGTTATATTTTTATATTTTATATTCAACTTTATCATGATGCTTTTAAAGTCAAATTAAATGAATAGTGTCAAAAATGACATTAAAGATATTTTATAAAAAGTAATATTATATTAAATGTTTTAATATTCATAAAAATATTTTATTTAGAAAAATTGATAATTATATGGTTTAAAATATTGAATTATCTCCATTTATGTGAGTTTATTCTATTTAAAGAATGTATATTACCCCATAAAGAGTGAAAAACATTGTTATCACAGTAATTTTTGAAAGGGTTAGCGAGGTGTTAAAACAAAAAGGCAAGGGTAAAAAGATAACCTAAACATGTAAAATATTTGTTGGATGATATAATTTAAATACATATAATACATATATTCAAATATTATTAGTCTGTACCTATTTTCACTTGAAAATTAATTTATATTAATTTAATGCTTTTTGAATTTCCAAAAGTGCCCCTGCTCAACTTATAAAAGGTAACCTCCTCTCATATTTTATTCACACATAAGAAGTATTTTAGCTAAATAAACTCCTAAAAAATACCTTCCAAAAGTACTTCCCCACTTCCGATAGTTCTTCTATTATCTGAAATCCAACTTAGTATGGATTTTTCTTTAAATATTCATAGTTTATGCGAAGAAGATGTATGGTTCTTTACCGAGCGTTTTTGTTTTATTATTTCTTCGTCTTATTAAAATTATTTTTAAAACATGATGATATAATAACATAATTATATCCAATATATATATTATATAATCTAAATAACCCACTTTCATCTCAATATTCATCAAAATGGGCGATGAAACCATCATTCTTGTGTGTGATAGACTACCACCTCGGAAACTGATGTAATTAATTTTCTATAATCACATACCATTTGGGATTATAATTATAGAATTAATATATATATATATATATATGTATCTATGTGTGTGTGATATTAAGGAAATATTGAACCTATAGGAATATAAATCTACCGCTTATTTTCTTACCATATCATTTATTGACAAATGATGATCACGTTCCTATGTATATGTGAACTACCACCTCTAGACATAAATGTGATTAATTTTTATTCACTAAATCACATGGATAACATATATAAGTGTATTATAAGGAATAATAATCTAAAAATGATATATTTTTTGTTCTCAAGGATAATATATACATACATTATTTCTATAAGGATCATTGAAAAATGTAAACGTTACTATTATGTATGTACAACCTACAGTCTCTATGATTCTAAAATATTTCATTTTTCATAGTTATAAGTATTTATTGGTTACCAAATTATGATATATTTATAAAAATTAGAATAATTGGATGATTATTATTGATAAAATTCTTTAATAATGACCTCTATTACCATAGCTGACCTGCCACTATAATTTAAGGCATATGAGCCGAATATCATAAAAATGTATGACATGAAGTTAATTGATTAATGAATTGACTTTAAAAAGGTATTAAACAAAATAATGGGACTATGGAATGTGTAAGAGTTTATTAATAATTAAATTCGTTAATATTAGTAAATTTTTAATTTTGATAATGAACACATGTGATGAGTTGGACTCAAGGTTAGGGATACGTTACTTTAAAACATGTTTTTAAATTATTTTGGAGATTTATTATCCTATTTTTTTAATACATATCTATATTCATAAAAATACTTGTTATATAAATTTATATGGAAATAAAATTATTATAAAGGAAATGTTATATCTCTTTTTTATTTCATTGATAGTTTTTCAAAAGGAATCATTTTACATAGTTTATACATAATTTTTTTGGAAAATTTCAAAAGGAATGATCCATTTAAACGTATATGATGAAAAAATATCCCAAAATCGTAACCATTATTTGATGATTGTATATATTTAAATGAATCCATTTTTCATCAAATAAAACCCCTCATTTACATTGGTTTGAGTATTTTCCAAATCGGTTTTAAATGGGATTTATATTTTAATAGCCTGAATTGTTTTAATTTTTGGGGAAAAATATATATTCTTTGAGTGTAAGGATTAAAATCAAGACTAAATGTGTGTGATTATGTTATGGTACATGGGAATTATTTATTAATATGGTTGGTTCTCTTTTAAACTATGTACATATGGTTATGTTATTTACCAAGGATGGGTGGTTCCATTTTAAATGTAGGATGGTGGGTTTGTTATAGTTATCGAATTAATTAGGTTTGAATGGAGACCATATTTGTTATTCCATTTGTAAATTTATTTACCAAATCATATATATTGTTTATCAATTATTTTTATGGGTTTTTATATAAATTTTATGATTTCCCAAGTTGAGATAATGGGCCTATGTTTATAAGAATTTATATGCTACTTCATAAAGGTAAAAAGTATAACATTGTGTTTTTTTAAGTTTTTCATGATTTTAAAGCAAAATTTTTGAGTTTTATTTTTTCCATTAAATTTTATTATATAATATTTTATTTGAATCTTTGTGAAGAAATATTCATTTATTATTTAATAAAACGTTTTTTTGATCCCAATGATTATTATTTGGAAAATAGTTATTTTATAATTATTCATGAACTAAAAAGGTTTTATTATTTAAATATTTTCCCTTACTAGGATTTTATTTTTGATATAATGTTTTTAAAAAAAAATTCATAGTTTTAAAGGATGAGTATGAACAAAGGTGAAGTGAATTTGAAATTAATAATTATTTCTTATGAAAATAAAATATGTTTATTTTGAAATATTTTTTGTATTTTGGGAAAACTAAAAACTAAAAGGAGTTTCAGATTGTATTATATGGGTTTTTTATATAAAATTTAATGACTAATTATCTTAAACTAAGAACTAGAAAATTGAATCCAATTGTAGGAATTTGAATTCAACTCTAAAGACTCGAGATTATGTAATTTTTAGGTTTGGGTCCTAATAGTTTGATTCAGTGGAAATGTTTAGAAAATTATAAAATTTAGGATATAGTTAATCAAATTTCATTGAAATAATATATATTTTCGTTATTTTTAAATGACACGGAACTTGAATATTTATTTTTTACTTCATATAAAATATATTTTAATAGAAGAAATATGGAAGGTGAAGTAGAAAGGAAATGTGAGGATGAAATCCTTCCAAATAAACAACCCAGAATGATAAGAATTAGAAGAGAATAGTTTTTAACTATGATGGAATAGTTGAAATAGAAGATAAATGGGGTTTTTATCTAATGGGATAGAAACCATTATCACTATAGAGGAACCTATTTATAATAAATCATTTCATACAATAATTCCACATACATTTAGTTGATCATATGACCGTATGATGGTTGATGGATGGATTAAAAAATAGCATAATATATTTTAAGTCATGGGTTTTTTGAATCATAAAATGTTAACACTTTCTATTTATCATTCTGAAGCTGAAGAAGATCAATGGTGGTCAATGGTTACGAATTTTAGGGATAAGGAAGGGATTTAATCCATGGAATAGAATGAATTTAAGGAATAATTTGCTTGAGAAATATATTCTTCAGTTCATTAAAATATATATAGAGAATAATTCTTGTAATTAATAAGATGTTTGGAAAATTCAGTAGCTTCATATGAATAAAACATCACATTATTGGAATGGGAAAATGAAAATTTTAGCTGAGAAATTGTTAGTTAAATTATTCTATTTTGATGAGGATTTATTCCAAGATATTAAAGGGAATTGGCCTCCCATAAATTTAATAGTGATGAGAACATGTTTGATATTTCTATAATTTATAAAAAGAGTTTACTAATGATTAGGTATTCTATAAAAGAAAAAGAAGAAAAATAGAACCATTTGGTAGGTAATGGGAAAGAATCCATGAAATAAAGGTAAGAAAATCCAGATTCAAATTTTTGATATGTGCGGGATGAAGAATATTGTGGAATTTATTATAAAATAAGGAAAGTTATTTTGATGTGAAATGTTTGGTCATATTTCATGTGACTATAAATAAAAAAAAATCCAAAATTATCCATTAATGGGGCAACAAATCTAACAATCAGTGGGGCGTTTTAATTGAAATGAGATGGGTTATTGTTCTTTTCTGTGTCTGAAAAGAATAAAAATGATGGGAATAATATATACTATAAGTATAAGGGTGTGGTGAAATATATTTCAACTATATTATTAGATGTTAAACCTTAAAATTAAGTGGTATTACATACATTGTTTGTTTATTCAGAAAATGCTAATGTGCAGTTTGACTCATTTTCTATATATTTTTTCATTTTTGGGAATTATTTTGGTAAATTTAAAATTTCACCTCAACAAATGAACGAAAAACAAATTATAAACACTCTTAAGGGAATAACTATTGTAAAAAGATATTATAATAATATTACCTTTTTTAAAAAACATTACCTATAAACCTTATTGTATTTCCACTAGAATATTTTAACGTTTTTCTTGTATGGATTAGATCTCTACATACCATGATATAAAAGATTATATAGCTAAAGAAGTTATTTTTCAGAAAGAGTTTTAGTTTTTATAAAATAATGAATTCATAACATTGATAGCATATCAAAAAGGTGAAAATTTGTTAAAAGATGGAATTGAGATTTATCTTTCACAGATTGATGAAAATAAAGGAACTATATAGTTTAATAATGTACTGATAGTAAAATAATACATGTTTTTTTCTAAAGATTTTATTAGTGTTATAACTAATTGGTATGTTTAATTTTTTATTTAATAAGTTATTCATTGTAAGATAATCCCAAAACACCATTATCAAATTTTTCATGTAGAATGTTTTGAATGGAAGAAGTATATGTATGAGTTTCTTGAAAATGGTTTCATTTATCATAGCACTTCACCATGGGGTGGTATATTTTTTTTCTTAAAAAGAAATATGGTTCCTATAGGAATTTAATTTATAATATATCATTTAATAACTATACTATAAGAATATTTATATGTTGCCTTACATTGATTACTTGTGTAATCATCTCTAGGGAGGTCAGTTTTTTAAGAGGATGATCTCATTTCTAGGAACCATAAGTTGAAGATGAAGTATGATAAAATCTATAAAAAATCATTTGAAAATATGTATGGCCATTATGAGTTTATTGTAATGAACTTTGGGATGAAAAATTTTACAACTATATTTAAGGATTTATGAATAGATTTTTCGATGAATATTTAGAATAAATATTGGGTGTGTGTATTGAGGATATTTTGGTTTATTCAAAGACTTGTGATGATCATGAAAAAATATAGGGAATATTCTGAAATCCCATAAGGAAATGAAATTATGTACAAAATTAATAAAATCTGATTTTTAGTATCATCTAATTTCATTGTTAGGAACATCATAAATAATGATGGAATAACAATTTAACCCTTAAAAATTAAAGTGGCCAATGAATCTCTATGTCCAAATATATGTTAAAAAGGTTCATATTTTTCGTATATTATCTTGATATTACTAGTGTGTTTTTGAAATATCTTCATCATTATCTTTACCATTAAGTAATTATGAAACAATGTTACAGTCATTTGGGTTTTGTAATGTGGAAAATGTTTCCAAGAATTTAAAATAGTGAATTTTCAAATTTTTAACTACCTTCTAAAAATTGTGACATTTGTATTTATAGATAGGCATTACTGAGGGGTTTGTTTTGTGTATTAATTCTAAATTATAAGTTAATTACTTATTCTCCTTATATATTACAAAAAATTTGAGAAAATTTAGGTGACACAAGAACATGAACTAACAACATCATTTCTAGCTTTAAAGTTTTTTGTGAGATTGTTTATAGAGAGTTAATTATTAAATATATACAAATCATAAATGTTTGAATCATATATTCACTCAGATAGAGTAAGACAATAGACATTAGTTATGACTATAATTGATAAAGTTCTACTAATGTATAATTAATTATGAGACTGTTAATGAAAATGGAGTATTTGATGCTTTGAGTCAAAAAAATAATGTTGAATTAACTATGTTATATATGGAATGTTTTATATCAATTAAGGATTTGATATATGTTGGATAATAAACTGGGAATTTAATAAATCCATCATTTTCGTTCTTACTGTTAATATAATCATCTTTGTCAGAAATAATTATGAAAACTCAAAAGGTGAATCATGCTTTATAAGAAAGGGTAATATTAGTCAAGAACAGTAAATTTGTAGAGTTTAATGTTAATAAGAGAAATTTTTTTAGAAATTAGAAATGGTTATTTTTTCAATATGATTCCAGATGGAAGACATAATTTTTAAGTAGAGCTTATAGTTCTCTGTTTTCCATTAACCTCCATAAATGTATAATGAAAAAGGACATTTGATAGTATTACTAGTGGGATTAAATTTAAATAGATATTATTGAATTTAACATGAAATGTTTTACTTTTCAACATGTTAATAAATAAATGATGTTAATGAATTGGACACTTAATCATTTTTTTTCTATAGTGGAAGTGGGAAAATGTTTGCATGTATTTTATAGTTGGTTGGCCAAAGACATCTTGAGGTAATAATGTGATTGGGGTTATTATTGATCAATTAAATAAATTTGTACATTTCCTTCCTATTAGAGATACTATTTATTTATATAATCATACCAAAAATGTAACTTAAGGAGATGTGATGGTTAAAATGATTTCCCCTATACTTTTTATCCATCTATGATCACATATATACTTCAAATTTTGGGAAATGCTTTTAGAATAATTTGTAATCAATTAAATTTCAGAACATCTTTTCATCCTCAATTTGAATGGCAGTCATGAAAAATGATATTTTCCATAGAAGAAACGATTCATTATTATATGTTGGATTACCAATGAATTTTCGACCAATATCTCTCATTAGTTTAGTTTTATTTTATTAATAGTTGGAATTATTGTTTACATATAGATCCTTTTGAGGCATAACATGGAAAACTGTGTCAGACTCTTTCTTGTTGTGATATAGTATCCGAATGGAAGCTCATGGCCCCAGATTTAGTAGATAAAATGGTTGAGAATTTGGACATGATTCAAAAACATTTAAATAATTCTCAGATATTAACAAAAATTTATACAGATAACATTAGTAAACAAATTTCCATAACTGTAGGTGGTCATGTCTTTTTTAATGTATATCTATGGAAAAGTGTTATTAATTTTTGTAAAAATGGAATCTAAGACCATGGCTCATTAAAATATATAAAATAATATATAATTTTGGATAATTCTCCAATCAAGTGCCCTTACCTATGAGTTTATCCCAGATAAAAAATGTTTTTCACGTTTCTCTGTTTAAAAAAGTATCACATTCATCTTATGTTTTGAGTCCAGAAGTAGTTCTATTGGAATGAATAATTTATTTTGAGGAAAAAACAATTAACATTATCTACTATAGATATAATGTTTTATGTAACAAGTTAATTACCTTGGAAATGGTTTTGTGGAAAATCCATATAGTTAATGATGAAACACATGATTCTTAAAAAGTTATGGGGGAAAGATATCCCCACTTGTTTAATAAGTGAATAAAATTGGGAGGATGAAATTTAAGGGGGGGTATAATATAACGTCTATGGAAATTAAATAATAAATAATTTTCATATTTATTAGTATTCATGAATTATATAGTTATATTCTTAATAAAGATATTAAATAATTTGTAAATAAAAAAGGAAATAGTTTTATTAATATTTTTTGTTATATGACTATATTTAAAATTTTAATTGTGAAATTATGGGATTTTAATTTGATAAAATTAATTTTTTTGAATTTTATATTTCAAAATTATCTTATGATAAATTATTATTAATTTCTCCTAAGATTTATTTTTGAATGAATAGTGAAAATAATGATTTTTATTGAAAATTTAATGTTATTTTAAAGTATTTAAAAATATAGAATTTTGATTATTTTTATTATTTAATTAGACCTTTTTAGTTATAAAAAAATTAATTATAGTATTTTAAATTAATTTTAAATATGAAATTGGTTTAAACCTATTTTTTATAGATAAAAATTTATTTTTTCAGAAAATCCATTTGCATTATGTTTTGTGGATTTAAATTGTATTTAAAATCTACCACTTTTTAAAATTAAAATTTTAAAAATGTATTCCATATTTTAAATAAAAAGTTAAATATTTTTTATATAGTTAAATATTATTTATAGCTATTATAAATCATAAAAATAGTAATTTTTGTTACCAATGTAATGGGTAAATTGGGTAATTATGTTTAGGCTTAATATGATAAAGACTCTAATGTTACCCAAACACATTACATAATTTTATTTTTATATTATTTGTCATGCATAATCATTAAAATGTTGAATATATTCCCTTTTTTCCATTCATCCATGATGTATACCTTTAGATTATTTTCTATAAAAAAGTATAAAATGTCATTCTATTTGTTTTATTATATCCAATTTTTGACATATGGATAACCATAGTATATGTTTTGTTATAAATATTAAATATAAAAATAAATATAGTTTTTTAATTTGGAAATTTTTGTCTAATTTTTAGTGATGGAATAATTAACTTAAATACTTATCCAACACTAACAAAATGCTTTTGAAATTGTTAAAAAACCAGTAAGATTATTTTAAAACAACAATAATAATATTATATGATTGATTTATAATGTCCCATAAATTTTATAGACAATTATAACATATTTTTGGTTTATTAATGTTTTGTACATTTTTTCCACCATTTTCTTAATATTGTTAATTTCAAATTAAATGAACTGTGTCAAAAATGACATTAATGATATTTTATAATAAATAATGACTTATTAAATGGTTTAAAATTAATAAAAATACTATTGTCAAAATATTTATTGTTATATGGTTTAAAAATGAACCGTGGTCCATTTATGGTTCATTTTTTTATAGTATCTATATTTACCCCCAGAGAATATATTTTATTTTTACTAGAGTAATCATCAAAAGGATAATGGGGGTTTAAAACCAAAGTTAAGGGTAAAAACATAACATAAAATTTTCCAAATTTAATTTAATGTGTGAATTTCAAGCCTTAATGGAAATATCATTGTATTATATCTATTTAGAGCTATTGTTTTGGAAAATTAATTTATATTAATATAATAAATTAAGAAATTCAAAAAGTGCCCCTCCCCATGCTTATAAGAGGGAAAATCCACTCCTTTCTTAACACATAAAAATAATTTTTTCAACCAATAAATAAAAAAATAACTTCCTTAAATCCCACCTCACATTCAATATAATTTTTTTAATAGAATTCCATATTATGTAGGATTTTAGTGTAAATATAAATATGATGTCTAAAAAAGATGTATAACTATTTTCTGAATTTTTTATTGAATTTCCTCTTACACATTATTCAAATATTATAAAACCATTATTATAAAATAAAATAATTATCTCAAAGATACTGATATGTTTGTATATCAATTTAGTTACCCACAAACAAAACCCCTTCTTTCAAAATGAAAAATGAAACCATCATTCGAGTGTATGACGAACTACGACTAAGAGAACCAATGAAATTCATTGTTCATCACCACTTCTAAAAACTATTTATAAGAATGTAATTAATATATATATATATATATATTATTCATGAAATATTTATCATTATTAATAATAATGAAAATATCTATCTTTTTATTATTCAATCTATTGAAAAAATATGACAACATTCATGCCTATGGGTAGACTACCGCCTCTACGAAGTAATGTGATTCATTTTTCATCACTGCATTAGACCAATAATATATATAATTTTCTTAAAATAAATAATATGATATTTATGATATAGGTATAATTTTATAAGGATATAATAATACTAACCTTCTATTCACAATGGTCATTGAAATATGGATATGTTACTCACACGTACAAATCGCCTACCATCTCTTTGATTGTGACTTAGTTAATTTTCAATAATTATCATTCATGTTTGGTTCAAAATTTATAATATATTTATAAAAATTAAAATTATTTCAAGATTATTATTTTGGATATGGTGGAATAATAACCTTTCTTTCCATAGTCAACATACCGAAGTCATTTTTGACATATGAGCCAACTATAATTGAAACAATAGACATGATGTTAATTTATTAAGTAATTGAATAAAAAATGTAATAAAATAAAATAAAATGAATAATTAAAATGAAAATATTTATTACTGAAGTAAATAATTAACATAAGTCTATTATTTCATAAGATAAAAATTGCATGTGATGAATCAGACTCAAGGTAAGGTACACCTTTCTTTAAAACACTATTTTAAAATATTTTAATTATTAATTTTATAAATAATTTTCTTCTATATACATATTTTTAAAAATAAATTTTTTATTTGTTTATAAATACATTAATAAATTATTAAATATATTTTTTTTATTTTAAAATTCCCCATGTGGTTTTAAAAACTAATTTGTTTACATATTTTATATAGAACATTTTCAAAAAATATTAATGCAATGTTCTATTTTAACATATATAGTAAAAATGAATTTACCCTCCATTATAGCCATTATTTTATGTATGGATTAACTTATATAATGTCATGTTTTATTTAAATAAAACCTCTCATTTACATTATTTTATGTAATTTTTTTTAAAAAAAATCTTAATTGAATTGAATATTCCACTATCCAGAATTGTTTTATTTATTGATGAAATAAAAATATTTTTATAATAGTAACAATGAAAATTAAACAATTCATGTTACATGGATTTTTATGGTAATTGGTAAATATTTATGATGATGAGTGGCTCCATTATAAACCAAAGATTGGCGGTAATGATATTAGATATGTACCAATGGTTTCGTTATAAACCAAGGATGTGTGGGTCAATTAAAGACATCCAATACATTTGGTATAAAATATAAACATATTTTTTGTTCCATTATTGAGATTTATTTTCAAATTGTTGACTAAGCTAACGATAGTATGCATAAATGAAATTTGTACAACATCATTAGGGTAAATATTATAACATTTTGATAAAGATTTCAGTGGTTTTTCTTGATTGAAAAGAAACCTTTTTGAGTTTAATTTTGACTTTAATATTTCCAATGAAATGTTTAATTATAATCTATTAAAATAAAATATGATTTAATAGGATGAAAAAACTTCTTTATGGTGAAACTTTATTTTTGGGAAATGTTTTATAAGTATTCATGAACTTATGAGTTTCTTTCTTTCTTTTATGTACGAAACTAAGATTTTTATTATCATAACCCATTTTTGAAAATAATTTCAACGGGTTGAAGGATAAATAGAAGAAAATAACAATTCAGGTTGAAAATTATAATGATTTTCCATAAAAAGAATATTTTTTTCTTTGAAAACGAATCTTATGGTAAAAATGGATACTAAGAGGAGTGTCCAACCTTGACTGTATGATATTATTATATAATATTCAAGAAATAATTATCTAAAAATCTGATCCTAAAGTGATCCTTAAAATGTAAGAAAGTGTTTTATTGTCTAAAGGCACTATAATATGAAATAATTATGGGTTTTCCTTATAATATTAGTGGATCCTTCAAATACAATGTATATTGAAAAGTGATCTAGACCCACTATTGTGACAAATATCCATAGTTTTCTTAGGATAGATGGATAAAACCAACAATTTTTTATAGATTAATCATAGATTTGAAATCTAATAACAAATTTGACTTATAAGAGGGGTAATTTTCTTTAAACAAATAAATATGAGGAAAACATAATGGAGTAGAAAAGAACTTTGATCAAACCACTTATTATTACTCTAACATATAGTGGAGGAAATGTTTTAATATATTGTGATGAATCAATGAGGGGGAGAGTGTGATACCTTATTCCGAATTATATTTTGATATATCATGCATCAATGCAATTGAGAATTTAGGAGAAAATTACATGACTCGTGATTTAGGGCTGGTAGTGTCAATTTCACCATTTAAAATAAAGGGGTATTATATTTATTGTAAATGGCATGATATATATATATATATATACATATATGGATCAAAAAAATATTCATTTATATATTCAATTGATAAATAGTTTAATTTTAGATAATCGAGATAGTTTGATTTTATCAGGGATTATTTCAACCTAATATACTACCACTGAGAGAAGGAGAATAAGGTGGATAATCCTTTTTTAGAAATGAATTTCTAGTTTTCCATTATAAGGAATAAAAGTGATATAAGAATTACCGATATGAAGAAGTAGGATTGTTAAATTATGAGGAAAGGGGACATATATTATCTTTATTTTATAGATTTTAGACCATTCATCAATTTGGAGAATAAGAAATAGTTGATGGAAGATGTAGATGTAATACCCAACGATTTTTGTAAAAAAATTGACTCATTTAATATTTTCATTATTTTTCATTTCACATAAAACTGAATATAGATTGCGCTATAAGAAATAAATAAATTTGTTTTGAATTTCATGTAAAACAATGTTATTATTACGCTACATGGAACACATAGATTTTATTTTGGTATAGAAAACACTATGTTTGAATTTTCTTACACACAATTCTCAGTTCCTTCAACAGTTTTTCTTACACCCAAGACATAATTTTACCAAACTACAATGTATTGTTAATAATATTATTACAATATTATTACTATTATCACCTAGACATTAGAATAGAACTTATAAATGAGAATAATCAAATTTTGGAACTATTTCTCAAAAATTCATATAAAAATAATGATATAGTGAACAATTAATAATAGATGAAAATAAAACCCTTTTGAAAATATTGAAAATCATTTGGTAGAAAACTATGGTTTTGAAATTAAACATGTTTTCCCTCAATAAATTAACTAAAACACTTTTGGTAAATTATTTTCATGAAACACACACATATATATATTATATTATAATAATTCATTTATTTAACATTAATATTATCTGTTTTATAGAAAATCGATAAGAAAAAATCTAATTTTTCACATAAAAATATATATTCATTCTAAAAGGAAATTATACCATGTTTTAATGGATAAAAAATTTATAATATATTTTTTGAAGCTTTTATAAATTATATATTAAAAAATAAACATCTTTTTTGAAATAATAATATCATGATTAGCTTAGGGTGAATTGTTTTTTATTTTTCTAAGAAGTTTTATTTTTAGGTGAATAGTGAAAAATACTGTTTTTTTAAACTACATTTTCATCAAATTTTTTTATATAGTCAAATTATATTATTTGTTTTTAAATTCTATTCAGATAAATAATAAATATATTAGTACCATTTAGTTTATTTGAAATAAAAAAAATTTAAGGCCTCTGGGTCGTTGGATGAATTACAACGATTAAGGTAAAAAATAGTTTACTTAGTGGTTAAAATTTAATATTAAAAATATAAATGTCCTATAAAATTTTCCAATATCATTTTTTCCATTTTATATATTAGTTTCTATTATTGGAGGTACATTATGTAATGGAGGCCTCTAAGTAGTGTCTTATTTTTTTTATTTACAGAAATTCCACTAGTCATCTACTATAAAAGGGCACTCACCCCATCAATTATTCAAAAATCTCATTACATTTGGCTTAGAAAAACCTACACAAATATCCTAAAAAAATACCTCCCTTCATACTAATGTACTCACTTTTTTAATTAATTCATCCAAGAAATCAGTTTGGTGAAAACCGAAAGTAGTTACCCAAAGAAGAGGTAACATCATCCCACATGTATTATTGTATTATTTCTTCCTCTCCCTCCCAATTTTTATTATTAAATTACAATAAAAAATTATTACCCTAAATATAATGAATTTTTATTATGATAAGTGCTCAACATAAACTCTCAACAAGTCCTTTAAATGGGATATATAATCATCATTCATGTGTACGATGTACAACCACCTCACAAACTGATGTCATGTTTTCTTCCATTACCACTATTCAAGGTATGAAAAATGATGAAATTAGTATTTTAATATTATATATATGATATTTATGAGGTATTTATTCTTATATAATTAATATATATTATATACCTTCATTCCTCCATTTTTTGCTAATATGATAACTTCATTTAAAGATGTCTGGACTACCGCCTCCTCGAAGCAAAGTGATTCGATCACAATTTAGATGGAATGTAATAAGGGTGGTATTAGTTAACATATATGATATATATGAATTAATAATTAAAATTTAAGGATAATTTATATATATATATACAAACCTATCGTTTAATTTATTTCTTTTAACACGATAAGAATACAGATACAACATTCCTGTATACGTACGGCCTACCATCTCCATGAATGGTGTATTCTATATCATATTTATATTTTTAGAGATTATTTTATGTATTTATATATGGAATATATATTATACTAAAATTATTTTTTACATTATTTAAATAAATCAATCATGATCTTAGTAATAGGATTAAAAATAACACGTCAAAAATATATACAACCAAATAAAGTAGTTATTTCTCAAAACGTAAATTTATCATCAATTTTCTAATAAATGGGTAATATAAATTCATAATAATATCATAAAACATATTTTATATAATTACATGGTTATTTGGTACATTTATATGAAAATTATTCTTATTATACATGAGGTTTGAAATATTTGTGAGAAATTCAAGTCTTAAGGTAAAGGTTTTCTCGTCTCTGTTTTATTTCTATGAGATATGTGATACATTTACCATTTATTATTTTTTTATGGGTATAGTACCTATAAAATATTATACCAGTAATATCATTTATTTAAATAAGTAAAAATATTTGATGAATTTTATTCTTTAACAGCTATCATGATTCAAAAGTTACTCAAGTAGTAAAGGGATTTCTATACTCACTTTAATTTCTACTAGAATTATGCCTTATTAACCAATTATATCTTTTGGGTGGTGTATATAGTGCTTGTGAATTTATTATATTATTATTATAAATAAATTTAATTTTTGTTAACATAATCATTTTATGAGCTCTATTTCATGGGGTTTAATGGTTTCAACGTTACCAAATAGGTAAGGTAATTTAGTCTCATGTTGCCTTATTTGATAAACATGGTTTTTTATAAACCTATATTTTTTATGTGGTTTATATACTTACCTTTAAAATCTAATATAATGAATATTATTATTTCCATGATATTTTATGCTTCATTTAATTTTATTATTTCAAGGGGATAATTAATTAATGTTATCAAAGTGATAAGAGGTCAATACTATAATCTCATCATTATCGGGATTGATTAAAATTATGCTTCCAATGATGAAATATTATGATCCATACCTCAAGAAATATTGTTGATTTTATTATAATATGGTTATTCATTACATCTTAAGGTATTTGAACCATTTTACATGGTTTTTACTTAATTTAATTATGATGATTATTTTAAGAAATTGTGAATTTATTTCTCCCTTCGATTAGAAAACTTTTTCCATCCATTACCATGTTCTCTAATGTTTTTCCAAATATGTATTTCTGATGATATTTTGATATTATTTAAAAATAATAATTACTTATATGATTTAAAAATATTTATTTTTATGATTTTAAATCTCTTTTGAAAGAATAAGTTTTTTAAAATGATTTATGTCTTAAAAAAGAATTTTTCAAAGAAGAAATGATATTTTTCTCAATAATTTTTTTTAAAGATATTTAAAAATTATTTTCCATATAAAATGATATTAATTGGTTTTAATCATGCCTTTATAGAGATATTATGAATGGTTACCATTCATATTCTTTCTATGAATGCCTTTTGTTTTCATGGAATGATTTTTATGAAACGTTTTTCTCTTTCACAGGTTATATAATATTGGTAAACCATTTATCTTTCATCAGTTATATTCTTTTGAAACTCGTTTCTCTATCATGGGTTTATGTTTAGGAGACCCTCTTATTTTCATGGTTTATGAATTGATGAAATTATTATGAAACATGTATATTTCCAAAGGTGAACAGATGATGACTTTTTTATGATACCCATTTCATTTCAGGGGTAATGATATGATTATATATGATTTTGGTGAACATGTTTAAATGATTTCATTATGATACAGGTGGGACCAACATATCCCTCCAATTAATTTATTTAATATTTATATCTAATGATATATACATGTCTATAGGATGAAGTGAACTCGATTCTGTAAAGGAATTTGTCTGCAAAGATGGTCTTGGGAGTGAACCACAAATACCAAGATGGTTTGAGGAGTGAAACCATTCTTCTAAAATGGTCTTGTAATTAAGAATACACAACTATGTAATTCATTTTTACATGATTATGTTTCTTCCAAAAATGTTATTTATTATTACTATGTTCTACTTTCATGGATTATTCTCTTGATACTCTTATGATCCATGTCATAAGGACTGTAAATATTTTTTACATGATTCATGTTTATAATCTTTTTTATACAAGCTATAATATTATAATTTTATGATAATATTCTAAATCCATTATACTCATTTTATGATTAAATATATCAATTGTTTATCCTTATTGAGAATCTGAGATCCCACTTTTTTATGGTACCTTTCTCCCTATTATAAATAAATGTATTAAGTCAGATTACTAATGGAAAAGATCTTTCTAGGAGACGTTGAAGATCATTTACTAAGATAGAAGGCTATTTTTCCTTGTTTAAAAATGCACTAAACAATTAAATTTTGTGAGAATGTGATTTGTTAATGTGATTAACATTCATTTAAAATGATTTAATATCCATGTATATTAATCCTGGATCATTATAGATGGTATCAAAGAAAATTTTAGTAAACCATTGAAATCAAGGATAAGAAAATTTAGTGATACCCCAATGGATATTTATATGTATATGTATATGGATTTCTCTAAGTATAAGCCTAAGGTGTCATAGTTTTAAATTAAGGTGTCATAGTTTTAAGAAATGGAATCATAATTTTGACATCTTAATGTTATTTTTAATTATTTTGTGTTTTTATTATTTGATAAGTTTGTATCTCGCCAGGATTTCTGGACATATTCAATAATGGGAACTAGAAGGAATTGTGATAACATTGAATGTTTCAGATGTGGAAAGTATGAGAATTATAAAAATCAGTGCCTTATATGGAAATCTCATGAGTAGAATAAAAAAGGTCATATAAGTATGGCTTATATTACTAATGTTAAAGAGACAACAAACTATATGTGAAGATCATGGGATTTTCTAACAATATTTTTTACAGTAAACATAATATTTATGATTAGATTGAGGTTAAGGAATCTTAATACATGATTTAATTTTCATATTATATGAAATGGGTATTAAGGAATTAGATGGTGAAGCCAGAGAATTGGTTTAAGAATATTGTTGAACGATTAATGTGTATTGGAATTAAAAATTATGTTTTAGGAATAATGAATTATATGTTTTAAATTTTATATTTGAAATAATATATTAAATATTATTGATGAGCTGTAAATTTTATTTTGTTGAAAATTTATATTTTTTGTAAATCAAAAGATTATTGAAGTTTCCTTTTAATATGTATTGAAAAATAAGAAATTGATGTTTGGTATGAATAACGAGATGAATGATTTGGGTAATGTAAATTGTATTGTATTGATTATATTTTAAATAATTTAGTATTCTTTGAAAAAGTATTATATGATATCATGAATGTAGTTAAATTTTTTTGGAATTAATGAATATATTCAATTATATTTTCAAAAAAAAAGCATGCATGTATTCAATAAGGATTTATGGTAGTTCTGGTTATTTATGTATTTCAATAGAATGAATGGTGAAGGTATATATATTTTAATTATGGAAAAATAATATATACTTTATGATATACAAGGGATTAATGTTAATATGATTTTGAGAAATTTATTTTCTTCTTTCTCATGTTTTGGATTTTCAACTTTTGGAAGGGCTACAAGGTTAACCATTTATGGAATGTTTTAAGTTGAATTTTACATGAGATTTTTAATAATAACATACTACTTTAGGGTATGAATTTTTATCCATATTGGATAACCAGTGTCAAATGTTAACTATAGATTAAAGGAATAACTGTTATGTATCTTTTGATCTATTGGTATTTCAGGTATAGAAAATTCACAATAATTTCATGAAATAAGAGATGAACTACAAATTGATCAAGGAACAATGAAAGTATGATATTGTTCTTATTAAATGTAATTAGATTAAGTAAGTTTTTATTCTCATGAAAATTCTTAAAATATAATGAAATTTTATTTAAATAACAAATGTTATCATAATGCCTTCATTTTTGTTGAATAAAGTGGTCAATTAGATCATTAAAGATTTATGGATTTATGATTGATATCTTTCTCTTAACCATGTTCCCTATCACTCTCCATTGGAACATGATAGATATACTTCCCTTTGATGTCTACATTTTCAATTACCATATATAATCTCATATATGAAGACCTAGTTATGAGTTATTTTTATTGACCGTTATGTTTCTAACTTCCACTTTTTAATGTACGTTTTTATTAATTTTTACGATATAGTTTTCTTTGAAAGTAAAATTATAGTATTAAAGAATTTATAATGAAGATGAATTTTGATGTTGAAATTCATTTTAAGGGGTTAGAATATGAAATCCTTATAATTTTTTATTTTTATTAATTTAATATTCTCATTATTTTTCATTTCAGGTAACATTGAATATTGATTCTGTTATATGAATAAACTAAATTTGGTTGGTTTTTCACACAACACCAAGTTAATATAGCACTAATAAAACACATAGATTAGATTTCAATACATGCAACACTATGTTTGTCTTATGTTACATACAATTTATAGTTCCTTCGATATCTTGTGTTACACAAAATACATAGTTCTACCCAACTATAATGTGTTATTAATAATATTTTTTAAATATTATTATAATTTTCACCTAGAAATTTTAATGGTAGTTAGGAATAATAATGGTTTTATTATAAATAATTGTTTGAAAATTTATATATGAATAATTATTTGGTGACCTATAAACATGGAATGAAATTAAAACCCTTTTGAAAATATAATAAATCATTTACTGAAAAACAATATTTATGAAATTAAATATGTTTTAACATTGTAAATGATTTTAATGGAATATATATGTATTATATTTATTAAAATACTCAACTTTCATGTTATTTATTTTCTAGAGAGTATGTAAGAATAAATCTAATTTTATACAATAAGATATCTATTTTTCTAAAAGGGAATTTCCCCACCTTTTGATGGAATATCTATTTTAAATATAACTTCTAACTCTTTTATATATTTTATTTTATAAATTTAAATTTTTTTTAAATTAATGTCAATATTATCTTAGTGTGATTTTGTTCTATGAAGTTTCATTTTTTGATGAATAGTGAAAATACAGAATTAGAATTGAAAATTAAATTTTCATCGAATTTATTTATACTATTTGAATATATTTTAATTTTGTTTTACAGAATATTTATATAAATTTTAGATATATTAGTATAATTTAATTAATTGTAACCAATTTCACATTTAAATTGTATATAAAAACATTTCAAACTTTTGAACATTTTCAATTTCAAAACATATTGGCTCATCCCATCTATGAGGTTAATTTTAAAATAATTTCTACCACTTATATACTTAGAATTTGTAGAAATGGATTTTAAATTCGGAATAATAAAAAATTTAATTGTATATCAAGGAAAAATATGTTTTTGAAAAAAATTATTACTCAAATAAATTAATAATAATTATAGTGATTAAGGTAAAAACGACTTTACATAGTGATTAAAGATTGATATTAAAAATATAAATGACCTAGAAACTTGTATAGAAATTATTTTATGGAAATATAAACACTATATAATCTCCTATCTACAATATTTACCATTATTGGAGGAATATTATGTAATGGATACTTGTTAATAGTTTTTTCCTTTTTTTATATTTACAAGAATCATACTACTCCTCGACTATAAGAGGGAAGTCACCCCTAACGTATGAACACATATAACTAAATATGTATCTACAAAATACTACCCAAATATCCTCTAGAATTTCCTCCATTTTATTTAGAGTGATAAATTTATACCTAAATCCAATCAAGGAAGTCTTTTGGTGCAATCCAAGAGGGGTTACCCACATAAGTAGTAGCATCCTTCCATAAGAACTTATGTTTTATTTTGTTTTCCACCCACAAAATTACTGTTATTAAAAGATTATATAATAACATATATATTATAAATAGTATTATATGTTTTTATGTTAATTATTATAATGACACTCACACACACATCTATCTAAAGGGACATACAATCATCTTTCATGTGTACAACCGACTACCACATAACAATTCGATGTCATTAATTCTTCTTTTATCACCTTTTAAGGTGGATAAAAATGATGAATTTTTTTTTATGTAATAAATATTATATGTTTTATGTATTTTTGTATCTTAATTTATATATATAACACATAAATTCATGATTTCCCTTTTTGGGAAGATGATAACATCGTTTGTGGACATGTGAACTGTCGTCTCCTCAATGTGACATGATTCATTCACACCATACATGGATATTATTAAGGATGGTTATAGTAAAAATAGACGATGTACATGAAAAAATAATTCCTAGTTAATGATAAAATAAATATATTTGTACATATCGGTCATGTAATTTCATTCATTTAATAGGATAAGAAAACATAAATAGCAATTATGCATACGTACAACCTACCATCTCCCTGAACGGTGAATTCATCTTCATATTTATATCTTTTATATATTAACCTAAATATCTATATACTGAATACATATGATATTTAGATCATTTTTTACATTCTATAAATAAATAAATCATTATATAAGTAAAGGTATCACGAATTAAAAGTCAAAATATATAGAAAAAACAAAGTGTTTATTGTAAGAAACATAGAATTATCATGAAATTGTTGATAAACAGGTAATAAAATGTAATAATAAGATAAAATATTGTGTGATATAAGAACATGATTCTATGGTAAATTTATAATAAACTTATACTTATTATATTGTAGGATTTAATATATATAATGAAAGTAAATACTTAAGGTAAGGGATTTCTGGTCTCACTTTTCTTTATGTGGGATATATTACATATTCACAATTAATTATAGTTGAGTTGTGTATATAATACCCTATTAAATATTAAATCACTAATATAATTTATTTCATGATATCCAAAGATTCCATTTTTGTTATTATTTCAGGGATCTCATGATTAAAAAGTAACTAAAGTTGTATGGGGAATTCGAGTCCCACTTTTATTTCTATGAGACTTATGCCTTATTCACTACTTGTTTCTTTTTTGAGGTGTATATAAATACCCAGAATATATTATATGATTAATAAAATTAAATTTATCAGTATCTAAATATCAATTTTATAATATCTATTAAATGGGGGTTTACAATTTAAATGTTACCAAATCAGTTAGTTAATTTTGCCTCAATGTTCTATCTTTGAGTCATAAGTTTTGTTATGCGCCTATATTATTTTATGAGGTGTATATACTGACCATTTACATGTTATATCATGAATATACTTATTTTCATGATACATTGAGGTTTATTTAATGTTATTATTTCATTGTTAATTTTACTCAATGTTACCAAAGTGATAAGAGTATATCATTACAATATCATCATAATCGATATTGTTCTGGATTATACTTTTATTGGTTAAATATTGTGATCAATTTTTAAATAATTATCATGAATTTTATTTTACGATGTTAATTCATGATATATTCAGTTATTTTTACAATTTATACACACATTAGTACATAATATTAATACTTATATTTTAAAAAAACATGACTTTATTTCTCCCTTCGACGGGAAAATAATTTTCATCCAAAACCATGTTTCAAAATACAGTTTTAAAAATGTTTTTAAGTGATAATTTGAGATTATTTTCAGAGATAATTTATTTCAAAAATGTTGAATTTTTCATTTATAGTTTTTAAATGATTATTCAATGAAAAATGTTTTCAAAATGTTTTATGTTTTAGCAAGTGTTTTTCAAAGACAAAAGTAAATTTTCATTATGAAATGTTCTTAAATGATGTTTAAAAATTATTTTTACATACAAGATGATATCTAATGGGGTTAATAATCTATTTCTAGTGATATTATACAAAAATCATTTTTTTCTCTAAATGGTTTATATTTTTATGGGATGAGGTCTATGAAACTCCTTTTTATTCCACAAGTTATATGATTTATGGAAACCATAACACTTTCATGGGTAATATACTTATGAAACACATTTGTATTGTTATCGTTAAATTCTTACAAAACGTGCTTATTTTCAGGGGTTACACTTTCATGAAATGATTTTGAAACCTATATATTTTCACATGTTATGATCCAAAGACATATTTATAATGACCATTTCATTTCAAGGGTTATGATATGATTGTTTGTGATCTTTTGACACATGTAAGAATAATTTCATTATGATATGGGTGTGAACTATATCACACTATAATGCATTATCTAAAGATTTATATCTCATGTGATATAAATGGCTAGAATGGGGAGTGACATTTTTTATTACATGAATTTTTCCACTTAGATGGTCTTAGGATTGAACCATGACTACTATGATGATTAGGGTAGTGAACCCATTATACTAAGATGGAATTGGAATTTATTTTAAACTGCTCTGGAAATCATTTTTATATTTTTATGTGTGTGTGATAAATTCTATGTTTTATTCCTTTATTATGATTTCGTGGCTTATAATATTACTTCCCTTATGATTCATATCATATTAAATACCAGTATTTTTTGTATGATTCATTTTTTTGATATTTGAAATGTAGGGTATGATATTGTAATGTTATGATCATCTTAACATACCCTAACCCTCATAATATACTTACATAACTTCCTTGATTACCCTTACTATGCATATGAGCTCACCCCTTTATTAATTTTCATTTCTTCAGGTTATGACAAATGGTTTTAAGTGGAGGTAATAATGGGGAGGCTCATTAAGGGTGATATTGAAGATCATTCACTAAGACATAAAATTATGTTTCCAAATTTCCAGTGATAGTAAAATATTCGGGACCTTGGGCATGTACATTTTTAATGTGATGAATACTCCTATAAAATGATGTAATATCCATGTATTTTAATCTTCATTATCTATAGTGGACCAATATAAGATGTATATGTATGTTATTAAGTTTAAATGTTATTATAATATAATTAAACGGTTTAGGAACTTATTATTTTTCATTAAAATACCATATTTGAAGAATGATCTATTGGATGAAGCTCATATCAAATAATTATCTATTCAATCTGGAGGTGTGAAGATTTATAGAGATCTGAAAGAATATTTTAGGTGGGACAACATAAAAAGGGTAATTGATTATTATTTATTGTGCTGCCTCACATATAATAAATGTAATGTTGAGATAAAGAAGTTTAGGGCGATGTTACATGAATTACTCATACAAAAATAGAAATGGAAACACACCACCTTGGATTTCACTATCAAACTCTTAAAAACATCTATATACCATAATGTTAGTTCGGGTTTAGTTCATTTCCTTACACAGTCAACTTATTTCATTATAATAATAGAATATTTCCCTCTTGATCAACTTTCTTAGATGTACATCAAGGAAGTGGTATGATTTCATGGAGTACCGTATTATATTGTATCTGGTTATTATCTGAGATTTACCTCGATATTATAGAGAAGTCCGAAGATAGTATTAAATATATAGTGGAACAAATTTATTATATATCATCCTCACATATATATTCACACTGGTAGGACAATTAAAATATAGCATATATTCTCTAATGATGATCTATTTATTTAATTGGATGTTGGGAACAACAACTTCTCTTGGTTGATTTTTTTATAACAATAGACTTCACTAAATATATCATATGGATACTTGTGAATAGTTCTCTGGAATAAAGTGAGGAATTATAACGTGATGTGATGAAGTTGGAAAAAAAATTATATTTCAATATGTGCTAGTTCTTGAACTGGATGAGAAGTTTAGTTCCATTTAGAATCACATGATGTTATCATAGATTCAAACAAAAATTTATATTGATAATCGTTAGTGACATCTAGTGTTTGAAGTTGGTTATAATGTATTTCTAAGAACATCTCATTATAATAGGGTTTTTATATTTTTAAAGAATTAAAATATAATTCCTTGATATATCATTCACTTCAAAATTATTCATCAGGTTGGGATGGTTTCTTATCACATGGTGCATTCATCAAATCTCCCACATTTTCTAGATTAGTTCAATTTATCTATCCTTATAAAATAGATATCAGACCCCTCACATATAAGGAACTTGGATTTCACAGTACTTTTAAATTATATCTCTTATGAGGAACAACCAATGGTTATTATCTACTATAGAGATATGGTTTTATAGAACAAGACAACTCACAAGGGCAATGTTTTATGGTGAAACTATAAAGTTGAGGAAGCTATGTGGGAAACTGATGATGTGATGAGGTAGAAGTATCCTCATTTTTTTTGAATTATAGTGATTGAAATAAGATTGTAAAATTATTATAAGGGGGTAGAATGTAATACATAGTGATTTTTGATTTATTTTTATTTTAATATATTTTGTATTTTTTATATATTTTTTTATAAGAAACATCGAATTAAAAATTACCACGATATACTATTAATTTTCATAATGTAATATTTATCAAATATTAGTGTATTAGGGAGTATTATTAAGACTATATTATTTTTTCATACATGTATTGAATATATATAATGATTATCAATTCGTTAAAAATGAATTTTATATCATTCAATGATAAGAAGAAGATATTTTTTCATAAATGTATTTTTATGTGCCCAATGTTTTTATCTAAATATTTAAAAACAAATTCATATTGTTGAATCATATTAATAAGTTCTATATATTATATATTCAATAATATATATTAACATTCATGTAATGTATTTTACTACGAAATGTACAAGAATAAATTTTGTTTTATGCTTCAAATGAATTTTTCTTAAAATAGTTTTTTGTGTTTTGTGCAATTATTTTATAATCAATTTCTACAACATATAGAAATTGAATACTATAAGTGTTTTAAAATATTTTTAATTGTAATAATTAATATAATTTAATATGTTCTACTTATTTATTTGTTATAATTAATAGTGAAAACAATTAAAAATTATCACCTCAATAAGGGTAAAAGAAGGTCAAAACTACAAGGAAATGGTTTACAATATCACTAAAAATTTCTATTTTCTAATTTTTTGTGTAATGTTAGAACAAAAATATTTCCAAAGTGTAAAATTATTTATTTTCAAACATTATTTTTATTTTTTCTAACATATTCTTGACTTTTATGAACATAAATGATCTTTTATCCATATTAATTTTTTTTATTATATTGATTTAATGGTATGCATGGAAGGTCCCCAATTGATTGGGATTGATCCAAAAATATGAAAAACACATTTTTTTATTTACCCGATAAATTTATTTTAAATATACATCATACTTTAGTTTAGGTGAAATTATATTTATACTTAAATATGGAATGTTACTAAAAACTATTTTCATATGTTTTTTATATTATATTAAATATAGTTTCTTACACCAACATATTGGAAATATAATAAAATTTATTCCAAATATGGAATCTTAATTTCCAAAATTAGGTATAATTTTCCTTTATTTTTATATATATAAATATTTTATCCTTGTAAAAAGTTATGTTATCATATATTAAGATAAATATTGTTTAAAGGGGTTTAAACTAGAATATAAGGCATAAAATGTATCCAATACTTGTCTAAATGTGATTTTTTGTGTTTATATCAACCCTATAACATATAATATATTATTTTTTGATTCCTTTGTTCCACATCACCATTATGAAGACTCTATATTAATTTAAAATACTTATTAATCACAAGTGTTCCACTCCCCTAACTCATAAAAGGGAACCCATTATCCTCTATCATTTACACATATTGAGATAAAAAGATCAAAAAATCCTTACCCCAACCCCTTAATACATTAGTTACCCACATATTAATTCTTTTACTATTCTCATAATAAAATACTAGGAATTATTATGTTGTAATCCAAAGGAGGACTCTTAAAGAATGAGTGATCATCCTCCAGACTCTTTGAAAGTTTTTCTATTCTTCTACTTCCTATAAAAATTATATACCCATAAATACATAATAAATATAGTTTAATAAATATAATAATATCTTATTATTATTATTTTACAACCTGTTTCTATCTCCTTACCATCTATAGTAAAATGATTACGCCGTATGTCCCTATGTGTGGACTATCACCTCCATGAAGTGATGAGATCCATTTTCCTTTTAATCATTATATGCGTGGTCTTAAGGATATATTTAATGAATATATATGATATTTTTGATATAATTATGTTTTTTAATGGTTAATTCTTATTACCTTCCTTTCAATTCATCCATCATAAGGGGGGAAATCAATCATGCGTACATACATACCACAGTGTTCATGAAGTGATGTAATTTATTTGTCATCACTTCTTTTTAATAATGGTTATAAAAGTTTATATAATGAATAAATATTAACCTTCTTCAATGATTAATATTATTTATATGATTAAACATTAACCAAGGTGCATGTATAAAAAAATCAAAGTGAATCATGCATGTGAAAAATTCTAGTTTTCACTGAAATGCTCATTTTAATAAAGAAATTATTAATAAAAAGATAATTGGATATTATAAAAGAATAATAAATTGTATTTTTTAAAAAAATATAGTTCTGGAAAATATTTATAATAAATATATTTTTTATTTTGAAATATTTCTGGATATGTATGATGCAACATGAGAATTGTAGTAAGGGTTTATGTTACAGTATAATTTATTTTTGAGATTTGTTATGATAAATTTATATTGAGAGTAATTAAATTAGTCTTACACTTTGAATAAAATATATTTTATGTTCCACAAGTTATTCCAATATTTTATATTTAATAGTACCATATTAATCTATTTAGTATTAGATATTTCCATAATAATGTTTTTAATAAAAATATTCCTTATTTCATCCTTGTAAGGAGATGTATTTCCTTTATGTACATGTTCATTAAATTTTTCAAAATAATTTCTTGAACCAGTGATCATTTAATTTCATTTTAGAAATATTTTAGTTTTATTTTCAATTTTTTGAAACTTATAATTTACAATTTCTTCCAAATTGGTTATTTATGACTTCATACAGAAAAATTATAATGAATATTTTTTAACTGCATGAATATATTTTTAACATCATAATGAATACCATTTACTATAAATATTACTTTACATGTTTTTATATATATTTTCAATCGAAATATTTTTCTAAATTCTCTGGAATTTCTTATTTTTTTGTGATACCTAACAAAAAGTTTATTTTCTAATTTTTAATGAAATATTAAATTTATCTTTTAAGTTATTTTCAATCTATGGCAACATTCTTTATTGAATATGATTTTTGACTAGGGTATCATACAATGAAACCATCCAAATATGTTCTCTGAATGCATTGTGATGATAATGATTCAAGTATGATTCAATGAGTCCTGTTTCTTTTCCAAAGGATAATTATGACCCGATGAGATCATTATGAAATTATAACACTCCCAAATGATAGTGGGTAAAATTACTAAATGATAGGACTCATGTCAACAAGGTGCACCTTACATTCCATGATCCTTCCTGATTAGACCTCCACAGTTATGTGTGCTTGGCCTGAAGTAGTGATCAGGATGGGTGACCTTCTCGAATGTTTCACAAGGTGTGTGTGAGTGAGGAAAAATCACACTAGAAATGACATGTGTTTGAATGTGGGGACATTCATTAGTCAGATGACTCGTTATGGCACATGGGTGGGCCCTAGGGTGGGAATCACATGTCTGCGGGGAAACAGGTGGTACCTTGTGTGCCATGACCAGAAGACCATGTGAAGGCGGGGTTTGATTGAGGTCACTGGGACCTAGTTGTTACCAGTGGTATCAGAGGAGTCTTTTTATACCGACGAACTGGGACTCTGATCTTTTCTACTTGGGAATATTGTTAAGTGTTTTGAGTGTGGTTTTCAGTTTGGGGATTCCAGTGTTGCTGCGGCGGCCGATGTATCCAGGATGGGTGACCTTCACGAAAGATTCCCAGGGTGTGTGTAAGTGAGAAAAAAGAACAGTAGAAATGACAAGTGTTGGCCTATGGTGATAGTGATTAGTTAGATGACTCATTCAGGCACGTGGGTGGGCCCTAGGGTGGGGACCATGTGTCTACGGGGAAACTGGTGGTACCTGGCGGGCTAGGACCTGACGAGAATGTTAAGGTGGGGTGTATGTGTGGCCATTGGGACCCATTTGTTAGAAGTGTTATTATAGGATTTTGGTTATATCAAAGAACTAGAACTCCAATATTTTCTACGTGGTAATGGTTTAAAGTGCTTCGAGCATGGTTTTCAGTTCAGGGTGTCCAGTGTTGGTGCGGCGGCCGACATATCCATACACCAAGACCCTAAATTCTGATTTCCGACTCTGCGTAGGAAAACACTGATTGTGTATGTTTTGAAAAGTATTTCTTGTGTTTTCTTTAGTTATCTCACAAGGTATAACTTTTTACTATGGCACAACTATTTCTTTTTAGGATGTCTCCACGAAGTCAGCCACACAGGTTTCCTGAGAGAGTACGCGATGAGAGCCCACCGAGTGATGAGGCCTTGTTGCAGGGCCCTCTGATGGCATAAGCACCTTCGTGTCATGTTGCAGTAGTACCACTGTGCATTGGAAAGTCGTTTCCACCTACCCCACTAGCAGAGGATGACCACCAACTGAGCGCATTTCACAAGTTCCAATAGTAGAGGCCTCTGAGGATCTGAGACGAGATAGACCCACATGAGGATGAGGACTGGCTGGAGGTTGTGTCCAGAGTTGTTCGCTTAGTTAGGACATTAGCAGATTTTAATTTGATCCTAGTAGCCAGCCTTTTTCAAGCAGCAGTAGGGAGATGGTGGAGTAAGATGCTCCAGATTCCCGATGAGGTGAACCTCATCTGGATGGACTTAGAGGGCCTTTTCAGGGAAAATTTTGTTCCAACGACCTTAAAATCAATGCGTATACACGAGCTGTTGCACTTACACTAGGGTAGCACGATAGTGGACCAATACTTTGCGAGGTTCACTAATCTCTCCTGCTACTCTAATGACATGGTATGCGACCCTTTCTCTAGGGCCCAAACCTTTGAGTAGTGTCTCAAATGGGATATCAGAGCATTGATGGTATCCCCTAGCATCCCGACATAGGATTGGGTGCTTGAGTGAGCACTTTTGGTGGAGAGCTTCCATGCTGAGCAGGCACCAACAACGAGAGCTACCCCTAGACGACAGGTAGACGAGTCATCTGAAGGAGGCAGTAAGCAGATGAAACAGAGTTCCAAGTGGACTAAACCCTCTGGTGGAAGACCCCGGGATGCAGTGTTAGAGGTGCGAGGCTCACATGGTAGAGGGAGACAAGTTAGTGGCACATAGTGTTACACATGCGGTGAAAAGGGTCATATGGATCGAGACTTCCTGACCCACCATACCAATGACCAGAAGACGGTCGAGGGACCGCCGAGGCAGAGGTAGAGTTTTGAGCGAGGAGTTCTGTAGGGCAACAGTCGTGGAAGAGGATATGACCATGCATCAAGTGGTGGGAGATGTTTTAATATTCTACTACAACCACTGCCTGGTGGTCCACCCTGACCACATGGAGCAGGAGGACAGGGACGAGCTCATCTCCAGGAAGTTAAGCCCTATAACCATGACACTCTGGAGATGATTATAGGTACACTTTGTGTCAACTCCACCTTAGCTACAGTACTTATATACACATGTGCTAGTCTCCCTTTTATTTCCACGACCCTCTTTTGGAGCTTAGAGATTCTAGTGGAGCCGTTGGCTCGAACCTTATGACTATAGACAGCTAAGGGAGCAGATTTGACATCTACGCACTAGTGATGGGATTGTGAGATTACTCTAGGAGGTGAGATCTTCTGCTGTGATCACATAGTTGTGACATCAAGGCCTTACGATGTCATCTTGGGTATGGATTGGTTATCCACATTCAATGCTCAGATTGACTGTATTAGGCACAAAGTGTGGTGTGTCCACAAAGACGGGACCATGTTTTCCTTCATCGGTGAGAAGGGAACCTTGGCAAAATAGGATGGATTTACCCAGAGGAGGGTGCAACCGATTACTGATCAGTTGGCTAGCCTTACCCTCAGAGCAGCTGATTTTGAGAGTCTGAAATATCCTTTTGTTGTGGACCAGCATGTCGATGTCTTTCCTAATGTTGTTCCAGGACTACCTGCATGCAGATAGGTAGACATTTACATCGAACTCTATAGTGGGACGTCACTGATATCTTCACTATCATATCAGATGGCTTCTATAGAGAATTGTGTGTTACGTGTACAATTGGAAGACTTGTTGGGAAAGGGGTTCATAAGACCCAGTGTGTCTCCATGGGCAACCCCAGTTTTGTTCACCAAGAAGGCATATGGGAGTTTAAGACTCTGTGTAGACTATCAACGCCAGAACTAGGTGACCATTATGAACTAGTATCCACTCCCAAGTATTGTAGATCATTTTGATAAACTAAAGATAGATCGCTGGTTTTCGATGATAGTCCTACTATCAGGCTATCATCAGCTTAGGATATGAGATGAGGATGTAGAGAAGATGGCTTTCAGATGCTGGTATAGAAATTATGAGTCCTTCATTTTTCCTTTCAATATGACCAATGACCCAACAACATTCATGGGACTCATCAATAGGATCTTCCTTCCATACCTCGATCGCTTCATGGTGTTGTTCATCGATGACATCTTTATTTACTCAACAATGGAGGAAGAGCATTCCTATCATCTATAGGTGGTTCTGGATACACTCCAAGAGCACCAGCTTTATTGTAATCTCTCAAAGTGCCAGTTCTGGATACGAGATGTCCACTTTCTATGACACGTTATCTCAAAGGATGGAGTTACAGTGGATCCAGCGAAGATAGAGGTTTTTCTAGCTTAATGGCCACCCAAGAGCATAACAGAGGTGCAGAGTTTCCTGGGGTTGGATGGATACTACCGGATATTTGTGCCTGTCCTTTAATGAGTTTCATCTCTCTTTTTATCTTTGACAAAGAAGGGGAAAAATTTCCTATGGACAGAGAGATGCCAATAGTGTTTCTAGGAGCTAAGTCAGAGACTGAATAGTGCCCCCATCGCATGGCTTCTAGATGAGGTTGTTGGGTATGTAGTCTACTACGACGCATCTGGGACCGGGCTTGGATGTGTCCTGATGCAGGAATGAGTAGTGATCGCTTATGGTTCACGACAGCTAAGACAACATGATAAGAACTACGCTACCCATGACCTGGAGATAGAATCAGCGGTCATTTCCATGAAGATTTGGTGACATAACTTGATGGGTGAACATTTTACAGTCTACAATGATCACAAGAAACTCAGGTATACCATCTCTCTGAAGGACCTAAACATGAGATAGTGGTGATGGCTAGAGTTCCTCCAGAACTATGACTTTGAGATAGTTTATACTTCTGGGAAGGGGAACATGGTAGTAGATTCACTTATTAGGATATCTGGTCTGTAGTTTTTGAGTGAGGAGACAGAGTAGCTAGATGTGTTGTAGATATACTTCGTGGATAGTGATATAGAATCATACCTCGAGTTTATGACAGTCACACCCCCACTCCTTCAGTGAGTTAGGGGGCGCAGCTTGGGGTCACTGACTGCGAGGCTCGACGTGCTCATATATCCTCTAGGCAGGCACCTAATGAATTTTATAAAGGTGGGGAGCACTTCATCCTTTTCAATGGTTAGACCTTGGTACCAATGGATCTATGGGAGGAGGTGTTGAGGGAGTTCCATGTGTCCCCTCTGGCGAAACATCCTAGTGTGGAAAGGATGTACCAGGATCTCTGAAAACAGCACAGTTGGCCAGGGTTGAAGAAGGAAGTGGCAGATTTTGGTTCACAATTCCTCACATATCAGCAAGTGAAGGTCGAGCACCAGGTTCCAACATGATTAACTCAGCCACTAGAGTTTTCTGAGTGGATGTGGGATGGGATCTCCATGGGAAATGTGACATGACTTCCACATACGTCTAGGAGATATGATTCTATATGGGTTATTGTTGATTGACTCACGAAGTCATCCCAATTGCTACCTATCCGAGAGAAGGGATTAGTAGAGGTCATGGGACACCACTATGTATAAGAGATCGTGAGACTTCATGGGGTGCCATCAATGATCATATCTGACTATGACACACGCTTTACATCCTAGTTGTGGAATGGATTGTTGGAGGCATTTGGGACTCACCTTCATTTGAAGACCGCCTTTCATCCTCATATAGATGGTTAGATGGAGCAGACCATTCAGATGCTAGAGGACAAGAATCACGCATGCATCCAAGATTTTGGTCGTAGTTGGGAGGATCACTTTCCTTTGGTGGATTTTCTTAGAACAACAGTTATCACTCCTCCATTAGTATGGAACCAATTGAGGACCTTGGCACTTCCATCACATTTGGATAAGGTGCATGTCGTCTTCCACATATCACAACTGATGAGATACGTGCACAACCCATATCACGTCATCGACCATGGAAATATAGACATAGACAATGGGGAGACGTTTATAGTGGTTCTAGTAGAGATTTAGGATCAACAGGAGTGGGTCTCTAATGGGCAGTAGATTCCTCTAGTGTGCATTTGCTGACAGTACGAGAACCTCCAAGAGAGAACATGGGAGAAGGAGGCTCAAGAATCATTCTCAGTACCCCCATTTGTTTCTTTAGTCTATGTTGTGTCTTTCAGGGATGTAAACCATTATGGATGGGAGAATATGAAGACCCGGATTTTCCATGTAATGTTTTTAGTTATATTGAATTTTTATGAGTATAAGAAAAATGAAGGCGCATGATTCTAAGGACCAGTGTTCCCTAAATGAATTTCTAAACCTTGTTTCAGGTACGTTTAGTAAACACATTAGTGGTATTTTTTAACTTTTGAACCATTTATCAGAATAAAAATCCAAGGGCACCATTGAATATGCAGTGTCAGAATTCGCATAAGGGAGGATTTACTTTGACTATAGTAGGTCTGGAGAAAACGTTATGTTTTGTGACTATTTTTAAATGAAAATAAATAAAATAATTTTATGTCATTTATATTTTTTAAACCTCCAATGGACCAATTAATGGGTGGTCCGGTGGTGTTTCAATCCATTAAATGGCTTGACCTTCTATCCTTAAGTAACAACGATGTTGGGGAAATTAGGAAGATTTCTAATTTATGAGCCCCATTAAAACTCTACATCATTACATACTCTACCCCTCTCATATAAATATAGAGCATGGGGGAGGGGTATCGGAAAAGCTTCTCCAAGAAACAAAGTTATGTTGGAGTGCAATAATTTCGATCCCTTAGAGGAAGGAGCTGACCCCAGCAGGAGGTGATGTGCGACACCGAAACCCCGAACCTGAGTTTGACGTTCGATCGGTGGCGAGGACAACCTGTTTTGGGGATGGCGAACAATGAGACTCCCTCAACCTCGAGCGCTCACCAAAATTAAAAAGTAGGAGGTTATTTTTATTTCTGCGTTTTTGATTACCTCTTCCCCATTCTTGAAATTATACAAAGAACGTTAGTCAACCGAATAACGGGTTGACCCATGATTCATTCGTCTTGGAAGGAGGTTATTGCGGGGAATCTTGTTGGGTTAATCATGTTGTCTAATTAAATTTTTATTAAACCCTTAACCCCCTCATGTTTATGAGGTAATGTTGAGGGCATGGGCCTAACAAACCCAGCATGAACCCTCCGCTATCATGCTATCCTTTCACCACCTTGGAAGACCATGAGTACGTTGACAAACACTATAAGGGGAAGACAGTGGCTCATCAGCCGCTATGAATGATGTATGAGTCCAACATGACTACCAGACCTAGGAAGGAAGGAGGTGGGACTGCCATGCCATCGACGAATGGAATCCTTGACCGAATCCATGGCAGAGGCCAAACCTGCCACTGGCGGGTTCCGTGGTGATCCAGCGACGCCCATGCAGTGCCGCCACTGTGCCAACCAAACAGGCTTCGGGCCGTTAGGGAATCCGAGAGAGCAGGGGGTTACACACAGCCACTCGTCGGACCAAACTGGGCCACCGCCCTCAAGCCAGGCTGGCGCCCTCTAAGCGGGCCCCAGCCCTCACATCGGGCCACTACCCTCACATCGGGGGGCCTCCCTCAGAGCCATGCTACCACCCATAGTCCGAGCCCCCACCCTATAGCCAAGATGTATCCCTCGAGCCAGGATGCTGCACTCGGAGCCGGGCTGCCAGCCTTGGGGCAGGCCGCTGCCCTCAGATCGGGCTTTAGCCTCTACGGGCTGTCGCCCCAATGGGCCGCCGCCCCCAGACAAGGCTGCCGCCCCTTTGGGCCGCCGCCCCACGTGGGTCAGGCCGCCGATTTGTGGGACACCCTATTCATATTAGAGCACCCTTGAGGGCTGCCCCTCTCACGGGCTGGACTATACATCGACCCAGTGGGTCGAGTCCACTGCAGCCCCACCCAAATCGGGTCGGGCCGGACCTGGGCCCAAGCAGGCTCAGAAACAATCAAAGGGGATTATCTTGAGGACCATACACCCATTTGATGAACCGTCTGTGGTGTTGGGACCCTTAGAGAAAGAAGTTACCATTGACCCACTCCATTGGAGTTTAGAAGAAAATTGGAGTTCAGCTGGGTTGGATCGCACCTAAATCCAACCAGGCCCTCGGCGTTGAAATGCCAATAACGCACAGACCGGGCATCCGACTAACGTTCCATCTTTTGCGTTGGAACCCTTTTGACACGGCAGATCATTGGGTTACTTCTTTTTGAGACTTATAACTATTTGAGATACAACTGATGTCTTGGGGAGCGGTTCTCCCAAACGCACTACGTACGGAACCCTACGACTAGCTGAGATATGACGACAACTATCTTTTCGACTCAGAGTGCCTCGATGAGTATGGTAAATGATGGGGAGGAGTACCTTAGAAGACCGCGAAGGGGTTGGGTGGTTCTATGTGATATGGTGGGCCATGATTTGGAGCAGTCGCGCAAGGCGATGGAGTTGAGTACCATTGCAGACCGCGTTGGGGGGGGGGGGGGGCTCTGTGTGACCTGACAGACGCACAGTTCGTGATAGGGAGCATTACATAATTAGTAAATGGTTAGTGGGAAGTTCCTCTGTGTGACGTGATGGGACCACTATACTAGATAGAGGAGGAGTTCTCCATCATCCAAGTAGTTTGAAGTTGTGACTAGGGGTTTTACTTGTTACTATCCCTAGAATAAATCCTAGTGCGAGTTGTATTTACATTGTACTTGTGATTGAGGTTATGCTTTGGGGTACTTTACCTGTGCGATACTTTAACATTATGGTGTTACCTAGTAGTTTTTCATTGTAGAAATCTTGGAGACCTTTGAGGTCCTGGGGTCCTTAGTGAGTATCATTATAGTCACCTGGGCACGGGCTTCACTCGCACCTTATTGTGCCTTGTGCATACGACGTACAACATTGATCGAGACTGAGGGAGATAGGATTGGGTAGTCCTTGGAGGTGGAAATTCGGTGTGATGTGACATGGAGGAGATGGGCAGACGTGGAGTACTATGGAGGTTATCTGCACCTACCCTTCAGGTGGGATTCACTATGGACGATCCCTGAGCTACTTTTCACCTTTCAGCTGTTTTGTACGTTTCAGTATTACTTGTAAATTCTAGTTTCACTTGTATTCTGGCCCTTTAATTTTAGTGAACTTTCACTATAGCGGTTTACTTCACAGTTTCTTCTTTTTATGTTCAAATACATTGTGTTTGTACAGGTTTCAAGGAAATGCCTTCCCATTTGTGGGAATATGCCTTTAGGTGCTACTCGCCAGCCCCTGGCCTATGGATGGTGGGTGAACTGGGCCTGAGGGCGTCACGACCCTCAAAATTGCATTTATACTCCTATACTAGTACATCAGTGCAGGGTTGATCCACAGAGATGGCAGACGAGAATTCTAAGGTTTTATTCAAAATTAACTCCACTGTTGTCAGCAGTGGGGGAAGTAAACATTTTTTACTTTTCAATTTTTGTTTTCAATTGATAAAATGAAAACATGATGAGGAAACTAGAGTTTTTACAAAGAAGCTAAAGTTTATACTAAGTATGATATACTAAACAAATACAGTATACTAATATTAAGCAGTAAGAAAAGGAATAATGATCAATTTGTAACACTCGAGAATTCCAAACTATTGGTTTAAATGATGTCTTCTTCACTACACATTATTGATTCACACCTCAAGAAATAAAGGTGAAGAGTCTCCCTCGCCAAAAAACTCAACACACAGGAGACTGAATTTAGGAGTTCACCACTCCAAAATCAGACAAACTGCTTTACCATTATTAAATGATAAAATCTGGAAATAAACTCGCCATAAATCTCATGATGCAAAATGTAAATGCTCTGAAAGAGTATTCAAGAATTACCTCACCAGTAATTCTTGAATTTATGAATTTTAAAACATTTAAGGGGCGAAACAACTTAAAAGAGAATCACTATTCAATCTCGCAAATTGAATATGATGGTAATAATTGAAAAGTGAATGATGAAGATTGGAAGATTAACCAATAAAATTGAATTCTTGAGCTAAAAAATTCATCCTTTGATCATAATGAAATAGAATGTTGAAAACATTCAAAAAAAGAGTAAAAGAATTAAAGAAAGGGGAAGGATGAACACCCCAAGTGCTACTCTGCCTTCGGGATCCTTGGTCTCCTGCCCGTCTCCAGTACTGCTCCTCGGAGTCTACTCTCAGATAGATGTGGTCGTGGAATGAATGAGCGCGAGAGAATGAGAGACTTCTTCATTTTTCTAGTTTCTCTAATTTATATATCCACTGTCAACTGCTCCATGTCACCACACGTCTTCCACCGATTTCATGTTTTTCTCACAAGCGCACCGCATACATGCGTTTTACCCGCGATAGGCACGTCACGCGAGTTTTTCCCTCGTAACTAAAAAGATAATCATGATTCAATCTCTCAAATTGAATATGATTCTGAAAGAGTATTCAAGAATT
Organism: Viscum album; assembly: GCA_963277665.1. Lineage (NCBI taxonomy): Eukaryota > Viridiplantae > Streptophyta > Magnoliopsida > Santalales > Viscaceae > Viscum > Viscum album. The sequence goes on along the minus strand of OY728153.1, from coordinate 1,540,014,137 downwards.
ACCTCGCTGGTAGTTATTGAATTTATGAATTTTAAAACATTTAGGGTGTGAAACAACTAAAAAGATAATCATGATTCAATCTCTCAAATTGAATATGATTCTGAAAATTGCAATGTGAATGAAGAAGATTGGAAGATTAGCTAACAGAATTGAATTCCCGAGCTAAAAAATTCATCCTTTGATCAAAATGAAATATAACATTGAAAACATTCAAAAATAGAGTCCAAGAATTAATGAAAGAGGAAGGATGAACTCCCCAAGTGCAGCTCTGCCTTCAGGCTCCTTGGTCTCCTACTCGTCTCCAGTGCTGCTCCTCAGAGTCTGATCTTGGATAGATGTGGTTATGGAATCAATGAACGAGAGTGAATGAGAGTCTTCTCCATTTTTTTTCTTGCTCTGCTTTATATATCAACTATCAACTACTATATGTCACCACACGTCTTCCACCGATTTCATGTTTTTCTCATAAGCGCACCGCACACGTTCATTTTACCCGCGACAGGCCCGTCGCGCGAGTTTTTCCCTCATAACTAACTTTGGATGAGTTAGTTTCATGTACCTGGATGTAAACATGACTCTTGAATGAACCTTCCATGATAAAATATAATAAATAAATGCGATGAAAAGGAAAAAATTATTATTTTTTAAGTAAATTGTTATATTACTCGTTACAAATTAACTTTAGTTAATTGATAATTACTTACTTAATAAAACTATGGTAAAACATAATTTATTAAAAACATATTAATTTAACTAAGTAAATAATTACTAAGTAATTAATTTTTTTATTTTTAACTAAGCTAATAAAATTGGCAACACAAATAAATAAATAAATAAGTTAATATTTAAGATTGAATTAATAATATAATTATTACAATTAAAGAAATTAAGTTTCTAGATTAATCTTTTATTTAGTTAATTTTAATTATGTAATTAGAATTAAAACTTAATCTTTAAATAATTTTAAATTAATAAGTATATATTGTTTAGTTTACTTATAATTATTATTAATATTATATTTATACTATTAAAAATGCATTAATTTATTATCTAAATTTTTTATCAATTTAATTTAATATTTTAATTTATAATTTATTTATTTAATAATTTATTAGTTTTAAATTTTAATAAATATTTTATATTAATTTGAATTTGTAAGTTAACTTTAAGGTAATGTAACTTTACTTTTTTACTTTTCATTTTTCATTTTTCTTTACTTTACTTTTATTATTATATTTTATCTATTTATTACTTAGTTTATCTATTTTTTTTTACTTCCCTTCTTCCTCCCAAAGAGGCGCACAATAGGAGGAGAGTTTTTGACAGCTTGAAGAAGTAGTACAGTGTAGCGCAGCACAGTGGCGACAAGCCTACTCGGCATCCTTCATCACCGGCTCGATCTCCTCATTCGCGACCAGCGGCACTATGGTCCCCTCCAGCGCAGACCCTTCCTCGCCGACAACCTGCTCGGCGTCGGCCCTCCATCGGCTAGTGCAACGCAACAGTCTTTGGCTCCGGTATCCCACAGCTTAGGGAGACTCGTCTGGTTTCCATTCGCCGGAAGGAGGCGACAACAGGAGAATCGACCGGAATCTCGGCTTCAACAACGCTGATCGAATCCGACGGACTCCCCTCCAAAGCAGCGGCATGGTTCTTCAAACAGCGGTGCGACACTGGGCTGGGCACAAACTCTTCCTCCGCGGCAACTTCTTGATCAAATGATGGCTCCCAAAGACCTTGATGGAGGAAACAAGACATATGAGATATTACAATGGCAAGGGAAACATTTTGTGAAGAAGACAACGATTTCGGTGCGTCGGTTAGGTGCGGACGAGAATAAGGGTGAGGATGAAAAAACCTATTGGTGAGAAGGAGCTACAGATGCATCAGTAGCACGACAGGAGAGGATCAATGACTTGGGGGTTTTAAAAAACAAAAAGGCAGTATCAGTGAGGTTGGATGAAAAGAGGGCTATCGGTAGCTGCAAATGAAAAGGGGACTATCGGTAGCTGCATTGGATGGACGCAACGGTGAGAAGGAAAAGTATCGGTGAGAATGGGAATCGGTAGCTGATGCTTCAGAAAAAAAAACTATTGGTGAGTAGGTAAAGTATCGGTAGCGGCGCGAGGTCATCGTTACAGTAAGGAATCACCGGTAGACCACAAGAAAACCCTCACCGATAGAAAAATAAAAAAATAAATTGAACATAAATTAAAACTAATGAAAAAAATAAAAACAATAAAAACAATTAATTACAATGAAGATAAAACTAAACACCATTAATTTAAAACAGAATTTTTATTTAACCTTTAAAACATTAAAATTCCTAATTTACAACACTAAATTTATAAACCGAATAATTTACAACTAAATTAATAATATACTTAAATTAAAATAACTATATAAATTAATTAAAGAATATCATTAAATAAAAATAAAAAGCATCGGTGACCCAATAAATCACCGCAAGTTCTTAATTACCTCACTGGTAGACTAAATTCAAAGTTTGGTGAATTAATAATTAATCTGAATACATAAAATAATAATATTAATGATTAAAAACTAGTAATTAATTAATTAATTAACTTTTTGAACACATAAAATTAAAATCAAACTAATTAATTTACCCTAAAACACTAATTAATTACTTAACTAATTAGAAGGACAACAAAACACATAATTTATCAATTCTAACCTATTCTAATGTAACTTAATTAAAATATAAAATATTTACATAACAACTATGTTAATTAAATATAATTACCACAATTAATAATTGTTTAAAATAGCTATTACTTGTTAAAATAATCAAGAAGATTAAAATTAACCAAACTAAATAAGACATAATTAAAGTAGAATAAGTTAGTATGATTAATATTTTTATTTTGATGATTAAAAATACATAATTAACTATAAAAATTTATTAATTAACAAAGTTAGCTATAAAATACAAAAGTACAATTTTTAGTATAAATTTATTAAATAATTAATTAAATCATTAAAAATTAATTAAAAAGATGTGGAAAAACAATGAAAAAATAGACCCACATTAGTGGTCTTGGGGTAGTCATGACATGGGCCCCGAGGGACGGGTTGTAACAGAAATGATGGAATAAAACATGTTAAAATTCCATAGGTTATGATATGATGAATTGATGACTACATTATGGTATTTTGGCACACACACACACACAGATATATATATATATATATGGGTTTCACTATGATATGTGTTTTTGCATTTTAAACCATGTACAGGTGGTTCCATTATAAGAAAAGGATGGGTGGCCACATTGTAATCCATAGACTAGTGGGTCTATTATATCCCACTAATGGATTGGATAAAGAATGATATCATAATTGGTAATATGGACCAGAATGGAGAGTAATTATAGTTCACTAAGAGACTATGTACACTATTATATTATTGAGAGTGAACCTTGAAAAATGAAATTATGGATTGAGGAGTGAACCAAATAAACAATAATAGTCTCGTATGTGATCCTTGAATAATAAAATGTCTCCATTTTATTATGTATATGCCGTAATGATCTGTATTATGCTTATGGAATGTTCACATGGATAATGATATATTACTTATGATTTTTTAATATTTAACTTATATTATTCGTTATAACAAACCTTGTATCATGATTCATGACTAAGGATCTTTGATTGATTGTGTATGAATGCTTGATCGATAGTGATTAAAATAATGACTATGGGTGAATATTCAATTAAAAATATTATTATGAATCAATCAATGTTTATAAAATAATTATCATGTAATAAGTTAAATGATCATGAAATTATGTGAAGCAGAAATAAAATTACACAACATAATGATTTAAAGTGTTTTGAATAATAATGATCCTTGACTACTCTTAAATATCATCTTCATATTGTGGGAATTAGTACCCACTAAGAACCTCACTTTTAATGGTGTGAGAACTAGTTATGTACTCTTATTTTTGCAAATACCAAGTTACAAAACACAACATATTTATAAGAGACCAAACCTAGTTTATAAACTTGCATTTTAAATAGAGCCACAATCTAGACTACATTTTTTGTGGTGGAATAACTGGACAATAAAAGAACATCTTTTGATTGTAAATATCATAAACTAGATTCAAATAATAAAAAATTGTTAAAAAAATATCACAAGAATAAAAATAAACTAATATATGTTAATTATATTTTAAATATGATGAATCTTGATGATCATTGATCACATGAATTAAAGAAGGTATAATTTTGAAGTTCTTTATGATCATTGTCAAGGTATAGAAGTTGCAGTAGTTTCTTGATTCGATGAGAGCAACAGGAATAATGTCACATTTTTAAAAAAAAAAATCAATCAAATGATCTATCATGTAGTTTTTTTATTCCTTGAAGATATCTCTAATGAACGAATCGTAAATAATTAAAAACAATATCTTTTAGCAACATCCTCAAAACCAATAGCATCATTCCACTTCTTATTTCATAACCGAAAAAATATTACTGTTATATTCCATTATAATTGTGTAAATTAATAAAAATGAACAATTGTGGTGTTTATTTCATCATATAATATTAATATAAAAAATTTAAAAAATAAATTATAACAACTATATTAAATTTATAATTATAAAACAGTTAAAATAAAATGAATAAAAATTTAGTTTTTTTAGATAGTAAAAATTTTGTAAAACATAACATCATAAAAATATATATACACTACGTATATATATATAATATGGTGAAAATTATATTTACAGAACATATAATTGTATTTTACCAAAAATATAATGAAAAAATTTATCTAAAAAATTTATTTTAATAAAATTAATTAAAGGATGAAAATTTTAATTTTTTAGAAAATATATTTTGAACTAACATATATGTAAATGACTATTAGTACATTAAAATACTATTTTTTAATAGTAAAATTCTATACTAGTGGTTTCTTGAAGGAACATCTAGTGGCATTTAATGACAGTTTGATCTACCACTGGTGCATGATGCTTTCATTGTGGTTAGTGACATACTAATGTGTGATGATCCTGATGCCACCATTGTGATAGGAAAAAATATTTTTCAATCATTCAGTACATATTTCCACACCAATATTAAGAGAGATCTCCCGGTGGAGGAAAATCTACTGGTGTATGAGATATCTATTGGTGGATGATGATGTACTGGTGAATTATGGATCAATTATCGCATTGAAATAGGGGGAGTTACTTTTGTTATATAGGTATATCAAGTGGAAGGTTGATATAAACCATTAACTGTTAAAAAATGGTGGTTTAAAGGAGTTATATGGGTGGATGTACAAATATGGATTGATGATATGACCTATCGATGACTAAGATCTACCGATGTCTGAGCAGTAAAATAATAATCAACCTTTAAACGAACCTTCTTCAAATAATTATTCTATAAAGGCACTATCCATCACTATGTTATCTAAAATTACACTAAAGAAGTTATGCGATCTACTAGTAGTCAAATAATATATGCAACAATGAAATTACAGTGATGTTAAGAAACATCTCCTACTGCTGCTGGTGTGTCACCTAACCAAGTTGATCATTGTATTGTCCTTGAAAGAATTGTAAAGCTTTGATTATTCTCACATAATCAATAACACAGACTATGAATATCCATGTAGACCTTGGAATTTCCCATCAAATGTTTGACCATGGACTCTGAAAAAATGGATATCTTCTGCAGGCCAGATAAGAAGATAAATATAAAGGATTCATTGAATGGTGGAGCATAATTGATTTGATGGTGCAAAATATAACTGAGTGATTTAAAATTGATGAACAATGATATCACTTCACACAGCCTACATCAAATATGTATAATCGCTTATATTGTGTATAACATATAAGTTGTGCCATACCTCCATTAAGCTATCAGTAGGGGATCAGCACCCCCACCCAATCACACACTGCACAGGCCATAGGAAAACATGATTATCTGGCCCAATTCATGAACTCCTCTAAATGGGATCCAATATGATATATACATAGGCCTAGTCACATATTATCCTTCCTTTATGAAGGCATCAAGGGTTGATCCTCATATAGGGTAACCATTGGTCCCTAATGTGTAGTAGTAGGGATAGCCTGAGAGGAATGCATGGATTGATAAAATTTTACTCAAACCACACACCAAAATTCATTAACAAACACTATGTAAAGGATAAAATTCAGAAATCATTGAATACATTAAAAATAAATTAAAAAATATAAGTGATAATTTTATTTTAATAAAATACTAAATTTAATTAAATGTTATAAAATAATAATTTATCAAATCCAAGAAAACATGTTATATTATTAAAACCAATTTAAAACACAAAAAATATCCCCCACATTGTAAATTAATAAATAAAAAATATATTAAATGTTTAAATACAATATCCCCCCTTTTGAAATTTATAAATAATGAAATTAATATTTAATATTAGAAATACAATATTTGATTAATTAGAATTAACTACATTCTAAATAATCATCTTATACAGTCATAATAATTATCAATAAGCTATTGTATTCAAATAATTAAAATATATTAATAGTTTAAAATAGTAAATAGTTTTACCAAAAAATAACTATAACAAATATAAAATTTAAGATTCTAGGATTCCCAATTAATATCTCGCAATCTGAAATTTAACCGAATCTAAGGGTTTAGTAAAACATTCAACTATTTATTTTTTTAGGAACAAATTTAAAACATATATCATCCTTATTTACATGATCCCTATGAAAATAAAATCTTACATAACAATGTGTTTTTTCTATGTTGTTTAAGACGATTTTTAAAAATTTAAATAAAAACAGAATTATTACAGAAAATTATAATTTTATCAAAACTAATAAAAAATATAACAATGTTTGTATTATAAAAATAAAATATGAACAAAAACTAGCAGAAACAATATATTCATCCTCATCAATAATAAATACACTAGAAGCTATTTTATAAAACTCCATGAAATTAATCTTTTATCTTAAAAATGAAAATAACTCTAATTCTTTTCTAGTCATGTCTATAACCTAAAAATCAGAATTAATGTAAGATATTAAAAAATAGTAGTTCTCCATAGAATAAAATTATCAAGTAAAACTAGTGTAATTTATATATATAATTACTCTTTTAACATTATTTATAAAATTATCATTATGGTTAGACTAGAATGTAGAACACAAATAAAGGAAGAACATTATTTCTAGTCTAGTTGTTCAGAGATAGAATAAACTACCCATTATGCCTCTATATAATTTAATATCCACTATATTTCTAAATTCATCCAAGACCAATCAGTAATTTGTACACATTGGTGTTTTCAAAGTCTTACAATAACCAATTTCAAACCTTTTAACAAGACCTATTGAATATTTATATTGATTTATGAAAATAAACTATTTTATTTGTTTAAATTTTAAACCATGGAAACTTATTATTTATCCCATTATGCTCATTCCAAATTAAATTCTCATTTGTTTGGAAGAATTTTTACATTGTGAATCATTTGTTAAATCAAATATTATATCATCAAAATATATATATGTATAACCATTGTGTCATTTAATACATTTTTTATAATCATGGATTGATAAAACATACCTTTAAAATCATTTTTTTAATAAAAACCCGTGTTTTTTTACACAATGATCTTGGAGATTGATTAAGACCACGTAATTATTTATTACATTTAAAAAAATATTTGGAATCATTTCATTTTCAAATAATGGTTTGTTGTTTTACATAGAATTATTTTGAAGTAAATCCATTTAAAATTGAACTTTTTATTTCCATTTGAAATATTTATATGATTTCCAAAAATCATGAGGTAATAAATTCTAATTTCATATATTAAATAAACAGGTGTAAAATAATATCTATAGTCAATTACAGCTTCTTGGTAATAAACTTGAACTACTAGTATATCGTTTTTTAACTATGTTCTGAACTTCATTATGTTTATTATGGATAATCCATTTAGTTCCTATTATTGGATTAACATTCAATGATTTAAAAAGAACCCAAATTTTATTTCATATAAATTTATTTATACCATCATGCATCTCATTAACCTAGTCTGAATAAATTAATTTTTTAAAAAATTTAATGAACAAAATTACCAAAAAAGAATATTTTTCATAGTAAAGTAAAATATAATATCTAGTTTGTATTACAGATTCAACATTACAAATTAATTTATCAATTGGATTAACATTAAGAGTTTTATATTTCTTAAAATTCATTTTCTAAGAGATATTATACCCCTAAACTGATAGATTAACATTTTTTGATCTGTATATTCACCAAAATTAAATGTTTGGAATTCAATATTGTATTTACATGGATTAGAATGCTCCTTGTTATAATTTTTATCAATAAACATTCCATGAATATATTCTTCATTAACTAAAGTTTTATTATTTAACAATCTATATGATTTTCTTGTATTAAAATATCCAAAAAACATTCCACCATCAATTTTGGAAATGAATTCGTAAAAATTATATTTTTTATTTAATATGTATACATTACAAAAAAATACCCTAAAATAACCAACTGAAGTCTTAAAACCTTTATGAAATTAAAGATGGATTTTATTTAATTATGATACAATATAAAATCTGTTTAAAACATGGAATAATTTATTAACATCTTCTATAGAAAATGTATTTAGATACTAAAAATTATATTATCATTGACCTATGAATTTCATGAAAAGATATATTCTTTTATTCTATCGTGACATACATTTGTGGTATCCTAGGGGATGAAAAATAATGTTTATATCAATTTTTTATAAAAATTATTAAATTCTAAATTCAAAAATTCACCACCTATATCACTTCCTGTAGAGATGAATCACACATTTTTTATGTTTTGAATAATTTTACAAAAATCCCTTAATTTCATTTAATTCTCATTTTTATGGGATATTAAATGATTCCATAAGAATATAGTATAATCATCTATAATTACATATGAATACTTCTTACCACAAAAACTAACAATTTTTGTGTCTAAACAATTCAATATGGAATAGTTCTAAATTTATAAGAGTAATAAAATATCTTATAGATATAATTATTTCTTTGTAATTCTTACCTTTTAAATACGAATCACACATAAAGTACTTACATATATTTAATTTTGGTAGTTTCATAATCGGATCATTATTTAAAAATTTTGTACAACAATATCAGATTCTCATCCCCCATCCTCTTATGAAATAGAATTTCATCTACTTCTAAATCATTCAATCACTTAACCTTTTATTTAGTTCGATGAGAAAAATCAATAGTGTATACCATTTATTTTTTATTTGAATAAAATAAAACAGTTTTATTTTTTAGAATAGTATATTTATCATTTTCAAAAATGGAATTTAATCTATCATCATATTACATTAATAACTTATAACACAGTTTTCTAAACCAAGTAGATATAATAATTATTTTAGTAAAACCAACTTCACCATTACATTTTATACAGCCTTTAGGGTTACTTCCAAAAGTGACAAGACCACCATCACATGAATCAAATGATATAAATTTTAAAATATCACATTTCATGTGCCTAAAGTATCCATTATATTAATACCATGATTAATTTAGACTTATAAGGTAGTTTTCCTAAAATTAACAATTCATATTGACTTTATGTTACCTATTCTAAAATGGTTCTAATTGGATTAGAAGTGGAACATTTTAGAACCCAATTTGATTTATAGAATTTATTAGTGGGTTCATTATAAAATAAATATATATCATTGAAATTTCTAGTATTCTGAAATGATTTTGTAAATCTAAGTGAATAGTAATTGACATATTTCCCTTTTATTGTTCATTTAAAAAAGGTCACTCTACAAATACATCCTTTTGAGATTTTTACAACGTTTGTCTTATTCAAAATTGTTGTTAAATAATTATATCCAAAAACATTGTTATTGTTGTTTAGATTCATCAATGTAATCATTTTATCATATTTTTCATTACATTTAAAAATTGTGGATAAATTATCTGTATTATCGACAAATATATTTTTCAAATCCATATTATTTATTTTAATAGATTATAATGCTATATAATATTTCTCTTTAGATCCAAGAACTCTGTTTATTATTTTATAATTTTCTTTCTTAATTTTCTTATATTCATTTTAAAAATTTATTAAAAAATACTAATCTAAATTAAATCACCTTTTTTAATATTTATCATTAACTTCCATAAAGTTTTATCATTTTTATCTTCCTATCTTAGTATTAAAAAATATGAATCATAATTATCTTTAGTTTTATCATTTTGAGAAACACATAATTCTAGATTATCCCAATCCATTTTTTATTTTCTCAGTTACATTAATCAACTTTTTATTTTAAATTTTTAAGTCAATATACTAATCAATTATGTTGACTCCATTATTTTTTAATTCTTCATATTCATTATAATGTTGTTTAACTTTGGAATATAAAGAATTAAATTCAGAAAATTGACCAGAAAAAATTCCATTTTCATTTTAAAATTAATCAATTTGAAATAAATTTTTAAGAGTTATTTACTGAGAAATGACCGAGTAATTTACCTCACAGTGTATACCCATTAGGGAATGATTCCATATATCTTGTTCACTTCCCGAATCAGTGCTAGAGTTTGAACGGTATGAGCAATCCAAAACTCAAAACAAAGATTTTTATTCTTTTCTAATTTTATTTGATTCTTTATTTGGATGATTGAGTTTTTGAAATTTAGTCATTATGTTCCCTTCTGGTTTTAATAAAAAGTTAATTCTGAAAAATCATTATTGTTTCTAGTTTTACATTTCTTATATTCCTTTTAGGATTTCTTATTGAACATATTATTTTCACATTTATTTTTAGTAATCATGGAAAGATTCTTACTAAACTTATCCATCTCATTTTTACTTTCCTAAAACTCATATTGAGATGAATTTTAGGAATTAATAACAATATATTTAAATAAAAAAACGTTTTTTTGTAGACTCTTGTCAAAAATAATTTTCGATTATAATTCATAATGCAATAGAGAGCATATTATTTTATCTTAGTTATAACCATTTATATTATTTCTATCTTATAGTAAAAACTTATTAGTATAACATCTTTTTGGAAGATCTCCTAGTTTTATTTCCACATGAGATGTGTTTTCAAAAATTCCTCCAAGATTACTCAAACCATTTGTGATACTTATAAACCAATGGAATAAATTATTTAGTAACTCTTTATATCCCATATTAATGTCCTATAATTCTACTTAGATCATTCATAGCTTGGTTATATTGATATTTTTAGTCCCATTGTTAGTTACTTGAAGTATTCTCTATATATCATGGGTTTTTTACATGATGATACATTTATATAGACACTTATACTTATATCACAATAAAAAATAAATTTTACATTATAATTAAAAACATATTTTACCATGTCATTACCTAGAAGAATCACTAGATCCATTTTTGGTAGATCACATAGATTATTCTTCATATTCCAATGATCCACACAGAACAATTTTTAGCATGCTTCAATTAAAATTTTCAATTATCCATAATCACTTCCATCAATGAATGGGGGTTTTGCTTAGTCCATCCATCATTCTCATTTTACATGTTCCATATTAAAAGAAAATATTCACTATTATACATTTGATTATTAATTCTACGGTATAAAGTGAGCATAGAGATAAAAATAAATAATAGAACCAAATAAATTAAAATAGTCTGAGTGGACAAAATTCTTATAAGGAAGGTCCTAGCATCTATTACCAATTATTGGATTGATAGTGATAACTCTAATGACTATAAGGTTGAATATTCAATTGTAAATTTTATTAAAAACCAATCAATGTTTATAAAATAATGATATATATTGGTTTTAGTCATATATAATCAATGTTTATATTTATCTATCAAACATTCACTACTAGAAATGCAGGATTTCCCAACGGTTTAGAACCGTTGGGAAAGGCTGCAGAACCGTTGGTATATGTTATACCAATGGTTCTGCAACACGTAGGGAATTAAGCCATTGGGAAAAGTTTTTCCCAACGGTTTATAGTGAACCGTTGGGATATGGTGTTGAAAATTTACCATATCCCAACGGTTTTCAAGAATCGTTGGGAAATATTTTTCCCAATGGTTTACAACCGTTGGGAAATAGTGGACAAATTTATCATGTTTTTCCCAACAGTTTTCCAAACCGTTGGGGAAAACAAAACATATCCTCTTTCCAAATGGTTATCCAAACCATTGGGAAAAACCAAAAGTGTTTTACCAACGGTTATATGAACCGTTGGTTAAACAAGGCCTGCACATTCTACGCCAACGGTTCAAAACCGTTGGCATAGCCTCTGCTGGGAAAATTGCCCAGCAGCTCTGCAATTTACCCAACAGATATCCAATTTTCCCACCAGGTCTCATTTTGTGGGTTCCCTCTTATTTTAAATCCAATTATTGTACCTGCAATAAACTACCACAAACATATAAAATTATTGTACATGCAATAACCAACTAACACTTACATATTGAGAACAAATTCATACACATTTAACATATAATGGTGGCACTATACACATCCATAATTAAATTAGAATTCATAACGTAATTATAATTTAGATGACAATTATATGTGGAATACGGAAGTCAATTCATAATTTGATCGGTTTTTTGTATACCATATATTTTTACTTGAAATAATGTCAATTTTAAAAATAATACATACACCTGGAGAGCTACCGGCCACACCACGCCTCGGATTGAGGCATGGTTGACTTGTACACGTCACATATGACCCATGGATCGTTGTGCTAATGTATCGACACAATCTGAATGCGTTTGGTAGGTTTTCCGTATGTTAGTTGATGTTTTTCAATTAAAATGACGTACTTTTGAAACAAAAGGCATACACTTTGAGTGGTTCCAGCCACACCACGCCTTGGATTGAGGCGGCGTTGACTTTTACACGTCACATATGACCCATGGATCGTTCTCCTAAAGTTTCAATGGAAACTGAATGCGTTTGGTCTGTTTTCTGTATGTACATAATTTGTTGTCCATTTTAAGAAAAATACAGACACTTTGAGTGGTGGTGGCCACACCGCGCCTCGTATTGAGGCGGGTTTGATTCGTACACATCACATATGACCCATGGATCGTTTTGCTAATGTATCGACACAATCCGAATGTGTTTGGTCGGTTTTCTATATGTAATTTGATGTTTTTCACATCAAATGACGTCCTTTTGAAACAGAAGACATACACTTTGAGTGGTGGCGGCCACACCGCGCCTCAGATTGAGGCGGGGTTGACTCGTACATGTCACATATGACCCATGGATCGTTGTGATAATGTATCGACACAATCCGAATGTGTTTGGTTGGATTTCCGTATGCCAGTTGTTGTTTTTCAATTAAAATGACGTACTTTTGAAACAAAAGGCAGACACTTTGAGTGGTGCCGGCCACACCGCGCCTCGGATTGAGGCGGGGTTGACTCGTACACGTCACATATGACTCATGGATCATTGTGCTAAAGTATAGACATAATCTGAATGCGTTTATCGGTTTTCCGTATGTACTTAAATTGTTGTCCATTTTAAGAAAAAGACAGACACTTTGAGTGGTGGCGGCCACACCACGCCTCGGATTGTGGCGAGGTTACTCGTACACGTCACATATGACCCACGAATCATTGTGATAAAGTATCGACACAATCTGAATGCATTTGGTCGGTTTTCCGTATGCCAGTTGATGTATTTCACTTCAAATGGCGTCCTTTTGAAACAGAAGACAGACACTTTGAGTGGTGGCGGCCACACCGCACCTCAGATTGAGGCGGGGTTTACTCATACACCTCACATATGACCCTTGGATCGTTCTCCTAATTTTTCAATGGAAACTGAATTCGTTTGGTCAGCTTTCCGTATGTACTTAAATTGTTGTCCATTTTAAGCCAAAGACAGACACTTTGAGTGGTGGTGGCCACACCGCGCCTCGGATTGATGCGAGGTTGACTCTTACACGTCACATATGACCAATGGATCGTTGTGCTAAATTATCGACACAATCTGAATGCGTTTGGTCGGTTTTCCATATGCTAGTTGATGTTTTTCACTTCAAATTATGTTCTTTTGAAAAAGAATACAGACACTTTGAGTGGTGGCGGCCACACCGCGCCTCGGATTGAGGCGGGGTTGAATCGTACACGTCACATATGACCCATGGATCATTGTGCTAAAGTATCGACACAATCCGAATGCGTTTTGTCAGTTTTCTGTATACCAGTTGATGTTTTTCAATTAAAATGATGTACTTTTAAAACAAAAGGCAGACACTTTGAGTGGTGCCGACCACACCATGCCTCGGATTGAGGCAAGGTTGACTCTTACACGTCACATATGACCCATGGATCGTTGTGCTAAAGTATCGACACAATCCAAATGCATTTGGTCGGTTTTCCGTATGTCAGTTGATGTATTTCACTACAAATGACATCCTTTTGAAACAGAAGACAGACACATTGAGTGGTAACAGCCACACCGTGCCTCGTATTGAGGCGGGGTTGACTCGTAAACATCACATATGACCCATGGATCGTTGTGCTAAAGTATCGACACAATCCGAATGTGTTTGGTCAGTTTTCCGTATGCCAGTTGATGTTTTGCACTTCAAATGACGTCTTTTTGAAACAGTAGACAGACACTTTGAGTGGTGGAGGCTAAAACGCGCATCGGATTGAGGCGGGGTTGACTCGTACACGTCACATATGACCCATGGATCGTTGTTCAAAAGTATCGACACAATCCGAATGCGTTTGGTCAGTTTTCCGTACGCCAGTTGATGTATTTCACTTCAAATGACGTCCTTTTGAAATAGAAGACAAAAACTTTGAGTGGTGGTGGCCACACCACGCCACAGATTGAGGTGGGGTTGACTCGAACATGTCACATATGACCCATGGATCGTTCTCCTAATGTTTCAACAGAAACCGAATGCGTTTGGTCGGTTTTCTGTATGTACTTAAACTGTTGTCCATTTTAAGCCAAAGACAGACACTTTGAGTGGTGGCAACCACACCATGCCTCGGATTGAGGCGGGGTTGACTCTTACACGTCACATATGACCCATGGATCTTTGTTCTAAAGTATCGACACATTCCGAATGCGTTTGGTCAGTTTTCCGTATGGCAGTTGATGTTTTTCACTTCAAATGACGTCCTTTTGAAACAGAAGACAGACACATTGAGTGATGGCGGCCACACCGCACCTCTGATTGAGGCGGGGTTGACTTGTACATGTCACATATGACCCATGGATCGTTCTCTTAAAGTTTCAATGGAAACCGAATGTGTTTGGTCGATTTTCCATATGTACTTAAATTGTTGTCTATTTTAAGCCAAAGACAGACACTTTGAGTAGTGGTGGCCACACCACACCTCGGATTGAGATGGGGTCTCCTCGTACACGTCACATATGACCCATGGATCGTTGTGAAAAAGTATCGACACAATCCGAATGCGTTTGGTCGGTTTTCCGTATGCCAGTTGATGTTTTTCACTTCGAATGACGTCCATTTGAAACAGAAGACAGACACTTTGAGTGGTGGCGGCCACACCGTGCCTCAGATTGAGGCGGGGTTGACTCGTACACATCAAATATAACCCATGGATCATTCTCCTAAAGTTTCAATGGAAACTGAATGCGTTTGGTTGGTTTTCTGTATGTACTTAAATTGTTGTCCATTTTAATCCAAAGACAGACACTTGGAGTGGTGGCGGCCACACCGCGCCTCAGATTGAGGCGGGGTTGACTCGTAAACGTCACATATGACCCATGTATTGTTTTGCTAAAGTATCTACACAATCCGAATGTGTTTGTTCTGTTTTCTTTATGCCAGTTGATGTTTTTCACTTCAAATGACGTCCTTTTGAAACAGAAGACAGACACATTGAGTGGTGGCGGCCACACCGCACCTCGGATTGATGAGGGGTTGACTCGTACACGTCGCATATGACCCATGGATTGTTCTCCTAATGTTTCAATGGAAACCGAATACGTTTGGCTGGTTTTCCTTATGTACTTAAATTGTTGTCCATTTTAAGCCAAAGACAGACACTTTGAGTGGTGGCGACCACACCACACCTCAGATTGAGGCGGTGTTGACTAGTACACGTCACATATGACCCATGGATCATTGTGATAAAGTATCGACACAATCCAAATGAGTTTGGTCAGTTTTCTGTATGCCAGTTGATGTTTTTCACTTCAAATGACGTCCTTTTGAAACAGAAGACATACACTTTGAGTGGTGGCGGCCACACCGCATCTCGTATTGAGGCGGGGTTGACTCGTACACGTCACATATGACCCATGGATCGTTCTCTTAATGTTTCAGTGGAATCTAAATGTGATTGGTCGGTTTTCCATATGTACTTAAATTGTTGTCCATTTTAAGCCAAAGACAGACACTTTGAGTGGTGGTGGCCACACCGCGCCTTGGATTGAGGCGGGGTTGACTCGTACACGTCACATATGACCCATGGATCATTTTTCTAAAGTATTGACACCATCCAAATGCGTTTGGTCGGTTTTCTGTATGCCAGTTGATGTTTTTCACTTCAAATTACATCCTTTTGAAACAGAAGACAGACACTTTGAGTGGTGGAATCCACACCAAATCTCGTATTGAGGCGGGGTTGACTCGTACACATCACATATGACCCATGTGTCGTTGTGCTAAAGTATCGACACAATCCGAATGTGTTTGGTCGGATTTCCATATGCCATTTGATGTTTTTCACTTCAAATGACGTCCTTTTGAAATAGAAGACAAACACTTTGAGTGGTGGCGGCCACACCGTGCCTCGGATTGAGGCGGGGTTGACTCGTACACGTCACATATAACCCATGTATCGTTGTGATAATGAATCGATACAATCCGAATGCATTTGGTCGGTTTTCCGTATGCCAGTTGATGTATTTCACTTCAAATGACGTCCTTTTGAAACAGAAGACAGACACTTTGAGTAGTGGCGGCCACACCGCGCCTCAGATTGAGGCGGGGTTGACTCGTACATGTCATATATGACCCATGGATCGTTCTCCTAAAGTTTCAATGGAAATCAAAAGCGTTTGGTCAGTTTTCAGTATGTACTTAAATTGTTGTCCATTTTAAGCCAAAGACAGACACATTGAGTGGTGGAGACCACACCATGCCTCAGATTGAGGCGGGGTTGACTCGTACATGTCACATATGACCCATGGATCGTTGTGCTAATGTATCAACACAATCCAAATGCGTTTGGTCAGTTTTCCGTATGCCAGTTGATGTTTTTCACTTCAAATGATGTCCTTTTGAAACAGAAGACAGGCACATTGAGTGGTGGCGGCCACACTGTGCCTATGATTGAGGTGGGTTTGACTCGTACACATCACATATGACCCATGGATCGTTCTACTAAAGTTTCAATGAAAACCAAATGTGTTTGTTCGGTTTTCCGTATGTACTTAAATTGTTGTACATTTTAAGCCAAAGATAGACACTTTGAGTGGTGGCAGCCACACCATGCCTCGGATTGAGGTGGGGTTGACTCTTACATGTCACATATGACCCATGGATCGTTGTGTTAAAGTATCGACACAATCCGAATGCGTTTGGTCGGTTTTCCGTATTCCAGTTGATGTTTTTCACTTCAAATGATGTCCTTTTGAAACAGAAGACATACACTTTGAGTGGTGGCGCCCACACCGCACCTCGGATTGAGGGAGGGTTTACTCGTACACGTCACATATGACCCATGTATCGTTGTGATAAATTATCGACACAATCCGAATGCATTTGGTCAGTTTTCCGTATTCCAGTTGATGTTTTTCACATCAAATGACGTCCTTTTGAAAGAGAAGACAGACACTTTGAGTGGTGGCGGCTACACCGCTCCTCGGATTGAGGCGGGGTTGACTCATACACGTCACATATGACCCATGGATCGTTCTCCTAATGTTTCAACGGAAACCGAATGCGTTTGGTCGGTTTTCCGTATGTACTTAAATTGATGTCCATTTTAAGCCAAAGCCAGACAGTTTGAGTGGTGGCGGCCACACCGTGCCTCAGATTGAGGCGGGGTTGACTCGTACATGTCACATATGACCCATGGATCGTTGTACTAAAGTATCGACACAATCTGAATGCGTTTGGTTGGTTTTACGTATGCCAGTTGATGTTTTTCACTTCAAATGACGTCCTTTTGAAACAGAAGACAGACACTTTGAGTGGTGGCGGTCACACCGCGCCTCGGATTGAGGCGGGGTAGACTCGTACACGTCACATATGACCCATGGATCATTGTGCTAATGTATCGACACAATCCGAATGCGTTTGGTCGGTTTTCCGTTTGTACTTAAAATGTTCTCCATTTTATGATAATCCTCTATGCGGGGGGTTGTTCGGGGTCCA
This sequence comes from Viscum album, assembly GCA_963277665.1. Taxonomy (NCBI): domain Eukaryota; kingdom Viridiplantae; phylum Streptophyta; class Magnoliopsida; order Santalales; family Viscaceae; genus Viscum; species Viscum album. The sequence continues at coordinate 1,539,995,649 of OY728153.1, read as the reverse complement.
AGGAAGAGGGTGGGGGGCTGTCTGGGGGGCTGTCTGGAGGGCTGTCCGGGGGGATGTATGGGGTCCAGGGAGGAGGGTGGGGGGGGGGCTATGTGGGGGGTTGTCCAGGGGGTGTTCGGGGGGTTGTCCGGGGTGTAAGGAGGAGGGTGGGGGGGCTGTCTGGGTGGCTGTCTGGGGGCTGTCTGGGGGGTTGTTCGGGGGGCTTTCTGAGGGGCTGTTTGGGGGGCTATCTGGTGGGTTGTCTGGGGTCCAGGGAGGAGGGCGGGGGGCTGTCCGGGGGGGCTGTCTGGGGGGCTATCCGGCGGGGCTGTCCGGGGTCCAGGGAGGAGGTTGGGGGGGGGGGGGGGGGTTCCAGGGTCCAGGAAGGAGGGGGGTTCCCAAACACACAACCACTAAAAGACAACAACATCCATAAAAACAGATAATATATAAAAATAAATCAACTCCAATAATACACTACGAGTTTAGATAAAAACCAACAACTATAATAGATTAAATATCAAATCTCATTAATATCAGTCAAAAATGAAATGTATCATCTTGTCCCAAATCACCATCACCATCATCACCATCATCATCATCACCCTCGTCCTCGTCCCCATCATCGTCCTCGCCCTCGCCTGCCTCCTCATCCTCGCCCTCCTCCTCGCCCTCGCCACCCGCCTCGCCCTCCTCCTCTTCCGCATCAGACTCCTTGCCATCATCATTGTCAATCTGTACATCGTCCTGAACACCACTAGAACTGCCACCTGGTGCACCGTATATAGAACGTATCGACGACATATACTCATCAAAATCTAGGGTGGCCTCTACTGGAAGTGTAGAACGTAGAACATCAATAAATTTCATAAACGCACCGTTTGCCCTAGCAGACTGTTTTGCCGTCTCTGTGGCCCTTTTCTCAGCCTATTCTGCCTGTGCCCTAACTTGCTGTATCTCGGTGGCACTACAGCTCGTACCTGAGGAGGGCCAATACCTCATCGGGGCTATCCTAGGTCGGCAGCGTACTCTACCAGAATTCACCTATCCAAACACCTGATGTAAGTGATCTATTGGCCCAAAATTTTCTGGTTCTTGGGCATCGAGGGCCTCTAAAGCAGCCTGCTAGAAATATAAATATATCATTAAGTTACAAAATAGATATTAAAAAATAAATTCAACAGATTTAAACTTACAATCTTCTGCTGAGTCGCATCGTTGACGGCACTTCCATCCTTTTTTCATCTACTCGAGAAAAACAGTTTTTCTAGAGGCACGCGTCCTTCAATATTTTGTATTTGCCTCTACAATGACATTGAAAAGTAAAGTTGTATGAAAACATTAGAAAACTATTAAATAATTGAATAAACAAAAGAAAGTGTAAGTCGTAATGAAAACATATAAACAATTGTTATACCTGCTTCCTCTCATGATCATGCATCGTAGTGCGTCCTAGTGTGTGGAGGTATTTATTTGCATCAATGTTCTTTTTTTTCCAGATGATTCCAAAATAAAATTCGAAAATGCAACTGATAGTATTATTGAAAAACATGAAAGTTATTATTTAAATAACTCAAAGGTTATTAATACCTTAAACTGGGTACTCGTCCAATGAGTAATCATCTGATGATACTGCAGTATAAGACAATCATCCACAACTGGTACCGCCTCTAACTCAGTGCCAACTCTAGCATGCCAGCCCAAATACAACCCATGCTTGTAGGCTCTACAAAGATCGCCTAAATCCTTTAGACATTCCGATCATGCACCCTCACCATCGGGAAAATTAAATCAAAGATGAAATCAAAATAATAATTCATATAAATACAAGAATAATTCATGGCATTAAATAGAACAGATTTTTTACCCATATCTCTTCCCAAGCTCTATGCTTGACCTCATGCGGAAAATTTCTCCATGATAGCGGGCTGACGGGAATGATGTCAGAGTATTTGGAAAGCATCACCAAAAAACTCCGACATTACTACCCTGTTTTCTCAACCATTTGGTTGTCTTCATTATAATCCACCATAACCTGTGTGTGGCGGTTCCACACCGAACGCATGCGTGTACGCCCCCGCCCACGCCTCCTATCAGTACATGTATCTGTCATGAAAGAAAAACAAATATTCTATTAGAACATGTTATAATGAATATAAATATTTCTATAAAAATTTGTTAGGGTTCTATAAATATACCTGTGCCGGTCTGATCGCCGAGTGCCGCTGGATCCACAGAAACTGATGGAACACCCTGTTGTGGAATAGGAGTCAAAGACGATGGAATATAGAAGCTCGAAGAGACAAAAGTAGAAGGAAAAGAAGATGGGACAACTGTCTGGACGGATGCTGGCTGAGGATTGGGAATCATCATGGAATGTGAAAATTATGGTCCAGAAGATGCAGAAGGTAGCGAAAACATGGGAGGCCTAAATATCCCGTGTGTCTCTAACGACACACCGGGATCAGAATGTGGGAAGGATGACATGTCAGTGGGAGGGGAAGGGTCTAGTCGGGTACGAGCAGCTGCTCGTCCATCTCTGGTACGAACCCTCCTCGTACCAACGGCCTGAGTACTAGGACCAGTACATGGCTCCTCGTTGAATAACTGTCAACTTATAGGTGGATCCTACAAAAATGTTTACAAAAAAATTAATCACAAGAAATTATATATTCTTTAAATATATCAATTTGAAATAAAGTAATCACTGTAGGCACTAATGGTGGAATGCCCATCTCCATCATTCGACGATTGTTCTCCATCATTTTTTTCCTTCGTCTCTCTTCAATTGGCTTCATTTCCTGCTTTTGAAAACAAATATGTAATTAATTAGAAAGAGAAAACTAATTTGTAACCCAAAAAACTAAATATATGAGGGAATAGTGGATTCATAGGTAATTTAGCTATCAATTGTTTTAGAAGAGCATGAATGGATTTAATAAATCATACAAGTTGTAATGTTCACCATGTTAGAAATATTGTTTTACTATGTTTGAATACAGTTCAATTCCAAATTAGAAAATGCAATTCAAATAAAATTTCAACCAATAAACATTGAAAATTCACATAATGGCCAATTAAGCTATCAATTGTTTTAGAAGAGCTTGAATGGATTTAATAAATCATACAAGTTGTAATGTTCACCAAGTTAGAAATATTGTTTGACTATGTTTGAATACCGTTCAATTACAAATTAGAAAATGCAATTCAAATAAAATTACAACCAATAAACATTGAAAATTCACATAACGGTCATGTCAGCTATCAATTGTTTTAGAAGAGCTTGAATGGATTTAATAAATGATACAAGTTTTAATGTTCACTGTGTTAGAAATATGTTTGAATATGTTTGAATACAGTTCAATTCCAAATTAGAAATGCAATTCAAGTAAAACTGCAACCAATAAACAATGAAAATTCACATAACGGTCAAGTCAGCTAAAACATATTTCTGATCAATACTTAATTAATTTGAATATTACCAACCTTAACAACCCAACTCGAGGTAAACCAAAAGAATTGATAACATGGATGAATGATTCTATAAATTTTCAACCACAACATCAGGTTCACAATCAACTCTGACAATTGAGATATTTGAGTCATCAAAATAAATAAATTGATTGGTTCCAATGGCACTAGGGACAATTTCAATTCCTTCATCAAAAATATGTCTTGGAATTACTTCAACTATGACACCAAATTCTGGTCGAAGTTGTTCTTTGACATAAAAAACATAATTAGCCATTGATTCCAACACATATTGTTCTTCGGTAGCAAGTGTGCGAGTCATATTAATTACTCGAAATCCACAATCATCAATAAATGTGCCATGTCTCGTCATCGAATCAAACCAATTTCATTTCATTATTGTGACTCGTCCATGAGAGTAATAATCCAATATTATTATTTTCTCAACAACTCCATAATAAACCACATTTTCAAATCATGGTCTACTATCTGATGCACTTGCATAACAATCTGTTGTGGCAGTAACCATAACACCATCATGTTGTGTTCTCATGTTTTTTGCTCGTTCAGTGACAATAAATTTGTACCCATTGATAACAATTGATTTACAGTCACGAACCACGATATTAGGACCAAAAGCTAATGCTCTTATTTCCTCAAGGAAAGAGTCAGTAGAAAAACTCAATACCTACAATATAAATGACTATTTAAGTTAATTAAATATTGATATAATTATTTTAAACATTAATTTTTTTATACCTTCAATTTTAACCAAGAAGAAAACTCTTTTCTATAAAAAGTCTCTCTCCTTTTCAGAGATAAAGAATGATGCTTCCTATTTATCATTGTTTTATGTTCCCTGTAGATAAAAAATATCAATAATTTAACAGATATATATGTAAGATATACATAATCAATTTAGTTACCTGATATAGTCATCGAACAAATCACAGTTGAACAAAACTGTGAGATGTGCCATCTCCCGCTCTTCATGGCTTAATGTCTTCAATGTATATGATCAAGGAATTCCTCCTATTTGAGGAAGTGTTGGAAAAATGGGTTCAATTTTCTCATACTATTCTTCTTCATTTCTCATTGGTCTGTTCAATCTTGTAGTAAGATCAGACAAATACATCCAGCAGAAATCCATACATTCTTGAGCCAAGAAACCGTTCACGATAGAACCTTCGGGATGATTTCTGTTTCGGACCTAAGACATTAATGTGAACATATTTCTTTCAGTTGGATACATCCACCAAAAATAAACAGTTCCTCCGAGAAGTATTACAGTGGGAATATGGATAGTCAGATGCAGCATGCATGTGAAAAATGATGGAGGAAATATTTTCTCCAACTCACACAAAATTAATGGGGCATCTGTCAACATTTTTTGCAAGAAAGACTTGGACAATTTTTTAGCACAAAGATCTCTAAAAAATGGCACAACCGAATAACAACCACCCTTACATTATTGGACAAAATATGACTGATTTCTATTGGAAGAAACTCATGCAGTAGAACGTGACAATCATGAGTCTTCAAAGATTTTAGCTTCAAATCTCTTCTATTGACCCGTTTAGATATGTTGCTTGAATAGACATCAGGAACTCTAATAGTCTCTAATACATCCAGAAATTGTTTTCTTTCCATAGGTGTCATCACATAAGAAGCACATGGAAGTTGCCATTTATTTTCACTAATACGTACAAGATGCAACTCTGGTCCGATGCCCTAATCCACCAAGTCACGCCGAGATCGTAAATCATCTTCTGTCTTCCCCTTGACATTTAGAAGAACCGAAAGAAACATTTTGAATTTATTCTTTTCAATATGCATTACGTCTAAGAAATGACGTAACAAATTGGTTGACCAATAAGGCAAATTAAAATAGATACTCTTCTTCCTCCATTTGTAACAGGTTTCAGAGGAAACATTCTTTCTCTTTCTAGATTTCATTTGACCCTTCTCGAATGAAAAACTGAAATCTTTCAATTCATTAAGCCCGGCAGTTCCAGACAAACGCTGAGGTGGATCATCGGTCTCTATGGTATTATCAAATCTTCGACGATTCATTCTATATAGATGATCCTTTGGCAAGAATCGTCGATGTCCCATAAAACTGAAACTACATCGATGTTTCAGTATTCTAGATTGTGTATTCTTCATAAAAATTGGACATGGTAGTTTTCCCTTCGTGCTCCATCTAGACATCATTGAATAAGCCGGAAAATCATTGATCGTCCACATAAGCATAGAAGACATATGAAATATGTCTTTCGAACATGCATCGTATGTGCGCACACCCACATACCAAAGAAGTTTCAACTCTTTTATTAAAGGTTGCATGTATACATCAATATCAATGCAGGGATCAGAATGACCAGATATGAGTATACTCATGAAAGTGAAAGGTTTTTTAATTCAAAACCATGGTAGAATATTATAAATGTGTATAAAAACTGGCCATGTGTTGTGCGAAGTAAGCATCTTCCCAAACAGATTAAAATCATCGCATGAAAGACCCAGCCTCACATTACGCACGTCAGCTGCAAAATCAGGATGTCGAGCATCAAATCTCTGCCATGCAAATCCATCTGCAGGATAAACCAACTCATCATTAGTCTTATTTCTCTCGGTATCATGCCATCTCATTTTTATTGATATGTCATCAGACATAAAAAGATTTTGAAGTCTGGGGATCAATGGAAAGTTCCACATTACTTTTTGTGGAATGTGGGATGGTGTTCCATCAGATTTTGTCTTCCAGCGGGATGTGCCACATTTTATACAATCATTTCGTTCAGTGGTTTCCTCCCATGAATAAACTGCAATCTTTCGGGCAAGCATGAATTTTTTTCTTGAAAATCCAAGTTCCTCAACTATCTTCCATGCCATATAGTGGTTTGAGGGAATATCTACATCATCTGGAAGTAAATCCATCAAGAGGGTAAGAATGTAATCGATTGCTATATTAGAAATTCCATACATAGTTTTCCCATGAAATAATTGGAATAAAAATTCCAGCTTTTTCATTTTATTGCATTGTCGATATACTGGAGTCGTCGCAGCATCATTCAATTTTTTCACCCTATCAATATCATCATTTTCACTAGATGCATCAGTTGTCCTCATATCAAAGTCTTCTTGAGTCGAAATCCTTTCTTTTTCATGATGACGAATAAATGGAAACTGATCATCTAACAAATTCTCAATTCCAGTCCTTTCATTTCGATCATCACCAATTTGAGATTTCATTTTCTCCCCATTGTGATACCACATAAAGTAGTTTGCTTGAAAATCATTTTTGGTTATGTGGTAGCTGACTTATTCATGGCTCAACCAAGGTCTACCAACACAATTGGAACATGAGCAGTGTATGCGACCACTATCTGAAGCATTGTGAAATGCAAAATCTATAAAGCTCTCCAAATTGTTTTGAAAATCAGTTGAGATCCGATCAGTTTCATACATACAACTTCTGTCCATTCTATAAAAATAATTTATATAAGTCATTTTGTCATAAACAATTCAATATGATTGAAATTTAATAGAAAATACATTTAAGTAAATGATAAAGGAAGAAAATAGTCAAGGTATCAACTACACATGTGAAAAAAACATACAAATGTGTTATTGAAAAAATGTAAAACCAACAAGAAATTAATGTGTTATATCACATCACAACATGCCTCATCCCATAACCATATTAGTAGGGTATCATGAACATGAATAACATCAACCTAGTGCCATCCTCCTACCCTACATGACCCCAACCACATGCCACATCTTATTATAGCCTTATCACATCACACCTCACCGGAAAACACTAGGGAAATTATAGTACATCTCACCTGAAGACACATGGACAATCACATCGCATCTTGCCTAAAAAAACATGGTCAATCACTTTTGAAGGAAGAGTAGGGAAGACATGGTAGCTATCCAACCATATAACCACCATCCTAGATATTAGAAAAAATACCCATAACTCAAAACCTCTGATCGTTGGTAAGTTTATCCAAATCTGGTTGGGAATGTGTATAAATAACATAAAAATACATGATATATAGATAGCACAAAATACTCAACCTATGGGTTCACATTAACTACATAATCACACACTTCACTACTACCATAAAACACATAAACCACACCACCACCACACAAGACGCATAGCATTTCTCACTTTCATTTATAAGACACTTCATTCACACTTACATTGTCCATTCATTTAAAGTTAAATCAATTAAATCCATTTAATACACATCCATTTCTATTCCATCTCATTTATTTAATATCTTGTTTTTTAGTTTTAACAGCATAATTTATTCCATAGATAACCAAGAAACTAATAAAACCTCCACACAATAACTCACCATCTCACAATAACCATCAACACCATGTTACATCGACCAACCATCTCACCAAAACAACCACATATCACAACAAAAATATTGCACATCACAAACCACCGCATAAGCAAAACCACCTCACCACATCATACACCAAAAATTCCTCACACAACACCTCCACACGACACAACACCACCACACATCATCACTATCATACAACTTCACATGTCATATCCATGCCCACTAACCATCACATTACAACCCCACATATCACAAAGCCCAACGGGTCACCCCAATTCCCATAAAACAGCCTACAACATACAATGAAACACAACAAAAAACCTCTCATAGAGGCAACATACCCCAACTTCCATAATTTATTTATTCAAGGTTTTTTGTTACATTACCCCTTTATTTAGCATGGACATTATAACAAAACTGATATTCCAGGGGAAACTAATTAATTAACAAAATATTCATTCATTTCCCTATTTTTTATGGTGAAATCACATCAAAATCCAAACATAAAACTAAAATATTAGATCAATAACAATAAAAACAAGGTACCATATGTGTATAAAGAATAAAATACCTGATTTGAGATGATTCATATGGGTGTTCATCTATTCGGATGGTGGAGTTCGAGAGTACCAGAGAGCTGGAGCTAGATTGATAACTTAAAACAAAAATATTAGATCAATAAAAATAAAAATAAGATAGTATATGTGTATAAAGGAAAAAATACATGATTTCAGATGGGTTTTCACCTCTTCGGATGGGGGAGTTCGCGAGAGAAGCAGAGCCGTGGAGCAGGAATGAATTTAGGGTTCTGTCGCGAATGGGGGAGAGCAGTAACACGGCTGTATTTGGGGGAAATCTTTCCCAATGGTTTCTTCAAACCGTTGGAAAAGGGGTGACTTTTCCCAACGGTTTCAATGAACTGTTGGGAAAGGATTCCCTAATCCTTCAACACCAATGGTTTAAGAAAACTGTTGGTAAACACCCATTGGTAAAAACATGAATTCCAGTAGTGTTTTTCTATTTTTTACAGTTGTATACTTTTTTTGGCTTCTGCTACTATATTTTTTTGTATTCCTATTTGTTTTATTCTACCAATGAGGTCATAGTTTCCCCACTATCACACCCAAGGCCCTCACTACTAGTCGGAAGCCTCCGGTATTTGAGGAAATTCACTTGAGGCGATGTGGCCAACTGGGTACATGGCACCTTTTAGCAGAATCCAGATCTGAGATGTTACAAGATTTATGGCCATACATCTTTGAACAATTATTTTGTAAGTATAATGTTTTATAACATATAAAAATGAGGTTTATTTTCATGAAAAAGGGTAGAAATAAACCAACGTGAATGACACACCTCACACAAGTAGACATCAAAAAAGGGTGGAAATGAACATATAGTTTGAGGTCATCTTACAAGGACTCGTTATGGAAAACAATTAAATCCAACCATCTTTGACTAATAATTAAAATTCACATTTAGAGGTAAGGGTATAGTTTAATCAATTTCAATGATACACCCAAAATCAAGATGAGAAACCTTGGGAAGAAAATATTGGATGATGTCTAAGGACTTATAATTTAGAACAAGTTCTTTCTCAAATTCTATGTCCATATAACTCAAAAAATTATATCATGATGTCCCATTGCCAATATCTCACTGAAAAATATGAAAAAATGGAATAGAATGTGGAAGGAACCCTGATATGGAGTTAATAAGACAAACCCAGTGTGAATTGGTGGGACACAAATACTACGGTGGAAATGTTGACTGAAAGGTTTGGAAATTCTTATTTTGGACTAAAATTAGAGATTTATGTAGAATTACATACCCTCTAATAATAGTAATAAATCCACACATAGTTCATTATATAAGATGGTTTAATATAGGTATAGGTACACTGAAGTTAAGATAACGTGAAATAGAAAACCCATATGACCAGGTGGTGTAAACAATAATATGGGAATCATATATTATACTAGGCTTGGGATAAGAGATATAGGGATCAATATGTATCCTATGATAGTAGGAATCAAGTAACATTTTTTTGGAAAAGAAACATTTTCATCATACGATGGATAAACCAGAACATAAAGAAAATATAATTTTCTAACAACCATCAAATCTAATTTATACAATGAAAATTAATAAGATTGATCTACAATGTATAGAGGGTATTTTATAATTTTAGGTCACATTGAATAAAACACCCCAAGTAATATATGGTTATAATTGATGGACCAATACAAATAGTTTAAATTCATATCCATTGGATTACATGCCTCATAGTTTTAGCATCTCAAACACAGACAAGTGAGTCATGTAATTAATGTTTGGAATATATAAACAAAGTGTCACTTGTTTATGGTCATGTGACTTATATCATTCTCAATAGTTTTTTAATATATTAGATCATATAACATAGAGATATTTCTATTTTTTTTGAAAGTTGGTGATATAGATGACGTAAATCATATATAAAAATGTCCTAATTATAGATAGTTAAATGTTAACTTGTGGGAACAGTTTGACCATTAATTAGACAAAATCCATAACCATTCCATTGGAGATTATCATGTGGATTTTATGGTGAATCTTTTCAAAGAATAAATACATGAACTATATGTTACTTAATAAATCAAAGGATAATGTAATTTTTACCATTTATCCGAGGGGTGTTCATTCAGATATGGTAATGATCCCATTACCAATTATTGTTAGAGGGGAATCCTATAGGGGAGTCTTGACTAAAGGTTTTCAATTTCTAATAGAATAATACAACGTTGAAGATTTTGTTTTCTTTGATAGTGGAATCATGACTCAAGTATTTTTGTGTTATTTTGATTCAAACATTAATGTTACGAAGTATGTTTTGTGAAACTGGAGATGTCTTAAAGGGTTTTCAATACTATACAGCTATATTATCATATGTTGGTTAATCTATTTGGGAAAAATGAATATATCATATTTAAAGATGAAGTGAATTAAACCTGAAAAAAAATTGGAGAGAGATATAAATATATAAAGATGGTTTCTTTCTCATTGGATATGTATACCTTTTTATTTATAATATAGAAACTACATTCCAGTATTGGATTAAACTCATGTAAATAAAAAATGAATGTCTCATGATGAATAAGGTATTCGGAAAAATAGGTCTCACTATTAATGGTTATACATGATTGAATACTTTAATTATTTTTAGGTCCTTCAGTATGGATTATACACTTATAATGTTTTTTCATATTATACAAACAATATTTAATACAATTTAGGAACTCAGGTCAACGATAATTTGTGTGCAGTTATATTAATATATTTAGGACTTCATTAAAATATCATAGTTTATACAGAATGATATTTTTTTTGCATTGATATCGACTCACATGAATATTACATGTTCCTAAAAATTATAATTATTTATTAGACCACCATAATTCTTCTTCTAGATTAACTCTTAAATAGAAAATAATTTTTTAATCATATCTCCAAAAAGTTTTTGGTAAGGAAAAGTATTAATTTGAACATTTACAACTACATCCTCTGGTCTCTTAATAATAGGAAGATTATGAAAATCACACTCTAATGAAAATATTATACATGTATCACCAACATTTGTTCCAATGGTAAAGATAATGATCCTTTTGACATTGATATGTATAAGGATATGAATGATTTTTACACCAAGTATCCTTTTCTATTAATATTAACATGGATGAAGAAAATACTTGGGTGTCACTAAATATATTATCAATTCATATATCTTATTTTTAATTTAATCCTTAAATATGAAGCACATCTCGATTGTATTCCATACAAATATATTATAGGGGTAACAGTTGGCATAGTCTCTAAACATCTCCTCCACATGTCTCTGGATTTTTGTGAGATTAATGAAATTGTTCTAAAATGACATGCTGTAATACTAAGAATTATAATCTACCTTAATGTAATATACCATATTTTTTTCTACCACTATTTGAGTGAAAACAATATTTCTCATTTTTGGAACATATTCCTTTATCTGTATGACCACATGAATTATTTGAAGAGCTGGGTGACGGCGTATTAATCCTAATAAATTTTGGAGTATATGTTGAAGATCATAATTAAATTGGAATTTATGGAGCTCTCTCTAGCATCGATAACATTGACTATCATGATGAATATGAAATGATAACCAAGATTGAATATTGTCTAACTTGAAATCGATGATAGTTTGAATAATAAGATGATTCATATATCCCTTTTTTCTAGGGCACCACATAATAATGAGGACTCTAAAATATGTATTATAGAATTTCTCTTTAGGTAAGACTCCCAAGAAAAAAAATTACCGTTCAATCAAATAAGAAGATATTGTATGGTTATAACTGATTATGCAGTTTTTGTGGCACACGGTCAAACAAAATTTTAATTTTTCCCCTAATGTAACATGGTGATTAACTAGTATTGTCTCTCAAGGAGAAGGGTATGTAAGTCCCACTACTATAGCAGTTATTCACATTTCCATTTTTTTCTAAATTTTAAAATAATTTACATTTTTTTCTATTTGTTTGGTCTCTTATTAAAGGTAATTAAACCAAAATAAATAGAATTTAATACAATAGTTTCTGAAAGGGGTTAGATCCTGGATCAACAAATATATTCTTCATTATTCTCTAGTTCTCATCCAATAATGTCTTCATTATATTTTTTCCTCAATATATTATATGTAGATTATGGATCTAAACATAGAAAATAGAAACCTTCCCTAATACAACTAGTTCTGCCTCTTCTTCCATGAAGAGTCAGTGAACACACTTGATTAAGTAATTCACTATCTCAACACCTAGACCCATAATATATTGTTCATCCCATAATCCAAAATTCACCATTGGTAGAAACTATGATTCGATAGCATGAGGGGAAGATTATTTGAATAATTTGAGGATTCAGAATCTCATTGGAGTGAATATATGATTACCATCGATATCTCTATCGCCATTCTTCGATTATATTAATGGTTGAACTTAGATCATTATAAATAAAATAGTTCCTTTGTTATCTAACCCTAGGGACCTAGACCACATGTTAGTTCTCCACGATTTATAGGATAAGTGATTCACTTTCATCGTGAAGAATGGGAAATAACATGAAGAACCATACATGGGGGAAGAATGACACAACACAATTTCAATAAATGTAGTGTGAAATTATAATTGTGGAATGAAAATTAAGAAGGGAAATTTAAAGTAAATAAAAACATAGATGTAAGAGGATGAATAAATAAACTAGGATATGTGGATCATGTTTATACAGAATATGTCTGGTAGAAACTTTATCCTCCTCATAGTTTGTGTCGAGGAAATAATTTCCTTTAGCAGGAAAATTTCCAAGTGTCCATATCTGATGATAGTAATCAATTATGTTAGGATACTCACTACCTATTCAATATTTTTTTTAGGGAAAAATCTATATGATACTTACCAGACCAATAGAAACAATTTTGGCCCTGCTACATGCAAGAAATTTGGCTAATAACAACCAAATATTTTATGAATTATTATTTTTTAAAATCAATTTAATCCTTCCATATTTTTATTTGAAGTATAAATAAATATATATGTAATGAACTCATCCCAGTTACCTAGAGTTGGTGCATGATTACATAACATTGGCATGATACAAGGAATCATGTCCTGAATGATAGATTACAATAGTAGCCTTGGAAGTACTAGATACATTCCTATGTTTTACATTACATCCTGAAATAAAAACATCAACAAAATTTTGTCCCATTTGAACACACTAATATCCTTCTCCTATCTTTGCAGGTCAACCATTAAATACTTCTTCACATACTGGAAAAAATAATAAAATTAAAGGAGTAAATAAGATGCTGAGTAGAAATAACAATATATCAGAAACTTTAATAAATAAGAATAAAAATTTAAGGCAATGTATAATACTAAAAAGACATTTAAACATAAAATTAAGAATAATATGGAAAAGATAAAATAAAATAATTTCATTTACTTATTCAGATGGATATTCCACTATTCCAATAATCACATGAAATTTCAATATCCAATTTCATAATAATGGAATGCATACTGCGAGATTTCATAACCATATAGTAAAGGCCTTGTGAAAAGACTAAAAATATGATTTTACAGGGCCATGTTCCAAGAAAGTAATTTTTCTCATGAGTGATACCGATGCATCTAAGAGCTATATTGGTCTACACATGTCACTTACTAACTCTAATGCATTCCTCATATGAAAATTATTAAACATAACATAAACATTTTTAGTAAAACTAGCATAAAAAATGTCAACACATAATCCATAAACCATGAATGGTATAAAAATAACACATCCACAATCAAACATATCATAAAAACTTCATACAATTTGGAATATTTGTATCCTAATAAATCAACTTCAAACTAGCTTAAAACCAATGAAAATGATTTAGACATAGATGAAATAAAAACTTTTTTTAGATAAACATCTCTTCCTATTTTGAAATAATTTAAAAGAAATATAATTATAAAAACAAACATTTATGTTGAAAATATTTTTAGAATAATGTAAGGGGTTCTTAAATGATGTTATAATGGCGGAAAATAGCTACGCCCACCATATAAGTTAAAAAAACGTTCTTACCTTAATTTTGTCGAAAAGGTCATAAAGTACCTTGTTCAGAAAAAGACAGAAAGATTCCTTTAAAAATATATATGGTAAAATAATGGAATAAATGAAATTAACCCATTTTCTAGTAAATATTAGAAAATATTCTAAATTCATTTTAATGAAAACACAGATGTGGAAGATAAAAGGACTCAGAAGAAACTTACGTAAAAACAACCTCAAATAATAAAGAGATTGTGAAATTAACCCTTACCTTATACTTTTCCTTGGTAGAGGGTACATTAACCTCCTGTATAATAGTTAAATCATAGATATTAAATTATAAAAGAACCATATACGTAAATATGATATCATATATGATCTTCAAATATTTCTTTGTTAATAATATTTTGGTAGTATCATTGTTTTGGGTGTTAACTTATTAATTTTCCTTTACCTGCTTGGTTACATAAGCTATGTTTGTTATGAGTTGGATGTATTTTATTCATATAAAGAATTATATTATGTTCGTAGACAATATTTTCAATCATAATATGAAAATTATTCTTGGATTATTACGATGGGAATGAATCTCTACGCGTTCGTGGAGACGGTAATCAGTAAGTATGCACGAGGGAAAATATCATTATATTGATGGAGAAATAGTTTGTAATTGGATTTTATATCATATTTACAGAATCATTAACATGTTATATTTATTATTTACATCATTTATACTCATTATTATACCCATCCAAATAATGAAGTGTCTTAATAACAAACTACACCACGACGTGGAGACGGTAAGCCGAACATACGCATGTATGGTGACTTTGTCCTTTGTAGGATAGATAAAATAATGAGTATGGTTGTACCATATTTATAATGACATCATATTATGTAGAGGGTACTGGATTTATTATTTTGGTATTTAAACAACAACTAAAGTGGAAGTGGAAGAAGAAAAAACATGAAAGTTGGGGGTGAAATTATTACCTCAACTTTGGTTGTTTCCTTCTAAGTTGATAAAAAAGGCTCAATAGGATGCATTTCTAATCAAAGTAAGGAATATAAGTTTAATTGATGGAATTTGGGAGGATATTTGGGCAGGGATTTGCCGAGCCATAAGGATTTGGAGGTGTGAAATTAAGAGAATGGGAAGATACCTTTTATAAGAGAGGTGAGGGTCACTTTCAAAAAATATTGAAATATTATTTTATAAAAAAATAGTTTCTAGTTTATAATGGCTAAAAAATGAATTATTTAGAGGATAAGGTGGGGATGGGTCTAAAACCACTCAAAAAGTATGTTTTAGATAGGGTTAGATCATCATATTAACCCTATATTTCAGATTTAACTCTTAGTTAAATATTTTGACATTTAACATGTCTCTTTATATATTTATATTATATGGTTAATAAGCATACTATAACAAGCCAAGAGAACCCCATGTGGTTAATTATTAATATATATAACCTTATCAAAGTCCTTTGGCTGAAACATAGATATTTAGAAATATTTTATCAATTAATAATATAGTATTTGTTTTAAAAACTCAATAATCTGAATTTTGACACCATATAGTATTTGATATTTTTGAAAGCCATAAAAACTTTATCGCATCGAATAAAAGTTATTTAACCAACCCTAACATGCCATATTAACCTTTGAAAATTAGTGGAATAAATCAGAATACTCATTTTATATTTATTTGGATATTTATATTATCAATTATTTTAAAATTTCATTAATAACATAATTACGACAACATCATTGTTTCATAAATAAATTATATTATTTAATGTCTAAAAATTGTAAATAAAAAATTTTATGTAGAAAATCTTTTTATCTTTCTAATTAATATTTATAGTCAAATTTATATTGTGCGTAACCATATTTTAAAAATGTTTTTGTTATTAATCATTGAATTAAACTCATTTAACTCTTCTTTAAATAAAATATTAATAAATGTCCTAATGTAATCCAAGTGGGCCGAAGAGGGTCATATTTTATTTCAAAGGTGGTTTTGGTCAAATTATACTTATCAAATATAATTAAGACATTTTTAGGGTAATTATGATATAATATTACCCTTAATTACTCTATTTACTTTTAACCATGGTAAATAAAAGTCAAACATTACTATTCACTAGAAATTATTTTCATCTTATTGAAACACATTTTACTTACTAATATTAACAGTGTCTCTCAGAATTTTGTAATTCAACTCACATAAGCAATAAAAATTTGTTTTATGGAAATTTTCAAATGCTCTTAGGAGGTGGGTAAAACACGGTAAAAAGTTCAATAAAATTTATATATATCTAAACTTATTATATATTGAATCCAATGAATAATGTTGAAATTATATAGGTATTATGTATCTATTTTGACCTAAAATAAAATAAAATAAAATAAATAATTATTTAAATTGATGGTCGGTTTAAACTAATAACGCAGTGTTTTTCACTATTCATCAAAAATTGGAAGGTTTTAGAAAAATAACAAAAATTTACCCTAATCTAATTCCGACATTCTGAATTCAAAAATGAATTTCATTTTGAAAAATAAAATTTAAAATATTTCAAAAATTGGGTAATACTATTCATAATGTCTAGTTTGATTGGTCACGCTGTGTTAGAATCTTGAAGTTGCATATAATGAACGCTATTTCATTATACAATGGGAAACATAGTATAGAAGCATGGGGTGTTACATTCTTCCCTATTTCAAATAAATTCCTTCTCGAAATTTCCGGAATACTACCACACGAAAATATTCGGGTGGTTCTTTATCATAAGTTCCTCGGGTTCCAACGTTGCATATTCCATCTTATGGTTTCTCCCGAGAACATTTACTAGACGAGTCATCCGGTTTCTCAACACTATTTCTCTGGTATCAAGAATCTTCACAGGCTCTTCACAGTAATACAAATTAGGTTCTAGATCAATTTCCTTATAGGTGAGTACATGCGTTGGGTTAGGCATGTATTTTCTCAACATTGATACATGGAACACATCGTGAACTTTTCATAGACTTGGGCGGAATTGCGAAATGTTAAGCTATAAATCCAATTCGTTCTAGAATTTTGAAAGGTTTGATGTACCTAAGACTCAATTTTTCCTTCTTACCAAAATTTATAACACCCTTCCAGGGAGATACCATAATGAAAACACAGTCTCCTAAATGAAATTCGAAATCCTTCATTTGGTTATCGTCATAGCTATTTTGCCTACATTGGGCTGATTTGATGTGGGTTTGGATAATCTTCACTTTTTTCATTGTTTCCTCAACAAGTTCTAGGCCTATGAGTTTTCTTTAACCAACATCATCCCAATAAGTTATTGTACGACATTTCTTTCAATATAACGCTTCATATGGAGCCATCCAAATACTTGAATGGAAGATATTTATATAGGAAAATTATACCAGAGGTAAATATTTTTACCACATACCTTGAAAGTCAAGTGAGAAAGATCTCAACATGACTTATAAGGTTTTAATAGTCCTTTATGATTGTCCATTGGTTTTTGGGTGGTAGGTAGAGCTCAAATGATGTTTAGTATCCTTGTCCATCTGAAAACGTTTCAAGAATCTTGATGTAAAATGAGGATCAAGATCAGAATCAATCGATAGTGGTACACCATGGAGTCTTACCACTTCATTAATATATAGTCATTCTAGACGTTCAAGTTGTAAATCTTCTCTTATATAAAGAAAATGTGCTTACATGGTAAGACTATCAATAATGACCCATATTGCATCATTCCTTCTAGGAGTCTTTGGTAGGCCCATGAAATAATCCATCGTAATATTATCCCATTTCCACTCAGGTATGGGAATAGGTTGCATGACTACTTCAGGCTATTGTGTTCCAGCATTCACTTGTTGACAAACCATAAATCGTGATATAAAATCGGAAATCTCCTTCTTCATATTTTCCCACAAAAAATGATCCTTCAAATCACTATACATCAGGGTGCTCCCAAGGTGTATAGAGAAATTGGAGCTTTGAGCATCATCCAACAATTACATTTTTAGATCAGGTATGTTAGGAACACAATGTCTCTTCCCAAATTTATAAATTTCATCTTCATATACAATGTCACTCAATCACCTATCATTCACAGATTTAATCTTCTTTTGAAACCCCACATCATCATTCTAAGAACTCTTTATCCTTTCCAATAAATATAGTTTGGAATGCATTTAAAAAAGTATTGATGTTTCACCTTCTATGGTTATTCCCATATTCATCTTTACTAGATCCATGAAAATATGATCCCTTTTAACTGTCATCTTGTTAAAAACTCAATGATCATTTCTTCTCAAGGAAACTGCCACTTTATTTTCCTTCCCCCGGAGGTAGTGTATAGTGCAAGAATAATCCTTGAGTAGTTCAAGCCATCACCTTTGCCTTATGTTGAGTTCTTTTCATGTGTAAATGTACTTCAAACTCTTGTTATCAATATAAATAACATAATTTGCAACATAAAGATTGTTTCTACCTATTTTTAGAGAAATGATTATAGATGATAACTCAATATCATGACTCAGATAGTTTTTCTCATGAATTTTTAGCTATCATGATGCATAGGTAGTAACACTATCATTCTTCATAAGGACACAACAAAGTCCTTTCTTTGAAGAATCACTATAAATTACAAACCCATCATTCCCTGATGGTTGAGTCAAGATAGGAGAATTAACTAATATTCTCTTCAGTTCTTCAAAACATTTTTCACACTCTTTTGTCTATACAAATTTATGAACTTTACGAGTGATCTTGGTTATTGGTATAGCCAATCGGGAAAAATTCTGGACAAAACACCGATAATAACCTATTAAACCAATAAAACTTCTTACCTGAGTTATCCTCATTGGTCCAGGACATTCATGTAATTCCATGGTATTAGAAGTATCATTAGAGATTCCATCTTTAGAGACAATATGGAAAAGAAAAGAAATCTCCTAAAGCAAGAATTTAAACTTGCTAAATTTCCCATATAATTCATTTCTTCTAATAGTCCTTTGGAGAATGCATATGTGATTTTCATGATCTTCGTAGATTTCAGAGTATACCAAAATATCATAAATATATACCACTACAAATTCATCAAGATATTCCATGAAAAAACTATTCATTAGATCCATAAAGATAGATGGTGAATTAGTCAATAAAAAAGGAATTACTATAAACTAG
This sequence comes from Viscum album, assembly GCA_963277665.1. NCBI lineage: Eukaryota > Viridiplantae > Streptophyta > Magnoliopsida > Santalales > Viscaceae > Viscum > Viscum album. Next base: position 1,539,976,008 of record OY728153.1, on the reverse strand, counting down.
TAATGCTTGTACCTGGTTTTAAATACTGTTTCTAGAGTGTCTTCCTTCTTCACACAAAACTGAAGATATTTAGATCGAAGATAAATATTTGAAAAATATTGAGCTCCAAGAAGTTTGTCGAATAAATCATCAATGCGAGGTAGATGATACTTGTTCTTTATTGTCATATCATTGATCTCCCTGTAGACAATGCACAACCTCAGAGATATTTCTTTCTTAGTTACAAAAAGGACATGGTCTCCCCATGGAGAAACACTAGGGTGAATAAATCACTTTTTACTCAATTAATCTAGTTGTTTCTTTAGTTCCACTAATTACACAATGGACATTCTATAACGGGTCTTCGATATGGTCCTTGAACTAAGAATGAAATCAATGGAAAACTCAATTTCTCATTCTGGAACATGTCCAGGTAAATCCTCTAGAAACACATCAACATATTATTTCAATATACGTACGTCCTCTATTTGAAAATTTTTTCCTCACCCGTAGTTATTTAATTATTTTCCTCTCCAATAATTGAATTTAGTTGAGCTACTGGTGGTGGATCTAGATAAAAATCTGATGGTGACGTTTCAACTCTAATGATAATGTACTCCTTATCATTGTCGAGAATTGTAACCTCCTTCTTCTTACAATAGATTTTCACATCATGGTCCAAAATCCAATCCATAACAGGGATTATATCAAATTCAATCATAGGTATGATAATGAGATCAGTAGATAAAGAACATTTATATGCCCTAATGGGAACTGATTCACAAAACATTGATGCAATGATACTTACCTTAGGAGTTTTGACTGAAAACTCCCCTGTTAAATAAAAATTTGAAATATCTAATTTTCTTTAAAAATTGGAAAGATATGAATCAATATGATGGTCCAAAATCAAATAATGTATTGGATAATCTTGAGGAAAATATTAATTTACCTACAACTGTAGGATCGAAATAGTGATGTAGATGCTCAATATACAAGAGGGGGGGGGGTGAATTTTATACTTTAAAAATTCCTTTGGAACCTTTAACGTTAGTTACAAATAACTATGTTTTACTCGAGTAAAGGAAAGGGCTAAGTTTAAAAAAGTTAAACTTAAGAAAATTCACAACACCTCTAATACCAAATGACAACTTGGAAAGAGATTCTGTATGTAGGTTCCGGAAATATGGTTCCATAAATTGAAACTTAACAAAAGATTACAATATGAGATTCTACCTTAAAGTTTATAGAATCTAAATAGAACAGAGTACAAATAAGTAAGTATAAGAAAGATATACTTTCCTTATAATACAAAATGCAGCGGAATATAAACAAGTAGTAGAACTATAAGTAACAAGATAAAAGTCTTTTAACCCAAAGAGAAGGGTATCCAACAACCTTGGATAAAGGTCCCTTGATTTATACTTTCAAACAAGTCTGTCTTACGCACACCAGGGTAAGCCCTTGATACGAAGATCGGAGTGTCTCTGTCTTGCTATCCCTGCAAGCCCTCAACTTCAAGGTAGTTGGCAACCTCTGTCTTCCTCAGCAAGGAAGCCCTCGAACTTCAAGGTAGTCGGCACCTCTGTCTTCCTATCCCCGGAAGTCCTTGAATGTAATCACCAACATTCGGAGTCGCACGAAGCTTTGAGAGTTAATAAGAGCCTCTCTCTCTAGAAATCAATTCAAGTATGTAATCACATGAGTCGAAGATCAGTCAGCCTTTCAACACTGATCTCTTTCAAATGAGCTCCTATTTATAGGCAAATTTCCAACGGTCGGCTCCTTCTTCCAACGGTCAAATTTTCCATGAAATTCGGAAGGACCTGTACACGTGTAACTCAACCAATGGTTAATAAGAAATAGAATAGACGAAATCGTTTTATAACAAACTTTGTATAACTGAATGTATGACATCGTTTTGGAATGAAGCAAATGTAAGTAAAGACTAATTAATAGTTTGGAGTGTTATGCAAGTCAAAGGTTAGGAGTCTATCCAAAATTAAGTTCGGAGTCTATGTTAATAAATGTTCAGATTTTATTTTATAGAAAATCAGAGTCTGGTTTCATCAGAAATCAGATTCTAAATCTGTAGAGTTCGGAGTCGAACTGCTTAAAAGTTCGGAGTCAAACTTCTAAAGAGTTCGGAGTTGAACTTCTTAAGAGTTCGGAGTCGAACTTCTAAAGAGTTCGGAGTCGAACTTCTAAAGAGTTCGGAGTTGAACTTCTAAAGAGTTCGGAGTCGAACTTCTAAAGAGTTCGGAGTCGAACTTCTAAAGAGGTCATAGTCGAACTTCTTTAGAGTTCGGAGTCGAACTTCTAAAGAGTTCGGAGTCGAACTTCTTAAGAGTTCGGAGTTGAACTTCTTAAGAGTTCAGAGTCGAACTTCTAAAGAGTTAGGATAAGAACTGCTTTAGAGTTTGGAATCCAGAATTCGGATTAAAACTATATTATAGATCACATCCAGGATTTGGATCCTAAATACAGAATACTCCAACTTTTCATTATAAGGCTCCGACAATTTGGTTTTGATTCCGGTTTTTGATTTTAAGGAAAAAAATGGCTAGGTATAGGAAAATCTAGGTTAAGGTAAATTTCCTTAAGGAAGTAAATTTTCCTTATTTGAGTAATAATAATATTTACTTAAGTATAAGGTGTTTGTGATTTTCAAAACAAGAAGGAATGGAAAAGTCATAATGAAAACCTTATTGACTCAACAACAACCACATATTTCAGAGCTTCAACCTCAACAGTAGTTATCACAAAATCTTGGACTTTCTCCCTTGGACTTTTCTGGGGAATGATTCCCTGTCACTTAGAAATTCATTTGAATAATGCCTCTTTTTTCTAAAATTGTAGAATTCAACATTGAAAACCTCTTTATTCCCCATGCAATCACGAGATTGGTGGAATTTTTCACCACAATTGTAACAAACTCCCATTCCCTCCAAGAAATTACTAGGGTGTTTATTCCAACATTTACCAGAGGATAGATATTTAAATTTTCCCTTAGTCCCCTTATTTCCATTTCCCGACTATTCAGTAGATATCTTCTTCTCTTTCTTTTCTTTAATGTCATAAGACATCGAGTGTTGTTTTTCTGTCTTGATAGCATATGAGAAAATATATTCTAATGACAAGAAGGATTGTGAGACTAATGCTCACCTGAGAAATGATTTTAACCCATCAATGAATTGTTAAATATTACTCCTTGGGTTACGTATTTAATCTGCAACATTACTTACTATACTTATAAAGTTAGCCTCGTATTTTTGCGACATTCACAACCTCCTTTTTTTTCAAACTCAGAAATTTCTTTTCCATATTCTCTTAATGGTCACGAGGAAAATATTTTCCTAGGAAAATATCTTTAAACTCCCTCCATTCTATATTTGATACTTAATAATCTTCCTTTGTGTTTTGAATCAATGAACACAAATTATTTTCATCTCCCATGAGGCGATATACATCCATGATAACTTTTTCCCTTTCGCTACTCCCAAAAGCATAAAATATTTTATCTAAGGAACTTATCAATTGAATAGCTAAAAAATGATTTGTAGTCCCATTGAATCCTGGTGTTTTTTACCTCATGAATCAGTATAACATTGCTCCTCCATGTTGTGTATCAGGGTGCTCCATATGGGTAAGGTTATTGTTCATTACCTATGTTAGTTTTCCTGATATGGTGATAAGATGATCAACACCAATTGCATCACCAGCTCCAATATAATTATCTTGAGTATGTGGTCAATCCCTACATGGATTACGTGCATTGATATGGTTTCCATTCCTTATAGTATGTTCCATTTCAACGCAATGGCATACATTAGATTAGTTTATGAACCACAATTCATAATTCCAATCATGTAAAACACTTAACTTAAATTGAATAGTTTATGGATATGATCCATAAACATAAAGAAGTTTTCTTTGAGGAAGTATATAATTATAAATACTTCATAATGGGTTGTAAATAAAATGTGAATTATCCAAATCATATCCCTCAGTAGTGTCGTAACCATGAGTGTAGGAAGGCCCATTGTTGTTCACCGGTTCCCGTTCGAGTCTAGCTCAAAGTGGTGTTTTCGGGTTTTACCCCTAGGTACATCTGTGCCAGAGCCGACTCTACATTCTCATATCCAGACAAGGATGTAATTAATTGAAAACTCACAAGATATCTACAGTACCATAATTCTAAGATGTTCTTCTATACTTATCCTCGAATTCTATCTTTGGGTAGTGTTCTCTAATCAGAATTTTTCTAAATATAGTTTCCATGGTTTGTACTAAACTCTCTCTGATACCAACTATAATCCCCTTATCCTAGTTACCTTGAGTCTGTTCATTATTACATAACATTGGCATGATACGTGGAATCATGTCCCGAAAGACCGATTAGTTTAGTAGCATTGGAAGTACTAGATACATTCATAAGTTTTACTTCACATTATGAAATAAAACCATCAACAACATTTTGTCCCATTTGAACACACTTATATCCTTAGAATATCCCTGAAGGCCATCCATTAAATACTTCTTCACATCCTGGGAAAACTAAAACATAGAAAAGGGTAATCATAGATTTTCAGTAAGGATAACAATATAGCAGAAACTTTTATAAATAAGCATAAACATTTAAAGAAATGTATAGGACTAAAAAAATCCTTTTAAACTTAAACATCAACATAATATAGAAAAGATAAAATCAAATAAAGGAATTTACTTATTCACATGGATATTATACTTGTCATATAATCACATGAAATTTCAATAATCATTTTCATATTGATGGAATGCATAATGCCATACTCCATAACCATAGAGTAAAGGCCTTATGCCAAGACTACAAATAAGACTTTTCCAATGCCTTGTTCCATGTTACTAGTTTTTCTCATGAGACCTACTGATGAATTTAAGAGATATAGCGGGATCCACCTGTCACTTACTAAGTCCAATGCAATCCTCATATGAAAAAGTTTAAACATAACATAAAGATTCGTATTAAAACTAGAATAAAAAATGTCAATACTTTTTCTATAAACCATGAATGGTATAAAAATAACACATCCATAGTCAAACATATCAAAAAAATCAATACAATTAAAAAGATTTTTATCATAATAAATCAACTGCAAACAAGCTTGAAATCCATCAAAAGGATGTTGACGTAGATGACGTCATAATTTTTTTTAGAGAAATATATCTTTCAATTTTGAAATCATTTAAAAGTAATATGATTATAAAAGAAAAAATTTATTTTGAATATATAATTATAAGGTTGTAAGGGAATCTTCAATGATTTTATAACTGTAGAAACTAGCTGCACCCACTGTATAAGTTAAAAAAACATTCTCACCTAAAATTTTTCAAAAATGTGATAAAGTACCACGTTTGGAAAATTCCAGAAACATTAATTTCAAAACATATAAGGTCTAAAAAGGGTAAAAATGACTTTAACACATTGTCTAGTAAATAGTATTTTTTTTAAATACCATTTTAAGAAAACACGGATGTGGATAATAAATAGGTCTCAGTAGATACTTACGTAAAAACAACCTCATATAATAAAGAGATTGTGAAATTAACCATTTCCTTGTACTTTACCTAGGTCAAGGGTATGTTAAAATCCTGTATAATAATTAAATAATTTTTTTTAAAATATACAATAACCATATACATAAATATGATATCATATATGATCTTCTAACATTTCATTGTTAATAAACTTTTAGTAGTATCATCGTTTTGGGTGTTAACTAATTTGTTTTCCATTATATACTTGTTTACATAAGCCATGTTTATTAGGAATAGGATGTATTGTATTCATATATAGAATGATATTATGTTAATAAATATTATTTTGAATCATAAAAAGAAAATTATTTTTGAATGATTATGATGGGGAATGAATCTCATCTCGTTGGTGGAGACGGTAATCTGTGTGTACGCACAAGCGACAATATCATCATATTGATGGAGAAATCATATGTAATTGGATGGTATATCATATATAGAGAATAATAAAAAATTTATATTTATTATTTACATCATTTATACTTGTTATTATACCCATCCAAATAATGATGTGTTTGAATAACAAACTACACCACGACGTGGAGACAATAAGCCGTACGTACGTACGTATGGTGACTTTGTCATTTATAGGATGGATAGAATAATGGATATGGTTGTACGATATTTATAATAACATCACAGTATGTATAAGGTCCTGGATTTATTATTTTGGTATGGAAACAAAAAATATTGAGGAACTGTAAGAAGGAAATAACTTGAAAAAGGGTGGTGAAATTATTACCTCTACTTCGGGTGTTTCCTTTTGAGTTGATCAAAAGGGCTCCATAGGCTAGATTTCTGATCAATGAAATACCTCTAGGATGAATTAAGGGAAGTAGGGAGGATATTTGGGCATGGGATGGCTAAACCAAAAGGCTTTGGAGTTGTGAAATTAAGGGAAGGGGAAGTGCCCTATTATAAGATAGCTGAGGATCACTTTTTGAAAAGCATGAAATATTATTTTATAATAAAATAATTTCCTGTTTCCAGTGGCTCAAAAACGAATTATTTCTAGGATAAGGTGGGTATGTTTCGGAAAAGTATCAACCAATAGGTTTTAGATAGGTTTTGGTCATCATATTAACATTATATTTTAGATTTAACTCATAGTTAAATAGTTTGACATTTACCATGTCTCTTTGTATTTTTACATTATATGGTTGATAAACATACTATAACAAGCCAAGATAACCCCATGTGGATAATAATTAATATTTATAACCTTATCTAGGTCCTTTTTCTGATCCTTATATTTTTAGAAATATTATATCAATTAATAATATATTATTTGTTTTAAAAACCCAATTAAGTCAATTTTGAAACTATTTAGTATTTTTTTGAAAGCCATAAAAAGGTTATCACTAAGAATAAAATTTATTTAACCAACTATAAAATTTCATATTATCATAAAATATTAGTGGAATTCATCATAAGTATCAATTTATATTTATATGGATATTTATAAAATCAATGATTTTAATATTTCATTAATAATATAATTACTACAACATCATTATTTCATAAGTAAATTAAATTATTTAATGTCTAAATATTATAAATAAAAAATTTATGTAATAAATATTTTTAGATTCCAAATGAATATTTATAGTAGAATTTATATTGTGTGTAACCTGATATTATAAATAGTTTAGTTATTAAACTCTTCATTTCACTCTTTTAATTATTCTTTAAATAAAATAATAATAAATGTCCTAATTTAATCCAAGTGGATCAGAGAGGATCATATTTTATTCCTAAGGTTGTTTTGGGTATAATTATACTTATCCCATAGAATTAGGACTTATGTTAGGATAATTATAGTATCATTTTTACCCATAATTATCCTATTTAGTTGTAACTGTGGTAAATAAAAATCAAACATTACTATTCACCGAAAATTATTTTCATCTTTTTGAAGTAAATTTAATTACATATATTAACCATGTCTCTCATAGTTTTTAAATTCAACTCTCATAAGTGATAAAATTATGTTTTATACAAATTGGCAAATCCTCATATGGGTGGGTAAAAGATGGTAAAATGTTCAATAAAGTTTTTATATATCTTAACTTATAATAAAATGACTCCAATGAATTACATTGAACATATATCGGTATTATGTATCTTTTTGACATAAAATAAATTTAAAAAAAATTATTATTTATATAAAAAGTATGCTTTAACCAATAACGCAGTGTTTGTCATTATTCATCAAAAATTGAACGTTTTCAAAAAAATACCAAACATTCACCCTAATATAATTTCGATATTCAGAATTCAAAAATGAAGTCTATTTTGAAATATTAAATTTATAATATTTCATAAAGTGGTTATTAATATTCATAATGGCTACTTTCATTGGTCGTGGTGTGTTAAAATCACGAAGTTGTGTGCAATGCAAGCTATTGCATTATTCAAAGGGAAACATATCCTGGAAGCGTGGTTTGTAACAATATATATATTTTTATAAGAATTTATTTTCTGTTTCTTGAATTATATGCAAAAAAAATTCAATATTTCACTATAAAAAACACTTATATTATCTTACATTACACATAAAACTATGTTTGTCTTGTCTTACACACAATACTGAGTCCCTTAGATTGCTTGTGTTATACGCATGATCATGTTTTATTAGACTACAATATACAATTAATAATATTATTAAAATATTATTATATCTACCACATAGAAATTGGAATGGAAGTTATTAATAATATTAAATATATTGTGAAAATATTATTTACACGTGAATCATTTCGTTATCAATTACTATAAGTGAATTAAATTACTATTGGAAAATAAAAAATTAATTTTCATGGAAAAATATTTTTATACCTAAAAACAAAGATTTATTTCAATAATTTTAATAATCAACTATTTATAAATGTATTAAATAAATTTATTAAGTATATATTCAATAATATTTTTATGGCATCTATTATATTTTATAGGTATAAGATAAGAATGAATCTATTTTTATGGATAAAAAGATGTATTTTTCTCAAAAGGAATTGTACCTTATTTTACTGAAACACCCAATTTAATCATGATTTTTGAAAAATTAATAATTTTGATTGAAAAAATAATATCAATTTTTTAAATAATAACATAAAAATTAGATTATGGTAATTTTTTATTATTTTTCTAGGAAATTTCATTTTTTAGGAATAATGAATAATACTGAATTTTAATTCAAAACTAGTTTTCCTTCCAATTTGTTTTTAAAGATAAATTTTGTATTTTTTTAGTTTAAAATTATATCAATAATAAATAAATTAATCCAATTTAGAGAAACTAAATTAATTTCACATAGAAATTTGATATAAAAACATTACAAACTTTTGAAAATTTTTACCTTAGAAACCCACTACGTTGTCCCTTCTATGGGATTAAATTTCAAATTTTTTCTTCCACGTCTATAAATAGAATTTAGAAAAATGGACTTAATTTTTTGTAATAATTATAATATTTAATTGTAAAAAAATTCAACTTATTTTTTGATAAAAAATAATAGAGAAATAAATTAAAATTATTTACAATGATTATGAGAAAAATTAGCACAACAAGGGACAAAACCTTACACTTACGGGCCCAAATGACATAGAAACTTATTCAAAATATACTTTGTGTCCATATTAAGACCCTATAAACCATTTTATCTAATTTTTTTACCATTTTATTCCCATTTCATAGATAAAATGTGGTTCAAATTCCATTTTCAAATATATACAATAATACAACTCCTCATCCACTATAAAAGGTACTCAACCATCCCAATTAGTTACACATCTTGAGCCCTTTTAATGATAAAAAATAGTCCCAAATAAAATATCAACATTCATTTCATAAACCTATAATCGTTACCTAATACCTAAATCCAACCAAGGATGTCTTTTGGTATAAACAAAAATGAGTTACTCAGAAACATGGTAACATCCTTTAGCAACCATATTTTGTTTCATTTACATCTCCACTTGTTAAATTAAATTTATATCATGATTATATAATAAAAAAGTTATACAAAATATACTGAGGTGTTTTTACTCTATGGTCTAAACCTACACTTACACACACATTCTTCTAATTGATAACAGACTTAACATTTTTATTTATGACAAACTACTGCATCACAAAATGATGTTGTTTTTTTATTTTACCATCTCTCAAGGATGGTAATTAAGAAAGAAAATAGATTTCAAATATATATATATATATATATATGATATATATGATTTATTTATGATTCTTTAATTATTATATAAAATATACCATCTTGGATTTTATTTTTTGTAAATATGATAACTTGGTTTATGGATGTGTGGACTACCGCCTCCTCATTGTAATGGGATTTATTCACACTCTACATGGAATGTATTAAAGATGGGTTTAGTGAGTTCATATGATATATATGATATAATAATTCTATGTGAGTGATATTATATATATATATATATATATATTTCATTTACTTTCGTTCATTCAATATGATAATAAAATAGAAACAACATTCATACATACGTACGACCTACTGTCTCCATGAACGGTGTATTCCATTTTGTATTTATATATTTTATAGATTATTATAAATACAAGTATACTAAATATATAAGATATTTATATCATTATATACATTCTGGAAAAAATTATGTCATGATCTAAGTAATAGGATGAAGACTAATAAGCTAAAACGTATATGAAAAACAAAGAATATATTACCCAAAACATAACATCGACGTGAAGTTGTTAATAAACGGGTATTATGAAGTCATAAAAAATCAAATAATATATAAAATATAATAATATGGTTGTGTAGTAGATTTATAATACACTTATATTTGTTATACATGATGTTTTAACATGTATGAAGAAATTCAAGGCTTAAGGTTAGGTAATTTCATCTCACTTTTTATTTCCATCAGATACATGCTGTATTCAACAATCTATTAATTTTTGATTTGTATATACTACCAATGTATGAATTATATATTTATTATAATTAAATTTATGATTATTTACACATCCAACTGATGATATCTCTTTCTTGGGTTGTGTGTTTCGAAAAGCTACCAAATCGGTAATGTAACTTTTTATCACTTTGCCTTCATTGAGACACATTCCACATCATACACCTATGTTTTTCTATGAGGTGTATATAATAACTTTACTATGTTATATCCTGAATATAAATATTTTCAGAATATTTTATGTTTCATTTGATGTTATTATTTACATTTTATTATGATTCTATGTTACTAAACTTGTAACCATTTATTACTACAATATCACTATTTATTGAGATTGTTTATGATAATCCTACAATTGATGAAATATTATGATCCATATATCAATAATTCTCTTGAAGTTTATTACGCTATGGTTATTAATGCCCTATAGAATAAATGGTTCCATTTTTACACTCTTATTACGTATGATAATTAAGATAATGTTTTTATAAAAATCTAATATTATTTTTTATTTTCGGCCGAAAATTTGTGTTCTCTCAAAACTGTGTTTTCAAAATTTTTTTAAAAATTGATTTACTATTATCTTATATTGTTTGATGTGAATTTTCTCCAATTATTTACTTGTTATGAAATTGTTTTAAAAATAAATAGTGTTATTGTCTTTGGATCAAGAAACTTTTCTAAACTTTTGTGGTGAAAAAATATTGTTCGGCATGTACTTATTTTTGTAAGATCATGGCCATACTTCCATTGAATCTTCCTAATCATGTTTAGAAGATATAATTTCAAGAAAATTTTTTTCCTAGTATTTTATGGATTCATTGTTTTTAATGAATTCTTCAAAGAAAAAGGACTTCAATTTTTTTATGATTCAAGAAGTTTTTAAACTGATTATCAAAGTTACCTTTAAATGCTTTGAAATATAATTTCAATGGAAAAAGTTTTCAATGTTTTTTACATTTAAAAATTTTTTCTTTAAAATTTAATAGCTTCATATATTTGTTTTAAAGTTTTTTTCAAATAAACTATATTTTAAAAATTATTTATGTTTTAAAAATTACTTTTCAATTAAGATAGAATATTTTACAGAAGAATATTTTAAAATTTAATGGTGATGATTTATTTTTAATAAAAGTATTTTTGAAATTGTAATATGAAATGGATTTCCAATAAAAGTCCATTTAACTAATGAAATGTTTCATGTGTTCTTTCAAAATCCTTTTCTATCTAAGATGGCATTCTTTTTTGTAGTTTAAATTTTACTAGAGATACGATACAAGAATACCTATCATATAGTATCTTGAATGGTTTATGTTTTTATGGAATGCTCTATATGACACCTATTTCTTTTCCTCGGATTATATTCTTGTGAGAAATGATCTTCTAATGGGTTATAATTTGATGAAATTATTATGATACATATATCATTGTAATAGATAATGTTATGATGAAATATTTATGATACCCATTTCAGTTCATGGGTTATGATATGATGCTTATGAACCTATCTCTTTTTATGGGACCTGATATGATATATGTCTTATTATCATGTGGAACATGTATGTATGCTTTTATTATGTGATGGGTAAGACATAATATCCCACCAATTGACTGGGTAATGATTTATATCTTATGTGATAATGAAGGGAATCAACTCAATCGACTTGATCCACTATAGAGCATGGGGAAACCTGATCCACTATGGGAAGATGGGGAAACCTTCACTATTATAGGAAGATGGGGAAAACCAATAGCTACACCAAAATCAATGTTTATATGTGGTTTACCAATGTTCCTTTAATTGTTTTTAAATAATTTATCAGTAGTTTATCATAAACTGCTGCTAAAACAATTATTTTTCCAAAAACCTGACACTTTTCCCCTGAACACTACCACTGCCCAAACACACATGAACCATGACCCCCGGAAGCCCTACCCTCATCGCACCTCACTGCCAGTCCCAAACCTCTCTTCCCTCCTTCTCTTTGATCATATCTATTACGGATTCTAACCTCTTAGATCATCATAAAACATATACCTATTAATCAAGGAATCTTCTTCTGCCGATTTTCTCTATAATTTTATATTTTTGTTTGGATGTTCATTCTTGTTAACCACTCTATTTGTTTGGAATGTTTTATTTTTATTTTCATATATATCATATTGTTAATATAATGATAATGGGTATATTACTTATTCCTTGTGTATTGATATTCTGATAGATTATGTTTTGAAAATAAATCATTTTATCAGGATAATCTTAAACATTTTGGCCATTTCTATGTGAAAAAATGTGTCATTTCGTATAAGTGGATGGTTATAGTTTATTAATTCCAAGTAATAATAGGAATTTTTTTATAATTATATGTTTTATAACTCATTTGATGTCATTTAAACAAAATATGACATAAATGCTGATATATTTTTAAAAATGGAGATTAGGTCCTTTAAAATGATTTGTTCAAATAATTCAGTGTTGGGGACATAAATAAAATTGGTTTTTCGAAATTATAAAATTTTTATTCGATCTTGAACAATAATGGGCTATGTTCAAAAACATTTATAAACATATATCTTATTTAAGTTTTTTAATAGATATTAAAACATGATGTTAAAATTTTAAAATGATATCATAAAGTAATTTTTAAATGTACTTCATTTATAATATTGATGTAAAATGGGACCTAGTGTGCAATTAATTATAATACACATTCCATGTGTATGGTGGGAATTTGTTCTTCTCACTCATATTTTAATCATTTTCCAGTAGTGTAATGTGTGATATTTCCATAAATCTAAATTGATATATTGATTTGGAAAATAAGAATGTGTTTTCTATAATCAATTTGATAAATTTATTTCCTTGATAAGATATAATATAAAAGTAGTTAAATTAAATTAAATCCTAATGGAATAATAAAATGTAGAGTACCATGGAATATAATTTGATTATTATAGAAAATAAGGGATTAAGGGGATTATTTCATATGGTATAATATCGATGTTTCTTTAGGGTTTGATATTTTTAGGATTATGGAGTCATTCATTAGGAGTGAATTATAAAATTTGGGATATTTATTAGTGTGATAGTTTTAGATAATGAAGTTTGGAATTTTTTAATGATTGGGGTTAGATTTGGGAGTTATTACTTAGACATGGGATGGATGAATTGGGATATGGTATGAGGTGTGTCTAAAATTATGTATATGTTATATGATATTCATTTAGTTGTTTTGATTTAGAGATTGTTAGTTTTGGGTATTTTAGGTTAGTTTCAAAGATTATTATTATTTATATAATAAATTCCTCAATTCATTTATTTCTAATATTGAGGCGCTGAGTCTTTAGATAGGTGTTACTTGAGAGTTATCTGTATTTAAATGTTATATTTTTGAGAGGATATAATTTTTTTACCTTTTTAACTTCATTATTGTGTCATTATGGTATTATGTTGGAAATTATAATGGAAAAAACATTCGACAGGTTCAATTTTCAATTCTTATTAAGGGTTATTTTTTGAAAAAGGATTCAAATTTGATTTTAGGGTATTGATTTTACATTCTATGTTTTTTATTAATTTATTTTGGGTTTTTTTGTGTGAATTGGAGATTTAGGGTATTGACAATGGGTTTCCAAATATATTTTACAATTACAGGTGACACTAGGTATCTGGTGGGAGTTAAAAAGTTAACGTTGGACTTATAAGAGTCTTGGGTATCCTAAGAGTGAAAATAGGGACCCCGTGGCCCCATAAAATGTACTTGATAAACATTCAATATAAATATATATATATATATATATATATATTTAATGAGAGGCATTTTGTTCAATTACCCCATATTGATCCTTTTACCCCAATCTCTCTTAATTTCCCCCTTATCTATCCACAAAAGAGGCCCCTTTGAAATGTGGTATTGTTCATGATGAAATATAATTTTTATGTTTACGTGACTGAAGTTTTTTTTGCTTTACGTGGTCTCTATGAGAATTTTACCATTATTGTTTTTCATTGGGTTCGAGTTAGAGTGTTGTGTTCAGTGAAATAATGGTTGTTTAGAATGAGATGTGACATTGTATGATGTGTGATATATTTGTGTGAGGATCATGGTTGTAGTGATTATGTTTGATACATGAGAATGGAGATCGTATGTCAATTATGTATGGGAGTTTTTGTTGGCTTGGATATTTCCCAGTTGTTATAGATTGATTGAAATATACTGTTCTATAATTAAATTAACATCACATGTATTAAGTATATTAAGGATGAAAATAAATTGATGATATAATAAATTATATTGTTCATGCAAAAGGTGCATTATGTTTTCCTCTCAAGCATGTTTATTTTTTATTTATCAAAATAAATTATAATAATATATTGTTTTGATATTAAAAGAGTAAAATCATCTAATATAGGGAATTTTTTCTATTCTTGGTGGAATCCTCAAGAGAAGCCTATACAAATGGTTGTAGTAATAAGGAAATAGAAATCCTTTTTTAAAATGATTCATTATTTTTCATTGTTATGTATATTTTTTTAGTATTTCTCATCTTTTATAATTTCTATTTTTTTTAATAAATATTATGAATTATATGTTCTAAATTTCATTTTATTTGATTAAATGACATGAATGCCAAAGAGGTAGTGTTATAATGTTCCATCAACCACACCGAAAGATGAAGATCCATTTATCTCCCTCCCAACAACATCTGAGACAAAATCTGTTTCCCCATGCACCATCTCTTATACCCTCCGTGAGCATCCCCTCAACAACTAAGTTGACACTATCCCATTCACGAGCATTAGTAGTGAGGGAGCATGGTGCCACTACTAGTTTTTCATGGTAATGTTGGAGAGTTATTGTTATATGTACAAGTTTTAATATGAATAAATTTATTCCACTCTTTATACTAACTGTTTGTTCATAAAATATGGAAACAATGAAAATATGGAGAAAAATAAGAAATTTTCAGATGTATGGAATTTGACTAGACCAAATATAGTTGTCATGTTTTATTTATATGGGGTCCCTACGGATGATGCTGAAGGAATACATGAGAGGACTCTTGGTCATCTGGCCGAGGAGCCAATTTCCCTTCTGATTATATATGATGATTGGAGGCTTATGCCTTCATCATTGAATAATGATGTTTTTTATTCAAAAATGAATATTAATTTTTAAACATTATGTCGTAGTTGAATGTCAGTAGGTTGTTAAATTCTAATATTTTCTAAATTAATGTCTTTATACATATATTTTTCTTTTTTACGGTTGTTGATGTTTGAGCATGAAAGTGGACATTAAGAAATCTGGGCATGAAATGAAAGGACATTAAATGGATATTATGGGGTGCAGTCAAAGATACTTTTTGTGTACCCAACAGATGTATGAAAAGTTATTTAATTGGGTACCTTAAGAGAAATGGCATGTTCTTATTGATAGAAATCATGATGATAATCACATGGTATTCAAATATATTTTATTATATGAGTTTCATTTTATATTTATACATGTATATTAAAAGGCTATGTCATCGCATACATTACTATTAAATTATATTTTATTTATTTCATGATATTCAATAGTATAATGCATCGATATAGGATAAGAAAATATTACCTCACACCATGGGGTCAAAGAGATTTTATAGAATTCAATTGAATCTAGTAATATTTTAATTAGTTTAAATATTTATAAGAAAATAATATCAATTTAATATATGAAATTGTTGATTTATTATTGTCTAATGTAGTAAAAAAGTTTAGGGAACCAAGAATACTGAACAGAATTGTGGTGGGATGTTCCTAAAAAAATATGATGGGAGTTTTTTTAATGAGCCTACAAAAGAAGTTGGGGGATGAATTCAATTTTCATTTTAATAACCTATTATCATTTGTCACTATGTTAAAATATATTGCCTCTAATATGACTGATATTTTATTTATTGGTAAAAACTAATGAACTATGGGATACCAATCCCATGCAGTCCTACTTAGTCTCCCAAGATGACCTAGTTGGTAATGTGATTTAGAAGGAGCATTTTGGTCGATTGTGCATGATGAGTTAGGGACCCTTTTCATTTATGGTCCTTAGCAGGACATTAGGGATTGAAGGTGAATCTACTCCTGGTTTTAGTCGAGCTGCTCAGAGAGATTATGTTCATATGAAAAAAAAACAATTTAGGAATAGGGGGCTCAGATATCTACTTTTTATAAAGAGTTGGTCAATTTATACCAGCCGACAACCAGCTCTATCCTTGGTGAAATGGCATTGAGGACAGGTAGTGAGCTAGTAAATAACAAAATTTCAAAATCATTTAGTTTGAAAACATAAATTGGTTTTATGATTAAATATAAAAATACCACATTATTTAATTTTCTATATAATTTTCATACATGTACCAGTGTTATGATGTAGAGATGGCGGTGGAGAGGGTGACAAGCATTGTTTATCATCAGACAATGATTAATAATATTGTTGATATGTTGAAAAAATATGCAAATTGAGGGTTTATTCTTATATAGTGTATAATGTATCATGTATAATGTATAATGTATCATATAACTTGTGTGGCATAGAGTAGTCACATAACATTTTCATGACCTAATATTTTCATGATTCCCCATGTTTGACAAAGGAATTGTAATTTGATATAGCTTGATGATTTAGTAAGGTAGTCAGTCTAGAATTGGCGAAGTATGACATTTGTGGAGTATGAAGTAATCAATGTTCCATATGGGATATGGAGATATTAAATTGTTTCATTTTATATATGTTTGGAATTGTATATTAGTATTTTGGACTGAATACTATGTTTTTTATTTGATTCATTTTATTCATATTGTACACACATGCCCCATAGAAATGTCATTCAAGAATGGGGCACACAAACGCTGGGTCAACTGTGGACCACATTCGAGTCATGGGAATGATTACTACTCACACAATATCCTTTGAGCTGTGTTCCCTAGATGGTAGGTGATCCTATTTTGTCCACACACCATCACTATATAAGAGAATAATACTTAGAGGATGATAGAGATCCCAATTGGGAGCTCCACCACTATGTTCTTAAGCACATTGAGTGAGCCTATATAAAATAGATATGATCATGTAATCATCCTATAATCCACTAGCATATAGATAAATCAAAAATAAATTTTAATTTTTTTTGGTCAATTATGAGTTATGGTACTCCCACTATCACGATTACCTTTTTATGCAAGACCTCAATGTCCTAATGGTGCTCCCAAAACTTTTAATATGTTACTGAGGATGATATTACCATGGTACTCAATATTTGGGAAATGATTGAACTGCAATTGACCAAGATCATACCATTCACACTATATTATCTGTTAAAATCTCTCATAAACCATCAACATGAACATGTCTCAACCCACCATGTGCCTGAAGTTGTTCCTCACAAACCACATACTACATTTAGAAATAACTCATATTGAACTCCTTTTGGTTGATTATTTTTTGAGGACACTCCAATTTAATAGTATGAATCTCTAAATCCATATTCTTACACCATTTATCCAAGGTACCCCTAAATCACTTTGAGCATGTTCACCAATACTTGTAACCAACTTCTGATAATGTCCCTTGATCTTATCAAATCTTACCCATTTATGTCACAATTCCAAAAACAAATTCTAGTTATTTCTTAATCCAACACACTTAGATAACCAAAACTTATCCCTAGCCTAATTCTTAGACTCGAGATTTCCCCATTTATGTATTTAAACTAGTACCAATCATTCATCGTGGAATACAATAGTGCCAAGTTCTAGTTATCATGAAACTCAAAAAATAAACCAACCATTCAAGGACAGGTCCAAAACTCACACTGGTGTTACCATCCAAAATTTGAAATTTCTAATCTATATCTTAAGGCTTTAAATAAATAAATCTTTTTGTAAACATCCAATGGATTCCTTCCATTCAAAAAAAGGCTTTGGTTTTAATTTATTTTCTTTGTTTAGAGATGCTCTCCCAATATACTTATGATGGTGTCAATATATTAAGAATGAATGCAACTAGAATAGGAGTACACCATGTTTCTAATCATTACCCATTCCAGGTCCACAAATAAAAACATCCTGAAATTTTGGAAAATTTACACTAATAGGCTTATTTTGATCTTCTGATACATGCTCCAACAAAACATTTTATAATTGTATTGAACTAACCATTGATGGCATGCCGCTGGATGATGTGTGACTAGGTCCAAAAATGGGTCAACTGCCTCAGCTCACCTTAAAACCCTTATTTTTATTCTATGGTATATCTTTAAATGGTTACACCTCCAAATTTTCACAACACATTTAACATGATGAATAGATTGAATGCTCAACTCACCATCAAAATTTTATCGTTGAAGCACCAAACACTCCACTCCTGGATTACTTTTTTAAGAGATTCTCAACTTAATAGATGTTGTTTTAATTAAGATATTGATGACACGACCTTAGATCCCAATGATACCATGTTATTTCATGCATGACCAAAAAAATCTAAAATGAATATCATCATCCATCAATGGTTGCGTAATTAACTGACAACCTTTCCATCATGTTACCCTGAATTCATAGACAAACTACTGACTGGTAAAACTCATGGACCGATTATTTATCTCAATTATTAATCTATCATCCTGAAAAAATTTAAAATAAAGCCTATGTTTTATAAGTCATTATCATGTTTGAGATATGAAATACTGAATATACCAACTCCTTGTCTTCAAGAAGTCATTCTGAAAATTTCCAAATGGTCCATTATAGTTGTGTCCTTCTACATGAAATGAAACAATTTCCATAATACTCATCATTCTCCCACCATTATGATTTTCATGGGAAACATTTTATTTTAATAAAAAACATTCCTTGGAACATGCTTCATCCACAATTGAATATGGTTCCAAAACCAGGATAACACGCTTATATGAATCATCACCCTAAATTGAAAAAACCTAAGCCTCTTACAAGTTTTATATTATATGTTTTATCATAGATTTATGTGTGATTCTCTTACAGAGTCATGTTTAAGAAAATCATATGTATCAAACATAATGTATTAAATAAAACAAATAAGTAGTGTTGTTGGACCAAATTGTTTTTACATTGTTATCTTAAGAACTGGGTTAAATCATTCTTATTATGATGGATTAGGGATACATCTTATAGTTTCGTGTTATGTAGTTTGAAGTCTTACAACTTAGATACTATTTCTATATATTTTAATGTCTAGGATTTATGTCTATGAAAAATTATTAAATATTTGAGATGTTATGGTTTAGATTACTATATTATATGTTCTTTGTACATTGTTTCTTTGTGAAACATTATTAAATTGTTTACTACTAAACTTTTTTTTATAGTTTAATATTTTTTATAAACATGATTTTTTCCTATGGTACATATACTTTGTTGGAAGAAGCTATAAATTTTTTTTACTTCAAAATAAATATTTAGTGGTGTTTTAAACCACGAATAACAAAATAGAATATATTTCGTAGGGGTTTAAAACGACGCAATAGTTTGATATTATCTTATTAGTGGCGGTTAAAACTATCATTAAAAATATGTGCATTAATTTATTTTGGATGTTATGGAAGTTTAGCGGAGTTCTTAATGTAGGAAAATGAGAAGAAATTTCTGGAATTTTAAACCGTAACTAAATATTCCATTATTTTCACATGAAACTGCCACTAAATCCACGAAAATAGTTAATAATTTGTTTTTACTATGACACTTCCAAAAAAATTCCAATAAATTAAACAAAATACCACATGTTAGATTATGAAACCCAGTGTAGAAATATATTTAAGAAACCATCATAGAATCATATAGAGTCAGTTTAAACTATGGCCATATTAACAAAACATCCACTATGATATTATTTTCTTATAGTGGATCCACTATAGAAGATGGGGAAACTAAATCTCTTACGAGGAAAGGATTGTGATTGGGTAAGGTGGTATGTCCTACCTTTTAGGTGTATTCCACATGATGTTCCATGATAATATATTGGAAATGATCCTTGAATTATAAAAAATGATGTCACATGTTTATGTGTTTGCCACAAATTTTATGTATTATTCCAATGATATTATGACATGGTTCGTGTTCTTTGTATTCTTGTGGTTCATGTATTATATAATGACAATATTGATACCATGATTCATGTTTTGGATCTTTTACATTCATGGTATGACCTTAAAATCTTAATATCATTTTCTTCTACCCTTTTGTTCATGTTATGATTACGTATTTCCTTTATTTATGCTTAATTAGAATTTGAGCTCACACCATTATTATGTTTCCATTCCTTGAGTTATGAAGAAACAATTTAAGTTGGAATATAAAAGGTGATGATATTTAAATGATATATTGATGATCTTTTACTAAACTAGAATAATGTGTCACATGTTTCCAAAGAGACTAAACAATTACAGGCCTTGAGCAATTACATTTGTACTGTGTTGAATATTTTTAAAAATTACAGTAATATCAATGTATGTTAAGTATAAATCCTTATAGATGGAATCAAAGGAACAATTTAGTAAATATTTGAAAACAAGTATGAGAAAAACAAAGTTATATCCCTAGAAATATTTCTGAGGATATTTCTAGGTACGTCTCTAAGGATAAATATATAATGAGTTAAAGCATTTGAAAATTTCCAAAAAAAATTTAAACTATAGAACAAGTAGTTTTTAAACAACAACTCCGTTTATTGATACAAAAAGGAATATGGGGTTCTGGAATAGATTTAAATCAGGGTAACAACCACGAGAACAATTTATTTAGCTAGACTTAATTGGGAACTACTGCAGTACAATGGGCCTTACAGCGCAACGGGTGGGACAATCTTGAGGGATATACTTTTGGAATTCAGAAAAAATTTATGAACCATAATAAATGATTTAATCATAATATTCCAATGAATAATCTTGTATAAACATACAGATTCATATATTAAATAAATATGTCTCATTATTTAAGAATAAAATAAATTTTTTTCACGATTATGTGGATTTCTTCTATGATAAGTCTTTCGCACAATATGCTTTATAGTTTTAATCAACAGTGGGTACTATAAGAAACTCTGTTAACAATAAATGATTCATATTTGGAATGTATGGTTATCATATAAATCTCTTTCCTTAGTGTAAATCTCATGAATATAATCAGGAAGGTCAATGATTATTAGTTATACTTCACTAGATAATGAGACTTCAAATGACATATGAATGGTATGTGATGTTATTTTGGTATTATTTACTTTAAACATAAAAACAATGAATGGATTGAGTTTGGGGAACATTAATACATGATTCATATTTTATATTTATGGAACAAGTAATTACTAAATAATATGATTATTTAGGAGTAATGGTTTAATAATAAAGATGGTTGATTGAAGTGTATATCTTTTATAAATCAATGATTATGTTACATGAATCAGGAAATATATAATATTTTTCAGTATAAGTTTTTCCGTCAAGAACTGAAAATGGTATTCTTAAAGATAATGAAGACATAGAAAAGTGATTTAACATAATGGTTATATTTTAAAATAAGGGAAGGTAGCCCTGAATGTCTTCAAAATGTTGAGACCATTGGGTTTATCTTGGATAAAGAGTTGATTGAAATGGATAAAGTATTTTGTATAATATTTATGACCTCCGAAAAAATAAAGTATTGGTTTGAAAAGGTGGTCTATGTTTTCATGGATGAATTTGAAAACATATTGGGTTTATAGATTATATCTATTATAATTTAGAATAAGGAAGAATACACGTTTTCAAAATTATGTTTGGTAATTAAGGTTATTACCATGTTTCAAGAGAATATATGTTCACATGTTTGTAACGTGACAACCTGGAGATACATTTTGATATATAGGGGATCAATGTTAATATGATTTTGTGACTTTAATTCTAATGCTTAATATTTTCATCCTTTATAAAGGTTATAAAGTTAAAAATTTATGGAATGTTTAGGTTAAACAGATGATGAAGCTTGTGAGACAAAAGTATTATCTCACCACATCAGGAATTACAAATATTGGATAATATTTTCTAAAAATTTTATATTTATGGTAGCTAAAGACTTATGGAATGACATACCAATCGACCTCATGATAAGTTATTACTTCAATAATGAAAAATTCACCATCATTTCTTAGAGTAAGAGATGAAGTAGAAATTGATCAAGGCACAAACAAAGGGTTATATTTTGAATATGAATATGAATATAATCATGTAATTATATTTATTTATGTTCATAGAGTTTAAATTAATTCTTGAACTTTAGGAAAAGGATATTAAAAAGGATTTATCCTAAAGCCTTCATTTTTGATGAACTGGTGGTCTTATAAACTACGATATATTTATGTTCATGAGTCTATTATCTTTCCATTGAAAATTCAATACTTTTTATCAATAATATTTATCAATCTATATAATTATTTAATCCTTTATTTCATATATAGTCTTCCCTTCCCACCTATGTTCCCCACTATGGGAACCCCTTTATGTAATACTTTGTTAACAATTATGTTTATAACTTTCACTTTTTAAAGGAAGTTTTAATACTAATTTTTACAATGTGGGTTTATATGAAAGGAACATTAAAATATCAAAATTTTAATAACCCAAATGAATTTTGAGGGAAAATTAATTTTACATGGGGTATGATGTAACACCTTTTTTATGAATTATTTTTATTTCGAATTAATTTTTGTTTTCATTTCATGAAAAACAAAATATATATTTTTTTATATGAAAGCAGTAGGTGTGTCTTGCGTTATATACAACACCATGTCATGCTTTCAGAACATGAAAAAATTATATTTCCTTGTGGAACACATAAAACTATGTTTTAATTATATTATACAAAATACCATGTCCCTTCGATAGCTTGTGTTACACACAATGTCGGGCTTTACTAGACTACAAGATACTACTAATATTGTTATTAAAATATTATTTATTCTACCACTAGGATGTTTTGATGGAAGTTAAAAATAATATTTACTAAATTCGGAATATAATATTTATACATGAATCCTTTGTTTATTAATTAGATTAATTGAATGTGTGAACTATTTTAAAATAAAGAAATTATTATTCATGGAGAAAGATTTTTCTATATAAAAACACAATTTTATCTCAAGAACATAAACAAATAACTATCAATTAATGTTTTCAATAGAATTTATATATTATATATTCAAAAAATATTTTCAATAATCATATAGTAGATTTAATAGGTATAACATATTATTAAATCAAATTTTATGAATAAAAAGTGTATTTGTCTAAAAGCCAATTTTTGGTATTTTAATGGAAATCCTTATTTAAATATTATTTTTGGCACGATAATATTTTTTATTTGAAAAAATGTACATTTTTTCTGAAATATGATCATAAATATTAGTTTACATTGAATTTTTGTTATTTGATGTTTAATATTTTTAATGAATAGTGAATAGTACTAAATTTTAATACAAAACATAATTTTTATCTAATTTAGTTATAACGTAAAATTTTAATTTTGATTTGTTTAATGTTCAGTTAGATAAATAATAGAATAATTCATCCAAATTAGGTCATTATAATTAATTTAAATTTGAAATTGGATATAAAAACTTACAGAACATTTGAATGTTTTTACATTGAAAACTCGTTGTGTTCTCCCATATACAAGATTAAATTTGAATTGATTACTGAACCTTATGTGATTGAAATTTATCAAAATGGATTAAATATTATGTATCAAAATAATGTATAATTTCAAATAAGTTAAAACTAATTATTTACAAAAGATATTAGTGAAATTAAAAAAAATTAATTACAATGATTACGAGGGAAATTAACTTAACAAAGGACTAAACCTTACACTTAAGCTCAAAAATGACATATAAACTTGTATAAAATAAATTTATGGATCTTATACATACCATATACTTCATTGAGATAATTTTTTTCATTATTAGATACACTGTTCATAGAAAAATGAGAGTGATATTCCATTTTCAAAATTTACATGAATGCCACTCCCCCCTCCACTATTTAAAAGAAGTCACCCCTTCGATTTATTCCACCTATAATTCCATTAAGCTTAAATAAATATTCCCAAATAATCTCCCAAATTACCTCCCCTCAACTTGGAAACCTAAAATTGGGAATAAATACCACCAATGGTGTCTTTTTGTATAATCTAATAGGAGTTACCCTAAAATGAGGTAACATTATTCAATGATCTCCTATTATTTCATTTACATCTCAACCCTTTAAATTTATTTTATATCAGTATTTTATAATAAAATGTATCATAAGTAAAATAATTTTGTTTTATTCTAAGGATCATACTTACACTTACACACACTTACATCTAATGGGTAACGAACCTACTGTTCTTATATATGGTGAACTAGTGCCTTAGGAAATGATGTTGTTCATTTTTTTCTTAACACCTCTCATGGTTCGAAATTATGATTGGAACTCTTTTTTTATATGATATATATGATATTTATTTTCCATTATTAATATGTAGTTATTATATAAAATATCCCTTCATGCTCTCTATTTTGTTTAAATATGATAACTTCATTTGTGGATGTGTGGACTACCGCCTCCTTAAAGTGTTGTGATTCCTTCACACTAGATATGGAATGAATTAAGGATTATTTTAGTGAAATTATATGATATATATGATACTATAATACAAATTTAATTATTATATTTATATATATACATATATTTAATTTACTTTCATTCTTTCAATATGACATTAAAATGGAAATAGTGATCATGCGTATATACAACCTACCATCTCCATGAACGGTGTATTCCATTTCAAATATAAAAAAATTTAGATTATAATAAATACATATATACTGAATATATATGAAATTTATATCATTATTTACATTCATAAAATATTTAAATCATGATCTATGTAACAGGATCAAGAATACCAAAACAATACTTATACGTAAATAAAACAAATTTTACATGAAAGATAATATTAACATTGACTTGTTAATAAATGGGTTATATAAATTCATAAAAATAATATATTATATTAGATATAATAATATTGTTCTATGTAACATTTATAATATTATTAAATATATTATTCAGGGTGTTTGAATAGGTACAATATAATTCAAGGCTTAAGGTAAGATAATTTCACCTTACTTTTTATTTCCATGAGATATATGAAATATTCACTATATTATTCATTTGTGTGGTTTATAGACTACCCATGGATTTATTATATGATTATTATACCTTAATAATTTTTATTTACATATCCATTTTATGATATTTCTTTCATGTGGTTTATGTTTAAAATGTTATTGAATCATTAAGTTAATTTTATCTCAAGTTGATTTCTTTGAGACACATGCCATGTTACGAACCTATATATTTCTATGAGGTGTATTTTCTAATTTTAAATGATATCTCATTTGTATTATTATTTTAATTATATTTTAATTATATTTTAATGTTATTTTTTCAATTTTATTATCATTTAGTGTTACTAAAGTGGTAATGATTTATTGCTATTATCTAATCATTTATCAAGATTGTAGAGACCCGTACTTGACGTACATGGAAATTACATTACTTTTGTAGAATACTTAATATATAAAAAACAAACACACAAGGACCTTAATAGTTTAGTGTCTTTGGAAACTCAGAAAAATAATCTTCTAATCATGGTGAACGATCTTTAACATCTCCTATAAATATCATCCCCTTTTGTTTTCATACCTAAAACCTTTATTTATATCTTGGGGAAAAGAAAACATAAAAAGGGTGAGATCAAATGCTCTGTAAGGGAAAACATAGAGAACATAAAACAATCCATAAAAATTTGAATGCAAAAACATTAACATAAAATCTAAACATCAAAATATTGCGCAAAGACATAAATCATGGAAGTACGTAAGGCATATATCATAAAAGATCATCAATCGTGATAAAATAGCATATGAATAAAACATGTAACTATGTATAACCATAAAGAACATGATATTATTTCCATAGTAGCCAAGTCATTGCTGCCAAGACCATCTTAGTGGACAAATTCCCTTTATGAATCGAGTTCACTACACATTCCAGTCATGTATCACTGAACAGGACTAACATAGAGTTCCAACCAAGTCTATCTCATGAGATATAAATCTTTACCCAATGCATTGGAGGGAGATATAGGTCCCACCCATATCATAATGAAATCATTCTTACTTTTGAAACAAAATAAACATAAATCATTCATCATAACCCAAAGAATAAAATGGGTTTCATAAAAATCATCCCATCATAACATAATCCATATAAAACAAATGGATATCATTTCATCATAAGAGAAGTGAAACCATATAAATCCTAGATACATTATACTTGAAACATACACATATGAAATAATGTCATCTTAGATGGAAAATGGTTTTGATAAAACAATTGAAATAAATTCTTGAGGAAAATATCATTTCTTATTCAAACTCATTTTCTTTTCACAAAATGCCATGAAATTTTAAAAGAAAAGGATTTTGTTGAAAATAGTCATGAAATCTTGTAGAGTAAGAATCCTGAAAATAAGTTGGTATGAAACCATAAAAATCAGTTCATACCATAT
Organism: Viscum album; assembly: GCA_963277665.1. Classification (NCBI taxonomy): domain Eukaryota; kingdom Viridiplantae; phylum Streptophyta; class Magnoliopsida; order Santalales; family Viscaceae; genus Viscum; species Viscum album. The sequence continues at coordinate 1,539,948,822 of OY728153.1, read as the reverse complement.
AAGATAAAAAAACATTATCCTCGTACCTTTTTCATAAAATTCAAAAAGTTCCTCGCATGGTAAACAAAAGAAAGATTCCGTCCATACCATGTGGTAAAATTCATCAAAGGGTAAAAATGACACTAAACATACATGTAAGAATAGTAAACATTTTATGGAAACATTTTTAGAAAACGTGGAAATGGATGATAACTATAACCCCAGAAAATACTTATAAATAAGAAATCCTAGATAAGAACAAGATTGGAATAATTATCCCCTTCCTTAGATCCGATATGCTTCGTACGTATCTGAACCTCCTCTTCATTGACGCACCTCTTTTAATCTTCCTATTAATGCACTAGAGTTTGTCTTTTGAGGATACCAATACCTCTATAATGTTTCTAGGTAAGTTAAGAAGGGAAATGGACAGGGGTTGGCAGAGCTTGAAGGCTCAAAATTGTGTATAGAGAAGAAAGAGGATGTGCCCTTTTATAAGGGAGGAGAGGGTCACTTTAGGAAAAAACATAGAATATTATTTTATAATAAAGTAATATTCGGTTAGTAATGCCTCCAAAGTGACTTATTTCGAAGATAAAGTGGGTATTGGTCAAAATCCCCTCAACCAATAGGTTTTAGACAAGTTTAGGATACTATTTTAACCTTATCATTTAGATTTAACTCTAAGTTAAATAATTTTACTTTTACAATGTCTTCTTGTTTTCTTACACTATATGGTTAATAAACATAATATAACAAGCCAAACGAACCCCAAGTTGTTAATTATTCATATATATAACCTTATCTATGTCATTTGGATGAACCTTGTATTTTTAGGAATAGAATAACAATTAATAATATAATATTTGTTTTAAAAACTATTTTATGTCAATTTTTGACACTATTTAGTAATTGATTTTTTTTGAAAATAATTACAGCATGATTAGTTCAAAAAAGGTTAATTGAATCAATTATAACATGTCATATTAACCAAAAAAATTAGTGTAATTTATAATAAGTCCCAAATTACATTTATTTGAGTATTTATAACATCAATTATGATAATATTTCATTAATAAGGTAATTAATGAATCATCATTGTGTCATAAATAAGTTAAATTATTTAATGTATGAAAATTATAAATAAAATTTCATTATGTATGAAATCTTATTATCTTTCTAATTTATATTTATGGTCGAATTTATCTTATGTATAACCCTATATTAAAAATGTTTTAGTTATTAAACTATGATTTTAATTATTTAAACTCTTCTTTAAATAAAATAATAATAAATTTCCTAATATAATCCAATTAAACCTAAAGGGTAATATTTTATTCCTATGGTAGTTTTTGGTCGAATTGCGCTTATCCAATAGAATTAGGACATGTGTTAGGGTAATAATAATATCATTTTTACCCTTAATTACCCTATTTACTTTTAACTGTGGTAAATAAAAGTAAAATGTTATTATTCACCAAAATTATTTTTATCTTATTGAACCAAATTTTACCTCTTGATATTAACCGTTTATCTTAGAGTTTTGAAATTCCCTTCACAGAAGTGGTAAAATTATGTTTTATGTAAATTTTCAAATTCTCCTAGGAGGTGGGTAAAAGAGCATGAAAAGTTCAATAAAATTTTTATATATCTAAAATTATTATAAAATGACTCCAATGAATTACCTTGAAATTATATAGGTATTATGTATCAATTTTTACCTAATATAAATTCAAATTAAATAAATAATTATTTAAATAAAAATTCGTTTTTTAAATAGTAACCCAATGTTTTCACTGACATGAATATTATTTTTTATTAAGAAAAACACTTTTGCGGGAAAAGTGAGAAACCATAATGTTCAACAGAACACTAAACAACCCCAAGCAGAAAAATAGAGTTTGCCTCTTCCAGGCATAAGCACCAACCACCATCTCCAATGCAAGACTACTCAGCGATCCCATGCAAGCATGGTCCCTCCCGATGGCACGTCCATCCCTCTCACTCAACCAAATCCCAAATGTCCTGTAGAGGTAATCGCAGCGTACTCAAGACCATCTGAGCCGATCCTATGAAAATGATAGGTTAACGACAACCAAAATGCACACCGATACCACAACCGGGTCCTAAAACCTTGGCTAGAATCTCCCAAACTCAGGGAAAAATAGACAATTAACTGGAAACATTAAAGGATAATTTAATCTTACCAGACTGTGTTTCCATGAATAATTTCCAAGATAAGGAGGAAACCTGAATGTTTGGAGACTCCAACCACATCTTTTCCAGCTCTGAAGCCATCTGATCCAAAGTTTGAATATACTCCTCGATGCTAATCTTCCCTTTGTTAAATCCCCCAACAAGGATAAGGCCCTACTTGTACACTCAAGCATATTTCTCCTCAGTAAGTGTTGTTCATAAAGTCCTTCCCATCAATATAGATTCCTCCTCTTCTAAAGAATTTAGCCACAACACTTTCTCACTCACTTACTCATTATTTCTGAGTAAAGGTTCCAAGAATTGCTCAGCCTGAATACTTGTTGGCTGCAAGACCACCTCTTCTAGGGAGTCTATATTGTCACTTTCTTTCCTAGAAGATCGAGTTTCCATAGGGGGTGGTAGGCTAGAATAGTCCTTCTTTCCCTTATTTCTCAAACCACTCGTATCCCTAATAGGACTCAACTTTTCAATTGTTGGATAAATGGGTCCAGACCCCATGCCACTTCATTCGCCCCTCCCCTCCCCATCTGAATCATCTGGAAAATTTTGGACAACACCTAGATCAACCTCAGCCAATCCTTCGAATCAGTTTTTCAGAGGAATTGAGGAAAGAATATTGCCATCCTGAAAATCTTGTAAAAAATCCAAATCATGCAACTTCCCTTTCACACCACTACCCTGACCAACAACCTCAAGTAGTGGATTCTCCTTACTTTTCACTAGAGTTATTGTAATTGGATGACTCCCAGCCCTTGGGTTACTCACAGTATTACCATCACAATGTTCCAAACCTTCATCCTTCATAATCCTCAAGAGGCAGGTGGACAACCACTGGCCCATCAGTAGTTCCATCTTTTCCAGGCCCTGCACAAGAATATCAGGCATTCCCTCAGCCGCTTCACAACACCCTACCACCATACTTCCCATAGGAGACACCTCCTGCTGTAGCCGAATTTCCTTCCCCCCAATAATCTCCCTATATGGTAAAGCCTCTTCCCCTATAATATCAACCATTTTAGGAGGCCTCTGACCCGCACTTTCCAGCTCGTCCAGCCCCTCCTCCTTCCTGTCGGACCCAACAACCCCTCCCAAGACTCCATCCTTCCCTATGTTACTAAAATCATAAGGCCAATTCTCCACTACCTCTGGAGCCTTTTCCCTATTCATCTTATGACAACAATCCATAGAATGCCCCATCAGCTTGAATCCAGGACAAAAGTCAGTCAATGATTCATACACCACATACTGTTTACATCTGTATTCATCACCCACTGTAATACAAATATACTCAAAAGGATCCCTCGATATATCCATTTAAACACAAATACGCGGGTTAATGAAATGTAATAATGCCTTTGTGCGACTGTCTGAGCATAGATACTAGCCAATTAGGTTCCCTAACATATACAAAATAGCGGTATTTTGAAAAGGAAAAGGAAAATTGGGAAGGATTACCCAAATTGCCATCGTCGGGGGGTCCCTCTTCATGTGTAAATCAACGGACCACCGGAGGAGAAAAAATTTGAAATCGCAAAAGGAACGAGGTGAACTTGAGTAGGCCTTAATGAGATCGAATTCCGATGAAAAATGAACCACAATTTTCCGCTTGTCAAGAAGCCCCACTGTCTCCCGATATTGAACACCCCAAGCTCCAAAAATGTGCATGTCGAACCAATCAACTGAAGGATGATGCCCATTGAACCTCACAACCAAGGTGTGCTTCAACAAAGTCCGATGATGCTAAAAACTCTTTAAGTGAAATCAGCTAGTTAGGGACGCCATAAAAGAGATCTAAAACCTTTGGGTCCAGAGAAATATGGGGGAATAGTGGCAACACATCAGGGTTTGAGAAGGAAACAATGGTCGAAGGAACACCCCAAGAGTGCGGCGAAGGTCCCTCCCCCAACGGTGGGGTAGGGACCACTGCAAAGGTCATCGCCACCACGAGAAGATACTGTTCTCTCAAAGAGAACCCCCGATAGAGCCACCGAAAACCCACACAGTGTTTTCACTATTCATCTAAAATTGAATGTTTTCAGAAAAATACCAAAATTTCACCCAAGGCTACTTTTTATATTCCGAATTCAATAATGAATTCCATTTTGAAAGATAAAATTTATCAAATTTAAAAAAGTGGGTATTACTATTAATAAAGGATAGTTTCTAATAATATTGTAATAATATCTCATTTTGTGAAACTCGGTATTGCGTACAACACATGCTATAGAGGAAGGCTGCTCTGGCGTGCAACACAATCCTAGAATAGTGCTTTCATATACTGTAAGCTAATACGGTGTTGCGTATAGTGCAAGATAATCTTGTTGTAACATATAACAAAAGACATCAAAGTAATTAAAAAAATATTTCTTATAAAATCTCGGGGTGTTACATTCAACCCCCCTTAAAATGAATTTAGCCCTCGAAATTCGTCGGTGTTATAAATGGTTTACTACATGAAAGTTTCTTTCATAGAAACGCACATCGTAAAAATGAATACTAAAACTTCATTTTAAAGAGGAATGTTAGAATCATAACGGTCACCCAAAGTAACTCAGTACTAGGTTTCCACATAAGACAACATAGGTGAAAATATGAATATGGAATAGAAATCTCACCATCATGTTTAGATGAAGAGTGGTAGAGAACATGGCTATGAAAAATCCAAAAATCATAAAGCCATAAATTTTTGATGATCTAAGGTACCATCTGATTCATTAGATATGACGGCAATAGGATAACACTTTGGTTTTTCAAGATCATTTCCATAATGTTGAATAATTTTTGAATTAAAATAAACAATTACTTGATTTTAATACAATCTTACTGTTTTTTGTTCCTTGACCAATTTACATTTCATCTCTTAAATAAATGAAGTTTTATTTGTCTTCTGTGAAGTATTAGTAGATCAATTTATAGAATGATAGTTCATTCCATCTATCTCAAACATAATGTTTTCAAACATTATAAGTCCATATTATGGAGAGATTAATCATATATGGTGCCAAAAATGGACTTATAATTCATTTATCATAGGTATTAATAAAATAAAACCAATTTCTACTAACCAGGGTCTTCCAGTAGGCCAGTGTTATGCGATAAAGTCTTGTTACACTTCAGTTGTGGGTTCTATTCCCACAGCCTTGTCTGACACGACGGGTTGTCACCCGTCTTACAGGTTTTCTCTTTTTATAAAACTATATTATTATAAAATTCCTGCAATAATATCGAAAAAATTTCTAGCCTTAAAAAATACAATATTATTTCTAACTTAATCCATTCCAATATTTAGGCTTATCCAAAATACTTATTTCCATGGTCATAGTATAAAGAAAACAATTACTAGAAATTTCATCTACCGAGCATTTGAATACCATCATTTAACCCCCATATATCATACGATATATCTTGTTGGTCACATTCCAAACATGTGAATACCTTAATCATGTATTCTCTTGAAAAATGACTACCCATTGAACCTTACTAAACACATGAATGCTGTCAAAAGTTAACTCCTTCCACATACCAAAATCCAAAATTTTCTATATACTCAAACCATGATATCACTTTGTCCTTATATCAGTCATGAGCTCATGAATTCTATCAAAAATTTCATTTTATCCTTATCCCTTAATTATGTGCATATCATCTAATTTACAAAAATATTTCAATCACTTTTAATGGTTACCTATACCCTATAATTATTGAAAACTAATACATATATATTCCAAAATTCCACGATACCATAAATGAGATTCCAGGATACTATTTTGAAATCTCATTACATAAACACTAAATCATTCCACAACGTCATTGTCATACTCAACATCACAAATAGTGATCACATGTGACTTCCCTTTTTCCATTACCTTAAGAGGTTGCTCATGTCGATCATCATTAAAACTTGGATTAGGGCATTGATTTGCATAATGCCCCATTTCCTTGAACATGAAGCATTGATGTGTTGGTAGAGCATTCTCTATAGTCTTTTCTTTATTCACATCATTAGTAACCCTTTTTTCCATTACTTCAACACTCAGATGCTTGATGACCTCCTTTTCCACACTTAAAACATTTTCTAGTCCCTTTAGACAATCTCCACTATGCTTCTTTCCACACTTTGAGCATAAAGAAACATTCATCTTTCTTTCAACATTATTATGAGATTTCTCCTTGAACTCCGTCTTTCAATTCTTGTCAAAAATATGATATAGATATGTAAAACCAACTTCCATTTATACCTTGATAGCACAACGAACAATTTATTTATAGATACTGAAGTCTATTATAGATAATTCCCTTCGAAGACTTGGTTTTAATCTACTGAAGAATTGATCAGCTTTACATTCAAGTTGGATGATAAAGCCAGATGCATACCTTTCATGCCTTGTAAAATTCGCATCATATATACCAACAGATTCATCATCCTTTTTCTTAAGCTCAAGGAACTACTTTTGCATCTTTGTTCGAAGAATACGAGGGAAGTACTTATTGAAAAACAAGTTCTTGAACTTGTCCCATTCCATTGATTTAATTTAATCTTGGGGCCTTGTATTATTAATTAAATTCCACTACTGGTCTACATCACCTTCTAAACAGAAAAAAACCAAAATGAATTTTTCATATTCTGAACCGTGAAGTATGGAAAATATCTTTTCAATGGTACTGATCCATTATTCTGCAACAAGTTGATTAGAAGACCCACTGAAACAAGGTGGATGTTGCCTCATAATAGACTCAATAGAATATTGTTCCTTTCTCTGCTCATTTGGAAGTCCAATATGATTTATAGCTTGGGTAAGTATAGAAATAAGATTTTTCACTCCGTCTCCCATAACATTGATTTGTTCAGAAGGACAATCATTGCATTGTCCATTACATTGATCAATACGGTTCCTTCGGGTTCCATCCAACGTCTAAAACCCAAAAATAATAGTGTGAGAGGAAAAAATCATGCTAGGTAAAAAACATAATAAAGGGGGAGTACCTTCAATATATAACATCTTAGGATTAATTCTAATATCATTACCATAATTCTAAGACTATAACCTATACTTATACTTAACCGTAGGAAAATTCCTAGACATACCGTAAAAATATCTATAGGAATTTCACTATAGTTTTCACATCCTAGTTTTCAAAGGTTAACTAAACCTTCCTTTTGATACCAACTATAGAGACCCATACTTGACGTACATGGAAATTACATTACTTTTGAAGAATACTTAATACATAACAAAAACAAACACACAAGGACTGTAATAGTTTAGTGTCTTTGAAAACTTGGAAAAATAATCTTTTAATCATGGTGAAAGATCTTCAACATCTACCATAAATATCTTACCCTTTTCTTTTTTACCTAAAACCTTATTTATATCCTGGGGAAAAGAAAACATAAAAAGGGTGAGCTCAAATGCTCAGTAAGGGAAAACATAGAGAACATAAAACAATCCGTAAATATTTGAATGCCAAAACTTGAACATAAAATCTAAACATCAAAATCTTGAGGAAGACATGAATATTGGAAGTACGTAAGGCATATATCATAACATAACATCCATCACGATAAAATAGCATGTGAATAAAACATGTAATTGTGGAAAAACATTAAGCACATGATGTGATTTCCATAGTTTCCAAGGCATTGCTTCCAATACCATCTTAGTGGACAAAGTCCCTTTCTAAATCGAGTTCACTCCTCGTTCAAGTCTTATATCACCGAACCGAATTAACTTATTATTCCATCCATGTCTATCTCATGAGATATAAATCTTTACCCAAGGCATTTGAGGGAGATATAGGTCCCACCCATATCATAATGAAACCATTCTTACTTGTGCCACAAAATAAACATAAATCATTCATAATAACCCAAAGAATAAAATGAGATTCATAAACATCATCCAATCCTAACATAATCCATATAAAACAAATGGATATCATTTCATCATAAGAGAAGTGAAACCATATAAATCATAGAGACATTATTCTTGAAAAATACACATATGAAATAATGTCATCTTAGATAGAAAATGGTTTTGATAAAATAATTGAAATAAATTCTTGAGGAAAATATCCTTTCATATTCAAAATCATTTTCTTTTCACAAAATGCCATGAAATTTTAAAAGAAAAGGATGTTGTTGAAAATAGTCAAGAAATCTTGTAGAGTAAGCTTAAAAAAAATAAGGTTTTATGAAACTGTAACAATCCATTCATGCAGTATAAGTTAAAATAAACATTCTCCTTGTACTTTTGTTGGAAACGTCAAAAAATTACTCATATGGTAAACAAAAGAAAGATTCCTTCCATACCATGTGGTAAAAGTCGATAAAGGGTAAAAATGACTTTGAACATACATGTAAGAATAGTAAACATTTTATGGAAACATTTTTAGAAAACATGGTCATGGATGATAACTATAACCCCCTGAAAATACTTATAAATAAGCAATCTTGGATAAGAACAAGATTGGAATAATTATCCCTTACCTTATGTTAGATATGCTTCGTATGTATCCGAACCTCCTCTTCGTTGACGCACCTCTTTATGCTTCCTCTTAAGGAAGTAGAGTTGGTCTTTTGAGTAGACAATAACATCTATTATGTTTCTAGGGAAGTTTAGAATGGAAACGGCAGGGGTTGGCTGAGCATAAAGGCTCAAAATTGTGTAAGGAGAAGAGGGAGGAGGTACCCTTTTATAAGGGAGGAGAGGTGCACTTTAGTAAAAAACATAAAATATTATTTTATTATAAAGTCATATTTGGTTAGTAATGGATCCGAAGTGGCTTATTTTGAAAATAAAGTGTGGATTGGTCAAAATCCTCTCAACCAATAGGTTTTAGACAAGTTTAGGTTACTATTTTAACCTTATCATTAAGATTTAACTCTAAGTTAAAAAATTTAACTTTTACCATGTCTTCTTGTTTTCTTACACAATATAGTTAATAAAATTACTATAAAAAGCCAAACTAACTCCAAGTGGTTAACTATTAATATATATAACCTTATCTAAGTCATTTGGCTGAACCTTAGATTTTTATAAATAGAATAAAAATTAATAATATAATATTTAAAAAAAAACAATTTTATGGAAATTTTGACACTATTTGGTAATTGATTTTTTTGAAAATCATAAAAGAGAGATTAGTGAAATAAAAGTTAATTGAATCAATTATAACATGTCATATTAACCTAAAAAATTACTGGAATTTATGAAAAGTCTCAAATTATATTTATTTGGGTATTTATAACATCAATTAAGTTTATATTTAATTAACAAGGTAATTACTACATCATCATTGTGTCACAAATAAATTAAATTATTTAATGTATAAAAATTATAAATAAAATACAGTTATTTATTAAATATTTTTAGTTTTATAATTAATATTTATAGTCGAATTTATCTTATGTATAACCTTATATTAAAAATGTTTTAGTTACTAAACTTCGATTTTAACTATTTTAACTCTTCTTTAAATAAAATAATAATTAATGTCCAAATATAATAAAAGTGGACCTAAAGGGTAATATATTATTCCTATGGTTGTTTTTGGTCGAATTACACTTATCCAATAGAATTAGGACATGTTTTAGGGTTATAATAATATCATTTTTACCATTAATTACCCTATTTACATTTAACCGTGGTAAAAAAAGTAAAACGTTACTATTCAGAAAATTATTTTTATCTTATTGAACCACATATTACATCTTGATATTAACCGTGTCTCTAGAATTTTCGAAATTCCACTCACATAAGTGGTAATATTATGTTTTATGTATATTTTCAAATTCTCCTAGGAGGTGGGTAAAAGACGGTGAAAAGTTCAATAAAATTTTTATATATCTTAAATTAGTATAAAATGACTCCAATGAATTACATTGAACTTATATAGGTATTATTTTTAATTTTTTACCTAAAATAAATTTAAGTAAAATAAATAATTATTTAAATAAAAAGTTTGTTTTCAAATAGTAACCCACTATTTTCACTATTCATAAAAAATGGAATGTTTTAAGAAAAATACCAAAATTTCACCCTAAGATAATTTCGATATTAGTAATTCAAAAATGAATTCCATTTTCAAAGATAAAATGTATAAAATTTAAAAAATTGGGTATTACTATTAATAATGGCTAGTTCAAAATAATATTATAATAATATCTCATTTAGCGAAACTCAGTATTGCGTACAACCCACGCTATCGAGGAAGATTACTTTGGCATGCAACACAAGCCTAGAATAGTGCTGCCATATACTGTAAGCAAATACAATATTGCATATATCACAAGGTAATCTTAGTGTAGCGTACAAAAAAAGGCATCAAAGTAATTAAAAATAATATTTTTCATAAAATCTCGGGGTGTTACAAAGACTGTCTATGATCATGCTTCCACTGATGAATTATTATGATCCATATCTCAAAAACTATCATAAAATTTATTACCCTATTTTTATTCATATTACATGAAAGTAATGGAAACATTTTTACACTTTTTGATTACTTGATATAATTAAGGAAAAAAATTATGAATATTCAAGATTATTTTTATTTTTGGCCAGGAGTCTTTGTTCTATAAAAGTTATGCTTTTTAAATATGTTTCACAAATATTTTACAATTAAACTATAATGTTATAGGCAATTTTTTCCCGTGTTCTAACTTTTTAAAAACTAGTTTTAAAAAATAATCTTCTTGTCATTTTCCGACTGAGGAACTTTGGTAAAGTTTTATGGTGAAAAAAGGAATGTTCATTATGAAAAAAATTATTTGCAGTCATGACCATGAATACTTTGAAGCTCAATTTGAATGCTTAAAAGATTTAGTTTTATAGAAACTAATATTCCAAATATTCTAGACACTCAATTTTTTATTTTTTTAATGAAAATGGATTTCAAAACGTTTTTATTATTCAAAAAGTGTTTAAATTATTTTCAATGTTTTATTTAAATGGTTTCAATGATATTATCAAAGAAAAAAGGTTTTCCTATATTTTTAACTTTTAATTTTTTTTAAAATTTTTATAGATTCCTTGATAATGAAGATTGTTTTAAAAAGGTTTCATGGTTTAATAATAGTTTTTAAAAGATGGAAGGATATTTTCGTCAAGGAATTTTTTAAAAGAAACAGTAATGAATTATTTATAGGAAAATTATTTTTGAAATGGTTTTATGAATAAGATTTTTATATACAAGATATTTAACTTATGAAATGTTCCATTCCATATTTTAAAATCATTTTCCATCTAATATGACATTTTAATAATTTATGCTTCACTATGGAATTTATCCAATAATACTACTCATAATCCATCTTCAATGGTTTATGTTTTGATGGAATGGTATTTACAACACCCATTTCTCTTCCACAGATTATATGATTTTTTAAACTACTTCATTTCAGGGGTTTTGCATTGATTTAATAATTTTTATACATAAATACATTCCATAGGTAATGACCTGATGAAATATTTTTTTTATACCCATTTTATTTCATGGGTTATGATGTGATGTTTACGAAACCTGTCTCTTTTTATAGAATATGAAATGATGGAAGTATGATTATTTTATGGAACATGTATTTATGATGTTTTATGTGACAGGTGGGACCAATTTCTCCCTCAATTTCATTAGGTAAATATTTCTATAACATGATATAATGATGAGAATCAAGATAATGTGATTAGTCTACTATAAAATATGGGGAATCCTGATCCACTATGGGAAGATAGTGAAACATGATCCACTATGGGAACATATAGAGACCCATAACACTATGGGATGATGTGGAAACACTATCCCCTATGTGATGATGGTGAAACCCAATACTCTATAGAAAGATGGGGAAACCTGATCCCTTAACTAGAATGGACTACATTTGGGGATGGTGGTGTGTCCCCCACATGGTTATTATTCTTGATTATCTTATGATTCATGTATTATATTATAACAATTATTATGACTTATATCATGTTTCTAATCTTTGACAGTAAGGGTATGATTTTCAACTGTTATGCTCATGTTGTTGCACCCTTATTTTCCTGATATGCTTAAATATTTTATTATTTACCCTTATTGGGCTTTCAATATAACCCCTTTATAATTTTTTATTTCCCCATGTTATGAAAAAAGTTTTTCTATAGAAGTAATAATGGTGGAGATTCTTTAAGTTAGGCTTTGAATATCTTTCACCAAACTAGATGAATGTGTTCCATGTTTCTAAATACATAAAACTATTACGGTCCTTATACATTTACTTTTTTATGTGATGTATACAATACTAAATTGATTTTATATCAATATATGTTAAGCCTAGGTAACTATAGGGATTAAAAAATTGGTCCTTGGAAATGAGCTTAGGTATATATCATTGAACATTATGGAGTTTTTTGGTCTTGTAGTAGTAGATAGATTAGGTTGTGATTACTTCTCAAACAAGGAAGTGTTATGAGTCTCTTTTTATTTTGATTTATCTATGGTAGTTTAGTCTTATCCCTCATTGTAGGTTGGATGTGGAGATCAACGAAGGTGCATAACAACTCTATTCCTCATGGGTGAGGGAGGAAGTTGGTGGTTCAGAAGTTTCAGCTGGTTAAAGTGGATGTAGGAATATGGAATAGAAAGTGGAAAGACATAGAAGGGTGGAGGTGTCCATGTGGGTGCAGTCCATGGTATGTGGAAGTTGGTAATGTTTATGGAAAGCATATCCACCATGAAGATCACATTGAGTGTGCTGATAATGTGATGGTGGCTAAAAAAGAAATCTTATTGTAGGTATGCCTCTCATGAGAGCTGTGGCGTGGTCAATAAAATTTCTTCATGTGATCATCTGTTTTTTCATTATAAATTATCTAAACACACTATTAGATAATGGAACTCATGATAGGTAGAATAACAATTATAATGATGTCTAGTAATGTTGGAAGGTGACCGTGAGTAGTTCTTCTGGACTGGTTAAGGCATTATCACTATTCATTCCATGTGATAGTAGGTTCATGAAGGGGTAGCACACAGTAAATACCCAAGGAAAGAATAATGACCATGGATTCCATGGCGACTTCTAGGCTTTGTAATTTTATATCATGCATGAGTACACATTTTTTATTAGTTAATCATTAAACCAAACTATAACAATTCAAAATTTAAAATTTTCTTTTAAATCATGGATCCAAAATTTATATCAAAATATGAATACATCAACAAACATCATATTTGAATCCATTTCTTTTTATGTTCCATTTTAGAAAGAAAAAAATACTATTAACCTACTTATTAAACTACAGTATGGAGTATTATCAATGAATAAGTTATATTAAATGTTTAAAATTTTAGATCACATCACCCCCACATATTAAAACTATTGCACGCATATGAAATTTTTTAGTGGATTTGAAATTGGTAAAAAATAAGGTCATCATGTTTAAGTATACTTCTACTATCTTGAGAAGAAATAAACTATGACTCATCCGCTGTGAAAATTAAAAATGTCTCATATGGGAATCAAATAACTACCCCACATTAATTAAATCAAAGTATTTGTTCATGGGTGGGTAAAATAATATGTAAGTGGAATACATTTTTTTAACTAAAAGTACCTTCATTAATCCATCTCTATTAAGTTTACTAATTCAAAAGTTCAATTTTAAGCATTCTGGATATATCATAAATGAATGTGTTATAAGTCAATTGAAACTCTTTCTATGGGTTAAAAATTCCCATAACCTAAATGGATTCATTTTTGACAGGGGACTTTTTTTATTTTTTCTAGCAAGAAGATTGAACAATTCACTATGCATAACACTTATTTTAATGGATTTATTTTGTTATAAAAACACCCACGGCCATTGTCTAAGAGATCCATTATGGGTTACCAATTTCTTATTTTTTCAGTTCAAAGGACCTATATCAGTTTTATTTTGGTTGGATCCCTAATGGGTATTATCTCATGAAGGTTGGGTTACCTCATACTAAGTTCAAAATTCTAGTGACCTAAACATATAACATTGATTCTCAAAAAAATATTTTCATTCATAGTACCTATTCTAATTCAAAGAAAAAAATTAATTAAATAATATTACTATTTTATAAAAAATATATGTTACGAAATATTTTTTTAGAACCTATAAATTATAAAAAAACTAGAAGAGAACTTTCATACTAGGCATGAGAGCATTTGAGTTTATCAAAAGGGTGAAAAATCAAAATAGAAAAATGAAAAAATAGGATGCATTTACAATATTTTTTTTAAAATATAGAAATACTTGAAACTACAGAATAAATGTAAATATTATTATTTTTTGGATTTTATATTTTATTCTTTTTTTCTAATTAAATAAACATTAAAATGATATTTGAAATATTTATAAACAAAAAAATTATTTTACAATTTAACTATGGCATTTTTTTTATATTTTATAGATACATTATAAAATTGTAAACAGATTGTAGGTAAGTATTCTTGGATAGTTCTAAAAAGCTGTTAAAATCAAAAAAGGTTTAGCTCCCTCCACCATACTTTTTTAGAAAACCTATATAAGTTCTACTGGAATTCATAATAAATATAGTGAATTAATAATGAAAAATTATTGTCAAAACATTGTTTTTTTATCTATTATGTTTGACTTGAGCTCTTCCCTGTGTGTTAGCTATAGAAAATGGAACTATCCTCTTGTGTTCTGTCTAATAATGTAAAACTCTATAAAAATAGATAATAAGTTATAAATATTTTATTAAAAATTAAAGTATAAAAAATAGAAAAGAAATAGGAAAAAGAGAGTCTTGTATTGTCCCTCCCAAAAGGTGCTATAGTTAGACTACCACAATGGGGCAGTCTAGTTACAATCCTTATTCTATAGGAGGACAAGGTTTGTGTGATGAAAAAGCACAAAATTTAGTTACTTACTATGGTAGACATCATTCCTTCTTGGATACCCCATTGGACATAGTACCACATGTACATCCCATGGGTATTGTCGTGTGTCTCATAAAGAGGGGGTGGCACAATAGGTTATTGGGTGTCCTAATGTTGTCCCACATTATTCATGGATTACTCATTATCTAGTGGAAACTACCATAATTATTCGTGGGTAGATTCATATAAAGGGTAGTCATTGAGTACTTTTAATTGAAAAAAATCACGAGAATGTGATTTTGTATTAGAATAGTTGTCTTTATATTCAGATTACTACAATCATATTTCGTTTTGAGAATCAGTCTCTATGAATAATTAATTTACAATTGTTTCTCCCTTTAGTTGATGTTGATATTAAGGGTTAGGGAGAAACATCTAAACCATAGGTCTCAGATCATATTCATCTTGATTAACCACTTCATGTGAAGGTTGTGTACTTTCATTCTCAATAAGATAAATTATCCAAGTAGTTATATGATTTCCATCTACTAGGGGTTCTTATTATAGAGTATATTTGAGTATATTATCAAACTTTTACTCATTTATCCCTTCATGGGGTTTTTAATCCATCCAATAACTATAGTTTCTCTTATACAATTTATATATCTAAATTTTCTTTAAAGGGAGTTGTGTTAGGTTATTCATCATCTTCATCTAGGAAAGGAAACAATTGGGTTGATTTTGAGAAATTAAAATTCAAAATATCAGAAGGTAATTAATAATATAAAAAAATATATAAATAAGTTTAATTTCTTGGTAACTCCCTCATCGGTTTTAGTACCTATATCATTTCATGGTAAACCACCTCTTTAAAGATTTCTTTTGATGATTATGGTAATATGGGGCCTTCCAACTTCTCGTCCAATGTGATGTTATCCACCTATTCTTTTTCAGCATCTTTCATGGCATAAAAAAGTATCATGATTCAATAATTTCATTAACATCATGATGGATATTAGAATAAAATTGGGTTTTAACAAAATCAGAGAATGTAAAGTTGGAATTAAATTCTCCCTCAGGTTTTCATTATTTTTTTTCTTTGCACAGTTCCCCAACTCTGGGAGTATGCTTTCATAGTTGAATATGGGAACATCCTCTAATTGAAAAACATTTCCCTTCCCCTATGGAATATCAAAAATGGAAAACACTAAGGGTTCAAATTATTCAAACTCTTGTTGCTTCCCTTCCTCGATGAGTTCCGGAAGGGCGATGGATATTGCATCTTATATGCATTTTAATTATTTAATCATTTCTCTATATTCCTCTAGTTGGTGGTTTACTTAAAAATACTTCTTCATTTATGAGTAGTTTCCATTTATGTTTGTAGGGATCATTTATTTAGTAGTTTCTATCCTCCCAACCATTGGTGTATAATGAAGGTTATTGTTGGCACAACAATGGAATGTTCCAATCCTGGGCTTACGATGGGAATGTGTACTTGGAATAAGTGTGAGAATCCATTAAATAAATTTTTTACTATAATTCTTATATCATATTGATGAAAATATAGTGTGGATAACAAAAATACTGAAATATATCAAAAATGAGAAAAATGCAATTTACAGTTTTGATAATTATAGTGGGAACTCCGCCTTTCTCCAAAAAATGGAACTAATTTAATCATGAAAATTTCATGGTCCATAGACAAGAAAACAATTTTACCCCTAATGCAGCCTGTTGGATTACCAGAGTCATCTCTTAAGGAGAAAGGGTTGAGAGTCTCATTATTTTTGTAGTTATGTATCTTTATTTTATTTTCTAAAAATTTAAATAATCTCAAATTATTTTTTCAGATATTTTTGGTTTTCTATTAAATAGAATTAACAAAAAATAAATATAATTTTACACCATAATGGTTGAAAGGATTTGGATCCATAACTAGACAAAAATATTCTTCTTTATTCTTTTGTTATCATCTAAAAATGGATTCAATATCATTCCTATATTTATATCTTCCATCTAAATTTTGATTTTGAACATTATAACGAGAAATATAACATGATACATCCAATTTTACATCCTTTATAGTGAAGAGGCAGTGAACACACTTGATCAAGGAATTCACTCTCTCAACATCCAGCTCAATCATATGTTGTTCATCTATCAATGAACAATGATCCACTTGTATAGGCTATTAAATGAGATGGGGAGGTGATTTGATTAATTTAAGGATAAAATATCTCATTTTAAAGAAAATATGTATACCATTTATCTTCTTCTCTTCATTTTATACTGTGTCAATAATGGAATTCAAATTAATATACGAAACATGGTTCCCCTGTGGTCACCCCCGAAGTCCTAGAACTTTGCTTAGTTATCCACTATTTGGAGTTTATGTTATCACATTATAGCACGTATAATGGGGAATAACATGACACAAAATAGTGAAGAACAATACAACATAATTTGAACAAAAAAATAGTGAAAATAGAATTTACTAATTAAATTACAAAAAAAATTATACTTAATGACAATACTGGTTAGAAATGGAAAAAACAATCTACTATGATAGAGAGAAAGGTATTCATAGATAGAAGGTGAGGAAATAAATTCTTAATCATTATATATAGTGTCAAGGTTATCATTTTCATCAGTTATATATATTACATGATACAATCTATGATGGTCGGGATCATGTTTTTACTATGCTTTTCAACCTACCCAAATTTTTATTAGAGTAGAATTGATATGTTGTTTCATGGTGAGGTGTAAAATATTATGGTTCCTAGTGTGTTAGAAATTAGTATTGATATAGCGGACTAGTTAGTGGGATTATGCTAGGTTTAACACAATTCACTGAGGTATTCTGTCCTGTGGTAGTGGATGGATCAGGTGACGACACCATCTCTAGTCGGCGGTGTGAGGATTTAGTGGTTAAACGTCATCTGTGATAGCATACTCTTATCCTTTTGCAGTGATCAGTGGAAAATACTGAAGGTAGTGTGAGACTCATCTAGTCATCATGAGAGATGGACATTCTGGGAGGTTTGGTAGTCTTTTCTAGGAAATTTGGATAGGACAATAAGACAGGTGAAGTGGAATGGTACAAAAGGGTGGAGGTGGTTGTATGGGTGCAACACATAATAGGCTGATGTGGGAAATGATTATGGATAGCATTCCCACCATGAAGGTCGTGTTCAGTGTGATGATTGAGATATAGTGGTTGAAAGGTAAGAGATTTTAATATATATCCCAATAATGATAGTTGTGGGCTAATAAATAAAATTTTTCATGAGAGCATCTATTTATTCATTTTGAGATTTTTTGAACCCACATCCACATGATGGATCTTGTGGTAGGTACAATAATAGTTAGAACGCGGTGTGGTACGTTTGGAAGTTGACTCTGAGAAGTAATCATAGTAGGTTGAAAAGACGGTCATCATACCTACCATGTGGTAGAAGGTTCATGATGGGGTAACATAATGTCAGTACCCCTTGTATGTATATTGACTATGGATGTCATTATCATTTCTACACTTTTTAATTTTACATGCTATAATAGTTCACATTTTTTATTTTTGAATCATCATATTCCACCCAAATAATTCAAAACAAAGAAATATTCTTCAAGCAATTAGTGTAAAAACTATTTCAAAATATTTATGCATCAATAAACATCATATTTTATGAAAATTACTAATCATGTTACAATTAATAAAAGTTAAAAAAATTACTATTCACCGCATAATTGAAATAAAATTTGGGTTATTTTACCTAAATAAATGATAATAAATGTTGAAAATTATATCACACATCACTAGCCTCTGAATGAAAATATTTGGATAAAAATGTATCCTCAAGGGGAATTATTTCGTCAAGTATCTCTATATATACACTCTAGATATTTTTATTTTCTCAATGTAACTGGTAATTTTTTTTCAATGGGGTTTATCAAATAACATTAAGAGGATGATATTTTGAAGACATGACAACATACTTTCCATTACCAATGGAATGATGTGTGTCATAAGGTGTATGCTTAAGGGGGACCCTTATGATTGGATCTGTGTTTGAGATTGGGCTCATGCACTATCAAATTTTTTTGAAGGTGCCAATATGGATGAAGATGCCTTCAATAGAGGAATTTTTTGTATCAAAAATACCTCCATAAAAAATACTATGAGTCAAGGATGGGAAAACCTATTATTACATAAATGTATATATTCATATGTGATCATATCTGTCAAGAGTGGACTAATCAGGTCAAAATAAAAATTAGTCTGAACTAGTTGATGCCATGTTTTTATAAATAGACAGTATGATTTTTTAGAAAATATTTTTAGTATGAATTTTCATCATGGTAATATCATTGAATATGGTAAATAAGAGAACCTCACCATAAGATTATCATGTTTTGTAGGATGGTTCATCTTCATGTTTCTCCAAAGAAAAAGATCTTATTTAATAGGATGACTCACATGGTCTAATTTTATGGGATGGTTCCCACTATGATAATTATGTGGGTATGATTCTCGCATGATTAATGACTGATTTTTTAATCCTTATGAGATTCTATGTCAGTTAGTTTTTTATATACTATTTTCCTCAAATATTGGAAATATGGGAAGTGTAAGATACTGAAATATTGGTTGAATTGGGAATTTAGGATAGGACTAGTTGACTCAATCATGATTAGATGATTTCATTTACATAATTAACTAATTTATAGATCATTCATTAATATAAATTTTACATCTTACCCTGTAGGGATTTTTTCACTTCTTTTACATATTTAGAGAGAATGGACGACAAATTTATTACATGCACCATAGTATTGTATAATGTTTCCTAGGTTTCACTAACCATATTTTGTTGAAAATAATTGAATATAATGAAATCCTGGATTATGTTTCCAAACATATGATTGTTAGGGTAGTAATTTGGGTGATCATTCAGCTATTATAATTTGGATTCTTTTTTTCTATAAATATGATCATGTTACTCTTTAATAATGTGATAAAGTACACTACGACCTACTCATTATATGTGGAATAAACTTGATTCTTGATATTTTCAATGTCATTTCATCATAGTTCTGATGTCACCATCTTGATAGTTATAGATATTATTTAATATTTTTAGATTTCTGTTAAAATTATCTGCATAATTTATGATATATATCCTTGGTTTTATACATTTAATCTACCAAATGATTTGTTATAGTTATAAAATTTGATAGAAAACAAGGTTATTTTAGGGGGATGAGTAGGGTTCAAAACACATCTTGTACATTAACATCACTGTTCTCCTGTTATTATTTTTGGGAAATATGTATTTCTAAGGAGTATGTTAGAGCCTTCATTCGTGTAATAAAATCCTTGAATATCTTATTTTCTCAATGTTTACAATTAGTACGGTCAAAGCTTGTTGGTGTTTAGTGTAGAATAAAATTATAAGAGTAATTGAGGATGGATATCTTCCCATGTTGTAATTAACATAGTCTCAATGATATTTTTTCGGAAAAATATTGAACTTTATAAGGAATACATGAAACATATGAATTTGAATACATTTTTATGGGGTTTTATATATTTATCAGAATTGGGTAGATAATTGGGTGAGATTCTATTCTATATATCTCATTTCATTTAATGTTGATATGTTCAGATTAAAAGTTATTAGTGGAGTATGATTCAAATCCCTCATCATAGGGTATGACTTTTTCTCTAATTGTATCAGTATGTTTTGTAAATCCATAGCTTCAATCTGATAAATAAGAGGATTCAATAATTCATTGTATATCACTGTCTGAGATTAAACCCAAAATTGAATATTTTCTTAATCTTGGTATTTAAATCACATTTAATACAAATATCAGAGAATTTAATTATTACTCCCCATATGAATTTCCTAGACTTGAAATTGATATTATTTCAATTGTTTAGAATCTTAATAATCAATCAATTCGGTAATAAAATGGAATTATTGACATGATATTATGTTGAAAATGTGAGTCAATTTTAGCTTTATGTATTGGGAAATCATTTTCATTTTATGAATTTCATCCATATTAGGTAGTCATTGACATGAAAATCAAACTCAGTTTGTTTAATTCCTTTGAAAAATTTAGTATTTATCTTCACAATATACTATATTCTAACCTTGAACCGAGAAATATGATAGTCTTCTAAGATGTTATCACCATATTATTGTGGTGTGTGGGTTGTGAATTTGGGAATAACTTTTCATTTTTAATTTTCACTAACTCACTATGTGGTTATCAGTTTTATATAAGAGGGGGATCACAAATATTAGGTTTTTATTTGATTCTGGGTAAGTACTCAATCCGTTTGTATCTCTAGGTGAGTGGAATTATCCATATATACTTCCTATATGTATTATTTTTCACTAGTATCGTGTTTAAAAAAACGTTGAGTCAATATTGATGAAATTTACTAATTTGAAACCTATGTTAGGAATTATAAATTTTAATGGTGGTCATGTATCCATAATTTTGGTGTTTTTGAGTTCGATGGATGATATTAGAAATTTATATGGGGGGGGGAAGATTATCCCAAGCCTATTGGAAGAGGTTTCCTATGGGATATTATCAACTTAGTATTTTTGTTTCTCTTCATTCATCCTTGGACCTTATTATACTAAGTGTTAGATGTAATGAGACTCTATATTAAGGGATCATATAGAGGTTAACACTCTCCCACATTGGATATGATTCTATTAAAGTATTAACAAACTCCATATTTAATGAATTCAAAGGATTCCAGATGATTAAGTTATGAATTTGTATTTGGTCCACTGTTAGGATTTGCTAATGGACCTCATGTATACTAGAATCCACAAGAGAATGAACCAAGTTTTGTTCTACAATGGTTAGCTATCACATATGGGCTCCCCATCTATGTTATATAGTCTAATAGCCTACACCACAATCATATTTTTCTATAGATTATTATAATATTTGTGTCATGTGATTTTGATGATGTCCAAGGTGAAAATGATCAACTTTTGGAATCTACTATGTGGTTTCTTGTATATGGTGGACTTACTCTTCCACCTTGTTAATATAAGGAATGTGAGTGTTTGATTTTTGTAGGGATATACTCACATTTAGGTTTTATGTTGATATTATGACCACCTTCCCCATTTTTTTCCTATCTTCATGTAAATATATTCCATGGATACAACCCCTATAAACTAGTATGAGATATGTACAATGTTAGAAGTGTCCCTTCACAAACATAGTTATTCAATATTTTATTCACCATTTATAAATTTAATATAGAAACATATCCTGGTGCCACATATATTGTAACACCCCAAGATTCCATAGTACACTTCTCTTTGAATAATACAGTAGCGTGTGTTGTACGAAACTTCGAGATTCTAACACGCCGCGACCAATCAAAGTAGCTGTTATGAATAGTAATACCCACTTTTGAAAGTTTTATACAATTTATCTATCAAAATGGACTTCATTTTTGTATTCATAATATCAAAATTATCCTAGGATGAAATTTTGGTATGTTTATGATAACTTTTATATTTTGATGAATAGTGAAAAGTACTAAATTTTTATTAAAAAGAACTTTTTTAATAGAAATAATTAATAGTGATGAATCATGAATTTGAGTGGTTTTAAAGTATATTTATAATATATTTTTACCATTTAATACAATTATGGTTATTGGACATAGTTTCACATTTAAACCGGACATAAACAAATGTTAATCTTTTGATAGTTATTATCTCTTAAAAACACGCTTTTTTTTACAGTGGGAATTAATTTTAAATTAATTTCTGCGACTTCTGTGTTTTTAATTTGAAAAAATGGACATAATATTTAGAATTAGGATGAAAAAATTATATAAATAGGTAACTTTTATTTTTAAAAATTTTGAATAATTACTTCGGTAAATATTTTATTTATCATGGTTAAAAGGTAAATCTGGTAAATAAGGGTAAACAAATAATATTATAATAATAATAAATTACCTAAAAACATTTCCAATCCTTATTGGTTGATAAATTTCCTACCATGGGTATCTTTGGGTCGATTTTAGGACCCCATGGATCCACTTTTAAGTGATAATGACACTTTATTTTAATTAAGTTAAAGTAAATACAAAAATGACATAAGCATATATCTTTCAGAAAAACAATTTGCACATAGGGTTATATATGTTATAGTTTCGATTATAAATATTCATTAGAAATATAAAAATATTTCCTACTTAATTATATTTTATTTTTAATTTTTAGACATTAAACAATTTAATTTTTTTATGACACAATGTTGATGCAGTAATTAACTTATTAGTGAAATATTAAAATAATTGATATTATAAATACCCAAATAAATATTATTTAAGTCTTTTAATGAATTCCAAGAATTTTATATGTTAATATTACATGGTAGTATTGATTTAGTTAACTGTTTTAGAAGTAATCATGCTAGTATGATTTTCATAAAAATCAAATACCAAATAGTGTCAAAACTGACATAAAAGAATTTTTTAAAAATATATTACATTATTAATTGATATTAAATTCCTAAAAATCTATGGTTTGACAAAAGGACTTGTATAATGATATTAGTATCATTAATGGACCACTCGGGGGTCTCTTGGATGTATATAGTAGGTTTAATAACTATATAATATAAAAATACAAAGTGAGATGGTAAGTGTCAAACTAAGTAACTAAGAGTTAAAACTATATGTTAAGGTTAATATAATGACACAAACCTGTTTAAATCTATTGTATTAAAGGATTTAGGCCCATACCCACCTTATACTTTTAATAATAAACTTTGGAGCCATTAGAAACAAAATATGAATTTATTATAAAATAATACTTTATGATTTTCCTAAAGAGACCATCCTCCCCCTTATAAAAGGGGACCACTTTTAACCAAATATTCACACCATGAAAGCATTTTGGATCAGCCACCCTCTGCCCAAATATCATCTAAACTTCCCTCACTTAAACCTAGTGGCTTTAGTTTGATCATAAAGCCATCCTAAATATCCCTTTTTATCAAATCAAAAGGAAGAACTCGAAGAAGAGGTAACGTCTTCACCACCCTCTTTTAAGTTCCTTTATTCTTAAACTTCTTCTTCCCTTGTTATTTCCATTATAAAATAATAAATCCATTTTCTTATATATACTGTGATGTTATTATAAATATGGAACAAAAAATTCATTATTCTATCCATTCCTTGAATGACATGTCACCATACGTGCGTATGTACGGCCTACCGTATCCACGTTGTGGTGAAATTGTTATTCAATATATTATTATTTAGATGGGTATAATAATTATGTATAATTCAAGTAAATAATAAATAGAAATGATAATTATTCTATCTATATGATATAACATCCAATTATATACTATTTTAATATCAAAAGAATGATATTGTCACTCGTGCGTGCGTACGGACTACCGTCTCCACGAACGCGATGAGATTAATTACCCATCATATCCATTTGAGTCTAATTCTCATTTAATGATAAAAAATAATGTTTAAGGACGAGATATAATTCTGTATATGAATAAGATACAACCTATCCATAACAAACACGGCTTACATAACAAGGAATATAATGGAAAACGAGTAAGTTAACACCCGAAATGACGATAATACTAAAATATTATTAACAAAGCAATGTTAAAAGATCATATATGATAAAATATTAATGTATATGATTCTTGAATAATTTAATAACAATTATTTTACCATTATACAGGATGTTAACCAACCCTCAACCAAGGAAAAGTACAATGTAAAAGGTTTTCATCTCACTCATTATTCCCGTGAGATTCATGCCATATTGCCACTATTACCTTTTGTGTTGTGTATGTACTGCCCATAATTGTATTCTTTGTTTAATACACTTTAATTTATGGGTATTTACATATTCATTATGTGATTCCTCTTTTATGGGGTGTATGTTTCATAAGTTACCAAATTGGTAAGGGTTTATTTCACAATCTCTTTATTATCCATGGTTGTTTATACGTAATTATCTACTGGGACCTCTTTATCATCCACATCCATGTTTCTTAAAAATGTATTTCAAAAAATTATTACTAATTTACAGAATATGGGTTAAAGTCATTTATACCTGTGTTTGACTTTTTATAAGATGTTTATAAAATAATCTTTCCATCTTTTTCCAAACATGGTTCTTTTTAACCTTTTCAACAAAATTAAGGAAAGAATGTCTTTTTAACTTATACGGTGGGTGCGGCTATTTTCCACCATTATAAAATTGTTGAAGCTTCCCTTAAAATATTATAATAATGTTTTCAAAATAATTTTTTTCTCTATAATTATGTGACTTTTAAATGATTCAAAAATAGATATATCTCTCAAATAGTTTTGATTTCATCTATGTCAACATCCTTTGATAAATTTTTCACTTTTGTGAAGTTGATTTATTATGATAAAAAGCATCCATATTGTATTAAATGTTTTGTGATATGTTTGACTATGGATGAGTTATTATTATGTCATTAATGGTTTATGATTAATTTTTTGGCATTTCGTATGCTAGTTATAATATGAATTTTTAGGTTATATTTCATCCTCTTATTAAGATGAATGTGTTGGACTAGTATGTTCCGGGTTGGGGATCGGTAAAAGTAAGCCCTCCGGGTTGGGGTCTGGTTACAGCAGACCCTCCGGGTTGGTGTCCTGTTATTAGAGGAACTCCGGGATGGAGTCCGGTTACAGAGGCTCTCCGAGATGGAGTCCGGTTACAAAGGATCTCTGGGATGGAGTCCGGTTACAGAGGATCTCTGGGTTGGGTTTTGGTTACAGTTTTTCCTTAGGTCTTGGCACGAGGCCTTGACATAGAAATTAATGTTCGACATTATGCAATATATCATTATAAAATTGGTTAGTGATGTTTCACGTGATTATTCGACTAGTAGAATATCCATGTGAACAAGTAAATGGAATTATTTCATTTTACTTTTTCCATATTATGTTGAAGTTCAAGTTTAACAGGCTTTTGTTTTAGTTATACATTTCCTTAAATGTTTGTGCTTATTTATGAAAGTTTCCACTGTATTAATTACCCTTACTGAGTGTTTTATCTCAACCCTTTCTATGTTTTATTTTTCCCAGGATTCCAATAAGTAATTTATTAATGACTTGTAGGGATAGTATGAGGGGATGTGATGAAAAGATGTTGTTGTTGTTTTTATTTTATGACGAATTTTAAGACTTAGGAATATATCTAGTGTTTCCAAGACTACTAAACAAATCGGCCTTTCAAGACTTGATCTGTTGTGATAATTCCAATGTTATGTAATAGTGAACCGACTCTGGGTAATTGGGGTCGGGGCGTTACAGTTGGTATCATAGGAAGTTTAGTACAAACCTTGGAAGCTAGATTTAGAAAAATTGTGATTAGAGCACATAGAACTAAGATGAACATTGAGGATTAGTGTAGAAGAACTTCCTCTAATTTTGATTTTGTGAGTTTTACGAGCAATACAACCCTATCTGGATACGAGCAGGAAGAGGCGGCTCTGGAACAGATGTGCCTAAGGGTAAACCCCGAAAACACCACTTTGAGCTAGACTCGAACGGGAACTGGTGCACGACAACGGGCCTTACTGCAATCTTGGTTACGACACTCCTGGGGGATATTCTTAGGATAATTATCATTTTCTTTAGAACCCATTATAAAGGGTTTATGAGTATATATACTTCCTAAAAGAAAACATTTTTATGATTATGGATTATATCCATAAACTGTTCAATTTATGCTAAGTGTTTTATATGTTTGGAATTTTGTATTTTGATTCATAAACTGATGTAGTTTATGCCATTGTTTAGAAATGGAACCTAGTAGAAAGAATGGAAACTGTATCAATGGACACACTCCATGTAGGGATTTCCCTCCTACTCAAGATAATTATAGTAGAGCTGGTGATGCAACTGGGGCCGATTAGCTAATCAACATACTGGGAAAACTCACTCGGGTTATGAATAATAACCTTACCCGTATGGAGAACCCTAATCCGCAGCGTGAGGGATCAATGATAGATCGCTTCATTAGGAAGAAACCACCAACATTCAATGGGAGTAAAAATCCATTAGTAGATGACCAATTGATAAGTTCCCTAGAGAAAATATTTCATGCCTTGGGGAGTAGCGAAAGGGAAAAAGTTATCATGGGAGTTTACCGCCTCACTGGAGATGCTGATCAATGGTGGTAATTGATTCAAAACACGAAGGAAGATGATGAAGTATCAAGTATGGAATGCAGGGATTTTAAAGAAATTTTCTTAGAAAAATAATTTCCTTATGCCCATCAAGCGGATATGGAAAGACAATATCGGAGTCTGAGGCCAAAGGAGGACGAGAATGTCGGAAATTATGAGGCTAACATTATGAGGTTAGAAAGGAATGGTGCAGATTATATACATAACCCAAGAAGTAAGATCGATCATTTATTTGATGGGTTAAAACCATTTCTTTGTCGAGCATTAGTCTCACAATCCTTCTCTTCATGCGAAGATATTGTCTCCTGTGCTATCAAGACATAAAAGCAATTCTCTATGTTGTATGAAAACAATGTAAAGAAAGAGAAGAATAGAATGGTGGAGCAAGAGACAGATAAAATGTGGAGAAAAAGTTCACTGGGCTCGTGATTTCACGGGAAAGAAAGAGTTTGTCAATGTTGAATGCTACAATTATAGGGAAATGGGGCATTATGCAATGCCATAAGCATCAAGGGAAATTACCTCAGAAAAGGCCGAGGGATCAAGGCCAGGCTTACACTGTTACTACAGTTGAAGAGGAATAATTAATGTAT
Organism: Viscum album; assembly: GCA_963277665.1. Taxonomy (NCBI): domain Eukaryota; kingdom Viridiplantae; phylum Streptophyta; class Magnoliopsida; order Santalales; family Viscaceae; genus Viscum; species Viscum album. The sequence goes on along the minus strand of OY728153.1, from coordinate 1,539,920,919 downwards.
TTGTGTTTTTGGACTCAAGGATTATATTCTGGTTATGGGAATAATGTGATATATAAAAGAATGGTATTGTATTACTTGTTGTTTTCATTAAGGTTTTAATATGACTAAGGTAATCATATTTTCAGTATGTGACAGTAAGAGAATCTTTACTTTGGGGGAATCTGATGTTACAATTAATTTTGGAATTTAGATTCCTTTTACAGAGAGTCTGGATAGAGGTATATTGGATAACTATAATGTTTGGAATGGATTAAGTTGAACATTGGATAGCATTGTTTAAGGTTAAAACATTTCTTATTATTATTTTTCGAATATAATGATACTATAGTTTTAGGAAAAGAACAACCTGTAGGTCGGGTGATAACCCGTCGCGTCGGACAAAGCTACAGAAATCAAACCCACAACCATATTGCGACATGCCTTTATTACCTACCACTAGCCTACACAAAGTCCCTGGTTATTAAAAAATATTTTTCATCATTATAATGGTATGTGTTAACATATGGAACCTTATATTATTAGGATAAATATAATATTTTTGAGTTATGTTATCTTTTTGAGTGAAAGATGAGTTTCTAGTAGAAATTAGTTGAAAGATGAAACTCTACTTTTCAGGTATATGTATATATATATTTCACTTATTCTATGAAGAAATTAATTCTTAAACATTAGGGTTGGTATATTAAAACAAAAAATGTGTTATCCTAATAAATTATGTTTTGTTGAACTGATGATATTTTTAATCATCATAGATTGATGGCTATGAGGCCCTCAATTTTACACTTGTTTGTGATTGATGACCTAAATCACTCCCTATTAATATTTACATTTTTCCAATAATTAGGTGTCTCTAATTTCCACCAATGTTCTCCTAATTGAGATCATAATTTTCTAATAACCCTTTCATTTCTATTTTCCTCTTATTAAGACTAAATTTTATTAACCAAATTTCCCATGTGGGTTTCCCACAAAGATATTTTCTATTTTCATCCTTTTATTTTGTCATTTCATATGCGAGTTTTAATACGAATGTTTATGTTATATTCCATCCTCTTCTTAAGATTAATGTGTTGGACTAGTATGTTCTGGGTTGGGGACCAGTAAAAGTAAGCCCTCTGGGTTGGGGTCCAATTACAGAAGACCCTTCGGGTTGGTGTCCGGTTATTAGAGGCACTCCGGGATGGAGTCCGGTTATAGAAGATCTCTGGGATGAAGTCTAGTTATCGAGGCTCTCCGGGATGGATTCCGGTTATAGAGGATCTCTGGGTTGGGTTTTGGTTATAGTTAGCCCTTAGGTCTTGGCACGAGGCCTTGGCACATAAATTAATGTTCGTCATTATGCATTCCATCATTATGAAAGTGGTTAGTGATGTTACATGTGATTGTTCGACTAGTAGAATATCCCTGTGAATAATTAAATGGCATTATTTCATTTTCTTTTTTCCATGTTATGCTGAAGATAAAGTTTAAAATTCTTTTTTTAGTTATACATTTCCTTAAATATTTATTCTTATTTATGAAATTTTCCATTGTATTTCTTACCCTTACTGAGCATTTGAGCTCAACCCTTTCTATGTTTTATTTTTCCCAACATTCCAAGAATTAATTTATGAATGACCTATAGGGATATTATGAGGGGATGTGATGACAAGATGTTGTTGTAGTTTTTATTTTGTGATGTAATTGTAAGACTTATGAATATATCTAGTGTTTTCAAGACTACTAAACTAATGGTTCATTCGAGACTTGATCTGTTGTGATCATTCCAATGTTATGTAATAATGCACCGACTCTGTGTAACTGGGGTCAGGGCGTTTCATATATTAAATAGTTTTATTAACAACAAAAATATAGTATTTACATTTCATTGGGTGGTGGTTCAAGGAAACCCACATTTTTTATGGATTCCACAATTTTTTTTGGATATCCTAATATCATTGGTTATTGATCACATGTTTCTTTTTTATTGTGACGGAGAAATATATAAATGTATTAGTTTAGTATCTCAAATGAAAATTCATGTTCAAACAAATTCCTTTTTATGTTAAAAATTCAATGATGGGTTTTCAATTTTTTGAATCCTCCTTTCAAATGTGTCTATTTTGGTTATTTTAAGTCTCATGTGATTTTTCTTCATTCAAAAGACAAATGGGTTATGGATTACCAAGTGTTATAATAATAAAACCTTTAATCAGACTATTAAATTGGAGGGTATCAAATCCCACATAAGGTATAAATATTTAGTCAAGGACACTCTTTTAGTCTAAAACCATGATCAAGTAATATATCCCAGTAACAATACTAGTTACTCTTTAATGAAATTTATTGACTGAGGACCGAAAAAAATTGTGCATGTAAGAATTGAACATTATCTCATTTGACCTATGTATTTGGTTACACTGTATTTTGGATCCATGTAGAAATGAAATATAGATTTTATTTAGACAAGGGGAGGTATTAGAGCCCTATGAAAGGAATCATGAGGTGTTGTAGAGTTTGGATAAGGCACATGAAAGGTTATTTGTAAATATATGTGAAAAAGGGATTATAATCCACATAGTTTATTTCTATTAAATAGGACACATTATAACTTTTATGGTCATCTTTTTTGGAATATTGGGGTTCTTTTTAATGTCATCAATTTTTAATCGCTTCAAAGAAATTTGAATTCACAAGTAGTGGATTAGAATATGAAATGTACCTAGATATGGGATAGTGTGTGAGTTACAAATTAATAGTATTTTCTAGTTTAACAGATCATATGATCTAGATGAATAATTTTAGGAAGTAAGAGGAGTATCATGACTCAAGGAATATGAGGAAATTTAGATTAGTATCTTGACTCCAGGAATATTTGGAAATTCATATGAGATATTGAATAAATTATTATAAGGAAACAAAGAGGAGAATATTGACTCAAGGAATATAAGGATACTACAAAAGAAATATTAAATCAATAAATTTATTTAAATTTTGTGGATAATCTTTAATCAATGAATTTTAGGAAACCAAGTGAAGTATATAAAATAAAGACATTTGGGGAATGTATAAGTGGAATATTGAATTAAGAAATATGAGTATACTGGTGGAGTATATCAAATCTAGGTGGCATTTGGGATAAAGGCCTGAGACTATAGCTCATTTTTTATCTTAGAGAATGGTTTATGTGAGGAACCCCATGACATGAACTAAAATGAGTATACAATGTGTGAGCTAAGAGAACTAAAAATATTGGCACCCATATAGGTGACCTAGTCAGGTAGAATACTAGTTGGTGAGCTAAGAGAATAATAGCCTTGGTAGAAGGATTGAATGAATGGGTGTCCAATTCAGAGTCTAATGTGATTGGATACCATGATATGAGGAATTTGGGGATTGGGGTTGAGATAGGTTATTATGGTGATTTGGAACCCAAGATGGGGACCTAGGAAATGGGGTTCTAGAGATGTGACTGGGATGAATAGGATCATAGGTATGATGTTATATGATAGTTGTGGTCCAAATTGAATAAAAATATGTGCCATGATTAATTAACAAGTTGAGTCCTTGTGAGATAAGTGTGGTTCCATTTTAAAAGATACTTGGAGCCATAGAATTTCTCCCTTATATTTCATAAAATTCATATAGTTTTTAATACAAAAATCACACAATGTAACTTCCAAAGATATAATTTTTTATTATTCTTATGTAATTAATATATTAAGTTTCATTTGTTACACAGAATATCTTAATGAAATGATAAATCATGATATATTTTGAATATTAAATATTATTGTTAAATTATATTGTTAAAATTGAGGTAACCATATCGACAAATCAATTAAGAAAGTTAGAAGAAATAACATTTAGAAGTGGTGGTCTTACTTAGGAATCCAATCTCTCAAAAAGTGGATGGGTGGTTTCTTTGATAAGGTTCTCATTGACTATGACCACGATGAACTTGAGCAATTACAGTTTGAGAAAAACCATATACGGGAGAAGTTCAAGTTTGTGAATGTTTCCACAATATCAATAGTAGTTGAACCACCAACCGAAACAATCACCACAAATTATATAATTCTTAGGTATATTAGGAGATTATAATTGTTTAGGTAAGTATAAATTAATACAATTTCAATATTTAATTATATTTTTATATGAAAAGATTTATTATAATTATTTTATACTTTTTGAAAAACCATTTTTAATAAAGAAACATTATACTTAAAAAAAATATTTCTATGAAATTGGAAATAAATTTCAAAAAATTAAGATAAATTTGATTGAATAATAACAATAAATATTAATTTTATATTATTACACATTGACATGAGAAAATAAATAGTTAATATATGGACAATAATTTTTCTATAAAACATATTTTTTTCATAAATTTTGGGATTTAAAATTAAAATAATATATATATTTTTTGGATGATAATTAAAAATAATAATTTTTTTATTTATCAAGGAAGTATTATATTAAGAATATTTTTTATGTTTTTCAGAAATATTTAATTATATTAAATATTATAAGAAACTAATTTTACAAATAAAATGACTTTAATAACATTTTAAGTATAAAATTATGAATTATAAATTTATAATACCTTTTTAAGGGAAAATAAGTTTTTTATAAGTGAATTTATAATTTTAAATTTAAAAACATCATAAATATATATTTGGCAATTTAGTACAATGTTTATATTAAAAAAATTAATTTCATATAATAAAATATACATTGTGAATTTTGAAATTAATTTTTTAATACATATAAAAATTTATTCATAATAAATTTATTTCAAATTTTAAGTCATTACGTTCAAATTATATAATTAAAATTTTATTTTTATGTATTCCAGATAGATTACCTAGGTAAAAACTAATTACTATTGTGAAAACCTAAATGTTAAAAATGAGTAACCTAAGAAGTAAGGGGCCTAACATGATGAAAAAATGTTATTAATTGAGTTATTATGATGTGGAAAGAATTTATACCTATTTATCTATGTTTTTTCTAATTTTTTGTGCCTTTTACCTTGAGCGTGACTTTCTATTGTTGGAAAGTTTTGAGTATTCATAAAAATGCCATCACTTTTCAATTATAAAAGTGGTTGTCATCTCTTCACTTCCCCTCAAACCAAAACCAATTATTTTATGGAAGAAATCAACCCAAAACTATACAATAAACTAATATATAACTTAATAATGTTCTGGTCAGCTTAAAATACTATCCCACAAAGGATTAATCTTCTTTACAAAGAAGATAATAAATGTAGTAAGGTGTAGATTCTAAACAACTCATGTCTCTTTCCTGTATCTTTATGTTCTCTCATTATTCCTCAAAATTATTTCTACTCACCTATAATAATAAAATAAAGATCATGATTATACTGGTATGTTATAGTAATTATTTTTCCAATATTTATCACCCTCCCCTTTTCCATTAAGAAAATTCAGTAAATGAACTGTATATTGTGTGGATCACCACATCAATAAGGCAACAAGATTTGTTTTAAATAAACACCATAAAAGGATGACCCAAGTACATAATTTAATATATATTTATCATATTTAAGATATTTTAATTTTGTTAAATGATGAAATAATTTAGTTATTTTCTATGTTCTATGTAAAATGAAATCATCAACCAAGGAAACATGTTTTGTTTTCCATAACCACCATAAAATGATGACCCAAAAACATAATTTAATATATATTTATCATATTTATGATATTATGATTTGGTGAAATGATAAACCAATTTATTTATTTTCCATGTTCTATGTAAAATTAAATCATCAACCATGTGTGCGAGTTGACTACTTCCTCCATGGAAAGATTGATTTCCGTTTTTTATTGGGTAACCTTGTTACATGGATTGTCATTAGAATACATTTAAAAGATAAATATGATATTTATGAATTTAATATAATTACAACAATATAAATTCAATAATGTATTAATAGAATGAACGATAAAACATTATTATAAAAATAACCTTTATAAAGAAGACAACTAAGAAGAAGAAAACAATTAATTCATATTATGTTATTTTTTATATCAATTAATTATTAGTATGAATCTTTAAAATTATATTATGTTTAAAAAATAAACACTAAATATTATAATCATATGTCTATTATAGTGATATTTCGTCTATTTTAGCTCATAACCATCTATTAGTTATAGTATGTTCTTCTTTGGGGAGTTTTTGACCAGCTACTTGATCAAAACCAACATATAATATCATAGATGAAAATGGAAAAATAATTTATGGAATAATATGGTATAAATATTTATATAAAAAATTGGTTTTTTATTTTATGTATAAATAAGTATTTAACACAATAATTTAAAAACCACTTTCGTTGGTTAATAAAATTCATGATGTTTTCTTATTAATGATTTAATCTTCAAGGATAAAGGATGAAACAATCATTAATATAAATTAATAATTAATAATTCATTATAATTCATCAATTATAATAACTATAATTATCTAGTAATGAAGAAATTTTGAACAAAATTAAATACTGAAACTGCTTACACAAAAAAAGTAAAAACAGTCAAAACTAACACCTCATGTGAGAAAATTGAAAAAAACTTACAAACATACTTGTAGGAAGTGATTATAAATGAAAATAATAAATATTGTTAGGTGATAATATGGTAGTTAATTTTATTTATTGAGATATTTATGGTTCTCTATTTAGGATTTTAAATCAATTTTGTGGAAATCAAGGGTAAAGGTAGGGGTTTCATTGTCTCATTTCAACTCCATGGGAGATGTATGATTTTTCGCACCGGAAATTCTCATTCAAGGTGTATTAAATACCCAATTTCTTTCATATATTAAAATATTAAGCACTTCATGATATTTTAATGTTCATTTCATGATATTTCTCATGATCTCCATTGATTCGTTCATTACCAATTCTGTAAGAGTTTCATTGACTTAATTTATATTTGATTAGGTCATAGTATTTATTTAATGAGTTTACATTACAATTTTTATCCAATCCTAAAATTATACTATTTTAATTGTAATTTCCTTTGAATATTTAGTGAAAATAATTCTTATTATAAATAAAAAAAATTCTTTGATAATTTTTTTTCAAAACTAAAATGTATAGTAGCTATAAAAAAATTCGATTATTTCCAATGATTCATTTATCCATGTAAATATTTTCATTCACACTAATATTATCATTTATTTCTAGAAACATAATATGTATTATTTTATAAATTTCCCATTATTATTATTGAAAATTTACAAAATCAATTTTTAATAATAATTTTATGATATGGGTTTTTGAATAAAGGTATTTTAAAATATTAAAAAGGGGTCTTCATTCCTTTTAAAAGAAAATATTTAATTTTACCATCCAATTTTATAATAAAAAATATGACTTTTCAACTATATTTTCTAATATATACTATGTATTTATAATAATATATTCAAAATAGTTATCTTTACCTATATATATATATTTTTTAAATAATTTACAAATCATATTTTATAACAATATATAAATGGTTATTAAATTATTTTTATATTTTTCTTCTATTTTACCTCATGGGTTTACCTCTTACAAACTGATGTTTATATTGTCATTAATATTTAATTTTGATGTTCTTTCTTTTCAAAAATGATTTTATTGATATCCTATAATCTTTCAATTTAATGTTATGTGTTTTTTGGAATGTTCGAAAACACAAAAAAAAATTCATGGGTTTATTATGATATTTTCAGGGATTATTTTAAGTGGAATACATTTTTACTAATAATGGTAGGTTGCATCCTATATCACCATTAAATTTATTGGTTGTTGGGAACAATTTGATGATAAAGGTGATGAATGTTTCAAGAGTTTTCTTTTATTTATATTGTACGTTTTGATGAAATGAAATCACTTCACATTTATTTTTGGAAACAATTGTTTTGGAATTCTTTTTAAAACAATCATTAACATATTAATTGTAACAATGATTTTCTGATTTTTATTTTATATAAATCGTGAATTTTATTGAGAACTTGGCATGCAAGCTTGATAGAAGAAAGGGGAATTGAACGAGATTCTTTCTATCTGAAAATAATTTTATTTATATTATTTTTAATGATTCAGAAAATAATTTTATACATATTCGGATGGAAGAGAGAAAGAAGTGGTACGGACTATTTTAAAAAAACAATTAGAAAATAATTTAATCTTTATTGTGTCGATTATTTTTCAAGACAATCGTATCCAGATTTTATTGATAGTGTTTTAAATCAATCGTATCCTAATTGAAAAGGTGGTGCCAATTCTTGTGGTACTAATATAAAGGTGGTACCTATGGAATAAAGGTTTGAGGAAAAGGGTGTTGCCGATTGGAAAGGTGACTCTGATGGAATGTGGTTCCTATCAAAGTGGTACTGATGGAATATGTGATATTGATGGAATGAGGTACCGATTAAAAAGAAACCAATGTAAGAGGTGATGCTGATGAAAGACGAAGAACTGCTTGTTCATTAAAAAATCATATTCTAGTAGAAGAAAACGAAAGATACTGTATCGATTAAGAATGAATATTATTCAGATTATTTTGTAGGAAATTTGGTAAGATCACCCTTATCATATTGTATTGCATCGTACTAAGGTTGATCATTATTTTCAAATTTTATTTGATCGTAACCAGAATGATCTTATACAATATAATCTTAACCCAAATGATCATATCCAGAATGATCATAACAAGAATGATTGTATCTAGGATGATCATATCTAGCACGATCATAATAATAATGATCGAATCCATAATGATCGTATGCAGAATGATCATAACCAGAATGATCGTAACCAGAATGATCATATCCAGGATGATCCTAAAAAGAATGTTTGTTACTAGAATGATTATAACTGGATATGATCATATTTAAACAATTGTATCAAGAATTTTCGTATTCAGAAAAAAACAGGATTGGGTTGAGATAAAATGAATGAATTAATAATGAATTCAATGTTATAATACATTCAAATTGAATTCAAATGATTTTAAAGAATATCTTCAATGTTTTAAAAGTCATGACGGAAGTCATAATACAAGGACACATTGGTGAATGAAATATGGTTTCACAAGTGGGTCAAGGGAAAAGAAAATATAGTGGATATTGATTAATTAATGGCCAAGGGGGAGCCTTTAATTTAAAATAGATATTTTATCTAAAGTGGAGAAGTGAATTTCCTCAAACACATTCAATTTGAATGGTATCGAGAATTATTTTGAAGAAATTATCATGAGAGAATCAGATTTAGATGATCATGCCCTTGAATTCCTTTTCAATTGAAACCAGTCTCTTCATTTGAAATGGGAGTCTGTAAAAGAAGATATTAGGATTGTAGAAGTTTTGAGAAAAATTGAGATGCGTTGAAAAATTTATAATTTCTCTGATATTTGAGGTGAAATTCAAAATTTGGTGAATTTATTTGAGCAGGAATGAATTTTGGGATTCTCAAATACCCTGGTTTTGGGTCACCTATTAAATTAAAACAAGTACATTTTACTTTGTGTGGGGTGTACTATTCATCGTAGAAGAGAGAGGAGCTCCGAGTTTCTAGTGTGAAGAAGAGATCACTCCCGTTCAGATTGGAAATTGATTTGGGTGGTGTTGATTCATTCATATTCTAGTAGACTTGAAAATTGTACTCTGTAATTGAAGTGGTGATGATTCTATTCTATATTATTCTATCAGAAAAACAGTCTGAGGGTATTTTTTTAAAAAGAATTAGATTGGGAGTTTTATTTCGAAAGAAGCGAATTAGGAGATTTGTTTTGAAAGAATCAGACTCAGGAATCAGACTCAGTGTTTCATAACAAAGCCCAAGTAGTTCATACCATTCTTCTAGGTAAGGAATTGTTGGATGGTATTACAATTTGAATAAATTTTTAGAACATAAATGAATCACAGGTAATAAGAGTTGTTTAAAAACAATTGTATTTCCCTATTATGCTTGGAGGATTCACATGCACTAGTTATATTGTTTTATTGTGATACACGATTGAAAGGGTAAATCATACTCGTTATAACCCAAGGATTTATTTCTAGTCGATTTTATGGTATTGGATCATTTCCAAACCATACTAAGGATGCAGTTATTCTTATAGATTAGAAAACCTTTTTAATCATTGGGTTCCTTTGGATGTGTTTTGATTTTTTCTCAGTATGGAATTGAAATACTTAATAGGAGGTGTGGGTAATTTTCAATTAAAAATAAATATAAATGAAAAATAGTATCATTGATTTACACCCCCCTCTCAATGATAGAATAATCAGATTGGGCACTTTCAATTGGTATCAGAGCCATGGCTCCCTTCATTATTCTTTGCTGATGGATAACATAAACTATGTGAACATTAATGGTATTCCAATCATTGATGGAAGGAACAATCATATATGGAATGATAGAATTCTTCCAAATCATATGTCCATCAGTTATTATGTTCTTGACACAACAATAGTTGGGTTTCCACTAATTGATGATAGTCCTCCAGGTACATCTATTTACAAGAATTTTTTCGAAAATGATGAAAGGTCCAAAAATGTTATATTATCCTCACATTTGGAAAGTGAATTCTAGAGAGTAAAAGCTGTTTCCTTAGATGAAGGTATATGGTATAAATTGATAAACATATACCAAGGAAATATAAAAGTGAATAAGGCAAAGTCACAAATATGGATATTGAAGTAAAAATATTTGAATATGGGTGATCATGAATCTGTTGGGGAATTCTTTACTATGGTGAATGAAATTTTCTGAATTATGTGATGTCTTTTTGAAAAGCTGATAGAATCTATAGTTTTTGAAAATATTTTTAAAATTCTCTTTGAATAATTTGATACAATATTTTCTTCATTTGAATATAGATATTTGGAAACATTATCTCTTGATGATTTAAATTGAACTCTTATAACGTATAAAATGAGAATATTGAATGATATGATGAGAAAAACAAAGGTTCACCGAGGAATTCCTTTCATGGATATAATGAAATAAATTTCAAAGAAGATTGTTATTGAAGATGAAGCTAGTGATTCTGAATCTAAAAATGAGGAATGTAAAAATCATAATGAAATCATATCCTTGTTTTCAAACAATGTGAAAATAGGTACTGGGAAATACTAGGGGAAACATCCCTTGAAATTTTCTGAATGTTGAGGTGTTGGTCCCTTTGTGTCCAATTTTCCTCGAATAAATAATGAATTTGATAGTGATATAGAATAAAGTGAGACAGGAAGATCATGGACGAAAAATGTATACAAATGAAAATAAAATAAATTATTCAAATCAAAATGAATATGTTACTTGAACAAAGATGAAGAACAAGAAGAGAGTGATGCTGAATTGGAAAAATCCGTTGGTATGGTAATGAAAATACCTTCATTGCAATAGTGAATGATAAATAATTTGGAAGTAGTATTTCTAAAGAAGAAGATGAAACTCAACATGAAATTCATTTGAAAGAAGTTTAAAGAATGATTGAGAAAGATCAGAAGGATTGAAAAGAAAATAAAAAGATTGAAGATGAATTATCAAGAAACCAAGAATGTTTTTTTACTGAGAATGAAAAACCGTTTAAAGTGATTGATTCTTGGATGAGGTATTTTGAAGATGAAAAGAATTATAATAGGAATCTGGAAGAGAATTTGTAGGAAAATAAGTGGAGTTGTAACTTTTCTAAAAATACTATCTCAAGATGAAAAGAAAATCTATGTTTCCAAAAAACTATCACTGAAGTTGGGGAATGTTCTCGTAAGGAGAAACATGATAATGTTCAAAAAAATAAACCTTTAAAAAGTGAGAAGATGAATTGATGTTTTTATCAAAAGAAGGATGCCAGGAAAGCTATGTACTTGGTTAATGTGATGAATTCTGATGTTTCAAATACTACTAATCCTATCATGGATGAAAAGAAAAAAAGAATCCAATTGAAAATGAAAATAATATAGTTGAGAAATACTTTCAAAATTATGATCAGTATGGAGGATTATATGGAAAATAGTCTTTCTATGTGAATTGAGGGTATTATGGGGGGATTTGAGAACACACCATGTATGTGTGGGTTCTATCAACATCATTATAATTATCCTACAGGTAATTAAAGAACAATATTGAGTGGGATTCAATCTCCTGAAAGAATGAAAAATGTGAAGGTTCTCTTGAAGAAATCTGAAAAAATGAAGTTAAGATTAAAAATAGGTTTTAACCCTTGAAAACTATTTGGGAAACATGGGAACAACATGGACACAATGCAAAAGGATGTCTTGTTTTGTTACCCACTTAGAAAAAAATCTCAATTCTCAAAATCCGAAGGTGATGAATGAAAACAATAGAGAAAAGACACTTTTTTTAAAACTTTATTAAATTCCTTGAAAGGATAATGAACCTGGATACTTCATAGGGAGTGATCTTCTCACATGATAGGAGACATGAAATTGTTTAAGGATGTGAAGGATTATAAAGAATAAACATTGACGTTTTTCAATGATGGGTCGTTGAAAATCAAAGGTTTTTTGTCAGACATTATTTGAATAGAAAAGATGAAATCTAAGATAACATTTTATGTTGATGGGATGAAACACTACATGCTAAGTGTCTCACAATTGTGTGATGAGGGTAACAATGTTATATTTATGAAATTTGGATTTTTTATAAAGAGTGAAGAAGATGGGAATATTGTTACAAGAGGACAATTTACAAAAAAAAATTTGTTTCAGGTTAGTGATTCACAAAACTATTATTACATGAGTATGGTGGGAGATAATCAGTTCTGGCCTAAAAGGCAAGGATGTATGTGTCATAGAAACATGATAAAGTTATCTAAAATAGATAGTGTTTAGGAAATTCCTGATTTTCCTAGAAAAAGATATTGGGGTTTCACTATCTTCTAGAATGGAAATATTACAAATGTTGTGCATAATAAGGTTGATATTTGTTAAAAAAACCCTAGAGATGAACCATTATAATATATGTGGGATAATGAGAAAAAATTCAGAAAATGGATACAAGTACATCATTACTTTCATTGATGATTTTACTCGCATTACTCGTGTTATGTGTATGAAACACAAATCATATGTTATGAAAATGTTCAAATGTTTTAAAAGAAAATATATGAAACAATGTCATTATTTTTTGTTGAAGTTAAGAACTGATAATGGTGGTGAATTTAGAAGTGGATAGTTTGATGACTATCTTGAGAAGCATGGAATTCAGAATGAGTATAGCTCTCCATACACTCCCCAACAAAATTGGGTTGTTGAAAGAAAGAATAGAAGTCTGGTGTAAGTGGGAAGAACCTTGTTATATGAGAATGACCTTTTTTATTTCTTTTGGATGAAGTCCATGAATACTAATATTTTTATTATGAACCATTGTTTTTATAGGAAAAAATTAGATATGACTCTCTATGAATTGTTTATTTTAAAAAACTCCAAGTTTGAAGCACTTTAGAGTTTTCGGGAGTCCATGAATTATAAAGATGAAAGGTGGAAACTATGGTACGTTTGATTAGAAAGATGAGGATGGAATATTTCTCAGCTACTCTCTAGAAGGAAGAGGACACGTATACTACAAGAAAGAAACATGAAGAATTGTAGATTTAACTGATGTGAAAGTTATTGAAGTATCTATGAAAGAGAAAAATTATCAGGTAGACAATGATGTTGAGCATGTTGAAGAAGATAATTCTGATAAGGATACAAAGTAGTGTAGTCCTAATAAAAGTGAATAATTAGACTCAACTATTTCCAGTGTTGAGGAAGAAAATTTAAAATCTTATCCAAGGTTGAGGAAACATGTGGATGCACAAAATATAATTGGTGATCATCATCAAAAGGTTTAAATAAGAAGAACAACGAATTATATCACACATACTTCTATGTATTCAAAAGTGGAACTGAATAATGTGAAAGAAGCAATTGAGCATGTAGAATGGGTTCAATCCATGAATGAATTAATTAAATCATATTGAAAAGAATAATACATGCGAACTCATACCCAACCCGGAAAAAAAAATACAACATTTAATTGAAATGATTTTTCTAAAACAAGATGAATGAAAAAGGTGATGTTATAAGTAACAAAGCAGGATTGGTTTACAATGGGTACTCACAGATTGGGGGTATTTATTTTGATGAATGCTTTTCTTCAATGTTAGTACTTGAAACAATTAGAATATTTCTTGCAACTGCTGCATAACGAGGCTATAAGATAATTCCAATGGATGTTTAATCTTAATTCCAAAATGGTGATCTTGAAGAAGAGGTTTATATGAACAACCATGTGGATTTTTTTTGTAGAAGATGAAGGTTATGTGTGAAGATTGAAAAAGGTATTGTATAACCTAAAACAAGCTCTGAGGGCATGGTATTCCAAATTGGATACATGCTTAAGAAATATGAATTTTAATAAAGGTAAAGTGGCTAAAAATCATTACATCAAAGAATGTCAAGAGTATTCTCTCATTGTAATTATTTATATTGATGATCATATCTTTGATGGGAATGATGAATGAAGTTGTGAAAGATTTTATTATGAAATAATTAATATGTTTGAAATTTCCATGTTGGGAGAAATGGAATACTTTATGGGGTTACAAATCTAACAAACGAAAGAATACATTTCTGACTCCAAAGAAAAGTATTCAAAATAACATCTCAAGAGGTTTGGCATGGAAAATTCAAAAAATGTTTCCACACACATTTCAGTTTGGAATAAAGTTGAGTAGATATGGATAAGGAAATAAAGTTGATCAAAAAGTGTCTCATAGGATGATTGTAAGTCTATTGTATTTAATAGCCTCAAGACCCTACATTGGTTATGTAGTTACCTTATATGAAAATATTCAAAGTGCTCTAAAATATTCACGTTTACTTGTGGGGAAAAATAATTCTCAGATACATCATCGGCAGAATAGAATATTGAATTAGGTATTATAGCTCCGATAGTATTGATTTATTTGGGTATTCTAATACATAATGTGTAGGAAATGTTGATGATATAATATTAGCATCTGGGGGTGTATTATATTTGGGAAACAATTGTGTTAGTTAGAGTTTGAGGAAACAAAATGTATTAAATCTTAGTATATCTGAAGCTGATTTTGTTGCAGCTACTCAAGAAACTACTCAACTTTTGAGGATGAAAATAAATTTGGAAGTTTTCCATTTTGATGTAACATTACCCTTTCTCTGGGGTTGTGACAATTAAAGTAAAATAATTCTCACTAGAAATCAAGTGTGACATTATCTTTCAAAACATATTGATATAAAATATCATTTCATCAAAGAGCATGTTTAGAAGAATTAATTAAAGCTGGAGTATGTTCCATCACTGGAACAAGTTGCTGATATATTCACAAAAACATTATCAAATAAATCATTCTAAAAAATGAGGTTGAACATGGGTGTCCAACAACTTTCTCTTCAAGGTTGATGTATTTGTATCTGTCACATATCTCATCTTACCTTTCTATTTTTTTTCAAGTGGTAGAATTGTTTGGGTTCATAAATATATCACACAAAATAGAGAGTTGTGGGTGAGTTATGAATTCAAAATTTTTTAGTGTTTGAACTATTCTAACTGTTTGTTGGAGTGGTATTAGAAAATTAAATTTAGTTATTTTCCAGGAATAATGATGAAAATAAAATGGTTGTTATGATTACTTTTTTTTGGATAGTATGGTTTCCCTATCAATGTTTCTTGATTCCTACAATGAGTTAGCTCATGTAGGCTTAAAATTGTTAATATGTACTCTATTTCTTAAGGATAAAATGTTTAGATATTTTTGAAACATAGTTGACAAAAACATATGAAGGGGGATATTGTTGGGGCCAAGCTGATGATAAAGGTGATTGTTGGCCTCACCTGTTTTGATAATCCAAATTATGATTTCACACACTTTGATAATCCCAAATAAAGTGTATATATATATTAATTATTTCAATCAATAATATTCTATTATCATATTGATAAATTTATTAAAATTTTCTTTGAAATATTTTAATCAATGTTTATATATGTTTATATGAGTTTTGAAGTAATTCTAACTCAATCAGATGTGTTTTTCATAAAACAGATATGTGTAAAGTCACTGATATGTTTATAGCTACTAACACAGATCTACCGGTACTTAGTCTACCAATAGACATAGTCACCGATAAGCTAGGGTCACTGATACGCAGAGCTACCAGTATGTATAAGTCCATTGGTAAGCACATGTCTCTAATAGATCAAGTCCACCGATACACACAACTACTGGTAGAAGCTAAGCTACCAATAGAACATATCTACCGATATGCATAAGTTTACCGATATACACTTCACTGGTACAGAATGGAGCTACCGGTATGAACAAGCTACTGATACAAAGTTCACCGATACAAGTGAGTTACTACTAGAAAAAACAAGATACCTATAGAAGGAGTCATCGTGGCATAGAGCTAATCATACACGGAGTAACAGTTACCAATACAAAGAGCTTCTTCTACAAGGCTAAAGAGCTACCGATAAAAGGTTACTGATACATAATGTCCATCGCTACCAATAGAAGGCTACTGATGATAGACTGACCAGTAAAACTATACTTTTGATAATATTATTTATTTATTATTCAACGGTCATATTTTATGATTTAAATGAAATTAATGATATTTAATGATAGTTGTTGGCATGTCAGGGAACCATAGCTAGTACCCATGAAAAAGTAATCATTCCCATTTATCGGAACTAAAAGCTATATTAGGAAGGACAAAGGCTGGATATAGAGATGTGTACAAAAAGGGAAAATAGTGTTGTAAAGAGGTGTATACAGAAAGACTACAATCATACTGGAAGAGCACTGGACTTACACGAAGCCATTCATACAAGAATAGAACACAAACCAAACTCAATTCAAGGAGTGAAGAACTACAAGGAGCTTCTTATACACTCAAGCTGATAAAGCTGAACCTGAAAACCAAGGAATCAAATTTCACTCTGTTTTTTCAGAGAAAAACAATAGAAGGACTCAAAAGAATTTCTAATTAATCAAAAGATTCCAGATATGCACTTCAAATCACTAGAGCTTTCTAAAACTCATATCTACTCTCTTAGTGATTCTTTTATTTACATTTTGAGCAGTGTGTGTGCTTTATACATTTTACACACACACTTATCCTATGCTAAGATGGAGGATTTCTAAATCCTCATTCAAACTCTATAACTCCATTGTATCCCACTGTGGATAGTGATAGAGGTCAAGTGAGACATGGACAGCCTGTGTGCTACTATTTTTTTCCCACGAAGAACTGTGTTAGAGGTCTTAGTACTTGGACAGTCCTTCCGCTGTTATTTAGCCCGACCTAGGGTGTGGATCAAATTTATATAAATTGTTTAGAGAGGACTAAGTCTCAGCTTGAGACGGAACCTCTTGGTTATATCTTTTGTGAATTTTTGTTCTTTAAGTCTAAAAGTATAATGTATTGTTTTTCTATTGTGATGCTAATTACTTTGAAATACAACTTGTTTTAAAGTTAATTTGATAATTAAATTAGCAAGTGTTTATACTTATTGTCAACCAGGATGTTGGTTTCAAAAGTTAATACAATCTTCTGATCAAATTAACTAAGACCTAATCAATCTTTGACAAACTAATTGAACTTTTACAATCATTTTAAATTCAATATAGTTTAACTTGTTTTTAAATAGGGGGATTTTAATAGAAATAATTTTTAACAGAAAATTTAATTGGAACTCAATTCACCCCCTCTTGAGTATCCACTCCAACCCAAATTTGGTATCCAGGGGTTTATTTATTGTTAATGGTTTTCGAAACACTCTATTTTTCATCTGTGATTTTTGATGTTTCTTAAAGATCTTAAATTTATGTTAGTTCTAATTTTTATATCATTAAATATTTTTTGCTAAACTCTAAATATGGATAATAGACTAGAATGTTCTACTACCAACCAGAAACCTTTATTTAATGGTACAAATTATGCCCAGTGGAAGCTTAAAATGAAAATTCACTTAGAGAATATGGGATTTGATATCTAGAATGCTATAGAGACTCAATAAAAGATTCTAGAAAATGATAGAATTACTTGGGAGGAAGCTACTAATACTTCCTAAAATAATAACTGTAATGAAATGAATGCTTTGCTCTATTCTTTAGGTGATGAGGAATTTAACAGAATATCTTCTTGTAAAACTGCATATGAAATCTAGGACACTCTGGTTGTTTACCATGAGGGAACAACTAATGTTAAGGAAACAAGGCTGAATACCTATACTATTAAATATGATAATATTAAAATGAAGCCTGATGAACCCATTTCTGACATGTTTCTCAGGTTCAATGGTATTGTCAACACTATGAGCTCACTTGGTAAATTTGTTCCTGCAAAAGAACAGATAATGAGAATATTAAGTTGTCTGCTAGAAAGATGGAGATGCACATCTGTTTCAATTATAGAATCATGTGACATCAGCAAACTACAAGTTAAAGAATTAATAGGTAAGCTTATGATGTATGAGGAAGAACTCAAATTGAATAAGGAAGAAGATGATGAACCAAAAAGTTAGTCAGTGGATTTTAAGTCTACTTCCTCAAGGAGAAAGGACAAGGAGAAAGTACACATACCAATTGAAAGCTCATCAAGTGAATATTCAGATTCTGATAGTGATATTGGGATGGATCAAATAGCCAAAATATTTAATAAGTTATACAGAAAGAAGAAAATCAATAGAAAATCAAATTACAAAGGAAAATATGACAACAAAGGTCATTAGAAGATGGACTGGAAGAAGCCAGAGAAAAGTGATGAAATTTTCTGCTATGAGTGAAAAAGGAAAGGACATGTAAATGAAGACTGTATAAAATTGAAATTAAGGAAGAAACATGAATACAAGGAAAATAAGTACATGAAAGCTTTGAAAGCTACCTGGAGTGCTTCAGAAGACATCACAAGTGAATCTGAAGTATCTGACTCTGAAAAAAATCATGCTAACATGTGTTTTATGACAAACACATTTGAGGCAACATTGGATACTCCTACTCTAAATTCATATTATTCTAGAGTTGATTCTGATTCAGAATATGAAAATATATCTAGTGAAGAGTTATTTGAATATTGTAATATTATAGAAGAGACAAGTTCTATAAAATATGCACTTGATGTAGAAAAGGAAAATAATTCTCAATTACTTTTGGAAAATACTGAACTGAAGTCGTCTAATGATCCATTAAGGAAGGACTTAGAATAATTTACAAATGTAAAAGATACTCTTACTCAAATTCTCGAAAAACAAGTGGAACCAAAATATACCACTGGAATAGGCTATCAGCCTGGACAGAGACAATTTACTAAAAATAGATTTATTTCTAAATCTAGATAGAATGCTACTAGTTCTAGTTCTGTAAATTTGTATGCTTCAAATGGTTATTCATATTTTTATAGATCAAATAATGTTTTTATGTAAAAATCTGTCGATTCTGTAAATTATTTGAGACCCATAAGACAAATCTGGGTAACAAAATATTTGATTGCTAACCTGTCTGGACCTAAGAAAATCTGGGTACCATAATCATTTTCTGTTTAAACCTATTTTTTAGGGGGCTTGTTTGCAGAGTTATCATAAAAAGGTATAGTACATGGACAGTGAATGTTCAAGACATATGAATGGAGATTACTCATGATTCATGAGTTTAATCAAATTTTATGGAGGCCATGTCACCATTGGTGATAATTCTAAAGGCAATATCATCGTCCTAGGCCATATTGGTAACACTGATTCATTTTTAATTTCTAATGTTTTATTTGTTTATGGACTTAAATATAATCTATTATGTATTTCTCAGCTGTGTGATGATGGTTTCAATGTTAAATTTGAAAATGATTCCTGTAATGTTTTTAACTCTAAATTTTTTTTAGTATTTTCTTCATTGAGAAATGAAAATATTTATGTTGTTGATTTGAATTCTTTATCCAAGCAAAACATTACTTGTTTTAAATGTTGTTCATAAAGAATCTTGGCTTTGGCACAGAAGATTAGGACATTGTAACATCCATTCACATAGAAAATTGAATAGGAAGAACTTAGTTAGAGACCTACCTAAGCTTGAATTCCCATCCGAAAAAGTTTGTAATCCCTGTCCAAAGGGAAAGTAACATGATGTTTCTTTTAAATCAATGAATGAATTTTCAACTTCTCAACCTCTCGAGTGGGTTTACATGGATTTGTTTGTACCTTCTAGAGTCTCTTGTTTAAATGGGAATAACTATGTCTATGTCCTGGTAGATGATTTTTCTAGATATACCTGGGTATAATTCTTAGCTCACAAAAGTGAGTCTTGTTCATACTTTATAAAGTATTCCAAGTATATAGAAAACCTTAGTGAACTTAATATTAAGACCCTGAGAAGTGACCATGGTCGTGAGTGTGAAAATCACGAGTTTGAATCTTACTGCTCACACAATGGCTATAGTCACAATTTCTCTTCCCCTAGAACGCCTCAGCAGAATCGTCTGGTAGATAGAAGAAATAGAACCCTTAAAGAAATTGCAAGAACAATTCTTCATGAGTATGACCAGCTTGTTTACTTTTGGGCTGAAGCTATATATATAGCATTCTATATTATCAATAAAGTCTTGATTAGACCCGTTATCAATAATACCCCTTATGAGTTATGGAATAATAGAAAACCTATGGTTAGTTATTTTAGAGTTTTTGGTTGAAAAGTATTTATTCTCAATACAAAGGATAATCTTGAAAAGTTTTCTTCTAAAAGTCTAGAATGATTTTTTCATGGTTATTATTTAACTAGAAAAGCCGATAGAGTCTTTAACAAAAGAACCAAATGTGTGGAAGAATCCATTCACATAATGTTTGATGAAACTGATCCACTTGAACCTAGATCTTGTATTGAAAATCTTGAAGAAGATTTGACTGTTCTGGACCTTAATGATAAAACTAATGGGTCTGTTCTAAAGACATCCAATTCTAGAAACGTTCTATAATATGCTTCTATTGAACCCAAACCAATAGATGAAACAGAAATTTCTAGTCCTACTTTTACTAGATCAACTAGGATTATAAAGAATCATGCTTTGGATTCTGTTGTTGGTAATCTTTATAGAGGGACACAGACTGGAGCTTCTCTAAGAAATCATGTTGAACATCACACCATTCTTTCACAACTAGAACCTAAAAATATCAATGATGCAATCAATGATGAATTTTGGGTAATGGCTATGCAAGAAGAGTTAAATCAATTTTAAAGGAACAACGTCTGGGAATTAGTTGACAGACCCAAGGTCACTTTGACCATATGCACTAAATGGGTTTTTAAAAACAAAGTTGATAAGTCAGGAAATATAGTTAGAAAAAATGAAAGGCTAGTTGCACAGGGTATAGTCAAGAGGATGGAATTGACTACGAGGAAACCTTTTCACCAGTAGCTAGATTAGAATCCATTAGGATCTTACTTACCTATGCTACTCTTCTGAATTTCAAGTTATATCAAATGGATGTCAAAAGTGATTTTCTAAATGGTTTTATAATTGAAGATGTTTTTGTTGAACAACCACCTAGATTTACAAACCCCCAATTCCAAAAACATGTTTTTAAACATTATATGGATTTATATGGTTTAAAACAATCTCCAAGAGCTTGGTATGATAGAATTTGAAATTTTCATATCTTAAAAGTTTTTACTAAAGGGATTGCTGATCCAAATCTTTTTATTAAAATAATTTCTAAAGATGTTCTGATAGTACAAATCTATGTTGATGACATTATTTTTGGATCTTCTAAACATTCGTTATGTATTATTTTTCAAAGAGTATGCAATATGAATTTGAAATGAGTTTAATGGGAGAAACCAAATATTTTCTTGGAATTCAGGTTTTTCAAAAATGAAAATGGTATTATTTTGAATCAAAGTAAATATACAAAGGATCTATTAAAACATTTTGGTTTGGATAGTATTACAGAAAGTGATACACCTATGAGTACTGTTGGTAAATTAGACATTGATGAAACTAAGAAATTAGTGGATCAAACAAATTATAGAGGTATAATTGGAAGCTTACATTACCTTAGTGCTTGTCGACCAGATATTATGTTTAGTGTGTGTAAGTGTAAAAGATTTCAAGCTAATCCAAAAGAATCTCATTTACTTGCTGTTAAAATAATTTTTAAATATCTTAAATATACTGTAAATTTAGGTTTTTTTCTCCAAAAGGAAAATATTTTTAAAATAATGAGTTATTCAGATGATGACTTTTCTTGTTGCAAGTTGGATAGGAAAAGCACATCTGGAACATGTCATTTTCTCGGTAAGTCCTTAGTATCATGGTGTAGTAAGAAGTAGAATTATGTAGCTTTTTCCACTATCGAAGTAGAGTATATAGCTACTGGTAGTTTTTGTGAACAAATTATGTGGATGAAAAAAACTCTTTTGGATGATGAATATGACTTTAAGCATGTTTCAATTAACTGTGATAACACTAGTGCAATTAACATTTCAAAGAACCCTGTATCACACTCTAGGACCAAACACATTGATGTAAGGCACCATTTTTCAAGAGATCATTACCAAAAAGGTGATATTACTCATAAATTTATAGGTACTGAACATCAATTAGCTTACATTTTCACCAATCCTTTATGTTCGGATAGGTTAAGTTACATTAGACATGAGTTATGAATGATTAATGTCATCGGTTGAAACCTTGCAGATATACCTCACCGCTATGAAACGTCACTGATGTACCTCACTGATATGAAACCTCATGGATGTACCTCACTGATATGAAACCTCACCATTATACCTCACCGATATTAAACCTCACCGATGTACCTCACTAATAGATAAACCTCACTGTTATAAATTCTGACCGATATACCCTACTGTTTTATGCGCTGTTTAAAACTTTTGTCTACTCCCAGAATCTAAAAAAATTATACTTTACTTTTTATATTTTAATAATTTATTTTATGATTCTTGAATGATAAAACAATGTCCTAGTTACTTCTCAATCCACCGAACATTTCCTTTACCCTCATGCCTTAGCTCCCAAATTTCTTGAAAACCCTAAGTTCCTTGAACCAAAGATGGGAAAAAACCAAACTCCCTACTATTAGATATGACATTGATGAGCCAAATGTGAAGAAGCAGAAGACTAAGCTAGAAGAAAGTGGCAGTGTCAGTAGAAAATGGCCGAGAAGGCGACCAGTAAATACACATTTACAAAATAGAGTTATTGTGATCGAAAAAGAGCTTTGCGTGGAATGGCTATTGGCTAGTAAATCATTAGTTCTAGAGGTGCCGGAAAATCAAAAGTTGGTAGAACGCTTTTCGAAAAAAAAATGGCCCCAAATATCTGATGATGGTGAAACAGTTCTATGTGTTTGTATGTTTTGAGAAATCCGATGAAGAAAACAAAATGGTTTTATGGGTAAATGGAAAGGAGATGTCTTTTTCATCTGTTTAGTGGGATGAATTTCTGAAGGTTCCACACGAAGGTGTTTATGGATATTTCTCGAAATCAATACCACCTACAAGTGATATATTTGATTATGAGACTACCTTAGAGGATTTCACTAGTAGTGGCAATCAAAGACAGGTGGTGGCTGCTGAAATGGATGGAGAGAACAAATTTCTATTCAAGTTTGTTCAACAAGTTTTAATTCCAAGGAGAGGGGACATTGTGAATTTGAGTTATCAATATATCTATCTGCTACATCTCTTGAGACATGGTGTTCTTGTAAATCTGTGCAGGCTACTTATGAGACAAATGGAGGATATTACCAGGCCAAAATCAAAGAACAATGCTTTAGTCATTGCCAAGTTGATCTCAGTAATGATTAAGGTGAAAGGAGTAGCTGAGTCTCTAGATGCGACTATAGTGGTAAGAAACAACTTCTCTATCATAAACATTGTATGTAAATACATGTATATAAAATGGAACCCATAGAAAGTAGAATGGGTTACTAATGAAAAGAAGTTAAATGATAAATTCAATCTTGTGGGTCATTCTTCAAGTCCTAAGGATGTGAGGGATCCAGGTCTAGCACCAGATGATGAAGAACCTAAGTATAGTGATGAGACTGATGAAGAAAGACTTATATGGCTGATGTAAGGGATCCATACTTTCCCACAAGTCCTCTTGCTGAAATTGTATCCTTAGGGAAGGAGACTTCAGTAGAAGAATAGACACATGTTTGGGAGGAAGACCAGCCAACCCCTGGGAATAAAGAATAAAGAGATAATGAATCTAAATCCTATGATTTTATCTGTTTAAGTCTGAGTCCATTGATTAGAGGATCAATTGTGCCTATTAAAGATGTATTGGGTGAGATAGAAGGACATGTGCCTAATCCAGAGGAGGCTATTGCTGTTGCAGAGATGGAGTTGATTGTTTTAGATTATTTTGAGGAAGAAAGTCCTACTGCGAATGCTGTTGTTATACAAGGAAATACAATAGTTGAGGGGGACCATAAAACCAGGTTTGGCAGTGTTTCAGTGGCTGTTGAAATTTTGGATTGTGAAGAAGACCCATGTTTTGTGGTTTGTGGATTATATTATCCTGATTTTGATAAGAGGCATTCCTCAATAGACCAAAAATCAATTATGATATTCAGTATGAGATATTACCTAAAGATTTGGTAAGAATACATTATCTGGATAAGCTCATGTCTGATCTCAAAATCAGTTATGTGGAAGAAATAAGGAAAATGGAATCCTCATAGGTGTCGTATATTTAACCTATTATGAATGACTCTGTGGCCAGTATAGTATCTGAAAGAGCACCTGCTGTGGTTTCACCTGCTGATATGATCATCAAGGATGACTTAGCATCATTAAAAGCTAAAATGAAAGAGTATTTTAGTGCTTCTGTTACTGAATTGAAGAACTACTTTGTTGAATAGATGAGAAATTTGGAAAAGTATTTTTAACTCTCTCTCGGTTGTAATGTTTCATCCTTTATGGTAAAAATTGTGGATGAAGTTACCACTTGTCAGACTCAAGTATCTAGACTGGAAGAGGATTTTGAGGATCTGAAGAAATCTATTATCTCTTTAGAATCTTATATGAGTTATAAATCCCAAGAAGATAATTATTTAGCCTATGTAAAAATTCTTGTGAGAAAGATGGTATCAGTCTTTGAAGGATTGAAAACCTCCATGAATGATCATGTCAGCACCCAAGAATCCCAAGTGAAAAATCTTATCAGTGGGTTGACCAAAAACTTCAAGGAAACAATAACCTTCTCTATTAGTTCTCTTTCCTCCAGACCTTCAATAGAACTAAATCAGATTCGAGCTATAATGAAGGAGGAGCTTGGTTCAGCATCAACCAGTGGCTCTGTGGACTCCTCTGATCTGACGAAAGTGGTAAATTCTACTAGAGATACCACTAGAGATATTATGAAGACAGCCCAATACTATATGAGAGAAGATTCTACCTCACAGAAAGAAGTGAAACACAAGGATTATTATTATTTCTAGTGGGTTTACATCAAGAATCAACTCAACAATCATTTTGTGCATATGTTAGAAAACATGAGGCTGCCACCAGTCAATCAAGCCTTTAGAGAGGAAGTCAGCAAACTCAGCGAGTTGACCCCTGCACTGGACAAATTCATGGAGAACAAAGATGATTTAATATCTGCTATAGAAATAGGAGGAATCATTATGAACTTCAGAAATCTTCTCTTTCCCTTCTTGCATGTTGATTCTAGGCCAGTGATTGTACCTACAACTTTACCTGCCTTGGTATCTAATACTCCTATTCAGATGACTCTAGCCCAAGCCATTTGCAGCCTTACTCCTATGATCACTCAGAGGACTACTCAGTACAGGATAGGAACAGTTTCAGTAGCTCAGCCTCCTGTGATCATTTCTGATGTTCCTAATCCTACATCTTCATCCACACAGCCTGAATCCTCTTATGATCCCAAGGGAAAATCTCACATTGAGGACGTGGATTGAATAGGTGGCTAAGATATTTGATAGGAATCCTTTGTATTCTATTTCATTTCCCTGTACATTTTTGCAACATGTAATACAAATGGATTTCTTTTCTATTTTTTCCCTTCTCCCTTTGTTGTTTGCCACTTTTCTCTAATCAAAAAGGGGGAGACCTAACAGAACTAAAGAGGATAGCTATTATTCTTTATAACTTGTTCCAATAATAACATTGCATTTAATTCTACCTCTGATACATTTAACATTTCACATCTGACATCTTTTCCTATGGTGTGTTGTTTTCTCTGCTACAATTGAATTTCATTCTATATCCTCTGATACATTACTGATTATTATGACATAATAATATCATAAGTTGTGATTATTAATAAGGGGGAGATTGTTGACCTCCCCTGTTTTGATAATCCCAATTATGCTTTCACACACTTTTATAATCCCAAATAATGTGTATCTGTATATTAATTATTTCAATCTATATTATTCCATTATCAAATTTAGAATTATATTAAAATTGTCTTTGAAATATGATAATCAATGTTTATCTATGCTTATATGAGTTTTGAATTAATTATAACTCAATCAGAAATGTTTTTCATAAAACAGATAAGTGTTAAGTCACTGATATGGTTATAGATACTGACACATATCTATCGGTACTTAGTCTTCAAAAAGACATAGTCACCGATAAGCTAAGGTCACTGGTACGCAGATCTACCGGTATGTATAAGTCCACCGGTAAGCACATGTCTCTGATAGATCAAGTCCACCGATACACACAGCTACCGATAGAAGCTGAGCTACTGATTGAACAAGTCTACCAGTATGCATAAGTATACCGATATACACTTCACTGGTACAGAACGAAGCTACTGGCATGCATAAGCTACCAATACAAAGTTCACAAATACAAGCGAGTTACTACTAGACAAAACAAGCTACCGATAGAAGGAGTCACCGGTGCATAGAGCTACTGATACACGAAGCAACAGCTAATGATACAAGGAGCTACCAATACAAGGCTAAAGAACTACCGATAGAAGGTTACCGCTATATAAAGTCCACCGCTACCAACAGAATGCTACTGATGAAAGACTGACCAGTCAAACTCTACTTTTTTCAATATTATTTATTTATTAATCAATGGTAATATTTGATGATTTTAATGCAATTAATGTTATTTAATGATAGTTGTTGGCATGTTAGGGAACCGTACCTAGTACCCATGAAAAAGTAATCAATCCCATTTTCCGGAACTACAATCTATATAAGGAAGGGCAAAGGGTGGATATAGAGATGTGCACAAAAAGGGAAAATAGTGTTGTAAAAAAGTTTATACAGAAAGACTACAATCATACTATAAGGGAAATGGAAATACATGAAGCCATTCGTACAAGAAGAGAACAAAAACTGTACACCGGTCAAGGAGGGAAGAACTACAAGGAGCTTCTTATACACTCAAGCTGATAAAGATGAACCTGAAATCCAAGGAAGCAAACATCACTCTGTTTTTCAGAGAAAAACTAGTGAAGGACTCAGAATCATTTCTGATTAATCAAAAGAGTCCAGAGATGCACTTAAAATCACTAGAGCTTTGAAGAACTCATATCAACTCACTTAGTGATTCTTTTATTTATATTTTGAGCAGTTTGTGTGCACTGTACATTTTATATACACACTATATCCTGTCCTAAGATGAAGATTTTTTAAATCCTCATTCAAACTCAATAACTCCCTTGTATCCCACTGTGGATAGTGGTAGAGGTCAAGTAAGACCTAGATAGCATGTGTGCTGGTCTTTTGTTTTCCCACGAAGAACTGTGGTAGAGGTCTTAGTACCTGGACAGTCCTTTCACTGTTGTTTACCCCGATCTAGGGTGTGGATCAAATTTATATAAATTTTTTGAGAGGACTATGTCTCAGCTTGAGACTGAACCTCTTGGTTATATCAGCTATTCATTTTTTTCATTTAAGTCTAAAATTAGACTATATATTTTTTAGCTTCTAATTACACTGAAATAAAACTTGTTTTAAAGTTACATTGATAATTAAATTAGCAAGTGTTTATACTTATTGTGAACCCGTAAGTTAGTTTAAAATTTTAATTCAAGCGTCTGATCAAATTAACTTAGACCTAATCAATCTTTGAGAAACTAATTGATCTTTAACAATCTGTATAAATCCACTACAGTTTAAATTGTTTTTAAATAAGGGGATTTTAATAGAAATAATTTTTAAAAATAATTTTAATTGGAACTCAATTCACACGCCTCTTCAGTATCCACTCCAACCATCATTTGGTATCAGGGGGTTTATTTATTATTAAAGGTTTTCGAAACACTCTATTTTTCAAATGTGATTTTAGTTGTATCTTAAAGATCCTAAATTTCTGTTAGTTCTAAATTTTATATCATTAAATATTTTTGCTAAACTATATTTATTTATAATAGACTAGAAGGTGCTGCTACCAACAGACCACATTTCTTTAATGGTACAAACTATGCCCAGTGGAAGCTTAAAATGAAAATTCACTTAGAGAGTATGAGAATTGATATCTGGACTACTATAGAGACTCAATATAAGATTCCAGAAACTGATAGAACTACTAGGGGTGAAGGTACTATGACTGCCTACGATAATAACTATAAAGAAATGAATGATTTGTACTGTGATTTAGGTGATGAGAAATTTAAAAAAAATATCTTCTTGTAAAACTGATTATTAAATCTGGGACACTCTGGCTGTTTCCCATGAGGGGACAACTAATGTTAAGAAAATGAGGCTGAATACCTATACTATAAAATATGATAATTATAAAATGAAGCCTGATGAACCCATTTCTAACATGTATCTCATGTTCAATGAGATTGTCAATACTATGAGCTCACTTGGTAAATTTTTCCTGTAAAAAAAGAGATAATGAGTATATTAAGATGTCTTCCTGAAAGATGGATAGGAAAATCTATTTCCATTAGATAATTGTGCGACATCAGCAAACTACTAGTTAGAGACTTAATAGGTAAGATTATGATGTATGAGGAAGAACTCAAAGTGAATAAGGAAGAAGATGATGGACCAAAAAAGGAAGTTAGTGGCCTTTAAGTCTATTTCCTCGAGGAGAAAGGACAAGGAGAAAGTACACATTCCAACTGAAATATCATTAAGTGAATGTTCAGATTATGACAGTGATGCTGAGATGGCTCAAATAGCCAGAAGATTTCAGAAGTTTTACATGAAGAAGAAATTCTTCAAAAAAATAAAATTACAAAGGAAAATATGATAACAAAGGTCATTAGAAGAAGGTCTGGAAGAAGCCTGATAAAAGTGATGAAATTGTCTGCCATGTGTCCAAAAGGAAAGGACATATAAAAGAAGACCGTCCAAAATTGAAATTTAGGAAGAAACATGACTATAAGGACAATAATTACAAGAAATCTATGAAATCTACCTAGAGTGCTTCAGAAGACAGAACTAGTGAATCTGAATTATCTGACTCTGAAAAGAATCATTCTAACATGTGTTTTATTACAAACACATATGAGGTAACATTGGACACTCCTGCTCTAAATTCATATTATTCTGGAGTTGATTTTGATTCTGAATATGAAAATATGCCTAGTAAAGAGTTATTTGAATATTGTAATACACTAGAAGAGACATGTAATGAATTGAAGGAAAAGTATAAAGCATTAAAAAACTACATACTCTAACCAGTTTTATAAAATCTGCACTTGATGTAGAAAAGGAAAAGAATGCTCAATTACATAAGGAAAATACTGAATTGAAGTTGTCTAATGAGAAATTAATGAAGGACTTAGAAAAATGCACAAATCCAAAAGATATGGTAACTCAAATGCTAGGAAAACAAGTGGCACCAAAATATACCACTATAATAGGCTATCAGCCTAGATAGAGACATTTTACTAAAACTAGATTTATTTCTAAATCTGGACAGAATGCTGCTAGTTCTAGTTCTAGAAATTTGTATGCTTCAACTAGTTATTCATATGGTTATAGACCAAATAAAGTTTATTTTTAAAAATCTATTGATTCTGTAAATTATTTGAGACCCATAAGACAGATCTGGGTAACTAAAGCTTTGATTTCTAACCTGTCTGGACCCACAAAACTACGGGTACCAAAATAATTTTCTATTTAAACCTGTTTTGTAGGAGACTAACTTGAAGATTTCTCGTAAAAAAGGAATGGTACATGGATAGTGGATGTTCAAGACATATGACTGGAGAATACTAATGCTTCAAGAGTTTAATCAAACATGATGGAGTCCATGTCACCTTTGGTGATATTTCTAAAGGAAAGCTCATCGCCCTATGCTAGATTGGTAACACTGATTCAGTTTTAATTTCTAATTTTTTATTTGTTGATGGACAAAAATATAATCTATTAAGTATTTTACAGCTGTGTGATGATGGTGTCAATGTTAAATTTGAAAATGATTCTTTTAATGTTTTTAACTCTAAAACTGTTTTAGTATTTTCTGCATTGAGAAATGAAAATGTTTATTCTGTTGATTGGAATTCTTTATCCAAACAAAACATTACTCATTTAAATGCTTCTCATAAATAATCTTGGCTATGGCACAGATCATTAGGACATTGCAGCATCCATGCACTTAGAAAATTAACTAGGAAGAACTTAGTTTGAGACCTACCTGACCTTGAATTCCTATCTGAAAAAGTTTGTAATCCCTGTCAAAAGGGAAAGAAACATAAAGTTTATTTTAAATAAAAGAAATAAGTTTAAACTTCTCAACCTCCAGAGTTGGTTCACATGGATTTTTTTGTACCTTCTAGATTCACTAGTTTAAATGGGAAGAACTATGTCTATGTCTTATTAGATTATTTTTCTAGATATACCTGGGTATACTTTTTAGCTCACAAAAGTGAAGCTTTTTCTAACTTTATTAAGTATTCTAAGTCTGTAGAAAACTTTAGTGGAATTAAGATTAAGTCCCAGAGAAGTGACCATGGTCGTGAGTTTGAAAATCATGAGTTTAAATCTTACTGCTCACATAATGGCTATAGTCACAATTTCTCTGCCCCTAGAACACCTCAACAGAATGGTGTGGTAGAAAGAAGAAATATAACCCTTCACGAAATTACAAGAACCATGCATAATGAGTATGACCTACCTATTTACTTTTGAGATGAAGCTGTAAATAGAGCTTACTATATTATCAATAGAGTCTTGATTAGACCTGTTCTCAAGAAGACCCCTTAGGAGTTATGGAATAATAGAAAACCTAAGGTTAGTTACTTTAGAGTTCTTAGTTGAAAAGTCTTTATTCTCAATACAAAGTATAATCTTGACAAGTTTTCTTCTAAAACTAATGAAGGAATTTTTCTTGGTTATTCATTAACTAGAAAATCCTATAGAGTGTTTAACAAAAGAACTAAATGTGTGGAAGAATTTGTTAACATGAAGTTTGATGAAGCTGATCAACATGATCCTAGATCCTCTATTGTAAATATTGAAGAATATTTGACTGTTCTGGACCTTAATGATAAAACCAATGAGTCTGTTGTAAAGAAATCCAATTCTGGAAACTATCCAGAATCTGCTTCTGTTGAACCCAAACCTATAGATGAACCTGAAATTTCTAGTCCAACCATTACTAGGTAAACTATGATTCTAAAGAATCATCCATTGGATTCTATTGATAGTAATCTTGATAGAGGGACACAGACTAGAGCTTCTCTAATAAATCAGTTTGAACATCAAGCCTTTCTTTCACAACTAGAACCTAAAAATATCAATGATGCAATCAATGATGAATTTTGGGCAATGGCTATGCAAGAAGAGTTAAATCAATTTGAAAGAAACAATGTCTGGGAATTAGTTGACAGTCCCAAGGACACTTTGACCAAAGGAACTAAATGGGTTTTTAGAAACAAAGTTGATGGGTCTGGAAATATAGTTAGAAACAAAGAAAGGCTAGTTGCACAAGGGTATAATCAAGAAGAAGGAATAGACTATGAGGAAACCTTTGCACGAGTAGCTAGATTAGAATCCATTAGGATCTTACTTTCCAATGCTTCTCTTATGAATTTCAAGTTATATCAAATGGATTTCAAAAGTGATTTTCAAAATGGTTTTATAATTGAAGATGTTTTTGTTGAACAACCACATGGATTTACAAACCCCCATTTCAAAAATCAAGTTTTAAACATTCTAAGGCTTTATATGTTTTAAAACAAGCTCCAAGAGCTTGGTATGATAGACTTAGTAATTTTATTTTCTAAAAAGGTTTTACTATAGGGATTTCTGATCCAACTCTTTTTATTAAATGAATTTCTAAAGATGTTTTGATAGTACAAATCTATGTGGATGACATTATTTTTGGATCTTCTAATCATTCTTTATGTACTGATTTTTAAAAGAGTATGAAAACTGAATTTGAAATAAGTTTAATGGGAGAAATCAAATATTTTCAGGGATTTCACGTTTTTCAAAATGAAAATGGTATTATTTTGAATCAAAGTAAATATACAAAGGATCTTTTAAAATGTTTTTGTTTGGATAGTATTAAGGAAAGTGAAACACCTATGAGTACTGTTTGTAAATTGAACATTGATGAAACTGGGAAATCAGTAGATCAAACAAATTACAGAGGTATGATTTAAATCATACTTTACCATATTTCTAGTCGACCAGATATTATGTTTAGTGTGTGTATGTGTGAAATATTTCAATCTAATCCAAAAGAATCTCATTTAGTTGCTGTTAAAATAATTTTTAAAAATCATAAATATACTGTAAATTTAGGTTTGTTTTATCCAAAAGGACAATCTTTTGAATTAATGAGTTCTTCAGATGATGAATTTACCGGTTGCAAGTGGGATAGAAAAATCACATCTGGAACTTGTCATTTTCTAGGTAATTCCTTATTATCTTGGTGTAGTAAGAAGCATAATTATGTAGCTTTGTCCTCTGCCGAAGCAGAGTATATAGCTGCTGATAGTTGTAGTGCACAAATTATGTGGATGTAACATACTCTTTTGGACAATGAATATGACTTTATGCATGTTTCAATTAACTATGATAACACTAGTGCAATAAAAATTTCAAAGAACCATGTATCTCACTCTAGGACCAATCACATTGATGTAAGGCACCATTTTTTGAGAGATCATTACAAAAAATTTGATATTTCTCTTAAATTTATAGGTACTGAACATCAATTATCTGAATTTTTCACAAAACATTTATGTTTGGATAGGTTAAGTTACATTAGAAATGAGTTAGGAATGATTAACCGCATAGGTTGAAACCTCACTAATGTACCTCACCGATAGGAAACCTCACCGATGTACCTCACAGATATGAAACGTCACCAATGGACCTCACCGATATGAAACCTCACCAATGAACCTCACCAATATGAAACCTCACTGATGTACCTCACTGTTATGGACCGCACTGATATATAAACCTCCCTGTTAGGAATTCTCACTGATATACACTACCACTGTATGCACTATTTTAAACTTCTGTCTGCCACTAGAAACTGAATCATTTATACTTTACTTTTTATATTTTAATTATTTATTTTATGATTCCTAAATGATAAAACAAAGTCATAGTTACTTCTCAATCCACAAAACTTTCCTTTACCCTCAAGCCTTAGATCCCGAATTTCTCGAAAACCCTAAGTTCCTCGAACCAAGGATGAAAAAAACCAAACTCGACACTATCATAGATGACATTGAAATTCCAAATGCGATGAATCAGAAGATCGAGCCAGAAGCAAGTGGCAGTGTTAGTAGAGCAAGGTCTGGAAGGCGACCAGTGAATTTTCATTTACAAAATAGAGTTATTGTGATCAAAAAAGTGTTATGCGTGGGATGGCTGCTGGCTAGTAAATCGTTAGTTATAGAGGTGCTGGAAAATAAAAAGTGGGTATAATTATTTTCAAACAACAATGGCCCATACTATATGAAGCTGGTGAAACAGTTCTATGAGTTTGTAAGTTTTGAGAAATCCGATGAAGAAAATAGAATGGTTTCATGGGTAAATGGAAAGGATATATCTCTTTCATCTGTTTAGGGGGTTGAATACCTGGAGGTTCCACACATGGTGTTTATGGATAATTCTCGAAAACAATACCACCTAAAAGTGATATATTTGATTATGAGACTGCCTTAGAGGAGATCACTGGTAGTGGGAATCAAAGATAGGTGGTCGCTACTGAAATGGATAGAGAGAACAGATTTTTGTTCAATATTGTTCAGCATGTTTGAATTCCAAGGAGAGGAGATTTTGTGAATTTGAGATATCAAGATATCTATCTGCTATATCTATTGAGACATGGTGTGCAAGTAAATCGGTCCAGGATGCTAATGATTCAAATGGTGGAAATGAACAGGCCAAATTCAAAGACCAGTGCCTTATTCTTTGCCAAGTTGATCTCAGTAATGATTAAGGTGAAATGAGTAGTTGATTCTCTAGATGAGACAGTAGTGGTAAGAAATAACTTCTGTATCACAAACACTCTATTTAAATAAATGAAGATAAAATGGAACCCATATAAAAAAGAATGGGTTACTAATGACAAGAAGCTCTATGATAAATTCAATCATGTGGATCATTCATCAAGGCCTAAGGATTTGAGGGATCCAGGTCTAGGACCTGATGAAGAAGAACCTGAGTACAATGATGAGACTGATGAAGAAGATAATTCTATGGCTGATGGAAGGGATCCATACTTTCCCCCATGTTCTGTTGCTGAAATTGTATCCTCAGTGAAGGAGAGTTTAGTAGATGAAGAGACACATGTTGATGAGGAAGACCAGCCCTCCCCTGAGAACAAATAAGAAATAGAGAATGAATCTGAAGCCTCTGATTCTATCTACTTATGTCTGAGTCCATTGATTGGAGGCTCAGTTGTGACTATTAAGGATGTAGTGGGTGAGATGGAAGGACCTGTGCCTAATCCAGAGGAGGCTCTTGTTGTTACAAATATGAAGTTGATTGTAAGAGATTCTTCTGAGGAAGAAAGACCTACTGAGAATGATGTTGTTGTACAAGGAAATTCACCAATTGAGGGGGAGAATACAACCAGGTTTTCCAGTCTTTCAGTGGCTGTTGAAATTGAGGATTGGGCAGAAGACCCATGTTTTGTGTTTTGTGGATTAGATTATCCCGATTCTGATAAGGAGGCATCCATCAATAGAACAAAAATAAATTATGATATTCTGTCGGAGATATTACCTGGTGATGTTGTAAGAATACATGATCTAGATAAGCTCAAGTCTGATCTCAAAATCAGGTTTGTGGAAGAAATATGGAAAATGGAAGCATCACTGGTGTTATCTATTAAATCAATTATGAATCAATCTGTGGCCAGTATAGTATCTGAAAGAGAACCTGTTGTGGTTTCACCTATTGATGTGATCATCAGGGATTACATAACATCCTTTAATGCTGAAATGAAAGATTCTTTTAGTGTTTCATTTGCCGAATTGAATCACTTATTTTTTTTTGAAGAGGTGAGCAATTTGGAAAATTCTTTTTAACTCTCTCTCTCTGTTGTAATGTGTCAACCATTGTGGATGAAATAGTGGATGAAGTTACAGATTTTCAGACTCAAGTATCTAGACTGGAAGAGGATGTTGAAGCTCCAAAGAAATCCATTATCTCTTTATAATCTTATAGGAGTTATAAATCCCAAGAAAATAAATATTTATCTTATGTCAAAAGTGTTGTGAGCCAATTGGTATCAGTATTTGAAGGATTTAAAACCTATATGAAAGATCATGTCAGCACCCAGGATTCCCAAGTGAAAAATTTTATCAGTGGGTTGACCAAAAACATCAAGGAAACAGTAACCATCTCAATTGGTTCTCTTGCCTCCAGAACTTCAATAGAACTAAATCATATTCGAGCTATGATGAAGGAGGAGCTTGGTTCAACATCAACCAGTGGCTCTGTGGACTCATCTGATCTGACCAAAGTGGTATCTTATACTAGAGATACCACCAAAGATATTATGAAGATAGTCCAAGATTATATGAGATAAGCTTCTGCCTCATAGAAAGAGGTGAAAGACAATGTTGATTATTATTTCTAGAGGGTTTACATCAAGAATCAACTCAAAAATCATTTCAAGCTTATTTAGAAAACATGAAGATTCCACTAGTCAATCAAGAATTTAGAGAGCAAGTCAGCAAACTCAGCGAGTTGACCCCTGCACTAGAAAAATTCATGGAGAACAAGGATGATTTCATCTCTGCTATAGGAAGAGAAGGAGGAATCATTATGGAATTCAGAAATATTATGTTGCCCTTATTGCATGTCAATGCTAGGCTAGTGATGGTACCTCCATCTTTACCGGCCTCTGCCTCTACTAATACTGTTCAGATGACTCTAGCCCAAGCCATTCACAGCCTTACTCCTATGATTGCTCAGAGGATTACTCAGTACAAGCCAGGAACAGTTTCAGTAGCTCAGCCTCCTGTGATCATTTCTGGTGTTCTTAATCCTACACCTGGAACCACACAGCCTGAATCCTCTTCTGATCCCAAGGGAAAATCTCACATTGAGGATGTGGATTGAATAGGTGGATAAGATTTTTTATAGGATTCCCCTGTATTTTGTATTATTTACCTATACCTTTTTTCAACATGAAATACAAATGGATTTATTCTCCATTTTGTTCCTTCTCTCTTTGTTGTTTCCCAATTTTTGCTAATCACAAAGGGGGAGAGCTAATAGAACTAAATAGGAGAGTTACTATGCTTTCTAACATGTACCTTTGATACCATTTCATTTAATTCTACATCTGATACATTTAACATTTCACATCTTACATCTTTAACTATGGTGTGTTGTTATCTCTACTACAATTGAATTTAATGTTATATCCTCTGATACATTACTGATTATTTTGAGATTATAATATCATAAGTTGTGATTATAAAAAAGGGGGATATTGTTGACCTCACATGTTTTGATAATCCCAATTATGCTTTCACACACTTTTATAATCCAAAATAATGTGTATCAATATATTAATTCTTAAAATCTATAATATGCTATTATCAAATTGATAACTATATTAAAACTGTCCTTGAAATATGTTAATCAATGTTTATCTATGTTTATATGAGTTTTGAAGTAATTCTAACTCAATCGGATAAGTTTTTCATAAAATAGATAAGTGTTAAGTCACTGATATGCTTATAGAGACTGACACAGATCTACCAGTACTTATTCTACTGATAGGCATAGTAACTGACAAGCTAAGGTCACCGATACACAGATCTACCGGTATGTATAATTCCACTGGTAAGTACATGTCTCTGATAGATCAAGTCCACCGATACACACATCTACCAATAGAAGCTAAGATACCGATAAAACAAGTCTAACTGTATTCATAAGTCTACCAATATACACTTCACCGATAAATAACGGAGCTACCGGTATGCACAAGCTACCGATACAAATTTAACTGATACAAGCGAGTTACTGCTAGACAAAACAAGCTACTGATAGAAGGAGTCACCGGTGCATAGAGTTACTGATACACAGAGTAATAGCTACCGATTCAAGGAGCTACCTATACAAGGCTAAAGAGATACTGATAGAAGGTTACTGTGACATAAATTCCACCGCTACCAACAGAAGGCTACTGATGAAAAGACTGACTAGTCAAACTCTACTTTTTTTAGTATTGTTTATTTGTTAATCAACGGTCATATTCGATGATTTTAATGCAGTTAATGCTATTTAATGATAGTTGTTGGCATGTCAGGGATCTGTACCTAGTACCCATGAAAAAGTAATCATTCCCATTTGCAGGAAGTAAAAGCTATATATGGAAGGACAATGGCTGGATATAGAGATGTGCACAATAAGGGAAAATAGTGCTGTAAAGGGGTGTACACAGAAAGACAACAATCATACTGGAATAGAACTGGACATACACAAATCCATTCATACAAGAAGAGAACACAAACCGAACTCCAGTCAAGGAGTGAAGAACTACAAGGAGCTGCTTATACACTCAAGCTGATAAAGCTGAACCTGAAAACCAAGGAAGAAAACGACACTCTGTTTTTTAGACAAAAACCAGAGAAGGACTCAAAAGCATTTCTAATTAATAAAAAGAGTCTAGAGATGCACTTCAAATCACTAGATCTTTCTAAAACTCTTATATACTCTCTTTGTGATTCTTTTATTTACATTTTGAGCAGTGTGTGTGCTCTGTACATTTTACATACACACTGTATCTTTTGCTAAGCTAGTGGATTTCTAAATACTCATTCAAACTCTATAACTCATTTATATCTCATTATGGATAGTGGTAGAGGTCAAGTAAGACCTGGAGAGCATGTGTGCTACTGTTTTGTTTTCCCACGAAAAACATTGGTAGAGGTCTTAGTACCTGGACAGTCCTTGCACTGTTGTTTACCCCAATCCAGGTTGTTGATCAAATTTAAATAAATTGTTTGAGAGGACTAAGTCTTGGCTTGAGAATGAACCTCTTGGTTATATCTACTGGGAATTTTTTTGTTTAAGTCTAAAAGAATACTATATATTTTTTTCTATTATGCTGCTAATTACTTTGAAATAAAACTTGATTTAATGTTTCATTGATAGTTAAATTAGCAAGTTTTTATACTTATTGTGAACCAGTAAGTTAGTTTGAAAAGTTAATTCAATATTCTGATCAAATTAAACGAGACCTAATCAATCTTTGAGAAACTAATTGAACTTTTACAATCTTTATAAAATCACTACAGTTTAACTTGTTTTTAAATAGGGGGATTTTAATAGAAATAATTTTTAACAGAAATTTTATTTGGAACTCAATCCACCCCCTTCTTGAGTATCCACTCCGACCAACAATGATGAGTGTCTCACGATTTTTATTTTGATGTCAAGGAATGTTTTTAAGAAATGAAATCACTTCACCTTGTTTTGTGGAAATAATTGTTTTGGGTTTGATTTGAAAAGAATCTGACCCATGTTAATTATGATGATGCTTTAATGATTTGTATATCATATATATCTTGAGTTGTATTGAGAACATGTGATGCAATCTTGATAGATGAAATAGTGAGTGAATGAGATGCTAATAATCAGAAAAGAATTGTATTTAGATATTTTTTCAAAAAAAATAATAAAATAATCATATTCAGATTTGGATGGTAAAGATAAATAAGTGGTACAAATCGTATAGAAAAATTAGAAATGAATCGTATATAGATTATATCAGTTGTTTTTAAAAACAATCGTATCTAGATTGTATCTATTTTGTTTTGAAAACAATAATACCCTGAATAAAAAGGTGGTGTTGTTGAATGTGGTACCAATCTAAAGGTGGTACTGATGAAAAGGAGGTGCCGATAAAAGGGATGATGATGATGGAAATGGAGATGCTGATGCAAAGTGGTTCTGATCGATGTGGTACCGATGGAAAAGGTGATGCCAATAGAACATGGTACCAATCGAAGTGGAACATATGGAGGACGTGATTCCGATGAAAGATATAACATGATTGTTTTTCAA
Organism: Viscum album; assembly: GCA_963277665.1. Lineage (NCBI taxonomy): Eukaryota > Viridiplantae > Streptophyta > Magnoliopsida > Santalales > Viscaceae > Viscum > Viscum album. The sequence continues at coordinate 1,539,881,390 of OY728153.1, read as the reverse complement.
AAAATTGTATTCTGGTAGAAGAAAACAAAAGAGATTGTTTCAATTGAGAATGATTAATATTCAGATTTTTTTGTATCGTATCTGGGAAGATCATCCTTATCATATTGTATTGCATCAAACTCTGGTGGATCATTGTTTTCAAATCGTATTTGATAGTTTCCAGAATGATCATATTCAACATGATTGTAACAAAAATAATCATATTTAGAATGATCGTAACCAGAATCATTGTATCTAGGATGATGGTAACCATCATGATTGTAACCAAAATGGTCGTATACAGAATGACCATATCCAAAATTATCGTATCCCAGATGATCATAACTTGAATGTTCATTACCAGATATGATCATATTCAGGATAATAGTATCCATACCATTTGTATTCAGAAAATATAATGCATGTGTTGAGATGAATATACATAATCAGGAATGAATAGAAAGCAACTACACTTTCAAATTTAATTCAGATGATGATATAGTTGATCCTCAATTTTTTCAAAGACTTGAACGTAGTAATGATACAAGAACATGTAAGTGAATGAATTATGGTTTCTCAATTAGGTCAAGAGAAAAGAATAGATAGTGGATATAGAAGTATGAATTTGTAATGGGGTTCCTTTCATTTTATAGAGTGATTGTATCTCATGTGGAGAAGTTCATCTTTTTTAACCCATTCAATTGGTATGGGATCGAACATTTTTTAAGAAATCATCACAAGAAAATCAAATTCAGATGATCAGACCCTTGTATTACTTTTAACTAAAATCGATTTCATCATTTAAAATGGGAGTCTAGAAAATAAGGTATGTATATTGTGGATGTTTTGAGAATAATTGATAAGCATTGATGAGGTCATAATTTCTCCGATATTTCAGGTGAAATTCATATTCGGGTGAATTTAAGTGAGCATGAATGTGTATAGGGATTACCACCTAAACTAGTTTAGGGTCACCTATAAAATGGAAAAAAATATATTATACTTTGTTTCAGGGGTTTACTATTCTCCAGAGATGAGAGGGAATCTCAAGGTTTCTAGAGAGAAGAAGAGATCACTTCTCTTCGGATTGGAAATTGTTTTGTTTGGTGCCGATTCATTTGTAATCTATTTTGAATGAAAATTTTATTTGGGAATTTAAGTGGTGATGATTATAATGTATTTTATTATATCATAAAATCCCGTTGGGGGTATTGCTTTGAATCAATCATACTGAGAGCTTTGTTTTGAAAGAATTAGACTGGAAGATTTGTTTTGAATGAATCATACTAAGAGGAATCAGACTCAGTGTTTCATAACAAAGTCTAGGTAATTCTTACCATTCGTTTAGGAATGGAATTTATGAATGGTATTAAAATTTCAATACATTTAATGAATTTAAAAGAAGCGTAGGTAACATTAGTTGTTACAAAACAATTGTGTTTCCCTATTGCTTGATGAGGATGCACGTGCACTAGTTTTATTGTTTCATAATGCTACATGAGTGAAAAGGTACATCATAATGATTGTAATAAAAGGATTGATTTCTATTGGATTGACTAATATTGTAAAATTTCAAATGTAACACCCCAATCTTCCACGGTACGCTTCTCTTTGAATAATACAGTATCGTGTGTTGTACGCAACTTCGAGATTCTAACACGCCGCGACCAATCAAAGTAGCCGTTATGAATAGTAATACCCACTTTTTGAAATTTTATACATTTTATCATTCAAAATGGACTTCAGTTTTGGATTCAAAATATTGAAATTATCCTAGGATGAAATTTTGTTACTTTTCGGATAACTGTTATATTTTGATGAATAGTGAAAACTACTAAATTTTTATTAAAAACAACTTTTTAATAGAAATAATTAATAGTGATAAAATATGAATTTGAGTAGTTTTAAAGTATATTTAGAATATATTTTTACCATTTAATACAATTTTGGTCATTGGAAATAATTTCACATTAAAACCGGACATAAACAAGTGTCAATATTTTGATAGTTATTATCTCTTAAAAAAAGTTTTTTGTTTTGATAGTGGGAATTAAATTTAAATTAATTTCTGCCGCTTCTGTGTTTTGAATTTCGAAAAATAGACTTCATATTTGGAATTTGGAAGTCCAAATTGTGTAAATAGGTAACTTTTATTTTTAATCCTTTTGAATAATTACTTCGGTAAATATTTTATTTTCCATGGTTAAAGGGTAAATCAGGCAAATAAGTATAAAAAAATAAGATTATAATAATATTAAATTACCCTAAAACGTGTCTTAACCCTATTTTTTGATACATGTATAACCATGGGAATCTTTGAGAATATTTTGGGACCCCATGGATCCACTTGTAAGTGATAATGACTCATTATATTAATGAAGTTAAAGTAAACACAAAAATGACATAAGCATATATCTTTTAGAAACAAAAATTTTACATAGGGTTATATATATTCTATTTTCGACTATAAATATTAATTATAAATCTAAAATGATTTCCTACATAATTGTATTTTATTTATAATTTTTAAACATTAAATAATTTAATTTATTTATGACACAACGATGACGCAGTAATTACCTTATCACGGAAATATTAAAATAATTGATATTATAAATACCCAAATAAATGTAATTTGAGAATTTTAATGAATTAAACGAATTTTATAGGTTAATATGACATTTTATTATTTCTTTAGTTAACTATTTTTGAAGCAATCATGCTTTTATGATTTTCACGAAAATCAAATACCAAATAGAGTCAAAATTGACAAAAAAGAGTTTTTAAAACAATTATTATATTATTAATTGATATTAAATTCTTAAAAATCTACGTTTCGAAAAACAAGACTTGTATCAAGATAGGTGTATCATTAATGGGAAAATTGGGGGTCTCTTGGATGTATATAATATGTTTATTAACTATATAATATAAAAATAAAAAGTGAAATGGTAAGTGTCAAACTAATTAACTATGAGTTAAAACTAAAAGATAAGGCTAATATAATGACCCAAACTTGTCTAAAATAAATTGGATGAAATTATTTAGACCCATAACCCCCTTAGAATTTGAATAATAAACTTTTGAGCCATTTAAAACCGAATATTCATTTATTATAAAATAATACTTTAAATTTTTCCTAAAGATCCCCTCCTCCTTACAAAAGGACACCAATTTTAACCAATTCATCACACCTTCAAAGACATTTGTCTTGGCCAAAACCTACCCAAATAATCTTTCAACATCCCTCACTTCAACTTAGAGTCCTTATTTTGATCAGAAATCCATCCTATGGAGCCCTTTTGATCAAATCAAAAGGAAGAACCCGAAGAAGAGGTAATGTTTTCACCACCCTCTTTAAAGTTCCTTTTTTGCTTCAACTTGTTATTCGTTTGTTATTTAAATTCTAAAATAATAACTATAGTATCTCCTATATACTGTGAGGTTATTATAAATATGGTACAACCGTATTCATTATTTTATCTATCCCTTGAATGACATGTCACCAAACGTGCGTACGTACGACTTACCGTCTCCACGTCGTGGTGTAATTGTTATTCAATACATTATTATTTGATGGGTATAATATTGATGTGTAATTAATATAAATAATAAATATAACATGATAATGATTCTGTATATATGATATACTATCCAATTATATATTATTTTAATATCAAAAGAATGATATTGTCGCTCGTGCGTACGTACGGACTACCGTCTCCACGAACGCGATGGGATTCATTCCCCATCGTATCCATGCAATTATAATTCTCATTTGATGATTAAAAATAATTTTTAAAGACTCAATTTCATTCTAGACATTAATAATATACAACCTATCCATAACAAGAATGACTTATGATACAATACATATAAAAGAAAATGAGTAAGTTAACACCTGAAACGACGATAATACTAAGATATTATTAAAAAAAGAAATATTAAAAGATAATATATGATATCATATTAATGTATATGATTATTTTATAATTTAATAACAATTATTTCACCATTATAAAGAAGGTTAACCTACCCTCAACCAAGGATAATTACAAGTTAAGGGTTTATTTCACAATCTCTTCATTATCCGTGGTTGTTTATATGTAATTATCTACTGGGACCTCTTTATCATCCACATCCATGTTTCGTAAAAATGTATTTCAAAACATTCTTAATATTTTACAGAATATCAGTTAAAGTCAGTTATACCATTATTTGAATTTTTATAAGAAGTTTATAAAGGAATCTTTCCACCGTTTTCCAATCAAGGTCGTTTTTAACATTTTCGACAAAATTAAGGTAAGAAAGTCTTTTTAACTTATACGGGAGGGTGCAGCTATTTTCCGCCATTATAAAATCGTTGAAGCTTCCCATACAAGCTTATACGAATATTTTTAATGTAAATTTTTTCTTTTATAATTATGTGACTTTTAAATGATTTAAAAAAAGAGATATTTCTCTTTAATAGTTTTTATTTCATCTATGTCAACATCCTTTGATGGATTTTAAGTTTATTTGAAGTTGATTTATTAGGATACAAAAATTCCATATTGTATTGAAGGTTTTCTATTATGTTTGACTATGTATGTGTTATTTTATACCATTCATGGTTTATGTAGAAAGTATTGACATTTCGTATGCTAGATTTAATACGAATGTTTATGTTATGTTTAAACATGTTCATATGAGGAATGCATTGGACTTAATAAGTGATGGGTGGAGCCCGCTATAGCTCCTCGATGCATCTATAGGTCTCCTGAGACAAACTAGTGTCTTGGAACAAGGCCTAGGAAAAATCTTATTTGTAGTATTGGCACGAGGCCTTGGCTACGTGGTTATGATAGTCTGGCATTATGCATTCCGTCATTATGAAAGTGGTTATTGATATTGCATGTGATTATCCAATTAGTAGAATATCCATGTGAATAATTAAATAGAATTATTTAATTTTATTTTTTCCATACCATGCTGAAGTTCATGTTTAAAAGGATTTTGTTTTAGTTATACATTACCTTAAATGTTTATACTTAATTATGAATGTTTCTGCTATATTGTTATCCTTACTGAACATCTGAGCTCACCCCTTTCGATGTTTTATTTTTCCCAAGATGTGAAGAATTAATTTATAAATGACCTGCAGGGATAGTATGAGGGGATGTGGATACAAGATGTTGTTGTAGTTTTTATTTTATTATGTAATTGTAAGACTTATGAATATATCTAGTGATTCCAAGGCTACTAAACTAATCGGTCTTTCGAGACTTGATCTTTTGGGATCATGCCAATGTTTTGAAATAATGCACCGACTCTGTGTAACTGGGGTCGGGGCGTTACATTTGGTATCAGAGGAAGTTTAGTACAAACCTTGGAAGCTAGATTTAGATAAACTCTGATTAGAGAACATAGACCTAAGATGAACTTTGAGGATTAGTATAGAGGAACTTTCTATAATTTTTGTATTGTAGAGATTTTGTGGGTTTTCCGAGCAATACATCTCTGTTTGGATATGAGTAGGTAGAGGCGGCTCTGGCACAGATGTACCTTAGGGTAAAACCCAAAAACACCTCTTTGAGCTAGACTCGAAGGGAACTGGTGCATGAAAACAGGCCTTGCTGCACTCTTGGTTACAACACTCCTAGGGTATATTCTTAGGAAAATTCTCATTTTCATTACAAACCATTATGAAGGTTTTATGAGTAAATACTTCCTCAATGAAAACATTTTTTTTATGATTATGGATTATATCCATAAATAGTTCAATTTATGTTTAGTGTTTTACAAGTATGGAATTATGTATTTTGATTCATAAACTGGTCTAGTTTATGCCATTATTTAGAAATGGCCCCAAGTGGAAGGAATGGAGACCATATAAATGTACGCACTCCATGTAGGGGTTTCCCTCCTGCTCATGATAATTATAGTGGAGCTGGTGATGGAACTAGTGCTGATAAGCTAATCACCATACCAGGACAACTCACTCAGGTTATGAATAATAACCTTACCTGTATGGAGCACCATGATCCACAGCGTGGAGGATTAATATTAGATCGCTTCATGAGGAAACAATCACCAATATTCAATGGGAGTACAAATCCATTAGTATCTGAACAATGGATAAGTTCTTTAAATAAAATATTCCACGCCTTGGGGAGTAGCGAAAGGGAAAACGTTGTCATGGCAGTTTACTGCCTCACTAGAGATGCTGATCAATGGTGGTCATTGATTAAAAACACGAAGGGAGATGATAAATTATCAAATATGGAATGGTGGGAGGTCTAAGAGATTTTCTTTGAAAAACAATTTCCTCGTGACCATCGAGCAGATATGGAAAGACAATTTTTGAGTCTGAGACAAAAGGAGGATGAGAATGTCGCGAAGGATGAGGCTAACTTTACAAGGTTAGTGAGGCATGCTGTAGATTATATACGTAACCCAAAAAGTAATATTGATCATTTCAATTATGGGTTAAAACCATTTCTTTGTCGATCATTAGTCTCCAAATCCTTCTCTTCATGCAAAGATATTGTATCATGTGCCATCAAGACAGAAAATGAATTCTCTATGTCTTATGATTTTAAAGAAAAGGAAGAGAAGAAGAGATCTGATGATCAATATGGAAATGGAAATAAGGGGAAGAAGGGAAAAGTTGAACATCCATCCTGTTGTAAAGGTGGGAAGAAACACCCCGGTAATTGATTAAAAGGAATGGGAGTATGTTACAAGTGTGGTGAAAAAGGCCACCAAGATCATGATTGCAAGGGAAAGAGTGTTTTTGTCAACATGGAAAGCTATAATTGAAGGGAGATGGGACATTCGGAAAATGAATGTCCTATGTGTCAGGGGAACTTACCTCAGAATAGGCCAATGGATCAAGGCCAAGCTTATGCTATCACTACTGCTGAGGTAGAATCTCCGAAATACATGGTTGCTGGTAATTTAATGGTTTCCTCATGTTTAAAAAATGCATTATTTGATTCTGGATCATCACATTGATTCATATCTTCCCAGTTTGCTAAGAAAATTAGATATTCCCAATTTGATTTAACAAGAGAGTTATCAGTTAAAACTCTTAAGGTAAGTATAATTGCAACAATGTTCTGTGAATCAATTCCCATTAGAGCACATAAATTTTCTTTATCTGCGGATCTCATCGTCATACCTATGATTGAGTTTGATATAATACTTGGTAGGGATTGGATTTCAGACTTTGATGGGAAGATTTATTATAAGAATAAGGAGGATACAATTTTTTATGATGATGATAAGGAACACCATATCTTTAGAGCAGACTCATCACCACCTAATTCTTATCTAGATCCACCCCTAGTATCTCAACTAAATTCAATTATTGGGGAGGAAGATAATGAAATAACTGTGGGTGAGGAAAAAAATGTTAAAATATAGGATGTACCTGTTGTGAAATAATATGTAGATGTGTTTCTGGAAGATTTACCTAGACATCCTCCAGAATTAGAAGTTGAGTTTTCCATCGATTTAATTCCTGGATCAAGTCCTATATCGAAGACCCTTTATAGAATGGCCACAATAGAATTAGTTGAACTAAATAAACAACTAAAGGAATTCAGTAATAAGGGATTTATTCTCCCTAGCATTTCTATAGGGGGATCCCTTGTACTTTTTGTTAAGAAGAAAGATGGATCTACGAGGATGTGAATTGACTACAGGGAGATCAATGCTATAACAATAAAGAACAAGTATCCCATACCTTGTATTGATGGTTTATTTGACCAACAGCATGGAGCTCAATAATTTTCAAAGATTGACCTTCGATCTGGATACCATCAGTTGTGTGTGATGAAGGAATACATTCCGAAGACAACATTTCGAACCAGGTACGGTCATTACGAGTTTACATTAATGCCTTTTGGGAAGACTAATGCACCCTCTGTTTTCATGGATCTAATGAATAGTGTTTTCAAGGAATATCTCGATGCTTTTGTAGTGGTGTTTAATGATGATATCTTGGTATACTCCAAAAGCTATAATGATCATGAAAATCACATTCGTATTATCTTGAAGACTCTAAGAAGACATGAATTATATGGGAAGTTTATAAAATGTTAATTCTGGCATCAATAGATTTATTTTCTTGGTCATATTGTCTCTAAGGATGGAATCTCTGTTGATCCTTCTAAGACGAAGGAAATCTAGAAATGGCCAGCACTGATGAGTATAACCGAGGTACGTAGTTTTATTGTTTTAACAGGTTATTATCGGTGTTTTCTCCATAATTTTTCCCGATTGGATAACCCATTAACGAAGCTCACACGTAAGGGGGTTAAAAATTTTTGGACAAAAGAGTTGGAGAATGTTTCGAAGAACTGAAGATATGATTATTCAATGCTCCTATATTAACCCTACCATCGGGGAATGATGGGTTCGTTATTTATAGTTATCCATCTAAGAAAGGACTTGGTTGTGTCCTTATGCAGAATGATAGAGTTATTGCCTATGCATCACGACAGCTGAAAATTCATGAGCAAAACTATCATACTCATGATCTTGAGTTAGCTGTTGTAATCATTGCTTTGAATAAATGGAGACATTATATCTATGGTGAGGATTGTGATATTTATACCGATCACAAGAGTTTGATGTATATTTTCTCATAGAAATAACTCAACATGAGGCAAAGGCGATGGCTTGAACTACTCAAGGATTATTATTACACGATACACTACCACCCGAGGAAGGCAAATAAGGTGGAAGATGCTTTGAGCAGAAAGGATCATGGAGTTTTGGAAAATATGATAATTGAAAGGGATCATATTTTCATAAATCTTATGAAGATGGACATGAGAATTACTATGGAAGGTGAAACATCAATGCTTTTTCAAATGGTTGCCAAACCATCTTTACTAGAAAGGATAAAGAGTTCTCAGGCTAATGATGAAGAGTTTAAAACGATGATTAAAGCTGTTAATGATGGGAGATTGAGTGACATTGTGTATGCAGATGGAATTTTGAAATTTCGGAGGAGACTTTGTGTTCTCGATATACTTGATCTAAAAAGGGAATTGTTGGATGATGCTCATAGTTCCAATTTCTCTATACACCCTGGGAGGACCAAAATGTATAGAGATTTGAAGGAACATTTTTGGTGGTACAACATGAAGAGGGAGATTGCTGATTTTGTGTCAAGATGTATGTTTTTTCAAGAACCTAAAGCTGGAAGGCAACAGCCTGGAGGAGTCATGCAACAACTTCCCATACCAGAGTGGAAATGGGATAATATCACGATGAACATTTTCATGGGACTACCAAAGACTCCTAGAAGGAACGATGAAATATGGGTCATTGTTGATCGTCATACCAAGTCAGCACATTTTCTTGCTATATTGGAGGATTTACCACTTGAACTTCTAGTAAGAATATATATTAAATATGTTGTGAGACTTTATGTAGTACCCCTATCGATTTTCTCAGATCATGATCCCTGTTTTACATCACGATTCTGGAAAGGTATTCAGAAGGCCTTGGATACTGAACATCGTTTGAGCACTACCTACCACCCTCAAACATTTGGACAATCAGAACAGACTATTCAAACCTTATAAGACATGTTGAGATCATTCTCACTTGACTTTCAAGGTATTCTAGATCAATATTTACCTCTGGTAGAATGTTCCTACAACAATAGCTTCCATTCAAGTATTTGGATGGCATCGTATGAAGCGTTATATAGAAATAGGTGTTCCACACCAACCTATTGGGTTGACATTGGTGAAAAAAAACTTGTAGGCCCAGAACTGGTGGAGGAAATGATGGAATAGGTGAAGGTAATCCAAAACCGCATCAAATAAGTTCAATGTAGGCAGAAGAGCTTTGCCGATAACCTAAGGAAGGATTTGTAATTTTAGGTAAGAGATCATGTTTCTTAAAGGTATCTCCATGGAAGGGAGTTTTAAATTTCGGAATGAAAGGTAAATTAAGTCTCAGGTACATAGGACCTTTCGAAATTCAAGAACGAATTGGGGTTTTAGCTTGCCGTTTGGGGATGCTGCCCAATCTCTCCAAAGTTCACGATGTGTTCCAAGTTTCACTGTTGAGAAAATAAACGCCTAACCCAACACATGTACTCACATACAAGGAATTAGAATAGGAACCTGATCTATCTTATTGCAAAGATCCCATAAGTATTCTTGATAGAAGAGAACAAGTGCTGAGAAACCGAACGACTCATCTGGTAAAAGTTATAAAGAGAAACCATAAGATGGAAGAGGCAACGTGGGAACCCAAGGAACTTATGATGAAGAACCACCCGAGTCTTTTTAAGTAATAATATTATAGAAATTTCGAGGAAAATATTATTTTAATGAGGGGAGAATGTTACACCCCAATCATCCACTGTACGCTTCTCTTTGAATAAAACAGTTGCGTGTGTTGTACGTAACTTTGAGATTCTAACACACCGCGACCAATCAAAGTAGCCGTTATGAATATTAATACCCACTTTTTGAAATTTTATACATTTCATCTTTCAAAATTGACTTCATTTTTGGATTCGGAATATCGAAATTATCCTAGGATGAAATTTTGGTACTTTTCAGATAACTTTTATATTTTGATGAATAGTGAAAATTACAAAATTTTTATTAAAACCAACATTTTAATCGAAATAATTAATAGTGATAAATTATGAATTTGAGTGGTTTTAAAGTATATTTAGAATATATTTTTACCATTTAATACAATGTTGTTCATTATACATAATTTCACATTTAAACCAGATATAAACAAATGTCAATCTTTTGATAGTTATTATCTCTTAAAAACACGCATTTTGTTTTGACAGTGGCAATTAATTTTAAATTAATTTCTGCCACTTCTGTGTTTTAAATTCAAAAAAATGGACTCCATATTTGGAATCTGGATGTCCAAATTCTTTAAATAGGTAACTTTTATTTTTAGACATTTTAAATAATTACTTCGATAAATATTTTATTTACCATGGTTAAAGGTTAAATCCTGTAAACAAGGGTAAACAAAATATTATTATTATAATAATAAATTACACTAAAATGCGTCTTAACATGATTGGTTGACACATTTCTGACAATGGGCATCTTTGAGTCGATTTGGGGACCCCATTGATCCACTTGTAAGTGATAATGACACTTTATATTAATTAAGTTAAAGTAAATACAAAAATGACATAAGCATATATCTTTTAGAAAAACAATTTTTACATAGGGTTATTTATGTTCTATTTTAGAATATAAATATTTATTAGAAATATATAAATATTTCCTACATAATTTTATTTTATTTATAATTTATAAACCTTAAATAATTTAATTTATTTATGACACAATGATGATGAAGTAATTACCTTATTACTGAAATATTAAAATAATTAATATTATAAATACCCAAATAAATATAATTTTAGACTTTTAATGAATTAAACGAATTTTATAGGTTACAATTACATGTTAGGATTTATTTAGTTAATGTTTCTCGAAGTAATCATGCTGTTATGATTTTCACAAAAATCAAATACCAAATAGAGTCAAAATTGACATAAAAGAGTTTTTAAAACAAATATTATATTATTAAGTGATATTAATTTCCTAAAAATATATGGTTCAGCCAAAAAACTTGTATCAAGATAGGTGTATCATTAATGGACCAATTGGGGGTCGATTGTATGTATATAGTAAGTTTATTAACTATATAATATAAAAATACAAAGTTATATGGTAAGTGTCAAACTAATTAACTATGAGTTAAAACTAAAAAGATAAGGTTAATAAAATGACCCAAACCTAACTAAAATCAATTGGATGAAATGATTTATTCCCATACCCACATTAGACTTTTAATAATATACTTTGGAACCATTATAAACTGAATATTAATTTATTAAAAAATAATACTTTAAGTTATTTCTAAAGAGCCCCTCCTCCCCCTTATAAATGGTCACCAATTATAACAAATTCCTCACACCTTAAAAGCCCTTTGGCACGGCCAACCCCTGCCCAAATATTCTCTCAACATCCCTAAATTCAACTTAGAGGCCTTATTTTGATCATAAAGACAACATAAGTATCCCTTTTGATCAAATCAAAAGGAAGAACCTGAAGAAGAGGTAATGTTTTCACCACCCTCTTTAAAGTTCCATTCTTCTTAAACTTCTTTATCCTTTGTTATTAAAATTCTAAAATAATGACACCAGTATCTCCTATATACTGTAATATTATAATAAATATGGTACAACCATATTCAGTATTCTATCCATCCCTTGAATGACATGTCACCATATGTGTGTACGTAAGGTTTACTATCTCCACGTCGTTGTGTAATTGTTATTCAGTACATTAATATTTTATGGGTATACTAATGATGTGTAATTCATGTAAATAATAAATATAACATGATAATGATTATTTATATATGATAAAACATCCAATTATATATTATTTTAATATCGAAAGAATGATATTGTCGCTCGTGCGTACGTACGGACTACCGTCTCCACGAACGCGGTGAGATTCATTCCCCATCATATCCATGAAATTATAAATCTCATTTGACGATTAAAAATAACTTTTAAAGACATAATATCATTATGGACATGAATAAGATACAACCTATCCATAACAATAACGACTTATGTAACAAAACATATAAAAGAAAACGAGTAAGTTAACACCTGAAACGACGACAATACTAAGATATTATTAACAACACAATGTTAAAAGATCATATATGATATAATATTAATGTATATGATTCTTGTATAATTTATTAACAATTATTTCACAATTATACACGAGGTTAACCTACCATCAACCAATGAAAAGTACAAGTTAAGGGTTTATTTCACAATCTCTTCATTATCCGAGGTTGTTTATACATAATTATCTACTGGGACCTCTTTATCATCCACATCCATGTTTCTTAAAAATGTATTTCAAAACATTCTTACTATTTTAAAGAATATGGGCTAAAGACATTTATACCCTTTTTTGACTTTTTATAATAATTTTATAAAGGAATATTTCAGTTTTTTTCCAAACAAGGTCCTTTTTAACCTTTTCAACAAAATTAAGGTAATAATGTCTTTTTAACTTATACGGTGGGTACGGCTATTTTCCACCGTTATAAAATCATCGAAGCGTCCCTTAAAAGCTTATAAGAATATTGTTAAAGTAAATTTTTTCATTTATAATTATGTGACTTTTAAATGATTTAAAAAAATGATATTTCTCTCAAATAATTTTGATTTTATCTATGTCAACATCCTTTGATGGATTTTAAGTTTATTTGAAGTTTATTTATTATGATACAAAACTTCCATATTGTATAGAATGTTTTGTGATATGTTTGACTATGGATGTGTTATTTTATACCATTCATGGTTTATGGAGAAAGTATTGACATTTCGTATGCTAGTTTTAATACGAATGTTTATGTTCTGTTTAAACCTATTCATATGAGGAATGAATTGGACTTAATATGTGACGGGTGGAGCCCTCTATAGCTCCTTTATTAATCAGTAGGTCTCATGAGACAAGGTAGTGTCTTGGAAAGAGGCCTTGAAAAAATCTTAATTCTATTATTGGCACGAGGCCTTGGCTACGTGGTTATGATAGTCTGGAAATATGCATTCCTTCATTATGAAAGTGGTTATTGATATTGCATGTGATTATTCGATTATTAGAATATCCATGTGAATAAGTAAATGGAATTATTTCATTTTATTTTTGCCATATTATTCTTTTGTTCAAGATTAAAAGGCTTTTGTTTTAATTATACATTTCCCTAAATGTTTATGCTTAATTTTGAAATTTTCCGCTATATTGTTAGCCTTACTGTGCATCTGAGCTCACCCCTTTCAATGTTTTATTTTTCCCAGGATGTGAAGAAGAAATTTTTGAATGACCTGTAGGGATAGTATGAGGGTATGTGAAGAAAATATGTTGTTGTAGTTTTTTTTATGATGTAATTATAAGACTTCTGAATATATCTAGTGTTTCCAAGGCTACTAAACTAATTGGTCTTTCGAGACTTGATCTTTTGGGTTCATGCCAATGTTATGTAATAATGAACCGACTCTGGGTAACTGGGGTCATGGCGTTACATCAAAACCTTAAAATGGATATATATATATTCATATTGAATAGTTATCCTTTTAAATCATTGTGTTTCATTGGATTTGGGTTGATTTGTTTCTCAGTAGTGAATTGAAATACTTAATTGCAGGTGAGGGTTGTTTCAAATCAAAAGAATCATAAAAGGAAAAGAGTTTCACTGATTCACCTGTCCCCCTCTCAGCGACACAATACTCCGAATGAGATCTTTTATTGGTTTATGTTTACATCCCATGAGATATTCATATATGTATATACCAAGTTTTTTCACAATGGTTTGGGAATTATGGGTTTGCTCACATTTTCAAGTGTGGATGTAATGATTTAGTTCACATAAGTGCAGGAATAATGGGTTTTCTCTCAAATATTTTCCCATGCTTATTATTTTTCAAATTTCAATGTTATTTATCATGTTATGCTAATTTTTCAATTTGCATTTCATTTCCATGTAATATTATGTTTTCATGATAATGTCTTCTTTTTAAAATTATTTTGTACTTTTATATCATAATCCCATGTTTTATGAATATTGATATGTTTTTTAGCCATGTCATTATTTTTATGCTTCCATAATGATCTATTTTTTCTCTTAAGTTTCACTATTGTTGTTATTACTATCATATATGGTTTTATAATCTTTTATAAATATATTAATATCATTTTAATATTATCCATCATGTTTATGATCGAAGAGCTTATGATATATTTTCCCTTACTACGAATCAACCATAATTCCCTTTTAATATATTCATTCACTAAGTCATGAAGAATATTATATCATGTGATACACATATAAAGCGTTTATAAGATAATAATTATGATAAAATATTCAAAACTGTTGTAAGAGAAGATGTTTATGTAGATAATTTGTATGGCACTAAACCATTAGGTCCTTGAGTAGTGTAATTTTTGGTTAGAAATATTATATAAACTAGGAGACTAATTTATTATTTATTTCATTTTTAGATTTGGTATGTTTAGTTTGTATGAGAGTACGGTTTAGTTATTTTTTTATATTTCTTTTTTTATTTTTGGTATTAGTTTCAAGAACCTTAGTGAAAACCTTAGAGATGAGTCTATGTAGAAAATGATATCCTAAATTATTGGAAAAATAATGAGAATATTGGGTTCCCTAGAAACATATCCATTTTTTGATACTAAAGGATAATTTATGATCTATAATAGATTTAATTAGGTTTAACAACCCTGAAAGGGGCATGTTGGTAATTAACTTAATTATCCCCATGTACATGTTAAATAGGTTTAACTACATAACCTATTTGACAATCCCAAGGGATATGATTTTGTAGATAATATTATCTTTATGAATAACTATGAAGAATTTATTTTCTAGTTAATTTGATGGATAACATTGAAAAACATATGATTCCCAACTTAATGTTATCAATGTCAAATTAAGAATAATTTGGGTTAAAGAAAAGGAAGTAATGAATAATGTGACACTGTAAATGAATAAAACATTTTAAGGTTGAATTCCTTTTATGATTAATATTTATTCACATATTCATGATTTTTCATCACTTGTGTTATATATTTTTGATTTAGTTATTGATATAAGTTGATGGAATCATGGGTGTGAGGTAAAATGTAAACATTTACTCAACGAAAACCCTGTCAGAATGGGAGCTGGAGTGATAATCCTTGTGAATTTTACAAACCAACTATTAAGAAATATGAAAATTGATTAAAAAATAGTCCAAGTAACAAACAAAAAAATGATGATAAGGATTAGGTATATAGATATATCATGTAATGGAGATTATGAAGGAAATAATTTTTAATATTCCTTGTATAAAAAATTTATGAATATTCAACAATGTAATTTCCTCAAGGTGACTGAAATATGTATTAATTATAAAAGAGGGGGTCATTAAGCATCAAACTGTTGTAGGAAAATGAATAGGTCAGTTAGCATGATTTTAGCAGGAAATTTATACCGAAATTAATTACCAATGGTCCAATTTCATTAGTGTGAAAAAATTTGGAATTACCTAACTTAGTGTCGTAAATATAAGGATGATAAAAATGACAGTAGTGACTAACCGCCACAACCAACGTAATGAGTTTAAATACGTTAATGACTACTGAAGAGGTATGTTGTGATAATAAAATCCTCCAAATTAGTAAATTTAATATGGGATGTTTATTCTATACAATATAAGTTTCCTAGATTGTTTTCCAATTGATCTACATTAATTCTTTGTTTATCAAGTAAATTATGATGTTCTATGATATATTCATTTAGAAATTTATGATTATACAAATATAAATATTAATATGTGTCATTTTTATGAATTAGATGTAATGTTTTATCTATTTAAATATAGATAACATATTAATTGATCATAGTCAAATCATTTACAATGTCCTCACTATTAGAAAATTGATGGGGATAGAAACCATAACCAATAGCTGACAAAAAGTGATCATAATGTCACTAAAAAAAATATGAAAATAAAAAGTTATATTAATCCTCATCCACAAATTAATTATTACTAAATTTAGGCCCCAATTGTTTCAAATATTATGAAACCATCATGCCCATGGTTTTTGTAGAATATACTCCCCGGTACCACAACTATTTTTTAGGACATGATGATATGAAAAAAGGCATCCAATCCAGGGACATGGAGATTGGAGAAATTCAAGAATATGGTTTGACACCCTTTATCATGTGAGCCAATATATTTTGTGTGGAAAATAGTTTTAGTCTTGGAAGACACTATTTGGGAACATGAAGATCCAACTAGAGCATATTTGGCTTGTTATCTATCTGATGTCAACCTTAAGACTATAGAGTTTTACAGATTTGGTACTATAAGGACTAGTTAAAATCATAGGTGAGGAGATGATATGTTATCTATTGAAGACAGATATTTAGATGGGGGGTAATATAGAGAAGGTGCATGCTAGTGTAATGGAGGAGTATATATCATAATGGGTGAGAGGGGTCAAAACAAGGCTCTCATTGAGCCTTATGAGGAGGATAATCATTTATATCACTTCAGCATTCATCCTCAACTTTTTTTCATCACTTCTATGATTAAGAACCAAGTGGGTGAGAGATAGATATGTGTGGTATAGATATTATAACAATAATGAATCATGTTTCTTACCATAAAATAATTTATGATAATCTATCATTACATGTCTACATTATAAGAACAAGGAAAAATTAAATTCATCTTAGAAACTAACCATGAGAGGGTTTTAACACAAATAGTTAGAAAGAAACAAAATATTGGGTTTATGATTATTAAAACTGAATATATTTTACAGATATGTGACTATAAAATTATATTTGAAGTCATATTATTGATAACCTTTTCTGACATTATCAATATGTAATAACTAAATTTGAGATGATGTGATTTATTTAAGATGGGAGAGTGTAATGACAAGATATTTCAATATACATTCTCCTTAAATAAATAATATATTAAATAGTTTTTTCCACTCAATGTAACTAAATGAAACAAAAAACATTGATATATTTTTATTATTAAATAATATTGTTTAATTAGATGTTATAAGATAAAGTAATCGTATGGAAATTTATTAAAGAAAGTAAAATGAAATTACTTCGGGATACTAATGTCTTCAGTACAAAGCCCATTTTTTCTAGATTCATAATAGATGCAGCTTTGATATGTTATTATAGTAACCTAATAATTTTACACATAATATCAAATGATTTCAAGCATAAATATTCAATAAATGCATTATAAGGATCAAATTATCCAAGCATCTTTAGAATACTAGGTACATGATTAGAAAATTTGAAAATAGAATAAAACATATTTTTTGTAAAATACATAATGCTTTCATAAATCTCTATAACCACCTAAAATTATATAGGATACCCTATAAAATACATACATAAAATGGGTGATCTAAAAGAGTAGTAAATGAGAAAATTGGGAATGAATCATATAACACGATTCAAAAGGCATAACATGATAACAAAAAAAGGATTGAATCATGAATAAATAAATTGGAGGCATAACATATAAAACATGTAGTAATATGATCATTCTAATATGAATTTTAAAGTGACATATAACATCCAATAAAAATGAGTCAAGGATAACTACTAAAATAATATCACATGGTGGTTAGAGTTCCATAATGGATTAGGTTTACTCCATAATAACATACATAACCTCTCATGTGGCAAAGAAGTACCCAATTCAGTGGAGCGTAATCTACATTCCCCCTTCATAACATGTACATTCATACGTATTTCACATAAATAAATCAAACATAATGAATAAAAATCAATGTTACCCATGCAAAGAAAATGAGTTTCGAAATCATGTCATAAGGTATAACCAAAGGGTGTATCATAGGTGTTCCCATAAAATAAGGGATTTAAATAAATATTCTACATTAATAAAGAAAAAAATAAGAATATATCTTTAATAATTATGTATAACTGAATTAAAAACATTAAATGGTGTTGTTAGGTAATTTTATAAACATGCCACTTAACTGTGGTTTTGGGAAATGAATAATGATTCATTAAAGGGGCCAAATGCATAATGATCTATATAAAACCATAAATGAACTAAAATGTTTTTTTCATGAAAATATTAGTGATTTTATAATATATTGGTGGCTTAATAGATTTTATGAAGTTTACTAGAAAATGGGTAAGAAATATAGAATTTCCCTTTAATCGGGTTTTCTTATCTAGAGTAACTGAAAAGGGACCATTTTATAACATGTATTTTCTCATAAAATAAATTTAAATTGAACTTGATATATATATATATTAATAACATATGTAAATAATATGTGAGTATAATATAAGAAAAATTTAAGATATTAACTGAGTAAAAGAGAGAAAAAACAATACCCAAAGGAAATATGTTGGTTTGGAGATATCTTTTACCATATGTATTAATTCGTTATTCAATTGAAATAAATATTCACGGTAATATAATTAGATTCATTAATTACTTAATGAAGAAAATATTATACATATATATAATTTTTATACTTTTATTTTGTTCATTTATTAAAAATTTTATGAGTTATATTCTTCAATTTCATTATTCTAGGAGCGTTCTTTTCATGTTATCATGGTCAGTTTAACTATATGTAATTATAGATGTCATTTTAACATCAAATTAATACTGTGGTAGTTAAATAGGATGGTATTAATGAAATTGAAAAAATTAAATGGTCTTATATATTATTTTTTCTAATAGTAGGATGATTCTTTATTAAAATTGTATTGATAATTGTTACGTTCATTATTGTTTCTTTTTCGACCATCTCAAAATAGTTTTGATTCAGTTAATTTTATTCCCATATTCTTTGTACAGAAGTTGAAATTAAATCTAATATAAAAAATTAATCCATTTATATAATTATAATAAAATTTAAACCCTCTATGATGTCACTATTTGAAAAAAAAAACTTGACGTCCATGAGGAAGGTTAACTGACATAATATGGACAATGGTTTTGTTTTTCATTGAACAAGAAGATTTGTGAAAAGGATTGAATATAAGATTATCCATTATTAACAAAAACATTAATTATAAAAATTATACTAGAGTTATAAGGTGTTGTTTCTGGAAGGCGTTAATGGGATGGTAGAAGACCAAAAGAAACTAAATGAGGCAGTTTGAGAATGTCACCTCTTTAATACTACATCATTGAGGGACCCCTTAAGAAAATTGGAATTGGTATTTTAGTGAGAAAAAAATCACTTTTAAGTAGGTAGTGTTGGGAGGATATTTTTTTAAGATATTAGTAAATCTTAAAGGATTATAATGTATGAGGAGAAGGGGTGGTGATGGGTTTTATTTATAAGGGGAGAAATGTGGTGTTTTTAATTATTATATGAAAGTTTTATTATTTTTAGCTCCATAAATCAATAGATTTTTTAATTTTGACTATATAAAATAAATTTTTCATTTGAGTTCTAACTAATGGGATCATACTTCATCCATGACTCAAAAAATCATGTATTTGATTTTATATAATAAATACTATAAATTACTATATTTCACTATGCACAAAAAAAATAAACTATTTTAAAAAAACTGAAAATTCACAAAAACATTTATTCATTTTGTAGATTTCATGAATTGAATCTATTTTATAAATGTAAATTTCTAAATTTGACAAGTTAATTTTCAAAAAAAATATTCATTTATAAAAAGATACCAATTTTAATATTATAATTGATTTTATAACCATTTGGAAGATTAATTATTCTCTCATAAAATTTCATAGCATTATAAAAAATAATAATAATAATTTATTAGTCAATTTTATGAAAGTATTTTTTCTTTTAAGTCATTATTTTCATTATAAAAACAAAATTAAACATCAATGTTTCATATAAAACCATAACATAATTTATCATTTTAAAACATAAATTTACAAGTTTCATGATATAAATATATGATATTTTCATTTTATAAGACAAATAAATTTTATTTTACACTTGAATAGGTGAGTTTTTTCTTTTAAAGGTAATATTATTATTCCTAATGTTCATATTACTATTCCAATGGACAGAATACTATTCTAATATTCTAATATATAATGGTTATATGGGTTCCCTACATCCTATAAATACCTATTATTCCCTTCATTCATAATTAAATTATATTTTATCTCGAATTTATATATATTTCCATCTTTAAAATTATTATTCCCTTATTGAAAATATGTTTTATTTGTTTATCTTTGTTCGTCGGTGAAGACATTCTAGTGGATAAATAATATCCAATAGTCATATATTAGTTATATTTTTTTATACTTTTAATCAATTATAATATTTGGAATTCATATTAGTTTAGTTTATAAAAAAATGTATCATTATTTATTTATAAGAATAATGTTTTGTTAGATTCCCTATGTGATGTATGTTATTTATATTACAAGACATTATTATAAGAAGAAAAATTACATTAACAAAATTTTAGGTTGATTCATTCTTCCACCATTGATAAATTTCACCTTCATTTTTTTCACATGCTAAGGTGGAAATAGGTGACAATAATTATTCTTCATTTCATTATCTAGTTCCCCTATATCCTCCTCATAGTTATGGCATGACCATAGTAATTTTACTAGGTTAGTTTTTCTTTTTGGCATTGAACATTATATCTATAGTCCAGGATCTTCATCAACTAATACTCATAAGAGGGATCACATTCAAATTACATGATCTGTGAATTTAGTACATGTGAAGGATCTAGTATGTACTTCCACAATAGGGATACATGGAATTAATCATAAACATGGGACATGGTTGGTGGAATTTATTTTCAATAGGCCACAACTCTGATGTGATCACGAATCCCAAAGATGGTGATGTACATTGGAATTATCTTTCCCTTATTCCAAAATCTCATAACACTCTTCGAGGGAGATATATGGTGGAATAATTTATATACATCCTAAAACTCTAGGCTGGTTAGATGATTTTCTACATATCTATTTAGTCAACTTTGAGCATCCCAAATGTGCTACCAAATTTTCTACTCAATTTCTATAATTTCCTCAACAATTTAAGGTCCCTCTAGCTGTCATTCAGAAAAATCATCCTAAAATTTATGTGTTATACATATCTTCCCATAAAGAGATTCATATAGAACCATTTTTCTCATTGATTGGAAACTATTATTTTCATTGAACACTATTAGATGGAGATGTTGGTGCCATCCTAATTTTAACTCCATTGAGGTTACACATAACTTGTCTTCCGATAAATGATTATTCTTTTAATATTATCCATTCTATAAGAGGTTATTATTCATAATGTAGTTTATCTTAGTGTTTAAAGAATTTTGGAGGCTCATATATAACTTAGTGGCGAATTAGGTATCTTGGTCAGATATGATCAATAATGGTATTCCATATAGCATAAACACTTCTCCATGTATATCTATACATATTTTTTGAGCGACATATCTTCTTGAATTGCAATGAAGTGGGAGTATTTTTTAAATGATACAAAAAATCCATATAGCATTATTTCCTCAAGATTTCATCATATGACTAGTGAAAATTTATATGTTTATGTTTTCCAAGTTCCAAATTGGAATGATTAATGGTTGAATCATCCACTTTGGAATTTTCTTTTCATCATTCATTTTATTAGTTACTAGTAACATTGATGTATATTTTTTAATCTCACTTCTCATGTGGTCTCCAAAATAGTGCTCTCGATGAACTCGGTGCATCCTTGTTCTCCCAAGTATTATGGAGAAGTAAGTGCTATGTGCATCATTAAAAATATCTTTCATTATCTCGGGATTTGATAGAACACATAGTCATGAACCAATTCTTACAATTCATTCCTATTAAAATTTAATCTCCAATTATTTCATATTTCTAATAGCTTCCACATTATTTAGAATTTCCACACCATCAATTGTTTAATTTTTTAACATCATTAAAAGGGATGGTTGAGAAATAATTTGATAATGGAATGATGGTTTCCATCATTTATAATTCTCATGTCCATCCCTTCCAAGCCTTTCAGATTTTATCTTTCTTAATTATCATCATTGACAACATTGTAGTATCCCATGTACTTAGAGAATCTTCCACATTATTTTCTTTTCCAAGATGGTAATGGATTGATCAATCCTAAACTATGATTATATCTTCCATATTCATCAGATCATATTAATCTCTTACATTGTGAATATATATTTAATGATCGTTTTATCATTATATATCTCAAAATTCATCCAATAGAGATAATTTGTCTATATTTTCAATGTTGACATCATATTAGCCAACTCTAAACCATGTGTGGGATAGTTTTTCTCATGAAATTTCTACTGTATTTATGTGTATTCTATCTGTTTACCATTTTACATCAGTACTAATCCTATGACCTTCTTTGGGACATTTCTATAAACCATGGGGAGTTCTCCCCTTGTGGGTAGTGTATGTACTAGTGAAATGATAAGCCTCTATTAAACTCTTCGAATCAGTATTTATATTAAATAGTCTACAAACATTTCACACCCTTCTGAGTAATCATTGTTAGTATTTGTGAAAATAGAGAGAATTTACTAACAAATTTTTTGTAATACCTAGTTTTACAAAGGAAACAATGGATATCAAATACATATATCATCCTAGTGAACTCCATAGTTTCTTTTATCTTATAATGTTCTACAAATAACCCTTTAATATTTATAACATGCCTTAATATTCATATATCATGTAATAATAAATCACACTTAATATACATTCCATATATTTTCACTATTATCAAAGTCTTTATCACTGTGTTTAGATTCTAATCATTATCATCCTTTCTCAAAGAGTATACCCTAATATAATATATAAAGACTACCACTTATTTTTTGATGTAGTGTATAAATACTCTATTTATCAAATCCTCAGTTTTCCTTTTATAGACAACAATATCCATTATGTCCATAAATGTTGTGGTATAATTAGTGAGTCCAAAATGATATTATTATGAATTAATAGTGTCCATACATAATTAGAAATATAATCATGGGAACATTTCCCTTTTTGACCATTTAGTTAGTGATATCCCAAATAATGTTCTATTATATAGAAATACTTGGATGTACATTATTGATTAACAAATTCAGCTATCAGTGGTAGAGGATACTTTTTTCTCATTATTTTGCTGATCTTAATAAAATCAATTTAGAGGTACATTGATATGTTATTTTTCATGATGAAGAGGACCAGTACACCCCATAGTGAAGTATTTGGGCATATGAAACCATTTCCCATATTTTCTTGTAACAAATTCTACAGTTATTCTAACTCAATGGTTCTATCATGTAATTATTACTTAATATGGGTATATATCCAGGAATCGGTTTAATTGAGATCTCAACCACTATGGTAGGATGAATATTGAAAAATTTTATAGGGAACACATCATCGTAGTCACTAAAAATAGGCTTGTAATTAATCATGATTCTCAAATTTCTATCAATATTTTAAACTATATTTAATTTCTCACAAGGAAATAATATCCATTAATGAGAAGAAGATTCCAAAATATATTCACCCTCCTCCTTATATTTATACAATATTTGAGGAGTCCTTAGAATGTGAAGAGTGATCTCCCTCTTCTGAAAGTTGATACTGGATTTATTTTATGATATCCAATACATTCCTAATATAGCATAAAACTCCACAAAAGGAAAGAAGATGATATTTAATGGGAGGTTCAGCACAAAAAAATTGACCAAGGAAGAGTTATATACTTTACATAAAATAATTTCCCCATTATTTATTCTCATGGATTACTCTATATCTATATATTGATGTGGAATATGAATAGTTATTTTAAACATGTAAGATATAAAATATTGCATATAAACATAATCAAATATTATATTCTCTATTAAAAAATGAATAAACAACATACCTATCAACACATATTTATCATTATCCACCATAGTAGTTGTGATGGAATATTCCTTTCCTTACTACATTGGTTGGTTTTTTCATTGATTTTTTATGAAAACCCTTATCTTTGGTTATGTGATTGAATAATTCTTATGTTCTTTAATTTTGATACATTCTATTGCAGTTTGATTGTTTCTCTAAACCTTCCTTTATTCATCCATATTAGTCAGATGGGTTGTTGGTTTTTTTCCTCCATTGAATTTATCTATTAATCCTTTAATATTAACATCCATTTTTTCAAATTTTCATCTCCAATACCATGAGGCCACTAAGAGACACCAATATCCCTCTGAACTATTAGGGTGCAACAGACAATAACGTTATAGTTATCAATGTCGTGAGTCCCCAAGGATCATTACAGACACATATTTGATCGAATAAATAATAAACACATCATTTATTCAGTTTCCATGACAATACTAGAGGCATATCAGGATATACTTGTAATATTTTCCTTATACACCTTGATACACTCATCTTCCTTTAGCCTTAGAATGAGCATCTCCCTCTCAATTTTATAATGTATATTTTGGGGAATGTTTTTTTTGAGACATATTTTCCAAAATACTTACCATATATGGAATTAATCTATACATTAGACTTCGTGTTTTTTTATTAGTTTCCATCTTTGATCAGTTTACCAACAAATGCGATATACCACTAGCTCAATTTTTATTTTTTTGAAGAATTTGAGGACAAAGAATATCTTCTCAATTGAGTTAGTCCATTGTTCAGTGATGTTAATATTGAAATATCTACTAACGGTATAAGGATTTTAATCATAAAAGATTCTACCGCAATATGATATTTCATAGGCTAAGATTGGAATTACTTATAATCCAATTTATTATTCACAACATGAACCAGTTGAGTCTCTACAATCACGATGGTTTGAGCTCTCATTCCCATAATGTATTGAATCTCATTAGGGAAAGAATCCCATTGCATATTACATTGGTTGTTACAATTAGTTATAATATTTCCCTACATTAACTAAAAAATGAAAAATAAATATTTTGGTTTGAATAATTCACTAATATAAAAATACCAAAGAAACTATCAACATATAAGTAAAAAATTATAAATTATTAACTTATGATTCACTACGTTTTAATCTTGGTTGTGCTTAAATTTTTTTATTATATATATACTTATCTATAGGATTCTCAATAAGGTTATCTATTCCAAATCCCTTAAAATAAAAATAAAATTCTTATGATATCAACCGTATTGGCCCAATCATTTTCCACATATAATTATATGATTTTAATAATAAATATTAAATAAATAAAAAATCAAGGATGGAAAATTCTAGTTTCTTTAGAAGAGTAGGTGCATGCTTAGTCAATGTGAAAATAAAATAAGAATTCTTTTTATAATAACATTTTTTAAAAAATAACTCAATTAGGGATTCTGAAATGGTATAGGATAACCTAGGGAATACATAGATAAAAAGGGTAATCTAAATATCACAATAATGGGGAAGTCGTGGAAATGAGGCATAAGACATGAGTAAGAAGGCATAACATGACAACATAGAAGAAATGGATCCTGAATAAACATAATGAGGCATAAAATATTGAACATGGAATCATATTATCAAGGAAATATATGAATGTAGAAGAAACATATTACAAGACATAGACAGGATTCAAGGATAGCTGCTAAGATGATATCAATGGTGGAAAGAGGCCCATAATGGATCAGGTTTACTCTCTAACCCCTTACATAATGAATCATTAGAGAAAAAATTACCCAATGAATTATTTTTATATCTAGTTGAACCTATAATAACATGTACACCCATACATCTTCCACATAAATAAATAACACATAATTAATTAACCAAAGGATTGCCCATGGAAATAAATGGATATTAAATCAGGTTGTAAGGCATAAGAAGAGGGTGTATCATAATGTTATCCATTAAATAACAAATTTGAATCATTATTGGACATTCATAAATTAAAAGAATAAGAATATACATAAACAATTATGTCCAATAGAATTGAAAACATAAAAATGATTGGTTATGTAGTTTCCTAAATCTTCAATTTAAGAACAATTTTATGGAAAAGAATAAAGAGTATTTAAAGTGGATAACATCATAATTATTTAAATATAACCATAAAATTAATTAAAATTATTTTCATTGATAAAATGACTTACTTTAGAAAAAATGGGTTGCTTAATAAAATTATGTAGTTTACTTTAAAATTGGTAAGAAACAAATAATATCCATTATATTGGGTTTTATTATCTTGAGGAATTTTGAAGGGAACATTTTATAACATATATTTCCCTATCAGAAAAAGATTAATTATTATAGATATATATGTATGAATATATATATAGAATATAGAATATATTATAATTATATAAGAATAATTATGAGATAAATTGAGGAAAATGGAGAGAAAATATAACCCTGGAGAAATATTGTGGTTTGGAGATATCCCTAATGTTATGTGGGTATATGATCCAAAATTATAATTGATGTTATGTAAAAAAAATAAGTTTAATTAATTACATAATTTATAACCTATTATAATTATATTTAATTTTTTATATCTTAAATATGTTCATTTAAATCCATTTTTTTGAGTTATAGAGTTCAATTTTGTTGTTTCTAGAGAATTCGTTTTACAGGTTCATGGCTATTAACTTATTATTAATTATGGAAGTTCTTATCAAATGAGAATAATATAATAGAAGTAAAATAAATGATATTAAACAAATTTTTTAGTTTTAATTGTTCATATACAAAAAAAATTCTAGAAAGTGTATTATTAATTTAATTAACCACTAATGATAAATTTGAAGTTTCTTTTGGATGTTTTTTCAGACCATCCCAATCTAGTTTTGTTTTGTTTATTTTTATTTCCAAAATGTAAAAAATTAAATATTATATACATAATTTTTTTATTTTAAACAATTATAAATTTATTTAATCATCCCACGAAGACATTAGTTGAAAAAGGAAATAATTTTATCTACGACAACAGTTACCAGAAATAGTATTGAAAATAGTTACACTTTTATTTGAATTAGATGAGATGAGAATGGTATTCTATAGAAGTTATTCCCATATAAATATAAAATATTTATATATATATAATAATTTATTTATTATATTTTTTTGATTAAGGAGGTGAAGGGAAGGTAGAAGAAGAACATAAATTAAAAGAGGTGGTTTTAGAATGTTACCTCTTAAATATCACCTCCCTGTAGGACCCATTAAGGAAATTGAAATTTGTATTTTGGTCAGAAAAAAATCACATGAATATTATGATAGTGGAGAGTATAGGTTCTTGTAGATATTTTTATAGATTAATATAGTTTAATATTTTAGTAGAAGAGGTGGTGAGGGGTGGTATTTATAAGGGGAGTTGAGGAATGTTTTAAATTATTATATTCATTAATTTATTTTTTCATATCAACAATATAATGATTATTGACTCATGTGAATATATATTGAAAATGGTTCATGTGAGTTCTAAATAATATGTTCCTACATCATTCATAACCCAAAACTTTATGTATTTGGCATATAATTTAAATTACCATAAATTTCTGTATTTTATTATTCAGTAAAAATTCTACTATTTTAGATACATATTGAAAATTACAATAATCTTTTTCAATTTTTAAATTTCAAACATACAATAACTTTTATGTAAATAATTTCATTAATATTATATTTTTAATTTTTAAATAAATTCATCATTTTTTCAAATGAATACTAATTGTAATATATTAATCGATTTTAAAAACCTTTACGAAAGTATTTATGGTCCCATAAAATTATCTAATCATTATAGTGAAAAATAATAGTAATTTAAAAATATATCTTATAAATATAAATTTTTATGTAAGTCACTATATTCATTAGTAAATTAAAATTAAAAAATATCTGTTTTACAAAAATATAGACAATTAATTTTTTATTGTTTTTTAAAAAATTTCTTGTACCCTGATATAAATATTTTATATTTTAATTTTGTATTATATAAAAATATTATTTTACACTTCTATAGGTGAGGTTACTATTCTAATGGTCATTTTAATAATTTTTATAGTCAAATTACTTTTACAATGGTATGACTACTATTCCAATGATCAGATTTATAATAGTCAAATGGTTTCTCTACGTCTAAAAAATATAACATATTCCATTAATTCTCCATTAAATCCTATTTTATATCATATTTATATATATTTTCATCATCAAAATTAATATTATATTATTAAAGTTAGGTTTTATTTCTACATCTTTTTCCATGAGTCCATCCATTCTGGTGGATCGAGAAAATCCAAATTTTCATATATTATTTATATTATTTTCTATTTTTTATCTCATTGTACTATTTGGAATTCTTATCTATTTATTTGATAAGTATTGTATTATTATTTATTGAGAAGAATATATATTTTTGTATATCTATGGGATGTATGTTCTTTATGTTACATGAAAATTTTAAAATAAGAGAGATTTCACTAATAAAGTCATGGTTCATTAATGTTTTTCCTTGACCAAGCACATTTTGAACTCTATAAATTATGATTTGGGAGAAAAGGTATATGGGATAATTTCAATATTTTAGAGATTTCTCCATGATCCATGCTAGTTGAATCCCCACCAAACACTACAACTAGTGATTATTTGATGATTATTTCTAATGAAAATATCATAAGCGGTTACATAACTAAAAATTATGAATATATCATACTATACTAAATTATTAACATGTATAAATATATCAAAAATTATTAAACTTTTTGAAATGTTATTTTTTCCAAATTTCAATTTGTACATAAAAATATATTTTTATAAATTTAATTTTTTTCAAGGAAGTAGATTTATTTTGATTGAATAATACAATGTCACATTATTATTGAATACTTATTAATGTACTAGAAGAAGAAGAATTAATATTACAAACTTCATTTTCTTATAAAAACCATTTTCTCTATATTTAGTGTTTTTAATCAAAAAAATTATATAATTTTTATATTGAAAATTTTATAAAATATCAAATTTTATATTTATCCTTGAAATGTTGTCTTATGAATAATTATAGTGATTTTTCTACAATGATTAATTTTTAGGTGAATACTTTAAAATACAGTTTTTATAAATAATATAACTATTATGAAATTAATTTTATATAAGAATGAAATATAAATTTATCTATCATTTTTCTAATTAAATATATATATATTAGAATTAAATTTATAATTTATAAAATGTGATTTGCAATTTATTAACCTATATTTGACATAGAACATAAGTTATATTTAAAAAAATGTTTTGAAGTCATTATAGATTTAGTATTTTAATATTAATTTTTATCAGTCTTAAAATTTTAAAAAATAAAATCATATTTTGAACCATTAGGTACAAATTATTTAACAATTTTTATTTTATTTTCTGGTTATAAGAGATAAAATATGTTGGTAAAAACAAGTTGTCGTGGTGAAATTAAAAATGGTAAAAATTAGTAAATTTAAATGGAATGAGACAAAAATGATTAAAAATGATTTTAATTTTGTGTTTCTAATTTTAATTAACCATATCTATTATCCTATATATTATTTTTTAATTTTTGAGCCTTTTACCTTGATAGTTACTTCCCATTACTAACAATTTTTGGGTATTTACACATATTTGATCCATCATCACTTATAAAGGGTGATCTCCACTCCTCACTCCCCTCACCCCCAAATCCCTTAATTTCAGCTAAAACTCTATCCATCCATCACCTATACTCTTTTATAAAACATAAAGAGGTTATGGTATTCTAAAAAGACTATCCATTAACGGTTTAATCTTTTCCATGAAGGATATAATCCATGTTGTATGGTATAGTATTCCAACCATTCCTCCCACTAACCTATTTATTTATATTCTATTCATATTCCTCCAATTTATTTCCATCAAATTATAATACCATCTTCATTACTATTGTCATAATAGTATGTTATTATAGTGATGGTAAAATCATTATCATTATCCTCTTTAACATTATGACTATTAATATGTATTTTGAACCATTTCATAATTTTTTTGGTTTTCTAATGATTTTGTGGTTTTATTATGTATATCTATCAAGTTTTATGAATATCGTCTATGGTAATACTATTTTATACTAAGGAATTTATTTCTTACTCAGGATTTACATTGTATTTATTATATGAAACATTTTTTATACATTTTCTATTTATTGGGGGTTTGAGAATCACGACGTTTTATGCTTATATTTATTAGGGTGTAAGAATGATTATATCATTGGATATTTTAAAATAGGTCTAGAGGAGTATAAATGTGGATAAATATATTCAGGTGTTTTGAAATAAGTTATTTATATAGATAATATATAATACACTTTACCTTGAGTTCCTTGGGTTGTGCAACAAATTATGAAATGAGTTATTTAAATAATGAGATTAATGTATTAGTTATGTCATATTTTGCTTCTATTACATTGCTTATTTCAACCCCTGGAATTATTGATCACATAAAAAGTAGCATCATTCATTTATGTTCTCCTAGTTTTCTATTGGACACAAATTAAGAGGTTGTGGGACCATTTATGGGAGAACTGCATTAACACATTCCTATTTCAGGGGCATAGATAAAATATTTTCTGTTACATATTATTTTATTTAAGTTACCATTACTAGTCTTTCAGATAGTAGTGTAAAAAATTGGGTGTGTCACTTTGGGTTGACTTTTTAATAATTAATTCTAATTAACATTTAGAATTTTTGATTTTTGAAAGCTATTTCTAATTTATTGATTAAACACAATTTATGAAAGATAGTGATTTTAAAGGTCTTGGCTAACGATTGTGTTATTATATCATTATTTCAATTTTCCAATTCTAATTCTACATTCTAGAAAAAAAGATATTCCTCTATTAATTCAGCTCTCCCCCTCCATCATATGGTGCTTGAAAATGTATTCCCAATAAAGTCCCAATTAATTTACCAATATTCTTATGTCTGGGGCATTATAATGGGACTTTTGATAAATTTATGAAATTCCAAATTGAGGATTTTTATTACCAAATGGAAAATAGTCCTCATAATAATTCCTCCCAAATGCTAGAGATCACTAAACACTCACCATCAAGCCCTAATTTTTTCTATTGAAAATAGGTAACTATTTGGTGGGGCAGATATGGACCATCGACCCAGGAAATTGAAATGAAAACAATCTCACTATAGTAAAAATTGAATAAAAATTAAAATCAACATAAATAGTTGAAATCGTTGTAAGAATAAATAGATAAGGTATTATCCCATTAAATATTAAATATTAAATATAGGATTTGGTATGCCTCCACCATTCCCATCATTCAAAAAAACTACCCCTATATGGTTGTGGATGTTTAGTTGATTCGAGAGAGGATATATATCGTCGAATGAAGAAAACAAATAGAATTAAATGGTGAAAAATAATTGAACAACAAGATATATTACATAACATAAATCCTTGATTTTTCATCTATCAAACCCCATGTACCATTATTTATAGGAATAGAAAATCCATCAAATAGTTATAAATTTTTCATGAAGCCATCCTGGGTGGCCCCTATTCATAAAAATGGTCACCTACCATAAATTTTTCATACCTTTTAATTTATTTGTCCATCATCCATTTTCAATTTATGTATATGTTACACAACGTGTAATGTGTGGGAATTGATTTTATTTTATGAATGACTTCATTTTTTAATAGTATATTCAAGGCATATAATGTATGGTCCAAATATTACCTGGATTTTGGAATAACTTTTATTCCATTAATTTACACATAATGAATAATTTAGACAATGAGTAAATATTTTTAGCTCTTTTCACTATGAGTCTTCTTGGATATTCTTTACCTATCATGGGAGTTTTTCATTTATTTTTCCATGAATTTTATTTATCTTTAATCTACCATCGAAACTCAGGTGTTACACCCCACCTCTTTAATTATGTTGTAAATTATATTTGGCTCTCTATATTTATCTATTTTTTTTTGTTTTTATCAAACTCCATATCTTACCAAAAAATATGAAAATGAAAAAAAATATAACTTATATCAATTAATTTATATAAATAGACCATTTTATATCAAATAATACACGAATAAAATGGTTCGGTCACCCATACATGGAAGCCGGTATTGGGAAATAATTATATGTAATGGGGTCTAGGGAAAGTTATTTCTTTTGGGAACATATTTATATATTAGTTCATTTGTGGAGATCTACCATGGTTCCTAAGAGTAAGATGCATGGGGTTTTATATTGGTGGATGGAATTTTTTTTTAAATTGGGTTTCTAAATCATAGTTCCTATAGAAATAAATGATTGGTAGGGTGCTTAATGTAGTATATAAGGAGTAGGGATCCAGAAATAGGGCTCGAAGTTGAGTGTTTAGGTAATGAATGATTGGTTTTATTGGGGAACATAGTAAAATGGAAAGTTATAATAAGGTACACTGAAACATATTCTTCAATCAAGGGAAGTTTCTATGTTCTTATAAAGGAATAAATGACTTCTCAAGGGAATCAAATAACACAAATTTTGAAAAAAAATATTTTTAACTTCAAATGAACATAACATTGATCAATACGATTTTTGGAACCAGGATCTATCCAATAAAATAATATAAAATGAAATATGATTAGTGATATAATATTTTACCTTAGTTGGTGTCTTCCATGGACAATAGAGGTCCTTAATTATCAAAATATGAATCTAAATTCTAGGAAAACCTTTTATCAAAAAATGTATGAAATTCATGGTCTTCTCCCTATGAGAAGTTATCACCAAAATTTCATTGAATTGGGGAATTATTTTGAAGCATATTTATCCTTTAGTCTATGATAATTCATATGGTACAAAAATATTATGCTATTTTATTATTCATTGAGTGTGAAACTACATCATATTTTACTCAAATATATGCAACAACATAAGGATCATATTATAGTCCTCACAGAAAAGTACACACCATATTTTTTAGTACAAGTTGTCATATGATCAATGAAATTTTCATTTTATGATTCCTTTTTGGATTTTTCATATATCATGAATGTTATAATGACTAATAAAACCATTGAGTAAAAACTATATGTTATATCGTACTGATTACAATAATAGAAGTTCTTGGGTTTTGAAGAAATTGTAAGATCAACATGATTAGTATCTCATATATAGTTAAAAACATAACTCATGAGAGAAAAAAATATATTTTGTGTTATATATTAACCAACTAAGAATAGTAATCATAAAATCATATATTATATAATTATCACACTACTGGTGTATGTTTTATAGTAATCCCAATTACATGAGGTTGAAATGTTAATTTATATATAAAAATTCATACATTAATTGATTTCTAATTCCATGTGTGATGATGAGTGACTCACCAGTGGTTTATTTACATTTCCAATTATATTTAGGGAGGTATTTATGAAAAAAAGGTGAGATCTTTTATACAATAAAATAAATATAAAACATGAACAATCAGTTAAGTAATAACTGGGAATATTTTTGGTAAGAGTAAATGTATTTATTTATTCAACAAATTTAATCAATACTCATAGAATTTATAATTCATGAGGTGGTTGATAAAATACTAAAAAGATTCATGTATCATAGTAATAATCAAGGTTTGGTAAAATAATTATTATATCATTATATATAATATATGGGATATATATGGTGTAAATATGTATGGAAATGAATGTTTTTATTAAATATCATTCTATATGGCTTTATATTTTTTAGCTTCACAGATTCTTTTCTGAAGACCCCTCTATACACAAAATTGTTGATTATAATTTCAAAAATTTTTGTAATCAAATAATGACCCACAAGGTCAAACGTAAATGTTTTTTAAGTAGGATAAGTTTTGTTAAAAAAAATTTATAAAATACATTTAGTTATTAATATTGGATTCTCTAGGTTAAGATTTTGAGGATACTAATAACAATTTGTAAATATGCCTGAACAAATTATTTGATACCATATAATAAAATGTGAAATTTGTAAAGTGTTTATAAATATTTATGCTAGTGGTACATTGAATGATATGTGTTCACTAATGTTGTAACATAACTCACATTATGATTATA
This sequence comes from Viscum album, assembly GCA_963277665.1. Classification (NCBI taxonomy): domain Eukaryota; kingdom Viridiplantae; phylum Streptophyta; class Magnoliopsida; order Santalales; family Viscaceae; genus Viscum; species Viscum album. Next base: position 1,539,846,690 of record OY728153.1, on the reverse strand, counting down.
ATTTTTATTATGTCATACTATAGTACAAGATATAACATTTCAACCATAATGTTGGTAGTATTTTCATATTTGTTTGATTAAATATTGAATACAAGACTTCTATGAATCTTATTTACTTGATCTTCCATTAATTAATATTTTATTGTTTTATATACATTACAATAACTACATTCATGTAAAATGATAGAACATTTATCGTTAAATATGATTAATTGTTAATTTTAAACATTATAAAGTGTTGTAACATCATCTTTATAATTAAAAAATATGATTCTTTATCATTTAATATTAATACTATGGGTTTCCATAAATGCCAATAAAAGAAAAAAATACGAAGGGTTCCAGGTGTGATACATTTGAATAAATCCTTATATAATCTCTCATTATTTACATATTGCCATTAATAACATGTTTACAAATAGTTAGGGAATTTTGGGGTATCATACCTAACTACTTTGGTGACTCACCATATTATAGATAACCTTAAATGTTGGAGTCTATTAGCTATCATTAGTAATTTGTCACTAACTAAAACAAAGGAAATAGTTTCATTTCATAAACAATATAGGTATTCCTAAAATATGTTTCATTTAATAAAATTACAATATGGTTAAACATAATAGTGATATGTTTTTTATGTATTTGACACTATATTTAGAAAAAATTTTTCCCCTCTAAAATAGAACAATGTGTAATCTTCCACGCACTTTTTTTTGGTTTCCGCAGTAGGTAGACGAAAGTAGAATAACTTAAGAACTAGTTATCTTAATCATAAATTAATACACAAATAAAACAACTCCAAAAAAATTATCGTAAAATAAATTCTCTCTAATATTACTCTGATATTGACATACAGTTCTATGACCCCACATAATCAATTGAGAAAGGTAAAGATTATATTTTGAGGCCTACCTTCAACCAAACATGGGCTGGTGACTAGCACCATGAGGGTATGAAACCATATATAAGATGTATTATCCAAAAAACTAAATAATTTTATACAAAAATTCACCAAAATCATATGAAAGATAATTAATATACATGAATATAAAGTGAAAATATATGATTAACATATGTCATAACCATGATCAATTATAAAAAAAATTATCTCATTAAAAAATATTTATATATAAAATAAGAAAACTCAAAAAAATAACTAATGTAGATGTTTATTCCTAAAAAAAATCATACCCATTATATATAATAGCTACACCAAGGATATTATACTCCAACATATTATCAAACGCACTCTCCCAAAACATTTAATTTGTATTTATATAAAAAAACTAATGTTTTCACACTCTTTCTCATGTTTGGGTGTTTGAGATGACATGGTAGGTAATATAAAGTGTCAAACAATGTGTAAATCCGTCATATACATAACTGATAATAAAAGGATATACACTCAATTCATTCAACCAAGAACTCCCCACATGACATCCACCATGTCCACTTATGTTTAAACCCATGTAGATTATCAATCCAAAAAAAGGACCACATGATTATGCCCTTATCTATAAAGAGAATGAAATTGTAAAACTAATGGATCACTTGATTTTATTAATATTTTCCTAAAAATTTAATTTCATAATCCCATTATGAAAGATCACATAATTAATAAAGTCAGTCAATGCAATGACATTCATTAACTATATTTGTTGGTCAAGGGATGATATTGAAATTTCAAGCTTATAGACGACTATAAAATTCCATAACTATATGAAATATCTAACCTCTATAAATGGACACTATAAAATCATGGGAATCACATGGAATAACTATGTTATACTCAACCACAACACAACCATTTATATAATAATTACTCAGCCGCCTTTAAGAATTTATGTCCCTCTATTATGAGGATTTTCATACAGGTGGATGTCTTCAATCATCTCCCAACTATTATTTGGATTTATAATGAGGAAAATGATTCATATGAAGTGGTATCCTTTGGAAATAATCCCGACCATTTTCGAAATTTTCTTATTTTTTCATAGATCTATAATATTTCAAAAGGTTCCCTCAAAATAACCCACTCATTAATAGCTCGTTAGAAAGAATGATATTTGGGTTGACAGAAAGAGGCATGTTGCTCCATTTATATGGTAGGATAATTTACATATATCTGAAATATATAAATATTTTTAGGCAGTTCCAACAATGGTTGGGTGAATTAATAGTTTTGGGAATGTGATTCATGAAGCTTATACCACTTCTATGCACTTAGTTAAGTGGATCTATGTATGTTATTCTCCAGGAGCTACCAACCCCTCTCAAGATGAGGAACATGATGATCACAATGATTTTAATGGGTCCATGAAGGATTCCCTAAACAATAATATTAAATTGAATAATATTTATTACACTTTAATGTTAAAAAGTTATTTTAACCAATGGTCTGTCTGGAAGGATCCATCACTACACCCCATAGAAAGACCTGAAAAAATAATAATTATTCTAAATTTGATAGAACCGTCATTATTAGATCATATAAGATTTTCAAAAAGGATATCAACCCTTATCTAGTTGTTGATATCACCACTTAAACCTCTTATGTGGATATATCTTCATCATCCTTTGATAAAGAAGTAATGTAAGATTTCAACAATCTCATGAACTACACTATTGTTATCAAGGAGGGTCAAATAGATGACATTTAATCTTGAGTTAATGAAATAATATGTATGATTTTTCTTGATATGAAAATTAGGAGATATATTTGGATTAGTATCTCAATCTTAGAGTGGGAGTGCTTTTTAGAATTCAGTAATTATTTTTCAAGAACCCAAATTTGAACTTCTCCAACAATTTTTGTGTATAATACGAATGGCCGCTTGAGGGGAAGATTCATTTTAGGGAATATATATGGGTAGTATTATGGACTTATCTTTTATTTTCATCTGGGAAAAAACCCCAACAAATAATATATTTGAATAGAAATACTCTTAAGAGTTTATATTTCTTATATTTATATTGAAAGAAGCTACTTTGTCTACTAGTGATTTCATATAATAAAAATAAAAAATGGTATTCCAGATTTTATTAATGATGAATTAGTTATTGGTTATCCATATAAATTTTGTTGTAATATAATTGGCCCTATTAGTGATAAAATTTATTGTTCCTTTCATGTATACTTAGAGGAATTATTGTCTTTTTATATCTGACATAGTAGGATATTGATGTTTTATAAGGTTTTGGGGATTCATGAAAACAGCTTGTTTTGAGTTTCTGGTGTTTTTTCACTATGATAAAAAAATCTTCAGTTTTATTGAGAAGATGATATGGACTCATGGTGATTGATGACATATCATATAACTACCACTTTGTTCTTAATTTCTCAATGAAAATCTACAATTCTCATTTTCTGTTTTATATAATGTGGGTATGAGGGGAGAGTGGTTTTTATAGTATATTTATGTGAAGTTACTAATAATTTTGTAATAATTTGATCAAGGATTTTTTGTTTTTTATTTGGGGACATTCACATGTATATTTTTTAAGATGTAATTTTGTTGAGACCTTAAGCTTTGATATTGTCTAATATATTATGTAAATAGTGATATTGTTCCCTCTTGTGACATTGGGTCTTTTTTAATGTTAAAGTGTAATATTTTTGATTATGGGCTCTAAGTTTCTTATGGTAAAGAATTTTTTTTCCAAATTATATAAGGATTATTCTTAAAATTTTTGTTAACTTTTATTGACAAAATATCATCTAATTAATGATATATTGCCTCATTCATAGAAAAGTATGTTCATATGTTAAACTGATTTGAGAGATGTATGGCCTTAACAATGACCCTATAGTGTTCTTTGATATGGTCTTAATTTATGTTGAGAAAGAGATAATTACTCAAATGTATATAAAGAAGTAACTTGACTATTACTATGTTTAGAGAATATTTTGATTTCATTCTATCCAACTTATGTTGGGATGATAAATTTGATACTTTAGTGAGGACTATGAAAACTATTACTGCCTTTTCATTAATATTTCCATTGATTTGACTTACTTTTCATGATTGATACCTCTTTCGTCGATAAAAACATTGTGTATATGTGTTTTTTAGGGGAATCATATCATGGGATATTAGAAATATAAATAAATTGATATTCCTATTTTTTTCATTTAGTGAAATACTTTTACATAATGGATTCTAATTTGGTGTAAATATATTGCACGTTATATAATATATTTTTATAGTTTTTTATTTTCTTAAATTTTAGAGAGTTCGGGTTTCCTTCCAACTCATTATTTGATCCATTCTAAATTAGAAAAATAATAACCAATGAAAAATGTTATACACAAAGACATTTATTTTCACTACCATATTCAAAATATGATAAACCATCAAGTCATCTCATATATTCAAGAATATCCCAACATGATAATGAAGTGACCCATATTAATAATAGGTATTTCATGTAGTCATCACTAAAAAAATATTTGATAATAAAAAAATGTCTATGTGGAAACCCCTATAAATAAAAAATATTCACCAATAATGTAATATTTTATTCATAAATGATTAATTATAGTTATATAAATCAATAAATTTTCTTAAAAATAATATATGGCTGAAAACCCAACTTCAGTATTTTCAATTATATTTTTCTCCAATTTATGTTCCCCTTCTATTATGATTTTATTTATTTTCAATGAATATTTAAATGTGAAGATGTGGCTTGGGTGATGTTGTGATTTTCCACCCATGAAAGGTGATAAAGATACTTCCATTGTTTATACAAGGAATAGAGGAAGAGAAAATGTGTGTAGAATATCTATGTGAATGAATTCCTCGGGGAAATATATTTGATGATTGTTGAGACGATATTCATAGAAAACACTATTACCAATGTTGTAGAATTACTACCTATTATATTCTCTTATAATGTCAAACAACTAATATTAGTTTTCTTCTCAATTCGTATTTGATAGTTGGTGTTGGATATATTTAACAAATGTTTAATAGGTTAAATGTATTTTATAGTATCTAGTTGATGCTCAATAATCTATCAATATAGTTGATAGTTTATTATTTTTTGTTTTATATAATAAAAAAATTGTATAATGTTTTTTCAAGGTATAAAATGAAAATTGAGATAATTTAATGGAGTAGTTTTTGTACATACTCTATCTGGTTATTCATTATGCTGTAGGTATTTATATAAATTGAAAAAATGATATATAATTAATTTAATAATTATGAAAATTATTTCAATATTTTCTAATGTTATTTAAGACAGTTGAGATTAGTTGGGGATATATTATGCTAAATATAATTTATTTAAAAAATTTATAAAATATTATTTATTAACATAGTGTCTTGAAAAATAAAATGGCGAATTATACAATGCATAAGAAATTGAACCATTAAGTTAGTAGATCTTTTAGGTATAATAATCTCAAATTAAACATTGAAATGATAAAATTTAAAATTAATTTATGCCAAATAATTATTTCATAGAATAATTAAAGTACACATATAATAATTGAGTCATGCATAAGAGAATTCAGTAATTTGGATGAAATTTGATAATAACAATTTAGATATAGGAAAAAATTATATTTTTCTAATAATAAAATTAATTTATACAAATGATAATGATTTTTAACATAATTAAATACATATATGATGAAATAAAATGTCCAGTGTGTAAATAAATTCATCTATATAGAAGATAAGTGATTAGAACATAAATTCAGCACAATTAATGATTAAACAAAATATAGAGTTATGTTATCTATGCATAAGAGATTTTCATCAACCTATGATATTTTACTTAATAATTTTTTTTTAAAATCTAGTACGTTAAAAATTGAGTTTACAGAATTCTAAAATTTCAGAGAATATAATTTCGTACAATTTTGAGAATCTGCTGAGTTAAAAATCTTGTTTCTAGAATTATGAAATTCTAGAGAATATTGTTTTGTTATTTCAACGACCAACATTCAATGATAAAAATATAAAATAAATTAATTTTGTAAAATCTTAAATTCTTAAATAATATCTTCCATGGATTTTGAGGAGGGGAATATAATAGTATTTTAGTAGGTCTACATGATTAAATGATCTGAAATTAATTTATTAGGATTTCATGAATAATATGAATGAATTCACATAGAATATCGACATGATCATTAAATAATAATTCAATTATAAAATGATCTCTTTGAAAAAGAAAACAACGTCTGAGATATGTTATCAGAATTATGTGGATGGTTTTTGCATATATATATCCTTCAACGTCACAAGATTATATGTTTTTTATTTTAAATTAGATGTTATGATTGAAATTTGATTCTAGTTTATATTTTATGAATAATGTAATGTCAAGCCTAATGAAAAATAAAGGAAGAAATACATTGGATATACATTAGTATATAAGTAAGAAAAAGTAGAAAATTTTCAACACACTATAAGTTGAGAGAAAGGTTCATGGTTACCTTCCAAATGATTATCATAACAAAGAATGATCATGAAGATCATGGGAGGAGAAAAATATGAATCATTAATTATTTTCCGTTTGAACTCATTCCCTAAAATACTTCCACTTACATAAATTTAGAAGGCCACAAACATTCGATGAGTGTTACCCTTAAGTAATATGATGATCTTAATATAATAAAATAAAATCTAAAAAAGGAATGAGTTATGTTTTATAGTGAATGGATAATCTGAGTGAACTACAACTCTAGAAGGTAGAAGAATAGGATCTAGTTTCATGCGATATAAAATAAGATATTTATAAGATGTTTTCATTTATTCTAGGAAATATTTTGGGGGAATCAAATAAAGAGGAATAATAAGAAGAAAAAGTGTGTGTTGACCCTGTAAAAACTTTTTAGATTCAAGGAACAATAATAAATAAGACAAAAAGGTTGAAGAATAAATATCATTCATATGTATAGTGTGATAAAGATCAAAGAAAACTAATATAAATTATATCGCCATGAAAGATTCTGTGAAACCACACTATTCTATGTGAAAAAATAATGCTTAATATTTTTTTATTCTTATATATCTAAAATAAGACTGATAATAAGAAAGATTACTTACTGAATTATGGAGAAACTCTATTGATATAGGACAAGATGAATTGGTAGATTTTTAATACATTCAACTAGTCTATATTTCTATGTAGTGAGGATACAGATCATATTTTGATGATTTAGTGGTGCCCTTGTGAGCTATTATTTACTTCATTCAGGGGGAAGGAAGATAAAATTTTGTAATTTTGATTCCATTACTGACATTGTGGGATGCATTATTAATATTTAACCACTTGTGAGATGCAGTGGAGCTGTTTTACCTACATATTATAAAGATCATGTTCCTGTGTAATATCAAAATGTGGGTTTTAAAATAATACCTGACCACACACTATATTGTTTTATTTATAAATTAGTATATAATATGTGTGTTGGATAACCCAAGCATAGAAAGGAGTAGGTTTTCCACATTAGGGTTGGAAATTTTTAAAATACATGTGTAATCTTCACATTAAATACATTTGTTACATTTATGTGTATGGAAGGGTAATACATAATATATCTATTTAAATCATATTACATGATAGAGGTTAAAAAGGGTTTAAGAAACTACGTATGAATTTTTTGGGAAAATAATTTATCCCAAACTAAATCACACCTAGCTTATTATATCCATCCTTTCTATTCAATGTGTATAAAAATTTATATCAGATAGACTAATGGGATAATTGATCATTGAGAACACTCATGTGTAATGGTGAGGTGAAGCACATATCTTCTCCCATATGATTCATGTTTGTATTGCCTGTGTTAAAGATGATGCAATTGTTTATTTCCCTATATAACATGATAATACATTCCCTTTGGTTTACACTAGAGTAAAAATATATCCATTATTGAATTCTTTGGTAGGTATACATTTAAGCATCATCAATATACATTAATGTATATCAATGTATATGTTACCTCAGAATTAGATTTATAATATTTATTATAATAGAAATATGTACCACAAGGATCTCGATCTAACTGATTACAAAATAATATCTTAGTAATATTTATATGATTAAATGATGTACAAGTTAATGTGTGGATGTTTAATGATCCTTATATAGAATAATATATTTTCTTCATAATAATAATTGATTTTTAGGTCATTATAAATACATTGAGAAAAATGAAATATATAGAGACAAAGAAATGATGAAAATTTTGAATAAGAAAGAGGATTCACCAATAGATGAGAGTAGCCATAATTTTGAGCGTTACGTTAATGAATTCTATATAATTAATTAAATTTTTAAAGAAATGTCACATTGTCATAATGGTCCCATTTAATCTTTTAATGACCTATATCACGAGTTTAATGATTATTTTTAGCATGTTACCATTTAATAGGTGAAATATTTATTTATATTTACTTAGTTTATTCATTATGAGAGGTCAACATATATGGTTAATTTTATTCCCTGGAAAAGTAATTGTTTAGGAAAAAAAATTTATAACACTCTCACAAATCATGTGAAAGTTAGACAAAAAATGTTCACACTTTTCAATGAAAAACTTTCATAGTGTGATGAAGATTTTAAAATAACTTTATGTGAGAAATGAATTCTCTAATATGATATTATAGTGTTGTTTCATTCATTGTCTAGAACTTATCAATTATCATTGAATGTCATGGTTGGATAACTAAAGAAAAAAATCAAAAAGTGTAAAGGATTTATAAAATTCTCTATGTGAGACAATAAAAATAAGAATGGTTAATATTCTAAATAATAAGGAAAATTTAAAATAGCTAATGATTTTGGTTCTAGATGAGAAGCATACTATCAGTTTGAAGTGTTTAGATTTAGGTGTAAAATTGAAAAATTAGGATTCCATAAATGTTGGTTCATCCAAAAAACTTGTGAAAATGAATATTTCCAAAAAACATTAGAGGTTTTTATTACCTCAAAGAAGACTAAAAATGGTGGTTTAAAGACCTAGATATAAATTAGATAAAATTTCACCTCAATCTTATTTAATAATGTATCCCATAACGCATCTAAATATACATAGTCTATGTCTATTTTAGAATCAGGTATTGATTCTAATTGAAATTTTTTAAAAATATAGAATGAATAAAATGTTGTAAAACCAAAAAAAATAGTCCAAATGTGTATATTATTTATCTATGAAAGTATCTCCATAACCCAATCCTAAAATAATGGTATAAAATTCTATAAACATAAAATATTCAATTTGTACATTCTCAATAAAAAAATATTAAATGAAATTTATGAGGCTTCTTGGAAGTTGTTAGAGCCACTATACATTTGGTCATATGAATTTTGATTGATGGCATAATACGTCACAATCATAGAATCCCAATAGAAATGGGAGAAAATTTGAAATAAAAAAATTATTATTCTATAAGTAATTGAATGTCACATATTAGAGTAAATTTACAATTGATGAAAAAATTTGAATCATTTTAGAATTTTTATATGTTCTATATGAGAGGTGGTCACTAGTATGACAAATACAAGTTTAATCCAAAATTTTATAGAAAATAAACGACCTCCATAGGATAATATTTAGGTAAAGAAATAAATTCATCATTGGGATAGAAATCATTGAAGAATATTATACCCTTCAAGGAAAAAACTAAAGGTAATTATGACGTTCAACCTACATGAAAGAAGAGTTTACACTATGTTAAAAAAGGGAACATGATATACCATTTAATGATAGCCATGAAACTCAAAACATACAGGAAAATATAAAATATAAAATTAAATAAATAATGAAAATTTATAGATAGATTATTATAGTGTTAAATATCTTAAATAAATCATTATAATGGATTCTTGGTAGGATAACTTGAAGACTATAAAAGATTCATATAGAAGAATCCAATAATAAGGACATATATATATATATATATAGTAAGGTGTGAAATATCATTCCAACTATGAAGAAATACGAAATTTATTAATCCACTATACACATAAGGGAATATAAGTAATATATATGGGTGATATAACAAACTTATTCCTTATGGAATTGGTGTTTAAAAATGAAGTTTCATTTGATTAAAAAAAATGAAAATCCCCCGAACTCAAACTGAGAAGCTGATGATGATACACTTTATTAACATATCATTTTTCCAAGGTTCAATAGTTTTAATTTGAATTTGAAGAGGAATGGTGAGAATCCAATGACATTGAGATATCAAATGAAGAATTGAAACCATATATTTATAGTTATTAATTTAACTTTAATTCTAGAAAATCCCTTCGAAATATAATGATTGATGTAATATTTCATATTTCCCTATACTATTATGATTAATATTTATCATTTTTTCCCTGGTGAGTTATATTCAAATCACATGGGTGAAGAAATAACATTCCATATTTTTTTAATTATTTTATTTAAATCTACTAAAAATTCTTGTGTAGATTTAAGAAAATATGTTTGGAAAGACCCTCGAGAAAGAATCCCAATATTTTTTTATATTTAAGTGATAAGATAAATAATGTTTTTGTATAAACTATTATATTTTGTTTTATTAAAATAACATTCCCATGTAGACTTATATTTTTTGAGTTGGTGGGAAACTCCTAATAAAATGTATTGCATCCATTCTCTCAAGGAATAAATGATGAATATGAATTTTTGATAGATATCATATATTGAGAAGATGAATTTTGGAAAATTTGAATATTTTTTGAATGGATTACCTCCCAAATAAGTTGTTATTCTAATGAAGGTGAAGATGTGATTTTTTAAATCCTGATGTATCCTTTCACTTCTAGTGTTCTTATAAATACATTTAACTAGTGTGAGGGAAATTTGGCAAATTTGTTTCTCTCCTAGAATAAAATGGGATATTATATTTTGATTAAATAATTAGGGTAACACAATTTATATAAATTCAACATGGTTAACAAGTCATTTCCCATTAATTTATAAAGGTTGTAGAACAATTTTTCATTTATTTTAATTTATTATAAATAAGGTGATAGAAAATAGGATATTGTCATTAAAAATAAGATGTTTACTTTGTATTATAATGGGAATTGACTAAAAAATAAATGGGGTATATTAAAATTCCCTCTATATTTTATTCATGATTTTTATCAATGTAAAATTCATGGTGTGGTGTTTACATGGGTGATAAAGTGAGTATACATCTATATAAGATGATTAATCTCTTACAATCATTTTCAAATAGAAAATTTGAATAACAATGGTTCTTCGTATAACTTATTATAAAAATTCCTTTGACCAATTAATTTTATGATTTTAGATCTAATATGGATATCAATGGTAGATTTCAAGCCTAGATAAGTAATTTATATAACTATAACTTCTGAAATAAAATATTTGACTGAAGTTGGTTAATATTTATATTTTGGATATTTAGTATAAACTATATTCATTGAATTCATGATAAGTTCAACATTTTTGGGATAATCAAGATAATGCTATAAAATCCATCAATGTAGTTTATAATATATGATATACTATGATATGTAGGAAAAAATTTGAAATATGTTTTATCTAGTTTGAAAACAATTGGACATATGACAAAAGATGTGTTCATGAAAATAGTCTATTGGAGTATTAATTATGATCCAAGACATTGTAATAAGATAAAATTAATTTTTAATTACATCAATTTATACCATAAAAATTGATGGAGTTGTTCTATTGTTTTATTTGATGGTTGAGATGTCCATAAGTTGATATAATGGTTCTCAAATTTAATTAGAATCACATCTAGAATACTAATTTTCAAGATATTGTTTTAAAAAAAGGAAAAAAGAATTATTCTAAATGTAATTACTTTGGGCCTAATATATGTAATTATATACCATGTATAAATATGATTTATTTATTGAAATGATAAAAATGTAACAGTAAATTTTTCTATGTGTCTAATGTATACAACAATTTATCAATATAGATCGGAATTTAGACAAACTTAAGAGAATTTAGAAATACTGAAAAAATGAAAAAAACCATTTTAGAATTAAGAAAACTACATATGTCAAACTTATTGTAATAATACTATTTACATGATAATTTTGTAACACATAAGTAAATTAATATAAATATATATTTAGTGGAAGCACATTTGTAAATTCATGTATGTAGAAGGAAATTGTCCAGTGTATAAAAGAATTCATATACATAGATAATGTTTGAATAAATTCAATAGTAAAATTATCTACATATAAGAGCTTTAATATTGCCTATGATATTTAACTTAATAAAAATAATGTGTTTCTACTCATTGAAAAATTATTTTACATAATTATGTGAATAATATATTTTTGGTAGTGTTTTGGTCAATCATCAATGAAAAAAATAAAACATTAATTTGATACAAGAAAAAATTCTAACAGTTTAAAATATTCGAATAGATATGAGAAAAATCAATGTTTTTAAGAATTTCATTATTATGAAATGAGTTTAAATGAATATATTAATTTTTCATGAATAATCCATATAAATTCACATAATATAGAAATTTGTTCATTGACCCATAATTCATGTATGATGTTACCAGTTTAGGAAATAGAAAAACATATGTTTTATAATGATATACTATGTTTTGAGGTTTACTTTCCACAAATGATACCTTACACATCATAATATGTTTTCATTTATAAATTCATTCTACTGTGAGGATTGAAATGTGATGATATAGTATATTGTTTAATGAATAAAATGTTTCACCTAATGAAAAATAAAAGAAGTAATATATTAGAATAATTTTCATATATAAGAACGAAAAAATAAATAGAATTTTTTTTGTTACTCTACGAGTTATGTAAAAATAATTTTAATAGATTCCCACACATGATACTATTATATGAGGAATATCATGGAGATTGTGGGAGTAGGAAAATACAGCCCATGCAATTTTTATAGTGTGAATGAATTCCAAAAAATTATTCAATTTATGAAAAAATTAGAATAAACCGTGAGTTAAATAAGAAATCCTTTTAAGAAATATGGTGAGATATAAGAAATTTAACAACCTCTTAATAAGAAAATATTGATGTTGTGAAGTAATGTCAGAAGCTGAGTGAACTAGAGCTGTATAAAGAAGAATAATGAGAACCCGTTACATGTAGTATTAATGAAGATACCATGAATAATATACCATTTCAGTTAGTGAATTTTATCTAGGAGTTGAATAATAATTATTAATAATAAGAATGTGAGTGTTTCATGAATACAAAACTGATTTGGTTTCATAGAAAAATAATTATGATGACGTGGAAAACCAAATTGGTTATTTATGTTGTGAGTGAGTAGGAGTACACTTAGGTAATGAGAGATAAATCAGAAGGAAAAAATTATACTAAATTGATAAATTCAGTGTGTGAAAACAATTTATTATATTTTTTAAGAAATATTTTAATTTTTTTGGTTGATAATGTTATCGTAAATTATTCTATAAGGAATCTGTGGGATGATCAACTAGTAAAATCCATGTTTTTTGATACATTATTAAAGACTATCGAGTATTCAATGTTTTTATATTTTAAAGAAGAATATATTTTTTTAGGGTTTAGTGACCTTATTGTGAATATTATTTTATCCACATAAAAATTACGTAAGGGAGATGAGATATAGGTAATGTGATGTTCGTGTTAATATTATGGGATGTATTATATAGATCATACCTCTTGTGAAATCTATTAGAGTAAATTCACCTATATAATATAGTTATCAATTTCCTGTTTAATATGGAAATATAGGTTTTGGGATAATTCCTTGACACCCACTATATTTTGTTATTTGAGTATTAATGGATAATATGTGACATGGATATCTCAATAATGATAAGCATATGGTTTCCCACATTAAGGCCCAAAATTTTAAAAATACATGTGCTATCATTACTTATTGATTTTTACATACATTGAGATGTTTGATAGGGTAAACAATAAGAGATATATTTACATTATAACAGGTGAAAAAAGATAAAAAATAAGGGGGTTTTAGGAAACTAAAGAACAATTTTTTTGGAAAAAGAATTTGTCCATGATTATCCCCCTCAATTATGTTTTATTTCAAGGTGAATTTTGTATAAAACATTTTTTTTAAAATTCCTTGATAAATATAACAATGAAAAAATTGAGGGGGAGTGGAATATTATTTATAGGCAAAAATGGAAAAAAGATATTTTTTTAGTTTAAGGTCTTATTTTTGAGAAATTAACATTTTTATTTATAGGGACCTTGTTGATAGGAAATAGTATAAATTATATTTCAATTAAAAAACACTATTGGGGATTAATTCAGTCCTATATGATATTATTCCATCAATAATGAAATCTCACAAGGAATGAAGAGAAAAATATCAAAATATATGTTATGAAATTATATTATATTGTTCCAATTATATATGAAACATTATAGTAACAAATTAAAACACATTTTATATTTGTGTGTATGTGTATTAATCATTAGAAATGATATGTTTTTCATATATCAAAATATATTAATGAATAAATAATAATATAAATAAATAAAATATGTGTAAATTAATTTTTCACAAAACAATATTTATAAACATTATTCTTTTTTGTTATATTAGGAATATTTATTTGATAAATGGTTTTTTAAAATTTATCAATTAATTTTAGTAAAATATATTTTATTTTAATAAATATCTTTTGAAATTAAAATGAGATGGTAAATATTATTATTTTTCAAAATATTTTAATTAATATTAAATATTTATAAAATATGATATATTGTAAATATGGTATTTATATTAATATTTTTATCATCATAAATCATGTATAGATAAGGATAGTCCCTATTAATATTGTGTTCAATCTAAGGCCATAATCCAAGAAATATTACATTCCTAAGACATTAACTAGTATTTTTTTAGAGAATGTGACCCATTACCACTTATAAATGGGTCTCATAACCAATCCTTTCAAACCACTTACAAAATTTGAAACTTCAATCTTTAAAATTTTCAAATATTATATTATAAACAAATTTTACATGTCGCGATGTTCTTTTCAAAATTATCTCTAAATTATTCGTATCAATGAATTACATAGAATAACATTTGGTTCCTAGTGGTAATGATTTTGTTTAATTCTTTCAAAATTATGATTCTATTATGACTCAGTATAAAAATAATAAAAATCATAACAAAAAATATTTATACCATATGTTTTTTTGAATACGAAAATAATCATTTATTTTTTATTTTATTTTTTGTTATTTATTAATTTTTAGTACATCTGGTATATTATTAGATTAACCATCTATATAAATGATGTTATTCTACTATTATCAACACATTCATATATGATTAATTGAATTAATTTTTAATTACATATAAAACTATATTCATTTAAATAAGGATTATGTATATTTATTGTTGAGAATAAAATGTAAATAGTTTTAAAAAGAAAATTTTATAGTTGATAAAATTGTATATAGAATGGAAAAATGGAAAACATATTTTTTAAGCACAATTTTACATATCATGGAAGAATCATGAATCATTTAAAAAATATTAAACCAAAAATAATACATAATCAATAATATAATAATATATAAATGACTAATGGATGATGATTGATGAATACAAAAAAATACTGAAGAAATCATGGAGAACGTAGAACCCATATCGTCAAATAGATTATATGGACAATGATTATAAAATAAAAAATTCAAAAAATTTATAAGACATATTGAAAATATATATATATATAAATACATTTATTAAATATAAATTCAATATACCATAATTAATTATGGAGGGATATAAATCATTTTCAACTGAGTTTGAAGTTGTATTAGTCAGATTATTTCTCAATTTAGTTTCTTTATGATTCCTCCTATCGTTCTTCCATATTCTATGATATGTATATAGTGAGATAAACTAACCACAACATATATAAAAAGTACATAATTTCAAAAATTAAACATTAAACCTTAAAATAAATCACACCGTATAATCTATAGGATTACTATATATGTATATTATATGCATTAAATAAATATTTTAGAATACCTTCAGTATCTCCCATAATTATTCATTCAAATCATATCTATTTATAAAATCACACTATTAATTATTATTCAAAACATAAATAATTCAATAACGGAAAATAGTGAGCTCAAATTCTTAATAAGGGATAACACGTGATAAACAAATAAAATGTTAAAAGTGTTCATAAGAAGAATATTTATGAATGATAACATAAAAAGGATAAGGAAAATAAAATAAGAGAATCATACTCAATTAAACATTTAGAGATCAGGATTAATTATTGAAATATTTTGTCGAAACAAAATACATGACTAATTGATGTGTTGAAACATCATTCAGTAATTATGAAAATATATCTTAGCCATAATAATTATATATGTACAAAAGCATTCAAAAAAAATAATTATACTGAATCTCACTACCAATACCATCATAACATAGTTGATATATCCCAAAATGTAATTTTTTTCTCTTCAATCCTCGACATGTAAATCATGAGATAAAATACTTTACACAGTGTTTTCAAGGGATATGTAATTTTTGTCCCACATATCACTTTTTAGATAGATTCCCTTAGGGGTTTGGATTCACTGCTCATTCCATATCATCTAACAAGATATAAGAAGTTACCTAATTATTTAGAGGGATATATAATTTTTTAACCACCCATCACCTAAAGATAAAAACATATATATGTGTTCCATATAAAGAAAAAAATATTCATTATTTCATCATAGCTTAATTTATCTATGTGAAAGAAATAGTTTTTTAAAACAACTATAGGACATGATCATAAGATATATTGAGAAAGAATATTTTGGTATCATTATAGAATATGAAAATTGAATCAAAAGAGACATTAAAATATACTAACAAAAATAATAATTATTCTAATAGTATTAAAATTTTATTTTAGAAATAATAATAAATACCCTTTACATTTATAATAACTGTTATTTTTCAATGAATAATTTATAAAACAAAATTAATAGAAATTAATGTTGGAACCATGACAGTTCTATGCAAGAATTGGAGTATTGTTTGTGTTTGTTGTCAATCATAAGTGGATGTTTAGAATGTTTTTTAGTAAAGTGGGCATACACATCAAGAAGACAACAGTTTTGAAAAGGAACTTTCACGCAAAAGGGTAGGTGTGTTGGAAATATGTGTGGAAGAAATGTTTCAAGATCAGATCGCTAAAAATGGAAAATGCATGAGATGTGAAAAATATTGGAGTGGTGCACATAAAACATGGATTGCACACTAATTTTTTTTTGCGCAATAGTTAATATAGGTCAGTTTTCTTATGAAAAAGGTGTTTCATGATCAGAATGCTGAAAATTGGAAAAGGCATGTGGTGCGTGAAAAATCCGGATATGTATGTTAAAAATGGTTCATTTGCAAATAATGATTGCGTGCAGAATGAGAGTTTGCTGCAAGAGAAATGTTTTTGCACGTGGGGGTCAGTGAAGCCTATAAATAAGTGGTGACCCCCCTCATTTGGTATAGTTGAAGACATATGGAAGATCTGAGTTCTGATGCACGTAAATCATTCATGAAATGGGTGTTTTATGAAAAGGATTAAGTTGCACAAAAACATAGGCGATGCGTGTAAACGTTGATGTCGTGCGAAAAATCCAAAGTTGCGCATAAAATTGAGGATGTCCGTAAAAGTAGAGGATGCATGTAAAACTGAAGTTTTCATGTAATGGGTATTGTTGTGTGAAATAGTTTACGCATGAAATGTTAATATCGTGTGAAAAAATACGATCTTGCGTGAAAAGCGTAGGTTTTGCATGCAATCATCAGTGTAACCTATTTTCACATTATAAATTTTGGTTTTAGTGGTCAAGTTCTTTCAAGTGCATAAATTTAGGACTTCGATGCTAGTAGAGTCTCGTGCTGAGCAGAGGCAAAGGCTTCAATGAAATTTGATGAGGATACCTTCACGTCTATAAACTGAGTGTTACTTCATTAATGGCAGTGAGCCAGGGGGAGTCCATGGGAGTGACCTAAGGAATGAAGTGTGTTATCCCAGAACTTTTGTAAAGTTAGTGTGCTAGGGACCGAGTGAAAATACATGAAATTAGAATCTATAGCTATTGATGTTTAGTGGAATTATGTACAACTGAAAACCTGTTATTGTATGATCCGTGGACGTAGCCCTTAGTACTTAACAAAGTAAAAGTGATGCAGGGTCTCCTTTCTTGTGTTTGTTTTCTTTCTGTTCCCATCAGTCTTAGAGGTTTAACGAGTTCCAACCACCATAGGAACAAGATCCTTGATTTTAAAAGAAAACTTTGGCACCCTGATTAACCCCTCCACACTCAGGGTGTCCTGGGGTCTTATATTTAATTTATAAAACCATAAATTGGTGAATATTGTATGAAAATAAATTCATGTGGATGATGATAAAAAATAGTCTACCCATAACATTGTAAACAAATAAGAACAATATAAAATGAAAAGTGTATAAAATTATAAAATTGATTAAATTAATTATATTTTAAATAATTTCAATTATAGGATAAGAGGACATTAATCAATCCCCAAAGTGAATATAAGGATATCCATAAAACCTTTATATAATCTTTACATAGAGATGAAGGATTCCCAAACGAAATGAATATATGAGGTCTACTCCACTTATAAGAATTTTTTTATGAATTGTGAACCAAATAGAAGAAAAATAATAAGAAGACATGTAATAATAATAAATAACTATATGAGATGTAAATATATGTCTTTTTTGATATAAATAATGTACTATTTCCCTAAATTGGAATTTAAACATACATAATATTGATTTCAATTTAATATTTGAAATAAATCCCTTACAACATTAAGAATTTTTTTATTTAAGATCACATAAAATATATAAAATTTTATATATTTTTAAATACATTTAAATTCATGAGAAGTATGATAAAAATTCCTAAATGGGCATTATATACACCTCAAACAATGAAACACATCGATAAACTCTTACTTTTACTCCCAAATTCCATGACAGTGATTTAAAATCTGGTATAATCAACATATCCATATTACACTCATATTTATATAATCTGTTAATATCTATATATATACATATATCATTTTATATTATTAAATTATTATCATTAATTACCTATATGTTATTCATTTATTTTATATTTTCATCGTTGAATGTTAGTAATTATGATTATTATGAATAAGTCTCTTATTGGTGATGTCGATTCTTATTCATTGATAAATATTTCATCATTACCAATTATCCATAGTACTAGAATAAGATTTTATGGTTCTTTATTCATCTTTATTTTAAATTGACTGAATGTTGGGTATGGTTTGCAAGAATGGAATCCATGATGATGAAATTTCTCAAAAATTTACTCATAACAACATGTTATATTATAACGACAATAATTTTTTTTTCACAATTTTATAACAATGTACATGAATTTAATTAATTTTTAATATCACATATTTATCATATTAATTCATTTATACTTATCTAGTTTTCAAATTATGATGTTTGTATAGCATTATTCATGTATGTGGTTGAAATGCCCCAAAAAGGACATGTTATACGAGTGAATGAGTTAGAGATTATTATTATATAATAGCAGTATCATTTTCACATAAAAATTATTATGTTAATAGTATATAATTAGATTGGTGGAAGAGGTTCATAAATAATTTAGATTGTAATTTAAATTCAAAATTAATAAAATAACTTAGATATATAATTTGATGAATTCGCTCCTTCTCAAGAGGGGTTCCTTCAGAATGAAATATTTCGGCCTCCTTATTAAAACCAGAAGCTACCCAATGTGGAACAACCATGAATCCTATAACATTTAATGATTGGTTAACTTACTACACTAATAAAATATAATAAATATCACATCCCATGGGATCAAATAATTTAGTAGTGTTGGAAGACTCAATATGAACAAAATTCTCAAATTAAAATTAATAAAATTCAAATTAAAAATAAATTCATAGCGTGAACATTATTATTTCTAATTGTATATCCTTGAAATTATTTAATGTTCAATTCAGGTAACACTATATAAATGAATATGTAATAAAGGGTGGGATCATATTCTCAATAGTGGAAAGTATACTATGAAATCAATCATATAATAAATAGAACATGAAAAATAGGATGAATATAAAAAATAATAAAATATTCCATAAAACTAATATAATGAAAGTGGAATATATATATATATATCTATTACATATAAATATAAATAATAACATGGGAGAAAATACCTATTTTCACATGGATATAATGATTAATGAACAACATCATAATCAAACCGTCAATGCCTCATGTCCCAATATAATATAGAAATAGGTAAGTTATATAGAAAATAAGCAATACAATTTGTCTCATGATACAAACCAATTTATCAAGGGTCTCTATAGAATCAGGCCCTACCAATCACATACTAAGTACAATTCATTCAGTATATGAATGAAATAATCAACAATAGAATACCAAATGAATATAAACATTCTTGCTGAAAAATAAAACACAAATTGATTATAATTTCTCCATGAAATAATGAAAAGAATATTACCATAATACATTTAGAAAATAAGGTTTATAGTACCATTATATCTATTATCTATACTAAAATTGGCTTCCTCCTTGCCTACGTGTCACCGTATCCATATTCCACGTCACCGTATTCCAATTTCCTCTACTCCCAATTCCCCATCCCACTACACAGTTTCGTCTCCCCCTCCCGTGCTCCACCTCCATTCCATCGGGTTTCTCCTAGGGTTCCTGCCGTCCTCCGTCGATCCCCTCTGACGATCCTCTCAGCGACTCCCCTCTCTCGGTCACCTTCCCGAACATCCACTACCTCGACACCTCCGTCTCCATGCGGATACCTTTGATGACCTTGGGTAGGGTTTCACCACTCCATCAAACCATCCATCTCCTCCCATGATTAGGTTTTCACCTCACCACGAAGGCCTCCATCTCCTCGCGCATACCTTTGACGACCTCGCACTCCTCCCCTGCCCCCTCCAATGGCGTTCCCGCTAGCGATTTACAACAAATAAATGGATTTTTAATCCTCACTCAGCTCCACCATAAAATTAAAGTGTTATTCATTTCAAAGCCTGAATCGGCTTCTTCTCTTCCAACATAGTTTCTTCTACAATCCGCATCCTCCATATGGACTCACAAATCTGCCGCGACCCCGATCGACTATCTCGACCAGTTGGATCTACATCGCCCTCTCAAATTAGTAGTGGAATTTCCGAAGAATTATGAGACATTCAGGTCATCTGTATGTTCCTGCATCTGTCATGAATAATTGCGGGAGTCTCTAGGTACGTTCATCTATTGGCGCATCTATCTTCTTTTTTGCAGAACCCACTTAATCTTCCTATTCGACTAGGTTGCTGACTGAATCTGTCAACACCTACATACAACCATCCATTCCTCATTGCATATGGCGACTACTGATCCAGTAGTATTCAAATTATGTAAAGGTTGAGTAATGTACAGGTGCTACAATAAATATTGTAATACTGATATCTCTTCGATTAGAAGTTAAAGAAACAGTATGGGTCCATGATTAGGAAATTGTTTTTGCAAGTGTTATCATGAAACATTTCTGTATTATTATTTTATAAGATTTTATCATTTTTTCCTAGGCATATTTATGTTATGTGGCTTGACAGAGTGACTTAATTCTGCCAACATGGAAATGAAGAAAGTAATTCGTAGTACCACAATAAGGTATGACATTCCAATCGCAACAATAGATTTTTTCATAAACTATATTACCAGCATATTAATATCTGATTTTTTATTTTCAAATTGAATCATACTAAATGCTTCATATTCAATCGCAATATTCATGTTCTTAAAAGATACAAAACATATGGTCATTAATTTTTCTTATTCTCTCTTCAAGCTTTAACATTCATATTCAATTAGAAGATTCATGTTCTTAATAGATACAAAAAATTTGGTGTCAGTGTCTCTTAATTGTTTTTTCAAGTGACCCCTTGATGTGATGAAGGTTAGATACTAGGTCTGACTTTACTTCCATGATTTTCAATTACTTCACAACATCATTCGAAATTTTAGCTTATATGATATCAAAACAATTTTATCAATTTCATTGTATTAGTTTACTTCTTATGAGAAAAACATACAGAGAAAGGCTAAATTTTAAGTGCATGATCCCATAATTTGACTTATTAAATTTATCACACTTTCTTTAGGATTGAATTTTCATGATTTCACATAACAGGAATGTAAAATTAGTATATGATTCAATGAATGAAAATTGCATTACCCAGGTTTCTGGAGAGGCTATGTCCATGCATGACTCATGGTTTTTCCATACATGGTTATACATTTATCATTATTACAAAAGCACATGGTGATTATGGGAGGCACATCCACATGGTAATAATTTCTTTTACATATACTAATTATTACTTATGATTCATTGTTTAAATCACTGGATCAGGTTCATGTATTTGGATGATGTATTTAATTCGAGTAGTGGATATCCATTTGTTACATATTTTAGTCAGTATTTGAATTTACAATATCCATTTCTCTAAAAAATTTCTTTTATTTTTCAATGTATTAAATTAAAAGAATACGAAGGCCACTGGACACAGTTGGAAGACTATTCATGTTGCAAAGAATCATTGAGGGAAGATGGTTCTTCCATTATGATGTTTTTTAATATGCTATCACTGCTTTCTCGGTCAGTGTTTTACATTCATTGATTAGTTGTTTTGAGGGGAGATTCTCAGTATGATATCATAATATCAAACTGCTTCATTATGTTAGGGTTATATTGTTTGATTGTAATTAATTTTTACCAGGTTCAATTTCTTTTAATGATTATCATATAATACATTATAACTGGGATCAGCACTGGAGATCACCCATTCGAAACATACAGTGATTATGACAATAATATTGTAGGGAATTTTGTGGTTTTTGGAAATTCCATGCACATATATTTATTTTCATATTCTGAATGTACATGCTATCTATACATATTCAAATTTATTTATATTGTCATATAAGTTTTTATTTAGTTAATATTCACGATTTACCATTAAGATTGTCCATAAAAATAAATTATTGTTTTCATTTCGTCCATTTGAATTAATTATAAAACAGACAACATTATTTTCACACTCTTTTCTACAGGAAACATTTTCGTTTGTGAAATTGGATTCTTCTATTTCTTACTATGAATCAAGGACAACCTTTTTATTTCTGATCTGTTCTTGGGAGTGAACACATCTAGAATGGTGATCTTGGTGTATTCACTGGCTTTCTTGGATTATAGGTGATTTCAAATGATGTTATAAGCAGAATACCAGACTTTTTTGGGTCTATTTAGTCTGATGATCTTGGTTTTGAATTTATCTGGTCTTACATGAAAAATTCCAAATATCCTTTTATTTAAAAACTATTTGAATGCCATGAAGATGAGTAGAATTGATTTGGAGCTTTGTTATTTTTCTTTTTTAATGTTGACAGACTCACCATGAAGATGATATTCAGGCTGGATTTGTTAATTTCGGCTTTCTTATTGGTTTTAGGTTCTAATGGAATTCTAGGACTACTTTGCCTCTTTCTCTAACTCTTTCATGGCTCTTTTTGGCATTCTATGGACAACTATGAAGACCTAGATAGGTTTTTTTGGTGTTGTGGACCTTTATGCATTATAGTACGTGTATTTTCATCATTCTTCTATGACTTTCTGGACTGATTCTGCTCTGTCTATTTATTTTGATATGCCTCTGATTTAAAGTAGGAGGGTTTGATCAGATGATCATGGGCTGCCTTCCGTTTTTTTGATCAATGATTGGAGGGATATTAGGAATAAATAAGAATGAATAAAGATGTACACATAAATTCCAATAAAAGGTATACTAACTGGTTATTTATTTAATATACATAATGTATTTGGGTTTCACACATGGTGGTCTTGATATTTTGATATTCTAATGGTTTCCATGATAAATGAGTGTCTTTTGATCATTTAAACAACCTTATTGGTATCAGAACTATGTCTTCTACCTGGTTCAAAAGATCATGTCCTAAAATTCAGCGAAAAAACTCCTACTCGGTTTCAGGTATGACCATCCTTCTTCCCTTCCTAAATGTAGATCTATTTTCACGTATTATAATCCATAATCTCTGCATTAAAATTTTCAATTCCTATTACACGTTACTGTTTTCAATTTTTCAATATCTTCATTATTATTCTACATAATATCTATAATCTACATTTATTTTCTATTTGATTCACTTGCCTTGGATTGCTTTAATTGTTTCCATTATTTTTTATTCTATGTCGTGGATATTAATGATGCATGAAATACAGATACCATAAGATTGATTCCTAGAATAAACCTCTTATACTTCATTGACACATTGGTAATATATCATGGATGCTTTTATTTTTAGTGGCCATGATCTTTTTATAGTTTGGAGTGTTTGAGAAGTTATTACATAGAACAGTTTTATTGAAATGAAATATGAGATGCAAATGTGTTCATTATGAACAAGGTATTACATAGAGAACTTTTCTCCATTCTCAATCAAGATCAAAATCACGAAGGTTAATTATTAATCATCATCCCATGTTTCTGCAATTTTTGTTTGTCTATTAAAGATATGTAAGTGATTTGAGTACCCTTATAGAATTAGAGGTTTGTGGGTTTATTTTATTCTAGATTGATATTGAGATATTTTTTTTAAAAATATGTATTTAATGCATGCATCTTTTAATTTCTTTTAATTATAAAATCTATAGATTATGTTTTCCATGGAAATCAATTGCAGGGCAGGGGAATCATTGATGGAAAGGTTGGGTAGGTAGGGAGGGGAGGGGATGAAGAAGCTGGGGGAAAATGATGGGTAGGGAGGGAGGGTAGGGGAGGGCCAGGGGCTGGGTAGGTTGGATGATAATGGAGGAGAGGGGATGGGAAGGGTCGGGCAGGATGGAGGGAACGAAAGGGGAGAGCAGGATAATGGCAGGATGAAGGACATTGCTGGGAAAATAAGTCATACTATCTGTTTTGATTGCAATAGTATGAAAAATTCATTTATGTTTTGACATAGATTCCTTCTCACATCACCCTTGATGGGGTAAACAAACAAACCACCACGGAAGAAAAATGTTATGCTTTTTGTTATAATATGTATTCATGCAAGAAAATATGGTTCTGTAAAAGGAACAGAGTCCTATAGTTGTTCCAAGGAACTCTGGATATCTGTATACTAGATACCAAAACCTGTTTTCGGATCTGTAACATCTAAAAACAGTAGAAACTATTGATGATGACACATTCAATGCTCAATTTCATAACTTCTGTTCCATATTTTGTAATTTTGTGACCGATTATGTAATTCTGTTAAATATAGGTCTTCATTATGAACTTGATGATGGTCCTGGTGGAGGAAGATAAGCATACTATTGTTCAAAGACACCCTGTTTTTCTGTACAGTTGATACACATTCTAGTTTTGGGCTCTGCAACATCTAATTACAATAGAAACTTCTCAATATATAAACTTCTGTACTCATTATCTAAACTTTTTTTTTCCAAATTTTAACATTTCAGTAACATTTATTTCTTCAATATTTAATTGATATATAATGCTGATCATTGTGTTATTCCATTTCTGTAACATCTATTTCTGAATTTATGTTCCATTTATGCAGTATTTCTCTTCCAGTTATTCTGCATTTATGTAACTTATATTTCATCAATATTTCAGCATTTCTGTAAAATGTATTTCATCATTTATGTAACATTTATTTCCTCCATTTCTGTAACATTTATTTCATGAATATGAAATTGTTGCATATTTCAGATTTCAGCATTTCTATAACTTTTATTCCAGTTTTGGACTCTAGCAAATGTGTTGTATTCCTGGATTAAATAATCGCTGCTGATCTATGGTTATAGAGGAGATTCTGTGTTTTTTGTGGTATTTCACTTTTAGATCTGTAACTTTTTATATGTTATTGAAAATATTTTTATGTTACTTCATTGTGTTTCAACTCTTAACATATAGGAAATCAGGAGCGGTCTAAAAATTGCAGTTATTGGGATCCATAGTAACATCGACAAAGATATTCTGGTACCCTATTACATCGTGTATTAAAGTTCATTGTTGCATCAACTTTCTTCCTTTTCAATCCATTTCTTATAAAAATTATGTTACATGTTATTATTTTTCTCTACTTTTCATAATGATCAATCAGTGAAAATGTTTTTTTAAAATATTATAGGTTTGATACACGAACAGTGGTAATGGGTTTTGGGATGATGTAACTCCAGAAAAACTATCACATTTACTGTGACGGTATATATTTCTATCCTCTACATATTTTTAGAATGTGGTTTGTTGATGTGGCCTTCCAGTGAGTTATAAATTTTTTCTAGCAAAATTTTCAGTTTTTATAATCACATGTTATTTGTTACATTCAGATTTCAATCTCAATAAATGACTACATATTGTTCCTTCATTTCCATAATATGTACCACTTAATTTCTGTTTTAAAATTTTCAATTTATAATATGATTTATTATGTTTCAGAATTGGGGCAGGGGTAGGGGCAGGGGCAGGAGCAGGGGCAGGGGTTGGGGCAGGGGTCGGGGCAGGGGCAGGGGCATAGGGAGGGGGGGAGTTGGGCAGGTGGAGGGGGGGAGCTGGGCAGGGGCTAGGGGGAGCTGGGCAGGGGGGAGGGGGGAGCTGGGTAAGGGCAGTGGGAGGGGGAGCTCACCAGGGGCAGGGGCTGGGGGAGGTGGGGGAGCTGAGTAGAGGGAGGGGTGAGCTTTGCAGGGTCAAGGGGGGAGGGGAGGGGGGGGGGGGCTGGGCAGGGGCAGGGGGAGGGGGGTCGATGGATAGTGGAAGGAGGAGGGGGGGAGCTGGGTAGGGGGAGAGGGGCTGGGCAGGGGCTAGTGGAGGGAGGGAGCTAGGTAGTGGGAGGGGGCTGGGTAGGGGGACGGGGAGGGGGAGGGGCAGGGGGACGGAGAGGGGTCTGGGCATGGGAAGGGGGGCTGGGCAGGGGGAGGGGGGCTGGGCAGAGGCGAGGGGGGAGGGGGAGCTAGGTAGGGGGAGGGGGGCTAGGTAGGGGCCAGTGGAGGGAGGGAGCTGGGTTGTGGGAGGTGGATGGGTAGGGGGTGGGGAGGGGCTGGGCAGGGGGATGGGGAGGGGGCTGGGCATGGGAAGGGGGGCTGGGCAGGGGGAGGGGTGCTGGGCAGAGGGGAGGGGGAAGGGGAGGGGTTTTATTTTATTCTTTTTCATTTAGTCATATAAGTTTCCTACTCTTATAACGATTTCTTAGAAGATTCTCTTTCTATTTAAATTTTACCTACCACTATCTTGTCTTTTTAACATATCTTTCTATTTGTCCTGGTTTTGCAGCTCGGTTGTGGAGGTGCTTCCCAGTTTTGGCTGTGAATGATTATTGAGGTATACTAAATATTTACTCCTGCTCTTGCATCTGTCCTCACTGTTTAAAGATTCATGAATAACCATCCTAGGAATTAATTGTAACTGATTTGGATATCTCTTCTTGTGGTTCATTTTTTTAAATTTAGTGATCTTTCCACTGCTTTTCTAAGGGCACGTTTTAGTGGGGGTGGCCAGGGGGAGGGGCTGGGAAGGGGAAGGGGGATGGTCGGAGCTGGGTAGGGGGAGGGTGGGGGGAGCTGTGCAGGGGCTGAGGCAGGGGTTGGGGCAGGGGCAGGGGCTGGGGAAGGGGCTGGGGCATGGGATGGGCAGGGGCAGGGGGAGGGGGAGGGGGAGTTGGGCAGGTGGTGGGGGGAGCTGGATAGGGGCAGGGGAGAGCTGGGCAGGGGGAGGGGGGAGCTTGGCAGGGGCAGTGGGAGGGGGGAGCTCAACAGGGGAAGGGGGTGGGGGAGCTGGGCAGCGGGAGGGGGAGACCTTTGCAGGGCCAGGGGGAGGGAGGGGGTAGCTGGAAAAAGGCAGGAGGAGGGGGGAGCTGGGTAGGGGGAGGGGGGCTGGGCAGGGGCTAGTGGAGGGAGGGAGCTGGGCAGTGGGAGGGGGCTTTGCAGGGGGACGGGGAGGGGGCTGGGCATGGGAAGGGGGGCTGGGCAGGGGAGGGGTTGGGCAGAGGGGAGGGGCCGGGAAGGGGCAAGGGTGGGGGATGGAGCTGGGCAGGGGGAGGGGGGGAGCTGATCATGGGGCTAGGCAAGGAGAGGTGGCTGGGCAGGGGGAGGGGGTGCTGGGCAGAGGGGAAGTGGAGGGGCAGGGCTATGAGAGGATGTCATATTTGTAGTAGTAATTTTTTAGTTCAATTTCTTTCAACAGATTTGTAAATTTCACACCTTCGGAACTTCACCTCCCCCATTCGAGCATCTTCTATTTTCATTGTCTTTAGTCTAAACTCCATTTTCTTCCATCATGAGTAACCCACTAACATCATTATGGTGTTATATTTTTTAATACATTTCATAATTTTATTTCCATTTTCAGGTGGCTATCTTCAAATCATGGTTTGTAGCAAGTCCATGATTTCCAAACAGGATGACAACACCTCTACAGTTGAACTGCTCTTCAAAATAATGGCTGGGAAATCCATGTTTTCATTCTGCTCATTTTTTATTATTTTCATTTTTCTGGAATGATTTACATTAGTTTTTGTTCTCTAGGTTTTTTAAACTTACCATATTTATTTCAGTCATTTTCACATTTGTCAGTATTATTTTTCCAATCACTGTCTTATATTGGATTTGACATTCACTCTTTAGTCAGTATTATTGTTTCTTCTCAACTTTTATAAATACAAATTCTTTTTAAAAGTAAAACCATTAATCAAGCCCTTCGCCTTTTAGTCAACATTATTGTTTCTTCTCAAAAATTATATTTATTAATTCTTATTAAAAGAACAATCATTAATCGAATAAGTCGTCCTATTGCACGAGTGAGTACGAGTTATATCCTAAACAAGGCATAATAATATTTAATGGGTGTTAAAATAGATGAAATTAACCTTTATAAATAAATTATAATGTCTATGTGAAAAAATAACAAATATCATTTTCTTTGAAAACAATAGAAATAAAAATAACTAGAATAATGCAGATTGGTTTTTTGAAAAATCCTTGGAAATTTTAGATTAAAATTCATTACAAATATTGGTTTTGGTATTCAAAAAATGTGATAATGTTGTAAACATTATAACATAATATATTACCATATTTATAAAAAATAAAAAATGGCTTTTATGAAGCACTTTAAAAATATTATTTTAAAATAATTGAATTGAAATTAAAATTTTAATATATTTAAACATAATGAATTATTTCACCATAGGAATAAATTATACATTAAGTAAAACCAAAACTATGTAGAAGTAAGAAAAAATATTTCTTACTAAAAAAGATGAATAAGGAAAACTTTTCTTATAAAATTTATTTATATGTTTTTAATAACAAAAAAAATATAATATAATGTTTAATTTTAATCACAAAAATAATTATGTGGTAAGAAAATATATAGGTTTTAATATATATAGATCCTATAATTCCCCCAATGGATGCATAAACATAAACAATCACAAATACAGATGATATTTTTAAATAAAACCTTACATCAGTTGGTCAAAAAACCCTAATATATTATATAATAAATTTAGAATTAGTATACATATATATCTCCTAATAAATGTTTTAATTAAATTATAATATTCCATTCATTAATAATTTCCCCTTAATCATTTATTGTTATTATTTTTTGTTAAAATAAAATTTTAGTTTTAACTGTTTTTTTTTTCTATACATGTTTTGATTCGACGACTCTAGCCCATTGACGTTGGTCAAGGTTCTTCGTCAACATAATATTGGAAATATTTTTAATTTTCATTTATATACATTCAATATAGTTTTAAAATCATCCATTAAAAATAATTTTGAAAAAATTAATATATCATTTCGTGGAGATGATAGTTTGTATGTATACATCGATGGCGTTATAGTTTTTCTAAATGAGGAAAAGAAAATAAAGTAAATAAAATATTAATGTTACATAATAATATTAATAATTTTATTTTCATAATTTTTCATCAAATAAACCATTATGACCAGTTATGTTGGGTTTAAATGAAAAAAACTCCCATCTATTTTTAGACATGGTTGTCCACACATACACACATGAAACAATATTATTTTTCAATAGAGGAAAAGGTAAAAAGGTAAATGATTTATAAAAACTAAAAATAAAATTAATTTCATACAATATTATTTATTTATTAATTAAAAATTTATAATCACCCATGTCAGGATGTGATGAAAAATAAAAAATAGTGCTTTGTGTAGGTGGTAGTGCACACCAATACTTTTGTGTTGTTTTCAAATCCTATAATGTATTTAAGGATATGGAAAATGGGTTCACCATTAATATAGAAAAATTCTATTATATTAGATATACTTGTGTCATTATATCATATTGGTTATGATTGTTCTGCAGGAGGTAGGGTGTGAAATAAATACCAAAGAACTTGGTTAAGAGTTTTACCTCTTTATTGGATAACCTCCCTTGGTTTACACCATATGCACTTATATGTTGTTATTTTGGTGAGATATGGACCACTATTATTTGGGGAGTAAATTTTGGGATTGATTTCAGCAGATTGATGGAATCTATAGTTTCCATGTTGTGTGTATAATTTTTGATATGAGGGGTCTTTTATAATTGAGGGGAGTGGCACACTATTAATTATTCTTGACTTTTTAATATTATATGTTTCTTACTCAAGGTTTAGTTGTAATAAAATAATTAAAATTATAGTATAAGATGGTATGGGTTAAAATACCCTCATAAAATAATAATTATGATGATATTTTATGACATTTTTAGCATGTTTAAATATTAATTAACCTTTTTAACCCCTTTACCCTTGTGACAACATTTTTACCAAGGTTTCTATTCATAATGACAAAAAAACTATATCCTGATAATTAATAAGAAACTAATGATTAGAAAAACGAAATTATTTTTTAAATATCCAATTTATAGGGAATGATAAAATTATATTTAATGTAAGTTCTCAAAAATAAATTAAAAAACGTTTTTATCAATTTTTTCTAATTATAGAAATGAATTTATGAAAAAATAAAATATAATGATTATTATAATTGATTTAATTTTATTATATTTAATAAAATACATCCCTTGTTACATTAAAATGATAAAATCCTAATTCTAATTTTAAATTACATGATTTAATATAAATAAAGGATAGTTTGGTAAAAATCGACATTCATCACTATTCACCCAAATATAAACTATTTCTAAAAAATTACAAAAAAATTTAACCAATGATAAATTAAACCTTACGAACTCATAAAATATATCCATTTTATCTAATTCATTGTCTAAAAATTTTCAATATCAATTTTATATATAAATGGGAATAATTTTAATTATGCTGATAAAATAAGATGATATTCATTGGGAAAAAGTATAGGGATGTAGTGTTTACATACTATTATGCCATATTTTTAATTACATTATCCCCCTATAAATAATATCATCATTGAAACAGTGATATTTTTTAATTCTTGAACAAATTTGGATAATCCTTTATCATATCTTCATCATGCTCCCTTTTTTACCTTCTCTTGTTATTAAATTTTCCAGTGGACTCTCATCAGTTGAGTTGTACCCTTCATCAAAAAATCCTCTCTATTATAATGAATTTTCTTATGGTCGTCATTAAAATATATATTAGGTTCCAAATATATTCCCTCAGAGTTGAGTATGTTCATTGGACCCAACTTTTACTTCTTCAATAATGAAACTTGGAAGACATTATGTACTTTACAAAGATTGGCCGGAATAGTGTATTGGTATTCCATAATTCTAATTATCACTAAAACAATAAGTAGAACAATTAAGTGAGATATAAAATCTAAATTTTTACTAAATATTACAACTTGTTTACATGGAGAAACCATTTATAAAATAGGATCTCCAAAATGAAATTCCAATTACCTCCATCGGTTATTGACATAGATCAATTTTCTACTTTGGGATTCCTTGATTTGATTTTGAATTTCCTAAATATTCAAAAATATCTCTTTAATAAGGTTCAGGATTACTAGACTCATTTTCCAAATTAATTCAAAACAACATGAATTAATACATCTCTTCTTGTATAATACTTTATACAATGTCATTTGAATTCATGAATGAAACCTATTATTTTATAAACGTTCCACCAAAAGTAGTTACTAAACCTACAAAACTAGTATGTCAAATGAGAAAGATAATAACATGAGTTATATCTTTGAAATATTCTATTCATACTATCCATTTGTTTATATATGATATGTAGTTCTAAAATGTACCTTGGAATTCAGATCCTCTTAATGATGCATCTCATACGTCTATGTGAATTGAGGGCCACAATCAAATAAAATTGAAAGAGATACCTCATGTAGTCTAAAAAATCATTAATATATAACTATGATAGGTGATAAAAGTGTATATCTTTCCTTACTACTTGAAATTAAAAAATCTTTGTAGGGTGTTCAAAAATTACCCAAATAAAATCATTCTTCTTAGGTGTAATTTGTTGTCTAGTGATGAATACCATTATAGCATTGTCCCATTTACATATTCGTATATGTAGAGGTTTCATTAATTCTAGAGGATAATTTCTTTTATCCTTGACCTTCATACACACCAAGAATCTAGGAATATATTCTAATATTTCATTCTTCAAACCATCCCACTATAAATGTTCTTTAAAATTCATATACATGTTTTTTCTTCCAAGGTGAATAGAAAAATATGAATTTTTTTATTCATTTAGGAGCTTCTTTATCATCTCTAGGGTTGATGTAAAACATAACCTCTTCCAAAACTCCAAAATCCATCTATATAGATGGATTATATCAATTTATCATCATTCAGTACTTTAATTTTCCTTTTTAAGTCCTTATCATCCTATTCGGACTTCTCGGTCTATTATACTATTGATGGATTAAAAATTTCTTAAGAAAGTAATAAAATTTCGATTTCCAAAAAATTTACATATCTAAATTTACTAAATACTTGAATATATGATATTTTTTAGTAATCATTGTACTGATAACACCAAGAACCCTACTAATGAATGAATCAACCAAATTATTTTCCTTCTCAATGTGGTTTTTTATTGAGCAATCATAGCCCTTGAGTTTCTCTAAAAATCTTCTTTACCACTTGTTGATATATTTATGAGAGAATATGTACATAAAAATATTGTTGTATTTGTATATGTTACATCCTTATGCATAGAGATAATGTATCTATATTAAACGTAATTATTTCAACATTCAAATAAATATCATGAGTGAGTTAGTTCTATTTATATATCTTCAATTGCCTTGATTCCTATAAAACCACTATGTCAGTACGATTAGGATACAACCTGGTCATTAATTTAATTCATCATTATATATTAAAAATAATTACATTACATATTGTAAAGTTAATACCAGTTCATTATCCAATATCCTCATATCCTTTTCAAATCAGTATTTACATTACTTTGAAACGGTGAATTTAAATCATTTTCATGTCAATTTGACTAATAGATTAGCTAATCAGGAAAGGATTTGAAAAAACCACCAATAACAACCTTATAATCTAAATAAAGTATATATATCATTTATATTTGAGGGATCAAAAGACATTCCATTTTGGAGATCATATTTCCAAGAAAAGAAACATTCTAGAGAAAAAAATTCACCATTACTAAATTTATTGTATAATTATCTCTATCTGAGAGTCTCATGAATTAGTCATTATTGATTCTCCTTCACTTATTTTCTTTTAGAGTATATAAGGGTATCATAATATATTATCATAATGAAGTTATTAAGATAATCATTCAGTAGTCTATTCATTGTATTTATATAAATAGAAGTAAAATTTTTCATTCAGGTTGCATTGTCATAAACCCAGAGTTTTAATACATTGTATGAAATTATTTATTCAATTTATCATCCTTTTTCATCCTTCATAGAATCCAATCAATGATAATATCAATCTTTTATAAATACTAGGCTCTGTGATGTTGATAATATAAGTTATCAATATATTTAAAAGATAGTTAATCTTTATAGAAATGCAATTTATTCCACTATAAATTATTCATAACATAATTAACCCATCATTAATTTTAAAAATAGGACAGGTTCTCCCCAAATTGAAACATGAGTCTATATAAACCATTTTTCACACAACTCATATAGTCTTTTCTTAAACTAAATCAATTCCATTGGTTTTTTTCATAGTTATTCTTGGATTCGGGTTTATCATTAGGGTTGAGTTTAAAACAAAACTCATCATTAGGCATAGATGGATGCACCAATAAATATATTGGAATTACATTACTTTATTCCTTCACAGTAGGAACATCCTCGATCCTTAATATTTCTTCCCTATTCAAATTTATCATTTTTCTTCCTATTGTATAAGAATTTCATTACGATAAAATACTCTAGGTGGCGCTGGAAATGATTTAGAAAAAAATTCCTCTTATAAAATGATTGGATTCTATAGCACCATTAGAATTAGTAATATCATTTTCTTTGTAATAATGTTTTTCATTATACAATAAAATCCAATCCATACTGGGTATTAGGTCAAATTAAATCATATATATGATAATCAGTTCTATAAAAACTGAATATTTATGCATCAAAATGTATACTTCTCAATATATCATTATATAAATAATATTCCTATTTGGTGTCTTGATTGAGAAATATTTTCCCATATTTTTAAGAGATGATATAATTATATTAGGAATCATGCTTGGTATAAATCAATTTTTAGATCTAGAGTAAAATAAATTATTATCTAGCATTGATTTAATGACCAAAGTGGGTTCTATCATATCATTTGGGACTACAAACATATTTGTAGTGATTAAAATTGATTGGCCTTACTTTATTATCCATTTTTAATGTAAATTATCATAGTGCATGGGCCATTCATTTTTATAGCACCTCATCTCCTTATATTTGATTCATTGGATATTATAATAATCTTTATTTACCTTATAATGAGGAGACTAAAGGAATTTATCTCAACGCTTGAGGAAACAAATCATACCCTTCACATATGTTCAATGGTGTTTCATTCTATTGTCATTTCATGTTGGAAATCCAAACCAACCCTTAATACTTTTTCTGTATTTATTTTTATAGAGTGATCAACCATCTGATTGATTTATTTACTTCCCAAGAAAACAATATAATTATATATTTTTTAACTATATGGATGGAATTTGATAAATTATCCTCAATTAATAAATAGGATTAATAGGATAATTCAATTAAAAGTCTAGGGTTTATCCCATGAAATAAGTGATCAATATTATTTATCAAATGATGTATATAATCCACAAAATTACCATATAACCTTACAAATTTAGTTCCACATTATGAAGCATGTTAATATCCCTTTGTCATTAGTTTGAGGAATTTCCTTCCCATATCATGTTTTTCCACACAATAAATGTATTTTTCAAACAAAATATCCCTTAAGATCTTTTCATTCATACTATCTATCTCCTCTGACTCCTTACTATTTTGGATCAATTACTATTATTGATCAAAAACTCCTTTTATATAATAAACATCCGTGTTTACTTTCTCCCTTTCAATACATCCCTGAGTTATAAATATATTATCTATGGGAATGATTCATTTCACAATTATTTATATATTAGTAGTTCCAATGACTTATAAGGAATTTTAGACATATAAAGTAGTCCAAAATTATTTTACCATATAAGGATTAGAAGGTTTCTCGATATGAGTGATATTATTGGCTACAAATTTATAAATCTATCCTCAAATACTTATAATATCCTTAAAAAATTTTCTTTTCTAAATGATGGAATACAATATAATAAATAAATAAAATACACAATAATAAATTATTTAATTATATAAACACATTCCTAAATTATAATAAAGAATGTGTATATGGAAGTGAAAGATTATTGAAAAAAATGAGGAAAAATGACAAATATTATTATAAAATTTCCTTATATGGTTTTGAGTACTGAAAAAGATAAAATGGAATGAATTATTTAAAACTAAATAAATAACTACATGATAAGAAAATATATAGTTTATAAGGTTGAAATATCTTGTAATTCCATAAATGGAATCATGAACTTAAACAATCTTGGAGAAGAATGATACGGTGAAAAAAACCCTTACTTTATAGTTTATATTGGTTATACACACTCTAATATTAAATATAATAAATTTATACTTATTATGTATCTATATAAGAACCATTTTTGGATTTACATTGCTAAATATTATTGATTTATTATTTATACTTATTAATTTATTTATATTTTGTATTAAAATCTATATTTGAATGATAATTGTGTTGTTTTCTATAAATTTTTTCTTTCTATGGTTGTAGTCTAGGAACCATAGTCATGGATTCGTCATATATATAATCATAAAAATATTATAATTATAATTTTTATACATTCAATATTCGTTTTGGACCATATATTGAACATGGGAAAAATAACAAATACATTGTTTCATCAAGATGGTAACCTGCATGTTTGCGTGAGTGATGTTTTCGTTTTTTTAATGGATGAAAAGAAAATAATGTAGATATTTGTTCACTTAAATTAATAATAATAATAGGATTATTATCATATTTATTTTTGAAATCAAATATTATGACCATCCATTAAGGGTGGAAATGAAATCCAAATCACATCACTTAATAGAGGTAGTAGTCCACACATATGCATTGGAGGAGTTGTTATATTTCAATGGACATAAGTTTCATAAGTTAGATAATATATTATATTTTTATATTCAGAATAATTTAAAATAAATATTTCATATTTATTAATTATAAATTTATAACCATCTATGTGAGGTCATGAAAAAAATGAAACACATTTTATTATGGAGTAATTATTCCACAAAATGAGAAATTTTGTAGTTATATATAATAATGGTTAGTATAGGTTTGAAGGAGAAATAAAATAGAATAAATAAAAAATAACATGGTTAATATTTATACATACCCTTTGTAAAACTGCATTTATCTTAAACCCTAAGCCTTCATTTGATAGTATTTTACTATGTAAAGGACCTATAAGGATTTTTGGGGAAATGTTTATGAGGGATTTGGGTAGATCATGGTCAATTTAAAGTTCACATGTTTTTTATAAAATTAAGGATAAGAGGTTCCCTTTTATAAGTGAGAGGAGTGTCACAATTGTAATTATTTATAACCTTTAAATACTATAAGTCTACTACTCATGATCAAATGGAAGTAAAACAACTAAATATTTAATAAATGGTGTTAAAGATAGAATTACCCTTATAAAAAATAATTAATATTATATTTCGTTATAATATCACAATGTTTTAACCTCAATTAACCTGTTTTACCCTTTTATTGTTGTGATGAGCTTTTTATTAAGTTTTTTATTTATAATTTCAAAAAATGAATTAAAAATACTTAATATATTTCAACCAAATAATTAAAAATATTAAACTATATTTTATGGATTCGAATTATATAAGTTGAAGGTATTAATTAAAATATAGGTGTTTAAAATGAAATGAGAAAATATTTTCTAAAGAAATGTGTTTCTAGGAATAAAATGAACTTATTCCAAAATAAAATATAATATTGATTCAATGAAGTAAATTATATTATATTTAATAAAATTTATCTAATTTTTCATGAAAACCAAATAAATAACGCAATTATACATTTAAATTAATTTTTTTAATAAAATGAAATTATTTATTTTTTAAAATGACCGTAATATTAGAAATTCATTCAAAAATATTCTATTTTTAATAAATTACAAAAATACTTTATATGATAAATTTGAAATTATAAAATCAAAATTTAAATCAATTTTTCCTATATCAATTTCTATAATTTATAAATTTTACATTTATGTTCAAAAAAATCTATTTATGTTATAATAATTAAATAATCATATTTTCTTTAGAAAAAATCCTAGGGATGTAGTAATTACCAACTATAGGATCATATAAGTTATTAAAAATATAAAATAAGGACTTATGATAGTAAAAAATGTTAAGTTATTTATAATATATCTAATGTAAAAGAGTGTTTTGGGAGGGGTTGAAGCAATGTCATTTTCAATGTGAGTTTTGTGTCAAATTTCTTAAAATATTCATTAAATATTCTATAATGTAGTCATTTTAATAGAAAGTTGATAAAATAAGGAATTATAATACATATATTTCTTTAATACCATATTAAACAAAATTTATAGATATATTTTCATCGTATTTTATATCATTACAACTTTTCTTTATCATTTTTTATCCAATACTACTTTTATTTCGGTATTTCAATTTTTTACCTCAGTAACTTATTTTTATAGTTAAAATTGAAATTTACAATGTTTTTTAATTTTTATATGATAATTAAAATTTTGGAATCCATTTAATCTAATTTAATTCACAAATAAAGATAAATTAACTATAAAAAGAAAATAGAAAAATATGTTTTTATTTAAAAATGTGTTTATAAAATTTAAGTGTTATTAATCCTTTTAAATATGAATTACTAATTAAATGATTTTTAATATATTTTTTAATACAATGATATTTTTTAATAGAATAATACTTTATAATTTATAAATTTAATTAATTATCATAAAAATATATAACACTGAAAAACAATTCTTTAGTGATAAATTTTTTTTAATATAAAAATATTTTAACTAGTTTCCATTAAATTTAATTATTTAACCTCTAAACACATATTTTGAATCAAAAAATTGGTATTATGTCATTAAATTTAATTTCTATAAAAACATAAAAATATTTATTTTGTAAATAATAATAGAAATAACATGTAATGAAATAGATTTATATTTATAATAAAATATTTTTATTAATTATATTTATTTCATTCTAAAATTATTTATTATATTTGAATTATATTTTCTTTAATTTGTTAATAAAAAATACATAACTTCAATGTATCTTTTGGATACTAGTATATACAATTACAAAATATACAATGATCTATTATCTAATAGCTATATGTCCACCAACTATAAGTCCAACTACCATATATTCAAAGACCATATATATAAAGATGATATTAAATTACACTATATAGACTTATTGATATCTCAAGAATCATTCATCTTAATCATTTAATTAATTATAAAAATGTCAATTGTATTTATAATATATTGTTATTCTAAAGTTTGTACTATGCTCTCCTTAGATTTATAATAGTGACTAACTAACCTACTGGCTGGTGCAATACACTATAAGGAGGCATGTCCCTTAGGTGGAAAGAGAGTGTTTATTATATAGTTGCTAATTCATGTCATATATCCCCCAACACAATTACATTAAATGGATTGGACAACTAGGAAAATATAAAATCATGTATGATAGCACCTTGACTAGAAAAAATCATATGCAATAGTGAAGGAAGGTAGAGTATGCCTTTCTTGAACATTTATTAGAGATTATGGACATTTTGAATCCCACAGCTAGAGATGTGTGGTATATTTGCGTACCCAGGTTTTTACATATCTCCTACCTGATTCATGATAGGGAATAGCTTCCTGACAACTTAGTGTGATCTTCTTGCTATAAGCAAGTCCCACATTGGGTAGGGGTGTTTTGATGTTTTTGGTAAGACATGTAAGATTTCCCCTAACAAAATCCCTTGAAGATATGGGTAAGAAAACCATGAAAAAAATAAAATCATGTAGGAAAATTAGTAGAATGGAAAAAATCCTATGCAATAGTGAAGTTGGGTATAATAGGCCTTTCTTGATCTAGTATTAGAGATAGGGTAGTTTAGAATCCATCAGCTAGAGATATGGGGTATATTGGTGTACGAAGGTTTTTAAATATCTCCTATTGGATTCATGATATGGACTGAATACCCTACAACCTAGTGTGATCTTCTATCCAGAAGAATGTCCCAAATTTGGTGAGGGGGTGTTTTGATGTTTCTGGTAAGCCATGTCAGATTTCCCATAACACAATTACTTTTAGAGATGGGTAGGTCACCCAAGAAAAAAACCATTCAAACTAGCTCCTAGAGTGGAAAAAATCATGCTCAATAGTGTTGATGAAAATGAAAAAAATAGTGGATTTTTAGATGGGAATTTATTATCATTGTGTTAGATGGATTTAGATTCTCATATACATCTTAGAAGGGGTATTTTAGTTTTCTCTTCATATTTGAGTAAGAAAAATTTGGCTCTTTCCTTTTGAAACTTTGAAGATATTTATTATTAGTTGTAAAAGATAATTTAATTATTTGAGTACTTCCAT
The DNA here is from genome assembly GCA_963277665.1 of Viscum album. Classification (NCBI taxonomy): domain Eukaryota; kingdom Viridiplantae; phylum Streptophyta; class Magnoliopsida; order Santalales; family Viscaceae; genus Viscum; species Viscum album. The sequence goes on along the minus strand of OY728153.1, from coordinate 1,539,806,289 downwards.
ATATGTGTTTGATGGATTCTAAAGAATATATGAAATAAAGGATCTTTGGTACGTTAAATAAGAGTGACCATGGGTTTAATGGTAGATGGAGCTACCATTAATCAAAATCAATTGATGAAAATTAAGATGGTACTATACTTATTCAATTTCATGGTATTTGTTATAACGTTTTATTATGAAATTTTGGGATATAGATTGAAAGAAGGAATAAGTATAGAATAGGTAAATATATGATTTTATGATCTGGTTTAAGAAGTTCATGACAACTTACATCAATCTTCAAACATTATCTAGGTAAAGAAATATTTTTTTATTTGATTTACCATGTAGATGAATCATTATACCCTAGTATATTTTTGTCTACATGAATATCCATGTAATTTTTTTCAATATAAGAGAATATGCATAAATTAATTCCCTATTGTCTATGAAAATAAATTACGAAGTAAAATAGGTTATGCAAGTAGAAAAATGAAAATTTTATGTGAATAGACCACATATTCTAATGAATCTTCATAGGAAAATTGACCACAAACATGATTTCATGCAGATGCATGTATGATAATTACTAATTATGGGGATTTTTCATGTATCCAATATTTTATGTATTCTAAGAGGTATTGTATATATTGTAAAGTGTACATTGAATAAGACTTATAGGATTAATAGATTATTACTTCAGATTATTATTGGTATATTGTTCTTCTTAAGCATTATATATAATGATATTGGTTGTTGTGATCTTTGATAAATGAGTTGGTGATGATGTGTGAGGGAATAATAGAAGAAGACATTGAAATTTTAAATTTTATTATAGAACAAGTTTACTTTTAGAAGATTATAGGTATGATGATTTTGATTGAAATTATAATCAAAAGGATTTAGTTTGTGATTTTATTTATGAAGATATAAAAATTGATGTAATGTGTGAGTATCTTTTTATACATGAAATAGGAGATATACCACATGTATTATTCTATAATATAATTTCAATAAAAAATGGATATTCATGTATTCATATAAATCATATAATTGATTGAAGATAATTTCCTAGATTGATTAATTATGGAGTTGTAAGATTATCATTTCACTCAAATGAAGGAGGTTTTACAACTATGTTTACTATAGATGAAATCATGTGTGGATTTTATATTAAAAAGTTTTTGTTAATATATATTATCATGGGAATATATATGGTTATGTATTCATGAAATATAACAGGAAATATGACTAGAAAATGAGGTATGGAATTTTGGATCTAGATGATTGAAGAGGTTGATGATCTTAGAGGATTTAAATTTTCACAATAATTGGTAATTCATGTAATGTAGTCATGTGGTTTCATAAATATTGAAATTAATAACGTAGAGAAAAAAGTAATAAATTGATGTAGTAGTCAATGAAATTTTGACACACACACACACATATATCTATATATATATCTGTTTTTATATAAATTTATAGTGTTTTTTGGAAATTTGATAACAAAACTAAAGAAAATATTTTATGTATGGAAGAAAAATGGAGAGAGAACAAACTTGGTAATTTCCATCATTATACCCTTTTTATTATTATAATAGAAGAAAAATATATATATAGGGAATTAGGTTTTGAATTAAATAATTTAAGGGGGAATAAGACAAGAAGAGAAGAAGGTGATTTGAATATCAGTTTTCACAGTTAGAAGAAATGGAGAATCACATTGACATTCTATTGAGAAGAGTGCGTTTACTATTTTCCATACAAGAAAATAAAAATATAGGTTTCTTTCCTGATGTAATGAATGTGACAAAATAATAAATAAGATAATAAAAAATAAGTACAACAGATTTCAAAATAACTCTCAACTATTACTAGAAATTCTATGAGTTTTAATGAAATTAAAGATGTTGATGTATATCAATATGGGAAGTATAAAGATATTTTTTGGTGTTTTATGGGAACAAGGATATCTCATTATTGTGTCATGTGTGATAAAAAACTATTTCCCAATTCCAATAGGGACAATAATTTCTTTTTCAATGGTAATAAGTTTCAATCTATTTTCCTGTTTTTTGGTACTATCGAATGAAATAAGTTTAATAGAATGTGATAATTAATATCATAATATTTCATAGAGATAAATGGATGAAAAGAAGTAATTGAAATAATAAAATTTCAACACCAATTCACCCCACTAAAATTTAAACATATCCTATGTTGTACATACAATTGGTATCAGAGCACCAAGTTTACCTAAATTATATTATATATATTCAAAGAATTTATATATTGATGATTTTGATTTCTTTTCTATTTTATAATTTTGGTCATTTTTAGTGAATTAGTGTCTCGTTGACAGAATTTAGTATATTCCTAGACAATATTTAATAAGATTAAGAAGGTTTGAAGTAGTTTGATATAACTACAATGATTTTGTATAGTCATTATACCCAAATTTTTTCTAGTCACTCAAGTTATCAAGAGTTTTTTATCAATTATTTTCAAGATAATCCTAATTAAGATCTTGTCACTGGTGTGTGAGATGACATGGCATCCAATTATTCAATTGACTCATTAAAATAATTCATTTCTGGTTCTATATAATAAATAATTGTTTTTATATTTAGAATGATTGAAATAATATAGAAATACATCACCTTTGATGTATTTTAATTAAATAAAATGTATAAGGCTTGTATTTAAAGGTTCACTAATGCATAAATCTCTACAATATAGTTGGATACATTGAGAAAAAAATTCAAATCTTGAAATAAATTTCTCAAAATTTGAAAACAAATAACCCAAATAAGTAGAAGAAAAATAAGGATTCAAGAATACTATTAAATAAAAAATTAATGAAATTAAGGAACATTTTAAAAACATAATTTATTTAAAAAATATATAATTTTATATTAAATATAATAAAATCAAGGACCTTGATGCAATTATAAAATACATGGTTGAAATTCTTGAAGATTAAGATAATGAATTTAGAAGGATTGTGAATTAAAAATAAAGTATGTTTAAATTGAAAAAATCATTATCAATATGATATTTATTGAGCTTGAGTTTAATTTAGTACAAATGAAAAGTCATTTATCTATATCTTCAAAATGAATATAATAAGTTGCTATTGGCATATATTAATCTAAAGAAAATTCTTGTGTTAAAATGACACTTATATTACATGAATATCATGAGATCATTTACATATACTTCTCAATGAGTTATAATGAAATAGGTACCATCCATACCCATTTATAAGGATTTATTATTATATTTTTTTCATGAAGAGAGAATAATTTAAAAATCTTCAAAATATGGATAAAAACATTGATCAGGTGTACACTACCATGTACATTGTGGATAAAACAAGAAGCTTTGAAGGTGGTTTCCCATGATTAACCCAATATTTCATGAAATAAGCCTAAAGATATTATGATCACAAATCTAGACTACTAGAGGTAATAATTAATAGATATTTATATTTAGGGTCTTTGTTGGCATAGTAAAATATTTGAGAATTGTGAATTGGATTGTTGGTACAATTATTTGAATTATAAAGAAAAAAGGAAGTACATTTAAATGTGAGTATACTAGTGAAGAATAAATATCAACATATTTAAAATCATCGACTTATTGGAGGTATGACCCAAATAAAAATTGGTTTAAACCACATAACCTTTGGTTACTGGATGTTTACTAGATGTATAAGGAAGCCTAGGGGTGTCTCAGGGGTTCATGACATGATATAAAGGGGAATATTTCCATTTGGTGAACGATTCATGGATGATAAATGGTTAGAGATAACTGTACACCCAAACCATGCTTGCGAGGAGGTGGGCTGAATGGTTAAATAAATTGGGCAAAGGGGGAGCCCAAACTGTAGGAACCTAGATGGAGCCATTCTGCACGGTTGGTGGATAGTTTTTTAATTTTTGTGGGAACCTAGGTAACCATGTGACATAGATCCATTTTATAAAGAGGATTATGCAAGGTTGGTTCATGGTTTGTAAAGCAATGGGGAGAAACAATTCACGACATTAAAATGGCATATTTTTTCATTTTTACCCCTTGGGATTTTATGGTATCTCACTTGATTTATCCCATAATTTTTCTTCTATCAGCCCTAGTGATAAACCATTTTGACCAAGACTTCCCATGGGTTGATCTCTTTTGATTCTAAGCTGTTTGGAGTGGATTTGGTTACAGATTGATGCTCTAGAAGAATCCAATTCTTATCTTTACTCTGTTGTCTGGTTTAGGGATTATAGTTTTTTTCCTTTTCCTGAATCCCTAAAACCTTCTTTTCCAGTGCATCTTAGGTTGGGGAAATTAATGTATTCTTTAATTCAGATCTACAGATATTATTAAGTATGTTTTTACATATAAATTGGGTGTAGGTGGTCTTCAACATATATATCATAGTCTATATGTTGACATATGCATATGTGGTTGTGTAATTGGTACCATTTTGTTTTAAATTTGATGTATCTTGAGAGATTTGGTAAAATGGTTGGCTAAATGATGAATTCAAACCCTCATGATCCCCATGAGATGTAATGAGGATTATTAGACTAGTTTAGGGATACCCATGGGGTGCACTAATAATTCTGTGAATTGAAATTTTTAATCTATATTATATAGTTAATTTTTGTTAAATTAATCCCCATGGTAAATATGTCTTCATGTCAGTTTGAAAGAAAAAGAGTAAGTAATGGTAACTATATCTAGTTGTTAGACTAGAGGAAGGTGTTTTTTGGTTTAATATATTCCCATGGGACAAGTTGAATGAAGGCTCCAAACACCACCCATAATGAAATGGTTTGTTAAGGGTATTGGGGTACTATTCCCCTAACAATTTCGTTTGATAAGAGTTACAGGATTTAGGATCTATTGTATGTGAGATGTATTTTTTTATAAAATATTCATCCCAATGGATATAGGGAACCTGACTAATTCTTTTATGCATAGTAATTTATTTTCTTTGACTGTAGTGAAAATGATGTAAATTCCTAACCCATGAAACATGTGATGAACTTGGATTATGTTATTAAAATATTAATGTGAATATCGATAACTAATGTTACATGAGTATAATTGTTTTACCTTGTCATGTATTTATTACTTGCATGAAAATTCTTTTAGAATAGATATTTTTTAGACACCATTGGTGGTGGCTTGAAAATTTTTACTCACACCCTTCATGGGCTACCATTGGGTACATGGACAGATTTCAAGGTTACATGCTAGGTCAAGGGAAAATTCCTTATGCTTAGGGGACAAGTGGGGCTTAGTATGTGGATGGATAAGGATCCAAAAATGGATTTATGACACATTTTGGGTATTGATATTTTGTATTTATTTTTTATTGTATTCACATTTTAATTGTAACCATGGCATGAAATATTTATCATTTGGTTTTTGTTGATACCATGTTTTCGAAATAGCTGGTAATGCATGTTTCTAGTTTATTTATTATTGTTTCCTTTATTTCACATTTTATTTGTTTTTTATTTGGTAATGAGGTTATAGTCTCCTCACATGACCCATTAGAACCTTACAGCTATTTGGTAACCCTTTGTCTTACGAGGATCCGTGTTTGAGGTCATGTGGTGACCTGACTCCGGGCACTAGTTTATAGGATTCTAGGTTGGGGACATTATAATGTGGTATCAAAGTTGTTCTTTTATCAAACATACTATTTGGTAATGGTATGTGGGAGATTAGGGAGTGTCGGTCTATGGTAATTAGATTGTGCATGGGCTTATCTCACCCATGTATGATAGAAAAATCAAGTACCAAGGGTAAGGATTTTCATTCTTGAAGTGTGTTATTAAATTTTAATGTTATTTCTCCATTGGGTGATTCCCTTATTGTCTGATGTGAATTTTTTATGATATTTTTCACATGGATGGAATGGAACAGGACTGTGCATTAATTCATCCTTATAGGAAACTCGAGATATAGGTGGCAGGCATCATGGTATGTACACATGGGAAGGATGTGTGGGACATGATGAGTAAAATGAATTTCATATTCCTTAAAATTTTAAAGAAAGTAATGTATAATAAAGATGATGAAAATGGATAAACGGAAATAATGGTTAAAAATGGTTATGGAATTCTACTTAAATGTAAATTTGATAATGTGTTAAAAAAATGTTTTTTGGAACATGTTTTGAAATAGAAAATTATACTAAGATAGAAATACATACATAATGAAAGTGTAAACCGATAAAATGTAATGTCTAATAAACAATTATTATGTTTTTGTGAGTCTGTTTTTTCCTATTGGCTATGATCTATATTAGGGATAGTTTAGGGAACTCTTCAAGGAGTGATGGTGTTTGTTGGGATAGTGTTTTTCAAATGTCATGGTTATGGATAGATTAAATACTTCTTTTGACTAAATTGTGTAACCTAGATGTTATGTATTATAAAACTCAAGTATTCCATTGTAGATAAATGCCACTATAATTATGTGTGATGGTTGTGATACATTATAGTGTCATTAAGAATTCACTACGAGCTGAGGAGAAAGAGACCTTGTTGGTCTTGGGTGACCAAGGAGAGGAGTAGTTCAATGAAAAAATCTCTCTTTTTATACAGATGATAAATATGGACCTGGGATGGGTTGTGTCGATCATGTTTGATATGACTAGATTTTTTTTATAAAACCATCAAGCTTTTACTATAGTGGTAGGAATAGAGTGTTGATAATTTGGTAGGTTGAAATATCATGGGACATGGGAAGTGGGTATCCCTAGTGTTGTGAATAGACCTAGTGTATGGGAGACCAGGGTAGTGAGAGTTCCTTAATTTGGACAGCTTGTCAAGTCTGACTTTTTGAGTAGATGTGTAGTATTTGTTTTACCTTTTCATATGTTGTGTCTTTGAGGTTGAGATTTATCATCTACTAACACAGATGTGGTAACCCTTATGGGTTGTGATCAAACATGTTTTTTGGGGTTTTGAAATTGATATTTTTTTTATGGTACCGTTAGTTGTGGGTTTGTTATTATGGTCTTAGAACAAGGAGTAAATTTTTTCTTCAGTATGTTGGGAACAATTTTCTAGTATAGGGGTATGATAAACACTTGTGATTGGTGACTTGTAGGAGGTTTGATGTCTATGGCCAAGGGAGGGGGTCCCAATGACTTTTAACCCCTAACCCTAGTTTGGGATATTGATATCGTTTGAACAACAAAATTGTCCCATGGGAGGGGTTATACTTTATTAAGTTCTCCTGGGTGCATGATTCATAGGTGAATGTTTTGGATTTGGAAAGGTGAAGGTTTTTCCATGTGGGAGGAGTGGTTAGGTCAATGGTTTTGGGAGACACAGCTTGATTTGGGATAATGAGTTGACAATATTAGGAAAATTGAGGGTGACATTAAGGAAGATTATCCCATTTTTGCAGGTTCCTTTGAAATTGAATCACAGATGGGTTCTTCATAGGAGAAATAGTTGCCTACTGAGTGTCATCAAGATTTAATAAAAAGATCGAGATTATTTCTCAGTTTCACCCTTACGCAAACACATGAGTGTTTGATGTGGGTTTTAAGATTGGTGTTAAGTTGAAAGATATTTATGGTGCCTAAAATAGCAGTTGATAATGTTTGATGTCAGATGTTGGTAGAATTTAGTGGATTAGACAACGGTGAATGAGGCATGGATGAAAATTTTTGATTTGAAAGTGACATTAATGGTGAGGGGTGGTCATGTAGTGGGGATTGTTGTGAGAAGGGTTGGGTTTTTGGAAGGGAACATTGAGAAGAATCTAGTCCGATCTGACTGGAAGACCATAATGTGTGGTTAGTTGAATTGGAAGATGTATTATTCTGGTGATTTATTTCTCAGGAAGTAATGTGTTGCGATTATTAAGTGGTCACATGAATGTGTGGGATCTTGAGGGATCAGATGAAGTTAATATGTGTGAATGCACTGGTAAGGCCTGATTCCTTTTGGGATGGTTGAGAAGGTGGTCAGGATAAGCTTATATCCTTCTCTCTAAATCCAAAATGGCAATCATGACTATTCATGAGACCGTTGTTTTTTTATTATTGTAAAGAACTATTGTGTTTTGGTTATTAACCTCTAGGGTTTTTCAAGAAGAACTTGGGAAACAAGGTGGGAGTAGTACCATGGGAAGCCATAGTTCATGGCTACTTTATAGAGAGTCAAGAAGAAGTGGTGAGTTCGGTTGGAAACTCCACATGAGTAGTAGTGGATAGGTGTTGAAGAAATATTATAAAATGAGTAATCCAATACATTAAACAGGTCATGGTGCCCCAATAGCAGGAGGTGGTATCAGGGACAGATAGTTGTGGTAGTGTTCGTCAAAAACATCTCATCCTACATATAGCTAGTTTATATCATGACAAATATCATAATATCATCCCATATATGGTGATAAAGTTCTATAATTATACAAATCTACCTAGATGTATTTTGTTTAGATGTGGGGCCTCATGGATGTTTCTCCCATTAAGAAGTTTTTGAGGAGAAAAATGTTGGGATGTACACCATCGACTGTTTATGAGTGAAGTCCTTGGGACAGACCAAAGATCAATGAATTTCATGGTCTCAATTCTCCGAAGATGGTAATGATCAGTGGTTTATTTTTATTTTGATGTTCTTCTAGAAGCTATAAAATCACATCCATGTTTTGGGGGTTCCATTTATTTTTAAATATCCTACTGTGGTGGTTGGAGTTACATGAGGAGAGTAGTGGAAACGACACTCTTAAGTTGGTGATAGGTCATTCAAACATCTAAGTGTAGTAAAAAAACTTTTTTTGGATGTTTTTGGAATCATGATTCCATGAGAAATCCATGAGGTGTACATTTTGGTTCCTCGTGAAGGGCAATATGGCCCTTAGATATGGTGGTTGGTTGAGATAAGAATTGCCTTTGGTATCAGGGTGTTTCTAGGAAAAATAAGAGATTCATGCGTTAGAATTATTGATGTGCCAATAAATGGATGTTGGGAGTTATAACATTATCATTTATTGTGAAGGAACTCTTGTAGGTGGGTCTGGGTGACCTTGGAGTGTTGATTTTTGTAAAGGATTCTTAGATATGTTATGTAGTATGGTGACAAAAGTAAAGATGTTTGTTTTCAAAATGAGTCAGCTGGGGGACGCTAGACTCTGCTTTGAAAAGGAAAGGAGGTGGTGGGTTATTTGACACCTTCAGTCAAAATTTTAGAATTATAAGTATGTTTATTATGTATAAAAGGTTTTGGGGATAGTTGTGTTTTTCATAGGGGTTGTTTAAGCGGTAGAGGTGTCTGTTTTAGAAATATTAATGGGTACAATGAGGAACAATGTTGTTTTGGAAGGTAGTGTATAAATTTATGGTAGAGTGTGTTGAATGTTAGTGAATGACCCTGATATGTGTATCAGATGATAGTGGTATGCTTTAAGTGAGTAGGTGACATGGGAAGGTGTATGGAATACCTTGTCAATAGTAAAAAATGGTGTTTCGATACAGACCATCAATAAAGGTATTACATGATATGCAAAGGGGAAAAATGGTATGTTTTACACCACCATTGGTTTGATGTTTTATGGAAAGTTAATTGTTTAAATTAAAAATAAATGGAGAGTTATCTAGTTGTTATTTGATGGAAATGGATGGTTGATTCAAGCCCTTTTCAGGTTGGTTTGATAATAAGGATGGATTCCAATGTTGGGTTGAGTTCTCATGGATTCTGGGGTGAGGTGATATAGGAAACCCATAGAGTAGGTTAGGAAATATAACTTGAGGATCTGATTGGATTTTGTAATTGTTGAGGTTTCAACCACCAGATGAAGGTGGTTCAGACTTAAAGTGCACAGTGGGGAGAACCATAGAGGGGAATGGTTAGGTTAACGACGTGACCATTGTTTCAGGTACTATAGACTTAAGTATGTACCTTTTTAGTGATTTGGTATTCATGACAGTTGATGAATCAAACATTTATTAGTTGTGTTTCATGAGTGTTTTGGTTGTGTTTTAGAAGTTCGTTAATGGAATGGGACTGTTGGGCCTCACATTGGGGATTTATTTAGGTCACAACATATGTTTGGGAAAACCCTATGTTTCTTTGGGTGGTGTCGTGTGGGTCATCATTGGAACATTGAATATATGAAAAGAATAATTCCTTGTTATTTGTTCCCTAAGTTGCAGAGATGATCGGGCTGATGCAGATTCGATTGGCTCTTCCACGATTTTTGGTGGTTGTGTGTAATAATTCATTGTAATGAAATTTCATTAGAAGATTCAAAGTATTCCCTATATAGTACAACTGGTTGAGGTTTTATATGAGGTTGAAACATCCTTTGAGGAGCATCTAGTTCATGTTTTGGGTCGTAGTGAGAAAGTCCAATGGGGAATGGATGGGCCTTTGGTTCGAGTATGGTGGTAGCATGGTAATGTTTAAGAAGATACATTGGATATAGAGTCATATATATGGGCCTAGTGGCCTGATATATTTTTGTAGTGAAGTTAAGTGATTTTTTGATTTATGGCTCAGGGATGAGACCTTATAAATTTGAGAGGTTGTAAGATCCTAGACTTCCTGTAGTCATGAACCAGTCATCATTGTTGTTCAAGCCTATCTATATTTGGTTAAATGAATGTTTACTATATGTATGAGGATGATAAAGGTGTGATAGAGGTTTGGGACATGAAAAAAATATGAATTTGGCCATCTTGTTCAGGTTTCATTGATGGAGCAAGGTTTGACTTAATGGTGTGCACAAACCATGCTAGTGAGGTGGTGGGTGCATTGTTAAATAAACCATGAAATGGGGGTGGGTAAACCATGTAAACATTGAAAGAGCTATTATGCATGGTTGGTGAATGATTTTTCCAACTATGTGGGTTCCCTAGGTAACCATGTAACATATCCCTCTCTTGGAATGTGGCTGCTCCACAGTTGAAACATGATTCCAAAATCCATGAACCCAATTAATAGGGGGTATTTTACCATTTCCCCCTCATTGTTTTATGTTTTTTCACCCAATTTATCACCTCATTTTTCTTCTATCAACCCTAGTAATATACCATATCAACTATGACTTCCCAAGGGTTGATATACTTAAATTATAATCTATTTGAAGTACTTTTGGGTATAGATCAATGCTCCACATGAGTCTAATGCTTCTCTTTACAATCTCTACCATATTACCGCGTGTAGCTTTTTTCTTATTCTTTTGAATATCTAAAGACTTATTTTTTCAAAGTATCATAGGTTAGGTCTTAATATGGTTATTGAATTTTGAACAATGGCTCAGGTTAGGTGAGTGTTCATCTATATATTTGAGGTAGTTGGTCTACAGTTTATATCCCATGGTCTTGATGTCAATTATTTTATATGATGTTGTTTTATTGATTCCTTCTTATTTTTAATTTGACCCCTTTAGTGATATTTTGTAAAATGGATGTCTAAACAATCCATTGAACCCCCCATGATACCCTTGGGATTCATTGAGGTTGATTAGACTGGTTTAGGGCCACCCATTGGGAGCACCAATATTCGTGAATGTGGAAAATTTCAAGGTTAAGTGCATAGTTTATTTGTGTTGAATTATATCCCAAGATAAATATATTTACATGTTATATTGAATGAAAAAGATGAACTAATGGTAATTATTTCTAGTTGTTATCAAGGGATATTGTGTTTTTTGGTTTAATGTTAATGGGGTAAATGAGTTATCGATTTTAATGGGGATTTGGTTTATTATATAAGGAATGTGAATGATAAATGGGTAAATTGGATTAAGGTATGTAAATGAGTATGTGTAAATTGGATAATTAATGTTAATTGATGAATGTGTTAAATGGGTTAATGAATGGAATTTTTTTAATATTCTATATGGTTTAAAATATGAGAAAGGAAATTGGTTTAAATTAGCTATGCAACATAAACTGTAAATGTGATAATGTATTAGAGAATTATGATGGTTTACATGTTGAATGAATATGAAATCTTAATGGTGTTTAATTTCTTAAAATAGAATAAAAACAAAAATAATTTCAATGGAATTTGAGTGGTAATATGGAATACGAGATATATTGGAATAACGTTAACATGTTAATTAGAAATGAAAAAATGGAAAATATGTCATCATGTTATCGAATGAGAGTGATTTATATATTGAATGATTTATGTATGGTGATTTTTTTGTATATTGTTTTATATAGTTTTTAAAATGGAATAAGTGGTAAATGGTTAAGGATGAATGTGCACATGGAATGATAGTTGTGTGGTATTGCAATTGAGGATCTACACCCATAGCTTGGGTTAGACTGAGGCTCTAAACCCAACCTCATAATACATGGGTTATGGAAGGGGACTGAGGCTTTATAACCCAGACAGTTTCGTATGATGATACTTCCTAGACGGAGGCTCCAAGGTAAGTGTGACTTATTTTTTTATGAAATGTTCATCCCTATTTCGATAGGGAACTTAACTTGATCCCTTATACATAGTAATATAACACTGTAGTCCATAGTTAAAATGATGTAAATTCTTAAGCTATAGAACAAGTGATGAACATGGATTATGTGATTAAAATTGTTAAATTAAATATAGCTAAATAATGGCACTTGATATATCTTCTTGTTTACTATGTAGTTTATTTAGTACTTTCATGAACTATCTGTTATACTCTATATTTGGTAGACACTATTGTGGGTGGCATAGGGATTTGTACTCACACCCTTCTGGGGCCACCATTGGGTGCCTGAGAAAATTACGTGGTTGTAGGCTAGGTCATGGGAAAAGGTGTTATGCATGGGAGTTGAGTTGGGCTTGGGATGTACCTAGAGTAGGAATTTGATTTGGATTCAAGACACCTTATATGTATTCATCTATTTTCATTATTTTGGGTCATATAAACTTTTTCACATTATGCACAACATGAAATCATTATTTGTTGGTTGTGGTTTTTAACCTATTTGGGAAATGGTTTGTAATGCTTGTTTCTGATTTTTTTCTTATTTTTACATTATTTAACATGTAATATGTTTTGTCTTACTCTGGTAAATAGGTTATTTTATACACACATGACCCATTAGATCCTTGCTACTAGTTGGAAACTTCTTGAATATGGGGGGGCGCACTTGAGGTCTTATGTTGACCCATCATGGGAGATCATTTTAGTGCCTTCCAGGCTGAGGATGTTATAAGATATAAGTATTAATATATCTATATCATATAGGTTCTATATTATTCATAACTATACAAAGATCTCTCAAAAAAAGTTTTATTTTTCTATAGAAAATAATAATATAGAATAATAGTTTCATATGACGTCTAAGAAGACAAGGAGGTTTGTCACATTTAAAAGGAATGATGTGAATAGAAATACTCATATTCTTCCATATGAAGACTCCATGATGGATACCAATGTTTTAATAACTATCTATTAATATCTCTATTATATAAAGTTAATGCAATGAAATTAAAATACTCCCAAAAAAATATAGTGCCAATTGAGTTGAAAAAAATTCAATATGAAGAATATTCATTTCTTGAGATGATGTCAACAAATTACGACCCTTGTGTTAAAGATGTTCTATATATGAGGTTAAATGTGGGTAAAACCTCACCTGAAATTTTTTTAAAAATAATTCTAGAAAAGAAATGATCTCAAATAATATTAAATTTTAAAAAGATGAATAAATTTCCTTAAAGTCTACGTAGAAGAGAAAATCAACACACAATTAAATTTATGAACTGAAAAGATATGCGCTTCCTCAATATATATCATAATTAATATTCATATGTGAAATCATGATGAGTGGAGGAAATGGGTCCACATGGTTGATAAAAAACATTCAAAATTCCTATTCACATTTAGGAACAAAATATACCTCTTTTTTACTCAGTCTTTCTGTTTTTTAATTGTTCTTAAAATACTGGGAATTAAAGGAGAAGTGTTCTCTTGGAGAAGAAAATGAAAAATAATTACGATTGTAAATTCTTGGTAGTCCAAATAAATATTTATTCACAAAAATTGGTTTCTAAATTCCTATTATAGAGAATTTTATTATCATATAATCTTCAATTAAGTTGATGGTAGAGGTTGTTGTCAAAACATTATTTAAAAATGGATAATATGTGGTCTTTCTTATATCATACATTTGGAATTAAAAAGATAAACCATGATGATGATGTTGAGGTTTTCAAATCTGACTATCCATATGAAAAATTTCATTTTTGTTTATTATTGACATGGAAATACAAATTAAAATATATTAATGATATTTATCATTTCTAATAATATGGTGAATTCAAAACTGTGGGTGATATAAGTGGATGATGTTAAATAATCATCCAAAATTATTATTTTATATAAATATGTTTATTCTAGAATGTTCTTAAAAAATATTTCAATAAAAAGGAATGTATTCTTTAATCACTCATAATTGCTAATAAAAATCAAAATCGTCACATAATGGGGGATTTATTTATCTATGTCATTAAATGAATATTCTGATTTGTTTCATTGATCACTAATCTTATATTGTAATTGTGTTTTTTAGAATATTTATCGATGTGAGTGAAAGAAATATATGTTGATTTATTCTATAATACATTTTAATCCCAATTGATATTATCCTAAAAAATAGATATAAACATTTTATGATATGTAAAGAGTTATAATTTCATTTGGAATAAATTTGAAATAAACATGGAAAAATATATTTTCTGGATCAAACCCAAATTGTTTCTATATCAACCATGGATCATGTATTATTAGACTAGAATGTTTAAGGCCACATTTCTAAACATAAATTGATACCATTTCTCCGAATTAATTTTTATTTCTTGGTAATAAGGGAGCTATAAAGTGAAATGAAATATTTATGAGAATGAGGAAGAGATATAAATAAATACATCACATATTGACACATAATATAGAATTTTTTTCTAATAAATACAATGGGGGTACTGTGGATCCATATTTGTTTGAGTTATATTTGGTGTCATGGAATGATTTTGAACTAATGTCAATTTTTTTATGAATGAGAAGAGATTTGAGGATTTGAAGATTTTATTAATAATTGTAAAATTTTATTCAAATGTATTGAAATTTAAAAATACTACTGAATGTGGCATTAATCATTTTTTTCATATTTAAATATGACAGATTAACAGATTGTGTTCTTGACTTTGTATACATTAGAGACATATATTATTTATGTTAATATATCCTTTTAACATTTGAGGAATGAAGTCTAGGTGATTGATTAAGGATGTATAAAATATGAAATATAGGATATTTCAAGAGTTAAGTATGAGAAGTTCTATGTCACACGATAGATAGAAATACCATGAATTAAAATCAATTAATGCAAAGTAATATAATATTCTAAATCTTAAATTAAATGGAATTGGTTATCAAATTTATTGAAAAGAGTTTCTTGGATGTAGAGATAATTAATTAATAGGTGTATAAAAAGTAAAAATATTATGTTTGGGAGAAAGTTGAAGAACTTCAAAACTATATATGAAAATCTACATATGTGCATCATGTAAGGAAATACCTGCGTATGATATTTCCTACATAAAAGAATCTATGTACATGAACATACTACAATGTATACGAATATATTCTTAAGAGAATATGTGTGGATGAATTAAATATTACATATGTGTAAAACTATAATATTTTTAAAAGAATAATATTATGTATGATGGTGCATACGACACAAAACATGAGCTTAAACAAACAAAAAAATATTACAATATAAAAATGACCTTTATAACATATACATTGAATTAGTGGGTATAAATAGGAATAAAAAAACTATGAAATATATATATATATATATATATATATATATAAAGGTTCTACTCAATAAAAATTTATTGATTATTTCTTTGTATATAAGAATTAAGTTTTAGTAAATCTATATTATGCATAAAAATACATTTCTTTCAAGAATGATTTTTATCTATTTTGTGAGAAAATACTATATTTATTTTTTTACAGCATTATAAAATTTATTTCGATAAATTTAAAATCATTATTTAATTCAATATTTATAAATTATCTTATGTTTAATTTTTTTTATATTTTTCTAAATAGATTTTTTTTCCACTAATTAAAGAAAAGTACCCATTGTTATTGGAAACAATTTTTTTTAATATTGTACAAGGATCCATTTTTAATTTTTTTTTAAAATTAAAATAATTTATATTTTATTATTAATAAAACATTTTTTATCATTATAATCAATTTTATGGATGAGTTTGGTATTAAAACATGTTTACACAAAAAATATCATATTTCGGAATCATTATTTTTTATCATATTTTGTGGGTTTTATTTTAAATTTAATGCAAAAACCTATATGAATATAATATTGAATAATTGATTAAATATTTGGAATCATGATGTCAAAATTTAACATATAGGCTCCATTAATTTATTATTATTTAGAATATTATCCATAGTAATTTCGGTTACCTCGTCAAAGGGTAAATCAAGTAATTAAGGTAAAATTTAACAAGATAATGACTAAATAACAACACTAACACTTTCTATAATTTTATTTGATGATTTCATATATTTCATAATAATCCAAAAATCGAATAAATTTCCTTTTTTGGAATTTTTCAATGATTTTTACCCTTATAATATTTCATATAAGCAAAAGAAAAAAATATTATTCCCTTAGTTTTATTATCTCCAAATTGTTTATATGGAAATAAACAGAGGACATGTTGGATTATAAATATATATTTCAATTATAAATTATTTATTTTTATCAATGTACTTTATTTTTAATTTTTTATGCAATTATTAACTGAAATTATTATGCTACACTGACATAGTATTGATTCAATTAATAGAAAAATAAAATAAATACTTCTAAAACTATGTAAAATAATATTATTTGACGAAAATATTATTTTCCTTGATTTTTAAAGATAAATATGATATATTTTATATGATTTAAAATATTATATTCTAGTTACATATTAGTCTTGAATTCTATAATGTCAAATTAAATGAATAATTTAAAATTTACCATATTGATATTTAATGAGAAAAATAATTTTTAAAATAATTTAATAATCATGAATATCTTGAAATATTAAATTGTAAATAATATATGGTCTAACATTTCACCATATTTCCATCAATGTGTAACGTTTTACTTTATAAGTAAAATTATAACCCTTTATTTTTGAAAAAGGTGTTACCATGGTTAAGGTAAAAATAAATTATCCATTGGGTTAAACCAAAAGATTAGGTTTAAAGTGATATCCAACCTCTAACAAATTTCTAGATGAATATATTAAGTCTATATCATCATTATCTTCTAGTAAATGAAATTTTGGATCCATTTCACTTTACATAGACAAATATTATTTCAAAATGTCCAAATAATTTATAAAAAAATATTTTATAATAAAAAAAACCAATTAAATGAATTCAAATTCAAAAAAATTATATATTTGGAAAAGATAAGGGTATAAATATGTAAATATAAACCATATTATATTTATGGGTAAACATTAAATTCTTAGTTACTTTATTTACACCAAATGGGTAAAAAACTATGTTATCCTGATAGTTATCAATGGTGTTATAGGGGGAAAACAATATAACCATTAAAACATCACATAAACAAGTTAGTATTTTACTGGAAGATATTATTTTAACTCATTCTTACAATATCTCCCAAGTATATCATTTTGGATCCTTCTGAGATGAAAATTAATTTATAAAAATATAATAATTTTAGAAATTCCATGAATACCCATCTCACCGCTTATAGAAGGGAACCAATCATTTATTTTATTTAGATTAAATTGATCATTATATATATTAAAACCACTAGATAATTTTCTTCCATACTCCCCTAGACATATTCTTCGTGTGCGGATCTTCCGATTAGACTATCTATATTCCACATAAGAGGAGATCTAATGGAGGCATATCGAAGAAGAGGCAATCATTCTACCAGACCTATTTCATTTTATTTCATATTCTATATCATATAATTATATATAATTCATCCTAAACTAACAATTAAATTATCCTAAATATAATTAAATATTATTTTTATTATTTTTTCACCATTATCCTCTATTAATTCCATTAAATGGGAAGTGAAATTATTCCTTTTTCATGCATTTGACTTACCGTCTCAAAGAAGCAATACATTTCATTTTCCATCACCATTTTAGGGATGGTTATTATGATGGATTAAATTTTATTTCTGATAAAGAGGAAAAACATATAAATCTATAATTATAATATCACATCAACATTATTAAATTCCAATCTATTAGAAAAAGATAACATCGCTCATGTGTATATGTGGAATTGCACCTCCAAGAAGCGATATGAGTAGTTTTTCATTTAATATTTACTTGGATGGGAATAATGATTGATTTAAAGCATGTATATTATATATATGATATACTTTTTTTTAATGTTTAATTATTATTCACCTTTCGTTCGCTTCATCCATCGAAAGTGAAACAACATTCATGTGTACCTGTGGCCTACCATTTTCATGATCTATTTAATTCATTTTTCTATGTATTTATTTTACTAATAATTATAAATTCTTCTTTAATTAATATATATATATATATATATTTATATGATATTTATATCATGATTTATATTTTGATATTATGTATTCATGGCCATAATACCAGGACAATAACTATATAATAAAAAAATATCATGAAAAATGTAATAGTTAATCCCCGAAAAAGAAAATTTTAACAATGAGTTATTAATAAGTTGGTGTTAAAATATTATAATAGGATAATATATGATATCATAATTATGTATATTATTATTTTATATATTTATAAAAAATTCAAATTTTTCATGCATGTGGTTATAGTTCTTTTAAAATGTGGAACTCGAGTTAAGGGTTTATCGTCTCCAACTGTGTTTTTTGGGACATATGTTATGTGATGAACCAATCATCTTTTATGAGGAGATAATAAATCCCCATTTCCATGTTATATCATTAATATCTTTAGGTCCATGACATATAATATGACAACCCTTATTTTATTACAAACTTAAACATGATTTATTACATAAAACATCACTTGATACAACAAAGAAGATAGATAGGTTTAGTGTCTTTGGGGATTAGTATCATTACATTAAAACATAAAACATTAAATACAACATCTTTATTGAAAACTTCCTTTACATGACCACTACATTCCCTCGTACTTAGCATTGCATGGGATAACCTGAAGACATGCATAAAAAATGGTGAGCTATAAAGCCCGGTAAGGGAGTACACATGGAATAACATGAGAAGTACAATACATGTTATACAATAGGCATATCAATAGATAATAAAAGAACCATGAACATAAAGTCATGATAATGCATGATAATCATAACATGGAAATGTGGCAAAAACACTTATCCTGGAATTAGCATGAGCCAAGGCTCATTGCACATGGAGCATGAGTAAATCCTCATTGCACATAAAGAATGAGTAAACCCTTGTTGCACTTGAATTAGAATGAGTCAACACTCATTTCACATGACGTATCATGATACTATACTTTTCCCAATGCATTGGAGCGCTATAAGGGAACACCCTTCTTAAACATTTCATTTCAAGCATAAGTGTGCCACATAGATCATAAAACATGAATTCATAAAACATAATCATTTATTCCAAGATAAAGGAATGTGGAATTCATACATGAAACTTTTTAATAAATAAGTAATGGTGCATAAAGGTGGATACCCTTGATGGAGAAATGGGCATGGTATCCACTACACAATGGCATTGGCTTAGAAAATCGGTGCGATTTCGGTAGCGTAACGGTGTGACATAAGAATTCATAAAAAATGGTTGATGGGAGAGGAAGGGGTTACTAATCATATTTAAATATAATGGTCAGTAAGTAGGTTATATAGATACATGTCCCAACAATTTTAATGGAATTTATATTCATGATACAAAATTATTGGTTGAATGTAAAAGAAGAGAGAGAAGTTCCTTTCGGAATTTTGGCATAGTAACGGGTGTACATGGGTGGAATTTAATGAGAGAGAAAGGGTTTTCCCATCATCCAAACAATAATAGGGAAGTATGGGGGAGGTGAGAAACCATACCCCAACATTCATAATGGAAATTAAAAGGGCAATACAACTTAAAGAAAATTGACAAAAATGAGAAAGGAAGAAAAAACCCTTACATGGAAGTGTGCTTCCGAAGGCAAGAGAGAGTCTTGTGGTAGGCTTATTGGGAGCTTGGGGCACCTTGGAAGGATTCTAGAGAGAGTTGGTCAGAGGTTGGACGAACTCAAAAGTCTTTGAGTGGGGATTAAGTGGGAGCTTGGGTGGGTTTATATAGGGAAGGTGAGAAAATTCTATATTATTTAGGTTTGGGTCCTCTTACATTAAATTAATCCAATCCACAAACCATCCCATGGTTTTTCCAATTGTTTTTGGCAAAGGGAAGAGGAAAAAAATATTTTATAAGTCCAAAGTCCGAACTTCTTAAAATAATAAGGTTGCTTATGTGGAGGTGAGTCATACTTCCATGGAAATTAATTTAAAAAGGCAAGGTGTTGAATAAGTTTTGAGGGGTCCATTAATGCTTTGAAAAGTAAGTCAAACAAACCCAAAATCACATTATTTTAATGTTAAAATATATAATGGCCGAAATTAAATATTATAGTATTTTATTACATCAGTATTGGGTCATTATGATGTCATAAAACACATTATATATTTAAACGGTATTTAATTTTTACCCAAAAATTTAACTATCTCAGAAAATTAAGAAAAAATCACCGTTGGTTGATTTCGTCATCCTGATTCCAGAAATAACATTTATTTTATCTAAATAATTTTCTAAATATGTTAATTTTCACTTTTAAAATAAAAACCGACATTTATCGAAAATTCACGGGTTTTGACAGAAATGGCTTTCAAACCTTAATAAAAATTATAATTGTATTCATAAAATTATAAGATCATATATATTTAATAAATATTAATTTAATAATAAAAATATTATTTTATTAAAATATTATTTAATTCAAAAATCCGTTAATATAATAAAATAGATTTCTTAATTAAATAATAATTAAAAACACTATTTGTACATTAAAAACTATTTAAAATGTATCAAAAATGACTATAATTTATATTAATTATTATATTCAAAAATAATGTACATGAACATAGTACTACTTATTTGTTACATAACCCCTTAAAACAGCTACATAAGTCTTAAGGGTAAGGTGTGCGATGGTGACAGACTCTTGGGGTGGCTCGGATAACATCGCTCGAGTGGTAATTTCAACCAACTTCCACTTTTCCCGTAGATGGTCACGTTCGAGCTTGACATGATGGAGCTCATCTTGGGCTTGGTCAAGAGCGAAGCCCAAATACACCACCTCTTTTCTGAGCTCCGAAAAATGGGCTTCATATGGGGAAATTCTACTGGATGAGGACATCGCTTCCTTTGTCTGAGTAAATTGGATTTGATAAAGTCCTACATTTATACTAATCATGTGATCACCGATCAACGGCTATATTAGCAGTGGTCAAAATTTTTATCATAAAACCAAAGAAGTTGACATTATATATAAACATAAAGAGACATTTAATTAGATCAAGAGGTATTTCAATTAATGAAACTCTGGGTCGTTACAATATTCCGCAGTTAAGAAATTTTGCCTTCGAAATATTTCTTTTCCCACATTAAAACAGATGTGGGTAATTCAGCTTCATCATTTCCTCCGATTCCCATGTTGCTTCTCCAAACTTATGGTTTCTCCACAACACCTTGATGAGGGGAATTGTCTTATTTCGTAGAACATTTTCTCTACGATCTATGATCTTCACTGGTTTCTCCTTATAAGAAAGATCATATTCCAATTGTACCACCTCAGAAGAGATTACATGTGAAGGGTCCAGTATGTACTTCTTTAAGAGGCATACATGAAAGACATCATTTACTTTGGCCATGGCTGGTCGAAGTTCTAGTTAATAGGCCACAACCCCGACATGATTAAGAATCTCTAAGGGGCCTATGTACCATGGACTTAACTTCCCTTTCCTTCCAAACCTCATGACCTTCTTCCATAGAGATATGCGTAGAAACACCATATCTCCAACTTTAAACTCAAGGTCCCGTCGATTATTATCTGTATAACTCTTCTTTCGACTCTGAGCTGCCTTGATATGCTGTTGAATGGTTTTTACCTTCTGCACCATTTCCTCGACCATTTCTGGTCCAAGTAGCTTACGTTCACCGACCTCATCCCAACATGCAGGTATTCTGCACCTTTTCCCATACAGGGATTCATATGGTGCCATTTTGATGCTTGAGTGGAAACTATTGTTATAAGAGAACTCAACCAAAGGAAGATGTTGATCCCATCCTCCTTTAAAGTCCATTGAGCACGCTCTCAACATATCCTTAAGTGTTTGGATAGTCCGCTCGGATTGGCCATTAGTTTGAGGATGATATGTCGTACTGATGTTCAGTTCAGTATTCAGAGCATGTTGAAGACTCTTCCAAAACATAGAGGTGAATCATGGATCTCAGTCAGACACAATATATAGTGGTACTCCATGAAACCTTACCAATTCCCTGACATATATCTGTGCTAGTTGATCCAAAGACAAATCCTCCTGAACAGCAATGAAGTGTGCAATCTTTGTAAGACGATCCACAAAAACCCAGATTGCATTATTTCCTTTGGATTTCCTCAGATATCTGGTGACAATGTCCATGGTGATGTTCTCTCATTTCCATTCTGGTATGGGCAATGGTTGCATCATCCCCATAGACTTCTACCTCTCTGCCTTCACTTGTTAACACACCAGGCACATTGATGTATATTCAGCTATCTCTTTCTTCATATTATCCCACCAAACGTTTTCTCGGAGATCTCGATACATCTTCGTGCTCCCAGGGTGAATAGAGAAATTTTAACTATGTGCATCATCCAAAAGTTCCTTCTTCAGCTCCAGATTTTATGGAACACATAGTCTTTTCCCAAACCACACAATTCCTTTTTCATTAACATTAAACTCTGAGGATTTCCCCTTTTTGATAACTTCCACTTTCTCTTGAATTCCCGCATCATCCTTTTGAGCATCCTTTAACCATTCCAAAAGAGACGATTGAGCAATAATTTGTGAAGGATTAATGATGTTCCCTTCTCTAAGATTCCCATGTCCATCTTCATCAAGTCTAAGAAGATTGGATCCTTCTCAATTCTTATCATTGATAGAATCGCTGGGTCCTTTCTACTTAGGGCATCTTCCACCTTGTTCGCTTTCCCCAGGTGGTAATGTATTGAACAGTCATAATCCTTAATGAACTCTATCCATCTTCTCTGGCGCATATTAATCATTTTTTGGGTGAATATATATTTAAGACTCTTGTGGTCAGTATATATCTCACATTTCTCTCCATAGAGATAATGACGCCAGATTTTCAAGGCAAATATCACAGCCGCCAACTCCAGATCATGCATTCGATAGTTTCACTCATGGATTTTCAACTTCCTTGAGGAATAGGATATAACTTTATCATTCTGCATCTGCATGCAGCCTAAGCCCTTCTTCGAAGCATCACATAATACCACAAAAAGTTCCCCACTTGTGGGTAAAGTGAGCATGGGCGTAGTGATAAGCCTCATTTTCAACTCCTTGAAGTTTTCTTCGAATTCATCACTCCAAGAAAACTTTACTCCCTTCCATGTTATCTTGGTAAGAGGGTTGGACAATCGCGAGATATTCCTCACAAATCGTTGATAATATCCAGCTAACCCCAAGAAGCTATGAATATCTGTTACCGATGTTGGTCTCAGCCATCCCTCAATTGCATCTGTTTTGGAGGGGTCCACAGATATTTCATTGCTTGTGATGATATGGCCCAAGAATGAGACCTCCTTCAACAGTACTCACACTTGCTGTACTTTCCATAGAGCTTCTCCTTGCGCAAAGTCTCTAGTACAGTTTTTAAATTCTCATCACGACCCTCCTTGGTTTTGGAGTATATTAGAATGTCATCTATAAAGACAACCACAAATTTGTCATGGTAATCACTAAAGACTGTATTCATCAAGTCCATGAAGATTTTTGGAGCATTAGTGAGTCGGAAAGGCATTACTATGAATTCGTAGTGCCCGTATCTTGTATGAAAAGCAGTCATGGGGACATCTTCCTTCTTCACCCTTACTTGATAATATCCCGACCACAAGTCCACCTTTGAGAAGTATTGTACTCCACGCAACTGATCAAAAAAGTCATCAATTCGGGGGAGAGGATACTTTTTCTTTATTTTGATTTTGTTAAGTTCACTATAATCGATGAAAAGCCACATTGACCCATCCTCCTTCTTGACGAAGAGGACTGGTGCACCCCATGGTGAAGCACTTGGGCGTATAAACCCTTTATCTAGATTCTCCTGTAGTTGTTTCTTTAGCTCCTCAAGGAAAACAACAGCCATTCTATACAGAGTCTTAGATATTGGTAATGCCCCGGGTATAAGTTCAATTGAGAACTCAACATCACTTCTAGGAGGAAGACCAGGCAGTTCCTCGGGAAACACTTCAGCGAATTCCATCACAATAGGCATTTCTTCAAGGATGGTTTCTTCCTTGGACTCAATCATCTGAGCCAGATACACATGATCATAAGGAAGAAATATCCATGCTTGAGATGATGGAGGTAAAGGAGATTCATCTTCCTCCCGACACTTGTAAAGAATCGGGGGTTCATTCTCCATATGGAGTGCGATTTCCCTCTCCCGACAATTTATGTTGGCTCTATATAAGGAAAGCCAATACATGCCAAGAATTGCATCAAATACCACTAGAGGGAGTTTGATGAGGTTCGACAGGAAATTCAATCCATAGATTATAACAGGGGAGGACTTATATTCTTGGGATGCAATGATTGCCCCATTTTCTGTACTCACCGACATCTTCACTTCCATGATTTGTGGTGGTGCTGAGATTGTTCTACTAAACTTTCGAGATATAAAAGAATTCATAGAACTTGAATCAAAAAGTACATTGGCTATTATTGAGTGAATAACTAGAGTACATGTCACCACTTCATTTTCAGGGTTCACTTCGGTAGAAGTGATGACAAAAGCTCTTCCTAGCTTCCTTAGAGGTTGTTAGTCACCTCCGAAAACCCTTGGATTAAGGAACTGATTTTCAAAATGACCCGGTTCTTTGCATTTGTAGCATTGAACAATGCGTTGAAGATCGAACAGAGCGTTCCTCTCCTATATCGCAGCGGTGGGTCTTTCTTGCCGACAATTAATAGCTAGGTGCCCTTCTCTTCCACACCTGAAGCATTTCCTCGTCCCCTTAAGGCAATTTCCAGGGTGCTTCTTCCTGTACTTTTGGCAAGTAGGGTGATGGATCTTCTTAGCACCATTGGATTTATCCATCGGTCCTCCAGCATTGAAATCCACCTTACACTTCTTGTAACCATGATACCCTTTTGATTCCCCGATCTCCATTTCGACCTTGAGGGAAAATCAGACAATTTCCTCATAGCTGTCGAAGTCACGGATCGCTAATGCTTTCCGCAAGGTAGGCTTCATCCCACCAAAGAAGCGGTCAACCTTGCATTCGGGGGTAACGACAAAGCCGGAAGCGTCTCGTGAAATCCTTGTAAAGTTTACCTCGTACGCTTCAATACATTCTTCATCTTTTTTCTTGAGGGGAAGAAAGTCCCTTTCCATCTTAAGCTGGAGGGTACACGGAAAATATTTATCGAAAAACATCTTTCGGAAATCCTTCCATTCCAACGCCTCGATCTCCTCATCAGGCTTCATATTTTTGATCAATGTCCACCATTGATTAGCTTCACCCTCCATATGATAAGCCTCTAGGAGAACCATCTCTTGTTCAGAAGATTGGAGGATAGATAATATCTTTTCAATGGAGTTGATCCATTGTTCAGCGATCGTGGGATCAGATGATCCACTAAAAGTAGGAGGCCTTTGCCTCAGGAAGATCTCGATAGCGACTTGTTCCTTCTTAGGGAGGTTTAGACGTTCCACTTGACCCATGTTTCTATTCAAAACTCGAGATAGCTGATAGGGAAGCGTGACAAAGTTCGTGATTCCCGCTCCCATTGGATTGGGCATCTCATTAGTACAGTCATCACACTGATCTTCACAACGGTTGTTAGCCCAAGTCCTCCTATTACCGGCCATTGGCTGGAATAAAAATAAAGTTAGGGGTAACACATAAAGGGTAATCCAAAGACAAAAGTTTATGACTTATAAATAAACTTTTATTTCCTTAACTCATGAGCCTATAGGCTTCAATATAGGCTTTTCATGATCTACTTTCTAACATATATTCATAGGGGCATTTTTTCATTCCCTTAATAAGGGTTCATACTAAGATTTTGAATTTATCAAAACATATCCCCATGGAGTTTCGTAACCAAGAGTTCATCAAGGACCATTGTCGTGCACCAGTTCCCATTCAAGTCTAGCTCAAAGCGGTGTTTTCGGGTTTTACCCCTAGGATACATCTGTGACAGAGCTGCCTCTACCTGTTCATATCCAGACAGGGATGTATTTGTTTGATAAACCACTTACTCAGTACTTACCAAAACATAGGGATGTTTTTATTATACTTAGTCTTGTATATAAGTCTTTACTAGGGTTTCCTAATCCCAAAAATAACTAAACCTATCCTCTAATACCAACTATGACACCCCTTCTTCTATTATAAACTTAAACATGATTTATTACATAAAATATCACTTGATACAACAAAGAAGATCGAGAGGTTTAGTGTCTTTGGGGGTTAGGAACATTACATAAAAACTTAAAACATGAAATACAACATATTTATTGAAAACATCCTTTACATGACCACTACATTCCCTCGTACGTAGCATTGCATGGGACAACCTGAGGACATGCATAAAAAAGGGTGAGCTATAAAGCCCAGTAAGGGAGTACACGTGGAATAACATGAGGAGTACAATAAATGTTAGAAAATAGGCATATCAATAGAGCATAAAAGAAAAAGGAACATAAAGGCATGATAACGCATGATAATCATAACATGGAAATGGGGCAACAACACTTATCATCGAATTAACATGAGCCAAGGCTCATTGCACATGGAGCATGAGTAAATCCTCATTGCACATAAAGCACGAGTAAACCCTCATTACAATTGAATTATCATGAGTCAACACTCATTTCACATGACGTATCATGATACTATACATTACCCAATGCATTGGAGCGCTATATGGGTGCACCCTTCTTAAACTTTTCATTTCATGCATAAGTGTGCCACATAGATCATAAAACATGAATTCAAAAAACATAATCATTTATTCCACGATAAAAGAATTTGGAATTCATACATGAAACTTTTTAATCAATAAGTAAAGGTGCATAGAGGTGGATACCCTTGATGGAGAAATGGGCATGGTATCCACTACACAATGGCATTGGCTTAGAAAATCGGTGCGATTTCGGCAGCGTAACAGCGTGACATAAGAATTCATAAAAAATGGTTGATGAGAAAGAAAGGGGTTCCTCATCATATTTACATGTAATGGAATGTAAGGAGGTCATATAGATACATTTACCAACAATTGTAATGGAATTTAGATTCATGATACAAAATTATTGCTTGAATGTAAAAGAATAGAAAGAAGTTCCTTTCGAAATTTCGGCATAGTAATGGGTGTACATGGGAGGCATTTATTGAGAGAGAAAGGGGTTTCCCGTCATTAAAAAAATAAGAGGGCAGTATGGGGGAGGTGAGAAACCATACCCCAACATTAATAATTGAAAATAAAAGGGCAATACAACATAAATAAAATTGACAAAAATGAGAAAGGAAGAAAAAACCCTTACATGGAAGTGTGGTTCCGAAGGCTAGAGAGAGGCTTGTGAGAGGAATCTTGGGAGCTTGGGGCACCTTGAGAGGATTCTAGAGAGAGTTGGGCAGAGGTTGGACGAACTCCAAAGTCTTTGAGTGGGGAGGATGTGGGAGCTTGGGTGGGTTTATATAGGAAAGGTGAGAGAATTCTTTATTATTTAGGTTTGGGTCACCTTACATTAAATTAATCCAAACAACAAACCATCCCATGGTTTTTGCCCATGGTTTTTGGAAAAGGGAAGAGGAAAAAATATTTTATAAGTCCAAAGTCAGAACTTCTTAAAATGATAAGGTTGCTTATGTGGAGGTGAGTCACACTCCCATGGAAATTAATTTAAAAAGGAAAGGTGTTGAATAAGTCTTGAGGGGTCCATTAATGCTTTTAAAAGTTATTCAAACAAACACAAAATCACATTATTTTAATTTTAAAAGACATATTGGCCGAACATAAAGATTATTGTATTTTATTACATCACTATTGGGTCATTATGATGTCATAAAACACATTATATATTTAAACGGTATTTAATTTTTACCCAAATATTTTACTGTCTTAGAAAATTAAGAAACATTCACCATTGGAAAATTTCGACGTCCTGATTCCAGAAATAAAATTTATTTTATCTAAATAATTTTCTAAATATGTTAATTTTCACTTTTAAAATAAAAACCGACATGTATCGAAAATTCACGGGTTTTGACAGAAATGGATTTCAAACAATAATAAAAATTATAATTGCATTCATAAAATTATAAGATCATTTATATTTAATAAAAATTAATTTAATAATAAAAATAATATTTTATTAAAATATTATTTAATTCAAAAATCCATTAATTTAATATAATTTATTTCTTAATTAAATAATAACTAAAAACACTATTTGTACTTTAAAAACTATTTACAATGTATCAAAATGACTATAAATTATATTCATTATTATATACAAAAATAATGTATATGAACATATTACTACTTATTTGTTACATAACCCCTTAAAACAGTTGTATAATACCTAAGGGTAAGGTGTGCGATGGTGCCATACTCTTAGGGTGGCTCTGATAACATCACTCGTGTGGTAATTTCAATCAACTTCCACTTTTACCGTAGACGGTCACGTTCGAGATTGAAATGACGATGCTCAGCTTGGGATTTGTCAAGAGCGAAGCCCAAAGACACCACCTCTTTTCCGAGCTTCGAAAAATGGGCTTCGTATGGGTAATTCTACTAGATGAGGCCATCGCTTCCTTTGTCTGAGTAAATTGGATTTGTTAAAGTCCTATATTTATATTAATCATGTGATCACTGTTCAATGGCTATATTAGCAACGGTCAAAATTCTTATCATAAAACCAAAGAAGGTGACATTTTATATAAACATAAAGAGACATTTAATTAGATCAAGAGGGATTTCCATTAATGAAACGTTGGGACATTAAAATATTTCCCCCTTAAGAAATTTCACCCTCAAAATTTTTATTTTCCCAGACTAAAAAAGATGTGGGTAATTCAGCTTCATCATTTCCTCCGATTCCCAAGTCGCTTCTACAAACATGTGGTTTCTCCACAATACCTTGACGAGGGGCATTGTCTTATTTCGTAGAACTTTTTCTCTACGATCTATGATCTTCACTGGTTGGTCCTCATAAGAAAGATCATCTTCCAATTTTACCACCTCAGAAGAGAGTACATGTGAAGGGTCAGGTACGTACTTCCTTAAGAGGGATACATGAAAGACATCATGTACTTTGGCCATGGAAGGTGGAAGTGCTAGTCGATAGGCCACAACCCCGACACGATCATGAATCTCGAAGGGGCTGATGTACCTTGGACGTAACTTAGCTTTCCTTCCAAACCTCATGACCTTCTTCCACAAAGATATGCGTAGAAACACCATGTCTCTAACTTTAAAATCAAGGTCCCATCGACGATTATATTTATAACTCTTCTATCGACTATGAGATGCCTTGATATGCTGCTGAATGTTTTTTACCTTCTCCACCATTCCCTCGACCATTTCCGGTCCAAGTAGCTTACGTTCACCGACCTCATCCCGACATGCCGGTGTTCTGCACCTTTTCCCATACAGGGCTTCATATAGTGCCATTTGGATGCTTGAGTGGAAACTATTGTTATAAGAGAACTCAACCAGAAGAATATGTTGATCCCATCCTCCTTTAAAGTCCATTGAGCATGCTCTCAACATATCCTCAATTGTTTGGATAGTCCGCTTGGATTGGCCATCAGTTTCAGGATGATAGGCTGTACTGAAGTTCAGTTCAGTATTCACAGCATGTTGAAGACTCTTCTAAAACATAGAGGTGAATCTTGGATCTCAGTCAGACACAACAGATAGTGGTACTCCATGCAACTTTACCACTTCCTTGATATATATACAAGCTAGTTTATCCAAAGACAAATCCTCCTGATTAGCAATGAAGTGTGCAGTCTTTGTAAGATTATCCACAAAAACCAGACTGCATTTTTGCCTTTGGATGTCCTCGGATGTCCGGTGACAAAGTCCATGGTGATGTTCTCCCATTTCCATTCTTGTATGGGAAATGGTTGCATCATCCCATTAGACTTATTCCTCTCTGCCTTCACTTACTGAGACACCAGGAAATTTGATGTATATTCAGCAATCTCCTTATTCATATTATCCGACCAAAAGTTTTCTCGTAGATCTCGATACATCTTTGTGCTCTCTGGGTGAATAGAGAAATTAGAACTATGTGCATCATCCAAAAGTTCCTTTTTCAGCTTTGGATTTGATAGAACACATATAATTTTCCCAAACTGCACAATTCCTTCTTCATTAACAATAAACTCTGAGGATTTCCCCTTTTTGATAGCTTCCACTCTTTCTTGAATTCCTGCATCATCCTTTTGAGCATTCTTTAACCTTTACAAAAGAGACGATTGAGCAATAATTTGTGAAAGGATTGATTATGTTCCCTTCTCTATGATTCCCATGTCCATCTTCATGAAGTCTATGAAGATTGGATCCTTCTCAATTCTCATCATTGACAGAATCGATGGGTCCTTTCTACTTAGGGCATCTGCCACCTTGTTCACTTTCCCAGGGTGGTAATGTATTGAACAGTCATAATCCATGATGAGCTCTATCCATCTTCTCTGGATCATATTAAGCTCTTTCTGTGTGAATATATGTTTAAGACTCTTGTGGTCAGTATATATCTAACATTTATCTCTGTAGAGATAATGCCCCTAGATTTTCAAGGCAATGATCACAGCCGCCAACTCCAGATCATGCGTTGGATAGTTTCGCTCATGGATTTTCAACTGCCATGAGGCATAGGATATCACTTTATCATTCTGCATCACCATGCAGCCTAAGCCCTTCTTCGAAGCATCACAGAATACCACAAAAAGTTCCCCACTTGTGGGTAAAGTGAGCATGGGCGTAGTGATAATCCTCCTTTTCAACTCCTTGAAGTTTTCTTCGAATTCATCACTCTAAGAAAACTTTACTCCCTTCCACGTTAGCTTGGTAAGAGGGTTGGACAATCGTGAGATATTCCTCACAAATCATTGATAATATCCAGCTAACCCCAAGAAGCTATGGATATCCGTTACCGATGTTGGCCTCTGCCATCCCTCAATTGCATCTGTTTTGGAGGGGTCCCCAGATTTCCCATTTTTTGTGATGATATGTCCCAATAATGAGACCTCCTTCAACCAGAACTCACACTTGATTTACTTTGCATAGAGCTTCTCCTTGCGCAAAGTCTCTAGTGTTGTTTTTAAATGCTCCTCATGATCCTCCATGGTTTTGGAGTATATTAGAATGTCATCTATAAAGACTACCACAAATTTTTCAAGGTAATCTCTAAAGACTCTATTCATCAAGTCCATGAAGATTTATGGAGCATTAGTGAGTCTGAAAGGCATTACTATGAATTCATAGTGCCCGTATCTTGTTGGAAAAGAAGTCTTGGGGACAACTTCCCTCTTCAACCTTACTTGATAATATCTTGACAGAAAGTCCACCTTTGAAAAGTTTTGTGCTCCACGCAGCTGATCAAACATGTCATCAATTCGTGGGAGAGGATACTTTTTCTTTATCGTGATTTTGTTAAGTTCACGATAATCGATGCAAAGCAGCATTGACCCATCCTTCTTCTTGACGAAGAGGACCGGTGCACCCCATGGTGAAGCACTTGGGCGTATAAACCCTTTATCCAAATTCTCATGTAGTTGTTTATTGATCTCCTCAAGCTCAAAAAAACCATTCTATATGGATTATTGGATATTGGTAATGCCCCGGGTATAAGTTCAATTGAGAACTCAACATCTCTTCTAAGAGGATGACCGGGCAGTTCCTCAGGAAACACTTTAGCGAATTCCCTCACAATAGGCATTTCTTCAAGGATGGTTTCTTCCTTGGACTCAATCATATGAGGAAAATACGCATGCTCATAAGTCAGTAATATACATTCTTGAGATGATGGAGCTAAAGGAGATTCATCTTCCTCCTGACACTTGTAAAGAATTGGGGGTCGATTCTCCATATGGAGTGTGATTTCCCTCTCCCAACAATTTATGTGGGCTCTATATAAGGAAATCCAATCCATGCCAAGAATTGCATCAAATTACACTAGAGGGATTATTTTGAGGTTCACCCAGAAATTCAATCCACATATTATAACAAGGGAGGACTTATATTCGTGGGATGTAATGATTGCCCCATTTTTCGTACTCGCCGATATCTTCACTTCCATGATTTGTGGTGGTGCTGGGATTGTTCTACTAAACATTCGAGATATAAAAGAATTCCTAGAACCTGAATCAAAATGTATGTTTTCTATTCTTGAATGAATAACTTGCGTACTTATCACCACTTCGTTTTCGGGGATCACTTCAGCAGAAGTGATGTCAAAAGATCTTCCTTTCTCCCTTGGAGGTTGTTGGTCGCCTCTAAAAACCCTTGGATTAGGGAACTGATTTTCAAAATGAAACGGTTCATTACATTTGTAGTATTAAAAAACGCGTTGAGTTTTGAACGGAGCGTTCCTCTCCTCTGTCTCAGCCGCAGGTATTTCTTTCCGACAATTAACAGATAGGTTCCCTTCTCTTCCACACCTGAATCATTTCCTCTTCCCCTTAAGGAAATTTCCAGGGTGATTCTTCCCACAATTTTGGCAAGTGGGGTGCTATATCTTCTTAGCAAGGTTGGATTTATCCATCTAACCGCCAACATTGAAGTCCACCTTATGCTTCTTGTCCCCATGACACCCATGTGATTCCCCGATCTCCATTTCGACCTTGAGGGCACATCGGACAATTTCCTCATAGTTGTCGAAGTCACAGATCGCTAATGATTTCTGCAAGCTAGGCTTCAGCCCACCAAAGAAGCAGTCAACCTTCCATTCATTGGTAATGACAAAGCTGGAAGCGTATCATTCAAGCCTTGTGAAGTTTTCCCCGTACGATCCAATAGATTCTTCATCTTTTTGCTTGAGGGAAAGGAATTCCCTTTCCATCTTAAGCTGGAGGGTGCGCGGAAAATATTTATCGAAAAACATCTTCTCGAAATCCTTCCATTCCAATGCCTCGATCTCCTCCTCAGGCTTTGTATTTTTGATAAACGTACACCATTGATTAGATCCACCCTCCATACGATAATCCTCTAGGAGAACCTTCTCTTGTTCAGAACATTGGAGGATGGATAGTATCTTTTCAATTGAGTTGATCCATTGTTCAGCGATCGTGGGATCGGATGATCCACTAAAAGTAGGAGGCCTTTTCCTCGTGAAGCTCTAGAAAGTGACTTTTTCATTCTCAGGGGGTTTGTAAATTCCTCTTGACCTGTGTTTCTATTCAAAATGTGAGTTATCTGGGAGAGAAGTGTGACAAAGTTCACGATTCCCGCTCCCATTGGATTGGGAATCAAATTAGTACAGTCATCACACTGATCTTCACAATGGTTGTTATCCCAAGTCCTCCTATTATCGGCCATTGGCTGGAATAAAAGGAAAGTTAGGGGTAACACATAAAGGGTAATACAAATACAAAATTTGATGACTTATAAATAAACTTTTATTTCCTTAACTCATGAGTCTATAGGCTTCAATCTAAGCTTTTCATGGTCTACTTTATAACATATATTCGTAGGGGAATTTTTTTTCATTCCCTTAATAACAGTTCATACTAAGATTTTTAATTTATCAAAACATATCCCCCAGGAGTGTCGTAACCAAGAGTGCATCATGGCCCGTTGTCGTGCACTAGTTCCCATTCGAGTCTATCTCAAAGCGGTGTTTTCGGGTTTTACCCCTAGGATACATCTGTGCCAGAGCCGCCTCTACCTGCTCGTATCTAGACAGGGATGTATTCATTTGATAAAATACTTACTCATTACTTACCAAAACATAGGTATGTTTTTATTATACTTAGTCTTGTATCTAAGGCTTTAATAGGGTTTCCAAATCCCAAAAATCACTAAACCTATCCTCTGATACAAACTATGACAACCCTCCTTTTATTACAAACCTAAACATGATTTATTACATAAAACATCACTTTATAAAACAAAGAAGATCGAGAGGTTAAGTATCGTTGGGGATTAGGATCATTACATAAAAATGTAAAACTTGAAATACAACATATTTATTGAAAACTTCCTTTACATGACCACTACATTCCCTCGTACTTAGAATTGCATGGGATAACCTGAGGACATGCATAAAAAGGGTGATATATAAAGCCCAGTAAGGGAGTACATGTGGAATAACATGAGGAGTAAAATACATGTTAGACAATAGGCATATCAATAGATCATAAAAGAAACATGAACATAAAGGCATGATAACACATGATAATCATAACATGGAAATGTGGCAACAACCCTTATCATGGAATTAGCATGAGCCAAGTCTCATTGCACATAGAGCATGAGTAAATCCTCATTACACATAAAGCACAAGTAAACCCTATTTCCACTTGAATTAGCATGATTCAACACTCATTTAAGATGAATTATCATGATACTATACTTTACCCAATGCATTGGAGCACTATAAGGGCGCACCCTTCTTAAACATTTCATTTCATGCATAAGTGTGTCACATAGATCATAAAACATGAATTCATAAAAAATAATCATTTATTCCACGATAAAGGAATGAGGAATTCATACATGAAACATTTTAATCAATATGTAAAGGTGAATAAAGGTAGATACCCTTGATGGAGAAATGGGCATGGTATCCACTACAAAATGGCATTGTCTTAGAAAATCGGTGTGATTTTGGCAGCGTAACGGCATGACATAAGAATTCATAAAAAATGGTTGATGAGAGAGAAAGGGGTTCCTCATCATATTTACACGTAATGGAAATTAAGGTGGTCATATAGATACATGTACCAGAAATTGTAATGGAATTTATATTCATGATACAAAATTGTTGCTTGAATGTAAAAGAAGAGAGAGAAGTTCCTTTCGGAATTTCGGCATAGTAACGGGTGTATATGGGAGGCATTTAATGAGACAAAAACGGGTTTCCCATAATTAAAAAAATAATAGGGCAGTATGGGGGAGGTGAGAAAAAATACCCCAAAATTAATAATTGAAATTAAAAAGGCAATACAACTTAAATAAAATTGACAAAAATGAGAAAGGAAGAAAAAACCCAAACATGGAAGTGTGCTTCCAAAGGCTAGAGAGAGGCTTGTGAGAGGCTTCTTGGGAGCTTGTGGTACCTTGGGAGGATTATAGAGGGAGTTGGGCAGAGGTTGGACAAACTCCAAAGGCTTTGAGTGGGGAGGAAGTGGGAGCTTGGGGGGTTTATATAGGAAAGGTGAGAGAATTCTTTATTATTTAGGTTTGGGTCCCCTTACATTAAATTAATCCAAACCACATACCATCCCATGGTTTTTGCCCATGGTTTTTGGAAAAGGGAAGAGGAAAAAAATATTTTATAATGAAAAAGTCCGAACTTCTTAAAATAATATGGTTTCTTATGTGGAGGCGAGTCACACTCCCATGGAAATTAATTTAAAAAGGCAAGGTGTTGAATAAGTCTTGAGGGGTACATTAATGCTTTGAAAAGTGAGTCAAACAGACCCAAAATCACATTATTTTAATGTTAAAACATATATTGGCTGAACATAAAGATTATAGTATTTTATTACATCACTATTTGGTCATTATAATGTCATAAAACACATTATATATTTAAACGGTATTTAATATTTACCCAAAAATTTGACTGTCTCAGAAAATTATGAAAAATTCACT
The DNA here is from genome assembly GCA_963277665.1 of Viscum album. NCBI lineage: Eukaryota > Viridiplantae > Streptophyta > Magnoliopsida > Santalales > Viscaceae > Viscum > Viscum album. The sequence continues at coordinate 1,539,770,133 of OY728153.1, read as the reverse complement.
GTTGGATAATTTCGATGTCCTGATTCTAGAAATAACATTTATTTTATCTAAATAATTTTCTAAATATGTTAATTTTATATTTTAAAATAAAAACCAACATTTATCGAAAATTCACGGGTTTTGAAAGAAATGGCTTTCAAACCTTAATAAAAATTATAATTGCATTCATAAAATTATAAGAAAATTTATATTTAATAAAAGTTAATTTAATAATAAAAATAATATTTTATTTAAATATTATCTAATTCAGAAATCCATTAATTTAATAAAATATATTTCTTAATTAAATAATAATTAGAAACACTATTTGTACTTTAAAAACTATTTACAATGTATCAAAAATGACTATAAATTATATTCATTATTATATAAAAAAATAATGTAAATGAACATAGTACTACTTATTTGTTACATAACCCCTTAAAATAGCCGCATAAGACCTATGGGTAAGGTGTGCGATGGTGACAGACTCTTTGGGTGGCTCGGATAACATCGCTCGAGTGGTAATTTCAATCAACTTCCACTTTTCCCGTAGACGGTCACGTTCGAGCTTGACATGGTGAAGCTCAGCTTGGGCTTGGTCAAGAAGGAAGCCCAAAGACGCCACCTCTTTTCTGAGATATGACAAATGGGCTTCGTATGGAGAAATTCTACTAGATGAGGCCATCACTTCCTTTGTCTGAGTAAATTGGATTTGTTAAAGTCCTATATTTAGACTAATCATGTGATCACTATTCAACGACTACATTAGCAGCGGTCAAAATTATTTTCATAAAACCAAAGAAGTTGACATTTTATATAAACATAAAGAGACTTTTAATTAGATAAAAAGGGATTTCCATTAATGAAACTTTGGGTCGTTACACTTAAATTTTAATTTGAGGTTTTTTTTATTGGCCTTACAATTAAAACATTACCAACGTGGCAAGGTTTTTATGTTAAAATATCATTGTTTATCAGGATATTTATGATTAAGTTTCCAATGATTAAATATAAATTTTTTACTCTAAATATAATTAAAAAATTTATTATAAAAAATATATTTATTGAGAATATATTTTCCCTTTCATTTTCTTTACATTATGTACTCAAGAGGCTATAAGAACATTTTTTATGCAAAATGATTTTATTTCCCCCTTCAGTCAAAAAATATTTTATCAACCATATCCTTTTTTCAAATATAGTTTCTAATAGTGTTTTAAATATTCTAATTGTATTTTACAATGACATTTTTACCCATAATTAAAATTTTAAAATATTATTTATGTGAATATTCATTCTATTTTTTGAATTACTTAATTTTTGACTTTTTAAAAGAGTATGAAATAAATATTTTCTTTTAAATTATAAATATTGAATATTACTTTCCTCCATCACAGGAACTCTATAATATGAGGCTTCATTTTCATATTTTCTAGTTTATTTTAAATAATATATTTACATTAATATCCTGGAAACTTTTAGATTTTAAATCTGTGATATCAATGTGAAAACTTTATTTTTTTTAGGAAATGTTCCAATATATATTTTAATGTAATTTAGAAACTATTATGAAATCCTTGGATGTTAATTATGTTTTACAGGGGATATGATCCAATGATAATAGACGTATTCTTTACAGGGATGTTTTATGATTATGATGAGAAGATTTTTATGAAACCAATTTCTTTTCCACCGATTATTCTATGATGAAATGTTTATTACACACATTTCCCTTTAATGGGTTATGATATGAGGAATGTTTTATGATATTATGACATATATATATAATTTTCATTATTTTAGGAGCGGGAAAATAATTATATTTCCTTCTAATTAATCGGATAAAGATGGATATATCATGAGTTAAATATGACTGGAATGGGGGAGTGAGCCCAATATAGTAAGTGACTTTGTCCAATATGTTAGTCTTAGGAGTAAACCGTGAATACTATAATAAAAAGGGGTGTAAAACCAATAGTTTATGATAGTCTTGGAAGTGATCCTTTATCGATAAGGAAATTAATTTCTATGCATATGTGTATTCCACAAATATAGGTAATCTGGAAATGTTATGCTATCATGTTCTATGTTATTTGATTATTTTATAATTCATGTATTGTAAACAACCAATACGTTTTCCATGACTGAATATTATGATCTATTGTATGCATTTTATGGTTTTGAAATGATAATATCATGTTATCATATTCTTATGTTTTTGTCATGATTATTTTATCATTCATATATGTGTTTTTTACACTTACTATAATTCTAAGCTCACAATTTCTTATGTTTCCTTCCCCTATGTTATATTGAAATGTTTTAAGTATGGATTTTATAAGAAGAATACAATGTGGGATTATAATTTTGTGAGATTTTGAAGATATTTTATTAAATAAGAAGATTGTACATCTATTATCTAGCAACACTAAACCATTGTGGCACTTCATCATGTTTTGGTAATATGTAATTAATATTCATCTATTATAATGTAATATATATATATATATATATATGAAAGGCGTTCTATGTTATAGTGGGTATTAAAGGAAATATGTTTTATGGTATTTGGATTATATAACATTTTTGAATACCTTGAAGATGACTCCAATGATAATAGATCATTCTAATATTATGTTAAGAAAGAGATTTTTGGATTCTATAAGAAATGAACCACTCTCAGAAAACTAAAAGTGGGTATGGTTTTGACATATATTCATATAGGGGTAACAGCCTTGAAAATATTTGGTTGAGTATATCTTGTCTTTCATTCCAGTGTAAGGTGATTATTCCCTTACTGTACATCTAGTTTGATACTCATAGGGGATATTTTATAGTTAAATATAAATTTTTTTATGAGTCATCATAAAAGATTTAAATAAGTGATAATCTTGGAAGACCTTACTTAAAAACTTTGTTTCGTTGAATATGAACATTTTTCATGATTTATACATTCCAAAAATTATTCTTCAGGATTATTTGGCTTCCCACTAACATTATCCACAAAATAATGTTCCATTTGAGACAATGTATAGAAAAAAGGGGATTCATATTGATGTAGGATTTGATAGACAATGAAATTATTGTATTCATTAGATAATTATATAAATCATTTAATGATAACAATCATAGTTTCAATGAGTTTTTTGATACCTATAATAAGCGAAAAATGGATATTCATGAATAGCATAGAACAAAGAAGATTTATTTTCTTATATGTCAAGAATGTGGGAAGTGAAACTCAAGGGAATTTATAAAAAGAAAGAAAATATGATTTCAATATGGAAGGGAATTACAGAGACCATTTAGTTTTTAGGTATAATAATGTTTTCAATTGACACTACTAGAAATTTAAGAAATATACAGGGACTTATACCATTGTTTTATAGGTTTGTGACTATATCTTATTTGAAGCCATGATTCAATTATAGGTCCATGGTTAAAAAATTTCCCTCAATTTTTTTACATTTGTCTGGCTCCTCCTCCCCCCCCCCCCCGATCTACGACCCTCTGAGCCCTCGACCTCTCTCATGGTGGTTCTCTCCTACCTGATATACTCTGCACACAACCCTCCTTCCCCGACAATTCCTATAGTGACATCTCATCTCCTTGATCTTCCTTCACCAATGGTACCCCTCTAGATGGTGCCCCTCGATGCCACCTGAGCGATGAAACCCTTCTGAGAGCTATCATCTTCTACCCTCCTCCATCAAAGCTTCCACCGAACATGGTACACCTCACCTCCCCATGCTAATACTTCTCTTAGGTGGCCTCCCCACCTCCTACAGTGTGCCTCCGATGTAGCCACCCTACTCTTGATGATCATCCTCATACTTTTTATGAACAATTATATGTCAATTATTTTTTATTGGATATTCATTTATATGTTGTATCAAATCTTTAGGTTTTTCTGAAATTTCTTGAAATTCCCCCTTTAATGAAAATATTGAATATGATCTTAGAAAATGAAATAGGTTAGTACATGTGATGACTTGGGGATTCAATAGGTAGGAGAAGGAATATTATACGAGGGATATAACCTCATTGTATTATTGGAAAACTATTATGTGGGTTTGTTTAAGGATCATGAACCAGTATTTTTTCCACTATTAATGATCACATACACATTGGTTGATTGAGATAAGGTTATTTAAAAGTTTGATCCGATTGTGTGGCAAGACACACAAGTTTAGCATCAATTGTTTCTATTTCATATTAGGATTTTAATATTCATGGATTTATTTTTATCCACGTTTAGGTGATGGTTCCATCATTCAAAATTGAGGATATTAAGAGAGAGTCTCTAGAATTTTCATGGGATGTGGACCACAATTTATCATGAAGTATCACATCATTAAATAATAGTTTTGGTGGCCCAATATAAAATGAAATTCCCCAGGTTGTGTCTCTCATTGTCTAGCATGTCATAGATTCAAGGATGAGAATTAGACACATAAAGAGTAACTCATAACACATTATGCAAGTTTTTGGATGTGGGATATTGTCATGATCCTGAGTGTTTAATAATCCATTTCATCTATAATAGATTAGATGACCAATGTTGGTCTCTTTATAGAAATATTGGAAAAAAAATTCTATTGATGATAATGAAGGGAACTAAGTTCAAGATATCATAAAAATTCATCGATTCCCACTGATTGTGGTATCAAATAGAGATTCCTGAATTAACTCATTGTTTTTAAAGGCTTATAAAGTGTGATGGTTACATAGTTAAATATTAGTAAAAAATTTTATCATTAGACCAATAGGCTATTAGAGAGATTGATAGATACATAAAGGAAATAAACTGAGCATTAATTCAGGTTTTTGGAGGATGTATGGATGATATAATTTTTATATCAGTGTTTTCCTTTGGAAGAAAAATTTATTCATTAATTCAAATGGATTAGTTCTAGGTTTTGTAAGTAAGGACATGATCTCTTACTATTAAGATGGTATGACAGTAGTGAGACTGTTTATTATTGGGAGATCATTCCATGATAGATCTTAGAGTAGATATAGTTGATTAAAAAAATGTTTTCCTAAAAATTATAAAAAAGAGAATTAAAAATCATTCAAATAGATATTTCCCTTTAAGATCAATTTATGAGAATGTTTTTATCAATGTGTCACCCTCATTTTCTTTATAGTTTTATGAGGAGGCATGTGATGTTTGAATAAAGGTATGTTTGGTTGTCTAAGATCCTAAAATGAATCAGAATGTTTCCCTATAAATTATTCCATCATCCATGGTACCCTGGTTTGCACAATGTGATCTGTGTTTCATAGATTCATGTGAATTATCCTGAGGAAACATATATCCTTCATGACGAGGATGTTGATCTTGAGTTGGAAGTATATTTTGTGTAAATAATTATGCGGATAGTTTCCCAATATGAGGAGAGAGTGATAAGAAACTCCATTAAAAAAATTTAATATATATGTGATAAAACAATTATAGTTTATATGTTGGAGAGGTATTCATACATTCTGGAGAAGTGGCCCATGTTGTTCTAGAATGCCTTAGGTGATACTTCTCAAAGAAAATATATGGAAAGAGGGGGGTATTGTGATGCATAAATTATATGTTATGAATCTTTATATATTATTCATGGCCCTGAATCATGTTTAAGAAATAAATTTGATGTGATATAGGTTCATGAGTAGCTCGAAATGGACAGTGGGAAAGGATAGGGGGAGGGTTGCAAGGGGTAGGGGTGGGGTTCAAGGGGTATGCAAGTGGCGGGGGAGGGTACGGGTGGGGTTCATGGGGGCTGGTGTTGGGGGAGGTGAGGGGTGTATAGTGTGAGGAGGATGGGTGTAAAGTGGGGAGTGGGTAGTTGGGGTACCAGGGGTTGGGGGAGGGGTGAAATGTGGGGAGGGGCGTGTTAGGGGTTGGTGGGGTGGAAGGGGGGAGGAGTGGGGTTTTGGGTGCAAGTTGGGAAGGAGGTATAGGTGTGTACTTGGGAGGGAGGTGGGGGGGTGTATGGGGTGGTGCTAGGGAAGGGGGCAGTGGGGGTTTGTAGGGGAGGGGGGAGGGTGTGGATGGGGGTGGGGCTGGAGGTGTGTAGGGGAGAGGGGTGCATGGGGGTGAAAGGGGGTGTCTAGGGGGTCTAAGGGGAAGAGGGATGTGTCATAGGGGGTGTTCGGAGGTGAAATTTGTCAGGGGTGCAGGTGGGGAGAATGTGGGGAGGGAGTGGTTTGGGGGGATGCAAGGGGGTGTGCATGGGCATGGGTGGTGTTTGGGAGGGGTTCTTGTGTAGTGTTGTAATGGTATTAGAAAAATGATATGTCTTCCACCACTCATATAAATGTTTTACTAGTAAGATAATAAATATAATGAACACCATAACTTCACTTCCAAAGTTAATAATCAAATTCACATTACCCAACTAACTCTAAAAGTCATGCCCTGTTAGATAGGTATGGGAACATCATAACCTCATCTCTAAACATTTGATGGTTTTTTGACCATGATATCATTTATTTTATAGGATGAATCATATGATCATTAGAGGTATATTTGTGAGATGACATTCAAATGGAATGAATGATAATAAATTACCACTACAAGATACTCATGAACACTTCATTAAACCATACGAATAATACGTTTGATTTCAATTTATTTATTTCTTTTTTCATTCTTTTCATCATCCAAGATTGATTTACTCCCTTATTCAAGATGCAGAAAAAGGGGTTTTGAAAGTTACAAGAAACATTTTACATGCTATATAGTTTCATCAGTGTGGTATTTCTCCTTCCAACCCTAAATAGTTTTCTACATTTGATTTATATTTTCTTCCTCTAAAATTTTGCCTTTTTAAGGATATTTTATCTTATGATCATTTAATTTGTTTTGGGAAATAGTCATGTTTATGTTGTTTGAAGACAAAAACTTACTACCACAAATCAGACTAGTTAAATTTTTGTATTTATTTTTTATTATAGGTTGTCCTTATAACCATCATGGAAAACAATTAATAAATTTATATCTGTAGATGTTTAGAATTGTGAATTTTTTTGGAATTTTTTTATCTCATAATTTTATCTTAAACCATACCTCAGCATCAGATGTATGATTCTCTTTGTTTATATTTTACATCGCATCTTTATTTTTTTAATCCATATTTTATCATTTTTTTGATATTTGTTATGGACAAGAATCTTGGACTGAAATTTTTTATTCCCACATAAAGATAGAATTTTGTGACTTAAATGGTTTCATTCATCCAATACATAGTCTACATCCTTGTTTTAGGAATGTAAGAATAGACATTGTTCAACCAACATTTTTATTTTTACTTTTATTGTTTACAAAGATTTTTTCTATTTATGTATTATGTTGGTAGTTTCTTTTAATGATTTAATTTAATACAACCATTTTATATTTGTAATTATATGATTTTAATTTTGTTTATTTAGAGTCTTAAACACTGATGCCCCATAAATCTTTTATTCGATATGTAGTTTCACTATTTTCTCACTACTGTTATTTTATGAGCATTTACATTGAAATAAACCATGTTGTTTTATTCCCAGCATATTTGAATTTCTTTTATGGTTTTAATCTTAATATTAGTTTCTATTTTTTATGATATATTATATGTACATGTATCTAAGACTAAAAAATTAAATTCCCATATATAGATGGAATTTTGGGTATTATAGTTTGTCAATCATCCAATCTATATCCAATATATATTCTAAATCCATGTTAGAGAAATGTAAGATCATCCCTTCATCTATATAATTCAGGTTGAATTATTGAAATTCGTGCATAGTGATTCTATGTATAATTTCAGCTTGTGAAATCGAGTGTGCATAGATTACATTGGGTTAAATTCTACCACCTGAATGTTTTTATGGTCAAAAGGTGCATCATAGGTGATCAGTTTGTGTTTAATTATTTATAGGTGTAGTCAAAATTTTCTTAATCACTATACATCATTAATTGTATTTTATATTCTAACATATATAACCTAAATTATTATGAATGTTCTTCCTCTATATTTCATTAAATTGATGGATAAGTCAACACATATTCATTTCAATTGATAAGAATGTTATTAATTTTATTACAACAATTGCACCACTTAAATGTGATTTGAAATAGGTATGAATATATAATGGTGTACATTATTTCAATAATATACCAAATAAAATAAATCATCATTTTTATTTATTTTATATGCAGGATGACAATGAATTTGGATTTCCTCCAATGAAAAATACATTCAGTGATAAGGTTTCTATTATCACTATTTTCCATTATAATTCTTTTTCAACTTTTCTCTAAGTATTGGATCGGCTATATGTTGAGGTAGACAATAGACCATGGATGGATTAACCACATGACTAAATTATCAACAACATTAAGAACATGGATCAACTACGTGACTATGAGGAAAAACAACAATGATCAGTCAACTGACCATGAGGTTGAGGCATACAATCAGTCATGGATGTTGACGGACCTCACATACAATGTACTCACTTTGTTGATCGATTGTAAGGATATGGACTGACCATGTGAGTATTTAAATGTACATTCAATGGATTGAATGAAAATTGAAAATTCAATTGATAATGATTCTATAGATCAATCATATGAATTATGTGATCAACTACATCACCAACAGACTATACAGATAGTTCATTGACCGCATGAAGTAATTGCATAGTCACGGGATTTACCGTATGGTTCGAGACATCGAAATATTAAACACTATGTATTTCAAGCCGAAAAATTATTTATTTAATCCCACGTATTCTTAAACCTATCTATATTCATTCTCGATCACTTAAAAACATCTCAAATAACCTTTCGGAATTTATCAAACTTATCTAAACTCTTCTGCTCAATTACCATGAACTTATTGGATATATATTTATCCTTAAGTATCTTCAAGAACATCATTTCTTGTATACATGAAACATTATAATACATCATCCAAGTGTTATATAATACTTATTAATGTAGCATATGTGATGAAATTGTAGGATGTATTTCTCCAAAGGCTTGATTGTCCTCAAGAACATCATCCATGACTTTGATTCATGTTTTTGGTAACAATAATTTCTAGTATAACAAACATATAAAAGGTCAGTGTTTGAAAAATATTTGGGATATACTACTTTTGTCTTTTTTTTATTAATGTTTTCTCACTCAATAGATGAAGGAACCATATTATTGGGATATCTACTATGTCACTTTATTTTCTATTGAATCATTTGGAGAAGTTAATTGATCTTGAATTTCAATGTAGTATATTAAAAATAAATGTGGTTGGTGGATGAACATAGTTGATTCCATTCCTATGGTAAGAAAATATGATGGTCTGTATCATTATTTTCTTAATGAGGGGAAGATGTAAGACCACAAAATAATGATTTTTACTTCTCTGACATAACATTTCATAGCGAATTTATGAATGATTTTATATCTAATTAATTTTAGATAAATTAATATAGAATATTTTATGTTAATCTATATATAAAGGAGTCAAGTGAATGCTATACACCAGGGTATCATAATGATTATGAATAATCTAGTTTTGGGTCACGACCTCAAATGTTCATTGAGTGTTTTATTTTTTCATTTTTCATATAACATACCTTGATGGGTTTCAATGATTTCCTCTATATTCAAATTTGTATCTTTAATTATATTGTTGGTCTGCATCCATCCTTTGATTAACAAATACTGAAATTACTTTATGTGTGCACAAAATTATATGGTGGTGAGAATGTTCACACACTAGTGAAACATGTTACTTTTATTTAATTTATTTGTTTACTTTATTATATTTAATGAATTCATCGTTTTTAATTTTTAAATATTTTATAATTTTATAGTATGTCTGGTTTCTTCATTGTTATATGAAACCATATCGATAAATCTTATATGAGTACAATATGGTTTTGTTTAGGAACTTGGATTATCCATGTTTAGAGGTAAACATTTAAATTAATCATATATAACTAGAATAAATCAAGGATTCGTAGGGTATTTGGTCAATTATATACAATGGTTTTCTTGATGATGTTCATAATGTTATCTGGTTCTATGCCTAATAGGTCCAAAAAGAAGTGGATCATGATTTGGAAAAGCTAGGTCCTTGTAATACCTAGATATTTTATGAGAAGTATATTTTTTTGTCTTATGTTATATACAGCATTAATGGAATCTTTCACTACACACAATAGTAGCTTGGCTTTCATTATATGCAAAAGCAACCTTCCTCGATAGAGTGTGTTGTACGCAATATCGAGTTTCACTAAACAACAATATGTTATTAAATTATTATATAAAATAGCCGTTATGAATAGTAATACTAACTTTTTGAAATTTTATGTATTTTCTCATTGAAAATGGACTCCATTTTTGGATTCAGAATATCAAAATTAGCCTAGGGTGAATTTGTGGTATTTTTCTGAAAACACTCAATTTTTGATGAATTGTTAAAATACTTGGTTACTATTTAAAAACCAAATTTTTATTTAAATAATTATTTATTTTATTTAAATTGATTTTAGGTCAAAATTGATATGTAATACCCATATAAGTTCAATGTAATTCATTGAAGTTATTTTATAATAATTTTGGATATCTAAAAACATTATTGAACTTTTCACCTTCGTTTACCCAGCTCCTAGGAGAATTTGGAAATTTTCATAAAACATAATTTTACCACCTCTGTGAGTGGAGTTTCAAAAATCAGAGAGACACAATTAATATCTAGGAGTAAAATGTGGTTCAATAAGATAAAAATGATTTTTGGTGAATAGTAACTTTTTACTTTTATTTACCACGGTTAAAAGTAAATAGGGTAAGTAAGGGCTAAAAATGATATTATTATTACCCTAACACATGTACCAATTCTACTGGATAAGTGTAATTCGACCAAAAACAACCTTAGCAATAAAATATTACCCTTTAGGTCCACTTGGATTAGATTAGGACACTTATTATTATTTTATTTGAAGAAGAGTTAAAAGAGTTAAAATCAAAGTTTTAATAACTAAAACGTTTTTAATATAGGGTTATAAATAAGATAAATTAGAATATAAATATTCATTCAAAATATAAAAATATTTCCTACATAATGGAATTTTATTTATAATTTGTAGACATTATATAATTTAATTTATTTATGACACAATGATGATGTAGTAATTACATTATTAATGAAATATTAACACAATTGATGTTATAAATACCCAAATAAATTTAATTTGACAGTTTTTATGAATTAGACTAATTTTATAGCTCAATATGACATTTTAGTATTGATTTAATTAATTTTTTTAACTAATCATGCTGTTATGATTTTCAAAAAAATCAATTACCAAATATTTTCAAAATTGACATAAAATAGTTTTTAAAAAAATATTATATTATTAATTGTTATTCTATTCCTAAAAATCTATGTTTCGGGCAAATGACTTAGATAAGGTTATATATACTAATAATGAACCATATAGGGTTCTTTTGGCTTGTTATAGTATGTTTATTAACCATATACTGTAAGAAAACAAGAAGACACAGTAAAAGTTAAATTATTTAACTTAGAGTTAAATCTAAACGATAAGGTTAAAATAGTAACCTAAACTTGTCTAAAACCTATTGGTTGAAATGATATCGACCCATACCCACTTTAGCTTCGAAATAAATCAATTTTGAGCTATTATAAACCGAATATGACTTTATTATAAAATAATATTTTATGTTTTCCTATGGTGCCCCTCTCCTCCTTTATAAAAGGGAACCTCCTCCCTCTCCTCCTCACACCATTTTGATCCTTGATGCTTGGAACACCTATGTCCATTTCACTTCCCCACTTCCCTAGAAACCTTATAGAGATACTGGTAATCTCAAAAGACCAACTCTAGTGCCCTAAGAGGAGGTCTTAAGGAGGCACTTCGAGAAAGAGGTAATACCTTCTACCGATTTCTTCATGTTTCTTTCTTCTTCTACTTCCTCTTATTTAGTTTTTTCATTATGAAGTAATAAAATCAGTATCCATAATATAATTATATGTTATTATAAATATAAAACAACCCTATTTCACCTTCTATCCGTCATACGGAAAACAAAATCATTGTGCGTGCGTACGTACGGAATACCGTCTCCACGATGTGGTGTAATCTGTTTTCCACCACCACCATACTTGTATGGGTATAATGGTATAAATAAATAACTATACATGATTATTGTAAAGTGGTATTGATTATGAAATAGTATATATATACACTTCAATACAATTCCATGATCATGGGAACGATATCATCGCTTGTGCGTACGTACGGCCTACCGTCTCCACGATGTGATGCAACTCGTTCTACACGATCTTCATTAAATAATGATTATATAAACGAATTGAATGAATAAATATGATATATATTATACTAATACCATTATTTATATGATTTATCTATAACCTAAAAATGAGGAATAAGAATCTATTCAACAAAACATGCATAAGAACATGAAGCAACAAACACCTGAATAACAAGTAGCAATGAAATAATACTAATAAGAATATAAGAATATGACCATATAGGATATCATAAAAATGAATTTGATTCTGGAATAAGTCAATGACATTGTTTAAATCATTATACAGGAGGTTCGGAAATGTATCAAGCATATTGGACCTAAGGTAAGGGAAAATCTCGCAATCTCAATTTTTATTCGAGATTGTTTATTCTTCGGTATTTACTGGGTCATATTTATCATCCACATACACATTTCCCCAATATGTAATATTATTTATATTCTCCTACAATTGATTAAATTCAATTTTACCAATTGGAGAATTTTTAGTAAAAGATATGAAAGGAATCTTTTGTCATTTTATGTACGAGGTACTTTTTTGACTTTTTCGGCCAAAGTACGAGAAGGATGTTTTTTTAACATATACGGAATGAATGGATTTTTATGGTTTATATAGAACATTATTTCCATGAAGCTTCCTTTAAAAATTTTCAACTTTATTTTTAATTAACTTCTTTTAGTTTAAAATGTTATGACATGTTGAGAAGGGAAAAACGTTTTTCATGTAGAAAGGATATTTTCCTCAATAATGGAGTTCAAGTGTCTTATCAAAATAGTTTTCCATCTAAGATAATATGGGGTTCTATTTATATCCCTATTATTACATTTATTTGATTATTTTGTGATGGAATTATTTTTATGAAGTCCTTTATCTTATATGAATTGTTTTATGATGTCACGATCTTTAAGAATCCCATTTTTATTACATGGGTTATGATATAATGTATGATTTATGATTTTGTGGCACACATAAGAAAGGTTTCATTATGAGATTGGTGGGACCTATATCTCCCTCCAATTCATTGGGTAATGATTTATATCTCATGAGATAGACATGGATGGAATGGCAAGTTAATCTGGTTCAATGATACAAGACTGGAAAGAGGAGTGAACTCAGTTCAGTAATGGAATTTGTCCGCTATGATATCTTGGAAATTAGTCTTGGCTAATATTAAATGATTTTAAATGATTATGTGTGTATTCCACAAAGTTTCATGTTTTAATTTATGATTATTTTGATTTCATGTCACTACTATAATTTATCCCATGTTATGATATTATTATCTCTTTTGCAGGTTAAGATTTTCAAAATGTTATGTTCTTATGAATATGATATGATGGATATTTATATTTTTTACCCTTACTGAGAATTTGAGCTCACCCATTTCTATGATTTATTTTCCCCAGGTTTTGAAGAATGGTATTAAGTAGGATATGCCAAAAGGGACTCTAAATATTATGAAATAAATTGGAGACAATGTTGATGATTTATGAAACAGTTGTTTATGTTTCCCAGTTTCTAAAGACACTATAACAATACGGTCCTTTAATGGTTTTGTTATATGTTGTAATAAATATGCTTCAAACCTGATGTGTTAACCATGTATGTAATATATGGGTCTTTATAGTTGGTATCAGAGGAAGGTTATATTCATCCTTTTGACACTAGGATGTGAAAATCACAGTAATAACCCTAAGGATATGTCTAAGAATAGAACATAAAATTATTGTTTTATAAATGAAAATGAATAACCAATGATAAGACCTAAATAGTGAAATTTTATTACTGATTATGTGGTTTTACTATTGTAATTAGTGTTGATCACACTGTGCTTCATGGTTTTAGTCAATGGATGGAACCCGAAGGAACCATGTTAATGCTGAATGTGATGGGTAATGCAATGATTGTCCCCCTGAGCAACCAAATGTTATGGGAGCTAGAATGAAAAATCTTTTAGCCATTATCACACAACTTTCAAATGCTATGAATCATGGAGGACTTCTAAATGGCCAAAGGAAGGAGCAACATTCTGGTGAATCCATCATGAGGTAGCATCCACCTTCATTCAGTGGGCCTTCTGATCTATTAGTGGCTGAACAATTGATCAGTAAAACTGAAAAGATATTTTCAGTCCATCAATGTTCTGAGCATGATAAAGTCATCTTAGAAGTATATCGTTTGGAAGGTGAATCTGATCAATGATGGAATGATATCAAGAAAATGAGGCAAATAGATGAAATTGAGTCCATGGAATGGGATGAGTTCAAGAACTTATTTTTCAATAAGTAATTCCTTCATATTCTTCGAACAAAGATGGAGAAGGAGTTTCTTGAACTGAAGCAAAAGGATGATGAATTCGTTGGTACCTACGAAGCAAATTTTACAAGACTTGCATGGTACGCTTCTGAAATTTTTATCCAACCTAAGAGTAAAATTGATTGATTCTTTAGTGGCATAAAACCAAGTCTCCAAAGGGCTTAAGCCATAAGGGACTTTAATAGCTATGAGGAAATTGTTCGATGTGCTCTCAAGGCTGAGATGGAGATTGGAGTAACCCATAAGTCATATGGGTTTGATAAGAGGGGAAAATTGAATTAAAAGGGAAATCTAAAGACCACATTGAAAAGAAGATGAGTTTTCCTTTATGCTCAAATTGTGGAAAAGAACATGGAGGGGA
The DNA here is from genome assembly GCA_963277665.1 of Viscum album. Classification (NCBI taxonomy): domain Eukaryota; kingdom Viridiplantae; phylum Streptophyta; class Magnoliopsida; order Santalales; family Viscaceae; genus Viscum; species Viscum album. The sequence goes on along the minus strand of OY728153.1, from coordinate 1,539,755,133 downwards.
TTGTCTTAAAGGGACAAGAAATTGTTTTAAGTGTGGAAAAGAAGGTCATCGGGCAGTTGAATGTATAAATAATGGGAAGAAGATGACTAATGATGCAAGAAAAGAAAGGGATACACAGAATGAACCTCCAACACTTCAATGATACAAGTACAAGGAGATGGGGAATTATGCAAATCATTGCCCAAATCCAAGTGTTTTTTATGATGATCAACGTCAAAATACTCTTAAGGCCAAATACAAAGGAAAGTCACATGCAATTACCATCGGTGATGTGGAGTACGATAACAAATTGGTGAAAGGTACACTTACCATCCACTCTAAAGTAGAAAATGTTTTATTTGATTTTGGATCCACCCACTCTTTTATTTCTGGAGAATTTTCTAAGGGTATTTCTATATTACCTCAACAATTAGATGTTGAGTTATCTATAACAAATCAAAATGGCACAACAATCACATCAAAAGTTTACAATTCTTCTTCGATTGAAGTTTTGGGGAAAGTGCTTGATGAAAATATTGTTATCCTTCCTATAGTGGAATTTGATGTGATTCATGGCATGTATTGGCTTTCTTTATACAGATCTCATATTAACGTCCAATGAAGGGAAATCACATTTAATATTCTCGATCAACCTGCGATTATCTATCGATGAAAGGATGAACATAAACTTCTAGTGGAAATTTCTTCCAACTTATGGGTCATGATTCCACTAAATGAAAGATATTTATCTCAAATGGTTGTGGAGAAACTCACTATTAAGTATACACCCATTGCACGAGTGTTTGATGATGTCTTTCCAGAGGAATTTCTAGGTCTTCCACTGAATCATGATGTTGAGTTCTCAATAGAACTCATACCAGGTGTTATGCCTATTTCAAAGACAACGTACAGAATGACCCCAATTGAGTTGCAGGAATTGAAGAAGCAAATCCAAAGAAATCTTGATAAGGGATTCATACTCCCTAGTGCATCACCTTGGGGAGCACATATTCTGTTTATTAAGAAGAAATATGGATCAATGAGACTCGTCATTGATCACCGAGAACATAACAAGATCACTATCAAGAACAAATATCCTCTCCCGCGCATTGATGACTTATTTAACCAACTACGTAGAGCTCAATACATTTCCAAGATTGATCTTCGTTCAGGGTATCATCAGTTAAGGGTCAAAAATAGGATATACCAAAGATAGATTTCTGTACAATGTATGGAAACTATGAATTTATAGTGATGCCATTTGTTCTTACTTATGCCCCTACTATCTTCACGGATCTAATGAATAGAGTATTTAGAAACTATATTGATCTGTTTATGGTGGTATTTTTGAAAGATATTCTTGTATTTTCAAAGAGAAAGGAAGAAGATGAAGATCACTTGAGAATTGTATTAAAGTCCCTAAGAAAGGAGAAGCTTTATGCCAAATTTACCAAGTGTGAATTTTGGCTTCAAAAAGTTTCATTTTTGGGTCACATAATCTCAAAAGAGGGGATATTTGTGGATCTAGCAAACACAGAGGTTATCGAAAGATGGTCTAGACCAACAAAAGTAACTGAGATCCATAGTATTCTTGGTTTGGATGGATAGTATCGATGTTTTTTGAAAGACTTTTCAAGGTTATCTAATCCACTGACCAGTTTGACTCAAAAAGGAGTTATGTTCGTTTGGACGGAGGAGTGTGAAGAGATTTTCAAGGAGTTAAAACAAAGGTTATCCAGTGCACCTGTGCTCACACTGCCTTGTAGTGGAGAAAGGTTTGTGGTCTACAATGATGCATCCATGAAGGGATTGGGGTGTGTCCTCATGCAAAATGATTTTGTGATAGATTATGCCTCAAGACCGTTGAAAATCCAAGAGAAAAATTACCCAACTCATGATTTGGAGTTATCAGCGATAATCTTTGCATTAAAAATATGGATTCATTATCTTTGTGGTTAAAGTTGTGATATTTATACTGATCATAAAAGTTTAATGTATATTTTCACACAAAAGGAGCTGAATATGTGCCAAATAAGATGGTTGGAGTTGATTAAGGACTATGACTTCTCAATTCATTATCACCCAGGGAAAGAAAACAAGGTCGCAGATGCATTAAGTCGACAAGACCATGCTAGCATATCTATGATGAGGATCTCAAAAGATCCAATATTTATGGATTTAAAAAGGATGGATCTTGGAATTATAATGGAAGGGGAAAATCTTATCTATTTCAAATGAATGTTCAACCATCTTTGCATGTGAATATTAAAGAGGAACAGAAAGAAGATGTAGAGTTACAAAAGAAGGTGAGAAATGTTCCTGAATTCAACCTTGATTGTGATGGGATAATAAGGTTCAGGAGTCGGTTTTGTCTTCCTCCCATCCCAGAATTAATGAAGGCGCTACTGGATGAGGCTCATAGTTTTTCTTCTTTTATTCACTCTGGAAGTACGAAGATGTATATGGACATAAAAGAGTCCTTCTGGTGGGATGGCATGAAAAGAGATGTTGCTGAATATGTCTCTCGATGCTTGGTTTGTCAGCAAGTTAAAGCTGAGTGGCATAAGTCTATGGGGTTGTTAGAACCATTACCCATACCAAAATGGAAATGGGAAAACATCACAATGGACTTTGTCACCGTACATCCCAAAAAATCCAAAGGCTATAATGCTATCTAGGTCATAGTTGATCATCTTACGATGTCAGCACACTTCATTGCAATTAGAGAAGATTTATCTCTTGATCAGCTTGCCAGAATATATGTAAAGGATGTGGTAAGATTGCATGGACTACCACTTTCTATTATATCTGATCAAGATCCGAGGTTTACCTCAATGTTCTGGCGAAGTCTTCAGCAAACTCTAGATACATAGTTGAGTTTCATCAGTTCTTATCATCATCAAATGGACGGTCAGTCTTAGAGGACAATTCAAACTCTAGAAGGCATGTTAAGAGCTTGCTCTATGGATTTCAAAGGTGGTTGGGATCAACACCTACCTTTGGTGGAATGTTATTATAATAATTGCTTTCAATTCAGTATTCAGATGGCTCCTTATTAAGCTCTCTATGGAAAGAAATGTAGAACTCCAACTTGATGGGATAAAGTTGGGGAAAGAAAGCTATTAGGAACTGATTTTGTTGATGAGATGGCAGAAAAGGTCAGATATATTCAACAACACATAAGAGAAGCTCAGAGTCAACAAAAAATTTATGCCGACAACCGAAGAAAAGACCTTGAGTTTGAAGTAGGTGATAATGTGTTCTTACGAATACCTCCTTAGAAGAGAGTAATGAGATTTGGAAAGAAGGGAAAGATGAGCCCTAGGTATATCGGTCCTTTTGAAATACAGGATCGTATTGGGAAGGTAGCTTACATATTGGCGCTTCCACCGAATCTCTCTCAAGTTCACGATGTGTTCCATTTATCTCTCATGAGAATGTACATACCTGATCCTTTAATGTACTAAGCTCAGAATTTGTACAGCTGGAGCAAGATCTTTCTTATTAAGAACAATCGATAGTGATTCTGGATCGTAGTGAAAAAGTTCTACGGAACAAGACCACTCTCTTGGTGAAAATGTTATGGAGGACCCAACAATTAGAAGAAGCTACATGGGAGCTTGAGGATATGATAAGGGAGAGGTATCCTCATCTGTTTGTTACAAAGTGACGAATTTCAAGGGCGAAATCCATTTTAAGGGGGGTAGAATGTAACACCCTGATATTTTATGAGAAGTATATTTTTTTATGTCTTATGTTATACCCAAAATCAAACGAATATTTCACTAAACACAACACTAGCTTGGCTTTCATTATACGCAAAAGCAACCTTCCCCGATAGCATGTGTTGTACGCAATATCAATTTTCACTAACAACGATATATTATTAAAATATTATATAAACTATCCGTAATGAATAGTAATACCCAATTTTTGAAATATTATAAATTTTATCTTTCAAAATGGACTTCATTTTTGGAATCAGAATATCGAAAGCAGCCTAGGGTGAATTTTTGGTATTTTTCTGAAAAATTTCAATTTTTGATGAATAGTGATAACACTGGGTTACTATTTAAAAACCGAATTTTTATTTAAATAATTATTTATTTTATCTAAATTTATTTTAGGTAAAAATTGATACATAATACCTATATAAGTTCAATGTAATTCATTGGAGTCATTTTAAAATAATTTCATATATATAAAAATTTTATTGAACTTTTCACCGTCTTTTAACCACCTCCTAGGAGAGTTTGAAAATTTACATAAAACATAATTTTACCGCTTCTGTGAGTGGAATTTTGAAAATCTAAGGGACACGGTTAATATCAAGGAGTAAAATGTGGTTCAATAAGATAAAAATAATTTTTGGTGAATAGTATCTTTTTAATTTTTTTACCACTATTATAAGTAAATAGGATAATTAATGGTGACAATGATATTATTATTACCCTAACACATGTCCTAATTCTATTGGATAAACGTAATTCAAAAAAAAAACAACCATAGGAATAAAATATTACCCTTTTGTTCAACTTGGATTATATTAGGACACTTATTATTATTTTATTTAAAGAAGAGTTAAAAGAGTTAAAATCAATGTTTAATAACTAAAACATTTTTAATATAGGGTTATACATAGGATATATTCGACTATAAATATTCACTAAAAATATAAAAATACTTCCTACATAATGGTATTTTATTTATAATTTGTAGACATTAAATAATTTAATTTAGTTATGGCAAAATGATGATGTAGTAATTACCTTATTAATGGAATAATAACATAATTGATGTTATAAATACCCAAATAAATATAATTTGAGACTTTTTATGAATTACAATAATTTTCTAGGTTAATATCACTTGTTAGTATTGATTTAATTAATTTTTTCGAACTAATCATGCTGTTATGATTTCCAAAAAATCAATTACCAAATAGTGTCAAAATTGACATAAAATAGTTTTTAAATCAAATATTATATTATTAATTGTTATTTTATTCCTAAAAATCCATGGTTCTTCCAAATGACTTATATAAGGTTATATATATTAATAATGAACCACTTGGGGTTCTTTTTTCTTGTTATAGTATGTGGATTAACCATATAGTGTAAGAAAACAAGAAGACACAGTAAAAGTTAAATTATTTAACTTCGAGTTAAATAAAATTGATATGGTTAAAATAGTAACCTAAACATGTCTAAAACCTATTTGATGAGGGGATTTCGACCCATACCCACTTCAGAATCTAATTAAATCAATTTGGAGAAATTATAGACCAAATATGACGTTATTATAAAATAATATTTTAAGTTTTCCTAAGGTGCCCCTCTCCTCCCTTATAAAAGGGCACCTCCTTCCTCTCCTCCTCACACCATTTTGAGCCATGAATCATGTCCAAACTCTTCCCATTTCACGTCCCCACTTCCCTAGAAACCTTATAGAGGTACTAGTCTTCTAAAAAGACAAACTCTAGTGCCCTAAGAGGTGGTTTAAAGGAGGCACTTCGAGAAAGAGGTAATACCTTCTACCGATTTCTTCAAGTTTCTTTCTTCTTCTACTTCCTCTTATTTAGTTTTTTCATTATGAAGTAATAAAATCAGTATCCCGAATATATGGATATTTTATTATAAATATTAAACTACCCTATTCCACCTTCTATCCATCTTACAGAAAACGAAATCACCACGCGTGCGTAAGTATGGAATACCGTCTCCACGTTGTGGTGTAATCTGTTTTCCACCACTACCTTACTTAGATGGGTATAATGGTATAAATAAATAACTATACATGATTATTGTAAATTTATTTTGATTCTGAAATAGAATACATATACTTTAATACAATTCCACAATCATGGGAACAATATCATCGCTCGTGCATACGTACAGCCTACCGTCTCCACGATGTGATGTGACTCGTTCTACAGGATATTCATTGAATAATGATTATATAAATGACTTTAATGAAAAAATATGATATATATTATACTAATACCAATATTTACATGATGTATCTATAACCTAAAAATAAGGAATACGAATTTATTCGACAAAACATGCATAAGAACATAAAGCGATAAACACCCGAATAACAACTAGCAATGAAATATTACTTATAAGAAGATAATAATATGACCATATATGATATCATAACAATGAATATGATTCTATAATAAGTCAACTAAATTGTTTCAATCCTTATACATGAGGTTCAGATACGTACAAAGCATATCAGACCTAATGTAAGGGGAAATCTCGACATCTCAATTTTTATCCAAGATTGTTTATTCATCGGTATTTACTGGGGCATATTTATCATCCACATCCATGTTTCCCCAATATGTAATATTATTTCTATTCTCATACAATTTATTTAATCCAATTTTACCAATTGGTGAATTTTTAGTATAAGATATGAATATAATCTTTTGTCATTTTCAGTACGAGGTACTTTTTGACTTTTCCAGCCAAAGTATGAGAATGATGTTTTTTTAACTTATACGGCATGAATGGATTTTTATGGTTTCCATAGAACATTATTTCCATGAAGTTTCCGTTACAAATTTTCATGTTTATTTTTAATTAACTTCTTTTAGTTTAAAATTTCATGACATGTTAAGAAAGGAAAAATATTTTTGAAGTATAAAGGATATTTTCCTCAAGAATGGAGTTCAAGTGTCTTATCAAAATTATTTTACATCTAAGATAATATAGGGTTATTTTTATATCCCTATTATTACATTGATTTGATTATGTTGTGATGGAATTATATTTATTAAGTCCTTTATCTTATATGAATTGTTTTATGATATCACGATGTTTAAGAAACCCATTTTTATTACATGGGTTATGATATGATGTATGATTTATGATTTTGTGGCACACATAAGAATGGTTTCATTATGAGATGGGTGGGACCTATATCTCCCTTCAATTCATTGGGTAAATATTTAGATCTCATGGGATAGACATGGCTAGAACCTCATGTTAATCTGGTTTAGTGATATAGGACTGGAACGAGGAGTGAACTCAGTTCAGTAATGGACTTTGTCCGCTATGATGGTTTTGGCAATTAGTATTAACTAATATGAAATGATTTTCAATGATTATGTGTGTATGACACAAAGTTTCATGTTTTAAGTTTTGATTATTGGGATTGCATTTCACTACTATGATTCATCCCATGTTATGATGTTATGATCTCTTTTACAGGTTAATATTTTTAAAATTTTATGTTCTCATGAATATGATATGATGGGTATTTCTTTTATTTACCCTTATCGAGCATTTGAGCTCACCCTTTTGTATGTTTTCTTTTCCATGGGTTTAGAAGAATGGTATTAAGTAGGATATTCCAAAAAGGGACTGAAAATATGATGAAATAAATGGGAGACAATGTTGATGATTTATGAACCAGTTGTTTATGTTTCCCAGTTTCTAGAGACACTATACATATACGGTCCTTTCATGGTTTTGTTATATGTTGTAATAAATATGCTTCAAATCTGAAGTATTAACCATGTATGAAATTTATTGGTCGTTATAGTCCTACTATGATTGGAGGAATGTATGTTTGTTTCTCAAATAGTGGTTCATACTGATGTGATTGAATTGAATGTATATTCCTTTTACCGTAAAAATATGCACTTATAATTCTTGATAAATGCATGTCATCACCTGAAAAACTGGATGTCCTTAATGGACATAGGATGAAACATGCCACTTATGGAATCTGACGTTGGAACAATATATGACCAACACTAGCTTTTTGAACTACAACATCCTCATTCTGGTGAGGGTGATTATTTTACATACTGGGATTCATTTGATATATTTTGGGTTTTATTGTAGATTTTCTCTTTTTTCTGATTTTAATGCATTTCATTACTATCATTAATAGCCTTTAGATTGGGTAAAGAGTGAATATATTTTTATCATAATGATGGAAGAACAGTGGTATAAAATTTATTATATGTTTCTTTGTGATATTGGTTCGTGTCATTATCAGTATATATGGTCAAAATTTGTGAATGATTTTTGTTGATGTAGGGATACAATTCACTTCAAAAAATATTATTGATCATACTACTAAATAAGATAGCCCAGTGGTATTGACAATGGTTATTTTTTCTATTCTTAGTTCAAAATTATCAATGTCTTGTGATTTTTTACCTTCCTAATGCATGAGATTTTAATCTTATACTCAACCTGCTTCATAAATATAAATCATAAGTTCATATTTAAACTGATCATGATTACTCTACAGTTCCTTTTTAGAAAACAACCAGTTAACTTGCACATATCATTCATTCTCAATCTACTGAAACATCATTGGTGTAACGCAAAATATGATCTCAACACATTACAATTATGAATCAAAATGGATAAAGATCAATGATTCCCAATTATTAAATGTCATTCACTTAAAAATTGAAATATCATCACATAATTCATAGTAGTCCATCCAATTCACAACAATATCATGAAATTAAAAAGTTTCATATTCTATGATTCCAACATTGTACATGAAATTTACCGAACACCTATAATGTGTTCGAACTCGTTCTTGTAACCACTATATTGGAATTGTTTTAGGCCTGTACAGACTTCACTCTTATAGATAGAATCAAAAACTAAAACTTTTTAACTCAATGGATCTAGACTATATTTCCAACTCATTCATGATTATTGAATGACATTTGAACATCACATTATTACAAACTCCTTCAAAGAGACCAAGTTATATTTTACATGTTCAAATCACCCTAGTTTGATAGAATTTTAGCATAGGCTACTGTTATAACAAAAATTAATCTTAAATAATTCTTCAGTTACAAAGCATAATCATTAAATTCTTGTCCATCAACTATTACTCCATGACAAGATTCACCTAGTGTAACTTGGATTTCTGTTTAGTCTATGGTTTTGGTGTCAACATATTAAACAGGGTCCTAAAATATTTAGTCAAATTTCATTGTAAATTGAGTCTGATATAGGAATCATTACTAACTAATCATAATCATACATCTATGATATATCTTCATTCATTATATTCAACATATTCATATCTTGATTTTTTTATTTAATCTTTTTTGAAGACTCGATGTCATCATCAATATGTTTAGTCAGTGCCCACATACTAGATTAAATTAATACTAGATTTAGATTCTATAGGCTCCCATCCTCAATCTCTAGACTATGACGGCTTCAATTAAGTGTGTCAACATGAATATTATTCATATGGTAGCTATAAGTGTGTTCAATTTTTCCCTGAATCCTCTCAGATATTTGAGCATCAATAGGTTTCTTCTTCAACTAGGGAGAGGATTCAACAAATTGGAACATGGTTATGGTTTGTAATTCTTCCTTCTACGAATATTTGTCAATAAATATAGTTTGAGGGTAATTTTTGATGGTTTATTGGGGATTTCTTCTTCTCTAGTGAGATTTATTGTTTATAGGTGATGTGGTTTTGGTGGATCTTTAGTTTTAATTCTTCAGAGGAAAAACAAGCATTTTTTCACATAAACTATCCATTTAGAATTTGAATGCATGTTATGTATTATTTCTGACTTGTAGTATGTATAATTTCACTCATGGTATCTTTGGATTCCATGGTTTATCCATGTTATGTGATTAATGTTAATTGGATCTGCACTTATTGTGGTAAATTTTTTTCCCATGCACAGTCTTTTCAATTTCATGCCTCACGGTTGGTTAAAATAATGCCACATGCTCACTATACAGACATTTGATCTTACATAGAGTAACATAACATATACAAAAAAAGGTCAAATAATTTCTTCAACACATTTTCACATAAGTGACCATGGAAACATGATTTGGAGACAAGTTAAATGGTAGGGCATGGTTATTTATGTTTTTTTTGTGGTTACATGGCACAATAAATTTGTAACACCCGAGACTTTTATGTTATATAAATCATCAAAGGAATCTTTTTCTACACAAAACACTTTCTTGAATTGCATTACACGAAATCGTGACCTTCCTCGATAGCTTGCGTCGTACGCAATACCAAGTTTCACTAAACAATGATATACTATTAAAATATTATTAAAACTAGCCGTTATTAATAGTAATAACCACTTTTTGAAATTTTATAAATTTTATTTTTCAAAATGGAATTCATTTTTGGATTCATAATATCGAAATTATCCTAGGGTGAAATTTTGTTATTTTTCTGAAAACTTTCAATTTTTGATGAATAGTGAAACCACTAAGTGGTAGTTAAAAAACTGAATTTTTCATAAAACTTAATTTTACCGCTTCTGTGAGTGAAATTTCAAAAATCCAAGAGACACGGTTAATGTCAGTAATTAATATGTGGTTCAATGAGATGAAAATAATTTTTGGTGAATAATATCTTTTTACTTTTATTTACCACGGTTAAAAGTAAATAGGGTAATTAAGGGTAAAAATGATATTATTATTACCCTAACACATGTCCTAATTCTATTGGATAAGTGTAATTCGACCAAAAAAAACTTAGGAATTCAATGTGACCATTTAGGCCCACTTGGATTAGATTAGCACATTTATTATTAATTTATTTAATGAAGGGTTAAAATAGTTAAAATGAAAGTTTAATAACTAAATAATTTTTAATATAGGGTTATACATAATATAAATTCGACTATAAATATTCATTAGAAAGCTAAAATGATTTCCTACATAATTATATTTTATTTTTAATTTTTAGACATTATAGAATTTAATTTATTTATGACACAAAGATGATGCAGTAACTATCTTATTAATGAAATATTGACATAATTGATGTTATAAATACCCAAATAAATATAATTTGAGACTTTTTATGAAAATATGACATGTTAGTATTGATTTAATTAATTTTTTTCGAACTAATAATTCTGTTATGAGTTTCACAAAAATCAATTACTAAATAGTGTCAAAATTGACATAAAATAGTTTTTAAAACATATATTATATTAGTAATTGTTATTTTATTCCTAAAAATATACGGTTCGGAAAAATGACTTATATAAGGTTATACATATTAATAATAAATAACTTGGGGTTCGTTTGGCTACTTATAGGACGTTTATTAACATTATAGCATAAGAACACAAGAAGACATGGTTAAAGTAAAATTATTTAATTTAATGTTAAATCTAAATGACAAGGTTAAAATAGGAACCTAAACTTGTCTAAATTATATTGGATGAGAGGATTTAGACCCATACCCACATTATCTTAGAAATAAATCAATTTTTATCTATTTAAAACCGAATTTGGATTTATAATAAAATAATATTTTTAGTTATTCCAAAGGTGCCCCTCTCGACCCTTATAAAAGGGAAGCTCCTCCATCTCTTCCTCACACCCCTTTGAGCCTTCAATATCGGCCAACCCCTAAAAATTTCTTCTCTACACTTCCCTAGAGACACCCTATAGGTAATGGTCTTCTTCAAAGACCAATTTTAGTGCCCTAAAAGGAGGTCTCAAAGAGGCGCTTCAAAGAAGAGGTAATACCCGTTACCGATTCTTTCATCTTTATTTCTTCTTCCAATTCTTCTTCTTTAGTTGTTTCATCATGAAGTAATAACATCAGTATCACTCATATAAGGATATGTTATTATATGTATGAAAAAACCCTATTTCACAATCTATCCATCCTACAGAAAATGAAATCACTGCGCGTGCGTTCGTACGGAATACCGTCTCCACGCCGTGGTGTAATCTAGTTTCCCCCACCACCTTACTTGGATGGGTATAATGATGTAAATAATTACTATATATTATTATTGTAAAGTTATATTTATTCTTAATTAGTATTCATACACTCCAATACAATTCCACGATCATGGGAACGATATCATCACTCGTGCGTACATACGAAATACCGTCTCCACGATGTGATGCTATTTGTTCTACATGATCTTCATTGCATAATGATTATATAAATGAATTGAATGAATAAATATGATATATAGTACATTAATACCATTTTGGAAATGATGTATCTATAACCTAAAGAGAAGAATAAGAAATTATTCGGCAAAACACGCATAAGAACAAAAAGTTATAAACACCCGAATAACAAGTAGCAATGAAATATTACTACCAAGAAGCTACGAATATGACCATATATGATATAATAACAATAATTATGATTCTGTAATAAGTCAATAACATTATTTAAATCATTATACAGGAGGTTCGGACACTTATGAGGAAAATTGGACCTAAGGTAAGGGAAAATATTACAATCTCCTTTTTATCCGAGATTGTTTATACTTTGGTATTTACTGGGGTGTATTTTATCATCCACATCCATGTTTCCTAAATATGTAATATTTATACCCTTCTACAATAGTTTATATCCAATTTTACCCTGCGGTGAGTTTTTAGTAAAAGATATGAAAGGAATCTTTTGTCGTTTTTCGTACGAGGTACTTTTTGACTTTTCCGACAAAAGTACGAGAAGAATGATTTTTTTAACTTATACGACATGAATGGATTTTTAAAAAATTATTTCCAAGAAGCTTCCTTTACAAGTTCTCAAGTTTATTTTTAATCAACTTCTTTTTGTTTAAAATTGTATGACATGTTATGAAAAGAAAATGTTTTTGAAGTAGAAAGGATATTTTCCTCAAGAATGGAGTTCAAGTGTTTTATCAAAATAATTTAGTGTTCTGTTTCTATCCCTATTATTACATGGATTTCATTATTTTGTGATGGAAATATTTTTATGAATTCCTTTATATTATATGAATTGTTTTATGATTTCACGATGTTTAAGATTCCCATTTTTATTACATGGGTTATCCTATGATGTATGGTTTATGATTTTGTGGCACACATAAGAATGGTATCATTATGAGATGGGTGGGACCTATATTTCCCTCCAATGCATTAGGTAAAGATTTTATATCTCATGAGATAGACATGGCTGGAACGGCAGGTTAAACTGGTTCAGTGAAACAAGACTGAAATGAGGAGTGAACTCGGTTCAGAAATGGACTTTGTCCACTAAGATAGTCTTGGCAATGAGTCTTGACTAACAAGAAATGATTCTCTATGATTATGTGTGTATGCCACAAAGTTTCATGTTTTAAGATATGATTATTGGGATTACATTTCACTACTATGATTTATCCCATTTTATGAAATTATGATTTCTTTTGCAGGTTAAGATTTCCAAAAGTTATGTTCTTATGTATATGATGTGATTGACATTTCTTTTGTTTACCCTTACTGAGAATTTGAGATCACCCATTTCTTTGTTTTCTTTCCCCAGGAATGGAAGAAGGTTATTAAGTAGAATATTCCAAAAAGGGACTCTAGATATGATGAAATAAATGGGAGGCAAAGTAGATGCTTTATGAACCAGTTGTTTATGTTTCCCAGTTTCTAAAGACACTATACCTATAAGGTCCTTTCATGGTTTTGTTATATGTTGTAATAAGTGTGCTTCAATTTTGAAGTAATAACAATGTATGTAAAGTATGGGTCGTTATAGTTGGTATCAGAGGAAAGGTATAGTCAACCTTTGGAAACTAGGATGTGATAGCCTTAGTAAGAACCCTAAGGATAAGTCTACGCATAGAACACAATCCTAGTGTTTTAGAAATGGCCATGAACAACCTATGACAATACCTTAAGTGTGAAATTTTAATCTTGATTGTGTGGTTGTTTCTATTATAATTAGTGTTTCTCACACTATTCTTCTTGGTTTAGTCAATGGCTGGAACCTGAAGGAACCGTGTTAATGCAGAATGCGACGGGAAATGCAATGATTGTCCCCCTGAGCAACCAAACGTTATGGGAGCTGGAATGAAAAATCTTGTAGCCATGCTCACACAACTTTTTCAAGCTATGAATCATGAAGGACTTCCAAACGAGCAAAGGAAGGAGAAAAATTCTGTTGAATCCTTCATGAGACAGCGTCCAGCTTCATTCAGCGGGTCTACTAATCCATTAGTTACTGAACAATGGATTAGTACTACTGAATAGATATTTTCAGTTCATCAATGTTCTAAACATGATAAAGTCATCTTAGCAGTGTATCTTTTGGAAGGTGATATTGATCAATGGTGTAATCTTATTAAGAATACGAGGTAAAGGGATGAAATTGAGTCCATGGAATGGGACGAGTTCAAGAACTTATTTTTCAATAAGTACTTCCCTCGTATTCTCTGAACAAAGATGGAGAAAGAGTTTCTTGAACTAAAGAAAAAGGATGATGAATCGGTTGGTACCTATGAAGAAAATTTTACAAGACTTGAAAGGTACGCTTCTGGTATTATTATCCAACCTGAGAGTAAGATCGATCGATTCTTTAGTGGCTTAAAACCAAGTCTTTTAAGGGCGTTAGCCATAAGGGACTTCAATAGCTATGAGGAAATCATTCAATGTGCTCTCAAAGTCGAGATGAAGATTAGAGTAACCCATCAGTCATATGGGTTTGATAAGAAGAGTAAAATGGAATTCAAAGTAGAATCTAAAGAGCACACTGAAAAGAAGATGAGATTTCCCTTATGCTCAAAGTGTGGGAAGAAACATGGTGGAAGTTGTCTTAAAGTGACAAGTAAATGTTTCAAATGTGGAAAGGAAAGTCATCGGGCATTTGAATGCCGTAATGATGGGAAGAAGATGTCTAATGATGTAAACAAAGGAAGAGATGTACAGAATGAACCTACTACACTTCAATGATTCAAGTGCAAGGAGATGGGGCATTATGCCAATCAATGCCCAAATCCAAGGGTTGATGATGATGGTCGACGTCAAAAAACTCTTAAGGCTAAAGACAAAGGAAAGTCACATGAAATTTCTATCAGCGATGTGGAGTACGATAACGATGTGGTGAAAGGTACACTTACCATCCACTCTAAAGTAGAAAATGTTTTATTTGATTCTAGATCCACCCAATCTTTTATTTCTGAAGAATTTTCTAAGGATTTCACCATATTACCTCAACAATTAGATGTTTAGTTAGCTGTGACAACCCCTAATGGCACAACAGTCGCATCAAAAGTTTATAATTCTTCTCCGATTGAAGTTTGTGGGGAAGTGCTTCCTGAAAAACTTGTGATCCTTCTTATAGTGGAATTATATGTGATTCGTGGCATGGATTGGATTTCTTTATATGGAGCTCATATTAATTTCCAAAGAAGGGAAGTCACATTTCATATTCCAGATCAATCTATGATCGTCTATCAATGCAAGGATGAACATAACCTCCCAGTGGAAATTTCATCCATCTTATGGGTCTTGATTCCACTAAATGAAGGTTATATATTTCAAATGGTTGGTGAGAAACTCACGATTAAGAATATGCCCATTGTACGAGAGTTTGATGGTGTCTTTCCGGAGGAATTACCGGGTCTTCCACCAAATCGTGAAGTTGAGTTTTCAATAGAACTCATACCAGGTGCTTTGCCTATTTCAAATTCACCTTATAGAATGGCCCCAATTGAGTTGCAGGAATTGAAGAAGCAACTCCAAGAGAATCTTGATAAGGGGTTCATACGACCTAGTGTGTCACCTTGGGAAGAATCTGTTCTATTTGTTAAGAATAAAGATGGATCAATGAGACTCTGCATTGATTATCGAGAACTTAACAAGATCACTATCAAGAACAAATATCCTCTCCCACGCATTGATGACCTATTTGACCAACTACGCGGAGCTCAATACTTTTCCAAGATTGATCTTCGTTCAGGGTATCATCAATTAAGGGTCAAAAGGGAGGATATACCAAATTCGGATTTCCGTACAAGGTATGGACACTATGAATTTATAGTGATGCCATTTGGTCTTACTAATGCCCCAACTATCTTCATGGATATGATGAATAATGTTTTTAGAGACTATCTTGATCAGTTTGTGGTAGTCTTTATAGACGATATTCTTGTATATTCAAAGAGCAAGGAAGAACATGAAGATCACTTGAGAATTATATTGATGACCCTGAGAAAGGAGAAGCCTTATGCCAAATTTACCAAGTGTGAATTTTGGCATAAAAAATTTTCATTTTTGGGTCACATAATCTCAAAACAGGGGATATCTGTGGATCCAGAAAAAACAGAGGTTATCTAAAGATGGTCGAGACCAACAACAGTAACCGAGATCTGAAGTTTTCTTGGTTTGGCTGGATATTATCGATGTTTTTGTGAAAGATTTTTCATGATTATCTAATCCACTCACCAAGTTGACTTGGAAAGGAGTCAAGTTTTTTTGGACGGAGTAATGTGAAGAGAATTTCAAGGGGTTGAAAAGAAGGTTATCCAGTGCACCTATACTCACACTTCCTTGTAGTGGAGGAAAAGTTTTGATCCACAGTGATGCATCAAAGAAGGGACTGGGATGTGTTATCATGCAAAATGATACGGTGATAGTGTATTCCTCACGATAGTTGAAAATACATGAGCAAAATTAACCAACTCATGATTTGGAGTTAGCTGTGGTAATCTTTGCATTAAAGATTTGGAGGCATTATCTTTATGGAGAAAGGTGTGACATTTATACTGATCATAAAAGTTTAAAGTATATTTTCACACAAAAGGAGCTGAATATGCGCCAAAGAAGATGGTTGGAGCTGATTAAGGATTACGACTGCTCAATCGATTACCACCCTGGGAAAGCAAACAAGGTGGCATATGCATTAAGTCGACAAGACCATGCCAGTTTATCCATGATGAGGATCACAAAAGATCCAATATTTATGGATTTACAAAGGATAGATCTTGGAATTATAATGGAAGGGGGAAAATCGTATCTTTCTCAAATGAATGTTCAACCATCTATACATGTGAAGATTAAAGAGGCACAGAAAGAAGACGTAGAGTTACAAAAGAAGGTGAGAAATGTTCCTGAATTCAACCTTGATTGTGATGGGATAATAAAGTTCAGGAATCGGGTTTGTGTTCCTCCCATCCCCGAATAAAAGAAGGAGCTGCTGGATGAGGCTCATAGTTCTTCATTCTCTATTCATCCTGGAAGCATGAAGATGTATAGGGACCTAAAAGAGTACTTCTAGTGGGATGGAATGAAAAGAGATGTTGCTGAATATGTCTCTCGATGCTTGGTTTGTCAACAAGTTAAAGCTGAGAGACAGAAGTCTAAGGGGATGTTTCAACCATTACCCATACCTGAATGGAAATGGGAAAACACCACTATGGACTTTGTCACAGGACTTCCTAAAACATCCAAAGGCAATAATGCTATCTGGGTCATAGTTGATCGTCTTACAAAGTCTGCATACTTCATTGCTATTAGAGAGGATTTCTCTCTGGATCAGCTTTCCAGGATATATGTAAAGGAAGTGGTAAGATTTCATAGAGTACCACTTTCTATTATATCTGATCGGGATCCGAGGGTTACCTCAATGTTCTGGATAAGTCTTCAGCATACTCTGGATACAGAGTTGAGTTTCAGCACTGCTTATCATCCTCAGATAGATGGTCAGTCTCAGAGAAAAATTCAAACTCTTGAAGATATGTTGATAGCTTGCACTATGGATTTCAATGGTGGTTGGGATCAATACCTACCTTTGGTGGAATTTTCTTATAATAATAGCTTTCACACCAGTATTAAGATGGCTCCTTATGAAGCTCTCTATGGAAAGAAATGCAAGACTCCAACTTGCTGGGATGAAGTAGGGGAAAGAAAGCTATTAGGACCTGATCTCGTTGATGAAATGGCAGAAAAGGTTAGATCTATTCAACAACACATAAGAGCAGCTTAGAGTCGACATAAATGTTATGCCAACAACCGAAGAAAAGACCTAGAGTTTGAAGTGGGTGATAAAGTGTTCTTACGAATATCTCCCTGTAAGAGGGTCATGAGATTTGGAAAGAAGGGGAAGTTGAGCCCTAGATATATCGGTCCTTTCGAAATACTGGATCGTGTTGGGAAGGTAGCTTACTGATTGGAACTTCCACCGAATCTCTCTCAAGTTCACGATCTGTTCCATGTATCTCTCTTGAGAAAGTACATACCTGATCCTTCACATGTACTCAGCTCAGAAGATGTACTGCTGGAGCATGATCTTTCTTATGAAGAACAACCGATAGAGATTATGGATCGTAGCGAAAAAGTCCTACGAAACAAGACCACATGATTCTTGAATGCTTTATGGAGTAACCACCAATTAGAAGAAGCTACATGGGAGCTTGAAGATATGATGAGGGAGAGGTATCCTCATCTATTTGTTACAAAGTGACGAATTTCGAGGGTGAAATTCATTTTAAGGGGGGTAGAATGTAACACCCGAGACTTTTATGATATATAAATCATTAAAGGAATCTTTTTATACACACAACACTTTCTTGACTTTCTTTAAACGAAATCGCGACCTTCCTCGATAGCTTGCGTCATACGCAATACCGAGTTTCACTAAACAATGATATACTATTAAAATATTATTAAAAATAGCCATTATGAATAGTAATAACCACTTTTTGAAATTTTATAAATTTTATTTTTCAAAATGGACTTCATTTTTTGATTCGTAATATCGAAATTATCCTAGGGTGAAATTTTGGTATTTTTCTGAAAACTTTCAATTTTTGATGAATAGTGAAACCACTAAGTGGTAGTTAAAAAAACTAAATTTTTCATAAAACTTAATTTTACCGCTTCTGTGAGTGGAATTTCGAAAATCTGAGAGACACGGTTAATGTCAGTAAGTAAAATGTGGTTCAATTAGATGAAAATAATTTATGGTGAATAGTATTTTTTACTTTTATTTACCACGGTTAAAAGTAAATAGGGTAATTAAGGGTAAAAATGATATTATTATTACCCTAACACATGTTTTAATTCTATTGGATAAGTGTAATTCGACCAAAAACAAACTTAGGAAAACAATATGACCATTTATGCCCACATGGATTAGATTAGGACATTTATTATTAATTTATTTAAAGAAGGGTTAAAATAGTTAAAATCAATGTTTAATAACTAAATCATTTTTAATATAGGGTTATACATAAGATAAATTAGACTATAAATATTAATTATAAATATAAAACTATTTCCTACATAATGATATTTTATTTGTAATTTTTAGACTTTAAATAATTTTATTTATTTATGACACAAAGATGATGCAGTAATTATCTTATTAATGAAATAATGACATAATTGATGTTATAAATACCCAAATAAATATAATTTGTGACTTTTTATGAATTAAACTAATTTTCTAGGTTAATATGACATGTTAGTATTGATTTAATTAACTTTGTTCGAACTAATCATTCTGTTATGATTTTCACAAAAATCAATTACTAAATAGTGTCAAAATTGACATAAAATAGTTTTTGAAACAAATATTATATTAGTAATTGTTATTTTATTCTTAAAAATCTATGGTTCGGCCAAATGACTTAGATATGGTTATATATATTAATAATAAACAACTTGGGTTTCGTTGGGCTGCTTATAGGAAGTTTATTAACCTTATAGTATAAGAACACAAGAAGACACGGTAAAAGTAAAATAATTTAATTTAATGTTAAATCTAAATGATAGGGTTAAAATAGGAACCTAAACTTGTCTAAATTCTATTGTATGAGAGGATTTCGACCCATACCCACCTTAGATTAGAAATAAATCAATTTAGAGCTATTTAAAACCGAATTTGTATTTATAATAAAATAATATTTTATGTTTTTTCAAAGGTGCCCCTCTCCTCCCTTATAAAAGGGAACCTCCTCCCTCCCTTCCTCACACCACTTTGAGCCTTCAAGATCAGCCAACCCCTTCAAATTTCTTCTCTCCACTTCCCTAGAGACATCCTAGAGATCCTGGTCTTCTTCAAAGACCAATTTTAGTTCCCTAAAAGGAGGTCTCGAAGAGGCGCTTCAAAGAAGAGGTAATACCCGTTACCGATTCTTTCATCTTTATTTCTTCTTCCACTTCTTCTTCTTTAGTTGTCCCATCATGAAGTAATAACATAATTATCACTAATATACTGATATTTTATTATAAGTATGAAACAACCCTATTTCATCATCTATCCATACTACGGAAAATGAAATCACCGCGCGTGCGTACGTACGGAATACCGTCTCCACGCCGTGGTGTAATCTATTTTCCCCCACCACCTTACTTGGATGGGTATAATGATGTAAATAATTACTATATATTATTATTGTAAAGTGATATTGATTCTGAAATAGTATACATACACTCCAATACAATTCCACGATCATGGGAATGATATCATCGCTCGTGCGTGCGTACGGAATACTGTCACCACGATGTGATGCGATTCGTTCTACATGATCTTCATTGCATAATGATTATATAAATGTATTGAATGAATACATATGATATATATTACATTAATACCATTCTGGAAATGATTTATCTATAACCTAAATAGAAGAATAAGAATTTATTCGACAAAACACGCATAAGAACAAAAAGTTATAAACACCCGAATAACAAGTAGCAATGAAATATTACTACCATGAAGCTAAGAATATGACAATATATGATATCATAACAATAATTATGATTCTGTAATAATTCAATAACATTATTTAAATCATTATACAGGAGGTTCGGACACTTACGAGGAAAATTGGACCTAAGGTAAGGGAAAATATCACAATCTTCTTTTTTATCCGAGATTGTTTATACTTTGGTATTTACTGGGGTGTATTTTATCATCCACATCCATGTTTCATCAATATGTAATATTTATATCCTTCTACAATAGTTTAATCCAAATTTACCCTTCGGTGAGTTTTTAGTAAAAGATATGAAAGGAATCTTTTGTCGTATTTCGTACGAGGTACTTTTTGACTTTTCCGACAAAAGTACGAGAAGAATGTTTTTTTAACTTATACAACATGAATGGATTTTTAAAACATTATTTCCAAGAATCTTCCTTTACAAGTTTTCATGTTTATTTTTAATCAAATTCCTTTTTTTTTAAATTGTATGACATGTTAAGAAAAGAAAATTTTTTTGATGTAGAAAGGATATTTTCCTCAAAAATGGAGTTCAAGTGTTTTATCAAAATAATATAGGGTTCTGTTTCTATCCCTATTATTACATGGATTTGATTATTTTTTGATGGAAATATTTTTATGAATTCCTTTATCTTATATGAATTGTTTTATGATTTCACGATGTTTAAGATTCCCATTTTTATTACATGGGTTATGCTATGATGTATGGTTTATGATTTTGTGGCACACATAAGAATGGTATCATTGTGAGATGCATGGGACCTATATCTCCATCCAATGCATTGGGTAATGATTTTATATCTCATGAGCTAGACATGGCTGGAACGGCAGGTTAAACCGGTTCAGTGAAACATGACTGAAACGAGGAGTGAACTCGGTTCAGAAATGGACTTTGTCCACTAAGATAGTCTTGGCAATGAGTCTTGACTAACAAGAAATGAATCTCTATGATTATGTGTGTATGCCACAAAGTTTCATGTTTTAAGATATGATTATTGGGATTACATTTCAGTACTTTGATTTATCCCATGTTATTAAATTATGATTTCTTTTTCCGTTTAAGATTTCCCCAAGTTATGTTCTTATGTATATGATGTGATTGAAATTTCTTTTGTTTACCCTTACTGGGCATTTGAGCTCACCCTTTTGTATGTTTTCTTTCCCCAGGCCAGGAATAGGGTTATTAAGTAGAATATGCCAAAAAAGGACTGTAGATATAATGAAATAAATGAGAGGCAAAGTAGATTCTTTATGAACCAGTTGTTTATGTTTCCCATTTTCTAAAGACACTATACCTATATTATCCTTTCATGGTTTTGTTATATGTTGTAATAAGTGTGATTCAATTTTGAAGTAATAACAGTGTATGTAAAGTATGGTTCGTTATAAAATTTACCTACCTTCATTCAGGTGGGGAACAAGGTGGGATGCTGGGAGCATACAAGTGGGGTGAAAGGGGGGAGGGTGCAGGTGGGGTGCAAGGGGGGATAGGTTGTCCAAGAGGGAGAGGTGTCTAGGGGGTTGTCCTAGGGGTGTCCAGGGGGGAGGGGTGTCTGGGAGGGTCTCTAGGGGGTCCATGAGAGAGGGGTAGGGTTATCTAGGAGGGGGTTTGACTGGGAGTAGGTCGGTTTTTAGAGGAGGGGAAGGGTCTATCTAGAAAAGAGGGGGTGTTGAGGGGAGTACACGGGAGTCTAAAGGGTTGAAAGGGGCATGCAAGGGGGAGGGGTGAAAAGGGGTCTACTGGGGAATGGGTGTTCATGGTGGTGAAAGGGGATCTTCAAGAGGGAGGGGGTGTGTAGGGGGTGGGGGTGTGCCAGGGGGTCTGTCTAAGGAGAGGTGGGGTTTGTCCTAGAAGGGGGAGGGGGTATGTACATTAATGTGGTGGGGTGTTTATACAAGAATAATGGTAGGGGTGGAATGGGGTGGGCAAGGGGGTGCAGGGGGAGCAAGGGGTCCATAGGGGGGAGGGGTCTATCCATGAAGAAGGGGGTCTGTACAGGGAGGACGGGAGGGGGTCTGTCTAGGATGGAGGGGTGTGGAGGGGGGTGAAAGGGGTTATGTATGGGGTATCGGGAGAATACATAGGGAGGAGGTGAAATGGGGTATGTCGGGGGAGGGTGTGGAGGGCAGTGTAAGGGGGTCTTTAGGGGGAGGTGGCTATGCACGGGGGGTGTGTAGGGCATGAATTTCTAGGGAGGGGGGTCTATCCTAGAAAGTGGGGGTCTATCAAAGAAGGGGGTCTATCTGGGGGTGCAGTCTAGGGGGAGTAAATTGGGGCATTTTAGGAGGGAAGGGGGATGAATGGCTAGTGGTGGTGGGGGGATTTTTAGAGAGGTGGGATATTGAAAGGGGTGTTGGTTGGGGGTGGGGGGCTATACAGGTGGGCAGGTGGGGTGTTTTTTATGAAATGGGAATACCTAAAACAACAGTTTAAAAAAGTTTCTATATACATATTCCCACAGACTAAACCACGGCTAAATCCCTATAGACATGGTTTCAAACCATGGAAATAAACCTAGCATGGTGTGTGCTTCATCCATGGTTTTATACCGTGGCTATTGGGATTTATCCATAATTTGAACCATAGAAATAGGTCTTTAGCCGTGGTTTAAACCATGGCTAGAGGGCTTCAACCATAGTTTCAACCTGTAGCTATTGGCCTTTCCCTATACCCATAAGAATACCACCCATGGTTCATTAAAAAGTGGGTATAACCTATAGCCACAGTTTTTGAGATTATATCCATGGTTCCAAACTGTGGATATAGCATAAATTTGTAGTGGTGTGAGTGGGGATAATTTCATCATAATTTACAATTTATAGTTAAATGAATTCTGTGTATGGAATATGGGAATTAATTGATTCCAATGCCCAAATATAAGGTTAACTCATAGAAAAAAGAAGGAACTATTCTAGTTAAATCATTAAAGTAATTTGATTGAGGTGTTCTTGTATCAAGATTTGATAATTATGTTGTAGAATTGCTTTGTCAATGATATTTTGAATATAAGAATCATGAGACATCTAAGTATTGTTCTCACAATAGATTTTCATTAAGAATTAAAAAACATTTGTTGAAAGTTACTGATAACAATGGAAGGTGATTTGTGGTAATATAAGAATGTTTTGTTAGGATGAAGATAACAACCATGTTGATGAAATAAATGAGAACTTATTTGGGATTATGAATCTAATTAGTGATTTTATGAAAATGTATTTTATGTTAGCATTGATGGAGTTTAGGGTGTTCTTGGATTTAACTTAGTAAGTGAGTCAGAGGCAAGAGACCCCTGTCCATTGATTAAAATAACAAAAAGATATTGTAGAGCTAGAAGAAGAATGTGAAAGAACATACTGACCACATCCAGACATCAGTTCCAGCAGAAACGAGACAATTACACATCATATTTGTCATATCCTTCACCTCCTCGATAATAAGGTGTTTCCTCTATAGTAGTTGATTCCCACTCTGATTTATATTCATATTGCTTCAATAAATTGGCATACTTGTATCCTAGCTTCAAATATTCCTCTGATAAAGCCTCTTTCAAGGATTATCCATGACCTTTTTTAGAAGCAGGGATAGCCCATATCTCCCTCTAAGATGAAGACCTGGTAGTCACTGGATTTAGAAGTTATGATTAATCATTCATTTTTTTCCTCCTTGGTGGCACAATCCTCGTTCTATCACTTTCAGATGTACTGATTCACAAACCAAGAAAAATGTCACTATAAGAAGGTATGAAAATTATGTTATTTTCATTGTCACTATTAGAATAACTTCCCCATTTTCCAGTGATTTTTATGGAAGAAAATTTATTGACTCCATCATCCTTCCTCACCAGAATACTCTCTACGACATCCAAAATCCTTATCAGATTAAATTGGTTGTTATGGTCATTCGGGTCAAGATCTTGATTATTCTCCAAGTTTCCATGACCATCATGATGCTCCATCTCATGTTCCATCAGAAAGTATTTCACTTGATTTCTTGGATCAATCATCATAACATCAGACAATTGAGGACCCTCAATCATTACAGGAACATCCTCATGTTCCAAGAAAGCAAACCGATTGTCTGTTATACTATGGTCTTACACCCCATCGATTTCACAATCCACACAGCTGAAAGGCTTCCCATTCCTAATACCCGAATTCAAATTAGAATAATAATCAGTGTTCTGCATCATGAAAAGCATCCCAATCCCATGATCACTCACCAACCTATCGAAAAATCTCTTCATTATTAGGTAAGAGGTCACCTGAAAATCCATTACTCCACAACCACTTACATTATCCTCTGTTTTGTCACACTTCCATGTCTCCAACACCACCAATGAAGTCAAAGGTTCCTCAACCACTGTATCACCATTTCAATCCCCTCCGAAACAAACGCCCTCATTGCTACCCTCCACCACCAAATGAACCAGACATAGATCCTCAACTTCGTCACTAATCTTCTTTGTCATCACCAGCGGACTTCGACTCAACTTTACGTTACTAAAATCCAACTCTGAGTGACCAAAGTGGAAACATTCCATATAGTACTACATCCAAGATTCAAACACAACGTATTGCCTCCAACAAAACACATTACCATTTGTGATCCAAATTCATTTCACCCGAGGCCTTGTAGCATTATCCTCGATGAAAACTTTGTAAAAAGTGTTTGTCACGCGTCCTATGTGCGATGATCAAAACCCAAGAACTTCCCTACCATATTTCTGATAGCACATAAAATGTAAGGGTTCTGAAAGGAAAGGGGTAAACCATGAAAGCTTACCCATGTCAGTATCATTGATGGGTCGCACCTCATGTGAAAATAGAAGCTTCGTAATAAGTTATAGAAGGAGGATCCACTGCATCGTCTTGGTTCCCAAGACCAGGCATCGATCACCTCCTCTTTCGAACCAAATCGGATCCTGAAGGGCTTCTGTTCAAGAATACCAACGACCGCTCGTTGCCAAAAATTCCATGCCACATTGACAAAATGATCAAACACATCCACCGAAGGCCAATTGAGCTGGAAGCGAGCCACCATTGTGAGACAGCATATATCTGAGTCATTATTGAGCTCCACCAGAAGTAAAGACATAATGGGAACCTTGAAAAAAATGAAATGGATCCATCGAAGGTATCTCGATTCTTTGTAAGGGAGGAGGAGAAGTGAAAGAAGACAGGAAGGAACTAACCTTCTCAAGAGAAGGAGGACCCAAAAATACCCCCTTTGATAAGGAGGGGGGAGCAAGGTTCAATGACATACAGCTTAGGGAATTAGCGCAAAAGAGAAGAGAGAGTGTCTCTCTCATCTCACATTTCTCTCAGGATCTTCTTGGATTTAGTTAATACATTCAATTGTTAATGATTTAATGTGAAATATGATGATTGAATTACTTTTTCAATGAATATATGTGTTATAATAAGTATAACATAACAATTATTTATATTATCATGGGTATATAAGTTCAATGTTGATCATAGATTCCCCTTTTGAAGGTTTATGTCATGGTATTTTGAAGTGATTTGAAATTTGGTTGGGTTTTCGGAAGAATAAACTATTGAGGTCTAAATAAACAATTATGATATTCGATAATGGTAAGGTTGTATATTGGATATTTTTATATATAAAATATTGATAGTTGAAAAGTGGTTCATGATAAGGAAATATTTGGGGAGATATTTATTGTCATTATAAGGACTGCCTAAATTTGATTCATGATATTCTAGTGATTTTCACTAAATTATAATATTAATCATGGTAATTAATGATATTTTAGGTGATTTTTCACTATGTTAAGGTATATGTTGAAACATGGTATTTTAATATGAAATATTACTCGTAAAGAACAAAATTAAATTTTTAGGTATGTCTGATTAAAGGTATGAAATCACCCTTAATGTTAAAATATTCCAAAATTATATAGTTACAAAGGTTATTTGGGATATATGGTTATTTCAAAAATGATCTTTGTAGAATTTTTTTGCTATTGTAGTGGTTATCGAAGGATAAAAAACTTTTGAAATTATCTGAAATTGTGTTAAACATTCATTTTTATTTAATATTTTATGATAGGGGACTAGTTTAATATCCAACTGTAGATTGTGAAGTTAATTTTAGTGCTTCAAGAATGAAACATTTATCTTTTATATTAATTTCATGGAGTAAGATATTACGTAGATATTGATTGAAGTACAACTAAATAATTGAATTGTGCTTACTAAATGAAATCAATAAATTCTATTTTATTTGTTACTTTTTATTGATATTAATAGAATCCATCAACATTATGAATATGATATTGAAATAAAAAAATTAACATTTACTTTCATTTGGGATAAATTAGTTTTCTTTTCACCCAACAAACATTTATGGCTCTTTTATAGCTAACATTCTCATGACCATTTTCTCAATAACTCTTTATTAATCTTTGGGTGTTATGTTTTCCTCGTTATCCATATTTTAAATTCGAGTTAATTATATCCTGTATAGAAACCTACTTATGTGTTATTCGAGATATCCATCATATTTCCCTTTCACTCTTTTCAAGAGGAAGTTTTATTAAACCCTTTTACGATGTGGGTTTTCAATTCAAAAATATCAAACTGTAGATTTCCAAGAAAATGTTCAAATTCTGGGGAAAAATTTTATTAAAGGGGGGATAACGTAAAAATCTATGATTTTTAAAATTATAACATTTAATTTGATGGAATATATGAAATAAACCAATGCGTTTAAACGAATAATGAATTATTTTAATTTAAATATGTACATTAAAACATAGTCATTGAATTGGATGGAAAAAATAGGAATAAAAATATTATGATATATATATATATATATATAATATTCGTACTTAAAAAAATTTATTAATTATTTCATAGTAAATAAGAAATTATTTTTGAGTAAATTTATATTATGACTAAAAAATTTCATTAAAATGACTTTTATTAGTTTTTGTGAGATAATATTATGCTTACTTTTTTCCAATTTTAGATAATTTATTTCATAAAATTAAATTAATTTTTAAAATAATGATATGGATTATATATTATGATCAATTTTTTACATTTTTTTGAAAATATTTTTTCCCATGAATATGAAAGAATACTATTTTTTATAGAAAATTTTATTTTTTCTCCAAGCCTGAAAAAAGTTAATTTTTTTAAAAAAATTAAATAAATAATATTTCTATTATATTATGAATAATCAAATTTAGTTCATTAGAATCAAATTTTTTTAAATTTTTTATAAAATAAATTTTATAATTAAAAGGTGTTTTTATGAAGATAAAATTACATCACGTTTTTTGGGGTTTATTTAAAATTAACTTATATAAATTATGTGATTATAATATTTAAAAATAAATTCAATAGTTATAATTAAATTTTTTTTTAATATTTATCTTTTGTTCCTGAATAGTAATCATAGTAATTTTTGTTACCATATTAAAGGGTAAATTGGGTAATTGAGGTTAAAATTAATATGAAAAGAACTAACAACTGACCCTCAGACATACCTTAATTTGACTCTATGATTCTACATCATCCATAATTATCTAAAATTATAATATATTTCCTTTACTTTCTATTTATCCTTTATTTGAACCTTTAAAAAAATTTATTCAATGAAAAGTCAAAATGTCATTTTCTTTGTTTTATTATATAACAATTTTTAAAAGTGGGATAAAAAAGCCATTTTTCAGTTATAAATATAAATTTTAAATGTATTTAATTTTTTTATGATGGAAATTTATTTCTTATTTTTAGTAATTAAATAATTACACAAAATACTTAATCAAAACCGACAAAGTATTCTTTAATATATTGAAAATAAATTATTCTAAAAATATTGAATGTAGTATATTTGAATTTTTTTCACACATATTTCAAATAAATATGACATATTGAAATAATTTTAAAATATTATATTTTAATTCCATCAATTTCCTAGTGTCTATAAAATCAAATAAAATGAATATTATCTAAATGATGTTATTGATGTTTTATAAGAATAATATATTATCTAAAATTATTTTAAAAAATAAAAATATTTAAAGTATAAATTTTTTGAATTTATAGTCTAAAATATATCAATTTTATATTTATGATCCAAATTTCACCTTAGATGTTAAAATATAAACCATTAATATTTCAAAAGTCATTGCTAGGGTAAAGGGGAAAATTTGTTACCCAATGGGTTAAACCTAAGATAATGTTTAAAATAATATCCAAAACATTTAAAATTTTATGTGATGTATATATTAATACCTTATATGGCTTAAATATGAATAAATTATATTTTGGAACAATTTTACTTGGGTTAGACAAATATTATATTATAATTTCCATAAATTGACATTAATCATAGTTTATAATAAAAAATAAATAATTAACTATTTTAAATTTAGAAATATATATATTTGTCCAAATCATTTGGATATGGTATAAATTATCTACCATTTTCCATTTATGGGTTACTTTTCCTTTAATGGTGACTTTCATTACCGGTAAGGAGTAAGAAACTATGTTATCCCATTGTTCTTGAAAGGGTTAGCAGAGGTTAAAACAAAAAGATGAGGATGAAAACATCACCCAATATTTTCAGAATATTATTGTAAGATAGTATTTAAAATCATACTTTCTATATCATTTAAATTTTTTATTTTTAATCCTTTTTAGATGAATATTAATTAATATTAATTTAATACATTATGAAATTCCAAGAAATCCCTTACCCTCACTTAAAAAAGGGAACCCCTCCTTTCTCTTATTTACACCACATTTAGCCTTATAGATCGACCGTAACCTAATAAAATAAGTTAAAAACTCCCCTACAAATATTATAGTGGT
Source organism: Viscum album (assembly GCA_963277665.1). Lineage (NCBI taxonomy): Eukaryota > Viridiplantae > Streptophyta > Magnoliopsida > Santalales > Viscaceae > Viscum > Viscum album. The sequence goes on along the minus strand of OY728153.1, from coordinate 1,539,725,825 downwards.
TATTTTACTCACAAAATATCAACCCTTGTCACCATAAGAGGAGATCTAAAGGAGGCCTACTGAAGAAGAGGTAATCACTTTACCAGACCTATTTCAATTTATTTTTTCTAATATCTCCTCAAATATTATGGTAATATTATTATTCATAAAATAAAAAAATTAAATATCAAAATTTTATTAAAATTTTATTATGATAATGGTTTCACAATTATACACCATCTATTACATCATATTAGAAGATATAATGCGTACATATGACTTACCATCTCCTCATAGAGGTACAATTCATTTTCCATGATCATTCTTCATGGATGGTTATTATAATGGGTTTAAATATTATACGTGATAATTATGATAAAATTATACTTCTGATATTATAGTATCACATATACCTTCTTACCTACCAATTCATTGTAAAACGATAATGTTGCTTGAGTGTATGTGTGGGATGCCACCTTCACGAAGAGATGCGATTCATTTTTTTTTAGTTTTACAAGGATGGTAATAAGTAAATAATGAATTAAAATATATTATATTATAATATAATAATAATTATGGAATGTAAAATTATTATTCAATTTTCTTTCATTTTATCCAGTGAAATGTGGTGACATCTTTCAAACGTACATACAACCTATTGTCTTCATGAATGGTTTAATTAATTTTTATATCTCTATATTTTATGAATGATACCAAATATGTATATAAAGAATATAAATTATATTCATATCATTATTAGGCTTATATATATTTTGTTACCATGATAAATATAAAAATACTATAACTACATAATTAAACTTATCAGGAAAAAAGAAACAAGTAACACTCAAAAACGACAATTTAATAAGGATTTATTAACAAATTGGTTTTAAAATGTTATAATAGGATCATATCTTATAGTATAATATTGAAATTAAATATCTTATAGGACTATAATAAAATAAAATTAATTATATATTAGTTTATAGTTCATTTAAAAAATGTGGAACTTGATGTGAGGGTTTATCATCTCAAATTGTATTCTTTGGGCCACATGTTTTTATAAACACCTATCTATGATTATGAGTTTCTTTTATCGAATTTTTTTATCTTGTATCATGAATATAATCATGATCATGACACTTAAATATTCATTTTCATTTATTAATTAATTGTTCTTATGATTGATAATATACCAACGTACTAAGGATTTTATGTTACAATCTCATATTTTTCATTATTATTTATGATTATGTTTTTAATAAATACATATTATTATATAAATATCAATAAACCAATGAAATTTATTTTATTATGTTTATTCCTTAAAAAATTATTTTTTCCTTTCGTCTTCTTCAATTTATGTATTCATGATACCAAAATAATATTTTTTAGGAAAACATGCTTTATTTAATTCTTTGCTTGAATATAATTTTTATTCTACATCAATATTTAATAAGAATATTTTAAATAATTTTATTAATATTTTACTACGATTATTAAAATTTACAATTATAATTGAATAAATTTTTAAAAAAATCATTTATTGTTAATCTTTTTGACATTTTTTTAATGAGGTAAATTTTGACATTGTTACAAAAGAATGAAAATAATGTTTTCTTTTAACTTAAATAGAATAAATTTATTTTCCAACTTTCATAAAAACTAAATTCCTTTAATATTACTTTACAAGTTTCTGAGTTAATTATAAAAGAAATTTTTTTCCTTAATATTTGTGAAATTTTTATAATTTAAATAAGTTATTTTAAATAGAAATGGGTATTTTCTTTATGAAATGTTCAAAAATCTCTTTTACAAGAATCTATAATCTATGATAGAACCCTTTTATGTTAGCTATGTTTTTCTAATGATATGGTCCATTGATACCATCCTTATTCTTTCTAGATATATTTAATGGTTATGATGAAATGTGTTTATGAATCCTATTTCTTTTCTATGTGTTACACTGTGATGAAAAGATGAAATGTTTACGAAACACTTTTTTTTAATGGGTGATACTATGATGATATGTTTACGAAACTTTTTTCATTTTTATTGGTTGTGATATGAGGAATTTTTTATGATATTGTGTCACACATATGTATGCTTTTAATTATATGATGGGTGGGTCTAGAATTATACATCCCTCCAATTCATTCGGTAACGATGGATATCTCATGATATAAATAGGAATGGAATTGGAGAGTGAAGTCTGTTTTGTAAGGAACTTTTTCTAAAATAATTGTCTTAGGAATGAACCTCGACTAGAATGATAGAATACAGAGTGAACATAATCCACTTTGATATTCATGGTAGTGTTCCTTGACTACTAATGAAATTATTAAACATTATTATGTTTCATCCATAAATCTATTTCATATGTGAAGGTTATTGTATCATGGATTTTATTCATTGATTCCTTTATGATTCATGTCTTGTATGATGCCAAGATTTACGCCATAACTAAAGCATTTAATCTTTGATATACATGATATGGTTTTCAAATGTTAATATCATGTTATCATACTCTTATTATCATCTTAGGCATAAGTTATCATTGATATCATGTTTTTTTAGATTTAATGGTAATTTGAGATCATCCTTTTTTGTGTTTCATTTTACAATGTTATAAATACATATTATAACTATGATATATCTAATAATATTACAATGTTGGAAGATTTTTATAGGTGATGTTGAAGATGTTTCATGAAATAACAATCCTTTGTATCTAGTCTCCAAATACACTAATCATTTATAATATTTTGACATTTATTTGAAAAATATAACAAATATTCTTCTACTGTGATTTAGTATCTATATATGAAAATAATGGGTCATTATATTATCATAATTCACCATGATGGAAAATTGGTTTTTTAGGTATGAAAATAAACTATGTATGTGAATGGGCCATGTATGAAAATGAATCTACATTGGAAAATGGACCACATACAAGGATTTATATAAATTCACATGTGTGCATTTATATGTGTGATGATTTTTCCCATTTCCATGGTTCAACATATACATAGAGGTATTAGATATACAGTGAAGATTAAATTAAATTAGAATGAGATGATGTAGAGAAATAATTTCATATAACTATTGGTATACTTATATTCATAAGATACATATACCATGATATTGATTATCGTGATCTTTTATACATGATATTATGATGATGTCAAATAGATTAGATGAATAAGAAATTATCATCCATATATTCATTATAGATCTACGTGATATTGAGATGATTCCAGGTAATATGATAATAATTAAAATAATAATAATTGGTCATTGATTTAAACCTTAATTTTGTAATACATTAATATAGAATGAATGTGATATTTTTTACTCATAAATCATTTAGAAGAATGACTACAGGATTTCTTCCATGAAAGAGGTTACAAAGCTTCTAAAAATTCATTCATTTGTTCATGTAGGTCAATATGCATGAAGTTGATTTTTGGGAGAGATTAACAAAGGATATATGAGATTATATTATGCTAAAAATTAATTATGTTTCATGAATAAATTTACTAGTTATGAAATAATATGAGTTTTAAATATAGATAAATAAATCGTGGATTGAAGGAGAAGTTTTGAAGAATGATGACGTCATGTTAGTAATAACATGCACTTTTACATGAGGAGTTGAGTGATAATGGTTATTATCATGGGAGTATTTAATCATTCCTCTTTATGAATAATTATATGGATACGAGAAAAAGAATTATGTATATAGTTAATGGAATAATCCAGTAGTCCAGGAGGACTTGAAGAACTATAATACATAGTATTTTAAATATATTTTTGGGGTTTTGTAAATACTTAAATGGAGAATTATGAAAGAATGGAAATAAAAAATTATATATTTACAGTATTTATACATAAATATACATAACATGTAATCTAATAAATTTATTGGTTTTTGGAATGCAGATACAAAAAACTAAAGAATATTTTTTCTTATATTAATAAGAATATGAGGAGTCCCGATTCTATGTTTTTCATCCTCATATACATGTTAATATTTTAATCCAAGATGAAACGATATAGTTTGGTCTTTTATTAAAAAATTAATAAATATTTAGAAGATTAAATGTGAAGAAGGTGTTTTGAATGTTTTTCACTTGTTAAAGATGATATGGAGATGTACTTAGAATTACTATTAAAAAGAGTATTGAATAGATATGTTTAAAAGAGATGAATAAGAGAATTTTGTTTCCTAATTATTTTAATATAAAAGAAGAATAAGGAAGGGGGTAAAAAATAAACAATTTGGTATTCAATAGAAGTATCAACTAGCGGCGGAATTTCTTGGCCATCCAAATAAATTTAAGAAGTTTAAAACTTTCTATACATGAAGTATAAAGATAATGATAGGTCCTGTATTTGGAAAAAGATATCACTAATAAATTTAATTGAGACAATTTTATATCCCCCTAAAGATTTTAGGTCACCTCACTTCTTATTCTATATTGTTTTATCTCCATCCCATTATGTCATGTATCTCATTATAATGGAATTTGTGATTGAGAACTATTTCTATGTTTCAACAAGTAAGATTCATTATTATTGAATGGAAAACCTTGTAAATAGATTATCCACGTTTTCTATGTTCTATAAAATGGAGAAAAGTTAATATAATGACAGAATCAATATCCTAATAGTTCTAAGAGGAAAAGGGAAAAAGAGAACTCATTAGAATTAGAATCCAATAACGGTGTTTTACCACCACATCCTCCGAATCTTAAATATATCCCAAGTTGAACTGACATGATTTTCATTATTTATATTGTTATATTATGAGGCTTGATATTCAATGTAAACCATGATTCCAAATATTACATATTCATGGTCTCTTTATTTATATTTGGTTGTCTCCCAATTTAACTTTATCTTAATGATATTTGAAACATAATTATCATAATGTATTTATTTTTATCATTAATTATAATAATCTATCTAAATTAAATATATCATTTTATATTTTAGTTTGGTTTTGTGTGTGAGATAATCTATTCAATACAATATTTATTAAATTTTAAAATGTAAAGTAAAATCATCAGGTTTTATATTATGGCTCCTTAAATGAAATTCTCACTAAAAATTTAATTACTTGGAAAAAAATAATTGATTTTACATCTTCCTTATTACATCATTAAGATACCAAGTATCTTTATAAATTGTAAGATTCTTATAGAGAACAGTAACCAACTGATTAGTATTTGGGGAACCTCAAATCCACACTCCTAGATCAAGTGAGAATAATGGATACATTACATACTAGTTCCAATACCAACTGTATATTCTAAGACATAAATTTTCTATAAATAAATGAGTTAAAGAATATATTCAAGTACAAATATGGAAAATGCCTTTCGGTTTTAGTGATTTAGATAATTACGACAAGTCGTTTACTAATTAATCTCATATTCTATCTCAACTAATGGATTTTTTAAACTATAAGAAACTATATGATATATAACAATTTTTTAATATCTCAAAAATATTTTCAACACATGATATCATGTTTTACATATTATATTTAATTGTTATATTCATAAACTAAGTAAATGGAAACATGGTAAGGGGTGATCTGAAATGATCTGTAAGGATAAAGATACCCCTCAGAAAATAATTTCATAATATACATGGAATTAATATTTTTGTTGGATTAAGTAATCATTATAATTTCATAATCAAATGAAATTGATAGAATTATATATCAATGATAATAAATTGAAACCTTTATAAAAATAATTATTTGTTTCATACTAATGGAATACATAATATCATTCTTTACACACATGTTGTTATGACATTTTTCCAAGACACAATATTGATATGGGGAGAGTAATAGAATGAACCACGAGATATTTTTATCATGATACATCTTGATACATCTTGATTCTATATAATTTCATGCACTTTTTTATGTACAATTCATTCATAATAATAGAAAATGAATATGAAATGCATAATAACATTTTTCAATAATCATATATAATAGAAAATTAACATAATAAATTCCAATAATTTTCCCAATATAAATAAAATTGATAGCATGATCATAAACCATCCTGAGAGTGAAGTTGGATGGTCAAAAAATTGATAGACATCTTATCAATAATCATTTGAATTAGAAAATAAATATAGAGAACACTAATTCAATTCACCATGTTTTTATAAAAGGAATGGAATTATCATGAACCATCTGGTGGAAGAATTTGTATGGTTAAAAAATACTTAGTAAACATGTGTGATTATTCAATAAAAATCAATATCAGAATAATAGATAAATAGATTTTCAAAGTTTCCAAAATAATAAAAGGAATAGATTCATATTTACTCATCCTTAAAGATATAACTATATAAAATAATTGAATATTAACAATTAAATTATGGAATCACATGATAATAATCCCTATAAAGGAAGAACATTGTTGTATGAAAAATAACATAAACCAAGTGTAACTATGTCAACATGTAATGATGTTGACAAAGATGAAAACAAATCTTTGAAGAAGAAATATATAATGATTCCAACCAATAAAGGATCAAGAATTGGATGGTTTGGTACCGTGAATTCATTCCCAAAAAAGATAAATATTTGATAGATTATAAAAAGGGGTTCATAAACCATATTATGGTAAATTATTTTTAATATGAAAAGTGAATGGAGGTACAAAGATAACATTTATTTAATTTTTTTAATATTGATGTTAAAGACAATGTAACATTTCACTTCCCAATGTCTTTTACATAGGGAAAAGCGAAAAATATTTGAAAACCATTACATTTAAAAATAATATTATATAATATGGCCTTGAAAGTACATAAGTTATATAATATTGAAATATAGAGAGGAAGATAAACCATATGAAATCGAAAAAAAACTATCATTAAAATATTGAAAAATAAATTTGTTCAAAACTCTGATGGTAAAAATTTAATCAAAACATTTTTTTAATAAAAAAATCCTTTTCCCTAAAGGCATATAGAAATTACTATAAAATAATATATTAGTTTTTTAGAAAAAATTAATAGAATAAATAATTTCTTGATAAATAATAAAACTCATGGAATGGATATTATATCTAAACATATACATTATGAGAAATATACTCATTTATATAAGAAATATTTCCAAAATATGTCTCATGTGAAAAATTTTACATGAATATAAAACATATATAATAACATATAATATAATCGATTATTATAAAGTATCTATATTTTATGTAAAATATGATGATATAAACCAATGGATGAAAATTGAGTTACTAAAAAGTCCACAACTACGGTAACAATTGACTAAAAACCCATTTGAAGAAAAAAAAATGATTTTTATAAATATTTACATTGAATAACAAAAAATATATATTAATAATTCCTTGATGTGTTTTAAGTACACTATTAAACGGAAGAAAATGATTTGTAATTTAAAGAATTCTCATAAAATTATGATTTGAGATAAAGAACTTTGACAGATTGAGTAACATTTTAATCAAAACCCTATAAAATATAGATATTTTAATTTGACCTAAAACATAATTATTGGAATATAATACATTGTAATATTTACAAATTAGGTACGTTTTCCACCTTAGAAATGAAATCAGATTCATAATAAAAAAACTGTCTCTGATGAAGGAATTTGTGATGATAACCCTTTACCTTGTTCCAGATTCATTTTGGCCATCCGCCTCTCTTCCAAAATAATAAAATAAAATTTATTAAATTAAATCCTTGGAACCTTATTCATATATAGTAAAATTTATATGGGATTTTCATTGTCATATTTTATTTATTTATTATATATATCGTTCTTATGTTTTCATGAAAATTGAATCGGTGTAGGATAATTTTGGAAATTTTAGTTATCAAAGTTGATATTTTAATAAGAAATTAGATACTTAATTTAACCATTTAAAAAGAAAAAAAAATATTATGTTAAATTATAATAACATTAGTATTTAATTCCTCACATTCATCCATTATATGTTTTTATAACATTAATCAAGTATGTGGTTAAAATAACCCAAAAAACACTCTATGTCTTGGTTGGAGAGTATTGTTATGGAAGTGTCACATCTTGAATTTCATCAGATAATTGGATTTATTTTTTTTATTTTTGACATGAACGATGGGTTTAGGGCTGTTAGAATTTCAGAAGAAGGTATGGACCTGATTCTATAGTCATAGAAGTTGTAGGTGGTCCACTGGCTAGCCGATGGGAGCCATTGACCTGTCCGTGGAGGATGACAGTGGCTAAATGATTATGTTGTACCCAACTACCTATTAATGAGAGGGTAAGAGTATAGACATTCTTCTTGCACTAAAATCTTATCCAGATGGTCACCGCCATCTCATAGGAGGCATCACTTGATGCGACTCTTTGTAGGAATTTATTATGTATATTTACCAGAATCCCCCTATATTTTATTTTCTATATCATTATTAGAAAATGTATTGACATATGTGATCATATTGTATAGTATTGGATTATTTTGGATTCCCCAATATCAACTATTATTGGATCAAAGTGTCATTCATCATGTTGGTGCCCAATCAGTATGTCTTTATTTAACATGGTCCTCAATCTCTACTCCTTTATGTTCTTCTTTCCAATGTGATAGAGAATACATGTGAGTTCATCATGTAGGAGTTTATTTATTGGGTTTCCTATTTCCAGGGACCACATTCTCACGTCTTTATGTCACTATACTCTTCATATTATGGCTTCCTACTAGTGAATGGGTTTCTATGTATTCGGATGTATGTATCCCAATCATATCCCTTTAAAATGAAACTATGATTTTTTGTGCATTAAATTTTATTTTTTATCTCTTATAATTTTTTCACTTGTATCTAGTTTCTATATCAATGATTTATGATTTATTTATATTTTAGTAAAATTGGAAAGAAAATTTGTTATATGATTTGATAAGAATACTATTTTAATGGAATATAGCCTTGTTTCAGTACTGAAAATGCTTTATTGGTTATTGAAAAGTTTTATTGAGTAATTGATGATAATTTTTTATAAAATGATATCGAAATTTTTATTTTATAGGCTCAATTGTGTTTATACACTTTTTGAGAGAATTTATTTTAGAATGGTATTTTTTAAAATCTAGTGATTTATAAATGATTTTATAAATAGCCCTGATTTGATTTGAATGGTTCAATGAAAAGATTTAAATGAGAAAATTACTATTTGGAACATCAATTGATTTATTGAAAAATAAAAATCCCCATGGAAATTCGTCTTCATGTCCGATAAAAATTTGGAGGTTTGAAATCTTGTAATAAGTTTTCCATTTTAGGGATAATAAATTGAATTTAAATGATATTGTTGATAAATTTATATGTTCATTTTTTGGTGTGAAAATGTGTGATAAAGACTTGTTGATTATTTTAAAATGTTATTATATGGTATGATATATAGTACGATACCAATTTGAAATTCTCTCCTCCATATGAATGTCATTGGAAGACTTGGATTCATAGGTGGTAAGTATAAGTACACTTGTTCACTATTCTAGAATCATGCTCTGGTTAGTATCCCAAGGTGGAACATAAGTCAACCTATAAAGTTGTACCCTTTATTAGTCTAGGATATGGTAATACTTGGTGATTGTGATTAAGTCAATTTATGTGTCGATTGTTTTTTGGGGAAGAATATTTTCTTCTTTTATGACTATGTTACCTTGATTCTAGATTATTTATTTTATCGCCTTTTGATTCCATCATGATGATAAATTATTTTTTTACAAGGTATAGTTATTTGGAAAAATTGTGAAACTATTTCCTCTTTTCCTTCAATGTACATTTTTAAAACTATTTTAAACTATAATTTTGGATGGTTTATCTTCAAGAAAATAAATAATGGTTTTATTTAAAAAATGGGTCAATTTGGTTTAAATGTTTTTTTTGAATGTAATTATTTGATACATTTTTTATTTAGGAAAAACCTAAAACCTATTTTATATCCTTATTTTAATCCACTATGATATTGATCCTCTTTTAATGTGTTATTATTTTTGTTAGTGGGTGGAAACCTACTGGTCATTACCATAACCTTGTATATATTAAAGGTCTAAAAGGTTTTTTAGTGAAAAGAATACTGTTATATCTTCTATTTTGAGCTATGGTGGATATGCATGTGTTATTTCCCCACCTTCACAAATAGTTGTTACTTTATTTTTATTATCCTCTATCTTTTTTAGTTGAATCATTAATTTTTATTACTTTTCTTCTCAAACTATTATATAAATCATTTTTTGGATCATTTGGATCTTAATTCTTTCATTACTGTTTCATATTTATATTTTACAGGTGAAATCATTCCTAATTCAATCTCGTTGATGCCTAGGATCTTGTCACTTGTCTATGGTGATTGGTAAATCCCTTTCTTTTAGTGAGATATCTGTTTAGATTCCATTTTTTGCTGTATCCCAGGATGGTTCCATACAATTTGTATGATATGATGTTTAGAATTTTATTCAAGGATGTATAGTAGTGTAAGGTAGTATTGTTGGAATTAATGTAGTCAATCATGGGAGGGTACCATATCAACACCCATCAAAGACTATTATTGGGTTACTAGGGTTTTCCTAGACAAGTATCTCTCAAGTTTAAGCCTGGAACTTGAATGATTTTATGTTACTTATATTTTTTGACTATTTTTTAATGAAATTCTAGATTCATGAACAACATTTCACATAAAATCCATGTTTTATGGTGGGGTTTAAATTGAATTCAGAGCATGTACACTTACTTGGCATAGAATAAAAAACCACGTGTAAACCATACATTTTAATATGATTTAATTCCAGTGGAGTTCACGTGATTAGTGCACAGTGTTCCAAACGGTGTGTCTAAACCACATGCATCTTAAGTGTCAATATAAATTTTTATACATTCATTCATATTCTATTGGGATTATTATTCATTACATTTACGTTGGTTTATATAAATTTTGTGTGGTTATTTTGAAAAAACAATTTGTGTTCTGGTTTATTTAAGTAATATTTGAAAATCAAAACCTTTTATTATTTCACAAATTATTAGTAATTTTCTATAATTTAAATAAAAAATCTATACATTTTTATTCCTTATAGAATGGTTAGGGAATTTTACTCTCAATATTTTTAAAATTAAATTTATAGTTTAGATTCTGGTGTTTCTAATATATTGTTAATTTAAATCAATTAAAGGTAATTTTTTGTTTTTACTACAGATTTTGGGGAAGGATTAGTGTCCTAATTTTCTTCATTATTTTCATGCGGTGTTAATAATGTTTATGTAGGAAATATTGTAAAATCATGATTTGAAATATTTCAATGATATTAATATTTTCATTAAATGTACTCAACTTAATGAAAATATTGGTTTAGAGAATGGGAATTATCTTCCAAATGTGTTGTGATAAAACACTTTACGGTCAAAGAGGTTATTATATATATTTTCCGTAAATAAATATTTATTTTGTTTCATTGGTTTTGAATTTATTTATATTTTGATTATTATTTTATTTAGAGTATTATGATATGGTCATTTTATTTATTTATTTTTTTCTTTTGAGACATAAATTATGAAGCCTACTCTGATCAGTTTTTCCTTGGTTTTTAGTGTACTTACCCTTTTAGATTTTATACACTCTTTTTATATCGAGATTCTCTTGGGAAAACATTTCTATTGACTCTAGTTTTAGGTTTTTGTTTCTATCCTCTCGTACCCCAATGTGGGGATTGTGTTCAACAGTTTTAAATCTCAAGACCTTCTTATTTCATTTGAAAAAAAATATTTTCAATAAATAATGGCTTGGATATTGATGATTTAGGAGTTATTCATCAATGTTGATCTTCAAAAATCACTGAAGGTTAATATTGTGCCCTTAATGCTATAGGGTATAGGGTGGAAGTGGTGGAAGTCTACTATCAAGAATAAGCCACAGAAGAAATATTTCAGAGAACCTTTCAAGGGAAAGTTTAGTTAGGAATTATTTCCAAAAATAGAAAATGTACTGAAGGATATATAATTTTATGCCCTCTAAAAGGGTGATAACATGGTGTGGGTGTATACTCATTATTTTTTTCAGGTTGGTTTCATATCCACCTCCTCTATAGATGGATTGTTCTCTGGTGTCATTGTATTTTTGATAAGGTCCTCAACCAAATATATCATAGGTTTGTGTATTCTATCAGTCCTGGCTCATTTGAAGCAATTGTGAAGGAATCTATTATGGTTGAAGTGGAATTTGTGGCAAAACCCAAGGCATTATAATTTTCTCATATTCATAGGTTTGATAGAGAAATATCTAATAATGTAAAAAAGGAAGTGTTCCAGGTCAGGCCTTGTGAGTGGTGGAATCAATGGTTCTTCCTATTTATTCACACATATATTATACATTAATAAGGATAATTTTTTCTATAAGGGGTAACATATGGTTATATAAAGTGGAAATATCAAAATTAACATAGTGAATATCAAGCTTGTGGTTGTCTAGGTATTTATAAAAAGTTACAAATAGAATCCATTCATATGAATATTGAAGTGACCTATGAAAAATATGAAAGTTGTGTTGTCAAACATGTTTATATTGATGTCATGGTGAAGAATATTTTAGTTTAATTGATGTATATTTTTTATATTTTTACCATATAATGTAGTGTTTTTTTTTGTCATCATGTTTTGTTAGTGGTGATGTTTTGATATTTTTAGTGTGGGTAGTGGATTATATCATATTGATGTAAGAGACATATTTATATTCACTTTCCATTATATTATTTTTTGTTTTCATAGTTTTAGTTAGTTGATTGAGTGAATTTTAATCAATGGGAAATTTAAAAATATAACGAATGCCACCATTATTTTATTTCTCATGTTATAAGAATCTCCCTTTAATTCCTTAAGAAATATTTCATGTTCCCTTGTAGACTCAGAATATGGATTGTGGTTTTCCTGATCCTAAACAGAACTATTTTTATATTTTAATCAAACAAGTATGTAATTAATCAAAATTATTTCATGTATTCTCTAACTATTGTCTTCATTGTTGTAGCATTAGCCCCCTGATTTTTTAATATAAGTTTTATAAATTTGTTGGTTCCTTTATTGTGGTTTTTTGACTGTGACCTAAAATGGATATACAGAATGTGGTATATTTACCACATTTAGTGATCCTTAGTGTGAGTTATCCTTTGGTTTATACCATTTTCATTTTATAGTATCCATATGTGTTTTTGTTATTTCATAAACCTTTGGAATATTCCCTTTGGGGATGGTTTTTTCTTTGTAAATTCTTTTGCCTCAATGATTTTTATCCTCCTCTTTGGTCAATGTGATTAGGGTCAGGTGTTGGCCCTATGGTCCAAATTGATAATATTACATGGGAAATATTTAATAGGTTCTTGGGATATTGGGAGACAATGTTTCAGGTGATCATATGTCTCAATTGGAATTACCTTTATCATGTATTTTGGGAATGAAATCATGGTTCACCCTCACATGACTTATTGATAGACTATGTAGTAATTAATGTGGCATCTTTATCCATGATGGATTTACAATTATTCTATATTATTCTCTATCAGGGTATTTTGGGTGGATTCATTCAATGTGTTAATATTATCAATTCATTTGTTCCATTGGGGTCAAATAAACTTTTTGTTGTAGTGATTTCATGGTCGAAAGAGATTTGGATGGTACTATTCCTTACCCTTTGAGTAGATGAGCATATTTCAAATAGTTAATGAATTTTAATCACATGGTGAATATTCCATAGGTATATTTTGGACCCCTCTTAAAATTTTTATTTATTTTTATTTGGATTTATATATTTGGGAATATATCATTTGAATTAGTTGTTTGATGATCCTAGTCTCTTTCATGGCCTAGTTTCAAATATATATTGGTTATCATCTTTGTTTATTGATAAATTGGAGTCTTTTTGTTATTTGGATCTAGGGGATAATCCCAGGTGTTTGTGTTCCTCATGAGTATTTTTCACATTTTTCTTGAATTACCAATGTCTATGAAGATTTTTGGGGTCAAACTCCTTAAGACTATTAGAATTTAAACATCCAAACATTTCTCTCATATTTGTACAACATATTTGTTTATATATGAGTTTCTTTAGGGGTCATAGGGAAGCTCAAAATTCTAAAGCAGGTGAAGACATGAACTTGTAGTCGTTGGAGATATAGGTTATCCATTTCTCATTCAGTGGAGGATGGAAGGGGATACAATGTTTTGTTGTAGCCATTGGATTCCTGATGGGTTCTATAGAGACCCAATGCTTGACGTACATGGACATTACATTACTTTTTCAGAATACTTAATACATAACAAAAACAGACACATAAGGACCGTAGTATTTTAGTGTCTTTGAAAACTCGGAACGTAATCTTCTAATCGTGGTGAAAGATCTTCAACATCTCCCATAAAGATATTCCCCTTTTGGTTTTCTTACCTAAAACATTTCTTTTAAATCCTGAGAAAAAGAAAACACAAAAAGGCTGAGCTCAAATTCTCAGTAAGGGAAAACATAGTGAATGTAAACAATCCATAAACATTTGAAACCAAAAACTTGAACATGAAATTTAAACATCAAAATCTTGAGCAATGACATAAATCGTGGAAGTACGTAAGGAATATATCATAATGGAACATAAATCATGAAAAAATATAATGGTAATAAAACATGTAATTGTGTCAACCATTAAGCATGTTTTATGATTTCCATAGTATCCAAGGCATTGCTGCCAAGACCATCTTAGTGGACAAAGTCTCTTTCTGAATCGATTTCACTCCTCATTTCAGTCCTGTAACACTGAACCGGATTAACTTACCATTCCAGCCATGTCTATCTCATGAGATATAAATCTTTACCCAATGAATTGGAGGGAGATATAGGTCCCACCCTGCTCATAATGAAATAATTCTTACTTGTGCCACAAAATGAACATACATCATTCATAATAACCAAATAAATAAAATGGGTTTCATAAACATCGTCCCATCATCAAATAATCCATATAAAAGAAATGGATATCATGTCATAATAAGAAAAGTGAAACCATGTAAATCATAGAGACATTAAACTTGAAACATACACAAATGAAATAATGTAATCTTAGATGAAAAATGGTTTTGATAAAACACTTGAAATGTATTCTTTAAGAAAATATCCTTACTTTTTCAAAATCATTTTCTTTTCACAAAGTTCCATGCACTTTTAAAATAAAAGTATTTTGTTGAAAATTTTCATAAAATCTTGTAGAGTAAGCAACATGAAAATGAGGCGTTATGAAACCGTAAAAATCTGTTCATGCCATATAAGATAAAAGTAACATTCTTCTCGTACTTTTGTTGGAAAAGTCAAAAAGTACCTCGTATGGTAATCAAAAAAAGATTCTTTACATAACATGTAATAATAGTAAAAAATGGGCAAAAAGGACTTTAAAAATACATGAATATATTTTTATAAAACATGGAAATGGATGATAAATATTACCCCAGTAAATAGTTACCTATAAGCAATCTCAGATAGAAAACAATTGAGATTGCAACATTATCCCTTACCCTGGGTCTGATATGCTTAGTACGTATCGAAACTCCCTCTTCTTTGAAGTTCCTCTTTGAGACGTCCTCTTAGGGCACTAAAATTGTTCTTTGAAAAGACCAGGACCTCTAGGATGTTTCTATGGAAGTAGAGAAGAGAATTTGGTAGGGGTTGGCTGAGCTTCAAGGCTCAAAATGGTGTGAGGAAGAGAGGGAGGAGGTGCCCTTTTATAAGGGAGGAGAGAGGAACCTTAGGAAAAACTAAAAATATTATTTTATTATAAAGTCATTTTCGTTTTTTAATAGCTCCAAGTTGATTTATTTAGAAGCTAAGGTGGGGATGGGTCGCAATACACTCATCCAATAGATTTTAGACAAGTTTAGGTTTCTATTTTAACCTTATCATTTAGATTTAACTTTAAGTTAGATAATTTAACTTTTACCGTGTCTTCTTGTTTTCTTACACTATATGGTTAATAAACAAACTATAACAAGCCAAAAGAACCCCAACTTGTTTATTATCAATATATATAACCTTATCTAAGTCATTTCCTTGAGCCTTAGATTTTTAGGAATAAAATAACAATTAATAATATAATATTTTTTTAAAACTATTTTATGTCAATTTTGACACTATTTGGTAATTTATTTTTGTGAAAATCATAACAGAATGATTAGTTCTAAAAAAGTTAACTAAATCAATACTAACATGTCATATTAACATAGAAAATTAATGGAAATCATAAAATGTCTCAAATTACATTTATTTGGTTATTTATAACATCAATTATGTCAATATTTCATTAATAAGATAATTACTACATCATCATTGTGTCATAAATAAATTAACTTATTTAATGTCTAAAAATTATTAACAAAACACAATTATGTAGGAAATCATTTTATCTTTCTAATGAATATTTATAGTCGAATTTATCTTATGTATAACTGTATATTAAAAATGATTTAGCTATTAAACTTTGATTTTAACTATTTTAACCCTTCTTTATATAAATTAATAATAAATGTCATAATCTAATCCAATTGGGCCTAAATGGTAATATGTTATTCTTAAGGTTCTTTTTGGTCTAATTACACTTATCCAATAGAATTATGACATGTTTTAGGGTAATAATAATATCATTTATACCCTTAATTACCCTATTTAATTTTAACCGTTGTAAAAAAAGTAAAAGGTTACAATTCACCAAAAATTAATTTCATCTCATTGAACCACATTTTAGTCCTTTATATTAACCATGTCTCTCGGATTTTCGAAATTCCACTCACATAAGCGGTAAAATTACGTTTTATGTGAATTTGCAAATTCTCCTAGGAGGTGGGTAAAAAGCGGTGAAAAGTTCAATAAAATTTTTATATATCTAAAATTATTATAAAACCACTCCAATGAATAAATTGAACTTATATAGGTATTATGTATCAATTTGGACCTAAAATAAATTTAAATAAAATAAATAATTATTTAAATAAAAAGTCGGTTTTTGAATAGTAACCTAGTGTTTTCACTATTCATCAAAATTGAAAGTTTTCAGAAAAATACCAAAAATTCACCCTAGGCTAATTTTGATATTCCGAATCCAAAAATGAAGTCCATTTTGAAAGATAAAATTTATAAAATTTCAAAAGGTGGGTATTACTATTCATAAAGGCTAGTTTATATAACATATCGTTGTTTAGTGAAACTCGGTATTGCGTACAACAGACACTATCGTGGAAGGTCGCGATTGCATGTAAAGAAATCCTAGTTAGGGATGCGTGTTGTGGAAGCTCCTTTTGGTGTAGCTTAAAATAGAAGACATTAATGAAATTAAAAAGAAAATGTTTCATAAAATCTCGGGGTGTTACATTCTACCCCCCTTAAAATAAATTTCGCCCTCGAAATTCGTCGGGGTTATAAATGGATTATTACTCGAATGTTTATTTAATAGAAACCCACATCGTAAAAAGGAATACCAAAACCAATATTTAAAAACTAAAGTATGAAGAATAATGGTTACCCAAATTAACTAATCACTGGGTTTCCACATAGGAGAACATAGGTGAAAATATAGATATGGAAGAAAAATATAACCATCATGTTCTGATGGATAATGGTAGTGGAAATGGCTATAAAAAATCCAACAATCACAAAGCCATAGATTTGTGATGATCTAAGGTACCATCTGATTCATCATATATAAGGGAACTAGGACAAAATTTTTGTTTTCAAGATCATTTCCCTAAAGTTGAAGAAATTGGAATTATAAGAAATACTTTCTTGATATTGGTACAGTCTCACTGTTGGTCGTTACTTGGACGATTCCCACTCTATATCTTAAAGAAATGAAGTTGAATTTGTCTTCCGTGAAGTGTTACCAGATCATGCAATAGAATGATAGGTCATTCCATCTGTCTCAAACAAATGTTATTAAATATACATAAATCCATCTATAGTGAGATTAATCATATAGGGTTCCTAAAATGGACTTATACATCATATATCATACCTCTTGATATAATAAAACTAGTTTTTACTAACAAGGGACTTCTTGTAGGCCAGTGGTAGGCGATAAAGGTCAGTCACACTTCGGTTGTGGGTTCTATTCCCACAGCCTTGTCTGACGCGATGGGTTGTCGCTCGTCCTGCAGGTTGTTCTTTTTCTAAAACTACAATACTATAACATCCCATCAATAATATAGAAAAAAGTTCTATCCTTAAACAATACTAACTTATGTCCAACGTAATCCATTCCAATCTTTAGGCTTATCTAAAATACTTCAGCCCAAGGTCATAGTATAAAGAAAACAATTACTAGAAAGGTTATCTACTAAGAATGTGAATACAAGCATTTATCCCACATATATCATAAGATATATCTTGTTGGTTGTATTCTAAACACATGAATACCTTAGTCATATATTCTCTTGAAACATAAATTACCATAAAACCTTAGTGAAAACATGAATACTATCAAAAGGTAACTCTTTCCACAAAAAAAAATCACAAAAAAAATCTATATAATCAAACCATAATATCACCTAGTCCTTATATCAGTCATGAGCTCATGAATACAATCAAACATCTCATTATCTTATTATCCCTTCATTATGTGCATATCATATACTTTCAAAAAATATCTGAATAACCTTCCATGGTTATCGGTACCATTCAAAACATACTTTCAAATACTTTAGAAGAAACAATAGTCTAACAATCCTTAGATGATTCTTTATTCCACAGTACCATACATTATTCTTTATAAACATACAATCATTCCACTAACTTCTTAAACCACTGACTGAGCTTCTTCATTTCTTTCATCTCATATTTCATTTTTAGTCTCTTCATCATCATCCACATTAATACTACCCATATGACCATGTTGATTCTCTTCATGAGATATTCCCTTAGGGCATTGGTTTGCATAATGCCCATAAATTCCACATTTAAAACATTTAATCATTGTTGATGTCGTAGCAATACCATTATCCTTGCCCATGGTGTTAACTGAACCTTTTCCTTTGCACTTAATGGATTTGTGTTCTTCTTTTCCACTCCCAAAGCATCTTCCAATTCCTTTGAAACAATCTCCCTGATGCCTCTTCCCACAAGATTTACATGAGGGAAATTGAACTTTCTTTCCTCTATGATCATCATGAAACTCCATCTTTCTCTTATTATCTGAGTCGGGAAACTTACCAAAGTTGAGATTATTGATCATATTATGAGATTGCTGATTAGGCATAATAACGATGTTTGGACTTCCAAATCCCGTTTCATTTGGTTTCTAATGAAGTATATCATTCTATTGTCCGTCATATCCTCCTTTATCGTGAATCTTTCTATTTCCAGCCATTTTCTAAAACCCAAAAATATTAGTGTGAGAGTAAAAAATCATGCTAGGGAAAAGAACATAGTAAAGGGAGTGTAACCTCAATATCTAACATCTTAGGTTAAAATATAAGATCGTTACCATAGTTCTAAGACTATATCCTATACATATATTTATCCTTAGGGACATCCCTAGACATACCTTAGAAATATCTCAAGGGATCTCACTAACGTTTTCATATCCTAGTATCCAAAGGTTGACTAATCCTCCCACTAATACCAACTGTAGAGACCTGAAGCTTGACATACATGGACATTACATTACTTTTGCAGAATACTTAATACATTACAAAAATAGACACACAAGGACCATAATATTTTAGTGTCTTTGGAAACTCAGAACGTAATCTTCTAATCATGGTGAAAGATCTTCAACATATCCCATAAAGATCTTTCCCTTTTGGTTTTCTTACCTAAAACCCTTCTTTAAATACTGGGGAAAAGAAAACATAAAAAGGGTGAGCTCAAATTCTCAGTAAGGGAAAACATAGTGAACATAAAACAATCTATAAACATTTGAAAGCAAAAACATGAACATGAAATTTTAACATCAAAATCTTGAGCAAAGACATAAATCGTGGAAGTACGTAAGGCATCTATCATAATGGAACATAAATCATGATAAAATATAATGGGAATAAAACATGTAATTGTGGAAACCATTAAGCACGTGTTATGATTTCCATAGTAGCCAAGGCATTGCTTCTAAGACCATCTTAGTGGAAAAAGTCCCTTTCTGAATCGAGTTCACTCCTCGTTTCAGTCCTGTAAAACTAAACCAGATTAACTTACCGTTCCAGCCATGTCTATCTCATGAGATATAAATCGTTACCCAATGCATTGGAGGGAGATATAGGTCCCACCCATATCATAATTAAATCATTCTTACGTGTACCAAAAAATAAACATACATCATTCATAATAACCCAATAAATAAAATGGGTTTCATAAACATCATCCCATCATCACATAATCCATAAAAAATAATTGGATATCATTTCATAATAAGAAAAGTGAAACCATGTAAATCATAGAGACATTAAACTTGAAACATACACATATAAAATACTGTCATCTTAGATGAAAAATGGTTTTGATAAAACACTTGAAAATAATTCTTGATGAAAATATCCTTTCTTCTTAAAAATCATATTCTTTTCAAAAAATGCCATGCACTTTTAAAATAAAAGTATTTTGTTGAAAATCGTCATAAAATATTGTAGAGTAAGCTTTATTAAAATGAGGTGTTATGAAACCGTAAAAATCAGTTCATACCATATAAGTTAAAAATAACATTATTCTTGTACTTTTTTTTGGAAAAGTCAAAACATACCTCGTATGGTAATAAAAAAAATATTCCTTACATACCATGTAGTAAAAGTCAAAAATGGGAAAAAAGGACTTTAAACATACATGAAAACATTTTTATAAAACATGGACATGGATGATAAATTGTACCCCACTAAATACTTACGTATAAGCAATCTCAGATAGAAAACAATTGAGATTGCAACATTATCCCTTACCTTAGGTCCGATATGCTTCGTACGTATCCAAACCCCCTCTTCTTTGAAGCGCCTCTTTGAGACCTCCTCTTAGGGCACTAAAATTGGTCTTTGAAGAAGACCAAGACCTCTATGATGTTTCTAGGGAAGTGTAGAAGATAATTTGGAAGGGTTTGGCCGAGCTTCAAGGCTCAAAATGGGGTGAGGAAGAGAGGGAGGAGGTGCCCTTTTATAAGGGAGGAGAGGGGCACCTTAGGAAAAACTAAAAATATTATTTTATTATAAAGCCATATTCGTTTTTTAATAGCTCCAAGTTGATTTATTTCGAAGATAAGGTGGGGATGGGTCGAAATCCTCTCATCCAATATAATTTAGACAAGTTTAGGTTTCTATATTAACCTTATCATTTAGATTTAACTTTAAGTTAGACAATTTAACTTTTACCGCGTCTTCTTGTTTTCTTACACTATATGGTTAATAAACATAATATAACAAACCAAACGAACCCCATGTTGTTTATTATTAATATAAATAACCTTCTCTATGTCATTTTGATGATCCTTATATTTTTTTGAATAAAATAACAATTAATAATCTAATATTTGTTTTAAAAACTATTTTATGTCAATTTTGACAATATTTGGAAATTGATTTTTTTGAACATCATAAAAGAATGATTAGTTCGAAAAAAGTTAACTAAATTAATACTAACATGTCATATTAACCTATAAAATTAATGGAAATCATAAAAAGTCTCAAATTACATTAATTTGGGTATTTATAACATCAATTATGTCAATATTTCATTAATAGGATAATTACTGCATCATAATTGTGTCATAAATAAATTAATTTATTTAACATCTAAAAATTATAAATAAAACATCATTATGTATGAAATTTTTTTAGCTTTCTAATGAATATTTATAGGCGAATTTATCTTATGTATAACCCTATATTAAAAATGATTTAGTTATTAAACTTTGATTTTAACTATTTTAACCCTTCTTTATATAAATTAATAATAAATGTCCAAATCTATACCAAGTGGGCCTAAATGGTCATATTTTATTCCTAAGGTTGTTTTTGGTCGATTTACATTTATCTAATAGAATATGGACATGTGTTATGGTAATAATAATATCATTTTTACCCTTAATTACCCTATTTACTTTTAACCGTGGTAAAAAAAGTAAAAAGTTACTATTCACCAAAAATTGTTTTCATCTCACTGAACCACATTGTAGTCCATGATATTAACCATGTCTCTCGGATTTTCGAAATTCCACTCACAGAAGTGGTGAAATTATGTTTTATGTGAATTTGAAAATTCTCCTAGGAGGTGGGTAAAAGACGGTGAAAAGTTCAATTAAATTTTTATATATCTAAAATTATTATAATATGACTCCAATGACATAAATTGAACATATATTGATATTATGTATCAATTATGTCCTAAAATAAATTTAAATTAAAAAATAATTATTTAAATAAAAATTCGGTTTTTTGAATAGTAACCTAGTGTTTTCACTATTCATCAAAAATTGAAATTTTACAAGCAAATTCCAAAAATTCAACCTAGGCTAATTTCGATATTCTGAATCCAAAATTGAAGTACATTTTGAAAGATAAAATTTATAAAATTTCAAAAATTGGGTATTACTATTCATAAAGTCTAGTTTATATAACATATCGTTGTTTAGAGAAACTCGGTATTGTGTACAACACACGCTATCGTGGAAGGTTGCGATTGCGTGGAATGCACGCCAAGTCAGGGATGCGTGTTGTGAAAGATCCTTTTGGTGTAGCGTACAACACAAGACATTAATGAAATTAAAAATAATATTTTTCATAAAATCACGGGGTGTCACAGGTTCCCATGTAGAGACTCGATTTTGGCTTGTAAGACCTAGAAACATTTCTTGGAATATGTCCAGAGTTAGGTGTTAGGAAGGCGCGCAATTCTGAGGCCCAGTTTGGAAACATTAATTTTATAAAAATATTATGTGTTTTTATCAAATGTATGTGTTGGAGATGAAATATATCATTAAAGGATGCTCAGATCAAAAAATTGAGACCACAGTTGAGTCTAGAACATGGTGTTTACCCTAGGAGCGGTATAACAATCATCTGTGTGGGAAAAATGTGGAAAATGCCACCCATGGGAATTATCATAATTAAAATAATTAAACTGCATTATTTTTCCCCTGGGGGCGAATCAAATAACCTTAAAATGGGGACTCATATTGGAAATCTAAGACTACCGTTGATTTCAGAATGCGGTGTTTTGCCTAAGTGTGACATAAAAAGAAGGGGCGTGGGAATTTCAGATTCCGTTCTATGTGGGGCTTCTAAAAATATAGAGTTGATCTTTTAGAGTAGTGTAAGCTATATATATATATATATATATATATATATTTCTACAAGTATCTATACCATTCCACTCAACTGTTCTCCACTGTTGTTCATCGGATCAAGCGAACTTCTCCGAAACATCATCAAATCAAGGCGGGATTGTGATGATCGCATCAACAAAGATAAATGAATGGATCGATGCAGGATTCATGTTGCTTTTTTTCTCAAACCAAAATTATATTTCATGGTTCAATTCTTGATTTTGTTAAATATTTTTTTAACATTGAGGTGGTAGACAAAAAAACATGGCCACCACCCGATCCCCATTAGTATCCCTGGTTTTGTTGCGTTCTTCACCATTCATCACCTCAAATTCTTTCTATAAAGAAACATCTCAAAATAACTAAGATGAGGTTGGGAATGTTAAGCAATCAACCCAAGGATCCTCAAACAAGTCTCATTTAAAGTTTCTGATCATCAGAACTGTCATGGTGGTGTGTAAAAGATTCGCCAGTGGCGGTGGTCGGATAGCGACGGAATGTTGGTGCCACGAGTCGATGGGATAATGTAGATGAAGAGGAAATGGGGTGATTTCGACATGGTTGGGTATTTCCGGTGGTAGTAGGACAAAGGGGCTATGGGGTGGCTAGCTTGGGTGGTGGGCGTGCGGCAGGATCAGAGGAGGTCGATGACTAGCGGCATCGGTCAGGAGGGCAGTACGAAGTGGGGGACCAGAGACATGCAATGAACCGTGATTAATGGGTCATATATTGGTACAGGGTGGACAACCCACTTGGCTGGTAGTGGAGCTAGCGAGGTGGATTGGGGGGGGGGCAGGCCGCTCCGCCAGCGGTCCACCCATGAAGCTTCCTAGGGGACGATAGGAAGGTCGTGCAAGCGATGCATGGGGTGGGCTGGCTATTCACAGGCCAGAATAGCAGTAGGTGGACCACAGGATGGTGAAACAGGGATGGTCCAACCGAAGGAGGCCAACTGAGCCAGATATATCTGTCCATAATGGATCATATTGGTCTGTTTTGGGCACTAAATCTTTAAAAACATCATTATCTTTTAATCTGAAAAACCGTTTGACACACTATTTGGGGCCACACATCCCTCTAATAGAAGAAAATCTTTTATGATTGGTTCTGGAATTTTATGTCTGGATTACCTTTTTTTATATAGATGAAATTTCAAGAATTAATAATAATGATATTATTATTATTATTTGAACTTATTGTTTTGGACATGGAACTTACACAAAGTGTCCACTTGACCCTCCGTCAGTGGTGGAATGACCCGAGTCTTTGTGATGACTTTTAAATATGAATTTTTGTTATTCAAACTAATGTTTTGGTGTGGGAACCAGGAGGCCTGGTATGCACACATTCTCCCCCATGGGATTCCATTTGAGAGCAATGCATCATCATACAATTTTTCTATTGGATATCTGTTTAGGGTGAATGAGTAGTCGATCTAGTATGTTTTTTTCTCAAGGATCATAACGGTGTGATCCATTTGGAAATGTTTATACTTTTTTTGAAATTATTAAAAGTGGAAACATGAAAGGAATTTTTTTGGGAAAATCCTTTTGACGTGATTGACTAGAACACATGGTTTCAGTCAAAATAGACTCTTGTGAGAGTGGATAAGATGTATGAAGAGATACAATATAATGTTCTGGCCCCAATTGTGGAGGAATTCCAGTGAAATTATGCTCCCAACCATCAGATCAATGATGAGTGACATGCACTTGTCACCCTTCTAACTATACATGCCGTGTACTCTGGGAGTACCCTGTTACTCTTTGGGGTAATTCATTACAATTTTATAACTGATAATGGTTAGGTACAAAGTTGTGAAATGAGGTGGGGTCACACATCTTGTCATCCCCATAGGCATCTTGCACCACTTTACAAATTATTCTATCCCTTTTAATTCATTCTCTCAAACTTGGATTGTGTCCCATGGGTAGCCTATCCTGAGTTTGTTTCCATGTATTACACTATGTTTGCCTCTATTGTGGCTTATGAGCTGTGATGAAAGATGTTCTAAGTGTGAAACCTATCCGGAGAGACACCTGATAACTGCAGTAGTGTTCTTATGAAAGGTAAAATCCAGCATGGATCACTAGTATTTCTCATCATTCCTCTGATAGGTACCATTCACCAGGGATGGATAGTTTTCCTCAGCATTCTTTTAGAGAGGTACCATCTAGTAGGGATGGCAAGAGTAATTCTGGGGTTACCACAAGCTAGGCTAGAATGGGGACCCTGATATAAGTTCTGGGATTCCCTCTAGCAAGGCTGGGTAGTGGGACCCATCGATGACCCTTGAAGGGTAGTACACCCTTGCTGGGATAGGTAGTGGGTCCCACATCGACCTTCAAGTAATGACCCCCCTTAATGCACTAGAGGATGGACACCCAATGATGAGTATAATCCTTGATCTGGGCTAGGTATGGATCCTTGATACTATAACACAGTCTATGGAATATGAAACACAGTGAGGAGATGTGATCTGATGTGACTTTGGACTCTCTAGACAGAGACAATTTTCCAACCAAGTCATGTCCTGGTGATGCGACCTAAAATTATGAGGGTGATTCAGTGTCGCATCAGTAATATGGTATCAAAGTTTAGTCCCTCCAATAGCCTAAAGGCCTTCATTTTTTTTATTGATTTTTGTTAATCCACCTTTCTAGGGGTGAGGTGGAGCCCTTACAAGGCCTATAGGAATAAGTAATATATGGCCTGAAGGCCTTAGAATAATTCATTTCCCATAGGCATAAAACATTACATACAACCTAGACTAACTACTTAGAACTGATCCACCCTATCATCTTCACCGTGAAATCAGATCTCCACCTTTGCATGGATGTATAGATAGGCTTTCCCATGGATGCACAGGCTTGTCCCGATGGCAGGTTCCATGCCCTCTTATTCATGCAATCCATTTAGATTATGCTATGGTGAATTCTCTTTGCTCATCCACCTTCTAAAGCCTTTACCTTGTATTTTTTATGGTTTGCATCTGCACATAATGTGGCCTGAAGGCCTTGAGGTGGCCTGAAGGCCTTACTGGCCCGAAGTCTTGGGTGGCCCAAAGGCCTTAAAGGACTCGAGGACCAAATAGGTGGCCAGAAGGCCCAAACAGGGGAATATTCATGGCTACTACAGTGCCAAACAATGCCTAATACAGTACACGCTATAGTAATGCACAATTCCTGCCACAGTACCTGCTACAGTACCCCCAGAAATTAACCTCCACATGGATTTGATCATGGGTTTCCTGGATTCACTTTAGGAGTCCTCACTAACTGGGTTGAAGCTCATGTGCATCAAGATACAGTGACTGAGTCCCTTTGACTTTTAGTTTAGACCAGATGTGTGGGATACTAAGCATTGATGGTGGTTAGTTCTAGGACTCATGGGTACTCACTTTTCATGGGATGAGATTGTGAGAAGAAGATCCCCATACTCTCTCAATTAAGATAATTTGACAGAGCATATATATATATATATTATTTCTAGTTCCCACTAATTGGGTTTTTGTTACTCTCATTCTAGGAGAGATGAAGATGTGTACGGTATGCCATGTTCATTCCATGTCAAGTGTCTCATGGTTGGATGAGTCTACTCTCCTACTATAGGAACTAAAGAATCGATAAGAATTTCATCTTCTTTCTATTTCTAGATTGTGGTTTTTGGCGGGGTTACATCAGTTTATTGTTGGGTTGAGATTCACTCCTTTATAGTATTATGTTAATGTTCCTTTTTCTATCTACTACTTCACTCTACAGTACTTATCATGCCACTCTCTTGAGCCTTCTGGGTATCTTACTGAGTGTATTTACACTCACCCCTACATGGGATTTTCACACACTTGGTGTTCCCTTACTGACAACAAACAGGTTGATCATGACATTAGAGAAGCTAGGGATACATGGTGCTTTGACTGCATATGGTGGTCGTGACATGGGATTCAGGATTGCCCCCCCCCATCAATTTTTCTTTTCTGCATTTTGCCGAGTTTTTGAATTTTATGGTTGGTTGTGTAATTTTCCCTGTTATCTTTCAGTTTACCTTTATGTAATTGTTTTGTTTAGAGTTTGATGCATGTTTGTGGGTTATATATAGCTTTATTGTATCTTTTATTCCATTTCACAATGAACATTTTCATTGTCTTGGCTTTTTTTGTGTGTGTACATGTTCTTAGGAAAAGGCCTCCCCGAGTTTTTTGTGCCTTCAGCTCTTGTCCCCACCCCTGGCCTATGGAGGAGGGCTTACGGAAGTTGCGGTTCAAGCCCATTACGGGTCAGGTCATGACAAATTGGTATCATAGGTGGTTTTACCCTTTGGGAATTGTTTGGACATATCAAAAAAGGGTTTTGGTGGGGTTTATGGAGAAATTGTTGAACTGTCCTGAAAGTGGCTCTCATGAAAGGGAGTGAAATGATGGTATGAGCGGCCGATGTATCCATTCAATAGAACCCAAATTACGCACATATCGACTCAGCACCCTGAGAAACTTGTTGTTGGTAATAATTGTACCTGGATCATACATGATTGAATCGTTGATTTTAATTCATGAGTATGCTCTTCATTATTGTTTATATATATTTAAAATATGATCATCTGACTACAATACTCCATGATAATATTTAGTATGTGTCTGTGATAACAGTCATCCCAGATACTAGCTTTATCTCATCATGAAGACCTTGTGATATATGAGGCATCATTTCAGGAACCATAATTCGATCATTTCATCTAGGTAAGAAGTTATCAACATATCCATTTATTTATTAGTATACAACCCTATAAGAGAGAGTTGAAGATGTGCACAAGTTAAGCGTACATCGCGAGTACCAGTGACAGAGACCGCTGAGGTTCCATGGAGAGACAAAACCTTAGGAAGTATATGTTTGGAAACATTCAGTGGTCTGTCTCTTTAGGTTTGTACAGACACTGGTAGATTAGATGGTGGCTTTGGTATCATGCCTTTTCCACAGAGCAGCTGGGCCTTGGTGGATCTTGGTTACAAAGAGCGCAATGAGTTGGTTCTCACATGGGATAACTTCTGGAAAATATTTTGTAAGTTGTAATACACCTATTAATTGCACTAATTTCTACTCTAAGATATCATCCAGTTTAAATAAGGAGGGATGAAGGTGAATGAGTATGTAACTAGGTTCATAGACCTTACATGCTACTCTTTAGACATGATCTATAACAGCTACATCCAATAACAGAAGTTCGAGAATGGACTCCGCAGAGAGTTCAGTACTATCATTGTAGCATTGTTCATCACCACCCATTTCATGGTACTAGAATATGATGTTTTACATAAAACCTTCTATAAGAGGTAATCCGTACAATTGGTTATGGTAGTGGATGCAACAGGGCTGAGATGTCTGCTACAGCTAGAAGGAATCAGAAGACAAGATTTGGATGCATGAGATATTCTAATAGTCAGAATGGGGCACCAGGTCAGACCGGATAGGGTCGAAGCTATACATGTGATGGGTGAGGTCACATGGAACACAACTACTTGTCCAGATGTGCTGATAACACTATGAAGGTAGCCGGAGATCAACCATGGTTTAGAGAGCTTCATGATTGGGGTTGTAACTCCCCAACCCCAGTTACCCAGAGTCGGTGCATTATTTTAATACATTGGCATGATTACAAAGAGTCATGTCCCGATGGACAGATCTGTTTAGCAGTCTTGGAAATTAGATTACATACAGTAATGTTACATTACACTTCATAACATACAAAACAACATAAATAATCCTTCACGAACGTCATTATTCCCTTTCCTTAACCTTGCATATCAATCACAATACACTTCTTGGAATCATGGGAAAAATAAAACATAGAAAGGGGTGAGCTCATATGCTCAGTAAGGATAAAAATACAATGGAAACCTTTATAAATAAACATAAACATTTAAGGAAATGTATAACTAAAACAAAAGCCTTTTAAACTTGAACTTCAGAATAATATGGAAAAAATAAAATGAAATAATTCCATTTACTTATTCAATGGATATTCTACCAGTCGAATAATAATATACAATATCAATAACCACATTCATAATGATGGAATGCATAATGATAGACTATCATAACCACATAGTCAAGGCCTTGTTCCAAGACTAGAAATAAGATTTTTTCGAAGCCTTGTGCCAAGACACTAGTTTGTCTCATGAGACCTACCGATGAATCGAGGAGTTATAGCGGGCTCCACCCGTCACTTACTAAGTCCAATGCATTCCTCATATGAAGATGTTTAAACATAACATAAACATTCGTATTAAAACTATCATACGAAATGTCAATACATTCTCCATAAACCATGAATGGTATAAAAATAACACATCCATAGCCAAATATATCACAAAGCCTTCAATACAATATGGAAGTTTGGTATCATAATAAATCAACTTCAAAAATGTTTAAAATCCATCCAAGGGTGTTGACATATATGAAAATGATCTGTAAAACTCTTTGAGAGAAATATCTGTTTTTCATTAAAACATTTAAAAGTCACAATTTAGAAAGGAAGACATTTAATTTCATTTTTGAATCAAAGTGTCCCATACCACTTTGGAACTTTTGAAATGAAATATCATTTCAAAACATTCATGTACATATAAATAAATTCTTAAAATCATTTTGAAAACATGGACATTAATTAAAAAGATTTAGAAAGATAAATCTTTAAAACATTTAAAATTATGATCTTGATAACGAGTACCTTTCAAAAATCCTTAAAATATTCATTTTGAAATCATTTTTATGAAAAATGGACATGGATGATAAAATTTTCTCAGTAAATACTTACACATCAACAATCCCAGATAATAATGAGATTGAGAAATTAACCCTTACCAATTTGGTAACTTACAAAACATACGCACCATGAAAGAAGTATCATACAATTAATATGTAAATACACATAAATTAAAGTTTATTACACAATGAATTTGATTATGGGACGTACATACACCACAAAAAATTTAATAGTGGAAATATTGCATGAATCTCACGAGAATAAGGAGTGAGATGAAAACCCCTTACCTTACACTTTTCATTAGTAGAGGGTCTGTTTAACCTCTTGTATGAAGACTAGAGTATGTTATTAAATTATTCCAGAACCATATTAATATTTATAATGTCATACATTATTCATTTATGTCTTTATACTACCCATTTAGTAACAATTTCCATGTTATATTAATATTTTGGTTAATAATCGCTTTCTTTATCGTTCGTGTTTTAACTTGTTACTCTTGATCGTATCACTTAGATAATGATTTAAATACATCCAAAATATAAATTATGATTTATATATCATATATATATTTAAAATATATGTTGGGCAAAAATCCCTCAAGGTAACATTGAAGTATTTTTGGGTTGGTTGTGTTTGTTGACAAAGCAGGTTCTCATGGATATTTGTCGAGTTCCCGAGAAGTTGTTGACAATCCATGTTGACAAAGAACGATGACAAAGGAAAAGGCGATCTGGAGGCGGTACAAAAGAGCAGTACAAGGTGGCGCCGTTTTCCAGTGTTTGCCAAATTTTTGGGGTCCAAAATTTGAAGTTTGGTGAGCATCGCGAAATGTGGATTTCCATGAAGAGCATTATTTCATATGGTAAAGGCATGAATTTCGCGAAGATAGCATGCATGGTTTGGAGATCGCGAAGACCAGAAGAATGGAGGCGGTGATGCTTCGCGATTACGTCATGCTTCGCGAACGGCAGAGGCTGAAGCGCATCGCGGCGGAGAAGGGCTTTGCGAGAGAGCTTCGCGGCGAAGGCGCGAGCCGCGAAGGTAAGTTGACGGTGATTCATCGCGACTACGTCAAGCTCCGCGAACGGAAGATTGCCGTGGAGCTTCGCGATTTGGACAGAATTCCGGCTGAAACTTTGGAGCTTCGCGATTTGAGATGACGTGGCGTTGACTTCGCGTGGAAGGGACGAGGGTCGGTGGAATCGCCTATAAATAGAGGCCGACCCCTTCAACCGAAGTAGAGAGAATTTTCAGAGAAAATACTTTGCTCTCGATTTGCGAAGGTGGTTCGCGGAGCAAGTGTGCTTCGCGAAAGAGGTGCTTCGCGGCGGCTATTGTAGCTCCGCGAAACCTGCGAGCTCCGCGTTGGCTTACTTAGCTTCGCGAGGGTTGTTGCTTTGCGACGGCTTGAGCATCGCGAGAGTGCTTCGCGAAGGAGCTTCGCGAGTGAGCTTCGCGAAAAGTCAGGAGCTTCGCGAAGGCTTGTTTGAGCTTCGCGAAATTGGGAGCCTCGCATTGTAGGGTGCTTTGCGAAGGACTTTCCAAAGGTTGGTTTCCCAGTGGATAGTGGCAAAGGGGTATTCATCTACGGGTGAAAGTTGAACTTCAAAAGAGCATCTACATACAGAGGAAGATGCACTTCTTAAGGAAAATGAAGAGACCTACAGGTCTATAAACTGTGAGTTAATCCCTTCCAAGAGCAGTGAGCTTAGGAAGAGGAAGAAGGTGATCCTCTCCACCGGCAGTGAGCCAGAGAGAGAGAAACAGGGAGTGACCCTTGGGAAAGCAGTGAGCTGACCCTAAACCTTGTATTGGCAGTGAGCCTGGGCATAGAAGTGATCTAGCCCGAACATTGTAATCCACAGCTAGTGAAGTCTAGTGGAATTTGGTACGAACCGACAACTTGTCGGCGTATGCTCCTTGGACGTAGCCCTTAGAGGTGAACCAAGTAAAAATCTTTGTGTCTGCCTGCTTACTTTCCTGCATTGCATTCAAAGCATCATCATCAGGTAAAGTAGACAAGTGATCATAGTAACCACACAAGTGCAAACAAAGTGACCCTTGTAACAAAGAGGTCAAGATCCAGTGGGGCAGGAAGAACTTGGAAAAAGAATATCCATACCCTGATTCACCCCCCCTCTCAGGGTATATAGGCCCCTATTGGCCCTAACAATTGGTATCAGAGGGAAGGTTGTTGTTATCAGATTTGTTTGCTCCAACTTGGTGTAGTCGATCTGTGTGCATAAAGAATCAGTCTTCTCTTATCTCAATCAGCCATGGCAAAGGGAAAAACATACAAGAACAAGCAGAAGTCAGGTGGTACTCCTCAGTGTGGAAGTGTATATGGAAAATGTGTGATTCAACTAAAGGAATCAAACAACTTGCTGAAGGAAGGCTTGGATGAATCAGAAAGGGAAAAGATTGATTCACTCAATCATGATGTTGGAATGAGTAAAGTACATGAGCATCAGAGTGATACTGAAACAGAAGAAGAAATTGAAGGAAGAATAGATATGCGAGCTGAGTTAGAGGCTGCTCTTGAAGAGATAGATGTTTGGAGAGCCAAAACCAAGAATGCTAACAAAGTTGTTCGCGATGCCAAACTCTATATGAAGCAGCAGGAAGAAGAGAAGTCTGAGTTGATAAATAAAATTGAGAAACTCAAGTTATCAGCACCAGAGAACTCAGAATCAGTTAGTGAGTATAAGCTTAAGATTGAAGAACAAAAAAGGGAGATCGATGGCTTGAATAGAAAAGTGAAAGATCAATTCAAAAGCATCGAAGAACCGAATATTCCAAGTGACGTTGGAAACACTGAAGAAGCCAAATCTAAAGATATCCGGATCAAGGGATTGGAGATTGAGGTCAACAAGCTAAAATGTTTAAATCAAAGGCTTATTGATATAGTTACTGACCTAACAGAGAAGAATGATTCACGTGCTGAAGAGCTGCAGAAGATGGCCATAATGAAAGGAAAACAAAAGGCTGGTGATTATGAAGAGAGTCAAATGTCAGATGAAGCACAAAATCTTAAAGCCAAAAATAATGATCTAGCAGCACAATTGTCTGCAGAAGTTTAGAAAAATCAAAGGCTACAACAAGAGAATGCATGTTGCTCTGACTCTGTCCCTCAAGAAAAATTGAAGATAAAGGAGAAAAATGACATGGTTGATAAGTTGAAGCATGAACTGGAAGATGAGGTAAGTAGAGGGAAGCTTCTCAAGGAAAAACATGATGTCCAACTTGAATCAAGGGATATGAAGATTCAAATGTTGGTAGAAGAGCTCGAATCAGTCAAGCAGGAAATAGAGAAGTCTAAATCCAAAGATAAGCCCAAGTTGAAGGATGCACTGCACTTGCTATTTGATCATCCTTCGACAAGTGATGATAAAATGAAGAACAGATATGCTGTTTCTGAAGAGAAACAACATAATATTTTCTCAGCTCAAAGACCAGCAAGTTTTGGAAATGCTGGCATTGGATATGATAATTCCACTCCTATGGATAAGAAAAATGCAGTGAAAATTTACATAGGTAAGAAAAATCCTGTAGGTGCTGGAGATAGGCCTATGAGGATAGTTTCAAGGAGTGATGATGTGTGCTATTTCTGCGGAGTTCATGGCCACACATCAAGCTTCTGTACAGAGGCTCTGGAGTACATTTCAGGCTGTGAAAAGAGAGACATTAATAAATCTGAGAACAGGAAGAAGCATCATGAGAGATTAGAAAGAAGAGCTTCTCAGAGGAAAGCATATATCAGATGCTATTACTGTGGAAGAATGGGACACACCATGAGCATGTGTCAGGAAGCTCAGGAGAACAATATCAGAGGAAGAACTCAAGGTGCATCAACATCTCAGCAGAGAGATGATGAAATGAGGTATGCCTTTGAGGGAAAATGTTTTATATGTTCTCACTATGGGCACATGGCGAGACATTGCAGTAAGAAGAAAGCAGGAAAGGGAAAGGAACAAGAAAAGAGATCTCCACCACAGGAAGTGTA
The DNA here is from genome assembly GCA_963277665.1 of Viscum album. Taxonomy (NCBI): domain Eukaryota; kingdom Viridiplantae; phylum Streptophyta; class Magnoliopsida; order Santalales; family Viscaceae; genus Viscum; species Viscum album. The sequence goes on along the minus strand of OY728153.1, from coordinate 1,539,691,709 downwards.
CAATAAAGAAGCCTGTACTGGGAGACAAAGTGGTAAGGAGAAGAATAGGCTTCGAGCCTCAGGGAAATCACGTGGAGCTGAACGAAAAGTGTATCAGTCACCTCCTATGTCATACTCACAACAGCTCTCAAGGAGAGAATGTGAGAAAACCTGGAAGATTAAGGGGAGATCTACTCCAGTGGTGATAAAGAAGAATGGACGTTCAATGGAGGACCCACCACCAATGAAAAATAGGGTGGTGACTCATAAATCTGATAAAAGGCCGATAAGCAAAGAATGCATCGAAAAATCCACATGTCGTGTTTTGCAACGAGAAGTGGAAGAAAAAGGCAGATCCCTACAATGGACAAAGAAGACAGGGAAGATGACAAGAAAGGAGATTCCTGCACCGAGAAACAATCAAGGGAAATGGAATTTCGGTAGAACATCAAAGATCGAAATGTGTACCAGTTGGTCTAAACCCCAGATTTTGAGAAAGGCCAAGTCTGCAGAATCTTCATATCAGAAAAAGGCTCAGAATGTGAGCAAAGAATGCCTAGTCATATGGCCAGAACAGTTGAAGTTGGTCAGGCAGTTGGAGGAAGCAAGAAAGGAGTGTGATGCGCTCCAAGAAAGAATCAAAGGGTTGACCCATCAGGATCAACCATCATCCTCATGTTGAGGATTCTAGAAGAAAACCCCTCTCCCTATGCATATAAATGCTATTAACTGATGATTGATGTGTTTCAGGTTTTAGGGAGATACGATCCAAGGGGAAGTGGCATCTAAGGATGCGAAGTGGAGATCTGATATGCTCCACAGGTTCAATTGATTCAAATCAGGAACTAGGGATGAAGAAGAAAAGATGCAACTGAGCACAATTAAAAGTGATTGTGTTATTAGCTTTATCTCTTGTTTCCTACACCGAGTTCCAACTCAGTAGGCTTAGAGATTTTGTTAATGGCTCAAATTTGAGTGGAAGATGAGAACAAATGATGCAGGAGGAAAAGACGTGTTATGGGTCTAAACTGTTGGGCCTAACAACTGGAAGAGTTGCATAATACAGGGGGAGCATTCTATATCCAAATCAGATTCAAGAGCCATCAATGCAATAATTGGATGACTCGGCTTAGGTGTTTCCTATTGAGGGAAGAAAGACACACAGGGAGAAGCAGCAATAACAATGCATTTTATGCTTATCTATTTGCTCTAACAATATGGTATCAGCTGACTGTTTTCAGGATACCAAGAAGCTGCAAGAGAAAAATCAAAGGCGTCTCAACAAAAATTTGAGAAACCTAGCTGAAAGAAATGAAGCCACTGAAAAATGAGTCAGTGAACAAATTCCTGACGAAAGTGTTGAGGAAGAAAGCAACACAGGGGGAGAAGAAGTGGCTGAGGGTGACTCAGAATAAGATACTGATGATGAGTACAAGGATGTAAAATCCTTATCTGCACAAAATACAAAGAATCGAGCTGAAATTGACAGGAAGACTATCATCAGTGATCAGTGAGATCCAGTTCAGACAAAGAGAATGAAATCACTACAGCAGACATCATTACTATCTCAGGTTGAGTCAAAATGCTTTGCTGATGCAGCTGAAGATGAAAACTGGGATCATGCCATGAATGAAGAGATAGGTCAGAATTGAGAAGAATCAGACCTGGGAAATTGTTTCGAGGCCAGATGATAAAAACGTCATCAGGACAAAATGGGTCTATTTAGACCAGATGAACGAAGATGGCACAATGATTCAAAACAAAGCACGACTGGTGTGCAAAGCATACACCCCAAGAGAATGGTACTGAAGGCTATATCAGTATTTGAAGAAGATTGGTTTTCAGTGTGGGGGATTTGATTACAATCTTTATTTCAACAACAATAGTAATCAAAGGATGGTGAGGCTGGTCAAGAAAGAAGACATAATATTTGGAAGATCGGATGAAGCATAGTTACACAAGGCAGGAATAGAACATTCATTTCTGAATCCGAGTATGCCAAGGATGCTTTGGAATGATTTGGAATGGAAAATTCCAAGGAGATGAAGACTCCGGTTTCTACCCGGATGAAATCATCAAAAGATGACAGTGGCAGGGCAGTTAATATCACAGAATACAGGCAAATCATTGGAAGTCTGTTGTACTTAACCGCAACAAGGCCTGATATTGTTTTCGCCACATGCCAAGCAGCGAGATATCAGAGTAATCCCAAGGAAAGTCACATGCTCGTAGTGAAAAGAATACTTCGGTATATTAAGGGCACGGTGGACTTCGGCTTGACATACAATGACAAATCTCAGATAGAGTTATTGGGGGTACACTGATGCAGACTGGGCCGGTTCAGCAGATGATAGAAAATCAACATCTGGAGGTGCATTTTATCTTGGCGGACTATGTATTGCTTGGTTGAGCAAGAAGCAGGATTGCATTTCATTAAGCACCGCAGAAGCTAAGTATATTGCGGCCACTCAAGCATGCACACAGTTATTGTGGATGAAGCATCAGCTTGAAGATATGGGAGTTGAAGTGAAGTCTCCGATCGGAATCCAGTGCGACAACTCACGTGCTATAAATCTTAGCAAAAATCCCGTCCATCATTCAAGGACAAAGCACATTGAGATTAAGTATCACTTTATCAAGGAGAAGGTTGAGCAGGGGATCGTGAAGTTGGAGTACGTGCCTACAGAGCTACAGGTTGCAGACATTCTGACAAAGGCCTTACCCAAGGAAGCTTTTGAGAGACATCGACTGGCTCTGGGAGTTCAGTCGATTCCCCGCACTTGAAATAGTGTGGATGTGGGACCCAAACCCCCCCCCCCCCCTCCCCCCTCTCCCCGAGGTATGGTGTGTTTTTCCCTAATGCGCTGATATGTGTTCTCTACTATGTTACAGACTACAAAGGCGTGACCTTTGGGTTCGTTGACAAAGGGGGAGAAAAGTACTTGACAAGTGCTTGACAAAGGGGGAGAAAAGTGTTAGTTCAAGAGAGAAAATAGTGCGGAGATTTGATAAATCATAATTGATACGGGGAGAAGCTGACAGGTGGAGCAGCCAGAAAGGGGGAGCAATGAGAAAGGGGGAGAGATTTTTAAATCTGACGATGCTAGAAGTGATCGATCAAATCATAGAAATCACGACAGCTGAGGATCGTGATAAAGGCAGATCAGTGGTGTTGAAATGGTGTGAGACGGTGTCCAGCTATCAACAATTGGTATTAACTTAAGAATTCACCAATTGGTATCAGTGTGGTTCAACAACTGGTTTTTATTTTAAGAATTGGTATCAAGGTGGAATCGACAATTGGGGTCTGACATGAAGTGATTCATTGATGAACTTTTCATACTACTCTTGTTTCTCACGCCGAGCATTGCTCATGTGGGCTTAGAGTACGTGTTAAGTGAATCCTTGAACACTATCACAATCGCAAGAGGCGAATGGTGGTAGCAGCTGGAAGAAGAATCAGTGAGGTATCACAGTGCAGAAAATCATCCTGAGCAAAATTGTGAAGAGTTGTCAACAAACCCAAAGGGGGAGATTGTTGGGCAAAAATCCCTCAAGGTAACATTGAAGTATTTTTGGGTTGGTTGTGTTTGTTGACAAAGCAGGTTCTCATGGATATTTGTCGAGTTCCCGAGAAGTTGTTGACAATCCATGTTGACAAAGAACGATGACAAAGGAAAAGGCGATCTGGAGGCGGTACAAAAGAGCAGTACAAGGTGGCGCCGTTTTCCAGTGTTTGCCAAATTTTTGGGGTCCAAAATTTGAAGTTTGGTGAGCATCGCGAAATGTGGATTTCCATGAAGAGCATTATTTCATATGGTAAAGGCATGAATTTCGCGAAGATAGCATGCATGGTTTGGAGATCGCGAAGACCAGAAGAATGGAGGCGGTGATGCTTCGCGATTACGTCATGCTTCGCGAACGGCAGAGGCTGAAGCGCATCGCGGCGGAGAAGGGCTTTGCGAGAGAGCTTCGCGGCGAAGGCGCGAGCCGCGAAGGTAAGTTGACGGTGATTCATCGCGACTACGTCAAGCTCCGCGAACGGAAGATTGCCGTGGAGCTTCGCGATTTGGACAGAATTCCGGCTGAAACTTTGGAGCTTCGCGATTTGAGATGACGTGGCGTTTACTTCGCGTGGAAGGGACGAGGGTCGGTGGAATCGCCTATAAATAGAGGCCGACCCCTTCAACCGAAGTAGAGAGAATTTTCAGAGAAAATACTTTGCTCTCGATTTGCGAAGGTGGTTCGCGGAGCAAGTGTGCTTCGCGAAAGAGGTGCTTCGCGGCGGCTATTGTAGCTCCGCGAAACCTGCGAGCTCCGCGTTGGCTTACTTAGCTTCGCGAGGGTTGTTGCTTTGCGACGGCTTGAGCATCGCGAGAGTGCTTCGCGAAGGAGCTTCGCGAGTGAGCTTCGCGAAAAGTCAGGAGCTTCGCGAAGGCTTGTTTGAGCTTCGCGAAATTGGGAGCCTCGCATTGTAGGGTGCTTTGCGAAGGTCTTTCCAAAGGTTGGTTGCCCAGTGGATAGTGGCAAAGGGGTATTCATCTACGGGTGAAAGTTGAACTTCAAAAGAGCATCTACATACAGAGGAAGATGCACTTCTTAAGGAAAATGAAGAGACCTACAGGTCTATAAACTGTGAGTTAATCCCTTCCAAGAGCAGTGAGCTTAGGAAGAGGAAGAAGGTGATCCTCTCCACCGGCAGTGAGCCAGAGAGAGAGAAACAGGGAGTGACCCTTGGGAAAGCAGTGAGCTGACCCTAAACCTTGTATTGGCAGTGAGCCTGGGCATAGAAGTGATCTAGCCCGAACATTGTAATCCACAGCTAGTGAAGTCTAGTGGAATTTGGTACGAACCGGCAACTTGTCGGCGTATGCTCCTTGGACGTAGCCCTTAGAGGTGAACCAAGTAAAAATCTTTGTGTCTGCCTGCTTACTTTCCTGCATTGCATTCAAAGCATCATCATCAGGTAAAGTAGACAAGTGATCATAGTAACCACACAAGTGCAAACAAAGTGACCCTTGTAACAAAGAGGTCAAGATCCAGTGGGGCAGGAAGAACTTGGAAAAAGAATATCCATACCCTGATTCACCCCCCCTCTCAGGGTATATAGGCCCCTATTGGCCCTAACAATATAAATATTTATATTAGACGTATATATGAAATGGAAAACACTGTTTATGGATACAGTAGTCCGTACGTACGCATAAACACTGTTTCTGTTTTCATATAGTATTGAACGGAAGTAAGTGAATAAGATATATGTAAGTACATAAATACTTATATATATAAATATATATCTCCAGTAGAATTATTATGTAATATATTACATACTTATTAGTAATATATATTTTTTATAGTCGCCGATAATTTGTGAACTTGGAAATGAATCTCATCGCGTCATGGAGACGGTAATCTGTACGTACGCATGAGAGAAAATATCATTCTTTTGATATTAAAATAATATATAATTGGATGTTATATCATATATACAGAATAATTATCATGTTATATTTATTATTTACATGAATTACACATCATTATTATACCCATCCAAATATTAATATATTGAGTAATAATTACACCACGACGTGGAGACGGTAGGCTGTACGTACACACGTATGGTGACACATCATTCAAAGGATGGATAGAATAATGAATATGGTTGTACCATATTTATAATAACATCACAGTATATAATAGATAATGGATTTATTATTTTAGAATGGAAACAAAAAAAGAACGAAGAAGTTGAAGAAGAAAGGAACTTGAAAGAGGGTGGTGCAAACATTACATCTTCTTCAGGTTCTTCCTTTTGATTTTATCAAAAGGGCTCCTTAGGTTGGATTTATGACTAAAGGAATGCCTCTAGGATGAAGTGAGAGAAGTTGAGAGAATATTTTGGTACGGTTTGGAAGAACCAAAAGGCTTTGAGGGTATGAATTTTTAGAAAAGGAGGAGTTCCCTTTTATAAGAGGGGTGAGGGGAACATTAGAAAAAGCTAGAAATATTATTTTATAATAAATTCATATTCAGTTTATAATGGATACAAAGTAGATTATTCAAATTATATGGTGGGTAGGGGTAGATATCCTTTCACCCAATATATTTAGACATGTTTGGGTCATTATATTGACCTTATCTTTTAGTTTTAACTCTTAGTTAATTAGTTTGACATTTACCATGTCACATTTTATTTTTATATTACATAGTTAATAAGCTTATTATATACATCCAAGAGACCCCCAAGTGGTCCATTAATGATACACCTATCATTATATAAATCCTTTGGTTGAAACTTATATTTTTAGGAATATAATAATAATTAATAATATAATATTTGTTTTAAAAACTCATTTATTTCAATTTTAACACCATTCAATAATTGATTATTGTTAACGTCTTAACAACTTTATTAATTTGAACGAAATTAATTTAAAAAAATAAAAACATGTCATATGAATCAATAAAATTCGTGTATGAAATCCCAACATTAAAATTATATTTATTTTAACATTTATAATACAAATTATTTGATTCTTTCATTAATAAGGAAAATACTGCATCATTATTGTGTCATAAATAAATTTAATTATTCAATGTATAAAAATTATAAATAAAATAACATTATATAAGAAATATTTTTAGATTTCTAATGAATATTTATAGTATAAAATATAATTTATATAACCCAATGTAAAAATTGTTTTGCTAAAAAATATATGCTTATGTCATTCTTGTATTTACTTTAACTTAATTAATATAGAGTGTCCTTACCACTTACAAGTGGATCCATGGGGTTCCAAAATCGACCCAAAGATGACCATGGTCGGACATGTATCAACCAATATGTTTAGGACATGTTTTAGGGTAAATTAATATTATTATAATATTATTTTTTACCAAAATTTACCAGATTTACCCTTTAACCATGGTAAATAATATATTTACCGATGTAATTATTCAAAATGTCTAAAATTAAGAGTTACCTATTTACAAAATTTTGAAATTATGATTCAAAATATGGAAGCAATTTTTCCAAATTCACAACACAAAAGTGGCAGAAATTAATTTAAAATTAATTCCCGCTGTCAAAACAAAAAACGTGTTTTTCAGAAATAATAACTATCAAAAGATTGGAACTTGCTTATATCCAGTTTAAATGTGAAATTATGTCCAATGACAAAAATTGTATTAAATGGTAAAAATATAATCGAATTATTCTTTAAAATCACTCAAATTCAGAATTTATCACTATTAATTATTTCAATTAAAAAAGTTGTTTTTAATTAAAATTTATTAATTTTCACTATTAATCAAAATGTTAAAGTTATCAGAAAAGTACCAAAAATTCATCCTAAGCTAATTTTGATATTCCAAATCCAAAAATTAATTCCAATTTGAAAGATAAAATTTACAAAATTTCAAAAAGTGGGTATTACTATTCATAACGGCTAGTTTGATTGGTTGTGGTGTGTTAGAACTCGAAGTTCTATACAACACACGCTACTGTATTATTCTAATAGAAGCATACCATGGAAGCTTGGGGTGTTACATTCTCCCCTACTACATTTAATTTCATCCTCACAATTTTTAAAATTGGGATTGGGAAAATAATGGAAAGTCCCACATTGGAAAAATAGTCAATAAAACTATCACAATAAAAGAATGAAAGAGAAGTACAAAGGTCACCCGAGATAACCTATACTAGGATTCCTTGTAGAAAAACCTGGATATGGATGATAAAATAAGTGTCAAGTTCTGATGGAGAGGGATAGAAAAAAATATTAGGAGAAAGTTAACTATAAGAAAATCACAAACTTGTGATTGGTTAAACGATGTTTGATTCTCCAGTAGGAAAAGATAACCGACATCATTTTTGTTTTAAGTTACCTTTCATAAAGTTGAGGAATTTATTTAGGGGATTCACTAAGAACCTAAGGAAATAAACATTCTTGTCATGTAGACTTTCATTATTTAATAAATTTTTACCAAAACCAATCGTTCACTCCAAATGTTAATAGAACTAAAAAATATTATATTTATCCGAACTGTATCGGGTTCCACAAATAAATTTATAATTCATCTATCAGAACTATTTTTATAAAAAAACTACATTATACATTTTAGGGACATTACGTAGTCTAGTGGTAGGCGATAAATCCCAATTGCACTATGTTTGTGGGTTCTATTCCTGCATCTTTGTTCGACACGACGGGTTGTCACATGGTCTCCATGTTGTCCTTTTTATGAATATCCAAAATTAACTATAACAATAGTTTCCAATGTAAAATATAATCCATTACAACCTCTATACTTATCTAAAATACTTTTGTAAACTCTCAGTCCAAAATTTATATGAAAGGTAAACATAATGTAGATCCTTTTTACCCCGTAATAGCATTTGAATACCTTCGTCAAGTATTCTTTAAAAACACTGAAACATCCTAAATTACCATAAAACCTTATTTATTACATTCATTCTCCCGTATTCCTTATAGAATACCAGATATACTTCATCCATCCAAAAATGATGTAAAGTCCAACAATGATGGAATATACAAATCTTTAATCAGTTTCAAGGCAGTCAAGAATATCGAATATAATTTACCCAAATCAACCTTATCTTATTCCAAAATCAGTACCTCAATATTAGGACCAAATTAAGGTTTATCTTTCCTTCAACCATGTAATTTCCAAAAAATATAACTCGCTTTAGAGTCACATTTTTTAGTATCATAAAATCTCAAATTCTCAATGAAATAGTACTACAGTACAATCCTTATTTATTTCCAGTACATCATTGATACGACAATTTAATGAAATAATTCTAAAATAACAACATAAGAACACTAGACATTCCTCTTCATCTGTGGTTGTATCACAACTTGATTATTATCCAATAGCCTCATTTGCGTCATAGTTTGATTACTAGGACATTGGTTCGCGTAGTGTCCAAACTCCATTCTGATGAAGCATTGTACATTTGAAACCCTTTTCTTACCCTTGCAGTCACATACTTGGTGTCTTTTTCCTCCACACTTATAGCATACTCCCATTCCCATCATGCATTTTACAAGGTTATTCTTTCCACATTTATCACATATGGGAAAATCCTTCTTTACCTTCTTCCCTTTATTCATCCTTATCTCTACCATCCTTTCCTTATCTGGATTCCCTTAAAATCCATTGGAAACTGAGAATTATTTACTTATCTTATCTACACATGATACTATTTATTCATATGATGATAATACATGGGAGACTATTTACCTTCTAAATATTGGCTTAAGACCATGAAAGATATGATCTTTATTACTCTTTGGATCATGCGTATTGCTGGAGTTCTCATTCCTTCTACCAGGGCCATTTCTAAACAATGGCATACAGTAGATTAGTTTGTGAATATAAATACCTAATCCCAAACTTGTAAAACACATAACATAAATTAAACAGTTTATGGATATAATCCATAATCATAAAAATGTTTTCTTTGAGTCAGTATATACTCATAATACCCTCATAATGGTTAGTAAATAAATTGATAATTATCTAAGCATATCCCCCCAGGACTGTCGTAACCAAGAGTGCAGCAAAGCCCATAGTCGTACACCAGTTCCCGTTCGAGTCTAGATCAAAGCGGTGTTTTTGGGTTTTACCCCTAGGTACATCTGTGCCAGAGCTGCCTCTACCTGCTCCTATCCAGACATGGATGTATTGCTTGGAAAACTCAAAAGATATCTACAATACAAAAATTCTAGAATGTTCTCTTAGGGCTTTGTGCTATAATCAGATTTTATCTAAGTATAGTTTCCAAGGTTATTTCTAAACTTCCTCTGATACCAACTGTAACACCCCAACCGCAGTTACCCAAAGGTAGTGAATTACTTTAATACATTGGCATGATTACAAGGAATCAAGTCCCAAAGGACCGATCCATTTAGCAGTAATGGAAAATAGATTACATATATGAATGTTACATTACACATCATAACATACAAAACAACATAAATAATCCTTCACGAACATCAATATTCCCATGGAATAACCCTGCATATCAATCACAAATACACTTCTTGGAATCTTGGAAAAAATTAAACATAGAAAGGGGTGAGCTCAGATGCTCAGTAAGGATAACAATACAGCAGAAAAATTCATAAATAAGAATAAACATTTAAGGCAATGTATAACTAAATCAGACGCTTTTTAAACTTAAATTTCAGCATAATATGGAAAAAATAAAATAAAATAATGTCATTTACTTATTCACATCAATATTCTACTAGTCTAATAAACACATGAAATATTAATAACCACTTTCATAATGATGGAATGCATAATGCCACACTATCATAACCACATATTCAAGTCCTTGTGCCAAGAATAAAAATAAGAATTTTTTCAAGGCCTTGTTCTAAGACACTAGTTTGTCTCATGATACCTACTGATGCATCGAGGAGCTATAGCGGGCTCCACCCGTCACTTACTAAGTCCAATGCATTCCTCATATGAACAGTTTTAAACATAACATACACATCCGTATTAAAACAATCATACGAAATGTCAATACTTTCTCCATAAACCAGGAATGGTGTAAAAATAACACATCCACAGTCAAACGTATCACAAAACCTTCAATACAATATGGAAGTTTTGTATCATAGTAAATCAACTTCAAACAAGATTAAAATTCATCCAAGGGTGTTGACATAGATGAAGATGATTTGTAAAACTTTTTCAGAGAAATATCCCCTTTTAATGAAAAAATTTAAAAGTCACAATTTAGAAAGGAAAAAAGTTAGAATCATTTTTGAATCAAAGTGTCCCATACCACTTTGAATCTTTTGAAAAGAAATATCATTTAAAAACATTCATGTCCATATAAATAAATCCTTCAAATCATTTTGAAAACATGGACATTAATTAAAAATATTTAGAACGATAAATCATTAAAAATTTTAAAATTATGATCATGATAAAGAGTACCTTTCAAAAATCCAAAAAATATTAATTTTGAAATCATTTTTTAGAAAAATAGACATGGATGATAAAAATGTCCCAGTAATACTTACAAATAAACAATCTCGGATAATAATGAGATTGAGGAATTAACCCTTACCAATTTGGTAACTTAGGAAACATACACCCCATGAAAGAATTATCATAAAATGAATATGTAAATACACCTAAATTAAAGTCTATTACACAATGAATACAATTATGGGTAGTACATACACCACACAAAAGGTAATAGTGGAAATATGAAATTAATCTCACTAGAATAAAGAGTGAGATGAAAACCCCTTACCTTGCAATTTTCTTTAGTTGAGGTACGTTTAACCTTCTGTATGAATACTAGAGTATGTTATTAAATTATAACAGAACCATATTAAAATTTATGATATCATGCATTATTCATTTATGACTTTATACTAGCCATTTAATAATAATTTCCATGTTATATTAATATTTCGGGTAATAATAACTTTCTTTATCGTTTGTGTTTTAACTTGTTACTCTTGATTGTATCACTTATATCATGACTTAAATACTTCAAAAATATAAAACATGATTTATATATCATATATATTTATAATATAAATATGTATAATAGACATATATATGTAATGTAGAACACCATTTATGGAGATGGTAGTCCGTACATATGCATAAACACTGTTTCTGTTTTCATATAGTATTGAACAGAAGTAAGTGAATAAGATAAATGTAAGTACATAAATACTTATATATATAAATATGTATATCTCAAGTAGCATTATTATGTCATATATTACATATTTATTAGTAATATATCTTTTTATAATCGTCGATGAATTCTGAACTTGGAAATGATTCTTATCGCGTCGTGGAGACGGTAATCCGTACGTACGCACGAGCGAAAATATCATTCTTTTGACATTAAAATAATATATAATTGGATGGTATATCATATATAAAGAATAATTATCATCATATATTTATTATTTACATGAATTACACATCATTATTATCTCCATCCAAATAATAATATATTGAATAACCATTACACCACGACGTGGAGACTATATGTCGTACGTACGCACATATGGTGACATGTCATTCAAAAGATGGATAGAATAATGAATATGGTTGTACCATATTTATAATAACATCACAGTATATATGAGATACTGGAGTTATTATTTTAGAATGTAAATAACAAATAAAGAATAAGTTGAAGAAGAAAGGAACTTGAAAGAGGGTGGTGAAAACATTACCTCTTCTTCAGGTTCTTCCTTTTGATTTGATCAAAAGGGAACCATAGGTTGGATTTATGACCAAAGGAAGGCCTCTAGGATAAATTGAGGGAAGTTAAAAGAATATTTGGGAAGGGGATGGCCAAAACAAAAGGCTTTCTGGGTATGAAGTTTGAGAGAAGTGGGAGTTCCCTTTTATAAGAGGGGTGAGGGGCACCATAGGAAAAGCTAGAAATATTATTTTATAATAAATTCATATTCGGTTTCTAATTGCTCAAAACTATATTATTAAGAGTCTAAGGTGGGGATTATTTGAAATCCTTTCAACCAACAGATTTTAGATAGGTTTGGGTCATTATATTAACCTTATTTTTAGTTTAAACTCTTAGTTAATTAGTTTGACATTTACCATGTCACTTGGTATTTTTATATTATATAGTTAATAAACTTACTATATAATCCAAGAGACACCCAAGTTGTCCATTAATGATAAAAATATAATTATATAAGTCGTTTGGACAAAAATTAGATTTTTAGGAAAAGAATATCAATAAATAATATAATATTTGTTTTAAAAACTCATTTATGACAATTTTGACACCATTCAATAATTGATGTTTGTTAAAGTCTTGACAACATTATTATTTCGAACCAAATTCTTTTAAGAAATCCTAAAATGTCATATTAATCAATAAAATTTGTGTATTTCATCATAACATTCAAATTATATTTATTTTATTATTTATATTACTAATTATTTTATTTTTTTCATTAATAAGGAAAACATTGCATCATTATTGTGTCATAAATAAATTGTATTATTAAATGTATAAAAATTATAAATAAAATACCATTATGTAGGAAATCATTTTAAATTTCTAATTAATATTTATAGTCGAAAATAAAATATATATAACCCTATGTAAAAATTGTTTTGCTAAAGGATATATGCTTTTGTCAGTTTGGAATTTACTTTTACTTAATTAATATAAAGTGTCCTTATTACCTACAAGTGGATCCATGGGGTCCCAAAATCGACACAAATATTCCCATGGTCGGACATGTATCAACCAATAGGGTTAGGACACGTTTTAGGGTAAATTAATATTATTATAATATTATTTTTTACCCTTATTTACCGGATTTACCTTTTAACCATGGTAAATAAAATATTTACCGGTGTAATTATTCAAAATTCCTAAAAATAAGAGTTTACTATTTACACAATTTGGAAATCCTGATTCCAAATATGGAATCCATTTTTGAAAATTCACAACATAGAAGTGGCAGAAATTAATTTAAAATTAATTCCCGCTGTCAAAACAAAGAGTGTGTTTTTAAGAAATAATAACTATCAAAAGATTGGCACTTGCTTATATCCAATTTAAATGTGAAATTATGTCCAATGACTAACATTTTATTAAATGGTAAAAGTATAATCTAATTATACATTAAAATCACTCAAATTCATAATTTATCACTATTAATTATTTCAATTAAAAAGGTTGGTTTTAATTAAAATTTAGTAATTTTCACTATTAATCAAAATATGAAAGTTATCAGAAAAGTACCAAAAATTCACCCTACGCTAATTTCGATATTCGGAATCAAAAAATTAATTCCAGTTTGAAAGATAAAATTTATAAAATTTCAAAAAGTGGGTATTACTATTCATAACGGCTAGTTTGATTGGTTGTGGTGTGTTAGAACTTGAATTTGCGTACAACACACACTACTGTATTATTCTAATAGAAGCATACCATGGAAGCGTGGGGTGTTACAAGGGTGGTCCCCAAAGTGGTGGTGATAGAAAAGAATAAAATTCCCTAGAGGTGGGGGTCACATTAGGAGGCCTTTCCCACACCACAAGACGACCCACATCTGGCTTAGGAAGCTAGAATCATTGTCCACAAACAGCTGTAAGCATTGATTGTCTATGTTTTTGTAGAGCATGATATGATACGTGGTGCACTATATTTCTTTTCTACATTATTTAGTAGAACAAGTTAGAAAAATTGTGAAGTACTCTTTTCCTTCCAACTCCTTGTTTGATGTTTTCCCATGTTGATGCAGTTTGTCGATGTAAGTTAATGTCAGTGTTGTTCAACATAGCTATGATTGCACGAGGAAGATGGGTACTTAGCCACTGAGATTCATTTTTATGAGATGATAAAAATCATGAGGGAGATTCAGTGCCGCACAAAGTAGATAGTATCGAGGTGTGGTTGATGATTCACTGTATCTTGTGTGTTCATGGATAGGTTGTGCGACAGAGTGTCAGAGAAATCCCTAGAATGGCCATTGGAGAATCTCCTTCTTGAAACTTTTTGAACGGGATGTCACTAGTGGGTGTGGAGGAGTGCCTATTTTTGAGATTACTCTCCATCCAAGGGAAGTGATGACATGCGGGCTATGCTACTTGATTTCTGTGCCTAGATTCTTGCAGTTGGATCAGTTTACTCACCTACCAAGTACATTTATAACTCCATGTTCAATGCCATGTCTGGATACCATAGTTATCAAGTATAGGTTGAGAAGATAGAGAACTCATAAATAGACTGAAACAAATCGTTATCTGGTGTTGACTCCATTACTTCATGAGTATGTATGAAATTCTAAATTTTGATGCATCAAATTTGAAATCATGCATGACCAGATATCCATGGGTATTTCACCTGATCGATATTCTGATGGTTGGAATCATGAGACACTATTCCAGAGACAACATTGATTTGAGTTGCGATATGGGATGTATAGGTTTCGTAGTGTAGAAATCCTATCTAATACTTTCATCCAGTCATTCAAGACTATTAAATGAGATGATGAGGTTGTTTACTGACTTATCCTACCCTAATAAATGGAGTGAGTGCACGACTTCCTTCATGTACATCTGCAGAGTAGAAACATAAGTGCTCTAACGCACATCATCAAATGATAAAACCTTAAGAGGATGGGCTATCCATTTGGTTCGTGTGTTCTATAAGAATAGAGAACATGTAGTTTTTGTAACTCCCCGACCCCAGTTACCCAGAGTCGGTGCATTATTACATAACATTGGCATGATCACAAGAAACATCTAATCTCGAAAGATCGACTAGTTTAGCATCTTTGGAAATACTAGATATATTCATAAGTTTACATTACATTGTAACCTGAAATACAACAACAATATTGTCTTCATTAACCACTTTAATATCCCATATACCATCCCTACAGGTCAATCATAATTAACTTCTTCACATTCTGGGAAAATAAAACATAGAAAGGGGTGAGCTCAAATTCACAGTAAGTATAACAATATAGTGGAAACTTTCACAAATAAGCATAAACATGTAAGGCAATGTATAACAAAAACAAAAGCCTTTTAAACTTGAACTGATACACAGTACGACAATGATAAAATCAAATAATTCTATTTACTTACTCACATGAATATTCTACTAGTCGAATAATCACATGCAATATGAAATAGCCACTTTCATAATGATGGAATGCATAATGCCAGACTATCATAACCACTTAGTGAAGGCCTTGTGCCAAGACTACAAATAAGATTTTGTCAAGGACTTGTTCCAAGACACTAGTTTGTCTCATGAGACATACCGATGCATCGAGGAGCTATAGCGGGCTCCACCCGTCACATATTATGTCCAATGCATTCCACATATGAAAAGGTTTATACATAAATAAACATTCGTATTAAAACTAGACTACGAAATTTCAATACTTTATCCATAAACTATGAATGGTATAAAAATAACACATCCACAGTCAAACATATCACTAAACAGTCACTACAATATGGAACTTTTGTATCATCAAAAATCATTTTCGAATAAGCTTCAAATCCATAAAAGGATGTTGACATAGATGAAATCAAAACTATTTGAGAGAAAAATCCCTTTTTTGAAATCATTTAAAATTCCCATAAATTTTAAATAAAATCATTACCTTGAAAATATTTTTATAAGCTTGTAATGGAAGCTTTGACAATGTTATAATGGCGGAAAATATCTCCACTCACCGTATAAGTTAAAAAAAGACATTCATACCTTATTTTTGTAGAAAAGGTTAAAAGGACTTTGTTTCAAAAATGACGGAAAGATTCCTTTCAACCCATTTTATAAAATTCAAACTAGGGTATAAATTACTTTAACCCATAGTCTAGTAAATACTAAAAATGTTTTTAAATACATTTTGACGAAACATGGATGTGGATGATAATGAAGTCATGATAGATAATTATGTAAAAACAACCTCAGATAATGAGGAGGTTGTTAAATAGACCCTTACCTTGTACATTTCCTTGGTCAAGGGTAGTTTAACCTCCTTTATAATGGTGAAATAATTGTTATTAAATTATACAAGAATTTTATACATTAATATGATATCATATATGATCTTTTAACACTACTTTAGTATTATCGTTGTTTTGGGTAAAAACTGATTCGTTCTCCTTATATGTTTGGTTTCATAAGCCATGTTTGTTATGGATAGGTTATATATTATTCATATCCATAATGATATTAAGTCTTTAAACATTATTTTTAATCATTTAATGAAAATTAGTCTTGAATGGATACGATGGTAATGAATCTTATCGCGTTCGTAGAGACGGTATTCCGTACTTACACATGAGCAACAATATCATTATTTTGATATTAAAATAATATATAATTGGATGGAATATCATATATACATAATCATTATAATGTTAAATATATTATTTGCATGAAATACACATCATTATTATACCCATCTTAATAATAATTTATTGAATAACAATTACACCATGATGTGGAGGCGGTAAGCCGTACGTACACACGTATGGTGACATGTCATTCAAAGGATGGATAGAATACTAAATCTGGTTTTACCATATTTATAATAACATCATAGTATATAAAAGATACTATAGTTATTATTTTATAATGTTAATGAAAAAGAAAGAAAAAGTTGAAGAAGAAAGGAACTTGAAAGAGGGTGGTGAAAACATTACCTCTTTCTTCGGGTTGTTCCTTTTGATTTGATCAAAAGGGCTCCTTAGGATGGATTTCTGATCAAACTATGTTATCTAGGTTGAATTGAGGGATGTATAGAGAGTATCTGGTCTGGGTTTGGCCGAACCAAATGGCTTTGAAGTTGTGATGAATTGGTTAGAATTTGGGTTCTTTTTAAGGGGAAGGAGGGGCTTTTTAGGAAAAACTTAAAGTATTAATTTATATGAAATTTATATTCGGTTTCTAAAGGCACCAAAGTGTATTCTTCAAATACTAAGGTGGGGAGGGGTCGAAATACTTTCAACCAATAGATTTTAGACCGGTTTGGGTCATTATATTAACCTTATTTTTTAGTTTTAACTCTTAGTTAATTAGTTTGACATTTACCATGTCACTTTGTATTTTTATATTATATAGTTAATAAACTTACTGTATACCTCCAAGATACCCCCAAGTGGTCCATTAATGATACAAATATCATGATAAAAGTCCTTTGGCAGTATCTTATATTTTAAATAATTTAATATCAATTAATAATATAATATTTATTTTAAAAACTCATTTATGTCAATTTTGACACTATTTGGTATTTGATTTTTTTTGAAAATCATAACAGACTTATTACTTCAAAAAAAGTTAATTAAATCAATCCTAACATGTCAAATTAACCTATAAAGTTCTTTAAATTCATTAAAAGTTTCATATTATATTTAGTTGGGTATTTATAATATCAATTGTTTTAATATTTCACTAATAAGGTAGTCACTGCATCACCATTGTTTCATAAATAAATTAAAATATTTAGTGTCTAAAAATTATAAATAAAATACCATTATCTAGGAAATCGTTTTAACTTTCTAATTAATATTTAAAATCGAATTTATCTTATGTATAACACTATAATAAAATTTTTTAGTAATTAAACATTGATTTTAACTTTTTTACCTCTTCTTTGAATTAAATAATAATAAATGTCCTAATCTGATCCAAGTGGACCTAAATGATATTATTTTATTCCTAAGGTTGTTTTTTGTCGATATAAACTTTTACAATAGAATTAGGACATGTTTTAGGGTAATATTAATATCATTTTTACCCCAAATTACCCTATTTACTTTTAACCATGGTTAATAAAAGTAAAAAGTTACTATTCACCAAAAATTATTTTTATCTTATTGAGCCACATTTTACTCCTTGATATTAACCGCGTCTCTCGGATTGTCGAAATTCCACTCATAGAAGTGGTAAAATTATGTTTTATGTGAATTTCCAAATTCTCCTAGGAGGTGGGTAAAGGGTAGTGAAAAGTTCAGTAATATTTTTATATATCCAAAATTATTATAAACTAATTCCAATGAAATTCATTGAAATTATATAGGTGTTATGTATCTATCTTGACTTTAATTAAATTTCAATAAAATAAATAATTATTTAAATAAAAATTCGGTTTTAAATTATAACTTAGTGTTTTTCACTATTCATCAAAAATTGAAAGTTTTCAGAAAAATACAAAAATTTACCCTAGGATAATTTCGATATTCCAAATCCAAAAATGATATCCATTTTGAAAGATAAAATGTATAAAATTTTAAAAAGTATGTATTATTATTTAGAATGGATAGTTTTATTGGTTGTGATGTGTGTTAGAACTCATAGTTGCGTACAACACACGCTACTATATTATTCAAAGAGAAGCGTACCATGGAAGCTTGGGGTGTTACATTCTCTCCTCCTTCAAATAATTTCATCCTAGAAATTTCTGGAAAACTACCGCATGAAAAAAATTGGGTGATTCTTCATCATAAGTTCCTCGGGTTCCCACATTGCCTCTTCCATTTTATGGTTTCCTCATAGAACTGTTACCAGACGAGTCGTCCAGTTTCTCAGCACTTGTTCTCTCGTATCAAGAATCCTGATTGGATCTTTGCAATAAGATAGATCAAGTTCCAGTTCTAATTCCTCATAGGTGAGTACATGTGTTGGGTCAGGCATGTATTTTCTCAACAGTGATACATGGAACACATCGTGATCGTTGGAGGAATTTGAAAATTGTATTTGATATTGATAATTTCTAAATTTTGATACTTTTAAATTTTTTTATTGATAACATTAGTACCATATAAATTTGTTGTTGAGATTTTTTGATTGAGGACATTTATGGTTTAAGTGTGTGGTTTTTTTGAAATAATGAAATATTTATTAAATTATGTTAAATAATTCCCTATTTTTTAATTTTTTTAAATTAATAATTCCATGTTTTCCATTGTTTTATGAAATTATGGGAAAATTGAAATAAATAATTAATGTGATTTTAAATGTTTGTTTTCAACAAAAAATCATTTTTGAAAATATATGTTGTTATATTCAGTTTTTATAACCGATAATTATAATTTTCATAACCCTGTTTGTGTTATATTACCAAAACATGGGTCATCTTGGTCTAGCACATCCACTAAAGGGCTCCCACACTCCATAGAGGTGACCCACATGGGGTTACATAGCATGCAATCCCACGGGAGTATTGACCTAAGTGTTGGGCTACATAGGGGGTTAGTCCCATGCTAGGGGCCAAAAGTGATGAAATCGCCATTAACATTCATAGTTGTGTATTAACCATGGAGCACTGGCATAGTGTCCATAATTCATGTGGTGGTGGAAGAAAGGTGTCACCATCATAGGGAAGTACACGGTAGCAGTCAGGGGACCTCCAACCCCCTATAATTTTATTTCTACTAAGATGTTATGCTTAAGATTATAAGCTCTCAACCAAGAATTCTCAAATTCGATGTGGGACACCAAAACCTAGTTATTATTCACATTTTTTACAAATACACTATTAGTTGGACAACTCAATCACATTATTCATCTCAAACAACCATCTCTATTGAGCCCTTCCATCTCCACACACCTCAACCACATTACTCTCACCATACAACCATTGTAACCCTTATATAAATCATTAATTTCTACTTGATGGTCTCATCTTGATATCATATCCCATTTACATGGAGCGTGATCACCATGTATCCCATAAAAACATTGATTGAATGCATGGAATCCATCTGAATGATTCATCAAGGTCATGTGATGGTCAGACGACATATAGGAGCTCCACATCGTCCATGTTGACCACTGCCTCACTCCATCACCACCATTGCTTTGAACCAACCACGTCGAACATCCCATGTCTATCCCATGCATCCATGCATGACGTGAAAGGCCCATCATCCCATAGATATAATTCCATGGATAAAGAAATCACTGAATAACCATGGTTTAATTCAAATTCAAAAATAATAGGTCTTTGGTAATTTAAAAAATGAATTATTAATTTGATATTTGAAAATCACGATTGATATTTTAATAGGACCACTGATGAGACTCATCCTTTTCTACATGAAAGCTAGTCGACACCCAAAAGGTGGTCCTATTAAGGGGAGAATCCACATGCTGCATTTTTTTCTATTTCTTTTATTTAATTTCATTCAACACTTTTGTTTTAGTTTGATTCTCTTTATAATTTTAATTTTATTTAATAAATAAAATGATTCATATTTAATTTTCTCAAATTGTTTACATCCCCTTCCTATAATAATTATTATTACTATTATTATTATTATCTTTCTAATTATTTTATTTTCTTCTTGTACCATTATTCTTTTTATTAATATAAATTTTATATGATCTTTATATAGTATATATAAATTTCTTTTCTTTTTTTTCTTTTTATTACATCTCACTCTCTATATCCTTCTTATATTTTAATTTTATGGTTTCATGTGTTTCTGTTCTTCGTATTATTCACTCAACACTTTCTTTTTTATTTAATTTCTTCTCTAATTATTCTATTTTATTTTTCATTACCTTATTTTCTTATTTCCTATTCCACCATGTGATCAGTTACTCTCGATAACGGGAGTATTTCCCAAGGCTTAGCCAGAAGAAGGTCAAGGTGTTCTTTAATTTTTCATAAAGTTCATTTTATATTTTTGATATATAAGAGAGGTATGCATGGGTGTGTTGAATATCCCCTAGACCAAGAAACTAAAATATATTTCAATGGTTTATTTAATCGTTTCCCTCTCTTTATTGGTTATATTCTCAAAAGAGAGAGTCGAGCCAACCAATGGATGAAATAGTATTGATAGAACCGGGTCTTGGAAGATGTCACCCCCTCAACCAAGGTGTGTTATCAACCTTTATTACAAGATAAGTTGCAATTTTTTTTTATTAATGATTTTAGATTTAAATATTAATAAATAAAAGGATAGTAATTCATCAATAGATTTCATTATTGGATTTTTGAAGTCAAATCAATCAAATAAAGACGAGTAATGGATAAACAAAAAACCAAACTTGGGACTATGTTTTTTCTTTTTTAACTAATCATTTAATCAGAACTTGTTAGTATCAGTTTAAATTTCCATATTACAGGTCTTTTCACTAATATAAAAAATAAAAAACTGACCATTATTCCATTTCATTCATATAATAATAATAATAACAAAAATAATAGTATAAGTGATTTATATTATGTGAATAGACAAACTAATAATCTCTTCAAGTGAGACCACCATGGTAAATACCCTACAACACTAGGAAAATAATTTTCCTTTTCCATCCACACTAACAGTCTTTATTCAGGTATCTCATTATATCCTCTAGAGTTTGAATGGAACTATTTGATTGAAAATCAGTCTAAGAATGATCAGTTGTGTTAAATCTCATTTGTATGTCCAATAATAATTTATTTATTCTCTAGAACAACTAGTTAGACCAAAAATCCTGACTAGATACAATATAATATCTTATCCATCCATTATTACCACATATTTTATGTATATCAGCGAAATAGAATCAAGTGATAAAAATTATTGAATAGAAATAAAATGAATTTACTTCTTAAGGCACTCAACTACCAGAAAATGGAATTATGGAATTTAAAAGGCTTGGGAACTCCCATAATGTAACTCATGGTGATTTTATCCCATTTCCATATAGGTATGGTAAATTATTTTATAATTTATTTATACTTCTAATGGTTAACCCAATATTTTTTGAAAACCAAACTTCATGATATGTACTCTGTAGTATTTCCCTTAATATTTTCCAACCAAAAATGAATAATAATATCTCTATAAATATTTACACATCCGGAATGGATAGAGAATGATAATATGTACGCAAAATTAAATAGATTATTATTTTATTATTGTATTTATAAAACACATATTCATTTCAAAAAACATATAATTCCATATTTTTCAATGATTAAATCATGAAAATTTCATACCTTTATATGTGTCTCTATATCATTCTTCTATGATTTTTTTATCATCACATGGAGGGAGGGTTGATAAATAATTTTGAAAGATATAGTATCTCTTCTTCCCTTATGATTTCAAGGTCAATCCTTTTGATATACATGACTATTGGGTTATCCTTTAATATTTATCCTGGATAAGTTATAGTGATCCTTGCTTCCTCAAGCATTTGTAACCTTGATTATCATTCTACGATGGTAATTAATTTAAAAGTAATAGTCTTGGATTAATTCCATCCATCTCTATTTAAACATTCTAAACACATTGTATGATAATATATATTTTAATCTCTTCTGGTAAATATATATTTTAATATTTTCATAATTGAGATATTGTGTCTACTTTTTGATCAAAAATATTACCATTGATAACTCAAAATAATGTGTTGGGTAAATTTTCTCATGGGCCATTAATTATATTGAGGCATAAGATACCACTATTTTATTTTTCATGAGAAAATATACTAACACCTTTTTTGATGCATCAATATATTTTATAAACACTTATCCACTATAGTTTAGTGTGACCATATGATCAACTACCATCCTTTTATTGAGGACTATCAAATTTTAATCACATTAAATTTTTAGGGGAACTTTATGGAATTCCAATATAACGTGGTTAGTAGACTAGATAGTACTGATAAATTTCTAAAAATGAATTGATATTATTTATCAGTCCGTAACAACAACATATCTCTATTAAAGTGTCTTGTCTGGGACATTCCTTTATCACCTCTATCTTTGAATTATCCATAGATATCTTCTCTATTGTGATTACATGAACCATGAATGAATATTTTGATGTCCAAAATTCATAAATTCTAAATTTTGAATACATATTATCTTTTCATATGGTCTATAGAATATTCCTCAAAAAATACCAATGATCTTCATTACACTTAAAAAAAATAAAAAATCATACTTGAATAATACAACAGATTGACCGAGGTAATCTCTCAAGACACTATTCATTAGAACCAAGAAGAAAATGGGGTAATTTTTATTTCCAAATAAAATTACTATTAATTCATAGTTCCCATTTATTATATTAAATGTTTTCTTTATTATGTACTCACTTTTCACACTTAATTAATGATATCTAGATCAAACATCAATTTTATATAATTACTAATTAACATGGAATGTATTTGATGAATTGTCCAACCTATATTTAAGTATTTGAAAAAATATTCAAATCTAAATTTTCAATATAGTGAACAAAATTTAACTATTTGCTGAATTTAGAATTAATTATGAATTTTTTCAATGATTTAATAACAAGTTGTCTTTCAAGAAATTAAATGGACAATTTTTCAAAACATTATTTTTCAAAAATATTTTTAAAAAAATATATTATTTAATCACCATGATATTTTTTATTTTAATTTATTTTGATAATGTTATGGATTCTAGAAATCAATTATTCCATAAATTCCATGTCATTGTTTTAAACCATTTTTTTATGTTTATTTTAATTTCAATTTTTTAATATATTTTTTAATTCTAATTAGGTAAATTGATTGTTTAAATTTTTTTCATAATAATTATTTTAAAAATTACATGAATTCTAATATTTTCTTGGTTTTAGGTCATATGACCGTCCATGCGTGACCGGTCAAGGTATAACCATACCCTAAATCTGTGAAAGTTTGATTACTCCTTCATTTATATTAGAAAATGGAAAACCTAGTTTTGTGAAGCCTTCCAATCACTATTATACCCTACTTATTACCGTTCCCCACTATTGTGAACATGTGACCATTGTGCTATTCAGTGACCATGGGTGTACTATTATTGCGGAGTAATGGGTCTTTCTACCATGCAATTACATTATCCATTTGAATCATCATCCCCTCCATGAGAGTTAAACCACGATTGAAAACTCATTTGTGTTAATATAAAACCGAATCATTATCCCAATGATGAAGAAAATGATAATTTTGTTTCTCTCTATGAAATAAATCTAAATATGGTCAAAAAGTCATAGAATGATTCAATATTCATGATATATTCCTAATATGGAAAAGGATAGTCAAAATCCAAAAACCTTGTGAAGATAAATCTAAAACCCAATTTTTAGTATGAGATATAGAGATTCACCTAAACTCTCTACTAAACAAATTGATGATGCCTGTTGAATAAAATTCGACCCATGAAAATTTGGGTCATTATTTCTTGTATTCTCATCCATGTACCCTTATGATGTAATATTTTTTCATAAACCAGATGAATAAATTATATTTGAATATGAAAAAATATATTTAATTAAAGATCCTCATATTTTTATAATTAATGATGGAGTTCTATCATATATGATATTCTATTGGTTGTTATAATATATTGTAGACTACTAAATCTATTGATATAAATGAGAAATTTGTGTTGATAATATAGTTTAATGGTTGGTTCATACCTTTATCATTCGATTGTGATGATGATGATGTGGTTTCATCATTACCCATTCTTTCCATTGAGTTATTGTATAATATTTCATAGCATATCTTGGTTTTCTTTTACTGAGTTGACTTTTATGATACAGGTGAGTCCAAAATAACCTTATCTGAACTAACTGAATCTAAAACCGAATCTAAAATATTATTTTTTCGAACACTAAAGATAGTTGACCCCAATTCATCACATGTATTAAGGGTCACTCATGCACATGATATTCTCATAACATTATAAAGGTAATTTAATTGAATGTTCAAATGAGGCTATAATAATGCTCAAGCTTTGACCAACCGATTATGTAAATTGTTGAGCATGAGTTTTCATGATATTTTTTATGCTGTGGGGTTGATTGGAAAGTACAAATCTACCACACAAATTATTTCAATTAATTGTTTAAGAGTCTCCATGATATTTACGTTGGTTGGATGAATAAATCATGTAATCAATTAAAATATAAATGTTTTTCCAAATTGGTCCAAATCTAGACTTGGGTATCCAATTGAATTGCAAGAAAAATTAAGAAGAAATGCATCTATAAAATATCATGTGGAAGACTATCAAAATTTTCAAAAATAAAGTAATTGAAGTTTGTTATGAGGAAGTTCTTAACTTTGGTGGAATACTTTAAATAAGGGGTATATGAAGAAATGTAAAAAAAGCAATGTGGATGAAAGATTTTAATGGATTCCTAGAATATTGTATAGTTTCTCATATAGTCGAGAACAATAGAGATATATATAACTCAAATAGTTTTAAACCACAGTGAAGATTCCAACGAGGTCATACCAATGTGAGGATTTCACATTTTATATGTGGAAAATAATTAAAGTGACCAAAACATCACAATATTCTAATTACATGCACATAGAATCATTCCATGTAGATGTTGATGCCAATGATTTTGGTTTCTCATTATTTGTTTCATTTATTTGTGAATAAGAGTAGGGGTTCATGATAGTAATCCCTATTCATGGACACTGGAATTGAATCTCAGTTACTAGAGGCATAATATAATTCCATTTACTACGTCCCACTTTTCATAGTGTAATTATGTATTTAGTTTGTAAAAAAATTGTTGTCTTTCTATTCTTACCGGTGTTATGATCACGTACCTTCAATAATAGAGGGCTCATTTGAGATTTTATATATAGGATGTGTAGTTTTATCTCTCTTGGAGATCATCGTCATGTGATCATCACCTTCTTTTTTGATCTGGGAAAATAATTTTGTTTTTGTGGAGATTAGGAAAATATAATTCACAAAGGAAGTGTATGTTACTCTCTCTCCCATGATTTTCTACCTTCTTTTCATAGATTTACAACATCAGTTTTTATGAAGGTTGTGTGATTGATGATATCATGAATAAGTCTTCAGGTAGGAATATTTTTATGGATGAGGTGGTCATATTGAGAGATTATTTTACTTTACGGAGAGCTTCTATGTTCTATAAGTAGTTATAGGTAAGGGATATTAATGCGTTTGTTTAGAGAGGTGTATAATTCGAGCATCGACCATGAATTTAGTGAGGTTGAGAGTACATAATATGATCCATCAAAATATCAAGGATAGGTAGTTCATAATGGATCGTCCTTTTCAGCCCCATTTCATAAAATTTCATGTGTCTTCTGATTCACTCTATGTTCTTTCATTTTCAATAGAAAAACAAGCATCAATTACCTTCCCACTTGTTTCCTTTAAAACAAGGAAAAAAAATAAAAATATATTGAGTGAATGAAGATAATGAAAAGAAATGACTACACAAACCTTGGTAAATTCCATGGGTCATCCCTATACTACAATCCAGAATAAAATATGTTCTGTTTGAAGGGGCGCCATGATAGGCCCTTTCATCAACTTAGTGTTGTTAACATATATTTTGGACAATAATTCATATTTTTAGTTCCCTTTTAAATAATTTTTTTAAAAAAATTGATACTCTTGGACCCTTAGATGATAGTGTTTCGTTTCTTATATAAAATTATGTAAAAATACAATACCTTATGTGATGAAGAATCTAAATAATTCATGGAATACCATAAATAACACTGTGGAAAACAAGTTATATAACCCTTATAATAAAACATAACATTGTTTTACATTTTCTCTCTATGTTTTATATAGGAATGATGGAGTATTGTGAACTAAGAATAAAATAACTGACCTTTATAAACTTTTTTAAATATTTGTATATTATTGGGTTTATAAATGAACCTCATAGACATTATATCACTCTGAGTGGATTCAAAGAAGTTAAATATTCTTAGAACTATATTTATGAATAGAAGGAGTGGTGTAATGTACAAAATGAGAAAACAAGATACAATTTAAAAATCTTTATTCTAGTACTTCATTTTGAAGATTTCAAATATATAGATTTGTATAATGATTTTTCAATGAATCAATAGAGGAAAAAATTTTATGACATCCTATCTATTTACATGGAAGACATGTAAAAAGTTTTATTTTAAGAGAGGCTGGAGGAGGCCAACTACCTCACTCCTAGCCCAAAGTAACTCCTAGGATCTCAACACACACTTTTAGAAGAAAAATATGCACATATTGATGGAGTTAATAATTTTATGGGAGAAATTGAGTAAATTTTTAATATTAGTTATTTTGATATTCTGATTAACTATGCTTATTTCAATATAGACATTAAAGATATAGTTAGATGTTTTAATTTCATGGACACATTAGTAGGAATCAAACCTAAACTTGAGTTAGAAAATTATGAAATCTCATATTACCTTAAAATTATGATTTTGGAGCTTATTGAAGAAAATAATGTGTTGGAGCTATTTATTGGTGTAAAAGAGGATGTTGACACATTTTTATAGTTAAAAAATAGAAATTAGTTTTTACTCAACTAGAATAAAAGACACATGATTTAGTTAAATTCATGTGGTATATACACTCCAACTATCAAGATGTAAAAGGACATTACACATATATTTAATTTTCCACTTTACCACTCCTCAAGAGTTACACTGCTAAGGAGCGGGACTCAGTTATAGCTGATTTGGGGGTACCACACATGTGGTATAGTATGTACATAAGAATGGAACATATCTAGTTATTCGAAATGAAGAAGACACAAACTCCATTAGATTGGGGTCAAAATAGTGGTTATACAGTTGTGGAAATGAAAAATACAACAACCCTATGGGTTATCTCAATATTATCTTATTTTTTGTGGTATTCATTTAAATTTTCATATTATTTTTAATGGAAGGTTTTTCATTATTTTATTGTAAAAAATGGGGAATATTATTCCACACGGTAGTTGATTAAAGATGAAATGAGCTACACCCTCGATCACTATGGTAAAACTCTTTCACTCTCACATTTGTTTTCATTTTCTATCTGATTAAACTATATCAATTCTAAAGTTTCTATTTTCTACATTTTATGGTAATATTCATAAAAAAGGTCTTTTAAATTTCATAAAAGGAGGAGTACATTGAGCTGAATCGAAATGGGAAATCCTCTATATTCAAAAGATTAATATAATTATTTTCCAATTCAAATTTGTTTTACTACATAATGAAGAGAGTTGTGTTTCAGAGAGTCTAAGTTATTTTTAATATTTTGTATCTACTTTTCTTAGCTAGGTTTGAGGCTTTCTAATATCTAATGTATGGAAAATCAATTTGAACCAAAAAATTTAAACTTGGTATAAACCTTAATGATTTCCTGGGATTCAACATGATAAATGCTATGTAATCATGATCATAATTAAATTTTACAAAATTGAATTTTTAATTTTATTGTTTGTCTAAAATTAATACAATTTTTTTAAAATAAATCTTTTAAATTTAATTCCGCTGTGCAGAAAAAGTGCTTAATTGAACTAAAATGTTACCCCTAAAATTAGACAACCATATCCATTTTTATATTTTATTTTATAACATAATACATAAAGGTTTACATAAATCAATCAACAAATATATAGATGTATGGTTTATTTTTGTAATTATATATATATATATCTTAATAACATGAAATATGGATATAATAGTGCAATTCAAAAACGTTATAACAGTCCCTTAAAATTCATTGATCTTATAATACTACATAGGATAACCTGGGTATGTACATAAGAAAACGGTGAGCTATAAAGGCCAGTGGGGGAATAATCAATGAAAAACATGATTAAATTAATTCAATTAATTAAAGGGGTATATTGGTGAGAAGAATAAATTTTATTATCAAATAATTATATCAGATGATATCATCAATGAAACATAGGAATGTGGATACAACATAAAACACGACATCATAAGCATGAGTCTAATCTGACCATTAAGAAATTATCAAATAGTGTACTTAGGATAGCCTACAATAAATAATTTATAGTATTTAAAGAGATAAAAACATTACACAATTCATTTTAGGGATACATAATTTCAGACTCACCCATCACATTCATATCATGTACAAGAATTTGTGTGTCACTTAGATTACACGACATAAATATATAATTTATCAATTTTCATCCAATAATTAAGGATTTTAGGTCACATAAATCTAAGTACCTAGTTATTTAAGTATATCTATGTCTAGGATAATACCCATGAGTGGAAATGGGGATGATTATACACAACTTAAAAGATAGAAGTGGAAAATCGTATGATAATTTTGGAAGCATAATATGTGTTCAAAAAGATTCGTGGAATTGTTCAATGATAGATAAATGTGGTATATAATTAATTTATCCTCATAAAATAATTAATTTTATGCGTAAAAACATATTTCAATATGAATAATTATAAATTAAAAGTCCTAATACAAAAAAATACCTAAATATAGAGGAAAAGGAGTGATTTCCTTACTTTGGCATAGTAGAAACTTTGGTAGGTGTTATAATGAGATGGAATAAATAATATCTCAATCATATAAAAATAATTTTATTGTAGAGGGAAATTTATAAACACATTTAAACATAGTCAATTGAGACTAAAATTAAAAACTGTAGGGGAAGAAGTTGATTGAAGAATGAAAGAAGAGAATAACTTATAATTCATGTTTCTATAAAAATATTATGAGGATCTTATTAAAAATTTGGAAACACATTGCGAGGGATTTTGAGAGGATACGAGAGAGAAATTTCATCATAAAACTATTTTCAGGGAAGGCGAATTAGTGGTTGGGTGGATATTTAAAAAAAATAGAGGGAAATATTTTATTAATTTTTAAACTAATTTTTTTTTCACTCTGATAAAATAGCCAAAACCACAAACCATCCCATTGGCTATTCCAATGTGTTCTTCCAAAGAGTAGTGGTTTACAATATTTTATTTTTCTAAGAAGTGAAATCCATAAAATAAAACCATTGATGATGTGGAAGTGAGTCATATTAATAAATAATTGAATTTTAATATTTTAAATATAATATTGGTTTTTATAAAATTATTAAAAGTTTCTGAATTTAATAAAATAACATTAAAAAAATTACCCTAAAGGATAAATATGTTTTTTGTAATGATTTACATTTATAGAATTTTTTACATCTCATTTTCATACGATGATGTCATAATATAAATCATATACTTATATTGTATTTAATTTTTATCCAAAAATTTTACTATATCTTACAATTTTGAGAAATTTTCCATTGGAAAATTTCAATATACTAATTTTAAAAATATTATATATATTACCAAAATAATTTTCTATATATGATAATTTACACATTTAAATATAAATCATTATTTTCTAGAAATTGATAAATTTTACAACACTAACCACTTTCTAATATTTAAAAAATACACTGGAATTTATTAAATTATATTATAATTTGTAATAAAATTAATGTAATTTAATTTAAATATTTCACTATAAAATTTATTTAAAAAATTATTACATTTATCATAAATAATGTTTTAATTTATTGTATATATTTAATATAATTACAATTTTAATATATTTTATTGAAATTAGTTCTTTATTAAACTCATTATTTTTTAATATATGATGTAATAATGAAAAAGTGATAAATATAGTTATTATTTTATTACCATGAAAACATTTATATTCATAATACAAGGGTCCAGTTATATAACCCCTTATTATAGCAATGCACACCCAGAGGTTTAGGTTTGTGATGGTGGTACTTACTAAGGGTGGTTCGATGATCTTGGTCTGGGTTTTGATAGTGATGAGCTTGAAATTATAACATTAATGATTTCTATAAAGTACTAGTTATGAAGTATTTGCTTTGGATTGGTTATTGGTAAATACAAGTGATTACATATCCCTAGGAAACACTAATAAATGGGCTCCATATGGTATGATCCTAATGGTCGTGGCCATATCTTATTCCTTATATGTCAATTATAATTTATCATAACCATTATAAAAATATTTATGGTCATGTTATAATGACTTTATTATCAATATTTAGGATGGTTAGTAGTATATTAATTCTAACAGACTATATTTTATAACAATCCAAAATATCAAATATTTTTCATTCATTTTCGGTAACTACATTTCTTAAATATTCATTGGTTCATATAAATTGTGATTTCATTTATAAAAATTTGGGTTTTTACATTCTTCCCTCTTAGAAAATATAACCCTTTAAATTTCATCTAAAACACTAAAATTGATTTGGGTAGTTTCATTTCAGCACCTATTAAGATTCCCATTTCACCTCCTCGAAAATGTGTTACTACCATAGTTCTTTAACTATGTGAGTTTACTTGATTCATATAACTTTATATGTATGATCTATGATCTGAATAAAATTATCATTGTATGAAAGACTGATCTCTAAGGGTAACATATCTAGATTCAATACATGTGATGGGTCGGTATATACTTCCTTAAAAGGGCTACATGGAACACATCAAGTATATGACATGGGTTGGGAGGGAGAGCTAGTCAATAAAATGTAGCTTTAATGCAGTCAAGAATATCCATGGTGATGACATATCTTGTAGTTATCTCTCCCTTCTTCCCAAACCTCATGGATTTCATCCACAATGATATACATAGGAACAAAATATCTACAAACACAAACTACAAGAATGTTTTAGGATTTTCCATATAGATTCTACATTGAATTTTCAGAGATTTTATATGATGTTTAGGGGTTTGAAGATTTTATAACATTTAATAGAAACTACTTGGACAATTAATCTTATGATCTCTAACTTCATCACATCATGTAAGATTCTGATACCTCTTAACATACAGAGCCTCATAAGATTCCATTTGAATCTAATAATGGGGATAATTATTATATGAGAACTCCACTAGGGGAAAGTGGTTGTAAAAACACCCTTATAAATTCATTGACATTAATCTATTCATATCATCAATAGATTAAATTGTTCTATCTAACTGACCATCCTTCTAAGGGAGGTAAAAACGTAATGAAGCTTAGCTCTATATCCAATTATTTTTAAGGATTTTCTATAACCCTAGGTAAATCTCGAATGATGATTATATATAATTGAGTGTTGTACTCCTTATTGTCGTACCACTTGCATTATATATATTTTGTAATATTTTTTAAGAGATAAATCTTCCTTGATATCAATCAAATGTGATGCCGTTTTAAGGTGATCTACTACTATCAAAATTTTGTTATTTCTATAATATGTCTTAAGTATTAACATGAATAAATCAATAGTTATTCGTTCATATTTATATACTAGTAGTGGTAGTGTTGGTGTCATACCCTTAGTCTTACATCATTCAAAATTGAATTATCTACATACGAATCATCGAGACAAAAATTCTTCAATTACTCTCCTCATGTTATAATAGTAGAATATTTTCATCAAATTTCAATACATCTTAGTACTTATGGGATAAATAGAGACCCATTAGGTATTTATATCATACATAAGATTCCTCTTCATTTTTTTGTACATTTATCTACTTTTATATCTAATGACTCTGAATTTATTAAGGTTGAACTCCCAAATATTCATAACCTTTTATGTATCTCCAAATCATCTATTTCATCCACTATAACCCTCTCTAGAATGGATTCTTGATTATTTATTTGAGAAAGGTAGTATTATTTTCCTTTTATGAATCTCATTTCAATTATTTATTTTCCCTAGAATATTAAATCCATTTTAATCATCGTTATGGATAGGTTTATGGGATACTTTATACTTAGATAATACAATACTTTATTCTCTTTCCTAGAAGGGTAATGGATTGAATAGTAATAATATAAGGTTAGATATAACCTCATTTGTTGGAACATATTGAGATCATTTTTTGTGAATATATACATGTGGATTTTATGATATCTATATATTTCACACTTCTCCCTATAAGGATAATTTCACCAAATATTTTGTGTAATTGTCACTCTAACCAATTCTAGATCATGGGTAGGGTAGTTATACTCAGAGATAATTAATTATAGGGAATCATAGTCTTTTAATATTTTATCTTACAGGAGTACATAACACAAGACCTATTTGGATGAATTGATATAGATCACAAATCCTTCCCCATTGGAGGGTTATGTGAGTATTAGTGTTGTTATTATCCTCTTATTTATCTCTTTAAAGTTCTCCTCACATTCATTATTCTAGATTGGAATTTAAGCCTATAGTTTTTTCATGGTTAGTGGCCTTAAGAGTCATGATAATATTTTCACAAATCAGTAATAGTAACAATCTAATCCCTAGACAAAATGGATCTCCATCACAAATGTTAATATATTCCACTCTCCGAACATATTTCACATCATTGGATCAATATATATCACTTTTATTATGTTAAAATTCCCTAGTAATGTTTCGTTCTCCATCCTAAACTCACATTATATTACTATATAGACAACCTTTACATTTGAAAGCTCATTATTATAGCATTAAAATGATCCACAAGGTTCTATTATATTTTGGAGTATAGAAGAATATCTTCTATAAAAAATTAAATAAATTTATAGAGTTAATAAAAAAAATTTCATTAATTCCAGTAATATATCTACATAATTATTGATTTTAATGGGAATCACTATGAACTCATTGTGGATGTGCATTATATGAAAAGAAGCCTTGGGGATATCCTATAACATCAGCATTACATGATAATATCCAAACTAAATATTAACTATAGAAAAGCAGTGTGATCGATACAGATGATCGAATAATCCATAAATCCATGGAAGAGGATACTATTTTTGTATCATGGTTTTTTTAGATCTCAATAATCAATATATAGTCTCATTAACCTAACCATATTCTTGATGTAAAGGACTAGTTCACCCTATAGGGAAGAAATTTGGAATTTGAACCCTTTATTTTAATTATCCTGCAGATGAATCTTAATCACTTTTAGTTCAATAGTGGTATTTCTATATAGAGTCTTTAATAGAGTAAATTATCTTTTTATAAGTTTGATTAATTACTAAACCTCTTGAAAAGGAGGAAGACCAAATAAAATTAGTGATGTAATGCATTATCATATTCACCTACAATGAGCACAACACCAAATATGATCTTATCCTTACAATCAATCATTTGTGATAGATAAACATCTCATAAAGAAATAATATCCATCTTTGAGATGATGATTCAAATAGTGATCTACCTGCCTCTGTACACTTTTGTATAATTTTAGCGTGATTCATGATATATAGGTTGATTTCCTCCACTTGTAAATCTTTTTGTGTCTACAAAAGGTGAACCAATTCATAACCAACATATCATAAAATTACTATAAGAAAAGTAAGTAAGGTTTTTTTGATAAATTCATCACCTAAATATTGATAGGGGAGTTTTTATATAATGGGGATGAAATAATTTCTCTATTTTCCATATTTTTTGATAACTCAACTTCCATGTTTTTTTAGGGTGTTTGAAATGTTTTACTAAAATTTTTCAATATGAAAGAATGCATAGAACCAAAGTCACATATGAGATTTGATGTTTATTAATGGACTATAATACAACCTTCCACTATTTTGATTCTAGTTTTAGTCATTTAATTAATTCATAATGGAATTATGGATGAGAATTTTCAAACTATTAAACATTTTAACAGAAAATATAATCACTGATGGGATAAATAATAAATGATTTATACTTTGTAACTTATGAATTTATAGATTTCAATCTAAATTATACATTGTATATTTACAAACAATAAATTTTAATTGATGTTTTTTATTCTCAGTATTTTGTAATGTGATTTTGAATATACAAAATAATAACCCTTTTTAGTGCCAAACAAGGTGTAAAAATACCTCTTTGACATTCATTATGTGATGATCCTTTTAAAACCCAAAATTCCATTTTTAATGTTTTTCCACTTGGTACAACTATGACAGAGCCACAGATAATTGTAGAATCCAGACTGGGATTTTTCTTCTTGGATATAACTTTCTCAATATTTTACCAAATTTAGGAATGTTATTATATATTTAGTATTATCCCTATGTTTTTAACTATTCATTTCTAAATTAAATCCCCAAAAAACTAGACCTTCCCAAAATACTAACCACATCAACACTTTTTTTATAAACAATAATTTATGAATTAATTCATAAATATTAACATAATAAAATACCAAGAAATCAAGAGGCCAACCATATTTGGGTAATTAGATACATATAAAAGTAAAATTAAATGGTTATATGAAAACACTACTTAAAAAATCAACGAAAGGCCCTTAAATTTCATTGATCATTTATTATTTATTTGTATAACTAAGGGATGTACATAAGAAAGGGATGATATATAAAGCTCGGTGAAGAAATAATAAAACTAAATCTTGATAAAAATAAAACATGTGTGAAAAGAGGCATATTAACATTACATAACAGGGTGAGGGTTATAAACACGAAAATCAATAGATGATATAAGATCATAACATCAAGGAAAAATAGGAATATCAAAAAAACATAAAACATTACATCATAAGAATAAGTTAAGAACAACCACCAAGACATAATAAAAATGTTTTATTAGGCCATCCTCCCATGAACTATACATGGTATCTCATGATATAAAAACAATAAAATATGAATTTGAGGGTTATGTAATTTCAGGCCCACCCGTCACATTCATATCCTCTATAAACATTTGTCTTCCATTTAGATCATACAGCATAAGAACATATTTTCTCAATTTTAATCCCATTATTATAAAGTGTGAGTAACATAAATGTATGTCCCAGGTAAATAAAGGATATATTGTTACAGATAAATAAACTTGAGTCATAATGGGAATGTGAATTCATAACACAAAATATTAGAAAATAAAATCATGGGATAATTTTGACAACATAACGAGTATACATAATGTTTTATGGAAGTGTTAAATGAGAGAGAAATGAGATATATCATTACATGGGAAACATAGGAATAATAAATGGATGTGTAAAAACATATTTCAACATCAAAAATTTGAAATGAATAAACTTAAGATAAATAAAGTACTTAAATTAACTGAAAGAGGAGAGAATCACTTACATCAATAAAGTAAAAAATTAGGTAAAAGTAATACTAAAAGGGGATAAATAATATCTCATTATAATAAACTAATTTTTATGGTAAAGTAATAAATTTAAACCCATGAATTATAAAAAATTGATATTTAAATGGTTAAAAAATTGAATCTCTTGAATGAATAGGGAAAGAAGAGAACCCTATACCTTGAGGGGTTACATCCAAAAGCATGGGTATAGAATCTTAAGAGATTAGGAACTATATTAAAGTTATTTTTAGAGACATGGGGGTAAATTCATGAAACAATGTCATTTAGTTAATGGTAATGATTGGTTGGGTGTGTATTTATATCAATAGATTTGTGAATTATTTAGTAATTTCTAAACTTAGTTTTTGGACTCAAGTGCCAAAATATACAAAACTACAAACCTTGTAATAATTTTTTCCAAAGTTTTAAACATAGAGGATTTGTTTTCAATATTTTATTAGGAAAGTAAAATAACTAATTAAAATAATACCACTTATGATGTTCA
Source organism: Viscum album (assembly GCA_963277665.1). Taxonomy (NCBI): domain Eukaryota; kingdom Viridiplantae; phylum Streptophyta; class Magnoliopsida; order Santalales; family Viscaceae; genus Viscum; species Viscum album. The sequence continues at coordinate 1,539,654,762 of OY728153.1, read as the reverse complement.
AGTTAGTCATGTTCATAAAGTATTTATTATAAAACATTAAAATATAATTTATGTTTTAGTTGATTTATTAAAAGTCTGTAAAATAAATAAAATAACATGAAAAAATATATTATAAAGGGAATATATATTATTGATCTTATATTCCCTTTATATATTTTATTTCTTCCCTTTTGGGCTATTGTGATGTCATAATAAATACAACATATTAATACTATATTTAATTTTTGACTAAAAATTCTATTATCTCATAAAATTATGAGAAATTTACCACTGTCTAATTTCAACATGATGATTTCATGAATAATGTTTATTTTACTAGTATGATTTTATAAACATGAGAATATACACATTTAAATAAAAATCATCATTTACTAAAAATTACTATTTTTTACACCACTCACCACTTTCTAACCCCCATAAAAATTATACTGGGCTTCATGGAATTATATTATCCATTATTTTTTAATAAATACTATTTAATAATAATATTTAAATAAAATGTAATTTATTTAAAAAATTCATGGATTTATCATAAATTTTGTGCTACTTGAACTATATATTTCCCAAAAATTCAATTTTAGTTTCTTCATATCATTTTTTTGAAACACAATATTTAATCATAAATGATGAAATAATGAAAAGGAGTTCAATATATTCATTATTTTATTATAAATAAAATATATAAATTCATATCAATAGTGTATGTATAGATAACATCTTATTATAGCATCACATGTCCTATGGATATGGTGTGTGATGGGGGTACATTCATGGTGTGGCATAGAGAACATCGTTTGGGTCATGATATTGATAAGTTTAAACTTTTCTTGTAAATGGTTTCACTGAAGTTCCATTTTTGAATCTCGAAATGGGATTGGTCAAGGTTAAATCAATGTTATTCCTTCTCCCTCAAAATTTACGATAAACAGTCTATATAGTGTACTATCCAACTGGTTTATTACATCGCTTCTTCCTTCTATGTCAATTAGACTTTATCATGACCCTTAATATATAATAATCTTAGCAGTCACTATATAATAACTATATTATCAATAATTATAATTCATAATGGTATTTTATTTCTCACACAATAAATTTCATAACAGTCCAAAATATCTGAAATCGTTCATGTGTTTTTTATAACTACATTAATTAATAATATGTTTATTCATTCAAAATGGAATTTAATTTATAAATTTTTAGGTAATTATATTAAACAATTTATATACTAATGAATTTCATACATGTTTTGAATAAAAATTTCCTCCCATGTTATGAATCAATTTTGGGAGAAACTTTGGGTTTTAATTGTGGGGGATATGGGTCTTTCTTTATTCTAATAAGTCATTCAATGATTCTATATATCAATATACCACAAATTTATTTAAGATATATTCAACTATTATTCAAATTTTTGGTTTTTAGCTAAAATTTCATTGTTAATTTTGATCTTCCTATTGGATAATTGAATGATAAATAATGAGGTTGACAATACTTCTAAAATTGATAAATTTAGATGATTAATGAGTTATCTTACACGTTGTTTTTATAGAAAAAATAGTTTAGGAACTAGGAAATGTATTGTGATGGGATAGATCTTAATGTAATATTAATTATATTATGGGGAATCTGAATGTCTAAAATTGAATCTATGGGACACATCCTTTTATAAAAAACCTTAGGGATCCAACTCAAAATATTTTCATATAAGTCCCTTGGAATTATACTGAAATAGTAAATTGGTAACCCAAAGTAAATCAATGAATCATTAGGAAGAAGGAAATTAATTTTAAATTCATTATGTTCACTTCATGTTCAGAGATCTAAAAATGATCAATAATTTTCCTAATTATAAAAATAATATGTTAATTAAGGTGAGGGCAATGCTGAACTCAATTGAATAAAGGGGAAATTGACTTATAATAAAACTTTTTTATTTGTCTAATTGAAATTAAAAAAGTATCTTCGATCATTAGAACCTTTGAGAGATTGATAATTGAAATTTCAAATTTTTAAGGATTTAATCCCACTTAAATTCATCTTGTCCACACCATTAGTACTTGAACTATATTTTGAATTTTATTATGGAAAAGAGTGATTTTATATATAATGCATGAAATTTTCAATGGTGGTTTAATTTTGTCAAACTCTATTTCTAATATGTATTTGAATTTAGGTGGTCACCTGTTGTGAGAAGTCATTGAAAATAATCTGAGAAGCCCATCTCATCTCAAGATTATTTTCCTGTGAAAAATAATTTTTGAACCCAAAACCTTCTGAGTATAACTTATAAATATTCAATTCTATTTAAAAGAAAAATGGTGTGTTGATTAAGGATAATAAAATTATCACATGTGGTGGAAAGTAATTCTATATGTATTTCATTCATTTAGACACATTTTTTAGCTTGTTTGTGGATTATTTAATGCATTATTATGCTAATAATGAATAATATTTTTTTCAAAAAATTTATTCAAGTATTAATTCATTGAATATTTTATCAAAATATTGTGTTTTTATAATTAAATAACTAAATTCTTAGTTATCTTACTTTCATAAAGTATTATGAAAAATAAAATGTCCATTCTTATAAAAAAATTCAAATTATTTTAATAATTCTATGGATTCAAGAAATAAATTATTCTAAAAATTATATGTATTTATTTTAAATAATTTTTGTGAATTTTTTTAATTTTAATTTTATAATATAGTTTTAAATTAATAATGAGGAAATTCATTAATTAATTTTTTTTATAATTTATTTATAATTTAATAATGTCTATAATTTTTTATGTTATATTTCCTCTGACCATCCAAGTGAAACAATTCAATGTGAGAAAGATCCCAATATTTGTGAATTTGTGATGGTTCCTATGATAATTCATGCTTAGAAATTAACAAATGGAAAATTCCCCTTCCACAGAGCCATCTACATATAATGGAGCACTACTAATGATTAGGACCAACTACCATTAAAATGTAATTTTTGGACACTTTGGGACCATGATTCTTTTATATCCATGGGTTCACTATGACTATAAATTAGGGGAACCTACTATAGGTATATTCCTTCATCCATGTCAACCCACTTCCCCTACATAAGAGTTCAATAGTTCCTAGGAATTCATTAGTTCCTATGGAAAAACAATTATTGAGGTCACTGATAAAGTTAATGATAATGGACATTCATAATGTGAAATAAATCTAACCATAATTAAGAAGTCAAGTCTAGATCCAATCATGACAATGCAAACATGATCTAAATTGGGATAAACTACAATTCCACAAATATATTATAGAGCGGAGAAAATTTTTATTTTCAATAGTAGATTTTGATCATTACCTGAGCTCTCTACTAAACTAATCCATACTGTCTATTGAATAAGATTAAAACAAAGATGAATAGGTTCATGGTTACCAGAACTTAAATTGATGTACCCTCGAGATGCAATATGTTTCGTTGAATCTTGATGAATTGATGGAGGCATGAATCCAAACTAATGAATATTGAATTGAAGATCCTCAAATTCCATGGATCAAAAAATAGGTACCATCATTACTGATTTGCTACAAGTCCATGAGAGTTATTAGATATTTTGATATCAATTAATATAAGTTATTGATTTATGTTGATCACATTGTTTCATGTTTAGTGTTTACCTTGTAGGTTAACATTGACGATGATTACGAGGTTTCTTAGTTCCCTTTTCTTTCAATTGTGTTATTTTAGAGTTGTAAAAACATTCTATGTATTATTCTTCCTAAATGATTCCAAAGAGAGAGGTGATTCCAAATTTTTCTAAACTAAAATGAATGAAATAAATAAAGTTGAACTAGATTTATCACAAGCATTATGTATAATTCTTATACATTATATGCTCCAAATTTTCTAAATTAGATTTAAACGATAGTTCCAATGACGTGAGTGTTTCGAAAAATAATTTACTGACTGGTGAATTTAATGGTCGATCATGAGTTTACATGATGTCTTAATTTGTGTTGGGTTAATAATTATACATCTCTTTTCCACCAAAATTATTTCAATGAATTATTTGAGAGAATCTAAAATATCTACCTTGGTTTCATAAAAAACACACAATCAATTGATGAGTTCATGATAAGATAGATAATTCCAAGATGATACATGGTTATCTAGTTGAGTTAATGAAATAATAATTAAAAGGGACAATTTTTTCATTTGAGTTAAACATTTTCATAATTTTTAATATTGATGAAATCCAAACTAGTCCTGTGGAAGAGCTCGTTATTGGTGGAATACTATGATAGAGATGTATTTATGAAAATTTTAGAAATTAGAGTGGGTTAAATTTTTAAAGGATTACTATAATATTCGATTAATTTTTTAATTGTTTAGATATATATATATATATATATAACATAAAGATTTAAAAACCAAGCCAGATAGTCCCCTATGTTTTTACCTAGGTTGGGATGTCAAATTTTGTAAGAGTATATTTATAACGGTCATTTGGAGTACGCTGGAAACTAGTCACAATCTCTAAGAAGAGTTCCATTGGTTGTTTCTACCTATCAGATAAATTTTTTACCATTTTATATTCATTTTTGAATAAGAGGAGGTGTTAACTAGTGTAATTCATATTCATGTACATGATAATACACAATAAATTTTTAGAAATAGGAGATAATTCCATTTCCACATTCTCACTTCTCTTAGTGTATATCCATATTCCATTTTAATGAAATGTGTCATGTTATTCTTATTCCCTTTTATGTGATCTCATACCTTCAGTGAAAGAAGTATAATTTGTTACTTTATAGTTAGGAAGTGAATCTTGATTCAACCAGGGGATCATTAGTGTGTGATCATCTCCTTCTTCAATATTTGAAGATAATGATTGTAAATTAGAAATGGGGCATCACATATACTCAAAAATGTATTTTTTACCCTATCTCCATTGATCCCCCCTTATTATCATAGATTTGTAACATTAGTTTCTTAAGAAGTTGTGTGGTTAATAATCTAATGGATATCCCTACAATTTGGAATATTTTCTCATATTAAGTGGTTAGATTTAGTGATTAATTTATTTTTTGAGTGTTTTTGTATATAATATGAAAACATGTATATGGGATATTTGTGTTTTTGTTTGGGGAGTTATATAATTTAGGAATCATTCATGAATTTAGTTACATTGATAGTGGATAATTTGATACTTCATAATATCTATGATAGGATGTTGAGATTGGATCAACCTCATTCTCAGTCCTTTTATTGATTATTTCATGTGTTTATTTCATGAACTCTATATTCATTCATTTCAATCCGAAAATCATGCATCAATATCCTTCCTCCATATTTCCCTTATGACAAGGAAAAATATGATATAAAAAAATATAATGAAGAAATGACAACACACACCTTTTTAAATGACTAGGGTTTTCCCTATACTGCGTTCCAAATTCAAATAAATTTTGTTTTATGAGTCCCCTTTACATGATCCTTCATCATTGATCCCCTAATTATTGTTCTAAAAATGAATTAATAAATGGAGGAATGTACTATTTCTTATCATGATCTTTTTATGTTCCTAATAATAAATTCACAGATATATTTATATGTCTTCATGAATACTAAAGACAACAGGTTCACCCAACGGTAAAGAACGAGGGATATTCAAAAAATTTCTTGGTTCTCTATGTATTGTTTTTTTATTCATCTAATTCAATTATATTTAATCAATAATAATTCTTAGTCATTGGTAGAAAAAATTTAATGTTAATATGAAAATTTCAACCCTATGATTTTGAGGAAGGCAACGAATCGTTTTTGGGAAAACCTCAACATATTCATTTAAAATTATTATATCTTAAATACTGAGTTTATTTCAAAGAATTTGAGCTAAATACCGCAGATGTTTGGGGTTTAAGAACCATATAATATAATTTATTTCCAAATATATTTCATTGTTGGTCTTACATTAATATAAGATCATAGGTTTATTTAGGATATGAAATGTGACTTCAATATCCTAGAAATTAAGAATGGATATTTATAGAGATATCTAATACATTACCAAAATCACAAAAAATTCCACATAAGGATGAATGATATTTTTTAATAAGTATATTACCATTAATTTCAATCAAATTATAGTTTTACACAAGATATTTTGGCATTATACAACTTGAATTTTTTACCAATATTTTATTAACTAGTGGAAGGAGATATAAAATAAGAATCTTATATGTATTTCAGTATGTGATGAAATTTATATAACTATGATAAAATAATATGATTTCAATATTGATCATACCTATTACCGCACAATCTGTATGATTCCATCTTTCATCCCACAAAAATTAAAAATCGTTAGCATGAGTATAATGAAATAAGAACAACACTCTACAGTTATTTGATAATGGAAATAAATCATATGATTCCTGATATTAAAAAACCTTATATTCATCCAATAAAATTGAATGTTCTTCCTACATCATTTTTTTATCATATATTTATTTATTGTTTTATCCTTTTATTTTATTCATCTTAATCTCAAAAAATAACTATGGATTTATCTTATTTCAACTAATCCCATACACATCATATGTACATAATATATTATATATATAATTTGTACATTAAATATAAAAACAAATCAATAACCATTCACTATGGGTGTAGTATCTTTAGAAATTAGAGACATAACCAACATATTTTTCAATAACATAATCATCTAAAATACATTTTCCTTTAAATATAATCTATTTTAGATATATCATACTAAATATTCTTATTAATAAATTGTGGAATGGAAAAATGAAAAATGGTGAGCTCAAATACATAGTAATGGAAAAAACAGATAAAATCATTTAATATCAAATGGGACATAATATGATAATATTTTTATGATGACATAATAACGATTTATAGAAATAGAATAATGGAATCATAGTAAGTAAAACATAGATTATAAATCATGATTAAATTAATAATGATTTTTGTAATAACATAATACCTATTTAAAAGGAGTTTGTAAACACGAGTCAATAATTATGAAATCATAACTAAGGAAAAGGAATTTGGAATATAAATATGTGTAGAAATTCATTTACTTTTTTTATGATCACTACAAATACCAGTATTATATAGTGGATAGATACTCACAATGGATTATCTTTTCTTCTAAATAGCTAACATTTCATCTCTTGAGATATAAGGCATTACAAAATTCATTCAATGTATATAAAATTCTCTTCCCACCCATCACTTAGTGAACAAAGTCCCTTAGATTTATGGGTTTACTCCTCATTCCCTATTATTGTATGATATATAATACTATAACAAATATATTGAAGGGATAGAAATTTTATTCTCATTAATTAAATATTTAAAAAATATAAATAGTTTTTCCACATGAATATAAAATATTCATAATTTCATTATATATTAATCAACCCATGGGAAGGTAATGGATATTTTTCCCAAAAATTTATTTATAGGGAGAAATAATTATATCTCCCCCAGTGGTCAAATCATTCTGACTTTTAAAGAACTTATATCAACTGTGGCGGTGGCTATGACTATCCTTGATTCCACATTGAAATATATTTCATACCTTGGCCTGGGGATGGTCATCTTGTCTCTCCCAGATGAAGATTCTCTTCATCTATCAAAAAGGGAATCCACAACTGACCTATTACTTGATGATATTCATAAATGTCCCCCTCTGTGGGGGTTTTTTAATCGTCCCCATTTCCAAAAACATAATGATAGGGGATTTCATATCCTTCATTGTGGAGGGTCTTATGATGGTTTCCTTCACTAAAGACTCCTTCCAGTAGGTGAATGATCTTCTATATTATACTTTAGTTGGTCATAATTGTCACAAAAATAATCTCATCACATTATTTTATAACATCATCTCTTTTTGGGGTCTGAAAACTCTAGATAGGGTGTTGAATATTGATAAAAATTATTTTTGTATTGTATTATTCATTAGGAATTATTTTTCCAAGTCTTGGTCTCATCTAGATATGAAAGTGGGAATATGGGGGTTCTTGTCCTTTAATTGATCGATGGAGGTTCACTCAGGGTGTCATTCTCCTATAGTGGTAGTTTGAGTAATGCTACCAAGTATTCCTCTTCATTTGTTCATCTTTTATTATCTTAGATACATCAAAGGACTCTTTGGCCTCTCTTCTTTATGTGGGTGACAATTTAATATGCCTTCCAGATCTATATGTGGCTCAAATTTTTGTGGACATAACATTATTCATGGACCCTCCATTTCACATCCTTATATGATCTAGGTAATATTATTAATGAAGTAGCTTTTCCCCAATCAATTGTCTAGTTTTTTCAGTATTCCATCTTCAATGGAAATCCTTTGATGTGTATTGAAAATCTCATACTTTATCTCACCTAACCAAATTTGATTTGGTATGTATTTCATCTTATGTGAAAATTATTTATCATAAGTGGGGTGTGGATCATGTGGAACCAATTTTGTTTAAGAGAATATGAATTATTTTATTGATAATTAATCCTAATACTTAGGTGTAGACCAGCAACGCGTATTTTGGATGGAATCTAAACTATTATGGGATTCAAGAGGGCGTTTTTATTTAGCACTAAAATGATCTCACCAACATTCATAGTTTCCTTCATGGACTTTGATTTCATTATTTTATTGGAAGGATCGCTATTACGATTCAGTGTCTTATTATATGTTTTTGGTTTTTTATTTTTCAATAGAAATCCCAAATATTGGATCTATAAATACTGGTTATCATGTTTTTTATGGTGAGAAAATTACTTTATCCTCACATCACTCAACCCCTAATAAATATTATGATCCAAGATCCTCTTGTGACTCAAAAATTCATTTCCCCAATGTATAACATATATTATCATATCCTTCTTATATTATTTGGATTTGTATAACCCATATTAATCTTCTCACGATCTTATCTCTCCATTCAAAAGTGTCTGTGACACCCTGAGGTTGTGTGATTTTTTTTCAAATGAATGAAATATTTTCATATTAAACATAACACGGAAATTGTCTTATGTTACACATAATACATAGATTAGATTTCATTACAAACAACATTGATTTTATATTTCATTACATTCAACACCATGTTATTCTTCTATTATACGCAACATTAGGTTATCTTACATTATACATGACACTGAGTTATAAAAAAACCATTATATATTTTTAGTATTTATATTTAAATGAAATCATTCTAACATATACATTAAATTTAGTGATATGAATAGTATTAACAAATTTTTAAGTAAAAATAATAATTTTTTTATATAAATCAAATATATTGTTAAAAAATTACTTAATTTTTAGTAAAGTATTTATATGATTTATAAATACCATTTTATAAAAAAATTATTTCTTTTACTATGCAATTATGATTTTTTTTAATTTATATAAAATTAATTTGATAAAATAAAATTCATTTCTCAAATCAATACTTCAAAATTATCATAGATTGAATTTTCAAAATTTTCAAAAATGTTTTATTTTTTGATGGATAGTGAACAATAATGATGTTTATTTGAAATATTAATTTTATACATAAATTAATACAATTTAGGTCATTAGAAGAAATTTAATATTGAATTTTGATATAAAAACATTGCATACTTATGAAAATTATCTCTTTAAAACCCCTCTTTCTCATACCAAGTGTGGAATTAAATTTAAATTCAATATTTCCCCTTATAAGAATGAATTTTTAAAAAATAGATTTTATATTCTGAATTATAATAATAATTATTATCTAATATTTTCAACATAAATTATGACCAAAATGAATAGTAAAAACAATAAAAATTATTTACCATGGTTAAGGTAAAAATATGATTACAAGAGAGTTAAACTAAATATATAAGGTTCAAAATCACCCAAAACATGTCCAAACCCCATTTTATCAACCTATTGAGACCTTATATATTCTAGTATCTATAATGGACTATTTTAGAATTTTTTTAATTATAAAAATGTGTGTACACATTTTTCTTTTCAAAACCAAATAAATGTGTCATTAATCTCACTTATAAAAGGATACCCACTCTCCTATCTTATTATCACCATAAAACCCATTTGTATCTGCCATTACCTACCCAAATAACATTCCAGATGTCATATTATCATCATAGAATCATTATTTTGGGCATAAATACAACCTAGGAAGGGTTTTTTCTGAAAACCTATGTTGGATACCCAATGAATAGGTAACGATCAACAACAATAAAATTTGTATTTTTTCTTCATAAAAAACCATAAGTTATTATTATACTATTATGATATAATAAAATTAATATATCAAATATACTGATATTTTCTTTTATGTGTGTGAGCTAAAATAATCTCAATATCCATTAAATTGGTAATGAAATCATCATTCGTGGGTATGGTGGACTACTACCTTGGGAACAGATGTCATTCATTTTTACATTACCACCAATCAAGGGTGATTATAATGATGTATTATATATATATATATATATAATATTTATTATTTTATTATAATTCGGATATTATTTTTACACATATTCCTTCATGGGTTACATTTTCATGGAATACAATAATGTCGCTCATTTGTCCGGTGAACTACTACCTCGTAAAGCGATGAAAATCATTCATTGTTTACATAGAATGTAATAAGGAATGTCTTATTGAAAATATGTGATATATATCACATAAAACTTATTTTATAATTATAATATATCATTTAATTTTATATATTTCTACCCAACATTAAAATGGAAACAATTTTCATGCGATCGTATGACATACCATCTCTATGAATAGAATATATCATTTTATATCAATTAATTTATGGGTTTCCATAATTACATACACATTGAATATATATAATATTTTTATCATGTTTAAAGTTATGTATATATGGAAAACATAATGAAATTAATAGGACAAAAACTTAAAAATCAAAACTTATAAGAAAAAAAGCTGTTATTGCCCGAAATATGAGTTTAATAAGGAATTGTTAATAAAGAGGTCGTAAAAGGTCATAAGTAAATCATATATGGTATAATAATTATATATATATATATATATTCTTGGATCTTTAATATATTTATAATAAATATATATTTATTATATATGTGGTTTGGATGTGTATGAAGGAATTCAATAACTAAGGTAATGGGATTTCAAGTCTCTCTTTTATTTTTGGGAGACATGTGAAAATTGTCCTCACATTAAATTTTTGTGGTGTATATACTAAATCTACTACAAGTTATATCACAAATCAAAATCATTTAACTATATTTAAGGTTTCATTTTATTTTATACTTTACTATGGCTTACGATCAAAAAATATTACTAAAGCGGTAAGGAATTTTTATCTCGCATTTTATTTTTATGAGACACATTCCATATTCACCACCTATTTATTTTATGTAGTGTATATAATTCACATAAATGTATTTTATATTTATTTTCCTTGAAATTATTTTTATTTACATATCCTTTTTTGGATCCCTCTTTTATTTTGTTTATGATTCAAAATTCACCAAAGAGGTGAGGGATTTTTTTCTTAATTTTTCTTCTTTGAGACATATGAAATGTTATGCACAAATATTCATTCATGAGGTGTATTTACAACCCCTTTGACATAAAATATCATGAATTTTTTAGTCATAGTAAAATTCTTTGTTATATTTTATGTTATTCCTTCATGTGTATTATGTTATAATCTCATCGTTTATCAGGATACTTTATGACAATGCTTCTAATGATGAAATATTATCATCTATCTCTTAAGAATATAATTAATATTATTATACTATGGTTATTCCTAAGAATTCATTTTTTGATTCATTTTATTCCCATTATATACAAAATAGTTAAAAAATAATGTTTTTAAGTAAATATATGTTTCTATTGAAAACATGTTTTCTTCCAAAATCGTGTTTTCTAAAACTGTTTTCAAAATATTATTGGAATTAAAAACTTGTTTTACAATTTTAAAGGATATTTTACTCAAAATATGTTTAATTTATTTTCAAATAATCTTTTTAATTATTTCATTTTATTTTTATAGAAAATAATTTCTAAAATTTTTAATGTTTTAAAAATTGATTTTAAAAGAAATTTAATTTTTACTCAAATAAATATTCCATTTGATCTTTAAAATAATTTTCCATATAAGATTACATACTTTTATGTGAATTATTATTTTATGTGATTTTGATAAAATTTTACCAAACTTATTTTTTCTCATAATAGTTTATGTTTATGATGAAAACATGTTTATGAAAAAAAGTTCTCATCCACAGGTTATATCATAATAAAATTTTTATGTAAAATGCACCGTTTCCATGGTTTATGCTATAATAAAATAATGAAATGACTATAAAACCTATATATTTTACATAGTTTATGATATGGTGAACAGTTTATGAAACCCATTTAATTTCATGTGTTACAATATGAATAATGTTTTACGATCTTGTTACACACATACAAATGATTTTTAATATATGAAGGGTGGGACCAATATTTACCTCCAATATATTGGGTAATGATAAATGTTATATGAGATAAACGTTAAATGGGTGGTTATGCCAATCCTAAAAATGAGGGTACACAGGTCGTTATCCAAAGATCGAATGATTCGGGTACACAAGTGGTTAGACTAAACCAGAAGAAGGTTTATAGGTGACTAGACCAAGCCTAACATGTTATAAATTTCATAGTGGGTATCATTGACACAATATTTTATTTTATTATGTATATTCTATAATTATATGTATGAAACCTATATTTTTCTCACATGGATCATGCTCGTTGATTTCCTTATGACTTTTGTCTTATAAATTTCCCATATTCATTACATGACAAAAGATTTGGATTTTGATATGTAGGGTATGTTTTTAAAATGTTTTGATCATGTTATCTACCATTATTCTCATTTTATCCTCATGTATATCCATAGTTTAAACTTTCTGTGCATCGAGAAACATTAATTTTTATATTTATTTTCCTCGTATTATTGATAATGTTGTTTAAGAAGGAGTACATAATGGGAAGATCTTAGTGGGAGGAATATAATATCTTTCATGAATTACGAGGATTTTTTTCTATGTTTCCAAAGGCACTAATCAATTGTGGCCCTTATATGTGAATTTGATTAATTTAATGAAAATTTAATTTAAATATATAATATCCTTGTATGTGTAACTTAGATAATTATAGTTGGCTTCATAGGAAAAATTTAGATTACCTATTGAAACTAATTTTGGAAAACATTATTGAATTCCATAGGGTTATTTCTAACAATTTGTCTCGGTATTTATTTAAGGATAAGTATAAGGATAAGTCAAAGTATAGAAAAATGTCAGGGAATTTGTGTAAAGGATAGAGTGGGTGGATACAAAGAAATAACATCCCTATTTAGATACTATATGTATATATAGACATGGAACATGGGAACCTTGGGGTATTAACTCTGAAAAGGGAGAATTGATATTGACTCAATAATCACCTTGTTCATAGCAACAAGCCTTAATACACATCTAGATTCACACTACCTAGGTATATTTTTTGGAACATAAATAATTTTTTTTGAAACATTATAATAGATTAAAATATATTATTATTATTATTATTATCTAGAAATAAACCTAATGTGTTATAGATTAAAAATAAGGTTTCAGGATTAGGACATCTTATAATTTTATTTTATTGATTATGTGGATTTCCACTAAGAATAGTGTTACTCACAATTTTATTTGGTTTTAGTGGAAGGTTGGAACCAGATGGAAATATTTCAATGATGAGTGTGGAAGATAATTAAAGGATTGTCTTCCTAAAGAACCAAACATTATGGGATATGTAATGAAAAACCTTTTTCTTATGTTCACAAAATTCTCTCAAAATATTAATAATTTTATATATCAATACAAGAAAAGAAGAGAATAATATTCTGTAGAGTCCTTTTTGAAGAATCTTCCATGTTATTTCAATGGGTCTTCTGATCCACTAGTTGCTGAGTAATGAATCAACACCAATAAAAATACATTTTATGACTTCTAGGGTTTCAAGGATGAGAAATTAATTTTGATTCTCTACAGTTGGGAAGAAATGGGATGAAATTTACTCCATGGATTGGGATGAGTTCAAGAATATATATTTCAATAAGAAATTATCTTGTATTCCTTGTTTGAAGATAAATAATGAGTTACTTGATCTAAATAAAAAATTTGAAGAATTCATTTGTTAGAATGATGAAACATTTACAGGACTTGTAGAGAATGATTCTTGTATTATCATCCAACCTGAAAGTGTGGTTGATAATTATTTAGTGAATTAAAATTAATTCAATAAATATATTTATCCATAACATAATTTATTAGCTTGAATTATGTTGTTAAATTTTTTATCAAGGGGGAGATGGAGGTTGAGTTACGTATCAATTTCATATTTTTTGTAAGAAGAGAAAAACTAAATTCAATGGATAATAAAATAACCATGGAGATAATAAGGTGAAAGTACATTTATGATTAATGAGTTGTTAGAAACAAGGAGTAAATTGTATAAATATGAATATTAAATTTTTTTCAGTGTGGAAGGAATGGTCATTGAACAACTAAATGCCAATGTGATGGGAATAACTTATCTATTTATGTGAATAAATAAAAAATCCATATAATTCACCTCTAACACTTAAGTGTTTCAATTATAATATGTTCATGAATTATGATAAAAATTTACAAAATATGAGGGTTAATAAATATGATCAACACTAGAAACCTCATAAGGCAAAGGATTATAGGTAAGCTTATGTGATCGTGACTCTTGAAGTGAATCATGATAATTAGGGAACATTAATACTCTCATCCTTAGTTGTAAATTTCATGTTTTATTTTTTAGGAATGATCACTATAAAAATATTATTGTTCACCCTTTAGTTAAATGATATGAGATTATCTCCACCAACATGAACTCGGAAATAAGGAAATAACCTTTATGTTATATCAATTCAAGGTTGAACCCTATATTTAAATAGAAATGTTTTAGTATAATATAAGTTCTTACTTATAGAATAAATACTGAATTATCTTTTAGAAGCATTTAATCCTCCAAGTAAAAGTAAATTAAGAGTTATTTATTCCCTCATAGGTTTATGATTTGATATTTTACTGTATTTTCAATTTCATTAACACCCCTTTTGAGGTTTAATTTTATGGGATTTTTTCATGATTAAGGATATTTTAAGAGACATTTATTATAATTAAACACTTTTGTTTTTAAATGTTTTAGTGGAAAAGTTCTTTGAGGAGGAATGACTTTACACTTTTTTATATACGATTAAAGGTACAAGTAACGTTCAGTGTTTATATTATATTTTATGTGAAACCAACTATGTCTTATATTTGATCACCTTATAAAGCCAACACACTTCTTTTCTATTAGAGAAAATTTCCCTCTATATCCTTTTACTAGAATATTCATTAAAAAAGTTGTATGTTTGCATGGGTAGAACATTATATTTTATCCGACAGAGAACTGAAGTTTACCTAAATGTTTTAAATAATTCTTTATCACGTTATTAATACATTGTTATGTTTCATCACTTAAAATGGTCAGTCTGAGAGGACTATTCAAACCCTACATGATATGCTAAGATCTTGTTTAATGTATTTAAAAGGTGGTTGGGACCAAACCTCCATCTAGTTGGGATTATTTACAACAATATATTTCACAATAGAATTTTGATGGATTTTTATGAAGACCTATATACGTATTGGAATGAATTTGTAGAAATAAAACCACTATGATTTGATCCAACTAATGATATAGAAGGGATGGTTTGAGCCATTTAATAATATGTAAGGAATCTAAAAAGTGGGCCAAAATTTTATCATTATAATATTCTATGTTATCTAGAATATTAGGTTGTTAGTAAGGCATTTATACAAATATATCCATAAAAAAATGGAAAACCAATCCCATGCTATATTGGTCCCTTTGAAATTCTCGATTGTATTGTAAACGTAACTTATCATTCCTCATTTCCACGAATATTCTTCTTGGTTCATGATGTGTCTTATTTAATTATCTTGTGGAATTACAACCCTGATATATCACATGTACTAAAATTAGTGTTTTTACTAAAAGGGAATTATATTTTATAGTTGGAACAACCGATGGAGATTATGGATCTAATAGAGAATGTACTACCAAATAAGACAACTTACAATGTCAATGTTTTATGGTGAAACCATGATCTAATGTAAGATATTAGGGAATTGAAGGATGTAATAAGGAATAATTATCCTCATTTATTGGTACTAAGGTGAAAAATATTGAGGACACAATTTGTTTTATGGAAGGTTGCATGTAACACCATGCAATTTTGTGAAATATTTTCTTCAAATAAATTTAATATTTTCTATTATTTTAATTACACATAAAAAAATTTTAACTTGTATTACATGTAAAACTAATATAATATTTTGTTACAAGTAATACTGATTTTAAATTTTATTACATTCAACACCAATTTAGGTTTTCATTAGTCACAACACTGGGTTAGTTTGTGTTATAGATGACACTATGTTTTAACAACACCACAATATATTATAAATATATATATTTAAATGTGACTGTTATAACCGAGGAATAAATCTTAGTGATATTAATATTAAATTATAGTTTTAAAATACTAATTATAATAATTTTATAAAAATAAAACATATTGATAAAAAATTACTTAATTATTTTGTAGTCATTATTTGTTTTGAAAACAATTTTTTCTCCAAAAAATTATTTTTATTCATTTTTTGAGAAAAATATTAAAAAAATTATTGTTAAAATCTTTAGAAAAATAATTTTAAAATGAGAATATTATTTATTAAATATATATTTCAAAATTATTATTGGTTGAATTTTTGGGTTTTTTCAGAAACGTTACATTTTATTGATAAAGAATAAGAAATACCAAATTTTAATTGAACAATAACTTTTTATTTAATTTATATATAAAGTAAAATTATATTTTAATTTTTTTTAACATTAAATTAGTTCAATAATAATTCCACTAATCCAATTTAGTTCATTTTAGTCAATTTCATCATTAATTTTCATATAAAAACATTATAATGTTTTGAATATTTTCTATTGAAAACCAACATTCTCATCGCATATATTAAATTCATTTTAAATTTAATATTTACACTTTTATTACTATAATTTAGAAAAATGGATTCCTTATATATTTTCTAATAACATCATATAATTTTGTTACCAAATTTCGTAGTAAAAATGTAAAAATATTTAACATGGTTAATGTAAAAATGGGTTTACTGGGGGTTAAACTAAATATATATGGGTCAGAAATGATGAAAATTTGTAAAAAACACAATGGATAAGAATATTTGGACCTTATATAATATAGGATAAATAATGGTTAATTTCGGATCCTTTTCCCATGATAAAAATATGGGCACACCTTTTTCTTTTCAAAACATTTACAAATGTTCCACTCACCTCACTTATAAAAGGTCACCCACTATTTTCTATTATTCACACCATGAAACCCATTTTTATTAGAAATTAACTTCCCAATTAAATTTATAAATTACCTTCGATCATCCTGTAATCCTTATTTTTTACATAAATCTGACCAAGTCACGATTTTTGTGAAAAACAAAGGAGGAAACAAAAAGAAGAGGTAACATTCATCAATTAGTGTTTTTGATTTATTTCCTACTCCACCCCAATAAATTATTATTATACCATGATTATATAATAAAATATGTATATTCTATACACATATATTTTAATATTTTATGTTCATGACCTACAACCATCTCTACAACCATCAAATGGGTTACAAAATCATCGTTCCTGTGTACAACAGACTACCACTTCACAAACCGATGTAATTCATTTTTCCGTTAACACCTATCAAGGATGGTTATAAGGATTAATTTATTTTTTATATATGATATTATTATTCTTTTATATTAATTATGTAACACTTAAATTTCCATTTTTTGGGAATATGTTAATTTCGCTCATGTGTATGGTGGACTACCACCTAGTGAAGTTGTGTGATTCATTCACACTATACAATGTTGTTAATAAGGTTGATTATAATGAAAATATGTGTTATATATGAAGTAAAGAATATTTTTATTTATAATATATAATTTTAATTTCTTATTTATATCTTAAAAGAAAATGGAGACAACGTTAATGCGTATGTAGGACCAACCCTCTCTATGAATGATGTATTTAATTTTTTATTACTAAATATTACGGATTAATATAAATACATATACACTAAATATATATGATATTAATGTCTTGTTTAATATTCTGGATTCGATGAAACTATTATCAAAGTAATAGGACCCAAAAACTCAAAAATTTCATTAAAACCAAAGTAGCTATTGCCCGAAACGTGACATTAAAATGAAATTGTTAATAAAGGGAAATTAAAATGATATATGTAAATCATATATGGTATTATATATATATATATATATTTATTTATTTTTGTATAATATATTTATAATAAACTAATATTTCTTATACATGAGGTTTTAATTTATACAATGGAATTCAAGACTTATGGTAAGGGGATTTCTTGACTATTTTTTATTCCAGTGAAACATATACAAATTCACCACTTTTATCATTAGTGTAGAATATATACTAACACTTTGAAATTTTATATCATGAATTATCTTATCTTCATGATGATAAAAGTATAATTTATTTTTATACCTTACAAGCCCTTACAATCCAAAATATTACTAAAGCGGTAAGGGATTTATGTGTCACTTTTTTACCTCTATGAGACAGTTGACATATTCACCACCAATTAATTTTAAATGATGAATATAATTTCATGAATGTATTCTATAAAAATTAATCCAAAAAATAAGGGAATTTACATATCCATTTTAGTATTTCTCTTTCTTGTGCTTTAAGGATCAAAAGTCACCAACTCGGTAAAAGATGTTTGTCTCAATTGACTTCTTTTAGACATATGTTATGTCAGGAACATATATCCTTTAATGAGGTTTATATAAAGACTATTTGAAATGTAATATCATAAATTTATTTATCCTCAAAATAAATTAATTTAAATATTTTGTTATTCCTCCATTGGTCTTTTGATTCAATGTTACCAAAGTTGTAAAAGGTTTATGTCATAATCATGTAAGTTGTTGGGATTGTTTATGATTATGATTTCAATGATGAAATATTATAATATATCTAAAAAAACTCAATATAATATTTTATTTTTTAATTCCAATTTAATATATGATTTTTTTAATTTTACACTCTCTATATACCAAACACATCAGAACAAGAAATGTTTATGAATAATTTTCATTTCGTTTGAAAGCCCTTTGTCTTCCAAAGTCGTCTTTTAAAAAAATGTACTCTAAATTTTTTGTGTTTTTAATGTTTTTTCAATGTGGAAAGGTAATTTTATATTTGAATCATTCATTAGAAGTTTTCATGTTTATATTTAAAGAAAATGATAAAAAAATTGATTTAATTTTTAAAAAGTTATTTTCAATGGAAATTTATTTTTCTTCAATGAAATGTTATTCATGATATTTCAAAATAAATTTTTGTCTAATATGAAATTATTAGATGTCAATTATTCTTTACTAGTGTTATTTCCCAAGGATGTAATTATTTTTCTTTTTCTTAATGGTTTATCTTTATATTGAAAATATATTTATGAAACCCTGTTCTCCTCCATAGGTTATACCATGATAAACATTTTCGGAAACACACTCCTTTTGGTATAGAATATGCTATGATGAGATGATGAAATCAGTGTAAAACTTGTGTCTTTTATATAGGTTTTTATGTGATGAAATATTTATGAAACTAGTTTTATTTGATGTGTTATTATATGATGAATGTTTTAAAATATTTTGGCACACATACGTATAACATAAATTATGTGACATGTGGAAATTATAACTCCATTTTATTCATTAGGTAATTGTAAATGTTCTTTGAGTTCATAGGATACATGATTCATTAGCTCATTCCCTAAAATTATGGTATAAGGGTCACATTCCAAAACTAGAAAAATAGGGTACATGTGTGGTTTTCCCAAGCCTAAAGAAGGTCCACATGTGGTTAGTGTAATTCTAACATGTTATAAATGTCTTTGTGGGTAGCCATGAAATAATATTTTCTATGATTATGTATATACCCAAATTCTACATCATATACCTATGTTATCATCTTCTGCCTTGTGTCCTTTGATTCTATTATAACTCCAGTTTTATGAACTATATATATTTATAACATTTCCCAAGAATACAGTCTTTGTTATGCAAGGTATGGTTTTGAAATTTTATGATCACATTCTCATACCCTTATGGTATTTTTATGCTTAAGTATCTCCATTTCATACCCTTACTATACGTCTTAGATCACCCTTTTTTATATTTCATATACCTATGTTTGGTAGAATGTTATTTTATGTTTGAGAAATTAATGGGAAGATCTTTATGGGAGAAAATAAAGATATTTCATGAATTAAAATGGTTTCACAACAAGTTAACAAATGAAATAAACAATTATGGTGCTCCTATAATATAATGAATATTCATCTAAAAATATATAATATCCTTATATGAGATGTGTGGGAGATTATAGTGTATGCACAATATTATATTCCAAATAAGAATCATTACATTATTTCTCTAAATCAAGGTTCCCCTTTGATAGATTCATCCAAAAGAAAGCGTAAAACAATTAAATTATATCCCTCATTATCTAGAATTCTCAGGTTCTTGGTGTTCAAGTAAAAAATAGATATTTTGGTTTTTGAAAAGCTATTTAGTAACACTTCTCATGTTTCGATTCTAAAACCCAAATATCCACCATATAGAATCATGGATATCATGAAGAAGTATGATCTACATGAATACATGCATATATATCATACTAATAGGAATATCTTGATCTTTTGTAATATCACTATTTCTTTGGAACAACTTGATATTTATGGTGTCAACTAGGGTCAAAATTTGAAATCAAAATGGCTCCACTTCGTTATTATGTGAAATTTTTTATCATGGGGTGATAATATCGAAATCTTGATTTTTTATTCTTTAATACAATAGAGTTATCATGGCTAGTTAATGGAAAATTTAACACTATGTTAGATCCTTATGAGAATAAATATTACTGTCTTTACACATTATTGGATTAGAAAGATTTCTCATCTTTCACATTCACTAATGGGATATTTGATAAGGGAATATTAGTAGATAAATTCACATGGTGACATAAAAAAAAGTTGATTTAATGTACATGGTGATGACATAAATTTTTATTTTCTAACCTGTGGGCCTTATATATATTTCCAAACACTACTATTTTTATTCTTGTTCATTCTATATCGCACCACTCTCCTATTCCTATCATTATAAACTCTAGAAGAGAAAACGTCATTTTTTCTTCTCTTTAATCCACTATCCATATGACTCAAGATTCCATAGTGAAGTATATATGTCATTTAACAAGCCCATTCTAGATAATTTTTTGGTTATTTTTTTACAATAAACATAGTAGTTTAAAATCAATACTAAAAGTATGAAATATTATTCTACCTCCTTAGATTATAGATTTAGACTCTTTGGAGGCTAAATTTAAAGGATCTAAGAAAATACATGAGTATAATGAGGATGGTTATCTCTTTCGTGAGATTGTTCACAAAAAAATCATATTTAAAAAATATTTTTAGAATAATTAAAGGTGTTCTGATAATGGTATAGGGCTATATGGATTAAAAAAGGTAATAGAAGCATATAATTTTCTCAATCTTGAATTAGAGAGAAACAATAACCATTAATTCCCAACATTTTCATTCATGATGGATCGATCATGAATGATTTTTAGATAGTGGGAGTTATGGATGAATGATAATTTAAATCTATTTTTGATGATATTAATACTTTAATTTAGGATGGGTATCTGAGGGGAACTTTATATATATTTCATTCTATCTCTAGTTTGGTTTCTATTCCAATAAACATCTTCCATAGTAATATTATATAGGATGAATAGTTATGAGAGGTTTTTTTATTCATTAGTTTTAAAAGTTCATCCAAACCTAATAACATTCCATGATCATTTTCTAGGTCTTCATGGGTTATTATTAATAAGGATCTTGTGGACATCATTCTAGACTTTTTCCAATGTGGTGGTCCTCTAAGGGTGGAATTTGTGAAAACTGTGGTTATCATTCTGAAGGTCAAAGATCCATTATACCTTATGATATTTAGACACATAAGTATGTTAAATTTTCAATATAGGGTTATATAACGTTTTATAAATACAATACTTACCATTAATCTCTATATATTGATTTTTAAAGAACAATACAACATTATACTAGGATGATCTATCTAATCTATAATTGATTTCGATCATAAAATGAATATTCATATCGATAATAAAACCCATGGGTCCATTCATGAAATCAAGGTTGATATATAAAATGTGCTCAATTAATTAGAGTGGATTTTCATAGTCAAGGTTATGAATTTCATGGGTTCCTCTATCTGGTTGGTTAATATGTATTTTTGTTTCTTTATCTATCTTTGGATTTTCATTACTCTTATGGGAAGGAAATGTGGGTTATTAAAGTTGTTCTAGGGGATTGGGTAGGGTGATCCATTATCACACAGTGTTTTCATTTTGGTGTAGTACAACTAAAGTAGAATTAGTTTATCATACATCTAAAGTGGAACCATTCATCCATTCTAGTGTATGCGTGACTTTAATGGTATCTATCATCTTATATTCAGTGATGACATGATTATTTTTGTTAACAATAATAATTGGTATATTCAAAACCATAATAAAGCATTGGATGGATACAATAAAGGAGTGGGTAAATTAATAAAAAGGATAAAAGTAGTGATTTTATTTCAAAATGGTGTTCCTATGGGAACAGTAACAAGATTGGGTGGAATCATGGTATGTCTAGGAAAAATTTTTGGAGCACAATTTTACCTGGGTTGAGTGTTTATTCACCATTTTGAGGTGTTTATTAAAAAAAATATTTGACAACATCAATAACTGGAGAACACACTTTTAATCTTTTGGGGGATGGAATACTCTTATTAAATGTGTGGATTCAATCACTACAATGCATGTTTTATATATTTTAGTGGATATCAATGATATTTTTAGGAACATTAAAAATATCATGATTATATTCTTATGAAAAGTCCACATTGGTTTCCATTTTCATGAATCTTGTGGGAGAGGCTAGAGAAGTAAGAGGAAGTGGGTGATATCAACTTGAGTAAAGTTAATGAATCCATTAAATGTAATAAGGTGAATCTGGAATGGTATTATTTGGAGGGTAGTTCATTGTTGACTAAGTTAATTGCTTATAAATATTTTAAAAACATTTACATGATGAAGGGCCTCACCTCAGGGATATGTAAAAGGACATGTGATCATGTATCAAATCATCATCTTTATTCTCAATTGATTATTGGGTGTGAAGATATAAGATTTTGGAAATATTAAATTGAATGATAAATTTTCCAATTATTTACATTTCCAACTCCAAATATTACATTCCAATGGGAAAGCATGTATCCAAACTTCGTCTAAGCCATTTATAACCAACAACACCTCATCCTTTTTCAGAATATAAATATGAATTATGAACACGATAGACTGGATTTTATGAGTTCCTTACTAGGTATTTTTTATCCATTTATTACAAGTCATTGATGCATGACATTATTTCATTGGATGAGTGGGGAGGTGTCTACGGGTGGAGCGATATCACTAAAATGTATTTCTTCCTTTTATAGTAAATTATATCCCATTAAAATTCCTTGAAAAAGTAAGTTATACATAAAGTCATTTCCACAACCTCTAAAGGTATTTTATGTATAAACTATATGGATGAATCAACCACTAATTTTTTATTTCAAATGGAATGGTTGGTTGGGAATTATTGTAATAAAAGTGAGCACTTTGGTTTCTCATTATAGTTATATAGCACTAATATTTTTTCAAAAAAATCTTCATGGAATCAAAATTATTACGCATGACTAGAAAATGAGATTGATCCCCCGTGTAAAGGGTTGTTGGATTATTTTGAATGCATGGAATAAGATAAACCATGACATAACTCCATTATCTTATCTGGATTTATTAAATTGATCCCAAAACCTTGTGGTTGATCCCAGAATTCATATGAAATATAGGGAAAAGGATCCATATTTACATATGATCATAGTAGTTAGAACCTCCTATTCATAAAATAATTGTCCAAATGATCAAGGTAAATTGGTTAAATGGATACCACTACGGAGTTGTCTCAAACTCAACACAGACTGTTCATGTAAAAATTATCTCATGTTGGGAGTAGGTAAAATCCTTGACTTTAGGGGATCAATTTTCTTATAACTAATTTGATCTTATGGTCAGGGCGATTCACATATTTCTAAGGCTTGTGTACATGTCAATGCGATCCTTGTTTTAATTGAATGTAATCCCACATTTGAGTTTGTATAAATAGATTCATTGATCATATACAATGCCTTACATGATACGTCTTCTGTTACCCAGTACAACATTTATCATATGTAGAGAAGAAATCTCTTTCTTCACAATTGGGTGGGGGTAAGGCACACATGGAATGTAGGGAACAATGTTTATTATTTCCTTGCTTCTTGGTCCACTCCTGATATCCCCTTTATTATTTTTTATAGTATGGGATCCCATCCCTAGAATATGTTGACCTAGTAAGATTTGATTCCATTGGCCTTCACTATTTCCACACTCCTTAAAATTTTAGGTCTATTTTGTTTCTTTTGTCTCAGTAACAAAAAATGTATTTCTCTATGGATAATTAACACATTGGAAGGTAACTGGTTTGATGTAAACATCCATAAAAATTAATCAGAATCCATCCAAAAAATGTAGGTTCACCATATAATTTGATTGTATCCCCTTTTAGAATAAGATACATTTATTAATATCGAAGAATATGAAAATTAAATCTAATAATACAATTAAAAATTATTTTGAAAATGAGAATAAATTCCCAACATATTTTGAAAACTTTTATTTTAAACTAATATAATTTATAAAACTAATGGAATAGAATTTCTAGTAGATAGCCATAAAAATTTTAATGGAATATTTATAAGTAAAAATGAAGAAAATTGTATAAAAATTCATTCATTCAGACGATATTGATAATTATTCCTTTCACAACTTTTTAAAGAGATACAATACAATATAAAATTACCCATGTAGAAAATATGAAAAATATAGTAAATTCATTATTTTTAAATGTATGTCAAGGAAAATATAAAATTAACCATAAGAGAAAAATGATGAAGGGATAAGTAAGATCATGAAATTATATGATGAATATGAACAATGATGATAAATATAAAAACAAAAAACAAGGTAAAAGATAATTCTTCTTAAAAGCATCATTTTGATTAAAATTTGAACCAAATGGGAATTGAAATGATTAGAAGGGATGGAAACATGAGAAATAACTATAATATAAAAAACTAGATGTTTTTTTAGAGTTAAATAACAAGTAATTTTTTGAAATATGAATTCAAACATGGAAAATCATGATTTCAATGTTATATTAGAAAAATAAACCCTAAGGCATTGGTAAATTTGGTATCAAAATCCCATGAAAGAGAAATCATAAGATTCAATTTTAAATCAATTTAATTAAATTATAAATACAATAAAAATATGTCCATGGTTAGTATATACACCACTTAATATAAAATAAAAAGTGGTGAATATTAATCATTTATCAATGAAAGGAATTTGAGTTGAGAAACCCTTACCTTCACACTTGAATTCAACAGAGGCACTTTAAACTCTTGTATAATAAATACACCCATCTTAGTATCTTATATAATCTCATTATTCATATTAATGTACATTTATTCTCATAAATTATAAATATTTATTACACATATTCTAGTTACATACTGTATATTTTCATCATTGGATGTTACTAATTTTGATTATTCTATTTATGATTGGTAATGGTGACGTTAATCTCTATTGTTTTATAAGAATTTAATCATTAATATATTAAATAATATATTTAAATAATTTTGTTCCAATAATTTTTAAAATTACATTTTTATTTTATGGAAATTATTTGTATGGTTTATATAATGGAATCCATAATGAGCATCTTTTTTATAATTGACTGATAAAAATTAGTTACTTTTTTCTAACCATTTATTTTTATGAAGTGATTATAAAAATTATTCATAATATAAATTAATTATTGAAATCATATATTACAAATATTAATTCTTTGATATTTATTCATGATAAAAATTATTTTTTTGGAATAAAATCCTATATATAGGTGGATGAAACGACCAAAATAAGAACATGATATACTAGTGAAAGTGTAAAAATTTAGAGTTATATAATATTAGTATAATATTAAATAAATATCCATGATGTTGATAGAACATAATTTTAATTGTAAATAATATTTTGATAGAGCTACTATGACAAGGAAATTGAAAAAATTTAATAATAGCTTAAATAATTACTCTCGTGAATTTGGTTCATCTCAATACTATTTCCTTCATATTAATGGATTTATTCATTATTATTAAATATTTATGATACCCAAATTATAAGAAGTACATACTAGGGGAAAATGTGTATTCATTCAAGATATATCAAAAGACAAAGATTATTTTGGTGGTGTAAAGGAGGTGTCCTTTTATAGGTGACATTGTAGTGGAACATCCAAAAATATTTATTCACTAATATATTAGGTTATCATTTTAAAAGGAAATAAAAATTTCAAAAGAGAAGAATATGGGTCAGTATTCCCTTCATAAACACAATTTAGAGATAATTTATCTTGATATTTTAAATTTTACCACTTATTTTAACCCTTTTACCTCATATTACCATTATTTTGGCAACTCAATTCTTACTATGGTATCCTACTTTTATGCCTAAAAATAACATTTTCACTATTAAAAAGTACAGATTTTTTGATAAAAGAATTCGTAGTCAATTTAATCTAAATATATTTTTAAATATAAGAATAAAACATTAAATAAAAATCATAGAAAACATTGTTTCTATAGAAAAATAACATCTAATAAGTCATGTTTTCATAATTGAATCACATATCAATTAATAATTAAATTTGTGTTGATATATATATTTATAAAATGAAATACTTTAATTAAATAGTTTTATAATGTCAACAATTTAATTTTTTAAGATTAAAATATACAACACTTAAAAAATTATTTGATATGAAATATCATTTTTATGTATTGAATGATTTTAATCACTTCCCATTCAAATTAATTATTTATCCTCTAAATATTTAATATTTTCATCATATTTTTACTATAATATTTTGTTGAATTTTAAAACACATGAAATTGTTATTTTTGAAAATAACAATAATAATAATATCTAATGAAAAAATATGTATATATAAAATAAAATATTTTTATTTTTTATGTTTATTTTATTCGAGGATTATACATTATATGTGAATTATATTAATTTTAATTGGTCAACAAAACTTATACAACATTAATATACATATTGTATTCTACTATATACAACAACAATATATCTAACTTCCATATGTCCAATATTCATATGTTCATTGGTCAAATTATATTCCAATATATATCATTACATACATATCTAGTATCATCAATCCTATTCATTTACCTCATTCTCCAATTGATTATTTTATTTATAATTTATTTCCTCCATCTCAAAACTATAATTGCTAGTATGATCTTCAACACAATCAATAGGGATAAAGATTTCATGTTCATTGTCATTTATAATAAATATTGAATTTATTCTTCTTGATGTTTCCATAATGATGTTTTATACCACATTGCCATAATTTATTGATATTTATCTTAAACTATAATATTTTATTTCAATAATATATATCATTTATCATTTTAGTTTTGTGTTTTGTGTGAATGAAGATATGAAAAATAATATTTATTTTAAGGGGAAATATATATTAAAATCATGGGATATTACATAAATTTTCCAATTAATGTATAAAATTCAATTTCCCAATATAACCAGTGTGTTTAAATATATCTGTAATTCTTATAGTAAAATCAATAAATGATTTTATAAATGGGTTTTTATGGAATTATTATACCCATAACACAATAGATTAAAAAACTCATTCAGTAACAAAAACCAAAGAATTCCATCTTTCACCTCTTTATGATTTTTTTGTTTTATTTAATATATCCAACAGTTTCTTCTCATTCCCCCCTCTCTTGTATGTAACTAATTATTTGTTTCCTTAGTTTTCATATGATGTTTTATTTGGATATTACTCAAAATAGATAATATTATCCCATCATATTTTTATCATATTTATTTACACAATCATTTTACTCACTCTTGGTTTATGTTTATATAAAATGTTATGAAAATTAAATTTAAATTGTGTTTTTATTTTTTTACACATTTCTATAATTCCTAATTAATATTATTTTTATTTTTTTATATAATCCAATTATTAATATATATAATACTTTATATTTAAATTTTAGAATTTTCTATTTATTTTTTAGATTTAAATGTTTTTATTATCCCCTCTCATTAATTTCTTCCTATGTAATATCTCATGACATTTTCTTGTAACACGTTCATTTTTCATGGGATGAACTTTTTGTACCATTTGGATAACATATGATCACATTCAATAATTTATTTCTATTTAGAATATATATTTTTTACATATTGTAATGTGGTAGGTGAGTGAAAAATTAAACACCCGCCCAAATAATTAGGTAATGGTCTTATCTCATGACATCCTATGTTTTCACAAAGTTAGTGAGACAGGTCCAATATATTATGATGCATTGGTAGAGAGACATAACTTATTCATATGATGTTTTATTATTATGTATGATCCAAATTCTTATATCATGTTTCATATTTATTAATATATTTCATACTCTCTATGACCCAACATAGGTTGTTGATAAGTAGAGTGTACCTCAACTTATCCTCCTATAGTAGACCCGGGGTCGACAACTAGATCTATGAGGGAGTACACATAGAATGAGAGTATTTAAACTATAAACCTAGATTAAAACATCACTAAAACACAAAATATATAATGTGGATGGTAAAATAATAAAATGGGAGCGCATAAATGAATATATGAATGTCATACCATGCTTCCAGAAAGAAATAGTCCATAATCATTATTATAATACATAATAAACATAATATTATAACTCCAAATAAAAATATGCCCATTAATATAAAATAAAAGTAAACACATGATACAATTAATAAAAACTCCACTAACAAGACACCGTTGATGACCATTACTCATTCTACATCTAAATCCGTACAATACTAGTGTAAGATCCTTGATCTAATTCATTACCACCATGACCAAACCATGTCAACTCAAACCTCATGTGTTCCTTCCCATATTTCATAGGCTTCCAAATAGTGTTTATGATTGATATAAATAGGTTGGGAGATTGTACCATCATTTATAGATGACTATAGACAATAGGTAAACATTCATTTTGGGAACAACAATAACAATTTAGATGTAACATGAAATATATATCTCATATATATTCCAAAAAACCTAAATGATGATATTATACTATTTCAAAATTATCTATTTTACATGTCACACAATTCATACAACACAAAATTGATTTATCTTGGACAAATCATATCTATTAGGATCCTAAAGTAAAACAAAAGTAACCGAGAAGTCCACAAAAAAGTCTTAATCCTAGGCCTAGACTTGTGCCCCAAAATAAAATACACATATCATCTTAATTATCACATTTATTAAGTCCATTTTATATACTTATATCATGAAACATAAAGTATTCAAAGGTATTGATGTTCCGAATTAGGGTATGAGCACAACTTTGTCTTCATCCACTAATGGTGTCACTAAAAAGTATAGTAAATCATGTCAATTATAATGGTTCATACCATTACTCCCATTCATTTATTATTTGTTGAGGATTTTGGTTTCAAAAAGGTTATTGTAGGTGATCATTTTGTTTGGTATAGTGTTTTGACCTTTTTAAGAATACCATAGCTTGTGACATTGTTTTTTTACTACGGTGGAGATCATTTAGGCATGGTCAACTGCCAGTGCTGTAGAGTCTAGGCCATGATGATTGTCCAATATCATTTTTAAAATTTTTGGAATAGTAGATCGAGAATTGGAACCACATACAACATGTGAAATATAGTTAATATTGTCGTCTTGGGTATATCGACAATATTTTGTGAGGGTTTTTTCCTATTTTTATAAATAGTAGTTCATCTACCCCTTATTCTAAATTTATAGCCTTTCCTCGACTCATGGATAACAACTTCTCATCTTAAACTTATCCATCTTACTCCATTATTGTTTCAAACCTCCTAGTTCATCTTGGATAAATCATATTGAAGTTCTATGAATCGATATAAACCACTATTTCTTTTTTCACCCTCTCATATCTTTTTATTTTAGCTAATAATTTATTTTTAAGGGAGATCACCTATGTTTTGGATGGTTTCTTGAGATTGGTTGTTGTTAATGGGATCTTGTGGTGATTCCTTTGGGTTTTTATGGTCTTGATCTATTACTTCTTCTTTTAAAAGAGTTTTTTATACATTAATATTAAATCATTGTAGGGGATTCTTCATTACATTATTATTCTTCCATGTGGCGATATAAGAATTTTTTATTCCTTTGGGTAGAGGGTGCCTATTTGATTAATAATGATAATTATATGGCTTAATTTAACTTTATGATGAGTGTAATAAATAATATGACCTTTACATATTTTATGTATTTTCCTATATAATTGAGCTTACTTTTTTCCATTATAATATGAACTATGTTGAGTTTGATATATTTCCATTATTGTAGAAATTTATGTTATGTTATGTTTTTTAGACTAAAACACACAAACAAAAATAAAATTTCTATGAACATATATATTGTTAATAAAATGATTCCAATGTAATATTCATTTTTTTTAGAATACACCTAAAATAAAAAATTGTAATGAAATCCCTTTGATAATAACTAATGTGATTTATGTGGTTGTTTTTAGTTTGTGTTTTCATGTATTTGGTGGTTGTGGGGTGTACATTGGTTGTGGAATGCAGTGGTTAGGGATTGAAGTGGTTGTGTTGTGTGTGGTGGTAGAGATCAGTAGTGTCTATGATGTGGGGAGTATTGAAATAAATCGGATTGGCATGTGGTGGATTTCATGTTATGTGTTCTGTTTTACTGTTACACGGTATCTAGGGAATGAAGAAGAGTGTAAATTAATATATGGTAAATGATATGTTGTGTTGAATAGGTAATGAATGAGGCAGATTTAAACTTATATATAGAGGTATTAAAAAATAAATATTCATGGTATAAATAAAATATTGGACATTTTTTTCAAAAGAAATATTGGGAATGTCAGGCGTGTAGCTTTATTTTCTACTCTGATTCAATTGGCATGTAAATAATAGTGATTCTTATTATGATAACTTATTAGGTATGTCTTAAGATATTTTTTCATCCTTGTTGTAAACCCCTAAGCTAGGAAGGTGTTTTACCTATATATTATGTACTTTTAAGTGATTTTTATATGTACCCCACCTGATTCACTTTCTTACACATACTCCAAATTATTTTGGGTTTTTGGTGTCTTCTCTGAACATTCACAATAGTGAGATAATGTGGTTGGATACCCCATCTTCTTTCCTCTCACTTTCTGGTGAGATTGATAATAATTAGCTATGATGTATTGAATGAAAACGTGTACTATATGTGGTCATTACTAAGGTGTTGAGGTTGTTCTTGGACGGTTTTTTGTGGTTGGAGGAGGGAACGAGGTTAATTCCATTCATTTTCATGATACACTACTATTCTACTTAAGGTGCTTTTAATGGTTGTATGTGGATGTGGTTGACCATATATATTTGGGATGGTTATGTATATGGATTTACATGTGTCTTTAGGCTATATGTGGATGTTTTTTCACAAGATTCAACACGAATTGATACTAAATAATGGACAGGTGTCTCAAGAAAAAACAACATTGGGGTGTGAGATTATAAAATTAGTTGGAAATTGGTGTTGGTTACCCTTTATAAATATTCTTCTTACTATGTTACTATATTGTATGAAATATTTTGTGATCGTGGAATAATGAGCATTGGATTGGTTAGTTAACATGTTTTGGTTCATGTAAATTTGACTATTTTTTACTAGTCCATTGTTATTCACATTCCACATGCACACGAGAGATATTCGGTGTGATCCTACTGAGGATATATTTTATTATTCACATTTCAAGGAGGACATCAAACACTAAGTCAAATACTACTTTCCCTTATGTTTGTGTTTCTCTTAATTCATTACCATTGGCTTCTATTTTATTATTAATTGTAGACACTATTTTTATTTTTATACATTATACATGCATTATAGGATGGTTCTTATTTTCAAATTTTTTATTAGATGGAGGTTCATTGCTATTTTCCATTATATCTCTGAGACATACTTTTATTATTGTGGGTAATTCTATACACATGTGACATTTTTATACCATCGATGTCATTTTCATACCTAGGGACTACTAAATGTGGAATCGAGGGTAATTATATATCTCCCATAATTGTTTTCCATGGAGAGTAACATTTTTAGGGATAGGGTTGTGATAATGTGGTATTATAGGTGGTTTTGAAATTTGATAGTTCTGGTAGTTAGTCACTGTATGGATTCCATGGGTTTGTAGGGAAACTGTGTCAGTTGATCTTCATGTGTGACATATAATATAGATACCACTTAGGAAATTTGATTTTTGGCTCCTCAAGGTCTGATGCAAGGAACATGAGTCGAATGAATGTTTAAGTCAGGTGTCTTATTTTTAATGATAGAAACTGGGGAAAAGTGAATACATAATGATTATTTGTTTTCATGTAATAATTGCGTGATCTTTGTTGAAATCAAAACTAAATTTTTAAAGAAACCAAAATAATTATTCCATTCTAATTGGTTTAGTGTTTCCCCTTTTTTACTAATGGGTCCTTGTTATCATCCATGAGTATCTCAGTCAGCAGGGGTTTATCAAGCTAATCTAAATGATCATCCAAGGATCAACTCAATAGGTAATGATGTGTAAGGAATGTTAGCACTGCATGATTTAAGATGGAAGGTATTATCAATGTATATGGAGAGTGTCTCTTATCGAGGAATAGATAAAATGTTAGAGGAGATCATGGTAAATTACATCCATATTCATTCACAGGATGTATAGTGGCCATGGATTTTCATACTTAGATATTATGTCTTTTTATATGAATATTAAATACATTACCCAAATTCTTACCTGGGGACCACAATAGTTTTCTGAAATTAGAGACAAGTTATATAATTTTATAAGTTTTTCAAATATCTTTAACATCCACCACAAAGATCTTCCCCTTTATAACTCATCACAAGAATACCCTACATAAGCATAACATGAATATAAAACAGTGAAAACATGAGAAAAACATTTTAAAACAATACCATACATATCAAAGATCATATACCCGAGTCATGTCTTAATGAATGAAGTTCATAAGTCATAAACATTAAGGGAATCAAATAACATGATCCATGTGAACATAAATTTGGAGTTAGACATTGAATTATAGAATATACATAACCATTGAAAATAATATATCAATGATACCCACATAGAAATTTATAACATGTTTTTATTTGGTTATTCACTTGTGTACTTTCTTTAGGATTGGTATTACCTCATGTGTACCCTCTTTTGGCCTTTAGATAACCTCTCATGTACCCTTTGAGATCATATAATAGAAATTATTACCCAATACATTAGAGGGATATATAGGTTCCACCCATCACATAATAAAAATCATATATACATATTTCAAAAGATCATAAGACATTCATTAAATCAGAACCCATGAAAATAAATGGGTTTCATAATCATTTCATCATTTCCTAAAAGAATAACCCATAGAATAATAAGTGGGTTTTGTAAGCATTTCTTCATGGTAAAACCCATTTAATAGAAGGACGTTTCATGAAAATCAAGCAATCAAAACTACAAACCACTAAGATTAATAAATACAAATGGTATCCTTGAATCATATCCCGAGAAAATCATAGCTTACATCCACATATGTCACATTATATGGATAATTATTTTGAAAGAAAATTTATAATATTTATTAAGGAAATTATCCTACCAAATTTTGAAATCACTATTTTAAACATAAAACATTTTATAAATACATTATTTTTATAATAATTTTGTAATATTATAAATGAAGCATCAACTCATATATTTTTCATGATGGAAGAGAGTTGTGTTCATCTCATACACATTAAAATAAATATTTCATCCACATTTTTGGTAAAACCATGTATTGGCCTGAGAATCCATCGATTTGTTTTTAAAATAAATTATATTTTTTATGAGACCAAGCTCTGAGATGGTACATAATTCTGATACCTGGGGTGGACGAAATAGATTTTTGATTTTTTTAATGTTTATTTATTAAACGTGTGAGAGGGCTTTCCTATCATTTGAACCAGTCCTTGGATCGAAATTCATGGGGAACTATTGAACTCAGAAACTTATAATTTATCTAGAAAGGGCCTGAAGTTAGCTTCCACATGACAATAGTGGATGTTAGTTTTTAACCCTAAATAAAATTATTAATAATTGTTTTATTTAAAAATCCGTAAAACACTATAATGGTAACTCATTTTGGAAATCTGAGACTACCAATTTTCTAATGAGGGTATGTTTCCCATTGGTGGAGCATAACCTCAACCGGAACGGGTCGAGGGTGAATGTTAGTTTTTTTGTTTTATTAAGCGAATTAAAAAGGCATGGGTGCACGGTTTTGGAAACTCCTAAACAGGTGCCCGGATTTAAAAATATGGGGGCACCGTTTAATTGAGAATGTGGACATTAAAAATGAATGGACTAATCGTCGACTAGCGTGGGTCTACTAGAAAAGATAGTTTTCATAATTTTTTAAAAAATGTTAACATACAACAAGGTGGATGTTTTATTTTATTTTTCAACTTTGGAAGCCATTGCAACGTAATTTCCTATAATGAAATGAAAACAAATATAATGTTTCATTAAATGAAACATCATAACTACTTAATAACAGAACAAACATGAAATTATGATTCTGTTTTCATCTTTTAATGGTCTAGAAAACAACGCAAGATTATGGCCACAATCATGGTTATGCTCTCATGATCTGGTTCACCAACAATGATCGACCAAGAGCATTTAATAATGGATCGTGGAATGAGGAACGTAGTGATGTTGTCCATATCTAACAAATGATATGACCCAGCTTGGAGTTTTTATTTAAATTCCATTATTTTCCCCATTCTTAATTTTAAATGATTAATGTAGATCAACTAATGAACAGGTTAACTCGTGGTTGGATCGTTCTTGTGGGATAGATTTTTTATTTGGATTATCATTGGGTGGTAAATCATTCATAAATAAATTATATTTGGTTTCCCTCATTGAACCTCCTAATGGGAGTGGATCAACGCTTCGATAAATGATGAAAGGGGTTCGTTCCTCAAATTGTTTTTTTGGTTTTCCTATCCCTATTAACATGCATTATTCCCATTCTTCGCAGGTCGATGAATAGTCGGGTGATGCATAACTGTTCCTGGTGAAACGATGATGGAAGTTTGACATATATGACAATGGATGGAACGATGTGGTGCATGAGATGCCACAAATCTAGTGCTTCACAGTTTAGGGGATAACAATGAAGATTTAAACCCCATGAAATGAAGAACACAACTACAGTGTTCTGGAACACCCTTCAGATCGAATAATGGACCACCCAAGTGTGTCCAGCGGCCTGTAGAAAAAATATGTAGGTGCACTGGAACCAGTAGAGGTCGCGGGCCTAATGGTGGAGTGGATCAGTGCGGTGGTGATGGATGGTGGAAAACCCACGCCTGCTGCACGTAGGATCCAGGAATGAAGCTACGACATGATCTGGAACTACAACCTATCACAGGTCTTACTGGAATAATTAATTCACATCATCAGACCCATTGAATTGAGGTGGAAGCAGCAATTGGTTCCACCTAGGTTCGGATGGATGCGGAAAATCTGAGTCCAGTCTAGAGGAGCCGGCCCGCTCAAATAGTGGGTTGAGTTACTGCTCGTGGGTCGTTCTATGCCAGGTGGGTCGGGTCGGACCCCGTTTTACCCAAATTCCCATAAAATTAAAATGGAGTGTTTTTTTACATGTTATCTACTGTTTTGTCACCCCTTATATGAGATGTTCCTTTTGTTATAATCTAAGTGAGTTTATGTTAAATTAAGAGGACATGCTATTGAGTTTGAAGAGTAGGCTCTCCCAGTACGAGCTAACTTTTGGGAGAATATGAGTGATTACTATGATGAGATGATATGATAGTTACTCACTTGACAACTCAAGGAGAAGTTACTCTTTATCCATTCTACTTGGTTGATATGGGAAACCTCAAATTTTGGGTACAAGTTCATTTTCCTCTGAGTGGTTTCCTTCGACAGTGTTACTCCCCTTTAGGATTTTGGCTCGGGTTCTCTAAGAAGTTCGTAAAGAGTCAGTACTCCCCAGCCATGCTAGGGAGTAGGTCCTGTATCTTTAGAGTTAGTACTCCCCTATTGAACTAAGTCATGGTTCCTTTATATCTAATTCTTATAGAGTTGTAAATCTCTTACTGGGTAGGGAGTAGGTCCCATATTATAGTATTCGGTACTCCCCTTCTGTTCCAGGGCACGAGACCTCCTTATACAGTGTTACGGAAGAGTCGGTACTCCCCTGCCATGCCAGGGAGTGGGTAATCTATCCTAGGGTTGGTACTCCCCTAACATACTAGGGTTCAGGTCCCCTAATGTGAAAAGACTGAAAGAGTCAGTACTACCTTATACTACCGGGGTGAGGTTTATGTAGTCATTGAGTGGTACTCCCATTCTCGGAGGGTGCGGGTCCTTGATATACAAAGTTTTACTTTCCAATACAAGGTGTGAGTCCTTCATGAGTAGTACTATCCTATCACAATAGGGAGAGGGTACTCTATTAACTGATTAATACTCCCTTAGCAGGTAGGGTGTTGGTCCTCAATTGGATATGGAGCTCCCTCGGCTGTCGGACAAAGT
This sequence comes from Viscum album, assembly GCA_963277665.1. Lineage (NCBI taxonomy): Eukaryota > Viridiplantae > Streptophyta > Magnoliopsida > Santalales > Viscaceae > Viscum > Viscum album. The sequence continues at coordinate 1,539,617,489 of OY728153.1, read as the reverse complement.
ACCAAAGAGATGTACTGTCCACTTGACGAATACGACAACTAGATTGAAGTTAGGGCTCCCTTGATAGACTGAAGCATGGACCACTCATTATAGGAGTGACTGAGGTATCTTAGGTTAGACTAGAGTATTGATCCTTCAACTGAGTTCATTGATGGGGAGAAGGCCTCTTCACTTGGGTTTTCTTAGTCTTTCATGGGGCCCATGACTATGGAGAATAAACCTCTAGTTCCTTGAACTATAGTCATATCTAGTAGAATTTTCCAGATGGATCATTTTCTCTTAGATGTACCATTAATAATATTAGTATTATACCTGATCGATTGACTCTCTTAGATGGGTGCCATTAGGGAGGGCTGAGCTCGTGGATTGTGATCTACTGGTTTGTGTGATATAACTTGATCCTTCGATAAGAATCCTGAAATTGGATGTGTGGTTGGGACCACATGTTTTTTAGTGGTTGAGATGACTATATCTAGATGTTCATGGTATATGTATGGGAAAATACCAGAGTAGATTTAACTGTTCATTCCTCTATGGATTTTCTCTTATGCTTTACCATTGTGGTTTTAGGGTCCCCAACTGCGTACTATTTTACTCACTCCTGTATAGGATTTTCCCACACTTGTCATGACTTGTATAGACAAAAAACACATTGACGGAGTCTAGGGAGGAATATGGTATGGTGGTGTTCAATTATATGAGACATACGAGGTGCACTTCAACATCTTCAAGCATTTACCCTTCACCTACCATTCAGGTAGGCTTCCCGATGGACCAGTTTTAGGGACTTTGAGATTTTCTTTTGTTTTGTTTTCCTTTAGGTGGACATGTATATTGTCTTGAATTACCACCATGTTCATTAATTTCCATTGTACTCTAGTTTTGTTTTACTGAGCGGATTTCATGCATGGTTTCCTTGGATTTAACTTTCTAGTGACATTGCTTTTGAGTCATGAGTGTGTGTACACGTGATTAGGAAAATTTATCCCAATTGGGGAATAATACCTTTGGCGATAGTCACTAGCCCCTAGACATTGGGTGGCGGGCATCGGGTAGTCATGAAACAGTCCGTAGGGGACACATCATGACAATTAGGTATCAAAGGTGGTTAGTTCAACCTCAAACACCAGGGGTTTATTGTTTATTGATTGGGGAAACATTGTTAATTGTTTCAAGTTGGGATTTCAGGATAGGGACTCTAGTGTTGGTACAACAGATGACGTATCCATACACTAGGACTCTAGACACATATTTTCTGACTCGGTACACTGAAAACCTGCTTTGGGGAAATTAAAGGGTACATGTCTCATATAGGAATGGTTGTACTTTTTATCTCGTTCTCGAGTTAACTCTCCAGATATACTCTTTAATCGCGGTTCATTTTGTTATATTTTAGGATTCCACCACGAACACAACCAGATATGATTCTACAACATAATTGTAATAATGATCCCCCTTGAAATGAGGCATCAGTGTAGGGCACTGAATCTGTGGAATTACCTGTGGGTGGTGCACCAAGGATGCAACATCCTGCCGATCAGCAGTTGCTACCAGTGCTTCATATGGAGGATATGCACAGATTGAGTGAACTACTTCAGTTTCAGTGGAAGATACCTCCCAGGTTCCTTGGAGAGACAGATCTTCAGGTGGCAGTACTATCCATGCACAATCTACCAGATTCATTGGGAAGATGGTGATTCTTAGTGATCCAGATGCACAACGAGGTGATCCTCGCATAGATTGACTTTGAGCACATCTTCCTGGAGGATTTCTTTCCAGCAACGTTATGCTCTTTGTGTATATTGGAGATGATGCACCAATAGAAGGGAAGTATGTTGGTAACAGAGTACTCATTGAGATTCGTGGATCTTTCTCTCTACATTATAGATATGGTATGAGACACTTATTTCAGGGTCCAAACCTTCAAGCAGGGATTGTGTCTGCAAATCAGGGCATCTGTGATATCATTTAGCATTCCAACATTTTTTTGGGTGCTAGATCGATCTCTAGTGGTTAATACATACCTAGAAGAGGAGCATATCGATGTGGATTATAGTAGAGGTCATGAGGTAGAGTCATTTGTTATAAATATAATATGACAGGCTATAGGATTATGGGGTAGGATCCATACACATACTCGAACACAGTCATGTGGGTCTGTGTCATATGAGCATCTCCATGGATTATATCAGCCACATGAGAGGTGATGTTACACTTTCAATGGTCAGGGGAATATCAAAAGAGATATTCCAACCCGTCGTGTTGCTAAGAGGGAGCTGGAAGATGAGCCTCCTAGGCAGAGACAATGCTTCAAGAAAGGAGTTCTGCACGATGGAAGGAATAGAAGACGATCTAGACAAGTAGTAGGAGGTGGAAGGAAATTTGCATCTTTGCCACCATGACCCCTAGGTGTTCCACACAAGGCTCAGGGAGCTAAAGGACATGGTCGGGGATAGTTTCATATGAGCTTGGCTTATGACTAAGATGCTCTGGGGAAAATTTTAGGTATGATCAATGCCTTTTATTTTGGATGCCTTTTCAAATAGACAGAAGTTATAGTTGTCCTGATTTTTTCGTGAGTTCTTTTTGAGACGTTGAGGTTCGAGTTAGACCCTGGACATGACCTTCATTCTTAGATAATCCTGCGAGGGGAGACCCATTTTATCTCACACTAGTGCTAATAGTGTGAACTGACTCCTGGAGGAGAGAGTAGCGGTTGGGATCTCTTAATCATGGAGACGATTCCTTACAGCATCATTATGGGTATTTACTACTACCGTCCATTATTGTGTTTATGATATTATGAAAAATATGCAGTGTATTAATGATGGTGAAAACCAGTTTTCCTTCTGATAAAAGGAAAACTCAGGCTGCACAGGGTGGACTCTCGAGAAGTTTCACGCTTAGAGACATTCCATGGGGGCAGAGTTAGAACCCACGATCTTTATTAAATATATAATGGTTCTTTACCATTCATACTCAACTACAATAAAACAACTTAGTGTAGCATTGTTCTATTTCTGGCAAGTTGTGTGGATGTTGGAGGTTGTAAATAGAGGGACTTGTAAGACCCAATGTTCGCTCAGGGGACACCCTATTTCATTTTTAAATACTCTAATGTATTTATCATTAAACATGAACACGTAACGCTTATGGCGGAATTAGTATAATTCAACTTGGGGTGGATATGAACTATGGGTTTCTGTTTGCATCTACATCAGGTTATCGTGGAGGTGAGCCCCATGACCCCATGACTACAAATGGATCAGAATGCTTAGCTCGTTTCCCACTTTTACAAGTTAAGAGGACATGTTCTTGTTATTGTATAATGTTGAATTAGAAGATGTTGGAAATGAAATTATTTGATCTCTGTGGTTCCTTGATGTGCATGCTTGTTAGTAGCACATGGACCCTTGATGAACTCAGTTTTATTCCCATGAGGATTACATTTTTCTTTTCAGTGATGATAAGTCATAAGTCGGGGAGAATGTAATGGCCCATGATTCCAGGGATTTTTTTTAAAATTAAATGGAATTTTTAAAAAGACCAGGCTCTTAGATGGAACATAATTTCAAGACCCATTGTGGTCGAAATGGATTTTCAAACTTTTTTTAAGTTTACTAATTAAACATGCGAGAAGAATTTTCTAACTTTGGAACTCATGCTCAGATCAAAAATATGAGAGAACAGTTGAACTCGCAATGTCGGGAATCACCTAGAGAGGGCATAAATTTTGCTAGCGTAGGCCAACAAGGGAAGTTTGTTCTTTCTCGTAACTAATTTAATTAACTAACAATTATTTTATTTTCAAATAATTTTAACTCCTAAATGGTAACTTGGATTGGAAGTATGAGAATATCATTGAGCTCATGAGGGAATATTTCCCTTAGGTGGAGCTTATCATCCACCAGTGTGGGTCGAGGGTGAATGTAAGTTTGTGAGTTTTCTTATGTGAGTTAAAAAGGTGCAGGTGTATGATTTAGGATACTTCTAAATGGGTAACCAAATTGAATATATGATGGAACTGTTGGATCCGGAACAATGACATTACATATGAATGGACTTAACATCGACCTACACGGGTCTACTGAACATGATATTTTTTGATCATTTTAAGAAACCGTTAAAATAACTATAAAGTTGATGTTTTATTTTATTTTTGAATGTTTGAAATTGTGGTAGTGAAATGGTGTGTAAAGCAGTGAAACTTAATACACTGTTTCATTAATTGAAACAGTATAATGGCTTCATAATAGAACGTAACGGAAACACTAATTCACATTTCATACTTTAATGGCCGAGAAAACAATGTAGGATTTTGGGTACAATCATAGTTCGGATTTGGAGATATGATGGGGGGAAATATTAAAGCCACCCCCCGTCAAATAGATCATCACCAACAATTATCAACCCACAACCATAAACAAAGGATCGCAGAATGACGAACACATCGATGTAGTTCATCGCCAACAAACGATCCGACCCTATAAGGGGTTGTTATTTAAATTCCATTATTTTCCTTATTTTTAATTTTAATTGAAGAATGTAGATCAATCCACATTCATGTTTACCCATGGTTCGATCGTTCATGTAACAGATATATTTATATCGGGATTATCTTTGGGGAGTCAATAATTTCATAAATTAATTGAATTTCATTTGCCTCATTGATGCTTCTAACTGGAGAGGGTCAGCACCATCATGAACCATAGAGGATGTCCATTCTAAACGTTTTTTTTGTTTTCCTCTCCCCATTGACACATGTTCTTCACTTTCTTCATGAGTCAATGAATTCTCGGTCATTGTGCAATAGTTCTTCGCCAAATGATGACAGAGGTTTGATGAAGATGATGATGGATGGATCTAGGCGGTGTAAGTGATGCCTCCAATCAACTGCTTCTAAGTGTAAGGGATCTCATCCAATAATTGAACCCCATTCCATGATGAATGTAAATTGATGGTTATAGAAAATCTTTTGGACTGAAAAATTGACCACTAGAGCATGTCCAGTGGCCCACAGAAAACATCTGACGGCGGTGGAAGCACGCAGTGGTCTGGTCTGTAAGAGCTTTCCCGTTAAAATAGAGGGGTCGGGTTATGACTTTCAAGTCATGAACTTCCAGGCTAGTAAGGTTGGACCCGCCGCCTGGCTAGTTTGGGTCAGGTAGAGAAGGTCCCCCCATTCGGGGAGGTCCGACCAAGTCGGCCCAGACCCAGACCCAACTGGCCCTTGTTTCACAAAAATGCCCATAACATTCAAACAGAGTGTCCGTTTGATGAGACGTCTACGGTTTTGGGACCCCTAGTATGAGAATGTATTTTTAATATACTCTTGGTGAATTTTTGACCATGTGATATGATAGAAAATTTTCTTCAAAGGGTAAGATCTCCTAGTATGATTAGACTTTCAGAAGAATCATGCTGATTCTAATGATGAGATGTTAGCATTGTTAATACCATGATCCTCAAGGCATGGTTACTCCTTATCCAACTTCTTTTGTAGATATGGGACTCCCCTCATTTTTGGGTGTGGTGTCATTTTCTTTTGAGTGGTTTCCTTCGACAGTGTCACTCCCTTGAAGTATTAGGGTGCGGGTTCCCAGAGAAGTTCATAAAGGATGAGTCGGTACTCCCCTGATGTACCAGGGAGATGGTCCTCTATTCATGGAGTTGATACTCCCGAATTGGACTAGGTCAAGATTCCTTCATATCTAACACTTGTTGAGTCAGTAGTCCCTTACAGGGAAGGGAGGGGGTCTCCAATTATAGTATTCGATACTCCCCTATTGTTCCAGGTTGTGGGTCCTTCTTACATTGTGCTACAGTAGAGTCAGAACTACCCTATTGTGCCATGGATTGGGTCTTCTAGATTGGGGTTGGTACTACACAAAAAACAAGGGTGTGGGTCCCCCGTAGAGAATAGAGTGAAAGATTAGGTACTCCCTTATATTAAAAGGGTACGGGTCCTCCAGTCACGGAGTGGTACTCCACTACCGGGTAGGGTGCGGGTCCTCAGTATAAGATGTTGTATTCCCATACTAATATAGGGTGTAGGTCCATCATGTTTTGTAATCCCCTATCACACCACGATGTGGGTCCTCTTGTCAGTGAGTAGTACTCCCTGGCCAAGTAGGGTCTAGGTCCTTGATTAGAGATGGAGCTCCCTCAGCTGTCGGACGCCTTAGCGATGAGCGGGCCCATCTATTTGATTAAAACGATACCTACGTTGGAATTAGTTCTCCCCCAATAGACTGAGCTGCGGGAAACTACTTACTGGAGCGACTGAGTTATCACAAGTTAGTCTGGAGTAGCGCTACCTCAACTGAGCACAGTGAGGAGGAGCGAGACTCTTCACCTAGGATTCCTAAATCTTTCATGGGGCACATGATTGTGAAGACTAAACCTCTAGTATAAGGAACTAGATTCAGACCTAGTACAATGTTCCCGATAGAGCACATTTTCTCAGATGTACCATTTTGAGTGGTATGATTAAACCCGATGGATTTCATCTCTCTGATGGGTGCTACCAGGGATGGTTGTGCTTGTGGAGTGTAATCTTTTGGTTTCTGTGTTATGACTTGATCCTTCGATGAGAATCCTAAAACAGGTTTTGTGGTTAGGACCACATGTTTTCTCTATGGTTGAGACAAGTATATTTGGATGTTCATGGTGTATGTATTGACATATACCCAAGTAGAGTTTATTGTGCATTACTTTTTGGGTTTTCTCTTATGATTTACCTGTATGGTTTTGGAGTCCCTTAATGATTATTATTTTAATCACCCATGCATGGGCTTCATCGGCACATGTCATATCTTGTGTAGATGACCGACACTTGGATGGGGTCTAAGGAGGATGAGATACTTGTGGTGTTTAATGAGATCAGAAATACAAGGTGGACTTTGATACCTTCAATGATCTACCCTTCACCTACTTTTCAAGCACGCTTTTTGGAGGATGAGATTTAGGGACTTATAGATTTAATTATTTTTCATTTTTTATGGCATTGTATACTGGATCAAGGTTCTACCATGTACTCTACTTTCCGATTTACTCTCATTGGGTTTTACTTAGTTGATTGCATACATGGTTTTCTTTCGCTTTTACTTTCTTGTACCTTTGGATGGGAGTCATGTGCATGTGTACATGTACTTAAAAAAATTCCCCCCACTTTTTGAATAATTCCTTATGTGCTACTCTCCCTCCCCTGGACATTGGGCGGCGGGTCTGCGGTAGTTATGACATGGTCCCTGTGGGATGGGTCATGAAAAATTCTAATGGGCATTGTTTGGAAAATGGAAGGAATATTCCTTTTAAAAAAATTAAAAAGTAAACATGTGAAAATTTTTATTTAATATATCATTTGAATAATGTTAAAAACAATATTAATTTTTTTTTCGAAAATATGGTTTCAGAAGAAATGTTTTTAGACTAAAAAGAGATATAAAAATTATTTTTCTTAAAAACAACTTCTCCATTATTTATAGTAAAAAAGAGTTGAAAAAAGTACTATTATTTTACTCTACCGTGAATAGTAATAGGATAAAAAAAATAATTAGTTTCTTGATAAATGGATCATAATATTTTGTCATTAGAAATGTAGTCATAAACAACCACTATAAATAATGAAAATGTAACGTGACAATTTTACCACTTTGGTAACATTGAAATGTAAGCCCAATGAAAGAGAGATCAAAAAATAGATTTTTAAATCACAATAATTATCATTATAATTTTAGAAAAATACATTTATGGGTAATTTATTCACCATATAAAATAAATTGCCTGTGAATATGGATTCTGTCTTACATAAGAAAAAAGTGAGATGACAATTCATTTCCATTAGTCTCAACTTCCTTTATCAACATTCAATACTACTATATAATAAATATAAGTTTATTATACTTATATTATAGTTACAAAATTATATACACCACACCATATATATTTTAATTTTGAACATTTATTACCTGTTTATTAATAATTTTTGGTTAAAATATCATTTTGGGTAATAACAGCTTTGTTTATCATTTTTGTTTTGATATCTTTTGTTCAGTCCTCATTATTTGATCATGATTATATCATATAAAGAAAATAAATATGGAAATAATTATAATATTTATAATAAAATTAAAATTTTAATACGAATCATGAAATAAAATTTTGTGAAATGAAGTATGTTACAATTATGGAGGTGGATGGACATACAAAAGCATGAGTAACATGTCCATTTTTCAACGATCATTATGGAAATGAGTTAAGTAATATTTAATATTCTTGGAATGATTATAAAATAAACAAGGACATATTATATCATTAAATATTCTTATATGTGTCATTCATGTGGTGTGGTGATGAAAATATAGAGTCACCTCACTTTTTGAAGGTGGTAGACCACACTTACATGAACAACATTATCAACTTTCAGTGATTAAAAAGATAGAAAGGAAATGATAGATTATTTTTTAAAATTATAAATATTAAATAAATAACATAATTATTTCATGTATATCAAATAAATTTATTAACTTTATCCTTATAGCATATACGTAAATCTTTATTGAAATCAGATCATATCACTTTACAAAGTGGTAGTCTATTGTACAAGCGAACAATATTATCGTATCCACTAAGGAAATGAATGTAAAAAAAGTTATATGTGATATAAATAATAAAAATGAATAATAACGGTATATATATCATATATATACTTTTTTTCTTTCATTATACCAACTATGAGAGTTATTAATGAATAAAATGACATCGGATTGTGAGGCCGCAGTCCACCATACGCATGAAAGATGATTTCATAACACATTTAATGTATGTAGAGGTGGTTGTAGGTTATAACATTAACATAAAAATATATTATAATATGTAAGGTAATTATTATATTTAATTATTATGATTTAACAATAACTTAATGAGGTTGAGGAAGAAAGAACATTATAACGATCATTTAAGAACGTTACCCCTTACTCGACTAACCTCCTTAGGGTTTTAGAAAAATCCTTCCTTGGTTGGATTTTTTTCAAAAAATAAGGTTCTAGGTTTTTTCGGTATTTTGGAAGGTTATTTTTTGTTTAATTGGATGAAAAAAGTGTTTAAATGTGTGAAGATAAGTTTAGGGCGGTGGCCTTTTATAAGTGAGTTGAGTCTCACACTTATAATTATTTGAAAATAAAAAAATGTAACCACATTTTTCACATACCACAAGGGTAAAATGGATTATTCATGAGAAATAGATATTTTAGGGTCTATATATGAATAAAAAATATATATTATCTAAGCTTTTAAGTCATTTTAACTCATATCTTTTTAGATTAGCTCCCAGTAATCACATTTTCACTGTAATTGTGGTAATGTTTTTCTACTTTTACTATAAATTATGATAAGAAATTAATTTGATGTTATTATATAATATAAATTATTTTTTTCAATATATAGAATCCATCGTTACAAATTCTATTCATGAAAGTGGAATAATTTATTTTAAAATTAACCCCCAAACCAGATACAAAAGCGAGTTTTCAAAGATAAAATGTTCAAAAGTATGAAAATATTATATCAAAATTAAATATGAAAATGATTAAAATAATATAAATTGAATTTATAAATATATAATTGAAATAAATTTAATTTAAAATCAATTTGAAATATAATTTATATTTTTTAATTATTTAAATGAAAATGCTATTTTCAATTACAATACAATATTTTTCAGTATTCATGCAAAAAATATTATTTTCAGAAAATTTCCAAAACTACATCATAGACTAATATTTACATTCAGAATATAAAAAACATTTTTTTCATATATATATTTTAATATTATAATATTTTTTAAAAATATATATATACTAAAAGGCAACAAAACTTCTTTCTAAAAGAATAATGTTTTTATCTTAAAATTTGATTTATTCTTATTTATTATATATAAAACAAAAATGATTAATTTTAAATATTTGGTGGAATATATACCATATAAATTAAATAAAAATCAATTATCAAAAGTGGTTAGTTTGATTAACATAATTTTCCCTAAAATTTGATTTTTAGAAAAATATTTCTTGTAATTTCAAATAATTTTTATCTTTATTTGAAATTAATTGATCACCCAATATTTTATTTTATAATCAATTTTAAACCATATATTTTCATAATATTGTTAATTCTGTTCTTAACCATCATTCCAATGGCTAGGTGATAACTATCAAATTAAATAACAAAATTTTAATAGTTTGACATGTTTCGTTAAGACTCAAAGTTGTGTGAAACACAAGATAAACTCCATGTTAAATGTAACTCAATATAAACTTTGTGTATCCTGTAAAAAATATCGATGATATTTAGTTTATTAGAAAAAAAAAATTAAAAATAATTGGGTGTTATATGATGATTTTTGGGTTCCATCGGTAGTCAGTCAGAAGAGGGATTCCACACATTTTTGGTAGACATTATACCTTGGTGATCAATATGTGGTGCTTGTTTCGACAGAAGACTATGAAAATGTGTTTATAGTATAGTTATTATCATTAACCATAACATTTGTGAACATTAAATATCTTATTTCTCTTTAGTAGGTTAGTATATTTGTGTGAGAGTTTGGGATCAAATTTAAGGACCTTTAAAATTTGGACCCTGATTGTTTCTAGATTATAAACCTCATTCATGGTGTCTTATGGAGGATATCCATCCATCAATGTAGTAGGCAGCCGATATATTTATGATACCAACAAATATTTATGTTTATAACAAATATGTGGTCTTTTTATACACTTATTAGGTGGGATATCATGATAGAGGAAATAGAAAAGTTCCTACAAGTGTTAATTTATTTACTAGTGGGACTAAAATATGATGAACATCAGGATTTTTACAAGTGGGAGTCATTTGTAGTAAATTTTTCCTATGTTTTCTTAGTCTAGGGGTTTCTAAGAAAACATTTATCTTACTATTATAATTATAATTCTTTTTAGGTTTTTTTCATCATCATGCTTAGTGACTAAATTCCCAAGGATGATGATTTAGTTTTTATGGTTAGGCTCATCCATAGTAATATAAGAGGATTACACCACTGGTTTAGAATCTAAGAGGATATAGTGATGATAGTGGTTAGATTATGAATGGTCCTTTTTCTCAAGGGACTAACAAGAGCATATCAATGGATATGGTCTTCAATAGTGTGGGAGAGGAGTCAGGCATGGGTTGTTTAATTCCGTGAGGGGTTAGAACAATAGGGTCCAAATATCATTAGAGGTAATATTATATAATCATATACACATGATTATTACTTATTTGAATCAACAGTTTCACAATCAATCATTTCATGCACCTTATTTTGTGCTTTGGGACTATATGTAGAAAGGATTAACATGCCCTTGAGGTTCACCATGCAAGATAGAGTCCAGAACTTCTAGTTTGATCTTTTTATGGCTTGTTATTAAACCCTTTGTACTGTATTTTGGGATTTGGATAGCCTCTCATATACCCTTTGATCTCATATGACATTAATCATTATCCAATGCATTTGAGGGAGATATAGGTACCCATCATCACATATATGAAAGTCATATATACATGTTCCATAAGATCATAAAAATTTTATCATATCAGGATCAGGAAAATAAATTGGATTTATAATCATTTCATCGTTTCCTCAAAAAATAACCTACAGAAAAAGAAGTGGGTTTTGTTAGAATTCCCCCATGGTATAACTCCTGGAAAAAAATAATGATTCATGAAACTCATTCCATAATAACCAGAAACCATTCAGAGGAAGAATAAGAATGGTATCCTAGGAACATATCCCTAGTAAGGTAGAGGAACATCCAAAGATATCATATTAGATTGAAAATGATTTTGAAACATCATCTAAAATATTTATTAAGGAAAACATCCTTTCCAATTTTGAAATCACTTTTTAAAACATTAAATATTTTCAAAATAATTTTCCATGAAAATTACCTTGTAATATTATAAATTATTCCTTAAATCAATGATTGGTCATGATGAAAGAGAATTATGTTCAATTTGTACATATTAAAAACATGTTTCCTTTCAAATTTTCATTAAAATTAAAATGTCCAATATTTGGAAAATGGCATGAAGATTCCTTGAAAAATATAAAAAATAAATCTTGAGTAAAAATTTCATTAGTAAATAATTTTATTAATTTTAATACTTTTTATTGAATATAGTTTTTCAAAATAAGGTTTTGGAATAAAAAGGTTTTTTATTCGAAGTGATAAATAATGATAATTTTTATTAAAAACATATCCATTATTATTTTAACTATCAATGAGTGGAAAATGGTAATAATAATTGAATATATCATTAATAATTATAGGGTAATAAAATTAATGTGTTTTAAGAGATATTGATCATAATAATTTTTCATCAGAAACATAATCATAAACAATCCCAACAAACGATAAGATTGTAACATAAATTTGTTACCACTTTGGTAACTTTAAAATGTAATCACAATGAAATAGAGATCCTAAAATAAATATTTAAATACAAATAACTATATGGGTAATAATCATAAAATTCATTAATGAGAATTATATACACCATATAAAATAAATTGGTGGTGAATATGGATTGGGTCTCCCAAAAGTAAGAAGTGAGAAGAAAATTCAACAACTTAAGACTCATCTATCTTAATAAACCTTAAAAACTCTTTTTTAATAAATATAACTTTATAATAAATCAATTAATGTACCATAAATATATTTATCATATCATATATTATTTAATTATGAATATTTATTACTTGTTTATTATTAATTCCTTATTAAAATCATATTTCGGGTAATAACTACTCTTTTTTCATGTGTGTATTTGTTTGTAATTTTCAGTCCACTTAAATTGATAATGATACTATAATCTCAAGAAAAAAAAAATAACTATCATTTTCAAACATCAATTATAATTTTACTATTAATCACAAAATATGGTTTTGTGAAATGAAGTGTGTTATGATCTTGGGGATTGTACGTTATGTGCACACATGAGTAACATTTCTATTTTTCAATAATATTTATGGAAAGAACGTAAGTAATATATTATCATCCTGAATGACTAAAAATTATTAAATAACATATTATTTATTATAATATTCTTATACATGTCATGAATTTATTGTGGTGATGAAAATATAGAGTAACATCACCTCTTCAAGGTGGAAGGCCACATAGACATGAATGACATTATAATATTTGAATGACTAAAAAGGTAGGAAAGAACATAATATATTATATTTATGGATTATAAATTTACCATGAATTACATAACTATTTCATTTACATAATTTATATTTATTAAATTGATCCATATAATCTTTCATGTAAAGCATTAGTGAAAACAAATCACAACTCTTCACCAAGTTATAGTATGTCTTACACACTAATGATGTTATTGTATCCCCTATAAAATGAAAAATAAAAATGTTATATATGATATAATTAATAATTAATAATAATAATTCTATATATATATATATCATATATATACTTTTTATCCTTCATCATACCCAAATATGAGAGGTGGTAATAGAAAAATGAATGACATCATTTCGTTATGTGATAATCTGTCATACACACGAATGATGATTTCATAACACATTTAATATAGGTGGTGATGTTTTTAGTTATTGAAATTAACATATAAATATATTATTAAATGGAATATACTGATTTAATTATCTCATATTTTTTATAAAAAATGTAATGAGGTGGAGTAATAAAGAAAATTAAAATTCTCATTGATGAATGTTGCCCCTTTTTCGACGAACCTCCTTAGGTTTTCTGCCAAATATTTAAGAGATTAGATTTATTACCAAAAAATTATACTATGATGATATGATGGAAGTGGGATGTGAATTATTCATGGATAGTTATAACAAAAAGGGCTTTATGGTTAGAAGAGGAGTAGAGAGGGGGTGGCCTTGTTTAAGTGATTTGAAAGGAAAACTTGCATTGTTTTGAAAATAAAATGGTGAACCCATATTTTTCAAATAAAAAGGGTCCAAAATGGATCATTGATGATCCTTATAGATTATAGTTCCTAAATGTGACATGAAATATACTTATCAATTTTATTATATCATTTTAATTATTATTTTTTTTAGTTTAACCACTAATAAAACCATTCTGACCGTAACTACAGTAAATAATTTTTCTATTTAAACAATACATTATGGTCAAAAAATAATTTTATATTATTTTATAATATAAATATTTTTGATTCTATATATGGAATCCATTTTTAAAAATTCAATTCATAAAAGTGATGATTTTGTATTTTAAATTTAATCCCATAAACATGATGGGAAAGCCGGTTTTCGTATAGAAAATGTTCAAAAGTATAAAATTATTAATTTCAGAATTCAATATGAAAATTATTAAAATTATATTAATTTAATTAATAGATATAAATTTAAACTAATATTAATTTATGATAAATTTATAATATAATTTAACATTATAAGTAATTTAAATGAAATGGTGATTTTCAATTTTAATTCAGTATTTTCAATATTCTTAAAAAGGATAATCATTTCAGATTATTTCTAATACGACACCATAAAATTATATATATTCTATGAATTTAAAAATTAAATGTATTTCCCAAATAAGTATTATAATAGGTTCATAAATTACTTTTAGACATAAATGTGAAAAATGGCGGAAAACGTCTTTTTAGAAGAATACGTTTAAATGGTAAAATTAAATTTTTTCTTATCTCTTTCCTAAAAACAAATAATTTGAATGTTAAATATTCTATTTAATAAATACAATATAAATTTAATTAAAATAATCCACTAAAATTGGTAGTTTTATTATTATATTTATTTTCATAAAAATAGTTTTTCAGAAAAATATTTCCTTTAAATTTACATAGTTTATATCTTCATTGATAATTAATTAGCACTCAAATAATTCATTTAATATACATTTAAAACCTTATATTTGCATAATTTAGTTAATCATCTTCCTACCCATCATTCAAACATCTAGGTGAAAACTATCCCATTAAATAAAAATATTTTAATAGTGTGCCATGTTTCGTTTAAACTTATTGTTCTTGTAACACAAGCTAAACTCGGTGTTTCAAGTAACAAAATATAAACTAGGTTATGTGTATGATGGAAAATATCAATGGGATTAATTTTCATTGATAATAATATTTCACAAAATATTAGGGTATTATCGAAGGAGTTTTGGGTTCCATTGATAGCCAGTTCGATGAGGACTTCGAGATATTAGTGTTGGATGATTTTTCCTTGATGGTAAATATGAGTAAGATGCTTCCAAGGAAGACATCAATAATGTATGTTGAGTAGCGATATTATTAGTGACCAAATTTTTTTTGAACATTCAATAACTTCATTCTCTTCAATAGAGGAGTATGTATGTGTGAGAATTTGGGATCAAATTTAAGGACCTTTGTCTTTAATAACTTTATTTATTCCTGATGAGGACATTCATGCATGGTGTATTGAGAAGGAACTCTACCCATCTATCTATAATGTATTAAATCTATTTATGTTACCAATATATTTTTATGTGTATAAGTAGTATGATTTGATTGACTGTATACTCTCATGTGGTGTTCTATCATGAGATGGAAGATAGAAATGTTCCTCTAATAGTAGATTTGTTCATATTTGAACTCGGATGCGAGTAAATTTTAGGTTTTGACAACCTATGAGTAATTCATACTCATATGTTCAATGTTTTTCTTACTCCATTGGTTTCTAATAAAAAATTGGCGGATTTTCATTCACATGCTATATCTATGGAGGTTTTGGTCATCGTCAGGCTTAGTGCGTGAATGATCAAGGAGGATGTTTTGGTTTGGATGGTCAGTCACAACCAAAGAAGTATAAGAGGATTCCACCCCTTATTTAGTATCTAATGGGTGATAGTGATGCTAGGGTTTTTCTACAGTATGGTCCATTTTCTTAGTGGTCTAATCTTGAGCATATCCATGGATTTGGTAATCAGTAGTGAGGTAGAGGAGTCGGGCGTGGTTAATTTCATGTCATGAAGGTGATACCAAAGGGGCTATAGATCAATAGATGTAAGATTAGATTATCGTACAAATGATTATTCATTATTTTAACAGTTGGTTCACACTCCTTAATTTGACCTACCTTAGTTTTCACTTTTGGACTAAATATTGAGAGGCTTCACATACCGTATGATTTTACCACTCTAGATGAGGTATGTAACGACCCAAAGTTTCATTAATGGAAATCCCTCTTGATCTAATTAAATGTCTCTTTATGTTTATAAACAATTTCAACTTCACTGGTATTATGTTAAGAATTTTGACCGTTGCTAATATAGCCATTGAACAGTTATCACATGATTAACATAAATATAGGGCTTTAACACATCCAATTTTACTTAGACAAAAGAAGCAACGGCCTCATCCAGTAGAATTTCCCAATACGAAGCCCATTTGCCAGAGCTCGGAAAAGAGGTGGCATCCTTTGGCATCACCCTTGACCATGCCCAAGCTGAGCTTCACAATGTCAAGCTCGAACGGGACCGTCTATTGGAAAAGTGGAAGTTGATAGAGATTACCACTCGAGTGATGTTATCCGAGCCACCCCAAGAGTCTGTCACCATCGCACACCTTACCCTTAGGTCTTATGCGGCTGTTTTAAGGGGTTATGTAACAAATAAGTAGTACTATATTCATGTACATTATTTTTTTATATAATTATGAATAAAATTTCTAGTCATTTTTGATACATTGTAAATTGTTTTTAAAGTACAAATGGTGTTTTTAGTTATTATTTAATTAAGAAATATGATTTATTCAATTAAGGTACTTTTGTATTAAATAATATTTTAATAAAATAATATTATTATTATTAAATTAACTTTTATTAAATATAAATGATCTCATAAATTTATGAATGCAATAAAAATTTTATATTAAGGTTTGAAAGCCATTTCTGTCAAAACCTCGAATTTTCGATAAATGTTGGTTTTTATTATTAAAGTGAAAATTAACATATTTATAAAAAAACTTAGATAAAATAAATGTCATTTCTGAAATCAGGACTTCTAAATTATCCAACGGTGATGTTTTCATAATTTTCTGAGACAGTCAAATTTTTGGGTAACAATTAAATACCGTTTAAATATATAATGTGTTTTCTGACATCATAATGACCCAACGGTGATGTAATAAAATACCATAATCCTTATGTTCGGCCAATATATGTTTTATAATTAAAATATTGTGATTTTGGGTTGGTTTGACTTACTTTTCAAAGCATTAATAGACCCCTCAAGACATATTCAACACTTTGCATTTTTAAATTAATTTCTATGGGAGTGTGACTCACCTCAACATAAGCAACCTTATTATTTTAAGAAGTTAGAAATCGGGCCTTAAATAATATTGTTTTCCTCTTCCCTTTTCCAAAAACCATGGGCAAAAACCATGGGATGGTTTGTGGTTTGGATTAATTTAATGTAAGGGGACCCAAACCTAAATAATAAATACATTCCTCACCTTTCCTATATAAACCCAACCAAGCTCACACTTCCTCCTCACTAAAATCCCGTGGAGTTCGTCCAACCTCTTCCCTACTATCTCTAGAATCCTCTCAAGGTGCCCCAAGCTTCCAATAATCCTCTCAAAAGCCTCTCTCTAGCCTTTGGAAGCACACTTCCATGTAAGGGTTTTTTCTTCCCTTCTCATTTTTTTCCAATTTTCATTAAGTTATTTTACCTTTTAATTTCAATAATGAATGTTGGGGTATGGTTTCACACCTCCCTCATACTGCCCTATTAATGTTTGAATTATGGGATACCTTTTTCGCCCTCATTTAATGCCTCCCATGTACACCCGTTAATATGTCGAAATTCCGAAAAGACCTTCTCTCTCTTCTTTTACATTCAAGCAATACTTTTGTATCATGAATCTAAATTCCATTTCAATTGTTGGGACATGTATCTATATGACCTCCTTACTATCCATTACATGTACATATTATTATTAACCCCTTTCTCTCTCATCATCCTTTTTTATGAATTCTTGTGTCACGCCGTTACGCTGCCGAAATCACATCGATTTTCTAAGCCAATGTCCTTGTGTAGTGAATACCATGCCCATTTCTCCATCAAGGGTATTCACCATTATGCGCATTTACTTATTGATTGTAAAGTTTCATGTATGAATTCCACATTACTTTATCATATAATAAATTATTGTGTTTTATGAATCCATGTTTTATGATCCATGTGGCACACTTATGCATGAAAAGAAATGTTTAAGAAGGGTTCACCCTTATAGCGCTCCAATGCATTGGGTAAAGTATAATTTCATGATACGTCATGTGCAATGAGTTTTCACTCATGCTAATTCAATTTCAATGAGGGATTACTCATGCTTCATGTGCAATTAGGGTTTACTCATGCTTTATGTGCAATGAGCCTTGGCTCATGCTAATTCCATGTTAAGTGTTGTTGCCACATTTCCATGTTATGATTATCATGCTTTATCATTCCTTTATGTTCATGTTTCTTTTATTCTCTATTGATATACCTATTTTCTAACATGTATTGTACTCCTCATGTTTTTTCATGTGTACTACCTTACTGGGCTTTATAGCTCACCCTTTTCTTATGCATGTCCTCAGGTTATCCCATGCAATGCTAAGTACGAAGGAATTTTGTGGTCATGTAAAAAACAAATTCGATAAAGATGTTGTATTTCATGTTTTAAGTTTTATGTAATGATCCTAAAACCCAAATACACTAAATCTCTCGATCTTCTTTATTGTATCAAGTGAATTTTTATGTAATAAATCATGTTTACGTTGTAATAAAAAGTAGGGTCGTCATAGTTGGTATCAGAGGATAGGTTTAGTTATTTTTTGGATTCAGAAACCCTTGTAAAGACTTAGATACAAGACTAAGTATAGTAAAAACATCCCTATGTTTTGGTAAATACTACGTAAGTAGTTTATCAAACAAATACAGCCATGTCTGGATACTAGCAGGTAGAGGCGGCTCTGGCACAGATGTATCCTAGGGGTAAAACCCGAAAACACCACTTTGAGCTAGACTCGAATGGGAACTGGTGCACAACAATGGGCCTTGCTGCACTCTTGGTTATGACACTCCCCAGGGATATGTTTTGATAAATTCACAATCTTAGTATGAACCCTTATTAAGGGAAAAATGACCCTAAGAATTTATGTTAGAAAGTAGATCATGAAAATCCTAGATTTAATCCTATAGACTCATGAGTTAAGGAAATAAAAGTTTATTTTTGAGTCATCAATGTTTGTATTTGGATTACCCTTTATGTGTTTCCCCTTACTTTCTTTTTATTCCAGCCAATGGTAGGTAATAGGAAGACTCGAGCTAACAACCGTTGTGAAGATCAGTGTGATGACTGTACTAATGAGATGCCAAATCCAATGGGATCGGGAATCGCAAATTTTGTCACACTTCTCTCTTAGCTAACTCAAGTTTTGAATAGAAACACGGGTCAAGAGGAACGTTCAACCCCCCCCCCCCTAAGAAACAAAAAGTCGCTATCGAGAGTTTCATGAGACAAAGGCCTCCTACTTTTAGTGGATCATCTGATCCCCCGATCGCTGAACAATGGATCAACTCCATTGAAAAGATATTCTCCATCCTCCAATGTTCTGAACAAGAGAAGGTTCTCCAGGATTCTTATCATATGGAGGGTGAAGCTGATCAATGGTGGACGTTGATCAAAAATACGAAGCCTGAGGAGGAGATCGAGGATTTTGAATGGAAGGATTTCCAGAAGATGTTTTTCGATAAATATTTTCCGCGCACCCTCTGGCTTAAAATGGAAAGGGACTTCCTTTCCCTCAAGAAAAAAGATGAAGAATCTGATGGAGCGTACGAGGAAAACTTCACAACGCATGCACGATACGCTTCCGGCTTTGTCGTTACCCCCGAATGCACGGTTGACCACTTCTTTGGTGGGCTGAAGCCTAGCTTGAAGAAAGAATTTGCGATCCGTGACTTCGACAACTATGAGGAAATTGTCCGATGTGCCCTCAAGGTCGAAATGGAGATCGGGGAATCATAGGGGTATCGTGGGGACAAGAAGCGTAAGGTGTACTTCAATGCTAGTGCTCTGATGGATAAATCCAACGGTGCTAAGAAGATCCAGCACCCCACTTGCCAAATGTGCGGAAAGAAGCACCCTGGAAATTGTCTTAAGGGGACGAGAAAACGCTTCAGGTGTGGAAGAGAAGGGCACCTAGCTGTTAACTGCCGGCAAGAAAACCCACAGTTGTGACAGAGGAGAGGAAGGCTCCGTTCAAACCTCAACGTGTTGTTCAATGCTACAAATGCAATGAACCGGGTCATTTTTCCAATCAGTGCCCTAATCCAAGGGTTTTCGGAGACAACCAACAACCTCCCAGGCAGCAAGGGAGAGCTTTTTCCATCACTTCTGCCCAAGTGAACCCCGAAAACGAAGTGGTGATAGGTACACTAGTTATTCATTCAAGAATAGCGAATGTACTTTTTGATTCAGGTTCTACGCATTCTTTTATATGTCAAAAGTTTAGTAGAGCATTCCAAGCACCACCACAAATCATGGAAGTAAAGATGTCGGTGAGTACGGAAAATGGGGCATTCATTGCATCCCATGAATATAAGTCCTCTCCTATTATAATCTGTGGATTGAATTTCCCGGAAAACCTCGTCATACTACCTCTGGTGGAATTTGATGCAATTCTTGGCATGGATTGTATTTCTTTATATAAAGCCAATATAAATTGTCGGGAGAGGGAAACCACACTCCATATGGAGAATAGACCCCCAATTATTTACAACTGTCATGAGGAAGATGAATCTCTTTTATCTCCATCATCTCAAGCATGGATATTACTGCCTTATGACCACGCGTATCTGGCTCAAAT
This sequence comes from Viscum album, assembly GCA_963277665.1. Taxonomy (NCBI): domain Eukaryota; kingdom Viridiplantae; phylum Streptophyta; class Magnoliopsida; order Santalales; family Viscaceae; genus Viscum; species Viscum album. The sequence goes on along the minus strand of OY728153.1, from coordinate 1,539,596,545 downwards.
GATTGAGTCCAAGGAAGAAACCAACCTTGATGAAATGCCTATTTGGAGGGAATACACTGAAGTGTTTCCTGAGGAACTGCCTGGTCTTCCTCCTAGAAGAGAAGTTTAGTTCTCAATTGAAATTATACTTGGGGCAGTACCAATATCCAAGACTCCATATATAATGGCTGCTGTTGAGCTTGAAGAGCTGAAGAAACCACTACATGAGAATCTAGATAATGGGTTTATACGCTTATGTGCTTCACCATGGGGTGCACCAGTCCTCTTCGTCAAGAAGAAGGATGGGTCAATGCGGCTCTGCATTGATTATCGTGAACTTAACAAAATCACGATAAAGAACAAGTATCCTCTCTCAAGAATCGATGACTTGTTTGATCAGCTGTGTGGAGCACAATACTTCTCCAAGGTGGATTTGCGGTCGGGATATTATCAAGTAAGGGTGAAGAAGGAAGATGTCCCCAAGACTGTTTTTCGTACAAGGTACGGGCACTATTAATTCATAGTAATGCCTTTCGGACTCACCAATGCTCCAGAAATATTCATGGACTTTATGAATAGAGTCTTTAGAGATTACCTTGAAAATATTGTGGTATTATTTATAGATGATATTCTAATATACTCCAAAACCAATTAGGATCATGAGGAGTATTTAAGAACTGTACTGGAGACTTTGCGCAAGGAGAATCTCTATGCAATGTACAGAAAGTGTGAGTTCTGGTTGAAGGAAGTCTCATTCTTGGGCCATATCATCACAAGCAATAGGATATCTGTGGATCCTTCCAAAACATATGCAATTGAGGGATGGTCGAGGCCAACATCGGTAATGGATATCCGTAGCTTCTTAGGGTTAGCTTGATATTTTCAACGATTTGTGAGAAATTTCTCATGATTTTCCAACCCTCTTACCAAGCTAACTCATAAGGGAGTAATGTTTGCTTGGAGTGATGAATTCGAAGAATGCTTCGAGGAGTTAAAAATGAGTCATATCACTGCACCCGTGCTCACTTTACCCACAAGTGGGGATCTTTCTGTGGTATTCAGTGATGCTTCAAAAAAGGGATTAGGATGTGTGCTGATGCATAATGATAAAGTGATATCCTATGCGTCGAGGCAGTTGAAAATCCATGAGTGAAACTATCCAACGCATGATCTGGAGTTGGCGGTTGTGATCTTTGCCTTGAAAATTTGGCGGCATTATCTCTATGGAGAGAAATGTGAGATATATACTGACCACAAGAGTCTTAAATATATATTCACACAGAAATAGCTTAATATGCGCCAGAGAAGATGGACAGAACTCATCAAGGATTATGACTTTTCAATACATTACCACCCTGGGAAAGAGAACAAGGTGGCAGATTCCCTAAGTAGAAAGGATCTAGCGATTCTATCAATGATGAGAATTGAGAAGGATCCAATCTTCTTAGACTTTATGAAGATGGACATGGGAATCATAGAGAAGGGAACATCATAAATCCTTTCACAAATGATTTCTCAACCATCTCTTTTGGAAAGGTTAAAGGATGCTCAAAAGGATGATGTGGGAATTCAGGAAAAAGTGGAAGCTGTCAAAAAAGGGAAATCCTCAGAGATTAATGTTAATTAAGAAGGAATTGTGCGGTTTGGGAAAAGACTATGTGTTCCATCATGTCCAGAGCTGAAGAAGGAACTTTTTGATGATGCACATAGGTAAAATTTCTCTATTCACCAAGGGAGAACAAAGATGTATCGAGATCTCCGAGAAAACCTTTGGTGGGATAATATGAAGAAGGAGATCGCTGAATATACATCAAAGTGCCTGGTGTTTCATCAAGTGAAGGCAGAGAGGGAGAAGTCTAAGGGGATGATGCAACCATTGCCCATACCAGAATGGAAATGGGAGAACATCACCATGGACTTTGTCACCATAATTCAAAGGACATCCAAAGCCAACAATGCAATCTGGGTTGTTGTTAATCGTTTTACAAAGACTGCACACTTCATTGATATTCGGGAGGATTTATCATTGGATAAACTGGCACGGATATATATCAGGTAAGTGGTAAGGTTGCATGGAGTACCACTATCTATTGTGTCTGACCGAGATCCAAGATTCACCTCTATGTTTTGGAAGAGTCTTCAACTTGCTCTGAATACTGAACTGAACTTCAATAAAACCTATCATCCTCAAACTGATGGCCAATCCGAGCAGACTATCCAAACACGTTAGGATATGTTGAGAGCATGCTCAATGGACTTTAAAGGAGGATGGGATCAACATCTTCCACTTGTTGAGTTCTCTTATAATAATAGTTTCCACTCGATCATCCAAATGGAACCATATGAAGCCTTGAATGGGAAAAGGTGCAGAACATCGGCATGTTGGGATGAGGTCAATGAACGTAAGCTGCTTGGACCAGAAATGGTCAAGGAAATGGTGGAGAAGGTGAAAACCATTCAGCAGCATATCAAGCCTACTCGGAGTCGACAGAAGAGTTATGCAGATAACCGTTGAAGAGACCTTGAGTTTAAAGTTGGATAAAGGGTTTTTCTATGCATATCTCCATGGAAGAAGGTCATGAGGTTTGGAAAGAAATGGAAGTTAAGTCCAAGGTACATCGTCCCCTTCAAGATTCTTGATCGTGTCGGGGCTGGCTTCTATCGACTAGCACTTCCACCTACTATGGCCAAAGTACATGATGTCTTTCATGTATCCCTCTTATGGAAGTACATAACAGACCCTTCACATGTACTCTCTTCTGAGGTGGTACAATTGGAAGATGATCTTTCTTATGAGGAGCAACCAGTGATGATCTTAGATCATAGAAGAAAAGTTCTACAAAATAAGACAATGCCCCTCGTCAAGGTGTTGTGGAGAAACCACAAGTTTGAAGAAGCGACTTGGGAATTGAAGGATATGATGAATCCGAGTTACCCACATTTTTTTAGTGTGGGAAAAGGAAAATTTCGAGGGCGAAATTTCTTAAGGGGGGAATATTGTAACGACCCAAAGTTTCATTAATGGAAATACCTATTGATCTAATTAAATGTCTCTTTATGTTTATATAAAATGTCAACTTCATTGGTTTTATGTTATGAATTTTGACCGTTGCTAATATAGTTGTTGAATAGTGATCACATGATTAGAATAAATATAGGGCTTTAACACATCCAATTTTACTTAGACAAAAGAAGTGATGGCCTCATCCAGTACAATTTCCCCATACGAAGCCCATTTGTTGGAGCTCGGAAAAGAGGTGGCATCCTTCGGCTTTGCCCTTGACCAAGCCCAAGCTGAGCTTCACTATGTCAAGCTCGAACAGGACCGTCTACAGGAAAAGTGGAAGTTGATAGAGATTACCACTCGAGCGATGTTATCCGAGCCAACCCAAGAGTCTGTCAACATCGCACACCTTACCCTTAGGTCTTATGTGGCTGTTTTAAGGGGTTATGTAACAAATAAGTAGTACTAGGTTCATATACATTATTTTTTTATATAATAATGAATATATTTTCTAGTCATTTTTGATACATTGTAAATAGCTTTTAAAGTACAAATGGTGTTTTTAGTTATTATTTAATTAAGAAATCTATTTAATAAAATTAAGGGATTTTTGAATTAAATAATATTATAATAAAATAATATTATTTTTATTAAATTATTTTTTATTAAATATAAATTATCTTATAATTTTATGAATGCAATTAAAATTTTATATTAAGGATTGAAATCCATTTTGGTCAAAACCTGTGAATTTTTTATAAATGTTGTTTTTATTTTAAAAGTGAAAATTAACATATTTAGAAAATTTTTTAGATAAAATAAATGTCATTTCTGGAATCAGTATGTCTAAATTATCCAATGGTGAATTTTTCATAATTTTCTGAGACAGTCAAATATTTGGGTAAAAATAAATACCGTTTAAATATATAATGTGTTTTATGACATCATAATGACCCAATGGTGATGTAATAAAATACCATAATCCTTATGTTCGGCCAATATATTTTCTATAATTAAAATAATGTGATTTTGGGTTTTTTTGACTTACTTTTCAAAGCATTAATGGACCCCTCAAGACATATTCAACACATTTCCTTTTTAAATTAATTTCCATGGGAGTGTGACTCACCTCCACATAAGCAACCATATTATTTTAAGAAGTTCGGACTTGGGCCTTATAAAATATTTTTTTCCTCATCCATTTTCCAAAAACCATGGTCAAAAACCATGGGATGGTTTGTGGTTTCGATTAATTTAATGTAGGGGGACCCAAACCTAAATAATAAAGAATTCCCTCACCTTTCATATATAAACCCACCAAGGATCGCACTTCCTCCTCACTAAAATCCCTTGGAGTTCGTCCAAACTCTGCCCTACTCTCTCTATAATCCTCCCAAGGTTCCCCTAGCTCCCAAGAAGCCTCTCACAAGCCTTTCTCTCACCTTTGGAAGCACACTTCCAAGTAAGGGTTTTTTCTTCCCTTCTCATTTTTTGTCCAATTTTCTTTAAGTTGTTTTGCCTTTTAATTTCAATTATGAATGTTGTGGTATGGTTTCTCTCCTCCCTCATACTTACCTCTTTATGTTTGAATGATGGGAGACCCCTTTCTCTCTCATTTAATTCCTCCCATGTACACCTGTTACTATGCCGAAATTCCGAAATGAACTTCTCTATCTTCTTTTACATTCAAGCAATACTTTTGTATCATGAATCTAAATTCCATTTTAATTTTTGGGACATGTATCTATATGACCTCATTAATGTAAATTACATTTAAATATGATTATTAACCTCTTTCTCTCTCATCAACCTTTTTTATGAATTATTATGTCACGTCGTTACGCTTCCGAAATCACACCGATTTTCTAAGCCAATGTCATTGTGTAGTGAATACCATTCCCATTTCTCCATCAAGGGTATTCACCTTTATGCACATTTACTTATTGATTGTAATGTTTCATGTATGAATTCCACATTCGTTTATTGTGGAATAAATGATTATGTTTTATGAATCTGTGTTTTATGATCCATGTGGCACACTTATGCATGAAATGAAATGTTTAAGAAGGGTGCGCCCTTATAGCGCTCCAATGCATTGGGTAAAGTATAGTATCATGATACGTCATGTGAAATGAGTGTTGACTCATGATAATTCAAGTGCGAAGAGGGTTTACCTGTGATTTATGTGAAATGAGGGTTTACTCATGCTTTATGTGCAATGAGCCTTGGCTCATGCTAATTCCATGTTAAGTGTTGTTGCCACATTTCCATGTTATGATTATCATGCTTTATCATGCCATTATGTTCATGTTTCTTTTATTCTCTATTGATATTCCTATTGTCTAACATGTATTTTACTCCTCATGTTATTCCATGTGTACTCCCTTACTGGGCATTATAACTTACCCTTTTCTTATGCATGTCCTCAGGTTATCCCATGCAATGCTAAGTATGAAGGAATATAGTGGTCATGTAAAGTATGTTTTCAATAAAGATGTTGTATTTAATGTTTTACGTTTTATTTAATGATCCTAATCCCCAAAGACACTAAACCTCTCGATCATATTTCTTGTATCAAGTTATGTTTTATGTAATAAATCATGTTTAACTTGTAATAAAATGCAGGGTTGTCATAAGGTACATAACTTATTGATTGATGTTTTTGAAGTGTGTAAGATGATTATAGGGTATAATCAGTCATATTGGGTTTTATTCACCACATACATACATTCATATGATTTCATCTACATCATTAATTGGTTGACTTACAATTGTAAACATATATTTTTTCGTCCAGAGGAAAATCATGTTCTCAGATGTGGATGGTCAATGTGCAGTATCCATTAGTGAATGGGGTTGTTAGATGAGAAGTAGGTGCCTGGAGAAAATTCATTAAATTATGTAATACTTATCATAAAATTTATTTGGAGATGGAATGTTGTATACCCCCCTATTTGTTGATGAATTTTTGGATATCTTTCTCCAGGAAGTTGTGACACTACCCCCTCAACATCACATTGAGTTAGGGATAGATTTACTAAATGGTGGTTCTTTGGTTCTAATTGATCCTTATAATAAGACACCCTCAAGGAAATGTGAGTCATGGATTAGATAGATGACCTAATATAGAATGGTTTCATCTAGTCCAGTGTATCATCATGGGGTTCTCTCATTTTATTAAAAATAGGTGAATATTAATCTGATGTTATGTATTGACTATCAATGGTTTTAATAGATGCCAGTCAAGAATAATTACCCTCTTCCAAGGATTGGAATACTTTTTGACTTTCAGAGTGGGTGTAGTAAGTTTTCTATGATTGATATGCATTCAATATATCATTTTTTCTATGTTACAGAAGATAGTATCATGACGACAGCCTTTCAATGAACGTATTGTATGTATGAGTCTATGTTCATGCCATTCGGTGTAATGAATAACCAATTTGTATTCGTAGACCCATGATTAATTTATTCCAAGACATGGAGGACCAATTTTCATTCATGTTCTTCAATGACATGATGATCTACTCGAATTATGAGGACTACCATGCAAACTATTTCAGTGTTATCTTGATGTTCCTTCGACACTACCAGCTCTATAGAATGTTGTCTATGTTAAAATTTTGTATGCAAGAGGTGAATTTATTTTTGTGTGTAGTGTCATGTCTGGGTGTTTTCACAGACCCATAAAATGTTCATTAGTGGATTCTTTGGTAACAACAAAGAATGTGGAAGAGTTTTGTAGTCCAACTGGTCTCACAAACTATTACAAGAGGTTAATGACTTATTTCCCATAGATTGTGTCACGAACTGAATCCGGTCACCAACAATACCGGCACCAAACCCATCCCGTGAAAATTCTCGAAGTGAGTTCCCTATTCTCATAGGCTGGAACAATTGCCCGAGTATCATTTATCTTGGTTTGGGAACTATTTACCCAAATATGTATACATAAAACATAAAAAAATATTTGATAAAATGAGTTTGAAATATTCATACCAATGAGTTTTGTACAAAAATATATAAATAGAACCATAAGTTCAAATGAAATAAAAAAGATTTCAAATACATAATGAAACTACAACAAAAAATCCCCATGGACTCCACATGAAAAGGGGTCATCAGCCCCAATCCATCTCCACAACTCCACCCCAAGGATGGGGACTAACTCCCCAAACCACCATCACCATTAGCCTTTCCTTTACCTGAGTCAAACATAACAAAGTCTACTTACACCAAAGGGGTGTAATTAGGGTGTGAGCCTAAGACTAATAGGATACCACCTTGTCATTTTAAAGAGAATGATATAAAATGTGAAAAAGCAAGCTGTTTTAATACCCAAAGAAATGCAGTGGTAAAATCCAAGAAATACAACTCTTAATTGAAAACAAATTTCAAGTTAATGTTTTCAGAATGTTCACAAGTTTAAATAGACTTGTTACCTACTTTAATTTACTACCAAAAACAGCCTAATACATGGGAAAATACAACAAACACAATGATAAACAAAATCGGGAAAACCCCTTGGCATAAGATAGTCTCAGGCCTCATGTACCTCATATCTCGGTGTAAAGTAACCATAGTAAAATCCATTATCGGGCATAAGCCACTAGTAGGGAACATACCCATAACCTAGTGGTCACCAATAATAATCCACATTGTTTAGTTAGATTTTTCGTTATCCAAATTCTAGGTGAAACATGGACAAAACCTATCTGGTCCACTAGCCATACTAGTACACATCTGCCCCACCTAGGTACCCAGGCTTTCCCCTTTGTGCTCAAAAAATTTCAGAAAGATACACATATCAATTTTATATAAATGACCACTAATGGACACATACAATCATTACAGTAGCTACACATATTTTATACCATTTAAAACACCAAACATAACACTTTGAGTTTCAACAAAACAACTTCTCTAAATCATTCCTTGTTTTGCACCCAAAACTCTTTGAAAACCCCACTTGAACGCCATGTGCATACTCACATTTACCAAAACAGAATCCAATACAACATAACAATTTCTTTAAACTCATTACATGATTTATAAAACAATCCCAGTAAGCATAACATAGAATACACATGTAAAACACCCAATTCAACACCAAATTGGTGCTCAAAAAAATCATTTTCTTAACAAACGAAACCCAAAACCAATTTTGCAGCAAAAAACAAAGGATAAAAAAATTGAAAAAATTATTTTCAGAACAAAAAAAATTCAATAAAATAAAAATAATAATTACAGGACATCCCTTAAGGAACCAACAAAAGATTTATACAAAAAAACCACTAAGATTCACATGAAATTTGCATTAATAATTCATTTGATTTATAATTTTCACTAAAACAAATTTTATCAGAAACATTAAAATGAAATAGATATGAAAATACCATAAAAAAGCATATAGTTCACAAATATTACATACCAAAACGAATCACCTACCAATGTAATGAAAACTGTTGAATCGAGTTGCGAAAATCAAGTCGCACCACCAACGCACCAAGAGGGGCTCAGAAAAAACCTAAACCCACAAATTTCGACCATAAAAACCCAATGTTAAACGATAGGTTCAAAACTATACCCCCTATTCATTTTTTAATTCAATTAAATGGGATGAAAACCAAATTAAATAGAATGAAACCCTAATCAATTTGAAAGAGGAATGGAAGAGACTCACTTACTTGAGGGATCTTGAAGAATCTCCCCAAATACACCAGTAGCTGAATTTTAAAATAGTCAAAACATAAAGGGATGTTTGGAGAAGTATTAGGAGGTATTTTAGAAACTATAATAGAGGAAAAAGAGTAATAATTGAAAGTGTTATGATGGAAATAACTTACCTCCTCAAATCTGGCCGATTTTAGAAACCCTATGATATTCTCCACTCAATCGTGATAAATTAGAGTTCCAAAGAGGGGGGAGAGAGGTTGGGCGCACGGTGGGGTTCAATGGGTTTTCATGAGGCTTGTAATCACAAAAATTCATTAAAATTCAATATTTTATTAATTAAACAAATTTTATTTTTAAAACTGGAATTGGGCTTCCAGGTAGGCCCAATCCCTTATAAAAACCCACATACACCTTGGTTATGGATTTTTAAAGGCTCCAAATTGAAATTTTGGTGTTAACATTTCTTGGGAGGCCATTTAGGAATTGGAATGGATGAAAAATGTCGAAAAATGAAAATGTTATAAATGAAACAAAATTTCTTTTTAAATCTGGAATTGGGATCACGGTTTGGCCCAATTCATGACAATTAACCCATTAATCTATAAAAGCATAGGAAACCCCAAAAAAAGCATGAATGGAAAATAAAAGAAAAATAGCTTTAAAATATTTTATTTATGTATAAATTATCCCCTCTATGGAAACATTCTGCCCCAGAAAGTCAGAGCAAGGCCAAAACAACAACCAAACACAACTGAGAAACCAAGACGTACTCCCTCGCCAGGTTTCACCTCCAAAGGCCAAAACACCTCCAGTGATCAATTTAGTAAGGAATTCTTGAAAAAACAAAAAATACACCAATTTCATGTACAAGTCATGTATAATCATATTTTTTCCAAAAAGAAAACTTCTCGACGACTATCCAAATAGGATTCTCACAACATACCCAAACCAACAACAACAACGAACAACGCTACACTTAAATTCATTAACCAGACCATTCGGCGTTCTCCACTACAAATGTTTTCCCAAGGAAGGTGAAGGTAGTTAAAGATATCCAAAAAAAGACAACCTACTGCCAATCCAATACCAAAAACCAATATGAGTTACTTGTATAAGGATACACAAATGGGATTCCCACCATAGGAGACAACTCAAATTTTCCCAAGACAGAATTGGGACACTAACAGGGGGAGGCCCGAACAGACTCCCAGTACACGGGGGGGGGGGGGACTGACATTATAAATTTCCAAAATAACACACATGAGATTCATAGTGGGGATCCCCACCATAGCAGCATACCATCTTAACAACCGGAATGGGCATGCCTAGAAAGACCCCAAAATTTAAAAAGTTGGGTCGATCGCACGATTTGTCTGCATGGTTTGGGAAACCGTGCACTAACCATGGGGATTATTCTTTCCTCGAGGATTCCTAGTACATAACCACTAATTATCTTGAGAAAACTATGTGATCAACCATGACGACACTAGAGGTCTGAACTATTCTGATCATTCATACTAAGGATAGGTCTTTATGCAATGTTTTAAATGACCATCAGATTTCCACTGACTACGCGCCAGCTTCTCTCCAAGACCTATGGATGGAGATTAAAGGATTGAAGAATTTTCAGAATCATAGCTAGGCCTTGGGAAACCCTTACATATAACATCTTCTTCTAGTGATACAAACAACCACCCCACGAACCGGGATGGGTTTTACCAAGACAACACACAATCCAAAACTCGCTTTTCCCTAACAAGATATTTCAATAAAGAAAGTGATTTGAAGATGCATTCACATCAACCCATATTTCCTAATATGATAAATAAAAAGAAGAAAGGATATATAGAAACACCTTACTCCAAACAAAGGATGTCATGATCTCTTGAAAAGAGACACACTTATGATCAAATGATGACTCACAAAAGATTGTACAACTTCACCTTTAAAATCGAACGAGCATGCGACATCACAATGCATCACTGAACATGACCAATGTGATTGATAGAAACAATACATAGAATGGGATCTATACAACATCCCCGAACATCATAAAATTCCAGAATGTGGCCATAATAGCCTGTCATGACTAAATTTTCCACACATGTGGTTGAACATGAACTCCTTCTTCGAAGATTCTATAAAGGGCCCAGAGGCTCTCTTAGGCACTATCCAAGCACTCACCCACACTAACATCCACATACCACTTCCACCTTCGACGAATCAAGTAGCTTAAGAAACTAAGGAATCTTTCAACCTTCCATGAGCACTCTTATGAAATAAGAGGATTAGAAAAAGACAAGAAAGGAAATGGTGTAGACTCAATCTACAGAGCTTTAAAAAACGAGATTCCTTATATTGATTAGTTGGAGGATTTTCCAATGGTGAAACAATATGGGATGCACTTCAGTCGTGTACTAACCCTTAATGGGGACATACCGTATCCAATAAGGGAACCCAAGGACCCAACCAAGCTAGTCCATTTGTCAAAACAATCCAAAAACTAGAACCAAACACATGAAGGGAACCACCGTAATGGTGTCCCAAAACAAATCTCGTAAGAGGCTACTAACCGGTCCTTCTACCCAGCTTACTGACCAAACACAAACCCAAAACGTAGTTCGAACAGGAAGGGTTCTTGCACTCAAAACATCCCAAACATCATATTTTTCCAAAAACACATAATATATACCATACCAAACAATTCATCAAGACATCATGTTTTTCTTTAAAAACATTTCTTTGAAAACAAATGGTTTAGCGGAAAGCGTATCCACCAATGTTACCCCATGGGCCTCACACATGCATGTTTTTGTGCCACACCGGGCACCCTCCTCATATCTGTCTCAGCACTCATCCAGTCATTCCATCATCCATCCATCATCCCATATAACCCAATGCATGTGGTTTCTTATAGAAATAACAATGTTTAAATAAAAAATTCATTCCACTTATCAAAACCAAAAAGATCTACCAACAGATCCTTTTTTCTCAAAATTGCTAAACAGGAGATCAAAATCCTAATTCACATCTTACTAATCTTTTCCTAAATACACAACTATTTAGATAAGAACTCACTTTCATATTACTCACTTCAGTTTCATAATATCTCATCCCATTAAAACACCCTTTCATTGTTTATAAAACTGTATTGGAAACACTTTTTCAAAACCCACATCAGTATAGTTTCGTCTTTCAAAATGGGTGTAGGTACACCATTTTCCATCTAAAAACAATTCTATAAATTCAGTTCCACCATTTCATAAATCAAACCATTCCATATTTATTTGAAAATAATTTCACAAAAACGTTACACTTCTTAAAACCAAGTCACTTTAAAACCAAAGTTCCTATATTTCAAAACTAAAGAACACAAGACAATGTGTGAGGAAACTAGTTTCAGTGGGTGACATGGACATATGGTTGGTAGTGATATTCTAATCAATTAACCATCATAGAGAGTGTTATAGGGAATATCCCTGGCTCTACATAGCGTGCCAGGCCATGTGAGCTCACTGATGCCATTAACCCAACTCACTTTCCATTTCCCCTAATCATCATCAAAAGAAGAAAACCAAAGGAATTAGATAATTCTTGAATTCCCATGGTGACTTGAATCTCGTCATGAGGTGTGGTGATCAAGCAGACTACCCATAACTAGAATACAATGTCCTGATAATCCCAACTCCAGACTATCCTGACTGTTCCCCAAATAACACAACCCAAAGAGTTAACCTGAATCTACTCTGATACAATTTTGTCACGAACCGAATCTGGTCACCACCAATACTGGCATGAAACCCAGCTCGTGACAAGGCCCGAAGAGCATTCCATATCCCCAATGGCTGGAACAAGTGCACAAGTATCATTTATCTTGGTTTGAGAATGATTTACCCGAATATGTATACATAAAACATCAAAAATATTTGATAAAATGAATCTGTAAAATTCATTACAACAAGGTTTATAAAAAAATCCATAACTGAAAGAATAAGTTCAAATGCAATAAAAAATGGTCCAAAGACAAAATAAAACAGCACAAAACATCCCCATGGACTCGACATGACTAAGGGTCATTAGCCCCAAGCTGTCTCCACAACTCTGCCCCAAGGATGGGGACTAACACCCTGAACCACCATCACCCTTAGCCTTTCCTTTACCTAAGTCAAAAATAACCAAGTCTACTTACACACAAGGGGTGTAAGTAGGGCGTGAGACTAATCCCAATATGATACCACCCAATGATTCCAATGATATTTCAATACAATGTGAAAAAGCAAGCAGTTTAAATACCCAAAGAAAAGCAGTGATAAAATCCATGAAATGAAACTTTCAATTGAAAACAGTTTTCAAGATAAAGTTTTCAAAATTTTAACACATTTAAATAGACATGTAAGATACATTATATTACTTAAAAAAACACCCCAGTACATGGGAAATTACCAAAAACAAAATGAGCAACGAAATCAGTAACACCCCTCGGCACAAGATAGTCTAGGGCCCCATATACCTCATACGTTGGTGTAAAGTAACCATAGTAAAATTTGTTCTCATGCACAAGCCATTATTAGGGAACATACCCATAACCTAATGGTCATAAATAATAATTCACATAGTATAGTTAGAGTTTAATTTATCCAAATTCTATGTGAAACAGGGACAAAACCCATTCGGTCCACTAGTTGTACTAGTACACATCCACCCCACCTAGGTACCTAGGATTCCCCCTTTGTGTACATACAATTTTAGAATGATACATATATCCATTTTTATATAAAAAATCACTTATGTTCACATAAAATTATTATATTATCTACACATATTTTATACCCTTTAAAACACACAACAAAACACTTTGAGTTTCAATAAAACAACTTCTCCAAATCATTCCTTGTTTTTCACCCGAAATTCTTTGAAAACCCCACTTGAACATCATGTGCATAATAAAATTTACCAAAACAGAATCCAACACACCTTAAAATTTTATTTAAATTCATTACATGAGTTATAAAACAAACCCAATAAGAATTACATAGATTACACATGTAAAACACACAATTCAACACCAAATTGGTACTCCAAAAATCATTTTCTTGACAAACGTCACCCAAAACCAATTTATCAGCGACAACCAAAGGATAAGAAAATGGAAAACATTATTTTCAAATGTCATATAGTTAAATAAAATTAACTTAATAATTATACGACATTCCTCAAGGAACCAAAAAATGACTTATACAAAAAACCAGTAAGTTTCACATGAAATTGTCATTAAAAAATCATTTGATTTATAATTTCCACTAAAACCAATTTTCATTGAAAAATTAAAATTAAATAGATATGAAAATTCCATAAAAACAGCAGTTAGGTCACAAATATTTCATTCAAAAAGTAATCACCTTCCAATGTAATGAAAACATTTGAATCAAGGTGCGAAAATCTAGTCCCACCACCACCACACAATGAGGGACATAGAACAAACCTAAAACCACAAATATGGACCAAGAAAACCTGAGGTTAAACCCCAGGTTTGAAACCCTTCACCCTGTTCATTTGGTAATTCAAGTAAAAGGGAAGAAAACCCAATCAAATAGAATGAATCCCTAACCAATTTGAAAGAGGAATGGAAGAGAACCACTAACTTGAGGGATCTTAAAGAATCGCCCCAAATACAACCGTAGCTGAATTTTAAAACATTCAAAACATCAAGGGAGGATAGAATAAGTGGAGATAATTTAGGAACATGAATATAGGAAAAAGAGTAAGAATTGAGAGAATTATAAGGATAAGAACTGACCTCCTCAAATCTGGCCGATTTTAGAAATCCTAAGATGTACTATTGTTAATCTCAAATAATCCGAGCTCCAAAGAGGGGTGAGAGAGTTTTTGAGCATGGCCAGGTTCATTGGTCTTGTATGAGACTTGGAATCACTGAAAAATCAATAAAATTTAATATGTTATTAATTAAAGAAAATTATTTTTAAAAAAAGAATTGGGCTTACGAGCAGGCCCAATACCTTAAATAAAAACCCATATAAACCGTGGTTATGGACTTTTAAAGGATCAAAATTACAATGGTGGTGTCATCATATCAGGGGAGGACATTTAGGAATTGGAATGGATGAATGAAGTTGAAAAATGAAAAATTTATAAAACAAACAAATGTTTTTCTAAATCTGGAATTGGGCTCACGGTTTGGCCCAATTAATGAAAACTCACCCATTCCTCTATAAAATCATGGGAACATCCCCAAAACAAATCCTGAATGGAAAATAAAAGAATAATAACTTTAAAATATTTCATTTATGTGACAGATTGTGTCCCTATTGAAATATCTATCTAGGAAGGACTGTGATTGTATCAGGACATATAAGTGTTAGAAAACATTGGACTACCAGAAGGGGTAATTTGTTAGTGCTTTGATTTTCAGTGGAAGGGGGTATGATTGAGTTATTATATGAAGCATCATGTTTGGGATTGGGATAAAAATTTATTCAGGGGAGGGAAGTGATATCGTATTGATCTTGGATGTTATGCACTCATTAATTTAAATATTTAACCAATTATAATGTAAGAACCGAGTTTGCCACATTGTTATTGATCCATTTAAATTTGGTCCAATTATTTATTTTAGACCTAATATATATTCCTTATGTGTTCACTAGGGTATAAAGGGTGTCGATGGATTTTTCATAGCCTGAAACCCAGCCTTTGGGAGGAATTGGTTGGTCATGCAATTAGAATAAACTGTTTAGGGCATGCCTTCTGGTTACTATTAGCCATGAGAGGCTGGACATGGTGCTAGTATAGGGTGCATGGTTTTCACTAACTATTTTCATGGTGCCCCATGGTTGTGAGATAAGTTTAAAGTTTTTAATATTGGGGTTTCACATGTTTGGAACATATTTTTCATATCCATGTGGCCTAAACATACAGGTTCTTCCTCCTTACCACAGAAGGCACATTGTCACCACACGGTTTGTCCAACCATACTGCCAAATAGTCTGATTCCTTATTTTGGGTGATTTTATCATTTTTCACATTAATTATGTTTTAAACACACCCCTCTCCTTTATTTTTCTCTCTAGTATACAACAATAGATCTTTTCTATCCTTTGATCCCTTTGAATGCCTATCCTTGTAATTTAGAGAACGCTTCTATCTAAAGTATGATCAATATTTTGTTCATCTCATTAGATTCTCCACGATATGTTCTTAATTCCATTTAATAAAATAATTATTATTTATTTTATCAAAAATTATATTTAGATGATAGATCATATACCTATTTTTTGGGAAATGATTCATCCTTCAGATCTACTCTAATCTAGGCCAAACTATAGGTGGATACTCGGCGTGGAGTGTTGTATGAGAATGAGGTAGGAGGTCTATAAATCATCCATCAATTTTTTTAATTTTATAAATTTCTATGCGTGTATGAAGATTTCTCCGGGTTTGAATTTTTTAATTAATATTATTTTCTTAGAGTCATTATAACTATGTTCTACAACACTTGTTAGATTTCATATCCATCATTGGAGGTTGTTACCTCCACACCAACCACCCCAAGTTGATTGATTCTCTTAATTAGGAATTAAATGTTAGTTATAACTATTTTTCTCTATATTTTAGGTCTTTGGATTGAACCTTTTAATGCTAATTCCCTCTAATTAAATGTATTTTGATATTATAAATGGTTATTACCATGTATTCTTAACACTTGACCCTTCTACGACATGTTATTAAATTTTATAAAATAAAATTAAATAAAAATAGAATGTATATTATATATATATATGACTTGGAATTATTAAATGTAATTGAAGTATTCGATTACACATCAGTAGCACCCCATGACATGAATAATGGATGGTAATAGAGGGAACTATATTAAATTATTTTGACATAAATGAGTTAATTAAATGTCATCATGCCCTGTTAGAATTGTCACACAAATGGACATCAACATATTGAACCAAATGAGTTAAAAATTACCAGATTATTACATGTACCAACTAATTAAATAAATCAATTATATGGTGATGTGTATATAGACCTTGAAATTATTATATGTGTGGTCAGACTCGAGCTACCCATGGATTCCTAAGGGAATTTCTTGAGCAGTCATGGATTCCATTATGATTCAAAAATTAGGATTTATATGGGTGAGACCTTCCTTATAACCTAATATTTTTCGATTAGTGGATGCCTAATATGACATTATAGGATCCCTCAATAATTATTATATTATTCCATGGATACACTCCTTGGATCCAATGTGTCTTCTACTAATATGTGGTTCCTCAGATACTCCCTTGGTCCTAGTCACTTCCGATCCAATTTTACCTTGGATGTTTCCATGGAATCAATTTGAATCCTTATTTAGGAATGCCTGGGACGATTTCCCTTAGATTACACACTTATCCCTTAGTCAGAATACAGTTACTACCTGAGTTGGATTGACCCCTATGGTCACAGTTTACTTGGTTATCATCTTGAAACCTCTTCATTGTTAATTTAATCAAGATTCATTTTTATATACTGGATTCATCATTTTTATCATGTCAAAGCTGGTATTTCCTCATGTGACCTATTCATATATACTTGACAATTATTAATTAAAGAACTCAATACATATTTAGACACCAACAAAGAGATGAATTAGTTACTTGGTTATTTACATTACCTTACTACTTTACTTTTATATATTCATTATTTTTCAATGTTTTTGTTTATATTACATGGAATAGATGTTAAAGAATCCATTGGATGTGGCCTATTGAGATTAATCTCAAACCATATCCTGGTTCAATTGTTATCTGGGAATACGACATGTATATACGTGTTGATAAAGGGAAGTGTACCACTTAGGAGACTTGGATGAATTTTTTTAGAATGGTTGTGGTAGTAGAAGACCGAGCTGGAGCTTGGGAAGCTAAGGATAGAGTTGGGATTTGTTTTTTCTACATTTTTATAACATGTTTTTTTAGTATTTTTATCCAATGTTTTTAGCTTATTAGATACATTACATGTAATTATTAGCTTTTGTATGTGACTACCTTCAGTTGAATTATTTATTACTTTAGTCTTTTCCTGTTGTGATTTATATCATTACTGATTCCGTTATTTACCTTCTCTTATCATATCTTTTCACTCTGGTACACTCTTGTAATGAGAGAATAGTCATCCCATGGACACACCTTAGGTCCTCATTTCTATTTGGTAATGACTATCATTTTATTAGATGCACTTGTGTCCATGTGGCCAACCGGGATTGGGGAACCACTGAGTGTCATCCAGGTCTATGATGTCACAATGTGGTTTTATAGGGGTTCTTTTTTTTAATATTTGGAGACAATAAATGGGAGATTAGGAATGTTATGTAACATGGATATAATTCATGATTGGGTATATTTATCCCATGTTCAGGGTAAATATCGAGGTTTTTAAATGATAATTGTTGTTCTTCTTTTTTCAATCTCGGTTGATATTATTTCAACATTGGGTGATTCAAATGATATGTTGTGGTTATTATTATAATTATATTTAGTATTTCATTTCATCCATGGACCAATGATATGAGGGAAATTAGAATTGTAATATTCATCATCATAGGAACATAGAATGCACAATCCATTAATATTTTCATTCCACATAGGTGTATCTAATAGTTTATATTTTATTAATATGAATGTGATTGGTGAGTGTTCCATATTTATATATGTGTGTGTGTGTGTGTTTGTGTGTGTGCGATTCTATTTTTAAGAGGTTTAGTTATTTCTAGTTACAATTCATGAGGTTTTATGAGCCCTTATGTTTTGTAATGGGTAATTTACCTAGTTGATCCATTAGAATGAAATTAAATGGATCATTATTTTTGGGATACAGTATGTGGGCCCTGATTCACTGGAAATGAAGATATATGTCTACTGACCTTTGGTATAAATTAATTTTAAAATGGAACTAAAAAATTAAATAATTAATTAAAAATAAACGGTTTCTAGTAAATGATGTGGAAAAGTATAGTCAACCCTTCATTTGTTGGAACACATATAACTTTAATAAGAGAATTTACTAATACAGGGCCCTCTAAGAAGGTAGTTTGGGTACTTTACCAAATCCCTTTCCTTTCATTGAACATCCACCAGTGTATCTATTTATCTTCTTAATTCTTTCTTGTAGTTGTGTACTAAGATTTTAAAGAACAATGTCATCATGACATACTCATGTCATGTCCCTGGAGGCTGACAACAACCATACTACAAACACGGTGTGACCTCATCCACCAGTCTTACTCCTAAGGGCACCACTTGAGGAAATTATTGTTATAACTTATCTGGGAACTAATGATCACCATTATGATATATTCCTACATCTGATGCTGTCAATGAAAGGTATTCTATGACATGCACCTATGATGTCTTATCTAAATTTTAGGTGCCACTAGAGGAATCCTTCAACCTTGTCAAGATATGACAGTCCATGGGATATTGTGTCTTATATTTAGGCTAGCATTACTATATTTGAGAATTGGGAAACACCTCCTGAGTGAAGGGTCATGATTTCTACGTACATGCTATATGATTCGTCCAAGAGCTAGGGGGATGTGATTTCCTAGGCTGGTCACCATCAGGGCTTGGTTTGGGGTGACTTCAAAACAAACTTTTATTTGTAATTATTTCCTCAAATGTTGATATCTAACTGAGAAAGATATTTGTCTCATATAGATATGTGGGAAATGTTAGTAGTGGAATATTCATAATTTTTCACCAAGATACAGTGCTTTTCACCTCTTATATCTCGTGATGAGATTTCGCGTGATATACGCTTCAAGGATGGGTGCGTGAATGCCATCCGCACTCAGGTGAATGTATTTTTCCAACC
Organism: Viscum album; assembly: GCA_963277665.1. Classification (NCBI taxonomy): domain Eukaryota; kingdom Viridiplantae; phylum Streptophyta; class Magnoliopsida; order Santalales; family Viscaceae; genus Viscum; species Viscum album. The sequence goes on along the minus strand of OY728153.1, from coordinate 1,539,577,002 downwards.
TACATTCTAGGAGATATTAAATCAGTAACTCATCACTAAGTGAAACCTAAGGGGAAATGATTGCATCGGGCATAGAGGATTATTGCTGAGGTAGGCCAGTATTTCTTCCAGTGGTAGGAAAGGTTCCCCTGATGTTTCTTATCAGGGTAGTGGCAGCCAAAGTACCCATAATAGTAACTTGATGGTTTTACCTTAGTGTGGATGACATGGGTACTTGAATACTCTTTATGATAAGGGCCCCCTGGAGTGTGGGTCTTGTAACCATATAGGACATCTTCATAGAATCTTTTGAACCTTTCCATTATCTTCTAGTGGAAGAGGTTCTGTATTAGCTCCACCATTAGGAGTAGGTTTGTTTACTCTGCATCAGGCAGGTAGATGGAGTAACACTAGTAAGACTGGACTAGAAAGAGGTCATAACCAAGGTAGCAATACTCCTGATCACTAGTAATACCAGTAGACTGGTCATGGTCATGGTTGTCCTATTAGCTCATAGGGCCAAGGATCTTTCCAGTTTCATAAACTACAACAAATACCCAAGGATCAGACTGCAAGACTATTTACAGTATGTGGAACTGTTCTAGTAGCCTCTACTATAGTATCTTCTTTGTTTTAAATAGTTTCATCACAATCATTCATCTCTTCATCAATCATGGAATGTCCTAGGTTGTAAATACAATATTATTTTGGTGTAATGACCCTGGATAAACCATTGGGAGTATAGTCAGAGGGAATATTCCAATAAAGGGACTTCCCCTTGTGGTAATAAATTACCCATTATTGTTGGACCTCTTTGTTCTCAATATGATAGTATTCTATTTCATTATTAAGATGGATTGTGTTTTCCTATATCATGCCTTTATAGACTTCTATCACCACAGTGTATCATTATCATCTCCAAAGGGTTAGATTTTCCTATATACTGGGGAGTTGGATGTCAAGTCTAGTAGAGATGGACTAGAACAAAATGGTATTGGTGGAGTGACTAACAAAATGTTCAATCTTTTCATGAAGGTTTAGGTTTTACATCAGGTTGAATTCCCTCTAGTAGTAGATCATATTATGGATTTCTTTCCTGATAATTTTTCAATCATACCTCCTAAGATAAATTTAGATTTTAAAATTGATATCATTATAGGAGCATCTCGAGTTCCCATTCCTCCGTACAGGATGGAACCTACTAAGTTCCAGGATCACAAGTGAACATTATATTATCTAGTGGAAAATGTTTTTATAATGATTAGTACATCCTCTTGTAGTTTTCCTGGGTTTATTACCAAGAAGTAATATGGGACCACTCATTTATATGTGGATTATAGATGGTTAAAACAACTTAATTTTATGAACTAGTATCCAATTCCATTTATAGATGATCATTTTGACTAGATCCAAGGATATAGGTTGTTTTCTATGATGGACCTGAGATTAGGAAATAATAATTTGCGAATCATACTATTAGACATACCTCATATATCTTTCTATATTAGGTGTTGTCTGTAGGAGTACATTTTTATTTTTCTCGTTCTTACGAATGATCCTTTGGTTTTCAAGGCTATAATGAATAGGTTGTTCTATCCCTATATGGATTTTTCTTTCCTGATATTTGTGTAAAACATCATGGTGTATTCTCACACTTGTAGTGACCATTATTTTCACCTTGTAATCGTTCTGATTATACTAAGAGAGAATTATATTTATACTAATATTTCTAAATTCCACATATGGATAGAAACATTTCACTTATTGGGTCATATTATCTCAAAATTACGAGTATATATTGACCTATAGAAGATGAGTGTTGTAGTTTCCCAAGAGTATCCAAAATTTTTGTTTGAAATACGGAGTTTTGTGGGGTTGGATGGATACTACTTTCATTACTTATAAAACTTATAATTCCTTAATTCACATTTTATTGATATTATAAATAAGGTTTTTATGTTTTTATGGTCATGATAGTGTGAAAAGTCCACTCATAAGATGAAAGAAAGGATTTTCACCAAACTTATTTTGATTTTACTAGAGCTTGGAAGAGCCTATATTGTGGTCTATGATGCATTAGGTGTTGGACTAAAATAATTACTTATGCAGGAGGACTGATTTGTTGCATGTGGATCATGGTAGTTGAGGCATCACATAATAAATTACATGACGCATGACCTTTATCTTGTTGTAATTTTCCATGCCATACATTACTAGAGACACTATATGATGGGTGAGCACTTTGTGGGGTATAATGACCCCAAGTGCCTCAAATATATCTTTACACAGTTTTATATGAATCTCAGATAGTTAATATGGGTAAAACATCTTTTGTCCTTCATCTATGAGATTTATTATATGCCTGGAAAGGGAAATACAGTAAGAGATTTTCTAAGTAAAAAAACCAAGGCATAGTCCATACCTGAAACCAGTGATGAATAGAAATTGATGGCCCTATTTGCGGAGCTGCATCTAGAGTTTCATGTTATTCATGTGTAGTATTATCTCTCAGTCTTGATAATTGCGTTTTCACTACTTAAAATTTTCTGATTCTGAAGGCTTCGTTCTTTGTAAGAGTATTTTAGGAGATGGCCTACCTTTGGATTAGATTATTAAAATAGGATACATACAACATATACATGGAAATGTATGGGTTCCAAAAAATATAAAAGTGCAGTTGATGTAAAATTTCCACGCTTCTCAATGGCCAGTTCATCCCGAAATCTCTAAGATTTGTCATGATATGTGACACCAATATTGGTGGCCTAGGATGAAATGTCATATATCAGGCATTATCACTAGGTGTTCCACCTTTCATCAGGTGATGGAAGGGCACCAAAGACCTTAAGACTTGTTACAACCACATCCAGTCCTATAATATAAATGGGAAGATGTTTCCAGGAACATTATTTTAGTCTTACCATGGTCTCCTAGAGATATCTATTTTGTATTGGTATTCATTTACTACCTAACGAAGGTATCCCACTTTTTTCCTATATTTGAAACAGTATCTTTTGATTAACATGATTAAAAGAATGATTGTGAGATCATCCTACTATATAGAGGCCCCATAAAATTATTTAAGATAGGGATTCTCGCTTCACATCATGGTTCTGTAAGGGGTAACAAAAGGTTGTGGGTTCACATGTGCTTCAGATCAAAAAATTTCACCCTTAGATTGATGGATAGTCGAAACAGAAAATACATGTTCAATAGGACATGCTTCAATAATTAATCCTTGATTTAAGTGATTCTTTGGAGAATAATATCACACTCATCAATTTATCTTATAGTACTATCTTCCACATGTAATTTTAGATGGAATATTTTGATTCATTGTATGGTAGGCCATTTCATTTTCCAATGTACTGGATAGAGGTAGGAGAGCCATCCCTACTAGGTCCTCATCTCATGAAGGAGACTTTAGAGTAGGCTTAGATAAACAAGGAGTGTACATCTACTATTTAGTCTAGACATAAATATTTTTTCAATATCCATCAACATCCTATAGAGATTGAGGTTGGGGATCATTTATTCTTACATGTATCATTAAATCTTGGGTATAGATGGATATGGATGAAAGGGAAGATATCGACACATTATGTAAGGAATTTTGAGATTTTACAGTGAATTAGGTTAGTAGATGATCAGTTTCTACTATCACATAGGTATTCTTCCATTCAAAAAAATTATGCATTTCATAGCATCATTGGTACCATGCTAACTCATCTCATACCTTTGATCCCAAGATGATCTAGATGTCAATGATTTGTTTTAGGACTATTCTATAAGCATTGTTTATGAGGGTAAGAAGGCTCTAAAATTCTAGGTTGTCCCATTAGAATGGGTGTTATGGTAGAAAAGATACGTAAAATATGAGTCTTCATAGTAGAGGCAAATGTACATGCCCAGTGGTAGATTTTTTCATAGAAAGAATTTATAAACCCTTGGAAGGTGAAATCATGTGAGATTTTCTTCAAGGGGAAATAATGTTATAACCCAATTTTTAACTCATGTATGGATCCTTCTAAATTTTGCCTAATTCATTATTTTGAACCTAATACGGATTTCTAATTAGTTAATAAGTGAATTTGGGGTGTCCGTAGGTTGTTCTGAGTCTAGAACCTAGTTTTTTTAGGAATGGGATGGTCACATGTTTAGAAGAAATCAAGCGTGGGAGGCCACACACTCATTTCTAACCATGTCAGGCATGACAATGGGCTATTATAGGGTGCATCATTTTTCCAAACCCTGCATTATGGGCAACAAGTCTATGTGAAAAGTCTTCATTGAAAGTAGAATGTTTTCTCATAGTTGAGGATGGATTCTCTAACCATGTGGGCCAACTGTGTGGTTTCCCCCTCCCAAGATCAGAAGGTTCACAGTTGGTATAAGATTTGTCCAACCATGAAGTTAAACGGTGTGATTCCTTTTTTGGGTGATTTTATGATTTTCCATTAAATCATGTTTTAGAAAAACCCTTCTCCTTTCTTTTTATATCTTGTAAACATCTGTGTTTTTCTCTATTTAGAGATCATCGAAATCCTAACCTATGAATTAATAGAAATCCTGAATCTAAAGTCTGATCGAACTTATGTTCATATCGTTGTGGCCTCAACAACTACTACCCCAAGTAAGATGATTGTATTAGTTATGCATTAATGTTTATTTCTTTTATGTTGATGGCATCCCAAGGGGACATGGTCGAAAACCCTAAACCAGGTGATTCCAATGATCATGCGGTGAATGATTTGGGGATTAATTCAAAGGAAGATGATCATTCAGGATAGCTTGCTGTATGTATTGGTCACTTGGAAATGTTTGCGTATTCAAAAAAGGCCATTGGAGAATTGGGATCTTTTATCCCCGAAAATGGTAGTCTGAAGCGTAACTTTGGTGATGTGGTCAAAGAGATCTCTATTCCCTACTTCTTATTTGATGCACCTCCACCTATTCGGGTGATAAAAAAGGGGAGGATCTCCCATGTGTCTGCAAATATGGAGGCGGTTGAGGAACATGTTCGCTTATGCCGATTCTCGATTATTTCTCTGGTGATGATCCCCAAAGGTGTGAACCTGTGGAAATTCAATGACTTGACCAAAAGGATCACTAAAGTATGGGGGTTTGATGACTGGAAAATGACATCAATGGAAAGGGGATACTATCATGTCGTCTTCCAATCGGATGAGCACATGATAAGGGCCTAGAGCAAGGGCACCATACCTCTAAAACCTGGTTTTTTGAACATTCAGGAATGGGACTGGAATTTTGATCCCATGAATGTTCGAAACACTCAGGCTCAGATATGGATCCGAATATGTCGGCTAAACTGGATTTATTGGAACCCAAGGATCTTATGGGACATTTCCTCACCTGATTGTAATCCCATTAGATTGGACGGGCAGACAACTAATCTGAGGTTTGGGCACTTCGCTCGGATACTCGTGGAAGTGGATATGGCTAGCACCCTTGTTGAGGAAATTTTGCTAACAACATGGGATGACAGTATGAAGCTGGATATTGTTTATGAATGAAATCCAAAATTCTACTCGAAGTGCATGATTTATGGACATCTTGCCTTTGAGTGTAGAAGGGATAATGAATGCAGTGTATGAAAAGTGTAAGGCCGTGATGATGTTTCATGTCAAAGGAGGAAGGGAAAGGATAAGGTTTTGAATGGTTCTCAGGGAGGCAATGGGGCTGCTACTAAGGTGCTGGATGGGCCTGCCCCATCTGGATATCAGGAGGAAGACACTTCTGGGAAGTCTCTGGTTGAAGGAAAGGAATTTGTGGATGCGTTTAACATATCAAAAGTAGATTCTGCTCAGGAAGTCACTGTAATAGGGGTTGAGGCTCTTAATGGTGTTGTAGGTTCACATCTGGGAGCTGAGAATTCAAGTTGTGCAGATGACCCTGTTGTGAAAACAAATGTGGCTCCAACCTGTTGTGATCCCATGGTGGATGCACCGGTGGAATGCAGTGCATCAAAAATAGACTCTACTAAAGAAGTTACTAGCTCAAGGGTCACAGTTTTTAATGGTGTGGTGGCCTCCCAGAAGGGGGATGTTATTCCAGTTTGTGCAGATGTCAATGTGATAAAACCACTTGTGGTTTCAATATGTTGTGGCAAGGATAATACAGATAAGGTCTCACCACGGACACTGGATCAAGATGAATCACCTCTTCTGTCTCTCCATTATGATGTAGGTGGAATCATGAGTGGCGAGGCAGTGGATGAAGCTGATCCGAGGGGAATTTCACGTAGACACTCCCTTCCATGGATGATCGAAGAGAAACACAGGTGAGAAGTGACCATTCTCACATTATATCACAGAACAAATTTTCACCCTTGAGTGGTGTTTTCTAGTCAGATGACATTGGGGATCCCCAGCCACCTGTTTCAGCTAATAATCCTGAGGCTGGGGCTAGCTTGCTCACCAATTCACCTCCTATACATGAGAAATTTATTCCTATAGGGGTTTTCCCCCTTGAACAGGCCTTACAATCTCATGATCAGAATGTCATGCATGCTGTGGATAGCACACAACGAGCTTCTTAAGGGAAGGATCGTGTGGCCTCACTCGTGATCTCTAGGGTGGAAATCAGCTGGAAAGGGGAAGGGAAGAAAGGTAAATGGAAGCAATGGAAGGGGAAAGTGGCAATGGAAAAAAGGGTGGTATCGATACACGAGGAATGACCCATATGAAATGAAGATCTTCTATTGGAACTATCAAGGGCTGGGAAATTCCCGAACGGCGAAAGCCCTTAGACATTTTATCATGGCACAAAAGCCTTTGCTTGTTGGAATTGCTGAACCAAAGCTTCTTTTTAGCAGATGGAATGGATTCAATTGGGGATCCATTGGGTATCAGTTTTTGTCTAGTAATTTGAATGATTCTGAGATGGACCATTTGTGGGTGCTACAGCATGAATCCATTCAAATGAAGTCTTATGTGAATAGATCTCAGAGTGTTCTGATTTCATGCAGCATTGATGCATATGAATTTTCATTCTCTTTTTTGTCTGTATCCAATATCTACATGAGGATAAGGGAGTTATGGGAGGAGCAAAAAGAGGCTTATGGGAAGATAGAGCAGAACTGGATTTCTCTTGGAGATATTAATGTGGTGCAAAAACCTGAGGGAAAAATGGAGGCAATTTTAATAGAACTGCAGCCTCTGAATTTTCTGTTTACCATGATTAGTGAAATCTAGATGAAGTCCCACTTGCTGGAGATGAATTCACATGGTGTCAATACACCTGTAATAGGAAACAAGAAAGTAAACTTGACAGAAGTTTCATTCAAATGGTTGACCAAGGTCCTGCTTCTGGAATTTCTGGATTTACATTGCCCAGACACCGCTCTGACAACAATTCGCTTATTGTGGAGCTTGATACTCAACTGGAATGGTCAAGACCCATCCCATTTCGGTTCAACAATGGGTGGGTTATGGAGTATGGATCCAATGAACTTGGCTGGAAGCTTTGAATCTTAAACCTATTGGAAGTCCTCATCAGAGGTTGGTAGGGAAGTTAAAGCATCTGAATGCACTCCTCAAGGACAGGAGTAGAAAATCTATTTCTAACCTAGAATGTAAAATCAAGTATGCTGAGTTGGATCTCTCTCGCATTCAGATTCAAAATCAACAGTAGTCTGCTCTATCTCGGGATGAAATTCTGGCACATAACAAGCTGGATGACTTAATTTGAACATGGGAAAGGTTTGTCAGAAATCAATTGAATGTCAGATGGATTAAATAAGGTGATAGGAACTCTAAAGTTTTCAACAGATTTCATAAAGAGAAAAGGGCCCGAGCTAGGGAAAAAGCAATCAACATCAATGGTCATCTTTATACGTCTGATTATGAGAAGTCTGCAGCAGTTGTGGATCACTTTAAGGGACTGTATTATGATTATGGGAATGTCAACACTCAGAAAATGGTGGCAAATATAATTCAATGCATTGAAGAGAATGATAATCAGTTTCTTGTCTCCCCCCTCATAGAGGAAATTCGAGCAGCTCTTCCCTCTCTCAATGTGGACAGTGTTCCAAGCCCAGATGGATTCACTAACAAGTTCTTCATATATTATTGGGATATTTTTCAGGATGATATTACCCAAGCTATTAATTACTTCTTTACTCATTCTTACCTACCATATGGGATGAAATCATATTTCATTTCTCTGTTGCCTAAAAAGAATAACGCCATTGATATCAAGGACTTTAGGCTAGTTGATCTTGGAAACACTATCCCTAAACTCATAATAAAGATCCTCATGAACAGAATGGGACCAATGGTTAGTGACAAGATTACTACCAACCAATTTGGCTTTGTTCTTGGGAGAAATATCCAGGATTGTCTCTTCACTACTTCAGAGAGCATTAATCTTATGAGAAAAAAGACGAAGGCATGGAACTTTGCATTGAAGATTGACATCTCAAAGGCCTTTGACACATTAAAATGGAGTTTCCTCATGGATGTCCTAAAAATGTATGGACTTTTCAATGAGTTTATCAAGCAAATTAATACTATCCTCCGCTCATCAAGGTTGTCCATTCTTATCAATGGCACACCCCTAGGATTTTTTCCTTCCACTAGGGGTGTACGGAAAGGTGACCCACTCTCTGGCCTTATCTTTTTTATTGCTGAAGACTACCTCAGTAATTCATCAATGATCTTTATCAAATTGGATTATTCAAGAAAATCAAGGCTGGGAGGAATGACTTTACCCTTCTCATTTGTTATATTCTAATGAAATTCTATTTCTTGGTCAAGCCTCAAGGAGAACCATCTCTTCTATTAAGGCCCTCTTTGAGCATTATGAAGAGGTTGCAGGACAAGCAATAAGATGGGGAAAATTGTTCATTGTGTTTGGTAATGGAGTAATGATTGGTAAACAAAACAGGATTGCTAAGAATCTTGGTTTCAAAAAGGGATTTTTACCCTTCAATTATCTAGGGGGCCCTTTATTTTGGGGCAGGGTGAGGAGGCAGAATATGGATGGAATAGCCTCTAAGATTGTGAACCAATATGCTAGCTAGAAAGGGAAGGTTATGTACATGGATGAGAGGGTCTTCCAAGTGAACTTGGTGATCACCTCTATGTTTGTTTACTCCTTTTCTCTTTATCGCTGTCCTAGGGGCCTCATCAAGGACTTACAGGGTATGATACAAAACTTCATTTAGACAGGATCAGTTCATGAGAGGAAAATTTTCACTATTCTCTGGAAAGAGTGTATCAAGCCAGTTTAGTTATAAGGCCTTGGAGTCAAAAATCTCCAGCCATTCAATGATGGTCTTATTGGGAAGTTCACATGTCTAAGGATGGTTCGAATGAATTTCTAGTAAATAGACTTAGAGTATGGCTTCTTAATGTATATAAGCACTATATTTCATCATTTGTTTGGGAATCTGTCAAGTGATCTTTCATGCAACTCAGTCATGACACTAAATGGATGGTTTTAAGGGACTCTCACCACAATTGCTTGAGTACAACATGGCTTCAGAGGCCTTTGCAAGAATATATGGATGTTCCTCCTGGTACAGGTCATTTTTACATTTCTGATTTTCTTTCATACTTACAATGTAATGCCAATATTGTTCCACAACAGGTGGAGATAGAAATTCCAAATTACACTTTCATGGACTGTGATACAGTGATATGGAAGCATAACAGCGATGGGCAGTTCATGAGCAAGGATTTTTATTAGATGATTTGTGGAGGGTCCTACTGTGCACCTACATGGCTCTTAAAATTTCTGAAAACTTTTATCCAGCCTTCTAGATTTCTTTTAATCTGGAGATCATGGAAGAATCGTCTGCCTACTGCTGATCTGATCAAAAGGGATGGTTTTCAATTTTCATCAGCCTGTCATCTTTTCATGGCTTCTGAGGAGACTTCCCAACATCATTTTGTGGATTTTAGCTATTTTAGGAGGCTATGGGATTATTTTGGAACCCCTTTTGGTCTTGTAATTGAAAAAAAATATACTGCTACATGATCTGTTAACTGGGATGTCCAAGGTGCACTATAGCACACAGCTTGGGAATCTACTTCTTGTGGCCATTGCAGCTGTGATCATGGCCACATGGTCTGCTCGAAACACTCTAATATTTGATGGCATGTGTGTTCCTATTAAATACAGCATAGTCGTGATACATTCAGAGGTCCATGCTACCTCACAGATTCAAACAGGTACAATGCATAATTGTTTTTCTGAATTGCAGATTTTTAGACTGCTTGGAGTCTCTGGATGGCCTCGAAAGCCTCGAGTTGTTAAATACATACGATGGATACCTCTGATCATACCATGGCTCAAGGTCAACATGGATGGTGCCACTTCTAGTTCTCCATGACAATCAAGATGTGGTGGCATCTTTCGAACATACCATGGCTTTGTGAAGGGGTGCTTCTACCACATTACTGATATTGGGGTTGCCTAAAATGCTGAATTATGGGCGATAATTCGTGTTGTTAGGTATGTTTTATGATATAGCTGGAACATGTTATGGATTGAATCAGACTCTCAGCTTGTGGTTCATGTCTTGGAATCAAGGACGCAAAATTTCCCCTGGAGAGTGTTACCTCAATAGGTTGAATGACTCCGCAGGTTTTCTAATTTACAAGTGGTGGTCTCACATTTGTATTTGGAAGACAATGAGGTGGCAGATGCTTTGTCCAAGCAGAAGATTTCAGAGATGGATATGATGTGGTCCTTTATGACCCCTGATTTTTGTGCTTCAATGGTTGAGGCAGATATGATGAGGTTTGTGCACTCTCGGTTTTGTAATGGTCCCTTGTTTGTCTGACTCATTTTTAATTTTATTTAATAAATTATCTTAGGACCAGTTTCTACTGGGTCCTAGGCTTTTGGAGTAATGTTTATTTATGAATGTTTTTCTCTACTGTTTTTTTTGTTCATTGAACATTCTCATGGTAAGAACCTATAATTATATTAAATGTGAATTGGTAAATTGATAGTACCATTTTTGATTAACACTTTACCCTTCAAAAGAAAGTGCTTCTATTTGATAGGTAAATATTATATATAAATGTCAAGTATTTTTTTATATATGACATAGCCTTATTAAATGTTATTAAAGAATTTAGACACACACCCATATCAACCCATTCCATGCCTAATGTAATGTAATGGATTGAACCATATTAAATGATTTGTGAATAAGGTAGTTAATTAAATGGTTCCATTCCCAGTTATCCTTATCACACAAATTAAAGGCAATGACTTGAACCAAATGCATGGTATTATATGGCCTAAATAATTAAATGAATAAATTATAAGGTTCCTTGTATACAAAAATTGACATAATTACATTATTTTTCAAACTCAAGCTAGCCTTGGATTCTAGAGGGAATGTCTTGAGTACTCATGGATTCCATTTCGATTCAGAGATGCTGGTTTCCAGGGGTGAGACCCACCATTGAACCTACTCATTTTCTATCAATGGATGAATGTTATTACACAATAGGATCCCTCGTCCATTATTATAGGATGACATGGATACACTCATTGGAACCAGCATGACTTATACAAACATGAGGCACCTCAAATACTACCAAGGTCCAAGTCACTACATTTCTCATTTGACCTTTTATTTTTTCCTTGGTCTCAGTTTGAATAGTTTTTTTGTTGTAATGCATAAAATTATGATCCTAGTATTACACTCTTACCCCTTTGTAATTTTATAGTTACTCTTGATGTTGGATCAACCCCTCTGGTCAATGATTCCTTTGTTATCACCTTCGAAACTCTTCATTGTTAATTTTAACATGATGCCTTATTATAACATGGATTCATTATTTTTTATCATGATTGTGTTGGTATTACCTACTGTGACCTTTTATTTTTAACTGGGACATTATTATTAATGAAATTTTAAAATGTTCAGAAAAAATGTGGGGGATGAAATGGGTAATTGGTTACTTATGTTACTATAGAGATTTAATTTTATATATGCATACTTTCTCAATGTTTCAGTTTATATTATGTGGATTGGATTTTTTAGATGTTGTTGGTGTTATCCTAATGAGATATATATCATACCCTCTTGGGGTTCCATTCATACCCAATCAGACTACATGGATGCAGGTTTTGATAAAGGGAAGTGTACCACTTCAGAAACATGATGGATTGTTTTCTTAGGATGGAGATGGTAGCATATGACTGAGATGGAGCTCAGGATTCTACGGATATATTATGGATTCATTTTTTATACATTTTTATAAAATTTATTGTTTTCTACTTTGTATTCATGTTTTCTAGTTTTTAAATACATGGCATGTCATTATTATCTTTTATATACGCTTACCAGTTGCTCAATAGTTAATTACTTTAGTATACTTCTATTATGGTTTCTGTTATTACTACTATTTTTATTTACCTTCTATTATCATATTTATTCAATATGATAATCCCAGGTAATGAGGGTACATGATTCTCATGGAAACACCCTAGGCCCTCACTGCTAGTCATAAACCTCTAGTGTTTGGGTAGATGTGCTTAGGCCATGTGGAAAATTGGTCTCGAAGAACCTCTAAGTGTAATCTTTACTCGAGAGGTCACATATATGGAACTATAAGAATTTTTTTCATGCTAGAGTTGTGGTATATTTTGTGTATTGGTGTATGGTTTCCCAGAGTTACTGGAATAAAATCATGTTCCTGGTGGATTTCTTTAATCCTTGGATATCCCAGAGTGGAAGTGGGATAAAATGTCAATGAATTTATTCACCTGATTACCTTAGTATCCTGGATTATATGATTCTATATAGTCAATAATGGATAAACTAATGAATTCAACTCACTTCATACTAATTTAGAAGTCAGACATATTTTATTTTCTAGAAAGGTGATATGTGGATGAGGTATCTGACTACACGGGGTTACAAGGTCCATATTCTTGGATTCTGATACTCATTTTACATTTTTATTATAGAGTGGATTATAACATGATTATAGCACTTAGTTACACCTTATAAATAATTTCCACCCTCATATAGAGTGGACCCTCAAAATACTATAGGATACATAGTGATTTTGTAGCCTATATTTAAGTGGATCCTATGAAAATATCATACCTTCAGTTAAGTACACTTATAAAAATAGATAAAACTAACCCATTTTCAAAGATACAGTTAATTATTTGTATGAGAGGTCATTTAAATCCCCGCCGTGTTGTATCATGTTTAGGGAGTCATATATTCTTATACCCAATGTGGTGAAAATCATGATAGGGAAGATTCAGGCAGTTCATGATAGGATAAAGGCATCACAACACAAAAAAAATATTATTTTAATCGTAGGAGGATACCGTTAGAGTAAAATATTTGGGATCATGTGATCTTGATGGTTTTCCCGCATGAGTGGAAGTGGATGTTTGACAGGGGTAGTAAGTGTTCCCCTTGGTTATTTGGGGGTTGTGAGGTGTTGGAGTACATTTTCTAGGTGGTGTTTCGATATTCACTTGATCCATAGATAGATAGTGTAACGACCCAAACGTTCATTAATGAAAATCCCTCTTGATCTAATTAAATGCATTTTTATGTAAAATTTTTATATAAAATGTAAAATTATTGGTTATTATGTTCTTGTATTTCAAAATACTATTAATAATTATGATCGTTTCTAATATAGCTGTTGAACAGTGATCACATGATTTGTATAAATATAGGGCTTTAAAAAATCCAATTTAATATGACAAAGGAAGCGATGGTCTCATCCAGTAGATGTGCCCCATGCAAAGCTCATTTTTCAGAGCTCAGAAAGGAGGAGGTGTATTTGGGCTTCTCTCTTGGCCAAGCACAATCTAAGCTTGAATATGTTAATCTCGAGCAGGACCGCCTATGAGAGAAGTGGGAGTTGATAGAGATTACCACCAAATCAATGTTATCCGAGCCACCACAAGAGTCTGTAACCATCGCACACCTTACTCTTCAGTCTTATGCGTGGTTTATAAGGGATTATGTAACAAGACCTTAGCACTATGGTTATGTACATTATTTTTGTATATAATAATGAATCTACTTTCATTTTATTATTGTTACCTTGTAAATAGTTTTTAAAGCACACATAGTATTTTTAGTTAATGATCATCTAAGAAATATATATTGATGAATTAATTGATTTTTGAATTAAATAATATTTTAATAAAATATTATTATTGTTATTAGATTAAATTTTATTAAATATAAATGATCATATAATTTTTTGAATGCAATTGTAATTTTTATTAAGGTTTGAAATCCATTTATGTCAAAACCCATTAATTTTCAATAAATGTCAGTTTTTATATTAAAAATGAAAATTAAAATATTTATTAAATTATATAGATAAAATGAATATTATTTCTAGAATCAAGACGTTGAAACTATCCAACGGTGAATTTTTCATAAGTTTCTGAAATAATCAAATATTTCGGTAAAAATTAAATATCGTATAAATATATAATGTGTTTTATGACATCATAATGACCCAATAGTGATGTAATAAATTACTATAAACGTTATTTTCTACCATTATATGTTTTACCCTTAAAATAATGGGATTTTGGGTTTGTTTTATTTATTTTACAAAGCTTTAGTGGACCCTCCAAGACTTCTTAAACAGTTTTTATTTTTAAATTGTTTCCTTGTTAGTGTGAGTCACATCCACATAAGCAACCCCATTATTTTAATAATTTAGGACTTCAGAATTGTAAAATATTGTTTTCCACTCCCCTTTTGGAAAAACAATGTGCAAAAACCATGGGCTGGTTTGTGTTTTTGATTACATTCATGTGAGGTGTCCCAAACCTAAATAATAAACAATTCTGTCTCCTTCCCTATATAAACCCACTCAAACTCCCACTTCATCCTCACTCAAAAACTTTTTACAACATCCAACCACTTCCATACTCTCTCTAGAATCTTCCTAAGGTGAACAAGCTCCCATGAAGACTCTCTCCGGCCTCTCTTAATCTATTGGAAGCACACTTCCATGTAAGGGTATTGTTTCCTTTCCAATTTTGTCCAATATTCTTTAAGTTGGTACGCCCTTTTAATTTCAATTATAAATTTTGTGGTATGGTTTAAAACCTCCCTCATAATTCCCTATTTATGTTTGAATGATGGGATACCCCTTTCCCTCTCATTAAATGCCTCCCATGTACACCCATTACTATGCCGAAATTACGAAAGAAATTTCTCTCTCCTCATTTACATTCAAGCAATTATTTTATATCATGAATCCAAATTCCATTAAATATGTTGGGACATATATCTATATGACACCCTTACTATCCATGTAATGCAAATATGATTAGACACCCCTTCCTCTCTCATTAACCATTTTTATGAGTTCTTATGGCACGCCGTTATGCTGCCGAAATTGCACTGCGTTTTACCAAGCCAATGTCATTGTGTATTGAATACCATGACCATTTATCTATCAAGGGTATTCACCATTATGCACAATTAAAAATTGTTTAAAGAGTTTCAATAATGTATTCCGCATTTTTTATCACGTAATAAATGATTATGTTGAATGATTCAATGTTTTAGGAACTATGTGGCACACTTATGCATGAAATTAAATGTTTAAGAACAGTGCACTCTTATATCATTCCAATGCATTGGGTAAAGTATAGTATCATGATAAGTCAAGTGAAATGGGTTTTTACTCATACTAATTCTTGTTAAATGAGGTTTTACTCGTGCTTCATGTTCAATTAGGGTTTACTCATGCTCCACGTGTAATGACCCATGGTTCATGCTAATTACATGTTAAGTGTTGTTTCCACATTTCCATGTTATGATTGTGATGCTTTATTATGCCTTTATTTTTATTCATCTCTTATTCTCTATTGATATTCCTATTGCCTATAATTTATTTTATTCCTCATGTTATTCCATGATTAGTCCCTTACTAGGTTTTATAGCTTAACCTTTTCTTATGTATGTCCTTAGGTTATCCCATGCAATGCTAAGTACGAGGGAATGTAGTGGTCATGTAAAGGATGTTTTCAATGGAGATGTTGTATTTTACATTTTAAGTTGTTATGTAATGATCTTAATCCCCAAAGACACTATACATCTCGATCTTCTATCTTGTATAAAGTGATGTTTTTGTAATAATTTTTTTTAATTGTGTAATAAAAAGAAATGTTGTCATAGTTGGTATCAGAGGATAAGTTTAGTTATTTTTGGGATTAAGATTAGAAAACCCTTTTAAATATCTATAGATAAGAATAAGTATAATAAAAACAACCCTATGTTTTGGTGATTATTGAGTAAGTGGTTTATCAAGAAAATAAATTCTTGTCTGGATATGAGCAGGTAGAGGTAGCTCTGGCACAGATGTATCCTAGGGGTAAAACCCGAAAACACCGCTTTGAGCTAGACTTGAACATGAACTAGTCCACGAAAATGGGTCTTTCTGCACTCTTGATTACAACACTCCCATGGGATATTCTTTGGTAAATTCTCAATCATAGTATGAACCATTATTAAGGAACAAAAAAATTCCCTATGAATATATGTTAGAAAGTAGATCATGGATAACATAGACTGGAGCCAATAGATTCATATGTAAAGGAAAAAAAAGTATTTTATAAGTCATCAGTTTTGTCCTCCGATTACACTTTATTTGTTATCCCTAACTTTCCTTTTATTCCATCCAATGGCCGGTATTATGATGAGTCAGGCCAACAACTGATTTAAATATCAATGTGATGATTGTACTAATGAGATTCCCTATATAATGGGAATAGGAATAGCAAACTTTGTCACGCTTCTCTCTCAGATAACTCAGGATTTGAATAGAAACATGGGTTAAGATGAATGTTCAACCACCCCTAAGAAAGAACAAGACACTATCGATAACTTTATGTGACAAAGGACTCCTACTATTAATGGATCATCTAATCCCTCAATCACTGAACAATGGATCCACTCCACTAAAATGATCTTCTCTGTCCTTCAATGTTTTGAACAAGATAATGTTCTCCTGGCTGTTTATCATATGAAGGGTGAAGCTAATCAATGATGGATGTTGATAAAAAAAATACAAATCCTAAGGAGGATATCAAGGCGTTGTAGTGGAAGGATTTATGGAAGATGTTTTTTGATAAATATTTTCCGCACACCCTCCGGCTTAAGATAGAATGGGACTTTCTGCCCCTCAAGCAAAAAGACAGAGAACCTGTTGGAGCGTACGAGGTAAACTTCACAAGGCCTACACGATACACTTTTAGCTTTGTCGTTACCCCCGAATTCAATGTTGACTGCTTCTTTGGTGGGATGAAACCTTCCCCGTGGAAAGCGTTGGTGACCCGTGACTTCGACAGCTATGAATAAATTGTCTGATGTTCCCTCAATGTAGAAATGGAGATCGAATAATCTCAGGGGTGTCATAGGGATAAGAAGCATAAGGTGGAATTCAATGCTGGGGGTATGATGGATAATCCAACTGTGCTAAGAAGATCCAGCACCCCACATTCCAATGTTGGGGAAATAAGCACCCTGAGAATTTCCTGAGGTGTATGAGAAAATTCTATAGGCATGGAAGAGAATGGAACCTGGCTATTAACTGCCAGCAAGAAAAAAACCTCCACAGAAATAGAGGAGAGGAATGATCCATTCGAACTTCAAATCATTGTTCACTACTACAACTACAAAGAACCAGTTCATCTTCCAAATCAGTGCCCTAAGCCAAGGGTTTTCGAAGGCAACCAACAACCTTTAAGGCAGCAAGGGTGAGCTTTTTCCATCACTACTACCCAAGTGAACCCCGACAACGTAGTGGTGACCGGTACACTAGTTATTCATTCATGAATAGTGAACAAACTTTTTGATTCAGGTTCTACGCATTCTTTTATATCTTGAATGTTTAGTAGAACAATCCCAACACCACAAAAAATCACGGAAGTGAAGATGTCGGTGAGTACGAAAAATCATTTAATCATTGCATCCCATTAAAATAACTCATCCCCTATCATAATCTATGGATTGAACTTCCTGGAGAACATTTTTATAATCCCTCTGGTGGAATTTTATGCGATTCTTGGAATGGATTTTCTTTCCTTGTATAATGCCAGCATAAATTTTCAGGAGAGGGAAATCACTCTCCATGTGGATAATCAACCCTCAATTCATTACAAGTGGAAGTAGGAAGATGAATCTTCTTTATCTCCATCATCTCAAGTGTGGATATTACTACCCTATGACCAAGCATATCTGGCTCAATTGATTGAGTCCATGGAAGAAACTATACTTGAATACATGCCTATTGTGAGGGAATTCAATGAAGTGTTTCCCAAGGAATTTCCTGATCTCTTTCCTAGACGAGATGTTTAATTCTCAATAGATCTTATACCTGGGGAATTTCCAATATCCAAGACTCTGTATAGAATGGTTGTTATGGAGTGTGAGGATCTGAAGAAACAACAATAGGAGAATCTGGATAAAGTGTTTAAACACCCAAGTGCTTCACCATGGGGTGCACTAGTCCTCTTCGTCAAGAATAAGGATGGGTCAATATGCCTTTTCATGATTATCATGACCTTAAAAAATCACGATACAAAAATTGTATCATCTCCCTTGAATTTATGACTTGTTTGATCATCTGCGTGGAGAAAAATACTTCTACAAGGTCGATTTGTGGTCGTTATATTATCAAGTATGGGTGAAGAAGAAATAAATCCCCATGACTCCTTTTCATACAAGATATGGGAACTATTAATTCATAGTAATTCCTTTTAGACTCACTAATGATCTAGAAATCCTCATGGACTTGATGAATAGAGTCTGTATAGATTACCTCCGCAAATTTGCAGTAGTCTTTATAGATGATATTTTGAAATACTCCAAAACCAAGGAGAATCATGAGGAGCATTTAAGAACTATACTAGAGACCTTACAGAAGGATAATCTCTATGACAATTATAGAAAGTGTTAGCTATAGTTGAAGTGGGTCTCATTTTTGGGCCATATCATCACAAGAAAAGTGATATCTCTGGATCCCTCCAAAATAGATGCAATTGAGGGATGGATGAGGCCAAAATAGATAATGTATATCCGTATCTTGTTAGGGTTAGCATGATATTATCGAAGACTTGTGAGAAATTTCTCACAATTTTCCAACCCTCATACAGAGCTAACTCTGAAGGGAGTACATTTTCCATGGAGTGATGAATGTGAAGAATGCTTCAAGGAGTTGAAAAGGAGGCTTATTAATTCGCACATTCTCACTTTACCTACAAGTGGATAACATTATGTGGTATTTAGTGATGCTTCTAAGAAGGTAAAGGGATGTGTGTTGATGAAAAATGAAAAATTCATTACCTATGTTTCAAATCAATTGAATGTTCATGAATAGAACTATCCAACACATGACCTCGAGTTGGATGTAGTGATCTTCACTTTGAAAACTTGGTGGCATTATCTCTTTGGGGAGAAGTGCGAAATATATACGGACCACCAAAGCCTCAAGTATATATTCACAAAGAAAGAGTTGAACATGTGCCTACGAAGATGGTTAGAGCTTATCAAAGACTATGACGTCTCAATCCATTACCACCCTAGGAAAGAAAACAAGGAGTTTGATTCCCTAAGTAGAAAGGACCCAATGATTATATCATTTATGAGATTTGAAAAGGTTCCAATCTTCTTAGATTCTATAAATATGGGCATGGGAATCATAATGAAGGGACATTATCAATCCTTTAAGAAATGATTGCTCAATCATCATTTTTGGAAAGGTTAAAGGATACTCAAAAGGATGATGTGGGAATTCAGAAAAAAGTGGAAGCTATCAGAAAAGGTAAACCCTCATATATTAATTTTAATGAAGAAGGAATTGTGAGATTTGGAAAAAGACTATGTGTTACATCATGTCTGAAGCAGAAGAAGGAACTTTTGGATGATGCACATTGTTCAAATTTCTCTATTCAACTTGGAAACACAAAGATGTATCGAGATCTACGAGAGCAATATTGGTGGGATAAAATGAAGAAGAATATCGTTGAATATACAATCAAAGTGCCAGGTGTGTCAGCAAGTGAAGGTAGAGAGGCTGAAGTCTAAGGGAATGATGCAACCACTTTCCATAACAGAATGGAAATTGGAGAACATCACCATAGACTTTTTCATCGAACTTCTGAAGAAATCCAAAGGCAACAATGTCATCTAGGTTATTGTGGATCATCATACAAAGGATTCACACTTCATTGATATTTGGGATGATTTCTCATTGGATCAACTAGAATAGATATATATCAGGAAGTGATAAGGCTTCATGGAGTACCACTATCTATTTTGTCTGATCGAGATCCAAGATTCACATATATGTTTTGGAAGAGTCTTCAACATGCTCTGAATACTGAAATGATCTTCAGTGTGACCTATCATCCTCAAACTGATATCCAATCCAAGTAGACTATCCAAACACATGAGGATATATTGAAATAATTCTCAATGGACTTTAATGGAAGATGGGATCAATATCTTCCTCTGGTAGAGTTCTATTAAAATAATAGTTTCCAATCGAGCATCCAAATAGAACCATATGAATCCCCTAATGGGAAAACGTTCAGAACCCATGTGTGTTGGGATGAAGTCAGTGAGCGTAAGCTTCTTGGATCAGAAATGGTCAATGAAATGGTGGAGAAGGTGAAAACCATTCATTAGCATATCAAGGTAGCCCCGAGTTGACAGAAGAGTTATACAGATAACCGTCGATGAGACCATGATTTTAAAGGTGGATACATGTTATTTCTATGCATATCTCCTTGGAAAAAGGTCATGAGGTTTGGAAAGAGAGGGAAGGTAAGTCCAAGGTACATCAGCCTCTTCTAGATTCTTGAATATTTCAGGGATGTGGCCTATCGACTAGCACTTGCAACTACCATGACCATAGTACTTGATGTCTTTCATGTATCCCTCTTAAAGAAGTACATACCATACCCTTCACATGTACTATCATTAGAGGTGGTACAGTTAGAGGATTTTCTTTCTTTTGAGAGGAAACCAGTGAAGATATTAGATCATAGAAAAAAATTCCTATGAAATAAGACAATGTCCCTCGTCAATGAATTGTGGTGAAACCACACGTTTGAAGAAGCGACATGGGAATGTGAGGAAATGATGAAGCAGAGTTACCCACATCAGTTTCTGTATGGGAAAAGGAAATTTTGAGGGAGAAATTTCTTAAGGGGGGAAGATTGTAATGACACAAACATTCATTAATAGAAGTCCCTCTTGATCTAATTAAATGTATCTGTATGTAAAATGTTTATATAAAATGTCAACTTAATTGGTTTTATGTTTTTGGATTTTAAAATACTGTTAAGAAATGTTATTGTTTCTAATATATCCATTGAACAGTGATCACATGATTAGTATAAATATAGGGCTTTAACAAATCAAATTTACTCAGACATAGGAACTGTGACCTCATCTAGTAGACATTCCCCATACGAAGCCCATTTTTCAGAGCTCAGAAAGGAGGTTTCATATTTGGGCATTACTCTTGACCAAGCCCAAGCTAAGTTTGAAAATGATAAGCTCGAGTAGGACAACTTATGATAGAAGTGGAAGTTGATAGTGATTACCACCCGAGAAATATTATTCGAGCCACCCCAAGATTCCTTCACCATCACACACCTTACTCTTTGGTCTTATGTGGGTGTTATAAAGGGTTATGTAATAAGACCTTAGCACTATGGTTATGTACATTATTTTTGTATATAATTATGAATATACTTTCATTTTATTATTGTTACCATGTAAATAGTTTTAAAGCGCAAATAGTATTTTTAGTTAATGCTCAACTAAGAAACTTATTTTGATGAATTAATAGATTTTTGAATTAAATAATATTTAAATAAAATATTATTATTTTTATCAAATTCATTTTAATTTAGTATAAATGGTCATATAATTTTATGAATGCAGTTGTAATTTTTACTGAGGTTTGAAATCCATTTTTTTCAAAACCCAGGAATTTTCGATAAATGCGGGTTTTTTAAAAGTGAAAATTAACATATATAGAAAATTACTTAGATAAAATTAATATTATTTCCTAAATCTGGTAGTCGAAATTATCCAGTGGTGATTTTTTCATAATTTTCTGAGACAGTCAAATTTTTGGTTAAACATTAAATACTGTTTAAATTTATAATGTGTTTTATGACATCATAATGACCCAATAGTGAGGTAATAAAATAAAATAAACTTTATATTGGCCAATATATGTTTTACCAATAAAATAATGTGATTTTGGGCCTGTTTGATTTATTTTACAATGCTTTAGTGGACCCTTCAAGACTTATTAATCATTTTGTCCTTTTAAATTGTTTTCCTTTGGAGTGTGACTCACCTCCACATAAGTAAACCCGTTATTTTAATAATTTAGGATTTTGGCCTTATAAAATTTTGTTTTCCACCCCCTTTGGAAAAAACCATGGGAAAAAACCATTGGTTTTTTTGTGGTTTGGATTAGTTTAATGTGTGGCGTCCCAAACCTATATAATAATCAATTCCCTCTCCTTTCCTGTATAAACCCACCCATGATCCCACTTACTCCATACTCAAACCATTTTTAGCTCATCCACACTCTTCCATCCTCTCTCTCTAATCCTCCCATTGTGTCTTAAGCTCCCAATAATCCTCTCTCAAGCCTCTCTGAAGCCTTTGGAAGCGCACTTCCTTGTAAAGGTTTTTCTTTCCTTTCTCATTTTTGTCCAATATTCATTAAGTTGTTATGACCTTTTAATTTCATTTATAAATGTTTGGGATTAGTTTCTTAGCTCCCCCATAATACCCTATTTATGTTTTAATGATGTGAGACCCCATTCCCTCTCATAAAATTCCTCCCATGTACACCCAAAACTATGCCGAAATTCTGAATGAAAATTCTCTCTCCCCATTTACATTCATGCCATTATTTTGTATCATGAATATAAATTCCATTAAATTTGATAGTAAATTTATCTATATGACCCCCATACTTTATATGTCATGTAAATATGATGAGACACCCCTTTCTCTCCCATTAACCATTTTTATGAGTTCTTATGTCACGCCGTTATGCTGCCAAAATTGCATCGCGCTTTTCCAAGCCAAAGTCATTGTGTAGTGAATACCATGCCCATTTCTCTGTCAAGGTTATTCACATTTATGCACAATTTCATATTTTTTAAAGAGTATCATGTATGTATTCCACATTCCTTTATCATGGAAAATTTATTATGTTGAATGATTCAATGTTTTATGATCCATGTGGCACACTTACGAATGAAATGAAATGTTTAAGAGGGGTACACCTTTATAGCGCTCCAATGCATTGGGTAAAGTATAGTATAATGATATGTCATGTGCAATGGGTGATTACTAATTCTAATTCATGTTAAAGGAGGGTTTACTCATGCTTTATGTGCAATTAGGGTTTACTCATGCTCCATTTTCAATGAGCCTTGGCTCATGCTAATTCCATGTTAATTGTTGTTGCCACATTTACATGTTATGATTATCATGCTTTTTCATGACTTTATGTTTATTATTCTATTTTTCACTATTGATATGCCTATTTTTAACATTTATTTTATTCATCATTTTATTCCATGATTATTCCTTTTGCTGTTCTTTATAACTCACCCTTTTCTTATGCATGTCCTCAGGTTATCCTACGCAATGCTAAGTACGGGGGAATGTAGTTTTCACGTAAAGAATATTTTGAAGCAATATGTTGTATTTCATGTTTTAAGTTGTTATGTAATGATCATAATCTCCAAATACTTTATACCTCTCGATCTTTTATGATATATCAAGTGAATTTTATGTAATAAATTATGTTTAATTGTGTAATAAAAAACATGTTTGTCATAGATAGGATCCATGAAATATTCCACATATACTATAATTGTTTATATCTTCATGTTGACACTCATGTCATTGACTGAGGACATTTGGATATCAAGGATGATGTGATGTTCAAGGATCAACCAGTAAAGATCCATATTAATTGAGAAAACATAATGTGTATAGGAACCACTCCCTTGGTTCATGTGTTGTAGAAGCACGTTGGATTGATTGAGAGTACGTGGGATCATGATTTGTAGATATGTTCCCAATACCCTGAGTTATTTTTAGTTTTTATATTTTTTTTGTATTTTTTATAATTTGATGCTTGAATCATGCTAATCTGTGGATGCTAATTTTCTTATATTAATAAGTATATGAGTAATGTCATCCAACATATAAATAAGGGATAAAACCTTACCAATTATGATGTATAATATCTAAAAACCCATTTTAAAACATCGATGATGGGTCATCTCCACCCAAAGAGTAATATATATTGATATAAAGAGTGAATTTCATTTATCTATGTTCTTGGGTTAGTGTCATGTGACAGTTGTTGTAGTATTTGTCTTGGGATGCATAGATGTTGGCTTGGTGGTGAAAATGGTTGTGTAGAAAGAGGAGGCTTAAGGCTTATTTGAGATGGTCACAATGTCCCAGTTATAATAGGATCCCTAAGACGTATATCATTAGAAGGTTGTTTAGAACCTCCCATCCATTATGTGTTCTATGTTAGGTTTTTATTCTCATGGGTGTGAAATTTTTAGAGTTATCATATGTAATGGTCTAGAAATTTATTCAATTCTATTATGATTTCGTGGGTCTTGGTGGTACCATGGAATAGTTTTGTTGTGATATTAAGGGTTTAGGTAGGTATTTGGAAATTTTAAGAAGACCACGAATTTTGAAATGGTTTTAGATGTGCTATAGATAGTTTTGACTTAGTGGTCTGACTGTGAGACACATGCAAGTGGATGTTCCTGGAAGAGGGCATGGTATAGGGCGTGGTGTCATAGTGGAGTACATATGTGAGATGGGGAATATGGACTCACTATTCCATGACCTTGGGAATGGTTAGGGTAAAATGGGTATCCAATTGATGCCAGGCTATGGTGGTTTGTCATATAAATTTAATGAAGAACCACCAAATCATGGACCACACTATGGTCTAGACCATAGTGGCAGTTAAATAATGTTTTTAAAATGGGTGAACAAATATGATGTATCATGAGGGATTTAGACTCTATGTATTCCAAGGGTCTACATGACTTACTGGTGGGATTAATATGTCAAATAAATGGGTTTTTACTATATTTAAAAATAGGAGTTCTATTACCCCTTAATTCAATTTTCAAGACATCCCTCAACTCTTGTCCAACCCCTACTCATCCACCCCCTCTTCAGCTTCCTCTCTTGGTGTATCGAATCCACTGATACATCCTATAACATTTAGAGTGGATTAATTTGAATAGATGCACCCATCTATTTCCCCATTCACCCACTCTTCTATTTCTCTTTTATTATAGAGTTAACTCTGGGTGGATATCTCCACTATTTTGGGTGGTTTTTTATGATGACTTTCTATGTATAGGATCTTATGGAGAATTCTTCTTGAATGGTAGGTTTCAAATATGTATTCATCCATTGTGCATTGTGCTTCTCCCTAATGATTCAATCATGTTAGGGGATCCTTCATCTATCATTATTTATTTTAACATGTGGTGTCATCATGTGTATTTCATTCTTTGGGAAGAATGTTTGAATCATCTTAATAGACATATTTGACTTGATTAATGTAAATACAAGGGGTGGGAAGAAATAACATGATATTTACTTGTTATTATGTTTTTTCCGACATTCGTTTTCTTACATTCAACTTTTCCAATATTAATTGTGTTTAATTTGATGTGTTTTGATGATTTTTGAAATTGGTATGTTTTTGTTTTGGCATTATTAAATATTTTCATCCATGAAAAAGTATAATAAAATATATTTAGTTAATAAGTTTATTTCCCATGGAATATTATATTTGTGTGAGAATACACTTGAAACAATTTTTTTTAATAAAATAAAATTGCTAATAACTAAAGTGATGTGTGTGGATGTTGTGGGTTTTGGTGGTTGTGACATGTGGTTGGTATGGTGTGTACGTTGGTTTTGGTTTATGGTGTCCATGACCTATGGTAGTACTAGTTTGTGTGGTGGTTGAATCAATGCTACTATAAAATACCTCAAAAAGTATTCATTTGAATCAATTCATGCTATCTAATATTATAGTTGAATTTTAAAAATTTTATAGATTGTTCTCCCATGAACCTCTTTGATTAAGGTATCTTTCCAAAAACATGTCTTCCAATACTCAGAGGGTCCTCTAAAACTACCTACATATCTAAGAATGTTAATAAGTGCTCTAGTACACTTGTGTATCATGCTCCTTGTACAACCATTATAAGAATAATGATGTAAGAAAGAAATCCCCAATAGAAATTAAACTTCTTGGAAGACCTTGCAGTTTCATTATCTCCAAGACCTATAACTAACCTATCTCATCAATGGAATATGTCTCCATAAAAATTTTAACATTCAAGAGCTTCATCAATAGATCAATTATAAAACAAAATAAATTATTAATGTGAGATAAAAATTTTAATCTGAACATGATGTTTGTGGTTATATAATCATACTTTTACTCAAGAATTCACAATGAATTAGAAATTCCTATGGACCTTTGTTTCATGACTTCACCTACTGATAATAGAAGAATCAGGAAACAAAATCTCAGCATCCTTCTCCATCCTAGGACACCAATACCTCCTCTAAATTTCATGATTCATCTTGTTCAGCCTCTGGGGAATATCCAATATTGAGGTGTGTAAATCATACTTTAGCTCATCATGCATGATCATATGGATAAAAATTGATCCTCATATATAATCCATATCATAAAAACATGGTTTCCAATCCAGTGGGAGCTCCCCACTATATATATTTTCCCTCATCCCCAAGGAATCCTTGTGAGATAACATAATATCATTCTCTCTATCAAGGAGTGAGGATGTAATACTCAAGGAAAGCTAGGATACTATTCCTATATACTACTGAATATTGAGATACTTCTTAGCAAAGATTATAATCACTTACAACTCACTATTATCCACCTCCACGACATACACATGTCTCATCCTACACATATAATTTACTATGACATTAATTATCCCATGGGAATATTCCATATCAATATTAAAAATGGTTTACTCATTATACCTACTTTATTTTCTATTGTATGAGTCTATCTCAGAAAATGAAAACATTAGGCTCTTATGGCTAGTAAACATAATAACCCTATGAAGATAATGGTAATAATATTGATATGAATTTTTCTCTCCATAATTTCTAAATACAGACCTTCAATCAGGTATTTACACACATATATTCTCAAATATATAAACCCATAGGTGACCATAAACCCACCCATCATTAGAACTACCCAATTTCCAACCACTGAGGTATCAAAATTTAATGTACACTTATGAACTATCTTATATATGATCATGATTTTTATAGATTCCAAACTCTTTTTCTATTCATATAAGGATATCATGCAATGATATCCCCAAAGAACATCACCCATTAATTTTTGAGTTCCTTCGTCATCATTTACAAATAAGATA
The DNA here is from genome assembly GCA_963277665.1 of Viscum album. Lineage (NCBI taxonomy): Eukaryota > Viridiplantae > Streptophyta > Magnoliopsida > Santalales > Viscaceae > Viscum > Viscum album. The sequence goes on along the minus strand of OY728153.1, from coordinate 1,539,549,495 downwards.
TTTCCTATGTAAACCTCTAATTATATCCTCCAAATCCAAGGTAACTAAAGATATCAAAAACATCATTCTGACACTCCCAAGAAACAAAAACCTCCCCCTTATCAAGATGAATTGATATTCCTACACAAAATATCATGTTCCCCAAGAAGCACACCACAGTAATCTTGAAATTAAATATTTATATCATAGAATATAATCAATTCTCCCTTTTTATAATCAAAATTATCCCCATATCAGAAGAATGGTTCTCCCTTAACTAGAAGTGCACAAAAATTTAATTTATATGTAATGTCTTAAGAAAATATATATATGAATGGAATACCATATTTATCTAGGTTATCAACCCAATTCGTGTATTTTTCAATACTGAATGGAATCGTTAATTACTCATAAAGGATTTACCTAAGTAAAAATTTAGTAAAAATATCAAAAGTCATCACTCATAAGTGGTGATATCCCACCTTCATGTTATTCTAGGATAACCAATTTGATCCTATTATATTATTTAATGGAAAATTAATTTGATATATAGGATTCCAGTTCATAATTATCACATAGTTTGGACTCTAATAATACTTAAATTAAGGAAATGGATTTCCCACCTTCTCATGGATAAATATATAAGTTCATTAGTTGGCATGCTTGAGTGAATGAACCCCTTATCATCATAGTCATCTAGAATATCCCTCATCTCTAATATTTATGCAGGAATTGTTTTATAAGTAAAAATAGATATGGGTTATGTTCTTGGAATAATGTCAATCTTGAACTCAATCGCACTCTTAGGGTAAAATACTTTGAAATATTGGGGATGAAAATCCTATATCTGATCAATTATTAGTGGAATGACCACCTAACATGTATAACTTTCTCATAACTAAATGTTATTTTATCATTCAGGTCTCAAACAGAATTCATGAAAATCCAACACACCGATATTTGTCTAACACTCACCCTCTAAGGATGTGAATAATATCTACCAAAAATAGTACTCAATGTCCACTCAATGTTGAGACACCAAATCAATTTCAAGGGTTATATCAAAACTATATGTACCCGAAAAAGATGATATACCAGAGAATCCTACATCCACTAATCCCTATAACCCACTATATATCACCAGACGTACTCAAATTGAACCCATAAGGTCTTGTATATAGAAATAAACCTATTAATGTATCCAAAAACATGACACCGTGAGCAAGCATACACTGTGACATTGAGACTCCATGATCATGAGACACCGTGAACAACCAGACATCGTGACCACAAGACACCATGACATCCAGACACCTAGACATCGAGACACCATGAACAAGTAGAGACCATACATCCAGACACTGTGACCATGAGACACCATGAACTAGTAGACACCATGACCACACGACACTGTGAAAAATCCAGACACAGTGTGAAGGAGACACCGTTACCATGACAAATTGTGACACCATTTCTTAATCTATTTTTCGTCTGTCAATATAATATCTAATGGTCATATTTGAAGATTTTCAATGCACTAACTTAATGAATGTTTCATTGTAGACATTGTATCCGACAATACAAGGTTCAAGTTGTAGAATACATGATACCTATCAACTCAAACACATGAACTCAGAGATAAAGGAGTAGTGCACCCCATAAAAAATATTACTGAAAATAAAAACAAGAAGCTAGGCGTGAGAATGACAACGAAGAATACACTTAGAGAATTTTTGAAGAATGAATTGTCTCATGAAACTCAATGCTACTGAAGAACACAAGAAGAATACTTGAATCCCAGAATCGAGAACATATTCGCACTGTCAAACATCACAAAGAACACAAGCCAGATCTGTCTGACTTGTGACGCTCTATTTTCCATATGAGGACTTGATTTCTGCATCTGCTTCAGCTTAGAAGTCTAGAGTTTCAATGACTAACACTCAGAGCATTTCTTAACCTATATCAATATTTTTTCTCTATTATGTATCATTTTAATAGATTTTGAGCAGTGTGTTTATCTGTATAACAAAACACTCTTCCTCCTTCATTAAACTGATGATTTTAAGATATACTTACTCATATATCTTTTTAAAATTTTGTATACCCACAGATTAGTGTGGAAGAGGTCCATCTGTGGACTGGTAGTTTTTACCCATGAAGAACTATGGAAGAGGTCCCTGTGTGGCCTAGTTGTTTTTACCCACGAAGGATTATGGAAGAGGTCCATGTGTAACCTATATAGTCCTAGGTACTGTTGTTAACCCCAATATAGGGTGTCAATCACGTTTATTTATATAAACATCTTGGTGGTAGGTGACCACCAAGTGGAATGGATTAGGTCTCGGGTTGAGACTGAACACTTGTTTCATATCCATTGTGTTGCTTAATTTAGTCTTCTCTATTTTAATTCTTTATTGTATAATTCAGAAAGCAGTATATTCAATTTTATAGGTAATCATGGAAAGAATTTATTATTGTCTTGTCTTAGAATAATAGCTTCAAATGTAATAAAAATAACTGAACTTAAGATTATTCAGAACTAAATTTTTTTTAGAAGTTATTTACATTGTCAAAATCTTATAATAGAATAAACTTGATTAACTATGATGTATTTAACCTTTGGGGGAAACCTTTTAAGAATACTTTTTAACCAAAAAAATTTATAGATACTCAATTCACCCTCACCCCCTTGAGTATTGTACTCCGTCCAAAATTTGTTATCAAAGGTTGTTTATTAAGACTATGTTTAACCAACTTCAACTGTGATTGTAGTTATACTTTGAAGATATTTAAATTTCTATTAATTATAAATTTATAGCTCTGTTAAAGTATTTTTGCTTTATGGATAATAGATTGGAAGGTGTTGCATCCAACAGACCACCATTATCTAATGGAACCAACTATGATCAATGGAAAATTATAATGAAAATGCAGTTAGAAAGTATGGATTTTGATATTTATTTTTCCTTTATAGATGAATATAATATTCCTGATACTGATAGAATGACATGGGATGAATCTATCAAAACTACCTACAATAGCAATTGAAAAGATATGAATGCTTTATACTTCTCCTTATGTGATGAGCAATTCAATTGAATTTCTACTTGTAAAACTGCCCATGAAATTTGGGATACCCTGTCTGTCTCACATGAAGGAACATCTAGTGTAAAAGAAATGATACATAATACATATACAATAAATATGATAATTTTAAATTGAAACATGATGAGACTATCTCTGAATTGTATCTTAGGCTCAATTAACTTGTCAACACAATGATTTTTCTGGGAAGAGATGTCACTGCCAAGGAACAGATCATGAAAATTCACACATTTCTACCTAATAGATGGAGAAGAATCCCTGTATCTATTAGAAAATCATTCGACATTAGCAAGATTCCAGTAAGAGAACTCATTGCGAAAATGATGATGTATAAAGAAGAGATGAAAGTCAACAAGGAGGAGGAGGATGAACCAAAAACGAAATATGTTTCATTCAAAACCAACTCCTCTAAAAACAATGACAAAGGGATATTGGAAGCATCTTTAGAAAGTTCCAGTAGTGAATACTCATCACCTGACATTGATGAGGAGATGGCTTAATTAAACAGATGATTCAAGAATTTTTACTTGTAGAATAAATTTTTCCAAAAGCCTACCTTCAAAGGCAAATATTAACAAAAAGGAAGTTGGAAGAAGGATTGGAAAATAAGTGACAAGAATAATGAGATTTTCTGCTATGAATGTAAGCTTAAATGGCACATCAAGGATTAATGTCCAAATATCAAGTACAAAAAGAGATATGAGGACAAGGACAGGAAGTATAACAAGGAAATGGATGCAACCTGGAGTGCTTCTGAGGATAGTTCAAGTGACTCAGAAACTTCACATGATGAACATGATAACAAAGAAAATATGTGTTTTATGAAAAACACATCTGAGGTAACATTAGAGTCTCCTATACATAATTCATACAATTTCGAAGATGAGAGTGACTTTGGAAATATGACTAATGAAGAAATGTTTGAATACTATAACATGCTTGATGAAATATATAGTGAACTAAAAGACAAATATAAATCATTGAAGAAAAACTATACTCTTACAATAGCACCCCAAACACGTCATGTTATGTTTCACTTAAATACATTCTATTTATAGCCTATATGTCCTGAATTACTTATCCTATATAGAAAAAAACATGGTTACTTATAGGAGATATCCAAAACCAAGCCATTAAGTGTATATTTTCCAACAATACGATTGAATTTAAAATTTTTGGAATACACGGTTGTGTTCAAGATGATATTTAGAGTCTGATAAAATTAACATAATTTTCAGTGAATAGTAAACTACCCTTATGAATAGTAACATACCCTTATGAATTGAAATTTACCCTAATGAATAGTAATATTATTTTTATGAATGGTATCCATACCCTAGAGTGTATAAGTGAATTAAGGCACCTTAAAAATGAAGATGAATATTTTAAGTGTTTATATTTTTTGATTACATAATGATTTTAATTAAATATTAAATTAATAATAATTAGAAAATTATTTTTGAAAAATGGACATCAATTTTGGATTCTACTTGTTGAAAAATGATTAGGGTGAAGTTTTTGGATTTTTCTGAAATACATGAATTTTTAATGAATTGTAAAATCAGATAAATCACAATAAATGCTAAATAATGGATTAATTGAGTCATTGATTATTATCTATTGATGTAAGCCCAATTGGTTCGAAGTCACATGAATATATTACTATTTTTGGTCATAGAATACTCACTATTGGTTGTCTTGAGAGAAAATAATAAATTATTGATTATAATATTAATAAAACTCCTCCCCCTCCAGTATATAAACAAACCCTCACCCCCTCTTCTTTCCACACCACTAAAGCTTCAATCCGTGCCTAAATTATTCCAAATACTCTCTCCAAGCCCTCTCCCCACGTTCAAGACCTTCTGGTTTCACCAAAAGGCCAAAAAAAAGGCCTTAAGGAGATTCTCATGGAGGAGTACTCAAGAGGGGAACCTTCCTTCTCTTTTCTTTCAATTTCTTTTACAAAGTTCCATTATTTTGTTATCCCTTCTCACCTACACGCATCCAAATTCCATTATAACTCCATTAACTTACATTTAATGTATTTTCATTATCCTAATGGAATATTTCATCATAATCTCTCTTTCCCCCCCCCCTTTTATACAATAAATGCAAACACCGTCTGAGGTGTGTCAATTTATCACACTCAAGGAAGACGTGTTTTAAATTTGCATTAATATCTTCAATAATGGTCATTAAACCTTTTCAATGGTTGAACCAAGTCATATATATATAATTTATCATAATTAATATTCTAGAATCATTACACATTCATTGTATGGAATAATAACACAAAACAAGTTTATTGTGCACAAAACCGCCAAGCCAAATCCAAGCGTTTATTTTTAACGCATCGAATGAGTCATCCTCATGGTATATAAACAGAATCATTATAAGATAATTTATATCTCTTTAATGTCACTAATAATTTATATTAACTATTCTGTATTTTTAACCACATTTCAAATGAACTTCCATTCATGAATATAAGCAAACAAATCATGAATACAAGTAAAAAAATCATGAACCCAAGTAAGGAAATTCTCCCAAAACAATAAAATTGAATCTATTAAACCCACAAAATATGCCATTAATGAAATTAATAAGGATATAACCTATCAATTAAATTTTTATGAGGTTCTGGACTTTTTAATTAACGAATCTATGTTTGATTATTCCGGTCATTAAGAACAAACAATAACAAGTTCAAGCATAATGCAAGGGATCCTCTCTCTCGCTTTTGTTCAAGAATCTCCCCTATGTTTTTCCCTTTTATTTTTAATTAAAAATGATGGGGTATGTTTTTTCACATCCCCCATAATACCTTTGAGACATTTAAATAATTGAATACCCATTTACCTCTCATTAATCCCCCGTGATAACACTCGTTACCATGCCGAAATTATTGTAAGGAATTACTCATCTCACTTTCATTTCTGTGAGATTTTCATTGTTCGACACTTATTTATTGTATGTGGTATAATTTTACTACCATTTGATATATAATAACATGACCCCCTTCATATTCTTGTTATTCAATGAGTCATTTTATAGTTATTAAGTTCTGGTCATATGATTCGAACAATTACATTATGGTAAAAGACATTGTCTCAACTATTATTTTGTTGTGACTAACTTTGTATCGTGCACCTAATAATAATTATGTGGTGTACCTACAACCCATTTGAGTTCACTTTTTATTTGAAATTATATTTATATTACATATCCACAATCTCATATCATGGATATGTTTATTGTCTAAACCGTATACCATTTTACATACGGTGTTTATTTGGGAAGTTATTTTAATTATGGAAGTATTGATGAATCTGTATACTCTATTCTATAGGGATATTGAAAAGGAATATTGAATGTGTATTGAATAAATTTATAAATAATTCATTGGACATGAAGTTGTATGGGGCTCCCTCTATGGCCTCTCGATGCATCGGTAGGTCTCGTGAGACAAATCAGTTGGCGAGAAACCCTTCGAGTTTGTTTCAAAAAACCAGATGGGTTTTTACCAATAGAAATATACCATTTTTATGGTATTATGGTTTCTTGTGACATATAAATGACGTCCAATTAAAAATCATTATCTTTATTAATTATCAGTTATTATTATAATCCATGAGGTTTTAACAATAATAAAATCTATTGGTGCAATTTCATTCATAGTTTATTAATGTCATTAGTTTTTTATTTATTCATTATTCCATATTGATTATGTCAGATTGATTGTGACTCACTTATTATTGTACTCATAATTCTTCTATTTATAACCCTTATATAGCATTTGATCTCACATCTTTCATTGTTTACCTTCAACAAGTGACAAAGGGGAGATCATTTATTAAGTTCTTGTGGATGCAGTTTTTAGTTTTTGTTATGTATTGTATCTTGTCACATTTGTCAATGTAATTTCTGTTACATCTATGTATCTAGTTTCTTCAAGACTACTAAACTGATATTTACTTCAGGATTTTCATTCCTTCTAACCATTCCAATATCAAAATTAATTCACCAGCTCCAGCGTAGAGGGGTCGAGTTGTTATAGTTGGTATAAGAGGAAGTCTAGTAGAAAACATGGAAACTAGAGTATGAAATGTATAGTAGGGAACAAATCCCTAAGGTAGTATTTGAGGATAAATGTACAAGAATGTCCTATTGTTTTTTTAAGGAATATATTATGTGTATCTTTTACGCAATACGTCCCTATTTGGATATGAGAAGGTAGCGGTAGATCTGGCATAGTTGTATCTAGGGGTAAAACCCAAAAACATGGCTTTGAGCTCGACTCGAATGAGAACTGGTGCAGGACAGCATGCCTTGATGCACTCTTGGTTACAACAATCCTGGGGGATATGCTTGGGATAATTCAAATTTTCATTACAAGCCATTATGAAGGAGTTTAATGTAAATATTTCTTCAAAGAAACCATGTTTATAAGATTATCTATGAATATAATTTCAATCTATGTTGAGTGATTTTCTATTTGAGATTCATAATATATTATAGTGTATCCCATTATATAGAAACAGTGTCTAACAGAATAAGGGGAATCAATACTCGTGGGAAATGTATGGATCTTCCTACTGAGGAAGTCAACACAATCAATGTTGGATCAGATCAGATCATGACCATATTGGGACAACATACTCAGAATGTAACGAATAACCATTCTACACCTGTGTTGGATCGTTTCATGTGACATAAACCCCATATTTTAGAGGTCCTACTAACCCAGTGGTTTTTGAGAAATGGATCAAGTCCCTTGAAAATATATTCATGGCATTAAGATGCAATGAAAATGAAAAGGTAGTACTGTAATTATATTTTCTCAAGGGAGACGCTGATCAATGGTGGTCCTTGATTCATAATACCACAAAGGAAGAAGAAATAGAAGATATGGAATGTTGGGATTTTAGGGAAATATTGTCCAAAAAATATTTCCCTCATGAGCAACGAACTGAAATGAATAGGAAATCCCTTAGCTTAAAAAAAGGGAAGAAGACAATGTTGCAGAGTATGAGGCTACTTCCACAAGTCTGGCCAGTTATTCCGTAGATTAAGTACGTGACTCAGTATAAAATATTGACCATTTCATTGATGGTCTTAAGCCATGTCTTCGAAGGGCACTAGCTTCTCAATAATTTTCATCATATGATTAAATTGTATCAAGTGACATCAAAACGGAGAAGGAATTTTCTAGATTAAATCTTTTTAGAGGAATCCAAGATAAGATGTGGTACTCTGATAATAAAGGAAACAGAGAAGCACCAAAGAAGAGAAAGGGAACAAGGCTATTCCCATTATTTGAGAACTGTGGAATGAATCATCTCATGAAATACTTTAAAGGCATGGGAGTTTGCTATAACTACAGAGAAAAGGGTCATCAATCTGATGAATGCAGGGGGAAGAAATAATTCATTGATATTCAATGCTACAATTACAGAGAGATGGGAATCTATGAAAATGAGTGTGCTAAGCGCTAAAGAAACATGACTCAAAAAAGCCAAGAGAAAAAGGTGGAGCCAATGAGATTACAACCACAGTGGTTGATGTTTCTAATGACATGGTGGCGGGTCCTTTAATTGTTTCCTCAAAATTATCCAACACTTTATTTGATTCTGGATCATTTCATTCATTTATATCTTCTCATTTTTCCAAGAAAAATAGATATGTCCATTTTTTTAATAAAGGAGTTGTGAGTCAAAAATCCAAGGGGATGTATAATTGTAACAAAGGCATGTCGACTAGACCCCCTCTAGAAACTAAAATGTGATTTATTTTCTAACCTTATAATTATACCAATGTCTAAATTGGATATAATTATCAGTATGGATTGGCTGTCAAATTATGATGCGATGATTTATTGTAAGAAGAAAGAAGTTACTATTTTTGAAAATGGTGTCGAATCACTTGTCTTTAGGGAAGAAATTTCACCACGTTATTTTTATCTAAAACCATCCCCATTACCTCTACTAAATGAAATACTTAGAGAGGAAGATAAACCAATATATATGGGCGAGGAAAAAAATCTTTAAATTTCATATGTGCACATAGTGTAAGAATACATTGATGTATTTCCAGATGATTTACCTGGACATCCTCATGAGAGGGAAGTTGATTTGTCTATTGATTTAATTCCTGATGCAAGACCAATATCAAAGAATCCCTATAGAATGACCACTGTGAAATTAGTAGAGCTAAAGAAACAACTAGAGTATTTTAGTTAAAAAGGTTTTATTCAACCTAGTGTTTCTCCATTGGGATCCCCTGTCCTCTTTGTCAAGAAGAAAGATGGATCCATGAGGATTTTCATTGATTATAGTGAAATCAATGCTATTAAAATAAATAATAAGTATCCTCTACCTCAAATTGATGATTTATTTGATCAACTTCATGTATCTCAATACTTTTCAAAGATTGACCTTTGATCAGATATCATCAGTTGCGTGTGGGGAAGGAAGACATTCCTAAGACAACATTTTTGACTATGTATGGGCATTACAAGTTTACAGTGATTCCTTTTGGAATAACAAATGAACCCTCTATTTTAATGGATTTAATGATTATAGTTTTCAAGTAATATCTTGATAACTATATTGTGGTATTCATCGATGATATCCTCGTATACTCAAAAAGCTATGAAGACCATGAGAATCACTTGCGGGTTATTATGAGAACTCTTAGAAGAAATAAATTATATGGGAAGTTTAGCAAGTGAGAATTATGGCTTCAATAAGTATCTCTTCTAGGCCGTATTTTCTCTAATGATGGAATCCTAGTTGATCCTATGAAGAAAATGTCAATCCATGATTGCCCCACACCAACAAACATATCTGAGGTACACCGTTTTATTGGCTTAGCAGGTTTCCATCGACGTTTCGTTCAGAATTTTTCCCGACTACCTAAGTGGATAACCAAGCTCACACTTAATGAAGTTAAGCTTGTGTGGATAAAATAATGTATTGAATGCTTCGAAGAATTGAAAATAATATTGGTCAATGCTCCAATTTTGACTCTTCCTTCTAGAAGTGATGGATTTGTAATATACAGTGATGCATCAAATAATGGACTGGGTTGCAACCTTATGCAAAACGATAAATTTATTGCTTATGCATCTAGATAGTTCAAGACCCATGAGAAAAATTATCCAACTCATGATCTTGAGTTAGGAGCCGTAATTGTTTCTATGAAAATATGGAGGCATTATCTCTACGGGGAGAGATGTGAGATTTATACGGATCAAAAGAGTTTGAAATACATTTTTACACAAAAAAGAACTCAACATGAGGCAAAAAAGATGGCTTGAGTTACTCAAAGATTACGATTTTTCAATACACAACCACCCTGGAAAGGCGAATAGGGTGGGAGATGCATTAACCAGGAAAGATCATGGACTTCTGACTCAAATGAGGATTGAAAGAGATCCTATATTCATGGATATACTGAAGATGGATAAGGGAATTGTTAAGGAAGGGGAAATATCACTCCTATTTCCAATGATTTCTGAATCATCTTTACTAGAGAAGATAAAAATCTCTCAATATGATGATGATAACCTTCTCAAGATTATTAATGCAGTTAAGGATGGGAGACTGGATGAATTCATGTATGAAGAAGGTGTTCTGAAATTTGGGAAGAGGTTATGTGTTCCATCGGTACCAAAGCTAAAAAAGGAAACTATTAGACGATGCTCATAGATAAAATTTCTCTATACACACATGTAGCACCAAGATGTATAGAGATCTGAAGGAATATTTTTGGTGGGATAATATGAAGCGGGACATTTTTGACTATGTGTCATGATTTCTAGTTTGTCAATAAGTGAAGGAAGAGATACAACATCCCAAATGATCGATGTAACATCTACCTATTCTTATGTGGAAGTGGGATAACATTATGATGGATTTTGTCACCGGACTACCAAGGACCTATAGAAGGAATGATGCAATATGGGTAATTGTTGATCGGCTCACAAAATCAGCACATTTCCTATGTATAAGAGAGGATTTTCCACTTGAGCGCTTAGAAAGACTTTATATTAATGAAGTTGTAAGACTTCCTGGTTCACCTCTATCGATTGTATCCGATAGAGATCCCTATTTTACATCAAAATTATAGAAAATTCCCCAGAAAACATTGAATATTGGGCTTTATATGAGTACTTGTTATCACCCCCAAACTGATGGACAGTCTGAAATGACTATTCAAACTCTAGAAGACATGTTGAGGTCATGCTCTCTTGACTTCCATGGTATGTGGGATAAATACTTGTCTTTGGTGGAATTTTCCTACGACAATAGTTTCCATTATAGTATTCAAATGGCTTCATATAAATCAGTATATGGAAAGAGATGTTGAACACCAACTTGTTGGGACAAAGTTGGTGAGAGGAAACTTATAGTCCTAGAACTTATTAAAGATACCACGACTAACGTCAAGACAATACGATCCCATATTAAGGCAGTAAAAAGTAGGTAAAAGTGATATGCTGACAAATGGAGAAAGGATTTGGAATTCCGAGTTAGAGATCATGATTTTCTGAAAGTATCTCCATGGAAGGGTGTCTTAAGGTTTAGTAAGAAATGGGAAATGAGCCCCAAGTATATCGGACCATTTGAAATTATTTGAAGAACCCGAGCAGTAGATTACCATTTAGAGATACCTCATTGTCTCTCCAGAGTTCATGATGTGTTCCACATGTCATTGTAAAAGAAATATTGCCAGACCCAATGCATGTACTCACATATGATGGAATAGAACTTGAACTTGATTTGTCGTACTGTTAAAAGCCTATCGGGATTCTTGATACAAGGGAGATTGTATTGGTAAATAGAACAACTCATCTATTATGGGTTGTTTGGAAAACCCAGAATATGGAGGATGTGATATGGGATCCATAGGATTTTATGAAAAAGAATCACCCACATCTTTTTTGTGATCTTTATGCATAAAATTTCTAGGATGAAATTTCCAAAGGAGGGAATAATAGAGCACCCCAAACACTTCATGGTATGATTATCTTAAATAAATTCTAGTTATAGACTATATTTCATGAATCAATGATCCTATATGGAACAAAACATGGTTACTTATAGGAGATATCCATAACCTATCCAATAAAATTAATTTTTCCAACTCTACGATGTGAATTTTAAAAATCTGACGTACACGGTTGTGTTCAAGATGATATTTAGAGTCTGATTGAATTAACTTAATTTTTGTGAATCGTAACCTACCCTTATGAATAGTACTTACCCTTATGAATAGTAATATGACTTTTATGAATGGTATTCATACCCTTGTGTTTATAAGTGAATTCAGGCATCTTAAAAATGAATACGAATATTTTAAGTGTTTATATTTTTCGATTAAATAATTATTTTAATTAAATATTTATCTCAACATATTTATAAAATTATTTGTGAGAAATGTACTTTCTTTTTTGATTCTACACATCGAAAAATGGTTAGGGTGAATTTTGGGGATTTTTCGGATATACTTGAATTTTTATGAATAGTAAAATCTGATAGATCACAATAAATGATAAATAATGGATTAATTGAGTCATTGATGGTGATATTATGATGTAATACCAATTTGTTCGAAGCAACGTGAATATATTACTGTTCTTGGTCATGTAATACTCACTATTGGTTGTCTTGTGAGGAAATAATAAATTAATGGTTATAATATTAATAAAACTCTGCCCCCTCCACTATATAAACCACCCCTCACCCCCTCTTCCTTCCACACCACAAAAGCATCAATACTTACCTAAATTCCTCAAAATACTCTTTCCAAGCCCTCTCCCCACGTCTATGACCTGCTGGTCTCACAAAAAGGCCAAAAACGAAGGCCTTAAGGCGATTCTCAAGGAGGAGTACTCAAGAGGTGAACCTTCCTTCCGTTTTCTTTCAATTTCTTTTAAAAAGTTCCATTATTTTGTTCTCCCTTCTCACCTCCCCTCCTCCAAATGCCAAGATAATTCGATTAACTTACATGTAATGTATTTTAATTGTGCTAATGCAATATTTCATTATAATATCTCTTTTTCCCCTCCTTTTATAAAATAAATGCAAACACCGTTTGAGATGTGTAAATTTATCACACTCAAGGAAGACAGGTTATCAATTTGCATTACTATCTCCAATATATGTCATGAAACCTTTTCAATGGTTAAACTAGGTCATAATATATTTATTTTATTTTGATTAATTTTCTGGAATCTTCACACATTCATAATATGGAATAATAATACAAAACAAGTTTATTGTGCACAAAACCGCCAAGCCAAATCCAAGGGTCTACTTTTAACTCACCGGATGAGTCAGCCTCATGGTATATAACCAGAATCACTATAATATCATTTATATCTCATTAATGTCACTAATAATTTATATTAACAATTATTTATGTTTATTCACATTTCAAATGAACTTCCATTCATGAATACAAGTAAACAAATCACGAAATCAAGTAAGGAAATGCTCCCAAAACAATAAAATTGAAAATCTTAAACCAATCAAAAATCAATTAATGATCTCAATAAGGTTATAAAATATAAATTACATGTTTATAAGGTTATGTAATTATTAATTAATGAATTTAAATTTGATTATTCATGTCGTTAAGAACAAACAAGAACGCCTTCTAGTGTAAGGTAAGGGATCCTCTCTCTCACTATTGTTCAAGAATCTCCCCTATGTTGTGCCATTTAATTTTTAATTCCAATAGATGGGGTATTTTTTTTTGACCTCCCCCATACTTCCATTGTGACATATAAATAATGTAATACCCCTTTACCTCTCATTAATCACTTGTGATAACACTCGTTACCATGCCGAACAGTTTGTAAGGGGTTTCTCATCTCACTTTTATTTCTATGAGATTTTCATTGTTCACAGCTTATTTCATGTATGTGGTGTAATTGTACTTCCATTTGAAATACAATAACATTATCCTATTCATATTCATGTTATTAAATGATTCATTTGAGGGTTACTATTTTCTGATCGTATGATTTGACAGATTACATTGTGGTAAGAGACCTTGTATCAACTACTATTTTGTTGCGGCTAACTTTGTATTGTGCACCTAATAAGCCTTATGTGGTGTACCTACTTCCAATTGGATATCACTTTCCATTTTAAATTATATTTATATTAAATATCCATAATATCATATCATGGATATGTTTATTTTCTAAACTTTATAACAATTTACATACGATGTTTATTTGAAAGTTATTTTAATTATGGAAGTATTTATGAATCCGTATACTCTATTCTATACGAATAATGTAAAGGAACATTGATCTTGTATTAAATCATTGTACAATGAATTATTTGGACATGCAGTGGTGGGTGGGGCCTTCTATATCCCCTCGATTCATTGAAAGGTCTCATGAGACAAATCAGTTTGCGACAAACCCTTCGAGTTTGTTTCCACAAATCAGATGGGTTTCTACCCATAGAACTAAACATTTTTAATGGAATTTTGGTTTCATGTTCCAGATACATGGAATCCAATTAATAAGAATTCTCTTTATTCATTATCAGTTATTATTATTATCCATGAGGTTTTCACTATGATAAACTCTATGGATGCAGTTTCATTCTCAGTTTATTAATGGCATTAGTTTTTCATTTATTCACTATTCCAAATTGATTATGTAAGCTTGATTGGGACTCACTTATTATTGTACTCAGGATTCTGCTATTTGTAACCATTATTGAGAATTTTAGCTCACCCCTTTCATTATTTACGTTCAACAGGTGACAAAGAGGATACGATTTATTGAGTGCTTGTGGATGCAATTTTTAGTTTTCATTATGTATTGTATCTTGTAACCTTTTTCAAAGTAATTTATGTTACATCTATGTTTTTAGTTTCTTCAAGACTACTAAACTGATCTTTCCTTTGGGATTTTCATTCCTTCTAACCATGAAAATATTAAAACTAATGCACTTGCTCCATCCTAGAGGGGTCGGGGTGTTACACTTACTGTGACTGTTAAATCTGAACTCACAACTAAAATAGAGAAAAAGATAAACTTCTCATAGAGAACAATGAATTTAATATTTCTAATGAGGAATTGGAGAATGACCGGGAAAATTTTACCAATGGGAAAACTACCCTTACCAAAATTCTAAGTACAAAAATTTCCCCTAAATACAACACTGGCATTGGTTATCAACTGGGAAAAAGAATCCTTGGTAAAAAACATTTTGTTTCTAAATATAGGACATATAGTTTTACTCTCATTTTTAGACAAAAATCAACTAATACAATTTATGATACACTTTATACTGTATCATGTTTTTCTGGAACAAATTGTGTGTATTTGTCAAATACTTTACATAATGCTTATAGGAAACCCTTGATGTAGATATGAGTTCCAAAAACACTTATAACTAATATTATTGGACCCAAACACGTATCAGTACAAAAATCTGTTTTTGATTAATCATTTTATAGGAAGGCTGCTTAATGAGTTCCTGTAAACGTTTATGGTACTTGAATTTTGGATGTTCAAGACACATGACAGGAGACTACTCTTGCTTCAAGAACATAATAAAAATTGAAAGAGGACATGTCACATTTGGTGACAATGCCAATGGAAAGATTATTGGCCTCGACCAAATCAGTAACTCTAACTCAGTTTTAATTTATAACGTACTTTTCAATGATGTATTAAAAGATAATATACATAGTATCTCAAAATTATATGATGATAGATTTCATGTTAGATTTGAAAATGCTGCATGCAATGTCTTTAATTCTAAAGAATAATTAATGTTTCCTGCATTATGAAATGAAAATGTTTACTATGTTAACATAGATTCCTTAGCTTCTCAAAATGATTCATTCTTATGTGTATTCCATAAAGAGTCTTGACTCTGGCATAGGAGACTAGGACACTCTAATATTAACTCCCTTATAAATCTAACTAGAAAAATTATAGATAAAGACATACCCAAACTTGAGTTTCTAAATGACAATGTGTGGAATCCCTATCAAAAGGGAAAATAACACAAAATTTACTTCAAAATGGAGAATTAAGGGTCAACTTTTCAACCTATCGAACTAGTTCACATAGATTTGTTCGGACCATCTAGAGTTTCTATTTTAAATGGGAAGCACTATTTTTATGTTCTTTTAGATGACTTTTCTAGTTATACTTCGACCTTCATTCTATGTCACAAAAGTGAAGCATGATCTTATTTTACTAAATATTCCATGTCAGTAGAAAATCGTTGTGCACGTAGAATTAAATCCTTATGAATTGATCATGGTTGTGAGTTTTAAAATCAAGAGTTTGATTCCTTTTGCTCACAAAATGGTTATAGTTACACTTTCTCTTCCCCTAGAACACCTCAACAGAATTGAGTAGTTGAAAGAAGAAATAGAACCCTATAAGAGATTTATATAAAAATTCATAGGGAATACGACCTACCTCAACACAACATGCTATATAATCTATAGAGTGTTGATCAGACCTATTCTTAAAAGGACTCCTTATGAGTTATGGAAGAATAAAAAACCCAAGGTCAAATAACTCAATGTTTTTGGATTCAACTTCTATATCCTTAATACTAAAGAAAATATTGACAAATTTTCATCCAATAGTGATGAGGGTATCTTTTTATGATATTCCATTTTCAGTAATGAATATAGAGTGTTCAATAATAGAACTAAATGTGGGGAAGAATATGTCCAAGTCAAATTTGATGAAACAGATCCACATGAGCCTAAAACCATTCTAGATAACCTGGAGGATGATGTATCAAATCGGAACATTAATACAAAATCCTCAAACCTTTGTATGAAAGAATTTATGAAAACAACATTTTCTGGAAATTCATTAGACTCAATTCACAATGAACCAGAACCTACTGATGAACCTGAAATCACTTTTACATCATTTTCTAGAGCTTTTAGAACACTTAAGAATCATCTTTTATATGCTGTTGTAGGATACCTAGACAAAGGAACTCAAACTAGAGCTTCAATTAGAAATCAGGTTGAACATCGAGTCTTCTTGTCACAACTTGAACCTAAAAAAATTAATGATGCTATCAATGATGAATTTTGGGTGATGTAAATTCAAGAATAACTTAATCAGTATGAAAGGAACAATGTTTGAAAAACTTGTTCAAAGACCTACAAACACATTCACTATAGGAATTAAATGGGTGTTTAGAAATAATGTAGATGAAGCTGGTAACATAGTTAGAAACACGGCTAGATTGGATGCACAAGGCTATAGTAAAGAAGAAGGAATTGACTAAGAGGATACCATTGCACCAGTAGCTAGAATTGAAGCGGTGAGAATCTTGCTTGCTTAGGCTGAACATCTGAATTTCAAACTATATCAAATGTATGTTAAGAGTGCATTCTTAAATGGGTATATAGATGAGGATGTATTTGTTAAACAACCCCTGGCTTTACAAACCCCCATTTTCTAAATCATATTTTTAAATTATCAAAAGATTTATATGGTTTAAAACAAGCTCCAAGAGCTTGGTATGATAGGTTGAGTACTTTTTGTATTTTCAAAGGTTTCACAAAAGTAATAGTTGTTCCAAACCATCTTATAAGACTAGTTTCTAATGATGTTTTAGTTGTTCAAATCAATGTAGATGCCATTATCTTCAGATCTCCAAGAAATTATTTATGTGTTGATTTTTCTAAAATGAGGCAAAATGAATTTTAAATGAGAATAATGGGTAAACTAAAATTCTTTCTCGGATTTCAAATCTGTCAAATTATTGAAGGTATTATTTTAACTCAATGTAAATATACTAGAGATAATATAAAATGTTTTCGATTTGATATAACTAAAAGTAGTAACACTCCCAAGAGTACCAATTCTAAGCTGTATCTTGATAAAGATAGAAACTCTCTTGATCAATCCACTTATAGAGGAATGATTGGAAGTTTACTCTACATAACAGCTTGTCAACCAAACATTATGTTTAGTGTGTGTATGTGTTCTAATTTTCATGAAAATCATAAATAATATCATTTAAATATTGTAAAGAGAAATTTAAATACCTCAAGTATACACCCAATCTAGTGCTGTTTTATCCTAGAGGAAAATCATTTGACTTATTTAGTTATTTTGATTCTGACATTGGTGGAAGTTTACAAGACAGAAAAATCACCTCTGGAACATGTCACATTTTAGGAAAGTCACTGGTGTCATGGTTTAGTAAGAAACAAAATTATGTTGCATTATATACTGCAGAAGATGAATACATAGCTACTGGTAGTTGTTGTGCACAAATCTTGTGGATGAAACACACATTACTAGATTATGGATATCAATTTAGGCATGTACTTATAAATTGTGACAACCCAAGTGCTATTAACATCTCAAAAATTCCTATTTCACATTCTAGTTCAAATCATATTGAAGTAAGATGTCACTTTTTGAGATATCATTATCAACAAGGTGATATCACTTTGGAATTCATTGTTACTGAATATCAGCTTGCAGATAAATTCAACAAACCACTAAATTTTGAAAGAATAGATTACATTATACTTGAACTAGGCATGATAAACCATAATTAAATGTCTTACTGTTTTATTTCTTACTATTTCAGGTTTATGGTCTCATAGTTAGTATTTCGTGATTTCTGTCTGTCAGTCACTATCTCACTGTAAAATTTAGCCACCGTCTCACCGTAATGTTCAGTCAGGGTCTCACCATAAAGACCTGATATGTTCTCACCGTAAAGATTTTTATATTAAAATTAAAAAACAGTATCACGGTATTTATTCATTCCATCTTTTTATTTTTCCCGCACTTTTACTTTTTTCAATGTTTCATATTCCTAAATGATTAAATAAAGGGTGTGTCACATGTCCTTCACTTGAGCTTTCTTCTATTCACTCAATTTGTAACCCTTCTTCAACCCTTCAACATTTCACTCTCCTGAACATTCGGTGAATGCCCAGGATGAAATGCCCTTCGTCGTCGACTCCTGAGAAACATAGCACAAAGAAGAAAAATATCTCACCAAAGCTAGCCCCCGAAGGTCCTCTAAATACAAATATAGTGAACCGAGTAGTGGTACCTAAGAAAGAGATATGTCCTAAGAGGCTTCCATTGATTAAGTCTCTAGTTTTGAATGTTTTAAAAGATAATGGCTGGTAAGAGTAGTTTTCGACAAAATATAGACCTATATGCCCTAATTTAGTGGCTTAATTTTATCAGTATGTTCACTTCTCCTTTGATTATGAAGATGGTTATGTTGTGAGAAGATGGATAAATGGCCAGAAATGAACAGTCTTTTCAAGGTTATGGGTTGTATGCCTTGGGATACCTTATGAAGGCATCTGTGAGGACTATCAGAGAGGACCTCCACCTTATATTTAATTAATTTTTTTGGAAGACGCATTGAAAATCTTAACTATATACGATACCAAGAGGAGAGCCATTGCTGCTGAACTGGATGGAGAATCTAGACTTTTGTTTATGTTTATTCAGAACTCCATTATCCCCAGAACAGGTTATTATGCTATACTAAAATATTAGTATGTATTTTTGATTCATATTATGAAAAATGGGCATAAGATGACCCTTTTTAAGTATGTCATACACCTTATCTGTGAGCTAATGAAAACCACATCCAAGTCAACCTCCCTGTATTATTCTCAGCTTATCTCAGCCATGCTTCATTCCAAAGGTATGGTTGGACCTAATGAAGAAGTTATCGAGGATTGTGAGTTCTTACTTCCAAAATTCTTTATCAAGAGGATGAAAATCAATTGTAATCCTTGGAAAAAGGAATGGAAGGATGACAATGATAGGTTCTATGAAAACATCAATCTACTGGAACATCTTTCAAGAACAAAAGATATTTCTGATCCTAGTTTGTAACCAGATGATGTTGTTGAGTTTCCTGATGAAGAAGAAGAAGAAGAGGCTTCTGTAACTCCCAGGGAATCTATTGCTGATATAGAATATAGTACTCATGTCCCTTATGTAGTAGGTGAAAAATAAGTCCATGCTTCTAAAGATGTCGTTAACCTTGAAGATCAACCTGAAGATGAGACAAAATCTGTTCCCAAAGAATCTAAAAGGAATGTAATGGAAGATCTTATAGAATAAGAATTGCCTGTTATGAAAGAAGGTGACCTTGAGGAACTCCCAGTAGAAAAATCCATTCCTAAAGTCATTCCATCAACTGAGGAAAGGCTGGAGCTAGCATTTCAATTGGCTAGACAAGAAATGGTTGAGGAACTAAGAGTTGAATTCATGGAAATAGATCAAGACCCGAAGCCTCTCAGCCCTGAGAAGGGTGAAAATATTGAGGGGGAGAAACCCCAAATTCAAGAATCTATTGAAGTACCAAACCTGATTGATCCATGCCTTGTAGACACTCGATATAAGTTACCTAGATTTTATGATGTGAATGACTCTCAAGAAGTCTCAATAAAAGGGATTGACCTTTCCAAAATGTTCCAACTGAAACTTGTCTATATTTTTTCCCCTGAAAAAGAACCTGATATTGTCTCAGTCTCAATCCTTAAACCTTCACCAGAACAACCATCCTTAGTTTGTAAAGATGACCTGGATGAATTTAGAGCTACCATTTTGGCTGGATTTGAAAAAATCATGAATACCCAACCTGATCCTATAACAAATATAATAGAGAGAGATGCCTCACTATTGTTGGAAAAAGGTATTTGGAAGATTCAGGCCAAAATGCTTCATGAGATTCAGGAAGTCAGAGTTGAAAACAGACTACTTAGAGATAAAGTGAATACTCTAAGAGGTATGATTAAAGACATGTAGAAAGTGATGTATTCTATATCAGAGCATGCTACTCGTCCTATGGATCCAGTTTTTCATCAAACCAAATTGAATATTTCCTCTCTGATTCAACCTCATTTAGATTCCTTATCTGAACAGGTCCTTGAAAGAAACAAACAGATTGTGAAATATATGTGAGAGCATGTTGTTAATCTTAACAAGCTCACTGATGAGTATATAGGGTGCCTTCAAAAAGTGCTAAATCAACTGAAATATCCTACCTAAGATTTCACTATTTCTATAGCATCTAGAAAATCATCTCAACCTTCCATAGATAGTGACCAACTCAGAACAGTGGTTAAAGAAGATCTTTAGACAACGCTTAGTGGTTTCAATAATGATTTTCTATCTGAAGTTATCAAGAACAGTGACAGTGTTCTTGATCTGATCCAAACCCATTCAAAAATTCCTAATGATGCTCAGCATGAAATTTCCAAGAAAGTGGATTTCTATTTCAAGAGATTCTTCTAAAATACTGACATGACCAATCATTTGAAATATATTTTACAAAATCTATGGATTTCTCCTGTTAAACTCACTTTCAAGATTTAATTCCAAAAGCTCCAAGAGTTCACTCGTCTATTGGATATGTTTATAGAAAACAAGGATGACATTGAGAAAGCTATCCAATATGGAGAAGAGATCATTGATGATATTATCATGCTTATGAGGCCCTATCTTCATGTATAGAGTATAGCTAATGCTTCTCTTGTAGTTGTACCTCTAAGACCTGGTTTTCAGACATTCACCTCTTCCCTAGCCTCCACTTCTATGTCTATTAGTCTAGCACTGAGTCAGGTCAGACCTATGATCCATGATCTATAGCTGCCTCGGTCTTCTACTACACCTACTCTAGATCCCTCTATCTTTGAAGGTCTTCCTTTACCTTCTCTATCAACCAGCTCACTCCTTTCTTCTACCTCAACCAGCTCCCATGGCTTGCTCTTCTATTGCTTCTCCTAAGGGATAATACAAGACCATCCAGTGAAGAAGGATAGTCCTTACTCTCTTTTAAAAGGAATATTATTACCTTGGAGTTACTTTTTGTAATGCCCCTCTTTTTATCTAACACATTATTCAATTTTATTTTCTATGTTTTCATTCTTTTTCTTGATAATTTTGGATAAAACCAAAAGGGGGGGAATCTCTAAAGGAGAACAGTAACTCTATATATGTTATATTCTCATTCTAACTATGTTGTTAGAACAAATATACAATATAAAAATAAATGATTTGTGATCATCAAAAGGGGGGATATTTTTTGACTCCTTGTGTATTAATCATTTTTTAATGATCATAAATATTATTTAGTCTATAAAACTTGTTAAATCTGTGTAATAATTTCTCGCATAAAATGCCCAGATGTTTAGTAAAATCTTTCCAAAGCTCTTAAGTGAAATACACTCCATTTGGTTACTATATACTATATGTTGATCAAGTTTATAATGAATTCTCTAAAAAATGATTGAGTTTAATCCATTCCATAAATATCGCTGCTTATATTTGAATATATATATTTTCCAAAGTCCAAGACACCAGGAAGAAGTAGACACCATGACATCGAGACACCGTGAACAAGTAGACAACATGACATCCAGACTACATGACCATGAGACACTGTGAACAACCCGACACTGTGACCACAAGACACTGTGACATCCAGACACCGTGACATCGAGACACTGTGAACAAGAAGACATGGTGACATCCAGACCCCATGACCATGAGACACCTTGAACAAGAAGACATTGAGACCACAAGACACTGTGACCAATCCAGACATCGTGTGAATGAGACACCATTTCTGTGACATACCATGACACTATTTCTTAATCTATTTTTCTTCTTTCAATTTAATCTCTAATGGTCATATTTCCGAATTTTAAATGCACTGACACAATTAATGTTTCATTATAGACATGTCATCTGACATTACGAGGTACGAGGTGTAGAATACATGCAACCGGTCGGCTCCAACAAATTCACTTCAAGATAAAAGAGTTGTGCGTCCCAGAAACCAAATGATACTGAAAAGAAAAAAAATTGGGTGAGTGTGAGAATGACAATGAAGAATAAACATATAGAATTTTTTATGAGAGAATTGTCTCATGAATATCATCACTGCAGAAGAACACCTGAAGCATACTTGAATCCCAGAATCTAGAACATCTTTGCACTATCAGACATCATGAAGAACACAAACTGGATCTTTCTGACTTGAGACACTCTTCTTTCCATATGAGGACTTGATTTCTGCATCTGTTTCATCTCAAAAGTCCAGATCTAGAAAGACTAACACTCAGAGCATTTCTAAACCTATCTCAATATTTTTTCTCTATTGTGTATCATTTTCTTTCTTTATAACAGTGCGTGTATCTGTATAACAACACTCTCTGTATCCTACATTATACTGAATCATACAACATATCCTTACTCAAGTATCTTTTTACACATGTTTATACCCATAGATAAGTGTGGAAGAGGTCCCTGTGTGGCCTAGTTTTTTGTACCCACAAAGAACTGTGGAAGAGGTCCTTGTGTGGTCTGGTTGTTTGTACCCGTGAAGAACTGTGGAAGAGGTCCCAGTGTGACCTGGACAATCCTATGTAATATTGTTAACATCTATCCAAGGTGTAGATCATGTTTATTTATATAAATTTCTTGGTGGAAGGTGATCACTATGTGGAGTGGATTAGGTCTCATCTTGAGACTGAACCACTTGTTTCATATCTGTTGTGCTGCTTAATTTAGACTTCTCGGTTTTGCTACTTTACTGTATAATTCATAAATCACTAAATTTATATTGATATTTAATCTTGGAAAGATGTTAAAATTGTCTTATCTTTGTAGAATAGCTTCAAAATTAATACTTATAATGGATATTAAGATTACTAAGAACTATTTAATCTTCTATGAAGTTATTTAAATAGTCAAACTCTTATAACAATATAACCTTTATTAACTGGGATGTATTTAACCTTGTGTGGAAACCTTTTAAGAAATCTTTTTACCGAAATGTTTTTATAGATACTCAATTATCCCCCCTCTTGAGTAATCTACTCTGACCAACATATATCATGGTGTAAGTAGGTGGCATAATGCCCATATATAGCACACATGAGCCATTGTAACCATAATGGGTTTCAAAGGGCCTATGGGAAGACACATGGGTAGTTTCATTTGAAAAGTAGGATGGTGGGCCATTGTATATAAGGCATGGCCCATTAACCCTATGGAAATAAAGTGTATATGGGTTCTAACCTTGATGTATAATCAAGGGTGAAGTAGCCTGAATATATATATATTTGGAATGTCTCGATCGAATTCAAAAGCGACATGGGACCCACATAACACAGTTTCTATTCTTATTCTTTAAATTATATATACAAATAATGCATCATTTGATCTAACAAATTTGAGTTTTCCAATCTCATCTTGTATCATATTCTTCTTCCAGACATTCGAGTGTTATGTTATGCATGGTTATCCCACCATTTATGATCCATGAAGGTCATCCCCACATCAACTATATCAAACTGAATCCTCTTCCACATTAAAGAAGGTCATGTTGACCTCTTCATATCCAAATGAGTCTAAATAACCCATTTCATATAATATTCATGAAGATATCAAGAATAAATTGAATAATTCCAATATTGATGTTCCACAATGAAGAAAATCCTTCATATGAAGTTAATGTTTAACAAATGCATGAGGTAAGTTTGAGATAAAATTATATACATTCAGTTACACTAACATTCATGTAGATTATGTAAAAAATGGAAATCAGTAATTTCTATGTATATTTCGATCCTTTCATATTCCATTAAATCCATGGATAGGGTGTATCTGAAATATTCAAGCACTGGATTATACCCATCCAAAAAACTAGTATATATAATATTGCAAAAAATTCATGTAGTGGGTGATAATGAATTTGTTCGAAGTGCATGATTTATGGACATCTTGCCTTTGAGTGTAGAAGGGATAATGAATGCAGTTTATGAAAAGTGTAAGGCCGTGATGATGTTTCATGTCAAAGGAGGAAGGGAAAGGATAAGGTTTTGAATGGTTCTCAGGGAGGCAATGGGGCTGCTACTAAGGTGTTGGATGGGCCTGCCCCATCTGGATATCAGGAGGAAGACACTTCTGGGCAGTCTCTGGTTTAAGGAAAGGAATTTGTGGATGCGTTTAACATATCAAAAGTAGATTCTGCTCAGGAAGTCATTGTAATAGGGGTTGAGGCTCTTAATGGTGTTGTAGGTTCACATCTGGGAGCTGAGAATTCAAGTTGTGCAGATGACCCTGTTGTGAAAACAAATGTGGCTCCAACCTGTTGTGATCCCATGGTGGATGCACCGGTGGAATGCAGTGCATCAAAAATAGACTCTACTAAAGAAGTTACTAGCTCAAGGGTCACAGTTTTTAATGGTGTGGTGGCCTCCCAGCAGGGGGCTGTTATTCCAGTTTGTGCAGATGTCAATGTGATAAAACCACTTGTGGTTTCAATATGTTGTGGCAAGGATAATACAGATAAGGTCTCACCACGGACACTAGATCAAGATGAATCACCTCTTCTGTCTCTCCATGATGATGTAGGTGGAATCATGAGTGGCGAGGCAGTGGATGAAGCTGATCCGAGGGGAATTTCACGTAGACACTCCCTTCCATGGATGATCGAAGAGAAACACAGGTGAGAAGTGACCATTCTCACATTATATCACAGAACAAATTTTCACCCTTGAGTGGTGTTTTCTAGTCAGATGACATTGGGGATCCCCAGCCACCTGTTTCAGCTAATAATCCTGAGGCTGGGGCTGGCTTGCTCACCGATTCACCTCCTATACATGAGAAATTTATTCCTATAGGGGTTGTCCCCCTTGAACAGGCCTTACAATCTCATGATCAGAATGTCATGCATGCTGTGGATAGCACACAACGAGCTTCTTAAGGGAAGGATCGTGTGGCCTCACTCGTGATCTCTAGGGTGGACATCAGCTGGAAAGGGGAAGGGAAGAAATGTAAATGGAAGCAATGGAATGGGAAAGTGGCAATGGAAAAAAGGGTGGTATCGATACACAAGGAATGAGCCATATGAAATGAAGATCTTCTATTGGAACTATCAAGGGCTGGGAAATTCCCGAACGGCGAAAGCCCTTAGACATTTTATCATGGCACAAAAGCCTTTGCTTGTTGGAATTGCTGAACCAAAGATTCTTTTTAGCAGATGGAATGGATTCAATTGGGGATCCATTGGGTATCAGTTTTTGTCTAGTAATTTGAATGATTCTGAGATGGACCATTTGTGGGTGCTACAACATGAATCCATTCAAATGAAGTCTTATGTGAATAGATCTCAGAGTGTGCTGATTTCATGCAGCATTGATGCATATGAATTTTCATTCTCTTTTTTGGTCTGTATCCAATCTCTACATGAGGATAAGGGAGTTATGGGAGGAGCACAAAGAGTCTTATGGGAAGATAGAGCAGAACTGGATTTCTCTTGGAGATATTAATGTGGTGAAAAAACCTGAGGGAAAAATGGAGGCAATTTTAATAGAACTGCGGCCTCTGAATTTTCTGTTTACCATGATTTGTGAATTCTAGATGAAGTCCCACTTGCTGGAGATGAATTCACATGGTGTCAATACACCTGTAATAGGAAACAAGAAAGTAAACTTGACAGAAGTTTCATTCAAATGGTTGACCAAGGTCCTGCTTCTGGAATTTCTGGATTTACATTGCCCAGACACCGCTCTGACAACAATTCGCTTATTGTGGAGCTTGATACTCAACTGGAATGGTCAAGACCCATCCCATTTCGGTTCAACAATGGGTGGGTTATGGAGTATGGATCCAATGAACTTGGCTGGAAGCTTTGAATCTTAAACTTATTGGAAGTCCTCATCAGAGGTTGGTAGGGAAGTTAAAGCATCTGAATGCACTCCTCAAGGACAGGAGTAGAAAATCTATTTCTAACCTAGAATTTAAAATCAAGTATGCTGAGTTGGATCTCTCTCGCATTCATATTCAAAATAAACAGTAGTCTGCTCTATCTCGGGATGAAATTCTGGCACATAACAAGCTGGATGACTTAATTTGAACATGGGAATGGTTTGTCAGAAATCAATTGAATGTCAGATGGATTAAATAAGGTGATAGGAACTCTAATGTTTTCAACAGATTTCATAAAGAGAAAAGGGCACGAGCTAGGGAAAAAGCAATCAACATCAATGGTCATCTTTATACGTCTGATTATGAGAAGTCTGCAGCAGTTGTGGATCACTTTAAGGGACTGTATTATGATGATGGGAATGTAAACACTCAGAAAATGGTTGCAAATATAATTCAATGCATTTAAGAGAATGATAATCAGTTTCTTGTCTCCCCCCTCATAGAGGAAATTCGAGCAGCTCTTCCCTCTCTCAATGTGGACAGTGTTCCAAGCCCAGATGGATTCACTAACAAGTTCTTCATATATTATTGGGATATTTTTCAGGATGATATTACCCAAGCTATTAATTACTTCTTTACTCATTCTTACCTACCATATGGGATGAAATCATATTTCATTTCTCTGTTGCCTAAAAAGAATAACGCCATTGATATCAAGGACTTTAGGCTAGTTGATCTTGGAAACACTATCCCTAAACTCATAATAAAGATCCTCATGAACAGAATGGGACCAATGGTTAGTGACAAGATTACTACCAACCAATTTGGCTTTGTTCTTGGGAGAAATATCCAGGATTGTCTCTTCACTACTTCAGAGAGCATTAATCTTATGAGAAAAAAGACGAAGGCATGGAACTTTGCATTGAAGATTGACATCTCAAAGGCCTTTGACACATTAAAATGGAGTTTCCTCATGGATGTCCTAAAAATGTATGGACTTTTCAATGAGTTTATCAAGCAAATTAATACTATCCTCCGCTCATCAAGGTTGTCCATTCTTATCAATGGCACACCCCTAGGATTTTTTCCTTCCACTAGGGGTGTACGGAAAGGTGACCCACTCTCTGGCCTTATCTTTTTTATTGCTGAAGACTACCTCAGTAATTCATCAATGATCTTTATCAAATTGGATTATTCAAGAAAATCAAGGCTGGGAGGAATGACTTTACCCTTCTCATTTGTTATATTCTAATGAAATTCTATTTCTTGGTCAAGCCTCAAGGAGAACCATCTCTTCTATTAAGGCCCTCTTTGAGCATTATGAAGAGGTTGCAGGACAAGCAATAAGATGGGGAAAATTGTTCATTGTGTTTGGTAATGGAGTAATGATTGGTAAACAAAACAGGATTGCTAAGAATCTTGGTTTCA
Source organism: Viscum album (assembly GCA_963277665.1). NCBI lineage: Eukaryota > Viridiplantae > Streptophyta > Magnoliopsida > Santalales > Viscaceae > Viscum > Viscum album. The sequence continues at coordinate 1,539,521,243 of OY728153.1, read as the reverse complement.
AAAAGGGATTTTTACCCTTCAATTATCTAGGGGGCCCTTTATTTTGGGGCAGGGTGAGGAGGCAGAATATGGATGGAATAGCCTCTAAGATTGTGAACCAATATGCTAGCTAGAAAGGGAAGGTTATGTACATGGATGAGAGGGTCTTCCAAGTGAACTTGGTGATCACCTCTATGTTTGTTTACTCCTTTTCTCTTTATCGCTGTCCTAGGGGCCTCATCAAGGACTTACAGGGTATGATACAAAACTTCATTTAGACAGGATCAGTTCATGAGAGGAAAATTTTCACTATTCTCTGGAAAGAGTGTATCAAGCCAGTTTAGTTATAAGGCCTTGGAGTCAAAAATCTCCAGCCATTCAATGATGGTCTTATTGGGAAGTTCACATGTCTAAGGATGGTTCGAATGAATTTCTAGTAAATAGACTTAGAGTATGGCTTCTTAATGTATATAAGCACTATATTTCATCATTTGTTTGGGAATCTGTCAAGTGATCTTTCATGCAACTCAGTCATGACACTAAATGGATGGTTTTAAGGGACTCTCACCACAATTGCTTGAGTACAACATGGCTTCAGAGGCCTTTGCAAGAATATATGGATGTTCCTCCTGGTACAGGTCATTTTTACATTTCTGATTTTCTTTCATACTTACAATGTAATGCCAATATTGTTCCACAACAGGTGGAGATAGAAATTCCAAATTACACTTTCATGGACTGTGATACAGTGATATGGAAGCATAACAGCGATGGGCAGTTCATGAGCAAGGATTTTTATTAGATGATTTGTGGAGGGTCCTACTGTGCACCTACATGGCTCTTAAAATTTCTGAAAACTTTTATCCAGCCTTCTAGATTTCTTTTAATCTGGAGATCATGGAAGAATCGTCTGCCTACTGCTGATCTGATCAAAAGGGATGGTTTTCAATTTTCATCAGCCTGTCATCTTTTCATGGCTTCTGAGGAGACTTCCCAACATCATTTTGTGGATTTTAGCTATTTTAGGAGGTTATGGGATTATTTTGGAACCCCTTTTGGTCTTGTAATTGAAAAAAAATATACTGCTACATGATCTGTTAACTGGGATGTCCAAGGTGCACTATAGCACACAGCTTGGGAATCTACTTCTTGTGGCCATTGCAGCTGTGATCATGGCCACATGGTCTGCTCGAAACACTCTAATATTTGATGGCATGTGTGTTCCTATTAAATACAGCATAGTCGTGATACATTCAGAGGTCCATGCTACCTCACAGATTCAAACAGGTACAATGCATAATTGTTTTTCTGAATTGCAGATTTTTAGACTGCTTGGAGTCTCTGGATGGCCTCGAAAGCCTCGAGTTGTTAAATACATACGATGGATACCTCTGATCATACCATGGCTCAAGGTCAACATGGATGGTGCCACTTCTAGTTCTCCATGACAATCAAGATGTGGTGGCATCTTTCGAACATACCATGGCTTTGTGAAGGGGTGCTTCTACCACATTACTGATATTGGGGTTGCCTAAAATGCTGAATTATGGGCGATAATTCGTGTTGTTAGGTATGTTTTATGATATAGCTGGAACATGTTATGGATTGAATCAGACTCTCAGCTTGTGGTTCATGTCTTGGAATCAAGGACGCAAAATTTCCCCTGGAGAGTGTTACCTCAATAGGTTGAATGACTCCGCAGGTTTTCTAATTTACAAGTGGTGGTCTCACATTTGTATTTGGAAGACAATGAGGTGGCAGATGCTTTGTCCAAGCAGAAGATTTCAGAGATGGATATGATGTGGTCCTTTACGACCCCTGATTTTTGTGCTTCAATGGTTGAGGCAGATATGATGAGGTTTGTGCACTCTCGGTTTTGTAATGATCCCTTGTTTGTCTGACTCATTTTTAATTTTATTTAATAAATTATCTTAGGACCAGTTTCTACTGGGTCCTAGGCTTTTGGAGTAATGTTTATTTATGAATGTTTTTCTCTACTGTTTTTTTTGTTCATTGAACATTCTCATGGTAAGAACCTATAATTATATTAAATGTGAATTGGTAAATTGATAGTACCATTTTTGATTAACACTTTACCCTTCAAAAGAAAGTGCTTCTATTTGATAGGTAAATATTATATATAAATGTCAAGTATTTTTTTATATATGACATAGCCTTATTAAATGTTATTAAAGAATTTAGACACACACCCATATCAACCCATTCCATGCCTAATGTAATGTAATGGATTGAACCATATTAAATGATTTGTGAATAAGGTAGTTAATTAAATGGTTCCATTCCCAGTTATCCTTATCACACAAATTAAAGGCAATGACTTGAACCAAATGCATGGTATTATATGGCCTAAATAATTAAATGAATAAATTATAAGGTTCCTTGTATACAAAAATTGACATAATTACATTATTTTTCAAACTCAAGCTAGCCTTGGATTCTAGAGGGAATGTCTTGAGTACTCATGGATTCCATTTCGATTCAGAGATGCTGGTTTCCAGGGGTGAGACCCACCATTGAACCTACTCATTTTCTATCAATGGATGAATGTTATTACACAATAGGATCCCTCGTCCATTATTATAGGATGACATGGATACACTCATTGGAACCAGCATGACTTATACAAACATGAGGCACCTCAAATACTACCAAGGTCCAAGTCACTACATTTCTCATTTGACCTTTTATTTTTTCCTTGGTCTCAGTTTGAATAGTTTTTTTGTTGTAATGCATAAAATTATGATCCTAGTATTACACTCTTACCCCTTTGTAATTTTATAGTTACTCTTGATGTTGGATCAACCCCTCTGGTCAATGATTCCTTTGTTATCACCTTCGAAACTCTTCATTGTTAATTTTAACATGATGCCTTATTATAACATGGATTCATTATTTTTTATCATGATTGTGTTGGTATTACCTACTGTGACCTTTTATTTTTAACTGGGACATTATTATTAATGAAATTTTAAAATGTTCAGAAAAAATGTGGGGGATGAAATGGGTAATTGGTTACTTATGTTACTATAGAGATTTAATTTTATATATGCATACTTTCTCAATGTTTTAGTTTATATTATGTGGATTGGATGTTTTAGATGTTGTTGGTGTTATCCTAATGAGATATATATCATACCCTCTTGGGGTTCCATTCATACCCAATCAGACTACATGGATGCAGGTTTTGATAAAGGGAAGTGTACCACTTCAGAAACATGATGGATTGTTTTCTTAGGATGGAGATGGTAGCATATGACTGAGATGGAGCTCAGGATTCTACGGATATATTATGGATTCATTTTTTATACATTTTTATAAAATTTATTGTTTTCTACTTTGTATTCATGTTTTCTAGTTTTTAAATACATGGCATGTCATTATTATCTTTTATATACGCTTACCAGTTGCTCAATAGTTAATTACTTTAGTATACTTCTATTATGGTTTCTGTTATTACTACTATTTTTATTTACCTTCTATTATCATATTTATTCAATATGATAATCCCAGGTAATGAGGGTACATGATTCTCATGGAAACACCCTAGGCCCTCACTGCTAGTCATAAACCTCTAGTGTTTGGGTAGATGTGCTTAGTCCATGTGGAAAATTGGTCTCGAAGAACCTCTAAGTGTAATCTTTACTCGAGAGGTCACATATATGGAACTATAAGAATTTTTTTCATGCTAGAGTTGTGGTATATTTTGTGTATTGGTGTATGGTTTCCCAGAGTTACTGGAATAAAATCATGTTCCTGGTGGATTTCTTTAATCCTTGGATATCCCAGAGTGGAAGTGGGATAAAATGTCAATGAATTTATTCACCTGATTACCTTAGTATCCTGGATTATATGATTCTATATAGTCAATAATGGATAAACTAATGAATTCAACTCACTTCATACTAATTTAGAAGTCAGACATATTTTATTTTCTAGAAAGGTGATATGTGGATGAGGTATCTGACTACACGGGGTTACAAGGTCCATATTCTTGGATTCTGATACTCATTTTACATTTTTATTATAGAGTGGATTATAACATGATTATAGCACTTAGTTACACCTTATAAATAATTTCCACCCTCATATAGAGTGGACCCTCAAAATACTATAGGATACATAGTGATTTTGTAGCCTATATTTAAGTGGATCCTATGAAAATATCATACCTTCAGTTAAGTACACTTATAAAAATAGATAAAACTAACCCATTTTCAAAGATACAGTTAATTATTTGTATGAGAGGTCATTTAAATCCCCGCCGTGTTGTATCATGTTTAGGGAGTCATATATTCTTATACCCAATGTGGTGAAAATCATGATAGGGAAGATTCAGGCAGTTCATGATAGGATAAAGGCATCACAACACAAAAAAAATATTATTTTAATCGTAGGAGGATACCGTTAGAGTAAAATATTTGGGATCATGTGATCTTGATGGTTTTCCCGCATGAGTGGAAGTGGATGTTTGACAGGGGTAGTAAGTGTTCCCCTTGGTTATTTGGGGGTTGTGAGGTGTTGGAGTACATTTTCTAGGTGGTGTTTCGATATTCACTTGATCCATAGATAGATAGTGTAACGACCCAAACGTTCATTAATGAAAATCCCTCTTGATCTAATTAAATGCATTTTTATGTAAAATTTTTATATAAAATGTAAAATTATTGGTTATTATGTTCTTGTATTTCAAAATACTATTAATAATTATGATCGTTTCTAATATAGCTGTTGAACAGTGATCACATGATTTGTATAAATATAGGGCTTTAAAAAATCCAATTTAATATGACAAAGGAAGCGATGGTCTCATCCAGTAGATGTGCCCCATGCAAAGCTCATTTTTCAGAGCTCAGAAAGGAGGAGGTGTATTTGGGCTTCTCTCTTGGCCAAGCACAATCTAAGCTTGAATATGTTAATCTCGAGCAGGACCGCCTATGAGAGAAGTGGGAGTTGATAGAGATTACCACCAAATCAATGTTATCCGAGCCACCACAAGAGTCTGTAACCATCGCACACCTTACTCTTCAGTCTTATGCGTGGTTTATAAGGGATTATGTAACAAGACCTTAGCACTATGGTTATGTACATTATTTTTGTATATAATAATGAATCTACTTTCATTTTATTATTGTTACCTTGTAAATAGTTTTTAAAGCACACATAGTATTTTTAGTTAATGATCATCTAAGAAATATATATTGATGAATTAATTGATTTTTGAATTAAATAATATTTTAATAAAATATTATTATTGTTATTAGATTAATTTTTATTAAATATAAATTATCATATAATTTTTTGAATGCAATTGTAATTTTTATTAAGGTTTGAAATCCATTTATGTCAAAACCCATTAATTTTCAATAAATGTCAGTTTTTATATTAAAAATGAAAATTAAAATATTTATTAAATTATATAGATAAAATGAATATTATTTCTAGAATCAAGACGTTGAAACTATCCAACGGTGAATTTTTCATAAGTTTCTGAAATAATCAAATATTTCGGTAAAAATTAAATATCGTATAAATATATAATGTGTTTTATGACATCATAATGACCCAATAGTGATGTAATAAATTACTATAAACGTTATTTTCTACCATTATATGTTTTACCCTTAAAATAATGGGATTTTGGGTTTGTTTTATTTATTTTACAAAGCTTTAGTGGACCCTCCAAGACTTCTTAAACAGTTTTTATTTTTAAATTGTTTCCTTGTTAGTGTGAGTCACATCCACATAAGCAACCCCATTATTTTAATAATTTAGGACTTCAGAATTGTAAAATATTGTTTTCCACTCCCCTTTTGGAAAAACAATGTGCAAAAACCATGGGCTGGTTTGTGTTTTTGATTACATTCATGTGAGGTGTCCCAAACCTAAATAATAAACAATTCTGTCTCCTTCCCTATATAAACCCACTCAAACTCCCACTTCATCCTCACTCAAAAACTTTTTACAACATCCAACCACTTCCATACTCTCTCTAGAATCTTCCTAAGGTGAACAAGCTCCCATGAAGACTCTCTCCGGCCTCTCTTAATCCATTGGAAGCACACTTCCATGTAAGGGTATTGTTTCCTTTCCAATTTTGTCCAATATTCTTTAAGTTGGTACGCCCTTTTAATTTCAATTATAAATTTTGTGGTATGGTTTAAAACCTCCCTCATAATTCCCTATTTATGTTTGAATGATGGGATACCCCTTTCCCTCTCATTAAATGCCTCCCATGTACACCCATTACTATGCCGAAATTACGAAAGAAATTTCTCTCTCCTCATTTACATTCAAGCAATTATTTTATATCATGAATCCAAATTCCATTAAATATGTTGGGACATATATCTATATGACACCCTTACTATCCATGTAATGTAAATATGATTAGACACCCCTTCCTCTCTCATTAACCATTTTTATGAGTTCTTATGGCACGCCGTTATGCTGCCGAAATTGCACTGCGTTTTACCAAGCCAATGTCATTGTGTATTGAATACCATGACCATTTATCTATCAAGGGTATTCACCATTATGCACAATTAAAAATTGTTTAAAGAGTTTCAATAATGTATTCCTCATTTTTTATCACGTAATAAATGATTATGTTGAATGATTCAATGTTTTAGGAACTATGTGGCACACTTATGCATGAAATTAAATGTTTAAGAACAGTGCACTCTTATATCATTCCAATGCATTGGGTAAAGTATAGTATCATGATAAGTCAAGTGAAATGGGTTTTTACTCATACTAATTCTTGTTAAATGAGGTTTTACTCGTGCTTCATGTTCAATTAGGGTTTACTCATGCTCCACGTGTAATGACCCATGGTTCATGCTAATTACATGTTAAGTGTTGTTTCCACATTTCCATGTTATGATTGTCATGCTTTATTATGCCTTTATTTTTATTCATCTCTTATTCTCTATTGATATTCCTATTGCCTATAATTTATTTTATTCCTCATGTTATTCCATGATTATTCCCTTACTAGGTTTTATAGCTTAACCTTTTCTTATGTATGTCCTTAGGTTATCCCATGCAATGCTAAGTACGAGGGAATGTAGTGGTCATGTAAAGGATGTTTTCAATGGAGATGTTGTATTTTACATTTTAAGTTGTTATGTAATGATCTTAATCCCCAAAGACACTATACATCTCGATCTTCTATCTTGTATAAAGTGATGTTTTTGTAATAATTGTTTATAATTGTGTAATAAAAAGAAATGTTGTCATAGTTGGTATCAGAGGATAAGTTTAGTTATTTTTGGGATTAAGATTAGAAAACCCTTTTAAATATCTATAGATAAGAATAAGTATAATAAAAACAACCCTATGTTTTGGTGATTATTGAGTAAGTGGTTTATCAAGAAAATAAATTCTTGTCTGGATATGAGCAGGTAGAGGTAGCTCTGGCACAGATGTATCCTAGGGGTAAAACCCGAAAACACCGCTTTGAGCTAGACTTGAACATGAACTAGTCCACGAAAATGGGGCTTTCTGCACTCTTGATTACAACACTCTCTTGGGATATTCTTTGGTAAATTCTCAATCATAGTATGAACCATTATTAAGGAACAAACAAATTCCCTATGAATATATGTTAGAAAGTAGATCATGGATAACATAGACTGGAGCCAATAGATTCATATGTAAAGGAAAAAAAAGTATTTTATAAGTCATCAGTTTTGTCCTCCGATTACATTTTATTTGTTATCCCTAACTTTCCTTTTATTCCATCCAATGGACGGTATTATGATGAGTCAGGCTAACAACTGATTTAAATATCAATGTGATGATTGTACTAATGAGATGCCCTATATAATGGGAATAGGAATAGCAAACTTTGTCACGCTTCTCTCTCAGATAACTCAGGATTTGAATAGAAACATGGGTTAAGATGAATGTTCAACCACCCCTAAGAAAGAACAAGACACTATCGATAACTTTATGTGACAAAGGCCTCCTACTATTAATTGATCATCTAATCCCTCAATCACTGAACAATGGATCCACTCCACTAAAATGATCTTCTCTGTCCTTCAATGTTTTGAACAAGATAATGTTCTCCTGGCTGTTTATCATATGAAGGGTGAAGCTAATCAATGATGGATGTTGATAAAAAAAATACAAATCCTAAGGAGGATATCAAGGCGTTGTAGTGGAAGGATTTATGGAAGATGTTTTTTGATAAATATTTTCCGCACACCCTCCGGCTTACGATAGAATGGGACTTTCTGCCCCTCAAGCAAAAAGACAGAGAACCTGTTGGAGCGTACGAGGTAAACTTCACAAGGCCTACACGATACACTTTTAGCTTTGTCGTTACCCCCGAATTCAATGTTGACTGCTTCTTTGGTGGGATGAAACCTTCCCCGTGGAAAGCGTTGGTGACCCGTGACTTTGACAGCTATGAATAAATTGTCTGATGTTCCCTCAATGTAGAAATGGAGATCGAATAATCTCAGGGGTGTCATAGGGATAAGAAGCATAAGGTGGAATTCAATGCTGGGGGTATGATGGATAATCCAACTGTGCTAAGAAGATCCAGCACCCCACATTCCAATGTTGGGGAAATAAGCACCCTGAGAATTTCCTGAGGTGTATGAGAAAATTCTAAGGTGTGGAAGAGAATGGAACCTGGCTATTAACTGCCAGCAAGAAAAAAACCTCCACAGATATAGAGGAGAGGAATGATCCATTCGAACTTCAAATCATTGTTCACTACTACAACTACAAAGAACCAGTTCATCTTCCAAATCAGTGCCCTAAGACAAGGGTTTTCGGAGGCAACCAACAACCTTTAAGGCAGCAAGGGTGAGCTTTTTCCATCACTACTACCCAAGTGAACCCCGACAACGTAGTGGTGACCGGTACACTAGTTATTCATTCATAAATAGTGAACAAACTTTTTGATTCAGGTTCTACGCATTCTTTTATATCTTGAATGTTTAGTAGAACAATCCCAACACCACAAAAAATCACAGAAGTGAAGATGTCGGTGAGTACGAAAAATCATGTAATCATTGCATCCCATTAAAATAACTCATCCCCTATCATAATCTATGGATTGAACTTCCTGGAGAACATTTTTGTAATCCCTCTGGTGGAATTTTATGCGATTCTTGGAATGGATTTTCTTTCCTTGTATAATGCCAACATAAATTTTCGGGAGAGGGAAATCACTCTCCATGTGGATAATCAACCCTCAATTCATTACAAGTGCAAGTAGGAAGATGAATCTTCTTTATCTCCATCATCTCAAGTGTGGATATTACTACCCTATGACCATGCATATCTGGCTTAATTGATTGAGTCCATGGAAGAAACTATACTGGAATACATGCCTATTGTGAGGGAATTCAATGAAGTGTTTCCCAAGGAATTTCCTGATCTCTTTCCTAGACGAGATGTTTAATTCTCAATAGATCTTATACCTGGGGAATTTCCAATATCCAAGACTCTGTATAGAATGGTTGTTATGGAGTGTGAGGATCTGAAGAAACAACAATAGGAGAATCTGGATAAAGTGTTTAAACACCCAAGTGCTTCACCATGGGGTGCACTAGTCCTCTTCGTCAAGAATAAGGATGGGTCAATATGCCTTTGCATGATTATCATGACCTTAAAAAATCACGATACATAAAATGTATCATCTCCCTCGAATTTATGACTTGTTTGATAATCTGTGTGGAGAAAAATACTTCTACAAGGTCGATTTGTGGTCGTTATATTATCAAGTATGGGTGAAGAAGAAATAAATCCCCATGACTCCTTTTCATACAAGATATGGGAACTATTAATTCATAGTAATTCCTTTTAGACTCACTAATGATCTAGAAATCCTCATGGACTTGATGAATAGAGTCTGTATAGATTACCTCCGCAAATTTTCAGTAGTCTTTATAGATGATATTTTGAAATACTCCAAAACCAAGGAGAATCATGAGGAGCATCTAAGAACTATACTAGAGACCTTACAGAAGGATAATCTCTATGACAATTATAGAAAGTGTTAGCTATAGTTGAAGTGGGTCTCATTTTTGGGCCATATCATCACAAGAAAAGTGATATCTCTGGATCCCTCCAAAATAGATTCAATTGAGGGATGGATGAGGCCAAAATAGATAATGTATATCCGTATCTTGTTAGGGTTAGCATGATATTATCGAAGACTTGTGAGAAATTTCTCACAATTTTCCAACCCTCATACAGAGCTAACTCTGAAGGGAGTACATTTTCCATGGAGTGATGAATGTGAAGAATGCTTCAAGGAGTTGAAAAGGAGGCTTATTAATTCGCACATTCTCACTTTACCTACAAGTGGATAACATTATGTGGTATTTAGTGATGCTTCTAAGAAGGTAAAGGGATGTGTGTTAATGAAAAATGAAAAATTCATTGCCTATGTTTCAAATCAATTGAATGTTCATGAATAGAACTATCCAACACATGACCTCGAGTTGGATGTAGTGATCTTCACTTTGAAAACTTGGTGGCATTATCTCTTTGGGGAGAAGTGCGAAATATATACGGACCACCAAAGCCTCATGTATATATTCACAAAGAAAGAGTTGAACATGTGCCTACGAAGATGGTTAGAGCTTATCAAAGACTATGACGTCTCAATCCATTACCACCCTAGGAAAGAAAACAAGGAGGTTGATGCCCTAAGTAGAAAGGACCCAATGATTATATCATTTATGAGATTTGAAAAGGTTCCAATCTTCTTAGATTCTATAAATATGGGCATGGGAATCATAATGAAGGGACATTATCAATCCTTTAAGAAATGATTGCTCAATCATCATTTTTGGAAAGGTTAAAGGATACTCAAAAGGATGATGTGGGAATTCAGAAAAAAGTGGAAGCTATCAGAAAAGGTAAACCCTCATATATTAATTTTAATGAAGAAGGAATTGTGAGATTTGGAAAAAGACTATGTGTTACATCATGTCCGAAGCAGAAGAAGGAACTTTTGGATGATGCACATTGTTCAAATTTCTCTATTCAACTTGGAAACACAAAGATGTATCGAGATCTACGAGAGCAATATTGGTGGGATAAAATGAAGAAGAATATCATTGAATATACAATCAAAGTGCCAGGTGTGTCAGCAAGTGAAGGTAGAGAGGCTGAAGTCTAAGGGAATGATGCAACCACTTTCCATAACAGAATGGAAATGGGAGAACATCACCATAGACTTTTTCATCAAACTTCTGAAGAAATCCAAAGGCAACAATGTCATCTAGGTTATTGTGGATCATCATACAAAGGATTCACACTTCATTGATATTTGGGATGATTTCTCATTGGATCAACTGGAATAGATATATATCAGTAAGTGGTAAGGCTTCATGGAGTACCACTATCTATTTTGTCTGATCGAGATCCAAGATTCACATATATGTTTTGGAAGAGTCTTCAACATGCTCTGAATACTGAAATGATCTTCAGTGTGACCTATCATCCTCAAACTGATATCCAATCCAAGTAGACTATCCAAACACATGAGGATATATTGAAAGAATTCTCAATGGACTTTAATGGAAGATGGGATCAATATCTTCCTCTGGTAGAGTTCTATTAAAATAATAGTTCCAATCGAGCATCCAAATAGAACCATATGAATCCCCTAATGGGAAAACGTTCATAACCCATGTGTGTTGGGATGAAGTCGGTGAGCGTAAGCTTCTTGGATCAGAAATGGTCAATGAAATGGTAGAGAAGGTGAAAACCATTCATTAGCATATCAAGGTAGCCCCGAGTTGACAGAAGAGTTATACAGATAACCGTCGATGAGACCATGATTTTAAAGGTGGATACATGTTATTTCTATGCATATCTCCTTGGAAAAAGGTCATGAGGTTTGGAAAGAGAGGGAAGTTAAGTCCAAGGTACATCAGCCTCTTCTAGATTCTTGAATATTTCAGGGATGCGGCCTATCGACTAGCACTTGCAACTACCATGACCATAGTACTTGATGTCTTTCATGTATCCCTCTTAAAGAAATACATACCATACCCTTCACATGTACTATCATTAGAGGTGGTACAGTTAGAGGATTTTCTTTCTTTTGAGAGGAAACCAGTGAAGATATTAGATCATAGAAAAAAAGTCCTATGAAATAAGACAATGTCCCTCGTCAATGAATTGTGGTGAAACCACACGTTTGAAGAAGCGACATGGGAATGTGAGGAAATGATGAAGCAGAGTTACCCACATCAGTTTCTGTATGGGAAAAGGAAATTTTGAGGGAGAAATTTCTTAAGGGGGGAAGATTGTAATGACACAAACATTCATTAATAGAAGTCCCTCTTGATCTAATTAAATGTATCTGTATGTAAAATGTTTATATAAAATGTCAACTTAATTGGTTTTATGTTTTTGGATTTTAAAATACTGTTAAGAAATGTTATTGTTTCTAATATATCCATTGAACAGTGATCACATGATTAGTATAAATATAGGGCTTTAACAAATCAAATTTACTCAGACATAGGAACTGTGACCTCATCTAGTAGAAATTCCCCATACGAAGCCCATTTTTCAGAGCTCAGAAAGGAGGTTTCATATTTGGGCATTACTCTTGACCAAGCCCAAGGTAAGCTTGAAAATGATAAGCTCGAGTAGGACAACTTATGATAGAAGTGGAAGTTGATAGTGATTACCACCCGAGAAATATTATTCGAGCCACCCCAAGAGTCCTTCACCATCGCACACCTTACTCTTTGGTCTTATGTGGGTGTTATAAAGGGTTATGTAACAAGACCTTAGCACTATGGTTATGTACATTATTTTTGTATATAATTATGAATATACTTTCATTTTATTATTGTTACCATGTAAATAGTTTTAAAGCGCAAATAGTATTTTTAGTTAATGCTCAACTAAGAAACTTATTTTGATGAATTAATAGATTTTTGAATTAAATAATATTTAAATAAAATATTATTATTTTTATCAAATTCATTTTAATTTAGTATAAATGGTCATATAATTTTATGAATGCAGTTGTAATTTTTACTGAGGTTTGAAATCCATTTTTTTCAAAACCCAGGAATTTTCGATAAATGCGGGTTTTTTAAAAGTGAAAATTAACATATATAGAAAATTACTTAGATAAAATTAATATTATTTCCGAAATCTGGTAGTCGAAATTATCCAGTGGTGATTTTTTCATAATTTTCTGAGACAGTCAAATTTTTGGTTAAACATTAAATACTGTTTAAATTTATAATGTGTTTTATGACATCATAATGACCCAATAGTGAGGTAATAAAATAAAATAAACTTTATATTGGCCAATATATGTTTTACCAATAAAATAATGTGATTTTGGGCCTGTTTGATTTATTTTACAATGCTTTAGTGGACCCTTCAAGACTTATTAATCATTTTGTCCTTTTAAATTGTTTTCCTTTAGAGTGTGACTCACCTCCACATAAGTAAACCCGTTATTTTAATAATTTAGGATTTTGGCCTTATAAAATTTTGTTTTCCACCCCCTTTGGAAAAAACCATGGGCAAAAACCATTGGTTTTTTTGTGGTTTGGATTAGTTTAATGTGTGGCGTCCCAAACCTATATAATAATCAATTCCCTCTCCTTTCCTGTATAAACCCACCCATGATCCCACTTCCTCCATACTCAAACCATTTTTAGCTCATCCACACTCTTCCATCCTCTCTCTATAATCCTCCCATTGTGTCTTAAGCTCCCAATAATCCTCTCTCAAGCCTCTCTGAAGCCTTTGGAAGCGCACTTCCTTGTAAAGGTTTTTCTTTCCTTTCTCATTTTTGTCCAATATTCATTAAGTTGTTATGACCTTTTAATTTCATTTATAAATGTTTGGGATTAGTTTCTTAGCTCCCCCATAATACCCTATTTATGTTTTAAAGATGTGAGACCCCATTCCCTCTCATAAAATTCCTCCCATGTACACCCAAAACTATGCCTAAATTCTGAATGAAAATTCTCTCTCCCCATTTACATTCATTCCATTCTTTTGTATCATGAATATAAATTCCATTAAATTTGATAGGAAATTTATCTATATGACCCCCATACTTTAAATGTCATGTAAATATGATGAGACACCCCTTTCTCTCCCATTAACCATTTTTATGAGTTCTTATGTCACGCCGTTATGCTGCCAAAATTGCATCGCGCTTTTCCAAGCCAAAGTCATTGTGTAGTGAATACCATGCCCATTTCTCTGTCAAGGTTATTCACATTTATGCACAATTTCATATTTTTTAAAGAGTATCATGTATGTATTCCACATTCCTTTATCATGGAAAATTTATTATGTTGAATGATTCAATGTTTTATGATCCATGTGGCACACTTACGAATGAAATGAAATGTTTAAGAGGGGTACACCTTTATAGCGCTCCAATGCATTGGGTAAAGTATAGTATAATGATATGTCATGTGCAATGGGTGATTACTAATTCTAATTCATGTGAAAGGAGGGTTTACTCATGCTTTATGTGCAATTAGGGTTTACTCATGCTCCATTTTCAATGAGCCTTGGCTCATGCTAATTCCATGTTAATTGTTGTTGCCACATATACATGTTATGATTATCATGCTTTTTCATGACATTATGTTTATTATTCTATTTTTAACTATTGATATGCCTATTTTTAACATTTATTTTATTCATCATTTTATTCCATGATTATTCCTTTTGCTGTTCTTTATAACTCACCCTTTTCTTATGCATGTCCTCAGGTTATCCTACGCAATGCTAAGTACGGGGGAATGTAGTTGTCACGTAAAGAATATTTTGAAGCAATATGTTGTATTTCATGTTTTAAGTTGTTATGTAATGATCATAATCTCCAAATACTTTATACCTCTCGATCTTTTATGATATATCAAGTGAATTTTATGTAATAAATTATGTTTAATTGTGTAATAAAAAACATGTTTGTCATAGATAGGATCCATGAAATATTCCACATATACTATAATTGTTTATATCTTCATGTTGACACTCATGTCATTGACTGAGGACATTTGGATATCAAGGATGATGTGATGTTCAAGGATCAACCAGTAAAGATCCATATTAATTGAGAAAACATAATGTGTATAGGAACCACTCCCTTGGTTCATGTGTTGTAGAAGCACATTGGATTGATTGAGAGTACGTGGGATCATGATTTGTAGATATGTTCCCAATACCCTGAGTTATTTTTAGTTTTTATATTTTTTTTGTATTTTTTATAATTTGATGCTTGAATCATGCTAATCTGTGGATGCTAATTATCTTATATTAATAAGTATATGAGTAATGTCATCCAACATATAAATAAGGGATAAAACCTTACCAATTATGATGTATTATATCTAAAACCCCATTTTAAAACATCGATGATGGGTCATCTCCACCCAAAGAGGAATATATATTGATATAAAGAGTGAATTTCATTTATCTATGTTCTTGGGTTAGTGTCATGTGACAGTTGTTGTAGTATTTGTCTTGGGATGCATAGATGTTGGCTTGGTGGTGAAAATGGTTGTGTAGAAAGAGGAGGCTTAAGGCTTATTTGAGATGGTCACAATGTCCCAGTTATAATAGGATCCCTAAGACGTATATCATTAGAAGGTTGTTTAGAACCTCCCATCCATTATGTGTTCTATGTTAAGTTTTTATTCTCATGGGTGTGAAATTTTTAGAGTTATCTTATGTAATGGTCTAGAAATTTATTCAATTCTATTATGATTTCGTGGGTCTTGGTGGTACCATGGAATAGTTTTGTTGTGATATTAAGGGTTTAGGTAGGTATTTGGAAATTTTAAGAAGACCACGAATTTTGAAATGGTTTTAGATGTGCTATAGATAGTCTTGTCTTAGTGGTCTGACTGTGAGACACATGCAAGTGGATGTTCCTGGAAGAGGTCATGGTATAGGGAGTGGTGTCATAGTGGAGTACATATGTGGGATGGGGAATATGGACTCACTATTCCATGACCTTGGGAATGGTTAGGGTAAAATGGGTATCCAATTGATGCCAGGCTATGGTGGTTTGTCATATAAATTTAATGAAGAACCACAAAATCATGGACCACACTATGGTCTAGACCATAGTGGCAGTTAAATAATGTTTTTAAAATGGGTGAACAAATATGATGTATCATGAGGGATTTAGACTCTATGTAGTCCAAGGGTCTACATGACTTACTGGTGGGATTAATATGTCAAATAAATGGGTTTTTACTATATTTAAAAATAGGAGTTCTATTACCCCTTAATTCAATTTTCAAGACATCCCTCAACTCTTGTCCAACCCCTACTCATCCACCCCCTCTTCAGCTTCCTCTCTTGGTGTATCGAATCCACTGATACATCCTATAACATTTAGAGTGGATTAATTTGAATAGATGCACCCATCTATTTCCCCATTCACCCACTCTTCTATTTCTCTTTTATTATAGAGTTAACTCTGGGTGGATATCTCCACTATTTTGGGTGGTTTTTTATGATGACTTTCTATGTATAGGATCTTATGGAGAATTCTTCTTGAATGGTAGGTTTCAAATATGTATTCATCCATTGTGCATTGTGCTTCTCCCTAATGATTCAATCATGTTAGGGGATCCTTCATCTATCATTATTTATTTTAACATGTGGTGTCATCATGTGTATTTCATTCTTTGGGAAGAATGTTTGAATCATCTTAATGGACATATTTGACTTGATTAATGTAAATACAAGGGGTGGGAAGAAATAACATGATATTTACTTGTTATTATGTTTTTTCCGACATTCGTTTTCTTACATTCAACTTTTCCAATATTAATTGTGTTTAATTTGATGTGTTTTGATGATTTTTGAAATTGGTATGTTTTTGTTTTGGCATTATTAAATATTTTCATCCATGAAAAAGTATAATAAAATATATTCAGTTAATAAGTTTATTTCCCATGGAATATTATATTTGTGTGAGAAGACACTTGAAATAATTTTTTTTAATAAAATAAAATTGCTAATAACTAAAGTGATGTGTGTGGATGTTGTGGGTTTTGGTGGTTGTGACATGTGGTTGGTATGGTGTGTACGTTGGTTTTGGTTTATGGTGTCCATGACCTATGGTAGTACTAGTTTGTGTGGTGGTTGAATCAATGCTACTATAAAATACCTAAAAAAGTATTCATTTGAATCAAGTCATGCTATCTAATATTATAGTTGAATTTTAAAAATTTTATAGATTGTTCTCCCATGAACCTCTTTGATTAAGGTATCTTTCCAAAAACATGTCTTCCAATACTCAGAGGGTCCTCTAAAACTACCTACATATCTAAGAATGTTAATAAGTGCTCTAGTACACTTGTGTATCATGCTCCTTGTACAACCATTATAAGAATAATGATGTAAGAAAGAAATCCCCAATAGAAATTAAACTTCTTGGAAGACCTTGCAGTTTCATTATCTCCAAGACCTATAACTAACCTCTCTCATCAATGGAATATGTCTCCATAAAAATTTTGACATTCAAGAGCTTCATCAATAGATCAATTATAAAACAAAATAAATTATTAATGTGAGATAAAATTTTTAATCTGAACATGATGTTTGTGGTTATATAATCATACTTTTACTCAAGAATTCACAATGAATTAGAAATTCCTATGGACCTTTGTTTCATGACTTCACCTACTGATAAGAGAAGAATCAGGAAACAAAATCTCAGCATCCTTCTCCATCCTAGGACACCAATACCTCCTCTAAATTTCATGATCATCTTGTTCAGCCTCTGGGGAATATCCAATATTGAGGTGTGTAAATCATACTTTAGCTCATCATGCATGATCATATGGACAAAAATTGATCCTCATATATAATCCATATCATAAAAACATGGTTTCTAATCCAGTGGGAGCTCCCCACTATATATATTTTCCCTCATCCCCAAGGAATCCTTGTGAGATAACATAATATCATTCTCTCTATCAAGGAGTGAGGATGTAATACTCAAGGAAAGCTAGGATACTATTCCTATATACTACTGAATATTGAGATACTTCTTAGCAAAGATTATAATCACTTACAACTCACTATTATCCACCTCCACGACATACACATGTCTCATCCTACACATATAATTTACTATGACATTAATTATCCCATGGGAATATTCCATATCAATATTAAAAATGGTTTACTCATTATACCTACTTTATTTTATATTGTATGAGTCTATCTCAGAAAATGAAAACATTAGGCTCTTATGGCTAGTAAACATAATAACCCTATGAAGATAATGGTAATAATATTGATATGAATTTTTCTCTCCATAATTTCTAAATACAGATCTTCAATCAGGTATTTACACACATATATTCTCAAATATATAAACCCATAGGTGACCATAAACCCACCCATCATTAGAACTACCCAATTTCCAACCACTGAGGTATCAAAATTTATTGTACACTTATGAACTATCTTATATATGATCATGATTTTTATAGATTCCAAACTCTTTTTCTATTCATATAAGGATATCATGCAATGATATCCCCAAAGAACATCACCCATTAATTTTTGAGTTCCTTCGTCATCATTTACAAATAAGATATTTCCTATGTAAACCTCTAATTATATCCTCCAAATCCAAGGAAACTAAAGATCTCAAAAACATCATTCTGACACTCCCAAGAAACAAAAACCTCCCCCTTATCTAGATGAATTGATATTCCTACACAAAATATCATGTTCCCCAAGAAGCACACCTCAGTAATCTTGAAATTAAATATTTATATCATAGAATATAATCAATTCTCCCTTTTTATAATCAAAATTATCCCCATATCAGAAGAATGGTTCTCCCTTAACTTGAAGTGCACAAAAATTTAATTTATATGTAATGTCTTAAGAAAATATATATATGAATGGAATACCATATTTATCTAGGTTATCAACCCAATTCGTGTATTTTTCAATACTGAATGGAATCGTTAATTACTCATAAAGGATTTACCTAGGTAAAAATGTAGTAAAAATATCAAAAGTCATCACTCATAAGTGGTGATATCCCACCTTCATGTTATTCTAGGATAACCAATTTGATCCTATTATATTATTTAATGGAAAATTAATTTGATATATAGGATTCCAGTTCATAATTATCACATAGTTTGGACTCTAATAATACTTAAATTAAGGAAATGGATTTCCCACCTTCTCCTGGATAAATATATAAGTTCATTAGTTGGCATGCTTGAGTGAATGAACCCCTTATCATCATAGTCATCTAGAATATCCCTCATCTCTAATATTTATGCAGGAATTGTTTTATAAGTAAAAATAGATATGGGTTATGTTCTTGGAATAATGTCAATCTTGAACTCAATCGCACTCTTAGGGTAAAATACTTTGAAATCTTGGGGATGAAAATCCTATATCTGATCAATTATTAGTGGAATGACCACCTAACATGTATAACTTTCTCATAACTAAATGTTATTTTATCATTCAGGTCTCAAACAGAATTCATGAAAATCCAACACACCGATATTTGTCTAACACTCACCCTCTAAGGATGTGAATAATATCTACCAAAAATAGTACTCAATGTCCACTCAATGTTGAGACACCAAATCAATTTCAAGGGTTATATCAAAACTATATGTACCCGAAAAAGATGATATACCAGAGAATCCTACATCCACTAATCCCTATAACCCACTATATATCACCAGACGTACTCAAATTGAACCCATAAGGTCTTGTATATAGAAATAAACCTATTAATGTATCCAAAAACATGACACCGTGAGCAAGCATACACTGTGACATTGAGACTCCATGATCATGAGACACCGTGAACAACCAGACATCGTGACCACAAGTCACCATGACATCCAGACACCTAGACATCGAGACACCATGAACAAGTAGAGACCATACATCCAGACACTGTGACCATGAGACACCATGAACTAGTAGACACCATGACCACACGACACTGTGAAAAATCCAGACACAGTGTGAAGGAGACACCGTTACCATGACAAATTGTGACACCATTTCTTAATCTATTTTTCGTCTGTCAATATAATATCTAATGGTCATATTTGAAGATTTTCAATGCACTAACTTAATGAATGTTTCATTGTAGACATTGTATCCGACAATACAAGGTTCAAGTTGTAGAATACATGATACCTATCAACTCAAACACATGAACTCAAAGATAAAGGAGTAGTGCACCCCATAAAAAATATTACTGAAAATAAAAACAAGAAGCTAGGCGTGAGAATGACAACGAAGAATAAACTTAGAGAATTTTTGAAGAATGAATTGTCTCATGAAACTCAATGCTACTGAAGAACACAAGAAGAATACTTGAATCCCAGAATCGAGAACATATTCGCACTGTCAAACATCACAAAGAACACAAGCCAGATCTGTCTGACTTGTGACGCTCTATTTTCCATATGAGGACTTGATTTCTGCATCTGCTTCAGCTTAGAAGTCTAGAGTTTCAATCACTAACACTCAGAGCATTTCTTAACCTATATCAATATTTTTTCTCTGTTATGTATCATTTTAATAGATTTTGAGCAGTGTGTTTATCTGTATAACAAAACACTCTTCCTCCTTCATTAAACTGATGATTTTAAGATATACTTACTCATATATCTTTTTAAAATTTTGTATACCCACAGATTAGTGTGGAAGAGGTCCATCTGTGGACTGGTAGTTTTTACCCATGAAGAACTATGGAAGAGGTCCATGTGTGGCCTAGTTGTTTTTACCCACGAAGGATTATGGAAGAGGTCCATGTGTAACCTATATAGTCCTAGGTACTGTTGTTAACCCCAATATAGGGTGTCAATAACGTTTATTTATATAAACATCTTGGTGGTAGGTGACCACCAAGTGGAATGGATTAGGTCTCGGGTTGAGACTGAACACTTGTTTCATATCCATTGTGTTGCTTAATTTAGTCTTCTCTATTTTAATTCTTTACTGTATAATTCAGAAATCAGTATATTCAATTTTATAGGGAATCATGGAAAGAATTTATTATTGTCTTGTCTTAGAATAATAGCTTCAAATGTAATAAAAATAACTGAACTTAAGATTATTCAGAACTAAAATTTTTTTAGAAGTTATTTACATTGTCAAAATCTTATAATAGAATAAACTTGATTAACTATGATGTATTTAACCTTTGGGGGAAACCTTTTAAGAATACTTTTTAACCAAAAAAATTTATAGATACTCAATTCACCCTCACCCCCTTGAGTATTGTACTCCGTCCAAAATTTGTTATCAAAGGTTGTTTATTAAGACTATGTTTAACCAACTTCAACTGTGATTGTAGTTATACTTTGAAGATATTTAAATTTCTATTAATTATAAATTTATAGCTCTGTTAAAGTATTTTTGCTTTATGGATAATAGATTGGAAGGTGTTGCATCCAACAGACCACCATTATCTAATGGAACCAACTATGCTCAATGGAAAATTATAATGAAAATGCAGTTAGAAAGTATGGATTTTAATATTTATTTTTCCTTTATAGATGAATATAATATTCCTGATACTGATAGAATGACATGGGATGAATCTATCAAAACTACCTACAATAGCAATTGAAAAGATATGAATGCTTTATACTTCTCCTTATGTGATGAGCAATTCAATTGAATTTCTACTTGTAAAACTGCCCATGAAATTTGGGATACCCTGTCTGTCTCACATGAAGGAACATCTAGTGTAAAAGAAATGATACATAATACATATACAATTAAATA
Source organism: Viscum album (assembly GCA_963277665.1). Classification (NCBI taxonomy): domain Eukaryota; kingdom Viridiplantae; phylum Streptophyta; class Magnoliopsida; order Santalales; family Viscaceae; genus Viscum; species Viscum album. The sequence continues at coordinate 1,539,499,460 of OY728153.1, read as the reverse complement.
TGATAATTTTAAATTGAAACATGATGAGACTATCTATGAATTGTATCTTAGGCTCAATTAACTTGTCAACACAATGATTTTTCTGGGAAGAGATGTCACTGCCAAGGAACAGATCATGAAAATTCGCACATTTCTACCTAATAGATGGAGAAGAATCCCTGTATCTATTAGAAAATCATTCGACATTAGCAAGATTCCAGTAAGAGAACTCATTGCGAAAATGATGATGTATAAAGAAGAGATGAAAGTCAACAAGGAGGAGGAGGATGAACCAAAAACGAAATATGTTTCATTCAAAACCAACTCCTCTAAAAACAATGACAAAGGGATATTGGAAGCATCTTTAGAATGTTCCAGTAGTGAATACTCATCACCTGACATTGATGAGGAGATGGCTTAATTAACCAGATGATTCAAGAATTTTTACTTGTAGAATAAATTTTTCCAAAAGCCTACCTTCAAAGGCAAATATTAACAAAAAGGAAGTTGGAAGAAGGATTGGAAAATAAGTGACAAGAATAATGAGATTTTCTACTATGAATGTAAGCTTAAATGACACATCAAGGATTAATGTCCAAATATCAAGTACAAAAAGAGATATGAGGACAAGGACAGGAAGTATAACAAGGAAATGGAAGCAACCTGGAGTGCTTCTGAGGATAGTTCAAGTGACTCAGAAACTTCACATGATGAACATGATAACAAAGAAAATATGTGTTTTATGAAAAACACATCTGAGGTAACATTAGAGTCTCCTATACATAATTCATACAATTTCGAAGATGAGAGTGACTTTGGAAATATGACTAATGAAGAAATGTTTGAATACTATAACATGCTTGATGAAATATATAGTGAACTAAAAGACAAATATAAATCATTGAAGAAAAACTATACTCTTACAATAGCACCCCAAACACGTCATGTTATGTTTCACTTAAATACATTCTATTTATAGCCTATATGTCCTGAATTAATTATCCTATATGGAAAAAAACATGGTTACTTATAGGAGATATCCAAAACCAAGCCATTAAGTGTATATTTTCCAACAATACGATTGAATTTAAAATTTTTGGAATACACGGTTGTGTTCAAGATGATATTTAGAGTCTGATAAAATTAACATAATTTTCAGTGAATAGTAAACTACCCTTATGAATAGTAACATACCCTTATGAATTGAAATTTACCCTAATGAATAGTAATATTATTTTTATGAATGGTATCCATACCCTAGAGTGTATAAGTGAATTAAGGCACCTTAAAAATGAAGATGAATATTTTAAGTGTTTATATTTTTTGATTACATAATGATTTTAATTAAATATTAAATTAATAATAATTAGAAAATTATTTTTGAAAAATGGACATCAATTTTGGATTCTACTTGTTGAAAAATTATTAGGGTGAAGTTTTTGGATTTTTCTGAAATACATGAATTTTTAATGAATTGTAAAATCAAATAAATCACAATAAATGCTAAATAATGGATTAATTGAGTCATTGATTATTATCTATTGATGTAAGCCCAATTGGTTTGAAGTCACATGAATATATTACTATTTTTGGTCATAGAATACTCACTATTGGTTGTCTTGAGAGAAAATAATAAATTATTGATTATAATATTAATAAAACTCCTCCCCCTCCAGTATATAAACAACCCCTCACCCCCTCTTCTTTCCACACCACTAAAGCTTCAATCCGTGCCTAAATTATTCCAAATACTCTCTCCAAGCCCTCTCCCCACGTTCAAGACCTTCTGGTTTCACCAAAAGGCAAAAAAAAAAAGGCCTTAAGGAGATTCTCATGGAGGAGTACTCAAGAGGGGAACCTTCCTTCTCTTTTCTTTCAATTTCTTTTACAAAGTTCCATTATTTTGTTATCCCTTCTCACCTACACTCATCCAAATTCCATTATAACTCCATTAACTTACATTTAATGTATTTTCATTATCCTAATGGAATATTTCATCATAATCTCTCTTCCCCCCCCTTTATACAATAAATGCAAACACCGTCTGAGGTGTGTCAATTTATCACACTCAAGGAAGACGGGTTTTAAATTTGCATTAATATCTTCAATAATGGTCATTAAACCTTTTCAATGGTTGAACCAAGTCATATATATATAATTTATCGTAATTAATATTATAGAATCATTACACATTCATTGTATGGAATAATAATACAAAACAAGTTTATTGTGCACAAAACCGCCAAGCCAAATCCAAGCGTTTATTTTTAACGCATCGAATGAGTCATCCTCATGGTATATAAACAGAATCATTATAAGATAATTTATATCTCTTTAATGTCACTAATAATTTATATTAACTATTCTTTATTTTTAACCACATTTCAAATGAACTTCCATTCATGAATATAAGCAAACAAATCATGAATACAAGTAAAAAAATCATGAACCCAAGTAAGGAAATTCTCCCAAAACAATAAAATTGAATCTATTAAACCCACAAAAAATGCCATTAATGAAATTAATAAGGATATAACCTATCAATTAAATTTTTATGAGGTTCTGGACTTTTTAATTAACGAATCTATGTTTGATTATTCCGGTCATTAAGAACAAACAATAACAAGTTCAAGCATAATGCAAGGGATCCTCTCTCTCGCTTTTGTTCAAGAATCTCCCCTATGTTTTTCCATTTTATTTTTAATTAAAAATGATGGGGTATGTTTTTTCACATCCCCCATAATACCTTTGAGACATTTAAATAATTGAATACCCATTTACCTCTCATTAATCCCCCGTGATAACACTCGTTACCATGCCGAAATTATTGTAAGGAATTACTCATCTCACTTTCATTTCTGTGAGATTTTCATTGTTCGACACTTATTTATTGTATGTGGTATAATTTTACTACCATTTGATATATAATAACATGACCCACTTCATATTCTTGTTATTCAATGAGTCATTTTATAGTTATTAAGTTCTGGTCATATGATTCGAACAATTACATTATGGTAAAAGACATTGTCTCAACTATTATTTTGTTGTGACTAACTTTGTATCGTGCACCTAATAATAATTATGTGGTGTACCTACAACCCATTTGAGTTCACTTTTTATTTGAAATTATATTTATATTACATATCCACAATCTCATATCATGGATATGTTTATTTTCTAAACCGTATACCATTTTACATACGGTGTTTATTTGGGAAGTTATTTTAATTATGGAAGTATTGATGAATCTGTATACTCTATTCTATAGGGATATTGAAAAGGAATATTGAATGTGTATTGAATAAATTTATAAATAATTCATTGGACATGAAGTTGTATGGGGCTCCCTCTATGGCCTCTCGATGCATCGGTAGGTCTCGTGAGACAAATCAGTTGGCGAGAAACCCTTCGAGTTTGTTTCAAAAAACCAGATGGGTTTTTACCCATAGAAATATACCATTTTTATGGTATTATGGTTTCCTGTGACATATAAATGACGTCCAATTAAAAATCATTATCTTTATTAATTATCAGTTATTATTATAATCCATGAGGTTTTAACAATAATAAAATCTATTGGTGCAATTTCATTCATAGTTTATTAATGTCATTAGTTTTTTATTTATTCATTATTCCATATTGATTATGTCAGATTGATTGTGACTCACTTATTATTGTACTCATAATTCGTCTATTTATAACCCTTATATAGCATTTGATCTCACATCTTTCATTGTTTACCTTCAACAAGTGACAAAGGGGAGATCATTTATTAAGTTCTTGTGGATGCAGTTTTTAGTTTTTGTTATGTATTGTATCTTGTCACATTTGTCAATGTAATTTCTGTTACATCTATGTATCTAGTTTCTTCAAGACTACTAAACTGATATTTACTTCAGTATTTTCATTCCTTCTAACCATTCCAATATCAAAATTAATTCACCAGCTCCAGCGTAGAGGGGTCGAGTTGTTATAGTTGGTATAAGAGGAAGTCTAGTAGAAAACATGGAAACTAGAGTATGAAATGTATAGTAGGGAACAAATCCCTAAGGTAGTATTTGAGGATAAATGTACAAGAATGTCCTATTGTTTTTTTAAGGAATATATTATGTGTATCTTTTACGCAATACGTCCCTATTTGGATATGAGAAGGTAGCGGTAGATCTGGCATAGTTGTATCTAGGGGTAAAACCCAAAAACACGGCTTTGAGCTCGACTCGAATGAGAACTGGTGCACGACAGCATGCCTTGATGCACTCTTGGTTACAACAATCCTGGGGGATATGCTTGGGATAATTCAAATTTTCATTACAAGCCATTATGAAGGAGTTTAATGTAAATATTTCTTCAAAGAAACCATGTTTATAAGATTATCTATGAATATAATTTCAATCTATGTTGAGTGATTTTCTATTTGAGATTCATAATATATTCTAGTGTATCCCATTATATAGAAACAGTGTCTAACAGAATAAGGGGAATCAATACTCGTGGGAAATGTATGGATCTTCCTACTGAGGAAGTCAACACAATCAATGTTGGATCAGATCAGATCATGACCATATTGGGACAACATACTCAGAATGTAACGAATAACCATTCTACACCTGTGTTGGATCGTTTCATGTGACATAAACCCCATATTTTAGAGGTCCTACTAACCCAGTGGTTTTTGAGAAATGGATCAAGTCCCTTGAAAATATATTCATGGCATTAAGATGCAATGAAAATGAAAAGGTAGTACTGTAATTATATTTTCTCAAGGGATACGCTGATCAATGGTGGTCCTTGATTCATAATACCACAAAGGAAGAAGAAATAGAAGATATGGAATGTTGGGATTTTAGGGAAATATTGTCCAAAAAATATTTCCCTCATGAGCAACGAACTGAAATGAATAGGAAATCCCTTAGCTTAAAAAAAGGGAAGAAGACAATGTTGCAGAGTATGAGGCTACTTTCACAAGTCTGGCCAGTTATTCCGTAGATTAAGTACGTGACTCAGTATAAAATATTGACCATTTCATTGATGGTCTTAAGCCATGTCTTCGAAGGGCACTAGCTTCTCAATAATTTTCATCATATGATTAAATTGTATCAAGTGACATCAAAACGGAGAGGGAATTTTCTAGATTAAATCTTTTTAGAGGAATCCAAGGTAAGATGTGGTACTCTGATAATAAAGGAAACAGAGAAGAACCAAAGAAGAGAAAGGGAACAAGGCTATTCCCATTATTTGAGAACTGTGGAATGAATCATCTCATGAAATACTTTAAAGGCATGGGAGTTTGCTATAACTACAGAGAAAAGGGTCATCAATCTGATGAATGCAGGGGGAAGAAATAATTCATTGATATTCAATGCTACAATTACAGAGAGATGGGAAACTATGAAAATGAGTGTGCTAAGCGCTAAAGAAACATGACTCAAAAAAGCCAACAGAAAAAGGTGGAGCCAATGAGATTACAACCACAGTGGTTGATGTTTCTAATGACATGGTGGCGGGTCCTTTAATTGTTTCCTCAAAATTATCCAACACTTTATTTGATTCTGGATCATTTCATTCATTTATATCTTCTCATTTTGCAAAGAAAAATAGATATGTCCATTTTTTTAATAAAGGAGTTGTGAGTCAAAAATCCAAGGGGATGTATAATTGTAACAAAGGCATGTCGACTAGACCCCCTCTAGAAACTAAAATGTGATTTATTTTCTAACCTTATAATTATACCAATGTCTAAATTGGATATAATTATCAGTATGGATTGGCTGTCAAATTATGATGCGATGATTTATTGTAAGAAGAAAGAAGTTACTATTTTTGAAAATGGTGTCGAATCACTTGTCTTTAGGGAAGAAATTTCACCACGTTATTTTTATCTAAAACCATCCCCATTACCTCTACTAAATGAAATACTTAGAGAGGAAGATAAACCAATATATATGGGCGAGGAAAAAAATCTTTAAATTTCATATGTGCACATAGTGTAAGAATACATTGATGTATTTCCAGATGATTTACCTGGATATCCTCATGAGAGGGAAGTTTATTTGTCTATTGATATAATTCCTGATGCAAGACCAATATCAAAGACTCAGTATAGAATGACCACTGTGAAATTAGTAGAGCTAAAGAAAAAACTAGAGTATTTTAGTTAAAAAGGTTTTATTCAACCTTGTGTTTCTCCATTGGGATCCCCTGTCCTCTTTGTCAAGAAGAAAGATGGATCCATGAGGATTTTCATTGATTATAGTGAAATCAATGCTATTAAAATAAAGAATAAGTATCCTCTACCTCAAATTGATGATTTATTTGATCAAATTCATGTATCTCAATACTTTTCAAAGATTGACCTTTGATCAGATATCATCAGTTGCGTGTGGGGAAGGAAGACATTCCTAAGACAACATTTTTGACTATGTATGGGCATTACAAGTTTACAGTGATTCCTTTTGGAATAACAAATGAACCCTCTATTTTAATGGATTTAATGATTATAGTTTTCAAGTAATATCTTGATAACTATATTGTGGTATTCATCGATGATATCCTCGTATACTCAAAAAGCTATGAAGACCATGAGAATCACTTGCGGGTTATTATGAGAACTCTTAGAAGAAATAAATTATATGGGAAGTTTAGCAAGTGAGAATTATGGCTTCAATAAGTATCTCTTCTAGGCCGTATTTTCTCTAATGATGGAATCCTAGATGATCCTATGAAGAAAATGTCAATCCATGATTGCCCCACACCAACAAACATATCTGAGGTACACCGTTTTATTGGCTTAGCAGGTTTCCATCGACGTTTCGTTCAGAATTTTTCCCGACTACCTAAGTGGATAACCAAGCTCACACTTAATGAAGTTAAGCTTGTGTGGATAAAATAATGTATTGAATGCTTCGAAGAATTGAAAATAATATTGGTCAATGCTCCAATTTTGACTCTTCCTTCTAGAAGTGATGGATTTGTAATATACAGTGATGCATCAAATAATGGACTGGGTTGCAACCTTATGCAAAACTATAAATTTATTGCTTATGCATCTAGATAGTTCAAGACCCATGAGAAAAATTATCCAACTCATGATCTTGAGTAAGGAGCCGTAATTTTTTCTATGAAAATATGGAGGCATTATCTCTACGGGGAGAGATGTGAGATTTATACGGATCAAAAGAGTTTGAAATACATTTTTACACAAAAAAGAACTCAACATGAGGCAAAAAAGATGGCTTGAGTTACTCAAAGATTACGATTTTTCAATACACAACCACCCTGGAAAGGCAAATAGGGTGGGAGATGCATTAAGCAGGAAAGATCATGGACTTCTGACTCAAATGAGGATTGAAAGAGATCCTATATTCATGGATATACTGAAGATGGATAAGGGAATTGTTAAGGAAGGGGAAATATCGCTCCTATTTCCAATGATTTCTGAATCATCTTTACTAGAGAAGATAAAAATCTCTCAATATGATGATGATAACCTTCACAAGATTATTAATGCAGTTAAGTATGGGAGACTGGATGAATTCATGTATGAAGAAGGTGTTCTGAAATTTGGGAAGAGGTTATGCGTTCCATCGGTACCAAAGCTAAAAAAGGAAACTATTAGACGATGCTCATAGATAAAATTTCTCTATACACACATGTAGCACCAAGATGTATAGAGATCTGAAGGAATATTTTTGGTGGGATAATATGAAGCGGGACATTTTTGACTATGTGTCATGATTTCTAGTTTGTCAATAAGTGAAGGAAGAGATACAACATCCCAAATGATCGATGTAACATCTACCTATTCTTATGTGGAAGTGGGATAACATTATGATGGATTTTGTCACCGGACTACCAAGGACCTATAGAAGGAATGATGCAATATGGGTAATTGTTGATCGGCTCACAAAATCAGCACATTTCCTATGTATAAGAGAGGATTTTCCACTTGAGCGCTTAGAAAGACTTTATATTAAGGAAGTTGTAAGACTTCCTGGTTCACCTCTATCGATTGTATCCGATAGAGATCCCTATTTTACATCAAAATTATGGAAAATTCCCCAGAAAACATTGAATATTGGGCTTTATATGAGTACTTGTTATCACCCCCAAACGGAATGGACAGTCTGAAATGACTATTCAAACTCTAGAAGACATGTTGAGGTCATGCTCTCTTGACTTTCATGGTATGTGGGATAAATACTTGTCTTTGGTGGAATTTTCCTACGATAATAGTTTCCATTATAGTATTCAAATGGCTTCATATAAATCAGTATATGGAAAGAGATGTTGAACACCAACTTGTTGGGACAAAGTTGGTGAGAGGAAACTTATTGTCCTAGAACTTATTAAAGATACCACGACTAAGGTCAAGACAATACGATCCCATATTAAGGCAGTAAAAAGTAGGTAAAAGTGATATGCTGACAAATGGAGAAAGGATTTGGAATTCCGAGTTAGAGATCATGATTTTCTGAAAGTATCTCCATGGAAGGGTGTCTTAAGGTTTAGTAAGAAATGGAAAATGAGCCCCAAGTATATCGGACCATTTGAAATTATTTGAAGAACCCGAGCAGTAGATTACCATTTAGAGATACCTCATTGTCTCTCCAGAGTTCATGATGTGTTCCACATGTCATTGTAAAAGAAATATTGCCAGACCCAATGCATGTACTCACATATGATGGAATAGAACTTGAACTTGATTTGTCGTACTGTTAAAAGCCTATCGGGATTCTTGATACAAGGGAGATTGTATTGGTAAATAGAACAACTCATCTATTATGGGTTGTTTGGAAAACCCAGAATATGGAGGATGTGACATGGGATCCATAGGATTTTATGAAAAAGAATCACCCACATCTTTTTTGTGATCTTTATGCATAAAATTTCTAGGATGAAATTTCCAAAGGAGGGAATAATAGAGCACCCCAAACACTTCATGGTATGATTATCTTAAATAAATTCTAGTTATAGACTATATTTCATGAATCAATGATCCTATATGGAACAAAACATGGTTACTTATAGGAGATATCCATAACCTATCCAATAAAATTAATTTTTCCAACTCTACGATGTGAATTTTAAAAATCTGACGTACACGGTTGTGTTCAAGATGATATTTAGAGTCTGATTGAATTAACTTAATTTTGTGAATAGTAACCTACCCTTATGAATAGTACTTACCCTTATGAATATTAATATGACTTTTATGAATGGTATTCATACCCTTGTGTTTATAAGTGAATTCAGGCATCTTAAAAATGAATACGAATATTTTAAGTGTTTATATTTTTCGATTAAATAATTATTTTAATTAAATATTTATCTCATCATATTTATAAAATTATTTGTGAGAAATGTACTTTCTTTTTTGATTCTACACATCGAAAAATGGTTAGGGTGAATTTTGGGGATTTTTCGGATATACTTGAATTTTTATGAATAGTAAAATCCGATAGATCACAATAAATGATAAATAATGGATTAATTGAGTCATTGATGGTGATATTATGATGTAATACCAATTTGTTCAAAGCAAAGTGAATATATTACTGTTCTTGGTCATGTAATACTCACTATTGGTTGTCTTGTGAGGAAATAATAAATTAATGGTTATAATATTAATAAAACTCTGCCCCCTCCACTATATAAACCACCCCTCGCCCCCTCTTCCTTCCACACCACAAAAGCATCAATACTTACCTAAATTCCTCAAAATACTCTTTCCAAGCCCTCTCCCCACGTCTATGACCTGCTGGTCTCACAAAAAGGCCAAAAACGAAGGCCTTAAGGCGATTCTCAAGGAGGAGTACTCAAGAGGTGAACCTTCCTTCCGTTTTCTTTCAATTTCTTTTAAAAAGTTCCATTATTTTGTTCTCCCTTCTCACCTCCCCTCCTTCAAATGCCACGATAATTCGATTAACTTACATGTAATGTATTTTAATTGTGCTAATGCAATATTTCATTATAATCTCTCTTTTTCCCCTCCTTTTATAAAATAAATGCAAACACCGTTTGAGATGTGTAAATTTATCACACTCAAGGAAGACAGGTTATCAATTTGCATTACTATCTCCAATATATGTCATGAAACCTTATGAATGGTTAAACTAGGTCATAATATATTTATTTTATTTTTATTAATTTTCTGGAATCTTCACACATTCATAATATGGAATAATAATACAAAACAAGTTTATTGTGCACAAAACCGCCAAGCCAAATCCAAGGGTCTACTTTTAACTCACCGGATGAGTCAGCCTCATGGTATATAACCAGAATCACTATAATATAATTTATATCTCATTAATGTCACTAATAATTTATATTAACAATTATTTATGTTTATTCACATTTCAAATGAACTTCCATTCATGAATACAAGTAAACAAATCACGAAATCAAGTAAGGAAATGCTCCCAAAACAATAAAATTGAAAATCTTAAACCAATCAAAAATCAATTAATTATCTCAATAAGGTTATAAAATATAAATTACATGTTTATAAGGTTATGTAATTATTAATTAATGAATTTAAATTTGATTATTCATGTCGTTAAGAACAAACAAGAACGCCTTCTAGTGTAAGGTAAGGGATCCTCTCTCTCACTATTGTTCAAGAATCTCCCCTATGTTGTGCCATTTAATTTTTAATTCCAATAGATGGGGTATTTTTTTTGACCTCCCCCATACTTCCATTGTGACATATAAATAATGTAATACCCCTTTACCTCTCATTAATCACTTGTGATAACACTCGTTACCATGCCGAACAGTTTGTAAGGGGTTTCTCATCTCACTTTTATTTCTATGAGATTTTCATTGTTCACAGCTTATTTCATGTATGTGGTGTAATTGTACTTCCATTTGAAATATAATAACATTATCCTATTCATATTCATGTTATTAAATGATTCATTTGAGGGTTACTATTTTCTGATCGTATGATTTGACAGATTACATTGTGGTAAGAGACCTTGTATCAACTACTATTTTGTTGTGGCTAACTTTGTATTGTGCACCTAATAAGCCTTATGTGGTGTACCTACTTCCAATTGGATATCACTTTCCATTTTAAATTATATTTATATTAAATATCCATAATATCATATCATGGATATGTTTATTTTCTAAACTTTATACCATTTTACATACGATGTTTATTTGAAAGTTATTTTAATTATGGAAGTATTTATGAATCTGTATACTCTATTCTATACGAATAATGAAAAGGAACATTGATCTTGTATTAAATCATTGTACAATGAATTATTTGGACATGCAGTGGTGGGTGGGGCCTTCTATATCCCCTCGATTCATTGAAAGGTCTCATGAGACAAATCAGTTTGCGACAAACCCTTCGAGTTTGTTTCCACAAATCAGATGGGTTTCTACCCATAGAACTAAACATTTTTAATGGAATTTTGGTTTCATCTTCCAGATACATGGAATCCAATTAATAAGAACTCTATTTATTCATTATCAGTTATTATTATTATCCATGAGGTTTTCACTATGATAAACTCTATGGATGCAGTTTCATTCTCAGTTTATTAATGGCATTAGTTTTTCATTTATTCACTATTCCAAATTGATTATGTAAGCTTGATTTGGACTCACTTATTATTGTACTCATGATTCTGCTATTTGTAACCATTATTGAGAATTTTAGCTCACCCCTTTCATTATTTACGTTCAACAGGTGACAAAGAGGATACCATTTATTGAGTGCTTGTGGATGCAATTTTTAGTTTTCATTATGTATTGTATCTTGTAACCTTTTTCAAAGTAATTTATGTTACATCTATGTTTTTAGTTTCTTCAAGACTACTAAAATGATCTTTTTTTTGGGATTTTCATTCCTTCTAACCATGAAAATATTAAAACTAATGCACTTGCTCCATCCTAGAGGGGTCGGGGTGTTACACTTACTGTGACTGTTAAATCTGAACTCACAACTAAAATAGAGAAAAAGATAAACTTCTCAAAGAGAACAATGAATTTAATATTTCTAATGAGGAATTGGAGAATGACCTAGAAAATTTTACCAATGGGAAAACTACCCTTACCAAAATTCTAAGTACAAAAATTTCCCCTAAATACAACACTGGCATTGGTTATCAACTGGGAAAAAGAAACCTTGGTAAAAAACATTTTGTTTCGAAATATAGGACATATAGTTTTACTCTCATTTTTAGACACAAATCAACTAATACAATTTATGATACACTTTATACTGTATCATGTTTTTCTGGAACAAATTGTGTGTATTTGTCAAATACTTTACATAATGCTTATAGGAAACCCTTGATGTAGATATGAGTTCCAAAAACACTTATAACTAATATTATTGGACCCAAACACGTATCAGTACAAAAATCTGTTTTTGATTACTCATTTTATAGGAAGGCTGCTTAATGAGTTCATGTAAACGTTTATGGTACTTGAATTTTGGATGTTCAAGACACATGACAGGAGACTACTCTTGCTTCAAGAACATAATAAAAATTGAAAGAGGACATGTCACATTTGGTGACAATGCCAATGGAAAGATTATTGGCCTCGGCCAAATCAGTAACTCTAACTCAGTTTTAATTTATAACGTACTTTTCAATGATGTATTAAAATATAATATACATAGTATCTCAAAATTATATGATGATAGATTTCATGTTAGATTTTAAAATGCTGCATGCAATGTCTTTAATTCTAAAGAAGAATTAATGTTTCCTGCATTATGAAATGAAAATGTTTACTATGTTAACATAGATTCCTTAGCTTCTCAAAATGATTCATTCTTATGTGTATTCCATAAAGAGTCTTGACTCTGGCATAGGAGACTAGGACACTCTAATATTAACTCCCTTATAAATCTAACTAGAAAAATTATAGATAAAGACATACCCAAACTTGAGTTTCTAAATGACAATGTGTGGAATCCCTATCAAAAGGGAAAATAACACAAAATTTACTTCAAAACGGAGAATTAAGGGTCAACTTTTCAACCTATCGAACTAGTTCACATAGATTTGTTTGGACCGTCTAGAGTTTCTAGTTTAAATGGGAAGCACTATTTTTATGTTCTTTTAGATGACTTTTCTAGTTATACTTCGACCTTCATTCTGTGTCACAAAAGTGAAGCATGATCTTATTTTACTAAATATTCCATGTCAGTAGAAAATCGTTGTGCACGTAGAATTAAATCCTTATGAATTGATCATGGTTGTGAGTTTTAAAATCAAGAGTTTGATTCCTTTTGCTCACAAAATGGTTATAGTCACACTTTCTCTTCCCCTAGAACACCTCAACAGAATTGAGTAGTTGAAAGAAGAAATAGAACCCTATAAGAGATTTATATAAAAATTCATAGGGAATACGACCTACCTCAACACAACATGCTATATAATCTATAGAGTGTTGATCAGACCTATTCTTAAAAGGACTCCTTATGAGTTATGGAAGAATAAAAAACCCAAGGTCAAATAACTCAATGTTTTTGGATTCAACTTCTATATCCTTAATACTAAAGACAATATTGACAAATTTTCATCCAATAGTGATGAGGGTATCTTTTTATGATATTCCATTTTCAGTAATGAATATAGAGTGTTCAATAATAGAACTAAATGTGGGGAAGAATATGTCCAAGTCAAATTTGATGAAACAGATCCACATGAGCCTAAAACCATTCTAGATAACCTGGAGGATGATGTATCAAATCGGAACATTAATACAAAATCCTCAAACCTTTGTATGAAAGAATTTGTGAAAACAACATTTTCTGGAAATTCATTAGACTAAATTCACAATGAACCAGAACCTACTGATGAACCTGAAATCACTTTTACATCATTTTCTAGAGCTTTTAGAACACTTAAGAATCATCCTTTATATGCTGTTGTAGGATACCTAGACAAAGGAACTCAAACTAGAGCTTCAATTAGAAATCAGGTTGAACATCGAGTCTTCTTGTCACAACTTGAACCTAAAAAAATTAATGATGCTATCAATGATGAATTTTGGGTGATGTAAATTCAAGAATAACTTAATCAGTATGAAAGGAACAATGTTTGAAAAACTTGTTCAAAGACCTACAAACACATTCACTATAGGAATTAAATGGGTGTTTAGAAATAATGTAGATGAAGCTGGTAACATAGTTAGAAACACGGCTAGATTGGATGCACAAGGCTATAGTAAAGAAGAAGGAATTGACTAAGAGGATACCATTGCACCAGTAGCTAGAATTGAAGCGGTGAGAATCTTGCTTGCTTAGGCTGAACATCTGAATTTCAAACTATATCAAATGTATGTTAAGAGTGCATTCTTAAATGGGTATATAGATGAGGATGTATTTGTTAAACAACCCCTGGCTTTACAAACCCCCATTTTCTAAATCATATTTTTAAATTATCAAAAGATTTATATGGTTTAAAACAAGCTCCAAGAGCTTGGTATGATAGGTTGAGTACTTTTTGTATTTTCAAAGGTTTCACAAAAGTAATAGTTGTTCCAAACCATCTTATAAGACTAGTTTCTAATGATGTTTTAGTTGTTCAAATCAATGTAGATGCCATTATCTTCAGATCTCCAAGAAATTATTTATGTGTTGATTTTTCTAAAATGAGGAAAAATGAATTTTAAATGAGAATAATGGGTAAACTAAAATTCTTTCTCGGATTTCAAATCTGTCAAATTATTGAAGGTATTATTTTAACTCAATGTAAATATACTAGAGATAATATAAAATGTTTTCGATTTGATATAACTAAAAGTAGTAACACTCCCAAGAGTACCAATTCTAAGCTGTATCTTGATAAAGATAGAAACTCTCTTGATCAATCCACTTATAGAGGAATGATTGGAAGTTTACTCTACATAACAGCTTGTCAACCAGACATTATGTTTAGTGTGTGTATGTGTTCTAATTTTCATGAAAATCATAAATAATATCATTTAAATATTGTAAAGAGAAATTTAAATACCTCAAGTATACACCCAATCTAGTGCTGTTTTATCCTAGAGGAAAATCATTTGAATTATTTAGTTATTTTGATTCTGACATTGGTGGAAGTTTACAAGACAGAAAAATCACCTCTGGAACATGTCACATTTTAGGAAAGTCACTGGTTTCATGGTTTAGTAAGAAACAAAATTATGTTGCATTATATACTGCAGAAGATGAATACATAGCTACTGGTAGTTGTTGGGCACAAATCTTGTGGATGAAACACACATTACTAGATTATGGATATCAATTTAGGCATGTACTTATAAATTGTGACAACCCAAGTGCTATTAACATCTCAAAAATTCCTATTTCACATTCTAGTTCAAATCATATTGAAGTAAGATGTCACTTTTTGAGATATCATTATCAACAAGGTGATATCACTTTGGAATTCATTGTTACTGAATATCAGCTTGCAGATAAATTCAACAAACCACTAAATTTTGAAAGAATAGATTACATTATACTTGAACTAGTCATGATAAACCATAATTAAATGACTTACTGTTTTATTTCTTACTATTTCAGGTTTATGGTCTCATAGTTAGTATTTCGTGATTTCTGTCTGTCAGTCACTATCTCACTGTAAAATTTAGCCACCGTCTCACCGTAATGTTCAGTCAGGGTCTCACCATAAAGACCTGATATGTTCTCACCGTAAAGATTTTTATATTAAAATTAAAAAACAGTATCACGGTATTTATTCATTCCATCTTTTTATTTTTCCCGCACTTTTACTTTTTTCAATGTTTCATATTCCTAAATGATTAAATAAAGGGTGTGTCACATGTCCTTCACTTGAGCTTTCTTCTATTCACTCAATTTATAACCCTTCTTCAACCCTTCAACATTTCACTCTCTTGAACATTCGGTGAATGCCCAGGATGAAATGCCCTTCGTCGTCGACTCCTGAGAAACATAGCACAAAGAAGAAAAATATCTCACCAAAGCTATCCCCCGAAGGTCCTCTAAATACAAATATAGTGAACCGAGTAGTGGTACCTAAGAAAGAGATATGTCCTAAGAGGCTTCCATTGATTAAGTCTCTAGTTTTGAATGTTTTAAAAGATAATGGCTGGTAAGAGTAGTTTTCAACAAAATATAGACCTATATGCCCTAATTTAGTGGCTTAATTTTATCAGTATGTTCAGTTCTCCTTTGATTATGAAGATGGTTATGTTGTGAGAAGATGGATAAATGGCCAGAAATGAACAGTATTTTCAAGGTTATGGGTTGTATGCCTTGGGATACCTTATGAAGGCATCTGTGAGGACTATCAGAGAGGACCTCCACCTTATATTTAATTAATTTTTTTGGAAGATGCATTGAAAATCTTAACTATATACGATACCAAGAGGAGAGCCATTGCTGCTGAACTGGATGGAGAATGTAGACTTTTTTTTATGTTTATTCAGAACTCCATTAGCCCCAGAACAGGTTATTATGCTATACTAAAATATTAGTATGTATTTTTGATTCATATTATGAAAAATGGGCATAAGATGGCCCTTTTTAAGTATGTCATACACCTTATCTGTGAGCTAATGAAAACCACATCCAAGTCAACCTCCCTGTATTATTCTCAGCTTATCTCAGCCATGCTTCATTCCAAAGGTATGGTTGGACCTAATGAAGAAGTTATCGAGGATTGTGAGTTCTTACTTTCAAAATTCTTTATCAAGAGGATGAAAATCAATTGTAATCCTTGGAAAAAGGAATGGAAGGATGACAATGATAGGTTCTATGAAAAGATCAATCTACTGGAACATCTTTCAAGAACAAAAGATATTTCTGATCCTAGTTTGTAACCAGATGATGTTGTTGAGTTTCCTGATGAAGAAGAAGAAGAAGAGGCTTCTGTAACTCCCAGGGAATCTATTGCTGATATAGAATATAGTACTCATGTCCCTTATGTAGTAGGTGAAAAATAAGTCCATGCTTCTAAAGATGTCGTTAACCTTGAAGATCAACCTGAAGTTGAGACAAAATCTGTTCCCAAAGAATCTAAAAGGAATGTAATGGAAGATCTTATAGAATAAGAATTGCCTGTTATGAAAGAAGGTGACCTTGAGGAACTCCCAGTAGAAAAATCCATTCCTAAAGTCATTCCATCAACTGAGGAAAGGCTGGAGCTAGCATTTCAATTGGCTAGACAAGAAATGGTTGAGGAACTAAGAGTTGAATTCATGGAAATAGATCAAGACCCGAAGCCTCTCAGCCCTGAGAAGGGTAAAAATATTGAGGGGGAGAAACCCCAAATTCAAGAATCTATTGAAGTACCAAACCTGATTGATCCATGCCTTGTAGACACTCGATATAAGTTACCTAGATTTTATGATGTGAATGACTCTCAAGAAGTCTCAATAAAAGGGATTGACCTTTCCAAAATGTTCCAACTGAAACTTGTCTATATTTTTTCCCCTGAAAAAGAACCTGATATTGTCTCAGTCTCAATCCTTAAACCTTCACCAGAACAACCATCCTTAGTTTGTAAAGATGACCTGAATGAATTTAGAGCTACCATTTTGGCTGGATTTGAAAAAATCATGAATACCCAACCTGATCCTATAACAAATATAATAGAGAGAGATGCCTCACTATTGTTGGAAAAAGGTATTTGGAAGATTCAGGCCAAAATGCTTCATGAGATTCAGGAAGTCAGAGTTGAAAACAGACTACTTAGAGATAAAGTGAATACTCTAAGAGGTATGATTAAAGACATGTAGAAAGTGATGTATTCTATATCAGAGCATGCTACTCGTCCTATGGATCCAGTTTTTCATCAAACCAAATAGAATATTTCCTCTCTGATTCAACCTCATTTAGATTCCTTATCTGAACAGGTCCTTGAAAGAAACAAACAGATTGTGAAATATATGTGAGAGCATGTTGTTAATCTTAACAAGCTCACTGATGAGTATATAGGGTGCCTTCAAAAAGTGCTAAATCAACTGAAATATCCTACCTAAGATTTCACTATTTCTATAGCATCTAGAAAATCATCTCAACCTTCCATAGATAGTGACCAACTCAGAACAGTGGTTAAAGAAGATCTTTAGACAACGCTTAGTGGTTTCAATAATGATTTTCTATCTGAAGTTATCAAGAACAGTGACAGTGTTCTTGATCTGATCCAAACCCATTCAAAAATTCCTAATGATGCTCAGCATGAAATTTCCAAGAAAGTGGATTTCTATTTCAAGAGATTCTTCTAAAATACTGACATGACCAATCATTTGAAATATATTTTACAAAATCTATGGATTTCTCATGTTAAACTCACTTTCAAGATTTAATTCCAAAAGCTCCAAGAGTTCACTCGCCTATTGGATATGTTTATAGAAAACAAGGATGACATTGAGAAAGCTATCCAATATGGAGAAGAGATCATTGATGATATTATCATGCTTATGAGGCCCTATCTTCATGTATAGAGTATAGCTAATGCTTCTCTTGTAGTTGTACCTCTAAGACCTGGTTTTCCAACATTCACCTATTCCCTAGCCTCCACTTCTATGTCTATTAGTCTAGCACTGAGTCAGGTCAGACCTATGATCCATGATCTATAGCTTCCTCGGTCTTCTACTACACCTACTCTAGATCCCTCTATCTTTGAAGGTCTTCCTTTACCTTCTCTATCAACCAGCTCACTCCTTTCTTCTACCTCAACCAGCTCCCATGGCTTGCTCTTCTATTGCTTCTCCTAATGGATAATACAAGACCATCAAGTGAAGAAGGATAGTCCTTACTCTCTTTTAAAAGGAATATTATTACCTTGGAGTTACTTTTTGTAATGCCCCTCTTTTTATCTAACACATTATTCAATTTTATTTTCTATGTTTTCATTCTTTTTCTTGATAATTTTGGATAAACCCAAAAGGGGGGGAATCTCTATAAGAGAACAGTAACTCTATATATGTTATATTCTCATTCTAACTATGTTGTTAGAACAAATATACAATATAAAAATAAATGATTTGTGATCATCAAAAGGGGGGATATTTTTGACTCCTTGTGTATTAATCATTTTTTAATGATCATAAATATTATTTAGTCTATAAAACTTGTTAAATCTGTGTAATATATCTCGCATAAAATGCACAGATGTTTAGTAAAATCTTTCCAAAGCTCTTAAGTGAAATACACTCCATTTGGTTACTATATACTATATGTTGATCTAGTTTATAATGAATTCTCTAAAAAATGATTGAGTTTAATCCATTCCATAAATATCGCTGCTTATATTTGAATATATATATTTTCCAAAGTCCAAGACACCAGGAACAAGTAGACACCATGACATCGAGACACCGTGAACAAGTAGACAACATGACATCCAGACTACATGACCATTAGACACTGTGAACAACCCGACACTGTGACCACAAGACACTGTGACATCCAGACACCGTGACATCGAGACACTGTGAACAAGAAGACATGGTGACATCCAGACCCCATGACCATGAGACACCTTGAACAAGAAGACATTGAGACCACAAGACACCTTGACCAATCCAGACATCGTGTGAATGAGACACCATTTCTGTGACATACCATGACACTATTTCTTCATCTATTTTTCTTCTTTCAATTTAATCTCTAATGGTCATATTTCCGAATTTTAAATGCACTGACATAATTAATGTTTCATTGTAGACATGTCATCTGACATTACGAGGTACGAGGTGTAGAATACATGCAACCGGTCGGCTCCAACAAATTCACTTCAAGATAAAAGAGTTGTGCGTCCCAGAAACCAAATGATACTGAAAAGAAAAAAAAATTGGGTGAGTGTGAGAATGACAATGAAGAATAAACATATAGAATTTTTTATGAGAGAATTGTCTCATGAAAATCATCACTGCAGAAGAACACCTGAAGCATACTTGAATCCCAGAATCTAGAACATCTTTGCACTATCAGACATCATGAAGAACACAAACTGGATCTTTCTGACTTGAGACACTCTTCTTTCCATATGAGGACTTGATTTCTGCATCTGTTTCATCTCAAAAGTCCAGATCTAGAAAGACTAACACTCAGAGCATTTCTAAACCTATCTCAATATTTTTTCTCTATTGTGTATCATTTTCTTTCTTTCTAACAGTGCGTGTATCTGTATAACAACACTCTCTGTATCCTACATTATACTGAATCATACAACATATCCTTACTGAAGTATCTTTTTACACATGTTTATACCCATAGATAAGTGAGGAAGAGGTCCATGTGTGGCCTAGTTTTTTGTACCCACAAAGAACTGTGGAAGAGGTCCTTGTGTGGTCTGGTTGTTTGTACCCGTGAAGAACTGTGGAAGAGGTCCCAGTGTGACCTGGACAATCCTATGTAATATTGTTAACATCTATCCAAGGTGTAGATCATGTTTATTTATATAAATTTCTTGGTGGAAGGTGATCACTATGTGGAGTGGATTAGGTCTCATCTTGAGACTGAACCACTTGTTTCATATCTGTTGTGCTGCTTAATTTAGACTTCTCGGTTTTGCTACTTTACTGTATAATTCACAAATCACTAAATTTATATTGATATTTAATCTTGGAAAGATGTTAAAATTGTCTTATCTTTGTAGAATAGCTTCAAAATTAATACTTATAATGGATATTAAGATTACTAAGAACTATTTAATCTTCTATGAAGTTATTTAAATAGTCAAACTCTTATAACAATATAACCTTTATTAACTGGGATGTATTTAACCTTGTGTGGAAACCTTTTAAGAAATATTTTTACCGAAATGTTTTTATAGATACTCAATTATCCCCCCTCTTGAGTAATCTACTCTGACCAACATATATCATGGTGTAAGTAGGTGGCATAATGCCCATATATAGCACACATGAGCCATTGTAACCATAATGGGTTTCAAAGGGCCTATGGGAAGACACATGGGTAGTTTCATTTGAAAAGTAGGATGGTGGGCCATTGTATATAAGGCATGGCCCATTAACCCTATGGAAATAAAGTGTATATGGGTTCTAACCTTGATGTATAATCAAGGGTGAAGTAGCCTGAATATATATATTTGGAATGTCTCGATCGAATTCAAAACCGACATGGGACCCACATAACACAGTTTCTATTCTTATTCTTTAAATTATATATACAAATAATGCATCATTTGATCTAACAAATTTGAGTTTTCCAATCTCATCTTGTATCATATTCTTCTTCCAGACATTCGAGTGTTATGTTATGCATGGTTATCCCACCATTTATGATCCATGAAGGTCATCCCCACATCAACTAGATCAAACTGAAGCCTCTTCCACATTAAAGAAGGTCATGTTGACCTCTTCATATCCAAATGAGTCTAAATAACCCATTTCATATAATATTCATGAAGATATCAAGAATAAATTGAATAATTCCAATATTGATGTTCCACAATGAAGAAAATCCTTCATATGAAGTTAATGTTTATCAAATGCATGAGGTAAGTTTGAGATAAAATTATATACATTCAGTTACACTAACATTCATGTAGATTATGTAAAAAATGGAAATCAGTAATTTCTATGTATATTTCGATCCTTTCATATTCCATTAAATCCATGGATAGGGTGTATCTGAAATATTCAAGCACTGGATTATACCCATCCAAAAAACTAGTATATATAATATTGCAAAAAATTCATGTAGTGGGTGATAATGAATTTGTTCGTGTGATGAATAAAAAAACCTTGAGTCTCTTGAATGAATTTAGATGAGGCTATATGATGACAAGTCATAACTATTCCGAAATGAATGTATCATGTAATGAAACATCATATTGAATCCCAAAAATTGTATAAATTTTTAAAATAGATCATATGTAGATTATCTATGTTTCATTTATTATAAAATGATGAGATGTCCTGTGATGTTTAAATTCATTCATACAAATTGTCCCACAGAGGTTCTTATAAAGAGAATTCAACACCCTCGAGCATTAAAAATTAGAAAAATATAATTCCCTCAAAATATTATCTGGAATTCATATTGGATATGATGTAAAATAAATGTCTTATTAATAAACACATTTAAATGATGTATTTAAAAATGTAAAATAATGAGGGACTTGAAATAATGGAATGAATTAGATATTATCACATGCAGAGTAATTTATTTGTTATGAATAAATGTATGCAAGAAGATGATGAATCTTATTGATAAAAAATTGTAAAAGTTCTTTCATCTATTGATCATGATTATTTTGAAAGCATGATACCGATTTTTATCTATGGGAGAAATATTTTGATTCAATAAAACTTTTAAAGAAGAATCAACCAGTGTTCTTGTGCATTAAAAGACAAAAGAGAATCCTACATTCAAAAAATCTTGAAGGATTCACAAGACCATCATTTGAAAAGTTATTATGTACACAAGGAAGGGGCATATATATTTCTTATCGAGGAAGTTAATAAAATGAAAAATATCTTTTTGATTTGGGATCATTAAATATAAATAGACTCTGGTAGACTCCAGAGCACAAAAGGGAATAATGGATTACAAGTAATTGTAGAAATGGAATAGAGGTTTATATGCTGTTTTATTCACATGTAGTAATATTGAATAATACATATTTATGGGTATAAATAACATGTAATTGAGTAGGCCTTTCAGTGTAACCTTTTAAATATTATTTTCCTCTCTATTTCATTAAAACTACACTCAATGTATGATTGAGAGTTTATATTAAGTGGATAGATAACCTAAAAATTTTCAAGATGTTGAATTACATTAGACTTTTTAAAATTATGGTACCACTAATTCCCCCACCCCCCCCCCACCACAACACCCACTCTTAGTGGAACCTGACCAGTGTTTTTATATTATAATTTGTATCCAATTAGGTCAGCTATAAAGATCCAAAACTTTTTCCAATTATTGTTTTTAGTTAATTTTTTGAATTGAATATTTGAGGATATGTTTTAGTTTCCTTATAAAGTGATTAATACCAAGCCTTATTAAAATAGAAATAAAATAAAGGCAAGTATGTTTAATATGATTCCAAAATTAAATAGAGGAATAATACTAACTGAATGTAATCAATGTGGTAAAAGTTTTTATTATTCTTTTTATGATTATTACAATGAATTGTGTTAACAATGTGATGATAATACGTATTCTAAATAAAAAATAACATCTGAATAATGGTCTCTAAGAATAGTATTACAATATTTTTGTTACTATCAAGGGAATTCATTTTTATGAAGAATACCTTGAAGATATAATTGAAAATTATAATATGCACTAACTAAAAAGTTTGGAATGTGAATCACTCTCATAGACTCAGTGGAAGTGAGAGAGAAATAAACTAGTCTTAATGATGAATAATTTTAAAGCTATTCTATTGTGAAATTTTTTTCTGATATTGTTTTTATAGAATACATTAATTCAATAAAAAAATTCATAATTTCTCTATAAATGTTAAAAATACTATACTATACTACAATGTAATAATAGGTAATGATCATGAATTGTTTTCCCTAGAACCATAAAAAATATGTGAAGAAACAATAACAGTGATTTGGGGGACTGAGAATACATTATGAGATCTGTGGAGGATGAAAAGAACTCATTAAAATGAATAGTTTTGTGATGGTGGTAAAATTGAAGAATCGAGAATCATCATAATATGGTACTTCCCATATTGAAAAAATATATATATTTTTATGGAATTTTAATTAGAGATCCATGAATCTAAATGGACCCATTTTTGTGAAAATAATTGAATGACATCACCCTTTGTTGAAATGTAAAAAATACTACATTGTTATCCCAAAACCAAAAATATATTTTTTATTAATTTTGTTCCACTTGCTAGTACAAGTTTAAAACCAAATAATGGGAATTTATGGATAGTGAAGAGTATTCCTTCACCCATCACATCAATGGTTTAAGAGAAAATAACTCTAAAATGTTATTCCAATAAGATGATTCTAAAAAAGTGGTGGTCCCACTCAAAAATAGTAATGTTCCAATCCTATGAAATATAAACAAAATATTCTAGTAAATAAGAGAAAAAAATTAATTTGTTATTGTTGGTGTTATTTTATTTTCAAAAGAAATTATTCGTAATGTTTGCATAACATGTTAATTTATGAAAATAATATAAATCCACAAGGGGGAGAAAAGTTGAAGAGTAGGGAAAACCTGTGACGCCCCGACCCCAGTTACCCAGAGTTGGTGCATTATTACATAACATTGGCATGATCACAACAGATCATGTCTCGAAAGACCAATTAGTTTAGTAGTCTTGAAAAAACTAGATATATTCATAAGTCTTACAATTACATCAGAAAATAAAAACTACAACAACATCTTGTCTTCACATCCCCTCAAACTATCCCTACAGGTCATTCATAAATTACTTCTTGGAATCCTGGGAAAAATAAAACATAGAAAGGGGTGAGCTCAAACGCTCAGTAAGGGAATGCAATAATGTGGAAAATTTCATTAATAAGAATAAAAATTTAAGGCAATGTATAACTATAACAAAATCCTATTAATCTTGAACTTCAGCATAATATGGAAAAAATAAAATGAAATAATTCCATTTACTTACTCAAATTGATATTATATTAGTGGAATAATTACATGAAACATCACTAACCACTTTCATAATGATGTAAGGCATAATTATGAACATTAATTTCTATGTCAAGGCCTCATGCCAAGACCTTAGGGCTAACTGTAACTGGAACCCAACCCGGAGAGCCTTTGTATCCGGACTCCATCCCGGAGAGGCTCTGTAACCGGACTCTATCCCGGAGAGCCTCTATAACCGTACTCCATCCCAAAGTGCCTCTAATAACCGGACACCGACCAGGAGGGTCTGTATTAACCGGACCCCAACCCGGAGGGCTTACATTTACCGGTCCCCAACCCGGAACATACTATTCCAACACATTCATCTTAAGAAGAGCATGAAATATAACATAAACATTCATATTAAAACTACCATAAAAATTTCCAAAACATTAATCATAAACCATTAATGAAATAAAAATAACTCATCCATAGTCAAACACATCACAAAACCCTAAATACAATATGGAAGATTTGTATCATAATAAATCAACTTCAACTAAGAGTAAAATTTATCAAAGGATGTTGACATAGATGAAATCAAAACTATTTGAGAGAAATATCTCTTTTTTTTAATAATTTAAAAGTCACATAATTATAGAGAAAAAATTTATTTTGAGAACATTATTATAATCTTTTAAGGGAAGCTTCGACGATTTTATAATGGCGGAAAATAGCTGCACCCACCATAAAAGTTAAAAAGACATTCTTACCTTAATTTTGTCGAAAAGGTTAAAAAGGACCTTGTTTGGAAAACGATGGAAAGATTTCCTTATAAACTTATTATAAAAATTCAAACAAGTGTATAAATGACTTTAACCCATATTCTGTAAAATATTAAAAAAACTTGAAATAAATTTTTAAGAAACATGGATGTGGATGATAAAGAGGTCCCAGTAGATAATTACATATAAACAACCTCGGATAATGAAGAGATTGTGAAACAAACCCACACCAATTCGGTTACTTATGAAACATACACCCTATGAAAGAGGAATCATACAATTAATTTGTAAATACACATAAATTAAAGTGTTTACACAAAGAATACAATTATGGGCAGTACATACACCACAAAAAATGCAATAGTGGAAATATGGCATTAATCTCATGGGAATAAGGAGTGAAATGAAAACCCATTACCTTGTACTTTTCCTTGGTAGAGGGTTGGTTAACTTCTTGTATAATGGTGAAATAATTTTTATTAAATTATACAAGAATAATATACATTAATATGATAACATATATTATCTTTTAACATTGCTTTGTTAGTAATATTTTAGCACTATCATCATTTCGGGTGTTAACTTACTCGTTTTCCTTTATATTACATATTATGTAAGCCGTGTTTGTTATGGATAGGCTGTATCATATTCATATACAGAATTATATCAAGTACATAAACATTATTTTTAATCATTAAATTAGAATTAGACTCAAATGGATATGATGGGGAATGAATCTCATCGCGTTTGGGGAGATGATAGTCCGTGCGTACGCATGAGCGACAATATCATTATTTTGATATTAAAATAATATATAATATGATGGTATATCATATAGAAATAATCATTATCATGTTATATTTATTATTTTCATGAATTATACATCATTATTATACCCATCTAAATAATAATATATTGAATAACAATTACACCAAAACATGGAGACGGTATGCCATATGCACGCACCTATGGTGACATGTCATTCAAGGGATGGATAGAATAATGAATTTTTTTGTTCCATATTTATAATAACATCTAAATATATATACTATACTGTAGTTATTATTTTAAAATGTAAATAACAATGAAAGAAGAAGTTGAAGAAGAATGGAACTTTAAAGAGGGTGGTGAAGACGTGACCTCTTCTTTGAGTTCTTCCTTTTGATTTGATCAAAATGGATCCTTAGGTTGGTTTTATGATCAAAATAAGGCCTCTATGTTGAATTGAGGGAATTTGGGAATATATTTGGGCAGATTTTGGCCGATACAAGAGGCTTTCAAGGTGTGAATAATTGGTCAGAAGGGGTGTCCTTTTATAAGGGGGAGGAAGGCCTCTTTAGGAAAAACTTAAAGTATTATTTTATAATAAATTAATATTCGGTTTCTAATGGATCCAAAGTATATTATTCAAATTATAATGTGGTTATGGGTCTAAATACTTTCAACCAATAGATTTTAGACAGGTTTGGGTCATTATATTAACCATTACATTTAGTTTTAACTCTTAGTTACTTAGTTTTACACTTACCATGTCTCTTTGTATTTTTATATTATATAGTTAATAAATGTACTATATACATCCAAGAGACCCCCCAAGTGGTCCATTAATGATACACCTATCATGATACAAGTCCTTTGGCCGATCCTTATATTTTTAAGAATTTAATATCAATTAATAATATAATATTTGTTTTAAAAATTCTTTTTTGTCAATTTTGACACTATTTGGTAATTGATTTTTGTTTAAATCATAATTGCATGATTACTTCGAAACAAGTTACCTAAATAAATAATAACATGTCATAGTAACCTATAAAATTCTTGGAATTAAATAAAAGTCTTAAATTATATTTATTTAGGTATTTATAATATAAATTAATTTAATATTTCACTTATAAGGTAAGTACTGCTTCATCATTGTGTTATAAATAAATAAAATTATTTAATTTCTAAAAATTATAAATAAAATATAATTATGTAGGAAATCTTTTTATCTTTCTAATAAATTTTTTTAATCGAAAATATAACATATATAACCCTATGTAAAAATTGTTTTTCTAAAAGATATATGTTTTTTTTATTTTTGTATTTACTTTAACTTAATTAATATAAAGTGTCATTATCACATTCAAGTGGATACATGGGGTCCCAAAATCGACCCAAAGATTCCCATGGTCGGAAATGTATCAACCAATAACATTAGGACACGTTTTAATGTAATTTATTATTACTATAATATTATTTGTTTACCCTTATTCACCGGATTTACCCTTTAACCATGGAAAATAAAATATTTACCGAAGTAATTATTCAAAATGTCTAAAAATAAAATTTAACTCTTTACACAATTTGGACATCTTGATTTGAAATATGGAGTCCATTTTTTCTAATTCAAAACACAAAATCTGCTGAAATTAATTTAAAATTAATTCACGTTGTCGAAACAAAAAAGGGTGTCTTTAAGAGATAATAACTATCAAAAGATTGACACTTGTTTATGTCCGGTTTAAATGTTAAATTATGTACAGTGAAAAAAATTGTATTAAATGGTAAAAATATATTCTACATATACTTTAAAACCACTCAAATTCTTAATTTATCACTATTAATTATTTCGATTAAAAAATGTGTTTTAATAAAAATTTTCTAATTTTCACTATTCATCAAAATATAAAAGTTATCCGAAAAATACCAAAATTTCATCCTATGTTAATTTCAATATTATGAATCCAAAAATTAAGTCCATTTTGAAAGATAAAATGTATAAAATTTCAAAAAGTGGGTATTACTATTCATAATGGCTACTTTGATGAGTCGTGGTGTGTTAGAATCCCGAAGTTGCGTACAACACACGTTACTGTATTATTCAAGGAGAAGCGTACCGTGGAATCTTGGGGTGTTACATTCTCACCTCCTTCAATAAATTCTGTCCTTGAAATTTGAAATTGTTCTTCGAAAATAAAAGATTGAAAATAGAAAATATCTTTGTGGGAACACCCACATCAGAAATTCGGTTAATACAATTTAGTCTTAATAAGAGGAAAATAGAAATGAAAGGGTCATCAACAAATTATAATCTCGATTAGGAGAAAATTGGTGGAAATTGGAGACACTTAATTAGAGGAAAAATTTAAATATTAATAGGGAGTGATTGAGGTCATCGATCACAAACAAGTGTAAAATTGAGGGCCTTAAAGCCATCAATCTTTGATGATTGAAAATATCATCAGTTCAACAAAACATAAGTTCTTAGGATAACACGTTTTTTGTTTTAATATACCATCCCTAAAGTTTAAGAATTAATTTCTTCATAAAATAAGTGATATATATATATATATATATATATTTGACAAGTAGATTTTCATCCTTCAACTAATTTCTACCACAAACTCATCATTCACTCCAAAAGATAACAGGACTCAAAAATATTATATTTATCCTAATAATATAAGGTTCCAAATGTTATAACATGCCATTATAATGATGAAAAATATTTTGTGATAACCAGGGACTTCTTGTAGGCTAGTGGTAGGTAATAAAGGCATGTCGCAATATGGTTGTGGGTTCGATTCCTGCAGCTTTGTCCGACGCGACGGGTTATCGCCCGACCTACAGGTTGTCCTTTTCCTAAAACTATAGTATCATAATATTCCAAAAATAATCATAAGAAATGTTTTAACCTTAAACAATTATATCCAATGTTCAACTTAATCCATTCCGAACATTATAGTTATCCAATGTACCTCTGTCCAGACTCTCTGTAAAAGGTATCTAAATTCCAAAATTAATTGTAACATCAGATTCCCCCAAAGTAAAGTTTCTCTTATTGTCACATAATGAAAATATGATTACCTTAGTCATATTAAAACCTTAATGAAAACAACAAGTACTGCAGTACAATCCTTATATATATCACATTATTCTCATTACCAGAATATAATCATTGTGTCCAAAAACACAAATATATTAATTATTCCTCTTCAACTGTAGTAACAGCGTAAGCATGGACATGATCCCTTGGCCTTTTCTGAGGTATGTTCCCTTGGATCTTAGGGCATTGCATAATCCCAATTTATCTACAATTGTAGCATTAAACATTGACCTCATCTTTCCTTCTCTTCCAATCACGAGCCTAGTGACCTTTTTCTCCACATTTATAAAAAACTCTCATTCCTCTTAGGCAAGTACCGAGGTGATTCTTCTGACAATTATCGCATAATGGAAAATCCTGCTTTCCTTTTTTTCCCCTTTATCTGTCTCTTGATCCACTCTTCTATTCTTCTCTTTCTTTACATTGTTGTCATACGACTTAGAGTATTATTTTTCTTCCTTGATAGCACACAATACAATATCTTCATACGAAGAGAAGGATTCTGAGACTAATGCTCGATGAAGAAATGATTTTATCCCATCAAAGAAACGATCTATCTTAATTCTTGGGTTGCGTATATAATCTGAAGCATTACTTTCTAACCTGGTAAAGTTAGCCTCATACTTTGTGACATTCTCGTCCTCCTTTTTCCTCAGACTCAAAAATTGTCTTTCCATATCCGCTAAATGGTCATGAGGAATTTATTTTTCTAAGAAAATTTCTTTAAACTCCCTCCATTACATACTTGATACTTCATCATCTTCCTTCGTGTTTTAAATCAATGACCACCATTGATCAGCATCACTAGTGAGGCGGTAAACTACCATGATAACTTTTTCCCTTTCGCTACTCCCCAAGGCACGGAATATTTTTCTCTAGGGAACTTATCCATTGCTCTGCTACTAGTGTATTTGTACTCTCATTGAATGTTGGTGGTTTCTGCCTCATGAAGCGATCTAACATTGATCCCCCACGCTGCGTATCGGGGTTCTCCGTATGGGTAAGTTTATTATTCATAACCTGAGTGAGTTGTCCCAGTATTGTGATTAGCTGATCAGCACCAGTTTCATCACCATCTCCACGATAATTATCTTGAGTAGGAGGGAAATCCCTACATAGAGTGCATGCATTGATACGGTTTCTATTCCTCTAACTAGGTTCCATTTAAACAATGGCATAAACTACATCAGTTTATGAATCAAAATACATAATTCCAAACTTGTAAAACACTTAACATAAATTGAACAGTTTATTGATATAATCCATAATCATAAAAATGTTTTCTTTGGGGAAGTATATACTCATAAACCCTTCATAATGGTTTGAAAATAAAATGAGAATTATCCTAAGCATATCCCTGAGGAGTGTCATAACCAAGAGTGCAGCAATTCCCATTGTCATGCACCAGTTCACATTCGAGTCTAGCTCAAAGTGGTGTTTTCGGGTTTTACCAATAAGTACATATGTGCCAGAGCCTCCTCTACCCACTCGTATCCGGACAACGATTTATTTTCTGGAAAAATCACAAAATCACTACAATACCAAAATTTTAGGAAGTTCTTCTACACTAATACTCAAAGTTCACCGTAGGTTTATGTGATCTAATCAGATTTTATCTAAATCTAGCTTCCATGGTTTTTACTAAACTTCTCTGATACCAACTATAATTCCCCGATCCTAGTTACACAGAGTTGGTGCATTATTAGATAACATTTGCATGATCACAATAGATCAAGTCTCGAAAGATGGATTAGTTTAGTTTTCTTGGAAACACTAGATATATTTATAAGTCTTACAATTACATCATAAAATAAAAACTACAACAAGATCTTGTCTTCACATCCCCTTATACTATCCCTGCAGGTCATTCATAGATTACCTCTTGGAATCCTTGGAAAAATAAAACATATAAAGGGGTGAGCTCAAATGCTCAGTAAGGTTAACCAATACAGTGGAAACTTTCTTAAATAAGCATAAAAATTTAAGGAAATTTATAACTAAAAAAAGGCTTTCAAACATGAACTCAGCATAATATGGAAAAAATAAAATGAAATAATACCATTTACTTATTCACATGGATATTATACTAGTCGAATAATCACATGCAACATCACTAACCACTTTCATAATGATGGAATGCATAATGCCAAACATTAATTTTTTTGTCAAGGCCTCGTGCCAAGACCTAAGGGCTAACTGTAACTGGAACCCTACCCAGAGAGCCTCTGTAACCATACTCCATCCTAGAGAGCCTCTGTAACCGGACTCCATCCCGGAGAGCCTCTGTAATCGGACTCCATCCCGGAGTGCCTCTAATAACCGGACTCCAACCCAGAGGGTCTTCTATAACCGGACCCCAACCAAAAGGGCTTACTTTTACCGATCCCCAACCTAGAACATAATGGTCCAACACATTCATCTTAAGAAGGGGATTAAATATAACATAAAAATCGTATTCAAACTAGCATACGAAATGCCAAAACCTTAATCATAAACCATTAATGACATAACAATAACTAATCCATAGTTAAACATATCACAAAACCCAAAATACAATATATATGATTTGTATCATAACAAATAAACTTCAAACAAGTGTAAACTTTATCAATGGTTGTTGACATAGATGAAATCAAAACTATTTGAAAGAAATATCTCTTTTTTTAAATCATTTAAAAGTCACATAATTATAGAGAAAAAAATTATTTTGAAAACATTATTATAATCTTTTAAGGGAAGCTTCGATAATTTTATAATGGTGGAAAATAGCTGCACCCTCCTTATAAGTTAAAAAGACATTCTTACCTTAATTTTGTCGAAAAGGTTAAAAAGGACCTTGTTTGGAAAACGAAGAAAATATTCCTTTATAAAATTCTTATAAAAAGTCAAAAATGGTATAAATTACTTTAACCCATATTCTGTAAAATAGTAAGAATATTTTGAAATACATTTTTAAGAAACATGGATGTGGTTGATAAAGAGGTCCCAATAGATAATTATGTATAAACAACCTCAGATAATGAAGAGATTGTGAAATAAACTCTTACCAATTTGGCAACTTACGAAACATACACCCCATGAAAGAGGAATCATACCATGAATATGTAAACACACATAAATTAAAGTATATTATACAAATAATACAATTATGTTCAGTACATACACCACATAAAAAATAATAGTGGCAATATGGCATGAATCTCATGAAAATAAGGAGTGAGATGAGAACCTATAACCTTGTATATTTCCTTGGTCGAGGGTTGGTTAACTCTCTGTATAATGTTGAAATAATTTTTATTAAATTATACAAGAACTATATACATTAATATGATATCATATATGATCTTTTAACATTGCTTTGTTAATAATATTTTAGAATTATCGTCATTTCGGGTGTTAACTTACTTGTTTTCCTTTATATTCCTTGTTATGTAAGTCGTGTTTGTTATGGATAGATTGTATACTATTCATATACAGAATGATATCAAGTCCTTAAACATTATTTTTAATCATTAAATGATAATTAGACTAAAATGGATATGCTGGGGAATGAATCTCATCGCGTTCATGGAGACGGTAGTCCGTACGTACGCACGAGCGACAATATCATTCTTTTGATATTAAAATAATTTATAATTGGATGTTATATCATATAGACAGAATAATTATTATGTTATATTTATTATTTACATGAATTATACATCATTATTATACCCATCTAAATAATAATATATTGAATAACAATTACACTACAACGTGGAGACGGTACACCGTACGTACGCACGTATGGTGACATGTCATTCAATGGAAGGATAGAATAATGAATTTTTTTGTACCATATTTATAATAACATCACAGTATATATAAGATACTGGAGGTATTATTTTATAATGGAAATAACAGGGAAAGAATAAGTCGAAGAAGAAAGGAACTTTAAAGAGTGTGGTGAAGATGTTACCTCTTCTTCAGGTTCTTCCTTTTGATTTGATCAAAAGGGTTCCATAGGTTGTCTTTATGATCAAAATAAGGCCTCTAGGTTGAAGTGAGGGAATTTGGAAGGATATTTGGGTAGAGTTTTTCCAAACAAAAAGGATTTGAAGGTGTGAATAATTGGTTAGAAGTGGTGTCCTTTTATAAGGGGGAGGAGGGGCTCATTAGGAAAAACTTAATGTATTATTTTATAATAAATTCATATTCAGTTTCTAATGCCTCCAAAGGGGATGATTAAAATTCTAAGGTGGGTATGGGTCGAAATCCTTTCAACCAATAGATTTTAGATCGTTTTGTGTCACTATATTAACCTTATCTTTTAGTTTTAACTCTTAGTTACTTAGTTTGACACTTACCATGTCACATTGTATTTTTGTATTATATAGTTAATAAACATACTATATACATCCAAGAGACCCCAAGTGGTCTATAAATAATACAACTATCATGATAAATGTCCTTTGGACGAACCATAGATTTTTAGGAATTTAATATCAATTAATAATATAATATTTGTTTTAAAAATTGTATAATGTCCATTTTCACACTATTTGGTTTTTGATTTTTTTAAAATTCCTAAAAGACTTATTACTTTGAAAAAAGTTATCTAAATCAATCCTAACATGTCATATTAACTTATAAAATTAGTGGAAGTCATTAAAAGTCTCTAATTACATTTATTTTGGTATTTATAGTATCAATTATTTTAATATTTCACTAATAAGTTAATTTCTATATCATCATTGCGTCATAAATAAATTAAATTATTTAATGTCTAAAAATTATAAATAAAATATAATTATTTAGGAAATAGTTTTATCTTTCTAATTAATATTTATAATCTAAAATATAACATATATAACCCTATGTAAAAATTCATTTTCTAAAAGATATATGCTTATGTCATTTTTGTATTTACTTTAACTTAATTCATATAAAGTGTCAATATCACTTACAAGTGGATCCATGGGGTCCCAAAATAGACCAAAAGATTCCCATGGTCGTACATGTATCATACAATAATGGTAGGACACGTTTTAAGGCAATTTATTATTATTATAATATTATTTTTTACCCTTATTTACTGGATTTACCTTTTAACCATGGTAAATAAAATATTTACCGATGTAATAATTCAAAATGTATAAAAATAAAATTTACCTATTTAAAAAATTTGGACACCCTGATCCAAATATGGAGTCCATTTTTTCAAATTCAAAACATAGAAGTGACAGAAATGAATTTAAAATTAATTCCTGCTGTCAAAACAAAAAAGCGTGTTTTTAAGAGATAATAGCTATCAAAAGATTGACGCTTGTTTATGTGCGATTTAATTTTGAAATTATGTCCAATGACCAACATTGTATTAAATGGTAAAAATTTATTCTATGTATTCTTTAAAACCACTAAAATTAAAAATTTATCACTATTAATTATTTCGATTAAAAAAGTTGTTTTTAATAAAAAATTAGTAATTTTCACTATTCATCAAAATATAAAAGTTATCCAAAAAATACCAAAATTTCATTCCAGGATAATTTAGATATTCCAAATCCAAAAATGAAGTCCATTTTTAATGATAAAATGTATAAAATTTCAAAAAGTGTGTATTACTATTCATAACAGCTACTTTGATTGGTCGCGGCGTGTTAGAATCTCGAAGTTGCGTACAACACACGCTACTGTATTATTCAAAGAGAAGCATACCATGGAATATTGGGGTGTTACAAAACCTACTAATAAAAACTATAAAAAAAGAAAAGATAAATTACTGTACCTTGAAAGGAAAATGAATGAAAATTTTTGGTTCAAAATTTCCTTATAAGAAAGATAAATAAAAATAGGACTCAATTATTGTAAAATTATAGAAAGGTATAGTATGGAAATAATGTCCTAGGTAGAGAAGAAGTTATCATCCTGAATGTTGCTTCCAAAAACTCAAGAGGTACCACAATATTTCCTATTATTATTGTTTTTATGAGAAAACATGAATGGAATGGAAGGAATAATATTTCTCATCTGGGATTTAATAAATTTCTATGATTATAAATGAGTTCAATAATTGAGGTGGATCTAACATGAGTATTTAGTTTTCCCAATTAACCATTATTCCCCTACTTTAATTCAACCATTCTGTTAATTTATGGGGAGATTTGGTTGATGAAATGATGAGATAAAAAAAATATTTTTTATTATGACTAAAATTTCTATTGAGTTTGTTAAACTATTTGAGGGATAATGTATTTCTGTTATTAATATCACATATCGTGATTCTTGAGAGTTTATTTAGCATGATATTACAGGTGAGTATTTTTTTTATATCTTTGACATCCTTGATCTTATCTATCATTTTTTCTACACTATTTAATCCCATTAATACTTCGACCAAATTTACTAAAGGTTCATTGATAAGATAACCATGATATGTCATCTCTATCTTAGAATTATTCAAGGAATAGTTTTATAATGGAGGATAACTTGATTTGATAACATGGATGAGATGGTAATACCCCACTTATCTTCTGAATTTAATTATCAGTAATGGGGAGATAAGAATAAAAACAACATCTTTACTTTTATGATGTGAATAATATATTAAAAAAAATAAAACGTGGGATATTTTTTATCTGAAGTGTTGAATTTTTCGATAATGATGTGTTAATATGTTTTGGTGACATTGAGATGAAGTGGTGTTGCTTTAAGAATTGTTACGGTCTAATTTAATATAATTATATGTATTTCCTGAATAACTAAACATGTTTAAATGATGAGGGTTTTTTCATTGATATTAATGATTAAAGACTTGTGAAAAAAATAATTTTATGGAGTTATCAATGTTTAAAACAAGTGGAATAAGTTCATGCATGTATATATGCCAACCCCATTCGCCCAAAGTCAGTGTCTTGATTTATTTCATTGGAATATTAAACAAGGATTTCATATCCTGAAGGACAAGATGGTTTATAAGATTTGTACTAGATATATATATATAAATTTTACATTACTAAATGAAAGGTAAAAACACCGCAACTCCATTGGACACTCCCAAAAATTTCTATATTATCCTCTCAAGTCATTCATAATATACAAATTCACAACCTGAAGAAAAATACAACATAATAAAGGTTTGAGATCAAATAATCAATAATGGTAAACAATATAGAAGAACCAATCATAAATAAGAAAACAAATTATGGTATGGTGATTAACTGAAACAAGTGTCATTTAATCGACAACCTGAGAATAATATGGAAGGAATAAAAACTGAATGAATAATTACATATAAATAATCATATGAGAATGATACATAACCATAAATATTTTATTATTCCAATAATCACATGGATTTTTAGTTACTAATATCATAAGTAGGTAATTCATAATTCTAGACATCATAAACATATAATCAAGGACTTGGTCAAGAAGTCTACATAAATGGGTAAGGCCACATCCAAAACTCGATCTAGTTTGTCTCATGAGACCTACCAACACATTGAGTGGCTATAGTGGGACCCAACCATTACTTAATAAGTCCAATTAATTCCACATAAGAATGGAATTAAATATAAACAATATATATATATATATATATAATTTAAATAACTTTCCCCAACTATTAATCATAATCACTAACCATTCTATATAATATGGTGAATTGTATCAAAGTAGCACATCCACAATCAAAATAATAGTAAACCTTTTAATAAAATATGTTATATGATAATAAAACTATATTAATCTCAATAACGTATATGATTCAACATATAGTTAGAAATTCATGAAAATAGTATAATAAAATCATCTTGGAATCCTTGAGAGAAATAAACTTTTTATATTGCGAAGAAGAGTTCTTTTGGAAGAATCATTTTCATTTGTGATAATTGTTTGTATAAAACCAGAAATAAAAATTAATATAGTTTTTCATGAAAATATAGCCAATTGTGTAAAAATAATTGGGTTTTAAAATAGATTATGTATTGTACATTAAAATGTGTACGAAATTGAGAAGTTACATTTAGTTGAGCTTTTTTATCAAGTGGAATTGAATTGAAAATCTTATAAATTATGTATTTCCCCATAAAATAATTATGAGTTGATCTGTATAGATGATTTTGGAACATATAAAAAAATTCAAATATTTATATAAAAACAACGAATAATTTCATTGGTTTAAAAGGGTATAAATCCTAATCCTAATGAAAACGGAGATTCAAGAATAATCTATAGCAACCTTGATTTTCATACATTACATTTACATCATTTAAATGATAAAAAACATTAAACCATTACACAATGAGGATCCAAAGTTTTAGTTTCTTGGTAAAACTATGACCATACATAACATTTACAATATACAAGCACAAAAATTTATTTTATTCTTTATTCTCTAGATACTTATTGGCTCTTATGTACACCTTAGTATATGTATTCACCTGACTATAGAAATCAAAAAAGGGGTGAGCTAAAATACCCGTAAGAGGATAGATAATAACATGACATAATATAACACGAGGTGATCATACTCAAAATATCATAATCATAAGAGGAAGCATTAGATAACAACACGAGATGTGGCAACGTATAAAAATGATACATTATGTCTTAGTAGTAAACTTCCACACATATTTTGGAAAAAATATATCATCATGTTCATGAATATTTCACTTTACTCATGAGGTTGTACACATTACACAATGCATTGGAGAAATATAAAATTCCGGGCGCACCCATCACATCATAACATTTACATTATTATTCATGCCACATGAAACATGTTTCAATATTGAACATAAAACAACTCATGTAATGGAACATGTTTCACTTCATTAAGTATACATTAATAAACATTGGGTTCCCAAATGAAAAATGAGATAACATACTTGATACAA
This sequence comes from Viscum album, assembly GCA_963277665.1. Taxonomy (NCBI): domain Eukaryota; kingdom Viridiplantae; phylum Streptophyta; class Magnoliopsida; order Santalales; family Viscaceae; genus Viscum; species Viscum album. The sequence goes on along the minus strand of OY728153.1, from coordinate 1,539,461,396 downwards.
ACACAATCATTCTAGAGTGGGAAGTAAAAAAGGAGTGTTTTTTGAAAGAAGAGTTATTTTAGAAAACAATTTTTTGGCCTAAAATTTTGCAAAAAACATGTATATTCTATAAAAGGTAAGATAATAATGAAGAAATAATTTTTAAGGAATTACTATAATAAATATGTAGTAAAATATGGATAACTCGAAGTATGAAATTTGGGTTTGCGAATTCCACTTAACTTATATCCAAATGATTTTCTTAATTTAATATCTTGTATAGAGAAATTAGATTCATTAATTAAAAAATCCATAACCTTTTATAAATTATTATGGTTCATTATGGTTTCATTGTGTTTCCTTGTGGGACTTTTAAGGAGTTATATAGTTCAAATTCATTTTTTTAGAGTGTTCAATTTCTTAGTTTTCTTAAACAGTTCACCTGTACACAATAATGTAAGTTCATATAGAACATGGATGAACAAAAAAAATTGCTAATAAATTTTATTAATGATATCCTAGGATTTTAAATGATCTTATAATGAATTTTTTTTAAAAGAATGTGTATGAATCATTATAAAAAATTTAATGATGCTCAGTTTTGGTTATTTTGGGTGATTCTTTTGATTACAATGAACATCATTTAGTATAATATATAGAAGTTGTTTTTAGAACATAAAAGGGATTAAAAAGTACATATAACAATGTATTTTCAACATTTTAATGTTGTCATTGACATCTTTGAAGGTATTGAAGGAAAATGGGAGTGCATCTCCCACGTTGTAGGTAAATTAATGCATCACGGGAAACAATTTCATTTTTATAAACAAAGATAGAGAGAGAGATAGGGAAGATTATAGTGAATAATATTCCATTAACACGTTAAAATACAATTATATCAATCATACTAGAGTTATCATGAAATTTTTATAATATAATATTAGGACAATAGAAGAACTTAAATGAAAATTGAAAGAAAATTGATTTAAAAGAGAGAGAGAAATTAAATCTTGAGTATATCTTCCTTGGGAGCCTCTTTTGGGGAGAGTTTTTGGGGTTTTTACATTACCAAGGGATATTTCAAGTGGGTTAGGATCTAGGAAAGAGATTTGAGAAGAATCTTGAGTAGGAAGAATGCTAGATAGGTTTGATGAAATGAGGTTGTGAGGGGTGGTATATATAGTGGAGGGGAGAGTGGTTTTCACAATATTATATTCATTAATTTATTATTTCCCACAATATAAGAAAAAATGATGATTTCATGACTAAATACAGTAACTTGATCATCTGTTTTTGATCCAATGGAGAATACTTTATCTAAACATCATCAATGACGTCATAATTCATGTACTTACAATTTATTGTAAATTATCATATTTTACTATTCACAAAAATCAAGTATTTGAGAAAATTCACAAAAAATGAACCCTTACCATTTTTCAATGTATATAATCCAAATATTTACTCCATTTTATGAAAATAATATTATTAATTGGAATAATTTCATTTTAATTTAGATTCTTAATTTACCAGAAAAATGAAAATTTTAAAATAAAAAATGACTTTCTAACACATTGAAAAATTAATTAATGTCTCCTAAAATTATAATATAATATTTGGAAATCAAAATACTAGTATATGATTACATTTTAGAAAATAAATTTCTTTTAATTTATTAAATAAATCATTAAATATTCATGACTTACAAAAATACTAACGCTATAATATAATTACATAATATTATCACTTATAGGATAGATAAATTTTATTTATTCTATTATTAGTAAGTTTCATGTTGACTTGGATGATTTAATAATATATAGAGTCACATTACTATTAATAAGGGTAAAATTACTATTAATAATTGCATGTCAATATTCACCAAAAATTATGTTCATCCTATCAGAATCTAAACATCTTACAGATTTCAACCATGCACGTCAGATTTTTAAAATTGAAATCAAAAAAGTGGACAAATTATATATAAAGGAAACATAGAATATAGTAGAAAATTTAATATTTATTTATAATTGTGTTAAATAATTTTATTTTATGTGATTATTCTATATGAGATAATTATAAAAAGGTAATTCCATTGATAAAACTTTGGTTCGTTACAAAAACCCCAATCAATTTGTAATTAATTGAATCGTCTACACCATAAAATTAATAATCATAAAAAGAAACATTGAATTACATAAAGATAAATGGATTCAATATACTATACACTAAATATTATTATACATACACCAGATAGAAGAAATAATTTTGAATAAGTCATATCGTATATAAATGAAACTGAGATGAGAAAACCCTTACATTATGTTTGAATGTGATCTACACATGATCTTAATGTCAGGGATAATAAAATTAAACATAATAATTAATTAATTAATTCAAAATATTTTATAAATGTATTTTATTTATTATAATTTTATTAAATTCATTTATGTTCTTTTTGATGAGTTACAAAATACAATGTTTTTCAATTGAGAGTGTTTGTTTCCTTGGTTTTCGTGATTGGTTTACTTTTATACGCATATGGATGATCATATAAAATGAAAATAGTTTTCCATAATTGAAATTATATGTTATTAATGTTATAAAAAATATTAAATGTTTATATCATTCATTTTTTTATTTAGGGTGAAGATAAATCATTTGAAAATATGTTTGTGATAATCGTTTAGATAGTTTTGGAGGGTTTTCAATCATCTCAAACTAGTTTTATTTCATTAATTAATATTATATATATATATAGTTATTTCAGAAAATTATATAATACTTAATACATATGTTATAGTCTATTTTAACTATAAAAATGGTTTTATGACCATCCTTGAAAGTAGAATTGAAAAACGAAAACATTTCGTCCATGTAGGAGTTAAACTAGAACCTCACGGGAAAAGTTTTAATCTTTAAAATAGAAATAAAAAGGTGCATGATGGTTGATTTTCCATTAACATAATAAAATTACATTATATAAAATATAATGAAGTTATCGTGTATATTTTTAGAGGGTAGGTGAGGGAAGGGTAAGAAAACAAAATAAATTGAATTAATATCAAAAGAACAAAAGGGAATTTTACCACTTGAATTCTTCTCCTTGAGAACCTCTTTAATGAACATTGAATTGGTATTTTTTGGTGAGAAAATAAATACCCAAACCTGGAAGAGTGTTTTGGTAGAGGTATTGGGAATAAGTTGGACATTCTTTGAGACATTCTCGGTATAAGGAGAAGAGGTGTTGAGGGGTGGTATTTATAGTTGAGGATATGGGTGTTTTTTGAATATTTTATTCATTTGTTTATTATTTTTTTCTAAATATAATGAATAGTTTGAGAATTATCACAAAATACATTATAATAATTATGTTTATTTTGATATTATGGGATTAGATGAGCCATATATTATCTATTACTCAATAATGGAGGTATTTGTTAAATATCGTAAATTTTTGTATTTCACTACACACAAAAATTCAAGTATTTTAGAAAAATACCAGAAAGGAAACCTAACCATATTATGAATTTTACAATTCAAAAATGAACTCCATTTTATGAATTTTTTTTTAAATATGACAAATTTATTTTCTGGTTAAAATCTTCATTTACATGTAAAATATTAATCTTAAAATTATAACTCATTTTATATCACATTGAAAAATTAATTAAGTTCTCATAAAATTGTATAATAAAAATAATAATAAATTTAGTATTTTAATACATTTTATGAAAATAATTTTTGTAAATTATTATACTAATTATAAAATTGAAAACAGACATTTCTGTTTATAAAAATATATATACTTAATTAATAATTTTTAAAAAATTTATTTATTTATACAATGATATAATTATATAAAATTACAAATTATAATATTATAAAATTTAATTTTTACTTTAACAGGTGAGTTTAAAATTCAATTCATAAATGTATTATTAATAGAATGAAAATAACCTTTTTATAAAATATCAAGATTTTTCAATTATTCACTGAAAATAAATAATTTCAAAAAAAATTTTTTTACCATTAACTGATTGTTAAAATATTATTTTAAAAATGAATTTTTCTTTGTTCAAAATAATTTTTAATAATTCCAAAATTTAGATTCAAAAAAAGTGCTTCATTATAATGAAGTAAAACGACCTTTTGTAAAAATAACCTTTTAATGAGTAAAATTGAATTCACTCATATCATATACCTATAAAATAATTTAGAATAATGTAAAAACATTATATTAAATATATAATATATAAATTTAATTAATACTCTTCACTTCAACCAATTTAACGACCAAGTTATAATTTTTATTTTAAAATAATGATATTTCATAGTGTATAATTATTTGTTTATGCTTGGGGTTGTGTGAAACCCTTGAATTCAAGGAATGTAAATTAAAAAAGAAACATATAATATAATATTTGGGTGGTACATTCTCCCCTGATTTAATAAATTTCATCCTCTAAATTTTAAATTTTAAATTTAAAAAAAATCAAAGCATACTAACTCAAAATTCATTTGTGTAAAACCCACATCATCAGTAGGGTTAAAAATTGTCCTTTTAATAATAGTGGAAGGGAAATATAGAGGTTACAACAAGAGTAGGTATTCAAATAGGATAATATTATTGATAATTGAAAATATGGACATTGAGTAATAATATAACTATCATTTTTTGATGGAGAGTTATATAGAACATGATAATTTGAATGTCAACCATCAAAAACTCACAAATTAGTGATTAGTTAAAAGTCATTTGATTTGTTAGAAAGAAATGTAAACTGATAGTGTTTTTGTTCCTAAATATTTCTTCCATAATTGAGGGATTATTTTAATATTAATATTATCACATAATAAAATAATATTACATGAATAAATTTCAATGCATAATCATATTATCATCCTTTAGTTGTGCTTTTTTTATATTTCTATGTCATCCCATCCACCTAGAAATGACTGTTTATGATGAATTTTTCATTCCTGAACAACTTTTAATGCATTATATGGTACTTAATCCATTCTATCAACCATTAATTATTTAACAAAACCAAGATGTTTAAAATATTTTATTAAGGGACAATAATTTCCAAAGATTCACTTGATCTAATCCACAAGTAGTTAATCTTAGGACTTCTCTAAAACATGTCCCTCCACATTCAAAGATAGAAAATTTAAAATGAATGTCAATAAATCAACTTAACAAAATATTGTACAAATATTATATCCCTTTTTATCACATTCCAAATATATAAATACCTTACTATCCTTTAAAAATTATGAAACATGCATGCTTCCATTAGTAAAATATTGGGTTTTCCATAAATCTGAAGATCTCAAAATTTCAGCATCACATAAACCATCATATCACTAACCACATTAATGTTCACCAATACTATCGCATAAAAATATATTTAATTTTATCTCAACATAGAGAAAATATTAAGTTTTATATCTCCCAACTCATTTATTTTCAAGAAGATCAACTTAAAATAGAATCACTTCTCTTGATTACTAATGTTATTCATCAAATGCTTCAAATTTCTTAAAGAAAAATTATTGTCCTACAATACTTATATATCTGATGATTTTTATAACCAAGTCATTATTCATAAAATAATCAAATTACACAATTACATAATCCAAACACAAGTATGTTATTCATTACTCTTTTTCTATGGTAGAAGACAAATCGGTACTCGGATCCATTATACTCTTCTATGTATATTCCTTTTAATAATGAGACATTGATTTTATTTGTGTCGCATATCATTTTAAATGAAAAAATAAACATTAGAAAATTATTTCCTTTCCTTAAAATCATGATCATGGTGAAAATTTGTTTCTCCACACATGAAACAGACATCATTTCCTCTTAAACATATACCAAGGTGTTTCCATTCATAATTATCACATGTGGTAAAATAATCCTTATCCTTATTTCCTTTATCTATATTTTTCTATATTTCCTATTATTATATTTATTCACTTTCTAATCCAAAGGATTTTTATAATTCATTATCTATCTTGATAGAACATGATTTTATATCCACTTATGATGAGAATATTTGGGAGACTAATTCCTTTCTAAAGACACGCATACACCAATCGAAAAAAATCATCATTACTCTTTAGACTATGTGAAATTATGTGGTTACCATTAATTCCATGAAGAACCACTTATGAACAATGTAATTCACTAGATTAGATGATTACGTTAGGAAACATGATGTATAATACCTAACCTAGTGAAATACTTAACATAAATTGAATAATATATTTGCCGCTAATCTCATAATCATAAACATGGTTTCATTGGGGACATATTTACTACGAAATCATTAATTATGGTTTTTATAAAAAATGTGAATTATCCTAATAATATCTGTCAGGTGTGTCAAAATAGGCATGTATTAAGGTCTGTTTTCATGTACCAGGCTAGACTATGTTAGACCCGATGCACCTTGTCATATTTGTTACCCCTATGTATATTTATTCGCAATCCTTTTCCACTTATAGTATCCAAACATTGATGTATGTCTAGGAATACTCACATAATCTCAAGCTTACCAAAATTATCAGATGTTATTATATTTTTTTCTCAATGTATATATTAGAGTTATATTCCCAAATATATTTTTTCTAAATATAGTTCGCATTTTTTCTACTAAACATCCTTTGATACCAATTATAAATGTACTAACCCCAATAGCCCAGAGATGGTGCCTTAAAAATTACATTGGTATAATAAACAAAGAAATCATATCCTATATGACCATATAATTTAGTAGGTTTTTGAAACTAGACACAAATTTAAATTTATATTACAACTAGAATTAAAAAACCAACCTAGAAAATCCATTGGAAATATCCAAAAACAAATAGATTATCCTTGAAAGTCATTAATAATATACATCCTCACATCCTAGTGGAAATAAAACATAATAAGAAGGTGAAATCTGATGCTTGGTAAGGGTAACAAATATAGTGGAATCTATCAAAAAATAATAATAAATGATTATGGTATGGTTATTAAATAAATCACATGCTATTTAATCAATAACCCGAGCATAATATGGTAGGAATAAAATTGATTGAATAATTCCATTTAAAACTCATTTTAGAATTAAACTTAACCATGGATATTCTACTTGTAAAATAATCTCAAGGATTATCAATTACTAATATAATAATTTTGGGATGAATAATTTCGGACGTCTTAAACAAACCATCAAGGCCTCATCTAAGAAGTATACAAAAATTGGTAAGTCCTCGACCAAAACCTGATCTAGTTTGTCTCAGGATACCTACTGATAAATTGAGGTGATATAAAGGGACCCAACTATAACTTATTAAGTCCAATTAAATACTCATATGAATGGGGTAAAACATATAAAATATATACATATGAATTGTAAATAACAATCCTAAATCAGAAAACATAATCATTAACCATTATCAGTAATGTGGTGAATGATATCAATGTAGCACATCCATAGTCAAACTGATCATAAAAAATTTAATAAAATAATTCTATATGATAATAATAAGATATTGATATCAATAAATCTTAATATTCAACATGGGATTCAAAATATAAGAATGTTCTAAAAATAACCAAGGAATTTTTGAGAGAAATATGCATTTTTACAATATAAAGAAGAATTATTTTTTAAAAATCATTTGTATTAATCATAATTATTTGTATAAAACAAGAAATTAGAAAATTTAATTTTTAATTACAAAATTTGTTATTTTTTAAATAATGATGTATTAAAATATATTATGTATGGTTCATTAAAATGGGTATGAAATAGAGAAGTACCCCTGAATCTGGCATTCTTATTGGGATTAATTGAAAAGGAAAACAAAAAATATATATATCCCCATCAAGAAAAGATGAAATGATACAGATAAATTATTTGTAACATATAAATTTAATTTAAATTAATTATATAAAAATAATTATGAATTATATTTGTGTAACGAGGGAGAAATCATAACTCAAATGAAAATGGAGGTTTGAGAAGAAACCCCTGCCACTTTGAAACCAATCAAATCGTATGACCCATAGAATTAATAATCATAAAATCAAAAATTTAATAACATGAATATAAAGGTAATAATTATATGATACACCAATGTTTGGTATACACACACCACATATAAGAAATAGTGGTGAATAAGGCATATCACAAAAAAAAATTGAGATGAGAAAACTCTTACCTTACGACTGAATCTGTTCTAGAATTGATCTTGATGTCTTAAATAATAAAATCAAATAAATTAATTATATAATTAATAAAATTTTATACGTGTATTTTATTTATTATAATTTTATTAACATCATTTATGGACTTTTTTATGACTTATAAAATAAAATTCTATTATTTTAGATCATTCTTTTCCTTGGTTTTCAAGATCAGTTTAATTTTATACACATATGGAATATCATGTAAAATGAAAATATCTGTCTATAATTGAAATTATGTTTTACTAATTATCTTCCAAGAATTAAATTTTCATATCATTAAATTTTTTTACTTTGGTTTTGGATGAATCATTATATAATACTTCAGTGATAACTGTTTAGATTATTTTGGAAGCTTTATAATTATCACGAACAAGTTTTATTTCATTAATTAATATTATGTATGTATATTAGTTATATAACATTATATAAGATGTAATAAATACATTAGAGTATGTTTTATCCATAAAAATGGTTTTATGACCATCTTTGATTTCAGAATTGAAAACAAATGTGTCAAACATGAAGGCGGTAAATCGACACCTCAAGGATGATGTTTTCATCTTTAAAATAAAAAGGAAATGGAGAATAGAATTGATGGAGGTTTTTTGATTGACACAATAAAATTATATTATATTAAATATAATTCATTTCTCATGTCACTTTGTACATGGGAGGTGACCTAAGGATAATAAAAAAACGAAATTCAAACAAAATTAAAAGAATGAAAGAAAATTTTACCTCTTAAATTTTTATCCTTGAAAACCTCCTTGAAAAATTTAAATGGTCTTTTGGTTGAGACCAAAAATACTAGAAAGTGGGGAGAGGTATTGGGAGAGGTATTGGGATGAATTTGGACAAGCATCAAGGCATTGGGGGCGAGAGGATATAGGGTGGAGATAGTTGGTATTTATAGTGGAGGAGAGGGGTGTTTTTTGAATATTTTATTCATTTGTTTATTATTTTTTTAAAGACTATGAATAGTTAGATAATTATCACTAATTATATTAAAATAATATAGTATTGTATGATATTATGGTCTTAAATCATCCATATATCATCTATTACTCAATAATTCTTGTATTTTGTAAATACCGTAAATTACCGTATTTCACTATTCATGAAAAATTCTAGAATTTTTGAATGATCCAAACAAATTATTATACACATTATTTAATGTGTAGAATTAAAAAAAGAACTCAATTTATTATATTTTTTTATTGTATGATAAATTTTATTATTAATTAAAATCATCTATTATTTGGGAAATAGAAATTTTAAAATTATAAATTATTTTAAAAAACATTGAAACATTAATAAAGGTTTTATAAAATTATATTATAATAATAAAAAATAATAATTTTTTAATAAATTTTATGAAAACAAATTAGATTTTAAATAATTATATTAAATATAATATTGAATTTTTAATTTTTTGTTTTATAAAAATATCAACTCTTAATTAATAATTTATTAAAAAATTATTTACTTATACTATAGTATAATTATATCATATTTCGATTTATAATATTCCTAAATTTTATTTATTCTTTCATAACTGATTATACTATTCAAATCCTAAAAATACTATTAATATAATTAAAATTATTTTTCAAATACCATCGACATTTTTCACTTATTCGCTAGAAAATAAATAGTTTTAGAAAAAATACCAAAATTTATCCCTAAGCTATTTTGACATGAGAATTTTAAAAATGAGGTTTATTTTGTTCAAATAATTGGTAAAATTGTAAAAAAATAGTTTTAAAACAAGTGCTTCACTAAAAGGTGGTAAAATAAACATTAAAATAATATAGCCTTTTAATTTATTGAATTTGATTCATTCTAATATTATGAATATAAACTCATTACATGCATGTAAAAAAAGTGAGTAAATATATAATTTATAAATATCATTAATAATATTTATTCTGTCAAATTTTACATCTATACTATAAGTGTCATTTTAAAATAATTGTATTTAACTGTATATAATTATTTATTTAAGAATAGTGTTATGTGAAACCTATGTTGTCAAATAAATTTAATTAAAAAATACAAATCATAAAATATTTGGGTTTTAAAATGAAAATATTTGACATCATGAATATATTAAGATTTGTATTAAGAAAAGAAGTAATAGTGTGATGAAATAATAGAAAGCCATATCTGAAAAATGTATTTATATTTTCCATGACTAATTACTGAATAATATTTTTTTTGGATTGACCATGAATAAAAATTGTCCTATTTGTTTTCTATGGGTTTTTAACAAAACAATGGACATTAATCCAACCAGTTAATCCACTTTAACTATGATCTTGTTCTAGAAAGGCTAAACCAAGCATGGGATTCATCCATTTCATCTAGTAAGGGAGAAGAAGGAGGAATGGAACTCATATGGAGTTAACAAGATGCATTTCAATCATAATGGGCTGCATAAGACTCATATGAACACGCAAAGGGCAGTGTTGGTGCAAGGTGGGTAAGTGGGCTAGCATAGGTGAGGCGTGGAATGTGAAGGTAGTGGCTTCAATATGTATTTGGGTGCTGACCCTGGTGTGGGTTCGGGGGTGATAAAACAAGGATATGTTTATTAGGAATTCCTAGATTAAATTCATAAGTGATATGGGACGTAGAGCACTTGATTAATGTTCCTCCATATAAAATGTTATGTATAGAACATGTTTGGTTTGATCTGTCCAATCTGAACTATAAAATATATTATGTTCTTATCTTCTTCCTTAGGATAATTCAAGGATTATGTTTTATATATCTCTCTCCATTGTTGAGCCATAAAGATCATTCTCACACCCGCTGTATCAAACTGAAGGCCACATCCACATTATAGATATTCATGTTGACCTCATGTGATGTAGTCAAGTTTTAAGCATTCTTTGCTTGAAATATTCTTGAATATTTCTTCAATAAAGAGCATAAATATACTAGTGATGTCTCCTAAAAATGAAGATCATTTGGATGATGTTAAATCATTATAAATTCTTGCTGTGAATTTGAGAAAAATTTACATTCATGAAGTTACAGTTGTATTCATGTAGGATAAGTAAACAAATTGAAGGAATACATGTCTAAGTTAATTCCATTATATTCATATTCCATTGAATCTATGGATTGGTTGTATCAGAGAAATTTATGAAATGGTTGAGGCACGTATGAAAAACTAGTGCCTATGATATTAATGCACATTCATACAATGAGTGATAATGAATGATACTTCAAGAAGAATGAATGAAACCTAATTCTCATAAGTGAATTTAGATGAGGATACATGATGATAAGCCATAGGTATTTAGTGATGAATATCCAACATAATTAATTTTCTTAGAGAGGCCCAAAAAATATGGTCATTTTTAAAATAGATAAAATTCAGGAGAGTTGAGTTGTGGGTGTTCTAAAATGATGAGATGATGTGTGAATTTTTATTTCATGCATTTGGTTTGTGTCATGAGTAGTGTTATAAAGATAATGTGAAAACCTTAGGTATTAAGAATAAGAAAAATATAAAACCCACTTAGTATTATTGGGTATTCATATTTAATATAAAAGAAAATAATTATGATGTTTATAAACACATTTAAATGATGGATTGAAAATGGATAAATATTGAGGGATTTTAAATCAATTGACGAATTATATATTATCACATATTTGATGATAAAAAATATAAAAGATCATTCATACATTCATCAAGTTAAATTTTTGAATCTGATAATTATTTTTATTGAATAAATAATGTGTATAAATCCAAGAGACTTTTAATCAAGAATCCACCTTCTTTCTCAAGTACTCAAAGACTAGGAGAATCCAAATTTCTCTAATCCTAGATAGACTCTCTAGACCCACATTAATTATGTTCTCGAGGAAGTATACAAGGTTGGGAAATCCATATTTATTGTGGAAAACACTATCTTGATTAGATGATCTCTCCAATTTTAGACCATTAAATAGAATAAGTCTCTAGTAGAATCCAGAGTAAGATAAGGGATAGTGGAATATCTATTATTATAGAAAGTAATAGTGGATTATTTTCTATTGTATTCACTTGTGGGTATAGTGAAGAATATATGTTGGGGGTATATCCAATATATAAATGAGTATCCATTTAATCTAAACCATGTAAATACTATGTGATTACTTATCATTCATTACAAATACACTAAAGGTAATATCGAATTTTATATTAACTGGATAAAAACACAAAAAAGTTCAACAAATTTATTAAAAGAGGGTTTTTAAAACAAGTGTTCCGCTGATTCGCCCCCTGCCCATCAGTGCCCTATAATAAGTACTTGGATTCTACGCTTTCATGTTGATCTAACATGATATGTTCTTGTAATCCAGTTATGGTATTATTCCAAAATACCACTATAGACTCCCCAAAAACACATAGTATTATTTTTCATTTTATTTTATATTGTAATTAGGGTGAATATTCCCTTATTGTCGACACTGGTGGCACTTGATAGAAGATCTACCTTTTATAGGAAGAAATATACCATTACCCATGTTTCTCTAGATTTCATATACCAATAATCAAGCCTCAAACCCTCTGTTCAAATTATTCATTGACCCACCATCATACTTGGATGAAGAATTATACTACACAATTGATCCACCCTAAGCCTAACTCTTACCCATAATGAAATCCTAATACATATAATTTTAGAAGGGTTTCAACTGGAAGATATTCACCTCTGATTGAATGGTGTCTCAATCCATCCTCATAAAACCTAACCAAGGTAGTCTCATCACTGACTAGTGTAGAAAAAAATCATAGCATGTTGGTAATGTTGGGGTAATATTTCATCACTAACATGATACATATATTGATGTATAAACTGTCTAATTGTATCATCCCTTAAAGACCCAGAAGAGGTTCTCATAAAAGTAAAAAAATAAAAGTTATACCAATATGTCCTAATATTCCCTTTCCTTAGACTACAATGTCCCACTAGTGTTTCACTGGTCCTTGAATCATATAGTCTATAAGTAAAAACCTCCCCTCAGGTATGTCTCTATATAATTAATAATTATGTGTGTAGAATTCATGAAGAACTTAATAACATACTGTCTACCCACACCATAAAATAGTGGTGGATGTTATGGCCAGAACTCATGATTCAAGTCGGTTATGGTCTGTTTCAAGCATGGATCCACATATTTAATATAGTGTTACACATAAAATAGGATCTCTTATTAATTTTGATTTAAAGGAGTAACAAGAATAACAAAAATATATGTATCCTATGTTGGTGGGGTATAATCCTACCTCCCTTTTTGTGCCAAATGGGAAATAATCAAAGAGATATATCTATATAATTATAGTCACATGACTCAAAATTCGTTTCTATCGCTGGTATAAATAGAATACTTTTGGGGTATTAATAATGGAATCACACCACTATACCCAAAAAACCAATATAATACATGATTCTCTCACAAAAACGCAAGTCTATCCAAGCCTAATGTCTAATAAAATTCATGGTATATCATGGAATTAGTCAAAAATAATTTTCTCACCAAGTATAGGACCAAAAAAAGTTATATATATATGTTATTTTTAATACTTAAAACAACCCATCCCTAAATTGTAACCATGGTATTAATCAAAATAAAGAATATTAATGTCATGTGAGCACTATGCGAAAAGAATTATGCATGAACACATGCTCTCTTACTACCTCGGGCTAAGTGTAAAATCAATAAACCACATACCAATATTTCAAAGCATCATATTTCATAAAAGTAACCAAAATTTAAAATAAAAAACAATGAACAATTGGTAACATGGACTCCCCTTATACATGTAATATATACTCCTAGGAATAATATTAATAAAAACCTATAAAAACCCGATATATTCTCTACTATATCCTAAAAAGTAGTAAAAAATAAAAAAATCTATTAATATCACTTTATAATGTCACTGATTTTGTATACATCCATTATGGAGAAATTGATGAACTGTGTACCTGAAGCATACCTTCATTTAATAAAAAGTATATAAACTAGTTTTGATAGTCAAACTAAATAGGTGTGAGAATATACCATAGGGAACTAAAATTTTTAAATCATAATGAAAACAAAATAATGAAACATACTTCACAATATAATAGTATCTAGAGAAAGAAAACATAGTTATGATCTAGTGGTTAATATCAACATACGGTCATATAAATATGATTTACTGCACATGTAACACATGTCAAATAAGTGAAGCATTATAAATGTGATTTTATGTAGATATATTATATATAATAAGTTCCAAAAGTAAAAAAAAAGTAAATTTAATATCCGTAAAAATGGTTGTAGCCTAATCCCATCTCTTATTTATGAGTCTATATTTCCACTCCTATAACCAAACATGAAAGGTAATTTCTTTATCCTTGGATACGAAAAATGATTTTTCCCAAGATACAGTGTCACTCGATTAGGGTGTCATTATATATCATCAGGACATAACTAACAGTTTCCCTATAATGTATAATAAAAACCCAAACATGCTTGATATAATGTTCAAATAAAACATGTAGATAAGTAACCTATTACACCATGGAGTTCTCAACCACAAAACCAAGTGTAACCATTACTAATTTGTCCATTATCGAAATGGGATTATATACCAATAGTTTAAATTCATATAAAGTATGAATGGTGTATCACTCCTCCTATAATAGTTAGTGTGAATGATCAATCACCAATAATTATCACTAAGTGAATGATATAATATCATCACAACCTATATAAGTGAATTATTCATAACCAATTCAATGTCAGTCTTCAACGGGTTATCATTTTGTAAAATAGGAATAAAAACTTCTCATCATAGGTGGGTGATATACCACCATTTCACAACTTAGTTGGATGATACATCACCAACACAACAAACCACATGTAGAAAATGAACCACAATAATAAACTCCATTTGTAGTTAATGCACCACTCCTTTCAATATCTAGGTGGGTGACGTATCACCATTAATAGATACATGTTTATGAGGAACCACTAATAAAAACCCTTAGTGGATGATATACTCTCGGGTATAATCCCTAGGTAGATGAATCACCCTAAGTATAACTCCCATAAGTGGACAGTATATCACCAACACAAATCCATATGTGTAAAATGAACCACCATTGACAATATGAAAATGATTTATGTTGAACTATTTCATTATCCTTGTGAAGAGTGGTGGATCACTATCTGACATCAGGTAGAAAAGAAATGAAAATCATAACAATTGTCGATAACACACTACCACTATTTGTCTCTTTATTGAGAAGGTACAACTAAGATATGATGAATACAAAAAGATGAATAATTAATCATTTAAGAAATATATATAATGAATTTATAATTATTTAAGACATTATATTTTATTCACTAAAGATACTAACTCACTCTGATACCCAGGCCTAATATATATTTTCCATAGCCTAAATATTCTCAAGATATTCCACACCATTTAATTAATCTAGGACACCACACTAGGATTCTATGGTGATGTTTCAAGTATAGACATCCATCTCGAGTGAAAAGTCAATGGATCATGCTATAATTCACATGTAAAATAGTCTTTGATGACCATGGTTTCAATGCACACCACTTATTGGATTACTCATGAATCTCATAATTCCATTTTATATCATCAATAGTGAATAATAAAGTTTCAATTAATTTTTAACGACATGGGTACTTAGTTGAATTTCATACATTTTATACAACAGATTCCACACATGTTAATACTTTATAGAAATAAATTTATCACTTAATGGAGTTTTACCCACAATCTTGCATACCATTGTGTGTGATATGTGAATTTATTATAGGATGAAATGGATTATATTAAGGTATATCATATGCCTTGTATTTGGGATGTCGTAAGTAGTGAAAAAGAGATTACATGCCAATTCCTTTTCTTTTCATATTTTATAATATGCGATTATTACAAGGCTTGTTCAATGTTACTTGTTAAAATTTGGAATGTCCTCCATGTGGTTTATCATTGTGTTAATCATTTCATGTGATGAATTGAGTATGAATTTTTTTGGCTATAGGTTATAAAGCATTCATAAAATACATATATTTACATAAAGGTTTATAACATTTGAGTAAAATAAATAAAAGTATCAATAGTGAACCTAGACGTATATATATTATAGAAACTACATTATAGATTGGTTTTTCAAGTGTTCATAAGCTCCTTTTTATTCTCCCTCTCCTCAAATATCTCCCTTATCAAAAAATTTCTTTCTTGAGATACTAGTATATCATGGGATTTTATGATCATGGATCAAACATAAAGGGATTTATTACATCCCATTGATTGAACATGAGGGATTTTATTTGGTTTCCTCATTGTGATCTTCACTAAGAATATGGGAAAAAGGTAGCAGTAGCGGACTGATATAAGGTATATGTGATGGTTTCTTTATTTTTTATATTTAGTGTGGTTTTAGTTTAAATCATAGTGATATTGGATTAAGGGTCTCTCATCTCTTATTATACCTTTATTAAGTGTTAATATATTCTTATAAACCTAACTAGGGTATCATATCTTTTCCACAATCATTTAATCCTGAAACAATGTTTTAAATTATAGAAAATATTTTTATACTATATTGGAAATCATTCAAAATGATTGTTACATTGTTCCTTGGATTTTGGGACATAACAGACGGTACAAGATATCATAAGACATAACATAATTCAATTCTTTTGTTCTTCAATATAACAAGAGTATGATATAGTATAGTCCTGGAATATGAGGTTGTTGAAGAAATGAAACAAAATTGTGTATTTCTCAATTAATTTGATATATTTTATATAATATTAAGTGATATGTTGCATGGGTTGTATTTTGAATTAATCATATACCATCTCCTATCATAAATCAGGATTTTGAGAGTTGTTTTAGTCCTATATAGTTCCATATAATATAGTGTGAATGTTTTTTCTACATAATGTTAATCCTACAAAAAGTCTTTCCTGTAGAATTAATGTCACAAGGCACTTGTTTGAATGATATTCAAGGGCATCGTGGTTCCATTTATTATGGAATAGTCCATCATACATTGAACCCCTAAAATCTCAAAATTAACTTGAGTTATTCTAATATATTTTATAGTGTAATGATTTTAATATCACATATTCCCAATATCATAATTCATGGATTAATATACACTAGAATTATTCCTATATAGGATTTGTTCATTGGTTTCTCCTTATTCAAGCCACATTATATAGGTCCTATGTTATGACATATAGTTTTAGTATTTTTCACATACAATTAATTATACATATTAATATATGATATATCATTTAAAAAGACATGTAATAAAATATATTTTTTAATTTTTAGTTATAAAAAATTTAATAAATAAAACCCCCAAATATTTAAAACACAACATGGAAATAAAATTTCAAATTATATGGAATGACTTAGAGTTTGGATAGAAAATATTTATGAGGAATTCATAAGTGTATTTTTTATGTATATATTAATTACAAAAGTGGGGAAAATATATAAGAGAATACATTTAAATATTGATTTGTTCATAATTACAAAATTTGGATTGTTAAAATTAAATGTTCCATATTTGAGAAATCATTCAAACCACATTAAAATAAATTTAATGACCAATTTATAATGATTTAAAATAATATTAAATTTTTTAAATTTAAATTAACTACCTTGATTAGAAAATATAATTGAAATTTGAAATTTTTACATTTAAGGTAATATCATATATTTAAATTAAATATTATGTAATAAATAATATGAATGTGATCATATTAGGAATAAATATAAAAGTCTATATTTATTTAAATTATTGAAATTCTATAATATATGCCCAGATTATAAAGTGATTATAATTTTTTACTTATGAATTCTTCATAAATAGTTTTTATCTTGTTCAAAATTTTCAATTTT
The DNA here is from genome assembly GCA_963277665.1 of Viscum album. Classification (NCBI taxonomy): domain Eukaryota; kingdom Viridiplantae; phylum Streptophyta; class Magnoliopsida; order Santalales; family Viscaceae; genus Viscum; species Viscum album. The sequence continues at coordinate 1,539,443,211 of OY728153.1, read as the reverse complement.
TTATTTATTATATTCGAATTTTATTTCTTATATATTATTTCTATATTATGATTATAGATAATCATTAGTATATATAGTCAAACTACTTCTAGTTTTTCATAAATAAATCTAAGGAATTATATCCCATGTATGATAATGGATTTATATTTCTTCAACCTTCACCATGGCCAGTATTTGGTTATGAGATCAAATTAATTATAAAATTATTGTTTATACATATTAGTAATAATAATTATGATGAAATTGATGACACGCATTATTAATGTATCCCATGGTAAAGGGAATTTAGGTTAGATTACTCAATATCTGGGTGTCTTATTTCTTATCAGGAATAAGATGGATTTCTAATCTGTCACTATTGGTTTACTCTTATTATAATTTTTTGGTTTCATATAATTGTAAAACTATTTATATATTTCTTTTATTTACCTCCTACATAGGGTACATTTGGATATGTATAACAATAATTGGATTTTAATTTGGGTTAGTTAAAAAATCTATGAGTTGAATAAATAGTGACACATCAATTTTATTTGAAAATATTAATTTCATTGAAATAATAGGATTCCAAACTTAATTATTCAAATAATTCATACATGAAGCAAAAACATGAGATAATATGGTGAGATTAAAAACCCATAAAAATTACAATATTATAATACTTCTATATGTGACACATTCCGAGACAACGATCATCTATCCAATTATATCATGCTAAAGTTTGGTGCCCATGGATTATCTTATGCTAGTAAAGAATGTAATGGGTGAGCCTAATTGGATTAAGATCTCATTCATTGAATATTATTTGGGTGACAGTTATACAAGAATACCGAACAGGAATAGGTTGTCGGAGGACAAATGTTGAGTGAATTATTTTGGTGGATTTTTTTAGAGAGTTGTCCATTCAACTATACAATAGTCATATAAGACTGGACTGTGATGATACCCTTAAAAAATATTTATGTAATTTAAAAAATGTAAAAGAAACCTAAGGCATAGTTAAATATGGATATTTTTTACACTAACAAATATGATTTTATTAAAAAGGATTATTCATATTAGGGGAATATGTAAGATCCCTAGTTTTTCTTGAGGTACAGATCGCTTTATTCAGGTAAATGTTGTTACTTTTCTTTTTAGAATAGACCCTAGCCTGGGTCATGGTCCAGACTAGGATGTTTATGGGGAAGTAGGGAAAAACATGAAAAACGTTGCTTGTAGGATAGGTACATGTCGTGTACATTGTCTACATGCCGTGTACTTGGAAATAATGACGTGTAGCCAGATTGGATCAGTAAAAAAAGGACAGTACACGTCATGTACTTGACGTGCATTCCATGTAATATCCTTGTAGAGTCTTTTTATAAAAGAGGCAGTAGCATAATATTTTGATGGACAAATGTTGTTCCTCATGTTTTGGAACCGAGAACAGCCCTAATCTTTTTTCTCACTTATAGAAGATGTCTATACTCGGATTCGAGTTACATCTATCACGTTGGACCCACATCGTTAAGAACTCAATTTCTTTTAATTCATTCTTTATTATTTGATAAAACTATTTCGATAATTCGATTTAGGCTCATATGCCCAAATATTCCATTCTTCATCTCTTCTTACGTTTTTTTTTTCAAACCAATATGAATCAAGAATTGATTTTGGATGAGTTTTCTACTACCGATGTGAGGTAGGTGGTTTATACTTTCTTTTGAATTTTCTTAGGCTTTTCTCACAATCGGCCGATATGATCCTCATTATAATATCTAACGAGGCCTCATTTTTTAGAGAGTGGTTTTTCGTAGATATAGTTGGACCTAGTGTGGAGGCATGTAGGTTCCATTTAGGTGCATTGGAACCTGTTACAAGATTCACGGTCTCCGAATGGGTGATCCTTAAAGAAATAACCAATTTATGCCTATTTAAACCTCCCAAGGGATTCATGCTTGTTATTTACTAGTTAGATGAAGATCTATTATTGCATTGATAGGTTGAATAGCCTATTTTGGAATTTACTACCTCCTTGATTAATTAATATCATGTCATTCCTTAACTATTCTAATAGTTTGGTAGGTTAAATATATAATGTGGGTGGGTATACCTATAAAAAATGACTAATGGCATGTTAAATGGTTTGTATGGGGGGGGGGGGGGGGTTGGCCTATATTCTTGTTTTGAGAAATGGTTTAGATGAGTGGGTATAGTCTTGGACTGTGCAGGTTTATGTGAGTGGGTATACTCACATGGATTGAATGTTTAATTTGAAAGCTTGAATGCTTGATTGAATGGTTTTACAGATATCTTGGACTGCTCTCCTAGGATCTAGAACATAGAAGTGGATTCCTTGGGTTGACTCTGCCACATGGGTCTCGATTCTGTGGGATTCCTTGTGCCTTACTACCCTTGACTTTCTTGGGCTCGTGTAGGAATTGTTTTTTCATACTTCTAGGACCCTAGGTAGTGACTAACAGATTTTAAACCAAGGATTCCCATCTGAATCGATTGTATTCTTTATAAAAGCTCCATGGATCCATCCCTTTATCGTATAGAAATATTACACGGGTTCCTTGGTCTTCTAACACCACGAAATCCCACCCTTTTGGTCTACATTTCATTATACGGCATGACCATGAAATATTTGACTTCACTATACTGTGTACCCATGGGATACTTAACATCTCCATACAACATGGCTTTGGGTTTCCTGATACAGATGGATGTACATCGTGGCCGTTTGACTTGCTTGTTTACTTCTTATACCTTTCTTTTAATGAGATTACTCACTTTTGCAGGTATCCATGAGGGCTAGTTGGTTATACATACTGTAGTAGACTTATTCCATGGGAATACACACTTACTTTACTCATTGTTTACACTTTATAGTACTTTTGTAGAGCTTTTGATAAAATTGTATAGACCTTGGTGGTTTCCTATTGGTATTTATATTTCACACTCTATTTGGGCCTCCTTGGAGACCCAAATAGATTTTATGGTTTAAGGTGATGATAGGGGAATGTTCCCTTGTACAGGTTGTTGATTGTTGATTTAGAGCATGGGAGCATAGGACCAAGGTGAATCTTCTGATGCTAGGATACCTTCTTGGTATTTTGTTCTTTTTCGGGCACATGTATTGTATTGTATTTCCATGTATTATTTTGTCTTATTCTAGATAAATATACCATTTTCATCATTTTTTATATGAGACACTTTTGGTTATTAATATGTATTCATGTCCTTTCATACTTTCAATTGCCTACTATGTATTTCTATTCTATTATTTATTATATGTTTTCCTTATGATTTGATTCTCTAGTAATGCTGGAACAGTCTCCACAATGACTAACTGAGTCCCTCTCTACTAGTCGGAAGCATCTGGAATTTTGGGAGACGCGCTTGACACCATTTGGCCAACTGGGATAGGGAAACTTTTTAGGGTGGTATCCTGGTTTGGGATGTTACAAAATGGTATCAGAGGGGATTTCTCTCCTGGTGTGACTATATATTTAGCTATAATAGAAATGTATAAGTAGGAAATGGGGTTTTTGTAATAAACTAGACACGACAGTAGCTACCCCGTGTACAGGGAGAAATAAAATTTCTTCGAATTGAGTTTTGATTTTTCAGATTTTGACAATTACAAATGATTTTATTTCATTGTTGGTTTACGCACTTGATTTCTAATATTACTATTAATGCAATTGTGGGTTCTATTTTAGTTTCAACCCGATGTGATGAGTGTGTCCATCTCATGAATCATATAAACACCTCTTATAATCACATTCCATGCTTTATGTCTTTCCATCTTGGATGCATTATATATTACATGCTATTGTGATATTTTATGTGATATTTGTGCCTGTTGTTGTATTAGTTGGGTGTAGTAGATAATGGTGTAATGTCATATTTCAATCCCTAAGGAGTGTGGTCTCTTATGAATTGGGAAATGACTCACTAGTGAAATGTAAATGCTTAAATGAACATTTTACATGTATGGTCTACATGGGATCCATGTTTTGGGTTCATGAGGTGCTACATTCCATCATGTATTGATAATTGGTAAGACTTGGTGGAATTTATGGATTAACTGAATGTCAAATGAAAACAGAAACTTGAAATGTTGAATAGTGACTTGACCTAAACCCAAAATTTTAGTGGGAAAGAGGGATAGTTTCTAGTGGTTAATTGGCTATTCATTATATAGTCTTGTATTTTGTAGCAACATGTGTGTTAACATGGTTTCTAGGAGGGTTTTTCCAATCCTATAATTTGATATTTGAGCTTTGATGTTGTTATTTCTTGAGGTGTGTGTTTAGAATTTTAGATAAATGCCAACATAACGACCTCCAATTGTACATCACTATGGAGGAAATGAACATACTTTAGAGATGATGTTCCATGGGCTTCCAGTTGATCCCACTGTAGTGCAAGATGCGGCTCTTGAGAATATTCTGACCATGTGTGGGGAGGCATAGTTCCGCCAAGATTTATTTTTCTATATACAGACTTTCCAGGCAGCACCATAGCCAGCTTTGACTATGAATTACCTGAAATGGGTGTTCCAGCAGTAGCATCCTCCTACGTTTTTAGGGAAGTGGGGACCACAAGATGCAAAGTTATGGCTATATACCACGTTAGAAATTTTTGAGCTTCTGGAGATGCCTCTAGAGTGGAGGGTAAAGCTCGCGACATACATGTTAGGCGGAGTGGAAAAGCGCTAGAGTGACATTTTGAACCCAGATGATGGGTTGAAGAATATAGGTTAGGATAAATTAAAACATGCATTTACAACTTCTTTTACCCTAAAACTCTTTGAGGAGAGAGGGATAGTGAGTTCATGTGTGTGGACCAGGGTGCTATAATGTTATGGAATACTCGACACGCTCTACAGAGTTGCAAAATTTTGAAATGATGTATCTTTTAGATTAGTTTTCCAAGAAGAGACACTTTGAGGATGGTCTCAGACATACTATCAGATCTCATGTCAATGTGTTCAGGTTGCCTTCTATCACTAATATTTTGATTCAATCCATGAATACGAAGTAGAACCAAAGGTATGATGGGGGTACGTAATAGGGAAGTGTTGTTTCTTGCCTGAGTGGATCTATATGTACAGGTAGGAGGCATATTTTTGAGCCTTACCATGGCGTTAGTGCTAATCAGGCTGTGGGTGGACGATTATTGGTGTATTTTCATCAGTGTGGGAGGCGAGGACATTTGAAAAATTAGTGCGATTTCAACCCAGTTGAGTGTCGATCATGTGACGGGATGGGGAACATGTAGCATTTTTGTGGGACATTCCCTCTTACAATGAGTGGTAGGGTACATTTTAAAAATTGGGTTTAGGATAAGTCTCTTCATATCCACATTGTTATGGGAGATGGATAAGCATAGTCAGGTCATGCCAAGGCAGTATTGGTCATGGTCATGGTAGCCAGACACCGAGTTCTCATAGATAGTTGGGTGCACTAGCTTAGGGTATCCTAGTAGGGTCACATGGCCATGGTATAGGCCATAACTATGATTTGCAACATACCCGGTAGGAGAAGGACCCCAGACTGTCTACAGTGATAAGTACGATCTAAGTAGCTCTACTATTTCATCAACGTTTTTGGATAGAGGTTCCTCTCATAGAATTTTCTTTTCATGAGTAGCAAAAATCCTTGGGCTTGTGGTTTTTCCTTATGAGGAAATTCTGACACAAGAAATTCCATTGACAGTTAGAATGGGTGATGTTCACCCATGTATGGAGTGTCCCCTTGAGGTTAGAGGGTGTCGCTTTATCAGGAATCTTTATGACCTTAAGATAATGGGGTTTGAGGTCATTCTCAGAATAGACTTGATCGAAGCTTATCATGTGTACATTGACTCCTATCCCTGAAGGGTGAAATTCACATCACTAGACGGTGTAGTTTTTATTAAAATGGGTGAATGGGATGTCCAGGTGAGCAGAGCTGGTCCTAAGCATCATGAATTTGGCGACATGACAGCCCGGATTGCTAGTTTGTTTTTGGGATGATCAGGGAGTGAGTCAGGCGGACTCTCCTCCAAAGGCTGAGTGCTTCAGGGATGTCATTCTTGAAGGCTTTTCTATTTTACCTCCTTATAGAGAGGTGGATTTCTGTATTTAGATTCTTCTAGGAGTTGCACCAGTATCCATTAATCCGTACAAGATGGATATGAAAGAGTTGCGGGAGCTCAAGATGTTGCTAGATGATTTGTAGGAGAATGGGTTTATTAGACCTAGTACTTCCATGTAGGGTTTTCATGTCCTTTTTTTGAAAAAGGCAGACAGAACTCTTATTATATGCATATATTATTGGAAACCGAACTATTTTATGGTTAAAAACTGATATCATTTTCCATATATAGAAGACATATATGACCATCTTTGAGGATCTCGAGTCTTCTTGATGATCGAATTCATGTAAGGATCTCACCAAGTGAATTTTCAACCTGTCGACATACCTCATATGGACATTTTTAGTAGGTATTGGTTATAATATTATCTAGTTATGCCATTTGGTCTCACAAATTCCTTATTAGTTTTCTTAGATTTGATGAACTAAGTGTTCCATCATTACATGGATTCGTTTGTTGTGGTTTTGCAGATGATATCCCGGTATATTATCACAATCGACACGACCACGCCAACCATATTGAGACCATGTGGAATACACTGAGAGAGTATCAATTATATAAAATCTCACAAAGTGACACTTTTAAATGGATCAAATTCACTTTTTGGGTCACAACTTCTAAGAGACATGAGTTTCAACGGACCTATAAAATGATAGAAATGCAGTTTCCTAGGAATATACCAAGATCATTTTTGATATATGGAGTACTATGGGGATTGATAGATACAACATGAATTTTATATAGGAATTATCTTGATTATCAGTGACATTGAAAGGATTGAATAAGAAGGGTGTGAATTTTGTGTTGTCAGAATCTTGTGAGACAGCCTTATAAGAGATGAAAGGGAGGTGGACATTATAACCAGTCCTGATACTACCAGTGCTGGTCAAGAGGTACATGGATTATTGAGACACTTCAGGTATTGGGCTGGGGGAAGTGATGGTGCCTGCAAAATGAGTTCTGGTGTACAGGTCATGGAATCTGAGACCTAATTAGAGGAATTACCCTACACACAATCTTGAGTTAGCTGTAGTTGTTCAGGAATTTCACTGTTGGAGGAAGTATTTACTGGGAGATAATTTTATGGAATTCATGGACCACAGAAGCCACAAATATATATTTAGGTCTCCTGCTCATAATTTGAGGTAACGGAATTGGTTGGAGTACCTATAGTCCCTTGACATTGAGCATGCATGCACTCCTAGTTAGGGAAATGTTGTACCCGATGAACTAAGAAGAAGGACTCAAATACAGGCAGTGCAACCAACCTGTAGTTAGTGGAAACTTATGGCATTGTTTTATAAGATGTATTTGGAGGTTCATGATAGACAGGGTAAGACATTCCTTTCATCATTATCTGTTACCTCTTCCCTGTTGAATAGAGTTATGATGAGACAACTATCTGATCTTAATGGCCTAGTTCTATAGGAAGGTGTGGTAGGTGAGGACCCTCCACAATGTTAGATCTCTAGAGATGATGAGATCATGTGTATCCATGGATGTGTTTGGGTTCTAGTGTATATACATGAGGAGTTCCTTCTCGAGGTTCATGCATCATCTTGGGATGTTCATCCCAGGTCACCAAGATGTACCATGAATTATGACGATAGTACTGGTGATTGAGAATGAAGAGAGAGGTTTCTAGTTTTGTTATGAGGTGTTCCACCTATCATTAGATGAATCTAGAACATCAACGACCAGTTGTACTTTTACTTTAGTTACAAATACCAAATTAGAAATGAAATAATGTTGTGATGGATTTCATGGTGGGTTTGACGAGGTCTCCACGAAGTAATGATGTTGTGTGGGTTTTCATTGACTGGATCACAAATATCACACATTTATTGTCGATCAATGAGAACATCAGTGTTGATGATCGTGTAAGGTGGTACATCCGAGAGGTGTTATGACATCATGGGGTCTCGCCACTATCTCTTCTGATTGGGACACACGATTTATATCTTATTATTTAATGATTTTCAGAGGGTTTTAGGTACACAAGTGATTTTGAGAAAAACATACCACACTTAGTCTAATGGCCAGTCATAGCATATGATACTTATTCTAGAGAACATGTTGTGAGAATGCGTCTTAGATTTTGGGGGCCCTTGCAAGAAAAAAAATTCCCCTTCTTGAGTTCACCTACAATACTAGTTAATAGGTGATGTTAAAAATGGAACCTTACAATTATTTATATAGTAGGCCATGTCGTTATCCCATGTGCTGGCTAGAGGATAAAGATATGCTTTATATGGATCGTGTCTTATGGAAGAGACTTCTGAGTATCTCCAAATAACTCAGAAACAAATGGGTACTGCCCAGTATCATTAGAAATCATATTTCAGTTGCCATAAATGACCTCTAGAGTTTGAGGTTGGTGATAAAGTTTTCATGCATGTTTCACTGAGGGTGGGACATAGGTGGATCTGGGGATAGGGAAAACCTTCACCGAGATATGTTGGGTCATTTGAAATTTTGTAAAAAGTCAGGTCGGTTACCTATCAGTTGTAGTTACCATAGAGGTATCAAGCCATGGATGATGTCATCCATGTATCTCAACTGATACGCAATTACTCAAATTTTCCTCAAATTTTTTCAACCATAGGAGGTTAATTTTCAGGTTGTTGCATTCTATAAGGTGCATCTGACTCCTACTACTGACAGAAGAAAAAAGGTTCTTCGTGGCTGGTCAGTTCCTCTAGAATGGGTTTAATGGAAGCATGGCCATTTACTAGATGAGATTTGGTAGAGGGAGGTTCATGTACGTGCTGAGTGGATGGATTTTTTTACATGAATCTTGACCACCCTTTAAAGAGAAATTCAAATACGAATTGTTATAAGTGGGGAAGATTGTAAGATCTCATGTTTTCTTGATGTACATATCTCTATATTTGGGTTAATGTTGTTTCTTTACTTTTTTTCATAGACCCTAGGACAGGTCCTGGGCTGGATTTGGTTGTGTATGGAAAATAAGGGGAAAATAAGCTAAAATCTTGTTGTAAGGAAGGTACATGTAATGTACTTGGTCTACACACCATGTAATTCTAGTACGCGCCATGTACTAGGCATTCATGATGTGTCGCCAGCCTGGGTCTGAAAAAAATATAGAGGTCTATGGCGTGTAATTTCCTATTTATATTTTTTATGAAAGAGGTGGTAGCTTAACTCTCCAATGGACATATATTTTCCCTCTCGTTTTTGAACCCAAAAAAACCTTAATATAGTTTTTAATGTTTACAATCTATCTAGACTTCGATTCAAAGATCATCTATCATCTTGGAATTTAATTGGTATGTACCCAATTCCAATTTTTCAATTCTAGATTCTTTCGAACAATGGCACACTATTTGGATTTGGGCTCATATTCCCTAATATATTGTTCTTCATCTGTTCATCATATTTCTTCCAAACTAGGGAAAATCAGGACCTGATACTAGATGATCTATTCACTACTAAGGGTAGGTAGGTGGTCTATAATTTTTTTTGCCGTTTCTTGTTCTTTTCGGGCATTCGTCCGATAAATCGCTCATCAGACTTTCTGGCGAGGCATCACTTTGGAGAGAGTAGCTTGGTGTAGATGGAGTTAGAGCTAGTGATGTTGCATGTAGGTTCTTTTTAGGTGTGTTGGTACCCATTACAAGATTCATGGTCATCCAAGGGGTGATCCATAGGGAAATAACTAGTTTGTGCCTGTTTAAATCACCCTAGGGGTGTATTTGTTTGTCACGTAGTTAATGAATCCCCGTTAATGCTTTAATAGATTGACTATCCTGTTTAAGAGTTGTATTGCATCCTTGATTAATTTATATCATGTTTTGCCTTTATTATTTTGATAGTTTTTCATGTTAATTAGATTATGTGGGTGGGTATATCTGTATAAAATGACTAATGACATGTTAAATTGTCTATATGGGAGGGTAGGCCCATAAGATTGTTTTGATAAATGGTTTGAATCAGTGGGTATACTCATGGATTTTACAGGTTGATGTGAGTAGGTATACTAACATGGATTGAATGTTTAATTTGAATGATTGAATGCTTGATTGATTGATTTGACATATTCCCTAGACTACTCTCTATGAATATGTAATGAAGTAGTGGACGCCTTGGGTTGACTCAACCCCTTGGGTCATGATTCCATGGGATGTATCGGGCCTTACTACTCCTTGGATCCGGCTTTTATGGGATCGTGTATGACTTGTCATTGCCATGCTCCTAGGACCCTAACTAGTGCCTAACTGAGTTTCCACCAGTGATGCCCATGAGACTCGATGGGATGCCATGGATAAGTTCCTTAGATCCCGTTCTCTATGGTTAGGTATATTACATGGATTCCTCAGTCTACTAACAACTTGGATCTATCCCTTGTGGTCTACACTTCACTATATAGCGTGGTCTTTGGATATTCGAAATCAGTATATAGCGTGGTTGTGCAATACATAAATTCTATATACAGTGTGGTTGTGGTCTTCTTGATATAGATGGATGTATGACATAGCCGGGGGACGTTATTGTTTACATTATATAACTTACTCAATAGGAACTAACTCTCTTTTGAATGTAGCCTTGAGGGCTGGTAGGTTTTACATATTACAGTAGACTTATGACAATGGAATACACACAATCTTTAATGGTTGTTTATAGTTGATATATCTTTTGTATAATTTCTACTAGAACTATCTAGACCATGGTGGTTGCCTACAGGTATGTTTATCTCACAAACTATTTGGGCCTCCTTGGGGACCCAAACAGATTATATTGATATAGAGGATGATAGGGGAAAGCGCTCTAGTATAGGTTGTTGACTGTGACTTTTGAGTAGGGGAGCATAGGACCATGATGAGGCTTGAGATGATGGGATAACTTTTTTTTCTTTTGTTCTTTTTGGGGTACTTGTATTGTAATGAGGTGTATTGTTCTGGATACTTCTTGAAACATGTACCATCTACATGATTTTGTATATGAGAGACTTCTAGTTATTGATATGTCCTCTTGTACTGTATTACTTTTAGTTGTCAACTATTTATTTCTATTTCCTTATTTATTATATTTTTTTACTTTAGCTATGATAATCTAGTAATGAGGGAATAGTCTCGCCAATGTCTCATCAAACCCCTTGCTACAAGTCTGTAGCCTCTGGAATTTGTGGAGATGCGCTTGAGGCCATGAAGCCAACTGGGCTCCGGGAATAGTTTTGGATAGCATCTGGGTCTATGGAATTACATCATATTTAATAAAATTCTTTATTAAATGTTTGTAAAATATGATACTCATCTAATAAAATATTCTATTTTAGATGAATGGAATCATTATCACTAAAAATAACATTGAGATTAATCATTTATAAATAACAATCTTGATGTGAGGAAATTTTTATTTGGTACAAAACATAAGAATTGTTCATGAGAATGGAAAATATTTATATTAATTGAAATTCCTTTCTAAGGGACTTAATGTTGAATCAGTTCAATAGTGGAGTACATTTGATTTTGAGAATCATATAATCATCCACTAACAGTTTTATAAGAATTGTATCCACAAAACATATACTCGATATAATTGGGAATATTAATGAATTAGTGAGACTATAGATTTCATTAAGGCTTATTTAGGTAAAGGAATTCATATTTTTTTCATGGATGGAAATGTTATTATATTTTTAATGCGTTGGAGAGCTATTTAACTGAATTTCCAATATTCTTGAGAATTGTTGAATTAGGGAATGAAATGTTATTTTTTTGATGATATATTTAAAGTACAAGAGATTAAAATTTCAAATTAGAAGAAGAAAAGTTATTTGGAGAGTCCAAAAAAATTATTTAAATTTCCACACATAGTTATTGAACCATATTGTTATCAGGATGAAAGGATATTATTTCAGAAAGATGGACTTCAATTTGAAGTGGTTTGTAAACTCAATGCAATTCATAATTTTGTAACTAGGGTTATAGAAACTGATTAATTGTTTTTGAATGGAATATGATACCATGTGTATACATTACAAATGTTATAAATATACCAAATTTTAGATTTTATTTAATTTGGTATAGATCTTGTAGTTTTTATTCCTATGAATAAGTAATGGGATACTAAATAATATAATTAAAAGGAAACGAACATATCATATTTTTATAGATATTATTAAATGATGTTTATATTTATATTACTTGTATTAAATCATAAGAGAATTTTTTTTTCAAAAAATAGATTTTAGGAACAATATGAGTTGTTTCCCATTGTGTATGATTCATTATATTCTATAACATAATTTATATAGTATTATAATTAAAAAATTATCTAGGGTAAATGTTTTCTTCAAAGTATTTTTTAATATATGATTGATGTGATCCCATTACCATCAGTTTTATATTTTAATGTATAGTCTTCTATTCAATAAAAATAGTCCAAAAAATAGAATACCACATTTTATATGGAAATAGTTGTATGTTAATTATTTTCACAAATGAAAATGAAGGTATTTTCTAAACAGAATGATGTTTGTGAATCGTTAGTTAATATTCTAAAGAGAATATAGTGACTAAGAGGCTAGTAAAAGTATGTTTTGGATTAGAGAAATTTGAAGTTAACTAATTATTGATCATACTAGTTAAAATAAGAATTGAAATATCAAATTTAAGGAAACATATTGAGGAAAATGGTTCCAATAATGATAATGATATTCATACAAAGAGTTATAAGTAGGGAAAAAATGTAATTTACATCATAAAGTAGGATGGTGTGGGTTTAAAAAATTGTAATATATTAAGGGATATAAATATTTATAATTTGATTTTTATGTCTCACCATTATTCAAAAATTATTTCTTCATATATGTTACTCAAAAAAGTTTTTACTATACAGTTATTATTATGTGTTTCATAGTGATGTAGTATAAATTTCATACAGATATAATTATTTTAACCAAACCCACTGAATTTCTAAAAAATAAAAGGTTTACATAGTATTATATCATATATAATATGTTATATATGAACTTATATATGGTTCTGTTAAGTATTTTTAATGCGGTTTAAGTCTATAAAATATATAATGTTTTATAAAAGTGAATCTCCGCATTATCTTTATTTTATATTGGAAGTAACTGTGTGTGATTTTATATATAGAAAAGTGAAATGATAATTGAACTCTAAAATTATAAATTTGATTTATCCTTAACAGATGATAACAATAGTGAATTATAGGTTCTGATAATGGGTTAAAGTTACTATGATTATGATTACTTTATCTAAATATAGAATATTTTCATGTGGAAAAAATATGTTTTTTTCTAGATGAACCATGAGCTATACCACTTGGTGTGTCATACAATATTACTCTGATATATTAGGGATAAATTTTCATATTTATATCCCTTGGTACATGAGTTTGGTGAGATGTCTAGTTTGAGAACCTTCATACTTTGATACCCTTCTAATAAAATCCTTGAGGATTGACTAATCAATTTGTGGTTGGGTATATTTTTAATCATTCAATCAATCGCATCTTAACCAAGATGGTATTTTTCACTTATATAATGAGTATGAAATTTGGTCCCTCGATTAATATTGATTGAAGAAGATCATAGAAATGACTATATAGTACATAAGATGTTCTTATATATCGATTGAGGGAAATCTTATGTTCTCGTATATTAATATTAATGGCATGTGATATATCTATAAACCGGGTCAGTATATATATTGGGAATTGAGAATGTTTGACTAGGATATATTGGATAAGTGTATTACATGTATCAGGGTGACAAAAAGTTTTGGATGAAGAGATCCTATGAAAATGAACACTTGGATTTTATGAAACTGCTTGACATATGTATAGAGATGAATATGTTTTATAGATATCACAGTAGATCCCTTTATATATAGAGTATAACTAATACAATTTTAGAGTCTAATATTCTATTAGATTTATGAATTATGTAATTTTTATTTATTTCCAACTATACAAAAAAATGTGGGGTTATAATTTTTTGTTAACTAAATGGGTATTGAGTTTGAATCGGATTTTTTTCATAAAACAGTTTAGAATTTATCCAAAAGATTTTTGGTATGGGGATTCACAATGTATTATATATGATGTGACACAAGGTGAATCTTTCAATACATTTCCAAATCATTTTTCCGGATATCCAAAATGTGTTCTGGATATGATTTCACAAGTTATTTTATAAGATACAACATATGGTGAAATACACAATGACATTGACCCTTTTGTGAATGTGGGGGAATAAATTAGATATTCCCCAAAGTTCTCACACAATTGTTAGTGATTTATGAATATTGAATAGTTCGGTATTTATGATTATAATGAAAATCATGTGCCATATAGTAGGGATATCAGGAGGTATGAAACAGAGATTTCTTTCAAATTCCACGATCTTATCATATTCTATAGTTTGATATTATAAAATGGGAATTGAACTCTTAAATGTTAATATTTAATAAATCTTCACATGATCAATTATTATATAAATCATTTCATGTAATGAAATGAGTGAGAACTTATTTGGTTGTTGGTTAATAAGAACTCATCACTATAGGATTTACATCAATATTAAGTAAAATTAATGTAAAAACCATTTAAGGAATTGTAATTCCCAAAAGAAAATATATATTTATTCCATATCTATTGAAATGGTGTGTTCAATTGATTCTAACCTTCAACCAATTCTACCTATCCCTAAATCACTCTCTTCTCCCCCCTTTTTCATCCCTTGATACAAGAATATCATTAGTGGAAGAATGACCTTCTTGAGTTTGGTGTGATTCATTATATCCCATGGATACACCATGGTGTAGGGATGTCATATGGATACCTATTTGTAATCCTGAAAAAGTATTTGGGATAAATAGTGTAGTAGAAGAAGCATCCATGTATGGTATATATAGTAGTTTATTTAATTTAAAAATATAGAATGGTTTTGATTCCTAGTATAGTGATCTGGGATTCTGGGTTTACCATCAATTTTAATGAATTTATTAAGTTTGAATATATCTTTAGAAACCCAACACCACTTAAATAGTTCTAGAAAGTTCCTTCTCTTTAGAAACCACTAGCTAATTTAATATAAAATTGAATAGATTGAGAAATATATAAAACATCATATAATTGAAAAATAATAATGATAAATAAATAAATATGGAAATAAATAGTTGAATACCCCTAAAAGGATTCATATCCTTGATGGTGAAAAATTATTATAACAAACGATATCCCAATCTAGCCACAAATAAATGAATTATCTTACTCCTTATAATAGATTATGAGAGAGAGAGATTGAAGGATTGTTATTGATAAATTAGAGTTTCATCATTGATTTTTAATTCTTAAACATTTAAATTCACTAAACATTTGGACTTGAAAGAAATTGTAATGGGGGGTGCATTGTAGTGTGATCACAGTGGTCAAGACACAACTGCCTAACTATAGTTATCATTATATCATGGCTTATCGGGCCTTGATTTAGTGACATACTTTTATGAAGAAGTAGGACTCAAATACTATTGTCCTAAAGAGACAAATACCCACATCAACACATGAATCTACTAATAGTATTGGTTCTCAAGAATCATGGAAACATATTACATGGCATCCAATTGCTTCATGGTGCAACCCTCTATCATTGTGGCTCGAAACCACCCCCTCGAGCATGAATTTACACCATAATAGATGGGTTGGAGAATGAACAACCACTGATAGAAATTTTTAATTTTACATTGAAGAAATTTTATTCTTCTGAAGACCATGTAATGAATTATCTTCTATGTGTTGTAGAATGATGATCCACATATAGCATAATTTCAGCCCAAACAGATGATGAACTCCCCGGGACAAACCCATATACCCCCCACAACACCTCCAATGGTTGAAAAACTATGCAATGCATAAAATTTAGAAAAACATAGATAAAAAACATACATTTTACATATATGAGGTGTTACAAAAAGGGACATCTTCATACTGCACTGCTAAAAAATGTTTAATGTTTACACAACCACTAGTAGATCACTATGTAAGTGACTATCTAGTTGTGAGTATAATAAACAAATTGGATATTCTAAATATTAATTAATTAAAAATTCATATATATTTATGTGTATTAAATAATTCATATGAAATCGTAATATATATTTATGACCTCACAAATCAACATCACTAAGGAGTAAACTGTGTCAAAAATAAACAAGGAGGGGATCTAATCCTTAATGCCTTTCCATATATCATATGAAAAGGGGATGAAATATAGAATGAAAATTTACATCAACCAAAGTTATTTCTAATGAATAAAAACATTACCTATACTATCAACATACAATATATATCCAAATAATGATGCTTATAAATATATGAAAAACATATGACACCAAAGAGCATACCCATATTTGGGAGGATTTAATAATGCATCATGGTATAGATAAGAAAATCACTCATTCGATGGACTAATATGATAAACAGACACTCTATTTTTTAATAAAATTATTAATGTTGTACAAGAATGTATATATATATATATATGGAGGACCCAAAACTACTAATGTAGATCGGTTGATGGGGTGTTAAAAACACATCTATAGGAATGGAGAAATAATTACTTATTTTTTATATAATAGAATGAGATGTAACTAACTCCATATTACAATCAAACCATATTCATAACCAAATATTCATGAATTAGTATTAGGTTCATTCCAATAATAACTCAATGTAATGAATTTAAATTCTTAAATCACTGACATATAGTCATTTAGGATTATGCTTTATCCTAATAATGAAATTTTTTCAAGGATAAATAGGTTTTCATTTTCTTATCCCATTATTTACATCTTAAGGTAACAAGTCATCTCATCATTTATTTCATCATCTTGAAAAATAAATCCATGTGTAACCAAACCTATTATATTTTTCTTATATGAAATTCAACTCTTCATAAACATCATCATATTAGGATATTTATCTAACTATTTATTCTGTTTTTTCAATCATGATGGAAAATTTCAATGACATGTTAGAACAATGTTGATTTAATATTATTTTATCCCTCACAATTTTTAACATAACTTTTGAATATTACAGACCAAGTATGAGGGCACACACCATGAACACTACCCACTCTAGTGAATAATATGAGGAATAAAGAAAATAATTTCATCAAGACACCATGAAAAAACACTTTTTCTATCTTAGATGTTTTTTACAATAATACATCTGCTCATAAAACTCATTAACAGTTTGTATCTCATTAATACAATGATGGTTTTTAATACTATCTATTACGAATAAATATATTAAATCCCCATATCATTATAAATAACTTATTTATATTAGTTATTATTCACATGATAATGAGCATGGATCCCATTGAGAATCCCTCATCTGTCAAAGTGAGCATAATTTTCACCAATGTACACATATAAGAATCCATCCAAAATAATCATTTAAAAATAGTGTGGTATTATGAAATCCAAATGTACACCTACATGAATCCATGTTCAAAATATTAATTTATAAAATATTTTTCTAATGAAATCCAAATTTAACAATGGATAATAGAATATTTTCATACATGATAAAAAATAAAATGGTACTCTCAAAATTATAATATACATCGAAAATATTGAAAATGGAATATATATGAATCAAATAGATTGCAATAGTTTTTTATGTGTTATAATTCAATACTTATATAGAATGAAACTACAGTGGGCCTATTTCTATTTCACATAGTTAAAATTGGTGGATGTAGTGTAAAAATTATAACCCACATGCATAGTATGTTTTGTCAATTGTGACACACAAATGTCAATATGTATTAGCTTGATCATCAAGGGATTTATCCCATACATCTCCCCTTAGAAGTTACCCTTCTCCCTATGAATTATAATAAATGTGATATAAAAATAAATGAAATACAATAACAAATTTTGAAACCATATCTCTAATTCAAATAAAAATAATTTACCTAGATGGCTACCTCACCCATTGTCAAGCCATCATCTTTAAATAATTTCCAAAAAAAAAGTAAACCAAAAAATAATATCCATCATTTTGTAGATATATGATATATTGTAATAAAATTTTAAAATAATGAAAAATAGAATATTCACAATAAAAATATAATTCCCCCTTATTCATTCTCAAAGACATCAACTAGATTGTCTAGGAATATAGGTAACAACCTGACTAAAATTTGAACAAGAGTCCAATGGTTCTCCCATTAGAAATATCTCACTATTTTAATTATGTATATAATATCTAGTCACTATAATGTACCATCATTATATATATTAGAGCTCATAAAATCACGACTGAACATCATTCAATAATCCCACTTCGATCCTTGTTGGAGAGGTGGCATCCACTATGCTAAGTGGTGGTGACATGGGAAAATAAGTGGAATTTACATCAAGTAGTCCACCAAGGGAAGTTTTTCATCAATAGTAAATCATATGAAATAGTTTTAGTGGATACAGTTGTTGGTCTGTCGTATATAGTAACCATTTATATAATAATATATATTATTAAATTATTAAATCCATTGTAACAACAAAGTTGTTAAATTTATACACTTAAAATATACACATTGAGTATTTCATAGAAATGAAATAAGAAAGTGGTATCCAAAATCCTACTTATAGGTTATAACTTATTCTCAATTGGCTTTAAAATTAATTCAAACATAGAATTACATTTCAATGTAACAAAAGGAGAGGATAAATTTATCTACTTATAAAAAATAGAGTATATTATTGATATGAATCAAAAAAATACTAAAAATCCCTAAACAATTAAACACCATTCCTAAATATATCTAAATTGATGGATTTCCAATTTAAATCCTTTCATCACAAAATATATTCATTTTTCTAATTTGGAAACTTCTTCGTAAAAAGTAATTTTTTGTATTTTTTCTTAAAATTAATATAGTTCTAAAATATACCATTATAGGTAACAAAATAAAACTTTGGCTCCCATATAATCATATGGAATGAAAATATATATCAAATAAAGGTCACATGGTATGTCATTCTCATATAAAAAATAAAGGTATTACATTTTTTCAACATTTAAATCTTTTCATCCTAAAAATAAAAACATAAATATATGAGGAGACACTAAATAAATTTTTAGAATTTATACTTCAGGTTCCCACTTAAAACCATTATACTTTGAGGGAACATACCATAGATAAATTTTTCCGTTTTTAAATTTTGTTCACATATTTTTAATCTTCCATCAATAATCACTAAAAGAATATTGGAGTTAACTTCCATTTTTGAATCTGGTAATCCATAATGTGTTTCTATTCATACTTGAACCTTTATTATCTATTATGTGACACATATCATGTCCCTGTTGGAGTTTTTTATATTATTTTACCTCATTTTTAAGTATTTTAAATTTCTAATGATTTTAATATGAATTTTATAATATTTGGAAAAAACTTTCTACATGGTTTCCATAAAGTCATTGAATAGGTTGGTAAATCATTTATATAATTCTTATATATGGTATTTCATGATTAAAATATTTTTTCAATCATGAAGGTATACCCATACATAGAGGTTATGGTTTCCTAACCAAGTGTCCTTTTAATTTTATTTTGTATGTGCACGATGTGTTATGTATGGGTAGAACATGGTTTATTTTAATCCATGAATGTTTTAATATAAAATATGTAAAATCCTTTCTCCATGAGGGTGATGGTGAAATAATTGTACGTGGGTTTTAAAAATCATGAAAAATGTGTGAATGGTTGTGAAATTATTTAACAAAGGTTTTTTTCTATGGTTTCTTCATGGTTGGTGAACTTTCACCCTAAATCGTATTATTTTAAAAGTTTTCTTGAAAAGCGGGATGTCCCATTTTTCCATTAAATTTTAAATGTATGATCAATCTTATTCTCCTCCTTTTCCTCAATAAAATTGGGACACATAAAGGAGATCTCCTCTTCCCTTCCTCAATTTAATTTTTTTCCTCCATAATTTTTTTTCAAGTGGTTCTTTGAAGGTAGTCCATTCATTCCTATAGTTTCCTCTTCCAAATTTATCCACCCCTAATTATTCTTAGTTTGAATAACTATGAATATTTTAAATTGGTATTTCTAATCTATTTTAGGACCCTTGGTCAATTTAACCTGATTTTTTGATTTCTTAGGATTATATATGATGTATTACAATTTTCATGAGAATATTTCCTCACATACAACATGTTTCAGAATGGTTATAGAATGGTTCCCCAAATATTGAGGTTGGTGTTTTTGTGTGTTTGTTTTCAATACCAAGCCATTGTGTTCTTGAATATTTTGAATATATTACTTTAGTAAATGAAAATAATATCCGTTAGCCGTAGGGATTTTCATAAATGATTTATTGGTGGAGAATCATTGAATAAAGGTGTTAAATGGTTTTTATTATTTTATAAAATATTTTTCAAATCCCAATTTTTTTAGGTGATGGTTTTGAGGATTCTTTAAAATTTAATTAGATGTTAAATTTATCCAATTAAATTTTATACTTTGGAAGGGGATGTCATAAATATAGAAATATGCTGGGCACTAGTCAATTTTTGAGGAAAAGAATAAATTCATTTCCAAAAACTTTTCATGATATATATTTGAAAAATGGTTTAAAGTGATTTTTTTAATCAGATTTCAAGTGGCGTGAAATTTATTTTCATCCCAAAAATTTTTAAAGGAATTTTTAATGTTAAGGAATAGGATATGTTATTCCATTTATTTTAAATTCAATAAAACCATTTTTTATGTTTATCTTGTAGTTTTTGAATGATCATATCTATATTTTTATTGATTTTCAAGCTGTCATTGGAGTTAGTAGATGGTTTAGATGAATATAATCCCTAGTGTAGAATGTGAAATAAATAGTTAATATTTCCTAGGTAAACTAAGGTAATTATACTAAAAATGATATAGGGATTTATAGTGTCCCATGGTATTGGTTTCCTCTCAATAGGTTATATTTTCAAATAGTTTGATGATACTACGGGGGCATGAATAGGTTCGTTGGTACCAATCTAGGGTCATGGTCAACAGTTTAAGTCTTGTTTAATTAAGCCCTATAGTGTTTCTCATGATGTTGAGATACTATTTAAGAACTTTTTTTGGGAATTCTATCTAATATCTATTTGTTTACCACGTCCATGATTTTATGTGCCATTTATGCTTTATTGTTTTTTTATACACTACTAATTTCTTGGTGTTTGTTTCAGATTTTATTGGGTTTTATTTATTGTTTTAGTTTTAATTTTAATCAATATTTAAAAAAAATTATTAAATGAACATTATATAAGAGTAATTTTATTTTTTAATTTTAAAAATGGATTTTGATAAGTTTCTTGGAAATATCAATGTTCTATTTCATTTGGTCAATTACAAATTGAGGAAATGATCCAATTTCCATATTTGGGAAATGATTAATTTAAAAAGGATTGTAGTAGTGTTTCGTTTTCTAAAAATATTGATGTTTTTATAAATAAAAATGTTGAATGGTATTTATATTTATCTAAATTTCAACATAATAAATCAATTTTCTCTCTATATTTCAATTTATCATTCATGGAATTGTCATTAAAAAGTAAATAGTCCTACTTCTTTCAGAAAATTATACTTGGAATGTATTTCTCAAACCCTGCAAACACAATTTGGTGTATATTACTCTTATGTTCTCACTCAGAAGCCTGAATCTATTCCTTGAGAGACTTATTTTTTGGTGGTACCATTGGATGTTGGTGTTGGATCATTTTGAGTGACCAAAGGTCATGAAGAGATGGGTGTGTTGTTTAGATTTTTACCTTCTATGTAATTTGTGGCTTTATTTTGTTTCATCCACAAAATCCTAAACCCCACTCTTTGTTTATTTGTATATTCATGTGGATTTTTTTTATTATTCTTAGATTATGAATTGTTTTTATTTATTATTTGGTTTATTATTGATGCATTATGATCTGATCTAGTTTTTTCATTTACTTTTGTCATTGTATCTAGTTACATAGTTGGAATGGACATTTGTTTTGTGGATGAGACCTATTGGATATTCATATGGGGTCCTAGATTTGGTAATATAGATTTATAAGGTGAAATAATTCCCATGGTTATGTTCATGATACATGTGCAATAGTTTCTACCCCATGGGGATTTGTAATACACTATAGTCATTATGGTAAACCAAGTCATGAGCTAGTTTTATGGAATCCCAATATAAATTGTTAAACGAAGGTGTCAGAACCTAGTTTTTATAAATTTCTAGGTTATGGATAATCTCTATTGATATTTTTTAGGTTAGTTAGTATGGATATAGGATTATGGGAACATGGGAGGTATGTGTAGGGAGAGTTTTGTGGGATATATCTCATTCTGAGCCATGAGTTACCATGGGTATTTCAAGTTTTAGTTGTAAATTAGATTACATTTTTTTTTTGTTTTTTATGTTTCTTGATATGATATTATTTACTTTTGATCCAAATTATGTATATAAGTGAATTTTTAAGTTATTTTAATCTTTTGGGGTAAAAATGGGAAGAGAACCATAGATTCATGGTTAACTCATATAGTCTATAAAATTTAATGGAACCCTGCATATTGGGTATGTAACCATTTAAATGGTTGATTCATGGTGAGTTATAGGTTCACCAACCTGCATAGAAATACATTGTTCATTTATTATTTTCCATATATTTTTTATTTTTTATCCCTTTATTTTCAAATTTATTTCAATTGTGCTTACCATTGGTTAGATGTTGAAAAAGGGAATTTTATAATGAATTGATGTTATTGAGTAATGCTTTGATTACCTCTTATGAAAAGTAATTTGGATCCATGTTGTGAAAATATGTTTTTTTATTTTAAAATCGAGTTTTTAATAGAAAATGGGGATTTTTATTCATCTGAATTGTTTTGAGGGTGAATGGTGTTATCATTTCATTAAGAATTGTGAATATATATTTTAAAATGAACTGGGTATTTTATGAAATGTTTTTCTTTATAAAATAGTTATAAGGGTTTATATATAAGAAGAATTATTATTAACATGAAAGGTTTGAAAATTAATTTGGATTCATTATGGAATTGTTTAATATAATTGGAAGTTATTAAAATAAATCAAATGAAAATGGGTTTGCATAGAAACGTTTTGAAGTTGGAGTGAGTTTCATGGCGAGGTTTAGAATTTACAAATGAAAAACAAATTTTTTTTAAATAAAATATAACATCATGAGATTCGAATGGGGTTTCTATTTAAATAGGTTTAATGTTATCCAGGATTATGCGAGATTTTTGTAAAAAGAGTTTTTGAAATTTCTAAACAAATATTGATTTTATGAAAATTTATTTTTGAAGAATTCTATAATTTAAAAGAAATTTTTTTCAAAATGGATTTTTGTTCATTTATAAGGGATTTATGCCTTTAAAAAAATAAATTAAAAAAATAATTATGAAAATGTGTCAGTTAACAAAAATGGGGGTTTATAAATATTATTTGTTTTGTGTTTTTTTCCAAGTGTCTTGCGTTAATGGATTTATCCCATTGTTTGTAATGTGCCACATTGGTTGGTTTTTCACGTAGACATGAAAGGGATATATCCATGGTTCATCCTATTTATTTATTTCTCCAATAATGTATAGAGATTTGGTTGAATTTATATTTCTGAGGATGGTCATTAAATAGATTCCTCTAATAATTTTTGTGTATCTTCTCAGTTTGTTGGAATTTCCCGAGCTCTAAAAATAGTGGTAGAGGTGAATTTATTCATACATTAGTATTTCATGGGTTACAGTTCCCTTTCCATGATAACCATGGTCCTTGGGAATTTTTTTAATTACTATATTATATTTAGAATTATGGTGATATTGGTTAACTAGAGTGATCATAAGTATAACCTAGATTTTTATGACTGGTATGTTTTTCAATTTGTTCTTGTGGAATATTGTAGATGCCGAAAAAGTTTGTAACTGTTATAGGAAGTTTAGAAATGACAAAGCGAAGTCATATTCGGAATCAAAGGCTGGCTCCAGAGGCCCAGGAAGTGGTGCGCGTAATTAAGGAGGACTTGCGCGAAATAATGAGGTGCACGTGAAGCATTCCCGGGGTTCACATAATCGAGCCGATGGTGCACACAATTTTGCGCGCCCCGGTTCCGCACGGTGAAGCATTGCGCGAAGACGGTTCCCGAAGCGGAAGATTTCGCGCACTGCCTGGATTCCGCGCCGGCTGATGCCTATAAATAGAAGGCAACCCCTGACGGTTTGATGGTTGCAGAATTTATAACGTCTCCCATGCGTGCAATTCAGACTCCCCCGCGCGCAAGTTTCCCTCTAGGTATTTCCTCTTTTCACGCAACCTTGCACCGGGGTTCGCCTTTGTGCGCAACTCCACTGGCTTAAGTGATTTCTCTCACTCTTTCGGGTTCCTCACTTGCGCGCAATCCCCTTTTGTAAACGCAATCCCCTCCTGTGTGTGCAATCACATCTCTGCGCAATCAACTATTCCTATTGCACGCCATCCCGGTGTTTTGCGCACAAACCTTCTTTTTGAGTGCAGCACCTAGGACCCCTTCACCTTGACGCCCCTTGGCTACCTTTCCATGCCGGCACCTGAATTCTCCCCTGCCAGGAATGCGCGCCATGCGTTGTTTTCCCGTACGGCCGTCTAGGCTTGTACGAAGTAACCTCAAGGTCCCTTGGGCGGTGTTTCCCGTTGCGTTGTTTTGCATTATATTTCTCCGCATAGGCATGCTAACGACTATTTCTTCTTCGCATAGCCAAGATAACGTGGACCCCTCAATGGTTCACCCTACGACCCCCCTTCACTACGGCCGTGCCGATGCCTTCACTCCCACAAGGGATAGAGGTTGTTGGGCTTGTAAGCCCTAGGGGTGTGGATCGAACCCACCTCGTCCAAGCTATAGGACGTTAAACTGATAAGCACCTCATCCTTAACACAAGACATTAAACTATGGTCCGACCACGTGCTTCGCACGCAGGGTCCCCCCAGCTCAGACATTTTTTACACCGCTCGTCTCCACGAGAATGGAATCTTCCTCACATGGAATGACATCCTCCTTGTCGGAGTGGCACTTGTCCACGGGGGAAGGGCTGCCTCAGAGCGTAAGCCCCTAGCCTCTCTTATGGAAGGTTTCACCCATGCACCTCCATACATCCCCCTTCCAAAGCCAGTGGAGTCCCTTTTCCATTGCGCTTTGTCGCACCATAGGCCTCCATCATGGAGTATGCCCCAGCACCCAGGGCCACTAACCACGCGTAAGCCCCTGTTTCCTCTTTAGGTCGCTCAACGCGTAAGCCCCATTCCACTTCTCACGGACGCACCCTTTGTGGTGTGATCGTCTGGTCCCTGCTACCTCTTGTTTCTCACACTGAGCATGACTCTCGTGGGCTTAGAGCATGCATCGACCATGACATCCTGTTATGGTCCACCTCAAAGCATAAGCCCCATACCAGCGAACTACGTGGACTTTGATCCGTGCTAACGGATGGTACGTAGGAAGCCTCCACGAGGTTCAAGCCCACCAACGGGTTGTTCTGACTTTTTCACGTCTGTTTTCCAACACCATGGGCTGCATCAGAGCATAAGCCCCAAATACCCTCGTCCCGCATGACGCAAAATTGTATCTCGTCCTGCATGAAGTTAAATTGTATCTCGTACCGCATGACGTTAAACTTTATCTCATCCCGCTTGACTTTAAATTTTTTCCTTCGTCCTGCATGACGTTAAACTGTATGTCATCCCACATGACGTTAAATTGTATTTCCCGAACTATGTGGACTTTTATCCATGCTAACGCATGGTACATAGGAAGCCTCCATGAGGTTCAATCCCGTATCTACATCACCCATCCTGATCCTTACCCAGGCCACCACATCCCGGTGAGATCATGCCACCCCACCCCACTCCACAGTATCCGGGAATCCACCCACGTGTTGGCCCCAACATCGGTGTTCCCCCTAGGGGGTTCTTCAATCTAACCCACTCTCAGTGTTCCGATCAGTCTGATCCATCTCGGAAAAACGTTAAACTCACGGTATACCACGTGTTAAACATGGGAAGCTGAGGAAAACCTCAGATGGTACACAATTCCCCGTGTTCAATGTGGGATGCATCAGGCTTCCACGCCCTCAAGAAGCCCTATGATAAGGGACATAAGACAGACATGTCGATCCCCAGCGTCAAGACATGCCAACGACACCCCAACGTGACAATTCTCCTCACCGAAGGTTGCTACACTGACAAGACCCCTTGGATCATCTCAACGGAAGCAGTGTAATTAACTGGCGTCCATGAAAATATGGCACCGAGAACAATCTTCATGAACCCATCTTAAATCTATGAGGGAGACCCAGACTAGGTGACATGCTCTGAGGAGGAATCCATGGAAGGAAGAACCGACATCCCATCATCCCAGTTTCGATCAAGGAGAAGACGTCCCTGAACAAGGAACAGATGCCACCTGCCTTTGGAAAGCGGGAATGCGGGGCAACAAGCCGAGTGTCCTCCCATGCATGACGGACACGCGCGCGCTCCCCGGCGTAAAAGTGTCGGAAACAGAAAATGGTGAACCTAACGTGAAGCTATTCTCCTCAATATGGGGACAGGTAGCATTCAGGGTGTCGGAAGATTAGCATGTCACCAGGTCCGGGTACCTATTACTGGGACGTGAAACCCGCCAGGGGTTGAGGCAGTCAGGATGTTGAGCACTCTGTTCTGCAACGTCATCAGCGTGGATCCCTCTCGCGTGGCCATGGAAGACGGAATGATGTTGGGCTATTTGTTGTAGATTTCTTTTCCTGTTAGTACTAATGGGTTCATCTCCCTGCTTCCAAAAATCAGATCACTACATCCAAAGCTCGGTCTCCACCTTCCCACTAGCGTAGGGGCATGGGCAGTGCCGATGTGGCTACCACGCACGGTCCCGCCATTTTCACAGCCACTATGGCTCCAATTTCTATGACTTCTGGGTGCTCACAGTCCCTCTCCCCATCAGAAATCATCCAGCGAAGGGTGATCAACGACCTGGTTCGTAAGTGCGATGAAGAAGGGATCATCCCCACTAGGGGAATGGCCCGTTTGGAAATAGAGGCAGCTGCGCGTCACCATCGTCGCCTCCCCCAAGGGCCGCATAGGGAGCCACCACTCCCCACTCCGACGTTCAACCTCTTCGAGAGCCTATCCCCGAAGCGCCTTTACACATCCCTCCCCTACGCAAATTAGGTAGGGGATGTCGGGTTCTCCCGATCGGAGACTCGTCCCAGGGGTTAATGGCAAGAGCCCCTGCCAAGCTGCGTCAGCGCCGCCGCCCGGCTCCCCAGGCTGAGGAGCAGGAAATAGTCATGCACGCACAACCGGCTCCAACCCATATGACCCGACGCCAGCGTCAGGCGCGAGCGGAAGAGGATGCCCATCCTAGGGCACCAACATCAGCAACCACTGTGGCCCGAGCCACTTCTGACTCCTATTACCAGACCCCCACACACATTGAGCAGGGGCAGTCACATGCCCGACTGGAATCGAGGCCCCGACCGCCCTGCAGGCAGGTTGGGTCGACTCTCCTGGTCACGGGCACAGGAAATGGCCACCACAGACCAATCCGCGGTAGTGCCACCCACCATGAAGGCTCATTCTGTTCCACTGATCCAGAAAGACGAAGGCATCACCGTGACAGCTACGCTCCGGGTATGAATCTTCCCAGGGCCCACTGCACTGGGTATGAGGTCACTCCTCCTACCGCTGGCTGTGAGTATGGAGCCGTTGCGTATCTGGTCACTCACCCAAATGGAGGTCCTCCACATGTCCCTTTAGACATATGTCCCGGTGCTCCTCACACCCTAGCCTTCAGTCCCCTCTACCCCAGCACTATTGCGGTGAGGGGACTCCTTGACGGAAATCATCCTTACCCTGAGGAGCCAGCCAGGGGCAGGAAGGCGGGACTTCATCACCGTAAGAGGAATGTCAGGGGAGTCCGGAAGGAAATTAGACCAGTCCATTTCTCGGACTCTGAGGCGGAGTACGACTCGATGGTGGAACCTTCCCCCCAACCCTTTGAGTCGAGGGTCGGGATGGGGACACGGCGTGTCAGTCTCGTACTCCCAGAATGCGAGATCCGTACGATTCCCTCCTCCCTCTGAAGGTATATCCAGGAGGATGTGGACTTGGTGTACCTCCATGGGTCGAACCCGCGGTTATCACTGGCCTCCCCGGACGCACCTTCCACCTCAGTCAAGGACGGTGGGGAACTTTTCTAGTGACCGACGGAAGAGTCACGATGCAACACACCCTCAGAGAGTATCGATACTATGATAAAATGCATGTTTTCCAGCCCATCCTATCGTGACGTGGCAGCCAGGGCACTGAAACCGTTGGAGGACGACTCAGGGATCGGCGGCCAATCGGCCTGTTCGCCGTATTCCCCGCCGGCCAGCTCACCTACCCGATGGCCTACATCGACGCCTTTGCTAGCTCCCCGACCATTCTTAGTTGATGAGAAGGGGAAGAAAGGGCCGGATCCCAAACCAGAGTCGTGGAGCTTCTTGACTGTCCTCGAAGTTGGCCACTTCCCCGAGAATTTTTGGCCGGTCGCAGGATCAGATTTGGATAAGCCAGAGGCACTCACCCCGGGAGAGTTTGAATGTTTCTGCCAGACTCTTCTGGTGACTCACTCCCGTCTTCTCCATCAGCTAGCACCTTATCCCAGGAGTCAAGCACATCTCGAGGATATCGGTGAGCAGTGTCGTTGGGTCGACCTGGCTGTGCTCCCCGCAGTTCAGCACCCCGAGTCACTTGACCACCACGAGGCCCTCCATCAACAATGCGTCCAGAGTTTTCAAGTACTCCACAAGGTTCTCAAGGAAGCAACCCCTAATGCGCACATCCACGGATGGGGGAAGTACGATTCCCTTCTTTTCTGTGTGATCTGCCGACAGCCCGACTCACTGGGCGGCCCTGAGGGAATGTCGCCAAGGGCAGTGGCAGTCAACATGGGTGACCTTTCAGATGAGGGAAATGGTGTGGAGCTCCTCGATGGGGACTCACCCCATGAGGAAAAGCCACTACTGGACCCATATTGGAGGATGAATCGCTAATAGAGTAGCCTCCTAGGTCTCATTACACCCACTAAATCCTTAACACTAAGCCGAAACATCGGCAAGGGTAAAGAGCACATAGGGTCTGTCGAGCTTACCGACCAATCTTCCTCGGTACAGAAGGAAGAAGAAGACCCCAAGAAGGCCACACTATTCCAATAGATTACTGAGAAAAAGAGGCTGGTTTATGAGCTCTTGGCCGAACGCATTGCAGAGTGGCGACCTGACTATGGTAACCCTAGGCCAGGACAGTAGGGACAGGAGCACCTACTCCTTGACAAGATTCCCCTAGGAAACCGTGACCATGTTGTGTTCGTCGACATGGGAGAGGTCAGAGCCCATGGTAAGAGGGTGCGGTTTGTTTTTCCGAACCCTCCCGAGCGGCGAGATCACATGTGGGACCCTTCTCGTTTTCCTCCCGTTGCCCCGAGAGTCGCTCCGCCAGCCACCCCGCGAGCTGCTGAGCATGACTACCGGATTGAAGAGCCCGGAAATGCATTTGTGGTTTGAGATCCCAGTCAGGATAGGGATCCGCATCCGGATGATCTAATGGAGGCGCTCATCGCCCACTTAGAGGCCCTGGAAACTCGGCAGGTGGCAATCCCACCGGACGGCAAGCCATACCCAGTGTGGGTGGATGACATTTCGGCTCCACTGGGATTTGGGAACCCGACATTCTCCTCCTTTAACGGGATCAGGGACCCTCCACAGCACCTGGTCCACTTCAACTCGAGGTGCGGGACAATGTTAGGGACTCCGGCGCAGCAGGAGGCTGCCAAGCTCCGTTTCTTCGTTCAGACACTGGAAGGACCAGCATTCGTCTAGTACGACCAGCTCCCCGTCGGATCTGTGACTAGCTGGGAGGAACTTTGCCAGCAATTCCTCTACCAGTTCAATTCCACAACCCATAATACGAACATCACAGACCTCATCAGGTGAAAGCAAAGGCCCAATGAGCGAGCCGTGGACTTCGTCTCCCGGTGGAAGGGGCTCACGTAGTCCCTAGAAATGCCACTGAATCAGAAGTAATTACTGAAAATGTGTGTAGGTAACGTCAAGGCAGAGCTGGTTCCTTCTCTGATCACTCAGAATTACACTGCAGGGTTTCAGGACATCTCGGACAAGGCTCAACACCTCAAAAAAGCCATGCAATAGGCCAGTCAGGCACGCCCGCTGCCTCCTGTAATCCCTGCATGGAGAGCTGCCAGAGCTGATCCTGCTGCTGTGGCCCAGATAGACGACCCCAGATAGCTTGATTTGCGACTACTAGGACCAGTACAGTAGCCTCATAGGGGTCCACCCCCACGGGCATAGCCTCCGGCCCAGTAGCGACCACCTCAAAATCGGCAGGCACCTCCGCATAACGCACCTCCACCACCGAGGCGAGATAATCAGGCTCCACCTCCTCAGCATGCTCCTCCGGCCCCCGGTCATGGTCAGCCTCAATGATCCCCCTTTCAAGACAGAAGGAATCAGACTTACTCGTATGACGAGGCCCAGGTCCCCGGTTATTTCCGTAGCACCTTGGAGTAGAGGATAGTGCGACTGCCCGAGTGCTGAAAGCCAGAAGAGGCGCATCTCACTGATCACCCTAACTACTTCCCTTATCACCAGACCCTAGGGCACCCCATCCAGTGAAGTTATGTGTTCAAGGAATGGATCCAAGACCGGATTGACAACAACATAGTCATGTTGGGCCCAGCCCCGTCGCAAGTGGCAGGTGTCTTCATGAGATCATATGGAAGCAGTGGCAATGAGGATGAGTGGAAACAGGTTTCCGAACATGGGTCCCGGAATTTTAATGACTGGATGGGCCATAGGACGGTTGCCCATGCCCATGGCATCATCTGTGCCCGCCTGAGTCTGCCAAAGCCCTCAGAATCTGCGAGCGCCACCTCGGCATCGTCGTCCCAGCCTACCTCTTCCCAGAAGAGCAAGAAGCAGTGCAAGAAGAAAGAGCATGCCCTGCCAATGTCGTCATCATCCCGCACGGTTGGCGATTTTATTCCCCCAAAAATGGGGATCCCTCCGAGACTTCGTCTGGAAGTGGATGAATCCTCGGGTGAAAGCCCAGGGTATGCTTCGGATAACACCGTAGAGTTGGTAAATCCCTTTTTGACTCCCGACGATGAGGAACGTCAGGTGGATCTTCCCAATGTCCCTAGCCGTCGTGAACGTCAGTGGAGCCTTGGCTACATGAATTGTCGGGGAAAGAAAGTCATCACCTATAGTCAGGCCATGCACGCTACTGAGACCAGGCAGCAGACCCGATACAGAGCTCAGCACACGCGGCCCCCGCACCCGGTGTCGATAGGTTCGCCTCCACCACTGTTTGTGTTTCCGGATCAGGAAGGACCACCTCGGTCATGCCGCGACCAGCCCTGCCCTACCACTGGCCAACTACAGCCTTCTGGTCCTAGCATGGCAGCCGCCTCCCGGGCATTGACTAGTGAACATCAAGACGTGCCTAGTACCAGTCAGTCACCAGTTTCGTCGGCAGGTCCTGTCGTGCCTCCAATCGCAGAGCGGCCTCCTGTAAGCAGAAGCTCGCGTTTGGCTCGAAAGTATGATGTTCTGAAGAACATGGTCTATATTCCGGTAAGGATTTCTATCCTTGAGGCCCTTCTTCTGTCGTCTGAAATGAGTGAGGCACTCTCCGAAGCTCTAAGGATCCCCCTTCAGTATGAGACAGAGGTTGAGGCCGCAGAATCCTTCCACACTGAGGCGATTTAGGATGCTGAATGTCAGGCGGTTATCTTGTTTTCCGTTGCAGATGAGGACCTTCCCATACAAGGGCACATTCGCCCATTGTACATCACCGGACAGTTCAATGGCGTGGAAGTCTTCTCCTGTCTTGTTGACACCGGTTCCGGGATTAACCTAATCCCAACTCGGACACTACGGAAACTGGGGTTGTCTACGGATGATTTAACTCCCTCCGACCTTAGGATACATGGGTATTACAGGACCGAGCAAACTCCACTCAGCAAGATTTGCTTGAAGACCCAGTTCGGCGGCATAATTTCCAACACTGAATTCATGGTTGTCTTTTAGGACACCGCCTACAATGCGTTGATGGGTAGGTCGTGGCTCCACCTTCACGCAACGTCCCCTCATCGTATCACCAATGCCTCAAATACTCCCTTAAGGGTCGAGTGGGCGTGCTCCAAGGAGATGTGTCTCCTTTTTCCTCTTGTGAAGCCCGTTATCTGGACACTATCTATTAAAAGAGCAAGGAAGATCAGATCCTGGCAGGTGAGGTTGAGCCCGCCACTGTCACGAGTGATCCCTGGGTAGGATTGGATGACACATATGTCTTCCCAATCCATCGGTTGTAGGCCAAGACCCCCCTACATGGGGTAGTGCTTCGTTGTTTTGAGTACCAGAGGAGGGAATATTTCCGAGTCCATGCAATGAAGGGAAATCACCTCGTACACTTACACCAACTTGGATCAAGTGATCCCCAAGCCCCTTACCCCTGTACGATATTGGGACGTTAGGCACATGACCATGACAGTATGTCATACGTGTCTATTTCACCGAGCCGGAATTGACTGGCTCCAGCCAACATGCCACTACTGCTTTGATGTCATAAAGCGTGGCCCATTGGGCCAAAGGCCAGATGGGATTGGATCACCCGCCTTTGTCGCCATGGTCTCCGCAGTTCATTATTCTCCGGACGTGACGACCTCTGCCACCCAAGCCGGCACCAGCTTCACATCAGGGTCTAGCAGCCCCGAAACGGCTCCCCCCATGGATGATCCCTCTACAATTGGAAAAGAGGACATGGAAGATGCTCCTCCTACCTTTGAGGAGGGGGGTCCCCACCACGGTCAATGAGTTAGTGCATGTGAACCTCGGTAGCGAGGTGGACCCGAGACCCACATTGGTCAGCGCCGCTATGCCCCCCATGGAACAGCAACAATACATAGACTTCCTCAAACAGCACCGTGATGTGTTTGCCTGGGGTTATGATGAGATGCCAGGGCTAGATCCCCAGGCAGCCGTCCACCGCCTTGGCCGTCCAGCAAACCATCGTGGGCTCAAGCAGCCTCCCCGGAAGACGCACCCCTCTCACGGTTCCATGGTTGAGGCCAAAGATGATAAGATCATCAAAGACAACTTCATCAAGGAAGTCCAGTACCCCAGGTGGCTATCCAACATTGTGCCAGTCAGGAAGAATAACGGGTAGATCAGGGTCTGTATTGACTTCCTCTATCTCAATCGCCACTGTCTGAAGGATGATTTTCCCCTTCCCGTGACAGAGTTGTTGATCGATACCACAGCCGGGTTCCAATCCCTCTCCTTCATAGATGGGTACTCCGGGTACAACCAGATCCGGATGGCCCCCGAGAATGAAGAGTTCACTACTTTCAAGGCCCCCCAGGGTACTTTCTACTACCAGGTTATTCCCTTCGACCTGAAGAATGCAGGTTCCACCTATCAACGGGCAATGCATCACATATTCAAGCCGATTCTCAGGACACTAGTGGAATGCTTCGTGGATGATCTGGTGGTTAAATCTCGTCAGTGCCAGGACCATGTCAAAGTCCTTGATAAAGTGTTCAGATTCCTCCGTACTCGCCACTTGAAGATGAACCCGTTGAAGTGTTCCTTCACGGTCACCTCTGGAAAGTTTTTTGGATTCGTTGTTAGGTATGGAGGCGTCGAGATCAACTCAGATAAAATCAAGGCCATCAGTCAGATGCCTCCCCCAAATAATATTCAGGAGCTGAGTGGTCTTCAAGGCCACTTAGCCTATATATGCTAATTCATTGTGAATCTGGCCGGAGAGTGTAAGACCTTTTCTCGACTCATGATAAAAGGCACCGCCTATGTATGGGATGAAGAGTGTCAGATCTCTTTTGAGGAAATCAATCAGTATCTTCCCCAACCTTCGGTCTTGATGCCACCCATTTCTGGAAATCCGTTGGTCCTTTACGTGACCTCCCTGGAGCGATCCCTCGGCGCACTTCTCGCCCAGAAGAACAATGAGGGAACATAGAATAGCCTCTACTACCTCAGCATCATGCACCTCGATACAAAAATTAGATATTCTGCCATCGAGAAGAGCTTCCTGGCGCTCGAATTTTCTGTGCAAAAATTGCGGCACTACTTGCAGCACCACGAGGTACAGCTGGTCTCTCGGGTAGACCCGTTGAAATACATCCAGATCCGACCTATGTTGACCGGCCGATTGGCGTGCTGGGCGGTGATCCTAGAGCAGTTCGACATCAGGTTTGTACCTCAGAAGGCCATCAAAGGACAAGTGTTGGAAGACTTCTTAGCTGCCCACCCAACCTCTGCGGACCATCCACTAGATCTAGGATTTCTTAATGAGGAAATCCTCTTAGTCGATCACGCCATCCCATGCTGGCAGATGCACTTTGACGGTGCCTCTCGGAGCCCCACCGCTAAGAGGCTCAATGATCCTAGGCTCAACAGAGTGGTCCTGGGTGTCGTCTTCATCACCCCTGAGCAAGTCGTTCTACCGTATTCATTTCTATTGTCAGAAGGATGCACCAATAATGAGGCAGAGTATCATTCCCTCATCACTGGCCTTGAGTTGGCTCTCGAGATTGACGTACCCCATTTGTATGTAAAAGGGGACTCTGAGCTAATCATCAAGCAGTTCAATGGTGACTAACCTGTCAGGAATCCAGAACTCGTTCCATTGCTGGAGTGCACCCTTCGTCTAATGGCTAAGTTCCCCTCCCGGCCAGAGGTCGTTCAAATTCCCTGGTTGCAAAACAGTCGAGCAGATGCTTTGGTCATCCTGGCCACATCACTTGCGGAGCCCAAGAAGGATGACCTAATTATACACATGGCACAATAGAGAGTCATTTCTCCTGTTATTCCGGAGGGCAATCGTGGCCCGCGAGTGAACCATCTCACCAGTGGTGCCCCTACGCCAGGATCCCCAGGGGATTTAGGTGTGGTAATCGAGACAGTTCCGAACAGGAGGACGCCCTTGGTTGAATATCCCCAGCACGACAATCTTCTATCGGACCAAGCCGATCGTGAGCGAATCCGACGCCGCACGCCGTAGTTTACCCTTCAGAGCGGTCCCAGTCTTGAGAAGATCCTTTACAGGTGCGGATTTGATGGTGTTCTACCCCACTTCCTTCAAGGAGTCGAGATCCCATGGGTCATGCAAGAAGTGCACCCTGGTTCCTATGGCGCCCACCAGGCCGGGTTGATGTTGTCCCACCATATTTCGAGGATGGGTTACTTTTGGCCCTCCATGATCTACGACTGCATCGAGTATGCCAAGAGGTGTCACGCCTTCCAATTTCATGCTTACTTTATGCATCGGCCACGGGGGCCTCTCTATACTACCAAGTATTCTTGGCCCTTTGCAGTCTGGGGGTTGGATGTTGTAGGACCTTACCCGCCGGTGACGGCCTGCCAGTGGCGGTTCATCTTGACCGCTACAGATTTCTTCTCCAAGTGGGCAGAGGCAATCCCGCTCAAGGAAGTCAAAGCCTGTTCTATCGATGAATTCGTGAGATCCAATATCATCTATCGATTTGTAGTACCTCACGCTATCCTCACGGATAACAGAACCAACTTCCGAGCAGCCGAACTGAAGAAATTGTATGCCAAGTACAACAATCGCTCTAACCACACCTCCCTCTATTATGCACAGGCGAATGGACAGATCGAGGCATTTAACAAAACCCTCTCTAGCATTCTTCAAAAGATGGTTGGTCAGAACAAGAAAATTTGGTCGGACAAGCTCCCCAACGCCCTCTAGGCTTATAGGATGACGACTCGTAACTCCACCCAGGTGACTCTGTATTCCCTGGTGTATGGAGCTGAGGTCGTCCTGCCCATCGAGGTCCCGTTGCCCTCATTGCGCATGGCGGTCTACGACCAGAAAGCACCAGATATAGTTTCTGAAATCCCTCTAGCCGAATTGGAAGCGCTGGACGAAAGTAGGCTTCACGCGTTACATAACACAGAAAGGAATTAGAGCAGGACGGGTCGAGATTTCAGTAAGAAGGTTTGCCTCCGCTCCTTCCTGTAAGGTGACCTGGTGCTGGCTCTCAGAGCGCCGATGATTCCCGGTAGGAAACCACCCATGTTGGATCCCAAATGGGAGAGGCCTTTCATTTTCCATAAGGTCTATCCCAATGACGTGTATTCCCTAGTGACTATTGATGGTGAGTGCATAAATCCTCCCACCAACGCCAGGTTCCTCAAGCAGTACTTTTCCTAGATATGTATGGTCCTTCACGACCCTAAACTGCACCTTGGCCCAAGTTCTAGGACCTTAAACATAGATCCTTGTATGGTCCAACAAGACCTTAAACTACATTTTTCCCTACATTTGGGCCCCCAATGGTCAGAGTTCTAATACCTAAAACTAAGATCCCTTCCTCGTCCCACACGATGTTAAACTGTATTCTGTCTCACATGACGTTAAACTGTATTTTGTCCTATATGAAGTTAAACTAAGTTTCAAGAAATATGTGTGGCTTGATTCCCATTATTATGGGATACATAGGACCTCCTGACCACTTAGCTTTTAGGTCCAGCCCCATCTCTTAGGAGATCCCATGATCTCCCAGTTGCCTCGGTCTTTTGACCTGCCCTTCCCTCAGGAATCCTCCATCTTTTGGCCGCTCTCAAACTTAGCCCCTCGGCCCTTTCCAGTGGTCTGCTGATGTGTTTAGAGAACTCTTGTCTAGGACCTGGAGTGTCAGATTCAACTTAGGCAAGTCTTCGTCTGCTTTTCAAGCTTCGTGTTCCCCTTCATTCGGGCCCCACCCTCTTTCATACCCAGAGGGACCCCCATGAATGGTCTTGATACAATGCCTAAGGGCTCTCCTACCGTCATGGTCCAACGCCCCTGAGAGTTTCAGGAAACAAATTGATACAAATCCCGTGTTTCGAATGTGGTCAGTGGTTGATGCTCATTTGTTTGCACCTACCTCTAGGCTAACGCGACAGGATGCTGTGTTGCAAATAGGGTCAGCAGTAATCCTCAGTCATCATGTCGGCTTATTTGGGCCCTGAATGTTGGTTGCATGATTCACACTATGTTCCAACTCACCGTGTCAAGGTGGAATCTCGGCATTCCTTGTAATAACCCTCAGTACACCCCCACACGTCAGACGGACCAAGCTGCATAACGGTGCCTCTCGAGGCTCCTGCTATCTGAGCGCTAGAGTATGTGCTTGGGTTCCTTCTTTACAGGTTGCGTGCAGCTTGACCCTCATCCCAATGGGGAACGAGGAGTTTCCCAGACATTGCGTTTCGGGCCCAGCGTAGCTGGGATCTAGCATCTTCTGCCCCCCTAATTGTTGAACCCTCGTAGGCCCCTTTGGCCCGAGGCTCGTCTCTCGGAATCGCGCACGGTGATGGTATGGGATTATGTACTCATTTGCATCAGGTATGCTTTATCGCATCATGCGTGTTTCCCCTGGTCCAAGCCATACGACCTTAAACTGTGCCGCCAGGTCCAAGCCATACGACCTTAAACTATGCTGCCAGGTCCAACCACATGACCATAAATGGTGATGATATCGTCCCGGCTACACGCCGTTAAGGCGCTACCTCTCAAGAACTATGTATGGCTTGATTCTCATCCTTATGAGATACATAGGAGCGCTTGGGAACTTCCCCATAGGTCCAACCTCACTTTTCGTGTTTGGTCTCTTGGCCTAAACACATCCCTATGAGCACATAGTAAGCAAGGATTTCCCCCATTCACATTGGGTTTTGCAACCGCTTTACCATATGTCTCCCATTCCCCTTATTCTATGGTCCAAGTTCTAAGACCATAAACTAATACCCTTGGCTTTTCATGACTCAGTCTCTCTTGTGGTATTGTATGGTGTAGTGCAGGATTATGTCCTCCTTCCCATTAGGTTACTCGTCGTACCATGTCTATCCCTAGATGAGATGTGTCCCACATCCCACATGACGTTAAACTGTATTTCATCCTACATGACATTAAACTACGCTTCAAGAACTATGTGTGGCTTGATTCTCATCCTAATGAGATACGTAGGAACGCTCAGACATTTCGTATTGGGTCCAGCCCCAGGGATTATCAAATCTCGTACCTCTTTATTGTTGGCCCCTCGGCCTGACTTCTTGGGAAGTGGTGTAATCATGACATCTACACCGAATAAGTACGAGATGCCCCGAAGTAATAATGGGAAGCGGCAGTTCTCTCGCCAGAGAGGTCCTGTCTGAAAATTGGGACGATCTGTGATCAGGTTGGTACGTCCGCCTAATGGGCCTCCGCCACGATGTCACAATTTTAGGAGTGTTGGAATCTATTCGAACAAACCACCACTCCACTTTCCACGCTTTTCATTCCCCTTTATTCGGATCCTCATTATCTTTCATGTTCGATGGGACCCCCTAACAGTATGGATGATAGACCTACGGTCCACCTACTATCCTGGGCCAACATTTCAGGGGACTGGTCATGTTTGGAGGTACCCCCTAACAGTATGGATGATAGACTTCGTTCCGCATGCTGCCATAATATGGATGATAGTCCTTTGGTCTGCCTATTGTAGCAGTATGGATGATAGACCAATAGTCCGCCTGCTGTCCCGAGCCAACATTCTGGAAGACTGGCCGGTGATATTTGAGTTAGGCACCGTGTTGTGAACATGGTCAGTGGTCAGCCTTCATTTATTGTCCACATTCCAGGCCAACATGATATGGATGTTGCGTTTTCGCCACGGTTAACAATTATCCTCCATCGTCGCGCCCCAGAGTGTTTTGAATTCGGGTTGTGTGATTCACCTTTCCTCTCCATCTCCCTATGTTCGGAAGGATTTCAATGCCCCCAGAATTTCCCTGCTCGCGTGTCAGAGCGCATTGAGAATTTGATATATCAATCAGTCTGAGGTCTTCTCCTCAGACATCGATGCCCAATTTCGGATGCATGAAGCATGGCTGACGCCCCATAGTTGGACGAAGTACTAGTGCGAGCCTCCTTTTTTTCTCACAACCCACGTGAGCTTAGTGATGGATTTCTATTTACTTCGGGATTATGGTTGAGCATGTTAAACCAAGGGTACAAGTGAATGGATTTATCCATGTATTGGATTGAGATGATGATAAGTACAAGCAAGAAGTTCATGAGATGGCCAATACAAAGCCCCTAAGGGTCGGCGTGCTAGATCGATCCTTCCAACGCCGCTACCCTTTGGCTGGTAGCCTCCAAGACCACTTCTCGCTCCTTGTAGACTCTCTCCTCATCAGTCGCCACTGAGCGTAGCTCGCCAACCCTAGATTGTGCCTGCACCCGCTCAGTTTGAAGTACGACCATCTGCTGACTCGCCTCCATCAGTTGTTCCTACGCATCGTCCAGCTAGGCCACCAGTTGTTCCATGAGCTCAAAGCACGTCGCAAGGAAGGCCTCCTTCTCTGCTTCCTACCCTTAGAGGTTTCGGACCTCCCGCTCCACCCTCAGCAACGCTCGGGCATCCGCCGATATTTCCTGACACTGGGAAACATCGGTGCGCCAGCTGATCTTGTGTATCTTCTCGGCCATGTAATCATGGACTATCAGATGAAGGCACTGAGCGTCAGCCCCTCCGGCGCACAGGAAGGGCAGCCAGGTCTTGAGTGATCCCATTCGCCTCAGTCAATCTGACTGGGGATGTCTAAGAAAGTGCTGGATACACTTCCACCCTTTGTGTCGTGTCATCCATCTCTCCTCGGACACTATTGAGTATCAGTCATCTATCTCCTCATGGTCAGCGGGCTGGTACACAGGAAAGGCAGCCAACAGGTCGGAGGTGGGATCTACCTCATGGATGTCTTCATGAAGAATAGGATCCTCGATGTCCGGGCGATCTTCCTCTCTCACCCTGACAGCGACGGTGCCTCCTTCAGCCTTCAGCCTCACCTCAAGAACAGTGCTTCTGATGCCCGTTGCCCCCTGCTCAACGATTTCCAGGGCCGACTCGGTGTGGGAAGCATGTTCTGAACGAGGTGTAATGTCCGCCACTGGTCCTCTCATGGACGTCCTGGGCTCCGCAGCCTGACGAGCCTCCAATGTTGAGATCACTGCGCAAGGATTATGCTGATTAGTTGGGATCTTTTGATAAAAAGAGCTAGTAGTGAAGCGTGAGACTCACAGGAATACAGAGCGTTGACCTCCAGTGTTCCGGCCGCTGCAGGAGCCGCCGTGATGGGAGACCCCTCTGTGCTTGTCAATTCAATGATGGGTGTCGGATCCCCATCATGTCCCATCGGTTCCCTTCCTCCCTCCTCTAGTGGGGATGCCTGACCAATGCTTAGGCGCTCCTGAGTGAGGTAGAGAGAGGGTTTCGAAATTGAAAAGGAGAATGGATGAAAAAGGTAAATGAATGAGAATAGAGACAAACCTCGAGTATCTCGGTTATATCGAGATCAAAGCCAACAATATCGCCACTCTCTCGGAGACTCCCTTTCTAGGTCACACCCTACAACCCCTCACATTCGGGTTCTCCTTCTTATTCATCTTCCCTTTCTCCTTCGTCTTCTCCGGTCTCCTCACCCTACGACTCCTCGTCACTGTCACCTTCTCCCGGCGGCATCACTTCCGGATCATGCTCCTGGCCAAGCCTCAAATTCACTAGGAAAGGTGGCTCCTCATGCCGACCCCTTTGGCGCACGTATGTGTCCATTGCTGTCAGATAAGCATGTCGTCGATGGAAGTTTACCCGGTTGGTAACTCGAATGAGCCCGAACTCTGGTAGCTGGATCCTGTTTTGAATGATCTTCTACCAGATGGATTCAACGCTCAGTGAATTCCGCAGGGTCATCCAAGCCGACCACAGTGCTAGGAAAAGTGCATCTTGGGTAGGTTCGAGCAGGTATCTTATCTGCTTCCCGGGCAGTTCCCTAGCTGCCTCATGTGACCCCCCCCCCACGGGCAACGAGGTCGCGACGTCACTGTGTTATGTGCCCACCGCTGAGGTCCTAGCCTGTGCAGATCTCGCTGCCGGACACGCCCCTGGCTCCCCCCTTCTGGCGGCACCTTGCCTCCTCAACCATCGCCCGGTTTCCGCGCGAGTAGCCTCGAGTTTCCGGACTCACTTACGTAAAATCCCCTCAGGGTATGCAACGTTCCAGTGCTCGGCATACTCAGATGTTAGGCCAGCGTCGACCCCGGTGGGAGGAAGAGTGATGACATCGCCGAAGCCGAAAGTTGTAAACATCAACCACATCTGGCATAGAACGCATGGATTCTTCTCTTGCCAGATGGTCATGAATACCTTCTTCTACATTTTTTGGAGGCACCCGAATTTCCTGGCGAATCGGGGTGGCACATAAGGCTCTTAGATCACCTTCCCGTCGATCCGAGCCACAAGAACCCCGCCCCGAATGCTCTGGAAATACTCCTGATGCTCCAGTGGGCCCCGCCCATTGTCCACCATCTGGCCAACTGGGGTGGGGAATGGTCTAAAGTTGAAGTTGGTGTGGTTACTAATGTGGATTCTCATGCCCTAATCATTGAACGTCATCGGCACCACCCCGACGATGTTTAGAAAGGATGGTCACATGCCATTTCTCGAAGGATGGATGGAATTTGGGAAAGTGTACCCACCGAGGTGAGCTGCCACCCAACCGTGGATGATCTACAAGGGTCCACATACTCTCCGAGGAGACCCTCCTTGTGAGATGCGTCCTAGGATGGCATAAAGCTTGGCCAGTACGGGGATGCCCAAGATGAACCGTTTGTTGGCGGCCATGGTGCCCGCCATCACCAGTGTTGTTGGACAGACGCCCATCCTCACATCCCACACCAATAGGATCCACCCGCTCAAGAAGGCGGCAAGTTACCCGGCAAATCGGATGTTTGGGTCCCATGCCTCGATGACACGATAGCCCCATGATTAGTATTCCCCCGCCTCCAGGGTCCACCAGTATGACC
This sequence comes from Viscum album, assembly GCA_963277665.1. Classification (NCBI taxonomy): domain Eukaryota; kingdom Viridiplantae; phylum Streptophyta; class Magnoliopsida; order Santalales; family Viscaceae; genus Viscum; species Viscum album. The sequence goes on along the minus strand of OY728153.1, from coordinate 1,539,401,062 downwards.
CATCCCTGCTCCTCTAAGCTGTGGTTGGGTATCGTTTCCCCCATCCTGGCATCTTGATTACTGGATCCTTCTCGAGGAACTGGTAGAACCAGCCCTTGTAGGAAATGTCCTTCAGGATGTCCTTGACTCCCAGCCTCCCTTTGGCTAGCTCCAGTAGGTGCCACGTCAGCATGGGCGTCCGTGACCTATCTATCCAGGTGTTCTTTGGAGGAACAAACTCATCGTATTGGGATACCTCTAGTGGTATACCTCCGATGCAGTGAACGTCCCAGAGACTGATGCCATCTTCCCCATCGTGAAGGTGGAATGTGTTGGTATCAGGAGACCACCAGGCGAATAACTCCAGCCCGACCTCGGGTTGATGGTTGAAGTGGAACTGCGATGTCCATAACGGCTCGAATAGGCCAATATGCCGTAGTTCATCCCCAAACTAGTCGTAAGTTTGGAAAACCCAGAATGCCCAGGTCTACTGGCTTGTGAAGTTGCCACCGGACCGTAGGACCCAATCCTTCAGCCAGCCCTTCGTGTAATCTATGACGCTTTGACGAAATGTGCTCACGTAGAGGGATGGAGAATTCTCTACGACAGGGTCATCCCAGGTAATGGTCCTAGTCCTCGGGATCAGGACATATATGTCCATATGTATGGTTTCCCTAGAAGGATGGCCATTGTTGGTAATGTTGTAGCGAGGAAGTACGTCCTCCCGGGTCACCCATGACCGCAATGTGTCCACCTCGAAGCCCGGCAGGGGCACCTCCTCCATGATGCCATTGTTCCAGAGCAGGAGGTTGTCAGATAGGGGATACATCTTCTGGGCTGGAGTCAGCAGATTGTACAAGGTCATATTGTTGGAAACGATCACCTTAGCAACATAAACCTTCTCGTTTGCCGCCATTTCGGTCTTATGAGCGGCGAATTCCCCCTCATCAACTCGGTTTGTGGCCATCTCGAATATTTCGGGAGTTGCATGAAATCAGGATGTAGTGCGCAGAATCCGAGAGTTCTGCGCAAAATATGAAGTGGCGGCACGAAATCCCGGAGATGGGTGCACAATTGGAATTCTAGGCATGAAATATCCCAAGTAGGCGTGCATGTACGGCTGAAATTAGGAAGGAATTACACGCTGCCAGTGCATTTTTACGCGCAGCCACGAGAGAAATTTCACACACGAGAGCGTTAAGCCTATTGCACGGAACAGATTCTGTATAGATTTGGGACCCAGTGCCCCTTTTATAGGTGAGGCCAGGGTTCCGCGCCACGTGGAAGGAGAATCCCATGCTTATCCGTCGTTTTTCCAACCGCATCGGTTTTTTGCACGCTAAGTGCCCAGGATAGTCCCTGCTTCAGCGTTTCGGCATTTCCCTCGTAATCCAACCATTGTGACTTCCCACCGATCCAATTCCGAGGAGGGGCATATATAGACGCCATGAAAGTCCGTAACTGTTAAATGATGTTTCGAAATGAAAAAGCAAAGTCATATTCAGAATCATAGGCCGGGTCCGGAGGCCCAGGAAGTGGTGCACATAATTAAGGAGGACTTTCACAAAATAATTATGTGCACGCGAAGCATTCTCGGGTTTCACGTAATCGAGCCGATAGCTCACACAATTTTTCACGCCCCGGTTCCGCTCGGTGAAGGCTTGCGCGCCGACAGTTCCCGTCGCAGAAGCTTTCATGTGTCGCCTGGTTTCCGCACCGGCTAATGCCTATAAATAGAAGGCGACCCATGACGGTTTGGGGGTTGCGGAATTCATAACGGATCCCATGCGCGCAATTCAGACTCCCCCACACGCAAGATTCCCTTCAGGTAATTCCTCTTTTCGCGAAAATTGCCCTGGGGTTCGCCTTTGCGCGCAACTCCACTGGCTTAAGTGATTTCGCTCACTCCTCCGGGTTCCTCACTTGCGTGCAATCTTTACCCCGTGCGCGCAATCCCCTTCTGTGCGCGTAATCCCCTCCTGTGCGTGCAATCAAGTCTCTACGAAATCCTCTAGTCCTATTGTGTTCCATCCCGGTGTTTTGCGCGCAAACCTTCTTTTTGCGCGCAGCACCCAGGACCCTTTCACCTTAACGCCCCTTGGATGCCTTTCCGCACCGGCACCTGATGTCTCCCCTACTTATCATGCGTTCCATGCGTTTTTTTCCCGTATGGCCTTCTAGGCTCATAAAAAGTAACCTTAAGGTCCCTTGGGTGGTGTTTCCCTTTGTGTTGGTTTTCCTTATGCTTATCCGCATAGGCACTCTAACAGCAATTGCTTCATCGCATAGCCACACTAACGTGGACCCCTCAATGGTTCGTCCTGCGGCCCCCCTTTACTACGACCATGCCAATTCCTTCCCTCCCACAAGGGGTAGAGGGTGTTGGACATGTATGCCCTAGGGGTGTAGAGCGAAACCACATCGTCTAAGATGTAGGACGTTAAACTGCTAGGCATCCCGTCCTTAACACATGACGTTAAACTGTTGTCCGACCCTGTGCTTCGCACGCAGGGTCCCCCCAGCTCGGACATTCTTTACACCTCTCGTCTCCACGGGAATGGAATATTCCTCGCATGGAATGATATCCTCTTTGTCGGAGTGGCGTTTGTCCATGGGGGAAGGGCTGCCTCAGAGCGTAAGCCCCTATCCTCTCTTACGGAAGGTTTCACCCATGCACCTCCGTACTTCCCCCCTGCCAAGGCCAATGGAGTCCCATTCCCACTGCGCTTTGTCGCACTAAGGGCCTCCATCCTGGAGTAATCCCTAGCACCCAGGGCCGCTAACCACGCGTAATCCCCTGTTTCCTCTTTGGGATGCCCAACGTGTATGCCCCTTTCCGCTTCTCACAGACGCACACTTTGCGACGTGATCGTCTGGTCCCTGCTGCCTCCTGTTTCTCACACCGAGCATGACTCACCTGGGATTAGAGCGCTCATCAACCATGACATCCTCTTATGGGCCACCTCAGAGCCTAAGCCCCATACCAGAGAACTATGTGGACTTTGATCTGTGCTAACACATGGTACGTAGGAAGCCTCCATGAGGTTCAAGCCCACCACTCGGTCATTCCGACTTCTTCACGTCAGTTCGCCAACACCGTGGGCCGCCTCAGAGCATAAGCCCCAAATGCCCTTGTCCCGCATGACGTTAAACTGTATCTCATCCCGCATGACGGTAAACTGTATCTCTTCCCGCATGACGTTAAACTGTATCTCATCCCGCATGATGTTAAATTGTATCCTTCGTCCCGCATGACGTTAAACTGTATGATGTCTCGCACGACGTTAAACTGTATTCCCCGAACTACGTGGACTTTGATCCATGCTAACGCATGGTACGTAGGAAGCCTCTACACGGTTCAAGCCTGTAACTCCATCACCCATCCTGATCCTTACCCGGGCCGCCACATCCCGGTGAGATCATGCCACTCCACCCCACTCTGTAGTATTCAGAAATCTGCCCACGTGCTGGCCCCAACATCATTGTTCCCCCTAGGGGGTTCTTCAATCTGATCCACTCTCAGTGTTCCAATCAGTCTGATCCGTCTTTACATGACGTTAAACTCACGGCATACCCCGTGTTAAACATGGGAAGCTGAGGAAAACCACAGATGGTACACAATTCTCTGCGTTCAATGTGGGATGCCTCGGGCTTCCGCGCCCTCGAGAAGCCCTGTGATAAGGCACAGAAGACAGACATGTCGATCCCCAGCATCAAGACATGCCAACGACACCCCAACGTGACCATTCTCATCACCGAAGGTTGCTGTCCCGACAAGACCCCTTGGAGCGTCTCAACGGAAGTAGCATAATTAACTGGCGTACATGCAAATATGGCACCGTGAACGAGCTTCACGAACCCATCTTAAATCTTTGAGGGAGACCCGGACTAGGTGACGAGCTCCGAGGAGGAATCCACATAAGGAAGAACCGACATCCCATCATCCCGGTTTCGATCAAGGAGTAGACATCCCTGAACAAGGAAAGAATGCCGCCTGCCTTTGGAAAGTGGGAAAGCGGGGCAACAAGCCGCGCATCCTCCCATGCGTGACGGACACATGCACATGCCCCGACATAAAAGCATCGGAAATAAATATGAAATGTGTTGAGTTTATTAAGATGACTCTTTGATATGGGATCCTTTTTTCTTTTGATTTTAATGTATTATGATGCTGTGAATTTTTTTCTTCTACCTTAGTGTTCAACATTATTTCTTGAGGTTAGAATGTGATTATTCCTCTAGTTGAGGTTGGATAGGTTATACTAGGAAGATGTTATTCCCTAGTGACATGAAGATGTGAACTGTAGATGAAAAATCACATCATAGCAAATTAAAAATATTATAAATTTCATAAAAATAAATATTTCAATGATGAAAATAGATATTTTAATGGAAAATAAAACAAAGAACACATGTTATTACTAAAAAAGTTCATATTGTTAATATCCTACTATACTATTAAATCTTCTCTAATTGGTGTGAAGACTGTTATTCACTAAGAAAATTACTTTTTTAGGGTGTGCTAACCTAGTTATAAAATTATATTTTTCACATGTGGTGTTGTAACCAAACAACCATTTATAGGAGTCGCAACCCCTGACCAACATGAATTTTTTATGATTCATAACATGGAGATCAAGAGGCGATCATGACCTGTCACATGTCACCTTCTCATTTGAATTTTCATCACCCCATACTGAGACCTCCACATATGAGAAAATTATATTAATTATGTTAGCTAGGAGACCTCTTTGTCGACCATCAATACCCAATAAATACTCTACCGCATGGATGACTTATATATTTATGGGAAGGATTACTGATAAATGAGGATAAAAATAGTTATAGGGAAAATAGTGTGACCTTTCACCATAATCGATTTAGCCACCATCAAAATTTGTAGAATTGAATAATGGTATTAAAAATTAAATCATAAAAACACAATAAAAACACAATTCCATCCCTCCAACAAGAACCATGGTTAGTTCTACATTTTTAATGGAGTTGAGAACAGAACACAGTGATAAAACACATAAAAATAAAAATAGAAAATGATAGTTTGGAATAAGAATAATAATATATTAAATGAAAACTAAAATTAATGAAATTAAATCAATAAAAAATTATTGAAATTTTACACATCAAATTTACTTGCTCAAAGCAGCTATCGAGGGATGTATTTATTGGGAAATCTATCAAAAACCTCATCCACATTGCATTAATTTTATTTTGTTCCTCAAAACATTCATGATGTGTAATGTAAATACATGAAATGTAATGCTTCTGTCAAAAATTGTAAGGCACCAGCCTCAAACATTACCTGATCTTGAGTTATGTCAAAAATTCACATTGTGGATCTTTTCAGGTTTAGAGTTTTAGAGAACAAGGCCATAACTCTTACATTACATATTATATATTAAATTTAGACACTTCTATGATATCTAATTTTCTCACAACAATAAAACTCCTTAGGTAAAATAATAATTATTTTCTTTATACTAATCTTCTTGAATTATTCCTTTCTCTTACCCATTCTTATACCCTATGAAAAAATTTTCAAAAACATGGGATGAACAATAAAATCAAATTAAGGGATATAAAATAATCAAAGAAAACACTACCCCATGAATACATACTAATAAATGAAATTTTTATGTTTACTAATAAACATAAGCTATTTAAAAACTCCTGAAATCATATGATTTATGAATAATTCATAGAAATCATAACTCATAAATCTTACTTATGGAATCCATAAAATACATACATTATATCTTTCATAGCTACATAGGGAGTTACATTTGGAATACCCATCACAATATTTTCTGTAAATCTCTTAGGATAAACATTAATATTTACCTATGTCACATTACCCAATGCATTGGATAAGTATATTGGGTTCACCTACCCTCGGTTTATCACAGAACCACCCATATATTTAAATAATTTCCCAAAATCATAACATAATCATAACACATAAAACAATCATAAAGGAAATATAAAATTTCCACATTTCAATCACATGATTTCATTTCAAGATATTGATATAATCAATTGATATAAAACATTCAAAAGGAAGAGTTTTGATTAAAAGTGTCCCACAACACATTGAATTTTTGAAAGGAATTCACACTTTAAAACAATACTATACTTATAAATAAATCCTTAAAATAATTTCTAAAATAGATACATGAAAGAGAAGGATTTATAAGATTAAATAAATAAAATATTTAAAATGATGTTTTACTTAGAGAATACCATACAACTTGAGAAACACTTGAATAAAAATAAATAAACAATTACATAAAAGGAAAACATAAATATCATAAAAATATATACATTAATGATATAAAATCAAAAAAGGGTTCTATAAATACCATATAGGATAATAAAGGTTCACAATATCAAGATATGCCTCCATGAAAAGAGATTGAGACGTAGTCCCTTACAAAGATCATTTTGTAAATAAAATAGATCAATAATGTATATTCATTAGAACTAAACAGAATTAAATTATGAATACAAGATAGTATATCAAAACTTATTTCTCACACAATCATAGAACGAAATAATCATGAATTAGAAATTTATCCCCAAGAAGGGAAATTGGGTTAAGAGGTTTCCTTAACTTGAGCCTGACTTGTCTCGTTCGTTCTTTATATTCCGGAATAATAAACTAAATTTAATTTCCACACGATTTCAGAACCTATTTAAAGTTTATTATTCCTTTTATATCAATTATTTCCTTTCAATAATAGACATATAAATATTAAAGTTCATATCGGTTGTTTTGTTGATGTTTGGTACTTTAGTCAAAAATTAAATTGTTATAATTACAAATTGTCCATGTGGTCAAAAGTCCATTATATCCAGAATAATATTCAAGATTTATATATCTTATATATCCAAAATATGTGTATTTATATCCATTATATATGTATTTATAATATTCTATAACACTTGAAGATAATAAATGAAATGCACCATTCAAGGAGACGGTAAGTCGTACGTTCACACGAACACAACTTTCACTTCTCTTTAATATTTAAAGGAATGAAAACTAAATGATACATAGGTATATTATGATTCCAATATAATATTAATGTTATATATGATAAATAAGTTAATTAATTACATCATTTATACATTCCATATATGTAATGAATGAGTCATATTGCTTTGAGGGAAGGTAGTCTGCACTTCCTCAAATGAGATTATCATATTTTCACATTATAGAAAACAAAAAAGGTTTTCTATAAATTAAATGTATAGAAGCATATAGAAAATATAAATATAATGTGTATCATTTATAATAAATTTCAATTATAATGGCCTCCATGAGAGGGGGTAGGGGAAAATTGAATAATCATCATTTCGTGAGACAATAATTCACCGTACTGAGAAATAGTATGTTCGTATCCATTATACAGAGGTGTGTGTAAGTGTAGTTAGAATACATATCATAAAAAAACCTTGTATATTTAGTACACTATTTTTTCTTTAATCAAAGAATAATAAAAGCATAGGGAGTGTAGAAGTAATATAAATGAAAGAAACTTGAGAGAATACATTACCTCTAAATTGTGGAACATCATTTTATTTGACCCAAGGATTTATTGAATTGACTTATTCTAAAGGTAAGGACTATAAGAGTAAGTTAGGGTTGTTGGTGATATCATTTGAGTAGAATTTGGATGAGCCAAGTGGCATGATATGTGTGAGTAAGTGGGTATAGGTGATGGCCTTTTATAAGAGGGGGAGGGACACTTTAAGAAGATCCTAAAATATTATTTTATTATAAAATTATTTTGAGTTTAAAATGGTCCCAAATTCATTTATTTCAAATATAAAATGATTTTTTGTCGCAACCCTCTTAACCAATAGGTTTTATACATATTTATGTCACAAATATTACCTTATCGTTTTTCGTAAACCCTTAGTTAAAAACATTAACTCTTACCATGTCTTCTTTCATTATCAAAATTTATTTTCACTATAGTTACTATAAAATTCCAAGATAACCATAAGTGGATAATTAATGAAATTTGAAACATTAAATAAGCCATGTTTTTTGAAAATTATATTTTTATTACTATTATATCATTTAATACAAAATTATTTCTTTTAAAAACTCATTTTTACAATTTTGACACTATTAAGTAATTAATTTTTTTTAAATTCGTAACGACTTGGATCCTTTGAAAACAATGTATTAACTCAAATATAATTTATAAATATCAACAATAAAATTCATTTATGGCATAAAAATTATCAAATAACTTTTCTTTTAATATTTATAATTTAATTTTTTGAATATTTCATTAATGATGCGATCACTACATCATCATTATGTCATAATCAACATTTTCTATTTAATGTATAAAAATTAAAAATTAAACACCATTTTGTTGGAAATATCTTATCTTTATAATTAATATTTATAGTAAAAGATATCAGTTATATACCACATCAAAAATGCTTTTAGTTAAATATACATGTTTATATTATATCTCTTCACTTTAAATTATTTCTTAAAAATGATATTTTAAATCCTAATGGCTCCATGGAGTCTGAAAATCGATCCAAGGATTACCATGGTCGGAAATATCTAGAAAAATAGTATTTGAACATGTGTTAGAGTTCTTTAATATTATTATAATATTATTTTCTACCCTTATATTCTTGATTTATGCTTTAAATATGGTAAATGATATAATTACAAAAGTTATTATTCCTAATACCCAAAAATAAAAGATAACTATTCAAAAAATATGGACAATATGATTCAAAATATGGAAACAATTTTTCAATATTCAAATCACATAATTTATAGTAATTAATTTAAAATTAATTCATATTGTCCAAACCAAAAACCAGTTTTTAAGAAGTAATATCTATCAAAAGATTGAAATGTGTTTATTTCCAATTTCAAAGTGAAATTACATGAAATAAAAAATAATATATTAAATGGAAAAAATATATATTCCATTTAAACTTTAAAAAAATTAAATAATATGATTTAACAATATAAATGATCTCTATGGAAAAAAGTTGTTTTCAATTAAAATTTACCATATTTTTACTATTCATTAAATCATTATAGTTATTACAAAAAAATTAAAATTTCACCCATATTATATTTTGATTTACTAGTTATAAATAAGATGTTTATTTTTTCAAATAAAACAAATAAAGGAGTCAAAATCCAAATTTAGAAAGGGTTATCCATCAAAAGACAATAAAACTGCATTTTTAGAAAAATACTTCTTTTATCCAAAAAATTTAATTTCATCTTATATAATATATAAAAAACATATAAGATAAATTTAAAACATGATATTCAATAAATAAAAATGATTTTTCATTAAATAAAAAACCATAAATAGTGATGTGTTTTTATAAACAAAATTATTCCCTTTTATATAAAAACACATCCTTCATATTCAGTAGGTTTTTATTATCATTTATAATATATTCGGTAACCAACGAATATTTATTTTAACATGTGTAAACCATGTTTAAAAATTCAGTTGATATTATTAATTCTTGAAAATCCAATGTCAAGGATTTTACTACCATTTAAAATGGTAATAATATTATTGTGTTATATTTCGGTATAACTCAATGTTGTGTGCGATGTAAGATTTCGGTGAAACCTATTATTTCATGTCAAGTACACCATCAGAAAAATAGTCCCCTTTAACATAAAACTAATATCTTATTGATAAATATTAATATAAATGAATAATTATTATTCTATAAATACCTGGGCAATTACAATCATTCAACCCTTTTGGAAATCGCATCTCTGAAATTATAAAATTGGGATCAGAAACGTCATTGAAAACACCACCTCAGAAAAATGTCAATAAAAGAATAACATTAAAATAAATAAGGAGAAGTAAAATTTTAAACTAAGATAAGACCTTCTAGAATTACACATGGATATGGAGGAAAACTAACTCTCATTTACTAATAGATAGTGATAGAGAAATTGATCACTGAATTTTAACCACCACAATATAATAAATTTGTGGTTTGGTAAGAGTATATTGATAAAAGAAAGTGTCAAACCTTTGTTTTCTTCAAGTTACTTTTTATAGCATTGAATAATTTTATTACTAACTCGACTAAGATCATAATGAAATATACTTACATGAAAAGTAGTGTTTCATCCTTTAATAAATTTCTTCCACAAAATCATATTTTCCCCAAACAATGAGTATTCAGGATGACTTTGTCACACCTAAAGAGAGAGAATAAACTTCTAGAGAATCACATAATACAAAAAAGATGAACTATATATTACCCCCATATTTATACAATAATGAAATCCAAAACAACTAGTACAAGATAATATAATTCTCAAAAAGGATCATCCTTCTTAAAAAAATAATACTCTTAATCTCCTAAATTAAACAAACAATACCTACGTTTTATCAAAGACCATTAAATACACAATTGTCCATAAATTTATTCAAAGTAATCCAAACTATGATTGACACCCAAAACCCATTAGGATTTTATCATTTAGTCTTCCACATAAAATCTTAACATTAATCTCCAAATAACATCGACTACTCTTAAAGTCTCATAATTAAAAATAATTAACCTAATCACATATTCTCCATGATAGGTTAATAATTTACATAAAAAACCCAAATCTTTATATGTCGACACTAAAAATATATATTCTTACAAAATAAAACTCAACCATTACTCCTTATATGAAATCCCAGAGTATTCTATTTTCATTAGGCATATAGTGTTCCCAAAAGAGAGAACGTCTTCTAAAATAACATGTATTTCTTAATCACCAAAAGAATTTTCCTATATTAATGATATCCATTTTCTAAAGTATAATTTCCCAAAAACTAATTATTCTTGTTCAAAATAATCATTTAACTAAAAATAATAAGTCATACTAACCATGGGCTTTACATAGGCATGTGCTATGAAATAAATCCCAGTCACACTTTGGTTGTGGGTTCGATTCCTACAGCCTTGTCGGACATGATGGGTTGTCACCCTTCCTAGGGGTTGTACTTTTCCAAATATTATATACATTTTAAAACATTCCTTTAATGTGATAATATCATCAAAAAAACTATAACATATTTTTAACCTCAATAGTTATCTAATACCTCTCTTTTAGCATTCCAAAAGGTAATAACCCTTAATTTCATCAAATTCAATGATCATATCAACCTTAATGGTTCTTTATAACAATATCCATAAAATAAAAGATAGTTATTACTCAATTAAAATTTTTATATAACAACCATATGGGTTTAAAATACTAGATGTGTTCTAATGTAATCTCATCATTAATACATTTTGACATATCATATTCTAGGTATCCAATAACACCCTTCAATTCGTAAAATGTAGACATCTTAATCATTGAACATTATTCATGATCCATTATCCATGAATTTTCATATTATTCTTTTAAGCATCTTTTATACAAACAAAATCATGCATAATGTCTTAATATTTTAATAATTGTAAAACATAAGCTAAGAAATAATCGATACCTTTCTTAGGCCATTTTTAGTTTCCTCGTCTTCAATTAGAGAGGAATTAGGTATTGGTAAACATATATTTTTATGGTAATTCTGATCCCATTACAGAAACATCTTCTTAGGAAGTCTATTTTCATAATGACCATGCAAACCATATTTAAAACATTAAATTGATCCTTTGGAGAGAACTTCTTTCCCTTTCCTAGAGTCGACTGAACGCTTCCTTTTTTCAGGGCAGCTTATTATATTATGACCTTTATTACAACATTTATAACATCTTCTCATCCATTGGAAGCATATTTCTAGGTGTTTCATTCCACATCCGTGACACATAGGTTATTTAATATACATACCTTTATGATTACTACCTAAACTTCCATGGGGATTCATTTTTCGCATATATGATGCATTAGAAAAATAAATAAGGTTCAAGTGGTCAATACTGACTTAAGATAGTTGGTTGAGAAAAAAAACAAGAGTTCTCACTGTAGCTCCCATTTCATTTGATTTCTTATTCATAAAACCACCACAGTTTCCTTCACGTCCATTTTTACATTGTTGCTCTCTATATTGATCCATTTATAAAACCAAAATGGTTAGTGTTAGTATATTAGTAAAATCATCATACACTATATTATGAGGTGGGTAAACACTAATATATATGTATTCATGTTATCTTAAACTCATTAAATTTATCTAATATAACTATGACTATTTCAAATATGGTAACCATTATAGTTATATAACTTCTTATTAATTAACACCATAACCTCTAATGTTATCTAAACAGACCTCTGATACCAACTGTAAGGCCCCAGCCTTAAATATTACATAATCTTGAGTTATGTCAATAATTCTCATTGAGGGTATTTTTAGGTTTAGAGTTTTACATAATTAGCCCACAAATCTTACATTACATATCATATATTACAAAGTAGACTCTTATACTCTATCAAATTTTTTCACATAAATAAAACTCCTTAAATAATACAAGAATTATTTTCTTGATATAAATCTTCTTGAAATATTCCTTTCTATTACCCTAACTTATACCCTATGAAAAATAATTAAAAAACGTGGTATTTCCATAAAAATATCAGTAAGGGTTATAAAATAAGGAAAGAAAACATTAGTCTATGTATACATACAAATCAATGAAATCATAATTCTTTCTCAGAAAACTTAATCTTTTTAACATACCTCATGAAATCATAAGATTTATTAATAACTCATAGAAATCATAAATAATATATTTAACTTGTGGAATCCAAAACATACATGCATTTTAGCATTCAAAGATACATATGGAGTTACTTATGGAATACCCATCATAGTATATTCCCTAAATCAATTAGGAGAAACATTAATGATTACCTCCATTACCGTACCCAATGCATTGGGCAACTATCTCGGGCTCACCCAACCTCAGTTTAATATGGAACCACCCCTATACGTAAACAATTCCCAAGAACCATAATATAATCATAACACATAATAAATAATAAAGGAAGGATAATATTTCCACATTTCTGTCAATAAGATATAATTTCATGATATTGAAATAATCAATTCATATAAAATATTTAAAAAGAAGTATTTCAAATCAAGGTGTCACATAACACATTGAATATTTTGAAAGTAATTTACACATTAAAACACTCATTTAAATATAATTAAATCCTTAAAATCATTTCTAAAACATTGAAATTAAAGAGAAGGATTTATAAGATTTAATAATTAAAACATTTAAATTGATGTTTTAGTTAAAGAATATCTTACTATTTGAAAAATGCATCAATAAAAATCACTAATGAACAAAATAAAAGGAAACTATAAATATAATTAGAATATATAAATTCATGATATAAAATTTAAAAAGGGTTGTACATAAACCTTGTAAAATAATAAAGATGTACAATATCAAGATATGCATCAATGAAAGGAGATTGAGACGTAGTCCCTTACAAAGATAATTTTGTAAATAAAACAGATTGATTATGTGTATTCACTATAAATAAACATAAAGTATTTATAAATACAATATTTGATATCAAAATTTATTTCTCACATAATCAAAGCACGACATAATAAAAAATTATATGTTTAACCCAATGAATGAAAATTAGGTTAAGAAGTTCCCTTACCTTGAGTCTGACATGTCTCGTTCGTTATTTATATTCATGAATAATAAACTTAAGTTAATTTATATGTGATTAAGAAAAATTTTCAATTTTATTATTCCTTGTATATTACTAATTATCTTTCTAAAAAAATAGTATAATTGTTCATGTTCATATCGGCCGTTTTGTCAATGTTAGGTACATGAGTAAAAAATAAACATGTTATAATTACAAATTATCCATGTGGTAAAAATTTCATTATCTCCAGAATCATATACATGATTTAAATACCATATATATAATGTATATCTATATTTATATCCATTATATATGAATTTATAATAGTCCATAACATTTGAAGATAATAAATAAAATGCACCGTTCATGGAGACAGTAAGCCGTACATACTCAAGAACGCTACATTAATTTTTTTTCATATTTAAAGGAATGAAAAAATGATAAATATGTCTATTATAATAACATTATAATATATTTGTTATATATGTTACATAATTTCCATAATTTCATCCTTTATATATTCTATGTATAGAAAGAACGAGTCATATCACTTTGAGGGGGCGGTGGTCCGCAGTTCCTCAAATGAAATTATCATATTTAAACGTTCAGGATAATATTAGGGTATGATATGAATGAAAAATAAAAAATGATTCAGAAAATGAAAATATAATATATATGTATTATATAAATAAAATTCCATCATAATTTCCACCATGAGAGCTTGTATGGGAAAATAGAACAATGATCATTTTGTGAGGCAGTAGTTTGCCATACACAAAAATAGTATGTTTGTATCCATTAGATGGAGGTGTGTGTAATTTTAGTTTGAAGACTTATTATAAAAACATCATAGTATATTTAATATACTGGTGTTTTTATTTAATTAAGGAATAATAAGATCATATGGAGTGAAGAAGGAAAATAATGGAAGGAACATGAGAGAAGACATTAACTCTAAATCAGGTAACTTCTTTTGATTTGTGCCGAATGGATTTCATGAATTGCCTTCTTAACAAGGTAAGGATTATAAGTGTAATGGAGGTTTATTGGGAGATTATTTGAGTAAAATTTGGATGATCATGGAGTCTTTATAGGTGTGAGTATGTGGGTAGAGGTGTTGGCCTTTTATAAGAGGGAGGAGGGGCACATTAAGAATGTTTGGAAATATTATTTTATTATAAATTGATTTTCTATTTAAAATTTCCCAAAACTTATTTATTTAAAAGATAAGATGTTTTTAGGTCAATAAACTCTCAAAAAATAGATTTTATACAATATTATTTCACAAATTTAACCTTATCTTTTTTCATTAACACATTGTAAAAAACATTGACTCTTACCTTTTCTTCTTGCATTTTTATAATTTATGGTTACTATAGTAACTATAAATTTACAAGAGAACAATAAGTGGATCAGTAATGAAATGATTAACATAATATAAGTCATTTTTTCAAATCTTAAATTTTTAGTACAATTATTTAATTTTAAAAAATAATGGTTGTTTTAAAAACATATTTATGTCAATTTACACACTATTAAGTAATTTATTTTTGATAAGGTCATAACAAAATTGTTCCTTCTAAATAAAGGAATTAACTAAAATATATAATTTAAATATCATCCATAAATTTGTTATTCTATAAGAATAATCATATTATTTTTAATTTAATATTTATAATATCATTTATTTGAATCTTTTACTAATTAGGGATTCCCTACATCATCATTGTTTCATAATTAACTTTATTTATTTAAGGTATGAAAATTATAAATTAAATACAAGATGATGGAAATATTTTTAAATTTTTAATTGTAGATTATATTCAAATATATCAGTTATATAAACAAATATAAAAAAATAGTATATGATACATGTTTAGGTTATATTTCACTTTACTTCAAATTCATTCGTATAAAATGAAATTTTCACACACAAGTGGATCCATGGTGTCAAACAATAGACCCAAGAATTCCCATGGAATGAAATATCTCATCCAATAGAATTAGTACATTTTTTAGGATCGTTTAATATTTTTATAATATTTTTTTCCCTTATTAACCAAATTTACCCTTTAACAATGTTAAATAAAATAATTACAAAAGTTTCTATTCATAATGACCAAAAATAAAAGTTAACTATTCAAACAAAATGGTCCCTATAATTTCAAATATGGAATCTATATTTTCATATTTAAAACAATGAAGTTTCACTAATTAATTTTAAATTAATTAATGTTGTCAAAACCAAAAAGTGGGGTTTTAAGAAGTAATAACTATCAAAAGAATGACATGTGTTTATGTCCAATTTCATATTGAAATTAATTACAATGAAATAAATTTGGATTAAATGACAAAAATATATTCCGTTTATACTTTAGAACAATTAATTAATATTATTTAACTATAAAATTTATCTCGTTGGAAAAAAGTTTTTTTCAATTAAAATTAAGTGTATTTTTACTATTCATCAAAACAAGATTGCTATCAGAAAAATATTAAAATTTCATCCAAAGTAAATTTTTATGACCCACTTCTAAATAAGAAGTTTATTTTGTCAAATAGAACATATATAGGTGTAAAAAACTGAATTTAAAAAGGTTTCTCCATCAAAAGACAGTAAAACTGAATATTTAGAAAAATAGTTATTTTATCCGAAAATTTTAATTTGTTCTTATATAATATATAAAAAACATATAATATGAATTATAAACATTAAATTTAATATATAAATTATATTTTTCATTAAAAAAAATTATAAAGAGTGATATGATTTTGTAAACATAATTATTCTTTTTTAAATAGGTTTTCGAAATAACACATCATTTATATTCAATTGGTTTTAATTTTCGTTTATAATAAATTTGGAAAACAATGAATCATTATTTTAAAATGAGTAAACCATATTTCAAAATTCAGTTTCTACTTTTTATTACCAACATTCCAAAGTCTAGCAGTTAACTACCATTTAAAATAATAAGAATATTATTATACTATATTTCAGTATAACTAAATGTTGCGTGTCATGTACACTATCCGAAAAATCCCTCTCTTTAACATAAATGTAATATCTTATTTATACATATTAGTCGTAATGAAAAATTATTATTCTATAAATACCTGGTTCATTACAACAATCATCACGGATCATAGTTTAATCTTCTCTAAAAAATATATTCAAAATTCTAGCATCATGTAACCTATTTTCACTATATGTATTTTTATTTCATAGAATTTAATGAAATCAAGACATGTCCTACACATCAAAATATTTTTCGAGAAGTTATGATGTTTAATGACATTACAAAACATGTAACTGTGTCAATCTAGTTTTCCATCACCGATTCTTTCTCAAAAATCAGATACCATATCGTGAGTGAAGTTGGCAGCATGATGTTTCTTTTTTTTCCATCCTAAAATACATAATCTTTTGAAAATAAATAAAATTCCAAAATTATTCCATTTTTCATTTAAGATCAAAATACTATAAAATCCTAAAAACGTGACAATTTCCCATTAAATAACACTATTTTTGGATTATGAACATTGAATTAAAATATTAAAAATTTTATCATTGTATCCTCATCAAACCCAAATTGAATTATTAACCCCACTTAGGTATATGCCCACACATATACCTATGTTACCAAGTAATCCATCTCATTCACGATAAAACACAAGAGTTTTTGACTCAGCACACATAGGTATACAACTTTTGTAAAGTGATAGAGATGATCATATGTATCACTGATTCATCTAAGCTCTCGGACCCACACAGGATCCAGGACCAGTAGTGGGAACTGTCAGACCCACACAGGATCCAGGAACAGTAGTCAGAGCTATCAGACCCACAAATGATCCAGGACAAGCAAAGTTGTCGGACCCACACAGGATCCAGGACCAACTATTCTGTCAGACCCACACAGGATCCAGGAATAGAAGTCAGAACTGTCAGACCTACGAAGGATCCAACAACAATCGTCAGAGCGCAACAAGCTGTAGGATTTCCACAAAGTACGCTTGATTCTGGGAGGGTTCGCTCCTCAAGCCATGTGTCGACACGTCAACTACCACCAAGACCCAAAAAGTAGTATCTCAAAGGACTGTCTCATTATAGGGGTATCAACGCAACAGAAGGAACGTCAATCGGACGCTTGGTCTGTGAGTTATTAGCTTTTTAGTCTCGGGGGCCCGGTTGGATTCTTGTACGATCCAACCTTACAATATCTCAAAATTACCCCAAACATCAGTGGGGTATACTCAAAGGGACCGTCACACACCAAGAATATCAACACCACTTACAGTTCATCAAATGCCTTCCAGTGCCAATGTTATGGCCAATGTAAGGTGATGGGGTCTGTAATGGGCCTTACCCCAATCCGACCCGGTCGGACCATCTCGCCCCAACCCAGACTGGGCCGACCCGGTCTGGGTTAACCTGGTTTGCCCGCTATGTTTGGCCCGGTCCACTGGGCCCGACCGAGCGAACAGTGAGGGCGGTTCGGCCCAGAGGTCTCCACGTAGGCAACTCGGCCTGAAAGTCGGGGCCGGTTCGCCCAGTGCCGCGAGGGGCATGGCCCGGGTGACTCGACCTAAGAGGTCGGGCCGGTCGAGAGGCTGACGGAAAGGACACGGTCAGAGCGCGCATGGTGCGGGCAGGCCGACTGGACGATAAGCTGGCCGCGGGTGCGCCAGCAGGGTGCCAGGCAGGCCGCGAGGGCACGACAGCGGCTGAGAAGGCCGCCGGGGATGCCGATAGGGCACCGGGAAGGGCGTGGGGCCGATGGCTAGGGTGTAGGACATGTGAGTAGGGGGGCCGCACACCGGGCAGGGCGCCGGGAGGCCACGGGCAGGCGGGCCACACCCCGGGCAGTTTGCCGGGTGGCCACGGATAGGCAGAACACGCACCAGGTAGGGGGTCGGGAGGCCGCGGGCAGGCGGTCCGGGCACCGCATGGTCCGATTGTGTTCGGCTGGAAGCATCGGCACGTTGTGAGGGCAGTGCGATTCACGGATGCCGCGAGTAGTGCGGCCTTTGTCATTGCCGCTTTCATCGTCGTTGCCTCATCGCCCTGTCGTAGAACGCCATAATAAGAGAGATAAATATAGAGGACGTCAGTCCATGTTAGGTTGGCCCACACCCTCCATGTTTAGGGAGATATCATTTGTCTCATCATGAGAAGAAGATGATCAATAAAATACGGCCGCAAGAATCCCACTTTATCCTTTGAAGAAGGTAATAAAAAGTTACAACATCAAGAAGCAATAAACCCCCTACCTTTGATTCATCGGTTGTAGTTCATCACTTCCACCGCACGTCTCAAATCCAGAGCTGTGTCGGCTCATTGACAACGCTCCATGTCAGTTGGATTTGAAGAAGGAAGTCGAAGAAGAAAACGTCGCTGGCGTTTTTCGTGTTCTTCATGGAGGAAGCATTCTTCGTTGGAGAGGCTTACTCCCAGAGCTCCTCAAAATTCTCTAAAGCCAAGAATTTCCCCATTTCCACCACCAGGGAATAGAAATAGCCAATAACGAAACAATTGGAACGATTTAATTTTATGTTGACACATAAAATAAATTGACAGCAATTAATTTTATGTTGACACATAAAATAAATTGATACCTTTAATTTTATTTTGACACATAAAATTAATTAGAAGAATTTAATTTCACGTTGACACATAAAATTAATTGAGGGGGTTGAGAGGTTTCCTCTCTCACCCCATTAATTGGGGGGTTAAGCCTCGTGTGTTTCCCACGTCATAACCTCTCACGGGAGGTTATGCTCGGGTGGTCCCCACCACCATAACATACCAAGGGAGGTTATGGTGTGGTGTTACCACCTCCAACACCCAAGTGGATGTTTTAACCAACAACCACTCACATGGAAGCATAAAATTAAATAAGAGTTGTAGAATTTATTTTATAATTTTTTTTTAAAATCCAGAAACAAACGTTTATTCTCGACTAACTGTTGTCGTGGTGAAAGTATTATTAAGAGAATAACGACGTTGCGAGTTCAATGGTGTCCTCAAATTTCAATTCTGAGCACCGTTTCAAAATTTATAAAACCCCGCTCGTACGTTTACTGAATGTACCCAAACAAAACATTAGAAATTGATTCGGGCACACTGGGCTTGAGAATGAATTGTCGTAAATTTTCATAGACTCGTAAAATTTCCATTTATTTAAAAAAAATCCATGGGATTTTATAGTCCTTACATTCTCTCCATCTCAGGGCTTTACGTCCTCATATGCTACAACTCAAACTAAGCAAAAAAATGGGGGTACTGAGAAAGCATCTAAGCCTCCCGCTCCCATTTTCTCTCATGGAGGTTCTCATACTGGCATAGAATGCACAATAGAGGTATCGACCATCCATGTAGGACCCTCTCCTGTCGATCATCAATCTCTACTGGAACCTCCGTAAAAGTCACCCCATCGTCGACGTCTAGCTCCCCATGGTCGATGATGTGTGAAGGGTTGTGCACGTATCTCCTCAGCTGGGATACATGGAAAATGTTGTGCACCCAGTGCAACTGATGTGGAATATCCAGGTGGTAAGCCACCTCACCTACTCTACTGAGGACCTAGAAAGGTCTGATTAACCTCGGAGATAACTTGCTGCCTCAACCAAATCTCTATAGGACTCGTCGAGGTGAGACTCTTAGAAAGACGTTGTCACCATACTCGAACTCCAGAAGTCTCCCTATCCCATCAGCATACGACTTCTGCCTGCTCTGTGCAGTGTTCATCCACTCCTGGATGATCTACACTTACTCCATGGTAGATAGTACCATCTCTGGTTGCACTATTGCTGACTCCCTAGGGTCTATCCAGCACAGTGACAATCTACAAGGTTGACCATACAAGTCCTCAAAAGGTGTCTTCCCAATGGTGGAGTGATAGCTATTGTTGTAGGAAAACTCCACCAAAGGTAAGTGATCCTCCCAACTACAACTGAAGTCGAGGACTCATGCACAGAGCATGTACTCGGGGGTCTGAATGGTCCTCTCAGTCTGGCCTTCTGTTTGAGGATGGAAGGTAGTGCTCAGACGTATTTGCGTCCCGAAAGCCTCCTGCAACCCCTTCCATAGTCGGGATATAAACCATGTTTCACGATCGGTGGGAATAGAAGAAGGTACTACATGTAGCCGCACAATATCTTGCATGTATAGGCGTCCCATTCTCTCTACTGAACCCTGCTCTCTGATCGGAATGAAGTGGTCCGACTTGGTGAGTCAGTCGATGATCACCCAAATCGAGTTATGACACCTGAATGTACATGGAAGACCCATCATGAAGTCCATGGATATCCCATCCCACTTTCACTCTAGGACCTCTAAAGTCCATACCAAGCCTTCTCGTACATGGTGGTCCACCTTTACCTACTATAAAGTGAGGGATCGAGAGACAAACTCAGCTACAAACTTCTTCATACCTAGCCACTAGTGCTGTCATCTGAGGTCCTGATACATCTTCACCACTCCTGGATGTACTGCTAGAGGGGATGTGTGGAACTCCCTCGACAATTACTCCTGAAGGGCCACTGGTACCAAGGTACGTAATCTTAAGTGTATGAAGTGCACCCGACCTTCAGAAAATCCAGCAGGTACCTGCCCTATGGATATCTGAGCACATCGTGTCTCACAGTCAGCATCCCCATGATGCTCCTTTTTGACTCGCTAAAAATGTGGGGGAGTGAAAGTACGAGACTGAAGAAAGGTTGCTCCATCTCTATCCACAAATATATCTGTAAAGCAGCTAGCTACTCTGTCACCTCTCCTAGCAGCTGTATAGCAGATCTTCTGCTGAGCGCATCCGCAAAAACGTTCCCCTTCCTAGGATTATTTACTATCTCAATGTCATAGTCCTAGAAGAACTCAAGCCAACATCGATGTCTCAGGTTCATGTCCTTCTGGGATATGATATACTGGAGACTCTTGTGATCATAGTAGATGGTAAAACATTCACCCATCCGATAGTGTCACCACATATTCAAGGATAATACCACTATTTCCATCTCCAGGTCATGGGTGGAATAGTTCTTCTCATGTTGTCTCACCTTTCGAGAACCATACACAATCACTACTCACTCATGAATCAGGACACACCCGAGTCTAGTCCCTGATGCATCGTAGTAAACTACGTACCCTACGCCTTCCTCTAGTAGCCTCAATATGGGGGAACTAGTTAGCCTATGCCTCAACTCTTGAAAGCTCTACTAGCATCTCTCCGACCACTCGAAGGTTTTCACCTTCATCGTAAAGGCCGATAGTGGTGCTGCAACTATAGAGAATTCTGGAATGATCCTTCGATAGTATCCATCCAAACCCAGGAAAACTTGTACATCTGTCACATTCCTAGGTGGCTCCCATGAATGTACCGCCTCAATCTTTATTGGATCCACTATTACTCTAGCCTCCGATATGACATGCCCCAAGAAATGAACCTCTCGGATCTCGAACTTGCACTTCGAGAGCATACCATAAAGCTGGTTCTCTCGGAGTGTGTCCAGTACTACCCGCAAATGGTAGGCATGCTCCTCCCCAGTATTTGATAGATCAAAATGTCATCGATGAAGACTACGACAAATCGATCGAGTCATGACTGGAAGATCATGTTCATGAGTCCTTTCAATACTGTTGGAGTGTTGGTCATGCCGAATGGTATATCCATGAACTCGTAGTGGTCGTACCAACATCGTAAAGTCGTCATCTGGACATCCTCATCTTGAACTCTGATTTGGTGATTGCCTGATATGAGTTCTATCTTTGAGAACCACTATGATCCCTTCATTTGATCAAATAGGTCGTCAATCCTTGGGAGTGGGTACCTGTTCATCACTATTACCCGGTTCAGGAGACGGTAGTCGACAAAGAGCCTAATGTTCATATCTGCCTTCTTGGCGAACAGAATCGGGGCTACCCAGGGAGAAACACTGGGCCAGATGAATACCTTCCCCTGCAAGTCCTCCAGTTGTACCCGCAACTCACGAAGCTCAGTAAGAGCCATATGATATGATAGAGTAGATATCGGTGTCGTCCCGGGGTATAGGTCACTGTAGAAGTACACCTCTCTATGATGAGGTAGTCCAAGAACATCGTCAGGGAAAACATCTATGTACTAGTCAACCACTACAGGATAGCTCAGACTGTCCACATCAACTGCTCTGAGGGTAAGACAGGCCAAATGATGAGTGATCAGCTGCACCCTCCTCCGAGTAAGTCTGTCCTACAATACAAAGGCTCCCTTCTCACCGGTGAATGTGAACCTGGTCCAATTCGTGTGGAAAAACCGCAATTTACACCTAATAAAGTCAATATGAGCATGGACTGTAGATAACTAGTCCATACCCATGATGACATCGTAAGGACTCGACGCTGCTATGAAGAGATCTCAGCTGAAGCTCTCACCTTCTAGAGTAAGCTCACACTGCCAGTACCAGTGTATAATCATCATGTCAGCTCTCGTAAGAGTATCTAGCTGTAATGATCGAGCCAACGGCTCGATCAGAATCTCCGAGCTCTAAATGACGGCAGTGGAAATGAATGAGTGACTGGAACCTATGTCTATAAGAACTACAGGTAAGGTGGAGTAGACACATATTGTACCTCGAATCATCTTTGGAGCACCATGGTCATATGCCTCATCTTCCTCGGGGTGAGCTCTCCCATGTCCACTGACTCCCTGCGGTCGGGGTGGACCTCCTGGTGGTGGTGGCGGTAAAACCTCGAATCATCACCCACTGCCAGATGCTCAACCAGCTCCTCTACCACATCTGTCATCTCCTTACAGACCGCCTTGATCTAATATATGTCTCTTCCTCGGTGGTCCTTCGAC
This sequence comes from Viscum album, assembly GCA_963277665.1. Classification (NCBI taxonomy): domain Eukaryota; kingdom Viridiplantae; phylum Streptophyta; class Magnoliopsida; order Santalales; family Viscaceae; genus Viscum; species Viscum album. The sequence continues at coordinate 1,539,377,581 of OY728153.1, read as the reverse complement.
CATTTTCTGATCATCTGTACGGCGGGTCAGACAGTCACGATCCATGTGACCCTCCCCATCGCTTGAGAAACACTACTTGTTCCTCACATGACTGGTTCTGTCTCGTGTTCCCCACACAACAAAAACCATGTCCTGAGGTTGTCCACCAGATGGTCTCTTCTTCCTGGACCTCTTTGACATTTGTCTACTTCCAGCTGTAGAAGACTCCGCTACGTGATTCTCTGTGGTGGGTCTCACTGGTGCTGAATTCCCAGCAAGAAAACTCTTTACTAGGAGGGATCTGTCTAACAACCCACCTACATCGGGATGCTGAGTGAGATCATTGATTTTCTAATCTATAGTATAAGCCCCTGCTCAATGGTCAGGGTCCTCAAAAATGGGTCTCACACTATATCTGTGGAGTAATGCGAGAAGTCGGTGAACCTCACTAAGTACGGTTCCACTATCATTCTACCCTACTGTAGATGCAGTAGCTACTGGATCCGCACCACATGTAGGGTTGCTGGAAAAAACTCCACCAGAAATAGGATCTCGAAGTCTGGCTAGAGTAGTTCCACGTCATCATGCACCTGGAGCATCAGGCTACACCATATGCCTATTTTTTCATGAAGGAGACTCGCGGAAAAGATCACTATGAAGTCTGCCGGTGACCCTACAAGCCTGAAGACTCTTTCCATTGCCTCCAGCCAATCCTCAGCTACCTGCGGGTCTGTTTGGCCCCTAAACCTGGGCGGTCTCTGGCACTGGAACTCATACAGTGAGCTCAAGAGGTGTGCATCATTTTCTGCTGGGGTTGGTGTTATCGGTGGTTCAATGGGTAGTGGTACAACTGGAGCCTCTGCTGTGATGGGGCCTTGCACCGAGGCCTCTTCGCCTGGTGGGATTCCATCTCGTACAACTCTCGAAACCCTGGTTGGCTGGCTGCATGGAGGCATCTTGAAAAGAGACAAGTGCGCCACAGTCAATAAGTTATACCTGGTGAGCTGACTCAAAGAGATCACAAAGAAAACTCTTGAAACACACACACAATCAGTGTTTTGATGTACAGAATCGGAAATAAGAATTCAGGGTCATGGTGTATGGATATGTCGGCCGCCACACCAACACTGGACTCCCTGAACTGAAAACCACACTCAGTAACCTTGACACTATTGCTTCACAAAAAATATATATCAGAGTCCTATGTTCTGCGGTAGAACCAACTCCTCTGATACCAATTTTCACGACCTATTTCCCGGGACTCGGGTTGTGACTACCCCAAGCCCACCTTCCATAGTCCAGGGACTGGAGACTAACATGAAAGACGAAAATCCCTAAAACTGGGAAGGCATTTCCTTTATAAACTGGAAACACACACAACAGTGTACAACTGGAAGAAAACTCTATGTAAAAACTGTATACAAAAGGAGTGCTAGAAAGTAAAAGGTGGCCAGAAATACAGGCCCAACTGTAATGTACAAGTACAACTGAAAAATGGAAAAAACAACTAAATGGTTATAGAAGCTCTTGGATCATCCACCACAGATTCTACATGAAGGGTAAGTACATATAGCCTCCTCATCACTCCACGTCCGTCCGACTCCTCCATGTACCGTCTCATCGTAAGATCCACCTCCGGGTATCATCAAGTCCTGGCACTCTCAGCCTCCATTAGCGTTGTCTGTCGTCTACATCCAACACAATGAGGTGAGGGAATATCCCGTGCAGGGGTGAGTATAATGATACTCAGTAGGGACCCCAATACTCTCAAGGTCTATCAAAATCCAACAAGGATAAACCCCAATGTATCAAATCGACAGATAACCCCACATAGGTATATGTCCATACATATACCGGAGTTATCATGTAATCCATCTAGTTCAAGAGGAAACATAATAGATGCTGACTCAACTCACAAAGGTATACAACTTTAGTAAAGTGATATAGATGATCAGATGTAGTCACTAATTCATCTAAGCTATTGGACCCACACAGGATCCAGGACCAGCGATTGGAAATGTCAGACCCACACAGGATCTAGGAATAGTAGTTGGAGCTGTCAGACCTACACAGGATCCCTGAACAGCTAAGTTGTCAGACCCACACAGTATCTAGGACTAGTTATTCTTTCAGACCCAAATAGGATCCAGGAACAGACGTCAGAAGTGTCAGACCCACAAAGAATCTAGGAACAGTCATCAGAGCATAGCCAGCCACAAGGTTTCCACAAAGTATGCTTAATTCTGGGAGGGTTCACTCCTCAAGCCATGTTTTTACATGTCTACTACCACCAAGTCCCTCGAAAAAGTATCTCAAATGTTCATCTCTTAATAGGGGTCTCAAATCAATAGACAACGCGTCTATCAGACACCTGGTCTGTGAGTTATTAGCTTTTTAGTCCCAGGGGCCCGGTTGGATTCATGTATGATCCAACCTGACCATATCTAAAACAAACCCCAAACACCAGTGGGGTGTACTCAAAGGGACATTTGTGTTCCACGAATACCATCGCCTCTGATGGTTCTTCAAATGGTCATTCATTTCCAAAGTTATGGCCTATGTAAGGTGATGGGGTCGGAAATGGGCATGGGCCCGATCCGACCCAATCGGACCGTCTCAGCCCAACTCAGACTGGGCCGAACCAGTCTGTGTCGACCCAGTCAGCCCGCTATGTGTGGCCCGGTCCTCTGGGATCGTCCCGGCGGACGGTGAGGGCGGTGCGACCCGGAGGTCACCACGTAGGAGACGTGGATCGATGACCGGGGCCAGTTCAGCTAGCGTTGTGAGGGGCGCGGCTTAGGTGACTCGGCCTGGGAGGTCGGGCCGGTCGGGAGACTAGCGGGTAGGCCGCACAGAGTGTGGGAAGAGCACGCGGGGCGCAGGTAGGCCAGCTGGACACCGGGTAGGCCGCGGTGGCACCGACAGTGCACCAGGCAGGCCGCGAGGGCCTCACCCAGGGTGTCGGACAGGGCGCAGGGGCGCCGTGTAGGGCATGGCAGTGGCCGGCCAGATCGAGGGGGTGCCGGCAGGGCGCCGGGCAGGGCGCATGGGCGCATGGCAGGGTGTAGGGGCCGAGGTCAGGTGGGTCGTGCACCGGACAGGGCGTCAGGAGGCCGCGAGCTAGTGGCTAGTGCGCCTGGGAGAGCGACGATAAGTCGCGGGCAAGTGGGCCGCATGCCGGGGTAGGGCGTCGGGAGGCAACTGGTAGGCGGCCCAGGTGCCACTCGGGATGGTGGTGTTCAGTAGGAAGCATCAGTGTGCCATAGGGGCGATGCAATTCGCGGAGGCCAGGGATAGCATGGCCTTCATCGTTGCTTCCTTCATCGTCGTCGCCTCATCTCCATGCCGTAGAACACCACGAGAAGATATGGAATGACGAAGGATGTCGTGCCATGTTAGATTGGCCCGCACATCCATGTTTAGGGAGATATCATTTGGCTCGTCACGAGAAGAGGATGATCAATAAAATACGTCCGCAACAATCCCATTTTATCCTTTGAAGAAGGTAAGAAAAAGGTAAAACATCAATAGGAATTACACCTCCTACCTTTGATTCTCTGGTCGTTGTTCATCACATCCGCTGTACATCTCAAATCCTGAACTACATCGGCTCGTTGATGACGCTCCACGTTGGTCGGATTTGACGAAAGAAGTCGCTGAAGAAAATTTCGACGGCATTCTTCACGTTCTTCATGGAAGAAGTGTTCTTCATTGGAGAGGCTTTCTCCTAGATCCCCAACCAAGTCTCTAAATCCAAGCCTTTCCTCAATTCCACCACCAGGGATGAGAAATATCCAATAAAAAAACAATTGGAATGATTTAATTTTATGTTGACACATAAAACTAATTAACAGAAATTAATTTTATGTTGAAAAATAAAATTAATTGGTAGCTTTAACTTTTTGTTGACACATAAAATTAAATGAAAGAATTTAATTTCACATTGACACATAAAATTAATTTAGGGGGGTTGAGAGGTTTCCTCTCCCTCCCCATTAATTGGGGAGTTAAACCTTGTGTGTTACCCACGTCATAACATCTCACAGGAGGTTATGCTCGGGTGGTCCCCACCACCATAACCTCCCAAGGGAGGTTAAGATGTGGTGGTCCCACCTCCAACTCCCATGTGGAGGTTTTAATCAACAACCACTCACATGTCAGCTTAAAATAAAATACAGTGTTTTACACTTTATTTTATTAATTTTTTTTAAAAAAATCCAAAAACTAGCTTTTATTCTTGACCAACTGTCATCGAGGTGAAAGAATTCTTAAGTGAATACCAGCACTGTGAGTTCAACAGTGTCCTCATATTTCAATTCCAAGCACCGGTTCAAAAGTTATAAAATCTCGATCGTACGTTTACTGAATATATCCGAATTTTTTTTTTGAAAATTGATTCCGGACACACCGTGCCTCGGAATCAAGCACCGTAAATTTTTGTGGACTCGTAAAATTCACATGAATTTAAAAAAATATCCATAGGATTTTCAGGTCTTTACAAGTCCTCCATGTGTGTTATCATTGTGTTAATCATTTCATGTGATGAATTGAGTATGAATTTATTTGGCTATAGGTTATGAAACATTCATAAAATATATATATTTACTTTAATTTTATTTAACATTTGAGTAAATTAAATTCAAGGATCAATAATGAACCTAGACCAATAAATATTCAAAAAAACTACTTTAGAGATGGTTTGATCAAGTGTTCATAAGATCCTTTTGATTCTCCCACTCCTCGAATATCTCCCTTATCATAATTTTTCCTTCTCATGATACTAGTATATCATTGGATTATGAGATCCCAACTTAAACATTAAGGTATTTATTACATACCATAGATACACCATCATAGAGGGATTTTTTTGGTTTCTTCATTTTGATCATCACAAAGAATATGGGATGAGGGTAGTAGTATAAGCACCGATATATCTAATATATGATGGTTTATATATTTTTTATATTTAGTGTGGTTTCAGTTTAAGGCATATTGATATTGGATTAAGGGTCTCACATCACATATTATAACTTGATTAAGTGTTAATATATTCTTATAAACCTAACTATGGTATCATATCTTTTCATAATCATTTATTCATGAAAAAATGTTTTAAATTATAAAAAAATTATACAATATTGGAAATAATTCAAAATGACTATTAAATTATTCCTTGGATTTTGGGTTATAACAGAAGATACAAGATATCATAAGACATAACATAATTCAGTTCTTTTGTTCTTAAATATAACAAAGAGTATGATATTGTATAGTCCTGGAATATGTTGTTGTTGATGAAATGAAACAAACTAGTGTATTGTTCAATTAATATGATATATTGTATGTAATATTATGTTATATCATGTATGGTTTGTATTTTGAATTAATCATATATTGTCTCCTATCAAAAAACAGGTATAGTGAGTGATGTTTTAATCCTGTATATTATCATATAATATATTGTGACTGTTTCTGCTACATGAAGTAAATCCTACCCAAAGACTTTCTTACAGAATTAATGTCATAAGGTGCTTGACTGAATGATATTCAAGGGAATCGTGGTTCTATCTGTTATATAAGAGTCTATCCTTCATTAATCCCTCAAAAATATAAAAATTCACTTGATTTATTCCATATAGTTTGTGGTGTAATGAGTTTAATATCACATATGACCTATATCATAATTCCTGGATTCTTATACACTATAATTATTCATATATAGGATTTAATCATTGGTTTCTCCTTATACAAGCCAAGTTATATAGGACATATGGTATGACATATAGTTTTAGTATTTTTTCACATAAAATTAATCATACATAACAATATAAGATATATCATTTAAAAATATATGTAATAAATGATTTATTTTTTTATTATTTTCAGTTATGGAACATTTAATAAATAAAACCCCCAAATATTTAAAAAATAACATAGAAATAAAATTTCAAGTTATATAGAAATACATATAGTTTGGATATAAATTTTTTAGGTGGGATTTATAAGTGTATTTTTTAAGTATTTATTAATTAAAAAAGTGAGGAACATATATAAAATTTCGCTTTCAAATATTGATTTGATCATAATTACATAATTTAAATTGTTAAAATTAAAATTTTTTTACTTGAGAAATCATTTAGACCACAACAAATAGAGTTTTAGGACAAATTTGATCATGATATAAAATAATATTAAATTTTTGAAATTTAAATTATCTAAACTGATTAGATAATATAATTGAAATTTCAAATATTTACATTTAAGGTAATATCATATATTTAAAGTAAATATTATGTAATAAATAATATGAAAGAGATCATATTAGGAATAAATATAAAATTTTATATTTAATTAAATTATTGAAATTGTACAATATATGTCAAGATTATAATGTGTTTGAAATTTTTTATTAATTAATTATTCATAAATAGTTTTTATCATGTTCAAAAGTATAAAATACTTATTTATTATATTCCATTTTTTATTCATAGATATTATTTATATATTATGAGTATAGGTAATAATTAGTATATATTGGAAAAATAATTCTAGTCTTTCATAAATGAATCTAAGGAAATATATCTCATGTATGATAATGGATTTATTTTTCTTCTACCTTCACCAAGGCTTGTATTTGTTCATGAGATCAAATTAATTAGAAAATTATTGTTTATACATATTAGTTTTAATAATTATGATGCAATTTATGACACACTTTTTTAAAGTATCCCATGGTAAAGGGACTTTAGGTTAGAATACTCATTATCTTGGTGTCTTATGTCTTATCATGAAAAGTATGGATTTTTAATCTATCACTATAGGTTTACTCTTATTATAATTTTTAGTTTCATATAATTATAATACTATTAAGATATTTTTTTATTTAACTCTTGTATTGGGTACATTTGGATATATAAAACTACAAATGGATTTTCTTTTGGGTTAGTAACAAAATCTATGAGTTGAGTATATAGTTAAAAATCAATTTTCTTTGAAAATATTAATTTGTTTGAAATAATATTATTCCGAACTAAATCATTGGAATAATTCATACATGAAGTGAAAAACATGAGACAATAGGGTGAGATTAAAAACCCTTTAAAATTACAATATTATAATCCTTCTATATATGACCCTTTTCAAGACATCGATCATCTATCCAATTCGATCATGAAAAATTTTGGCGCCCATAGATTATCTTATGGGAGTAAAGAAAGTAATGGGTGAGCCTAATTGGATTAAGATCCCATTCATTGAATTTTCATTTGGTTACAGTTATCCAAGACTACCTAGTAGTATTAGGTTATTAGAGGACCAATGTTGAGTGAATTCGTTTGGCAGGTTTTATTAGAGAGTTGTCTATTAAACTATCCCATTGTCATATAATAATTGATTGGGATGATACCCTTTAAAATTAGTTATGTAGTAAAATAATTGTAAAACAAACCTAAATCATAGTTAAATATAGATTTCTTTACACTAATAAATTTTATTTTTTAAAAAAGGGTATTCATTTTAGGGAAATATATAGGATCCCTATTTTTTCTTGTGGTACGGATCTCTTTATTCAGGTTAATGTTATTGCTTTCCTTTTTGGCTTAGACCCTAGCCTGGGACATGGGTCGGATTGGGATGTTTGTGGGAAAAAATTGAAAAACATGATAAAATATGGATTTAGGCTAGGTACATGGAATGTACTAGGTCTACATGTCGTGTTCTGGGAAATCACGATGTGTATCTATATTTTCTTAGAAAAAAAGGACAGTACACGCCTTATACTTGAGGTATATTCCATGTACTATCCTAGTATGGTTTTTTTATAGAAGATATAGTTGCATAATATTTTGATGGACATATGTTGTTCCTCACGTTTTGGATCCCAAAACACCCCAAATCTAGTTTTTCATATTTATAAGATTTCGGGACTCCGATTCAAGTTATATCTATCGCATTGGAACCACATTGGTATGTACTCAATTTCATTAGAGTTGTTTTTGATTATTCGGAAATATGATTACGCTATTTGGATTTAGGCTCATATGCCCTAATATTCCATGCATCTTTTTTTCTTCACTTTTATTCCAAACAAAGACGAATCAAGACTTGACATTGGATGAGCTGTCTACTACCAATGTGAGGTAGGTGGTCTATAATTTCTTACATATTTTCTTATTCTTTTCCAGTGGTCGGCTGATATGATGCTCATCGAAATTTCTAGCGAGGCCTCATTTCTGAGAGAGTGGATTTTCTTAGTTATAGTCAGACCAAGTGATGATGCATGTAGGTTCCATTTAGTTGCATTGGCACATTTTACAAGATTCAAGGTCACCCAAGGGGTGATTCTTAAGGAAATAACCTTTTTATGCCTATTTAAACCTCCCAAGGGATGCATGCTTGTTCTTTACTAGTTAGATGAAGCACTGTTATTGCTTTGATAGACTGAATAGCCTATTTAGGGGATGTACTACCTCCTTGATTAATTAATATCATGTTATGCCTTAACTATTTTGATAGTTTGGTAGGTTAAATATATAATGTTGGTGGGTATACCTATATGAAATGACTAATGGAATGTTAAATAGTTTATATGGGGGTAGGCATATATGATTGTTTTGATAAATGGTTTAGATGGGTGGGTATACTCATGGATTGTGCATGTTTATGGGAGTGGATATACTCAAATGGATTGAATGTTTAATTTGAATGCTTGAATTCTTGATTGAATGGTTTGATAGAAATATTAGACTGCTCTACAGGGATCTTGAATGTCGTAGTGGATGCCTTGGGTTGACTCTTCCACTTGTGTCTCGATTTCATGGGATGTCTTGTGCCTTGCTACCCCTTTGATCTGGATTTCTTGGGCTCATGTAGGAATTTTGTTTTCATACTTCTAGGTCCCCAAGTATTGACTAATATATTGTACACCAAGGATTCCCATGGGTCTTGATTGGATGATTTGTAAAAGCTCGTTGAATCTATCCCTCTATGGTCTAGATATATTACAAAGGTTCCTTGGTCTACTGACACCATGGATCAGGCCCTTTCGGTCTACACCTCACTGTACAATGGCATGGCCATGAAATATTTGACTTCACTATAAGATGTTGCTATGGGATACTTAACACCTCTATACAGCATGGATTGGGGTTTCTTGATACAGGTGGATGTATATTGTGGCATATTAACTTTCTTTCTTACTTGGTATAGCTGTCTAGTTATGAGACGACTCTCTTTTTCATGTAGCCTTGAGGGATAGTTGGTTTTACATACTACAATAGAATTATTCCATGGTCATACACACATACATTACTCGTTGTTTACACTTTATATAACTTTTTTTAAATTTTTGATAGAACTGTATAAACCTTGGTGGTTTCCTATTGGGATTTTTATTTGACACACTCTTTGGGCCTCCTTAGAGACCCAAACAAATTATATGGTTTAAGGTGATGATAGGGGTAGGCTCCCTACTACAGGTTGTGTATTATTGATTTGAAGCAGGGGAGCATTGGACCACGCTGAGGCTTGTGATGCTAGGATACCTTTTTGGTAATTTTTTATTTTTTGGATACATGTATTGTATTGTATTTCCATGTATGATTCTAACTTCTTCTAGATAATTATTCCATTTGCATAATTTTGTATATGAGACACTTTTAGATATTGATATGTATTCATGTTTTGAATTAATTTCAGTTGCCTACTTTTCTTTCTCTTATGTTATTTATTATATGTTTTCCTTCCACTGTGAAACTCTAGTAATGAAGGAATAGTCTCCACAGTGACTAACCTAGGCCCTCGCTACTAGTCGGTTTCCTCTAGAGTTTTGGGATATGCGCTTGACACCATGTATCTAACTAGGATCCGTGAACAGTTTAGGGTGGCATCTGGGTTGGGGACGTTACAAACTGATATCATAGGGGCTTTCTCTCTTGGTTTGAATTAATACTTGGCTATAATAGATAGGGATAGGTAGGAAATAGAGTTCTTGTAATAAAATATACTCGAGATTATCTACCCCATGTACTGGGAAAGGTAAAATTTCCTTGAATTGAGTTTTTATTTTCGATATTTTGACAATTACAAATGATTTTATTTTAGTATTTGTTCATTCACTAGATTTCTAATCTTACTATTGATGCAATGGTGGGTTCTATTTCAGTTTTAACCCAATGCGATGAATGTGTACATCTCATGCATCATATAGACACTTCTTATAATAACATTCCATGCTTTATGTCATGCCATCTAGGATGCATTAGATATTTCATGATGTTGTGATAGTTTATGTGATATTTGTGCCTGTTGTTGTATTAGTTGGGTGTAGTAGATAAAGGTGTGATGTCATATTTCAATCCCTAAGGGGTATGGGACCTTATGAATTGGTAAGTTACTCACTAATGAAAAGTAAATTCTTAAATGAACATAATACATGTATTATTTTCATGGGATCCGGGTTTTGGGTTGATGAGGTGCTACATGCCCTCATGGATTCATAATTGGTAACCCTTGGTGGAATTTCATGAATAACTGAATGTGAAATGAAAATGGAATCATGAAATGTTGAATAAAGAGTTAACCTAAACACAACATTTGAGTGGGAAAGAGGCATAGTTTCTAGTGGTCCGTTGGGTATTCATTATACAGTCCTGGATTTTGGAGAAAAATGTTGGTTAAACTGGTTTCTATGAGGGTCTTGACCAATCCTATGCTTTGATCTTTGAGCTCTGATGTTGTTCTTTCTTGAGGTGTGTGTTTTCAATTTTAGAGAAATGGCACCATAAAGACCTCTAGTGGTTTGTCACAATAGAGGTGATGACCATACTTTAGAGATAATGGGGAATGGGCTATAAGTTAATCCCCATGTAGTACCAGCTATGGAACATAAGGATATTCTGAACACATTTGGTGAGGCATAGTTTTAAAAGGGTTTCATTCGCTATATATAGACTTTCAAGGCAGCACTATAGCCAGCTTTGACAATGGATTATATGACATGGGTGTTCTAGCAGTAGTATCATCCTACGTTTTTAGTGGATGGGGGGCCAAAGGATTTAATTTTATCACTATAGACCATGATAGAAATTTTTGAGCATCTGTTGATGCCTCCAGAGTGGAGGGTCAAGCTCGCCACTTACATGCTATGTGGAGCAGCAAAGTGCTAGTGAGACATTTTGAACCAGGCTAATTTGTTGAATAATATAGTTTAGGCTGAATTCTAAACTCACTTCTATGACTACTTTTACCCAGAAACTCTATGAGGAGAGAGGGATAGTGAGTTCATTTGTCTGGAGTAGGGTGCTATGAAGGTTATAGAATACCCGACATGCTTTACAGAGTTGAAACATTTTTCAATGATGTATCTTTTATATGAGTTGTCCAATGAGAGACACTTCGAGGAAGGTCTTAGACATGCTATCTAATCTGAGGTCAATGTGTTCAGGTTTCCTCCTATCACAGATATTATGATTCAATCCCTGATTACAGAGTAGAACCCGAGGGAAGTCGGGGGTACAGAATAGGGGAGTGTTGTTTATCACCCTAGTGGATCTACATCTATAGGTAGAAGGCATCATTTTTAGGCTTCCCATGACATGAGTGCTAGTTAGACTCTGGACAGAGGATGCTTGGTGTATTTTTTTTAGTGTGGTAGGAGAGGACATGTGAAAAATTAGGGCGATTTCGACCCAGTTGAGTGATGAGATTGTGGAAGGATGGGGGACATGCAGTGTTTTTGTGGGACCTTCCCTCTAGCTATGAGTGGTATGGGGCCATCTTCGACATTGGGTTTAAGAGAAATCTCATTAGCTCCACGTTTGAATAGGAGATAGACTAGCATAGCCCGGTCAAGACAAGTCAGAAGTGGTCATGGTCATGGTAGCCAGACACCGAGTTCTCAGAGATAGCATGGTGCATTTGCTAAGGGTAGCCTAGTAGTGTCACATATCCATGGTATAGGCCATAATTATGTGGTTTTTCTTTATGAGGGAATTTTAAAACTAGAAAAGCCATTGACAGTTAGAACAGGTGATGTAGGCTAGTGTATGGAGTGTCCCCTTGATGTCAGATGGTGTCACTTTATCTGGAATCTTTATAACCTCAAGATGATGGGGTTTGAGGTCATTCTCAGAATGGACTAGTTCAAAGCTTATCGAGTGTACGTTTACTACTATCGCCTAAGGGTGACATTCACATCACCAGAGGGGGAATTTTTTTTAAAAAGGGTGAATGGGATGTCCAGGTGAGTATATCTAGGCCTGAGCATCGTGAATATGGTGAGATGAGAGCCCAGATTGCATGTTTGTTTTTTGGATGATCGGGGAGTGAGTAAGGCAAACAATCCCCTAGTGGTTGAGTTCTTTAGGGATATCTTTCCTAAATAATTTTATGTTTTACCTCCTTATATTGAGGTGGATTTCACTATCGATCTAGAGCTAGGAGTTTTACCAGTAAACATTACTCATTAAAGGATGGCTACGACGTAGTTGCGAGAGCTCAAGACGTGGATAATACATTTGTAGGGGAATGGGTTTGTTAGAACTAGTACTTCATTGTGGGGTTTTCTAATCCTTTTTTCATAAAATTAAGATAAAACTCTTTGGTTATGCAAGAATTATTGGTAACTGAACCAGTTGATGGTTGAAAACTGATATCCTTTTTCATATTTATATGAACTATTGTAGAAGCTTCGAGGAGCTCGAGTGTTCAGAAAGATTGACTTCAGGTAACGATATCACCAGGTGCATCTTCAACCTATCGACATACCTCATATGGCTATTTGTAGAAGTTATGGGTTATAAGAGTATCTGGTTATCTCGTTCCGTCTCACGAATGCCCTAGCAGTTTTCTTGGATTTTATGAACCAAGTGTTCCATCGTTACATGGATTGTTTTGTGGTTGTTTTTGCGAATGATATCTTGTTGTATTCTCACAATCAACACAACCATGCCAACTAGCTTGGGATCATTTTGAATACACTGAGATAGAATCAATTGTTTAAAAATCTAAAAATGCGACACTTTTAGATTGATCAAATTTAATTCCTGGTCACATCATCTCAGAGACATTAGTTTCAATGGACCATAAAAATGTGAGAGATGCAGTTTCCTAGGAACATCCAAATAATATTTTGATATATGGAGTTTTGCAGGGATAACTGGATTCTACATGAATTTTAATTTATAATTCTCAGGAATAGTAGTGCCATTGAAAGGCTTGACTATGAAGGGTGTGATGTATGCGTGGTCAGAATCATGTGAGACGGCCTTTTTGGATATAAAAGGGAGTTTGACATCATAACCAGTCCTGATTCTTCCTCTGTAGGTCAAGAGTTACACATATTATTGTGATGCTTCAGGTATTGGGCTGGGGGAAGTGCTCGTACTGGGAGATTGAGTCGTGGCATACGGGTCTTGGAAGATGTGGCCTTATAAAAGGAATTACCCAACTCACGATCTCGAGTCAGCTGTAGTTTTTCAAGAATTGCACTATTGGAGGAACTATTTATTGGGTTAGCAATTTTTGGTGTTCACTGACCACAAAAGACTCAAGTATATCTTTAGGCATCCTGATCTGATTTTGAGGCAACAAAATTGGTTGGAGTACCTATAGTCATTCTGAATTTGATCTTGCCTACATGCATTGTAAGGGAAATGCAGTACCTGATGAACTAAGATGGAGGACTCAGATATAGGTAGTACAGCAGGCCAGTAGTCAGTGGAAGCTTATGGTGTTGTTTTATAAGATGCATTTGGAGGTGCACGATAGATGGGAATACATTTCATTCATCATTATCTATTACCTCTTCCTAGTTTAACAGAGTTAGAATGTGATAGCTATCATATTCTAAAGGCATATTTCTACACGAATGTGTGGCAAGCGAGGAACCTCATCCTGGTTAGACGACAATCGATGATGAGATCCTCTGTATCCATGGATGTGTTTGGGATATAATGGATATACATGAGATGTTTATGCAGGTGGTTCTTGCTTCATCTTGGGATGTTTATCTCGGGGGGTTTCTAGGATGTACCATGACTTACGATGACTGTACTGGTGGTCAAGATTGAAGAGGGATGTTGTTGGTTTTGTTATGAGGTGTTCCACCTTTTAGTAGATGAAGGTGGAACATCAGTGACCAGTTGGACATTTAGTGAAGTTACCTACCTAGAAGTGGAAATGGAATAATGTAGAGATGGATTTCGTGGAGGGTTTGACGAGGTCACCTCGAGGTAAAGATGTTGTGTGGGTTTTCATTGACAGGAATACAAAGATCACACATTTATTTTCAATCAAGGTGAACTTCAATGTTTATGATCATGGAAATTTTAACATCTGCGAGGTGGTATGACATCATGGGGTCTCGCTCACTATATCTTCTGATAGGGAAAACCAATTTATGTCTTATTTTTATGAGTTTTTAGAGGGTGTTGGGTACACAGGTGCTTTTGAGCACAACATACCAACCTCAAACTAATGAACATTCATAGCATATGATATATGTTCTATATAACATGTTGTGAGAATGCATCTTGGATTTTAGGGCCTCCTAGAAGACGCACATTCCCCTGGTTGAGTTCCCCTACAATAATAGTTAATAGGTGATGCTAAAAATAGAACCTTGAAATTATTTATATAGTAGGACATGTCGTTCTCCCCTTTTCAAGCTATAGGAGAAGAGGCATCTTTATTGGGACCATGTCTTTTGAAGGAGACTTTTGAGTTGGTCCAATTGACTCAGAAATATATGGATTCTGTATAGTCCCATCAGAAATAATATTCTAATTGCCACAGATAACCTCTAGAGTTCGGGGTCGGTGATCCAGTTTCTTGTGTGTTTCACTGAGGTTGGGACACAGCTGGATCGGGAGACACGGAAAACCCTCACCGAGATATGTTGGGCCATTTGAGATTGTGGTAAAATTTAGGTCGTTTTCCTATCAGTTGTAGTTACATCAAAGGTAGCATTCCTTGCATGATGTCTACAATGTATATCAGCTGCGACGCTATCACTGATACTTGTCTCACATTTTTTCAACCTGAGGAGGTTGATTTACAGGTTGATGCAATATTTGAAGAGAATCTGATTTGTATCGTTCACAGAAGCACGAAGATGCTTTGAGACTGGTCAGTTTCTCTAGAACGGGTTCTATATAAGCATGACCATTTATAGGATGAGATTTGGGAGAGGGAGGTAGATGTACGTTCTTAATGGCTGGATTTTTTTAGATGAATCATGACCACCCTTCAAATATCAATTTGAGGATAAATTGTTATAAGAGGGGAAGATGGTGAGATATCATTTTTTTGAGGTACAGATCTATTTATTTGGATTACTGTTATTGTTTTACGTTTTGACATAGACCCTAGCCCAGGTCCTGGGATTGTTTTGGTTGTTTATGGAAAAGAATGTGAAAATATGATAAAATCTTATTGTAATGCATGTATACATCATGTACTTGGTCAACACTCCATATACTTCTAGTACACGCCGTGTACTAGAAAGTCATGACATGTCACCAGTCTATCTCAAAAACAAATACAGAGGTCTACGGAATGTAATTTTCTACTTAGATTTCTTATAAAAGAGGTGGTATCTTAACTCTCAGACGGATATATGATTTACCTCTCATTTTGGAACCCAAACACCCATAATCTAGTATTTAATATTTAGAATCTACCCAGACTATAATTTGAGAATCATCTATCATCTTGGAACCACATTGGGAAGTACTCGATTCTATTTTAGTCATTCTTGATTCTTCGGAACAACGACTTCTCTATTTGGATTTAGATTCATATGCCCAAATATCCTGTTCTTCATCTGTTTTTCATATTTCTTATAAACCATGAAAATCAATACCTAATAAAGGATGAGCTATCTATTAACTAGGCGAGGTAGGTGGTCTATAATTTGTTTTATCTTTTCTTGTGCATCTTGGTCATTCGGTCGATATATCTCTCATAGGAATTTCTGGTGAGGCATTCTTTTTGAGCGAGTGTCTTGTCGTAGCTGGAGTCAGATCTTGTGAGGATGCATTTAGGTTTTTTAGGTGTATTGGCACTCGTGACATGATTCTAGGTCACCCAAGGGGTGAACCTTAGGGAAATAACTATTTTTTTTACTGTTTAAATCACCCAAGGGGTGAATTTTTTTCTTGAATAGTTAATAAAGCCCCATTAATGCTTTGATAGCTTGAATGGACTGTTTAATAGATTTATTTCCCCCTTGATTAATTTATATCATATTATGACTTAATTATTTTGATATTTTTTCATGTAAATTAGATAATTTGGGTGGGTATATTTATATAAAATGACTAATGATAAGTTAAATTGTTTATATGGAAGGGTAGGCCCATATGATTGTTTTGATAAATGGTTTGAATGAGTGGGTATACTCTTGGCTTGTGCAGGGTTATGTGAGTGGGTATACTCACAAGGATATAATTTTTAATTTGATTGATTCAATTCAATATTTAATGCATTGAAATATGACATAGACTGCTCTGTATGGATCTGGAACACAATAGTGGATGCCTTGGGTTGACTCTTCCCCTTGGGTCTTGATTCTGTGGGATGCCTTAGGCCTTTCTAACCCTTGGATCCGGCTTTCATGGGATCATGTAGGATATGTTATTTACATGATCCTAGGACCACATCTAGTGCATAACTATGTTTCCACCAGGGATACCCATGAGACTTGATGGGATGCCTTGGACATGCTCCTTAGATCCAGATCTTTATGGTCAAGATATATTTTATGGATTTATTAGTCTACTAACACTTTAGATATAGCCCTTTCAGTCTACAAAAAACTATATGGCATGTTCGTTGTATATTTGACATAAATATATAGAGTGGTCGTGGGATACTTGAATTCACTATACAGTGTGGTTGTGGGCTTCTTGATATGGATGGATGTAGAGCAGAGCCTTCGGACTTTGTTGTTTACATGCTATTGCTTGCTTGATAGGATCTGACTCTCTTTTGAATGTATCCTTGAGGGATGGTTGGTTTTTAAAATTGAAGTAGACTTATGCCATGGGAATATAGAGATACTTTACTGGTTGTTTACACATGCTATATCTTTTTTATAATTTCTACTAGAACTGTATAGACCTTGGTGGTTTCCTACTGGGATGTTTATCTCATAACCTATTTGGGACTCCATGGGGACCCCAAAAAAATTATATGGATGTAGGTGATGATAGGGGAAAGTGCCCTAGTATAGGTTTTGGACTGTGGCTTTGGAGTAGGGGTTCATTGGACCAAGAAAAGGCTTGCGATGCTGGGATACGTTTTTTTCCTTTTGTTCTTTTTGAGATACTTGTATTTTATTGAGATGTCTTGTTCTAGATGCTTCATGAAACGTGTACCATCTACATCGTTTTTTATATGAGACACTTTTAGTTATTGATATGTACTCTTGTATTGTCTAACACTTAGTTATCTACTATTTATTTCTCCTTCTCTATTTATTATATGTTTTCATACAACTATGATACTCTGGTAATGAGGGCATAGTCTCCCAAATGACTCACCTAGGTCCTTGCTACTAGTCAACAACCTCTAGAATTTCGGTAGATGCACTTGAGGCGATGTGGCCAACCGGGCTCAGGGCACTGGTTCATGTGGCATTCAGGTATGCGACGTTGCAACATATTTAATAAAATTCATTATTAAATGTTTGCAAAATATGATACTCATCAGATAGAATACTCTATTGTAGATAAATGGAATCATTATCACCGAACATAACATTTAGATTAATCATTTATAAATAACAATCATGATGTGATAAATTTTTTAGATTGGGACAAAACTTATGAATTGTTCAGGAAAATGGAAATTTTTTATATTAATGGAAATTCCTTACTGATTGACTTAATGTTGAATAAGTTCAATAGTGAATTCCATATTCTTTTGAGAATCATATAATCATTCACTATCAATTTTATAATAATTGTATACATTACGACAAAAATAATTTTATCCTCTACACAAATACTCAAAATGATTGGGAATATTAATGAATTGGTGAGACTATAGAGGTCCTTAACGATTATTTAGGTAATAGAATTCATATTGTTTTCATCAATGGAAATGTTATTATTGTTTTAATGAGATTGATAGGTATTTAAACTAATTTCAAAAATTCCTAATAATTGTTTATTTGGGTAAAGTGATGTTATGTTTTGGATGTTATTTTTGATGTAAAAGTGATTAAAATTTCAAATTAGAAGAAGAAAAGTTAGTTGGAGAGTCCAAAAAAGGTCTTTAAATTTCAACACATTGTTATTGAACCATAGAGTTATTAGGACGAAAGGATATTATTTCCAAAACATGGATTTGAATTTGAAGTGGTTTAGAAACTCAATGGATTCATAATTTAGAAACCAGGGGTATAGAAATCTATTATTTAGTTATGAAGGGAATATGATACCATGTGTATACTTTACAAATGTTGTAAATATACCGATGTTTAAATTTTAAGAAACTGTGAATAGATCTTGAATTTTTTATTCATAAGAATATGTAATGGGATAATAAATCATACAATTAAATATAAATGAATATATCATATTCTTATAGATATTAATAAATGATCTATATATTTATATTACTTCTATTAAGTCATAAGAGAACTTTTTTTCAATAAAGAGCTATTATGAACAACAAGACATGTTCCCCATGGGGTATGATTCACTATATTCTATAACATAATTCATATAATATAAGACTTAAAAAATTATCTACGGTACATGTTTTGTTCAAAGAATTTTTTAAAATATGATGGATGTGATCACATTACCACCAGTTTCACATTTTAATTTATAGTATTCTATTCTATAGAAATAGTAAAAAAAATATAATACCACATTTTGTATGGAAATATTTTTATGTTAATTATTTTCACTAATTAAATTAAAGATATTTTCTAAATAGAATGATGTTTTTGAATATTTAAATTATATTCTAAATAGGAAAATGTGACTAAGAGGCCAGTAAAAGCATGTTTGGGATTAGAGATATTTAAAGTTAACTAATTATTGATCCTACTAGTTAAAATAAAAATTGAAATGTCACATTTAAAAAAAATATTGAGGAAAATGGTTCCAATATTGATGATGATGTACATATAAAGACATCTAAGTAGGTAACAAAATTAATATACATCATAATGTAGGATGTTGTGGGGTTAAAAAATTGTAATATATTAAATGAGATGAACATTAAGAATTTTATTCTTATGTATATCCACTATTCAAATGAATTTTTCTTTTTATATGTTACTCAGAAATGATTTTATTATAAGGTAATTATTATGTGATGACATAGTGAAGTGGTAGAGATTTCATACAGATATAATGATTCCAACCAATTCCCCTAAATGTGTAGAAAATAAAATGTTTACATTGTAGTATATCATATATAATATGTTATACATGACCTTATATATGGTTTTGGTAAGTATTTTTAATGTTTTTTAAGTCTATAAAATATATAATGTTTTATAAAAGTGAATCTCCAAATTATCATTCTTTTATATTGGAATTATGTGAGTGTGATTATATATATAGAAAATTGAAATGATAATTGAAGAATCAAATTATAAATTTGATTTATCCTTAACTAATGTAAGTAATAGATAATTATAGGTTGTAATATAGTGTTAAAGTTACTATGATTATGATTCCTTTCTCCAAATATAGAATATTATCATGAGGAAAATATAAGTTTTTTTCTGGATGAATCATGAACTTTACCACTTAGAGTGTTATAAAATATTACTTTTATATATTAGTGAGTAAATTTTAATATTTAGATTCCTTGGTATACGAGTTTGGTGATATATCTATTTTTAGAACCTTTATACATTGACACCCTTATAATAAAAGCCTTGAGGATTGGCTAATCAGTGTGTGGTTGGGTATAAAGTCAATCATTTAATCAATCACATCTTAACCAAGATAATATTTTTTCCCTCATATGATGTATAACGACCCATACTTTACATACATTGTCATTAAATCAAAATTGAAGCACACTTATTACAACATATAACAAAACCATGAAAGGACCATATAGGTATAGTGTCTTTAGAAACTGGGAAACATAAACAACTGGTTCATAAAGCATCTACTTTGCCTCCCATTTATTTCATCATATCTAGAGTCCCTCTTTGGCATATTCTACTTAATAACCTTCTTCCTGACCTGGGGAAAGAAAACATACAAAATGGTGAGCTCAAATTCTCAGTAAGGGTAAATAAAAGAAATGTCAATCACATCATATACATAAGAACATAACTTTTGGAAATCATAACATGCAAATGAAATCACAATTTCATAACATGGGATAAATCATAGTAGTGAAATGTAATACCAATAATCATATCTTAAAACATGAAACTTTGTGGCATACACACATAATCATAGATAATCATTTCTTGTTAGTCAAGACTCATTTCCAAGACTATCTTAGTGGACAAAGTCCATTTTTGAACAGAGTTCACTCCTCGTTTCAGTCCTGTTTCACTGAACCTGTTTAACCTACCATTCCAGCCATGTCTATCTCATGAGATATAAAATATTTACCCAATGCATTGGAGGGAGATATAGGTCCCACCCATCTCATAATAATACCATTCTTATGGGTGCCACAAAATCATAAACCATACATCATAGCATAACCCATGTAATAAAAATGGGAATCTTAAACATCGTGAAATATTAAAACAATTCATATAAGATAAAGGAATTAATAAAAATATTTCCATCACAGAATAATCAAATCCATGTAATAATTGGGATAGAAACAGAACCCTATATTATTTTGATAAAACACTTGAAATCCATTCTTGAGGAAAATATCCTTTCTACTTCAAAAACATTTTCTTTTCTTAACATGTCATAAAATTTTAAACTAAAAGAAGTTGATTAAAAATAAACTTGAAAACCTGTAAAGGAAGCTTGTCACGACCCGCCCTCGGGGTCCGTGCCGTGACTACCCCAAGCCCTCCTTCCATAGGCCAGGGGCTAGCGACTAGCACCAAGGCGTAAATCCCGGTAAAAAGGGAAGGCATTGCCTTTGTAAAATAAACAAAAACTACAGAGTAAGCAAGCGGAAAGTAAACACTAAGCAAAAAAGCAGAGTACAACTGAAAGTGCGGAAAAGTAAATGGGCCAGTATACAAACCCAAACTGAAAGTAAAGTACAACTCGAAAGGGGAAAACAGCAACTGAAAAGTAAAAGCCGCTACACCGAGCTGTCCACTAGAAATCCCACCTGAAGGGTGGGTACAGATAGCTCCACTACACCACGGGTCCCGCCGTCCGCTCCGTGCACGTCCCGCCCAGTGGTCCACCTCCGGGTACCGTCCCGCTCTGCAAGCCTCAGCTAAGGTGAACGCTGTCCGTCGTCTGCAACCAACACAAAGTAGTGCGGGCAAAGCCCGTGCAGGGGTGAGTATAAGCTACTCAGTAGGGACCCCGAGACCCCTGAAGGTCTCTCAAATCCACAAAGGATAAACCACGAAGAAAGGTACAATCATGAAGTAACAACCGACACTGCTTAGGTATATGCCTATACATATACTTAAGTCATCAATTTCAAATACGCTCCAACCTCCGAGCCCAAGTACAACTCAGTCCACACAGGAAAGTAAACGTATTCCACACAGGAAAGTAAAACGTAATCCACACAGGATTGCACAACACAATCCACACAGGAAAGCAATAGAAATCAGCTCACACAGGTATACTTCTTCAAAAGACGATAAAGATGATCTCTGATCCATCTAAGTCGTCGGACCCACGAAGGATCGATAGGTAACTAACCCCCGCAAAAGACCCACACAGGATCGGGCCCACACAGGACCTGTAGGCGCTGGTTCACACAGGACCGCTGAGCGCAAAGACCCACACAGGATCGGACCCACACAGGATCCGGCCCACACAGGACCTGTAGCACTGATCCACGTAGGATCGCTGAGTGCTGAAGTCGTCGTCGTCGAATCCACATAGGATCGGGCCCACACAGGACCTATAGCACTGATCCACGTAGGATCGCTGAGTGCTGTAGTCGTCGTCGTCGAATCCACACAGGATCTCTGTACTGTCGTCGTCGCAGACACAGTAGCAGTAGCAGCAGTAGTAGTCACAGTAACAGTCGCAGCCAGCACTAGGGTTCCCGCACACAACAAGCTCGTTCAGAGGGTCCGCTCCACGAACCGAGAGGCTGATACATCAACTGTCACAAAGTCCAGAGTTGATGTATCCAAAAGTTCCGTATCGCCAACAGGAACTCAACGCAATAGACGGCGCGTCGATCGGACGCCCGGTCTGAGAGTTATTGGCAATTTCGTCCCCGGGGCCCGGTTGGTTTTTAAGGCAAAACCAACACGACCGTACTCCACCTGCGTCCAAACCTCGTGCGGAGTATGCCAAAAGATCCGTCTCACTAAGAGGAACACAACACAGCTAACGACACATCAATCGGACGTCCGTAGCTCAAGATATGAGCGTTTCCGCTCCGAAGGCCCGGTTGGTTTCATGAACGAACCAACCCGGCCAAACTCAAGGTAATCCGAAACCTTGAGTGCGATATACTGAAACGACCGTCTCGATCCATGGATCGTGTTGCCGCAGACGGTTCGTCGATCGGAGGTCCGTGGCTCAAGTTATGACCAAAAGACCGAATCTGATCCGAAACGGGGGGTCCGGGTCCGGGCCGACCCGGCCCGACCCCCCCCCCCCCCCCCCCTGGGTCAGCCCGGCCGGCCGGCCGGCCGGTGGCGCGGCGGCACAGCGGCGCGGTGGCACGGCGGCCTGGCGCCGCACGGAGGTGGCACGCGGGGGGAATCAATCCCCCGCTTCTTCAAATGGCGGCGCGGCATAGCCGCGCCGTTTTGTCAATCAACGGCCCCCCTCCTGGGGGCCCGCTTTGAAGAGGATCCGGGGGAGCCGCCTGCCCCCCCTCAAGGAAACCGCCTCCCCCAATTAAATGGGGGGTGGGCTTTGATGCTGGCCGGGGGATTAATTTCCCCCGGGTTTGACCATCCGGCCGGCCAGCTGGCTGGCCGGTTTTCTCCAACGGGACCGGAAAAATCCGGTCCCCTTTCGGCTTCCGACGCCGGCGGCCCGGCCGCCGGTCTTCACGTTCTGCCGCGGCCCGGAACCGGCCGCGGTGTTCGTCGTCCGGTGCGGTGCGACGGCACCGCGTCCCTCCGTCGTGCCTCTGATTTCTTTCAACACGGCGCGAGGGCGTCACATTCTTGATGATTTTTCCATGGCGCGCGCGCGACGGAGTCGCGTAAAATAATCTCACGACTAACCGCGTGGTGCGACGGCACCATGCCACCTTGTTTCCACCCGCAAGGTAAATCAACAAGAACGATGGAGGGGGTTCGACCGTGTTCATGCGGTCCGGCCCCCTCACGTTTAAATAATAACACAACTTAAAATATTCAATTGCCTCACGTTAGACATGCTAGATCCACGATCAAGAATGGAATAATTAAACAATAAATCAACAACCCCTACCTTGGGTATAGGTTCGAAGATTTGTCAACGTCCTGCGGAAGACAACGTCGCGGAGGTCGGGCGTCGCGGTAGTCGTTCGTCAAATCCGATGACGAAGAGGTACGTCCGAAGAGACACGTCGTTGGAGAATCTTTGTACGCCACGAAGGTTGTTCGAGGAAGAAGTGACGTTCCCTTTCGTTGACATGGTAGACGAAGAAGGGAGGAGCGGCGTTCTTCGTCGGAGCATGAGCGTTCTTCGTCGGAACTTGAGCGTTCTTCGTCAAAGCTTGAAGAAGAAAGAAAAGCTCTCAACCTCTCCAAGATGGCTAAAGAGTTCTAACCCAACAAAATAAGATAAAGTCTTATTTTATTCACAAAAAGAATTTCAAAGGTTTGAAATTCAAATAAGAGATAACTCCACATTAATTAACAAGTTTTCATGTTAATTAAAGAGGGGTTAAGGGAGTTTGAGGGAAGATGTAAAGTTTAGGGTTCGTGTGGGCCCCACCACACTTAATCCTCTCAAGGGAGGTTAAGTGGGTGTGGGTCCCACACCTAACTTCCTTTGAGAGAAGATAACCAACAAGTTTAAATAAAAAATTGTATCCCACAATTTTTATTTAACTTATTCTAAACTCCCAAAACCAACTCTCAACCCAAAATAAACGCAACCTCGGAAAAGGTCTCCTTAAGCGAATATCGGCGCTGTGAGTTCATCGGTGCCCTCGGATTTCAATTCCGAGCACCGGATCAAAAGTTAGGAATTCCCGCTCGTTCGTTCACTGAACGTACCCGAGCCAAACTTCAGAAATTGATTCCGGGCACTCCGGGCCTCGGAATCAGGTGCCGTCAGAAACCGCGCTCTTGTAAAATTCCAAAGAAAATTAAGAAAAAATTTCCCTTGAATTTTACGGGTCTTTACATTACTCCCACCTCAGGGCTTTATGTCCCCGTAAAGATGCATCAAAAACTAGGGAAACAAAACAGGGTACTGAGCACGCATCTGAGCCTCCCTCTCCCATGTGCTCTCCTGAAGATTCTCGTGCTGCCATCTGATGCGCACAAGAGGAATCGATCGCCACGCAGGACCCGCTCCTGTCGATCCTCTATCTCCACCGGGACCTCCGTAAAAGTCGCCCCATCATCTACGTCAAGCTCCCCATGGTCAATGATGTGCGTCGGGTCGTGCACGTATCTCCTCAGCTGAGACACGTGGAAGACGTCGTGCACCCGGTGCAACTGAGGTGGTAGAGCCAGGCGATAAGCCACCTCACTAATCCTGCTGAGGACCTGGAAGGGTCCGTTGAAGCGCGGAGATAACTTGCCGCCTCGGCCAAATCTCCG
Source organism: Viscum album (assembly GCA_963277665.1). Taxonomy (NCBI): domain Eukaryota; kingdom Viridiplantae; phylum Streptophyta; class Magnoliopsida; order Santalales; family Viscaceae; genus Viscum; species Viscum album. The sequence goes on along the minus strand of OY728153.1, from coordinate 1,539,352,731 downwards.
AATACCACGTCGAGGTGAGACCCGCAAGAAGACATGGTCGCCATCCTCGAATTCTAGTGGCCTCCGCCTCCTGTCAGCGTATGACTTCTGCTGGCTCTGTGCTGTCCTCATCCGCTCCTGGATGACCTAGACCTTCTCTGTCATGGACTGGACCATCTCCGGTCCCACGAGTGCTGACTCTCCAGGGTCTGTCCAGCACAAAGGAGATCTACAAGGTCGGTCGTACAACACCTCGTACGGTGCCATCCCGATAGTGGAGTGTTAGCTGTTGTTGTACGCAAACTCCACCAAGGGTAGGTGGTCCTCCCAGCTACGGCCAAAGTCGAGGACACATGCGCGGAGCATGTCCTCGAGAGTCTGAATGGTCCTCTCCGTCTGACCATCCGTCTGAGGGTGAAAGGCTGTGCTCAGTCGTAGCTGCGTCCCGAACGCCTCCTGTAACCCCTTCCAAAGCCGGAAAGTAAAGCGAGCATATCTATCGGAGACGATAGATGATGGCACACCGTGGAGCCGCACAATCTCCTGAACGTAGAGACATCCCAAGCTCTCCACTGAGCCCTGCTCTCTGATGGGTAAGAAGTGTGCCGACTTGGTGAGTCGGTCAACAATCACCCAGATGGAGTCGTGACCTCTGGAAGTGTGTGGAAGTCCAGTCACGAAGTCTATAGATATGCCGTCCCACTTCCACTCCGGAACCTCCAAGGGCTGTACCAAGCCTGCTGGTACCTGATGCTCTGCCTTCACATGCTGACAGGTGAGGCATCGAGAAACGAACTCTGCTACTGCCTTCTTCATGCCCGGCCACCAGTGCTGTCGTCTGAGGTCCTGGTACATCATTGCCACTCCAGGATGTACCGCCAAAGGAGAAGTGCGAAATTCTCTCAGCACTTCCTCTCGTAAAGCGACTGGTACCATGGTACGTCCTCTGAAAAGGATGTCGTGCTCTGCTCCAAGGGAGAAACCATCAGGTGCCTGTCCCGAGGATATCTGTGCACGCTGTGTCTCACAGTCAGCATCCCCACGCTGTGCCTCCCTGACTCGCTGCAGTAGTGAAGGAGTGACTGTGAGAGACTGAAGGAAGGCTGCTCCATCTCTATCCACGAAGGATATCTGCAAAGAGGCTAGCTGCAAAGATTTCTCCTTTGCCGAAAAGTGAAATCTGGTCTCATCCCCTGGATTAACCACGTTCCTTGCCTAATACAGTCAATTCCGTCATGATTAGTTAATTTACGGCACAGATGACATCGTAAGGCCTAGACGCTGCTACCAAGAGGTCCAACCGTTACTCTCGCCTCTAAGGGTCGAGTCACACTGTCGGCATCAGTGTGAGGTTACTGGGTCCCCTCCAGTTGAAATCTCGAAAGTGAGGGTCAAGTCAACAGTTTTAACCGGGACCACTCAGTATCAATCAGACAAAAGGACAGTAAAGCAAACAAAGATAAGTGTCTTTTTATTATTACAGCTCATAGTACAAGACACGAATACAAAAGACAAATGGAACTAGAAGTACAAGGGACGTATCCACTAGTTCCTCTCCTGTCCACCTACTCTCGGAGCTCTACTGCCTTGTCCACTACTCGGTTGTTGCTCAAGCACTCGCCGCTGCTTCTGTCTCAGTGGCTCCTCTAATACCCGCTGATCAATCGTACGAGGAGTCGGACAGTCACATGCCAGGTGACCCTTCCCGCCGCAGGAGTAACATTGTCTGTTTCTGGCATGCCTGGCTCTGACCCCACCTCGGGTGCCCCGCACCACCGGTCCTAAAACCCGAGATCTTCCAACTGCTAGTCTGGTCCTCCTGGACCTCTGCATCATCTGTCTACTGCCCACAGATGACTCGGCTACTGATCGAAAAACACGCGGCAAAGGCAGAAGCTCCTGTACACGCTCGGGGTGTAGAGCTACTGGCACAAACTCCACCCTGAAGAAGGTCTCGAAGTCTTCCCATGCGAAGGTCATCCCGTCGCAAAACTGAAACAAGTGGTTCCACCACCTGCCTGCTGCTGCCTGAAGGAGGCTGGCAGCAAAGATCACCATGAAGTCTGCTGGCGTCCCCACTAGCCTGAAGACTCCCACCACAGCCTCCAGCCAATCCTCAGCCGCCTGCGGGTCCGTCTCTCCCCGGAACCTGGGTGGCCTCTGGCGCTGGAACTCGTGCAGCGCACTCAAGTGGCGTACATCGCCTACTGCTGGGGCTGGTGGCATCGATGGCCCAACGTATGGTAGTATCGCTGGTGCCTCAACTGCAAGAGGGCCCTGTACCGAAGCCTCATCGCTCGGTGGGCTGTCGTCACACTCGACTCTCGGAACCCTAGCTGGCTGCCGTCGTGGGGCCATCCTGAAAGGAAACATGTGCGCCACGGTCAAACAGTATACCTAGTGAGCTGACACAAAGAAATCACAAAGAAAACTTTGAAATACACACGCAATCAATGTTTTCGTGCATTAAGTCGGAAATCAGAAGTCAGGGTCCTGGTGTACGGATACGTCGGCCACCGCACCAACACTGGTCTCCCTGGACTGATAACCACACTCAATACGCTAAACATTATTGCTTCACATAAAAAAAAGATCAGAGTTCGTGGTAGAACCGAACTCCTCTGATACCAATTTGTCACGACCCGCCCTCGGGGTCCGTGCCGTGACTACCCCAAGCCCGCCTTCCATAGGCCAGGGGCTGGCGACTAGCACCAAGGCGTAAATCCCGGTAAAAAGGGAAGGCATTGCCTTTGTAAAGTAAACAAACACTACAGAGTAAGCAAGCGGAAAGTATACACTAATAAAAAAGCAGAGTACAACTGATAGTGCGGAAAAGTAAATGGGCCAGTATACAAACCCAAACTGAAAGTAAAGTACAACTTGAAAGGGGAAAACAGCAACTGAAAAGTAAAAGCCGCTACACCGAGCTGTCCACTGTAAATCCCACCTGAAGGGTGGGTACAGATAGCTCCACTGCACCACGGGTCCCGCCGTCCGCTCCGTGCACGTCCCGCCCAGTGGTCCACCTCCGGGTACCGTCCCGCTCTGCAAGCCTCAGCCAAGGTCAACGCTGTCCGTCGTCTGAAACCAACACAACGTAGTGCGGGCAAAGCCCGTGCAGGGGTGAGTATAAGCTACTCAGTAGGGATCCCGAGACCCCTGAAGGTCTCTCAAATCCACAAAGGATAAACCACGAAGAAAGGTACAATCATGAAGTAACAACCGACACTGCTTAGGTATATGCCCATACATATACTTAAGTCATCAATTTCAAATACGCTCCAACCTCCGAGCCCAAGTACAACTCAGTCCACACAGGAAAGTAAACGTATTCCACACAGGAAAGTAAAACGTAATTCACACAGGATTGCACAACACAATCCACACAAGAAAGCAATAGAAATCAGCTCACACAGGTATACTTCTTCAAAAGACGATAAAGATGATCTCTGATCCATCTAAGTCGTCGGACCCACGAAGGATCGATAGGTAACTAACCCCCGCAAAAGACCCACACAGGATCGGGCCCACACAGGACCTGTAGGCGCTGGTTCACACAGGACCACTGAGCACAAAGACCCACACAGGATTGGACCCACACAGGATCGGGCCCACACAGGACCTGTAGCACTGATCCACGTAGGATCGCTGAGTGCTGAAGTCGTCGTCGTCGAATCCACATAGGATCGGGCCCACACAGGACCTATTGCACTGATCCACATAGGATCGCTGAGTGCTGTAGTCGTCGTCGTCAAATCCACACAGGATCTCTGTACTGTCGTCGTCACAGACACAGTAGCAGTAGCAGCAGTAGTAGTCACAGTAACAGTCGCAGCCAGCACTAGGGTTCCCGCACACAGCAAGCTCGTTCGGAGGGTCCGCTCCACGAGCCGAGAGGCTGATAAATCAACTGTCACAAAGTCCAGAGTTGATGTATCCAAAACTTCCGTATCGCCAACAGGAACTCAACGCAACAGACGGCGCGTCGATCGGACGCCCGGTCTGACAGTTATTGGCAATTTTGTCCCCGGGGCCTGGTTGGTTTTTAAGGAAAAACCAACCCGACCGTACTCCACCTGCGTCCAAACCTCGGGCGGAGTATGCCAAAAGATCGGTCTCACTAAGAGGAACACAACACAGCTGACGGCACGTCAATCGGACGTCCGTAGCTCACGATATGAGCGTTTCCACTCCGAAGGCCCGGTTGGTTTCGTGAACGAACCAACCCGGCCAAACTCAAGGTAATCCGAAACCTTGAGTGCGATATACTGAAACAACCGTCTCGATCCAAGGATCGCATTTCCACAGACGGTTCGTCGATCGGAGGTCCGTGGCTCAAGTTATGACCAAAAGACCGAATCTGATCCGAAACGGGGGGTCCGGGTCCGGGCCGACCTGGCCCGACCCCCCCCCCCCCCCCCTGGGTCGGCCAGGCCGGCCCGGCCGGCCGGCGGCGCGGCGGCGCGGCGGCCTAGCGGCCTGGCGGCCTGGCGCCGCCCGGAGGCGGCACGCGGGGGGGAATCAATCCCCCGCATCTTCAAATGGCGGCGCGGCATAGCCGCGCCGTTTTGTCAATCAACGGCCCCCTCCTGGGGGCCCGCTTTGAAGAGGATCTGGGGGAGCCGCCTGCCCCCCCTCAAGGAAACCGCCTCCCCCAATTAAATGGGGGGGGGGGCTTTGATGCTGGCCTGGGGATTAATTTCCCCCGGATTTGACCATCCGGCCGGCCAGCTGGCCGGCCGGTTTTCTTCCAACGGGACCGGAAAAATCCGGTCCCCTTTCGGCTTCTGACGCCGGCGGCCCGGCCGCCGGTCTTCACGTTCCGCCGTGGCCCGGAACCGGCCGCGGTGTTCGTCGTCCGGTGCGGTGCGACGACACCGCGTCCCCTCCGCCGTGCCTCTGATTTCTTTCAACGTGGCGCAACGGCGTCGCGTTCTTGATGATTTTTCCATGGCGCACGCGCGACGGGAGTCGCGTAAAATAATCTCACGACTAACCGCGTGGTGCGACGACACCACGCCACCTTGTTTCCACCCGCAAGGTAAATCAACAAGAACGATGGAGGGGGTTCGACCGTGTTCATGCGGTCCGGCCCCCTCACGTTTAAATAATAACACAACTTAAAATATTCAATTGCCTCATGTTAGACATGCTAGATCCACGATCAAGAATGGAATAATTAAACAATAAATCAACAACCCCTACCTTGGGTATAGGTTCGAAGATTTGTCAACGTCCCGCGGAAGACAACGTCGCGGAGGTCGGGCGTCGCGGGTAGTCGTTCGTCAAATCCGATGACGAAGAGGTACGTCCGAAGAGGACACGTCGTTGGCGAATCTTTGTACGCCGACGAAGGTTGTCCGAGGAAGAAGTGACGTTCCCTTTCATTGACACGGTAGACGAAGAAGGGAGGAGCGGCGTTCTTCGTCGGAGCTTGAGCGTTCTTCGTCGGAACTTGAGCGTTCTTCGTCAAAGCTTGAAGAAGAAAGAAAAGCTCTCAACCTCTCCAAGATGGCTAAAGAGTTCTAACCCAACAAAATAAGATTAAAGTCTTATTTTATTCACAAAAAGAATTTCAAAGGTTTGAAATTCAAATAAGAGATAACTCCACATTAATTAACAAGTTGTCATGTTAATTAAAGAGGGGTTAAGGGAGTTTGAGGGAAGATGTAAAGTTTAGGGTTCGTGTGGGCCCCACCACACTTAATCCTCTCAAGGGAGGTTAAGTGGGTGTGGGTCCCACACCTAACTTCCTTTGAGAGAAGATAACCAACAAGTTTAAATAAAAAATTGTATCCCACAATTTTTATTTAACTTATTCTAAACTCCCAAAACTAACACTCAACCCGAAATAAACGCAACCTCGGAAAAGGTCTCCTTAAGCGAATATCGGCGCTGCGAGTTCATCGGTGCCCTCAGATTTCAATTCCGAGCACCGGATCAAAAGTTAGGAATTCCCGCTCGTTCGTTCACTGAACGTACCCGAGCCAAACTTCAGAAATTGATTCCGGGCACTCCGGGCCTCGGAATCAGGTGCCGTCAGAAACCGCGCTCTTGTAAAATTTCAAAGAAAATTAAGAAAATATTTCCCTTGAATTTTACGGGTCTTTAAATTACTCCCACCTCAGGGCTTTATGTCCCCGTAAAGATGCATCAAAAACTAGGGAAATAAAAGAGGGTACTGAGCACGCATATGAGCCTCCCGCTCCCATGTGCTCTCCTGAAGATTCCCGTGCTGCCATCTGATGCGCACAAGAGGAATCGATCTCCATGCAGGACCCGCTCCTGTCGATCCTCTATCTCCACCGGGACCTCCGTAAAAGTCGCCCCATCATCTACGTCAAGCTCCCCATGGTCAATGATGTGCGTCGGGTCGTGCACGTATCTCCTCATCTGAGACACGTGGAAGACGTCGTGCACCCGGTGCAACTGATGTGGTAGAGCCAGGCGATAAGCCACCTCACTAATCCTGCTGAGGACCTGGAAGGGTCCGATGAAGCGCGGAGATAACTTGCCGCCTCGGCCAAATCTCCGAATACCACGTCGAGGTGAGACCCGCAAGAAGACGTGGTCGCCATCCTCGAATTCTAGTGGCCTCCGCCTCCTGTCAGCGTATGACTTCTGCCGGCTCTGTTCTGTCCTCATCCGCTCCTGGATGACCTAGACCTTCTCTGTCATGGCCTGGACCATCTCCGGTCCCACGAGTGCTGACTCTCCAGGGTCTGTCCAGCACAAAGGAGACCTACAAGGTCGGTCGTACAACGCCTCGTACGGTGCCATCCCGATAGTGGAGTGGTAGCTGTTGTTGTACACAAACTCCACCAAGGGTAGGTGGTCCTCCCAGCTACGGCCAAAGTCGAGGACACATGCGCGGAGCATGTCCTCGAGAGTCTGAATGGTCCTCTCCGTCTGACCATCCGTCTGAGGGTGAAAGGCTGTGCTCAGTCGTAGCTGCGTCCCGAACGCCTCCTGTAACCCCTTCCAAAGCCGGAAAGTAAAGCGAGCATCTCGATCGGAGACGATAGATGATGGCACACCGTGGAGCCGCACAATCTCCTGAACGTAGAGACGTCCCAAGCTCTCCACTGAGCCCTGCTCTCTGATGGGTAAGAAGTGTGCCGACTTGGTGAGTCTGTCAACAATCACCCAGATGGAGTCGTGACCTCTGGAAGTGTGTGGAAGTCCAGTCACGAAGTCTATAGATATGCCGTCCCACTTCCACTCCGGAACCTCCAAGGGTTGTACCAAGCCTGCTGGTACCTGATGCGCTGCCTTCACATGCTGACAGGTGAGGCATCGAGAAACGAACTCTGCTACTGCCTTCTTCATGCCCGGCCACCAGTGCTGTCGTCTGAGGTCCTGGTACATCATTGCCACTCCAGGATGTACCGCCAAAGGAGAAGTGAGAAATTCTCTCAGCACTTCCTCTCGTAAAGCGACTGGTACCATGGTACGTCCTATGAAAAGGATGTCGTGCTCTGCTCCAAGGGAGAAACCATCAGGTGCCTATCCCGAGGATATCTGTGCACGCTGTGTCTCACAGTCAGCGTCCCCACGCTGTGCCTCCCTGACTCGCTGCAGTAGTGGAGGAGTGACTGTGAGAGACTGAAGGAAGGCTTCTCCATCTCTATCCACGAAGGATATCTGCAAAGAGGCTAGCTGCAAAGATTTATCCTTTGCCGAAAAGTGAAATCTGGTCTCATCCCCTGGATGAACCACGTTCCTTGCCTAATACAGTCAATTCCGTCATGATTAGTTAATTTACGGCACAGATGACGTCGTAAGGCCTCGACGCTGCTACCAAGAGGTCCAACCGTTACTCTCGCCTCTAAGAGTCGAGTCACACTGTCGGCATCAGTGTGAGGTTACTGGGTCCCCTCCAGTTGAAATCTCGAAAGTGAGGGTCAAGTCAACAGTTTTAACCGGGACCACTCAGTATCAATCAGACAAAAGGACAGTAAAGCAAACAAAGATAAGTGTCTTTTTATTATTGCAGCTCATAGTACAAGACACGAATACAAAAGCAAAATGGAACTAGAAGTACAAGGGACGTATCCACTAGTTCCTCTCCTGTCCACCTGCTCTCGGAGCTCTACTTCCTTGTCCACTACTCGGTTGTTGCTCAAGCACTCGCCGCTGCTTCTGTCTCAGTGGATCCTCTAATACCCGCTGATCAATCGTACGAGGAGTCGGACAGTCACGTGCCAGGTGACCCTTCCCGCCGCAGGAGTAACATTGTCCGTTTCTGGAACGCCTGGCTCTGACCCCACCTCGGGTTCCCCGCACCACCGGTCCTAAAACCTGAGATCTTCCAACTGCTAGTCTGGTCCTCCTGGACCTCTGCATCATCTGTCTACTGCCCACAGATGACTCGGCTACTGATCGAAAAACACGCGGCAAAGGCAGAATCTCCTGTACACGCTCGGGGTGTAGAGCTACTGGCACAAACTCCACCCTGAAGAAGGTCTCGAAGTCCTCCCATGCGAAGGTCATCCCGTCGCAAAACTGAAACAAGTGGTTCCACCACCTGCCTGCTGCTGCCTGAAGGAGGCTGGCAGCAAAGATTACCATGAAGTCTGCTGGCGTCCCCACTAGCCTGAAGACTCCCACCACAGCCTCCAGCCAATCCTCAGCCGCCTGCGGGTCCGTCTCTCCCCGGAACCTGGGTGGCCTCTGGCGCTGGAACTCGTGCAGCGCACTCAAGTGGCGTGCATCGCCTACTGCTGGGGCTGGTGGCATCGATGGCCCAACGTATGGTAGTATCGTTGGTGCCTCAACTGCAAGAGGGCCCTGTACCGAAGCCTCATCGCTCGGTGGGCTGTCGTCACACTCGACTCTCGGAACCCTAGCTGGCTGCCGTCGTGGGGCCATCCTGAAAGGAAATAGGTGCGCCACGGTCAAAAAGTATACCTGGTGAGCTGACACAAAGAAATCACAAAGAAAACTTTGAAACACACACGCAATCATTGTTTTCGTGCATTAAGTCGGAAATCAGAAGTCAGGGTCCTGGTGTACGGATACGTCGGCCGCCGCACCAACACTGGACTCCCTGGACTGATAACCACACTCAATACGCTAAACATTATTGCTTCACATAAAAAAAAGATCAGAGTTCGTGGTAGAACCGAACTCCTCTGATACCAATTTGTCACGACCCGCCCTCGGGGTCCGTGCCGTGACTACCCCAAGCCCGCCTTCCATAGGCCAGGGGCTGGCAACTAGCACCAAGGCGTAAATCCCGGTAAAAAGGGAAGGCATTGCCTTTGTAAAGTAAACAAACACTAAAGAGTAAGAAAGCGGAAAGTAAACACTAAGCAAAAAGCAGAGTACAACTGAAAGTGCGGAAAAGTAAATGGTCCAGTATACAAACCCAAACTGAAAGTAAAGTACAACTCGAAAGGGGAAAACAGCAACTGAAAAGTAAAAGCCGCTACACCGAGCTGTCCATTGGAAATCCCACCTGAAGGGTGGGTACAGATAGCTCCACTGCACCACGGGTCCCGCCGTCCGCTCCGTGCACGTCCCGCCCAGTGGTCCACCTCCGGGTACCGTCCCGCTCTGCAAGCCTCAGCTAAGGTCAACGTTGTCCGTCGTCTGCAACCAACACAACGTAGTGCGGGCAAAGCCCGTGCAGGGGTGAGTATAAGCTACTCAGTAGGGACCCCGAGACCCCTGAAGGTCTCTCAAATCCACAAAGGATAAACCACGAAGAAAGGTACAATCATGAAGTAACAACCGACACTGCTTAGGTATGTGCCCATACATATACTTAAGTCATCAATTTCAAATATGCTCCAACCTCCGAGCCCAAGTACAACTTAGTCCACACAGGAAAGTAAACGTATTCCACACAGGAAAGTAAAACGTAATCCACACAGGATTGCACAACACAATCCACACAGGAAAGCAATAGAAATCAGCTCACACAGGTATACTTCTTCAAAAGACGATAAAGATGATCTCTGATCCATCTAAGTCGTCGGACCCACGAAGGATCGATAGGTAACTAACCCCCCTAAAAGACCCACACAGGATCGGGCCCACACAGGACCTGTAGGCGCTGGTTCACACAGGACCGCTGAGCGCAAAGACCCACACAGGATCGGACCCACACAGGATCGGGCCCACACAGGACCTGTAGCACTGATCCACGTAGGATCGCTGAGTGTTGAAGTCGTCGTCATCGAATCCACATAGGATCGGGCCCACACAGGACCTATAGCACTGATCCACGTAGGATCACTGAGTGCTGTAGTCGTCGTCGTCGAATCCACACAGGATCTCTGTACTGTCGTCGTCGCAGACACAGTAGCAGTAGCAGCAGTAGTAGTCACAGTAACAGTCGCAGCCAGCACTAGGGTTCCCGCACACAGCAAGCTCGTTCGGAGGGTCCGCTCCACGAGCCGAGAGGCTGATACATCAACTGTCACAAAGTCCAGAGTTGATGTATCCAAAAGTTCTGTATCGCCAACAGGAACTCAACGCAACAGACGGCGTGTCGATCAGACGCCCGGTCTGAGAGTTATTGACAATTTCGTCCCCGGGGCCCGGTTGGTTTTTAAGGAAAAACCAACCCGACCATACTCCACCTGCGTCCAAACCTCGGGTGGAGTATTCCAAAAGATCCGTCTCACTAAGAGGAACACAACACAGCTGACGGCACCTCAATCGGACGTCCGTAGCTCAAGATATGAGCGTTTCCGCTCCGAAGGCCCGGTTGGTTTCGTGAACGAACCAACCCGGCCAAACTCAAGGTAATCCGAAACCTTGAGTGCGATATACTGAAACGACCGTCTCGATCCAAGGATCGCGTTGCCGCAGACGGTTCGTCTATCGGAGGTCCGTGGCTCAAGTTATGACCAAAAGACCGAATCTAATCCGAAACGGGGGGTCTGGGTCCGGGCCGATCCGGCCCGACCCCCCCCCCCCTGGTTCGGCCCGGCCGGCCGGCCGGCCGGCGGCGCGGTGGCGCGGCGGCCTGGCGGCCTGGCGCCGCACGGAGGCGGCACGCGGGGGGAATCAATCCCCCGCTTCTTCAAATGGTGGCGCGGCATAGCCGCGCCGTTTTGTCAATCAACGGCCCCCCTCCTGGGGGCCCGATTTGAAGAGGATCCGGGGGAGCCCCCTGCCCCCCCTCAAGGAAACCGCCTCCCCCAATTAAATGGGGGGGGGGCTTTGATGCTGGCCGGGGGATTAATTTCCCCCGGATTTGACCATCCGGCCGGCCAGCTGGCCGGCCGGTTTTCTCCAACGGGACCGGAAAAATCCAGTCCCCTTTCGGCTTCCGACGCCGGCGGCCCGGCCGCCGGTCTTCACGTTCCTCCGTGGCCCGGAACCGGCCGCGGTGTTCGTCGTCCGGTGCGGTGCGACGGCACCGCGTCCCTCCTCAGTGCCTCTGATTTCTTTCAACGCGGCGCGACGGCGTCGCGTTCTTGATGATTTTTCCATGGCGCGCGCGCGACGGAGTCGCGTAAAATAATCTCACGACTAACCGCGTGGTGCGACGGCACCACGCCACCTTGTTTCCACCCGCAAGGTAAATCAACAAGAACGATGGAGGGGGTTCGACCGTGTTCATGCGGTCCGGCCCCCTCACGTTTAAATAATAACACAACTTAAAATATTCAATTGCCTCACGTTAGACATGCTAGATCCACGATCAAGAATGGAATAATTAAACAATAAATCAACAACCCCTACCTTGGGTATAGGTTCGAAGATTTGTCAACGTCCCGCGGAAGACAACGTCGCGGAGGTCGGGCGTCGCGGTAGTCGTTCGTCAAATCCGATGACGAAGAGGTACGTCCGAAGAGACACGTCGTTGGTGAATCTTTGTACGCCGACGAAGGTTGTCCGAGGAAGAAGTGACGTTCCCTTTCGTTGACACGGTAGACGAAGAAGGGAGGAGCGGCGTTCTTCGTCGGATCTTGAGCGTTCTTCGTCGGAACTTGAGCGTTCTTCGTCAAAGCTTGAAGAAGAAAGAAAATCTCTCAACCTCTCCAAGATGGCTAAAGAGTTCTAACCCAACAAAATAAGATAAAGTCTTATTTTATTCACAAAAAGAATTTCAAAGGTTTGAAATTCAAATAAGAGATAACTCCACATTAATTAACAAGTTGTCATGTTAATTAAAGAGGGGTTAAGGGAGTTTGAGGGAAGATGTAATGTTTAGGGTTCGTGTGGGCCCCACCACACTTAATCCTCTCAAGGGAGGTTAAGTGGGTGTGGGTCCCACACCTAACTTCCTTTGAGAGAAGATAACCAACAAGTTTAAATAAAAAATTGTATCCCACAATTTTTATTTAACTTATTCTAAACTCCCAAAACTAACTCTCAACCCGAAATAAACGCAACCTCGGAAAAGGTCTCCTTAAGCGAATATCGGAGCTGCGAGTTCATCGGTGCCCTCGGATTTCAATTCCGAGCACCGGATCAAAAGTTAGGAATTCCCGCTCGTTCGTTCACTGAACGTACCCGAGCCAAACTTCAGAAATTGATTCCGGGCACTCCGGGCCTCGGAATCAGTGACCGTCAGAAACCGCGCTCTTGTAAAATTCCAAAGCAAATTAAGAAAAAATTTCCCTTGAATTTTACGGGTCTTTACAAAGCTTCTTGGAAATAATGTTTTAAAAATCCATTCATGTCGTATAAGTTAAAAAAAACATTCTTCTCGTACTTTTGTCGGAAAAGTCAAAAAGTACCTCGTACGAAAAACGACAAAATATTCCTTTCATATCTTTTTCTATAAACTCACCGAAGGGTAAAATTAGATATAAACTATTGTAGAAGGATATAAATATTACATATTGAGGAAACATGGATGTGGATGATAAAATACACCTCAGTAAATACCAAAGTATAAACAATCTCGGATAAAAAGGAGATTGTGATATTTTCCCTTACCTTAGGTCCGATATGCTTTGTACGTATCTGAAACTCCTGTATAATGATTTAAATAATGTTATTGACTTATTCCATAATCATACGCATTGTTATGATATCACATATGGTCATATTCTTAGCTTCTTATTAGTAATATTTCATTACAACTTGTTATTCGGGTGTTTATTACTTTTTGTTCTTATGTGTGTTTTGTCGAATAAATTCTTATTCTTCTCTTTAGGTTATAGATACCTCATTTCTAGAATGTTATTAGTGTAATATATATCATATTAATTCATTCCATTCATTTATATAATCATTATTCAATGAAGATCATCTAGAACGAGTCACATCACATCGTGGAGACGGTATTCCGTACGTACGCACGAGCGATGATATCTTTCCCATGATCATGGAATTGTATTGGAGTGTATGTATATTATTTCAGAATCAATATCACTTTACAATAATAATATATAGTCATTCTTTACACCATTATACCCATCCAAGTAAGGTGGTGGTGGAAAATAGATTACACCACGGCGTGGAGACGGTATTCCGTACGTACGCACGCGCGGTGATTTCATTTTCCGTAGGATGGATAGATGGTGAAATACAGTTGTTTCATACTTATAATAAAATATAAGTATATGAGTGATACTGATTTTATTACTTCATAATGAAACAACTAAATAAGTAAAACTGGAAGAATAAATAAAGATGAAAGAATCGGTAACGGACCTTACCTCTTCTTTGAAGTGCTTCTTTGAGACCTTCTTTTAGGGCACTAAAATTGGACTTTTAAGAAGACAAGGACCTCTAGGATGTCTCTAGGGAAGTTGAGAGAAGAAATTGGCAGGGGTTGGCCGAGCTTGAAGGCTAAATGTGGTGTGAGGAAGAGAGGGAGGAGGTGCCCTTTTATAAGGGAGGAGAGGGGCACCTTTGGAATAACTAAAACTATTATTTTATTATAAATCAAAATTCGTTTTTAAATAGCTACAAATTGATTTATATCTAATATAAGGTGGTGAGGGGTAGAAATCCTCTCATCCAATAGAATTTAGACAAGTTTAGGTTCTTATTTTAACCTTATCATTTAGATTTATCATTAAGTTAAATAATTTTACTTTTACCGTGTCTTCTTGTGTTCTTATACTATAAGGTTAATAAACTTACTATAAGCAGCAAAACGAACCCCAAGTTGTATATTATTAATATATATAACTTTATCTAAGTCATTTGGCCGAACCTTAGATTTTTAGGAATAAAATAACAATTTCTAATATAATATTTGTTTTAAAAACTATTTTATGTCAATTTTGACGCTATTTAGTAATTGATTTTTGTGAAAATCATAACAGAATTATTACTTCTAAAAAAGTTAATTAAATCAATAATAACATGTCATATTAGCCTATAAAATTAGTTTAATTCATTAAAAGTCTCAAATTATATTTATTTGGGTATTTATAACATCAATTATGTCAATATTTCATTAATAAGATAATTACTGTATCATCATTGTGTCATAAATAAATTATATTATTTAAAGTCTAAAAATTACAAATAAAATATAATTATGTAGTAAATCCTTTTAGATTTCTAATGAATATTTATAGTCTAATTTAGCTTATGTATAACCCTATATTAAAAATGACTTAGTTATTAAACTTTGATTTTAACTATTTTAACCCTTCTTTAAATAAATTAATAATAAATGTCCTAATCTAATCCAAGTGGGCCTAAATGGTCATATTTTATTTCTAAGTTTGTTTTTGGTCGAATTACACTAATCCAATAGAATTAGGACATGTGTTAGGGTAATAATAATATCATTTTTACCCTTAATTACCCTATTTACTTTTAATCGTGGTAAATAAAAGTAAAAAGTTACTATTCACCAAAAATTATTTTCATCTCATTGAACCACATTTTACTTACTAACATTAACCGTGTCTCTCGGATTTTTGAAATTCCACTCACAAAAGCGGTAAAATTATGTTTTATCAAAAATTCAGTTTTTTAACTACCACTTAGTGGTTTCACTATTCATCAAAAAATGGAAAGTTTTCAGAAAAATACCAAAATTTCACCCTAGGCTAATTTCGATATTACTAATCCAAAAAAGAAGTCCATTTTGAAAAATAAAATTTATAAAATTTCAAAAAGTGGTTATTACTATTCATAACGGCTAGTTTTAATAATATTTTAATAGTATATCATTGTTTAGTGAAACTCGGTATTGCGTACGATGCAAGCTATCGAGGAAGGTCGCGATTTCTTGTAAAGCAAGTCAAGAAAGTGTTGTGTGTAGAAAAAGATTCCTTTGATGATTTATATAACATAAAAGTCTCGGGTGTTACATTCTACCCCCTTAAAATGAATTTCGCCCTCGAAATTCATAACTTTGTAACAAACAGATGAGGATACCTCTCCCTCATCATATCCTCAAGCTCCCATGTAGCTTCTTCTAATTGGTGGTTCCTCCATAAAACTTCCACCAATCGAGTGGTCTTGTTTCGTAGGAATTTTTCGCTATGATCCAGAATCTCTATCGGCTGTTCTTCATAAGAAAGATCTTGCTCCAGCGGTACAACTTCTGAGCTGAGTACATGTGGAGGATCAGGTATGTACTTTCTCAGGAGAGATACATGGAACACATGCTGAACTTGAGAGAGATTCGGTGGAAGCTCCAATCGGTAAGCTACCTTCCCAACACGATCCAGTATTTCGAAAGGACCGATATATCTAAGGCTCAACTTCCCCTTCTTTCCAAATCTCATGACCCTCTACCAGGGAGATATTCGTAAGAACACTTTATCACCCACTTCAAACTCCAGGCCTTTTCTTCGGTTGTCAGCATAACTTTTCTGTCGACTCTGAGCTGCACTTAAGTGTTGTTGAATAGATCTGACCTTTTCTGCCATTTCATCAAAGAGATCGGATCCTAATAGCTTTCTTTCCCCAACATCATCCCAGCAAGTTGGAGTCCTGCATTTCTTTCCATAGAGAGCTTCATAAGGAGCAATCTGAATTATGGAGTGAATCTATTATTATAAGAAAATTACACCAAAGGTTGGTGTTGATCCCAACCACCTTTGAAATCTATAGAGCAAGATCTCAACATATCTTCTAGAGTTTGAATTGTTCTCTCAGACTGACCGTCTGTCTGAGGATGATAAGCAGTGGTGAAACTCAACTCTGTATCTAGAGTATGCTGAAGACTTCGCCAGAACTTTGAGGTAAACCTCATATCCCAATCAAATATAATAGAAAGTGGTACTCCATGAAATCTTACCACTTCCTTTACATATATCATGGCAAGTTGATCCAGAGAGAAATCCTCTATAATAGCAATGAAGTGTACAGACTTTGTAAGACGATCAACTATGACCCAGATATCATTATTGCCTTTGGATGTTTTAGGAAGTCATGTGACAAAGTCCATAGTGATGTTTTCCCATTTCCATTCAGGTATGGGTAATGGTTGCAACATCCCCTTAGACTTTTGTCTCTCATATTTAACTTGTTGACAAACCAAGCATCGAGAGACATATTCAGCAACATATCTTTTTATGCCATCCCACCAGAAGTACTCTTTCAGGCCCCTATACATCTTTGTGCTTCCAGGATGAATAGAGAATGAAGAACTATGAGCCTCATCCAGCAGCTCCTTCTTTAATTCGCTGATGGGAGGAACACAAACCTGATTCCGGAACTTTATTATCCCATCACAATCAAGGTTGAATTCAGGAACATTTCTCACCTTCATTTGTAACTCTACATCTTCTTTCTGTGCCTCTTTAATCTTCACATGTATAGATGGTTGAACATTCATTTAAGAAAGATACGATTTTCCCCCTTCCATTATAATTCCAAGATCCATCCTTTGTAAATCCATAAATATTGGATCTTTTGTGATCCTCATCATGGATAAAGTGGCATGGTCTTGTCGACTTAATGCATCTGCCAACTTGTTTTCTTTCCCAGGGTGGTAATGGATTGAGCAGTCGTAATCCTTAATTAGCTCCAACCATCTTCTTTGGCACATATTCAGCTCCTTTTGTGTGAAAATATACTTTAAACTTTTATGATTAGTATAATTGTCACACCTTTCTCTATAAAGATAATGCCTCCAAATCATTAATGCAAAGATTACCACACCTAACTCCAAATCATGAGTTGGGTAATTTTGCTCATGTATTTTCAACTGTCGTGAGGCATAAGCTATCACCATATCATTTTTCATGAGAACACATCCCATACCCCTCTTGGATGCATCACTGTAGATCACAAACCTTTCTCCACTACAAGGAATTGTGTGTACAGGTGAACTGGATAACCTTATTTTCAACTCCTTGAAATTCTCTTCACATTCCTCCGTCCAAACAAACTTAACTCATTTCCGAGTCAACTTGGTGAGTGGATTATATAATCGTGAAACATCTTTCACAAAACGTCGATAATATCCATCCAAACCAAGAAAACTTCGGATCTCGGTTACTGTTTTTGGTCTCGACCATCTTTTGATAACCTTTGTTTTTACTGGATCCACAGATATCCCCTCTTTTGAGATTATGTGACCCAAAAATGAAACTTTTTTAAGCCAAAATTCACACTTGGTAAATTTGGCATAAAGCTTCTCCTTTCTCAGGGTCTTCAATATAATTCACAAGTGATCTTCATGTTCTTCCTTTCTCTTTGAATAGAAAAGAATATCGTCTATAAAGACTACCACAAACTGATCAAGATAGTCTCTAAAGACTCTATTCATCAAGTCCATGAAGATAGCAGGGGCATTAGTAAGACCAAATGGCATCACTATAAATTCATAGTGTCCATACCTTGTATGGAAAGCCGTCTTTGGTATATCCTACCTTTTGAACCTTAATTGATGATACCCTGAACGAAGATCAATCATGGAAAAGTATTGAGCTCCGCGTAGTTGGTCAAATAGGTCATCCATGCACGGGAGAGGATATTTGTTCTTGATAGTGATCTTGTTAAGTTCTCGATAATCAATGCAGAGTCTCATTGATCCATCTTTCTTCTTAATAAACAGAACATGTGCTCCCCAAGGTGACGCACTAGGGCGTATGAACCCCTTATAAAGATTCTCTTGGAGTTTCTTCTTCAATTCCTACAACTCAATTGGGGCCATTCTATAAGGTGTATTTGAAATAGGCAAAGCACCCGGTACGAGTTCTATTGAAAACTCAACTTCACGATTTGGTGGAAGACATGGTAATTACTTCAGAAAGACATCATCAAACTCCCATACTGTGGGCATATTCTTAATCGTGAGTTTCTCACCAACCATTTGAGATAAATAACCTTCATTTAGTGGAATCAATACCCATAAAATGGAAGAAATTTCCACTGGAAGGTTATGTTCATCCTTTCATCGATAGACGATCATAGATTGATCTGGAATATGAAATGTGACTTCCCTTCATTGGAAATTGATATGAGCTCCATGTAGAGAAAGCCAATCCATGCCAAGAATCACATCAAATTCCACTATAGGAAGGATCACAAGATTTACAGGAAGCACTTTCCCACAAACTTCAATCGGAGAAGAATTATAAACTTTTGATGCGACTATTGTGCCATTAGGGGTTGTCACAGCTAACTCAACATCTAACTGTTGAGGTAATACGGTGATATCCTTAAAAAATTCTTCAGAAATAAAGGAGTGGGTGGATCCAGAATCAAATAAAACATTTGCTACTTTAGAGTGGATGGTAAGTGTAACTTTCACCACATCGTTATCATATTCCACATCGCTGATAGAAATTGCATGTGACTTTCCTTTGTATTTAGCCTTAAGAGTTTCTTGACGTCGACCATCATCATCAACCATTGGATTTGGAAATTGATTAGCATAAATCCCCATCTCCTTGAACTTGAATCATTGAAGTGTAGTAGGTTCATTCTGTATATCCCTTCCTTTTTTTGCATCATTAGACATCTTCTTCCCATCATTGCGGCATTCAAATGCCATATGACCTTCCTTTCCACATTTGAAACATTTACTTGTCTCTTTAAGACAACTCCCTCCATGTTTCTTTCCACACATTGAGCATAAGGGAAATCTCATCTTCTTTTCAGTGTGCTCTTTAGATTTTCCTTTGAATTCCATTTTCCGCTTCTTATCAAATCCATATGACTAAGGGGTTACTCCAATCTCCATCTCGACTTTGAGAGCACATCGAATGATTTCCTCATAGCTATTGAAGTCCCTTATGGCTAACGCCCTTCCTAGACTTGGTTTTAAGCAACTAAATAATCGATCGATCTTACTCTCAGATTGGATAATAATACCAGAAGCGTACCTTGAAAGTCTTGTAAAATTTTATTCATAGGTACCAACAGATTCATCATCCTTTTTATTCAGTTCAAGAAACTCTTTCCCCATCTTTGTTCGGAGAATACGAGGGAAGTACTTATTGAAAAATAAGTTCTTGAACTCGTCCCATTACATGGACTCAATTTCATCCCTTTACCTCCTATTCTTAATAAGATTCCACCATTGATCAGCATCACCTTCCAAATGATACACTGCAAAGATGACTTTATCATGTTCAGAACATTGAAGAACTGAAAATATAATTTCAGTAGTACTAATCCATTGTTCAGAAACTAATGGATCAATAGACCCGCTGAATGAAGGTGGACGCTGCCTCATGATGGATTCAACAGAATGTTGCTCCTTCCTTTTCTCGTTTGGAGGTCCTGCATGATTCATAGCTTGAGAAAGTTGTGTGAGCATGGCTACAAGATTTTTCATTCCAACTCCCATAACGTTTGGTTTCTCAGGGGGACAATCATTGCATTGCCCGTCACATTCCACATTAGCAAGGTTCCTTTGGGTTCCATACATTGACTAAATCCATAAAGGATAGTGTGAGAAACACTAATTATAATAAGAAAACCACATAATCAAGAATAAAATTTCACACTTAAGGTCTTATCCTAGGTTATTCATGGCCATTTCTAAAACACTAAGATTGTGTTCTATGATTAGACTTATCCTTAGGTTTCTTACTAAGGCTTTCACATTCTAGTTTGCAAAGGATGACTATACCTTTCCTCTGATACCAACTATAACGACCGATACTTTACATAAATTGTTATTAATTCAAAATTGAAGCACACTTATTACAACATATAACAAAACCATGAAAGGACTGTATAGGTATAGTGTCTTTAGAAACTTGGAAACATAAACAACTGGTTCATAAAGCATCTACTTTACCTCCAATTTATTTCATCATATCTAGAGTCCCTTTTTGGCATATTCTACTTAATAACCTTCTTCCTAACCTGGGGAAAGAAAACATACAAAAGGGTGAGCTCAAATACTCAGTAAGGGTAAACAAAAGAAATGTCAATCACATCATATACATAAGAACATAGCTTTTGGAAATCTTAACCTGCAAAAGAAATCATAATTTCTTAACATGGGATAAATCATAGTAGTGAAATGTAATCCAAATAACCATATATTAAAACATGAAACTTTGTGGCATACAAACATAATCATAGAGAATCATTTCTTATTAGTCAAGACTCATTGCCCATACTATCTTAGTGGACAAAGTCCATTTATGAACCGAGTTCACTCCTCGTTTCAGTCCTGTTTCACTGAACCGGTTTAACCTGCCGTTCCAACCATGTCTATCTCATGAGATATAAAATCTTTACCCAATAAATTGGAGGGAGATATAGGTCCCACCTATCTCATAATGATACCATTCTTATGTGTGACACAAAATCATAAACCATAAATCATAGCATAACCCATGTAATAAAAATGGAAATCTTAAACATCGCGAAATCATAAAACAATTCATATAAGATAAAGGAACTCATAAATATATTTCCATCACAAAATAATCAAATCCATTTAATAATAGGGATAGAAACATAACCCTATATTATTTTGATAAAACACTTGAACTCCATTCTTGAGGAAAATATCCTTTCTACTTCAAAAACATTTTCTTTTCTTAACATGTCATACAATTTTAAACTAAAAGAAGTTGATTAAAAATAAACTTGAAAACATTTAAAGGAATCTTCTTGGAAATAATTTTTTAAAAATCCATTCATGCCGTATAAGTTAAAAAAACATTCTTCTCGTACTTTTGTCGGAAAAGTTAAAAAGTACCTCGTACGAAAAACGAAAAAATATTCCTTTCATATGTTTTACTAAAAACTCACCGAAGGGTAAAATTGGGTATAAACTATTGTAGAAGGACATAAATATTACATATTGAGGAAAAATGGATGTGGATGATAAAATACACCCCAGTAAATACCAAATTATAAACAATCTCGGATAAAAATGAGATTGTGATATTTTCCCTTACCTTAGGTCTGATATGCTTTGTACATATCAAACCTCCTGTATAATGAATTAAATAATTTTATTGACTTATTCCATAATCATACTCATTTTTATGATATCACATATGGTCATATTCTTAGCTTCTTATTAGTAATATTTCATTACAACTTGTTATTCGGGTGTTTATTACTTTTTGTTCTTATGCGTGTTTTGTCGAATAAATTCTTATTATTCTCTTTAGGTTATAGATAACTCATTTACAGAATATTATTAGTGTAATATATATCATATTCATTCATTCAATTCATTTATATAATCATTATGCAATGAAGATCATGTAGAACGAGTCGCATCACATCGTGGAGACGGTATTCCGTACGTACGCACGAGGGATGATATCGTTCCCATGATCATGGAATTGTATTGGAGTGTATGTATACTATTTCAGAATCAATATAACTTTACAATAATCATATATAGTCATTATTTACACCATTATACCCATCCAAGTAAGGTGGTGGTGGAAAATAGATTACACCACGGCGTGGAGACGTTATTCCATACATACGCACGCGCGGTGATTTCATTTTCCATAGAACGGATAGATGGTTAAATAGGGTTGTTTCGTACTTATAATAACATATCAATATATGAGTTATACTGATGTTATTACTTCATAATGAAACAACTAAATAAGAAGAAGTGGAAGAAGAAATAAAGATGAACGAATCGGTAACGGACATTACCTCTTCTTTGAAGTGCTTCTTTGAGACCTTCTTTTAGGGCACTAAAATAGGTCTTTGAAGAAGACCAGGACCTCTAGGATGTCTCTAGGGAAGTGGAGAGAATAAATTGGCAGGGGTTGGCCGAGCATGAAGGCTCATAGTGGTTTGAGGAAGAGAGGGAGGAGGTGCCCTTTTATAAGGGAGGAGAGGGGCACCTTTGGAATAACTAAAAATATTATTTTATTATAAATCCAAATTCGGTTTTAAATAGCTCCAAATTGATTTATTTCGAAGCTAAGGTGGCTATGGGTTGAAATAATCTCATCCAATAGAATTTAGACAAGTTTAGGTTCCTATTTTAACCTTATCATTTAGATTTATCATTAAGTTAAATAATTTTACTTTTACCGTGTCTTCTTGTGTTCTTATACTATAAGGTTAATAAACATACAATAACAAGCCAAACGAACCCCAAGTTGTTTATTATTAATATATCTAACCTTATATAAGTCATTTGGACGATCCTTAGATTTTTAGGAATAAAATAACAATTACTAATATAATATTTGTTTTAAAAACTATTTATGTCAATTTTGACACTATTTAGTAATTTATTTTTGTGGAAATCATAACAGAGTGATTAGTTAGAAAAACGTTAATTAAATCAATAATAACATGTCATATTGACCTAGAAAATTATTGTAATTCATAAAAAGTCTCAAATTATATTTATTTGGGTATTTATAACATCAATTATGTCAATATTTCATTAATAAGATAATTATTGCATCATATTTGTGTCATAAATAAATTAAAGTATATAAAGCCTTAAAATTAAAAATAAAATATAATTATGTAGGATATCTTTTTATCTTTCTAATTAATATTTATAGTCGAATTTATCTTATGTATAACCCTATATTAAAAATGATTTAGTTATTAAACCTTTATCTTAAGTATTTTAACCCTTCTTTAAATAAATTAATAATTAATGCCCTAATCTAATCCAAGAGGGCCTAAATGGTCATATTTTATTCCTAAGTTTGTTTTTGGTCGAATTAAACTTATCCAATATAATTAGGACATGTTTTAGGGTAATAATAATATCATTGTTTCCCTTAATTACCTTATTTACTTTTAACCGTGGTAAATAAAAGTAAAAAAGTTACTATTGACCAAAAATTATTTTCATCTCATTGAACCACATTTTACTTACTGACATCAACCGTGTCTCTCGGATTTTTGAAATTCCACTCACAGAAGCGGTAAAATTTAGTTTTATGAAAAATTCAGTTTTTAACTACCATTTAGTGGTTTCACTATTCATCAAAAAATAAATGTTTTCAGAAAAATACCAAAATTTCACCCTATGCTAATTTCGATATTCCGAATCCAAAAATGAAGTCCATTTTGAAAAAAAAATTACACAATTTCCAAAAAGTAGTTATTACTATTCATTACGGCTAGTTTTAATAATATTTTATTAGCATATCATTGTTTAGTAAAACTCGGTATTGCGTACGACGCAAGCTATCGAGGAAGGTCGCGATTTCGTGTAAAGCAAGACAAGCAAGTTTCGTGCGTAGAAAAAGATTCCTTGGACGATTTATATAACATAAATGTCTCGGGTGTTACATGATGAGAATGAAATTTGGTCCCTCGGTTAAGATTGATTGAAGAAGATTATATAAATGGCTAGATAGTACATAATATGTTATTATATATCAGTTGAGGGAAATCATATGTGCTATTATATTAATATTAATGGAATTTGATTTGTCCATAAACCTAGTCAGTATATACTTTAATAATTTAGAATATTTCACTTGGATATTTTGGATGAACGTATTACATGTATCATGGAGACAAGATGTTTTGGATGAATGGATCCAATGAAAATGAACACTTGGATTTGATGCGACTGGTGGACACAATTATAGAGATACAAATGTTTTTTAGATATCATAGTAGATCCCTTTATAGATTGAGTATAACTAATACAATTTTAGAGTCCAATATTATCTTAGATTCATGAATTCAAGAAAGTTTATTTATTTCCCACTCTACAATGTAATGTGGGGTTATAATTTTATATTAACTAAATGGGTATTGAGTTTGGGTAGGATTTATTTTTTTAGATGATTTAGATTTTATCCAAAAGTTGTTTTTATAGGGATTCAAAATGTATTATATATGATGTAATACAAGGTGAAGCTTACAAAACCATTCCAAATCATTGTTTGGGATATCCAAAATAAGATTTGGATATGATTTCACAAGTTATTTTATATGATAACATATATGGTGAAATACATAAAGTCATTGATGCTTTTGTGAATGTTGGGGAATGAATGAGATATTCCCTAAAGATCTCACATAATTCTTTGTGAGTTATGTATGTTGAATAGTTTGGTATTTATTATTATAATGAAAATCATGTTCCATATATTAGAGATATCATGAGGGATGAAATTTGGATTTCATTTTAATTCCTTGATCCTACAATATTCAGTAGTATGATAATATTAAATTGGAATTGGACTATTAAATGTTACGATTTAATAAATCTACCACGTGAACTATAATTATATAAATCATTTCAGGTAATGAAATGAGTGACAACATATTTGGTTGTAGATTAATACGAATTCGTCACTACAGGATTTACCTCAATGTAATGTAAAATTATGGTAAAATCCATGTAAGGCATGGGAATTACCAACAGAAAACAAATATTTATTCCATTTCCATTGAAATGGTGTGTTCAAGTGATCCTAACCTTCAACCAACTCTACCTATCCCAAAATCACTTTCTTCTCCCCCTTTTTCATCCCTGGATACTAGAATATCATTATTGGAGGAGTGTCCTTATTGAGTTTGGTGTGACTCAGTATATACCATGGATACACCATTGGGTAGGGATGTCATATGGATACCTATTTATGATCCTCAAAATGTATATGAGATATATATTGTAGTAGAATAAATAACCATGTGTGGAATATATATTAGTTTATTTAATTGAAAAATATATAATGGTTTTGATTTCAAGTAGGTGATCTTGGATTATGGGTTTACCATTGCTTTTATTGAATTTATTTTGTTTGAATCAATATTTAGATACCCAACACCACTTACATAGTTGTAGAAAGATCCTTTTCATTGGAATCCACTAGTTGATTTAACACAAAATTGAAGAGATTGAGAAATATATAAAACACCATATAATTGAAAAAATAATGATAAATAAATAAATATTGAAATAAATAGTTGAATACCCAAAACTTATTCATATCCTTGTTGGTGAAAAATTCTTATTACAAACAGAATGCCAATCTAGCCACAAATAAAGGAATTCTTCTACCTCTTATAATACATTAATGAGATAGAGGAATTGAAAGACAATTTTAGGTAAATTTGAGGTTCCTCATTAATTATTAATTTTTAAACATTTAAATTCACTAAAAATTTGTACTAGAAAAGAATTGTAAAGGGGGTGCATTGTAGTGTTATCATAGTGGACAAGACACAACTTCCTAACTATGGTTATCATTATATCATGGCCTATCTTTCCTCGATTTAGTGCCATGAACTTAAGAAAAAGCGGGACTCAAATCCTATTGTCTTAAAAGAAAAAGTACCCACCTTACCACATGACTGTACAAATAGTATTGGTTCCCAAGAATCATGGACACATATTATAGGGTAGCCAATTACTTCATGGTGAAAACCTACATCATTGTGGCATGAAACATCCCCCTCGAGCATGCATTTGCACCATAATACATTGGTTTTGGAATGAAAACCCACTAATAGAAATTTTTAAATCTACATAGACCAAAATTTATTCTTATGAAGACCGTGTAATGAAGTTTCCTCTATGTGGTTTAGCACGATGATCCACCAATAGCATAATTTCAGACTAAACCAATGATGAACTCCATAGGATAGACCCACAAGCCCCCAAAAACACCTCCAATGGTTCAAAAAATTAAAATATATAACATTTAGAAAACAATAGATCAAATCCCTACATTTTACATATACGGGGGTGTACAACTAGTTACATCATTATACTGCACTCCTAAAAAATGTTGAATGTTTACACAACCACTAGTAGATCACCACATAAGTTAATATCTAGTTGTGATCATAATAAACCCATTGGATATTATAAATATTAACCAATTCAAAATACCATGTTATTTATGTGTATTAATTAATTCATCTGAAATCGTAATATATATTTTTGACCTCATAACTCAACATCTCCAAGGAGTAAACTAGGTCAAAAATAAACTAGGAGAGGATATCATCCTCAATGCCTAACCATATATCATATGAAAAGGTCATGAATTGTAGAATGAAAATTTACATCAACCAAAGTTATTTATATAACAAAATGAGAGGTAACTAACTCCATATTAAAATCAAACCTTATTCATAACAAAATATTCATGAACTAGTATTAGGTTCATTCCATGAATAACTCAATGTAATGAATTAATATACTTAAATCACTAACATATAGTCATTTAGGATTAAACATTAACCCAATAATGATTTTTTCAAGGATTAATTTGTATTTATTTTCATATCCCATCTTCTAAATCATAATTTAACATGTTATCTCATAATTTATATCATCTTCGTGAAAAATAAATCCATGTGTAACCAAACCTAAAATATTTTTCTTATATGAAATTCAAATCATCATAAACATGCTCATATTAGTATATTTATCTAAGTAGTTTATATATTTTGTCAATCATGATGGAAAATTTCAATGACATTTTAGAATAATTTTTATTTAAAATTATTTTTCCCAACACAATTTTTTACATAACTTTTGAATATTACAGACCAATTTTAAAGCCACACACCAAGAACACTACCCACTCTAGAGAATAATATGAAGAGGAGTGAAAATAATTTCATTAATCCATCAATAAAAAATACATTTTCTATCTTAGAAGTTTGTTACAATAATACATCAGCTCATAAAACTCATTAAGTGTTTGTATCTCATTAATACAATGTAGGTTTTTTAATACTATCTATTATGAATAATTATATTAAATACCCATATCATTATAAATAACTTATTTATATAAGTCATTGTTCACATGATAATGAACACGGATCCCATCAAGAATCCCTCATCTTTCTAAGTCAGCATAATTTTCACTAATGTACACATATAAGAATCCATACAAAATTATCTTTTTTAAAATAGTGTGGTCTTATGAAATCCAAATGTAAACCTACATGAATCTATTTTCAAAATATTAATTTATAAAACTTTTGCCTTATGAAATCCAAATTGAACAATGGATTATAGAATATTTTCATACATTATGAAAAATAAAATGGTAATCTCAAAATTATAATCTACATCAAAAATATTGAAAATGGAATATATATGAATCAAATAGATTTTAAAAGTTTTTTATATGTTATAATTCAATATAAGTATATAAGGAATCTATGGTGGGCCTAAGACTATTACACATGGTTAAAAAGGGTGGAAGTAGTGTAAAAATTGTAACCCACATGAAGAGTATGTTTTGTCATGTGTGACACACAAATTTCAATATTGATTATATTAATCCACTATGGATTTATAGCATACATTTTCCCCCACAAGTTACCCTTCTCCCTATGAATTGTAATAAATGTGATATAAAAATTAATGAAACAAAATAACAAAATTTGATACGATATCCCAAATTCAAATAAAAATAGTTGTCTGAGATGGCTACCTCACCTATTGGCAAGCCATCATCTTTAACTAATTTCCTAAAAAAGGAAACCAAAAAATTATATCCATCATTTTGTACATATAAGATATATTTTAATAAAATAATAAAATAATGATAAATAGAATATTCACAATAACAATATAACTCTCCCTTATTCATTGTTAAAGATATCAACTAGATTATCTATAACTATAGGTAACAACCAGACTAATAGTTTAAAAAGAGTCCAATGTTTCTCCCATTAGAATTATCTTCTTATTTTAATTATGGATCTAAAATATCATCACTATAAGATAAAATCATGATATAAATTAGATCTTAGAAAATCATGATTGAACATCATTAAATAATCCCACTCTGATCCTTGTTTGAGAGGTGGCTTACACTGTGCTATGTGGTGGTGACATGGGAAAATAAGGGGAATTTACATCAAGTAGTCCACCACGAGAAATTTTTCAACAATGGGATGTCATATGAAATAGTTTTAGTGGATACATTTGTTGGTTACTCATATATAGTAACCATTTATATAATAAAATAAGTTATTAAATTATTAAATACATTGTAACAACAAACTTGTTAAATTCATACACATAAAATATACACATTGAGTATTTCATAGAAATGGAATATAAAAGTGTTATCCATAATCCTACTTATAGGGTATCACTTATTCACCATTGAATTTCAAATTATTTCCATCATTGAATTACATTTCAATGTTATAAAAGTAGGGGATAAATTAATCTACTTATAAAAAATAGGGTATGTTATTGATCAGAATCAAATAAATACTAAAAAAATTAATAAATTAAACACCATTCATAAATAATTCTAAATTTATGGGTTTTCAATTTAAACCTTTTTCACAAAATAAATTAATTTTTTACTTAGACCCTTCTTTATAAGAAATTTTTTTTTATTTTATCTTAAAAATTCATATAGTTCTAAAATAGTCCATTATTGGTAACAAAATAAAATTTTGGCCCCCAAATAATCATATGGAATGAAAATATATATCAAATAAAGATTACATGATAAGTCATTCTAAAATAAATAATAAAGGTATTACATTTTCTCAATATTTAAATATTTTTATCCTAAAAATAAAAACAAAAATATATGAAGAGACACTAAATGACTTTTTATATTTTATACTCCATGTTACCACTTAAAATCATTATATGTTGAACGAACATAACCTTGATAAATATTTTAGTTATTAAATTTTGTTGACATATTTTAAATCTTCCAGCAATGACTACTAAAATAATATTGGAATTAATTTCTATATTTGAATCAGGTAATACATAATGTGTTACTATTCAAACATGAAACATTATTATCTATGTTGTGATACATATCATGTCCCTGTTGGGGGTTTTTTATATTATTTTACCTCATTTTTATGTTATTTAAATTTCTCGTTAATTTAATTTGACTTTTTTAATATTTGAGAAAATATTTCTACATGGTTTCCACATAGTCATTGAATAGGTTTGTAAATCGTTTTTATAATTCCTATATAGGGGATTTCATTATAATTTTTTTTAAACCATAAAGGGATACCCATACATATAGGTCTTGGTTACATTTTCCAAGTGTCCTTTTCATTTTATTTTGTATGTGTAGGATGTGTTATATATAGGTCGAACATGGTTTATATGGTAGTTTTAATATAAACTCTGTTTAATTATTTTGTGCATGAGGGTGATGATGAAATAATTGTACATGGTTGTTAAAAATCATGGAAAAGGTGTCACTGGTTGTGAAATTATTAAACAAAGCTTTTTTTCTATGATTTCAACATGGTTGGTGAACTTTCATCCCAAATCATGTTATTTTAATAGTTTTCATTAAAAGTGGTATGTCACATTTTTTCCATTAAATTTTAAATTTATGGCCCCTATTATTCTCATCCTTTTCCTTAATAATATTAGGCCACATAAAGGGGATCTCCTCTTCACTTCTTCAATTTAATTTTTTTCCTCCTTATTTTTTCCAAGTGGTTCTTTAACAGTATTCCATTCATCTATATTGTTTCTTCTACCTACTTCATCCACCCGTCATTATTCTTAGTCTGAATATCTCTAAAAACCCTAATTTGTTTTTAGTCTACTTTAGGTCCCTTGGTTTATTTAACCAGATTTTTTGGTTTCCAAGGCTTATAAAAGATGTTTTAATGTTTTTTTTAAAATATTCCATCACATATGACATGTTTCGGAATGGTTATTGAATGTTTTCCCCAAATTTGAGGTAGGTGGTTTTGTGTGTTTTATTTCAATACTAAGCCACTCAGTTATTGAATATTATGAATATATTACTATATTTAATGAAAATAATATTTGATAGCTATAGTTATTTTCATAGATGATTTATCGGTGGTGACCCATTTAATAAGGATGTTAAATGGTTTTTATTCATTTATAAAATATTTTTCAAATCCCAATTATTTTTAACTGATGCTTTAGACGATTATTTAAAATTTAACTAGATGTTAAATGTATCCAATGCGATTTTATACTTGGGATGGCATGGTCATTAATTTATAAAGATTCTGGGAACTAATAAATTTTTTTTAGAAAAATAATAAATTGATTTTCAAACATTTGTTATGATATATTTTTAAAAAATGGTTTAATGTGATTTTTTTGAATCAGATTTCAAGTGGCGTAAAATTTATTTTCATCCCAAGAATGTTTAGATGAATGTTTATTATTAGAGAATAGGATATGTTATTACATTTATTTTAAATTCATTAAAACAATTTTTTATGTTTATCTTGTAGTTTTTGATTGATCATATCCATATTTTGATTGATTTTTGGGCAGTCATTGGAGTTTGAAGATTTTTTAGATGAATAAAATCCCTTGTGTAGATTGTGAACAAAATAAGGAATATTTTTTTCTAGAGTAAGGTTGTTACACAAAAAATGATATAGGGATTTATAGTGTCCCATGAAGTTGGGATAAAATTTATGAACTTTTTATGGGATTCTATCCAATATCATTTTGTTTACCCAGTCCATGTTTTTTATGCGACATTGAGGATTTATTGTCTATTGTTTTACACTATAAATTTCTTGGTGTCTATTTCATATTTTATTTGGTTTTATTTATGGTTTTTTTACATTTAAATTAGTTTATAAAAATATTTATAAAATGAACATTATATAAGTGGAATGCTATCATTCAATTTTAAAAATGGAGTTTAATAAATTTATTGGAAATATTAAAGAGCTAGTTCAGTAAGTAAATTGAAAATCGATGAAATGATCCAAATTCTATATATGGGAAATGATAAATTTAAAAAGGATTTGATCTGTGATTATTTTATTTTAAAATAGTTATGTTTTTATAAATAATTTTTTTCAATGATAATAATATTTATCTAAATTTCAATATAATAAATCTATTTTCTCTCTATATTTCAAATTATCATTCATGGAATGGTCATTTAAAATTAAATAGTTCTAATTATTTCAGAAATTATTCTAGAAATGTTTTTCTCACACCCTTCATACACAATTTGTTGTATAATACTCCTATGTTTTTACTCAGAAGCCTGAATCTGTTTCTTGAGAGATTTTTTTAGGTGGGACCATTGGACGTTGGTTTTGGATCATTGTGAGTGACCAAGGGTCATGATGAGATGGTTGTACAGTTTATAATTTTAGGTTTTTTTCTAATTTGTGGCTTTATTTT
Organism: Viscum album; assembly: GCA_963277665.1. Taxonomy (NCBI): domain Eukaryota; kingdom Viridiplantae; phylum Streptophyta; class Magnoliopsida; order Santalales; family Viscaceae; genus Viscum; species Viscum album. The sequence goes on along the minus strand of OY728153.1, from coordinate 1,539,321,326 downwards.
GTTTCATCCACATAATCATAGACCCCACCCTTGGTTTATTTGTATATTAATATCGATTGTTTTCTTATTCCTAGTTTATGATTATTTTATTTATTTATGATTTTATTTATTATTGAAGTATTAGGCTCTGATCTAGTTTTTTCATTTTATTTTGTCATTGTATCTATTTTCTTTGTTGGAATGGGAATCTGTTCTGTGGATGAGACATGTTAGATTTTCATATTGGATCCCATATTTGGTTATTTAGATTTAAAAGTAGAAAGCATTCCCACTGTTATGTTCTTGATACATGGGCACCAGTTTCTAACCCATTGGGGTTTATTGTACCCTTTAGTCCTTATGGTAAGCCAATTCATGAGCATGTTTTGTGGAATCTCAATATAGTTTTTTAAAAAAAGGTGTTAGATCCTAGGTTTCTTAAATTTCTATGTTATAGAAAATATCTATTGACATTTTTTATGTTAGGTAGTATGGAGAGAGGCTTCTTTGAACAAGGGAGGTGAGTGTAGGGAGACTGTTATGGGAGCTATATCATCCTGAGCCATGAGTGAACATTGTTATTTCAAGTTTTAATCGAGAATTAGATCATGTTTGTGATTGTTTTTTTATGTTTCTTGATATGATATTATTGTATTTTGATCACAATTATGTATATTAGTGCTTTTTAAAGTTTGTTTAAGATTTTGGGAAATAAATGGGAATAAAACCATAGATCCATGGTTATCTTTTACAGTCTATAAAATTTAATGGAACCCTGTATATTTTGTATGTTACTATTTAAATAGTTGATTCATGGTAAGTTCTTGGTTCACCAACCTGGATAGACAATCTGTGTGCATTTCTTATTTTCCATATATTTTTAATTTTGCGTCCCTTTATTTTCAAATTTATTTCAATAGTTCTTTCCATTGGTTAGATGTTGAAAAAGGAATTTAATAATGAATTAATGTTATTGAATAATGTTTTGATTACCTCTTATGAAATGTAATTTGGATCTATGTTGTGAAAATATGGTTTTATATTTTAAAATCAATTTTTTAATAGAAAATCGGGATTTTGATTCAAATGATTTGTTTTTATGGTGAATGGTGTTATCATTTAATTATGAATTGTGCATATTCATTTTCAAATGAAACAAGTATTTTGTGAAATTTTTTCTTTTTATAAATAGTAATAAGGGTTTATATATAAGGGGAATTTTTATTAATATGGAATGTTTGAATTTGTTTTGATTAATTATGGAATTTTTGAATTAAAGTGGAATTTATTAATAAAAATGATTTGAAAATGGGTTTTCAATGAAATGTTTTGATGTCGGATGGAGTTTCCTGGAGAGGTTTTCAATTTTTAAATGAAATATTGAAAAAAATTTAAATAGAAGAGAACATCATAATATTTGAATGGGATTTTTATTTAAATAGGTTCAATGTTATCAAGGATAATATGCACATTTGGTGAAATGAGTTTTTGATTTTTTTTTAAAATATTGACATTACAGAAAATGATTTTTTGAAGAATTCTATAATTAAAATAGAAATTGTTTCAAAATGGATTTTTATTCATTTATAATAGATTATTTCCTTTATAAAAAATAAATTTGAAAATAATTATAAAAATGTGTGAGTTAACAAAAATGGGGGTTTATAACGATTCTTTGTTTTGTGTTTTTTTCCAAGTGTCTAGCGCATTTAGATTTATCCCTTTGTGTTTATTGTGTCACATTGGATGGTTTTTCAAGGAAACATGAATAGTATATATCTATGTTTCATGTTGTTTATTTATGCCTCCCATAAAGTGTAGATATTAGGTAGAATTTATATTTCTAAGGATGATCATTAAATTGATTCCTTTAATAATTCGAGTGTATCTCTTCCTTTTTTTTTTGAATTTTATGATCTCTAATAATAGTGGTGGAGATGAAGTCATTCATACTTTAGTATTTTATTGTATATAGTTCCCTTTCCCTGATAACCATGGCCCTTGGGAATTTTTAAATTTACTATATTATATTTATAATTATGGTGAGTTTGGTTAAGTAGAGTGATCATATGTATAACCTACATTTTTATGACTAGTATGTTTTGGAATTTGTTCTTGTGGAATAATAAATGGGTTGAGTTTTATGTGATGACTCCTTGATATGGGTTTCTTTTTTTTTTGTTGAGTTTAATGAATTAATATGCAGTGATTTTGTTTCTTCTACCTCAGTGTTCAACATTATTTCTTGAGGTTAGCATGTGATTCATCCTCTAGTTGTGGTTTGATAGGTCATACTTGGAAGATGTTAGGCCCTAATGACATGGAAATGTGAACTATGGATAAAAAATTCCTAATAAAAAATTAAAAAATTATAAATATCAAATAAATAAATATTTCAATGATGGAGAAAATAGTATAGGGGAAAATAAAAAAAGAACACATGTTGTTATTAATGAAGTTCATATTGTTACTATCCTACAGTACTATTTGAACTTCTCTAATTGGTGAGAAGACTGTTATTCACAAAGACAATCACTTTTGTTAGGGTGTGATATCCTAGTTATAGAAGTACATTTTTCTCATGTGGTTATATAACCAAACTACCATTTATTGGATTCACAACCTCTAACCAACCGGAAATTTTTTATGATTCATAACATGACCATCAGTTTGATATGAAAGAATAACCTAGGAAGATATCATTTGGATTGGAAATGATTAAACCAACTCAAAATTCATGAACAAAACAATGAAATCATAAAATAATTAAAACCTAAAATAAATTTATAATAGTAGTGGACCAGATTAATATGAATAATTATGCATTATAAGAACATAGAACACTTTAATAGTATGTGATAAAATAAAAATTTTCTTTGTGATCCCACCAACGAAACCTTAATCATAGTAGGGATTCAACACTTCAAAATTCTTATATGAATGTCATATTTTGTTGTTAACTCAATATTGGTAAACTGTTTTGAGATTAAATAATCACATTCCCCCTTAATCTCATTCCAATAGCTAATATTGAATCATTACCTATAACATCTTCTCGAGTACATAGGATTTTCCTAAGAAAAAAACACATATAACCATGTAAAAAAATAACACACCAAAATAAACTCATTACCAATTATTTGAAATATCATGATCATTATCAGTGAATTATTTTACTCTTTAATTATTGAAATAAATATTTAAATTTATTTGAAATTTTCACACTTTCATGTAATCAACGACATTAAAGTAATTGAATAAGTGATTTATTTTGGCTAGTAGTAATTGGGATGCATGAAATAAATATTTTCTTCTACCCAATTTCTACTTTAACTTTAGTTGAGGTTATTCTTCCACTGTCATTGGTGTTAAAATAGATGTGTATGTGCACTACTAGTCCACTAATAAATATTCTACCATTAGAGGAGAGTTGTGATACTACTAGATGGTATGGTGTAGATATCATTATTATTAAACTGTTTTTTTTTTGGGTAGAAGGTAGGGATCATATACCATAACTATAGTAGTTCTGCTACAACTATATGGTAAGGTGCTCTACCATTACTATTCAGGAGATGATACTTCCATGTTTGAAGAGATAATATTTGCAAGCAGAGACTAGGGGAATTTTTTTTCTTGTGGATGGGTAAAACTAATTTTCCATTGGATGTATATGGGTGAGTACTAAATTATATAGGTTACCTATAAGTATAAAATACATTACATATATTTCATAAGGGTAAAACATGTTTGCTATAGGTTTTGTAAAGGTATATAGGAGTTTATGTGAGTTGTGTAAAGGTAACTAGAGTTTTCTATAACACGTATAAGGGTAACTATGCACTATGTAAAGGTAAATCATGCATTGAATAAATTTAAATCATTCACTAAGTAAGTGTAGAATGTATTCTACATAAAGGTAAATCATCTAGATTACAAGATTACTAATGGGGATTTGTATGTTCCCCTACTCATTAAAAGTTAAACTCAAATTACTTAAGTACGTTTAATGTTATTCTGAACCTCATGTAAGGATAGTTTGAGTTTTCAAATAATAGTGTATCTATAAACTTGTACTTGTATATGGGTAACCCACAATATCTAAATCTCATATAAAGGTAATAAAAATCTCCTGCAATGGCCATCCATTATTTATAAGGCTTGTGTGAAGGTAACAAAAAGATTTCAAAGACACACGTAAGGGTATAAAAATGTCAAATACAGGCATATGGGAATAAGAAAACATATTTAAAGTTAAAACCATCCTTATTATAGGGTAAAAAGGATACAATGAACAAATATGGCTAAATAAAATAATCGTAAAATTTATTTTTCTGAATATTTAAAATAAATTAACAAAAATAAAATGAATAATAATAATAAATGATGAAGAATGAAATTCATGAGAATATGTTTCCTATAAATTAGGCGAGTTGTAATTAATAAGAGAAAAAATATTAAATAAAATCAAACAATACAAATTTCCCCCTTTTTTGTAAATTAAAAAACTAAAAAATTATTTAAATTCTAAACGTTCTCCCCCTTTTTATATCTATCAAAAATAAAAAAAATTATTAATAAAAAATTCCCAATTTTAAATAATCAAAAATATTTTATTCAAAAAAAAAAGAAATCCACATGCTTGTACTATTAAAAGTACATATAAAAATATGATCAAGTTATAACTCCTCCTAAATTCATAATTTTTTATAACATATATAAGAACATTAAAACACCTAATTGGATTGCTCAGGTGTGATAAATCTATTATAAACCTAACAATAGGTATTTTAGTCCTTGTATCCAAGTCAATAATTTATTAACCTAAGTATGTAACATAGTGTAAACACTAGGGTCAATATCTCTAGGAGTCCACTCATAATACACCGTCTTCCTTTTTTCTCTTTTATAAACTAACTAATATAAAACAAACTTATATACTAATAAAAATGGGGGTGTTTGAAATTAGGCATAAAATATAAATAATATATATATATATATATCTTAAATGAAAAATAGAATGTTGTTAGAAAAATAAATGAAGGTTATAATTCTTGGGAGTATTAGGTGTTTGATGTCATTGTTTGAAATGAATCTTAATATGAAACTCAATGAGGTGATCAAGAACTATTCCACTTCACCTTCTCATTTGAATTGTCACCACCCCCATAACGAGATCTCTGCATATGGAGAAATTATATTCCTTAAGTTAGCTAGAATACATCTTTTATCACCATAACTACTCAATCCATACTCCACCATATGCACGGCATAGATATTAAAGGTAATGCTGATTGATAAATGTGAATAATGACTCAGTGGTAGAGAAAAAATGGGAGACCTCTCAATATAATTGATTTAAGAACCACTAAAATTATTTTTATTGAATAATTATGTTAGAAATTAATGCATAAAAACTCAATAAAATTAAAATTCCCTCCCTTGTACAAGAATCATGGTTAGTTCTCTGTTTTTAATATATTTGAGAAGGGAACACAGAGAATGAACACATGGAAATACAAAAAAAAATAAGAAGGGAGGTATAAAGAAGAAGACTAATATATTAAATGAAAACAAGAATTACTGAAATTCAATTAATAAATAACTATATAAAATGTCCATATAGAATTTCCATGGCCAAAGGAGTGATGGATGGGTGAATTTATAGGGAAATCTTTTAAAACCCTCTACTACATTGCATTTAGTTTTTTTATGTGTGTCGACACATTCACAATGTATCATATAATAAAATGATGTGTAAAAGTTAGGTCAACAATAATTGTGAATCTTGACATAAAATTATCTAAAACCAATCTGGAATATAACTACATCATGTAATATGGTTTCAATATGGGTATTTGGATTTCACAATGTCTAATTAAATCCCGAATTTCTCTATGTAGCAAAATCTTTTTGAAAATGTCACGATGCATTATGGGATCACACAACATGTAACTTTGTTACTCTAGTTTTCAATGTATAATTATTTATCCAAAATAGAGTTTCATGCCACTTCACATCACTCACAACACGAATTGTCTTTTATATCCATCCTTCAGAAAAGAATCTTTTAAAAATAGTTAAAATTATCGAATTAGGCCATTATTGAATTTAATAAAAAATGCATCCAAAATAGAAAATGTGACAATTTATGATAAAAAACTATTATGGGATTACAAAAAATGATTACCAATTTTAAAAATTTTAAAACGACAGCTTCATCAGTCCCCCACACATAACCATTAAACCCATGGGAAGTCATCATATATACAAATCAAAATTCATACAATAATCTAAAAAAAGAAAACATCCATGATCTTATCCAAAACAGAATTACATCATGTATCTTATATGAAAAACAATTTTCATTAATTTTCATTCCTCACATTCAAAATTTTTTCAACCTTATAAATCCATCCATTTCCCAATTACAACCTACCACCCACTGAATTTTATGTCACTATTCACTCAATAGAAATTGAATATAGAATTATGCTCATACATGGAAAATGCATGTATCACCATAGGTTTGTGATAATTATATTCTCTCCATAACATGAAATGTGAAAATAATTTCTATCATGAGCTATTTTTCTTGGATATTTCCTCGCCTTAGGGGTGGTGGTTAAAATGATGTAAAACTTTGTGGTTAGAAATAGTAGTTTGGACTCTTGAGTGCAATTCATGAATAATTCAAGTGAAAACACAGGTTGAATGTCACTAAAATCCCAATATTAATGTGAAATGAAAAACCTCCCCCATTTTATTAAATGGGAAATAAGTTAACAAATGACTACGAATAATGATAAAATCCATGATCTCCCTTTTTTTAAACACCCAGAAAGGGATGGATTTATTTTCATTTTTTTGATAGAGAATAAGCTGACAAATGAATACAACGAATGGATGAAAATCGTGCCCTTGATTTTACAGAGTGACATAAGTCATAAAATAATGTGAAAAGATATATTCAATCTCATCTCTAATTTTTCAATTTTCAATTTTTCCATTATTTTATAGAAAGATGGATGAAACAAATAAAGAATAATTAAATGATGACTCAAGCCCAATTTTCAAATAATACACATCCCAAAATGATGAAAAAACCTAAAACCACCCAAATATTATACACATCCTAAAAAACACATTAGAATGTATCTTTACCTACACTCAAACTTGAAATATCCCTAAAAAATACCAAGAGTGTGGGTTTGTAAGGAAGAATCAGCTTGAAGTGTGGCTTAAACCTATAAATAAATTCATGAACACTAAATATTAACTAAGGATATATTTAAGGGTGGGTCTCAAGATAAAATGTGTCTTTTCAATTTAGTTCCTCAATCAGGTCAAAAACAATCCATGAAATATAATTATTTGAAAGAGAAAAGTCACAAATTCTAGTTCTCACACAAAATCCAGGTTTCCCACAAAAAAGTGTGGGCATTATAAAGAATATATCCAAATGTTTTATAATACCTCACAATCCTTAAAAATAAATTACTTAAAATATCATTTCAATTCCCCCAAAATCAATTCATGTTTGAAAAATGATAATAATATTCATTTTCGATCAAGGATCATAAAAAAAAAGAAACACACCAAAATAAAAACTAATTTTGACACTCCTCCGACACCTAAACTTAACAACCCCTTATGTTAGCTAAAAAAATAAAAATAAATATAGAAAACCCAAAAATTATCAAAGATACAACCTGTATTATTTTTGATGTGTCACCCTTAAGATCGGAACCACGATACTACAAAATCTTCCTAGAAAAAAAAAGAAACAAGGAAATTAATAAGAAAAATAATTAATTATAAAGTGTAAGGTAAATGAGGATAGAACATGGTTCTGACCCCTGTGACGGTGATATGATTTTACTACCCCTAGTCAGGTAGTTGTAGTGGTTCAACACCAATCCAGAGTTTGATGGGGTTTCTTACCAAGAAATAAACACATATGAATTTTCCCAAAATCCGTGAAAGGAATAAAAAAGTGAGTACCCACATTTAAAAGAAAACAATATCATTATCCCCAAAATAAATGAAAAATAAAATATTTTGTTCTGAGGGGGAGGAAAATGAATATAGGGATGCTCATGTGTTGTTTTGATAGAGGTGTGGTGTCTACTGATGGAAAAGGTAGTAGAATAGGTGTTTTATTCTCTTAGAGTTTAGGACTAGCAAATAAATATTCATTTTTTCTTTTGTTTCACCATCATACTCATTATCATGAGTGGACAAATCAATTGGATCCTTCTTTCTCTCCTCAACACATGGATCTTCTTCTTCTCCTTCTTCAACTTGGGATTATAGTAATGCTACTGAATCTAAAAAATCAATCAAAGTGAGGTTATTATTCAATTTAAAAAAATAATATTTGAATGAAAATAATTTATATAAATTAAATATCCCTCAAACGTTTCAGTTTCATAATCATTTTCATCAAGAAGGGTAGCTGTTAATTCATTTGGTAGAGAGGGATATATATCTGCAAGTCTTTCTACAACAATACAAATTTTTTATTTAAAGGTAGGTGAAAAAGAAATTAATTCTCCTAAACTTTTCCTCATTTCTATTACATCTATAAGAAATTAACTTCTTTATATTCAATATCCAGCGATGCAACCATCTTGCTTGCATTTTTTGAGATTCAATGATTTTTATTCCACTATAGTATTCAAGATCTGTTCCATGCTATGCTCCATATAATATTTTTCAACATGACAATAATTATAGTAATACACATAAAAATATTTATATTGTAAGATCAATATTAATATATGAAATGATTTTTTTTGTTTTTTAAATATTTTCATTTTTTGTTTTTTATGAAAAATTGTGTGTGTGAGCACTTGGCCTACCCGAAATGGAACCAAATTGGAGAAATATATTTAAGTCATTTTATCCTAGTAAATAATTTAATTTCCAAAGTATATGATATATTTTTCCACCATAGTTGAAATTATTCATAATATATATATAATATCTAAATTTTATGGAAAAAATAATTCTCCTCTAAGAATAAATGTAGGATATTCTTCTTATGAGGTACAAGTGATTGATATCCTTGTTCAAAATGAATCTTAATATTATTCTTTGGATATTCACATTGTGGATCTTTTTAGGTTTAGAGATTTATAGAACAAGGTGTTAACTCTTACATTACATATTAAATATTACATTGTAAACACCTCTATTATATCTAATTTTCTCACAACAATAAAACTCCTTATATAAAACAAGAAGTCTATTCTTGATATTAATTTTCATGAATTATTACTTTCCCAAAACCTTTCTTATATCCTATGAAAAACATTTCAAAAACATGGGATGAGCATAAAAATATCATTAAGGTATATAAAATAATCAAAAAAAACACTATCCTATGAATACATAAAAATAAATTAAATCGTACTTTTTACTTATAAACATATGCTCTTTAACATACCACATGAAATCATAAGATTTACAAATAAATCATAGAAATCTTAAATTGTAAATTTTACTTGTAAAATCCAAAAAATTAGTACATTATATCTTTCACAGGTACATAGGGAGTTCTGTTTATAATACCCATCCTAATATATTCAATAAATCTATTAGGATAAACATTAACCTTTACCTATGTCATGTTACCAAATTCATTGGATAACTATCTTGGGCTCACCTGCCCTCAGTTTGCAACAGAACCACCCATATATGTAAAAAATTCCTAATAATCATAACATAATAATAACACAAAAAACAATCATAAAGGAAATATAACATTTCCATATTGTAATCATAAGATTTCATTTCAAGATATTGATATAATTAATTCATATAAAACATTCAAAAAGATTATTTTTGAATAAAAGTGTCCCAAAACACATTGACACTTTTTAAAGGAATACCCACTTTAAAACACCCATTTCCATATAAATAAATCCTTAATATAATTTCAAAAACATGTACATGAAAGAGAAGTATTTAGAATATTAAATCCTTGAATCATTTAATATAATGTTTTAGTTAGAGAATCCCATACCACATGAGAAACACTTGAATAAAAATAATTAAAGAATAAAATCAATTGAAAACATAAATATCATAATAATATATAAATTCTTGATATAAAATGTTAAAATTGTTGTATAAACACTTTATAGGACAATAAAGGTTCACAATATCAATATATTGCCTCAATGAAAGGATATTGAGATGTTGTCCCTTAAAAAGAACATTTTGTAAGTAAAATAGATCAATTATATATATTCATTAGAAGTAATGATAAATATAGTAAGAATAAAAGATAGTATATCAGATTTTATTTCTCACATAATCATTGCACTACATAATCCTGAATTAGAAATTTATCCCAATAAATGGAAATTGGGTTAAGAAGTTTCCTGAACTTGAGTCTAACTTGTCTCATTCATTCTTTATATTCCGGAATAATAAACCTAAGATAGTTTTTACATGATTTCAGAACCTCTTTAAATTTTATTATTCCTTTTAAATGAATTATTACTTTTCAATAACAAAAATATAATTATTCAAGTTCATATAGGTTGTTTTGTCGATGTTTGGTACTTGAGTCAAAAATGAAATTTTTACAACTTCAAATTCCCCATGTGGTCAAAATTCCATTATATTCAGAATCATATTCTTGATTTATATATCATATATATAAACTATATTTATATTTATATCCAGTATATATGTATTTATAATATTTCATAACACTTGGAGAAAATAAGTGAAGTGCAATGTTCATGGAGACGGTAAGTCGTACGTACGCATGAACGCTACTTTCATTTCCCTTTCATATTTAAAGGAATGAAAACTACATGATACATAGGTATATTATAATTATAGTATAATATTAATGTTTTATATGTTACATAATTTCATTAATTCCTTCCTTTATACATTCCACATATGGAATGAACGGGTCATATAGCTTTGAGTGGAGGAAGTCCGCACTTCCTAAAATGAGATTATCGTATTTACACATTATGGAAAAAAAGGAAATATATAAATAAAAAATACATAAGAATAGATAAAATATAAATAAAATATATGTCATATATAATACATTTTCATTATAATGTCAACCATGAGAGGTGGTTGGGGAGAATTGAACAGTCATCATTTCGTGAGGCAGTAATTCACCATATTGTGAAATTGTGTGTTCGTATCCATTATATAGTGGTGAGTGTAAGTTTTGTTAGAATAAATCTCCTTAAAAAATCCTAGTATATTTAGGATACATATTTTTTATATAAGAAAAGAATAATAAAATCATAGGGAGTGTAGAAGTAAATTAATGGAAAGCAACTTGAGAGAAGACATTGCCTCTAAATTGTGGATCATCATTTGATTTGAGGCAAAGGGTTTCTTAAATTGACTTATTCTAAAGGTAAGCCTTCTAGGAGTAAGTTAGGGTTGTTGGTGAGATTATTTTAGTATAATTAGGATGAGGCATGTGGCTTGATATGTGTGAGTAAGTGGGTATATGTGATGGACTTTTATAAGATGGAGGAGGGGCACTTTACGATGGTATTGAAATATTATTTAATTATAAATTTATTTTGAGTTTAACATTTTCCCAAACTCATTTATTTAAATTATAAAATGATTTTGGGTTGGAAACCTATCAAACTATATGTTTTATACATATTTAGGTAACAAATTTTACCTAATCGTTTTGCATTAATCCTTAGTTAGAAACATTAACTCTTACCTTGTCTTCTTTCAATTTCATAATTTATGGTTACTATAGTTACTTTAAAATTCCACGATAACCAAATGTGGATCATTAATGAAATTTGAAACATTATATAAGTAATTTTTTTAAATATTATATTTTTAGTACCATTATATCATTTAATAAAATAATATTTCTTTTAAAAACTCATTTATTTCAATTTTGACTCTATTAAGTAATTGATTTTTGTTAAATTCGTAACAACTTGGATCCTCACAAAACAATGAATTAACTAAAATATAATTTTCCAATATCAGCCAAAAAATTCTTTAATGGCATAAAAATAATTAAATTACATTTATTTTAATATTTATAAAATTATTTCTTTGAATCTTTCATTAATGAAGTAATCAATACATCATCATTGTGTCATAATTTATATTTATTTATTTAATATATAAAAATTTAAAAAAAAACAATGATTTAGTAAATATTCTTATCATTCTAATTAATTTTTTTAGTCAAATATATCAGTTATATACCACATAAAAAATTATTTTAGTAAAATTTATATGTTTATATTATTTCACATTACTTTAAATTAATTATTATAATATGTCATTTTTACTCCCTAATGGATCAATGGGGTCCCTAAATCGACCCAAGGATTCCCATGGTCAGAAATATCACATATAATAGTATTAATACATGTGTTAGGGTAGTTTAATATTATTATAATATTATTTTCTACCCTTAATTTGCAGATATAACCTTTAACCACGGTAAATAAAATAATTACTAAAGTTATTATTCTAATACCCAAAAATAAAAGGTAACTATTCCCAAATTTGGACCTTATAATTCCAATATAGATTCCATTTTTCCATATTCAAAGAACATAAGTTAGAGTAATTAATTTCAAATTAATTTCGGTTGTCAAAACCAAAAAAGCATATTTTTAAGAAATAATATCTATCAAAAGATCGACATGTGTTTATGTCCAATTTCAAAGTGAAATTACATACAATGATAAAAATTGATTTAAATAAAAAAATATTCCATTAATACTTTAAAAAAATTTAATAATATGGTTTAACTATATAAATTATCTCGATAGAAAAAAGATGTTTTCAATTAAAAGTTAGCGTATTTTTACTATTCATCAAAACATGATAGTTTTCAGAAAAATATAAAAATTTCAGCCATATTATATTTTTATATCCCAATTATAAATAAAAAGATTATTTTTTCAAATAGAAAAAATAATGGTTTCAAAAACTAAATTTAAAAAGGGTTCTCTATCAAAAGGTTATAAAACAGAATTTTTAGAAAAATACTTACTTTATCCATAAATTTGAATTTATTTATATACAGTATCTAGAAAACATATAAGATGAATTCAAAACACTAAATTTAATATATAAAATTTATTTTTCATTAAATAAAAATAAATAATGAGTGATGTGTTTTTATAAAAACAATTATTCTCTTTTATATAAAAACACATCCATAATATTAAATTGGTTTTTAATTTCATTTATAATAAATTTTGAATGCAAAGAATATTTATTTTTACTTTTATAAACCAAGTTTAGAAATTTAATTGATATTAGTCATTTATGGAAATCCAACGTCAAGTATTTAACTACAAATTAAAATACTAATAATATTATAGTCATATATTACAGTATAACTCAATGTTTTTTGCTATGTAAGATTTCGGAGAAACCCATTGTTCTATGTCGAGGATGCCATCGAAAAAAGAGTCCCCTTTAACTTAAAACTAATATCATATTCATAAATATTAATAGAAATGAAAAAGTATTATTCTATAAAAACATGGGTCATTACATCATTCCACCATTTTGGAAATCGCATCCTTGCAATTTTAAAATTTGGATCCGAAACATCATTGAAAATACCACATTACAAAAAGGGAAACAAAACTACCACTTTAAAATAAATAAAGAGAGGTAAAAAAATTAACCCAAGATAACACCTTCTAGGATTAAACATTGATATGGAAGAAAAACTAACTCTCATATACTAATAGAGAGTGATAGAGAACTTGATCGCTGAATGTTAACCACCACAATACCATAAATTAGTGGTTCGGTAAACATATATTGATAAAAGAAATCGTAAAACCTTAATTTTCTTCAAGTTCATTTTATTTAAATTGAATAAGTTTATTACTTCCAAGACTAAGACCAAAACGAAATATACTTACTTGAAAAGTAGTGTTTCATCATTTTATAAATTTCTACCACAAAATCACATTTTCTCCAAATGATGAGTATTAAAGATGACTTGGTAACACCAAAAGAGATAGAATAAACTTCTAGAGAATCACATAATCCACAAATGATTAACTATATATTTCCACCATGTTTAGACATTAACGAAAACAAAAACATTTAATGCATGATCAGATAATCCTTAAAAAGGATAATCCTTTATAAAAATAAATACTACTCTTAATCGCCAAAATTCAACGAACAATAACTAAGGATCAATAAAGACAATTCAACAAATAATTGTCCTTTAAATTCTTCAATGTAATTCAAAATAAAAATTAAACAAAAAATTCCATAGGATTTGATCACTTAGTCTTCCACATAAAATCATAACAGTTCTCTCCAAATAACATCGACCACTCATAAAGTCTCATACTAAAAATTAATTAACCTAATCACATATTCTCCATGATAGCTTAATAATTTACATATATAACCCAAATATTCATATATCCACAAAAAATATTCATTCTTACAAAATTAAATTCAACCCTTACTCCTTATAGAAAATCCCATAGTATTCTATTGTCATTAGGCATATAGTGTTCCCCAAAAAGAGAACGTCTTCCAAAATTACATGTATCACTTAATCACAAAAAGAATTTTCCTATACTAATGATATCTATTTTATGAAGTATAATTTCCCAAAATCAACTTATTCTTTTTCAATATAATAATTTCACTAAAAATAATATGTAACAATAACCATGGGCTTCAAAAAGGCTTGTGCTATGAAATAAATCACAGCCGCACTTTGGTTGTGGGTTCGATTCATACGGCCTTTCCGGATGCGGTGGGTTTTCACCCTTCCTATGGGTTTTCCTTTTCCTAAAAGTATATAATTTTTATAACATTTCCAAAATCAGATAAACTCTTCAAAAATAACTATAACATATTTTTAACCTCAATTGTTATCTCATACCTCACATTTAGCATTCCAAAAAGTAATAACCCTTAATTTCATCAAATTTAAGTATCATATCAACCTTAATGGTTCTTTATAACAATATCCACAAAATAAAAGATAATTCTTCCTCAATAAACATTTTTATATAACAAACTTAAGGGTTAAGAATACTATAAGTCTTCTAATGTAATCCCATCATTAATACACTTTGAAAAATAATTTTCCAAAGATCCAACAACAACATTCAATTCATAAAATGTATACATCTTAATCATTGAAAATTATTCATGATCCTTTATCCATTATTATCATATAATTCTATTATTCTTCGTTCCTACAAACAAAATCATGCATATTATCCTAATATTTTAATAATTTGGAAACATAAGCTAAAAATTAATTGATACCTTTCTTCGGAAATTTTTAGTTCCCTCGTCTTCAATTGGAATGGCATTAGGTATTGGTAAAAATATATTTGTATGGTCATGCTAATCCCATTGAAAAACCTTCTTCTTAGGACATATATTTTCATAATGACCATGCACACCATATTTAAAACATTCATTTAATCCTTCAGAAAGATCTTATTTCCCTTTCTTATAGTCAACTGAACGCTTCCTTTTTCAATGGAAGCTTATTGCTTTATGACCTTTATTACCACATTTATAACATCTTATCTTCCATTGGAAGCATATTATTTGGTGTTTCTTTCCACATCCTTGAATCCTAGGGTTTTTAATATACATACCTTTATGATTACTACCTGAACATCCAAGGGGATTCATTTCTCGTATATATGATGCATTAGAAAAATCAATAAGGTTCACGTGTTCAATCATGACTCCAGATAGTTGGTTGAGAAAAACCATAAGAGTTCTTATTATAACTCCTATTCCATTTGATTTCTAATTCATAAAACCACCATAGTTTCCTTTACATCTATTTTGACTTTGGTGCATGATAGATCCATAAATTAACTAAAACAAAAAAGGTTAGTTTGTGTATATCAGTGAAATCATAATATACTATCTTATGAGGAGGGTAAACACTAAGATATACCTATTCATGTTATCTTAAACCCATTAAATTTATCTAAAATAACTATGACTCTTTCTAATATTCTAACCATTATGGTTATATCACTTATGTTAAAATAAAACCCTAACCTCTAAAGTTATCTAAACAGACCTCTGATTCCAACTGTAATTTCCCAACCTTAAACATTACATAATCTTTAGATAAGTCATGAATTTTCAATGAAGTAATTTTATGGTTTAGAGTTTTATATAATTATTCCATAAATATTACATTACATCTCAAATATTACAAATTAGACTCTTATACTCTATCAAATGTTTCCATCATTAAAACTCCTTAAATAAAACAAGAATTATATTCTTGATATAGATATTTTTAAATTATTCATTTCTCTTACCCTACCTTATACCCTATGAAAAACATTTAAAAACTAGGGATGAGCATTAAAATCTCAATAAGGGATATAAATTAAGGAAAGAAAACATTAGTGTATGTATACATTCAAATTGATGAAAACACAATTTTGACTCATAAAAATTAATCTGTTTAACATGCATCATGAAATCATATGATTTATGATAAACTCATATAAATCAGAAATCATAATGTTAACTTGTGGAATCCATAACATACTTACATTTTATCATTCATAGCTACATATGTAGTTACTTTTGGAATACTAATCATAGTATATTCCCTAAATCTCTTAGGATAAACATCAATGTTTACCTCCATCACCTTACTCGATGCATTGGAAAGCTATCTCAGGCTCACCCACCCTCAGTTTATCATAAAACATGCCATATACATAAACAATTAGGAATAACCATAACATAACAATAACACACAAAACAATCATAAATGAAAGATAATATTTCCATATTTCCATCAATAATATATCATTTCAAGATATTGAAATAATCAATTCATATAAAACATTTAAAAAAAGTGTATTTAATAAAGGTTTCACATACCAATTTTAATTTTTTGAAACGAATTTGCATATTAAAATAATGATTTACATATAAATAAATCCTTAAAATCATATCTAAAACATCGAAATTAAAGATAATGATTTAGATGATTTAATTATTAAAACATTTAAATTTATGTTTTCATTAAAGAATCTCTTACTATTTGAGAAATGCTTCAATATAACACATTAAAGAATAACATAAAAGGAAACTATAAATATCAATATAGTATATAAATTCGTGATATAAAATTTTAAATGGGTTTTATATACACCTTATAAGATAATAATGTTTCACAATATTAAGATATGCCTCAATGAAGGTAGATTGGGATATAGTCCCTTACAAGATTATTTTGTAAATAAAATAGATATATTATGTGTATTAAAAACAAATACACATAATAAAAGTATAAATATAGTATAGGATATCAAAATTAATTTCTCAAATAATAAAACAACAACATAATCAAGAAGTATATTTTTAACCCAAATAATGGAAATTAGTTTAAGAAGTTCCTTACCTTGAATTCGACATGTCTCGTTCGTTCATTATATTCCTAGATAATAAACTTAAGTTAATTTCTAGTTGATTAAGAAACATTTTAAATTTTATTATTCAATTAATATCACATATTAAATTTCTATAAAAATTATATAAGCATTAATGTTTATATTGGTCATTTTGACGATGTTCGGTACATGGGTCAATAATGAACATGTTATAATTACAAATTATCCATGGGTCAAAAGTCCACTATCTCCATAATAATATTCATGATTTAAATACCATATATATCTATTATATACAAATTTATATCCAATATATATATATTTATAATAGTCCATAACATTTGGAGATAATAAATGAAATGCACTCTTCATGGAGATAGTAAACTGTACGTACTCATTAACGCTAATTTAATATCATTTTCATATTTAATGGAATGAAAAAATAATACATAGGTATATTATAATTAAATAATTATATATATGTTACATATGTTACATAATTTAATTAATTTCATCCTTTATAATTTCCATGTATGGAAAGAATGAGTTAGATCTCTTTGAGGGGGTGGTAGTCCGTACTTCCTCAAATGAAATTATTATATTTACATGTTCTAGAAAGATTAAGGGTGTGGTGTGAATGAAAAATAATTAAGGATTGAATATATATATATATATATATATAATAGTATATAAATATAGTTCCATCATAATGTACACCATGAGATGTGGTAGGAGAAAATTGAACAATCATAGTTTTGGGAGGCAGTAATTCACCATACAAAGAAATAGTATATTTGTACCCATTAGATGGAGGTGTGTGAAAGTGTTGTTCGAATAATTATTTTATAAACATCATAGTATATTTATTACACTAGTTTTTTTATGTAATAAATGTATAAGAAGATCTTAGGTAGTGAATAAGGAAAATAATAGAAAGAACTTGAGAGAAGATGTTACCTTTAAATCGGGTAACTTCTTTTGATTTGATCCAAATGGATTTCATGAATTGCCTTCTTCTCGAGGAAAGGCTTAAATTAATAAGGGAAAAATTTTGGGAGATTATTTGGGTAGAATTTGGATGGTAATGTAGTCTTTATATGTGTTATTATGTAGGTAGAGGTGTTGTACTTTTATTAGAGGGAGGAGGGGCACTTTAAGAATATATTTAAATATTACTTTATAATAAATTTATTTTCGGTTTCAAATAGTCCCAAACTAATTTATTTCAAATATTAGATGATTTTGGGTCAAAAAACTCTGTAACAATATATTTTAATCAGGATTAGTTCACAGATTTAAACTTATCTTTTTTTCTTTAACCCTTTGTTAAAAACATTAACTCTTACCTTGTCTTCTAGAATTTTCATAATTTATGGTTACTATAGTTACTATAAAATTCCAAAAGAAAATTAAGTGGATCAGTAAGGAAACTTTTAATATAATATAAGTTATTTTTTTAAATCATATATTTTTAGAACTATTATATCATTTTAAAGAATATTGGTTGTTTTAATAACTCATTTATGTCCATTTTGACAATATTAAGTAATTGATTTTTGTTAAAGTCATAAGAACTGGGTTCTATCAAAACAAAGGTCGTAACTAAAACATAAAATGTCAATATCATCAATTATATTTGTGTATTTCATAAAAATAATCAAATTATATTTAATTTAATAATTATAATATCATTTATTTCAATCATTCATTAATGAAGGAATCACTACATCATCATTATTTCATAATTAACATTTTTTATTTAAGGTTTAAAAATTAAAAATTAAATACATGATGCTGGAAATTTTTTTATATTTTTAATGACTATTTATTGTCAACTATATTAGATATATAACCCAATATAAAAAAAATTAGTAAAAGATACATGTTTATGTAACATATCTCTTTGCTTTAAATTAATTCTTATAAAATTTATATTTCACACCCAAGTTGCTCCCTGGGGTCCAAAAATCGACCCATGGATTCCCATTACAAGAAATATCTAATAAAATAGGATTAGTACATGTGTTAGGATCGTTTAATATTATTATAATATTATTTGTTACCCTTATTAACCAAATTTACCTTTTAACGAAGATAAATAAACTAATTTTAAAAGTTACTATTAATAATGTCCAAAAATAAAAGATAACTATTCCCACAATTTGGACCTTATAATTACAAATATGGAATTTATGTTTTCATATTTAAAATAAAGAAGTTTCAGTAATTAATTTTAAATTAATTACTGTTGTCAAAGCCAAAAAAGAAGGTTTTTAAGAAGTAATAACACTCAATATAATGACATGTGTTTATGTCCAATTTCAACCTGAAATTATATACAATGAGAAAAATTGGATTAAATGATAAAAATATATTCCATTTATATTTAAAACCCTTAAATAATATTATTTAACTATATAATTTACCTCACTGGAAAAAAAATTCAATTTAAATTTATCGTTTTTTACTATTCATCAAAACATGATTGCTCTCAGAAAAATATAAACAATTCATCCAATGTAACGTTTGATGACCTGATTCTAAATGGGATGTTTATTTTGTCAAATATAAAATATAAAGGTGTCAAAAAATAAATTTATAAAGGGTTCTCCATCAAAAGTCAGTAAAACTGAATATTTAGAAAAATAGTTATTTTATCAGGAAAATTGAATTTGTTCTTATATAATATCTAAAAAACACATAAAATGAATTTTAAACATTAAATTGAATATATGAAATATATTTTTCATTAAAAAATCCATAACGAGTGATATGATTTTATAAACACAATTATTCTCTTTTAAATAGGATTTCAATATAACACATCATTTATATTCAATTGGTTTTTAAATACATTTATAATAATTTTGGAAACCAATGAATCATTATTTTAACATGTGTAAACCATATTTCAAAATTCAGTTGATACTATTCATTACCAACCTTCCAATAGCTTTGAGTTAACTAACATTTAAAATAATAATATTATTATTATTGTATTATATTTTGGTATAACTCAATGTTGTGTGCAATGTAAGATTTCGGGGAAACCCGTTATTTTCTGTCAAGTACGCTATCATAAAAATCCTCCCCATTAACATAAAAGTAATATCTTATTTATAAATACTAATTGAAATGAAAAATTATTATTCAATAAATACCTATGTCATTACAACAATCATCGTGAATCTTAGTTTAATATTCTCCAAAAAAATATCTTGAAAATTCCAACATCATGTAATCTGTTTTCAATACATGTATTTTTATTTCATAGAATGTAAAGAATTCAAGACATGTCCTACCCATCAAATTTTTTTTCAAGAAGTTATGATGTGTAATGACACTACACAACATGTAATTGTGTCAATCCAGTTTTCCATCACTGATTCTTTCACAAATATCTGATACCATATAGTGAGTGAAGATGTCGACATGGTTTTTTTATATCCATCCTAAAATACATAATCGTTTGAAAATAGTTAAAATTTTTAAATTAGGACATTTTTTAATTAAGATCAAAATACTTCAAAAACCTAAAAACGTGAAAATTTCCCATTAAATAACACTATTTTCATATTGTAAACATTGAATTAGAAAATTAAAAATGTTAACAGTGTGTCCTCATCAAAAACCAATTAAATTATTAATTTCCCAATCCTCGCAAATTCTAATGGTTTAGAATATATATATATATATGAATGTTCAATTTTTTGAATGAATTTTAGAATGATACCCCCTTTATTAACATGATCTCATAAAAATTAATTCTATAATCAATATTTTTTGTCTTATAATTTTGTGAAAAGTTTTTAGTTATTGAAATAACATATGTATTGTCACAATATATAGGTATTTTTCTAAATAATCATTGAAATAATACGGATTTTACTTGATCTATAGACTTTGATAAAAAAGTAGCTATAATGTACTAAGGCTCAGTTGTGGATAATGTGACTAATAATTTATTTTTTAAATCCTTTATATTAAAAAATTACTAAGTAACTGACAAATACATGACTTTAATTTCATATCAATTATTCATCCTCAAAAATAAGAGTTGAATAAGATATCAAACCGAACATGTTTTGGTTGGAGTAAAACTAACTAGTGTTAATAGTTCCTTTAACATATATTATTAATATTATAACAACCATTAAATTAATTTCTTTTTATTGACCAATATCATACACACATGAAAACTAAAAATATAATTTTAGACCTTGATGCGGTCAAAAAGAGTGGTATTTTTATCTTTCATCAATACATTTTATCATTAATATATTTTATAGATTCATCCACATCTAGTTTAAAATTAGTGCTAATTGGATTTCTCATAGTTTTACCAGGTTTGAAGTGAATTATTTTAACCAAATATTTAGAATATTTACTTTGATTTAAAGATATTTTATATTTTCTTTATAAACTTTTAAGACAAATAAAAAATAATAATTCACCCATTTAGGTCATTTGAAATTAATTTGTCATTAATTTTGAAAATTCAGTAGTATGAATATCATTTTAAGATCTAAATAAAATATCATCAACATATATTTTTATTATTAATATATAATTACAAACATTATATGTAAATAAATGGGGATCAACCTTTCATTTTTTAAATATAATTTAAAAATAAAATTATGGTAGTCTATCATATAAAACTCAAAAAGAATGATTTAGACTATACAAATAATATGATAGTTTGAAAACATTATGTGAAAATAATTCATTATTTCAACCATGTGGTTTATTAATATACACCTCATAAGAAATTTCACAATTTATAAGTGTATGTTTTACATCTATTTCAAACAATTTAAAATTTTTATAATAAGAAAAATCTGATAGAATATGAAAGGATTATATTCTAGAAACCTATGAAATTAAATATTTTAAAATAAACATATTATATATCTAAATGACCTTAGTTTACATGTCAATCCTTATTTTATACTATACTACAAGCCTCATCCATTTTATTTTAAAAAATAAATTTGGTTCTAATGAATGTTTTATTTTTTAAAAACTCAACCAAATAACTGAATTTATTTCTTTCAAATTGAATAATTGTATAATGCATAGAATTTATCCAACATGAATCAGTTAATGATTCATTAAAATTAATAGGAAAAATTTATAAATAAAATACGAATTATCATAAAAATAAAAAAATATGTACTTATTACAAATTATATATTTATAATTAACTTTTTTAAAGAATAAAAATTATGAGTTTTCCAATTCAAAAGATCATATTGATAAGATATGTTCTACCCTGTAAAAGATGAATTATCATTTTCTGTTTTATCTTCACAAAAAAGTATACTCCATAAATTATTTAACAGAATTTTTAAAATCAATATTCTATTTTTCATTATTTTCAATGAACATTATATGCAAGAACTCCTACATTAATATGGTTCTATGATTATATAATCTATAAGAATTTTTATTATTTGAATATAAATAAAAATTCATTCACCCCTTTTAATATCTAACTTTTATAAGTTATCTTTAGTATTTCAAATATAAATTCATTATCCAAAATCATTAATGTGGCTGATCTTTGGATTCATTTAAAAAAATAATTCATAAATAATTTTCTTTAAAATGGTTCTAAAATAAGCTATATTTAAAATATACAATGTGGTATTAATAAATTTGTACAAAAAAATATATTGTTAAATTGAATTCATTCAGCATCAATATTTCTATTTCATGAATAGTTCAATTTTTCAACACCATAACACCATTTTGTTTTGGTGTTCAAGGGGAAGGAGATTTTTGGAAGTGACCATTTTTATTAAAACAATTCTCAAAATCCTAGTTAAAAATTCTCTTCCGTTACCATTTCTAATTATTGTTATTAAATGATCAATTTTATATTAAATCTGTCTAAATAAACAAATAATCTTCTTTAGGACTTCAATTTTATTAGATATAAATGAGTCTAAATGAATCTACTAAAATCATCAACAAATACAAACACATATTTCTTACTATATGAACTAGAAATTCTCACGGGTTGAAATAAATTATGTTGAAATGGTTCTAACCATCTTTTTGTATAAAACTCATTAACATCTATAAATGTATCTATAGAATTCTTACACTTTGGACAATAATCATACCCGAAATACATATTTTCTTTGAATTTTTTAAGTTCTAGAACCATTTTATGTTTATCCGACTTGTAATATTATAGAAGGAGAACATCTCCCAACCTTTCATTCTAAATAAAACACTCAATTTCTATAGCATTTAAACTCTTCACATATTTCTTGGTTAGTTTTTAAAAATATATATGTAAGATATATTATTTTATATTAGCATAAAACAAAGTAGTATTATCTTTTTAAATAAGACATTTGTTATCATAAAACTATAAAATCATTCCATAATAAAATATATGTATGATAATGATTAAATTTTGTTTAAACACCTATATATATATATTACCTTATAAAGTATATGAAATTTAAATATTTATTATTCTAAAAAACATCTTACGTAGCCTTTAGAGTTTTTATCTAGAGTGAATGTTTCTTGACTACATGATTTAAAATAAAAAAGTAAAAAATATCAACATTCAAGTTTAAATATGACTTTTTATCCATTTACCATGTTTATTTATAATACTTTAGGAATATTTCCTATAAAAAATATCAAGAATATACTTATTATGGTACCCAAGATATTTTGGGTCTAACTAGATTAGTGATTATAGTTTTTGGAAACCATACTCATATACGAACATTAATTTTGGGTAATATAGAAGATATATTCTCAGAAATAAAATTCATGGTGATGTATAATGAATAATTAAATATTAATGAATATTTGTTTAATAATTTCCTTCCAAATTACATATAAAGAATGTACCACTTGAAGGATTTACTTTACATATTTTAACAATAGTAGTTCCATACATCTTAGAAATTTGATAACTATTACCAATTCTTGTTTTATATTTTTCATGTTTTATCGTAGACATTATCTTAAAAATTATTTCTCTTCCTTAAACACAAAAAGATTAGTTTTATTTTATTCTAGTAATTTCCCTTTTAAGATTTTCATTCTCATTTTGAATAACATCTAGGTCATTACATGGTTTCTTTTTTTACATGATCTTGTATTTCTTATTTTATTATTTTTATCTTTATATATTCTTACATTCCTTTTACATTTTCAATAAATAATCACATACTAACATAATTATCATTTATAAATCTCCATTAGTTTTTAAAAATAAATATTTCATTTATTAATTATTTTCTTCTTGATTTATTAGTTGAGAATCTTCTACCATTTCACTCCTACATTTCTTAAAGCTAAAACATTCAATTTTTCATTATCTTCATGGATTTTCTTATTTTATATTTTAAATTATATATATTGTACATCAATTCTCACAATAACCTTTTGAATTAATTTTTATTAGTTAATTTTAAAATTTGGTTTCAATATCAGACTCGTAACCTAAACTAGAATCAAAATCAATTAGTTCCCCCATTTATTTTCGTTGTCATCATGTATATATTGAATGATAATATTACACTCTAGAAATCATAAATGCTTAGATATGACTTATCGGTAGAACTCCACCAATCATTATATTCATATTTTAAATCATTATACGAATTTCCTTTCACTCGTTGTTTCTATTTTTGAAAATCTAATTTGATATTTCCCTTTTTCTTAAAATCATAAAATATTTGTTATTAAATATTATATTTACTAATATTACAGATCTTATTTCTATTTTTTATCCTTTTCATGATATCTTCTAGGATTCTTACCTGATGCACTCTTTCTTTTCATGTGCTTATAAAATTCATTTGTAAAATATTCAAATTCATTTTTCACCCTTTCATACAAATCATTATTAGAAGAATTTATATAAACATTTATTGTAATTATATATTCAGTCCATTTACATTTTTCATGGTCTTTGCAATTATCATTATTTATGTCTATCACTTATTGAGGGATTCAATTCATCTATCAATTACTCAGTGAAACCCTTAATTACTTTAATTGCTACCTTCTTTGAGTGGCACCTTTAAGGAACGTCTTTAAGTACTCTTTTGATATGAAAAATATTCTTCATAGTTTCCCCATGTAAAACTATATTTTTTATAATTTTATTGAATCTTTTGTACATCTCATTGATTCTCTCTTGATCATTCTTTCTCAATTCCTATAATTGAGACCAATGAATGTTCATATTGGTTCTCTGTAACTTATCAGTTCTTTGATGAGTGAATTTTAAATTCTTCAATATTTAAAATATAGTTTTA
Organism: Viscum album; assembly: GCA_963277665.1. NCBI lineage: Eukaryota > Viridiplantae > Streptophyta > Magnoliopsida > Santalales > Viscaceae > Viscum > Viscum album. The sequence goes on along the minus strand of OY728153.1, from coordinate 1,539,295,627 downwards.
ATTTGTCAAATAAGTCTATAAATATTTCTACTTAAAAAATATATGTAATTCATAACTTATTATTTTTAGAAAATAATTTTTAACATCATTTTTAGATATATTTTCTAAATCCACCATAGTAAATTTCCATGGTTTTGACATGATAATCCAAAATTCAAGAAATTTTTTTTTAAACAAATCTAGCTGATCCTTTCAAAACACATAATTACATCCATTTAAATGAGATGATCTACTAAGATTCATCATATAAAATTCATGACTTCCTATAACAAATTAGCTAATAATTCCTTAGACTTCTACGTCTCGGTTAATGGATAATAAAAGTAATCGCCAACCAACCCCTTAAAAGGTACAATGTCATATAATATGAATTATTAGGTGTTACTGAGATGGTAAGATAAACTATCATTGGGGTGAATAATTATTCTTAAAAAAATAAACAAGTTATAATTATTAAGTTAATAGAGTTTAGAATAATGAACACAAAGAATAGAATAAACTAACAAAGACTTGAATTTTTTTTATAATATTTTACATCATCAAAATCCTACTATACTCTTTAATTTTCTCTTTTCAGTTAAAGGTCTTGAATTCACTAAGAAAAACTACTTATATTTGGGATTGATAATCTAGTCAAAAGAAAACCATTTTTCCACTAGGTTGGATAACCCAACCGACTTTTACAAGATTCAAAACCTATGAACCACCTGATTTTTATTTTAGAGTTTCTACCTGATATTACCTTTGAATATTAGGAAAACCCTTGGAATACATATTTTGAATAAGAAAATCATAAACAAAACTAAAATGAAAAAAATACTATTATACATCAATGAAAACAGAAAATAAATTAAAAATATTAACAAAGATGATGAAGATGAATGTAGATGCAACTCAAGAACTTTGATCACGCCAGTACTATATGATAAAATGATAAATTCCATCATCGAAACACCAATGAAATAGTAGTAATAAAAATGATTCAAACCTTCATAATTATTGTATGAATGTTTTATTTTACTATATGTTATAGTTGAATATACAATTTCATGTTTCTTTACAAAAATTCCTCATTATTGCTTTCCATTGACAATCCTAATTCATTAATTCTAAGATATTTTCTATCTTATGGGATTTTATTGAGAAAAATTACAAAATACCATGTCAAATAATAATAATCTTTAAAATATACTCGTTACCTATTATTTGAAATATCATTATCATTATCAAAGAATTATCATGCTCTTTATTTGTTGTAGTTATCTTTAAATATATTCAAGATTTATAATGAATTTATACAGTCATCTATGTCGCAGCAATATGCTAAGTTATTTACTTAGGATATGTACTAATTTAAACATCTAAAGGAAATGTATGATACAATTCACATTCTTCTCCCACAGATGTTAAGGTCCTTCATCCACAACCTTTAGTATTAAAATTGAGGTATCATTTTGCTACCATCCTTCTACTCAAGATGCTATCATTGGATGAGAGTTTTTTACCACTAGAACATATGGCGCAGGTACTATTAATATTGATGTGTTGAAACTGGTGAAAATAAGGTGTTTAAACTATAACTAATGAAGTGTTTTTACCGCTATAAGTTATGGTTTCAGAACTATTACAATTGAGGTACTGCAACCTCTTTGTTTGAGGAGGTAAGACTACTAAGAGAAATATAGGGGGATTCTATATCTTGGATAATGGTATAACGAATTTTTCATAGGCTGGGTAAGGGTATGTTATAAAAGAAATAGCTTTTGTAAAGGTAGACCTAGATTTATATTTATTGTGGAATGGTAAAAAAAATTATATATAGGTTGCGTAAAGGTATATAGGTGTTTATAGGACTTGTGTAAAGGTTAATAGATTCCTATCATTAATTGAGTTAGGGTATCTATACGTTGGGGAAAGGTAAAGAAACAAATGTGCAATGGTAAATAATGTTATATACAAGGGTATAATGTATGATGTCTAATTGTAATGTAGTTTGATTACAGGATGTGAAATGGAAACTTGTATATTCCCCTACTTTTGTAAAACTAAATGGAAATTTCGTAACCTTTATTAAGGTATTTGGAAACTCATATAAGTGTATTTTGAGTTTCTAATACCCAATTGAGGGTAAAGTGATACTTTCATATGGGTAACCTATGAGATCTAAATTATATTTAATGGTAATTGAAATCTCAAATAAGGTTCCTCCACTATTTCTAAGTAATTCTTAATGGAAACTATAAGAGTTCAAAAACACATGTTACTGTGGAATCAAAATTCAATGACATGTGTAATGGTATGGGAAAACATATGTAAAGGTAAATCCAAACTTTTCTAAGGGTATAAAAAGATAATGATAATAATTAAGATTAAATAAAATAAGTAGATAATTAATTGTTTTATAATATTTTAGCAAAAATAATTAAATATTAAAAATAATGTTAATAATTAATGAAATATAATGGAATACAACAAAATATTTACCGAATAAATTAGAGGAGTCATTAATCACAAGTCAAAAATTATAATCCAAATTTAAACACTAAAAATATCCCATTTTTTTAAATAAAAATGTCAACATTTATTTGTGTTCAAAACATTCTCCCATTTTTTGAAATTTATAAAAAATAAAAAAATTGTAAAAAAAATTCAACCTATTAAATAATAATAACTGTTAATAAAAATAGTAAATAAAGATGATTATAATATAAAAATAATATTTAAAAACACAATCATAAGGAAATGGATAACCCATCATAAATTCAAACTTTTTTAACGCATATATAAAAAAAATAAAAAAATATTTTAGAAAAAATATTTTTAAGTTAATTTTTTATTATAATGAATTCAATAATAATATCCCCTTATTAAAAAAATCTATTAAAAAATAAAATCTAATTAAATATTTTTCCATAGAATGTTGTAATGAATTTGAGTAATTTAAATATTAGATGTAATGTCAAAATATATAGACATTTATTTCGATAAACATTGAAAATAGATAGAGTTTGTTTAATCTAAATACATTGAGAAAACAAATTCTAAGAGTATTGTACATAGCCTCATCTATGGACAATACAACTGAAAAAATCATGTTTTAAATCACTGATATTACAAAAATGATTAGTTGAAATACTAATGGTGTTTTTTTCCTATCATGTCTATATCCTATAAAATAAGAGTCGTAATATGATAATAAATTGAAAAAATTATGATTAAAGTAAAACATTGTGTCAAAAATGTATTTAACATATCAATATATTCTTTTAACATCCCTTAGTTAACTTTATTTTTGGTTTAGAATGTCATCACACACACATGTAGACTGAAAACAAAATGTTTTGCCTTGATGTAGTCAAATAAACTTAGATACCTATAATTACTCTACTCAATTAATCATTATTATATTTATAGATTCATTTATATCCAATTTTTAATTTGTGTTCATTAGTTTTCTTAGAGATTTAACTAAATCGAGATGAATTTTTATAAAAAAAAAATATAATATTTTCTTTTATTTAAAAATATTCAATATTTTCTTTTTAATATTTAAATTCCAGGTAAACATTTTAATTTAACCATTATCCTCATATAAAATTAATTTATAATTAATTTTGAAAATACCTTACTAATATCATCATTTATAGATCCAAATACAATATCATTGATATATATTTATATAACTAAAATATCATTAGAATCCTTTTTAAAATTAAATTTTCATCGACCATTCCTTTGTTAAAATAATTTTCTAGAAACAATAGTGTTATTTTATCATACCAAAATCATGGATATTTATTCAAATTATATAAATCATATGATAGTTTAAAAAAATGATTAAGAAATTTTTCATTTTCAAAACCATGTGGTTGGCTAACATACACCTCTCCAAAAATTACACCATTTTTTAAAATTCAAATTTTACAACCATTTTTTAATAAATTAAAAGTTTGGTAATAATTAATTTTTAATAGAATCATATTTTCTTATATTTTAGAAACATGTGAAAATTATTCTTCAAATTAAACACCTTCTTATTATTAATATTTATGGGGAAATATTGTATCCTTGTTTATTACTGTATTTCTAGACTCATCCATTTTATTTTTACAAAAAAATTGTGTTCCAATGGATTAATTATCTTTAAGAAACTCAACCATGTTATAGAATTTATTTATATAAAATATATAATGTTCATCATACTTTGAATTATTTCAATTTGAATGGTCTAGTTCTTCTTTAATGTTAAAATGGAGACAATAAACAACAATATAAAAATTAGCATAAAAATTTAAAACTGGTTTTCTAGTTCTAATTCAATAGTTCACATTTCTAGTAACATTTTATATAGAATGACCTATTTATATTTCCCAATTCATTGAATAAGAATGAGAAGGTATGTGCTCCCACTCGACTAATGCATTATCATTTATAGGTTTATCAACACAAAAATTAACCTCTTTAAATTCTCTATCCAAACTATCATAATATTCATTCTATTTTTAATATTTTCGATGATATTTACACAAACAAATTCAGTCATTTATCTGGTTCTCTTGTTATATAATCTATGAGATTTACTATTATTTAAATTTCAAAGTAAAATTCCTTCCACTCTTTTAAAATAAAAATTTTCCACATATTATTTTGTATTTAAAATATAAAATCAATAAAACATTAAATTGACCGATTTTGTGTTTTTTAAATATCCTATAAAGTGTTTTCCTTAATATAGGTCTATGTTATACTCTATTTAATGTATAACTATCAATATTAACTGATTCATCCCAAAAATATTTTTGTAAATTTAATTCTTCTATCATAGTTCGTTCCATTTCTACAATAGTTATATTTTTCCTCTCTAAAAAACAATATTGTTTGTGGTGTTCTATGGTAAAAAAATTATCATATTATACATTATCTTCCCAATATTTCATAAAAATACATGTTAAAAAATTATACTCTATTATCAGTTTAATTGATGTAATTAAATAACCTTTTTATTTTTGAATCTGTTTACAAAAATAAATAAACTTTCTTAGGATTTTTCTTTTCAAAGAAAGAAAATGAATCCATGTGAATGTACTATAATCATCTGTAATTTCAAAAAAAAAATTATTACTACCTGAACAATATTTTTTCATCGGTATAAATAAATTAATATGAAATTTATTTAAGAATGTTGTTGTATTAACATAGTTAATAGATCTAAATGTCTATTCCGGGCGCTTACCATTTACAAAAGAATCACACACAGAATTATTTTTCACTAAATTTTATAATTTCTAAAACATTTCTGTGTTCCTCCAACATGTAAAATTTTAAAATCTAAACATCTCCTAACATTATATGTTATGTAATATAGTATATTTATATTATATTTCAATAAATTATATTTTTTTGGATAATATTGAATAATATATAGAGTAGATATTTTCTTTTATACTAGAATATATTAAAATAGTATTATCTTTATAAACAAGACACTTATTACCATAAAACATGACATTCATTCCATCAACACAAATCTAGGCGACAAAAATTAACATTTTTTTAATCACTCTATATACCATAATTTAGAAATTATAAAAAATTTGAATATTCCTACTTCTCTAGAACCTTTACCAATTCACTTAGAGTTATCATGGAATATAATATTTCTTCAGTCATATGATTTAAAAGATAGAAATTTGGAATATCACCATTCATGTTCCAAGAACACTCATTGTTTATGAACAATTTATCTTCAGGACTCGCTAAGTGGATTTCCAATAAAACGGATTCAGAAGATAAATGTTTTGTATCCCAATCTATTTTGGGTCTAAATGGATTAGTGATAAAAATTTTAGGCACCCACACTAGTTCAAGATATTTATTTTTGGGTGACATACAATATTTATTCATAGAAAGAAAATACTTGGAATAGTATAATGTCTTGGAAAATCATAATGGACATTTGTTTGAATAATTACCTAGAAAATTAAATATAAATCATTTAACACTTGAGGCATTCCCTTTACTTATTTTAGCATAAGTAGCTATGTATATATTATATAAATACCTATAATAACCAATTCTATTTTTATCATTATTTTTTTTCATGTTCATTATCTTAACAAATTATTCTTCCCCTTTAACAAAAATAAATAATGTTTCTTTTAATATTGTAATTTACCTTTCAAGATTCTCATTTTCGTTTTTAATTACTTCTATGTCATCACAAATTTTTTATTTGGAAACAATAAATTATTTCTTAATTCATTATTTAATTATCTAATATTCTTACATTACTTATCAATTCTATTTAGAACATAAAAAACAATCTTAAATTTCACTTATTAATATTTATCGGTTTTTTAATTAAACCTTTCATTCTTTTGTTTTAATATTCGATATTTATTAGTTCAAAATCTGTAACCCTTTTCTCTTTTAAATTTCATTAAGAGGAATTTTTTTTCATTTTATTATTTTATTTTATTATTTTACCTTTTCAATTATCTATTAACTTCAATCATCTTTGAAATATTATTTGGAAATGTTCTTTCAGTTTAGTTAATTATTTAAATTTTTTATAAATATCAGACTCAAAAACTAAAATAGAATCAGAATCAATTTCTATCACATTTATTATTGTTTCTATGAATCATAGATTGGATGATTATTTTCCAATATCAGAATCCTCCCTTCTTGAGTTTGAGTCCTCCATGAAATTAAATCCTACATGATATATAGATTTTAACTCCCTGTACTTCTTACCATTCCGTTGTGGTTACAATTTGGGACAATCTAAATTGATATGCCCATTTTTTCTACACTTATATCATATTAATTCTAAAACATTTGATTTACTACAATTGAAAATCTAAATTTCATTTTTCTTTCCTTTTTATCGCTTCCAAGATTATTATTTGATCAAATTTCTTTTCTTGGACTTATAATAACTGTAAGTAAGATTTTCTATTTCAAATATCTCTCTTTACAAAAAAATCTAAATCAGAGGAATTAATTTAAAAATGTATATTATATTTGAATTAAATACCATTTCTATTTCCATTTTATTCACAATTATAGTTCTTTAACTCTATTTCATATTGAAAAAGTGATTCTAGCAATCCATATATTAAATACTTAGTTAAATCCATATATTCTTCAATCAGAACCATTTTTGTGTTCTATATTTTAGCTGTATATTATTCTATTTTTTCAATAAGAAATTCTCTCTAAAAAAACCTGACCAACTAAGTCCTTCCTGTCCAGTGGGAGGTTAATCCTCTACTACCCCAAGACCACCTAAAATAGGCCAAGGGTTTGCGACTAGAATCAAGTAGGAATATGATACACAATGGAGGCATTATCCTATGGTTTTTATATACTTACACCCACATATGTCTCCATGAAAGTAATTAAATATTAAAATAAAACTAATACAAAAATGAAATAATATATAGACTCTAAATCATAATATTCCATAACTATTAAAAGGAAATAAAATATACACATACAATAAAATACAAAAATAGAAAAAAAAAATCTAACATGCTTAGTAAGATCATAGTGCAATTAAAAGCATGATTGGTATACTCATTGGTCTGTACAGCCCAAAACTAAGGTCCCCAACTCCTAGTCCCCCATAGAAAGTACTAAAATACCTATAGTCTACAAACTACACATCATGTGTGAGGTTTAATATAACAAATACCCATTAGGAACCCCAAAAGACAATAAAAATGGGGTAATTGAGACTCAAAATTCAGATCAAGCAAAAATTGATAGGGGAAATCCAAGTGAAAGAGAGTACTCCATATTGAACACTCCTCAACTATAAAAAACTTGTTAGATAATCAAAACCTATTATTTCATGAAAGATGACATGTAATAGAATTTTTCATATAATATCCTATAATATACTCAAATTAGACTCCATGTATCATGGTCCTAACCATAAATTCATCCCCTACAATTTGCTTGAGGCACAATGGTAAGGTTCATCTAGGAGTACTTTATCCTTGAGTCATTACATCCCTGATAGAACTCAACCAAGTTATGTTACTCATAGGGAATCATTTAGCTAATGTCACACCCCCATACCATATAAAACACATCATATAGAATACGCTCAATGGGTCTCATTGTGTAAGAAGTCAACCTATGACTCGGTAGATCTAAAAAATCAGGTTAGAGATCACTCCCAATAAAATGTTGGAAACTCTGAACCCTAGGTGAATCACTGCATATAGAAATTGGTATTATACTAAAACCAAAATCAGGAACCACTCACTAATCATATGATCATCTCCCTTATAGCATTGGTCATGGTGATTCCAAACAACCTGTCTGTAGAAAACATCACAGCAGATCGCCAATAGAAAATATTAGTATTTATCTAATATAAACACTCCATCAGACTAATACATCGTCAAAAAGATAATATATTGGCACATATATTGGGTTAAATTCCTTAGGATCACTGGGTCGACACATAACCCTACTATAAACATCATCCAAGATAAAGGATTAACAACCGAGAAAAAATCGGTCCTAAAAAATTCAAACAAACCTTATCTAAGGAAAAATGATGGACATCGGGATCTCTTATACCTTCTCATAGGGATACATGGTCCCAGAAGTGGTGGAATATGTCTATGTGGGATGAGAATATGGACACCAAATTATGGGAACACACCCACACTGCACAAGCTTGGTCCATCCATAGAGGGGCTATGGTCATATGCTGAGAACATGATTCCACAATGAACAACCAAAATAAAAGTACAAGGTAAATCACTCAACAACTATTGTACTATACATCACTAACTAAACTATCCCACAATTTCACATCTCAACACATATATAATTCCAATACCATGAACCCCATCACATGCCATGAGGAAGACTACATAGGATATGATACTCATGGGTCAATATTTGAGTCCTGAAGAATAAGATGCCTAATAGAAAAGACTCCAAGAGATGTACATGGTTTCTAAACATGGTACACATAACATATATTGACATTAGAACTAGGATTTACCCCATAAGGTACTCAGTATGAATAAAATGTAATATACAACATGTACCACATGTTACATGGTGGGTGACCTCATCTGATCTCCTCAGAATATCCTTGCTCACACTTGGCATACCTAACCACCTTGACATAAAGAATATACCTACAATACATGGAATTTTCTTATTAGTTAGGATTATTCTCTTACCCTTAGTTTTGCCTATGTAACACACCTTAGGACCATGTTTTCTGACCATTTTAACCACATGATGATGTCCTTTAACATGACAAGACTACTCTTGTCCATTTTCCAGATGACCTGGGCTCACAACATGGAATATACCCCCGTAACATGGTGTGTAGTTTTAGAGAGTTAATATTCCCATAATAGGAAGATAAGAAGACATGTTTCTTTACTACATAGCGTGTGAACGGAAATTTTGAACATGAATCTTCTTTGAGACACCTGAAATCTATGATTTTCTCTATGAAACCATATATTGACACCCATTGGGTCGTTAGTACTCATCTAAGGGATCTAAAACCTTTAAAAATTTATAAAATGAAGATCGGGATATAAATATACTAAATATTTCTACCTCTTAGAAAAACAAGAATGCTTATGTTATAAATTGAAACTTCGAACATGTTACTCCATGATCTTGTGACGACCATCATAAAAACATGGTCTAGCGCCTCTTCATCCCCTCGATTCTACCTCGGTTTATCAATTTATATGGATAACCCCCCTCCCCATTCCATAAATAGGAATAATATGAAGGTTAGTTTTATTGATTTAATTTTTATTAAATCAATAAATATCCATTTAAAAACCTACTAATGGTCTCCTCCCACAGAGAACCTGACACTAAAAAACATTATTTCACACATAGGGTAAAACCCACGTTTTTAACACAAACATGTTCTCTCGTTTCATAGAAAATTCTCCTCTCTAGAGTTATTACACATTAATGTAAAAAAATATGCATGTCTGCTAAGATATATTTAATCTTTTTCAAATCACGGCCCTGAGGCTCTTTGGGACCCAGAATTCAAGACTCACTTAGTCCCTAACTTCAGAAATATTCCTAATAATATTCTAAAGTCTTACATGAAAAAAACAAGTCAATTTACTCTCTCTAGCTTCAAGTATTTTCATCTTGAAAACCAAATCCAACACACTAGGGAGAAAATTAACCTCGCAAATGGTTCTCCTGCACCAACAATCTCTATGAATGGTCCATGCATTGTTATAATCATGCACCTTGGCGAACCAAAACCCCATAGTGGGTCTTCTCTGGGTGAATCAAAAATTCCACTGGGAACCACAAAAGGAACTCCACAGCCACTGTCTAGCTCAAAATAAGGAAGAATCATTCTACAAAGCATAAACATGTCTTCTCAACTGTTATTGGAGATTAAACACCAAGCACCTCGTCAAACTATGGCATGTGGTTCTAGCGGTATGACACCTCGGTAACCTAATAGAGAAATTTACATACCCCTATAGTCCCCATCATCCCTTGGATAAATTCAACCATGCTAACATGAATACCCAAAGAATGTTCATAGGAACCGAAACTGTTCACTTTTGGTTCCACAACCACCCCTCTCTCAGGTTACCTACTGGGGGAAAGAGACCCCCTCAGTACCACATCTCACCACGTCAATGGTCTCAACATCAATACATGTAAGGGTGATGTAATACCATCATCAGAAAATACATCAACAACATGTCCATTAGCAACCAGATCATACGAGACCTCATAAACAAACAGTCCAACTAGAGGTGTGCTATGACGAACTCATCCTCAGGGGAAAACTACAATAAGTTAACTACTCAATCAACTTGCTTTCCAATAATGGAAAAAACATTATTGAAAGTATATATTACTATACCCATCCCCTTAGGATGTTATTGAAATTACAAACCACTTTGAAAGAACCACTATCAATCGTGATTATAAGAAGACACATATAAAGGTGTAGACCTTCAAAATCAAGAACTAGCACTTTTAGTGCTACCTATATGGTTGGTAATCTCAGTGCATGATGTGAAATATCCTTATGTATCTCATGTACACATAACCCAATTCCATTAGAATCAATATAATTTTAATGAAGAATACCAAAATCTGATCCAAAAAAATTAGGATCAATTCCCTTAGTCTTTCTACACTGTTGGGAAATCCAAAATGCCTAAAGGTATCACCAAGAACCAAAGAAAACTCTAATAAAACATGGATACAGTGATAACATGCATTGAGGTCAAAATATGAGAAACATCTTGGTTCTAGCCTCTAAAAAATAATTTGTTGATTTCTAGGTCTAAGTAATACTTTTGGAGAGTCACCTAAGCCAAGAAACATCAAACAAACATTACCTAAATTACTCATCTTTCTCCTATGGGGGAAATAATGGGATGCCCAAGTGAACACACAAAGTCTTAAAAGACATCCCAAAACCTATAACTATACCACAACCCATGAAAATAGGTAGTATCCCTCTGACACACAATGTTCAAACTAAAAGGCAACACTACTTCCTCCAGGCCTCAAATAGGGTATACACTCAGGGAAAACTGAATCTTATCCCCACGAGATTACTTCATCTGATGCCAAGAAGTAAAATGTCAAACCACAACAAAACATGATGTCTTCAGGAAACTAGAACCTTCTACCTAAAACTCAACCCTTCCCTTTTTCCCCACCGTTACATCACAACCAGGTCCAACATTATCTCATTGTAACACCAAACTACATCAAACTCCAAAGTCAAAAAAATTTCAACTAATCGTTGACACAATCCAAATTGGGAGGCACTAACTCACTCATACGATTTTTTATCAGGTCACAATAATGTGTATGGATGTGGGATGAATCCCTATTTCCTAAGAGTTTAAATACACATCAAACAACTCCTCAACAGGCCTCCAAATACACCCTACATCGCCCGGGTAAAGCCTCATGAAATAAGTGGAAAGTAAATTTATCCCAAACATATATCTAAAAAACTATTTCAAAGGTTGAAAAGAAACATGTCATACCTATAAACTCTCTCAGAGCCTCTATGTCAAAAACCTCTAGTTCCTAGAACCACCCTTGTCCCTAGCCAATAAATCCTTTATTTTTGGCATGGACCACCTTGGAGTGGTGTTGGTGACAATGAATCTATGTTTCATCCACCTCTTATATCTCCTATGCCACATCCACATCCCTGTGGATCTCATTTTTTGAAACTGTTTCCACTGACTTGGTGGACCAACTACTATATCTCTACGAGTACCTTGATGAGTATGACACACTAATGTGAGATTTACATACCAATCACAAGTAAAACTGTTTGTAGGTCCTCGAAAACTGAACTTTACCCAAGACCTCTAATGGGACCTCTGACTGTGGGACCATCATCGATTGACTTTTGTCTTCGTTGCATACTTTACATATACCACAGTCAATCCCTACCTTAGAATCTCATGATACTCTCCTGATCCCTATGTATTATCATAGAGAACCAGATGATCCATCCACATCATAGTTTGATAATCCGCATACACCTAAACCCTTTTAGGTGAATTTACACACTGATTAAAGGATTATACACCTTCCATCTATCTACTCTATAAAATATATAACTCATGACCTAGCCCCTACATGGAGACTTCATCACTCATCAGGTCATACACTATACATTATTGTGGAATCCTGAAGGCTATTTTTGTGCAAACATCCTGAAAGAAGAAAATATGTATCATGTTCAAAGAAACATATAGAGAGATAACACAAAAAGGACATGGAAACCAAAACCTCGTCCTATATAATTCATGAACAAACATTACCTGAAACTAGTGCCAAAATTTTATGACTCAACAATCAATTTATCAATGTCCTGGTGAATGGACATGTTGGTTATTTCACCAAAACTAGAGTCTCTAGTCAGAATTATGAACTTAAAACACTTTAATGGTATTAACATGGAACCGAAACAAATATCACAAACTAGAAAACTCCTCACTCTCTCATCTTAGGGACATACCTCCTTTGATACCACTCAGTAATGACCTCACCCACTAGGGCTCACATGGCTGATGGAAGGCTGAGCATCCACTACCCCAAGACCACCTGTAATACGCCAGGGTTTTGAGACTACTTCCATGCGGTCATATCACACACATGGGAGGCCATAGCCTGTGGTACATGTACAAACACACCCATATCCATATCCTTTCAACAATTAATAGATTAGAATAAAATTTATACAAAAATTCATGTATACATCTATACCCGATTTGAGAAATACATAAGTTCTAGAAATAATTAAAAGGAAAATATATTATCCCACAAAAAATGGAAAATGTATTCAACCTACTTACTAGGATGGGATTGATATCAAGGGAATGATCGGTACACTCCAAAGTCTCTAAGGGGTGCTCCAGCTAGGGTTCGAGTGGCCCTATGATTGACTTCCCTTCAACGATAGATGTTCTCGACTCAAGAGGCTCTGGATATGGTTCCTTATCTCATATATTATCAGTTTTAATCTCGGAAGTATAGTACTTTCATGCTTTATTTCAGAAATAGGGTGATGCCAATGGTGTGGTTAGCTCTTTTTCTCACCCAGGGGTTGTGCACATGTCATATCTAGTCCAAATATCTTGTTTCCAACTATATCTGCTCAGAATGGTGGAAGATTCATTATCATTTGGAGGGAGTAGGTATTTGTGAGGTATTTTAACCCTTAAATTAGTTATTCATGGAGGGTTATGGTGATAGATGCTATCTTGACATGATGGTATGGGGTGATGTTCATGATCAAGCAGGAATCCGATGGAGATCACGATGGTGTGGGTGCTCGATGTCATTGCAGAGGATGAGTGGTCTTCGGGGTGTTATAGCCACGGTCTCAAATGGTGTATGGTGAAGAATGAGGGTCCTATGAAGCTTCTTCCATCAATTTCTAGTTTCTATTTCTACATTAGTGAAGATGGCATGGGAGGTGTCGTTAGGGTGTTAGGGTGTTCGCACTAATGGAATTGTGTTGGGCATGTCTTGTCTAGTTTGTTTGTAATGGGATTTATACCAATGGGATCTTTCCAATCATATCCAAGTCCATGACTCTGGACTTCTAACTTGTTATGGATTATCCCATATCCAATTTTAAAATAGATTCATCTTCATCTTTTTAATTTTTTAATAAATAGGGACTCAACATAAAATTTTTGTCCCCTAAGAAAATGCATGAAGACTTGTAGTTTTCAAAAGACATGGCATGTTTGGGAAGATCCCATGCTAGGGTAAGTATAAAAAATACCCAGTAGGAACCCCAAAAATCTAACCCCAAAGGGATTAACTGATATGCATCAATTAGCTCCAACCAAATCCATAAGAGAAAACCCATGTGGGATAGAGTACTCCATTATGGAAAATCCTCGGTTATAGAAGACTAGTCATCTCATCACCACCAAGTATGTTAGGAAAGATGAAATATACTAGTAGGTCTCCCAAAATATCCTAGAATATACCCATAATAGACTCTAAGTCTCATAGTCCCAATCATCATAGAAATCTCCACAACCAACTTCAGGTTTGGAGGTAACGATCATCCCTGAGTATGCCCTCTAGGAACCCTACCATACATTCTGACACTAAATTGGGAGATGTTACTCATCAGGTATCATTAATCCGATGTCACGTTTCGACTATCCCGAATGATGTATTTCTAAGATAACGCACTCGGTGAGTCTCATCACGTATAAATTTACCAGGTGACTCGTTCTATCTCAAAACTCATGTAGGGGATAACTCAAATGATCGATAAGGGACACATAGAACCACAGATAGAAATTTTCACATGGAAAAGTGTATCTCACAACAACCCAAATTTAGAATAAATAACAATGTTGAGGATTTATTCCCTTATAGTATTGGTCACACTGATTCCACAAAACCTTCATAGGGAAAACATCATGTTACATCATTGACGGAAGCTAAGATGATTCATTTAAGATAAACACTCTAGTAGAATAATACCTCATTAGAAAGATCCAATCAAGATACAAATATTGGAGTTCAATACCCATGTCTCACTTGAGGGACACCTAACCCTACTAGAAACATCCTCCTAGATAGTGGATTGATTCCCATGTAAATATTGGTCATGATAATTCTAAAAAACCATGTATAATTAAATAAAAATGATGTGTGGATTTATCTGTTCCTCTGAGAGGGTTACATGCTCTAATCCACCGAGTAATGTATTCCATGAAGGCTAATACATCACACACACAAAAATGGGAACACACCCATATAACACATGGTTTTGGGAAACACAGAGCTGTCATGGTCATATGATGAGGACATGATGCCACACTGATCCCATAAAAAATACTAATGGAACTCACTCAACCACTATTGTTATATACATATATAAATGAGGAAAAACGAAATTTCACCTCATGCCACATCTATAACACTAAAAAAATGATCACCATAACATCATGTGTGGAAAACTACTCAGGATAGGCTACTCACGGGCCTCTATCCCAGTCCTGAAGAAGAAGAATATGCATGAGAGAAAATTATCCAAGGGAAGTACACAGTCTATACCCACAGTACATAGTGTTTTTCTTTCCACTAACCCCTAGATATATTCCCTATGATACATGGTGTGTATAAATGTTAATACATGTTGTGTACCCCATTTCATATAGTGTGTGACCTCGTCCGATGTCTTGGCCATGCCTTTGACAACAGATGACCTGACTGGCTATGCTAATAAAAATAGTTTGTAACCTTTGTGCATAGAGTGTTCATATTATCCATTCCTAAGCCTGTATTCTTGGATTTCCCCATGTAACTCACCATGTTCCAATGTATTTTATAATTCTTCAGTCACATGTCAATGTATTTTGACCAGAAAAAGGTGTAAATGTCCCTCAACCACAAGACATGGGCTTAATAGATAGTGTGTACCCCCATTTAATGGCATGTAGTCCCCCAAATTTCAATATTCTCAAATAGAAATAAATCATGGAGTGTCTCTATAATAGATGTCATGTGATTAACAATTATGAACAATAGTTTCTCTAAGTAACCCTAAACACATGATTTTAACCTATATACCATAGATTGACCCCCATAGGGTCCCTAGTAATCATATAAGTGCTATAAATCCTAAAAAACAAATTAAAATGGGATTGGTATGTAAAACACATAAATTTTCCTACCTTTTGGTGAAACACCAATGATTTAGGTCCAAAGCAATGCCTGAAATGTGCTACACATCGATCTAGTGAAAATTGATATCCAAAATAGATTCGGGAAACACCTCTCCACAACGGTTCTTCCATAGTTCATCTTTCATCAAGTGAGAACATCCCATAAACTTTTTGTATGTAGGAAGAAATTGTTGATTGGTTTATTGATATAAATTTTATTAAACCAGTAAACCTCCTTTCATTTCCCTAAAAACAGTTACCTCTAATCAGGTATCAGATTCTATAACTTTATTTTTCTCCTAGGGTAAAAACCACATTCTAAGCTCAACCGGGGTCCTGTATTTCTAATTTGAGTCTCCTCTCATGATTTATTCAACATTTACAAAAAAAATTACGTGTGTGATAAAATGTAATTATAATTTTTCATGTCACTACACTGAGGCCTCTAGGCCCCAAAATCTTATGCTAACTCCATGCCTGGATCTAGAAGTATTACTAAGTATATTCCAAAGTCATACATAGTAAACCATGAATCTCAACATTTCTTCATTGTTTATCCAAGTATAACAACATTTTTACTATTTTAGTGAATAAGTTTTACATCTTATTAATGATATCTTAATTATTCATTATGAAGTCCTGAAACTCATCTCTGTGAATTCCTAATTAGGTAATATACAACTTATCAGTTCATTGATGAGTGAATTTTAGTGTCCTATAAGTGGTATATATAGTATAACATGATGGAATATAGTTATACATATTTTCACTTAAATAAATATATAGGTAATATTTAACATTATAAGGTATAATTCATTTTGTAGGATCATTTCTAGTTTGAGTTTCTAAATCTAACTCCTGAAATTTATAAGGTTTTTACAAGATACAGAAAAATTGAATACTTGTATTGATTTATATTTCTATATATAATCCTTTTAGTATACATAATCACTTATATTGAAATGATGTGGTCTTATGGGGTTCCATAGATAAAGTTCATATCTTGGCATAATAAAGCATTGTATTGTTTATCCGAATACTAGGATTAGGATGATGGTTAAAAAATAGATAATAAAAAAAATCACAAAATACCTTCTGATAAGGTATTGAATCCTCTAATACCAATTCTCTGGTCTAAGTGATTTGAAATGATGGACTTGATTGGAAGAATAGTCCTTTTTTAAAAATCCAATAAATTATAACTATAAGAGTAATAAACAGTCCAATGATAAGAATAAATAGTTTAGAAAAAAATAAATATCACATATAATTTATATATTATTTTGGTTCACTAAGATCCTAATATTATCTTTCATATTATCTATTTGGGAGGAATTTTGATATTCACTAAGTAGAACACTTGAGGTTTGGGGTGAAAAACTAGTTACAAATGCACCATTTTATCACCTATTTCCATAACACAAATGTCATTTATAGGATTCACGACCCATAACCGACATGACATGTGTTTAGGAGTAACAGTTCAACCTTCCATTTTAATCATAGGAATAACCCCGTAAGATAGATAGTGGATGTGAAATGCTTAAACCGACTCGAAAAAAATAGAGGAATGAAAAAATATTACATTGAAATTCCAATAGAAAATAAGAATAGTAGTGGAGAAGATAAATATGATTATTGATGAAACTCTAGAACTTCAATGACTTCAGTAGAAGATGATAAAATGACAACATCATTTATGATCACACAAATAAGATAGTAGTCACATAAGGGATTAAACCATTAACAATTTTTATATGAATGTTGTATTTTATTATATATCATTGTTGAATAAACATTTCATAGTAAATTTAGTCACATTACCCCTTGACGCATTCCAATGTAAAATCCAGATTCATTAACTCCAAGATATTCTCAATCACATGGGATCTTCCTGAAAACAAATCGAATAATTCCTTGTCTGATATTAATAAACAATAAAAATACCCATTACCTACCATTTTAAATATCATTATCATTATTAGATAATATTCATTCCCTTTAATTATTACAGTAAATCGTAAATGTTATTCAAGAGTTCACTATCTTCATACAATCAGCTACAACATTGTGATTGGATACATGATTTACTTGGGATACAAAGAAATTTGGATACATGAAGTAATGTTATGAAACCATTCAAGTCATACATTTTTTGATGTTGAGGTCTTAATTATTTATATATAGTGTTAAAACATAGGTACAGGTAATCTATATCCCCCCTAATGAAGCTATTACCATTAGAGTAGAGTAGTGTTACTATTAAAAAGTAAGATGTTTCTATCATTGTTGTAGATATTTGGCTGATATATTGTTGTAAGGTGATACTATCATAACTATTAAAGAAACTCTACCATTATAAGGTACGTTGATCATAACTTTACTATTGAGGTTCAACTACCACCAATCATGAGGAGATAATTCTACTAAGAGATAAATAGGCGAATTATATATCTTTTATAAAGTTAAGATGATTTTTTATAGGTTCTATATGGGTAAGTACTAAATTATATTAGTTTCATAAAAGTAGACTGAATTCAACTTAAATTTTGTCAAGTAAAAACACATTTTTTATAGGTTGTGTAAATATACATAAGATTTTACTTAAGATATATAAAGGTAAACTTATTTTTTTCATAAGTTAATTATACACTATGTTAACATAAATCATGCATGAATAAAGGTAAATAATTCATTGTAAGGGTATAATGTATAACAGGTATAGGTAAATTAGTATTATTAATATTGTTTTAATGATATCTTTTAATTTCACTACTCACACAATAGTAAATTGAAATTCCTTATGCCTATGTAGAGGTATTATAAACCTCATGTGATGGCGGTTGGATTTTTCTGATACCCAAGTTAGGGTAAACTAATACTTTCATAAGGCTAACCCATTATATCTAAACATCATGTATAGGTAATCCAAATATCAAAAAATGGATGACCACTATTTCTAAGGCTTCAATAATGGGAACAACAATGTTTAAAAAACACTCATAAGGATATAAAAAAATCAGATACCTGTGTAAGGGTATAAGAAAATTTATTAAAAGTTATAACCAACCCTGTGTAAGAATAAAAAACATAAAAATAATTTGAAAGGATCAATAAAATAATTTAAAATATATTTTTTCAAAAAATTAAAGAAAATTCATTAACAAAAATAAAAATATTAATAAGAATAAATTAAGAACAATTAAATTAAAATAAATAATTAATATAAAAATGAGTGGATTTGTAATTAATAAGACAAAAATTTAAAATGAATTCAAAAAATAACAATATACCCATTTTTAAAATTAAAAAATGGGATATTTATTAAAATTTGAAACATTCTCCCCCAATTTAACATTTGTCAAAAATAAATAATATTATTAATAAATAAATTCTCCCTCTTAAAGAATCAATTTTTTTATCAGAATATGAACTATACTTGATTATACTATTAAAAGAATAATAAAAAATTAAATTATCATGGAGAATATAACTCCACCTTATCTCATATTTTTCTAGCACATATATAAAAATATGAAAATAATTATTATAATGATTATATAATGAAAATAAATTTCAACCCTAGTATAAACTTCAATAACTCAAACCTCATTGAATCTATTGATATAGAAAATATATGGTTAAGTTTATTTTATGTTATAATGAATTTGAGAATGATATACCCTTTATTAACATGATATCTTAAAAATGAATTCCAAAATCACTAGGTTTTTTTCCATGAATATTTTTATGGAAATTAAATATTAGAGTAGATGATGTATTGTCACAATATTTAACAAATTTTCTGAAATAAATATATAAATAAGATAAGGTTTTTATCCAAATACATTTAGAAAAATAGTTGGTAAATGAAATGTGCACAACCTTAGTTATAGATAATGAAACTTGTAATTTCTTTTTGGAATTCCTTGATATTAAATATTCCCTATGTAAGTGACATATACCTCACGTGATATTATTATCAAGTCTAAAACCTCAAAAATTAGAGTCAGGATTTGATAAAAAAAATTGAAACAATTCAAATTGTAGTAAAATAGCCCAGTTTTAATAGTTCTGTTGTCGTATATGATAATTCACTAACTTCTGTTAAATTACTTCTTTTTGGATTAGATGGATATCTTTCACACTAGTAGGCTGAGAACAAAATTTCATTTTGTGATGAAGTCAAGTAAAGTATGATACATATCATTACACTATACATTTTAACATTCACAGGTTTACTAGATTCTTCCACATCCAATTTATAATAGGTTATCATTTGACTTATCGTTGTTTTTTATGATTCAATATAATTTTTTTAACTAAATAATTAGAATATTTTATTTTATTTATAAAGATTCCACCATTAAAAAATGAAAAAAATTAAATCACCCATTAATCACAAAACAAATTGATTTCTCATTATTTTTGAAAATTTATTACTAAGAATATCATTAACAGGACTAAATAAAATATCATCAATAATATTTTTACAATTAAAATATTATTAGAAAACTTATTTATAAATAACTTTTGATCACCCATTTTTTATCAAAATAATTTTACGATAAAAATATTGTAAATATACCATACCAAACTATTAGAGAGTTGTTTTAACTACAAAATGATTTATACAGTCTGAAATCGTGATTTGATAATTCTTTGTTTTTGAAACTAGTTGGTTAATTAACATACACCAATTCAAATATTACACCACATAAAATTGGAATTTTATAACCATTTGAAACAATTTAAAATTTTTATAACAAGAATAATCTAATACAAATTGAATTGATTATATTATAGAATCTAGTGAAACAAATCTTCAAAATAACCACCTTCTTCTTTTAAATATCTTTGGGTAACTAGTATATTTGTATTTATTACTATATTTACAGACTTATCCATTTTATTTCTAAAAATATGTCTAGTTCCATTGGATTGTTTGTCTTTAAGAAACGCATAAAAAATCCAAATATTATTTATTTCAAACTGATTAAGTTCATCATATAGATAGTTTTTCAAATTTTAATCATTCAATACTTATTTAAACGTAATATTCTTATAATTAGAAACAAATCTAGAATTAGAATTAAAAACCAAAAAAATTTCCAGTTCTTATTCCTGATTCAGTGTTTCCAATTAAATTTTTTAAATAATGATCTTTAAGAGTTTTACAATTCATATGACCATATTGATAATATATGTAGTTCACCACAACTAATGCACTATTGTTTTTTAGTTTATCATAGGAAAAAATTAACTATTTAAATTTTTCATTTGGATTAGCATAATTTTCATCTATTTTTTACTATTTTGAATGAACATTACATATACATATTATTACATTGATATATTTATCTTATTATATAATATTAATATTTTCTATTATATGAATATCCTAGAAAAATCTATGCATCACTTTAAAAATCAAACTTATCTAAATTATCATAGTATTTAAAATATAAACCCTGGAATGAAAAACATTAATGTGATCAATCTTACGATTATTTTCATTAAATAGTTCATTTGGATATTTTTTTCAAAAGTTTTTATTGTAAAATCAATTAATGATATAATTAGTTGTATTAAGTGAATCTAACCTAAAAATATTTTGTAAAATTTAAATCATTTTGTAGAGTTCTTTTCATTTATATAATTTTTTTCTTTTTCTTCTCTATAAAAATATTTTTTACGGTGATTTAGGGGAAATAAAACTATAAAAGTATCCATTATCACCCTAAAATTGTTCAACATCTATGTTAACAATTTATCCCTTATAACTTATAATTTAAGTAATTAAATCACCTTTTTATTTTGAATCTATTTTGAAAAAAAAATTATTTTTTAACTATTATAAGATTGAAAAAGAGTCTCATTGAATATACTAATATCATAAAAATTCACAAACACATATTTCTTAGTACCTGAACTAATAGTTTTCATGGGTCTAAATAATTCAAGATGATGTAGTTCAAAACATCATTTTTTATTAATATTTTCAAACAAATATAAATTTCTCTTTCTTATACATACCCTTTAGGCAATAATCGCATAGAAAATACTTACTTTCCCTGTGTTCTTGAAGTTCAAAAACCTATCCATGTTTTTATGACTTGTGAAATTATAAAAAAATGAACTATTCCCAACCTTTTGTACCAATGGAAATTTTATGTTTCTACAATATTTGAACACTTTAAATATTACTGGGTTTGTTTTGAAAAATCTATAGATTACATTTTTTTTCTTTTATAATAAAATTTTATATTGTTATCTTTTTAAATAATAAATTCATTATCATAAAACATTACACTCATTCCCATCACTATAAATCTATGTCATACTAATTAAAATTTTAATCCCACTATAAACAGTGTTTTACATATTATAATAATCATCAATATTCCTACATCTACAAATGCTCTGACATTGAATTTATAGTTTTCATAGAATTTTATGGTTCCTCCCTCATAATATTTCAAATATAAAAAGTTATAAATCTCACCAATAATATTCATGCAATATTCTTTGTCCCTATACCATGTATCATTATAAATATTTATGTATATTTCATGTAAAACAAATTAAGCTGACAATTTTTTTAGTACCCAATCTATTTTGGTTCCAATAGGATTAGTGATAAAAAATGTACGTACCCATACAGATTTATGAAATTTATTGGTGGTAATATTGAAGATAGATTCGATGAAGTAAAAGTTTTGGTATGGTATAATGATGAGGTAAATATTAATGACAATTCATTTACAAAAACCCATTTAAAATTTCCTCAAAACCATAAAAATATAAATTTTGTACATAATGAGGATCTTTTTAATGCTTTCATTATTAGATTTTTGGTACTCGCATTAAAGATGTTACGAAAGATCCTTCCAAAGAATCCTTGAATGTAGGTACTACTATTATTCCATCTACTTTTATTAACAGTAAGAAAGAGGAAACCTCCAGCACAAACACATCCGAAAATGTCAGAATATAATCTAGAAAAAAAAAGCTTAGATGGTTTGAAAAAGGGTATATATAACTCCAACCATATGTATAAATGAATATACTTTTTTGTAATTTTAGGGTATTTATAACCCCGATAGATTTATTATCTTAAAAAGAATGTTGAACACTCATCGTCCTTTGATTTTATCCATTACTGAACCCAAGATAAACTTCTCTTATAATTTAATTAATCTATGTGGGTTTGGATATATATTTGTTGGTGCGAGTGAAAATATATCCACTGTTGAAACTATTTTTATTTTTGTGCAACCAACATTACAAAATGTTAATTTTTTCAACGTATCTAAGAAAGTATTTACTGGTAATATAACTCTATATAGTACACATAGATTTTTGTTCCTTTGTTTATGAAATGAATAGATATCAGGAAATGAGATCTCTTAGGACTGACCTCTCCTATCTATGTCCTAATATACACAATCCATGGTTTTTTATTGGGGACCTCAATGTTATACTTGCATCATGTGAGAATATGGTCCTATCCCACTCTGATATCTCCATAAGAGTGTTTAAGACTACAATTGAGTTTAGAAACCTTATTGAAATTACTATTATAGGTTCCAAATAAACCTCTTATAAAAGACATTATAATATGGTGGTATCCATAAAATTGGACAAACCATTAAAAAATGATGATGCTTCAGATAAATGGGACACTATTTCCAGTACCACTCTCCCCAATATTTATTCTGACCATCATATTATTATTTTCAATTTTTCTTCCAAAACCGTGAATCATCTTCTACCCTTTAGATTTATCAAATATTTGTTTTGAAACCCTGAGTTTTTTAAACTCATTAAAAACTTTTGTTCCACCATGGCTTATTACAATTATGACTCTGCTTGTCCATTTAAATTAAAATATCTTAAACAAAATCATAAATGATGGTACATCTAAAAACCTAAAAAATTTCACAATAGCATCCTGCTTCATGAGAATTAACATCATCAACTTCAATACAATAACACTACCTCTAATTTCACTACTGATCATAATTATGAAATTAACATTTCTATGTAACTCAACTCACTACTCACATTTAAGGATAACATGCATAAACATGCTTTCAAAATAAAATGGTTAACTGATGTTTATAGAAACACCAAATTCTAAAACTCTATTCAAATAATAAGAAAAACATGCATACCTTTACAATTTATCAAAGATGGGGACATCCTTTTGGATAATGGGGATGATATAGCTAATCATGTTTTCTCTTATTTTGAATATATCTTTAATGTCCCTGACATCAATAAGGATCTCTTACAAAATGTCATTCTGATTATTGTAAATGAGTAAGATTTATCTTTTCTATTAATCATTCCTCTTGATCATTAAATTAGAAAGACTATTTTAGATGGAATCATGATAGTGACCCGGGTCCTTATGGATTAAATAATCGCCTATACTAGCAATATTGGGATTTTATTCAAGATGATGTTTTTAATCTTATCAAATACTTCTTTTCTATGGTCTATATACCCCATGGGTTGAATGCAAAATTCCTATATTTGATCCCCAAGGTTGATAATGCCTCTGAGATACAACTTTTCATACCCATATCTCTTATTAACACTCCACGTAAAATCATCACTAAACATATTGCAGATAGGCGTACTACCATGACTGGAAAAATTATCTCTTGGAATCAATTTGGTTTTGTCAAGGGTTTCAATTGTCTTTCCTATGAATAGACTAAAATGTTAAAAAATTCCAACAGATGGGTTAATGATTCCAATAAACACGTCATTAGAAAATCCTTTGATACCATATACGGGAATTTCATCTTCAATTTGATCCAAGTATTTTGGGTCAATAACTCTTTTATAACTAGAATCAAAACCATGTTCATCATGGCTTCCATATCTATCAGGGTCAATGGTTCTACCAGAGGATACTTCAGATGAACCAAAGGAGTTACAAAAGGTGATCCCCTTTCATCCATATTTTTCTCTATTTAGGAGGACTATTTATGTAGATTTCTCACTTGAATTATGGAAAAAATTAAAATTTAACCCATATGTGCATCCAGAAATGTGAATTACCCCACACATATTTTATATGTGGATGCCAATATTTTTTTACAAGGTGATAAAAGAAGCATCTGAATTCTTAAACATTCTCTCTCACACTACGAGAAGGTTTCAGGTCCGTTCATTAGCATAACAAATCCTCTATCATCTTTGAGAGTATTTTTCCATCTAATATTAAACATTTTATTATTAATGAATTAGGAATTCAAGAATATTCGTTTCCTTTTACGTACCTTGGTGTTCCCATATTTTGGGGATGACCCAAAACTATCTATTTCATTAACATTGTGGATCAACTTCTTAATCGTATCTCCCCTTGGAATGGAAAAAATCTATAAATGGTGGGTAGAATCTTCCTTGTAAAGTATTTCATTGTATCCAAAATGGTTTCCTCGTGTGTGGATTCTAAATTCCATGTCAATCTCATTAAAAATAGAATTATTCCATGAAAAAAAGTTTGGGTCTTCAAGCACATTGGTTAGGAATATAGTGGCTATACCTTGGTCTACTTGTTGCAATCATTTGGATATGGGTGGCATCAGCATAATTTTTTTGAATATTTTTAATTAGGCCCTTAAAACCAAATATACATGGAACCTGATCCACCATTATTCTTCTTCTATTTATTTCATAAAAAAGTTGTTTCTTGATAAGTTTAAGAAAGGAAACATGAACTTTCTTAACTCTTCCAACTGGGATTCCATTAAAAAACCATATGTAAATATTAAAAAAAACTCTAGATAGACAGTTTCCATGAACTCTTCTAGGAACATATGGTTTGACAATTGGACTGGTTCTCCTCTAATTTCTATGATCCCTATTGAACAATCTTCTGAAAGTATAGTTAATACTATCAAGGATGTCATTAACTATCATATCAATAGTCTCCGTGAGAATGTTAGGCATATCAATGAAAACTATCATTTTTCTAATACATATGACTTTTTATACTGGGGGCCTTCACACAATGGTATGATATATTTAAAAACATATTATAACCAGCATTTTCATAACTCTGGAAATGATTTTATCTCGATTAAAAAAATTTATAAGCTATTGATAAAGCCTTTAATAGTTACTCTTATTTGGTGTATT
Organism: Viscum album; assembly: GCA_963277665.1. Lineage (NCBI taxonomy): Eukaryota > Viridiplantae > Streptophyta > Magnoliopsida > Santalales > Viscaceae > Viscum > Viscum album. The sequence continues at coordinate 1,539,269,246 of OY728153.1, read as the reverse complement.
GCTTACAACATGGTCACCACAGATACATTTCTGCAATCTTTTGGGATCCACAATTACTCAAAATTTCATCTTTGTAATCAACATTGAAAAGATTCAAACACTTTATTCATATCATTTTCCAATTCTACTACTCTTTTGAACTATATTTTCAATATTTTTTATTTTAGATGGTCGAATCTTGACTCTGTCAACACTTAGCTAATGTTTTATGTTGATATGGATAAATCCAAAAAAATCAAGAACATATGTCTTTATTTAGTTATAGATATTTATTATTTGATCTGGTATGATCAAAATGAAATTATTGACAATAATTTCTCACTCAACATTAAGTCATGTCTGATGTAGATCCTCATTGTTATTCATGAAGCTAATTTGATTCAGAAGGGATTCATCAACAATATAGTGAAAGACATTATGATTTTGTGGTGACTACGAGTTGATGGTATGTTTCTCCAACCATAGTTCCCTTTTGAAGTTTTCTGGAAACCATCGTTCTCTGGCTAGATCAATGTTAATGTGGACCACACTTCTAAAGGAATTCAAAGTACTGTAGGATGTGGCTCCATCTTTTTGGATCATCTTGGTCAGATCCTCAAATGCTACTTTGGGACCTGTGGTATTTCTTCACCCCAAGAGGCTGAAATTATGCGTTTAATTCATTCTATTTATTTCACTAAGCACTAGGGTTGGAACAACATATGGATTGAAAGTTATTCGACAACCATAGTGCAAGAGATTTGGAATGGTGCGATTCATCTGGCTCAGTCAACTATTACACGTTGGATGGATTGTCTTTGTTCACTCCGTGACATCAACCATATTACCACTCATATATATAATTAATCAAATATGGTTGCAGATGGACTCTCCAATAAATGACTAAATCATAATCTTACTTGCTTGGATGATCTATCTAACGATTTACTCCATCTTTATGTGAAAGATGGTAATATGATCCCATATTTTAGACTTGTGTAACCTCTTTTTTATAATAGTTATTATTTGACCTTTTGACCAAGGAACCACTTTCTTCAAAAAAACAACAACATAACAATGTAACAGATGATACATTATGTTTGTTTCTTTTACCAAATGTAGTTTTTTACATATTTTGAATCTGTCTATTATTAACAATGCTAGTTCTATATTTATTTTAGTTTATTATATCCATCATATTATCATATTTTTCTTTTCCTCGAACAAAAATATAAAATGTTTATTCTAAACTAGAATTTTCCCACTTAAAATTTTCATTCGATTTTTTAATAACTAACTGATTATCATTGATTTTCACATTTGAAAATGTTTCTATATTTCTTAATTTATTATTTTAAAAGTTGATCTTATAAAATTATTTTCTAATTTAATATAAATCGTCAAAGACTAACATAAATACCCTTTCCTGAAATTCATTGGTTTTTTACAAATAAATATTTCATTACTTCATTCTCGTATTTGAGCTTTATTAATTTTGAATATACAACCCCTCTCTTGTGTAATTCATAAATCAAAAACTTTTTTTCATTTTATTCTTTAAGTTTCGTATTTTATCTATTAAAGTATCTATACAGTTTATCCATTCACAAAATATAATTTTTAATAATTTCATTTACTTTGGTTAATTCTTTGACTTTGTTTTAAATATTGGTCTCATCACCTAAACTCGAATTAGAATCAGTTCTTAACACACTTATTATTATTAACATGAATCATAGTTTGGTCAATTGTTTTCCAGTCTCATAATCACCACATCCCATGTATGACCCCATAGTTAATTTTTATCCAACATGATATGTACATTTTAATTCCCAACAATGATTGTAATTCCCTTATTGTTTCAATTTTGGACAATCAGATTTGATATGTCTCTTTTACCTACACTCATAGAATATTAATTATTAAAAACTTTATTCATTTATATTACCATTTTTAATTCCGTTTTTTATCGTTTTTTGATGATATATTCTAGGACGCTTATTTTAACCTCTCTTTGATTTCTTGTACTCATAATCTCCGTTAGTAAAATTATCAATTTCATCTTTCTTTCTTTTCTACAACTCAAAATAAGAGGAATAAGTTGAAAAATGCATAACTGAATCAAATTTTATACCTTTCATTTTTTATGTTCTTCCATATTATTAATCTATAACACCATGTCGTATTGAAGAACTGATCCTATCAACTCATCTATTGAATACTTCGTGAAATCATTACTTTCTTGAGTCACAATTTTATTTATGTTCCACCTTTTAGGTATGGTTAATGTATTATTCCATTAAGAATATAATACCTCATTTTTTCCCTACATACAAATATATTGTTTAAAATTTTGGTGAATTTGGTTTATATATCTTTGATGTTATCGTGATCATTAATTCTAAATTCTTGAAACTCAACCCTTTGGAGGCCCAAACGTTTCTCAGTATCTTACTTGTTCCTCGATGAGTGAATTTAAAAGTCCTTGAAATTTAAAATGTATCTTTACATAATAAAATACTACTATTCATATTTCTAATATAAGAAGAATGTTGGTAATTCATTATATTATAGATTAGAATTAATTTTCTGTCATTGTTTTCGGTTAGAGTTTCTAAATCCACCTCAATAAATTTATATGGGTTTGACATGATAACCCAAAATTAAAGACATGTATTTTTTATAAATATTTCTATATAATTGATGAATTATATATAATAACTTCAATTGAAATTAGGTGGTCTAACGGGATTCAACAGCTCAAAATCTTAAAATTATATAGCAATTAATAAGACATTTCCTTTAAATTTTAGTTCTAGGATAATAGTTAATACAAAATGTAATGAAATAGAAATCACCAACCCACACCTTAAAAGGAACAACCTAAACTAATAAAAAAAATTAGGTTCAATTGAGATGGAAAGATGGACTAGAGAGGATGAATAGTACTTTGTAAAAAATTAATCAAATTATAATTATTAGAGTAACAAATAGTGAATCTATGAAAGAAAATAATGAAGTGAAAAAAAGGAAACAATATATTTTTATTATAGATCTTCTCATTGAGATCATACTCTACTCCTCAATATTCTCTACCCAGGGAGAATAATGGTATTCTCTAAGAAACACACTTTTGTTAGGGATTGATAACCCAATTAAAAACATAACTTTTTTTCACCTGGTATTCTTGCCAAACATAAATTTATAGGAGTTACAACCATTGAAAAACCTAACCTTTTTTATGATTCATATCCTGATATTTATTTTCAACATGAGAAATATCCTTATAATACATCTTTTGGGAGGGGAAAATCTTAAAAAACTACAAATGTGAAAATATAATTTTTAAAATTTATAACCATGAAAACCCCAGTAAAATTAATAATATAAGTGGGGAAGATGAAGATAAATGTTGATGTTTCTAAATAACTTTAGTATATTCAATAATATATAATAAAATGACAATATTCATTGTGATTAATCTAAATAAAACTAGTTTATAAGATATTTAACACTTCAAAATTCTCATATGAATGTCATATTTTTCGACATCTCTTTTCTGAATAAACATTATTTAATTTATTTAATAGAATCCCCTTGATCGGATTCCAATGTCTAATCAGGTATCAGTAATACTAATATATTCCCATGAAAATGGGCTATTCTTTCTAACAAGCCACGTAATTCTATGATAAAAAATAATGAATGCAGAATTATATCATTTACTTTCTATTTTAAATATCAGGATTGTTATCAGATATTTATTTCCCTATTTTATTCTTAAAATAAAACAATAATGTTATCTGATATATACATGTCTTCATGGAATCAAATGTGTCATTAAAATTAGATACATAATTTAATTTGTCAATGTAGCTCTTTGGTGAAAAGAAGTAATGTTATGAAACCATATAGTTGATGATTCACCTTTTATTGTGGTCCTAAATTTACAATAATTAGTGTTACGAATAGAGGCACTGGTCTGTTACCTTCTCGTTAATGAATCTGATATTGTTGGAGCAGAATAGTTCTTATGCAAGATGGTAAGGTGTTTCTACTATTAATAATGAAGTGATGTTACCAATTCATGGTAAGGTGTTGTAACCATTATTGTTGAATTGCTTCTACCATAGGAAGGTATGAGGCTAATACCATCACTATTAATGTGCTCCGACCACCAAGCATAAGTATATAAAATTATTAATAGAAAAAAGTATAATTTTATATCATGCATAAGTCTAAAATAAATTTCTCATAGGATGAATAATGGTAAATACTAAATTTTATAAGTTATATAGAGATAGATAGTGTTTTTCATATATTTTATAAAGGTAAAAAAATTATATAGGATTCATAATGATATATCGAATTTTTCATGAGTTATGTAAATGTGACTAGTGTTCCTAAGAAATTATTTAGGGGTAATTATGTATTGTTAAAAGGTAAATTATGCACTATGTAAAGGTAAATAATTTGTTTTGGAGGGAAGGATGTACATTTTCTGAAGGAAAATTAATTTAATTACTAGCTGTGTAAGGGAAACGTTTTTGTTCCCCTTCTCATGTAAAGGGAAATTGAGATTCCTTAAGCCTATGTATAGTTATTTTAAACCTCACATATGGGTAGTATGAATTTTTCAATAATCTCATAAGTGTAAATTGATACAAGTGTAAGGGTAACCCATTAGATCTAAATCTCACGTAATTGTAATCTAAATAACACATAAGGTTCAGTTGTGGTATATAAAGCTTGTGTAAGGGTAAAACATTGTTTCAAAAACACACATAATGTTAGAAACAAAAGGTAAATACACGAATAAGGGAATAAGAAAACTTTCATAAATGTAAAAATAATATTTTTTATTTATAACAAACAATATGTAAACAATATGTAATGGTAAATAAAATAATTAAAAAAATTCTTTCAAAAATTTTAAAGAAAAATAACCAATAATAGAAATAAATGAACAAAAAATAAATTCAAAAAAATATTAACCAAATAAATAATATAACATGTTATTAATAAATAATAATATAACACAAATTTAGACACTAACAGAAGATTCTATATGTGTATGGTTTGGGTTCCTAGGATAAATACAGCATTACTTGAGATTATGGACCAGATGGTGTCAACTTTGATGTTTCCAGGTTTACCATGGGATGTTAACTCAAGTATGAGGTCCTATTCCACCCCTTCCATTCAACTGTGCCCTTAAATCTAGACTCATTTCATTTTTTATTGAGATATTATTTTCTAGGGAATTATTTTTATATATTTATGATATTGGACATGGTGGATTTTATGATCTTTCTTAGTGACTATTTGGTTGATTAATGGGGGTGGGCTCATTTTTTTTGAGTTGGTTTATAAATAATTTGTAATAGTTGATGGCATTTGGTGTTTCATTTTGGAGTGATTTTAGTAGTCAATGTCATTTGGGAAATAAACTCTTTTATATTTCACATTAGAGGTTTTATTTTGTTTCCACACTTCTTTATAAATTAAAAATGATGGGGAGACCTAAAATAGGTCACCATTTTCTTAGATCCTTATGATCTAGGGGTTTATAGTTGGAATATTCTTGGAGATGATGTTGGTGTTTGAAGATATTGTTCTACATTATAGAGGAATTAAGTGTGTGAGTAATACTTCTGTTGTTATATCATTTTGAGCCCCCCTAATCCCCCATCCTCTTATTAAGGTGTTGGGGTTTTCGGATTTTCATTTCTTATACACTTAATGAGTACTTTTTTGGGTTCAATGTGTTATGGTGGGGAGAAATGTGTCATTGTCCATGTCACATTTTGGTTCGTTTTATATTATTTTAACTAATTTTGGAATACTTTTAATTTTTATTATAATTTATTCTAAAATTTCAAAAAATCAAGAAATGTTTCTTTAGTACATAATATCCACATGTTCACTACACATTGTAGTAAACTATATAGAGGACCCCTACAGAGGGGTTTCCTTATGTATATGGTTTTCTGAATCTTGCAGGGTTACCATTACTTATAGGTCATGGAAAGATTTATATAAGATTTCTAGTTCATTTTGTATGTGATTGGATTGTTCAGGATGTGAAATTCTAGGATTAGTGTATACCAAATGAGTTTTAGTGGAAACCATTCAAGATCCTTTAAATATGAGGGAAATAGCTCACAACTTAAGCATGGTTATTAAAAACTTTGTGACATGTGGGTCATGTATTTTAGTTCATCAAAAATTGTATTTTTTATTGTTTAAACATGTATGGTTAACTTTTCATCCAATATATGTGAGTGTATATTTTCTATATAGTGGGTTCTTTACATTTTGAGCATAGATTACCTAAGCAAGTGACCAAATCATGTCAGTTTACCAATTTTCAATTAATGGGTAGAAATAACCCATTTTGACTTTTGATTTTAAAGTTTTGGGCCAATTTTTCTCCAATTATTTATTATCCAAACCAATTAAGATGAATGAGATATAATCCTACATTCTTAATTTGAATTTTTTTCACCCTCTGATTTCAAGAGGTTCATTGATTATAATTCATCTTTTCAGTTATTTCATAATCTTCCTTTCCTCTTGTCTCATTATTCTCTGTATAGATGTATCTTGTGAGCCCTAATGGGTATATTTAGCTAAGAATATGGTTATCGGTGGACTTTTATTTGAAAATTTTTTAACAAGGGATTATAGTGGAAATATTATTTCATAAATGATCATCTTCTATTTTATGTGATTAATTTTTGAATGGTTTTTGAAAGGATTATCTTGATTTGAAGAAACCAGTTTTTTAATTTCCTTTCAATAAAACTTCATTTATTTTTTTATTACTTTTTATGTCTGTTTTATTAAATTAAATGTTTATGTCATAGCTGGATTTATTTTCACAGATTTTTTATTGGTTGTAACACGTGGCATGTGTCTGTTAAAAAGTTTTCATTTGTTTCTAAAAAATGTCTTCAAATTCCAAATGTTTTAAATGGTGTCATGGACACTTGTATCAAATTGAATTAGAATATAAATTTATATAACCTCCATTTTTTATTGGTAAATGGATGTATGAAATTTAAAAAACATCCCTAAATTGATGGAATTAACTTTCTAAAAATAATGGGAAAATATTTCTGAATACTTTTCAAGATATGTTTTTGAGAAATGTTTTAATTTCATTTTTTGAGATGATATTTTAGGAGGTATTAAGTTCATGTGAATCCCATTAATGATTAATGGTCTATTGAGAACTTTTAAGAAGTTTTTCTAAAATGTGTAAAACCCTCACTTGTTCCCCTTATGTTTGATTCTTTCATATGGATTTAGACCACATAGGGAATGTTTACATTATAGTTTCATTATCGATGCTAATGCCTGGATGTGAATGAATATGTTTCTTATGGTGGTGTATGATTTGGAATTATATTTATTTTTGATTATTTGAAACCACTTTTTTATATTGATGTCATACTTTATGGTTTCCCTCCTATATTTATTAATTGATTTCATGGTAGTCCAACATCTTATTAGATGTACATGATGAGTGCAAGCCCTAGTTTTGACTGTGTAGAGATAAAGAAGTATTTCATGGCTAGAATGAACAGGTTAGAAAAAAAATAGATGGAGGGATTTATTATGGATCTTGGTAGAAACATGCTCATGTGATGTTATATCCTCATATTGTTCGATAATAATTCAATGAGAATGGACAGGTTCTTTAATTCTAGTCTAGAGTCTTGATCGCCAATTTAGGCTTCAGTCACCAGATTTTGAGGGAGTTTCTCCTGATTATTGGATCCTATTGGGTATCATTTTATAGAATTATGTCTTATTTCATTTTATATCCCCCACCCCATTACATATTTTCTATCACATAAGATTTATTTTTTAGATTTTCTCAACATATTGATATCATTGTCCATACTTTGGTTTTTTTCCACTTTATTTATGGTTTCTGCTAACTTTAAAATTTATTAATAAAATTATAAGGAAATTGAATGTTTTAAAATAAAAAATTTTTTATTCAAAAAAATATATTTTGATAAATGTTTTGGAAAGTTGAATGATGGATTTTTATTTACATATTTTGAATTGAAGAAATGTCTCTATTTCAGGGTTTTGAAAATACATTATTTAGAATGGTTTGGACACACACTTTTTTTATTTTAAAAGGGGGCAATTTTTTAAGGAAATCATGTTATGGTGTTTTTATTTATATAAATTGAAAGTAAATACTGATATTTTCTATCTTTATTTTAAAACAATTGTTAATAAAATTCTTATTTGAAATAAAATTGTACAAAATATTTAGTGAAATCCTACTAGTCATGTTTTTCTCACATCATACATACACCATTGGATGTCTGTATCTCTTATGTTTTCTCTTCGTTTCGTATATCTGATCCATATGGGAATTATATTAATGTCAGACCATTCTTGGTCATTTTTGGATCAGGGTGACTGGCTAAGGGTTGTGATGATATAGTTGGGCTGGTTTGGGTTATTTATATTTGGATTTTTAAAAGGATTTTTTTTATCTTCCACATAAGCACAAACTTTATATTGGTTTACCTATATATTTATATAGATATTTTCATTATTCTTATTTTATGTATTAATATCATCCATGAGTTGTTATTTTGGTATTATGCTCTGAATTAATTTTAAAATATTATTTTGTTATTTTATTGGTTGAAATTATGAGATTTCATTTCTATTGTTTGGATGAGTCGTGATAGATTTTTGGATGGGATTTTCAATATGGTTATTTTGATTTAGATAGTAAAATAATTCCCAAGTTTATGGTTTTGATACATAAGAACAAGTTTTAATACCATGGGGGTTGGAAATTCCATTTTTTTCTTATAGAGAGCTGGGTTAGGTTCATGTTCGGTGGAATCCCAATCTGGTTTATTACATATGAATTACATAAAATATCATATATATATATCCTCTCGTGGTGATTATAAATAAAGAAATTCCACCTTACCTACATAATGACCCAAACATTCATTATTGAAATTTTCTCATGATCTAGTTATATGTCTTATTATGGTTATATAAATTGTGAACTTCATTGGTTTTATGCTTCTAGATTTTAAAATACCGTTATGAATTTTGGTCGTTTCTAATATAGTAGTTGAACAGTGATCACATGATTAGTATAAATATAGGGCTTTAACAAATCCAATTTACTCAGATAATAGATGTGATGGCGTCATCCAGTAGACTTTCCACATACAAACCCCATTTGTCGGAGCTCATAAAAGAGGTGGCGTCATTGTGTTTTACTGTTGAAAAAATTCCAAGATGAGCTTGAACATGGTAATCTTCACCGAAAACGACAACATGAGAAGTGGAAGTTAACAGAGATTACCACCCGAGTGATGTTATCTGAACCACCCAAGAGTCTGTCACCTTCGCACACATTACCCTTCGATCATATGCGGCTGTTATAAGGGGTTATGTAACAAGACCCCAGAACAATGAAAATGTACATTATTTTTGTATAAATAATGTGCATTCATTTTATTATTGTTACATTGAAAATATTTTTTAAAGAAAAAATAGTATTGTTAGTTAATATTCAACTAAGAAATCTATTTTGATGAATTAATGGATTTTTGAATTAAATAATATTTTAATAAAATATTATTATTTAATTAATTTTTATTAAATATAAATTATTATATAATTTTTTGAATGCAATTGTAATTTTTATAAATATTTGAAAACTGTTTTTGTCGAAAGCCATGAATTTTTAGTAAATATTGATTTTTATTTTAAAAGTAAGAATTCACATATTTATAAAATTATTTAGATAAAATTAATATTCTTGTTAGAATCATGATATAGAAATTATCCAATGGTGAATTTTTCATAATTTTCTGACACAGTCGAATTTTTGGGTAAAAATTAAATACAGTTCAAATATATAATGTGTTTTATAACATCATAATGACCCAATAGTTATGTAATAAAATAATATAAAAATTATTTTCAGGCAATATATGTTTTATAATTAAAATAATGTGATTTCATATTTGTTTTATTTATTTTACAAAGCTTTTGTGGACCCTCCAAGACTTATACAACATTTTGTCTTTCTAAATTTTTTTCCTTGAGAGTGTGACCCACCTCCACATAAGCAACCCTATTATTTTAGGAATTTCGGCCATTGGAATTATATAATATATTTTTTCAATCCCCTTTGGAAAAAACCATGGGCAAAAACCATGGTTTGGTTTTTGGTATTGATTAGTTTAATGTGAGGTGTCCCAAACCTTAATAATAAAGAAATCTCTCTCCTTTCCTATATAAACCCACCCAAGATCAGAATTACTCTCCACTAAATTCCTATATAGTTCGACCAACCGCTGACCTCCTCTCTCTATAATCCTCCCAAGGTTCCCCAAGCTCCCAATAAGCCACTCTCAAGCCTGTCCCAAGTGATTGGGATCAAACATCCAAGCACGGGATTTCTTCCTATCTCATTTCTATCTAATTTTCATTAAGTTGTTATGCCATTTTTGTTTTCAACTAAAAATGTTGGGATATGCTCTCACACATCCACCATACTGTCCACTTTTTGTTTGGATGATTGGAGACCCCTTTCTCTCTCATTGAAGCCTCCCCTGTACACTCATTAATATACTGAAATTCTGTGAGGGATTTCTCTCACCACTTTTACATCCAAGTAATGATTTTGTATTATGAATACAAATTCCATTACGTTTGTTGGAAAAAGTATTCGTATAGTCCCATTACTATCCATTTCATGTACATATAATGAGATAACCTTTTCTATCTCATCAACTATTTTCAAGAATCCTTATGTGATGCCATTATGCAACTGGAATTGCACTGCGTTTTTCCAAGTCGTGCTCATTGTGTAGTGAATACCATACCCATGTATCTATCAAGGGTATTCACCATTATGCACATATACTTATTGAGTGGTACTTTCATGTATTTATTCCAAATTACTAAATCATGTAATAACTTATGATATTGATTAATTCCATGTTATATGATCCGTGTGGAACACCTATGCCTGAAATTAAATGTTTATGAAGTGTGTGTCTTGATAGCACTCCAATGCATTGGGTAAAGTATAGTGTCAAGATACATCATGTGCGATGAGTGTTGAATCATGCCAATTCAAGTGCAGAAATGTTTTACTCATGCTTCATGTGAAATGAGGGTTTACTCATGCTCTATTTGAAATGATCCTTGGCTCATGCTAATTCCATGTTAAGTGTTTTTTCCAGACTTCCATGTTATGATTATCCTGATTTATCATGACTTTATGTTCATGTTTCCCTTGTGGTATATTGATATGCCTATTTTCTAACATGTATTTTATTCCTCATGTTATTCCATGTTTATTCCCTTACTGTGTTTTATAGCTCACCCTTTTATTATACATGTCCCCAGGTTATCCCATGCAATACTAAGTACGAGGGAATGTTGTGGTCATGTAACAGATGTTTTCAATAAATATGTTGTATGTTGTATGTTCAATGATTTTATGTAATGTTACTAACCCCCAAGTACACTGGACCACTTGATCTTATATGCTGTATCAAGTGATGATTTTATGTAATTAATTAGGTTTAAGTGTGTAACGCCCCGACCCCAGCTACCCAGAGTCGGTGCATTATTACATAACATTGGCATGATCACAAGAAGATCAAATCTTGAAAGACCGATTGGTTTAGTAGCCTTGGAAACACTAGATATATTCATAAGTTTTACATTACATCATAAAATGAAAAACTACTACAACAACATAATGCCTCCATAATTCACACTCATATCCCCACATAATATCCCTGCAGGTCATTCATAATTTACTTCTTCACTTCCTGGGAAAAATAAAACATAGAAAAAGGGTGACCTCAAACGCCCAGTAAGGATAACAATATAGCGGAAACTTTCATAAATAAGAATAAACATTTAAGGCAATGTATAACTAAGACAAAAGCCTTTCAAACATGAACTTTCAACATGGTATGGCATAAATAAAATGAAATAATGCCATTTACTTATTCACATTGATATTCTACTAATCGAATAATCACATGTAAAAATCAATAACCACTTTCATAATGTTGGAATGCATAATGCCAGACTATCATAACCACATAGCCAAGGCCTCGTGACAAGACTACAAATAAGATTTTGTCAAGGCCTTGTGCCAAGACACTAGTTTGTCTCATGAGACCTACCGATGCATCGAGGAGCTATAGCGGGCTCCACCCGTCACTTACTAAGTCCAATGCATTCCCATATGAAAAGGTTTAAACATAACATAAACATTCGTATTAAAACTAGCATACAAAATGTCAATAATTTCACCATAAACTATGAATGGTATAAAAATAGCACATCCACAGTCAAACATATCACAAAACCTTCAATACAATATAGAAGTTTTGTATCATAATAAATCAACTTCAAATAAGCGTAAAATCCATCAAAGGATGTTGACATAGATGAAATCAAAACACTTTTTAGAGAAATATCTCTTTTTATTTTTGAAATCATTTAAGATCCATATAAAATAAAACATTTTCTTGAAAATATTCTTATAAGATTGTAAGGTAAGCTTTGACGATTTTATAACGGCGGAAAATAACCGCACCCGCCGTATAAGTTAAAAAAAACATTCTTATCTTAATTCTGTCGAAAAGGTTAAAAAGGACCTTGTTTTGAAAACGACGGAAAGATTCCTTTATAAACCTCTTATAAAAAGTCAAACAAGGGTGTAAATGACTTTAACCCATATTCTTGTAAATAATAAATATGTTTTGAAATACATTTTGAAGAAAACATGGATGTGGATGATAAAGGAATCCTAGTAGATTATTACGTATAAACAACCTCGGATAATGAAGAGATTGTGAAATAACCCTTACCTTGTACTTTTCCTTGGTTGGGGTAGGTTAACATCCTGTATAATGGTGAAATAATTGTTATTAAATTATACAAGAATCATATACATTAATATGATATCATATATGATCTTTTAATATTGATTTGATAATAATATCTTAGTATTATCGCCGTTTCGGGTGTTAACTTACTCATTTTCTTTTATATGTTTTGTTACATAAGTCATGTTTGTTGTATCTTATTCATATCCAGAATGATATCAAGTCCTTAAACATCATTTTTAAATCATTAAATGATAATTATACTTGAATGGATACGATGGAGAATGAATCTCATCGCGTTCGTGGAGACGGTAGTCCGTACGTACGCACGAACGCTACTTCCATTTAATTTTTATTTTAAAAGAATCGAATCCAAATGATACATAGGTATATTACTATTCCAGTATAATATAATATTTTATATATGTTACTTAAGTTCATTAACACCATCCTTTATACGTTCCATGTGTGGTATGAACGAGTCATATCATTTTAAGGGGGCGGTAGTCCGCACTTCCTCAAATGAAATTATCGTATGTATATACAACATGAAACAAATAATGGTATGAAATAAAATGGAATTAAAGAAGCTTATATATAAAATATATATCATTAATATCATATTTAATTACATTTCCATCATAATGGCCACCATGAGAGGTGGTAAGATGTATTTGAACAATCATCGTTTCGTGAGGCGTTAGTTTGCCATCCACAGAAACATTATGTTCATCATCCATTAGATGGAGTTGTGTGTATGTGTAGTTTGAATCCTTCTTATAAAAACATACTAGTATATTGAGGATACTGGTGTTGTTACAAAAGAAAGGAAATAAAAAGAGTTTGGGAGTTGAAGAAGCAAAATAAATGAAAATAATTTAAGAGAAATCGTTACCTTTAATTTAGGTAACTCACTTTGGTTGGAACCAAAGGACTTGTTGAAATGCTTTCTTCCTAAGGGGAAGCTTCAAGGAGGAGGAGAGGGATGTGGGGAGCTTAGTTGGGCAGAGTTTGGACGAGCCAAGTGGCTTGAGAGGTGTGAAGAATGAGTAGAAGTGGTCTCCTTTTATAAGGGAGAGGAGGGGCTCTTTAGGAAAGAGTGAAAGTATTACTTTATAATATAATTATATTCGGTTTATAATGGTCCAAAAATCATTGAGGTCGAAGATAAATTGAATCATATTCTAAATAACATCAACCAATAAGAATTGGACAGGTTTTAGATAATATTTTAATCATTATAATCTTATTTATTTAAATGATTTATTAATGAGGTAAACATTGCATCATTATTGTGTCATTAATAATTTAACTTATTTGATGTCTAAAAATTATAAATAAAATATCATCATGTAGGAAATCTTTTTAGATTTCTAATGAATATTTATAATCGAAAATCCAACATGTATAACCCTATGTAAAAATTGTTCTTCTAAAAGATGTAAGCTTATGGCATTTTTATTTTTATTTTAACTTTATTAATATAATGTGTCCCTACCACATACAAGTGGCTCCAAGGGGTCCCCAAATTGACCCAAGGATGCTCATGGTCGGGTATGTGTCCACCAATAAGATTAGGACACGTTTTAGGGTAACTTTTTATTATTATAATATTATTTGTTTAACCCTTATTTACCGGATTTACCCTTTAACCATGGTAAATATAATATTTACCGCAGTAATTATTCAAAATGTGTAAAAATAAAAGTTACCTATTTACATAATTTGGACATCCTGATTCCAAATATGGAATCCATTTTCCTAAATTCAAAACACAGAAGTGGCAGAAATTAATTTAATATTAATTCCCGCTGTCAAAACAAAAAGCGTGTTTTTAAGAGGTAATAACTATCAAAAGATTGACACTTGTTTATGTTCAGTTTAATTGTAAAATTATGTCCAATGACCAACATTATATTAAATGGTAAAAATATATTCTAAATATACTTTAAAACCACTCAAAATCACAATTTATCACTATTAATTATTTTGATTAAAAAAGTTGTTTTTAATTAAAATTTAGAAATTTTCACTATTCATCAAAATATGAAAGTTATCCGAAATGTACCAAAATTTCACCCATGGCTAATTTTGATATTCCTAATCTAAAAATGAAGTCCATTTTGAAATATTGAATATATATGATTTCAAAAAGTAGGTATTACTATTCACAACGGCTAGTTTAATTAGTTGTGGTGTGTGTTAGAACTCGAGGTTGCGTACAACACACGCTATCGCATTATTCGAAGGGAAACGTACCATAGAAGCTTGGGGTGTTACATTCTCCCCTCCTTCAAATAATTTCGTCCTCGAAATTTCTAGAATACTTATCACATGAAAAGACTCGGGTGGTTCTTCATCATAAGTTCCTCGGGTTCCCACGTTGCCTCTTCCATCTTATGATTTCTCCACAAAACTTTTACCAGACGTGTCGTCCGGTTTCTCAGTACTTGTTCTCTTGTATCAAGAATCTTGACGGGCTCTTCACAATAAGACAGATCGGGTTCCAGTTCTAATTCCTCATAGGTGAGTACATGCGTTGGGTCAGGGATGTATTTTCTCAACAGAGATACGTGGAACACATCGTGAACTTTGGAGAGACTTGGCGGCATTGCCAATCGGTAAGCTACAGCCCCGATTCGTTCTAGAATTTCGAAAGGTCCGATGTACCTGGGACTCAATTTACCTTTCTTACCAAAACGTATGACTCCCTTCCATGGAGATACCTTTAGGAAAACATGATCACCGACCTGAAATTCCAAATCCTTCCTTCGATTATCGGCATAGCTCTTCTGCCTACTTTGAGCTGCTTTGATGTGATTTTGGATTACCTTCACCTTTTCCACCGTTTCCTCCACCAGTTCTGGGCCTACAAGTTTTCTTTCACCAACGTCATCCCAACAGGTTGGTGTACGACATCTCTTTCCGTATAACGCTTCATATGGTGCCATCTGAATACTTGAATGGAAGCTATTGTTATAGGAAAATTCTACCAGAGGTAAATATTGATCCCACATACCCTGAAAGTCAAGTGAGCAAGATCTCAACATGTCTTCTAAGGTTTGAATAGTCCGTTCTGATTGTCCATCTGTCTGAGGGTGGTAAGCAGTGCTCAAATGAAGTTCAGTATCCAGGGATTTCTGAAGACTTTTCCAAAATCTTGAAGTAAAACGGGGATCACGATCAGAAACAATCGATAGGGGTACTCCATGAAGTCTCACAACTTCATTAATGTATAGTCTTGCTAGACGTTCCAGGGGTAGATCTTCTCTTATAGCAAGAAAATGTGCTGACTTGGTAAGTCGATCAATAATAACCCATATTGCATCGTTCCTTCTAGGAGTCTTCGGTAGCCCCATGACAAAGTCCATCGTAACATTTTCCCATTTCCACTCCGGTATGGGAAGAGGTTGCATGACTCCTCCAGGCTGTTGCCTTCCAGCTTTCACTTGTTGAAAAACCATACATCTTGACACAAAATCAGCAATCTCCCTCTTCATGTTGTCCCACCAAAAATGTTCCTTCAAATCTTTATACATTTTGGTGCTCCCAGGGTGTATAGAGAAATTGGAACTATGAGCATCATCCAGCAATTCCCTTTTTAGATCAGGTATATTGGGAACACAAAGTCTCTTCCCGAATTTCAAAATTCCATCTTCATACACAATGTCTCTCAATCTCCCATCATTCACAGCTTTAATCTTCTTCTGAAATTCTTCATCATCGGTCTGGGAACTCTTAATCCTTTCTAGTAAAGATGGTTTGGAAACCATTTGAAAAAGCATTGATGTTTCACCTTCCCTGGTTATTCCCATGTCCATCTTCTCTAGATCCATGAAAATTGGATCCCTTTCAATTCTCATCATGTTCAGAACTCCATGGTCTTTTCTGCTCAAAGCATCTGCTACTTTGTTTGCTTTCCCCGGGTGGTAGTGTATCGTGCAATCATAATCCTTGAGTAATTCAAGCCATCTCCTTTGCCTCATGTTGAGTTCTTTTTGTGAGAAAATATACTTCAAACTCTTGTGATCAGTATAAATCTCACATTTTTCACCATAGAGGTAGTGCCTCCATATCTTCAAAGCAAAGATCACAGCTGCTAACTCAAGATCATGAGTAGGATAGTTTTGTTCATGAATTTTCAACTGTCGGGATGCATAGGCAATAACTCTATCATTCTGCATAAGGACACAACCAAGTCCTTTCTTTGATGCATCACTATAAATAACGAACCCATCATTCCCCGATGGTAGAGTCAATATAGGAGCATTGACTAATCTTTTCTTCAATTCTTTGAAACATTCTTCACACTCTTTTGTCCAAACAAATTTAACCCCTTTACGTGTGAGCTTCGTTAATGGGTTAGCCAATCGGGCAAAATTCTGGACGAAACGTCGATAATAACCTGCCAAGCCAATAAAACTACGTACCTCAGTTATACTCGTAGGTGCTGGCCATTCTTGGATTGCCTTGGTCTTAGAAGGATCAACAGAGATTCCATCTTTAGAGACAATATGGCCAAGAAAAGAAATCTCCTGAAGCCAGAATTCACACTTGCTAAACTTCCCATATAATTCATGCCTCCTCAGAGTCTTCAAGATAATGCGCAAGTGATTTTCATGATCTTCGTAGGTTTTGGAGTATACCAAGATATCATCAATAAATACCACCACAAATTCATCAAGATACTCCTTGAAAACTCTATTCATTAGATCCATGAATACAGAGGGTGCATTAGTCAATCCAAACGGCATTACAGTAAACTCGTAATGCCCGTACCTGGTTCGAAATGCTGTTTTCGGAATGTCTTCCTTCTTCACACACAACTGATGGTATCCAGATCGAAGGTCAATCTTTGAAAAGTATTGAGCTCCATGCAGTTGGTCAAATAAATCATCAATACGAGGTAGGGGATACTTGTTCTTTATCGTTATAGAATTGATCTCCCTGTAGTCGATACATAACCTCATAGATCCATCTTTCTTTTTAACAAAAAGAACAGGGGCTCCCCATGGAGAAACACTAGGGCGAATAAATCCCTTATTACTCAATTCCTCTAGTTGTTTCTTTAGTTCGACTAACTCTACAGTGGCCATTCTATAAGGGGTCTTCGATATAGGCCTTGATCCAGGAATCAAATCAATGGAAAACTCAACTTCTCGTTCTGGAGGATGTCCAGGTAAATCTTCTGGAAATACATCTACAAATTCATTCACAATAGGTACATCATCTATTTGAACATTCCTTTCCTCACCCGCAGTTATTTCATTCTATTCCTCCCCAATAATTGAATTTAGTTGAGCTATTGAGGGTGGATCTAAATAAGAATTAGGTGGTGACGATTCTGCTCTAAAAATAAGGTGTTCCTTATCATTATCATCAAGAATCGTAACCTCTTTCTTCTTACAATAAATCTTCGCATCATAGTCCGAAAGCCAGTCCATACCGAGGATTATATCAAACTCAATCATAGGTATGACGATGAGATCAGCAGATAAAGAAAATTTATGTGCTCTAATGGGGACTGATTCACAAAACTTTGTTGCAACGATACTTCCCTTAGGAGTTTTAACTGACAACTCCCTTATTAAATCAAATTGGAAATATCTAATTTTCTTAGCAAACTGGGAAGATATGAAACAATGCGATGATCCAGAATCAAATAATTCATTTACTAAACTTGAGGAAACCATTAAATTACCTGCCACCACATCTTTCGGAGCTTCTACCTCAGCAGTAGTGATAGCATAAGCCTGGCCTTGATCCCTTGGCCTTTTCTGAGGTAAGTTATCCTGACGCTTAGGACATGCATTTGCATAATGCCCCATCTCCCTGCAATTGTAGCACTGAACGTTGGTAGCTTCCTTCTTCCCCTTGCAATCATGAGCTTGGTGGCCTTTTTCACCACACTTGTAACAGACTCCCATTCCCTTCAGGCAAGCACCGGGGTGTTTCTTCCTGCACTTACCACAAGATGGATATTCAACCTTTCCCTTCTTCCCCTTATTTCCATTCCCAGATTGATCAGCAGGTCTCTTCTTCTCTTGCTTTGCTTTAAAGTCATAAGACATAGAGAATTCCTTTTCGGTCTTGATAGCACATGAGACAATGTATTCGTACGATGAAAAGGATTGTGAGACTAATGCTCGATGGAGAAATGGTTTTAACCCATCAAAGAAACGATCAATCTTACTTCTTGGGTTGCGAATATAATCACCAGCGTACCTCGCTAACCTTGTAAAGTTAGCCTCATACTTTGTGACATTCTCATCCTCCTTTTGTCTCAGACTCAGAAATTGTCTTTCCATATCTGCTCGATGGTCGCGAGGAAAGTATTTTTCTAAAAACAGATCTTTGAACTCCCTCCATTCCATATTTGATACTTCATCATCTTCCTTCGTATTTTGAATCAATGACCACCATTGATCAGTATATCCAGTGAGGCGGTAAACTGCCATGATAACTTTTTCCCTTTCACTGCTCCCCAAAGCCTGAAATATTTTCTCTAGGGAAAATATCCATTGCTCAGCTACTAAGGGATTTGTATTCCCATTGAACGTTGGTGGTTGATGTCTCATGAATCGATCTAACATTGATCCTCCACGCTGCGGATCAGGGTGCTCCATACGGGTAAGGTTATTATTCATAACCTGAGTAAGTTGTCCCAGTATGGTGATTAGCTGATCAGCACCAGTTGCATCACCAGCCCCACTATAATTATCTTGAGCAGGAGGGCAATCCCTACATGAAGTGCGTGCATTGATACGGTTTCCATTTCTTCCACTAGGCTCCATTTCTAAATAATGGCATAAACTAGATCAGTTTATGAATCAAAATACATAATCTCATACTTATAAAACACTTAACATAAATTGAACTATTTATGGATATAATCCATAATCATAAAAATGTTTTCTTTGAGGAAGTATATACTCATAAACCCTTCAAAATGATTTGTAAAGAAAATGAGAGTTATCCTAAGCATATCCCCCGGGAGTGTCGTAACCAAGAGTGCAGCAAGGCCCGTTGTCGTGCACCAGTTCCCGTTCGAGTCTAGCTCAAAGCGGTGTTTTCGGGTTTTACCCCTAGGTACATCTATACCAGAGCTGCCTCTACCTGCTCGTATCCAGACAGGGATGTATTGCTCGGAAAACTCACAAAATCTCTACAATACCAAAATTCTAGGAAGTTCTTCTATACTAATCCTCAAAGTTCATCTTAGGTCTACATGCTCTAATCAGAGTATATCTAAATCTAGTTTCCAAGGTTTGTACTAAACTTCCTCTGATACCAACTGTAACGCCCCGACCCCAGCTACCCAGAGTCGGTGCATTATTACATAACATTGGCATGATCACAAGAAGATCAAATATCGAAAGACCGATTGTTTTAGTAGCCTTGGAAACACTAGATATATTCATAAGTTTTACATTACATCATAAAATGAAAAACTACTACAACAACATAATGCCTCCATAATTCACACTCATATCCCCACATAATATCCCTGCAGGTCATTCATAATTTACTTCTTCACTTCCTGGGAAAAATAAAACATAGAAAAGGGGTGAGCTCAAACGCCCAGTAAGGATAACAATATAGCGGAAACTTTCATAAATAAGAATAAACATTTAAGGCAATGTATAACTAAGACAAAAGCCTTTCAAACATGAACTTTCAACATGGTATGGCATAAATAAAATGAAATAATGCCATTTACTTATTCACATTGATATTCTACTAATCGAATAATCACATGTAAAAATCAATAACCACTTTCATAATGTTGAAATGCATAATGCCAGACTATCATAACCACATAGCCAAGGCCTCGTGCCAAGACTACAAATAAGATTTTGTCAAGGCCTTGTGCCAAGACACTATTTTGTCTCATGAGACCTACCGATGCATCGAGGAGCTATAGCGGGCTCCACCCGTCACTTACTAAGTCCAATGCATTCCCATATGAAAAGGTTTAAACATAACATAAACAATCGTATTAAAACTAGCATACGAAATGTCAATAATTTCACCATAAACTATGAATGGTATAAAAATAGCACATCCACAGTCAAACATATCACAAAACCTTCAATACAATATAGAAGTTTTGTATCATAATAAATCAACTTCAAATAAGCGTAAAATCCATCAAAGGATGTTGACATAGATGAAATCAAAACACTTTTTAGAGAAATATCTCTTTCTATTTTTGAAATAATTTAAGATCCATATAAAATAAAACATTTTCTTGAAAATATTCTTATAAGATTGTAAGGGAAGCTTTGACGATTTTATAACGGCGGAAAATAACCGCACCCGCCGTATAAGTTAAAAAAAACATTCTTATCTTAATTCTGTCGAAAAGGTTAAAAAGGACCTTGTTTTGAAAACGACGGAAAGATTCCTTTATAAACCTCTTATAAAAAGTCAAACAAGGGTTTAAATGACTTTAACCCATATTCTTGTAAATAATAAATATGTTTTGAAATACATTTTTAAGAAAACACGGATGTGGATGATAAAGGAATCCCAGTAGATTATTACGTATAAACAACCTCGGATAATGAAGAGATTGTGAAATAACCCTTACCTTGTACTTTTCCTTGGTTGGGGTAGGTTAACCTCCTGTATAATGGTGAAATAATTTTTATTAAATTATACAAGAATCATATACATTAATATGATATCATATATGATCTTTTAATATTGATTTGATAATAATATCTTAGTATTATCGCCGTTTCGGGTGTTAACTTACTCATTTTCTTTTATATGTTTTGTTACATAAGTCATGTTTGTTGTATCTTATTCATATCCAGAATGATATAAAGTCCTTAAACATCATTTTTAAATCATTAAATGATAATTATACTTGAATGGATACGATGGAGAATGAATCTCATCGCGTTCGTGGAGACGGTAGTCCGTACGTACGCACGAACGCTACTTCCATTTAATTTTTATTTTAAAAGAATCGAATCCAAATGATACATAGGTATATTACTGTTACAGTATAATATAATATTTTATATATGTTACTTCAGTTCATTAACACCATCCTTTATACGTTCCATGTGTGGTTTGAACGAGTCATATCATTTTAAGGGGGCGGTAGTCCGCACTTCCTCAAATGAAATTATCGTATGTATATACAACATGAAACGAATAATGGTATGAAATAAAATGGAATTACAGAAGCTTATATATAAAATATATATCATTAATATCATATTTAATTACAGTTCCATCATAATGGCCACCATGAGAGGTGGTAAGATGTATTTGAACAATCATCGTTTCGTGAGGCGTTAGTTTGCCATCCACAGAAACATTATGTTCATCATCCATTAGATGGAGTTGTGTGTATGTGTAGTTTGAATCCTTCTTATAACAACATCCTAGTATATTGAGGATACTGGTGTTGTTACAAAAGAAAGGAAATAAAAAGAGTTTGGGAGTTGAAGAAGCAAAATATATGAAAATAATTTAAGAGAAATCGTTACCTTTAATTTAGGTAACTCACTTTGGTTGGAACCAAAGGACTTGTTGAAATGCTTTCTGCCTAAGGGGAAGCTTCAAGGAGGAGTAGAGGGATGTGGGGAGCTTAGTTGGGCAGAGTTTGGACGAGCCAAGTGGCTTGAGAGGTGTGAAGAATGAGTAGAAGTGGTCTCCTTTTATAAGGGAGAGGAGGGGCTCTTTAGGAATGAGTGAAAGTATTACTTTATAATATAATTATATTCGGTTTATAATGGTCCAAAAATCATTGAGGTCGAATATAAGATGAATCATATTCTAAATAACATCAACCAATAATAATTGGACAGGTTTTAGATAATATTTTAATCATTATAATCTTATTTATTTAAATGATTTATTAATGAGGTAAACATTGCATCATTATTGTGTCATTAATAATTTAACTTATTTGATGTCTAAAAATTATAAATAAAATATCATCATGTAGGAAATCTTTTTATATTTCTAATGAATATTTATAATCGAAAATCTAACATGTATAACCCTATGTAAAAATTGTTCTTCTAAAAGATGTAAGCTTATGCCATTTTTATTTTTATTTTAACTTTATTAATATAATGTGTCCCTACCACATACAAGTGGCTCCAAGGGGTCCCCAAATTGACCCAAGGATGCTCATGGTCGGGTATGTGTCCACCAATAAGGTTAGGACACGTTTTAGGGTAACTTTGTATTATTATAATATTATTTTTTTAACCCTTATTTACCGGATTTACCCTTTAACCATGGTAAATATAATATTTACCGCAGTAATTATTCAAAATGTGTAAAAATAAAAGTTACCTATTTAAATAATTTGGAAATCCTGATTCCAAATATGGAATCCATTTTCCTAAATTCAAAACACAGAAGTGGCAGAAATTAATTTAAAATTAATTCCCGCTGTCAAAACAAAAAGCGTGTTTTTAAGAGGTAATAACTATCAAAAGATTGACACTTGTTTATGTTCGGTTTAATTGTAAAATTATGTCCAATGACCAACATTATATTAAATGGTAAAAATATATTCTAAATATACTTTAAAACCACTCAAAATCACAATTTATCACTATTAATTATTTTGATTAAAAAAGTTGTTTTTAATTAAAATTTAGAAATTTTCACTATTCATCAAAATATGAAAGTTATCCGAAATGTACCAAAATTTCACCCTAGGCTAATTTTGATATTCCGAATCTAAAAATGAAGTCCATTTTGAAATATTGAATATATATGATTTCAAAAAGTAGTTATTACTATTCACAACGGCTAGTTTAATTAGTTGTGGTGTGTGTTAGAACTGGAGGTTGCGTACAACACACGCTATCGCATTATTCGAAGGGAAACGTACCATAGAAGCTTGGGGTGTTACAAAGTGTGTAATAAAATGTCGGGTTTTAATATTTGGTATCAGAGGATAGGTTTTGTTATTTTTGGTATTTGAATTTGAAAAACCTAGTGAAGACTTGAAGACAATAATAAGTATAATAAAAACATCACTAAGTATTTTTGAGTATTGAGCAAATATTTTATCAGGAAAACACATCCTTGTCTAGATACGACCAGGTAGAGGCGGCTCTGGCATAGATCTATCCAAGGTCTAAAACCTAAAAACACCGCTATGTGCTAGACTCGAATGGGAATTGGTGAACAATAATAGGCCTTACTGCACTCTTGGTAACAAAAATCCTAGGGGATATTCTTTGGTAAATTCATAATCTAAGTATGAACCCTTATAAAAAGAATTAAAAAATCCCCTAAGAATATATGTTAGAAAGAAGATTATGGATAGCATAGATTCAAAGCTATGGATTCATAAGTTAGGAAAATAAAAGTTATTTATAAGTAATCAATTTGATCCTTGTATTAACCTTTATGTGTTACCCCTAACTATACTTTTATTTTAGCCAATGGTGGCTAAAATGAGGACTCAGGCTAACAACCGATGTGGAAATAAATGTGAGGACCGTGGAAATGAGATGCCCAATCTGATGGGAGTGAGAATCACGAACTTCGTCACGATTATCTCTCAGTTAACTCTATCTCTGAATAGAAACAAGGATCAAGAGAAATGTTCACCCCCCCCCCCAAGAAAGAACAATCTGCTATCGAGAGCATCATGAGACAGAGACCTCCTACTTTTAATGGATCATATGATCCCTGAATCGCCGAACAATGGATGAACTCTATTGAAAAGATCTTCTCCACTCTGAAATGTTCTAAACAAGAAAAGGTTATTCTGGATGCTTATAAAATGGAAGGTGAAGCAGATAAATGGTGGACATTGATAAAAAATATGAAGCCTGAGGAAGAGTTCGAGTCGTTGGAATGGAAGGAATTTAGGAAGACATTTTTCGATATATATTTTCGAAGCACCCTCTAACATAAGATGGAAAGGGACTTCCTTGCCCTCATGAAAAAAGACGACTAATCTGTCAGAGCGTACGAGGAAAACTTCAAAATTCGTGCATGATATGCCTCCGACATTTTTTACCCCCGAATGCAAGGTTGATCACTTATTTTGTGGGATGAAACCCAGTCTATGGAAAGCGATGGCGATCTGTGACTTCGACAGCTATGAGGAAATTATGTGATGTGCCCTCAAGGTTGAAATGGAGTTCATATAATCTCATGGGTATCATGGGGATAAGAAGAATAAGGTGGACATCAATGCTGGAGGTCTGATGGATAAATCTATTGGTGCTAAGAAGATCCGTCACCCCACTTGAAAAAGGTGCGGAAAAAAGAGCCCTAGAAATTGCCTGACGGGGACAAGGAAATGCTTTCGGTGTAGGACAGAAGGGCACATAGATGATTACTACAGACAAGAAAAACCTACGGCTGCAACATAGGAGAGTAATGCTATGCTCAAACCTCAATGTGTTGTTCATTTCTATAACTGCAAAGAACCATGGAATCTTGCAAATCAGTTCCCTAAGCTATGGAATTTTGGAGGCAACCAACAACCTCCAAGGCACCAAAGGAGAGATTTTGAAATCACTACTACCAAAGTAAACCTTGATAATGAAGTGGTGACAGGTATGATAGTTATTCATTAAACAATAGGGAACATAGTTTTTGATTCATGTTCAACACATTCTTGTATATCCCCAAAGTCTAGTAGAACAATCCCAGCACAACAAAAAATCATGGAAGTAAAGATATCGGTGAGTATGAAAAATGGGGAAATCATTGCATCCCATGATTATAACTCCTCCCTTGTCATAATCTGTGGATTGAATATCCCTTCGAACCTCATCGTACTCCCTCTGTTGAAATTTTATAAAATTCTTGGCAAGGATTGGATTTTCTTATATAGAGACAACATAAATTGATGTGAGAGGGAAATCACTCTCCATGTGGATAATCGACACCTGATTCTATACAAGTGCATTGAGGAAGATGAATCTTCATTAGCTTCATCATCTCAATCATGGATATTACTACCCTATGAGCACACGTATCAAGCTCAGATGATTGAGTCTAAGGTGGAAACCATCCTTAATGACATTCCTATTGTGAGGGAATTTTTTGAAGTGTTTCCTGAGAAATTTTCTGGTCTTCATCCTAGAAGGGATGTTGAATTCTCAATTGATCTTATACCTCGGGTGTTTCCAATATCCAAGACTTTGTATAGAATGGATGTTATAGAGATTGAGGAGCTGAAAAAACAACTATAGGAGAATCTGGATAAAGGGTATATATACCCAAGTGCTTCACCATGGGGTTCACCAGTCCACTACATTAAGAAGAAGGATGGGTCAATGCACCTAGACATCGATTATCGTGAGCTTAACAAAATCATGATAAAGAACAAGTATCCTCTCCCACGAATTGATGAGTTTTTTTATCAGTTAGGTGGAGCACAATTATTTTCCAAGGTGGATTTGTGGTCAGAATATTATCAAGTAAGGGTGAAGAAGGAAGATATCCCCAAGAGTGCTTTTCATACAAGATACGGGTAGTATGAATTCATAACAATTCCTTTCGACCTCACTAATTCTATAGAAATATTCATGGACTTGATGAATAGAGTCATTAGGAATTACCTCAACAGATTTTTGGTAGACTTTATAGATTATATTTTGATATGCTCCACAACCAAGGAGGATCATGAGAAGCATCTAAGAACTATACTAGAGACCTTGCAGAAGGAGAATCTCTATGAAAAGTACAGCAAGTGTGAGTTCTGGATGAAGTAGGTATCATTCTTGGGAAATATCATCACAAGTAATGGGATAACTGTGGATCCCTCTCAAACATATGCAATTGAGGGATGGCCGAGGAAAACAACGGTAATGGATATCCGTAGATTCATGGGGTTAGCTGGATATTATGGACAATTTGTGAGAAATTTATTATGATTGTCCAGCCCTCTTACCTAGCTAACTTGGAAGGGAGTATAGTTTTCTTGGAGTGATGAATGCAAAAAAATCTTCAATGAGTTCAAAAGAAGGCTTGTCACTACGCCAATTCTCACTTTACCCACAAGTGGATAAATTTTTTTGGTATTATGTGATGCTTCGAAAAAGGGCATAAAAATTGTGTTGGTGAAAAATGACAAAGTCATTGCCTATTCTTCAAGGAAATTTAATGTTCATGAGTATAATTATCCAACACATGATTTGGAGTTGGTTACGGTGATCTTAGCTTTAAAAAGTTGGCAGCATTATCTCTTTGGGGAGAAGTGTGAAATATATACGGACCACAAAATCCTCAAGTATATATTCACACAGAAATATTTGAACATGCACCAATGAAGATGGTTAGAGCTGGTAATGGATTGTGACTACTCAATCCATTACCACCCAGGGAAGGAAAACAAGGTGAGAGATGCTTTAACTCGAAATAACCCAGCAATTCTATTATTGATGAGAATTGAGAAGGACCCAATCTTCTTAGATTTGTTGAAGATAGACATGGGATTCATAATGAACGGATCATCATCAATCCTTTCACAAATGATTTATTAACCATCTCTTTTAGAAAGGTTAAAGGATGCTCAGATGGATGATTTGGGAATTCAAAAGAGAGTGGAAGCTATTAGAAAAGTGAAATCCTCAGACTTCAAGGTTAATGAAGAAGGAATTGTCAGATTTGGGAAAAGACTATGTGTTCCATCATGTCCGGAGCTGATGAAGGAACTTTGGATGATGTGCATAGTTCAAATTTCTCTATTCACCCAGTAAACACAAAGATATATCAGGATCTCTGAGAGCATTCTTGGTGGGATAATATGAAGAAAGAGATCACTGAGAATGCATCAAAGTGTCTGGTGTGTCAGCAAGTGAACCAGAGAGGCAGAAGTCTAAGGGGATGATGCAACCATTTCCCATACCAGCATGGAAATGGGAGAACATCACCATGGACTTTGTCACTGGACATCCAAAGACATCCAAAGTCAATTATGCAATCTGGGTTGTTGTGGATCATCTTACAAAGTCTTCACACATAATTTCAATTCATGAGGATTTGTCATTCGATCAGCTCGAATAGATATATATCAGGGAAGTGGTAAGGATGAATGTGGTACCACTATCTATTATATCCGATCGAGATCCAAGATTCACCATAATGTTTCGATAGAGTCTTCATCATGCTCTAGATACTGAGCTGAACTTCAGTACGTCTTATCATCCTCAAACTGATGTCCAATCCGAGTGGACTTTCCAAACACCTGAGGACTTGTTGAGAGTTTTTTCTATGGACTTTAAAGGTGGGAGGGACCTACATCTTCCACTTGTTTAATTATCCTTCAATAATAGTTTCCAATCGAGCATCCGAATGGAACCTTATGAAGCCATGTTTGAGAAGAGGTGCAGAACACTGGCATGTTGGTATGAAGTTGGCGAGAGTAAGCTGCAAGGATCCGAAATAGTCGATGACATGGTGGATAATTTGAATGCCATTCAGCAGCATCTCAAGGTAGCCATGTGTCGAAAAAAGAGTTATACGGATAACCATCGATGAGACCTTGAGTTTAAAGTTGGAGACATGGTATTTCTAAGCATATCTCCATATAAGAGGGTCATGAAATTTGGAATTAAAGTGATGTTATGTCCTAGGTACATTTTCCCCTTCAATATTCTTTATTTTTTTGGGGTTGTGGCCTATAGACTAGAAATTACACCTAAAATGTCCAAAGTACATGATTTATTTCATGTACCGTCTTGAGGATGTACTTACTAGACCCTTTACATGTACTCTCTTTAGAGGTAGTACAACTAGAGGATGATCTTTTTTACAAGGATCAACTGGTGAAGATCTTAGATCATAAAGAAAAAGTTCTACAAATTAAGACAATTCCCCTCATCAAGGTGTTGTATCGAAACCACAATTATGAATATTTGACATGGGAATCATAGGAAGTTATGAAGAAATATCCCCCACATCTGTTTTAATGTAGGGTAAAAAATCAAAAGAGAATTTTTTTAAGGGGGGAAGATTGTAACGTCCCTAACGTTCCTAAATGAAAATTCCTCCTGATCAAATTAAATGTCTAATTATGGTTATATAAAATGTGAACATCACTGGTTTTATGTTTCTAGATTTTCAAATACCATTATGAATTGTGACTGTTTCTAATATAGTCATTGAACAGTGATCACATGATTAATATAAATATAGGGATTTAACAAATCCAATTTATTCAGACAATGGAAGTGATGGCCTTATCAAGTAGACTTTCCCCATACAAAGACCGTTTATTAATGCTCGGAAAGGAGGTGGTGTCATTGGGATTCTATCTTGACCAAGCCCAAGCCACACTCGAACATGTTAAGCTTGAGCAGAACTAAATATGGGAGAACTGGAAGTTAACAGAGATTACCACCCTAGCGATGTTATCCGAGCCACCCCAAGAGTATTTCATCATCCCACACACTACCCTTCGGTCTTATGCGGGTTTTATAAGGGGTTATGTAATAATACCCTAGCACTATGACAATGTATATTATTTTTGTACAAATAATGTGCATTCATTTTATTATTGTTACTTTGTAAATATTTTTTAAATAAAAAATTGTATTTTTAGTTAATATTCAACTAAGAAATTTATTTTGATGAATTAATGGATTTTTTAATTATATAATATTTTAATAAAATATTATTATTATATTAATTTTTATTAAATATAAATTATAATATAATTTTATGAATGAAATTGTAATTTTTACTAAGGTTTGAAAACTATTTTTGTCAAAACCCATGAATTTTCGGTAAATGTCGGTTTTTATTATAAATGGAAAGATTCACATATTTATAAAATTATTTAGATAGAATGAATATTATTTTTGGAATCAGGATGTCAAAATTATCGAATAGTGAATTTTTTATAATTTTCTGAGATAGTCGAATTTTTGGATGTAAATTAAATACCGTTTAAATATATAATGTGTTTTATGACATCATAATGACCCAATAATGAGGTAATAAAATACAATAAATATTATGTTCGGCAAATATATGTTTTAGAATTAAATTAATGTGATTTTATATTTTTTTGATTTATTTTACAAAGCTTTTGTGGACCCTGCAATACTTATAAAATATTTTGTCTTTTTAAATTATTTTCCTTGAGAGTGTGGCTCACCTCCACATAAGAAACCCTATAATTTTAAAAATGTTCATCCATTTGCCTTATAAAAAATTATTTTCCTCTACCCTATGAAAAAACCATGGGCAAAAACCGTGGTATGGTTTGTGGTATTGATTAGTTTAATGTGAGGTGTCCCAAACCTAAATAATAAAGAATTCCATCTCCTTTCTTATACAAACCTACCCAAGATCACACTTCCTCATCACTAAAATCCTTTGGAGTTCGACCAACCCCTTCTCCCCTCTCTCTAGAATCTTTACAATGTGTCCCAATCTCTCAGGAAGCCTCTCTCACTTCTCTCCCAAGCCTTTGGGATCACACTTCTATGTAAGGGATTTCTTCCTTTCTCATTTATGTCTAATTTCCTTTAAGTTGTTATTACCTTTTATTTTCAATTAAAAATGTTGTGGAATAATTTAGAACCTCCACCATACTATCCTCATTATTTTTGGATGATGGGAGACCCCTTTATCTCTAATTAAATCCCCCCATGTACTCCTGTTACCATGTCGAAATTCCGTGAGGGATTTCTCTCTCCTCTTTTATATTCAAGTAATTTTTTTTATTATGAATCCAAATTCCTTTACATTTGTTGGTAAAAGTTTCCATATTACCCAATTACAGTACCTTTAAATTAAATATGATGATACACCCTTTTCTATCTCATCAAATATTTTCATTTATCCTTATGTCACGCCGTTATGTGGCCGAAATTGCAACGCATTTTTCTAAGCCAAGATCCTTGTGTAGTGAATACCATACCCACTCTCTATCAAGGGTATTCACCTTTATTCACATATACCTATTTAATGGTACTTTAATTTATTTATTCCACATTACTTAATCTTGGAATAACTTATGATGTTGATTGGTTCCATGTTTTGTGATCCATGTGGCACACTGATGCCTGAAATTTAATGTTTTCAAAGGGTGTGCCCTGATAGAGCTCCAATGCATTGGGTAAAGTATAGTATCATGACACGTCATGTGAAATGGGTGTTTAATCATGATAAATCATGTGCAATGAGGTTTTACTCATGATTCATGTGCAATGAGGTTTTACTCATGCTCCATGTGCAATGAG
This sequence comes from Viscum album, assembly GCA_963277665.1. Taxonomy (NCBI): domain Eukaryota; kingdom Viridiplantae; phylum Streptophyta; class Magnoliopsida; order Santalales; family Viscaceae; genus Viscum; species Viscum album. The sequence continues at coordinate 1,539,238,141 of OY728153.1, read as the reverse complement.
CCTTGGCTCATGCAAATTTTATGTTAAGTGCTGTTGACAAATTTCCATGTTATGATTATCATGAGTTATCATGACTTTATGTTCATGTATCTCTTTTGATCCATTGATATTACTATCTTCTAAGATGTATTTTATTCCTCATGTTATTCCTTGTTTATTCCCTTACTGGGCTTTATATCTCCCCCTTTTCTTATGCATGTCCTCGGGTTATCCAATGCAATTCTAAGTACGAGGGAATGTTGAGGTCATATAAATGATGTTTTCAATAATGATGTTGTATTTTTTATGTTCTATGTTGTTATGTAATGTTTCTAATCCCCTAAAACACTAGGCATCTTGACCTTTTATATTTTTCAAGCGAAGATTTTATGTAATAAATCATGTTTAAGTGTGTAATAAAAAGAAGGGTTGTTATAACCTATATTCAACATCATCGAAAAATCCATCTAACTTTAATAAGAGTTCACATCTTTGACCAAATTTCATATATACATAGTGAATCAAGATTTATAACATTTTAATAAATTTATAAAAATTACTTCCATCTATATTTTATTATGTAGATTATTTTTGAACGTTTTAACTTCATTCAATAATCCATCTAAAATTAGAACATTATATTCGAATATAGCTAGATCTTGATCAAAATTTTCACAACATAGAGATCAAATGAACATCTCATTTAGAGATAGGCGTAAAACTACTTTTATATCAAATAACATAACATCAACTATTTTAAATCATATGATATTAATAATTAATCTCAACTCTTATAATTAAATGAATATCAACCCATGTCAACTGGTCAACAATCACATGAATTGTGTCGTGTACCTTTTTAAAATATAGATGATCTATCACAAAAAAAGATCAAAATACTATCTCACTTACATATTAGGGTATGAAAAATCTTATACAATGGTTCTCAAAAATCATATCATCTTAACACTAATTAATGATTGGTATTTTGTTAAGTTATATTCACAGTGATACCCAACATGAAAATCTAAAAATGCTTTCACTAAAAACTTTAAATTTTTAGCACAAAACATGTTATATTATTTTTTATAACATATGAATTAATCTTATCACAAATTTTTATATATTATCAAATCCTATCATGAACCCCCTACAGCGACCTAGATTTATTAGATAGAGACTTAGATCAATTTTTTTTATGAAGTCTTAGATTCAATAAGAGGAGTATAATGATACATTTAACCTATAATATGAATTTATAAAAATAATTAGGCTATTATAATGATATTGGGGCTTGGTGTTTACCCTTAGAATATATTCTAGTGTGATTTTGAGGGATTATTAATATTTATTAATAAATTAAATAATTATCCTTTAAGTGCATACTGTGATATCTCTTTAATTAAATTTTGAATGGAAATAAATATTTCATGGATCAGTTCAAAATGAATTGTTTCCCCTAGGGTTGGTAATTTTCTGAGTTACAGTGTTGAACCCTAGACTATGATTTTTGGGTCATTAATTAAAATATTTTGTGTATTTAATTATGAAATATAATGTTTTTTCTAAAAAAGGATTACACGCTAAGAGGGGTGAATCTTGGTATGTTAATTTTAAAACTCCCACCTTCTAATTATATTTTCCCACTTTTCATTAGGACAGATATTGATCTCTCTCAAAGGCTATATAAAATAATCAAACTACAAAACTAGAGACATGTGGGATATTTATTTTTTTCACCAAAAGAGGAAAATCCAATGAGAATTCATGGAAATGTACCTATAAAACAAAAACACCAAAGCTCATGTATTTTAATAAAAATCTTTTACATTTGTAACAATGAGCCTCCTAGTATATGACATTGAAAAAACAAAATCCCACTATTATTTCACACTTTGCGAACACACTTTTCCTTTTAGTGATGCCTATTACATTAATGAATAGAAGATGAAAACAAAACCAAAGTTGGTGTATCAGTATTCTCAATCTTTTATTGTTTGAATAAATTCACTCAATAAAATTGTAGTGAGAACCCTCCTAGAACACTTTTTTTCTTCTTCTTCTTTCATGTCTGAAAATGGACTCATGTTACTCATTGTCTCCATTATCTAGTGTTACAACTAAAATGTTATATCTTCCTCTATTTTCATCTATTTCATGATATCATATCCTTTATTATTTTAATATCATACATATTCGTTATTTTTGGAATATTTCTTTTCATGTTTTTATCTAAAAACCATCTCCTTTCATTTAATGAAAATTTAATTTCTAAAAGAAGATGTTTAGCTCTTTGATTCCCACACCAGATAATACAACATAGAAAATATAGACATCCACCCATAAAAACATCAACCTTCATCCAAATATAATTCAAAATCTTAAACCATACCTTGTATATAAAAATAAAATTATTTCCTCACCAATGAACTCTCTATATTTTCAACCTTGTTTTTCTGGATTTGGTGTGCATGATCAAATGAAATCCCATAAGCCCAACATTATATTTTTATTATAATATTGTAATAATAGTGATTTAATTTTCATTTAAAATTTTCTTTGTTACATCATTATATATAAGATGATTTAAAAAAAAGAATTTATCATTAATAAAATACCTTTGAACACACTGTTGGATGACTTTTAGAAAAACTAAAATGGGGTGTCCTTTAAATAGATCATGTGATATATACCTTTATGATTACAAAAATATAAAATAATTATTATGTAAACCCATCATTACATAGAACCTGGAAGATACATAAGAATAATCTTGATCATTAAACATATTTTTATCCATGATTATGTACCTAAATATGATATTTGAAAACACTTGATTTATTCTTAGATAGATCTTATGATCTGTACAAAATGAAATATTATGCTTACAAAACATAATGTCATCCTTAAGTGTCTTCCCCTTATTATAAAGTTATCATTATTTATACACAGAAAACCTCCATGCATTTATCAGATTCCCTAATTTCCTCCTAATATGATCCATAATCTTGTATAAAAATTATCTTCCTTTTCCAAAAATCAATCTATCTACCTAGATCCATACTTATACTAAAAGAGGTATAATTATTATGTTTTGTCACATAGCTGAAAATTTAAATGCATCTCAAAAATATATTTTCAATAAATCATCTCGATCACCTACAAAACTATTTCATCATTAAATAAATCAGATCCACAAAATTAATTAGGATTCATTGAAGAAACCATGAACTTTATTGACAATAGAAAAACCTAAAACCCACTATTTGGTGATTTTTTCTAAAAATATTTACCATTTACTATGATTAGGAATTAAAAAAATTAACCACTAATTACTTAAATGCTTATGAAATGACTAAATCACATCCAAAAATCAATCTATGATTCTTTCTTTTAAGTATTTTATCATAAATCTACCAATCAATAAATTTAATCAAACTTGAATCACTCTTGGTGATTGAAATATGATTTTAATTATATGATTCTCATGAAAACAACTCATTATTATTCATACACTCTCTATAACTTCTCCAAAAAAATGAACCCACTGATAAAAATGGGATACCCTCCCCTATTTAAAACATTGTCATAATATTAAGATTACACCGATTATTTAAAATATATAATACTCCAAGTTTCCCTCATGTCATATTATCCCCATTCAAAATTAAAGTATTTTATCTCACACTTTATAAGTGATCCCAATGATCACTTTAGTGAAAGTTAACAAAACAGTGATACAAATTCAACAATTGAATTTATAAAAGATATCATACCTTACTATTGATGTAAATCTATATAGGGGAGTGGGGTTACATAGTCCAACTCATCTAGTTTGAGGGAGTTGGTTCAAATCCATGAGCAAAATAATGCTTCTAAAAATCAAATTTGGGTAGTTATTTTATTTTCAAAATGTTAACAACTTGATTTTGAGTGGAAACATACTCTAAAATGACTATCCCTTATTCAGACACCTCTTGATAAAGTGATATTTTATCTTCTAGTTCTGGTCCATAAATGATGGTTGTAATATTTTCTAATATTAATAGAACCTGATTTATCAAAAATGATACCAACTCTGGGTATCACTTCAAATCCAATATCATTAATTTTTTTCATTGTCAATATAAATTGAAAATAAAATCTAAAGTTTATGATATATATTTAGACTCTATAGTGATCAAATAAATGAAGTTATATTTTTTACGCATCAAATAAATGCCTGGACTTACCAAATACACTGTATCATTAGTCAAACATACCGAATTATCATCTATAAAGCCCAAAAAATCATACTATGATATTTTCTGATATACAAACCTAAAATCCAATGTATTAGTGATATATCAAATTATATTATTAACTATTAATAGATGTATTTCTATGGAAAAAATAATATATCTTTTAGTAGGTCTTGTGGAAAAAATAATTTTCAACCTTGTTGTTGTTAGGTATATAAAACATCCATTTATTTACCAATTTTATTTCAAATCAACTTCCTTTCCATATTCAACATTGGATAATTTCTTCTGGGTAGTAACACAGTATTTAAATAATATGAAATTTTCCATATAAAAATTTGTGTAACATATTTGGGATATTTTATTTATAAATGAATAATTCATATTTTCTTAAAGATACTTATAAGAATAGTGAAAATTTTATATATCCAATCATAAATATCTCAATCTCACACCTCATTTATTCTAAAACTTTCATGCATATTGCATCATCTGATTCTCTATGAAATATGTTATAAAGATAAATAATACCCAAAATCAAGTTATTATTTTAATTTTTTTGTATAATTTACTTTCCAGTATAACAATTTTTAATTTTTTCTTCATTAAGTATTGATATACCAAAGAATACCAAGACCTTGGAACTTTATTTATGCTAAAAAATGCATACTTCAACCATAACCTTTTATAACCATATTTATCAATATAAAAAATAGTTTATTTTCACTATATACAATTCCTATTAAATAAATCCATTTAAAATGTGGGTTTAACATCCATTTGATATACATATATACCTCCTTGTAGTTCCATAGACAAAACTAGTATAGTATCCAACTAGACCATTAGAGAAATAATTTTATCCTTTTATATGCCTCCAATTTTTTAATATCATTTACATAAATCCATGATATTTTCTATGGCACCTTTATATATTCATTTAGGTTATTTAAAAACATCAACTTAGTTCTTAGGACATTATTTTATTTTATACTTGAACAATATTCTATGTTTTTAGTGTTTTTAAAACCCACATGAATATCCATAAACAAAATTCCATATATAGTAATATCTTCAATTGTTTACACTTTAATGAGGATAGAAAATATGTTTTCAGAGTCTTCATCCTCCATGTTTGAACTAGAGATTCACACTTATCAGTAATGTTTTTATTCATGATTTCAACCTCAATTCCTAATCTCACCATAGCTATTGAACCTCCTATATTTTATTTAGTATAAATTTCTTCCGCTAATTCATTGATATCCATGAGATCTCCCCAAAATACACTCATATCTAAATAACATTCTTCCTCAGTTTCCATACTATTGTTTTTGTAAAATCAACCCATCATTTTTAAAACATTTTAAATTTTTAACAATTTTTACATCATGGATTTCAAAAAAAATCTAGGGATTTTTTCTAGGATTAATATTCCTTTATATTAGATTAATATCCAAGTAAAATAGCTTTATCCTCATAAGGATAAAACTTTTAATGTCTCCCTTTTTTAGAATAAATCATTTTCTTCTGAAAACTAAAAAGTAATTGAGAGTTTCATTCTTCATATAACATATATATATGGGTATCTAATCGTTATTCGTAAAAAATAAATACCTATTGGAAATATTTATTAATGTAATCACAATTATCTTCAAACAGGTCATTGTTAGAACCCTTTTTATGACTATTTTCTGAGAAATATTATTAATAATTTTTTCCATCCTCTAATTGACTCTATTTTTTTTTAAGAGTACTTACCACTGGCACCTGATGCCATCTTCCATTTTTTTTATGGTACTCTTCTACCTGGTTATTAGCAAGATCTCTACGTATATTTTTTCATAAATTTAATTTTCTAACCTAATAATTTTTTTCCACCAATCTTAAGTAAATAGTGATGCATCGAAACACATTACATTTGAAGAAGCAATAACCAAACATGTCATCCCACTATAGTCATCAATAAACAAGAAATAATATATACTTCCATATATGGATTTGGATTTCATCAATCCACACATATCCACATTAGCTATCTCAGGAACTTTTATGGACTTATTCTCTTTTGTCTTCTATATTGTTCATACAATATTTCCTTATTGAAAATATCCCCAAATGTGAGTGTTATCCAATGGAAGTATATGGATGTATCCTACACATTTTCCCAGGTCTATAGATTATTTATTGCTCAGATGTTTGAAACACTTATAAAACAATTTTTATTCTTCCTCTCTATACAAAATTCTTTTTTTCCACCACTCCAATAATGATACATATAATTCTTTTGGTGTGTCTTCCTTGAAAAATTTTAGTTCCATATATTGGACTCCTCGTGTTATAATCATTTTTTAATGATCACAAATCCTTAAAATCCTACAAATATTATTAATCATATTTAATCTATGTCAAATCATGTGTAGATGGCTGGTTTCATTATGATTTAAATAAACTTCCACAAAATCCTATTAATCCTAAATCCTGATTCATTATTGTAAAATATTTTTTACTTTGTTCTATAATGATTTATTTTATTAATAATTAAGACTAATATATTCTTTGAATATTACAGCTTAAATCTGTATACAGATATTTTGATAAGTATGAGAAACCGTGAGTCTATCACCGGTTTTGGTTTTCTGGAAAAGGACCCTAACACCATGACCCAAACACCGTAACCCAAACACCATGACCCCGACACAGAAACCAAGACACCATGACCCAGACACCATAACCTAGACACAATGACCTAGACACCTTAACCCAGAAATCTTGACCCAAACACCATGACCCAGATGCCATGACTAGTTTCAGATCTCATGAATTATGTGACAGCAATTCAATGCTACCATTACTAAGACACCATATTATGTTTGGAAAAACACCATACACCATGATTCTACCACAACATTCATGATACCAGATCCTGATCACAATAAAACTATTTCATCATGATTGTCTCATTATTCAAAGGAAAAGAAGAAGACACCATTTCTTGGTGACACTATTTCCATGTGATAGTGTTTCTAGATATAATATGACACCATTCATTAATATGTTTTGTCATTCTCAATTTAATTTATAACGGTTATATTTGTGTCATTTAAATGAACTAACCTAATTAATATTTAATTATAGACATGTCACCAAATAGTAAGATGTTTAGAATACATGCATCATGTCGGATCCAACACATGCACTCTAAAATAAAAATAAAAGCACGACACTAGAACAAGTGACATGAATTAGAGTAATAGAAGAACAAGCATTTTTTGAAAAGTGAACTGACACATGTAATAAGAAACAACTGAATAACACATGAATCACCCTTGATTCCAAAGTATGGACTACCATAGATTAGATCCAAAAATATATTCATTGTACCACATTCATGAATAATGCGATCTAGATAGCTTACACCTTCATACCTATAGCCTTGCTATACTCTTTTATTACAAGAGAGCTCAATACTTGCATCTGCTTCAACCTACAAGACCATAGATGTATAGAATAACACTAAGAGAACTTCCAAATAAGTTTGTGTATATTTTTATTAAAACACACACTATCTCCTGCACTAAACTGAAGGATACAAGATATCCTTCCTCTCATATATTTTTATATCTATTTACTCACACGTATATATGTGGAAGGGGACCTTGTGTGACCTGGTAGTTTTTACAAATTAAGAATAGTGGTCGTGGTCGTGGGACCTAGATAGTCATGTGCACTATTGTTTACAATTATCTAGGGTGTGGATCAGGATTATTAACATAAATTTCTTTGTGGAAGGTGATCACCAAGTGGAGTGGATTAGGTTTCATCTTCAGACAGAACCACTTGTTTTATCTACTTTGTTATTTAATTTAAGTTTTCTCTACTTTGTTGTATATTACAAAAAACACTAAATTTTACATTGATATTTAGTCTTAGATAGAAGTTATAACAGTTTTGCCTTATTTTAAGAGCATCAAATGTATCATCAATAATTCATACAGGTATTTGTTAGAATTAATCAATCTTCTGAGAGGTTATTTGAACTATTAAACTTTTATAACTATATTACCTTGATTAAGTGGTTTCTATTCATTTTTATTATGAAACCATTTTAAGAAACCATTTTAAAATAAATTTTTAATAGTTACTCAATTCACCCCCCTCTTGAGTACTCTCCTCCGAAAAACATTTGGTATTAGAGGAGTTTTTATTCTTGTTATGACTCTATTTTTTAATCTATTCAACTTTGATTTTAGTTATACTCTAATGATACTTAAATTTCTATTAATTCAAAATTTCTAACTCTTTAAATTTATTTGTTTTTTATGGAAAATATACTAGATGCGGATGCAACAAAAACACCACCATTTTTTAATAAAACTAATTATTCCTAATGAAAAGTTAAAATTAAATTTCATTTAAAAAGTATGGACTTTGAAATTTTGTCTCCAATCTTATGTTAATATAAAATTACAATTTTTTATAGAATTACATGGGCTGATCCGACAAATATTCCTTATTATAACATTTTCAAAGCCATGAATTCATTATATTTATATTTAGGATATGTAGAATTTAAAAGAATATCTGTATTTAAAACAGTTCATGAAATTCATGATACTTTGTCTATTTCACATAATGGAACTTCTAATGTGAAATAAATGAAACTCAATACTAATACTATTAAAAATAAAAACATTAAAATGAATCCTGATGACTCTATTTCTGACATGTATATCAGTTTGAATGAAATTGTCAACACAATGATTTCTCTTGGTAGAGACGTAATTAACAAATAACAAATTATGAGGATTCTCAAATACCTACCTGATAGATAGAGAGGAACCTATGTCTCTATTTAAGAGTCATGTGACATCATCAAATTAACGATAAAATAACTTATTGGGAAACTATTGATGTATTAAGAGGAGTTAAAAGTCAACAACGAATGGGAGGATGCACCCAAAATAAAATCTATAGCATTCAAGACAACCACCACTAAACACGAAGAAAATGAGAAACATCAAGTCTCCGTAGAAAGATCCAGTAGTGAACAATCATCACCTAATTGTGATGAGGAGATGGCTCAATAAACTAGATGGTTTAAAAAAATTACAAAAGGAAGATATTTTTCAAAAATCCTAACTCCAAATTAAGATATGATCAAAAGGGAAGCTGGAAGACAGACTGTAAATGAAATGAAAAGTCTGATGAAATAGTATGCTATGAATGTATTTGAAAGGGACATGTAAAGAATTACTGTCCCAAGCTCAAGTATAAAAATAAACATTAGTACAAAGGTATAAAGTATAGAAAGGAAATGAATGAAATTTGGAGTGCTTTTTAAAACAGTTTAAGTGAATCCGAATATTCACGTGATTAAAAGGGTGAAAAAGCCAATATGTGTTTCATGATAGACACATATGAGGTAACCCAAAAATATCTTATAAAAAATTCATATTATTTTGTAGATAGAAGTTACATTGAATATATGTATAAAGAATAAATCATTGAGTATTGAAATATGTTTAAAGTTACATGTAATGAACTAAAGGGTATATACAAGTCCTTAAAGAATCTATATACTCTTACCTCAACTTTAAAATATGAACTTACTATAGAAAGAGATAAAAATGTTCAATTACCCAAAGAAAACATTGAACTAAATGTATCTAATATGAAACTAAAAAATTACCTTAAAAGGTTTACTAATGGTAAAGATACATTGGTATAAATTCTAGGTAAATATATTTCCCCATAGTACACTACTGGTTTTGGATATTAACCTGGTAAAAGAAATTTTGGGAAAATGAATTTTGTGTCTAAATATAAAACATTTAGGTTTAATCATAGTTCCAGAAAACATTCTTCTAATTAAACTTAAGATACACTCTCTACTATTTCATGATTTTTTGGACCATATAGTTTTTTCCGTATAATTTACATAACACTTAAAGGAAACCTAATAGGATGATGTACGTTCCTAAAGCACTAGTTACTAATATTACAGGACCCAAACAAATATGGGTACAAGACACTGTTTTTATTTGAATATTTTGTAAGAAACATGTTTAAAGAGCTCATGTAAAAGATTATGGTAATGGACAGTGGTTGTTCACAACACTTTAAAGGAGACTATTCATGCTTCAAGAACATAATAAAAATTTATGGTGGACAAGTCACTTTTGGTGACAATGCCAAAAAAATCATTAGCCTTAGCCAAATTGAGAACTCTAACTCAATTTAAATTTTCAAAGTACTTTTTGTTGATGGGGTAAAATATAATCTTCTTAGTATTTCACAACTATTTGAGGATGGATTTCATATTAAATTTGAAAATGATGCTTACAATGTTTTTAATTCTAAAAATGAATTTTTATTTTCTGCATTGAAAAATGAAAATATATACTCTATTAACATAGTTTCTTTAGTTTCTAAAATTTCATTATGATTCATTGTATTTCACCAATAGTTTTGGATTTGGCATAGAAGACTATTACACTACAATATTCACTCCCTTAGAAAGTAAAATTGAAATATTTTAGTCAATGACCTACCCAAACATGAGTTTACAAATGATAATGTGTGTATCCTTATAAAAAAAGAAACACAAAATTCCCTTCAAACCAAAAAAAGAAGTGTCATCTTCACAAACTCTCAAGTTGGTTCACATGGATTTTTTAGGACTATCTAGTGTTTCTAGTTTAAATGGTAATCACTATGTTTATTCTCTTATAGATGAAATTTCTAGATATACTTGGACTTTCTTTTTGGATCACAAAAGTGAAGCAAGATCTCATTTTACCAAATATGCTGAAACTGTTTAAAATCAAAGTGGAATTAGAATTAAATCTTTAAGATGTGATCATGGATATGAGTTTGAAAATAAATATATTTAATCCTTTTTCTCACAGAATGGATACAACCACAATTTCTCTAGCCCTAGAACAACTCAACAAAATGGAGTTGTAGAAAGAAGAAATATGACCTTGCTAGAGATTTATGGAAACATACTTAGTGAATATGACATATCTATTTATTTCTGGGTTGAATATGTAAATACAAAATGATATATTATTAATAAATTGTTGATTAGACCTATTATGAAAATAACTCCATATGAGTTATATAATAATAGAAAACCCAAAGTCAGATACTTCAATGTTTTTTGTCGCAATGTCCATATCCTTAATACTATGGAAAATCTTGAGAAGTTTGTATCCAAGAGTGATGAAGGCATTTTTCTAGGATATTCAATCTCTAGTAAATCCAATTCAGTGTTTAAAAAATGAATTAAATGTGTGGAATAATATATCCTTGTAATGTTCGATGAAATAGATATAGATGAGCCTAACACCTCTCTAGAAAATATTGAGGGCGTTATGTCAAATTCATACATAAATGTTAAATCCTATGACCATATTGTAAAGGAATCTATAAAAACTCCCAGTTCTAGAAATTCTCCAGATTCAAGTCATAATGATCCTGAACCTGATGAAGAACCAGAAATAACTATACCCTATTTTTTCTAGAGCTTTTAGAACCCTTAAAACCCATACTTTAGATGATATTGTTGGATATTTATATAATTGGACTAAAACTAGTTCATCTCTTTGAAATCAGTTTGAACATGAAGTTTTCTTGTTGTAACATGAACCTAAAACATTAATGATGTTGTCAATGATGATTTTTGGGTGATGTCTATGCAGGAACATAATCAGTTTGAATGGAATATAGTTTGGAAACATTTTGGTAGATCCAAAGACATATTTACCATAGGTACTAATAAGGTGTTTAGAAATAAGGTAGATAAAGCTGGTAATATAGTTACAAACAAGGGTAGGTTAGTTTCACAAGGCTATAGTCTAGAGGAAGGAATTGACTATGAGCAGACCTTTGGACCAGTAGCTAGACTTCAAGCCCTCAGAATCCTTCTTCCTTATTCTACACATATTAATTTCAAACTATATCAAATTTATGTCAAGAGTTCATTCCTAAATGGGTATATATATGATGATATCTTTGTTATACAACCCCCTGGTTTCACAAATCCTAACTTTCCAAAACATGTTTTCAAATTATCAAAATCTTTGTATGGTTTGAAATAATCTCCAAGTGATTGGTATGATAGACTAAGAAGTTTTCTTATTTCCAAAGGTTTTAAAAAAGGTATATTTGATCCTAACCTTTTTATAAAACAAATTTCGAATGATTTTTTAGTAGTTCAAATTTATGAAGATGATATTATTTTTGGATCTTCAAAAAACTAATTTATGTATTATGTTTTCTAAAATGATGCAAAACGAATTTGAAATGAGTTTAATGGGTGAAATAAAATTATTTCATGGATTTATAATCTTTCAAAATAAATATGGTATTATTTAAAATAAAATAAAATATACTAAAGAACTTCTAATATTTTTTGGCTTGGATAGCACTAAAACTAGTGATACTTCGATGAAAACTACTTGTAAGTTGGATCTTGGTGAAGATGGAAATTCTGTTGATCAATCCTCTTATAGATGAATGATTGCAATATTACTCCACCTAACTACTAGCAGACCTGAAATTATATTTAGGGTATATATGTTTTCTCGTTTTCAAGAAAACCCTAAGGAATCACATTTAAATGATATTAAAAGGATTTTCAAATACCTTAAGCAAACACCTAGTCAATGACTGTTCTATCCTATAAGACAATCATTTGTGTTAGTTAGAAATTTCTATGATGATTTTTGTGGATGTAATATAGAATGAAAATGCACCTATGAAAAAAGGAACCTTTTAGGAAAGTCTCTTGTATTTTGGTGTAGTAGGAAACAATACTCTATTACAATATCCACTGATGAAGCTGAGTACATAGCTACTGGTAGTTTTTGGGAACAAATGTTGTAGATGAAACACACATTACTAGATTATAGATATCAATTCATGAATTTACCTATAGATTGTGACAATAATTGTGCTATTAACATCAGAAATAATATTGTTTCACACTCTAGGAAACAAATATTGATGTAAGATATCACTTTTTGAGAGAACATTATCAAAAATGGGATATCACTTTGGAATTCATTAGGACTTATTATCATCTTTCTGATATATTCACCAAACCATTAAATTATTAAAGGATAGATTACAACATATATGAATTAGGAATGATAAATCTTGGGTAAAATGTATAATATTTTCAAAAACATAGGGTTTCACAACTTACAGTTTCACAACATATTGTTTCACAGTTTATGGTTTCACAAGTCACTGTCTTGAAGTTGTTGTTTCATGTTTATGGTCTCATAGTTACCATTTCTTGGTTAATGCCTTTTACTTATTGTCTCAAATAATACAGTCCCATCGTGTGGAAACACACGGTAAAGATGACACTGTGAGAACCTGTTTTGGTCTCATTGTGAAAACTTATTCTGGTCCCACCATAATCATAATTTTTCATTTTATTTTTTTTATTACCCATATTGATGTGTTGATTATTTTATTATATTCTACCCATGATTTTGAATTTGAGACTAATGGAATCCCTAAATGATAAAAACCACATGTCTCTCATTATTTCTACACTCAAGCTCTCTTCTCTCAAAATCGAAACATTTCTCTCTCAAACTATACGACCTCCTTCAACCCTTCATCTATCGCTCTCACTTGAACCCCTTGTTGAATGACCAAAATTAAGAGCCCCTCTTCATAAACTCAAATTAAGATCATATCTAAGATAAAAGTGAATATATCACCGAAGGTAGTGCCCGAAGGACCGTTGAACCAAAATCTTGTTGATATAATAGTGGTACTAGAAAAGGAAATCTTCCCAAAGTGTTTTCTATCAAGTAAGTATTTAGTTATGAAATCATTGAAAGACCAGGGATGGCTAGATTAGTTCACAAAAGAGAAAAGGATGATTTATCCAAAGCTTCTTGCTCAGTTTTAACAGTTTTTTAAATTTTCATTCAATTTTGAAGATGGTTTTGTTGTGAGGATCTAGATTAATGGCCAAAGATTCACCTTTTCCTCAGGGTTAAGGGATACTTTCCTAGGGATACCCCATGATGGATGTTTTGAGGACTACCAGAGAGTTCCACCTCCTCCAAGTGATATTTTTTTCTTATAAAAGGCCTTGAGATGCTTGATTGGAAATACCAGGATGAGAAGAGCTATTGCTGCTGAGTTAGACGGTTCAACCATATTGATGTTTATGTTTATCTAAAATCAGATAAGTCCAAGAAAATGAAAATTTTCTACTTTCAAATATCAAGATGTGTTTTTGATATATCTTATGAAGAATAGATGAAAGATTAATGTGTGAAATTATATTATACTTCATATGTGTGAGTTTATTAATAAAACCTAAAATTATACCTCCTTGTTCTAATCAAAGTTAATCTCCACAATGATGTAAGCTAAAGAAATGTTTAAACTGAATGAAGAAGTCATCAAGGACTATGAATTCTGTATCTCAAAGGAAATAGTCAGAAGGATGAAAATTAGGTGGAATTCGTGAAAAAAGCTTCAATGAGGATAATGAAAGGTTATATGAAATGTTTATTCTGGTTGAGCATCCTTAAAGACCATAGAACACATCTGATCCTGTTTTGGAAGAAGATAAAATTTTTGACTATCCGGTTGAAGAGGTAGTAGAGGCATTTGTTACACCTCTAGATGAAACAATTTTGGATAAGGATAAAAGTACACCTATTCCACAATATATATCTAAGAAGGAATAGTGTGTTGTTAAGAGAAGTATTGTTTTGGAAGAAGAACTGACTTATGGAAAATAATCTCTTGTTAGTGTAAAAGAAAAGGTTATTCCTTAAGAGAATCTAGAAGAATATAATTTTCGTTAGAAATAAGCTACTGTTGAGGAAACATTAGGGGAACAGGCTAATATGGAAATAATCCATTATGTTGGGGAAAGAATGGACGAAGCTTTCCAGTTGGATATAAAAGAAATGGGTGAGAGTATTAGAGATAATCATTTAGAACCAGTTCAAGGAACTGAATCTCTTAGTCCTATGAGAGATGAACATGTTGATGGGGAGAAACACCCTAATGTAGAAAGTGTTGAATTTCCCAATCCTATTGACCATAGCACTAAAGATTCCCTGTATAAGTTCCCTAGCTACATTGATGTGGATGATACCTAGGAAGACGTTGTTAAAGGTATAGACATATCTACTGTGTTTCAATTGAAACCAGTTTCTTCTCGAGAAGAAATCTCTAAAAGGAAACCAAACCTGTCTCACCTATTATTATTAAACCTTCACAAGAACCTCCAACTTTCTTGAGTCAGAGTGATTTGAAAGACTTTGGAGTTACTTTATTGGCTGGAGTTAAAAATCTCAATAACATCCAATTTTCTCCTATAACAAACCTAAGTGAAAGATATTTTTCCTTGCTGTTCGAGAAGATCATATTGCAGATTTACCCAAAAATGATTCATGGAATTCAAGAGGTTAGAATTGAGAACAAACAACTAAGTGATGACGTAATGTTTCTCAGAGTTATGGTTGAAGATATTCAAAAAGTTTTGAAATCTGGACAATCTCTTGTTTCTCATCCTCTTGAGGACGTTAGTGGTAAGATTCCATGGGAAGATTCCTATTTTATTTAACTTAACATGACTCATTAGCTGATAAAGTGGCTGAGAGAAACCATAAAGTAATCCCATAGATGTGTGAGATTTTTAATGGTCTCAACAAACTGAATGATGATTATAAAGGTTGTCTAAAGATGTTATGTATCAAATTAAGTGACTCAAATCAGCTATTGCTTCCTCTAGTGCCTCTGGATAGTCATCTCAACTCTTTGATAGTGATCTACTTAGAAAAACTTTTAAGGCGTAACTTCATTAAGTGCTAAGTGGATTTGGCAAGGAGAGTCTATCGACAGTTGTTTTTAAAAGTGACAAAGTCCTTGATTTGGTGAGGATTCATTCAAATATTTCAAATGATTCTTATGATGAGCTTACTAAGAATGTGGGCTTCTACATTAATAAGATTTTCTCTAAGCATGATATGACCAATCATTTCAAATATCTTGTATTGAATTTGAAAATTCATCCTGTCACTCAAGCCTTCAAGACTCAAGTTCAAAAGATGAAAGATTTACCTCCTATATTGGAGAAATTCATGGAAATCAAATATGATTTTGAGAAATAAATATAGAATGGTGGTGAGATTATTACTGACTTCATTCCGATTTTGAAGCCTTATCTTCTTGTGAATATCACTACTATTGTGGATAATGAAGTTGTACCTTTACATCCTGGTTTAAATCATTCCTCTTCCACTACCATTACATATACTTCAATATTTATATATTAGGATTTGAGTCAGATCAGACCTGTTATCCAT
This sequence comes from Viscum album, assembly GCA_963277665.1. NCBI lineage: Eukaryota > Viridiplantae > Streptophyta > Magnoliopsida > Santalales > Viscaceae > Viscum > Viscum album. Next base: position 1,539,221,562 of record OY728153.1, on the reverse strand, counting down.
TACAAAAACATGCCTCTGTCTTCCACCAAACCTATTTTGGAACCTTATGTTTTTTAAGGACTACCTATTCCTTCTCTGACAGTTGATTCACTCCCTTATTCAACTTCTACTTATGCACATGTCACTCCTTCTAATGCTACTACCAAGGGAAATGTGAATACCAGTGCTGAAGACAAGTGAAAACTGTATTTTAATAGGGATGTTTTGTATTTACAATTGTTTGTAATGACACATAGTTTTCCTTCTAATGAAATATAAACTATTTTTATCTATCCTCTTATTTCCTTTTCGGTAATCCCAAAAGGGGGATAACAGAACACTAAGGCACTAGAAAACACACTAAGAACAGATATGGTATTCATATGATTTTGGATAAACAAAAAGGGGGATATTTTTGGAATCCTCTTGTTTTAATAATGATTTAATGATCCCAAAACCTAAAATCCTATAAATCTGGTAAATCTTGTTAATCCTATTTAATCTATATCAAATAATGTGTAGATGTTTGGTTTCATTATTCTTTAATTGAAATTCCACAAATTCCTATTAATCCTAAATCTTGTTTGATTATTGTAAACTATATTTAACATTGTTTTATAAAGATTAATTTTATGACTGATTAAGTCTAAATAATTATATGAATAGTACTTCTTATGTTTGTATATAGGTATTTGGATATGTCTAAGAAACCCTGCATCATCCACCAGTTCTGGTTTTCTGGAAAAGGACCCAGAATCTGTGACCCTGACATCGTAACCCATACACCGTGACACAGACTTCATAACCCAGACAATGTGACCTAGACGTCGTATCTCAGACAACGTGACCTTGACATTGTGACCCAAACACCATGACCAGTTTCAAATATCATGAATTATGTGACACTACTTCCATGCTACCATAACCAAGACATCGTACGAAGTTTGGACAAGCACTAGATAGAGTGATTCTAACATCTCATATATTCTATAGGATCCTGATCTCAATAAAACTATGCTATCATGACTGCCTCACCGCTCAAAAGAAAAGTAGAAGACATTGTTTTATGGTGACACTATTTCCAAGTGATATCGTTCTTGGATAGACATTGGCACTGTTCTTTAATATGATTTATCAATTCCAATTTAATTTCTAATGGTCATATTTGAGTCATTTACTTTTACTGACAAAATTAACATTTCCTTATAGACATGTCACCTATAAGTATGAGGTATGATGTGCAGAATACATGCATCATGTCAGCTCCAACAATAGCACTCTAAAATAAAAAAGAAATTTTTGGCAATGGAACAAGTGATGAGATGTATAGTAACACAAGCGCAGTCATTTTTTGAAAACTGAATTGATACATGAAACTATAATCAACTGTAGAACACATGAAGCAATCTATAATCCAAAGGTTGGACTACCATAAATCAAATCCAAATGATTCTTTACAGGACCTCCTTCAATAATAACACAATTTAGAGAGCTTACACCTTTGAACATGCCAACTTTTGAAACTCTATTTTTTATAAGAAGACTGAATACTTCCATCTACATTATCCTATATATACAAAGATGCATAGAATAACACTCGAAGCACTTCTGACCTTTTCTTATCATCATTTCATTGTTGTGTATTATTTTTAGCTTTTGAGCACTAAGCGTATGTCTGTATTAAAACACACATTATCTCCTGTATGAAACTGAAGGATACAAGATATATTTCCTCTCATAACATTGTAAATCTGTTTACTCCCACAAATAAGTGTGGAAAAGGTCCTTGTGTGACCTGGTATTTTTTACCCATGAAGAATAGTAGAAGAGGCCAGGTGACTTGCATAATCTTGTGCATTGTTGTTTAACATGATCTAGGGTGTGGATCAAGTTTATTAATATAATCTTCTTGGTGGCAGGTGAACACCAAGTTAATTGGATTAGGTCTCGACTTGATATTGAACCACTTGTTTTGTCCGTTTTGCTATTTAATTTAGTTTTTCTCTACATTAATGTATATTTAATAAAACACTAGATTTTACTTTAATAGTAAGTCTTGGATATAATTTATAATTTTTTTACCGTATTAGAACAGCTTCAAAAGTAGTAATAATAACTCATATTAATATTACTGAGAATTAATCAATCTTCTGAGAGGTTATTTGAAGAGTCAAAAATTTATAACCATATTAACGTGACTAACTATACTGTATTAATTTTTATTGGGGAACCTTTATTCGAAATTTTTTTATAGAAATTGTTAATAGATACTCAATTCACCCCCCCTCTTGAGTACTCTACACTGATCGACATCATCATTTCCCATTATGATGTAAAACATTTTACTGAATTTTACCACAATCCCTTTATAATATAATTTCATTATAAAAATCATATTGTGACTAAGGCCTTAGAACAGAATATATATGTGTTCCATCAGTAAATTCCACCTATCTTGGCCTTCCCAAAGTTGATTATTTTTAGCCCTACATCATTAAAAAATCATAGAACTTCATCTTATTTATATTGTATACCTATTATAAGGTTTCTATTTCACATCATGTGGAATGTTGAACTAGTGTCCAGAATCATATTTCCAGCTCAATCAGTTTCTCTCAAGGATATTTTATCAAATATAAAATTCTCATCACTCTCCTTCTTGATCCATTCTTGAAATTTCACTTATTTATGTGGTAAATTGGATTATTAGACCCTAAATTCCATGGACTCCTCTTCATCAGTTAGGGATTCATATGAGCTTTGAGTTTTAAATATGGTTGATGGTTTTTCTAGATATTATTAACTTCCTCTTTGAGATTCCTTTGGCTCATTAACTGATTATTTGGAGGAAAAATTCAACTCTTTATTCTCAAAACCATTACAACTAAAGATATTACAATAAAAAAATATATTGAGTGAATGAAATTTTTTCATTGGTCTTTGTCTGACATTGTCAATGAAATATATTTTTTCTATAGATCCCATATATTGTGTGTATCCTATATTTCTATAAAAATGACATTAAATACATGGTGTATATTTTTTTCTATTCACTTCTCCATGTACAACATGTTGAGCATGTTGTGATTCATTGATCATATCCTCCTTCAAAAGAGAGGGTTCCATGGGTTTACAACCGAGCACCACTGATTTTGTAATTTGTACAAGACCCACCAATGATTTACAATTATCTCTAAAGTTACACACTTTTAAGTAAGTATCAACCCTTTTAGTGGATTCTATGTTAAATTCTTATTCTTTATAATAAATATAACCACTCCAACCCCTCAATGTTTTATAGTGATAAATGAGTCTTTCTTGATCTTCAAACTTATTACACCATATTAGGACTTCCCCTGCATGTTTCACAATTATTTTAAATCTATCTAGTATAGATTTAGTTATAATTTCAATTATTTAGGCGGGTTCATCATCTTTGATCCTCGACTTATCTTCATTCTAGGTGCATCCAAAATCCTTATATTTTAGTTTTTCAATATCTACTTTAAATTATAACTATATACAAAACCATTATATTTTTTTATCTTTACATACTATTATTTATTCATGATCTACTTCATTTTCAAATTCTTTTCAAATATTACCTCAATTAAATTTTCTTCTTCATCATTTTTCTCCACTTAGGTTTCCCTACAATAGCTACAAGGACATATTAAACAAGGTCTCTAGAGTCCTTGTACACATATACTTCTTCTTTACATGATTTGTCATCTTCCTTGGATACCATTTTCTTTTTATTAAATAATTTATTCCAATATTTCCTTTTCTCTTCATTCAAATGATTGTTTTTCACTATTTATTCTTCATCATCACTATATTCAAATTTCTTATGATAGCTATAAGTAATAAATTTTGTTTTTCAACACTAAAAGTATAATATTTTCTTCCAAATCTCTTTTTACACTTTTAATATTTTTTAAAATAAAATACATAATATAATCAACTTCTCCATCCTACGTACCATCTAATATTGTTATTTTCTTAATATATTAGAATATTATATCATAATATTTTTCTTTTTAGAGATAAAATTTTTCATTTTCCCTTATTTTCTATTCCAAAAAAGTCTTATAGATGCTATCCAAAATCACCTCATTAAGACATTTTTCATTGAGAAATTATACATTCTCATTAAACATGGAAATAATATTATAGAGATAATTTTAAAAATTTTGATATAATTGAGGACCACTCCTATTTTATGCATATATTCCAAAAGAATGATCACCTGATCTAAAAACTCATGCATTGTCTCATTCAGTATCATTCTAAAATCATTATAATTATTCCATAAAACCTATATCTTTTCATCATAAAAATTTAAAAAACAATTATAAATATTGAGGATCCTGTCATACATTAAATACGATGTTTTTATTGAAAAAACATTTTTATATATTAGGTCTTCTAAAGAATCTTGTAATTCATTTATTTCCTTCATATTAACATCCAACTCTTTATAAACTAATTTAGATAGAACTCCACATTCTATGTTATTCATGTTTCCATGAATATAAACCTTTTACATATTTATACCTAGTGACTAAAAATAGTGTTACATTATATATTTCCACAACTGGATGTTACTATATTCAAAATAGGTATTCTTTTATGGTTTATAATTGGTTGTATAATTTCTAGATATATATAAACTTCACCAAGAACCTTATCTCGGATATAATTTTTTGGTCCCAAATGAGGATTATAATCTATAATGGGAGTGAATCATGGTATTTAAATTTAAAAATTTTATCTTTACAATGATATTTAGTCAATTTTAGTAAGGTCTCTTATTTCTCTCACATAGAAGAAATGAAATATTTATAGAAATAAACAAGATACAAAGGTAAATTTTACATAATTCAACCAAATAGACTAATATAAAGAGAATTATTGATAATTTACATATATACATGAAATTATAGAGCTATAATCTTTTCAATATAAGTATTAGAGACATCTTAATGGTTCTCCTAGTTTAAAACCATGAACAAAAAAATTTCAATACTCTAGCACACTTGTGGAATAAAGTACTCCTTTTAGTTCCACATTATTATTCCATGAATACTAGATGAAAATTACACCAATGGGGGTGTATAAATGTGTTAAACCATATTCTTACTGAATAAATAAACTCAATAAATTTCAAGTGAGGGGCCTCATGGATCACCATTTTTCTTCTTCTTCATCTTCTTTTATGAATGAATCTATGATCATGTTATTTATTGTATATTTTTTTCCAAATTTACAACTCGAATTCTCTCTCTTCCTATATTTTTTCTAAATTCAAGATAAAATTCACTCATTCATTGTTAGACAATATATCCTTCATATTTTTATAATTTTTTATTTCATATATTTTCCTAAAAACTATTTACTTACTTTTGAGTGAAATGTTATTTTTTAAAAGGTGCAATTCAAATATTTTTTACTCTATGTAAAATAGAACACTATACTAAATCTAGGACTCCATCCAATCATGTCTCAATTTCCAACCAAAATAGAATCCAAAAACTCAATATGTATCATGTATATAGAAAACACTCATGCCATCGATGTAACACCCCCCACATTGACCACATAATATTTACTGTCATGGTGTGTGAGTTGAAATCTAATCAAACAGATAATTCTATAAAATTGTATTAATAAATAAAAATAATTATGTTTTGGTTCCCCCTTAATACTTGTATTGATACTCTTTTTCTAGGCTTTTTGATTTACTATCTGTGATAAATTATTAATATGATACCTTTAAATATTCCATTGTCTGAATTTTATAAAAAATCACAATGGAATAACCCTTAATCATGTCATATACCACATCTCTTTATCCATTTTATGTTCTAAAATCATGATTATAGAAAATTAACTTTATGTACATCTTATATGATCCTTTCCTTGAACCTTAATTGTTATGAAACACTAGATCCATGCTTATACAAATCTTAACTATGCATTCGTGGACCTAACTGATGGGTAAGAAGATCTGATAACCATACACTTCTCAAAATTATACTTTTACAAGACACTTTCATAAAACAACGTTTTACATTTATCCTAAAATGCTCTTTATGCATAATTGAAAAACATCTATTCCTTTTCTAAATTCCATAACTATATCTTGAAATGATCCATATGCATACCAAGAAATTCCCAACTTATATAAAAATCAACCATTCTACCAAGTTTTATACTTTTTCAATGATAGTGATCATCCCTATGGGAGATCAGCCAAAAATTCAAATGAAACATAAAAATAAATTTTCTATAAATCACCTAGATCACCTAAAAAACTCATCCATCCTTCAGGAAATGATCTCCAGGCACTTAAATAGACTATTGAGAATACATTAAACATTATTTTCAATAAAATATACCCAAATACCAATCCCATAGGATATTTTATAAAATATAAATTCATATTTATTTTTTATTTTGGATTATCCACTTATACTAGTGAATAGCCCTATAGATAATTAGATGGATTAGATATCTGACTTTGAGGTCAGCATCCAATAGATGGTGAGCTAGTGGAATGTTCTAAACTAAGAATAAAAATGGTGGTCATAATCCATGATATCAATGAACCTTTAATGTGATGAAAATGATACATGAAATAGTGCTTGTTATTTTTATATTTTCCTCATTTTTCATTTCAATTATAATTTTAATTTCATTCATGATCATGTTAGTTTTTAATGATGTTTATTATTTTCATGGTTTTTTTTATAAATATTTTTATTCAGTTTGATGTGGAAGTTTTTTACCATTCACTTTATTATAAAAACACCCCAAGACAAAACTCTTAGTTGGTTAGAATCACACAGCTCATCGGTAACCTTACATCATGTTATTCCCCTTTCACCATCTCATAGGAATGAAATCACAATAGACCGTCATAATGGACAGTTGATCGACATTGGTAGCATAAATTTTGGTTTTTCTTCATTAGAACACTAATAAATGTGGGGGGAAAAGAAAAATAGTTTTTCATATGATCGATGACTGATGGAATAGTTAAGGTTGGATAAAATTTATTATAACAGTGATCGGGGGCTTGGTACTTGTGATATAAAGTCATTATATGGTTGAATAATGATATAGTGGAATATTGATGATGGTAATCACATAAGGAAGAACACTAGGCTGTCTCTAGGGGTAATGTACACTAACATGATCAATGGTAGTAGTATAAAAGGTGAAGATGGATGTGTAAATTATGAGTGATTAAGGTTATGGATATAACATTTCAGACAATATGATGTATATGTGAATAATAAAATGGAGTGTATCACTTCTCCAATGGTGCTTTGGTTTCATTAGTTCATAAATATCACATGGCATGTGACTCTGAAACACTCACCGTGAAGGGATGAGTTACATCACTTGAAATCTATTAGGTTACATGACTCAGCCACCCCATTTTACCCTACACATTGTGTAAGTGGCGTTTATTCTTTTTAGTTCTTGACCACATGTCCTAGGGTATAGCAGTTTGAACAAGTAGTCATCCCATGCAATTTACAAGGCATGTAGATGAAATACACACCTTATACAGGATTTATACAATAGAATGTGCCCTGGTAAATTACTATTCTAATGTTTATAAACCACAATGTTACAAGTCATTTAGTTGAAGTATACACAATATATATATGATACATAACATAGATTGTGCAATGGTACATGCCCATACTAACTTCCATGAACCTCACATCATGGGGCCATTGATGAAATTTCATACAGTCTAATACTACCTGACTTGGTTAATTAGTGGTACACACCATGTATCTCACATTTTAGACATTAAATACACCATTTTGATATAACTATGTATTTATAACCCAAAAAATAAGGTCTAGTGGCAGTACATGAATTGGTTGATACTACAAAGTTGCACACTGTATTCCCTACTGTACAGATATTGTACAATCTAATCATTGGTTGTTTTCATAATTCCACCCTTTAATCATGTATTTATAAATTTTAATAGTATATTATAATTTATTTTTCACAAATAGTTTTATGGTACAATCCAATGCCATATCATAGACCGTTAATGTGGTTTTGTGGGTAGTTTTTGGTTCTTTGAAACATAAAGGAGACAACTTCGTTTATGTGAGATAGTCATATTAGTCACATGGTTAGGAACACATCTGGTGATGAGTTGATGATAAGAAATGTGTTCCAACATTATTCAAGTTGTTTGATACTCCCCCAACATACTCATGGCATGAATCCATGATATTTGGTTGTAGTTTTGGAACTCTTTTTTTTCAAATAAGCTATGGGTCCTCTATACATGGACATGGATACTCTCTCATCTTAAATAATCATCTTGATAATTCATAGTTCCTCCAATAGTTATGATTACTACCAGAGAAAACTTACCCACATAGAGAGGTACACGTCCAATACTACAAATTCAATGTGGTCCATGGGTTTTCTCATAGATGGGTAATAATGGATGGTATAGTTTAGTAATCCATTAGATTACTGTTATTCTTGGAGAAGGTTAAGGTACCCTAATATGTTAAAAAAGGTTTATGATTCAATATTAATTGATGGGGTATGGTTCCCCATTGAAAAATTATGATACCTTAATGAGTCATGGGTTACCCATAATGTTTTATGTTGGTTTAATGGAAAGGATGGGGAATTTTGATGTTACGGGCCTTAAGACTCCACAAGAATTACGGGTTTACTTCTACTTATGGCTTAAATCTAGGATATTGAATTAATAAATTGTGAATATTTTATTACTTTTCACATCCCATGTTACTTATATGATATAAGAATTCATAAATAAAATCAAAAGGGACTATGACTTCCTAATATCCCATATTGGATTTGATACCACATTTGTTGTGCTAGTGCTCATGACACATAGTTGCGAGATGGTATTAGTAGAAATGGATTTATTATGACTTATAAAGATATAGTAATATTTAATTTTGTGGGAACACCGTGTCATATGGTGGTACATAATGGTGATGGGTACTGTTGGTAGTTAATTCAAGATTTTCTATAGTGAGGATGTATTTTCCATTAGCTATAGTACATTTTAACTAGTGATTTTTTATTATGCATATGTATTTGCACTTCAAGGTTGACTATGTGATGTTTTAATTGTTGGATGATGTATCATGAATTAATTGAATGTAACATAGTTATTTATAATTTTTTTACATTTTTTGTTATTATTTAACATTAGAAATAAATTTCTATTTCATGTCGTTATAGGCTAAGTCCACCCAAGTGTCTTAGGCCTTTATGGTGATATTCACCAACCCTTTTCCTATAAGAAGAGATATTGGAGTGGAACACCAGGATTACTACCTATCTAAGTGGGAAATAATATTTATGTCCTAGAAATTGGGATTTGAGTTAGTAATCAGATGGGTATTTATTTAGGAATATCAGGCGTCGATGTTAGGTGGGTCTTCAAAATATTTAATAGATCGTAGAAAATATAATATTTTTGGTGATCAATGTATTAATTCTATATGATTTTGATTACCTATTAATCAACTTAGATTCCAAATAAATCATTTATAGTGTGAAAGTATGATTTCATATTCATTATATAATGGAAACTTTTGATCTACCATACCCATTATATGTTAGCATGGTTAGATATTCTACTCTTATTACGGGTACAACCGGTCGAATACAGGATTCAACCCATGGGTAGAAAAATCATATTTAGTGATAGGGTCATGATGATCCTAAGATATTTCTTGAACCTATCATCATTGATTAGTTCATTGATGAGGAATTAGTCTAAAAGAATAGTCTGGAGAAGGCCTTTCTCCATGAGTAGGGAAATTATATCTAAATTGATTACTTAGTTCAGAACATATTATGGGGTAGATGGTATATCATATTAATTTAGAAGATGATACTTATTTTCTAAATTTTTTATGATTTTAGAAATATAGGATTTATATATTATGAGGTAATGATAATCCTTTTGTACTAGAGGATTTATTAGAGTTTATGTATTGTGTGATTCATCCGGTTTGGGAACCCATCAACCATATTGTGATTCTTTCATTGATCTCTCTATAAGGTAGAGCACTAATTTTGGGGCATGGAATTTTTATAAAACTCATTTTGGGACTCCTCTACCATTTTTAGGGTTCAATACATTATCTAATATGGTGGTATATCTAGTGATGTTATGAATATTTCATGTTCTGGTGATTTTGGACCCTCTGTAGGGGAGAATGTCCTTTTCATAGTGTGTTCCAAGGAAATAATACCTCAACAAGTGTATATAATTAAATATTTATGATAGATTGATAGTATTAATGAATCGTCTATAGATATATTCAGGTATGTTTGTGAATTTATGAAACTCACCGTTTTCTGATTCCCCAGATAGACCATTTAAAGGTTGACAACTCTAGACATAGATACACACTTTATATGGGAGTTGGTTTTTACTTTTTGTATTGACATCCATATTGATTCCAGGAATGGAACTCCACACTAAAAGTATCATGGAAATCAAATACTAAATCATTGTCTGAAAAATGACCAATTGGGAGTTGGTTTCATTTTAGTATTTGGTGGTGTAAAAGTAGTTAATGGTGGAAGATGCATTGATCTACTCCCACCACCACCATAATCAAAATTATCTTGTTAAACATGGAGTGAACATAGTTAGAGATATAGGAAAACGCTTCAATGGATGGATAAAAATTCCTAGACATTATGAATGACATTCGATCATAGAATAATGTGTGTTATAATATATTGTATAGTATTATAAACAAACAGTACATAGAGAAACCAATAACACTTTATTTCATTAATGGATATAATTAATTTAGTCAACAAACACCCCTTAAAATCACAGATATTATAATGGGATAGAAAATATAGAATATAAAAACTAGAATGGAAATATTTGGATCATCCATATATGCTAAAATAATCTCTCCCATGGGAAACACTATGGAAAAAAATAAAATAATTATAAACAAGTCAACATTTTATAAAAGAAAAATACAGAACCTTGGGAGGAATTGTAATTAATCATGTATGAAGGAATTAATAGGAAATATAAGTGGTAATAAATAACATGAGGAGTAATATGACCATTATTATAGTAAATTCATCATAGAAATAGTAGCATGCCTGTTTGAATACTAACGCGATTATTGGAAATAATAATTTGAGATCAAAATAATGAAATATAATATAATTAATATTTATGTAAAGACTCGTAAAATTCAAGGGAAATTTTTTCTTAATTTTCATTGGAATTTTACAAGAGCGCGGTTTCTAACGGCACCTGATTCCGAGGCCCGGAGTGCCCGGAATCATTTTCTGAAGTTTGGCTCGGGTACGTTCAGTGAACGAACGAGCGGGAATTTCTAACTTTTGATCTGGTGCTCGTTATTGAAATCCGAGGACACCGATGAACTCGCAGCGCCGATATTCGCTTAAGGAGACCTTTTCCGTAGTTGCGTTTATTGTGGGACGAAAGTTAGTTTTTGGGAGAATTATAAAAAGTTAAATAAAAATGTGGAACACTTTTTATTTTTCTTACTTGTTGGTTAACTCCTCTCAAAGGAAGTTAAAGGTGGGACCCATATCCACTTAACCTCCCTTGGGAGGATTAAGTGTGGTGAGGCCCACACGAAACCCAACTTTCCATCTCCTCTCAAAACTCCCTTAACTCCCCTTTTAAATGAATTGACAACTTAGCTTATTAATTGGGTTGAGTTGTTTAAACTTTTTCAAACCTTTGAAATTCAAAAATGTTTGGTTGAGTAAATAAAATAATCTCTTAGCTTATTTTATTTGGTTAGAATTCTCTAGCCTCTTCAGAGTTTTGAAGCCTTCTCCTTCTCCTTCTTCTTCTTCTTCTTCTTCTTCAAGCTTGACGAAGAAAGCGAAGAACCTTCGAGCTTTGACGAAGAATGCCGCTCCTCTCTTCTTCGTAGCCGATTGTATCCGAAGATCGACGACGCCTTCCGTGTCAACGAAAGGGAACGCCGCTTCCTCCTCGGACTTCCTTCGTCGGCTTACGAAGATTCGCCAACGACGTACCTCTTCGGACATACCTCTTCGTCATCGGATTTGACGAACGATTACCGCGACGCCCGACCTCGACGACGTTGTCTTCCGCGGGTCGTTGACGATCTTCGAACTTGAACCCAAGGTAGCGGTTGATGTGGTTTATTTCTTTACTCTCGTTCCTGGTTCTAGAATGATAATTTGTGATTAAATATTTAAGAGTTATCATCTAACGAGAGGGGGGTCGGACCGCACAAACACAGCCGAATTCCCCCTCCTCTGTTCTTGGTTATTTATATAATCTTGTGGATGAACGAGAAGGTGTGGTGCCGTCGCACCACGCGGGAATCGCCCGGCTTATTTACGCGACGCCGTCACATCGCGCCGTGGAAGGATTATCATGAACCCGACGCCGTCACGCCGCGTCGCAGGGAACCGAAGGCACCGCGGCCGGAGCGGGGCCGCGGCGGAGGGGCATGGTGTCGTCGCACCGCGCCGGACGACGAACACCGCGGCTGGTTTCGGGCCGCGGCGGGACGAGAGGACCGGCGGCTCGCCGGGCCGCCGGCGTCGGAAACCGGAAGGGGACCGGCTTTGCCGGTCCCGTTGAAGAAAAACCGGCCGGCCAGGTGGGCCGGCCGGAAGGTCAAAGACCGGGGGAATTTAATTCCCCCGGCCAACTCAAAAGCCCCCCCATTATTTGGGGGGGGGGGGTTTCATTAAGGGGGGGTAGGCGGCCCCCCGATTTCCCTCAAAGCAAGCCCCCACGAGGGGGGCCGGTTCTCCAAAGGCGCGGCTAAAAGCCGCGCCGCCACCAGCTGGAAGCGGGGTCTATGCCCCCCGCGCATGGCACCCAGCGGCGCCAGGCCGCGCCGCCGCCGTCAGGGCCGGGTCGGACCCGGGTCGGGTCGACCCGGCCCGGACCCGGACCCCCCATTTTCGAATCATCTTCGGTCTTTTGTCCATAACGTGAGCCACAGACCTCCGATTGATGAACCGTCTACGGAAACGTGATCCTTGGATCAAGACGGTCATTTCGGTATATCACACTCAAAGTTTCGGAATACTTTGTGTTCGGACGGGTTGGTTCGTTCACGAAACCAACCGGGCCTTCGGAGCGGAAACGCTCATATCTTGAGCTACGGACGTCCGATTGACGTGACGTCAGCTTTGTTGGTTTCCTCTTAGTAAGACGGATCTTTTGGCATACTCCGCCCGAGGTTTGGACGCAAGTGGAGTACGGTCGGGCTGGTTTTGCCTTAAAAACCAACCTGGCCCCTGGGACGAAAAAGCCAATAACTCTCAGACCGGGCGTCCGATCGACGCGCCGTCTATTGCGTTGAGTTCCTGTTAGCGATACAGAACTTTTGGATACATCAACTCTGGACTTTGTGACAGTTGATGTATCAGCCTCTCGGCTCGTGGAGCGGACCCTCCTGTACGAGCTTGCTGTGTGCGGGAACCCTAGTGCTGGCTGCGACTGTTACTGTGACTACTACTGCTACTGGTACTGCTACTACTACTGTGACTGTGACGACGACAGTACAGAGATCCTGTGTGGATTCGACGACGACGACTACAGCACTCAGCTATCCTACGTGGATCAGCGCTACAGGTCCTGTGTGGGCCCGATCCTATGTGGGTCTGATCCTGTGTGGGTCTTTGCGCTCAGCGGTCCTGTGTGAACCAGCGCCTACAGGTCCTATGTGGGCCCGATCCTATGTGGGTCTTTTGCGGGGGTTAGTTACCTATCGATCCTTCGTGGGTCCGACGACTTAGATGGATCAGAGATCATCTTTATCGTCTTTCGAAGAAGCATACCTGTGTGAGCTGAATCCAGTTGCTTTCCTGTGTGGATTGTGTTGTGCTATCCTATGTGGATTTCGTTTTTCTTTCCTGTGTGGAATATGTTTACTTTCTTGTGTGGACTGAGTTGTACTTGGGCTCGGAGGATGGAGTGTAACACCCCAAGCTTCTATGGTACGTTTCCCTTCGAATAATGCGATAGCGTGTGTTGTACGCAAGCTCGAGTTCTAACACACACCACAACTAATTAAACTAGCCGTTGTGAATAGTAATACCTACTTTTTGAAATCATATATATTCAATATTTCAAAATGGACTTCATTTTTAGATTCGGAATATCAAAATTAGCCTAGGGTGAAATTTTGGTACATTTCGGATAACTTTCATATTTTGATGAATAGTGAAAATTTCTAAATTTTAATTAAAAACAACTTTTTTAATCAAAATAATTAATAGCGATAAATTGTGATTTTGAGTGGTTTTAAAGTATATTTAGAATATATTTTTACCATTTAATATAATATTGGTCATTGGACATAATTTTACAATTAAACCGAACATAAACAAGTGTCAATCTTTTGATAGTTATTACCTCTTAAAAACACGCTTTTTGTTTTGACAGCGGGAATTAATTTTAAATTAATTTCTGCAACTTCTGTGTTTTGAATTTAGGAAAATAGATTCCATATTTGGAATCAGGATGTCCAAATTATGTAAATAGGTAACTTTTATTTTTACACATTTTGAATAATTACTGCGGTAAATATTATATTTACCAGGGTTAAAGGGTAAATCCGGTAAATAAGGGTTAAAAAAATAATATTATAATAATACAAAGTTATCCTAAAACGTGTCCTAACCTTATTGGTGGACACATACCCGACCATGAGCATCCTTGGGTCAATTTGGGGACCCCTTGGAGCCACTTGTATGTGGTAGGGACACATTATATTAATAAAGTTAAAATAAAAATAAAAATGGCATAAGCTTACATCTTTTAGAAGAACAATTTTTACATAGGGTTATACATGTTGGATTTTCGATTATAAATATTCATTAGAAATCTAAAAAGATTTCCTACATGATGATATTTTATTTATAATTTTTATACATCAAACAAGTTAAATTATTAATGACACAATAATGATGCAATGTTTACCTCATTAATAAATCATTTAAATAAATAAGATTATAATGATTAAAATATTATCTAAAACCTGTCCAATTCTTATTGGTTGATGTTATTTAGAATATGATTCATCTTATCTTTGACCTCAATGATTTTTGGACCATTATAAACCGAATATAATTATATTATAATGTAATACTTTCACTCTTTCCTAAAGAGCCCCTCCTCTCCCTTATAAAAGGAGACCACTTCTACTCATTCTTCACACCTCTCAAGCCACTTGGCTCGTCCAAACTCTGCCCAACTAAGCTCCCCACATACCTATACTCCTCCTTGAAGCTTTCCCTTAGGCAGAAAGCATTTCAACAAGTCCTTTGGTTCCAACCAAAGTGAGTTACCTAAATTAAAGGTAACGATTTCTCTTAAATTATTTTCATTTATTTTGCTTCTTCAACTCCCAAACTCTTTTTATTTCCTTTCTTTTGTAACAACACCAGTATCCTCAATATACTAGGATGTTTTTATAAGAAGGATTCAAACTACACATACACACAACTCCATCTAATTGATGATGAACATAATGTTTCTGTGGATGGAAAACTAACGCCTCACGAAACGATGATTGTTCAAATACATCTTACCACCTCTCATGGTGGCCATTATGATGGAACTGTAATTAAATATGATATTAATGATATATATTTTATATATAAGCTTCTGTAATTCCATTTTATTTCATACCATTATTCGTTTCATGTTGTATATACATACGATAATTTCATTTGAGGAAGTGCGGACTACCGCCCCCTTAAAATGATATGACTCGTTCATACCACACATGGAACGTATAAAGGATGGTGTTAATGAACTTAAGTAACATATATAAAATATTATATTATACTGGAATAGTAATATACCTATGTATCATTTGGATTCGATTCTTTTAAAATAAAAATTAAATGGAAGTAGCGTTCGTGCGTACGTACGGACTACCGTCTCCACGAACGCGATGAGATTCATTCTCCATCGTATCCATTCAAGTATAATTATCATTTAATGATTTAAAAATGATGTTTAAGGACTTGATATCATTCTGGATATAAATAAGATACAACAAACATGACTTATGTAACAAAACATATAAAAGAAAATGAGTAAGTTAACACCCGAAACGGCGATAATACTAAGATATTATTATCAAATCAATATTAAAAGATCATATATGATATCATATTAATGTATATGATTCTTGTATAATTTAATAACAATTATTTCACCATTATATAGGTGGTTAACCTACCCCAACCAAGGAAAAGTACAAGGTAAGGGTTATTTCACAATCTCTTCATTATCCGAGGTTGTTTATACGTAATAATCTACTGGGATTCCTTTATCATCCACATCCATGTTTTCTTCAAAATGTATTTCAAAACATATTTATTATTTACAAGAATATGGGTTAAAGTCATTTACACCCTTGTTTGAATTTTTATAAGAGGTTTATAAAGGAATCTTTCCGTCGTTTTCAAAACAAGGTCCTTTTTAACCTTTTCGACAGAATTAAGATAAGAATGTTTTTTTTAACTTATACGGCGGGTGCGGTTATTTTCCGCCGTTATAAAATCGTCAAAGATTCCCTTACAATCTTATAAGAATATTTTCAAGAAAATGTTTTATTTTATATAGATCTTAAATGATTTCAAAAATAGAAAGAGATATTTCTCTAAAAAGTGTTTTGATTTCATCTATGTCAACATCCTTTGATGGATTTTACGCTTATTTGAAGTTGATTTATTATGATACAAAACTTCTATATTGTATTGAAGGTTTTGTGATATGTTTGACTGTGGATGTGCTATTTTTATACCATTCATAGTTTATTGTGAAATTATTGACATTTCATATGCTAGTTTTAATACGAATGTTTATGTTATGTTTAAACCTTTTCATATGGGAATGCATTGGACTTAGTAAGTGACGGGTGGAGCCCGCTATAGCTCCTCGATGCATCGGTAGGTCTCATGAGACAAACTAGTTGTTGTACCCCACACTTTTTGATTTTCATGATCACAATCACTTTCATATATGTTTAACATTGTTTTCAAGTATTGTGGATGATAGGCACAAGGTTGCCAAGAAGTTGGCCCAAGAAAGAAGGCAAAGTGGACTGAAATTCTGTCCACCGGCCAACCGGTGGCTTCACCACCGGTCAGCCGGTGGAGCCTGGACAGAAGGCATCCTTCTGTCCAGACCACCGTCCAGCCGGTGGCACACCAGCGGCCAGCCGGTGGCACCTGCATTCAAGAGGAAGCCACTGCCTCCCCACCGGCCAGCCGGTGGCCTCAGCACCGGCTAGCCGGTGGCACCCTCTCCAAATAGTGTCAGCTACTGCCTCACCACCGGCCAGCCGGTGGCTCTGGCACCGGTCGACCGGTGGCCCCTGGACAGGAATCCAATGACTTTTTGCAAACACCGGCCAACCGGTGGGACTGTACCGGCCAGCCGGTGGAGCCAGTCAAACTAGCCGTTGCAGTTTGACCAGGCTGGCCCACTTGGCTCCCAACGGCTCTTTTAGCCTCTCCAACGGCTCCAAAGCCTCCCCAAGGGTTCCATGCCTATAAATAAAGGCCAAGGAAGCCCCGGACACCTACCGGAACATATACGAAGCCAACGGACATATTTTGGATCAATTGGCCAACCTCCGGCGACTTCCTCCAAGGGAACCCCAAGTGCTCCAACAACTTCCACATCCAAGGAGCTCCACCCAAGAAGCTTGGAAGCGGCCTTCAAACATCTCCAATCAATCAAAGGCGCCCAAGACTTCCTCAATTACGGTTTTTCTTTGTATATTTATTTTGAGCTTTAAATTTGGGTTTGTGCCTACAAACCCCAAACTCTTTTCTCATCTCCCTTTCTTTTGGGTTTCACATCACCATTAAGGTGTGAAGAGGTTTCTTCAAGCCTTCCCTTTTAAAAGGCTTGTGTCACGGTGATCTAGCCTTCACCCGTTAAAAAGGCTAGTGGGTTCTTGCTAAACCATCAAAAGCAAGTGGGTTCTTGCTTAACCAATAAAAGCAAGCTGTAATAGGTCCTAGTGCTACCTCAAATCCTAGTGGGTTTCTTGCTAAAACCATTGAAAAGCAAGCGGTAGGAATCTCTCAACGATTGAGTTGGGAGCGGAGACGTAGGCCGGGTTTTGGCCGAACTCCGTTATCAATTTCTTGTGTGATTGCCTCTTTACTTTCCGCTGCATTCTTTACTTTGATTTTAATTTGTTAATCTTTTTTTAAAAGGCAATTCACCCCCCTCTTGCCATCATTCCTCGTGTTTCTTCCGACAAAACATTTGGTATCAGAGGGACGTTTTTGAGTAATTCCCTCACCGGTTTCAAATTTAAGATCCATTTAGATGGCATCAACTTCTTTCGCCCCCGAGGGCTACTCATTGGGTCGGGCTCCATTTTTTGATGGGACCGACTATAATTATTGGAAAACCCGCATGACCACCTTTTTGAGAAGTATAGGATATCCCATTTTTAAAATAGTCATGCAAGGTTACACTCTCTCTTCCCCCGACGAATCCAAATGGACCCCCGCCGATATTAAAAATTTTGAGCTTGATGGCAAAGCCATGAATGCTCTTCATTGCGGGTTAGATAGAAATGAATTTAATCGTGTATCCACTTGCACCTCCACACATGAAATTTGGAAGCTTTTAGAAGTGACCCATGAAGGCACTAATAAAGTCAAGGATACTAGATTAGATATGTATAGACAGGATTTTGAATCTTTTTCAATGCATCCAAATGAGTCTATTTCTGAAATGTTTACACGATTTACTGACGTGTGCAATGGGAGAAAGTCCCTTGGTGATGATGTTTCAGCTGAAACTATGGTGAAGAAGATCCTATGGATCCTACCAAGAAAATGGGCACCGAAGGTCACGGCGATTCAAGAAGCAAAAGACATCAAAAATATGCCGGTAGAGGAGCTCATCGGATCTCTCATGACTTATGAGATCACGATGAGGAGGCAAGCACAAAAGGAGGGCACACCTATCAAAGCTCCAAAGAACATCGCCCTCAAAGTACAAAAGGAAGTAAGCTCCTCCTCATCTTCTTCCTAATCTCCTTCCTCATCTTCCTCATCATCAAGCGGCGACTCGGAAATGGAAAATCTCGCCCGCCAAATGCACAAGTTCATGAAGAAGCACAAGAAGAAGAAGAAATCCCGCAAGCACCAAAAGCAAGAACCCACCGCAAGATCCGAGCCCAAGGTAAAATGCTACGGGTGCGGCGAAAAGGGCCATTACAAGCCCGATTGCCCACTCAACAAAAAACGGGCCAAGGAAAAAGGAAAGAAAAAGGTCCTCAAGGCGACATGGAGTGACACCTCCTCTTCATTATCCTCCTCCTCCTCCTCGAGCGACAACGGTAACAAATGCCTAATGGCATTCCATGAGGTAACTTCTTCCGACTCCTCCTCTTCCTCTTCAAATTCAAATTCTTTAAATCATTTATCTTATGAAGAACTCTCACACGCTAGAGACCAACTAGAAAAAGGTTTTCATACTTTATCGTCAAAATTTGTTGCTTTGAAAAAGTCTTTCAAAAAACTCTCCTCCGAAAAAGAACAACTTCTCAAAGAGAAGGAGGAGATGTCCCTTAAAATCCAAAATTTTCCAAATGTTGATTCCATGGAATCAACCATCAAAGACCTAAGGGAGACCCTAGCTAAGTTCACCCAAGGGGAACAAAATTTGAACAATATCCTAGGTTCCCAACGAATTTCTAGAACCACCCAAGGGCTTGGCTACACCAACCGAGCTTCCTCCTCCCATGCACCCACTGTTTTTGTAAGGGGGAGCTCTAGCTTTAAATTTTGTAATTATTGCAAAAAACCCGGGCACCTTATTTATGAATGCAATTGCAAAAATGCCCGGTACGGCCAACCAAAGTCTATTTTCTATTCCGATGAATTCTATAGGAGAAGACCCGCTATGAGACAAGTATGGATTGAGAAATCCCTTCTAGCAAGTCTCTCCGGGCCTAAAATTGTCTCTTTTCAAAATCCCTCTCCCCGGTGACTTTTTGTCTTTATTTAGGGGGAGTTAGGTTCTTTTAAGCCTTTTTGTGAATTAAAATTTTTCATTCAAAATTCTCATTTCAAATTTTCAATTCAAAATTTTCGATTCAAACTTTCAATTTCAACTCTTGGTTTCAAAATTTTCAATTCAAAATTTTCTATTCAATTTTTGATTCAAAACTTTCAATTCAAACTGTTATTCAATTTTCATTTCAAAATTTTCAACAATTGATATCATTTTCAATTGATTTAAAATCTTGTTTTTCAAACATATCCCTCAATCAAGTTTTATGCCCCATTCTATTTTGATAATCACAAAGGGGGAGAAATTTCTTGATTGATTGGGGGAGAATCTTTTCTCTCATGCTGAGTATTTATTTTCAATTTATCATTTAAAGCATGCCTTTCATTTAAGTTTTTACATTGCTTTGTTAAGTGATTGTGATCATCAAAATAGGGGGAGATTGTTGTACCCCACACTTTTTTATTTTCATGATCACAATCACTTTCATATATGTTTAACATTGTTTTCAAGTATTGTGGATGATAGGCACAAGGTTGCCAAGAAGTTGGCCCAAGAAAGAAGGCAAAGTGGACTGAAATTCAGTCCACCGGCCAACCGGTGGCTTCACCACCGGTCAGCCGGTGGAGCCTGGACAGAAGGCATCCTTCTGTCCAGACCACCGGCCAGCCGGTGGCACACCAGCGGCCAGCCGGTGGCACCTGCATTCAAGAGGAAGCCACTGCCTCCCCACCGGCCCGCCGGTGGCCTCAGCACCGGCCAGCCGGTGGCCTCAGCACCGGCCAGCCGGTGGCACCCTCTCCAAATAGTGTCAGCTACTGCCTCACCACCGGCCAGCCGGTGGCTCTGGCACCGGTCGACCGGTGGCCCCTGGACAGGAATCCAATGACTTTTTGCAAACACCGGCCAACCGGTGGGACTGTACCGGCCAGCCGGTGGAGCCAGTCAAACTAGCCGTTGCAGTTTGACCAGGCTGGCCCACTTGGCTCCCAACGGCTCTTTTAGCCTCTCCAACGGCTCCGAAGCCTCCCCAAGGGTTCCATGACTATAAATAAAGGCCAAGGAAGCCCCAGACACCTACCGGAACATATACGAAGCCAACAGACATATTTTGGATCAATTGGCCAACCTCCGGCGACTTCCTCCAAGGGAACCCCAAGTGCTCCAACAACTTCCACATCCAAGGAGCTCCACCCAAGAAGCTTGGAAGCGGCCTTCAAACATCTCCAATCAATCAAAGGCGCCCAAGACTT
Organism: Viscum album; assembly: GCA_963277665.1. Lineage (NCBI taxonomy): Eukaryota > Viridiplantae > Streptophyta > Magnoliopsida > Santalales > Viscaceae > Viscum > Viscum album. Next base: position 1,539,200,235 of record OY728153.1, on the reverse strand, counting down.
CCTCAATTACGGTTTTTCTTTGTATATTTATTTTGAGCTTTAAATTTGGGTTTGTGCCTACAAACCCCAAACTCTTTTCTCATCTCCCTTTCTTTTGGGTTTCACATCACCATTAAGGTGTGAAGAGGTTTCTTCAAGCCTTCCCTTTTAAAAGGCTTGTGTCACGGTGAGCTAGCCTTCACCCGTTAAAAAGGCTAGTGGGTTCTTGCTAAACCATCAAAAGCAAGTGGGTTCTTGCTTAACCAATAAAAGCAAGCTGTAATAGGTCCTAGTGCTACCTCAAAGCCTAGTGGGTTTCTTGCTAAAACCATTGAAAAGCAAGCGGTAGGAATCTCTCAACGATTGAGTTGGGAGCGGAGACGTAGGCCGGGTTTTGGCCGAACTCCGTTATCAATTTCTTGTGTGATTGCCTCTTTACTTTCCGCTGCATTCTTTACTTTGATTTTAATTTGTTAATCTTTTTTTAAAAGGCAATTCACCCCCCTCTTGCCATCATTCCTCGTGTTTCTTCCGACAAAACACTAGTGTCTTGGCACAAGGCCTTGACAAAATCTTATTTGTAGTCTTGGCACGAGGCCTTGGCTATGTGGTTATGATAGCCTGGCATTATGCATTCCAACATTATGAAAGTGGTTATTGATTTTTACATGTGATTATTCGATTAGTAGAATATCAATGTGAATAAGTAAATGGCATTATTTCATTTTATTTATGCCATATCATGTTGAAAGTTCATGTTTGAAAGGCTTTTGTCTTAGTTATACATTGCCTTAAATGTTTATTCTTATTTATGAAATTTTCCGCTATATTGTTATCCTTACTGGGCGTTTGAGCTCACCCCTTTTCTATGTTTTATTTTTCCCAGGAAGTGAAGAAGTAAATTATGAATGACCTGCAGGGATATTATGTGGGGATATGAGTGTGAATTATGGAGGCATTATGTTGTTGTAGTAGTTTTTCATTTTATGACGTAATGTAAAACTTATGAATATATCTAGTGTTTCCAAGGCTACTAAACCAATCGGTCTTTCGAGATTTGATCTTCTTGTGATCATGCAAATGTTATGTAATAATGCACTGACTCTGGGTAGCTGGGGTCGGGGCGTTACATGGAGCGTGTTGGAATTGATGACTTAGGTATATGTATGGGCATATACCTAAGCAGTGTTTGTTGTTACTTCGTGTTTGTATCTCACCTTTGTGGTTTATCCTTTATGGATTTTGGGAGACCTTCAGGGGTCTCGGGGTCCCTACTGAGTAGCTTATACTCACCCCTGCACGGGTTATGCCTTCACTACGTTGTGTTGGTTGCAGACGACGGACAGCATTGATCTTGGCTGAGGCTTGCTGAGAAGGACGGTACCTGGAGGTGGACCACTGGGCGGGACGTACTCAGAGTGGACGGCGGGACCCGAGGAGCAGTGGAGCTATCTGTACTCACCCTTCATGTGGGATTTCCAGTGGACAGCTCGGAGTAGCGGCTTTTACTTTACAGTTGTTGTTTTCCCTTTCGAGTTGTACTTTACTTTCCGTTTGGGTTTGTATACTGGCCCATTTACTTTTCCGCACTTTCAGTTGTACACTGTTTTTACTTAGTGTTTACTTTCCGCTTGCTTACTCAGTGGTGTTTGTCTACTTTACAAAGTAAATGCCTTCCCTTTTTACCGGGATTTGCGCCTTGGTGCTAGTCGCCAGCCCCTGGCCTATTGAAGGCGGGCTTGGGGTAGTCACGGCACGGACCCCGAGGGCTGGTCGTGACAAATTGGTATCAGAGGAGTTCAGTTCTACCGCGAACTCTGATCTTTTCTATGTGAAAAAATATTGTTTAGCGTATTGAGTGTGGTTCTCAGTCCAGGGAGTCCAGGGTTGGTGCGGCGGCCGACGTATCCGTACACCAGGACCCTGACTTCTGATTTCCGACTTAATGCACGAAAACATTGATTGCGTGTGTGTTTCAAAGTTTTCTTTGTGATTACTTATATCAGCTCACCAGGTATACTGTTCTGACCGTGGCGCACCTGTTTCCTTTTCAGGATGGCCCCACGATGGCAGCCAGCTAGGGTTCCGAGAGTCGAGTGTGACGACAGCCCACCGAGCGACGAGGCCTCGGTGCAGGGCCCTTTGTCAGCAGTGGCACCGGCGGTAGCTCTACCTGCCGAGCCACTGATGCTTCCAGCACCAGCCGCTGACGATGCACGTCGCCTCAGCGCACTGTATGAGTTTCAGTGCCAGCGACCACCCAGGGTTCGCGGGGAGACGGATCCCCAGGCAGCCGAGGACTGGCTAGAGGCAGTGGTACGTGTGTTTAGGCTAGTGAGGACACCAGCAGACCTCATGGTGATCCTCGCTGCGAGCCTACTACACGGAGCAACAGGACGATGGTGGAGCTTGATGCTCCAGGTGCACGATGAGGAATCTCTTCTATGGACGGACTTTGAGAGCCTCTTCTTCTCAGAGTTCGTCCCAGCCACCCTTCGTGCGGTGCGTATCCAGGAGCTTCTTCAGCTGAGGCAGGGCAGCATAACGGTCGCTCAGTACTCGGCGATATTTACCGATCTCTCGCGCTACTCGACCGACATGGTACGTGACCCATTCTTCCGGGCCCGGACCTTCGAGTAGGGTTTGAGACACGAGATCAGGGAATCACTGATCTCCCTCAGCATACCGACTCAGACAGGAGTACTGGAGCATGCCCTTTTGATCGAGAGCTTCCTTGCTGAGTCTACACCAGCGCAGTGACCCACCGTAGGGCGGCACGTGGCAGAGTCTTCTGCAGCAGGCAGTCGACGGATGACTCAGGGGTTCAGGCAGACCAGACCCTCAGGCATATGACCTCAGGACACTGGTTCAGTAGTGCGGGGCACACAACGAGGAGCCAGTCTTTCGAGAGGCAGACAGTGCTACTCGTGCGGCGGGCAGGGCCACATGGCTCGTGACTGCCCGACCCACCGTGCCGAGGAGCAGCAGACAGTTGAAGGACCACCGAGGCAGAGGCAGAGGGTTGACCATGGCGGTCCGAAGGGAGGAGGCGGACGAGGCAGAGGAGCTGGACGAGCAGCCGGTGGTGGGCGACACTTTGAGGCTCTGCCACCACCACCACCAGTAGGTCCACCCCGACCACAGGGAGCTGGCAGGCAGAGACATGCACAGCTCCAGGAAGCAGAGGCCTACGACCACGGCGCACCCGAGATGATTCGAGGTACTATCTGTGTCTATTCCACCCTTGCTGCAGTTCTTATAGACACAGGAGCGAGTCACTCTTTCATAGCCGCTGCCCTTGTTCGGAGCTTGGAGATTCCGACAGAGCCGTTGGCTCAATCCTTACGGCTAGACACTCCTACGGGAGCAGACTCGACGATTACGCACTGGTGCCGGCAGTTTGAGCTTACTCTAGGAGGCGAGAGCTTCGGATGGGATCTTCTTGTAGCAGCGTCGAGGCCTTACGACGTCATCTTGGGCATGGATTGGCTATCTATGGTCCATGCGCAAATTGACTGTTTTAGGCACAAGGTGTGATGTGTACGCACCGACGGGAGCAGGTTCACCTTCACCGGCGAGAAGGGAGCCTTTGCAGCACAGGATGGACTTCCGCGGAGGAGAGGACAACCCATCACTCATCAGTTGGCTAGCCTCATCCTTGGAGCAGTTGACGTGCGGAGTCCTGGTTTTCCTGCAGTGGTGGATCAGTTTGCGGACGTTTTTCCCGACGACGTTCCAGGGCTACCTCCTCGCAGAGAGGTAGAGTTTTATATTGACTTGTACCCCGGGACAGCCCCGATATCCACTCCAGCATATCGGATGGCCCCCGCCGAGCTTTGAGAGCTACGGGTACAGTTGGAGGACTTGAAGGGCAAGGGGTTTATCCGACCCAGTGTTTCACCCAGGGCTTCCCCGATTTTGTTCGCCAAGAGGGCGGATGGGAGCTTGCGACTTTGTTTTGACTATCGTCGCCTGAACCAGGTGACAGTGAGGAACAATTATCTACTACCGAGGATTGATGACCTCTTTGATCAGCTCAAGGGAGCACGGTGGTTCTCGAAGATAGACCTCAGGTCAGGCTATCATCAGCTCAGAGTCAGAGACGAGGATGTGCGGAAGACGGCCTTCAGATGTCGGTATGGCCACTATGAGTTCTTGGTTATGCCTTTCGGCATAACTAATTCTCCAACAGTGTTCATGGACCTCATGAACAGGATCTTTCAGCCATACCTTGATCGGTTTGTCATAGTCTTTATCGAAGACATTCTGATTTACTCTACGACTGAGGAGGAGCACGCCTATCACTTGCGAGTTGTACTAGACACACTCCGAGAGCACCAGCTTTATGGTAAGATCTCCAAGTGCCAGTTCTGGATACGTGAGGTCCACTTCTTGGGACACGTTATCTCTGAGGCGGGAGTTGCAGTGGATCCTGCGAAGATCGAGGCTGTGTTAGCATGGGAGCCACCCCGGAGTGTGACTGAGGTTCGGAGTTTCTTGGGACTAGCTGGATACTATCGGAGATTCGTGCCAGACTTCTCTAGAGTTGCAGCACCACTCACAGCTTTGAAGAAGAAGGGGAAACCCTTCGTGTGGTCAGACAGATGTCATCAGAGCTTCCAGGAGCTGAGACAGAGATTGACCAGTGCACCTATCTTGAGGTTGCATGAGGAGGGAGTAGGGTACGTAGTCTACTGCGATGCATCTGGGACCGGACTCGGATGTGTTCTGATGCAAGAGCGGGCAGTGATCGCCTATGGATCACGTCAGTTGAGGCCGCATGAGCAGAACTACGCTACCCATGACCTGGAGTTAGCAGCAGTGGTCTTCGCTCTGAAGACATTGCGACACTATCTGATGGGCGAGCGCTTTACAGTCTTTTCCGATCATCAGAGTCTCAGTTATATCTTCTCGTAGAAGGACCTGAACCTGAGACAGCGGCGTTGGCTCGAGTTCCTCCAGGACTATGACTTTGAGATAGTCTATACTCCTGGGAAGGGGATGTAGTAGCTGATGCCCTCAGCAGGAGGACGGGCATTCAGCTACTTGAGGAGGCGACGGAGCAGCTAGCCTCTTTGCAGATATCGTTCGTGGATAGAGATGGATCAGCCTTCCTCCAGTCTCTCACAGTCACCCCTCCACTACTGATGTGGGTCAGAGAGGTACAACGTGAGGACGCTGACTGTGAGACACGGCGTGCACAGATATCCTTGGGACAGGCACCTGATGGTTTCTCCCTTCGAGCAGAGCACGACATCCTTTTCAGAGGACGTACCATGGTACCAGTCGCTTTGCGAGAGGAAGTGCTGAGAGAGTTTCACACTTCTCCTTTGGCGGTACATCCTGGAGTGGCGAAGATGTACCAGGACCTCAGACAACAGCACTGGTGGCCGGGAATGAAGAAGGCAGTAGCAGAGTTCGTTTCTCGATGCCTCACCTGCCAGCAGGTGAAGGCAGAGTATCAGGTACCAGCAGGCTTGGTACAACCCTTGGAGGTCCCGGAGTGGAAGTGGGATGGCATATCTATGGACTTCGTGACTGGACTTCCACGCACTTCCAGAGGTCACGACTCCATCTGGGTGATTTTTGACCGACTCACCAAGTCGGCACACTTCTTATCCATCAGAGAGAAGGGCTCAGTGGAGAGCTTGAGACGTCTCTACATTCAGGAGATTGTGCGGCTCCACGGCATGCCATCATCTATCATCTCCGATCGTGATACTCGCTTTACTTCCCGGCTTTGGAAGGGGTTACAGGAGGCATTCGGGACACAGCTTTGTCTGAGCACAGCCTTTCACCCTCAGACGGATGGACAGACGGAGAGGACCATTCAGACTCTCGAGGACATGCTCCGCGCATGTGTCCTCGACATTGGTCGTAGCTGGGAGGACCATCTACCCTTGGTGGAGTTTGCGTACAACAACATCTACCACTCCACCATCGGGATGGCACCGTACGAGGCGTTGTACGACCGACCTTGTAGATCTCCTTTGTGCTGGATAGACCCTGGGGAGTCAGCACTTGTGGGACCGGAGATGGTCCAGGCCACGACAGAGAAGGTCCAGGTCCTCCAGGAGCGGATGAGGACAGCTCAGAGACGGCAGAAGTCATACGCTGACAGGAGGCGGAGGCCACTAGAGTTTGAGGATGGTGACCATGTCTTCTTGCGGGTCTCACCTCGACGTGGTATTCGGAGATTTGGCTGAGGCGGCAAGTTTTCTCCGCGCTTCATCGGACCCTTCCAGGTCCTCAGCAGGGTTGGCGAGGTGGCTTATCGCCTGGCTCTGCCACCTCAGTTGCACCGGGTGCACGACGTCTTCCACGTATCCCAGCTGAGGAGATACGTCCACGACCCGACGCACATCATTGACCATGGGGAGATTGACGTTGACGATGGGGCGACTTTTACAGAGGTCCCGGTGGAGATAGAGGATCGACAGGAGCGGGTCTTACGTGGGCGATCGATTCCTCTTGTGTGCATCAGATGGCAGCACGGGAACCTCCAGGAGAGCACATGGGAGCGGGAGGCTCAGATGTGTGCTCAGTACCCTCTTTTGTTTCCCTAGTTTTTTATGTATCTTTACGGGGACGTAAATCCCTGAGGTGGGAGTAATTTAAAGACCCGTAAAATTCAAGGGAAATTTTTTCTTAATTTTCTTTGGAATTTTACAAGAGCGCGATTTCTGACAGCACCTGATTCCGAGGCCCAGAGTGCCCAGAATCATTTCCCGAAGTTTGGCTCGGGTACGTTCAGTGAACGAACGAGCGGGAATTTCTAACTTTTGATCCGGTGCTCGGAATTGAAATCCGAGGACACCGATGAACTCGCAGCGCCGATATTCGCTTAAGGAGACCTTTTCCGTAGTTGCGTTTATTGCGGGACGAAAGTTAGTTTTTGGGAGAATTATAAAAAGTTAAATAAAAATGTGGAACACTTTTTATTTTTCTTACTTGTTGGTTAACTCCTCTCAAAGGAAGTTAAAGGTGGGACCCACATCCACTTAACCTCCCTTGGGAGGATTAAGTGTGGTGGGGCCCACACGAAACCCAACTTTCCATCTCCTCTCAAAACTCCCTTAACTCCCCTTTTAAATGAATTGACAACTTAGCTTATTAATTGGGTTGAGTTGTTTATACTTTTTCAAACCTTTGTAATTGAAAAAGGTTTGGTTGAGTAAATAAAATAAGATCTTAGCTTATTTTATTTGGTTAGAATTCTCTAGCCTATTGAGAGTTTTGAAGCCTTCTCCTTCTCCTTCTTCTACTTCTTCTTCTTCTTCAAGCTTGACGAAGAACGCAAAGAACCTTCGAGCTTCGACGAAGAACTCCGCTCCTCTCTTCTTCGTAGCCGATTGTATCCGAAGATCGACGACGCCTTCCGTGTCAACGAAAGGGAACGCCGCTTCCTCCTCGGACGTCCTTCGTCGGCTTACGAAGATTCGCCAACGACATACCTCTTCGGACGTACCTCTTCGTCATCGGATTTGACGAACGATTACCGCGACGCCCGACCTCCACGACGTTGTCTTCCGCGGGTCGTTGATGATCTTCGAACTTGAACCCAAGGTAGGGGTTGTTGTGGTTTATTTCTTTACTCTCGTTCTTGGTCCTAGAATGATAATTTGTGATTAAATATTTAAGAGTTATCATCTAACGAGAGGGGGGTCGGACCGCACAAACACGGCCGAATTCCCCCTCCTTTGTTCTTGGTTATTTATATAATCTTGTGGATGAACGAGAAGGCGCGGTGCCGTCGCACCACGCGGGAATCGCCCGGCTTATTTACGCGACGCCGTCGCGTCGCGCCGTGGAAGGATTATCATGAACGTGACGCCGTCGCACTGCGTCGAAGGGAACCGAAGGCGCCGCGGCCGGAGCGGGGCCGCGGCGGAGGGGCACGGTGCCGTCGCACCGCGCCGGACGACGAACACCGCGGCCGGTTCCGGGCCGCGGGGGGACGAGAGGACCGGCGGCTCGCCGGGCCGCCGGCGTCAGAAACCGGAACGGGACTGGCTTTGCCGGTCCCGTTGAAGAAAAACCGGCCGGCCAGGGGGGTCGGCCGGAAGGTCAAAGACCGGGGGAATTTAATTCCCCCGGTCAACTCAAAAGCCCCCCCCCCATTATTTGGGGGGGGGGGTTTCATTAAGGGGGGGCAGGTGGCCCCCCGGTTTCCCTCAAAGCAGGCCCACACGAGGGGGGGCCGGTTCTCCAAAGGCGCGGCTAAAAGCCGCGCCGCCACCAGCTGGAAGCGGGTAGCTATGCCCCCAGCGCGTGGCACCCTGCGGCGCCAGGCCGCGCCGCCGCCGGCCGGGCCACGCTGCCACGCCGGACCGCCGCCGGCCGGGCCGGGTCGGACCCGGGTCGGGTCGACCCGGTTCGGGCCGACCCAGGGGGGTCGGGCCGGGTCGGCCCGGACCCGGACCCCCCGTTTTCGAATCATCTTTGGTCTTTTGGCCATAACTTGAGCCACGGACCTCCGATTGACTAAACGTCTGCGGCAACGCGGTCCTTGGATCGAGACAGTCGTTTTGGTATATCGCACTCAAAGTTTCGGAATACTTTGAGTTCGGCCGGGTTGGTTCGTTCACGAAACCAACCGGGCCTTCGGAGCGGAAACGCTCATATCTTGAGCTACGGACGTCCGATTGATGTGCCGTTAGCTTTGTTGGTTTCCTCATAGTGAGGCGGATCTTTTGGCATACTCCGCCCGAGGTTTGGACGCAGGTGGAGTACGGTCGGGCTGGTTTTTCCTTAAAAACCAACCGGGCCCCTGGGACGAAAAAGCCAATAACTCTCAGACCGGGCGTCCGATCGACGCGCCGTCTGTTGCGTTGAGTTCCTGTTAGCGATACGGAACTTTTGGATACATCAAATCTGGACTTTGTGACAGTTGATGTATCAGCCTCTCGGCTCGTGGAGCGGACCCTCCTGTACGAGTTTGCTGTGTGCGGGAACCCTAGTGCTGGCTGCGACTGTTACTGTGACTACTACTGCTACTGCTACTGCTACTGCTACTGTGACTGCGATGACGACAGTACAGAGATCCTGTGCGGATTCGACGACGACGACTACAGCACTCAGCGATCCTACGTGGATCAGTGATACAGGTCCTGTGTGGGCCCGATTCTGTGTGGGTCCGATCCTGTGTGGGTCTTTGCGCTCAGCGGTCCTGTGTGAACCAGCGCCTACAGGTCCTATGTGGGCCCGATCCTGTGTGGGTCTTTTGCGGGGGTTAGTTACCTATCGATCCTTCCTGGGTCCGACGACTTAGATGGATCAGAGATCATCTTTATCATCTTTCGAAGAAGTATACCTGTGTGAGCTGAATCCAGTTGCTTTCCTGTGTGGATTGTGTTGTGCTATCCTGTGTGGATTTCGTTTTGCTTTCCTGTGTGGAATACGTTTACTTTCCTGTGTGGACTGAGTTGTACTTGGGCTCGGAGGATGGAGAGTTTTGGAATTTATAACTTAGGTATATGTATGGACATATACCTAAGAAGTGTCGGTTGTTACTTCGTGTTTGTATATCACCTTTGTGGTTTATCCTTTGTGGATTTTGGGAGTCCTTCAGGGGTCTCAGGGTCCCTACTGAGTAGCTTATACTCACCCCTGCACGGGCTATGCCCGCACTACGTTGTGTTGGTTACAGACGACGGACAGCGTTGATCTTGGCTGAGGCTTGCAGAGCAGGATGGTACCTGGAGGTGGACCACTGGGCGGGACGTACTCGGAGTGGACGGCGGGACCCGAGGAGCAGTGGAGCTATCTGTACTCACCCTTCAGGTGGGATTTCCAGTGGACAGCTCGGAGTAGCGGCTTTTACTTTACAGTTGTTGTTTTCCCTTTCGATTTGTACTTTACTTTCAGTTTGGGTTTGTATACTGGCCCATTTACTTTTCCGCACTTTCAGTTGTACACTTTTTTTACTTAGTGTTTACTTTCCGCTTGCTTACTCTGTGGTGTTTCTTTACTTTACAAAGGCAATGCCTTCCCTTTTTACCGGGATTTACGCCTTGGTGCTAGTCGCCAGCCCCTGGCCTATGGAAGGTGGGCTTGGGGTAGTCACGGCACGGACCCCGAGGGCGGGTCGTGACAATTTATCATGAGGAAATATAAATATTATAATTTCATAAAATAAATATCAATATTAAAAATTCAAATAAAATATAATCAAATTTTTAAAAAAGCTTCTGTCAATGTATTTATTAAAAGTTGTAATTTCTTATGTTAATAATTATTATTACCTATGTTTGAAAATTATATTGATAGAATGACTGAATTTTTTATAATCCCTAAGTCAATATTTTTCAAGGGTTATTTTGAGATAAGTTTTTGAAAAAATTAAATTATTTACATTTATAAAATAAATACAGTTTTTCAAAAACCATATGTTTTATGAAATGATATTGATGTAATAATGAAATAATAAATAATAAATTGATTATATATTCTATAAATAAATTTAATAATATAAATGGGTAATTTGAAAAATGACCTTATTCTTGAAAAATAAAAGTAATTTCCAAAATCAAAAAACAAATCTAAAGTGCCATTTTGAATCAAGATTTTTCATTTTTCGCCTTTCCTTTTAATTAGAATAATAAATTATAATTACAAAGTGTTTTTAATTCATAAAATCATGTTATATTATTTTAATATATTACATAATGTAAAAAATATTGATATATTATGGTTTACCATGGATGAAATAATTTTAATCATTATTTTAACATAAAAATTCCATTCTTCATAATAATAAAAACCACACTATATCCCCTTGGAAAATATATCCTCCCTCAATTACCAAAGCCACATATCTAAAAAAATTCTATTTTTTAAACCTATTATGATCTTTATGGATGTTTCTTAGTCACCCAACCCTATGAATTCAATATGTTTAGTGTCGTAGAAAAGAAGCAACATCAAGAAGAGAGTATGGTTTTATCAATTTTTCTTCTCATTCTCTCATTATATTCAACTTTTTTTCTATATTCATTAAAAATTAATATATTCTAAGATTAAATTAATTGTGTTTTAATAATAAATTAACAATTTTATATACTATAATAATTATAGTCATGACATATTGTATTTCATTATTCTCTTCCTCTTACAACAATGCTCCATCAACGGTCGATTAAACGCTTATGAGGAAATTGTCCACTCTAATCTTATAACCGTATTCATGGACAGATATCATGAATTATATATAATATATAAATAATTAATTAAATTTATTTTAAGCCTCTGAGATTAAATCTACTTATTTATAAATTACAATGAACAAAAATAATGAAATTGAAAAAAAGAGAATAATGTAATGAAAACATGTCATCAAAATAATTGACAATTAATTAATAATAGAAAGAATTATAATGGATAAATAATTTAAATAAGTTATATAATTATCTTCTATTTTCATGTGTTAACAAACACAATTTTTATATACATTTAATGTAAATGTGATGAAAGATAACAATATTTAAATAATATAATTCAATTTTAGTTTTAGTTGTTTACTATCCACATAAAAATGATGACATTTAATGACAATATATGTTTTCAGTTATTCATATGGATTCCCTAATGGTTATTCATGAAATTATACATTACTAAAACATTATGAAACACATTTCATTTCATGGGTTTATTTTATGAATATGATTTTCATATGTTTTCTTCTTATGTGGAATGCATCATTATAATACTTTTATTATTTGGTGGCTGGGCCTATGATTATATATCCCTAATAAACATTGGTTAATCTGATATATATCATGATATTTTAAGTATTATTCATAAAAAAGTTGTTATATTGGATTCAAAATTATGATTTTATGATTTATGAAGATATGTTATGCGTGAACATGATTTTATCTTTATTCACAACTATTTGTAAAATTTGACCACTATGATATGCTATTTCATTGTTATGAATATACCATATTCCATGACATTTTTAAATATTTATCACAATATTATAATAATATTACTATTCTTATGATATGATGATTATTATGATTATGGCCACTCATATACTATTGATTCATGTATATTATTACTCCCTTGTTATTCCTCCCCTCACTAGACTTTTAGCTCACCCCTTTAATTGATGTATATCTTCATGTAGTTACATGTACTAAGGATATCCTATGTTATTTTAGTAGGATAATTAATAAGGATTTAAATAATTTTTATGTTTTATTTTCTATATGTGATGTATGAACAAACTTTTCCTTGATAATTAAATTTTTTATCAATAAACTTATTATGATTGTGTTATTTATCTTTATAATGATGTAATAGTAATCCATGGGAATGTTAGGTAACTATAGTGGTTATGGTCAGGTGTCACCCAGTGTGGTTCAAATTCTGATTTGTATCCTATCATTATAGACCTGCATCCTTATCGATGCTATCACATGTAATTTTTTATACACTTTTTTTTGGTTTATAGTATCCAATGGAACCCATATCTAGACCTTATTGGTTGTAGAATTTTATTTACCTTGATTACCCTTCACTCAATCCAATTATTGAGGTGTTTTTATCTTGGTTATAGAAAGATGTATTTCATTGGATCCATTGTATGGATGAGACCAAATGGTACAATCCATGATATAGATTGGTTATTATTTTGAAGTATTACACAGTGATATATATAATGATCATATCCACACTCATGAAGTTGTGGCTAGCTACCCCTAAAATGGTATATAATTATTTACATATTATATATGTAGTTTATTATTTTCATCCTTTTATTATGATGTAATGTGTATATTATTTATTAAGGTAATCAAACGGATTTCCCTCAATAAGTAAATGATATATGCCTTGAATTTAATTTTAGAGATGGTTTTTAGGTTTTGTTCTATTAGGTGGTGGAATCCCTTGTTATATTTTGGAGATACATAGACCAAACATTTTCTTTGCTTAGTTTTTGGAAATAAAATGTGATTTTTATGATTCATGGATGCTTCTCTCTATGTAGTGTTAGCTTTCAGAATAGAGTTGTGATTGTCCTTAATGAATATTAAGTTCATGGATGTTAATGATATCAGAGTGGAGTGATAGTAAGAAACCTTGGAATATAAAATTTGTGTCAACTGAAAAAAAATTTCCATTGAGAAGATACCCTCAAAATTCTAGGTTTCTTATTATTTTATGAATAAATTAGACACGTTTTAAGTAAACTGACACAAATCATTTTTGTGATAGAGAGGCCTATATTTTTTATATCAATTGAGTACTATTACATGAGCATATATTCTCAAGGTGATGGAACTAGAGTGATTTTTATAGTGGGGGCCAGATCATCCACTTCCAAGTGTACTAGTGGATTTCCATGATGATTTTATTCAATATTGTGATTTAACTTCTTAATGATGAATGCCCCTATAAAGTATGGTCCTCAATTTGGTCTTCTTAATGGACCTTCTATATATTTCAATCATAAGAAAACACTGAAAATATGCTGGAGAATGTTTTTCTAGATGGTTGTTGTTTTTGTTCACTCATGTTTTGGAAGGTGTTATCCTAGGGCTGAGATTTAAAAATGAAAGTAAATCTAAAGGTTCGGGGTCATTTGCTTCATATTATGGAAAATTGGGACACTGATGAGTATTGGTATGATACATGGTAGATTGATTAGGATATTTTTTTCTTGATGTTCTCATTACTATACTTTAAGAAGGAGGAAAAACGTTATTATCATTAATGAAAGAGGAAATATTGTTTAGAGATCTTCATGCATAAGGAATTTTTTAGTGAAAGATTGAAGATGTGTTGAGTAAGAAGGGCCATGTTTTTTATCCTTGATCTAGTAGAATTATTGCTTTTTCCTTTTTTGTGGGATAAGAAGGAAAATATAACATCGACCCTAAAACTGAATTTCCTGATAGATCATATGGAATATATTTTAATTGTTTTTGATGTGAACAATTATAGGTTCCAATGAAAATATACCACTCCCATATATATGTAATTTGGATTTCTATTTAACGGTTGGTATCATAACTCTACTATAAGTTATAACTTTGGTTTTTAACCCTTATAGGTTTTATATTAGTGTTTTTTGGTTTCTCTTCCTACCATATAGCTAGGATACATTTTGGTTAGAAAATGTTTTTGGATGAAAAAGATAGACTAGACGCACCTAAAGTTATATTATTATTATTTTGAGTTATTACATTTAAATAAGAATGTTGCCACATCCCTAGTGAACAATGAAGATATTCCATTATTGCATGGTTGTGTAGTGAGTTTTATTTGTTGTTAAATGTCCAAAGGTAAATGATGTGCACGAAACGGTGGATTTTATTTCCACATAATGGGGTTTTTTAAGATCACTTGTTTAATATCTCACACCGTTTCTGTAACGACCCATAACTTACATACATTGTTATTAATTCAGAATTAAAGCACACTTATTACAACATATAACAAAACCAGGAAAGGACCGTATACGTATATTATCTTTATAAACTGGGAAACATAAACAACGGGTTCATAAAGCGTCTACACTGTCTCCCATTTATTTCATCATATCTATAGTTCCTTTTGGAATATATTACTTAATAACCCTCTTCCTAACCTGGGGAAAGAAAACATACAAAAGGGTGAGCTCAAATGCCCAGTAAGGGTAAACAAAAGAAATTTAAATCACATCATATACACAAGAACATAACTTTTGGAAATCTTAACCTGCAAAAGAAATCAAAATTTCATAACATGGGATAAATCATAGTAGTGAAATATAATCCCAATAATCATAACTTAAAACATGAAACTTTGTGGAATACACACATAATCATAAAGAATCATTTCTTGTTAGTCAATACTCATTGCCAAGACTATCTTAGTGGACAAAGTCCATTTCTGACCCGAGTTCATTCCTTGTTTCAGTCCTATTTCACTGAACCGGTTTAACCTTCCGTTCCAGCCATGTCTATATCATGAGATATAAAATATTTACCCAATGAATTGGAGGGAGATACAGGTCCCACCCATCTCATAATGATACCATTCTTATGTGTGCCACAAAATCATAAACCATGCATCATAGCATTACCCATGTAATAAAAATGGGAATCTTAAACATTGTGACATCATAAAACAATTCATATAAGATAAAGGAATTCATAAAAATAATTCAATCAAAACATAATCAAATCAATGTAATAGTAGGGATATAAACAGAACCCTTTATTATCTTAGATGGAAAATAATTTTGATAAAACACTTGAACTCCATTCTTGAGGAAAATATCCTTTCAACTTCAAAAACCCTTTTCATTTCTTAACATGACATAAAATTCTAACTAAAAGATGTTGATTAAAAATAATCTTGAAAACATGTAAAGGAAGCTTCTTGGAAATAATGTTTTAAAAATCCATTCATGCCGCATAAGTTAAAAAATCATTCTTCTCATACTTTTGTCAGAAAAGTCAAAAAGTACCTCATACGAAAAACGACAAAAGATTTCATTCATATCTTTTACTACAAACTCAACAAAGGGTAAAATTGTATTTAAAAATTTTTAGGTGGATGGAAATAATATTACATATTGAAGAAACATGGATGTGGATGATAAAATACACTCTAGTAAATTTCAAAGTATAAACAATCTCAGATAAAAATGAGATTGTGATATTTCCCTTACCTTAGGTCCAATTTGCCTCGTAAGTGTCCGAACCTCCTGTATAATGATTTAAATAATGTTATTGAAATATTAAAAAATCATAATTATTTTTATGATATCATATATGGTCATATTCTTAGCTTCATAGTAGTAATATTTCATTGCTACTTGTTATTCGGGTGTTTATAACTTTTTGTTCTTATGCGTGTTTTGTCGAATTAATTCTTATTATTCTCTTTAGGATATAGATACATCATTTCCAGAATGGTATTAATGTACTATATATCATATTTATTCATTCAATTCATTTATATAATCATTATGCAATGATGATCATGTAGAACGAATCACATCAGTTCGTGGAGACGGTATTCCGTACGTACGCACGAGCGATGATATCGTTCCCATGATCGTGGAATTGTATTGGAGTGTATGTATACTATTTCAGAATCAACATCAATTTACAATAATCATATATAGTAATTATTTACATCATTATACCCTTCCAAGTAAGGTGGTGGGGTAAAATAGATTACACCACGGCGTGGAGACGATATTCCGTACGTATGCACGCGCGGTGATTTAATTTTTCATAGGAAGGATAGATGGTGAAATAGGGTTGTTTCATACTTATAATTACATATCAGTATATGAGTGATACTCATATTATTACTTCATGATTAAACAACTAAAGAAGAAGAAGTGGAAGAAGAAATAAAGATGAAGAATCGGTAACGGGCATTACCTCTTCTTTGAAGCGCCTCTTTGAGACCTCCCTTTAGGGCACTAAAATTGGTCTTTGAAGAAGACCAGGACCTCTAGGATGTCTCTAGGGAAGTGGAGAGAATAAATTGACAGGGTTTGGCCGAGACTGAAGGCTCAATGTGGTGTGAGAAAGAGAGGGAGGATGTTCCCTTTTATAAGGGAGGAGAGGGGCACCTTTGGAATAACTAAAAATATTATTTTATTATAAATCCAAATTCGGTTTTAAATAGCTCAAAATTGATTTATTTAGAAGCTAAGGTGGAAATGGGTCGAAATCATCTCATCCAATATAATTTAGACAAGTTTAGTTTCCTATTTTAACCTTATCATTTAGATTTAACATTAAATTAAATAATTTTACTTTTACCGTGTCTTCTTGTGTTCTTATACTATAATGTTAATAAACTTACTATAATCAGCCAAAAGAACCCCAAGTTGTGTATTATTAATATATATAACCTTATCTAAGTCATTTAGTGGAACCTTAGATTTTTATGAATAAAATAACAATTACTAATATAATATTTGTTTAAAAAAAAATTATGTCAATTTTGACACTATTTAGTAATTGATTTTTTTCAAAATCATAACAGAATTATTAGTTCGAAAATAATTACTTAAATCTATACTAACATGTCATATTAACCTAGAAAATTAGTTTAATTCATAAAAAGTCTCAAAATATATTTATTTGGGTATTTATAACATCAATTATGTCAATATTTCATTAGTAAGATATTTACTGCATCATCTTTGTGTCATAAATAAATTAATTTATTTAAAGTATAAAAATTACAAATAAAATATCATTATGTAGGAAATAGTTTTATCTTTCTAATGAATATTTATAGTCGAATTTATCTTATGTATAACCCCATATTAAAAATGATTTAGTTATTAAACTTTGATTTTAACTATTTTAACACTTCTTTAAATAAATTAATAATAAATGTCCTAATCTAATCCAAGTGGTCATAAATGGTCATATTTTATTCCTAAGTTTGTTTTTGGTCGAATTACACTTATCCAATAGAATTAGGACATGTGTTAGGGTAATAATAATATCATTTTTACCCTTAATTACCCTATTTACTTTTAACCGAGGTAAATAAAAGTAAAAAGTTACTATTCACCAAAACTTATTTTCATCTCATTGAACCACATTTTACTTACTGACATCAACCGTGTCTCTTGGATATTTGAAATTCCACTCACAGAAGTGGTAAAATTAAGTTTAATGAAAAAACTAGTTTTTTTAACTACCACATAGTGGTTTCACTTTCATCAAAAATTGAAAGTTTTCAGAAAAATACCAAAATTTCACCCTAGGCTAATTTCGATATTACGAATCCAAAAATGAAGTCCATTTTGAAAAATAAAATTTTTAAAATTTAAAAAAGTGGTTATTACTATTCATAATGGCTAGTTTTAATAATATTTTAATAGTATATCATTGTTTAGTGAAACTCGGTATTGCGTACGACGCAAGCTATCGAGGAAGGTCGTGATTTTGTGTAAAGCAAGTCAATCAAGTGTTGTGTGTAGAAAAAGATTCCTTTGATGATTTATATAACATAAAAGTCTCGAGTGTTACATTATACCCCCCTTAAAATGAATTTCACCCTCAAAATTCGTCACTTTGTAACAAACAGATGAGGATACCTCTCCCTCATCATATCCTCAAGCTCCCATGTAGCTTCTTCTAATTGGTGGTTCCCTTATAAAACGTTCACCAAGCGAGTGGTCATGTTCCGTAGGAATTTTTCGCTACGATCCAGAATCTCTATCGGCTGTTCTTCATAAGAAAGATCTTTCTCCAGCGGTACAACTTCTGAGCTGAGTACATGTGAAGGATCAGGTATGTACTTTCTCAGGAGAGATACATGGAACACATCGTGAACTTGAGAGAGATTTGGTGGAAGCGCCAATCGGTAAGCTACCTTCCCAACACGATCCAATATTTCGAAAGGACCGATATATCTAGGGCTCAACTTACCCTTCTTTTCAAATCTCATGACCCTCTTCCAGGGAGATATTCGTAAGAACACTTTATCACCCACTTCAAACTCTAGGTCTTTTCTTTGGTTATCGGCATTACTTTTCTGTCGACTCTGAGATGCTCTTATGTGTTGTTGAATAGATCTGACCTTTTCTGCCATTTCATCAACGAGATCAGGTCCTAATAGCTTTCTTTCCCTAACTTCATCCCAACAAGTTGGAGTCCTGCTTTTCTTTCCATAGAGAGCTTCATAAGGAGACATATGAATACTAGAGTGAAAGCTATTATTATAAGAAAATTAAACCAAAGGTAGGTATTGATCCCAACCACCTTTGAAATCCATAGAGCAAGCTATAAACATATCTTCTAGAGTTTGAATTGTTCTCTCAGACCGATCGTCTGTCTGAGGATGATAAGCAGTGCTGAAAATTAACTCTGTATCCAGAGTATGCTGAAGACTTCGCGAGAACATTGAGGTAAACCTCAGATCCCAATCAGATATAATAGAAAGTGGTACTCCATGAAATCTTACCACTTCCTTTACATATATCCTGGCAAGCTGATCTAGAGATAAATCCTCTCTAATAGCGATGAAGTGTGCAGACTTTGTAAGACGATCAACTATGACCCAGATAGTATCATTTCCTTTGGATGTTTTAGGAAGTCCGGTGACAAAGTCCATAGTGATGTTTTCCCATTTCCATTCGGGTATGGGTAATGGTTGTAACATCCCCTTAGACTTCTGTCTCTCAGCTTTAACTTGCTGACAAACCAAGCATCGAGAGACATATTCAGCAACATCTCTTTTCATGCCATCCCACCAGAAGTACTCTTTCAGGTCCCTATACATCTTCGTGCTTCCAGGATGAATAGAGAATGAAGAACTATGAGCCTCATCAAGCAGCTCCTTCTTTAATTCGGGGATGGGAGGAACACAAACCCGATTCCTGAACTTTATTATCCCATCACAATCAAAGTTGAATTTAGGAACATTTATCACCTTCTTTTGTAACTCTACATCTTATTTCTATGCCTCTTTAATCTTCACATGTATAGATGGTTGAACATTCATTTGAGAAAGATACGATTTTCCCCCTTCCATTATAATTCATAGATCCATCCTTTGTAAATCCATAAATATTGGATCTTTTGTGATCCTCATCATGGATAAACTAGCATGGTCTTGTCGACTTAATGCATCTTCCACATTGTTTGCTTTCCCAGGGTGGTAATGGATTGAGCAGTCGTAATCCTTAATCAGATCCAACCATCTTCTTTGGCGCATATTCAGCTCCTTTTGTGTGAAAATATACTTTAAACTTTTATGATCAGTATAAATGTCACATGTTTCTCCATAAAGATAATGCCTCCAAATCTTTAATGCAAAGATCACCGCAGCTAACTCCAAATCATGAGTTGGGTAATTTTTCTCATGTATTTTCAACTGTCGTGAGGCATAAGATATCAGTATATCATTTTTCATGAGAACACATCCCAGTCCCTTTTTGGATGCATCACTATAGATCACAAACCTTTCTCCACTACAAGGAAGTGTGAGTACAGGTGCATTGGATAACCTTCTTTTCAACTCCTTCAAATTATCTTCACATTCCTCCGTCCAACACAAACTTATCTCCTTTCCGAGTCAACTTGGTGAGTGGATTAGATAATCGTGAAAAATCTTTCACAAAACGTCGATAATATCCAGCCAAACCAAGAAAACTTCGGATCTCAGTTACTATTGTTTGTCTCGACCATCTTTCGATAACCTCTATTTTTGCTGGATCCACAGATATCCCCTCTTTTGAGATTATGTGACCCAAAAATGAAACTTTTTGAATCCAAAATTCACACTTGGTAAATTTGGCATATATATTCCCCTTTCTCGGGGTCTTTAATATAATTATCAAGTGATCTTCATGTTCTTCCTTTCTCTTTGAATAGACAATAATATCACCTATAAAGACTACCACAAACTGATCAAGATAGTCTCTAAAGACTCTATTCATCATATCCATGAAGATATCAGGGGAATTAGTAAGACCAAATTGCATCACTATAAATTCATAGTGTCCATACCTTGTACAGAAAGCCTTCTTTGGTATATCCTCCCTTTTGACCCTTAATTGATGATACCCTGAATGAATATCAATCTTGGAAAAGTATTGAGCTCCGCGTAGTTGGTCAAATAGGTCATCAATGCGCGAGAGAGGATATTTTTTCTTGATAGTGATCTTGTTAAGTTCTCAATAATCAATGTAGAGTCTCATTGATCCATATTTCTTCTTAACAAACAGAACAGGTGCTCCCCAAGGTGACGCACTAGGGTGTATGAACCCCTTATCAAGATTCTCTTGGAGTTGCTTCTTCAATTCCTGCAACTCAATTGGGGCCATTCTATAAGGTGACATTGAAAAAGGCAAAGCACCTGGTATGAGTTCTATTCAAAACTCAACTTCACGATTTGGTGGAAGACCTGGTAATTCCTCCGGAAAGACATCATCAAACTCCCGTACAATGGGCATATTCTTAATCGTGAGTTTCTCACCAACCATTTGAGATAAACAACCTTCATTTAGTGGAATCACGACCCATAATATGGAAGAAATTTCCACTGGGAGGTTATGTTCATCCTTGCATTGATAGATGATCGTAGATTGATCTGGAATATGAAATGTGACTTCCCTTCTTTGGAAATTGATATGAGCTCCATATAAAGAAATCCAATCCATGCCAAGAATCACATCAAATTACACTATAGGAAAGATCACAAGATTTGTAGGAAGCACTTTCCCACAAAATTCGATCGGAGAAGAATTATAAACTTTTGATGCGATTGTTGTGCCATTAGGGGTTGTCACAACTAACTCAACATCTAATTGTTGAGGTAATACGGTGATATCCTTAGAAAATTCTTTAGAAATAAAAGAGTTGGTGGATCTAGAATCAAATAAAACATTTTTTACTTTAGAGTGGATGGAAAGTGTACCTTTCACCACATCGTTATCATACTCCACATTGCTGATAGAAATTGCATGTGACTTTCCTTTGTCTTTAGCCTTATGAGTTTTTTGACGTCGACCATCATCATCAACCCTTGGATTTGGGCATTGATTGGCATAATTCCCCATCTCCTTGCACTTGAAACATTGAAGTGTAGTAGGTTAATTCTGTGCATCCCTTCCTTTGTTTGCATCATTAGACATCTTCTTCCCATCATTATGGCATTCAAATTCCTGATGACCTTCCTTTCCACATTTGAAACATTTACGTGTCCCTTTAAGACAACTCCCTCCATGTTTCTTTCCACACTTTGAGCATAAGGAAAAGCTCATCTTCATTTCAGTGTGCTCTTTGGATTTTCCTTTGAATTCCATTTTCCTCTTCTTATCAAACCCAAATGACTGATGGGTTACTTCAATCTCCATCTCAACTTTGAGATCACATCGAACGATTTCCTCGTAGCTATTATAGTCCCTTATGGCTAACGCCCTTCGAAGACTTGGTTTTAAGCCACGAAATAATCGATCGAACTTACTCTCAGGTTGGATAATAATACCAGAAGTGTACCTTGAAAGTCTTGTAAAATTTTCTTCATAGGTACCAACCGATTCATCATCCTTTTTCTTTAGTTCAAGAAACTCCTTCTCCATATTTGTTCGGAGAATACGAGGGAAGTACTTATTGAAAAATAAGTTCTTGAACTCGTCCCATTCCATGGACTCAATTTCATCCCTTTTCCTCGTATTCTTAATAAGATTGCACCATTGATCAGCATCACCTTCCTAACGATACACTGCTAAGATGACTTTATCATGTTCCGAACATTGAAGAACTGAAAATATCTTTTCAGTAGTACTAATCCATTGTTCAGAAACTAATGGATCAGTAGACCTGCTGAATGAAGGTGGACGCTGCCTCATGAAGGATTCAACAGAATATTGATCCTTCCTTTGATCGTTTGGAAGTACTTCATGATTCATAGCTTGAGAAAGTTGTGTGAGCATGGCTACAATATTTTTCATTCCAGCTCCCATAACATTTGGTTGCTCAGGGGGAAAATCATTTCATTGCCCATCGCATTCCTCATTAACACGGTTCCTTCAGGTTCCAGCCATTGACTAAAACCAAGAAGAATAGTATGAGAAACACTAATTATAATAGGAAAACCACATAATCAAGAATAAAATTTCACACTTAAGGTCTTATCCAAGGTTATTTATGGCCATTTCTAAAACACTAAGATAATTTTCTATGCTTAGACTTATCCTTAGGGTTCTTACTAAGGCTTTCACATCCTAGTTTCCAAAGGTTGACTATACCTTTCCTCTGATACAAACTGTAATGACCCATACTTTACATACATTGTTATTACATCAGAATTGAAGCACACTTATTACAACTTATAACAAAACTAGTAAAGGACCGTATAGGTATAGTGTCTTTAGAAACTGGGAAACATAAACAACTGGTTCATAAAGCGTCTAAACTATCTCCCATTTATTTCATCATATCTATAGTCCCTTTTGGCATATCTTACTTAATAAACTTCTTCCTGACTTGGGGAAAGAAAACATACAAAAGGGTGAGCTCAAATGCTCAGTAATGTTAAACAAAAGAAATTTCAATGACATCATATACATAAGAACATAACTTTTGGAAATCATAACCTGCAAAATAAATCATAATTTCATAACATGGGATAAATCATAGTAGTGAAATGTAATCCAAATTATCATAACTTAAAACATGAAACTTAGTGGAATACACACATAATCATAAAGAATCATTTCTTGTTAGTCAAGACTCTTTTCCAAAACTATCTTAGTGGACAGAGTCCATTTCTGAAACGAGTTCACTCCTCGTTTCAGTCTTGTTTCGCTGAACCGGTTTAACCTGCCGTTCCAGCCATGTCTATCTCATGAGATATAAAATCTTTACCCAATGCATTGGAGGGAGATATAGGTCCCACCAATCACATAATGATACCATTCTTATGTGTGCCACAAAATCATAAACCATACATCATAGCATAACCCATGTAATTAAAATGGGAATCTTAAACATCGTGACATCATAAAACAATTCATATAAGATAAAGGAATTCATCAAAATAATTCCATCACAACATAATCAAATCAATGTAATAGTAGGTATAGAAACAGAACCCTTTATTATCTTAGATGGAAAATAATTTTGATAAAACACTTGAACTCCATTCTTGAGGAAAATATCCTTTCAACTTCAAAAACCATGTTCATTTCTTAACATGTCATAAAATTCTAACTAAAAGAAGTTGATTAAAAATACACATGAAAACTTGTAAAGGAAGATTCTTGTAAATAATGTTTTAAAAATCCATTCATGCCGTATAAGTTAAAAAATCATTCTCCTCGTACATTTGTCGGAAAAGTCAAAAAGTACCTCATACGAAATACGACAAAAGATTCCTTTCATATCTATTACTAAAAACTCAAAAAAGGGTAAAATTGTATTTAAAAAATTGTAGGTGGATGGAAATAATATTACGTATTGAAGAAACATGTATGTGTATGATAAAATACACCCTATTAAATTTCAAAGTATAAACAATCTCGGATAAAAATGAGATTGTGATATTTCCCTTACCTTAGGTCCGATTTGCTTCGTAAGTATCCGAAACTCCTATATAATGATTTAAATAATGTTATTGACTTATTACAAAATCATAATTATTGTTATGATATCATATATGGTCATATTATTATCTTCTTAGTAGTAATATTTCATTGCTACTTGTTATTCGAGTGTTTATAACTTTTTGTTCTTATGCGTGTTTTGCTGAATAAATTATTATTCTTCTCTTTAGGTTATAGATACATCATTTCCAGAATGGTATTAATGTACTATATATAATATTTATTCATTCAATTAATTTATATAATCATTATTCAATGAAGATCATGTAGAACGAATCACATCACATCGTGGAGACGGTATTCCGTACGTACGCACGAGCGATGATATCATTCCCATGATCGTGGAATTGTATTGGAGTGTATGTATAGTATTTAAGAATCGACATCACTTTACAATAATCATATATAGTAATTATTTACATCATTATACCCATCCAAGTAAGGTGGTGGGGGAAAATAGATTACACCACGGCGTGGAGACGGTATTCCGTACGTACGCACGCGCGGTGATTTCATTTTCCGTAGGATGGATAAATGGTGAAATAGGGTTGTTTCATACATATAATAACATATAAATATATGAGTGATACTTATGTTATTACTTCATGATGAAACAACTAAATAAGAAGAAGTGGAAGAATAAATAAAGATGAAAGAATCGGTAACGGGCATTACCTCTTCTTTGAAGCGCCTTTTTGAGACCTCCTTTTAGGGCACTAAAATTGGTCTTTGAAGATGACTGGTACCTCTAGGATGTCTCTAGGGAAGTGGAGAGAAGAAATTGTCAGGGGTTGGATGAGCTTGAAGGCTCAAAGTGGTGTGAGGAAGAGAGGGAGGAGGTTCCCTTTTATAAGGGAGGAGAGGGGCACCTTTGGAATAACAAAAAATATTATTTTATTATAAATCCAAATTCGGTTTTAAATAGCTCAAAATTGATTTATTTTGAATCTAAGGCGGGGATGGGTCGAATGACTCTCATACAATAGAATTTAGACAGGTTTAGGTTCCTATTTTGACCTTAACATTTAGATTTAACATTAAATTAAATAATTTTACTTTTACCGTGTCTTCTTGTGTTCTTATACTATAAGGTTAATAAACTTACTATAAGCAGCCAAACGAACCCCAAGTTGTTTATTATTAATATATATAACCTTATCTAAGTCATTTGGCCGAACCTTAGATTTTTAAGAATAAAATAACAATTACAAATATAATATTTGTTTTAAAAACTATTTTATGTCAATTTTGACACTATTTAGTAATTGATTTTTGTGAAACTCAAAACAGAATTATCAGTTCGAAAAAATTTAATTAAATCAATACTAAAATGTCATATTAACCTAAAAAATTATTTTAATTCATAAAAAGTCTCAAAATATATTTATTTGGGTATTTATAACATCAATTATGTCAATATTTCATTAATAAGATAATTACTGCATCGTCTTTGTGTCATAAATATATTAAATTATTTAAAGTCTAAAAATTACAAATAAAATATCATTATGTAGGAAATATTTTTATATTTCTAATAAATATTTATAACCTAATTTATATTATGTATAACCCTATATTAAAAATGATTTAGTTATTAAACTTTGATTTTAACTATTTTTACCCTTCTTTAAATAAATTAATAATAAATGTCCTAATCTAATCTACGTGGGCCTAAATGGTCATATTTTATTCCTAAGTTTGTTTTTGGTCGAATTAAACTTATCCAATAGAATTAGGACATGTGTTAGGATAATAATAATATCATTTTTACCCTTAATTACCCTATTTACTTTTAACCGTGGTAAATAAAAGTAAACAGTTACTATTCACCAAAAATTATTTCCATCTCATTGAACCACATTTTACTTACTGACATCAACCGTGTCTCTCGGATTTTTGAAATTCCACTCACATAAGCGGTAAAATTAAGTTTTATGAAAAATTCAGTTTTTTTAACTACTACTTAGTGGTTTCACTATTCATCAAAAATTGAAAGTTTTCAGAAAAATAAAAAAATTTCACCCTAGGCTAATTTCGATATTACGAATCCAAAAATGAATTCCATTCTGAAAAATAAAATTTATAAAATTTCAAAAAGTGGTTATTACTATTCATAACGGATAGTTTTAATAATATTTTAATAGTATATCATTGTTTAGTGAAACTCGATATTGCGTACAACGCAACCTATCGAGGAAGGTCGCGATTTCGTGTAAAGAAAGTCAAGCAAGTGTTGTGTGTAGAAAAAGATTCCTTTGATGAATTATATAACATAAAAGTCTCGGTTGTTACAGTTTCCTTTTATAGGAAGAATAATTTGAAATGTGACGAGAATATAGAGACCTAGATTTTTCATAATCAAGTCTTAGATGAATTTTGTGTTTTGAGCTCTTCATACCATTAATAGGGGTAAAATGATTAATTTAACGAAGAACAAAACCATGGAAAAAAATTATGATGGTTTAATCAATCACATTGTGTGATTCCAACTCAGGAGATGAGTTTTTATTGAATTTCAAACTATTTAGTTTTAATATATTTTTATAATTATTAATTAAATAAATAAATATTCCATTTTCAAGAAATGTTATATATATTAAACATAATCTCATATAAAATTTTCATTATTTTTGTTGAGTATAAAATAGATTGGTTCCCCTATGCGAGGTATCATTTTTTAGTCTCATTTATGAAGCTCTAGTCCCGGTTATTTTAAGTACATAATTTAAATGTTTGGTTGATCTAATTAAGATATATGAATTCATAATTTTAGAATTTATAAGGGTGAACCATTTTTTCAACAAGAAACTAGATACATATTTAGAGTGATTGGGTATTCTCCTTTAAGGTGATCTATCAATCGATGGGGAGTTGGAGATGAGTTTCAGATTCATAGTAGTGACGATGATCAGTATCCATAACAACAATGAACCTTTGAAATGATGGTGATTCCCCAAGAGGTATGTCTATTTATTTTGATCATTAATCGATTTTTTCTTTTTTTATTTTTTTTATTTTAATATCTATTTGATTTTTGTTTTAATTATTTGTGAGGTATTTTTATCTATTACAAAATCATGTCTTCCTATTCTAATTTACGTGTTTATAATAATTTTGTTTTTTTCGATCTCATTATTTGTAAAACCCCCTTCAATTGAACACTTTCATGGTCAGAATCACATTTTACACCAATTCCTCAACTTCACATTCTTCTTCTTTCACCTTCACACAGTGAAGAAAAAAAACCTGACCTCACAATGTTCGGTGGTTCAAAATTGGTATCTCATATAGATGGTAATGTTCATGTGAATGAAACTAATATTTGTGGACCAATATGAAAATGATGGCACATATAATTAGTGACCAAGAAAATAGAGGAGGTAATCTGGTAGTAATGGTAATAGAATTGAATTTATTGGGTACAGTGAGATTTGGAACTGATGGAATCAAACCGTGATGTAAAGGTACAGTGTTGACAAGAATCTCATGATAAGGATGGTCAATAGTGTTTGGGTGTTGTGGACTATGACATGGGAAATGGAATTTGTGTTTTATTGGATGGTAGTGATAAAAATATTAGTATTTTAATGTCTTAGATCTAATCCTTTTGACTACCTAAAATTTATAGATTCAATAAATCTTTTATATCTTGCTAGAATTTAATTCTCATTATTCACTCATATTTTTTAATTCAAGGAATTCTATGGAACTTTGTTGGTGAATTATTAATTTATTATATTTTTTTAATATATATTAAAATTGGAAAACATAAATTTCATTGTCTCATTTAAAATCTATCATAAAATTATTTATTGATATTAATTATCTTATGTTTTGATGTTTTAAAGAAATTTGAAGAAGTGTTGTTTTAATGTGGAGAAACCTGGAATTGTTGTATTATGAACAAGGGAATAAATTCTTGAATATTTCATAGGGTTTTTTTCATTCTTCTTAGAGATCAAAACGTTATGAAATTCAACCTTCAAGAGATAACCAAGGAACATCTTCAAGTTTCTTCTCACATTGTAGGTTTCAGTATTGTTGTTCATTGAGTTCCCATTTTGACATCTATTGTTAACTACATCAATAAAGTTCAATATAGGGTATAATCTTCCAATATTGAGTTCTTGAATTTTCAAAAATAATAAAAATATGGAGGTTCATAAATAATAAATAGAGTTTCTATTCCAATTTCGATTTCTTTTCAACACTTACTATTGATGGAAAACTTTGTTGAGTTCATTCTAGAGTTTGATAATAAAAAAAACTAGGGCATGACCCATCCAAGAATCAAAGGATAATAGGTAGGCCTCTGGAGTTTTCAGTTAATTTTAAACCCTGATTCCTTGTATAAGAGAGCCAGGGGAATTCTAGTTTGGTCCGACACCAATATAAGGAGACCACACCTAGTGTGGATCAGTACACGGTAAAGTTTAGAACCATTGTATGGGGTGGAATGGTCATCTCTTAGAGTGTGGATACCCCAAGTGATATGAATATCCATTATAAAGAGTGGTAAGTATGATATATAGGAATCATATAGACATTAAAACCTATATGGGATAATAATTAGTGTTCATTGTTAATCCTTTTAAAATGTTGATTTAAAATAGATGATGCAACATCATTTTGTGCTACTTCTCATGGACTACTTATCACATCTTAGTTTGACTATGTAGTTCCACACCAATATAAAGATGGAATACTTCAATAGATCCCCACTGGAGATCAATACATGCCAACTTAAAGACCTAAATCTATTATAATGAAGACCATATACCATAATAGAACCATTATGGGAACCTGGTACACCACGTGGGGCAATGAATGTCTAGGATGAAGTGGGACACTTTAAATTTAATCTGGGGAGATCAAATCTTCCTTAGTTAATCCTTCAACCACTATTGAAGCTGGAGATAATCTTGATACTTTTATACTTGGAATATGTGACTATTGATCATGGAAACACCATGCATACACATAGGAGGAATGAAATATTGATGTGGTTATTGACGCGGTCCCGCGTACACAAATAAGGTACATTTTAATACTCATTTTATCCATTAAACAATTTGAAAGGGATGTGAAAGACACCCGGAATAGTTTTGATCAAGGGAAATTAAAAATACAAATCCCATAATATTTTAAGAGGAAACAATATAGTTTTACCTCCAAGATATATGAATGTGACTTACATAATAAGAAGGCTGGATAATGGTGTTTATTTAAAAGAGTTTGATAAAGACCATATCACTACTTCTATATTATATTTATCTAAATTTAATTTTTATATTCTAATCCTGTATAATTAATTATTATTCACATATCATCATTTATATCCCTCTCATGGATGGGTAAAAAAATTTCGTGATTGGGGGAGGGACGAAAGTCAGATTGTAATGCTTCATTTTTTACAAAAATAAATTTATTTCATTATTTTCATTAACTAGTATTAATAGTCAATGATAGAAATTATTTTCAAATGTTATGGTATTTTATTTATCTTCACTAATTTCATGCTTAAACTGTTTGATGATTATCAGTATCACTCCAAACAATTTATCATATATAAGATAGAATATACTAGTCTAAGTGGTGAAGTTCTTGGAAATTAGTGGCACGTGTGTGGATGAAGTGGAGAAATTGTAGGATTATTTTGTAACACAAAACCTGATTAGGGATTTCATATATAAAATGATAGTGGTTCATAATGTGATGTCATTAATAGTAACTCATCTACATAGGAAGGAAGATAAATGTAGAATAAATTTTACTTAATTTTTCCATTATCATAACCATTCAACCAAATGTATGAGGAAAATAAATTTTAGAAACTCTAATTCATTATTAAATAAAAATTTGATCCAAATTTTTAATGAATTATGATATCATTATAATTGGATAACCATCCCAGACCCAATCACTAATCATCAACTTGATGTAAAATCACTTTATTTAATCATTTTATGAATATCTTTATTTCATTCATTTTACTTTATTTTCAAAACAAACAATCCAAAATATCCCCTTTTTCTAACTAAAATTCACAACTAACTTTGATCACCACACTCTAGAGACAACCTAAGGTTTCCACTTGAATATATTTATACATGGAAAAAATATAAATATGAAACACCAATATAGGTTATATTAAAAACATGGAATCATTCCCATATAAATGGTTCCAAAATTTATGACTATAAATTGCATAAACAGGTCTACCATTGAACCACTTTTCTCTCTTGACCCTGATATATAATTAATTCTATTAACAAGGCACAAGAATATACACCAATAATTTAATTTTGAAGAGGTTTCCTTCAAATACTCTAATGAAACTTATAGATATTATTATCGTCCTTACACAATAGAAGAAAACTATAACTAAATATTGTGGGACTTTTTTTCACCACACTTTATAAAGCCTGATATTAAAATTACCTTGACTGTATTAAAAAATTATTTTGAACAGAAAGTAGGTTTAATCAAATTGTTATCTAGATTTCATGTCTTTGATTGATAATATTAGAAAACCATATTAAATGTTTCATCCTATTATTCTCCTCTTGATCCAAAATGGGTGTCTAGGGATTGGCCTAGATGTATAGATTTCTCCCTCCGGCTAAATAGATTATTAAAGGGGTTTCATTAATGTTTTCATCCAGGAGAGGTAAGTGATTGGGTGATATTCAATGAATATTTCTCTAAATATTTTTCAATACCATAATAATTGAAGCAATTATAAAGGAGATATATTTTGTCACACAAGCTTCTAAAGAATCACACTATGAATATTTGGAGTTCTTTAAGAAATTTTGCTCCAAGTACCAACATCAAGAAATATATGTATACCATTTTAAGAAACTATGATCTTCCACATTTATAATAGTATATGATTTAAGATATAATAACTTTTTTTAGACAAATATACCAAAAATAATTTATTGAATAACAGTCATCATTGATGATGTTTGGATTATTTTTATCTCCAAATCATTATATTTGATCAGTGTATTGAGGTCTAAGGGGTAAAATAAATTTCAGTAGAATACGAAAAAAACAATTTCCATAACTTATTCAATGACAGATAGATAATTACCATATCCAATATGTAATTTGGAATCAATAAATTTTTTCCATACAACCCCGTATAACAATGTTTTCCCATAATATCCTTACTCATAATAGTACCAACAATACATACCCTTCCCACAACCTTCCAGGTCACACATTATCCTACCAACATATCAACCCCCACCATTCCTGAAAAATATACCATCCAAGAAACACTAAATTAGTGTCTAAGATCCCATATGGAAACAAAATGGTTTGGATAGTGATGATTTAAGTAATATGGTGAAGGAGTGCTGAAATCAACCTAGGTGTATTATGGAAATCATATATTTGAACATAGGGAAACATCCAACTCAAACACTTCCCAATATTGAGGGAAATGTGAACACGATGATCTCTATAAGTAGAAACTAAATTCAATCCACAATCACACTAAATATTGAGTAAAATCAACCTGAAATTGAAGAAATTGAATTTGACAAATCTATACATAACTCTAAGAATTATTCTAGGAGAGAATAAAATAAAAGAGAATAAGATAAGTAAATAATAAACAAAAAAGATATCAAAGACACCCATAAAAATTTGAAATATTTAAACAAAGATATACCACTTCTATTACCCACCAAAAGGAACTAGTAAAGTAATATCTATGTTTAATAACATAAAATAGAAATTCTAAAAACTTTCTAAGAACATTATATCAAAAATAACTTCCTAGAATCTCTCATTAAAATTCCAAATTATGTTAAATTTCTAATGGAAATATAAAAAAATAATTGGTTACATCAAGTTAATCATAAAATAAATTTGGGGAATTTTTCATCAACCCTTATCACCCCATAGTTTATAAGAGAAATTCATTATCCAAGGATATTTTATATCCTATGAACCATTATTCTATGAATTTTTCATATAAATTGTGTTATTTAGGAACATTCATAAATATAATACCTCACTTTGTATTTAATTTTTTTTAGATGGGAATATTTCAGCGTACATGAAATCTGGTTTATATTGAAAAAAATCCCATGGATATCATGGAAAGTGTCCCAAAATATGTTCCTGTATAGGTAAAGAATTTCATCTTTCTATTTAACTATTATGTACTGATTGTAATGTCTGATTAAAACCCAATATAGTCATCCATAATTTTAGGTAGTTCTTTTATAATGTTATCCAAGACCATCATTAATGCGCATGAGGGAAATCTAACTGTTGAATTTAGAGATAGATTGATCCATTTCAACATTGATGAATTAATAAAATACTCACAAAAGGGACACAGAACTTTTAAACTAGCACACACTAAGGTGGAAAATCTGAGTAGTGAACCTAGTTTATTTTATGAAATATTATCTTTAGTTAATCAACTAATGTTCTAAAATTCAATAACGAATGTATCATATAAATAGTTTTAAGAAATTATCTTTAATTTGGAGGATGATGTGAAATCTGGTTTATTTGATTGGATTTTTTATTGGTTAAATGATGATGAATTTGATATGTCTTTTTGAGTGTATGAAATTCAAGCATTGGAGGTAAGGACCCGAGTTTTAATTTTATCCTTAGAGAAACCAAGAATAATGGTGTTAAAACCATTACCCAATTACTTTAAGATGATGTATCACATGGAAGGATAAAAATAGTCAATATCCATTATTATAAACATATCCCTAAATCAATTAAATAGTTTCATTTAACTTTTAAAGGAAATGGGTAAGAAATATAATTATTCTTAGGGGATATAGCTATAATAAATCAAAAAATCAACATGAAAAAATAAATTCTTGAAGAAAATTTTAAACATGTTAAGCATACCTATAAGATTCTAAATTCATCCATGGTAGAGGCAGTCAATAAAGAGATATAAATTTTGTTAGAGAAAGTAATTAATTACCCAATATCTACCTCACAATGGGTCAGCTCCGTCCATATGGTGACTAAAAAACTAGATTGGCCAATGTGATAGACGAAAAAAGGAATGGATCCATATTCAAATTCAGAATAGCTTGAGCGTGTGTGTGTGTGTGTGTGTGTATATATTATTATAAGTTGAATATGGTTACCTAAAAGGATCATTTACCAATTACCTTCACTAGATAAATGTTTCAAAAAAAAAATTGACCTCACTACTAATACATAGATAGATTTTCATGTTATCATTAGGTTCCCATTGTACCTAAGGATCAGAAAAAATCCACTATACATACCCATATGGTCCCTTTTCCTATATAAGGGTCTTATTAGAATTATTTAATTTAGTAGGAAAAATTTAAATAGTAATGGAAATAATTTTTTCAGGTCATATTTAAAATTCTCGAGAAGTATTTTTTGATGAATTCACTATTTTTGGATAATCATTTGTTCATTTCTTAATAAATATAGGTAATGTTTCAAATATCTATAATAAAAACAGCCTTCATTTTAAAATTCAAAAGAGACATTTCATGATGGAAGTTAGAATAGTTCTTGGGAATTTTATGTCAAAAAAATGGATCTGAGGTGCATAAATCTAAAATTGAAGTTATAAATTCATTTTCATATATAACATGTGGGAAATGTGTTAGATATTTACAAGTACATGACATAATTTATAAGAGGTTCGTCAATGATTTTATAAATGTTGTAGTAAGGTTTATCTTCTCTTGTCTATGGTTATTTTTAAGAATATTGAATTTAAATTTTATACTAAACGCAAGGAACCATTTAATGAAGTGAATATTAGACTAATGACACCCTCACTAATGTGTCCACTAAAATGTAAGAGTATTTTTAAGATACCTTTTGATGCATATAGCATGTAGTTTGTGTCATCATTTCAAAATGGATTAAAGGAAAACCTCAAGTCATTGTTTATTCTTCAAGGACCTATATGTTTCCCAAACCAACTAAAAAATAACTGGGAAATAATTATTTAAAGCTTTAATTTCTCGAGATAAATTCATATCTCAAATTTTTGTAACTAAACTCATAGTTTTTTCAAAATAATGTTTCTATTAAAATTTATTTAGAAAGAATAATAGAATCCTTGGATTGTTTGGTGGAATCTACTAGTACAGGGATTAAATTTAGATATCAATATCAAGAATGGATTTGAGAACAAGGTGGACGATCATCATAAAAGACTTCCTAAATCATATGAACTAGAATTTATAGACTAAAAACTATTGGATGATTTAATTTCTAGCAATAAAATTTATTTAGTCGAAGGTAAGGTACTTTGGTGTGCTAATATTTTCAAATTTATTGTAACTTTTTAAGTACCATATCATAAAAACCCCCAACAAGTTTTTAGGAACAAATATAAATGGAAATTATATATTTGGTAATATCCATACCTATAGAAAACATGTATTTATAAAATGGAAAAAAATGATTACCTAAAAGTGATATATAGTTTTCCTTTCAGTTTTTCCATATTTTAGACTATATAGGACACGTTGGACCTCTAATGACATCTAGAAAACACCCAGAATTGAGAATTTACTAGCCTACATTGTTTAAAAATCATTTGAATTTTGAAAAATATGTGAAAAAAGATAATTTACTAAAAACATATCCAAAATATAGGATATGCCTCAAAACCGTAAAATAATTATGTAAATTTTCATGTATTGAAAATAGAATTCATGGGACCATTTCTAAAATATTTTGGGAACTCAAATTTTCTACTATAATTTGATTATGTTTCAAAATGACTAGAATCTAAGTCACCAAAATAAATTGAGCTCATATTTTTTTCTTTTGTGAGGGAATACATTTTTTTGTACTTTATTAGTTTCAATGGAAATTATCAGTCATCAATAGACTCATTTATACAATAGTTTCATGGAATCCTTAATGAGGAAGTATGGATTCCATCACAAAACATTAACCCTCAACCTCCCACAAACTAATGAAAAATATAATATTTTAAACCTTGTAAGGAATATAACAATTGAGAAAATTATCAAGACAAATTGTAAAGACAATATCTAGATGTTGAAAGACACCTTATGGGATTATAAGATAGTTTACACCCCCACCCCCATTAGAATAAGAACGTTTAGGTTAATTTAAGGTAAGAGTAGTCACCTAAATGACAAGATGGAGTACAAGGACAACTGGGTAGTTAGGAAGATAAATCTCAATCTAGATTGTGTTAGGAAAGAAATAAATAGTACTTGGATCTTGGATAATTCTAAATATAATATTTTAAAAACAAAATAATTTAAATGGAAATAACTTGACTTCCACTAGATAATTCCATTCTGTAAAAAGACCTCTGTATTGGGGAAGACATGTTACATTACAATTCAAGACTCAACCTAATGCCAGGTATCATTAATTCTAGATGGCAATAACCTTTTTAGTCACTTTTTTAAACATTGTTATGATATTTGTATAATTAAAAAGGATATATGAGCCTATTTACTATTAATTGGAACAATATTAACAAATATAATAGAAATATACCCCAAACACCGGTGGAGGAGATCACAATCCTCTAACCAATAAACCAATAAGAACCCATCATTTTTTAACATTCCTTAACACATAATTTATTAGTTTGAATTGAATTTATTAGTATAAATTGTATATATTAAATCATTTATGTTTTAGAGATAGACCCTTTTTGTTTCTCATTTTTTTAATTATTTATAAAATATTTTGTTCCTTCTTTTAAAAAATATGTTTTGAAAACTTCTTAGCTTATTTTGACGACCAATAAAACATTTATCATGTTAATTGTTATGAAAATTATTTCATCCAAAAAATAACCTAAAATGAGTTTTCAAATAAATATTTTTCCATATTCTAAGTATATGAAATAAATGAAAATAACAGTTATTTCTCAATCATATCCTAGGACATACTAGAATATATTTATAAAACTTTCCTTGTAGGCTTTCAAACTAACTTTAACATATTCCAAAAATTTAGTATATTCATTAGAGAACCAATGAGTTATTGGACAACTATAATTTACTAAGTAATATATTCAGAACCATGTAACATTGAGAACCTTACAATATAAATTATTGAGGCATTGTTTATAATAAAAAATCTATTCTACAGTAGACACCAATTTTAGACCTACCGTTAAATTTAAACCTCATAGACCTTTTTATCCATGAATGACCTTAGTTAGTATCCATGTTACACAAAATTAATCCCTATCTACCTTTATTTGGATTTTAATAAATTATCTCAACTAAATTCAAGTGTAAGGGAAGGAGAAGGTTAGTTGTTTCAAGTTGTTATTCATAATCTTCTTCCAAAAGAATTTATGAAGTGACACGTAATTTATATAACTATTTTGGGTGTAAAATTACAATATAGGGATACATGCATTTACAAAGTATCATTAAATCTTTCATGGGAGTCACACAACATTTTGAGAACAAAATAGTACCTATCTTCCCTCAAAAATCATATTTTATTAAAAAAATTAGACTTGAAATACTAATGAAAATAATAGAATATTAAAAAACTTTATACCGATGAAGTTCATGTAGTAAATAATACCCAAAAACATACAAGATAAGGAGAAGGAAATTTTTTTAAGATAATAATTGGAAGGAATAAGACATCTTTGAACCAAAACTGTAAGAACACTAAAACCCAGTGCTTATGATTTTCGAGAAAGCACATCTCTACCTCTTTATAAAAATTTAACACGATGACTTCCTTCTAAAAAAATATTAAAAATAAATTAGTTAAAATAAATAAAATGAAATAATTTTTTACTATATTTTATGTTCGTAATGTGTGAACTTACATTGAAAAGTTCATAAGGGTTTAGATGATCATTGAATGTGGTTAGAGGATGGATTCCATACTTGAAGGAAACCAATCATCAAGAATTTTTATTCCAAATAGAGCCAAAACTATTAATATTCTTCAATAATTTCTCAATATAGAACCCACAAACCCTTATCCATAGAAAACCCATAAAAGTTCCTCATAATATTCTTAAATACATTATGCATTATTTAGAGATAAATAAATTTACCAATCCTTTGGTGACCATCGCATGAAATTGGAATGACAGAATATTTTATTTAAATTTACACCTGTGGTGTGAGTGAAATATTTGTAAAAAGGTTCATTTATGTGATAATGAGATGGTAAAATAAGTTGATATTAATTTAAATAAATTAGTTAAAAAAATTTAAATTGAGGAAATTAAAGAGGCAAGATAATATTGGGTAACATGGTATTGAAAAAGTAAACTTTTCCAAGATGTTAATTTAAATTTAGTTTGGGTAATCATGTTAAAGGTCATTGGTCTAGGAGTCCATTGATTAATTATTGGGAAATTTATAGATTCAATGTTTCTGATGCTTTCATTGGGGTTGTGTTCTATCTATGGGGATGCGCATCTATCTTCCCCACCTTCGCGCATTCCAATGGTAGGTGAAATATTAAACCTTTAATGGTACATTTCTTCATGATCCAAATGGGATGATGGGATGTCCATATATCCTTCTAGGTATTTCTCCTTTGAATTCATTTCCTATTCTAGGTCTCCGTTAAATATTAAGTCGTCGTTCATGAAAATATTCTTGGTGCCATATCATTGTGAACACTGGGTAATTGCACTTCTTCTTTTAGTACATTCCAAAGGGTTAAGTCAGAGAAGTCATGTTTGGTCAGGAGAGTAGTCACGTTGGGCATCGCTTGCATGTTCAGTTGCTAAAACACTAGTACACCTATATTTCACTTTCATAGGTCTTCTTGAAGGCATAGAAGCCCGAGGCATCCCACATCCATTGTGGGGTATCTTATGAAGGAGGCATTTATTTAAGGTTTGCCTCAGATTCCCTTGTTTGACATGGGATATACTGTGAGTTTAACATCTATAAGAGATAGATTAGATGGATCAAAACACTGATAATATTAGATCAGATGGGTACATCCTTAAGATGGAGCACCTGGAAGGTTTACTATATGGGTGGATCAAAACTCCCCATGGATGGAACCGAGATGGTATGTCCATAAAAAATTTATATTTTGCACCATGAAGGTTGATCTGAACACCACAAAACGGTGGATCAATGGATAGTGGGCCCAATGAGGGAGACACAAAAGTTTAGCATTTGATATCATTAAACCTCGTAGAGAATTCCTACATACCATGTATAGAATACTAGTATCAAAACACATGTAGTTATATTGGGTGATTTGGGTCTTATGCACTGAGACTGCCCAGGTGGATACAATGAATCCACATAGATGTGGCGAACAGGGTAAGATCAGGACGGATATGGAACTGACGTGAAGATGATGGTGTTGGCCTTGAACCTCAGGAAGGTTTTTCACATATCCTAGTGGCAGAGTATCACATTCCATGGAGTTCTAGAAGGGTAAAATGATACACCTAAGGAGACATCTTGTGAGAATGGATTCATATATTGGACCTGAAGAAAGTCAAACCTTGGGTTGAGGCATGAAATTCCCAAAACAAAAGGGCTTTAGGGAGAAACAATGACGGGACAAGAGTGTTGGTATTTAATCTAGTGGTGGATCCCTATATATACCCATGGTAGGGAATCAATGTCCACATAGTTCAATAAATGAGGGATAAAATAAGGTTGTGCACAAAGAACAACAACCGTGAGACATGATGGGACTTACGCATGGTTAGTAACCCATCATAAGAGGGATACTCTTGGTTGGAAGAGTATGGATTGAGTGTGGGGATATGCATGGCTAGCTATCCAGGGTGATCAGAACACCTTAAGGAGGATGACCCATGAGATTTTTCCCAAAGAGGAATGATGTCACATCATGAGGGTGCATCCCTAGTAGGGAGTACAAGAGTTTACCATTTGTTGGGATTGAATATCACGGACACATCCAACATACCTTTTATAGAATATAGAGATCCAAAACCTCTTAGTTCTATATATGCATCTTAACAGCATGAGGGACGAACAATGAACCAACATTAAATGGCAGAGACATATGGGTGATGAGCTTGAACCTCAAAGAGGCTTCCTATATACCTTGTATTGGAGAGAGGGATCAAATTCCACGTTGTCCGGTTGGTATATTGGGGATGGGGCTTACACATGATTAGAGGCCCAATGAGAATGTATTGGTTGCTGCTTACTCTAATCCCACGTTAGTCATGCTCATTGTGAGAAATAAGAGGCAACAATAGACCTACTGATCGTATTGTGAAAGATGCAGCCATGAGGGATGGTATTGGGATTACACAGGGAAAGAAGCCCTTGGAGACATATATTGTGACTTACTCAATGAAGGAATCCCATAGAGTATTCTCAAATGTTGGAGGAGGATATGGTCATCATACATGCAGCACCCTATCAAGTTGGGTCGGGGCTTACACAAGGACTCCCTGAGATGCGCATAGCTTCAAAGCACAGAGGGAGAGAGGGAGTGAGGGAGCACTAGTGCACATCCCATTATAGGTCCTATAGATCTTTTAACTCATGTATTTGTCACAGTTTAAAATCTTGTGTGGAGGACATGGGTACTTGGATGTGTAACATCCTGCGGCTCAGATGATGAGGACTTGCTCCTCACCCCTAGGACTTACATAACCTGTACCAACCCGCACTTGCGGAAGGGAAGGCACACACAATTCCAAGTGTTAACAAGGTGTAGTATTTTCCCAAAAGAAGGGTATAAATTAGATAATCCATAAAATGAATCAATTCCTTTTAATGTACCTTTGAGAATAAGCATTAGGTTGGGAAACCGAACATGAAACACCACTCGGGGGACTAGAGATTCATTTGGCGTACGCCTGGAGGGCCTCGTATAAGAGGTACATGAAAGATAGATGTGTTTTACACAAGAGGAGGTCATAAATAGTGCCTTAGGGTAAGGAAAACACATGGATCCCATAGTAATGTCTACCTGAAAGACTGAAGTCTTGCACGAAAGATGAGGGTCTTTACACAAGATTGAGGGCTTTTATATAATATGGAAGCCTCTGCACAAGATTAGCATGAAATAAGGGAAATATTGTATTAAAGAAGGATATTTTTATTGAAAATTCCATAGAGTAAAACAAAAAGTGTGAGGTTAAAGGAATAGGGGTCCAACTAGAATGGAAATCCATATGGGATCTATCGCGCAAGTTTCAGTACCTTGAATCCATGTACATCCTGCATTCACATAATGGGTCATCTAATTCACATGGGAGAGACTATATGGTATCTAGAACTGGTACACATAAGTGAGTAGTTACGCGTATATTTAATGGAAAAAACCATGGTGGTGGTGCGTAAGGAGGTATGTGTATAAGATATGATTTAACATTGCATTGGGTGCATAAGAATCTTGTTCACATGTCCATTTAATTGCATGTTGTCCTGATTTCTTTTGCGCACCAGAATTTTACATTTTTTGGGATCATGGAATTGATGAACCCATTTGATGCCACATTGTGAATGACATAATCATTCGCACAGATTTCATTTTTGTGGGAAAGGGTCAAATCTTTCATCAAACTCCTTTTTTATACTCGAGATCATTCGTTGACTCAAAATATGCCTTTGGTTTTCTCAAAGATGCACAATTATGGTCTCAAAATAATTCTTGAACCAAACAATCCCCCCCCTGCCCACCTCAGAATTGGAGCTGAAAGGGTACCAGAAGGTCAGGTTCCGAGGGTAATGCTAAAGAGAATAGGTCATATCCAGTGGTGCATGAAAAAGGGCGATTTGACAAGAAAAAGACTTCTGTATGCCTATAAAACCTTTTCTGCACATATAAATAGGTGGGGACTAGGATCCATACCATGAATATCTTGTTTGATAAGATCGTTTTCACTTGTGTGAGAAAGATTCTCTATTTTTCATGAAAGATCTTGAAATCAGTTGGTGCCTTACACGCAACGGCTAGTTCTTTCGCGCTACTACCAAATCTTATGTGCTTCTTCCTTCTTCAGATTTTTCCATGGCTTAAGAGCATATTTCATGGAACTATCTATCTTGCATTCCAAAACTCCATTCTTTCATGAATGAAAATATTTGACTTTGCGGCCTAACCTAAATCGCCGGTGAATATAATGATGCTAAGAGGGAGGATGACCAAACCGTTCAGTGGGTCGTGATGATCGTGAACCCTCCTATTCTTCATGGGAGAATGGTAGTATATGATAATAAAATGAACTTTGGTATGTTATATTAAGTTCAAAATGATTATTTTTTGAGCGATAGCCTCTTGATTTTCAAATTTGGTCCTCTTGAGGAGGTGATGATGCCATGATTTGAGACTGATGCACTGTGATTGTGGGTAATTCATGATTATATACTCCCATGTTAAAACATCAGAAACAACGATCACCCTACCAGGGATAACCAGGACATAGTTTTTTGTGTCCTGAATCCAAAAACTATTATAGTCATTGGAAGTGAGATGGCCTTTGAGGAATTTCTATCTCACTATGCAAGAACCTTAAGGATTTTCATCATAGATGAGACTACGGGATGGTAGTAATATTGGGACATAAGGTCCATAGGAAACAGTAAAAGTGATTGGGCATGGGAATACTAGGTACTCCAGACATGCTAGGTATTTGGGGTGGAGCTTTGATGAATTAGATTATTTGAGGTTTTGGGGACATCATAGTCCTATTTCTATAATTAGCAAGACCATGTGAAAGAGTTATTCAGCCGGTGGTCCCCTAACACAAATACATTCCACCTCCATCGTGGGGAGGTCAGTATCGGCCTTTGGTGAAACCACTGTATTTAGGTAATTCACATGGAAGGGTATTAGTATGGCGAGTTCCTTCCAACATAGAATGTATAGAGAGACAGGACGTGCACCCCCATTCTGACATGGAATCTATTGGAGCTGGCTAAGGATAAGTTGAAAATCAAGTATATCCTCAAGGATATATCCTATCTTGGATAGTTTATCATGTTTCTATAGAAAGAAAACAAAGTTAAGATTTCAATTTGCAGTAATCCATGCTCGAACACATCGTATAAGGTTAATGCATGATCACACTGGATGCTCCTAAAGTCAGGAGAGT
Source organism: Viscum album (assembly GCA_963277665.1). Lineage (NCBI taxonomy): Eukaryota > Viridiplantae > Streptophyta > Magnoliopsida > Santalales > Viscaceae > Viscum > Viscum album. Next base: position 1,539,158,095 of record OY728153.1, on the reverse strand, counting down.
ACAATTCTTGGGGTTTCAGCCTAAACAAAATTTGGGACCCAAATTTATGATATGTTGGGATCCATGTGACATTACATAGTGGATGGATGAATCCAATGAGGGAATCAAGAATGGGGGTCTGCCCAAGGACATTGGTGATGGTCGAGATCATTGGATCCCACAACATGGTGAATTTGGGGATGCTTGTGTTAGCCAGGTTGTATAATGTTTTGGGGCGCATCTCAAGAGGGAGTATTCCTAGAAGAATCTAAAGACAATTTCATATCCTTCATGGTTGGGTCATACCATACTATGGTGGATAGGACTTCCCAAATGCCATCCATTCTCTAGGTGATGGTATGTAGCCATCTCTATTGAATATTATCGGAATTTGGTCATTCTCTCTTAATGAGGAGGGGATCTCTAATGGCCCAAGATTTATGTACATAGAACTTATATTTGTTTTGTGGAAAACATAATACATTACAAAAATATTCACCCAAAGATCATATTAGTTCAGTGTCTTTGGATACTTGGAATATAATCCTCTAACTTGGTGAAATATCTTCACTGTCTCCTATAATGATCTTCTCCTTTTGTTTTCCAACCTAAAACCTTTATTTATATCCAGGGGAAAATAAATAATAAAAAGGGTGACATTAAATGCTCATTAATGGTAAACATAGATAACATAAAACCAAACATATACATAATAATGTAAAAACATGAACAAAAAATTTAAATATCAAAATCATGAGTAATGAAATAAATCATAGTAGTACGTAAGGCATCGATCCTAAAAAAATATTAACCATTATAAAATTACATTGGAATAAAACATGGAATTGTAGAAAATAAATATGAACATAATATTATTTCCATAATATCAAATGAATTCTTTCCAATACCATCAGAGTGGTCAAAGTCCATTACTGAAGTGGGTACACTTGTCTTTGCAGCCACGTATTACTGAACATGATTTACTTATCATTCCAGCGTTGTATTACTCAACTAGATTTACTTTCTGTTATAATAATGTCTCTCCCAGGAGATATAAATCTTTAACCAATGCATTGGCCGGAGATATATGTCCCACCCATCTCATAATGAAATCATTATTACATGTTTTACAAAAACATAAATCATTCATCATAGCATTACCTATGAAATATAATAGGTTTCTTAAACATCATTCCAACATAATCCTAATAGAAAATGGATTTCGTAAAAATAAATCCATCATAAACACATTCAAATCAAAGTAATAATAGGGAGAGAAATATAACCATATTTCATCTTAGATGGAAAATAATTTTGATAAAATACATGAACTTAATACTTGAGAAAAGTATCCATTATTTTTCAAAAATGTTTTCTTTTGAGAAAATTCCATGAAATTTTAAAAGAAAATTATTTAGTTGGAAATAATATTAAAATCATGTAGAGCAAACTTCATGGAAATAAGGTGTCATGAAACTGTAAAAATCCATTCATGCCTTATAAGTTAGAAAAAACTTTCTCCTCGTACTTTTGTATGATAAGTCAAAAAGTACCTCGAATCGAATAATGAAAAAAGATTAATTTCATACCATTTAACAAAAAATCACCATATGTTAAAATTAACATTAAAAATTTATAGAATAATAGATATAATATTAAATAATTAGGAAACATTTTGGTGGATGATAAATACATCCCAGTGAATACTTATGTCAAAAAAATCTCGGATAAAAATGAGATTGCAAAACTATCCCTTACCTTCGGTCTGATTTCTTATGAATTTGTCTAAAACTCATGTATATTTTATTTAAAAATATTATTAACATGTAAGATAACCATAATAATATTTATGATATCATTTATGATTCACTTATGACTTCAGATTACCTGTTTATTTATTAATTCTAGGTTAAAGTAATGTTTTGTCTAATAATCATTTTATTTATTGTATGTGTTTTGACTTGTTATTCTTGAACTCATTACTTATATCATGATTTACATACTTCCATAATTTAATAAAAGAATCATATATCATAAATCATTAGTATAGAAATATATATAAAGGATATATAAACTTAATGGAATACAATGTTCTTCGAGATGGTAGGTCGTATGTACGCAGTAATGTTGTTTCCATTTCCTTGTTGAATTGAATTAAATGACATATATATGTATAAAACATGTAGAATTATTATATCATATATTTCTTTATTATTTATTATATATACTTTATAATCATTTTTAGTGGTTAATGTGGGGAATGAATCTCATCGCGTCATGGATACGGTAAGTCGTACGTACGCACGAGCGACAATATCATTAAATTAATAGTTAAATGGTATTGAATTAGATGGTGTATTAATTATAAATAATTATTATTATTTTATATTAATTATTTAAATCAATTATACTCATCTTTATAACCATCCAAATTAAGTATTTTTGAATAAAAAATTCCACCAGGGCGTGGAGATGGTAAGTCGTACGTATGCACGCATGGTGATATTATTTATCATATGATGTATAAAAGAAGCTATAAGGTTTTCCTATAATTATAAAAACATTTAATCAGGTATAATATATTTTATTTATTAATTTATTATATAAAAAACATAATAATAAGAAGTATAAGAAGAATATAATTTTGAAAGTGGTGATAAAACAATTACCTCTTTTTCCAGTATCTCTTTTTGATTTTCACAAAAATTCTCATTAGGATTGATTTATTCCCAATGTTTTGACTCTATGAAGAATTTAGATATGTTGGGAGGATTTGTTTACGGTTTGGACTATCCAAATGGTACTTTTTGTTGTCAATAAAAGAGAAGAAGAAGTTCCTCTTTATATGTGCGGTGAGGGGTACTCTATGAAAATATTTAAATATTAATTTATTGGAAATTTATTTTCGGTTACTAATGGTCAAAAAATAATTTATTTCAAATATAAGATGACTATAGGTCATAATCCTCTTAACCAATCAGTTTAAGAAAAGTTTAGGTCACGATGTTAACCTTATCCTTTAGCTTTATCCCTTAGTTAAAAAGAATAACTCTTACCATGTCTTCTTGTATTTTCATAATATATAGATACTATAGTTACTATAAAATTACAATAACCAAAAGTGGATACTTAATTACACTGGTAACATTATATAACTCATTTAGAAAAATATTATATTTTTGGGACTATTATATAATATAATAAAATAGTATTTGTTTTAAAAACTCATTTATGTCATTTTTGACACTATTTAGTAATTGATTTTTGCTAAAGTAGTAACAACTTGATTCTTTCAAACCAAAGGCATTAACCCATCCCTAAAAGTCTATATATTCTTAAAAAATCACGGATTGGAAAAATATTCAAATTACATTTATTTTAATTGATATAATATCATTTATTTGAATATTTCATTAATAAGGTAATCAGTGCATCCTCATTGTTTTATAAATTAATTAATTTATTTAATGTCTAAAAATAATAAATTAAATACAATGATGTAGAAAATATTTTTATTTTTATAATTTAATATTTATAGTATAATATATCATTTATATAAACAAAAATATATTATTTTCCAAAAAGACACATGTTTATGTTTTTCTTCCCTTCACTTTTAATAAATTATTATAAAAGGTCATTATCACACCCAAGTGGCTCCATGGAGTCCTAAAATTCACCCAAGGATGATAATGGTCAGAACTATTTCTTAAAATAGGATTATTATATGTTTTAGGAAGTTTAAAAGTATTATGATATTTTATGTAACCCTTATTTTTCTAATTTACCATTTAACCTTGTTAAAGAAAAATAATTACTGAAGTTACTATTCATAATATCCATTATTAAAAGGTACCCATTTACCCAATCTGGAATTCATGGTTACAAATATGGAATCCATTTTTCTTAATTCAAAACACTTATTTGGATGAAATTAATTTAAAATTAATTCCTATTGTCAAAACCAAAAAGCTGGTTTTGAAGAAATAAAAACTATCAAAATATTAACTTCTGTTTATATCCAATTTAAATGTGAAATTAACTCCAATGAAAAATATTGGATTATATGATAAAACAAATATCCAATTACATTTTAAAAACAATTAAAAATAGAATCTAACTATATAAATAAATTAGTCTAAATGGTTGTTTTGGATTAAAATGCATTATTTTTTACTATTTATTAAAATATGAATTTTATCAAAAAAATGAAAAATATTAAACAAAAGTAAATTTTTATGTACCGATTCCAAAGAATATGCTTATTTTGTTAAATAGACTATATAAAAGTATTTATAATTAGATTTAAAATGGGTGTTCCGTGAGAAGGTGGAAAAACTGCTTTTTTTAAATACTTATTTTATCAAAAAATTGAATTTGTTCTTATATAATGTCTAGAAAATACATAATAGGAATTTTAATGTTATATAAAAATAAAAACAGGTTTAATAGTATTCCTAAAGGCTAGTTTATATCCCATTAAATAAAAATATTTTAATAATATATCATTGTTTAGTGAAACTCAATATTGTGTACAACGCAAGCTATCGAGGAATGTCGGTCTTATATGTAACTCATGTAAAGTCAATGTTGTGCGTAGTTCAAAATTAATTTGATGTTTTTTATAAAATATTCAAAATATATTTCACTTTTACATTGAACAAAATATATACTCAGTGATTCATTAAATGAATTCTATCAAAAGAAGTTGAAATTGTGTGTTACACAAGCCAAGTATAGTGTTGCGTATACGACAAGATAATATAGTGTTGTGTATAGATCAAGAAAATATTGGTGTAGCATACAACACAAGACATAAAAGAAATTAAAAATAATCTATCTCATAAAATATCAGGTTGTTAGATTCCCCCCCCCCCCCTTAACATGGATTTCTCCTATGAAATTCGTCGGAGTTATAAAAGGTTTCCTACTTTAATGTTTATTTCATAGAAATACACATTGTAAGAAGAAATACTAAAACTTAATTTTAAAAAGGAATGATAGAAACATAATGGTTACCCAATGTAACTCATCACTAGGTTTCCATGTAAGAAAATATTGGTGTAATTTAAAACCATGATATAGAAGAAAAATATAACCATTATGTTATGATGGATAGTGATAGAGAACAAGGTTTTAAGAATGTTAACAACTAAAAATTCATAAATCTGCAGTGGTTTAAGGAACCATCATATAAGAAGGCACTAGGATAATTTTTTTTTTCAATATCCATTTCCTAATTTCGAGGAGTTTTACATGAGAATAAATACTTATTTGATTTTCTTACAATCTCACAATTGTTTGTGCAATAAACAATTTCCACTTCATCTATTATTTAAGAAAATTTAGCTGAATTTTTTACTCTTGAAGTGTTAGCAGATGATATGATAGAATTATAGGTCATTCCATATGTATCAACAAAAAGGTTAACACATGCAATCAAATATGAATAAGTACACATATATTTATCTAACATTCTTCAATCAGAATATAACTTATACAACCCATAAATGGATAACATTAAAATCCTTCCAAAAACAAAAAAAATATAAAACTTTAGAAATAAGTGAACTAAATCATCGATGCATTCCCAAACATGTGAATACTTTAATCATGTATTCTATTAAGACATGATAATAACAATAATTACCATATAACCTTAGTGAAAACAATAATTCAATCAAAATTAATCCATTCGACTCACCGAAAATACCAAAAAATATATATACTCAAACAATGATATCACTTTTTCCTTATATCTGTCATGAGTCCATTAATACTATCACATATCTCATTATCTCATTATCCCTTAATTATGTGCATGTCATGTGCTTTCCAAAAATATTTCAATTTCCTATCATGGTTACCGATACCATATACTTATAGAAAACAACATTGGTCCAATACATAGATAGCAGAATATTTCATAATACTATAAATGATATTATACAACACAATTTTGGAATCCCATTACAAAAGAACATAATTATTCGACCACTTCATTGTCATACTCAATATCACCAATAGTGATCACATGTTATTTTCCTTTTTATTTGGCCTTAAGTTCTTGATGATGTAGATCATGATCATTTACCCTTGGATTTATGAATTGGTTATCATAATTCCCCATTCTCTTGTACTTGTAGCATTGAAGTGTGGGTGGTGCATTCTCTGTATAATTTCATCTATTCACAGCATTAGCTACATTTTTCCCATTACTTTTGCACTCAAATGCTCAATGACCATAATTTCCACACATAAAAAATTTTCTAGTCCCTTTAAGACAGTCTCCAACAAGCTTCTTTCCACACTTAGAGATATGGAAACATTTATCTTCTTTTCCCAATTTTTTGATATTTCCCTTAAAATCCATATTTATTTTCTTTTCAAAACCCTGAGATTGATATGTTACACCATCTTCAATTTCTACATTGATAGCACAAATAAAAATCTCTTCATAGCTAAAAGGTCTCTTATAGATAGTTCCTAATGAAGACTTGGTTTTAATCCACTGATGAATCAATCAACTTTACTATCAAGTTGGATGATAAAAGCAGAAACATACCGTGAAATCCTAGTAAAATTTTACTTGTATATACCGAAAAATTCATCATCCTTTTTCTTAAGATCAAGGAACTCCATTTCCATACTTTTCGAAGAATACAAGGGATGTAATTATTGAAAAATATGTTCTTGATCACATCCCATTCCATGGATTCAATTATATCTTACTTCTATGTATTCTTGATTAGAGTCCACCACTAGCTTGAATAACCTTCTAAACAATAAATAGAAAAAATGACATTTTCATGTTCCAAACAGTGATGGATAGAAACTATATTTTCAATGGTACAGATCCATTGTTCATCTATAAGTGTATTAGAATACCCACTAAAAGAAGGTGGACGTTATATTATGAAGCACTCGATAGAATGTTTTCCCTTCTCTTCCCATTTGGAAATCCAGAATTTTTCATAGATTGTGTAAGTATAAAAATAATATTTTTACATTCCATCTCCCATAACATTATGTTGTTTTGGAGGAAAATCATTGCATTTTACATTGCATTGATCATTAGTATTGTTCCTTCAGGTTCTGGCCATTGTCTAAAACCAAAACAATAGTGTGAGAGGAAACAATCATACTAGGAAGCCAACATAATCAAGGGGGAGTACATTCAATATATAACATCATAGGTTTAATTATAGGTTATTCATGATAATTACAATAATTATTGGACTATAACCAATAGTTATAATTACCCTTAGATACATCCCTAGACATAACATTGATATATATCTAGAGATCTCATAAATGTTTTTGCATCCTAGTTTTGAAAGGTTTAGTAATCCTTTGCTCTGATACCAACTCTAACATCCCTATCATGACATACATAGAAATTAAATTTATTTTTCAGAATACATAATACATTATACAAATATACACCCAAAGACCTTATTAGTTTACTTTCTCTAAAAACATGAAACAAAATATTCTAATTTGTTGAAAAATCTTCCATGTATCCCATAATGATCTTCCCCTTTTGTTTTACTACCTAAAACCTTTATTTATATCTTGGGGAAAATAAAACATAAAAATTGTGATATAAATTTCACAATAAGGGTAAACAAAGATAACATAAAACAAACCATAAACATAATAATGTAAAAACATGAATGTAATGTTTAAATATAAAAATCGTGAGTCGTGAAATAAATCATGGCAGTACATAAAGCATTGAACATTAAGGAACATTAACCATGATAAAATAGTATTGGCATAAAACATGGAATTGTGGAAAGAAATTTACATAGTATTAATTATATAGTATCCAAGGAATTACTTTCAATATCATCCTTGTGAAAAAAATCCATTACTAAATTAGGTTTACTTGTCGTTCCAGCCATGTATTACTGAACTGGATTTACTTGTCATTCTAGCCTTGTACTACTGAACAAGATTTACATGATGTTCTTGTCATGTATATCTCATGAGATGTAAATCATTACCCAATTCATTGGAGGTAGATATAGGTCCCACCCATCTCATAATAAAATCATTATTACATGTTCCACAAAAACAAAAATCATTCATCATAGCAAAACCCATAAAATAAAAGGGGACTCTTAACATCATTCCACTATAATCAATAAAAAATAAATGGATTTCATAAAAATAATTCTATACTAAACATAGTTGGATCAAATTAATTATAGTGATAGAAACATAACCCTATGTTTTTTTAGATGGAAAATAATTTTGATAAAACACTTGAACTTAAATTTTAAGGAAAATATGCATTCTTTTCAAAATATTCTTTCTTTTCATAGAATTCTATGCAATTTTAAAAGATAAGTATTTAGTTGAAAATAATATTAAAATCTTGTACATGATGATTAATGGAAATAATTTTTCATGAAACTGTAAAAATTCACTCATTTTATATAAGATAAAAAACATTCTCCTCATACATTTTCCATAAAAGTCAAAAAGTACCGCAAATCGAATAACGAAAAAAGATTAATTTCATACCATTTAATAAAAATTCACCAAAGGGTAAAATTAAATTTAAAAAAATTATAAGAAAATAAAAAATATGACCTAATTAGGAAACATGTATGTAGATGATAAATTTACCCCAGTGAATACTTACGTATAAGAAATCTCAGATAAAAATGAGATTGTAAATTTATCCCTTACCTTGGGTCTGAATTCTTCTAAATGTGTCTAGAACTCATGTATAGTAAGTTTAAACTTATTATTTACTTGAAATATAATAATAATTATATTTATGATACCATATATGATTCACTTATGATTTTATGTTACCCGTTTATTTATCAATTCAATGTTATATCAATATTTTGGGTAATTATCATTTTATTTATCGTACGTCTTTTGACTTGTTATTCTTCACCGTATTACTTATATTATTATTTAATTACTTCCATAATTCTAAAAATAAATTATATATCATAAATAAACAGTATAGAAAATTATATAATGTATATATATAAATGAAATGAAATACAATGTTCATGGAGACGGCAGGTAAAACATACGCATGAACGTTATTCATGTTTCCATATTGAATTGAATTAAATGAAATATATATATAAATAAATACATTAGAATTACTATATATTATATTTCATTATTATTTATTGTATATACTTTATAATCATTTTCAATGGTTAATGTGGATAATGAATCTCATTGCACCGTGGAGACGGTTTTTCGTACATATGCACAAGCGACAATATCATTAAATTAATGTCTAAATGGTATTGAATTGGATGGTATATTAATTTTAAATAATAATTATAATTTTATTTAAATTATTTAAACCCATTATATGCAACATTATACCCATCAAAATAAAGAATTGTTGAATAAAAAATTACACCATGGCGAGGAGACAGTAAGTCGTACGTACACACACATGGTGATATTATTATTTTTAGGTTTGATAAAAGGAGTTATAAGGTTGTACAATTATTATAATAACAACTCAAAATATATATGATACTGGATTTATTACTTTAATATGGAAACTACATAAGAATAGGAAGTAGAAAATGAAAATAATTTTGAAAGAGGTTACAAAACAATTTCCACCTTTTCAAGTATCACCTTTTGATTTGCACAAAAGGTGTCCTTAGGATGGACTTTTTCCAAAAGTGTAGCATATTGGGGGAGTTTAGGGACATAGGGAGGACTGTTTGGATTGTTTTGGCCGATCCAAAGGGCTGCGGAGGTTTGAATAAAAGAGAAGGATAAGTTCTCTTTTATAGGATAAGTGAGGGGCAATTTTGGAAATTATATAAATATTAATTTATTATAAACTGATTTTCAGTTCCTAATGGTCCCAAACTAATTTATTTCTAATATAAGTTGATTATGGGTCAATATACTGGGAACCAATAGGTTTTAGACAAGTTTAGTTTGCAAAATAAACATTATCTTGTTTTGTTTTACCCTTATTTAAAAACATTAACTCTTACCATGTATTCTTGTATTTTTATAATAAATGGTTACTATAGTTACTATAAAATGCACAGATAACCAAAATTGGATAATTACTTTCATTGAAAACATTATATATGTCATTTTGAAAAATATTATATTTTTAGTACTATTATATCATTTAATAAAATAGTATTGGGTTTAAAAACGCATTTATGTCAATTTAGACACTACTTAGTAATTGATTTTTGTTAAAGCCATCACAAGTTGATTCGTTCAAACCAAATGCCTTAATATTTTCCTCACATGTAAATTTAATCCAAAAAAATCGTGGATGGTATAAAAATGTTCAAATTATATTTATTTTAATATTTATAATATCAGTAATTTCATTATTTCATTAATAAAGTAATAAGTGCATCATCATTGGTTAATAAATAAATTTAATTTTTTAATATATAAATATTATAAATAAAATATAATTGTGTAGGAAATATTTTTATATTTCTAATTAAAATATATATACTATAAGGGACAATTTATAAAAACCCAAATAATTTTTTTATTAAAAAGATACATGTTTATGTAATAATTCTCTTTACTAAAAATTAATTATTATAAATGGTCATTATCACACCCAGTGGCACTATGGTGTCCTAAAATCGAACCATGGATGTTCACAATTAGCCATATCCCATAAAATACTATTATTATATGTTTTATTGCAGTTTAAAATTATTATAATATTATTTGTTACCATTATTTACCTAATTAACCCTTTAACCATGAGAAATAAAAATAATTACTGAAAATAATATTAATAATATAGAAAAATAAAATATACCTATTTACACAATTTTGGCCTTATTATTCAAAATATTGAATCCATTTTTCTAAATTCAAAAAATATAATTAGAAAAATTTAATTTAAAATTATTTCCAATAGTCAAAACCATAAATCGTGTTTTTAAGAAATAAAAACTATCGAAAGATTGATATGTTTTTATATCCAATTTAAATGTAAAATTACATCCAATGACCAATATTAGATTAAATAATAAAAATATAAACCAATTACATAATAATACCACTTAAAAAAATAATCTATCTATATAAATAAATTAGATGAAAAAGTTTTTTTGAATAAAAATGTTGTACTTTTCAATATTCATTTACATATAAATTTTGTTAGAAAAATACCAAAAAATCAACCAAAGTAAATTTTGAGGTCCTGTTTCCAAATAAGATGTTTATATTTCCAAATAAAATATAAAAAAGTTCTAAAAACTATATTTAAAATGGGGGAGCCATCAAAAGGTGGTAAAACTATATTTTTCAAAAAAGACTTATTTTATCTGAAAAATTGAATTTGATCTTATATCATGTCTAGAAAATACATAAGATAAATTTTAAGATTATATAAAATTAAAAATATTGTTAATACTATTTGTAATGGCTAGTTTACATCCCATTAAATAATAATATTTTAATAATATTTCATTTCTTAGTGAAACTCTATATTGTGTACAATGAAAGCTATCAAGGGAAGTCTCTCTTGTGTGTATTGTATGATGAGTTAGTGTTGCGTGTAGTGAAATATTTCTTTGGTGTTTCTTATAAAATAACCTATAAATAGTTCTTTTATGCACTGAACACAATATATAATCAAGGTTTCATGAAATTAATTATATCAGAAGAACATGAAATTTTTTGTAACATAAGACACGTATAGTGTTACGTATACGACAAGATAATATAGTGTTTCTTATAGTTAAATCTAATCCTGGTGTACCATAAAACATAAGACCTAAAATAAATTTAAAAAAATCTATATCATAAAATTTTAGAGTGTTATAGGATCAAACACATGATCAAAAACCATACAAAATTTAATTTCCACCATTTTCAAACCCCAGTTGGCTAGATGGTGGATGATGGGTGCGGCCCACGAGATAAGAGGATATATTAGAAAAGTATAAAGGGAGTTTTTCTTGTATCCCATATCGATGGGAAGATCTTTTTCAAACCTATGTACCTCCCTAGTTTTATAGGCAGTTCGAGTGCATGTAGAGGATACCAAAGAAGGTGTACACAAAAGTCAAGGAGGAGTGGAATCATTGCATCCTTCTTTAATTGTATCTCACATTTAGATATTCTAGCTTTGGGTAAGTAATTACTTTCTCTCCAACTAATTTTGATGCTAGCCTATCAACGGAGTATACCAACCATTGGGTGGCGGCATATCCGGAGGCAATTTAGTGGAAATGCATAATACATATCAATGTTGAATGTGTAGAGTCAAAAAAATGAGAGAGCAAGCAAGGTACTCTAGAGAAATGAGACCAGTGGAAAACCATGTGACTAGAACTTCATGGGATGGAACTTCAATTTTAGGAGTGCCACAAGGGGTGGTTATGAATCCACCATCTAAAGAGAGGTGATCTCATGGGTGACCTTGTGGACTAGCTGGGGAACTCATTAAGAAGAAGATAACATAAATAATCTAACCTACTATAGTCATAATTTTCCCTACACTCTGGTTATCCTACACAATCCTATTGAAATCAATATGTCTTGAAGTCTTATGGGAAAAATTGAATCTATACGAGATCCAACTGCCAGAAATGGGGATTATTCAAGTTATTGAGAAAGTGAAATTTCACTAACTATATACATATCTGACATACATTGATATATACACATTCGAAAGGGGGTGGTATGAAGATCCACGTCTCCTGGGGAAAGTGATGATCGACTAGGAGCATGTTCTAGAAAAATTGACGTTCGAGGATGATGAAAATGATGAAGAAGAAGAAGAGGATGAAGATTATGAAGAGGATGAAGAAGGTGGAGTGGAAGAGAAATAAGAATTGGTTTAGGATGAGGATCCTAGAGGAAAGGAAAATAAGGGAACAGTGGCTCATCAATGAATCCCACATGAGAGCGGTCAAATTGCTGAATATAACGTGGAACTAGCCGAACAACTCAAGGTAAGTATAAAATTCTATTTATTATTACCCTTTCTCATTTCATAATTCAGATCCATTGACCAGAAACTAACCAATTTTGGAACACATTTATGGTGATGATCAAGAAGTTCCCCCTATGGGTGGTGAAAATTTATCAATGGGCATGGAAGGGAATCTCCCTGAACCATCATCTAGAACTAAGCAGGGTGGAGGACAGACCATAGCTTAAGTGCTCAACGGTGATCCAATAGGATGGGATAAAGTGGAAACCTCTGAGTCTTAGGTACTTCCCATCATTTAGAAGGATCCAGTGGTGATAACTATAGAATCTCAGGCCATTCCCACTATCCAAAATTATCTGGTTCCAATCATCAAATTAGCAAGAGCTTAGGGATCTATTGTGGTAGCCACTCCTGTAGTCACTCATGAACTATGTCTGGCTACACTTAGCTCTTATAATTTTCTATCTTTGTAGACCAAAAAATGTTATCGGAGAACTTGATTGACCAAGGTATTGATTTTATATGAAGTTATCACAATATTGGAGGCTCGGCTACCTATTGAGTCTAGAACATATGTGGGAGATCCACCAGTGATCATACCTATCTGTGAGGAACCGGTCATTAAAACTGGCCCATCCTTGGCACATAGTGAGAAAGAAGATGAGTTCAAAAGTGATTTCCACTACTAGGGTTGATATTAAATCTAGAGAAGGTGAGGTCACTGAAAAATAAAGGATGCCAGAGGATGACCCTACCTCTAAACTCCTGGTTGTTTTCCCTAAGTACAGACCTATAGATTCTGAGGAGCTGGATGATCCTGACCCTTACACTACCAATATAGTTGTATGATAAGACACTAGTCATGTAAATGTATCAAATACTTCTTTTCTAAACCAATGGTAGTGTGGCTAACTCATATTGGGTCACTTTTCATGTGGCTATTCTTTCACTATGATAGATGGGTGAATTCTCACCATCATTGTACGATGATATGAGGATATTAGGATTAGAAAATGTGAGACTGTAGCCAATGTTATGATGTTCTCCCATTCCAAAAAAATAAAAAATATTCAAAAGCTCTATAAGGTGGATCAGGTGGTCTGACACCATTGAATTCTATGGGTAAATATCCAAAAGGATTATTAATCCTGGGACTAGCCACAATGAAGAAATGTTTAGGTGTCACTACATATCCCATAAGGGTGGGAATCAAGCCATACATAGTTCATTGAATTCTATGTAGTTTAACATCATGCAACAAGGACGAAGTTGATTTGACATGATGTAGAGGTTGTAATGTTCTTTCTGCACCTAGGATTAATGATCCAGGCATCACTACATATACCATAAGGAATAGAATCAATCCACACAATGTTTTAGGGTGGTTCCACCATATAGGTTCCACTCATTCATAGAGAGAAGAGGACTTTGATGTATCTTATTTTTTCTTTTGTTTATTACCCTTTTTTTATGTGAACTGCCCAGTATAAAAAGTCTGGGGGCCACTATATGAATCAGGACATATGTAGGTCGAAAAAGGGGTATGGGTGATAACTAGTACTAAAAGTGATGTTATCTCAAGTGAGAACACCAAAATTTTGTGATGTTTTTCATCATGTGACCATGATGATGATGTCATAGTTTAAACTCTTATGACATGACCAGCCTTGAAAATTTAACTTCATGTGGTAAGGAAACAATAGTTTAATTCTATGTTGGATAAGGCAATGTGGATTAACATCTTTTCTTATGGATGAAAGAGATCTTAGTTTAAGGATTTAGATCTCAGACCGTAAGGTTTCACAATCCCATATGTGATTATCAACTAACATTGATTCCTAATATCATGTGATCCATGCTCAGTGTGGGAAATAAGGAGGGATGTTAGGCTTTCACCATCACAAATAGAGTGTATAACATTGAATAAGGGTAATTCCTTAAAAAAATCCCAACCATGCCAACATTATTATTCAATGAACAGGGACACATAGAGTGACATTAGGGGTGTCGATAATTAGAAAGGACGAAGGGGTAATAAAGATTTCAAACAAAACTGTCTTTATTTGGGATTTAGTGAAGGTCGTATGACAACAAGGGACAACTTCTGACAGAACCCAAAACACAACATTTTATCAAGTGATCTATGATGGGAAAAACACATTTTGGTTGGCCACTAACCATATTTCCTATGTGGTACCTATCTCAAAATTTTATACGAATTCCATTAGGACATTGTCCCAAAATCGTAAGTGATTTGTAAGGCCAAGTATCAATATCCTTATAGGGGTCCCTTCAAATGTGAAAGGCGATGGAAACCCCAAGTAAATTGAAATGTGGTGTGTGGACCTACCCATGTGGTTTACCATCAAGAGGCGTGTATTAATATAAGAAGGGATACTATCAAGGGGGGTATATAGTGATACCGACCATTAACTTGATGTGAATGAGGATAAAGTAAGTCCACATCATGCCATGCACTCTCAAGAATACCCAAGACAAAAGGCCAAAGAGTTGGGGGGGTGTGGCTAGACCACAGATAGAAATTCTAGGTTTCGCTACATATCCTATATGTTTGAGAATCAATCCACATGTATTTCTTTATGATGGCATGGAAAATGGATAATACCAAAAGGGGGTGATATCCTCTCATGTGAGAAAAATTATAGTTGTTATGTAGTTTAATTTCATGAAAACTAGGACACCAGATGTCTTAATTTAAAGGTTGCATATTTCAAATCCTAAGGGGAGGAGAGGAGTAGTGTAGATCCACTAAGGGAGACACAAAATCGGTGGGAACAGAAGAACTCCATACCAAATTTTACCTTTCTAAGTAGAAAATACACATACCCAGAATGGGGCGGACATGGTTCATAATTATGTATATAGACCTGGAGGAAAATATCATAGGTGTTTCTATATATCCCATGAGGGTATGAATCAATCCAAACATGGTTCTAGAATGTGACCTAGAAGAGGGCCAATAAGAGAGGGGAAATGTATTCTTCAATAAAGACATCATACGGCTAGGCGGTTATCATCACATAACCTAGATGAAAAAGTTGTACTTTAACATTTTACGATAAAGACATAGGAAATCTTGGTTTAGGTCCTTATAGCTAGGATCATAAGGTGAGTCATCCAAGGTAGAAAAATTTAATTTCATTCCATAAATCAATATGATTTGAATGAGGACCAAGGAGGTCTGCACCGCATCGTAAATTCCCATGAGGACACATACACACAGTTTAAATTCAGGATGTATGGACTTGGATGACTATTTTTAAAGATTGTAGGGTTCAGAACAAGGGTATGTGTGATTATTCCATGAGGGTACAAACCATACCCTTATCCATAATCCCACATGATCTATTCTTGATGAGATAAAAAGGGCCTAGAATATTGTTTTAACACATAGAACCCATGAGAGGGGAATAATGGTGTGAATTCATGGGTGACCCCATGACATTGGTTCATCCTCTCACCATGAAATGGTGTAAAGAAGGATATCATCATGGGGTTTGAAGATCTGTATGAATGTGATGAAGTGGAAAGGAATATGAGTCATGAGACTGATAATTATGACGTAATGGGGTTTTCATAATGATGGAGGATAATGGTTTCTTATATTTGAAGCACATCATCCATATCGTGTGACTAGAAGTCAGAACAAATGCCCAAGGGTCAGCCATTGACCGTATTCGAAATGCGGAACTTGTCTAAAAATTTCATTCGAAAACCTCAGAGACGCTTGACCAAAATACTTGTTGATCTATAAATCTAGGCATCTATATTATTTTGGGGTCCTTTTGGATGATAAAGATGATGGAAACCCAAATAAAGGGACATGTGAAGCATGGGAATGGATCAAATTCATGTACATGAAGAATCCAACACAATAAGTCCTAAATCTATATGCATATGATAACATTGACGAGGAATAATAGAGGATGAGGGTCTAGTTAAGGGTAGATGACTCGAAGATATGAGTGTATGAAAGGGGTAAAATAGGTTGATGATCATAGGGTTTGACCTAAAGAAAAAATGTCTAATAATTCCAATGTATCCCATAAGAATGGGAATTGATCCACACATAGTTTTGAAAATTTCATGCTGTTTAATTCCATGTGGTAAGGAAAGAAACGACAAAGGTTTCTCAATATAAAAATGTGTATGTCATGGATGAATAAACCATTATGAATGAGGACGAAAGAATTCCACATACCACACCATTCACAATCCTTGGAGAGAACCCTAGCCAAGGGGTCGAGAGAAGGAATAGAAGAGCTTGGGGTAGACCCATGGAAAACACTTCAGTTCATGGTAAATGAATCCCAATGTGAATGAGGACAAAATAAATCCACACCATACCACACTCCTGGGAGAACCCAGGCTATAAGAGAGGGAAATCAGCAAAGTGTTGTGTGGTTTTAATGTCGTGCAGGGCAGAGGGGCACATGCCTTTTAAGGTCATAAAGAAAGGACCATAATTTCCATCTAGTTTAATATATATTATAGGTAGGAAATAACGGTTTAATGTCACGTGGGGTGGGAGAGATCTTAGTTTAAGGTCATAGAGCTCCGGCCATGACTTGGTCCTCAAAGGCTGGAAATGTTGAGAAACCTAGGGCGGGACCCAATGAATAAATTTCTGGATATTCCTAAATATCCCATAAGGATGGGAATAAATACATGTTAGAGTTGGTGTCCTAGAACCAACTATTTGTACATTGATTACATTTTTATTTAATTTATTACATATTGTTCATTGTTCTGCATGACTATGATGTAATAATTTGCTAGAGTATTTGTTGAATTTATAAGGTCCTGGCCGTTCCCCACTATGATGAGAACTAAGAAATTCTATAACAATATTATTAAATATAGTTCTACGGTTGGATGAAAAACAATGATGGGACACATATCATATATACTGTCATGTTTGAGTACTCGTATGCAGATGAGACATCCTCTCATGAAGTTCACACAGGGTAATCTTTAAAATAGGAGATTATGATAGCAGACCCTCCCGTAGGAATTCTACATGTTTTAGTGTCATCAGATATTCCTATCTTCGAGCATGTGTAATGATCCTCAGACTTTAATATTATCATTAATATGTTTCACGGTTCGCGATGTTTGATTTCCAGACAAAAACCACCGTGGAGACCGTAGGTGGGAAGTATGGTACTTTAGGTGTGTCACAAGTGGTATGTTATTAATGGATAAGTCAAAGAAGAATTTGTCCCTTCCATTTATGGAAGCTATTATCTCGATCCTCTGATTAAAATAGTACTTTGATGTGAAATTCCATGGCCATGGTTTAACGAAGAGTATATTTCAAGCAGTCAAAGAACGATATATCAAGCATAAAAGTTGATAAAACTATCCTGAATCCTTTTTGATGAGATACTATGACAAATGGACTATATTTCATAGTGAGTATTTTTATGTCGATTTCATTTTTACGACTTTAAGTTCTTTATATTGGGTGCCTTGACCCATTACTATATAGTACTCTCAGACATTAGGCAATCCCAACTTATTTCAACAAGAAAGAATACTAGAGGGTCACACACTAAGTGTTTCTGGTGGTTTCAGTTAAATTATATTTGAATTTAATTAATAAATATTATTTTCATGACAGTGGATGAATTTTATTCCAGAAAAAATGATTACATAAATTAAATAAATATTTATCAACTAGATTGTGGGTTAAATATATTTATTTATTTTATTGAACTTTTAATACATATTTATTTACTATCTTGAAAATAAAATATTTATTTAAGAGGTTAAATTATTTATTTATTTATTCTAATGTTCCATAAATGAATGTGGAGTTTTAGTGGACCAAGATCGGTCTGAGAGTAGAATAATTATCTACAAGATGATAAATAATTATTTAACTAGTTGGCATAAATTAAAATAACGCTGTTATTAATTTATGATGTATAATTTTATTTATAATTCTTTTTTGCGCATGTTGGCGAAAGATAAATAATGATGCGGTATTATTATTAACAGAATTGGTTTTCTATAATGTTATGAATGTATTTAATTGATTTTACGCAATTAAATATTGTAACTGAAGCCCCATGTCAATAAATAGACACATACATCTATTGTTCCATGCACTGAACCACACCCCCGGTGAATTTAGAATTGTTAAGCTAAACAATTTCTCTCTAGAATACTCTTACCTCCCCTCTCAAGAACGAGATACGTTATTCAAGGATGAAGAACAAGCGATCAAGAATGACCGACACAAGACACTCATTTTTCAACGCTAGCAAACGGAGAATGAGTGGTGTCGATCAAAGGCCATTGGAGCACGTGTGGATCACCCCTATAGGGGTTCTATTCTGGATCCTTGCAAGTGAAACAAGAAAATATGGAAAGATCATTCTGGATGATCAATATCCTGAATGAAGAAAATACCAAAGATCTGGGTATTTTTTTATTTATGAATTTAATTAAATTTATTATAAACATGATGTGTAAGATCCACTCTAATGGTTTTGGAACTCTTCCTTCTTAATATGAATGATTGATTCTATTTTTTGGAGATTGGAATTCAATGTCATATTGATCCAGGAAAAATCATTGATCCTGGTAAAAATTAAAGTTGGGTGCCGACCCAAATGATCTTCTGTTATGACTGGAACCTACAAGTGGTATTAAAGGGACGTTACATCATAGTTTATAATTATTTAAATATTTTGTTTATGATTTACACATTAAATAATTTATTTATTTCAATTAAATTTAATCATTATACAAATCTGAATCTCAAGATCTATTCATCCTCTTCTGTTTCCCTTTCACCTTATAGAAATGATATTTTATTTTAATTTTGATTAAAATAAAACAGAGGATCTCATCTGGAGGTTCCTGGCCATACCACACTAGAAAAAACAGCAGTTATTGGGAAGAATAATTCATGTAGTCAAGGTTCAATGCATCAGATTTGGTCCTCCAAACCAAGCTGTGTCATTGAAGTTTGTCTTAGCCTTAATGACTTCGTGTGTTGACTAGGAACATGTGGCACACAGTTTCCAGATTATACATCGTATAGACCAATGGACATGACATGTAGTCCCTTTAGGTTAGGGTTGGACTATGTACCCAATACACGGTTTTCCCGAGTGGAGAATGTGTAACGTGGAACTACATAGTGTGTGGCCCACTGGACAGGTCGTGTAATCCGAAAATTTCTATAGTACACTACCATGTAGTTTCCTCGAGCGTGTACTTCAGATGGATGGTGAACTATAGTACACGTCCTATAGTTGGAACTACATGCTATGTACTCATCCAAATTGCACAGATTTATTAAAATTTATTATTATATTATACAAACCCTTGATACGAGTACCATCGTGTTGTCGTAATACTGAGGCAAAAAACGTGATAGGTGTTTTATATATATGTGTTTAATTTAACATCTTCGTAATGTTCATTCATACTCATTTGGTAGGTATGAATAGTAATTCACCAAGTTTCCTCCAAGGTACTAGTTACATATAATGATAATTTTAAATGAATTTATTTGTTTAAAATTATGATGGATTAGAATATGATGGTAATTCAGAAAAAGAGTTTAAGATAAAATGATTGATTAATTAATGATGATAATTAATTGATTCAAACATTATTTATCTTAAACAAGAATGATTAAATAATTGAATTTTATTTTCATTTATGTATAAATATAATTGCATGTATGGATGATCAGGAGATAGACCAAGACCCCTGTATGTGATTGGATTCCTTTTATTTTATTTATTAAATTAATTTCCATCATTCGATCCATCTCTCCTCATTAATATATAGGGTATGTGTGCCCATGGTTTCTATTATGTAAACCCCTATTTTTATCGCTCACATATGTGTGAGTGTAAAAACAAATGTAATGGATGGAACTCCCAAGCTATAGGAGGCGGTTCAAGTAGGATCTGAGACGAAACCAATCCCTTAAGTTACATAGCTGCATAGGTGGAAAGTCGTAAACACAAACCCAAAAGGTTCAAGGGGTTTCTCCCCAAGGTCAGGGTTAGTTTATAAACTTCTATATAATCTAACCGTTAAAAAAAATCATGATTTAACCCTTTGCATTATTTTATTTATGTTAGTTTCCTGGTTTATCATTATGGATGTGTTGTCAATATCACGTAATTAATATATTAAAAAAGCAGGCAAGATGGAACTAAAATAAACCAAATGTATGTGTAAATATTATCAAGACATGGATAATAAAATAAGTAAGTTCCAATTAATATTAACAACCATGTTATAAATATAATAATAAATTCATGCATAAGAGATTAAAATCCATAAAATAAAATATTAAGTCAGACCAAGCCTTCAATTACTTGATTAAGAGAAAAAAACTCAATAATACTATGTGTTTGATGAACAGTTTTTGGGACACTTACATTTATACAGGAAGACCTTATGAAAGGTTCATGGTTGAATTAACCATATTACATCATGAGGAGTATCCCTTTCTAGACTTGGTGTAATATTGGAGGCAAGAGTTTAAGAAATCTATAGTTAAGAATTCCGGATTGGGGAGTCCAATCAACAGATAAAGGTGCTACAAGCCTACATTTAGAAAAGACCTTCCTACCTAAATACCTTCAAATAGCTTGACCATCCCTTGTTGGGTTATGATAAGTGTAATATGGTTTCTTGACAATATAATTACATGGTAACTAGAAATTCTGGATTCAATTTCGAGGGCCATTAGGACTTCATAAAATAGTGAGAGACTTTATAAAATTAATTTATTATTTCTCATAAAAATGTAATAAAGAAGGTACTAATGATTTTCTCTTTTAATTGTAGAATAAAAATGAAAATATCTTCAAACACACTATCCTTATTGATTAATTTTGGAAAAAAAATTCATCCTCATCGGTAGTAACTTCCAAGAATGGTTTTGATACCTTGAGGATATCCTATGCCATGAACGGAAGTCTTATGTTTTGGAGACTACAATACTTGATCTACCTTTCGAAGATGAGAGTGATGAGGATTTCTTTCTCTATAAGAAACATATAAACAATTTGATTGACATTCAATGTTTTATGTTATCATAAATGTCTAGTGAGATCATAAAGTCTTATGAAAACATGGATGCTTATAGTATGCTCGACCACCTCTTTGGTCTTTACTAGGAGAGAGAAAGATATGAAAGTTTTGAGATCTATAAGGACATATATAAGAGTAAGATTGTAGGGGGTTCCCCAGCTGGGTCTCATGTAGTCATGATCATTGGCTACATTGAGTGTCAGGAGGTTCTACGGTCTAAAATCCAAGGAGAACTAGGAACCGATCTCTTTCTCACATCACTTCCTCAGAGATTCTCCAATGGTTTTTTCAATATCAATACGAACAAAATTGAGAAGTCTCTATTTTATCTTTATATCCTCATTCTCTAAGTGGAAAAATATATGAAGCACGAAAAGCCTTCTGTCCTTATGGTGAATAAGAGGAAAGGTAAGGTGAAGAGTGTTAAGCCCAATACGTTTTTACAACCTCCCAAGAAAAGGAAGATCAAATGGGAGGAAAAGGAACATGAGGCTGTAAGATTCTCATGTGGCTAGGAAGGCCAGTGGAAGAAGAACATCACCCATCCTAAAAAGCAAGGGGAAGCTTCAGGTGCATTTGTTATCAAATTCAATCTATTTGTTTATAATAATTAGTTTTTATATGCAACTTGTGGTGATCACATTTGTATCCAAATATAAGAACCACGTAGATTTAGAGTGATTGAATAAGGGGAGGTAGATCTCTAAGCATCAAATAGAGACAGAATTACTCTTTTAACTATTGGGGGCTACCAGCTCATGTTTCCAACTAGGATGATTTTTCTGTTAAAGAGTTGTTATTATGTGCCATATGTAAATAAAAAAATTATTTATGTATCCAAATTCGACATAGATGGATTGTTTTCAAGATTTTAAATGAATGTTTATTATTTTACAGAAATAAAATTTGTTTTTATATGGAACATTAATACCCTGATTTTTAAGTGTTGGAGTACACAAACCAAGTAATAACAATCAATAACAAATATACATCTCATGACTCATACTATATCCTAAATTGGAATCATACGCTAGTTCATGTAAACGATAAATTCCTGAAAATGTTACCTCTAGAAGGATATTTAGATTCTTTCAAACTAAAACCACTTGGCGTATGTCACCCATGTTTACAAGGAAAATAACAAAATCCCCATCTAGCGGGAAAGCTGAAAGAGATAATGAAAATATGGAATTGGTTCATATTGATGTGTGTGGACTATTTTCATTTTATGTGAGGGATGGTTACTCATACTTAACAAACTTTATTGATGATTTTAGTAGATATGGATATATCTACTTAATGAGGTATAACTTGGATTCGTTTGATAAGTTCAATGAATACTAGAATGAAGCTGAGAATCAGCATGGAAAGAGGATTATGAAACTCCACTCAGACCAAAGAGGATAATATCATAATCAACACTTTATTGATTACTTATAAGATTTTGGGATCCTAATCCAACACACTCCTTCTTACACTCCATAGTGGAATAGTGTGAGAGAAAGGAGGAACCACACCATATTGGACATAGTGAGATCAATGATGAGTCATGAGATTCTTCCATTATAATTTTGGGGATATGCGTTACAAATAGAGGCACACATACTAAACCAAGTACCAAAATAAATTGATAAATGGTATTCCATACAAGTTTTGAAGTGGAAAGAAATCCATGTTATCGATTTTACATGTGCGGGGAAGCGATTGGTTTGTTAAGGCCTCTTTAGGTAACAAACCTATACCCCGAGGCATAGAGTGTACCTCTATAGGACACCCCAAGTAAACAATGGGATATTAAATATAAAACCCCTTAGGAAAAAAGGATATAGTGGAAACTCATGCCATATTCCTTGAGAGGGAACAGATCTCTAAAAGAGATAGTGGGAGCGAGATAGACTTCGATGAAGTTGAGGCACATGGTACACAAGAGATGGTACAAGAGTAGATTCCACAAATCCATGTGGAAGAAAGAACTGTTCCAGAGACCCAAGAACTGTGTAGGAGTACAAGAGAGGTTAGAGAACCAGAATAGTATGGTGTTCTAGTTACCAAGGATGGTGACTCATTTTTTGAAAATAATGATCCTCTAACCTACAAAGAATTAGAATGTGGCACAAACGTTTCCATGTGAAAATAATCCATGATTTCTGAAATGGATTCCATGTAACAAAACCATGCCTAGATTTTGGTAGATCCTCTAGTTGATGTAAAGCATGTCGGTTTCAAATGGGTATTCATGAAGAAAATAGACATGGACAGACAAGTCAGTACATATAATTCACGAATGGTTGCAAAGAGTTTCAAACATCATCCAGGCATTGACTACGAAGAAACCTTTTAAAAAATTTCAATGATGAAATCAATTAAAATTCTACTGTCCATGGACACTTACCATGACTCTAATATTTGTAAAATGTATGTCAAAATAGACTTCCTTAAAGGGAACCTCCAGTATTATGTATACATAACATAACCTAAAGGGTTTATGACTCCAAAGGATGCCAATAAGGTATGCAAGTTGCATAAATCCATTTATTGATTAATGTAAGCCTCCAAGTCAGGGAAGATTCATTTTGATGAAGCCATAATGAAATTTGTTTTTATCAAGGTTGAATATGAGCCTTGTTTCTACAAATGGATTAGTGGGAGTGCAGTCGTTTTCCAAATAGTATTTGATGATGAAATAATACTGATTGGAAATGAGATACTAGTCTCACAGTCTCTTAAGGTATGGTTGAATCAATGATTCTCCAAGAATGAATTGGGAAAGGAATTATATATTCTTGGGATCATGATCCATCATGATAGATCCAAGAGATTGTTGGTCCTATGTCAAAGTAAATACATTGATAAGATACTGAAGAGATTCAGTATTGAAAAATACAAGAGGGGATTGTTTCCAGTGTCACATGGCATTCTTCTTTCCAAGAAAATGTTACCTTAGAATAATTAAGAAATTAAGATTATAGAATGGACTCCATACACATCATTGATTGGCTCTTTCTTGTATATAATGTTATATACTAGGTTAGATGTTACCTACGCATTGAGTGTGGTAGGAAGATATAAAGAATATCCAGGTGACCTATATTGGATGGAATTCAAGACTATCCTAATGTATCTTAGGCATTTAAAGGGTATGTTCTTGGTTTATGGAGGAGATAATAAACAAGTCAATAGAGGATATACGGATTCTAGTTTCTAGAATATCATGATGACATGAAGTTGAAAATGGGATATATCTTCACTTTTATTGGAGGTGTAGTAAGCTAGAAGATCACAAAGGAGTGTGTGCTTGTAGATTCTATTGTAGAGTCTGAGTATATCATAGATTCTGAGGCAGCTAAATAAGTAGTTTGGAGGCGAAGGTTCGTCTAGGAGATAGATGTGATACCCCACAGTAAAGATCCCATCACACATTACTGTGATAATAATATAGTAGTAGCTCTCACAGAAGAGCCAAGGTCACATAAGTGGATGAAAAACGTACATCATAAGTATCATATCTTGAAGGATTTTTCTCAGATAGGTGAGGTTACCATGAAAAGAATTACCACAGAATACAGCATGGCAGACCCCTTGACAAAATCCAAGACTCAGCAGAAACATGATCATTATTTGAGGTCTAGAGAACAGAAAGTCATACGCAGCTGGATCTATTCCAATTGGTAGTTTGTTAGAGTTGGTTTCCTAGAAACAACTATTTGTACTTTGATTACATGGAAACTTAATGTATTACATATTGTTCATTGTCTTCCATGACTCTGATGTAATAATGTTCTAGAATATTTGTTGCACTGATAAGGTCATGGAAGTTCACCGTTATGATGAGAACCATGAAATGATATAAAAATATTCATAAATATGTTTCTACTGTTGGATGACATACTACAATGGGACACATAGCTTACAGACCATCAGGTGTGAGTACTCATAAGAAGATGAGACTTCCTCTCATGAATTTCGCACTTGATAATCTCCAAGACAAAAGATAACGATAACAGACCGGCCAGTAGGAATTCCGCATGTTTTAGTGTAATCGGATATTCCAATATTCGAGCATGTGTAATAATCCTAATACTTTAATATTATCATTAATACATGTCACGATTCGTGCAATCTATTTTACTGCTGAAAACCATCACGAAGAGAGTTGGCGGGATGTAGGGTACATTGGATGCGTCAGGAGTGGCTTGTTATTGTTGGATAGCTCGAGCAAAAAAATTTCCCTACCATTTTTGGAAGATTTTATCTTTTCCCTTTGATTGAAATAGAATTGTCACTTGAAATTACATAGACATGGTGTAATTAATAGTTTATTTTCGGTAGTCAAAGAATGATGTATAAAAAATAAAGGTTGATGACACTATCATGAAACCTGTATGATGAGATTTCTTGAAAAAGGGACTATATTACACAGTAAGAATTCATATGTGGATGTTTTTGTTGAAAATTTATATTCTTTTTCTTGGGTTCCTTTATCCTTTCCTAGACAGAAATCTTGGACTTTAGGCAATCCCACATAATGCCAATGAGAAAGAATACTAGAGGATCACACACATTGTTTTTAAGATGGTTTCTCTTAAATTCTATATTAATATATTTAAAAAACTTTATTCTCAAGAAAGTGGAATAATATTATTAAAGTTAAAATGATTAAATAAATTAAATAAATAAATTTTCATTGGATTTTGGGTAAAATATATTTATTTATTATCTTGATCATTTAATAAATATTTATTTACTAGTATGTAAATAAAAAAATTTATATATGAGAATAAATTATTTATTTATTTATTAGATTGTTCAATAAATAGAAGTGGAGTTCGAGCAGACCAAGACCATTATGGTAGTAAAATAATTATTTTCAAGATGATAAATAATTATTTAACTAGTTGTCACAAATTAAAATAAAACTCATATTATTTTGGGAGGCAGAATTTTATTGAAAATTCTATTTTCCGCATGTTGGTGCACAATAAATAATGAAACGGTATTATTTTTAATAGCTTTGGTTTTATCTAATGTTATTAATGTATTTAATTGTTGTAACACAATTAAATATTTAAATTGAAGCCCCATGTTAATAAATTGACACCTACGTCTATTGTGCCACAAACCGAACCGCACACCCGATGAATTGAGAATTGATTAGCTAAACAATTTCTCTCTCGAATCCTCTTCCCAACCCTCTCAAGAATGAGAGACATTCTACAAGGCTTAAGAACAAGCAATCTAGATAAAAAGACACAAAACACTCCTTTTTCTGCAGTAGCACCCATAGAATGAGTGGTGTTGATTAAAGGATATCAGATCACATGTGGATTACCGATAGAGGGACTCTAGTTTGGATCCCTGAATGTGAAACCAGACAATATAGAAGGGTAATTATCTATGATCAATATCATCAATGAAGAAAATAATAAAGATCCAAGTATTTTTTTTCTTTATGAAAATAATTATATTAATTATAATGATGATTTGAATGTTTCTATATAAAGGTTTGGGCCTCTTCCTTCTTTATCTAAATCAATTATTCTATTTTATAGAGACTATAATTCATCGCCGTACTGCTCCTGGAATAATCATTAATCATGTTCAAAATTAATGTTGGGCTTCGACCCAACTACGCTTCCACTTCACCCGAAACCAGCTAGACAAACGTAGTTCATAATGTACTATGAATTTTAATGTCGTGTTGGGAAGATGAGGGTGAAAGGGAAAACCCCTAACAAGCGGGTACATGGTGCGATTATAGTAAACCCATCGTGTATGAAGACCAAAGGGTCCTGATGACACATCTCATAATACCAAATGAATCCGGTCCAAGGGCCCAAATTAAAGAGAATATTTGTGAAGCATGGGGCAGGACTCGGGGATAAAATGTCCAGTCATTCCAATGTATCCTATAATGATGGTAATCAGGCCAAAAGTAGTTCTCGGAATGTTGTGTTGTATTAATGTGATTCGTTAAGGACGTAGATAAAGGGCGGTAATTCTAAGGGGGGAACATGGTGCTGCTACGTCATACCCAACTTGAATGAGGACCAAAGGATTCCAAACCACACCACATGCTCCAAAAATGAATCTCATGTCTTAATATTGAAAATGGGGAATTTTGTAGCTGGACCCGAAGATAAAATGTTTGGGAATTTCTATGTATCCCATAAGGATGGGATTCATGCCACACATAGTTCTAAAATGACAAGAAATTTAATTTCATGGGGAAAGGAAAAAATGAGATCATAATTTAGGCCCATAGAGCTCTGGCCGCAAGGCATTTTTTCTATTTAAAGTTTAACTTCTTCTAGGAAAAAGGGACACCCATGTAAATTACATCATGATAAATTTAGAATTGGTGGGGGGAGTAATATTCTCACCATCCATAGGGACTTGAGAGTATTCACCATTAGGGTAAACCTTCTGAATGATATAAGGCCCTCCCATTTGGGATCCAAATTTGGGGGCTTCTTATCAGGTATCATAGGTGTTCTCAGGGTAAAAACCATGCCACCTTGATGAAAAGAGTGTAGATGAACTTTATTATTGAAATATCTTGTTATTTTATTAAGGTTTCTCTCTAGGCTATTCAAGTCATAAAGCATAATCTCATCGAGAGATTTCTATTCTTCCAAATAACCTTCAGCTACTTTCATTGATGTCTGTTAATCAAAAAATGTTGGGTGAAGTGATGGTAACAGAATTGGGCATGACTGCCTCTATTCTATACACCAAGGAATATGGGGTAACTTTGGTGGAATTATGATTCATTGTTTGGTAAACCCAAAGATTGTTGGGGAGTTTTTCTAGAAAACTATTCTTTCTATGACCAACCATATTTTGTAGAAGGTTAAAGTGGGTATTTTTGAATGCCTCGATCAACCTATTTACTTACTCATGATAACGAGAATTATGGTTGGACCGAACACTATATTTGGAATACAATTTTTCCACTCAACTACTTTAATGTTGGTGTCGTTATCGGCGTGAACGATAGGAGGGACCACAGATTGGTGAATGAAGTTGGAGCTCAAAAAATAAATGATAGAATAGGATTTAACTTCACTGATTAAAAATGCATATTCCCACTTAGAGAAGAAATCTCTGGTGGTTAGGATAAACTAGAACTAGTGAGTTGTTGCTGGTGGATATGGTCTCATGACTTCAAGTCCCCAAACCATAAAATTCTATTAATACATGGGTGTACGGAGAGGATGTGGTGACCGATGTATAAAATTTTCATGGATCTAGAATATGTGGAACCTCTTAGTGAACTTGATATAGTCATGGACGATGGTGGGCCATAAGTACCACAACATTCATATATGAGGAGAGAGTTTCGAACCTACCTAATGATCTCCAAAGGAATAGGCATGAACCACCTGCATAACCTGAGGGATCTCATCTCTGTGAATGAAACAGAGGATAATTCCATCAAACATGCATCTATAGAGGATTTTTTCATGGTTGGGACAACTCTGGAGAGTCAAATGTATTGTGTGATGATCGGTTTACTCATGTTCCGATTTATCTGTTGGGAGATTTCCATGTAGAATGTACTTGATAAAAGTTGTTGTCCAACATGGAGTCTCTTCCAATGCTATGGAAGGGGGAAATGGAGTTCCTGATCAGGATACACATGTGCTAATATGGCTTAATTGTTGGCTATCATCATTGTTTGGAGTGATGGGTGTGTTGACTCTTTGATGCGTCACATGGATGATAAAATCATTCTGGTCTGGCTCTATAGGAGATGTGGACAGGATGACCTAAGGAATTAGATCTAATTTTCAATGATCTAGGAACATAATAACTATAGGATTGGAATGGAATTGGGCCATTAGCTAGTGAGTGCATTCTAACAGGGGTATGATCTTCATCTTCCTGTAAAAATAGCCATAGTTGAACTATATGATAACTAGCTTGGATTCACCTTTCCCGTGATGGTGGGGAACATTGATCTTGAGGGCCAGCTCGAGACCAGTAATAAGAACCTCATACTCTTCTTCATTTTTGGTGAATCCTTCTAAAAACAAGAATGAATAAGGAAAGAAAACATGTGTATTCATGATGAAGATGATACCTAGGACTAATCTATTGAGTCAGGGATCATTGATCCTCTTGTCGGTTAGGCCCATTGAGGCACCATAGAAATTCATATAAAAACAAAGAATAGCCTAATACACTAATAGGATGGAAACATATGGAATTTTATGGTCTACAGACTGCTCTATGGGGGGATGTATGGGAGGTGAAGAAATCTTATTGCACCTATCCTTTAAAATATTTTACAGGATGAAACTAATGTCGAACTGCTAAAGGATCATTTCCCACCGACCTAGAAATCCTCTCAACATGGGGTAGTTCAGAATATTATTAAGAAACTCTATGCAAGACACCCTCCATATCTCTTGGTGCTATAGGGAATGTCTGATTTTCTGGACTCTGGATACCAGAACGGTGTAGCTCTTCTCGATATAAGAATATCTAGTCTCTATTTCCAAGAGCATACAACTGAGATAGTATAAAAGATAATATATCCCCTTTCTTATTTAGGGAAAGAAGAGCACCGAGGGACCATTTTAGGGTGATCACATAAATAACTAATGTCTTTTCGGAGATGGTTAGCATCAGAAACAAAGGCTACAGAAGGTACTACTTGATCTCCTCAAAAGTGATCTACCACCCTTCATCCCACTGATAGTCGACACCTATCTTAATGAGATAGGAATAGGGCCTACACTTTCTGGCCATATTCTCAACAAATCAGTGTGTGTAGGCTAAGTGGAATTGAAAACCTCAGAGCTCCCAAAGGTTTCTCAGAAGAGGAATCTGATGGATGGTGTAGATATTATCTAGATCGATCTCAATGCCTATGTATCTGATGAAAAATCCAAGGAACATTATAGAGGTAACCTAGAAGAGGCACATTAAGGGGTTAATCTTTTGATGGTAGGAATATAGAGAGCCAATACCTTTCTCAAGATCTCCGAGATGGTCCTCACACTAGAGATATTTTAATACCAAATAATACACCTAACATTCCACCAATATCTTGAGGATCAACTTAAATATGTAGTGCATGGAATGTTGATAGGTGTAACCTACATTATTCCTACCAAAAGTAATTAATTAGTAACAGAATGTACCTTTTTGTGCTTTGAAGGAAGATGAATATTCATCCTCGAGGGATACTTGGATTAGATTATATCTAAAATACTCGTCCATGATGGAGAGAGCATAGAATCCGGTGGTAGCATCAATCAACAACTATATCACAAGAAGTGGAAAATAATCATTCAGAAAGTGACAGTTGAGATCCTGATAGTTGATGTAGAATCAGATTTTTCTATACTTATTTCTGATAGTAATGACATTGTCTATCCATCTTGGGTATTTTAATTCCTTGATAAAGTTGGATTTAATGGGAATATCAACTTAGTCCTCAATCATTATACTAGGAGAGGGGTGAATCTTTCTAGGAGGTTGTTTGAACCCATGATGGTTTATTGAGAGACCAAGGAGGTGGACAACCACCGAAGGATCCAGTCCTAGAATCTCACCATATATATAAGAGAATACATCTTGATGCTGCTTCAGAAATTCCATATACTACTGCTGATACTCGTCTATGGAAATAGTTGTGCTGACCAGTATTGGTTTCAGATCTATCTCAGTGTCGAGGTTCACTTGTACCAACTCATCAACGGTGACGACAACACATTCGCAAAACAAGGGAGGATCATCCTCAAAATCCACTTCATTTTTCACAGTGAGAGGATCATCATATGGGGAAATTCTTCTGATTTAGCTAATTATAACATAATTTTGGTTCCAAAATGAGCGGTAGTAGAATATTTATTGGGGGATTTCTGCGATGTTGAAACCATAGCGATGAAATCCATTGGGATTTATACCCAATAGTGCATTCTTGATAATATCAAATTAATAGGGGAACATTGGTTTGAGTTGGTTCAACCTGGCCCGACAAAACAAGAAAGTATAACATATTTTTGTTGCCAAGGGGAGAAAAACATGATACCTTACAGTGGTATGGGATACTGGTATCACATGAACTTGATTCTTATAAGAGTAAGAAGTGATCTTCCTGTGTTCCTTGCACCTAGGAACATGATATCTCTTTTCCCCATAGAAGATAATGTAGTGTCCCATGTCTGGGTTTGTGGCCTACAATTGGTGAATTGGGAGGATGTAGGGATCATACCAGTTTTCCCATGAATCAGCTATAGTGGTAGTGTGGTCAACCTCATTGGCCTTAAATTTCTTTTCCTTTCACCATTAGTATTCGACATCCTGGTAATGGGCTTCACAAGAGGTAAAGGGAGACAAATCAGCATAGAGAATTCCCATTCAGCCATTAAAGGAGTACTTAACTCATTGGTGATATGAAGAGGGGACTCTTGCGTGTAGATGGAGCCAACATCTACCTATTAGCTCATTGTAGGTGTTGTCTTATGCGAAACTATGAACTCCATCCTATAAATCAGGCCACTGAATTGGATTTTTAGGTTGATCTTACCAAGCGATTTCTTCTCTGTTTTGTCATAATCTTGAATCTTTGGGTCATAAGGAATCAAATCTATTTTAGACCATCCCAGTTTGTGGAGCATCCAGGTTGAGATGGGATTGATCATAGAACCTATGTTGATGAGATAATGGAAGACATCCACATCAATGAATTGACCAGTGATATATAGTGGGTAAATGTTCCCTTACATATGATTTCTCTCATATTCTCCAAAGAATGATATGATGGTATTACATTCTTTATGTTTGGTTTCCTTAGCATGGAAGACTTTTATGGCCGCTACATCAATTTCCAATTATACTGTGTTTCTTAAAGATTCTTCTAGGGATTTAGGCATATCTTCTAACAGGAAGAGAGCCTCAAGGATCAAGAGATTTTCATGAATGATTGAATGTTTTTTGAGAATATCATACTTCCATTCCAGGAGTACACTTATTCCCACATGATGTTTCTTTGAAGAAGGAGGTATGACAGAAGCTGTAGGTCGAACTGATAGATTTTGGCCAGTGTTGGGGGTATCCCGCTACTCCCCAGTTGAATATCATAAGATGACTACTAGTTTATTTTTTGAATGACTATGGACTATCCTCAATTATTTAAGGCATATACTAGTATGGGCATGGTATCTCTTCTTGGCCAAGTAGCACAAATAGAGGGGGAACTGAATCTGATGAAATTAACTGAGAGGACTGTGCATGTTGAGCCCCGCGCTAAGCCTATTGTGTAGCCTCGGTGGTAGGCATGTCTTGGTCAAAAGCATTGTTTGGAGAACTTTTACAATTCATATATACTTGGAATATTTGGTGCTGGCATCAGCTAGAGACATTAGGAGGGTCTTCCTGGCATTCCTTTTTGTTGGGGACCATGTACAGGTCCACTGCCTTCATGGTGTCACTGAGGAATACTGTTGATCATCACTTGAGAAATACGCCTTTTCTGTGTGGATTTTGGGGAAAATACCCATTTTTGAGGGAATGAAATCTCCCTGATTAGAGGATGGATTTGGTATCAGTGGTGAACTTTTCTTCCCCTTGAATCATCTATGCTCACTCTCTAGGGAGGGTGATGTCTGAGATGTCAACACAGATGTACTATCTGGGGGTAGAAAACAACATCATAAAGCTACAGTTGATTCAAAATTCCATGTATAATACCATGGGCATGAAATACTACCTTAATTTTATATCTATTTGACAAACGTAGAAGATCCATGGAAAGAGACCTGCTACGATTCACCCTTGTTGTCGCTATTAGGCTTTGAAAACACGCATTCCACCTATGTCAAGTCCAGACAAAATCGGACTATGTTGTTATCAACATGATCCTAGATCCCATCATTGAACACATAGAACTAATTGAGATTATATCCAAGGAACAATTGAAAGGGTTAGTAATTGATGTGATCGGTGAGATCTGCGTCTTTGGGCCTCTAGTGTTTTGGAAACTGTAGGATTCCCTAGACCAAGGCAATTTGAAAATAGCTGGGGACCTTAGCTTCATTGAATGAGTAGGTCTAGATTCTCTAATATTGTAGAGGAACCCTAGGAGCATAGCACAGAAGAGGGTCCAAATTTTAGAGAGGAGGTGGAACTGGGTTTTCTTTCTTAGGAGGGAGTGGTGTGTTACGTAGCGACTCTTGTAGATTATGAGGCAGTCAATGTTTCAGCATGAGGTGATGGCCCTAATCAAGGCTGTTCTGGTGGATCTTCTAGTAACAATTCTATATTTCTAGGACCCTTTGCCTGTTCAATAGTAGTGGTCTTGACCTTATAGGATCTTCTTACAGGAGCTGCGGGAGGCAATGAGTGTTCCTGTATGGCTTACTGTAAGGCTTCCTCTCAGCATAGAGACTTGTCAATAAAATCCCAGAATCTATCTGGGATGTTTTGAGTGATGAGAGAAAGGGAAAATTTAGTCATTAAATTTCCAAAAAACACTATTCGAATATACTCCCGAGTCTGTGGATTATCGAGTGAATTTGTGAAGCCCTTTCACTCTATGACAATGTTTGTGACTTTCTCATTCGACCTTTGGTTTCACATAAAGAGGTCTTCAATAATAGTTTTAAGTGTGGTGGAACTGATCTGGTAAATAAAATACCTATGAAGATATTCCCAATCAGCTATAGACCCATTGGGTAACTCGAGGAGCTAGATAAACATGGCCCCCTACAGTGTATGTATGAAGTACTTTATCTTGGCAGCCACCTAATGCACTAGAGTCCCCAACATAAGTCAACACCTTTAAATAATGTCATCTACATACTGTACGAGGTTGGATGTCCCATTAAAAGGGCATATGGTAGGATTCTAGAATACAAGGGGAGCTGTTATATCATCCACTCATTCCAAATATATATTTCTATCAGGTTTGATCACAATCTGTCTAGTGTTAAGAATCTAGGTGTGGGAAATGATAGCATACATTAGATATTGTTGACGTAGATTTTTATCTTGGAGAGGGTTCCTCACTACCAGTGCATTGGTAGATTCTTAAACATGATAAGTCAGCTTAGCATATCGCGAATCTATTTTTTCATTGACACTAGGAGCTACTAGTGGAACAACCTATTGAGAAAATGGAGGAACCTGAGCCGGGTCTGGAGGAGGATTCTTGTGTAGCTCAGGCAGATTCAATGATTCATACCCTACTCGCTATTTGTAAAGTTTATCCTCTAAATGGTCTAGATGTGCAGGGTTTTTGAGATCACTAGTATTCATCTCACCAAGGGGGGGTTTTGGTTTCCCATACTACCTCATTTGAGGGTTACCGTAATCTAGTCATCATTCTAAAACATGTTTGGAATGTATCTCATCTATAATCCTCCTTCTATTCAGTGAGATTCTAATGCATTATGGCCTTTTTGGGATCCTATTATTTATTTGTCAATGAACCAAATGGATCAAAGGGATTAATAGTTCTTATGTGTGATTTTCCCTTGTTGGGTTCTTGATCGAGGGGTAATGACTTGAAATGGTCCCCTGGGACAAGCGTTTTTCTCTACTAACGACTGTGAATGCCAGCAGAATCCTTTGTGTGTGTGTTGTATCTGGGGGGGTGAGTCATCCTCTCTAGATCCTCTATCAATGCACCCTTCTGGTTATATCTCATGAATGACCTTTTTTACCATAATGATGATCGGAGGCATATACTTGATATAGCCGGGTAAATTAGGTTGATGCTGAATAGGACCGAAATATAGGGAAACGTACGACCTCGAGCCATAGATCCAGACATATGGGGAAGTCTTCTCAATAATTCTATAGAGAACATTGAAGCTCTATATGCATCCTTTTTGGAGGGTCTGATGATAACTGGGTGATGTAAGGAACTGAGTGATAGGAAGTGCAAACATATCAACCAAGCGGCACTACTGGCCAATATCATCAAAGTGTTCCTAGCTTTTGGGGTAAACTGACCATCAATGAAAGAGATAGAAGTGTGTCTTCCCTAAGGTTTGGAAGAAGCACATGACCTCATCCTTGATGTTGGACTTCAGAATATTGAATCCTGAAGTTGCAATTGGTCAGAACATCTCAGGGAGATGGTGTGCTATGAGAATTCCCCACAAACTTCTCCACTCAGACTCAATATTTGGCCCCTGATTGACCCATTATTCAACTGACACTACTGGAAAATGGACCTATCCCCACGGTTCTTCAAAAAACTGTGGGTAAAGGGTACCCTATACCGACGGTTTTTGAAAACCATGGGTAGGGTACCCTGTACCGACGGTTTTTGAAAACCATGGGTAGGGTACCCTGTACCGAAGGTTTTTGAAAATCGTGGGCATAGAGATTATATAGGAACCTATACCCATGGTTTTCCAAAACCGTGGGTATAGGTCATTTATACCCACGGTTTTTTACAAACCGTGGTTATAGGGATTTCTCAGAAGGCCTATACCCACGGTTTTTTCCAAACCTTGGGTATAGGGTTTTCTCAAAAGGCCTATACCCATGGTTTTGAAGAACTATGGGTATTGGTGTTTTTTTTCTGAAGACCTATACCCACAGTTTTTCCAAACCGTGGGTATAGCTTTCCCGCAATTTAGCGGGAAATTTTTTTTGCCAGGAAAGAAAAATATTTGGTCGAAATATGGTTTTCATTAATATAATTACAAACATACACAACTAAATATAAAAAGTATTCGTAGCTTGGTTGTATAGGTATCTTGTCATTTGAGTCGATCCAGTGTTCGAATCTCACTGAAGTTTTTTTCTAATAAATTACTTATAATTAATATAAGTAAATAGTTGTCTGGGTAAATTAACAATATTCCCACATCTTAGTTGGTTCGGTGACTTATATCCTGCAACTGGTGCTGTGTTAGAATCACGTCGTTCTCCTTTTTAGATTTGTGGTTATATTTTTATATTAATATAGATATATACTTATATATCAAACGCGTTGATAGCTCGGTTGGTCAGAGAGTGTCGCGCCTAGTTGAGGTATCACGTGTTCGAATCCTATGAAATACATTTTGGGAATATAAAGACCCACCGTTTTCAAACCATCGGAGTAGTGGTGTGCCACGCTGGCACATCTGGGTGCTACTCTGTGACATCCCTATACCCACGGTTTTCCAAAACCATGGGTATAGCCGCAGGCCCCTATTACGACGCCTCTCACCCCCATGGTTCCCAAGACCGTGGGTATAGGCCATATTTCTAGTAGTGTGAGGGAGGTTGGGGGCCGGTAATGGAACTGACATGGACGGTTATGATAGTGGACTAGTCGGAGGAGAGTACAGTGCACTAGATAACAAACTGAGGCATATCAGGTTGTCTCCTAGGGACCGTTCTGACTGTAACACTGCATCCCTGTAGAATGTTCTACTGGCCATTGCTTCCTGTGCAATGGTGGCGGTCATTGTTGGTAGATCTGGCTAGTTCGTTTCATCTTTTTGTCCCCAGAACAACCATATCTAGTCTCTTATCAAGGTATTGAATGATCCTAGTGAGGATAGAGAGTAGTTCACAGTAATACCCTAGAAAGGAGCTAGATCTTTTTTCTCGTGTATGTATATGTGGAGGGATTTAGGGATCTAAAGTATCTCACCTTTTGGGAGGAAAAATCTAATATACTAAGCTCCTACCCAAAACCCCAACATGGATGATTCAGGTGAGGGATCTATGATCGAGTCACACTCTGCTTCGGAATCTAAAAAATAGACAGGTTTGACTACGATCATGCACTTCTTACAATCCTTCCTTTGGCAGTGACAATTCTTCATACTAACCTGGGGTAGTTCTTCTGGGTGGGGTAGATCTTCGATATGGGGAATACCTTCATAAAGGTTGCTATTGGAGTGCAGTGGACCTCTACTAGTATGAGATGGGGTGCATGGAGCACCTAGGAATATTTTTATTTGGACATAGGTATGACCTCCATGGTTGAGAGTGCTAGAGTGGGGAGGGACTCTACTAGAGCTAGTAAGAACATAGGGAGGACCTCCATGGTGGCCAACTATAGCATGGGTAGGACAATCTCTTCATCTAGAACTAGTAGTAATGGTACAAGGAGGGCCATCGTACAGATCATACTGAACATTAGGAAGACCTATATGTCAACTGTCAATGGAGTGGGAAGGACCTCCATTGGGATTACAAAAATCATGGGGAGTTCCTCTATACTGATGGGTTACATGGTGATGAGGACCGTCAAATTGAAAACCAAGTATCTGGGAAAATTTCCATACCATTAATCATGGAAACGGGGATGGCCTTCATGCTGGGATTCAACAAGACGAGGAGGACCTCCGCATGGACTGTTGATGGTGGCATGGGGAGGAACTCCATTCTATATACAAGAGTGGGGAGGAACCACACTCTATTAGATAGTGGTACTGGAAGGACCTTCATACTACACTTAATCATCATGGGTTGGCCCGCGACAGCTACTGCTCAATCCAGCAACCAAGAGAGTCAACCTAGCATTCATGTTGTGTGGTTAGGGCCTTAACTCTGGCTGGGCATTGAAGTTCCCCTTATCTATAACAGGGAGGTTCCCTTGATCTGTACTAATAGGGGGATGATAGATTACATTGGTGGTGGCATGGGCACTTAATACAAAAAAGATGATGACCCATGGTGGGCATCCTCTCAAGCATGCACCTGGTGTTTGTGTCAGGTTAGCTGAACAATTGTCAGTTGTGCAAGGGTAGAGGCCACCTGCTCTTCGGCCTCTAAGACTACATGAAAACATTGATGTAGCCTGGTGGGATACCTATATGGTGGATCCTTGAAAAATGTTGAATCCAAAATTACTTGGACATCCCACACCTTATCAGTATATTGGAGTGAGTCAGAAGAGCGCTCTAGAGAGAGAATTCTAAAATGATTGAAGATTGAATTGGGGAGCAGTGGATCCCTGCACAACCCTTTGGAGTGGTGACGATAGAAAGGCATAGAATCCTCTAGATCTTGGTTGGACATATCCCACATCGGGATGAATCCCTTCTATTTTTATCATCGAACAAGAATATACATCCCCTCTTTTGAACAATTTATGTTGGTGAAACGAGGCATGGGCTCCCAAAAGTTGTGTTGGTGGGTGATGTTATGGTAGAGGTGGAGCCACGTGGGATTTTCACATTGACATTTCCCTTTCCCCTGAATCTATGAGCAAGAGGTTATTTGTTTCCTGCAACTGTAGATTGTGTCCTATAAAGGAATACGATTCATCCATCGGTACAGATAGTAGGAAATCAATTTACAGTGCCCTAACGTAGTTTAGTCTTTCATGGTTGTATAGAAAGATAAATGCTGAAAACATCACAAACTAGAATTCCCAACAAATATCTTCCCCAAATCATGGTGAGTTACATTCCAGTCCCACTATTTCCTTGGTGGGACCTGGCATCAAATAACTAGATCAAGTTACATTCTAATCTCTAGATGTCTCAAATGATACTATTCTCTATAATGAGGAGAATAATTTTATGTCGGGTTCACCATTTCTATTTCTGTCACTTTTGTTGGGTATGCACGTCGTCTATTGGGATTTACATCTATCTGGTTAGCTTTCCCAATTTCCCAAGGTAGACCTCTTTCCCCGTGTTTTTTGGTATTTTTTCTCTATTATTAAAATAGTATGATGAGACCTTGATCTCTCCTTCCATGAATTTATCCTTGGAATTCATCACCAAGTTTTGGACTCCCTTGAAGATTAATATGTTGATAATACATCCAAATCATAGTTTTTATTCAAATGAAAAACAAACAGTACAAGGAGACATCAAGTAAACCCCAAAATTAGGGAAGTAAAAAATAATGCAAACTGAGGACATCTGCTCTAATCAAGTTAACACCCTCTGGTTTCATGCTATTGATAGATAGGAGACTTCTAGAGACCCAAATCTTGACTTACATGAGCATTACATTACTTTTGTGGAATACATAATACATAACAAAAACAGACACCAAAGGACCGTAATAGTTTAGTGTCTTTGGAAACTCGGAAAAATAATCTTCTAATCATGGTGAAAGATATTCAACATCTCCCAAAAAGATCTTACCCTTTTGTTTTCTTACCTAAAACCTTTCGTTATATCCTCGGGAAAAGAAAACATATGAAGGGTGAGCTCAATTTCTCAGTAAGGGTAAGCATGGATAAAATAAAACAAATCATATACATTTGAACTTAAAAAAATGAACATAATGTTTAAACATCAAAATATTGAGTAATTACATAAAACATGGTAGTACATAAGTCATAGATAATAAACAAACATTAATCATGATAAAATAGCATGGGAATAAAACATATAATTGTGGAAACCATTAAGCACATGATATGATTTCCATAGTAGCCAAGGCATTGCTGCTAAGACTATCTTAGTGGACAAAATCCCTTTCTGAATCGAGTTCACTCCTCGTTCCAGTCCTGTATTACTGAACCGAATTAACATACCATTCCAGCCATGTCTATCTCATGAGATATAAATCATTACCCAATGAATTGGAGGGAGATATAGGTCCCACCCATCTCATAATTAAATCATTCTTATGTTTTCCACAACATAAATCATACATCATTGCATAACCCTTGTAATAGAATGGGATTCTTAAACATCATGCCATCATAACATAATCCATATAAAAAAATGGATATCATTTCATCATAAGAAGAATCAAAGCATGTAAATAATTGATACATTATACTTGAAACATAAACATATTAAATAATGTCATTTTTATATGGAAAATAGTTTTGATAAAACACTTGAAATGAAATCTTGAGAAAAATATACTTTATTCTTCAAAATCATTTTCTTTCCACAAAATTCCATGGAATTTTTAAAGAAGAGGGTTTTGTTGAAAATAATAATTCAATATTTTATAGGAATCTTCATGAAACTGAGGCGTTATGAAACCGTAAAAATCCATTCACATCGTATAAGTTAAAAATAACATTCTCCTCGTACTTTTTTCTGAAATGACAAAAAGTACCTCGTATGGTAAAAAATTATTCCTTACATACCATGTAATAAAAGTAAAAAAGGGTTAAAGAGGACTTTAAACATACATGAAACAATTTTTAGGAAACATGGATATGGATGATAACAATAACCCCTATAAATACTTACAAATAAACAATCTCAGATAAGAACGAGATTGGAATAGTTATCCCTTACAAAGACCTTTTTGTAAATAATATATATAACTTATGTGTATTCACTATAAGATCACATAAAGAAAGCATAAATACATGATAAGATATAAAAATTCATTTCTCACATAATCAATGAACGTCATAAACAAGAAAGAGAAGATCAACCCAAAGAATGGAAATTGGGTTAAGAAGTTCCCTTACCTCGTGTCCGACTTGACTCGAACATTCTTTAATATCCTGAATAATAAAACAAAGTTAATTTCTACTTTCTTAAGAACATTATTCAAGTTTATTATTCCTTTTAAATCACTTATTACCATGTTATAAACAATATGTAACCATTTAAGTACATAACGTTCGTTTTGTCGATATTTGGTACTTGAGTCAAAAATAGACCTTTTATAATTACATGTTGTTCATGTGGTCAAAGGTTTATATCCAGAATGATATTCATTATTTATATATCATATATATCATATATAGCTAGCATATACATGTATTTATAATAGTACATAACATATGGAGGTAAGAAATGAGATGCACCGTTCATGGAGACGATAAGCCATATGTACGCATGAAGGCTGCTTTCATTTCTATTTATTATTTTAATGGAATTAAAAAAATGATACATATGTATATTATAATTCTAGTATAATAACATATATAATATCATTAAATCTATCCTTTATACATCCCACATAAGGCATTAACGAATCACATCACTTTGAGGGGGCGGTAGTCCGCACTTCTTCAAATGAGATTATCGTATTTACCCACTATGGAAACCATAATGTTGTGATATAAATTGGAAGTACAGAAGAATAAGGAAATCATAAACATAATATATATCATATATAAATACAGTTCCATCATAATGTCCACCATGAGAGGCGGTTTGAGATATTTGAACAATCATCGTTTCGTGAGGCGTTAGTTTCCATCCACGGAAACATTATGTTTTTCACCCATTAGATGGAGGTTTGTGTAAGTGTAGTTATAATCCTACTCATAAAAACATTCTAGTAAATTTAGGATACCATTTTTGTTACAAAATAAATTATTAAAAATAGTTTAGTGGTTGGATAAGTAGAATAAAAGAAAACAACTTAAGAGAAACTATTACCTGTAATTTGGGTAACTTCCTTTGGTTTGAACCAAAAGGACTTCTTGGGGTGCCTTCTGACTAATTTAAGGCTTCTAGCGGAAGGAGAGGGATGTAGGGAGCTTAATTGGGCAGAGTTTGGACGAGCCAAATTTCTTGAGAGGTGTGATGAATTGGATAGAAATGGTCTCCTTTTATAAGGGGGAGGAGGGTCTCTTTTGGAAGGTGTGAAAATATTATTTTATTATAAACTTATCTTCGGTTTCAAAAGGTCCAAAAATAATTAAAGATGAATATAAGATGACTCATGGCCAAAATAAAATCATCCAATCATAATTGGACATGTTTTGGGTAATATTTTTATCATTATAATCTGATTTATTTAAATCATTTATTAATGTGGTAAATACTACATGATTATTCTGTCATAAATAATTTAATTTATTTGATGTCTAAAAATTATATAAAAAATACCAAAATTTAGTAAATATTTTTATATTTCCAATGAATATTTATATTCGAAATGTTAATTTATATAGCCTCTTATAATAATTAATTACTATAGTAATTTTGTTAGTGCCAATTTTTTCTTTACATTAAATTAATTAATCTAATGTGTCATTGTCTTTCATAAGTGGCTCCATGGGGTCCCAAAATCTACCCAAGGATGCCCATTGTCGTCCATTTCTCATACAATAATTTTTGGACAAGTGTTATGGTAATTTTGAATTATTATAATATTCATTTAACATTGAATTACTCTATTTACATTTAACTGTGGTAAATAAAAGTAAAACGTTACTATTCACCAAACATTAATTTTATCTTATTGAACTAAATTTTACTCCTTGATATTAACCGTTTCTCTTGAATTTTTGATATTAAACTCATAGAAGCGGTAAAATTAAGTTTTATTAACAATTGAAAAAGCTCCTAGGAGGTGGGTAAAAGACAGTGAAAAGTTCAATAAAATTTTTATATATCTAAACTTATTATAAAATGACTCCATTTAATTACATTGAACTTATATAGGTATTATGAATCAATTTTTACCTATAATAAATTTAAATAAAAATAAATAAAATAAAAAATTATTTAAATAAAATGTCGATTTTTAAATAGTAACCCAGTGTTTTCACCATTCATTAAAAATTGAAAGTTTTCAGAAAAATACCAAAAATTCAGCCTAAGCTATATTTTATATTCCAAATTCAAAAATAATTTCCATTTTTCCAAATTTAAAACATATAAGTGGCATTAATTAATTTTAAAATTAATTCCCATTATCAAATAGCGTGTTTTTTAAGAAACAATAACTATCAAAAGATCGACACATATTTATGTCCAAATTCAAAGTGAAATAAATTTCAATGACCAACATTTGATTAAATAGTAAAAATATATTCTAATTACACTTTAAAACCAATACAAAATAATCTAACCATATAAATTATTGCGATGAAAAAAACTTGTTTTTAATTAAAATATAGTGTGTTTTTACTATTCATCAAAATATGAAAGTCATCAGAATAATATGAAAAATTTATCCAAATTAAATTTTTATATCCTGATTCCAAGGAAGAATTTTATTTAGTCAAATTTACTTTATAAACATGTCAAAAACTATATTTAAAGTGGGTGCACCATCAAAAGGCGGCAAAACTGCATTTTTTGAAAAATACTTATTTTACCCAAAAAAGTTATTTTGTTCTCATACTGTGTTCTAGAAAAAATGTAAGATGAATATTAATGTTATAAAATACAAAATGTAGTTAAAACTATTAATAACTTCAAGTTCATAATAATATTATAACAATATATCATTGTTTTAGTGAAACCCGGTATTGCGTACAACACACGCTATCGAGGAAGGTCGTGATTGCGTGTAATGAAAGACAAGTCAGGGTTGCGTGTTGTGCAAGAATCCTTTGTTGTTGTGTATAAAAAAATAAAACTGTATTTCATTTATACATTGAATATATATATATATATATATGTACACTCAATGTTGAGTAGAATAACTACTATCAAACAAACGTGAAATTGTGTGTAAGACGATCCAAGAATAGTGTTGTGCATACTGCAAGCTAATACGGTGTTGCGTATAGAAAAGGATAATTTGGGTGTAGCATAAAAGACATGGAATAAAATAAATTAAAAAGATTACTTATCATAAAATCTTGGGGTGTTACATTCTACCCCCCTTAAAATTATTTTCGCCCTCGATATTCGTCAGGGTTATAAATTGTTTACTATTCACAG
Source organism: Viscum album (assembly GCA_963277665.1). Taxonomy (NCBI): domain Eukaryota; kingdom Viridiplantae; phylum Streptophyta; class Magnoliopsida; order Santalales; family Viscaceae; genus Viscum; species Viscum album. The sequence goes on along the minus strand of OY728153.1, from coordinate 1,539,113,557 downwards.
AAACCCACATCATAAAAAAGGAATACTAAAACATAAATTTAAAAACTATAGTATGAAACGTAACTATTACCCGAAGTAACTCATCATTGGGTTTCCATATAAGATAAAAAAGGTGAAAAATATGGATATGGAAGAGAAATATGACCATCAAGTTCTGATGGAGAGTGGAAGAGGACACGGCTATGAAAAAGTCAACAATGACAATGCCATAAATTTGTTATGATCTAAGGTACCATCCGATTCATCAGATATGAGAGCACTAGGACAACATTTTTTTGTTTTCAAGATCATTTCCCTAATGTTGAAGAATTTGAATTAGAAGAATATTTAATTTATTTCAGTACAATCTCACTGTTGTTTGTGCATTAAACAATTTCCACTTCATCTCTTAAATAAATGAAGTTGAATTTGTCTTCCATGAAATGTTAGAAGATCATGTGATAGAATGATAGGTCATTCCATCTATCTCAAACACAAGGTTATAAAAAGATATATATATATATATATATATAATTCCATCTATGGTGAGATTAATCGTATATGGTTCCAAAAATGGACTTATACTTCATCTATCATACCGCTTAATATAATAAAACTAGTTTCTACTAACCAGGGACTTCCTATAGGCTAGTTGTAGGTGATGAAGGCCTATCGCACTTCAGATGTGGGTTCTATTCCCACATCCTTGTCCGATGTGATGGGTTGTCTCTCATCCTGTAGGTTGTCCTTTTTCTAAAACTACACTATTATAACATTACAGAAATAATTTCGAAAAAATTTCTTGCCTTAAACAATACTATCTGATGTCCGCCATAACCCTTTACAATCTTTAGACTTATCCAAAATACATCTTTCCAATCTCATAGTATATAGAAAATGAATACTGGAAAGGTCACATAACAAGAACGTGAATAAATATCATTTATCATATGATATATCTTGTTGGTCACATTCCAAACATGTGAATTCCTTAATTAGTTGTTCTCTTGAAACAGAAATTACCATAGAACCTTAGTGAAAACATGAGTGCTGTCAAAAGTTAACTTTTTCCACATACCAAAATACCAAAATTTCTATATACTCAAACCATGATATAAATTTTCCCTTATATCAGTCATGAGCTCATGAATATTATGAAAATTTTCATTTTCTCTTTATCCCTTCATTATGCGCATATCATCTACTTTCCAAAATATTTGAATCACTTTTCATGGTTACCGGTACCATAAAATTATTGAAAACCACAATAGACTGATACAAAAATATTCTAATACACCATAAAAGTACCTCAACAACATTATTTTTTAATACCAATACATAAACACTTCAATCCATCCTCTTCAATGATTGTCGTGGAATAAGTCCTTCCTTGATTTAGAAGTAACCTCTTTGGTCAGGGAATTGTGTTGTGTAATGCCCATGTTCTCCACAAATAAGACATTGAACTCCATAATAGTCTGTCACTCTATGACCCTTTTCTCTACACAGATAACATCTTTCCCTCCAGTTGAGGTATTCCTCAAGGTTCTTCTTCCCTTCTTTATAAATCTCAATCATCTTTTCTTTATACTCCTCGACATGCGAACATGCATAGAAGTCTATCTTCCACTTATTTGATAAATTAGGAATACCACTAAATTTCACCTTGTTAATCATATATCGCGATAACTCATTTGGTATAATCATAATATATTTCTTTCCAGGCATTACACAATTTTTTTATCATAATCACCAATTTTTCCATTGAAATCAATGTTAACCGAATTCCTTCTTGTCCCCTCCATTAACTAAAACCAAAAAACCATGGTGTAAGAAATAGTTAAAATAACAAGGAACCACATAATCATAAAAAGTCTAAATTTTCACACTTTCATTAATCAATGACACCTTAGGTTCACCCTAGGTTATTCATGATCATCAAAATAATTCTACGATTGTATCCTATAGTTATACTAAACCGTAGGGACATCCCTAGACATACCTTAGAAAAATATCTAGGGATCTCTCTACTGTTTTCGCGTCCTAGTTTCCAAAGGTTAACTAGACATTTCCTCTGATACCAAATGTAGAGACCCAAAGCATGATGTACATGTACATTACATTACTTTCGCGGAATACATAATACATAATAAAAACAGACACCAAAGGACCGTAATAGTTTAGTGTCTTTGGAAACTCGGAAAAATAATCTTCTAACCATGGTGAAAGATCTTCAAAATCTCCCATAATGATCTTCCCCTTATTTTTTCTTACCTAAAACCTTTCTTTATATCCTAGGGAAAAGAAAACATATAAAGGGTGAGCTCAAATTCTCAGTAAGGGTAAGCGTGGATAAAATAAAACAAATCATATACATTTGAACTTAAAACCATGATCATAATGTTTAAACATCAAAATATGGAGTAATGACATAAAAAATGGAAGTACATAAGGCATAGATCATAAAGAAACATTAATCATGATAAAATATTATGGGAATAAAACAAGTAATTGTGGAAACTATTAAGCACATGATATGATTTCCATAGTAACCAAGGCATTGCTGCAAAGACCATCTTAGTGGACAAAGTCCCTTTCTGAATCGAGTTCACTCCTCGTTCCAGTCCTATATTACTGAACTGGATTAACATACCATTCCAGCCATGTCTATCTCATGAGATGTAAATCTTTACCCAATGCATTGGAGGGAGATATAGGTCCCACCCATCTCATAATGGAATCACTCTTACGTGTACCAAAACATAAATCACACATCATAGCATAACCCATGTAATAGAATGGGAATCTTAAACATCATGCCATCATAACATTATCCATATAGAGAAATTGATATCATTTCATCATAATAAGAATCAAACCATGTAAATAATGGATAAATTATACTTGAAACATAAACATATTAAATAATGTCATTTTTAGATGGAAAATAGTTTTGATAAAACACTTGAAATGAATTCTTGAGGAAAAAATCCTTTCTTCTTCAAAATCATTTTCTTTTCACAAAATGCCATGAAATTTTAAAAGAAAAGGATTTTTTTGAAAATAATCTTGCAATATTGTATAGGAATCTTCATGAAAATGAGGCGTTATGAAATCGAAAAAATCCTTTCATGCTGTATAAGTTAAAAATAACATTCTCCTCGTACTTTTGTCGGAAATGTCAAAAAGAACCTCGTACAGTATAAAAAATATTCCTTACATGACATGTACTAAAAGTCAAAAATGGTTAAAAAGGACTTTAATCATACATGAAACTATTTTTAGGAAACATGGACATGGATTATAATAATAACCCCAATAAATACTTATGAATAAACAATCGCGGATAAGAATGAGATTGGAATAGTTATCCTTTACAAAGATATTTTTGTAAATAAAATAGATCAATTATTTTTATTCACTATAAGGTCACATAAATAGAGTATAAATACGTGATAAGATATAAAAATTCATTTCTCACATAATCAATGAACGACATAAACAAGAAAGAGAAGATCAACCCAAAGAACGGAAATTGGGTTAAGAAGTTCCCTTACCTCATGTCCGACATGACTTGATCTTTCTTTAATCTCCTAAATTATAAACCAAAGTTAATTTCTACTTGCTTATGAACTTTTTTCAAGTTTATTATTCCTTTTATATCATTTATTACCATGTTATAAACATTATGTAACCATTTAATTTAATAACATTCGTTTTGTCGATATTTGGTACTTGAGTCAAAAATAGACTTCTTATAATTACATGTTGTTCATGTAGTCAATGGTTAATTATATCCAGAATGATATTCATGATTTATATATCATATATATCATATATATCCATCATATACATGTATTCATAATAGTACATAACATATGGAGGTAAGAAATGAGATGCATCGTTCATGGAGACGGTAAGCCGTACGTACGCATGAACGCTACTCTCATTTATATTTCTTATTTTAATGGAATTAAAACATAATGATACATAAGTATATTATAATTCCAGTATAATAACATATATAATATCATAAACTCTATCCTTTATACATCCCACATAACGCATTAACAAATCACATCACTTTGAGGGGGCGATAGTCCGCACTTCCTCAAATGAGATTATCGTATTTACCCACTATGGAAACCATAAAGGTGTGATATAAATGGGAATTACAGAAGTATAAGGAAATAATAAACATAATATATATCATATATAAATACAGTTCCGTTATAATGGCCACCATGACAGGCGGTTGGAGATATTTGAACAATCATCATTTCGTGATACGTTAGTTTGCCATCCACAGAAACATTATGTTCTTCACCCATTAGATGGAGGTGTGTTTAAGTGTAGTTCTAAAACGTCTCATAACAATAGACTAGTATATGTAGGATACTGGTTTTGTTACAAAAGAATGTATTAAAAAGAGTTTAGGGGTTGGAGAAGTAGAATAAAAGAAAACAACTTAAGAGAAACAGTTACCTTTAATTAGGGTAACTTCCTTTGGTTTGAACCAAAAGGACTTCTTGGGTTACCTTCTGCCTAATGTAAAGATTCTAGGAGAACGAGAGGTATCTAGGGAGCTTAATTGGTTAGTTTTTGGATGAGACAAATGTCTTGAGAGGTATGAGAAATTGGATAGAAATGGTCTCCTTTTATAAGTGGGAGGAGGGGCTCTTTTGGAAAGTGTAAAAATATTATTTTATTATAAATTTATCATCGGTTTCAAAAGGTCCGAAAATAATTAAATATGAAGATAAGATGACTCGTGGTCGAAATAAAATCATCCAATCATAATTGGACATGTTTTGGATAATATTTTAATCATTATAATATAATTTATTTAAATCATTAATTAATGAGTTAAATACTACATCATTATTGTGTCATAAATAAGTTAATTTATTTGATGTCTAAAAATTATAAAAAAAATACCAAAATTTAGGAAATCTTTTTTTCTTTCCAATGAATATTTATAGTTGAAATGATAATTTGTATAACCTCTTATAAAAATTAATTACTAAAGGATTTTTGTTAATGCCAATTTTGTCTTTACATTAAATTAATTAATCTACTGTGTCATTGTCTTTCATATGTTTCTCCATGGGGACCCAAAATCGACCCAAAGATGTCCATGGTCGGCCTTTATGCATCCAATAAGTTTTGGACAAGTGTTAATGTAATTTTGAATTATTATAATATTCTTTTAACCTTGAATAACCCTATTTACTTTTAACTGTGATAAATAAAAGTAACAAGTTACTATTCACAAAAATTATTTTTATCTAATTGAACCACATTTTACTCCTTTATATTAACTGTGTCACTTTGATTTTCAAATTTCAACTCAAAGAAGTGGTAAAATTATGTTTTATGAACAATTGAAAAAGCTCCTATGAGGTGGGTAAAAGACGGTGAAAAGTTCAATAAAATTTTTATATATCTAAAATTATTATAAAATGACCCCAATTAATTACATTGAACTTATATTGGTATTATGTATCAATTTTTACCTAAAATAAATTTAAATAAAATAAATAATTATTTAAATAAAAAGTCGATTTTTGAATAGTAACCCAGTGGTTTCACTATTCATCAAAAAATTGAAAAATTTCAGAAAAATACCAAAAAATCATCCTATGATATATTTGATATTCCGAATTAAAAAATTATGTCCATTTTGACAAATTCAAAACATAGAAGTGGCATTAATTAATTTTAAAATTAATGCCTGTTATCAAATAGCGTGTTTTTAAGAAACAATAATTATCAAAAGATCGACACTTGTTTGTGTCCAAATTCAAAGTGAAATTAATTCCAATGACCCACATTGGATTAAATGGAAAAAATATATTCTAATTACACTTTAAAACCAAATAAAAGGATAATATAACCATATAAATTATTGTGATGAAAAAAGTTGTTTTTAATTAAAATATAGCATGTTTTTTCTATTCATCAAAATATGAAAGTAATCAGAATAATATAAAAAATTTATCCAAATTCAATTTTTGTATCATAATTCCAAGGAAAAATTTTATTTGGTCAAATTGAACTTATAATCATGTCAAAAACTATATTTAAAGTGGGTGTGCCATCAAAAGGCGGCAAAACTGCATTTTTTTAAAATATTTATTTTACCCGAAAAAATTATTTTGTTCTCATACCATGTTCTAGAAAATATGTTAGATGAATAATAATGTTATAAAATTCAAAAAAAACTATTCATAACAGCTAGTTCATAATAATATTATTACAATATATTGTTGTTTTAGTGAAACCCGGTATTGCGTACAACACACGCTATCGAGGAAGGTCGTGATTGCGTGTAATGCAATCCAAGTCAGGGTTGCGTGTTGTGTAAGACTCCTTTGTTGTTTTTTATAACAAAATCCAACCATATTTTATTTATACATTGAATATATATATATATATACATTCAATTTTGCGTAGAATAACTACGATCAAACAAACTTGAAATTGTGTGTAACATGATCCAAGAATAGTGTTGTGCATACTGCAAGCTAATACGGTGTTTCGTATAGCACAAGATAATATGGGTGTAGCATAAAACACATGACATCAAATAAATTAAGAGGAATACTTATCATAAAATCTCGGGGTAATACAAGACTAATTTCTATCATGAAACTCTTCCCGGTGTCTTATATTTGTAGATTCCAGTTAATTAAACTACTTATATCAGAAATTTCCATTTGTTCAAGTCAGATTAGGCCTGGACTTACCGTGGATATGGCTTATCGAGGTGTTTCTAGAAGCAGAAACACTAGTATGCCTAGATTTACCTTGGATACGGCTTCTCAAGGTAGAGGAGGCCCGAGTAATCCCATGTCGAATGGGGGTTATCTTATGTTGGAGGCATGTCTATGAGATCTTCCTCATTTTCCCATGTTTGACATGGGGTATGTTAAGAGTTTAATGTCTAGGAAAGATAGATCAGACTGATCAGAACACTGATAAGAGTGGTTCAGACAAGTACATCCCTAAGAGGGAGCACCCAGAATGTTTACCGGATGGGTAGATCAAAATGACCAATGTGGACGGACCTAGGATTCTATGTCCCCAAATATGGGATATTTTACACCAAAAAGGCTGATCTGAACATCACAAAAGGTATGATCGAAGGATTGTGGGCCCCAATGAGGCAAAAACCAATTTTTACCATTAATGGGATTAAACCTCATAGAGTTTTCCAACATACTGTGTGTAGAATAGATGGATCAACACACAACTAGTTAGAATAGGTGATTTGAGGATTATGAACTGAGACTACCCAAGGGGATGGCATGATTCCAATAGGATATGGTGGCTTAGGTAAGATCAAGATGGATATAGAACTGATGTGAGTATGGCCGTGTTGGGCTTGATCCTTACGGAGGTTTCATATTCATCCCTAGGGCATGGAAGCAATGTTCACATAGTTTTGGATTGAGGTGATGAGACAGCTTAGTAGGAAGCTCGTGGGAATGGATACATGAATAGAAACCAAAGGAATTGAAACCTTCGGTTGAGGCATGCTCCTCCTAAAACACAAGGTTTTGAAGGAGAGACCAGGATGGAACATCAGTTATGGGCATGAACCACATGGAGGATTCCTATATATCCTCATGGTAGGGAATCGAAGTGCACATATGTCAGGAAATGGGGAATAGAATAAGGGTATGCACAAAGGGCAACAGCCTAGATACATGTTGGGACTTATGCATGGTTAGCAATCCATCATAAGGGAGATACTCTTGGTTGGAGGAGAATGGATTGAGTGTGTAAATTATTCATAGAAATATTCTTGGGGGATCAGAACACCTCAAGAAGGTGGACCTATGAGATGTTTCCTAGAGAGGGATGATATCACATCAGGATGGTAAACTCTTAAGGGGGAACACCCGTGTTTACTGTTGGTTGGGATTGAAGCTCATAGAGACATCTTATGTACCCTATACAAAAGATAGTGTCCAAAAACCGTGTAGTTTGAGATAAGTAGTTTAATTTCATGAGGGATGAATAGTGAAACGACATAAAATGGCTGGGACAAAGAAGTGATGGGATGGAACCTTGAAGAGGCTTTCTATATACCATGTATTGGGGAGAGGGATCAGATCCATGTAGTTCGGTTAGGAGATAAAAAATATGGCTTATTCATAATTAGAATCCCAATGATGATTCCATGGTCACTACTTACTCTAATCCCACGTGATTCATGCTCGGTGTGAGAAACAAGAGGCAGTAATAGACCTGATGATCATGTTTCAAAAGGTGCGTTCGCGAGGTATGGTGTAGGGATAACACATTTTTAGTGGCCTAGGGAGATGAAGATTGGGACATAATATAGTAGGGAAGCCCAATGAGGATGTCCAGATTTATGGGGAGGATATGGTTATCGTATAGGGAGCACCCTATCATGTTCGTTTAAGGCTTATGTAGAGAATTCCCGAGGTGAGCATAGTGAAAAAGCGTGGAGGGGGAGGGAGGGGTGAGAGGGTGCCAGTCCCCATTACCTTCTTGGTCCGCTCAAGAATGTCACTCATGCGGTGTTCATAGTTTAACGTCGTGTGTTGAGGACACAGGTACATGGCAGTTTTACATCCTACAACCCAGACGACGAGGACATGCTCTTCTTCCCTAGGACTTACCTACCTTCTACCAAACACACATGGGGAAGGGAGTTTTCCCTCAAAGGGTCCACTTTAGCGTAGCTATGAGGAGAAGAGATTTATGTTATCTTACCTATGAGAAAACCCGTTAGGTAGGGAAACACAACATGAAAAACCACTCTAAAGACAATGGAATCACTACGCACAGTCTTGGAGGGTCGCACGAAGGATTTACATGAAAGAAAGGAGTCTCACAAGCAAGAGGAGGTTGAACATGGTTCCTTAGAGTGAGGGAAAAACATGGAGCCAATAGGGAGGGTGCTTCCAATATTGAAGGCTTCTGCACAAGATAACGATATACACAAAAGATCGACAGGTTGTGCACAACATGGATGCATGCATGCAAGATTGGAACGACAGAAGAGAAATCTTTCATGTTAGAATTATCTTTTTCATGAAACTACCATAGAGTAATATGAAATGGTTTAGGGTCAAGTCCTAGTGGGCCCACCTAAATGGGAACCCATAGGTGACCTATTGAGCAAGATCTAGTACCTTAAATCTATTTTTTTCATGTAGTTGTGGAAGGGGTCGTCCTACGCGCATGTGAACGACGATTCGACTTCCAGAACCGGTACCCCGAAGTGAGAGGGTATGATTCTATTTAAGGGTAATCACATTGAGTTGGTACAAAAAGAGTTTTTCATGAATTATGGTATTTTACGTCACATTTGGAAGACGATAATCGTGCGCATAGTTTTATTTACATGCATTCGGTCCTAATTTCATTAGTGCACCCGAATTTTCTATTTTTAAATTCATGACTTTAATGACCCAACGTATTATCAATAGAAATTACTTTCTTATAAATATGTTATGATTACATGAAATCACAACATAATGAACTATTATGTTCTATGTGACCTTTAAACATAAGTTAGTCACTTTTGTGTGTGGAATTTCTAAAATCTGACATACACGGTTGCGATCAGTATATTTTTTGGAGTCTGATAAGAATAACATAATTTTTTGTGAATACTTACATACACTTATAAATATTAACATACCCTTATGAATAGTGATATACCCTAATGAATATTAACATTACATATTATTTTATAGAAATTATATTCAAGTGACAGTATGATGTACCTATATTTTAGAATAAGTAAATGAATGTTTTAAAAATGGTTTTTTAATAATAAATTATGGGTTTAATAAAATATTAAATTATTCATAATTGGAAAATTATTTTTGAAAAATCGAATTCATTTTTGGATTATACATGTCTAAAAATGGTTTGGGTGAATTTTTTAGATTTTTCTGAAATACATGAATTTTTTATGAATAGTAAAATATGGTAATTTACCGTATATATACATTATAAGATAAATAGACTTTTCCAAACCTTATGGATGATGTCACCACCCCTTGTAATGAATTCAAATGACCCTTTTACAATTCATGTTCATGGAATAATCACAATTTCTGGTCATGAGGAAAATTAATAAACTAATGATTAAACAATTATGAAAACCCTCCTCTCATCCATTATAACCCCCCCGTCACTCCCTCTTCTCTTCACTACTATCATGAATTTTTCATGGCCTATATTTTACCCATATATCTCCCCAATCTCCTCCCCCACGTCCAAAGGCCCCTATCCTCTTCAAAACACCAAAATCTCTTCCCTTAAGAGGTTTTCAAAGGAGGTAGACTCAAGAGGTAAATTCCTCTTTCCATTCCTTTCATCTCTTTTAAGTTTTTTTGTTTATTTCGTCACACCCCTTCACCCAAATGGTATGATAAATCTATTAACATAATTTTAATTTAATTCTATTATGCTAATGGTATAGTTCATTATATTCTCTCATTTCCCCATCTTTTATTACAATGATATGAAAAAAACGTTTGAGATGTGTTAATTTAGCACATTCAAATACAACAGTTTGTCAAATTCTGTTATCATATTTAATTATGGTCATGAAACCATTTGTGTTGTGGTTGAACCAGATTATTATATATTTTATATATCATTGTTATGGTTCATTATTTATTTTTTACAAATGCTATTAATTTATAAAGCAAAACATGTTCGTTGTAATCAAAACCCCCCAATTAACCAAAATGGTTCTCACTAAGGTTTAATTAAATATTTCCTCTTCACTCCAAATAAAAAAATGAATTTTTATAACCATTTAATCTCCCAGATTTTCACTAATAACATAAAACTTCAATTCTATACAACCACTTTAATGAAACGTATTTATCCGAACATGAACCAATCATTAAAACCAAGGAAGCAAACTAACCCAAACTATGAAATTTAACATTATAACCAATTAAAAAGGTCATGGATGAAAAATAAAAGGTTATAATAAATCCTATAATATATAATAGGTTCTATAATTATTAATTAATTAACTTAATTTTTTTATTCATGTCATTAAATATAACCAAAGATCACAATCAGACTTAAGGTAATGGATCCTCTCCACTTCACTCTTAATCAAGAATGTCCTCTATGTTTTTCCTTTGTATCTTTAATCCCAAAAGATGGGGTATTATTTTGTACCACTTTAATAATTCCCTCATGATTTAAAATTAATGAGAAACCCTTTCTCCCTCCTAAGCTCCAATACAGTATACCCAAAACCACACCATTAATTCTTAAGGAATTCTACCCGAACCGCAAATATTCCATTAGGTTACTCTATCTTTATTTTCACCAAATGATGTTTAATTTTGATTTCATGTACAACATCTAGATAAGATTTATATTATTAAAAATTATTTTTTTATATACACCCTACATTCACTTTTGAACATATACATGCTTTTAAGTGATTCCCTCCTTAGTACTTTCCAATAAGCAAACCTGTTTTATGGGAAATTCTTGATTTTTAACCCAATTTCAAGTGAATTATATCTTATGTTTTAAGACACAATTTTTTTTATAAAATAATTTTTTTATGAAAACCTTCTTGGTTCAATTCTGGTTTTATATAAAATATTCTCCACTTTTCTGTTTTAAAATCAATATAGTATTTTCCTAAAAACCAAAAAAATGTTGTAATGCTTAAATTTATCAAATAAATATCCTAAATGTTTTAAATTATGTTGTACATCACTTCCCATGATATATGACTATTTTACCTTCTGAAAATTCATGTATGTTCTAATTTCTTTATTTCAATGAGTCTTTCATGATACGCCTATTGGGTATGCTTTATGTCATGATTGTGGTGCCCAATTCTTTCCATGGGTAACCCTTATGTTTGTGTAAGATGAATGTTTTATGTTTTTTTATGTGGAAATAATATTTATGAAATGTAATATGGGTGTGCCAAGATATCTCTTCAATTAATTGGGTAATGTTAAGTCTCATGATAGATTATGTGAAATGAAATTGGTGGTTATCCTTGACCTATAATACTATGGGAAATGGGATTGGCGGTTATCCTTGACCTGTAATACTATGGCAAACGGGATTGACAGTAAGCCTTAACTTTTACTAAAGACAGGTTTTATTTTTCTGCCACATTTATATGATTCCATTTTTATATGATCTAATGTTTATATGTTATGTGCTTCTAAATTAATTATGACATGCCTCCTAAATCATGTTCATAGGCTTTATTCATATGTTCATTTCCTTAATGGGATTTTTATCTCATCCCCTTGTTCATTTGTTCCCAAGGGTACACTATATAGATGTAGGGGCTCAAAGGAATTTAGGATATTGTTATGGAGATTAAATAAAAAATATTTTTTAGCCCCATGTTTTAGGTTTTATCTACCTAGTTTTCATAGATGCTAGACTTCATGATCCTTGGCTTGTAATCTGATGCATAATTATGGTTAAAATCATGTAATGTTTTATGTAAAAGGATAGGGTCACTATAGTTAGTATCATAGTATGGTATAATTATCTTTTGAGATTATTAATAGAGAACCTTAGTGATAACCTTAAGGATGAGGCGATGTAAAAAAACATCCCTCAATTTTGGTATGTATAGAGTAAGTGGTTTATCATGAAAATTCATCCATTTCTGGATAAAAACAGGTAGTGGTGGCTCTGAAACATATGTACCATGGAGTGAAAACTCCGAAAAGGAGTTTTGGATTTGTCCTTGGGTATCCTGGTACATGACAACAGGCCTTGCTGCACTCTTTGTATTGACACTCCCGAGGGATATGCTTTGGTAAATTTAGGAGCTTAGTAAAAACCATTATCAAGTGAATAAAAAATCCCATAAGAATATAAGTTGTGAAATATATCAAGGAAAACCTAAATTTAATCCTAAGTAATCACAAGTTAGTATATACTTCTCCTTTACATGTTTATCCTTTTATATTCAAATATTATTTTTTATAATCAATAGCTAGGTAGTCAATACCTCTATTTATACGTTCTTTTATTAGATAATGGAGGGAAATAGAAGAACTCATGCCAAAAATCAATGTGATAGGAAATGTGAAGATTTCCCTAATGATATGCCTGATATGATAGGAACAAGGGATCAAAACATCATAACAATACTTTCTCAACTGGCTCATGTTAATAATAATACTTGGTTCATCTGGAACACCATCCTCTTTTACGGATATAGAAATTTTATTTTTTATCCTTCATGTGGAAAATGCCTCCCATGTTTAGTGGACATTTCGATACCCTCATCATATAATAGTGTATTAAATCCATTGAAAAGATATTATCTATCTTCCAGTGCTCTGAAGAAGAGAATGTTGTACTGGTGGTCTACTGTTTATATGGGGAAGCTGATTAGTGGTGGAAGCTAAACACGAATACAAAGCACTAATAGTAAATTGATTCTAGGTATTGGGAGCAATTCAAGTGGTTGTTTTTCAATAAATATTTTCCTTTAACCCTCTATCTCAATATGGAAAGAGAGTTAATTAGACTCAAGAATAATGAAGATGAGTCAATCGGGGTGTACGGAGAAAACATAACAAGGATTGCAAGGTACGCCTCTAGATTTATCATGAACACTAAAATCATGGTGGATCACTTCTTTAGTAGACTAAAGCTAAGTCCATGAAAATAATTAGAGATTCGAGACTTCGAATGTTATGAGTATATTTTTCATTGTTCCCTCAAGGTTGAAATGGTGATTGGAGACTCTAATTAGTATTGTGGTCCCAGTGACAAGAAGAAAAAAATAGAGAACAACCTGGGCGGTTTAATAAACAAATCTCATGATGGAAATAAGCCTGAATATCCTGTATGTAAAATTTTTGGGAAGAATCTTCATGGGAACTGTCTGAAGGGAACTAAAAATTGTTTCAAATGTAGAAAGTTTGGTGATCTGGCTAAAAACTACCAACGAGATATCAACAATCCTACTAATGAAAAAGAATAAAGGAAGGTTCAGATCAACACCCAAACTATAGTGTAGTGTTATAACTACAAACAGCATGGGAATTATGTGAACAATTTCCATATGCCAAGGGTTGTCAGAGGAAATCAACAACAACCTCCTAGGAAACAAGGAAGGGCTTATGTTATCACTACTACTGAGGTGGTGCCAAACAATGATGTGGTGACAAGTAGAATATTTATTCATTCAATAATAGCAAACATAATATTTGATTCTAGTTCTACACATTCTTTTGGATCTTGAAAGATTAGTAGAACTATTCAAACACCACCTCAAGATTTGGAGGAAATATTTTTTGGGAGAACAACGAATTGGGAAATTATTTCATCCATGGTTTATAAATCCTACCTGGTTAGTGTTTGCGGACTAAACCTCCCAAAAAATTCATATCATAACTTTCCTTAGTGGATTTTGAAGTCATCATGGTCATGGATTGGGTATCTTTATACAAATATAACATCAACTGCTGAGAAAGGTATATCACACTTCACATCATGAAGTATCCTATGATTCTTTACAAGTGTAAGGAGTAAGATGAATCTTATTTATAATCATCATCTCATGTGTGGATATTCTTACATTATGATCATTTATATCTTGATCAAATGATTGAGATGAATGAGAGAAACATGCATGAAGACATGCCCATCATGAGGGATTATATTGATGTATTCCCTTAAAGAGTTTCCTGGTCTTCCTCTTGAACGAGAGGTTGAGTACTCAATTGAACAGATCCCTGGATCTCTCCCTATATATAAGAAACCTTACAGAATGGACATTTTAGAGATGGAAGAGATGAATAAGCAGTTACAAGAGAATCTGGGGAAGGGTTTTATACTCCCTAGTGCTTCACCATGGGGTTCTCCAGTGCTCTTTGTCAAGAAGAAGGATGGATCTATGCGCCTCTACATTGATTATCATGAGATCAATAAAATCCTGATAAATCACAAGTATCCGCTTCCTTAGATAGATGACTAGTTTGATTAGCTTCTTGGGGCCTGTTATTTCTCTAAGGTTGACCTTTTTCTGGTATATCACCAATTAAAGTTGAGTAAGGAAGATATTCCCAAGACTTCCTTTCAAACGATGTATGGACACTATGAGTTCATAGTGATTCCCTTAGGACTCACTAATGCTACAAAAATTTTCATGGATTTAATGAATATAGTATTTATATATCACCTCGATAAATTTGTGGTAGGCTTTATTGATGATATTCTGATATACTCCTAGAGTTATGAGGAACACGGGGAGAATTTGAATATTGTGTTAACGATTTTTCGAATGGATAAGTTGAATACAAAGTATATTAAATGTGAGTTGTTAATGGAGTAAATATCATTCTGAGGGAATTCTTTCACCAGCAAAGGGATATCTTTTGAGCCTTCCAATAGAAATGAAATTGAATATTGGCATAGTAAAATATCTGTAACGGATATCCACAACATTTTTGGTCTTTCTGGGAATTATAGAATATTTTTGAAGAAATTTTGACAGTTGTCAAACCCAATGACAAAGATGACACAGAAGGGAGTAATATTTTTCAAGAACTAGGAATGTGAAGAATATTTCAAGGAGTTGAAAAAGAGGCTTACTCCTACACCAGTACTTACACTCCAAATATGTGGAGAAATCTTTGTGGTGTATAGTGATGATTCAAATAAGTCCTTTGGTTGTGTGATAATTAAAAATGATAAAGTGATATCGTATGACTCATGAAAGATAGAAATCAATTAGAAAAACTATCCCACAAATGATCTAGAGTTGGTGGCTATGATCATTAAATTGAAAAGCTAGTGGAATTATCTCTATGGGGAGAAGTTTGAGGTATATACTGATCAAAAAAATCTCAAATATATATTCACACAAAAATATCATGATATGTTACAACGAATATGGATAAAGCTCATAAAGAATTATGACTGCTCAATCCAATACCATCCTAGTAAGGAAAACAATGTGGTGGATGCTCTATGTAGAAAGGATCTTGCACCTTTATCAATGATGTGAATTGAAAAGGATTCGATCTTCTTTGATATGCAGAGGATGGACATTAGAATAATTAATGGAGGAACATCATAAATCCTTTCTAAAATGATTTATAAACCATCCCTCATGATTAAAATAAAGGTTTATAAAATAAAATAATTATAAATTTTGAAAAGGGTGGATGCAACCAAAAATGGGAAATCCTCAGAGTTCATGGTTGAGAAGGATAGAGTTGTTTGATTTGGGACATGGTTATGTGAACCATAAGATCTAGAGATAAATATGGAGCTTTTGAATGATGCACATAGTTAAACATTCTCGGTCCACCCAAGGATCACAAAGATGTATCGGAATCTCAGAGAAAACTTTTGGTATCACAATATGAAAAGGGAGATTGATGAATATACATCAAAGTTCCTTGTATGTCAGCAAGTGAAGGCTGAGAGGAAAAAGTCGAAGGGGGTGTTGCAACCAATACCCATACCAACATTTAAGTGGGATAAAATTACCATGGACTTTATCATTGGACTTCTAAGGACTTCCACGGGAAACAATGCTATATGAGTTATTGTTAATCGTCTTACAAAGATTGGTCACTTTATCACGATTTAAGAGGACTTCTCATTGAATCAAATATCATAGATATATATAAAATAAGGGGTAAGGCTATATGGAGTACCAATATCTATAATATGCGATCAAGATCCGAGATTCACCATTAATTTATGGAAAATTATCCAACTTTCTCTAAGTACTTAACTGAACTGCATACGACCTATCATCCTCAAACAGATGGCCAATATGAGTAAAACATTCAGTAACTATAAGATATGTTGAGTGCATGTTATATGGACTTCAAAGTAGGTGGTGAACAACATCTTCCACTGGTAGAATTCTCCTAAAACAACAGTTTCCACTCAAGCATCAGAATGGCACCATATGAAGCCCTTTATAGGAAAAGGGGCATAACACCGGCGTGTTGGGATGAAGTCAGTGAGCTTAAGCTGCTATGACATAAAATAGTCATAGAAATGGTGGAGAAGGTGAAAACCATTCCACATCAAATCAAGACAGCCCAAAGTCAATAGAAGAGTTATTCAGTTAACTGTCGATGAGACTATGAGTTCAATGTTCGAGACATGCTATTTCTATGCATATTTCCAGGGAAGAAGTTCATTATATTTTGGATGAAATGAAAGCTAATCCCATGGTATATCGGCCACTTCGAGATACTTGATCGAGTCGAAGCTATGGAATATCATCAAAAACTTCCACCTACTATGTCGAAGGTATACGATGTCTTCCAAGTATCTCTCTTAAGGAAGTACATACTTGACCCTTCACAAATACACTGTTCATAGGTGGTACAGTTGGAGTATGATCTTTCGTATGAGGAGAATCTAGTGAAGATCGTGGATCATAGAGAAAAAGTTCTATGTATCAAGATTACACACATGGTAAAGGTATTGTTGATAAATCATAATTACAAAGAGGCAACATGGGAACTAAAGGAAGAAATGAAGGAAAAGTCCCCGCACCTGTTCATTGCGTAGAATGTAAAATGAAATTTTGAGGGTGAAATTTCATAGGGGGGGGGGGAATAATGTAATGACCTAATGTTTTATCAACGGAAATTCTTTTCTTATGCAAATTTCATAATAATATGAAATCAAAACATAATGAACTATTAAATGTTATGTGACCTTTAAATTTTTTTTGTCACTTCTGTGTTGGGAATTTAGAAAATATGACATACAAGGATGCAATCAGTATGTTTTTAGGAGTATGATAGGAAGAACATAATTTTTGGTGAATAGTGACCTACCATTATGAATTGTAACATAACCTTATGAATAGTGATATAACCTAATAAATAGAAAACGTACATATGATAGTATATAAATAAGATTCCAAGTGAAAGTATGATGTACCTATATTTTAGAATAAGTAAATAAATGTTTTAAAACTAGTTTTTTAATAATAAATTATGATTGTAATTAAATATTATGTTAATCTTATTTAGAAAATTATTATTGAAAAATGAACTTAAATTTATGGATTCTACGTGTTGAAAAATTGTTAGGGTTAATTTTTGAGATTTTTTTGAATTACTTGAATTTTTTATTATTAGTAAAATTCAGTAATTTACCATATATATACATTGTAAGCGAAAGAGACTATTACTAACATCATTGTTGATGTTACAACCCTTGGTTTGAATTTAAATGACCTATTTACTAATCATGGTCAAATAATAATCACTATTTCTTGTCATGTGGGAAATGTTTAAACTAATTATTAAAAAATTATTAAAACCCTCATCTCCACCACAATAACCCCCCCCCCCTCACACCCTCTTCTCTTCACTAATCTCAAGACTTGTGCCTTTCCAATATTTTGCCCAAATATCTCCCCAAGCTCCTCCCCCACGTCTAAACGCCCATGGTATCTTCATAATACCAAAAACCTTCTCCCTTAATAGGTTCCCAAAGGAGGTAGATTGAAGAGGTAAATTCCTCTTCCTAATCCTTTTATTTCTTTTATGTTCTTTTCTTTTTTTCTTTCTTTCCTCACCTCCCATAACCCAAATGGTATGAAAACTCCTATAACATAAGTTTACTAGAACTATATTATACCAATGGGATACTTCATTATCGTCTCTTATATCTCCATATTTTATTTGAAAGAAATGAATACAATGTTTGAGATGTGTTAATTTAGCACTTTCTAGGACAACTATTTATCTATTTCTATTATCATCTTTATTCTGGTCATAAAGCCATTTTTGTTATGGTTGAACCAAATTATTATATATGTAATTTATCCAAGTTAAGGTTCATTAATCCTTTTGTAAAAAAGGTATTATGTTATAAAGAAAAACATTTTCTTTGTAATCAAATCCCACCGATTAACCGAAATGGTTGTCACTAAGGTTTTATATAATATTTCATCTTCATTTAAAATAACCAAATGAATTTTTACAACCATTTAATATCCTGGATGATCACTAATAATTTAAAACATCAATTCTGGAAAATCACTTTCATCATACGTGTTTATCCGAAGATGAACCGATCATTAAAACCAAGCAATAAAACGGACCCAAACCATGAAATTGAGCCTTATACCCAATTAAAAATGTCATGGATGAATAAAAAAGGTTATAATAAATCTTATATATATATAATAGGTTCTATAATTATTAATTATTAATCAAAATTTATTTATTCAGGTCATTAAGATTAATCAAATAAAACCATAAAACTTAAGGTAAGGGATCCTCTCCATTTGACTCTTAATCAATATTGTCCTCTATGATGCGCCTGTGTATGTGTTATCCCAAATTATGGGGTATGATTTAACACCTCCCCCATTATTCCATAATGATGTAAAATTAATTAGAAAACCCCTTCTCGCTCATGAAAACCTATTATGTATACCTGATACCATACCGTTAATCTATAAGGAATTCTAAATGAACTGCCTTTTTGCCTTCTGGTTGCTCTATCTTTCTTTTAACCCAAATTATGTTCTCTTTTTCTTTTATGTAAAAATTCAATATACAGTTTATATTATTCAAACTCGTGTTTTTATATCCACCCATCATTCTCTTTTGGGAATATACATGTGATAAAACACTATTTTATTGAATATTTTATTGATAATAAATGATATAATTTCCTCACATTGTGTTAAATATGTTTAATTAAAATGTATTTGGGATTAGATCATTCATTAGAATATTTGATGAAAATTCCAGTTTTACCATTTATAGTTCACTGTAGTATTTCGAAAATAAATATTTTTATATTTGTTATTTGAATTTGAAATTTTGTAAAAGTGTTCCTAACTTATGTTTATACAACATTCATCCAGGACACTAGAGCTAATAAGTGCATTTAGATGGAGTAAATGCGCCATTAAAACAATGGTGGGCTGGACTTGGTAGAATGGACATAGGTTCTGTATTTGGGTCATATCTTCTTCATCCAGACTTGGATTGAGTCCAAATTTCGATGAACACTTGGTTACATGATTGGACAGAAATCATCAATCTCGAAGGTCGGTCAATTAACGCATTTGGGAGGTCTACTAGGTGGTGCAACATGGAATAAAATATTTGGCCGAGTTTTTCATTTCACACTTAAAAAGTTATGTAACCCTAGCCCTCACAAAATCTATTTAAAGGGGGTTTTAACTCTTTGGGAGGGCTGGTAGAGGCTTTGGGAAGGTGTGGCCGAAAGGGTGTCTCTTGGTAGCCCCTCAAAACTCTTGGAAGAAGTAAGCTTTTGTGAAAACCTCTCTTCCAAAAAGGCTCTCCTCTCCCACCTCTTCTTCGTATTTATTTTATTTCATGTTTGTTTCTTGAATTTTTCTTCAAATAATCATCTGTATTCTTCCATTTTATTATTCTCTTAATCTTATTAATTGGGTTGGAATCAAGAGTGGAGACAATATTGGGTTCTACCCTTTTAATCATTTTCTTATGCAAAACGTCTCCACGATGACTACACCTCCCATGGAAGAGTAGTTCTTTTTAGTAATCGGTCGACCTCTATGCTTCTTCATTTAATTATTATGAATCATCGAGCTACTGTAATTCACTTAATATGATCCATGAATTGTGTTTTTGAATTGTAAGAAACTAAGAAAGCAATTGAACAGTTAACACAAAACACGCGAGGTCGGGAATTGTGTAAATTGTGAGTGCGCGATCTTAATCGGTAATACAAGATTTTATAGGATAAATTTGTAGATTTCAAATATAATCCCTAAACATAATTCATACTCATTTACAGAATTGATATGTGCTCTAATTAACCTCTAACCAAAAGCTAACCTTAGAACAAAAATCAAAGCAGGGTGCTGCAATTGCGTATTCCGAAGCTAGCCTAGGGTTTAAGTAATTTCATCTTTGTGGTCAAGTTATATCTCGTAGGGTTCGAGGGATAAACAATTATGGGATCATAATTAAGTGGATATTGATTTAAATGAAAATGATTAATAATTGAATGAAGAGGTAGAGTTAGATCCATTACGCATTTTAAAATATTTTCTGAAAAAACATCTTTTTGTTGTGTCATTTTAATCGAACATCATTTCAAAACAAAAAACAAAAAAATACGATATTCTTCCAGAAAACTTCTTCTAGATTCATAAACTATAAAAAAACCACCCCCATCCTTTCAAGTAGTGTCTCTATTCTCTTTTATTTAATTTCTAGAATACCTCTATAAATTGTTTTAATTCACTTCCTCCTTTGAGAGACGCCCTTGGTCAGCCACTCTGTTGCACCTATGTACCCCAAAATCACACTAATCATTTGAGGGCACCCACGACAGCACTCTTTCAACATGCTTTTAATCGACTCCCTCCTTAGTAATTTACGATAAGAAAACCCGTTTTAAGGGAACTTCCAGAGTTTTTTCCAAATTTCATGTGCACCATACCATCTGTTTTAAGACACCATTGTATTTATAAAATCAGTCTTCTTATTATGAAAACCTTATTGGTTCAATTCTGTTTTTATATAGAATATTTTTCTATTTTCTGTATTAATGTCTCTATATTATTTTCCTTTAAATCGTACAAAAATGTTTTAATGCTAAAATTTCTCAAATACATTTCCTAAATGTTGAAACATCTATATGACAGCACTTGACATTATATATACCTATTTTACCTCATTAATAACCATGTATGTTTTAATCCCTTTATTTCAGGGACACTTTCATGATACAACCATTGGTTATGCCTTATGTCATGATTGTGGTACCCAATTCATTCCATGGGTAACACTTATGTTACTGTAAAATTGATTAGGTATAATTATTTATATGGAAAACATATTAATGATTTTCCAGATGTGTTCACCAAGATATCCCTACAAGGTATTGGGTAAAGTTAAGTCTCATGAGATGCTATGTGAAACGAGATTGGCAGTCATTGTTTATGCATAATACTATGGGAAATGGGATAGGTTGTTATCCTTAACTCGTACTGATTTGGGAAACCATAATGGAGGTTATCATTGACATGAACTAAATACATTTTCTATGTTTCTGCCACATTTATATGATTCCATGTTTAAATGATACAATGTTTATATGTTATGCTTTCATATGTTCCTTAGGATACCCTATGCATATGTAAGGGATCAAATGAAGTTCGGATATTTTTATGGATATTAAATAATGAAGTGTTTATTTTTTCCCCCGGATTTATGATTTATGTACCTTTTATTCAAAGACACTAGACTTCATGATCCTTGTATTGTAATTTGATGTTTAATTATTATTAAAATCATGTAATTTTAAATTTAAAAGTCTTGGATCACTATAATAATACTGAATAACCCTTTTGATGTCAGATTTAGTGTGAAAGAATATTTCGCATGGATTTCATTCTTGCATGCAGTTGTCAATTATTGCACGCAACTCCATTCTGCTCCATGGGATTATCTTATGATTCAATATATGCCTTTTTTCCTCAAAGATTCTCATTTATGGACTAAAATGAAATTCAGCACCAACAGTTAATAAATTCTTTATTTCTTGTTAAAATTCCTTCCAATTTATTAACTTATATTTATTAATTCAGTATTTTATAATATTTTTTGGTAATTAAAGTGTAAATTCATTTAAGTTTTATGAATATTATTTAAAATAGATAATTTATAATGTTCATTTGTTTATTTAAATTTTGGAATAATTAGATGGGTTGCTTTTAATTTTCTGTTGTTTTGATGTTTTATAGGAAGTTAATGAATATTTTTTTAGAATAGAGAAATATGGAATTACTACAGTAAGAAAATAATAAATGGATTTAATCTTATAGTGTTGTTATAGTTTTGTTTTTCCTTCATAGTGTTCACCCCTTTGTGAAATTTATCATTCAAGATGTATCCAAGGAACTCCATATGGTTTCTTCCCATATAATAGGTTTTAGAACTGGGGTTCAAATTGTTCCCCTAATAACGTTATAGGTATAAATCCTTCATAAGTTAAAAATATGGCACAATCTACCAACATCATGTACATTCCTTCACATAAATTTTAATAATATGGTGGTTCCTTAATACTATATAGAGTTCCCCTGGCTGCAACGATTGGTAGCACTAGATGGAATCATACCTTTTATTCCATGCATATATTTTAAAATTATTAATTGTTCCCACTAATACTGGTCCCATATTATTTACACAATCATTATGGTGATTTTATATCACATTCTCCACTCTATAGACCCAATTTGATAATATCTTAGAGTTACCTGAATCTAGAAGTCTACTCTGTCTCACTGCATGGTGGTTTTCATCATCACATAGTGTTAACCCAAGATTGGTGTTCTCACCCCTGTCTTGGGAAAACTTAGAAAATAATACATTCCTTTCCTCTAAAAATGAAATTCTTGAAAAATATTTCTAGACTTTTAATGATGTTGTAGATCAGGGAATATGAAGGAATAATTGATAATGTTGAAGGTTTATATGTGTTAACTACCTATGAAAATTACAAGGTTAAGTGGGTATAGTATTTTAATAAGGAAAATAGGAAGTAAGGTGACTACATATAACAGAAGTTGTAGGAGTAATAAAACATGATGCTACTAGAGTTTCTAGAATGTACCACTTTGTCTTCTTATTTAAATATAAGAAAGTAAATTTTTTGTAAAAAAATAATTATAATAATGGAAACATAGAGAAGAGTTATTTTACTACTTCTAAATTGATTAAGGTATGAATCACCCATTAAAAATTTATATGGGTGGAGAATATAATGTAAGATAAAGGAAAAGTCAAGCCCTCCCCATTTAGCCTCAGAATTTTTCACATCTAAATCCTACCAACCGAAAGCCACAGAACAACCTTGAAGAGACCTCATGATAGACATATTTCCTTGACTCACATCAGGTAGCGATGTAAGAATCTATCAACCCTATGGTGACCCTTGTATGAGTTTGGATGAGAAAGACATTGCAAAAAAATTGACATTTCTGTGATAGGAGAAAATTCAAGTGAGGTAAGTGTTTTGTGCATGGGAGGATAAATAAAGTGGAAATATATTGAATTATATAAATGAAGAACTTGAAATAATGGTTCTTTATGAGGCATGATATCTTTTGTTTCTTGGTGTGTAATTGTTTGATCTCAAAGATATGTGTTTTAAAATTGGTTTTGATTTGATATTGATGTTTACTTGATATGAGGTTATGCCCAGGAGTGAAAAAGGGTAAGTGTGGGGGAGTTGATAAAACACTATTTTATTGAATATTTTATTGATAATAAATGAGATAATTTCCTCACATTGTGCTAAATATGTTTAATTAGAAAGTATTTGGGATTAGATCATTCATTTGAATATTTGATTAAAATTCTAGTTTCACCCTTTATAGTTCACTGTAGTATGTCGAAGATAAATATTTTTATATTTATTATATGAATTTGAAATTTTTTAAACGTTTTCCTAACTTAAGTTTATACAACATTCATTCAGGACACTAGAGCTAATAAGTGCATTTTTATGGAATAAATGGGCCATTAATACAATGGTGGGCTGGACTCGGAAGAATGGACATGGGTTCTGTATTTGGGCCATATCAACTTCATTCGGGCTTGGATGAGCCCAAATGTTGAGGAACGCTTGGGGACATGATTTGGCACAAATCGTCCTTCTGGAAGGCTGGTCAATGCACGTGCTTTGGAGGTCAAATAGGCCGTGAAACGTGGAATAAAATATTTGGATGAGTTTTTCATTTCACACTTAAAAAGTTATGTAACCCTAGACCTCACAAACTATATTTAAAGGGGTTTTTAACTATTTGGGAGGGATTTTCGCGGCTTTGGGGAGGTGTGGCCGAAAGGGTGTCTCTTGGGAGCCCCTCACAACTCTTGGAAGATGTAAGACTTTGTGCAAACCTCTCTTCCAAAAAGGCTCTCCTCTCCCACCTCTTCTTTGTATTTCTTTTATTTCATGTTTTTTTCGTGAATTTTTCTTCAAATAATCTTATGTGTTCTTCCCTTTTCTTATTATCTTAATCTTATTAATTGGGTTGGAATCAATAGTGGAGACAATATTGGGTTCTACCCTTTCAATCCTTTGCTTATGCAAAGCGTCTCCACGATGAGTACACTGCCCATGGAAGAGTAGTTCTTTTTAGTAATTGGTCGACCTCTGTCCTTCTTAATTTAATTATTTTGAATCATTGAGCTACTATAATTCAAATAATATGATACATGAATTGTGTTTTTAAATTGTAAGAAACTAAGCACGAAATTGAACAATTAACACAAAACACGCGAGGTCGGGAATTGTGTAAATTGTGAAAGCGCGATCTTAATCTGTAATACAAGACCATACAGGATAAATTTGTAGAGTTCAAATATAATCTCTAAACAAAATTCATCTCATTTCCAGAATGTATATGTGCTCTAATTAACCACTGACCATAAGCTAACCTTAGAACAACAATCAAAGCAAGGTGCGGCGATTGTGTGTTCCGAAGCTAGCCTAGGGTTTATGTTATTTCATATTTCTGGTTAAGTTAATTCTCATAGGGTTCGAGGGATAACAAATTAGGGGATCATAATTAAGTGGATATTGATTTAAATGATAATGATTAATAAGTGAATTAATAGGCGTAGTTATATCGATTACGCCTTTTAAAATATTTTCTAAAAAAACATCTTTTTTTGTGTCATTTTAATCGAACTTCATTTCAAAACTAAAAAAAATAAAATATTCTTCCAAAAAACTTCTTCTAGATTAATAAACTATAAACTACCACCCCCATCCTTTAAATTAGTGTTTTTATTATCTTTTATTTAATTTCTAGAATACCTCTAAAAATTGTTTTAATTCACTTCCTCCTTTGAGAGACGACCTTGGTCAGCCACTCTGCTGCACCTAAGTTCCTCAAAATCAAACTAATCATTTGAGGGCGCCCACGAAAGCGCTCTTTCAAATTGGCGCCTTTTTTGGTGAGGCAAGTAATTTATTCAACCATTTAGAGGAATTTCTTGTATTTTTCATTTTATTATTTTCTTCACCTCTCTCTTTCATCTTTCCCCTTTCCAAAGTTTTCATTTTTTTCATCCTCTTCTTTTCTTTTTGGACCATCAACTCAACTTCTCATTTTTATTTTACTGTGGTCCACATTCATTATTTCCATTTTTATTTGAGTTATGACATGAACTAATCCCAAAGATCTCTTAAATCTTGACCCTGAGATAGAACGCATACTTAGGGCATGAATCAGACATTCTCAGTCTAAGGGAAGTTTCAATATTCAAATAGTTGGTGAATTCCTCTCTTTTGGAAACATTGAAACTGGAAGAAATTAAATTTCAAACATAAAAGAAGAACCAATTGCTGGAAATAATAACAATGAGATATATAGAACCATTCGAGAATTGGATGCACCTGATATTAACTATCAACCAAATTTTATTACATACCCAAATCTCGAATCATACTTTGAACTAAAATCCGGGTTAATTCACTTACTTCCAATGTTTCATGGCCTCTCTGGTGAGGATCCCAAAAAACATTTGAAAGAATATAATGTGGGTTTCTCAACCCTAAAACCAAGAAATGTTTCTGAAGATCAAATCAAATTAAGAGCATTCCCATTTTCACTTGATGGGGCTGCAAAGGATTGGATGTACTATTTACAAGATGAAGATGTAACATATTGGAATGATTTGAAATGTCTTTTCTTGCAGAGATTTTTTCCAGCATCAAGGACCACTTCAATACATAAGGTGACCTCGGGGATCAAGAAATCACAAGGGGAGTCAATGTATGAGTACTTGGAGCGATTCAAGAAGTTGTGTGCAAGCTTCCCACATCACCAAATCAGTGAGAAAACTACTCATCCAGTACTTATATGAAGGACTCACACCTATGGAGAGAAGCATGGTAGATTCCGGAGAAGGAGGTGTAGTGGTGGAAAAGACACCAGTAGCTGCACAAGCATTCATCAACAAGATGACACAAAAATCCCAACAATTTGGCGATCGAGGTACATCACATGTTAGGGGAGTAAATCAGGTAAGTCCTTCTTCTCTTGAAAGTCATTTGATTGATACCAAGTTGAAATGATTGACCACTATGGTTAGGCGGATTGAATTGTCTCAAATGAAATCCCAACCCACTTCTCCAAGGCCATGTGGCATTTTCACTAAGACAAGCCACCCAACTGACTGTTGCCCACAACTACAAGAGAGAGAGGATTGCGCAGCAGTATTCCCAGGGAGACCATTTCAGCAGCAACAACAACCATATCCCCAAAATATGTTTGATTAATTTTCTCCAACATACAACCAAGGATGGAAAAATCAACCGGACATGAGGTATGGCTCTGGACAAAAAAAGGCCCCCTTTTCAACCAAACTTCCAGCAGCCTCCAACGTACCAACAGGGTTTCCAACAACCCCAAAGGAGATTCGAAGCTCAAACATCAACAAGTCAGCAATAAGGGAATCTCCAAAACAAGGTAGAATCTAACACTGATGATATTTTAAAGAAAATTGTTCTTAATCAAAAGAATGAGCTAAAGAGTCAAAGTTCGGAGTTGAGGGAGTTGAAGACTCAAATGAGCCAGATTTCCACCACCCTCAATGAACATGTAAGTAAGAATTCCTAAGATCTACCTTCCCAACCCACTCCAAATACAAAGGGGAATGTTAGTGCCATCACATTGAGAAGTGGGAAGAAAATGAACGATACATCTATACCGACCATTCCACCGGGATTCACCTCTACTCCAGAGAATACACATTCCATACCAACTGATGAGCAATCCAAGGTGAAAGATAAAGGTAAGAAAAAGGTTGATGATGTTCCTCCGAAACCTCTTCCTTTTCCAAAAAGGGTTGTTTAAAACAAGAAATGGCTGAAGAAGCAATTCAAAAGGAGGTTTTGGATACATTTAAGCGTGTGGAGATCAACATTCCTCTACTTGAAGCCATTAAGAAAATTCCAAGGTATGCGAAATTCTTAAATGTACATTGTACCAATCGAAGAGGGCTCTAGCAAAATTAGAGGATCAACCTTGGAAGGAATGTCTCAGCACTCATTACACCAACTCTAGAAATGCCATCAAAGTGCAATGATCCCAGGACATTCACCATCCCATGTACCATAGGGGAGTTGCACTTCTCTGATGATCTGTGTGATTTAAGATCTTCAATAAATGTGATTCCTCACTCTTCATTCTCTTCTTTACAGGTTGGTGAGTTGAAGCCGATGAGAGTAGTGGTGCAGTTGGCGAATAGAGCTATGGCATATCCAGCGGGAGTCCTTGAGGATGTACTTGTCAGGGTAAGAGACATGATCTTTACAGCGGATTTTTATGTGCTTAACCTGGAGGATAATCAGGTAAGTTCTCATGCCCCCATTATCTTAGGAAGACCCTTCCTCAAAACTGCAAAAACCATCATAAATGTCAATGAGGGTACACTTTCCATGGAATTTGGGGATGAATTTGTGATATTTAATGTTATGAATTCCATGAAGTACCCCTATGAGGACCATTCTTCTTTTGTTATCCCCCATGTTGATCCACCATGTAAAAACTCCCTGCATTTTGATTGTCTTACTCTTAGGAATATTATGAGTATTTGTTCTAGTTTGATGTCTAAGAGTACTTACACACCCATTTCTAAGGAACAAGACTCTCTAAGATTTGATTTTGAAATAGAATCATATTCTGATTTTGATCATGTGAATTCTAATTATGACATGGCTATTGAGTATGCTGATGGATTTGATGCATTATTTTCTAATTTTGATGATTTTTATTCTGATACTAATGTTCATTGTGCAGATATTTATATTACATCAATTTCTCCATCTATACATCACCCCCCTATATTGGAACTCAAGCCATTGCCCCAAAATCTTAAATATGCACACCTTCTGAGTGGTGATAGATTACCTATTATCATTGCTAACAATATCTCTTTTGAACATGTAGAAAAACTTTTTAATCTTTTGAGAGATAACTTTAGGGAAATTGGTTGGACATTGGTAGACATATCAGGTATTATCCCATCCATTTGCATGCATATGATTCTCTTAGAGGATGGGGCTAAACCGGTGAGACATCCACAAAGGAGACTCAATCCCACACTCCTGGAAGTTGTTAAAAAATAAGTTGATAAATTTCTCAAGGCTGGTATAATCTTTACCATTTTAGATTCTCAGTGGGTGAGTCCTATTCAGGTAGTGCCTAAGAAAAGTGGTGTTACTGTTGTTAAAAATGAGAAAGATGAGTTAGTTCCAATAGGGTACAAAACATTTGGCGTGTGTGTATTGATTATAGGAAACTAAATTATTCCACTCGCAAAGACCATTTCCCCCTCCCATTTATTGATCATATGCTTGAGAGACTAGGTGGGAAAACACACTATTATTTCTTGGATGGATTTTCTAGATATTTTCAGGTTATTATAGCTCCGGAGGACCAAGAGAAGACGACATTCACCTGCCCATTTGGTACCTTTGCTTACCGAAGGATGCCATTTGGACTTTGCAATTCCCCAGGTACATTCTAGAGATGCATGGTGAGTATCTTTTCTGATTTTATTGAGACCTAGATGGAGGTTTTTATGGATGATTTTATAGTTTATGGGTATTCATTTGATGAATGTCTAAGTAGTTTTTGAAAGGTGTTGAATCGTTGTATTGAGACGAATCTGGTCCTGAACTTTGAAAAGTGTCATTTTATGGTAGAGCATGGCATTGTGTTAGGGCATGTAGTGTCAAAACATGGGATAGAGGTTGATAGATCTAAGGTAGAAATTATTTTATCCTTACCCTATTCTTCATGTGTGCGTGATGTTAGATCTTTCCTAGGGCATGCAGGATTTTATCGGCGTTTCATCAAAGATTTTAGTAAGATCACTCTTCCTATGTCACGTTTACTTCAAAAAGATTCTGATTTTGTGTTTGACGATTCTTGTAGGACTTCCTTTTATGGGCTAAAGAAGTGTCTGACCACTCCACCGATCATTCAGCCCCCACGGTGGGAGATTCCTTTTGAGCTTATGTGTGACACCTCCAACTTTGCGGTTGGAGCTGTCTTATCTTAGAGGGTGGAGGGACGTTCACATGTTATCGCCTATGCATCAAGGACACTGGATTTAACCCAAACAAATTACACAACCATGGAAAAGGAGTTTCTTACTGTCATATTTGCTTTAGATAAATTCTGTTCATATTTATTGGGCTTTGAAATAGTTGTTTTTTCTGACCATGCAGCTTTGAGGTACCTCCTGAAGAAGCCAGATGCAAAGCCACGACTAATCCGTTGGATGCTCCTTCTTCAAGAGTTTGACCTTGAGTTAAAGGAAAAGAAGGGATTAGAAAACTTGGTGGCGGGCCACTTGAGTAGGCATACTCACACACAAGAGGATGACACTTGGACTAGGTTCCACTTCGGGACACTTTCCCCGATGAACATCTCTATACCATCTCAGGTACGCATCCTTGGTATGCTGATTTAGTTAATTACATTGTTTCCTCTGAAATCCCAGCAAATTTAAAGAAAAATCAAGTCCAAAAATTAATGAGTGAGTCAAGATTTTATGTTTGGGATGATCATTACTTATGGTTCATGTGTAGTGACCAAGTTATTAGGAGGTGTGTTCCTGATCATGAGTTTGATTCTGTTTTTCAATTTTGTCATACAATTGCATGTGGTCGACACTTTGGACCCCAACAGATAGTTAAGAAAGTTTTAAACTCTGGATTATATTGTCCTATCTTATTCCATGATTCCCATGTGTTTTGTAAGGCATTCTCTCGTTGCCAACACACAGGAAATATTTCAAGGAGACACGAGATGCCCCAACAACCCATTTTAATATGTGAGATTTTTTATGTTTGGAGAATTGATTTTATGGTCCCTTTTCATAGTTCTTTTGGTTTTTTGTACATTTTGGTTTCTGTTGATTATGTGAGTAAATGGGTGGAGGCTAAGGCCACTAGGACTGATGATTCTCATGTTGTTGTGGACTTTGTCAAAGTAATTTTTTTTTTGAAAGTTTGGAGTACCAAAGGACATCATGAGTGACCAAGGGAAACACTTTTGCAATAGGAATTTTGCTTCCCTCCTTTGAATGTATGGGGTGACACACAAAACATCAACACCATACCACCCCCAAAAAAATGGCCAGGCTGAGGTTTCAAATCATGAGTTGAAACAAATTTTGGTGAAAAATGTGCAGCCAAATAGGAAGGATTGGAACAAGCACTTGGATAATGCATTGTTGGATTATAGGACAGCATACAAGACCCCCATTGGTATGTACCCATTTCGGATTGTTTTTGGGAATGCCTGTCATCTCCCAGTTGAAGTCGAGCATCGGACATATTGGGCTATAAAGAAATGCAACATGGAATTGGACCAAGCTGGAATTCAAAGGAACGTGAAAATTCAAGAGCTTGAGGAGATTCTACTCGCATCATATGAGAACTCAAGGATCTATAAGGAAAGATCAAAATTTGGTCATGATAAAATGATCCAGAAAAGGGAGTTTCATGTTGGAGAGAAATTCTTTCTCTATAGTTCACGAATGAAGCTAATGCCTAGTAAGTTGCGTTCCAGATGGTTAGGTCCTTATATCGTGACTAATGTTTTCCCTTATGGTGTAGTGGAGATCACACAAGAAGACACTTGAAGGATCTTTATAGTCAATGGGAAACGTTTGAGGAGATACATTGAGGGACTTCCTACTGATGTAGTGGATTTTATCACACTGCATAACCCCATCATCACTTGAGCACATCAGGTTGTTCCTAACCCTTTCACTTTTATATTATTTGTCCTATTTAAAAATTATGAATTTCATGTGCATATATCATATCATGGGTTCACATTGAGGACAATTAAATATTTTAAGTGAGGGGAAGGGAACCTTTTAGTTTAGTAATTTCAATTGTTTTCCTATTTAAAAAAAAACCAAAAAACTTGTGTGTTTTTCAAATTTTGTGTGTTTATTTTACAATTTTCTGTTTTTTTAATCTTTTGAGCTGAAATGATTCTCATCACCATTGTTAAATCCATATCAATAATTCAAACAATTTACCCCTTGAAACTAATCTTAAATGAATGCTGAAATGCCTTTGTTTCAAGTTCAAACATTTAGTAATTTCATGAAAAGTACACAGAATTTTGAATCCCATGCCACATCTCTCTGTCTTGATATTTGAAATCACATTCCTGTGAGGCTTATAAACCATTATTTTTCATATTCTATACATTTACCCCACTTCATGAGAGAACCAAACCATGCTTGATTTAACCAGTATTTGATCTATTTCTATCAAAACTTAAGGGTTTGAGGTACTTATGTTTAAATGATTGAGACATTTGTTTGGTATTAAAGCCCCTATTTCAAATAATCCTTTATTATAATGGACTACCTTTAATATTTAATCCTTTTATCCCTTAGAATCCATGAACAACCTATTAGGTTAGACACATTACAAGCCAATTTTCTATATCCAACCAACTCTTGAAGTGAAATTGCATAATCGAGTTGAGCATAAGTGTGGGGGAATCTATCTTGTGTTGTGCCACATGTAACATCCCAAGTAAGTAATGAATAATAAATATTTTTATCTATGTCTACTAATGATTAAGATAGTGTTTTAGAGGCTTAAAATGAAAATAAATACAATCTTATGCATGGAATACACTAATATTCTGAAAAGATTGTCTTACTGCCTTTTGATGGAAAATGATTTTTAAATCAAAATTTTGACAATTTTATAATCTATATTTTTCAAAATAAACATATTCATTATGATTGGGACATTGAAATTTACAATGGATAAATTTTTGGTATTTTTCTAACAATTTTCATTTTTTAATGAATAGTGAAAAATACTGCATTTTACATCAAAACTGCTTTTTCATTTAATTTAATTATATGGTTAGATTATCCTTTTAATTGGTATTAAAGTGTAATCTGAATATATTTTTACCATTTAATCCAATAGTGGTCATTAGGATTAATTTCACTTTGGAATTGGTCATAAACTAATGCCAAACTTTTCATAGATATTGTTTCAAAGAAACCCGCTATTTGTTTTGACAACTGGAATTATTTTTAAATCAATTATTGCAATTTATGTGTTTGGAATTTGGTAAAATGGATTAAATATTTGGAATCAGAAGGTCCAAATTATTTAATTAATACTCTTTTATTTTTGGACATTATGAATAGTAACAATGGTAATTATCTCTAATTATCTTGATTAATGAGTAATCAGATAGTTAAAGATAATAAAATGATATCATAATAATACAAAAAGACCACAACATGTGTCCTAAGGCTACTGGTTGTCTCATGGAAGACCATGGGATGCCTTGTGCCAAACTTGGGGGCCCCATGGAATCACTTTTGTGAGAAAGTGACTTTTTATCTTTTTATTTTTAAAGAATGTTAAATGTGACAAAGAATGTATCACCTAAGTAAAATATTTTTTAATTTTGTCCACATAAATTATCTTTTGGAAAATAAATATTCATTAGAAATCTAAAAAGAGTTACTACATCATGATATTTTTTTTATAATTTTTAAACATTAAATTTATTAAATTATTTATGACATCATGATGATGCAGCGATTACCTCATTAATAAAGGATTTAAATAAAATGGAAAGATAATGTAAAATATAAGACCTACACATGTCCAAAACCTATTGGGTGGGTATATTTCTAACCCTTATCACCTTATCCTTGAATTATATCAATGTGGGACCTTTAAAATCCGAAACCCATTTGAAAATAAAGTTACATTTCTTTACTTTCCAAGAGTGCCCCTCCTCTCCTCTTATAAAAGTCCCCCACCTCTACCTCCTTACCCACACTTAAAAAGCCTTTGGTTACGCCAAACCCTTCTCATTTTGTCTCTCCACTTCCCTCTCTTACTCCTTGAAGCCTCACTTTGGGCAGAAGTCTTCCCAGGGAAGCATTTGAGCTCAATCCAAAGGGAGTTACCTGATTTTAAGGTAATGTCTTCACTTGAGTCCTTTTGTTTTATTTTGCTTCTCCAACCCCATAAACACTTTTAATTCATTTCTTTTGTAACAACTCTAGTATCTTAAATATACTATGATGTTTTTATAAGAAGTATTCGAGCTACACTTACACACACCTACACTAATGGTTAAAGAACATATTGTTTCCGTGGATGGGGAATTTCTGCCTCCCGAAATGATGATTGCTCAACATTATTTTAACACCTTCAAAGGTGGACATTAAGATGACACTATATTTATATATGATATATAATATGTTTATGTATACCTTTGTCTTCTGTATTTTTCTTTTTGGTCATACCTTTACGATTTCCATTATGGGTAAACGCGATATCTTCATTTAAGGAAGTGCGGACTACCGCCCCCTCATAGTAATTTGATTCGTTAATACCATATGTGGGACGTATAAAGGATGGAGTTATGATATTATATATGATATTACACTGGAATTATAATATACCTTTATATCATTATTATTCCATTCTATAAAATACTAAATAGAAATGAAAGTATCCTTCATGCGTACGTACGGCTTACCATCTCTATGAACGGTGCATTTCATTTCTTACCTCTAAATGATTATGTAATATTATAAATGCATGCATGTACTGGATATATATGAAATATATGATATCTACATCATGAATACCATTCTTGATATAATGGATACATGAACAAATTGTAATTATAAAGGGTTTATTTTTTACTCAAGTACCAATGATCGTTAAAACGACCATTATTAACTTAAATAATTACATAGTGTTCATGACA
Organism: Viscum album; assembly: GCA_963277665.1. Taxonomy (NCBI): domain Eukaryota; kingdom Viridiplantae; phylum Streptophyta; class Magnoliopsida; order Santalales; family Viscaceae; genus Viscum; species Viscum album. The sequence goes on along the minus strand of OY728153.1, from coordinate 1,539,078,747 downwards.
TGGAAATAAGTGATATAAAAGGAATAATGAACTTGAAAAAGGGTTCTCAAACAAGTATAAATTAACTCATGTTTATTATTCAGGAGATTAAAGAACGACCGAGTCAAGTCGGACCTGAGGTATGGGACTTCGTCTCAATCTCCTTTCATTGAGGCATATTTTGTTTTATACACAACCTTATTTTATACGGTGTATAAACCCCTTTGACTTTTAAGTTTATTTAAAGAAATCTTTTTTATAAGAATCATTTACTAAACGACATAAGGGAATGTTTTGGTCGTACGTATGCGGCGACAACGACTTCTCCTCCGCCATGACCATTATATGAGTTTTGGCTTCCTCTACAAGCCATACCTTCTTTTTAAAAGAAAAATAATTACCATGTTTTAATTTTCCTTTATTTTGGTATTGAAAATGGTTTTCATAATATTTTTAGTATATCAATGTGTTGTATTGATATGTTGTGATTGAAATGTGGAAATGTTATGTTTCCTTTATGCATGTTTTATGTGATATGATTATGTTATGGTTCCTGGGAATTATTATGAAGACGGGTGGTTCCGTGATAAACTAAGGGCGGGTGAGCCCGATATAGCTCTCCAATGCATTGGGTAACGTGAAGGAGTGAAACATTAAGGTTTCTCCGAAGAGATTTATGGAATATACTATGGTGGGTATTCCAAACATAAACAAGAGGGTTACTCCCTACGTAAGAATGTTATGAATGCCTCAAGTTACCTTTATGTCTTTTGATTTCTATGATTTATTCATGATTTGATGAGGTATGTTAAAGTTCTTATGTTTTATGGGTAAATTTTGATTTCATTCTTTTGTATATATGAACTTATGTTTCCTTTCCATATTTTTGTAACCCATACTGAGCTTTTTATGCTCATCCCATGTTTTTTTGAAATGTTTTCACAGGTCAAGGGAAAGGTACAAGATATGATGAAAGTGTCAAGGAAGTGTCAAGAATGAATCCATGTTTTATTTTAAATATGTTTCCATTTATGGGAAAAAAGAATACTATCTTTATGTAACCACTTTGTTTATATGTGGAATGTAATGAAAGTTTTATGATATAATTCTCTAAAACTCTAAACCCAAAAAGATCCTAAATGTGTAATCTTGTAATAACTCAAGATTAAGTAAGGTTTAAGGTTGGGGCCTTATTGTTGGTATCAGAGGAAAAGGAGGTAGGAATGTATATGATCCTTGGGAACTATCACATGTGAGCATTGGATGAAGCATGGATCTCCGCCCAAGGGCTTCATGAGAAAATGTCTTCCACTGGGGATGGTGTTGTGTCCCGCCTAGGGGGTGTAGCCACCCATGGAGTGCCCTGATAGGTATCAATTATAGTCCACTGGAAGTAATTCCAGACCGGTATAGTTGGTATCAAAGTTTGGTTTAGATAACTTTAGGAGTTAGAATTCTATTAAATGATTATCCAAATATATATATATATATATATTTTGAAATTATATAGCATTTGAAGGTTACCATGTTGCTTCATCTAAGACATTTTTGTTCAGAATGGTTTTCTGCAGAGGAAACAGGGAAGCAGTGCTAGAAAGGCATACAGAAGGAAATAACCTTCCGAATCAGCATCCTGAGATGGTCATAATTGAAACTGAACAGTTTGTTTTAGTAATGGCGTAGTTGACTCAAGCGATAAATGGTGGTGGTATCCATGCACGAGACCAGCCAGATTAATCGCAGAGGAACATGTCAGTGGTTGAACATTTCATGAGGCAACATCCCCCATCATTCAGAGGATCATCTTACCCTGTGCTAGACGAAGGGTGGATTAAAGCACTGGAGAAGATTTTCAATGTCATGGGGTGTTCAGACAATCAAAAGGCTAGTCTTGCTATTTACCGGTTGGAGGGTGAAGCAGATCAGTGGTGGTCTATGGTTAAAAATATCAGGGACGCTGATGAGATTGATGCTCTTGACTGGGATGAATTCAAAGGTATGTTTCTTGAGAAGTTTTTCCTAAGGCTGTTCAACTTAGGATGGAAAAACAATTCTTGGAATTGAGGCAAGAGGAAGACTTAGTGGCTGCCTATGAAGAGAGGTTCACTCGATTGGCAAGGTACGCTCCAAATTTTATCCGAGACCTTGATAGTAAAATCAATCATTTTTTCTCAGGATTAAAGCCAAAATATCAAAGGGCATTAGCTTCTCGTGAATTTAAAAGTTATGAAAAGCTTTTTCGATGTGATGAGAAGGTGGAAATGGAGTTTGCTGATGATCAAGTGTTCTATAACAACCACAAAAAGAAGAGACCGAGGTGGCAAGAGAAAGGAAAGAATTCTTCCAAAAGGTCTGACGGTAAGAAAAGTATGTTTCCAGTTTGTGATAAATGTTGCAAAAGGCATGTTGGGGAATGTCTTCTGAATTCTGGAAAGTGCTACCGATGTGGTAAGATGGGACATAAGGCTCGTGATTGCACTGAAAAAGATCAAGGTGATGGTAAGTTGAAATTTGATTTACAGTTAGTGAAATGTTTTTAGTGCAATGATATGGGTCACTATGCAAACGAGTGTCCGATAAAGAGCTTGAGTGACGGGAAGCAGTTAGACTACAAGCAGAACGGGTTGGTGAAATCCTTTCCAACTACTTCAGCAGATGTCGGGCCAACAAATGAAGTTGTATCAGGTACTTTTTTTGTTTTTTCAGATTATTCCTCTGTGTTTTATGATTCGGGGACTACACATTCTTTCATCTCTGAAAAATTTTCTAGTAAAATGGGAATACCATCTCAAGAAATGACTCCTGAACTTCTGGTAAAAATACCTGGGGGAAATGTTGAGGCAAAAAGAATTTATAAGAATCTTCTTGTCCTTATCTGTGGAAAGAACCTACTTGCAAACCTTATTGTTCTACCTCTAGTAGTGTTTGATGTTATCCTGGGTATGGATTGGCTCTCTATTTACCATGCTAAGAATGATTTTAGAGCTAAAGAAGTTTCTTTTCAGAAAGACTATCAGTTTGTGTACAATAATGAACCCTTACTGTTGATAACATATCAAGAGGCTGAGAAACTTGTAAAAGATGGAAATGAATGTTACCTTGCACATATTGTTGAAAACAAGGGAACTGTTCAGATTAATGATGTGCCAGTGGTAAATGAGTATCATGATGTTTTTCCCGATGAGTTGCCTGGAATAATACCAGATCAGGAAGTTGAATTTACTATTGACTTAGTTCCTGATGTCAAGCCAATTTCGAAACCCCCTTATCGAATGGCTCAAATTGAACTTTTAGAGTTGAAGGAGCAATTACAAGATTTATTAGAGAAAGGTTTCATTCGACCTAGCACATCACTATGGGGTGCTCCTGTTTTATTTGTTAAAAAGAAAGATGGTTCTATGAGACTTTGCATTGATTATAGTGCCTTGAATAATATCACTGTTAAGAAAAAATATCCTTTGCCTCATATCAATGATTTTTTTGATCAGCTCCAGGGAGCTCAGTTTTTTTAAAAGATTGACCTGAGATCGGGGTTCCATCAGCTGAAGGTAAAGGAAGAAGATGTTCTGAAGACTGCGTTTCGTACAAGATATGACCATTATGAATTTGTAGTAATTCCTTTTGGGCTAACCAATGCACCTACTGTATTCATGGACTTAGTGAATAGAATTTTCAATGAGTTCTTGGATAAGTTTGTGGTGGTTTTCATTGAGGATATTTTGGATTTTTCTAAAAGTAAAGAAGAACATGAAAGACATTTAAGGTTCATTTATAAAACCTTTAAAGAAAAGAAATTGTATGGGAAATTCAGCAAGTGTGAGTTTTGGTTGCAAAAAATTTCTTTCCTTGGTCATATTGTTTCTATAGATGGGATAACTATTGATCCTGCAAAAACAATGGTTGTTGAAGAATGGCCAAGACCCACAAATGTAACAGAGATTCCATGTTTCCTTGGTTTGGCAGGCTATTACCGAAGGTTTTTTAGAAATTTTTCACGGTTATCTAGTCCAATGACTAAGATAACTCAGAAGGGTGTTAAGTTTATCTGGACAAAAGAATGTGATGATTGTTTTCAGGAACTGAAAAGAAGTTTGGTGAATGCTCCAGTTTTGGCACTAACTTCCTGGAATGGTGAGTTTGTTATATACCGTGATTCTTCATTGAAAGGAATTGGTTGTGTCCTAATGCAGAATGATCAGGTAATTGCTTATGCTTCATGATAGTTGAAAACTCATGAGGTAAATTACCCTACAGATGATTTGGAATTAGCTGATGTTGTTTTCGCTTTAAAAATTTGGAGGCATCATTTTTATGGAGTAAAGTGTGAAATATATACTGATCACAAAAGTTTAAAGTATATATTCACTCATAAAGAGTTGAACATGAGACAAAGTAGATGGATAGAATTAATCAAGGATTATGATTGTACAATTCATTACCATCCGGGAAAAGCAAATAAAGTGGCTGATGATTTGAGTCAAAAAAGTAATTATTTATTAACCATGCTACGTTTGGAACAAGATCCTTTGGTTTTTGATTTGATGAAATTTGGCATAGAAGTTGTTGGTGCCGGAAGTTCTTCTGTTTTGTTTCAGGTATCAGTGAAATCATCTCTATTAGACAGAATCAAGAAAGCACATAAGCAAGAAAGTGAGTTGCAGAAAAAGGTAGAGCTAGTTCAGAAAAGTAAGTTGCCTAAATTCAACATTGATAATGACTGCGTTTTGAGATTTGGGAAGATATTGTGTGTGCCTTGTGATTCACAGTTGAAGAGAGAGTTGTTATGTGAAGCTCATAGTTCTCCATTTTCAGTTCATCCTGGCAGTACTAAGATGTACAGAGATGTGCGGGAGTATTACTGGAGGGATGGAATGAAAAGAGATGTTACTGATTTTACTGGGAAGTGTTTTACTTGTCAACAGGTTAAATCAGAGAGGCAGTTACCGAAAGGGATGCTTCATCCTTTACCAGTGCCAGAGTGGAAATGGGAGAATATATCCATGGACTTTGTTCTGGGATTACCGAAGACATCTCGAGGTAATAATACAATATGGGTTATTGTTGATCGCTTGACTAAATCTACTAATTTCCTTGCTATACGAGATAGTTTTTCCCTAGACCAACTTTCCTGTTTGTATCTTAAAGAGATAGTCCGGTTACATGGAGTTCCTCTCTCCATTGTATCTGACCGTGATCCCAGGTTCACTTCTAAATTTTGGAAAGGCCTTCAGAAGTCGTTGGGTACTGAATTAAATTTTAGTACAGATTTTCATCCTCAATCAGATGGGCAGTCAGAACGAACAATTCAGACCTTGGAGGATATGCTACGTTCTTTCTCTATGGATTATCAGGGAAGTTGGGACCAACATCTTTCTTTGGTTGAATTTTCATATAATAATAGTTTTCATTCCAGTATACAGATGACACCATTTGAGGCATTATATGGGAAGCGGTGTCAAACTCCATCTTTCTGGGATGAAGTGGGTGAAAAAAATTTGATGGGACCAGAATTGGTAGAAGAGTTAGCAGAAAAAGTTTAGCTAATACAGAAACACACGAGAACAACTCAGAGTAGGCAGAAGAGTTATTCAGACAACAGGAGGAAGGATCTATCTTTTGAGGTAGGTGATCATGTTTTTCTCAAAGTATCACCATGGAAAGGTTTGATGCGATTTGGTAAGAAAGGAAAACAGAGTCCAAGGTTCATTGGACCATATGAAATTCTGGAGAGAGTTGGATCAGTTGCTTACTGGGTGGGTTTACCTCCGAGTTTATCTCAGGTACACAATGTTTTTCATGTTTCGATGTTGAGAAAGTACATGTCAGATCCATCTCATGTTTTGAGTCCAGAGGTAGTTCAGCTGGAAGAGAACCTATCATATGAGGAACAAACGGTCCATATTCTTGACCGTAGGGAGCAAGTGTTACAGAATAAGGTGATTAATCATGTAAATGTTTTGTGGAAAAACCACATGATGGAAGAGGCAACATGAGAATCTGAAAATTCAATGAGGGATAAGTACCCCCATTTATTCGATAAGTAAATAAATTGCGAGGATGCTGTTTTCTAAAGGGGGGAAGGATGTAACATCCCAAGTAAGTAATGAATAATAAATATTTTTATCAATGTCTATTAATGATTAATATAGTGTTTTAGAGGCTTAAAATGAAATTAAAACAATCTTTTCCATGGAATACACTAATATACTTAAAAGATTGTCTTACTGCCTTTTGATGGAAAACCATTTTTAAATCACACTTTTGACAATTTTATAATCTATATTTGTCAAAATAAACATATTCATTATTATTGGGACATTGAAATTTACATTGGATAAATTTTTGGTATTTTTCTGACAATGTTCATTTTTTAATGAATAGTGAAAAATACTGCATTTTACATCAAAACTGAATATTCATTTAATTTAATTATGTGGTTAGATTATCTTTTTAATTGGTCTTAAAGTGTAATCTGAATATATTTTTACCATTTAATCCAATGGTGGTCATTAGGATTAATTTCACATTGGAATTGGTCATAAACTAATGCCAAACTTTTCATAGATATTGTTTCCAAGAAACCCGCAATTTGTTTTGACAACTGGAATTATTTTTATATCAATTATTGAAATTTATGTGCTTGGAATTTGGTAAAATGGATTACATATTTGGAATCAGAAGGTCCAAATTATGTAATTATGACTCTTTTATTTTTGGACATTTTGAATAGTAACGATGGTAATTATCTCTAATTATCTTGATTAATGAGTAATCAGGTAGTTAAAGATAATAAAATGATATCATAATTATAAAAAAAGACCCCAAAATGTGTCCTAAGGATACTGGTTGTCTCATGTCCGACCATGGGATCCCTTGTGCCAAACTTCGGGGCCCCATGGAATCACTTTTATGAGAAAGTGACTTTTTATCTTTTTATTTTTAAAGAATGTTAAATGTGACAAAGAATGTATCACCTAAGTAAAATATTTTTAATTTTGTCCACATAAAAGATATTTTGGACTATAAATATTCATTAGAAAGATAAAAAGATTTCCTACATCATGATAATTGTTTTATAATTTTTATACAATAAAATGTTAAATTATTTATGACATCATGATGATGCAGCGATTACCTCATTAATAAAGGATTTAAATAAAATGGAAAGATAATGTAAAATCTAAGACCTACACATGTTCAAAACCTATTGGGTGGGTATATTTCTAAGACTTATCACCTTATCCTAGAATTATATCAATGTGGGACCTTTAAAATCTGAAACCCATTTGAAAATAAAGTAACATTTCTTTACTTTCCAAGAGTGCCCCTCCTCTCCTCTTATAAAAGGCCCCCACCTCTACCTCCTTACCCACACTTCCAAGGCCTTTGGTTCGGCCAAACCCTACTCATTTTGTCTCTCCACTTCCCTCTATTACTCCTTGAAGCCTCACTTTGGGCATAATTATTCCCAAGGAAGCCTTTGAGCTCAAACCAAAGGGAGTTACCCAATTTTAAGGTAATGTCTTCACTTGAGTCCTTTTGTTTTATTTTGCTTCTCCAACCCCCTAAAAACTTTTTATTCATTTCTTTTGTAAAAAATCCAGTATCTTCAATATACTAGGATGTTGTTATAAAAAGTATTCGAGCTACACTTACACACACCTACATCTAATGGTTAAAGAACATACTGTTTCCGTGGATGGCAAATTTCTGCCTCCCGAAACGATGATTGTTCAACATAATTTTGACACCTTCAAAGGTGGTCATTAAGATGACACTATATTTATATATGATATATAATATGTTTATGTTTTCCTTAATCTTGTTTATTTTTATTTTTGGTTATACCTTTATGGTTTCCATTATGGGTAAACGCGATATCTTCATTTAAGGAAGTGCGGACTACCGCCCCCTCATAGTGATTTGATTCATTAATACCATATGTGGGACATATAAAGGATGGAGTTATGATATTATATTTGATATTACACTTGAATTATAATATACCTTTATATCATTATGATTCCATTCTATAAAATACGAAATAGAAATGAAAGTAGCGTTCATGTGTACGTACGGCTTATCGTCTCCATGAACGGTGCATTTCATTTCTTACCTCTAAATGATTATGTAATATTATAAATGCATGCATGTACTGGATATAAATTACATATATGATATCTACATCATGAATATCATTCTGGATATAATGGATACATGAACAACTTGTAATTATAAAAGGTTTATTTTTTACTCAAGTACCAATGATCGTTAAAACGACGGTTATTAACTTAAATAATTACATAGTGTTCATGACATGGAAATAAGTGATATAAAAGGAATAATGAACTTCAAAAAGGGTTCTTAAACAATTATAAATTAACTCATGTTTATTATTCAGGAGATTAAAGAACGACCGAGTCAATTCGGACCTGAGGTATGGGACTTCGTCTCAATCTCCTTTCATTGAGGCATATTTTGTTTTATACACAACCTTCTTTTATACGGTGTATAAACCCCTTTGACTTTTATGTTTATTCAAAGGAATATTTTTTATACAAAGCGTTTACTAAAAGACAAAATGGAATGTTTTTGCCATACGTATGCAGCGACAACAACTTCTCCGCTGCCATGGCCATTATTTGAGTTTTGGCTTCCTCTACAAGTCATACCTTCTTTTTAAAAGAAAAATAAATACAATGTTTTACTTTTCTTTTATTTTGGTATTGAAAATGGTTTTCATAATGTTTTTAGTATATCAATATGTTGTATTGATATCTTATAATTGAAATGTGGAAATGTTATGTTTCCTTTATGCATGTTTTATGTGATACGATTATGTTATGGTTCTTGGGATTTATTATGAAGACGGGTGGTTCCATGATAAACTAAGGGCGGGTGAGCCCGATATAGCTCTCCAATGCATTGGGTAATGTGAAGGAGTGAAACGTTAAGGTTTCTCCAAAGCGATTTAGGTAATATACTGTTGTGGGTATTCCAAACGTTACCAAGAGGGTTACTCCCTATGTAAGAATGTTTTGAATGCCTCAAGATACCTTTATGTCTTATGATTTCTATGATTTATTCATGATTTGATGAGGTATGTTAAAGTACTTATGTTTTATGGGTAAATTATGATTCCATTCTTATGTTTATATGAACTTATGTTTCCTTTCCATATTTTTATAACCCATACTTAGCTTTTATGCTCATCCCAAGTTTTTTTGAAATGTTTTCACAGGTCAAGGGAAAGGTACATAATATGATGATAGTGTCAAGGAAGTGTCAAGAATGAATCCATGTTTTATTTTAAATATGTTTCCATTCATGGGAAAAAAAAGAATACTATCTTTATGTAACCACTTTGTTTATATGTGGAATGTAATGCAAGTTTTATGATCTAATTTTCTAAAACTCTAAACCCGAAAAGATCCTCAATGTGTAATCTTGTAATAAATCAAGATTAAGTAAGGTTTAAGGCTGGGGCCTTATTGTTGGTATCAGAGGCAAAGGAGGTAGGAATGTATCCGATCTTTGGGAACCCTCACATGTGAGCATTGGACGAAGCATGGCTCTCCGCCCAAGGGCTTCATGAGGAAATGGCTGCCACTGGGGATGGTGGTGTGTCCCGCCCAGGGGGGTGTAGCCGCCCATGGAGTGCCCTGATAGGTATCAATTATAGTCCACTGGAAGTAATTCCAGACCGCTATACCACCACATTCTATGATACATTGGGTGGAAAACTAAATTCTGAAGAGATGTGTTTTCTACTTAAGAAAGTCATTATATTGAAAGCTATTCCTTTTCTAGAGATTTCATGACAAGTGAAGTTGTGCCTTTTCTGGAGCTTCTAATTTATGTGGAAAGTTGTGCCCGTCGAGAGCTTTCATGAAAATCATGTTTGAGAAGATTCATATTTTTGATGATGAAATGATGAATGGTTTAAAACTTTCATGACTTTTCATGATGATGGAGATGAATTGATACTATGTGGATTGAGGAGAAGACCATATTTAAGTGAAAATTAGATTAATGCAATTTTGCTTCAAAAAGAGTCAAGCCCTCCTCATTCTGCCTCAGAATTTTTCACATCTAAATCATACCAACTGAAAGCCATAGAACAAACCTGAAAAGTCTTCATGATAAAGATATTTCCTTGAATCACATCGGTTAGTGATGTAGGAATCTATCAAGCCTATGGTTACCCTTGTATGAGTTTGGATGAGAAAGACATTGCAAAAAAATTGACATTTCTGTGATAAGAGAAAATTCAAGTGAGGTAAGTGTTTTGTACATGGTAGGATAAATAAAGTGGAAATATATTGAATGATATAAATGAAGAACTTGAAATAATGGTTTTTTATGAGGCATGATATCTTTTGTTTCTTGGTGTGTAATTGTTTGATCTCAAGGATATGTGTTTTAAAATTGGTTTTGATTTGATATTGATGTTTACTTGATATGAGGTTTTTCCCTGAAGTGAAAAAGGGAAAGTGTTGGGGAGTTGATAAAACACTATTTTATTGAATACTTTATTAATAATAAATGATATAATTTCATCACATTGTGTTAAATATGTTTAATTAGAAAGTATTTGGGATTAGATCATTCATTTGAATATGTGAGGAAAATTCAAGTTTTGTCCTTTATAGTTCATTGTAGTATTTTGAATATAAATATTGTTATATTTATTATTTGAATTTTATGTTTTGTAACTGTGTTCTAACTTAATTTTCTACAACTTTAATTCAGGACACTAGAGCTAATAAGTGCATTTGAATGGAGTAAATGGGCCATTAATACAATGGTGGGCTGGACTCGACAGAATGGACATGGGTTCTGTATTTGGGTCATAGATTCTTTCTCCAGGCTTGGATTGAGCCTAAATTTTTAAAAACGCTCGGGGACATGATTTGGCAGAAATCATTCTTCTGGAAGGCTGGTCAATTCACGCGCTTTGGAGGTCAACTATGCGGTGAAACGTGGAATAAAATATTTGGCCGAGTTTTTCATTGCACACTTAAATAGTTATGTAACCCTAGCCCTCAAAAACTATATTTAAATGGGGTATTAACTCTTTGTAAGGTCTGGTAGAGCCTTTGGTAAGGTGTTTCCAAAAGGGTGTCTCTTAGGAGCCCCCCACAACTCTTGGAAGAAGTAAGCCTTTGTGAAAACCCCTCTTCCAAAAAGGCTCTTCTCTCCCACCTCTTCTTTGTATTTCTTTTATTTCATGTTTGTTTCTTGAATTTATCTTCAAATAATCTTTTGTATTCTTCCCTTTTCTTATTCTGTTAATATTCTTAATTGGGTTGGAATCAAGAGTGGAGACGGGATTGGGTTCTACCTTTTCAATCCTTTGCTTATGCAAAACGTCTCCACGGTGACTACACTACCCATGGAAGAGTAGTTCTTTTTAGTAATCAGTCGACCTCTATCCTTCTTCATTTAATTATTTCAAATCATTAAGCTACTGTAATTCACATAATATGATCCATGAATTGTATTTTTAAATTGTAATAAACTAAGCAAGAAATTTAACAATTAACACAAAACACGCGAGGTCGAGAATTGTGTAAATTGTGAGAGCGCGATCTTAATCGGTAATACAAGATCATACGGGATAAATTTGTAGAGTTCAATTATAATACGTAAACACAATTAATCCTCATTTCCATAATGGATATGTGCTCTAATTAACCACTGACCATAAGCTAACCTTAGAACAACAATCAAAGCAGGGTGCTGCGATTGCATGTTCTGAAGCTATCCTAGAGTTTAAGTAATTTCATCTTTGTGGTTAAGTTAACTCTCATAGGGTTCGAGGGATAACAAATTAGGGGATCATAATTAATTAGATATTGATTTAAATGATAATGATTAATAAGTGAATGAAGAGGTAGAGTTAGATCGATTACGCCTTTTGAAATATTTTCTAAAAATCATATTTTTGTTCTATCATTTTAATCGATCTTTATTTCAAAACAAAAAACAAAAAAAATACAATCTTCTTCCAGAAAACGTCTACTAGATTCATAAACTATAAACAACCACCCCCAACCTTTCATTTAGTGTTTTTATTCTCTTTTATTTTATTTCTAGAATACCTCTAATTTTTTTTTCAGTCACATCCTCCTTTGAGAGACGACCTCGGCCAGCCAGTCTACTGCACCTAAGTACCCCAAAATCACACTAATCATTTGAGAGAGCCCACAAAAGCGCTCTTTCAACATGATTTTAAGTGATTCCCTCTTTAGTACTTTCCGGTAAGCCAACCTGTTTTAAGGGAACTTCCTGAGTTTTTTCCCAATTTCATGTGCACCATACAATCTGTTTTAATCCACCATTGTATTTATAAAATCAGTATTCTTATTATGAAAACCTTATTGGTTCAATTATAGTTTTATATAAAATATTTTTCTTTTTTCTATATTAATGTCTCTATAGTATTTTCCAAAAAACCGTACAAAATTGTTTTAATGCTAAAATTTATCAAATACATTTCCTAAATGTTGAAACATCTATATGACATCACATGACAGTATATATACCTGTTTTACCTGATTAACTTCCATGTATGTTTTAATCCCTTTCTTTCATGGACACATTCATGATACAACCATGGGTTATGCCTTATGTCAGGATTGTGGTACCCAATTCTTTCCATGGGTAACACTTAAGTTTATGTAAAATTGATTATGTATAATTTTTTATATGGAAAACATATTAATGATTTGCAAGATGTGTTCACCAAGATATCCCTACAATGTATTGGGTAAAGTTAAGTATCATGAGATGCTATGTGAAACGAGATTGGCAGTCATCGTTTACGCATAATACTATGGGAAATGGGAATGGCGGTTATCCTTAACTCGTACTAATATGGGAAACCATATTGGAGGTTATCTTTGACATGAACTAAATACATTTTTTAAATTTCTTCCACATTTATATGATTCCATGTTAAAATGATACGATGTTTATATGTTATGTTGTCATATGTTCCTTAGGGTACCCTATGCATATGTAAGGGATCAAATGAAGTTCAGATATTTTTATGGATATTAAATAAGGAAGTGTTTATTTTTCCCCAGGATTTATGATTTATGTACCTTTTATTCAAAGACACTAGACTTCATGATCCTTGGACTGTAATTTGATGTTTAAGTATGCTTAAAATCATGTAATGTTATATTTAAAAGGCTTGGATCACTATAATAATACTGAATAACCCATTTGATGTCAGATTTAGTGTGAAAGAATATTGCGCATGGATTTCATTCTTGCATGCAGTCATCAATTATTGCACGCAACTCCATTCTTCTCCATGGGATTATCTTATGACTCGATATATGCCTTTTGTTTCCTCAAGGATTCCCATTTATGGACTAAAATGAAATTAAGCACCAACAGTTAATAAATTCTTTATTTCTTGTTAAAATTCCTTCCAATTTATTCACTTATATTTATTAATTCAGTATTTTCTAATACATTTTTGTAATTAAAGTATAAATTCATTTAAGTTTTATGAATATTAATTAAAATAGATAATTTATAATTTTCATTGGTTAATTTAAATTTTGGAGTAAATAGATGGATTGCTTTTAATTTTCTGTAGTTTTGATGTTTTATAGGAAGTTAATGAATCTTTGTTTTAGAATAGAGAAATTTGGAATTACTACAGTAAGAAAATAATAATTGGATTTAATCTTATAGTGTTGTAATAGTTTAGTTTTTCCTTTGTATTTTTCATCCCTTTGTGAAATTTTTCATTCAAGATGTATCCAAGGAACTCCATATGGTTTCTTCCCATATAATAGGTTTTACAACTGGGGTTCAAAGTGTTCCCCTAATAACTTCATAGGTTTAAATCCTTCATAAGTTGGAAATATGGCACAATCTACCAACATCATGTACATTCCTTCACATAAATTTTAATAATACGGTGGTTCATTAATACTATATAGAGTTCCCCTGGCTGCAACGATTGGTAGCACTAGATGGAATCATACCTTTTATTCCATGCATATATTTTAAAAGTATTAATTTTTTCCACTAATACTGGTCCCATATTATTTACACAATCATTATGGTGATTTTATATCATATTCTCCACTGTATAGACCCAATTTAATAATCTCTTTGAGTTACCTCAATCTAGAAGTCTACTCTGTCTCACTGCATGGTGGTTTTATTCATCACATAGTGTTAACCCTAGATTGGTGTTCTCACCCCAGTCTTGGGAAAACTTAGAAAATAATACCTTTCTTTCCTCTAAAAATGAGATTCTTTAAAAATATTTCTTGACTTTTAATGATGTTGTAGATCAGGGAATATGAAAGAATAATTGATCATGTTGAAGGTCTATATGTGCTAACTACCTATGAAAATTACAAGGCTAATGGGGTATAGTTTTTTCATAAGGAAAATAGTAAGTAAGGTGACTACATATAACTGAAGTTGTAGGAGTACTAAAACATTGTGCTACTAGATTATCTAGAATGTACCACTTTGTCTTCATATTTAAATATAAGAAAGTAAATTTTTTGTAAAAAAATAATTATAACAATGGAGACATATAGAAGAGTTATTTTAATACTTCTAAATTGATTAAGGTATGAATAACCCATCAAAAAATTATATTGGTGGATCTTATCAATGTAAGATAAAGGAAGAGTCAATCCCTCCTCATTCAACCTCAGAATTTTTCACATCTAAATCCTACCAACCGAAAGCCACAAAACAACCCTGAAAAGTCCTCATGATAATCATATTTCCTTGACTCACATCGAGTAGCTATGTAGGAATCTATCAAGCCTATGGTGACCCTTGTATGAGTTTGGATGAGAAAGACATTGCAAAAAAATGACATTTGTGTGATAAGAGAAAATTCAAGTGAGGTAATTGTTTTGTGCATGGAAGGTTAAATAATGTGGAAATATATTGAATGATATAAATGAAGAACTTGGAATAATGGTTTTTTATGAGGCATGATATCTTTTGTTTCTTGGTGTGTAATTGTTTGATCTCAAGGATATGTGTTTTAAAATTTGTTTTGATTTGATATTGATGTTTACTTGATATGAGGTTCTGCCCAAGAGTGAAAAAGGGTAAGTGTGGGGGAGTTGATAAAACCCTATTTTATTGAATATTTTATTGATAATAAATGATATAATTTCCTCACACTGTGTTAAATATGTTTAATTAGAAATTATTTTGGAATAGATCATTTATTTGAATATTTGAGGAAAATTCTTGTTTTATCGTTTATAGTTCACAGTAGTATTTCGAAGATAAATATTTTAATATTTATTATTTGAATTTGAATTATTGTAAAATTGTTCCTAACTTAATGTTATACAACTTGCATTCGGGACACTAGAGCTAATAAGTAAATTTGGATGGAGTAAATGGGCCATTAAGACAATGGTGGGCTGGACTCGGCAGAATGGACATGGGTTCTATATTTAGCCCATAGCTTCTTCATACGGGC
This sequence comes from Viscum album, assembly GCA_963277665.1. NCBI lineage: Eukaryota > Viridiplantae > Streptophyta > Magnoliopsida > Santalales > Viscaceae > Viscum > Viscum album. Next base: position 1,539,063,278 of record OY728153.1, on the reverse strand, counting down.
TTGGATTGAGCCCATCTTTTGAGAAAGGTTCGGGGACATGATTTGACACAAATCATCCAACTGGAAATCCGGTCAATTCACACCTTTTGGAGGTCAACTAGGCGGTGAAACTTGAAATAAAATATTTGGCCGAGTTTTTCATTTCACACTTAAAAGGTTATGTAACCCTAGCCCCCACAAACTCTATTTAAAGGGGGTTTTAACTCATTGGGAGGGATGGTCTAGGATATGGGAAGGTGTGTCCGAAAGGGTGTTTCTTGGGAGCACCTCACATCTCTTGGAAGAAGTAATCCTTTGTGAAAACCTCTCATCCAAAAAGGCTCTCCTCTCCCACCTCTTCTTTGTATTTGTTTTATTTCATGTTTGTTTCTTGAATTTTTCTTCAAATAATCTTCTTCCTTATTCCCTTTTATTATTCTATTAATCTTATTAATTGGTTTGGAATCATGATTGGAGACAGGATTGGGTTATACCCTTTCAATCCTTTGCTTATGCAAAACGTCTCCATGATGACTACACCGCCCATGGAAGAGTAGTTCTTTTTAGTAATCGGTCGAACTCTATCATTCTTCATTTAATTACTTTGAATCATTGAGATATTGTAATTCACTTAATATGATACATGAATTGTGTTTTTAAATTGTAAGAAAATAAGAAAGCAATTGAACAATTAACACAAAACACGCGAGGTCGGGAATTGTGTAAATTGTGAGAGCGCGACCTTAATCAATAATACAAGACCATACAGGATAAATTTTTAGAGTTCAAATATAATCCCTAAACACAATTCATCCTAATTTCCAGAATGGTTATGTCCTCTAATTAACCACTGACCATAAGATATCGTTATAACAACAATCAAAGCAGGGTGTTGCGATTACGTGTTCCGAAGCTAGCCTAGGGTTTAAGTAATTTCATCTATGTGGTTAAGTTAACTCTCATAGGGTTCGAGGGATAACAAATTAAGGGATAACAATTAATTGGAAATTGATTTAAATGATAATTATTAACAAGTGAATGAAGAGGTAGAGTTAGATTGATTATGACTTTTAAAATATTTTCTAAAAAAACAACTTTTTGTTGTGTCATTTTAATCGAACTTCATTTCAAAACTAAAAAAAATAAAATCTTCTTCCAGCAAACTTCTTATACATTCATAAACTATAAACAACCACCCCATAATTTCAAGTAGTGTTTTTATTCTCTTTTATTTTATTTCTAGAATACCTCTAAAAATTGTTTTAATTCACTTCCTCCTTTGAGAGATGACCTCGGTCAGCCACTCTGCTGCACCTAAGTACCCCAAAATCAGACTAATCATTTGAGGGCGCCCCCGACAACGCTCTTTCAAATTGGCACCATTGTCGAGGAGGAAAGTAATTTATTCAAGCATTTAGAGGTATTTCTTGTATTTTTCATTTTATTATTTCCTTCACCTCTCTCTTTCATCTTTCCCCTTTCTCAAGTTTTCATTATTTTTCATCCTCTTCTTTTTTTTCTGGACCATCAACTCAACTTCTAATTTTTATTTTACTATGATCCACTTTCATTATTTGCATTTTTATTTGATTTATGACACGAACTAATCCCAAAGATCTCTTAGATCGTGACCCTAAGATTGAACGCAACCTTAGGGCACGAATCATACATTCTCAGTCTACGAGAAGTTTCAATATTCAACCAGTTGGTGAATTCCTCTCTTATAGAAACATTGAAATTGGAAGCAATTCAATTTCAAACATAAAAGAAGAACCAATGGATGGAAATAATAACAATGAGATAAATTGAACCATTCGAGAATTGGCTGCACCTAATATTAACTATCAACCAAATTGTATTGCATACCCAAATCTCGAATCAGACTTTGAACTAAAATCTTGGTTAATTCACTTACTTCCAAAGTTTCATGGCCTCTCTGGTGAGGATCCCAATACACATATGAAAGAATTTAATGTGGTTTGATCAAACCTAAAACCTATAAATGTTTCTGAATATCAAATCAAATTAAGATCATTCCCATTTTCACATGATGTAGCTGCAAAGGATTGGATGTACTATTTACAACCTAAAGATGTAACATGTTGGAATGATTTGAAATGTCTTTTCTTGCAGAGATTTTTTCTGGCATCAAGGACCACTTCTATTCGTAAGGAGATCTTGGGGATCAAACAAGAACAAGGGGAGTCAATGTATTAGTACTGGGAGCGATTCAAGAAGTTATGTGCAAGATTCCCACATCACCAAATCAGTGAGCAACTACTCATCCAATACTTCTATGAAGGACTCACACCTATGGAAAGAATCATGGTAGATGCCGCAGCAGGAGGAGAATTGGTAGACAAGACACCAGTAGCTTCACGAGCATTGATCAACAAGATGGAACAAAACTCCCAACAATTTGGAGATCGAGGAACATCACATGTCAGGGGAGTACATCTGGTAGGTCCTTCTTCTCTTGAAAGTCATTTGACTGATACGATGTTGGAAGAATTGACCACTATGGTGAGGCAGATTGCATTGTCTCAAAAGACATCCCCACCCACTCCTCCAAGGCCATGTGGCATTTTCACTGAGACAATCCACCCAATTGACTGTTGCCCACAACTACAAGAGACAGAGGATTGCGCAGCAGTATTCTCAGGGAGACCATTTCAGCAGCAACAACAACCATATCTCCAAAAAAAAGTTTGATTCATTTGCTCCAACATACAACCAAGGATGGAAAGATCAACCGAACATGAGGTATGGATCTAGACAACGACAAAGGCCCCCTTGTCAACCAAACTTCCAGCAGCCTCCAACTTACCAACAGGGTTTCCAACAACCCCAAAGGAGATTCGAAGATCAAACATCAACAAGTCAGTAACAGGGGAATCTCCAACACAAGGTAAAATCTAACACTGGTGATATTTTAAAGAAAATTGTTCTTAGTCAAAAGAATGAGCTAAAGAGTCAAAGTTCAGAGTTGAGGGAGTTGAAGACTCAAATGAGCCAGATTGCCACCGCCATCCATGACCTTGTAAGTAAGAATTTCGGAAATCTAACTTCCCAACCCACTCCAAATCCAAAGGGGAATTGTAGTTCCATCACATTGAGAAGTGGGAAGAAAATGAACGATACATCTATACCTACCATTCCACCGGGATTCACCTATACTCCAGAGAAGCCGCATTCCATACCAACTGATGAGCAATCTAAGGAGAAAGATAAAGGTAAGAAAAAGATTTATGATGTTCCTCTGAAACCCCATCCGTCTCAAACAGGGTTGTTCAAACCAAGAAGATGGCTGAAGAAGCAATGAAAAAGGAGGTTTTGGATACATTCAAGTGTGTAGAGATCAAAATTCCTCTACTTTAATCAATTAAGAAAATTCCAAGGTATGCGAAATTCTTAAAAGAACTTTGTAACAATTGAAGAGCGATCAAGGGAAATGAGAGGATCAACCTTGGAAGGAATGCCTCATCACTCATTACACCAACTCTAGAAATGCCAACAAAGTGCAAGGATCCCGGGACATTCACTATCCCATGTAACATAGGGGAGTTGCAATTCTATGATGCTCTTTGTGATTTAGGAGCTTCAATAAATGTGATGCATCACTCTGTATTCTCTTCTTTACAGGTTGGTGAGTTGAAGCCGACGAGAGTAGTGGTGCAGTTGGCGAATAGAGTTATGACATATCCAACGGGAGTTCTGGAGGATGTACTTGTCCGGGTAAGAGACATGATCTTTTCAGCAGATTTCTATGTTCTTAACATGGACGATGATCAGGTAAGTTCTCATTCCCCCATTATCTTAGGTAGACCCTTCCTCAAAACTGCAAAAACCATCATAAATGTCAATGAGGGTACACTTTACATGGAATTTGGGGATGAAGTTGTGATATTTAATGTTATGGATTCCATGAAGTGCCCCTCTGATGACCATTCTGCTTTTTGTATCTCCCATTTTGAACCACCAAGTAATAACTCAATGGATTTTGATTGTCCTATGGTTAGGGATATTATGAGTATTGGTTCTAGTTTGATTTCTAAGGGTACTTCCACACCCATTTCTAAAGAACAAGACTCTCTAAGATTTGATTTTGAAATAGAATCATATTCGGATTTTGATCATGTGAATTCTAATTATGACATGGCTGTTGATTATACTGATGGATTTGATGCATTATTTTTCAATTTTGATGATTTTTATTCTGATACTGATGTTCATTTTGTAGATATTTCTGTTGCATCAATTTCTCCATCTATACATCACCCTTCTATATTGGAACTCAATACATTGCCCCCAAATCTTAAATATGCATACCTGCTGAGTGGTGATATATTACCTGTTATAATTGCTAACAATATCTCTTTTGAACATGAAGAAAAACTTTTGAATCTTTGGAGATATAACATTAGGGAAATTGGTTGGACATTGGTAGACATATCAGGTATTATCCCATCCATTTGCATGCATATGATTCTATTGAAGGATGGGGCTAAATGGGTGAGACATCCAGAAATGAGACTCGATCCCACCCTCCTGGAAGTTGTTAAAAAAAACTTGAGAAATTGATCAAGGCTGGTATAATCTTTCCCATTTCAGATTCTCAGTGGGTGAGTCCTATTCATGTTTTTCCTAAGAAAAGTGGTGTTACTGTTGTTAAAAATGAGAAAGATGAATTAGTTCCACTGAGGGTACAAAACAGTTGGCGTGTGTGTATTGATTATAGGAAACTAAGTCATTCCAATCGCAAAGACCATTTCCACTCCCATTGATTGATCATATGCTTGAGAGACTAGCTGGGAAAACACACTATTGTTTCTTGGATGGGTTTTGTGGATATTTTCAGGTTCTTATAGCTCCGAAGGACCAGGAGAAGACGAGATTCACCTACCCATTTGGTACCTTTACTTTCTGAAGGATGCCATTTGGACTTCTCAATGCCCCATGTACCTTCCTGATATGCATGGTGAGTATTTTTTCTGATTTTATTGAGACCTCATTGGAGGTATTTATGGATGATTTTACAGTGTATGGGTCTTCATTTGATGAATGTCTAAGTAGTTTGGGAAAGGTGTTGAATCGTTGTATTGAGAAGAATCTGGTCCTGAACTTTGAAAAGTGCCATTTTATGTTAGAGCATGGCATTGTCTTAGGGAATGTAGTGTCAAAACATGGGATAGAGGTTGATAGATCTAAGGTAGACATTATTTCATCCTTACCCCTATCCTTCATGGGTGCGTGATGTTAGATCTTTCCTAGGGTATGCGGGATTTTATCGGTGCTTCATCAAATATTTTAGTAAGATCGCTCTTCCTATGTCACGATTACTTCAAAAAGATTCTGATTTCGTGTTTGAAGATTCATGTAGGAATTCCTTTGATGAGCTAAAGAAATGTATAAACACTCCACAAATCATACAGCCCCCATGGTGGGAGATTCCTTTTTAGCTTATGTGTGATGCCTCCAACTTCGCGGTTGGAGTTGTCTTATCTCAGTGGGTGGAGGGACGTTCACATGTGATCGCCTATGCATCGAGGACACTGGATTCATCCCAATAAAATTACACAACCACGGAAATGGAGTTTCTTGCTGTCATATTTTCTTTAGATAAATTATGTTACTATTTATTGGGATCTAATGTAGTTGTTTTTTCTGACCATGCAGCTTTGTGATACCTCCTGAAGAAGCCAGATGAAAAGCCACAACTTATCAGTTGGATGCTCCTTCTTCAAGTGTTTGACCTTGAGATAATGAACAAGAAGGGGTCAGAAAACTTGGTGGCAGCCCACATGATTAGTCTTACTCACACACTAGAGGATGATACCTTGGACCAGGTACCACTTCAGGAAACTTTCCCCGATGATCATCTCTATACCAACACAGGTACGCATCCTTGGTATGCTGATTTAGTTAATTACATTGTTTCCTCTAAAATTCCATCAAATTTAAAGAAACATCAAGTCCAAAAATTATTGAGTAAGTCAAAATTTTATGTTTGGGATGATCTATACTTATGGAACATGTGTAGTGACCAAGTTATTAGGAGGTGTGTTCCTGATCATGAGTTTGAGTCTGTTTTGCAATTCTGTCACACACTTGAATGTGGTGGACAATTTGGACCCCAACGGACAGCTAGGAATGTTTTAGACTCTGGATTATATTCGCCTCGCTTATTCCATGATTCCCATGTGTTTTGTAAGGCATTCTCTTGTTGCCAACACAATGGAAATATTTCAAGGGGACACGACATGCCCCAACAACCCATTTAATTCTGTGAGATTTTTTGATGTTTGGGGAATTGATTTTATGGGCCCTTTTCCTAGTTCCTTTGGTTTTTTTGTACATTTTGGGTTCTGTTGATTATGTGAGTAAATGGGTGGAGGATAAGGCCACTAGGACTGATGATTCTCATGTTGTTGTGGACTTTGTCAAATCACAGATATTATGCAATTTTGGAGAACCAAAGGCCATCATCAGTGACCAACGGGCACACTTTTGCAATAGGAATTTGGATTCCCTCCTTCATAAGTATGTGGTGACACAAAAAACATCAACACCATATCACCCCCAAATAACTGGCCAGGCCGAGGTTTCAAATCGTGAGTTGAAACAAATATTGGAGAAAACTGTGCAGCCAAATAAGAAGGATTAGAGAAAGCACTTGGATGATGCATTGTGGGATTATAGGACAGCATAAAAGACCCCCATTGGTATGTCCCCATTTCAGATTGTTTTTGGGAAAGCATGTCATCTCCCAGTTGAAGTCGAGCATCGGGCACATTGTGATATAAAGAAATGCAACATGGAATTGGCCCAAGCTGGAATTCAAAGGAAGTTGCAAATTCAAGAGCTTAAGGAGATTCAACTGGCATCATATGATAACTCAAGGCTATACAAGGAAAGATCAAAATCAGTTCATGATAAAATGATCCAGAAAAGGGAGTTTCATGTTGGAGATAAAGTCCTTCTCTATAGTTCAAGACTGAAGCTGATGCCAGGTAAGTTGTGTTCCATATGGTTAGGTCCTTTTATTGTGACTAATGTGTTTCCTTATGGTGCAGTGGAGATCACAAAAGAGGACACTGGAAGGAGCTTTACAGTCAATGGGCAACGTTTGAAGAGATACATTGAGGGACTTCCTACTGATGTAGTGGATTTTATCACACTGCATGACCCCATCATTACTTGAGAACATCAGGCTATTCCTAACCCTTTCACTTTTATATTATTTGTCCTATTTCAAAATTCATCATTTCTTGTGCATATATAATCTCATTGGTTCACATTTAGGACAATTCAATATTTTATGTGTGGGGGAGGGAACATTTTAGTATAGTAATTTCAATTGTTTTCCTGTTTAAAAAAACCAAAAAAATTGTGTGTTTTTCAAATTTTTTGTGTTTATTTTACAATTTTTTTGTTTTTTTTGAAACTTTTGAGCTGAAATGATTCTCATCACCATTTTTAAATCCATATCAATAAGTGAAACAATTTAACCCTTGAAACTAAGATTACATAAATGATGAAATGACTTTGTTTCAAGTTCAGATATTTAGTAATTTCATGAAAAGTACACTGAATTTTGAATCCCATGCCAAATCTCACTGTCTTTATATTTGATATCACTTTCTTGTGAGGCTTATAAACCATTATTTTCATATTCTTTACATTCACCTCACTTCTTGAGAGAACCAAACCATGCTTTATTTAACCAGAATTTGATCTATTCCTGTCAAAACTTGAGGGTTTCAGGTATATATGTTTAAATGGTTGAGGGATTTGTTTGGTATTAAAGACCATATTTCAGAGAATCCTTTTTTATAATGGCCTACCTTGAATATTTAATCCTTGTAGCCCTTAGAATCCATGAACATATTGTTATCTTAGCCACATTACAAGCCAATTTTCCCTATCCAACCTTCTCTTGAAGTGAAATTGCATAATCTAGTTGAGCATAAGTGTGGTGGAATCTATCTTGTGTTGTGCCACCACATTCTATGATAATTTGGGTGGAGAATTAAATTCTATAGAGATGTGTTTTCTATTGAAGAAAGTCATTATATTGAAAGTTGTGCCTTTTCTGGAGCTTTCATGAAAAGTGAAGTTGTGCCTTTTTTGGAGCTTCTAATTGAGGTGGAAAGTTGTGCCCATCTGGAGCTTTCAAGAAAATCATGTTTGAGAATATTGAAATTTTTGATGATGAAATGATGAATGGTGTAAACCTTTCATGACTTTTCATGATGATGGAGCTGAATTGATACAATGGGGATTGAGGAGAAGACCATATTTAAGTGAAAATTAGATTAATGCAATTTTTCTTCAAAAAAAGTCAAGCCCTCCACATTAAGCCTCAGAATTTTTCACATCTAAATCCTACCAACAGAAAGCCACAGAACAACCCTGAAAAGTCGTCATGATAAACATATGTCCTTGACTCACATCGGGTAGCGATGTAGGAATCTATCAAGCCTATGGTGACCCTTGTATGAGTTTGGATGAGAAATACATTGCAAAAACATTGACATTTTTGTGATAAGATAAAATTCATGTGAGGTAAGTGTTTTGTTCATGGGAGGATAAATAAAGTTAAAATATATTGAATTATATAAATTAAGAACTTGAAATAATGGTTTTTTATGAGGCATGATATCTTTTGTTTCTTGGTGAGTAATTGTTTGATCTGAAGGATATGTGTTTTAAAATTGGTTTTGATTTGATATTGATGTTTACTTGATATGAGGTTTTTCCCAGGAGTGCAAAAGGGTAGGTATGGGGGAGTTGATAAAACTCTATTTTATTGAATATTTTATTGATAATAAATGATATAATTTCCTCACATTGTGTTAAATATGTTTAATTAGAATGTATTTGGGATTAGATCATTCATTTGAATATTTTATAAAAATTCTAGTTTTACCTTTATAGTTCACTGTAGTATTCGAATTATAACAGTGTTTTTAACTTAATGTTCTAAAACATTCATTCAGGACACTAGAGCTAATAAGTGCATTTGGATGGAGTAAATGGGCCATTAAGACAATGGTGGGCTGGACTCGGAAGAATGGACATGGGTTCTGTATTTGGGTCATATCTTATTCATCCGGGCTTGGATTGAGCCCAAAGTTTGAGAAAAGATTGGGGACATGATTTGGAAAAAATCATCCTTATGGAAGGCCGGTCAATTCATGCGTTTTGAGGTCTACTAGGAAGTGAAACATGGAATAAAATATTTGGCCGAGTTTTTCATTTCACACTTAAAAAGTTATGTAACCCTAGCCCTCACAAAATCTATTTAAATGGGGTTTTAACTCTTTGGGAGGGCTTTTAGAGGCTTTGGGAAGGTGTGTACGAAAGGGTGTCTCTTGGGAGCCCCTCACAACTCTTGGAAGAAGTAATCCTTTGAGAAAACCTCTCTTCCAAAAAGGCTCTCCTCTCCCACCTCTTCTTTGTATTTTTTTTATTTCATGCTTGTTTCTTAAATTTTTCTCCAAATAATATTTTTTATTCTTCCCTTTTCTTATTTTCTTAATATTTTTAATTGGGTTGGAATCAAGAGTGGAGACAATATTGGGTTCTACCCTTTCAATCCTTTGCTTATGAAAAACGTCTCCACGATGACTACACGGCCCATTGAAGAGTAGTTCTTTTTAGTAATCGTCCGACCTCTATACTTCTTCATTTAATTATTTTGAATCATTGAGATACTATAATTCACTTAATATGATCCATGAATTGTGTTTTGAAATTGTAAGAAACTAAACAAGAAATTGAACAATTAATACAAAACACGCGAGGTTGGGAATTGTGTAAATTGTGAGAGCGCGATCTTAATCTGTAATACAAGACGGTACGAGATAAATTTGTAGAGTTCAAATATAATCCCTAAGCACAATTCATCCTCATTTCTAGAATGGATATGTGATCTAATTAACCACTGACCATAAACTAACCTTAGAACAACAATCAATGCAGGGTGCTGCGATTGCATTTTCTGAAGCTAGCCTATGGTTTAAGTAATTTCATCTTTGTGGTTAAGTTAACTCTCATAGGGCTCAAGGGATAACAAATTAGGGGATCATAATAAAGTGGATATTGATTTAAATGATAATGATTAGTAAGTGAATGAAGAGTTAGAGTTAGATCGATTATGCATTTTAAAATATTTTCTAAAAAAACATATTTTTGTTGTGTCTTTTTAATCGATGTTCATTTCAAAACTAAAAAAACAATCTTCTTCCAGTAAACTTCTTCTAGATTCATAAAAAATAAACAACCACCCCCATCCTTTCAAGTAGTGTTTTTATTCTCTTTTATTTTATTTCTATAATACCACTAAATTTTTTTTAATTCCCTTCCTCCTTTGAGAGATGACCTCAGTCATCCACTCTGATGCACCTAAGTACCTCAAAATCACACTAATCTATTGAGGGCGCCCACGACAACACTCTTTAAAATTGGCGCTATTTTCGGGGAGGCAAGTAATTTATTCAACCATTTAGTGGTATTTCTTGTATTTTTCATTTTATTATTTTCTTCACCTCTCTCTTTCATCTTTCCCCTTTCTCAAGTTTTCATTTTTTTTTCATCCTCTTCTTTTCTTTTTGGACCATCAAATCAACTTCTCATTTTTATTTTACTATGATCCACTTTATTTATTTTCATTTTTATTTGATTTATGACACGAACTAATCCCGAAGATCTCTTAGATCTTGAACCTAATATTGAATGCATCCTTAGGGCACGAATCTGACATTCTCATTCTATGGGAAGTTTCAATATTCAACCACTTGGTGAATTCCTACCTTATAGAAACATTGAAATTGGAAGCAATTCAATTTCAAACATAAAAGAATAACCAATGTATGGAAACAATAACAATGAGCTAAATAGAACCATTCGAGAATTGGCTCCACCTGATATTAACTATCAACCAAATTGTATTGCATACCCAAATCTCGAATCAGACTTTGAACTAAAATATGGGTTAATTAACTTACTTCCAAAGTTTCATGGCCTCTCTGGTGAGGATCCCAATAAACATTTGAAAGAATTTAATGTGGTTTTCTCAACCCTAAAACCAAGAAATGTTTCTGAAGATCAAATCAAATTAAGAGCATTCCCATTTTCACTTGATGGAGCTGCAAAGGATTGGATGTATTATTTACAACCTGAAGATGTAACATGTTGGAACGATTTGAAATGTCTTTTCATGCAGAGATTTTTTACAGAATCAAGGACCACATCTATTCGTAAGGAGATCTCGGGGATCAAACAAGCACAAGGGGTGTCAATGTATGAGTACTGGGAGTGATTCAAGAAGTTTTGTGCAAGCTTCCCACATCACCAAATCAGTGATCAACTACTCAACCAGTACTTCTATGAAGGACTCACACCTATGGAGAGAAGCATGGTAGATGCCATAGTAGGAGGAGCATTGGTGGACAAGACACCAGTAGCTGCACGAGCATTGATCAACAAGATGGAACAACACTCCCAAAAATTTTCCGATCGAGGTACATCACATGTCAGGGGAGTACATCAGGTAAGTCCTTCTTCTCTTGAAAGTAATTTGATTGATACCAAGTTGGAAGAATTGACCACTATGGTAAGGCAGATTGCATTGTCTCAAAATACATCCCAACCCACTCCTCCAAGGCTATGTGGCATTTGCACTGAGACAAGCCACCCAACTGACTGTTGCCCACAACTACAAGAGATAGAGGATTGCGCAGCAGTATTCCCAGGGAGACCATTTCAGCAGCAACAACAAACATATCCCCAAAACAAGTTTGATTCATTTTCTCCAACATACAACCAAGGATGAAAAGATCAATCGAAAATGAGGTATGGCTCTGGACAACAAAAAAGGCCCCCTTTTCAACCAAACTTCCAACAGCCTCCAACTTACCAAAAGGGTTTCCAACAACCCCAAAGGAGATTCGAAGCTCAAACATCAACAAGTCATCAACAAGGGAATCTCAAACACAAGGTAGAATCTATGACTGATGATCTTTTAGTGAAAAGTGTTCTTAATCAACGGAATGAGCTAAAGTGTCAAAGTTTGGAGTTGAGGGAGTTGAATACTCAAATGATCCAGATTGCCACCTCCCTCCATGAACTTGCAAGTAAGTATTCTAGAAATCTACCTTCCCAACCCACTCCAAATACAAAGGGGAATGGTAGTGCCATCACATTTATAAGTGGGAAGAAAATGAACGATACAGCTATACCTACCATTCCATCAGGATTCACCTCTACTCCAGAGAAGCCGCATTCCATACCAACTGATGAGAAATCCAAGGAGAAAAATAAAGGTAAGAAAAATATTGATGATGTTCCTATAAAACCCCTTCCTTTTCCAAACAAGGTTTTTCAAACCAAGAAGATGGCTGAAGAAGCAATGAAAAAGGAGGTTTTGGATACATTCAAGCATGTGGAGATCAAAATTCCTCTACTTGAAGCCATTAAGAAAATTACAAGGTATGAAAAATTCTTAAAAGAACATTGTACCAATCGAAGTGGTCTCATGGGAAATGATAGGATCAATCAGGGAAGGAATGTCTCAATACTCATTACACCAACTCTAGCAATGCCAACAAAGTGCAAGGATCCCAGGACATTCGCTATCCCATGTACCATAAGGGAGTTGCACTTCTCTGATGCTATTAATGATTTAGGAGCTTCAATAAATGTGATGCCTCACTATGTATTCTCTTCTTTAAATGTTGGTGAGTTGAAGCCGACGAGAGTAGTGGTGCAGTTGGAAAATAGAGCTACGACATATCCAACGGGAGTTCTTGAGAATGTACTTGTCCGGGTAAGAGACATGATCTTTCTAACGGATTTCTTTGTGCTTAACATGGAGGATGATCAGGTAAGTTCTCATGCCCCCATTATCTTAGGTAGACCCTTCCTCAAAACTGCAAAAACCATCATAAATGTCAATAAGGGTACACTTTCCATAGAATTTGGGGATAATGTTGTGATATTTAATGTTATGGATTCCATGAAGTACCCCTCTGAGGACCATTATGCTTTTGTTATCTCCCATTTTGAACCACCAAGTAAAAACTCCATTGATTTTGATTGTCCTATGCTTAGGGAGATTATGAGTATTGGTTCTAGTTTGATTTCTAAGAGTACTTCCACAACCATTTCTAAGGAACAAGACTCTCTAAAATTTGATTTTGAAATAGAATCATATTATGATTTTGATCATGTGAATTCTAATTTTGACATGTATGTTGAGTATGCTGATGGATTTGATGCATTATTTTCTAATTTTGATGTTTTTTATTCTGATACTGATGTTAATTGTGAATATATTTCTATTTCATCAATTTCTCCATCTTTACATCACCCCCCTATTTGGGAACTCAGGCCATTGCGCCCAAATCTTAAATATACATACCTGCTAAGTGGTGATAGATTACATGTTATCATTGCAAACAATATCTATTTTGAACATGAAGAAAAACTTTTGAATCTGTTGAGAGATAACATTAGGGAAATTGGTTGGACATTGGAAGACATGTCTGGAATTAGCCCATCCATTTGCATGCATAGGATTCTCTTGGAGGATGGGGCTAAACTAGTGAGACAACCACAAAGGATTCTCAATCCCACCCTCCTGGAAGTTGGTAAAAAAGAAGTTGAGAAATTTCTTGAGGCTGGTATAGTCTTTCCCATTTCATATTCTCAGTGGGTGAGTCCTATTCAGGTTGTGCCTAAGAAAAGTGGTGTTACTATTGTTAAAAATGAGAAAGATGAGTTAGTTCCAATGAGGGTACAAAACAGTTGGTGTGTGTGTATTGATTCTAGGAAACTAAATCATTCCACTCGCAAAGACCATTTCCCCCTCCCATTTATTGATCAGATGCTTGAGAGACTAGCTGAGAAAACACACTATTTTTTCTTGGATGAATTTTCTAGATATTTTCCGGTTCCTATAGCTCTGAAGGACCAGGAGAAGATGACATTCACCTACCCATTTGGTACCTTTGCTTACCGAAGGATGTCGTTTGGACTTTTCAACGCCCCATGTTCCTTCTAGAGATTCATGGTGAGTATTTTTTCTGATTTTATTGAGACCTGCATATAGGTATTTATTGATGATTTTACAGTGTATGGGTCTTCATTTGATGAATGTCTATGTAGTTTGGGAAAGGTTTTGAATCGTTGTATTGAGAAGAATTTGTTCCTGAACATTGGAAAGTGTCATTTTATGGTAGAGCATGGCATTGTCTTAGGGCATGTAGTGTCAAAACATGGGATAGAGGTTGATATATCTAAGGTAGACATTATTTCATCCTTACCCCTATCCTTCATGTGTGTGTGATGTTAGATCTTTCATAGGGAATGCATGATTTTATCGGCGCTTCATCAAAGATTTTAGTAAGATATCTCTTCCTATGTCACGATTACTTCAAAAAGATTCTGATTTTGTCTTTGACGATTGTTGTAGGACTTCCTTTGAGGAGCTAAAGAAGTTTCTGACCACTCCACCGATCACACAGCCCCCACGGTGGAAGATTCCTTTTGAACTTATGTGTGACGCCTCCAACTTCGCGGTTGGAGCTGTCTTATCTCAGAGGGTGGAGGGACGTTATCATGTGATCGCCTATGCATCGAGGACACTGGATTCATCCCAATCAAATTACAGAAACATGGAAAAGGAGTTTCTTGCTGTCATATTTTCTTTAGATAAATTACGTTCATATTTATTGGGCTCTAAAGTAGTTTTTTTTTTCTGACCATGCAGCTTTAAGGTACCTCTTGAAGAAGCCATATTCAAAGCCACGACTTATCCGTTGGATGCTCCTTCTTCAAGAGTTTGACCTTGAGATAAAGGACAAGAAGGGGTCAGAAAACTTGGCGGCGGACCACATGAGTAGGCTTACTCACACACTAGAGGATGACAACTTCGACTAGGTACCACTTCGAGACACTTTCCCCGATGAGCATCTCTATACCATCTCAGGTACGCATCCTTGGTATGCTGATTTAGTTAATTACATTGTTTCCTCTAAAATCCCAGCAAATTTAAAGAAACATCAAGTCCAAAAATTAATGAGTTGGTCAAGATTTTATTTTTGGGATGATCCATACTTATGGCGCATGTGTAGTGACCATGTTATTAGGAGGTGTGTTCCTGATCATGAGTTTGAGTCTGTTTTGAAATTCTGTCATACACTTGAATGTGGTGGACACTTTGGACCCCAACAGACAGCTAGGAAAGTTTTAGACTCTGTATTATATTGGCCTAGCTTATTCCATGATTCCCATGTGTTTTGTAAGGCATACTCTCATTGCCAACACACTAGAAATATTTCAAGGTGACAAGATGCCCCAATAACCCATTTTATTCTGTGAGATTTTTGATGTTTGGGGAATTGATTTTGTGGTCCCCTTTCCTAGTTCCGTTGGTTTTTTTTATATTTTGGTTGCTTTTGATTATGTGAGTAAATGGGTGGAGGATAAGGCCACTAGGACTGATGATTCACATGTTGTTGTGGACTTTGTCAAAGCACATAGTTTTTGCATGTTTGGAGTACCAGAGGCCATCTTCAGTGACCAAGGGACACACTTTTTCAATGGTAATTTTTCTTCCCTCTTTTGAAAGTATGGGGTGACACACAAAACATCAACACCATATCACCACCAAAAAAATGGCCAGGCTGAGGTTTCAAATCGTGAGTCAAAACAAATTTTGGAGAAAACTGTGTAGCCAAATATGAAGGATTGGAGCAAGCGCTTGGATGATGTATTGTGGGCTTATAGGACATCATACAATACCCCCATTAGCATTTCCCCATTTAGGATTGTTTTTGGGAAAGCATGTCATCTCCTAGTGGAAGTCGAGCATCGAGCATTTTGGGCTATAAGGAAATGCAACATAGAATTGGCCCAAGATGGAATTCAAAGGAAGTTGCAAATTCAAGAGCTTCAGTAGATTCGACTGGAATCATATTAGAAATCAAGGATCTACAAGGAAAGATCAAAATCAATTCATTTTAATGATCTAGAAAAGGGAGTTTCATGTTGGAGAGAAATTCCTTCTCTACAGTTCACGACTGAAGCTGATGCCTGGTATGTTGCATTCCAGATGGTTAGGTCCTTATATTGTGACTAATGTTTTTCCTTATGGTGCTGTGGAGATCACACAAGAGGACACTAGAAGGAGCTTTACAGTCAATGGAAAACATTTGAATAGATGCATTGAGGGACTTTCTATTGATGTAGTGGATTTTATCACACTACATGACCCCATCATCACTTGAGCACATCAGGTTGTTCCTAACACTTTCACTTTTATATTATTTGTCCTATTTAAAAATTATGCATTTCATATGCATGTATCATCTCATGGGTTCACATTGAGGACAATGTATTATTTTACGTGTTGGGGAGGGAACCTTTTAGTTTAGTAATTTCAATTGTTTTCCTATTTTAAAAAACCAAAACAAATTGTGTGTTCTTGAAATTTTGTGTGTTTATTTTTCAATTTTCTTGAGTTTTTTTGAAACTTTTTATCTGAAATGATTCTCATCACCATTCTTAAATCAATATCAATAAGTGAAAAAAATTACCCC
Source organism: Viscum album (assembly GCA_963277665.1). NCBI lineage: Eukaryota > Viridiplantae > Streptophyta > Magnoliopsida > Santalales > Viscaceae > Viscum > Viscum album. The sequence continues at coordinate 1,539,046,695 of OY728153.1, read as the reverse complement.
TTGAGACTAAGCTTAAATGAATGCTGAAATGACTTTGTTTCAAGTTCAAATATTTAGTAATTTCATGAAAAGTACACTGAATTTTGAATCCCATGCCCTATCTCACTGTCTTTATATTTGAAATCACTTTCCTGTGAGGCTTCATAATCATTATTTTAATATTCTTTACATTCACCTCACTTCTTGAGAGAATCAACCCATGATTGATTTAACCAGAATTTGATATATTCCTGTCAAAACTTGAGGGTTTGAGGTACTTATGTTTAAATCATTGAGGAATTTGTTTGGTATTAAAGACCCTATTTCAAAGAATCCTTTTTTATAATGGTATAACATGAATATTTAATCCTTGTAGAACTTAGAATCCATGCACAACCTATTAGGTTAGCCACATGAGAAGCCAATTTTCCCTATCCAACCAACTCTTGAAGTAAAATTGCATAATCTAGTTGAGCATAAGTGTGGGGGAATCTATCTTGTGTTGTGCCGCCACATTCTATGATACATTGGGTGGAAAACTAAATTATGAAGAGATGTGTTTTCTACTTAAGAAAGTCATTATATTGAAATCTGTGCCTTTTCTGGAGCTTTCATGACAAGTGAAGCTATGCCTTTTTTGGAGCTTCTAATTTAGGTGGAAAGTTGTGCCCATCTAGAGCTTTCAAGAAAATCATGTTTGAGAAGATTGAAATTTTTGATGATGAAATGATTAATGGTGTAAACCTTTCATTACTTTTCATGATGATGAAGCTGAATTGATACTATGGGGACTGAGGAGAAGACCATATTTAAGTGAAAATTAGATTACTCCAATTTTTCTTCAAAAAGAGTCAAGCCCTCCTCATTCAGCCTCAGAAGTTTTCACATCTAAATCCTACAAATAGAAAGCCATAGAAGAAACGTGAAAAGTCCTCATGATAAACATTTGTCCTTGAATCACATCCGGTAGTAATGTAGAAATCTATCAAGCCTATGGTTACCCTTGTATGAGTTTGGATGAGAAAGACATTGCAAAAAAATTGACATTTGTGTGATAAGAGAAAATTAAAGTGAGGTAAGTGTTTTGTGCATGGGAGGATAAATAAAGTGTAAATATATTGAATGATATAAAAGAAGAACTTGAAATAATAGTTTTTTATGAGGCATGATATCTTTTTTTTCTTGGTGTGTAGTTGATTGATCTCAAGGTTACGTGTTTTAAAATTGGATTTGATTTGATATTTATGTTTACTTGATATGAGGTTTTTCCCAGGAGTGAAAAAGGGTAAGTGTGGGGGAGTTGATAAAACACTATTTAATTGAATATTTTATTGATAATAAATGATATAATTTCCTCAAATTGTGTAAAATATGTTTAATTAAAAATTATTTGGGATTAGATCATTCATTTGAATATTTGAGGAAAATTCCAGTTTTACCCTTTATAGTTCACTGTAGTATTTCGAAAATAAATAGTTTTATATTCATTATTTGAATTTTAAGTTTTGTAAACTTGTTCCTAACTTAATTTTATACAACCTTAATTCAGGACACTAGAGCTAATAAGTGCATTTGGATAGAGTAAATGATCCAATAATACAGTGGTGGGATGGACATTGCCGAATGGACATGGGTTCTGTATTTGGGCCATATCTTCTTCATACAGTCTTGGATGGAGTCCAAATTTTGAGAAACGCTCGAGGACATGATTTGGCACAAAACATCCTTCTATAAGGCCGGCCAATTCATGCGTTGTTGAGGCCAACTAGGTGGTGAAAATTGGAATAAAATATTTGGACGAGTTTTTCATTTCACACTTAAAAAGTTATGTATCCCTATCCCTCACAAACACTATTTAAAAGGGGGTTTTAACTTTTTGGGAGGTCTGGTCATGTCTTTGGGAAGGTGTGGTAGAAAGGGTGACTCTTTTGATCCTCTCACAACTGTTGGATGAAGTAATCCTTTGTGAAAACCTCTCTTTCAAAAGGCTCTCCTCTCCCACCTCTTCTTTGTATTTCTTTTATTTCATGTCCGTTTCTTGAATTTTTCGTCAAATAATCATCTGTATTCTTCCCTTTTCTTATTAAATTAATCTTATTAATTGTGTTGGAATCAAGAGTGGAGATAAGATTGGGTTCTACCCTTTCAATCCTTTTCTTATGCAAAACGTCTCCACGATGACTACACCGCCCATGGAAGAGTAATTCTTTTTAGTAATCGGTCGACCTCTGTCCTTCTTCATTTAATTATTTTGAATCATTGATATACTGTAATTCACTTAATATGATCCATGAATTGTGTTTTTTGAATGTAATAAACTAAGAAAGAAATTGAACAATTAACACAAAACACGTGAGGTCGGGAATTGTGTAAATTGTGAGAGCGCAATCTTAATCGGTAATACACGACCATACGGGATAAATTTGTAGAGTTAAAATATAATACCTAAACAAAATTCATCCTCATTTCCAGAATGAATATGTGCTCTAATTAACCACTGACCATAAGCTAACCTTAGAACAACAATCAAAGCAGGGTGCTGTGATTGCGTGTTCCAAAGCTAGCCAAGGGTTTAAGTAATTTTATCTTTATGGTTAAGTTAACTATCGTAGGGTTCGAGGGATAACAAATTAGGGGACCATAATTAAGTGGATATTGATTTAAATGGTAATGATTAAAAAGTTAATGAAGAGGTAGAGTTAGATCTATTATGCATTTTAAAATATTTTCTAAAAAAATATCTTTCTGTTGTGTCATTTTAATCGAACATCATTTCAAAACTAAAAACAAAAAAAAATACAATCTTTTTCCAAAAAACTTCTTCTAGAATCATAAACTATAAACAACCACCCCCATCCTTTCAAGTAGTGTTTTTATTCTCTTTTATTTTATTTCTAGAATACCTCTAAAAATTGTTTTAATTCACTTCCTCCTTTGAGAGACGACATCGGTCAGCCACTCTGCTGCACCTAAGTACCCCAAAATCACACTAATCATTTGAGGACGCCCACGACAGTGCTCTTTCAACATGATTTTAAGTGATTTACCCCTTATTACTTTCCGATAAGCAAACCTGTTTTAAGGGAACTTCTTGAGTTTTTTCCCAATTTCATGTGCACCATACCATCTGTTTTAAGCCACCATTGTATTTATAAAATCAGTCTTCTTATTAGGAAAAACTTATTGGTTCAATTGTGGTTTTATATAAAATATTTTTCTATTTTTTGTATTAATGTCTCTAGTATTTTCCTTAAAACCGTACAAAAATGTTTTAAAGCTAAAATTTCTCAAATACATTTCCTAAATTTTGAAACATCTATATGACATCACTTGACATTATATATACCTATTTTACCTCATTAACATCCATGTATGTTTTAATCCCTTTATTTCATGGACACTTTCATGATACAACCATTGGTTATGCCTTATGTCATGATTGTGGTACCCAATTCTTTCCATGGGTAACCCTTATGTTTGTGTAAAATTGATTATGTATAATTATTTATATGGAAAACATATTAATGATTTGGAAGATGTTTTCACCATTATATCCCTACAATGTATTGGGTAAAGTTAAGTCTCATGAGATGCTATGTGAAACAATATTGGCAGTCATCGTTTACGCATAATACTATGGGAAATGGGATTGGCGGTTATCCTTAACTCGTACTAATATGGGAAACCATATTGGAGGTTAGCCTTGACATGAACTAAATACATTTTTTATGTTTCTTCCAAATATATATGATTCCATGTTAAAATGATACGATTTTTATATGTTATGTTTTAATATGTTCCTTAGGGTACCCTATGCATATGTAAGGGATCAAATGATGTACGGATATTTTTATGGATATTAAATAATTAAGTGTTTATTTTTCCCCAGGATTTATGATTTATGTACCATTTATTCAAAGACACTAGACTTCATGATCCTTGGATTGTAATTTGATGTTTAATTATGCTTAAAATCTTGTAATGTTATATTTAAAAGGCTTGGATCACTATATTAATATTGAATAACCCATTTGATGTCAGATTTAGTGTGAAATAATCTTTCGCATGGATTTCATTCTTGCATGCAGTCGTTAATTATTGCACGTGACTCCATTCTGCTCCATGGGATTATCTTATGACTCAATATATGCCTTTTGTTTCCTCAAAGATTCCCATTTATGGACTAAATTGAAATTCAGCACCAACAGTTAATAAATTCTTTATTTCTTGTTAAAATTCCTTCCAATTTATTCACTTATATATATTAATTCAGTATTTTCTAATATTTGTTTTGTAATTAAAGTGTAAATTCATTTAAGTTTTTTGAATATTAATTAAAATAGATAATTTATAATGTTCATTGGTTTATTTAAATTTTGGAATAAATATATGGATTTCTTTTAATTTTCTGTTGTTTTGATGTTTTATAGGAAGTTAATGAATCTTTGTTTTAGAATAGAGAAATAAAAAATTACTACAGTAAGAAAATAATAAATGGATTTAATCTTATAGTGTTGTTATAGTTTAGTTTTTCCTTCATAGTGTTCATCCCTTTGTGAAATTTATCATTCAAGATGTATCCAAGGAACTCCATATATTTTCTTCCCATATAATAGGTTTTAGAACTGGGGTTCAAAGTGTTCCCCTAATAACTTCATAGGTTTAAATCCTTCATAAGTTGGAAATATGGCACAATCTACCAACATCATGTACATTCCTTCACATAAATTTTAATAATATGGTGGTTCATTAATACTATATAGAGTTCCCCTGGCTGCAACGATTGGTAGCACTATATGGAATCATACCTCTTATTCCATGTATATATTTTAAAATTATTAATTGTTCCCGCTAATACTGGTCCCATATTATTTACACAGTCATTATGGTGATTTTATATTATATTCTCCACTCTATAGACCCAATTTGATAATCTCTTAGAGTTACCTCAATCTAGAAGTCTAATCTGTCTCATTGCATGGTGGTTTTCATCATCACATAGTGTTAACCCAAGATAGGTGTTCACACCACAGTCTTGGGAAAACTTAGAAAAGAATACCTTTCTTTACTCTAAAAATGAAATTCTTGAAAAATATTTCTAGACTTTTAATAATGTTGTAGATCAGGGAAAAAGAAAGAATAATTGATAATGTTTAAGGTCTATATGTGCTAACTACCTATGAAAATTACAAGGTTAAGGGGGTATAGTTTTTTCATAAGGAAAATAGGAAGTAAGGTGACTACATATAACTGAAGTTGTAGGAGTACTAAAACATGATGCTACTAGATTTTCTAGAATGTACCACTTTGTCTTCTTATTTAAATATAAGAAAGTATATTTTTTGTAAAAAAATAATTATAATAATGGAAACATAGAGAAGAGTTATTTTACAACTTCTAAATTGATTAAGGTATGAATCACCCATCAAAAAATTATATGGGTGAAGCTTATCAATGTAAGATAAAGGAAGGGTGGATGCCACTTCTGAAGGAAATAAGAAATACCAAATTATGCTTCAAAACTAATCCAAACCTCCTAATATATATAAAACGATTATCATAATAAAACCCACTTAACCTTATTCATACAAAACCCTATAAAGGTATTCATAATAAGAATAAAATTTTTTATCATTGGTTATATATACAGAAAATCATCTAGCTTGTGAAAACACTTTCTTGAATTTGGAATGATAAATTTTTTTATTTAAATTCTTACTTATTCCATGAGTGAATAATTTTTTAAATGGTAATTTAAAGTTAAATGAGATGATTAAGGAATTGAAGATGAATTGAATGAATTTATTGAAGAAACTATATTTTAGAACATTAACTAGGTGTGATAAAATTCAGAAATATAATATTGAAAAAGGATATTCACATTGATTATTAATTTAAATTTTTCATGGGTAAGATTTTTTAATATCACTTATGAAAGAGTCCATGGATTAGGTGTGATGGAATTTATATAGTCAAAAAATTCATTATATCTTTTTAAAATTTCATTAATTTTATTCCCTCATATTTTTTAATTCATTAATTTTGATGGAATTTTTAAATTAATGTTTCAATTCATTTAATTTTGTGAATATTGATTAAAATGTCCCAATTGTGAGTTTCAATGGTTTTATTAATTTATAGAATAAATGAAAGTATTTCTATTAATTTTTCTTTAATTTTGAAGTTTTAATGGAAGTTGAAGATTTTTTTAGTATTGAGAAATATAGTAATGTTGCAATATGTGACAATACCCATCACAGACTCAAGTATCACTGGGAGTGGGAGGGGTGAATCAGTGATATCCTTTTCTTTTAAAATTATTTACTTTACAAACAACCTTTTCCTATAATTGAGGATTTATTTTTTTGATGAAAAAAATAAGACACACAACCATAGGAATACAAATATTTACAAGTATCACTACTCATCAAGAGTATCTATTCCTTGGTACGGTTGGGAAATAATCCAATACAACACAATCTATTAGAAACTAATCCTTTTGGGTGGAATAAATTGAGAGGGTTATGACCCTACACTTAGGTAGCACTGTGTTCAATACAATATTACATGTTCTTCAAGTTGCATGAATTGAGGAAATATAGTTTTTGTAATAAACATGTTACAGTTCTTCTTAATCATCTTTTTAAAATATAATATTTCAAAACAATTCTTCACTTTATTACCCAAAATATAGTAATAACATATTGGAATTCGTAATGATACTCTATCTGATTTCCTAGACCCATTCTCATGCCCGATTCATCCATATAAAAATAACACTCTGTCCAAATACCACTGAAACAATCCTGAACATCTTCTTCTACAGTCTGATTTCTCTCGCGAAATCCACATAACTCTAATTATGACCTTGTATCTTCTTCTTTCTTTTTCTATATAGAAATATTCTAAAATGAAATAAAATCTTGAAATTTATTCTTACTTTTATTGTAGAACTTATCTATCCTCTTTCAAAAGATATGAAAGTCAATTAAAAAACACAAAGTATCATCCTAAATTTATAGACATGTTAAAATGGTTTGAACATGATTCTAGAAAGGGTTTCCCACTTCACTAAATTTATATAATCTTTAATCTTATTTAAATATTGGATATATCTTTGAATTCTATAATATCATTTAAAATCTCCCAATCTCAATGATTTTAGGATCCATCTTTAAATTCTTCAACACATTTTTGAATCATCAAATCTCTGTCATTTTCTAATATCTATTTGACTTATTAAATACTTTATACATTATATAAAATATTCAGTCTGATTTTGATTCCAATTCTAATTTCTGAATATGATTTCTTCATTAAGATAAATCCATTGGGTTGCTCTAATTTTCTAAACCCACTTGAAAATAAACCGTAATTGAAGATATTTCATTGTGTTTCACTATGCCAAATATAAGAAGGAAAACATATGTATTATCATTACTATTCTCAGAATAAATTCTCATTATGATTTCTTCATTGTGATAGAGATAAAAATTTCTTTCTAACTTTTTAAAACGATTTTACTTCTTCTTTTATGAATATTATACCATTTATCTTTTATCACTCAACTTATTTCACATTTTTTATTCTGAAAATTATCAAATTCATTATCTGAATATTTAAATATTTTGGAATATTTTTTGACTGGAAAAAAACACCTTTAGGTTCTCACAGTACGAACAATAAAATCTACCTGTCCTTCTATGAAATCTTAATCAAATGAGCCGAGACTGGAAATTTTTTACTTTGGTAACTTCCTTCTTACAAAAACATTTTCTTATAAAAATGGAATCCTTCATGAATCTGATTACATTGAAGATCAGCTTTTTAGTCGGTTAACATATAATTGAAATTATTTTAATTTCCCATTCTTTTGGCAACATCTTTCTTTCAAACCACCTGAATATAATTGAACTAAGTAATTTTAAAAATTCCAATTTTATTCCACTCATATTTTCAATATGATTATTAGTTCTTCTCTCCTCCGACTTCCTTTACTAATATATTTTCATAGAGTACTTATAATTTTTTGGAAAAAAAATTACGTCATCATATTTGTATTGGGGCCAGGTAGACATAGAAGTAGCACCTTATTATGATTTTCATTTCATTCTATAACCAAAGTGAGTCCAATAAAACTTTTCTTCTAGAAAAAATATTCTCAATATGATATAATTTCTTAATAAAAGTGAGTCTGATTTCTTAAATATGATTTTTCATTACGATTGAAAACTTTTACAAATTGAATATATTTATAATTTTTGACAAAAAAAATATAATTGAAAAAAACTTATTCTAACATCTAAAAACCTTCCACATCCAACTTGGTCCAAACAATCTCTACCATTGTTTTTTGTTTTCTACCAAATTTAATAAAACACTAAACTTTTTAACCTAGAGAAATGGATTTCTTATCAATATTTATAATACTAAATGGGATAACTCATTGTGGGAAACAAGGATCATTGAAAGAAAAACCATGCTATCCAAAATTAGTGCCTCTTGAAAAACATCCTCATCTTTCTTCCTTAAACATTATTCTTTAGCCTTTCTTCCACTTATATTCTTCCTCAAATTTCTTTTTTATCCTTTTTCCTTGTATTTTCTCCAATAAATCAACTTCCTTGTATAAAAAAATTCCCACAACCACTCCAATAAATTGATATAATAGTTTACACACATACATGTTGGATTCACAACTTGCCCACAACTCCCCATTTATGCATGCTTGTTTTCATAAAGAGAGATTTATGAAAAAAATAAGCCCCTTGAAAATACTATCCAAAGATAATATGATAGTGGGGAAAAGAAATACCTAAATATTTATGAGAAGGATATTGGACACCCATTTTTTACCTCAATTTATAAACATGGTACTTTGGTAAATGTTTTTTGAATATGTGAACAACATGTTTTGATGATGGAACATACTCCCACTTTAATCAATTATTCAACACATTCTTATAGATGAAATGGTACTTTATATCTATATGTTTTGATGATAAAATTATACCATATTCCTTGTAAATTTGATTTAACTTTTATTATCATCTCCCAAGAGAAAGGGTAACATTTTATTAACAAGTATGTCTTCTAACTGAGATTTTATCAACATAAGTCAGGTAGCATCTTGAGTGTCAGAAACATACTCTCCTTCAACCATGAAAATAGTTACTAATTTTTTTTCTTTTATGACAACATTTAGAACTTTTCCCCAGAAAACAAAACTACACCAGATGTAGATCATCTATCATTAACATTTCATTCCCAATTATCATCTGAATACCCAAACAATTCAATACGTTCCAATCAATCATACTTGATTCTGAAACATTTTATTCCACTGATATATCTAAGAATTAGTTTTCTAGAAAGTTAATTCCATACTTTAGGATGACTTTGAAATCGTGAACATATGGTAACAACATAAGAAAAGCTTAATATTGAGAAATTCAAATATAAAAACCTTCTAATCATATTTTGAAACTCTTTGTGATCATTTTCATTGCCTTATCCTTCTTCAGAAATCTTCATTCCCACTGATAGCATTGAGGAAACTAGTTTTAAATTTTCAGTGTAGAAATTATTAAGATGTTACATAGCATACATTTCATGAGACAGAAAAATGTGTTTGTTCTTTCATAAAATTTTCAACCCATGAATGTTTTTAATTTATCCAATCATGGACATCTCAATAAACTTTTTCATCTATTCAGAAAATATTTCACATGGTTGTTCATCGTTCCCATCAAAAAATTGTTATTAACATAAATAATTGTTATGAGGGAAAACATCTAATTTTCCATTATGTAAATATTGTTATCAAATATTCCTTTCTTAAATTCATCTTAATCAAGAAATTATCCAATTTGGAATACCATACTCCTAGAGATTGTTTTATCCCATACAATCCTTTCATGAACTTACACACATAACATTCATTTTTTCCAACAAAAAATCCACAAGTTTGTTCAATGTAATCTGTTTCGTTAAGAAACCCATTCTGTAATGTAGACTTCATATCCATTTGAAAAACATAACATCATTGTGTACCAATACAAAGAAATATTTTCATTATTTCTCACCATTCTATTAGAGTAAAAGTCTCATAAAAATTAACACCTTCAATTAGTGAGTATCTTGTCCATTATAATCATTCTATATCCTTACCACTTCACCTTATTCATTCAACTTGTTTTGAAAACCCCACTTCGTATCCAAAAAAAATTCATGCTCGGGTTTGAGTTCCCAAGAATTATTCTTTTCAATCTGATCAATATCTTCATTTATATCCTGAACCCATTCTATATTCTCAAAATATTCATTTATATATTTCATCCTGACTACTGAATAGATATATTTATTTGTAACAATTTTTGAAGTTCTTCTTATTTTAATGTTATAATGTTGATCGCCAATAATGTTCTGATCCCTAAATAGCCACCTCATCTTTAGATGAGCTATTTAATTTTAATCATCATCAATTGAAATAGTTGATTCTAATTCTTATTCATGGGCAGGATTATCACTATCAGCATCTATATTATAATAGTTAACAAAACGTTCCATATCATACTGAACCTCTATATCATGATATGTTTGTTTTTCTTCCTCGGCCTTTCCAATGTATTTTATAATAGTTGAATAAAAAATAATTCATGTCTCATTGATTAAAAATATGTATCCTCTTCTTTCTAGAGCATAACCAATAAATATTCCATCTTCACCTCTCTACTCAAACATTCCAAGGTTTCCACCTTTCTTTATTATGATGCATGGACTCCCAAAAACACTTATGTGTATAAAACATAGAGTTTTACCATAAAAATCCATATGAATTAATATATGAACTTGTCCTATAGAAACATCAGTTTTTGTAAATCCACATCAATACTCATGGATTTCCTTCGAAAGTAATGAGAAAGACTATGTTCATGGAACATAGTTCTCTCCATTTCTGTAAAACTTCAATTCTTCTTTTCTGCAACCCCATTTTTCTAAGGATTATATGGTGAATTGAAACCCTTTAAATTACATGAATCTCAAGATAAATATCAAATTCAATATTTCTATATTCACCACCATTATCATTTCTCGACCTCTTCACTGAAAACTCACATACATTCTCATATTTCTTTCTAAAACATTTAGGCATTTTTAGAGCATTTGAATTTTTTTTGATACACATAACACATGTAATGAGAGTAAATTAATCAATTAAAGTTGGAAGTACTTATCTTTATTTGTTTATTTTTTCCTCATTGGCCTACATATATCGGAATGAATAAGTTCAAAGGGTTTTCTAAATCAATTCTGAACTTTATAATGCGTTGAGTTGGTAATTTTTCCCTTTTGAAAAATATGTCAGCACCAATATCTTATTCTTAACATATAAAGAATATATTAGACACTATCTATATTTTATATGTTGTTAATTTTTCATTGAAGTTTGTACCAATTCCTTTTCTGCCAGAATTGATTTTCTTCCACCATACCCAAGTAATAAGAGGTTTCTATTTCACCAAAATGGAATAACTTTACCTTTTTGTGTTGGCCTCTTGTAACTATGTTTCTATATTACTCAATTCTAAAAAACCTTATATTTTTTTTAGATAACATTATTATGATCATAAAAATGTTTTGAAATAGTCATTTGGTTGTGTTTTATCCCATCAAAATAAAAAAATTTAATGGATTTCATCTTTTTTTCAATGATGGTTTATTCAACAGCTTTGACTCTCAGAGATTAATCCTTTCTAAATATCACCATTCATTCATTGAATTATTTCACATTCATTAAAAACATTATGTATTATTTAATCTGGGAAGAAGACCCAGTATCAATAGTCCATGTTTATTCTATTATTATATCATTCAATGATGTTTCAAAAACAATTGAATTTTTGTTTCATTTTTCATTCATAACCTCTAGCTTCTGAGAATTGTTAAGAAACTTTTGTTGTGTGAGTGAAAAAACAAGACAGACCTTGGAAATATGTCTAGGTTTTTCACATATTTCAGTAATGGTGTTTTGGGGGTGGAAACTATTCTCAATTTTCAAACCAAACATCTCATGTTTCTTCAGAAATTCCTTCATAGACTTCTTATTTTGATAGGATTGACTCCCCTTCAAAACTTTCATTTCAAAACCTATGGAATAGTAATAAAGTGTAGGTTAAACAAACCCTGTTTTTTATATGTCTGAATCCAAAACAACCCACTAATATCCCTATAAATAGTATTTTCTTATAAAACTTTTGGAATGACTAGTGTTGTGAGTATGTTTCTCAGAAAACTTCTTATCAGAACTTTTTTGACCACCAACCGTTCTATTTTCAACCATAATATTCGTTTTTATGATCAATTTTTTTCTAAAATTCTCATATATAGAATTAATAGAAACATTTTCGGACTCTAAATTTTTTGAAATTTTTTCAGACTCATTGTTTTTAGAAACTTCTAAATTCAACAAATTGGTAATCTTGGCCACATACATAAATCCCCATATTTCTTCATCTCAACAATCATTTTATATTTCATCTTAACCTTCGAATGTAAATTATTTTATCCTTATTAAATGAATCCTTATGATACCTTTTACCAACTTATGACATAGAATTTTAGAAAATTATATCTCTCTATTTAGCTTTGAAATGAAAATTATGAAAATGTTCCAACTATTATACTTTTGGATTTAATTTTACTTAAATATGTTCATTAAAATTCTTTTTTTCTCAATATATCTATTATGATTATCAATCTCTTCCAAGAGCTTGAATTTCTTATCATAAAACCCTTCTTGAATGTTTTATGAGGAATTTTCATTTTTCAGCTTCCTGTTTTCATTTCCAAGACTTAAAACCTCCCTCTTATTTTTTTCAATTATTATTTAATATGAAACTATAATTGGGTTTCTTATTTTTTAGAACCACTTATTATGAATTCTTCATTATTCACTATTGAAAAAACAAATACTATATCCATCCTTTTCAAATGATTTTTTAGATTCCACTTCACTATCTTATTCTTTATCATCTTTATACAAAAATATAATTCTTTTAGTTTTGAATAAATTTTTATTTTTCCCTCTGGAAAAATATTTATCTATTTCACCATATTTCTTCCATGACCTTCTTGGACTTATTTCTTCTTCATCGTAATCATCATCTTTCTTTCTTCTAGGAAAAATATCCACAAAGTGACCAATAACTCCAGATTCAAAAAACATCAAGGGAACTTTTCCTTTTTATTTATATGTACCACTTCTTATATTTCGAAAAAAACAAGGATAATAATTCCTCAAGGTTTCTACATACCTCATTTTCAGAATTAGAGATGAAAAAAATAAACTTCTTCCAGAATATTCATGGAATATTCATTCTTCATAGCTTTAAAATACATTTCTCTAACATCTTTTATTTTTCCTCCATAAATTTTTCCACTATCATTTCATAAGTAATGAGATTAATATTAATATCATACAAAGATAGATTAGTAGGATATTTATATTCCAAAGAAAATACTTTGGAATAAAACCGTTTATAAATTATTCATAAGATCTTTTCAAAAACTGTAGAATCATCCAACTTTTCATGAAGACATCTCATAGTGCTAACTATGTTATTCACCCTACCAATGAAGTCACCTACATATTCATATTCACCCAGATTTATATCTTCATACATATATCTCCATATTTTCATTTTTTTCTTACATACATTTATATTTCATTCATAAATGTTTTTCACCATATCCTAGATACCTTTTGTAGTGGAAACACATATCACTCTTAAAAACAGACCTTCAGAAAGTGATGCAATTGAATCATTTTTAGTACATCCATTATTCAAAAGATTTTTATTATTCATATGTGTAAGAGTAGCCTTATCATTGGAAGGAGGAAATCCATCTATTGTATCTTCAAGAACATCACACACAAGAGATATAATATAATCCATCATTCTATATTTTTAGATATGATAGTTATTTCCATCAAAGATAAAAATCCATTTATTGTTCACACAATTCCTCTTTTAAATCACAAATTCTAATAAAAAATCAACAAATAATAAATATAGGGAAACTCCTATTGATACCAAGTGAGATTACCTATCCATGATCCAAGTATCACTAAGAAGAGGATGGGATGAATCAGTAATAACTTTTCCTATTGAGTTCCATTACTTTAAAAAAATAGTTTCCTCCTATTAAATATTTCATTCTATGATAAGAAAAATAAAAAACAAAACCATAGGAACCCAAGAATTTATATTTTTCACTACTCAATAAGAGTATCTAGTCCTTGGTTAGGTTAAAAATAAGGGAATACCACCCAATTCACTTGAATCCAATACTTTTGTGTGGAATACAGGTAGTAGGATATTCTATAAAACTCATATACCTCTATATTAAATACAATAGTTCATTTGATTAATGTACCATGAAATAATGTAACATATCTTTTGTAACAAACATGTTAAACAAATTCTTGATCAACTTTGACAAATAATATATTTCAAAATAATTGTTAAATTTCTTACCGAAAAACTGGTAAGAAATTCTTGGACTTCATCATAATACTCAATCTAATTTCCCATTATGATTCCATAGTCTCATTACATAATTTGGAAATAATGATCTTCTATAATAACAATGAAATAATATTAAACTTTTTCTTCTTCAGTATGAAAATCCCAGTCCAATTTCCTTGTCCCATTCTGGAAACTCTACTTATGAACTTGCCTCTTCTTATATCATTTTTTATCTAGAAAGATTCTCCAACATAGTAATATCTTTGAACATATTATTTATATAATTTTCGCGATTATATATCATATTTTTCAGGATATACAAGTATCTTAAAATAGACAAAGTATCCTCCTCCTTTTATGGACATGCTAAAAAAGTTTAAATAAGATTCTGAAAATGTTTTCGGACTTCACGAAGTTTCTGAAATCTGTAATCATCTTTAAATATCAGATCTCTCTTTGACTTCTTTAACATATTTTTAAATTTTCAAATCTCTTTCATTTTTATCTATCTCTTACTTCTTCAATACATTCTTGAATCTAAAAATATATTTGATTTTTTGGGTATCACTTTGACTTCTTCAACACTTCATACTTTCTAAAAAATATTCTGTCTGATTCTGATTATAATTATGATTTCCAAATATGATTTCTTCATTACAATAAAGGAATTTGGTCACTAAAATTTTATTAAACCACTTGAAAACAAATCCTAACTAGAGGTATTTTATTACGTTTATCAACACCAAATTTAATAAGGAAAACATATGTCTTCTCATTACTATTCTTAGAACTAATTCTCATTTTAACTTATTCATTAAGACAAAGACAATAGATTATTTCAAACATTATACACTACTTCTACATATTATTTTCTAAATATGATTCCAATAATATTTTAACACTAAAATTATTTATATTTTTTCATTGAAATACTTATAAATTTCATTCTATAAATATTTAAATATTTTTTTTGATTTTGGTATGACTAAAAACCAACACCTTCGGTTTCTATCATTATAATTAAGTAAACCATCACATCCTTCAAATAAATCTGGATCTGGTGATATGAGACAAGAATGATTTTACTTCAACAAATTACTTCTTCCAAAAAATGTTACTTGTAAGCATGACTTACATCTTAACTTTGATTTTGTTGAAGATGACCTTTACCATCATTTAAATTATAATGAAATGTATTGTAACTTCCCCTTATTCAAGAAACATCTGTCTTTCCAACCACCTAAACACGATTGGCCTGAATACTATTGGAAACACCTCATTTATTCTCATCAAATGAAAAATATTATTTTCATCGCTTCTTATACCCCTTCTATTTATCAATACATAATCACATGTTTCACTGGTTTTTATGAAATTACAAAAATCAAATCATCATAAAATATTTCTTAGATCTATGCACACTATTATGTGTCACCTCATTATGATTTTCCGTTCATTTTGAACCCAAGAAGATTCCAATAAACCTTTACTTCTAGAATACATCTTCTCAATGTGATAGAATTTATTAAGAAGAGTGAGTCTAATTTCTTGAATACGATTTTTCAATATGATTTTCAAGTTCTAAAAAGTGAATTAATTTATCCTTTTTAATATCAAAATACAATGAAATTGAAAAAAAAATCTTCTTACTTACAAAAACCTTCTCCAACAAAGTTGGTCCCAATTATTGGAAACGATATAAGAATGTAGTCTTGAAGACAACATAGGGTTTTGTTATTACTTCATAGAGTTCAACCATGTTTAAAATTCAACATTCATGAGGTTTACAAGGAAATTTATTTTGTTTTCCCCACTTTTTATAGTTTATAACAAGTATTTATAGAGTCTCCCCACCCTATTCAGATAGTTTCCTTCCTCTATAATATTCAATGTAGGATAGAATCCTCCAACATCGAATTCATGCATTTGGAAAAATTTATAAATATAGAGGTTTATAAAGACTCATTAGAGTTCCCCTTCCAATGTAAATCTAATCTCATCAATTTGTAGGGTATAATGAATTAAATGGTTTCAATATAGATTTTGATATACAACATAGGGCCAAACCTAACCTAACAGGAAAGAAGATCAATCAAACTATTAGAGGTATCCAACAAATAATCACCAATGATTTCTAGAATAGGTGAGATAATATGAATGCTAAAATGGTTCAATACTAGACTAAGTAGAGTGCACCGAGTATGGGTCAATGTGGGTTGAAGGTCAGAACATTAGAGAATGGTGGCTAGATAGACACTTTGAGCAGGGAGTCCCTAAAAAGTATTCATGTTCATTCTATGGAGTGCTAATAATGATATAAAAACACCTTCCCAACCATTAAAATGATGTGGAATGAGTATCATCAAATGCTATTCATTGCTATAGCATGAAAAACATGAAATACGACATTATCTCATTCTACCGCTTATTTTATTCTTCCAAAAATGGGTTGTCTTTCATTATTTCATATATTTATCAACTAAGAAACTATCATTAGTGAAACATTGTAGGTCAGAATATGTTTCTCTGAATCTCATGAATTTCCATCAAGAATCCCATCGACATAGATGGAGCAATAATGGGAAAAAATTTAGCTATAAATCACCATAAACATTGAGGATTAAGATTAACACTCATAAGCCTATTTTATTTCATCCTATTGATCATTCAAAGATCTGGGTCTCCACTAATGTGTATAGTAGCACTTGGTTCGATTCATGTAATGATTTCCATATTAGCCAAGGCATTGTTTCCAAGACTATCTTAGTGGACAAAGTCCCTTTGTGAATCAAGTTCACTCCTCATTCCAGTCCTGTAATACTGAACCGGATTAACTTATCATTCCAGCCATGTCTATCTCATGAGATATAAATCTTTACCCAATGCATTAGAGGGATATATAGGTCCCACCAATCTCATAATGAAATCAATCTTACTTGTGCCACAAAATAAACATATATCATTCATAATAACCCAAAAAATAAAATGTGTTTCATAAACATAATCCCATCATCACATAATCCATATAAAAGAAATGGATATCATTTCATAATTAGGAAAGTGAAACCATGTAAATCATAGATTCATTATATTGGAAACATACACATATGAAATAATGTCATCTTAGATGGAGAATGGTTTTGATAAAATACTCGAAATGAGTTCTTGAGGAAAATGTCATTTCTTCTTCAAAATCAATTTATTTTCACAAAACGTCATCTAATTTTAAAAGAAATAGATTTTGTTGAAAATAGTCCTGATATAATTTGTAGGAAGTTTCATGAAAATAAGTCTTTATAAAACAGTAAAAATCCATTTGTGCCGTATAAGTTAAAAAAATATTCTTCTCGTACTTTTGCCGGAAAAGTCAAAAAGTACCTCGTATCGTAAACAAAAGAAAGATTCCTTACATACCATTTAGTAAAAGTAAAGAATGGGTAAAAATGACTTTAAACATATATGTAAATACTTTTATAAAACATGAACATGGATGATAGAAATAACCCCAGAAAATACTTACGAATAAGCAATCTCGGATAAAATTTAGATTTGCAAAATTATCCCTTAACTTAGGTCCGATATGATTCATACGTATCCAAACCTACTGTATAATGATTTAAATAATTTCATTGACTTATTAAAGAATCATATTCACTGTTATGGTATCATATATGTTTCACTTATGACTTTATATTACCCGTTCTTTTGTAAATTCCATGTTAAAGCAGCGTTTTGGGTAAAATCATTTCATTTATCGTATGTGTTTCGACTTGTCGTTCTGGATATTATTACTTATATCCTGATTTACATAATTCCAGAATTAAAAACATGATTTATATATAATATATATTCATCATATACATATATATATTATAGATCTATAAAAGGAATGAAATTCACCATTCATGGAGACTGTAGGCCATACGTACGCATGAATGTTGTTTTCGTTTCCTTATTGAAATGAATGAAACTAAATAGATGACATACATATATATATATATACACATAAATATTGTAGCATTATTATTTTATATATTTCATTATTATCCATTATAAAAACTTTATGATCATTCATGTATGGTTAACATAGAGAATGAATCTCATCGCATCGTGGAGACGGTAGTCCGTTCGTACGCACGAGCGATGATATCGTTCCAATAATTATAGAATTGTAGTGAATGTTATAATATATCAGAATCATTATGATGTTATAATAACCATATATATTTATTCTTTACACCATTATACCAATCCATGTATGGTGTTGGTGGGAAAACAGATTACACCACGGCGTGGAGACGGTATTCCGTATGTACGCACACATGGTGATTTTGTTTTCCGTAGGATGTATAGAAGGTGAAATAGGGTTGTTTCATATTTATAATAACATATCAGTATATGATTTATACTGATGTTATTACTTCATAATGAAACAAATACAGATTAAGAAGTGGAAGAAGAAATAATGTTGAAAGAATCGATAACGGACATTACGTCTTCTTTGAAGCGCCTCTTTGAGACCTCCTCTTAGAGCACTAAAATTGGTCTTTGAAGAAGTCCAGGACATCTAGGATGATTCTAGGGAAGTGGGGATGTGAAATGGGTAGAGGTTGGCCGAGATTCAAGGCTCAAAATGGCGTGAGGAAGAGAGGGAGTAGGTGCCCTTTTATAAGGGAGGAGAGGGGCACCTTTGGAAATATAAGAAATATTAGTTTATAATAAATCCCAACCCCACTTAAAAACTTCCAAAATGACTCATATACAAAGATTAGATGCGATAGGGTTGTAATGTCATCAACCAATAAAATTTATACATGTTAGGAATTTATTATAAACATTATCAACTTGATTTATCCTTATTTATCAATTTAATTTTATTTGTGGTAATAATATTCTAAATTTAAAATTATTGTAAATAATTACATGTATTGTGAATTATCCATAATTTGACACTTTATGACATTTTAGACCATATAAATTTTAATTTATAATTTTTAAATATTTTTGTGATTTTATAATATGTTATGTTTATCAAATAACAATAGTGTCAATTTTGACACTATTCAATTATTTGAATTTAAATAAAATATATACAGATGATATGTTCAAAATAAAAGCGTTAATAGATTAATAAAAGGACATATGTATCTAGAAAATTAGTGGAGCACATTAAATAGTCCATATAATATTTATTTTATTATTTTTAAAACCATTTATTTGGTTTATCTCTTAATAAAATAAATACTACAACATTTTTGTATAATTATTTAATATACTTATTTGTTGCATAAAAATTAAAAATAAAATCCTATGATGAAGATAAATCTATTACCTTTCACAATAATACTTTTACTCGAATTTATCATCTTAAAATCACAATATGTAAATTGTTATATTTATTAAATTATGAAGGTGACAACTTTGGCATCATTTAAAATAAAATAATATAAGTTTCATAATCACTTTTATAAGACTCCAAACGGTTATATATTAGGTCATTGGATTATTATGGTGTATATATACACTAAGAATAAGTTTTGGTCAGGTTTGTGGGTCTTTTAATGGGTATTATTATTTCAATAAAAACTATATTACTGATTTCTCACTTAATAAATAATTTCTGCATCATTAATGTATCACCATTAATGAAAATTATTTAATCCCTAAAAATTATAAATAAATTATCATGATATAGATAATTTTAATATATTTGTGTAGATTATTCATGTTCGATGTTTTATGATGTTTATCACTAAATTAAAATTATATACCTATAAGATTTAAGAGAGTGACATGTTGTCACTTTCATTGGTTTTAATAATAATTAAATTATTTTCATTGTTAAAAGTCCATAAAATGAATATAATCTGACCCTTAGGTGATATGGGTTTACTTTTAGACATCCAATAGAATTTTGGCATGAGTTAGGGTAATTTTATAATATTATATTTATCCTTAATTACCAGATTTACTTTTAACTATGGTAAATAAAATTTACCGTAGTTACTATTTATAATTTCCAAAAATTAAAAGTAGCCTATTAACATAATTTGTACCCAATGATTCCAAATATGGAATCCATTTTTTAAAATTCAATAAACAGAAGTTTCAGAAATTAAATTAAAATTAATCTCGTTGTCGAATGAAAACGGGTTTTTGTTTAAAACATTGCAAAAGATTGAACTGATTTATCCTACGAATTCAATGTAAAATAAATGCTAATGACATAAATTATATTAAATGGTAAAAATATATTCTATTTATACTTTAAAACTATTAAATATTATAATTTAACCATATAAATTATTACGATGAAAAAAGTTGTTTTTAATTAAAATATAGCGTATTTTTACTATTCATTAAAATATAAAAGTTATCAGAAAAATATCAAAACTTTATCCAATGTAAATTTTTATATCCTGATTAAAAAGAAGAATTTTATTTTGTGAAATTGAACTTATAAATATGTCAAAAACTATATTCAAAGTCGGTGCGCCATCAAAAGGTGGCAAAACAACATTTTTTGAAAAATACATATTTTACATGAAAAATTTATTTTGTTCTTATACCATGTTCTAGAAAATGTGTAAGATGAATAATAATGTTATAAAATTCAAAATTTAGTTAATACTATTCATAAAGGCTAGTTCATAATAATATTATAATAATATATCATTGTTTAGTAAAACCCGGTATTGCATACAACGCACGCTATCGAGGAAGGTCGCGGTTGCATGTAATGAAAGCCAAGTTAGGGTTGTGTGTTGTGCAAGACTCCTTTTTTGTTTCATATAATAGAGTCCAACCATTTTTCATTTACACATTGAATAGATATATATATATATATATACACTCAATGTTGCGTAGAATGACTATTATCAAACGAACATGAAATTGTGTATAACACAATCTAAGAATAGTGTTGCGTATACTACAAGATAATACAGTGTTGCGTATAGCACAAGTGAATCTTGTTTTAGCTTAAAACACAAGACATCAATGAAATTAAAAGAATATTTTTCAGAAAATCTCGGGGTGTTACATTCTACCCCCCTTAAAATGAATTTCGCCCTCGAAATTCGTTGGGGTTATAAATCGTTTACTATTTATAGAAACCCACATTGTAAAAAGGAATAGTAAAACTTAATTTTAAAAACTAAAGTATGAAATGTAATGATTACCCAAAGTAACTCATCATGGGGTTTCCATATAGGAGAACATATGTGAAAATATGGATATGGAAGAAAAATATAACCATCAAGTTATGATGGAGAGTGGTATAGAACATGGCTATGAAAAAGCCATCAATCACAAAGCCATAGATTTTTGATGATCTAAGGTACCATCTGATTCATCAGATATAAGGGCACTAGGACAACATTTTTGGTTTTCAATATCATTTCCCTAAAGTTGATGAAGTTGGAATTAGAAGAAATACTTTCGTGATTTTGGTACAGTCTCACCGTTGGTCGTTCGTTGAAAAATTTCCATTTCATCTCTTAAAGAAATGAAGTTGAATTTGTCATTAGTGAAGTGTTAGCAGATCATGTGATAGAATGATGGGTCATTCCATCTATCTCAAACAAAAGGTTAGAAAAGTTATCAAAAATACATAAGTCCATTTATGGTGAGGTTAATCGTATACGATTCCAAAAATGAACTTATACTTCTTATATCATACCACATAATAAAATAAAACTAGTTTCTAATAACCAGGGACTTCCTATAGGCCAGTGGTAGGCAATAAAAGCCAGTCGCACATTGGTTGTGGGTTCGATTCCCACAGCCTTGTCCGACGCGATGGGCTGTCGCCCGTCCTACAGGTTGTCCTTTTTTCTAAAACTACATTACTATACCATCCCATCAATAATATCGAAAAAATTTATATCCTTAAACAATACTAACTTATGTCCAATATAATCCATTCCAATATTTAGGCTTATCTAAAATACTTCATTCCAAGCTCATAGTATAAAGAAAATTATCAGTTTAAATGTCACATAACAATCACGTGAATTCCATCATTTATCCCCTATTTGTCATAAGATATATCTTGTTGGTCAAATTACAAACTTGTGAATACCTTAATTATGTTTTCTCTTGAAGAATTAATACCCATTGAACCTTAGTAAAAACATGAATGCAGTTAAAAGTTAACACTTTCCACATACCAAAATCCTCAAAATTCTATATACTCAAACCATGATATCACTTAGTCCTTATATCAATCATGAGCTCATGAATAAAATCAAACATCTCATTATCTTTTTATCCCTTCATTATGCGCATATCATCTGCTTTCTAAAATATTTGAATCACTTTTCATGGTTACCGGTACCATAAAATTATTTAAAACCACAATAGACTAATACAAAAATATTCTGATAAACCATAAAAGTACCTCAACAACATTATTCTTGAATACCAATACATAAACACTTCAATCCATCCTCTTCAATGATTGTCCTGGAATAATTCATTCCTTGATTTAGATGTAACATTTTTAGGTCAGGGCATTGAGTTGGGTAATGCTCATGTTCTCCACAAATAAGACATTGAACTCCATAAAAGGCTGTCACTCTATGACCCTTTTCTCCACACAGATAAACTCTTCCCCTCCATTTGAGGTATTCCTCAAGGTTCTTCTCCCCTTATTTAGAAATATAAATCTTCCTTTATTTATACTCCTCCACATGAGAACATGCATAAAAGTCTATCTTCCTCTTATTTGATGAATTAGGCATACCACTAAATTTTACCTTGTTATTCATATATCGCGATGACTGATTCGGCATAATCACAATATATTTCACTCTAGGAAATACAAAATTTTGTTTCTCATAGTCACCAATTTGTCCATTAGATTCAATGTTATCAAATTCCTTCTGGTTCCCTCCATTAACTAAAACAAAAAAAGAATTCTGTGAGAGGGAAAAATCATTCTAGAGAAAACAAGATAGTAATGGGGGAGTACCCTCAATATCTTACATCTTAGGTTAAATTATAAGATCTTTACCATTGTTTTAGGACTATATCCTATATGTATACTTATCCTTAGGGACATCCCTAGACATACCGTAGAAATATCTCTAGGGATCTTCCTAACATTTTCGCATCCTAGTTTCCAAAGGTTTACTAAACCTTTCCTCTGTTACCAACTGTAGAGGCCTAAAGCTTGACGTACATATATATTACATTACTTTTGCGGAGCTCTTAATACATAACAAAAACAGAAACACAAGGACCGTAATAGTTTATTGTCTTTGGAAACTTGGAACGT
This sequence comes from Viscum album, assembly GCA_963277665.1. Taxonomy (NCBI): domain Eukaryota; kingdom Viridiplantae; phylum Streptophyta; class Magnoliopsida; order Santalales; family Viscaceae; genus Viscum; species Viscum album. The sequence continues at coordinate 1,539,022,905 of OY728153.1, read as the reverse complement.
AATCTTCTAATCGTGGTGAAAGATCTTCAACATCTCTAATAAAGATCTTTCACTTTTTGTTTCCTTACCTAAAACATTTCTTTTAATCCTAGGGGAAAATAAAACAAAAAAAGGGAGAGCTCAAATGCTCAGTAAGGGAAAGGATGGATAAAATAAAACATATCATATACATTTGAACTTAAAAACATGAACATAATGTTTAAACATCAATATCTTGAGCAAAGACATAAATCGTGGAAGTAAATAAGGAATAGATCATAATGGAACATAAATCATGAAAAAATAGCATGGGAATGAAACATGTAATTGTGGCATCCATTAAGCACATGTAATGATTTCCATAGTAGCCAAGGCATTTCTTCCAAGACCATCTTAATGGACAAAGTCCCTTTCTGAATCGACTTCACTCCTCGTTCCAGTCCTGTAATACTGAACCGGATTAAATTACCATTCCAGCCATGTCTATCTCATGAGATATAAATCTTTACCCAATGCATTGGATGGAGATATATTTCCCACCCATCTCCTAATGAAATCATTCTTACTTCTGCCACAAAATAAACATACATCATTCATAATAACTCAACGAATAAAATGGGTTTCATAAACATAATCCCATCATCACATAATTTATATAAATGAAATGGATATAATTTCATAATTAGGAAAGTCAAACCATGTAAATCATAGGGACATTATACTTGAAACATACACATATGAAATAATGTCATCTTAGATGGAAAATGGTATTGATAAAAAACTTAAATGAATTCTTGAGGAAAATATCCTTTCTTCTTCAAAATCAATTTATTTTCACAAAACGTCATCTAATTTTAAAAGAGAGAGATTTTTTTGGAAATATTCATGAAATATTTTTTTGTAATCTTCATGAAAATAAGGCTTTATAAAACCGTAAAAATCCATTCGTGCCGTATAAGCGAAAAAAACATTCTTCTCTTACTTTTGCCGGAAATGTAAAAAAGTTCCTAATAATGTAAACAAAAGAAAGATTCCTTACATACCATGTAGTAAAAGTAAATAATGGGTATAAAGGAAATTAAACATACATGAAAATAATTTTATAAAACATGGACGTGGATGATAGAAATAACCCCAGTAAATACTTACGAATAAGCAATCTCGGATAAAATTGACATTTGCAAAATTATCCCTTACCTTAGGTCTGATATGCTTCGTACGTATCCGAACCTCTTGTATAATGATTTAAATATTTTAATTGACTTATTACAGAATCATATTCATTGTTATGATATCATATATGTTTCATGTATGACTTTATATTACCCATTCTTTTGTAAATTCCATGTTAAAGCAGCGTTTTGGGTAAAATCATTTCATTTATCGTATGTGTTTAGACATGTCGTTCTTGATATTATAACTTATATAATGATTTACATAATTCCAGAATGTAAAACATTATTTATATATAATATATATTCATCATATACATATATACATTATAGAACGATAAAATGAATGAAATACACCGTTCCTGGAGAAGGTAGGCCGTATGTACGCATGAACGCTGTTTTCGTTTCCTTATTGAATTGAATGAAACTAAATAGATGAAAAATGTATATATATATACATAAATCAAGTAGAATTATTATTTAATATATTTCATTATTATTCATTATATAAACTTTATGATCATTCATGTATGGTTAACATAGAGAATGAATCTCATCGCGTCGTGGAGACGGTATTCCGTACGTACGAACGAGCGATGATATCGTTCCCATAATTATAGAATTTCAGTAGATGGTATAATATATCAGAATCCATATGATGTTATAATAACCATATATAGTTATTCTTTAAACCAATATACACATCCATGTATGGTGTTGGTGGAAAAACAGATTACACCACGGCGTGGAGACGGTATTCCGTACGTACGAACATGTGGTGATTTTGTTTTTTGTGGGGTGGATAGAAGTTGAAATAGGGGTGTTTTGTATTTATAATATCATATCATTATATGAGTTATACTTATGTTATTACTTCATAATGAAAAAACTACAGAAGAAGAAGTGGAAGAAGAAATAAAGTTGAAAGAATCAGTAATGGACATTACCTCTTCTTTGAAGCGCCTCTTTGAAACCTCCTCTTAGGGCACTAAAATTGGTCTTTGAAGAAGACCAGGACCTCTAGGATGTTTCTAGGGAAGTGGGGAAGTGAAATGGGCAGAGGTTGGCCAAGATTAAAGGCTCAAAATGGTGTGAGGAAGATATGTAGGAGGTGCCCTTTTATAAGAGAGGAGAGGGGCACCTTTGGAAATATAAGAAATATTAGTTTATATTAAATCCCAACCCCACTTAAAAACTTCAAAAATGACTCATATCCAAAGATTAGATGATATATGGTTGTAATCGCATCAACCAATAAAATTTAGACATGTTAGGAATTTATTTTAAACATTATCAACTTGATTTATCCTTATTTATCAATTTAATTTTATTTGTGGTAATAATATTCAAATTTTAAATTATTATAAATAATATCATATGTGTTGTGAATTTTACATAATTTGACACTTTTGGACATTTTCGAAAATATAAATTTTAATTTATAATTTTTTAATATTTTGTTACTTTATAATATGTTATTTTTATAAAATAACAGTAGTGTCAATTTTGATACTATTCATTTATTTGAATTTAAATAAAATATATACAGAATATATGTTCAAAATAAAAGATTTAATAGATTCATAAAAGGTCATATGTGTCTATAAAATTAGTGGAGCACATTAAATAGTTCATATAATATTTATTTTATTATTTTTAAAACCATTTATTTTGTTTATCTCTTAATAAAATAATTACTACAACATTTTTTTTATAATTATTTAATATACTTATTTGTTGCATAAAAATTAAAAATAAAATCTTATAATTAAGATAAATATATTAAATTTTAAAAATAATACTTTTACACGAATTTATCATCTTAAAATCACAATATTTAAATTGTTATATTTATTAAATTATGAAGGTGACAACTTTGGTATCATTTAAAATAAAATAATATAAGTGTCATAATCACTTTTATAAGACTCCAAACAGTTACATATTAGGTAATTGGATTATTATGGTGTATATATACACTACCAAAAACTTTTGGTAAGGTTTTTGGGTCTTCTAATGGGTATTATTATTTCAATAAAAACTATATTACTGATTTTTCACTTAATAAATACTTTCTGCATCATTAATGTATCACCATTAATGACAATTATTTAATCCCTAAAAATTCTAAAAAAATTATCATTATGTAGATAATGTTATTAGATTTCTGGATACTATTCATGTTCGAAGTTTTATGATGTTTATCAGTAAATTAAAATTATTATACTTATAAGATTTAAGAGAGTGACATGTTGTCACTTTCTTTGGTTTTAATAATAATTAAATTATTTTCATGGTCAAAAGTCCATAAAATGAATCTAATCCGACCCTTAGGTGATATGGGTATACTTTTAGCCATCCCATAGAATTTTTTCATGTGATAGGGTAATTTTATAATATTATATTTACCCTTAATTACCCGATTTACCTTAAACTATGGTAAATAAAATTTACCGTAGTTACTATACATAATTCCGAAAAATAAAAAGTAGCCTATTAACATAATTTGGACCCACTAATTCCAAATTTGGTATCCATTTTTTAAAATTCAATACACAGAAGTTGAAGAAATTAAATTAAAATTAATCCCATTGTCGAATGAAAACTGGTTTTTGTTTAAAATAGTGTAAAAGATTGAATTGATTTAACCTACGAATTCAATGTAAAATCAATGATAATGACATAAATTATATTAAATGGTAAAAATATATTCTATTTATTATTTAAAACCATTAAATATTCTAATTTAACCATATAAATTATTATGATGAAACAAGTTGATTTAATTAAAATATAGCGTGTTTTTACTATTCATTAAAATATGAAAGTTATTAGAAAAATATCAAAAAATTATCCAATGTAAATTTTTCAATCCTAATTCAAAAGAGAATTTTATTTTGTAAATTTGAACTTATAATCATTTCAGCAACTAGATTTAAAGTTGGTGCGCCATCAAAAGGCGGCAAAACTGCATTTTTTTTAAAATATATATTTTACCTGAAATTTTTTTTGTTCTAATACCATGTTCTAGAAAATGTGTAAGATGAATAATAATGTTATAAAATTAAAATTTTAGTTAATACTATTCATAAAGGCTAGTTCATAGTAATATTATAATAATATATTGTTGTTTAGTAAAACTCGGTATTGCGTACAACACACGCTATCCAGGAAGGTCGCGATTGCATGTAATGCAAGCCAAGTTGGGGTTGCGTGTTGTGCAAGACTCATTTGTTGTTTCATATAATAGAATCAAACCATTTTTCATTTATACATTGAATATATATATATATATATATATATAAACTCAATGTTGCGTAGAATGACTACTATCAAACAAACATGAAATTGTGTGTAACACAATCTAAGAATAGTGTTGTGTATACTGCAAGATAATATGGTGTTGCGTATAGCACAAGATAATCTTGTTGTAGCTTACAACACACGTCATCAATGAAATTAAAAGAATATTGTTCATGAAATATCATGGTGTTACAACATACATAGTATTAATTTAAAGAATATTAATTGGGAAAAATAGATTAATAGCTTAACATCCCAATATTATGGCTAACACAAATTTGATATTAACTCATCCATTTATTTTTTTAGTAACATGGTTTATTTTTTTTAGTTATATGATATAAAAATAATGAAAAATAATTGGATAAGATTATATTAGTCTGCCGAACACGCATATGAATGGTGGATCGAATTAAACACGGACATTCAATTGAATAAAATAGAAAAAAAGGGAATGCTTTTAAAATTTATTTAAACAATTTTTATAACATTAATATTAAACAAAATAGTTCGGATGATAATTATATATTATGAAGAATAATCATGAATTAAAAATCAAATGAAATTGAAAACTACTTTTGTGATTAGAATTGAAAATAAGGGAAAACAAACATAAAATGAAAAGTGTAGGAGTGGTACATATTATTAAAATAATATTAAGGAAAGTCATACTATAACATTGTAAAGTCTCTATTCATTCAAAATATCCTACTTAATTTCTGAAAATACAACCCCTTATAAGGAGAAGAGGGGGATGCATTTATAGCCCTAAGTGGTGGATTGTTTTCATTCCAAATATTCCCCACATGTTGGCTCTCCAATTTTCCCATCCAGACTTAGTAATGTAAATATATATTATTCTTAAAATTTTTATATTTTTATTTTTAATATAATCCTTATAAATTTGGCATCCATTGTACTTTTTTCAATATGTATGGCTCTTTTACTAAATAATGTTATTTTTTCCATTTTTCTATCTATTTGTTTTACTTTTCTAAATATGAATGAATTTTAGGCCCAAAATATTCCCTTAAATACAAACTATTTATTCTAGAAAATTTTCCAATTGTATCTTGGATTTCACACCACAAAATATCATATCAATTGAATGATGTTTTTTGGAGAAAAGTCAAGAATTGTGTATGGTTTTTAATTCCTATAAATAATGGTGGCCTAGACTTCAATGAATAAGTTGGGACAATTTTTTTATTTAGGACATCCAATTTTTAACCAATATGTGTTGAGATATTTTAAAACAATATTCTGTATTTGAATACAATTTGGGCTTCTTTATTGATCCCATAAATTCTATCTTCAGGGCTACTTCAGTTTCATCGACAGATTCTTTGGGCCCTCTTGTTTAGTCTATATTACCCCTAAAATAACCAATTTGGCCAAAGATATAGTTGAATTATTTTTATAATATTGAAGTTGGGACCATATAAAATAATAATAACACAATTTGTATAATTATGGTGAGATTTATATTTAAAATAATAAACTTACTCGAATTTGGATTAATAAAAATAATTCTCAAAAAATCTATTTAATATTAACATGAGTATTTCAGACCAGTTATTCTCTTTTCATTTAAATTATGTAAATAGAGTGAATAAATATTTAGTAATAAATTAATAATATCACACTCCCACTTTCAAAATGTTTAATTGAATCTAGAACTATTATTCCTAGAACCACCACTGAAGATGGAGGTAATATCAGTGGTGTCCTACTATGAAGACAAGACGGTTGACCATTGAAACACAAATATTATACAAATAAGGACAAATATATTGATGTGGTTATATATATTTTCATTAATAAATAAATATATGAAATTTTAATACATTTGGTATCCATGGATAATGTTGAAAAACAAGTTCCATCAATAGAATAATTATTTATTCAATGGAAAATTCAAAATATAAATCCCTTGATATTACTTGAGGAAGGAATGAGGGTTTTAAAATTGTGAGATCCTCACTTGATTTGGGATAAATTAACTAATTTTTAAACCTCGGTGAATATATTTTTAATTCATATTAAAAGTGAATATGGTATCTGGATAAGGCTTGTGTTCACCAGAGATCAATGAAGAATATGTAATTGATAATCTCTTCTCGTTTTAATATTTTATTTTCTATATTATAATCTTTTGTAATTCCTTATTCTTCCCTTATAACTAGTCATATATAGGCGTAAAAACCATGAGTTATTAGGTAATAAATTAAATTCCAAATGTAATTAATTATTCTTTAAACATAAATAAGTTATTCTCATTATTTAAATCAATTAAATTTATTATTCAATGATAGATTTTATTTCTAGATGAGATAGTGTTTTATTTAGATCTACTCATTTCATGATTCCCCTATTTGATGATAATTTATCAGTATAAACACAATTTATCTAATATAATATGGAATAAACCAGTCCATGTGGTGATGTTCTTAGTGATTTCTAACTCTTATGTTAAATTGATGAAAAAAATTTGGGTTGTTTGGGGAACAAAAAACCTGATAGGGGATTTCTTGAGTAAATTGATATTGGTTCCCTGTGTGGTGTCAAAAATACCATCTCATGCACATAACCAGGATTATAGACCAAAAAAATATTTCTATTATGGTTTATCCTCACCATAACCACACATCCATGGGAGATAAAAGAAGAAATTATAGAACCTCTAATTCATCAATTAAAAAGAATAAGATACAAGTCCTTAATAAAGGATCATAGCATTATAATTATATAATAAACCCTTACCCAATCACTTGTCATTGACTTGATTCTTAATATCTTTGTTTAATTGTTCATTCAAAATATTTTTTTGTTTATTTTACTTAATTTTCAAAATCAATAAACCAAAACACCCATTTTTTAGAAATAAAAGTGATAAATAATTTTAAGCACCCAACTCTAGAGATAACCTTGTGACTCTACTAAAAAAATTATCCTTGGAAATGAATATTTTTTTTTGAAAACCATTACAAAATTTTATGCATATAAGTGAATTATTATATATTATGTATTTTTTCGCACTAAAACATAAATGTTTTTTAGTTTATAAGTATCAAATGGTATGTGTTCTGGTTTATATGACATGTGGGGAAGAGTTACATGGAATAGAGTGTATAGGGAAATATGACCCAACCAAATAGTTCATCCAAATACACTTTTTGTAATAGGTTATATATCGTGTTGTTCTAGATCACATGACCTAGGGTGTGGCTAGGTAAATATCCAGCCACCCCAAATGGATTACATGGTGTATAATTGTAGTAAAATCCTTATCTAGGCTATATTACTAGGATTATTTCGTTATACATTCCTAGGTATACTTCTATTAACAAAATTTTATGTGTCTATTGAATACATATTATATATTCTTGGAAAACATGAGTCAAAAAATTGTTGGTACGCTTTGGGCAACACAAGAGTATCATAATCCATGTAGCATTTTGGGAACATCGAGTATGCATACCTATATCTAAGGACCAATAGTATCATATGAATTAGCAAATCCTGTAGGGTCACATGTTATATTCCATAACATACATGTTATATACATCCTTGTATTTGTTTTTTTCATGATTCCTCACATGAGAATAGGATTTCGACACATAAATATTTTCTTCTAAGTGTTTTTCCACATATATCATAATGATAAAACCATATTAGCCATCATATACCATTTAAAAGTACTTTTAGATAGTTAGAGAATGTTATCTCTATAATTTTGCTGAATGGTTTTAGATAATATTATCAGAGTGTTTATGGTTTCGATCACTCCCTTAACAACATTATGATTACAAGACCGGGTTCCCACACATTCTTTATAGAGTTTGGTGATCCCCCATATACTCGAGGCATAGAGACTCTATATTCAAGAATGGTTTCGGTAATTTATTATGATTTATAAGGAATTGTTATCCTATATTAATGATAATATTAGGAATTCCACTATTATTGGGGCACAAGTCCTCTATCCATCTAATGGGTTACCCCCTTGTCTAATATTCTCAAATCAATAAGGTGTGGATCCTTCAACGGATTTGATTACTACCTTGACAAATATTTAATTCTTAGTGAGCTATAAGTACCCCACTATGGATTCTTTGAGGTGTGAGGGTTTTCTCAAGGATGATTAATAATGTAAAGAAGGGTTCAGTACTCCCAAACATGAAAACTATTAATAGAAAAGGAGTATGTTTCCTAAAGTTTTATTGAATGGTAATGCGATAATTGTACGTGATGGGGTATGATACTCCCTCGATAAACGTATATAACTCAGAAAAGAATATTTTCCCAAATATGTTTTAAGGTGGTGGTACAAATATTCTAACACACGGATGTTTTATAATATATTTTCACTTAAATAAAATCAAAGTGTTTGACATCATGCTTTATATGCTGCCATGAGATTAAAGGAATCAAAATATACTAATGAAATAGTACTATTAAATGTAAATATTGTCACATAGCTATTATATTGGTAAATATAAATATGACTAACTTAATTATGAAATCAATGATCAAAATCTTCAATTAATTAATTAATTAATTGCTTGGAAAAAAGTAATCAAATTTAAATGTGAAAAATAATATCATTTTATCAATTTTTAAAGTATTCTATTTTTCTATATATTATGTACCTTGATAATAAAAGGATTCTAATTTTACTGATTTATTGGTATTTAATTCAAAAATAATGAATAATCATTCGTATATTCTTATTAATTAGATATAAGTGAATATAAAATCAATTGATTATAAAATGAAATATTTTTTAAAAAATTGTTTTTATATGAAAATTTATTTTTAAATTAATTATTTTTTATTATTTATTTTTATATAATGTTAAGATAAATTTTTCAAAAAATATATTTTTATTCATAGAATTGTTTTGAATAGATAATGAATGAGAATAAAAAAATTATGTTTAACATATATTTTATCTAAATATGGTTTTTATGTTTTTGTGTGTGTAAATATTAGAATCTATTTCATCCACTTATAGGAATTGAATATTATACAATTTTTTACATATCTGGAATCAAAAAAATTAATATTAGGTTATTTGTTCAACTTAATTTTATCTATAATGAATAGTTATCATGGTAAAAATATTATCACGGTAGTAACGGTTAGAAGGGTAAAAATATATGTTAAACTAAGTGATATGGTTTAAAATATCAAAAAAAACTATCTATAATTCAATTTTTTTATTTAGTTTCTAATTTAATCATTTTATATTTTACTATTTTGAAATTTGGATACACTTTACTTGAGTAATTTGTATATTATAAAATAATCTTTCAAGTATTTCTAATGTTGCCACCCACCAAACCCTTAAAAGGGAACCTCCTATTCCAACATTTCAAAACCACCTAATCCCTTTATATCAACCATGATCTTATAAAAAATCTTTCCAAAATACTTATCAATTACTTATAAATTTTTTTTATTCCCAAAAGACTTATCCAACAATCCTATGAATCATATAAAAGGAGGATACTTAAAGGATTGGTATAAATTCTAACCAAAACTTTTCATGTTATTTGTACTTAAACATCCATTAGATGTTATATTACCATTTTAACATGATTAGATATGTTTAATTACTATACTTAGGTTTTGTTATGAAAATGGTATTACCATTTTCTATCTCCCTCACATCAAATGGGGAATAAAAAGATTTTTCATGTATACATATGGACTATCATCTCCATAAAGGGGTGTATTTTATTTTTCATCATCAACTTCTCCCTTATATAGTTATATATAAAATTTAATAGATAAGGTTTACTATTATAACACAATTATGATTATGTAAATATATTATATTATTTACCTTGTTTCCTTTTCATCAGTTGGAAAATGGAAATGTCACTCATGGGTACGTGTGGACTACCAACTACATGAATTGATGTGATTAATGATTCATTTATGTTTTAAATTGACGATGATAAGCATATATTTAATGAATATATATGATATTTATTATATTATAATGATTTTTCAAAGGGGAATTATTATGGACCTTTATTTCATTCCATTTATTGAAAAGTGGTAACATCACTCGTGTGTATATATAGACTATCATCTCCACAAAGTGCTGTAATTTATTTTTCATCACCACCCAATATAGTTGGTTATAAAAATGTATATAGTTAATAAATATGAAATTTATGAAATTATTATGATTCTAGAGATTATGAAACCATTAACAATGTGCATGGTCTAGAATCATTGAACTAAAACATGCATAGAAAACGAACCAGTTTTTAACAGAGTAATGATTTTAAAGATGAAATGATAATAAAATGGTAATTGGTAATTAGAAGGGAATGATATTTAGTAATATATATATATATACATGGAAATTATTATTTAATTTATTTATAATAAATATATAATTTTTATATAGGATGTTTTAACACATACGAAGAAAGACTGGACTTGATGTTTTGGTTTAGGTTACAATCTCATTAATTTTTAGAATTATCTTTATTAAATTTAAAAATCATGAAATTATATTATCTTAAAATTTTAAGAGCCATATATTTTCATATTATCTATTTATTTATATTTTTGAAATTATTTCTATCATTATCCTCTCTTTGGTGCTTAAAATGATTCATAAATTTTTCTCAAGAAAATCCAACCTTATTTATCCTCTTTTGTCAGTAAAATTATTATTTCATGTCAATGTTCATCATAATAATATATTGAATTTCTTAAATATAAATGAAGTAATTTAGAACTTTTATTTTCACAATTGTTAACTTTATTTAAAATGGTTTATAAGGATTCATTTTAAATATTTTTTTCACAATTAATTTCCATCCTTTTACAAAAGTACGAAAAGAATGTCCTATTTTAACATATACCAGATGAAAAGATTTTATCATCACCATTTCGTTCCTTATTCATGAAGATTTACTTAAAATTCTATACGTAATTTCAAAAGAAAACTCTATTTCCAGTATTATGTAAATTTTAAAATTTAAAATTTACCAAAACAAAATTTCTTTTTTTTCATAATTTTAAAAAGAGTACATTAAATGCTTTTATAAATGTTCTTTTTCATCTATTTCACATTATTTAAGAACTGTTATTATCCACTATGGATATGAATTTTCATGATACCATAATGTTTATTTTTCTAGAGGGTTTTTTATGATGTTCTTTTAGGGATTAATCTATGAAAAATTTACTTTCCATGGGTTAATTAAGTTACGATTAAATCTTCATAAAACCAATTTATTTTCCATGAATTATGGTATGATGAATTATTTATAATATGAAGGAATACTTATGGATGGTTTTAATTATTTAATTGGTGAGTATAGAATTGTATATATCTTTAATTCATTGGGTAAATAATGATATCTCATGAGATAATATGAATTGAATGGAGATTGAAATTGGTTCTATAAGGGACTTTTATAGCTATGAAACTCCTTCCAGTGATCCATGAAAAAGTAAATTAAGGAATGAGGATTGAACCCAGGGAACTACATGTCTATTTCCACTACTGTAGTTCTCTTGGTGATCCTTGGTTGTGGAAAATTTTTTCTATGCTTATGTGTTTTCCACAAACTTATGTCTTATGATTATCATATGTTCTGGTGGATCATTATTGATTTTGGATGATTCCACCCTTTTTTGACGTATGTATTTTATTATAAAAAAATTACTATTCAATAACTCATAATTAATAACCTTTGACTAATTGGGTAATAATTTCATAATTTGTCATCATTTTACCATAACCTTATTTTTATTTTATGGTCACTTATGATCATTTATAGACATGTCCTGTATGTACCCATACTAAGCATCTAATCTCACCAATTATTTTGTTTTCATTTCCACATGTTAGGAATAAAGGTTTTAAATAGTGTATGTCTAATAATATTACTATGTAAGAAGAACATTTTTATATATTTTATAGATATTTCATGAAATAATTTTATTATGTATCTAATCTCTATTTAGACTAAACATTAACAGTTTCAGGGCATGTATTATGGTGTGATGTATTGAATATTCATCTAAAATAATGTAATATTTTTCTATGAAATGCTTGGGTATATTGAAAAATTATTATGATTATGGATGTTCCAGAACATATGACTCCTCAATCATTATAGATTTTGTTTTATATGTAACATATTTTTGGTTTGTTGATGATAAATTTTATAAGCCTTTTAATACTTATTTCATCCCTAGTTTCTCCTAACATATATTCCTTCATAGAGATAAGGTTAGGTGATTATAACTTCACACACCCATGAGAATTCTAATTATATATCATATCTAGATTCACATTATCTTTTATGTGAATTTAATTTTTCAATTTTTAGTTGAATTATTATTATTTTCTTTCATTTATGTTTTTCGGATATCCTTATAAGTATTTTTATACTCACCCCCATGAAATATATGTGTCTGTATGGGTTTTATTTGTACAAATGATGTATATCTTATATATTGTCTTGGTGTACATGTAAATGGTGTGGAATATCCCATGTTGGGAGTGTTGATGTTTTATGGTTCTTACTGGCATATAATGGTATGTGGTATTGATAGATTCTATTATAGATTGATCCACGAGTTACTGCAATGAGGAGGAGTTTTTCCTTGGATAGAGTATGGTATACCCAATGATGTGTGTTATGTGTGTGTCCCCTCACTTAGGGGTTTCTAATACAGTGTTATACTGATTTGATTAGTTTCCATACATTAACTGTATACAAAAAATTGTTTATATATATTACTAATTTTTTCTATTTTTATTTTACATTGTTGGTATATATATATATTATAGTTTGTTAAGGGTTGTTATAAGTTAAGTACTCCCATGTCTGGTATACCTTCTTGATGTCAGTCTCTAGTCCCAATCCTGTTAGAGGTGGTCTTGGATTGGAACACTCAACTTACTGCTGGTCCAGGTGGGGCCCCAAGTAATCAAGTCTTGTCAACACCCAAAGAGGGAATCCCACTCCTTACCTTTAGAAATTTATATTACAAGTTTAACCTATAAATGTTTAAAAACATTATTCCTTACCATAGACACTCATTCAATGATTCTACTTAACTCAATGGAAATATATAAAATTATTGATATAATTATCATGAAAAGAACATCACCTTAATCTATCTTTCAATCAATCAATAGTTTTTTTTAAAACACCTAGTTGCAAAACCAATCTAGAAGTGTGAAACTCTATCAATAATTCATACCATGGGATAAGTAATATCACCCTTCAGTTCTATTGTAGTACATCATTCTCCTAAACTTTAATAAGAACCTTTAAAAAGAATATTTTTTGGATGCTTAACTACATCATACTTCATTAAAAATTCATTCTATTAAGGACTACCATTATCATGGAATAATTTTTAAAGTTACTAACATAAATCCCAAACATTTCACAAATTCTATCTTAACATAACTCTTAGATAAAACTTAAATAACATTCATATCTCATAAAATAAAAGATATGTTTATATAGATGTTGTAGTTTACCATTTTCATCATCTGAATATTCCATTATTAGTCATTACTTGTAAATAAGTAGAAGTTAATATAAGATTCAAATTTCAAATGTCACTGAATTTTAAATCAAAAAATTATTATATTTTTCATTCTACCCAAAATGAGGTGGTCATAAAAATTCATCTAACTCTCAACATGATGGGAAACACCGACCCCAATTGTTACTAAATTCTATCTCACTAATAAAACTCTTATAATAACTCCATTAAGAAAATTATTTCAATAATTTAACGAATTTAAAACAATATTCAAAAAAAAGTATACATTAATGTTCCTATAATTATCAAAACTGTCCTCAGTCGAGTTCTTTTGTTTCAATTGTTTAGTCAGTTATAGAGGAGGTTATATAAATAATTATCACTCTCCGAGCTCCTCAAATGATTATGTAAAAATGGAAAATAACTTATCAGTGATACATTGATATGTATACTTTGAAATACATTATTCACTACTATATAGTAATAATTATGAAAAAAATCACAAAAATCTAAAAACAAAATCTCACATGCACTAATTTTTTTTCTACTAGATCAATACTAATTCTAAAAAATTTAATCATCTTCAATTTTTATGCAACCATAAAATTTTACGCCTCAATCTTACTTATTCAGTCTATTTTATAAACAAACAATTTAAAAAAGAAATTATTTCTAGATAACACTTATCAAACATCAAAAAAATCTTACTTGTCTTTTAAAAGTTTGTTTTCACCATTGAATGAATCGTTAAATCAATATTTTAGTATTATACATAATATTTAACCTTCTTTAAATTCTAAAAAAAAATTTAAACACCTTTAAAAATTCTATATATAAATTCATCTACATCAATCAATGCATAAATATTCAATAATGAATATTTTCTTTTTCTATATAATTTCGTTGTAGAATATAAACCTACTTCATCTAATTCATTATAAAATTATCTTACACAAAAGACATAAAAAATTCAATTACCCCATACAGAATCTGTCAATCATTTTAAAAAACATCAAATTTTATTATTTAGAATAGATCAAAATTTAATATAGAACATATCCTTATTTAACATCACTGTAGCTGGAAAAAAAATATCTCTTTCATTTTTTTGGTAAATCAAAATTCACTTATTCCTTTACCATGGTTGATATGAAATTTCAATGAAAAATTCGAAAAAATATACAACATACAATCCTTTGTTTCAAGATTCACCACTTTTAATGTTTTTTTCTCAACAGTAACATAAATCAATCTCCACAAAATGTTTTAGAATAATATATTACTCTTAACATTGAAATAATAAACCCTATACAACACATATTTATTTATAGTTCATTCTCACTCCCTTTGAAAAACAATCTAGGTGTTTGAAAATATCTTATTTAAATTAGATCACTCCCCCATTTTAGATGTAATTTGATATAAAATTAATTACATTTTAACAAGACAATAAGAATGTTTTTATTATATCACCACTTTGATAATATGTAACATATTTACTCTATAATTATGTTCTTATGCCTTAGGAAAGAAATTTTTTATACTTTGTTCATTGGTTTTATCAATTAATTATAATTTTCTCGCCTTTTGAATATAATATACATGATAAAATAACAACATATCATAGAATTTAACAAGAACCATTGGATAATTAAAGGTTAAATTATTACTTGACAAAAACATGTTACTTGTTCTCAATATTCTAGATATAAAATGGTAATCCCATTATTGATAAATATAAAAAATAACAGTGAAATTTTTGAAACCAAATATTTTATTCACATTTATAAATCAATACTCAATCTAAGAATTTGTTATTTATGTCACTTGTTGATATCACCCAATACCTAATTATTTGTTATTAATAAAATTTCCAAGAACCTAGAAGACTATATAAATTAAACTTGTCAATATCACATGTAATTATTTCAAATACATGGAGACTTTAACCATTTATCTAATTTTATTTCCATTTTAATTTCAGTATCATAACAAAAATAAATATTTTGGATTATTCTCTTTCTAAATTCATAATTTTATTTCAAATGTGTATCATGTTAAGATATAAGATACTACTTTTTAATTTCCAATTTTTATTTTTTCAAAATTCCACTTACTAAAAAATAATTTCGAGCTACATGAGTTATCTCCTTTCGGTAAAATGTTTTCCATTTATGAACTCTTTCAACATTAATAACATATTTTACATTTTCACATCAACTTATCACTAAAAATACATCAAATAAATATCTCCCACTTGTAAAATTAAAATTTCTCACACTATCCATGTTCACTTCAATTACCACTTATCACTCAACTATATACACTTTTTTGTAGATATAAAAACATTTACCCCTTCTACCAGACATTAAATTTCAATATATAAAGGTGGTTTATCACTAGTTTTTCTCTAAATTGACATAACAATCAAGAAAATAAATCAATGTTACAAAAAAAAATTCTCTATTTATGCTATCCAATTACTATATTCTTTAAAATAGACTTTATAAATCTATATGTACCACAACCATAGTTTCTTAGATCTCTTGTAAACTAGCCTTTATCTGATTCTCACATAAATGATTATTTTTATTTAACATATAAATCTAAAATTTTACATATTTCAATTTTCATCCAGGGTTATCCTTGTAAAGAAGAAGAATAATTATCAACCTCTTTTCCCTCACATGAATCATGGATTTATATGTGAAACAAGACTTAAATAAATCTGGAACATGTAATACCATTATAATTGAATTATAAAATAATTATCCCCTATACCTACTCACCATTGTATCCTTAAACTTATAACTATTCTAATAAATCCT
This sequence comes from Viscum album, assembly GCA_963277665.1. Classification (NCBI taxonomy): domain Eukaryota; kingdom Viridiplantae; phylum Streptophyta; class Magnoliopsida; order Santalales; family Viscaceae; genus Viscum; species Viscum album. Next base: position 1,539,006,080 of record OY728153.1, on the reverse strand, counting down.
CCACTGTAAATCCACATATTCCTTGAGTTCCTTTACAGAAAAAACCTGATGGGTTGCATCTCCCCATTTATTTTTAATTATATAAAACCACTAGTTAAAACAAAAAACGAATATGGTAATATTCGTACCATACAAATATCCACATCTCGTTGGATATAGTTAGAATCCAAGATCCAACCCTATACATCCAACCCTAGAATTTGTTTAATATTTCTACATGGTGATAATTCCTAGAATAATAAAAAATATGTAAAATTCTTATTTTCTCTATGAATTTCCTCTATAATTCATTATTATCATGTTAGATAACTTCATAGTGAAATTAATATCACTTAAAAAAAATATTTTTTTTAAATTGAGAAATATTTCCCCAGTGATACATGTTTTCTGTTAATTTATTTATTCTTCATAGGAAAAAAGTTCTTCTTATAGTAATGTTATTAATATTTGTGAGTGTTTTCTCATCTTTCTTAATCTTATAAATTTTTTCTTTATTTCATCAAAAAAATATTAAAAAATAATAATTTTTCAATATTTCAATCTTATTCCATTCATTATAATCTTTATATAAATCTAAACTTATCTTTTTTAGTGTAAAATATTTTCTTCCAATGCATTCTTCACCATAGTTTTATTTTAAATATATGGATTTCTTATTTTCTCATTCATTATTATTAAAATATAATTTCATATAAGAAATTTATTTAAAAAAAACATCTCCCAAATAAACCTTACCACTAGTAGTCCAATGGTGAGATTATTTAATATATTATTTTATATTTCATAATAACATGACCTCTTTATAAAAATCCATTGCATGTATGTTTCCTCTAAAATCATATATTTTAATGAATGATTCTTGAGATAATTTATTTTCAATTTCACATTTTTGTTTTTATTATTAAATTGAATAATTAATTCACTATTTAGTCAAATATTAAATGGATTCATATAAAAATATCATTTATATTTGATTTTGTCTTTTCATCCTATGATATATTTATTTCATGATATACTATTTGAACACCCTTGAGAATTTCTATACATATCACTTTATTATTCGTTGTAATAATACTTTATAGATTGAAAATAGAGTACATAATATCGTTTTTGAAAAATACATAATTAGGTACCTCAAAATTATTTTTATATTTATTTATTTTAAATCCTCTTCAAGTTCAATAATATTTATATACTTCTCCTTGAATTTGGAAGTCCTTTTATCATTTATATAATACTTTTAAAATAAATTAATTTGAATTATTATTATTATTATTATATTAGATTAACCATGGTAGATTCAAGATGCTTCTCCGTTTTCATATTATCCTCTAGTTTCTAACCAATATCATTCATCAAAAAAATAAAATTCCATTTTATTCATTAATTGTACCAAGTGTAGTCTTTAATCACTCTAAGATTTTATATTCCTCCTAATAGTTTAAATCCATATACATAAATGATAGTTAATCTATGATTTTATATCAAAAAATAACTTCTATATATTTTTTGTATTTAGATATTAGAGTAACAGTAGAACACACCAATGATATGTAGAGGTATTCCTTGGAAGTTATGATATTTTTATTTTGTTTTAAATATTACACTTTTTCAACCTTATACATTAAAAAATATATAATTACAAAATTATTCTTCAATAATTATATAGGGAGTTAGATAATATTACTTTTAAATAGGTTCACTATAGTGGTTCTTCAATATTTCCTAAATCTAAATTTAAATCCCTCAAAATGTGTATGCTTAAATACATTTTTTGTCAAAGAATAATTCTGAATCAATAGGGAATTTACATAATGAACCCATTTCATAGTATTATAAAAAATAGTTTCATGGGAAATATAATTTATAATATCATATCCATAATCCTATAGCTAACAATACATATTCATATTCAAAAAAGCTCTGTTAGATCCATCGCATATAGAGGCCTTCAAAGATGAATCCATAAATTGAATACATTATAGAACATATATATCTGTAATGAAATCCAAATTCATAATCTAAATCCAATAATAAATTTTTATGATAAATTTGTTGGATTTGGTGCATAATAACCAAATTCTATGTACTTTATGATAACATGTATTCATAGTTTTTAATATTAATAAACTTTTTATCACGTCATGATTATTCTTCTATATAACACAGTATATGCTAATTCCCTAAGAGTAGATGTCACACTAAAAGGTCACAGTTGTTCCCCCACAGTGATGAGAAACCATAAGTTATATAATAGTATTATTTAATAAAATTTCTATAGATTAATGATATCAATTTAGGGATATAAATTAAAAAGGCTATTAGGAGTGGTTACTCATAGGACTTTGCGACACCTTCTCATGGTTTATGACCTTAGCAATATCTAGTGTAGCATATTAGGGGAATGAGATCCGCTAGTAGGAAATACACATATATTGGTGTCATTGGATTTTCCAATCTATAGACATTTTTATTGGTCTTTATATATTAATATTCTTATTAATGAGTGTTGTATGTTGTGCACTTTGATGTGTTGATGAAAACCTGATGAAATATGTTTACGGAGAGGTAGAAAACATTGGGTGTGTCACGAGTAATATTTCATTAAGGAATAATGTGAAAAAGGATTTTCATCTTATATTATTTAACTTATGATGAAATCTCAATCCCATTAATTGAAATGATATATCCTAAATAAATCCATTTTCATGGTGTTGAGTATGAATGTTTTATTTTTGGAATGTCAAAGAAAGAGTCATAGACCACATAGGTTGATGTCACTAGCATGAATCCTTCTGAATTAGATATATCATGATAAAGGGATTATATTAAATAGTAAGGGTCTGTATAAGGTATTATGTCACTAAAGCATTAAATTATTTGAATATGGGTGCCTCTGCGTTTCATGATATAAAAATCTTGGACATTAGACTGCTTTTCTGAATGCCGCTAAGAAAGAGGCCGAATCGGTCACACACTATGTGTATCCAGAATCTACGCTAAATAATATATTATTATTTATTATTTAAAAAGATAAATAAAGGTTACTCCCACATTTTGTTTAATAATGATTCATGTTAGGTTGATTTTATACTTTCTGGCCCCAGTTATTCTAGGGAATATTTTGTGAGTTGAATATTTAATAAATATTTATTTTATATTTATTTGATATAGTATTTATTTATAAATTTATGAATGGTGAGGTCATATTTATTTATTAAATAAAGATTCATTATTCAGGGGTCGATAAATATTGTGGAGTAAAGGTGGACCTAGTTTAGTGGTCTAATGATAAATAATATTATTTGCATATTATTTGAACAAAAAATATTTAATTTAATTCAAGAGTTTATAATTATGGAATAAATAATATTATTATAATTAATATAGACACAGGGTTCCATAGGTATTAAATAAGTAATAAAGAGCAATTTTTCAATTATTTATTTCTAACCCTAGGTGTATATTAACCCTATTATTTTATTTTATTAAGTACGCACAATGAAATTTAGAGAATCTTCTTGAATAACTGGAGAGGTCCTTCCTCCAATAATGATCTCAAGAACGGAGAGAGATATTCCTCCACCTTCTACTCTCGAGTCTAAAGATATCATGGAGAATCCTTTGGTAGTGATTCTTAGGAAGATGAATGGAAAATGATGTAAGTGATATGATCTGTCATGATAGCACTAAAATATTCCTACGATGATGTTTAGATATTTTTATAACACAATTTGAACACTTCTATAGGTAATCTAATCTTAATTAATACAATTCAATTATGGATCAATGTATATAAATTTTTAGATACATCAATGAAGAAAGAATTTCATAAAAAGTAATTCATTAATTGCTTATGTAAATTATAAATAATATGTGAATATCCTTTGCTTTGGATCAAAAATTTAACCATTTCCTATATTATTTTATTCAATATTGTTTTATCATATAATTTATCATCATGTAAATCTCAGATTAATCATCTATTAAAAAAATTAGGCATCAACCATAACATGCTTCAGTTGTGCCTAAAACCTTCTTGTGGTATCAAAGAGGTTCGTAAAATAATATTAAATTATTTAAATATAATTTAATTATATAGGTGTTTATTATTGGGTTTCAATTCAATTTTAAACATTAATTAATACATATTTTGATATCTAATATCTTAATATTTGTTTCTCTTAAATATAATCAAATTGATTAATTTTATGAACAAAAAAATTCAAATATCTCATCAGAAGGTGCGGAGGTGTCTTGCTAGATAACAAAATAGTAAACATCATGTAACCGAGAGTTACATGTCGTGTACTATTTTTTATTTCACAAGAATTAATTCATAATTATTCCATGTCATGTGAATTTATTAGTCATGGAAAATTTAATTATACATGATGTTTTGACCACAATATCCTACAACATGGCCAGCTAGAGTACACGTCATTCAACTTCAGCACATGGTGTGTAGTCCTCTATTAATAGATGGTTCTTATATCTTCTTAAATGGCCTACATGATTGGTGGTCATGTAAATTGAAGACAACATGCCCTATAGACCATGTAAATGTCATGTACTCCCAAATTTTCCATGTCAGAGTTCTACACTGAGTCGTTAATCATGTTCCATGGATAAACATTTAGAATAATACACACAATATATTTTTACCAAATTCCATATAATTAAAACTAATTTACTATACCTTGGAAACAATATCAAAATGTAATTTCATGTGATCGTTAAGTTGATAGAAAATTACACATGATGGGTTTTTTCATATATATAAATTGTTAATTAATTTATATGTTACATTTTGATCTACATATCGTGTGTAAGTCTTATTATAGTCATTAATTAATGTGAAACGAATCATTTAACTCTACGTAAAAAAACAAAAAAAAAACATGTAAACCATATCATCATTAAGTTAATAGTAAATCATGATATTACATGATTAGTAGGGTATGTCACATATCGCAAGAGTAAAAAGTATATGAGTATAATACACATTGGGTAGTTTGGACAGGTACTCACCATATTTCTTCATGGGAACATTTTTTGTATATAGTTAATTTTTAATAACTTTATTTAATTTTTAAAAAATTATGATAGATGAGAATATCAAGTAAATTTAATGGAAAATTAAGATAAAATAGTTGATTAAATAAATAAGACAATTAATTTATTCGATCAGATTTATCATAGATAAAAATGAATATAATTGAATGATAATTTTATTAAATTCATAATTCTCTGCCAGAATATAGACTATAATGAGCTTATACCAACCATATTTATGTGATTAGTTTTATTAAATTTATTATTAAATTAAAATTTTGGTATATGTATAATCTCTCATCTCATTATGTAGGTTTATGTGTCCCATAGTTTCTTTTATGTAAACCCCTTAACTAGTCATATAGTTCCCTCACCTATGTGTGAGTAAAAACATAAGTAATTGATGGATCTCCCATGTTAGAGGAGGAGGATCGTGTTTGGAGTTGAGGAAAAACCAATCCAAGAAAGATACAAAGATGAATAGGTGGAAAGAAACATAATGAACCTTAATAGGCTCAAGGTGTTTCCCCCTAGTTCGATGGTTATTTAATCATATGATATATAAACTGACCACTATTAAAATATAATGATAATATCACCTAATTTTTTATTTCTATCAAGTTTTAGGGTAATTTCATTATTTAAGTTTTATCATAATCACAATAATTAATGAATCAATAAGAATAAAAGATATAACTAAAATAAATTGACTTCAGAATAAATATTATTTAATTCATGGTTAATCACTTAAATAAATATACTTAACATTGAAAAGTGTGTAATAAAGATGATAGTTGAAAATTTACACATAAAAGATAAATTCCGTCAATTATATATATTAATTTGGTATAACCTTCCACTACTTACGTTAAAATAAAACCATAGTTAAATGTTATTAACCAACCAAAGTTGAAGTTCATTCAATTATTAGTGAATTATAACATGAATTTTTGAGGTTTCATTAACTCAGTTTATATCAAGGGTTGACAACTAAAGAAAGAATTTATGCAAATGAGAGATAAAACTGGATGAAATACAATTTAATAATTTCAATATTGGGTAGTCCACACAAAAGATAAATAAAATATGAGTTAATTTAGTAGGTACATAGAATGCCTATATGAAATCCTTCAAATTGCATGACCATACAATTTACAGGTGATTAGAAGGGAAATATTGAGCCTTTCCAATATAATTTCCAAGAAACAACACATTTTTAAGCCAATGGTGAGGGATATTAGGTTTCGTTAAAATAATGGGAGATTAATAAATATAATATTTATTTATTTTTCTAAATTTTATCAGATAAAGTATTAAAACTCTTCTCAGCTTATATTTTGAAATAGCAATAAAAATGTATTCAATCACATCACTGTGATCTATACTTGAGAAGGATAAATATCTCACTGACACAAATTTCCAAGAGCTGAAATGGCTCTTATGCATTATCCTATTCCATGAAAGTAAATTTATTATGCTGGATGAACCTATTTCTAATGCTCCTAGTAATGAGGCTAGTGAGAAAGCATTTTTTCTCAGAGAGAAATAATTGAATAGTGCTGCAATGGTTCAATTTTTCATGTTATCATCCTTGAACAATGAGATATTGAAGCAACATGTTGATATGAATATGTATAGCATGATGTCTGACCTTTGGAATCTCTAACAAGAGAAGGTGAGAAATGATATATATGATATCTCTATTGCATTATTTTAAACTAATCGTGGAGATTTGATGACAGTAAGGCCTCATGTTTTCAATATTATAGGCTATATTGAACTATTATACATTTTTGGGATTAAATTACCAGTTGAATTGCATTTATATATCATACTTTCCTCACTACCCAAGACCTTATCTAGTTTTATTTTTAATAATTACATGATAAATAATGAGAAGATCCTTTTAGAACTTCTTACTCTGATTCTACATGTTCATAAGGACATGGGGAATGAAAACCTCATAGTCATTATGGTGAATAACAAAAGGAAGAACATATACAAGGGTCCCAAGACTCATACGAATTTTAAATCTTGAGAGAATCATCATTCCCAAAAGGGGAATATCCAAATACATGGCAAGTAAAAGGGGCCAGAATGCTTTTCGTATGGAAATCAAGGACACTAGAAGAGTAAATTCACCTAGAAGTAAGGGGAAGTTAAAGGTGACTTTTTATCAAGTTCAATAGTTCTATATCTACATATTGGTTATTATATATAGTTTTTGGTACTCACATTTGTATCCAAATTTATGATCCAAGGATATTTAGAAAGATTGCTGGAGGAGAGGTTGATTTATGTGCTTATAAAGGAGTGAGGATGGATTATCTAGCTCTTAGTGACTGGCGCATTTCATTACTAAGAATTATATTGGTTGTAGGGGATTGTTATTATGTACAACTGTTACCAAGCACATAATTTTTGTGTCATTCTTAGTTGCAGATTGTTTTATTTTCGTGTTTGGAAATAAAATTTATTTCTTTTATAAAGAAACCATTTTTTTATAGTATGGAACATTTAAATAATATAATTTATCTATTAAATTATGAAAACATTTATTGGAAATAGATAGATAATCTTGTTCACATGACTCATATAACACCTAGCTAGGGAATCACCATCTTGATCATGTAAATGAGAATCATTTGAAAAATCTTGGTCAAGATGGATCTTTAGACCCATTGGAGCTAAACCCACTAGAAATATGTAAAACTGTTCTACAAGGAAAAATGTACAGACCACCATTTTATGGATTAGGTAAAATGTATATAGAAAATTTTTTATTTCTACTCACTGATGTGTATAGACCATTTCTTGTATAAGATAGAGGGATTCTAAATTCATGAATTTTACTGGTGACAAGAGTAGATATGTCTATGTCTACATAATGAGTTACAAGTCTATGTAATTTGAAAAATTCAATGAATTAATGAATTAAGTAGAGAATCAACATGGAAAGAAGAAAAAGAATATATAGTCAGATCGAGGTAGAGAATATCATCACCATGAATTCATCAACTTTATATGGGAATTTTGGATTATACATAAAATCACTCCAACTTAAATGCCATAGGGGAATAGTGCTTGTAAAATGAGTAACCATGCATTATTAGACATGGTAGGTTTGATGATGATTCATCCAAATCATCTATTTTCCTTTTTGGGAGACTCCTTAAAACCCAAGAAATATAAATTAAACCAAGTACCAACTAAAGTGGAAAATGGATTTCCATCTGCGTTATGGAGTGGAAGCACATGAGCCTCAGCCTAGTTGGTGAGGGCTCGCTAAGTGCTTCCAAGAGACCTGAGATAAAATCCGGATGGAGGCATATTTTTGGGGGTACTGTAGCAGTACTTTAGCAGGTACTGTATCAGGAACTGTTCAGTACAGTAGTAGCCGGAAATATTCACCCATCTGGGCCTTCAGGCCACCGGTTTGGTCCTCAGTTCCTCCAAGGATTTCGGGCCACCCAAGGCATTTGGTCTAGTTGATTCTCAATGCCTTCAGGCCACATTTAGGCCTTAAGGACACCCCAAGGCCTTCAAGCCACATGAATGCAGGCTCCAAATACACTACAAAAAAAGGAGCATCCCCAGAAGACGATTTAGAGTAGGTGCACTCACTAGAGCAGAGCCAAATGGATTGTCAGAATGAGAGGGTATGGATATGCCATCGGTACCAGCCTGTGCTTGCACGAGAAGCCTAGCCAGACGGTCATGCAAAGGTGGAGAGATACTTTCAGAATGAAGATTCTAGGGAGGGGCAGTTCCTTGTAGATTGTATGGTTGAATTCCCTAAGACTTTCGGGTCAATTAATCTCCTAAGCCTACGGGCTATGTAATCTCTTAACCTATGGGCCTTTTAAGGGCTCCCAATTATCCTTTGAATGGGGGGTTATCAAAAATGAATAAAAATGAATGCATTTAGGCCATTTAGGCGTTATGGAGAGGAAGAAAACATGTATTATAACATACATATGTATGGGGTTGCACGGTGCTTATTTAGGACTTATCAAGAAAAAATGTATCTCCCCGAGGCATAAATTGTATCTTTATAGGGTATCTTAAGGAAACAAAGGTATTCTACCTATACAACCCCTCAGAAAAGAATGTGACTGTTGCTAGACAAGTCATTTTCTTGAGAGGGAACACATCCTCAAAAAGGATAATGGGAGAAATATTCACTTTTATGAAGTTTAATCTCAAGATACGCAAGAGTTTGTAGAGGGACATATTATATAGGTCCCTGTGCAATAAGTATATCATAAAATATATGTCTTAAAATGGAAAACTAGAAAAAAAGAGAACTAGAGAGATATAGTTTCCTATTCACCAAACATGGCGACTCATTATTGGTTGAAAATGATGGACCAATATCGTAAAAAGATGTTCCAGATAGCTCATAAGATATAAGATAAAAAGAATCCATTATTAATGAAATAGATTCCATATATCATAAACACATTTTCATTCTGGTCAATATGCCAATTGATGTAAATCATATAGGGTTAAAATGGGTATTCATTTTAAAAATGGACATGTAAGGTAAATTAAATACCTATAAATCAAGGCTAGTGGCTAAAGGGGTTATAAAATATTAAGGAATTGACTATGATGAAAAGTGTTTACTAGATTCCATGTTTAAATCCATCTGAATTCAACTTTTTGTAGTAGATTACATTGACTATGAAATTTTGAATATGGATGTCAAAATGGATTTCCATAATTGGAACCTTCAATAAGATGTCAACATGAAACAACCAAAAGGGTTTGTGACTCCATGTGATGCCAATTATAATTAGAAGGTGCAAAGAACCATTTATAGATTTAGACAAGCATCCAGGTCATGAAACATTTGATTCAAGGAAGCTGTAAAATAATTTTATTTCATTAAGAAATAATGTGGTCCATGTGTTTACAATAAGTATAGTGGGAATGGAGTCATTATAAAATTAGTATATTTTGATGACATATTACTTATTTTAAATGACATACTAGTCTTAAAGCCTATAAGGACTGATTGAACAAGTGTTTCTCCATTAAGGACCTACCTGACGCAGTATATATTTTATGTATCCAGATTATTTATGATATATCCAAGAGGATTATTGGACTAAGATAGATTACATACATTGGCCAAATACTAAATATATTTAGTATGAAACCAATCAATAGGGGATTGGTTCCAGTGTCACATGGTATATATCTTTCTAGTAAAATGTGCCCTTAGAAAAGATATGATAAAGATAGAATGAGTAAGATCTCATATTCTTCAATGATAGGATCAATCTTGTATTCCATGTTATGTAGTAGACTTGATATTTTCTACGCATTTAACATGGTAGGATGATATCATGTTGATCTAATAAAACATAATTGATGTATTGATAAAGTTATCCTCACGTATCTAAGAAGAAATAAGGGTATCTTCCTAGTGTATGGAGTATATAAAGTGTTTTTTATCAGTGGTTATACTAATTTTAGTTTTCAAATAGATATAAATGATCTAAATTGGTAGTAAAAATATTTTTTTCTCAACGTAGGAGCTTTGAGTTAAAAGGGTTCAAATTAACCTATTTTCATCAATTCAACTTCAAATTCTTAGTGTATAATATCTTATGAAGAATAAAATGAATCCATTTAGATATGAAAATTTACCCAAGATATTAATGTGGTATCTAGAATTAAATACCATATCATATTGAACTATGATAATACTACAGTGGTGACTCTTTTAAAATAGCCAAGGTTACCCTAATTGGCAAACCACATACTTTGGAAGAATCACCTCTTGGGGGTTTCTATCAAAGTTGAAACATTTTTTCAAGAAGTGTTCTCATAAAATAGAATGTTCTAGGCCCCTTGATAAAAGGTCTATCTCAATAGAAGCATGCGTTTCATGTGAGATCTATTGGACTAAATGTTGTTTACATTTGACTCAAGTGTAAGTGGGAGTCTGTTGGATTTGGTACACTAGAAAAAACATATTTTTACTTTATGATAACATATATTCATATTTTTGAATATCAATGAAATCCTTAACACATATTGATTATTATTATTCATAAAGTATCATGTTCTAATTTCATAAGAGAAAATGTTGTACTAAAAGGTCACAAAAGTTCCTCGCTATGATGTGAACCTAGAATTTCCATAGTAGTATTCTTAAATATATTATCTACATCCAGATGATACTATTTGAGAGACCCAAATGCTATAGGATATTAGTGTTGGTGACTCATAGGACCTTTTCTAACCTTCTCGTGGTGTATTCCCTTGATAATATCCAGTGTAGGATATTTTGAGAATGAGACCCAGTTGTAGGAAGTCCACATTTATATGTTTCGTTAGATTTTCCGCTATTCATACATGTCTATTGGTCATTGTACATTAATATTATTATTAATGAGTGTTATAAGTCACATTATTTGATGTACTCATGAAAACTGTAATTAAATATGTTCGTCGTGAGGAAGGACATGTTGGGCATGTCATGAGTTTTATTTTATTAATGAATAATTTTAGAAAGAATTTACCCCTTTGGTTGTTTAAGGAAATATGATATCTCATTCCCTTTTCTGGGAAGGATATACCCTAAATAAATATGGGGTCATGATGTTCTATAGGTAATTTCATTTTTTGAAAATTCTAAGAAAGATCCATCGAGAACATAGATTGATGGCACCGATATACGACCTTGTTGGTTAAATATATCCTGATAAAGGGATTATATTGCATAGTAAGTGTCTATATGAGATATTATATCATTGTGGAATTAACTTAATTATGTGTAGGTTCCATTTCATGTTACTAGATTCTAACCATTGACTTTAGGCTGCTGCACCTAATGTCACTAAGAAAGAGGCCATGATGGTCCAAAACATAGTGTATCCAAAATCATAATTAAATAATATATTATTATTATTATATATAAAGTTAAATAAATATTACTATTATATGAGGTTTAGTAATTATCCATATTTTATTGATCACATATATTCTTCCACCATTTATTTGAGAGAATATTTTGTCAGTATTATATTAAATAAATATTTATTTTCTATTTAGTGAATATAATATATATTTATGACTGAATAATGCGGTGATATTTATTTACTCAAAAAATAGTCTTTATTAAAGGACTGATAAATATTGTAGAGGAATGATAGCCCGAGTTTTATGGTCTTCTGAGTATTAATTTATATTTCATATTATTTAAATAAATAATATATAATTTAATTCATGATTTTTTCACATGTCAAGAAATAATAATAATAATACTATTATAGATATGGGATTCTACATAGATAAAATAAATAATAATGGGAACGTGTGAAATTATTTATTTCTAACCCTAGAGTTATATAAACACAATTATATTGTTTTCTTAAGAGATCCAATTAATTTCATTTGGTGTGCACAACAAATTCTAGAGAATCCTATCAAAGTCATAGAGAGGTCCCTTCTCAAAGAATAATCTCAAGAATAGAGAGAGATATTCCTCCACCTTCAACTCTTGAGTCCTAATAGATCAAGGAGATTCCTTTGTTAGTGATTATTATGGAGATAAAAGGCAAAAAATGTAATTGATAAGATCTTTTGTGCTAGTACCTGGAGATTCCTACGACAACGTTCACAGATTTTTTACACATATGTGGATCACCGCTATAGGTAACATTATCTTAATGCCTATAACATGACAACGGTATGATGTTGATCCATTTTTATATTCATCAATGAAGAAATAATTTCATTCAATTTAATTCTTTAATTTCTTAAATTAATTATAAATAATATTTGATGATATTATGCCTTGGTTAGGGTGATTATCCATTGCGTATATTCGTGGATTCAATTCTGATGATCATAATGTATATCATCCATTAAATCATAGATTAATCATCGATCATGAAGAAAAAAATGCTAAAACTATCCATAAAATTATTTTTCTACACCTGGAACCATCAAAAGTACCACAAGGTAAGAAACACTATATGAGGGGAAGTGAATCATGTTGTTCAAGAATTAAAACCTCTTTCTCTAATTATGAATTATTATCAGAACTTGATATTCTTCTAGAAAATCATAAATTCAATATGTAATTTACATCAATAGCTATGAATAATATTATATATAATAAATAATTCAAGAATATGTACTTGGATATTTTATGTAGTTCAAACATATAGGGAAATATTCAAGTACTATACAACTGGTAGTGTACATGTGTTCCAAAATTCAATAACTCATTATTTTGAATAAGAAAATTTGTTAAGGGCACTATAATCCAAGGCTCAACGACTTTAAAATGTTATGGGATGGTGTAATACAACCCAATGATCACTTAATTATTCTCTCTCCATCATTATGATCATCTTTGATAATGATACTTGAAATTTAAAAACTTACAGGTCATCATTATTATGTCCCACATATATTGATGCAAAAGACGAGTGGGGTATAATTTTCAATATTTAAATAATGAAATGCTTAATGATCAATGTAATATATAAATTTGGAATTAAATTTGTATAAGATATAAATAATTCAAGTACTAGAGCAGAATATGAAGGGGTTTTTCTATATAATCATAATGAAACAATCATGTAAACAAATAAAAATAAAATAAGACATGTGGATTGTATAGTACTTTGAATCACATGATCATTTGTATCCTATTAAAAATGTTGATGTGAGAAAAATCGATATTTAATAGATAATATAAATTAATATTATAATATATAGAACTAATTCTTTTACAATGTAATGTTTCCCAATAGAGAATTCTTCATAGTAGAAATTTTAATCAATGGCCTTTAACTTGACAGAAAAAACTATTGTTCCTTTTAAAGTTTATATATAACCAACCATGATTTTTACTAAAATGAGTTACAAGCAATGTTTTTTATTTTCACTTAGGTAATAAAGGAGAAACCTTACATTATATGGACATTATAACTATTGTGTGAGTTTTTTTACAATAAAATTAAACACTTTAAAACATTAAAATAATTATAAAACAATAAAACTATAGTAAGTAGATATATGGATTTTCATGTCGATGCCAATGCAATTTTGTCCCAATAATTTATATATAAAAACATTTTTCATTTATGAACCAATAAAAATTACTTACCAAATAATTCCAAAAATATTTGGTACAATGTTGGAAAAATTTATTAGTAATTTTGTATATTGGAATTATAATCAAACGCTACTATTCGTTTCTTCTAACTCATAAATATAAGATTCAAGAACGACTCTTTTCAATGTATTAATCAATGTGATCAATCCTTAATTAAATATTATTGTTACACTCCAAAATTAGAATTTCAATTAATATTCTTAAGGGTCTAAAAATAAATAGTAAAAATAATTTAAACATTAAATGTACTAGTTTCCTCTTAAAACTCGCATGAATTTACTAATAAACATAATATTGTGTTTATCCTTGATCCATTATAGTTACCCAGTAGTAGTGTCACATTAGAATATAGTTCTAGGTTGTACCTAGAAATAGTCCCGTAGTGGTTTTCAATAATACATTGGTGCTCTAATACTCACCCATATTATAAAATGGATAATATATCCTCCTTTTATTGTATTATGCATCTACAACTCATACTACATCCACTTACATTGAATAGTGGATCTATTTTTCGTCATAATTTTTCCATCAACATAGCCTTCGTTAGCATACCAAAAAATTTATTAGAAAAATCAATAACATTGCATTACTCTTCAATGCACACTTAAATTCAAATACATAAGGCATTACACATGATATAGTCTCACATTCACTATCCATATTAATCTTTGAATTCCATTATAACTCATATAAAAATGAAAATTATTTCAGTTAAAAAAATTTATAGGGTTATAAAATGATTTAAAAAACACAATATAATATTAAAATCATAATAAATTACCATTAAGAATTTTAGTATTAATAAATGGAAAAAAGGTACTATAATTCTTTTTTCATTGAGTATCTACATCACCAACATACCCCTAATATATAAATCTATAGCCTCTATATATTAGAATATATGAACAAATATAAGAGCATAAAAATATAATATATAGAATTTGGTCTATTTTAATTTAATTAATAAATTTATATAATATTTCTTGGACATTAAATATAACCTCAATACAGCAAAATTATATCAAGATATTATCAAAAAACAATTGAAAACCTAATCGTAAAATAATAAAATTGTGAAAAAAAAGGTTTTAGTAATTTCATGAAATTTGTTAAACATTTAAATTTTCAATTAAACCTGTATTTTAGTTTGTGATATGTAAATAAAATTCATATCTCTATTTATCAATAATAATTTCTCAATAATGATATCTATAGATCATGATATTATCAAAACATAGTTGTAAAAGAAATATGAAATTCTAGGAACATAAGGATATGTTCATAAGACAAATCTAATATTGTAACTTGATGTTATGTTGAAAAACATAATTTATTCTGGGTTTGAAATTAATAATTTTTTGGTAACCATTAAGGTGACATTTGGTGTATCCAAAAACATGTTAAAAAGATCTTTATGTTTCCTATTGACATTTTTATCTAAGAACTCTTCATAAAACCGGTATAAAGTGATATAATAAATCAAACAAAATTACATGATAAAATAAAAAAATATCATATTATTTAAAAAAATTAATCATACATTAAATAATATATAATATAAAAATTATTCATAAATAAATAAACAAATACCTAATATAATATTTTTCAAATACAAAAAAAAAAACAAACAAAAAACTCTTAAAAAATTTTCCCCTGTTTTTTTTCAAAACATGACTATGAGTTAAGAAATTTCAATCAATATTTAAAATAATTGAAAAGCATAAGATCAATAAGTTTTAAATCATGATAAAGAAACTACATAATATCACTTGTACTAATTATGGAATGTGAATTATAACAACTAAATGTCTCCCCTTCCATTTATAACTAAAGCACAATGGTAAAAAACCTCCCCATAAAAATATAAAAAAAATTCATAGATAGTGAAGGAATATGAACCAGTATTATGAAAACTAAGTAAAATAATTACTAATTAAATAGAGTACTCATTATAAATAATTATTAAACAAAAAAATAACGCTATCTATAACTATAAACACTATGTTTGGAGTACCAATGTATAAGACATGTAATATAAGTATCCATGAAATTTGTTAAGGAGGTTTGAGGAATTAATAAAATATATTCAATGAATTAAATAGTTTCAGAAATTTTAGAATATGTCAAAAACAATAATATATAACTATAATAAATATTGTCACTATACAAAAAACAAAAACACTACATAGCTCTTGCCAACATACAAGTAAATAAATTAATTAATATATAAATACCATCAAAAACACATTGCCTATGAAAATAGACCATCATAATACAAAATGAATATGTTAGAAATACTTTAGGAATCAAATATATAAATCTTTTAGGAATACTAACATTGAAATTTGACTTTGAAAAAAAACATTCAGATGGCCATGTAGCTAAACAAATGTTGACCAATAATCTGAAGCATAATGATAAAATAATCCACATTTAAAACAATTAATAGTAGAATAACTATATTATACCATTGAAGATAGAATTCATATAAATTTTAAGAACTTTCCTAGTGTACCCAATATAGTTCCTCATCATTTTCATCCTTTACAAAGGAATCAAATTATCATAAATTTATATTCTTGTAATTAATTTATCAAAATAATCAATCAACCTTTCAATTTTGGTTTTTATTTTCATAATTTATTTCCATACATCTTCAAAATAATCACAAACCTTTTCATTAATTAAGGAATAATTATTTATCAACTTGTCATTCTTTTCATTTATCTTGGACACTTCTTGAGTAAGAACCGTATTCTATTTATATACTTTTTTTATTCTCATTATGCTTCGTGTATAATCCAGACATACTAAGAATATAATTTTATAACTTATCAAACTTATCATTCAACTCTTATACACTATGATTAAAATATTTAGAGTCATAGATAGAATCAGTATAAAAATAAAAAATGAATAACTAACATCATTAAAAGAATCCATCATGTATATAATTATGTCCTCTGTTGTCATTTAAGATAAATATATTGAATAATATACTCACTAAATCTCTAAATGGTAATAATTTCACATTTAATACTTTTTATTTAATTTTTTATATTTTATTTAATATTTCAACTTGTGGAATCATTGTTCCATAATACCATTCATTCTATACTCAAAATAGGTGACACATAGAGGACTGAAATTTGAAATAAAATATTCTTTTTTATTTATTTTTTAATAATCTTTTCTAAATCACTCACTAGAACTTATCTTTTGTCTATGTGTATCTGTAAAAACCTTTTAGAATCTATGTCCAGTCGTTTTTATTATCATTAGAATAATTTTTATTATCATCATAAGAAGTAGATGATGCAATAAATGTTTTAAAATTACCACTCTCCTTTATATCATTATTATAATGATCAATAATGTTTAATTTAAAATAAAATTTTAAGAATGAATCAATAATATCATTTATATAATACTAATTAAAATCATTAATTTCTTAAATTTATGATTTCGTAGAATATAATTTTTTTAATTATCTGATTAGAATCCTCAATGCCATTATTTTATTTTTTAAAGTATACTTATGTGTAGTTATATTGGTCACTACTATAGTAAACATGTGTTAAATCTCATCAAAACATTCATGATCTAAAATCCAAAATTATCAATTCTTCACCTTTAATATACCAATATTTATTTCTATAACTTGTTAGTACCTTGACGAGTGTATTGTAATTTATTCCAAACATCATCCTATTTTTTTAAAATATATATATATGACTATAAAGACTTATGATAACATAAAAATAATGATAGTTCATAAACTCATAATTAAAAATGTACTTATTTGTATAATTACATAACAAGTATCAAGATCACATTCAGGAAAAACATTAGGTAGAACATAATAGTCTAATATTCAAACCAATATTTTTCAAAAATAATTCCATCATTTCATTCCAATAAACATTTTTAGTACTCAATTAAATTATGTGCTCTAAAACTATTTTAATTATCAATCATATTGACACATTCTATAACTAAAAATAGATCCATTATTTAGTCTTTTTAAGGACTCTGATACACATAATATTAAAAAGGAAATAGTTACCAAAATATAAGTAAACAATGTAAAATATATAAAAATAAGTCCCTTGTCAGTTACCAATTATTTGGTTCCATAAAAAGTGATGGAAATGGAAAGAGGGAGTTCCGTTTTCAGTCTGAAAATAATTCAAGGTTCACAGATTACATTAAAATATAATTGCGAAATTTAATGGATATATGATAAAAGAAATTTAATTATAACATGTGAATATGTAATGGGTGATAAACTTAATTATAATGAAATATTAAATCATAAAAAGATAAATATATATATATAGGATATGTAATTTATGGAAGATCATAAAACAAAATCCTACATCTACTCTCCACACCCTAAGCATGAGTAGTATTGATACCCACTATATTATGCATTTAAAATGGGTGTGGAAAAAATAAAATCTTCTATAATAGGGTGTGATTGAACATAGAATTTTCTATAAGAGTAGTTATAATATCTTATATTTTTTTTAAAGAATAACCTAGCCTACATTTTGAGGTATACGTAAATCCAACCATGCATTTTACTAGGATGAGCCTAAACCAATTCAATTTTTTTATTTAGTTAATCATAACCATCCCTTTCCATTTATGGATTTCAATCCAAGTTTTTGAGATATTTTATAACTATATTAAATTAATTACAGTACTTAGAAAATTAAAAAACAATATAGGATAAATTAACTAAATCCTAATAAGTTGATATATGCAGATTTTGTATGATGATAGTGAAGCTTGAAACCACAATGAAGATTTGGTACATCTTTTTTAATAAAATAAAAATAATATTTATCAAATTAGAATGAAATTATATGGAACAATATAGAAACAATGTATTAGTAATTTAGTATATTGGTATTATAACTATCAACTCCTCCCAATATCATGGATATCCATACTAAATGTTTTAGTAATGGGACATTTCAACGAATTAATATACACAACCCATCCTTTGTTAAATATTAATATTACACATCAAGAAAATGGTTTCCATTAATATTATCATTGGTATTAAAATATATAATAATATTACATTTAAATTTGAATGTAATAGTTTCCTCTTTGAACTCCCATATATATATTAATCAACGTAATATTGTGACTCTTATTAGTTGTATGAATTTACACCAATGTAGTATCATGCCATGAAATCATGATATATTATGCATTATCATGGGGGATCTTGCTAATAAGATGGTGTTTCAATTCTTATCTTAATTTATAAACTTGAAAACACAATCTCTTATGACTATATTTTGTGTCTAAAATTCATACAATGTTTTCTTTTGATGAATATTGAATTGATTTTTCTATAATCAATGTTGTCTCCATAAAATTTATCACACAATGTTAGCATACCACCACTTTCTTAGGAAAATCCTTAACATTATATGTTTCTCTAGTACTTGTTTAATCTTGAACATATATGGCATTTCACTTTCCAAGTCTCAAATTTACTTTTTATCATTATGATTCTATTTATCTATTCTCATATATCTATAAATAAAGTTTCACTTAAACATAACAATATGGTTATCTAGTGATGTAATAACCATAGGATAGTAATAATATCATAATAATTGATCATTTTAAAATTTTGAATGTAAATGAATGAAAACAATCATTCTACAATTCCTATTTAATTGATTATCGATTTCACTAACATAATTTTATCCTATAAATTTATAATATCTCGAGATTTGAATAAATATTCCTATCATAAGGCAATCAAATAGGATATTTTGTCTTCGGTTTGGTTAAATTACATTCAGAAAATTATCAATATTTTAAATATAACGACCCCAACTTTACATACATTGTTATTACTTCAAAATTGATGCACACTTATTACAACATATAACAAAACCATGAACGGACCGTATAGGTATAATGTCTTTAGAAACTGGGAAACATAAACAACTGGTTCATAAAGCATCTACTTTGCCTCCCATTTATTTCATCATATCTAGAGTCCCTTTTTGGCATATTCTAATTAATATCCTTATTCCTGACCTGGGGAAAGAAAAAATACAAAAGGGTTAGCTCAAATGCTCAGTAAGGGTAAACAAAAGAAATTTCAATCATATCATATACATAAGAACATAACTTTTGGAAATCTTAACCTGCAAAAGAAATCATAATTTCATAACATGGGATAAATCATAGTAGTGAAATGTAATCCCAATAATAATATCTTAAAACATGAAACATTGTGTCATACACACATAATCAAAGAGAATCATTTCTTGTTAGTCAAGACTCATTGCCAAGACTATCTTAGTGGACAAAGGCCATTTCTGAACCATGTTCACTCCTCGTTTCAGTCATGTTTCACTGAACCGGTTTAACCTACCGTTCCATCCATGTCTATATCATGAGATATAAAATCTTAACCCAATGCATTGGTGGGAGATATAGGTCCCACCCATCTCATAATGATACCATTCTTATGTGTTCCAGAAAATCATAAACCATACATCATAGCATAACCCATGTAATAAAAATGGGAATCTTAAACATTGTGAAATAATTAAACAATTCATATAAGATAAAGGAGTTCATTAAAATATTTCCATCACAAAATAATTAAATCCATGTAATAATAGGGATAGAAACAGAAACCTATATTATTTTGATAAAACACTTGAACTCCATTCTTGAGGAAAATATCCTTTCTACTTGAAAAACATTTTCTTTTCTTAACATGTCATACAATTTTAAACTAAAAGAAGTTGATTAAAAATAAACTTGAAAACTTGTAAAGGAAGCTTCTTGGAAATAACGTGTTAAAAATCCATTCATTTCGTATAATTTAAAAAAACATTCTTCTCGTCCTTTTTTCGGAAAAGTGAAAAAGTTCCTCGTACGAAAAATTACAAAAGATTCCTTTCATATCTTTTACTAAAAACTCACCGAAGGGTAAAATTGGGAATAAACTATTGTAGAAGGTTATAAATATTACATATTGAGTAAACATGGATTTTGATGACAAAATACACCCCAGTAAATACCAAAGTATAAACAATCTCGGATAAAAAGGAGATTGTGATATTTTCCCTTACCATAGGTCTGATTTGCCTCGTAAGTGTCCGAACCTACTGTATAATGATTTAAATAATGTTATTGACTTATTAAAGAATCATAATTATTGTTATGATATCATATATGGTCATATTCTTAGCTTCTTGGTAGTAATATTTCATTGCTACTTGTTATTCGGGTGTTTATAACTTTTTGTTCTTATGGGTGTTTTGTCGAGTAAATTCTTATTCTTCTATTTAGGTTATAGATACATCATTTCCAGAACGGTATTAATGTACTATATATCATATTTATTCATTCAATTCATTTATATAATCATTATGCAATGAAGATCATGTAGAACGAATCACATCACATCGTGGAGACGGTATTCCATATGTACGCACGAGCGATGATATCGTTCCCATGATCCTGGAATTGTATTGGAGTGTATGTATACTCTTTCAGAATCAATATCACTTTATAATAATCATATATAGTAATTATTTAAATCATTATACCCATCCAAGTAAGGTGGTGGGGGGAAATAGATTACACCACGGCGTGGAGACGGTATTCCATACGTACGCACGCGCGGTGATTTCATTTTCCGGAGGATGGATAGATGATGAAATAGGGTTGTTTCATACTTATAATAACATATCAGTATATGAGTTATACTGATGTTATTACTTCATGATGAATCAACTAAATAAGAAGAAGTGGAATAAGAAATAAATATGAAAGAATCGGTAAAGGGTATTACCTCTTCTTTGAAGCGCCTCTTTGAGACCTCCTTTTAGGGCACTAAAATTGGTCTTTGAAGATAACCAGGACCTCTAGGATGTCTCAAGGGAAGTGGATAGAAGAAATTGGTAGGGGTTGTCCGATCATGAAGGCTCAATTTGGTGCGAGGAATAGAGGGAGGAGGTTCCCTTTTATAAGGGAGGAGAGGGGAACCTTTGGAATAACTAAAAATATTATTTTATTATAAATCCAAATTCGGTTTTAAATAGCTCCAAATTGATTTATTTCGAAGCTAAGGTAAGTATGGGTCGAAATCCTCTCATCCAATAGAATTTAGACAAGTTTAGGTTCCTATTTTAACCTTATCATTTAGATTTAACATTAAGTTAAATAATTTTACTTTTACCATGTCTTCTTGTGTTCTTATACTATAAGGTTAATAAACTCACAATATGAAGCCAAAAGAACCCCAAGTTGTTTATTATTAATATATATAACCTTATCTAAGTAATTTGGCCAAACCTTAGATTTTTAGGAATAAAATAAAAATTAATAATATAATATTTGTTTTAAAAACTATTTTATGTCAATTTTGACACTATTTAGTAATTGATTTTTTTTTGAAAATCATAACAGAATGATTAGTTCGAAAAAATTTAATTAAATCAATAATAACATGTCTTATTAACCTTAAAAATTAGTGGAATTTATAAAAAGTCTCAATTGTAATTATTTGGGTATTTATAATATCAATTATTTTAATTTTTCACTATTATGGTAATTACTGCATCATCATTGTGTCATAAATAAATTAATTTATTTAATGTCTAAAAATTATAAATAAAATAACATTATGTAGGAAATATAACGAATATTTACAATCGAATTTATGTTATTTATAACCCTATATTAAAAATGTTTTAGTAAATAAACTTTCATTTTAACTCTTTTAACTCTTCTTTGAATTAAATAATAATAAATGTCCTAATCTAATCCAAGTGTGCCTAAATGGTCATATTTTATTCCTAAGGTTTTTTTTGGTTGAATTACTCTTTTCCAATAGAATTAGGAAATGTGTTAGGGTAATAATAATAACACTTTTACCCTTAATTACCCTATTTACTTTTAACAGTGGTAAAAAAAGTAAAAAGTTACTATTCACCAAAAATTATTTTCATCTCATTGAACCACATTTTACTTACTGACATCAATCGTGTCTCTCGTATTTTTGAAATTCCACTCACAGAAGCGGTAAAAGTAAGTTTTATGAAAAAATTCAGTTTTTTAACTACCACTTAGTGGTTTCACTATTCATCAAAAAATGAATGTCTCCAGAAAAATACCAAAAATTAGGCCTAAGCTATATTTGATATTATGAATTCAAAAATGATTTTTATTTTACCAAATTTAAAACACATCAGTTACATTAAGTAATTTAAAAATTAATTCTCATCATCAAAACAAATAGCGTGTTTTTAAGAGATAATAACTGTCAAAAGATTGACACTTGTTTATGACTGGTTTAAATGTAAAATTACATCCAATGAACAAAATTGTATTAAATTGTAAAAATATATTCTAAATATACTTTAAAACAACTCAAATTAATAATTTATCACTATTAATTATTTCAATTAAAAAAATTGTTTTTAATTAAAATTTAGTAATTTTCACTATTCATCAGAATATGAAAGTTATTCGAAAAGTACCAAAATTGAACCCTAAGCTAATTTCGATATTCCGAATCAAAAAATGAAGTCCATTTTGAAAAATAAAATTTACAAAATTTAAAAAAGTGGTTATTACTATTCATAACGGCTAGTTTTAATAATAGCATATCTTTGTTTAGTGAAACTCAGTATTGCGTACTACACACGCTATCGAGGAAGGTCGCGATTGCGTGTAATGCAAGGCAAGTCAAGGATGCGTGTTGTGAAAGCTCCTTTTGGTGTAGCATACAACACAAGATATTAATGAAATCAAAAAATTATTTTTTATAAAATCTCAGGGTGTTACTTTCTACCCCCCTTAAAATTAATTTCACCCTCGAAATTCGTCGGGGTTATAAATGGTTTACTACTCGAAAGTTTCTTTAATATAAACCCACATACTAAAAAGGAATACCAAAACATGGCTTTAAAAACTAAAGTATGAAACGTAATGGTTACCCAAATAAACTAATCACTGGGTTTCCACATAGGTGAAAATATGGATATGGAAGAGAAATCTAACCATCATGTTCTGATGGAGAGTGGTAGAGAACATGGCTATGGAAAAGCCAGTAATCAGAAAGCCATAAATTTGTGAAGATCTAATGTACCATCTGATTCATCGGATAAAAGGGAACTAGGACAACATTTTTGGTTTTCAAGATCATTTCCCTAAAGTTGATGAAATTGGAATTAGAAGAAATACTTTCGTGATTTTGGTATAGTCTCACCATTGGTCGTTCTTTAGACAAATTATACTTCATCTCTTGAAGAAATGAAGTTGAATGTGTCATTCATGATGTGTTAGCAGATCATGTGATCGAATGATGGGTCATTCCATCTGTCTCAAACAAAAGGTTATAAAACTCATCAAAAATACATAAGTCCATATATAGTGAGATTAATCATATATGGTTCCTAAAATGGAATTATACTTAATATATCATACTGCTTAATATAATAAAACTAGTTTCTTCTAAACAGGGACTTCGTGTAGGCCAGTGGTAGGAGATAAAGGCAAGTCGCACTTCGGTTGTGGGTTCGATTCACATAGCCTTGTCTGACGTGATGGGTTGTCGCCCGTCCTACAGGTTTTCCTTTTTCTAAAACTATATTACAATAACATCCCATCAATAATATCGAAAAAACTTTTATCCTTAATACAAACTTATGTCCAACATAATCCATTCCAATCTTTAGGCTTATCTAAAATACTTTGGTCCAAGCACATAGTATAAAGAAAATGTTTACTTGTAATGTCACATAAAAATCACATGAATTTCATCATTTATCCCCAATATATCATAAGATATATCATGTTGGTAAAATTACAAACATGTGAATACCTTAATCATGTATTCTCTTGAAGAATGAATACCCATTAATTGAACCATAGTGAAAACATTAATGCAGTAAAAAGTTAACACTTTCCACATACCAAAATCCTAAAAATTCTATATACTCAAACCATGATATCACTTAGTCCTTATATCAATCATGAGCTCATGAATACTCTCAAATATTTCATTTCCTCGTTTTCCCTTCATTATGCGCATATCATCTTTTTTACCAAAAATATCTCAATCACTTTCCATGGTTACCGGTACCATAAAATTATTGAAAACCACAATAGACCAATACATAAATAGTCCAATATTCCACGATACTATATACAACATTATTTTGGAACCCCATTTCATAAACACTTAATCATTCCACCACATCTTTTTCATATTCAACATCGCCAATAGTGATCGCATGTGACTTCCCTTTGTCTTTTTCCTTAAGTGTTTTCTCATGTTGATCATCACTAACCCTTGGATTAGGGAATTTATTAGCATAATTCCTCATTTCCTTTCACTTGAAGCATTGAAGTGTTGGTGGTGCATTCTCTACAGTCTTTTCTTTATTCACATCATTAGAAACCCTTTTTCTATTACTTCTACACTCAGCTGCTCGATGACCTTATTTTACACACTTAAAACATTTTCTAGTCCCTTTAAGACAATCTCCACCATGCTTCTTTCCACAATTTGAGCATAAGGAAACATTCATCTTCTTTTCACCATTATTCTGAGATTTCTCCTTGAACTCCATCTTTCGTTTCTTGTCAAAACTACGAGATGAATAAGTAACACCAACATCCATTTATACCTTGATAGCAAAACGCACAATTTCTTCATAACTACTGAAGTCTCTTATAACTAATTCCCTTCGAAGACTTGGTTTTAAGCCACTGAAGAATCAATCAACTTTACCTTCAGGTTGGATGATAAAGCCAGATTCATACCTTGGAAGCCTTGTAAAATTCGTTTCGTATATACCAACAGATTCATCATCCTTTTTCTTTAGTTCAAGAAACTCCTTCTCCATCTTTGTTCGAAGAATACGAGGGATTTACTTATTGAAAACTAAGTTCTTGAACTTGTCCCATTCCATGGACTCAATTTCATCTCTTGGCCTCATATTCTTGATAAGATTCCACCATTGATCAACATCACCTTCCAAACTATATAATGCTAAGATGACTTTATCTTGTTCAGAACACTGAAGAACTGAAAATATCCTTTCAGTGGTAATGATCCATTGTTCAGCAACAAGTGGATCAGAAGACCCAGTGAAAGAAGGTGGATGTTTCCTCATGAAGGACTCAATAGAATATTGTTCCCTTCTCTGCTCATTTGGAAGTCCAGAATGATTCATAGCTTTTGTAAGTATAGTAATAAGATTTTGCACTCCATCTCCATTAACATTTGTTTGTTCAGGAGGACAATCATTGCATTGTCCATTACATTGATCAACACGGTTCCTTCGGGTTCCAGCCATCGTCTAAAACCCAAAAAGAACAGCGTGGGAGGCAAAAATCACACTAGGGAAAACAATATAATAAAGGGGGAGTAACTTCAATATCTAACATCTTAGGTTTAATTCTAATACGGTTAGCACAATTCTAGGACTATAATGTATACTTAACCTTGGGTACATCCCTAGACATACCTTGGAAATATCCTTAGGGATCTCACTAACGTTTTCGCATCCTAGTTTCCAAAGGTTGACTAAACCTTTCCTCTGATACCAACTATAGCGACCCATACTTTACATAAATTTTTATTACTTCAAAATTGAAGCACACTTATTACAACATATAAAAAAACCATGAAAGGACCGTATATGTATAGTATCTTTAGAAACTGGGAAACATAAACAACTGGTTCATAAAGCATCTACATTGCCTCCCATTTCTTTCATCATATCTAGAGTCCCTTTTTGTCATATTCTACTTAATAACCTTCTTCCTGACCTAGGGAAAGAAAACATACAAAAGTGTGAGCTCAAATGCTCAGTAAGGGTAAACAAAAGTAATATCGATCACATCATATACATAAGAACATAACTTTTGGAAATCTTAACCTGCAAAAGAAATCATAATTTCATAACATGGGATAAATCATAGTAGTGAAAAGTAATCCCAATAATCATATCTTAAAACATGAAACTTTGTGGAATACACACATAATCATATAGAATCATTTCTTGTTATTCAAGACTCATTTCCAAGACTATCTTAGTGGACAAAGTCCATTTCTGAACCGAGTTCACTCCTCGTTTCAGTCCTGTTTCACTGAACCGGTTTAACCTGCCGTTCCAGCCATGTCTATCTCATGAGATATAAAATCTTTACCCAATGCATTTGAGAGAGATATAGGTCCCACCCATCTCATAATGATTCAATTCTTATGTGTGCCACAAAATCATAAACCATACATCATAGCATAACCCATGTAATAAAAATGGAAATCTTAAACATTGTGAAATCATAAAACAATTCATATAAGATAAAGGAATTCATAAAAACATTTCCATTACAAAATAAGAAAATCCATGTAATAATATGGATAGAAACAGAACCCTATATTATTTTGATAAAACACTTGAACTCCATTCTTGAGGAAAATATCCTTTCTACTTCAAAAAAATTTTCTTTTCTCAACATGTCATAAAATTTTAAACTAAAAGAAGTTGATTAAAAATAAACTTGAAAACTTGTAAAGGAATATTTTTGGAAATAATGTTTTAAAAATCCACTCATGCCGTATAAGTTAAAAAAACATTCTTCTCGTACTTTTGTCAGAAAAGTCAAAAAGTACCTCATACGAAAAACAACAAAATATTCCTTTCATATCTTTTACTAAAAACTCACTGAAGGGTAAAATTAGATATAAAATATTGTAGAAGGATATAAATATTACATATTGAGGAAACATGGATGTGGATGATAAAATACACCCCAGTAAATACCAAAGTATAAAAAAATCTTGGATAAAAAGGAGATTGTGATATTTTCCATTACCTTAGGTCTGATTTGCCTCGTAAGTGTCCAAACCTCCTCTATAATGATTTAAATAATGTTATTGACTTATTACAGAATCATAATTATTTTTATGATATCATATATAGTCATATTATTAGCTTCTTGGTAGTAATATTTCATTGCTACTTGTTATTCGGGTGTTTATAACTTTTTGTTCGTATGCGTGTTTTGTCGAATAAATTCTTATTATTCTCTTTAGGTTATAGATACATCATTTACATAATGTTATTAATGTACTATATATCATATTTATTCATTAAATTAATTTTTATAATCATTATGCAATGAAGATCATGTAGAAGGAATCGCATCACATCGTGGAGACGGTATTATGTACGTACGGACGAGCGATGATATCGTTCCCATGATTGTGGAATTGTATTGGAGTGTATGTATACTATTTCAGAATCAATATCACTTTACAATAATCATATATAGTAATTATTTACATCATTATGCCCATCCAAGTAAGGTGGTGGGGGAAAATAGATTACACCACGACGTGGAGACGGTATTCCGTACGTACGCACGTGCGGTGATTTCATTTTCTGTAGGATGGATAGATGGTGAAATAGGGTTGTTTCATAATTATAATAACATATCAGTATATGAGTGGTACTGATGTTTTTACTTCATGATGAAACAACTAAAGAAGAAGAAGTGGAAGAAGAAATAAAGATGAAAAAATCGGTAACGGGTATTACCTCTTCTTTGACGTGCCTCTTTGAGACCTCCTTTTAGGGCACTAAAATTGGTCTTTGAAAAAGACCCGGACCTATAGGATTTCTCTAGGGAAGTGGAGAGAAGAAATTGGCAGGGTTTGGCCGAGCTTGAAGGCTCAAAGTGGTGTGAGGATGAGAGGGAGGAGGTGCCCTTTTATAAGGGAGGAGAGGGGCACCTTTGGAATAACAAAAAATATTATTTTATTATAAATCCAAATTCGGTTTTAAATAGCCCCAAATTGATTTATTTCAAAGATAAGGTGGGTATTGGTAGAAATCCTCTCATACAATAGAATTTAGACAAGTTTAGGTTCCTATTTTAACCTTATCATTTAGATTTAACATTAAGTTAAATAATTTTACTTTTACCATGTGTTCTTGTGTTCTTATACTATAAGGTTAATAAACTTACTATAAGTAGCCAAACAAACCCCAAGTTGTTTATTATTAATATATATAACCTTATATAAGTAATTTGGCCGAACCTTATATTTTTTAGAATAAAATAACAATTAATAATATAATATTTGTTTTAAAAACTATTTTATGTCAATTTTGACACTATTTAGTAATTGATTTTTTTGAAAATCATAACGGAATGATTAGTTCGAAAAAAGTTAATTAAATCAATAATAACATGTCCTGTTAACCTTGAAAATTAGTGTAATTCATAAAAAGTCTCAATTATATTTATTTGGGTATTTATAATATCAATTATTCTAATTTTTCACTATTATGGTAATTACTGCATCATCATTGTGTCATAAATAAATTAATTTATTTAATGTCTAAAAATTATAAATAAAATATCATTATGTAGGAAATCTAATGAATATTTACAATCGAATTTATCTTATGTATAACCCTATATTAAAAATGTTTTAGTAAATAAACTTTGATTTTAACTCTTTTAACTCTTCTTTGAATTAAATAATAATAAATGTCCTAATCTAATCCAAGTGAGCCTAAATGGTCATATTTTATTCCTAAGGTTGTTTTTTGGTCGAATTACTCTTATCCAATAGAATTATGACACGTGTTAGGGTAATAATAATAACACTTTTACCCTAAATTACCCTATTTACTTTTAACCGTGGTAAAAAAATAAAGAGTTCCTATTCACCAAAAATTATTTTCATCTCATTAAACCACATTTTACTTACTGGCATCAATCGTGTCTCTCGGATTTTTGAAATTCCACTCACAGAAGCAATAAGATTTAGTTTTATGAAAAAATTCAGTTTTTTAACTACCACTTAGTGGTATCACTATTCATTAAAAAATGAAAGTTTCCAGAAAAATACCAAAAATTAGGCCTAAGATATATTTGATATTATGAATTCAAAAATGATGTTTATTTTACCAAATTAAAAACATATTAGTTACATTAACTAGTTTAAATATTAATTCCCGTTGTCAAAACAAATAGCGTGTTTTTAAGAGATAATAACTGTCAAAAGATTGACACTTGTTTATGTCTTGTTTAAATGTGAAATTACATCCAATGAACAAAATTGTATTAAATTGTAGAAATATATTATAAATATACTTTAAAACCACTCAAATTAATAATTTATCACTATTAATTATTTCAATTAAAAAAGTTGTTTTTAATTAAAATTTAGTAATTTTCACTATTCATCAGAATATGAAAGTTATTCGAAAAGTACCAAAATTTCACCCTAAGCTAATTTCGATATTCCGAATCCAAAAATGAAGTCCATTTTGAAAAATAAAATTTAAAAAATTTCAAAAACTGGTTTGTACTATTCATAACGGCTAGTTTTAATAATAGCATATCGTTGTTTAGTGAAACTCGGTAATGCGTACTACACACGCTATCGAGGATAGTCATGATTGCGTGTAATGCAAGGCAATTCAAGGATGCATGTTTTGCAAGCTCCTTTTGGTGTAGCGTACAACACAAGACATTAATGAAATCAAAAAGAGTATTTTTCATAAAATCTCGGGGTGTTACATTAAATCTCAAAAATGGTAACATTAATCCAATATTTGTTTCAAAATATATCATAAAAAACCATAGAAACAAATATAAAAATTATTTAAATGTTACAGTAGCCTTGAAAAAAATTCATCCATTAAAAAATTTGATTCATCCTTCATAATATTTGAATAAAATTTAGATAAACTTATCTTTTTTAAATGTAAATAAGAATTATTTAATTTCCTTGTACGTATTTCAGGATATGATAATAACACAGTAGAAAATGAAATCTATAATTCTAAGAACTTAAAACTTGTTACTTGATAGTAGATCCTTTGTTGGAACTCAAGGTTACATTGCTAAACTCAATATATTACAAGTTAAACCTAATATTGCATTTATAACCCTTGAGGTTATATTGGGAACATACCAAAACATAAAAAAATGAAATTTACAGCCCCATGTGATATATTTGTCTGAGGGAATCTTCAAAAATCTTATAAAATGAGTAATAATCAATCTTAATAATAATTTCCTGGAAAAACTAAGTAATTCATCATAACATACAATCTATATGAATAATAAATTAAATAATATATAATATATACATATATCCCCTTAGGCCGCCTGATGAATTGGATTGAATGTATCAAAATAAAACATCTACTAATAACCATCACTAGATTAGTATTTAGAAACTAATATAAGGCTACACCAAAACCGTACAAACTTTTAGAAACTGATATTATATTATCTATAAAACATTATTTATTTTTTTCTAGTTACTTCCAATTGTTTCTTCTTTCTTCATAATTTAGATGTAACACAATACATGTTAAGAGTGTTTATCTATTTTCATTCATTATTAATATATCACAAATATATTCCTTTAAATATACTCCTATATATAATAATTCCTTATTAAGGGAACTGATCTTCCAATCACACTATTTTCTTATTCATTTTCCCTTTTATATTCCATGTAATATATAAATGTAAATTCATCATGAAACCTTCCTTAAAATACCCTTTTTATGATGTTTCTATCTTCTCTCTCTCTCTATATAAAACTATTTGACTCTCTTTTGATTATTTTATATGCACATCCAGATATATATCAATTTATTAGATATTTAATCCCTATAATAAATTGGTTGGATCACTTCTTGTTTTCATGGCCATCCTTATGCATGATAAGTTTTATAATTATTTCTCTTGTCAATCTTGAATATGGAAATAGATTATCTCATCAGAACATCATGAAATTCATCCCTGGTCTATTTTTGAATAACTCGTGACCATTAATATAACTTTTCTACCACGGTTTCAATATTATTTAACGAACAATATCTTCTTCATTAATCAATT
Organism: Viscum album; assembly: GCA_963277665.1. Lineage (NCBI taxonomy): Eukaryota > Viridiplantae > Streptophyta > Magnoliopsida > Santalales > Viscaceae > Viscum > Viscum album. The sequence continues at coordinate 1,538,973,934 of OY728153.1, read as the reverse complement.
AATATTTCACAATAATATTATGTGGGATATTTTTTATTTTTTTATCTAAAAAAGGAAATAAACATAATAATTTATAGTTTCTAAAATATCCTATATAACACCACCAATCCAAATAAGAATTATTCAGTTCAATTTTTTATTAAAATAATTAATATTTCTGTTTTAGGGATTATTAAATTTATTTTTAGAGTAAATCACTAATACATAAATTTTTTACTGACTTTTGAAATGTTGTAAAAAAAATTTAAACTATTATGAATGGTTTGAAAAATCCCTAAAAATTAATAAAAATTTTCAATCTACAATTACTTATCCTTAAAAATATTTCATTAACTATTATAAAGTAGTTCGTATGTAAAAAAATACTTACAAAACCATATGAAAAAAAAGATCTCACATAAGTAACATTGCCTTTGCTGGATCAACCCTAATATAATAACACTTATGAAGATTCAAATATTATGAAACCATTAGATTTTATATCTCACTCTTACACATTCAATTTATTTTTCAATTAATTTGTATGATAAATTTATTTTCAAGCAATATTTATACATCATTATAGTAGTTCTTATGTATCCTTTAAAAAACATTTTCCCCATTACACTAATTGTGAAATTTATATTTTCATATTACATATCAACTTCAATCTATAAAAAAATATAAATATAATTGAAAATCCCTAAAAATTATAAAAAATAATTTCATTCACTCCAATTCGTTCTTAAGTAGTTTATAATGAATATTCCATCCCTATATTTCATTATTATTAAACAACAATATATATATATATATATATAATATTAAATAAAACACAAGATTAAACTCATTCCGCATATAATTCCATTAATGTACAAAACATCCATCAAGCCTTTTTCAAAATATTAAAATTATACTATATTTTCATATCAAACACCATTATAGAATATATTATTCTTCAAAATCATTGTGATTGATATAAAATACAACCCATATAATCAGTAATACACCGAGGATCACTTCATTATTCACCATTATTAATATATAAATTCAACATGAGGATGAAAAAACATCCATATACAACCCTTGGTTGCAACACCACAACAGGTATATAGGACCTACATTTTTTCCATGGGTATTAAACATATGGGTAAATAACTCCAAATTGTACTTAATCCTCACTCATGAATACCACACACCCATATTGATGTTAAGGTTATGATGAGAATAACTCAAATTTTTTCTTATTATAGTTCAATCATTAAGATTACATAAACTCGTTAAGAGTCATCTATCAACACATTTATGCAATTTGTTTTCATAGAAGTAATATCATAGTTTTATCACATGTAATCTCCAACCCAACTGAAATAACAATATTTTTATAAATTAAATTGTCTCCAAAAATATCCATGAGTACAAAATACTAGGATTTATATTTATAAGTAAGTTTACTCACCATTAATCAAAGGATATCACACCCAAAGATTATCCCCTATTGTTAATCTATTTTTTTTAATATGAAATGATATAATTGTGTTGTTGAAAAATAATTTATGAAAATAAAATTTTAAAATGTATCATTGGATAACACCCACCAAATATGAAGAAACATTTCACAAGAATTTCCCACAGGTGGTATAGAATATGATTACTCTTGATAATTGCATCATTGACTGGTCTCATTGAGTAACATGGTCAATCCTATAAATCCATAACAATAATACCTCAGATCATAAAACTCATTAAGAGGTATTATCATGTCAACCCACTTAAGAATAATTATTTATCACTATTATAATACTTTTCATTAAATCCCTTTTTTATAATAAATCATTGATTAATATAAGTTATCATATTCATAATTACAATCATGTGTCCAATTAAAAACTCATTGTGGGTCACAATCACCATAATTTTCATTGAAATTAACAAAAATATGTATAATTTTATAATATAATTTTATAAAAAATTATTTCTTAGGAGATCTAAATGATTTAGTAGGAGGGGTCATTGTGTTATACTGGAGAAAACAAACACAATGGTAATCACAAAATTTCCACGAGCTGATTCATTGTTAAATTTAGTTTCCAAATATTAAGAATGTTAATATATCACTATAAATGATTTAAATTACATTTAATTACCTCATAATTTTGATATATAGGGATAAATAAGTAATTGATATGAAATATATTCCTCAAAATAGATAACTACGATTTTTATAGTGTTGTATCTTAATTATGTGATTAAAATTTGTAACACCGTAATATTTTAAATGGGGAACATCATATTGAATAGAATATATAACACATGAATGCAATATTATAATAGAATATAATATCCCATGATATTACAATATAATTATTTTTAAATAAATTCAATATTCTTGATTTCTTGCAATTCATGCAACATTGAGTTGGAATGGAAAGTGATACTAAATTAAAATAGTATTCTTTAAACATGAACATTATAACATAATTGTTAAGGTGGTAGTTATGAATAGTAAAAACTATATGATGAAAATTATATGATTCACACATTTATAAAATAAATTCAATGGTTATTTATCGATTATAAATAAAATAAGAATCATTTGAATGAAAAATTAATGTTTTCTGAAAAAAAGATATATTTCTAAAAGGCGATCTAGTTGTTCTTTACACACAAAATTTAAAATTACTTTTTTAAGATTTAGAAAATTTATTTTTAGAAATAAAATTAATTATTTAAATCTAAAATTCAAAATTATCTTTGGGTGAAATATTGATAATTTGATAAAAAGATTAATTTCTTGATGAATAATGAAAAATACTGATTTTTATTTAATATTTTCTTTTCGTATTAAATTATTTACAATGTTAAATTATATTTTAAATTAGTTTTAAAGTAAATTTTTTTCAAATATGTTACAATTAAACTAATTTATTTCATTTTAATAAAATTTATATTGAATTTTTATGTTAAACCATGTTATACTTATGATAATTGTCTCTATGGAAACATGCACAATTATCATGTCTATAGTTTAATATTTAATATAATTCAACTAATTATGTGATTTGAATTTAGAAAAATGGATTCCAAATTTGGAATCTGTATAATGTATATTATATAAAACATTAAAATTTATTCTTTACCATTATTAATAGTGATAATATTAAAAATCAATTACCACAATTAAGATAAAAATTGGTTTATCAGAGTGTTAAACTAACAATATATGAATAAAAATGACCTATAAAATTACCAAAACCAATTTTATATCCATATTTAGACTTTATATCATATAATATTCTATAATTAGTTATTTTTTGGCTTTTTAAATGATAAAAATATGTGTATCACTTTATCTTTTTGAAAATTCAATGTGTGTCTTCTCCCCCGCTTATAAAAGGTCACACACTATCCTCTCATATTTAGACATAAAACCCCATTTTGTTAAGAAACTAAACCCAAAAAAACCTTCCTTGCTTCCCAGCCCACATATTTTAGTCCTTATTTGGATTATTAATTATTTTTACAAAGTCGTTAGGTATAAACATAAAGAGGCTCTCCGAAGCAAGGGTAAAATTCTTAAACATGCGTATTTGTTTTTTTTTATTCTTACACCTCATTAAAACCTTTATAAATTTTGATAATAAAATAAAACCAGAATATACTATATAATAATATTTTATTCTCTTAATTTTATAACCCATATCCTTCTCTACTTCCATCAAATTGGAAATGAAACGGTTAGTCGTGTATATGATGGACTTAATCCTCATAAACCAATGTAATTCAATTTCTATCACAGCCTTCGAAAACTCGATATAATAAGAGATTTATGTTATTTAAATTATATGTATTACATTTTTATACTTATTTAATTATTATATCACATATAAAACATTAATTTCTATTCTATGAGGGATACAATAGTGTCCCTCATGTGTATGGTGAAATACTGTTGCATGAAGAGATAAGATCTGTTTTTCTCTTATACATTACATTAAATGTATTATGGTTAAAGATAATCAATATATGTAATATTTATTATGTAACCATATTTATGGAAATATAATATTACATATAAATTCTTACCTTCTAATCCTTTATAAAACAATAACGTCACTCGGGCGTACGTGTAGACTACCGCCTCTACGTAGAAATGAGAAATGTTTTTCAATTAATTTTTACATGGATGGTAATAATAATGTATCTAAATAATTCAAATTATATAAATAATATATTAATTATTATTTAAATACGAATTAATAATTATATACCTTTTGTTCCAACCATCGAGAAAAATGGACAAAACAGTCATCTGTATGTATGGAATACCATCTCCATGAGCGGTGTATTCTATTTTATATCAATAACCCTAATAGATTAATCTAAATATATATATAATTAATATATATTATATTTATATCATGTTTACAATTTATTATATTATGTAACCATGATCAAATTTAAAGTACAAAAATTACCGAACTGAAACGTACATGCAAAAGGAAACAATTATCAACTGAAATAGTGATTTTAAAAAATAATTGTTAATAAACAGATGATAAAATAATAATAAAATAATATTTGGTAATATATATATATGATTATTGTTCTATAATATATGTATAAGGAGCCTATATTTATTATAAAGGAGGCTCTAACACATCTGAATAAAGTTGAACCTAAGGTAAGGGTTTCTCATGTAACTTTTACTTCTGTGAGACATACACCATATATACAAATAATTAATTTTTGTGGTCTATATAATACATCCTTTGATATTTTATATCATTAATATATTCATCTTACTTTTCATTAATGTTTTATTTTAATTTATTTCTTACATGGGGCTTATGATTCAAAAATTATCAATGTGGTAAGGGTTTATTTAACAATCCCATCAATATTCGAGATTTTTTTTTTGATACTAACATAGGATAATTAAATTTTATTTTTATCCGAAAACTAATATATTTTATTATCCCCAAGTTAATAATAAAATTCATAGATAATATTACCATTTTCTCTACTCTTTGGTACTTAAAATGATTGATCTTGTTTTAACAATGCCTGAATCTATTTCACTCATCGGTTAGAAATCCTTTTTCATCATAATTAATGTTCTATAAAAATGTTTTAAAACATGTTTTTTTCCTTTTGAAAATTATTTTTAATAATTTTTTATGAAATTTTAATCTTAAAAAAATTATCTGATTATTCATGTCATTTTTGAAACAAGGGCCTTTTGGATTTTATTGAAAATATAAAAGGAATATTTGTTTTAAAATGCATGGTATGAATGGAATGTTACTCCATAATTACCACTCATTGTTTAAAATATTATTTTCCTGGTTTTAAAAGGATATTTTTATAGAAAACTAGTTTCGAAATATTTTATGAGCATTTTTTTAAAAGAAATATATGTGAAAATGATATCTTCTTCAAAATAAATCATTTACATTTTTATGGAATTTTTATTCATCAATCACATAACCTCATTATTATAAATATGACTCAATAGGGATATATTATATTGATAACATACTTATTCTTTATTTTGATAGTTTATCATCATTTTGACTTTGGAGGAACAATTTTATTATCATTCACCATTTTACTCAAGATAGTTTATAATTATGTTTATGTGATTGGGGTATGTATTAACATTTCATATGCTATTTTTTCAATGTGTATATTAATGTTGATTATGTTTCACCCATTTCAAAAGATGACTTCATTAGACATAGAATTTGATGGGTGGGTCCTTGTTATATATATACCATTGATGAATTGACAGGTCTCATGAGACAAATTAGTTGTCCAACTTTGATGGGTTTTTACCCAAAGATTTAAATTGTCTTGTGAAAGGTATTGACAGTATGTTTTAGATGTCCGACATTATCAATTCCCTCATTATAATTTCAGTTATTGACATTTATGTAATTATTCTACTAGGTATAATATCCATCTATAATTTTCAATATTATATTCTTATTTTTATGTTTTTATTTGATCATTGTTTACTTTTGTCGTATTATGTTTATTTTATTGATTAAATGGAACTGGTTTTAGTCATTTAGATTTACATATAGATTATTACTATTTAATCATGATAGATTCCACTATACACCTAACCATACTAAGCATCTAAGCTCACCCCTTTCTAATGTTTTATTTTCCCCAAGATACCAGGAAGTATTTTGTTATTGTTATACAGTGATACACTATGAAAAATAGTGGTATTCTCAGAGAAATGTTTTGGGTATTTGATGTTTTAAAATGTAATGTGAATTTAAAGTACGTATCAAGTTTATAAAGACTACTAAACTATTCAATACTTTGGGGTTTGCTTCCTTTTATATAGTGCCAATGTAATAATGTAATCATTAGCTCCAAGAAAATAGAGTCTGGGTCCTTACAGCTGGTATCAGAATAATTTTAATAGAAAATGTGGGAACTGGAGTTAGGAAAACATTGATTATGAAACATAACCTTATAATATAAATTGATTATCATTGTTATTATATAAGATGTTAATAATGTTTTCTTAAGGCATATATTATTTTTTTACCTTGTAATTAATCTTTATCTGGATACTATAAATGCTTGTGGTTTAGCTATAGATGTACCTAGGATTTACAACTACAAAAAAGACACGTCAGAAATCAAAGGAACATCTCTTAGTACATGAAAATAAGACGTACTGTGCACCAAGTTTTACACTCATGGAAGAAACTATTGGGTTCATTTAGATTATATTTACAAACCATTATAAAGGATTTTAATATATTTTTATGATTTTAAGAATTTCCCAAAAAAACATGTTATAATTATGGGATAATCAATGCATAAATTTTTTAATCTATGTCAATTATTTCAGTAGTTGTGGGAATATACATTATGTTTCATGATTTTATGATCTAATATTGTGTATACCATTTTTTATAAATGGACCATAGTGCAATGAATGGGAACTGTATCAATTCACATAATCCAAAGAGTATAGATGAGAATTTCTTTTATGAGATTAAGCCAATATTTTGAAGGGAACTAGTCTCCCAAACATTATCATCATTGAGTACATAGTGTCATGTTCTATCAATATATATAATGAATTGTAAATGTAATATGGATTTAAGGGAATAAAGTGAAGAGTTTTATGAAATAATAAATTGATAAAGGGGATAATAGAATGGAGTATTTTTTCCCCATGTTATAATTGTGTAATGAAACACCCTGATACTTTCCTAAATGGAAAGGGTGTTTACTACAAGACTATAGAGAAAGGCCACCAAGATCATAATTGAAATGGTGGGAAAAAATCTAACAATTTCTAATGATTCAAATATAAGGATATGGGGAACTATGAAAAAAATTTCCCATGTTTTCAACGTAATATACTGCAAAATAACTTAAGGGGTCAAGTTTAAGATTATGTTAGAACAATAAAAAACTAAGATAATTAATGTTTTTGGAATAAATAAATATGTTTTGTTAGTATTTTATAAATGATATTATAGTTATAGGAATAATGAAATGTTTAAGGAATCTACTAAAATATTATTTATTTATGGATTGGAAAAAATATATTGAATAGTCTCGAAGACTAATAAATGTATTTTAGTGGAAAATGATCTTTTTGGAAAACAGTTTATTGAGGGAAAACAACCCTTAACATGTTCTATATATTGATATAATAATGATAAAGGTATGTTCATGGGATAATATTGTTGACCATGAAATTGGTTAGTGATTTGAATGTGTATGTGATCAAAGTAAGAGTTTACTACATGTCTGTATTTAGAGAATATATTCAACAACATGGTAATTTATTTTTAAAATCAGGCAAGTTTTCATTAAGTACTTTTGTTGATCAATGTATTCAGATATTTGGAATGTGAAATTAAGATCCACTTTTTTCTAGGGAATATAATTTTGATTTAGTGACCTTTATTCTAAATTTGGTCATACATATTTTGGATGGTCTTTAAAAATAAATATTTATGGAATAAATTAAGTGAAATTTGGGTGTTATTTGATAAATTTCTCTAAGAAATTTGGTTTTCTTAAAGATAATATGAATATCTTATTACTCTTTTATGGATTTTATGATCTGTTAAATTTCAATTTTAGTGATTTGGGAATAAAATATTCATTTTGGGATATTTTATCTAGGAGTAAAAGATGAAGTTAAATTTGATTGAAGCACAATAAAGTATGATTTTTATATTATGAAATAGAAAGATATAAAGTAAGTATATTTCCTTATATTATTAGATACTAAAATAATTCAACAACTCTAGGAAAATGATATGGGAATTTTTTTATCATAATACCATGACTTATGATAAACTGATGTTATTTTCAACCTTTATAGAATTATGGTTTTTTTCATTAAAATTCTATGGATAACTCACTTTATTGTGATCAATGATCTTTATCACTAACTATAATTATTTATGCTTTTCTCCCATTTCCATATCATCACTTCCCACAAATGTTCTCCGACATAGAAACCTAGTTCTGTGATTATTTCAAATAAACCTCATAATTCACTTTCTCTCTTATAAAGAGGACGTCTTATTATCCCTTCTTGTTATTTGAGATTTCAAGAAAGATATTTTCAAAATTGAAACCCTTGATTACCGATACCAAAATTAAATGGTGAGTATGTAATTTATTTAAGTGAGAAGAATGTAACACCTAGAGATTTTAAAAGAGGAACATCATATTTGATAGTTTATATAACACAAAAAATATTGGAAAATAATATAACACAATAATAATTTAAAATATATTTATTTTCAAATAAATTATATCTCTTGTATAGCTTCAAATGCATGAGACACTAGTTATGAATGAAACAAGATACTCTATTAAAATATTATTACTTAAACATGATAATTATAACTTAGTCATTATGTTGGTGGGTATTAGTATTACTAAAAAAATAGTGAATATTTTTTGGTTTATATATTTATAAAATAAAATTAGTGGTTAGATATTTATTTTAAATAAATGAAAAACCATTTTAAATTAAAAAACCGTTTTTTGAAAAATGGTATGTTTCTAAAAGGTGATCAAGTCTCACTTTGCACACATAATTTAAAATTAATTTTTCTAACATTTAGAAAAGTCATTTGATAAAATAAAAATAATTTTTTAAATATAAAAGTCAAATTTATATTTGGTTGAATTTTTGATAATTTAATAAAAATATTAATTTTTTGTTGAATAGTTAAAAATACAGATTTTTATTGAAAACATACATATCGTTTAAATTATTTTAAAAGATAAATTATATTTAAAATTGGTTTTAAATTAAAATTAAAAAAATTATATTATAATTTGAAAAATTTAGGACATTGGGATTAATTTTATATTGATTTCTGATATTATAACAACTATACATATGAGACTTTTCTAATTTGAAAACTGCACTTTCATTGAATTAATGGTTTATTTTTAAATTAAATTATGCCAACTATATGATTGGAATTTAAAAAAATGGATTTAATATTTTAAATAATAAATATTATAATAATTTAATAATTTAAAATTTAATTTTAACCATAATTAATAGTGAAAACCATAAAAATTAATTATCGCATTTAAGGTGAAAATGGGTTTCGTGGGGATTAAATTAAGAATTTTAGGGTTTCTAATTTTATAAAATTTCAACAAAACCTATTGTAAAGACAGATATTAAAATTAAAACCTCTAATTATCGATAATAACCCATTTTGGAGCCCTTTTTCCATGATAAAAATATGTGGGTCACTTTATCTTTTTTCAAATTCTATGTGTTTCCTCTCCCACGTTTATAAAAGGCGTCTAACTATCCTCCCCTATTCATGCTTACAAAACCATTTTTTGGGCCAATAAATTATGAAATACCTTCTTTACATAAATACCCACATACTAGAGTCATTATGGTGATTACTAATCCCTCGTATAAAGGCTTTATCTATAAACCTAATGATGCTCTCTGAAGAAGTAAATTTCTTAAATGTGTGTATTTTTTTTCTTTCTTCTTCCACCCACCTAAAACCTTATTGAACTATTATAATATAATAACAGAATTATATACTATATGACTAATTTATTTATGTTAATTTAATATCCCATACACATATCCACTTCCATCAAATGGGAAATGAACCCGTAATCATGTGTATGGAGGACTACCGACTGATGAACTGATGTAATTTGTTTATCATCCAGACCATTAAAGGATGGATAAAATAATTTATTTAACATATTTATATGATATTTATAACATTTTTATACTTATATAATTATTATATCACATATACCATCTTATATTCAATTCTATGGGGGATACAATATCGTCACTCGTGAGTACAGTGGACTACATCCTCACAAAGCGATGTGATTCATTTTTTTATTACTGTTTACATGAAGGATTATAATGTTCATGTTAATGAATATATTTTATATTTATGATGAAAAACTTTTAATGGAAACATAATATCATCTCATATTACTTACCTTATAATGTTTTATAAAACAATAACGTTGCTCGAGGGTATGTTTGGACTACCGCCTCTATGTAGCGATGTGAAATGTTTATTGTTTTTTAGAAGGATGGTAATAATTATTTATTTGATTAATATAATTTATATATATTATATAATAATTATTAAATAAATATTACTAAATATTTATTTTACTTTTTTTCCATCCATCGAGAAAGATGTAAACAACGTTCATGCGTACGTGCAATCTACCATCTTTATGAATAGTGTAATCTATTTTCTATATATAACATTAATAGATTACTATATATTAATATATAATTCATATATATGATATTTATATCATTTTTAAAATTATTTATGTGGTTTAAACATGATAAATTTTTAATTACCAAATTACTGACCTAAAATATACAGAAAAACAAAGCAATTATCACCATAATTGCTGATTCTGACAAATAATTATTGATAAAAGGGTGATAAAAGAAAATAATAAAATCATATATGGTTTGAGATATATGAATATGGTTCTTTAATATATTCAAATTAAACTTATATTTATTATACATTAGATTTGGAATCCTATAAATGATCCCAAACTTGAGGTAAAGGTTTCTCATCTCACTTTTACTTGTGTGAGACATATGCCATGTTCACCACTTATTACATTATGCAGTGTATATACTTCCCAATATGATATTTTATATAATTAATATATTTATATTCATGGTATTTAATGTTTTATATGAATTTATTCCATTTATATGGAATTTTATTACAAATCTACCAAAGTGGTAGTGGTTTATTTCTCAATTTCATCATTATTTGGTGTTGTTTTGGTTTAAGACTCCCCTATTGGAATAATTTTTTATTTCTATAATTAAACTAATATATTTCCTTATTCTTTTTTATACATTAAATTTTATAATAAATTTACCATTTTTTACACTCTTTGTTACTAAATGTGATTGAGATAATGTTTTTTTGAAAACCCAACATTATTTCTCTTTCCGGTCGAAACTCATTTCTCCTAAAAATTCATGTTTTCTAAAAATATTTTTAAAAATTCTTTAACAATTTTAGAATTATTTATTAAATAAATTTTAACCAATTTTTACTTTTTTTAAATGCTTTTAAAGGAATCTTCATGTCATTTTCAAAACAATTCTTGTTTGGATTTTATCAAAAATGTGAAAGGAATATTTGTTTTAACATGTACGGTATGAAAAATATTTTATACCGTCTTGACCAATCAATGAATTAATACATATTTTACAAGTTTTAGAAGTTTATTTTCAATGAAAATTATTTTCACAATATTTTGTGAATTTTTGTTAAAAAATATATTATCGAAGAGAAAAGGTTATTTTCCAAAAAAATGTTTTCAATGAAATTTTTACGGTGTTTCAATAATCAATGATATAAGACCTTTATAAAAATTATGATACATTGTGGAAATGTTGGGTATATATAATCCTTATTCATTATTTTTAAGTTTTATGATCATTTTGACTTTGTATGTACAATTTTATTACCATTCAACATTTTACTTTGGATGGTTTATGATTATATTTATTTGATTGGGGTGAGTATTAACATTTCATATGTTAGTTTTTAATTATGAATATCATTATTGATAATTATCCACCGATTTCATATGGGTAATTCACTGTACATAGTATGTTACGGGTGGATCCCAGTTATACATGGCCCCTAGATACAACGATATGTCTTTTAAGAAAAATTAGTTGCTAGAATTAGATGGGTTTCTACACAAAAATCTAAACAATCTTGTAAAAGGAATTGAAAGTAAGTTGAAAATGTATGTAATTATTAATTATATCATTATGAGATTAGTTATTGGGGTGCATGTGATTATTCTATTAGTAATAATATCTATGGATAAGTTTTAATCTTATTTTATTATTTATGTGGATTTATTTTATCATTAGTTACTTATATCATTTTATATAATGATTATTGACTAAATGGTATGTGTTTTAGTTATTTAAAAAACACATCGTGGTATCCTAGGGTGAATAATACATAATAAATAGGTGAGAATAGATACACGGTAAGGGTAATCATATAGTGGAATATATAATGAATAAATAATAATAATCAATATAAATGGATATGCTATGATGAGTAATTGTGTTTTAAAAGAAAAAACTTTTTATATTTGATGTTTTAAAATGTTATGTGAATTTCATGTTTGTATAAATTTTACCAAGACTACTAAACTATCTGGTCCTTTATGATGTGATTCCTTGTATATTATTGCATAGAAATGAAGTAGCCATCGTCTCTAGGCTATTGGAGTCAAGTTATTTACAAAGTTAGAACATGACTATCTTGGCATTTCATCACATGGCACATAGAGGTAGGAGTATTGGGAATGCATTACCCATGCTCAAGGAGTGTTCTTCAGTTCTTGTCAATCATTTGGTTTCATGAATTTTCTTCATTCTCAGGTAATTTTTACCCCATTTTCCACTTATAACACATATCATGCATTACCCACCCTCCCTACACCACCACCACAATATATACTTTAATATATGATATAGAAAATAATTTCAAAATAATAATTGAATTTTAAAACATCAATAATATTCTTCGAAATAAATTTTCCCAACTAATATCCTCACTCAAAGCTGGGCCCACATTTTTAGAAATTCAAAAAAACTAAAAAATAAATATCAATTATTTTAAATATATAATATATGTAATAATAAACCATTCAAACTATTCGAATAAAATATTACAAATAAATAGGTATTTCTTTGATTTTCTTCCTCAAATTCCAATATTTTATTTTCTACAAATTTATTTTTCCACTACTCAATCAGCCAGATTATAGGTCAAAGGTGTCCTCATATGAATCATCTTTTCTCTATTTCCATAGTTATGATCTATAGTCACCATAGAGTACTGTCATTTTATAAACCAAATCCTAGGGAATATTGCACAAATTCACCTTACAACTTCCTCTATAATTTTTATTTAAGAAGTGCCTAAAACTATGATAATTGGTGAAATCATTGCTAATATGGGGGTTAAGTTGAGTTGGTCATTGAGGATTGCTTTATCTAGAGATGAATCACAAATAGAGTCCATCATGATCGGTGGATGGCACCGATAAGACTCCATTTAAATAATAATATTTAATTACATAATTTAAAAAATATATCTAAAAAATGTATGAAAAAATAAACCATTAAAATATAGTCATTGAATTATGTGTCTAAAAAATGGAGAAGAGGGTTCAATATTTTTATTTTGAGGGGACTACCAGAGCTCCAATGTTATTTATTATGATCTAATGTGACACTCAACATTTTATTAATTATTTAAATAAAATATTTTAATGGAAATTAAATATAAATGATTAAAGTCATAAATTTATAAATTTATTTTAAATACACTATATTTTTTATATTTTAGTATAATGGGACTTCTAATTGTATTAATAAATTTCCATTTAATTATTTTTAAATGAGGGAAATCCATTCAAATATTAAAATTTTGTTTTTAGAGATTAATTATATTATGGGGTGTTTTCGTATATATATTTTAATGAATATATTATTATTATTATTATTATTATTATTATTATTATTATTATTATTATGTACCACCATTGGTGGTGAGGAGTTTTAGGTTTTAGCATAAGGGGTAGGATTTGGATTCAAGCCCTCGAGTATTCGTGTTTACTGCTTTTTTCTTTCCTTCCATTGTGTACTACATTGATAGATGTAACCGAAATTATATTATTATTATTATTATTATCATTATTATTATTATTACTACAAAAGTAACAACAACTACTTCTACTACTACTATTATTAATATTTTCTTTATTGTTGTTATGGTTACTATTGAAAGAAAACTATAATAGAATGGTAGGGTTGTCAGAATTAATAAGTGTAAACCCCCAATTGGAGTTTTACATGATCTAAGGGGGGTAAGGGGTCTCCATTCTTCTTCATATCCTTTAATCTACCAAGGGTGATCATGGTATGATAGGGTCTTCTTCTACTACAAATTTTCTTGCAGTTCTATTTCTCACCCTCATTCGTTCCATAATAAAAAATATGTGTGTGAACTACGGATTTTATTTTTAATTAATATATTGTATGGTGAAATCCCTATTATTAAAGAGGAATTTTTCCATAAAAATGTAGGGGAGTTCAATTCAAGCCTAACATGCTTGATTTTATATTGAGGATCTCTAATTTGGTTCATAGTGTATATGTTAATTCTCATGCCATAAAAACCTAATTCACTCTTTGAATAGATTTTGATCTTGGTTTTTTATAGTTTATTAGGTCATTCTATTTTATTATGTTGTGTCTTTTCTTTTTTACATCACTGTTTCATGTCGATGTCAAGAATTTATTGGTTATACACCATTGTTATAAATTGATAAACCTTTGGGGTCTGTATATTTTAAAATGATTTTTTATTTTATTATATCCCATATTTGATATCAATGATTATTTTTTGGTAGAAATATTTTTATTTTCTCTTATTTTAATCCTAAAAAGGATATTTCGTTAATTAATATATATAATGCATAATTTTTGTAAAGTGGTTGACTCCATGTGTTCATTAAAATTTCAATAATGTATTTTAAATGAATTGATTAAAATTCTTTTCACCAAATGTTGTATAAAAATTACAAATAATTATTAACTTCTTTTTATAAATTGGAGGTTGTTTTTTATTAAAGTTTTTAAATTTTTTTATCTATTTTATACATTAATTCCTTATTATTTTCAAAATACACAAATATTAATCGTTATAAATTATAGGGAAATTCTGATAAAATGGGATTTTGGTATACTTGATAATGAATAGATTGGACACATTTGATTATGAAGAACATGATGAAATACATTGGTTACGTAAGAGGGTCCCTATGATGGGTAGTATTCATGGTTATGGTGACACCCACCCAAGTATATGCTAATTATATTATCCCTTATAGGCCTCTTTTTTGGGTGTATTGAAAGGATGGACTGTGGCCTACATCATTTAGACTACCCCCGTTATAGTCCTTTTTCTTTTTCATGATGTGGGCTTGGCTAGTGGACTGTTACATGTTTATGGATATATATAATTATCTTTATTGAAATAGATATATATTAATATACATTTAGTTATAATTATTTAATTTATTAATATGTGGATCCTAGGTCTCCCTACCATAGACCCATAGACAGTATCCCATAGTATAGTAACATGGTTTTTTGTACATTTTTTTATTACAGTTCAATTTTTATACTTGTCCATCTTGATATTTCATTTTAGGATTCCATTATATATATAACTCTTTATTGTTAAAGAAAAATTTAGATGACACAGTTAATATATCTTACATTAAAAATATAAGGGGTAATTTTATATATTCATTTCAAACTAGCTATATTATTTAAGATTTTCAGGAATTTTTATTAAAACCTTTAGGGAAATTTATACTGGTATTGTATATTCTCAACCCTAATATATAGATTACAATGTATATATAAATCAGTTTTAATAATCTATTTTTTTGTAAATGATGTTTTCACTCATTCTTTTGGTCATTAGTAGGAAAATCATTAGGCTTG
The DNA here is from genome assembly GCA_963277665.1 of Viscum album. Taxonomy (NCBI): domain Eukaryota; kingdom Viridiplantae; phylum Streptophyta; class Magnoliopsida; order Santalales; family Viscaceae; genus Viscum; species Viscum album. The sequence goes on along the minus strand of OY728153.1, from coordinate 1,538,957,844 downwards.
AAGTTTATAGATTTGTCAATGGGGGTCCATGGAGGATATTTTCCATTAAGTCCATCTGTATTATTTTGGTTTACTATTGTATTATATTGAAATTTATCATATGTTTTCATTTTTCGAAGAAATTTAACATTATTATTTATTCATATTTCATCCATGTTTTATTTTATAAGTCAATGGAAATTAAAATTATATATTAGTTGTGATTAAAGAAAATTTTTCCCCTACTATGAGAATTTATAAATATTTGATTGTCAAAAACCTCTACTGATTAGTGGATATATGTTTGAGGTGAGTGAGGTTCCATCTCAGGTTCATGGTAAATCTAGGTTATTTCATTGAAAATTGTATCAGAGCATATTTTGTGGTTGAGTAAGTGGTAGAAAAAGATATAATAGTATCAAAACCTTAGTGTTATGTAACTAAATATACCTGAGAAACCTATTTAGTATTGAGTTATGAGTTACTAGGGGATGTTTGGGAGAGATCATTTTTTGGGTGACTATTATAGAGGATTCCCTTATGAATTAGTTTAACTTATCACATGGTGAGGTATCCTGAACTATAATAGATGAATGAAAGGTATTTTATGAGACATGGACCATATATATCTATATGTATCATTTTACTTATTTATTTATTATTATTATTTGTTTTTATACTGATTTATTTCTTATTCTCTCATATTTTTATTTTGTTGTAAAATAATTTCACAGTTTCTATAATAATATTTTGTTCATTTTTTGGAATCCACTAAAATTAAAGAGAATATAAGTTAATTTAATAATAATTAAAAAATAACATAATCAAGGATAAATATATTTTCATAACGGCTTCTATGAACAATGTGTTTTTTGACCATTTTACAGGTATTTGTTTTTTGATTCAATTTTTTTATTTGTGTGTGAAATTGTGTTTTAGAGATTATAAACACTTTTGGTTTTATAAAATGATATTAATTAAATTTTTTAATATAAAATATTCTTTTAATTTTTTTTATTAATGTCATGTGTGATTATGTTTTTTATCAAAGGTTCAATTGTGACCCTTAATAGTGGGTGATGAAACCGGTTTATATTTAAAATTTTAATATTAGATTTTGATATTTTATTATATCTAATTAGTGTATTAAGTTTTTTTAAATAGGTTTGGAATGAGAATTTTTCATAATATACTTTTCATATTTTATTTAAAATATAATGGGTTAATTCCATTAATATTTGTTATGATATTTAAAAAAAATTAGTCTTATTATAAAATCAAAACATTTTGGTGAAGGTATTTGTTAAGGATTGAAAAAGTTTGATCCAAAATAAAATAGTTTCATAATAAATATAATTTATTTTTATGAAGTATATTTTCATGGAATTAGAGTTGTTTTGTTAAGTGTTTTAATGTTATATTTGTGATTAAGTATTTTGGTGATGACATTTTGACCTCAAATAGTGTCTTTTCTAATTAATAATTGTATATAAAATTATTTCAATCTACATTTTATTTTTATTTTTAGAAGTTACTAATTGGAATTTCATAAAGGTTTAATTTTCAAAAAAAAGTGTATAATAAATAATTTGAATTTTATATGTTGGAAATGAGTGGTTTGGGGTTTAAAGTGATTTAAAATATAGTTTTTATTAAATTCATGGTGAGCAAGGTCCATAATTATGGTTAGTTTACTTAATAATGTTACTTTTTTGGAAATTACATATATAGGTTTCAATGGATGTTTTTATGGTTTGGTAATTATTTTCATTACAAATTTGAATGTATTTTTATTTTTGAAATATTAATTAATTTATAAAACTAATGAATATAATTTAAAATAATTATTATTGGGTTTATTGATTCATTGACTGTGATTTATGTGGTATTCTTCATTAATTCTAAATATATAATTTTTTTAGTTGAAGTTATATTTTTGATGAAAATAATTTTTTATTTTGTTTAAGGGTGTCATTGGATATGTGATTTTTCAAATCCAAGTTTAATGTAATAAATAATCATCATAGAAGGTGTACGATCAAAATGATGAATGTAGATGCTCAATATACAGGAGGGGGGATTGTATACTTTAAAAAATTCGTTTGTAACTTTTAAAGATGGTAATGTTTAACAAAGTAAAACAAGGTAAATTCACAAGACGTCTTAGTTCTACAAACATGCTTAATTCTGGAAATTTGTTTCTGGAAATGAAAATTATGAAAAGTTTAAAATTCTAAGATTCTACCCTAAAGCATATAGAATCTTAATAATCATAGTACAAGTATAATAATGTATAAGATATTTATACTTTCATTAACAATGAAAATGCGGCGGAAAACTTGAAACAATACAAGTAACAAGTAGTAACTCTTTTAACCCAAAAAGTAGGGTATCCAATAACCTTGGATAAAGGTCCCTTGATTTATTCTGTCAAGAAGTTATGTATTACCCACACTTGGTTAAGCCCATGATATAAATATCGGAGTCTGTCTTGCTATCCCTGCAAGCCCTCGAACTTCAAGGTAGTTGGCACCTCTGTCTTTCTATCCCTGGAAGCCCTTGAATGTAATCAGAAACAATCGGAGTCGCACGAAGCAATTCTGAACAAGATGTTCAGTATGCACAAATAAATAAAGTCTCTCTCTCTCAAAATCAATTCTATAGCATGTAATCTCTAGATTGATCAACATCTTTGAGCTCATCCAAATGAGCTCCTATTTATAGGCACATCTTCAATGGTCGACTCCCTCCTCCAACAGTCATATTTTTCCTTGAATTTCAGAGGGACCTGTATATGTGTCACTCAAACAACGGTTGGTTAAAAAGATAAAGCATGACATCATTTTATCACTCAAACAATAATAAGTAAAATATGGTTTCTTAACCAAATTAATTTTTTTAAGTCTAAGGGGAAAAACATTCTTAGTCTATTAAAAAAACCATTCGGTTTCTATAATACATGAATATTCGGATTCTATATTCAAAAGAATTTGGAACCACAATTCTATAAAATCTGGAGTCTGAATTTCCATGAAATTCAGAGTCTGAATTCATAATAATTCGGAGTCTGAATTCGTAGAATTCAGAGTCGGAACTCTGAATGTTTGGAGTCTGAATTCAGAGAATTTGGAGTCTGAACTCTGAAAGTTCGGAGTCTGAATTCAAATAATTCGGAGACTGAACCCAGAATGTTTAGAGTCTAAATTCATAGAATTCAGAACCTGAATTTGGATCCTAAAAACTGAATGCTCTATATCTATGAATTTATAAGATTCCAAGGTTTTTGATACGAACCTTAATTTTATACGTAGAAATAAAAAGATTTATATTTTGAGAAATTATGATATGAACAATATAGACATGGTAAGGATAAATTTTCCTTGGGGAAGTAAAATTTTCATTATTAATAAAAAACATAGGGGAAATGAAATTTTCCTTATGATAGAGTGTTTTTCATTTTAGAAACATAAAGGAATGGAAAAGTCATAAAGATACCTTATTGACTAAACAATATCTCAATTCTTGGAAAGCACAAGCATCCTTACGAAAAAGAATATAAGGACTTAGAAAATATTTTTCTGGACATTGAAAATAAAACTTATCTCCCTTAACAAATGGCAAAAGATGAATACGACTAACTCCCCCTTAGTCTTTGGAGACACTAAGTATCGTAATATTGATTTCGGGATTGAGACATAGAATTTTATTGCACATGAAAATCTTCTTGGATATGAACTCTCCCTTATATTAACTCCCCCTTACTTAGGAGAATTTCTTCTTTACTTATTATTCTTTTTAAAATTCCTTTCTCCCCATTTGGTATTTTTCAAAAGGAATACAATGAATGGAAAATAAAATATGTTACCTAAAATATTAGTACTAGACAATGAAATTTATAAAGAGAAACCCAAAATTTTATTGTGATAGGAAAATTTTATACATGGAATAAATACAACAAAAGACCAGAATTGAACAAGATTATCCTTCCTTCTCCTTCTACATCAACTTCTTCACTATGGTTTTGAGCTTCTTGAGTTCCTTGTGATCATCCTCTGCACGTTGGAGAAGCTGATCCCGATCTTATGTTTTCTTCTTTAAGGACTTTATTTTTTCTTCTTGATCCTTAAGATATTATTCCTGACCATATAGAACTTTATCTTTCTTAACTAGATTCTCTTATATCTCAATACAGACATCCCTTTCTCTCTTACAACACAGAGTAAATGAATATAATTTCCCATTCAGATATTTCACTTATTGCTTCTGAGTATATTCTTTAAGAGATGGCTTTTCTTCAAAATTCTTGGTGAGCTCTTTGAACTTACTATCTTTGGTATCAAATGAATCCTTGACTTTATCTTGAAACTCATCAATAATTCTCATGTCTTCTACAGTTTTCTTTTCCCAGCTAGTCATCTTCTTTAAAGATATTTTGTGGGATTTTATGTTTATGAAAAAGGTTTTGAAATCAGTCACAAGTTTGAAACACTTATTCATCACCATGGATACTAAATCTGATTTTTTATTTAATGAATGATGGAGCATATGGCATCTAGAGTTTATGCTTGGAAATATATGGATAGTTCAAACAAAAGTTTTTAATGACTGGACTAAAAACTCATGTCCAAGAGAGGAAGATTATGAATCAGAGATTCATCTTGATGAGGATTATTTTTCTAACTAAGCAAGTTTCCTCTTCGATAGTGATCCAATATATTCTTCTTCACTACATATTTTCTAGGTGTATCAACTACCACCAGTTTTCCATAAAATATTTTGGAATGACTTCTTCTTGATTGGGTGATTCATGTTCACTATCAGATAGTTGCACAATATTATCTTGATCTACCTCTTCCTTCCCAGCTCTTTCCTCAGTATCCTCTCGCTGAATGAAATCATGGTTGGAGAATTCTTCTTTATACACTTTGTTCACTTCTTCGCCACTTTTATCATATTTCCCTATGGTAGCTAGTTTTTAAGACTCGCCTTCAGAGGTTTGGAATGATAATTTGTTAAAAGATATTTCCTTCTCATGAAAATATTCAACATGATTTATCAAATCTTTAGTATCACCACTCCCTTATTTTTGTTCTTCATCCACTTCCTTTTGTTGAACTTTTTTGGGAGTCACAAATTTCATTCCCAGAGTCACTGGTAATGATTCCATCTAAATGGATTCTGGTACCAGAATATTCTTGAATTCTTTCTCAGCATCCTTCAGAAGTTATTGGACAATATCTACCTCAGACAACTTTTTCTTCTGCTTCTTCTCTTTCTCTAGCTCCTCAATATCTTCAACTTCCTTTTCCTTCAATGAATTTTTCTTAGTAGGGTCCATGCCAAACATAGGCTCCCCTTCTATCATTTTTTTCTTATCTTCTATTCACTTTTCTACTACCTCATCCGGATAAAAAAAAAATTCTTTTGATTTGGGGGTATTGACAGAATTTCCTTTTCCACTGGAATTTTTTCCTTCTCTTCCTCATACTTCACCATTATCTTCCTTACACCCTTTTTAGACATTTCATCTACCTCATGTTTCTTTGAAATATTTTCACTTACTCTTCAGAAAATTCATAGAATTCTTCGAATTCTTTGGAAAAACCAATTTTCACCCTTCCCAAAGCATCATCGCTCAACAATATGACATTATAATTCCTCGACATAGAACAAAAAGGAATTTTGAAGGATTCCAAACACCGAACAATCAAATTTTACAGAATGGCTGGATACATAATAATTTGAGATTTAAAATTCTCATTATTAATATTCTCAATCGTAATTAGAATGTACTTAACCAAATTTATCTTCCATAGATTCACAAATAAATCCAAAATATAGATGTCACTCTTCTTTATAGTATCCTTATCACCTTTTCTCAGAATAATGAATCCTCAAACCCAGTGGTCAAGAATCAAAAAGTTTGCAGATAGGTGAATAATCTTCGGAGTCTTTACTTTTAATAGACCAAGGAATGTCATGGCCTTCACCTTATTAAAACATCCTTCAACATCAGGTAGCCTGTGAGTACAAAACTCAGTTTCCACTTCATAAGGAATACCAACCATGCTTGTAGACATGGTGAAAGAAAGTGAATATGTCTTTCCATAACAATTGAAAGAAAACGTACTCATGCATTCTTCGTTAAAGAATGTTACTAACACATAGAACTCTACTAACAACTCCGGATATACTAAATCTTGATCTTTTTGTTTTAAAATACATACACTATCACAACCATTGAGTTTGATGTTCTTGGAAACGTTAGAGTCATATTTGGAATAAAACATTGGATCAACTAATCTTTCTCTATATATCTACCATTCAGAGATTGACATTATAGTCGACATTACTTTCTGGGAGGAAACTTTGGCAGACAATTGGAAGTAAGAAAAATCTGAGACGTTTGGAATGGGATTTTGTAGGATGGGAAGAGCCTCAACACACAAGATCTTTGAGATCAATGTGGGACAATCATCATATGTACTTTATATAGGAAATCGAAGTGATGGTTCAGCTTACATGATTTATCCAATAGTTGAAAGCATCTTGAGAAGATCTGACGGTTGAGATAATAGTCATAGAAGGAAATTTGATAGATTCCAATCTTTTGAGGTTTTTACGAAAACCATTCAGATTTAAGGAAAAGTGAATCCAAATAATTTAAACCAAAATAAAATACCAACAAGTAAAAGGTGATTACCAAAATTCCAAAAAGGAAACATACCTTTTGGATTTCCTAGAAGATTATTTGTAATGTGGAAAATTTTCTTGAAGAACTTTAGATTCCAGAAATTTTAAATATGAAAAACTCCATTCCAAAAATTATTAGTACGAAAATATTCATTATGAAAATTTTAAGTACAAAACTCTTCATTATGAAATTGTTAGAATGAAGATCTTCATTGAAAAAATTTTGACTATGAAAAAAAATTTAGACTATGAAAAATTATTAAAATCTAACAGACAAATGTACTCTTTCTATGAAAAGTAGTTCTTTATTGTAAGGAGATTGGTTTCAACAAGATGTTAACATGGAAGATTACTTTATTGTTATCATTCCTAACTTCTGTTTAATGTATTCAAATCTATCAGATGGTAAATATTTTTTGAAAATATAAGTAAGTTTATCTTGTGTTCCGATAAATTGAAGAATGATATCTCCTTTTTGTGTGTGATCCCTAAGAAAGTGATTCCTAATATCTATGTGTTTTTCACGAGAGTGATGTGCCGGGTTTTTAATTAAGGCAATGGAACTAGTATTATATCACAAAATTTTTGTTTTGGTAAAATTCATACCATAGTCTGTGAGTGTGTGTTGTACCCACAACACTTGAGCACAATGACTTCTAGCTGATATATATTTAGCATTAGAAGTGGAAAGTGAAAGTGAGTGGTGCTTTTTTTATCACCTAGAAACTAATGAATATCATAAAAAATGGCATGTTTTGGATGTACTTTTCCTATCCATTCTACACCCATCAAATTCATCATTCAAAAAACATTTTAAAACAAAATCATTTCCAGAAGTATAAAAGAGTCCAATATCCATGTTTCCCAATAAGTAGCGAAAAATCCTTTTCAATGCCTTTAAATGACATTCCTTAGGATTTGATTGATATCTTGCACATAAGAGTACTAAAAACATCAGGTCTGTATGACAAGCTATCAATTAAATTAGGCTTCCTATCATACCTCTAAAAGACGTTTGATCTATTGGTCTCCTTTCTTCATCTAGATCAAGGGAATTTGAGGTACCAATGGGAGTACTTATACTCTTACTATTGTCATATCTGTACTTTTTAAGAAATATTTAATATACATATGTTGGGAAATATAGATTCCTTCTAGTTTTTGAGAAATTAAAAAACCTAGGAAAAATGTTAACTCACCCATCATACACATTTCAAACTCACATTTCATTAGATCTGCAAAGTAATCAGTTAAATATTTCTAAGTTGAAACAAATATAATGTCATCACCATAAATTTGAACAATCAAAACGTTTTTCTTATTTTTCTTTATAAAAATGTTTGGATCATCATTTCCCTTTACATAATTATTTTTAATTAAAAATCATGTAATTCTATCATATCAAGCTTGGGAGAGGATTTCTTAAGTCCATACAATGCTTTGGTAAGTTTGTAAACTTGTTCAGGATGTTTTGTATCTTCAAAACTAGGAGGTTGTTAGAAAAAACTTCATCTTGAACAAAACCATTAAAAAAAGAACATTTAACATCCATTTGGAATAGTTTGGAAATGAAGAATGCTGCCAAGGAATGTAGAATAAGAAGAGATTCATGTATAGCTACTGGAGCATAGGATTCTTCATTGTCTATTCCTTCTTGTTGATTATAGCCTTTAGCCACCAATCTATCTTTATTTCTTACTATTATTCCATTTTCATCACATTTATTTCTGAAGACCCATTTTACTACAATAAAAGAAGTTTCCTTATGAATTTCAACAAAGGTCCAGACATTATTCCTTTCGAATTCATTTAGCTTATCTTGCATAGCTTTTATTCAATCACCATCACTTAAATCTTTATCAGTGCTTTTTAGTTCTAATTAGGAAAGGAATTCTACACGTTCTACTTCATTTCATAAGGAACTTCTAGTCCTTACTGGTTGATTTTCATCACCAATGATACTATCACTGGAATGATTCTTAAGAAACAACAGATTTTTATTTTGTAAGACATGTTCATCAATGTAGGGTTGAAATATTCTGGGGTAAATGCTTCATAAATACCCTCTTGAACATTTTCATTATCAGAACGATCTTCTAAAAAGGGTTAATAATGAGTTTTTTAAAACACATCTGAAGATGTAGGTTGAGGTTGTTTAAAAAGAGAAGGATTAGTTTATCAAATTTGACATGTAGTGTTTCTTCAACAATACATGAATTTTTAATGAAAATTCTATAAGATTTAGAATTTTTGGAGTAGCCTAAGAAAATTATTTCATCATATTTTGGTGCAAATTTGTGTAGATTATATTTATTATTCACAATAAATACCTTACAACAAAAAACCTTGAAGTAGGAAAGTCTAGGTTTTCTATCATTTCATAACTCCTAAAGAGTTTGGTTAATAAATGGTCTAATAAAAACAAGATTTCTATTAAAAAAAAGTAGTACTTACAGCTTCATCCCAAAAATATTTGGCTACCGAGTATTAAATCGTCATGGTTCTTGTTATCTCTTAAAGAAATATATTTCTTCTTTCGACAGCACCATTTTGTTGAGGTGTTCTGGGTGCTGAGAAGTCATGAGTAATTATTTTTCTACTACAATATGATTCAAAATAAGAATTTTGAAATTCACCTCCATGATCATAGTGAATAGTTATCAGAGGAAGTTTTTTCTCCTTTTTAACTTGGGATCTAAAACTTTTGAAATAAGAAAAAGCGTCAGATTTATTTTCTATAAAATAGACCCATGTAAATCTAGTGTAATCATCAACTAAGAAAAATACATAATATTTTCCTACAATGCAACTATATTGTGTTGGACCAAAAAGATAAATATGCACTAACTATAATGCATCAGTAGTTGAGACTTCACCGACTGATTTAAGACTTGATTTATGTAGATTTCCATATTGACAAGGATGATAAAATTTTGAAGAATAAAATATAATATCTAGTAGATCCTTAAATAGTCTTTTATTAGTTTTTTTCAAAGGTTCCTAATATTACAGTGTCATAACCTTCTATTCCACAACCGATAATGATCTTCCATTGCACTAAGGTAAAGTAGATCTTGGCTTCTAAGGTTTTCTATGTTTAATGTGTAAACATTCTCTTACCTATGGGAATAAATAATAAACTCTTACTTGGAATTGTGTACAAAACACTTTTAATTCATAAAATTCACTAGGTAACCTTCATCACATAATTGAATTATGAAAATGTGGTTTTGATTAAGACCCTTAACAAATAAAACATTTGAAATCAAATTTTTTCCGTGAAGAACAATGTTTCCTATACCAATAATTTCTCCCATGGAATTATCTCTGAATCTAACCTTTCCTCCTTTCATCGTGATAATCTTTTCAAAGAAGTTTTTTTTACCAGTCATATGTTGGGAACATCCACTGTCCATGTACCATGTATTGCTGTTGGTACTATTTTTATTTTCCTAAAAATAAGTGTTTTTGACATTCAGAACCAAAACTTTCTTGGATCCAGAAACTTCATAAAGAAAAATTTTAGGAATCCACATTTTCTTTGAAAAAATAATCTTTATGAAAACTTAAAGACTGTGTTTTTCTTAAGGAACAATTTTTTACCCAATCCCCACCACACTGACATTTAGTGTTGAAAGGAGAACTTTGAGGAACAAAATAATTGTTACTAAAAATCGGTTTTGAACTAGTATAACCAAAACTAGAATTATTCCATAGTGGTCAAATTTAGAAATACATCTTATCAATTTTTTCCTTCCCTAAGGTAAGGTCTGACAAACACTTCCCCAAGGAAACTATTTCTGACTTTAGTATAACAACTAAGTTCTTATCTTTAAAAACATCAGTTTTAGCACTAGAGATAGGCTCAAAAACAGTTTTCTTAGAAATTACTTTTTCTAGATCCTTAGAAAGTTTATCCTTCTCAAAATTAACTCCCCAACGATTTTTGAAATAAATTCAAAATCTATGATTTTATTATCAAGATCTTTTGAAAGATCTGACATTTCCAAAGTAAGAACAGAAATCCTAGAATTTTCCTTATCAAGCTTTTTCTTGACTTTAGAATTTTCATTCTCATGGATCTTATCAAACCTGGACAATTCTTCATAAGTAGGTAAAGTATTATCTTCATCAGAAGAAAATTCTTCATCTGAGGATTCATAATATTTACTATCACCATAATTAGAATTCAATGATACATTGGTTATGGATTCACCATTGTGTACCTTATCCATTAAACAATGATTTTAGATAGGTAACATATCAAGTAAACCAAGATTCTTCTGTCCAGAAGATTCTTAATCTGAGGATTCATCAGAAGCATCTCTAACACTAGCACTCTAGTTGTCATTAGCATTCAAAAAAATTTAGATTTAGCTTTATAGTACTTCTTTCTATTCAACTCAGAATACTTTTACTTTCTATATTTTCCCTTAAACATAAGACAATCTGGCCTTATATGCCCAGCTACTTTTCATTCATAACAAGTGACATTAGAGTCTTTCTTATCCTTTCTTTCTTTCTTATTGTATCTATATACTAAAATTCTTTCATCCCAACTATATTGTTTCTACTTCTATCAAGATTAGCTATTTAATTATTATAATCTTCACTTTCACTTGATTCAAATAAAACAATAACCTTATTAGACATCGATCTTGAATCTCTCTCAGGAGTCTTGGCTTTCGTAAGATTTGAAATAGTTGTAAAAGCAACACTTCAATTTCCATTCATTTTCTTAACATTGTCAGCATCTCTCTTCATTCTAGTTTCATGTTGAAGAAGTGTTCCAAAGTGCTCATCAAGATTAATCTGTGAGACTTTCCTATTCTCATCAATAGCTGGTCTTTTGGATTGCCACTCATTAGGCATGAGTTCTATAATCTTGTCTACAAGTGCCTCATAATCCAAACCCTTTTCACCAATGGATTATAATCAGTTGACAATAGTCAAAAATATCTATTGTAACTTACATATAGGTTCTCCATAAATAAATTAAAAAACCATGGTATAAATCTCTAAGCTTATCTCTTCTAGGTTCAACAACATTGGAAGTTCTAAAATGAGTTACTTCAGGATTCTTCCAAATACAATTTGTAGCTTTACAAGGTGAAATTTGGCTATATATATTCCAGGTCTGGGAACACAACAAAGTATTTTGTACCTTGTAGTTTAGTTGATATTATGACTTCTCTTGATTACTAAATGTTCTGACTTCCTTATTAGGAATCTTGTAATCTGCAGTCAGCATAACAAATTTGTCTGCTCCAGTGTGAATAAAAAAAGTCTTCGTACGATCTCTCTAATATTAATAACCATTCCCATAAAAAATAGGTTGTTTAGTTGGATTAAGATTTTCAATTGAAAAACCATTCATTCTTTCCATCTCAAATAAAATATCATTACACCCAAACATGTTAGTAATAAATTTTTGTAAACAAGGATAAAAATATACAAAGCAAGTAAAATATAGAACAATAAAAAACATGATCTAGAAAACTTATATGTAAATATAAGTATTACATAGTTCTCCTCTAATACCGATTGAATGATTGAAATGATGAATGTATATGGTCAATATACAAGAGGGGATGAATTTTATAATTTAAAAAATTCTTTTGGAACTTTTAAAGATGGTAATGTTTAACAAAGTTAAGCAAGGTAAATTCAGAAGGCCTCTTTGTTATACACACTTTCTTGATCCAGGAAATGTGATTCTGGAAATGAAACATAAGAAAAGTTTACAAAGATAAGATTCTACCTTTAAGTGTATAGAACCTTTCTAATCATAGTATAAGTATAAGAAATTATAAGATAGTTATACTTTCATTAACAATCAAAATGCAGCAAAAAACCTGAAACAATACAAGTAAGAAGTAGTAAATATTTTAACCCAAAGATTAGGGTATCAAACATCCTTGGATTAAAGTCCCTTGATTTAAAATTTAAAGAAAGTATTTCTTACCCACACTAGGGTAATCCTTTAATATGAATATCAGAGTCTGTCTTGTTGTCCACGCAATCCCTCAAACTTCCAGGTAGTCAGCACTTCTTTCTTCCTATCCCCAGAAGCCCTCGAATGTACTCAGCAACATTCAGAGTCATGCGAAGAAATTCTAAACAAGATGTTCCATACATGCAAAGCAACAAAGTCTCTCTCTCTAGAAATCACTTCAGCAACGTGTAATCTCTATAATGATCAATGTATTTGAGCACGTTCAAATGAGATTATATTTATAGGCACATCTTCAATGGTCACCTCCCTCCTCCAATGATCATATTTTCCCTTAAATTTCAGAGGGACCTGTATACATGTCACTCAAACAAAGGTTGGTTAAAAACACAATACATGGAATCATTTTATAACTCAAAAATGTAAAATATGGTTGTTTAACCAAATTAATTTTTTGGAGTCTAAGGGAAAAAAATTTTGAAGCCTAATCCAAAAACCATTCGATGTCTATTATACATGAATATTCAGATTTTGTCTTCAAAAGAATTCGATATATGAATTATATAGAATTTCGGAGTCTAAATTTCATGGAAATTGGGAGTTTGAATTCATAAGAGTCTGAATTCATAGAATTCAGAATCTGAATTAATAGAATTTGGAGTCTGAACTCAGAATGTTCGGAGTCTGAATTCAGATAATTCTGAGTCTGAACTCAGAAAGTTCGGAGTCTGGATTCAGAGAATTTGGAGTCAGTACTCTGAAAGTTTGAAGTCTGAATTCATAGAATTAGGTACCTAAATTCACAATGTTCAAAGTCTGAATTCAGAGAATTTGGAGTCTGAACACAGAATGTTTGGATTCTCAATTCAGATAATTCGGAACCTGAATTCGGATCCTAAAAACAAAATGCTCTATATCTAAGTATTTATAATATTCTGATGTTTTTATACAAAACCAAATTTTATACTTAGAAATAAAAATAGTTAGATTTAGATAAATTATGATATTAATAATGTAAACATGGTAAAGATAAATTTTCCTTGGGATGAAAAACTTTCCATATTAAGAAAAAACATAGAGTAAAAGAGATTTTCCTTAAGATAGAGTGTTTTTGATTTTCCAAACATTAAGGAATGGAAAAGTTATAAGGAATCCTTATTTACTCAACAGAAGGATGTTAATAGGTGGGTCTTCTACCTTTAAAAACCCAAATAATCAAAGTGAGATGGAAATAAAAAATTTAAAGAATAATAAATAAAGTGAAGAAAAATCATAGAAGAAATATAATATTAAAAAATATTCAAATAAAGGATCCTTAATTAATCAAATTTGGGGATATCTTGACATGATAAGGTAAGCATATCTAAATAATATTATGGGTATCATAATTTGATTAATTATGTGTATCGAATATAAAAATTACATTACAAAATTAATGAATAACATTAATTTTGTAACAAATAAGATGTAATAATGGTGTATTAGTGTAATTGTATTAAAGAATTGTGAATACAAAAAGCGATGTGTAATGAAATATTATTAATTAGGGATTTGATAAAAGAGTTGGTATGTAGGTTACTATGATCCCTTACGTCTCCTCCCTAATAGTTGAGAGGTTTTTTTATTTTTCCCTTGATTTTAATGGAGATCTAGAAACCAATTACATCCTTTCATTTTTATGGTTGTAACAAAAAACTTATCCTCTCTTACTTAAAATATAGTAAGTGAATGTTTATTAATATTTTAACACCCCAACTCTAGTAACCCAGAGCTAGTGGTTATTCTACTACATTGGAAAAATTACAAGGGATCACATCTTAAAGGATCATATTGTTTAGTAAACTTGGGAGACTAGATTCATGCATTATTCTTGCATCAAATTTGAAAACATAAAATATAAGACAATAATTATTGTGAGGAAATTATTATTTATTCTTATAATCCATTTATTTCATTAAAAGATTCCTTATTCATATCCTAAGGAAAGTAAAACATAATAAAGGATGAGATCATATGATCAGTAAGGGAATAAGTACAATAGAATCAATCATAAAATACATGAAACATGAATAATATGATAGTGATAATCAATAATTAAATATTAAAAATGAATAATTCCATAAAAATTGAACTAGATCCATGGATAACATAATAACAAAAAAAATAGCATGGATAAAAATAAATAGTTTCATAATGATAGAATCCATAATGCTAGACAACATAATCTTACTTTAAAGGAAATGTTTCAATAAGACATAAATTAATAGGTTAGATGTAAACCAAATACCTAAACTATTTAGTACCATGAGACCTAGTGATGCATCATGTTTCTATAGCTAGCATTGATCGTCGATTACAAAATCCAATGCACTCCACATATGAAATGGGTGAAACATAATCATTGTAAAATAATTTATTGAACACTAGCATATTAAATGTTAATAATTTTCACAATTAATAAAAATAAAAATAGTCCATCTAGAGTAATATAGTAAATGGTATAAAAATAGTAAATCCATAGTGAAGAATAATATTCACCAATGAATGTCTAATAAATTACTATACTTTAAAAAGAACACTGGAAAATTTCTTAACTAATATATCATTTTGATTTTGAAATCACATAATCAAAAATATAAAAAATTCCCAAATTTTAAAGAACACATTTTCATTTAAAGGACCCATGGAAACTTTTAAATGAATCTTCAAATCATTTATCAATCATATAAATATTAATTCCATTCATGTCCTATATGTTTCAATAAAACACTCCTTTCACACATTGTAGAAAAGTAAAAAGGTACCTTGTTTGGAAAATGAAAAGAATATTCCATTGAAACAAGTTTATAATAATTAAAAATTGTGTAAAAATGAAATTAAATAGTCATAGTATAATATTAAAACATTTTAAAAAAATAGGGAAAATGTGGATATGCAAGAAAAAAGATTTTCGATCGAAGAGAGAAACAATGTATGTTTTCCATAAATATATATTTTTATTATATTGCGAAAATAAGGAGAGAAAACCTAAGTAAAACCTTAAATTTCCATAAATAACAAAAGTATAATAAAATATATTTGATTTAATATATAAATATCAAATAATTCTATTAGTGTAGACATAAAAAATCTCGAATAATGATGAGATTATGAAAAAAACCCTTACCTAAATTTAAAGTTTCCATGTATATTATTTATCATCCTAAATAATAATTGTTTTCAATTATTTACTTTAATAAGAAAATTTATCATTTTTATTATTCCTTTTATTCAATTTCTTTCCTTGTATATTTATTTTCTTAATTAATTAAGTTCATGTTAAATGTTTTGATGATATTTGGTTCATATATCCAAAATGGATTCGGTTGGTGGACTATAGAAAAATAAAAAACTATTCCATCATCTTCAAAATAATTTTCATTAAATAATTATACTTTTTACAAACTAATTATACATTTAAAACCAACATGTAAATATGGTCAAAAATGAACTATATTACAATTAAAGAGATGGTAGGTCATACGTATGCATGAGTATCATTTTTCATTTTTAAAAGACCATGCTGGGAATAAGGTAAGTAATTTTTTTAATTTATATAATTATAATTATATAATAAATATCATTTTATTTATTTAAATAAAAAAATATTTACCATCCATTATATGTGGTGGTAAAAAACAAATTACGTCACTTTTTGGAGGTGGTAGTCCACATATACGCATGAATGCCATTATTATTTTCAATGAATGGAAAGCTGAAAAAATATACGATATATAAATTTTCCATAATGACAAATATTTCATTAATATAAAATAAATATTGAATAAATCATTATATACAGACATGAGAGGCGTTGATGGAAAATGAATTCCACTATTTTGTGAGGAGGTACTTCATCATACACATGAACGACAGTATTGTTTCCCATTTAATGGATGAGAAGATAAATACTAGGTATTATATTATCATAAAAACAACTCATTATATGAATGATAATAGTGTTATCGTTGAGGAATATTTTAATGAGTTGAAAGAATAAGTAAACAACCTCTGTACGTTTATACGAAAATTCTTACTTTGGGTTTTTAAGATCAAACCAAGGATTAAAAATCGTGGTAAAGGATTTAGGGGATATATTTGGGTAGGTATTGTATTAATAAAAAAAGATCATAAAGTGTATATAGAAGAGGATATGGGATTTCCTTTTATATTTTGGGGAGAGAATACAATTATATGTTTTAAAAAATAATACAAATTATTATTCTCTTAATCAAGAAATATATCTTAAAATATAATATTATAGAATATTAGATGATATGGGGTCTAAATGTGGCTATAATGTATACATTAGACATGTTTTTATGTCATTTTAATTCATATCTCTTCAGTTTAACCCTTATTAAACTTGTTTTAACATTAATCGTGTAATATATTTTTTTGCTTTTAAAATTCATTATAACAAGAAATTAAGATGAAAATTTTACTTAATATTAATTATGATAATTTCAAATATTAATGCTACTTTATAAAGTTAAATTCACATAAGAGGAGGAATTTAATTTCAATTTAAAACTTAAGAACGTGTTGAAAATGGTTTTTTAGATGAAAAATATTTTTAATTATAAAAACTAAATATACTAAATTCATATATATGGTTCATTAAAATAAAAATTATTTAATTATAAATCATGTAATTGAACTATTTTTTTAAACCTTTTAAAAAATATTTCTTGATAAATTCATGAAACCAAAATAAAATTTTCAATAAAAGGTGGTATTTTTCAATATTCATTTAAAAAACAAACTCTTTAAAAAACAAAAAATTAATATATAATAATTTTCATTTGATTATTTTAAAAAATAAGTTTATTTTATAAAATATATTTTATTACTCTTTCAAAAATTAGTTATATTATTATCTCACAAAGGGTAATATAAATCATTTCACAAGAAAATATATTTTTGAATTATAAAACAAATTTACTAAAAATTAAGTGCTTATTTCCTAATAATTAATAAATAAATTTTTATTGATTATAGAATTTTTATATTTTTCATAATTTGGTTATTTCTATTCTTACCATCCAATTTAATTACTAGGTTATAATGGTCGTATTTAAATAACAATATTTCTAACTTGGTTTAATCTCAGTGTTTCATGTTGCATATACTTTCAAAAATAGTGTTCCTTTAAAATAATGAGATATAGAATATTTTCCTTTTATAAAAATTACATCCTCACAATTTTCATGGATATTATCTTCTAAACAAATGAGGGTTGTTTTCTTCATATCAGTTGTAGGTTCCCATGATACTCCCTTTATTTTATAATTTCTCTAAAGTACCTTTACCAGTCGAGTCATTTTCTTCTTCAACAATATCTCTACAATTTCGTTAATATAGATAATATCATTATATTAAGATAGACTGTGTTTGGTTCTATATCATTAGAGGCAATCGTATTCATTGGTTATATCATATACATCATTAACAAAGCGATGTGAAACACAACATTTACTTTAGAGAGGATTGTGGAATTGTCAGTCAGAAAGCCAAAAATCCTATTGTTTATAAAATTTGAAAAGGTATAATGTACTTCAGAATTAGTTTTACCTTTTTGTTAAATGTTATAACACCCTTAAATGTAGATACTTTCCTGAAAATTTGATACCTCACTTGAATCTCCAAATATATCCTTCATTTATCAGCATTAATCTTTTGTCTACTTTGATCTATTCTAATATAACTATAAATAATATTTACCTTTTCCAGTGTCCCCTCAACAAGTACTAGGCCTATTAGATTATTTTCTCTAACTTCATCCCAAAATGTTGGATTTTGAAATTTCTAGAGATATAATCCATCATACAACACCATTTGAATACATTAATGGAATTAGATATTATAAGAAAACTATAATAAAGGTAAATACTAATCCTGCATACCTTGAATGTCAAGTGAGAACAACCTAAAAATATCTTTAATGGTTGAATATTATTTTTAGAATACCCATAAGTTTTATGTTGATAGGTGGTTCTTAAATGAATCTCAATATTAAGATACTTCTAAATACTTTTCAATAACTTTGATGTAAAGCATGAATCAAGATTGGAAACAATTGAAATATGTTAACCTTTAAGTCTTAAAACTTCATTAATATAGAGCCTTATGAGGTAATCAATTGTTAAATCTTATTTTTCACATGGAAATGTCTGGATATGGTAAGGGGGTCAATAATAACCCATATTATATTATTATTTATATGATTGTTTGGAAATCCAGAGATAAATCTCATAGTAATGTCATCCCATTTCCTCATAGTAATATGTAGAAGTTCCATAAATAATCTAGGATAATATCTCTCAGTATTAACCTATTGAGTTATTAATCTTCTTTACACATAATTAACTATTTCCCATTTCATATTATCCCACCAAACATTTTCCTTAAAATATCCACACATTTGGGTGCTACTAAGGTGTATAGAGAAATTTGAGTTATGAGAATAATATAATGATTCCCTTTTTAGAAATGATCTATATAGAATGTATATCCTCCATACAAATATTAGAAAACCATATTTATATATTAATTCTTGATATTTCACATCATTCACAGCGTAAATTTACTTTTGAATATTTTCATCATCCGGTGGAGAAATTTTTATCATTTCGAAAAAATATAGTTTGGAAATAATTTGTAAAATGAATGAAATTTCCTTATCCATAATTATTTCCATATCCATATTAACTAAATCCATTAATATAGGATCTTTATCAAGGCTAATTTTGGTTATAATTCTATGATCTTTTCCCATCAATACATCTGCTACCTTATTTACCATACATGGGTGGTAGTGCATTGAGAAATCCAAATCCTTTTGCACCTCAAGTCATCCTTCTTTACCCATGTTTAATTAATTTATGATAAAATTTATTTAAAACTCTTCTGATCTATTTATATGTAACATCGTTCTCTATAGAGATAATGTCTCTATATATTCAAAGATATTATTATATTTTCCAACTCAATATCATTAGTTAGATAGTTTTGTCCATGAATCTTAAATAAACTTGTTTCATGGGATATAATTTTATCATTCTACATAAATACATAATCCATTCCCTTCTTTGATGCATCATTATATATCACAAATACCTCATTTATTGATGGTATATTCAAAATCAAATAATTCCCAAATATCCTCTTCAATTTAAAAAAACATTATTCATTTTCCTTTATCCATATGAACATAAACACTTAACATGTAAGATTTGTTAAAGGGTTTTGCAACGGGGAAAAGTTTTGAACAAATCTCTATTAGAAATGTACCAAAACAATGAAACTATATACATTAGTTATGTTCATTGGTGTAGTACATTCTTTTAATGCCTTTTTTAAATATGGATATATTGAGATTCCATACTTAGAGACAATATGGCCATGAAAGGATACTTTCTAATGGTATATTTCCCACTTTATAAATATACCCTATGGATTTTTTTTCTTCAAATATCATCAATAATGATCATCAAGTGATTCTCATGGTCCTCATATCATTTAAAAAATGCCAAGATATCATCAATAAATCACAAAAAAAAATTATCATGATATTCCTTGAATAAAATATTAATTATATCCATAAAAATATTGGATAAATTAGCCAATCCAAATATAATTTTTTTAAACTCGAAATGTCTATACCATGTATGAAATTATGCCTCTAGAATATCTTCCTTATTTACTAATAATTGATGATACTCAAAATAAAGGGAAATCTTGGGAAAATATTTACCTCCATGGGGTTTATTTAAAAACTCATCAATGTGATGCAATGGATAATTGGTCTTTACCGTAATACCATTGATTTCCATATAATCGAGGCACAACCTCATTGATCTATCTTTCTTCATAATAAAAATAATCGGGGATCCCCAAGGTGAAAAACTAGGGCATATAAATTCCATACCACACAACCCCTCTAGCTATTTCTTTAATTCCACTAATTCCACAATGACCATTCTATTTGGATTCTTTGAAATAGGTCTCATGTCAGGGATTAAATCAATGAAAAACAAAACTTCATGCTCTCATTGATGTCCAGGTAATTCCTTAAGAAATACATCAATGTATTCTTATATAATATGTACATACCAAATTTGAAGAATACCTTATCCATCCATATATTTTGTTTGTTCCTCATACCTAATAATCTCATTAAAAAGAACTAATGGGGTGTATCTTTAAATGAATCGAATGATGAATTCTGCCCTCTAAAGGTAAAGAATTCTATATCATTTTCATGAATTATAATATCATTATTTTTTAATAAATATTATCATCATATCTTGAATTCCCATCTACACCAATGATTATATAAAAATAAACAATAATTATAATAATAAAGTTAGCAAATAGGTAACATTTATGTCTCATACTGAGAAATGGCTAAAACATCCTTGTTGTGGTGAGGCTGCTATAAGGTTCCTAAACTAACAACCACTTATTATGGTGTAAAATAAAAAATGTAATTTTATTTGAAAAAATTGAAGATATAAAAGAGTAATAATATCAATAATTTAATAAATTGTTAACTAAATTTGATTATAGGATTAAGGTACCTTCCATCACATATTTTTGAACATCAAACTTGATTATAATTATTACAAAATATTTTCCATTCTATCTTGTTCTTTTTTTAGGAACATTCCCTTTAATCCTAGGACAATAATTTTCAATGTTCCACATATCCCTATATCTAAACCATTGAACATTGAATGTTGTTTTCTTAACCTTAAGTTCATGAGACTAATTTCTTTCTCTCTACATGTGATGAAAACTCTCTTAGAATGATTTTTCCCTAATGTTTCATTCCACATTTATTACATGTTGTAAATTACACCCTTATCATATTCCCCATAACCTTATTTACATTTCAATAGTGATCATTCATACACTTCTTGTATTTCTTTACTTTTAAGTGAATAGACTTGGAGAATTATTTCTCTATCTTAATAGAACATGATATAATTCCCTTGTATGAAGACATGGATCAAGAGACTTGTTCCATTTAAATAATTTAATTTATCCAATAAAATAAATCTTCAATTTTAATATTTGGATTATATATTTATTCATTAGAATGTTTTACTAACCTTGTAAAGTTGTATTCATACATAGAAACATTTTCATCATCTTTTTGTCTTAAAGTCAAGAATTTTCTATCCATATTTCTTCATTGTTAGTGAGAAAAATATTTTTACATGAAAACTACCTTAATATATTTACACTCCTTGATTTATATTTCCTCCTCATATTTAGTATTTTAGATAAATTACCACCATTGATTTTCATCCCCCATGAGATGATAAATTTCCATAACAACTTTCTGCCTTTAATTACCATACAAAGTAAAAAATATATTATCAATGGAACTTATCCATTTATCACATACAAATTTATTAGTAGTACAATTGAATTATGGAGGTTATTGATGTATAAAACAATCCATAATGTTTGCACCAAGTTTTGGAATAGTTGTTTGATCCATACAGGAAAGGTTGTGGGTCATAACCTGAGAGAGATACCACAATGTAGTTATAATTTGTTTAGTTTCAACTCTAAATATATATCTAGATTAAATATTTTTTCCTGGATTATGTGCATTAATATGGTTCCAATTCATTCCACTAGGTTCCATTTCAAAACAATATCATACACTATATTAGATCATAACAATATGAAAAATAATGTATAATTTCTAAAATTATGAAACTATAGGTTTAACATGAAAATTTATTCTTATATAATGTTATAATCATATGATTTATATCATTGGTAATATTTTCAATATTTTAAAATAATTCATAATGTTTTGTAAAGATAATGTTGATTGACCCATGTATATCCCATAGGAGTGTCAAACCAGGTGCACAGAAATAGCACACACACTATGAACTAGAATTATGGTAAGGATATAATTGAACAACTATTTTAAAGTTTATTACCCCAAGATGCATCTGTTTTAAAACCACATCTACTTATAGTATCCATATAGGGGTTTATTTCTAGGAAAATCACATAATCTATATCTTACCAAAATTTGAGGATGATATCTAATACGTAGAATTATCCTCAAATTCAATATATTCCCTAATCTATGTTTTTATTTATTTTTTGTTATCAATATCCTCTATTTATAGTATCCAAATGTATTGGGAACATTATAGAATGAATCAGGTAATTAATCATTGTTACTATTAAGTTAAAATCTATGGTTCCCACCAATAAATGAAACATTTCTATGTGGTTTTAATTCCACCAACTGGAAAGACGAACCCACCAGCTAGTTGTAGGCTTCCTGTAGGATGTCTAGCTTTTTCCACTCCCACTGGATAGATGTTTCTCTTCCACTAAGTAGTTGGTAATATTTTATTTTATAATGTTTTCTATCTATCACCACTCATTATATAGTGTATCCACAATATCTATTCAGTGATGCCTGGAGTTCTCTATTCATAATTATATCCCTTCAGAACTCTTTCAATATCTACAATTGATCCTTTTATCAAACCTTCATGATTTTATGAAATGTAATTAAACTTAAACCATATCTCCAACATTTCTATAAAATATTCTACATGATATTTAGAACAGTCAATTTAACCATAATATTTACAATTTTGTATGTAATCAATGTGACTGAAATCCAATTCAATTATTCTATTAGATACATAATTAAGTATGTATTCTCATTAAAAAATCCTAATAGATTGGGGTACAACAATCACATCAATGAATTTATATAAATTTAATTTTTTAGTGGTTTTATTGGGAACTATTTGATCTAAATAGAATTATTTTTAACAAATATGTTTCTATGTTTGGTTTTAAACAAAAATGGAAAAAAATTATTTTATATTTGACATCATTTTTTGACATGAAACCATGGTTTTGATTTAAAATAAAGGAAGTCAAATGATTTACTTTTTATAAAAAGTTTTATTTTGTTAGTTATGAATTAGATGGTTATATATGAATTTACATTGTGTGATGTTGTTATTTTTGTGATTAGGTATATATTTTTCATAATTAATTCTTTCCCCTGGTAAACTTTTGGAATATTCTATTGAATTTTTTAACAGTTAGGTGCAGATTCAGTGTGATATTATGGTGTCTATAGAGCCTCGGTATTGATATAGTAAAAATATTAAATTTAATACATCATGCATGCAGTTTTTATGGAATAATAGAATATCTACCGAATGGTGTCTCATGTTAGAAAATCGATACTTCAATAAAATCCAATATTTGTATTTTAACCTAGGTGTGAAGAAAATAGTTTTGTGTGTGAGGTGTTTTGATTAATATAATACATGGGAATAATTATATAGAAATATATTAATTAAAATGTTTATTATATATAAATTGGTCATTAATTAACCCACTTTTATTTAATAACTTATATGGGCATATACCAGTTTTATCCACATAATCCTATATATTGGATAGAACTATGGATGATAGATTCGGTTGATTAAATTAAGATTTTGGATTGGTGATAAATTTTCAATGGTGCTTCTCATCATTAATGGAGTTCCAGGATATTTACAATGAAAATGAGGCATTGATCATTCTTAATCAAATATCAATCCAATTTTGATATAGGGAATTATATTTTTTGGATTAATTTTCATTTTTGATTCCCCCATGTCGAACATGAATTAATTATATTAAAAAATTTATTAACTGATTTATTTTAGATTTATGGTTGATCTTTTTTCCCATGGAATAAAGAATTAATGAATTTTTTATTAAATCTTGATAATTCTTCTACATTCATCATTTTCTTCATCAGTGGATAAATTACATCCTAAAAAGGACAATGTTTATTCCCCAAGTATTTTGTTTTTTTCTTTTCTCTCATCATTATTCAAACATTCATCATTGGTGTTTCATTTGACTGATAGTTCGACTATCCCCATGAATAATTCACTGTGTGATTGATATTTCTTGCAATAAATGATAACTGGGGGTACGGATTCAGGATTGAATGTACAATTGATGTATGTTGGAGATGGTGGTGGTGATTCGATTATGATATGGTTGGTGGATTTTCTACATGTCGGATCATACAATGCTTCAAGATGGTGATGGTGTGCAGTTCACCAATCAAAGAGTGTCTAGAATCCTGTCACCAAGGATGATGCAGGCTCAATCAAATAATATTTTCATTTTATGGAAATTATTTTTGGATGGAGTCTAGAAGGAAGAAACATTATTAGATACATGTGAAGACCATGTGATTCTATAAAATTTTGATATACATAGTATTTAGTTTGGAATTGTACATGCCATATGGACCCCTTTCTACAGAATTTTGGGTTACACACAAAGACAAATATTATATATAGTGTGACCAATCCACATATTATGTGACCCAAATATTTTGACCAGACGTATACCCATGTGTACTTGGTCACGATCACACATAGTGCACACATGCATAGCCAATGTACATGGGCACGACTAGAGTACACAATCATGGATAGAGTACATGGGAATGGGTTGATGTACATAAAAATAGAATCAGTTGGGTTTGGTCTTAGCAAGACGTGTCATGTATTTCTTATACTTGTTGTATCCCGCCATCTAGGTCAATTTGGAGACCCTATTATCACTATTCTAGTTTTTTATAAATTTGGGTATGTTCCCTTGGTCCACACCAAGAAGATTACAATGAGGCATATCACAATGAGAAAAGAATGAGTGATTCCCTGTACAAGATAGTTTTTAATAGAGTTATTTGTCCCTCTATGTAGATTAGGAATTTATCTTCGATCATTCTTCCCTGTGTTAGGTGAAGAATCTCAATATCGACATTAAGGGCTATTGACAATCCTTTTTCATCACAGTCTCTAAAATAATGGAAAGGGAAATGAATTAGCAAAAATCGATGCATCCTTTGAAGAAAACATCAAAAAATCGGCAAAGGCATGAACAAAGTTTCAAATGCACAGGGGTCGCACAAGTTCCATCACTGTCGCGCAATTATACTTGTACGCCACCTAATGGTCGTGCTAGTGACTTATGCGCCCTAAAGGATAACTACTCGGGGTCTTATCTAGCCTATAAATAGACCCTATGGGCCCCCCATTTTTGGGAGGATTTTTTCCAGAATTCAGATTTAGAGATCTGAACGCCCAAGTCTCTTCTTCAGGTCTTTCGAACACTTCTAAGGTAATTCTTTACCTAGAATAGAAGGTCTAAACAAGAGGAGTAAGGTCTGAGTGGTAGAATTCACTTACACTTTCATGCCTAAGGTGTTTTACCCTCAAGGGAAATGAACATACTTGAGCACCGCCCTACTTCCTCACCAGAACTTGCGGGCATCTCTTCTGGAAGTACCTTAGGATAATTCTAAAGGCATTGGTCAAGGATATCCCAAGTATTACCATACTGGTTTACAAACGCGCAAGTACCCATTTTTCACACAGGTATACCTGCACGACCAGGACTTGCATGCCCACACAGTACTTGCGCGCCTGCCAGGACTTGTGCGCCCCTGCCTTTTTGGGTTTCTTTCTGGACCATTTAACCCTTATTATGCCATTCCACCTCTCCTATTCAAGATTCAGTCTTCAAGACACTCTTCAAAGCCATTTCTGGCATGATTTCATGATTTGACTTCTTTATTTGAAAGGAACTCCGGGGAATATCTCTCAAAACCTTGTGGTTTACACATCTTTATGTCACTAAAGATTGAGATTTCATTCATTCAACCTCATCCTTTAAGATGATAGAACCCCTTAACCTAGGATTCCTTTTTAGGAGTATGTCCCAGTCATAATTCCCATTAATTTTGGGCATCCTATTTAGGATTAAGCCCACAGTCCCCCAATCTGGGCATCCTCCTTAGGAGTAAGCCCCTATCTTAAAATTCCCAAATATGGGCATCCTCCTTAGGAGTAAGCCCCAACCATAATTCTCTTAACCTGGGACTCCTTTTCAGGAGTAAGCCCCAGTAATAATTCTCATTACTAGGCATCCTCCTCAAGAATAAGTCCCAAGTCCTCGTTAACCTAGGTCTCCTTTTTAAGAATAAGCCCCAGTCTCAAATTTGGGCATCCTATTCAAGGGTATGCCGTAAGTCCCTTCATTTTTTCAAGTCCCTTAACCTAGGCCTCCTTCTCAAGAGTAAGCCCCAGTCTTAATTTCTCTTGACCAGTCATAATTACTTTTGATCTGGGTCTCCTTCTCAGGAGTAAAACCAAATCATAAGTCCCCTCTTAATTTGGGCCTCCTTTTTAGGAGTAAGCCCCAAAATTAGATTATCCAAATATCCAAAAAGTACATATACCTTTATGGACCATGTTCCTAGATTTCTTCCATGAAGTAAATCTTAATCTTCATCTATTTGGGAAGTCATACATACGTAAGCCCCACATCATTTTTTATGATTTCATCTTTTATGGTACAATTGTCTGGTTTTACCAATACCTCTTGATTCTCACACCGAGCATAACTCACGTGAGCATAGAGTGTTAAAGTAATTATGACATATTTCTTTGAACCATCAATCATAAAAATCATGCTCCCTTTCTCGAACTACGTGGGTTCTGATTCCTTTTTGAAAACAAATGATACGTAGGTAGCCTATCAGTGGGTACGATCCCAAGTCTGGAATAATCTATGTCCTGAATGACAATAAACTTCAAGTGCCCCACTGAGTGGCTTTAAAACCAGTATGGTCATCATAATGACCAAGATAATTTTATGTATTAAAGGATACCATTGACTAATAATCTTTAAAAAATACATATGATTCTCTATCTATGAAGAACCTCGAATATATAAAAAAGATTCACTAAATTTCCTATATATCAATCATTGATTGTCAGATCTAAAGGAAATCTCATTTTATACTTGGTAATGTAATAAGGATTCACAAAAATAACTTAAATCTATAAAGAGAGTCTTGGAGTAGACAATAATTCCCCTAAAAAAGGTGTGATGAGTCCGACCTCCCATCATCTCGACCAATGGATATTCCTAAGCCTCATCAGTCCACAACTAATGAGCACCTACCTTTGGAATGTAGATTCAAATGGATATGGAATCATTGGATGTTTCCAGTTCTATGAAAAAACACATTTTAAACCGCTTGGAATGTTTTAACTTTCAATCAACGAGGTCATTCCCCAATTCTAGAGGGAAACAAGGGCATGTGATTCTCATCAAAGAGGGTTGTTCTGGATAGGGTTATTTATCCCCCTATAATAACTTAGAGTGTTCCCCTTCCTATTTATTGAAATATTTTAAACTCTATTGCGTACCAATTTATATTTTGGATATAAGTAATGACCTATCCAATGGGAATCATTGGTTTTAGTAAGACCTAAGGAGTCAGTTATCTTGGAAAAGTGTTTCTTTTGATCCTCGAGTGGAATCCTTGGTTAGAAGTGAGAAAATAACCTTACATTGTACCATGGTTTCTATTTTTGAGAATATTTGGGTTTTTATCATCCATTCAATTAAACTAACCCCCTATGATGATTTATTTTTGGTGGTTTTGGCATATCCTACTTTTATGTTCATACTCACCCCTCCATGGGGTATTTTTACAAATGTAATGGATTGGTTTGATGATAGGACTTTCTAGGGAGTCCTAGGGGGACCTAAAGCAGGTGGATCTTAGTTGTGTTAAATGGGCCATAGAATGTTCTAGGATTTTCATGTTTACAGTAATCCCCTTTTTATAAGGAGGTTAGACTCTTTTATTTTCAGTGGGATTGTATTTGGCCCTTTTTAATTTCAGTACCCATATTGTAATTTTATGTGGGATTAGTT
This sequence comes from Viscum album, assembly GCA_963277665.1. Taxonomy (NCBI): domain Eukaryota; kingdom Viridiplantae; phylum Streptophyta; class Magnoliopsida; order Santalales; family Viscaceae; genus Viscum; species Viscum album. The sequence goes on along the minus strand of OY728153.1, from coordinate 1,538,929,370 downwards.
GTATAAATATATATTTTCTATAAATTATTTTATCTTTCAACCTTATATTGATGTTTAGAGATTTCTGAGTGTGTACAGGTACCTTGTGATATGGCCTCCCATGTGTTTGTTATGCCTACTCAGCTCTAGTGGCTAGCTTGTGACCTATTAGAGGCAATCTTGGGGTTTAAAATATAAATTTCCACTGGCTAGTAAATCCATAATGGTTCAAGTCATGATAGAGTGTTTTTAATGTGAGTTTATAATATCTTAGAACAATTGTTTAGAGATTGTCTCGTGGTGAGTATTGGTTTGGGAACTAGGGTGATGGTGTTAAAGTGTCTCAGGTTTCGCTCTCATGATAGGGAACTTTTTGATGGTGTGGTGGATGATGTATCCATTCACTAGGAATCTGATAACTAGATTTTTGAATCCACACATATAGGAATTATTTGTACATAAAACATCAGTGCATGCATCATATAAGAATGATTTGGAATTTCCATGTCCTTCTTGAGTCATCTCCTCAGATATTCACTTTCATCATGGGGCATTTTGACTTTTATAAGATTCCTCCATGATAAAATCTAGTAAGGATTTAATAGTGGGATTATGATTAGGATCTGTTTAGTGGGGAGGCTTAATATTGAGTGCCTATCTTGGAGGTGGTACCAACATGTGGTTTTTCAATCTTACCTCCAACCTTCGAGCTGCAGCTTGTTCCATAAGTACTGATAGATGACATGTGTAGGATGAGAACACTTCATGAGTTCTAAAGGAATATACCTCTCGGGTTTTAGTGATATCCATACCCCCAGATGATAGGGGTATAGCTCAATGAAATCCCTCTCTTCAAACTTATTGCCCTTTTAAACTCTCTCTTTAATATTCTTACCAAGATCATTGCTAAGAGAATCACTGACATAATTAATAGAATTCTATCCTAGAATCAATTTGGCTTCATCAAAGGAAGATCTAGGCACGACTATATCTATCTCACCTATGAATCCACAAATCATTTAAATAGAAACTCTAGAGGTGGGAATGTTTCCATAAAATTAGATATCACTAAAGCATTTGATACTATTGACTAGAGCTTTATATTTAATGTGCTAGCTAATTTTGGTTTCAATGAAATTTTTATCAGTATAGTCAAAACTATTTTCAACTCATCCCATATCTTGATTCTTGTTAATGGCTCTCCTAGAGGATACTTTAAATTTTCTAAGAGGGTCATAAAATGTGATCCTCTCTCTACCATTCCTTTCTCTATTGTGGAAGATTACCTGAGTAGATTACTCACTCAAGTTGTAGGTCAAGGAAGGATCAAACTGATTCTTACCTCTAGAAACCTAAATGCCCCATTCCATCTTCTATATGCTGATTATATCATTTTATTCTTCCAAGGAGACAAAAAAATATTAATAACCTCAAAAACACCATTTTTCACTATGAGGAAGTGTTTAGTAAATGTGTCAATTAGAAAAAATCATTTATCTACTTTGGTAAAAGATTACCCCCAATAGAAAAGGTCATACTATTGATGTTATGGGGGTCAAGCAGGGTTCCCTCCTTTTTACCTATCTTGGTGTCCCCATTTGCTGGGCCCGACCCAAATTCGTCTATTTCCATCACATTGTTAATCAAATTCATTGGTAACTTTCCTCTTGGAATGGTAAAACCCTTTCAATTATGGGAAGAGTTTTCCATGAAAAATACACTATATTATTTAAATTGGATTACTCCATGATAGTCTATAAATGGCCAGATGGACATTTAAAACGTTTTAATATTGCTATGAAAAACATTATTCGAAATGGAATTACTCAAGAAAAAACAGGAAATTGTCCCCTGGTCTACATGTTGTAAACCCATAGAGAAAGGAGCCATTGGAAAAAAAATTTACAACTTTCGACGATTCTCTCTAAGCCAAACTCCCATGGTCTCTTATAAATAAATAATCTCACTCCACAAATTTTCTTAAGGCTCAATTATTTGATAAGCTTAAGATAGGTAATCTTCATTATATGACTTCTTCTATTTGGCCCTCCATCAGAACATCATTTTCATCCATCATTGAAAATTCCAGATGGATTGTCAGCAAAAACTCTACTCTAAATTTTTTTCCTGACAATCAGACTGGTTCCCCCCCTAATTTCTAAGGTTCCTAATGCTTTCACCACTATCTCCACTAATACCTCCATTTGGGATATTTTAAATTCTTAATGATTAAAATTTCCTGATAATGTTAAAGAGATTTTCAAGAATTTCTCTTTCAGAATTGATGATGATATTTTGATTTGGGAGCCTACTCAAAATGGAATTCTTGATTCAAAAATCTTTTATAACCATGACTTTACATACTCTAGAAATAATCTATGCTTGGTTAAAAACCTTAAAAAAGCATTGTTAAAACCATCTCATCTAACTCTTATTTGGAATATTGGGCATTAAAATGTTCCTAATGATATTTTTTACAATATTATGGTATTAATATTAGTTCTAAATGTAGATTGTGAAATCAACATCATGAGGACATTAGTAATCTTTTCCAATCATGTGACACTGGTTCTACTCTTTGGAATTACATTTTTGTTCTTTTTGAGTGCATTTTTCTTTGTGATAACTTAATTTTCTCTCAACAAAAAACGAAGGTTGATTTTCTAGAGTCCCATAAATAAGAAACCTCTTTCTCACAGTTTTTTGCGGAGAACCTTCAAATCCTTTGGTATAGAAGAAATTATTTTATCTTTAACAAAAAATCTTTCATATTAACTAAAGGTAAATTGAGAATTCATATTGCTATTAGAGAGGCTTCCCCAATTCAAAAGTACCACTGTGATAACTCCGTTATGGATTTCTATATCCTTCACTGCATCAGAGTTCATGGAAACTACCCAAATCCCAAATACACTATTGATGTTTTCTGGAAAGCTCTACCTACTGGCTGGATCAATGTCAATGTGGACAGAGCTTCAAATGGAAACCATGTACCCTCGAGCTGCGGTGGGATCTTTAGAGACCATCTTGATCAGATCCTAGGCTATTTCTATAGAAGCTGCATTCTCTCTTCTGCATTGGAGGCTGAAATGATGGGTGTTATTGATGCCATTTCCTTTTCCAAAAAGTACAACTGGATAAACATTTGGTTTGAGAACGACTCTACAACTACAATTCAAGCCATTTAGAATGGTGTTTCTCATCTAGCTTGGACGCTCACCTCCTTATGGTTTTATTGTCTAAACTCTCTCAAGAATCTCAATTTTATTTTCACTCACACCTACCATGAATCGAACAAGATTGTCCATGGTTTTTCCAACATGGTTTTTCCTCGCGAAGTTACTTAGAGAAATGACCTTCCTTTATATTTTCTTCCTTATTATATTAGATACAACAAATAATTTCCTACTTTTTTTCTCATGTAATTTCCCCTTATACTCCTTACTTATTTGAATATTTTTTAGTGTTCTGGTCGTTGACCAGAAGACAACCATGCATAAAAAATAGGTGGTCCACCCTAGTATCAATTATGTGGTGGTTAGGGATGTAGGAGGATTTTGGAAGTAGAGTCCTATAACCCAGAGGTTCTCAAGAAGATTCAATGTATGATCTATGTATTATCAACTTTAGTAGTAGTATATATGATTAAACTCATGATCCTCTCTTTACTTTTTACATCCCTTGTTCAGGATCAATAGATTCCAATAGAGCCCTGGGATCGACCATTTCATTTGGTCCATACTATCATGGGATATTAGATTATTAAACACATCTAAAAATATGTTGGCCTATCTCATAGTGGAGAGATTATCTTATAGTAACATTTCACAGTTTCGATGTGGTCCTCTGAGGTGATGATAGGTATGGACTATCTCTCAATTGTTTATTCATATATTTTTAATTTTAGGAGGAGGATGTTGTGAGTTTGATTTGATGGGATGAGGGATTAATTTATCATTGAGAATAATATATAGGTAGAGAAGGATGGTATCATATATAGGAGGACACAACCAACTACTCATTAGTTGGATAAGAATCCCCATATAGAAGAAGATTTTATGAAATTTTTGTTTCCTTTAGTAGTGTTTGAGTCTGAGGACATCTTCCTTGAGGAAGTGTACGGATTACCTCCCCCACCAAGAGACTGATTTCTATAAATTCATGCACCCAGGGACTTCCATGATATCTAATCCATCATAATGGATGGCTCCTATTGATCTTCAATAGCTAAAGGCGGGGTTGGAGGATTTATAGAGGAAGGTCATTTTCAATCCTAGTGTGTCTCCCTAGGCAGTCAAAGTGTTGTTCACCAAGAAGAAATATTGGAGGCTCTGTGTGGATTATAAATACCTAAATCAAGTGACCATCAAAAATAAGTATCCACTTCTAAGAGTTAAATACCACTTTGAGCACATGAAACATGTTATGTGGTTCTCAATGATTGACCATAGGTCGGGCTATCACCAGCTCCAAGTTTTATAGGAAGACATACCAATGATGTAATTTAGATGTCTCTATGGTCACTAAAAATATTTGGTGTTCCCTTTAGTGTGAGTTATTCCACATCAGTGTTCATGGGACTTAATAACCTCATCTATCAACCCTTATTCGACCGATTCATGGTAGTCTTCATTGATGACATCCTTAGGTACTCAAATTCAGAGAAGGTGCACACAATAAATTTGAGGAGGGTTCTAGACATACACTGAGAGAACCAGATTTATGGAAAACTCTTTAAGTGTAACTTATGTATTCAAGTGTTCCACTTATTCTAACATGTAATATCATTATAGGGAGTAGTTTTGGACCCCTCTAATATCGAAGCAGTTCTAGATTGGGAGACACCCAAAAGTGTAAATCATATATAGAGATTCCCTGTATTGGCAAGTCATTATCAGATAATCTTTCCCAATTTCTCTAAAATTACTAAACCTATAACTACTTTGACTCAAATGGGAATACTTTCATGTGGGTAGAGAGACTCCTTCATGATTTTCAAGAGTTCAAACATTTTTTTACAAGCACCCCTGTCTTAAGACATCTAAAGGAGGGTGTTGAGTATGCAGTGTTATGTAATGCCTCTCGAACTAGAATAGATGTTTTATAATGTAGAGGTAAGGGGTGATTGTAGATTTTTCATGATAGGTAAGACCCCATGAGGAAAAATACATAACCCATTATTTGGATCTGAAAGCAGTGGTGTTTTCCCTACTGATTTTGTGACACTACATTATGGGAGAGTGATTTATTTTTCTATTCTAACCCTGATAGTCTAAAGTATATAATTTCACCGAAATATATCAACTTGAAGTAGAGTTTATGGTTGCATTTTTTGTATAATTATTACTTTTAGATAGAATATACTCCTATAAATTGGAAAATAACGAAATATCATATCAACAGGACTTCTTGTTCATAGTATTTGAGTGAGGTTTCAGAGAATTTGGACATGTTGTAGTTATCCATTATAAATTGGGATGATCCTGGTTACCTCTAGTTTATGGTTGGTAACCCTATTTTTCTTTATTGTGTTAGGGTGGATCATCCTAGATATATAAATTTTGAGGCCTTAAATGGCTATATTTCCAATGGATGCGCTCCTGGTTGATGTTTTGTAGGTGCAAAGAACATCACCCATTTTCGATTATAGATGACTGTACTAGTCACAATATGAGAGGAGGTACTAAGGGATATTCATACATCACACATATTAGTAAATATAAGACTTTATAATATGTATCATGACCCATATTATCAGTTTTACTATTTAGGTATGAATATTTTTGCAATTATCTTTCTCTATAGATGCCTTGCTTGCCAACAGGTGAAGGCCAAACACCGGGATCTAGTTGATTTCTCTCAACCGCTTAAGGTGTTAGAGTGAAATTGGGGTGGAGTCTCAATGTACTTTGTGATAGGGATTCTACGATAATATAGAGGTCAAGATTCTATTTGGGTGATTATATACCAACTCACCAAGTCATCCCACTTCCTATCCATCAAAGATTGGAGTTTAGTAGAGATATTAGGATTCCTTAACATATAGAAGATAGTTCGAATACATATATTTTCCATTATGATCATCTCGAACCATGATTAATTCTTTAAATAATAATTATGGAGTGGACTAAAGGAGGTATTTATCTCTCCTTTTTTTATCATAGAGTTTCACCCCAGACAGATATCTTGACAGATCAGACTATTCATGTTCTAGAGGACATGATTCATGATTATGAGTGAGACTTTTTTCATAGCTAGAAGGATCTCCAAAACATGGTTTAGTTTTCATAAAATAATAGAAACAACTCTACCATTGGCATAGAACTATTCAAGGCCTTGTATGGGTGCTCTATAGGTCACCACTATGCTGGACTGATCCAGTGGAGTAAGCACTCATGGGCCCTAAGTTGGTGTGAGTGACAACAGAGAAGATTAAAATCTTACAAGAGTGTATGAGAATAACCTAGTGTTGTCATAAGTCTTATGTGGACCAACGATAGTGGCACTTGGATTTTGATGAGGGATAACATGTGTTCATGAAGACATCACCTTAATAAGGATTGTATAGGTATTTTTAGTGTGATAAGAAATCACTAAGATTCATTATAACTTTTCTAGAAACTATATATGTTTGGTGAGGTAGAGTACCAATTATATTTACTACCGCAGTTAAAATAGGTAAAATATTTCTTCCACATATCACAACTAAGGAGGTATGTGCAAGACTCATCTCATGTTTTTAATAGGGGTAAGTTGTACATTGAGGACGGAGCTATCTTCATAGAGTACCCATTAGAGATCGACAATTAGAATAAGAATGTAATTAATAGGTGACTGATTCTCTTTGTGTGTGTTCAATGGTAGCATATAATTATTTATGAGAGCACATGGGAGTAGGAAAACCTTATGAGAGATCAGTACCCTCATATTTTTAGTTGGATTTGTTCTTTTGGGGATGAAAATCCTTGAGGTGGGTAGAATGTATTGACTCTTTTTTTACCCTCTAAAACTTTATAATATTTTATATAGTATTTTTAGAGTTAAAAATGGAGTCAACATGGGATTATGGGGGCCAATGGAGCCTCAGTGTGGATATAATAAAAGTATTATATAAAATGTATCACATGCAAAAAAAATTAGAATAATAAAATATCTCAGGTATAATGTATTAGGTTTGAAAACTGAGACAACAATTAAATTTGGAATATATGTTTTACCCTAGGTGTGACATAATCTTTGGTCATGTCAGGTTTTTGGTTCAAGAGTAGTCATGGGAGGAATAATAGGAAAATAAAATAATAAAATAATATACTATCTATTAATTTTTCATGACCTAATCATCTTTAATGTAATCATGCATAAGGTCATATATTAGGTATATCTTTATATCCCTTGTGATTGGATTGGATTGTGGATGAGATATTTGGCATAAAATAATGGGATCATGGATTGGAGATCAGTTTTCAAAGGAGTTTTTCATTGTCAATAGAGTTCTTGGATCATTCTAGTAAAAAGGATTCGGAAATTTATATTCATTAGTGATAAATCTAATTTTCATACATGGAATTTGTATTGTAAGATTAATTCTAGTTTCTTATTACCTCATCTCAAAGATGAATTAATTCTTTTAGAAAATTATTTCAATAATTTATTATTGATTTTTTGTTTATTTTTTTCTCCCAATAATAGGAATTAATGAATGGTTTTTTGACACATGATTATTATTATATTTTAATTGTTTTCTCCATTAATAGATGAAGGTCAACCAAAAGAATTATGTTGTTCATTTACTCACTTTGTGATTCTTGATTTTATCCTATCATTCGTTGAATTTTCATCATTTTTATTTCATCTATCTAATGGTTCAAATATCCCCACGAATCCATCATTACACAATTGATATTTGGAACAACTTTTCTCACTATAGGTTAAGATTTGGGATTGATGGTGTGATTGAGGAATGATGTAAATGAATGTGATCCAAGGATTGTATAGGTGTTGAATTTTCCCTAAGTTGGATCATGTGGGAATTTGGGATGTTGATATGATGTGATTATTTGATCAAAAAGTGATGGTAATCTAGGCATCAGTGATTATGCAAGATTTTTCAACTCTGATTCATGTTTTATGGGAATGATTTTTAGCTAGAGTGGAGTAGAAGTTGATGTGGGTGAATACACAAGATGTCTATGGGGTTTTGGAAAATCAAAATACACACAAAATGTAATTTAGAAGAATAGACACTATGTGGATTCCCTTCAATGGTGTCCAGGGTTGCGTGTAGAGATAAATATCACAAGTGATGTGACCTACCCACATATTGTGTGACCTGAAGCTGGTTACCCAGCATGTACCCCTAGGTACACAGTAACGGGCATAGAATGTGTACATAGGCATGACCAGTGTGCATCGGTAATGCCAGAGTACACAAGAAAGACCAGAGTACATGGTCATGGGATAAGGTACATTGAAACCAACTCAAGTAGGCCTGGGCTTAGTAATACACATTGTGCATTCCTTATACACTTTCATTACACATTCTATGGTAGGTCGAAGCCCCCATTATTCTCAATATAGTTGTATATCTTTTTGGGTATGTTTCATTGGTCCATACCTATAAGGTATAGTGAGGCATACCATCCTATATATAGGATGTGTGATCCCCTGTATAGGATAGTTCTGAATTGTGTCTGGTATCCCTCTGTGTGACATGAGGTGTGATTCCCTATCATTCCACCCTTGGTTGGGTTAGGTATCTTGTTACCTACATTCACGTTGTGTGACCCTATCCCTAGTGGGTTATTCTCGATAGGGTTAGGTATCTCTGATATACTCTAGGTGTGATCCCCTACCCATGTAATGTCATATTCTAAGTTCCATCTTGTACCTCTCCTTGGTTATTCCAATTAACATAACCTCTCATATTATTATCTTTAATGTTAGTAAGACCCAATGATTATGTTCTCCTAAAATAACATTAAAATGGAGCCTTGCATAGAATCCAAGGTTGGCACTGAGTACATGGTCTTAATTCGAGACTCGATGACAATATTTGAGAATATTTTGGATTTTATCATCCTCTATTTTGTGTTGACTCTCTTTGATGTTTTATGTTTGGTGATTTTCGGATTTCCTACTAGGTATGTTTATACTCACCTTTGTATGGTCTCTTCCCACATGTGACATACCTTATGATAAGGAGAAGCCTTTTTATAGAGTCTTAGGTAGAGTAGAACTACGTAGAGTTTAGTTTCACTATATGAACCTACATGAGTTCCATTTTTATAGTAGTACCCTTTTTAATAGCCTTTTGGACAATTTTTCAATTTTTGTGGGATTATATTTGGCCCTATTTTTTCTCATACTCATATCATACTCTGATGTGGAATTAGTTGTTTGCATTGATAATTGGTATCATTTTTTTTCTTTCTATAATGTATAAGTGTTTCAAGACGTGTGTGTGTGTGTGTGGGTACCTTTGGCTAAGTCCTCTTGTCTATCTGTTATGTCTAATCAGTGCTAGTTTTTATACTATGACCTATTGGAGGTACATTTGGTGTCTCGCATTTGTATTTTTTCCAGCCATGTGATCCCTGGTGGTTTGGATAGTGACCTATGGTTTGGTTCATCTTTGGAATGTTTTAATTAATTGACTAATGGGTAATATGGTTTCTTTGATTGTGATTTTATTTTTCTTCCATGATTTGACATGTAATTCCCCAACCTGATTTCCATAAATTTACCTCATAAATTCACAACTATACATTATGAATACCTTTTTAATCACCAGATGTTTCTGAAAAGTAGTGAAGGTCAAAAGGGTGATGGGGGAGACTATACCTACGAATGATAAATAACCACAAGAATAAATTAATAGTATAAGTAGCACTAAAAAATACAATTACAAGCCAGTGTATACCTATGATAAGAAAATTAAACATCTTCAATTTCATATATGTTATAGAAATAATTTAATAGATCACTTATAGGTTGAAAAAATCATACATACATAGAATTGTCCAAAATATACTACCCGATGAGCACTATAAAACCACTCAACCCATTTTCAAATGACAACATCCAACTTGTGCACCACCTACACATGAAAATCCACTAATATTGCGATGTAAAGACCATACCCTTACCTTTTCCATAAACTATAGTGTATAGACACATCTTGAACGTCCCATTTGGGTATCAGTATGAAATCAGTAGGCTTCTACTAATGGTGTCCTTAGATAATATCCATACATATATAAGTGAATGAAAAGTCCAGTAATAGAAACCAAGTCACCCTATTCAACCAATAAATTCTTTCCCTACCATCCATGAGTGGAATTTATCTTATTTAACTAATGCCAGAGTGGGAAATTGAATCCATATTCAATAATAAAGTAAGTTCCCTCACCTTTACAACTAATTATATTCTAAATAGCACCACTCAACAACCAAAAATAATGCAACCATCCTGATTCAAACATGAAACCTAGAAGGGATTTCCATATATCATATCATAAGTCCCATGGTCATGTAAACACTCTACAAATTGTTGGATCAATATCCTAATGAAACATAAGGCATGGAGACACCCATCCTTTACCAAGAACGGCTCATTAACCCCAACATATCACATATATGTGGTGAGAATTCAGTTCCCAACCAATTATCTCAATCCCCACCAAGATCTCTTGTCCACCTATAACATATCCCTCCTCCATAACAATAGTCAATCCCATATCCCCTAAACCACTAAATCTATAAATTATACCAAAAATGATAGTGGTAAAAAACATTTCATGGTACATATACAATGTTTAAAAAACCCATAGCCTCATCCCCATTGTTTTCAGAAATCACTATAACTGTATAGACACAACTTGGTGAAACTTCATCATTATCCATTGAAGTGGTCAACACAACCTACATTACATCATTGAATCACGTAACCCCATTATCAATTAACAACATCACCTATATTCACATGGGATACATCCATCATGTTAACAAGTAACTATATCAATCATACCATTACATGAATTTGTATTTATAACATACATTATCATCCCCATCAATCCCTCAATCCATTAATCCAAACAAGTTAATCCCAAAAACAAAAAACAAATAATTTACACACAATAATACCCTTAGGTATCAATTATAGAAAATAGAAAATGTACTTGGTTATATTACTATACACACACATGTTCATACCCATTCCCAATTACCACTTTATATATATCACATGTATAGCATTGAAAATATCAAGGTACCACCAACCTTTAGTTTTCAGGGTTACACTTAGTAAGGAACTATATTTTATCTAAATTTGATCTAAATAAATCATATAATATGAAAATAATATATTCAAGGAAGATCACAAATTTACTCATCCTTCATGGTGTGATTCTCCCTCCTAACACATCATAGTGTGACCCCCAGATTCATGGAATGATTCCCCCTCCTGAACATGTGACTAATTGTTTTTAATGTTTAGAACCCTTACTTACCATCGTATCAACCCTTATATATCACACATATTTTTAAAAAATAATAGATCAACAATTATTTTTCATCCATAAAAACATATGAGTCATTTAATAAAACCCTTACATTTCATGAAATTACCATTTTTCGGAAAAAACTATGATAAACCATACATATTATCCCTTAAATATAGGATGGACATTAGATATCATATAGTTAAGCCTTATACATCATTGGGTAACTTGGGTACAACACTAAATCTCATATCTATTTGTGTACTCTTACATATCCCTTAATGTTACCCTTACACATAAGGACCTATACACATGATGACATTCTATTTTTTCCATCCTTGCCTCTTTATCACTCACCATGCCATGATGCCCCTTGGTTATGGAAAAACCTATATCCTACAAAAATATGCACAACACTAAAAATTTCAATATTTATCTCACCAATCACCGAACACCTTGATACATTCAATTAACAACAAATACATTTCAAAAATTCACCTCCATCTTTTTTCCATCAAAACAAATATAGCTTTGATCCCAAACTCACTCTAAAGACTTGATTTTGGTCCTACAATAACTCCCATAACATCTTGATATGTTACAAAGGCACACAGTCAATCAAATATCCAAAAAAAAGTACCACTCCCTAGTACCCAGTCTTTTATAACCTCCCAACCATACGATATATCAACCACAAGCTATCTTGAGCCACACACTGAACTACCCTTAGCAAAATTAGAGAATGCTTCGCTTTGCCTTTCTAAAAAATTGATATGCCATTGAAAGAATATGTCTTTCTAAAAAATCCTATATATCCAAATAAAATATGAAAATTCCTTTAGTGGGTACTCCCCGCCATAGCAATCATACCCATCCATAATTCTAAATGTGTATGTTACAACCATCATACATCATAATCCTAATATGGATCCCCAAAAAGGGACTGACCACTGATAGAGAAGAATCAGTAGTTTACTTTTTATGAATTCTATTATTCTGAATTCAATCACCTGTACTTGTTAAGGTTCTCTATCCACTTAATGATATCTCAAAGACTTTCCCCATATGGAGAAATTATGAGACAGATCAAAACAGACTGTATTTACAGGATTCAATATAAAGACTTACTCCTTTACATGTTGGTTATATCCCAAAATATTGATTCTCTAATATATTCTTATTATCAATTACAATGGCCTCTATATAGTCACACTACATAATTACTATTAATTCCATAGAGGAGGATGTTTATACAACTGCACAAAGTATTACCGGAATCCACAGTAGCCTTCTACTACTTTCAATACCAATTGAAAGTCTTCCTCTACTCATAACTCAAAATGATATACATTTTTTTATTTCAGAACAAATTGAAGGACTTTATCTTCTCCTAGATTCAATTTAGATAAATATTCTACTTTTATTAACTAATAAAAATACATCCCTTCTTTAGGGTTGTTTCATTATAGTATGACCTCTTTATCATCAACCATGATCTTATAGGATCTGACATTCTTCTGTACACTTTAAAACCCTTTTTATTTTTTTGGTCCTTACCAAATATATATGATCACCTAAGTAAGATCTGTTTCCTCATTAAAGTAGTTCTCGATCATGAATTATTATTTCGTTAGATAAAGTCCCATCCTCAATTAGATGTGTGATAGACATAATTTCTCAAAGATACATCATAAAGGAATTGCATGTGTTTCTCATTTAAAACATGTATCGCATTGAATATTATCATGTTGTTATTTATGTGATTATATTGTTTTCTCTGTCTTTGGTTATTCTTGTAAACTAATTTTAAAATCAGGTTGGCATACATTTCTATATGACTGTTGTTTCTCACACTCCTATTCACTTTGTTCCACATGATCTTTCATCCTTCATGTCATTATATCACAATAACTCATTTCTTATTCAAGGTCACTATCATCATGTAATATCCTTACTCGTCATATAATTATTCACAAAAGTATGTACAAGAGAAATTAGTTCTTATCTTTTTGTGTTAGGCACGGAGTTTAACATAAACTAGTGGCATGAGAGATGTCATTTTATTCCTGAAACTCTTGAGTATGAGATTTGAAAATCAATAGGACGGGTGATTTATCTTCCTTTATGCAATAAAAGGCTTATTGGATCTTTTATTCATGAACCAATTTATTTTTTGTTCTTTGTTTTATTTTGAAAAATGAGATCCTCTCCAGAAACAAGGGAAACAACCTTTTCACAACTTGGGGATATCCTTATATTTGCAAGTTCTAGTACCTCTACATGAACTTAAAATCTAAAAAGTAAGATACATCATGGATTTATTTAATATTATTAAAATTGTTAATGTCATATATATTATAAATCTCTAAGTATTTTCACATTTCTCCACAACTATCACACCAAAAAACATGTCTATTTAATGATACTAGATTCTTCCTCACATAAATGTGATGATGATATCATTCTCTACCATTTTTAGATTCTCAAACTCATTCAAGTTAGAATAGTATGCAATATCTTCATATAGTCCTTGCCTAATAGGAAATCCTTAAAATTATCACATGAAAGCAAGGCACAGACTACCTGCGTGGCCTCATATCAATCCCCAATTTCTCATTTCTTCATCATGATCATAAAATATGATTGAATTTTGGGTGTATCTTGTGGCATCAAACATTGTACTTGAATTAATGAAGTAAGACCAGAAAGGAAGGTAGGAGACAATGTCATTTTGAATTCTGAGTCACCGATGCCTTATGCTCATATTTTTAATAGATTTTTAAAAATTACACCACATCACTCATCCCATGTTGAACATCTAGAAGGTCTCACTCTATCATGCATTACAACTCTTTACTTTAACTTAGTAGATGCAAGTATCCCCAGGTACACTCCTAGAACCACACTTCACCCACGAGATTCATGATCTGCACCTCCTAGCTTGAGACCAACATCCCACCTTTATGCATGCTCACCAGTGTTCATACCTCCAGGACCAATGCAATTAAACATGCTTGAAATTCCCCTGGTGAACTACCTATGAGCTCTATGCTTCATCCAGCTTCCATGGGATAGCCAATTAGACTGTCTCACACATGGTTGACCCCTTGGGTCCCCCAGATGGATGAGGTTTTTCTAGATTGGGTTATAGTTGGCCATATTTTATTGGTAAAATATGATAAAAAGAGTCTTCCAAATCTTCACCATAATAAATCCTCAATATAAATACAAAAACCAACTTCCCCATCATCCCTCATGAAGTCAATGTCTTTTTTCATTATATTCATAATTTCTTCTTCTCCCAAATAATGGGTGAACACTTGTTACCAACAATGTTCAAATTAAAATTAATTTTCCACAAGTTTTTTGTATTAAGTCAAAAATTCAACATTTGTCACATATTTAAGGGGAATTTTTCAAGCATGAAATATATTTTTATTACATTAATCCATAATAATTTTATAAGAATTAACATTTCATATTAATTAACCAAACACATATTGACACATTATTGTTAATAAAAGCAGCACATGGTCTAAAAAAACATCCCCCTTTGTATATTATTATTAATATCAACACATGTCTTAAAAGTCAACATATAGTGAACAATTTCTCCCCCATATTGAAAATAAAATGAAAAGGGTGAGAGGGGTCATATGATCCCACTCTTCTTCTCAAAAACATGTTCTCAACCATTTTAATATTATTTATTTAACAATTATGAGAGAGAGGTGACGTAATATCATTCTCTTAGAAAAGATCCTTTAGTTGATCAACTCTATGTCTTCTTTGGATAGCATGGAATAAAAATTAAGAGATATATAACCAAGGTTGTATGGGTTGTCCATAAACATCCATTCCAATAAAAACATTCTTAGAATTCTCAATTCACATTAATGTGGTTTCACAAAATCATATTTCTTAACCAAATAAAAAAAATTACAAAAAAATTCTATAAACAAACCAGATATGTCAAGTCCAATGAAATAGATCCCCCTTATTATTTCAATACCATGTGCCCCTGATGATAGTTATCAAATTAATTCAAATAAATATAAGGTAGTGATTTACATACCTTATCTATATATATATTAAAATGTTATCCAAATATTCTATATTCACATATGATGATCGGGTAGCCTCATTTCTCAATTTTTCTACCACTGATGGAATAAACCCCACTTTTTTAATTCTTGGTAGTTAGAAGAGTCTAAGAAGGAAAATATCTTCAGGATATCCTACAATGACAGCTTCAAAATTCTCATTCAATTCCCTATATTTTCGCTCGTGACACATAAAATAATAGGGAATAAAGAGAGATATGTTGGATTTTCATAAGTATATTTGAATCTAAGAGATTAATCTAAAACTAGGCCACTCATTCCTTCCTAAATCATCATTTCAATTGGGATAAATCTCTTTTTATATTATATTGATCACCTGAATCCTCACGTGATTTCAATTTATTTTTAAATAAATACAACTATCTTGGAAGTCTTGTTAAGAAATTATTGGTCGTAGGTCTATAAATTTTGCACCTTTCACACAAGACACTATCCTCATTGAAGTTTACATAAAATAAAACATTTTATTCTATATTTTTATCATTGGTATTTTTTGAGTCAACAATTTTTATATATTTAATCCTGATGAATGACTTGTCACATTCTTTTGAAAACTTATTCCATTTTTGTCTCTGTTATCTCTTCTAATTATCAAATTATTCTTTCATAATTAGTACATACTAAAACGCGTCATAATAGTGATAATTCTTTTGAAATACTAATAAAAATGTTAAAGAATTTAAATATTTTCTTTTTAAAGAGATTCATACTCTGTGGATATATCTTCTCTGGTGCATGTCATCTATTTTCTCTATCTTTTCTCCCAATGAATGTATGACTTCTACTATTTTCATGAATTTTCATGCTTTTTCCACATTCCAATTATTTATTCTCAAATATCCATCTACACAACCAATAGCCTATAAATATTATTCTCTTATTTTTTGGGATTCATGATTCCCAATGAAAACCTATGTGGAAACATCTCTTTTTCTATATGTATGGGAAGTTTTAGCTTTTCGTGATTCCTAGTTCTTCAATTTCACCTCCTGCTCAAAACGCTTATTGTTGATGGAGTGATTATCATCCTCAACTGATCATGACATATATTCTCAATCCAATTACATATTTTCAATTTTTTATTCATGAATATTTATATATTATAATTATGAATTATCAAGATTATATACCCTGTTTACATTATCCTCTAATTGAGTATCTTTGACAAATATATAAACTTTTTTCACTTTTTAAACTATAGGGAAATATTATAAAAATACAATCTTAAAGTTATATTTATCACAAATAATCATTCTAATTAATAAATACTTTCATAATATTTTTTATTATAATGGAAAATTGTTTCTTCTTATTCTTTCATAGGTTTTTTGAGAGTGTTTGATATGCCAATATTTGTATCCAATGACTCTTCTATAGTATTATATTCTTTTTTTGTTGTGAAGAACCACAAAACCTCCAACAATACAATTTATAACTTATTTTGTAAAATTATTCATATGTCATTTCAATTCCAAATGAATATAATTAATTGATACAAATTATTCTCGTATTGAGTTGGTTTCTTCAAAATAACCATAATTAAGAGAATTATTACAACATTATTCCTTTACAGTAATATTATTTGTTAGAATCCCTTCCTATATTTTTGTTCTGCTCTTCTGAGTATTAATAGAAATATCTAGATTATTATCCTTGGGAGTAACTTCTATTTTCTCAATCCAAGGTAGCTATATTATTTTATAAAAATTTCAATTCATAAAAACCAACTTGGATCTTTAGAGGGAACCTTCACTCTAATACAAATTGTCGAGCCCCATCTTAGATTAACTACTGTGAGGGGGTGAATTATATTCTTTGGTGGTGATATAGTGAGATATCATTAGTGGTTTACATTTTATGAATTATATTCATTTGAATTCAACCTCTTGAACATTTTAGTGTTCTTAATCCACTAAATTATATCTTACTATATCACCACCTATACAGAAATGATGAGATAGAGTACAACCCACATTGTTTATAAGGCTTTTCATAAATAACTACGCCTTTCCATGTTGGATCAACCCCCCGCCCCACACACACACAACATATATTCTCCATTATAATGTTATTACCAATTGTAATGGTCGATATAGATTAAAATTATGTCTTAACTCATGAGTCCACATTGGAGTATCTTTATACTACTTCACATAGTGTTATTAGAGTCCACACTTTCCTTTTACTACATTCAGCAACAACTGAAAGTATTCCTCTTCTCCCAACTCTAATTAAGAGACTTCTTCTACATATATAATTGAATAAGAGGCTTCCTCTACTCCCAACTACAACTGAGATGATTCTTCTTATTCCAACACCAAAGAAAGACTTCTTCACATTTTAAGGTTGACCCATAGAAGGGTGTTTTCTTAATCCTCATCCATCATATTATAGTTTCTAACTTGCATGTTTATAATTCAGGAACCTATATAGTTTTTTTGCCTTCCTAAAGTATATTTGATCGTCTATGTAAGATTAGTTTACTCAATGAAATAATGATTAGTCTTAAATTATTCCTTATTTAGATGAATTTTAGGCCTCACATGGATGTGTGAAACTGATACACACAATTTCAAAAAAATAATACATATATAAGTTGCATTATATTGTCATCTAAAACCCCTATAACGCAAATTATTTTCTTATTTTTATTTATGTTCTTATGTTTTTATCTCCATATTCATTAATTTTTATCAAGAAATTATGTAATAACATGTGCATGAATTTATATATGCATGTTATTTCTCATACTCTTGTTCACTGCCTTCCATGTGAACATTATTCCTTCATGAAAATATATCACAATAATTCCAATATTCATCAAGTATACTATATTTGTGTAATATCATTGTGTGAAATAGAGTTCTTTGTGAAACTATGAGTAAGAGGAATAATCTATTATCTTATTCATGTTATCCAATGGGCATTATGAAATTACGTAGTTCATGAGATTTCAGTTTCATCACAAAACATTGAGTGTGAGAGGCACAAATAAATAAGTTGTGGGATCTCTCTTCCATTACAAAATAAAAAGGCTTGACATGATCTTATCTTCTTTTACCAATGGATTTTTGGTTTTCCAATTTTCTATTTTTAAATGAGACTCAACTTAAACAAGGGTGGTGGACTTATCAAAGATTATTACTCTCATTTTATCGATAAGTTCTATTTCCTCTTCACCCACATAGCTTCTAAAAATTTAGTCATGTATAAGATGTATTGATGATACATAAAAAGATTCATGCCACAAAAATTTTAAATCACTAAGGATTTCTACATTTCTCAAAAACTCTTACACTGAAAAGCTAGGTGTTACCACGATAATAGAAACTATATTACAAGAATCTGATAAAGATCTCATGATCTATAATGTTTAGATGCTCAAAATCATTAAAATTAGAACAAAAATTTATAACTTAATATTATCTTCAGTCAGGTGAAAATTCTTCAAATTATCGCAAACACACAAGACACTGACTGTATAAAATATCTTAGATCCATCCTGAATAACTCATTGTTTATCATAATCTTGAAATATGGCCATACGGTAGGTGTATCCCATATAATCGAACATTGGACATGAATTATATGATAATACCTTCGAATGAATGTAGAAGGTAATGTAGTTGATTATTCCCATTAATCAACACCTTATGCCCATATGTTTAACATACTGGTGAATATTACCAGGCACTACTCATCTCACATTGAATATCAAGACACTATCTCTCACCCATATATTACAATTCATTCCTTCAACTATGTTGATGAAAATTTCTCGAGGTCCTCTCCAGGTACTACACTACAAACACGTGATTCATGGGTTGCACCTCACCACACAGACCAAATATCCCACCATCATATAGACTCACTTGTGTATGTCCCTCTATTTTATATGAGGTCCATCATGATTACAATGTTTCATGTTCACTTCTTATGGTCTCAATGCTTCCTCCTTCAATCATTGTCTAGCCTGGTTGACTCCCTCTCATGTGGTTGACTCCTATAGTCCCATATGTGGTTGAGGTGGTTCTTGTTTGGCTTATGGTTGGACAAAATTTTGTAAAACTCCAATAAAAAGAGTTATCCAAATATTCGTCACATGTCATTCTCAACAAAAAATTCAAATCCAACGCCATCATCACCCCTCATCAATCAATTTATTTTTTCATGGATTTAATAAATTCCTCTTCTCCAAAATAAGGGGTCGCCACTTGATATAAACATTTCTCAATTTAAAATTCCATTTTCACATGTCATTGGAATTAAATTACAGTTGAACAATCATCACATTTTCAAGGAAAATTTCTCAAGTATGACACTAAATTTTATTAAATGAATCCATAAAATTATTCAAGCATCACCACATCATCTCAAATTTCCAAACACTTATTGAAACATTGTTAAAAAGTAAAATACATGGTCTCAACATCTATATTATACCAATTCCCACTATCAACTCGCATCATACCAAAACGCACTAACATCTTTCATTATACCTAATTCCTATATCATACTATAGTAATCCTAGTGTCCACGTCATCTTGCATCATATCTAAATACCACATTATAATTGATCCAATTAACTAAACATTTTTCATCTATTGTATCTAATTTCTCACATTATACCCAATGCCAATGAATCCCACAGTTTCCAGGAACCATATTTGATTCCCAATATAGTTTTTCCACTTATCACATTTGAATATCATGGACTAGTTATTGTCATGTAAAAAAAACTAACACACTCATGGAATATGTCAAACTATTGATATCACCCAAACCTAATCTAGATACATTGACTTGATCACATTCATTGAATCAAAGCCAAACTAATAGATACATGTCCTCCATATGGGGTCAGGCTCACTATTATCCACAACCCAGAATACTAGGTATCCTCTCTACTGCCACCACACATGAATGTAAATGAATCATGACTATTATATCTTGGTATCACTCATTTTTTAGCCTCACATTTCTGAGTCTATCCAAATCCATGATCCCTATCTGACTATGAGGTCATCCAACAAAAATGCTCTAGATATCCCATCTAGTTGCATACCCAAAACACTTTTGGTGGTTGGTCAAACTTTTATTGAACATGATATATCTTCCCACATTGAAAATACCTCACTAATGACCAACTCTATGGAAAAATAATCAGACCATAGTTTTTAACACCCTTCTAGATCTCCTCATGTCCTCACATCTGGCTACCTAGAGCTCCACTACATGTATTACCTGACACCATTGTATGAATAAGTATACTATTACATACCAATTTTTACTCTGATATTAGTTCCTATTTCACTACCTCTTAGAATAGTTTCAACCTTAATATAATTATATACACTCTGATGGAATATCATATTTTATCCTCGAATCATTACAATTTAGTGATATCATCTTCTACAAATGTTGATGTAATCCAAAAAACTCCATGAACCTCATAGAATAATCCATGATAAAAGTCTCTCTCTACACCATGTTTTTGAAATTCATGGATTTATCTTCCCCCAATTATTTGGGGAAGAAGTTATTGAATAACACCACCTCAAAAAAAATTCAAATCAACCCCACATGCCTACCATTATATACCTTTATTGAACAGTAGTCTATTTTGGTCCCATGAGAATATATAGAGCTATATTTACCCTCCATCCTAGTGGAATATCAATTAGATAATAGGTCGTTACTACTAACCCAATATATTATTCCACTATTTATGGTCTACCCTATCTATATAAAGAAAAATATTATAACAGAACTCCCATGTTGGGTATGCCCTGTATGGCTCAACTCCCTTAGCTCCTATATCATTACTTGGGATAACCAACACTAAGACCACCCTGAGCTGTTCATCCAACCACTTCTCCAATCCCTATAGAAATTATATCATACTTACCTACCCCATAACCAGTACTTGGGTATTATGATAACATCCACCCATAAGGGGAAAATCAAAAGCATGCCTTAGGGGAATCATATCTCTACCTTCCTAATAATACAATAGAGAACCTTTATGGATCATCTCTCAAAAAACCAAATACTAATCTATATATATATATATATAATATATTAGTTACTATATCTCAAATAGGGAAATCTATAATAGTAAGCACACCCCATTATCTTGTACACTTATCTATAGCACCCAAGTCTCATACAATCTTTCCTAAATGACATGTATACCCCTATAAGGGTTAGGTACCACACACACCAAAATTAATATACAAATATAGGATCCACATATTTTAACAATAATATAATAACATCCATTTTCTTCCTGATTAGAATTACACAATGTATTTTTATAGTAAAGCCCCATATAGGTTGTTTTCAGCACCTTAAAAACCAAACCCTTTTCCAGTACAGAATAAAAATGGAAATAAAAATCAGGAACACGCGTATCATATCATCCCTAAATACGTAAAAATGATTCCTGTGTACCACCTATTTTCAATTGGATACAAGAGTCTAAAATACATATAAAAAATACCAAATACTAATTTACCCAAATAAAATAACTCATCCATAACCAGAAAAACCAAAAAACAATGCCACTTTCCCTAGTAATATGGATGTCAGTTTGAACTTTTGTTGGTTAGGAACACAACATGATATCCATACCAAGTTCCAACTATTTACAAAACCTAAATCTATCATATTAGAAAAAATAAAACGTTTTTGTATCATTTTACCTCAAACTTATCTGATACCACTTTGTAACAACCCAATCCAACACACTCTATAGTGACCATATCAATGCACCACTAGATCTTAGGTGTGCCAAACTATATTTTAGATGCTATCAACTAGAATATAGCGTCTATAGAGTGATAGTGGGGAGAATATACCATATAAAGATAAATAATAAAAAAAATAGTAGAATCATCATAAATAACATAAAATGGAAAACTAGAGCATACCTATGATAATAAAACTATACATCTAAAATTTCATTTTAGTCATACAAAAAATCAATGGACTTACCATGGTTTAATCACATAAATACATTCAAAAAAGTATCCAAATTTAATTACTAGATCAACACTTATGAATTAACTAGCCAATCCAAAAAAACAAAATGTTCATCTCAGGAACCACATGCACTTTCAACTCCACTAAATTTCCTATGTTGAGATCTTACCCATTCATGTTACTTGAACCTAAAAGTCTGTACATGTCATGGGTTCCCTTTTAGGGTGTGGGAATGAACATAGTTTTCCATTAAAAATGGTATCCCTAGATAATATCCACAAATATAAAATTATATAGAAAGTATAATGACATAAACTAAAACACACCTTTCTACCTACTCAACTAATTCTCATCCATCCAAGAGTGAGCCTTTACCAACATCACACACTACTAGAGTGCAACGAAGCCTAAAAATATTATCATACCAGAGGTTATCTTGGACTTTTAACCAATTCCACACAACACAGAGTCACCCAAAAACTATAAACAACATTACCATCCAATGTTATCAAGATTTCCCTAAAGGAATATTCAGATATCACATCACAAGTTATATGGTCATCCAAACCCTTTACCAATAGTTGGATCAATAGTTCAAAAAAATATAATGTGTAGGTCCACCCATCCTTTACCACACCCATATCATCATCCCAAACATATCTTATATATATGGTGAGTATCCAACTCCCAACTAGTAATCTCAATCACCCCTAAGATCTTAGGGACACCTATGAAAAATTCCACCTCCATAGTGATGGTCAACACCATAACCGCTATACCTCGCAATATACACAGGATATTTCAAATAACTAATATTCCAAACCACCTCATTTGACCTTCATTATATACACAAAACCCCAATGAAATTATCCCCACTGTGATAAGCAATCAACAAAATCAAATTACCACTACAACGAAAACCTATATCACCACCCATATTAATGGTAAACATCATTTTCTTCACAGAGGTGACCCAATTTCCCCCATTCCTAGTGATCAACATCACCTATAGTCACAAAGGTTACATCAATAATATACCCAAGAAACCACATCAATCATCAAATTCTATGAAACGTTTTCTACAAAACACAGAATAATGCATATCATTACCTTAAACCACACCCATTTAAGTTAATCCCTACTAGGACCAACCAAACAGTTTCTACATGAGACTACCCAAATCTATCTCAAATATAAAATAGAAACCAAAAGTGGATTCAATCTCAATCTCTCACATGACCCTACTCAATTTTAATTACCACATCATACATAAAACATGTAATGAATAGGAAAAAGGTATTCATGACATACCTAAATTTAGTAGGACTCCAAACAATGAGAAACTCTTGAAGATACGAATTTGATTGGAATAAATTTGATAATCTATAAAAAATACTCTAATTTAGTGAAAATTGATTAAAAAGAGTAAATAATGATTTAAACAATAAATAAAACTTTGATAAAATCTATCCTTTCCCACGGATACTTTATGAAAAGAACATCACAATAATCAAAAAATATCTAACAAGGGGGAAGAAGAATGACATAAATGGGGAAATTAACATAGCATTAATATATAATTAAACTGGTTAAACACCCTTAAAATACTCAATTTAACCAAATGATTAACTATTTTAAAAATATAAATAGAACATTATATTGATAACCTTCCTTTATAATGTGACTTACCTTCCAAATTCATTGTAGCATATCATGGAATGGCCCCAAGCTCATGGTTTGATTCCACCATAATACCATCACTCTATTTTTTTTTTCAAATATAGATCTCTTACATTTCATTATATCAACCCTGGTGTATCATCCATCCTTTCACAATGTTTAGATCAACCCCGACATATCATCCAAAAAACCCTTATAAATCATCCATATTGTGCTTATTTTAAAGGAATTTTTCTTTTTCCTAACTAAAATTGATAATCCTTATGTATTAACCCTTACATAATGGTGACCCTTATATATCGTGGAGTTAACTATTACACATCATAGGGTAACTCAATTACATAACAGAAAATCATGACCTTTTAAATAATCTTATATATACCTTTATGATACCCTTACAAATTATAACCTAAAAGCATGAATACCCTTACACATGAGGACATAGTAATTTTTGTATAACCCCACTATTTTAGCACCCATCACACAATGGTTCCCCATGAAATGTCAGGACCTACACCAAATGATCACAACACTAATAAATGTCAAATATATCCTAAAATTTTCCAAACACCTCCAATCAACAAATACTTGTAAAATATTCACCTATATCATTCTTCCAACCATAAAATTCAATTCCTAATACTATATAAAATTTTGAGACTCGATTCATGTATTACACCAACACCCCCAACACCTTTATAAGGTCTAAATAAACCTGATAAACCCTCAATCAAACAAAAATTACCACTCCTGAATACTAACACTATTATATGAGTATAGAATGATTTATTAAGACATGTTAGGTTTTTTACAATAAATCTATTGAAAAAAGTTCTAAGAATCATTTATTGATAAAATAAAAGGTTACATAATTCTTGAATAATGGATTTTATTATAGTTTTTATCATGACGAAAAAAAACTCAGATTGTAATTCATCTAACCAAATGAAATTTTTTTAAAACCTTTGATGGAAATCCCATCCACCAGTATATTTGATTTATGGAAGATATGAATTATAATGTGATTGCATCTTGATAGAAACCCCAATCACTCCATCCACATAAGTAAAAGTTTCCATGAAATATGTTTCATTAATTTACAGAAAGCATGCAAAATGGTAGTTATGTATCTTTCTAGAAAGAGGTTGTCTCAACCTTTCAACCATTAAAATTAGACTACATTAATAACACTAAGGATTTTGGCCTCTAGAGATGATGTGATTCCAAAAAATACAACGAATCATCTAAGAATATATCTATTTTAATCATGAAAAATAAAACAAAAAACTGATGGTCTGATATTAACTTTTAATGTACCATCAACATTTATTTTAATCCATACTAGAACAGTTTCCTACCTAAAAACATCAAAGAATCCATCCAGTGGATTGTAAGAACTAGATTCACCCAGCTTCCCCAAAACCAGATAATCATGAATCAAGTTGTAGAAATAAATAGTATATAGAGATTTATCCTCCTGGATTATAGTAACAATTTTCTCTAGGGACACTTGAAGAGAGAAGGGGGAGAAACTATGATATACGGAATCATGGTCGTACTAGATATTGTGTAGTACTTTAAAAACTACAACTATAAAAATGTTTAAAATCTAGTTATAAATCATGATAGATAGAAAATACTTTTGTAGATCAGTAAGAGTGAAGGTTTCTAGACATACTACATCAACCATATCATGTACATCTATCCAAAGAGCTGAGGTAGTAGAATATGTGAGGAATATATGGTCAGTTTCCACCATATGTGGATTGTAAAGAAAATTCCCAAAAAAAGGGGGATAACAAAATAATATATGTAATCATTAGAAATAATTATCCAATGACAAGACATCAAAACTAGGGTCATGCATGTGGTTTTGGTCCAATTTTTATTGATGAAAATAATCTAGGATACATCATTTACATAATCAACAAAATTATTATGATAGTAGAGCTTGGAATAAATCATGTCAGTCCAAGATCATTCCCAAATCAGTAAGTCACCGAAAGGAGAGCGGAAATAATAATTGGGAAGGTTTTGAAAAGGGGATAATCATTGATTTGGGTTTATGGGTGAATTAATTTTCTTTTAGACTAAATTTTTATAATTGATGCTTAAATAGTGACTAATTATCCATCTAGTTATGATTGTGATTAATTTATGGATATGGGATATAAATTATTATTTCATGTATTGTGATAGTCGAGTTTTGTTAAAATTTTAAAGGATATTGAGGTTTTGAGTAGTATATCTTCATAAGAACATTTGTTTCTTATTTCGACAATTTAAACTCAACATTTTATTTATATATTGATGTTGAAAGGTTCAATTCAATGTTTTTTGGATAAAGGGTGAAAATTGACCATAAACGATGTGTTTTCTTAAAATACATGGTTTCCTGGGAAATTTTTACAGTTTTTGCATGGTTTTAAAAAATAATTTAATTTGTTATAGTGAATAATCCATGGTTAATGCATGTTTTTATAAACTATTCATAATAAGTATATAGGTTAAAAATAATTCATAACCCCTTTCATGATTATTTCTTGGTTATTTATTTTATTCAATGTAACCGTGCCCGCTTAAACAATTTCCAAAATCTATAACAAAGATGGTGTACGGTTTAGATACCATGTTCAGTATCCATAAATGGTTGAATGTGGAAAAAGTAATTGTTTATTTCCATCATTTTACACCAAAAAATAATCTATGGTTTAGTTAAGTTTCCTATAGAAGTAAATTGTCTAATTAGAAGTTGTAATTAGGGTTTCAAATTAAAACAACCATAAATTTTGACCAAGGATTACATATGGACACTATGGGATATAAAATTGAATCTTTATATGTGATATATGATTATTTATATAGGGATATCCATGTATCTAATTTTCAACTATATTGAAGATTGCTAAAATAGCTATAAAAATATATTTCTTATTAGATTAACACATTTTCCAAACATTTTAAAATATTTTAGTTTAAATGATGATGATCATAATATTATTTTAAGGTTAGGTTTGGATGTATTCTGTGGGTTTAAATATATTTTATAATTTTGTTCCTGTAGTTTTTTAGTTCTCATTATATAGTATAATTGTTTCATAGTTTCTTTGTGATCCTAAACTTTAGTAGTTACCTTAAAGAAATTTGAGGATTCATTTAATCTTATAAAATTATAATTTTTCAGGGTAGTCCATTACCACATATGGATATCCCACATCATCACATCATGAAGAATAATAATGAAATCAGATTCTATATCGACATTTGGGACCTCAACTGCCATTTTTCAAAGGATGATTTTCCCCTTCTAGTGACAGAGCTATTGATCAATGCTATAGTATGGTTCTAGGACCTCTCCTTCATGGATAGATATTTTGGGTACTAACAGAACTATATGGAACCCATTAATGAAGAGTATACCACCTTTTGGAAACAAAAAATAATAATTTCTACTCTCTCGTGATTCCCTTTGACTTAAAGAATTTAGAATCCACTTATCATGTGATGGTTGGGTTCCCTTCCAATCCTGAAGTGACTCAAATCCCTTAGTTGTAGAATGTTCAAGATGATGCATTATCAAGCCTAGAAATGTCTCTTTCAAAACCTCATAAGGATGACTTTATCATCCATGTGGTGCATCAGAGGCTCATTTCCCCCACAATTTTATTTTATGATGACAAAAAAATATGTAAACCTACTGGATACCAACACTTATTTTCAAGGACAATCTGGTCCCCCCATAGTAGAGAAAAAATCTGATTATAAAACTCCCTCAATCAAGTATCTCCAATATGGAATTTTTCCTTTAGATCATGCTCAGTGTGACTGAATCTATTAGTATTCATTATATTTCATACTCCAGAGTATGAATATCCTTTAGTAGAATCTCTCTAGATGTGGATTTTATGGAATTTTCCTCTTTTTCATCCAAGGAGATGAAATCCCTTAGGTTATATAGGATGTCCATATAGGTTCATGTGGAACCCATCAAGTAGGATTGATGCTCTCCTAAAAGATTTGAAGGATGGGTTACTTCTAGCCCACCATGTTCTACAATTGAATCGATTTCACCAAGATGTGGCACATAATTCATATATATGTAAATTTTGTGCATCGAATGTCAGATCTTCTCCACACAACCGATTATTCATATACCTTCTCATTATGAGGAACAAATATTTTGGGTCTACACCCTCCAATAAAAACTAGTCAATGAAGGTTCATTATGACTGTAACAAACTCCCTTTTTAAGTTGGAAGAAGTGATTCCCCTTAAGAAAGTCAAATCCTGATCTTTGACTGAGTCCATGAGCTCCCACATTTTTCATCAATTTGGAGTTCCTCTCACTATTCTAACTAAAAATGGAACAAACTTTTATGATGTGTGATAAAGAAATTGTATGCCTATTTAAATATCCATTCTAACTATAATTCTCACTACCATGCATAGGTGAATGGATATATTGAGGTGTTCACAAGACCCTCACAAAGATTTTCCAAAATATTGTGGGGAAAAACAAGAAACTCTGGACAGAAAACCTCCCAAAATTTCTCTGGGCCTATAGGATGATGACTGAAAATTCCTCCCAGGTTACCCCATACCTCTTGGTATGTGGAAAAAAACTATTCTTTCCCATTGAGGTGTTGTTTTCATCACTCCGAACAATTCTATATGAAAAACTGATGCTGAACCTAATGGTAGAAGTCTATCTATATGAATTGGTATCCCTTAAAGATAACATGATCCTGGAATTTAATAATTTAGAGAGTCACTAGAACAGGGTAGTGAGAGAGTTCAACAAGAAGGTTCACCTGTAGTCCTTCCTCCAAGGGGATATGGTATTGTCCCTCATAACTCTAATGATACCTAAAAAGAAGCCACCAAAGTTGGATTCTAAGTGGTTAGTACAATACAAAATTTATAATGTCTATTCTAATAGATCATAATTTCTTATAACCATGTAAGGATATCATATCAAACTTCCCACCAATGCCATGTTTCTCTAGAAATACATCATGTGAAGATAATGGGCCCATGCAGTATGATATTAGAATATTTGAAATCGGTCCAAGTAGTATGACCTTAAAATAATTTCAATTGGTCCATGAAACTTGAACATAAATTGTATTTAATGGTCCAAAATTTAAGAACATAATCTAATAGAATCCATATGGTGTATGTAGTACCACCTTAAATTGTTGACAACCGGTCCAAATTGTATGACCTCAAAATTTTTCCAACTTGTTCATGCAATTTAACCTTAAACTAGTTGCAATTAATCTAATAATAATGACTATAAACTATTTTTAGCCCATATAGTTCAAGTTGGATGTCTTTAAACTATAAATGTTGACATCCTCATCACATGACATTAAAATATGGTAAAACACCATATAAAACTATGATTCTTCTCAGTGAGAGATGATCTTACCCAAACAGAAACTTGGATTCCTCATACATTGAGTATGGAATGATCCAAAAAGTCGTAATTCATATGAAATCGAGATTCCTCAAATGAGAAGTATGAGATTTTCAAAATCCTTACCCCTCTTGAAATCAGGATTCCTCATATGATATGTGATGAACCAATACCAGTGTATTCAACAAACGACATTCAAATGTGTCCTTACTCTATGTCATAAGCATGGGATTCCCCATGATAACCATGGTATGCCTTAATTCCCTCTCTAGAGAGGATTTCCCCAACCGATATTGGAATCCTTCCATTTCATGTTTCAGAACATTGTGTGACTTGATTCCTATCCTCATGGGATACGTAACGATTCTAGGAGTTTTTTTCTTTGGACTTGACTAAAAATTTATCAACCCTTCTTCCCATTCACTCTATTTTTGGTCGAATAATTATGACATTATACTATGTTCCATTTGTTTTGAGATATTTTCATGGTTCATGGGAATCTTTTGATCCATTAAAATTGTGTTTTACCGCTTTCATTCCATGCCAATACCCTCAAAAAACATTTTCTTAGTTCATGCATCAGGTATTTAAATTGTTAGACAACAGCCCAATAAACATGACGTTAATATTTTTTTTCCAAGGTCCATGTTATACGACATTAAATTTTTTGAAACTGACATCAGGACTTCTTCATGTGTTTTAGATCCTCCTTGTCACTTTTCACAACATTTTTTATCTATTTTACACTATAAAAAAATACTTGAATCCCCCTTCCCCATGGTCTAAGAATTATGAACAGAAAATATTTCAAATAGGTACAATCTATATAACATAAAAATAGGATCCTTGTTCCATGAATTATGACCATAAACTACATGTATTAACCCCTATTTCATATGGTTTTTGTCATCCTCTATGCTTCATCAAGCCCATACATATTCTCTTTCTATAACTACATGTGGCTTGATTCTTATCCTAATGGTACATGTATTGATGCCTAGACATTATTTTTTTAGCCCCATATGTAGATTCACCATAAAATGTATCATTGAATTATTTTTTAGTATAATCCCCATTAATTTACCTTGACCCATTATTAGTTAGATATTCCCTCATAACCCAATATAAGGAAGAAAAGAATTGGAAGCTCGATGTGTAGGCCCTGCCAACATCCTCAATACATGATGTTAAACTATATCCTTTCCCCATCTAAGATTGGGATGCCACATATCCTAATATGGGAAGATTCAACATCATCATTCGATATGCTATAACCCTTCCAGTGCTATTCTCATACAAAGATGTGTTCTATAACTATGTACAGCTTGATTACCATCCTTATGGGATTCTTAGTGACTCTCATATATTATATCTCGGTCCCAATCCTTTTTAGA
The DNA here is from genome assembly GCA_963277665.1 of Viscum album. Lineage (NCBI taxonomy): Eukaryota > Viridiplantae > Streptophyta > Magnoliopsida > Santalales > Viscaceae > Viscum > Viscum album. Next base: position 1,538,898,292 of record OY728153.1, on the reverse strand, counting down.
CGCCTAATAGGGTTTGTATCGACCAGTGGTATAATTTTCTGAGTTTCTTTGTGGAAATGGGTGTCTTTGACCCTCCCTTTATGACGTTTCATCACTCTTATATGTTAATAAAACCTCATTGGGACATATTTATCCCCTTGGTCCAAGTTCTATAACAATAAATTGGTAACTTCCACTTATGAAATCAAGATTCCCCATATGATAAGAATGGGATAACCATTACACCAAATTTCCCAAATCATGATGCTAAATTGTGATATTATAGAATATAACTCTTAATGAGAGATAATTTTACCCTACACAAAAAAACGTTGATTCATTTTATATTGATATGATTTTATCCCATACAAAAAACGTGGATACCTCATAAGATAAGAATGGGATGAACCAGACATTACCCCATATAAAACTGGGATTCCTCTTAATGTGACACAATCTGATATCCTTCCTAGAGAGGTATTCATTAAAACTAGTGTTGATTTCCAACAAAGGTGTTTCATTGAACTATATGTGGCTTGATTTAAAATCTCATGGGATATTTATTAACACATAGATATTCTATCTCAGGCCCAGCCATGCCCTTGAATCACCATAGGGTATTTCCCCTCCAAACTAGGCTTGACTCTCACACATATATCTTTGCACATTTCAATTTCTCGGATTTGGATAATCATCATCCTCCATATATGAACTATATCCCCAATATAATTGTCTCATGACACATTATCTCACCAACAATCTTGGGCTCACACCACAAAGGTCATTCAGAATAAAAGAGAGGATCCCATGTTTCAAACTTGGTCAATGGTCGATCCATCACTTTGTCTCCCCACCTTTAACTGACATAGGTTTAGAAGCTGGATTTCAATCATGGTAAATTCTTGTTCCCCATAATGTGGTTACTCCCCTTTCACTATCAAGGTCGAAGAATTCTCAGTCACCTTCATGGGGTTTTCTGGTCATTGTCGTCCCTCTTTTTGTTCTACCCTATATGAAATAGGGATTCCATACCACACCATGTTTATCACAGTGATAATGGATCATGTGGGATTAGGGGTGGGAATTATATCCTCCTCAAGAGAGGATGATTAGAATGAGCACCCCAAGGTCTAGACTCTATAACCATAAAAAATGATTCTATGTCCAACCATCATTACTCAAAAATGTGTGAACGTCATCCTATGAGTGTGTTGAGTGTTATTGGGATGCCTTATACCTCAATTCACATCTTGTTTTTCATTAAATCACACTACACATATCCATTTTATATTCCCCACCTTGGTTCAATAATAATTACTTTAAACTATATACAGTCATCATGAAGACATTTTGTGTTGCATCAGCTGGCCACCAAGGCCCCTCCATTCACATCGGGTTACTTTTCTTCGATGCCTTCCATGTTCCATCAAGACACCCCCCAGTCAAAACAATACAACCTTAAACTATTATTTATGTTCCAATCCATATAACCTTAAACTATATTCAATTGGTTTGAAATATTTTACCTTAAACTAGAGGAGCCTAGTCCCAGCATCCCAACATTAAACAATTTATAAACTACCCCAAATATTTTGTGAGGAACAGGTCCTACCTAGTACCTCCTTTCATATCCGGTTACTACTCCATCATGTTGTGTTGAATACTTTAGGGTTCCCGTGGTCTAAACTCTATGAACTTAAAAAAGATCCAATGTTTGAAACTGTATGACCTTAAACAGGGAGCCTAACCCATGAAAAACTACCATGACTTTAAACATTGTTCTGGTCCTATTGAGAAGGTTTCATGTAGTGTCGTGTCCCTTTAGACCCCATTCACATTAGGTTGTTACTCCTCCATGTTACACATATCCTTTTAGGATTCTCACCCTACAGTTCAAACTCTATGACCATAAACTTAGAGTTATATTCCAAGCATCGAGACCTGAAACAATGTGCATGATGTGTCCATTATATTATATATTAAAGGGCCTCCTTTTATCCTCATTCACATTGAGATACCTATCCTATGTTCCACATATATTCTATTTGGGACATAAATGTTGTCTAATCATTTTGACATTAAACTATCTCGCCTTCCAAGAATCACGACTTTACATTGTGTGCAAATCACCCCATATTTTCTTCAATGAAAGTTATTTTAAAGTCCCCTTACCTATAGGCCTCCCCAAAGAGTACCCTCATTTTTTAACCCTCCTAAGGCTTCTGCCACTGTGATTGGTTAGTTGTTATTCATGTTGGTTCACACGTCTTGATCACACATTGTTAAATTATGAGATACATCATCCTCACAATATGACTTTAAACTGAATGTCCAAAGTTCTTAGCATATAACATTTAAGTGCATATCTATCATCCCCATTTCATGAAATAAAACTATGATCCATCTTAATCCATTGACTGAGATGATATTTACATCAGTGTTGGTCACTTACAACATTGTTCATATTCTTTGACAATCACTCGGTACTCAAGATGATGCTTCCCATGGAATATTAGTTTGACCTTCTTTCAGACGGAAACACCTATACCAATGTGACTAAATACAAGATGGTATAATTCCAATAGAGTAGGAATACATTTGAACATTCCAACACTCCATATCCATGTTTCATGTGTCCCTTTATTTCGATCCTCATCCTCCAACACATCCAAATCATCCCCCCTAACAGCAATGGTACATAGCCAAATTGGCTTACCTACCATCCTAGGTACAATACCTACAGAACATTGGGATGAATTTTGTGAAAAGTCCAAAGTTTTGAACATGTTCAGTAGTAAAATATCAATTATTATCCCCATCCTTATAAAAATGATAATAGATACTATGTTTTAAACATGGTCAGATATTATCATCCATCATCACTCAAACCCCCTTGTATTCTAGATATCAGGAATCGTGATTTATTCTCTTCACTACCTTTTTTTTGGGTAGAAATAAATCCCTTTGAATTACCCCATTCATGAACTAGTGAATATTTGAAAAGAATGTTGGTCATCCAGAGAACCCCATTCTCCACCCATAGCCTCTCACGACCCGAACACTCTGGTGGTCAATCAATAAATGTAGGCCTTGAGGGCTCAGTGATTGTATGTCACTCTCATATAAATGTGAAACCACATGTTCATCCCTTGTTTCTCACACCAAACATGACTCATGTGGACTTAGGAATTGATTTTTGGTTGAATCATTAATATGATTACCGTGCGATAATAAAATGTAATCAATGAAATAAGTCCATGCATAAGGAAATTTGGAAAACAAATAAACATTGGTAGTTACTGAGGGTAATCCACACCCTATATCCTCTCATAAGTCCAATAAACAAATTACCTATGGATCCAACACGGTGATTGAGTGCTTCAGCCCTATAAGCCTTTACCACATGGCTTTAAGGACCTAATAAAGCCTCCATAGATGTAATTTCTCATCCTCATCCATAATATGAATATCATCATCACTGATGTAAACTGGCTCCTTATCATCTTTATACTTGTCTATCTAAGATATCATATACTTCATTTGATCATATGTCATCCCCAACTGAGTGTCTAATTGGATGATAAATTCAGATTAAGCATTGAGGAAGTCATTGTGCTCATTATCCTACTCTATTATATATAGAATTTCATGGTTTCCCTCTTAGAGAATCTATATTCAATTAAATTTATCCATATTTTAGGAAACTTTTAAATTTTATCTCTCTACATCAACTCTCTTGGAAAGGAAATTCAGGATCCATGCATGGAGAACGCAAAATTCCTCCCCTATGATACCCAGGTTTCACAGTTAGTAGAAAATATACCCCATCTGGATCACCATGTATGTCTCTGGAGTATGCGTGATAAGGTTTCATATGATCATCCACACCCTATGATGGAAAATCAGGTTCTCTTCAGCAATGTTAGAACTAGATTTTGTCAACTATTTGATTGGTGTAGGCTCATATTCTATGAAAGGCACAACAATAGTAGCAGTAGTGTGCTCTTCATAGATCCTCTTACTAGGTTCGGGTTCCATATCAAGCGGGTTTTTGTCTTCATTTGATCCTTCCTAGGTAGAATCACCACCACCATCCTTAATCTTGGCCCCTTTAGTGGCATCAACAATGATGATAGAAGGAAATTCTTCTAGGACTAAGATTGGTTTAGACTAAATTTCCAGATTCTCAAAAGCTGGCACAACCATGAGAGAATTTTCTACAGCTACCTCATCCATGGCCACTTACTAGGAGAAAACACTCTCAATAACTACTTAATACAAGCTCATGTTATCAAGTTTGATGAATAATAATGGGTAGGAGAAACCTAGCACGTATAAGGGGTGAAATTCTTACAGAGGCTGAGAATTTGGGAAAGACTAGGTCATGGAACATTTATGGGGAGTTCCACCAAAGCATACCCTCGATGCTAGTTGGCACTTCAACAGATTTCAACTGATAACCCCAGTGTAGCTTGAGCTGGATCTGTATATGGAAATACAAACACATTAATGAAAAAGCTACTTGAAATGTTTGAAAACGTCCATGTTTATTGAGATTCAACCTTACCTTGAGGTATGATATCTCAACAACAAGCCACCATGGGCATCCTATTTAATCTATAGTGTACACCACCATTGGGAATCGGTGGCCTAGTCCCCCATAGATAAGTGAGAGTAAAGGTGGTGCTGAAACCATCACTTAAACATCATATATGGGTCTACCAATTATAGCAACCTTAGGTACAGATCCCATAGCTTGCACCTTAGTTCCCAACAGAGCACCCTCAACCCCTCTAATAGAGTCCTCCTATCCATCTTCATCATGATAATATAAAAGTCAAATTTCAATTAGATCCTATGAAAAATAAAATGGGAAATAATGTAAGAGTTAATTATGTTATAATTATTACAACAATAAATCCTCCCAAGTAAAAATCAAACAATGGAGAAATATCACTGCTCTCTCATAGACTTTCCTACTTACAAACCAACCCCCAGGATTACCCATCATGGGATTTATGCATTCCATACTCATCCTATTACACTTTAGGCAATTATTCTTTAGATGGAATCTGTTCATGTTTGATCTCACCACCTAACATCATCCACATTAGGTCAGAGGGAATCTGAGGCATCCCACACTTATGGTCAAATGCATACATAGCTTCTATGTATTTGAACCTCCTGTGGAAGTTCACCTTGGAAGTGATTTATTCATTCCCCACCTCTATTATCTTGATCCCTTCATGGTTTACCTATCAAAATAGTTTCTCCTCCATCATGTTTATCCTCATCATTCACCAAGACCCCCAAATCATGGGAAAAGTAGAATCTGCAATTGGATCCCGGAGATATCATATCTTTTTTCTAGCAGCCTCCCCAAATCTACTACTTTGGGTCTGGTATCCTATCTCTTTCTCCAATGAAATCATATGGGTACCCTCCACTCTATGATGTTGGCTTCCAATAGTTCTTTTTTCCACCCCTACTATAGCTCTATCTTGAGATTCCCATGATGCTTGGATCACCTCCAGAAGAGAATATCACATACCCAATTTCTGCTTCATCACCCTTCTTTCTAGTTTGATCACCCTTACGTGTTGACACAAGATCATGTCTGGGTTTTAATGACCAGAACGTTTTGAATGATAATTGTTTCCTAATATTTTGTGTAATTTTATTCACAAAAAAATATGTTTTTTAATGAAGTGAATAAAAATGGAAATGTGACCATCTAGATTAACTTGTTATATTATTGTTGGTCAATTATGAATAATGGAAAATATGACTATTGGGAACTAGAGTATTGATTACACTTTTAAAATTATCAATAGAGTTTATAAATAAAATTTTGACAGAGGATATTTGATATAGAAAAAATATTTGATGGCCTCAACTAGTAGATTCATATCAGTTGAAGCCCATTTATCTTTTCTTGGTAGGGAGATTTCATTACTGGGGTTCTCCATTGACCAAGCACAAGTCGATCTTTAATATGTGAAGTTTGAGAGAAATCTAATAAGGGAGAAGTTCAAGTTAAAATAGATTATCACTCTTTCGATGTCAGCCAAGGCACCCCATGAAACTACCATCATTTCACACCTCACTCTTAGGTCATAAATAGGAGCAATAAGGAGTTACAGACCAAAACCATAGTGTGTAATTACTTTTTTAAATAAAATTTGTATTCCATCATTTTCATTTTAAGAATTCTTTTTTTTATGAAATTGAGATTGAATTTCATAAAATGATTTTTAAAATAGAGGTTGTAATTTTCAGAAAATAAATAATTATTATAATCTATGTTATTATGATTTTTTTTAAATTAAATATCTTTACTAAACAACACTTATTTTAAAACAAATAATAAAATAATTTTATTTATTTCAAGTGTGAGAAAATTTTCTATGCATTTAAAATCCACTATTATTTGTAATAAATAATGTTTTTTAGTTTTAAATATTGTAATTATCATATTTAGTGATTTATAATGATAAAATAAATATCATTTTTTAAATCATCACATTTAAATAAGCTTAGGATGAATTTGTGATAATTTTATAAAATATTTTATTTTTTGTGAATAGAAAAAATAAAGTTTATGTTTTTCAGTATATTAATGAAATCATAATTATGTCATAGTGATGTAATAAATAATTAACCAAAACAAAAGATGTAAAATATTTTATTTTATTAATAACAAATATTTTCATATATTTTTGTCAATTTCAAAATATATAATTTACTTTCCATAAAATAAAATGGAAACCTAAACATTCAAAATGTTATTTTAAGAAAGATTTAACATTCCTTGGAAATATAAGTAATATACAATTATTGTAGACTCTTGTGGATTAAAATGACATAACAGGTGTCCCAAGTGACCAATAATATGGTCAAATTCCATGTTAATGACCATGATAATTTATTTACCACTACATATGTCTCCAAAGCCTTTATTTAGAAATTAATAATCAAATCCGCCATATTTTCTCTAAATACCCATCCATTTATCCATTTCCATTAACTCCAATTTCATCCTACACAAATATATAATTGTTTTAAATCTAAAGGAGTCCTTCCAAGGATTCCTCAATCCCCCAAGTTCTCTATCCTCATGTTTTAAGAACTACACTTCAAGGAATGGGAAATCTCAACTTCTCTTTCCTATCAGAGTTTCCTCTCTATGCAGTATTTCATTCAAATTTAAAAACTGCGTTTGTCTATCTTATTTATTTTTTCTATTTTATTTATTTTGATTATTTTATGAATGGCAACCTTTTTCCCCTCTCTTTTTACCCATTTCTAAAACTTTGTTTTATACTCGTTATGTTGCTGATTTTATTTCTCAAAATTTCTCTCTTCTCTTCAATTAACTCCCTTTTATTTTCTTTATGTGAGCACATAAAACAATTTATTTTCAAGGGGTATTAAAAATATATAAGAATTATTTATTTTATTATATAATTGAAATAAATAAATCTACCATTCCCTTTATGTGGATTATAAATGTCATAATGATCTTTTCTTGAAACACTTTTTAAAATTCCATGATTTTTACGTAAGACTCGTCTCTTCTCTTCTCCATAGGTTATTTATCAAATGTTTTGTTATGATATATTTGGCTCAAATTAATTAATACATATCAATGGTATGACCTGATGTCACCCCAATGCGTTTGGTTAATTAATTAATCTCTATAGATGAAATGTTTATGATGCCTTGTGGATTAACCTTTCAAATGTTTATAACACCTCGGTGAAAAACCATGGTGATGTAATCATTAATGTATCATTTAAATTTTATAGACACATTTTCACGTTATTATTCAAGTTATTTTTATTATTATATTCCACTTTTCATTTGGTTATTCCTTTATGATGTTCCTCATGTTCTTATTGATTTTTCCCCAAGATCATATGCAAATTGTTTCTCTTAATTTTCCTTACTAGGCCATATTCTCACCCTTTCTATTTATTTATGACCCCATGTTATGGGAAGTTATAAAATTAATTTGTATGAACCAATGAATAAAACTTTTAAATTTTTTAGAATAATATTTTTTGTTTTCATGTATTAAATATGTTTTTCTTAGAAACTAAACTTTAAAATATAGTCTATTTATAGCATGTAAATAAAAAGTTATTTAATAAAATGGTGGGATTATATATGGGTAAACCACCACATAGTTTTTTGAATAATCCTATTATAGTTCAGAATTGAAATTGTTCGGTTTAGCATAATGGAATCCCCTGAGCCCTCGCCTATAAACATCCACCATAGCTGACGAATGGCATAGGGATGTTGATATTGACAAACCCCTATATTGAATGTCTCTTTCGACTATTGAAAAAATATTAACTATTAAGATAATAAATATATAATGTATGGATTTTATTAGGTGTTTATGTCAATTCTCTCCATTTACACTCTGCCCTAGAAGGATTGTATGTATTCATGTTACTCTAATGTCCTATACTGGTTGTTCTCCATTGTGCCAAATGGGTTTGAGAAGAGTTAAAATTTGAAGTTATCATATTTTACAATTAAAAATGAAGCCCTGGTTCGATTTATTTCCACTAGGCAAACCCCATTGATGTTGATAAGGGATGGATGCATACTAGCATTTGATTGGATTATAGCTTTCGGAAACTCATAGCCAACGAAGTGCACCGCAATCTACAATAGAAGAAAATGGAATGGGAAAAAATCATCATGCGTATGTATCCCCTAACCACATTCCATGGAATTATATATAGTCAATATAGCACTGGTACACCTAGATTCAACTTGTCGTCATATACAATAATTTTAGCAATCACCAGCATCTCCAAGCATAGACATATACACGCATCCGTGACCAGAAGAAACCACCCACAAATGAATGTTCCTATGAATATAGTATAGTTGAATAATCACTACCATAATTGTACAATGCTATAGCCCCACTATCCAAACATACCCTCCTTCAAAATCAACTAGTATGATCCTGGACTCCTTTTTTGGTGCTTTGAGACACTAATTTGACCTCCATGATATCTTCTGGACTAGGATATTCTTTAAGAAAATTCCAATCAATGTATTAATCTTTATTTACTTGTGTACGAGGAGAGTATGTCCCATATTTACCTTCAGTACCTCTAGAAGGTGCTACACATGGAGAGGGTTATACTTCCTGGAAACACAAACGTTTGAAAATTGGAGAAATTTTTCTTATTGGAACCCATTTATTGGGATTCCACTAATGTAGTGATCATCCTAGAGGCTGATGAATTCCTCTCCATGGTGAAGGTGGAGAATTTTGGTGTTCAGAGACCAATGGTTGAGGTGATCTTGCAACATATCCTTTTGACTATATGTCTGGAACTGGGATATCCACACTACCTCATACAAGACAACATGATGTAGCCCAACCCTATACTCTTGGAAGTTCAAGTGTACCGAGTGTGCCTAGCCCATTCATCATTGAAATTGACTACATCCCATAGATCCTGGTCATTATTCCATTGATAAAAAACAATATTTTTGAAAATTGTATTGATAATAAATGATAAAATTTCCTCACATTGTGTTAAATATGTTTATTTATAAAATATTTGGGTTTAGATCATTCAGTTGAAAATTTGGTAAAAATTCCAGTTTTACCCTTTAAAATTAACAGTCGCATTTTGAACATAATTATTTTTATATGTAACATTTTAACTTACAATTTTGTAAATATATTTCTGACTAAATGAGATACAAATTTCATTCAGGACATTGTAGTTAAATCAATCATTTGTTGTGCGTAATGGGGTCATCAATTCAAAGATAGGCTGGACCTGCCACATTAGACATTGGTTCTGTATTTGGGCCCTAACGTATACATACTTGCCTGGATGGGCCTAAAATTACTAGAGGATCCCGATCACAAAATTTAGAACAAATCCTTCTTCTATATGGACAACAGGTTCACACCTTTTTAAGGTCAAACTGGTAGTGCAACGTGGAATAAAATAGTTGGCCGAATTTCCCCATTCACACTTGAAACCACTATAAACCTAGAAACCCATCCACTCTATAAATTGGTGTTTATTTATTTGGAGTGGTTGGGGACGTGAATTAGAAAGTTTATGGTAGAGTTTAAGTGGATCCACTCCATTTCAAAAAAAATCAATAAAGGTATCTCCGGAATCAAGGATCTCTTTGACGAAGCCTTATTCTTCTTCTTCGTGTTGTAATACTATTGTTTGTGTAATAAAATATTTAGTTATTCTTTAATTTCTTCTATTATCTTATTTTTTGTTCACTTACCTTTCTCATTATGTTTTCCTTTATGTTTTAATTCAATAGTATAATATATATTGGTTTATATCATTTCTAAATATTTTCAAATGCAATCCAATTCTACGATGACTATGCCGCCCATAGAAGAGTAGTTTTCTTTGTAATCGAATTACCTCTTACCTTATTCATTCATTTATTTTGAATCAATGAGATAAATTAATTTTTTTAATATGATCTATTAATTTAGTTTTCAATTTAAATGAAACTAAGCAATCAATTAAACAATTGGCACAAAAACACTCGTGGTCTAGCTTTGTGTAAATAGGGAGAGTCTGATCTTAAATGGTAACAGAAGACCACAAGGGATAAATTTTCATAGTTAAAATATAATCCCTAAACTCAATTAATCCTCAATTACAGAGTGGATATGTTCTCTAATTAACCACTGACCATAATGTAACCTAATAACATCAATCAAAGTAGGGTGTCGTGATTGCATGTTCAGAAGCTTGCCTTGGGTTTAAGTAATTTCATATTTGTGGTTATGTTAACACCTGTAGGGTTCTAGGGTTAACAAATTTGGGGATTATAATTATTACGATGTTAATTTAAGTGTTAATGATAAATAATTGAGTGAATATGTTGATTTAGATTGATTACACATTTTGAATATTTTTTAAAAAACATTTTCTTGTTGGGTTTTATTAATCACTTTTCATTTCAAATACAAAAAAAAGAAATATTATTTCTGTAAGAGCTGGTGTCCTAGAACCAAGTTGTTTTATTGTGATTACATGGATATTTAATTTATTATTACATATTTTTCATTGTTCTTCATGACTATAATATAAGAATGTCCTAGAGTATTTGTTGCATTGATAAGTTCATGGAAGTTTCCCTCTATGATGATATACATGAAATTAAATTACAATATTAGTAAATATAGTTATGCAGCTGGATGACATGCTATGATGGGACACAAAGCATTCAGATCTTCAGGTGTGAGTACTTGTAAGTAGATGAGACTTCCTCTCATGAAGTTCGCACTTGGTAATCTCTAAGATAGAAGATGATGAGAACAGACCTGCTAGTCATAATTCTGCATGTTTTGGTGTCATCGGATATTTATATCTATGAGCATGTGTAATTAACCTTAGACTTTATGATTATCATTAATACATGTCGCGACTTACACACAATGATTTACTGACAAAAACTATCGCGCAGACAGTTCGCGGGAAGTAGGGTATGTTGGGTGCATCACGAGTGGCATGTTATTAATGGATATGTCGAAGAAGGATTAGTCCCTTCCATTTATAGAAGTTGATATCATGGCCCTTTGATTGATATATAACTGTTGGAAAAAATTTCATGGCCATGGTGTAACGATGAGTTTATTTCAAGTAATCAAATAACGACGTGTCAAGCATAAAAGTGTATGAAACAATCATGAAACATTTTTGATGAGATATTGCAACAAATGTATTATATTACACAGTGAGTGTTCATATGTGGTTGTTGTTGTTGCGAATTTACGTTCTTTATCTTGGGTGCCTCAACCCATTTCTAGACAGTACTCATGGACTTTAGGTAAACATGCCTAATGCCAATGAGAAAGAATCCTATAGGGTCATACACTAAGTGCTTTTGATGGCCTCGGTTAAATTATATTTGAATTTAATTACTGAAATAAATATTATTCTCATGAACGGGGTATAATTTAATTCAATTTAAGATGATCGCATAAATTAAATAAAATATACATATTTATTTTATTGATCATTTAATAAATATTTAGTTACTAGTTTGTAAATAATATATTTATTTAAGAGAATAAGTTATTTATTTATTTGGGTTTTCAATCAATGGAAGTGGAGTTCGAGTGGACCAAGGTCGGTCTGGTAGTAAAATAATTATTTTCAAGATGGTAAATAATTATTTAACTAGTTGGAACATGTTAAAATAACACTGCTATTATTTTGTGACACAGAATTTTACTTGTAATTCTGTTTTGCGCATGTTAGAGCACTATAAATAATGATGCTGTATTATTATTAAATGCATGGGTTTTCACTAATTTTCATGATATTAATAAATTTTTGTTGTGTAATTAAATATTGTAACTGAAATTCCATATATATAAATTGGAATGTACCCATAATGTGACATACACCACACCACATTCCTAGTGAATTGATAATTGTTGAGCCAAACAATTTCTCTCTTGAATCCTGTTCTCTCCCCTCTCAAGAATGACAGACATTCTTCATGGATGAAGAACAAGTGATCAAGAATGACCGACACAAGACACTCACTTCGCCATGCTAGCACCCAAAGAATGAGCAGTGTCGATCAGAGGCCATTGATGCACGTGTGGATCACTACTAGAGGGATTCTTGTTTTGATTCCAACAACAGCAACGATATTGTCTACAAGGGTCAGTCTGGACAATCAACATCATCAACAAAGAAAGATACCAATGAAATAGGTATTCTTATTCTTTATGAAATTATTTAATTTAATTATAAACATGATGTGAAAGATCTTATCAGAAGGTTTTAGGACAATTTTTTTACTTATCTAAATCTTTGATTATGTTCGGTAGAGACTGGCATTTATCATCATTTTGATCCCAGAGTAATCATTTATCATGGTAAAAATAAAAATTGTGTGTCATCCCTACCACACATCTGTTGCGCCCGGAACCTTTAAATCCAACATACTTCCTATTCACTTATCAACGGTAAATAACCCTCATCATTTTTATATTGTTTTTTTATTCTATTATATATTATTTTTAGAATACCTTTAAGAAGGTTTTTTTAATTTACGTCCTACTTTGAGAGATGACCTTAGTCAGCCACTCTACTGCACCCAATTACCCAAAAAATAACATTTCATTTGAGAGTGCCCACAATAGTGCCTTTCAGATTAGTGTCATTTCTGGGGAGAGAAGTAATTTATTCATCAAATTATAGGTATTTTTTTCAATTTTATTATTTTATTCTCCCCTTTCATTTGAATTTCCCCTTTCTCATGTTTTCATTTTTTATCTCTTATTTTATTTTTATCATACTGTAAAATCAAACATCATATCAGTTTATTATGGTCCACCTTTACTCATTTATTTTTTATCATTCATTAATTTATGACACGAACTAATCCCAAAGATCTCTAGATCATGACCCTAATATTTAATGCATCCTTCGAGCTCCAATCATACATTCTCAATCTATGGTAAGTTTCCACATTCAATCAGTATGAGAATTCCTCCACTCTAAGAACATTGAATTTGGAAGAACTTCTAAATCCAACATAAAACAAGAACCACTGACAAAAAACAATAAAAATGAACATAATATAACTATTAAATAATTGGTTTCACTAGACATTGTTTACCAACCAAATTTAATTGCATGCCAAAATCTTGAATTTGACATTGAACTGAAATTTGGGTTAATTCACCTTCTTCCAAAATATCATAGATTATCTAGTGGGGATCCAAACAAATACATTAAGGAATTTAATGTGGTTTTCTCGACCCTAAATCCATGAAATGTATATGAATATCAAATAATAATAAGAGAATTCCCATTCTTACTTGCTAGAACTACTAAATATTGGATGTATTATATACCACCTGAAGATGTAACATGTTGGAATGATTTGAAAGACCTTTTCTTGAAGATATTTTTTCTAGGATCAAGGACCACTTACATTTGTAAGGAGATGTCAAGGATCAATCAAGAATAAGGGGAGTCAATGTATGAGTACTGGGAGCGATTCAAGAAGTAATGTGCAAGCTATCCACATCACTAAATCATTGAGAAACTCCTCATCCATTACATATAATAAGGACTCAAACTTATGGGGAGAAGCATGGTGGATTCCACGACTGGAGGAGTATTAGAGGAAAATAAACCAGTAACTACACGTGCATTGATTGAAAAGATGGCCCAAAACTCCCATCAATTTTGTGATTGAGGTTCGCCACATATTAGGGTAGTACATTAGGTAAGTCCATATTCTCTTTAACATAATTTTATTAATACCAAGTTAGAATAATTGAAAACTATGGTGGGATTAATTACTTTTTCTTAAAATACACCACAACCCCCTCCTTCAAGGCCAAGTGGCAGTTTCACTAAGACTGGCCACCCAACTAACAGTTGCCCGCAACTACAAGAGATAGAAGACTGTTCGATGTCATTTCTTGGGAGACCATACTAGAAGAATCAATAACCACATCTGCAAAATAAGGATGATTCCTTAAAACCAACATACAACCAATTGTGGATAGATCAATCAGACATGAAGTATGCCTCTAGACAACAACAAAGGGACCCCTCTAAACAAAACCTCCAATACCCTCCACCTTACCAACAGGGTTTCCAAAAACTCCAAAGGAGACTTGAATCCCAAGAATCAGCAAGACAATAAAAATGTAACCCCCCCCCCAACCAAGTTATATTATAACATTGATGACCTTTTGAAGTAGATTGTTCTTAATCAACAGAATGAGCTGAAGAGTTGAGTTCAGAGCTGTGGGAGTTCAAGACACAATGAAATGGTAAGTAATAACATTGGAAATATTCATTCCCAACCTACTCCAAATACCAAGGGGAATGTTAATATCATCACATTGATAAGTGGGAAGAAAATGAAAGACACATCTATACCTACCATTCCACTAGGATTCACCTCTACTCTAGAAAATCCCCATTACAAACCCACTATTGAGAAAACCAAGGATAAAGATAAAGGTAAGAAAAATATTGATTATATTCATCCTAAACCCCTTACTTTTCCAAATATAGTTGTTCGAACCAAAAATATGACTGAATAGGTGATGAAAAAAGTGGTTTTGGAGACATTCAAGTGTGTGGAGATCAACATCCCTCTACTTGAAGCTGTCAAAAAAATACCAAGGTATGAAAAATTATTAAAAGAAAATTGTACCAATTGATGAGGGATCAAGGGAAATGAGAGGATCAATCTTGGAAGTAATGTTTTAGGACTCATTGTAACAACTCAAGTAATTCCAAAAAGTGCAATGATCTGGGGACATTCACCATACAATGCACCATAGGGGAGTTACACTTTTCTGATGTTTTTTGTGATTTAGGAGCTTCCATAAATGTAATGGATAATTCAATTTTTTCTCCTTTATAGGTTGGTGAGCTAAAGCACACAAGATTAGTGGTGCATTCGGTGAATAGAGCTATGGTTTATCCTCTAGGAGTCCTTAATGGTGTATTTTTTCGGGTAAAATACATGATGTTTCCAGCAGTTTTTATGTGCTTAATGAGGAGGGTGATCATATAATCTCTCATTTTCCCATTATAATGGGTAATCCCTTCCTGAAAACCTCAAAAAATTTCATAAATGTCCACAAGGGTCCACATTCCATGGTGTTTCATGATAAAGTTGTTATATTTAATGTTATGGAATCCATAAGGTACGTCTCATAGGGCCATTCAACATTTTTTATCTCCCATTTTGAACCACCAGATAAAAACCACATGGAATTTTATTTCCTTATGCTTAAAGAGATTATGAGTATTGATTCTCATTTGATGACTAAGAGTACTTACACGCCTATTTCTAATACACATTAATCTCTTAGATTTGATTTTTAAATGGATTCCTATTCTGATTTTGATCATGTTCAATATGATTATGACATGGATATTGAGTATGTGATGGATTTGATGAATTACTCTCTAATTTTGAAGATGTTTATGCAGATACTGATGTTATTTTTTCACATATTTCGGTTCCTTCAATGTCTCCATCCATACATCACCCCTAGTCATTGGAGCTCAAGACAATGTTTACAAATCTCAAACACTCTTACTTATTAAGTGGCGAGATATTACCTGTTATATTTGCTAATAATATTATTTTTGAACATGAATAAAAACTTTTGAATATTTTGAGGTAGAACATTAAGGAAATTGGGTGGACCTTGGATGACATATCATGTATTAGCCCCTCCATTTTCATGCATAGGATTCTTTTAGAGGATGGGGTTAAACCAGTGAGGTAGCCAAAAAGGAGACTCAATCCAATCCTTCTATAAGATGGTAAAAAAGAGGTTGAAAATTTTCTTGGGGAAGGTATAATTTATCTCATTTCAGATTCTCAGTGGGTGAGTCCTATTAATGTGGTGCCTAAGAAAAGTGGTGTTACTCTTATTTAAACTAATAAAGAGGAGTTAGATCCAATGTGGGAGAAAAAAAGTTGGCATGTTTGTATTGATTATAGGAAACTAAATAAATCCACTAGGAAGGACCATTTCCCCTCCCATTTATTGATCAAATGCTTGAGAGACTAGCTGGGAAAACAAACTGTTGTTTCTTGGATGGATTTTTTGGATATTTTCAGGTTCTTATTTCTTTAGAGGATTAGTAGAAAAAAACATTCCCCTGTCCATTCATTAAATTTTCCTACCAAAGGTTTCCATTTAAACTTTTCAATGCCCCAGTTACCTTCTAGAGATACATGGTGAGTATTTTTATGATTTTATTGAGACCTATATGGAGGTATTTATGGAAGATTTTAAAGTGTACAGGTCTTCATTTGAGGATTTTTTCTCAAGTTTGGAAGAGGTTTTGAATCGTTGTATTGAGAATAATCTGGTCTTGAACACTTAAAAGTGCCATTTTATGGTAGAGCATGGAATTGTATTAGGGCATGTATTATCAAAACATTGGATATAAGATTATAGATCTATGTTATATATTATTTCATCCTTACCATATCCATAAAGTGTGGATGATTTTATATATTTTGTAGGGAATGCAAGATTTTATCACCGCTTCATCAATGATTTTAGTAAGATTTCTCTTTTTATGTCACAATTACATAAAAAGGATTTTGATTTTGTGTTTGATGATTCTTGAAGGAATTCATTTGAAGAGATAAAATAGTGTCTTACCACTCTTCCTATCATACAACCATTATGGTGGGAGCTTCCTTTTGAGATTATGTGTGACGCCTCCAACTTCGCTATTGGGTTTGTCTTATCTCATAGGGTAAAGGGACATTCACATTTGATTTCTTATGCATCGAGGACACTGGATTTAGCCTAATAAAGCCACAGAACCATGGAAATGGAGTTTATTCCCTCATACATTCTTTAGATGAATTTTTTTCATATTTATTGGGCTCTAAATTAATTTTTTTTGACCATGTAGCTCGGAGGTACCTCTTGAAGAATTGTGATGCAAATACTTGGCTAATCTAATGGATGATCCTTCTTCCAGAATTTTATATTGAGATAAAGGAAAGGAAGGGGTAAGAAAACCTATTGGTGGACCACATGAGTAGGATTACTCATGCACTAGAGGATGACACCATGGACCAGGTACCACTTCGAGATAATTTCCCTGATGAGAATATTTATTTCATCTCAAGTATGCATCCTTGGTAAGATTATTTAGTTAAGTACCTTGTTGCCTCTGAAATTCCTACAAATTTAAATAAACATAAATTCCAAAAGGTAAAGAGTGAGTCAAGATTTTATGTTTGGTATGATCTATACCACATGTGCATGTGTAGTGATCAATTTATTAGGACGTGTGTTCATGATCATGAGTTTGAGTTTGTTCTGAAATTTTTTCATGAACTATCTTGTTGTGGACACTTTGGACCCGAACGAATAGCTAGAAATGGTTTGGACTCTGTATTGTATTGGACTAGTTTATTCCATGAGGCTCATGTGTTTTGCAGTTCATGCTCAAATTTTCAACATGATGGAAATATTTCTAGGAGACATGATATGCCTCAACAACTCATTTTATTTTGTGAGAATTTTTAAGTATGTGGAATGGATTGTATGGGTCCCTTTCCTAGTTTTGTGGTTTCTTGTAAATTTTGGTTGTTGATGATTATGTGATAAAACGGTTGGAGGATAAGGCCACCAGGACAAATGAATCTCATGTTGTAGTGGACTTTTTCATGAAATAGATTTTTTGTAGGTTTGGAGTACCAAAGGCCATCATCAGTGACCAAGGGACACACTTCTACAATCCGAATTTGTATTCCCTCCTTTGGAAGTGTGGGGTGACACACAAAATAGCAACACCCTACCACCCGCAAAAAAATGGTCAGGCTGAGGTTTCAAATCATTAATTGAAACTAATTTTGGGGAAAACTATGGAGCCAAATAAAAAGGATTGGAACAACCTCATGGATGATGAACTATCAGATTATAGGATAGCATACAAGACACACATTCTTATGTCTCCATTTAATATTATTTTTTGGGAAAGTGTGTCATCTCCCAGTGGAAGTTGAGCATCGAGAAAATTAAGCAATAAGGAAATGCAATATGGATTTGGACCAAGCTGGAATCCAAAGGAAGAATCAAATTCAAGGGCATGAGGATATTTGATTGTCTTTGTATGAAAACTAATATCTCTAAAGGGAACGATTAAAAGAATCTCATGATAAAATGATCCAGAAAATAGAATTTCAGGTTGGAGAGAAACCCTTTCTCTATAGTTCACAACTGAAGCTGGTTCCTGGTATGTTTTTTCTGGTTGATAGGTCCTTATATTTTATCTAGTGTTTTTTCTTATGTTACAGTGGAGATAGAGAAAGAGTACACTGGAAGGATCTTTACAGTCAACATAAAATGTTTGAAGAAATACATAGAGGGACTTTCTACTGATGCATTGGATTTCATCACACCGCAAGACCTCATCATCACTTGATCATATTAGGTTATTTTTATCCTTTTCACTTTTAAATTTCTTGTCCTATTTAAAATTATACATTTCATGGTCATATATCATCTCATAGGTTCACATTGAGGACAATGCAATATTTTATGGGTGGGGATGGGAAACATTTTGAGGTAGATATTTAGGATTTTCATTTTTGTATATTTTGTGTATTTTCAATTAAGTTTTTTTTTTAAATTTCAAAAAAACAAAAACAATTTGACAAAAAAAAATATTGTATGTAACATTCTCATGTGGAACATATGTAAAATGAATTTTTTCAAAATTCATTGGTATAAATATAATAATGAGTATGATTTCATCATCAATGGTTAAATTTTATAAAAACTGAATTTTTTGATGATATGAATGGTTATGTAATTATAAAACCTTTTAGTTTTGGACATCATTATTTGTGATATTTTTTCTTCGTAAATTATGTCATTTATTTCCCCACACAATTTTTCACTCAACCATGTCTTGTGAAATTTTTACAACTCAATTGAAGGTATAGTAAATTTGGGTAAAAAAATCATTGGTTGATCCAAACATTCGTCTCTCTTCCAATCAATTTCATTACTACACCGAATTCACCTATGCGGTTGTACCTATTATTTGACTGTTGTACGCCCTTAAAAAATATGTGTTGTGTCTTGGATGGGTCAAAAACCACTCTTCATCGACCTTTGATCTTGTTATAACTATTAAAATTAGTGTAGCGAGGATATCAAACACATGTTTAGAGTATAGTGTGAGATTGTTTCATAGTGAAACTTAAAAAAACAATATGTGTGTGTGGGGGGGGAGTGATGAAATGTACAACATATGGGGATATCTAGGTTGAGAGCTTAAGTTCTGACTTTCAAGAATGCTTAAGAGAGTGGGTCTTGAAATTATATTTTAAAGGAATATAGAACATGTTTGGTGAATTAAACAAATTTAGAAGAATTCTTTTACATGACCTGAATATAGTGGATAAAGGGTGGATTTATTATCATGGAATGGTTGGCACAAACACACGTGGATAATTAGTAGCATGGTAGACCCCTAACTTTTTTTTCTAGGATTAGTATTATGAATCTCACTGTATTTTGTTTCGACACAATTTATGGGACAATGAATTTAAAATTTATTGATAATGACTCTTGATGGGATTCTTACTTTGCCTATATTTTCACTGTGGATTGGGAAATTTGAATATGCATATCTTATCACAATTTTTTCAAATATATGATATGAGGTTTTTTATAAGAGTTCAAAGGGGTATGTGTGGGGAGTTGAAAAAACACAATTTTGTTGAATATTTTATTGATAATTAATGACAATATTTTCTCCCATATTTTTAAATATGTTTATTTATAAAATATTTAGGATTAGATCTTTCATTTGAAAAATTGGTAAACAATCCAGTTTTAACCCTTTAAAATTCACTGTAGACTTTCGAACATAAATATTTTTATATTTATTATTTGAACATCATTTTTTTAATATATTCCCTAATTAATGGGTTACAAATTTTCTTCCAGACATTGGAGATAAATCGTTCATTTGATGTGTGTAAAAGGTCCATGAAGACAAAAATGGGATGGACTCGCCCGATTGAACATTGATTTTGTATTTAGGCCATAACTTCTATACCCTTTCTTTTCTTGGGCTCAAATATAGAGAGGAGTTCTAGAAAAAATCTTCTAATAAGTAATCCTTAAATATGGGTAGTTGGTTAGCACTTTTTAACGGTCAAAAAGGCGGTGCAACATGGAATAAAATATTTGGCTGAATTTCCCCATTCAAGCTTGAAACCACCTAAAACCTAGCCTCCCCCACTCTATAAAATGTAGTTTTCTCATCTTGAGATGTTGGGGAAGTGAATTAGTAATTTTAGGGAAGATTATAAGTGGATCCTCTCCAATTATCCAACCATTTCAACAAGGGTATATCTTGAAGAAAGTATCTCTTCGACGAAGCCTTCTTCTTCTTCTTTGTGTTATAATACTTTTTTTTGGATAATAAACTCCTTAGTTATTATTTAATTTCTTCTATTATCCTATATTATGTTCACATATCGTCTTAATTAATCTTTTTATTTGGTGGGGGAATCCATGAGTAGAAACTATATTGGGTTATATTCTTTCTAAATCTTTGTAAATACAATCTGTTTCTTCGATGACGATGTCGCCCATGGAAGAGTAGTATTATTAGTAATCGATATACCTATTACCTTATTAATTAATTTATTTAAAATCAATGAGATACTATAATTCACATAATATGATTTATTAATTTTCTTTTCATTATAAATTAAATTTAAATAAGAAATTGACCAATTGACAATGAAACACGTGAGGCCGACCTTTGTGTAAATTGTGAGAGTGTGATGTTAATTGGTAATACATGACCACAAGGGAAAAAATTTAGAGTTAAAGTATAATATCTAAACTCAATTTATCAACATTTATAGAGTGGATGTTTTCTCTAATTAACCACTAACCATAAACTATGCTATTAACATCAATCAAAGCAGGGTGATGTGATTTCATTATCTGAAGCTAGCCTTGGGTTTTTGTAATTTCATCTTTGTGGTTATGTTAACTCTCGTAGGGTTTGAGGGTTAAAAAATTAAGGTATTAAAATTACATGGATGTTACTTTAAATGATAATGATAAATAAATGATTGAATAGGTAGTGTTAGATTGATTAAACCTTTTAAAATATTTTCAAAAAAAACATCTTCTTATTGTGTTTTATTACTCAAGTTTCATTTCAAAA
The DNA here is from genome assembly GCA_963277665.1 of Viscum album. Classification (NCBI taxonomy): domain Eukaryota; kingdom Viridiplantae; phylum Streptophyta; class Magnoliopsida; order Santalales; family Viscaceae; genus Viscum; species Viscum album. The sequence continues at coordinate 1,538,876,552 of OY728153.1, read as the reverse complement.
ACAAAAACAAAAAAATGAAATCGTATTCCAACATACATCTTCTACTTTTATAAATGGTCAAAACAACCCTCAACCTTTCTATGTATAGTTTTTATTCTATTTTATTTTATTTTTAGAATAACTTTAAGAAGTTGTTTTAATTTACATCCTCTTTTGGGAGATAACCTTGGCCAACCACTCTATTGCACCCAAGTACCAAAAAATCGCCCTTCATTTAAAAGGACCCACCACAATGCCTTTCATCCATCATTTTTTATTTTCCTGGATATTGCTCAATAATATTTTGGAATACTGATCTGAAAACTCTTCATCCTATTGTTACTCCCCAGTATCTATTTTCATTCATCTACTCATCATGTAGAAGGAAACATCCCCATGATCCCAAGACAGGTAACCTTGAATAGTGATGTTGTAGTTGTATATAATTCCCTGACGTGTAAACCATGAGTGTGGTGTGTTGACCTGAATTCACGGGATGTCCACCTCATCCATCATCCCAGAATTATATATTGGTCGATGATTACTGAGTAGGTAATTCATCTAGGCTTGAGTTATCATTCCTAGAAGCATATGGTTATTAGAGATAACCCTCACTGATTGAAGGATCTATGGGTTTCTTACCATTTTGTCCCTCCATGGGTGGCAGTAGCATTGATATCATCATAGTTCAATTGTTTGTCCATTTTTTAATATTATAAAAGATCTATGGAAGGTGCATTAATATTCAAGTTATTTGCATGTAAAGTTTGAGGGGGCACATAACTTTGGAATATTGTAAAAATAATGGACCCTTGGTTGAAAAATAATGTGTCTGAAAGAGGGAGTTGTGCGAAAGACTTGGTTGAGTCTCGGGTTTTCACACAAATGTGGAGTTCTATATACAATATCATGGGAATTTCGTGCGAGGAGTCAAGTATGGTAAAAGGGAGATCCCCCCCCCATTTATAGTCTTTTTGCATCAGTTTTCATGTAGTTCTGAATTTTTTTTCATAACTAAAAGCTAGGGTTGTACAACCACATAGAAAGGCACCCCTTTCTTTATCATTTCTCTTGGAAGCCAACCTTCTTTCCCATTATAAGATCAGATTCTGAGGGTGTATTTTTAGCACCGAAATATCATTTTGGTAATCAAATGGATATGTTTGGATAAACTAAACAGGTGAATCACCCTAAAGGATCATTTAATGTATAAGGAGAAATTTACATATAAGCTTCAGCATGTGCGCCCAAAGTTATATTACCACATGCAATAGATTTTCATGCCAAAGGTGATGAGGAGTTCCATAGAGGCATTTCATCCCAATCTCATTCCCATGTCCCCTATACATAAGAAAGGCACGTTCCGTAAAAGAGAGAAGCATTTCACATAACCCCATCATGAAACCATCCAGTTTCTCACCAAAGATAATGTCAAACTAGTATTTTTGTGTGTAAAATCCCTAGTGGAAAGGTATGGAGAATCATGCAAACCTAGTTCTACACACAAGGGGTTGTGTTTCAATACCCAAGGATTTTGGAAATAAATAGATTATCTTCCCACCTCTAATGAGGCTCTCAAGAAGATTAAGTGACACTCTACTACACGTAACTCCTTATCTTACATGATATCATACAACACCAGTGTTCATGGATGCAAAAAATAGATTATTTTCATGAATACCCTTTTATGTGTCCAAAACATACTTCGTATATAGTGAAGGGATCATTGTGAAACTACTTGTAAGGTTGGTTGTGTTCTTATAAAGAAAATATGCCTTCACATAATACTAGTTTGTACAAAAATCCAAATATTTCACACAACTCTGCCTCTAGAATCCATAAGTTTCCCTTGTTCAAGACCCCCTTATGCATGTAACTTTTACATGCTACCTCACAAGAATGTGCCCAACAACTTTCGGGTCCCCTACCTAATAATCATTATGAATCAAGAGAAGCCAATACCTAAATGTATCTCTTAATCATATGTACCATAAATCATATTGTTCCTATGAAAATTGATCATAATGTTGGGACTCCTGATTCCCACTCCTCTATGGTAGTGAAAATGCCATGTATCTCTATAAGTGCAAGACGAATGGTCACATAATCCATATATTTTGAATATTTGAGTGAAATTGTGAGCCTATATTGGTTAAAGGTCCTTTTGTCAGGTGTTCCTCTCACCTTGACATGGTCCCCATTATGGAGTATGCCCTACCATTTCTCATATGAAATACCTAAAACATCATACTAAACATCCTATTCATATGAAATTAAACTAGATAAAAACATCCTTATCACATTATGTAAAACTACAGCCTTACCCAATGCGATGGAAACGGTATGCTCCATGTATGGTCATTATGGGATTCCACCTCTTCCACCATAGTGGGATGATCCCCCTCCAAAGAAAAGATTCCAACAATAATCCCCACACCATCCCTCATAGACACTCCATTCAAGACACGGTCTTCTTTTCCACATGAAGTTAAACTGCATAGATTGTTCCTATCACATGACCTTAAACTAAAACATCAAACTATATGTTTTTTCCCTATCTCTTAAATATTCTACACAGGATTCCTCCATAAGGTCGAATACCTACATTAGAAACCAAGTGTGACATTATCCCTCCTAGGGAAACATCTCATGATCTACCTCAATAGGTAATTACGGTCCATCCAACCCGTTGTGACAACTTTCCTCCTATGAATAAATCTCTGAATCTACCTCCACTGGTTGTTGTAATCCATCCAACTAGGTGTGAGGTATTCTCTCCTGGGTATTCACCTCCTAATATACCACAACAGGGTGTTCTTGTCCATGTGACCATGCATGAAATCTTACTTTATAAGGATGCAGCTCTAAATCCCCCCCAACAGGTCTTTCTGATCAATCTATCAACGCGTGACATCATCCCTCCTTGGGACACACCATCAGATCCACCACAATAGAGCATTCTAATTAACTATCCCAAAAAGACATTAAACATATTCCCACAATATCCATGCAAGACATTAGACCTATGCCCAAACTACCATGTAATACATTAAACTTGTGCTCACATTGTCCCCTCAAGTCATTAAACCTACTCAATTTTTTTCCAAAAGAAGTTAAACTTGTGCCCATAATGTCCCTACAAGATGTTAAACATGTGTCCACATTTTCCCCACCAGATGTTAAATATGTACCGATTCTTTCCCTGTAAGATGTGAAAACTATGACAATTCTGTCACAATAAGACATTAAAAATGTGACCATTTTGTCCCAAAAAAATGTTAACGTATAAACATTTTGTCCCTAAAAGTCATTAAACCTACACTCATCATGTCCCCACATAACTCTAACCCGGTGACCATCACTAGAAGACATTAATCTCATTCCCTAGTCTATAATACCTACCCCATGCAATAAAAATGGGATTCCTAAGGTAAAACTCAATGGAAGACTTACTCCCCTAGCATCAATTACCTCATGATCAACATGGGATGCCTTGGGTTTTGTACCTAATATGCCTCATATTATATGCTTTTCAAAAAGTGAATATTTATAGGTTCCCAATATACCCAATGTCAAAAAATGTCTAGATACTTCTAACATGACTATTCGATTGACCAAAGGATTCATCCATTTTAAGAGAGAAGCAGAGTTACTAACCAGTGTCTACATAGATATGGCATTGAGAATGAGTTCCACGAACATGACTTAATCAACAAGGGAGACCTGTACTACACAAATAACTCCAAGGAGGAATCCATGGAAATAGGATATGATCCCCCGTCAACCTATTTTGTTCAATAATTATACATATCTAATAAAGGTGAAAAAATCCTCCCACCTTTGTAAAGTGGGAATATGGGGCAATAGACATACAACACATCCCCGCCAGGTGGGTGGATAAAGTTATATTCCCCAAAGAAAGTGTTGGAAACAATGAAATCATTGGGATGGGTTTATTATGGAATAGTATGAATGTATTATGGGGCACTGGGAGGGATTTATTCTTATTTACGGTCTTTTACTCAACCTCATATATAAAATCTTCAATTCCATACTCATTGGATCGTCATTAGGGGAAATATAAGATTATGAAACCATGACTATTTCATCACTAAGAATATATTTCCTAGATACTCAAACCCAGATATAACATTTAAGAAAGAAAGTATACACCTTCATTTCAACCATGAAATTCTAGAGGAGAACCAATGTTAGATTTTCAATCTTTATGTAATGACCTATTAGGCAGATAAATTTATCTTCATGTGATCTTCAATGGGAGCCTTCTCAGTAAAAGACATATGCATAATAACAATGTCTCCAAATGATTTTGATAATTGGTTGAGGATCTACAGTGTATGTAGACCTTCATGAAATTAAACTTCCGCAAATGGTGATTCCAGAATCATTTTTACCCACAAATGAGAATATCAAGTGTATCGGTGTCAATATCATGTCAAGGTGAACCTATTCAAGCAAGATTCGGGAAAAACCCTTGGTTCGCCTATTTTTTAAGGTAGAATGGGAGTGTACTGACTGGAACTATTTTTGAGACTTTAATGGTCTTCCTTATTAGGAATCAATAGTTCTATCATTTCCCAATATCTAGTTCTATGGAGTGGGATCATTTTTCCTTGAGAAGAAGGAAATATCTATGATCATCTTAGTGTTTTGTTGGTGTATTTGGCAAGAAACGAACAATGATAACCATAATGGGATCATGTGCACTAGGAAAACCATTTCTATTAAAATTAAGAACCCATTGATCAGTCTAACTCAACTCATAAATAACAAGGAAGATACACCCCCCCCCCATAGACCACTTTTGGCAAATAGAATTCCCCTATACACTTTCCATATCATCATCTATGGTTAATGGGTATATTTGTATCCAAACTATTATGATCTTAAGGTCATAATTGATAGATAATGTATCATGGGTTTAATATGGGTAATTTAAATTGAGTGTGATCCTATGGGATCAATTATCATTTTTTTATACTTTATAAGTGGAAACTCTCTATAGGAAGAATCACATGTGATGATAACAAGACACCTCTTCTATAGTTATAAAAATATCAGTATTACAATAGTTTAAATGGACTCCATAACTACTCATAATTATCTACATGGATTAGGTCTCATCCCTTGGTCAATTTCCTATATCATCCATAGGTTAATGGTCTTTATCGACAACCCCATGGCCGCCATTCACACCTGGTGAGAAGGGAACAATTCATTCATTTTCTTAATTCCATTGATACCCAAGTACTACAGATTACACTCTTCTAAATCATAGAATATTTACCTCTTGAGGGTGAACGTAATGAGAAGGCATTCCCTCAAAATTCATCATTTCAGACTCCTATAATTTTCCATGATCCCCTATCTCTTTCTTTTTTTATCATATACATTTAGTTTTTTGAATAAAGAAAATAATGATTTGGAAGACCAAGGGTAATCAAGGATGTGTAGATTCTTTTTCCTCTACTATTCATATTCCCCATATATTTATATCCTTATATCTTTCCCAGGTGTATAATATATTTATAAACTTGGGATTTTATTTGGGTTTTCACTATGGGATAATTAAATCCAAATTTTAAATATGTATTTTTCCTTATCCTGGAAGGGGGGATTTAGGATAGCCCAGTGCACCCATTTTAATTTCATGACATCACTAATTTGGTGTCTGATGAATATGTAAACACCTAATCATTGCTAAAACCTTATCCCCCTTTGAATAGATTATAATATTATTCTTTTTGATTTAATAAGTGTTGATATTTGATTATGTGGCATATTTTGTTTCTGAATCTTTTTAGTGTGTCATGTATAAAGGTATTGGGCTCCACACCTTTTCCACAAATTAATATAACATTTGTTGGGTAAATATTTTAAATTATGTTTTTTGTTATAATATTTTCCATTTTTCATGTCCAATGATTATATTATAGTAAAAATATAATAGATTTCACTTATTTGGATATATACATTGTGAATTTATTTATCAAAAAATATAAATTCTCTTTTTTTAAATAATTTATCATAGGGTTTTTATAAAAATTCCAAGAATGAATTTTCGTTTAATTGATTAATTATTTTTTAATAGAATTTTTTGACACAAATTATAAAAAACAATTACGTGTCTTTTATGATTCATTATTGAATAAAGTTGTATTGGGATTAGTCTAATGTTCTTGATAAGGTTTATAAATATTTAACATGAATGAGTCATTATTTTTCAAATTCTCCAATATAAATTGTTATCAATTATAGTTACATGTTTTTTTTTGGGGTTTTTTAGTGTACTTGAAAATGAATAATTTGGTCCCCTTTCATTATGAAAAACATCATGGTAAACCTTTGATACTTAGGAGGGTCCCTGTGATAAGTACCATTCTAGGTAATGGGGTTACGTTCCCTAGTGGATGCCACTTTTATTATCCCTCATGATCCACACCCTAGTACATATAGAAACTACGTCTATTATCTTGGATCATTTATACTATCCCCATTATAATCCACATTCTATTTCACAATGAAACTCTGGATAGAAGATCACTAAATAAAAATTCATATGAATATATATTTATATGGATATGGATTAATATGAATCAAGATTAATTAATGATTATTGAATTTATTTGTATAAGGACCCTAGGTCTCCCTCGCTTAGATAATTTGGTAGTCTCACATGATATAGTATCTTAGTTTTATATAAAATTTTTGTTTATGTTTTGATTTATATACTTGTAATATCTTGGTATCACGTTTTATTTTTCCATTTCATATCACACTATCTATTTTTAAATGATAATTTATATGAAATACATATTATTTACATTCATTAAAAATGGAAAGGGTACTATTAAATATATATATTTAATAATAATATGACTATTATATTATTTTTATGAAATTTTTATATAACCATTAAATGAAAATTTTATTAGGTGTGTTTACACTCACCCCTTGATAATTCACTATGGTGCATTTTAAAAAAATATATAACATTGGTTTTATGGAAATGATGGTTCCATTCATGGTTTTATTCATTGGTAGGAAATTATTCCCACTTGGATCCTGAGTATAATATGATGATGGTCCATAGAGTATCCAATCCTTTTGGGCTATGAATATTACTTTTTTTATTATTAAATTATATTCAATTGTATTGAATTTATATATTTTTCTTGTATGGAATTTGAAAATATAATACATTTATATTTCATTTACATTTTATTTTATATATCTATAGATTTCTAAATTATGGATTGCTTATATTTGAGGGACATTTTTTCCCTAGTGTGTAAATCAATCATTCACCACTTATCAGTAACCTTGGGTAATTAAGAAGGGCTAAGGTGAGTAACAATCTATCTCGAGTTTAGGCTAAATCAAGGGTTGTTTGATACATCAATTCAACTGAATTGTTTTTCAAAATTCTATAATGTTGGGGAGAATCTCATCTACTTATAAAAAAACATGGGTTGATTATGGGAATAAATCCTATAAAACTAGGATTACACAACATAATAAAACTTCATACCTAGTGAAACAAAATTATGGTAGAATTTCAATAGTATCTCTCATTTTTAAATCATTTTGATTTTCATACTTGGGCCTTTATTCAAGAAAAAATAATTTTTATATTTTATCTCTAAACTTCTCATGTTTCTAAAAAATAAATTAAAAAGGTGAAATTGAACAATTTGGTCCCTAATAAATCAAATGAATTTGATATAGGTATAAAATTATAATCATAATATATTTCATTTTCAAATAAAAATAAGTGATGTTACATTTATGTTTCCATACATCATGTGTATTATATGTTTGTTTTTTAATGATGACCTTGATTATCACCCTTACAGAAAATATATATAACTTATGTTTTTATCTATATTGATATTGATTCTCAACTATTTCATTTTTTATATATTTCTCAAGGATTTTTATTCAAAGATACATTTCATATAGGTTCATTGTAGAATTATGATTGTTCCCTAACAAAAATTGTGTACCATTTTGAAGAATATATTTTATATATACTTAATCACCATATACAATAAAGCCTTTGTTTTTTGGTGTGTTTTTTCTTCTTATATTACTATGTGTATTTATGTGAAAATTATTTAAATTCTATGTATGTGATTTATAAATTATTTTAATAATGTTTTTGGAAGAAAAATATTATAGTGATCATCGAATAAATAATGGGATTTTCTCACTAATATGTCTATCAATTTTATAATAATTTATTAACTAAGTGGTAGTATATATATACCTAAAAAATATATCATGAAATTATGTGTTAATTAATTTTTTTAATTTCACATAGCCATGATTAAAAATTTATTTTCTATTATCTTAACTAGGTTGTCTTATAGTATAACATATATGGGATATGTGATTCTGAATCCAAGTAATTTAATAACCTCAATTTTTATTACTTCTAGGAGGGTTGGATTTACTAAGTGTTGAGACTAAGAAATGGGTTTAAACTAATAAACTGAAATACCCAACTAATGGATATATGTGATCTAATCCTTAGAATATCATCTGATATTAGTCTCTTTTCCTTTATACACTCTCATAAAATATTAAGTAGCTTAAATTCATGAACTAGAAAAATGTTATATGAAATATTGATATGTAATTGGTTGATACTCTCTACATAGGTATATTTAAAACTAGGGCTAATGGGTTTTAATTCCCACACTGTTATATTTTAAATTTATTGTATTATTTGTTGAGAGTGAGGTCAATGACACTCTATATTTTCAATATTATTCTTTATACAAATATTTTTGTTAGAAAATAGGTCTTTAGAATAACCAATGTTAATAGATGCCATAAAATGAAGAAAATAATCAATTAATAATAATAGTATTGAATGTTTTCAAACCAATTAATTCTTTAAGTATAATTTATATCCCAATGTGTTAGTGAGTGATTAAAATTGATTAGACTAATTAATGGATGATTGAGGATATTTGTCTTCAGGGGTCACTTTCCTTTAATATACAAGTATAGTGTAGTCATCCTATATAGGGTTCTTTATGGAATTTAAAATAATTAAATGAACTAAATATCCCAAGAACTCTAGGTAAAATGTCACATTATAAAAATTTATGATTTATTTCAAATTTTAAAAAATAAAATATTTAAATTGAGGAGATCATTTCCATTTGCATAAGAATATTCCACTAGTAAAATATATAATTCAATGATGAAAATTAAGTTCTATGCTAACACTAAAATATCATGAATCACTAAAGTTGAGTTTAATGTTATCTTTTTATTGGATTCCACCCTCATGCATGTTTGTTAAATATATATAATCTATAAATAATTATACATAGATTGAGGCATTTTACTAGACAATGTTCCTTAATCAAGTATTAAATTTAAAAATAAATTCAACCAAATCTCAAAAGGTACTAAAATGAAAGCGGGTCCTTTCATTTGGTTTTAATTAGTAATGATATCTAGAATATGATATTATTATCCTAGTCCTCCATATCATTCCCCCTTAGTCTCTATTTGATAGTGAAAATATTAATTTCAATTTCCCATAGATAAGAATCTATTTACATTCAGAAAACAGAGGAATATTAACTTCCACCTTATTGAAAGTATCAAAGATATCATTATCAAGTTCACTATAATATTTTTTCTTATATTAGGGAATAAATAGAATAATGAGAGAGGTATGGTAAGTTAAAATGGATCACTAATGATAATTAATTCCTTTATAAATACTATTTATATTATTACCACTACTATATGGTTTTTTCAATTAAGGGTATTTTTGGATAATGTTTATCCATCGGTGTTTGGTTCGAGGTGGGAACCATGGGTGCACCCATATAGTGTCCATATATAAATGTAACAACACCCATATTTCCCATATCTTTTGTGTTTAAAATGGGTTTAAATTGTACATTTTTTTAACTTTTTCATATTGATCTCTCCAATAACACTCACTATGAGTCCCTCTTGATTCCAAAGTCATAAATGTCTCATTGGTTATTTTTTAGGAATAAATGACTATTTTTTAACATTTTTTATCATTTCTTCAATACTATGATTAGAATGGGTGGGGGTATTCATCAAGTTAAAGGAGGTTGTGGTTGAGTAAATTTTCCATGGTAAAAATAGGAGTCATTAATATATATAGAGTTTACCCATATCAGAATTTATAGTTGGTATTTCTACCAATGGTTACAATTGGGCTTGTAATTGACTATCTTCAATAGTGGTGGATATTGAAATTGATTCCCAAGAAATGTTATTATATAATACTAAATTTAGTACAGATTTTGGGATAATTAATTAGTTAAATAATCATCAAAACCATAAATATCTAAATGTATAGTGTTATATGTTTAAGGATATATACATTATGTTATTTCCTTCGATAGAAATGGGTATTCTTTCCATTGTGTTTAGTGCCCAAATTTTTCTTTAAGTTATAAATTTATACCATGTACAATATTATAGTAGGTTTAATTAATAATATATTAAATTGTTTTTTATTTTTATCCATGCTATTAATCAATTCACAAGAATAATTAAGAGTTTTATCCACTAGAGAACCACCAAATTTAAAAAATATAATTCAATGATTTGTTGGGATAATTATCTCAAAATAGTATTGAAATTGAAATTATTTTCTAATTTGATGGTGAACTAAACTAGAAATATTTATTTTGGATCACTCCTAATATTAAGGAAAGGTATCACCCTATGATCACTTAATAATATAAATTTAATATATAATAAATGTAATGTTAGATCCTCAAAAAAACATTTATAAATATGAGTCATTTAAGGTATCGCATGCCACTAATAGTAATAGAAAAGTAGTATTAGTAATTTTTTCTACACCACTCTGATAAAATGGTAAGGATATATGTTTTTTGAGGTTATTGTACAAATAATTGGCGTATCATAGTGAAATACACTATGTGTAACACCTTCATTATTAGACCATGGAATTTTTGGAGTTGACGGATAACACCATATCTCAACAAAAAGTTATTTTCCACCTAAATGTATTAGATATGAAAAGTAGGGAACTTCACATTAATTATTGTTAATTATTTTAAGGTTATATTAATTTTATCAATTATTCATATATTTATGTTTACTTTGGGGTATTTTTCAATAAATGTTTCGTTGTGATTTTCATTGGGCCATACTTCCTCCAATCTCTTTCTAATATTTCCTACATAAGATTGTGGGAAATTAGTGCCTTTAATTTCTAGATTAAATTCATATATTCAAAATTTGAAGGAATTATATATAAAAGGACTAATTTTAAAATGTAAAACATTCTCGTCTATTACGACCCATCATCAATCAAGTTCAGTTCATTTTCAATTTCCCATTCCATTAATGTTAATGCTATAATATATTTTTGAGAACCTATGACACAACAACACATGTCCATTTATAACACCACTTAACCATCATGATTTTTCATGAAAATATTCCCAATAACATCACCAATATCACAAAATAACCTTATCCCTTTCCACATCAACAATGCCAAACCACCACCATAACCACATCATGTCATCACCGTAATTTTCATCCATGTTGACTGAATTTATCAATAACCCTCTAAATATATCAAGGAAAATAAAAAATTACCATAGAATACAATAAAAAATCCAAAAACTGAAAACATACAACTTACCATTCAATCATATATCCATACTTACTTAACATGACATGCATAAACAAGATCTATAAAAAATTTCTTATTCAAACTTATCCCTATTCATTACTAGAATTGAGTGACTGTATCATTATGAATAGTGATTAAACCTGTTAATAAAAATATAATTAATATATATAAATCAAAGAAATATGGTTATTAATCAACTAAGATATTTATATAGTAGCAACAAAATGGGTAAACATATAAATCACATGTAGATCACACATTCACATTAAATTTATATTAACATATTCATTTCATTGATTAATATAATCCTAAAAATATATATATACTGATATTATATTCATGATAATTAAATATCCACAAATAATTTAAAGAGTATAAATCTTGGAATTATTACCAAGATTGGAGCAATAAATAATGCACCCCAAAAATGGGAGAGAATCGATGGGATCATGATAGGACCTAACCGGAAAAACATAAATCAAAATCAAGTAAAACCAAAATTAAAATCAAGATTACCCCATTATTATAGACTATAATAATAAATTAATTAAGGTAAATGAATTAAAGGGTTAAGAACAAGCACTTTAGATCGAATGGGAACAACTACATGAATTGAGAGGTTTAAATCCACAAGGTGACAGAAATGGAGCACCAAAAGATGGCCTAGGATCTTCTAGGGGTTGAGGAAGGTAATGTTATAAAAAAATAGAGGAGTTGGATCCCAATTTATAATATAGACCCAAATAAAACCTCCATTTCATGTTTAATCCCTCACCAAGGCATGGTGAATTTTTTCAAATTAGATATAAAATTATGACCATTTAAAATGGTTATATCCCAAAATACCACACCTATTTAAAATATTTTAAAAACTAAGGTTGGCTGATTCTATGGAATAGTGGAATTTCAATTGGTTTTTTACCCTTTTAACCTAGAACAATCAAATAATTAACATGGTTTATAAATCTATTTTCTTTTTTCTATCCTACAATGTGACCTAACAATATCGAAGATCATCCATGAACATGACATAATTGTTGGGATCTGAAGCCTAGTTTAGATCATTAATGTTTCCAAACATCGTAATTTAAATCATTATATTTAAATTTAATAAAATTTTGATCAAGGACATGTGGTCAGACTCGATGTAAAGGAAGTTTCATTAAATCTTCTCTAATGGTAGTAGATCCATCGGATATACCCATATATCGATGGTTCTATGGTGGAGGGATGGGATGTTGGGAAGTTAATCAAAGTTGATGGGTCACTAGGTTGGTAAAATTACATAGGTAGTTATTTGACATTAATTATATTTTCAGGAGAGGGGGTTTAATTTGTTTTACACGATTTGAATAGTATTTAAGTACATGAGACCTTCAATGAAAAGTGTTGAGATACAGGGTTCTACTAGTGGTTCAGCTATTATTTTATTATAGAGCTGAGAAGTTAGAGTTGATTACGTGTATTTATAATATTTTTCTCACATATAATATTCTAATTATACTAAAATAAATTATTAGTGGGGTTTCCCTCATGTGTGTAGGATATTTTTTGAATCAAATAAAAAATTTATATTCTTTCTTTTCTTTTTTTATTACATTTTTTAATCATTATATGCATTTCTGGGACATTTTTCCTGTAATTATGTGTGTATACAAGGAATAATTTTTGGTGCTAATGGTTCTTTGAATACCTACTTTGGGTACACTTAGTCGGGGGTAATGTTAACTTCTATAGATTTATTTTTCTACTTCACTACTACACTGTGAAATTTATTAATAGATCTTTAAACCAAACATCTAGTGCTCTTTTAGTAGTGTAATATATCAGTTTATTATACTATGGTTCATGTTTTTTTCCCAAAATGGGTATCAAAAAATCATTCAGGCTGAAAGTTCAATATACTAGTTTAGATTTAGGTATGACATCAGCTGAAGGAAATATCTATATTGATTAACTCGATGGATTGGATTTTGGATTCTAGTGAATGTAGAGAAAAAAAAATTTTGTTCAAAAATAGTTGGAGGTTCCTATGTCAGAAGTGAATCCAATGTTGATGGAGAAATATTAATGGGGTATGATTGATAGGAAATATATTGTGTTATTATTAATTTCCCTTGAATGAGATTTTGTGTTCTATACATTGGATTAAAATACTACGATGGATGTTCAGATGGAATTGGTATACATATATGAAAAGATAATGGCCTAAAACAAAGTCCTTATGTTTTGATGAAAATTTTGATTGATTTTGTAAGAAGGAATACTAACATAATATCATTTTAATTTCTTTAACATGGTTCATGGCTAGCACCAATCAGTATAGGTAACTTTTTCTGATGATATATTGGCATTTCTACATTATTGTTCCCATCTAGACAGTGGGGATATAATAGTTGTTGCATTTAGTTAGTATAGAAACAAAATCTAATATTTTATTTAATGATATAAAAACATATAATAATCAATGAATAATTTTGGTGAAGGTATGTTCGTGAACTATCTTCAAGTGTATTTAATACTAGTGAAATGGGTGTGTCACCCCATAAGAAGCACGTTTACTAGTAAAATACATTGGAATATAAATATTAAGAGAGGTAACATGAGAATAGATGAGGCAAGTCAGCTGGTCCTGGTCCTTCCATAAAGAAATGTAGGAAGAATGGAAATCTCAAGAAGAATTTTAAAAGTCCTGAGGATAACATCATAAGTATATAAACCAACAAATGTTTGGACTCCTTTAATGCAACTACATTTCATAAGGACTGGTTGTTCATTGAAAACACCATGGTAGTAATTTAGGTGGTTGACTCTAGATCATATTTCCATTACACTGGTGATTCCAAGATGTATTAAAAATATATGTATTTCAGATTTTTAGGAAATTACATATGGTAGATAGTAAATCCCAATATTTTTTGAAAAATGATATATCAACATTTAAATAAAGAATGTTAGATTCTTGAAACTATTTAAGATTTTCAACATCTTTTCCCTTAAGAGGAATAAATATTTTATTGGAAAACATGATGATGTTGGGTATAGAAATAAATTTTCAAATGGGGTGTGGAAGTTTACCGATGGATTCAAGGTAATTAAAAAAGGTGTAAATGATGTTTACTTTTACATGACTGAAAATTCATATGGATGTTCAGTTGTCATAAGTACAACTTCCAATGAATTAGAAGTATGAAAATGTAGGATTGTTCACCCAACTGAAATGACCATAATGTTTATAATGTATAAGGTATTAATAAATCTTGATAACACAAAAATTGGATGTTTTGAAAGTTATGTGATAGAAAAGTATAATAGAGTGTCTTTCAAATTATATGGATAGAATCCCATGGACTAGAAGATGGATCTGGTATACTCATATGTTTAAGGAATTTCCCCTATTTAATCATATAGTGGTTACCTCTACATTCTTACTTTCATTGATGATGATACAATGAAATTACGTATTTACTTATTGAAGTATAAGTATGATGTATTTTAGGTGTTTAGTCAGGGGATATCATTGAATAAAATGGAATACAAATATATGTTGAAGTGAATACAAATAGAAAATGGTGTTGAATACACTAGGTGAAACTTGTAGACTTTCTACAGGGAGGAAGGGATAAGGAATGAGAATATAGTTCCTAGAAATACATAGTATAATGGTGTAGTAGAAATGATTATTCATACATTGAAATATAAATCAATAATTATTAGGTTGTACTCAATAAATCCTTGGGAGATTTGGGTAATGAAATTTAACATGGTGGCTTCTCTCACCAATAGAATTCCAACATCTACAGTTGGGAAGGAACATATATAGGTGTTGTGGTCTAGAAAAGGATTGAAATTTCATCACCTTAGCGTCTTCAATATTTTATAATATTTATATTTAAATTATAAATATTTTGAATAACTTGAATCGAAATTAAAAATATTTTTTCATGGTAATAGAGATTAAAAATTTTGATATCGTCTATGGGAAGGTGAATGAAAAATAGATCATCATAATCAAGGATATTTCTTTTTTATGATAAGGTTAAATAGAAGGTATGAACCATTTTGGAGTAGGAAGTTGAAGGAAAATAAATTTTTGAACTCCATGTTAATCAGATTATTAATAGTTCTCCAAAACCAGAGGACTCTAATGTAGGATATGAAGGCCCAAAAAATCTAGAAGTAAGACCATAGGAAAGACCTAATAGTTCAAGTTTAACTGAAACTCAAGTGGGATCATTATAAGTACAATTATACAAAAAAATGGTATCAATACAAATATCAGAGAAAAGAATATAAAATTAGATGATATAGTTAGGAGATAAACCCAAATCAGTAGAAAAATTAAATTATATCAGGATGACATGAAATTTTTACTTCTAACAGATGTAGGAGAACCTAAAAATATGGATGAGGCATCTCTTCAAAGTGATTCTAAGAATTGGGAGTCATCAATGAATGAGGAAAATATTTCATTGAAGTTCAACAAAACAAGGGATATGGATAAACTACTAGAGAGTAAAAACACATGTAAGAACAAGTCGGTTTATCGAATCAATGAATATACAGATGGAAATAAAATTTATAAATATGAATGGTGGTGAAGGTGTTCCTATGGAAGGATGGAATTATTTCTCATAAATATTATCACATATTATTAAATATAATACTATCAAAATATTGTTAAGAATGGTTTCCTTGGGAGATCTGTATCTAGAGGTGATGTATGTCAAGAAAGTTTTCTTTTAGGGTGAGATAGATGATGATATTTACATGAGATATCCAATAGGTGTACCGAATGTTAGGCATTGAAATTTGGTGTGTAAACTCAAAAAATACACTATATGATAAATAAATCCCCATGATAGTGGAATTATAAACCCAATTCATTCATGCTAGAGGAAGGGTTTAGTAGGTGCAATACATATCACTATTATTATCAAAATAAATGGTAATATGGGAAATTCACTATATTAATTTTTTATATGGGTAAAATATTAATCCATGGATCATATGTTCATAAAATTTTAAAGTTAAAGGGTGATTTTTCTAAAATATTCAAAATTAATGATCATGGATAGGTAATGAAAATTTTGAGGACAAAGATCAAGAGAGTTATGAAAACGTGTGATTTTTTTCTATCGTCGAAATATTATATCCATAATATAATGGAAGTCATGGGATGACCTCAAGTAATCTAGTATCAACACCTCCTATGGTTCAGTTTTATTTATCAAGGTAATAGGTGCTATAAAAAAGTATAGGTCAAGTATATAAAGAATGTAACATATGTATTACTAGAAAAAAAATTGTGTATATAATGGTTTTCAATCAGCCATACATTGACCTTGTTTGGGGAGATTTGAGTCAGTTCATGGAGAATATAATTAAATTTTACTGGAAAGCTATGATGTAGATCCTTATGTATATGAAAGGATAATAATATTAACCTCATTACTTTGTGAAAGATAGGTTACATGTTTTTTGGGACTCGATCTTTTCTGGAGAATAAAATACTCGAAATATTACAAAACATTTTGTATTGACATATGGAGTAGTTGTATTTACTTATATTTCATTACATTAAAAGATCACTACATATATTATATAGAATTTCGAGTATGTAGATACAACAAAATATTTGAAAGAAATGGTATGGTTAAAGAGATGTATAGAGGTGATTGGAAGGAGTTCGGAAGGGGTAGTGCATTACTGTAATAGAAAAAGTGTAATTCACTTGGCTAAAAATTTAGTATTCCATGATTGGACAAATAATATCAACCTAAAGCACCACTCCATTAGTAAATTGAAAACGGAAGAGTATTTAGAGCTATGGATGATAGAATAAATCCAAAATCTAGTAGAACTATTCACCAAGGTGATATTTTATGAATTAATGAAGAAATATTTAGCCTTAGTGGAACTTTGGTGAAGGAAGAAAAGAAAAGAATAATTTTGTAAGATGTTAAGTGTTGGAGGTTTTCCAAGGTTTTACCTGGAACAAGTATTCAAGTAGAAGATTATTGTGATATTAATCCAAGTTTATAGTATTGGAATTTTAGAGCATCATAACTTCGAGCATTAGAATTATGTTTACCGGAAATTTAGTCCTTAGTATGTGGATGGACTCAATGTGAATGTTGTCGTAGTAGATATTCCATAATGGTAGTAGTTCCATTATATGTTCTCATCTACCAATGGTGCTATAGTAGATCACTGGGAGGTCTAGAAGTTTAGAAAAATATGACAGGTCATTGGGTTGGTCAACTTTTCTAGGTATTAATCCCTCATAACCCAGGTTTTCCAAAGATAAGGTTTAACTTTTTTGACTAATTATTCTTAGTATTTATGTATGTGGGGCCTTTAGTGAAAACTGTTTAAAAATAAGGTGCTACCAGTTGTATAACAAGTTGTTTATTGGAGATATAAAAATTTGATGATGAGAACTTATCTTTGTAATATATTTTTCACTTATACAATTTTATTTATTATAAAATAAATAAATAGTATAGTTTCATCCGTACACATAGGATATATTCTCAATAATGTTAAAACTTTATTTTCCCTTTACTTTACTTCAATTATATTTTTGACCATTGAATTTATTTTTGGTAAAAAAAATCTTTTAATTTCGTTTGTGTGCAAGGATAAATTTGTGATGTGATTAGGGTTCTTTAACTACCAACTTTTGGTACACTCAGTCTAGGGGAAAGAAAACTATTGGAGTTTCAGTTTTCCACTATGCTTCTTCATTGGGAAAATATCTGTTGGATCTATTGATCATATTTCTGGTTTCTGTCATTAATAAAAGTGATCATATTTTCATGCTATAGTCCATGGTATTTTATTCCCCAATAGAAATACCTCCAAAATGAAAAAATTATAATTTTACCCTTCCTAATTTTTGAAATAACTCACCCAATCGGGACCCTATCATAGACATTAATAAACCACGTTTTTATCCCTAAGATTGTCTCCAAATGTCCATGGGCTAGTAATAAGAACCAAGGATCTATATCACATGAATAGATGGACATATCCTGTAAACATTTATATAGAAACACATAACTATGATGATATATATTAATGCAAACCCAAAAAAATAACCCTCTATATTACACCATACATGTGAAAAAAAATTATTCCAGCCATGGAATATAAACAAATTCGATTAAATTATGGCAAAATACAATGTCGAATATCCCATATTGAAAAACAACCTGAAATACCATAGATGGATGCAATCCTCATTATATCATAATTAAAATGTGAACCACAAGTAGTCAATGACATCAATAATGTAACAACCTAAATTTATTTAATTTATTTCTATTTAATAAATTTGATGTTTTCTAGCTTATCATTCATGTAACAATGAGATTAAATAAATCGTGTTATATTATTGAAATATAATTATTAAATGAGACTTTTATCACATATCCATTGGACTAGCGTGTATAAATATGACTAATGGAGTTATGAAAAATATGTATAAAATTTTTCACTATTTAAAATTTATTAATTAATTCCTATGAAATGAGCAGTAAAATTTGAATGTTAAGAATTAAATCATATATGATTAAGAACAGTTAAATATTCATTTTTCTATAAAAGTGATTTTACTATATATTTTTTAATTTAATTTAGAAGATAAATTTATAAATATTATATATTGAATTTGATAAAAATTATTTTATTTTTGAAATCATCATGTCAAAATTATCGTACATTTAATATTGTTTGATTTCTCTTAAAAGAATTATTTTTGATTGAAAAGTGAAAAATACAAATTTTTGTAAAGCTGTTAATTATATTCCCCATATAAACTAATTTAAAAGTAGATATATATTTTTAATTTTATTTTAAAGTAACATAAAAAAAATTATAAATCCAAATTCAACAAATTTTATCAACATTATTCACGATTTTTTATAAAATCCTTTTTTTACTTAAAATGAGTATTTTCCTAAAAACGGTTCTGCATTGAGTTTCATGAAATTATATTGAAAGTGATTTTTACCATTTATTTAATTTAAATACAATAACATGTATTAAAATTTTTTAATTATCGTACTCAAATTATGTTATAAGGTCCATATCTTTTTTCGTCACAATGAATCAGTATCATGGTAAAAGTTTATCACCATAATATAGGGTAGAATGGGTTAAATAGGGTTAAAAGAGTGGGATAAAGTATAATAATAAATCCAAAACATTATTTTATTTAATTTTATAATTTTATTTATACCATAATCATCCTATCTTTGAAATTATGGAATTTTAGTTTCACTTTCCATTGATTACAACCTTTATAATATTTTATATAATTGAAAATAAAAAAATTTCACTCTATTTATTTCATAATATATAATATATTTTCATAGGCATAAAAATAACATATGAATTATTATACATTTTTATTTTTAATATGAATAAATTAACATTATGATATAAATTTTTTTAATTTTTAGTGATGGTATAAATACCTTGAATGCTTATACAACGCTGACACAACAATTGTGCATGTGGTAGAAAAATCATGTAAATATTTTTGGGTTGAATTATTAGGTTCTATTAATTTAATATATAATTATAATATATTATTTATGATTATTTTTTATTTTAATTCCATTTTCCCAAATATTTTGAATTCAAAATTTTTGAGTAGACTCAAAAATGGCCTTAAATTATATTTACTGTTTTCAAAAAATAAATCATTATAAATTCATAAAAATAATATCCATATTCAAGTGTATGAGAATATTTTTACTCTATCTGGCATGGTTCATATATATTTCACAATGAATTTTAAAATCCCTTTCATGACTCTTAGGATTTAAATTTTATAAAAAATCCATTGATTTGTTCCTATAAAAAGGGAATCAATTTATGAATTCAAAAGACACATATAGGTATGTTTTCTCTTGAAAATGTAGAAAAATTACTCTACAAAATCCCCCTTCCATTTAATAAATCTCATGGACTGATCATAAACCTATCCTCTAGTTTCCTTATGCTCAATCAAAAGGAATATTTAAAAAGAGGAGGTTTAAGTCTTAACTAATCTTTTTAAGTTTGTTTCTTATTCTACCTTATTATAATATATTATATCTATCATAAATTATTAGATTCAGAATAATTAATTTTATGAAATGTTTTTTATTTTTATAGACCAAAAAATATCTACCACATTTTTATTTAATGGGAAATGAAATCATCACCCGTGTGTTGTAATGTCCCGACCCGGAAGCCACTAAACCGGTACTCTGAGCCGGTTCAACACAAGGCCTCAAGCACGCCTCCACGTAAGCCAAAGGCTGCCGACTAGCAGCGAGGGTCCAGGGTGTGATAGTGGGGAGACTATTCCCTCATACCAGAGTAAGAAAATAGCAGAAATAACTAAGTATCAAACACAGCAGAAAGTAAACAGAGTTTGGAAGCAGTAAAAAACTGAAATAGAACAAGCTGTAATAGTAAAATGCTGTAAAATTCCAAACAACTATGCAATACAATACAACACTGGTCACCCACTAGGCCGACCATATTGATACAAGTAAAAAGAAACTGAAAGTACAAGTACAGGGCTATGCTACTAACTCCGAGCCAATCCACGTACCCGATCTCCAAACAATATCGAACTGCAGCAACTCGATGAGTAGAACCACTCGAGAAGCTCCGCTTGATCATGCAACATTGGACCTCATCCCTATCCACCATGCAACCCGTGCTCAACCTGAAAAGCAGACATAAGGTCTACACGTACACCAAGTTTCACATGCAGGGGTGAGAAATAATCTCAGTGGGGCACCCCGACAAGAAACCTATAACTGTGCTGCTAAAATTGTATGCAACAACAATGTGATCAGCCTAGCTGGAACACAACAAAAGGAAGTTAACCAAATGTGCAACCACAGTTGAACTCACGGTGTGTAATCCCTGTCAACTGGGCAAGTTCCACTATGGATGTCCACATCTATATACGTACAAATGTATATCCCCACACCTATACACATATACATAAATATTAATATTCATGATGAAGTGATTCAAATAACAAGAAACAACATCAATAGTCGATCCTTGGGACCATAAGCCCGATCTCCAGACATCTTGTGAAAGGGAATTGAGCTGGACATCATGCCACTCAAGTCGTGTATCATTAAGTCGATCTCTAGGTCTGTAATCCCATCGACATGTACCTTCTTCGGCCAACACTGGTAATATGTATCTGAACAAGATAAACAAAAACAAGTAACCCTATGGGAATTACTCATAGCCTATCCCCTCTGGTTCAACCAAACAAACACAAGAAAGCAGATAACACATCAGGTAACCCTCTGGGAAGTACTCACATCCTATCCCCTCTGGTCCTACCTAGCAACACAAGCAACCCTCTGGGTAGTACACATTGTCTCACCCCTCTAGTTTAGCTAAATCATAGACTATCTGGGTGGCTCAAACTAGAATACCCCTATAGTCAAGTAAATATACAAAGGCACATACACTCTGGGAAGCTCTCACTGTCAATTCCCCTATGGTCTTACAATGATAGCTATAGACTCTCTGAGGAAGAACTTATGTCAAATTCCCCCTGTAGTCTCGATATATAACTAAGGACACTCTGAGTAAGCACAAAGTCCAATTCTCGTAGGTCCTACAAATGATACTAATTTATAACAGACTCTCTAGGGAAGCCCTTAATCGTCAATTCCCTCTTTAGTCTACTGCACCTGGTTCACACAGCCCTGAGCAGTCCAATCCTGCATAATCGACTGTCACCAGCCCTAAGTAAGTTCTAAAAACTACATGGATAATAGCAACAATGTATCAAAAGAATATAAACAACAGGGAATACATGCAATCAACTATATCAAGTCAAGAAAGCAATGCAACAAGGTCTGCCTCCCATGCAACCTAAGTCAAACGGAGATAAACAACCGAAACAAGGAAAACACCCATGGGGTGATCCTCAAACATTATATCAGGAAAACATTTTTCATATAACAGCCACAACCATACAACTAGTCTAAGGCAGTTAATAAAGCAGGATCAAAACCCAAACCCGAGATACCCAATGCATGGGTATCCAACACTTTTTGACGAAAACTCAAAGATTTTTAATGTAAGGAAACAAACCAACTACTCAAGCACACAAGGAAAAGTAGGAATCCAAACAAACAAGAAATACACATCGCGTTAGGCTTAGTAGCCACCAATAGGAAGCACCTCTGGTAATCACTACAACATCAGCAACCAAGTTAGATATAAACAAACCATGCGGGTGGCCCGAACGCCCAACCCAACAATACATCCAAATCCCAAAGGGATTACCAGTTTGGCATGGGTTCTAGGTCACACCTGATCACCATATCTACCCAAAACCAACATAACAACTCAGGGTCGGTCAATCAATGGGCACCCACTGGGTCCCTCAGGTCAAACACAGAGGAGGCATCATACTCGGGATCCTCCTGGTAAACACGAGTAAAGGCATCCTACGTGGGATTCGTAGCAAAGAGTAAGTGAGGAATACTATATGGGATCCTCAAACAAAGGAAAACATAGGCATCTCGTAACATGGTTCCTTTCAAAGGAAGAACAAGAGAGAGATCCTACAAGGGAATCCCTAGGTAAGCACACAAGCAAAGGCATCCCTTAGGGGATCCTTAGAAGTACCTGGTCTCAAAGCCTCAAATGCCATAAGGGAACATCTCACAAGGGAAACGTCCTCTAAAGAATGGGTTACAAGATATATATCATAGATAATCTCCTATTAATGGTCTCAACTCATTTGGTCTGAACATCCAATCTATCATCCACCCCGAGTCTCACTCTCTGGTGACAACTGAACTCGATAAGTAGAGGAAGAAACCCTACATTTATATAGAAACCCCGCCCAACCCAAATCCCTTTATATTACTTATAAATGTAAACATGATTCCACCATCGTGATGTATGCGAACAAACGCTCAGAAGCAACTACTCACACGCCCAATTCTGACTTCTAGAGCATAAGATATCTCAAAATTACTAAACTGAAGCAGTACATGGCCAGAGTACATGGCCAGAGCACTATGGGCCTACCTGTGTAATAGTACACGGCGTGTAATTTACATTACATGGTGTGTACTGTTCACCAAAAGTTACTCTGTTTCCGTTTTCACCCGAACACATTCCCATGTACCACTACACGACGTGTACTAAAAGTACACGGCGTGTACTCCTTAAAAACCACAATTTCGTGTTCTATTTCACACGACCGGCCACATGGTTACCCACTACACAGCATGTAAAAAAATTACATGGCGTGTACTTAAGAAAACATCAAATTCCCCGAACGGGAAGAACACACGTTGTGTACCCCTAGAATACACACCTTGTATACTGGGTTTTCAGACGGGAAATCCCTAAAAACGCCCGATTCGCCCGTTTTCTCCCCCTAAACAATAGATCGTTCCCCATGGGATTACAAGAAAGAAATACAAGGATTTAAAGACATAACAAAACATGTTTTTAGGGGATCTATGGAAATAACATAAACGTCCCTACATTTGGGGGGAAATCCCCAAAGCTTCGGTTGATTTCACGGCTCCTGGTTTCTGTACACCAACTCAGCGCGTCGAGGGCTTCGAATCGGTACCCTTCTTGGCTTCCAACTCTCACTATTTATCAAAATCCATATCTTCCATAGGTCACGGCCAAAGTGGAGTGGCGTAGGAGACATGCGGAAGGAGGAGGAGGAAAAATAAAGAAGAAAAGAAAAGGAAAGAAGAAACGAAAAGGAAGAAAAAGGGGCTCGGGCCGGCCCCGGCGCCCGACATGGGTTTATGACATCCCTATGCTAAACTCCCCATTCGAGACTCAACCACATAGATGGAATCTCAATATGAAACTCCATTTAAAAGTTATTTCCAAACAAACCAACGTGAATAATTTAATATTTAATTTAATAATATTAAATATTAAATATTCTGCCAAAATTTGAACAGCTCAGATTTCCTCCAAACTCCTGTCCTAGGGTAAACTCCCTATTCCAGAACCAATGGAGCTATAAAAAAATTTATCTGAGATTATCTAGTAGGTTAAAATGTCATTTTTACCCCTCACGAGCATCCAACAGCAAAAATTTAAATTTCTGCTCAAAACGACCGTTCAGAAAAACAGGGGTTCTTACAAACTCCCCACCATAAACCTTCTCGTCCCCGAGAAACCCTATGGAAGAACCAGCATCCATGCTCATAACCTGATCATCTGCACAACCAAGCTATCTAGACTTTCCAATGACCTACCTTATAGCATTGACTGCCACCATCTACACAGAAGATCTTTAACTACAACAAAAATGGTACTCCCCAAAATAAGAACACCCATGTCGTCATCTTAAAAGAAAACTCCGAGTTCAAAAGCCTACTGTAAAAAACTGAAGTTTAACCTAAATAAGGAAAACCTCCCTCAAAAAGGTCCAATGGTGCACTCTCCACCATATGGCTTTCCATACACCACTTAAAGATCACAACCAGAACAGGTTTCATCCATAACAGGGAATAACATTAAGAAAGAAAAAGGAGATCGATGTAGGGTCGAAGATCTCTTAGGATACTCAAGACGAATCAAGATAGTGCATGATCGTCTCTTACAGGAGTACACTAAGATTTCAATGAAGGCGTGTCTAGCTCCCTCCAAGACACACTAACATCCCACCAAAACCCGGCCAGGATTCAAGCATGGGTCAACCATTTCACGGTAACCCGGAATTTCACAAGGTCACCTCTACAACAGCAACATCAGAAACACTGTTCGACCAGGCCAGGCACCCGGACAGGCCTGCTCGTCGAAACCAGTCATGAAAACAAACACCTCAAAAAAGGCATTGGAAAACGCTGGCAAACCTTCTCACCCAGGTTTCCCTGAAACGGAATAGACATCGATCGATAAGGGTTCGAGTCCAAACCCAGGGTCTCTA
Source organism: Viscum album (assembly GCA_963277665.1). Taxonomy (NCBI): domain Eukaryota; kingdom Viridiplantae; phylum Streptophyta; class Magnoliopsida; order Santalales; family Viscaceae; genus Viscum; species Viscum album. The sequence continues at coordinate 1,538,850,912 of OY728153.1, read as the reverse complement.
GGTATTCCACCTAGCCCTACAGAAAAAGATTCACAACTGGGTCACAAGGCCTAACCACCTAGCCCAAAATATCCAAACCCACTTAGAATATGGAAAAGATCACAACGACCCAAGAAGTTCAAAACCAAAACCCAACCTACAAGGGCCCTGATCATCTCTGAGCATCCTCAGAAGGAACGACTCCTTGGAAGTCACAAACTAAACATAAGAGAAAAGCTGATCTAACACCCATTGGGTATCTGTATACAACAATACCACAAGGAGGTCCAGTTCACAAGAAAAGCCTTGGTATCTATCGGCATTGTTATTAACGATCCGACTAGATAACCATAGACCAAAGAAACAACACCCAATAAGGTGTTAAACAAAAAAGGCATCACGTGCCACATAGACCAAATAGGGTCACTACACCACCTGTGGAAAAGGACTAAGTCATCATCCCCATCAAAAACTCATTAACGTTGATCCACGTAACCTGCTATCAGAGTAAAAAGTATGTGTAAGCTGAACCGAGGGTCTCATTTGTCAGTAAAAACACACACTTGCAGGCCTATATGATGTGAATCCAACGTGCCTAGTATGATACATGAGAGGCCTCTTTTCTTTTCCATCCAGGGGTCAAAATCTATCCCTGGCATCTTACCAATGGCCAAGATCCAGAGATCCATAGTAAATCAAAACACCACACGACATATGATTCGCTCAAGTCCAAAATCATATACAACCATAACATCGCAAAATCATAACAATAAACCCAAACCCTGGCAACACGGACTTCTTACCAGAACAAGTGTTCGCGATGCACTAGCCCAATATCCATTACAGGTTCCGACACATTCCTAATATTCAGGTCTACCATATCCAAAATATTAAAGGCCAAGAAGGAAAACTCCTCTAATACAACTTTGTAACGTCCTGACCCGGAATCCACTAAACTGGTTCTCCCAGCCGGTTCGCCACAAGGCCTCAAGTGCACCTCCCCGTATTCCAGAGGCTACCGACTAGCAGCAAGGGCCTAGCTTCCGATAGTGGGGAGACTATGACATCATACTAGAGTAAGAAAATAGCGAAAATAACTATGTATCATACAAAGCGGAAAGTAAACAGTGTGCCGAAGCAGTAAACAACTGAAATAGAACAAGTTATAATAGTAAAATGTTGTAAAATCCCAAACAGCTATGCAATAAAATACAACACTGGTCACCCACTGGGCCGACCATACAGATACAAGTACAAAGAAATTGAAAGTAAAAGTACATGGCTCTCCTACTAACTCTGAGCCAATCCACGTACCTGATCTCTAGACAATATTGAACTACAACAGCCAGATGAGTAGAACAACTTGAGCTGCTCCGCTCGATCATGCAACACTGGGCCTCATCCCTATCCACCATACAACTCATGTGCATCCTGAAAAGTAGACATAAGGTATACACATACACCGAGGTGCACGTGCAGGGGTGAGAAATAATCTCACTAGGGAACCCCGACAAGAAACCTATAACTATGCCGCTAAAAGTGTATGCAACAAAAATGTAAAGACCCGCAAATTTCAAGGAAATTTTTTTTCTTAATTTTCTTTGGAATTTTACAAGAGTGCAGCTTCAGACGGCACCTGATTCCGAGGCCCGTTGTGCCCGGAATCAATTTCCGAAGTTTGGCTCAGGTACGTTCAGTGAACGGACGAGCGGGTTTTTCTATCTTTTGAACCGGTGCTCGGAATCAAATTCTGAGGGCACCGATGAAATCACAGCGCCGGTATTTGCTTAGAAACGCCTCTTTCGGAGTTGCGTTTTCTCAACTGTGGTTTTTTTTAAAAAAAAATTGGGCTTTAAGTCGGAAATAAAATAATGGTTGTGCGACAACTTTATTTTATTTCACTTAAGCCGCTTGGAAGTCACTTAGAAGCCACTTGAACTGAGTTAAAGCGGATAGGGTGCTATCTGGAAATACCCTACCCCTTGGTAGGATATTTGTGAGGTGGGGCCCGCACGAGCCCCGCCGTTTCTTTCGCTAAGTAACGCACCCGTGAAAACCCGTCAAGTAACTGAAAGGTCAACCGACGCGTTTTCCTTAATTCTTAACAGACCATTTAATTGGGCGGTTTACTTCGTGAATTAAATGGGCTGTTTCATTCGTTGAATTAATTCAACGAATTGATGGGTCGTTACTTACGCGTTGTTGGCGAAATAATAAAATAGACAAACTTGTCTATTTTGGAGGATTGCTATCGTTGTGGGAATTCTATGAGCCTCCACCCTCCTCGCGAAGAACGCGAAGAACGCCGGTGACCGGAATTCGACGAGCTCTACCCGCGACGTTCTTCGGCAACGCCTCTTCTTCCGCGGCCGATCCTCGTTCGGCAACTAAGGTGAGAAACGGATCGTTTAATTCTCCCTTTTAATTTCAATGACAACGGATTTAATTAATTAAATCCGTTTGTTCTAGATCCGGAGATCGTCGGCGCGACGTTTTTCCCGCGGTGCGACGAACGTCTCTTCTGCGACGACGCGACGATCCCCTCCTTCCGCGACGAGAGATTCCGCGACGACCTCACGTCCGACGGCGACATCGAGGTAGGGATTTTATTTTTATTTTTTTTTCTCTTGGTGATTCGTTCCCGTGATCTAATTCTTTTTAATTAAAGAACCAAACTTGAACAATTTTATTTTTGGATAGAATTGTGGCTGCCCTAATCCCTCCCGATGATTTTATGACTAATGCGGAGGGTGCGGGTCTAACGAACAAGACCCGGCAACCCTCCTCCGATCCTTTTGTTGTGCGGATTTGGCGGACGACGACGAACCGTGCGGCAGGGGCGATCCGTTGATCCCGCAGTGAAGATCGGCCCCCGGGAGGAGCTATGGCGCAGACAGGAGGCAAAACAGGCCACCGGAGCAACTCCGGCGGCCCGCGGAAGGCGGCGGCGGCGCCCGGCGCGCCGCCGTGGAGGAATCCGCCGCGGCGGCGGCGGCGGGTTCCGCGGCCGCGCGGAACCGGGGAGGGACGCGGCGGCCCGGCCGCGTCCGCGTGATAGGCGCCCCCCCCCCCCCCCCCCCCCCCCCCGCGGGGCCGCGTTTTCCACCGAGCCGCAGGGGCGGCGCCCCGCGGCAGCCCTCTTCGGCCGCTCGGCCGAAGCCGAGCCGGCCGGTCCGGTCGGCTGGGCCGCGCCCAGGCCGGACCGGACCCGTCCTAGCCGGGTCGGGCCGGGTCGGGTCGACCCGGTTCGGCCGACCCAGGGGTGGTTCGGGCAGGGTCGCCCCGGGCCCAGAACCCCCGTTTTCGGGCCCTCTTCGGTCTTTTGCCCGTATCTTGGGCCTGAGACCTCTGATTGACGAACCGTCAGCGGCTACGCGATCCTTGGATCTAGACGGTCATTTCGATATATTAGACTCAAGGTTTCGGAAGACTTTGGGTTCGGCCGGGTTGGTTCGTACGTGAAACCAACCGGGCCCTCGGAGCGGAAACGCTCATAACTCGAGCTGCGGACGTCCGATCGACGTACCGTCAGCTGTGGAGGTTTCCTCTAAGTGAGACGGAACTTTTGGCATACTCCGCCCGAGGATCGGACACAGGCGGAGTACGGTCGGGTTGGTTTTGCCCTAAAAACTAACCGGGCCCCTGGGACGAAAATGCCAATAACTCTCAGACCGGGCGTCCGATTGACGCGCCGTCTGTTGCGTTGAGATCCTGTTGTCGATACGGAACATTTGGATACATCAACTTCGGACTATGTGTCAGTTGATGTATAAGCCTCTCGGCTCGTGGAGCGGACCCTCCTAGACGAGCTCGCTGTGTGCGGGAACCCTAGCGCTGGCTGTGACTTCGACGACAGAGCAGAGATCCTCCGTGGACTGCGACGACGACAGAGCAGAGATCCTTCGTGGACTGCGGCGACGACTGTGCAGAGATCCTCAGTGGACTGCGTCGACTACTGCACTCAGCGATCCTACGTGGATCAGTGCTACAGGTCTTGTGTGGGCCCGATCCTGTGTGGGTCATCACCTTACGGTTCTGTGTGAGCCTTGACTACAGGTCCTGTGTGGGCCCGATCCTGTGTGGGTCATCTCTTACGGTTCTGTGTGAGCCATTGCTACAGGTCCTGTGTGGGCCCGATCCTGTGTGGGTCATTGCCGAGGTTAGTACCTATCGATCCTTCGTGGGTCCGATGACTTAGATGGTTCGGTGATCATCTTGTCGTCATCTGAAAAAGTATACCTGGTTGAGCTGAATCTTATGTCACTCTCCTTTGTGGATTGTGTTGAACCATCCTATGTGGATTTACTATTTACTCTCCCTGGTGGATTTGAGTCTTCCTTTCCTGTGTGGATCGAGTTGACCTTGAGCTCGAGAGCAGAGCTAGAAATGGGGACTTAGGTATATGTATGGGCATATACCTAAGTTGAGTCAGTTTTTTCTTCGTGGTTGCCCCTTTCTTTTGTGCTATATCCTTGTGGATTTCGGGAGACCTTCGGGGGTCTCGGGGTCCTTACTGAGTAGTTTATACTCACCCCTGCACAGGCTATGCCCGCACTTTGTTGTGTTGGATGCAGACGACGGACAGCGCTGATCTCGGTTGGGGCGTGGAGCAGGACGGTACCTGGAGGCGGACCACTGGGCGGGACGTGCTCGGAGCGGACGTGGGACCCGAGGAGCCTGGAGGCTATCTGTACCCACCCTTCAGGTGGGATTTCCAGTGGACGACACGAGGCCTCCGTCTTTTCTTCAGTTTATGTTCTTTACCTTTTCAGTTGTACTTTCAGTTGGGCTTGTATTCCGGCCCCCTATACTTTTCTGCACTTTGTAGTTACTTTCCGCTTGCTGACTCTGTGGTGGTTGTTACTTATAAAGGCAATGCCTTACCTGTTTACCGGGATTTTACGCCTTGGTGCTAGTCGCCAGCCCCTGGCCTATGGAAGGCGGGCTTGGGGTAGTCACGGCACGGGCCCTGAGGTCGGGTCGTGACAAATTGGTATCAGAGGGGTCGGTTCTACCGCAGACTCTGATCGTCTTTTATTTCTATATGAAGCAATAGTGTTTAGTGTATTGAGTGTGGTTATCAGTTCAGGGAGCCCAGTGTTGGTGCGGCGGCCGACGTATCCGTACACCAGGACCCTGACTCCTGATTTCCGACTTAATGCATGAAAACATTGATTGTGTGTGTGTTTCAAGTTTTCTTTGTGATTACTTGTGTCAGCTCACCGGGTATACTGATCTGCTTCATGAAAGTCTCATGTTTTCCTTGTGATTACTTGTGCCAGCTCACCAGGTATACTGTTCTGACTGTGGTACTCTTGTTCTCCTTTTCCAGATGGCCCCGCGATGACACCCAGCTAGGGTTCCGAGTGTAGGGCGCGACGGCAGCCCACCGAGCGACGAGGCCTCGGTGCAGGGCCCTTTGCCAGCAGTGGCACCGGCGGTAGCTTTACCCGCCGAGCCACCGATGCTACCAGTACCCGACGCTGACGATGAACGTCGCCTCAGGGCACTGCATGAGTTTCAGAGCCAGCGACCGCCCAGGTTTCGCGGTGAGGCGGACCCCCAGGCCGCCGAGGACTGGCTAGAGGCGGTGGTACGGATCTTTAGGCTAGTGAGGACACCAGTGGATCTCATGGTGATTCTCGCGGCGAGCCTCCTGCAGGCGGCGGCAGGACGATGGTGGAGCTTGATGCTCCAGGTTCACGATGAGGCATCCTTGCTCTGGACGGACTTCGAGAGCCTCTTCCGCTCTGAGTTCGCCCCGGCCGCCCTCCGAGCGGTGCGCATCCAGGAGCTTCTCCAGCTGCGCCAGGGCAGCATGACGGTCGCTCAGTATGCGGCGAGGTTCACTGACCTATCTCGCTACTCGACCGACATGGTATGGGACCCCTTCTTCCGGGCCCGGACCTTCGAGCAGGGCTTGCGGCAGGAGATTCGGGCGTCGCCGATCTCCCTCAGCATTCTGACCCAGGCGGGAGTACTGGAGCGAGCCCTCCTGATCGAGAGCTTCCTGGTAGAGCCTTCTTCAGCGGCGAGACCTAGCGCAGGGTGGCAGGTAGCTGAGTCTTCGGCAGCAGGTAGCCGACCGATGACTCTCGGGTCCAGGCAGACGAGACCCCCACGCAGACGGCCTCAGGACACCGGCTCAGCAGTGCGGGGCACACAGCGGAGTGCCAGCCTTCCGAGAGGCAGGCAGTGCTACTCCTGCGGCGGGCAGGGTCACATGGCTCATGACTGCCCGACTCGCCGACCAGAGGAGCAGCAGACGGTGGAGGGGCCACCCAGGCAAAGGCAGAGGGTCGACCATGGCGGTCCGCAGGGAGGAGGCGTACGAGGCAGAGGAGCTGGCCGAGCAGCGGGTGGTGGGCGACGCTTCCAGGCTCTACCCCCACCACCACCAGGAGGGCCACCTCGACCACAGGGAGCTGGCGGGCAGGGATAGGCCCAACTCCAGGCAGTGGAGGCCTACTACCTCGACATGCCAGAGATAATTCGAGGTACGATCTGTGTCTATTCCACCCTTGCTGCAGTAATTATAGACACAGGAGTGAGTCACTCTTTCATAGCCTCTGCCCTTGTTCGGAGCTCGGAGATTCTGACTGAGCCGTTGTCTCGATCCTTACGGCTAGAGACTCCTACAGGAGCAGACTCGACGATTACACACTGGTGCCGGCAGTGTGAGCTTACTCTAGGAGGCGAGAGCTTCGGCTGGGATCTCCTTCTAGCGGCGTCGAGGCCTTACGACGTCATCTTGGGCATGGATTGGCTATCCACGGTTCATGCCCAGATCGACTGTTTTAGGCGCAAGGTGCGATGTGTTCGCACCGACGGGAGCAGGTTTACCTTCACCGGCGAGAAGGAAACCTTTTCAGCACAGGATGGACTTCCGCGGAGGAGAGTGCAGCCCATCTCTCATCAGTTGGCTAGCCTCATCCTAGGAGCAGTGGACGTGTGGAGTCCAGTTTTTCCTGCAGTGGTGGACCAGTACGTGGACGTCTTTCCCGACGACGTTCCAGGGCTACCTCCTCGTAGAGAGGTAGACTTTTACATCGACTTGTACCCCGGGACATCCCCGATATCTACTCCAGCATATCGGATGGCCCCCGCCGAGCTTCGAGAGCTGCGGGTACAGTTGGAGGACTTGCAGAGCAAGGGGTTTATCCGACCCAGTGTTTCACCCTGGGCTTCCCCGATATTGTTCGCCAAGAAGGCGGACGGGAGCTTGCGACTGTGTGTCGACTATCGTCGCCTAAACTAGGTGACAGTGAGGAACAAGTATCCGCTGCCACGGATTGATGACCTCTTCGATCAGCTCAAGGGAGTGCGGTGGTTCTCGAAGATAGACCTTCGGTCAGGCTATCATCAGCTCAGAGTTCGAGACGAGGACGTGTAGAAGACGGCCTTCAGGTGTCGGTATGGCCATTATGAGTTCTTGGTTATGCCGTTCGGCGTAACCAATGCTCCAGCAGTGTTCATGAGCCTCATGAACAGGATCATCCAGCCATACCTCGACCGATTTGTCGTGGTCTTCATTGACGACATTTTGGTATACTCGACGACTGAGGAGGAGCATGCCTACCACCTGCGAGTTGTGCTAGACACACTCCGAGAGCACCAGCTTTATGGCAAGCTCTCAAAATGCCAGTTCTGGTTACGTGAGGTCCATTTCTTGGGGCACGTCATCTCTGAGGCGGGAGTTGCAGTGGATCCCGCGAAGATCGAGGCAGTGCTAGCTTGGGAGCCACCCAGGAGCGTGACGGAGGTGCGGAGCTTCTTGGGCCTAGCCGGATACTTTCGGAGATTTGTGACAGACTTCTCCAGAGTTGCGGCACCACTCTCAGCCTTGAAAAAGAAGGGGAAACACTTTGTGTGGTCAGACAGATGTCAGCAGAGCTTCCAGGAGCTGAGACAGAGATTGACCAGCGCACCTATCTTGAGGTTGCCTGAGGAGGGAGTTGGATACGTAGTTTACTGCGATGCATCAGGGACTGGACTCGGGTGCGTTCTGATGCAGGAGCGGGCCGTGATCGCCTACGGATCACGTCAGTTGAGGCCGCATGAGCAGAACTATGCCACTCATGACCTGGAGTTAGCAGCAGTGGTCTTCGCTCTGAAGACTTGGCGGCACTATCTGATGGGCGAGCGCTTCACAGTCTTTTCTGACCACCAGAGTCTCAGGTATATCTTCTCTCAGAAGGACCTGAACCTGAGACAGCAGAGATGGCTTGAGTTCCTCCAGGACTATGACTTTGAGATAGTCTATACTCCTGGGAAGGGGAACGTGGTAGCCGATGCCCTCAGCAAGAGGACGGGCATTCAGCTACTTGAGGAGGCGACGGAGCAGCTAGCCTCCTTACAGATATCCTTCGTGGATAGAGACAGAGCAGCCTTTCTTCTGTCTCTCACAGTCTCTCCTCCACTTCTACAGCGGGTCAGAGAGGCTCAGCGTGGGGACGCTGACTGTGAGACCCGGCGTGCACTGATATCCTCAGGTCAGGCGCCTGATGGTTTCTCCCTTGGAGCAGAGCACGACATCCTTTTCAGAGGACGTACCTTCGTACCAGTCACTTTACGAGAGGAGGTGCTGAGAGAGTTTCACACTTCTCCCTTGGAGGTACATCCCGGAGCGGCGAAGATGTACCAGGATCTCAGACGACAGCACTGGTGGCCGGGCATGAAGAAAGCTGTGGCAGAGTTTGTTTCACGATGCCTCACCTGCCAGCAGGTGAAGGCAGAGCATCAGGTACTAGCAGACTTGGTACAGCCCTTGGAGGTCCCGGAGTGGAAGTGGGACGGGATATCTATGGACTTCGTGACTGGACTACCACGCACTTCCAGAGGTCACGACTCCATTTGGGTGATTGTCGACCGACTCACCAAGTCGGCACACTTCTTACCCATCAGAGAGCAGGGCTCAGTGGAGAGCTTGGGACGTCTTTACGTCCAGGAGATCGTACGGCTTCACGGTGTGCCATCGTCTATCGTCTCCGATCGAGATGCTCGTTTCACTTCCCGGCTTTGGAAGGGGTTGCAGGAGGCGTTTGGAACGCGGCTCCATCTGAGCACAGCCTTCCACCCTTAGACGGATGGTCAGACGGAGAGGACCATACAGACACTCGAGGACAAGCTCCGTGCATGTGTTCTCGACTTTGGTCGCAGCTGGGAGGACCACCTACCCTTGGTGGAGTTCGCATACAACAACAGTAACCACTCCACCATCGGGATGGCACCATACGAGGCGTTGTACGGCAGACCCTGCAGATCACCGTTGTGCTGGACAGACCCTGGGGAGTCAGCACTCGTGGGACCAGAGATGGTCCGAGCCACGACAGAGAAGGTCCAGATCATCCAGGAGAGGATGAGGACAGCTCAGATCCGGCAGAAGTCATATGCTGACAGGAGGCGGAGGCCACTAGAGTTCGAGGATGGCGACCACGTCTTTTTGCGTGTCTCACCTCGACGTGGTTTACAGAGATTTGGTCGAGGCGGCAAGTTGTCTCCATGCTTCATCAGGCCTTTCCAGGTCCTCAGCAGGATAGGAGAGGTGGCTTATCGCCTGGCTCTACCACCTCAGTTGCACCGGGTTCACGACGTTTTCCACGTGTCTCAGCTGAGGAGATACGTGCACGACCCGACGCACATCATCAACTTTGGGGAGCTGGACGTGGACGATGGGGCGACTTTTGCGGAGGTCCCAGTGGAGATCGAGGATCGACATGAGCGGGTCCTACGTGGGCGGTCGATTCCTCTTGTGCACGTCAGATGGCAGCAAGGGAACCTCCAGGAGAGCACTTGGGAGCGGGAGGCTCAGATGCGTGCTCAGTACCCCCATTTGTTCCCCTATTTTTTGATGTATCTTTACGGGGACGTAAAGCCCTAAGGTGGGAGTAATGTAAAGACCCGCAAATTTCAATGAAATTTTTTTTCTTAATTTTCTTTGGAATTTTACAAGAGCGCAGCTTCAGACGGCACCTGATTCCGAGGCCCGGTGTGCCCGGAATCAATTTCCGAAGTTTGGCTCGGGTACGTTCAGTGAACGGACGAGCGGGTTTTTCTATCTTTTGAACCGTTGCCCGGAATCAAATTCTGAGGGCACCGATGAAATCGCAGCGCCGGTATTTTCTTAGAAACGCCTCTTCCGGAGTTGCGTTTGCTCAACCGTGGTTTTTAAAAAAACAAATTTGGGCTTTAAGTCGGAAATAAAATAAAGGTTGTGCGACAACTTTATTTTATTTCACTTAAGCCGCTTGGAAGTCACTTGGAAGCCACTTGAACTGAGTTAAAGCGGATAGGGTGCTATCCGGAAATACCCTACCCCTTGGTAGGATATTTGTGAGGTGGGGCCCGCAGGAGCCCCGCCGTTTCTTTCGCTAAGTAACGCACCCGCGAAAACCCGTCAAGTAACTGAAAGGTCAACCGACGCGTTTTCCTTAATTCTTAACAGACCATTTAATTGGGCGGTTTACTTCGTGAATTAAATGGGTTGTTTCATTCGTTGAATTAATTCAACGAATTGATGGGTCGTTACTTACGCGTTGTTGGCGAAATAATAAAATAGACAAACTTGTCTATTTTGGAGGATTTCTATCGTTGTGCGAATTCTCTGAGCCTCCACCATCCTCGCGAAGAACGCGAAGAACGTCGGCGATCGGAATTCGACGAGCTCTACCCGCGACGTTCTTCGGCCACGCCTCTTCTTCCGCGGCCGATCCTCGTTCGGCAACTAAGGTGAGAAACGGATCGTTTAATTCTCCCTTTTAATTTCAATGACAACGGATTTAATTAATTAAATCCGTTTGTTCTAGATCCGGAGATCGTCGGCGCGACGTTTTTCCCGCGGTGCGACGAACGTCTCTTCCGCGACGACGCGACGATCCCCTCCTTCCACGACGAGCGATTCCGCGACGACCTCACGTCCGACGGCGACATCAAGGTAGGGATTTTATTTTATTTTTTTTTCTCTTGGTGATTCGTTCCCGTGATCTAATTCTTTTTAATTAAAGAACCAAACTTGAACAATTTTATTTTTGGATAAAATTGTGGCTGCCTTAATCCCTCCCGATGATTTTATGACTAACGCGGAGGGTGCGGGTCTAACGAACAAGACCCGACAACCCTCCTCCGATCCTTTTGTTGTGCGGATTTTGGCGGACGACGATGAACCGTGCGGCAGGGGAGATCCGTTGATCCCGCAGTGAAGATCGGCCCCCGGGAGGAGCTATGGCGCAGACGGGAGGCAAAACGGGCCACCGGAGCAACTCCGGCGGCCCGCGGAAGGCGGCGGCGGCGGCGCCCGGCGCGCCGCCGTGGAGGAATCCGCCGCGGCTGAAGCCACGGCGGCGGCGGCCGGTTACGCGGCCGCGCGGAATCGGGGAGGGACGCAGCGGCCCGGCCGCGTCCGCGTGACAGGTGCCCCCCCCCTCCCCCCGCGGGACCGCGTTTTCCACCGAGCCGCGGGGGCGGCGCCCCGCGGCAGCCCTCTTCGGCCGCTCGGCCGAAGCCGAGCCGGCCGGTCCGGTCGGCCGGGCCGGGTCGGGTCGACCCGGTTCGGCCGACCCAAGGGTGGTTCTGGCAGGGTCGCCCCGGGCCCAGAACCCCCGTTTTCGGGCCCTCTTTGGTCTTTTGCCCGTATCTTGGGCCTGGGACCTCCGATTGACGAACCGTCAGCGGCTACGCGATCCTTGGATCGAGACGGTCATTTCGGTATATTACACTCAAGGTTTCGGAAGACTTTGGGTTCGGTCAGGTTGGTTCGTACGCGAAACCAACCGGGCCCTCGGAGCGGAAACGCTCATAACTCGAGCTGCGGATGTCCGATCGACGTACCGTCAGCTGTGGAGGTTTCCTCTAAGTGAGACGGAACTTTTGGCATACTCCGCCTGAGGATCGGACACAGGCGGAGTACGGTCGGGTTGGTTTTGCCCTAAAAACTAACCGGGCCCCTGGGACGAAAATGCCAATAACTCTCAGACCGGGCGTCCGATTGACGCGCCGTCTGTTGCGTTGAGATCCTGTTGTCGATACGGAACTTTTAGATACATCAACTTCGGACTACGTGTTAGTTGATGTATCAGCCTCTCGGCTCATGGAGCGGACCCTCCTAGACGAGCTCGCTGTGTGCGGGAACCCTAGCGCTGGCTGTGACTTCGACGACAGAGCAGAGATCCTCCGTGGACTGCGACGACGACAGAGCAGAGATCCTTCGTGGACTACGGCGACGACTGTGCAGAGATCCTCAGTGGACTGCGTCGACTACTGCACTCAGCGATCCTACGTGGATCAGTGCTACAGGTCCTGTGTGGGCCCGATCCTGTGTGGGTCATCACCTTACGGTTCTGTGTGAGCCTTGACTACAGGTCCTGTGTGGGCCCGATCCTGTGTGGGTCATCTCTTACGGTTCTGTGTGAGCCATTGCTACAGGTCCTGTGTGGGCCCGATCCTGTGTGGGTCATTGCCGAGGTTAGTACCTATCGATCCTTCGTGGGTCCGACGACTTAGATGGTTCGGTGATTATCTTGTCGTCATCTGAAAAAGTATACCTGGTTGAGCTGAATCTTATGTTACTCTCCTTTGTGGATTGTGTTGAACCATCCTATGTGGATTTACTATTTACTCTCCCTGGTGGATTTGAGTCTTGCTTTCCTGTGTGGATCGAGTTGACCTTGAGCTCGAGAGCAGAGCTAGAAATGGGGACCTAGGTATATGTATGGGCATATACCTAAGTCGAGTCAGTTGTTTCTTCGTGGTTGCCCCTTTCTTTTGTGCTATATCCTTGTGGATTTCGGGACACCTTCGGGGGTCTCGGGGTCCTTACTGAGTAGTTTATACTCACCCCTGCACGGGCTATGCCCGCACTTTGTTGTGTTGGATGCAGACGACGGACAGCGCTAATCTCGGTTGGGGCGTGGAGCAGGACGGTACCTGGAGGCGGACCACTGGGCGGGACGTGCTCGGAGCGGACGTGGGACCCGAGGAGCCTGGAGGCTATCTGTACCCACCCTTCAGGTGGGATTGCCAGTGGACGACACGAGGCCGCCGTCTTTTCTTCAGTTGCTGTTCTTTACCATTTCAGTTGTACTTTCAGTTGGGCTTGTATTCCGGCCCCCTATACTTTTCTGCACTTTGTAGTTACTTTCCGCTTGCTGACTCTGTGGTGGTTGTTACTTATAAAGGCAATGCCTTCCCTGTTTACCGGGATTTTACGCCTTGGTGCTAGTCGCCAGCCCCTGGCCTATGGAAGGCGGGCTTGGGGTAGTCACGGCACAGGCCCCGAGGTCGGGTCGTGACAAAAAATGTGATCAGCCTAGCTGGAAAAAAACCAAAGGAAGTAAACCAAACATGAAACCACAGTTGAACTCAGGGTGTGTAATCCATTTCAACTGGGAAAATGCCACCCTGGATTTCCATATCTATATACATACACATGTATAGTCCCATACCTATACACATATACATATATAATAATATTCATGATGAAGTGATTCAAATAACAAGAAACAACATCAGCAGTCGATCCTTGGGACCATAAGCCCAATCTCCGGACATCATGTGCAAGGGCATTGAGCTGTACATCATGACACTCAAGTCGTGTATTATTAAGTCTATCTCTATGTCTGTAATCTCCTCAACATGTAACTTCTTCGGCCAACGTCCGAAATATGTCTCTGAACATGATAAAAAAAACAAGTAACCCTATGGGAATTACTCATAGCCTATCCCCTCTGGTTCAACTAAAATAACACAAGCAAGTAGATAACACAGATGGTAACCCTCTAGAAATTACTCACAGCCTATCCACTCTGGTCCTACTGTGAAACACAAGCAACCCTCTAGGCAGCACACATAGTCTCACGCCTCTGGTTTTGCTAAAGAAGAGACTCTCTGGGTGGCTCAAACTAGCAGACCCCTATAGTCAATTAAACATACAAAGGCACAAACACTTTGGGAATCTCTCACCGTCAATTCCCATGTGGTATTGCAACGATAGCTATAGACTCTCTAAGGAAGAACTTATGTCTAATTCCCCCTATATCTCTATACGTAACTAAGGACAGTCTAAGGAATCACAGAGTCCAATTCCCGTAGGTCCTGCGAATGATACTAATTTATAACAGACTCTCTAGGGAAGCCCTTAATCAACAATTCCATCTTTATTCTACTACACCAGGTTCACACAGTCCTGAGCAGTCCAGTCGTGTGTAATCGACTGTCAGCAGCCCTAAGTAAGTTCAACAAACTACAGAGCTAATAGCAACAATGCATCAAAAGCATGTAAACAGCAGGAAATACATGCAATCGACTATATCAAGGCAAGAAAGCAATGAAACAAGCTCTGCCTCAAAGGATACCTATTTCAAACGGCGATAAACAGCCAAAACAAGGGAAACACCCATGGGGTGATCCTCAAACATGCTGACAAGCAAAAATTATTCATCTAACAGCCACAATCATACAATCAGTCTAAGGAAGATAATAAAGTAGGATCAAAACCCTATCTCGAGATACCCAATGCATGGGTATCCAACACTTTTTCATGAAAACTCAAAGACATTCAATGTAAGGAGAAAAACCACCTACTCAGGTACACAAGGAAAGGTATGCATCCAAACAATCAAGAAATACCCATCACGTCAGGCTCAACAGCCACCAACCAGGAAGCACCTCTGGTAAACACTACAGCATCAACAACCAAGTTAGATATAAACAAACCATGCAGGTGGCCCGAATGCCCAATCCAAAAATACATCCAAAGCCCAAAGGGATTACCATTTTGGAATGGGTTCTAGGTCACACCTGATCAGAATCTCTACCCAAACATGACATAACAACTGAGGTTCAGTCAAATAATGGGCACCCACTAGGTCCCTCAGGTCAAACACAGAGGAGGCATCATACTCGGGATCCTCCAGGTAAACACGAGTGAAAGCATCCTACGCGGGATCCGTAGCAAAGAGTATGGGAGTAATCCTACATGGGATCCTCAAAGGAATGAAAACATATGCATCCCGTAACATGGTTCCTTTCAAAGTATGAACAAGAGAGATATCCTACAAGGGACTCCCTAGGTCATCACACAAGCAAAGGCATCCCTTAGGGGATCCTTAGAAGTACCTGGTCTCAAAGCCTCAAAGGCCAGAAGGGAACGTCTCACAAGGTAAATGTCCTATAAAGCATGGGTTATGGGATATATATCATAGATAATCTCTTATTAAATGTCTCAACTAATTTTGTTCGAACACCCAATCTATCATCCACCTCGAGTCTCACTCTCTTGTGACAACTGAACTCGATAAGTGGAGGAAGAACCCCTCCATTTATATGAAAAACCCCAAAAATCCCATTATATTTCTTATAAATGTAAAAATTATTCCACCATCATCAACTCTCAGAATAGACTACTCACACGCCCAATTCTGACTTCCAGATCATAAGGTATCTCAAAATTACTAAACTGATGCAATACATGGCCAGAGTACATGGCCAGAGCACAATGGGCCTACCTGTGTAATAGTACACGGTGTGTACTTTACTATAAATGGTGTGTAATGTTCAAAAAAAGTTACGTCATTTCTATTTTCACCCGAACACATGCCATGTACCACTACACGGCGTGTACACGGCATGTACTCCTTAAAAACCACTATTCCGTGTTCTATTTCACACGACCAGCCACACGGTTACCCACTACATGGTGTGTACTCAAAGTAAATGGCATGTACTAAAAGTAAACAGCATGTAATTAAGAAAAATTCGTCTTCCCCGAATGGGAAGAACACACGGTGTGTACCCCTGGAATACACGCCGTGTATACTAGGTTTTCCGACGTGAAATCCCTAAAAACGCCTGATTCGCCCGTTTTCGCCCCCGAGACAACAGATCCTGCCCCATGGGCTTACAAGAATTAAATATAAGGCTTTAAACACATAAAAAAACATTTTTTAAGTGGATATATTGAAAAAAATAAATGGCCCTACCTTTGAGCGGAAATCGTCGAAGCTTCGGTTGATTTCGCGGCTCCAGGTTACCGCACGCAGACTCAGCGCGTCGAGGGCTTCGAATCGGTACCGTTCTTGGATTCAAACTATCAATATTTCTCAAACTCCATATCTACCATAGGTCATGGCCAAAGATGAGTGGCATAGGAGACTTGAGCAAGGAGGATGAGGAAAAACAGAGAAGAAAAGGAAAGAAGAAAAGAAAAGGAAGAAAAAGGGGCACGGGTCGGCCCCAGCGCCCAACATGGGTTTATGCCTTCTCTATACTAAACTCCCCATTCCAGACTCAACGGCGCAGACGGAATCTCACTCTGACACTCCGTTTAAAAGTTTTTTCCAAATGAACCTACGTGAATAATTTAATATTTAATTTAATAATATTAAATATTAAATATTCTGCCAAAATTTGAACAGCTCGAATTTCCTTCAAACTCCTGTCCTAGGGTAAACACTCTATTCCGGGACCAATGGAGCTATCAGAAAAATTATCTGAGATTAGCTAGTAGGTTAAAATGACCATTTTACCCCTCATGAGCATCCAACGGCAAAATTTCAAATTTCTGCTCAAAATGACCGTCCGAAAAAACACGGGTTCTTACAAGTTTACTTACAAACTAATGTCTACACAATGCGACGTAG
The DNA here is from genome assembly GCA_963277665.1 of Viscum album. Lineage (NCBI taxonomy): Eukaryota > Viridiplantae > Streptophyta > Magnoliopsida > Santalales > Viscaceae > Viscum > Viscum album. The sequence continues at coordinate 1,538,834,299 of OY728153.1, read as the reverse complement.
TTCACATTTCATCTTTCATGGATCATTAATATGATTTATTTAAGGTATATATATGATATTTATGAAATAATTATGTTTCATTAAATTTATTATATTATCTACCTTCTTACCCTACCATCCGTTATAAAATAATAATGTCAATTGTGTGTGCATGTGAACTACCACCTCCACGAAGTGATGTGATTCATTTTTCATTTCTACTTAACAAGGATAGCAATAAGGATATATATAATTTATATATATATTATTTATATTATTATTATGATTATTTATATATTTATCATTATGTACCTTTATGTTTTTTCCATTCATTAGAAAATGAAAACATCACTCATGTGTACGTACGGACTACAGTCTCTACAAAGTGATATAATTCATTTTTTAACACCACCTTACATAGATGTTTATAAAAGTGTATATAATAAATAAAAATTATATTTATATCATGGTTAATATTATTTAGATTTTGAAAATATGATCATTATGAAAGTATCAAAACTAATGAACTAAAAAAAGCATGCAAAACAGAACAGATAACACCCTGAATAATGATTTCACTGAAGAACAATTAACAAACAGGTGATAAGATGTTATAAGTGAATAAAATTTGGTATTATAATTATTAATATGGATATTTATGGTTTTATAAAAAATATATATTATTTATAAATGTGTTTAATAGAATGTATGAATAAATTCAGGACTGGAGGTAAGGGTTCATTATCTAAATATTGTTTCATTGAGATATGTTTCATGTTATGCACCTATTTGTGTCTATATTGTGTATAAACTATTCTATGATATACTATAGTGTTAATATATTTAAATTCATGGTTTTTAATGTTTCATTTTCATTTATTTATTTAAAGGTCTCTATGATTCAAAGGTTATAAAAGTTGAATGGGTTTATGTTACGATCTCATTTCCTTTCAATATTGTTTATGTTAAATTTAAAATGATGGAAATTATATTGTCTATATATTTTAAACACGATATATTTTCTTATAAAAATATTATTTATAATTTTTTTGGTGTGAGAACCATTTTCCATCCAATATTACTCAAAAAGGTCTAAAATGTTGTTTTTGAGGTAACCCGACATTAGTTTTCTTCTTTTGGAAAACAAATACATGTCTTCCATATCCATATTCTGAAAATTGTTTTATGTAAATTGTTACATATAATTAAAATGTTTTTAAAATTTGATTTTAACAACCAATTAATTTATTTAAAAATTAATAAAAGAAAAATATAATTAATTTGAAAAGGTTGTTATTGACTTTTAACAAAATTGTATAGAAATGTTATCCTTTAACATAGAGGGAATGGATATTTTTTTACATCATATATTGTATTCATCATGAATCTTTATTTAAAATTATCAGATGAATTACAAAGAAAATATATGTCCCATACTTCTATGAATTTTAGTTTTAAAAGGTTTCCAAAAATAAAAAGGGATTTTTTCTCTTGATTTTCAAAAAATATTTTAAATTGTTTTATAAAAGTGGTTTTACGCTATGTCAAGATTATTCATGGATTATTATGATTAATTGAGGATGTGATCTTATAATACAATCCACTTCATTTCGTTATAAATCTTATTATGATGTTGATTTATAAATGTTTTATGGAACATATTTCTTTACATGGGTCAATTAATCTATGATGAAATAATGAATTTTTTTATGATAATACATTTCCTATAACTAGAAGGATTACGATTATATGGTGGAAAATATTTATAAAATCTATTTCTTTTTCTTGAGTTTGGATATTATGAATTTATGAATGCTTCTATGATCTTATAGAACATTTATATTTGGTTTTAATTATGTGATAGTTGGGCCAGTAATTATATGACCCTCTACTTCATTGTCTAAATATCAATATCTCATCAGATGTTATGAATTTGAATGGGAATTCAACCGAGTATAGTAAGGGAATATGTCCACAATGATAGTCTTTGGAGTGATCCTTAATAAAGAAATTATGGTAATGGGAAGCTAACTCAATCCACTATAGGAAATTGCCTACTATAATAGTATTTGTTGTGATACTTTACTAAGGAAATTATTTTTATGCTCATGTTTATACCAAACAAAATTATGTATTATTCTTATGATATGTTGTTATGACTCATGATTTATTATTTGTTATTTTATGATCTTATGAGTCAAGTATATTGTTATCAACAATTTTTATGCCCTGACCACTAATTTATGATCTCTATAGATTGGGTATGAATTTCTTAATTTATGATCATGATCCCATACACATATTATTATATTATTCATATATATAATCATTGATTGATATATCCCATGTTTAAAATAATTAAGTATCAAAGATCACCCATTCCTTCATTTCCATTTCCTTGGGTTATTAATAATAATATTATGTAATATATGTATATAAGGTCATTAACTGTGAAGAATAATATAGGAGTTGTTAAATTATTCTAATCGAACAACAAAATTAGACTCTAATAGGAAAATTAACCATGTGATTACAAATACATTGGTTTTGTATGATAAATTATTTTATCCTAATTACCTGACACTCTAATCCTAAAAGTTATTGAGTAAGTATGTGACTCAATGTTGTCTATTAATATTGTAATTATGTATGGTTAAGATTAGGTCATTTCAGTGGGAATGAATGCCAACAGGTAAATAAAACATTTTTAACACAAGGTTTTGGTGTATTAGTCTCATGCTATCTTAATTAGTATCAAATCAATGTTTATATAAAATTTAAGGTTAGGAAGTTATCATGTGAGTAAAATTTAAGTGTTAATGAAAAAATTATTGATAGATAAATTTTAGGATAATCATAACTTTAAAGTCATATATACCAATTTGAGGTTTTCTATTATGGTATTTTAATGTGACTAATAACATTTTTAAAAATGTTTACTGGGTTTTAATATATCACTAAGGTGTATGTAACCCTTAGTTTTAACATGTAATTTTGTGTGAAAATATTTTTGAGGAATGTTATTAGAGACATAAGTTATAATAAAAACCTACCCTCTAAGGTTAATATGTTCTTTGATGACGAGGTAATTATGGTTAATGGAAATAAAGGTGTTATCTATTTTTTGGAATATACGATATGGAAAAGTGATTTTATGACCCAGTGATTAAATTTATTCTTGAGGAAGCTCGTTATATTTGGAATATTGTATGATTAAGTTAATGTAATATTATTTTCTAGGATGGAATTTTATTTGAGTAAAGAATGAGTAAAATTGTGGAATCATATATGTTTTTTTGTGGTTTTATGGTGATTAATATTTTTTTGGAGATGATTAGTATATTTTGGAGAATATATGTTTTGGGTTTATGCTTTTTTCATATGTAACATTATGAGTGATTAATGTAATTTATGGATAAATTTTAAGTTGAACTTGGGAGAATATATGATTAATTATTTTTTATTTTTGAGTTTTGAATTCATTGAATTATATTTTCAAATATATTTATGTTTAATTATTTATGTAATGATTTAGGTTGTTTTTGGATGTTATTGTTGTGCTTTTGGTGATTGATGTATAAAGGTTTATTACATTAAAACATGATAACCATTTTGGTTTTAGTTAATGGATATAAACAAGAAGAATACATTTTCATCCTTTTATGGGTTTTATGATCCATTAAAATATAATTTTAGTGCATCAGACATGAAAAAATCATCATGGTTATTTATCATATGATATGAAGTTGAGGTGGAAAACTTCTTGAAACACAACCAAAGGATCAAGCAGTTAAAATAAATCAACTAATCATATTTTTATTACATTCTATATCTCGATAGTAAAGAAATTCCTAAAACTCAATAGAGAGGAATATAAATCTATTGAGACCTATAAGGAAAATATTACTCAGATACAAAGATAATCTTTATGAACCCCATTTAAAATTGTTAGTCTTATAATGGTAAATTAATTGTTTAATAGATATTTATGAAATTTTAAGTTACCTGGTAATAAAATAAACATTAAATTACTAATAAAATATCATTGATTTGGATTAAAATGTATTTATTTATACTTATGTATATTTATCTTCCAATCCTTTGAATTGATTCAGAAAAGTGTTTAATCCCATTCCCATCAAACATTAAACAAAAATTGTGAAGAAGCAATTTATTTATGGGGGGTAGAATGTAACACCCCAAGAGTTTAAAATATATTTATATTTAAAAAATTATTTTTTAAATCTTTTTTAAGGCATGAAACACTATGCTCAAATGAATCATATTATATTATAGAAATATTATTAAATATGATTATTATCGCATAGTTGTTGTCTTGGAGGGTATGAGTATGGCTAAATGAATTATGTAAAATATATATAACATTTTTCATTAATAAAAATGTATTTATTATTTATTAAAGAATAAATCATTAAATTTGAGTGATAATCGTTAAATTAAATAATGTTTATAATGGTGAAAGAGTCATTTTTCTATAAAACTGGATTTTCTGTATATTTTTTATTTTTATTTTGGAAATATATTTCTAAATATTAGAAATAAAATTTTATAAAAAATATTTAATTCATGAACTCATAATGTGAAAATTATCTTAGGGTGGTTTTTAGTATTTCTCTAAATATATTGATTTTTGAGTGAATAGTGAAAATACCTATTTTTTTGAAAAATATTATTTATTTAGTTTAAATAAAATAAATAAATGTATCATTATGTCTGAAATTTTTCTAAAGTATCAAAAGTATAATTTTATTTAATATAATTCAAATAATTTTATTTAAATCAACATTATACATGATTTTGGTATAAAGTCATTATTATGCTTAAAATTGTTATTTTTCTAAAAACCGTTTTTCATTGCATTTAACAAACATATATTAAAATAAATTTTTAAAACTTCTATAAATTAAATATTAATAAATATATTGCTCATTCTTAATAATAATATTTAAATTATGTAAAAATAATAATTTCATTTTTAGTCAAAATGAATAAAAACCAAGGTATATTTTGATCACCATAGTAATGGGTAAATGGATTAGAGGGACTTAAATTGTGGGATACGAAATTAAAATAAATACATAACATGAATTTTCTTATAGTTTTTACCAGATCACACTAGATTAGAAAATATTTCATATTTCTTCCACTTTCCTTTTATCCCGGCCATTATATTATTTTAAGTAAATGATTATTACAAAATTCCACCCTCTTTAATTTATAAAAAATAATAAGTTTTTATAGTGATAATAAAAATATATGATTGATTTTAAATGGTTTTTTAGGATGGATATATTATTTTCAAAGAGTAATTAATTTTAAATTTTAATGATGGTATAATTACCTTTAATGTTTAAGTAAAGCCAATACATCGTTTATGCAAGTAGTAGATAAATCAAGAAATTTATTTTTAAAAACATTAAAATTAATATTTTTATGATTAATTATGATGTTAAATTAATTTAATGTATAATTATAAATTATTGTTTTTGGTTATTGTTTTATTCTAATTCAATTTTTGTCATGAAATGTTTAAAATCCAATTTTGTGAATAGTCCCAAATATAGACATAAATTGTATCTAATGTTCAAAGAATATTTTTAAATCATATTGAATCAAGAAAAATACTATATTTACATAATTTTATAGGAAATTATCTATCCTATAATTCATGTTGCATATATATTCCACTTAGAATATTTTATAATTACTTTCATGACCCTTAAATATTGAAAAATAATGAAAATTTCGCTAATTTTTTCTTATAAAAGGGACTCCATTTATGATTTTGAAAGAAAAAAATGAGTTTTTTAATAAAAAACCCTAACCAAATTACTGTTAATATTTCCCTTTCTATGTCCCCAATCACTTGGAATGACCATAAACCAATCCTCAAATATCCTTAAGCTCAATCAAAAAAATGATATCAAAATAGAATGTATAAGCCTTAACTGATTTCTTTTAAGTTTATTTGTTCACTTACCTATTTAAAATATATTTTACCCAACACAAAATAATTAATTATCACCAATAAAATTATTTTTTTTATTTTAATGCAATAACTATTACCTACTTCATTTACATCCAATGGGAAATGAATGTGTCGCTCTTCTGTACATACAAACTGTCATCTCCATGAAATGATTTACGTAATTTTCACTCATTCATGGTTGGTTAATATGATAATTTTATGGTATATATATTATATTTTGGAAATTATTATTATTTTTTAAATATAATAAATTATCTACCTTCTTTCCCACCCATCCATTGAAAAATGATAATATCGCCTCTATGTACATGTGAAATATCATCTCTACAAGGTGATGTGATTCTTTATTCATTTAATCTTAACAAGTATAGAAAAAACAATATTTTTAATGAAAATATATTTTATATATGATATTATTATAATTATTTGATCATATATTCTTAATTAGATTTCTTTCCTTCAATTCACTTGAAAATGAACACATCACTATTGCATACCTCTAGACAACCATCTCCACAAAGTGATGTAATTAATTTTTCGTTACATAATTACATGGATTGTTATAAAGGAATATATAATGAGTATTTATGATATTTATCCCATGATTAATATTCTATTTATGACTAAAATATGATCATGATGTAATGATCAGAACCACCGTAGAAAAATAAGCATGAAATTAAATAACTTACACCAAGAATAATGGTTTCAATGAAGAACTACTTATGTTATGGGTGATAATATGTTATAAGTGTATCATATTCTATATTAAAAGAACATATATGGATCTATTATATATTTATAGTAAATATAAATTTATTATATAGGATATTAAGAGCATGTATGGAGAAAGATAAGACTTGAGGTAAGGGTTCTTGGTCTCCAAATTGTTTCATTTAGTCATGTGTCACGTTATTGACATATTTTTCTTTATATGATTTATATAATTAAATTTGATATATTATATAATTAGTATATTTATATTCATTATATGTTAAGTTCTATTTTAAATTATTTCTTTCATGGGTCCACTAATTCAAAAGTTACCAAAGAATTAAGGGATTGTTTCAAAATATAATTTCTTCTTGGTATTTTTTATGTTAAATTTTAAATAAGGAAAATGATATGATCCTTATATTTAAAAATTAATACATTTTTTATGCTATGGTTTTTTCTGCATTTTTCATCTATTAATACCATTTTCCTCCATTGTTTTACCCAAAATGGATATAGATGATATTTAAAAAAAATCCAACATCATTTGCCTTAATTTGGTCAGAAATTGTTTCCAAACATATCCTTGTTCTTCAAAAAAATTATGAAAGTTTTTATATATATTCTAAATTTTATAAAAGTTCATTTTTACTGAATTTTTTTTTATTTACAAAGAATTAATATGACTCTTTTTAAAAGTTTTTTTAGAAGAATCATTTTTTATATTTTATAAATGTGTCAAAAGAGTGTTCTCTTTTAACAAATACAGAATGAATGTATTTTCTCTATTCTATGTCCTTTACTCGTCATAAATATTCCATTTCAATTTTCAATGGATTTATAAATAAAATATTCTTCTATATTTCTATGAAATTTATTTTTAAAAAGGTTCCAACAAAATAAAGGGTTATTTTCTCTTGATTTTCAAAGCATATTTTAAATGCATTTATAAAATTGATTTCTATCTATTTCAATATACATTATGGATCATTTTTCTTTACTAGGAAAATGATAGTTTGTTACCTTTTAATTCATTTATTTGGATGACTTAGTATGATTATGTTTTAAAAAAAAATTATGATGCTCTTTTCTTTCCATTGTCCAATTAATCTATAATGAAATAATGAATTTTTTTATGATACCATTCACTTCCATTATATGTGTGTATTATTATTATTTTGTGATCATATATTTAGTAAATCCATTTATTTTTAGGGGTAATGCTGTTATGAAATTATGAATGCTTTTATGATCATATGTCACACTTATGTATGGTTCTAATCTAGTGATTGGTGGGCCTAGAATCATATGAAACTCTATTGAATTATATAAATATTGATATATCATGTGATGATTTGAACAAAAATGTGGAGTGAGACAACTCTAGTTTGGGACTATGTCCACTATGAAAATATTGGTAGTTCCCCTTAACTAAGGAAATGACGGGACTAGGGAGTGAACCCAATCCACTCTAAGACTCTCTCCACTATGATAGTCTTGGTAGTGATACTTATATAATAAAATGATCTAATAAAATTATGTGTATTCCAAAAACTTTTGTCTTATTCTTATGATATTCTCTTATTTCTCCCAATTGATTAATGATTATTCTACTCTCTTAGGACTCACGTCCCTTGTTATAAAAACGTTGAATGCCATCGATTGTGATTTATGATCTATGAATGATTGGGTACAGATTATTTAACTTATAATCCTGATATCTTACCATTATTATTATCTTATGCTTCTATATAATCATATGTTGATATCTCCCATGTTTACACTTACTGGGAATATTATCTCAGCCTCTCTTATATTTATATTTCCCTAGGATATGAAGAATGGCATTATGTAAGATATACCTAGAAGAGTATCATGGGTGGAGAATTTAGTGGGTGATCTTTAAGTCTTATTATGGAATAATAAAATCTTTGTGTAATGGAAATAATACCCATTTCAGGAGAAATACAATGGTTTCGTTAGGAAAAAGGATTTCTCTTAATTTTCTAAAGCATTAAACCTAAAAGGTCTTTGTTGTGTAAGTTCCTCAATGTTGGATACTAATATTGTAATTATGGATAGATAAAGATGGTTCATTTATATTAGTATAGAATTTGGTATCTAAAGAATATGTTTTTATAATTTGGTCTAGGTGTACTGGTCTTAGGCTATCTCAAAGAAACTCTAAGCACCAGTTCCACATCTATTGAAATCACCCACAAACTATGTGTCATATGCATATAAATAATATGTGTTCGCATAATTATCATGTAGTGTGAGTGTAAATATACTAGTAGGATTATATGAAAAAACATAATATAATATGATGATAATTCACCTAAATAGTAAAAACTTATATATACTTTAAGGAATCATTTAACCAAGGTCCATTGTGTCTTCAATATTTTCAACTAATATCCCTAGATTTTATGTGTTGAATAGAACCCAAATTACCCAGATCACCACAAAACCAAAGCAAATAAAATACCTAAATTTTTATTCCTTCACATCATCCCTCAGTAGTAGCAGTAGTGTGGGACCATTCCACACTAATGAAAGTACATCATTTGAGGGGGTATCAATCCCTGTAAAGGACTTATGTCTCATCTTTTGGTATAATTATTTGTATATGGGGTTGACTACTCTATAATTAAATGACCTATTCCCCATCACTAAGGGTAGTTTCCTATCCACTATGTATATAGAGGACACATACCCTAGAATTGGTATACCTCTAGGGGGTTGCAAACCCTGTGTTAGCTCAAACCATCACTCCCACTATTTTCAAACTATATACAATGAAATGAAACTCTAACTACTTTATCACCTTTAAAATAAACGATAGATAGTCGATATATACATACTATTATGTTCCATGGGAAAAAACACACAGAATAGACCAATCATGTATCAAAATATTACACCCATGTAATAATATATGAAGAATACTAAGAATTGTACAGTAGATAGTATCTACCCTATAATATATGTTATTTATACCTTATCAGTCGTCATGAACATGTCATCATGGTCCAATTCATGTGGGATCATCCTACATGGCATTTCCTAGTAGGGTACATAGCATGTGGGACACTCGATCAAGCTATACGTGAACTACCCTGAAAGTATGTATCATGTATCAAATATCACAACATGTAATTTATGGTACATAATGTGGGAAACCTCATGGGGTGGTCAACATATATATTGGGTACGCACCTCAAAAAACCTAAATCATTATGGGTTGTTAAATTCTAATGGGGTATAAATTTATATTCTCATATTAGGTCTGATCATTGAATTTTGGTTTGAATTATAAATCCAGAAATTTCGATATCTCTAGAAAGGTTTTCAATTGTTTTTAGAGGATTGTGAGGTGTCCCAGGTGATTGGAAGAGCATCACAATGGGTTTGGCATAAAACTTATACTAAAACTATTTTATGGAACACTAGGTACCCATTATATAGCCAAAGGGTACATGGTTTCATCTATAAGGGTCTAAATACTCCAAGAAAACCACCATCCCCCTAGTTATGAAGTAATGGGACTTCTGTAGATGGTTGGGAACCTGGTTTGTCATGGTCCAGTTTTTTTAACTAGGGGTATAGTAATAATTTTATGTTTTGGTGCCTTATAATTCTAAATTAAATTGGGGTACAGATAAACATGCATTCTTCATATTCATCCACCCATTTCCCTCTTGGTTCCATAATGATGAGGGATATCCTTTGGGAGTTCCATATGGTGATTTTTATGTATGGTATCTCCTTGATACTTTGTTTTCTCTTTCTCTATTATCCAATGATTTCAAGTGATTTTAGGTTAGGTTTTTAGTGAATATTATAAGAGATCCTGGTGGTATTATCCTAATTGAATATGTTTTTCTATATGGTGGAAAGTTGACATCATGGGATAATGAACATACATCATTGTCCACCATTTTTGGTTAAGATACATCACCCAGTGAATTTATTTAGGAAATTAAATGTAATTGATTTAAATTGATGATTAATAAATTTTTTTGATGTTTATTTTAATCATAGTGGTGTTGGTGAAGAATCATAGACATTTTGTATGTCGTTGGTCACTTTTCTTCTGTGACAAGGCCACATTATAAGTTTTCTTTTATTATGTCACCTTTGGTTAAATTTTTTAAATAATTATAATTATTATAAATAATTCTTAATATATTTTATTTAATTTATATTGATGTATTATTTTTAGATAGGAAATTAGGTGTTTATGAGGCTTGGTGTGGCCTAATATGGTCTTGTCCAAGGAAGATTAGAGAAAGGCTATGGGGTAATTCCATGTATGTGATAGGTGGTCCCTATGAAACTAAACTGTATACATGTTTCTGTATGATTACTCATTATTGGTGGATAAGTTTAGTTTCATTAGTTAGGTTAGGGACCATTATTTCCCATTTTATAAATAATTGGTTTTCTTAGAGCCTTCTATCCTTGGTGGGGTACTACATCATATTATGTGTGGTTAGAAGGGGACAACTACTATGTATCCAAGGGTGTGGTATTTCTGGTTATATATATAAGGGTTCAATGATAGGTATTTCAGATCTAGATGAGTATATGATATTCTATGATGGTTCATATAAAGTTTATTTAGTATCTATGATGGGTTTGGTCTTATGGATAATGGGTGGTATGGTTGTAAATCTTAATCATAATTAGAAAATAACCTCTAAGAGTGGATTAGAGTCTGGATGTTTTAGAATATTGGTTCAAATTATTCATGGATTGGTATGGTATGATGTATAGGGTTTCCTCTAGAAAAAGGGGTAGAGAGATGACATATAATAGATGTGATATGGTATTGAGTTTGTTGTAATAATAACATTGATGTCATGTAAATGAGCTAGAAAATGTTCTTAAAGGAATTAGTTTGACATAGAATGTGGGGATTAAGATTGGGTTGTTGGTGTGTAAATTATAATGGAGGATTTTGAATAATTTTAAATTCCAGGTTAAAATGGATCCTACAATTCAGCGGGTCATCATGTGATAATATTTTATTTCTACTGATGATTAAAGATGAGTTTGGAACTATTAAAACCTATAAGAATCATGTAAAAGTGAGATGGGAATGCAAATGGATTCGACATCATAAATTTCAATATTAAATTATTGTTCTATAATATTATCATATTGCAAAAGATTCTTGGAGATATGTTCTTTTTTGTATGATTCTAGGTCATGAGTGACTATATCCATGATGTGAGAAAAGTATTTGGTATGTTAATGGATCGAAAGTTCGATTGAGGTATATGATTAGGTTTTTCATATTGGATGGGTTATGTGCCTTTATTTTTATTTTCATTCTTAATAGTTATACTAGATTATTGGTATCACCCTATGTGAGAGGTTTTTAGAAGGTACCACCCTAAGTGAGATGGTATTGGAACAATTTTTGATTGTGAGATACACATTGAGTGAGAGGGGAGTAGTTTATGTGATGTAGTTGATGACGAGGCTTGATGCTTGGCCTCATCCTAAGTGAGAGGACGCTGGAAAAAATCTCCTTAAGTGAGAGGGTATTGTTTCATGTTATACATGAGAGACCCACCATAATATTGGGAATTTTTCAAAGTGATGTGGGATGGGACTTAATGCTTATACTCACATTGAGTGAGAGGATGTTTTCATGGACAACCCTAGTGATTTTGTATTGTACTAGGGTGTTTTTATGGGATCCTACCCTGGGTGAGGGGATAGAGGTTGATACATAGTACGATGCAACTAAGGTTCATTATAGGAATTAATCTAAGTGAGAGGAAACTTCATGGAACATGGTATGACATTCTAACCTAGCTCTTTAGTTATTTATCATGATTTTAGAATGAGGTGACTTATTCTACCATTAGTAGTTCTAGGTGGGGTTAGGGTCACAGTGTCCTTGCTAGTAAAATATAACCTACCATATATGCTTATATAATATGTGATTTTATTATTTAAATAATCCTGTATAAAAATTTATTTGATTCCATATATTAGAAGAACGTTTCCATAGCATACTAATTTGTATTTCATATTCCCTATACTAGCACCCCAGTACATGTGCATACCATATGATTGACTTTAGGTCATAGTTTGTATAATGCATCTAGTCTAAGTATCTAAATTAGGTTTGAATATGATTCTGAGTAGAGGCTCTCGGTTTTCTTAGACCTCCTTTTACTTTTATTTCCTTTTTATTTATGTGTGTGTATTTGATCATCCTAGTGGGTTATTAGTCGGGATAGTTGACTATATGATCAGATAAACGTTTTTATAGCTTGTTGAAGTATTAATATTACACAGTCTGATTATCTATTTTTTATGGTGTTTAGTTATAACATGTTATTGATAGTACTAATATAGAGAGTATTGTCTCTAAAAATTTATCATTAACTCTCACCACTGGTTAGCATTCTCAATTATGTAAGGATGCATGCCTGAGGACTTGTGGAACTCTGAATAAGATACCAATGATGGATTTTAGATGAGGAGTTAAAAATTTAAATCAAACAATCTTTTTTATTTCTGGTATTATAGAAACCTAGGATTAACAAACCTAGATATTACATTATTTTATATAAATATTCAACACATTACAAAAGTTCATTCCCAAGGACCATAATAGTTTAGTTTCTTTCGAAACTTGGAAACACAATCTTCTAACTTAGTGAAAGATCTTCAACATATCCCATAAAGATATTCCCCTTTAGTAATATTTACAAACATACCCAACTCAAAACATTTATTTATAACCTAGGGAAAGGACACATAGTAAAGGGAGAGATTAGATGGTCAATAAAGGTAAAAAAGGAACTTGCAAAAGCTTGAAATAAGTATAAGAGTATAATAACATGATCACAGTATTAATAAATCTTAGCCTACATATCCAAGATAATAAACATGAATCATATCATAAATATTGGTTGTTAATAAGACATGAATCATAAGGAAAACATATATCATGAGTCATAAGAGATTAATATGTGAATAAGATAATGAATTAATGGCATACACATAAGCATATAAAATCATTCCACTTTAGTCAAGAATAATTTCCAAAACATATCAGCGAACTTCATGGGGGATTCACCTACTGGGTGGGACACACTAACATCCCGAGTCACATATCTTTTCTTATAGTGTCATGGGTTTACTCCACAAACCATATTAATAGTCAAAATTTCTTCCCAAGGCCATCTTAATGGAAAAATTACCTTATTAAACTGGGTTAAATCCCAATTCCTTCCTCTTCAATATCATGATATATAAATATTTACCCAATGTGTTGGAGGTAGGTATCGGTCCAACCCATCACATAATGAAATCATACATATGTGTACTATAAGATAATAAAACATTAAGCATATCATGACCCATAAAAAATAGATGGGTTTCGTAAACATCATATCATAACCCATGAAAATAAATTGCTACCATCAAAAATTTCATCATATCATGACTTATGTAAAAGAGGATGGATTCATAATCATTTCATCATAGTATAACCCATTAAATGAAGTGGGTTTCATAAGTATTTTATCATGGTATATACCATGGAAGAGAAACGTGTTTCATAAAAAACCTATCATATTAAACATAAACCATTTAAATAAAGAATAATAATGATTCCATTGGATCTTATCCCTAATAAACCATAACCTATATCAAAATGTTTCATCTTATATAGAGAGGGACTTTTAAATATCACTTGGAGAATTTATTAAAGAAAATAACCATTCTCTAAAAATCATTTTTTTAAGACACAATACATTCTCAAAATCCTTTTATTTGATAAAAAATTGAAAACTTATGAAGTAAAAATTAAAATAATTTAAAAATATTTTGAGGAAAATATCCTTTCCACTTTGAAATATTCTTTTGGAAATATAAAACCATTTTAAAACCATTTTCTTTGTAAATAACCTTGAAAACTTATGAAGGAATATTTGAAAACCATTTTAGAAGATTTTTAAAACATAAAAAAATTAAAATCCATTTCCTTGAAAATGGTTTTAAAATATATTTTGAAAGAAAATTTTTTAAATTATTTTTAAAAAACATGGTTTTTTAATAAAATAGATTTCCAACTGAAGAGAGAAATAAAGTAAACTTTTATTAAAAACTTTTTCTTAATTTTATTAGGTAAGAAATATTTTATAAATGGTAAAATTACATGAAGATACCATAAAAGACCAGAATAAAAGTAAATTCAAGTTAATTCATGAGATATGGATAATAATATCTCATTAATGGATGTATAATCATAAAAAATCCTGATAAAAAATGAGATTATAATAATAAACTCGTAACACATTGGTAATTTGAATCATAATCCCAATGAAATAATAACATTACATAAAGAATATAAATTTAAAAAAATTATATTCATTATATATCATGTAAAAGGGGATGTATATACACCTCGTAAAATAATATAGGTGAAAAACGGAACATGTGTCTCAAAGAAGGCAAGTTGAGACAAAATTCCCTTACTACATTGGTAACTTTGAAATAGTAAGACCATGAAAAATATATCCTCAAATGGATTCTTAAATACCTAAAATTTTAAGTATAGTAATAATAAATTATTTTCATGGGTTTTATATACATTTCATAGAAGAAATAGTGGTTGAATAAAGCATGTTTCTTGAAAAAGTAAAAAGTGTGATGCTAATCCCTTACTACTTTAATAGATTTTTAATCATGAGATCCATGAAATAATGATATAAATTGAAAATTTTAATATTAAAAAATAAATTAAATTCATCATATAAAATTTAATATGTAATTATATATATCACAAAAGAAAAACTAGTGGTGAATATGACATAAGTCTCATAGAAATAAATGTGAGACTTGAAATCCCCTTAACTTAAGTCTTGACCTCTATCATAATCATTCAAAACTCTAGTATAATAAGTATAAGTTTATTATATAACTATAACATAATAATATTCATATATTCATATATATAATGTCATATATGATTTACCTATGACTTTATATTCTCATTTTATTAAAAATCCCTTGTTTAGGTTATGTTTCAAGAAATAACAACTTTGTTTTTCATGCATGTTTTGACTTGTTAATATTGGTCCACTTACTTTGATCATAATTTTATAACTAAACTTTTGTAGAACATGGTATGTATCGTATATATTCTGTATAAATTTATTTATAATAATCTATGAAATATATAAATATGAAAAGAAATACATTGTTCATAGAGACGGTAGGCCGTACGAACGCATGAACTCTATTTCCATTTTCTTATTATATTGAATGAAAAAATAAATGATGTATATATATAGATATATTATATTTAGAGTAGAAATATTATATTATATATATCACACATTTATATTAAACCCATCCTTAATACATTCCATTGAGGCGTGAATGAATCACATCATTTCACGAGGTGACAGTCTGTCATACACCCGAACACTGTTATCATGTTTGCACAAAATGGAAAGAATGAAGGTATATGTTATATAATAAATCTAGAATAATAAATACATTAAAAATATCACATATATATATATAATATAAAATATAAATCCATCATTATTTCCAACCTTTAATGTTGTTAATGGAAGAACAAAAATATCGGTTTGTGAGACTGTTTTCTGCCGTACACATGAACGATAATTGCACATCACATTTGATAGAAGTGTGTCAAGTTATAGGTAATACCCTTAATATAAAAACATATCAGTATATTCAGAAATTTTTTTTTATTATATAATCTTGACATAATAAAAATAAAATTGGTGTATAATTAAACAAAACAAAAATACACATTGATGAATGTTACCTCTTCTTCGGGTAACATCATTCAGTTTTCACCAAAGGACATACTTGGTTGGATTTACGCCCAAATTGAGTATTATAGGTTAATATTAATTAATTTATAAGCTTATTTTTGTCTTATTGTTATGAGAAAAATGGATTGATATGTATGAATAAGTAAGGGGTGAGTTTCCTTTTATAATGGAGGTGGAGTGGAATTATTGTAAATACTCAAATGTAAACACTATTGGGAGGTATCCCTTACATAATGTGATTCAAATAATTAAAATAATTTGATAAAATAGGGGTTATGGTGAAAATATGTCTATAAAAGGGGTTTTGTACATGTTTTTCCGTTATTTGGACCCCTTAAATTAATGTTTAGTCCCTTAGTAAACTCATTTTTCTCTTAACCATCGTGATTAATTTTAAAATTTTTTCACTAATCTCTATAGTAGGAAATTAAGTTTAACTTATTAGGAATTATAAATTATTATAATTCTAAATATATAATCCATTTATTCTAATTACAATCACATAAATGGCAGAAATTTATTTAAAATTAATCCCATAGAAGGGACGAAATAATGGGTTTTTAAAGTGAAGAAGTTCAAAAGTTGGAAATGTTTTTATATCCAATATCAATGTAAAATTGACTAAAATGACACAAATTGGATTACGATATGTTAAATTTATCTAATTTTACATTAAAACCAATTCAAAAGTTATTTTAACATTATAAATTATTTAAATGAAATGTCAGATTTGAATTAAAATTCATTATTTATCACTATTCATTAAAAATGAAACTTCTCAAAAAAATATCCAAAATTCACCATAAGATATTTTTGATCTTAAA
The DNA here is from genome assembly GCA_963277665.1 of Viscum album. NCBI lineage: Eukaryota > Viridiplantae > Streptophyta > Magnoliopsida > Santalales > Viscaceae > Viscum > Viscum album. The sequence goes on along the minus strand of OY728153.1, from coordinate 1,538,816,930 downwards.
AATAAAAAAAAATGAAGTTTATTTTTTAAAATATAATTTCTAAAATGCTCAAAATTAGATTTAAATTAAGTGCACTATTAAAAGGTGGTAAAACTACGTTTTAGAAAAATACATATTTTTATACTCATCATTCCAATGGCTAAGTTAATTTTCTAAACATGAATAAACCATATTCTAATAATTTATTTAATCTTCTTTATACTCATCATTCCAATGTCTAAGTGATAACAATAATAATATTTTAAAAAAAATATTAATATTATATTGTATTTTGGTAAAACTCCATCTTGTGTGTAATGAATATTATTTAAGGAACTATAAATTGTGTTTTTAATAAGACAAACATAGTGTTTCTTTTATAGTAAGATAATTTAATTTTTTTATGTAGCATAATCTTAGCTTGGAATTACGTATAAAAAATCATAACTTGGTGTAGCGTGTAATGAAATCTATAAAACAAATTTAATTTATTTAACAAAATTAATGCATAGAAACTTGTGGTGTTATAGGAATATATGTGGAACAATAGATTGAGAAATTAATCTTTTAGTTCTTGTGAAGGACCTCAGGTTAGTGAGTGAGGAATATCAATCTGGTGGGATATCAAGGTCACTATGTTTTTTTAATTTTTATTCTTGGTTTCATTATTACCTATAAGATATCCCTATAAGTATAATTATTTTATTTGAGATCATATTTATAGATTTTTCCATTACCCAAAGTGGTAAGTGGAAAGTGTAAATGAATCCTAATTAGTATGTAGTTTTCACATGACATTTTTAGGATTGTGTCTGAATTATTATAATAACTATAGAGTGTTTGATTACTTAAATTATTAGAAAAAACATAAATAGTATTTTCTAATAAACCTTTTTTGTGGTATTATTCTCAAATTAACCATGGTATTTCCTGATGAATGGTCATGAGGATCTTATAATGGTATTTTCCTAGGAAATATTTAGAAAATCTGTTGTACAAGTGATGTATAGTGTCTCTTGGTAGACTAGTTTATGAGGGTGATTCCTTGGTGATGGTTATATGAAGAAAAGGTATTCCTGAGAGATGGGTTGGATTTGTAATTTGTATATATAAGGATGTAGATACCCTTGATAGGGTTGAGAAATTAATGTACGATACATTGGTGTTTTCATATGTGAAGTGATTAGAAACATTGTGGTATTGTCGTTATGCAAAAAAAATTGTGATTGGTGAGATGCCTATCCTTTTTGTTGGGTATAGTTTTAGAATGGATGGTATATAGTGGACTGAGATTCTTTATTCTATAATGAGTAAATCATGGGGGGATGCATTTTAGTTTTTAAACAATTCATGTGTGACAGGGTTCATTTGATTGGTCTTGGAATGAGTGATATTCCTTAGTATCATTAGAAAGGAATCCCCAATGGAGCATGAGATCTATGTAATTTACACGAAGGGTGGCATGGTTAATTGCTTTAGCTAGTGAGACTAGGTTTGTTGTGAAGCGAAATGTGGGATCATGAATTGAGATATGTGATTAAATAATATGATATTGTATACCTATTTTGGTTTAGATGAGATAAAGATTAATGTGTTAAATGACTATTGAGAGGGTCTTAGAGGTACATTATTCCTTATAATAAAGAGAGTGGTGGTTGTTAGGAATTTTCAATTAAATTCTTAGTTCACAGGGGAATACATTCATTGGTTACATATGGTGACAATTTGGTTATAGACTAATGGAATTTGTTGTGTATTAGTCCATTTGAAATTTTATGGGTTTCAATGAGAATAAAGTTGTGTGGTAGTGATGGAAATATATTTTGAACCCCTTTGGTCCTAACATCTTGGGAAATTCATCAGACTTGAGTGTTTTGATATGTTCTTGCACTTGATGTGTGATTAGGATTCAGATAAGGATTTTTGTTTAGTTATAAATTAAGAACTGATGAAACTAGTGGGAATCCTATGAGAAATGTGGCTTGAGGTTTTTATAATAAAAGGACAAATCTAATCTATTGTATGATTAGATGTATGGGTCATCTTGAATGATGTAGATCCATATGGATTCTTTTAGGGTGGACGTGTGGGGTTGCTGATGGTGTGGGATTTGGTATGTAAATATTAAAGCTTCCAAGGTATCATGGATAGGAAATAAATTTCTATTTGTCTGGATGATTGTGGGTCAATGCACCATGATTTCCTTTATTCAAAAGTATGGCCCAAATGGATTTGTTTAGGAATGGGATGATCATGAATTGAGAAGAGAAACCCATGTTTGATTTTATAAACTATCTAGTTCTATTCATTGGGAGTAGGGTAAGTGAAGTAATACACTATAGTTCACACTATAATATATTGGAGTTTGTAACCCTCATAGGGGGTGAATTTTTTAGAATATTGAATATGAAATTCTTGGTTAGATGATAATGGTTTTAAATCAGTGGGTTCTATTGGAACATGAGTATAAATAAGTTGGTCACATTACATCATAGTGTTTGAAAATTGGTGGAGCATAATTCTCAATGATTGATCATTTTGGTTAGTATAGTGATGATAATATAATTATATATTGGGGATAACCTTATTGATTTATATTTTATGACCCTTATGTTGAAAATACCATGTAAACATTGGAATGAGGTCATAGGATGGATGAGATAACTCATGGGGTGTCATTATGTGGCTTGAAAATTATATATAGTTTTTAAAAATTCCATAAATTGGAATTTAACCATGGTGTTTACGTTGATTCAGTTCCTTGGGATGTTTACTTGGTAATAAATTTAGTCTGATCTAAGAGTGAGTAAGATTAGTGGTATATACAAGGTCATGGGTATAGAAAGATGGTGGATTTGGATGGTTGAGGGTCCAATCATGTAATTGCACCATGCATTTGGTTAATAAATTGGTGGGGGGTATTTTGATGATTTTTTGATGCATTTGGTAGTCAATTTATTGTGATACGGTGGATTAATGGTGAGTTAGTGAGTAAATTTGACTGTTTTTAGAAAAATTCATCTAGTGGGGAACTAGCCTATATTTTTGTGAGGTATTTTATTCAATGGTACAGAAACTACATTAGGTGGGTTATTTTGAATGCGGTTATGTGTTTTCAAAATTTTACAAATGATCTTCAAGAAAAATATGATGCATTGGGACTTGGTTCTTGGATGGTGGATGATTTGAGATTTAGTTTAAAATCTAGAACTAAGAACAATATTGAATTTCGATTGATGCATTTGAAGTCGAGAGACATTTCTGAGTGATTCCCAATGATGATAATACTATATTAGGGCGTTTTTAATGACATTCATTGTAATGAATTGTTAAATTTATAGATAATTTCAATTTTTGATCCCAAGGTAGGTGTGGTTGATGAATTCAAATTTTGATTAGAAATATGAGAATTTTGATATATCTAGGATGAGTTTTCAGTGTTTTTGGGGGACCTATATGTTTCATAGGTGGTTTTTGGAGATTCAACGCAAGTTCATGGTGGCCCTCTTGCTGAAATTATATTAGGGGCACTATGTACTGGGTACAAAGGTAATGAGTGCCTATTGTTCATTTCAAGGATAGGTATCCCTTAGACTGCCACCATCTATCTGAGGGTGGTTCACCCAGGGACCGGTCGAAGACCAAGCACCCTATGCATTCACATAAGATACCAAGTGGGTCCAAGACTGGTTTTTGAACCAAATGTATGATTTTATTTTTATAGATAAAACCCTTTTGATATTATGGTAAATGGGGATTCGGGGGAGGTGCATTTGGTCGACTGCTTCCATATCCCTTCCTATATTGGTTCCCCTTTTATGAGTTGTGATATTTCAGGGGTTTCATATAAATCTTCAAAGTTATACACTCTCTCTTATTCCTCTATTATTCTTCTTCTCATTCATACTTTGATTTTTCCTGATTTTCGGTTAGAGTTTGGGAGAAAACTTCAGCAAATCATGGTGGAATCATCTCAATCAAAGGGGATTTTACATGTATTGGTTATATAATATCATGATATAATGAACAAATACCATTTATTTCAATGTTTAGTTTAACTGATTTTTATTTTTGATAGAGTGAGTGATAATTGATAGATATTTTAATCAAATTCATGTTGGGGTTATTTTGTTTAACATCCATGTCTGGTTTCTCATGGTTTTAGTGCAGTGGGGTGGCTCAATGATTTTCCAATGATTATTCCACCTTTGGTTAAATTAAAAAAATTATATTTATTGATTAAATTTAGTATAAATATTTTATAATAAATTTTTATGGATGTATTGTCTTGAGATAGGGGTTCAGGGGAAGTTATTCATTAGTGCTAGCTTGGTTGTGGAGGTGGGAAGCATTGAAAATGGAAAAACACCATGTATAAAGTAATTGGTTCCCTTAATACTAAACCATATCCATGTCAAAGTAAGATTGTGAATTCCTACTTGAAAATTTTTGTTAGAGTGGTTTTTTTAGAGATTGGAAGTGCCCCTTTTGTGAAGAATTAGGTTGTTTAGGGCCTCCTAGGCTTGGGGTACTTTTCTATATGATGAGTTGTTTTAATAGACTATCAACTATATCATTAATGCATAAATAATTCTATTTGTATATATGAGGGGGTGAGGTAGGACTTTGGAATGGGGTTTAATTTTTAACATCCAAGGATTGTTCAACATATGGCTGGTTAGCATGCATGAGGGTCTTGTACCTTGAGATGATGGGTGACACAGTCATACACCACACATATAGTTGGGAATACACCCTTGATGGTGTATTGGAGTCTTGGTGTTTGAGATGAGTGGGATAATTCCTTTAGGGGTAAGTAGGGTGTGATATATAGGGTTTCCTAAAGATGGTGGGCTTGAGATCTCTATTATGGGACATCTGAGATGGTACAGAGTGTGGTTTCTGTAATTTATTTTATTAATTGGTAAAAAAAATCATAGGACCTTAAATCTATGGGTTTAGAAGAATATTTTTCCATTAGTAATGGGTTATTTATATTTAAATATATGGTTGGATTAGACCCAACTCTTATATCCATGGTTTTCTATGTCTTGTAGTCCATGGGGTCACCATGGGGTGGTGAGTTTGGATTTGTATCACTGAGTAGATATAGGGTTGGTTTTAGGGAAACCTAGTGGATTCCCATACATGTTAGACTAGGAAAATAATGGATTTGGTGCGATGAAATTCCTTATTTGATTTTAATTTTCAATATTATTCTATGAGGCTATAAACATGATAACATGAACTTCTTGTTTGGAATATTAGTATATGAGGCTATAGTTTATGTGAATATTGGAGTTGTAGTGTTCCCCCTTGTACTTTTATTTCCTTTCTTCATTTTATGTGTGTATGATCATCTCAGTAGGAGGCCCATTGGTATGTAAGACTGTATGAATGGATGTCTATTTATTATAACATGTTTTATTGTAGATCTTGTATACTATGATTATATATTATGTTTGATGTTTGATTATTTTTTATAATTTATGAGACTGATATAGATATTATAGTCTCCCTAATTTTGATCATAGACTCTAACAATTGGTTGGTACCCTATGGTGCATGGAGAGGCATGCTTGAGGTATTTTGGAACACTGGCTAAGATATTGTTGACTGCTTTTAGTTGGGGATTTAAAACACTGATGAAACACATCATATGTACACAATATGTGCGTTAAGCTAGATGGAATGTGGGATAATATATCAACTTTGTGTGTACTCACTTTACCCATATATCCATATCTACTAATATATAAAGCATGTTCAGAAGGTGAGTAATCATGTGGGTTGGATTCATTGACTTGGAATATACATAGTTACATGTAAAGACTCACAGTCTTGAAAAACATGGCGTTTGACCTATGTTCACACCCCAAATAGAATTTATGGAAACACATAAACACTAGATTCATACATGGTGATATACATAGTGTGTATTCTAGATGATTGTGTTGTCTGTAATCAGGAATTGTTTATCATTAATGTGTATCTCCCCATAATTCATGAACTTCTTCCTCCTTCAGATATTTCCCTAGTGTTTCCCATATTTGAATTCACCATGATCACCATAACACATTTCCAGAACAAGATCAACGAACCATCATTTCTCTATTCATCGTTGTTCCATCTCTTATCTTGAGTTACACATGATGCCACATTTAAAGCCCCCCAATACACTATTTCAACCTTTAAAGAACTCAAATACCTTATCAAACTCTTTTTTTACAACATGATATCGAGATTATATTAATGTGGGAGGATTATGACTGAATGTACCAGTGATGGTGTTTAGAGAAATGTTTGGAAACCTAAATAATTGGTTCAATTTCGTGTTACTTGACGGTCTTGGGAATAAAAATAATATAATATTTTATGGTCTAATCATTAATCATATTCATATAATTTCATCATTCATCAACATTTAGAGCACGATGATCATAATTATTTATGTTTACTAATAGAAATTACAAAAAAAAACATAAAACAATACAAAAATATAATTAACAATAATAACAAAAAATCATTATCTTGATAATCAAGTAATTTTTTCATGAATAGAAAAAAACAGATGACATGGTTTACCATATTGAAAATAATCCCCATTAAAATATAATTACATATTAAGGATTTTTCATTTAATTTTTATTTAATATATTTATCATTTAAATGAAAAAAAGAATACATCAATTCATTCATGAACGGTATCATCAAAGAATCAGGTAGAGTTGATATTAAGAGTTTCCTACTTTGATGTATGATATTCACAACATTTTTGATCACATCATAATTTATGGTCATTGTTTTTTCCACCCAAAAGAAAAATTCATTTATTACTAAATAATGATAGTAATATATATAGGTTTATTATTGTAGACATCTAATCCACTCTAAAAATATGTAACATTATATTTATAAGAAAAATAAGGTCAAGGGATCAATTTATTATATTTTCTAACATAAAAACCTGAAAATACTCAGTTTGAATCATGAAGCATGAAAATAAATGTTATACCTATCCTATTCCAAAACCCATATTAAGTACACAATCGTGGTGTCCGAATTTTTGATTCTGAAATAAATTTAAGAGTTATTAATTATTCATATCCTCCTAACTAAGAATAATAGATTAAATATATTATTTATTTTATAAAGACCCAAATTAAAAATAGATTCCAACCAAATTTAAAACCATATTTACAAATATTATTAATAATATTCAAATACCTTCATTACACAGATTTAGGTTGTTATATACTTCTCACCTTTCAGTACTTTCTCCTCAAAATCATAACTCAAGAAAATCAGTGATGTTACTGAGATAAAATTTAATTATATTATTCAAATTATCACTCTTAAATATTCTCATGTTGAAAAAATACATGTTCCAAATTAATCACTTCTCTATAAAGAATCATCTACTAATAATCCTTGAATTCCATCAAGTATACAATTAAGGTACTTTCATCCTTGACATCCATCACACCCCATTTAATAATGTGTGATTGATCATACATACATCACTTCAAATATGATACATGTAAAACATTTTGTATTTTTTCTATCTATGGGGGTAACTCAAAGTGATAAGAAACCATTCCTACCTTGACTAGAATCTAAAATGGTATGAAAAAACTCGGGGATATATTATTTCCCTGAACAAATCTACTCAAACCATGTCAATGTGAGACCTTTAGAAATACATGCTTTCCCTCTAGAAATTATAAAAATTATCCATATTCATCCTATATAGGACCAATAATGGATTTGGTTTATCCTTATACGCTCTCGGATCACCTATAATTTCTCTATCATTAGTAACAATAAATCAGACCCCACAAGATATAACTTACCAACCATTATCTAGCACCAAGAAAACCTATAGGGTATCTTATATTGAGCCTCAAAAGGGTTCATTATAATAGAAAACTGGTAGTTTTTGTAGTTTGAAAACTCTATTAATTGTAGTTGATCAACCCAAATCCTACTAAAATCTAGCTCATAAGCTCACAATATATCCTTTAGGAACAAATAGGCATATTAGTTTATCAATATTCCTAGGATTGGAATGTCTTACTCAAATGTACCTAGGTCCCAAAATCCTCTTACAATATCATCCAGAACTGGAATATAAATTGAACATCATAATAAAATATAATCTTTGGGGGTACTCCATGAAACAGAATGATCATTTCCATGTATAGATGAACCGATATCTATACAAAATTCCATTTATTAATGGGAATAAATGATCCAACTTGGTTAGTAGGTCAATAATTACATAGATAGTGTCATGGTATTTCATCAATCATGGAAGTATAGTTACAAAATCCATATAGATGTTATCTAGATATAAATTGGGTACCTCAAGATGTTGGATCAAACCTACAAAGACATCATACTTATCCTTTATCTACTAACAAGTAATTCTTCTTAAAATGAACTCAACAACACATCAATTCATTTAAAACCATTATAAATGAAATTTATAATCCTAATGAATCTTCCTCACTCTATGATATATTACCCCAGGGGAGGTGTGAAACTCCCATAATACCTCCTTATACATATATACAGGAACCGGGATATTTTTTCAATGAATATGGTGTGATCCATACCATCTAAGAATCCATTTATTTCAACTACATTGAAAATTTTACCTCATATAACCACATAGTAAATATCTTTATATTTTGAAACCTTCACCAGAAAAAGTAATGTAGTGAAGTTAACTACTCAAAAAAATCCTATGTCAGCTAAGTATGATATTTCTTTATAAGGTAATCAACTAAAATGTTACCCTTCTTTGGAGTATAGATTATATCAATTTCATAATACTATAGTAACTACTTCTTTCACATTCCCTTCAAATTGAGGTCCGTTTTTTAAAATATATACTTGATAATCTTGTGATCTTTATAGGCAATAAATTTATCACTAATAAGATAGTGTTTACAGATTTTCTTGTAGAACACATCCAATATAATAACTAAGTTATGGGATATATAATTATTCGCATGTATTTCTAGTTATGAGAACCAAAAAGTAACCATAGATCATATCTACCTCCAAATCATTTTTTTTATTTTCATAGAATCAACTTTAGTGTAGTGGGAAAAACTAGATCTAATAAATAATTTCCCTAAAATATCATCCAACTATATCTCCAGCTCTCTAATCATAGACATAGTCATTTGATAATGATCTAAATATGTCATTGTAGTCTCGATGTATAAGTAAATACCAAAAATACCCTTTTAACTACGGTGAAACCTTGGTACATTATCTAGAAATACATCCATATAATCCTATATCATTGTAAGAATCTTGTACTCAACAACATTAGTAATTCACAAAGCTAATCTTATCAACTAATGGGTAATTGTTTTCAATATCCTAAGGGTTATTCCCCCTCATCGTGTATGAGGGTCCTATTCACAAGTTAAGGTAAATACCAACCCATATAATTGATTACATAAAACCCTACAATGATAAAATATACCCATAACAATATTGAAATTAACAATTACATGTAAAGGATAATGTCCTAAAGCCCCATCACTTACATTATGAGAACCTAATTAAATGTCTCTCTTCTAAGAGTAAGCTCCCACTATCAGTAAATGAGAGTTAAAAAATATTACCTCTAGTTAAATTCTCTAGCTCAACGGGTCAATCTAGGGATTCTATTGGAATAATTTTCTCACTAAAAAATTAAGTAGTAAAAAATAATGGATTTTAAAAGTATTAATAAGTCCATGTTCCAAAGTAGAGAATAAATCAAACTACACTCCATGTCAATAACCGCCAGCTCAAATCTATCTATTGTCTTTATCTGACATCTACCCAAATATTTTGCACTCAAATCAAATCATAATCTACCTAGATCTAGTAGTGTATGTGGATCTAAGTGAAATCAACCCATAACTAATCCTAGAAGATCAATTCCAATACCATAACCTCCTTTGGGAGGTATATCCTTTCCACCTCGAGAAGGCCCTAGGTCTCTATGATGTCTCTATTAGGGAGCACGATCTACTGTGACAGAATAGATATCTATTGATTCCCACCTAGTGGTAAAAACATAAAATTGGTTTTCTATTACTACATATAAAAAATATAACCGATATTTTGGCAAGGTGAAACTAATAAAAGATTCCTATGTTTCCTACCTTTTATTTCCAGATCATTAATTTACCAGCCAATAATGGTAATACCCTGCCTACTTCCACTAGATAGCTATTATCTATGATTCTTCCATTGAAGATCCTATCTAAACTCCATAACTTGTATATGACTCCTCTAAAAAAATCTTTATCACCAAATCACACTACAAAACTATTACATATGTTGGAACACACAAATGTATATTTCCAGCTCCAAATTTTCACTAAATTCCATAACCAAACTTTTGAGAATGATTATTAAAATCATGGATAATATCTTATAAATACTTCATGATGTACATGAACCTAACTACATAATGAGACACTACTATGATGCGCTACTGAGGTCTAGTATATCCTGGACTCACACTATTCACAACATCACTAGATAGTACTCCTCTTTGAATATGAACATGAACTCTGACTAGGGTAGAGTAGAATTATTGTGAGTCGACACTATAAATAACCACCAATAGCATATTGTTTCAGGAATAATACTACTATAAAGAACAATTATCTAGTTTTTGGGTGTCCTAACCAAATGGAAAACATGGGAAATAGACTCCAACCCCTCTTAAATTTTTTAAGGATCAAGATCACATCAAAAAATAGGAGTCTTATATCTCTAAAACCTGTGTATCACACTCATCCTATGAGTACTCTCATCCTACAAGTAATATCCTGAACTAGATCTCTCTACAGTATCTAGATCAAAGTGACCATTGAAATTAAGTTTTCTTCTCATACATCAATGGTTATTGTCTAGGAGTGATGTTTTATGAGATGATAGTAGAGATATTATACCCACTATAGTTAAATAATTATAATAAAGGAACATAAAAAATATATGAAAATTGAAATAGTGGGAAATAATATTCCATAATATATATACAATAACCAAAGAAAATATCTACAATTATAGGTATATTATACAATAGTAAACAAGATCACCCATAAAAGCAATCACATATATATATATGCATAAAATTAAAAAAAATAACCAATACAACACCAACGAACTACCCAACCCATCTACAAAACCATATCATCCATCCTATGCACTATCATGGCATCGATCCCCGATAAACTCTAAAGTAAAAAACCAATTCCCTTATCTATACCATAATCCATAAGGTATGCACACATCTATAAGGTCCTATGTATGGTGTGAGTGTAAAATCAACAAGCCACCTCCAACGGTGCCCCAAACTTGTACCTGTGAATATACTAGTGTATGTGATGAGAAATAAAAAGAATCCAATGCACACCACCCAACCTAATCCAATCATGTACAATCATCCCTTAGTGAGCCTTTACCTACTTCATCCATTGCTGAAGTGGAACAATACTTCCATATTCTATCACAATAAAATGTCTCTCATCATTCCCACTTGTATCATATAACCTAGTATCACAAGACATCTCATGAATTACAAATATTCAAATTCAACTATGATGCACCAATGGTATATCAACTCTCATTTAGTGATCCCTATTACCTCTGAAGTCTAACTATAGTGTATTCCACCTCAATAATGATGTTAAAAACCATAACCCTTATGTTTCTCAAACTAAAATGTATAAGGATTGGTCAAATAAAACTCATGGGCACTACCTTGTGTACATACTACCCCAATAGACACATCCCCATAGTAAATAGCTATCACCATCCATAAGTCTCCACCTTTATGAACATTCATTTTCAATGTGTCAATGGTCAATATCATCCACATTACAACATTCAACATCTATCTTCACCCATGGTAATGGTCAACACCATCTTCATTACATCAACAAACCAAATTAATTATTGTATCCCAAGAAACTCTATCCATCACATGAGGAATCACGTCTATCAATATCTACAACCACTCAACCATGTAAGATGAGGTCAACACCATCTTTTCCCATATGATACTACCCCAAGGTATCTTTTATAAATAATGAAAATTTTATGTGGCTTCATTCACAATCACAAATTCACAACCCAACCCTCCCGAGTTTATCACACAACACAAGTCACATTTATAACATTAGAAATAGTTAGAAATCACTTACCAATATTTAGGAGGAATCCATGTACAAAATAACCCTTCATTGTCAGGTTTCGAATGGAATAAATAGAGTAATAATTAGAATAAAAAACTGATTAGGCCATATTTGATATAAAACATTGAGGTTGTGAGAGAAAACAAAAAATAAATACCCTAAGTAATATGTCATTACCTATAGATACTCTCTTTAATCGATGTCATTATGAATTGATAAGAATCAATGAATAACATACATGATGATAGATATTGGAACAAGAGGAAAATTTAGGGAATATCCTATATATCCTGCTAAAAACCCGAAATCCATTTTTTAATTGAAATCCCATATAAATAATTCATTTTAAAAAAAATAGAAAAATTATTAAAAATATAATCACATTAAATTTTATAAAAAGTCCCTACCCCTTACATATGGCCCCTTACGCTTACATATTTCCCTACCTAGAGACCCTTAAATATCACATGATATAATCCTTATCTAGTTTTTCACAAAAGGACCCTTACATATGGGAAAATGGACCATACATATCATATAGAATACTTCATGACATTACCATTTTATAACCCTTATATATCAAATAACTCTTACATACTAGGGGAAATGACCATTACATTAACATGTCTTCTAAACACCTTACCAATTTTTAAACGATATGGACCCTTATGTTACATAATGTAAGTATTGACCCTTATGTATTATAAGTGGATCCACACATATCCATATGTTGCAACATTAGGTGACCCTTTCATATCAAGAATTTATTATAACATACGACCTTTACAACATATTTAATCTTACACACTAAGGGTAACTCCAAAATGAATCTTACAAATCTAATTATTAACTCTTACATATTGATCCCCCTATATCAATACTTTTAAATTTTTGAAAATATCCATATAATGATTCTTATATATTATAAAGTTTCTCTTATTCATAAAGATATTACTTTTTAATATCATAATAGTTTCACACACATATCCATTTTTTCACAATATGGGGTTACTCTTACATAGGGGTGCCCATAAATAAGATTAACATTCGCAAAGGGTGTTTTTAGAATATAACCATTTTCCCCAACCCTTAATGTGATGAATATTACATTTCAAACATAACCAAACATTATAAATACTCGGATCATTAATCATGATAACTCTTACACATCATAAAATGAATTGAGAATATGGGAATTTTAAAATTTTAAAAAAAATTATATAACTCAAAAATATAAACCAATTCATCTAAAAACATTCAAGACTTAAAATTATTGTAAATAATGCCCAAAATTAAAATACATCATATAGAATTATCATAATTTCCACATATAGAAAAAATTTACTACCATTCAACCCTCATGCTTGAGACAACTCTAGAGAATCAATCCTAGGCTTATAAAAATATAACCTATACATTGATGGGGTTTAAATTCCCATATTTTATCCATGATCTAACCTAAATTACCATTCCAAGATACCTATAACCTTATAACTTCCCCATTATATGATAGGTCTTCCCCAAGCAATTTCATGTGTCACACTAAACAACTCTTACTCAAGCTCAAGTATTTTTATCCCTACATTATTAAAAGACTAAGACAACATAAAAAATTTCTATATCTTCCTCAGTTACCCTATATACCCAATTAAAATAGAATCGTCACTTATATGGCACTCCCCGCCATAGGAATTATCTACCCAGCCTCATTGCTGCCAATTTAACAGACATAATGATGTAATGATACCCATATATTATCCCAAATAATGTATGTACTACTTATCCAACATAGTCACCAATTACCAACTATTGTGATCTTACATCATATCAATTCCCATTTCCATCTAGAATTATATCAGATTCCAACATTATCCCGCATCCTAACTGATGTCCGCATTTTTTCAAACTTATCATGCATCACATCTAATTCTCATTCCTCAACCACAAACTACTAATTTCGTTTATCATATACATATATCATGTACCAATATCAATATTACAAAACTAAAAACTATCTGACTCATGGAATACCTCTCACTATAAATAGATCATCATCCTACTATGAATATGTTAGATCAATTTCATGTTGTTGGCATAACTCCCCACAACCCAATACATATCGTACCTATGGAGTCTCAACCACTATCATCCAATGCACCCTACAATAGGTATCGCATCTACTACCTAATCCCAATCATGTTATTGTATCATAGCTACTAGATCCTTGTTTCAGTTAAGATAATATAACTCCCAAACCTACTTCAAACACCTAAGTCTAACTCAATCGAGGACCCCTTGCTAACTGGGTGTTCATCTCACAAAACCTCTCTATATTTTTCATTTAGACACATTATCAGCACTCTTTTAGTGGTTAGACACACAAGGATAAATCATTCCATATCTTTTCAAGCTGGAAACACATCAATATTGACCCACTATATGGTGGTGACATCAAACCTCTAGTATAAACAACCCTAATAGGTATCCTTATAACCCTACTCAAGGATACTCAAAGATATACTACCTATATTCTCATATTAATATGGTGTTCTCTCATAGGTGATGGTTTTTTCCCTTATTCAGACAATTTTTCGTCATGGCCGAATGGTTTGTTCTCACAGTCAGATAGATTTTTCTTAGGGGAAGATAGTTTTTTATCATTTTTAATTGGTTTATTCTCATGGTAAATAGTTTTTGTCATGGTATGATCTATTTTACCCATTTTCGATAGTTTTAACTCACAATCAGATAGTTTCTTCTTATGGTCAAATGATCGCGTTGTCGAGCGCGTCAAATTAGTTGTTTAATTTTGACTCGAATTTCTATAGTATAGAAGCAAACCTAGGTCATCTCTCGACGGAGCCTTAGATCATTAATTTAAAAATAGGGTTTTTATTATGAAATTAGAAGGTGAATGAAATTTTTTTAAAACATGGGGGTTTGATGATTAAAGATGAAAATTGAAAATGAAAGCGATAAAACAATGTAGAGATTAACAGAATTAATTAAGTGTGATCAACCCGGGGTACTGTCATGATGTTTATCCTTCATCGCTTCATGATATAGGGTTATGATCTTTTAATCCTTGGTTTGTAACACCTAGAAATAGAATTTTACTGAGTTTATACTAGTATACCTCCTAGGGTTTAGTCGAAAACACACAATGATTCACGGGACACTGCCGATGACTGGGGGATTTGTGTTCGACATGAAAACTGAAACTCACCAAGGAAACACAAGAAGAACTCGATGTGTTGTCCAGGTTTGTATGTAATTTCATTGTGATACCATGACATAAATATACATGATCTTGGCAGTGATTATGTGAGTTCAATTGACCAATATGAACCACATAAACACCTCAATTGGAAGGGGGAAAAGAATGTGGTGAATGGTGTGTGAAACATCACATGAATGGGTACCCACAAACATGATCATATGAGTTAAGCATGACATACCAGTACATAAATCAATAAAATAAAAAAATAGGATGAATAAAAACAACACAACAACCTGGAATTCCAAATATTATTCAAATATTACAAACATGAAGCATTATATTTACATCATGTTCCTCCCTGGGTGATCACAAAGGGTTTAGAAACCCATGGGAGAGGAAGAAGAAGAAGATATTGAAGTAGCACTACCCATAGCCTCCAGAACATCTAGGGATGTTGAGAAGAATCCTTGGGAACTCCAAAATGGCAGCACCTTTCCTCATGTACGAACTCCAAAATGGAGAGCCCAAGGTTCCATTTTATAAGAAACTTGGAAGGTGTCTTGAGGCACACAGATTTATTCAATCCACTTGTTCCACACGTTTCGACCAATAGACACCCGGGTATCCCTTTTGAAAAAATTGGAATGTTGTTGCCACACGTCCTGACTATCTCCACCGAAAGTTTGGAATCAACTGGATGATGCACGCCTGTTGTGGGGCATGGAAAAACAATATTTTATGTACCTATGTATAGTATAGCAGTTGATCCTAGGTAGTCTCCCGAAGAGGAGTGCATACAAAACAAGGTTGTCACATTTTGTTGGTTTTCTTTAAAAGATTGGTTTTAATTAATTTGAATGACTATGAGAGAAACAAACAACAGAAATTGATTGACTTTTAACAAATGATAAAGACAGGGATCGGATTGGGTTTGGCTAGACCTAGTGTTGTGCCATCATGGTTTCCAAATTTTATCTGTTTTTCTTCCATAAACTGGTAAGAGAGAGATTCATCTACTGAGTCCTCTCTCTCCCTTAGTCAGATAGATGTGATGAGAATTTTCCTTTCTAAAACCTTAGATTGGTATATCCTCCTTCCAATGTGCTTAGGGTTGTAGAAGTTCTCTTGATTAATTAGAGCAATCCCAGACCTAGAATTGTTGTTCCCTAATTAACCAAGATTTCGACATACAATCCTACACACGTTCTTGAAAACCGCCGAGCAATCACCACCCAACCCTAATCTTGTTCCACCATATACAGATTAGAATTAGGTGGAGGGAGAAGTGATCATCGACCAAAGAAATTTATAATTTCAGAATCAAAAACACAACACTATCGCATTTTTAATTTAATACTAAATTAATAATTGAAACCAGAATAAGAAAGAAGACGAAATTTTATTCATTTCAAGCAAAAAAACCAAAGCACAACACAAGGGTCCATCCTCCCCTCTTTCTGATCGCTCAAATGAAACTACCCCTCTATTGATGGGTAAGTGAGATGATGCGGGAGAGGAGAGACATTTTAAAGTAAAGAAAAATAAAAGAAAGAAAGAGAATTATACTGAAGAAACATTTTCCGGAGTGTCCCTTGGCTTCCTCCCGTCTCCTATTTTGGTGTCCTAGAAGGAATTGGATGGAATATGGGATGCTTTGAGGAGGAGGAGCTCTCCTCCTTTTATAGCCAGATTTTTTTCTTCCTAATGTTGCCGCGTTTTGGACCTAGTCAATGATCTGTTCACATATTAATCCCTTCTTCGATGCTTTTAATAATTTTCTTGGGCATTTCCCCTCAAAATCGAAGCGGATTTGGACATGTATGTCGAGAGTTATGGCCGTTTTACTCTGAGCATTTATTCTGTCCAGTCAGACTCTCCAAAACGCCAACCCCTGGATTAGGAAGGTTTAATGGACCCTCAAACGGCCAAATCCCGTGGCATTTCCTTCACAAAATATTTTCTAAAACTCCTTTCTTCCCACCCACCGAATATCACAACATGTGGGTCCACCATAAATTAGTTATGGATCCCACACCAAAACTATGCAGAACTACAAACAATTTTCTTTCTCCCACTTGTGAGCTTCTTGTGTGCTTCCATATGGCTGATTCAACTTTTAGTGCAAAAATAGTAAATTAATCCCTGGATGTGTATAATTAGGAAAAAAAGAATTTTTCAATTTGGATTAGTGTAGGTAATGTTATGTCCAAACTACAGAAATAATTTAAAAATGTTAAAAATCCAAAATGGCCCATTTTTACTATTCAGCTCAAAATAACACCAAAATCATAAAAATTAAACAATTCATCTTAGAGGAACACTTTTGTGGGTATAAAACAATGATATTAAATATAAATTAATTTAAAATATTTTCTCTATCACTGGACAAGTGGATCTAGAGATATGGACAGATTACATAACACCACATTTGAATTGTGCAAATTTGATTCCTTTGGACAGATCAGTTTGGTTGGGCCCCTTGAAATCCGAATTGAGCTTGGAATCATTCATAATAGTTGTAGCCCATTATATTATGTACTGTAACACAAAATATGAGCCCATTTGGAATCACGGAAGTTTCTATACAAGCACAACAGTGGACAGGTCTTCATGGATCCATGCAATTTTGGGCCATTTATCTTCCACTTCGTCAAGGGCCCTCCAAATCATCTCCTCATACATTGAAATAATAAAAACAAGTAACATTGAACATTATAATATTTATTAGAATTAATTAATTGGTCAAAAATAAAGTGCAATTTATTATTATATTTGAAATATTCGTTACAAAACTAGTTTAAAACAGCGGTGTAAGGGTGGAATAAAACAGTGAATCGTGGTACGATCACACCCCCACACCTAAACATTTGCACTCCTGGTCAAAGTCACATATCCAAATAAAATTATGCATAAATATATTCCCAAAATCATGATGATTTAACATTTGAGGAAATTTTAATTTACATAATGTGGTCTTGAACGAACCACACCAAGGAGTTATTCCTAGTGAAAATAGGAAAAGATGTCTCAAAAATCATATCATAGTGAAATTAAAAAATATTCATGATACCAAATTGATCAAGGAATTAAAAAATCAAACCATGACACTAACTCTCCATGTGTGTGTGTGAAAACTATTCCATGTTATTCTTTCCAATTGCTATCTAATAAATATATGTTATTTTAATATTTTTTAGCTTAAATAATTTTGTCCACCGAACCTACCCTACATCCTTTGCAATCATATTCCAAGACCCAATAACTTAAGTATTCCCAAAAGTCAAACCATAAGCTCCTGACCTAGATATCCCCATATGTTGCACAATTCATCACTCCCCTCATTTTATTTAGAAGTTGTGTTTGGAAAAAATATCACACTCATATCTCAACCCTTGTTTGATCTCCCCACGAAACTAATTTCAATAGTTATAAAAAGAACAAAGGTTGATAAGGAGTGGTTTTTTATCTTCCCAAGAAACAGCCAATATTTGTTTTGAGGGCGTACAACAGTCAGACATTAGGTACACACACATAGGTCAATCTGGTATAATAATGAAACAGATCGGATAAGGAACGAACATCTGGATATATAATTTAAAGCTGAAAAATATTAACCCAGCATATATTTAGCTTATATTAAGTAAGAAATATTCACACTTCATGGTTTAGTGAAATTTTTTTTGAAATATTAGTGACACAGTTTTCCCAAAAACAACTCACATAAGGGGCATCAATCATCTTAGAGGTTCCACATAGATATGACCATTTATATCATTAATAGAAAACAAATTCACTAAAAACATCACTCCCTCATGCTAAATTCCTAAAAATATTCTTTTTGTCCTTTGTTATGGTATTTTTTTACTTTCCCCCCCTTTATGGTCTTCAAATCATGGAACATCGAAATTATTGATGGGGAAAAATGAAAATACCATAAAGAATGCCAAAAAAAAGAAAAAAAATGAGAAAACGATGAAAATTCCTAACTAACCCAGGAATGTATCCACCCCCCCCCCCCCACACCTGGAATGTGCAGTGGCCTCACTGAAATAATTGAGAATGTGAGAAGGAAGGATAAAACCTAGTTTTATTGGTATGATGTATCGAGAAGGTGGATTTCGTCCACCAGATTCTTTGTAAAATCCTCATAGAAGTGTTTAATTCACTCCCCAGTGACGGTAAGACATCGTCCACTCTGATCATGCAAAATCTATATTGCACCAAAAGGGTAAACATTAGTAACAGTATAAGGACCGAGCCTTCGGGAACAAAGCTTACCTGGGTGGAGCTTAAGCCTGGAATTGTACATGAGGACCTTCTCACCACTATGGAACTTCCACAGATGAATCATGCTATCATGAATAGCATTTGTCTTCTCTTTATAGATTTAGGAGTTCTCATATGCATCACATTGAATTTCTTCCAACTCTTGAATCTGCAGCTTTCTTTGCTCACCAGCATTTGAAAAGTTCATATTACATTGTTTAACAGCCCAATATGAATGGTGTTCTACCTCCACTGGGAGGTGAATAGCCTTTCCAAACACAATTCTTTATGGGGACATTCCGATTGGTGTTTTAAAAGCTATACACTATGCCCAAAGTGCATCATCCAAGCGCAAACTCCAATCTTTCCTATTGGGTTGTCCCATTTTTTCCAAGATTTGTTTAACTTCCCGATTTGATATTTCAACTTGTACATTAGATTGGGGGTGATATGAAATGGAGAATTTATGATCAAACACATAGTTAAAAAGAAAATTTTTCATGTTTTGATTGCAAAAATGTGAACCCTAATCACTAATGATGAATCTTGGTAAACCAAACCTACTAAAAATTTGGGACCTCACAAAATCTATAACCACTCGAGAGTCATCGGTCCTGGTTTCCTTTGCATCCACCCATTTAGATACATAGTCAACAGCCAATAAGATGTACACAAAGCCAAATGAATTTGGAAAATTCCCCGTGATGTCAATGCCACATGCATCAAAAAGTTCACTAAATAACATGAGCTATTGGGGAATTTCATTCCTCTTGGAGACATTCCCTGCGAATTGACAATGACTACATGACTTGAAAAATCTATCAGCATACCTACATAAATTTTTCCAATAATGTCCTGAGTCAAGGACCTTTTGATCTGTATGTTGAGAGCCAAAGTGGCCCCTATAAGCGAAAGTGTGGCAGAAGGTCAAAACAGAGGTGAACTCATGGTCAGGGACACACCGATGAGCTACTTGGTCACTAAAAATTCTCCACAAGTATGGTTCATCCCAAATGTAACAACGAGAAACATTCTTAAGTCTTTGGGATTCTGAAATTATGAAATCAGTGGGGACCCTATATGTTGCTAGAAAATTCACAATGTCTGCATACCAAGGGGTAAGGTCCACAACAACACAAAGGTTCTCATGAGGGAAGAATTCTCCAATGGGTAGGGCTGAGTCAACATGATGGTCCAATGGTGGTGAAATACTACTAATGTGTTCAGAAACCACATTATCCACCCCTCCCTTATCTCTAATCTCAAGGTCAAAATACTGGAGGAGTAGCATCCACCAAATGCGGCAGCGTTTGGCTTCAGGTTTCTTTAGGAGGAAACGAAGTGCAGCATGATCATAGAAGATGATGATTTTTTACCTGACAAGATATGAATGGAATTTTTTCAAGGAAAAAACAATATAAAGGAGTTCTTTTTCAGTTTTTTTGTAGTTTACCTGGGCATGGTCATGGTTATGTGAGGCATACGCAATGACATGAGCAGCCTTCTCAACCCGTTTTGATAAAACTGCCCCAACTGCAAAGTTAGAGGAATCACACATAAGTTCAAAGGGGAGATCCCACCTTAGTGGTTGGATGATGGGAGGTGATGTGATACTCTTTTTTAATGAATTTAATGCATCCTCATAATTTTTATCAAACAAAAACTCAGAGGCTTTTTGTAAGAATCGGGACAATGGAAGTGCAATCTTACTAAAATCTTTAATGAATCGGTGGTAAAAAACCAGCATGACCCAAGAAAGATCACACCTCACGAACACATTTTAGAAATAGAAGGGTTGAAAATAATTCAATTTTAGATTTATCAACATGAATTACCTTATTTGAAATGACATTCCCAAGAACTATCCCCCGCTCAACCATAAAATGGAATTTCTCATAATTTAAAATAAGATCTTTTTCAATGCAGCGGTGGAGGACAAAACCTAGGTGTTCCAAACAATCATCAAAACAAGATCCATATACCGTGAAATCATCCATAAATACTTCCATACAACTCTCATGGTACTCAACAAAATATTCAACATACATCGCTGAAAAGTACCAGGAGCATTACATAGACCGAATGGCATCCTTATGTATGAAAATGTGACAAATGGACATGTAAATGTTGTCTTTTCTTGATCCTCAGGGGCTATATGGATTTGGAAATAACTGGAATGGCCATCAATGAAACAATAATGGGACTTACCAACCAATAGTTCTAACATTTGGTCAATGAAAGGTAATGGAAAGTGGTCCTTCTGCGTGGCTTGATTCAGTTGACGGTAGTCAATACAGACTCGCCAACTGTTTTTCACACGTGTTGGATCCAATTGATTCCTTTCATTTGACATAATTGTTTTTCATATTTTTTAGGAAGAACTTGCACTAGGCTAACCCATTTACTATCAGATATAGGATAAATTATCCCCACAGTAAGTAATTTACTGACATCCAATTTTACCACTTCAAGGAGAGTGGGATTCAACCGACGTTGAGATTGTCTTACGAGTTTAGCCTTATCACCCAAAAGTATATGGTGCATAAAAATAGAGGGGATAATCCCATAAATACCATCCAATGTCCATCCTATTGCCTTTTTACACTCTCTAAAAAGTTTTAGCAGTTTTGATTCCTATTGTGGATAGAGGTTATTGGCAATAATGACGGTCAATTGGTCAATACCCTCAAGATATTCATATTTTAAATTAGAAAGAAGTTTTTTATGATCAAACACTGGTGGTTTCTGGACTAGGGAGGGTATTTAGGGGGAGTGAGGTCCATTAAACTGTCTATCTGCTCATGTTTATCCTCTAAAGATAGAGAATCAATAGAAATGAGATTTGCAGAATCATCGACGGTCATGGGTACCTCAGAATGAACACACTCATCAATTAAAGCAAAAAAAATTAAACTTTTCAAAAACCACACAACACTCAAAACATGAATCAAAACTCAGATCATACAAGGGTGAAGAAAACAAAAATTAATCGGAGTTTGCATTGAGGAGAGAATTGTGTGTGTGTGCATCGTTTTAGAGAACTTCCATCGAATAGACAGGAAGAGTGGAGTTCTCTTCAACGGGGTGTTTCATAGCCTCAAGGATGTTAAAACTTACCTTTTCTCCTCCGAATTCCATGGACAATGTACCATTGTGAATGTTGATGATAATCTTTACTGTTTTTAGGAATGGCCTACCAAGTATGAGAGGATCATGTCCTTGGGTTCGAGTATCTTCCATCTCAAGAATGTAGAAATCAGTAGGGAAGATGAGATTCTTGACTCATACAAGGACATCCTCAATCAATCCTATTGGATGCGTTGTACTCCGGTTGGCATGTTTCACGACTATTCTGGTTGGTTGAAGCTCTCCAACCTACAGAAACGTATACAGAGAGTGAGGCATTATATTAATGGGAGCACCTAAATCTAGAATAGCATCAGAAAAGAAAGTCTCCCCTATGGTACATGGTATCTTGAATATGCATGGATCCCTGCATTTGGTTGGAATTACTAGTTGAATCAAGGCTGAGACATTCCTACCCAATTTGACTCTCTCATTCCCCTTCAGCCTTCGTCTATGGGTGCAAAGTTCTTTAAAAATTTAGCATAACGGGGAATTTTCTTGACTGCATCCAATAAAAGAATATTAACTTGAACGTTTATAAATTTATCCATTATCTCATTATCAATATCATTATCAGAATTTTTCTTAGATTTAGAGAGTCTTTGTGGGAAAGGAAGAGGAATGGATTGTTCATTTGAATCATCAATGTTAATTTTAATGCCCTTTTTATTTTGTTTTTCATTATAAGGAATTTTTGAGGGTTGGGAGAGAGTATTTCAAGAGGGGGACATACATGTTTCATAGAATCAGTAGAAGGAGAAGCTTTTTTATCACTACGAAGTGTAATTTCACATACATTAACTTTTTCATTTGGATTGAAAATGGGTAGGGATGGTAGTTTTCCAGACCCTTGCATCTTAAGCTCATCGATGGTGTTCGCCAATTGTCCCACTTGAGTTCGTAGGTCTTGAATTGCCTATTGTGTGGTCTGTTGGAACTAGAGGTTATGTGTTTCCATTTGCTTCACCATATCCTCGAGGCTCGGTTCAGATTGGAGAGGAGGAGGATTTTTTTGAGATGATGATGGATAATAAGGTTTCATACCATGGCCTTGTTGATACCAATTCTGATTGGGGTAGCTTGAGTTTCCTCCTTTTCGGAATTGGGGTTGTTCTTGCCACCCTAGATTTGGATTTGGCATAAATTTTTCTTTCTTAAAGGGAGGTTCTTGTTCAAATGGACTCCGTAGGAACACAGCTGCACAAGACTCAGATGAATCTTGAAGTTGTGGGCACTGGTCAATAAAAATGAGTGTTATCAGAACAAATACCACAATGTAATGGAGTCAGAGTAGAGTGTGAGTTACCTTGTGCTTCAGATAATTTCCTTAGAAGGGTATGAATCACATCAAGTTTAGTAGCTACCTTTTTTTCTAGGGCTGAATGACCTACCTCATGAACTCCTCAGGTTGGTACAATTGATCGTGTACCAAATATTTGTGCATTTTGATCCATGTTGGCTATTAAGTCACGAGCGGTGGAAGAATTTTTATCCACTGGGGAACCACCAGCTGCAGCATCAATCATTCCATGATCCATGGGGATAAGTCCCTCATATAAGTATTGGATTAATAGTTGTTCACTAATCTGGTGGTGGGGGTAGCTTGAGAAAAGTCTTTTGAATCTCTCCTAGTATTCATGAAGGGTATCTCCTTGTGATTGCCTAATTCCACTGATTTCTTTCCTAATTGATGTCGTTCTGGAGGTAGGGAAGAACTTATCTAAAAAGAGTCTTATAATTTCATTCTATCCCCCCAATCATGGTAGGAAAATAGTATATCCAATCTTTGGCCACACCATCAAGGGATAAAGGGAAGGCCCTAAACTTGATTAAGTCCCCAGACACATTTTGGGTTTTCATGGTGGATCACACTATGTGAAACTCTTTAAGGGGTTTATGAGAGTCCTCACCAGGAATACCATGGAATTTAGGAAGAAGGTGGATGAGACCTGATATTAGATAAAAGATGGATGCTTCTTTGGGATATTGGATGTACGCAGGTTGGTACTCCACATAAGGGGTGGTCAATTCTTTTAAAGTTCGGTTATTTGAAACCATGTTTTCTTGGGTTTTATTGGGTTCAATTTTGGAGTGATTTAGGACCACATGTGTTTCCAATAGGGGATCCTCATTGTTACTTGATTGAACTTTTCTAGATGACTTGATTTGAGTGTGAAGTGACTTTTCAATTTCAGGGTCAAATTCAAGTAGTGTTTCTTTACCAGATCGGGTCATGAAAATAAGATGTGATGTTTGTTTTTTTAAATATGGATAAAATCACTTAAGAAGGTTTAAAATATAATATAATGTTTTATTACATAATTATAGAGAGGGAGATGTAGAATAAGAAGAAAGAGATAGAGATAGAGAGAGGGAAAGAATACACAAAAAACAACAAAAAATAAAGACAAAACCCAAAAGAAAAACAATCAAATAGGGGTGGGTTATTTA
This sequence comes from Viscum album, assembly GCA_963277665.1. Taxonomy (NCBI): domain Eukaryota; kingdom Viridiplantae; phylum Streptophyta; class Magnoliopsida; order Santalales; family Viscaceae; genus Viscum; species Viscum album. The sequence goes on along the minus strand of OY728153.1, from coordinate 1,538,791,673 downwards.
AAGGAGTACTAATTAAGAATTAAAATAAATAAATAAAAGGAAATAAAGAAAAAAATGATCTTGGATCCCCGGCAATGGCTCCAAAATTTTATCGCGTTGTCGAGCACGTCAAATTAGTTGTTTAATTTTGACTAGAATTTCTACAGTATAGTAGTAACCCTAGGTCGTCTCTCGACGGAGCCTTAGATCATTAATTTAAAAAAGGGTTTTTATTATGAAATTATAAGGTGAGTGAGGTTTTTTAAAACTTGGTGGTTTGATTATTAAATATGAAAATAGAAAATGAAAGCGATAAAACAATGTAGAGATTAATAGAATTAATTAAGCGTGATCAACCCAGGGTACTCTCATGATGTTGATCCTTCATCACTTCATGATATAGGGTTATGATCTTTTAATACCTTGTTTGTAACACCTATAACTATAATTGTACTGAGTTTATACTTGGATACCTCCTAGGGTTCAGTCAAAAACACATAATGATTCACCAGACACTGCCGGTGATTGGGAGATTTGTGTTCAACATCATAACTGAAACTCACCAAGGCAACACATGAAGAACTCGATGTGTTGTCCAGCATTGTACGTAATTTCATTGTGATACCATTATATAAATGTACATGAACTTGACAGTGATTATGTGAGTTCAATTGACCAATATGAACCACACAAACACTGCAATTGGAAGGGTGAAAAGAAAGTGGTGAACGGTGTGTGAAACATCACATGAAAGGGTACCCCCAAACATGATCATATGATTTGAGCCTCAAATACCAGTATATAAATCAATAAAATAAGAAAAGAGGGTGATTAAAAGTAACACAAAAACCTGGAATTCAAAATATCATTCAAATATTACAAACATGAAGCTTGATATTTACATCGAGTTCCTCCCCGGGTGATCACAAGTGGTTTAGAAACCCATGGTAGATGAAGAAGAAGAAGATGTTGTAGTAGCACATCCCATAACCTCCAGAACTTCAAGTGATGTTTAGAAGACTCCTTGGGAACTCAAAAATGGCAGCACCTTGCCTCCTGGCCGAACTCCCAAATGGGGAGCCCAAGGAGCCATTATATAGGAAAATTGGAAGGTGGTTTGAGGCCCACATATTTCTTCAGTCCACTTGTACCATGAGTTTCAACCAATAGCCACCCAGATCTACCATTTGACAACACTGGAAAGTTGTAGCCCCACTTCCTGACTATCTCCACCTAATTCTTGTCATCAATTGGACAAGTGGATCCAGAGATATGGACAGATTACAGAACACCGCATTTGAATTGTGCAGATTTGATTTTTTTTTTGGATAGATCAGTTTGGTTGGTCCCTTTGAAAGTAGAATTGGGCTTGTCTTCTTTAATAAGAGTTGTATCACATTATATTTTTTACCATCACACAAAATATGAGACCATTTGGATGCACAGAAGTTTCTATACAAGCACAACAGTGGATAGGTCTTCATGGATCCATGCTATTTTGGCCCATTTTTCTTCCACTTCATCAAGGGCCCTCCAAATCATCTCCTCCTAAATTGAAATAATAAAAACAAGTAACTTTTCCCATTATAATATTGATTAACATTAATTAATTGGTTCAAACATAAAGTGAAATTTATTATTATATTTTAAATATTCTTTACAAAACTAGTTTAAAATAGTGGTGTAAGGGTAGAATAAAATAGTGAATCGTGGTATGATCATGAAATAGTTTATTCACATGGTTTCACATAGTCAATAATTATTACTCATTGTCAGAAACTTTTTTCTCATAGTTGTATTGTTTTTTCTCATTGTTAATGGTTTGTTTATGTGGTTGATTGGTTTGTTCTCATGGTCAATGTTTTATTCTGACTTATGGTCATTTCCTTTCAAATTCAATCACATTATTCTCACAGTCAAACCCTTCTCACATTAAATCCCCTCATGGGCAGTATAACTATCAGTTCAATTTCATGCTTTTCAAAATACCCAAATTTTTCTAGAATGATGTAAGTAATTATTTTATCATGAAATGTGGGATTTAATGATTAAATAAATATTTTGAAAATATTTTTGTGTGGATTAAATCTATATTTTAATTCCCAAAACTCTGCGGTTCTAAATGGTTCATTCCCAATGTTTTAAATAAAAATAAATTAAATGAAAATTACAAAGAAAATTTGACCACATTAATCATCATGTAAACTGTATCTAAAATCTTAAAATAATGATATTTCTTCCATTTAAGTATTTTATCAATTTATTTTAGTCTATAAAATCCATAACTTATTTATTTAACCTTTATAATTATGTGTTTTCATCTATATCCTTCTCATCAGTAATTCAAAGCATGTTTAATAGCTTGGTTCCCCTATTTGTTTTCTATAATAGTGTTTCTTCTTTGATGTATGAACTTTTTTATCCTTTGTATTCCTCCTATATCTATATGTTTCTTATGATTTATCAATCCCTTCCCTTCTTAATATCTAGGATGCAACATCATCTCTTTTTCCATTATTCTTGGTGAAGTGTGTTTTGGAATTTTTATTCTAGGTAGGGGATCCTTGTTCTCTCTTCTTTTGTGAATCTGTTCAATTAGAAAGATTTTTTTCCAGTGGGTGGGTTGTATATATTAGTTAATGAAGATAATAAAATAGATTAAATTTAATTGAGAGGGATGGATAGAAATCCCATGTGTTTATCTGTTTCCTTGTTATTACCGATTTTTTTACTCTTAAACATATAACCTGTTATGATGAGCATGTTGTGGATAAATTAATTAAACCCTATTTTGTATTAATAAACCTTAACTTACTTTTCATTTAATCTTAGTACTCATAAAAGTATTAATACATATATTCTTTTAAGAATTGGTTTCCATGTAAATTCTAGAACTGTGAGAAAATACCCATGTGTAAGAAGATGATTTGATATGAAAACCACATATGAATTCATTGTTATAAAATATATTATTTGGAAACTAGTTGTTGTGTGTTTTTATTATGAATTTTTTTGTCCTTTAGGTTTTGTGGCCTTTATGGGGTTTGTATGGAAATAGTGGTGACCAGTTCGAATGTAGGATGGGTTTCAAGTAATAGACATCTAGTTGTGGATATGTGATTTTTGTGGTAGCAAGAGGTTTGTTGTGTGATGGTTATTGTAGTATCATTGTAGTGATGTAATATGAGGTTTTTAATGATGAAAAGGTAATAGTTTGGGATGGTTTTAAATGAAAGTATTTGAATTTATATGTGGAAACTAGTTTAAATAGTGAAATTTTAATGAATGGTGGTGGTTAATGTAATAAATTAGAAAGGTGGACCAGGTAGTTTTTGGAAGGAATGAAACTATTGGCTATGTGTGGGTATTCTATAGATGGTCCACATCTAGTTGGTTGAAGCATGAGTAATGGTGTTGATGTTAAGGAAAAGGTGATGAATTATTCATGTGAAACGTTTAGGTTGGGTTTCCATATAATATATGTGCATAGATATAAATGTGTTTTTATTTTCATGTTAATTTTATACACACCGCACCCACATTGAGTACCATGTACAGATACCCAGATGTTCCGGGGTGTTTTCCCCAATATACATATAGTGAGGAAAGGATTGTTGATTACCCCCTCTTCCCCACTCTTCCTTCAACAGTAATGATAGGAAATGGTGTAGTTGTTTGTGGAACCTAGCCCTTGATGAAGACACATTTTTTGGGGTATTTCCTGAGGATGAGAGGATATGACTTTTCTTGCTTGTTATACAGTGGTGGGAGGGGGGAACATGGTTGATGTACTTCGCATTCATGATACCATACTACCCTAGTTGTAATGTCGTGGATAGATGTGTGATGATGTGACATTAGAATGGGAGATGGTCATTGACAGCCCACAGGGCATCATTAATTCTTATAGGGCTATCTAAATTTAGTAATTTATAAAAATCTCAGACGACATTATTATATGTGTAGTATCTGAAAAGTATTAGTGTCGAACCCACATGGACAGAGCCACTACCACAAAACTGGGCAAGGCAGGCACCTGCCTTTATCAGTGCTAACGAAAAAGCACTGATAAAGGGTACCTTTATCAGCACTTTAAATATCCCTTTTTCAGCGCTTTTCTTAATGCTGATAAATGTTTCATTTATTAGTGCTTTGCTTAGCGCTGATAATATTTATTGTAAACATTAAATAAAATACACATGTTATAACTATATATATATATATATAATTCAATAATTATAAGATAAATAATAAATGTATTTATTAGATTTATTAATTCATTATATATTTATTAGATTTATTAATTCATTATATTTATTATAGATTTATTAACTCATTATATTTAATATATATATTTATTATATTTCTTTATATTTAATGTATTTGTTTTATTTTTAAATGTATAATACATTTTAATATATATGTATAATTAAAATTATTGAATATATGTATGTTTTCCAATGAATTGGGATCAATGAATATATCATACATGCATATATATATATATATGTGTGTGTTCATATTTAATAATGTTAATTTGTAGATTATAATTCATTATGTTACCCATATAATATATATGTTATAAAAAATGTACACTTATTATATATGTTATATAATGTGCATGTTGAATAATGTTCATTTATATCTTATAATTCATTATCTTACCCATATGATATATATGTTATAAAAATGTACACTTATAATTAAAATTAAATTATATTTAAATAATAAATATATATTTTATTATTTTTTCAATGATATCTATATAAATATACCTTTAAACTAATTTTATAAGTATAAATAAAGATATATACATATAGAGTTAATAAATATATAATAATATAAAGAAATTCTTAAATTTATACATTTATCAGCGCTTTTATTAGTGCTGATAAACTATGTATTTTTCAATGCTAAATAAGCGTTGATAACGAGTATATTTATCAATGCTAAAATGAAAAGCGCTGATAAAGTCACTCTTTATCAGCGCTTTTCATTTTAGCGCTGATAAATACCCCATTTATCAGCGCTTTTTACTAGCGCTGATAAAGGTCCACGCGAGATTTATAAAATCCACCGGGTCCTCCTCCTCCTCCCCACACCCTGTCAAGCTTTCGCGGAAGCCCTACTCTACGCCGCTGCCTCCTCTCTGTCGTTACCGATGCTTCCTTCTCCTCCCCTCCTCCTCCGGCGCCTACTTCTCCTCCTCCTCCTCCTCCACTGCGGCTCCTCCTCCTCCTCCTCCTCCTGCGTCGCGGCCTCCTCTCCGCCACAGCTCCTCCTCCTCCTCCTCCTCCACTGCAGCCTCCTCCTCCTCCTCCACCGGCACCTTATCCTCCTCCTCCGCCTAGTCCTTTCCTCCTCTCCACCATGGCTCCTCCTGATCCTCCTCCTCCATCACGGCCTCCTCCTCCTCCGTAGCCTCTGCTGCCTCCGAGCTGCCTCTACTGCTTCCGTTGCCTCCGCATGGCCTCCACGCTGCCTCCAAGATGCCTCCACGCTACCTCTGCACTACCTCCACACTACCTTTGTGCTGCCTCCGCTGCCTCTGCTGCCTCTGGTGGCTCCTCTGTCGACGCCTCCTTCTCCTCCACCACCTGGTCCTCCTCCTTAAGGTGAGTAAAATTGAATTTGTATGAATTAATTATGTTTGCATTTATTGTCAATATTGAGATTAATTGTGATTTTTCGTGATTCTTTTGTGTGATGCTTGTGTGTGATGCTTGTGTTTGTGGTTGGTTACTTGCATGTGATGGCGTCTTCATTCTCTGGTATACTACTACAATGGGTCATCAATGTTGGTTGTTTACTATGGAGGTACACCATATGTCGGCAGGTGAGTCTGAACCTAGTAATTCTATGTATTTCTTCTAGGTATGTTTAGGTAATTCTAATGATTACCTATCTATATGTTCTTCTTTATTTTTCTGCACTTTGGTTATCTACTTTTCTAGTATTTTTCTAATAGTATTATTTCAATTAATTCCATTATGGCTTTGTTATCACCTTGTTTGGATTCTTATATTGAATTTTGAATTCATTTTTTAAAATAGATATCTATTTTAAAAGGGGGAGTCATGATTTGTTTTGAGAATTAATTTTCTAAAAAATATTTGATGGTTCTTTAAATAATAAAAACCTATTTTATAAATGTATTTCAAACTAGTGTTTTTGTATTATTTCAGGAAAGGTAATGTATGGATTCTTCGGTGCTTACCTACTAATTTGTTTTATGCTCACACTTTACTTGTGACACTCAGCATCCGTAGACCCATGTTATTTTTAGGTTTGGGTTTCTTGTTTAGGTTTCCTTTAAAGCAGGTTGGTCTTATAATTAGTGGTAACCGAATGGTCATGAGGATATCTGGTCGGGTTCTGATTTATTCTATCTCTGTTTTTATTTTCTATTTTGTTCAGTTGACGTTGTATATGGATCATGTTTATGTAGTATTTATATTCTATGCTTATGGATCCTCATAGTTTTGTTGTGTGCTCTATTTGGTTTATATATGCCCCCATTTCTATATATCACATCATATTATCACACCATGACTCTTATATATCCTTAAGAGGGTGTTCTTCATAAACACAACTACTCCATGGAGACATAATCTCTGGATGATCACAAAATCACAAACATTCAATAGAACCCTCACTCTATCTCTTGGTGGATCAAAAACACCCAATTCATTTACTTTGGTTGCTCTTGATTTCTATGCCTTTCACAGGAACACATATATTCATGCATGAATGTATAATCATACATAAATTGGAACATGGTTTTGTATTATAGGGTCCACCTACCTCGAAAAATGGAGTAACCCCCTCACCGAGATCAACTCCTCCTCAACCAAGACTATACATGCCTTATCTATTCTTGTACTAGTGATTGAGACCCAATCTCAAGGCACAACTCCAACATAATTAATTATAGAAACCGATAAATAATTATTCACCTTAATATAATTAGGAATTATCTTTTAAAAAATCACTGGGAAACACAACACCACCTAAACCACACAAAACATGGTGTGTTCATCATAAGAGGATAACCTCTAGACAATACAATCAAAATCTACATCATCTGAATTGATTTGAAGATGATATAGTGAAATCATCACACAAATCCTAGTTAAAATCATCCCAAATCATAGGAAAATAAACGATAATATTAATGGAGGAAGTATGAGGGAAGAACACACTAACACACTATAAAAAAATCCTAAGAACCACCCCTCATCAGGGGGGATCAAATAGAGGAAGAGATTGGATGAATCCCGAGAACCACCAAATATTTTATATTAATGAGCACGCCCCCACCATTTTTGAAGTATCTATTTTTTTTATCTAAATTATACTCATATTCCTTCTCCCCTAACCTATATACCCATCCTATGGATTTCAAATAGGAAATATGATTAATATAAATAAAGAATGGATGAATTCCAATCGGTTGACAAAAGAGTATGAAGAAGGAGTGAAAGAGTTTATCAAGTTTTCAAAAGACCATGAAAGTGACCCTTCTCAAATCCTTTTTCCATGTTTACGCTGTTGTTATTCAAAATAAATTAGTCCAGAGGAGTTGGAAGAACACTTGATCTGTCATGGAATAGTTCAAAGTTATACATGTTGGAATAAACACAGGGAAACAACGAATGTAGGTAGTCGCTGGGATGACACTGCGTTTTATGGATCATCTGATATGATTACAAACATGAACAATGAAGATGGTTGTATGGAGGATTTGATTACAGATGTGAATGATGATCATGATCGTATTGAGAAAATGACAAGGAGCATCGAAGATGAACTTCGTGATTGCCCAAAATTGTTTGAGAAGTTAAAAAGTTGTGCAAAGACACCATTGTATGCTGGTTGCACTAAATATACAGCATTGTCAGCCATACTGAAGCTGTATAATTTGAAAGAAGACAATGGGTGGAGTGACGCCAGTTTTACGAAACTACTTTCTCTCATGAATGACATGCTCCTAAAAGACAATGAGCTCCTGAGCCGAACATACGATGCCAAACGAATGCTACGCTCGATGCGTATGATCTCTGAAAGAATACACGCCTGCCTGAATGACTGTATATTGTTTCTCAAGGACCAAAAATCACATAAATAATGCCCAAAGTGTGGTGTTTCTCGATAAAAGAAAGATGAATCCAGTCCTACTAAAGTTTTATGGTACTTTCCAATCATTCCAAGGTTTAGGTGCCTATATGGAAGTTTGGAGACTGCAGAACAATTAACATGGCATGCAGATACAATAATTAAAGATGGGATACTACATCACCTGATAGACTCTCCTCAATGGAAGAGAATTAATCATGACTATCCTGAATTTGGAAACGACTCGAGAAACCTCTGTCTTGTGTTATCTACAGATGGAGTGAATCCTTTTGGTTTTCAAAGAAGCTGTCACAGTACATGGCCAGTAACGTTGATAAATTATAACTTACCACCGTGGTTATGCATGAAACGAAAATAAATCAGGTTATTTATGCTTATATCAGGACCAAAACCATCGGGTAATGTTATTGATGTTTATTTAGCTCCATTGATCGAAGATTTGAAATTATTGTGGGAATCAGGTGTTACATTGTATGATGCGTACAGAAAGAAAGATTTCACATTGAGATCCATGTTGTACGGGATGATAAATGACTTACCTACTTATGGAAATTTATCAGGATATAGCATTAAAGGAACTCAAGGGTGTCCCATTTGCGAACAAGGTACATAGTCAAGTACGTTGAAACATTCATTGAAAAACGTGTTTCTAAGACATCGCAGATTTCTACCGCGACGACATAAGTACCATTCTTGGACGACATCATTCGATGGAAGTTCATAAAAATGTACACCACCGTGTCCACTAACAGGTGATCAATTTTTTGAGAAAGTAAAAAATGTGGACACTACTTTTGGTAAACCGGCTTCAAAAAACCTTACGAAAATCGGTTGGAAAAAGAGATCAGTTTTTTTTTGAATTACAATATTGGAATTTTCTGTATGTCAGAAATTTGATTGATGTTATGCATATAGAAAGAAATGTATTTGATAGTGTCATCAGCACGTTGCTAAATACATCTGGCAAAACAAAAGATGGAATTAAGGCTAGGTTGGACATGGTTGAGATGGGATTACGAGATGAGTTGGCACCAGTGAAGGGTGAAAAACGAACATTTCTTCCTCCTGCTGCTTACACTCTTTCCAGGAAGGAGAGATATCGGTTTTGTAACTTCTTGAATGACGTAAAGGTTCCAGAGGGGTATTTTTGAAATATCAGTAACCTCGTGTCAATGAGAGACTTGAAGTTAAAAGGTCTGAAATCACATGACTGTCATGTTTTGATGCAATATCTCATTCCAATTTCTTTACGTTGCATTTGTCCCAAGAATATACGCCATACATTAACGAAACTGTGTTTCTTCTTCAAATCTATATGCAGCAAAGTTATAAACTCAGTGAAATTGCCAACTATGGAAAGATAAATTGTCGTTATATTATGTGAATTAGAAATGTTATTCCTGACTTCATTTTTTGATATGATGGTTCATTTGATGGTCCACTTGGTGAGAGATATTTGACTATGTGGTCCTATACATTACAAATAGATGTACCCGATTTAATGGTATATGATGATTTTGAATGGGTATGTCAAAAATCGAAGTCGGACAAAGGGTTGTATTGCAGAGCGATATATTTTTAAGGAAGTCGTTGAATTCTATACCGAATACTTGTCTCGTGTGGAAAGCATTGGCCTACTGAAATCTCGTCACACTGGGCGGCTTGAGGGTGAAGGAATTTTTGGAAGACAGGTTGTCACAATCAATATTACAGATTGGGAGCAGGCCCACCTTTATGTTTTTTATAGCAGTTTCTACGTTGACCCATATGTTTAAATCCACAAAAAATTCTTAGGCATTTGAATCCATCTAGGGATGAAAAATGGATATCAGATACATATAATAGACAGTTTATAGGATGGTTTCGAGATCTTATTTTTAAGAAGTCAGATGAAAATCCAGAGTCAATTTCTGAATGACATCGATGGCTAGTCAGAGGACCAAGTGTGTAAGCATTATCTTACAATGATTATGTAGTTAATGGTTATACATTTTATACTAATGAACATGATGAAGATAGTACCATGCAGAATAGTGGGGTTACACTTGTGGCTGAAGCGATGCATGTTTCCGGTGCTAAGGACAGAAATCCAATTTATGCAAATATGTCATACTTTGGCATCATCAAACAAATATGGGAGTTATATTATACAGAATTTGAAGTTCCGATATTTCAATGCAAGTGGGTAGATAACAGGAGTGCTGTTAAAATAGATGATTTTGGATTTTCAAAAGTTGATTTCAGTAAGGAAGGGGAGAAAGATGAACCATTTATAATGGCATCAAAGGCAGTGAAAGTATTTTATGTTTCAGATCCCGCAAACCGAAACTGGTCAATCGTTCTGTTATCGACCAAAACAGCTGAATGATTAAGAGAAAATTCAACGGAAGATGATAATTTCATTGTGACTTTGAAATCATTTCGGTGTGGTCCCAATATATATGGCGTTTTGTATGTCAGAGGAGACCACGATAAAGGGATATGGATAGTTGACAGAGGGGTCAAATCCCTTCACCCTTTAAAAAAAGAGTTCAATAATCAGGTTATTTTTTATTGTAATATAGATTGTGTTACATTATGTTAATATCTGTTCGCTGCTGATTGTATGTGATCTAAATTAAACGTTAAACTAGTTCTGTAGATAATGACTTATGCACCTACTGATGCACCCAATCCCGAGACACAACAGGTCTCTCAACCTGTTGCAGCTGGTCCCACTGCGGAGGTCCAACAGGTCTCTAAACCTCTTGCAGCTGGTCCCACTACTGAGGTACAACAGGTTTCTCAACCTGTTGGTGCTGGTCCTAGTGCTGATGCTAGCGCTTCGGAAAAACATAATGATGATGCACAAACCGAGGAAATGGTAGGTGATGAAACACCGACAACACAAAAAAAAAGGTGCACTGTAGTTTAACAGTTTTAGCCGAAATCCTTAATGCAAAAGAAAAAAGAATCAAATATGAGGTGGGATGGAATAAATGAGGCCACCATGTAACCCCCAACAAAGCCATGTTTTGTAGCTACATTGGAATCGTCACTCGTCAACACGTGCCAATTGATGTATAGTCGTGCACCATGTTGTCGATGAGCTGAAAGAATTAATGTGGGAAGAGATTACGGTAACATTACGATATCATTTATTTAATTTATTAAAATAAAATAAAATAAAATAATGAAATATTGACTAAATCTTCATCATCTCTTGCAGAGTGCCTTTACAGTAGATGTTTCGCACAAAGAATATGTATTAAGACTGGCAGGAAGGGTTCATAGAGGCTTTCACACTATTTTAACAAAACATAATCTGAATGATGATGAATTGAAGATCAAGTCGCAGCCACCTCCTCTTTATGGACACTTGATATCCCAAGGAGCGTGGGATGCGTTTTGCAATCGTTGTGCAGAACAGACTTTTCAGGTACAATTTGTTTGGTTACACGTTGTTTAACGTTTCTTGTATTCATCACGGTGATTGATAGTTTTTTATTTATAAAACCGCAACTGAGTGCTGAAAATAAAGAACAGGCAGCAAAACCAGCGTACCCCTACCGTAAAGCAAGGATGGGGTACACTTCAATTGAAAAACTATTCGTACTTATTTTAAAAGTACTTTAATACTTTTATGTGACATAAAACAACACTGTAACCGTGTTTCTATTTTTATATGAATATTAATGAATCAAAATCCCAATCTACTTCCATTCCATGCCATGTACTATGGAAGGAGGATTGTGTTAATAAAGAGGGTAAAATGGTAGATGAAACACAAAAAAAGTGTGGGAAACATGTGTAAGTATGACATAATATAAACTTTTTTTGCTTTAAATCACTATTACAAAATGATGATTACTTATTCTTACATATTTTCTATTTTCAATAGTCACAGGAATCAATAGCACCCACACAGGATGCTGACATACTTTCAGCGGCCTTGAAACAACCAGAATAGTATGGCCACGTCAGAGGTGTGAGTTTTAGGGTGACACCCCAGGAATATTTTCAAAAAAGAAACAAGAGGATGAAAAAAACTAAAGAATAGAAATTAATGAGAGATAGAGTAGCTACCGTTGAAGAAAAATTCCAAAATCAGGGAGAGATACTAGAATCTTTGATGGAGGAGAGGCGAATAGAACAAACAACTCAAGAACAACCTGCGCGGGAAGATCCCGCCCCACCCACCCCCAGCTTTGAGGCAAGTCATTCCCCTCAACGACCTGACTTAACCGAGGTAATCAATGTTCTAATATTTGTTTCTGTAAAATTTGAATCACATAGACACTGATACCTTTATTGTAATGATATTCTACAGGGTGAAAATGACTCTGATTTATATCTGTCAACTCCCACCCATCGCCTTGTAGCGAGGGCTACGGTGTTCAATTTGCAGAATGACATGCTACACTCCATACCGCTTCCAACCAGTCATGTAAAAGTGTCAATTAACATAGCTCATGAGTCGATCACCGAGCTACCCATGCCAAATGACGATGACGACATTCATACGGTGGAAAAAACTGTAGGAACATTTGTTTCATGGTCGTCGAATCTTGTAAAAAAACATGTTGACTAGGAGGTATTCATTTCCAATTCATTTTTCAAGCAGAACCTTTAACATTAAATTATAAAATGGCTGAACCGATGAATGTTATTACAAAAGGACAAAATGGTGGAGCTAAAATGAAAGATCAGCTCAAAAGGATCAACCAACCGAGAAAAACGATCTACTAAGAGCGCGTTCACCCCGCGAGATCATTATCCACATTTAATATCATTGCAAGCTCATGTGAATACAAAAGTGATACGTGGAAAGAGGCACACAATTGTTTATGAAAAAGATATGTACGGAGAGGAAACATTAGATTTCGTTAGTGCTGATGTTGTTTCTAAAATCATCACATACGACTTGCTAGGCGCCTCAGTTATAAATGTATACATGAGGTTTGTTTTCATGATTTGATTTTACAGAAGCTGATATACTATGATAATTATGGCTAAATATATTTCATATTTTTCATAGATGTATATATGAAAAACAATTGAAGGTATTTTCCCATGAATACAAATTTGGACTCGTTAGTCCTCACACCATTTCTATACAACGAGAAAAAATAGATTCTGAATTTCAGGCAGAATTAATGTCAAAACTGCTCAGAACGTTTCAAAGCAGAATTATGACTAAAAGACTCTTTTTAATACCAATGTTTCATGGGTAAAACTCTACATTTTAATCATATAAATTATATTTTCATTTATATCAGTACTTATTCCTTTTTTTGTTTTTAGGGAACTTTGGATGCCTATTGCAGTCAATTTTGATACTCCAAAGATTTATTTTATGGATTCACTGCATGGATATCCAACAAACCGACCACACATGATGGCAATTATTAATTTTTAATACACTAGATTCAACATTTTAGAACTAAATATCTAGTTATATAATTTATATTATCTTTTAATGAGGATTCTATTATGATAGGGCGGTGTATGAATATCGTCTAAAGGCTGGAATGAATCCAGGGCCTAAGCACGACAATGCGCACACGATCTACAAATGGAGAAGTATCTTGGTATATATAATTATGTTTCACTATCCAAATACATATCAAAACAAATTACTTATTTTTTTTTTGATGTTTCTGTAGTGTCTGAAAAAAACAAACGACAAGGCCTGCGGTTATTATGTTTGTAAATTTATGAAAGAGATCATATTTCATGAACAAACTAGCATCCCTGAAGAGGTATTTTTAAAAAAAATTACAACTTAATTTAAAATAATTATTAATCCTTTGTGTATTTATATTTTTTTAGTACTAATATGACTGTCGTAAAAACTCCTATTCAGAAGATGATATAATTGTGTTTAGAAAGGAATGGGCAGTGTACCTGATGGAAGAATGTAAACAAATAGGAAAATGAAGGTGAATTCATAATACTTATGTTATCTTTATGTGGTCATTGATATCTCCTTTTTTTACACTTATTGAGCATCTATGATTGCCCTTTCTTATGTTTCATATCCTTTGATTAGTGAATTTATACTACTCAGTTTGAAATTGACATAAACTTTAGAAAACAACACATGTGACATATGGAAAACGGAGTAAACGTGTTCAGATTGTTTCGATACTTTAGGAAAACGATCCATGAGTCATTTGTGACATGAACAAATCGACTGCACCTCAATCTGACACACGGTGTGACCAATATGGCTAAAAGTTTCTGATATCATTTTCAAATTGAAATAAACTTTATAAAACAACACAAGTGACATACAGAATACTGATAAAACGCATTTGTATTGTTTTAATACTTTAGGACAACGATCCATGAGTCATTTGTGACATGTAACAATTGATCACAGCTCAATCTGACACACGGTGTGACTGGTATGACTAAAAGTGTCTGATATCAGTTTAAAATTGACATATACTTTAGAAAACAACACAAGTGACATACATCAAACTGAGAAAACGCATTTAGATTATTTTCATACTTTATTATAATGATCCATGAGTCATTTGTGACGTGTATGAATTGACCGCACCTCAATCCGATGCACGGTGTGACCGATATGGCTAAAAGTGTCTGATATCAGTTTCAAATTGACAAAAACTTTAGAAAACAACACAAGTGTCATACGGAATACCGAGAAAACACGTTCGGATTGTTTTGATACTTTAGGAAAACGATCCATGAGTCATTTTTGACATGTACAAATCTACCGCACCTCAATCTGACGCACGATGTGACCGGTATGACTAAAAGTGTCTGATATCAGTTTCAAATTGACATAAACTTTAGAAAAAAACACAAATGACATACGGAAAACCAAGAAAATGCGTTCCTATTGTTTTTATACTTTAAGAAAATGATCCAAGAGTCATTTGTGACATGTACGAATCGACTGCACCTCAATCCGATGTATGGTGTGATAGGTATGGCTAAAAGAGTCTAATATCAGTTTCAAATTGAAATAAACTTTAGAAAACAACACTACTAACATATGGTAAACTGATCAAAAGCATTCAAATTATTTTGATACTTTAGGAAAATGATCCATTATTCATTTTTGGCATGTAAGAATTGACCACACCTCAATCTGACACATGGTGTCACTGGTATGTCTAAAAGTGTCTGATATCAGATCAAATTGACATAAACTTTAGAAAACAACACTACTGGCATACGTTATACCGAGAAAATGCATTCGGATTGTTTTGATACTTTAGGAAAACTATCCATGAGTCATTTTCGACGTGTAAAAATCGATCGCACCTCAATCTGATGCACGGTGTGACCGGTATGGCTAAAAGTGCCTGATATCAGTTTCAAATTGACATAAACTTTTGAAAACAACACAACTAACATACAGAAAACTGAGCAAATGCATTCGGTTTGTTTTTATACTTTAGGACAACAATCCATGAGTCATTTTTGACGTGTAAAAATCAACCGCACCTCAATCCGACACACGGTGTGACCGACATGTCTAAAATTGTCTGATATCAGTTTCAAATTAACATAAACTTTAGAAAACAACACAAGTGACATACAGAATACTAAGAAAACGTGTTTGGATTATTTTGATACATTAGGAAAACGATCCATGAGTCATTTTTGACGTGTACGAATCAACCACATCTCAATCTGACGCATGGTGTGACCGGTATGGTTAAAAGTGTCTGATATCATATTGAAATTGACATAAACATTAGAAAACAACACTACTGACATACAGAAAACTAAGAAAATGTGTTCGGATTGTTTTAATACATTAGGACAACGATCCATGAGTCATTTTTTATGTGTACGAATCGACCGTACCTCAATCTGACGCATGGTGTGACTGGTAAATCTTTTCATTAGATAAAGAATCAGTATTTATTAAATGAGGTAAATCATCCAAAAACATGTTGATTTTACATTATTCCCTTTCACTGTTATCAGAATGAAAACATTTGAGTTTAAAATTTCATATTTTAGTTTCAGATTTCCATATTAATGTATTCTTTCATATTAATTTTTTAATTTATTTCATTATTGTATTACTAACATAATATTTTTTTTCTTATATAGGTGAATTGTTTTCCTTGAGTTCAGATGCTTTGTTCGGCAACAAATACCATGGATGACAATTTTTGAGAGCAGATCACATATATCAAAGGATGAATCATGAATGTTTATAACTATTTTTGAATAATTGTAATTATAACCATGTAAAACAATGTTTGAAATGTATATAGCAGTGTGTTCTTTTGTATTCATGATGTTAAGTAAATGTATATACCATTGTCTATCAAAATATTGTGTGTGGGTGCTATTTTGTGTAGGTGTGCATGTGCTATTTTGGGTAGGTATTCTGGTTTTTTTAGGTGTGATGGTTTGTGCAGGTGTGCAGGTGTGCAGGTTCTGTTTTGGTTTGTGCAGGTGTGCAGGTTCTATTTTACTGGTGCAGGCGAAGGTTCATTTATTAGAACTTTTTTGAGCACTTATAAAGGACACCTTTAACAGCTCTAAAAGAGCACTGATAAAGGACCCCCTTTATCAGTGCTCCTAAAAGAGTTGATACAGGCTACCTTTATCAGCACTAAAAACAGTGATGATAAAGGGGGTCCCTTATCACCGGTTTTTTAGCACAGATGAAGGTAGCCTATATCAGCACCTTTAGGAGCACTGATAAAGGGGACCCCCTTTATCTACACCGGAATTAATAGTGCTTTTCTAGCACTATTAAAGTCAAATTTTTAGAACTGATAAAAGGCCAAGTTGTAGTAGTGAGCGTATGTTCTAAATTAATTAGCATATTGAAGTTGAAATTGTTAAATTAATTTAGAAAGAAAGATAAATAATTCTGAAAGGATCGGGGTTGAAATCAATATGGGAGACTTTTCATATTCAGTGAATTTACGTTCGTGTGCTAGGGATTCATTGAAATAGGTTCATTCTGTTTAGGTTCCTAAATTAGGTCAAAAGGGATCCTTAGTCTTGGTATACCACCCTAACAATGTGGTTACACCTTTGGAATGGTCATCTACTTGGTACAGTCAGAGAATTTGGTGACCCAAAACCATGTGTATACATAACTGACCAAGTATTTCATAACGTTCATACAAAAACTAAGGCGATAAATTGATGCAATAAATTAAATAACATTATACCACAATAATGATCATCCAATACAGAAAAGAAGAATAATTGGAATTGAATAATCAGTTTGAAAAAATAAGAAACATGGAAAATGGATAAAAATAATCCCTATCATCACATACCCCTATTATCATGTCACATGATACTATGTGACTACTCTCTCATGATGAGAGCGAGAAAAATGGATACCCAGAGATGAAAGGCAGTGAAGGGAGGCTCTAGATCGTCTGGTGGTTATCCCTTGGTGTCACATGGCCTTCTATAGTCATAGTATA
The DNA here is from genome assembly GCA_963277665.1 of Viscum album. Classification (NCBI taxonomy): domain Eukaryota; kingdom Viridiplantae; phylum Streptophyta; class Magnoliopsida; order Santalales; family Viscaceae; genus Viscum; species Viscum album. The sequence continues at coordinate 1,538,774,133 of OY728153.1, read as the reverse complement.
CATATGAAGGGATTCCAAGGCTAGTATTTATAGGTATTTATCATCACAACCCATGTCCCGTTTCACTTTATTTTTCTGTGCATTGACGCCTTTAAGATGTGTACTTGGGTTACACGTCGTGTACTTTCAATCCAATTTTTCGTCTATCGCGTCGAATCTACAGACGTTGCTTTGATTTTTTGACTTTCTTCATGATGTTTACTTGTGTTTCACGCTATGTATGCCTGTCATGTTTTTCCAACAAATATATGTTTCACTTGAAATGGTAACAATGTGTGCTCTCAGTACACGATATGTTGTCATTTTTCTTCAATTTCCAGATCCTCTTCATCTCCACAATCTAGTGTTGTTCCACTTCGCTTCGCTTGCAGTGCAAAGGATTTCTAGGCTCATATTTCCATCCTTTTTTGTTCCTTTTCCAAAAATCCATCATTTCCTGCCATAAAACACAAAACAAATCAAATTATTCCAAAATTTGCAAGATTAATCATTTAAATATACAATTCAATATACAAAAATACTCAAAACTATATGCATGAAAATCATGTATCTTTCATAATGACATTGATGTAAGCATGGGATGTTGAGATCCAAGGGATATTGGGGTTAGAAGGTTTATGACCCAACCCAAAACAAATATTTCTTGATATGTGGTGATTTTATGACATATAAGGGATGGGAGAACATGATATTTTATTTTGGGGCATGAGGGAGGAAACTCAGTGGGGGAGTGGAAGCAAGGAACCTTTACCAATATTTTCATAATATGATCTCGCAACTTCATTATGTTACTTGGTGATTTATCCATGGTTAGTTTGGGATTATTATATGAACTATCTACGTTATTGTTGGTTATGGAGTATTTTCTCTAGCGCATTAGTATTCCCCTTTCACATTTTCATAGGAGACCTTGGTTTTGATCCTACAAATTATACATATTTTTTTCAACCTATATATATATATATAAACTATTTTTTAGGTTTCTCGGAGGGTTATGGAGACAGGTCTAGGCATTACTAGCTTGGATATTAGATCTTTTGTAGAGATTCTTCCCAATTATTCATTTTTCTAATTTACTTTAGAGAAATTGTTTTTATTGTATGAAAAACACATGTGGGATGGTTTGTTATCTTTTATTTTATGTGATGGTGTTTTTTGGTGGTTTTATATCTTCTCCCATGATATTTTTATGTATTGAGCGTAATGCCACCCTTTCTAGTGTTCTACACCCTTGGTTCATGTCACCAACTTGGGGCCTACTAGAGGTGTTACATGAGGTAACTCTTTATATTCACTAACACTCTAGGAGGAGTGATAGTGGATGGGTGGTTGTGGTAGATTTTTATTAGATGAGTTTGATGGATAGGATGGGGTTAGGGGGATGCATTACTGATTCTTTCATGGGAATGGTAGGGTAGCAATGTTAGCTGGACTTAATGTGTGATATAGAAAATAAAAACGTCTAGGACATAGGAATTTAGGTCCCTCTATGGTCTGATGTAAGGACCATAATATTATTGACCATCCTAGGAAACATAACATCAATTAAAGGGTAGAGACCTAGGGGAACATGCATCATTTATGTTTTAATTTTTTACTAAACAAGGATTTTTTGGAATTTAAATGAAATTAATTAATTAATAAAAATAAATTCCATTCTATCGGGCTTTGGCTTCCATCACATTTGTAATTTAAGAGGTTAACCTTGGTCTTCATTTTCATGTAGTCCAATAGTTAGAGGTTCAGCAAGCCAATCCAGTCAATCGTATGAGGATTGATCCAACAAAGGAGAATGAGATGTGGGAGATGATGTTGCATGATTTATAGTGTTAGTGTCTAGAAAAGTGTGAAGGGGTGTATTAGATCTATAGATAGATATTTGGATAGATGTATTTGAGATTTCTGTCAATTGAAGTGGTAGAAGAGTAGTGTGTTTCATTATTATTCAGCCAGATATAGGGATTTGTGTGCCAGTGGTGGAAATTGTAACTTGGAGAGCCAGTGGTGGATGATGTTTCCTAGGTTGACTTCAATAAAGAATTTCATCTCATGTTATAATCATTATCGATGAATGGAGAAAAGTGTCTAGAGTGTCTCTCCCATCAAAAGGGGATTCTATGAATGTGGGATCCTGAGATTGAGTTTGAGGACTTTTTATGTTTCACTACCAATCTCCTTCAAGATGAGGAGTCTAGATCAAAAATTTACCAGGAGGTGTGGTTTTTGGAGATTAGATATAAATTCATCCCTTTTATGATTCCTATGTATTTGGAGGTGTCGAACAAGACAGAAGTAGTCAATCAGATGCATTCTCCTAGAGGAGTTCATAGATAATAAGATCATCATATATTCTTAAGGAATAGAGCTTTAGGTGGAGGATCAGTGATGTTAAGGAAATTGAGAAGGGATTCAATCACAACTGTCTACCCCATTCATTTTTGATTCTGGTGCTCCTTGAGAATCTACCAATGTATCTCTATTCATGTGATAAGCCTATGGGGGTTATGGTCACTGTGAGTCTTATAAACTACTTTTTTGGGGATGTTGGTTTTTTTCTAGTCATACCCTTCTCTATTCACAACAACATTAGAGGCCGCCTTTGTTTGTTTAGAATCCAATTGAATATGGAGCTGGTAGAGGTCATCCTCATGATGTTCCTCATCCTTAGGGACCTAGGTCAAAAAATGGTCAAAGAGTTTTCCAAATGTGAGGATAGCGAGTTGGATACAGGTAGGTGTATTCTATGGGGGTACCTGTTCCATAAGGACCATAGGTTGTTTGAGGTACAATTAGTTTATCTTCTACCTTAGATTATGATTATTTTGATTTTAGATCTTTTCACTCCTTTGTTTCTCTATATTTGGTTATCATGTTACGACTATAGATTTAAATCCTTCAATTTCCCCTTGTATTATTTACAACATATGGAGGCTAGGTGTGATTGTTTGATGCATGTTAGGGATGTAGACTGATGATGGGGCTGCACCTATTGGTGGGGATTTTCATTTTATTAAAAACGTAACAATATTAAATTATCCATGGCATATATTGGTTGTGATCTCTATGTGTGGTTTTTTATTGTTTCAAAAGGAGATATATTTTTTTGATGTTGGGGTCAACGAGTGTTGCTCGATGGTGATCAGATCTACCAGATGGGTGGAAAGGGTACATAGCCTCTTCTATCTCATTTGGAAGAGTTGTCAATGGTGACCCATGAAAATAAGATCCCTAGGGTTTTCATAGATTTTCATAATGTCTTCATAGATGAGGTTGTGACACTACCCCTCCGACGTGATGTCAAGTTTGAGAAAGAGTTACAATCGGGCGAACCTCGTATTTTTATGGCTCTTTGTCATATTTCACCCAAAAATCTACATGAATTAAGATTATATATCAACGATTTATAGTATAAGGGGTTCATATGGTATACATTATCTCATTAGGGTGCTCCAGTGTTTTCCTCCAAGAAGTATGATTGTAGTCCGAGGCCTTGTGTGGACTACCAAAAGTTGATTCATGTGAAGACAAATAATTGTAACCCTCTTCTGAGAATACATGATCTATATGACCATATTAAGGTGTAAGTTTTGTTTTTGAAAATTGATATGTGGTCTAGATATCAAAAATTGAGGATAAAGAAGGAAGATAACTCAAAGGCTTCCTTCTAATGCAGATATGGAAGATTTGAGTGTGCGGTCATGTTGCTTTGTGTCAAGAATGCACCATTTATGTTCAGGGGGATCGTGAACTCTTTATTTTGTGTTTTCTTGGACCAAAAGTGTACTCATTAGTGACATACTTCTTTACTCGTGGTCAAAGGAGGATAATGTTGGAAAACATAGAGTTGTCCCACTGGTTCATTAACACAATCAACACCATTGAAAGTTGTCCTGGTAAATGTTTTATACATGGGATATGAATTTCCGTAAATGTGTGGTAGCTCTATAAGGTGTTCCAGTGGACCTATAAAATATCTAGGTTATCATTTCATGGGAAATACTAATTAACGTGACCAAGTTTCACAGTTTCCTTTTTTTATTCAGATTATTTTGGAGGTTTTTTTCAGATTTCACTTAGATTTTAGCCTCTTTGAAGGATTTCAGAAGAAAGGAACGGGCATTTTCTGGACTAATTAATTCCAATAATCTTTCAACTAACTAAAGGAGATGTTGATAAGTTCCCCTATGATTTTGTTTCTAGAGGAAGGTATTATGTTTGATGTCGTTTGTGATGCTTTCCATCTATGATTGGGTTGTATCTTGATACCGAAAATTGTAGTAATCTCTTATGGTTATAGGAATTTTCATCTCAATAAGTGAAACAATTCACCCATGACCTAGAGTTAGAAACAGTGTTGTTTCCCTAAATCTTTGGTGACATTAATTCACTGGAGAGCACTTTTTGATCTTCAAACCCCGCAAAATTATAAGGTATGTTTTCTCTTAGATGGATTTGAACCTGTGTCAATGAATATGGATATAATTTCTCCAATACCATGATTTTGAGAACTCTTACACCCCTAGGAAATGGAGATATATTCACCGTTATTGTAAAACCCCAAGGTTGTGAAAATTAATATAGAATGAAATTTTATAATCTATCCCTTAAACATAACTTTGCCGCTTTATATGTTTTGAATTTCAAAAAATGTTCATCAAGAGTTATGTTCAGTAAGTCATTTGGAGTCTGATAGAACAAACTTGTTTTTTGGTGAATAGTAACATACCATTATGAATAGTAATATTAGTAGTAATATGACCCTAATTAATAGAAAATTTTATTATAATTTTATTTTCTTAAGGATAGAAGATAATAACATCTTGGTTAATTTTTCATTGTGATAAAGAAGTAGTTGTAGAATTGGAATTCTTAATTTTTGAATTACGTATGATTTTATTTAAAAGATAAATTAATAATATTGAAAAAATTATTTTTCAAAAATGGACTTCATTTCTGAATTCTAAACATCAAAAAATGGTAAGGGTAAATTTTTGGGATTTTTATGAAATTCAAGAATTTTTTATGAATAGTAAAATACTATAAAATAAGATAAATGCTAAATACTTGATTTACTGCATCATGGGTGATGCAAGGATGATGTAATCCCACTTCATTCTAACTAAAATTCCATTATTACTATTATGGGTCACATGATACAATACCATTGGTTGTCTTGAATGAAAAAATAAAATAATGAATTAAATATTAAAAAACTACTCCTCTCCTCCACTATAAAAACCCCTCACCACTCCCTCTTCTCTTCACTCCTCTAATCCTTGAATCTCCTCAAAGTTCGGCCCAATTACCCTTCCCTTGTCTCTCTCCAAGTACAAGAAGCTTTTGGTATTTCTAAAAGACCAAAAACCCTTCCCTTAAGGAGTTTCTCAAGGTTGTTATTTCAAGAGGTAAAGTACCCTTATTTTTCATTTGGTTTCATTTTAATTTACAATCTTTTGTTATCCTCTCCTCCCCTCCTCTGTCCAAATGATCATGATAACTCTAGTAACATCTATATACTAGATATATGTCATTTTAATGGAAGAACCATCATAAATATTCTTACTCCTTCCCTTTTATTTTATAAACGAAATCGACATCCATGAGGCTCCGATTTATAACCTTCGTGGATGATGAAGTTTTGTTCTTCATTTTCTTCTTCATTACTGGTCATGAAACCATATTCATGGTTGAAAAAGACTATAATATATTTTTTATAATGTAATTAATATTTAGTAACCAGAATATGTACATATAATTAAGTCAAATGACAAAACTATTTCATAATATTCCAAATACCACTGAATAATCGAATTGGTGGTCATCTAATGATTCATCCTCATTCCATGTAACCAAATGAAATAAATGTACATTAATAATTCTGTATGTCCATAAATAATATTTAATTTCAATTCTGGATATTTACATCTATTCCACTTCATTACTTAAAATCAAGTGAACTGAATATGAAAATAAAGGAAACGAACACTTTAGAATGACGAAATTCAATACAATAACTTGTCAATAAAGACATAAATGAACTAACCAGAATTATGGTAAACTAAATACATTTCTAATATATAATGACCCACACTTTACATACATTGTTATTACTTCATAATTGAAGAACACTTATTACAACATATAACAAAACCAGGAAAGGACCGTATAGGTATAGTGTCTTTAGAAACTGGGAAACATAAACAACTGGTTCATAAAGTGTCTACAATGTCTCCCATTTATTTCATCATATCTATAGTCCCTTTTGGCATATCTTATTTAATAACCTTCTTCCTGTCCTTGGGAAAGAAAACATACAAAAGGGTGAGCTCAAATGCTCAGTAAGGGTAAACAAAAGAAATGTCAATCATATCATATACATAAGAATATAACTTTTGGAAATCCTAACCTGCAAAAGAAATCATAATTTCAAAACATGGGATAAATCATAGTAGTGAAATGTAATCCCAATAATCATATCTTAAAACATGAAACTTTGTGGCATACACACATAATCATAGAGAATCATTTCTTGTTAGTCAAGACTCATTTCCAAGACTATCTTAGTGGACAAAGTCCATTTCTGAACCGAGTTCACTCCTCGTTTTAGTCCTGTCTCACTGAACCGGTTTAACCTACCGTTCCAGCCATGTCTATCTCATGAGATATAAAATCTTTACCCAATGCATTGTAGGGAGATATAGGTCCCACCCATCTCATAATGATACCATTCTTGTGTGTGCCACAAAATCATAAATCATACATCATTTCGTAACCCTTGTAATAAAAATGGGAATCTTAAACATCATGACATCATAAAACAATTCATATAAGATAAAGGAATTCATAAATATAATTCCATCACAACATAATCAAATCAATGTAATAATAGGGATAGAAACAGAACCCTTTATTATCTTAGATGGAAAATAATTTTGATAAAACACTTGAACTCCATTCTTGAGGAAAATATCCTTTCTACTTCAAAAATAATTTTCCTTTCTTAACATGTCATACAATTATAAAATAAAAGAAGTTGATTAAAAATAAACTTGAAAGCTTTTAAAGAAAGCTTCTTGGAAATAATGTTTTAAAAATCCATTCATGCCATATAAGTTAAAAAAACATTCTTCTCATACTTTTGTCGGAAAAGTCAAAAAGGTACCCCATACGAAAAACGACAAAAGATTCCTTTAATATCTTTTACTAAAAACTCACAGAAGGGTAAAATTGGATTTAAACAATTTTAGGTGGATGGAAATAATATTACATATTGAGGAAACATGGATGTGGATGATAAAATACACCCCAGTAAATTTCAATGTATAAACAATCTCGGATAAAAATGAGATTGTGATATTTCCCTTACCTTATGTCTGATTTGCCTCGTAAGTGTCCAAATCTCCTGTATAATGATTAAATAATGTCATTGACTTATTAAAAAATCATAATTATTGTTATGATATCATATATGGTCATATTCTAAGCTTCTTAGTAGTAATATTTCATTGCTACTTGTTATTCGTGTGTTTATAACTTTTTGTTCTTATGCGTGTTTTGTCGAATAAATTCTTATTCTTCTCTTTAGGTTATAGATACATCATTTCCAGAATGGTATTAATGTACTATATATCATATTTATTCATTCAATTCATTTATATTATCATTATGCAATGAAGATCATGTAGAACAAACCGCATCACATCGTGGAGACGGTATTCTGTACGTACGCACGAGCGATGATATCGTTCCCATGATCATGGAATTGTATTGGAGTGTATGTATACTATTTAAGAATCAAAATCACTTTAGAATAATCATATATAGTAATTATTTACATCATTATACCCATCCAAGTAAGGTGTTGGGGGAAAATAGATTAGACCATGGCGTGGAGACGGTATTCCGTACGTGCGCACGCGCGGTGATTTCATTTTCCATAGGATGGATAGATGGTGAAATAGGGTTGTTTCATAATTATAATAACATATCAGTATATGAGTGATACTGATGTTATTACTTCATAATGAAACAACTAAAGAATAAGTAGTGGAAGAAGAAATAAAGATGAAAGAATCGGTAACGGACATTACCTCTTCTTTGAAGTGATTCTTTGAGACCTCCTTTTAGGGCACTAAAATTGGTATTTGAAGAAGACCAGGACCTATAGGATGTTTCTAGGGAAGTGGAGAAGAGAAATTGGCAGGGTTTGGCCGAGCATGAAGGCTAAAATTGGTGTGAGGAGAGAGGGAGGATGTGCCCTTTTATAAGGGAGGAGAGGGGCTCCTTTGGAAAAACTAAAAATATTATTTTATTATAAAGTCATGTTCGGTTTTAAATAGATCCAAATTGATTTATTTCTAAGATAAGGTGGGGATGGGTCGAAATAATCTCATCCAATAGAATTTAGACAAGTTTAGGTTCCTATTTTAACCTTATCATTTAGATTTAACATTAAATTAAATAATTTTACTTTTACCGTGTCTTCTTGTGTTCTTATACTATAAGGTTAATAAACACACAATAAGCAGCAAAACGAACCACAATTTGTTTATTATTAATATATATAACCTTATCTAAGTCATTTGGCCGAACCTTAGATTTTTAGGAATAAAATAACAATTACTAATATAATATTTGTTTTAAAAACTATTTTATGTCAATTTTGACACTATTTAGTAATTAATTTTTGTGAAAATCATAACAGAATGATTAGTTCGAAAAAAGTTAATTAAATCAATACTAAAATGTCATATTAACCTATAAAGTTATTGTAATTCATAAAACGTCTCAAATTATATTTATTTGGGTATTTATAACATCAATTATGTCAATATTTCATTAATAAGATAATTACTGCATCATCTTTGTGTCATAAATAAATTAAATGCTTTAAAGTCTAAAAATTACAAATAAAATATCAATATGTAGTAAATCTTTTTAGATTTCTAATTAATATTTATAGTAGAATTTATCTTATGTATAACCCTATATTAAAAATTATTTAGTTATTAAACTTTGATTTTAACGATTTTAACCCTTCTTTAAATAAATTAATAATAAATGTCCTAATCTAATCCAAGGGGGCCTAAATGGTCATATTTTATTCCTAAGTTTGTTTTTGGTCGAATTACACTTATCCAATAGAATTAGGACATGTGTTAGGGTAATAAGAATATCATTTTTACCCTTAATTACCCTATTTACTTTTAACCGTGGTAAATAAAAGTAAAAAGTTACTATTCACCAAAAATTATTTTCATCTCATTGAACAACATTTTACTTACTAACATCAACCGTGTCTCTCGGATTTCTGAAATTCCACTCACAGAAGCGGTAAAATTAAGTTTTATGAAAAATTCAGTTTTTTTAACTACCACTTAGTGGTTTCACTATTCATCAAAAATTGAAAGTTTTCAGAAAAATACTAAAATTTCACCCTAGGATAATTTCGATATTATGAATCCAAAAATGAAGTCCATTTTGAAAAATAAAATTTATAAAATTTCAAAAAGTTGTTATTACTATTCATAATGCCTAGTTTTAATAATATTTTAATAGTATATCATATGTTTAGTGAAACTCGGTATTGCGTATGACGCAAGCTAATGAGGAAGGGCGTGATTTCGTGTAAAGCAAGTCAAGAAAGTGTTGTGTAAAAAAATATTCTTTTGATGATTTATATAACATAAAATCCTCGGGTGTTACATTCTACCCCCCTTAAAATGAATTTCTCCCTCAAAATTCGTCACTTTGTAACAAACAGATGAGGATACCTATCCCTAATCATATCCTCAAGCTCCCATGTAGCTTCTTCTAATTGGTGGTTCCTCCACAAAACTATCACCAAGAGAGTGGTCTTGTTCCATAGGACTTTTTCTCTACGATCCAGAATCTCTATCGGCTATTCTTCATAAGAAAGATCTTGCTCCAGCGGTACAACTTCTGAGCTGAGTACATGTGAAGGATCATGTATGTACCTTCTCAGGAGAGATACATGGAACACATCGTGAACTTGAGAGAGATTCGATGGAAGTGTCAATCGGTAAGCTACCTTCCCAACACGATCCAGTATTTCGAAAGGACTGATATATCTAGGGCTCAACTTCCCCTTCTTTCCAAATCTCATGACCCTCTTCTAGGGAGATATTCGTAAGAACACTTTATCACCCACTTCAAACTATAGGTCTTTTCTTCGGTTGTCGGCATAACTTTTCTGTCGACTCTGAGCTGCTCTTATGTGTTGTTGAATAGATCTGACCTTTTCTGCCATTTCATCAACGAGATCAGGTCCTAATAGCTTTCTTTCCCCAACTTCATCCCAGCAAGTTGGAGTCATGCATTTCTTTCCATAGAGAGCTTCATAAGGAGCCATCTGAATACTGGAGTGAAAGCTATTATTATAAGAAAATTCCACCAAAGGTAGGTGTTGATCCCAACCACCTTTGAAATCCATAGAGCAAGCTCTCAACATATCTTCTAGAGTTTGAATTGTTCTCTTAGACTGACCGTCTGTCTAAGGATGATAAGCAGTACTGAAACTTAACTCTGTATCCAGAGTATGCTGAAGACTTCTCCAGAACTTTGAGGTAAACCTCAAATCCCGATCAGATATAATAGAAAGTGGTACTCCATGAAATCTTACCACTTCCTTTACATATATCCTGGCAAGCTGATCCAGAGAGAAAACCTCTCCAATAGCGATGAAGTGTGCAGACTTTGTAAGACGGTCAACTATGACCCAGATAGTATCATTGCCTTTGGATGTTTTAGTAAGTCCGATGACAAAGTCCATAGTGATTTTTTCCCATTTCCATTCGGGTATAGGTAATGGTTGTAACATCCCCTTAGACTTCTGTCTCTCAGCTTTAACTTGCTGACAAACCAAGCATCAAGAGACATATTCAGCAACATCTCCTTTCATGCCATCCCACCAGAAGTACTCTTTCAGGTCCCTATACATCTTCGTGCTTCTAGGACGAATAGAGAATGAAGGACTATGAGCCTCATCCAGCAGCTCCTTCTTTAATTCGGGGATGGGAGGAACACAAACCCAATTCCTGAACTTTATTATCCCATCACAATCAAGGTTGAATTCAGGAACATTTCTCACCTTCTTTTGTAACTCTACATCTTCTTTCTGTGCCTCTTTAATCGTCACATGTATAGATGGTTGAACATTCATTTGAGAAAGATACGATTTTCCCCCTTCCATTATAATTTCAAGATCCATCCTTTGTAAATCCATAAATATTGGATCTTTTGTGATCCTCGTCATGGATAAACTGGCATGGTCTTGTCGACTTAATGCATCTGCCACCTTGTTTGCTTTCCCAGGGCGGTAATGGATTGAGCAGTCGTAATCCTTAATCAGCTCCAACCATCTTCTTTGGCGCATATTCAGCTCCTTTTGTGTGAAAAATATACTTTAAACGTTTATGATCAGTATAAATGTCACACCTTTCTCCATAAAGATAATGCCTCCAAATCTTTAATGTAAATATTACCGTAGCTAACTCCAAATCATGAGTTGGGTAATTTTTCCCATGTATTTTCAACTATCGTGAGGCATAAGGTATCACCGTATCATTTTTCATGAGAACACATCCCAGTCCCTTCTTGGATGCATCACTGTAGATCACAAACCATTCTCCACTACAAGGAAGTGTGAGTACAGGTGCACTGGATAACCTTCTTTTCAACTCCTTGAAATTCTCTTCACATTCCTCCGTCCAAACAAACATAACTCCTTTCCGAGTCAACTTGGTGAGTGGATTAGATAATCGTGAAAAATCTTTCACAAAACATCGATAATATCCAGCCAAACCAAGAAAACTTCAGATCTCGGTTACTATTGTTGGTCTCGACCATCTTTCGATAACCTCTATTTTTACTGGATCCACAGATATCCCCTCTTTTGAGATTATGTGACCCAAAAATGATACTTTTTGAAGCCAAAATTCACACTTGGTAAATTTGGCATAAAGCTTCTCCTTTCTCAGGGTCTTTAATATAATTCTCAAGTGATCTTTATGTTCTTCTTTGCTCTTTGAATAGACAAGAATATCGTCTATAAATACTACCAAAAACTGATCAAGATAGTCTCTAAAGACTCTATTCATCAGATACATGAAGATAGCAGGGGCATTAGTAAGACAAAATGGCATCACTATAAATTCATAGTGTCCATACCTTGTACGGAAAGCCTTCTTTGGTATATCCTCCCTTTTGACCCTTAATTGATGATACCCTGAACAAAGATCAATCTTGGAAAAGTATTGAGCTCCGCGTAGTTGGTTAAATAGGTCATCAATGCACGGGAGAGGATATTTGTTCTTGATAGTGATCTTGTTAAGTTCTCGATAATCAATGCAGAGTCTTATTGATCCATCTTTCTTCTTAACAAATAGAACAGGTGCTCCCCAAGGTGATGCACTAGGGCGTATGAACCCCTTATCAAGATTCTCTTGGAGTTACTTCTTCAATTCCTGCAACTCAATTGGGGCCATTCTATAAGGTGACTTTGAAATAGGCAAAGCACCTGGTACGAGTTCTATTGAAAACTCAACTTCATGATTTGGTGGAAGACCCGGTAATTCCTCCAGAAATACATCATCAAACTCCCATACAATGGGAATATTCTTAATCATGAGTTTCTCACCAACCATTTGAGATAAATAACCTTTATTTAGTGGAATCAAGACCCATAAGATGGAAGAAATTTCCATTGGGAGGTTATGTTCATCCTTGCATTGATAGACGATCACAGATTGATCTGGAGTATGAAATGCGACTTCCCTTATTTGGAAATTGATATGAGCTCCATATAAAGAAAGCTAATCAATGACAAGAATCACCTCAAATTCCACTATAGGAAGGATCACAAGATTTGCAGGAAGCACTTTCCCACAAACTTCAATCAGAGAAGAATTATAAACTTTTGATGCGACTGTTGTGCCATTAGGGGTTGTCACAGATAACTCAACATCTAATTGTTGAGGTAATACGGTGATATCCTTAGAAAATTCTTCAGAAATAAAAGAGTGGGTGGATCTAGAATCAAATAAAACATTTGCTACTTTAGAGTGGATGGTAAGTGTACCTTTCACCACATCGTTATCGTACTCCACATCGCTTATAGAAATTGCATGTGACTTTCCTTTGTATTTAGCCTTAAGAGTTGGTTGACGTCGACCATCATCATCAACCCTTGGATTTTGGCATTGATTGGCATAATGCCCCATCTCCTTTCACTTGAAACATTGAAGTGTAGTTGGTTCATTCTGTGCATCCCTTCCTTTGTTTGCATCATTAGACATCTTCTTCCCATCATTATGGCATTCAAATGCCCGATGACCTTCCTTTCCACATTTGAAACATTTACTTGTCTCTTTAAGACAACTCCCTCCATGTTTCTTTCCACACTTTGAGAATAAGGGAAAGCCCATATTCTTTTCAGTGTGCTCTTTAGATTTTCCTTTGAATTCCATTTTCCTCTTCTTATCAAACCCATATGACTGATGGGTTACTCCAATATCCATCTCGACTTTGAGAGAACATAGAACGATTTCCTCATAGCTATTGAAGTCCCATATGGCTAACGCCCTTCGAAGACTTGGTTTTAAGCCACTAAAGAATCGATCGATCATACTCTCAGGTTGGATAATAATACTAGAAGCGTACCTTGCAAGTCTTGTAAAATTTTCTTCATAGGTACCAACAGATTCATCATCCTTTTTCTTCAGTTCATGAAACTCTTTCTCTATCTTTGTTTGGAGAATACGAGGGAAGTACTTATTGAAAAATAAGTTCTTGAACTCGTCCCATTCCATGGACTCAATTTCATCCCTTTTCCTCGTATTCTTAATAAGATTCCACCATTGATCGGCATCTCCTTCCAAAAGATACACTACTAGGATCACTTTATCATGTTCATAACATTGAAGAACTGAAAATATCTTTTCAGTAGTAGTAATCCATTGTTCAGCAACTAATAGATCAGTAGACCCGCTGAATGAAGGTGGGCGCTATCTCATGAAGGATTTAATAGAATGTTGCTCCTTCCTTTGCTCGTTTGGAAGTCCTGCATGATTCATATCTTGAGAAAGATGTGTGATCATGGCTACAAGATTTTTCATTCCAGATCCCATAACATTTGGTTGCTTAGGGGGACAATCATTGCATTTCCCGTCGCATTCCGCATTAACACGGTTCCTTCGGGTTCAAGCCATTGACTAAAACCAAGAAGAATAGTGTGAGAAACACTAATTATAATAGGAAAACCACATAATTAGGAATAAAATTTCACACTTAAGGTCTTATCCTAGGTTATTCATGGCCATTTCTAAAACACTAAGATTGTGTTCTATGCTTAGACTTATCCTTATGGTTATTACTAAGGCTTTCACATCCCAGTTTCCAAAGGTTGACTATACCTTTCCTCTGATACCAACTATAAAGACCCATACTTTACATACATTGTTATTACTTCAGAATTGAAGCACACTTATTACAACATATAAAAAACCAGGAAAGGACCGTATAGGTATAGTGTCTTTAGAAACTGGGAAACATAAACAACTGGTTCATAAAGTGTCTACACTGTCTCCCATTTATTTCATCATATCTATAGTCCCTTTTGGAATATCTTACTTAATAACCTTATTCCTGACCTGGGGAAAGAAAACATACAAAAGGGTGATCTCAAATGCTCATTAAGGGTAAACAAAATAAATTTCAATCACATCATATACATAAGAACATAACTTTTGGAAATCTTAACCTGCAAAAGAAATCATAATTTCATAACATGAGATAAATCATAGTAGTGAAATGTAATCCCAATAATCATATCTTAAAACATGAAACTTTGTGGCATACACACATAATCATAGAGAATCATTTCTTGTCAGTCAAGATTCATTGCCAAGACTATCTTAGTGGACAAAGTCCATTTCTGAACCGAGTTCACTCCTCGTTTCAGTACTGTTTCACTGAACTGGTTTAACCTGCCGTTCCAGCCATGTCTATCTCATGAGATATAAAATCTTTACCCAATGAATTTGAGGGAGATATAGGTCTCACCAATCTCATAATGATACCATTCTTATGTGTGCCACAAAATCATAAATCATACATCATTTCATAACCCTTGTAATAAAAATGGGAATCTTAAACATCATGACGTCATAAAACAATTCATATAAGATAAAGGAATTCATAAATATAATTCCATCACAACATAATCAAATCAATGTAATAATAGGGATAGAAACAGAACCCTTTATTATCTTAGATGGAAAATAATTTTGATAAAACACTTGAACTCCATTCTTGAAGAAAATATCCTTTCTACTTCAAAAAATACTTTTCCTTTCTTAACATGTCATACAATTCTAAACTAAAAGAAGTTGATTAAAAATAAACTTGAAAACTTGTAAAGAAATATTCTTGGAAATAATGTTTTAAAAATCCATTCATGCCATATAAGTTAAAAAGACATTCTTCTCGTACTTTTGTCGGAAAAGTCAAAAAGGTACCCCGTACGAAAAACGACAAAAGATTCCTTTCATATCTTTTACTAAAAACTCACCGAAGGGTAAAATTGGATTTAAACAATTTTAGGTGGATGGAAATAATATTACATATTGAGGAAACATGGATGTGTATGATAAAATACACCCCAGTAAATTTCAAAGTATAAACAATCTCGGATAAAAATGAGATTGTGATATTTCCCTTACCTTAGGTCCGATTTGCCTCGTAAGTGTATGAACCTCCTGTATAATGATTTAAATAATGTTATTGAATTATTAAAAAATCATAATTATTGTTATTATATCATATATGGTCATATTCTTAGCTTCTTAGTAGTAATATTTCATTGCTACTTGTTATTCAGGTGTTTATAACTTTTTGTTCTTATGCATGTTTTGTCGAATAAATTCTTATTCTTATCTTCAGGTTATAGATAAATCCTTTCCAGAATGCTATTAATGTACTATATATCATATTTATTCATTCAATTCATTTATATAATCATTATGAAATGAAGATCATGTAGAACGAATCGCATCACATCGTGGAGATGGTATTCCGTACGTACGCACGAGCGATGATATTGTTCCCATGATCATAGAATTGTATTGGAGTGTATGTATACTATTTAATAATCAACATAACTTTACAATAATAATATATAGTAATTATTTACATCATTATACCCATCCAAGTAAGGTGGTGGGGGAAAATAGATTACACCACGGCGTGGAGACGGTATTCCGTACGTATGCACGCGCGGTGATTTCATTTTCCATAGGATGGATAGATGGAGAAATAGGGTTGTTTCATACTTATAATAAAATATCCATATATGAGTGATACTGATGTTATTACTTCATAATAAAACAACTAAATAATAAGTAGTGTAAGAAGAAATAAAGGTGAAAGAATCGGTAACAGACATTACCTCTTCTTTGAAGTGTTTCTTTGAGACCTCCTTTTAGGGCACTAAAATTGGTCTTTGAAGAAGACCAGGACCTCTAGGATGTTTCTAGGGAGGTGTAGAGGATAAATTGGAAGGGGTTGGATGAGCTTGAAGGCTCAAATTGGTGTGAGGAGGAGAGGGAGGTGGTGCCCTTTTATAAGGGAGGAGAGGGGCTCCTTTGGAAAAACTACAAATATTATTTTATTATAAAGTCAAGTTCGGTTTTAAATAGATCCAAATTGATTTATTTCGAATCTAAGGTGGGTATGGGTCGAAATACTATCATCCAATAGTATTTATACAAGTTTAGGTTCCTATTTTAACCTTATCATTTAGATTTAACATTAAATTAAATAATTTTACTTTTACCGTGTCTTCTTGTGTTCTTATACTATAAGGTTAATAAACTTACTATAAGCAGCCAAACGAACCCCAAGTAGTTTATTATTAATATATATAACCTTATCTAAGTTATTTGGCCGAATCTTATATTTTTATGAATAAAATAAGAAATACTAATATAATATTTGTTTTAAAAACTATTTTATGTCAATTTTGACACTATTTAGTAATTGATTTTTGTGAAAATCATAACAGAATGACTAGTTCGAAAAAAGTTAATTAAATCAATAATAACATGTCATATTAACCTATAAAATTAGTGTAATTCATAAAAAGTCTCAAATTATACTTATTTGGGTATTTATAACATCAATTATGTCAATATTTCATTAATATGATAATTACTGCATCATCTTTGTGTCATAAATAAATTAAATTATTTAAAGTCTAAAAATTACAAATAAAATATCATTATGTAGGAAATCTTTTTAGATTTCTAATGAATAATTATAGTCGAATTTATACTATGTATAACCCTATATTAAAAATTATTTAGTTATTAAACTTTGATTTTAACTATTTTAACCCTTCTTTAAATAAATTAATAAAAAATGTCCTAATCTAATCCAAGTGGGCATAAATGGTCATATTTTATTCCTAAGTTTTTTTTTGGTCGCATTACACTTATCCAATAGAATTAGGACATGTGTTAGGGTAATAATAATATCATTTTTACCCTTAATTACCCTATTTACTTTTAATCGTGGTAAATAAAAGTAAAAAGTTACTATTCACCAAAAAATTATTTTCATCTCATTGAACCACATTTTAATTACTGACATCAACCATGTCTCTCGTATTTTTGAAATTCCACTCACAGAAGCGGTAAAATTATGTTTTATGAAAAATTCTGTTTTTTTACTACCACTTAGGGGTTTCACTATTCATCAAAAATTGAAAGTTTTCAGAAAAATACCAAAATTTCACCCTAGGATATTTTTGATATTACGAATCCAAAAATGAAGTCCATTTTGAAAAATAAAATTTATAAAATTTCAAAAAGTGGTTATTACTATTCATAACGGTTAGTTTTAATAATATTTTAGTAGTATATCATTGTTTAGTGAAACTCGGTATTGCGTACGACGCAAGCTATTGAGGAAGGTCGAGATTTCGTGTAAAGTAAGTCAAGAAAGTGTTGTGTAGAAAAAGATTCCTTTGATGATTTATATAACATAAAAGTCTCGGGTGTTACATAATAGGTTCTAAAATAATTTATTAACAAGTATAATTTCATATTCCCAGAGCTTAAGTACAAGAGAAGAACATGTTTGGAGTTAAGGTAAGGGTTTTCCCCCCTGAACATCCACTTTCTTTCAGGATACTTTCATTGTCTAATTACCTCAATGTAATTATTTTGTATTTTTATGTACTCATCATATATTCTGTGTGAGTATCATATATATGTGTACCAACCAGAACCCTTCTTTATTTTATGGATAGTTACACATTTTTAAAGGAACTTTCAAGGTTGTTTCCAAAATACAAGCCCGATCCAACTATAATTTCTCATATTCTTTCCTATTTTCAAGGGCACTATATGATCTATTTTTTGAAACCTTTATCTTTATAAAATCACTCAATTTATTATGAAAATACTATATTACCTAACTTCTGGTTTTATACAAATATTTTTCCAAAACAACTCTTCTTTTCAATATAAAAGAGTATTTATCACAAGAATTGCTTAATAATTTTATAAGAGTGTTTTCATATAATTCAACACTCTTGTTGATTCCATGGTATTATTGGGTTTAATAATTTATAAAGTCATCTACCATATTTTATCTAACGGTATATTACTAACTCTATTGTGGATAATCTTTTCTATAACCATTCACCATATTATTCCGAATGGTTAGTGTTTGTGTTCAATGATTGGGATAAGTTTGTTACATTAAATATAATAGTTTCAATATGAATGTATATGTTGTTTGTGTTTATCCCCGCTCATATGAGAAATGCATTGGACCAATTATGTGACAGGTGGGGCCCCCAATAGCCCCTCTATGAATCGGTAGGTCTCATGAGACAACTAGATGAGGAATTGGTCGATTCCTTTCCCAATGTGATATAGATTTTGGCTGAGGCCTTAATCATCAGACGTCTTGGCCAAGGCCTTGATAAAATGTTTTAGAATGTCTGAAATTATGCATTCCATAATTATGAGTTCAGCTATTTGTAATGCTCCGACCCTTGTTACCCAAAGTCGGTCCATTATTACATAACATTGGAATGATCACGAAAGATCAAATCTCGAAAGACGGATTAGTTTAGTAGTCTTGGAAACCCTAGTTATATTCATAAGTCTTACATTACATCATAAAGTAAAAAAAAGCTACAAAAACATCTTTTCTTCATATCCCCTCATACTATCCCTGAAGGTGATTCATAAATTACTTCTTCACATCCTGGAAAAAATAAAACATTGAAAGGGTGAGGTCAGATGCTCAATAAGGATAAAAATAGAGCAGAAACTTTCATAGAAAAGCATAAACATTTAAGTAATTGTATAACTAAAAAAATCCTTTTAAACATGAACTTCAGAATAATATGGAAAATATAAAATTAAATAATTCCATTTACTTATTCACATGGATATTCTACTAGTCGAATAACCACATGAAATATCAATAACCACTTTCATAATGATGGAATGCATAATGCCAGACTATCATAACCACATAGTCAAGACCTCATGCCAAGACTACAAATAAGATTTTGTCAAGGCCTCATTCCAAGACACTAGTTTGTCTCATGAGACCTACCGATGCATCGAGGAGCTATAGCGTGCTCCACCCGTCACTTACTAAGTCCAATGCATTCCTCATATGAACAGGTTTAATCATAACATAAATATGGTTGGCGATTTCTTTGGCTGGAATCAGACTCTATGGTTGCTGTTGAAATCATTAAGAAACGATCAAGGAATGTCCCTTGGGTTCTTTTTCCTTACGGGATTGAATGCCTTCAACTCCTTGATGGTATTATCTTGGACGTATCTCATGTTTATAGGGAGGGCAATCAGGTTGCTGATTCATTATCTAAGAAGGCTATTGTGGAATCCCGCTCTGGATGGTCATTTATGGCTTTTGATTGTTGTGTGCCCCTTGTGGATGCAGATGCATGTGGCACTATATTTACTAGTCTTTGGAAACCCTCTTTTGGATGCCTTGTTCTCTTATTTATTTTTGAATAAAATTTTGTAGGGGCGGGTTTTAACCTGCCTCTGGGCCTTTTGGGTTAAAACTAGCATACAAAATGTCAATACTTTATCCACAAACCACGAATGGTATAAAAATAGCACATCCATAGTCAGCCATAACTTATTCGATACAATAAGGAAGATTTTATTGTATCATATTAACCTCAATCGAGAATAATGAAATATAGATGAAAGTAATCATCAAAACTATTAGAGAGAAATATCCCCCTTTTTCTTGAAAACATTTAAAAGTCACACTATTTGTCAAGAATCCATTTAAAAATAGTTCTTTTAATCAATGTGTCACATACCACTTTGAAACTTTTAAAAGGAATTTTAATTTTAAAACATTAATGTCCATATATAAAAATCCTTAAAAACATTTTTAAAATGTGGACATTAATGAGAAAGATTTAGAATAATAAATCTTTAAAACATTTAAAATGATATTTTAGTTAGAGTTCCTAACCAAAATAGAGACACAAGAATAAAAATAATTGACGTAATAAAAACTTTATAATATCATGAAAATTAAAGGATTCGTGATATACTATGTCAAAGTACAATATATACACCATATAATAGTTATTTGGGGTATAATAACAAAGGAGTCTCAATGGAATGTAATTTGAGATGAAACTTCTTATAAAGACTGTATTTTTAGGTTAAGAATAAATCAAAGACATAATTATGTGTGACAAATATAAATACACTCAATATTGTTGGATATTCAGTGTAAAACAATCAAAGGACATTCACATGTATTCTTGTAAAAGCAACACCAATGAATTGGATGTTTAACTCAACAAATCGAGATTGGGTAAAAATTACTCTTATCAAGTTAATACAGATGAATTGAGAATTTATCAATGGAGTGATTATGTGTATCAAATGTATATCCATAGAAAGGGGTGTGGAAATTATGACATAATCAAATGAATAGTGATTCCACACATAATCTTGGAGTAAAATAATCAATGAAGTATGTGTAAAGTCGAATGAGTAGAAATTAAAATATCAAATTCCCTTATCGATTTGGTAAATTACAAAACATAATCCCATGAAATAATGATCAAACAATTATGATTTCATTATCCATAAATTAAATTATATTACACCATGAATACAATAATGGGCAGTACACACACTACATGCATTAAATAAGTGGTGAACAATAGAAATCTCATGAAATTAAAAGTGAGATAAGAAACCCCTAACTTTGTACTTTTTCCTTGGTCAAGGGTAGGTTAGCCTCCTGTATAATGTTGAAATAAGTTTTATTTAATTATAAAAGAATCATATACATTAATATGATATCATATATGATCTTTTAACATTTTTTTGTTAATAATATCTTAGTATTATCGTCCTTTCGGGTGTTAACTTACTCATTTTATTTTTTATGTTTTGTTAAATAAGTCGTGTTGGTTATGGATAGGTTGTGTATTATTCATATACAGAATTATATTAAGTCATTAAACATTATTTGTAATCATAAAATTACAATTAGACTTGTATGGATACGATGGGGAATGAATCTCATCGCGTTCGTGGAGACGGCAGTCCGTACGTACGCACGAGCGATAATATCATTCTTTTGATATTAAAATCATATATAATTAGATGGAATATAATATATAAAGAATAATTATCATTTTATACTTATTATTTACATTAATTACACATCATTATTATACCCATCCAAATAATAATATATTGAAGAACAATTACACCACGACGTGGAGACGGTAGGCCGTACGTATGAATGTATGGTGACATGTCATTCAAAGGATGTATCAAATAATGAATATGGTTGTACCATATTTATAATAACATCATAGTATTTGGAAGATACTGTAGTTATTATTTTATAATGTAAATAAGAATGAAATAATAAGTGTAATAAGAAAGGAACTTGAAAGATGGTGGTGAAATCATTACCACTTCTTCAGATTCTTCATTTTGATTTGATCAAAAGGGCTCCTTAGGTTTTCTTTCTGGCCAAAGGAGGGCCACTAGGATGAAGTGAGGGAAGTTGAGAGGAGATTTGGTCATGGGTTGGCGGAACCAAAAGGCTTTGAAGGTATGAATTTGAGATAAGGGATAGCTCCCTTTTATAAGAGGTGTGAGGGGAACCTTAGGAAAAACATAAAATATTATTTTATAATAAATTCATATTCGGTTTATAATGGCTAAAAGTGTATTATTTAAAGGTTTTGGTGGGTATGGGTCGAAATCCTTTCATCTAATAGATTTTAGACAGGTTTGGGTCACTATATTAAACTTATCATTTATATTTACCTCTTAGTTAAATATTTTGAAATTTACCATGTCTCTTTGTATTTTATATTATATAGTTAATAAAATTACTAAATACCTCCTAGAGACCCACAATTGGTCTAGTAATGATACAAATATCATTATATAAGTACTTTGACCAATAATTATATTTTTAGGAATATAATATCAATAATAATATAATATTTGTTTTAAAAACTCTTTTATGTCAATTTTTACACTATTGGGTATTTTGTTTTTGATAATTTCATAACAGCATTATTACATAAAAATAAATTTATATAACCAATCATAATATGTCATATTAACCTATAAAATTAGATTAATTCTCAAAAACTCTCAAATTACATTTATTTTGATATTTACAATATCAGTTATTTTAATATTTCATTAATTAGGTAATTACGCCATCACCATTGTGTCATAGATAAATTAAATTATTTAATGTCTAAAAATTATAAATAAAATACTATTCTGTATTAAATCCTTTTATCTTTCTAATGAATATTTATAATCGAATTTATCTTATGTATAACCCTATATTAAAAATGTATTAGTTATTAAGCATTGAGTTTATCTCTTTTAACTATTCTTTGAATTATATAATAATAAATGTCCTAATCTAATCCAAGTGGACCTAAATGATAATATTTTATTCCTAAGGTTGTTTTTCATCGAGATACACTTTTCCAATAGAATTAGGACATGTTTAGGGTAACATTAATATCATTTTTACCCTTAATTACCCTATTTACTTTTAATCGTGGTAAATAAAAGTAAAAAGTTACTATTCACCAAAAGTTATTTTCATCTCATTGAACCACATTTTACTCCTTGATATTAACCGTGTCTCTCTTATTTTATAAATTCCACCCACCAAAATGGTAAAATTATGTTTTATGTGAATTTCTATATTCTCCAAGGAGGTGGGTAAAAGACGGTGAAAAGTTCAATAAAATTTTTATATATCTAAAATTATTCTAAACTAACTCCAATGAATTACATTGATCATATATAGGTATTATGTATCTATTTTGACCTTAATTAAATTTAAATAAAATAAATAATTATTTAAATAAAAATTCGGTTTTAAACTAAAACTCAATGTTTTTCACTATTCATCAAAAATTGAAACTTTTCAGAAAAATACCACAAATTCACCCTAATCTAATTTCGATATTCTGAATCCAAAAATGAAGTCAATTTTTTTATGATAAAATTTATAAAATTTTAAAATGTGGGTATTACTATTCATAACGGCTAGTTTGATTGGTTGTGGTGTGTGTTAGAACTCGAAGTTACGTACAACACACGCTATTTCATTATTCAAATGGAAACGTACCGTGGAAGCTTTGGGTGTTATATTCTACCCTCCTTCAATAAATTGAGTCCTCGCAATTTTTAAAATTGGCCTTGGTAATGTAATGGAAAGTCCCACATCAGAAAAAGAATCAATAAAACTATCACTTTAAAAGAATGAATGGGAAGTAAAAAGGTCACCGGAGATAACCTATACTAGGATTCCATGTAGAAAAACATGGATATGGATGATAAACTAAGTGTGAAGTTCTGATGGAGAGGGATAGGGAACATGATCAGGAGAAAGTTAACAACAAGAAAACCACAAACTTATGATGGGCAAATGGTCATTAGTTTCCTAGTAGGAAAAGTAAATGGACAACATTTTTTTTTGTTTTAAGTTACATTACATAAATATTAGGAATTCATTTCTGAGATTGACTAGGGACATAAAGATATATACATACTTTTTGAGTAATGTTTCATTCTTTAACAAATTCTTACTACTAAGTCATTTTTAAATGATGAGTATTCAAGAAGACTTGCTCACACTGAAATAGATAGAATAAACTTCTTATAGAATCACATGATCCACGAAGGATAAACTATATATTTACCTTGTCTTTAGAGATTAATCAAAACCAAAATGGTTAGTATAAGATCTGATGATCCCCTAAAAGGACATTCCATTAGAGAAAGAAACACTAATCTAAATTTCTAAAATTAAACCAATAATACCCCAAAGATAAATAAATACTATTCAATAAACAATTGTCCTTAAAATCCTTCAATATAATCCAAACTAATATTGAAACCCAAAACTTAGAAGAATTTGGTTATGTAGTCTTCCATGTTAAATTGTATCTCCAAATGACATCAACTACTCTTAAAGTCGCATACTTAAAAGTAATTAACCTAATCACATATTCTCTATTATAGGTTAATCATTTTAATAAATAACACAAATCACTATAAATACACAATAAAAACATAGATAACAATCCACCATTACTCCTCAAATAAAATCCCATAGTATTCTATTTTCCTTGGGCATATAGTGTTCCCAACAAAGTGAACATCTTCCAAAATAAAATTTAACACTTAATCAACAAATCATTTTCCTATACTAAGGTTATTCACTTGACAAGACATAAGATCCCAAATCAACTGATTATTGATCAATAAAATCATTTAACTAAAAATAATTAGTCACACTAACCAGGGACTTCACGTAGTCCAGTGGTAGGCGATAAACCCCAATCGCACTTTGGTTGTGGGTTCGATTTCCACATCTTTGTCCAACGCGATGGGTTATCAAATGATCTGCGTGTTTTCCTTTTTCAAAAACTATATTTTATAACATTACCAAAATGAGATAAATTCCTCAAAATAACTATAACATAATTTAACCACAAATTTTATCTCATACCTTGAATTTTCATCACAAAATATAATAACATGTAATTCCCTCAAACCCAATGATTATATAAAACCAAATGGATATTTATAACTATATCCACAAGAGGAAGGACAAGTCTTCCTCAAATTCATTCTCACATGATAAATTTCAGGGTTACACATATAAGAGAAAATTCACCCAAAGTAATCTCAACAACAAGGAGTACTAATACCTTTAAATATTTTTCCATCCATTTATTTCCACATAGGTTCTTCATTGACCAATAGGTTATCCTATAGAATAGGGCATTGACTTGGGTGATGCCAAGGTCCCTTGAATTTACGACAAATGACCGTAATTGGAATCTAGGGACCATTTTTATTTTCTTCTATCATACTCTTCATTTTTCTTTGGAAATTCTTCACTTTATGTCATTCCTTCACACACATAAAGAATTTATTAGTTCCATTGAGACACTTTCCTGTGGGTATCCTTACACATTTTCTATATAATGGAAATTGAGGATTCGTTTCTCCATGGTCTCCACTGCTGGAGCTCTTATCATTCATCACCTTTATCTTCTTTGTTGAGTCCTGGCATTGGTTAATATATATATTGTTGATCATATTTTTCGAAAATTTATTTGGAATGAAGAGGATATCTTTTACGCCGATCAACATTCCATTTTGTTGCTCATTTCCACCACCGTTCCCACCATGTACATCATTCTCAAAGTCACTATGACTTCTTTAGAATCCAAACATTGACTAAAACCAAAAAGCATTGTGTGAGTAACAGTAGTCATAAAATCATTCAAAGAATATCATGTCACCATATTTTCAATTTGAAACACATTAGGATTAACCAAGGCCATTTACTCTCATAATACTTCAAATCATTTTATAAAGAAAATGTAAATTATCCTAAGCATATCCCCCGGGAGTGTCGTAACCAAGAGTGCAGCAAGGCCCATTGTCATGCACTAGTTCCCATTCAAGTCTAGCTCAAAGCAGTGTTTTCGGGTTTTACCCCTAGGTATATTTATGCTCGAGCCACCTCTACCTGCTCGTATCCAGACAGGGATGTATTGCATGGAAAACTCACAAAATCTATACAATACCAAAATTCTAGAAAGTTCTTCTATACTAATCCTCAAATTATTTCTTAGGGATATGTTCTCTAATCATAGTTTATCTAAATATATCTTCCAAGGTTTGTAATAAACATCCTCTGATACCAACTGTAACGCCCCGACCCCAGTTACCCAGAGTCAGTGCATTATTACATAACATTGGCATGATCACGAAAGATCAAGTCTCGAAAGACCGATTAGTTTAGCAGTCTCGGAAACACTAGTTATACTCATAAGTTTTACATTACATCATAAAGTAAAAAAAACTACAAAAACATCTTGTCTTCATATCCCCTAATACTATCTCGGAAAGTGGTTCATAAATTACTTCTTCACATCCTGGAGAAAATAAAACATTGAAAGGGTGATCTCAGATTCTCAGTAAGGATAAAAATTTAGCGGAAACATTCATAGATAAGCATAAACATTTAAGGCAATGTATAACAAAAAAAGGATTTTAAACTTGAACTTCATCATAATATGGAAAAGATAAAATGAAATAATTCCATTTAATTATTCACATGGATATTCTTCTAGTCGAATAACCACATTCAATATTAATAACCACTTTCATAATGATGGAATGCATAATTCTAGACTATCATAACCACATCGCCAAGGCCTCGTGCCAAGACTACAAATAAGATTTTGTCAAGGCCTCATGCCAAGACACTAGTTTGTCTCATGAGACCTACCGATGCATCGAGGAGCTATAGCGGGCTCCACCCGTCACTTACTAAGTCCAATGCATTCCTGATATGAACAGGTTTAAACATAACATAAACATTCGTATAAAAACTAGCATACAAAATGTCAATACTTTATCCACAAACCATGAATGGTATAAAAATAGCACACCCATAGTCAATCATAACTCATTCGATACAATATGGAAGATTTTATTGTATCATATTAACCTCAATCGATAATAATAAAGGATATAAAAAAATAATCATCAAAACTATTAGACAAAAATATCCCCCTTTTTCTTGAAAACATTTAAAAGTCACATTATTAGTCAAGAAGCCATTTAAAAATAGATTTTTGAATCAAAGTGTCCCATACCACTTTGAAACTAATAAAAGGAATTTTTATTTTAAAACATTAATGTCCATATATATAAATCCTTAAAAACATTTTTAAATCATGGACATTAATGAGAAATATTTAGAATAATAAATCTTTAAAACATTTAAAATGATATTTTAGTTAGAGTTCCTAACCAAAATAGAGACACATGAATACAAATAATTGATGTAATCAAAACAATATAATATCATGAGAATAAAGGGATTCATGATATACTATGTCAAAGTACATTATATACACCATATAAAAGTGATTTGGTGAATTATAACAAAGGAGTCCCAATGGAATGTAATTTGAGATGAAAGTACTTATAAAGACTATATCCTTAGGTTAAGGATAAATCAATGACATAATTATGTGTGAAAAATATAAATACACTCAATATGATTTGATATTCCGTTTAAAACAATAAAAGGACATTCAAACATTTTCTTGTAAATACAACACCAATGAATTGGATGTTTAACTCAACAAATTGAGATTGGGTAAATATTACTCTAACAAGTTCATACCGATGACTTGGAAATTTATAAATGGATTGATTATGTGTATAAAAAGTATATCAATAGAAAGGGGAGTGTAAATATGACATATTCTAATGAATAGGGATTCCACACATAATCTTGGAGTAAAATAATCAATGAAGTATGTGTAAATCCGAACGAGTGGAAATTGAAATCTCAAATTCCCTAATCGATTTGGTAACATACAAAACATACTCCCATGAAATAATGATCATAAAATGATGATTTAAATATCCATAAATTAAATTATATTACACAATGAATACATTAATGGGAAATACACACACCACATGCATTAAAAAAGTGGTGAACAATGGAAATCTCATGAAATTAAAAGTGAGATATGTAACCCCTTACATTGTAATGTTTCCTTGGTAGAGGGTAGTTTAGCTTCCAGTATAATGTGGAAATAATTTATATTGAATTATACAAGAATCATATACATTAATATGATATCATATATGATCTTTTAACATTGATTTGTTAATAATATCTTAGTATTATCGTCATTTCGGGTGTTAACTTACTCGTTTTCTTTTATATGTTTTGTTACATAAGTCGTGTTTGTTATGGATAGGGTTTATATTATTCATATACATAATTATATTAAGTTTTTAAACATTATTTTTAATCATAAAATGAGAATTAGACTTGTATGGATACGATGAGGAATGAATCTCATCACCTTCGTGGTGACGGTAGTCCGTACGTACGCACGAGCGATAATATCATTCTTTTGATATTAAAATCATATATAATTGGATGGTATATCATATATACAGAATCATTATCATGTTATAATTATTATTTACATGAATTACACATCATTATTATACCCATCCAAATAATAATATATTTAATAACAATTACACCACGATGTGGAGACGGTAGGCCGTACGTACGCACGTATAGTGACATGTCATTCAAAGGGAGGATAAAATACTGAATATGGTTGTACCATATTTATAATAACATCACATTATATATAATATACTGGAGTTATTATTTTAGAATGGAAATAACAAAGAAAGGAGAAGTGGAAGAAGAAAGGAACTTGAAAGAGGGTGGTGAAATCATTACCTCTTCTTCGGGTTCTCCATTTTGATTTGATCAAAATGGATCCTTAAGTTTGCTTTCTGACCAAAAGAGGGCCTATAGGTTTAATTAAGGGATTTTTAGAGGATATTTGGTCAGGTTTTGGACGAACCTAAAGGCTTTGAATGTATGAATTTGAGATAAGGGAGAGTGCCCTTTTATAAGAGGGGTGAGGGGCACCTTAGAAAAAACATAAAATATTATTTTATAATAAATTCATATTCAGTTTCTAATGGATCAAAAGTGGATTATTTAAAGGTAAAGGTGGGCATGGTTCTATATCCTTTCAACCAATAGATTTTATACTAGTTTGGGTCACTATATTAACCTTATCATTTATTTTTCACTCTTAGTTAAATAGTTTGACATTTACCATGTCTCTTTGTATTTTATATTATATAGTTAATAAACTGACTACATACCTAATAGAGATCCTAAAGTGGTCCATTAATTATACAAATATCATTATATAAGTACTTTGTCAAAACCATATATTTTTAGGAATAGAATATCAATTAATAATATAATATTTGTTTTAAAAACTCTTTTATGTCAATTTTAAGACTATTGGGTATTTTGTTTTTGATAATTTCATAACAGCATTATTAATTCGTAATAAATTTATATAACCAATCCTAATATGTCATATTAACCTATAAAATTAGTTTAATTCATAAAAAGTCTGAAATTACATTTATTTTTATATTTATAATATCAATTATTTTAATATTTCATTAATTAAGTAATTACTACATCACCATTGTGTCATAAATAAATTACATTATTTAAAGTCTAAAAATTATAAATAAAATACTACTACGTAGTAAATCCTTTTTTCTTTATAATAAATATTAATAATCGAATTTATCTTATGTATAACCCTATATTAAAAATGTTTTAGTTATTAAACATTGATTTTATCTCTTTTAACTCTTCTTTGAATTATATAATAATAAATGTCCTAATCTAATCCAAGTGGATCTAAATGATAATATTTTATTCCAAAGGTTATTTTTGGTCTAGATAAACTTGTCCAATAGAAATAGTACATGTGTTATGGTAACATTAATATCATTTTTACTGTTAATTACCCTATTTACTTTTAACCGTGGTAAATAAAAGTAAAAAGTTACTATTCACAAAAAAGTATTTTCATCTCATTGAACCACATTTTACTCCTTGATATTAACCGTGTCTCTCGGATTTTCGAAACTCCACTCACAGAAGTGGTAAAATTAAGTTTTATGTGAATTTCCAAATTCTCCTAGGAGGTGGGTAAAATACGGTGAAAAGTTCAATAAAATTTTTATATATCTAAAATTATTCTAAACTAACTCCAATGAATTAAATTGAAGCTATATAGGTATTATGTATCTATTTTGACATTAATTAAATTGAAATTAAATAAATAATTATTTAAATAAAAATTCGGTATTAAACTAAAACTCAGTGTTTTTCACTATTCATCAAAAATTGAAAGTTTTCAGAAAAATACCAAAAAGTCACCCTAAGCTGATTTCAATATTCCGAATCCAAAAATAAAGTCCATTTTGAATGATAAAATTTATAAAATTTCGAAAAGTGGGTATTACTATTCATAACGGCTAGTTTGATTGGTTATGGTGTGTGTTAGAACTCGAAGTTGCGTACAACACACGCTATTGCATTATACAAAGGGAAGCGTACCGTGGAAGCTTAGGGTGTTACATATTGATATTTCATGTGGTTATTAAACTCGTAGAATACCCATGATTATGTTTTATTATGGCATTATTTATTCAGCTCATATTCCTGCCATAATGTGTTTAAATTTATTATTAAAGGCATGTGTTTTCAATTATTAACCATTTACAATGTTTACATTATCTTCTACTGTATTTCTTACTCTTTCCGAGAATTTGAGCTCACCCATTTCTTATGTTTATTTTTCTCAGAACATGAATATGTATTTTATGAATGACTTGCAAGAATAATCTAGGAGATGTGATGACTCTGGTGGAATAAATTAGTGTTGTTTTTCCTTTCCAAATGTAAAGTTAAACTTATGTATGAATCTCGTTGCCAATAATACTAAACTACTCAGTTCTTCGGTATTCACATTCCTTATGTGTATGAAAATGTAGTCAAATAAGGCACTGACTCCGGGAAACTGGGGTCGGGTCCTTATAGTTGGTATCATAGAAGTTTAGTAGAATACTTGGAAACTAGATTTAGAAAATGTAGAATTAGGGAAGAGTCCCTAAGATAGTCTTTGAGGATAAACATAAAATAAAATCCTGGTATTTTGGTAAGGAATAGATAAAGTGGATCATTCAAGCAATACATCCCTATCTGGATATGAGCAGGTAGAGGCGGCTCTGGCACAGATGTATCTAGGGGTAAACCCGAAAACACTACTTTGGGCTAGACTCGAACGTGAACTAGTGCACGACAACAGGCCTTGCGGCACTCTTGGTTATGAAAATCCCGGGGAATATGCTTAGGATAATTCAAATTTTCTATACAATCCATTATGAAGGATTGAAAAGCAAAATATTCCCCAATGAAACCATATTTGTGTATATGGGATTATCCATGTGTAGGATCTCAATTTTTCTGTGTATTTTTAAGTTAAGATTATACATTATGATTCATAACGTAATCTAGTGTATTCCATTATCTAGATATGGCTCCTAATGGACGGAATGGAAATCGCATGAATTCACGTGTCCCCTGTAGGGATTTTTCTCCGACGCATGATAATGAGGTTGGTTCTGGTGCAGTGACTAGTTCTGAGAAACTCATAACTATACTGGTACAACTTACTCAGGTTATGAATAATAACCTTACCTTTATGGAGCATCCGGATCCACCACATGGAGGATCCATGCTAGATCACTTTATGCAACAATAGCCTCCACCATTCAACGGGACTACAAACCCATTTGTAGTAGAGCGGTTGATATGTTCTCTTGAGAAGATATTTCTCGCCTTGGGATGTAATGAAAGAGAGAAGGTTGTCATAGAATTATATCATCTATCAGGAGATGCGGATCAGTGGTGGTCCTTAATCCAAAACACAAAGGAGGAGGAATAGATAGAAGAGATGGAATGGATGGATTTTAAGGAAATCTTCTTAGAAAAATATTTCCCTCGTGAGCAGCGAGCAGATATGGAGAGACAATTTTTGAATCTGGGGATGAAGGAAGATGAGAATGTTTCAAGGTATGAATCTAACTTCACAAGATTAGAAATACATGCAGTAGACTTCATACGAAATCCAATGAGAAAAATCGATTGATTATTTGATGGCCTAAAGAAATTCCTCCAGCGGGCACTGGTCACCCAAAGTTTTTCATCATATGAGTATATAGTTTCATGTGCCATCAAGATAGAAAAATAATTCTCTAAGTCTTATGAATTTAAGGGAAAGAAAGAAAAGAAAAGGGATGCTGAAAACCCTAGGAAAGGAAATAAGGAAATAGGGAAGAAGGGAAGAGTTGAATTTCCACCATGTGACAATTGTGGAAGGAAACACGCTGGTGAGTGCTTAAAAAAGGAATATGCTACAAATGTGGTCAGAGATGCCATATTGCTGGTGATTGAAAGGGGAAGAAGGAGGGCAATGATGTTCGATGCTATAGTTGTCGAGAGATGGGACACTATGCTAATGATTGTCCAAAATGTCGAGTAAATATGCAACAGAAAAGGCCAAGGGATCAGGGACAAGATTATGAAATCACAACTATAGAGGTTGAAGTTCCTAATGACGTGGTGGTAGGTACTTTAATTTTTTCCTCAAGTATAGCCAATGCTTGATTTGTTTCTAGATCATCGCATCGTTTCATATTTTCCTAGTTTGCTAACAAAATGAGATATTTCCAATATGATTTAACAAGGGAGTTGTCAGTAAAAACTCCTAAGGAAAGTATCATTGCTACAAACTTCTGTGAATCAGTTCCCATTAAGGCATATAAATGTTCTTTATATGATGATCTTATCGGCATACCCATGATTTAATTTGATATAATCCTCCGTATGGATTGGCTTTCAGACCATGATGCAAAAATTTATTGTAAAAAGAAGGAGGTTACGATTTCTGATTACGATGATAAAGAAAACCTTATCTTTAGAGCAGAATCATCACCACCTGATTCTTATCTTGATCCACCCCCAGTAGCTCAACTAAATTCAATTATTGTGGAGGAAGAGAATGAAATAACTGTGGGTGAGGAAAGTAATGTTCCAATAGAGGATGTACCTATTGTGAGAGAATATATTGATGTGTTTCCTGAAGATTTACCTAGACATCCTCCAGAATGTGAAATTGAATTTTCCATTGATTTATTTCCTGGTTCAAAGCCCATATCGAAGAACCCTTATAGAATGGCCACTATGGAATTAGTGTAACTAAAGAATCAACTAGAGCAATTGAGTAATAAGGGATTTATTCTCCCTAGTGTTTCTCCATGGGGAGCCCCTGTCCTTTTTGTTAAGAAGAAAGATGGATCTATGAGGTTATGTATCGACTACATGGAGATCAATGCTATAACAATAAAGAACAAGTATCTTCTACCTCGCATTGATGATTTATATGACCAACTACATGGAGGTAAATACTTTTCGATGATTTATATTTAATCCGGATATCATCAGTTGCGTGTGAGGAAGGAAGGTATTCCAATGACAGCATTTCGGACCAGGTATGGGCATTACGAGTTTACAATAATGCCTTTTGGATTGACTAATGCACCCTCTGTCTTCATGGATCTAATAAAAATAATTTTAAAGGAATATCTCGAGGAGTTTTTAGTGGTATTTATTGATGATATCTTTGTATACTCCAGAATTAATGAAGATCATGAAAATCACTTGCTCATTATCCTGAAGACTCTTAGAAGACATGAATTATATGGGAAGTTTAGCAAGTGTGAATTCTGTCTTCAAGAGATTTCTTTTCTTGGCCATATTGTTTCTAAGGATGGAATCTCTGTTGATCCTGCAAAGAGAAAGGCAATCCATGATTGTCCCACACCAATAAACATAACTGAGGTACGCAGTTTTATTGGCTTAGCAGGTTATTATCGGCGTTTCGTGTAGAATTTTTCCTGACTAGCTAACCTGCTAACGAAGATCACACGTAAAGTGGATAAATTTGTTTGGAAAAAAGATTGTGAAGAATGTTTTGAAGAACTGAAGAGAAGTTTTGTCAATTCTCCTATATTGACTCTACCATCAGGGAATGATTGGTTTGTTATTTATAGTGATTCTTTAATGAAAGTACTCGGTTTTTTCCTCATGGAAAATGATAGGGTTATTCCTTATGCATCACGACAACTTAAAATTCATAAGAAAAACTATCCTACTCATTATCTTTAGTTATATACTATAATATTTGCTTTAAAGATATGGATACATTATCTCTATGGTGAAAAAATGTGAGATTTATACTGATCATAAGAGTTTCAAGTATATTTTCTCACAAAAAGAACTCAACATGAGGCAAAGGAGATGGCTTGAACTACTCAAGGATTATGATTTCACAATACACTATCACTTGGGGAAGGAAAATAAGGTGGAAGATGCGTTGATTAGAAAGGATCATGGAGTTTTGAGCAAGATGATAGTTGAAAGGGTTCCTATTTTCATGGATCTAGTAAATATGGATATGCAAATAACCATTGAAGGAGAAACATTAGTACTTTTTCAAATGGTTTCCAAACCACATTTATTAGAAATGATAAAAAATTATCAGGCCGATGATGGGGAGATTCAAAAGAATACTAATGTTGTGAATGATGGGAGATTGATTGACATCGTATATGAAAACGGAATCTTGAAGTTTGGGAAGAGACTTTGTGTTCCCGATATACCTAATCTAAAACTGGAATTATTGGATGATGCTCATAGTTCCAATTTCTATATACACCCTGGAAGCATTAATATGTACAGATATTTGAAAGAACATTTCTGGTGGGACAACATGAAGAGGGAGATTGCTGATTTTGTGTCAAGATGTATGGTTTGTCAACAAGTGAAAGCATGAAGTCAATATCCTAGAGGAGTATAGAAAGCAATTCCCATACCTGAGTGGAAATGGGATAATATCACAATGGACTTTGTCATTTGACTACCAAAGACTCCTAGAAGGAACAATGTGGATCACAATATGGACTTTTTCATTTGACTACCAAAGACTTATAGGAGTCTTTTTCGCTTGATTTTCAAGGCATGTGGGATCATTATTTACCTCTCGTAGAATTTTCCAACAAAAATAGCTTCCATTAAAGTATATATATGTCACACTATGAAGCATTATATGGGAGGCGATGTCGTACAACAACTTGCTGGGATGATGTTGGTGAAATAATGCTCGTGGGCCTAGAACTTGTTGAAGAAACAATGGAAAATGTGAAGATTATCCAGAACCCTATCAAAATAGATCAATGTAGGAAAAAGAGATATGCAGATAACCGAAGGAGGGATTTAGAGTTTCAAGAAGGAGATCACGTTTTCTTAAAGTTATCTCCATGGAAGGGTATTATATGATTCGGTAAGAATTGGATCCATAGCTTACCGTTTGGCAATGCCGCCAAGTCTCTCCAAGGTTCACAATGTGTTCCACGTGTCAATGTTAAGAAAGTACATGCCAGACCCAACACATGTACTCACTTATGAAGTAGTGGAACTTGATTATGATCTATCTTACTATGAAGAGCCTATCAAGATTCTTGATACTAGAGAACAAGTATTGAGAAATCAGATGACTCGACTAGTAAAGGTTCTATGGACGAACCATAAGATAGAGGAAGCAACATGGGAGCCTGAGGAGCTTATGTTAAAGACATACTATTTAGGTAATATTCTATGAATTTCAAGGATGAAACTTTTGTAAAGAGGGGAGAATGTAACACCCCAAGGTTTTGAAAATAAATATAGAATGAAATTTTATAATCTATCCTTTAAACATAACTTTGCCTCTTTCTATGTTTTGAATTTCGAAAAATGGTCATCTTGAGTTGTGTTCAGTAAGTCATTTAGAGTCTGATAGAACAAACTTGATTTTTGGTGAATAGAAACATACCCTTATGAATAGTAATATGACCCTAATGAATAGTAAATTTTATTATTATTTTATTTTCTTAAGGCTATAAGAACATAACATCTTGGTTAATTTTTCATTGTGATAAATAAGTAGTTGTAGAATTAGAACTGTAAATTTTTTAATTAGGTATGCTTTTATTTAAAAGTTAAATTAAAAAAATTTAGAAAATTATTTTTCAAAAATGGACTTCATTTCTGAATTCTACATGTCAAAAAATGGTTAGGGTACATTTTTGGTATTTTTATGAAATTCAAGAATTGTTTATGAATAGTAAAATACGATAAAATAAGATAAATGCTAAAAACATGATTTACTGCATCATGGGTGATGAAAGGATGATGTAAGCCCACTCGGTTAGAAATAATATGCCATTATTAATATTAGGGGTCACATGAAACAATAATATTGGTTGTCTAAAGGGAAATAATAAAATAATGAATTAAATATTCAAAAATTATTCCTCTCCTTCACTATAAAAACCCCACACCACTCCCTATTATCTTCACTTTTCTAAGCCTTCAATCTCCTCAATGTTATACCTAATTACGCTTCCCTAGTCTCTCCCCATGTCGAAGAAGCTTTTGGGCTTTCCAAAAGACCAAAACCCCTTTCCTTAAGGAGTTTCTCAAGGAGGTTATTTCAAGAGGTAAAGTACCCTTGTTTTTCATTTGGTTTCATTCCAATTTATCTTATTTTTTTATCTTCTCCTCCCCTCCTCTATCAAAATGATCATGATAACTACATTAACATCTATATACTGGATTTATATCATTTGAATGGAAGAACCGTCATAAATATTCTTACTCCCTCCATTTTATTTTATAAATGAAATCGATATCCATGAGGTTCTGATTTATAACCTTCCTGGACAATGAAGTTTCGTTGTTTAATTTATTCTTCATTACTGGTCATGAAACCATATTCATGTTTTAACCAGACTATAATGTATGTGTTATAACCTAATTAATATTCATGAACCAGAATATGCACATATAATTAAGTTATATGACAAAACTAATTCATAATATTCCAAATACAGTTGAATAATCTAAGTGGTGGTCATCTAGTGATTCATCCTCATTCCATGTAAAAAATGATAGAAATTGAAATTAACAATTCATTATCTTCATAAATAATATTTAATTTCAATTCTGGATATTTACATCCATTTCACTTAATTACTTAAAATCAAGTGAACCGAATATGAAAATAAAGGAAACGAACACTCCAGAACGACGAAATTCAATACAATAACATGTCAATAAAGACATAAATGAACTAACCATAATTATGGTAAACTAAATACATGTCTAATAGGTTCTGAAATAAGTTATTAACAAGTATAATTTCATATTCTAGGATCCTACGTACAATATCATAACACGTTTGGAGTTAAGGTAAGGGGTTTTCCACCCGAAAATCCATTTTCATTAGGGATACTTTCATTGTCTAATTAACTCAATGAAATTATTATGTATTGTTATGTACTCATCATATATTATTTTTTAGTATCATATATCTATTTACAAACCAGAACACTTCCTTATTTTATGGATAGTTACACATTTTTAAGGGAACTTTCAAAGTTGTTTCCATAATACAAGCCCGATCCAAAGGAATTTCTAAAATTCATTACTATTTTCAAGGGAACTCTATGATCAGTTTTTGGAAATGTTTATCTTTATAAAATCACTAATTTTTTTTATGAAAATACTATATTACCACACTTCTGGTTTTATACCAAGATTTTTCCAAAACAACTTTTCTTTTCAAAATAAAAGAGTATTTATCTCAAGAATTGCTTAATGATTTTATAAGAGTGTTTTCGTCTAATTAAACACTCTTGTTGATTACATGGTATTATTGGGATTAATAATTTATTAATTCATATACCATATTTTATTTAACGGTTTATGTCTAAATCTATTGTGGATGATCTGTCTTAAAACCATTCAACATATTATTCTGAATGGTTAGTGTTTATGTTCAATAATTGGGGAAAGTTTGTTACATTTCAAATGATAGTTTCAATATGAATGTATATGTTTTTTATGTTTATCCCTGATCATATGAGGAATGCATTGGACTTATTATGTGATAGTTGGGGCCCACTATATCCCCTCGATGCATCGGTAGGTCTAATGAGACAACTAGACAAGGAATTGGCCAAGGCCTTTCCCAATGTGATATGGATTTTGGACGAGGCCTTAATCATTAGACGTCTTGACTGAGGCCTTGACAAAATGTATCACAATGTCCAGCATTATGAATTCCATCATTATGAGTTCAACTATTGATATTTCATGTGGTTATTAGACTAGTAGAATACCCATGATTATATTTTATTATGGCATTATTTACTCAACTCATATTCCTACCATAATGTGTTCAAGTTTATTTTTAAAGGAATGTGTTTTAAATTATTCACCATGTCTAATGTTTATATTATATTACATTGTATTGCTTACTCTTACTGAGCATTTGATCTCACCCCTTTCTTATGTTTCATTTTCTCAGGACATGAAGAAGTATTATATGAATGACTTGCAAGCATAATATATGAGATGTGATGACTCTAGTGGAATAAATTAGTGTTGTTTTTCCTTTACTTATATAAAGTTGAACTTATGTATGTATGTTGTTTTCAATAATACCAAACTACTCGGTCCTTCATGATTTGTATTTATTTTATTTATGCCAACGTAATCAAATAAGGCACCGACTCTGGGCAATTTGGGTCGGGTCCTTACAGTTATGCTAAGATTAATTTCAATAGGGGATTGTTTTAGGAATATGAGTATTCCTAGAAAGGTATGGAAGATCTCATAGTGATGTATATCAATGCATTGAAATTTAGAACCAAAAATTACCTCTATAATATGACGGTGGAATAATCTCTATTATGGAAGTTGGAGGGGTCTCAGTGGGGTGAATAAAAGGTAGAATATATGAGAGACTATGTTGGTCATGTTTATGCTTCAAAGGGGTGGGAAGAGGATGGTCAGAATCATATGATTCTTTAGGGAATGGTTTTTCCAATGGCCATGCAGGTGATAGTTCTATATGAGTTTCATATATTACCCTTAGTGGTGCATCTAGGTTTATCCAAGATTTATGTTGGTTTGAGGAGATAGCTCTGATGACCTAGGATGATTTAGTCAATGAAAAAATTCACGGCATGGTATCTGGGTTTTTAACAAGTGATAGAAAAACAAAATGATCATGGTGGTTTGTTGTAGCCCTTGGAAGACCTCATGTGGAAGTGGAAAAACATCTCTAGAGATTTCATGACTCGGTTACCCATATCCTAAGGATTCAATGATGATTTTTTGGGTAATTGTGGACCAACTTACAATGTTGGCACATTTTCTGAAAAATAGGGAGTCAAGTGTTTTGTGTGCTCTAGTAGAGAATTATGTGGATGAGGTTTTGAGATTCCCTAGGGTACCAAAAACCATCATATCTGATAAAGATTCTTTCTTAACCTCGTGAATATGGAGATTAATTCATCATTATTTTGTCTCTTAGTTATTCCTTATCACTTATTTCTATCCCCAGATAGATGGGAATACATATCAGTCCCTCCATATTCTAGAGGATATATTGTGGGATTATGTCTTGGACTTTTGAAGATCATGGGTAAACTATCTACCATTGGTTGAGTTTTAAATTAACAATACCTATCACTAAACAATTGGTATGATAAATTTTTAGGAATTTTATGGGAATTAGTTTTGTTCTTTGTTTTGTTCGAATAAGGATGGGGAGTCAGTAGACCTTGGTCTTTATTTGGTGTAGATCACAATAGAAGAGATACAAGTTGTTTGAGAGAAGGTGAAAGAATCACATGACCAACAAAGGTCTTATATAGATCATAGGAGGAGTCCCCTAGAGTTTTAGGATGTGGAGATGTTCTCTTGAAGGTTTCCCCTCATTAGTGATTGAAAAGGATTGGATAAGGGTGAAAACGTTCTCCTAGACTTTTTGGGTCTTTTGATGTGTTGGAGCCAGTTGGTGAGGTGGATTATCTGTTGGTGCTCCCACCATAGAGTAAAAGAGATCACAACATCTTCCACATGTCACATCTTTGACATTACCTTCATAATAAATCTCATGTAATCAATTGGTAATATTTGGACAGTCAGGATTATGAAACATTTTTTGGAGTGTTCAGTTGAGATCCTAGATCGTTGGGAGAATGTGATGTGTGGGAGAGTTATCCCCTTGGTTCATGTGTTTTGGAGAAATTATGGATTGGGGGATATTATTTTGTAGTGGAAGTCCCTGATTCAAACTCGATTTTCCAAGTTGTTTGATGGTTGATCTTTCTAATTGTACTGCTTTATTTGTTTCCTTTTATAGAGAGGATTTTTTTAAACATATACTTATATGCGATTATCATTTACCCTTGGTTGGTGATGTGTCCTGGCTATAAATTTTGTTTTTCTACTGTATAGTTATATTTTTATTACAGTGTGATTCTTCTGAGGTATCACACAAGTTATTTTTTGGTCCATTTTCTCTTTCCTTCTAGGTTCTAGATTTATTCTTGAGATTGAGAATTGTTTGATAGGTATTTTTTATAATTCAAAAAGAATCCACAACCTTATCGTTTTGAATTAACAAGACCTGGAGGTGTCAAGGTGCCTTGAATCTTCCAAATATTGTCTCACAGAATGGTGGTTTATTCTCATGGTCATACAGTTTATTCTCATAGTCGATCAGTTTGTTCTCACTGATGATGGTTTATTCTCTTGGTTAGACAATTTTTTCTTAGGTTCAGATGGTTTTTTCTCACAGTCTATAGATTTTTCTCTTGATTGGATAGTTTATTATCATAGTCGAATGGTTAATTCTCATATTTTGATAGTTTTTTCTCAATGTTATGCATTTTTCTCTTATGGTGGATCTTTTAGTTCACATAGTTGATAGCTTTTCTCATATCTGGGTAGTTTGTTCTCAGGGTTGGTAGTTTTTTCTCATGGTCGAATAGTTTTTTCTACCATGCGGATATTGTTTTCTTATGTTTAGATGGTTTTTATCACTCTAGATAGTTTTTTCTCATGTTTGGATGGTTTTTTCTAAGGATTGGATGTTTTTTTCATGGTTTATGGTTTCTCTACACGATTGATTGGTTTTATATCATATTAGATAGTTTTTTCTCAATGATGATCAATTCTGTGCCACGATGGAACCATTACTTCATTCAATCAATAAATTTTTTATCACGTTCAAACCCTTCCCATAGTCAATCCTCTCTCATGGTCGATCCCTTTAGAGACAATCCAATAGTCTGCATATTTGTTTAGTTTTTCAAAATACCCATATTTTTCTATAATGACATGAATAATTATTTTGACTTGTAATATGGGATTTAATGATTAAATAAATGTTTTTAAAATATTGTTTTGTACTAAATCCATATTTTAATTCCCTAATATTTATGGTTTAAAATGGGTCATTATTCATGTTTTTAGTAAAACCAAATTAAATAAAAATTTAAAAAGAATATTTAATCATGTTAATCACTAGTGAAACAATATATTCTATCAAAAAATTATATGGATTATTCTAATGATAATTATCTTACCTTCTTTGAGACTAGAAGAACCAAAACCTTGTTCTTGAACATTTAATTCTTTCGCTAGTGCCTTCTTGATCATAAGTCCATGCATGTTCAACAGCTCGGTTCCCTCTCTATTTTCTAAAATAGTGTGTCAAGTTCAAAGTAGGAACTTGTTTCCCATTTATATTCCTCATTTTATCTATAAGTGTTGTATTATTTATCAATACCTTTCCTTTATGATATCCTGGTGGTGACATCATCTTCTTTCCCCCTATTCTTGATGTAGTGTGTTTTGGAATTTACTTTCCTGGTAGGGGATCCTTGTTCTCTCTTCTTGTGTGTGTCATGAAAGCTTTTTTCCCAATGGGTGGATAGTACAGATTTGATAGTAAAGA
This sequence comes from Viscum album, assembly GCA_963277665.1. Taxonomy (NCBI): domain Eukaryota; kingdom Viridiplantae; phylum Streptophyta; class Magnoliopsida; order Santalales; family Viscaceae; genus Viscum; species Viscum album. The sequence goes on along the minus strand of OY728153.1, from coordinate 1,538,732,162 downwards.
TATTAACTATATTAAATTTAATTTAAAGATAAGAAAATAAATCATATGTGTTTATCTGTTTCCATGTTATTGTCGATTTTTTCCTGTTGAAACATAAAATTTGTTGCAATGAGCATGGTATGGATGTAGTGAAAGAAGTAACCCATGTTTTGGATTGATAACCCATGATTTATGTTTTATTTAAACCCACCACTTATAAAATTATTAATACTTATATTCATATATGAATTGGTTTCCCATGTAAACTCTAGAACTTTGAGAGAACATCCATGTGAAAAAGATTATTTAAAATGAAAACCCCATAAAATGTGTGGTTTAAAAACATATTATTGTCTGTTGTTAGTTTTTATATTATTTTCTTTGTGATTTTGTAGCCTTTTTGGTTTTGTACTATGTTTTTAGTGACCAGTTTGTATGTGGTATGTCTTTTAGAGCAATGGAAGTGTAGTTGTGGATATTTGTTTATTATGCTATCAAAATGGTTGATGTGTGATTCCTTATTGTAGTATCCTAGTAATAATGGTATATAAAGTTGGTAATGATGATAGGGTAATAGTGTGGGCTGGTTTTTAATTAAAGTACTGGATTTTATATGTGGTAAATGGTTTAAAATTTGAATAGTTAATGAAAAGTGTATATTAATTTAATAATTTGGTAATATAGAAGAGAATTTTTTAAAATAAATAATTATGGGTTGTGTGTAGTTGTTTTGTGGATGGGTCACATCTATTTTATGAAAGCATGTGGTATGGTGTTGATGTTAAAGAGAAAGGGATAATGTATTGATCTGAAACATCTAGGTCATTTTTTTGTGTTTCCAACCTATATATATATATTATTATTATTATTACATTTTCATGTTACTTATATATGAACCCCACCCACGTTGGGTACCATATACAGGCACCCAAATGTTCTAGGATGTTTTCCCCAACATCTAGATATTGAGTAATGGATTGTTGATTACCCCCTATTCCCCACTCTTTTGTTAGTAACAGTGGTGAGAAATGGTACTATTGGTGGACGAGCATAGCCCTTGATGAGGACATATCTTCTAGTGATTCTTAATGTTGTGAGGATGTTATATGCAGTGGGGTTCATGTGTGGTGGGAGGAGGGAATGACGTTGATGTATTCTACATTTATGATACACTACTACCCTGGTTGTGATGTTGCTGATGGATGAGTGTTGATGTGGTAGTGGAACGAGAGATGTGCATGATGGCATTGATTCCATCATGGGATGTCGAGCCCAATGGTAGGTTGGGGTAAGAAGGATTATGGCCTGACCCACATAAAATATGGCTTTATATGTCGTGATGAGAAGTCATGGATGGTATGCGAGCATATGGTATTTTATGTTGGGGATTGGGAGATAAAAATTAATGGGGAAATTGATGTGGCATGAATTTACTATTATTTTCGTGATATTTTCTTAATAAATTCTTATGTTATCTGTTGAGTGAGTCATAGTGAGGTTGAGATGAATAAATGAAATGTTTAGGTGTTTGTTGGATATGTTGTTTGTTCGCCAGTGCATTTGTATGCTCTTTTCACATTTTCACAAGAGACAGTGGGTATGATCATTCTGAGTATAAATGTTATGCTCACCCTACATATATATAAATTGTTCTTTATGTTTCTAGGTGGGTGAAAGGGACTATGTTAGGCATTACTAGTTTAGAGATCGGTGTTGATGTGGAGTCATTGTCCTATTTTTCATCCGGGTAATTATTTTGGGGACTTGATTTGTATTTCTTAACATACACATGTGGGATGGTTTGTTTTGTTTTATATTTTTTAATGGTGTTGTTTAGTGGTTTTATATATTCTCTCTTGAACCTTTCATTTATTAAGGGCAATGCCTCCCATTTGAGTGTTTTATACCCTTAGTGCTAGTCATCTACCCAGGGCCTACTGGTGGCAATACTCCGGGGGGAACTCCTTGTCTTCACTACCATCTCAAGAGGGATACTACAGGAGGGGTTTCGGGAAAAAATATCACTAATAATAAATACCACTCTCAAAATAGATATTAAAATCTAGACATCTCAAATAGGGAAAACTATAACAAGTATCTCGACCCACTAGCCCTTACACATCACCACAGCACCCATGTCACATATCCTCCAGCCTCATAGTACCACCTACCTATGTATGGGTCATGTACCAGACATTATATTCATGTAGGATCCTCACACTTGTTCACACCAAGAAACACACACCAGGATTGGCTGAGTATAATTCCAATAAGAAGTTTCATGGGAAGAACTCTATAGGGTTTTACTAGTACTTGAACCCATTTCCATTCAAGAATGAAAATGGAAATCAAAAGCAACACATGCATGCCATGTCCCCCTGTATGACTAAAATAATTCATGTGTACAACCTATTACCTATCGAGTCCAAGAGATTGAAACAAAATTAAATAACATCAAATACCAATTTATCAAAATCAAATAACTCGCCTGTAACCACAAAAATGAAAAACAACAATTCTAGTTTTCTTAGTTTATTAGACTTTAGTCATGCTTCTGCTGGCTAGGAACAGAGCATGACATTCATCACAAAATCCTTTTATGAAATTGTTTGTACACACTTCTTAAGACTCCATCCATAACAACCCAAATAATAAACATCCCAAACATAATATCACTTCATAACCACCCTGATTTTATACCATTTTGTAATGGACTGACTTGGATCACTCTATAGTAACTAGATCGGTGTACCACATGGCCATATGGAAACATCCTCATACACCAAAAGTTATCAAATAAGAGAAATGTTCTATGGGTGGATAGTGGGGAGAGAATGCCCTTTGTAGTTAAATAATAAAAATAATAGCACATCAGCGGTGGAATAAACATTAAATAATAGAGAAAAACAAGAATAATATACATACAATAACCAAAGTGAATATATACAACGCCATTTAAGTCATATATGAGAAATTTTGATTTCATGTACCCTAGTCACATAGGTATAAGAATAAAAATACAAAAATAAATTTCCATCCCAACATCGATGAACCACTCATCCAATATTTAAAACCATATCATTATGTCATGCACCATCAGCACATCCATCTGCACTAGACTCCCATGGAAGAAATCTTAACATTACCTATACCATATGATATTAAATCTATGTGCATCATAAAGATCCCATGCATGGTATAATTATGAACTCATTAGGCTAGCATCAATAGTTCCCCTAACTAGTATTCACATGTATACTAGCATATGCGAGGTGAAATAAACAGTAACCAACAAACACCATCCAACTTATTCAAATCATGCAAAACTAACCCCAAGTTAGTCTTTACCTACTTTTTTCTATGATGGAGTGGAATGATACATCATTAGTATGTCATACTAGATATTCCCTCGGGAATTCCACTAATTTTATATCACTTGGAATCCCACACAGTCCCATAAACTAAAACCATTATGAGTTAACCACAATTCCCCAACGACGCCTCCAAAACCTACATCTTATATACCATTGGATTTTGAACCCTTTAACAACCATTAACATGAAAACACAAAAAATAATCACATAGATGACAAGTACCCCCCCCCCCCCTCATATTGAGATCTCCATCACCTTATGTGGTCAACTATGGAATATCCCTCTTCAGTATCGATACTCAAAACTTTCACCCCTATGCTACTCAAATAGTGTAGTATACCATTAAAAATGAGTATTCAAAACCAATTAATGGGATCTATATTCTGTGCACAAAACCCTAATATCCCCAGGCCCATGCCGAGTATCTATAACCCTAATTAATGTCACTCCTCTCCAAACATCTCTCGCGAATGTAGTAATGGTTAAAACCGTCTGAATCACACTAAAAAACTACTGCCACTACCTATGAAAATTTTCAACACTAGTCATAGACAGGACACGCGTAACAAAATAGTCTTTCCTACTATGTAGAGAGGCCACCATGGCCTAGAAAAACCATGAAAAAGGAATTACAAACCTCAAATCTATAAGCCTATAAAAACAATCATGCCTCTATGCCTACAGCGATGCCACAACCACTATAACAATATGGAATTATCTAAGATAGATGTTTTGAACCATAGGAAAGAAATATTCAACATTACACCTTTGGATCACCTTTAAACTCCCTCTCGACACCTCTAAGACCTGAAATCCACAATTTAAATATCAAGGATGGTCTAAAACGTTACATTAGATATGTCACAAATAATATTTTTCCTGAAGAATCAAAACAAATCCTGGGAAAAAATTAAATAACTATAAAACCAAACACACCATGAGATACCTTTTAAAAAGGAATCTATCCATTAACAAAACCATAATGAATCACATAAGAGAGAATGAATTCAATCAAACAAACATTGAATGGAGTATAAAAATATAAAAACAAGAATTCAAAACAACTTGGTATACTAATCATATATATGTAACAAATATTCCAACACACTCTTCAAATCCACCATGTTTCCATGAGAAATGAACCAAGGGAATGATGCCCTCATGTAACACCATTTATGGATGATCCGGAATCTAAAGGCGCCCATAATGAATAATGCATCATCCTAAACAACCAAATAATCCCAATAAAATACATAGGATTCATGATGAAGATATTGATAAAGCTATGCCACATGGAAAATTTCTTGGATCTGATCCATCTATAGAGGAATCACCAATCGATACATTACCTAGCCAATATGCACCAAAACCTTAAAGGGTCCAATAATTCACGGATAAAGCTTACCACCTTGACTAGAAATTGCATACCCCTAATAAGGGGAAACTTTTAAGAATACATGAGCAGTGGCCTAAAACTCTAGAGACATCCTCCATTGATCCGCAAAAAAATCAAAATTCTTTAGTAGACTTCAATTATACAAGAATCACCTATAACTTTTCTATCATGCTCTGCACAAAATTAGATCAAAGAATCATTGACTCCCTTATCATGGTCCAAAATAATGGAGATCTACAAGGTCTCCTTTATAAAGGTTTCAATGAATCCTTGTCAATGGAAGAGAGATAGTTAGGTAAAGTCAACCAAAGTTAAGTGTTTCACCCACAAACCTCCAAATCTAGAACACATTAACACAATATGTACTCTAGTGTCTAAATAGTCTATTCCTTATGGTCATAAATTTAATGATGGAATACAGTGTTAAGAAATAACTAAGTGAAAAAATCATATTTAAACCCTTCTACAATAGTGACGTAAAATGACGATCATGATTGGATATAATCTTCCTTAGAACACCGTGAAGTCTTAAAATTTCCTCCACATACATTTTAACCAAATCATATATTTCAAACATCTCCATACTCTCCATGAAATGAGATAACTTCATCATTTGATCCACAATCACCAAGGCAATATAACATCCCCTTTGAGCTTGGGGTTAAGTAGTGATGAAATCCAATGAGATATCCTCCCACTTCCACTTAAAAATGTTAAATGGTTATAGAAACAGACCAGGAACATGAATATTTTCCTTCACTCTCTAACAAACCATACACCAAGAAACAAACTCATCTATCAACATTTATATCCCCAATCACCAAAATTGATCTCTCAAATCGTAATATTTCTTTGATATACTATGATGTACTACCGAAGGTGAGCTATGAAACTCATGGAAACCCCTATCATGAACCACTAGTGTGATAAGAGTATTTCGTCTAAAACAACACTCAATGTTGATCATCCTTCGACCATACCTTTGGAGAATCCCCATGGATGATATGATCAAGTAAAACCACCACCTAAATATCCCGCAACAGTAACTCCTCAACCTATTACATTTAGGAAAAATGGACTGTTATCTAATATACACAATACATATCACATGATTCTTCTATATCCAGGGGAAAGGATTTAGTCTCCTCTATCTCTCTCCATGCATCTTTGAATTCATGAATTACAAAATAATGAGACTTTCTACTCTGTGAATCGGTGATCACATTCCCTTTTCCTAGTCCATATGATATCTCGAAGTCATATTCTTATAATAACTCTATACATTGTCACTTTCATAAATACAGATCATATTGAAAGAATATATACCTTAGAATTTTGTTATTTGTGAATTAAAAAAGTAGTATCTGATTATGTAATGTTGTCATAGCTCCATGAACCACACAACTATCATAAACTCAAAACCATGGGTAGAATATTTATGCTCATGAGGGAGTATTTATTGAGACTCATAAGAGATCATTATCCTTCACTATATTAAAAAACTTATAGTCATGATAACATGTAATGGGTCATTGGTTTAACAAATTTATTTATTTAGTTTCCTACATAGAACTAGTATAGTAATAGGAAAAGTTGATATCACTTCCAAAGAATGAAATATATTGACCTAGAAAAGAGAATAAACTCCAATAAAGAAAAACAATTGAAAATAAGAAAGAGTATTTCTTGGTAGTTACTGTGTGATGCGTAACTATAAATGAGATTATTGTGAATGAGTTGACATGCAACAGTTGAAAAATTGACTAATTGCGAAAATAAATAAATAGATAAGTAATACAATTGATGAACCATAGTAATATATATTGTCTGATATTAAAATTTTATTCACTTGTTTATAAGAATGATTACTATGTCAACAATAACAAAGACAAAATCGGTATACTTTTTCAAGAAGGTTGACTTGCGGCTGATTAAATTCTGAAGTTTTTTTTACTACAAAATTCACTCAATGTCTAGGAATGATAAAGTTAATTTCACTAAAACCAAACCATAATTTTATTTTACTGTATTAATCTCTAAATTGGACAATATTCGTATCATAAAATTTTCAAAAAGAAATTCTCCAAAAGATGAATACTATAATCAAGATCAGTCGTTGATGATTCTTGAAATGAAAAATAAATGAAACACTTCCAGAGAATAAATGAAAAAGAATACCATCTCAGTTTTGAATTGAAAACAAAAATTAAATTGAATAAATGGAATTATATCAATATAATTTTCCATGTATGATAAATCCAAACAAAAACTTGAATAGAATATACCATAAGAGATTAATGTGAAAGTAGTAGAACAAAGGAAATGAAGGAAAGTGGAAAAAATGTTCTTTATTGAGGTCGGTTCTGTCTTTCTTCATCTTCATATGACTTTCATCGAAAATCATGTGACATCATCTCTCCCCTTATAACTAATTAATTCTTCCACCCAAATCCATCTCAATAGGAACTTTCAAAGCGTGATGGTATCCATATATCTTCACAATCCATGGCCTCCATCCAGTGCTAGAAACCTAAGTTTATCTCAGGCATTTCATCGATCACCCTATGTGCCTGGATCCACACCTTTTAAACCACCATATTCCAAATTTTGAATCCACTTTTATCATCTAAAATTGATCCTGCAAAAAAACACCAGAGAACAACATGTATTTACTTTGGTCAACTTCTTTAGATCAGTGAACTCTCAGAAACAATGTCATCCCAACATGATTTTTTGGAAGATAATGGAATAAATTCTTGACCGAAAACAACACAAAATCATTTTCCATGGTTCCAGTAAGATATTATTCATCTGATGTAAAGGGGTGGGTCGGTCTCGACAAGCTCAATTGGCATTCCTCAACTTGGCTCATTATTGAAGCTCTCCATGTTCTAGTTGGTTTCAATTCTTCATCGGTGGACTTTGCAGATGCCCTGACTTCCCCTCCCAAATTTGTTCCACCACCAGCGATGAAGTCTGCTTTAGCTGAGGACATTCGTTTTTGATAAAAAAAAATTTAATTTTGGGGAAGCGGTGGAATAAATCATCCACACGGGAAGTAGTGGAAGAAATCTCTTTCACGTTGGAGTAATTCCCAAGGGAAAATATCGCATAGGTGGGAGCCTTTGAAAAATAATCTCTGTAGGTGGCAACACTCTTCAAAATTTCTTATGAGCTCTGGCCAAAAATATCATAGGAGTTTCATGTCACACCCCGCCAAGTGGAGAGGAGACATAGTGGTAACGTTCTCTATAATCCTCTAGAGTTCTCTACATCTCCACCAAGTTTCAGAATATTCCAGATTTCTCCGAAGTGTTAAGAATCATGCTTATGGATTTGAAGGGTCCGGAACATTCTAGGCCTCCATAGAAGGTTTAGGATATATATAGGTCCTAGAATAAACCATATATATTATAGTGGTGTAGGCTAGAATACTCTAGAATCAGGTGGAAGTGTGCATATTCTAGAATATTGTAGATCTTTCTACCAACCCATATATAAAGGGAGTGAATCTTCATTGATAAAGACACATAGATGTTGAGATAAATTGAGAGCTTCTTTGCACCTATGTCTGGAGATATTTTCAAGAACATCCCTTACAATCCTTACATCATTTGTGAGTGTTGAAAGGCTAAACTCGTCTAGGCATTGAAAAAACAAGCTAGTCGGGTACCATACAAGAGCTTGGGAGAAGGGAAGGTCTCCTAATATTTGCTATTAGAGAGAGGTTCAAGGAAAGTGTTCATGATGGCAAGATCGAATGTAGAGAATCCTATTATATCCTAGAAAAAGACCATGTCGCCCATTCCTAATAAGAAAGGAGGAAATATCATGAGGTCTTGGAGAATCTTGAGGATTGTCTTCTAAGGGCAGAGAAGTGTTATTCTTATGTGGAAGAACAGCTCAAGAATGTTGAGGGAGAAGACGAGGAAGGGGAATTAGGCATCATGGGCCTACGTGATGCAGTATTCAATCTCCAAGACCAAGTGGCATCAGTTGATACACATTCCAAGGAGAATGCTACCGAGAAATATGTGTTCATGGATTGGACAAAGGGGATCGTAGCATAGCATGAAGATGCTATGACTAGGTACCACCAAACTCTTTATCAACTTAAGAGGGAGTGGTCAAATTACTATGGGGAGTTGGCTAGTGGGGTGATTGTGTGGGACACACCAAGGGTTGATGTGCCTCATCTAAATCACTTCAATGGAAATAGAGATGTTAAAGAGGTAGATATCTACTTATGGTAATAGAAGAGTACTTCAAGGCAATCAGCTTGATGGAAAACACGATCCATGTGAAGACCTATGTTCTTTACATTGGTGATGGTATATCTCTATGGTGGATGATGAAGCACCAAGAGCTCAAGGATGGTGGGAAGGCACTTCCATCATGGGAAGAGTTCAAGCAATGGGTCTATGCTCAGTTCAACCCCGAGGAGGTGGATTGGAAATCAAGGGACAAGCTGCAAACTATGAAACATAACGGGACAATCCATGAGTATGTTCGAGAGTACGTCTCACTAAAGCTCTACGTATGTAGCAAGACCAACTATGATCATATGTATGATTTCATCAATGTTCTTCATCCATGAGTACAACAAGAGGTGTGAGTTCGGTGGCCTAAGACTTTTACTGATGTTGTTCCCATTTCCAATTCATCGGTGGAATATAAGAATAATATTGAACCGTCAAAGCCTAGAAGGATTTAAAGGGTAAATGTGGGGGTGACAAAGAAAGGAGTTGAAGAGGCAATTGAAGGATATGCTGGATGCAGGACAAATACAACCATCCATGTCAACATATGTATCGCCTGTGTTATTCCAAAAGAATCATGACGGCACCTTGAGGATGTTCATGGACTATCGGGCATTGAAAAAAGCCATGGTGAAGAACAAGTACCCTATACCATTGATAGAGAATCTCTTTGATCAGTTGGGAAAGGCACAGGTGTTCACCAAGATGGACTTGAGATCAAGATAGTTTCATGTTTTCATAGCCATAGAGGATGTGCCAAAGACAGCATGCATGAAAAGGTATGGATCCTATGAGTTCCTTGTTATTCCATTTGGTTTGACAAATTCCCTAGAGACATTTTTCACATTGATGAACAAAGTCTTCCCCCAATACTTCGTCATGTTTTTTGTAGTCTAATTGGAAGACATTGTCATCTATAGTGAAACAATGGAGGACCATGTGGAACAACTACCAATAGTGCTCAATGTATTAAGGGATAATGAGTTATATGTGAAGAAGGAGAAGTGTTTATTTGCAAAAAATGAAGTTCTATTCATGGGACACAAGATCAAAGGGGGAAAGCTTATGATGGGTAATGAGAAGATCAAGGATATTGATGAATGAGAGAGGCCAACCAATGTTTCTTGAGTTGGGATCTTTCCTTGGGTTGGTGAACTACTATAGACGATTCATTTGTGACTATTTAAAGAAGTATGCTCCACTCACCGACTTTCTAAAGAAGAAAAAGTCATGGGAGTGGGATGAAATATGCAAGGAGGCATTTGAGGTCTTGATTAAGATGGTCATAGAGGAACCGGTCTTGAGCTTGGTGGATCCAACCAAGCCTTATGAGGTACACACTAAAACCACTAACTTTTTTATTGGGTGTGTTTTCACACAGGAAAGACATCCCATAGCTTTTTAGATCTTGAATCTAAATGACACAGAGAGGAGGTACACGGTGCAAGAGAAGGAGATAAAAAATTGGGGTACATTGTATTTGGGCATTGAGACATTATCTCTTTGGGTCCTTGTTTTTTGTGAAGACCGACAATGTTTCCACGAGCAACTTCCAAACCTAGAAGAAGTTGAGTCCGAAGGAGGAAATATGGAAATAATTCTTGGTCGAGTTTGACTATACATTGGAGTAAAATCCTAGGACATCCAATGTGGTGGCTGATGCACTTAGCCGGAAGATGGTGTTCAGCCACTTGTCATGTGTGGATTATGGGATCTTGGGTAGGATCAAGGAAGGCCTGGAGCATAATTCTATAGCCTAGAACTTCTTGGTTCTTGTGTAAGAGGGAATTACAAGGATATTTTGGGAGGAGGATGGCACTACTCTTACTACAGGGAGTAGGATATATGTCCCAAAGTGGTGGAACCTATAGAGGGATCTCATCAAAGAGTGTCATGACTCGAGATGGGAAGGACATCCAGGGCCTCACCGCACCAAGGCCTTGTTAGAGGGAGCATATTATTGGCAGAGGATGTAGGATGATATGGAGTCCTATGTGAAGACTTCTCTTGTGTGCCAACAAGATAAGGTGGACAATCAATTGCCTCGAGGTTTATTGCATCCTTTTCCCATTGTGGAGAGGCCAAGGGATACATTCACCATGGACTTCATCATTGCACTACCAATGTCCAAAGGTTATGGGAGAATAATCACTATGGTGTAAAAGTCCTTTAAGTATGCCACATTTATCCTCTCCCGAGCAGATGTGATGGAAGAGCTCAATAAAAGGATACTCTTCAAGCATGTAGTGAAGTATTGGGGGATACCACAATACATCATCAGTGATAGGGATCCACGCTTCACGGGTAAGTTATGGACTGGTCTCTTTAGATTAAAGAGATCAAAGATCCACTACTTTATGAGATTTCACCCCTAGATAGATGGGCAGAAGGAGGGGGTGAAAGCCTTGTTGGACCTCTACTTGAGGCACTTTGTGAGTACAAACCTTTAGGATTGAAAAAAATTGATAGATGTGGCTCAATTCTCCTAAAATTTGCAAAGGAGTGAGTTGATGATGAAGTTTCCATTTGTGGTGTTGATAGGAAGACAACCCCTAACTCCTCACACAACAGTACTTGGGGAGATGTACCAAGGAAGTATCTCAACTGCCTATACTATGTCCAAGGAGTGGCATGAGCAGGCCAACATGATGAGAACCTACTTGCACAAAGCTATCAAGAGGATGAAAAAGTGGGCCAAAAAAAAGAGAAGGGATGTGACTTCCACCCTAGGGACAAGGTGATGGTGAAACTCTTTCCTCAGAAGCACAAAGCATTCATGAGGGTTCACAAGGGCCTGATTCAGTGATATGAGGGACCATATGAGGTTGCACACTGAGTTGGGGAGGTATCATACCGCTTGGATTTGCCTCCCAAGTTGAGTATTCATCCAGTCTTCCATGTGAGTAAGCTCAATCCATATCATGAAGACATGGATCACCGAATCACAGGGGTGTCTACAAGGGTGCATAAAATGGTTGTCGATTAGTTTGACAAGAATGTGGATTTTATAGTCAATGATCGGATTGTTCAACGATGTGGAGTTCCATGAAGCAAGGAGTACATGATCAAGTGGAAGGGCTTACTGGAATGTGAGGAAACCTGGGAACCAGCAAACGACTTGTGGTGGAAATCGAAGCCTATCATCGTGGACGCACTGAGAACATCGCCAGAATATGTGGGGGAGGATTTCCTGCCCCACCAAGTGGAGAGGAGACCCAATGGTGAGTTTCTCTAGAATCCTATAGATTTCTCTACATCTCCATCATGTTCGAGAATATTCCAGACCTCTCCGGAGTGTTGTGGAACACCCCTTGGGCGTTGAAGGGTCCAAAACAATCTAGGCCTCCATGGAAGGATGAGGATCACTACAGGTTCTAGAATGCTCCATTTAAATTCTAGTATAGTAGGGTAGAATACTATAGAATCATGTGGAATTGTATATATTCTATAATTTTGTAGACATTTCCACCAACCCCTATAGAAAGTGAGTGGCTCCTCATTTGTAAAGACACAAAAAAGTTGAGATCAATTGAGAGATTCTTTGAACTTGTGTCTTGAGATCATGTCAAGCACTTCCCTTACTATCATTACTTCCATTATGAGTTTCAAAAGTCTGAACTTGTCACGACTTTCAGAAAGGAGGATAGCATGGTGTCACATGAGAGTTTGGGAGAAGGCCAAGTCCTATGACATGCTGGTTGAAATGTCTCTTGGGGAGATTAAAAATATCATGCATCCTCCAGTTTAAAAAATTACAAATGATTTTATGAATTTTAATATGAATTTATGTATTTCTGTGGTATCACATTAGGACCGAAATGGTATCCAATTAACCCATAAACTGAACTATCCATCACAAATCTATGATGACGACATGTGTCTAATTCTATTTCCAAACATCATATATTTTCTTCACGTCATTCTTCCATTTTATTTTGTAAATGGTTTTCCCTCATTTTTTTTGAGATGGATCGACTTCGGTTGCCTTTGGCTATGGAAACTATAGAGAAACCAAATAATCTGGCACTACGGAGACAACAATGAAGTGATCTACTCTGAAAAAAATATTGGGGAATCCAACAACTACCGCAGCAGCAATGACTCCACCGAAGGCCGTATTGTGTTGTCCCCAAGTCTCATCCAATTGAAAGGCGTGGTTTTTCTTCTTTGAGAACTGCCTGACAGCGGTGGTGTTTCATCTCAGTCTTCGATATTATTTTTTGTACAAAACAAGCAGCAATGGATGACGAAGGTGGTGTAGCTTAGTAATTTTTTCTGAAATATGTACTCAAATTTTTTTATTCCATTTATTTTCCTCCAATTCCTTATTTAATACTTTTATATTATGAGCATATTTTCATAAATGTCCTCAATCTATATTTTTAGAATTCAAAAAACCCTAATTTCCCCATTTTGAAGTAACTGCAAATGGTGAAAACAGAGGAAAAAGATAGTATCATTCAACTATAATCATGAAAGTACCATTAATAGTTCTACTGAAGTTTTTTCTAAAATTTCCTCATTTTGTAATGTTTGTAGGTTTTATGGGATTGTTATATTGATCCTCACTAGAGGATCCACTCAAACTCCCATTAGAGGTTTCAGGGGAAATTCCCCTGAGGTTCCACTATAGGTTCCACTGGAACCTCCACTAAAACTCCCACTTTCGTACGATGGTTTGTGGAAGTTATATTAGAACTACAATTTGATGTTCCACTAGATGATTCAGTGACACTTCCATTAGAACCTCTAGTGCCACTTACAATGGCTTCCACTGGAATCTATTCAAACAAATTGTAAGGCCAAGCTACCTTATGTAAAAAAATTGAATTTTTATTCCCCACTAGAACTTATAGTGGAATATATTCAGTGAAATATTACTTGAAACATAAGTGAATTTTGTGTCATCTTAAACCACTGTAACTTCCAATGGAGGTTACACTAGAACTTCCTCTAGAATCTATTCTACCAAATAACACTAGGAAGCTACCTTAAGTAAAATAATCGAACTGTTGTACTAGTTGAACTTCCAGTGGAACTTCCATTGAACTTTCAATAGATCTTCCACTGATAGTTCACATGAAACTTCCACTTTATATTCTAGTGAAACTTCTACTTGAAGTTCCAGTGAATGTTTCAGGTGAAATTCTACTCATATTCAACCTTCCAAACATACAGTGTAATTTTTAGAATACCCAAAAGAATATTTCTAATGAAATATTACATGAATCATAAGTGAATTTTATGTTGTTTTATAACATTAGAACTTCCACTTGTTAGTTGAAGTTCCACTGGGAGTTCCAGTAGAACTTCCACGGAATGTTAGACTTATTTTACGTTATAAACTATAATTTTGTCATTGACCCCAACTTGTAGTGAAATTTTTACAGGATTTTGTATGGAATTATTCTCTTCTTTCTATTCTTATTTTATGTTTTTTTATTCCAATGAAAGGTCTTGCTTTCAATTTTCAGGTGTGCATTTTAGGTGCAATTCGACCTCTTTACAAATAGTTTTACAATAAATAAAATAACAACTGAAAGAAGGAAATACAAATTCTTTGTCAAATAATCCTTTTTAGATTGTGTTTCAATCGTTCATATCCAATAAAATATCATCATCATACTATAAAAAACATGGAAACTCTATTTTTTATATGTTTGATAACTATGTTTCATCAATAAGTGTTTTATAATTAGGTGGAGTGGAAAGATGTTTATCTGAAGATTATTTTTAAAGGATTTCTGAAAAAATAAAAGGTCAAATAGAAATGGAGGACTCGTACTTGTTCAATCCAACCAAGGCATCATTGTATGTAATGATATTCCAAATGGGTGTGAATTTGTTGACACAAAAGGCAATAAAATCGGCTCTTTTAGAAGCATTAAAAGAAAATGAAGAAGTTAATAATTTGGACCTAATAGCCCTACTATGTTGATACACATGTGAAACTATTTTTTACCAATTATAGGTTCTAACTTGATTTTGGGTTTTATTAATTATATGGATACTGAGAGAGACATGAGAACACTAAGGTATTCTTGGGAAATCCACCAATATTTGATGAGATCAATTAAATATTTTCACTACCACCATACAATGATTATGGGGGGATTATAACATTATTGGTAAAGACAAATTTTTATTTTCACTTCAATGTATAATTTACTCTTCATAGACTTGTTATTATTTTAATATTTGAAATGTGAGGAAAGTGGAATAGTTAAAGGAAATGAACAAATAGTCAATCCACCTTAATCAAAATGGATCCTTCCAGATTTTGATGATGCTGTAAGAAAACTCAAGTATTATCATGTAATAGATAGTGAGGTAATTCTACCAATTAATGTATAAATTTAATGGTTTTATAAAGCATGAGTATGTCAAATAAAAAAATAATACAGATACAAAAATAATAATAAATTGAAGAGGAGACCACAACAATTAAGGAAGATGATATTGGCAAATAGAAAAATGTGGAACCGAATGATGAAAAATAGTAGTTCTTGCAAAAAAAAATTCATCCTTGAAAAGAATTCTACATAAAATGGAATCAATGGTTAGAAAAAAGGCCTAAAAAATTAAAATACTAAAATTTTTTGTAAGTGGAGATTCCAACAAAGAGGGAATCATAAGATAATGTATTATTTATATAGATGAAATGAGTCAATCTGTAAAGGAGGAATCCCGAAAAGTGGGTAAAATTGAAGATGGGATGTAGGAGGATATTTCTAAAAAATCACATCTCTCCCTGAACCAGAATAGCTAAAAATAACCCCTTCCCTAACATAGGAAAACTAGAAACAAGAAACTAATGAAATGAGATCTAGGATGTTACAGATCAAGTGTAATAAGGTGTTGAAAAAACCAAACCTCAACCTCAATGAAACCAAATATAACAAATATAAACTGAAAGACTTTGAACTAGATCAATGATTACAAATGTAAATCCAAGAGCTAGAAAATAGAGGACATTGGATTCAACATATCAGAATGAATCTAAAAATTCAATAAGAAGAAGAACTTCATGTAAAAAAATTAGAAGAACCAAAATAGCTAAAAACCCATTGAGGTAGGTAGTTTCTCCAAGAAAACACAACAACAAAAAAGTTGTTGCATGGTTTCCAGTTATACCTAAATGGGTCAGGAAGAGTCAACATATTCAAAAAAACTATGAGTAAGTGGAGAAGATTCTACAGATGGAACCAGGTTGGTATATCTTCTCTTGATTTAAAGTATTTCTATTAAATTCCCCTTAAATTTATATGTATTCTTATAATTTATTATTATTAAAATTTAGTGTACATGTTTGGGAATCTGAAAACAGTTTGTAATCAGTTCCATTAAATAAAATTTCTCAATTTTCAGAAAAATAATGACACGTATCATGGTGAGTATGTAACTTAACCATGATTACGATAAACTAATATTCAATTAGTGTGAAATCCTCTGTTCATTTTTTATTGATACTAGGTTATAGATGTTTATGATCTAGTTTGAAAAAATAAGTGTGAAATAGGGAAAACAACTGGAATTTTTATAGATAAATCCACAATGATTATATGTGCTTCCATGGTGAGTGTAATATTCAATATGTTCTTGAAGTTTTAAATATATTAATTATTATTTTTTCTAACTTTATTAGTTTTAACAGGGCATAATATCTTGGAAAAAAATTTGATATAGTGTTTGTGTCAGAACCCAATGAATGAATCAATTCAATTAAATAAAAAAGTTTACATCCCCATCGGTACATCAAATCTGCATTGGACATTAATCATGTTAGATATTGAAAAAAAATCAACCAATATATCTCCATGCAGCCTTTGAATGGTGATGTTATAATTGATTGTTATTATATGAATGCTTTTCAAATATTAAATACTATCCTCTTTGATATAAAATTCATTTTCATATAAACCAAATGTCTGAATACAATTTCTATAAATTTAGACAAAATTTACTAAATAAATCTTCAAAAAATGGAGCCCTGGATACTTAGAGAAGACTACTCCCGCACTTCTATTCATAGTGGAAGACACTCCTCGGCTGGGGGATGAAATGTTGGACTATGGGATAATTTTTTTATCTCATATATAATAGGGAAACAGATTAAGGGTATAACAAGAAATATTCAAAAGAATAATTTTATGACTTGCGCCTATATATGGTACATTGTTTCCTTAAAGACCCTACAAAGAGCTAGAGTGAAACATCATATTGAATCAAGAGTTTCCTTCTAGAAACAATGATGCCAGAATCAACATAACAATTTAAATAGTTAGGTTAAATGGTTCTCACATCAAATTGGATTTGAAATGGTTCATAGGTTTTTAAACATTTATACAGCCCACTTTAATAGTTGTTAATGGAAACATAATTTTATTATTGTTATGTTTTTAAACAGTTATAAAATCCACATTAATGGGGGGTTTTGTTCTTATTTGTATCAATATTTAATTGCATGTATTTTCTGTTATAATTGGTGTTAATAATTGAAATGGTTTATAATTTTTTTTGGTAATTACAATGGTTTATATTTTGTGTTGGTAATTAGGATGATTTATATTTTATGTCAGTAATTGCGATGTTAAATAAATGGCATTGGTAATTTCATTGGTTTGTAATTGGTGTTGGTAATTGAAATGGTTTATATTTTGTGTTGGTAATTGCAATGGTTTATATTTGGTGTTGGTATTTGAAATGGTTTATAATTGTTGTTGTTAATTTAAATAATTTATATTTGGTGTTAGTAATTGGAATGGTATTTATTTGATGTTGGTAATTGCAATGGTTTATATTTGTTGTTGGTAATTACAGTGGTTTATATTTGGTGTTGGTAATTGCAATGGTTTATATTTAGTGTTCGTAATCGTAATGGTTTATAATTGGTTTTGTTAATTGATAAGGTTTATATTTGGTGTTGGTAATTGCAATGGTGTATATTTGGTGTTGGTAATTTCATTGGATTATAATTGGTGTTGGTAATTGTAATGGTTTATATTTACTATTGGTAATTGAAATGGTTTATATTTGGTGTCGGTAATTGCAATGGTTTTTTTTTTGTGTTAGTAATTGAAATGGTTTATATTTTGTGTTGGTAATTGAAATGGTTAATAATTTGTATGGGTAATAGAAATGGTTTATAATTGGTGTTGTTAATTACTGTAGTTTATATTTTGTGTTGGTAATTGTAATGATTTATATTTCGTGTTAGTAATTACAATGGTTTATAATTTGTCTTGGTAATTTCAATGGTTTATATTTGGTGTTGGTAATTATAATGGTTTATATTTGGTGTTGGTAATTATAATGGCTTATATTTGTTGTTGGTAATTGAAATGGTTTATATTTGGTTTTGGAAATTTCAATGGTTTATAATTATTGTTGGAAATTTCAGTGGATTATAATTGGTGTGGGTAATTGCAATGGTTTATATTTGGTATTGGTAATTTCAATGGTTTATATTTTGTGTTGGTAATTACAATGGTTTATATTTGGTGTTCGTAATTGAAATGGTTTATAATTGTTGTTGGTAATTTCAATGGTTTATATTTGGTGTTGGTAAATGCAATTGTTTATATTTTGTGTTGGTAATTACAATTGTTTATATTTGGTGTTGGTAATTACAATGCTTCATATTCGGTTTTAGAAATTATTATGGGCTAAATTTGGTTTTGGTAATATAAATAGTTCATATTGGGTTAAATTTGGTTTTGGAAATTTCTATGGTTCATATTTGGTTTTGGAAATTATTATGGGGAAATATTTTCTTTTGAGCTGGATTTATTTTGTTTTACTATTATATTTGGTGATGATAATTTCTTATCTAGGATAAGAAATGTTCTGAGATTTCAAAGGTTGATCACTTGATTATAATTCATATTTTATGAGATTAAAATTCAATCATTTACCCATTAAATAGGTCATTCCACATGAATAACTATTTGTTGCTATTTCTATCCAATAAACATTGTTTTCCAATATTATGAACTATTTGGAAGGTCAATAAATATCTCATTAGTTTAACAAATAGTAGACTTCGAAGTTAGTTATTGTTTCTAAAAATTATATTTAGGATGAACTGAATTTGGAACATAAGGAATAACCAAAACCTAGGGATCCGTGTGACTAATCAAAAATTATACTTGGTGATTAATTTTTCTATACATTAAGATGTGACATCCATTTTGGATAAAAAAAGGTTATAAGTATAAAAAAGGTAATGATAAAAATTGATAGTGTTTGAATCAATGTTTATATTATTTTTTATAAATTTTATTCCATTGTAGTTATTCATTAATACTTTCTTCAAGAATTTATGAAATGTAAAATATAGGATGAAACTCAATAATTTTTATACCTCACTTTTGAGGTTCAAGATGCAGTCTCCTTTAAACCATCACCTATAAATAACACTTTGTATTGTTTTATACTTGGATTCTTCAAAATCCGCATTTCATAGGGAGACATTTTAGATTCAGGTCTCATGAGACATCTATTGGAAGAATTTCCGCTATTGTGATGGAATATAACCAAAATAACCTTGTTGTTTCATATTCAAGAAGCAAAGTAATATCCATATTAATAAGGCTTATAATATTCCTTTTATATACCCCATTTTCATGATGGGTGTGAACTTGATACATGTCATCCTGGTCAATTCATCAATAAAATTGATGAAATACTTATCTCTACTTGCGGACTTCTTTTCCATTTTAAATAGAAATCAGTGTGTATCAACTCAAATGGTTTCTTTATTTCTATATCAACTCCTTTGTGATTTTTTTCCCACCATTTTCAATTTTCAAGGTTATTAAAACTATATTAGTGTCCTCTTTCATGATGGAAATGTTTCTTATAGCCTCTTCATTGATCAAATTCCTCATTTTCCATTATCCGTGATGGAAAAATATTTATTCCATAATCTATTATCATCTTAAATGCTCATCTAACAATTTGATCTTGTCTCTCCCATTTTTCAATCCTTTGAAACAAACTTCTATAATATTATCCATCTAATCTTGATTCTTAATTTTTCTATTTTTATAATGATGACTAATTTTTTTGTATAAATAAGACACATTCATCTGATATATATTAATCACCACCACACCCCCCATAATCTTCTTGTAAACATTCAAAAAAAAATCAACTCAATGTTCTTTTCATCATTTTGAGGCCAGAAACTGTTCTACACTGGATGTTGTTGTCTTACCCTTGATTTAAAAAATCTTCTCATAACAAGAAGAGACATCCTATACTAAAAAATTTTATAATTTTCAAAAATAACACCGCTACATTGATATTTCCCTTGAAATCTTCTTCCGTTGTATGAATTTTATAGCGATATAGGATTGTGTTTATTATTTTTTCATGATTGTATTGAGTTTTTTTAGAACATATTCTTGTGTGATCCTTATTTTTATATCAAATATTATCATGGATATTTTTCTCAAAATTTTTATTTTTCCAGATATTTTTATATTTTTAATTTTATTTTGGATTTATGGCCGAAACATATTATTTTTTTGTATTTTGAGAGATCCTAGATTCCTAGTGGGAAGGGAAGCCAGTAGCTTTCTAAAATCTATTCATTCAATCATTAATGTTGTGTTTTTATGACTCTAGCATTCACCTATACCTTTACCTACCATTTTTTTATTATAATTGACAGTGAACTATTAAATATTTCAGCCTATAAATGATTCAATTATATAATTAAAATTTGAAATAAAAATCGCATCACTTTTACAGTTTCATACAACAAAAATACATACAACAAATTTAGAATTTATTGAAATGGTATCCTAATCCATTACATCTGATAGTGGAATATGAAATATAAAAGGCTATAAACGCTTCAATTAAGTAATTACAATTTGAAAAACAACTTCCATCACATTCATATTTTAATGAATCACAAATACATACAACACATTTACAATTTATTGAAATGGTATCCCAATCCCAATCCATTACAACCGACAGTGGACTATAAAATATTTTATCCTATAAATGATATACGTATAACACATTTACAATTTATTGAAAGCGTATCCCAATCCCAATCCATTATAACCGATAGTGGACTATGAAATATTTGACCATATGAATGCTTCAATTTAGTCATTATAATTTGAAAAATAACTGTTATCCAATGTTCTCAATATAATTCAGGCTCATCCAATGCTATTTTAGTATAACTCTAAATATGTAGTTCTAAATTGGCTGATAAGTCTTCTTGAAACATAAATTTAACAGAATTACAATAGTTATAGAAAAGAATGCTGATAAAAAATTACATTTAAAACTATTTTTCTAGCTGCAACACCAATATCTGATCTGACATGCTCTGCAATTCCATACATACAATGATAAATGAAATCATATACCACATTATCAGTAGAAAAATACTCTTATAAATGCAATATATCGTAAAATGAAATCATATCTTCATCATAGAAGTATGATTTCTTTTTCAACTGCATCCCCTTTCGGCTTTCATTCTCTTATATCTCCCCCTTTCCTGTTTGGTTTCTCTTTAAAAGAATTATTTCTTGAAATTTGGTCTGAACTATCATGACCATTAACTCTATTTGATTTTTGATTTATGATTGTCATGTTTTTTTAATAATTACTAAAATTAGAAAAGGAAATGGCATAACCCGCATCTGTCTCACAAGCTATGGTAATTATCTTCATTATCATTTGTGCTAAATCTTTTTAATGTTTTGATATGACTAATTTTATATCAACAAGTACTTGAACAGAAGATCATTTTAACATCAGAATATTTCTATCATATAGGTCCATCTCCCCAAAATATATTTTTTAGGTATCTCTTTCACATCAATCCACTCAAATGTTTTTAAAATATGACAACAAATATACCCAACCAACTCAAACATTTGACAAGAACATTCAGAAACATCATTTTTTGGTTCATATGATACACATAATTAAGGGGAAATATTATGAGTCAACTTATCCTACATCTCAAATTATTCCTTTGTTTCACTATAATGATTTTTTACAGACAATCTCTCAAAATACTTAAAGAATTAAACAACACTTAACTTGTAATTAACACAATCTTTAAGAAATACATTAAAACATTCAATTAATTGAGTGTTGTTAATACCCAATGTTAAAGCCTCTTTTAAAAATAAATGCATCCACTATTCTCCCAATATGAATACATCGTCTACCCGCTAAGATTTATCATCCCCATATTATTATCTAAGATAATACCACTCCTGGTCAAATTGGTTTACATCATGGTATTGGAACATACACTTATTAAATATAGTTTAAAAATAGATCCATCTTTCATCCAATTACCTAAGTGAATAATGTCATTTTCATCAAATTCCATTGACAATGGAAATTTCTAGTTCCTACTAAAACATGACAAATGGATTTTCCCATTGTTTCATTTTGAGCAGTAAAAATAGTTTGAGATCGCTTCATGTGATGCACCTATAATTTTTTTTGAAACAACCAAGAAAATGAATCCTTCCCCCATTACTAGGACAAGTTTGTTGTTGTATAATTGGAAGACATTGTAATCTATAGTGAAACAATGGAGGACCATGTGGAACAAATACAAATCTTGCTCAAGGTATTAATGGAGAATGAGTTATATGTGAAGAAGGAGAAGTGTTCCTTTGTGAGAAATGATGTTCTCTTCATGGGACACAAGATCAAAGGGGGCAAGCTTATGATGGATAATGAGAAGATATAGGCTATTAATGAACGAGAGAGTCCAACCAAAGTTCTTGAGTTTATATCATTCCTTGGGTTGGTGAACTACTATCGACGATTCATTTGTGACTATTTAAAGAGGATTGCTCCACTCACCGACTTGCTAAGAATGAACAAGTTGTGGGGGTGGGATGAAAAATGCTAGGAGGCATTTGAAGTCTTGATGAAGATGGTCATAGAGGAACCGTTCTTGAGCTTGGCGGATCCAACGAAGCCTTATGAGGGACACACCAACACCTATAACTTTTCTATTGGGTGTGATTTCACATAGGAAAGACATCCCATAGCTTTTCAGAGCTGGAAGCTGAATGACACCGAGAGGAGGTACACGATGCAAGAGAAGGAGATGAAAATTGTGGTACATTGTCTTTGGGCATTGTGACATTATCTCTTGGGGTCCATATTTTTGCTGAAGACCAACATTGTTTCCATGAGAAACTTCCAAACCCAAAAGAAGTTGATTCTGAAGCATGAAAGATGGCAAGAATTCGTGGTCAAGTTTGACTTATACATTGGAGTACAATCCTGGGATAGCCAATGTGGTGGTCGATGCACTTAGCTAGAAGATGGTGTTCAGCCACTTTTCATGTGTGGATTATGGGATCTTAGGTAGGATCAAGGAAGGCATGGATCATGATTTTATAGCCTAGAACTTCTTAGTTCTTGTGGAAGAGGGAAATACTAGGATATTTTGGGAGGAGGATGGCACTACTCTTACTTCAGGGATGAGGATATATGTCCCAATGTGGAGGAACCTATAGAGGGATCTCATCAAAGAGTGTCGTGACTCGAGATGGGAAGGACATCTAGGGAAGGGGGATGTTGTCATAGCTTCTCTTGGTAGGAAAGTTCCATCATAAGTTGTTCTAAATTTGAAGGAATAGTGGAACCTTATGGGACTCTTCACTCAATTGCACCTGGATACTCAGGAGGATGTTTCAGGTATGGTTATATCTAGTGTTTAATTATCATCATCTCTCCTAGATTATATTATAGGAATTCCTCAACAAGATGATGATTTTAGAGGAATTCAAGAAACCATTTATGGTGGGGAACAATTTCTAGTTGTTCCCTCTCTTTAGATAGTATTCTCCATTTTGGGGATCAGTTTGTCATCCAAAAATCTGTAAGAATATCAGTTTTTTTTACTATCATAGTTCTTTGTGGTTCATTTATATGGTCACTGTGAATATGTATTATTACATGAGATGATGATCTTGGTGGCCGATTATGAAGCAGGACATTGCAGATTATGTGTCTCACTATTACACATGCCAATAGATAAAGGAAAAGCATATGAAACCTTCTGGTTTTCTTTATCCACTTTTGGTGCCGGTTTGGAAATGTTAATAGTTGTCCATGTACTTTTTTGTTGGATTTACACAAAGTCCCTAAGGGATGAATGTTATTTGTGTAGTGATTGATAAGTTGAAAAGGTTAGTTCACTTCATTCTGATGAGGGACATGACTAAAGTTGAAGACCTAGTTAAAGTGTATGTGAAAGAGATCATGAGGTTAAATAGGGTTCCTTCTATAATTGTTTTAGAGATGGATCCTAGGTTTACTTGTAGGTTTTGGAGGAGTCTCTAAAAGGAAATGGGGTCTCAGGTCAAGTTGAGTACAACCTACCATCCATAGACATATGGTCGGACAAAGAATGCTATTCAGTTTCTGGAGGATATGCTCTATGACTATGTCTTGAATTTTGATGGATCATGGGATAGTTATCTCGGTCTTTTTGAGTATTCTTATAACATCAGTTATTAGTCATCAATTAGAATGGATCCTTTTATGCTTTTTATGATCACCCATGTAGATCACCTCTCCATTTAGAAGAGTTCATTGAGGCCTCTGGGAAGACAAAAAGTAGTATCTTATTATGTAATGTTGTCATAGATCCATGAACCACACAAAGATCATAAACTCAAAACCATGGGTAGAATATTTATGCACATGAGGGCGAATTTATTGAGACTCATAAGAGATCATTATCCTTCTCTATATTAAAAAACATCTAGTCGTGATAACATGTAATGGGTCATTGGTTTAACAAATTTATTCATTTAGTTTCCTCCATAGAACTAGTATAGTAATAGGAAAAGTAGATCTCACTGCCAAAGAATGAAATATATTGACCTAGTAAAGAGAAAAAACTCCAAGAAAGAAAAACAATTGAAAACATGAAAGATTGTTTCTTGGTAGTTACTGCGTGATGCGTAACTATAAATGAGATTATTGTGAATGAGTTGACATGCAGTAGTTGAAAAATTGACTAATTGGGAAAATAAAGAAATAGATAAGTAATACAATTGATGAACCATAGTAATATCAATTGTCTGATATTAAAATTTTATTCTATTGTTTATAATAATTATTACTATGTCAACAATAACAAAGAAAAATTTGGTATACTTTTTCAAGAAGTTTGACTTGCAGCTTATTAAATTGTGAAGTTTTTTACTACAAAATTCACTCAATGTCTAGGAATGATAAAGTTAATTTCACTAAAACCAAACCATCATTTTATTTTAGTGTATTAATCTCTAAATTGAACAATCTTCGTATCATAACAATTTCAAAAAGAAATTCTCCAAAAGATGAATACTACAATCAAGATCAGTCATTGATGATTCTTGAAATGAAAAATAAATGAAACACTGCTAGAGAATAAATGCAAAAGAATACCATCTCAGTTTTGAAATGAAAACAAAAATTAAGTTTAATAAATGAAATTAGATCAATATAATTTTCCATGTATGATAAATCCAAACAAAAACATGAATAGAATATACCATAAGAGATTAATGTGAAAATAGTAGAACAAAAGAAATGAAGGAAAGTGAAAAAAATGTTCTCTGTTGAGGTTGGTTCTGTCTTTCTTCATCTTCATATGTCTTACACCGAAAATCATGTGACATCATCTCTCCCCTTCTAACTAATTAATTCTTCTGCCCAACTCCATATCAACAGGAACTTTCAAAGCGTGATGGTATCCATATATCTTCAATATCCATGGCCTCCATCCAGTACTAGAAACCTAAGTTCATCTCAGGCATTTCATCGATCACCCTATGTGCCTGGATCCACACCTTTTCAACCACCAATTTCCTAAATTTTGAATCCACTTTTATCATCTAAAATTGATCCTACAAAAAAACACCAGAGAACAACATGTATTCACTTTGGTCAACTACTTTAGATCAGTGAACTATCAGAAACAATGTGATCCCAACATGATTATTTGGAAGATAATGGAATAACTTCATGACCGAAAACAACGCAAAATCATTTTCCATGGTTCCATTAAGATCTTCTTCATCTGATGTAAAGGGGTGGGTTAGTCTCGACTAGCTCAATTGGCATTCTTCAACTTGGATCAGTATCAAAGCTCTCCAAGTTCTAGTTGGTTTCAGTTCTTCATCGGTGGACTTTGCAGATGCCTTGACTTCCCCTCCCAAATTTGATCCACCACC
Organism: Viscum album; assembly: GCA_963277665.1. Classification (NCBI taxonomy): domain Eukaryota; kingdom Viridiplantae; phylum Streptophyta; class Magnoliopsida; order Santalales; family Viscaceae; genus Viscum; species Viscum album. Next base: position 1,538,705,914 of record OY728153.1, on the reverse strand, counting down.
ACCGATGAAGTCTGCTTCAGCTGAGGATGTTTGTTTTTGATAAAAAAAATTAATTTTGGGGAAGCGGTGGAAGAAATCATCCACACGGGAAGCAGTGGAAGAAATCCCATTCACGTTGGAGAAATTCCCAAGGGAAAATATTGCCTAGGTGGGAGCCATTGAAAAATAATCTCTGTAGGTGGCAACACTCTTCAAAATTTCTTATGAGCTCTGGCCAAAAATATCATAAGAGTTTCATGTCACACCCCGCCAAGTGGAGAGGAGACATAGTGGGGAGGTTCTCTATAATCCTCTAGAGTTCTCTACATCTCCACCAAGTTTCGAAATATTCCAGATTTCTCTGAAGTGTTATGGATCATGCCTATGGCTTTGAAGGGTCCGGAACATTCTAGGCCTCCATAGAAGGTTTAGGATATCTACAGGTCCTAGAATAAACCACATATATTATAGTGGTGTAGGCTAGAATACTCTAGAATCAGGTGGAAGTGTGCATATTCTAGAATATTGTAGATCTTTCCACCAACCCCTATATAAAGGGAGTGAATCTTCATTAATAATGACAAATAGATATTGAGATAAATTGAGAGCTTCTTTGCACTTGTTTCTGGAGATCTTGTCAAGATCTTCCCTTACAATCCTTACATCAGTCGTGAGTGTTGAAAGGCTAAACTCGTCTAGGCATTGAAAAAACAAGCTAGCAGGGTACCATACAAGAGCTTGGGAGAAGGGAATGTCTCCTGATATTTGCTATCAGAGAGAGGTTCAAGGAATGTGTTCATGATGGCAATCTATAATGTATAGAATCCTATTATATCCTAGAAAAATACCATGTCACCCATTCCTAATAAGAATGGAGGAAATATCATGAGGTCTTGGATAATCTTGAGGATCGTCTTCTAAGGGCAGAGAAGTGCTATTCTTATGTGGAAGAATGGCTCAAGAATGTCGAGGGAGATGATGAGGAAGGGGGATTAGGAATCATGGGCCTACGTGATGCGGTATTCAATCTCCAACACCAAGTGGAATCAGTTGATACGCATTCCAAGGAGAATTCTACCAAGAAATTTTCATTCATGGATTGAACAAAGGGGATCATAGCATAGCATGAAGATGCTATGACTAGGTACCACCAAACTCTTGATCAACTTAAGAGGGAGTGGTCAATTTACATTGGGGAGTTGGCTAGTGGGGAGATTGTGTGGGACACACCAACGGTTGATGTGCCTCATCCAAATCACTTCATTGGAAATAGAGATGTTAAAGAGGTAGATAACTACTTTTGGCAATAGAAGAGTACTTCAAGGAAATCGGCTTGATGGAAATCAAGAGCCATGTGAAGACCTATGTTCTTTACATTGGTGATGATATATCTCTATGGTGGATGATGAAGCACCAAGAGCTCAAGGACGGTGGGAAGGAACTTCCATCATGGGAAGATTTCAAGCAATGGGTCTATGCTCAGTTCAACCCTAAGGAGGTGGATTGGAAAGTAAGGGACAAGCTGCAAACTATGAAACATACTAGGACAATCCATGAGTATGTTCGAGAGTATGTCTAACTAAATCTCTACGTATGTAGAAAGCCAAACTATGTTCATATGTATGATTTCATCAATGTTCTTCATCCATGAGTACAACAAGAGGTGTGAGTTCGGTGGCCTAAGACCTTTACTGATGTTGTGTCCATTTCCAATTCATCGGTGGAATATAAGAATAATATTGAACTATCAAAGCCTAAGAAGGATTGCAAGGGTAAATGTGGGGGTGACCAAGAAAGTAGTTGAAGAGGCAATTGAAGGATATGTTGGATGGGGGACAAATACAACCATCCATCTCAACATATGTATCGCATGTGTTATTCCAAAAGAATCATGACGACACCTTGAGGATGTTCATGGACTATCGGGCATTGAAAAAAGTCATGGTGAAGAACAAGTACCCTATACCATTGATAGAGAGTCTCTTTGATCAGTTGGGAAAGGCACAGGTGTTCACCAAGTTGGACTTGAGGTCGGGATACTTTCAAGTTTTCATAGCCATAGAGGATGTGCCAAAGACAGCATGCATGAAAAGTTAAGGATCCTATGAGTTCCTTGTTATGCCATTTGGTTTGACAAATTCCCTAGAGACATTTTTCACATTGATGAACAAAGTATTCCCCCAATACTTGGACATGTTTTTGGTAGTCTAATTGGAAGACATTCTCATCTATAGTGAAACAATGGAGGACCATGTGGAAAAACTAAAAATCATGCTCAATGTATTAAGAGAGAATGAGTTATATGTGAAGAAGGAGAAGTGTTTCTTTGCGAAAAATGAAGTTCTATTCATGGGACACAAGATCAAAGGGGGAAAGCTTATGATGGTTAATGAGAAGATCAAGGATACTGATGAATGAGAGAGGCCAACCAATATTTCCTGAGTTGAGATCTTTCCTTGGTTTGGTGAACTACTACAGACGATTCATTTGTGACTATTTAAAGAAGGCTTCTCCACTCACCAACTTGCTAAATAAGAACAAGTCGTGGGAGTGGGATGAAAAATACAAGGAGACATTTGAGGTCTTGATGAAGATGGTCATAGAGGAACCGGTCTTGAGCTTGGCGGATCCAACCAATCATTATGAGGTACACACCATCACCACTAAATTTTCTATTGGGTGTGTTTTAACACAGGAAAGACATCCCATAGATTTTCAGAGCTGGAAGATGAATGACATAGAGAGGAGGTACACGGTGCAAGAGAAGGAGATAAAAATTGGGGTACATTGTATTTGGGTATTGATACATTATCTCTTTGGGTCCTTGTTTTATGTGAAGACCGACAATGTTTCCATGAGAAACTTCCAAACCCAGAAGAAGTTGAGTCCGAAAGAGGAAATATGGAAAGAGAATTATTGGTTGAGTTTGACTATACGTTGGAGTACAATCCTAGGACAGCCAATGTGGTGGCTTGTGCACTTAGCTGGAAGATAGTGTTCAGCCACTTTTCATGTGTGGATTATGGGATCTTGGGTAGGATCAAGGAAGGCATTGAGCATGATTCTATAGCCTAGAACTTCTTGGTTCTTGTGGAAGAGTTAAATACAAGGATATTTTGGGAGGAGGATGGAACTACTCTTACTACAGGGAGTATGATATATCTCCTAAATTGGTGGAACCTATAAGGTATCTCATCAAAGAGTGTCATGACTCGAGATGGGAAGGACATCCAGGGCCTCACCGCACCAAGGCCTTGATAGAGGGAGTATATTATTGGCTGAGGATGGAGGAAGATGTGGAGTCCTATGTGAAGACTTCTCTTGTGTGACAACAAGATAAGGTGGAAAATCAGTTGCTTGGAGGTTTATTGCAACAATTTCCCATTGCGGAGAGGACAAGGGAGACATTAACCAAGGATATAATCATTTCACTACCATAGTCCAAAGGGTATGGGAGGATCATCATTGTGGGGGAAAAGTTCTTGAAGTATGCCTCATTTATCCTTGACCAAGCAGATGTGATGGAAGAGCTCAATAAAAGGCTACTCTTCATGCATGTGGTGATGTCTTGGGGGATACCACAACACATCATCAGCGATAGGGATCCATGCTTCACGAGTATGTTATGGACCGATATCTTTGGATTAATGAGATCAATGATCCACTACTCTATGAGATTTCACCCCTAGATAGATGGGTAGATGGAGGGGGTGAAATCCTTGTTGGACCTCTACATGAGGCATTTTGTGAGTACAAACCTATAGTATTTGGTAAAATTTATAGATTTGGCACAATTCCCCTAAAATATTTAAAGGAGTGAGTCGACGAGGAAGTGTCCAGTTGTGGTGGTGATAGGAAAACAACCCCCAACTCCTCACACAACAGTACTTGGGGACATGTACCAAGGAAGTAGCTCAACCGCCTACACTATGTCCAAGGAGTGGCATGAGCATTCCAACATGGTGAGAAACCACATGCACAAAGCTATAAAGAGGATGAATATGTGGGCCAACAAAAAGATAAGGGATGCAAGCTTCCAACCAATGGACAAGGTTATAGTGAAACTCTTTCCTCAGCAGCACAAAGCATTTAGAAGGGTGAACAAGGGCCTGATTCAGTGATATGAGGAACCATATGAGGTTGCGCACCAAGTTTGGGAGGTATCATACCGCTTGGAGTTGCCTCCCAATATGAAGATTTATTCAGTCCTCCATGTGAGTAAGCTGAACCCATATCATGAAGACATGGATCACCCAAGCAGAGGGGTGTCTACAAGGGTGCATAAAACGGTTGTTCAGTAGTTTGACAAGAATATGGATCTTATACTCGAGGATCGGATTGTTCGACGATGTGGACTTCCATGAAGCAAGGAGTACATGATCAACTGGAAGGGCTTACTAGAATGTGAGGCAACTAGGGAACCTGTAGATGACATATGGTAGTTCACAGGATAAATCAAAGAGTATCATCGTGGATGCACCGAGAACATCTCTAGAATATGTGGGGGAGTATGTCATGCCCACCAAGTGGAGAGGAGACCCAGGGGTGAGGTTCTCTATAATCCAATATATTTCTCTACATCTCCACCATGTTCAAGAATATTCCAGACTTCTCTGGAGTGTTTCGGAACACCCCTTGGTCCTTGAAGGGTCCAAAACATTCTAGGCCTCCATGGAAGGTTGAGGATCACTACTGGTTCTAGAATTCTCCATTTATATTCTAGTAGTGTTGGGAAGAATACTTTAGAATCATGTGGAATTGTATATATTCTAGAATTTTGTAGACATTTACACCAACCCCAATATAAAGGGAGTGGCTTCTCATTTGTAAAGACACACAAAATTTGAGATCAATTGAGAGCTTCTTTGAACATGTGTCTTGAGAGCTTTTCAAGCATTTCCCTTACGATCATTACTTCCATTGTGATTTTTAAAAAGCTAAACTTATCTAGGATTTCAGAAAAGAGGCCAGCTAGGTGTCACATGAGAGTTTGGGAGAAGGCCAAGTCCTATGACATGCTGGTCGAAATTTCTCTTGGGGAGATGAAAAATATCATGTGTCTTCCAGTTTAAAAAATGACAAATGATTTTATGAATTTTAATATGAATTGATGTATTTCTAGGGTAAAACATTAGGACCGACATGGTATCCAATTAACCCTTAAACTGAACTATCCATCACAACTCTATGATGATGACATGTGTCCTATTCTATTTCCAAACATCATATATTTTATTCACGTCATTCTTTCATTTTAATTTTTTGATGGTTTTTCCATCATGTTTTTTGATATGGATTGACTTGGGTTCACATTGGCTATGGAAACTATGGTGAAACCCAATAATCTGGCACTACGGTGACAACAACAAACCAAGCTACTCCAACAAAAACATTGGGAAATCCAACAACTACCGCAGTGGCGATGACTCCACCGAAGGCAGTATTGTGTTGTCCCCAACTCTCATCCAACGCAAAGGCGTGGTTTTTTTCTCTAAGAACTACCTGACTCTGATGGTGTTTCATCCCAGTCTTTGATGTTATTTTTTTACAGAACAAGAAGAAATGGATGACGAAGGTTGCGTAGCTTAGTAATTTTTTCTGAAACATGTACTCAAATATTTTTATTCCATTTCTGTTGTTACAATTCCCTATTTAAATTTTTTTTATTATGAGCATTTTTTCATAAATTTTCTCATTATATCTTTTTCAAATTCAAAAAAATATAATTTCCCCATTTTGAAGTCACTGAAAATGGTGTGAACAGTGGAAAAAGATAGTATCATTCAACTATAATCATGAAAGTAAAATTAAGAGTTCTAATAAAGAGTCTACTAAAATTTCCTCATTTTATAATGTATATAGGTTTGATGGGATTGTTCTATTGTTCCTCACTAGAGTTTCCATTCGAACTCCCGTTGGAGGTTTCCGGGGAAAGTCCCCTGAGGTTCCACTATAGGTTCCACTAGAACCTCCACCAAAACCCCCACTTTCCAAAAAAAGTTTTTGGAAGTTACAATAGAACTACTATTTGAAGTTACACTATAAGTTTTAGTGACACATCCATTAGAACCTCTAGTGGAACTTACAATGGCTTCCACATGAATATATTCTAACAAATTGCAGTGCCAAGCTACCTTAAGTAAAAAATCGAAGTGTTATTTCCCACTAGAACTTATAGTGGAATTTTTTAGTGAAATATTACGTGAATCATAAGTGAATTTTATGTCATCTTAAACCATTAGATCTTACAATGGAGGTTGCACTAGAACTTCCACATGAATATATTCTACCGAATAGCACTAAGAAGCTACCTTATGTTAAAAAAATCGAAATTTTGTACTAGTTGAACTTCCAGTGGAACTTCCATTGAACTTCCAATAGAGCTTCTACTGATAATTCCCATGAAAATTCCAATTTATGTTCCAGTGAAACTTCCACTCGAAGATCCAGTGAATTTTTAAGGGTAACTTCCACTCATATTCAACCTTCCAAACCTATAGTGTAATTTCTAGAATCCACAAAAAAATATTTCTAGTGAAATATTACATGAATCATAAGTGAATTTTGTGTTCTTTTATACCATCAGAACTTCCACTAATTAGTTGATGTTCCACTGGGAGTTCCAGTAGAACTTCCACTGAATTTTAGACTTATTTTACCTTATAAACTATAATTTTGTGGTTTAACCCAACTTGTAGAGAAATTTTTACAGGATTGAGTATGGAATTATTCTCTTCTTTCTAGTCTTATTATACGTTTTTTTATTTCAATGAACGGTCTTTCATTCAATTTTCAGGTGTGCATTTTTGGTCTAATTCGACCTCTTAGTAAAGAGTTTTACAATAAATCAAATAACAACTGAAAGAAGGAAATTTAAATGCTTTGTGAAATAATCCTTTTTAGATTGTGTTTCAATAGTTCATATCCAATACAATATCAGCATCAGACTGTAAAAAACATAACAACTCTATTTTTTATGAGTTGGATAACTACGTTTCATCAATAAGTGTTTTCTAATTAGGTAAAGTGGAAAGTTGTTTATATGAAGATTATGTTCAAAGGATTTCTAAAAAAATAGAAGGTCAAATAGAAATGGAGGACACATACTTGTACAAGACAACCAAGGCATCATTATATGTAAATATATTTCAAAATGCTGTGAATTTGTTGATAGAAAAGGCAATAAAATTTGCTCTTTTGGAAGCAGTAAAGAAAGTAAAGAAGTTAATAATCTGGACCCAATAGACCTACTGTTTAGATACACATGTGAAACTATTTTTTCTCAATTTTAGGTTTTAACTTGAGTTTGAGTTTTATCAATTATATTGATACTGAGAGAGGCATGAGAACAGTAAGGTATTCTTGGGCAATCCACCAATATTTGATGAGATCAATTAAAGAATTTTACTACCACTGTGCAAAGATAATGGGTGAGATTATCACATTATTGGTAAAGATAAATATTTATTTTCACTTCAATGTATAATTTACTCTTCATAGACTTGTTATTATTTTAGTATTAGAAATGTGAGTAAGGTGGAATAGTTAATGGAAATGAACAAATAGTCAATCCACCATAATCAAAGTGGAGCCTTCCAGATTTTGATGATGCTGTAAGAAAAATAAAGAATCATCAAGTTATAGCTAGGGAGGTAATTCTACAAATTAATGTATAAATTTAATGGTTTTCGAAACCATGATTATGTCAAAGACAAAAATATTACAGATACAAAAATAATAAGAAACTGAAGAGGAGACCACAACGATTAAGTAAGATGATATTGGCCAGTAGAAAAATGTGGAACCGAAGGATGGAAAAATATTAGTTCTTGGAAAAGAAAATTCATCCTTGAAAAGAAAACTACATAAAATGGAATCAATGGTTAGAAAACAGGCCTAAAAAATTAAAATACTAAAATTTTTGGTTAGTGGGGATGCCAACAAAGAGGGAAGAAGAAAATAATGTGTCATTTATATAGATGAAATGAGTCAATATGTAAAGGAGGAAGCCCAAAAAGTGGGTAAAAATTAAGATGGGATGCAGGAGGATCTTGCTAAAAAACCACATCTCTCCCTGAATCAGAATGGATATTAATAACCATTTCCCTAACATAGGAAAACTAGAAATAAGAAACCGAGGAAAATGAGATCTAGGATGTTGGAGATCAAGTGTAATAAGGTGATAAAAAAACCACACCTCAACCTCAATGCAACCAAATAGAAAAAATAGAAACCGAATGTCTTCAAACCAGATCAATGATTAGAAATGTAAATTCAAGAGCTACAAAATAGTGGAAATTGGATTCAACATATCTGAATGAAACTATAAATACAATAAGAAGAATAACTTCATGTAAAAAACAGTAGATGAGCCAAAATAGCTAAAAAACAATTGAGGTAGGTAGTGTTTCAAATAAATCAAAAAAACAAAAAATTGTTTCATGGTTTCCAGTTATGCTTAAAAGGGTCAGGCAGAGTCAACATATTCAAAAAAACTATGCTTATGTGGAGAAAATTCTACATATGGAACCATGTTGTTATATATTTTCTTAATTTAAAGGATTTATATTAAATTCCCCTTAAATTTATATTTATTCTAATAATTTATTGTCAATAAAATGTTGTGAATATGTTTGGGAATATAATAACAGTTTGTAATCAGTAGAATTAAATAAAATTTCCCAATTTTTAGCAAAAGCATGACAGGTATCAGGGTGAGTATTTAACTTAACCAAGATTACGATAAACTAATATTCAATTAGTGTGACATCATCTATTCTTTTTTTATTGATACTAGGTTATAGATACTTATGATCAGGTCTAAAAAAATAAGTGTGAAATAGGGGAAAAACTGGAATTTTTTCAGATAAATCTACAATGATTACAAGTTCTTCCATGGTGAGTGTAATATTCTATATGTTCTTGAAGTTTTAAATATATTAATTATTATTTTTACTAAATTTATTCATTTTTACAGGGCATAATATCTTGGAAAAAAATTTGATGTAGTGTTTGTTAGAGAACCCAATAAAGGAATCAACATAATTAAATAGAAAAGTGTCCATCCCTATTAACACATCAAATCTTCTTTGTACATTGCTCATGTTAGATATTGAAAATAAAATCAACCACTATATCTCCATGCAGCCTTTGAAGGGTGATGCTACAATTGATTGTTATTAGATGGATGATTTACAAATGGTAAATACTATCCTCTTTGATATAAAATTCATTTTCATATAAACCAAATGTCTGAATACAATTTCTAAAAATTATAGACAAAATTTATTAAATAAATAATCAAAAAATGGAGCCCTGAATACTTAGAGAAGACTAATCATGCACTGCTATTCATAGTGGAAGACACTCCTCAGATTGAGGATGCAATGTTTGACTATGGGATAATTTTTTGATATCTCATATATAATATGGAAATGGATCGGGGGTATAAGAAGAAACAATCAAAAGAATAATATGATGACTTACACCTATATATGGTACATTGTGTCCTTAAAGTCCCTACATAGAGCTAGGGTGAAACATCATATAGAATCAAGAGTTTCCTTCGGGAAATAATGAAGCCAGAATCAACATAACAATTTAAACAGTCAGTTTAAAATGGTTCTCACGTCAAATTGGATCTGAAACGGTTCACAGGTTTTTAAACAATTATACATCCAACTTTAATGGTTGTTAATGGAAACTTAATTTTATTATTGTTATGTTTTTAAAGAGTTATACAATCCACATTAATGGGGGTTTGTTTTTATTGGTATCAATATTTCATGACATGGTTTTTCTATTATAATTGGTGTTAATAATTGAAATGGTTTATAATAGGTGTTGGAAATTACAATGGTTTATATTTGTTGTTGGTAATTAGGATGATTTATATTTTGTGTCAGTAATTGCGATGTTTTATAAATGGCGTCGGTAATTTAAATGGTTTATAATTGGTGTTGGTAATTGAAATGGTTTATATTTGGTGTTGGTAATTGCAATGGATTATATTGGGTGTTGGTAATTGAAATGGTTTATAATTTGTGTTGTTAATTTAAATGATATATATTTGGTTTTGGTAATTTCAATTGTATTTATTTGGTGTTTTTAATTGCAATGGTTTATATTTGTTGTTGGTAATTGCAGTGGTTTATATTTTTTGTTGGTAATTGAACTGGTTTATATTCAGTGTTGGTAATCGTAATGGTTTATAATTGATGTTTGTAATTGAAATGGTTTATATTTGGTGTTGGTAATTCCAATGGTGTATATTTGGTGTTGGTAATTTCAACGGTTTATAATTGGTGTTGGTAATTGTAATGGTTTATTTTTAGTGTTGGTAATTGAAATGGTTTATATTTGGTGTCAATAATTGAAATGGTTTTTATTTGGTGTTGGTAATTGAAATGGTTTATATTTGGTGATGGTAATTGAAATGGTTAATACTTCGTGTTGGTAATTGAAATGGTTTATAATTGGTGTTGTTAATTACAGTGGTTTAATTTGGTGTTGGTAATTGCAATGATTTATATTTCGTGTTGGTAATTGAAATGGTTTATAACTTGTCTTGGTAATTTCAATGGTTTATATTTGGTGTTGGTAATTATAATAGTTTATATTTTGTGTTGGTAATTATAATGGTTTATATTTGTTGTTGGTAATTGAAATGGTTTATATTTTGTGTTGGTAATTTCAATGGTTTATAATTATTGTTGGTAATTTCAATGGTTTATAATTGGTGTGGGTAATTGCAATGGTTTATATTTGGTATTGGTACTTTCAATGGTTTATATTTTGTGTTGGTAATTACAATGGTTTATATTTGGTGTTGGTAATTGAAATGGTTTATAATTGCTGTTGGTAATTTCAATGGTTAATATTTAGTGTTGGTAAATGCAATGGTTTATATTTTGTGTCGGTAATTACAATTGTTTATATTTGGAGTTGGTAATTACAATGGTTCATATTTTGTTTTGGAAATTATTATTGTTTAAATTTGGTTTTGGTAATAGAAATGGTTTATATGGTGTTAAATTTTGTTTTTGGAAATTTCTATCATTCATATTTGGTTTTGGAAATTGCTATGGGGAAATATTTTCTTCTATGGTGGATTTATTTGGTTATTCTATTATATTTGGTGATGATAATTTCTTATCCAGGATAAGAAATGATTTGATATGTAAAAGGTTGATCACTTGAGTTGAATTCATATTTTATGATATGAAAATTAAATCATTTTACCCATTAAATAGGTCATTCCAGATGAATAATTGTAAGTTGCATTTTCTATCCAAAAAAACATTGTTTTCCAGTATTATGAACTACTTGGAAGGTCAATAAATATCTCATTAGTTTAACAAATAGTAGACTTCGAAGTAAGTTATTATTTCTAAAAATTATATTTGGGATGAACTACATTTGGAACATAGGGAATAACCAAAACATAGGGCTATGTGTGACTAATAAAAAATTTAACATGGTGATTAATGTTTCAATAAATTAAGATGTGATGTCCATTTTGGATAAAAAGGTTTTAAGTATTAAAAAGGTAATGATAAAAATGATAGTGGTTGAATAAATTTTTATATTCTTTTTTCTAACTTGTATTCCCTAATAGGCATTCATTAATATTTTCTTCAAGAATTTATGAAATGTCAAATATAGGATGCAACTTAATAATTTTTATACCTCACTTTTGAGGTTCAAGATGCAGTCTCCTTTAGACAATCACCTATAAATAACACTTTTTATTGTGTTATACTTGGATTCTTCAAAATCCACACTTCATAGGGAGACATGTTAGATTCGGGCCTCATGAGACATCTATTGGAAGAATTTCCGCTATTATGATGGAATATAACCAAAAGATCTGTGTTGTTTCATATTTAAGAAGAAAAGTAATATCCATATCAATAAGGCTTATAATATTCCTTTTAGATACCCCATTTTTTGATGGGTGTGAACTTTATACATGTCATCATGGTTTCATCAATAAAATTGATGAAATACTTATCTCCACTTGTTGACTTATTTTCCATTTTAAATAGAAATTAGTGTGTATCAACTCTAATGATTTCTTTATTTCTATATCAACTCCTTTGTGATTTTTTTCCCACCATTTTCAATTTTCAAGGTTATTAAAACTATATTAGTGTCCTCTTTAATGATGGAAATGTTTCTTATAGCCTCTTCGTTGATCAAATTCCTCATTTTCCATTATCCATGATGGGAAAATATTTATTCCATAATCTATTATCATCTTAAATTCTCATGTCACAATTTGATCTTATCTTTCCCATTTTTTAATCCTTTGAAACAAACTTCTATAATATTATCCTACTAATCTTGATTCTTAATTTTTCTATTTTTATAATGATTAATAAATTGTTTTTGGTATAAATTATACACATTAATCTGATATATATTAATCTTCACCACATCCCCCAAAAGATTCTTGTAAACATTCAAAAAAAATTCAACTCAATGTTCTTTTCATGATTTTGAGGCCAGAAAATATTCTACACTGGATGTTGTTGTCTTCCCCTTGATGTGAAATATCTCCTCATAACAATAAGGTACATCCTATACTAGAAATTTTATACTTTTCAAAAATAACACCGCTACACTGATATTTCCCGTGAAAACATCTTCCCTTGTATGAATTTTATAGCTATATAGGATTGTGTTTATGTTTTTTTCTTGATTGTATTGAGTTTTTTTAGAAAATATTCTTGTGTGATACTTACTTTTATATCAAATATTATCATGGATATTTTTCTCAAAAATTTTATTTGTCCAGATATGTTCATATATTTAATTTTTTTTGGATTTATGGCTGAAACATATTATTTTTTTTATATTTTGAGAGATCCTAGATTCCTAGTGGGAAAGGAAGCAAGTAGCTTTCTAAAATCTATTAATTCCACCATTAGTGATGTTTTTTGATGAATATAGCATTCACCTATACCTTCACCTACCATTTTTTATTATAATTGATTGTGAACTATGAAATATTTCAGTATATAAATGATTCAATTCGATAATTAAAATTTGAAAAAAAAACTTCCATCACTTTTATAGTTGCATTCAACACAAATACATACAAAAAATTTAAAATTTATTGAAATGGTATCCCAATCCATTACATCTGACAGTGGTCTATGAAATATTAAATCCTATAAATGCTTCAATTGAGTAATTAAAATTTGAAAAACAACTTCCATCACTTTCATATTTTCATGAATCACAAATACATACAACACATTTACAATTTATTGAAATGGTATCCCAATCCCAATCCATTATAACCTATAGTGGATTGTGAAATATTGCATCCTATAAATTCTATACGTATAACACATTTACAATTTATTGAAACAGTATCCTAATACCAATCCATTTCAACCGATTGTGGACTATGAAATATTTCACCCTATGAATGCTTCAATTTGGTCATTATAATTTGAAAAATAATTGTTATCCAATATTCTCTACACAATTCATCCTCTTCCAATGTTATGTCAGTCTACCTCCAAATATGTAGTTCTAAATTGGTTGATAAGTCTTCTTGAAACAAAAAATTAACAGAATTACAATAGTTATAGAAAAGAATGCTGATAAAAAATTACATTTAAAACTATTTTTCTAGATGAAACACCAATATCTGATCTGAAATGCTTTGAAATTACCTATATACAAAGATAAATGAAATCATATACCAAATTATCAATAGAAATCTTCTCTTATAAATGAAATATATATTAAAATGAAATCATATTGACATCATAGAAAATTGATTTTTTTTCAACTGCATCCCCTTTTGGCTTTCATTCTCTAAAAATATTTTAATTATATATCCCCCTTTCCTGTTTGGTTTCCCTTTAAAAGAATTATTTCTTAAAATTTGGTCTGAACTATCATGACCTTTAACTCTATTTGATTATTGATTTATGATTGTCGTGTTTTTTTAATAATTACTGAAATTAGAAAAGGAAATGTCATAACCCACATTTGTCTCACAAGCTATGGTAATTAACTTCATTATCATTTGTGGTAAATATTTTTAATGTTTTGATATAACTAATTTTCTATCAAAAAGTACTTGAACAGAAGATCCTTCGAACATCAGAACATTTCTATCAAATCTGTCCATCTCCCCAAAAAAAATTCAGGTATTTTTATCACATAAATCCACTCAAATGTTTTTAAAAGATGAAAACAAAGATACCCAATCAACTCAAACATTTGACAAGAACATTCGGAAACATCATTTTATGGTTCATATGATACACATAATTAAGGAAAAATATTATGAGGCAACTTATCCTACATCTCAAATTCTTCTTTTGTTTCACTATAATGATTTTTTACAAACAATATCTCAAACTACTTAAAGAATTAAAAAACACTTAACTTCTGATGAATAAAATCTTTAATAAATCCATTACACCTTTCAAATAATTGAGTGTTGTTAATATGCAATGTTAAAGCCTCTTTCAAAAATCAATGCACCCACTTTCCTCACAATATGAATACATCGTCTAACCACTATGATTTATCAACCCCATATTATGATCTAAGATAATACCACTCCTGGTCAAATTGATTTACATCATGGTATTGGAACATACACTTATTAAATATAGTTTAAAAAATAGATCCATATTTCATCCAATTACCTAAGTGCTTAATGTCATGTTTCATTAAATTCCATTGACAAAGGAAATGTCGAGTTCCTACTAAAACGTCACAAATGGATTTTCCCATTGTTGGATCCTAAGCAGTAAAAATAGTTTGAGACCGCTTCATGTGTTGCACCTATAAATGTTTTTGAAACAACCAAGAAATGGAAGTCGTGGTTTCATAATATAACACATTCTCTCCCAAAAAAATAATTTCCTAATAATGATTGAACCCCAAATAGACATCAAATGGCCTGAACTCTTTATTAGTGATAAATATTCTTCAGAAAAGAACAAATCTCCAAAAAAAATAATTGTCTATATTCATTTTGGATCAAGACATAAAATGATACTAATTATCCCATTCACATCCAACTGCATAGTATAGAAAAATGATGGATTATCCTAACATTATTTTTCTAGGTACTCTACCATGCAATATGAATCACCAAAAATTAATTACCTTTTCCGTTTAGACCATAAAATTTTCAACTGATCAAGATGCGTCTACCCAATAACTTCTCAACCCCCTGAAATAGCTATCGCCAAGGAGAAGGAATTATTTGGTTTAATACCTATTGAAGAATTCACATTTAACTTAGCTTCATGTGATTCTATTATTTTTCTTGGGTATCGCATCATATGAATTGATTCAGGATTATGTAAGGGAATGTTATGCTAATTAACAAAGGTATCACCTCAATATTGACTGGAAGAAAATAAAATAAATCCAATTATATCCTTGAAACCTGCATGTGTCTTAGACCGAGGAAATCTCACCTTGCAATCATGTTTTTCAACCTTTTTATTACCTTCTTTTCTATATGAAAAAAGTCTCAATTGGATAATTTATTTATCTTTTCTTCTTTAATTAGAGTATTGTCGACGTACAATGAACCTATTTACTCCCCTAAATGTGAAATAAAAATATTTTTCTTCATCATGTGTCTTGAACCTCATCCCTACAACTGGTTCAATTGAAGCTGCTACATCATCAACATCAATATCCACACCATTGCAACAATATGCAAAAAACATAAGTTCCTGAAAAGTAATTTAATTTTATAATAGGATTTAACATGTTTAAAATTTTATAAACTATATGAATTGAAGTTTAACTAATTAATATATAATTATGAAAATAATTTTTTACACACACAAATATATATATAATAAAAATATTTTTCTAAAATTATAAATAAAAAAATTTATAAGATATATTAAATATGTGTTCCAGTGGAAATACACACTAAAAAATATATATATATTTGTTAAACCAATATTATTGTTACATATAATTAATATAAATATGAATTTAAATTTTTAAGCATAATTATTATAAAAATGAATTAATTTGTCATTTGAAATTGTATAAACAATTTTAAATTGAATTAATTTTTCACAACCTAGTGGAACTTCTAAAGGGGGATTCAATGGGAGTTTTAGTGGGAACTTCAGTGGAACAACTTGTAGTATTTCCTGTGTAACTTCTAGAGAAGATTCCAATAGAACCTCAAGCAGTGGAAGTGGAACTTACATCCAGGGTTGGAACTTCCACTATAAAAAACAAGTAGAACTTCCTCAATGCAGAAAACCTGCATATTTATTTCTGTAAAACAACAACTATACACTTCATCAAATGATATTGGAAATAATTACCACAAAACTAAAAATAGAAAAATTCAAATATAATTTTTCATACTTCATTATACATTCATGCATAGAAACATATTCCAAATTTACCAAAAAATAGAAAAAATACTTCAAATATAATCTTCAATACCACCATCAATATCTGTTATAAGGAGAACAAAAATACAAACTAAAAACATTGCCACATCTCTAAAGAATCACATAGCCCCTAAACCTAATGATAAACCCATTGAAAATGCCTAAATCCCTATAACTATATGCATTCATGCAGACCTTGACTGGTGAAACCCAATGAATGAAAATGCCAAAGTGTGTACTGATGATACCCACTATGATGAAACCCACTAAAAAATCTAAATCACCACCCAATCCTTCAACTCAATCAATCAATGTACACTTACTATAAAAATCTAGGCACACCATACCCAAAATTCTTTAGAGCACGCCTGTGGTGAAAATTCCAGTCCCTGCGCAATGTATCATTTCACATGAACCTCATTTTCCACGAGAAAAAAAAATCATACATCAAATAAAAAATACATGATCATCCCACCTGGAAAAATGAACACGTGTCCTCATCCTAGCACATGATCGGAGCATCCTGTGAAAAGGGTAACTGGAGAGGATAAATCCTGATCGCATGAGGTCTCTATTTTAAGTCTCCCTAATACTTGTAATTGAAATATATTTTTTTGTTTCTTTTTGTTTCTCCCCCCATGAAATGTTAATAATTATACGAACCTAGTCCTAACTATAATTAAAAGGTTATTTTGGTACTTCTACGTCATTTTCCCTTGAAAATATATTTTTTCTCAGCTAGTGAAAATATTATATGATAATTAGATGAAAATTATTTTAGATTTATAAACTATTATTAAATATAGTTGATTAATGTGAAATAAAATTAATATAAAAATTGAATTAAATTTTCAAAATGATAAATCCTTGAGTTTCAACTTCAACAAATATGATTAATAAATATTCCAGGAAAGAAAACATAAAATGAAAATAAGGAACTTTGAAAATCTAAAATTCATTCAAAATGATATTTCAGTGAATATTGGAACGAAAAAAATCCAAATTTAGTTCTTAAAATGTATGAAAATTAATTCAAATTACATTATATCAATTATGAACTAAAAATAAACATTTTAATGAAAATGTTTAAAGAGTTATATTTTCAATACATGATGATGAAGAATGAATTATTTACCCTTGAAATCCTATTTAAACACAAAAATCCTCAAAATATCTTAAAAAGATGTGGAAAACATACATTAAAATAGATCAACATCTAGATACAAGAAAAGATGAATCAAATATGACTCTTTACCTCTATAAAATAGAGAATAGGATCACAGATTAGCTTCTCTTTAAGGTACCCAAACTTCACGTGAAACTGACCATTCGACACAAATGCTTGTTCATTTCAAGTCAAAGCTTTTAAAGATGTTTCAATCTAAGAATAATCATACATGAACATTTTTAAATATCCTACAGGGTCATGGAAAATAAAATACCCGCCAACATTTTTGGGAGACACCCAAGAAACAATCACCTCTATCTTAAGGAGATATTCTATAAAACCCTGAACACAAATGATGTGTTGAGGTTGTATCGTGTTATATAATTTGGGTATGTCATATAGTGTGAAATATATATTTCATTACACTACCTTAACCATACCAAATGATTGGTATACTTCATATGAAAGTATTATGAGTACAATTATATGTTATGATTTAGTCAAACGTCATAAAATTTGATGGCGTTCAAATGTCAATTTGTTAATGTTCAAATCTTTACACCTGTAAATTATCAGTATGATAACATTTCATTTGATTAAACATATGGTATGATTGATGCTTTCATGTGATGAATTGTATTATCCACTGTTTCTAGTATGTAACCCCTAATTTGTTCTTTCTATGTTTTCAAAGTTTAAGGTCGAAGTATGGGATAGTTGGATGAACTTTCAGTAACCATTTGGGGAACGATTGGATGCATACAGTTTGTCGGAACTGTGCAGGAGCCTAGGAAACTGTGTGTTTTGGTTATGGGTTGGAAAATTTGAGTCAGTAGCCTCAAAATAGTGGGAAAACGGTTATGGAGACCATGAAATGATCCCTTGAAAAGAGTTCCTTAGGGTAGTAACTAACACATAGTTAGTGTGTGGTTCGTCTAACCGTGTGACTAAATCGTGCGTGTGTTAAAAACACCTCCTTAAAAAGTGGATCTAGGTCAGTCTTGCCATTAATAAACTTTTTTTCCCTAAACATGCTCTAAAATGGTATTTTTCTTCTCCTGAGTCCAAATAAGGTTTTCTCATCGATTTGAAGGCAGCATGGAGGCTTCCCTTGGTGATGTGAAGTGATATTCTTGAGGTATGTCATTGTTCGTCAACGTTCTTTTCATGTTTCCTTAGATATAATTAGATATACTTCTTCTCTATTCTCATATTCTCAAATATAGGAGGCTTATGGGTTTATCTAATATTTTTAATGCCAAATATAAAGATATTTGGTCTCGTTGTAATTAGGGTAAGAGATCTAAGGTGGTTTTGTGTAGAATCGATCCAGTTTCATGAGTGTTCTTCATCCGTTTTTGGTTTTCATCAAAATAGTTGAGGTTGGTGGTTTCACTGTCAACTCCTCTTGCTATAATTGATTGGATTAGTTTCAAATTGATTTATTTGAATGAAATTTCTCATGAAATCTTTCTTTAAATCATGGAATAAATCTTCTTTAGTAATAATTTATGGTTTTAATGGAATTGTGTACTTTTGGTGAATTGTGGTGAAAAGTGGTTTAGATTCTTCATTTTAAAATGGTTATTTTAAAATAGGTTTTTTCGGTAAATATTGAAAAGGTTTGTTGGAAAAAGTTTTTCAATAAAACTTTTGTTTTATTTGAATGTCTTGATGGAAAAAGGGTTTTCAATAAAAGGGTTATTTTATTGAAATGGTTTTGGAATGGTTGTTGGCCATACATGGTGTTTGTGTTCATATTTCATTCGTGAGGCTTGGTTTAAATTTGAACTTGTGCTCAATGAAAAAGGTGTAATAGAACAAGGGATTTAATTACCTTGTGATGACATGTTAGATCAATGAGAAACCACTCATTAGTATGGAACTATCATAACGAAGCATGCATGGTTGGTAGTGTGGATTTGTTGAATGGATTGGTTATGTTAAAGGAAACTTGTGGAATGTGATAAGGTCATGTTTGTTCGATTTCTTTGAAAAAAAGTTTGGATGCAAAAATGGTTGTAAGAGAACTTTTTTATATTGAGTTATAAACTAATTTGAAGTTGTTTATATTTAGTTATAAAATATTTTGGAAATAAATGTGGATTACTCTTAGATCCTAGTGGAATGAGTAGGGAAGTCATTGGGGAAAACCTAAGGACTTTTATACTCACCCCTATTTTGTCACATTGGTGATTTTGAAGATGTTATCTTTTGATACATGGTAAATTTTAAAGTATCACATGTATTTAGCACTACCTCATGATACTTGGTTTGTTTGGTGATGTTGGAGCATAGATCATGTGGAGCATGGAGTCTTGTAGTCGTTTTGAGTCTTTACTTTACTTTGAACTTTTCTCCTTTATAGTTTCTTTGTCTTCCATTGTAGTACACTTTGGTGTGGTTTCAAAATAAAAAAAATTCATGGTTGAGTTTTCTTGTTTTTATCATGGACCATATAGTGTTTTTTTGGTTAGCGGATTATTTATTAAAGGGTAAATCATCCCCCACTCACTTTTTAAACTTGTTGGTATTTACTTCCATCCTTTAGTTCCTTGGGGATGTCGCTTAATTCCATGTAATGGTTCATTTTATTATCAAGATAATGAGAATAAGCGAGTAATTACAAATGGTATTGGATTGTTTGATCCAAAAGTTTCTTTGAGATATGTGGTATCATCTTATTACTTTCCTTATAAAACAAGTAGTCATGATTTTTCATGGTCTGGGAGTTGAAATTCATTCTTATCTATTCTTTGGGTTTTTAAATTAGTAAGGAGTCAGATTGTTGAGACTTGGAATGTAGAGAATAAAAAGACATAGCTAACCTTTTTATGTTGAACTTCATGTTACCAGGGATTTGGGTACATTAGTGTTTTGGAGACACTTCTACGATTTTGAAATCTCATTATCATCATTTTAGACAATGAGAAAAGAATGACATGCTTTAGAGGAATGAATTCCCATTAAGAGTGCATACATTAATTTGAGTAATGATCTATGAGTCTCTCCAAAAGTGTTGATTTTTGAAAAATATAGAAATTGTTTTCAAATGAAAGATTTTCAAAAGGGCATGGTTAGTATAATTTGAAAATGGATTGATTTTCAAAACAATTGAATGGGAATAGGATTACATTGTGAAACAATGTTGTGATAATTGATGTGATGGAATTCGAAATGTTAATCCATCAGTTTCTCGAGAGTGAGACTTACAGAGCTTGTGCTTTTTTTAGAAAATGGCACAGGGTAGGCATCGTATTAACCAACCAGAAGAAGATGTGGATAATGTGGTTTCACCGGATACATAGGTGAACCAAGAGTTGGTTAAGAGTATCATTCAATCATTAGAAGCAATGGACACAATAAAATAGAGGGATGGTCCTTTGCATGTGAATAATTCAATCCAATTCATGAATAACAATCCACCCATCTTCCAGGATGATTCTGAACCCAAAAAGGTGGAGGTGTGGCTAAACATCATGAATTGTATCTTCGATTTCATCGGCACACTATTAGAGTTCAAGGGTAATCTAACCACATATATTCTCGAGGATCTTGCATGCCATTGGTGGGAACTAGTACTACATACCAAATTGGATCGAAGCCTGAGTTGGAAGGATTTTGAAGAATTTTTCAACAAATAATTCTATCCTCACACATTTATGATCTAGAAAATAATGGATTTATTTATACAAGAGTAATATAACTTCTCTGTCACAGAGTATGCGGCTAAATTTATGAAATTAGTGTGATTTTCACCAGAGGTTGTAGTTAGTTCATCCTTTAAGTCATGTATCTTCGAATCAGTGAAGGCAAGATATTCACTCAAAGATAGTTGTGCTCTGTATTAAAGATTATATAGAGATGGTGAATTGAGCCAAAATGGATAAATGAGATATATTAGGAACTATGGGAGGATGAAGTGTGTTGATACCCATGATAACTGGTGGGAACTCAAAAATTGGGATAAAGAACAAGATGGACACCTATTTCCAAGGGGGGAGCGGAAATCAAAGTCAGATGATTGGATAAGAAAATCTTCCTCCATGACCGAAGTGCCAAGTGGGATGCTCCCAATGTGGTTTTTTTGTGCACATGAAGAAGTAGTGTACAAAACCACCAAGATCATACCATGATTGAAACAATATGAGATAGCTTATGCGATATTGTTGTAGTGATCTGAGGTCAGCTGCTTGAGACACTTCTTAGGTGTCGCAAGCATCGAATGCTTTGACAGGATGAGGCCAATAGAATCAGATTCATTAGAAAAACAAGGATTTCAGTGGTGATTATAGGAACACCGCGAATCCTCAGCAATGAAATTATCAGAAAGTCAACAAGGAGAAGATCATAGTGACAAATCTATTTTATGGAGATGAGCATATGATTTTGGATTATCAGGCTTGACTATCTATGGTGAGAGGTGTGATTCTTTTAAATTATACCCATATGCAAGTGTTATTTGATACATGTTCATCACATTCCTTAATTTCTTCTCATGATATTTATTTTCAATGTTTAAAACTTGAGATGATTCCTTAAGTGATAAAACATTCAACCCCTCTTAGTGAAAGATAATGTTGAGACTTTGTGTCTAGAGAATGTTCTATAACTGTTGATAGAACGGAGCTAAAATGGGACTTCTCGATGTTTGATATGGTTGTATTTGATTTATCCCTGGGTATAAATTGGTTGAAAAAATTCAATCCTTTCATGTAACACCCCAAGCTTCTATGGTACGTTTCCCTTCGAATAATGCGATAGCGTGTGTTGTACGCAACCTCGAGTTCTAACACACACCACAACTAATTAAACTAGCCGTTGTGAATAGTAATACCAACTTTTTGAAATCATATATATTCAATATTTCAAAATGGACTTCATTTTTAGATTCGGAATATCAAAATTAGCCTAGGGTGAAATTTTGGTACATTTCGGATAACTTTCATATTTTGATGAATAGTGAAAATTTCTAAATTTTAATTAAAAACAACTTTTTTAATCAAAATAATTAATAGTGATAAATTGTGATTTTGAGTGGTTTTAAAGTATATTTAGAATATATTTTTACCATTTAATATAATTTTGGTCATTGGACATAATTTTACAATTAAACCGAACATAAACAAGTGTCAATCTTTTGATAGTTATTACCTCTTAAAAACACGCTTTTTGTTTTGACAGCGGGAATTAATTTTAAATTAATTTCTGCCACTTCTGTGTTTTGAATTTAGGAAAATGGATTCCATATTTGGAATCAGGATGTCCAAATTATGTAAATAGGTAACTTTTATTTTTACACATTTTGAATAATTACTGCGGTAAATATTTTATTTACCATGGTTAAAGGGTAAATCCGGTAAATAAGGGTTAAAAAAATAATATTATAATAATACAAAGTTACCCTAAAACGTGTCCTAACCTTATTGGAGGATACATACCCGACCATGAGCATCCTTGGGTCAATTTGGGGACCCCTTGGAGCCACTTGTATGTGGTAGGGACACATTATATTAATAAAGTTAAAATAAAAATAAAAATGGCATAAGCTTACATCTTTTAGAAGAACAATTTTTACATAGGGTTATACATGTTGGATTTTCGATTATAAATATTCATTAGAAATATAAAAAGATTTCCTACATGATGATATTTTATTTATAATTTTTAGACATCAAATAAGTTAAATTATTAATGACACAATAATGATGCAATGTTTACCTCATTAATAAATCATTTAAATAAATAAGATTATAATGATTAAAATATTATCTAAAACCTGTCCAATTCTTATTGGTTGATGTTATTTAGAATATGATTCATCTTATCTTCGACCTCAATGATTTTTGGACCATTATAAACCGAATATAATTATATTATAAAGTAATACTTTCACTCTTTCCTAAAGAGCCCCTCCTCTCCCTTATAAAAGGAGACCACTTCTACTCATTCTTCACACCTCTCAAGCCACTTGGCTCGTCCAAACTCTGCCCAACTAAGCTCCCCACATCCCTCTCCTCCTCCTTGAAGCTTACCCTTAGGCAGAAATCATTTCAAGAAGTCCTTTGGTTCCAACCAAAGTGAGTTACCTAAATTAAAGGTAACGATTTCTCTTAAATTATTTTCCTTTATTTTGCTTCTCCAACCCACAAACTCTTTTTATTTCCTTTCTTTTGTAACAACACCAGTATCCTCAATATACTAGGATGTTGTTATAAGAAGTATTCAAACTACACATACACACAACTCCATCTAATGGATGATGAACATAATGTTTCTGTGGATGGCCAACTAACGCCTCACGAAACGATGATTGTTCAAATACATCTTACCGCCTCTCATGGTGGCCATTAGGATGGAACTGTAATTAAATATGATATTAATGATATATATTTTATATATAAGCTTCTGTAATTCCATCTTATTTCATACCATTATTCGTTTCATGTTGTATATACATACGATAATTTCATTTGAGGAAGTGCGGACTACCGCCCCCTTAAAATGATATGACTCGTTCATACCACACATGGAACGTATAAAGGATGGTGTTAATGAACTTAAGTAACATATATAAAATATTATATTATACTGTAATAGTAATATACCTATGTATCATTTGGATTCGATTCTTTTAAAATAAAAATTAAATGGAAGTAGCGTTCGTGCGTACGTACGGACTACCGTCTCCACGAACGCAATGAGATTCATTCTCCATCGTATCCATTCAAGTATAATTATCATTTAATGATTTAAAAATGATGTTTAAGGACTTGATATCATTCTGGATATGAATAAGATACAACAAACATGACTTATGTAACAAAACATATAAAAGAAAATGAGTAAGTTAACACCCGAAACGGCGATAATACTAAGATATTATTATCAAATCAATATTAAAAGATCATATATGATATCATATTAATGTATATGATTCTTGTATAATTTAATAACAATTATTTCACCATTATACAGGAGGTTAACCTACCCCAACCAAGGAAAAGTACAAGGTAAGGGTTTATTTCACAATCTCTTCATTATCCGAGGTTGTTTATACGTAATAATCTACTGGGATATCTTTATCATCCACATACATGTTTCTTAAAAATGTATTTCAAAACATTTTTACTATTTACAAGAATATGGGTTAAAGTCATTTATAACCCTTGTTTGACTTTTTATAAGAGGTTTATAAAGGAATCTTTCCGTCATTTTCGAAACAAGGTCCTTTTTAACCTTTTCGACAGAATTGAGGTAAGAATGTTTTTTTTAACTTATACGGCGGGTGCGGTTATTTTACGCCGTTATAAAATCTTCAAAGCTTACCTTACATGCTTATAAGAATATTTTCAAAGAAAATGTTTTATTTTATATGGATCTTAAATTATTTCAAAATAAAAGGAGATATTTCTTTTAAAAGAATTTTGATTTCATCTATGTCAACATCCTTTGATGGATTTTAAGATTATTTGAAGTTGATTTATTATGATACAAAACTTCTATATTGTATTGAAGGTTTTGTGATATGTTTGACTGTGGATGTGCTATTTTTATACCATTCATAGTTTATGGTGAAAGTATTGACATTTCGTACGCTAGTTTTAATACGAATGTTTATGTTATGTTTAAACCTTTTCATATGGGAATGCATTGGACTTAATAAGTGACGGGTGGAGCCCGCTATAGCTCCTCGATGCATCGGTAGGTCTCATGAGACAAACTAGTGTCTTGGCACAAGGCCTTGACAAAATCTTATTTGTAGTCTTGGCACGAGGCCTTGGCTATGTGGTTATGATAATCTGGCATTATGCATTCCAACATTATGAAAGTGGTTATTGATTTTTGCATGTGATTATTCGATTAGTAGAATA
Source organism: Viscum album (assembly GCA_963277665.1). Taxonomy (NCBI): domain Eukaryota; kingdom Viridiplantae; phylum Streptophyta; class Magnoliopsida; order Santalales; family Viscaceae; genus Viscum; species Viscum album. Next base: position 1,538,680,481 of record OY728153.1, on the reverse strand, counting down.
TCCATGTGAATAATTAAATGGCATTATTTCATTTTATTTATGCCATACCATGTTGAAAGTTCATGTTTAAAAGGCTTTTGTTTTAGTTATACATTGCCTTAAATGTTTATTCTTATTGATGAAAGTTTCCGCTATATTGTTATCCTTACTGGGCATTTGAGCTCACCCCTTTTCTATGTTTTATTTTTCCCAGGAAGTGAAGATGTAAGTTATGAATGACCTGAAGGGATATTATGAGGGGATTATAGTGTGGACTGTGGAAACATTATGTTGTTGTAGTAGTTTTTCATTTTATGATGTAATGTAAAACTTATGAATATATCTAGTGTTTCCAAGGCTACTAAACCAATCGGTCTTTCGAGATTTGATCTTTCTTGTGATCATGCCAATGTTATGTAATAATGCACCGACTCTGGGTAGCCGGGGTCGGGGCGTTACAGTTGGTATCAGAGGAAGTTTAGTACAAACCTTGGAAGCTAGATTTAGATAAACTCTGATTAGAGCACGTAGACCTAATATGAACTTTGAGGATTAGTATAGAAGAACTTCCTAGAATTTTGGTATTGTAGAGATTTTGTGAGTTTTCCAAGCAATACATCCCTGTCTGGATACGAGCAGGTAGAGGCGGCTCTGGCACAGATGTACCTAGGGGTAAAACCCGAAAACACCGCTTTGAGCTAGACTCGAACGGGAACTGGTGCACGACAACGGGCCTTGCTGCACTCTTGGTTACGACACTCCCGGGGGATATGCTTAGGATAACTCTCATTTTCTTTACAAATCATTTTGAAGGGATTATGAGTATATACTTCCTGAAAGAAAACATTCTTATGATTATGGATTATATCCATAAATAGTTCAATTTATGTTAAGTGTTTTATAAGTATGGGATTATGTATTTTGATTCATAAACTAATCTAGTTTATGCCATTGTTTAGAAATGGCGCCTAGTGGAAGAAATGGAAACCGTATCAATGCACGCACTCCATGTAGGGATTGCCCTCCTGCTCAAGATAATTATAGTGGGGCTGGTGATGCAACTGGTGCTGATCAACTAATCACCATACTGGGACAACTTACTCAGGTTATGAATAATAACCTTACCCGTATGGAGCACCCTGATCCGCAGCGTGGAGGATCAATGTTAGATCGATTCATGAGGCAACAACCACCAACGTTCAATGGGAGTACAAATCCCTTAGTAGCTGAGCAATGGATAAATTCCCTAGAGAAAATATTTCAGGCTTTGGGGAGCAGTGAAAGGGAAAAAGTTATCATGGCAGTTTACCGCCTCACTGGAGATGCTGATCAATGGTGGTCATTGATTCAAAACATGAAGGAAGATGATGAAGTATCAAATATGGAATGGAGGGAATTCAAAGATCTGTTTTTAGAAAAATACTTCCCTCACGACCATCGAGCGGATATGGAAAGGCAATTTCTGAGTCTGAGACAAAAGGAGGATGAGAATGTCACAAAGTATGAGGCTAACTTTACAAGGTTAGCGAGGTATGCTGGAGATTATATTCGCAACCCAAGAAGTAAGATTGATCGTTTCTTTGATGGGTTAAACCCATTTCTCCGTCGAGCATTAGTCTCACAATCCTTTTCATCGTACGAAGACATTGTCTCATGTGCTATCAAGACCGAAAAGGAATTCTCTAATTCTTATGACTTTAAAGCAAAGAAAGAGAAGAAGAGACCTGCTGATCAATCTGGGAATGGAAATAAGGGGAAGAAAGGAAAGGTTGAATATCCATCTTGTGGTAAATGCGGGAAGAAACACCCCGGTACTTGCTTGAAGGGAATGGGAGTCTGTTACAAGTGTGGTGAAAAAGGCCACCAAGCTCATGATTGCAAGGGGAAGAAGGAAGCTACCAACGTTCAGTGCTACAATTGCAGGGAGATGGGGCATTATGCAAATGCATGTCCTAAGCGTCAGGAGAACTTACCTCAGAAAAGGCCAAGGGATCAAGGCCAGGCTTATGCTATCACTACTGCTGAGGTAGAAGCTCCGAAAGACGTGGTGGCAGGTAATTTAATGGTTTCCTCAAGTTTAGCAAATGCATTATTTGATTCTGGATCATCGCATTGTTTCATATCTTCCCAGTTTGCTAAGAAAATTAGATATTTCTAATTTGATTTAATAAGGGAGTTGTCAGTTAAAACTCCTAAGGGAAGTATCGTTGCAACAAAGTTTTGTGAATCAGTCCCCATTAGAGCACATAAATTTTATTTATCTGCTGATTTCATCGTCATACCTATGATTGAGTTTGATATAATCCTCGGTATGGACTGGCTTTCGGACTATGATGCGAAGATTTATTGTAAGAAGAAATAGGTTACGATTCTTGATGATAATGATAAGGAGCACCTTATTTTTAGAGCAGAATCGTCACCACCTAATTCTTATTTAGATCCACCCCCAGTAGCTCAACTTAATTCAATTATTGGGGAGGAAGAGAATGAAATAACTGTCGGTGAGGAAAGGAATGTTCAAATAGAGGATGTACCTGTTGTGAAAGAATTTGTAGATGTATTTCCGGAAGATTTACCTGGACATCCTCCAGAACGAGAAGTTGAGTTTTCTGTTGATTTGATTCCTGGATCAAGGCCTATATCGAAGACCCCTTATAGAATGGCCACTGTAGAGTTAGTCGAACTAAAGAAACAACTAGAGGAATTGAGTAATAAGGGATTTATTCGCCCTAGTGTTTCTCCATGGGGAGCCCCTGTTCTTTTTGTTAAAAAGAAAGATGGATCTATGAGGTTATGTATTGACTACAGGGAGATCAATGCTATAACGATAAAGAACAAGTATCCCCTACCTCGTATTGATGATTTATTTGACCAACTGCATGGAGCTCAATACTTTTCAAAGATTGACCTTCGATCTGGATACCATCAGTTGTGTGTAAAGAAGGAAGACATTCTGAAGACAGCATTTCGAACCAGGTACGGGCATTACGAGTTTACTGTAATGCCGTTTGGATTGACTAATGCACCCTCTGTATTCATGGATCTGATGAATAGAGTTTTCAAGGAGTATCTAGATGAATTTGTGGTGGTATTTATTGATGATATCTTGGTATACTCCAAAACCTACGACGATCATGAAAATCACTTGCGCATTATCTTGAAGACTCTGAGGAGGCATGAATTATATGGGAAGTTTAGCAAGTGTGAATTTTGGCTTCAGGAGATTTCTTTTCTTGGCCATATTGTCTCAAAAGATGGAATCTCTGTTGATCCTTCTAAGACCAAGGCAATCCAAGAATGGCCAGAACCTACGAGTATAACTGAGGTACGCAGTTTTATTGGTTTGGCAGGTTATTATCGACGTTTCGTCCAGAATTTTGCCCGATTGGCTAACCCATTAACGAAGCTCACACGTAAAGGGGTTAAATTTGTTTGGACAAAAGAGTGTGAAGAATGTTTCGAAGAACTGAAGAGAAGATTAGTCAATGCTCCTATATTGACTCTACCATCGGGGAATGATGGGTTCGTTATTTATAGTGATTCATCGAAGAAAGGACTTGGATGTGTCCTTATGCAGAATGATAGAGTTATTGCCTATGCATCACGATAGTTGAAAATTCATGAACAAAACTATCCTACTCATGATCTTGAGTTAGCAGCTGTGATCTTTGCTTTGAAGATATGGAGGCACTACCTCTATGGTGAAAAATGTGAGATTTATACTGATCACAAGAGTTTGAAGTATATTTTCTCACAAAAAGAACTCAACATGAGGCAAAGGAGATGGCTTGAATTACTCAAGGACTATGATTGTACGATACACTACCACCCGGGGAAGGCAAACAAGGTGGCAGATGCTTTGAGTAGAAAAGACCATGGAGTTTTGAACAATATGAGAATTGAAAGGGATCCAATTTTCATGGATCTAGTGAAGATGGACATGGGAATAACCAGGGAAGGTGAAACATCAATGCTTTTTCAAATGGTTGCCAAACCATCTTTACTAGAAAGGATTAAGAGTTCTCAGACCAATGATGAAGAATTTCAGAAGAAGATTAAAGCTGTGAATGATGGGAGATTGAGAGACTTTGTGTATGAAGATGGAATTTTGAAATTCGGGAAGAGACTTTGTGTTCCCGATTTACCTGATCTAAAAAGGGAATTGCTGGATGATGCTCATAGTTCCAATTTCTCTATACACCCTGGGAGCACCAAAATGTATAGAGATTTGAAGGAACATTTTTGGTGGGACAACATGAAGAGGGAGATTGCTGATTTTGTGTCAAGATGTATGGTTTGTCAACAAGTGAAAGCTGGAAGGCAACAGCCTGGAGGAGTCATGCAACCTCTTCCCATACCGGAGTGGAAATGGGACAATATTACGATGGACTTTGTCATGGGGCTACCAAAGACTCCTAGAAGGAACGATGCAATATGGGTTATTGTTGATCGTCTTACCAAGTCAGCACATTTTCTTGCTATAAGAGAAGATCTACCCCTGGAACGTCTAGCAAGACTATACATTAATGAAGTTGTGAGACTTCATGGAGTACCCCTATCGATTGTTTCTGATCGTGATCCCCGTTTTACTTCAAGATTCTGGAAAAGTCTTCAGAAATCCCTGGATACTGAACTTCATTTGAGCACTGCTTACCACCCTCAGACAGACGGACAATCAGAACGGACTATTCAAACCTTAGAAGACATGTTGAGATCTTGCTCACTTGATTTTCAGGGTATGTGGGATCAATATTTACCACTGGTAGAATTTTCCTATAACAATAGCTTCCATTCAAGTATTCAGATGGCAACATATGAAGCGTTATATGGAAAGAGATGTCGTACACCAACCTGTTGGGATGACGTTGGTGAAAGAAAACTTGTAGGCCCAGAACTGGTGGAGGAAACGGTGGAAAAGGTGAAAGTAATCCAAAATCACATCAAAGCAGCTCAAAGTAGGCAGAAGAGCTATGCCGATAATCGAAGGAAGGATTTGGAATTTCAAGTCGGTGATCATGTTTTCCTGAAGGTATCTCCGTGGAAGGGAGTCATACGTTTTGGTAAGAAAGGTAAATTGAGTCCCAGGTACATCGGACCTTTCGAAATTCTAGAACGAATTGGGGCTGTAGCTTACCGATTGGCAATGCCGCCAAGTCTCTCCAAAGTTCACGATGTGTTCCACATATCTCTGTTGAGAAAATACATGCACGCATGTACTCACCTATGAGGAATTAGAACTGGAACCCGATCTGTCTTATTGCGAAGAGCCCGTCAGGATTCTTGATACAAGAGAACAAGTACTGAGAAACCGGACGACGCCTCTGGTAAAAGTTTTGTGGAGAAACCATAAGATGGAAGAGGCAACGTGGGAACCCGAGGAACTTATGATGAAGAACCACCCGAGTCTTTTTATGCAGTAATACCCTAGAAATTGCGAGGACGCAATTATTTGAAGGAGGGGAGAATGTAACACCCCAAGATTCTATGGTACGTTTCCCTTCGAATAATGTGATAGCGTGTGTTGTACGCAACCTCGAGTTCTAACACACACCACAACTAATTAAACTAGCAGTTGTGAATAGTAATACCTACTTTTTGAAATCATATATATTCAATATTTCAAAATGGACTTCATTTTTAGATTCGGAATATCAAAATTAGCCTAGGGTGAAATTTTGGTACATTTCGGATAACTTTCATATTTTGATGAATAGTGAAAATTTCTAAATTTTAATTAAAAACAACTTTTTTAATCAAAATAATTAATAGTGATAAATTGTGATTTTGAGTGGTTTTAAAGTATATTTAGAATATATTTTTACCATTTAATATAATTTTGGTCATTGGACATAATTTTACAATTAAACCGAACATAAACAAGTGTCAATCTTTTGATAGTTATTACCTCTTAAAAACACGCTTTTTGTTTTGACAGCGGGAATTAATTTTAAATTAATTTCTGCCACTTCTGTGTTTTGAATTTAGGAAAATGGATTCCATATTTGGAATCAGGATGTCCAAATTATTTAAATAGGTAACTTTTATTTTTACACATTTTGAATAATTATTGCGGTAAATATTTTATTTACCATGGTTAAAGGGTAAATCCGGTAAATAAGGGTTATAAAAATAATATTATAATAATACAAAGTTACCCTAAAACGTGTCCTAACCTTATTGGTGGACACATACCCGACCATGAGCATCCTTGGGTCAATTTGGGGACCCCTTGGAGCCACTTGTATGTGGTAGGGACACATTATATTAATAAAGTTAAAATAAAAATAAAAATGGCATAAGCTTACATCTTTTAGAAGAACAATTTTTACATAGGGTTATACATGTTTTATTTTCGATTATAAATATTCATTAGAAATATAAAAAGATTTCCTACATGATGATATTTTATTTATAATTTTTAGACATCAAATAAGTTAAATTATTAATGACACAATAATGATGCAATGTTTACCTCATTAATAAATCATTTAAATAAATAAGATTATAATGATTAAAATATTATCTAAAACCTGTCCAATTCTTATTGGTTGATGTTATTTAGAATATGATTCATCTTATCTTCGACCTCAATGATTTTTGGACCATTATAAACCGAATATAATTATATTATAAAGTAATACTTTCACTCTTTCCTAAAGAGCCCCTCCTCTCCCTTATAAAAGGAGACCACTTCTACTCATTCGTCACACCTCTCAAGCCACTTGGCTCGTCCAAACTCTGCCCAACTAAGCTCCCCACATCCCTCTCCTCCTCCTTGAAGCTTCCCCTTAGGCAGAAATCATTTCAAGAAGTCCTTTGGTTCCAACCAAAGTGAGTTACCTAAATTAAAGGTAACGATTTCTCTTAAATTATTTTCCTTTATTTTGCTTCTCCAACCCCCAAACTCTTTTTATTTCCTTTCTTTTGTAACAACACCAGTATCCTCAATATACTAGGATGTTTTTATAAGAAGGATTCAAACTACACATACACACAACTCCATCTAATGGATGATGAACATAATGTTTCTGTGGATGGCCAACTAACGCCTCACGAAACGATGATTGTTCAAATACATCTTACCGCCTCTCATGGTGGCCATTATGATGGAACTGTAATTAAATATGATATTAATGATATATATTTTATATATAAGCTTCTGTAATTCCATCTTATTTCATACCATTATTCGTTTCATGTTGTATATACATACGATAATTTCATTTGAGGAAGTGCGGACTACCGCCCCCTTAAAATGATATGACTCGTTCATACCACACATGGAACGTATAAAGGATGGTGTTAATGAACTTAAGTAACATATATAAAATATTATATTATACTGGAATAGTAATATACCTATGTATCATTTGGATTCGATTCTTTTAAAATAAAAATTAAATGGAAGTAGCGTTCGTGCGTACGTACGGACTACCGTCTCCACGAACGCAATGAGATTCATTCTCCATCGTATCCATTCAAGTATAATTATCATTTAATGATTTAAAAATGATTTTTAAGGACTTGATATGATTCTGGATATGAATAAGATACAACAAACATGACTTATGTAACAAAACATATAAAAGAAAATGAGTAAGTTAACACCCGAAACGGCGATAATACTAAGATATTATTATCAAATCAATATTAAAAGATCATATATGATATCATATTAATGTATATGATTCTTGTATAATTTAATAACAATTATTTCACCATTATACAGGAGGTTAACCTACCCCAACCAAGGAAAAGTACAAGGTAAGGGTTTATTTCACAATCTCTTCATTATCCGAGGTTGTTTATACGTAATAATCTACTGGGATATCTTTATCATCCACATACATGTTTCTTAAAAATGTATTTCAAAACATTTTTACTATTTACAAGAATATGGGTTAAAGTCATTTATAACCCTTTTTTGACTTTTTATAAGAGGTTTATAAAGGAATCTTTCCGTCGTTTTCGAAACAAGGTCCTTTTTAACCTTTTCGACAGAATTGATGTAAGAATGTTTTTTTTAACTTATACGGCGGGTGCGGTTATTTTACGCCGTTATAAAATCTTCAAAGCTTCCCTTACAAGCTTATAAGAATATTTTCAAAGAAAATTTTTTATTTTATATGGATCTTAAATTATTTCAAAATAAAAGGAGATATTTCTTTTAAAAGAATTTTGATTTCATCTATGTCAACATCCTTTGATGGATTTTAAGATTATTTGAAGTTGATTTATTATGATACAAAACTTCTATATTGTATTGAAGGTTTTGTGATATGTTTGACTGTGGATGTGCTATTTTTATACCATTCATAGTTTATGGTGAAAGTATTGACATTTCGTATGCTAGTTTTAATACGAATGTTTATGTTATGTTTAAACCTTTTCATATGGGAATGCATTGGACTTAATAAGTGACGGGTGGAGCCCGCTATAGCTCCTCGATGCATCGGTAGGTCTCATGAGACAAACTAGTGTCTTGGCACAAGGCCTTGAAAAAATCTTATTTGTAGTCTTGGCACGAGGCCTTGGCTATGTGGTTATGATAGTCTGGCATTATGCATTCCAACATTATGAAAGTGGTTATTGATTTTTGCATGTGATTATTCGATTAGTAGAATATCCATGTGAATAATTAAATGGCATTATTTCATTTTATTTATGCCATACCATGTTGAAAGTTCATGTTTAAAAGGCTTTTGTTTTAGTTATACATTGCCTTAAATGTTTATTCTTATTGATGAAAGTTTCCTCTATATTGTTATCCTTACTGGGCATTTGAGCTCACCCCTTTTCTATGTTTTATTTTTCCCAGGAAGTGAAGATGTAAGTTATGAATGACCTGCAGGGATATTATGAGGGGATTATAGTGTGGACTATGGAAACATTATGTTGTTGTAGTAGTTTTTCATTTTATGATGTAATGTAAAACTTATGAATATATCTAGTGTTTCCAAGGCTACTAAACCAATCGGTCTTTCGAGATTTGATCTTTCTTTTGATCATGCCAATGTTATGTAATAATGCACCGACTCTAGGTAGCTGGGGTCGGGGCGTTACATTTCATCAATTGTTATAGAAAAACAGTTAGTTTCAAAACTGAGGATGGCGTCATGTATCTCTTCATAAAAAAAAGGGTTGTAAATACATGTGCAACGGTCTTGTTAGCACCAAAAACTGGAACGTTATATTACCAGTTAGTGGAGTTGACCTTGTAATCGATGTAAGAGATCGAGGATATTAGTTTTTTACTAGCTTTGGATCAATTTCTAGATGTATTTCCCAAGACAATCTTTGGGTTTCCACATATAATAGAAGTGATGTTTACTAATGATCTTCTCTCAGGGACTAGCCCCATTTCCCTTCTGTCTTATAGAATGTAAGCAATAGAATTAAGGGAAATGAAAGTTCATTTTTAAGAGATAGAAAACAAAGGTTTCATTTGACCGAGAATGTCTCCATGAGCATCACTAGTCTTTTTCATGAAGAAAGCAGATGATACTCTAAGGCTTGTGTGGACTATTTTAATTTTTACAAAGTTTCGATAAAGAATCGGTATCCACTTCCACACATTGATGATCCGTTTGATCAATTGAGGGGATCCCGATTCTTCTCTAAAATTAACATGTGATTCGGTTATCACCAATTACGATTTTAGAAGGATGATATTCTGAAGACAACATTTAGAAGTAGATATGGCCACTATGAATATATAGTCATGCCTTTTGTTCTTATGTATGCATCATCATTATTTATGGAATTGATGAATTAGATATTTTAGAGATATCTAGATTCATTTTTTGTGGTCTGTGTGGATAATATATTGGTGTATTCGATGAAAAAGACAGAGCATGAGGAATTCTTAACAATAGTGTTTGAAATTTTGAGATACCATCATTTTTTATTCCAAACTCTCAAAGTGTGATTTTTAGATAAAAGAGATACTCTTTCTTGGACACATAATTTCTTAAAAATCTGTTTCAGTGGATCCTGAAAAGATAAAAGTTGTTATCTCTTGGAAACCCTAAATAATGTCTTTGAGATAAGAAGTTGTCTTGATCTATATAGTTATTATCGACGCTTTTTGTGTAACTTATCATGACTATCCATTCCAAAGATATATTTGAAAATTAAGAATACTCCATTTATATGGATTAAATAATTCTAGATGTCTATTGAAGAGATAAATGTTTGTCTTACATCAGCACCTATATTGATTTTTAAAGAATCAAGAAAGGGGAATGTAGTGTACTGTGATTCTTTAGGATCTGGGTTAGGATGTGTTCTCATGAATGGATCCCATGTGATAGATTATAGTTCAATGAAATTTATAGTGCATGAAAAGAATTACCAAACACATGATTTTAAGTTAGCTGTGGTTGTCCACTCCCTGAAGACATGGCATCATTATCTCTTTGGTGAGATATTTACTATGTTTATAGATCATAAGATCTTGAAAAACATTCTCTCGCAATGGGATTTGAATCTTAGGAAAAGGATATGGATGGAGTATCTTCTGATGTTTTACTTCAACTTAATACATTCATTGGGAAAATGAAATTTGATGGCTGATGCATTAAGAATAAATTCATATTCTTATTTTGTGAAAGTAGCCTCAAATGAATAAAAATTAATGATGGTCCCAGACAACATGCATGTGGGATGTGAAGACCGAGGTGATGTTGTAGTTTTATTTTTAGTTTATTTGGTTCTTGATTTGGTAAATAAGGTAAAGGAGGATCAAACATCCAATGCATATTTCTTGGGTATGAGTTCAAAACATAATGGTCGAGAGGCCATTGAGTGCAGGAAACTTAATGGAATTTTGGTTTTGTGTTTCATAGATCAGATGATTGTACCTAAGGCTTATCAGGAAGAACTAATTCATGTGTTCCACTATTTGAGATGGATTTTTTCATCTGGGAATACAGAAGTTGTGTAAGGCATTGAAAGAGTTGTTTTGGTGGATTGGTATGAAATAGAAATTGGCTGAGTTCATTTCAATGTGATTAACTTGTTAGAAAGTTAAGGAAAAACATCAATGATCGGTAGAAATATTGTAGTCTTTACCTATTCTAGTGTGGAAATGGGAGCACATAGCTATGGATTTTGTCACAGGTCCCCCAAGAAAGGTACGTAAGCATGATTCCATATGGGTGATAGTGGATCGGCTTACCAAGTCAACTCATTTCATCCCTATTTGTGAAAATTGTATGGTGGATGATCTTTCCAAAATATATATCCAATAGGTAGTAAAGAGAAATTTCATACTAATTTTGATAGTCTCAGACAGAGATCCTAGTATCACATCTCATTTATGGAAATCCTTACTATAATCCCTTGGAACTCAGTTGACTATGATTATGACGTATCATCCTCATACGGATGGAAAATCCAAAAAGACGATAAAGAAATTGGAAGACAAGTTGAAAACCTGTGTAATAGATTTTGGGGGATCATGGGAAGATCATATACCCATATCGACATTCTCTTATAAAAACAGATATCAAGTCTCGATATATGTGGTTAATTTTTTACCATTGTATTGGTATCCTTGTCGTTCTCAACTTTGTTGGGTGGAAACAAGTGAGACTTAACTAGTTGGGCCAAACCATGTCAATGAAAAGATAGATAGGATTCAGTTGTTCAGCAAGAGAATGGAGATGGAATAGCATTTGCAGAAATCATATGTGGATCATCGATGATGACTACTTTCAATCATAGTGAGTGATCATTTGTTCTTGAATATCTCTCCAAGGATTGGACATCATAGTTTTGGGAAGCATGACAAGCTATATTTTAGACACATTGTCCCTTTCAAGATACAAGAATGAGTTGGAGTGGTGGAATATTGGTTGGAATTTCCACCATGGTTTAGTTCAGTACATAATGTGTTCCACGTATCTTAGCTAAAAATGTATCAGCCTTATCCTAACCATGTGATCAAATGGGATCACGTCGACCTAGAGTCGAATGCTTCATTGGTACATATCTTAGTGCAGATTGTGGATAGACAGGATAAACTATTGTGTGGAAATAGCATCCATTATGTGTGGTTTTTATGGAAATATGGCCAAATTCAGGTAGAGACTTGGGAATGAGAGAAGAAAATGAATGAGTAACGAACATAACTCTTTCAGGGAAACAATATTTTTATACTTTTTGAGGACAGAAATACCATTGGTGGGGAGAATGTAGTACCCCGGTTTCTATTATATAATCCTCACTTTGTGATTTTTATGTTTACAAAGTGTAAGGCTGATGGATGTGACATTTGGGTAAACTTTTAATGATTTTTTGGGGAATTAGTGGATGCACACGGTCTACGCATGGTTTTTCCATACCGTGTGGGAGCCTATGAGATATTGTTCTTTTTAGTTATGGGTTAAGAAATTTGAGGTAGTAGCATCAACACAGTAGGCACACGATTAGTGATATCATGAAATTATCCATTTAAGGTAGTAGCTAATGCACAGTTAGCACATTGTTTGTCTAACCATGCGACTAAACCAAACATGGGTCAAAAACCACCTCCTCAAAAAGTGAATCTAGCTTTTCATTTCCTTTAATGTAAATGTGGTAAAATATTCTATCTTAGTGGTGTGAGAAGGTAGGTCTTTGGGGAAAGCCTACTAGGTTTTATACATACCATTTCTTTGGCACTTTATTTCTTCTGCAAATTCTATCTTCTAGGACACGAGTAAAGGTAAAGTATCACACGTATTTAGTACCACCTCATGATACATGGGTTGTTTAGTGATATTGGAGCATGGATCTTATATAGAATGATGTCTTGTAGTCATTTGAAGTCTTTAGTTTAATTTCCTCTATTTACCTTGATAGATTATTTGTATTCTACTGTAGTACCCTTTTGTGTGGTTTTGTTATAAAAAAAGTGATGGTTGAGTTGTCTTGTTTTTATCATGCATCATATAGTGGTCATTGGTTATGGTTTTTTTGGTTAGTGGTTTATTCCTAAAATTTTAAATCATCACCCACTCTCTTTTGAAACCCTTCATAATTTATTTCTAGCCTTTGACACATTAGGTATTCCACTAATGTCCATGTAATGATTTATTTTATTCTCAAGACAAGGAGAATAAGTGTTTCATTAATAAAATAAATGTATTGTTAAAGCATTAACTCATGCATTATGTGATTTATGAGTTAATGTATGAACACTTGAAAATATATTGAGATATTTATAAGGGATTCATTTCTATTGTTATGGGGTGTTCATGTGTTCCCAAGCACTTTCAGATCATCCCTCTCTCTAAATCCCTCATTTTCATCCTTATTTACCATGATAGGTATTAGCATATCACAGAGTGAAGAAAACTCTCACCAAAGAATTAGGTGATTATTTCAACCCATGGATTAAACAAAGAGTATGGATTCATTTGGTTACCTCTAATTATTCTTCACAAATCATGTGAATGGGGATAGTGGTAGTGTCCATCTTCGGTTTAAGATACACACAACTAGTTATTCATTTTACTTATACATGGTTTCATGTTTTCAAGAAAGGTAGATCTTGGAATGAGGTTTATTTTTCTTTATTATATATTTATTATGTGTTAATTGATCCCTAAAAACCCATAACAATATTTGAAGGATCAAAAACTAAACCCCATCGAGATATGAAATTCCCATGAAAATGAACTTCACACCACTAAAAATTTCACATAAACATATTCACAAGGAGATGATGTAATCAAAGAACCTCTATAACAAATATTATATGCTTAGTATTATCCTCCTTAAACCTTAAATATATAATAATGTCATTTATGAATACAAACACAAACTAATCCAATGATTAATGTAACACTAGGTTCATAATCCCCATGAAAACATCTGGGGCATTCATTACACAGAATCTCAAAACCACGAACATGAAGATCCAATAATGAAACTCGAAAATAGTATTTGGGATATCTTCTTACTTCAACCTCCTCTTAAGGTACCCAAAAAAATGGATTGATCTTCAAGAACCAACTATCTCTCTTCAACTAATTGAATAAATAGTAAATCTATGGGTGGGGATAGCGATTCGTTACCATTTCTTGATTCAGAAAATTAAAATCAATGCACAACAACAAGATTTCATCCCACTTATTGGTGGATAACACTAGATATCCCTACAAAAACACAAATGAACATATTTTTAGGTCATAGTTTTGTTGGAGTTGGTTTCCTAGAACCAACTTATATGTCCTTTATGATAACTTGTATTCATATTTTTGAATATATATAAACTCTTAATCACACTACAGTTATTCTTCTGTAGGACATAGTATATGACAATGTCCTAATAGTAGTTATCACACAGAAATGTCATAGAAGTTCCTTGCTATGATGAGAACCCACAAGTGCTACAAAAATATTTTTAAATATATGTTCTATATCCAGATGATATCATTTGAGGGATAGAAATGATACAAAATATCATGGGTTGAGACTCATAGGACTTTTAGGCACCTTCTCATGGTATACACCCTTGGTAATATCCAGTATGATATTATAATACTTAGACCTACCAGTATGAAATCCTCATTTATAGGTGTCACTGGATGTTCCTATCTACGAACATGTGTATTGGTCCTTAGAATTTAAGATTATTATTAATAGGTAGTATGAGTTGTGTACTTTAATGTATTCATAAAAATCATGACAACATATGTACATAGTAAAGTAGGATACATTGGGTGTGTCATGAGTAATATTGAATTAATAAATAATGTGCGAAATGATTTTTTTCCATCTATTAATAACGAAATTTGATATCTCGGGCCCTTTTATGGAAATGATATAGCCTAAATTAATCCATGGACATGGTGTTCTATAGGAAAGTTCAATTTTCATGAAATCAAAGAAATAGACATTGAGGACATAGGTTGTTGGCATCGACATACAACCTACTTGATTTAAGATATCATGATAAAGGTATTATATTACAAGTAAACATTTATATGAGGTATTATGTCATTGAAGCATTAACTTCTTTCACTATTGGTGTCCTGGCGTGTTGTTAAACGTCAACCTTGGACTTTAGGCTACTTCACCCAATGCCACAGAGAAAGAGTCCTTGATGGTCACACACTAAGTGCATCCAAAATAATAGTTAAATAATAATATTATTAGTTATTTTTTAACAAGATGAATAAATATTATTCTCTCATGTGTTTTAATAATTTTTCATATTTGATTGATAGCATTTATTCCATCACCAGTTATTTGAGAGAATATAATATGATAGGAATATTTAATAAATATTTAATTCCTATTTAGTGAATATAAATTTATTTATTTATTAGAGAATAATGTAGTGATATTTATTTATTAAATAAATAATCATCATTAAAGGCCCGGTAAATATTATGGAGAAATGGTGGACCGAGTTTAATGGTCTGATAAGAAATAAAAAAATATTGAATATAATTTAATTTTATAATATTTAATTTAATTTCAAATTTAAGTGCATGTGTATAATTAATAACAATAATATTATTATTATTTGAAACGGGTTCCATAAGGATTAAATAAATAATAAGGGGTACTTGCGAAATTATTTATTTCTAACCCTAGTGATATATAAACTCAATTGTATTATTTTATCTAAGAGAAATTCATTTTTTTTGGTTGTGCACAACAGATTTGGATAATCATCTCAAGACCTAGAGAGCTCCATTGTCCAAGAATGATCCCAATAACGGAGAGTGATATTCCTCCACCTCCCACTCTGAATTCCAGAGATATCCAAGATAGTGACTTGGACACGGTTCTCGAGGAGATAATAGGTGAATGACAAAAGCAATAGGATCTTTCATGCTATTACCCATAGATTCCTACAGTGACATTCATAGATTTTTGGATCACCACTAGAGGGAATCTACATTGATTCCTACAATGCAATAATTGTTCAATGTATATTTGTTGTTAGATCCATCGACAAGGAAATAATTCCAATAAGGAAATTATTTAATTAATAAAATTCATTATAAATAATATGCAATGATCCTCTCTCTAGTTTCGGCATTCAATCTCATGTCTATATTCTTTGATTAAATTATATGGATCAATACATTTATCTTTGTGTAAATATTTGATTGATTATCAAAGAGTTAAAGAGTGTTAATAGTACAATTGAAATGGAAAACAAACACATGATTTTATATAGGTGTTCGGATCACAAAGATCATAGTATACACTTCAATATTCTCTACTCTGTGAAGAGACTAGTATTAACTGGTTCCTCACTTTTTTTAGGGAGTGATAACCCGATTACATATAGAAGAACCATTTTCAAACCTGATAGTATAAACCCTAACTTTTGGAAGAGACACAACATACCTAACTTTTTTTTGGGTGTCACAACCCACCCTTCCTTTTGTATGGAATGAATAACATGTATGATAGCTTTTCTATGGTAACATATTAATCCAAGAATGAAATTACAAACATAGGTAAGGAAGAAAACACAAAAATGAAATCTAGAAATAAATTGGAAAAATAGTGGAGAAGATGATGTTGAAATTTGATATAGTTCATGATCATTGATCACATCAGTTGTGGAAAATGAAAATGATGAAGTCATGGGTGATTAAGGAAATGGTACAACAGTCGTAGTGTAGTTTCATTCCTTTATATCAATTTTTTGAAGATAATATTACTTGAATAATAATTTTTGAGATAGTTTTATCACAATTTATTGATTCTCATTAGAAAAACAAATCATGTCATTAACTCCAAAAATATTAGAGTGTCTCTTAAGTCAATCATAAAATGACACTTTAGAAAAATAATAAATACTCAACATATATTTGTTACCTTAATTTAAATAAACCATGACGTACTTAGATAGTCTTAAAACTCTTTTATTTGTGAATGAAATAACTTCAAAGCACTTGGAAAATGATCATTGACATTATTGATAATTATTCAAATAAATATAACAATAAAAAAACATTTAAAAAAGTCGTAGTGATTTGATAGTCAAAATATTCATTAAATATAGTATTAAATAAAACATATGAAACTTATTATTTACATGAAATTTTTTATAATATCTCATATACAACATGAAGATTATAACATACATATATTTTATAAAGAAAAATAATAGTTAAAAACATATAATAAACTTATAGTGAATAATTTTATTAAAATAACCCTAAAACAAAGTATTTTGAAAGAAATAATTTTATAGAAAAATAAGCAATACCCTAAAGTGACATTGTGCCTCACGACCAATATAGTGGTCATGAACACATGGTCGGTGTGCTTATTTTTTCATTGAACATAGTCACTTAAAATGAATAAATAATAAATAATAATAATAATAAATAATAGTAAATCATGGTATGTACCTTAAATTATATTCCCGGTAAGTAGGTACCTCATATGGCAGGCTTAATGGAGGCTTCATGGTAAGTAATCATTTCATGAGGCAAGGTAGCTTGCATGTCACATGATATGTAGTGTTCTATTTATGGAAGGTAGTGGTTGAAGGCCTCACACAGTAAGAAGAAATAGCTCACAGACGCCATCATGGGGAAGTTTTATCTATTCATTGTAACTCTTCATGCTATCCATGGTATGTTCAAAAGAACCAACATGGTAAGTTTAAGTCATGAGGCATTTCATACGAGATCCCACATGGAAGATGATGCACTATAAACACTACAAACTGCACTATTGGGACGTTGCACTTCAGTCGTGCAGATAATAAATGAGAGAAAGAAAGGCCATTGTTAAAGCATTATCTAGGAATGAAAACATGGAACACAAACATCATCAAGCTTTTAAATTTGGAAATCATCTGGAAAATTGAAAGATCAAATGACCTCCTATAACTTTTTTTTCATTTGGACAAGAATATTTCTCTAAGAAATAATATTCATGCATGTTGACTAAAATTATTCTTCTCAAAGTATCAATAGTGAATCAGTGTCGAGATCAGAATATATCATGGTTTATTTTTTTTGGAACCAGGGTCTTCACAGCATGATTTGGTGTATGGTTTGTGCACCATATGTTTTTCATGATCAGAACATGTGAAAATGGCAAAGGGATAAGGGTCGCGCACGTTTTGGGCTCGTCGCACAAGTGACCTGCGCACCATGAAGATACTTGTGTGTCGATGCCTAGGATGATTGGGAACTTGCATGTCTTTTATTTTTCAAGTCTAAACTTCAAAATATCGAAAAGGAAAGTGGTTCGCGCAAATTTGGAAGTTGGTCGTGCAAGTGACTAGTAGGGGAAGAGAGCTGCGCGCCGAGACTTGCGCGCCGATGGTTGACTTGCACGCCATCGCGCATGGGGTCCAGTTTGCCTATAAATACTGGACC
This sequence comes from Viscum album, assembly GCA_963277665.1. Lineage (NCBI taxonomy): Eukaryota > Viridiplantae > Streptophyta > Magnoliopsida > Santalales > Viscaceae > Viscum > Viscum album. Next base: position 1,538,662,149 of record OY728153.1, on the reverse strand, counting down.
ACCCCTCCTCATTTCTAGCGGAGTTCAAGACTTAGAGATTTTTTGATATATCGTCGCGCAAGTAGTGGAGTCACGCAAGTGGTTGTTGGGGGCGCGCAAGTAGAGGCTGCGCGCCGGTTGCTGGTTGCACAACCAAGGTGGTTGGGGAGATAAAGGCGCATCATCGAGCAAGTTCGAAGTTGAAAGAGGTAGTGTCACGCAAGTTGTTTTGTGTCACTTGCGCACCGGGATTGTGACTTGCGCGTTGGTCTTGGAGAAGTGCGCCAGTGTTATTAAAGTATATCTGTCCTCTTGAAGCCGCACAAAAGCTGGAAGATTTCCCGGTACGCTCAGCACAAATTGATATTCATCTTCGGGCGAGAATTGGACTTCAATAGAGCATCTACATACAACAGAGGATTCATTCTTATGTAATGATAAAGAGACCTTCACATCTATAAACTGAGTGTGACTTCACCAACGGCAGTGAGCCAGGGGGAGACAATGGGAGTGACCTGAGGGAAGCAGTGAGCTATCCCTGAACCTTTGTAAAGGCAGTGAGCCTGGGACAGAATGACTGTGCCCGAACAATTGTAATCCACAACTTGTGAAGATTAGTGGATTTTGGTACGACCGGCAACTTTTCGGCGTATTCTCCTTGGAAGTATCCCTTTGTGGTAAACCAAGTAAAAAGGGTTGTGTCTTCTCTGTGCATGTGCATATTTTCTTTCTGATCATTTTCATCATATAGGTTCAACAAGTTCCTACCAACATGGGAATAAGATCCATCACATTAAAAGAAAAAGTTTTCACCATGATTCACCCCTCCCCTCTCAGGGTGTCCCGGGGTCCTTCAATTTTTGCGTGAAGATCTCTAAGAAATATAATCCTCAATGAAGCTTGATTATGAAGATAACGGAGTAAGATCGATCCGACGGTTGTGGTGGATTTGATCATGAAACACATGAAATATGAAAAACATTTAAAGGTGGGTGAATAATGATGGTTTCATTGAGTCCCACATTGGAATAACTATGTGTCTAGCCTCAACTATATCATTTAGGTCCTCTTTTTACAACCTCTAGCTAGCTACAGGGGATCAACACAAGTTACACACACTGCACCCCACATGGGTTGTGCCTCACCTTCTTAGGCCCACCACCACAATAGCCCAAACTATGCGTCCTCACCCTAGTGTTCTTCTACAGGTTTTATACACATACCCTTCCACTCACCTGCCACCTAGGATGGTTCCTTCGGATTCCCTCTCATGGGGTGAAACTTTGGGTTCCCCAATGTGATTTAAGGGATCCTCCCCTTGGTCTGGTCAAGGTTGACCTATTTTTTTCAAAATGCTACATAAAGAAAAAATTAAACTAAGATACCAGTATAAAAATTAATAAAAATTAAATTTATTTAATTCAAAAAATATCAAATAAAAAGTTTCGGGGATTACACTTTAAATTTAATTTCAATAAATTCAATTAAAATAAGAGTGCTTTAATTTATCAAAACAATAAAACAATTAATCACATAAAATCTTATAGAAAACAATCATCCCCTTTTGTAAATGAAAAAACCTAAACCAAAATTTTAATTTTAAGAAATACTCTAATTCTCTCCCAATTTTCTCCCCCCTTTTGAAATTTATCAAAAAGAGGAAAGAAATAACAACAATTAAGAATAGAAAAAAACATCAAATAGGGGATAAATCCTCAAAAATTCATGAAATTCTTAACATCATAGATATAAAATCAATAAAACAAGGACAAACATGCTATGAAAAAATAATTTTCCATCATACCAAGTTCATGTGCTAATTTTTCAAATCTCATAAAATCTAGTGTTTTAGTAATGATGTGTGATAATTGGTTCTATGTTGGAATTTATTCCAAAAAAACATCAACTTTATTAACATGATCTCTTAAAAAAGTGAAATATAACATCTATGTTCTCAGTAATAGAATGTTTTAATGGGTTTTTATATATAGAAATGGAATAAGTGTTGCCATAGAATATGGTAATTTTATCTAAGTAAACATTGAAATCATATAGAGTTTGGTTTACCCAAAAAAAATTGAGTACAAAAATTAGCAGTAGTAATGTACTCAGCTTCAATTATGGATAGTGCAACTGACAATTGATTTTTGGAAATATATGATATTAAAATTTTTCCAAAAAAGTGACATAGGCCTAATTTGATCTTCATTTCAATTCTTTATCCTCCAAAGTCAGAATAAAAAAATGACAATATATTAAAATATTTTTTATTAGAGTAAAATAAATCAGTGTTGATAGATCCTTTAACATAACAAAGTTTTGTATTAATATCCTTTTATATTAATTTACATGGGATTAAATATATATTGATCACAAATACAAAAAATAAACATAATTTCAATCCTTAAATCAGTTAAATACAACAATCTTTCTATCATTACTCCATGTAATTTATTATTTACTGTCCTTTAAAATTCATCGGCATCGAGTCAAGAATTAGTGTTCATTGTGGTTTTCATAGTTTTACATAATTCTATTTTTAATTTTTTAACTAAATATTTATCATATTTTCCTTGATTTACAAAAATACCATCTTTTATTTGTAAAATATGAAGACCAAGGAAATAGTATAATTCTATCATTAGGCTCATATCAAATTCATTGGTCATTGATTTTAAAAACATATTACTATGTATATCATTTTTCGATCCAAATACAATATCATAAACATATATTTGATCAATTAAAACATTAGTGAAAATTTTATTTACAAATAAGGTTAGATTAACCTTTCCTTTATTAAAATAATTTTGTAGTAGAAATATTGTCAGTTTGTCATTCCAAGATCTAAGAGCTTAATTTTGATCATATAAAGCATTAAATAGTTTGAAAATAGGATTTGGTAATTATACATTTTTAAAATCAAGTAGTTGATTAAAATATATGTCTTTTGAAATTACACTATTTAAAAAATCACTTTTTACACCCGTTTGAAAGAGTTTAAAATTTAGATAACTTGCAAGATCTAATAAAATTTGAATATATTCTATTCTATAAAATTGTTAAAATAAATATTAAATTCAATTATTTCTTCTTATAAGTAACCATAGACAACTTATATATCCTTGTTTCTAACTATATTATCACACTCATCCATTTTATTTTGAAAACTCCATTTGGTTCCAATAGACAATTTTTCATTAGGTAGTTAAACTAGATTCCATAATTTATTCATATCAAACTGTTTAAGTTCATCATGCATAGCATTTATACAGTTTTCATGTTTCAAATATTCTTTAATATCAAAAGGTATAAAATTAGCAACAAAGGCAGAGTTAGGATGATAAAGTAAAGCATATTTTCTTTTTTGTATACAAGATTCAACATTTCCAATTAGTTTTTCCATAGGGTGATCATTAAGTGTTTTCCATTATTTAGTATTATTTTGAGAAGATATATTCTCCACCTCAAGAGATGAATTATCCTTTTTCGATTTATCTTCATAAAAATTTAATTCCTTAAATTATTCAACATAATAAATAAAATATGTAATCTATTTTTCATTGTTTTCAATGAAAATTACAAGAAAATATTATTCCATTGACGTAGTTATCTTATTATAAATTCTATAAGAATTAAAATTATTTAAATATACAAGAAAAATCCCCTCATAACTTTTTGTATCAAATTTTTCCAGAATATCTTTAGTATTTCAAATATAAATATTACACCCAAATACTTTAAAGTTACCAATATTAGGTTTCTTTTATTTAAATAGTTCATAAGTTATTTTCTTTAATAAGGTTCTAATGTAAAATCTATTTATGATATAGTAAGATGTGTTAACTGATTCAGCCCAAAAATTATTTTGGTAAGTTTAATTCATTAAGAATTATCCTTTACATATCTTGAATAATTCTGCTTTTCCTCTCTACAACACCATTTTTTGTGGTGTTCTAAGGGAAGAAAAATTATGGAAATATCAATTATCTTCACCAAACATATTAAACCATTGGTTATAAAATTCTCCTCTATTATCAATTTTTATTGATGAAATTAAATGTCCTTTTTTGTTTTGAATTTATTTATAGAAAATAATAAACTTGTTTAAGGTTTTACTTTTTTGGGGTAAGAAAAGAGTCTAAGTGAATCTACTAAAATTATACACAATTAGGAACATAGATCTCTTACCATATAAACTAGAATCTCTCATGGACCCAAATTAATAAAGATAATTTAGTTATAAGATTATATAAGTGTTAACTATGTTAACATATTTAAAATACTCTTTGTGTTGCTTACCCTTTAGACAATAATCTTATACAATAAATATACAAGATTTAAATTTAGAATGTTCCTGATCATATCCATGTTTTTACAACTTATAAAATTTTCGAATATGAACATGTCCATTCCCTTTGTGCCATTGAATTTGATCTGCTTCTATTTCATTTATGCACTTTACTTTTGGTTGGGATAGTTTTGAAAAATCTATAGAGTATATATTTTCTTTTCTATTAGCATCAAATAAAATAGTATTATCTTTAAAAATAAAAAATTTATCATCCTAAAAAATCATGATCATACCATCATTAAAAAGTGTAGATATTCTAATTCAATTGTTTTTTAATCTCTCTACATACAGTACATTAGAAATTATAATATATTTTAACAAACCTACATCTCCAAATCCTTTAAATGTGCCTTTAGAGTTGTTTCCAAAAGTGATAGTAACTCCATTATAATAATTTAAAGATAAAAATTTAGAGATGTCACCATGCATGTTCTTTGAGCACCACTATACATATACCATGTATCTTTATAACTCACTAGAAATGTTTCATATAAAATAGATTAAGTAGATAATTGTTTTGGTACCCAAAGTTATATTGGGTCCAATGGGATTAGTAATAATACTCTTAGAAACCCATATAGAATGAAGAAATTAATTATAGGGTAATCAAGATGATATATTCTTATGAATGAAAGTCTAACCATGTCCTAATGATTAATTGAATCTTAAATAATAGTCATTTTCATAATTATTTTTTAGATTACATCTAAAAAATGTATTATTTGAAACATTTTTTTATTTCTTTAAACAGAAGTAGGTTTGTACATACTAGGATTCTATATATTATAAAAAATCTAGTTTTACCTTTATTCAGTTTGCTCAAATTCATCATTTTATCAAATTATTCTTTTCATTGAACAAGAATATATTGGGTTTCTTTTTATTATGCAGTCTACCTTTTAAGATTTACATTATTTTTTTTGAATTACATCAAGGCCTTCACAAATTTTCACATTACAACATTATATGGTATTTATTAATTTATTATTTTCTAGTTTCAGTTTATTACATTCATTTTTAATTTTTTCCAAATCATCACAAACTAATTTAAATCTCCGATCTCGATCTTTGTCATTTTTTTACATGAAATATTTCCTACTTTCATTGGCATCTTTTAACTTAATTAGTTTAGAATCTGCAAACATTTTATTCTCATTTTTAACATTCTTAATTTATATTTATAGTTATCTATAATGTAGTACCATTATCAAAATATCACATTGATGATTTTAATTGTTTTAGATAATTATTTAACTTCTATTTCAATATTAGAATCATTTCCAGAACAATATTCATAATTAATTTTTACCTCAGTCATAGTCATTTCCATCAAGAAAATAATAATCGATTCCTTGTAATTCTTAGAACCATTACTTTCGGTGCTTGAATCTTTTTTACAGCTCCATCCAACATGATATGTTCATTTTATGTCCTCCATGTATTAATTTTATTTCCCTTATTGTTTCAATTTTAGATAGTACGGTTTTATGTCGGTTTTTCCCACACTCTTATCATGTTAATTTAGAAATATCACATTTACTAATTTTACCTCTTTTACTTCCCTTTATTTCATCCATTTAATATATCATATTTACTACTTTTACCTATTTTACTTCACTTTCATTCATCCATTTAATGATATTTTATGTTACACTTCTTAAATCTTATCATTCCTTTTATGTACTTGTAGAATCCTTTGGAAAAAATTTCAATTTCAATCATCTCACTTTCTTATAACTCCCAATCAAAGGAATTAATAATTACATTTATAATATATTGAAATGATATAAATTTTCTTTAATCATGGTCATTACCATTTTCATTCTTTATTTGAACCTCATATTGAAGAAGTGATCATACCAGTTCATCCATTGAATACTCATTGAAATCCTTACTCTCATCAATTGAAACCTTCTTTGAATGCCATCTTTTAGGTAGATATTGTAGTGATATTTTGATTAGAGATTCATTATTCATGGTATAACTAAGTGAAACCCTGTCATTTAAAATTTTGGTGAACCTTTTCTACATCTATTTGATTCTCTCTTGATCAGTCAATCTGAATTTTTGATACTCAGCCCTGTGAATACCTAGTTTGGTTCTCTGCAACTTTCCAGTTCCTTGATGAGTGACTTTTAAATTCCTCCAAATGTCAGAAATATTTTTACAATATTAAATATAGTTGTACATAATTCTACTTAAAGAACAATATAATTAATTCATAACTAAGTAATTTAGAACGCATTTTGTACCATCATTAATTGTTATAGTTTCTAAATCTACTTTAGAAAATTTATAAAGTTTTGACATAATGACCCAGAATAAAAGACATAGATTTTTTAGATATAACTCTATCTAATAATTCTAGTAAAAATAGTCTCTTTTATTAAATTTATTTGGTATGATAATATTCAATATCTAAAATTCCAAACCTTCCATAACAAAACAATGAATCTTTTCTATAGATTTTTAAATCTAAGATAGTGGTTTGTTCAAAAAAGAAAATGAAATAGTTAAAAACTATTCCTTAAAAGACACCATCCTATGATACCAATTTTTAGTTCTTGGTATCTGACAATATTTACTAGGGGTGAATATTAATTTTAAAAATTATTTAATTGAATATGATTATCAGAGAGTTAAATAGTGTTAATTGTACAGTAGAAATGAAACAAATAACATGTGATGTTTTTTTATATTATTTCAGTTCACTAAGATCCTAGACTACTATTAAATCTCTTATTCTCTGTAAAAATATTGATATTTACTAGTTTCTCCTTTTTTGGGGGAGTGATAACCTAATTACATTCAAACGTACCTTATGCACAACAAGTCATAAAACTTCTCACGTTTAATAGAGTGACAACCTACATGACTATTACCTTAGAGTTATAAGCCATCATCCATTTTAGATGTGAGGATTAAACCATACCACTAAAACCTAATATTTGTTGAGATACGTTCTATCTTAAACAATAACACGAATTGAATATAGAACAAGACATTCATATCAAAATAGCAGAACAAAGGAAATGAAAGAAAATGAATAAATATTCTCTGTTGAGATAGGTTTTATCTTTATTCATCTTCATCTCATTTTCATATATCTTTAATTTACATCTAGAACAACTCTTTCGTACATCTTAAACATAAACCTCAATTACTATTATTGAAAGAGAAAACAAGACCTATCAGCTATCCACTCGGTTCCATTAATTACTTCAGTGACTGCATGTCTTCAACTACTTGGAATGAAATCTAGCAGTAAGCACTACCGAGCATGGAAAAATATGATCATAAATTGATTCTCAACACCCAAGATCATCTCCCATTAAATTCATCAGTCATCCTCGTTTGATCCCCTTGCTCAAATTCATGCAACAATTGCTTCCACAAAGTTTTATCTGGCCTCAATCGAGTGTTAGAAACCTTAGTTCCTCTCAATCATTTCATTGATCACCCTATCTGCATAGATTGACACCTTTGGAACAATTATATTTGAAATTTGGAAGCCACATTCATCATCTAAAACTAATCCTGCAAACAAAACAACACAAAGCACCAGTGAGTAACACGTCTTCACATTTCTCGACTTCATTAGATCAGCAAACTCTCAAAAACAATATCATAACAACTTTAGTTGTTGTAAGAAAATGGCATAACATCATGAGTGAAAACAACATAAAATCAGTTTCTATGGTTTTAGGTAGGTCTCCTTTATCTGATTAAAAGGTGTAGATCTATCTCGAAAACCAGAGACTGTGTTCCTCAACTTGGCTCGGTGTTAAATCTCTCAAAGAATTTTACAATTTTAGGTGGTGGGTCATCTCCCCTAAGCTCGGTCTTGCTAACAGGTCATTAAAATTACCTTAGATCGACACCCCAGTTTTGAAGATTCTCTAAATCTTTGAAACTCCAATATTGGTAAGATTCACAAAATCCAACATCTAGTTCATTCCAATTCTTCATCATTCAGATTTGCAGATTCCATGACCACCCCTCTCAGATTTGGTACATGTGTGGGCCCAATCCCAATTAGGAGAGTTGTTGTAGTGGGTGGAGTCTCCATTGTCAACAGAAGCCTCCTTAGACCATTGAAGCACCTAACACAAGTAGCAGTTGGGGACGAGGATTGTTTCAATAGTTGTTGAATGAACTCTTGACCATTTTTGTTAATTCCTATATTTAAATAGGATTTGAATCCCATAAATGATCATGTGGTGTAATTGTGTGATCCTTTACATTTATCAAGAGAGAAATAGTGAAACCACTCCCACTTCTCCAGTGGGCGTGGGTCATTTGACAGAACCATGTAATTCTTGTGTGTTCATCCATTTTCTTGTTGTTTTTGTGTGTTTGTGTTGCCATGAACCTCCGTTGGGGACCTTACACATGTTATCAGAAGGAGTGGGAGAGAGTAGAATCAAAATGGCGAACTGTCAGTGGGTTTTCTGGTGACCGGAAAATTGAAGGGGTCAGAAAATTTTTTCGAGACCATATTCTTGAAGTGGACAGCGATACAATTCCATTAGTGCAAGAGGTGTTGAAAAGAGAAATGAAACGAAGGAGAGAAGCTCAGTCAATGTTTGTTCAAAACCATGGGTGAACAATAACCTCATGGTAAAGAAGATAGCAGTGTTCACGCTGTCAGCAAAAAAACCAGTGAGATTCTGGCATCTACTCTTGTGTGCCAGGTTAGCACCATGTCATCACCTTGTTAGCAGGTGATCTGAACCTTTGAATTTGTTTTTGTATATCTCGTCCAATCAGTCTCTAATTTTTACAATCCAAGAGTCAATTCCCACTATTTCTACAATTTTAGAAGCATCTGTATGGTTATTTTTTCAAAATTCACACTCTTTAAGGTCGTTTTAGAAGGATGAGACATCGAAAGTGGTGATCTCTTTGTGCAAAAACGATGATGGCTGGTGGTAGAGCGCTTCCAAAATTGGAGATTGAGAATTTTGATCGTCGGAACTGTTTTAGCTTGTTGAAATGCACAGTAAAAGATATTCTAGTGCATTGGGGAATGATCAGACCATTGATCAGAGAAAATATTGAGACAACTAGTAAATATGGTTGGGAAGAGCCTGAGATGTGGATCGTCGTCACAATTCAACTGTGTCTGAAGAATGAGGTAAAATACTCAGTGTTGGACGAGACCTCCCCGAAATAGATCTGGAAGAAGTTGGAGCAGTGTTATATGGAAAGTCTCCCAACAACAAATTATTCCTAAAGAATAAATTGAACTAGTTTCACATGGATGAGGGAACAAATTTTTTGTATCACACTAACAAATTAAACAAAATCCTGACACAATTACTGGGGCTCAGTGTGAAGGTTAAAAATGAAGACAAATCACTTTTTCCTTTTTTATCACTACTAAGTTAATTTGATGGACATGTAACTGCATTGATTGTGGAGAAGGAAACATTAAAGCACGATGAGGTGATGGCGTCACTTCAAGATTAAGAGGCATTCCAAAGACCCGCGATGCATTCAAGTGAAAAAATCATGGTGATGTGAGACAATCAACGTGGGAGGATCCAATATCAAAATTCTGGAGGTAAAGAATGGTGTCCAAAATCGAGGTGATGTGATCCTAGTGAAATCATGTGTTTCTCGGGTGAGAAAAATGGTCACTATAAAAGTGATTGTGGAGAGCACAAAAGGTATGTTGTCAGGTAATGAGAAAGTTAAAGAGAAGGATGCAAACATCACAGAATTATCGGTAGATGATGAAGTCTACATGACAAGGGGAAACTTAAACTCAAATTAGATAATCAAATTGGTAGAATTATAGTGTCAACACTACAAAAGATATGGGCACATGAATTGGTAATGTTGATTTCTTAAAAAAAAGAACGAGCGGGCATAAAATACAAAATAATACAAATGGATTTTGGATTCTAGGAGCTCGGCACACAAATGTACAATGAGAAATACATTTCATACTTTTCAATGGGTGAAAGATTCAGAGTGACTTGGGGATGGGTCAACATACGAGGTTCGAGGAGTTAGGATTGTGAAATTGAAGACACCCTATAGAGGAATTTGTAAACTGGCTTACATGAAATTCATTCTGATGATGAGACAAAACATGTTATCATTAAGGAGGCTCAATTTGAAAGGTTATAAGATTTACATAGTGGGTGGAGTATTGGAAGTCTCTAATGGGGATTCATCAATACTTATAGGGAAATAGTCCCAAGGGTTTTATCATTTTATGGGTATCATAGTCAGCCAGAGATCAATTGAATACAGTGGAAGTGCCACGTCATCTGGCATGAACAAGCTTGTCCAATATTCCGATGAAGTTTTCAACACCTATAAGGATACTGCAGGTCTAGATTCTACCCAAAATTGGTTGTGTGGGGGAGATTTGTGGGGGCACTCTAAATCAGGGGAGACGTTGCAGTGGGAGGAGTCTCCATTGTCGGCAGCAACCTCCTTGGACCGTTAAAGCACCCAACACATGAAACAGCTAGCGACAAGGATTTTCAAGGGATATTAAACCAACCCTTGACAATGGTAATTTCATTCCTCTATTTAAATAGGATTTGAATCCCATAAATGATCATGCGGTGTAATTGTGTGATCCTCCAATTTTATCTAGAGAGAAATAGTGAAACTAGTCCCCCTTCTCACGTGGACGTAGGTCATCTGACTGAACCACATAATTATTATATGTTCATCCATTTTCTTTCTGTTTTTGTTTGTTTTTGTGTGTTTTTGTGTGTTTTTTTGGCCACACGCCTCTGATGTGGCCCTTATAGGCCCACACCAATGAGGAAGTCTGTTTCAACTGAGGACCTTCTTTTTTGATAAATTTTGAATTTTGGGGAGGTGGTGGATGAAATCTCATATAGGGGAAGCAATGGAAGAAATCTCTTACAACTAGGAGAAATGTTCTCCAATGTAAAATATCACCTATGTGCGAGCTTTTGAAAAATGATCTACATAGACGATGAGACTCTTCCAAATTTGTGATGATATTCAGCCAAAAAATTCCTCAAAAGGCAGGCTTGTTGGGCCAAATATTATACAACATAATTCCTAAAATATAGAATGGAAACAAGGATCATTGAGAATCTAAAATTCTTTCAAAATTACATTTCAATGAATATTGGACCGAAAACAACTAAAATTTAGTTCTTAAAATGTATAAAAAATTATTCAGTGAACAATATATCAATTATTCACTAGAAATCAATATATTAATGAAAATGATGAATGATTTAGAATGCAGAAAGATTAAGAAAAAATTATTTACCATTAAGATCTGGTTTAAACACAAAAATCATCAAAATATCATAAAAAATATGTCCCAAACATACATTATAATAGACCTACATCAAGATGCATAAAAAATACCTCTATTATGACTCCTTAACTCTAGAAAATAGATAATGGGAGCACTAATTATCTTATTCTTAAGGAAATAAAGAGCCAAGTGAAATTTGATAAGTTTACACAAAGACTTGTTTTTTTTCTAATCAATACTATTAGAGAGAAAACAATATGAGAAAAATTAGGCACAAACCACATGTAATAGCCTATGATACTAATGAAGATGCGGAACATTGCAACATTCCTGAGAGTCACTCAGAAAACAATCACCTCTATTTTAAGGAGATATTCCATAAAACCTTAAAAACATATGATGTTTTTTGGTTGTATCATATTATACCATTTGGTTATTTCATATGGCATAAAATGTAGATTTTACTCCACTACCTTAACCAATAATACCATAAGATGGGTCTAATTTGTATGGAAGTATTATGAGTAGAATTATATGGTATGATTCACTCTGACATCCTACAATTTAGGGGTGGTCAAATGTAAATATATTAATGTTCTAATATTTAACCATGTAAATTATAATTAATATATCATTTCATTTGATGAAATACACTAGATTATTGAATCATTAATGCGATGAATACGTGTGGGAATTATGTTATTCATTTGATTATATTTATATAGAAAATTCATGTTACTAATATTTATATTTATATTGATAATATTACATGAAAGAAAAAACATTTGTTTTACTTATATGCTCGATTTTATTTTTTGATAGACTTGGGTATTTGAAATGGACCTTGTCCATGTTGTGTGGGCTTCTGTTCTCTGGGAATTGTCCTTTGACCAACCCTATTGCTTATGCATGTGCTGAAACATTGATCCACGCATGATTTATTCTTGACCATTGATATGATTGTCTGCCACTTTGCTCTGAGTCTTCCACCTGTCCCTTGCACTAGAGTGTTCCATTTCTTATACTGTTTGTCTTGGATTTATGGAACATTTTGGTTCTTTATTATGTTATGATCTATAGGTATTGTCAGGGGGAATTGATCACCCTCTACGTCTCGATCTCTTCGATATTCAATTTGGTTCTCTCTCGCCATTGTGATTTGGTCCAACTCTCATCCCTGGCTCTTAAACACTAATTGGTTTATTCACATTCCTTTGTAGTACGTACCTGCACTTTCTGATATCTACGGTACACCACAGGTGAATTGCTTCTGGTGGAGCTTTGATAACAACATTATTCAGTCAAGAAAGAAATATGGAGAGTACCCGAGTGAAGATGATCTAATCCAAGGAGGTACCTTTACGGGAACATGGATTCTAAATGAGTTCAACATCCCATAATAGTTTTCAGGTGAACTCATGAAGAGATCAGGATAGTTGGACCATCTGATGCCCGACATTGTAGGTATCATACATTTTTTCCTAGTTTCTTGTTTGTAGTAGAATTTTTATTTTTATGTCAGCATTTATTTTAGATTATATAATTTAATCTATTTCTTCTTGTGATTTTAATGAAATACATGAGTCTTAGTGGTTTTATTTCCATGTACATAAACACTAGTGAGGCCAAAACACGTAAATCATATGTTCTTTGATACTTTCTCTAATTCTAGCATTTTGAATGTTTAGTTTCTGTTGATTTCAACTCATTATTGTAAAAACCCAGATTGGTACTTATGGTTTTGGTGTTTTTCCATTCGATCAGTTCACCCTTACCCTTCATAAAGTGGTATCAAATCCTGATGAGTTCTGCTTTGCTGTTGAACTTGTTTCTTTTTTCCATAATTGTTTCTATATAATTTATTCATTGTCACATCTTCTTAAGTAACCTCTATTTATCTATTGTATTCAATTATAGAAACTATTCCATCAATAATTCAAATAAATTTTGAATTTATTTGGATAATCATAGTTTAAACTAGATATTAGTCGGTTGTTGGGGGTATACACATAACGTTGTCCTCAATAACTCGACATTTACTCATTCGATAAACATGTCAACAACTAGGTTTGAAATCATGAAATTTGATGGTGATAATTACTTTCACCTTTGGAAAATTAAGATAAGAGATCTGTTGATTCAGTAAGGCTAAATTGGTTTCATATGTGGGCCTAAGAAACCTATTATTAATATGAATTAAACTGGTCAAGCCATTACTAAATATCATGTTGTTTCTCTAGATGTATTAGTTAAAACCCATAGTTCTCTGCTGATTTCTTTAAAAGATAAACTGCTTAGGGATGTTTCCAATGAATCTATTTTTACTGGTATACAGATTGAACTACAAAAATGTACATGAAAACTTCTTTAGTTGTAGGTTTATAAAAACATTCAATTTTCACTTTTAATATTAAAATCAGTTATTCTATAAAGTCCCAATTAGAAGAATTTAATAATGCTATGTTATATTTATATAACATAAATATAACCCTTGATGATGAAGATTAAGAAATGATTCTTCTCATTTATATATATAATTCCTACAAAACCTTTGTATAAACCATGATTTATTTATGCGACTCATTAACCCTTGAAGATGTTAAGTATTCCCGTATCTCTAAAGAATTATACTTAAAACCAGAATAAAGGGTGATGTGTAGATCTTGTTCACTAGTGGTGGAGCATAGTATAAAAGTAAACCATAATAATTTTAATAAATATATAATCAAGAAGAATAAAGAGCCCAAAACTAGGTCTAATTATATTGAAATAAAAATTATTTGTTTCCATCGTGGTTATCATGGGCACACTAAGCCTGAATGTAGGAAACTTAAACAAGAGCTTGAATCAAAACAGCCCATTGACAAATCCCTTCTAGTTGACTCTGGCTATGATACAGATGAAGTGTTAAATGTGTCCATCCATGCACTCAACCAAGATTGGGTACTTGACTCGGACTATTTTTTCACATGGTTCCCTTTAGAGATTCATTCCTAGAATTGGTAAAAAAAGTAGAAGGAGATATCCCCATAGGGAATAATAAGAGGTGTATGGTAGAGAGAAGACGTTCTGTTCTAATAGAATAATATGACCATTCTATCACCAATTTTATTTATATTATATGGGTTCCCAACCTTCATAAATACCTAATTTTCTTAGGGATTGTAGAACAAAATTGTTTCACCTTTCAGTCTAAAACTGATTGTCTAAAAATATCCAAAGGCTCTAGAACTACCATTAAAGGTTCTATCATTAATGGGTTGTATGTATTAAATGGAAATACACATTCATAAAAATTATATAGTATCTAAACTACTAATACTAATAATAAACTACTATGGAATAGGATATTTAGGCATGTAATCTCCAAGGGTCTAGAAGATCTAAAAAAATAAGGGGCTGTTGAGTAATATCACACTAAGAAATCTTCCATTTTGTGAAGATTGTGTAATGGGAAAAGCTAATTGAGTCACCATTAGTAGGTATGATTTTATATATTCTAACCCCTTAGAATATATTCATTGTAGTATATTGAGGCCATATAGGACTACCTCCCATGGTGGAGGTTCTTATTTTTACACCTTTATAGATGATTTCTCTAGAATCTTCTGGATTTATATTTTGAAAAATAAATCTGATTTCCATAAGACTTTCAAAACCTGTAAAACATTATTTGAAAATAAGGTTGGTAGAAAAATTAAAATCATGAGAATAGATAATGTATTATAGTTCCAATCCACTAAATTCATTCAATTTTGTGAATATGAAGGTATTAAAAGGAATAGGGTTGTTAAGGAAACCCCCAATAAAATGGCCTTACATAGAGAATGAATCTGACTATTTTAGAGAGAGTATGAGGAATGATTGTATGCTTAGGTATCCCTAAATCATTTTGGTATAGGCTTCATATACTATTATCTACCTCATTAATAGATTTAATTCCTCTCCGAATAAATTTAAAACACCTAAAGAACTATTGAATGGTAAGACTATAAGATCCCTGGTTTTTCTTGAGGTATGAATACTCTTATTTTTTGTTAAATTATTTTTTTGGCGTAAACCCTACGCCAGGACATGGGATGGTTGGGAAGATTTTAGAAAGGAAGAGTCAATAGCTATATAGTCTTGATTCATGTCAGTTACACACTGTGTAATTGGAATACATAACATGTATTAAATACAAGACAGGTAATGGACTAGGTATTCCAGTCTACGCTGTGTAAAGGGTTCTACCTAGGAAGGAAGACCCTGAAATTTAAAAAATGTGTTACTAATTTACACAACATGTAAATTCCCAATGATAGTTTTTAAATATAATAGGCAGGGGCCTCTCTCTTTTTTGGAATAGAAGCCTCACCCTCACTTCTCTCATGCTCATGAAGCCCATTTGAAGCTCAAACCTAATCTTAGCTCATGTTTTTCAATCCAAACATTGTTTCTTCCTCTGTTGGTATCATTGGATCTGCACCAGTGAGTTATTCATTCCTCTTATTTCATTCTTCATTTGTCTTAGTATCTACTATGATATATTGGTGCAAGCTAATATGATCTATTTCTAGTTTTTTTATCTGCTCCACCTTTTTCTCTCGATCTAGACCGAATCAGAGCTCGACACTGGATCATTTCTCTACTACAGACCTACGGAAGGTGGTATATACCTTTCCCTTGGGGTTTAGAGTTTTATAATCCTTTTTCCATTGTGTCAGAGCCGTAATTTATGGCGGTGTCCCTAAAATGAATTAAATTTTTGAATTAAATTAATTGGAACCTATTAAATAAAACCACTAGTTTCATTGAGTTTGTTATAGGTTTCCACACCAACCTAGGCCACCCATGGGGTGTGCCTTTATATTTTTAATTTTTTTGTAAAACCCATGTGCTGTGTGGGTGATGTCCTAGTTTGAGGAAGACCTTTATGAATTTAATTGAACAAAAATGAGATATTAGGAGATGGTTTTCCACCTATTCAAGTTGTTGACATGATTGGAATTATTTAAATTGTTTAAATGGAAATGTTGATATGAATTGGAAGAACTCATTGAATCTAATTGATTATTAATTGATAAATGAAATGAGATGATGATTTTAGATGGTAGTGGATGCCTTGGTTGTTATACCTTGGATCTTGATTCCATTAGACACCATGGACTTTTCCCCCATGTATCTTGATTGCGGTAGTGGACACCTTGGATGAGATTTATCCTTTGGTTGTGAATCCATGGGATGCCTTGGGAATTGATACCCCTTGGATCCTACTTTCTGAAGCTCACCGTGGACTAGCTCCTTGGTCCCCACTCATGTCTTTACTGAGTTTTCATCGAGATACTCCAGGGACCCGATGAGAATTCCTTGGTCTTCTATACCTTGGATCTGGCCCTTCATGGTCTTACATTTCCAATTACATGGTGAGGCTGTTATAGATGATTTGATTATACAATGAGGCCATGATTAATGATATACACTTGTTTATAAAGAGTGTCTGTGATGAATTATATACACTTTATTATATGGTGTGTCTATGGTGGATATTTTTATATGCTTAAAAATATCCATATTATGGGTATTAAATTGAATTTGTTCGACTGGACAATGTGACTTGATTATTTATATTTTACGAATTCCCTTATTATGGGAGACTGATTGTCTTTTGTTTGTAGCCTTGTTTAGATAGACAGTTTCAATTTACTTATATCACATATTCCTTGGGAACATTGTTACATTTCTTATATACCTATGATATATTTATTTCACACAAATTGTTCTTGTAATATACAACTTGGATTTTTTATATACACCATTGGGGGTGACCTACTGAGTGTTATCTCACACCTTATTTGGGACACCATTGGGTACCCAAACAGACTTCATGGATGTAACTATAGATCGAGTCCATCACCCACAGTACAATGCTTCATTTGTTCTATGGTTAGGAGCATGGGAGTATAGGACCAATCTAGGCTCTTGATGCTAGTTGAGATAGTCATTTTTTTATTTTTGGAATTTTGATACATGTATTTTACCATTTCTTGTATACATGATTTCTAGAATTGTAGATACATGACATGACATATCATTTTGTATGTGGGATTAATTATGGCATTATTTATTTATTTATTTCTTGGATGTTTATATTTTGTGTGCAGATCAGTTATTATATTTTATTCTGCTATTGATTGTTATTATTGTTCCTATATGTTACACTCTTTCATGAGGGAATTGTCTCCCCACAAACACACCCTAGGCACTCATTTCTATTTTTAATCCTCTAGACTGAGTCCATGTGATCCACCAGCTTGGGGCACCGTTTGGTGCCATCTGGGTTGGGACGTTACAAAGTGAAATCAAAATATTCTTTTCTTGCATTTCTATTTTGAGATAATATAAATGGATCCGGAATGAATTGGAATTTGTAATATGATCTTTTCTTGGGATTATCTAACCTACATATAGGAAAAATAAAAATTCCCTAGAACAAATATTGTTATTTTATAGATTTTGACTATTACAGTTGATTTGACTCCACTGTTGGGTGACACACATGTGGTTCTATGTTTATTCTGATTCTAGATTTTACTATTGCATGATGATATGAGGGTATTCATCTCATGCATCATTTTTTGGCACTTCTATAGGATTCATGTGTCATACACTATGCCATGCCATTTAGGATTCATTGCTTGACTGCACAACTTTGTGATATTTTACTGGTGCGATATTCCTATTATTGTGATAGATGATTTGTACAGGGAATTTGGAAACATGGTTGGTACTTAGAATGACTATCGTAACCTAAGTAGTTTTTTCCTGATTAGGTTACAACAGACACCCTAAGCAACTAATTGTGACACATTGATTCATGTACAATCAGTTTCATGGACCAGAATGTATTATGGTGTAAATCAATTGGATGCCATATTTTGGTTTATGATTTTTATGGGTCCTTATGGATAAGATGTGTTGAACTATTGGGTTTAACCATTAAAATAGAATTTTGATATAAATGTGAATTTAAATTGAAATTTATTTTGTGAAATAGAGATCTTGACGTTAACTTAGACTTTGAATGGGAATTAGAAAGAGTCTCTAGTGATGTTATGAATGTTTCTTTTTACCAAGTCCAAGATTTAGAAGTAGTAAAAAGGGTGTGACTTGTTTATAGGATGTTTTTGAAAATTCCTATTATTTTAGTTATGAAATTCTGGTTATCGATATTTTCTGATGTGTGTGTTTTTCATTGAAGAGACATGCCACCACGATGACCACCAGTCATACGCCAGAAGGGTGGAGAGCTTCATGTTCTAATGTTAGTTGTCTATGGGCTACCAGTGGATCCCCCTATAGCACCAACTAAAGTAATAATTTATTTACTAGACATAGGTGCTGAGGAACAGTTCCGTGAGGGGTTTTTACACTATATGAATACTTTTTAGGGAGCACCATAGCTTTCCTCGTATCTAGAAAAGCTGAAGTGTGTGTTTTAGAAGCATCATTTGCCCATGTTTTCAGCAGATGGTGGACCATAGGATACTGAGTTGTGTCTTGAGACTATGTTTTCAATATTCAAGCATCTGAAGACACCACCAAAGAGGTGAGTAACTCTAATGACTTATATGTTTTATGGAGAAATAAATCACTGGTGTGATTTTTTGAACCAAATTAACATGATGGTAGATATGGTTTTAGGTTCTTTACAAACCAAATTATATGATTAACTTTTTAATGATACACCAAGAGCAGAGAAAGACAGTGATTTCATGCATTTGGAGCATGTCATGATAAATGTTATGGAGTATTCCACACACATTACAAATATTCAGTGTTTTGCATCAATATATCTCGATGATCTGATATTGATGAAGAGACTCTTCAAGGAAGGTCTTGGACATGTTGTTTGATCTTAGGTAAATGTGTTCAGGTAGTTGACTATTACTAAGATAAGGAATCTAGTGTTGATTATAGATGGGAATCTGAGGGAAGCAGGGTGCATAGAGTAGGGCCTTTATCCTCTTGAACATGTGGTTCAACATATTATAATAAGAAGTACCATTTTTAGGTCTCTTTTAAGGTGAGTAGAATTCATGATATTAGTGCTGGTAGTGCATTTTTCCGTCATAAATGTGGAATATGAAGACACATGAGGAATCAGTGTGATCGAGACCCAGTGAAGTGTCAAGCTTGTGGTAGGATGGGCTACCTGCAACTTTTTTATTGGAAATTCCATAAAATAGTTAGTGGTAGGGGGTATGATCTAACTATAGGTTCAAGAGGGGGTTTTACATATCTGCATCGACTTAGGAGATAGAGAAATACCAATTGATCAGGCTAAGGTGGTGGTCATGTCTGAGGAATCCAAACACTAGTTATACCTAAACATAAGAGTGGGCCAAATCTGGGTAGTGGGATTATGTCAGAGTGTCATGGTTCCGGCCAAATATATTATGTAAAACCTACAACCGAGGATTAGAGAGTCATTCGATCTATAGTGAGAGGTACTATTTTAGTAGCCTCTACTTTAGTATCTGTACTTTTTGATACAAGTGCATCACATAGTTTAATATATATACCTATGGTGGAGAACTATGGGCTCCTGATTCAATTTAATGAGGGATTTATCATGCTTGAAACTCCATTAAGGATCATAAAAAAGGATGTATGTTAGTTCAATGAGTTCTCCCTTAAGATAGGTTGGTATAACGTCAAATGGGATATTTTTATCCTTGAAAATATATGGTTTGACGTGATACTCAGGATGAACTGGATAGTTGAATATTAAGGCTACAAAGATTTTTATTTTCATAGGTTGACTTTCACTTCACTAAATCATAGAGTTTTTTTCACAATGGAGAAAGGGATGCCCAAGTGATTTGGGATATAATAGAGCATTGTGTGCTGAGTAGGATGAAAACCCAGATTTCTAGTATATATCTGGATGATCAGGGATTTCTATAGGTATGTTTCTCTCTTGTGGTTGATCATTTTAGGGACGTTTTCCCAGATGAATTTTCAGGTTTACCAAAAGAGAGAGAGAGAGAGGTATATTTTACTCTCTATCTAGTTTTAAGAGCTACAACAATATCCATTACTCCTTAGAGGATGGATACTATGGGGTCGAAGGAGCTAAAGAAGAAGATAGACTACATGGAGGAAAAGTGGTTTATATGAACCAATACTTCTCTGTGGGGTTTACTGATCCTTTTTATGAAAAATGAAGATGGTACCCTCAGACTATGTGTGTATTCTCAGAAATTTAACAAGTTAAAAGGTAATAACTGCTATCCATTTCCGAGAATATATGAATTATTTGATTAGATCTGAGGTGCTTATGTATTCTTGAAAATTGATTTGAGACCGTGTTTTTATCAGGTGTGTGTTTGAACTACATTAATACATCATATAGATTTTCATATTAGGTATGGTCAATATGAGTATTTAGTTATGTATTTTAGTCTCACAAACACACCATCCATTTTCATGGTGCAATAATATGAGCTTTCCATCCTTATCAAGATTCATTTTTATTTTTATTTTCTGGAAGATATCTCGGTGTATTTTTAAAATCAACACAACCATGACAAACGTCTTGAGATCATTTTTTATACACTGAGAGAGAATAATTTATATGATAATATCAAAAAGTGACACTTATGGATAGAAAATATTCACTTACTAGATAATATTATCTCATAGATAGGAGTATCAGTTAACCCATAGAAGGTGAGATTTGTGTTTTCTTAGGAGAAACCCAAAAACATCATTGACATACGTAGTTTTTTGTGGTTAGACAGATATTACACACATTTTATAGAAGACTTATTCTCCTTATCAGAACTTCTTATAGTCTTGACTAATAAGGGAGGGAAGTTTTTATGATCAGATACATGTGAGACAACCTTTAGAGAGATTAAAAGGAGATTGACTTTAACATCAGTCTTGATTTTTCAAGATCCATGAAGAAGCTAAACTGTGTATTGCGATGAATCCAGTATTAGGCTAGTAGAAGTTATAATGTAGGGGGATAGAGTCATGGAATACAGGTCTCATTAGGTGAGGCCACATGACAGGAATTACTCAACACATGATCTTGAGTTTCATGTAGTTGTTCATATTTTGAATTATTGGGAAGATTACATACGTGAATAGTATTTTGTGGTTTACACAAACCATAAATGCCTCATGTATATATTTTCATAGCATGATCTTTTTTTGAGATAGTGAAGGTGGGTTGAGTACCTATAATATTTTGACTTGGAGCTTGCCTATATTCCTAGTACAGAAAACTTTATAGATGATCCACTAAGAATAACGACATAGATATAGGAAGTTCAGGAATCCAGTTGCCAGTGTCATCTTATGACCTTTTTTTCTGAGATGAACTTGGATGTGAAATATGGTCAGGGGTAGAATTTTATTTCATCCTTAGTTGTGACCTATTCCCTTCTGGATAGAGTGAGGAAAAAAAAGCTATCAGATTCTGAGGTCTTGGTCCTATGGGAGAGTGTGGCAAGTGAGGATATGCCTCCGGATTGGATTGTGGGTGAGGATGAGATCATTGATATACATGGTCACATTTATGTTTTAGTGGAAATAAATGAGGAGTTGATGTGGGAGTTTCATTCCTCAGTTTGGGTAGTGTATCCTGACACAACCAAGATATATCATGATTTATGTCTCCAATATTTTTTTCTCATTATAATGTTTGAGGTGGCTAGTTTTGTTATGAGGTGTTCCACCTATCATCTTGTGAAGGTGGAACATTAGTGAACATATAGACAATTAAAATAGTTACTCATTCATAAGTGGAAGTGAGAAGAATTTCGTGATGAATTTCATTGCTAGTTTTCCAAGGTCACCTCGAGGTAGTGATGTTATATGTGTTGTGGATGACAGGCTCATGAAGGTTTATAATTTCCTACCAATCCGGGAGACATTCTCAGTGGATGAGATTGTGATGTTGTATATATATGAGATAGTATAACTACACGGGGTTCCTCAAACCACTTTATCAGATAGGGAAACCAAATTTACATATCAATTTGGGAAGAATTTATAGAGGTCATTTGGTACACAGGTTCTATTGAGCATGACATACCTTACTCAGACTAACGGAAATTCAGATTGCATGATTTAGACGTTTGAGGACATGTTATGAGAATGCGTCCAATATTTTTGGGCATCTTTGGAGAGTTATATTCCCATAGTTGAGTTTTCCTAAAATAATAGCTCTTGGGTGACTATACAGATGGATCTCTATGAGGATTTATAGGGTAGTTCATGTTGATCACCCATGTGCTGGTCAGAGGCTAGTGACGTAGCTTTATTGGGAATTCGCCTCATAAAGGAGACTTAAGAGATGGTATAGATGGTTCAGAAATGTATGAATACTAAAAAGTCAAGATAGAAATTGTATGTTGATCATCATCAATGTCCTCTAGAGTTCAAGGATAGGGATAATGTCTTCTTATGTTTCTCACGCAGGCTGGGACCTAGAAGGATAAAAAGATAGGGTAATATTTCACTGAAATATGTCAAATCATTCAAGATTCTATATAGAGTCGAACCAATATCCAATCAGTTATAGTTACCTCATACGTACCGAGCCATGCATGATGTCTTCCATGTATCTTAGTTGTATTGTTATCATTCATACCCATATCACACTTTTCATCTGGATGAAGTTGAGCTCTAGGTTGATGCATCCTTTAAGGAGAATCCTATTCATAAAATTGAAAGGATAAAAAAGGTTATTTGAGGATAGTTAGTTTCTCTAGTATTGGTGTTATCGAAGTAAGGTTGTTTACAGAGAAAAATATTAGGAGCGGGAGGCTGATGTACATGAGTAGTGGTGGGAGTTATTTCCAGGTGATTATTGACACCTGATGGAAAGAAAATTAATGGAGAAATTGATTTAAGGGTAGAATATTGTAAGATATTAGGTTTTTTAAAAGGAACATATTCTCTTATTTTCAAATAAAATCCTGTTAAATTATTTTTTTACTTAGAACCTAAGCTGAGACATTTATCGGTTGGGTTGTTTTTTGAATAGAAGAGGCAAGAGGGATGTATGTTGGTATATTCCAGTTAAACACCACATAATTGGAATACACAATGTTTAATGTCTTTGGCAGGCCAGTCACATCATGTAAAGGGTTTTACCCAGGGAAGAAGACCTCAAGATTTACATTATGTGTAACTCATTTACATGTTATGTAAATTCCTGAGGATAGTTTTTAAAAATTATAGGAAGGGGCCTCTATTTTTTATACAGAAGCCTCACCCTCCCTTATCTCACACGAAAGAATCCATTTTGAAGCCTAAAACAAGGCTTAGCTCCCATTTTGTGATCTGGACTTCATTTCTTACATATGTGATCTCATTGGATCTACACCAGTGATTTCTTCATTCCTCTTATTCCATTATTCATTTGTCTTGGTATTGTTTATGCCATTTTGGTGTGATCTAATATTCCTTATTTCTAGGTTTTTCATCTATTCTACCCTTTTCTCCTAATATGGACTAAATCAAATATCAATACTAGATTAGTTCTCATGAATGAACTATGGTAGAGGGTCTATACCATTCCCTTAGGGTTTGGTGTTTTGAAAGATTTATTGTCATTGTGCAGAACACCGGACATTCCAACAGTGTTCCTAAAATGAATTAAATTCCTGAATTTTATGAATTAGAACCTATTAGGGATTCCTACTAGTTCCTTTGAGTTTTGTTAGGTTTATTTACTAACCTAGGCCACCCATGGGGTGTGTGTGCTTTACTAGTTAGAGGAATCCCTTTATGAATTGAATTGAATTGATATTAGATATTAAGAGAAGATTTTCCTCATTTCCTTATGCTTAGATGAAGTGGATTGTTTAAATTTTTTAAATTTAAATGTTTATATGAGTTGGAAGAACACATGGAATGTAACTGAATTTGAATTGATAAATGAAATGAGATGATGATTTGAAATCGTAGTGGATTCCTTGGTTGTTCTACCTTGGATCCTAATTCCATTAAATTCCATAGATGTTTCTCCCATGGATATTTATTGTGGTAGTGGATTCCAGGGATTTGATTTCTCCTTTGGCCTTGATTTTATAGGATGCCTTGGGCCTTGCTACACCTTAGATTTGGATTTATTGGGATTGCATTTGACTCGCTCCTCATACCCAAACCAAGTATTTACTAAGTTTCCATCGAGATGATCTTGGGACTCTTTGAGGATTCATCGGTCTTCTATACCATAGATTCATAACTTGGTGGTCTAATACTTCTGATTACATGGTGAGGCCATGGTTGATGACTTGATTATATAGTAAGGATGTGATGAATGATATACACTTGGTTATACATAGAGGCCATGATGGAAGATATAAACGTGGTTATATGACATGGTCATGGTAGATATTTTTCAATTATTGTAGATCACCATGGTATGGGTATCAAATTGTATTCTTAGACCAGATAATGTGATTTTATTATTTTTGTTTTATTGATACCATTATTATGGGAGTCTGACCATCTTTTGTAGGGATCCTTATTTGGATAGATAGTTTCACTTTACATATCACATATTACTTGGAAACTCTTTTTCATTTCTTCTATACTTATGATATATATATTTCACACTACTTTATCTTATACTACACAACATGTATTTGTTATAGACACCATTAGTGGTGGCCTAATGAATGTTATCTCAAACCATGTTCGAGTCTCCCTTGGGTACCTGGATAGACTTCATGGATAGAGGTAGGGATCAGGGAAAGCACCCACAATACGATGCTTGATTGGTGTTATTCTTAGAAGTAGCAGATCAAAAGATCAATCTAGGATCATGATTCTAGCTAGGATAGTACTTTTTGGCCTTTTTGTTATTTTGATACATGTATTGTATTGATTCTTGTACACCTTTTTTCTAGCTTTATAGAGACATGCCCTGACATATCATTTTTTATATGAGATTACTTATGGAATTTTTTATTTATTCTTATATTGGATGTTTATCTTCTATCTGCTAATCAGTTATTATATCTTCTTCCTCTATTTATTATTATTATTACTCCATTTTTTTACACTCTGAAATTAAGGAATAGTTTTCCCACTAACACACAATAGGTCTTCACTACTAGTCAGATTCCTATGACATTTGGGGAGATATGCTTGATACCATGTGACCCACTGGAATGGGGCACCATTTAGTGGAATATAGGTCAGGACGTTATAAATCCTCCCTCTTAAAGATAATTAAGGGTCTTTGGTTTTATTTAATATAGTCATATTAAAACTATTAAACTAGAACCAATGTCACAAAAATGAATCTTTGTAGGGTATCACGAGGTTGTTAAGCATTAAAAACTTTGGTGTGATTATCCTAATTACCAAAAGTGCATTGTAAGTAGGGATGTAGGGTTCATTGATTCCACTTATCCCAAATCCAAGCCTACCACATCTAGAAGTACTAATTCGGTCCTTGAACATGCTGATGAAACTGAACCTCCCACCCAGTTTGATGCTCTGGTCAAGCCCACTCTACCTGATCAATAGCCTACAATATAAGCTGATTCCACCTCAATTTCTAGTTTATATTCTAAAACTGACCTCCTTCCAATAATAGAGACTATCAGTTAACCCAATATAGAGATATTATAGTACCTAGACCTCCTGCTCTGTTAATCCAATATGATATATATTATTATGATTTTAATTTTTCTTAGGTTCTAGTTTATGATGATCCAAAAACCTATAGGAATTTCCTAAATGAAAAGGATCCAAAACAATGGTTATTTTCAATGGATGAATAAATTCATTCCTTAAGAAACAAATCACACCTTTTCTATTGATAATAAAACTCCCAATGCTAAAATAATTGGTTGTTAGTGGATTTATAAAAGTAATGAAGATAACACTGAGGTAAAAAAAATATAAATCAAGGTTAGTTTCTAATTGATTCCTTCTAATAGGAGACATTGAATATTTTGAAATCCTCACCCCCTCATTTTCAAAAATTCTTCTATAATGTTATTACTTGATTTTTCTTCCTATAGTGATCTAAAAATAAAAAAACTTGATGTTAAATTCACATTTATTCACAGAAAGTTAAATGAGAAGCTTTATATGAATCCTCATGATGGTTACTCTAAAAAATCAAATGAAATCAAGTTTTCTTTTTGAATAAATCATTTTATGGTTTAAAATAAGCCTCAATGAAATGGTGTAATTTTTTTTATTTTATTATTGATAAAAAAAATAAAGGAGTCAATATAAAGCTTGTGTTTATTTATGATCAACTAAAAACTATATTCTTTATTTCCTACTTCAGGATGATGATATTCTTATTATTTTCAAAAACATTAGTTTTATTATTTCTATTAAATTTACACTAAAAGGCATGTTTAAAATAACGACATAGGTGTAGCTAAGAAAAATATTGGTGTACACGTAATTAGGGAAATACCTAATAATCACCATTACTTATCTCAGCATGATTAAATTTTAAATATTCTAAAGAGATATATGTTTAATTTTCTCAAACGTGTTAATAAAAATATTAGATATAACTTTAAATTTTCTTCAACACATGCACCCATAACTACTGATGATATTCATTTTATGTCCAATATCCCTCATGCTAACATAGTGGGAATAATAATGTATAGCATGATCTACATTAGGCTTGACATAGACTATGAAATCGGCACCCTTTATAGATTTATGGTCACTCCTGGGAAGCCACATTGGCCTGAACTCAAATGAATTATTAGATATTTTCCTTGTAGTTCTAATAAATCATTGAGTTATGGTAAAAATTTGAATACTTCTAAAATTATATTTAGAAACATAAATACTAACAATGAAGGAAATATATATTCCTGAAAGTATTTTATTGGGTATGTATTTACTGGTTGTGGTGGTGCTATTTCCTAGAAGTGTAACAAGCAGTCTGTGGTTCCCCTTTCAACCCTGGAATCATAGTATATTTTTTGACCAAGGATTTAAAATAGGAATTATGGATTAGAGTCATGTCTTCTGAACTCGACCTCTATAATTATACTATTAATGTGTATTCCGATAGTTAATATGCACTTCATTTATACAAAAAAATTTGTATTCCATGGTAAGCCCAAACATATATATATTACAATACCCTTTATTAGAGATGTTATAGAATCATGAACCATGTGTGTCAACAATATAAACAATGATAATTTCCCTAATGATAGTTTGACTAAATTCATGGTATTTTCTAAATTGAAATATTTTTTATATAGAATTAATTTTGTTCTAATTCAATAACATTAGGTGTAAGAACATCACCAATTTTAATTTAAAATGGTGTATATTTTTTAATTATGGTATTCATTTGATTATTTTCATATTTAAATTCCATGTTGTCAATTCTTCTGTTTATATTAATAATCGTATATGCATGAATTTTGTTTTATTTTTATATGCTCAATTTTATTTGTTGATGGACTTTGGGTTTTTATGTTGGGCCTTTTCAATGTCATGTGGGCCTATGTTGTATGTTCCCTAGCTTTCGTATGAACCTATTTCTTGCTCATATGATGACTCATTGATCCAAATGGGATTTATTCCTCGACATTGATCCACTTTGATGCCCCTCTACTATGATCCATCCATCTACCCCACTCTCTTGATTGTTCTGTTTCGAGTTCTATTTGTCTTTTCATTGTGACTTATTTTGGTTTGATGTTCAATTATAGGCTTTTAGTGATGTTAAGGGGAATTGATCACCCCATATTCCTTAGTTTAGTTAACATTAAATTTGGATCTCTCTCACCACTATGGTATGATATATCTCTCGTCTCTAGTTGTAAAACCCTAATTGGGTGATTCTAATTCCTTGGTGGTAAGACTCAGTGTCTTTTGATCTATATGGATCATCATTGGTGTATTTATTCTGGTGGAGCTTCGATGAAAGTGTTCTTCAGTCAAGACGATGTAGGATGAGTACTCGAGTGAGGATGATCCAGTCCATGGTGGTGCCTTTGCGAGTACCTAGATCCTTAGCGAGTTCAATATTCTAGAAGAATTCTCAAGAGTAGTTGTGAAGAGATCAATACAACCATACCTTCATATGTCCAGCATTGAAATCATAAAATGTTTTTCCCCAGGTTTTTATTTGAACATTTTTTTTATGTTTCTATTAGTATTTATTCTCTCTTTCTAGTTGTAATATGTTTCTTCCTTTGATCTTAAAAAAATGTGTGAGTCTGTGTGGTGTTCTTACCATGCATGTAGGTACTAGTGTGATTGAAGAATGTAAATCATGTGTTCTTTACTAATTTATCTAATTATATCATTTTTAATGTTAGTTTCTATTTATTTTGACTTCTTCTTGGAAATACCCAGTCTGTTCTTTAGGGTATATATGTTCTACCATTTGGTATGTGCTCCCTTACCCCTCACAACATGTTCAACTAAAGCATTAACTCATACATTATTTAATTTATAAGTAAATTCATAAACACTCAAGAATTTATTTAGGTCTATGTATGGGATGAATTTCTATTATGGTGTGGTTTTCATGTGTTCCCAAGGTCTTATAGATCCTCCATCTCTCTAAAGCCATATTCTTCGTCCTAACTTACCATGAGAGGTATTACATATCATGGAGTGAAGGAATCTCTTGCAAAGGAATTTGGTGATTATTTCAACCTATGGTTAACCAAGGAGGATATATTCATTTGGTTACCTCTATGTATTCTTCATTAATCATGTGAATGGGTATATAAGTGGTGTCCATCATCAGTGTAAGGTAAACACACTATGTTATTCATTTTACATATACATGGTTTCATGTTTTCTAGCATGGTAGATTATAAAATGAGGTTTCTTGTTATTTTTTTTAATTAAGTGTTAATTAATCACTAGAAACCCATCACAATATTTTCATGATAAACCACTACACTCTACCAATACATGTGACTCCCAATAAAATGCACTTCGCATTTATAAAAATTTCATCAAAACATCTTTCTAAGGAGATGATTTCATTGAAGAACCTCTATAATATCTCTTAGATTCTTAGAATGATCCTCATTAGACCTTGAATATATGATAATTTAATTTATTAATATAACAACAAACTAATCCAAGAACAAACCAAACACTAAGTTCATAATCCCTATAAAAACAACTAGGGAAACATGACTCTGAATTGCAAAACCATGAAATTGAAAATTCGATAATAGTACCCAAAAGATGTAATTTCCAAGATTTTAAAAGAGGTATAAACACATAATATACTAGTGAAAAACTCCCATTTTAATCTAATAATGTGATTAAGGGGTTAAGGAGAAGTTTAGGAGAGTCCAGGGCTCTTTCGGAACCCGAAGCTCCTAAAATTTAGAGAAGCGGGCAAAGTTGCATGGTTAGTGATAACCATGTGACTCAACCATTCATGTAATACAGAAAATATAGAGTTATATATGGTTAGTTATAACCATGAACCTTGGACTTCATGGTCTTGTGTGTCTTTCCAGTGGGCTAGAAGGGGCCACACGGTTTTACGAAACTATGAGCCCAGGGTCACACCATTAATACCACTTAACCAGTGGGGACACATGGATTAAGTGTAATGTTTGGAAACCTATGATTCCAAACCATGATCCACTTTATTACTTATGAAATTACTATTTTAACCTACCTTTATTTAAGTTTCTCCCCACATTTCCTCTCCCATTTTCACATACAGCTTCTTGGAACTCTCCCTTTGTTCTAACATTGGCTTTGAGATAGGTTCATCATTTGAGCACTGATTTCACTGTCATTGGTTGTGTTAGATAGTTAAAGGTAAGATATACATTCCTCTTTATTACTTTCTCAGTTTATCTCACTAAATTGGATGCTATTTTGGTGTGAGTTAATTGAAAGGACGTTGTCGCACACCCTCTCAAAAAAATTTATTTGTGATTTTACTAAATGCAACAAAATGGCTAACCTAGGTCATTATCTCAAGGAGGAAGTGAATTAAACAACTATTAATGGGCATTAAGTAAGTATTTAAATAGTTCAAAACGAATGAAATAAATATGGTGGGTTTGTTTTGTGAATTTTCGACAAGTAAATTAAACAAGAAAATGAGAAGTGACAATCAAGAGACAAATTCTTTAGAAACACTTATTTGAGAAGACTTAGTTGAACTAATAAAATTCCTTCACCATTAATTTATAATTATCCCATATAATTATAATTCATTCAATTATGACACCCTAAACATGTTAACCTCTGAATCCTATGGAAATTAACACAACCACAAATATTTGTGAAAATGAGCCCTAGGTTAACTTGGAGACAGTCAATCGCAATACCCTACTTTGATTGAGATCCAAAAGCCAAATTGTGGTTAGTGTTAAATTAGGGTATAATATACTCCTTTAATTTGAAAATTAATTGGGTTTAGGGATGATACTTGATCCCTACAATTTAATCCCAAAGTGATTAGATTTTGCAATTGAGGTTTCACTCACGTGGTTTACACAAGCCCAACCACGCGTTCAAGTGAAAGTCAATTGAGTAACATAAAAATTAAAACTCAATTAATTGATCAACATTTATGAATTATAGTATTTTTATGGATTCAAAATAAATTAATTAAGGGATTATGGATTAGATCAACTACGAAATAAATCATTCTTCCATGGGTGGAGTTATCATCGTAGAGAGGTTTTTCATAAGCAATGGACTAAAAGGGGAACACCCAATCTCATATCCCCTCTTATATTCCATCCAAATAATAAAAATAAGAATATTAAAAGAGAAAAACATAGAAGATTTATTGAATAAAATTCACATTACAAGAATAAGAACAATGAAAAACAAAGTAGAGGTGGGAGAGGAGAGCCTTTTTTGGAAGAGATGTTTAAATAAGAAATTACTTCTTCTAAGAGTTGTGAGGGGTTCCCGAAATCCACCCTTTTGGCCACACATTCCCAATTACTTGATCCATCATCCCAATGAGTGAAAAAATCTTTTAAATATATTTGGGGAGGGAAAGGGTTACAAAAAAAGTTTAATTGTTAAATGGAAATTCGACCAAATTGTTTAATCCCACTTTCACTGCATAGTTGACCTCCAAAATGTGTGAATTAGATTTCCATATAGGTGGATTACTTTTTACTAATATTTTCCCCAATATTAACTAGAATTTTGGGCTCAATATAAGTCGTGAGAAAGAATATACGGTGTAAATGGTGATGTGATTTCCAATCTGGATGGTTCAATCCAACTTTGTCTTTATGTCCCATTTACTCCACTAAAATGCATTATCCAGCTCCAATGTCCTGAATAGAATTTTTATCCTATTAATTAATTAACATAGTTACAAAATTTTAAGTCAAAATATTTTATAGAACAATACTTATGCCTGAAATACTACAGTAAATTTTAAAAGTGGAAAACCAGAATTTTAATCGAATTTTTAAATGATGATCTAATCCCAAATATTCTATAAATTAATATATTTAGCACAATGTTAGGAAATTAATTCATTTATTATCTATAAAATATTCATCAGAATAGGGTTTTATCAACTCCCCCACACTTACCATTTTTCACTCCTGGTAAAAACCTCATAGCAAGTAAACATCAATATCAAATCCAAACAAATTTTAAAACACATATACTTGAGATCCAACAATTCCCCACCAAGAAAAAATATATATCATGACTCATAAAAAACCATTATTTCAAGTTCCCCATTTATATCATTCAATATATTTCCGCATCATTTATTTTCCCATGCAGAAAACACTTACCTCACTTGAATTTTCTCTTATCACACAAATGTCAGTTTTTCAGCAATGTCTTTCTTATCCAAACTCATACAAGGGTCACCATAGGCTTGATAAATTCATATATCGCCACTCGATGTGATTAAAGGACATATGTTTATCATGAATACTTTTTAGTGTTCTTCTATGGAATTCAGTTAGTAAGATTTAGATGTGAAAAAATTCTAAGTCTGAATGAAGAGGTCTTGACTTTTTTTGAAGAAAATTTGATTTCTTCTAATTGTCACTGAAGTATGGTCTTCACCTCACTCCTCTTAGTATCTATTAAGATCCATCATCTTGAAAAATCATGGAATATTTACTCTATTCATAATTTCAACAACAAAAATGTCAATCCTCTCAAACATAGTTTTTCATGAATTCTCTAGAGAGGCACAACTTTTGTTTTTCATGAGAAGCTCTAGAAAGGCACAACTTCTTTTATCATGAAAGCTCAAGAAAGGAACAAATTTCAACATAATGAATTTTTTATCAGAAAACACATCTCTTCAGAATTTAATTTTCCACCTAAAGTATCACAGAATGTGGTAGCACAACACAAGGCACATCCCCCCCGCACTAAAGTTCAACAAGATTATGTAATTTCACTTCAAGAGTTGGTTGGATAGGGAAAATTGGCTTGTAATGTGGCTACCCTAATAGAATATTCATGTCTTATAAGGGATAAAAGGATCAAATGTTCAAGGTATTCCATTATGAAAATGATTCTTTGAAATTGGAGCTTTAATACCAAACAAATTCCTCAATCATTTAAACATGAGTACCTCAAACCCTCACGTTTTGATAAAAATAAATCAAATTATAGTGTAATCAAGAATGGTTTGGTTCTCTCAAGAAGTGAGGTGGATGTAAAGAATACAAAAATAATGGTTCAGAAGCCTCATAGGAAAGTGATTTTAACAAGAAAGACAATGAGATGTGGTATGGGATTCAAAATTCAGAGTACTTTTCATGAAATTACTATAGATTTGAACATGAAACAAAGCCATTTTCAGCATTCATTTAGTCTTAGTTTCAAGGGATAAATTGTTCCACTTATTTATATGGATTTCAAAATCTTGATGAAAATAATTTTAGTTCAAAATATTAAAAAAACACCCAAAAAATTGAAACACAAACACACGAAATGTTAAAGAGACAATTTATTTTAAAAAAACATTGAAAAATAGGAAAACAATTGAAATTACTAAACTAAAAGTATCCCTCCCAAACACATAAAATATTTCATTGTCCTCAATTTGAACCCATGAGATGATATGTGAACATGAAATGCATAATTTTAAATAGGACAAATAATATAAAAGTGAAAGGCTTAGGAACAGCCTGATATGATCAAGTAATGATGGGGTCATGTAGTGTGATGAAACCCATGGCATCAGTAATAAGTCCCTCAATGTATTTCATCAAACATTTCCCATTGACTGTAAATCTCCTTCTTGTGCCCTTTTGTATGATCTCCACTTCACCATAAGGAAAAACGATTAGATACAACAAAAGGACCAAACCATCTAGAATGCAACTTACCAGGCTTCAGCTTCAGTCATGAACTGTATAGAAGGACCTTCTCTCCAACATGAAACTCCCATTGTTGGATCATTCGGTCATCAACATCCGTTTATCTTTCCTTTTAGATCCTTGAGCTTTCATTTGAGGACATTCTAATCTCCTCAAGCTTTTGAATTTCCAACTTCCATCGAATTCCATCTTGGGACAAATCCATGTTTCTTTTCTTTATAGCCCAATATGCTCGATGCTCAACCTCCATGGGGAGATGACACGCTTTCCCAAAAACAATCCAAAATGGGGACATACCGATGGGTTTCTTGTATGTTGTCCTATAATCCCAAAGAAAATCATCCAATCGCTTACTCCAATCTTTCCTATTCGGATGCATGGTTTTCTCCAAAATTTGTTTCAACTCCCTATTTGAAACCTCATCCTAGCCATTTGTTTGAGGGTAGTATGTTGTTGTTGTTTTGTGTGTCACCCCATACTTCTAAAGGAGGGAAGCCAGATTCTGATTTAAGAAGTTTGTCCCCTGGTAAGTTATGATAGCCTTTGGAACTCCAAACCTACAAAAAAATTGTGTCTTGACAAAGTCCACAACAATATGAGAATCATCAGTCCTAATGGCCTTATCCTCCATCCATTTTCTCACATAATCAACAGCAACCAAAATGAACAAGAAATAAAAATAAATTGGGAAAGGATCCATAAAATCAATTCCTCATCCATCCAAAATCTCAATGAATAGAATGGGTTATTGGGGCATCTCGTGTCTCCTAGAAATATTACCAGTGTGTTGAAAATGTGATAATGACTTACAAAACACATGAGCATCATGGAATAAAATAGGCCAATATAATCTAGAGTCCAAAACTTTCCTAGAAATCCATTGGGGTCCAAAGTTTCCACCACGAGCAAGTGTATGAAAAAAAATGTTAAATATACTCAAACTAATGATTAGCAACACACATCCAAATAACTTGATCACTACACATGCGCCAGAGGTATGGATCATCCCAAACCTATAATATAGACTCACTCTTTAATTTTTGGACATGATATTTCTTTAAATTTTCATGGATTTCAGATACAACAAGGTAGTTCAGTAAATCATCATACTAAGGATGTGTACCTGGGATGGAATAAAGATGCTCATTGGGGAAAGTGTCCTGAAGTTGTACCTGGTCAAAGGTACCATTCTCTAGGGTGTGAGTAAGCCTACTCATGTGGTTTGGAAACAAGTTTTCTGACCCCTTCTTGTACTTTATCTCAATATAAAATTCTTAAAGAAGGAGCATCCATCGGATAAGTCTGGTCTTTGCATCTGGTTTCTTCAAGAGGAACCTTATATCTGCATGGTAAAAAAACAACTACTTTTGATCCCAAAAAATAAGAACCGAATTTATCGAAAGAAAATTTGACAGCAATAAATTCTTTTTCTGTGGTTGTGTAATTTTATTAGACCAAATTCATTGTCCTTGATTCATATAAAATAAAATGTGAACGTCCCTCTACCCTCTGATAGAAGACAGCTCCAACTGCAAAGTTAGAGGTGTCACACATAAGCTCCAAAGGATGTTCCCTCTGTAGGGGTTTTATGATATGTGGAGTGGTCAGAAACTTCTTTAAATCATCAAAAGAAGTCCTATAATAATCATCAAACACAAAATTAGAATCCTTTTGAAGTAATCATAACATCAGAAGATCAACCTTACTAATATCTTTGATGAATCGCTGATAAAATATAGCATGCCCTATGAAATATCTAACATCACACACACATGAAGAATATGGTAAGGATGAAATAATTTCTATATTATATTTATCCACCTCTATCCCATGTTTTGACACTACATGCCCTAAGACAGTTCCATGATCTACCATGAAATGACACTTTTCAAAGTCCGGGACCAGATTCTTATCAATACAAAGATTAAACACCTTTCCTAAACTACATAGACATTTATCAAATTAGGATCCATAAACTATAAAACCATCCATAAATACCTCCATGCAGGTCTCAATAAAATCAGAAAAAATAATCACCATGCATCTCTGGATGATACGTAGGGCGTTTCAAAGTCCAAATGGCATCCATCTGTATGAAAACGTCTGAATGGACAAGTGAATGTTTTCTTCTCTTGATTCTCCAGAGAAATAGGAACCTAAAAATATCTAGAAAATCCATCTAAGAAACAATAGTGTGTTTTCCCAACTAGTCTCTCAAGCATTTGGTCAATAAATGGAAGAGGGAAATGTTCCTTGTGAGTCAACGGATTTAGTTCCCTATATTCAATACACACATGCCAACTATTTTGTACCCTCATTGGAACTAAATCATCTTTCTCATCTTTAACAACAGTAACACCACTTTTCCTAGGCACAGCCTGAATAGGACTCACCCACAGAGAATCTAAAATTAGATAAATTATACCTGCCTCGAGCAATTTTTCCACCTCTTTTTTAACAACTTCCTGGAGGGTTGGATTGTGTCTCTTCTGTGTCTGCATAACCGGTTTATCCCCTTCCTCCAAAATAATATTATACATGAAAATGGAGGGTCTAATACCTGATATATTAGACAAGGTCCACCCAATTTCCTTAATGTTCTCCCTCAAAATATTCAAAAGTTTTTCTTCATGTTCAAAAGGGATATTGTTTGAAATGATAACAGGTAATTTCTCCCCATTCAACAAGTATGAGTAATTGAGATTTGGTGGAAATGGGTTGTGTTCCAGTGTAGGGGGTAGTGTATGGATGGATAAATTGAAGTAACTGAAATATCTGTACAATAAAAATCAGAATCATAATAGATATCATCCCAAACAGAGAATATTTCATCAAGTCCATCATCATACTCAACTGCCATGTCATAATCAGAGTTCACATGATCAAAATCAGAATATGAATCCATTTAAAAATAAAATCTAAGAGAGTCGTGTATATTTTAAACATGTGTGGAAGTACTCTTAGACATTAAACTAGAACCAATACTCATAATCTCCCTAAGAATAGGACAATCAAATTCCATTGGGTATTATTTGGTGGTTCAAAATAGGAGATAACAAATACAGAACGGTCCTCTAAGGGGTTATTCAGCGAGTTCGTAACATTAAATATAATTACATCCTCACCAAACTCCATGGAAAGTGTACACTCATGGGCATTTATAATTTTTTATAGTTTTGAGGAAGGGCCTACCTAAGATAATGGGAGCATGAGAACTTAACTGATCATCCTCCATGTTAATCACATAGAAAAATACTAATAATATCATGTCTCTTACCCAGAAAAATTACATCCTCAAGGACTCCCGCTGGATATGTCATAGCTCTATTCACCAACTGCACCACTACTCTTGTGGTCTTCAACTCACCAACCTGCAAAGAGGAGAAGATAGAGTGAGGCATCACATTTATGGAGCTCCTAAATCACAAAGAGCATATGAAAAGTGTAACTCCCCTATGGTTCATGGGATGGTGATTGTCCCTGGATCCTTGAACATTGTTGGCATAGCTAGAGTTGTTGTAATGAGTATGGAGACATTCCTTCCAAGATTGATCCTCTCATTTCCCTTGATTTCACTTCAATTGGTACAATGATCTTTTAAAAATTTGGCATACCTTGGGATTTTCTTACTGGATTCAAGAAAATGGATATCGATCCCCACACGCATGAATGTATCCAAAACATCTTTCTGCATCGCCTCTTGAAGCATCTTTATCTTTTGTATAATTCTGTTTGAAAATGGAAGGGTTTTAGGAGGAACACCCACTATCTTTTTGTTACCTTTATCTTTATCCTTGGATTTCTCATCAGTTGGTATTGAATGTGGCTTCTACGGAGTTGAGGTGAATCCCAGTGGAATGATAGGTGTATATAGATCAGTTTTTTTCTTCCCACTTCTCAATGTGATGAAATTGACATTCCCCTTTGGATTTGGAGTATCTTGGGAAGGTAGATTTCCAAAATTCTTACTTACCAGTTCATGGAGGGAAGTTGCAATCTGGCTTATTTGAGTCTTCAACTCCCATAGCTCTGAAACTCGACTCTTCAGCTCATTTGGTTTATTAAGAACAATTTGCTTAAAAATATCATCATTTTTAGAATCTACCTTCGGTTGAGAATTCCCTTGTTGTTGGCTTGTTGATTCTTGGGCTTTAAATCACCTATAGAGTGGTTGGAAACCCTATTGGTAATGTGGAGGCCGCTGGAAGTTTTTTTTGAAAATGGAGCCTTTGTTGTTGTCCATATCCATACCTCATGTCCAATTCATCCTTCCACCCCTGGTTTTATGTCGGAGAA
The DNA here is from genome assembly GCA_963277665.1 of Viscum album. Classification (NCBI taxonomy): domain Eukaryota; kingdom Viridiplantae; phylum Streptophyta; class Magnoliopsida; order Santalales; family Viscaceae; genus Viscum; species Viscum album. Next base: position 1,538,623,928 of record OY728153.1, on the reverse strand, counting down.
AATGAATCCAACTTATTTTGGGAATATTTTGGTTGCTTCTGCTGATATGGTCTCCTTGTAAATACTACTATGAAATCCTCTGCCTCTTGTAGTTGCGGGAAACAATTAGCTGGGTGGCTTGTCTCAGTGCAAATGCCACAAGGCCTTGAAGGAGGGTGTTGGGATACCTTTTGTGCCAAAGTAATCTGCCTCACCATAGTGGTCATTTCTTCAAACATAGTGTCAATCAAATGATTCTCCAGAGAGGGAGGACTTTCCTAGTGTACTCCCCTGACATGTGGTGTACCTTGATCACCAAATTGGTGTGAGTTTTGTGCCATATTTTTTATCAACGCATGTGCAGCTACTAGTGTCTGGTCCACCAATACACCTCTAGATGTGGAATCTAACTTTATTATCTCCATATGTGTGAGTACTTCATAGAAGTACTGGATGAAGAGTTTCTCACTGATTTGGTGATGTTGTTAGCTTACAAACAACTTCTTGAATTTCTCCCAGCACTCATACATTGACTCCCCTTGTGCTCTATTGATCCCCGAGATCTCTTTTCGAATGGATGTGGTCTTTGATACTAGAAAAACTATATGCAAGAAAATAATTTTCAAATTGTTCCAAAAAGTTACATCTTTAGGTCTTAAATAATACATCCAATCATTGGCAGCTCCATCAAGTGAGAATGGGAATACACTTAGTTTGATTTGATCTTTAGAAAAATTTCTTAGTTTTACGGTTGATCAAACCAAATTAAATTATTTTAAATGTTTATTTTTATCCTCATGAGATAATCCGTGAAATTTTTTAAGAAGGTGAATTAATCTAGATTTCAGTTCAAAGTCAGATTCGAGATTTGGGTATGCAATACTATTTGGTTGATAATTAATATCTGGTGCTGCCAATTCTCGAATGGTTCTATTAAGTTCATTGTTATTTTTTTAATCCATTGATTATAGTTTTATGTTTGAATTTGAAGTGTTTCCAATTTCAATGTTCTCGGAGTGGATAAATTCTCCAACTGTTTGAATGTTGAAACTTCCCATAGAATGAGAATGTCTAATTCAATCCCTAAGGTTGTGTTTAATATCAGTGTCAAGATCTAAGAGATCCTCTGGATTAGTTCATGTCATAAATAAAATATAAATGAAAAGAAGTAAATTGGTTCATATTAAAATAAAAATGAGAAGTTTGAGTTGATGGTCTAAAAAGAAGAAGAAAAATAGGAGAAGAAGAAAGAAAGAAAGGAAAAAATAGATTTGGTAAGGAATAAAGAAAGAATATAAGAAGAGAATAAAATGTAAATTAAAATAAATACCTCTAATTGGTTGAAATAATTACTTGCCTCCCTGGAAACGACACCAATTTGAAAGAACGTTGTCGCACATGCTCTCAAAAATATTTATTTGTGATTTTACTAAGTGTAGCACAGTGACTAACCTTAGTCATTCCCTCAAGGAGGAAGTGAATTGAACAACTATTAATGGGGTTTAAGTATGTATTTAAATAGTTTAAAATAAACAAAAAGAAATATGGGAGGTTTGTTTTGGGACATTTCAAACATTAAATTAAACAAGAAAATGAGAAGCGACAATCAAGAGAAAATTTCTTTTGAAACACTTATATGAGAAGACATAGTTGAACTAATCAAAACAGTTTACCATTCATTTTTCATTGTCCCATATAATAATAATTCATTAAATTATGATACCCTAACCTTGTTAACCTCCTAAACCTATGGAAATTAACACAACCACAAATATTTGTTAAAATGAGGCCTAAGTTAACTTTGGGACCTTCAATCGCAACACCCTGCTTTGACTGTGATCCAAAAACCAACTTGTGGTCAGTGGTCAATTAGGGCATAAAATCATCCATGTATTTGATAATTAATTGTTCTTAGGAATGATACTTGGACCATACAATTCTATCCCAAAGTGATTAGATTTTGTGATTGAGGTTTCACTCACACAGTTTACACAAGCCCGACCACGCATTCAAGTGTAAGTCGATTGAATAACTTATAAATTAAAACTCAATATATTGTTCACAATTTATGAATTAAAGTAATTTTATGGATTATAACTATATGAATGAAGGGATTGGGGATTAGATCAACTACGAAATAAATCACTCTTCCATGAGAGGAGTTTTCATCATGGAGATGTTTTGCATAAGAAATGTACTGAAAGGGGAACACACAATCTCATATCCACTCTTATATTTCATCCCAAGAAGAAAAATAATAATATTAAAAGATAAAACATATAATATTTATTGAATAAAATTCATGTTACAATCATAAGAACAATGAAAGAAAAAGTGGATGTGGGAGATGAGAGCCTTTTTTGGAAGAGATGATTTCACAAGTCATTACTTCTTCCTATTGTTTTTAGGGGTTCCCAAGAGCCAACCATTCGTACACACCTTCCCAAATCCTCGAACCTCCCTCCAATATAGTTAAAACATCCTTTAAATATATTTGGGGAGGGCTAGGGTTACAAAAAAAATTTAATTGTTAAAGGGAAATTTGACCAAATTGTTTAATCCAACTACACCTCATAGTTGAGCTCCAAAACGTGTAAATTATATGGCCTTATAGGAGGATGATTTGTTCCTAATAATTTCCCAGAGCTTCCCTTATAATTTGGGCTCAATAATAGTCTAGATAAAAGAGATACGTCCCAAATGGTAACGTGATGTCCAATCTAGATGGTTCAGTCCAACTTTTTCATCATGGACCATTTACTCCACTAAAATGCACGATCCAGCTTCCATGTCCTTAATATAATTTGTATCCCATTACGTCAGGAACACAATTACCAAAATTTAAGTCAAAATATTATACATAATAATAGTTATGCTCGAAATACTATAGTGAATTTTAAAATGGTTAAACTGGAATTTCAATCGAATTTTCAAATGAATGATCTAATCCCAAATATTATATAAATTAACATATTTAGAACAATGTGAGGAAATTATTTCTTTTATTATCAATAAAATATTAAACAAAATAGTTTTTTATTATTAATATTCCCTATATTTAAATCATTTTTCGGTTTAATATTTTTCATCCATTCTACATCAAATCTGAAGTCGATAAATGATGAGGGTTGATATACCAACCAAAATTTGGTGGTCTAGTTCCTTTTACCAAACATTTAGATGAATTATATGGAGAACTATTTTGTTATACACTATAACTCTTTGGTGGATCCTCCCAAATGTTTAATTAATTAAATAATTGATTTTCAAATGATCAATATAATCCTATAAACCCTCAAAACAATGGTGGGGGGTTACCACCACATTGTGAGCAACCCTTAAGGGTGTTCCTTCTTTATAGGCCTAGGGGCCTAGTGGATTTTAATTTTTTTGAACCCCAATTGAGGTGTGTTGAATTTCCACATGTGAATGTAATGTATTTTTAATTCAACCAAAGGTAAATGGTGGGGCATGTATATAATCCCTACTCCTCTAGATGTAGTTGAATCAACCATAATAATGAGTTGGACAATATGACCAAATTGTCTTATTGGAATGTTGTAAATTTTAAGCTAGATATGATCATTCCTTTAAACTAATAAGAGGTATAAAAAATAGTCTTGATTAAGGTCTCCTTGAATGGGATCATATATCATAACAATTATAAAACCATAAATGAATTATAGTACATCGACAATGATACATGGGACCTTTATTGAACTCCATAGATGAGATCATTGGGCAAATGTATTAGGATACCCATGACTGAAACATAATTCCCTAGTTGATTACCTTAGATGGTCTCAGAAATAACTATTATCATACCATACATGAGTGATACCAAGTTCCCTATGTGGTATACCTTGGATGAACTCATAGGGATATGCCTATTAATATGTCGTGAATGACACTTGGGTCCTTACGCGAACACCTTGGATAGAATCCTATGGTGATGGGTATTAATAGAACATACTTGCATTGATAGCTGGGATCCTAATATGGAACTACATGGAAGAGATCAAGTTTCTAATTAATTTAAAATCAAGAATAAATTCTCCAAGACAAAGCACAAGCTTTGGTTCGGTCCATGCTTTATATGAGACCTTTATGAAAACCAACTTATACCTATATGCTCATATGCTTTTAGAGTTATGAAAATCATTATAAGTATATATGAATGAATTAGGATTACACCAAGAGTCCAGACTAATATTATATATGTACATATATTTGTTCATATGATTTTACATGCAAGGTGACATCTATTCAGAGACATATAGCTTAGGTAAAAGTAGGCAGGGTCAGTCGGGTGTCCTGTGAGGAACCTCGTATAATGTAATGTATTATTTATTACTAATCATTTGTTACCACCTTTACAATTATCATCTTATTTGTACATACTGGATAATTCTAGACACTATTGGTGGAGGTCTACTGAGTATATCCCACACCCTATTCAAGTTTCCTATTGGTTCCCGAACTGACCATATGGATATAGGTAGGGAAAAGGGAAGCATCCATTTTTGGACACCTGAATTACTGCCTTAGGATGGAGTACGAGAGCATAGGATCGATCTTATTCTCATAATTCTAGTGGATGTAGTTTTTGAAATTTTTTATTTTTGTATAGACTAAGTTATATTCTTGTTCCCTAATTCCCTTTTTTTATATCACATGACATGATAATAATTTTTTTATATGTTCTAATTTTGCTTCAACTTGCTTATTATATTTTGGTGATTTATTATTCCATGGATGTTTATTTTTTGTCACTTCCAATACTTACAGTTATTTTATACTTTTATGATACACTGTGATCATGAGGGTATAGTCTCCTCACAGTTCCACTATAGACACTCACTATTAGTCAGTAGGATCTGGCATATGGAGAGGTGTCCTTGAGGCTAGGTGGCCAATCAGGTTTAGTTACTTTTGAGTGAACCGGTTCCAAGATGATACAAATTAGTATCAGAGGCCTTTTTCCTTTTTTTCACTTACAATTTGGGTATTATAAAGGAGACTAGGAACGTGTTAGAATTTGGTAATGATCCTTTACATAGAAGTAGAAATCCCACATACAAGGGAAATCCAAATTACTTGGGTTAGAATATTATTGTTATTGGTTTTTTCCTATTACAGTTATACTAATTTCACTGTTTGTTAAAACACATATTTTGTGGAGTTATTATTGTTGACTTATTTTTCCTTTTATCAATGTAGAAAAGAGGTACCATCTCATACATAATTATAGGAACTTGATAATTCACATGTCATGCATTATTTCATTCCATATAGGTATATAATATTGCATGTATTGCATGTATTTCATCTGATTTTCATGAGTGTCTTGATTGGTATCTATGGAAATGTGCCAATGTTTATTACAATGATAAAATAATAGGATTAATTGAATTATAAACATAAATCTAAATGGTGTTTTTTAATATAAACTGACGATGAAATCTTAATTAACTAATAATTCCCTATTTGATCCAAGAACCACTGGTTACATGGGCTGAAATGTTGGATGATTTTGATTACATTAATGACAATTTTAACTTATGAAGAATATACTCCTATAAATTGGAAATGGTAATTCATTTAATAAAATAATTTTATATGATCTGTTACATTCTAATATCATATGTAAATGATAGGTCACAGATACATGGTGTTCTAAATATAATTTATAAAACTCATTCCTTTATAACTCATGAATGGTGACACATATAACTAGGTCATGAAATATATATAAATATAAATGAGTAAGGATGTAACTAAATTTAAATTATTAAATGGAAATGGTTACTGTTAAATGAGGATGGCAATTGCAAAGAAAAGGATGCTTTCCTCTAAACCTTGCAATTGAGACTCAATATAATGGTACCTATGTTGCATAATGTGAGACCTTGAACTTGGAACGACCATAGTAGTGGGTAGTAGGATATGTCTCTTATGATCTGTTATAATCTTCCTTTACACCATAATATAGATTAATGAAAAGATAAAGAGGTGTGGATTGTTTATATTAAAGTTTTTTATCCTTTTTCTATTATAATTAATCTTATCAGCTATTACATTTTATCTAAGGCATGAATTTGGTGATTTTATAACTTCTTCACCACAAAGTTATCAAGTTTTGAGCTAAGAAGGTGGTAATGATAATGATCTAGAGGTGGAGGGCCTTGATCTACCAACATTTCCTCTCATATTTTCACCTGAGGTGAATAAAGTTATTCTTAATATAGGCACTGATGCTTAGTTTCAAGAGAGTTTTATACACTTTATGTAGTCTGTATAGGGATCTCTACAACCTACCCACACTATAACAGAGTTAACGTGTGACTTTAAGCAATAAAATCCTCCCACTTTCTCAGGGGATGATGATTCTTAGGATACAAAGTCAGGGATAGTGGCCATGATATCCGTATTTGTGATTTTGGATATGCCTCTAGGGTAGAGGTTCAATTTCATGAATTATATTCTTCATGATTCTGCTAAAAATTAGTGGGAGGTTATTACCCAATAGTGTCTTCATCAGGGTATGGTTTGGGAAGAATTTTATATATCCTTTTGTGATTACTTCTTCCCTTACAAGTTGAGAGAAGACCACTCTAGAGAGTTTATATACAAAACACATGGTGATATGTATACGGTGGAGTATTCATATCATTTCACTGAGCTTCATTATTTCACATTGACACTTGAAAATGACAATTTAACAGTAATGAGATTATTTGAGGATGGTTTTATGTACTCCATCCAATCATTGGTTAACATCTTCCAATTGACCACTATTTCTGAGATAATGAACCAAACCCTCATCACTAAGTAGAACGTAAGGGTGGAGAGCCTTGTGAGCTATTTTGGTTCAACATCAAGATAGGGAGGTGATTTTTCTAGTGGTAGTAAGAATCACTTCGAGTCTTCCCATAGGAGTAGTGCCTGCTAGATGACATGCCCTAATAGTTAGCTGGTGTGTCACTAGTGTGGTAGGTGTAGCCATAAGAATCTCTAGTTTACCAAGGTCCCTATTGAGTGTTGAGATTATGGTAGGATGTGACACATTTAGTATTTTTTTCAAACCTTTACTCCAATAAATGGTGAGAATGTATCTACATCAAATCTTCATTCGGGTACTGGATCAGTAGCTCCACATATGGAAATGAATTGGACTATTATCATTCGATCAGGTTATGGAGGTGGTCATGGTCAAGGTATCTTGACATCATATGTACAACACCAAACAAGTTAAACAAACATGGTTTTCCATGTTTTATCATAGGCAGAGGACTTTTCCATATCTATGAATTTCATCCTACTCCAAAGGTTAAGAGTAGAAGGACTTCTACGGTTTGAGGAACTATTCTAGTAGTCACTACTATAGTTTCTTCCTTATTTTGTATAGGAATTTCACATTCCTTCATATATGTGGATGTTATGGGAGGATTAGACTTTGAAATAGTGCACTTCTATGGTGTCATGTATCTAAACACACCGTTGGGAATCCGAACTGAGAGTGTGCACTGATGTAAGGGTTTACCCCTTTAGATCGGCAGTAATCTCTTTGTATGGGATCTATTTTCCCTTGAAATGATGATCTTCGACATCATAATTGGAATGTACTAGTTAGTGACTTATCATTATCATGTGGATTTCTATTGTTGGAGGGTGTCCTTAACATCACCTAAGGGAAATAATTATGTTCAAAAGGCATAATAGGATGTTTAGAAAAGTGGAGAGAGACCTAAGAATCACGGGTGGGGAAGAGTGATAGCCCGGATGGGTAGTCTCTTTATAAGTGATCAAGAAATGTGATGAAAACAATTCCCTTCTGTTATGGATCATTTTAGGGATGTCTTCCTTGAAAAAAATTTGGGTTACTCCCTGTGATAGAGGCAGTGTTCACCATTAAACTAGTGTCAATAGTGGAACCAGCATCGTTATATCCTTATTGGATAGAACCAATACAGCTCCATGATCTCATGAAGTAGTTAGTGGACATGGAATCTAAGATTTTTATAGGACCCAATAATTCTCAATGGGGTTCACCTATGCTTTTCTACAAGAATATTGATAGCAACCTCAAATTTTATATCGATTACTATCGATTCAACCATATTACAGTTAAGAACTGGAATCAACTACCTCGTATAGGAAACCTCTTCAATGAGAAATTAGGAGAGATGGTTTTCTCAAAGATCTAATTGAGGTAAGGCTACCATCTAGTGCATGTAATACCATAATACATGAAAAATATGAAATTTTTAAGTAGATATTGATTGTACTTGTATTTGGTTATGTCATTTGACCATAGGAATGTGCAAACAATTTTCATGGCTCTAATGAGTCGGGTTTTTTCACCCATATCTAGATACTTTTTTAGTAGTCTTCATCAATGATATCTTGGTGTATTCTCATACTTGACACAACCAACCCAAGAATATTAATATCATGATGAATACATTGAGAGAGCACCCAATATATTCTAAGCTCACCAAATTAAACTTTTAGATCAATAAAGTTCACTTCTTGGGTCACGTCCTCTCAGTGAAAAGAGTATCTATTGACCTCGAGAATGTGAGAAATGTACCTTCTTAAGAGAATCTCAATAATAACATTGAAATATATAGTTTATTGGAGTTGGATGGATATTACAAGATATATATTTTTTAATTATCATTCCTATTTGACACTCACATGGTATTGAATAAAAAGGGCATTATGTTTTTATGGTAAGAATCCTACGAGGCATCCATTGGGGAGATCAAGGGAATACTGCCTTCAGCACCGATTCTGATTCTCCCAAATTGAGGAAGAAGATATACAGTTCAATATGATGCATCAAGAACTGGTATTGGAGTAGTTCTAATGCTGGGAGATTGAGTTGTTGAATATGGGTCCCACTAGCTGAGACGTTACGAGAAAAATTACCCTACGCATGAGCTCGAGATGGAAGGTGTGGTTCATGAATTATGCTATTGGAAGAATTATCTATAGGGGTCAGTTCCTCATTTACATGGACCAAAAAATTCTCAAATAAATTTAAAAACTGTGTGACATGACTATTAAGAAGTGAATATGGGTAGAGTAACTTCAATCATTCAACTTAGAGCTCACGTATACACCTGGGAATGGAAACACAATAGCTGAATCCATGAGTCAGAAGATTCAATCATAGGCCATCCCAGAGGATAGTTTTGAGTGGTTGTTTTCTACTACAAAATAATCCTTTAATAGCATTATAATGCGCATGTATCATCACTTAAAAAAGTATGGATAATTTGTGTGTGGTTAATGGCCCGAATCTTTTATCAGTGATAAAAATCATTGTTAAAGGGGGCCCTTAACAGTGCTTTTTGACCATTGATGATGAAAACAATAGTAAAGGGGGTAATTGTTTAGATTTCCATGAGTTTGACCCCTTTATCAACTCTTCCATGACACCTTTAATAGCTCCCCCACCACCTTTATCAGTGTTTTTCACCCCACCACCACTTTTATCAGTGCTTTGCAAATTTATAGTCTCATACGCACCTACCTGGATTTGAACCATGCACCTCTCCTTCGATTATAGAACACCTTTACCACTACATCATGCTTCTTTTTTGTCTGTTTAATGATATTTATATTTATTTATATATATATTTACATATATATTTTTATTCATATATTTATATAATTATTTTCAAATACATTTATACAAAATATGTTTGTGCGTGATATATATATATACTTATATTTATTTAAAAATATTATATATTATATTCATTAACATAAACTAGAATATAACGAAAATATATATCTGTTAATTAATACACTCATATATGTATATATAAACATTATAAATATATTTTTATAATGTAAAAACGATTATATATTGGTTTAAAAACATTTCTAGAATCTGAATTGATTTACATATATTAAAATATATATTTTTATATAAATATGTTGATATATTCATTTATATGAGTGAATTATTAATAAAATATAAGAAAAAATGAATATATTTAATTATAAATAAAATTATATTTTGAAAAGCAAAAACATTTAAAACCATAATATCAATATGAATGTAATCCCTGGTAATAAATTCAGTCTCTTCCCAAAAAGGCAATAAGACCCCATTAAATGAGGCTAAAAATCCATCAAATGTTAAAAACATGGGGTACCCATACTAAAAAATCATTTTTTGAGGACTTATGGTCCTTTTTTTGGCCTCAAAATTTGATAGAGGTTTACCTGTGTCACTAAGGGATTATATATAATTACAGGCTTTAACTTGATATGTGGTAGAGCCCAAAAAGACACCAAAATAAAAATTTATATCTTTTTGAAGTTCGAGTAACGTTTTCAACTTATTTTATATCCTTTATTAATTTTTTATTTTATATCTTTAAATTGATATTAAATGACTTTAATCAATAGTGATAAGAAAATTATTAATTAAAAATATATTTTAATTATTTTATAAGTAATTTCTACTAAATATATTATATAGACTAAGTGTAAATGCCTATTTACTTCATCTAAAACTTATTTTATAAAATATATAGTATATTTATATCAACATAAATATATTCATATATTCATATATTATTTATATATATATATATTTTTTTAAATATAAAATTATCAACACTACTAAAAAAGCACTAATAAAGGGGGTATTTATGAGCCCTTCTAAATAAATTTTGAAAAAGGTACCCCTTTAACAACATTTTTTAGCACCGTTAAAGACCCCATTTCACAGCTTAGTGCTGAAAAAGAGGGTATTTAACAATGATTTCAACTAGCACTATTAAATACATTGAACTTGATAAACCTAGTTTTGTAATAGTGGTTAGTGGACCTATTTTCTAATTTTCACATAGAGTTTCATGAATATAATGGTAAGCCTATTTTAGAAGCTTTGGAAGTGAAATAATTCCTTCTAGAATATGCAAGTATGAGAAAAATTTCATATACCAAGGGATTAATCCTAAGGGTAAGTGTCTTAGGTGGGGACCCACCGCCTGGTTGGTTCATTAGTGAAGATGAGATAGTACACTTCTAGTGACATATCTGGGTGCCTATAGACTTATGATAAGAATTGATGTGGGTATATTATACATTCTTTTGGGAAATACACCCCATGTTTACCAATATGTATGGAGACATACATCATCGGTATTGGTGGTTGGGTATAAAGATTCAATTAGTAGGTCTTATCACATAATGTTCCACTTATCAGCAGGTGATGGAAAACATTAGTAGTTTGCGGGACTTTTACAACCTATGTCCATTACTAAGAATAAATGGGTTGACATCCCCATGTATTTTGTTATAGGATTGACAAGATCTCCTTATTCTAATGATATAGTATAGATGATCATTGATAGGATTACCGTGGTTTTTCACTTCCTACCTATTTGAGAGACCTTCTCAGTTGATGAACTGGGGAGGCTTTACATCATATAAATTGTATGCCTCTATGTTTTTCCCCATTTTATCCTATAAGAAATAGATGTTTTATTTACAATTTATTTTTATTAGGGGTTGAAAAAGGCCTGGTGTTCATAGGTTCATCATAGTAAAACATACCACCATTTGACTGGTAGATAGTCCAAGTGCATGATACAGGTGTTGGAGGACATGCTACGAGTATACATACTTGATTTTGGTGGTTCTTGGAAAAACACCATCTTATCATTGAGTTTTCTTACAATAAATGTTTATAATAAATGATTCATATGGCTCCCTATGTGGCCCTTTATGGTATGCCATGACATTTACCACTGTGTTGGTTAGTGGTAGGTGAGGCAGCTCTACTAGGACCTCATCTCATTCAGGTGACTTTAGATCGGGTGAAACTTATTTAAAAGCATATGAATACAGCAAGGTCTAGGTAGAAGTCTTATACCAATCATCGCCATAGACCTATAGAGTTTTAGTCCAGACATAAAGTCTTTCTATCAGTTTCTCCTACATTGGGTCATTGACAGATTCAGAGACAAGGAAATATATCACCATGTTACATCGGGCCTTTCGAGATCTTGGAGAGATTCGGGCTAAAAGCATATCAACTAGCCTTACCATAGATATACGGGCCATACTTGATCTCTTCCATGTATTAAATCTTCATTAATATCATTTTGACATGACCCATTTGTTTGATCTTGTGAATATTGAGCTGGATGTAGATTCTTCCTTTGATGATCATCCCATACGTATCATTGATTAGATCATGAAGGATCTCTATGGTAGGTTAGTTCCTCTATTATGGGTTTTATGGTAGCATGGTTGTATACAAGATGGGACCTAGGAACAAGAGGCCTAATTTTGTGCTCACTAGGCAGAACTTTTCCCATATGATGTTTTACCACACTTCGAAGGGATACTCAGGGGGTGAGTTTTTTTAAGGATGGTAAGTTGTAACGTACCCTCATTTAAAGATGTATAGACACATAAGATACTATTCAAACCCTCTCATTTTATTCTAGTAATGTTCATAAGGGGATAAGGAGTAGTTATGGAGAGTCTGAGGCTCATTCTATGACCAAAGCTCTAAAAATTTGGAGATGGAAACTAAGCCACATGGTTAGAGTAGAATAAGTGTTAAACATGAAACTCAACCATGTAGGTTCTATAGAAAACTGAATAGATCCAAAAAGTTATTCTAACCATGAACCTTAGGCCACATAGTAGTGAAAGGAATTTTAGGGGGCTAGAAGGGGATGTATAGTTTTCCCAAACTATGCTCCCATGGCTTCACCCATAGTGGCACTTAACCAGTGTCGACACATGGTTCAGGCACATGTTTTAGAAAATTGTGAGACCAAAATATCCACCACTTTAAAAATTATGAAAATGGTATTTTCCCCAACCTTTATTTAAGGTTCTTACCCTCCTTTGTTCTCCAATTTTCACTCATAGTCACTCAGAGCTCTCCCTTGGTTCCAACCTTGGCTTTGATCTAGAATATTCATCCGAGCTCTAATTCATTCACCGTCAGTTTTTTGGATAGCTAAAGTTATTTTCTCTACTCATCTTTCTTCCTTTCTAAATTTATCTCAATGTATTCAATTATATTTTGGTGCAATATAATATTCCCTATTTTCAAGTAATTTTTATATTTCATTTTTTTCCGTTTTACTTTGAATATGAAGTCAATAATGGATGAGGGTCATCTTAAAACTTAAATTATGTGGTCTTGTTCTTCATCCCAAATTTTTTGATGATGTATATGGTGATTCATTAAACCATGCATTGGAACTCTCCACCGATGACTCTTAAATTTTTAATTAATTAAATAATTGATGTTTACATGGTTATTATAATTCTATAAACCAAAAAAAACAATGGCAGAGGTTTACCGCCTTGTTGTGGGCCACCCCTAAGGGTGTGACTTCATTATAGGGCAAAGGGCCTCATGACAAGTAATTGTTTTGAACCCCAATTGATGTGCGTTGAAATTAAACTTTTGAATATAATACATATTTAGTTAAACAAAAGGGAAATTGTGGGACATGTGTATAGACCCTTACTCCTCTTGTTGTAGTTGAATCAACAGTAATAAATGAGTTGGCCAATATGAATAAATTTAATTATTGTAATGTTGTGGGTTTAAAGATAAATTAGACTATTACATTAAACCAAGTATAGGGAAAGACAAGGGTATTAGTTAAGGATGCATTGGATGGGATCATTGGGATTAACAATTATAAATACATAAATGTATTAAATCATGTCAGGAGTGAAACAAGGGTTCTTTATAGAACACAAATGACAAGATCACCGAGTGGATGTCTTATGCTTACCATGAGAGATAATTGGTTACATAGTGGATTACTGTAGATGAGCTCAGTATGCATTGTTACCATACCATCAAAAGAGTTATACCTAGTTCCCTATGTGTTATACATTGGATGAAATCATAGGGATATTCTTTGTAGTATATTGTGAGTGATACTTGGGTCCTTACGCGGGCAACATTGACATAATCCTATAATGATAGGTTTTGATAGAACATATTCATAGTGATACCTGAGAACTTAATACAGAATGCCTTAGATGAGATCATGTTTGCAATTAATTTGAAATCCAGAATATATTCACCTAGAAAAAGCACAAGCTTGGGTTCGTTCCTTGATTTATACTTGACCCTAATGATGACCATGTTTTAAGTCTATGCTCATATGATATGAGAGTTATGAAAATCCTTATAAGTTTGTATCGATTCCTTGGTCTTACAACTCAGATACTGAAGAATATTATATATTTATGAATACCTTTGTTCTTATGATTGTATATGGTGGGTGACTTCTGTTCAGATACATATGGTTTAGGCTGAAGTAGGTAGTTTTAGTCAAGTGACCCATGAGGAACTCGGTCTGATGTGATGTATTTATTTATTGTGTGGAATTTATTACTAAAAAACCCTTCTCATCATAGTCTCATGGACTAGGGAGTTATAGACACTGTTGGTGGTGGCTTACTGAGTATATGTCAGACCCTATTTGGGATACTAATTGGAACCCAAACAGACCTTATAAATACATGTAGGGTCAAAGGGAAGCTTCTTTCATTGGATGCCTGACTTACTATCTTAGGATAGAGTAAAAGAGAAGAGGATTAAGCTTATGCTCGTGATAATAGTGGAGGTAGTTTTTAGACTTTTTTATTTTTGTATAGCGTGAATTAAATGCATGTTCCATTATCCCCCCCTTTTTTATATCACATGGAATGAGCATCATTTTGTTATAGGTTTTGATTTAGCTTCAAGCTTCTTATTATATTTAGGTGATTTATTATTACACTATTGGTTATTTTTTATCACTTCTACTACAAACATATATTATGTACCACTATGCTGTAATATAATCACAAGGTTATAGTCTTCCCATTGTTCCACCATAGACCCTCATTTATAGTTGACAACCTATGGCATATGGGGAGGTGTGTTTGAGGCTAGGTGGTCAATCCTATTTGATTACTTAAGAGTAAATTGTATATGGGATGCTACAAAATCTCTGGGATATCTTCTATTTTCACCCTCATCTAATGATTCCCAAAAAATAGATCGATCTTTGAGAACAAATTATTTTCCTTAAAATGATTGAATTAATAGTCAATCTATGAGTGGGTATAGTGATTATTTACAATTACTTGATTTAGTAAATGATAATCGATGTACAACACCAAGTTTTCATCCAACGTATTGGTTAATAACACTATAGATCTATAGGATAACACACCAGGACAGATTTTTAGGTCCCAATATATGGAAATATTGACCAGAGGGGGTGTGAATGGTATTTTTAAATAATTTTTAATCAAATAAAATTATCAGAGAGTTAAATACTATTAATTTTGGAGTATAAATTAAACAAATAAAACAATATTTTTTTATAGTAGTTCGGATCGCCAAGATCATAGTCTACTATTTAATATTATCTATTTTGTGAGGATAATAGAATTTAATAGTTACTCGGTTTTCATGGAAATGATAACCCTATTACATACAAATATACCATTTTCAAACCTGATAGTTTAACCCTTGAATTTTGAAGGAGTCACGACCTACCTGATTTTTTCAAGGAGTCACAACACTCTCATCCTTTTAGAAGGAAGGAATAAAATTTAAGATAGATTTTGTATGGTAAAAGATTAATCTAAACTCTAGAGTACAAAAATAGGGAAGGAATAAATGGAAAAATAAAATCTATAAAGAAATTAGAAAATAATAGGAGTTGATGATTTTGAAATTCAATATAAATCAAGATCATTAATCTCTTTAGTATTGGGTGATGAAAATTAAGAAGTAATTTGTAATCGAGGCAATGAAATAGTAGTTTTAGTGTAGATGAAATCCTTTATAAGAATTGTTGTAGTCAATTTTACATGAATAATAATGGTTGAGATAGTTTTACCATAATTTTTTATTAACATTATAAAATCTACTATTTTCATTAACTCCAAAAATCATAGAGTTTCTCTTGGGATAATCATAGAAAGACACGTTAGCATAATATTAAACCCTTAAGATATATTTTTTACCTTAATTTTAATTATCCCCTTATACTTAAAGAGTATTTGAACTCCTTTATTTTGCATAAAATAACTTCTAAAAACTTTTAGAGAGATCATAAACATTAATTATAACTATTCAAATGAATATGAAAATAAAAAAACATTTTAAAAAAGTTACAGTGATTTGATAGTTCAAAATATTCATAAAATTGAGTATGAAATAAAAGATAATAAATTTATTATTTCCATATTTTTTGTAATCTCTAGTATACAACATGAAGTTTATAATATATAGGTATTTTAAAAAGAAAAATAATAGTTAAAACACATATAATAAACTTGCAGTATATCATTTTATTAAAATAATGCTAAAATATAGTATTTCTACAGAAATTGATTTTTAAAAAAACTAGAAATGTATTAATGTAATGTGATCCCCATAGTCAGTATAGTGGTCATGAATGGAGGGATAGTGTATTGACTATTCCATTACACATGATCACTTAAAATAAACGTGTGGTTAGAATATAAATAATTCAAATAATAATAGAACCTCACAGTATGTACCTTAAATTGTATTCACGATAAGTATACACCTCATGAGGTAGTCTTCCTAGAGGCTGTATAGTAAGTAATCCCTTCACGTGGTAAGGTAACATACATACTGCAGGGTAGGTAGTGTGGTTTTCATGGTATGTAGTAGAAGTCCTCCTCGTGGTATGTACAAATGGATCACAATCACCTTGATAGTAACTTCATATATTTTCATGGTAACTCTTCACTCCATCCACATTTGGTTAAAAGAAACCATCTCGGTAATTTGAAATCATGTAGAAAGTCGAAAGAGATCCTGGATAGAAGATGAATCATTTTATACATTAAATGTTTCACTATTGGGACGTTGCACCAGAGTTGATCTGATATTTCATGGGGGAAAGATAGACCACTTTTGAAGCATTTTATAGGCATAAAGGCATGAAAAACATGCATCATTAGTATTTTAAAGATGTAAATCATCCTGAAAATTTAAAGACCAAATGACCTCCAATAACAACATTTTTTTCATTCAGATATAAAGATTTATTTGAGAAACAATATGCAAGAAAGTTGATTCTAAATCTTCTTCTCAAAGTCTCAATAGTGAAACAGTATCGAGATTGGAATTTATCATAGCTTCTTTTGGTATAAAGATCTCTGATGAAAATTAATCATGATGATCATTGAATATGAAGATAATGGAGTAATATTGATCATATGTATATGGGTTATTTGATTAAATAGTGGAAGAAAAAAGTATAACATTTAAAGGAGGGTTAATTGTGACCACTTCACTAAATCCCACATAAATATAGAAACTTGTCTAGCCTTATCTATATCATTCAAATCCTATATAAAAAAAATTTCAGCTAGATATGGGTGACCAGTACCCGTTTCACACACCACAAGCCACATGTTCTGTGCCTCACCTATGCAGGCCCACCGATATACTATCCCAAACTATGTATTCTCACTTAGGTAAGCTTCTACAAGGATTATACAGGGTCCTTCCCACGAAAATTCTACCATGGATGGTCCCTCAGGATGCTCTCCCATGGGGTCGACCTTCGAGTCCCCCAATGTGGTTGAAGGGATCTGCCCTTGGGCTGGTCAAGGATGGCCGTTTTTTATGATAAATTTCACTTAAAGAAGAAATTAAACAATGATTCCGACATAAACATTAATAAAAAAATTAATTTAATACTAAAAATGAGAAATAAAATAAAATCAGAGGATTAAATTTTATGTTTTATTTCAATAAATTTAATTAAAATTAGGGTGTTGAAATTTATCAAAATAATAAAACAATAAAACAAATAAGCTCCTGTAGAAAACAATCTCCCCATTTTTTAAAATTAAAAAATATAAATGAAATAATAAATTTTAAGAAATCCCCTAATTTGTCCCTAATTTTCTCCCAATTTTGGAAATTTATCAAAACGCCAAAAGAAAGAAAGAAAAATATTTAATAATAGGAAAGAATATTAAGTAAGGGATAATACCCCCTAAATTCATACAATTATTAATACAAGAGATATAAATTCAATAAAATAAATATTAAAATGAACTCAAAAACTAAGTTTCCATTATTCCAAATTCATGTTTTAATTTGTCAAACCTCACAAAATCAAGTGATTTACTAAACATGTCTAAAATTTGTTCTCTATTAGAATGTATTCCAAAGAAAATATCCCCATTATCAAAATGATCTCTTAAAAAGTGAAATCTAGTATCTATGGACATAGTCCCAGAATATTGAAATAAGTTTTTATATATAGAAATGAAGAAGTCTTGTCACAAAATATAGGACTTTTATCTATGTTTTTGGTTGGAGTTGACAACTCAAGAGGGAGGGTAAATTGAGTTTCAAATAAAATTTCTATTTAAACAATTTAAAACATAAATCCCATAATTTTATAAAAACACAAAGTTAATCAAATACATAGATATATATATAATTTTATTTTTTAAATAGATTCTCAAAGTGGGATAAATTTTTGATTAAAATGATATTTTCAATCACTTTAACTTTTGAAACTAAAATACTTTGTCAAACAATCTATATATAACACAAATTAAGATTAACTATTATATTAATGTTTTGATACAAAATTTAAAATAGATACAATTCTGAATGTTGAAATATAGAAAATACTAATTAAACACATAGTGAAAATTAAATAAGGGGTTCAACATAAAGGCAATATTTAATCCCTTATACTTGGAAATCACCAGTTGTCATGCAGTTTATTAAACAATAAATATGATCCATAATCATGATAGGGTTTTATAGAAAACATCACATAAGTATTCTCTTGCAAATAATTCATTCTATAATTATAAATGGGATGAAAAAAAATTACAAGTCACACACAACCTCGTACATAGTTTTTGTTGGTATACAAATGAAGACATTTAAGAGTGTTAAGAACTCTCAAGTTAAGTATTAGAGACCATGTTTTATAGATAAACATAGTAAAATTAATAAAAACTCATATATAAAGCATAAATTGAAATATAATGTGATTAGATATAGAAAAAATAATGCTTCTCAATCCGAATAGCATTAGATGTACAAAGGTCCTTGTTGGTGCCAAAATTTGGGAAGAACAGGACCAAATGGAAAGCATTAAGGGTTTCCTCGTGAAGCTTGTTGGTGGAGCCCTCACAGCCCCGTGGCCAGCACCGAGCTTCCCCTCCACAAAGGAGCCATGGAGTAAGGAGGTGGGACACTCCAAGAGCCCCTTTGAGGTTTGTGAACTCGTTGTAGAGAAAGGAGGCAGGAGGCTCCGCGAGCCCCTTTGATGTTTGGGAACACGCTGCAGAGCAAGGAGGCAGGAGGCTCTGCGAGACCCTTTGATATTTTTGAACACACTGCAGAGCAAGGAGTCGGGAGGGTCCGCAAGCCCCTTTGATGTTTGCGAACACGCTGCAGAGCAAGGATGCGGGAGGTTCCACAATCCCCTTTGACATTTTCCAACCTGCTGCAGATCTAGGAGGCAGGAGGATTCAAAATTATGAAAAAATACCATGTGTGTTCAACCCCAGCGAGCTCGGCTTCGCAACACCTCCTGCCTATAAATACTGGGCTCCCATCGAGCCCAAAATAATTATCCTCTCACCTTTCACCTTCCTCGCTCTAAAATCACAAATAAAATTCTGCTCTCTGATCCATGATCTCCTCAAGGTACTTTAGCTTCGTGAAGTGCCTCTACCTTGGATTGAATTCATCCCCTCTTCAAAGAGGGGCACCCATCGCAGAGCCCACGGGCCTCCGTGAATTAAGGGTATCCCCAAGGTGACTCGGGTCTTCACAGAGTACTTATGCTTCGTGAAGTACCCTCCATTCACATGTGATCCACATGCTAATGTAGGGTCACTATGTTTCACAAAGAACGTTGCTTCGTAATGTTATGCTTCATAGGGAAAATTTGCTTTGCGATTCCCTACTCCATTAATGCCTTTATACTTTGTGAAGAACCTTCCATGTGCACCAATGCCCTACGACAAGGCTTGTCCACTTCACTTCGTGAATCATGCCCCTTTGTGAATCCCCTCCACTACATGGAGCACCAGAGCTTCACAAGGCTTCTACCAATGAACCACTTTTCTCTGCAAACTCCTTTTCCCATGTGACCCTCCATATTTGCACAAAGTAATTTCAAGATCCCTTGGGTGGTACATTCTATTAAATTGCTTCACCTTACACTTCTTAACATAGGAATGCTAACAGATGTTGCTTCATCGCATAGCCATGCAAACATAGACCCCTAAATGGATCACTCTGTAACACCCCCATGTCACAACATTATTGATGCCTTCCCTTACTCAAGGGCGGGTGGGTATCATTTATGTATGTCCTAAGGGTGTGGAGTGAACCCGCCTCGTCCGAGCTTTAGGATGGTAAACTTCCAAGCACCATCTTGCATGACATATGATGTTAAACTATAACCTCACCTCATGCATCGTACATGGGTGTCCCCACCTTGGAAATTCTGCCCGCACACTGGTCTCCACTAGAGTGAAATAATTCCTCACATGGATTGAGATCCTATTTTTTTGGAGCGGTGTCTATCCATGGGGAAAGGGCAAAAAACTTGGTGTAAGCCCCTAGCCTTTCTTGCAGGAGGCAGCATCTATGCTCCTCCTATCTTTTTCCTTTCCACAGACCAGAGAGGGGGGGATGGGAACCAGATCCCTCCTTTCTTCGGTTCCAAATCCATCTCTCTTAGGTATTTGTCTCCACCAAGCCTCCAACCTAGAGTAGTCTCCAATATCCATCTCCTTGGGCTATGGACCACACGTAAGCCCCTGTTTCCCATTTAGGTTTCTAACTGCTTGTAAGCCCCACTCCACTTCCCACAGATTCACATTTCACGATGTGATCGTCAGGTCCTTTCTAACTCTTGTTTCTCCCACTAAGCATGACTCATGTGGGATTAGAAAAAGAATCAACCATGGTATCCTCTTTTGGATTCATAGAGTGTAATACCTAAACAACCCCTTCTGAACTACATTTTCTTTGATCCTTTCCATGGAAAGGTAAGTGGGAAGCCTTCCTGATGTTCAATCCCACAATCCATTTCTCCCGACAACCTTCACATCATTTCACCAAACCCCTTATAATATATGTGGTATTTGATCCTTTCTAAGGTAGGGTATATTGGAAGCCTCCCTGAGGTTCAAGACCAAAAATCATTGGTCCCGACCACTTCTTGACGGTTCACCAGCACCTCTTCCGAACTACCTAGGCTTTGATCCTTTCCAAGGTAGGGTATCTTGGAAGCCTCCATGAGGTTCATTCCCAACAACCATTGGTCCAAACCACTCCAAGTCTACCATCCCCTTTCTTGTGTGACGTTAAAATGTATGCCCTATTTAGCAGTGAACCATTTTCAACCTCATGCGGTGCTAATCCATTGTGATCTCAATCCAACGGTAAGCCGTTGTGACCCCATATAATGGTAAACCATTGTGGCCCTATCAAGCGGTAATCCATTGTTACCTCATCCATCAGTAAACTGTTGTTCCCCTATCCAGCGGTAAGTCGTTGTGACCCCATCCAGTGGTATGCTGTTGTGCCCCCATCTAGTAGTAAGCCATTGTGCCTCCCCCTATCCAGCGGTAAGCTGTTGTTCCCCCATCCAATGGTAATCCATTGCAAACCCCATCCGGCGGTAATCCATTGTCCCTTGATCCAGCGGTAAACCATTGTTCCTCGATCCAACGGTAATCTATTGTGCACTCATCCAATGGTAAGCCATTGTGAATCCCATTTAGTGGTAAGTCGTTGTCAACCCAAACCAATTGGTAAGCCGTTGTCATCCCTTTTGTTGGGACCCATATCGCTGGTCTGTCACAGTGGAGTAAGACCAAACTCGGGCTGCTAACCACGCGTAAGACCCAATATATCATTAGGTCGTTGTCCTCTATGTACACCCCGATTCTATACCCCCATCCTGAACTATGTGGACTTTGATTATCTACTACGGTGATATGTAGGAGGTCTCTTAAGGCTCCATCCCAATATCACGGTCGCCCATGAGTTGACTCCATCTCATTCTCGGTCCACTTCACTTAACCATCTATTATCCATCATGATTATTACCGAGGCCTCCACATCTCGAGGGGATCACGTCAATTCACCTCCTAGCATAAGTGTTTCCTCCAAGGGTTTCACCCATCTGATCCACTCTATTCAGTGTTCTGATCAATCTGATTTGTCTCTGCTAGACGTTAAACTCGTGGAATACCCTATGTTAAGCATGGGAAGCTGGGGAAGACCTTAGATACATTCTTATGGAATATAATTCCATGCATTCAACGTGGAATTCCATGGGATTTCATGCCCTCGAAAATCCCTATAATAAGGGGAAGAATCCCAAACGCACTAGTGTTCCAGCATCCGGACATGCCAGGGATGTCCAACTTGACTACTCCCCCGACCGAAGGTTGCTTCCCTGACTGGACCCCTTGAAACGTCCCGATAGAAGAAATGTAATTAACTGTAATCCCTGAAGATATATAACTTGGAAGGGTTTAAAGAACAACTTCATAATCTATAAGGGAGACCCAGACTGGGTGATGAGTTCCGAGGAGGAATCCACAAAAGGAAGAACTCACATCCCATCATCAAGATTTGATCAAGGAGAAAACATCCCAGAATAAGCGATGGATTCCACCATCCTTTGAAAAGTATGAATGTGGGGAAACATTCAATGCATCTTCCTCATCCCCCAAACAAACAGATGTGTGCACCCCAACAAAAGCGTCAGAAACAGAAATGGTGACCCGACTTGAAGGTATTCTTCTCAATGTCGAGATTCGTACCGTTCGAGATATCAGTGGACTATCATGTCACTAGATCCTGTTATTCAACATTGGGTCCCACCATGAAAATAGCGGGCCTGGAGTGAAACTCACCAGAATTTGGGGAAGTTAAATGTTGGACATCCCGGTCTGCGACGTTTTCAGCGTGGATCATTCTTACCAGAAGGAGAGAAGGAATGGTGATGGGGCACTGGGTGTCGATTTATTTGTTTCATCACTAATTATTTAATCTCCCTACTTTTAGGAACAATGTTGTAGCATCAGGAATCTGATCACGAGCTTCCCATCGAAGCAGGATCAGGGGAAACGCCAACGCGGAAATCTTACATGGCTCCAATGCTTCTGTAATAGCTTCCATACCCACAACTGCATGGTGCCCACGCCCCATCTCCCCTTATTAATTTGTACAATGAAGGGTGAAAATTTTCCTCGTACACCGATACTAGGAGGAGGGGAATATCTCGACTCGAGATATGGCCTGCCATGATTTAGAGGTGTGTGCGCCTCATCCCCACCGCTGCACCAAAGATCCGCGCAGGGAGCCACTGCTCACCACTCCAACATACAATTGTTTAGAGAGCCTCTCCCCGGAATGCCTTGATGACTCCCTCCCCTACACTGACGAGGTAGGGTATAGTTTGGGCCCAGCCAGATGGGATCTCGTTCTAGGGGCCCCCATGGAGGGCCCCAGTAGGCCATGCCAACGGCACCACCCGGTCCCACGATCTGAAGAGCAGGTAAGATATGTACCTACACCATCATCCCTAGTCCGGCTGACCCAGCGCTATGGTTGGGCGCAGGCCGAGGAGGATGCCCACCAAGGGGCGTCGACGTCAGCAACTACTCTGGCTCGGGCCACCGCTGATGTGTATCATGAGCCTCCTATGTACACTAAGTAGGGGAACTTATATACATGGACCAGATCAAGGAACCAACAACCCCACAGGTAGGCTTGGTCGACTCTCTCAGCCACCGGCACAGAAAGCACCCACCAAAGACCGACCAGCTGTAGTGACACCCAGTATGGAGGTCCTCCCTATATTTCCACCATGGAGAACACGGGTCCTCCCCACGTCCAAGCTCAGCATAGAGGTCCACCCCGTGCTACCTTATATCCGAACAAGGTTCCTCCCCATGGCAGTGACACTCAGTACGGAAGCCTCTCATGTAATCCTTACCTCAGATATAGGGTCTTTCTTCCTGCCACAGACCGCCGATATAGAGATGTTACGCATCTGGTCAATCTCCAATATGGGGGCCTTCTGCATGTCATTATAGCAGCTGGAGAAGGTCCTCCTCACCATAGCAATCAGAGGGGTGATGGTTAGCTTCGCTTCATTGGAACCCAACACAGAGGTCCTACCCATGTTCGAATTGACCAGTATGAGGACCCTACTCGCACTGACGCTTCCAGGGGAAGCAAGCATGGGGGTCCCACCCATGCTCTTATCTACTCTGGCGGAGGTCCTACCCTCTCCAGAATTTTCGGTGGAGGTCCCCTCCATATATCATCCAGTGGACATGAAGTCCCTACCTATGTTCCCTTTTTTATCTGTCTAGGTGCTCCTCGCACCCCAGCCCACTCAGGCGGAAGTCCTTCCCACCCCATCACAAGTATCAACAAAGGACCTCCTCATATTGAAAAACTACTCTATCCCGAAGAACCATCTTGGGGAAGGAGGGTGGGTCATCACCTCCATAAAAAGAATGTTGAGAAGATTCATACTGAGATCAAACTAGTTTTCTTCTTAGATTTGGAGGTGGAATACGACTCAGTGATGGAACAATCACCTAGATCCTCCATGTCAAGGGATGGGGTAGGAACAAGGCTCATCAGCCTCATACTTCCAAAATGCAAGGTCTATTGGATTCCCACCTCCCTCCATAGGTATATCCAAGAGGATGAAAATTTGGAAACTCCACAGGTTACAGCCATGCAATCGCCACCATCATCACCAGAAGCACTCTCTACCTTGACTAGAGATCACATAGAACAATTCTAAGGACCAATCGCAGATGAACAGTAGTGTCATCCATCACCAGTATCCATAGTCTCGGCAATAGAAATTTTGTTCGTCAGCCCATTTTACCATGATGTGGTGACTAAGTCACTCCAATCTTCGGAGGATAGCCTAAGATGCGGTGGTTTGTCAGCTCTCTCACCTTATTCCTCACCATACTACCTACCATTTCAGTGGTCTTCATTATTACCAAAACCGGTTCCCCAGCCACCTCTGGTAGATGAGTGGGGCAATGAAGGGCCAGAACCTGAATCTAGACCAAGGAGCTTATGGGATATTCTCAGAGCAGACCATTTCCCAGAGATGTTTTGGCCAGTTGGAGTGCCAAATTTAAGGGGACCAGAAGAACTCACCTAGGAAGAGGATGGATTCTTTAACCAGACCCTCTAGGCGACCCCATTTCTGTCTTCAACATCGATGAGTGGCCTACCCTAAGAGTCGGGCGCATTTCGAAGATATCGGCCAACAATGTCGTTTGGTCGATTTTGCTGCACTCCCTATGGACTGGCGCCCTAAGTCACCAGGACAGCATAAGACCCTCCAACAACGATGCATCCAGAGCATTAAGGTTCTCTGTAGGATAATCAAGGAGGATTCTCCCCATGTGCAAATCTGTGGTTGGGGGCAGTACGCAACCCTCCATTTCAGTGTCATTCTGTGCCAGCCCAATTTTCCAGGCGACATAGAGGAGATTCCTCTTGGGAGGGTTGTAGTTAACATGGTTTACCTATCATAGAGAGATAATGAGCTAGATATCCTTAATGAGGACTAGTTGAGGGAGTTCCACAACTAGTAGATCTATTGGGAAGGGTTACATGCCAGCAGAGAAATCTACTAGGTCTTCATGTGACCACCAAGGCACTAGTCCTCAGTCGTAATCCCAACAACGACAAGGAACTCCTTGGATCCATCAAACCCTCCGAACCATCGGGCTCTGTGCATAAGGATGAAGACGATCTCGAAAAATTCATGTTGCATAAACAACTCACTAAACAAAAGAAGATGGTCGACAACCTTCTTGCAGAACACTCTGTGAAGTGACGGTCAGAATACTGTGATCCTCGGCTAGGGTAGAAGGGGTAGGCACAACATCCCTTTGGCGAAATACCCCCAGGTGACACTGACCATCTTTCCCATGTAGACAGCATTGAGGCTGGAAATTATGGCAAGAGGGAACGGTAAGTGTCTCCAAATCCTCCTGAACTGCATTACAATCCTCAAGACCTAGCTCAGGTTCCCCAACTACTCCACAGGTCATTCCACTAACCGATCCACGAGCTGCTGGTCTTATTTATCGTGTTGAAGAACCTGCCAATGCATTGGTGGTCAGGGATCCCCATCAACATAGGAATCACTACCCAGATGATCCAATGGAGTCACTCATCGCCCGACTTGAAGCTTTAGAGACTCGACAAGTAGAAATACCACATGATGGCAAGCCATATCCGGCATGGTTGGATGATATGAAATTGCCTCTAGGTTTCAGGAATCCCAATTTTGGCCCATTCAATGGGATAGGGGACCCACCATAGTACTTGGTCCACTTTAGATGAAGGAGTGGACCCATGTTGGGAACTCCAACGCAGCAGGAGGCCGCTAAACTCCGGTGTTTCATATAGAAAATATAGAGGGCATCGTTCGTCTGGTACAACTAGCTCCCCATTAGATGATTAGCTGGCTGGGAAGACCTCCATAGGAAATTCCTCTACAATTTTAGTTCCACCGCTCAGAAGACGAGTATCGCAGACCTCTTCCAGTGCAAGCAGAGTCTTGATTAGCGCATTGTAGACATTCTCGCCTGGAGGAAAGGGCTCATGTACTCCCTTAACATGTCGTTGAATCAAGAGAAACATGTTGACGATGTGCGTAGGGAATGTCAATATTGAACTGGACCCCTCTTTGATCACCAGAACTACCTTGGGGGGTTCCGAGAGTTAACTAATAAGGCCCAACGCTTAGAGGAATCCTTGCAGCATGCTAAGCAGGCACGTCTGTTGCCTCCTAAAATCCTCGCATGAAGGTCCACTGAGGTAGAGCCCTCTACATTGGCTCAAATAGAGGACCATTTTCAGCTAGGGTTATTACCGATGGAGAAGCCTCCACAGCCTCACAGAGGCCCTCCACCTCAGGAACAGCCTCCGGCCCAGCAGCGCCCACCACAGAATCGACATGTGTCCCCGCACAATGCACCGCCACCACCTATGTGAGATAACAAGTCTCCACCTCCTCAATAGGGCCATCTAGGCCTGTGTCAGGGTCCGGCTCCAAGGGACCCCTTCTTATATAGGAGGAACCAGACCTCCTCATTCATCGAAGCACAAAGTCCCTTTTTATTTCTGAAGTGACCTTGAGTAGAGGATTGTACAATTTTATGAGTGCAGGAGGCTAGAAGAGGAGAACTTCATTGATTTCCCTAATTACTGCCCCTACCACCATATCCAGGGGCACACCCTAAAATAGTGCTATGTGTTTAAAGACTGGCTTCAAGACCGGGTGGATAACAACATAGTCTGGTTATGATCAGCACTGGCACAGGTGGGTTGTGTCTTCGTGAGGCCAGGCAGCAGCAGTGATAGCGAAGGCGAGTGGAATTAGGTTTCTAACCGTGGGACCCATAAGTATAACAACTGGATCGCTTTTAAAGTAGTCATTCATTCCCATGGTGTTATTTTTGCATGCCTAAATTGGCCAGAGCCTTCAAATTCCATATCTACTACTTCTGCATCGTCATATTAGAAGTCCCCTTCTCAAAAGAGAAGGCATTAGAAACACAAGGCATAACATTGTCCCTCACCAATGTCGTCATCATCTCATACTCTAAGCGACTTCATGCCCCCCGGAGATGGATATTCCTCCCATAATTCATCCGGTAGTGGACGACTCTTCGAGTGATGGTCAAGGGAATTCCTCAGTTAATACTGTTGGGACCACTCTGTGTATGAAGATTGTATTTGTTGTCAACGGTTGTCAATACTATTCAAAATGTAGATGGAGAGAAAGAAGGAATCCAAAGTTAATGGAGATTGGCTGAAGTGAGGTTGTCTAGAGAATTTTTATGGAATCATAGAATTAGATGTCATACTTAAGCAATTCTCTGAGAAGATAAATTCATAGGATTGTTGAACTGATCCTACGTTCAAAGAACTTGTGTCGAAGGTGACACATTGTTTACAACAATGAAGAATGGTGAAGTTTCATCCATCTAAGGATGATTGAAGAAGAATGTAGATTTAAAGAAGACCATGAAATGCTTCATGATTGCGTGAGAACCATGCAAGTGCTTACTTTAAGAAAAGAATCATATGATTTGAATGAAGTAGAGAATTATGGATGAAGAAGAAGAGAGAGTGTGGAAGGGATTGGCATTCTAAGAAGTTCATGAATTACATAGTTACTTATTTGGGATACTAATTGGAACCCTAATAGACCTTATAAATATAGGTAGGGTCAAAGGGAAGCTTCATTCATTGAATGCCTGACTTACTATCTTAGGATAGAGTAAAAGAGAAGAGGACTAAGCTTATTCTTGTGATAATAGTAGAGGTAGTTTTTAGACTTTTTTATTTATGTATAGAATGAATTATATGCATGTTCCCATATCCCCCCCCCCCCCTTATATCACATGGAATTAGTATCATTTTTTTATAGGTTTTGATTTAGCTTCAAACTTCTTATTATATTTAGGTGATTTATTATTACACTATTGGTTATTTGTTATCCCTTCTACTACAAACAGTTATTATGTACCACTATACTATAATATAATCACAAGGCTATAGTCTTCCCATTGTTCCACCATAGACCCTCATTTATAGTTGACAACATATGACATATGGGGAGGTGTGTTTTAGGCTAGGTGGTAAATCCTGTTTGATTACTTAAGAGTAAATTGTATATGGGATGCTACAAATTCTGTCTCTGGGATATCTTCTATTTTCACCCTCATCTAATGATTCCCAAAAAATAGATCGATCTTTGAGAACAAATTATATTCCTTAAAATGATTGAATTAATAGTCAATCTATGAGAAGGGATAATGATTATTTACAATTACTTGATTTAGTAAATGATAATCGATGTATGACCCCATGTTTTCATCCAACTTATTGGTGAATAACACTAGAGATATATAGGATAACACACCAGGACATATTTTTAGGTCCAAATATATAGAAATATTGACCAGAGGGGGTGTGAATGGTATTTTTAAATAATTTTTAATCAAATAAAATTATCAGAGAGTTAAATACTATTAATTTTGGAGTATAAATTAAACAAATAAAACAATATGTTTTTTATAGTAGTTTGGATCGCCAAGATCATAGTATACTATTTAATATTATCTATTTTGTGAGGATACTGGAATTTAATAGTTACTTGGTTTTCGTGAAAATGCTAACCCTATTACATACAAATGTACCATTTTCAAACCTAATAGTTTAACCCTTGAATTTTGAAGGAGTCACAACCTACCTGATTTTTTTAAGGAGTCACAACACTACCTTCCTTTTAGATGGAAGGAATAAA
The DNA here is from genome assembly GCA_963277665.1 of Viscum album. Lineage (NCBI taxonomy): Eukaryota > Viridiplantae > Streptophyta > Magnoliopsida > Santalales > Viscaceae > Viscum > Viscum album. The sequence continues at coordinate 1,538,594,523 of OY728153.1, read as the reverse complement.
ATTTAAGATAGATTTTGGATGGTAAAAGATTAAACTAAACTCTAGAGTATAAAAATAGTGAAGGAATAAATGGAAAAAAATATATAAAGAAATTAGAAAATAATTGGAGTTGATGATTTTGAAATTCAATATAAATCAAGATCTTTAATCTCTTCAGTATTAGATGATGAAAATTAAGAAGTAATTTCTGATCGAGGCAATGAAATAGTAGTTTTAGTGTAGATGAAATCCTTTATATCAATTATTGTAGTCAATTTTACAAGAATAATAATGGTTGAGATAGTTTTACCATAATTGTTTATTAACATTATAAAATATACTATTTTCATTAACTCCAAAAATCTTAGAGTGTCTCTTGGGATAATCATAGAAAGACACGTTAGAATAATATTAAACACTTAAGATATATTTTTTACCTTAATTTTAATTACCCCCTTATACTTAGAGAGTATTTGAACTCCTTTATTTTGCATAAAATAACTTCTATGAACTTTTAGAGAGATCATAAACATTAATGATAATTATTCAAATGAATATGAAAATAAAAAAAACATTTTAAAAAAGTTATAGTGATTTGATAGTTCAAAATATTCATAAAATTGAGTATGAAATAAAATATATTAAACTTATTATTTCCATATTTTTTGTAATATCTAGTATACAACATGAAGTTTATAATATATAGGTATTTTACAAAGAAAAATAATAGTTAAAACAGATATAATAAACTTGCATTAAATCATTTTATTAAAATAATGCTAAAATATAGTATTTTTAAAGAAATATATTTTTAGAAAAACTAGAAATGTATTAATCTATTGTGATCCCCATGGTCAGTATAGTGGTCATGAACGCAGGGTTAGTGTATTGACTATTCCATTATGCATGATGACTTAAAATAAACATGTGGTTAGAATAAAAATAATTCAAATAATAATAGAACCTCACAGTATGTACCTTAAATTGTATTCACGATAAGTATACACCTCATGAGGTAGTCTTCTTGGAGGCTTTATAGTAAGTAATCCCATCACGTGGTAAGGTAACATACATGCTGCAGGGTAGGTAGTGTGGTTTTCATGGTATGTAGTGGAAGTCCTCCTCATGGTATGTACTAATGGATCACAATCACCTAGATAGTAACATCATATCTTTGCATGGTAACTCTTCACTCCATCCGTATTAGGTTAAAAGAAACCATCTCGGTAATTTGAACTCATGTAGAAAGTCGGAAGTGATCCTGCATAGAAGATGAATCATTTTATACATTGAATGTTGCACTATTGGGACGTTGCACCAGAGTTGATCTGATATTTCATGGGGGAAAGATAGACCACTTTTGAAGAATTTTATAGGCATAAAGGAATGAAAAACATGCATTATTAGTATTTTAAATATGTAAATCATCCTGAAAATTTAAAGGCCAAACAACCTCCAATAACAGCATTTTTTCATTCATATTTGAAGATTTATTTGAGAAACAATATGCAAGAAATTTGATTCTAAATCTTCTTCTCAAAGTCTCGATAGTGAAACAGTGTCGAGATTGGAATTTATCATGGCTTCTTTTGGTATAAATATCTCTGATGAAAATTAATCATGATGATCATTGAAGATGAAGATAATGGAGTAATATTGATCATATGTCTGTGGGGTATTTGATTGTATAGTGGAAGAAATATGTATAACATTTAAAGGAGGATGAATTGTGACCACTTCACTAAATCCCACATAAATATAGTAACTTGTCTAGCCTTATCTATATCATTCAAATCCTATATAAAAAATTTTGAGCTAGATATGGGTGACCAGTACCCGTTTCACACACCACAAGCCACATGTTCTGTGCCTCACCTATGCAGGCCCACTGATATAATATCCCAAACTATGTATTCTCACTTAGGTAAGCTTCTACAAGGATAATACTGGGTCTTTCCCCCTAAAATTCTACCTTGGCTGGTCCCTCAGGATGCTCTCCCATGGGGTGGACCTTCGAGTCCCCCAATGTGTTTGAAGGGATCTTCCCTTGGGCTGGTCAAGGATGGCCGTTTTTAATTATAAACTTCACTTAAAGAAGAAATTAAACAATGATTCCAACATAAAAATTAATAAAAAAAATTTATTTAATACTAAAAATGAGAAATAAAATAAAATCAGAGGATTACAGTTTATGTTTTATTTCAATAAATTCAATTAAAATTAGGGTGTTGAAATTTATCAAAATAATAAAAAAAATAAAACAAATAAGCTCTTGTAGAAAACAATCTCCCCCTTTTTTAAATTAAAAAATATAATCCAAATAATTAATTTTAAGAAATCCCATAATTTCTCCCTAATTTTCTCCCGCTTTTGGAAATTTATCAAAACCCCAAAAGAAATAAAGAAAAATATTTAATAATAGGAAATAATATTAAGTAGGGGATAATAACCCCTAATTTCCGACAATTCTTAATACCAGAGATATAAATTCAATAAAATAAATATTAAAATGCACTGAAAAACTAAGTTTCCATCATTCTCAATTCATGTTTTAATTTTTCAAACCTCGTAAAATCTAGTGATTTACTAAACATGTCTAAAATTGGTTCTCTATTAGAATGTATTCCAAAAAAAAATATCCCCATTATTAAAATGATCTCTTAAAAAGTGAAATCTAGCATCTATATACATAGTCCCGGAAAATGGAAATAAGTTTTTATATATAGAAATGAAGAAGTCTTGTCACAAAATATAGGACTTTTATCTAAGTTGTTGGTTGGAGTTGACAACTCAAGAGGTGGGTGAATTCAGTTTCAAATAAAATTTCTATTTAAACAATTTAAAACATAAATCCTCTAATTTTATAAAAACACAAAGTTAATCAAATACATAGATATATATATAATTTTGTTTTTTAAATAGATTCTCAAAGTGGGATCAATTTCTGATTAAAATGATATTTTCAATCACTTTAACTTTTGAAACTAAAATACATGGTCAAACACTCTATATATAACAAAAATTAATATTAACTATTAGATTGATGTTTTGATACAAAATTTAAAATAGATAGAATTCTGAATGTTGAAATATAGAAAATAATAATTAAACACATAGTTAAATTTAAATAAGGGGTTCAACATCAAGACAATATTTAATCCCTTCAGATGTCATGCAGTTTATTAAGCAATAAATATTATCCATAATCATGATAGGGTTTTGATGTACATGGATTTTACATGTATTTTTATTTTTTTAACTTAGTTTTAATTAATTATTTTAACCAATTTTTATATTTTTAGTTTATTTTTGTAGCTTTGTAATAGTTTAGATATTTTTGATAATTTTTAGTTAATTTATATACTTATATTAATAATTTAGTATTAGGTATAGTAATTTTATATTTAACACTTTATTATTATTATTATTAGTTTCACTAATTTCAGTTTAGTTAATATTATTAATTTTATTAGTATATTTTAATTCTCTATTTGTATTTTATTTCATTATTTTTATAGTATTAATAACATAGTATATTTTTATTAGTTTATTATTATATCTAATTACATGTGCCTTAATTTTTAGTTCTAATTTTAGTATTATTATTATTATTATTATTATTATTATTATTATTATCTAACATTAAATATTTAGATAATTGTTTTTTTATTTGAATTTTAAATTTAGTTTTAACTTTGATTTATTATTTTTTGTTTTGATTTTCTCTCCCTAACCACCCCACCTCCCTTGACCCATTCTCCCATTTTTTTCTCAACCTACCCCGGCCGTTTTCACCCCTGGCCTCCCCTATTTTTCTCACCCGCAGCAACCCATCCCGCCGGACCCTCCCCCTTATCTCCCGCACTCCCCCACTCTACGCGGGGCCAACTCCCCAGCCTGCATCCCTTCTCCACGCCGGGTGCAACCCTCGCCGCACCCTCTCCAGCCGCCACCCTGCTCCCCAACCGGCTGGAACCGTCGCTCCCCTCATCTCCACTACCCCCCCCCCCCCCCCCGCGCCCATATCCCCTGCCGCTGGAACCGCCGGCCCCCGCCTCCCCTCTCTCACTCTCGGCCTCCCGCATCACCTCTCACCCCGCCGCCCCCTCATCTCCACTACACGCCGACCCCGCCTACCGGCCTCTCCGGATGGCACCGCCCCCCCCCCCCCCCCCCCCGTCTCCCCTTTTCCTCCCCATTAACCCGGCTCTCCCCTTTCTCTCCTTTTACCCGCTCAACCCCACGGCCCCAACTCCCTTCCCTCACCCGCTGCTCCCTCCTCTCATCCGCAACTCCCTCCTCGGCTTCCTGCTCTCATTTCCCAACTGACCTTCTCGGCCACTTCAAGTGCAACCGGTACACCAAGAAGCCGGGAGATCTCATCGACGTGCGCAGTGATTTTCTTGGCCTCCGTAGATTCACGTCGCACGGCGAGAGCGAGCGCAGATCAAAACATATTTTTCAGCGACGCGGTGGTTTGATTCGGGTGCGGCGTCAGCGACTTCACAGAGCGGAGCGATGATTATTATTTTTCGATCGTTGACGGCGTCCTGCGGTGACAATTACAATGACATGAGCATGGTGATTTCTGTTTATTATTCTATGTGCTGCTGTGTCGTCGCGATGGCAGACTAATTCATTTGTGTCGGAGTTGTGACGAAAGTGATGGTGAATGCATGTCTTTAATTTATTTCTACGTTTGATTGCCTTTTAAATTAATTTTAATTGGTTGTTTATTTAATTAATTATATCTGCGTTTAAATTAATTGTCATTTGGGCTCTGCACACGTGCTTTGGTGCTCGTTCGTGTGATACCTAATAAGTAATCACAAACGGGAGTTCATCAGAGAATTTATTTATCTGGAATTCGATCAAGCGCGCGATCGAATTTTGAATAAATAAATATATTAATTGAAAAATTAATATTTTGTGTGCGCTCTCCTTCAAACTTGCATGAGTGATACCTAATAAGTAATCTCATGTGAGCGAACCCAACGCAGGTAGATACTTCGACTCTGTGAGAAACGGGTCGTTGTATTTCACCAAGTGATTCAGTGCTTTAATGATGCACAAATTATTCGTCAGGACAGAGAACGAAATGACGGATAATTTGTGTAAACATTAAAATATTGTCTAACATCAGAGAACGAGACCAGATAATATTTTGATTAAATTTGGAATCGGTGATAATTGAATAAATAAATATTCAAATGTGGGGACTAAATAATTGACATTGCATGCACTTGAACGGACGTCACGACTCTGACACTTCCATCTCTGCCAGTTTCTTTCATAGCTAAGTTCACTTAGATAGTTTTAGTTAATTTAATTAGTCATTTTTAAAATAGTCATTTAGTTTTTAGAACTTAGTTGTTAATCACACAATTAAAGCTCATCCGCCTGAACATTCCTCCAAAAGGACATTTCTAGTGTCTACTCACATTCTCTCTGTGGTTCGACCCTGCTCGCCACTTCTACAGTAGTTAGTAGGTAAATAAATATTGCAAATTTGCACGCGTTGCGACGCGCGTGCCAAATTTCTGGCACCGTTGCCGGGGAGAATAGTAGCATTAGGAGTTCCTTTAAAAGAGTGATTTAGGTCAAAAAAAAAACCAAAAACCAAACCAAAAAAAAACAACAGTTTACTACTCTGGGAATTTTTCATTGCAGGAATTTTCAAGACACCCAGAAGCTCGGAATGACGTGGGCCGCACCACACCATTACAACCATTACCCGCCCTATGCAGCCCTGACTCAAGGTATGACGTATAACGATTCACCGCCCATGATCTATCCAGGTAATCCCGTTTATTTCAATGATCTTTATTCAAGTCCATGCTATGAAACAAGTCCTTATACATCTGTTAATCATTTTCAAAGTCAATGCATTCCTGAAAATTTAGAACTTGACAATTCATGTCAAACAAATGATTCAATAATTGAACACATGTTGCATTGTGCTATCACTGAGACCAATCGGAGGTTTGAACTTCAAGATGAATGCAATGAAAAGTTGCTTTCCTCAACAAAAGATCTAGAAAATCAATTGAATAATTTAGTAAATCAAATGAATCATATTTCCGAACTACCTGCTTCATTACCCCTTGATGATCTAATTCAAAACAATTCTTTTGAGGAGAGTGCAATAGAGGTTCCATTTGAACAACATCTATGTCCCGAGTCTGATAATGGGATTGATCTGCCTTCTTATCATACAATTGATGACTCCCCTCCATCACAAAATAATTCTTCCAATCTAATCACATTTCAAGAATATGAGAGCTTAGTCTTCCGCCCTGTTGAACATAATGGTCCCTCAGAAAATGTGATTTCATGTCCTTCTGTGAATTCACAACCTAGTCATCCCAAAGTGAAAAAGGACACATTCAATGTATATCAAACTGCACCTTTTGAGGATGAAGAGGAAATTGAACTAGGATCATTCTTTACCATAATAGATTCAGAATTGAACCAAGAGACAGTGGATTGCCACACTCAAGAGGACATCACTTCAAATGACATTGAATCACCTCTTTCTGAAAATCCATGTGAGTCCGAAACTTTTTCTAAAATAGAGACATCTGAAACATTTCTGGAGTCGAAGAATCAATCAGCATTGGTGGTAGATAACACTCATAATTTTCTAGAAACAATGGAAGAATGGGATTGCTTGGAGGATCCTGAGTTTGTGGTGAAACATGTACCAATGGAGAAATATAATGAGGGTGGTATAGAAGAAAATATTGAAAAAGATGTCATTCTTGACACAATGGAGTCATCTGCTCCAATTGATCCTGCGCCACTTGCTCTATGCGTCGAGGTTAAAAACACTTCACTTGAAATACCCATATATTCTAACAATATTTTTGACCTTGGCACAATCAATGAAACCATCGAGCATGAATTGAGTTGGAAACTAGTATATTTCCCCGTGCTAGTGGTTGGGTGTGAAAACGAATTGGGATACATCATCAACCCAGATACTACATTCAAGGATATGATGGATATAAGCCGACCGCTGAAGGAGTCTAGTAAGGGCACTTTTTCACTTGTGTATGTTCAAGGAGGTAATCTTATTGATCTTTCCATTGACAGCCTTTTCCCAAAATTCAACAATTCGATGAGTCATTCTTCAGCTTGCAGGATAAACTCATCTTCAACGAATGGATTCCGCGCTCCTACTGAAAAAGAAGCAGATGCATGGTTTACATTTCCATTCGATCCTGGTGGAGTTTCAATAACGTCTGGCTGAAGACGAAGTAAACTTAGCGCTCAATGGGAGGCAACCCATCATTTGTTTGTTTTCTTTTCACTGCATTTAATTTCATTTCATTTAGTTATTTTAAATAAAATGGCATGCATTTACAACAATCTGTTTTCTCCCGGCACAGTAGTGGATTTAAATTCATCATAAATATTTTTATCATCCACATTTTTTTATTATGGTGTGACTTCTTTGATATGATGCAAGTATGTGCTGTCAATGTGTAGGTTTTACAGGTATACCATTTTTGGAGCTTCATCAGATACAAACAGCCTCTCCGCGTCAATCTGCACTTACACAGGGAAGTGTTTGATTTTTGTCATATTTTATGCTTCCAACAACACCATGTAAAAAAAACTAACATTATTGTCATTGATGAACCCACATAAAAGCCATTGTATATTTGTCACAACACAGTCAGGAACATAACACTTGTGTCCCTAGGCAGTTTGAGCACCTGATTCTTGTTTTGGAATTATCTGATCCTTTCTCTCGTGACTTAGATGATTGCTGATATTATTTCATGCTTCGAAAATGTTTTTCAAAAACTTGTATATTTTTTTTTACACTTATTCGCACTCATGATCATCTGTGCTGTCCAAAATTATATTTCCATACCCGTGAGGACTCTGAGCCATTTTACAATCATCTCTTATTTCTCCTATTTCTTGAGGGAATCTCAACCATGTTTTGTCTTCTAGAACTTGCCATGTTTTTCCATCAAAGCGATAGGAATTTTTGAAAGTTGTACTAAAATGATCGAGGCATCTGTTTGATATTTTATCCTCGTTGACCCACTGAGCCACCCAAACATTTTCTCCTTCATATAGCCCTTAGAAGCCATGCAGGAGCCTTTTAGGATGAGCCCAAACCAATACCCTTCCCTACCAATTTCTTGGATTTTTTCATGATGATTACAATCTAAGTGTGGGGGAGAGAGACTTACTCATGGAGAGGGTTCTTCGAGGGGCAGTGAGTCATTTGATGTACATGGATTGACATTATCCCATCCTGATCATATGAGTTCTTTTTCACAGTAGCCACATTCATTTCATATTATTTTGATATAGGAATATAGAATCCTTTTGAGTTCCAACAATGAGTACATTGGTGGTCATTACGCGGTAACCCTCGACTTTGGGGATACCTATTAAAGTGATGATCCATTACTCCAGGAACTAGAAAGTTTTCTATATGACCTACCTTCATTGAGATTTTACATCGTATACGCTACTTGTGTACCTTTCTTTGGGATTATTGTCTGACATTTATTTCATGGGGTTTTGGAACTGATACTCACTTGTTTTTCCTACCCATCTTATTTGAGTGAGTTGTGTTAAAAAAAAAAGAGCAAAACATTGTATTATCAAATGCTTGGGGAAAAGCAGTGTTTTAAGTGTGGGGGAGAGAGAGTTTGAGGGAGACATTTAGATTGACTTATCATGCATTTATTTCAAGATTCAACCCTCCTTTTTACCAAAAAGATGTCAATATTTTTTTTTAACCCACCGTCCCACAGCTTCAGAAACATTTGAACCTCATGTAAAGTCCTTGAGATTGGTACATTCTTTTGATTTCCACTAGTGGAGATGTGAAATTCATGGCAAGCCTATGGTAAGCATGCATGTGCATGAGAACTGAGAAAAACTTTGATCAAATCTTTTCGAGCGGTGAGTGTAATGGCAAGGTAGGTCACATGATTGATGAGTGCACATACTTGTTTTGAAAAAATGCAAGTGAAAGAAAAATTGTTTTTGAAACTAAAGTTTTAAATGAAGCATGATATATTATGAGGAAAGAGATTGGAAAATTTTGAACATGTAATTTTGATGTTTTGATTTGTCTATGGGTCCACTTGTTTTTTCTTTCTGATTGTTTTGCCCAGGAGTGCAAAAGTTTAAGTGTGGGGGATTTGATGTACATGGATTTTACATGTATTTTTATTTTTTTAACTTAGTTTTAATTAATTAGTTTAACCAATTTTTATATTTTTAGTTTATTTTTGTAGCTTTGTAATAGTTTAGATATTTTTGATAATTTTTAGTTAATTTATATACTTATATTAATAATTTAGTATTAGGTATAGTAATTTTATATTTAACACTTTATTATTATTATTATTAGTTTCACTAATTTCAGTTTAGTTAATATTATTAATTTTATTAGTATATTTTAATTCTCTATTTGTATTTTATTTCATTATTTTTATAGTATTAATAACATAGTATATTTTTATTAGTTTATTATTATATCTAATTACATGTGCCTTAATTTTTAGTTCTAATTTTAGTATTATTATTATTATTATTATTATTATTATTATTATTATCTAACATTAAATATTTAGATAATTGTTTTTTTTATTTGAATTTTAAATTTAGTTTTAACTTTGATTTATTATTTTTTGTTTTGATTTTCTCTCCCTAAACACCCCACCTCCCTTGACCCATTCTCCCATTTTTTTCTCAACCTACCCCGGCAGTTTTCACCCCTGGCCTCCCCTATTTTTCTCACCCGCAGCAACCCATCCCGCCGGACCCTCCCCCTTATCTCCCGCACTCCCCCACTCCACGCGGGGCCAACTCCCCAGCCTGCATCCCTTCTCCACGCCGGGTGCAACCCTCGCCGCACCCTCTCCAGCCGCCACCCTGCTCCCCAACCGGCCGGAACCGTCGCTCCCCTCATCTCCACTACCCCCCCGCGCCCCTATCCCCTGCCGCTGGAACCGCCGGCCCCCGCCTCCCCTCTCTCACTATCGTCCTCCCGCATCACCTCTCACCCCGCCGCCCCCTCATCTCCACTACACGCCGACCCCGCCTACCGGCCTCTCCGGCTGGCACCGCCGCCCCCCCCCCCCCCCCTTCTCCCCTTTTCCTCCCCATTAACCCGGCTCTCCCCTTTCTCTCCTTTTACCCGCTCAACCCCACGGCCCCAACTCCCTTCCCTCACCCGCTGCTCCCTCCTCTCATCCGCAACTCCCTCCTCGGCTTCCTGCTCTCATTTCCCAAGTGACCTTCTCGGCCACTTCAAGTGCAACAGGTACACCAAGAAGCCGGGAGCTCTCATCGACGTGCGCAGTGATTTTCTTGGCCTCCGGAGATTCACGTCGCACGGCGAGAGCGAGCGCAGATCAAAACATATTTTTCAGCGACGCGGTGGTTTTATTCGGGTGCGGCGTCAGCGACTTCACAGAGCGGAGCGATGATTATTATTTTGCGATCGTTGACGGCGTCCTGCGGTGACAATTACGACGACATGAGCACGGTGATTTCTGTTTATTATTCTATGTGCTGCTGTGTCGTCGCGATGGCAGACTAATTCATTTGTGTCGGAGTTGTGACGAAAGTGATGGTGAATGCATGTCTTTAATTTATTTCTACGTTTGATTGCCTTTTAAATTAATTTTAATTGGTTGTTTATTTAATTAATTATATCTGCGTTTAAATTAATTGTCATTTGGGCTCTGCACACGTGCTTTGGTGCTCGTTCGTGTGATACCTAATAAGTAATCACGAATGGGAGTTCATCAGAGAATTTATTTATCTGGAATTCGATCAAGCGCGCGATCGAATTTTGAATAAATAAATATATTAATTGAAAAATTAATATTTTGTGTGCGCTCTCCTTCAAACTTGCATGAGTGATACCTAATAAGTAATCTCATGTGAGCGAACCCAACGCAGGTAGATACTTCGACTCTGTGAGAAACGGGTCGTTGTATTTCACCAAGTGATTCAGTTCTTTAATGATGCACAAATTATTCGTCAGGACAGAGAACGAAATGACGGATAATTTGTGTAAACATTAAAATATTGTCTAACATCAGAGAACGAGACCAGATAATATTTTGATTAAATTTGGAATCGGTGATAATTGAATAAATAAATATTCAAATGTGGGGACTAAATAATTGACATTGCATGCACTTGAACGGACGTCACGACTCTGACACTTCCATCTCTGCCAGTTTCTTTCATAGCTAAGTTCACTTAGATAGTTTTAGTTAATTTAATTAGTCATTTTTAAAATAGTCATTTAGTTTTTAGAACATAGTTTTTAATCACACAATTAAAGCTCATCCGCCTGAACATTCCTCCAAAAGGACATTTCTAGTGTCTACTCACATTCTCTCTGTGGTTCGACCCTGCTCGCCACTTCTACAGTAGTTAGTAGGTAAATAAATATTGCAAATTTGCACGCGTTGCGACGCGCGTGCCAGGTTTTATAGACAACATCACATAAGGATTCTCTTGCACATAACCCATTATATAATTATAAATGGGATGAAAAAAAATTACAAGTCACACACAACCTCTTACGTAGTTTTTTTGGGTATACAAATGAAGACATTTAAGAGTGTTACGAACTCTCAAGTTAAGTATTAGAGACCATGTTTTATAGATAAACATAGTAAAATTAAAAAAAACTCATATATAAAGAATAAATAGAAAAATAAAGTGATTATATATAGAAAAAATAATGCTTATCAATCCGAAGATCATTAGATGTACAAAGGTCCTTGTTGGTGCCAAAATTTGGGAAGAACAAGACCAAATGGAAAGCCTTAAGGGTTTCCTCATGAATCTTGTTGGCGGAGCCCTCGCAGCCCCGTGGCTAGCACCAAGATTCCCCTCCGCGAAGGAACCATGGAGCAAGGAGTTGGGACACTCCGTGAGACCCTTTGACGTTTGTGAACCCGCCATAGAGAAAGGAGGAAGGAGGCTCCGTGAGCCCCATTGATATTTGTGAACACGCTGCAGAACAAGGAGGCGGGAGGCTTCACGAGCCCCTTTGATGGTTGTGAACACGCTGTAGAGAAAGGAGGCGGGAGGCCCCATGATCCCCTTTGATGTTTACGAACACGCCACAGAGCAAGGAGGCGGGACATTATGTGATCCCTTTTGACATTTTCCAACCAGTCGCAGATCTAGGAGGCAAGAAGATTTGCAATTATGAAAACATACCATGTGTGTTCACCCCCAGCGAGCTCAGCTTCGCAGCTCCTCTTGCCTATAAATACTGGGCTCCCATCGATCCCAAAATAATGATCCTCTGAACTTTATCCTTCCTCTCTCTAAAATCGTAAAGAAAATTCTGCTCTGTGAACCATGATCTCATCAATGTACTTTAGCTTCGTAAAGTGGCTCTCCCTTGGTTTGAATTCAGTCCCTCTTCAAAGTGGGGTTCCCATCGCAGAGTCCACGGGCCTCCGTGAAGTAAGGGGGTCCCCAAGGTGACTCGGGTCTTCACAGAGTGCTTATTCTTCGTGAAGTACCCTCCATACACATGTAATCCACATGCTAATGTAGGTTCACTATGTTTCACAAATAACGTTGCTTCGCAATGCTATGCTTCATAGGGAAACCATGCTTTGTGATTCCCTACTCCACGAATGCCTTTCCACTTTGTGAAGAACCTTCCATCTCCACCAATGCCATATGACAAGGCTTGGCCAATTCACTTCGCGAATCATGCCCCTTCGTGAATCCCCTCCACTACATGGGGCACCAGAGCTTCACAAGGCTTCTACCTATGAACCACTTTTGTCCGCAAAATCCTTTTCCCATGTGACCCTCCAAGTTTGCACGAAGTAATTTCAAGATCCCTTGGGTGGTACTTTCTATTAAATTGCTTCACCTCACACTTCTTTACATAGGCACGCTAACGGATATTGCTTCATCGTATAGCCATGCTAACATGGACCCCTAAATGGATCACTCTGTAACACCCCCATGCCATAGCATTATTGATGCATTCCCTTACTCAAGAGAGGGTGGGTATCACTTATGTAAGTCTTAAGGGTGGGGAGTGAACCCGCCTCATCCGAGCTGTAGGATGGTAAACTTCCAAGCACCATCTTGCATGGCACATGATGTTAAACTATGACCTCACCTCATGCATCGTACGTGGGTGTCCCCACCTTGGAAATTCTGCCCGCACACTGGTCTCCACTAGAGCGAAATAATTCCTCACATGGATTGAGATCCTATTTTTTGGAGTGGAGTCAATCCATAGGGAAAGGGAAACATCCTTGGTGTAAGACCTTAGCCTTTCTTGCAGGAGGCAGCATCCCTGCTCCTCCTATCTTCTTCCTTTCCAAAGACTAGAGAGGGTGGGATGGGAAACAGATCCCTCCTTTCTTCGATGCCAAATCCATCTCTCTTAGGTCTTTATCTCCACCGAGCCTCCACCCTGGAGTAGTCTCCAATATCCATCTCCTGGGGCTATGCACCACACATAAGCCCATGTTTCCCTTTTTGGTTTCTAACTGCGTGTAAGGCCCACTCTACTTCCCACAGATTCACATTTCATGATGTGATCGTCATGTCCTTGCTAACTCTTGTTTCTCCCACTAAGCATGACTCACGTGGGCTTAGAGCAAGAATCGACCATGGTATCCTCTTTGGGAAGCATAGAGTGTAATCCCTAAACAACCCCTTCTGAACTACATGTTCTTTGATCCTTTCCATGGAAAGGTAAGTAGGAAGCCTCCCTGATGTTCAATCCCACAATCCATTTATCCCGAAGACCTTCACATCGTTTCACCAAACCCCTTATGATCTATGTGGTCTTTGATCCTTTCTAAGGTAGGGTATATTGGAAGCCTCCCTGAGGTTCAAGATCAAAAATCATTGGTCTTGACCACTTCACGACGGTTCACCAGCACCTCTTTCGAACTATGTAGACTTTGATCCTTTCCAAGGTAGGGTATCTTGGAAGCATCCGTGAGGTTCATTCCCAACAACCATTGGTCCAAACCACTCCAAGTCTATCATCCCCTTTCTAGTGTGACGTTAAAATGTACGCCCTATTCAGCAGTGAACCATTTTCAACCTCACATGGTGCTAAGCCATTGTGATCCAAATCCAACGGTAAGTCGTTGTGACCCAATCCAATGGTAAACCATTGTGGCCCCATCAAGCGGTAATCCATTGTTACCCCATACAGTGGAAAACTGTTCTTCCCCTATCCAGCGGTAATTCATTGTGACCCTGATAAAACACTATTTTATTGAATATTTTATTGATAATAAATGATATAATTTCCTCACATTGTGTTAAATATGTTTATTTATAAAATATTTGGGATTAGATCATTCATTTGAATATTTGATGAAAATTCCAGTTTTAACCTTTATAGTTCACTGTAGTATTTCAAAGATAAATATTTTTATATTTACTATTTGAATTTGAAATTTTGTAAAAGTGTTTCTAACTTAATTATCTACAACTTTTATTCAGGACACTAGATCAAAAGAATGAATTTTAACGGAGTAATTGTGCCATAAAATCAAAGCTGGGCTGGACTCTCCAGAATGGATAAGCTTATGTTTTGCGGCCATAACTCCTACATATGGGATTTTATTGAGCCAAAATTTGGAGAGGAGATAGAGGAACCATATCCGCACATTTTATCCTTCTGGAAGGCTGGCCAATTCACGCGTTTTGGTGGAAAAATGGGCGGTGAAATTTGCAATAAAATATTTGGCCGAATTTCCACATTCACACTTAAAACCACTTGTAACCTATCCTCCCCTCCCCTCTATAAATTGGAGTTTTTCTCATTTGGAGGGGTTGGGACGTGAATTGGGAGATTGGAGGCAGAGGAGAATTTGTTTCACCCAAATTCTCCAACCATTGTAAGAGGGGTAGCTCTTGAAGCAAGGATCCCATCATCAAAGCCTCCTTCTCTTCTTCATTTTGTAATGTTTTCATTTGTGTAATAAACTTCTTTGTTATTATTTTATTTCTTATCTTTTCTTCTGTTTTGTTTAAATTTCTTCTTCTATTAATCTTCCTATTTGGGATGGAATTCTTGAGTAGAAGCGTTATTGGGTTATACCCATTATAAACCTTTGCACATGCAAAACGCTTCTACGATGATTATGCCACCCATGGAAGAGTAGTCTTTTAGTAATCGATCTATCTTCTACCCTCTTCATTTAATTATTTTGAATAATTGAGCTACTGTAATTCACATAATATGATCCATGAATTGTGTTTTTAAATTGTAATAAACTAAGCAAGCAATTGAACAATTAACACAAAAACACGAGAGGTCGGGATTTTGTGTAAATTGTGAGAGCGCGATCTTAATCGGTAATACAAGACCACACGGGATAAATTTGTAGAGTTCAAATATAATCCCTAAACAAAATTAATCCTCATTTCCAGAATGGATATGTGCATTAATTTACCAATGACCATAAGCTAATCTTAGAACATCAATCAAAGAAGGGTGCTGCGATTGCATGTTCCGAAGTTAGCCTAGGGTTAAATTCACATCATCTTCGTGGTAAAGTTAATTCTCGTAGGGTTTGGGATTTAACAAATTAAGGGATCATAATTAAGTTAATGTTAATTTAAATAATAATGATTAATAATAAAGTGAAGAGGTAGAGTTAGATCGATTACGCCTTTTAAATAGATTTCTAAAAAAACATCTTCTTGTTGTGTCATTTTAATCGAAATTCATTTCAAAACTAAAAACAAAAAAATATACAATATTATTCCAGCAAACTTCTTCTAGATTCATAAACTATAAAAAAACCCAATCCTTTAAAGTAGTGTTTTTATTTTATTATCTTTTATTTTATTTTTATAATACCTCTAATAAGTTGTTAAATTCACTTCCTCCTTTGAGAGACGACCTTGGTCAGGCACTCTGCTACACCTAAGTACCCCAAAATCACACTAATCATTTGAGGGCACCCACGACAGCGCTCTTTCAAATTGGCACCGTTTCCAAGGAGTCAAGTAATTATTTCAACTAATTAGAGGTATTTATTTTATTTTACATTTTATTCTCTTCCTCTCTTCTTTCTTCCTTCTTTACCCAGTCTGATTTTTCTTCCTCTTCTTTTATTTTATTCTACTTCTTTTTGGACCATCAACTCAAACTTCTCATTTTTATTTTACCATGGTTCACTTTCTTTCTTTTCATTTTTATTTGATCTATGACATGAACTAATCCCGAAGATCTCTTAGATCTTGACCCTGAGATTGAACGTAGCCTTAGGGATCGAATCAGAAATTCTCAGTCTACGGGAAGTTTCAATATTCAACCAGTTGGTGAATTCCTCTCTATTTGAAACATCAAAATTGGAAGCTATTCAAATTCAATCATAAAAGAGGAACCAATGGTTGAAAACAATGGAAATGAACTTAATTGAACCATTCGAGAATTGGCTGCACCTGATATTAACTATCAACCAAATTGTATTGCATACCCAAATCTCGAATCGGACTTTGAACTAAAATCTGGGTTAATTCACTTACTTCCAAAGTTTCATGGCCTCTCTGGTGAGGATCCCAATAAACATTTGAAATAATTTAATGTGGTTTTCTCAACCCTTAAACCAAGAAATGTTTCTGAAGATCAAATCAAATTAAGATCATTCCCATTCTCACTTGATGGAGCTGCAAAAGACTGGATGTATTATTTACAACCCGAAGATGTAACTTGTTGGAACGATTTGAAACGTCTTTTCTTGCAAAGATTTTTTCCAGCATCAAGGACCACATACATTCGAAAGGAGATATCGGGTATCAAGCAAGCACAAGGGGAGTCAATGTATGAGTACTGGGAGCGATTCAAGAAGTTTTGTGCAAGCTGTCCACATCACCAAATCAGTGAGCAACTACTCATCCAGTACTTCTATGAAGGACTCACACCCATGGAGAGAAGCATGGTGGATGTTGCAGCTGGAGGAGCATTGGTGGACAAGACACCAGTAGCTACACGAGCATTGATCGACAAAATGGCCCAAAACTCTCAACAATTCGGTGATAGAGGTACACCACATGTTCGAGGAGTACATCAAGTAAGTCCTTCTTCTCTTGAAAGTCATTTGATTGATACTAAGTTAGAAGAATTGAAAACTATGGTGAGGCAGATTGCATTGGCTCAAAAGATGTCCCAACCCCCTCCTTCAAGGCCATGTGGCATTTGCACTGAGACAAGCCGCCCAACTGACTGTTTCCCACAACTAAAAGAGACAGAAGATTGTGCAGCAGTGTTCCCTGGGAGACCATTTCAGCAGCAACAACAACAACCATATCCCCAAAAGAAGTTTGATACAGTATAAAACCAAGGGTGGAAAGATCAGTCAGACATGAGGTATGGCTCTGGACAACAACAAAGGCCCCCTTTTCAACCAAACTTCCAGCAGCCTCCACCTTACCAACAAGGTTTCCAACAACCCCAAAGGAGATTCGAAGCTCAAACATCAATGAGTCAGAAAAAAGGGAATATCCCACACAAGGTAGACTCTAACAATGATGATCTTTTGAAACAAATTGTTCTTAATCAACAGAATGAGCTGAAGAGTCAAGGTTCGGAGCTGAGAGAGTTGAAGACTCAAATGGGTCAGATTGCCACCTCCCTCCATGAACTTGTGAGTAAGAATTATGGAAATCTACCTTCCCAACCCACTCCAAATCCAAAGGGGAATGTTAGTGCCATCACATTGAGAAGTGGGAAGTAAATGAATGATACATCTGGACCTACCATTCTACCGGGATTCACCTCTACTCTAGAGAAGCCACATTCCATACCAACTGATGAGAAATCCAAGGAGAAAGATAAAGGTAAGAAAAAGATTGATGATGTACCTCCTAAACCCCTTCCTTTTCCAAACACGGTTGTTCAAACCAAGAAGATGGTTGAAGAAGCAATGCAAAAGGAGGTTTTGGACACATTCAAGCGTGTGGAGATCAACATTCCTCTACTTGAAGCCATTAAGCAAATTCCAAGGTATGCGAAATTCTTAAAATAACTTTGTTCCAATCGAAGAGGGATCAAGGGAAATGAGAGGATCAACCTTGGAAGGAATGTCTTGGCCCTCATTACACCAACTCTAGCAATGCCAAAAAAGTGAAAGGATACTGGGACATTCACCATCCCATGTACCATAGGGGAGTTGCACTTCTATAACGCTCTTTGTGATTTAAGAGCTTCAATAAATCTGATGCCTCACTCTGTATTCTCTTCCTTGCAGGTTGGTGAGTTGAAGCCAACAAGAGTAGTGGTGCAGTTGGCGAATAGAGCTATGGAATATCCAGCTGGAGTTCTTGAGGATGTACTTGTTCGGGTAAGAGACATGATCTTTCTAGTAGAGTTCTATGTGCTTAACATGGAGGATGATCAGGTAAGTTCTCATTCCCCCATTATCTTAGGTAGACCCTTCCTCAAAACATCAAAAACTATCATAAATGTCAATGAGGGTACACTTTCCATGGAGTTTGGAGATGAAGTTGTGATATTTAATGTTATGGATTCCATGAAGTACCCCTCAGAGGACCATTCTGCTTTTGTTATCTCCCATTTTGAACCACTAAGTAAAAACATCATGGAATTGGATTGTCCTATGCTTAGGGAGATTCTGAGTATTGGTTCTAGTTTGATGTCTAAGAGTACTTCCACACCCGTTTATAAGGAACAAGACTCTCTAAGATTTGATTTTGAAATGGAATCATATTCTGATTTTGATCATGTTCACTCTGATTATGAAATGGCTGTTGAGTATGCTGATGGATTTGATGCTTTATTCTCTGATTTTTATGATGTCTATTCTGAAACTGATGCTCTTTGTGCACATATTTCAGTTCCTTCAATGTCTCCATCAATACTACATCCTCCTTCATTAAAACTCAAGCCATTGCCACCAAATCTGAAATACGCATACTTGTTGAGTGGTGAGAGATTACCTGTTATCATTGCTAACAATATCCCTTTTGAACATGAAGAAAAGATTTTGAATATTTTAAGGGAGAACATCAGGGCGATTGGGTGGACCTTGGCTGACATATCAGGTATTAGCCCCTCCATTTTCATGCATAGGATTCTCTTGGAGGATGGGGATAAACCGGTGAGACAGCCACAAAGGAGACTCAATCCCACCCTCCTAGAAGTTGTTAAAAAAGAAGTTGAGAAATTGCTCGAGGCAGGTATAATCTTTCCCATTTCAGATTCTCAGTGGGTAAGGTCTATTCAGGTTGTTCCTAAGAAGAGTGGTCTTACTGTTGTTAAAAATGAGAAAGATGAGTTAGTTCCAATGAGGGTGCAAAATAGTTGGCGTGTGTGTATTGATTATAGGAAACTAAATCAGTCCACTCTCAAGGACCATTTCCCCCTCCCATTTATTGATCAGATGATTGAGAGACTAGCTGGGAAGACACACTATTGTTTCTTGGATGGATTTTCTGGATATTTTCAGGTTCCTATAGCTCCAGAGGATCAGTAGAAGACTACATTCACCTGTACCTTTGGCACATTTGCCTACCGGAGGATGCCATTTGGACTTTGCAACGCCCCAGGTACCTTCCAGAGATGCATGGTGAGTATTTTTTCTGATTTTATTGAGACCTGCATGGAGGTATTTATGGATGATTTTACAGTGTATGGATCCTCATTTGATGAATGTCTAAAGAGTTTGGGAAAGGTGTTGAATCGTTGTATTGAGAAGAATCTGGTCCTGAACTTTGAAAAGTGTCATTTCATGGTAGAGCATGGCATTGTCTTAGGGCATGTAGTGTCAAAACATGGGATAGAGGTTGATAGATCTAAGATAGACATTATTTCATCCTTACCATATCCTTTATGTGTGCGTGATGTTAGATCTTTCCTAGGGCATGCAGGATTTTATTGGCGCTTCATCAAAGATTTTAGTAAGATCGCTCTTCCTATGTCACGATTACTTCAAAAAGATTCTGATTTTGTGTTTGATGATTCTTGTAGGACTTCCTTTGATGAGCTAAAGAAGTGTCTAACCACTCCACCTATCATACAGCTCCCATGGTGGGACCTTCCATTCCAGCTTATGTGTGACGCCTCCAACTTCACGGTTGGAGCTGTCTTATCTCAAAGGGTGGAAGGACGTTCACATGTGATTGCCTATGCATCAAGGACACTGGATTCAGCCCAATCAAATTACACAACCACAAAAAAGGAGTTTCTTGCTGTGATATTTTCTTTAGATAAATTCCGTTCATATTTATTGGGCTCTAAAGTAGTTGTTTTTTCTGACCATGCAACTTTGAGGTACCTCCTAAAGAAGCCAGATGCAAAGCCACGACTTATCTGTTGGATGCTCATTCTTCAGGAATTTGATATTGAGATAAAGGACAAGAAGGGATCAGATAATTTGGTGGCGGACCACATGAGTAGGCTTACTCACACACTAGAGGATGAAACCTTGGACCAGGTACCACTTCGGGACACTTTCCCCAATGAACATCTCCATACCATCTCAAGTACGCATCCTTGGTATGCTGATTTAGTTAATTACATTGTTTCCTCTGAAATCCCAGCAAATTTGAAGAAGCATCAAGTCCAAAAATTAAAAAGTGAGTCTAGATTTTATGTGTGGGATGATCCTTACCTCTGGCGCATGTGTAGTGACCAAGTTATTAGGAGGTGTATTCCTGATCATGAGTTTGAGTCTGTTTAGCAATTCTGTCATACACTTGCATGTGGTGGAAACTTTGGACCCCAACGGACAGCTTGGAAAGTTTTGGACTCTAGATTATATTGGCCTAGTTTATTCCATGATGCCCATGTGTTTTGTAAGTCATGCTCTCGTTGCGAACACACTGGGAATATTTCTAGGAGACATGAGATGCCCCAACAACCCATACTATTCTGTGAGATTTTTGATGTGTGGGGCATTGATTTTATGGGTCCTTTTCCAAGTTCATATGGTTTCTTGTATATTTTCTTTTCTGTTGATTATGTGAGTAAATGGGTGGAGGCCAAGGCCACCAGGACTGACGATTCTCATGTTGTTGTGGACATTGTCAAAGCACAAATTTTTTGCAGGTTTGGAGTACCAAAGGCCATCATCAATGACCAAGGGACACACTTTTACAATAGGAATTTTTCTTCCCTCCTTTGTAAGTATGGGGTGACACACAAAACATCAACCCCATACCACCCCCAAACAAATGGCCAGGCTGAGGTTTTAAATCTTGAGTTGAAACAAATCTTGGAGAAAACCGTGCAGCCAAATAGGAAGGATTGGAGCAAGCACTTGGATGATGCATTGTGGGCTTATAGGACAGCATACAAGACCCCCATTGGTATGTCCCCATTTCGGATTGTTTTTGGGAAAGCGTGTCATCTCCCCGTGGAAGTTGAGCATCGGGCTTATTGGGCTATAAAGAAATGCAACATGGATTTGGCCCAAGCTGGAATCCAAAGGAAGCTGCAAATTCAAGAGCTTGAGGAGATTAGATTATCATCATATGAGAACTCAAGTCTCTACAAGGAAAGATCAAAAGCATCTCATGACAAAATGATCCAACAAAGGGAGTTTCATGTTGGAGAGAAAGTCCTTCTCTACAGTTCACGACTGAAGCTGACGCCTGGTAAGTTGCGTTCCAGATGGTTAGGTCCTTATGTTGTGACTAATGTTGTTCCTTATGGTGCAGTGGAGATCACACAAGAGGACACTGGAAGGAGCTTTACAGTCAATGGGAAACATTTGAAGAGATACATTGAGGGACTTCCTACTGATGCAGTGGATTTTATCACACTGCATGACCCCATCATCACTTGAGCATATCAGGCTGTTCCTAACCCTTTCACTTTTATATTATTTGTCCTATTTAAAAATACTGCATTTCATGTGCATATATCATCTCATAGGTTCACATTGAGGACAATGCAATATTTTAAGTGTGGGGGAGGGAACCTTTTAGTTTAGTAATTTCAATTGCTTTCCTGTTCAAAAAAAAAACCAAAAAAAAATTGTGTGTTTTTCAAAAATTGTGTGTTTATTTTAAAATTTTCTGTGTGTTTTTGAAACTTTTGGGCTTAAATGATTCTCATCACCAATTTTAAATCCATATCAATAAGTGAAACAATTTACCCCTTGAAACTAACCTTAAATGAATGCTGAAATGACTTTGCTTCAAGTTCAAATATTTAGTAATTTCATGAAAAGTACGCTGAATTTTGAATCCCATGCCAATATCACTGTCTTTATATTTGAAATCACTTTCCTGTGAGGCTTCTAAACCATTATTTTCATATTCTTTACATTCACCTCACTTCTTGAGAGAACCAAACCATACTTGATTTAACCATAATTTGATCTATTCCTATCAAAACTTGAGGGTTTGAGGTTCTTATGTTAAAATGATTGAGGCATTTGTTTGGTATTAAAGCCCCTATTTCAAAGAATCCTTTTTTATAATGTCCTACCTTGAATATTTAATCCTTGTATCCCTTATAAGACATGAAAATCCTGTTAGGTTAGCCAAATTACAAGCCGATTTTCCCTATCCAACCAACTCTTGAAGTAAAATTGCATAATCTAGTTGAGCTTAAGTGTGGGGGAAGTTGTCTTGTGTTTTGCCACCACATTCTGTGATACTTTGGGTGGAAAATTAAATTCTGAAGAGATGTGTTTGCTACTGAAGATATTCATTATATTGAAAGCTGTTCCTTTTCTGGAGCTTTCATGACAAGTGAAGTTGTACCTTTTCTGGAGCTTCTAATTGAGGTGGAAAGTTGTGCCCATCTAGAGCTTTCAAGAAAATCATGTTTGAGAAGATTGACATTTTTTATGCTGAAATGATTAATGGTGTAAACCTTTCATGACTTTTCATGATGATGGAGCTGAATTGATACTATGGGGATTGAAGAGAAGACCATATTTAAGTGAAAATTAGATTAATGCAATTTTGCTTCAAAAGAGTCAAGCCCTCCTCATTCAGCCTCAGAGTTTTTCACATCTTAATCCTACCAACCGAAAGCCACAGAACAACCCTGAAAAGTCCTCATGATAAACATATTTACTTGACTCACATCGGGTAGCGATGTAGGAATCTATCAAACCTATGGTGACCCTTGTATGAGTTTGGATGAGAAAGACATTGCAAAAAAAATGATATTTGAGTGATGAGAGAAAATTCAAGCGAGGTAAGTGTTTTGTGCATGGGCGGATAAATGAAGTGGAAATATATTGAATGATATAAATGGAGAACATGAAATAAGGTTTTTTATGAGGCATGATATCTTTTGATTATTGGTGTGAAATCGATTGATCTTAAGGATATGTGTTTTAAAATTGGTTTTGATTTGATATTGATGTTTACATGATATGAGGTTTTGCCCAGGTGTGCAAAAGGGTAAGTGTGGGGGAGTTGATAAAACACTATTTTATTGAATATTTTATTGATAATAAATGATATAATTTCCTCACATTGTGTTAAATATGTTTATTTATAAAATATTTGGTATTAGTTCATTCATTTGAATATTTGATGAAAATTCTAGTTTTACCCTTTATAGTTCACTGTAGTATTTCAAAGATAAATATTATTATATTTACTATTTGAATTTTGAATTTTGTAAAAGTGTTCCTCAATTAATTATCTACAACAGTTATTCAGGACACGAGACCAAAAGAATGCATTTTAATGGAGTAATTGGGCCATAAAGTTAAATATGGGCTGGACTCTCCAGAATGGATAAGCTTCTATTTTGCGGCCATAACTCCTACATATGGGTTTGTATTGAGCCCAAATTTGGAGAAGAGATAGAGGACCCATATACTCACAGTTTATCCTTCTGGAAGGCCGGCCAATTCACGCGTTTTGGTGGTAAAATGGGCGGTGAACTTTGCAATAAAATATTTGGCCGAATTTCCACATTCACACTTGAAACCACTTGTAACCTATCCTCCCCTCCCCTCTATAAATTGGAGTTTTTCCTATTTGGAGGTGTTGGTACGTGCATTGGGATATTGGAGGCAGAGGAGAATTTGTTTCACCCAAATTCTCCAACCATTGTAAGAGGGGTAGCTCTTGAAGCAAGGATCCCCTCATCGAAGCCTCCTTCTCTTCTTCATTTTGTAATGTTTTCATTTGTGTAATAAACTTCTTTGTTCTTATTTTATTTCTTATCTTTTATTTTGTTTTGTTTAAATTTCTTCTTCTCTTAATCTTCCTCTTTGTACTGGAATTCTTGAGTACAAGCGCTATTGGGTTATACCCATTATAAACCTTTGCACATGCAAAACGCTTCTACGATGATTATGCCACCCATGGAAGAGTAGTCTTTTAGTAATCGATCTATCTTCTACCCTCTTCATTTAATTATTTTGAATCATTGAGCTACTGTAATTCACTTAATATGATCCATGAATTGTGTTTTTAAATTGTAAGAAACTAAGCAAGCAATTGAACAATTAACACAAAAACACGCGAGGTCGGGATTTTGTGTAAATTGTGAGAGCGCGATCTTAATCGGTAACACAAGACCACACGGGATAAATTTGTAGAGTTCAAATATAATCCCTAAACAAAATTCATCATCATTTCCAGAATGGATATGTGCATTAATTTACCACTGACCATAAGCTAATCTTAGAACATCAATCAAAGCAGGGTGCTGCGATTGCATGTTCCGAAGTTAGCCTAGGGTTAAATTCACATCATCTTCGTGGTAAAGTTAATTCTCGTAGGGTTCGGGATTTAACAAATTAAGGGATCAAAATTAAGTGAATTTTAATTTAAATGATAATGATTAATAATAAATTGAATAGGTAGAGTTAGATCTATTATGCCTTTTAAATAGATTTTTTTTAAAAACATCTTCTTGTTGTGTCATTTTAATCGAAATTCATTTCAAAACTAAAAACAAAAAAAATATACAATATTCTTCCAGCAAACTTCTTCTAGATTCATAAACTATAAAAAAAACAAATCCTTCAAAGTAGTGTTTTTATTTTATTCTCTTTTATTTTATTTTTAGAATACCTCTAATAAGTTGTTAAATTCACTTCCTCCTTTGAGAGACGACCTTGGTCAGCCACTCTGCTGCACCTAAGTACCCCAAAATCACACTAATCATTTGAGGGCGCCCACGACAGCGCTCTTTCAGACCCCATCCAGTGGTAAGCCGTTGTTCCCCCATCCAAAAGTAAGTCGTTGTGCCTCCCTCTATCCAGCGGTAAGCTATTGTTCCCCCATCCAATGGTAATCAATTGCAGACCCCATCCAGCGGTAAGTCATTGTTCCTTGATCCAGCGGTAAGCCATTGTGCCTCGATCCAATGGTAAGCCATTGCGCACTCATCCAATGGTAAGCCGTTGTGAACCCCATTTAGTGGAATGTCATTGTCAACCCAAACCAATTGGTAAGCTGATGTCATCCCTTTTTTTGGGACCCATATCGCCGGTATGTCATAGTGGAGTAAGACCAAACTCGGGCTGCTAACCACGTGTAAGACCCAATATATCATCGGGTCGTTGTCCTCTACGCACACCCTGATTCTATACCCCCATCCTGAACTATGTGGACTTTGATTATCTACTATGGTGATACGTAGGAGGTCTCTTAAGGCCCCATACCAATATCATTGTCGCCCATGAGTTGACTCCATCTCATTCTCCATCCACTTCAATTGACCATCTGTTATCCATCATGATTATTACCAAGGCCTCCACATCTCGATGGGATCACACCAATTCACCTCCTAGAATAAGTGTTCCCTCCAGTGGTTACACCCATCTGATCCACTCTATTCAGTGTTATGATCAATCCGATCTATCTCTGGTAGACGTTAAACTCGTGGAATACCCTATGTTAAGCATGGGAAGATGGGGAAAACCTTAGATACATTCCTATGGCATATAATTCCCCACATTCACTGTGGGATGACATGGGATTTAGTGCCCTCGATAAGCCCTATAATAAGGGGAAGAAACCCAAACGTGCTACTGTTCCAGCGTCCAGACATTCCAGTGATGTCCAACTTGACTACTCCCCCAACCGAAGGTTGCTGCCCTGACTGGACCCCTTGAAACGTCCCGATAGAAGAAATGTAATTAACTGGCATCCATGAAGATAATGAACTTGGAAGCGTTTCAAAAACATCTTCATAATCTATAAGGGAGACCCAGACTAGGTGATGGGTTCTGAGGAGGAATCCACAAAAGGAAGAACTGACACCCCATCATCAAGTTTTGATCAAGGAGAAAACATCCCTGAATAAGCGATGGATTCCACCCACCCTTGGAAAGTATGAATACGGGGAAACATTCAATGCATCTTCGTCCTCCCCCAAACAAACAGATGTGTGCACTCCAACAAAAGTATTGGAAACAGAAATGGTGAACCCGGCATGGAGGTATTCTTCTCAATGTAGAGATTAGTACCGTTCGACATATCAGTGGACTATCATGTCACCAAATCCTATTATTCGACGTTGGGTCCCGCCATGAAAATAGCGGGCCTGGCGTGAAATTCACCAGAAGTTGGGGCAGTTAAATGTTGGACATCTCGGTCTGTGACTTTGTCAGCGTGGATGATTCTTACCAGCCAGGAGATACAGAATGGTGATGGGGCACTAGATGTCGAGTTATTTGTTTCATCACTAATGGTTTAATCTCCCTACTTTTAGGAACAATGTTGTAGCATCGAGAATCTGATCACCAGCTGCCCACCGATGCAGGATCAGGGGAAACACCAACACTGCAATCCCACATGGATCAAACGCTTCTGCAACAGCTTCCATACCCACAACTGCATGGTTCCCACACCCCATCTCCCCTTCTGAATTTGTACAAAGAAGGGTGACAAATGTCCTCGTATGCCGATACTAGGAGGAGTGGATTATCTCGACTTGAGATATGGCCTGCAATGATTTAGAGGTGTGTGCGCCCCATCCCCACCGCTACACCCAAGGTCCGCGTAGGGAGCCACTGCTTACCACTCCAACATACAATCGTTTAGAGAGCCTCTCCCCAGAATTCCATGATGACTCCCTCCCCTACACTGACGAGGTAGGGGATGTTTAGGCCTAGCCATATGGGATCTCGTTCTAGGGGCCCCCATGGAGGGCCCCACTAGGCCATGCCAACGCCACCACCCGGTCCCACGAGCTGAAGAGTAGGTAAGATATGTACCTACACCATCATCCCTAGTTCGGATGACCCAGCGCTAGGGTTGGGTGCAGGCCTAGGAGGACGCCCACCAAGGGGCGTCGACGTCAGCAACTACTCTGACCCGGGCCACCGTTGATGTGAATCATGAGCCTCCTATGTACACTAAGTAGGGGAACTTATATACATGGACCAGGTCAAGGAACCAACAACCCCACAGGTTGGCTTGGTCGACTCTATCAGCCACCAGCATAGGGAGCACCCGCCAAAGACCGACCAGCCGTAGTGACACCCAGTATGGAGGTCCTCCCTATACTGCCACCATGGAGAACACGGGTCCTCCCCACTTCCAATCTCAGCATAGAGGTCCACCTTGTGGTACCTTAAATCCGAACAAGGGTCCTCCCCATGGCAGTGGCACTCAATACAGAAGCCTTTCATGTAATCCTTACGTCAGATATAGGTTCATTCTTCTGCCCACAGACTGTCGATATGAAGATGTTACGCATCTGGTCAATCTCCAATATGGGGGCCTTCCACATGTCATTACAGCAGTTGGAGAAGGTCCTCCTCACCACAAAAATCATAGGGGTGAAGGTTATCTTCTCTTCATTGGCACCCAACACATAGGTCCTAACCTTGTTTGGATTGACCAGTACGAGGACCCTACTTGCACTGACGCTGTCAGGGGAAGCAAGCATGGAGGTCCCACCCATGCTCTTATCTACCCTGGCGGAGGTCCTACACTCTCCAGAATTTTCGGTGGAGGTCCCCTCTATACATCATCCAGTGGATATGAAGTTCCTACCTGTGTTCCCTTTGTTATCTTTCCAGGTGCTCCTCACACCCTAGCCCACTCAGGCAGAAGTCCTCCCCACCCAGCACAAGTATGACCAAAGGACCTCCTCATATTGAAAATCTACTATATCCCAATGAACCATCTTGGGTAAGGAGGGAGGGTCATCAACTCCATAAAAAGAATGCCGAGAAGATTCATACTGAGATCAAACCAGTTTTCTTCTTAGATTTGGAGGTGGAATACGACTCGGTGATGGAACACTCACCTAGATCCTCCATGTCAAGGGATGGGGTAGGAACAAGGCTCATCAGCCTCATACTTCCGGAATGCGAGGTCCATTGGATTCCCATCTCCCTCTATAGGTATATCCAAGAGGACGAAAATTTGGAAACTCCACAGGTTACAGCCATGCAATCGCCACCATCATCACTATGAGCACTCTCGACCTTGACTAGAGATCATAGAGAACTATTATAGGGACCAATCGCAGATGAAAAGTAGTGTCATCCATCACTAGTATCCATAGTCTTGGAAACAGAAACTGTGTTCGTCAGCCCCTTTTACCATGATGTGGTGACTAAGTCACTCCACTCTTCGGGGGATAGCCTAAGATGTGGCAGTTTGTCAACTCGCTTGCCTTATTCCTCACCAGCCATCCTTCCATTTCAGTGGTCTGCATTTTTACCACAACCGGTTCCCCATCCACCTCCTGTAGATGAGTGGGGCAATGAAGGGCCAGACCCTAAATCTAGACCAAGGAGCTTATGGGATATTCTCGCAGCAGACCATTTCCTAGAGATTTTTTGGCCAGTTAGAGTGCCAAATTTTAGGGCACCAGAAGCACTCACCTAGGAAGAGGTTGGATGCTTTAACTAGACCCTCTAGGTGACCCCATTTCCGTCTTCAACATTGATGAGTGGCCTACCCCAAGAGTCAGGCGCATTTCAAAGATATTGGCCAACAATGTCGTTTGGTCAATTTTGTTGCACTCCCTATGGGCTGGCACCCTAAGTCACCGGGCCAGCATAAGACCCTCCAACAACGATGCATCCAGAGCATTAAGGTGCTCTGCGGGATAATCAAGGAGGATTCTCCCCATGTGAAAATCTGTGGTTGGGGGCAGTACGCAACCCTCCATTTCAGTGTCATTCTATGCCAGCCCAATTTTTCAGGCGACATAGAGGATATGCCTCTTGGGAGGGTTGTAGTTATCATGGTTGACCTATCATAGAGAGATAATGAGCTAGATATCCTTAAGGGGGACTTACCCCATGAGGGAGTTCCACAACTTGTAGATTCGTTGGGAAGGGTTACACGCCAGTAGAGAAATCTACTAGGTCTTCATGTGCCCACCAAGGCACTAGTCCTCAGCCGGAATCCCAATAATGGAAAGGAACTCCATGGATCCATGAAACCCTCTAAACCTTCTGGCTCTATGCAAAAGGCAAAAGATGATCTCAAAAAATCCGTGCTGCATCAACAACTCAGTAAACAAAATAAGATGCTCAACATCCTTCTTGCATAACACTCTGTGAAGCGACGGTCAGACAACGGTGATCCTCGGCTGGGGTAGTAGGGGTAGGCACAACTTCCCTTTGGAGAACTACCCCCAGGTGACACTGACCATCTTGCCCATGTAGACAGCATTGAGGCTGGAACTTATGGCAAGAGGGCACGGTAAGTGTCTCCAAATCCTCCTGAACTTCATTACAATACTCAGGTCCCAGCTCAGGTTCCCCAACTACTCCATAGTTCATTCCACCAGTCGCTCCACGAGCTGCTAGTCCTATTTATCGTGTTGAAGAACCTTCCAACGCACTAGTGGTCAGGGATCCCCATCAAGATAGGAATCACTGCCTAGATGATCCAATGGCATCACTCATCGCCCGCCTTGAAGCTTTAGAGACTCGACAAGTAGAAATCCCACATGATGGAAAGCCATATCTAGCATGGTTGGATGATATGAAATTACCTCTAGGTTTCATGAATCCCAATTTTGGCCCATTCAATGGGATAGGGACCCACCGTAGTACTTGGCCCACTTTAGCTCAACGTGTGGACCCATGTTGGGAACTCCAATGTAGAAAGAGGCCGCTAAACACTGGTGTTTCATACAGAAAATAGAGGGGGCATCATTCTTCTAGTACAGCTAGCTCCCCATTAGATGATTAGCTGGCTGGGAAGACCTCCATAGGAAATTCATCTACAATTTCAGTTCCACCGCTCGGAAGACGAGTATCACGGACCTCTTCCAGTGCAAGCAGAATCTTGATTAGCGCGTTGTAGACTTTGTCACATGGAGGAAAGGGCTCATTTCTTCTCTTGACATGTCGTTGACTAAGGAGAAACATGTTGACGATGAGTATAGGGAAGGTCAATATAGAACTGGACCCCTCTTTGATCACCATAACTACCCTAGGGGGTTCCGAGACTTAACTAAAAAGTCCCAATGCCTAGAGGAAGCCTTACAGCATGATAAGCAGGCACGTCTTTTGCCTACTACAATCCTCGCATGAAGGTCCTCTAGGGATTATCCCACCACATTGGCTCAAATAGAGGACCATTTGTAGTTGGAGTTATTACCGATGGAGCCGCCTCCAGAGCCTCACAGAGGCCCTCCACCTCAGAAACAGCCACCGGCCCAGCAGCACCCACCACTGAATCGACATGTGTCTCCGCACAATGCACCGCCACCACCTAGGTGAGATAAAAAGTCTCCACATCCTCAATAGGCCCATCTAGCCCTATGTCAGGGTTAGGCTCCAAGGGCCCCCTTCTGAGATAGGAGGAACCAGACCTCCTCATTCATCAAAGCACAATGTCCCTTGTTATTTCTGAAGTGCCCTTGAGTAGGGGACTGTACAATTTTATGAGTGTAGGAGGCTATAAGAGGAGAACATCATTGATTTCCCTAATTACTACCCCTACCACCATATCCTGGGGCACACCCTAAAATAGTGATGTGTGTTTAAATACTAGCTTCAATACCGGGTGGATAACAACATAGTCTGGTTATGCTCATCACCGGCACAGGTGGCTTGTGTCTTCGTGAGGCCAGACAGCAGCAGTGACAGTGAAGGTGAGTGGAATTAGGTTTCTAACCGTGGTCCCCATAAGTATAACAATTGGAAGGCTTGTAAAATAGTCATTCATTCCCATGGTGTTATTTTTTCATGCCTAAATTGGACAGATCCTTCAAATGCCACATCTACTACTTCTGCATCGTTATCTTAGAAGTCCCCTTCTCAAAAGAGAAGGCATTTTCAATGCAAGGCATAACATAGTCCCTCACCAATGTCGTCATAATCTCATACTCTCAGCGACTTCATGCCCTCGGAGATGGATATTCTTCCTATAATTCATCCAATAGTGGACAACTCTTCGAGTGATGGTCAAGAGAATTCCTTGGTTAATATTATTGGGACCACTCTGTGTATGAAGATTGTATTTGTTCTCAACAGTTTTCAATGCTGGTCAAAATGAAGACGGAGATAAAGAAGGACTCCAAAGTTAATGGAGATCGGCTGAAGTGAGGTTGTCTGGGGAATTGTTAGGGAATCATAGCATTGGATTTCATACTTGATCAATTCTCTAAGAAGATAAATTCAGATGATTGTTGAACTAATCCTACATTCAAAGAACTTGTGTCAAATGTGACACATTGTTTACAACAATGAAGAATGGTGAAGTTTCATCCATCTAGGGATGATTGAAGAAGAATGCGTATTTAAATAAGACCATGCAATGCTTCATGATTGCATGAGAACCATTCAAGTGCTTACTTGAAGAAAAGAATCATATGATTTGAATGAAGTAGAGAATGATGGATGAAGAAGAAGAGAGAGTTTGGAAGGGCTTTGCATTCTAAGAAGGTCATGAATTACATATTGCCTTGAAATCAGATGATTGTTGCACTATTCTTAAAGATCCAAATTCATGTATCAAAGGTGATACATTGTATGCAACATTGAAGATTTTTGAAGAAGATTAAAGCCTCCAACTTTTGGATAAAGAGAGGTGATTGGAGTTCTTTGGAATTAACACTCCAAAAGGATTTGATAATTTTAAGTGAGGATAAAATAAGTACATTGGAATTCATATTCCAAAAAGAATGGACAAAACCAGAATATGATTTTCTGGTTTGTATTTCACAAATATCATAAGTTTAGAGAACTTGTGATGCAAGCCTTATGAAGGGAAGGGGGAGAAAAAGAAGTGTTTTTGGAAAAGTCATATCACAAATATTATCGGATCAAAAATATGGAAAAGGAAAGAAGTATGAGTGTAAGTATGAAGTAGGCGCACAAGTATGAAGTAGGCGCGCAAGTATACAGTAGGCGCGCAAGTATGTAGAGGCGCGCAAGTCATATTTCAAAGAGCATTAATTCTTGGCATTCTAATTAGGTCATGAATTACATATTTCCTTAAAATCAGATGATTGTTGCACTGTTATTAAAGATCCAAATTCATGTATCAAAGGTGATACATTTTATGCAACATTGAAGGTATTTTAGGAAGCTTCAAGCCTCCAACTTTTGGATAAAGAGAGATGATTGGAGTTCTTTGGAATTAACACTCCAAAAGAATAAGAGAATCAATATCCTAACAGGTCACGAGGTACAGGGATAAAAGTTGGAATTTGTTTAAAAAGACCCCAACACTGATTCACCCCCCTCTCAGTGTTAGAAATATCACAAACTGGTCCTCTCAATTGGTATCAGAGGGACAGGTTCAACTCTACTGGATTATCTACAGTGAAGTTATTCTCTTTTGAAGACTTGAGTTTTGTTCTTGAGTCAACAATGAAGAGCAGTTTTTGTAAATATTCATCTATCTCTGAGCAGAAAGATATATATACCAATACCATGTTGAACAGGAAAAAGAAAGAGGAAAGAAAATTGAAGAAGAACTCCCTCTTATCTAAATAAGAGGAAGCATCTGGTTCTCTATATCGGGCTGACATTGAAGACACGCCAGAATTGGAAAGTAATGTGAAGGTGGCTCAAGTACCCACCAAGAATATGGACAACCTTCCTACCTCAACTGATCAAGAGGTATGTGTTAGTACATTTGAAAATTACCCTCATGATGAAAATTCTAGCACAAGTGGTGATGAACAATCTACAACATCTCAAGAAATATCAGTTGATGGATTAAGAATGATTCTACATGGTATTCCTAAAGAGAGTGCATCCCTGGTTTGTGGGTTATTTCAATGCATGCAAGAAAATATCACTCAGATGGAAGAAGAAACTGCTTTTTTTGAGAAAGGATTACTAGCAAAAATTGTCAAATGTTTAAAGCTCCCTAGACAGGTTAGAGCCTTTGAAGCAACAAAGAGGGGATTTGAAGAAAGTTCTTCAAAGTGGCTCAAAGATGTCGAAGAAAAGGAGGGAGTCAACAAGAATCTAGAAGAGAAGATCCATGCACTAGAAGATGAGTTGAAAAGGGAAAATGAAGTCAAGAAGTTATATTTGGAAGATTACTCTAAGAAGATCAATGAACTTGACTCTTTGTTACAAAACAAAGTAAAGATGCATGAAGATGAAGTTGAAAGATTAAAGAAGTCTTGTGAAGAGAAGATGACTATGATTGAAAACCAGGAAGTCTTCCTCAATATGAGATGTCTAGAATTGGAAGATGAACTGGCCAATCTTGAAAAGTCACATATTGAGTCTCTAAAAAAGAAGGAAATAGTTGCTACCAGTACTCAATGCTCACTGGAGGATTCTAATGACAAAATACCTCCAACATGTGATACGAAGATCATGGCTTCCCTCATTGATCTATAACAAGCAGCTGAGAAAATAAAGGTATCATCCATACCAACTTATATTAATGTTTCTAAAACTCCTCCTACAAAAAGTGCAGGTTTCAAGAAAAACTCTAAACAAGTTTGGATGAAGAAAAGTGAGATGAAACCTATCACCATAGATAGGGTGGATAGGGGAAAGAGTATGGAAGATAGATCCCCACAGAAAGCACAACATACCAATAAGAAGACTTAGCAAACTTGTCAAGAAGATGACAAGAAGTTAAGGTTTGTTGGTCAATGCTGGTTCTGCAACAGGTTTGGGCATTGTGCACTGGATTGTTGGTACAATCCATTAAATGTAAAAGCACAAAGAAAGCCCATCTCAAGGGGGAGAAATCCAGAGAAGAAGAAGAAACATCCACAGATCCAGAAACATCTGTATAATGCAAATAGATTTGGAATGTTGGACAACTTATGTGATGTATGCAGTGGGATTGGTCACAAGAATGGTGGATGCCTATCTCAGAATGTAAACAAAGCTAATAATAACAGAATACCACAAAAGTTGGAGAAGAATGAAGAAGCTATTTTGGGAATTAATCTGAAATATGTTTCAAAAGAAAATGCACCCAAGAATATTTCAATAAAGAAAGATGAGAAGTCCTTGGATTCTAAATCCAAGAAGGTGAAGGGTGGGGCATCCAAAAGAATTACTAAGAAGGAATCCACTTAGAAGAATCCATGTAGAAGATCCAATATTGATGCCTCAGTCCCTAATGATATTTTTGTGATTTGGCTAGAAGATTTGAAAAGAATGAGAAAGATGGAAGATGCACAGGCTAAGACTTGTGATAAAAGAAAAAAGGATATTCTACATGAATAAAAGGAAGTTCTGTGTGTGAGGTACAACAAGGCTTGTCACACTTTCAGAAAGTTCTTTGAATTTATTCCAGCCCAACAAGAATTCATGAAGATAATGAATGTTGCATCGGGAGATTCAAGTGCTTGGAATTCTCCTGAAGAAAGAAGATTCACACACAAAGAGATAGAAGAAGTATTGAGATCCACACAACTACATTCAAAATTAAAGATCAAATTTGAAAGTGTGAGGAGTGGAGAAAATGGAGCATCCAGGTTGAGAAAATCATCTCAGCCCTCCTGCTCACATTGAAGAAGCATGGAGGATCCACCCTATTCCCTTAAATCTTAATGTATAGTATTTGTTCTTTAAATGCAGGTAATTGAAGGTGAAGCAATATCTCAGGGGGAATAACCTGGGACTCAATGATTAGAAGTGTTCCCTTAAGGGGGAGACACATGAAGAAGATGCCAGAGTTATTATCACAATCAGTACCAACATGAATTGGTATAAAATTCAATTACTCTGAAGATTTTCTGAAAATCATGTCATTAGAAAAGGTATGTTATTTCTAAATCTCTCATCCTTGGTTACTCAAAATAAATAACATTCTACAAAGGGGGAGTAACAAAGATAATCAATGACATAAGAAGAGTGAAAGTGACCGAAGGCCATTTATCCTTCCTCTTACAGCAGAATGTTTTTGATCCGTTTATTGAAGTGAGTGCAGAATTTCAGGTTGATTATTTCATTTACATTCAATATCTTCGGCCTGGAATGAAAGTGTAAAACCCTTGAAGACATGTGTATGAGTTCTCATATCATGATGTGTCATGTTCTGTGGGTAATTGACAGCTTTGTTGTCTAAATCAAATCCTCTTGGTTTCTAAACCGAGCATTACTTAAATAGACTTAGAGTGAAATGATTGATGGCACATT
Source organism: Viscum album (assembly GCA_963277665.1). NCBI lineage: Eukaryota > Viridiplantae > Streptophyta > Magnoliopsida > Santalales > Viscaceae > Viscum > Viscum album. The sequence continues at coordinate 1,538,559,037 of OY728153.1, read as the reverse complement.
ACCTAATTATAGAATGATACCCTCTCTACCATGAACTTTGTATTTCTTGTCAATAAGGGGGAGATAAATGAACTGAATGTCTAGGGGAGACACATAAGTAAAAGGGAGAGATAAGATTCTCATTTTGACATTGACACATTCATTTGAGGAGACTTTAAGTTATTGACAAAAAAATACAAAGGGGGAGATTGTTGGGACCACTCTATGTATGAATATTGTATTTGTTGTCAATAGTTGTCAATGCTTGTCAAAATGAAGATGGATATAAAGAAGGACTCCAAAGTTAATGGAGATCGGCTAAAGTGAGGTTGTCTGGAGAATTGTTATGGAATCATAGCATTGGATGTCATACTTGAGAAATTATCTAAGAAGATAAATTCAGACGATTGTTGAACTGATCCTACGTTCGAAGAACTTGTGTCAAAGGTGACACATTTTTTATAACAATGAAGAATGGTGAAGTGTCATCCATCTAAGGATGATTGAATAAGAATGAGGATTTAAAGAAGACCATGCAATTCTTAATGATTGCATGAGAACCATGCAAGTGCTTACTTGAAGAAAAGAATCATATAATTTGAATGAAGTATAGAATGATGGATGAAGAAGAAGAGAGAGTTCGAAAGGGCTTGGAATTCTAAGAAGGTCATAAATTACATATTGCCTTGAAATCAGATGATTGTTGCACTATTCTTAAAGATCCAAATGCATGTATCAAAGGTGATACATTGTATGCGACATTGAAGGTATTTGAAGAAGATTCAAGCCTCCTGCTTTTGGATAAAGAGAGGTGATTGTAGTTCTTTGCAATTAACACTCCAAAAGGATTTGCTAATTTGATGTGAGAATGAAAGAAGTACTTTGGAATTCATATTCCAAAAAGAATGGACAAAACCAGACGATGCTTTGCGGATTTGTATTTCACAAATATCATAAGTTTGGAGAACTTGTGATGCAAGCCTTATGAAGGAAAGGGAGAGAAAAATAAGTGTTTTTTGAAAAGTCATATCACAAATATCATCAGATTAAAAATATGGAAAAGGAAAGAAGTAGGCATGCAAGTATGCAGTAGGCGCGCAAGTATGCAGTAGGCGCATAATTATATAGTAGGCGTGCAAGTATGTAGAGGCACACAAGTCATATTTCAAAGAGAATTATTTCAGAAATCTGGAAAAGGAAAGAAAGTGGCGTGCAATTCAAGAATGGCGTGCAAGTATTTGGTGCTCAAGTATTGGTGCGCAAGCGTGTCGCGCAAGTATTGGCGCGCAAGTGTGTCGCGCAAGTCAAATTTCAAATTTCATGATATCAAAATATGACAAAGGAAAGATGGAGGCATGCAAGTGTGTCACGCAAGTATTGTTGCGCAAGTGTGGAACGCAATCCATATTTCAAAGATCATGATATCAAAATATGACAAAGGAAAGATGGAGGCACGCAAGTGTGTCACGCAAGTATTGGCACGCAAGTGTGCCGCGCAAGTCATATTTAAAAGATAATGATATCAAAATATGACAAAGGAAAGAAGGTGGCGCGCAAGTACTGGAGCGGCACGCAAATTGAGGTGTGCAAGTATGGGGCGCGCAAGTCACCAAAATTCCTATAAATAAGAGACCACCCTCCTCATTTCATAAGGCTCGAGACTTAGAGAAAAATTTGAGCTCTGAATGCGCAAGTGTATAAAGCGGCACGCAAGCTGAAGTGGTGCGTAAGCTGAGGGTTATTTATATGGAGCACAAGTGTTTCCGCGCAAGTCTGCCATGCAAGTGTTGCCACACAAGTCTGTCGCACAAGTGTTGTCAGACAAGTGAATCCACGCAAGTGTTTCCGTGAAAGTCTTCTGCACAAGTTTTGGTGCGTATGTCTCTGCGTGAATGAAGAGGCGCGCAAGTTATAGGCGCGAAAGTGTAGGGCGTGCAAGTGGAAGTGGGCGTGCAAGCTGTTTTGATCCAGGGGTTCCTGCGAGCTTCTGGATAGGAAAAAAGAAGAAGAAGAAGAGCTCAGTGTAGATGGGTTTTCAATGAAAGAAAATGTGTGAAGAAGAGTAGGTTTCAGTGAAGTTGGTTTTGCATTGAAGAAGAAGAAGAAGAAGGAAAAGAGTTCAACTACATTCCATATGCATGATCACATGCATTTATGAACAAGAGAAGAACTCACTCTGATGATGACAAGAAAGCTGGTCTTCGTTGCCTGATTAATCACATTGGTATTTGTGATTCTTGTTAATAAAGAAGAAGGAGTCCTAGCGCATTCTGTTATTTCACTAAAGAATAAGAAGAAGTCCTAGTGCATTCTATTATTGCACTAAAGAAGAAGGAGTCCTACTGCATTATGTTATTGCACTAAAGAAGAAGAAGAAGTCCTAGTCCATCTTTTTTTGCACTAGTGAAGAAGAAAAGAATAAGACACGAAGAATTGCTTGCCTACTACTTTGAAATTAATCAATTGAAGAGCACTAAAGAAGATCTAGAGTATAACCTACCTTACTAAATAAGGAAGAAGACTGTCTCCATAGGCAGTATAAAGAACTAGCTAGAGGCTTCAAGTTGGACTAGGCTTTAACCAGTCCTGGGAAGAGGATTGTCTCTCACCCCCCTCCAAAGTGTAGGGACTCACACATTCTAGAGGATTGTTTTCCTAGCCACTCCATTGTAAAATCATATCACATTATAATGAAGAATCCATGCAGTGGTCATACCCATGCATGGAAAGGATTTAGCTACTCTTATTGAGTGGTGAACCTTGTAAAAATATTGTGTGCATATTTTTACTGCTTTCTATTATTGCATGCGACAGGGAAAAGAGAATAATAGAATCAAGATCCTAACTGGTCACGAGGTACAGGGATAAAAGTTGGAATCGGTTTAAAAATTCCCCAACACTGATTCACCCCCCTCTCGGTGTTAGACATATCCAAAAATGGTCCTCTCAAATACCATAGAGATGGTAAACCTTTACATGCTTCCTGACAATGAGGAGTGATAGGTGTATCCTCCCAATGTCCCCAGCCGTTGCCAGCATCGATAGAGCCACGAAAATATGGTCCGTCAGAGTGCCTCAGTAAGAAATTCTAGCCAGGCTATGCATGGTACTGAAACCAGGAAGCAGGCCTAGTGTAGAGCTCAACATACGATGCCTTCTCATCTAGTGACATCATGTCTTCCTTCACCATCGTCTATATTGTTGGATCTGGAAAATCCACCTTGACCATGTCGTGATCTACCATACCTTTCTCCAAACCAGTCCCACACATCATGCCCTCATCCGGTAGCCACTCTGCAGGCATCGACTAGTGAGCAGCAGGATATTCCTATCACCAGTCATTCATCGGTCCAGTGGGCAAGGCCCACCATACCTCTTGTCATAGAATGACCTCCTATAAGAATAAGTTCATGGATGGCATAGAAGTATGATATTTTCAATCATCTTTCCATCATTCCAGCAAATCTCTCCAACCTTGAGGCCCAACGCTTCTCATCGGATATGTGTGAAGCCCTCACCGAGGCATTAAGAAGCCCCCTCTAGTTTGAGACAGAGGTAGCAGCCACAAAAGCCTTCCATGCTGAGGTGGTCGAGCATGCTAAATTTCAGGCCATCATCTCATTATCTAGTGAAGATGAAGGCTCTCAAATATAGGTTCACAGTCACCCACAATACATCACCGACCGGTTCAATGATGTGGAGGTTGATCGTTGTCTTGTCAACACGGGATCTGAAATCAACATAATCTTGACTCAGACACTCTGAATGCTCTGGTTGTTTGAGGATGATCTGAGTCCCTCTGACATAAGAATACAAGTTTATGATTGGATAGAATAGACACTGGTGGACAAGATCCATTTGAAGACCCTGTTCAGTGGTCTAGTTTCTAACATCGGTTTTATTGTTGTCTCCCAGGACACCGCCTAGAATGCATTGATGGGCAGGCCATGGCTCCACCTATATGCGGTGGTTCCTTCATCATATCACCAGTGCCTTATGTACTCCCTTAATGGTCGATTGGGCATGCTTCAAGGTGACGAATCCCCCTTTTCCTCTTGGGAAGCCTGCTATATGGATGATGAATACTACAAGAGCAAAGACAAGCAGATTCAGGCTAACGAGGTTGAGCATTCCACGGCAGTGAACGGACCATGGAAATATCCAGATGATGCATACATCTTTCCAATCCATCGATTGGATGCTAAAACTCCAGACATGGGACATTGCTTCATTGTTTCAAGAAACGAGGTGGAACACATTCCCAATTCTAAGAGACTCCAAAATATCACCTCATACTCCTACACAATCCAGGATCATGTTATCCTGGAGCCTCCTACTCCCACAAGGTATTGGGATGTCCACGCCATTACAATGAAAATACGTTATACTTTCTTCTTTCTCTAGTCCATAATTTACCGTCTCAAGCCAACATGCCACTATTTCTTTGATATCATAAATTGTAGACACTTCGGACGAAGACCAAATGGGCTCGGGTCAAAATCCTTCATCATTATGGTTTCAACGGCATAGAAGTTCCCTGGTGTGGTGTCAACTGCCACTCAGGCTGGTACCAACCCCCTATCAGGATCTGTTGACTCAGAGGAAACTCCTCCTGATGAGGATCCCCCCTCCATAAGTAAAGAAGTGGATTTAGAGGATGCTCCCCCCGACTATGAAGATGGAGTATTTTCCACAGTTTATGAATTGGTAAAGGTGAACCTCGATAGCAATGTAGACCTGAAACCCAAACTGATTAGGGCCACTATACCCCTTGAAAAGCAACAGTAGTACATAGAATTTCATAAAAAACACTGTGATGTATTCACCTGGAGTTATGACGAGATTCCAAGGCTAGATCCTCAGGTAGTCATCCATGGACTCGGTCTCCTATAAATCATCGCGGGTTCAAGCAACCTCCCAGAAAGATGAACCCTTCTCATGGTTCCATGGTTGAGTCATAAGTTGATACGCTCATCAGAGAAAATTTTATTAAGGAGGTCTAGTACCCTATGTGGATGGCCGACATTGTGCTAGTCAGGAAGAATAATGGATAGATCATAGTTTTCATTGACTTTCAGGATTGCAACTTTCATTATAAGAATGATGGTTTTCCACTTCGTGTGATGGAATTGTTGATCGATGCTATAGCTGGGTTCCAGGCCTTATTCTTCATGGATGGGTACTCTGGGTATAACCAGATCTGAATGTCCCCTGATGATGAATATTCTATAACCATTAGGGCACCACAAGGTACTTTTTGTAACCATGTCACGCCCTTCGGTTTAAAGAATGCATGTTCCAACTATTGGCGGTCTATTCATCGCATATTTAAGACGATCCTTAGAACATTGGTGGAATGTTAGGAGGATGACCAGGTGGTCAAGTATCTCTAGATTCAAGACCATCTCAGAGACCTTGAGAATGTGTTCGGATACCTTCATTATAGCCACCTGAAGATGAACCCATTTAAGTTCACCTTCAGGGTCACCTCTCGCAAGTTTCTCATCTTCGTTGTTAGATACAGGGGCATTGAGATCGACCCGTAGAAAATTAAGACCATCAATCAGATGTCTCCCCCAAGCAACATTCGAGAGCTTCGTGTCTTTTAAGTCCACTTAGTCTATATACACTGATTCATCATGAATTTGGTTGGAAAATGAAAGTCCATTTCTCAGTTCATGAATAAAGGCACTGTCTATGAGTGGGATGAAGAGTGTCAAACTGCTTTTGAGGAATTCAAGTAGTATATACTCCGGATTCTGGTCTTAATGCCCCTATCACCATAAATACACTGTTCCTTTATGTGACTACCCTAGAATGGTCTCTCGGTTCCCTTCTCGCCCAAAATAATAATGAGGGGATAGAGAACATTCTTTAATACCTTAGCTCCATGCTCCTCGATCCGGAGACCAGATACTCCCCTATCAAGAAGAGCTTCCCCACGCAGGTATTTTCAGTACAAAAATGGTGACCTTAAATGCATCACCATGAGGTAAAGTTGGTGTCCTGAGTAGATTTTCTAAAGTACATCCTGAACTTCTCCATGTTGAGAATTCGTCTAGCTCGGTGGGCAGTGATTTGTCCATAGTACGACATCAGGTTTGTCCCTCATAAGTATATCAATGGGAAAGCATTGGTAGACTTCCTGGCAACCCATCAGGCTCCTATGGACCATCCCCTAGATCTTGATTTTCCTGATGAGGCAATTCTCTCGGTATACCAAGCCATGTCTTGCTGGATAATTCACTTCGATGGTGCTTCCCGGAACCCCACCGACAGAATGCTCAATGACCCCAAGATCAACAGAGTAGGCCTGGGTATTGTTCTCATTACCCCTTCACAAGCCATTATTCCATATTCATTTCTGTTATCAGAAGCCTTCACCAACAATGAGGCATATTATCAAGCTCTCATTATTGGCCTCATGTTGTCCCTTGAGATTTATGTTCCCCAACTTCTTGTGAAAGGGGACTTTGAACTAGTCATCAAGTAGATCAATGGTGACTATTTCATCAGAAAGCCAGAGATCGTACCATTGTTGGAATGCACTCTCCAGCTAATGGACTAGTTCCCATCTCATCCAGAAGTCACTCATATTCCTTGATCTCAGAACAGTCATGCGGATTCCCTAGCCATCATAGCTGCATGACTTGTAAAGCCCGAACAGGATGATCTGATTATCCACGTGGCACACCGGAGGGTCATTTCTCCAATCACTCTTGATGACGAGGAAATCCCAAAGGTAAGACACCATACTGCTGATGCCTCCACATCAGGACCCCCAGGTCCCCCGGATTTAGTGATTGATGTGAAACCATACTAGAGAACCTCCTTTGTCGAGTACCTCTAAAACAGTAATCTCTCGGCAGAACGAGATGACTGCGAGATAATCAGACACTGCATGTTATAGTTTACCCTCCAAGATGGTCGTGGTCATGAGCATATCTTCTAAAAGTGTAGGTTTTATGGGGTCCTCCTTCATTGCTTTCAAGGAGTCACGATTTCCCAAGTCATGCATGAGGTTCATGCCAGTTCATGCGGGGGTTATCAGACCTGGCTGAAACTATCTCACCAGATCCAGAGACTGGGATACTTTTGGCCCTCTCTAATCCATGACTGCATAAAGTTCACCTAAAGGTTCCATGCATTCCAAATTCATGCTAACTTCAGGCATCAAACACCAGAGCCTCTCCACTCCACCAAGTACTCTTGTCCATTTGCAGTGTGGGGACTCGATGTCATGGGACCATATCCACCGGTGACAGCTCGCCAGTGAAGGTTCATCCTGACCACTACATATTTCTTCTCCAAGTGGGCAGAGGAAATTCTGCTCAAGGAGTTCAAGGATTGTTCCATCTTTGACTTTGTGATCTTCAACATCATCTACCGATTTGGAGTCCCTCGTGTCATCCTCACCGATAACGGCACGAACTTCCGAGTAGCTGAGCTAAAGAAATTTTATGCTAAGTACAACATCTGTTCTAAACATACCTCTCGCTATCAGGCACAAGAAAATGGACGGATTGAGGCATTCCGCAATACCCAGTCTAACATTCTGTAGAAAATGGTTGGTCATAATAAGAAGAGTTGGCCGGAAAATCTCCCTAATGCCCTCTGGGCTTATCAGAAGATGACTCGTAATTCCACCTAGGTGACCCCATATTACCTGGTGTATGGAACAGAGGTTGTCCAACCCATCGAGATTCAACTTCCCTCAATGCAGATAGTTTTCTATGATTATCAAGTGCCAGATAATGTAGTTGAAATCTCTCTGGCTGATTTAGAGGCACTCAACAAGAACAGGCTTGGGGCCCTGCACAATCTGGAAAGGAATCAGAACAAGATAGGTATAGCTTTCAACAAGAAAAATATCTTTCGCTCCATCTTGCAAGGAGACTTGGGTTTGGCCTTGAGAACACCAATGATACCTGGCAGGAAACCACCCATGTTGGATCCCAAAAGGGAAGAAACTTACATCATTCACATGGTTTTCTCCAATGGTGCATACTTCCTGGTTACCATGGATGGTGAGCATATAACTCCTCCCACCAATGCCATGTTCCTCAAGAAATAATTTTCATGAGTTCCTATGGTCCCGCACAACCGTAAATTGTATGGTCCCGCATGACCCTAAACTTTATTAGGGTCCTACATGACCTTAAACTATCTGGTCCCACATGAACTTAAACTGTGAAATGTCCCGCATGACATTAAACTATGTCTCGTCCTGCAAGACGTTAAACTACATCTCAAGAACTACGTATGGCATGATTTCCATCTTCATATGATACGTAGGAATGCTCGGACACCTTGTCCTGATCCCTGCCCCCTGCTCTTCTCGTTTGGATATCCCCCTAGGTATAGTTCTCTTGGAGTATCCCACATGGTGTCATATAAGATTCTTTAGCACCACTCATGTCAGGATTATGATGACTGTACAACGTTCCCTCCCTTGTTCTTCTCTCCACCCACGTCCTCACCGCACGATGTTAATCTTCCTGGCCTTTAGTACTTTTTATGGCTTGATTCCCATCCTTATTAGATACATAGGAATGCCCGAACATTTCATCTATAGTCCCATCCCCAAACATCTGGACCTCCCATTGGGTTGAAGCACATGGTGTGGTACATGATTTTTCCCTCATCCATGTCGAGTTCATCATGCACGTACTATGTATCCCTCCTCCCAAAAGATCCCCACCTATTCTATTATCCCTCTTGACTTTAAGTTGCATGTGCACATTTATTCTCCACACATTCCATCATATGGGCATTCATTATCTTTCACATCCGAAGGGACTCTCAAATGGATTGGATGCTCGGCCCAAGGGCTCTCCTACCATTACAGGCCAACGCCCCTGAGGGTTTTGAATGACAAATTGATACAATTTCTGCATTGCGAATATGGTCATCAGTCGATACTCATTTGTTGTTCCCATTTCATGTTACCATGTTGTGGATATTGAGTTTAAAATTTGGTCAAAATCTATCCTTTGTCGTTGTTATCACCCTAATATGTCCCAAAAATAGAGGGTAGTGGATCATTCTGCCCTGCTGTCTCTTTATGCATCGGCCTACCTCGGACAGGAGTGTGATTCTAGCTGTCAGACCCTTATGTTATGTAAAGATCCTTGCCCTTCTCCTTGTTTCCCACACCAAAAATTGCTTATGTTGGATTAGGATCCGAGGTAAGGCAATACCCACATGAGAGGTTATTTGGCTACAGTTGTCCGGGATGCCCAGCCTCAGGTCCCTCGACCCTTTCAGCCCCCTTGTTCGAATTCTCAATTAGGAGTGTGCGGGTGTGGTATAGAATCACATCCTTATTCATGTAGGTCTATTTTTCCACACCACAAATCCACCTTTGAGACGTCCCTCCGTTTATCATCCTTTCTACAAGCATAGGCCCTTCCATGCTTCGCAAGCCCCATCATTTGGGTTTCCATCATATTTTATTTTCAAAAGGACCCCTGAATGGCATGGATGCTTGGCCCAAGGTCTCTCCTTCCATTATGCGCTAACGCCCACAAGGATTTTGAGGAAAAATTGATACAAGTCTCGTGTTGTGAATATGGTCAACGGTCAATGCTCAATTACCTTCCCCTGAACTCCGGTCACACAAGGGCGGATACTGTGTTGTGAACCTAGTCAACAGTTGTCCTCTATCATCATTGTCACATTAAGGTCTTACATAGGAATGATGATTCTCCCTCTCCACTCAGTTGTACCACTCATATGACATTAAAATAGTTGTCTATGGTCCGAGCTCTATAACCTTAAAATAAGATCACCATCATCCTCAATGAAAGACGTTAAACTACAAGCAGGCTGTGACATTCTATTTGGGGCCCAGCCTCAGGTCCCTCAGCCTTCTTGGGACCCTATTCTAAGTTCTCACTTAGTATTGTATGGTTTGGTATGGGATTATGTCCTCATTCATGTTGGGTTACTCACCATTCCATAAATATCCCTCGTTGGGGTATCTTTCCCTTATTTGCGTCTTTGTTGCATGACGATAAAATACACATCATCCTTCTCTAGAACCATGTTTTGGCTTGATTCCCATCCTTATGGGATACATAGGAATGCTCGAACCTCTATTTTTTGGGTCTAGCCCCATCTCTTAGAAACCTTCCTATCATCTTGGTTCCTTGGCCTACGTTCTTCGAGGATAGGGGTATACAGTGTGGTACAGACTCACGTACTTATTCATGTTAGGTTTATAACCATGCCACATACCTCTCTCTCCCGTGAGAACCCTTCACTCACATTCCCTACATTCTTCTTGTTGAGTCAGATGCTCTTAAGTTGGTTCCCTTGGCCCTCTTCGGTGATTCTTCAACGTTCCCAAGTGTACTCTGGTTCAGAGCCTGGAGTGTCAGATTTTACCTAGACATGATTTCAACCATTTTTCATGCTTTGTGTTCCCATTCATTTGGTATTCCATTATATTTCACATCCAAAGGGACCCCCAAAGGGCATGAATTATCATCCCAAGGGGTATCCTACCATTAAAATCCTACATCCTTGAGTATTTCGAACAACAAGTTGATACAAATCCTGCATTGTGAATACGGTTAGCGGTTGACGCTCATTTTTTCTTCCAATTTCAGGTCACACGATATGGATGTTGTGTTTCGAATGTGGTAAACGGTCATCCTCCACCATCATGCCAACCCCATTAAGCCTTAAATGTCTATTACATGATTCACATCATTTTCCACCCCCTCCCATATCCAAGTAGGATTTTAACACTCTTAGTACTATCCCTCAGGGCGCATTTGCACGCTAGGAGGACAAAGTCATGGTAAGTCATAATTCGGGGCTTCGCACTAACTTCCCCTTTATGTGCATCCGTTGTGTTGAAAATACTCCCTCCGCCCTTGTTTCCCACACCGAGTTTGACCCATGTGGGATTAGGGATTGGATTGAGGTCTGCGCCAATGTTGAAGAGTTTTTCCTCTCCATGGTCCGATTTCTAAGACCTTAAACTAATATCTCTTTATATGTCCCCTCTTTAGAACTGTGTATGGCTTGATTCCCATCCTTATGGGATACATAAAAATGCCCAAATATCTCTTATTTGGGTCCAGATCAAGTTCCTCTAATTTATATCTTTTTTTCTGCCTTTTTGACCCTGACTCTTATAGGACCACACGGTGTGGCGTGTGTGGGATTATGCCTTCGTTCACATCAGGTGTATAATAGCCACACCACATACTCCCCTCCAAGGAGCTAGTCCTTCCTACCTCCTTTCCCACTTGAAATTAAACTATATGATGTCCTACATGACATTAAACTGTATGGTGTCCCGCATGACATTAAACTACTCCTTCTAGAACTACGTATGTCTTGATTTCCATTCTTATGGGATATGTAAGAATGCCCAGACATCTCATATTTGTGTCTAGCTCAATTGAGAGTTAGTCTCTCATGCCCCATATTCTCTAACCTTCTTGGGTCGAGGTTTCTTTCCTAGAATCACGGGCGGTGTGATGTTAGCCTCATCCTCATTCACGTCGGGTATGCTTTGTCATGTCATGCACATTCCCCATTGAACCTCATATCTCAGGCATATGTCTGAGCCATATGAATCTAAACTATGCAGCCTAGTCCCACATGAATTTAAACTTTTATGTCTATACTACACGATGTTAAAGTGCATGGTTGGTCCCATCACATGACCCTAAACTGTTACATTATCATCCTGGATGCACGTAAAAAAAATGGCACTGCATCATAGTGTCCTCACTTGAGGGGACATCATGTTTGGTATCAGTCTCACACCATACCATTTGTCAATGCCTGCATATAGCTTGATTATTTTGGTGATGCCTGGAATTTCTATACTAGGTCTGTCTCTTCACAAAAAACACATTCATCCTAAAGGAAAAACAAGATCTATCAAATGCTTCTTCTTTTGGTGTTAGAGCCTGACCCACACAACCTTATTATCTCTGGAATTGGTATCCTACTATTCCACACTTAGAACTACATATGGTTTGATTCCCATCCTTATGGGGTATGTAGGAATGCCCTTGCACTTTTCCTTGGGCCTATCCTAACTTTCATTTTCGTTCCCTTGACCTAAAACCTCTCCAAGGAACACATGGTGATCTGGACTCCATGTCCTCATTCATGCCAGGTTTTATAATTACCTCACCATGTGTCTCCCGTATTCCCTATAATCTCTGGTCTGAGCTCTATGACCATAAACTAAGATCACTCTGTGTCCATGCCTCAAGATGTTAAATTGCATGTCATAACTTAGAACTATGAACAAATTGATTCCTATCCTCATGGGATACGTAGGATCACCAAGATATATTGTCTCTGGGTCTAGCCCCTTGAATCTAAAATCCTATCCCCTATCTTTTAGCCCCTAGGACCAAACCATTTTGGGGACATGTGGTGTGGTGAGTACCTCATGGGTTCTCATTCATGTCAGGTATTTCAATAGACGCACCATGTTCCTCCCATGTCTTTTTCAACCTCGTCCGAGTTATATGACCCTAAACTAAGATCTGCCTATGGGAACCACACATCTTGTTTGGACACTTCTCCATCCTGTGCATAGTCCATTAAATCAATCCCCCCTTAATAGCCTATCGTATGACCATTATGTTTAAAGTGTGCAACCCCATGACCCATGTCCTCGAAAAGGGACCTAACTCCCTCTATCTTATACGTCTTATTGTCATACTCATATGCATTATGGAAAACATCCCAAAGTGTGGATTTTCTGTAGGGACATTCCCTCGTTCCATGTCCATGCTTCATGAGCCCGTCATTTGGATCCTCATCCTCTTCAATGTCATAAGGGACCCCCTTTACGGCCTGGTCTCATGCCATATTGTCTTACCTATGATCTTCGGCCAACGTCTCTGAGGCCCCGGATGACATTTGTGACAGGTCCCATTTTTCAAAAATGGTCAGCAGTCGAACGTCATTTGTCTGTCCCCATTTCAGGATAACATGAAATGGATACTGTATTTTGAACATGGTCAATAGTTATCCCCTATCATCATGCCACCATCATTTTGGTCCAGATCTCAAGCATCATGATTCACATATTTCCACTTCCTTATGTTCATGTGGAATTCCAACATGCTCATCTTTACTCGTTCACACATCTAGGTGCGTCAAGTAGGTGGGTTAGCATTATTGGACTTCATTCAACTAGCATCCCATCACCCCTAACATGTGGCTCCCTTTGCTCAGAAAGTCTGATCACTACTCCTTATTTCCCGCATCAAGCAGGACTCATGTGGGATTAATAGTTTTTCTAGGACATGTACTAGAATATCCATGCCACACATGCCTTTCATCATTCTACATGACGTTAAACTGAACTCTCAGAACAAAGTGCATCTTGATCCTCATCATCATGGGGTATGTAGGAATGCCCACACATTTTGTTTCGAGCCTAGCCTAACTCTCACTTTTGGTCCTTTAACCTAAAAAAAATTCTCCAGGGATACGTAGTGTGGTATAGACTCTTTATGTCCTCATTCACATCGATTTTAAAACAACCGCATCACTTACTCCTTCTTAGGATCTCCACTTTCACTCCTTTTCCAATCGTATGACATTAAACTGCACGAGTCCATATGTCCACAACGTGTGAAACAAAACTGTGGTTCTACCGTGAACAAGTTTAGGATTCCCTATGTTAATCATGGGATGCGTCAGTTTTTTCTCCAGAGATGATTCTCCCTATCAGCATTGGCCTCTGACCACACCGTTCTTCTAGAACTACGTTTGGCTTGTTTCTCATCCTTATGAGACACGTAGTGATGCCTTGGCATTTTGCCTTTGGCTGAGCCCCAGGGTTATTAACCCTTATTTACCCTCGGGCCTGATCATAGTTCAATCTCTATGACCTTAAACTAGGATCCTACAGTAAATGTAATATGACTTTAATCTATTAACCATGGTCCTGGAAGTATGACCTATAAACTATGTGAACCTTCCTCACCGTATGACTTTAAACTACATGTCTATCATCTTTATTGGTATCACATAGAACTACAAATCATTATAGGTCCTTACCATAGAGGTCCTGTTTGGAAGTATGTTTGATCCCTGATCAGATATATACACCCATCTAATGTATTTCCACTATGGTGGTGTGATTTCAAGAGTGTTGGAATCTATTCTTACAACCCATCAGTCCACACTCCATGATTTTTGTGCCCTTTATTCAGACACTCATCCTCTTTCACGTCTAAAAGAACCCCCTAACAGTATGTATGCTCAGCCTATGGATCGCCTACTATCTTGGTCCAATGTTATTGAAGACCAATGGATGACATTTCGAGTCAGGCCCCATGTTTTGAATATGATCAACGGTTATCCTTTGTTTGTCATCTCCATTTCAGACTAACGTAATAAGGGTAATTAATTTTGAAGGCGGTAAGAAGTTATCCTTCATTGCCATGCCACCCCCACAGTGTTCCAAATCAAGGGTATCATGATTCACACTTTCCACTCCCTTATGTTTGGATAGATTTAAAATGCCCCTGGCGTTACCCAGATCATGCACTAGGGAACATTGGGAAGATGAAACATCAATTGTTCTAAGGTCCTCATCCTCCAATTAGGCCTCTCTTCTTCTTCCTGGAAATATGGATTGGTTATTCAAACCCCGGATTCCTAGAGATTGTTTTTCACTCTTATATTTGGATGAAATGGAAAGGTGTTCATCCCTTGTTACTCACATTGGGCCCGACCCATGTGATCTTAGGTACTGGTCACTGGATGCACCATGAAAGTAACCAAAATGTAATAGACCAAAGGTGAATAACATAACTCATGCATGGATCTACCATGAATAGTCAAAAACCTAAAGGTGCTTTCATAATTTACATACCTCACAATACCCATGAATCGGCCCTCCCATGGATGGGTTGACCCCATCAAAAGAGAATTTAAACTCCTCCAACCTATGGCTTGTGGCATCTAGGATTTTTTGTCGCCCGTTCAGTCCTCGCTCCTCCTCGGTAGCAATGGGGCACTGTTCGTCATCTGCAATCTGCGCCTACTCATCCTTGGTTTGAATAACGGTCATCTCCTCGAGGTTTTCCTCATGTTCTATTAGGCCTCCTCTAGCTAGGCCTTTAGCTATGATATAATCTCTGATGACGCGTTGAGGAAGCAAAATGTTCATCTTCTTGGATGTGCAACTGCTAAATTTCTTTTTTCAGCCTCCTGAAGCCTCTTAATGTTCATCGCTTTTCTCTGCTTCTAACCCACACCAAGGCCACAGTCATATTCCTGGATCTTCTTAGTGATGAGATCTTGGACAAGAATGTGGGGATGTTGGGAATCCACCCCCCCCCCACACACACACACACATAGTTTACACAGTCGCGAACGAAGTCTGTCAATCTGGTTGATCAATTGTGATTGAGGGGTGTCATCAATAAAGAACTAGATCCGCTTACATGGTCAGTGGTAAACTATCTTGATATCCTCTTCATCATAGGTCATCTCGTCCCATTATAGAAGGTTGGCAGGCTCATACGCATGGATTTCCCCCAAGAACTCATCAGCAGGGTCCACATCTTGTGTTGGATCAGGTATGTACAGACACATACTATCTGATAGATCTTCATCGTCGGATCCCAACTCAATAATTTCAGTACCTACCCTGCTAACAGTCCCACTAGTAATCGAGACTACCGCTGCATGGTCAGTGTGGATATCTACCTCCATGACCACTGGCATTCCATTAGGAAGGGAACCTCAGGAGTACCAACCAACCTCGTCAAGGAAGCCCATGCCATTTGAAGAACTGTGCATACCAAGAAGTGAAAGAATGTCAGTTAACGTGATCGATGGGTGGAAGTCGTGAATTTTGTAGAGGATACATACAGAGATCGAATTATCGGTCTCTTTTCTAGGTTGTTCCCATTGGGACCCCAAGGCGTGGCCCCCTGTATATTATCAAAAGGTCTGAAAACTCTAGAGGAGCCACATTGGGTGTCCTGGCCCTATTTGACGCTGTAATCACCTTCTCCATGGGTGTGGATCCTGAAGGCCCCACATCTGCATCCACTAAGGGATGAGAACGAGTTCTGTGAATGAGTCCCTCCTTTATTTTTTAAATATTACTGAGGGGTCCAAAGTAGCCTGGAAGCAGATCTTTGGGAAGGAACTCAAGGTATTACCTTGAGAGACTCTGCAAACTGCTCAGGATCTTGGTCCAAATCGCAAAATTCACCCTCCTTAAAAGGGATCCCTCTGCTGGCCTCCTCCCCTAGATGACTCATCCAATTCTTCTAGTAAAGGGAAGTGGTCCCTCGGTTCTGAAGTAGACAACCGCAGAGGGGTTGTACGATCTAGTAACAACTTTACTCAATCTTTCATTAAACATGGGGCACCACGTGAGTGCATGAAGTCCTCCAACTCTGTCAGGTATTGCTCCACCTCCTCCTAGGACACTGCAAAGTCGGCCCTGATGGGGCCTATCCCTAGAAAATACATCCTGATACGGTTCAAGTGTTTCCACATCTCCAATGGGCCGATGAATTGCCTGTTGACATACAATATGTCATAGGACTCCAGGAAGATAGCATTCTCTAGCATGTCTATATGGTGTAGCCGCTTCCCCAAAGCCTGGGTAGATATTCTGTGAAATCCACTTGGTGGACACCCGTCCAGATAACTCTGCTCTTCTAGGACCACCAGGTCTGCTGTCACCACTGGATTTGCTACCACTACCTCTCCCCCAACTGGTGCGCGCCTCACCACCATGATAGCCCCGCCACCACGGGATGTCCTTCTGCCATCTGGCCCCCACCTCAAGGTTGGGGAGGTACACCATCACTGGCTCGAACATTTGTCTGCTTCAACATCTCCTCTGAGTAGGCCTCCTCTCAGCTTTTGGCATAATCCTTCACTAACCCGAAGACCGTTGTGGGTAGAGGCAGCTCATTCTGCATCTTCCCATCATCCCATGTGAACATGAGCCACATCTACCTCATCATTCACGGGTTCTACTTGTAGCACACCCCCAATTAGACCCATGAGGTAAACCACTGCATACACTGGAATTGCCTTGCATATCGGTGTGGGGTGTACGGTTCACAGAGTGACTCACGATCCACCCGCACCACCAAGACTCAACCCCAAAATGCTAGGATATAGGACTGATGCCCCTCCGTTCCTTGGCCATCATCAGTAAACGCACCCGTTGGAAATGGGAATGGGTGAAAATTGAACTCTTCTACCTTCCAGACCCGGTTCAGTACAGCATGCACCGTCATCCGGGTCGGAAAGCACCATGCCGCATTCAGAATGGCTGGGTGAAAATTCATTTCTATAGGGGAGATCAGGTCTGGATACTCATAGGTGCCTCTGATATGTGTCGTTATCCACCCATATAAGAGGTGGAATGACCCTCATATTCTTCTTGGCTTCTTCCCTTCACTGATGTTCCACAGCATCTTGTACAGCTTGGCGAGCATTGGGATCCCAAGGTTAACCCGTCCTCCTAATGCGAGCATAGATACCATGATAAATATGATTAGTTACATGCCCATGATCGTATCTCTCAACAGCATGATCCAACTATATATGAGTTCTGCAATGAATGTAGCCACCCTGACTAGCGGTTGCAACTCGGTGATGACGCTGAATTCCCAGGTTTTCCACTGGCTACCCTCCAAGAGCCACTAGTACGAGCACTCCTTGCACCGTTGGGCTCCCTTTGGGAAAGTTCGAGGCCTCACCGGAAATCACCTATCATCCAGAAAGTTCAGGAACTTCTTGAACCACTGTTTGAAGTGTACATCCATCACCGACTGCTTGTCCTCTCCCGGTACTAGGTTCATCAATTCCATCGCCAGGGTGGCATTTCCTTCGGATCCTCCCACACACCGATAACAAGGAGGAACTCCTCCTACATGACCCCTAGTATTAGGACCCTCAATATCAGATGCACATCAAATAAACTAATGTCAACCACTCTTTGGTGAAAATATAATGTATTGGTCCTCGACGACTATCTTCTCAGAAACTCTAGCATGAGCTGCTTCGGCCGATAGATGTGGAATTGGGATGCCCAATCTGCCTCATACAGGCCCACTCTTCTCATATCTACCGCGAATTCCTCACACGAGGCACCTACCCAATAGGCCCAGGCCCAGTAATCTGTGATGTTTTTTCCATGGTGTAGATCCCACCCATTAGACCACCACTTTCTTGGGTTCCTCAGGGCTACCTTCAAGATAGTGTGGTACAGAGGGGGGGATGTCTCCAGCTGTAGTTCCATCCTATCACCATTGTTCATATGATTGTACAGATTGTCAGCATTGATAAGAGTGAAGTCCTCCAAGGGATGGTCATCAACCACCTTGAACCAATAGCGCTGGCACAACGTGCTCCTAAACAAGTAAGTTGGCTCATCCCTACTCGCTTGAGGGATGAAGACGTCATCCCTCAGTCCAATTCCTTATAGAGGTAGACTTTTAATCAATGGATAGTCCTTATAGATTATTGATAGAAGTACCACCAGTGAGTTATGGTCATAATGGTTCCACAAAAACTCCCCTATATTTATGAAATTCTCTATCTCCTCCATCCGGGCAGCATTTATAAGGACCCCCTGGTAGCCACTTGTTGAGCCATTCATTTTTTATGTTCGAGAAATTTTTGGTCTTGGCTTGCATAGATCCTTCAAAGATCTTGTTCAGAGAGGTAATTAACAAATACTATTCATAGATCCCTGCCCCAACCTTCAGACACAGTCCGTATAGCACACCATCGTGAAGTCAAAAAACTCATTGTGTGTCGTGAAGTAGAATGCCTCATTCGCAGAGAGCAATCACAGAGTACGCGGAGCTTCATGAATCAAGAGCGTTAAAATCCAAAATCGCAGAGATAATAAAGGAATAAAGATAGGTGTGCCTCCCTTGTTTATATGTGGAGACTCCTGATGCTTCTTGGCGTGTCCAATCAAAGCAAGCTTCACGGCGCGCTCAGTCCGTACGTCACCCCTCAGCTTCACGAGCCTCCTTCGCGAGCTGGCTTCATGATTGGCTGAGGAATTTGGTAGATTGACCCTCAATCATTGACCCGCTCTTTCTCTTTGGATCTCAATCTAAGGGTGTCATTTTTTAGTGCCAAAATTTTTTAAGAACAAGACCAAACATAAAGCCTTAAGGGCTGCCTCACGTAGCTTGTTCACGGACCCCTCGTATCCTTATGGCTGGTGCTAATCTTCCCCTCCACAAAGGCATCGTGGAGTAAGGAGGAGGGAGGCTCCAAGAGAACCTTTGAAGTTTGTGAACCCACAACGGAGTAAGGAGGCAAGAGGCTCTATGAGTCCCTTTGATGTTTGAGAACGCGCCGTGGAGCAAGGAGGCTGGAGGCTCCACCATCCCCTTTGACATTTGTGAGCCCATCGTGGAGAAAGGAGGCGGGAGGCTTCTAAATAACAAAAAATCCCCATGTATTCAAACCCAGCGAGCTCTGGTTCATAGATCTTCTTGCCTATAAATATCGGGCCCCCCTTGATCCCAAAGGATAGATCCTCTAACCATTCACCTTCCTCGCTCTCAAATCACGAAGAAAACTCTGCTCTGCAAACCATGAGGGACTCAAGGTAATTTAGCTTCACGAAGTGCCTCTCCCTTGGTTTGAATTCATCCCCTCTTCAAAGAGGGATGCCCATCCTAGATCCCATGGTCCTCAACGAAGGAAGGTGATCCCCAATGGGACTCAAGTCTTCATAGGGTGCTTATTCTTCAAAAAGTACCCTCCAAGCACATGTGATCCACATGCTAAGACAAGGTCACTTTTCTTCACAAAGCACATTGCTTCGCAAGGATACGCCTCGTAGGGCACCCTTACTTCGTGAAGCCCTACTTCACGAATGCATTTCCACTTCTTGAAGTAACTTCTATTTGCAAAAATACCCTATGCCTTGGGAAGGCCACTTCACTTCGCGAAGCATACCCCTTCGCGAAGCCCCTCCACTGCATGGAGCACCAGAGCTTCATGAGGATTCTACCTATGAACCCCTTTTCTTTGAAACTCCTTTTCCTGTGCGACCCTCCTGGTTTTCATGAATTAATTTCAAGATCCCATGGGTGGTACTTCGTGTTGCGTTGCTTTGCCTCATGCTTCTTCTCATAAGCACGCTAACAGCTATTGCTTATTCACATAGTCATGCTAACATGGACCCCTCAATGGAACAATCCATAACACCCAATGCCATGACATTAATGATGTATTCCCTTCCTCAAGGGTGGGTGAGTATCAGTTATGTATGTCTTAGGGGTGTGAAGTGAACCCGCCTCATCCAAGATGCAGGATTTTAAACTAACAAGTTCCATTGTCGTCAACACATGATGCTAAACTGTGACCTCGCCGCATGAATTGTACATGGGGTTCCCCACCCTGGACATTCCACACTCCCACTTATCTCCACGAGAGTGAAATCATTCCTCACATGTAATGAGAGCCTCTTTGTTGGAGTGGAATTTGTACGAGGGGAAAGTGATACCCCCTTGTTGTAAGCCCCTAGCCTTTCTTACAGGAGGCAACATCTCTGCTCCTCCTATCTTCTTCCTAACCAAAGACCAGGGAGGGGGTGGGCACTAGATCCCTCCTTTATTCAGTGCCAAATCCCTATCCCTTTGGGTTTTTGTCTCCACCAGGCCTCCAACCTGGAGTAAGTCCCAATCTCCATCTCCTGGGGCTGCGGATCATGCATAATACCCTTATTTCTATATTGGGCCTCTAACCGTGTGTAAGCCCCACTCCACTTCCAACGGGTGCACCTTTCACAACGTGATTGTCAGGTCTTTTCTAACTCTTGTTTCTCACACTGATCATGACTCATGTGGTCTTAGAGAAATAATCGACCATGGTATCATCCTTGGGAAGTCTAGAGTGTAAGCCCAACACAACCCCTTCTGAACTTTGTGTTCTTCGATCCTTGCCAAAGCAAGGTACGTAGGAAGCCTCCTTGTAGTTCAAGCCCTCCATTCATTGGTCCCAACCACCTTCACGTTGATTCACCAAAACCCTTATGAACTATGTGGTATTTGATCCTTTCCAAGGTAGGGTACATAGGAAGCCTCCCTAAGGTTCAATCTCAACACCCATTGGTCCCGACCAATTCACGGTGGTTCACCAACACCTCTTCTGAACTACGTGGACTTTGAAACTTTCTAAGGAAGGGTATGTAGGAATCCTCCATGTGGTTCAATCCCAAAAACCATTGGTCTTGACCACTCCACATCCGTCCACCCTAGTCCTGTGTGATGTTAAGTTGTACGCCCTTTTCTGTGGTAACCCATTTTCAACCTCCCGCAGTGGTAAGCCATATTGATCCCCAACCAGCGGTAAGCAATTCTGACCCCATCGAGCGGTAATCCATTGTGACCCCATCCAGTGGTAATCCATTGTGACCCCATCCTGCAATAAGTCGGTGTGCCCCCATCCAGTGGTAATCTGTTGGGACCCCATCCAGCGGTATGTTGTTGTGCCCCCATCCAGCGGTAAGCCATTGTGCCCCCCCCCCCTCATCCAGCGGTAATCCGTTGTGCCCCCATATAGTGGTATTCCATTGGAAACCCCATCCAGTGGTAAGCATTTGTACCTCCATCCAGCGGTAAGCCTCTGTGCCTCCATCTAGTGGTATGTCGTTATGCTCTCATCCAAAGGTAAGTTGTTGTGAACCCAACTCAATAGCAATCCATTTTAAACCCAAAACCAGTGTTAATCTACTGTCATCCATTCTATTAGAACCCATATAGCTAGTATGTTTCCGTGGAATAAGACCAACATTGGGCCGCTAACCTCGCATAAGCCCTACTATATCATTGTGTCGTTGTCCTCTATGAACACCCTGATTCAATACCACCATCATGAACTATGTGGACTTTGATTACATTCCATGTGGATGCGTAGGAGGTCTCTTTAAGGCTCAATCCCAACATCATTGTCTCCCACGAGTCGACTCCATATCATTCTCTATCCACTTCACTTAACCATCCATTATCCATCCTGATTCTTACTTGAGATGCTACGTCCCATTGAGATAACATCAATTCACCTCTTAGCATTAGGGTTCCCTTTAGGGTTTTCACCTATCTGATCCACTCTAGTCAGTGTTCTGATTAGTCTGATCCATCTCCACTAGACGTTACAATCGTGGAATACCCTGTGTTGAGCATGGGAAGCTGAGGAAACCCTCATATATATGCCTATGGAATATAATTCCATGCATTAAACGTGGGATTCCTCGGTCTTCTGTGCCCTCGAGAAGCCCTATAATAAGGGGAAGAAACTCAGATGAACTAGTGTTCCAGCATCCAGACATGCTAGTGATGTCCAACATGACTACTGCCCTGACTGAAGGTTGCTTCCCTGACTGGACCCCTTGGAACATCCTGACAGATGTAGTGTAATTAACCAGCTTCCATGAAGATATGATACTAGTAAGATTTCATGAACAACATCTTAATATATAAGGGAGTCCCATAATAGGTGATGAGTTCGGAGGAGGAATCCATTGAAGGAAGAACTGACATCCCATCATCCTATTTCGATCAAGGGGAAAACGTCCCTGAATAAGCGACAGATGCCTCCCACCTCTTGAAGGTGGGAATATGGGGCAACGGTCATCACGTCTTCATCATCCCCCAAAGAGACGAATGTTTGTTCCCTGATGAAACTGTAGGAAACATCCCTCGAATATATCTTTGTAAAAATCTTGATCAGGTTCCACAAAATGTAATTAAAAATAGAGTGTCATGAAGATTTGTAAAATGCATATTATTTTAGTATGAATATGTATGTTTTCCTTTAAAACATCCGTGTATTAGAGATTATTCTTGATTCAACATATAAAGGTTAATGTTATTCTGTTTATATATCACTACTTTCCACATATGGGAGTTCTTCTAAATATATATCTCTCTAGGTACAATTATTTATTGGAGAATAATGATAAAATAACCTATATCCTCATACTGAGAATAAAATAAGGAAAGTATGAATTTTTATTTAATGAATGCAAAGAGTGGTTTAAGAATAATGATTCTTAAATCCATGTGTGGTTCACTGGCTTTAATTCATTAAACTTGTTGCTAGAGAGATTAAAATTTTAAAATAAAATCTGGACAAAAATGTTAGTACTCTGGTGGTAGAAACTCTAAAAGGTAGTAGTACTATAATTGTAGTAGAAGTATAGTATAGAAGTATATTTTTATAGAGGTAGCCTCACTAAATAGTAGTATATAGTAGTGGTATATTACCCTAGCAGTACCATCACTGAATATTATTATAGACTGGTAGTAGATCATCTAAATGGTTGATTAGTCTGGTAGTAGTGTAGTCTAGGACTTGATCTATTCTAGTGGTAGATGTGTCTAATAGTAGATCTATTATTGTATTGGATGTATCGATTGGTATATCTGTTCGAGTGGTAGATGTGTCCTGCGATAGATTAGTTCTAGCGGTAGATTTATTGAACTAATGGTATATCAACACTTAACAAAATTTGTTCCCAATATTATTATAAAATGATTTACTGTCATAAAACATTAAAATAGTTAGAAAAATAAAAAACATAATTTATGATCATCAAAATATAAAGGTGCTAAAAATATTCCCCTTTGATGATAAAAAATCATGACATGTATAACCTTGTATATAAAAATAGATACATAGATAACTATAGATGAATATGAAGACTGTTCGGCTAAACATTTGAAATCATTAATGTGATAAGTACTATCTTAAATTTCATTCATGTATACTACCCCTTTTGGGATTATAAAAAAGAAAAGGAAATAAAATAAAAGAGATAAATATGAAAAATAGACAATTATCATTAGATATAATTGCCAAATGTTACATACCAAAAAGGAAGAAATGGAAAATACAATCCCTAGAAAACAATAATCAGAATATAAAGCACTCTCTACTTGATGAGAAGAAGGAACCACTATATTCTTTCCCTTTTCAGTAATTATAGGTGCAGAGGTGGAGGAAAAGGGTATTAAAGTAGGTGGAGGAGGTTATCAAATCATGACAAGCCTGAGATGTCAAATATCTGCAATTAGAGTCATGTCAAAGGGTTGAAAAGTTACATAAAGGGGTGTAGAAGAGGGTTCAGATGTGATAGTAGAGATGGGTATGTCATAAGTTTCCACTATTACTATCCCAAAGGAAAGAAGGAAAATTCCCATCAACTGAACAAAATCTATGATAATGTTTCCACCACGATCTATTTATTTTAATTTATAATTTTTCTCTTTCATGATGAGATTGAGTAGAGGGGGAAAAACAATTAGCTAATTCAAATTATCGTTTAATTCCTTTGTCATGAGAGGCATTATTAGATTATCAGTAAGAAAATTAAACTAATAATTTAGCTCATTATTTGTATAAATCCTTGAAAGTTAATATTTAATTGCATTAGTGGTAGTTTATATATCACTCCTATCCTCACTCAGGAATTCTATAACCAACTTATCAATATGCTCACCATGTTCCTTTATCAAAAAATGTTCCTCTTGATGAGATGTAGAATGATCACCTATGATAGCATGAAGATCCTCCATAACTATGGATATAGACAAATGTGCATCAAATGAAGGAGGAGTAGGTGGTGGATCATTAAAAGTCTAAGCACCTGGGGTAGGCAGATAATCCAATCTCTTTATGAGAGATAACATCCTTTCGACCAAGATTCCTATTATCTCCTACATGATGGTTCTAACTTCTTCCATCTGATCAGCCAACCACTTGTTCTCAATTTCCAGTTCTTGTATTTTTATAATTTAGGTTGGATATGATAAATGACTAATTTGAATATCCACCTAGTATCATTTTCACTTATTTTTGTCTCTTGGAGAGGTTTGGATCTGAGCATCCCACCTATATTTGATAACAAGCTTACACTAAAGTGACGAAGCCCTCTTTGTCACATGAACAGCAGAAATAAAAGGAGAAGTAGGATGAGGTGGTATCCTATATTGATTAAGAAAGACCACCTCCTTATGTCCGAACTCAAATGAAAGAACACTAGAAAGAAAATCTTCAAATTTTCCTTCCTTATCAATCATTTCAAATAGAGATCCCTTAGGATATTTTTCTGTAATAGAGACGGAAATTACCCCATGATCAGGTGGACTACCATGACCATCATCATTATCACTATCATTTGACTCTAAATATTTAATCCCTAGCCTAGCAGATCCTGGGGATTTATCCCACATAGCTGGTTCTCTCTCCTCATCTCTACCAGAGACACTATCCCCATATTGACTTTTATAATCCAAAATAACACTACCATTTCCAACCCTAGAATCGTCATAAACTTAAACCATATCCATCAATCTATTAGAATAAGATATCCTGAACTGTTCTTCATTTGAGAATTCATTTTACTTAGAATATTCAAATTCACATAGTATGATTTTTCTAGTAAGAAGAGGAAAAAATGGACTAACATGTCAATAAGAAACATTAGGGATTCTGACAACATCAGGTCCACTTCTTTCCACTATTGATACATTCACTAATTATTCTTCTATATCTTCAGATTTCTCTTCTTCAATATCAACCACAACTTCCTCATTAGAGGAATATATCACTACTTCATCTAGATATAATCCAGGATCAAAAAGGTTTCTAGGTCAGGAAGGGTACTACATTGGACTAAAATACTAATAAATATTATCATTATCACCCAACCATTTTCTTAACCAATGGTTCCAATTAACAATAATTCTCTTGCAAGTAAATTTACAAGACTGAATCCTCCACATCTGATTATAGTTTCATCATCTTCAGGAACTAATATTTTGGATTACAACATATCCAAAATGTACTAGGGGAAGATAAAATATTTATATCTAGATGAATCCTTTATCATTTCCATATTATGGACCATCAAGTATATACACAAGTTCATCTTATTTTTTATTTTCATAAGAAATAAAAAAATGCATCCAGGTACTTCATAGTGCTAAAGTTTGCCTTCCTAGGACAAAGAATATATTTGATAAACATAAATACAAGCCTGCATTCCCTATCAATATCTATAAATATAAAAATTCACACAAAAAAATTTATATTTAACTCTATAAAGGAATCCTTATACATGAAAGAATCACTATTGTTGTGAATAGATCCCTAAAAATCATTAAAATATACCTTTACGAGGTACATTGAGGCATCTGATCCTTTATTTTGTAGAAAATATAACTTATTTTACATCAATAATAGACCTAATAACATTTTTTATTTCACCAAAATCATTCTGTGAAAATTCATATAATCAGCGAACCAACCAAGGATTGAATAGTTGAACATTACTCAAAAACCATTCGATCCATCCTTAGTTCTCGATCACATTCAGCATTAGTGACTTTTTTGAAACTAATCATTCATCGTCTATTTCCTTTTCAGCAGAAACAAATCAGGATGAGAGTTGGGGTTTCTTTAGTTCAAAAATATTTTACTGACTAGATTTACCATATTATTTCTTCAAAAAATCATGATTATTTTGAATAAAAAACAACATTGATTTTGAATCTCAGCATCTTTACCCTGGTTTGGAGGAAGAAGGTATAACACAATGAGGGTTACAGGTTGAGAGAGAGAGAGGATAAGGGATGGTATGAAAGAGGAACATAAGAGAGGGTTCTCAAATTTTGATTTTAACCCAATTTCATCATTTAAAGATTTAAAATTAAAAAATAAAATAAAATAAAAATAAATAAACCCAATAAAAATATAATCACAGAAAAGAAACATGAGTGGTAGAATTTGTTTAGAAACACTAGAATTGTGGGCCACCAATAGTGGACAACTAAATGTTTGTCAACAATGGTTGATCACCAAAAACCAATCACTAATATCCATTCACCAATGGTCGTTCACCAATGGTTAGTCAACAATGGTCAATCAGTAATGGTGGGGATCACCAATAGTGGATCACCAATGATGGATCACCAATGGTGGATCACCAATTGTGGATAACTGATGGTCAAATTTTTCTAAAAATAACATCTAAATATAAATAACTAATCAAGGATTTTCATTCCGAGTTCATGTATTACATTTCATAATATCTCAGAATTCAAAGTCTTATTAAATATATCAGTAAGATGATGTCCATTTCCAATGAATTAAAGAGTTATATAACCATTTTGGAAATGATATCTCCAAAAGTGATGTCTTATATCAATGTATTTTTCCCTTGAATGAGATTCAAGTTTCTTGGAGATATTTATTTCACACGTATTATTAAAATTTATAGGTACATATTGAAATTAATATCCATAGTCTAGTAAATTGTGTTTCATCCACATAATCAATGCAAAAAACCACTTGTAGCTATGTAATCATCCTTTATCCAACATTAAATATTTTATTATTAATGATCAAACAAGAAATAAGAATAAAGAGATCATAAAGGTGAGAAGGATTGAAACAAAGCCTATGGGGGTCTAAAATAATGGAGACCTATAGCATCTAAATATAGTGAGATTCTAATCATGCATATAATTGGTTTGATCAACTATTTTTTCAGTTTCATCAAGATCCATTTTATAGGTCGTACTCATTGGATTATCACAACCCTTTATGTTATACATACCAAAATGTTTTAAAAGGAATTTGGTTTACTTAATTTAATTTAAAATAATTCCATTTAATTTTGAAATTATTTTTATAAATAAAATAGGATCAACTATTCCTTTAATAAAACTAATAGAATAAAAATGAGTTGATCCTATCATACCAAGATTTAACAGATTGTTTTAAACCAAATAAAGTTGTTGAAAATTTAAAAAAAAATTATTTAGAAAATTACTATTTTGGAATATGGGGGGTTTTTCAAAAAAAATATCAGTAACTATATAGAAATTTCAGAATTTAATCTTTAAATCCATCTGATATAGTTTTAAATTCAAATGTGTTTCATAGGCAACCTACATTATAATGTATATAAATATAGCTACTAGTATAAAGGATTCTTAATAGTCAATACCTTGTTCTTGACTATATACTTTTATAACCGATATATCATTGTCTCTAAATATCATTCCTAATTCTTCAACCTTATTTCTAAAAACCCATTTAGTTCCAATGGTTAGAATGTATTGAATTCCACACACTATTTCCCAGAATTTATTTATTTCAAATTGATTAAGTTCTTATTTCATTTCCATTACCTAGAATTCATCATTAATTACATCATTGATGTTCTTAGGTTCAATATATGATTAGACAATGTTCTGTTCAACCTGGTTTATAGGGGAATCTCAAGTTTGTATTATTTTATCTATGTATCCAAATACAAATTCTAAGGGATGATATCTATGAGTCCTAGTGGTTCTAGGAAAATATGTGATGTATATTTCATTTTCCTCTGTATGTTCAGGTTTAGGTTTTTCATCATATATGGAATATTTTTCTACATGATTCAAATAATTTTCAGAAGGATTACTATTTATATTTATTTATATTAGATAGATCATATTTAAGGTTGTATAAAGGAATAATAGACTCATGTGGATCTATTTCATCAAAATTTACATGTATCTATTCTTCTAAAATCTTATTCCTTTTATTAAACACCCTGTATGACTTACTAGTTTTAGAATATCCAATGAAATTTCCACCAAAACTCTTGGATGCAAATTTTTTAATATTATCCTTCTTATTGAGAATAAAGACTTTAAAACCAAAACATATAAAGTAATTAACCTTTGGTTTTCTTCAAATACATAATTGATATGGGGTTTTCTTTAAAATATTTCTTAGAATAACTTTATTGATTATTTATTAGGGTGCATTCAATGATTCTACCCAAAAATAAATAGGTAAATAATACTCATTGAGCTTGGTCTGGGAAATTTATTAAAGGGTTTTATTTATCCTTTCTAATACACCATTATTCTATAGGATTCTAGGAGCATAAAGGTTATGATTATATCCATGTGGATAGAATAATGATTCAAAATATTTATTTTCAAACTCATGACCATGATCACTTCTTAAGATCTTAATTTTAATTTCACTAACATTTTCTACAGATTTAGAATACTTAGAAAAATAGGAATAAAATTCAATTTTGTAAGCTAGAAATAATACCTGAGTGTATATAAAAATTCATATACTAGAATATAAAAATTGTGCTTCCTATTTAAGCTAGAAACTATAAAGGTTCCAAAAAATCATGTGAACCAACTCTAGGAGTTGAGAAATTGAAACTTATTTCTTTTTTTTTGGAAGATATTTTGTATTGTTTCAATTTTTGGCATGGGTTACAGAGTTTTTAATTTGGGAATTCCAACATAGGAATATTCTTGACTAACCTTTTCTTAATTATTTATCTAAATGGATTTATATTGCAATGGACATGTTTCTAATACCAGAGCCAAGACTCTTTGTGAAAGGAACTAAAAAAATATTTTTTTAAGAAAACAATGAATCTATGTTAATAGGATATACATCATCATTTCTCAAAGTAGAGAAAACTAATGTATTTACAGAATTAAGAACTTTTCAATAATTATTTTCAAAATTAACATGGAAACCATCATCACATAACTAAGTCAAATTATTTTTCTTTTGGCATTGTCACCAAAGGTGACATGTCTACCATAAACATTGATTATGTTCTTGAAACTTTTATAGTCCCCAGTCATGGTTCAATATAAGCCACTATCAGGATACCATAAGTTATTACTGGAAATTTTAATTTAGATTTCCTAAAAAATAAATCAAGAAATGATTTTGGTACCCAAATAATTATGGGTCAAGAGACATTAGTAATAAGTGATTTAGAAATCCATAATTATTTAACAGATTTCTTATAGGAAGATCTAAAACTTCTAGAAAAAAAAACATTATTAAGACTATAAGAATATGAAGGATTCATAGTACTGGTAGTACTAGAGAAAGAAATAAATTTAGTATTATTGATCCTTCTCTGTCCTGGTTGGTATTCAATTCCTATGGTATACGTAGGTGCAATTTTATTTATAAGCATCTAGGTTAAAGGATTTCTTCATTTTTTTGAATCACTCAAGATCATTTTTTAATTGTTCATTGGATAATTTTAGCTCATTATTTTCTTTTATTAGTGGTTCATATTTATCCTTTTCTATACTAATATTTGTTTTAAGGTGAGCAGAAAGGGCATGTTGGTTCTTTTAACTTTTGTATTTATCATTAAGTTCATTGAATGTATCCTCCATAATATTAAAATATTCAAACATTTATTCATTGGACATGTTTTCTTCATTATTTTAATTTTCAAAAATGTTATAATTATGAACAAAATATGTAGAAAAAATATTAGATATATCAGATATGTTTTTCATAAAACACATATTGGATCTATCATTCTTACCTCTCTACTCAAGTCTGAATCACTTGAACTATATTTTGAAGCACTCAACGCTTCTTTCTCATCATTTATATATCTCTTATATTTTTACTCATAATTTTTCTTACATATTAACTTATTTTTATCATATTTTATATGACCTTTTATATTTTATTCATATCAAACTATTTAATTTTTAGAATCATCTTATTTTCCATTCTTTTCTCCAGTTCCCCTGATTTTCATAGATATTATATATTTTAACTTATTCTATAATTATTAATTATGTAAAATTTGTTGAATCTTTTGGCTAAGTGGTCCATTTTTTCATCACTTAGAATATGGCTCTCCATCACTTGAGATTACTTCTTTAATCTTCCCCTTCTACTTTGAGTCTGAAGTCTTCAAGGATACTGGCTTCCTCTTTTGTTTTAGATTCTTCTCCTCTATTCGCTTTAAGTTCCTTTTTATACATCACAAGCTTTCCCATTATCTCTTTAATAAGCAGCTTACTTATAAAAAATTAATCTTGAATTGAAAATAATGTTCCTCTATATCTATCTGGTAAACATATTTTCACGCATAACATTTCATTTATGATAGAAATTGGTTTCCTATTTGAATGCATAATGTTCACAATCTCATTGAACTCGAAATATATATCAAAAACTAGTTCATAAATTTTCATCTCAAAGGTATCATATTTAATAATATAATTATTCAAATTCATTTCTTTGACATTTGTAGTTCCTTCATGATAAATAACCAAGGTATCCCAATTCTCAAATTTAGTGGTATAGAAAGATATTCTATTAAACTATTCATATCCTAAGAAAAAATAATTAGCATTCATAGATTTATAGTTATTGTTATAAGCTACTTTAGGAGGATGACTCCATTCATCTCTAGAGTTTTTGGGTCATTCAAATATTACCTCAATGATTGTCCAAATTTCTAATCCCATAATTTTAATATGATTTTTCATTTTAATATTCCATTGAGAATTCTTAGTGCCATTAAAATAAGGGGGTTGATTAGTATCAGTTCCCTCTTGCCAATTATTACCAATAAATATATAAATTTAGAATAAATAGTAATTTATGATCATTAATTTGAATCTAGATCACAAAAAGAAGATATTTTGAAACTCCATTGAGATGGTAAAAACTGATACTAGTCAATCCAAATAACTTTATATGTTCATATGTCCCCAAATATTTCTTTGTAAAATGTTTAAAAAGGTTCCTCAAAATGTACAGCAAAAAAGAGAGTTGTAATGGTCTGGAGAGTCCTTCTGCATTCAGTATGCAGCCGTCCAGAGTCCTTCCATACATAGGTGTATTAGATATTATTCTCGATTCAGAATATGAAGGTTAGTGTTCTTATATGTATATATCACTACATTGTTCATAATTGAGTTCATATGAATTTATATCACTCCAGGTCTAATTATCCATTGAGAAACAGTGATAAAATTACCTAAATCCTCATACTATACACAAAATCTGGAAAAACTTAATTTATTTAATGCATATTTGTATTGGTTTAAGAATAATTATTAATAAATCCATGTGTGGATGACAATATTTAATTCATTAGTCTAACCATTTGTGAGATTATATTTTGAAAAGAAAATCTTGAGAGAAATGGTAGCACACTAGCAGTAAAAACTATAAATGGTCTTAATGCTCTGATCATAGTGGTAACATAGTCTGGAGTTATCTCATTCAGGAAATAACATCACTAAATAGTTGAATATACTAGAAGTTGATCATCTAGGTGGTAGTATCACTAAATTGTATCGTATACTGGTAGTGGATCATCCCAATGGTAGATTAGTATGGAGGTAGTACTGTTTAGTGGTAGATATATTATAGCGGTAGATGTGTCTAGTAGTTTATCTATTTTGGTAGTATTCATGTTCAGAAATACATCTATTCTAGGGGTAGATTTGTTGAACTAATAGAATATTGGCACTAAGTAATTTTTTTAGAATTTTACAAGAAACTGATTTACTATCATAAAACATTAAACATACTAAAAACATAACAAATATGATTTGTGATCATTAATGTAAAGAGGTTCTAATATAAGTAATCATTGAAATCACATATATATTTTTTACCTAGAGACTTTGAGCATAATAGTTACAAGAATAAATGTACTCATCCTCAATTGTGGATAGTGAAACTGGTAATTTATTTTTGTAACTCCATCGTATTAAAATGTTATCTAATAATTGACACATACTTGATGTGCTCTTTCTCTTAATTTACCGGCCTCTAAATCCAGAATAAAAAATGATAATAGATTAAAATAGTTCTGATCAGATTAAAATAAACTACTATTGAAATATCTTTTAACATATCTAATTATTCTTTTAATAGTCATTAAATGACTTCCTTTAGGATTAGATAGATATCTACCACACATATAATCAAAAAAAAAATTCATGCCTTGAAGCATTTAAATACAATAGACTTCCTATCATTCCTCTATACAATTTATCTTTTATAGACTTTCAAGATACATCCACATACAGTCAAGAATTAGTTCTCATTGGGGTTTTTATAGTTTTACATGAATAAATATTTATTTTTCACTACATATTTAACATATTTTATTTGATTTGTAAAAATAAAAAACTTTATTTGTAAAATTTAAAGACCAAGGGAATATTTTAATTCTCCCATTAGGCTCATATAAAATTAAGTATCCATTAATTTTAAAAACTCATTAATATTTATATAATTTATGAATATAGATACAATACTATCAATATATATTTATATAATTAAAACATCATTGTAAATTTTCTTATAATAAGGTTGGATCAACCATTCATTTAATAAAATAATTTTACTGTAGAAATATTGTTAGTCTGTCATTCCAAGTCTAGGAGATTGATTTAGACTATATAAATCTTTTTATAGATTGAATGTATGAATTATAAATTATTTATTTTAGAAACCATATGTTCCACTAACATATATATCTTCTAAAATTACACAATTTAAAAATCAGTTTTATATCCATTAGAATTTTTTTAACATTTTGATAACATGCAAAAGAAAATGAAATATAAATAGCATCGAATTTAGAAAATGGTGTAAATGAATCATCATATTAAATGCATTATTTTTCTAAATAACATTGTGAAACTAATCTATCCATATTTCCAACTATAATACAAGACTCATCCATTTTATATCAAAAATACATTTTGTTTCAATAGATATTTTTCATTAGGTAACTCAACTAGATTCCATACTTTATTTATATCAATTGGGTTAACTTCATCATGCATAGTTTTTATCTTTCAAATATTATCTAATATTAATTGGTATAAAATTAGAAAGAAAGGAAGAATTAGCATAGTAAAGTAAAATATGTATTCATGTTTTTATACTAGACTCAACCTTTAAAATTACATTTTTAATACAGTGATATTTAAACATTTTAAAATCTTTAGGATTAGTTTGAGAATAGATATCCCCCCAACTAATGAATTATCATTTTCATATTTATATTCCTCAAAATTGAATCATTTAAATTTTTCAATGGAATAAACATAATATATAATCTATTTTTCAGTAATTTCAATAAACTTTACCTAAATAGATTCATCCATTGACATAGTTCTCTTGTTATAAAATCTACAAGTTTTACTATTATTTGAATATCTTATAAAAATCCCCCCATAACTTTTAGCATAAAATTAATATATATTATATTTAGTATTTAAAATATAAACTCAACACAAAAAAACATTAAAGTATCCAATATTAGGTTTCAGTTCTTTAAATAGTCCATATTGGGTTTTCTTAAAAAATGGTATAATGTAAACTCTATTTAATATATATCAATCTATGTTAGCCAATTCCTCCTAAAGGTATTTTGAAAAGTTGAATTCATTATGAATCACCCTTCTCATCTCTTGAATAGTTTTGTTTTCCCTCTATATAACACCATTTTGATATGGTGTTATAAATTATATAAATATATATTATCATCACAAAATTTCTGAAATGATAAGTTAAAATTTATCCTCCTTTAACACTTATAATTTAAGAAATTAAATACCCTCTTTTATTTTGAATTTTTTACATAAAATAATAAACTTGTTTAAGGTTTCTCTTGTACGGGATAAGAAAAGAGTCCAAGTGAATCTACTAAAATCATCTAAAATTAAAAACACACATATCGTACTTCCTAAACTAGTAATTCACATGGGTCCAAATAAGAATCACATATAAACACTTACTAGCTTTAAGTTTAGGATGTTCCAGAACTTGCCCATGTTCTCCCAACTTGTACAATTGGTGAAGATGAAGATTTCCTAGCATTTTTTGTTAAAGAATGTGATCTATTTCTATAGAATTTAAGAACATTACATTTTGTTGGGATAGTTATGAAAAATATATAAATTAGATATTTTTTTTGTATAAAATAATATAGTATTATCTTTATAAAAAAAATTATTATATAAAAACTTCACACTCATACCATTATCACAACATTGTGATATACTAAAGAAATTGTATTTTAATCCCCCTATATATAGTACTTTAGAAATTATAAAATATTTTAATAATCATACCTCTTTAAAACCTTTAATAATTCCTGTAGAGTTTTCACACAAAGTGATAGTAGTTTCATTATAATAATTAAAATATAAGAAATTAAATATGTCACCAGTCATGTGCCTAGAGACCCCACTATATATATACCATGTTTCTTTATAATTCTTTAAGTATGCTTTCTATAAAAATGATTATGTGATAATTGTTTTGGTATAAAATCTGTTTTTGGATATAACTGGATTAGGGAACCCTTATAGAATTAAGAAATTCTTTAAAGGGTAATCTAGAAGATAGATTCTTAGATTTAATTTCCATGTTTAGCCTAATTATTTAATGAATTTTAAGGAATTTTCATTCGAATAATGGAATCTTATATTACATCTATATCATGTAACATTTAATTTATTTTCTTTAATACTTTTCATCAAAATGGGACTTTACATATTATGAATCTATATATTATACCAAAATCAAGTTTTTTCTTTATTTAGATTGTTCAAAACAGTCATTCAATCCAATTTTTCATTTACTTGAACAAAAAATAGATTGGGTTTCTTTTTATTCAGTTATTTTTTTAATATTTTCATTGTCTTTATGAATAACTTCTTCATCATCAAAAATTTTCACATTAGAACATGATCTAATTTTTCTTATTTTCTTATTTTCATGTTTCAGTTTATTATACTCATTTTCAATTTTTTCCAAATCATTAAAATCTATTTTAAAACTTCTATCTTCATATTCATTAGTTTTTTAAATGAAATAAGTCATTATGTCATTCTCATATTTTAACATAATTATTTATGAATCTAAATCCTTTTTATATTATTCAACTTTCTTATTTTCTCTTGTAGTTCTCTATACAATTCAACCGTTCTCAAAATATCCCTGTGATATTTTCATTTTGTTTAGTTAATTGTTTAACTTATCTTAAATATCATACTCATAACCAGTATTGTAATCATAATCAATGTTTACCTTATTCATAGTTTTTTCCATTAAGAAAATATTTCCAAATTAATTTTCATTCTAGAACCATTATTGCTAGTTTTTAACTCTCCTGTACAGCTCCATCCAACATGATATGTTCATTTTAGCTCCATCTTGTATTTATTCTCTTTCCCTTCTTATTTCAATTTTGGAAAGCATGATTTTATATTTCCCTTTTTCCAACACTCATAACAAATTAAATTGGAAATATCATATTTTCTACTTTTATCTCTTTTAGTTTCATTTCCATCATCATTTCAATGATCTCTTCTTGGATGTTTCTTAAAGCCTCTCTTTCCTTTCATCTAATTGTAGACTCCTTTGGTATAATTTTAAATTTCACCCTTCTCACATTATTGTAACTCAGAATTAGTGGAATCAGAAATAACATTTATACTAGATATAATTACTATAAATTTCATTTTATTGTGATCATCAGCACTGGCATTCTTCATTTCCAGGTCATTTTAAAGAAGTGATCCTATTAGTTCTTCCATTGAATACACATTGAAATCATTACTCCATTAAATTGAAACCTTCATAGAATTCCATATTTTGTGTAGTTATTGATGTAATATTTCAAGAAGCACTTTATTATTCACGGTATCTCCAAGTTAAATCATTTCATTTACAATTTTGGTGACTTTTTTATACATGTAATTGATTATCTCTTGATCAATAATTATAAATTATTAAAACATAGCCATGTGAATACCTATCCTGAATCTCTACAACTTTCTTGTTCCTTAATGAGTGTCTTTAAAAGTACTCTAGATGTCAGAAGAAATTTTACATGAATAAATATAGAAATAAATTTTTCTAATTGAAGAACAATACAAGTAATTCATAACTTTGTAATTTAGAACTCATTGTGTAAATTATTTACATGTTAAAGTTTCTAAATCTAATTCGGGAAGTTCATCAGTTTTTTGAAATAATGTCATAGAATTTAAGACCTATATGTTTTAGAAACACATCCATACGATCTCTTCAGTAAATATAGTCACTTCCATTGAAGTGGGGTGGTATGATGGGATTCAACATCCCAAATTCCTCACTTTCTGTAACAAGGATTTGGATATTTTCCGTAGATTCCTACATATAGTACAATGTTTAGTTCAAAAAATATAATAAAATAGTTAAAACCCATTCCTTAAAAGGAACCACTATTTAATACCATTGTAGGTACCAATATATGGAAATATAGAATTGAGGGAGAGATATTCCATTTAAAACATTTTCAATCAAATATGATCATCAAAGAGTAAAATAGTGTTTATTGTGTAGAAAAAATGAAACAAATAACGCATGAGAATTTTTATAGTAGTTTGGATCATCAAGATCCTATTATACTCTTCAGTATCAACTAATATATGTGTATAATGGTAATTAACAGTTTCTCAATTTTTTGAGGGAGTGATAACCTAATTACATACAAAAGTACACTTATCACACCTAATAGTATAACCCATGAATTTTAAAGGAGTCACAACCTACCTAACTTTTGTTGGCAGTCACTACACACTCTTCATTTTAGATGGGAGGAATAAACCATATGAAATAATATAGATGGGAAAATCTTAAACAAAACTCTAGAATATAAACAACAGGAAAGAAGAAATACAATAATGAAATTGGGAAATAAATTAGAAAAATAGTAGATCACTGGACGTTGGAATTTGATGCAACTCAAGATATTCGATCACTTCTTTATTGTATGAGGAAAACAATTAATTCGTTTTTGATAGATGCAATCAAATCATATTTGTAGTCTAGATGCATTCCTTTATCTCAATTTTTTTATTCAATATTATTTGAATAACAATTGCTGAGATAGTTTTATCAAAAAAAATTATTTAAATTATAATGTCTACTCATGTAATTGAATTCAGAATTCATGGATCACCTCTCTGGATAATAATATAAATACATGTTAAAAAATAATAAACACTTAAAATATACCCATTACTTTAATTTGAATTAATCCTATCATACATGGAGAGTATTCACACACATTAATTTATGCATGAAATATCTTCAAAGAAATTGGAAAAATATCATTAATATTAATAATAATTATTCAAATGAATATATCAATAAAAAGAAAATTAAAAAAACTTTCAATAATTCGATAATTCAAAATATTCATAATAAAATGATTGAAATAAAATATTTGAATTTATTATTTATTTGAAATTTTTTTGTAACGTATAGTATAAAAATGAAGGTTATAATATATAATTACTTTAAAAATAAAAAAACTTGTTAAAACACATTTAATAAACATATAGTATATCATTTTGTTAACTAACACTAAAATAGAGCATTCTAAAATAAATAAAATTTTATAAAAATAAGTAATGTTGTGAATTTACTATGTGCCTCATGGTTGTTATAGTGTCAATGAATGCATCATCAACTTAATGACTATTCCATTGCATGTGGTCAATTAAAAGGAACATGTAGTCATAATAAATAATTGTAGTACCTCATGGATGTTACCTTAAATTTTACTCAAGGTAAGTAGGTATGTTATATGGTAGGATGCTTGGAGGATTCATTGTAAGTACTCCCTTAATGCAGAAAGGTAACTCACATGTTGTATGGTAGGTAGTGTTCTATTTATGGTAGGTAGTGGAAGGAGTCTTAATGATAAGTACAAACAAATCACAGTCACCTTCACGGTAACTTTGTATCTCTACATAGTAACTCTTCACACTATCCAAAATAGGATTAAAATAACTTTCATTGTAAGTTGAATCCATAGAGAATGTAAGATAAGATCCTGTGAAAAAGATAAATCACTAATCACACTACACATTTCTTTATTGGGACACTGCACTAGAGTCATGTAGATACTGCATGGGAGCAATAAATCCCGTTGTTAAAGCACTTTCTAGCCATGAAGTCATGAAACACGTGCATCACCTATATTTTAAAGATGAAATTAATCTGAAAAATTAAAATACTAAATAGCCTCCTATAATTTAGTTGTTTTTATTTGGTTAAGAAGATTTATTTGAGAAATGGTATGCATTCAATTTGAATTGACTTCTTCTTATTGAAGGCTTGATCATGAAACATTAACAAGATCAGAATTTAGGAGGTTAGTTTTAGCATGAAGAGATCTAGTGAATAGTATCCTTGATGAATCTTTGGGATGAATATGATGGAGTAGGATCAATAAGATGGATGCAGTGGATTTGTTCTTATAGAACACAAAACATTCATAACATTTAAAGGTAGATGAATAGTGACCACTTCACTAAGTCCCTTGTCAGAATAGAAATGTGGTAGTCCTTTTCTAAATCATTCAATTCCTCCATCTACTGCTTTGAGCATGTTATAGGGGATCAATACCTTGTACCCAGACTGAACTCGGCACACCACATAGACTACACCTCATTTACACAGACCGACTAGCATACTGGCCCAAACTATGCATCCTCACTCAGGCGCATTTCGTTGGGGTTTATACATGGGTACACCCACTCACATGCCACCTAGGATGGTCCCTTGGGCTTCTCTCCCATGGGGTAGACCTCCAGGACCCCCATTTTGGTTGAATGGATCGACCCTTGGGCTGGTCAAGGTTACCTTTTTTTTTAAATTACACATGAACAAAAAAATTAAACATTGATACAAGCATTAAAATTAATAAAAAATATTTTTATTTAATTCAAAAATATCGAATAAAATATTATCATGGGATTACAATTTAAATTTAATTTATATCAAGTCTATTAAAATAAGGTTATTTCACCTTATCAAAACAATTAAACAATTAAACATATAAAATCTCACAGAAAACACTTATGAAACCCTTATATAATAGATAATTGATTTGAATTAGTCCCCATGGTAACTTAGAGGGTTTCATATTATAAATATCCATCAAAATTGGAGAGGCACATCGTTTCACCATTATCCCAAACTTGATGCCACGTTGTAGGGGTATATTTATAACCTATCTAGGAAAAATATTAAGGGATTCCTCCATAAATATTTGTAAAAAACTTCCTAAGTATCCAATGAATTCAATACTAACTCTTTTGGTTGAGAAGAAAGAGGTTACAAACACCTGTGACCCACAATATAGTCCCACTCACCAACAAACACTATAGGATGACCTTTTATATCAAATAAAACAATTTTACAACTAAATCAACCAATAATAGTCTGCATTGAATTCAAAAAGTCCATAATAAAATTTTAAAGATATGGTTGTATCTAAAATAAGAAGAAATCCTTTGATAACTGATGTGATCCCATCAGAAGGTCACCACTTTTACACACCTCACACAAGCTAAAGATAACTTCAACTAGTGTAGTCAACACCAAGAGAACTGGAAGCTTTCCAACCTTAATTACTAGATCTGAAATCAAGGTGGGAACTATAAAAGAGTGTGAAGCTCCTAAATTCAGAACAAAATAATCCAAGTTGGAAGATAAAAAGTTGGTACAAAATATGATATATGGCCTACGTAGTGTTGTAAACACTATAGAATGCAACTGAATATACCCTAGTCCTCTTTCTCATCATCCGTCGTTGTAGTCCTAACTAAGAGTTCACACGTAATAAATCATGGAGGAAAAATTGTAAAGACCCTGACCCTAGTTTCCTAGATCTGGTGCCTCATTTTATTACATTTTCATATAAACAAGGAAGTTGTATCCCAATTTAATGAATAGTTTAGTAGCTTTGGAAAACCAGATGCATACATAATAGTTTCATTACAAATTTAAATGAAGTACAACATAGTATCTATATTGTAAACACCATTAAAATTATAGATTATCCTTGAAATTCATTCATAATATACATATTCACATCCTTGGGAAAAACATAAGAAATAGGTAATCTCAGGTGCATAGTAAGGGTATGTAATATAGCAGAAGCATAAGTAAAAAGGCATGGTGAATAAATAAAAGCACACATGACACTAAAAGAAAACATGAGAATAATATGGAATACATATAAACTAATTGAATAATTACATAACAATACAAGACCATGGATATTATACTAGTCAAATAATCACATGGACTATCAATTACTAGTTTCATAATGCGGGAATGTATAATGCAGGATATCAAAACCATATTTTCAAGGCCTCATTCCATGACCATACATAAATGGGTAAAAACCCAAACTAGTTTGTCTAATGTGACCTAACGATTCACTGAGGGACAATAATGGGCCCCACCTGATACATAGTAAGTACAATTCATTCATCATATGAAATTGGTGAAACATAATCAACATATACATTCATATTTAAACTAATATATGACAAAACATTCCCCAATCTTAAACACTAACCATTCAGATTAATATGGTGAATGGTATCAAGATATAATATTCAAATTCATACTAATCATAAACCATTCAATAAAATATGTTATATGATATAACAAAATAATAACCCCAATTAAACGTAATAATCAACAACAATGTTTAAATAGACTAAAATACTTTTATAAAATCATGAGTAATTCTTAAGAGAAATAATCTTTTACTTTGTAATGAAGAGTTGTTTTGGAAAAATATTTGTACAAAACTATTAGTGAACTAAGATGGTTTTTTTCATATTAAAAAGGGTGATTTTATAAAATTAATGGCAGATTAAAAAATATTATAGAGTGCACTTGAAAATAGTTATGAATTCAAGAAGTTCCCCTGAATCGGGCTTGTTTATCGAGAATAATTTGAGAAATATTCTTTTAAAACATGTAACTACACATAAAATAATGAAGGATTATGATTGTTACATATATTTTTAATGTCAAAAAATAATTTTTTTGGAGTACATAAGAATAATTAATAATTCCAATGGTGTAAGGAATGAAAGAAGAGTAACCTAAAAGAAAATGGAGGTTCGGGTAGAAAACCCATACCTTATGTCTCAAAATGTTCTACACTCGAACTTAAGGTCCGGGAATATGAAATTAGACTCATAAATAATTAAATTAAGAAACTATTATACATGTATTTAGTTTATTATAATTTTTTAAGTTCATTTATGGCCTTTTGGATTAGTTATAAGATACAATTTTATCGCAAGAGAGTGTACATTCCCTTGGTTTCATGATCGGTTCTCTTGATTATAAGTAATAGAGTTCAGGTAAAATGGGTATGAATCTCAAAAATTGTAATAAAATGTTATTAATGAAATAACAGAAGTTTAATTGGAATTATTTATTATTTTTCCCATATTTTAGGATGAATTATTATATAACATATTAACAATAATCATTTATCTAAATCTTAGCAGTTTTTCGATCACACTAGACTAGTTTTGTTTAATGAATTAATACCATTTACATAAAATGGTTAAATAAACTTAAATAATATATAATAAATATTTTATATTCCATTTTAACCATAAAAAATAGTTTCATGACCAGGCTTAAATGATGAATTAAAGAAAGAATGCTCATCATCCACGAAGGTTGTAAATCGGCACCTCCCATATAATAATTTCATTTTTAAAATAAAAGAGAGAGAGAGTAATGAGATTGATAATGGATATTCCATTAACATTATATCATTCCAATTTATAGAGGATATTGGAGATATCATGATCATCTAGACATATTAAGTGAGAATAGTATAATAAAATAATGAACATGAAAATAAAATAAAAGGAAATGGAATAGGCTTTTACCTCCTGTATACTCATTGAGAACCTCTTTAAAAAGGGGGGGATTTGGTATTTTGGAAAGAAAAAGAGATCCTAAACATGGGGAGATACTAGGGAAGATGATTTTTTCATAATTTAGACATGCTTCATGCCTTAGAATACTGAAGAGATGGGGGTAGTTTAAAGTGGAGGAGATTGGTGATTTTTGAATATCTTATACATTTGTTTATTATTTTGGATCAAGACAATGAATAGTTTGAGCATTATCATCAAATATATTAAAATAATGAATTAAATTTAGAGATTTTTGTTATTACATCACCAATTACTTAATTAATAGTTTACTTAGCTTCTAATGTATTTATATTACAAATTACAATACTTTACTATTCAATGAAAATTCAAGTATTTTAGAAAAATACCAAAAATTCACAATAACCATTCTTAGACATAAAAATTTAATATATTTTATCAAACTAATTTTTTAAATACGTGAATTTTTTTAAAAAAAATCACTGTTTACTTGAAAAATACATTTCTAAAATTTAAAACTCATTTTATAAAACTTTCAAAAATTAACTAAGGTCTCATAAAATTATCCTAAAATCATAAGACAAAAAATATTTATTTCTTAATCCATTTTATGAAAATTATGTTACTTTAAAATAATTTTATTAATTATAAATTTGTAATTAAATATTTATGACTTATTAAAAATCCAACACTTAATATTAATTTTTAAAATATTCACTTTATTTTACTATGATATAATTTTATATGAAATTCACTTATGAGATGAATGAATATTATTTATACATTCATGGATGAGGTTACTATTTATTAGGATGATTTACTACTCATAAGGGTCATATTACTATTCCTAAGGGAAAGTTACTATTTCATCATCATAGGTTCCTTAACGTCTAGAAATACCTCTTATTTATTTTATTCTTCAATTATAAATATTGTATTATGTTATCTATATGGTTTTATATGATTCATACTATATAGAATAAACATAAGAATAAAATTTCCATTGATATAAATTTATTTCGTTACACAAATAATATTATATGGATTCCTTATATCTTCCCCATTACCAATCTACTACTAAAAAGCTTATTGGCTATACTAATATTGATAAGTCTTAAAAAGAAACTACTAATGGGGATAAAAAATAAAACAAACTTCCTATCCCATCCTATCCACCGGTGATTATGGGGAACTGAAACTGTCAATGGTCAGGACCTCCATAACAAAAATTCACCATACTAGAACATCATTTAGAGGCCCAAGAACTGCCAACTTTGAAAAAGAAACAGGGGAAAAAATAAGGCCAACTCATTGTTGGTTGAAACTGTGACTACCCAGGTAACCATGAACCTAAATTCATAGATTTAATACTCAATAAGTTTTAATGACTTTACTCTTTATGAACAAACATCCTAAACATGTATATTCTCTACCACTTATTCCATATAAAGTACCTCAAGATATGTTGGAAATGTAAATGGGGGTGACATTGCACTGGATCTTTGTAGGAAACACCTCATTAGAATGTCATTACCTAGCATCCCTATAAGGGATAATATTAGCATAAAAATGAAGACTATTTTTAAATTAGACCCCAATATCTCACAAACATAATATACCTCATCAAAGTGGGAGAAAATTCTACCACCCACCCACCTTCAACATTAAAGAAAGGATCTTATCACAAAACTACTTCCCGAAATGATCCCATGAGACGGTAGACTCATTATACTCACCTAGGAACAATATACACCATAGAAAAGTAGAAAGATCTAGTAAAATGGTGTTCAACAATAAAAAATGATCCTTTTGTAAATAAACTAAAATGAATCCAATACCAAGATTATCTAACCATTGATATATATTTTGATCAGATA
Organism: Viscum album; assembly: GCA_963277665.1. Taxonomy (NCBI): domain Eukaryota; kingdom Viridiplantae; phylum Streptophyta; class Magnoliopsida; order Santalales; family Viscaceae; genus Viscum; species Viscum album. Next base: position 1,538,514,564 of record OY728153.1, on the reverse strand, counting down.
TAATCCCCTCATACTTCATCAAGCACTAACACTGAAAATCTTGTAGTGTATACCTCCAAGAATCATCCTCTTCAACCTAATAAACCTTTCTATAATCAACTTAGGAATATTTCTTAACCTCTCAAACTTGAATCACATGAGGATTACTTCTCTCAACTATATCTATAATAAAATAAAAACTCTTAATCCACGGAACATGAAATATATCTAACATTTATGGATTAGATTCATTTTAATTTTATCACAAATCTCCGAAATTAAAACGCATGTAAAACCTAGAATGATTCATGTACCACACCATGGTTTCCCTCATAAAATAATTATCCTCTCAACTAATATGTTTAATAAGGTTAAGGTCCTTATATTGGATCACAAGGGTTACTTAATGCCTATTTCCTGGCTGGTATCACTTCACTACATCAAAAATAAGATTAAATAGTATTTTTTTACCTCTAAAAACCATGTATTCATCACTAGTTACTACCTCAAAACTCTATTTTGACCTTCAACTATAGCTTTGATATCACTATATCATGACCCATCCTGATAGAAATACCTCCTAAGGTGACATTGAATATGAGATTGAACTCTTGAATCCCACCTATTATTGGCTATTGGTAAGCAATAAGCATCAAGGGTGTAAAACATGGGTATGAAAGGCATTACCCTCATATATTCTAGGAACATATGATAAAATCCTCTAATTATCTCCATATTACACAAATAAATCCAATCCCACTACACGTATAAATTTCATAAAAACCAAAGGTATCTATAATGAAATTCTAAGAGACCCGGGTTCAAAACCGGGTGGATGAGAATTTCCAGGGTACTGTAGCAGTACTATAGAAGTTACTATAGGAGTACAATAGTAGTTACTGTAGCAGCACTATAGCAGGTACTTTTCGGTACTATAGCAGCCGGAACTATTCACCTTATTTGGGCCTCCAGGCCACCGATTTGGAACTACGGGTCTCAAGGGCCTTCAGGTCATCAAAGGCCTTCGGGTCACAGGGCCTTCGGGCCACAGAAGACCATGGAGTAGCCCCATTCACACAGAGCAAGCCCCAGAAGAGGATCAAAGCAATAATAGCAGTCACAAGAAGCATAGCTAACTAGATTAGAAGAATGAGAGGGTATGGAAACCGCCATCGGCACCAGGAACTGTGCAGCTTTGTACGGGGAAATGCTAGCCGATTAGCAATGCAAGGTGGGGAGCTAAAAAGGAGATCAATGATGAAGAAGCTATGGAGGGGCTGTTCTAGTGGGTTGGGCCTACGGGTCATGTACGGGCATGGTATGCCTCTAGGCCTTCGGGTCATGTATTGTAAGTCATGTCGGGCCTTATGCCATGGGCCTACGAGTCACGTACGGGTTCCCCTAAAACCCTTAAAAGTGTGATTATCCTTAAATAAAAAAAGAAGGCCTTCGGGCCATTAGGTATATATATATAAGTGATCATACATGTGTACTCATTATGATCCTCCCAAAATATTCTTGTGCTCATTTAGAAAAAGAATACTAATGCCTCAGGGAATAAACAATAGAACTAACTCATAATCAGTATTAGGTCATCTAATACCAATCCAAAACAAGGCTCAATAATATAATAATTCATGAATTCATAGTAACATAATATCAAAATAATATATTAATGTTGTACCCCAAAACCATTTTCCCATTAAACAAGTCACCCTCCAATTCTCATACCATATTCCATAGTGTTTCCAAACCTTCAATGAATTACATAACTACATATAAAAATCAATGAAAATGCCACACATAGAAACCTTATATCACATATCCACACCCACATACCAAAAATGAACACATCATGACCTCATAGTGGCATGATAACTTAAACATAATGGACATCAACCATATTCTATTTTCCTTTCTTGCACACCATCACCCACAACATTACCTAATCTCATAAGTAAAATGACCTCAAGACATTATATCGTATGCCTCATTACCTCATTCCATCATAGAAAATGCTATTATTGTAAGAGAGTTTGGGTAAGGGGGATTTTCCATTTAAATATGTCACTTAAATCTTATATGTTAGGGAAAAAACTGGAACTTGTGTACTCAAATGGGTGCTAGTAAGGATATCTGACTCATGTGGTGTTTTAGAAGAAATAAAAAGGAAAATATCATTTATATAAAATAATCCAAACAGTCCCAACATAAGGGTTATGTAGTGACTATGGTTTTGAAGTGTAAGACTTTGGAATATTCCAAGGAATAATTTCAGAGCCCGGTGCTGAGACGACATCCGATTCGGAGGCCCGGTGAGCCCATAATTAATTTTATAAAAATAATAAAAAAAATTATATTATATGGATATAGATTTTCTAAAAAATTGAAAAGTACCCTAAAAGGAGTCTTAGATCATAAATATGATACAATTTTGGAATCTGGAGTGTGGGGTTTACCCTAGGCCCAACCTAAGGTTGGTCGACGCAAAACGTTTAGATGAAACAATCATTGGTGGGTACATTTAATGAAAATAAATAAATAATTTGTCTGTTTGTTTTATTAAACAACCCAGTTAAGTCATCTATAAATACCCTCTTATGGAAAGTTTCCAAGGGTTTTCCATAAAACCCTTTCTCGATCTGAGAGGAGGAGGATAATGTTCTTCAATGGAGGATCGAGATCAGACGATGGCAGGTGATCAGATCGAGGTGAATCAAAATACAGAAGATGTAGAATATCGCCTTCATCTCTAGTGGATTAATTATTCACCAATTATAAATCCATAATAAGGTTGGAATTATCAACTTTTCTTTACTCAACTTTTGATTAAAGGATTGAACATGTATTTTATCTACTTTTGATCTGTGATAATTATTTTTTGCATGAGCCCCTATTTGTATTGATTATATTGATATGATATAATTATTCTCTTTCTTCACTCGTTATCATCCTATTTATATAAATTTTGGCCAAGAATACTTGACCAATAATGGTTTACATTTTTTATTTGGTTTTCCCCCACCGTTCATCATGTTCTTCATCATTGCACCAAAGAGTCACAGTTCAATATAGCCATGACGGGTTCGAGTATGATTGAACCCCCATGTTTTTTGTTTTAAAATGAACGATATGAGGATTTATGGTTTTGGAATGGATTGATAAATTAATTGGATGGTTTTTTTTGGAGAACTATAGATCAGTACTGCCGGTGTAGGTTTTTTCATCAAAAGTCATCCAGGATCGGAACGATGATCCCCGTTTTCTTGGTTCACATGTAGTGAAAACATGAAGTGTGAAAAAAACAGTTCTTAGTGGGGGACATATATAGGTATCATGGAGGAGGATGTTCAAAGTGGAAAAGTTAGTGGCCAAATACAGATATCTGATGAGGTGGCTAGATGTGGTCAACATAGTGTGTGTTAGTAATAACAACAATAATAATAATAATAAGGGTGATTAATAATAATAATAATAATAATAATAATAATAATAATAATAATTAGGGTGGTGCGTTAATAAAAATTAAATGAGATTTAATTTTCATGGGGGAGGGGGAAATGAGGCTCTTAAAGAGGGGGTTTCATGTGTGGGTTCCTAGCGTGAATCTAATTTAATCCTATTTCCCTATTACTTTGGTATGTGATATAATTTATTTTGATATAATAATAATGGAGGTGCTTGGTGGAGTAACATACAAAAAGTAAGCAGAAATATTTTAGCATGCCAACACATTTGAATAGGGTTTAAAAAAAATATTAATAATAATATTTAAAAAATATCTTTATTTTTGGTCGTCAAACCTTAATCCAATCATAACTTCTACATACGACTTTGGATTGAAGACCACTGCATCATCACGACCTTGATATTGAGGTGGACATTATAAAACCAATGTTGTATATTTAATTATGGCTCATGTTGATGGTCTATGGATAGAAAAATAATATTATTATTAATATTATTATAGAATCTTGTATCTGAAATATCTTCTTCACACGATGTCGAAATGATGAACCATCTAAGGAACGGAAACCCGGATACTGAGGCAGACATTTCAAGACCAAAATCAAGTGTTTAATTTAGAATCATGTCTTTGGACCATGAAACGTTGTTCTAACTTTATTTTATGAAATGTGTCTTTTTACTAGGTGTCCGATTGAGGCATGTGAATAATCTACCCTGAGTTTTTTTCCATGAGGATATGAATAGTGTGATGTGTTTGGTCATTTTGGTTCCTTTATAGAGGCATATAAGAGGAATTAAATTTTTTCCCTATGAACTAATGATGATCCTTGTGTGTTTGATGAACTCTTGGCTAAGACACATCATGTAGTACCCTACACAACATGTAGTACCCTACACATTGTGTAGTACCCTATGCTTCATTTATTACTAAATATCCTGGAAGCCATGTGTTTGTGGGAATATAGCTAGATGTAGGTGTACAGATACATGTCGTGTGGACCCCCAACACACCATTTATTTATTAATAATCTTCATCCTCTCAAATCTCATTCATTTGGATTCGGATTTTGGCTCGTGAATAGATCACTCTAATTTTTTTTATATATAGAATGTGATTTTGGACATCATAGTGGCTTTTGAGATGCAATGTAAGATGTTGCATGCATGAGGCTTATTTAGGTGGCACCCGAAAACGGTAGTAATCATATAGAGGTTCGCTAAATACTATAGAGTGGAACCCCCTTATACACGAGGCCACGAGTCTTCTATCTACTAAGTGAAACCACTGTATCAAATAGGGAATGGGACCTCGTGACACTAGAGTGGAACCCCACTGACATACCCGGGTGTGGTTCCTCGACCTATAGAGTGGAACCCTCCAATTTCTTGGGTGTGGGTCCTCTATCTACCAAGTGGAACCCCCTATCAAATAGGGTATGATTCCTCATGACACCATAGTGGAACACCTCTGATAGGCCTGGGTGTGGGTCTGCAACCTATAAAGTTGAACCACCCTAACACACCAGGGTGTGAGTCCTCTATCTACCGACCTGAACCCCCTATCAGGTAGGGAATAAGTCTTCATGACCCCATAATGGAACCCCCATGATGTAGCAGGGTTTGGGTCCTCTATCTACTAAGTGGAAAATCCTATCATTTAGGGTGTGGGTCCTCATGAAACAAGAGTTTAACCACCGTAATGCAACAAGTAGTAGGTCCTATATGGATAATTATTTCGTGGCACCCCTGGAACACTAGGTCATGGGTCTTTCACTTTGATGTTATGTCCCCGCAACTATGCGACATAATGGTGAGGTATGGGTCACCACCCGGTTAATTATTTGGACTAACTCGTGAGATGTTGGGCATTGATGAAGGACTTTTGGAACTAATGAAACTCTTTTCCTGGGTAGGAATGCGAGATAGATTCCCCCTTCTCTTTCATTTGGGTTTCTTTAGTTTGAGTCTATATATCATTATCCATGTTCTTGGATATTGTTACTCCCTTTCTTTGGGTTTAGTTGTCAATCTATTTCTTTCATGTCTCTTACTACTTCCCTTTTAACTTTTGGGGAATCCTACAGGGTGTGGATACACTCACCCCTAAATGGGATTTTCTTGAATGTTTAATGTATTATGTAGATGACATATGGGGAGGAGTTGACTCTATAAGAGCATAGGGATACTTAGTGCATTTGACTGCATATGGTGGTCGGAGATTGGATATTCAGAACTTGGATCTATCAACATATACTTTACCATTTTTGTTGGGTTGGGACATCTTATGGGTGAGGCATGTATTTTTACCCTTAACTTTTAATTTTAAACTATCATACTCATTTACAACCTACATGTTTATATATGCTTGGTTATTCTCTAGATATTGCATTTTGTTATTTTTTTATTCCACAACACGTCTACATCTAGATGGATAGGTGTGTTCATACTGGTACATTAGGAAAATAACTCATATTTTAGTTATGAATTTTAGTTCTTGTCTCCATCCCCTGAACTATGGAGGTGAGCTTGGGGTAGTTAAAACTCACCCTTCCATCAGCTAGGTAGTCCCTGGTGGGATGGGTCATGACAGATGTTTATTAGAGTTGTTCATTTCTTGGGATGATGTTTGGAGTAGTCCTATTATGAGGATTTGGATAAGATTTAGGGAAATAGTGTAAATGTATTTTGAGTGTGGATTTATCATCAAGGAATCTTGTATTGGTGTAGTGTCCAACACATCCATTAACCAGAACCTTGACTACCTACTTTGGAATACCAAGACATTGGCGGTAGGGATCAATGGTACATGCATCATATAAGATTAAGTCTTTTGACTGTCCTTATTGAGTTATCTCCCCATTGTATATATATTCTCATTTGAATAGGGTATATCTAGAACACCTTTGAGATGCATCCGAAAATTGATCCAACAAGGTTATTGATTTCTGGATCATAAATATTGATTCATTGAGAGAAAAGGCCATAGTTTAAGGTCCATCATGCCGAATATTTCCTCAAGGTGGGTAGGTAGTAGCACCCCCACCTATAGAGCATTAGATTTTATTAGAATATAAGGATTAGGATGCATATAAGATCAGTTCAGTCCATGAGTTCGGGAAACAGAGGATGCTAAGGTTTTATGATAAGACAAATCCTCATGTAGCAGAATATTAGCTTGAGATGGTGATTTGGGTTCCCAAACTTGTGAAAATCCTGATAGATCAAATTTTTGCACTTGAAAATAGTGCCTCTTAAAGAGCAATGGCTGGTTGTAGTGGTACCAGAATATGAAACACATATACTAAGTGTGCATTGTAGGTTTTGGACACAGTGATCACCTAGGTTTTGTATTGAGCTAGACTCCCTTATCAGGTGGTTTATGTCAGTCTTGACCCTATGGTTTGGGTATCCTGATCAGATAATACCCCTTTTTATGGAAGTTATCATAGTGAGACCTCTCTAGTAAAAATCTAATTATTGATAGATATGTGATAGAGTTTTTTTTATTCTTATACTCAAGGAATATGGATACTTCCACCACTGAGATGCATTCTTGTGACGTGATCTAAAATTGTGAGGGAAAGTCATTGCCATTACAAAAGCTGATAGTATAAAGGTGTGGTGGATAAGTTCCTTTAAATTGTGTGTTTTGGTCCTTATGTTTTGATTAAGTGTAAGATAAGGCACTGGTTGAGGAGAATAGGTAGGTAAGTAAAAGGATGATCTTTTGGTAGAAAAGGATTCTAGAAGGGAGGCTCGAGTGTGGTTTAGGATATGACCTAGGACACTACTTCTCTAGATATATTTTTTATAATAGAGTATAAATCCACATTTACATGTGATTTGACCCTATTTGAGACCTACTGATACCATTGGATTCCCTTTTTTTGACCCTTGTGTTGGAGTCTACCAAAAAAATGATTATTTGTTGCTAATTTCTATTGACTATGTGACCTTACTTTGCGAGGAGAGAGATCCTCACACCATGTCTTTCCATAGAGGATGTGAAACCCTATGATGTTTTCTACATTATAGACTGGTCATCAAACATCCATTCTCAGAAGATTACTACCAGTGAGTAGGGTATTTTTTTGGGTTGTGGGATGGAGTTTTCCTCCATGGTGAGGAGCGATCCATAGATTGAGCATGATGAGCTCATTCATAGGATTTTACAATAGAGTCAACCATTTTATAGTATTTCCCTTAGAGTACTGGATGTTATGAGCTCTCAAATCCCTCCAACAATGGTGGGGTACAATGATATGATGGGTTTTCCTCCCCACTGTGAAATGGACCTCTATATAGACGTGCACCAGGGATGGCCAAATACTTGTGCTAACACATCATATGGTCCCATGGGGATGTTATATCTATTGGTGTAGTTGGTGGTTCTATAGAGGTAGTTCTTCATAAGACCCATTGTGTACACTTAGGCACCCCTCTTTTGTTTTCCTAAGAGGTAGATAAGAGCCTAAGGTGACGTGTGGATTTGTGTCACCTGATCAAGGTGACTATCTCGGAGGAGTATCCACCCCTGAGAATTGATGACCTCTTTACTCATTGGATGGACACAAAGTGGATCTTGATGTTTTAACAGAATAGGGGTTATTTCCATATCCAATTTTGAGAGGTGGATGTACCAAGCGTGGATTCCTAGAGCCACTACAGTTTATTTGATTTCTAGGTGATACCCTACGGTGGGTTGAATGTCACAAAAGAGTATGAAATACTTATGAAACAGATCCTTAAAATCTCTTGGATTTTTTCATAGTGGTATTCAATGATGGTAACCCCATTTCCTTGGCATTATATTTGAATCATACAAGATACAGGATGATGGTTCTATACATTCTCCATGAGTACTAGTCATATAATATATCTTATGGAGTCAATTATAGATTCAAAGGTCCACTTCTAATGATATGTATTCTTAGATATGGGGGCAGTCATGGACCTGACAGAGGTTGAGGAAACATGATCTTTAGGACCATTCGGGATGTGTCCATGGAAGAAGATGCTCATAGTGATATTTTTCATCCTGGTTCTTCAATCTAGGTGGTGGAGTAGTTAACCTCATTGTAGTTAGACTGAGTGATTCGTATTCTCCACGTGTCACGGTTGAGGAGGTGTGCGCAAAAATCATTATACGATACCAAACATGGTAATATAATCTATGAGATTGAAGTTACCATTTTCAATGAGCTGATGGCATTGAGAAAATACAGATACATAACCTCTTTTGATAAGTGTTTTCCTTGGGTGCATCTTTGTTGGCAGCCCATAAAACCATCGTGGGTACTTGTGGGAGTGGGAGAGCTAGATGCGGGCTCAGTAACCAATCCTTTTTCCTTAGTTTGTGAATTTGGGGGACGAAAATATTTGAATAAGGGAATAATGTAGAGACTGTGTTATTGATGTGTAATACTTTATTATATTCTTAAGACTATTTTTTAGAGCTAGGAGCTAAGACAATGCACTATTCCAAGGCCAGGTGATCCAGGAATTAATTTTATAAAAATATTAAATATATTTTATATTACATGGACACTATTTTACTTTAAAATTGAAATATATCATAAACATAATCACATATTGAAAATCTGAGAACACAATTTAATTCAAAGCATAAGGTTTACCCTAGGTGTAACCTAAGCATGGAATGTGTGGGATGTTCGGATGAAACAACCATTGGAGGGTACCTTTAATAAAAATAAATAAATAAATAAATTTTCTTGTTATTATAAACCCTTATTAAATCCTCTATAAACTTAATTTTATGACAATATTCCAAGGTTTATCTGCATAACCCTTTCATGATTGAATAGAAGTAGGAGAGAGTTATTCATTGGCAGATCAACAACAAATGACGACCAATGAATGAATTGAGGTGAATCAAAAATAAGAATATGCAGTGGGTTACCTTCATCACTAGTAGATGTCTTATTCACCAACGATCAATCCATAATTTAGGTAAGACTCATCAATTGGGTTTTCTATCCCTTTTGATTAAAAGATTGATCTTGTATTTTATCTACTTTTGATATGTAATAACTATTCCTTGAATGAGCGCCACTTTGTATTGATTATCTTGATCTAATAAAATTTTATCTTGTTTAACATGTTATCATATAATTTATATAATATTTGTCTAAGAACGCTTGACCAATGATGGTACACCTTTTTTATTGGTGTTTTCCCCCACTGTTCATCACATTCTTCATCATTGGACCATAGTGTCATGATTCGACATTTTTGGGGCGAGTTTGATTGTGATCAAACCCCGACATTCATTGAGGTATCATTAATGACATGTGGATCGATGGTTTTTTGATTGATTGATAAATGAGTCGGATAGTTTTTTTTGAGCAGATCATATCGATACCATAATGTAGGTTTCGTGATAAGATGTGGTTCGGGATCGGATCGATGATCCATATTTTAACAGTTGAGGAACAATGACGAAATGTGGTGTGATGGAATCAGTTCCCAGCGATGGCAATGTGTGAGGTTTCATGGAAGAGACTACTCGGCGTGGATGAGACGGTGGCCAGAATCAGATCTCCGACAAGGTTTTCAGACATGGTCAACAAGGTGAGAGTTAATAATAATAATAATAATACTCTTATTATTATTAAAGGTGATTAAGATTAAAAATAATAATAACAATAATAGTGACGAATTAATAAAAATTAAATGATATTTAATTTTAATATAGGGGGATAAATATGGCTCATAATGTAGGGGTGTCGCGTGTTGGTTCCCAGTGTGAATCCAACTTTATCATGTTTCATTGTTCCCATGTTATGTTATATATTAATTTTTGATATTATAATAATAATAATATGATATAATAATAATGCAAGAGGAGCTTGGTGGAGTATTTATAGTGATAAAAGAGAGCCTTCTGCATTCCATCACTTTTGAACAGGGTTTATAAAATAATAATATTATTAATAATAATAAATTTATTATTTTTTTCAAACATTAATATGATTGTAAATTCTGCGTGAGACTTCACATTGATGAACTTTCAATGGCATCACAACCCTGAAATTGAGGAAGAAGTTCTAAGACTGGTGTTGGATATTTAATTCGAGCTCACAGTGTAGGTCTAATGACCAACCATTATTATTGTTGTTGTTGAATCTAGTATCTAACATATATTCTTCATACAGTGTCAAAATTATGAACCTTATTAGGAACTGTGGCCCTAATATTGAGGTGGAGGTTTCAAGACCAATATCAGGTGTTTAATTTAGACTCGTGGCTCGGGCCCACGAAATGTTATTTGAACATGATGCTGTGAAATGTTTTTCTATCGGGTGTTTAATTGAGGAAAGTGAATAATATATCATGAGAATATTTTAGGTAGGATCACAATGATGGAATCCATTTATCCATATGGGGATGTTTATAGAGGAATATCATTAGAATTATATTTTTTCTTCAGACAGATGAAGAGCCCTGTGTGTTCATCAGTTTTTCTTTTGAGACACATGATGTAGGACCCTACATTCCATGTAGTATTACAGGGCCAGAAATCCGTGTGTAGGAGAGAACATAGAATGCTAGATTAGTGGGAATACACATCGTGTGGACCCCTAACATTCCATGTATTTCTTGAGTGTATTTAACCTCTCAATTATCCTTTGTTTGGACTCATATTTTCACATCCAAGTAGCCTATCATGAGTGTTATTCTATGTAGAATGAAATAGTGGACTCTATAGTAGATTTAAATAATAGATGCAAGATGTATGGTTTGAATATTATTTAGATGGCACTCGATGATGTTAGTGATTATGAAGAGGATCAGTAGAGCCTATAGAGTGAAACACCCCAAACACACTGGGGCAAGGGTCCTCTGTCTATCGAGTACAAACCCCCTCTTGGATAATGTATGGGTGTGCATGAAAGAAGAGTGGAACCCCCATAAAACACCAAGGAATGGGTCCTCAAATTATAAATTGGACCCCCCCTATTTTCTTTGATGTGGGTCCTCTATTGACCGAGTGGAACCCCTATCAGGTATGAATCACGTCATTGTGACACTATAGTGGAACCCCCATAACGCACCAGGGTGAGAGTCCTAGACCTATAGAGTGGAACCCCTCTGACACATTGGGGCACGGGTCCTCTATCTACTAAGTGGAACCCCCTATCAGATAAGGAACTAGTCTTCCTGACACCAGAACGGACCCCCCAATGCAAAAAGTCATAGGTCCTCAACCTATAGAGTGGAACCCCCTTACACACTGCGGTGAATGTCCTCTATCTACCAAGTGGAACCCCCTATCATCAAGGGGAGGTTCCCCATGACACATGAGTGGAACCCCATGACGCACCAAGGAATGGGTTGTCTATTAACTAAGTGGACTCCCTTTATCAGATAGTGTGTCGGTCCTCATTACTCCAGAGTAGAACCCACCTTACGCATTAGTCTATAGGTCCTCTATGGATACTTCTTTATTTTCACTCCTAAACCACTAGGGAGAAGTTCCTCTACTTAGAGATTGTGCCTCCTCAACTATGTAAGATAATGGCATGGTTTGGACCTCCATCCGGTTACTTCATTGGACTAACACATGAGATGATGGGAAAGGATGATGGACTTATAGAACTGATGGGACTCTTTCCCTAGGCCAGGATGTGAGATGGAGACCCCCTTCTCTATAATTTTGGTTTCTTCAGTTTGAGTGTATATATATATATATATCCATGTTCTTGAATTTTTCTACTCTCATGTTTTAGTTTGAGCTATCTATCTATTCCTATCGTGTATCTTACGACACCCCCTTCATCTTTCAAGGAATCCTATTGTGAATGTATATACTCACAAATGTATGGTGTTTTACCACATGTGACATGTATTATGTAGTTTAACAATATTTCTTCAATAATTATAGAGTATAATAGGGATACTTAGTGAATTTTACCACATATGGTGGTCATAACTAGTCTCTCTTAGCAATTACATTTTGAGTTTTTTCAGTTTGGTACATCTTTATAGTTGGGCATGTATTTTTACCCTTTACTTTTCGGTTTACACTATCATACCCTTCCACACTCTAGAGTTATATATATGCATGGTTATTCTCTAGATATTGAATATTTTTATTTATTATTCCTCTATACTTATGCATTGAGATGGTCTAGTGTGTGCATACAGGTATATTAGGCAAATGCATCTAATTTTAGTTATGTCTTTTAGGGCTTGTCATCGGCAACTAGCCTATGGAGGTAGGCTTGGGGCAGTTACAGATCACCCTTCTACAAGAACATAGGGCCCCAGTGGGTATGTTGTGATAGGTTAACTATCAAAATCAATTCATTTGTTACTACAAACTGCAATACTCACTTTATCACCACTATAGCACATAAACATCCATTTCCACAACTAACCAAAAACATTGTCCCCACATACACTACATAATAGCCACATAATAACTAAAAATTATTATTTTATGAAATAATTATCAATTTAAAAATTTTGTATTACTAGTGTTATTATATTTATTTCTATATAATCTTTCATTCATTTAACCACATTTATTTATAATAATTTTAATTTTACATCTTTTAACCATTTTACATTTCATTAACCACACATTCTGAATCATGTTTAAACCTTTTTTCATTCAACCTTCCATTGATTTCATTGTTATCACATTTTTCATATAACATATCACATAACCACTCCTATCCCACTATACCACTACATGAACCATCATATTTCCTCATGTTAATAACTGCAAAAAAAATCAACACTACCACAATATTCTCCTCACCCTTTTCACATTATTCTTTCCAAACAAAACCATAACCACGTCATTCTATCACACCCCAAATTTTAACCACACGATCTGATCCTACCAAGACCCCTCTAACAAAAACAAAGATAATCACAATATCATAGTAACATAAAACATTAAACCCAAAAACAAGAGACATAAAACTTTTTTGATCCCATGAATAAAGAAATTTTTGATATCAAGAATGGTTATGGCCTTGAGAAGATTTTTGTGACCTTGTTGGGGTTTTCTTAGTTATGTGGTAGAAGAAGAATCCCCTGTCATTATAGTATTTTTCAAAGGGATAATACTTGTGAAGAGAATAAATGGAAGTGGTTTTTATGTTGGTGTTTTTCTTCAATACATAAATCATGTTCAAAATCACATATAATATATTTTATAATGTGATATAAAGGCTAGGTTTATGTTTGGAAGTGTTTAAAATAGATTCAGTGTTATTTGTAATAATTATAAATATTTTTTGAGTTAATATTATTTTTAGGTTTAAAATTTTGAAAAGTCCTTAATACATAAGTCTATACCTTCAACTACATAAGTATTTTATTCTTAATACTTAAGTTTTAACTTTGAGAAAAAAAATTCAAAAAATTGGTAGATTCATCCAAACATAATATTTTCTTTTACTATGATAAGTAAGGTTTAAATTTTCAATATCAAAGGAAGTATAATATGTGAGGTTTTTATCTCTAAATAGAATATTTTCAAAGAAATCATGATGTATGGTTTTCTACTTATGGTGATATGTAAGGATTTTATATTCAAATGAGATGAAAATAAACAAATTAAAAAAACTTATTATGATATATGTGGTTTTAATATTCAATATATAAGGATATCTGATATATGAGGTGTTTTTTTCTTCTTGGAAAATCAGAAATGTACTTGAATATAGGAGTTGATACCTGTGGTTTTTCATATGTGTGTTTTTTAATACGTAAGATATTTTAATTTTTTAAAAAATATAATTAAATATATTGAACTTTTTATATTATGAATTAAATATCCTTAAGAGAAATAATGATATAAGACATTGGAGAATAAGGGTTGTACTATGAGAATGATATAATGTCTCGATGAAATACATTAATGAATAGAGGATTACAACAACCTTGGTGATTTGAGAGATGTTTGATACATATTTAGAAGGTCATTATATAGTAAAGATAATCTGAGGTGTAAAGGATAGAGTCACATAATGATGCAATGTCATGAGAGTTGGGGTTTTTCTTGTGATAAGGTTGAGGGAATATTTTCTCCATGCAGTGGTCTTCTACAAAAAAAGGAAGAACAATATTATATATAAATTATAGGAATACTAGTTTGTCACACTGTGAGATATAGAAACCTATCATGATATATTCCAGATCCCACAAAAAATTTTCCAAAATATTATGAAGATGAAGAGAATATAATGATTAGTTGAAGGAATATGTTTGTTCAAATTTGAATTTTAAATTCAAATTTGAACATGAATAAAAGGATCATATTCATGAAAATATATTTAAAAAGGATATTTCATTATTATTAAAGAGAGAGTGGATGTTATGACTGTAAGTGGTAGTTTTTTGAGAAGTATACCCAAAAATAAAAAGGTTAAACGAGATTAAGAAGATTAAAAATTACAACTTCATGAAAGTCTAATACAATTGAAGAATCCATTTTTATTGAAAATATATTTTATATCTTTTCTTTTGTGGGATCACTTTATAAAGTTCTTAAGTTCCTAGGAATATAATGACCAATTGGGATGGGGAGAGGGTGGAATTAATGGTAATATTTTACTATTTATATTGTTTTGAAATTAAAATATATAACTTGTTAGAATTCCAATACTATAAATTTAAAATTAAACCGAGAATGTATGAATAGATAACAAAATAAACCAAGGAACACAATATTTTTCATGGTTCTCCCCCTATGTGGGTGATTACATAATTGTTGTGCCGATTCTCATTAGACCATGAAAATACACTATATAATGAAGTGAATAAAATCGAGCCAAATCCCATAAAGATCCTTATATCAACTGATATAAAATTATACTATTTAACAACAGTTATAAAGTTTTGTTACACTTCGAAGACAATGTAAAATAAGACATAAAATATTCTCACAAAACATTGTTAGAAAATTCTCTATCTAGAACAATCGTCCGGTTCTACCTCTATCTAGTGCATATTAGTCTATAGCAGATATAATTACATTGTTGTGACTTAGTTTAGGGTGTATATATCTAGTGCCTTTTTCCACTGATTCCCTATTTGTTTCACCTAATTTTGGTACACTTTTAACTGATACAACTCTTCTTCATCCAAGAGTCTCCTTAGTCGAATACACACATGGAAAAACCTTCAGAAATTCTACTCTAATAATTTATGAAACCACATCTCAATGTGAAAAAGCCCCTTATATAAGAATAATTCCTCCAATAATCAAGGTAAATTAATTGGATATAATTTTAATTATCCCACTCAACATAAAATTTTTATGAACACCTTTAAATCTAATGAAAATTAAGATTTAACAATCTTCATGTGACTTTCCTTAAATATCACCATCAATGATATTTTTCAAATATTCATTATATCTAGCTAGATTTATGACCATTTAAATAATATCTCAAAATCATCATATTTAACGACATTATAATGTTTTCTAAATCCACTCAAAACTCCATCCAGTGTATGTCTATCTGATTCATTCATAAGTTTCTCTATATGATATTATTTTTTCTAACACCCTTATGTCTTATATTAATCATCTGATTGACTCGGTCTAATAAACCCATGATTACGTTATATAACAACCTTCATTGATTTCATATATTAGATGGAATCATATAATTTTTTATAAGATAATTTTTTGATGTTTTGGAACCTATCCATCGGGTTATCTTGTGTTCTCTTAAACATCATACATTGATTGATATGCTAAAATATTTCTGGTACAAATTTGTATTTCACTCATCTTGTTCAATTTTGTATAATTATATTTCCAGATTCTATCATTTGGAACTTAATTTATTATAATATCTCCCATTATATACAAATTTTTACGCATCCATTAGGTAAAAATAATTTATTTCTTATTCTAATAGACATAAAAATCCTCTATCTGATCATTCAAGATCTGATTGAATCAATTCAGTAACCATTATATAGAAGGAAATGTCATCATTTTAATTTTTTTAAAAAAATTCTTTATCTAGTAATCTTGTGAGGTTACCATCAGTTTTTTTACCTTCACAATTATATATAAGATGATTTAATTTAACTTCATCACTTTACAAATTCAAATTTGTAAATCCACAACTCGAACATTGTAACTTTGAACTTTGTATAGAATTCGTATCTTGGAATTTGTACAATTATATTCTTTTAGAAACATTAGATTGAATCATGAATTTTTTTATTAATAACAATGTTAGGAATATTAAATATCAACATAACATCATCTGAATTATTAATAAATTTTCTAAAACATTATTATGATAAATTGAAACACACCTTCTCCTTAAATACAAAAAAAATTTAATAAACTAGATATTAACAAAAATAAAATAATTATTAAAAAATAAACATGAAGGATCGAAAAATTTTGTAGACATTTTTATATATAAATAGCTTAAGGATAAACCCTACTCATTGTATCCAACATAATTATTCTATTTGATCATGTTATCATGGGTTTTTCTATATCATACGAAGGATATAACTAATCCATTTTAGTGTTAATCCTTTTAAAATATATTATTCCTATTATTTTTATGATTTGTTGTGTGTTATAGTGATCTTATTATTCACATTAATTGATGTTTAAGTTTGTTATAAAAGTAATTTAAAAAGGAATTGAATTTACTGATTCACCCATATCGAACACTCATATTTATTATAGGTCATTATCAAGTGGTATTAGAGTACTTAGGTTTCCTTTAAAGATAATTATCAATTTAGAGTTCGAATTAAATAAGTGTTCTTCTATATAAGAATAATTAGGAACTAAATTTCTATTTTTCATATGTAAAAATTAAATTTAGTGAACTTTAAGGGGATTACAACTTTAATTGGAACAAAAATATTATATATAGAAAGATCAAATGTAGTCATACTTGTTGTTAAATAGTTTTGACATATTCAAGGTTACGACCAATGGTTTTGTTCCCCATGTGAAGGTGCAACGATGATGGAAGTAAATATAAAGAATTTTGAGAATGATAGTTATTATTGAAATTATATCTTCTTATCTCTTTATGAATGTTTTTTTGGAAGTTAAATAGAAGAAATCATAAAGGGGTATCTATGATAAATTTAAAAATATCTATGAAGGTAATGAAAAAGTGAAGAAAATATCATGGAACTTGAAGATTGTGATATGGGTATTCTTATATTAGATGATCTACATAGAATTATTATTTATTATGAAATGTGTAAGGTTAGTGTCTTAAATAAAAATAGAAATTATGATAGGTAAATTTTTCGAATCACTCAGACAAGATAGGATTATAAGAGAAGCGTGTTTGGAAAGAGTGAAATTTGGTGAATAATAATATTTTGAAATTAAATTTGAAAAAAAAAATCATTTATTATAGGAATATTGTGAAGATGAAAAGTAAAGATACAACGAAAGATAAGTATTTCATGTGTCAAGATATTGGAAATGTTTATGTAAATTTTCAAAATTTGAAAGAAGATAAATATTATGAACATGTGTATGAGAGGCTAACAAGTTCCTCAAAGAATAAAGGTAAAAAATTTGATATGTCAAAGTTTTATTCAAAGATGAAAGATATAAAGTTTTATAAACCAAGAAAGAGAAAAAAAATTATGAAATTGTTTGGATGATTATAGTAATGAGGATGAAGAGGAATTTTAAGCCTCTAATAAAGTTTATGAAAAAATATTGATTCTAAAAGTGAATGAGGAAGAGTTCACTAGCTATAAAAGTATCAATGATGAAATAAAATATTAAATATAAATGAATTTCTTTTTGATTTAATAACCTAAGGAATGTTTATAAAATATCCAAAAAATGGAGAAGGACATCAAGAATTTAAATAGAAACAATCAATTTATAAGTAATAATGATTTTATGCACATTGAAATGGAGTCAAATCTACCTAAAGAGATTGATAAAAATAAAATTTATTATTTAATATTAAACTTTTTGTGTATTGTTTAAGTAAAAGGATAAGAATATTTAAATTTTCAAATAAAATTTATTAATTTTTGAAAATGATTTTCAAAAAAGTATAATTCAACATTCAAAATCCTACATAGTAAGTTGCTGAAAGCTCAAATGATAAGATTTTAGAAAGAGTTTATGTTTCAAAAAATTATTAGAATCAAATGGGTAAAAACTATCATTTTTAAAAGTTAAAATTTATAATTCAATTTTGGGTCAATATTCCAATTTAATGTCATATGTGAATAAAGTCAAAATTTATAGAAAAATAAGATGATTATCGAAATTATTGAAATTATATAAACATTTATTTAAAAGTAAAAACACTTACAAATAGTGGATTGAAAATTCAATAAAGAATTATATACTGAATATGAATGTGTTTAGATTATATAAAACTTTTGGTTCAAAAAAATGTTCCAAAAATAATGGTCAAAATACGTAAGAAGATCAAGTGTCAAGATCTAGATAGTAATTGTAGTGAACCATATCAGGTTTCCCTCAAAATGGCACCCGACTCAATCCTTCACATACCCGAAGAGAATTTCCGATCACCTTGGGATGGAAACAAAGACCCAGACATTGAATAAAAAAAATAGAAGGAATGATTTTTCCCATCCTAAACAAACATATGACATATATACACATTAAGAAAGAAGGAATGAGGGAAAGCTAATCGAATATATTCCATAACATTAAGAAAACAGAAAAAACAGGATGACTATACAAGTATCCAAAAAAACTCCAAGAGATAAGTCCAAATACAAAAGACAAAAACCAAAAAACTACTCTATGTGATGGTGTGGATGAACTCCCCCATCTCACCAGAAAATACCAAACTCTACTGACACAAACCATCACCACTTCATTTTGGTGCCTTTCCTTTCCTTATATTGGAAGACATACATTGGTATGCACACCACCGAAGAGGTGTGCTGGGTGTGAAACAATAGGCCCAATAGGATACCACCTAGGTTTTCCATAAAAATTCTCTCTATAATAATTTTTATATGTTCTTTTTAAATAAAAAATTAAATGATAAGAATTGAATTGGTTTTCTAGAAAACATGGTAAACATTTCCCCTTTATTATAGTTCTAAAACAAAAGTAGGTATATCAATTTAAAATTACATTTTCTATATCATCTTTCAAAAGAATAAACATGCATATCATGTCTAAATCAACTAATCTAAGAAAAAAATAGATGTTAAAATATAGGTATCACAACACCAAGGAATACAATAGTCCAGGATAACTGACTACTCGCACTACAATCAATCAAGTGAAAAATCTAGATCTTAGAACATAGGTCTAGGAAACAGAGGAATACCCCATGAGTAACCCCCTCTGAAAATATCAATATTATTCCCCTAGAATAAAATGACTAAGAAATAGAAGAAATTCCCATGAGAAAACCTTCTGATATTCACAAAAAACATAAACGATGGCCTCAAGATAAAACTTACACCTAAGTACCCAGGGTAACAAATGTGCTCATTTTCACCATTCAATCTTATCCTTTTAAAACCATTTCAAAACCATTTCATGAACCCATTTCAATTATTTGAAAATACTCTTTTTCATTCCATTTTTAAAACCCTGGAAAACCATTAATATTTTAAAAATATGTTTAAAACACACAAATAAATCATTCTAATTCCTTATATAAATCAGTTTATAAAGTAGGAACAATAAGGTTCATAAACATAGGCTAGAGACAGAACCACCAACCTCAGAAATTAGGCCACACATGCCTACAATGGGATCCACCAACAAGGAAAACCAATGACATTGATGAAGGACATATAATCTGGTCTATATCTCAAGATAGATTCAACTTAGAAAAAAGGGGTCAATGGAGAAGAGGAAATTTTGTGTACCACAAGAACAAACACCAGCTGCACAACAACCAACAAGGGAACGAACTCCGGAATGAGATCTGACAATGGATTTGGAAGAGAACATGAATAAACAACAATTTTAGCCTAACGAATATGATAATTCAACTCATGGTGATACGGTTATCAATGGAAATGAATAAGCATAATGACCACTCACCTAGAGAGATGATTGAGAGATTCAACAAAGATAAAACTCTCGAAATATTGATTGAGAAGAAATGGTGTGTCCAAAAATCAATGGAGAGGAACCTTGGGTCGAGAGAAAGAGAGAATTGGTGGCTGAATGGACACCCAAAACTCGAGTGATGCCTTAATATTTCCCTTCCCGTGGAATTACATGAGGTGTAAATCCTTTAAACATCGTAAAATACATGCTGTTCAAGTACACCAAAAAACCCATCACCTCTGACTAAAAATATGATATTTAATTAAATCATGATTTTAAATCATTCATCACATCATGTAACATTTCCCAGTGTGAATCCATTTCACACCATTCACCTAGTGACCATTACATGGCGTGTAACCAAGTTACACAAAATGGATTACTTTTTGTAGGCTGTAGAAACTACCGGTTAAAGAAGAGAGGCCCACAAATCTTTGAATTAACCATTATAGGTATCCTCTCAATTCCTTATTAGACATATATAGACAATAAAAAGGAATAAAATGATGAGTTTAAGGAAATACCTGATATATTGGTAATGGTATGTTACAAACTCCCCACCATAAAGACTTTCCTTCACCAGGAATTCATGTGGAATATGTACTCCTGGGAAAAAGATAAGGCAACTACTCCCTCATCAGCGAATCACATTCAAAAGTATCATGAAAATATAATCCATGTTTCTATAGAATTATAACCAATGGAATAAACTTGGCACTTAATAATTTTACTTAAGAGTCAATGATATCAAATATTTTCTCCAAAATAAAAACATCTGGCGCTAACTCAAATTTTTTCCCAAGTCAGAATGTGAGAGGGATCTGGATGATTCTTCTAGAGGTGAGACATGTGGAAAACATCTTGAATACATATCAACTGAAATGGAAATGTTAACCTATAGGAAAGCTGTTCAATCCGCTCAGTGACCTCAAATGCTCCAACTTATCTCATAGTCGACTTTCCTTCTTTTCCAGGCCGATAGTGACCCAAATTAAGAGAAACTCTCACAAGAACCCATCCAACAATGAAAAAATATGAAGGATGATTCCACTAATCCACATAAAATTTCTATATACTCTAGGATGTAACCAAAAATTGATGTACATCATGAATGTTCATTGACATACCCTGAACCAAACTAGGTCCAACTAAAGATAATTTTCCCGCCTCATCCCAACATATAGGTGATCTTCACGAGTGACCATACAACGCCTCAATGGGATCTATTGTGAATGATGGCTGATAATTTTTTGTTATAAAAAATAAACCAGTCCAAAATTTTTATCCCATGATCCACTAAAATCAAAGACGCTTGCACTAATCAGGTTATCCAGGTTCTAAATTTCTCGCTCCATCTGACCGTCTGTCCATGGATAGTAAGTTGCACTCAACTTGGACAGAGTAACCATTGCTTCTGAGAGACTTCTACAAAACCACAATATAAACCTAGTATCTCTATTCAAAACAAATTCATAATAAATCCCTTGTAATCACACAATCTCCTATAAAAATAGTTTACCCAGATCTTCAAACATAGTGGTATCCTTGATCGGAATGAAATCAGAGAAAATTCATCAACCGATCAACATATAAATGGATATAATTCATACCTTAGGGAGTTCATGGTAATACAAAAAAATCCATGGATACCTCATCCCATTTCCATACCAGAAGATGATGAAGTAAACCAGAGGGTTTCGGTTTCTCTACCTTAAGCTATTGGTTGGTGTAACAATGGGAAACATAATATGAAATGTCATGCTTCATACCCAGCCACCAGAATCATCATATCATGTAATAATACATCTTCATATCACCTGGAAATTTTTTCCATAAATACCAATTCTAATTAAATAATACTTAACTAATCAAAGATGCTGGGATGATAACCTACTTCCCAAAGTGAAGCATACCATCTGAAAAAGATACCAACTAGAAACAGTACAAGGACCCGACCTTATTACATACATAATATTGAATTTAGTAAAGAAAAAACTTCCTATTAAATTGAGGGTCTTTTAATGTTTAGATATTTAGAGAATTGGGACAGAATACATCCATAAAATTATACATTGTTATAGAGTGGATACCATAAAAAATAGTTTCCATTTTTTTTCAAAATATAATACATTAAAACTTAAACATGACTCCTTGACAATTCTTCATCATTTAACACGGATTCATTCTTTTTCTGACTCATCCATTAACCTATGAAAATCATTTAAAAACTTTGGATGAGCACAAAATCTCAGTAAGGGATGAAAAAAAACTAAATATCACATTAGTCCATGAATACTTGTAACCTATGAAATCATTTTCAAAAAGACATGCTTGTCACCCATATATACATAATTTGTGTAACATGAGATTTACCCAAAATCCACACAAAACATAATAACATAAAGATAATCATAAAGGTATATTGGGGAATTACTTACATAATATTATAAACCTCACGACTACCTTATAATTTGTAACCCTCATAGTTACCTTACAATTTGTGTGACCATTGCAGTTACACATGGAGTAACCATACGGCCGACCTCCAACTTACACATACCCAATGCATTAGAGGGAAATATAGGTCCCACACTTTATCCTAAACAATTCCCAATAACCAAAACATAATCATACAACATTAATAATTCCATAAAAACATTTCTTTCGAATTTCAAAAAACCAAATTTAAAAAGCGGATTTTAAAGGAAAATCCCCTTACATAAATCATATAATTGAAGTGAGACTTAATAGAGTAGATTGAATATGATTAAACACTGTAAATAAACATAATTAAACATAATATAAACAAAACCCATCACAAAAACAATTTTAATATCCCATAAATAACTAAGTAGAAGGTCAACCCAAAGAATATAAATCGGGTTAAGAATTCCCTTACCTCAGGCTTGTCTTACTTGATACTTGTTTAAACATCCTGTATAATGGTTAAAATAGATTTATCAGTATTTTAAAGAAACATTTTCATGTTTATAACATCTTATATGATCATTTCATAACATCATTTCACCCTTTAATTGTTATTATTTTTCTCCTTGCACTGTTTTTGGGTGAGTTCTTTACATGATTTCCAAGATTGGTTCATGATGGATGTACTTGTCGATTGAAAGTGAAACTACAGAATTGGAATGGAGTAGTATTTACATATATCCAGTAACATAAATTACACAATTTATCATTTTTAATTCTTAAATTAGGTTGATTCATAAGTTAAAACATTAATGATGCTCGTTTAGATCATTTTAGTTGTTCTTTGATAATAAAGACCTCATTTTGTATTATAATTTAAAACCATGCGTACAAAAAAAATTGAGAACAATTTATGAGACATAATAAATATATTATAACATGTTTCAAACATAAAAATGGTTTTATGACTGTATTTTAAGTATTTAATGAAAAATGAAATCACATCATCCACAATGTCGGTAATTAAACACATCATAGACAATGTTTTTAATTCCTTGAATAAGTGGGAGAGGAGTAGAAGAATGATGATAAATTTTCCATGAACATGAGAACATACAGAATATACATTATTTTTGAGCTTTCATGCCTCTTGGATAAGAGGAGGTGAGGAAAGAAGATGAATGAATCTTGAAATAAAATAAAACTTGAGAAATTTCTCACGAAAATTCAGCAGCCCAACGACATCTCTTAAAATTTTATAAAAATAGTTTGATGAGGGAAAGGTGGTATCTCATCAATAATACATAATATGGATAGTTAGGGGATATTTAATGAAATATCCCAACATAATCCAAAGGTAAATGAAGATAATAACATAAAATGAATGAAAAGAAAGAAAATAAAAGTGGATGTTGACATCTTGATCTCTTCTCCTGGAGATCCTTCTTAAGGGATTTGGTTTTTGTCTTTTGGGGTGGCGAGAATATCTAGGAAGTGGGGAAGAGACTTGGGATGATTATTGGTCATAATGTAGAAATGGATCAAGGCTTGAGAGGTGTGGGAAGAAGAGGGGAGTGAGGGTGGTATTTATAGTGGAGGAGGGGGTATTTTTCATTATTTTAATCATTATTATAATATTTTTGCCCAAGATTATGAATAGTATTAGTTCATGTAGCCTCAGATAGTAATAATGGAATGTGAGATCGAACCATGTGGCCTTGAATTTAAAGACATGGAATTTTGAGGTAATTTGTTTTATTATATGGGAATCTTACGAGTCCGCGAAAATTAACGGCATGTGATTCTGGGGCCCGGTGTGTACGGAATCAATTTCTAAAGTTTTGTTTGGGTACGTTCAGTAAACGTATGAGTGGGGTTTTTCTATCTTCTGAACTGGTTCTTAGAATTGAAATCCGAGGGCACCATTGAACTTGCAGTGCCAATATTCTCTTAATGAGACTTTCACCTTGACGGCAGTTGGTCAAGGGTGAAAGTTAGTTTTTGGGTTTTTCGTGGAAACAATAAAATAAAATAAACACAAGTTTTATTTTATTTTATCTGTTGTAACCACCCATGTGGAATTTGGAAGTGGGGACCACCACACCTTAACCTCCCATGAGAGGTTATGGTAGTGGGGACCACCACACCTTAACCTCCCATGAGTTATGGTGGTGGGGACCACCTGAGGATTATACATCATAATGGGAGGGGAGAGGAAACCTCTCAACTCCCTCAGTTAATTTTATGTGTCAACATAAAATTAAATCCTATCAATAGTTTTTTTGATGATGGCTATTTCTTTTCCTTCATGGTGGAATTGGAGAAATGATTGGATTTAGAGAATTGGGATGAGCTCTTTGGAGAAAGCTTCTCAAATGAAGAAGGCTTCCTCCACGAAGAACGCGTTCCACCAACAAAGAATGCTCCACCGATGAAGAACGTTGACCTCGACTTCGTCCTTCTTCCTTGGGACATCCCCCGACATAGGACGTCTTTGACTACGATGAGCCGGCATACAAACTGACAATCGAGGAAAACTTCGACATCCGTCTTTTCCCAACGACTCGTCTTCTTTCCCGTGACCCTATCAATGAACAACGAACAAGGTAGGGGGTTATTATCGAATTATTGAATCTTTTCTATTATTATCCTCATTCTTCATTCATGATTAAAGTAGAGCCGCTTGCTACCACACTAAAGGTGGAGGTTCCGGCCCAAACTAACATGGGAAAACCCCTCCGTTGATCTTCTTTGATATTCTTCGCGATGGAGAAGGAAGGAAAACTACATTGAGGAGCACAAGAATGGCGGTCGGCTCCACTACCGGCTGCGAAAAAGGCAACAGCACATGGAACTGTTTGCGGAACCATCACGCCCTCATGGAAGCCCTGGCCGAGCCACCCACAACCTCGCGGCAGCCCCTGGTTAAGCCACCCACAGCCTCCGCGCGCCCCGCACGCCCCGCGGATCTGCGTGCCCTGCTCTTCCCACAGCTCTGTCATCCATGCGCCTTACGCACCCTACGGCATTGCGCACCCCATTCACCCCGTGGCCCCCCCATCCGCGTGCCCTACGACGCCGCTGGTCGAACCGGCCCCGACCATCGGGCCAAGCCGCCCTGAGCCGTGACCCCTCGTGGCACCCTTTAGAACGAACCTCCCTCGCGGTGCCCTCCGGACCGAGCCACCCCCTCTCGGTGCCCACCGGGATGAACCAACCTTGCGCCGACCCATGGCAGGCCTACCCCCTCACGACAAGTCTACGCCCCCGCAGCCCTCCATGACCCCTCGCAGCCAGCTGGGCTGGGCCCAGTGGGCCCGACTGAACCTAACAGGTTGGCCTGCCCAACATGTCGGGCCAGACCAAACGGGTTAGGCTGGGTCGACCCGAACCGGGTCGGCCCAGACTGGGTCGGGTAGGGTCGGTCCGCCCCTTTACCTTCTTTTGGCCATATCGTTGGCATTGGATGCCCATTTGATGAACCATTAGCGGCGCTAGATTTTTATGGAGCATTACGGTCCCTTTGAGTACACCCCACTGGAGTTTGGGTTATAGTTGAGATTCGGTCATGTTGGATCATGCACGAATCCAACCGGGTCCCCGGGACTAAAAGGTTAATAACTCACAGAATGGGCATCTGATTGACGTGTTGTCTGTTGTGTCGAGACCCCTATGATGTGGCAGACCGTTGGGATACTTCTTCATGGGACTTCGTGAAAGTGGAACATTGGTTAGTATCTTGTGGAGTAGATCCTCTCGGAGATAAGCGAGCATAGTGCAGAGACCAAGTAGATGGCTGAGACCTGACGACTGCTGACTATTTGACTTGGAGTGATTCTACTAGCCTAGTAGGGAGCGCCCGGTTGTGGCGGCAGAGCCACATTGGGGGAGTTCACTTGGTGACGCGGCAGACCCATGGTACTCGACAGGAGGAGTACCTCTGCAGGTCATGAGGGGGAGCACTGGGGTGTGGCAGCAGACCCACGGTGGGGAGTGCCTCTGTGTGACATAGCAAACCCATGATACTTGATAGGAGGATTACCTCAGTAGTCTGAGGTTAGTGGGAAGCACCTCTGTGTGATGCGGCAAACCCATTGTATTTGATTGATCAAGAGTTATTTAGCAGCCATGGTTTCGATAATGTGAATAAAATATTCTTTGAGATGAGTCAGTTTTCTTTGATTTCCTCATGATTGAGATGGATCAATTGATAACTTAGGTATTTTTATTTTCATATAACTAAGTAAGGATATGACAACCCTGCTTTTATTACAAACTTAAACATGATTTATTACATAAAACTTCACTTGATACAACAAGAAGATTGAGAGGTTTAGTGTCTTTGGGTCTTATGATCATTACATAAAAACTAAAAACATTAAAATACAACATCTTTATTGAAAACATCCTTTACATGACCACTACATTCCCTCGTACTTAGCATTTCATGGGATAACCTGAGGACATGCATAAGAAAAGGGTGAGCTATAAATCCCAGTAAGGGAATACACATGGAATAACATGAGGAGTACAATACATGTTAGAAAATAGGCATATCAATAGAGCATAAGAGAAACATGAACATAATGGCATGATAAAGCTTGATAATCATAACATGGGAATGTGGAAACAACACTTAACATGGAATTAGCATCAGCCAAGGCTCATTGAACATAGAGCATGAGTAAACCCTCATTGCGCATGAAGCACGAGTAAACCCTCATTGCACTTGAGTTATCATGAGTCAAAACTCATTACACATGATGTATCATGATACTATACTTTACCCAATGCATTGGAGCACTATAAGGGCACACCCTTCTTAAACATTTCATTTCATGGATAAGTGTGCCACATGGATAATAAAACATGGATTCATAAAACATAATAATTTATTCCATGATGAAGGAATGTGGAATTAATACATGAAACTTTATAATAAATATATAAATGTGCATAAAGTTGAATACCCTTGATGGGGAAATGGGCATGGTATTCACTACACAATGGAATTGGCTTAGAAAATCGGTGCGATTTCGGCAGCGTAACGACGTGACATAAGAATTCATAAAAAATGGTTGATGAGAGAGAAAGGGGTTCCTCGTCATATTTACATGTAATGGACAGTAAGGAGGTCATATAGATACATGTCCCAACAATTGTAATGGAATTTCGATTCCTGATACAAAAGTATTGCTTGAATGTAAAAGAGGAGAGAGAGGTTCCTTTCGGAATTTCAGCATAGTAACAAGTGTACATGGGAGGCATTTAATTATAGAGAAAGGGTCTCCCATCATTCAGACTTAAATATGGCAGAATGAGGGAGGTTCAAAACCATACCCCAACATTCATAATTGAAATTAAAAGGGCAAAACAACTTAATGAAAATTGGACAAAAATGAGAAAGGAAGGAAACACCCTTACTTGGAAGTGTGCTTCCGAAGGCTTGAGAGATGCTTGTGAGAGGATTCTTTGGAGCTTGGGGCACCTTGGGAGGATTATAGAGAGAGTTGGGCAGATGTTGGAAGAACTCCAAAGGCATTGAGTGAGGAGGAAGTGGGAGCTTGGGTGGGTTTACATAGGAAAGCTGAGGGAATTCTTTATTATTTAGGTTTGGGTCCCCTTACATTAAATTAATCCAAACCACAAACCCTCCCATGGTTTTTGCCCATGTTTTTTAGCAGAGGGAAGAGAAAAAAAATATTTGATAAGGCCAAATTCCGAACTTCTCAAAATAATAATGTTTCTTATGTGGAGGTGAGTCACACTCACATGGAAATTAATTTAAAAAGATAAGGTGTTTAATAAGTCTTGAGGGGTCCATTAATGCTTTGAAAAGTAAGTCAAACAAAACTAAAATCACATTATTTTAATGGTAAAACGAATATTGGCCGAACATAAAGATTATAGTATTTTATTAAATCACTATTGGGTCATTATGATGTCATAAATCACATTATATATTTAAACGGTATTTAATTTTTACCCAAAAATTTGGCTGTCTCAGAAAATTATGAAAAATTCACCATTGGATAATTTCGACATCCTGATTCCAGAAATAACATTTATTTTATCTAAATAATTTTCTAAATATGTTAATTTTCACTTTTAAAATAAAAACCGACATTTATTAAAAAATCATGGGTTTTGATAGAAATGGATTTCAAACCTTAATAAAAATTATAATTGCATTCATAAAATTATAATATAATTTATATTTAATTAAAATTAATTTAATAATAATAATATTTTATTAAAATATTATTTAATTCAAAAATCCCTTAATTTAAAAAAAAATAATTCTGAATTAAATACTAACTAAAAACACTATTTGTACTTTAAAAATTATTTAAAATTTATCAATAATGACAAGAAAGTATATACATTATTATATACAAAAAAATAATGTACATGAACATAGTACTATCGATTCATTACATAACCCCTTAAAACAGCCGCATAAGACCTAAGGGTAAGGTGTGCGAGGGTGACAGACTCTTGGGGTGGCACGGATAACATCGCTCGAGTGGTAATTTCTATCAACTTCCACTTTTCATGTAGACGGTCATGTTCAAGCTTGACATGATGAAGCTCAGCTTGGGGTTGGTCAAGAGAGAAGCCCAAGGATGCCACCACTTTTCTGAGATCCGACAAATGGGCTTCGTATGGGGAAATTCTACTGGATGAGGACATCAATTCCTTTGTCTGAGTAAATTTGGATTTATTAAAGTCCTATATTTATAATAATCATGTGATCACTGTTCAACAACTATATTAGCAATGGTCAAAATTCTTAACATAAAACAAAAGAATTTGACATTTTATGTAAACATAAAGAGACATTTAATTTGATCAAAAGTGATTTCCATTAATGAAACTTTGGGTCGTTACAATATTCCCCCCTTGAGAAATTTCTCCCTCGAAATTTTTCTTTTCCCACACTAAAATAAATGCGGGTAACTCAGCTTCATCATTTCCTCCGATTCCAAAGTCGCTTCTTCAAACTTGTGGTTTCTCCACAACACCTTAACGAGGGGCATTGTCTTATTTCGTAGAAATTTTTCTCTATGATCTAAGATCTTCACTGGTTGCCACTCATAAGAAAGATCATATCCCAATTGTACCACCTCAGAAGAGAGTACATGTGAAGGGTTCGGTATGTACTTCATTAATAATGATACATGAAATACATCATGTACTTTGGCCATGGTAGGTGGAAGTGCTAGTTGATAGGCCACAACCCCGACATAATCAAGAATCTCAAAGGGGCTGATGTACCTTGGACTTAACTTCCCTTTCTTTCCAAACCTCATGACCTTCTTCCACGGAGATATGCATAAAAAACCATGTCTCCAACTTTAAACTCAAGGTCTTGTTGATGGTTATCTGCATAACTCTTATGTTGACTCTGGGATGCCTCGATATGCTGCTGAATGGTTTTTACCTTCTCCACCATTTCCTCGACCATTTCTGGTCCAAGCAACTTACGTTCACCGGTCTCATCCCAACATGTTGGTGTTCTGCACCTTTTCCAATACATGGCTTCATATGGTGCCATTTGGATGCTCGAGTGGAAACTTTTATTATAAGAGAACCTTACCAGAGGAAGATGTTGATCCCATCCTCTTTTAAAGTCCATTGAGCATGATCTCAACATTTCCTCAAGTGTTTGGATAGTCTGCTCGGATTGTCCATCAGTTTGAGGATGATAGGCCATACTGAAGTTCAGTTACGTATTCAGAGCATGTTGAAGACTCTTCCAAAACGTAGAGGTGAATCTTGGATCTCGTTCAGACACAATAGATAGTGGTACTCTATGCAACCTTACCACTTCCCTGATATATATATGTGCCAGTTGATCCAAAGAGAAATCCTCCCGAATAGCAATGAAGTGTGCAGTCTTTGTAAGACGGTCCACAACAACCTAGATTACATTGTTGCCTTTGGATGTCCTTGTAAGTCCAGTGACAAAGTCCATGGTGATGTTCTCCCATTTCCATTCTGGTATGGGAAATAGTTGCATCATCCCCTTAGACTTCTGCCTCTCTGCCTTCACTTGCTGGCACACCAGGCACTTTGATGTATATTCAGCAATCTCCTTCTTCATATTATCCCACCGAAAGTTTTCTCGGAGATCGTGATACAGCTTTGTGCTCCCTGGGTGAATAGATAAATTTGAACTATATGCATCATCCAAAAGTTCCTTCTTCAGCTCTGGACTTTATGGAACACATACACTTTTCCCAAACTGCACGATTCCTTCTTCATTAACATTAAACTTCGAGGATTTTCCCTTT
This sequence comes from Viscum album, assembly GCA_963277665.1. Lineage (NCBI taxonomy): Eukaryota > Viridiplantae > Streptophyta > Magnoliopsida > Santalales > Viscaceae > Viscum > Viscum album. The sequence continues at coordinate 1,538,483,334 of OY728153.1, read as the reverse complement.
TTGATAGCTTCCACCTTTTCCTGAATTCCCACATCATCCTTTTGAGCATCCATTAACCTTTCCAAAATAGACGGTTGATCAATAATTTGTTAAAGGATTGATGATGTTCCCTTCTCTAGTATTCCCATATCCATCTTCATCAAGTCTAAGAAGATTGTATCCTTCTCAATTCTCATCATTGATAGAATCACTGGGTCCTTTCAACTTAGGGAATCTACCACCTTGTTCGCTTTCTCAGGGTGGTAATGTATTGAATAGTCATAATCCTTGATGAGCTCTATCCATCTTCTCTGGCGCATATTAAGCTCTTTCTGTGTGAATATATATTTAAGACTCTTGTGGTCAGTATATATCTCACATTTCTCCCCATAGAGATAATGCCACCAGATTTTAAAGGCAAAGATCACAGCCGCTAACTCCAGATCATGTGTTGGATAGTTTCGCTCATGGATTTTCAACTGCCTTGAGGCATAGGATATCACTTTATCATTCTGCATCAGCACACAACCTAAGCCCTTATTTGAAGCATCACTGAATACCACAAAAAGTTCCCCACTTGTGGGTAAAGTGAGCACGGGCGCAGTGATAAGCCTCTTTTTCAACTCCTTAAAGCTTTCATCGCATTCATCACTCCAATAAAACATTACTCCCTTTCGAGTTAGCATGGTAAGAGGGTTGGACAATCGTGAGAAACTTCTCATAAATCATCGATAATATCCAGCTAACCCCAAAAAGCTACGGATATCGGTTTCTGATGTTGGCCTCGGCCAACCCTCAATTGCATCTGTTTTGGAGGGATCCACAGATATCCCATTGCTTGTGATGATATGGCCCAATAATGAGACCTCCTTCAACCAGAACTCACAGTTTTTGTACTTTTCATAGAGCTTCTCCTTGCGCAAAGTCTCTAGTACAGTTCTTAAATTCTCCTCATGATCCTCCTTGGTTTTGGAGTATATTAAAATATCATCTATAAAGACTACCACAAATTTGTCGAGGTAATCTCTAAAGACTCTATTCATCAATTCCATGAATATTTCTAGAGCATTGGTGAGTCCAAAAGGAATTACTATGAATTCATAGTGCCCGTATCTTGTGCGAAAAGCAGTCTTGGGGATATATTCCTTCTTCACCCTTACTTGATAATATCCCAACCGCAAGTCCACCTTGGAGAAGTATTGTGCTCCACGCATCTGATCGAAAAAGTCATCAATTCGTGGTAGAGGATACTTGTTATTTATCATTATTTTGTTAAGTTCACAATAATCGATGCAAAGCCACATTGACCCATCCTTCTTCTTGACGAAGAGGACTAGTGCACCCCATTGTGAAGCACTTGGGCGTATAAACCCTTTATCCAGATTCTCCTGTAGTTGTTTCTTTAGCTCTTCAAGTTGTACAACAGCTATTCTATATGGAGTCTTGGATATTGGTAAAGCCCTGGGTATATGTTCAATTGAGAACTCAACATCTCTTCTAGGAGGAAGACCAGGAAGTTCCTCGGGAAACACTTCCACGAATTCCATCACAATAGGAATTTCTTCAAAGATGGTTTCTTTCTTGGACTCAATCATCTGAGCCAGATACGCGTGCTCATAGGGCAGTAATATCCAGGCTTGAGATGATGGAGCTAATGGATATTCATCTTCCTCCTTACACTTGTAAAGAATCGGGGGTCGATTCTCCAAATGGAGTCTGATTTCCCTCTCCTAACAATTTATGTTGGCTCTATATAAGGAAAGCCAATCCATGCCAAGAATCGCATCAAATTCCATAAGAAGGAGTATGACGAGGTTCGCCGGGAAATTCAATCCATAGATTATAATAGGGGAGGACTTATATTCATGGGATTCAATGATTGCCCCATTTTCCATACTCACCAACATCTTCACTTCCATGATTTGTGGTGGTGCTAGGATTGTTCTACTAAACTTTTGAGATATAAAATAATGCGTAGAACCTGAATCAAAAAGTATGTTCGCTATTCTTGAATGAATAACTAGTGTACATGTCACCACTTCATTGTTGGGGTTCACTTCGGTAGAAGTGATGGAAAAAGCTCTTCCTTGCTGCCTGAGAGGTTGTTGGTTGTCTCTGAAAACCCTTGGATTAGGGAACTGATTTTCAAAATGACCTGGTTCTTTGCATTTGTAGCATTGAACAACATGTTGAGGTTCGAATGAATTGTTCCTCTCCTCTGTTGTAGCCGCGGGTCTTTCTTGCCGACAATTAACAGCTATGTGCCCTTCTCTTCCACACCTGAATCATTTTCTCGTCCCCTTAAGGCAATTTCCAGGGTGATTCTTTCCGCACTTTTGGCAAGTGGGGTGCTGGATCTTCTTACCACCGTTGGATTTATCCATCAGACCACCGGCATTGAAGTCCACCTTATGCTTCTTGTCCCCATGATACCCCTATGATTCCCCGATCTCCATTTCGACCTTGAGGGCACATAAGACAATTTCCTCATAGCTGTCAAAGTCACGGATCGCTAATGCTTTTCGCAAGAAAGGCTTTAGCCCACCGAAGAAGCGGTCAACCTTGCATTCGAGGGTAATGAAAAATCCGGAAGCGTATTGTGCAAGCCTTATGAAGTTTTCCTCATATGCTCCAACAGATTCTTCATCTTTTTTCTTGAGGGAAAGGAAGCCCCTTTCCATCTTAAGCCAGAGGGTGCATGGAAAATATTTATCAAAAAAAATCTTCCAGAAATCCTTCAATTCCAACGCCTCGATCTCCTCCTCAGGCTTCGTATTTTTGATCAATGTCCACCATTGATCAGCTTCACCCTCCATACGATAAGCATTCAGGAGAACCTTCTCTTGTTCAGAACATTGAAGGGTGGAGAAGATCTTTTCAATAGAGTTGATCCATTGTTCAGCGATCGTGGGATTGGATGATCCACTAAAAGTAGGAGGTCTTTGCCTCATGAAGCTCTTTATAGCGACTTTTTCCTTCTTAGGGGGGTTTGGACGTTCCTCTTGACCCGTGTTTCTATTCAAAACTTGAGTTATCTGAGAGAGAAGCGTGACAAAGTTCGTGATTCCCGCTCCCATTGGATTGGGCATCTCATTAGTACAGTCATCACACTGATCTTCACAATGGTTGTTAGCCCGAGTCCTCCTATTACCAGCCATTTGCTGGAATAAAAGGAAAGTTAGGGGTAACACATAATGGGTAATCCAAAGACAAAAGTTGATGACTTATAAATAAACTTTTATTTCCTTACTCATGAGTCTATAGGCTTCAATCTAATCTTTTCATGATCTACTTTCTAACATATATTCATAAGGGTATTTTTTTTAATTCCCTTAATAAGGGTTCATACTAAGATTTTGAATTTATCAAAACATATCCCCCGAGAGTGTCGTAACCAATAGTGCAGCAAGTCCTGTTGTCGTGCACCAGTTCCCGTTCGAGTCTAGCTCAAAGCGGTGTTTTCGGGTTTTACCCCTAGGATACATCTGTGCCAGAGCCGCCTCTACCTGCTCGTATCCGGACATGGATGTATTTGTTTGATAAACCACTTACTCAGTACCTAACAAAACTTAAGGATGTTTTTATTATACTTAGTCTTATCTCTAAGGCTTTACTAGGGTTTTCTAATCATAATCCCAAAAATAACTAAACCTATCCACTTATACCAACTATGACAACCCTGCTTTTATTACAAACTTAAACATGATTTATTACATAAAACATCACTTGATACAATAAGAAGATCAAGAGGTTTAGTGTATTTGGGGCTTAGTATCGTTACATAAAAACTTAAAACATGAAAATACAACATCTTTATTGAAAACATCCTTTACATGACCATTACATTCCCTCGTACTTAGCATTGCGTGGGATAACCTAAGGACAAGCATAAGAAAAGGGTGAGCTATAAAGCCCAGTAAGGGGATACACATAGAATAACATTAGGAGTACAATACATGTTAGACAATAGGCATATCAATAGAGCACAAGAGAAACATGAACATAATGGCATGATAAAGCATGATAATCAAAACATGGGAATGTGGAAACAACACTTAACATGGAATTAGCATGAGCCAAGCCTCATTGCACATAGAGCATGAGTAAACAATCATTGCACATGAATCATGAGTAAAACCTCATTTCACTTGAGTTAGCATGAGTCAACACTCATTGCACATGACATATCATGATACTATACTTTACCCAATGCATTGGAGCGCTATAAGGGCGCACCCTTCTTAAACATTTCATTTCATGCATAAGTGTGCCACATGGATCATAAAACATGGATTCATAAAACATAATCATTTATTCCACGATGAAGGAATGTGTAATTAATACATGAAACATTATAATAAATATGTAAATGTGCATAAAGGTGAAAACCCTTGATGGAGAAATGGGCATGGTATTCACCACACAATGGCATTGGCTTAGAAAATCGGTGTGATTTCGGCAGCGTAACGGCGTGACTTAAGAATTCATTAAAATAAGGGGCTGATGAGACAGAAAGGGGTTCCTCATAATATTTACATGTAATTTACAGTAAGGATTTAATATAGATACATGTGTCAATAATTGTAATGTAATTTCAATTCATGATACAAAAGTACTGCTTGAATGTAAAAGAGGAGAGAGAAGTTCCTTTCGGAATTTCGGCATAGTAACGAGTGTACATGGGAGGCATTTAATGAGAGAGAAAGGGTCTCCCATCATTTAAACATAAATAGGTATATATGAGGGAGGTGAGAAACCATACCCCAACATTCATAATTTAAATTAAAAGGGCAAAACAACTTTAAGAAAATTGGACAAAAAATGAGAAAGGAAGGAAAAACCCTTACTTGGAAGTGTGCTTCCAAAGGCTAGAGAGAGGCTTGTGAGAGGCTTCTTGGGATATTGGGTAACCTTGGGAGGATTCTAGAGAGAGTAGGGAAGATGTTGGATGAACTCCAAAGCCTTTGAGTTAGGAGGAAGTGGGAGCTTGGGTGGTTTTATATAGGAAAGGTGAAGGAATTATTTATTATTTAGGTTTGGGTCCCCTTACATTAAATTAATCCAAACCAAAAACCAACCCATTGTTTTTTCCCATGGTTTTTAGCAAAGGGAAGAGGAAAAAAATATTTTATAAGTCCAAAGTCCTAAATTCTTAAAATAGTATGTTTGCTTATGTGGAGGTGAGTCACACTCCCATGGAAAATAATTTAAAAAGACAAGGTGTTTAATAAGTCTTGAGGGGTCCATTAATGCTTTGAAAAGTAATTCAAACAAACCCAAAATCACATTATTTTAATGGTAAAACATATATTGGTCGAACATAATGATTATAGTATTTTATTACATCACTATTGGGTCATTATGATGTCATACAACACATTATATATTTAAACGATATTTAATTTTAACCCAAGAATTTGGTTGTCTCAGAAAATTATGAAAAATTCACCATTGGATAATTTAGATGTCCTGATTCCAAAAAAACATTTATTTTATCCAAATAATTTTCTAAATATGTTAATTTTCACTTTTAAAATTAAAACCGACATTTATCGAAAATTCACGGGTTTTGACAGAAATGGATTTCAAACCTTAATAAAAATTATAATTGCATTCATAAAATTATAAGATCATTTATATTTAATAAAAATTAATTTAATAATAATAATATTTTATTAAAATATTATTCAAATCAAAAATTCCTTAATTTTAAAAAAATAGAATTCTTAATTAAATACTAACTAAAAACACTATTTGTATTTAAAAATTATTTACAATGTATCAATAATGACAAGAAAGTATATACATTATTATATACAAAACAAATAATGTACATGAATATAGTACTATCGATTCGTTACATAACCTCTTAAAATAGCCACATAAGACCTAAGGGTGAGGTGTGCGATGGTGAAAGACTCTTGGGGGGGCTCGGATAACATCGCTCGAGTGGTCATTTGTATCAACTTCCACTTCTCCCGTAGACGGTCTCGTTCGAGCTTGACATGATGAAGCTCAGCTTGGGCTTGGTCAAGAGAGAAGCCCAAGGATGCCACCTCTTTTCCGAGCTCCGAAAAATGGGCTTCATATGGGGAAATTCTATTGGATGAGGTCATCGCTTCCTTTGTCTGATTAAATTTGGATTTGTTAAAGTCCTATATTTATACTAATAATGTGATCACTCTTCAACGGCTATATTAGCAACAGTAATAATTCTTAACATAAAACCAAAGAAGTTGACATTTTATATAAACATAAAGAGACATTTAATTTGATCAAGAGGGATTTCCATTAATGAAACTTTGGGTCGTTACAAAGGATATTTGTTGATTTATTCATTGTTTATCCTTGTTGGATTTTGTGAGACTTGGAGTGTCTCAGGGTCCCTATTGATTATAGGTATATTCACCCATGCACAGGTTATGCGCGCACCTTGTTGTGTTGGATGCAGACGACAAACAGCAATGATCGAGGCTGAGAGTACCAGGGCTGGGCAGTACCCAGAGGTGGACCATACGGGGTTTCGGTACACGGAAGATATAGGCGGATGAGTAGTGATGAGGAGTAGATCGGTACCTACCCTTCAGGTAGGAACCCGGAGGACGTCCCTGAAGCTATTTTCCCTTTTTACTCAATTATACTTGTTTTTCAGTTGTACTTTCACTTTCCAGTTGGGCTTGTATTATGGACCCTTTTTACTTACTGAACTCGCTTGTCGGTTATATAGTTTACTTGTTTTCATATCTTTTTGTGTGTGTTTACAGGTTATAAAGGCAATGACTTCCTAGTTTTAGAGAATTACACCTTTGATGCTAGTCTCTAGCCCCTGCCCTATGGAATTAGGACTTAGGGTAGTCACGGCATGGGCCCCAGGGGACAAATCGTGACAAATTGGTATTAGAGGAGTCAGTTCTATTACAAAACATAGGATTATAATCTTTCTTTTTTATGAAAAAATAGTGTTAAGGGTAGTGAGTGTGGTTCTCAGTTTAGGGAGTCCAGTGTTGGTACGACGGCTGATGTATCCATACACCAGGTATAAATTTTAATCGTAGCACACCTGTTTCATTTCAGAATTCCTCCACGCAGATATCTGGCTAGTGTTCTGAGAGTTATACGCACAGATATCCCACCGAGTGATGTGGCCTCAGTGCAGGGCCCTTTCCCAACGGAGGCACCAGCGGTACCACTCCCCATTGGTCCACCGATGCCACCAGCCCTTGAAAATGACATTGCATGTCGGTTGAGCACATTGCATGAGTTCCAGCGCTAGAGGCCACCCAGGTTCAGGGGAGAGATGGACTCGTAGGTGGATGAGGATTGGCTAGAGGTCTTGTTGAGAGTTTTCTGACTGGTAGGGACACCAGCAAACCTCATGGTGATCCTTGTTTCCAGCCTAATACAAGCAGCAGTAGGCAGATGGTGGATCATGAAGCTCCAGGTTTATGACGAGGTGATGCTTAACTAGGAAAACATCGAGATCCTGTTTCAGGCAGATTTTGTCCCAGCGACTCTTCACAGAGTGCACATACAGGAGCTACTTGATGTGCAGCAGGGCAGCATGACTGTAGCTCAGTAATTAATTAAGTTCATTGTCCTCTCAAGCTACTCCACTGATATTTTGCGGCACCCATTCCTCAAGGCCCGGACCTTCGATCAGGGACTCAGGTGGGAGATCAAGGCTTCAGTGATCTCCCTCAACATCCCGATGTAGGCAGGGGTGTTAGAGAGAGCCCTCCTAGTGGAGAGTTTCCTTACTAAGTAGTCTCTAGCAGTGAGATCCAACAACAGTTGACACGTAGTCACGTCTTCTGCATCTGGAAGAAGAAATATGTCATAGAGGTCCAATAGGACCAGACCTACAAGTGGACGACCGTATGACTGAGGATTGGTTGTGCGGGGCACCTGAAGTAGAGGCAGACATGCCAGGAGCGGATAGTGTTACTCATGCGGTGGGCAAGGTCACATGGCTCGTGACTGTCTCACCTGTCTTATGGACAATCAAAAAATGGTCGAATGACCGCACTGGTAGAGATATATATTCGATCATGGTGGTCTGTAGAGATTAGGTGGACGTGGCAGAGGATCTGGTCGTGCAGCTGGTGGTGGGAGATGTTTTGAGGTGTTACTGCCACCACCACCGAGAGTTCTACCCCGACTACAGGGGGTAGGTGGACAGGGGAGATCTCAGCTCCAGGTAGGTGATGCTTATGATCATGGTGCTCCGGAAATGATTCCAGGTATGATCTTTGTCTACTTTAACATAAATGCAGTACTTATAGACACAGGTGAAAGTCATTATATCATTACCACTACCCTCGTTCGGACCTTGGAGATTTCGACGGAGCCGTTGGCTCGATCATTGTCACTAAAGACTCCTATAGGATTAGAGTCGACAATTACGAGCTGGTGTCGGAAGTGAGAGCTTACTCTAGGATGTGAGATCTTTTCCAGGGATCTCCTAGTAGCAGCGTCGAGGCCTTACGGCATCATATTTGGTATGGACTGATTATCTACAGTCCATGCTCATAATGACTATATTAGGTGCAAAGTTCGGTGTGTCCGCATGGATGGGACCAGGATTACCTTCACCAGCGAGAAGGGAGACATTTCAGCACAGGATGGACCTTCTCGGAGGAGAGTGCAACCGATCACTCATTGGTTGGCTATCCTTACCCTCGGAGCTTTGGATGTGGAGATTCCGACTTATCCTATAGTGGTGGACCAGTACACTGATGTTTTACTTGATGATGTCATAGGTCTACCTCCTCAAAGAGAGGTTTAATTTTACAATGACTTGTACCAAGGGATGACACCGATATCTACACCAGCATATCGGATGGCAACCATGGAAAATCATGAGCTGCGGGTATAGCTATAGGACTTTCAGGGGAAGGGATTCATCTGGCCCAGTGTTTCTCCTGGGGTAGCCTCGATTCTATTCGCCAAGAAGGAAGATGGGAGCTTGTGTCTTTGTTTCGACTACTAGTGCCTGAACCAGGTGACGATGAAGAACAAGTACCCACTCCTGAGGATTGACAACCTCTTTGATTAGTTTAAATAAGCACAGTGGTTCTTGAAGATAAACCGCAGATCAAGCTTTTACTAGCTCAGAGTTCCAGATGAGGATGTGCAGAAGACGACCTTCAGAAGTCGGTATAGCCACTACGAGTTCTTGGTTATGCCATCTGGCATAACCAATGCTCTAGAAGTGTTCATGGGACTCATGAACAGGATCTTTCAGCCATACCTCAGTCTCTTTTTCGTAGTCTTCATCGACGACATTCCAATCTACTCGGCTATGGAGGAAGAGCATGCCTAGCATTTTCAAGTAGTACTGGACATGCTCCAAGAGAACCAGCTTTATGGTAAGCTCTCTAAGTGCCAGTTTCCGATCCAAGATGTTCACTTTCTATGAAATGTCATCTCAGAGGCTAGATTTGTAGTGGATTCAGCGAATATTGAGGCGGTACTTGCTTGGGAGCCACCCAGGAGGGTGACGGATGTGCGAGGTTTCTAGGTTTGGCTGGAAACTACCGGATATTTGTGCCAGATTTCTCCAGTGTCATTGCATCACTATCAGCATTGAAAAAGAAAGACCAGACCTTCCTTTGGTCAGAGAAATGAAAGAGGAGTTTTCAGGAGCTGAGGCACAGGCTGACCAGTGCCACCATCTTGAGGCTTCCAAAGGAAGGCGTAGGGTACGTAGTTTACTACGACACATCAGGGAACAAACTCAGATTTTCCCTAATGAAAGAGAAAGAAGTGACCACCCATGGTTCTCGACATCTAAGACAACATGAGCAGAACTATGCTACCCATGACCTGGAGTTAGCGGTAGTGGTCTTCGCATAGAAGATGTGGAGAAACTATCTGATGGGCAAGAGTTTTACCATGTACTCTGATCACAAGAGTCTCATTTATATATTCTCTCAGAAGGACCTAAACCTGAGATGACGACGTTGTATTGAGTTCCTCTATGACTGTGATTTCGAGATAGTCTATACTCTTGGGAATGGGTACATTGTTGTAGATGCAATCAGTTGGAGATCTGGTATACTGTTGTTAGGCAAGGTGATAGAGCAGCTGACCACTTTGAAGATATCCTTTGTGAATATATATGGAGCATCTTTTCATTAATCTCTTACAGTCACTCCCCCACTTCTTTAGTGAGTCAGGGAGCCGCAGCGTGGGGACACTGACTGTGAGACAAGACGTGCTCAGATATCCACAAGACATGCACTTGATGGATTTTCAGAAGGTGGGGAGCACGTCATCCTCTTCAGAGGACGTATTATGGTACCAATGTCACTTCAGGAGGAAGTGTTGAGAGAGTTCCACACATCCCCTCTAGCGGTACATCCAGTTGTCGTGAAGATGTACCAGTATCTTTGACTACAACACTTTTGGCCGGTAATGAAGAAGGCAGTTGTAGAGTTTGTCTCTCGGTGCCTCACTTGTCAGCCAGTGAAGGTGGAGCACCATGTACCAGTAGGCTTGGTTCATCCTTTAGAGGTCCCATAGTGGAAGTGGGACGGGATATCCATGGACTTCATGAGAGGACATCCACATACATCCAGGGGACATGACTAAATTTGGGTGATCGTTGACCGACTCACCATGTCGGCCCACTTCTTACTGATCAGAGATCAGGGTTCAGTAGACATCATGGGACACCCCTATGTGTAAGAGATTGTGTGGCTACATGGAGTACCTTCGATGATTGTCTCCGATTGTGATGCATGTTTTACATCTTGGCTATGGAAGGGGTTGCAGGAGGCTTTTGGGATGCAGCTTCATTTGAGAACCACCTTTCATCCTCAGATGGATGGTCAGACTGAGCAGACTATTCAAACCCTCTATGACATGCTGTGTTCTTATGTCCTCGAATCCGGTCATAGCTGGTAGGATCACTTTCCTTTGGTGGAGTTTGTGTACAACAACATCTATCACTCCGCCATTGGGATGGCACCTTTTAAGGAATTATACGGGCGACCTTGTAGATCACCATTATGTTGTACTAACCTAGGGGAGTCATCTCTAGTGGGACCAAAGATGGTACAGTCTTCCACAGAGAAGGTGTAGATCATCCGGGAGTGGATGAAGACTGCACAGAGTAGGCAGAAGTCGTGTGATGATAGGAGACGGAGACCTCTAGAGTTTGAGGATGGAAACGACGTCTTTCTACGGGTCTCTCCCTGATGAGGTCTATGGAGATTTGGACACGGCAGCAAGTTATCACTGAGATTCATTGGACCTCTTCAAGTCCTTAGTAGAGTTTGAGAGGTGGCTTACCGCTTATATCTTCTACCTCAGTTGCACCGGGTGCACGACGTCTTCCACATATCTTAGCTGAGGAGATACATGCATGAATCTTCTCACATCATCGACCATGGCAAGCTGGATGTCGACGATGGAGAGACTTTTACTGAGATTCCAGTAGAGATTGAGGATCGACAGGAGTGGGTCCTTCGTGGATGGTCGATACCTCTCGTGTGCATTCACTGGTAGCCCGGGAACCTCCAGGAGAGCACATGGGAGCGGGAGGCTCAAATGCATGCTCAGTACCCCCCACTTGTTCCCTTAGTATGGGTTATGGATTATGGGGACGTAGATCCCTGAGGTGGGGAGAATTTAAAGACCCAGAATTTCCATGTAATTTTTTTATTAAATAGGAATTTTACGAGTCCGAAAAAATTGACTAAGCATCATTTTGAGTCATAGTGTGCCCGAAATCAATTTCTAAATTTTGTTTGGGTACGTTCAGTAGAAGTACAAGCAGGTTTTTATAACTTTTGAACCGGTGCTCAGAATTGAAATCGGAGGGCACTGTTGAACTCACATCGCCTGTATTCCCTTAAAGAGACATTCACCTCGAGAGCAGTTGGTCGAGCGTGAAAGTTATTTTTTATGTTTTTCATGGAAATAATAAAATAAAATAAACACATGTTTTATTTTATTTTATCTATTGTAACCACCCATGTGGAAGTTAGAAGTGGGGACCACCACACCTTAACCTCTCATGAGAGGTTATAGTGGTGGGGACCACCACACCTTAACCTCCCATGAGTTATGGTGGTGGGAACCACCCAAGGATTATCCCTCGTAATGGGGTGGATATGAAACCTCTCAACTCCCTCAATTAATTTTTTGTGTCAACATAAAATTAAATGCTATCAATTAATTTTATGTGTTAACATAAAATTAAATCCTATCAATTATTTTGATGTTGGATTTTTTGTCCTTCGTAGTGGAATCGGGGAAAGGATTTGCTTTAGAGAATTGGGAGGAGCTCTTGGGAGAAAGTTTCTCCAACAAAGAATGCTTCATCCATGAAGAACGTGTTCCACCGATGATGAACACTCCACTGATGAAGAATGTCAACCTGGACCTCAACCTTCTTCCTTGGGACTTCCTCCAATGTAAGACGTCTTTGACTATGATGAACCATCACAAAAACTGACGATCAAGGAAAACGCCGGTATCCGACTTTTCCAAATGATCTGTCTTCTTCCCTGTGACTCAGTCAACGAACAACGAACATGGTAGGGTGTTATTATCAAATTCTTGAATGTTTTTTTATTATTATCCCCATTCTTGGTTCATGATTAAAGAAGATCCTCTTGCTACCACTCTAAACGTGGAGGGTGTGGGCCAAACTAACATGGCCCAACCCCTCCGCTGATCTCCTATGGTGTTCTTCGAGATGGAGAAGGACTGCAACCTGCGTAGAGGAGCACAAGAACGGCGCATGACACCACCACCGGCCGCCACAAAGGCAACAGTGCACGACACTGCTCTGCGGCACCGTGGCCCCACCGTGCCCTTGCAGCTGCCGGGCCGAGCCGCGCGCACCATCGTGGCGTCCCCAGGCCACGCCACTTGCAGCTTATGTGCGCCCCTCGCACCCCACGGTTCCACCCTTCGTGCGCCCCATGCCCCACGTGGCTCTGGGCTCCCCTCGTTCCCCATGCGGCTCCGCGCAACCCCCACACCCTGCGCACCCCACAACTCTGCCGTCTGCACGCCCCGCACACCCCATGGCTCCATACGCCCTGCGCGCCCCTCGCACCTTGCGGCTGCACAGTCTACACGCCCCGCGCCACCGCTGGCCGAACCGGCCCCATCCTTGGCATCGAGCCACCTCGAGTTGTTCCCCCTCATGGAATACTCTAGGCCGAACCGCCCTCGCGGCACCCTCCAGTCCGACCCACCCCCTCGCGGATCCCTTCAGGCCAAACCATGCTTGCGCCGACCCGAGGTAGGTCCGTTCCCTCGTGACCGGTCCGCGCCCTCACGACCCTCTGTGGCCCCTCGCGGCCTGCTAGGCTGGGCCCAGCGGGCCGGGCCGAACCTAATAAGTTGGCATGCCCATCGGGCCGGGCCAAACCCAATGGGTTAGTCTAGGTCGACCCGAACCGGGTCGGCCCAGACTGGGTTGGGCCGGGTCGGACCGACCGGGTCAGACTGGACTCGGGCCCACTACGGCCCTTTAGCTTGTTTTGGCTATATCTTTTTCACTGGACGTCTGTTTGACGAACTATTAACAGCGTTGGATTTTCTTGGAGCATGATGGACCCTTTGAGTATACCCCACTGGAGTTTAGGGTATAATTGAGATTCGGTCAGGTCGGATTGTGCACGAATCTAATCGGGCCCCTGGGACTAAAAGGCTAATAACTCACAGACAGAGCGTCTAATTGATGTGTCGCCTGTCGCGTTGAGACCAATATGACGTGGTGGACCATTGAGATACTTTTTGTGGGACTTCGTTATAGTGGAGAATCGATCAGTATCTTGTGGATCACATCCTCCCGGAGACAAGCGAGCATAGTGCGGAGACCTAGTAGCTGGTTGAGACCTGATGACTGCTAACCGTTTGACTCAGAGTGATTCGACTAGCCCAGTGGGGAGCACCTAGTTGTGGCGGTAGACCAATAGTGGAGGAGCGTTCTTGGTGACGCGGAAGACCCACGGTACTTGACAAGGGGAGTACCTTTGTAGGCTATGAGGGGGAGCACCTGGGTGTGGCGGCAGACCCTTGGTGGGGAGCGCCTCTATGTGAACCAGAAGACCCACGGTACTCGACAGGAGGAGTACCTTAGCAGTCCATGGTAAGTGGGAAACTCCGATGTGTGATGTGGTGGATCCACTGTACTCGATTTAGTAGGAGTTCTCCAATAGCTGAGGTTTCGATATTGTGAATAAAATCTTAGTTGAGCTGAGTTAGTTTTTCTGTGTTTTCCTCATGATTGAGATGGATCGCTTTATAAATTAGGTATATGTGTGGGCATATACCTAATTAAGGTTATCAATTGATTTCTTTATGGTTTATACTTTTGGGATTTTTTGAGACATGGAGGGTCTCGGGATCCCTACTAAGTATCGTTATACTCACCCCTACACAGGCTATGTCCGCACCTCATTGTGTTGGATAGTGATGACGGACAGTGCTAATCGAGGCTGAGAGTACCAGGATTGGATGGTACCCAGAGGTGGACTATACTACATGTCGGTACATGGAGGAGACGGACATACGAGGAGTGCTCAGGAGGCGATATGTACCTACCCTTCAGGTAGGAACCCAGAGGACGTCCCAGTAGTTGTTTATCCTTTTTCCTCAGTTGTACTTGTTTATCAGTTGTACTTGCACTTTCCAGTTGAGCTTGTATTCTAGACCCTTTTTACTTACTTTACTCGATTGTTGGTTATACAGTTTACTCGTTTCTGTATCTTTCATTGTGTGTTTACAGGTTATAAAGGCAATGCCTTCCCAGTTTTAGGAAATTACGCCTTTGGTACAAGTCACCAGCCCCTAGCCTATGGAAGACGGGCTTTCGGTACTCACGACATGGGCCCTGGGGGACGGGTCCTGAAATTTCATAACTTATGATGCCATAAATAGTATATTTTACTGAAAATTTGATTATACTGTATTTTATAGTATTTCACTATTTATCGAAAAATCAAGAATTTCAGAAAAATCCCAAAAATTTACCCTAACCATTTTTCGATGTCTAGAATTTAAAAATGAAGTCCATTTTTTGAAAATAATTTTTCAAATATTATGAATTTAATTTTTAAATAAAATCATATATAATAGAAAAATTAACAATTTTAATTCTATAACTAATTCTATATCACGATGAAAAATTAAGAGAGATGTTATTATCTTAAAGCCTTAAGAAAATAAAACAATAATAAAATTTACTGTCCATTAGGGTTGTATTACTATTCATAAGGGTATGTTACTATTCACAAAAAAAATACAAGTTGGTTTCATCACACTCAAATAACTTACTGAACAGAATTATAGATTATAGTTTCTTGAAATTCAAAAAATAGAAGTGGAAAATTATGTTTACAGGATTGTTATAAATATCTACTTAAAATAGAGTTCAATGAATTTCTATTTATTTTTATAAAAACTTGGGGTGTCAAATTATCCCCACCTTCTGGAAATTGCGTCCTTTAAATTTTATTTACTTATTAAAAAACTAAGGGTACTTTTCTCTAATAGAATTTTCAGACTCCCATGATGCTTTTTCAACATGTGGTTTCTCCAAAAAAAACATTACATGGTGATTACCTTATTCCACAATACCTGTTCCCTTCGATTAAGAATTTGAACTAGTTTCTCTTCATATGAATGGTTCTCTTCCAACTGAATTGCTTCTAGCCTCAAGACATGTGATAAATCTGGCACATACTTTCTCAACATCGAAACATGAAAAACATTGTGTACTTGAGACAAATTTAGAAGCAAAGCTACGTGGTATACCAGTGTTCCAACTTTCACCAAGATTTCAAAAGGACTGATTAACCATGGACTTATCTTCCCTTTCTTACTGAAATGCATCACACTTTTCCAAGGAGAGATTTTAGGGAAAACATGGTCACCTACCTAGAAAGGGAAGTCTTTCCTTATGTCATCTTCATAACTTTTAAGCATGCTTTGAGTTGTCCTCTTGTGTTGCTGGATCATCCTCACATTCTCATCCACTTCTTTTACTAATTCTGGCCCTATCAACTTCCTTTCACCATTTTCTTCCCAAAATGATGGATTCTGAAACTGCTTCCCATACAATGCCTCAAAAAGAGTCATCTAAATACTGGAATGAAAACTATTTTTATAAGAAAACTCAAATAAAGAAATATGTTGATAACAAAGTCCCTATTGGCCATTGAACATGCTCAAATCATATCCTTCAAAGTTTGAATCGTTCATTATGACTTCCCATTTTATTGAGGATGAAAAGTTGTACTGAAATTTAATTTTGTGCCCAATGACTTCTGAAGTCCCTTCCAAAAGTTAGATGTGAACCTGGGATCCCGATCAGATACAATGCAAAGAGGAACTCCATGTAACCTAACAATATCCTTGAGGTACAACTGAGAAAGTTTATCCAAAGACATTGTATCTTGAATAGAGAGAAAATGTGCAAAAAAAATTTAGCCGGTCAACAATAACCCAAATTGCATTGTTACCTCAAGATGACTTAGTTAGTCCTACCACAAAGTCCATGGAAATATTCTCCCATTTCCACTCTGGCACTGGAAAAGGTTGAAGCATCCCCTTTGTTAACTGCCACTCTACTTTAACCTATTGACATGTCAAAAATTTCATGGTAAAATCAACAATATCTTTTTTCATTCCATCCCACAAATAATACTTTCAAAGGTCTTTATACATCATAGTACTTCCAAGATTAACCAAAAATAGAGAACTATGAGCTTCACACAATAAATATTTCTTCAAATGAGAATCACTAGGCACACACAACCTTTTTCCAATTCGTAAAACACAATATTTATCATTGTTAAATTCTATAAACATACCCATTTTAACCAATTCTACCTTTTTCTATAGCTCACGGTCTTCCTCCTACGCTCACACAATTCTTTTAAACAGCAACGTCTTCATTGAAACCCAAAACCAAACAGAGGTATTTCCTACACCAAAAACTTCTAAGCCAAAATTCATCAAATTATTAATCAAGGGATCATGTTCCAAATGTTTCATGGTTAATGATGCATGATGTTTCTGATTCAAGGCATCTTCCACTTTGATTGCTTTTCGAGGATGGTAATTGATCGTGAAATCATCGTCCTCTATCAGTTCAAGTCATATTCCCTACCTCATTTTTAATTCCTTCTGAGTGAATATATACTTCATACATTTATGGTCAGTGTTTATTTGAAATTTCGCTCTGTATAAATGATTCCTCCATATTTTCAAAGCAAAAAACACCACTGGAAATTCCAAATCTTGTGTGGGATAATTTATCTCATGAGTTTTATATTGTCTCAAAGAATATGCAATTAATTGATCATTCTCCATCAAAACACAACCAATTCCCTTCAAAGAAGCATCACTGTAGATGAAAAACTCACCCTTCTGGGAAGGTAAGGCCAAAACTGGAGCATTCACCAATCTCTTCTTCAGCTCTTGAAAAAAAATCACATTCTTCTGTCTAAACAAATTTAACACCATTCCATGAAAACTTAGTTGTCAAGCTAGGTAACCATGTAAATTTCTTAACAAATCGTTGGTAATAATATGCTAACCCTAGAAAACTATGAATCTATGTAACATTTGTGGGTCTTAACCATTTATCAACTGCCTTTGTTTTGGTGGGATCAACTGGTATTCCATCCTTATTATCAATGTGCCCAAGAAAAGAAATCTATTGAACCAAAAATCACACTTGCTGAATTTTCCATACAATTTATTTTCCTTTAAGGTTTTTAAAAAACCCCTTAGATGTTTTTCATGCACCAATTTATTTTTAGAAAATACTAGAATTTCATCGATAAATACAACCACAAACTTATCCAAGAACTCATGAAATACTCTGTTCATAAGATTCATGAATACAGCAGGTGCATTAGTTAACCCAAAGGTTATAAAAACAAATTCATAATGCCCAAACCTAGTACGAAATGTTTTTTTGGGATGTCATCCTCCTTTACCTTCAGTTTATGGTATCTATATCTCAAGTCAGTCTTGGAAATGTATAGAGCTCCCTGGAGCTGATCAAACAAGTCATCGATATGTGGAAAAGGATACTTGTTTTAAACAGTATGTTTTTCAAATCCCTATAATCAATGAAATGTATCATGGAACCATATTTCCTTTTAAAAAAAAAATAGGGGCTCCCCATGGTGAAGTGCTAGGACAAATTAAGCCTTTATCGAGCAAAACCTGCAACTGATTTTTTAATTCAAGAAGTTCTATTTGAGACATATGGTAAGGGTGTTTTGTAATTGGATTAGCATAAGGAACTAGGTCGATTGTGAATTCAACATTTTAATCAGGTATGACACCAGATAACTCATTGGGAAAAAACATCAAGGTATTCATTTACCACTAGAACATCATTAGTCTGAATAGTTCCCTTGTTTTCAACAATTTGAGCAAGATAACTTTCATTTTAATCTTTCAATAGTTTCTCAGCTTCCTGATATGTTATCAATTGTATGGGTTCTCACTTTTATACAAACAGAAACTCATTCTAAAAAATAACTTCTTTAGCTCTATAGCCAATATATACATGATAAATAGAAAGCCAATCCATTCCTAGAATACCAGAAAACTCAACTAAGGGTAAAATAAAAAGGTTTACAGGTAAATTATTTATATATATCCCAATAGAAATATTATTATAATTCCTCTTTACTATAATATTTCCCCCTTTTGTTTTAACAACAAGTTTGGGTCTCATTTGTTGAGGTGATATTTACAATTTACAAGAAAATTTCTCAGAGATGAAGGAATGTGTAGACACTGTATCAAAAAAAACATTAGAAAAATATGAGTGAACAAACAAAGTACCTGATACAACATCATTGGATGGCCTGACATCTGATGATGTAGTCACAAACGATCTCACTACACCTTTCTTCTTATAGTCTATCTTCTTTTTATCATTCAGATCTCTCTTTGGGCATGCATTTGCATAGTGACCCATCTCACCACGTTTAAACACATTACAGTTTGCTTATTAGGATTAGTCGTCAGATTATTTTTATTACAATCTCGGGCCATATGTCCAACCTTACCAAATTATAAACACTTCCCAGATTTTCTATGACATTCCCCAGGGTGTTTCTTGCCACACTTTTCACAAAATGGAAACTGTATTTTCATACCATCAGATTTCATTGGTTGATTTTTACCCATCACTTTCTATATATACCTCTTCTTCTCCTTATTTCCAAAATGAACATGATCATCAAAAAAATCCATCTCTACCCTCTCAACAAATCAGACAAGTTTCTCATAACTTTTGAATTCACGGGAGGCCAATGCCCTTCGATACCTTAGCTTTAGTCCTGGGTAAAAGTAGTTGATTTTACTATCAAGATCCAGAATAAGATTTGGAGCATACCTCGCCAGTCAAGTGAAGTTTTCTTTATACACATCCACTGAATCCTCCTTATTTTTCTTCAATTAAATTAATTTCTTCTCCATCTTAAGTTGTACCATGTTAAAAGTATATTTTTCAAGGAAAAGAATTTTAAATTCATCCCACTCTAAGGCATCAAAATCCTATCTACCCCTAATATTCCTTTCCATTAAACCCCACTGATCAGATTCCTCTTCAAAATGATAAATAGAAAGACTTTCCATTTGATTGCCTAAACATCCCATAACATCGAATATCTTTTCAAGGTATTTGATCCATCTTTCGGCTACTACTGGGTCAGAAGATCCATTGAAAGCATGAGGGTGTTGTCTTATAAAATGTTCCACTACTGTCATGTTCCATTACGGTAACATTATTTATTCTCCTTCATGGATGACACCACCATTTATTTCCTATGTTATCTAAGCCATTACTATCCCAAACTGCTCGGTTCCAATCCCTACCATTCCGAGCTATTGATCTGGAAGGATGATATTCTGTGCATGCCTCTTCTCTTCAGCATCCATGTTCCATCTGAAGACAATCATTCTGAACAATAAAAACTTATATGAAGAAACATGGTAATCTTTAAATGCTAAAACATTTCAAATTAATCATAGAGTAAAAATAATTTATGATATTCTTTTAATATCATCTTAACCCCTAAAGTTATCTAAACCATCCTCTACTGCCAACAATTAGGACCCAGCCTTATTACATACATAATAATGAATTTTGTAAAGAAAACACTTCCTCTTACATTGAGGATATTTTCAAGTTTAGATCTTTAGATAATTGGGACATAATACATTCATAACATTATACATTGTTACAGAGTGAATACCATAAAAAATAGTTTCCATTTTTTTCAAAATACAAAACATTAAAACTTAAACATAACCCCTTGACAATTATTCAACATTTAACATGGATTCCTTCTTTTTCATACACATCCATTAACCTGTGAAAAAATTTAAATACATGGGATGAACAAAAAATCTCAGTAAGGGATGAAAAAGAAGGAAAGAGCACATTAGTCCAGGAATACTTGTAACTTATGAAAGCATTCTCAAAATACATGCTTGTCACCAATATATACTTACGTTTGTAACATGATATTTTAACAATATCCACACAAAACATGAGAAAATAAATATAATCATAAAGGTATCTTGGGGTATTAATTTAAAAATATTGTATCCCTCACAGCTACCTTATAATTTGTATCCCTCACAGCTACCTTACAATTTGTGTAACCATTGTAGTTACACATGGAGTAACCATACGGACAATCTCAAACTAACACATACCCAATGTATTTGAGGGAAATATAGGTTCCACCCTTCAATATAAACAATTCCCAAGAACCAAAACATAATCATAAAACCTGAATAATTCTATAAAATCATTCCTTTGGAATTTCATAAAATCGAATTTAAAAGGAGGGTTTTAAATGAAAATCCCCTTACATAAATCATATAATTGAAGTGAGACATAATAGAGTGGATGGAATACTATTACACACTGTAAATTCTCATAATTAAAAAAATATAAACCAAACCCATCACAAAAACAATTTTAATAGCACATAAATAACGAGGTTGAAGGTTAACCCAAAGAATGGAAATTGGGTTAAGAATTCCCTTCCCTCAGTCTTGTATTACATAAAAATTGTTTAATCTTCATTTATAAAGGTTAAAAGAGTGTTATTATTATTTTACAGAAAAATTTTCATGTTTATAAAATCTTATATGATCATTTCATAACATCATTTCACCCGTTAGTTGTTAGTAGTTTTCTCCTTGCACTGTTTTCGGGTGAGTTCTTTACATGATTTCAAAGATTGGTTCATGATGGATGTTCTTGTTGATGGGAAGTGAAACTAAAGAATTATAATAGAGTAGTATTTTCATATATCTAGTAACATAAATTATACCATTTATCATTTTGAGTTCTTACATGAGGATGATTCATAAGTTAAAACATTAATGATGTTCATTTAGATCATTTTAGTTTTTCTTTGAAAATAACGACCACATTTTGTTTTATAAATTAAAACCATTTGTAAAAACGAATTTCAGAACAATTGATGAGAAATAATACATATAATATAACCTGGTTAACCCATAAAATTGATTTCATGACTAGACATGAATTATTTAATGAAAAATGAAATCACATCGCCCACGATGTTGGTAATTCGACACATCGTGGACAATGTTTTTAATTCCTTGAATAAGTGGGAGAGAAGAAGAAGAATGATGATGAATTTTCCATGAACATGAAAAAATATAGAATATATATGATTCTAAAGCTTTCAAGCCTCTTGGATAAGAGGAGGTGAGGAAGGAAGAAAATGTAATATTGAAATAAAAGAAAACATGGGAAATGTTTCACGAAAATTTGGTAGCCTAACGACGTCTCTTAAAATTTCATAAAATTCATTTGATGAGAGAAAGGTGATATCTCATCACTATTACATAATTTGGAAAGTAATGGGGATATGTAATGAAATATCCCAACATAATCTAAAGGGAAAATAATAAAATAACATAAAATTAAAGAAAATAAAGAAAATAAAAGAGGATGTTTACCTCTTGATCTCTTCTCCATGAGACCA
The DNA here is from genome assembly GCA_963277665.1 of Viscum album. Classification (NCBI taxonomy): domain Eukaryota; kingdom Viridiplantae; phylum Streptophyta; class Magnoliopsida; order Santalales; family Viscaceae; genus Viscum; species Viscum album. The sequence goes on along the minus strand of OY728153.1, from coordinate 1,538,461,327 downwards.
TTCTTAAGGGATTTGGTTTTGGTCTTTTTGTGAGACCAGCTGATCTAGGATGTGGGTAAGAGCCTTGGGAGGATTATTGGGCAGAACATAGGCATGGCTCAAGGCTTGAGTGGTATGGGAAGAATAAGGGAGTGAGGGTGGTATTTAGAGTGGATGAGAGTGCTATTGTTTCATTATTTTAATCATTATTATAATATTTTTGCCCAAGATTATGAATAGTCTTAGTTAATGTGAGCTAAAATAGTAATAATGGCATGTGATATCGAACCAAGTGTCCTTGAATCACTTATACTATCCTAAATAGTGTATTTTACTGATAATTTGATTATACAGTATTTTACTGTATTTCACTATTCATCAAAAAATCAAGAATTTCAGAAAAATCCCAAAAAATTTGCCAAACCATTTTTCCATATGTAGAATTAAAAATGAAGTCCAGTTTTTGAAAATAATTTTCCAAATATTATTAATTAAATAAAGAAAAGCATACTTATTTCAAAATTTAACAATTCTAATTCTATAACTACTCCTATATCACGATGAAAAATTAACCAAGATGTTATCATATTAAATACACAAGAAAATAAAATAATAATAAAATTTATTATTCATATGGGTCATATTATTATTCATATTACTATACATAAGGGTATGTTAATATTCACAAAAAAACAAGTTGGTTTCATTAGACTCCAAATAACTTACTGAACACAATTATAGTTGACAGTTTCTTGAAATTCAAAACATAGAAATGGAAAAATTATGTTTAAAGGATAGTTATAAATATCAACCTAAAACAAAGTTCTATGCATTTCTATTTATTTTTAGAAACACTTGGGTTGTTAAAAATGTTCTTCCCACGATAAATGTTTTCTTAAATTTTACTAAATTCATAATCCTGCTGCTGACTATATAAAATAGACACCAATAGAGATGACGATAACTGAAAACTAATTGAACCATACCTAAAACGCATTCATGAGTATCCATGTGTAACTGACTGAAAATCCCCATAAGATTCTACGCCTCCTTTAATTATAGAAAAACCTATGATGTTGATTTCCTACTAAGAGTGTCTGTAACAACATTTCCTATCCTTGGGGTGTAGGTGATATCGAAGTCAAACTTATAAAGGTATTTTTCCTATCATCTATTTGTGTGAATCAAGTATTTCTGAGAAAGTATATAACACAAACACTTATGATCCGAAAATACTTTGATCCTCTCCCCAAAAAGATATTTCTTCCCACATTTATGCGCACACATAACTGCAGTAAACTCTAAATCATGAGTGGGGTAATTCTTCTCATGCAACCAAATCTGATGGGAGCTGTAAGCTACCACAAGGCCATCATATATAAGAAGGCATCTCAAACCAACACCAAAATCATCACAAAATACCACATACCCCTTACTGTGCTTAGATAATATCATAACAGGAGTCGATGTGAGAATTCTTTTTAGTTCATAGAAAGAAGTCTGACACTTCACAACCCATGTGAATTTCACTTCTTTCCTAGTATGACCAGTCAACGGTCATGATAATTTAGAGAAATCCTAAAAAAACCATCATTAGTATCCAACAAGACCAAGGAAGCTTCCCATATCAAAGACATTATGTGGTTATCTTTGTGAAAATATATAATTCACCTTCTCATGATGAACTGATAATCCATGTTTGGCAATCTTGTTCCCTAATAAATCCACTTGTTGAATCCAGAAATTTCATTTAGAAATATTTCCATAAAAATGGTGAATTCTAATAATTTCCAAAACCAAACTCAGATAAAACTCATGCTCATGCTTGGATTTTGAGTAAACTATGATATAATCCATGAACACTAGCACAAAAGTGTCAAGATATTGATTGAATATCCAATCCATCAAAGCCATACAAATTGCAGGAGAATTATTCAGGCCAAAAGGAATCACAAGATTTTTATGATGGCCATATCTGATCCAAAAATTTGTCTTCAATATATCATACTCTTGAACTCTGAGCTAATAATAATCTGACCTAAGATCAATCTTTGAAAACCAAGTCACCCCTTTAATTGATCTAACAAATCATCCACACCCAGAAAAGATATTTGTTCTTAACTATTACTTGATTCAACATTGAATAGTCCACACACAACCAAATTGTACCATATGCCTTCTTGTAAAAGAGTATTGGGGTTACCGAAGGTGAAATTCTATGGTTAACAAAAACTTTTTCCAAGAGTTCATCCAACTTAATATCAATCTCTTTCATCTCTTCTGGTGACATGCGATTAGAAGGTATCGATATCGGATGCATATGAGGAACTAAGTCAATCGTAAACACTACCTCTTTCTCTTTGGAGTAAGACTAGATAATTCATCAAAGAAAACCTCTGAAAATTCCCGAACAAAAACAAGAAGATAAACAAAAGAAGAAATTTCATCAGCATCAATCATAATAGTAGACAACAAACTCTTGAACTCTGGGTGGGAAGGCCCTACAAAACCAGACCATAGGTCCCCCTCCCCCTAAAGCATACAATATATCCCATCGACCGCAAGAAACAAAAAACACTGATGATATAAATCAACCTCATCTTGATGAGAGACAAGCTAATACTTACCAATGATGATATTAAAAATATCTACATCATGAATGAGATAATCCCAAACCAACACCGTATTAGAAATCGTTAACGAACAAAAAGGACACATAAACCCCTACTCTTTCTTCTTATAAAGAGGTGTCTCTAACTCAATTACAAAGGTAATAAGTTCTTTTGTATGTTTAAGAATATCAACAAAATGTGTAGATATAAATGATTGGGATGCACTAGTTTCAAATAAAGCAATTTCTACATAAGATTTAATAAGTATAGTAACTATCACTATTTCTAGACCTACATTTACTTCTATTGGAGAATCATTTACTATGTGAAATTTATTCACTCCTAAGGCCAATGGATAAATCCTTATAGTCTTTGAAGCTCTTGACTACACCACAATAGCATTTGGAGTTGACGAACCCTAACCATAATGAGGTGTAGTCATAGCCTGACAGAAGCGTAGTAAGTGACCAATGCATCCAAAATTATTTCACATCTTCAAATGCATATGATAAGAATGTATTGTGTGTCCAACCTTACCACACTGATAGCACCTAATTGGTACACTACTAGTTGTAGAAGACGGTGTAGAGGAGGTTGGCTGTTGAGACCCACCTCCACCACTTTTGTGATTATCCAGCCACTTCCTCTTCTTCCTATGTATGTCAATAAAACTACCACTAGATGGAAGATAAGGGGTGGGAAAAACCATTTCCCTCCATATCCATCAATTCCATCATAGCTTTTCCTCCAATCTTTACATAAGTATAAATTTTCAACATAAATACATGTGAACTGATATTTTGTCACAAACCCTTCGAGTACTTTTGAGCCTTCATCTGGTCATTCCTTACCACATCTAGAGAAAAATTGACATGCTTAGAAAATAGATTGGTGTATGATGACATTGAACACTCTCCCTATAGAAAAGACAAGAACTCTAGAAATCTTTTCATCATCAGGGACTCTAGAAAAAAACTTTTGAAAGGATGGGGTTTTGAAACCCATCCAATCCAAGTCTACATGTTTGTCTTCCTAGACTATAGAATCCCACCATTACTTACCATAACCCTTGATCCTAAATGATGAACACTTCACCTTGATATTATCATGTGTCTCTAGGAAGTAAAAGATCTGATCAATCCTATCCATCCAGTCATACGCCTCTTGAGACTCATTCTTTGCATTAAAGGATGATGGATTCTCAAGTAAAAATTTTGTGATCTTTCTCTCTCCTACATCTCCAATATGTATATAAACTAATCCAGTCTAAAATAATGGTTCATTCTAATAAGTAATAAAAACATCATGTATGGTAGCATCAATAAGATTCTGATTTATACGTTGATTCCCTTAAGGAGTATCAACTGCACCCTCCAAAATAACTCATAGAAGACGTCTTAGAGGCATACTGCTCCACACCGAAGCATAAGAATGATCAAACAACAAAACAAAAAAATTAATTTAAACCAAAAAAACATAAGAACAAACTAATATTTAAAATAAAACCCAACACAAGAGAAAAATATGCCAACATACCATAGAAACTAGAGTCTCTTCATGATATGATTTGTACATGAACTTGTCACAACATACCACTCAAGCCCTAATAATCCTGTCTCCAATATAAAAAACATCCCAAGACAAGAAATCATGGGAAGAAACCTCCTATGATACCATTTTTTAATAAAACAAACTAGGTTACCTTCAAACCTAGCACCTGACCTGATCCATCATATACCCAAAGGGCATTCATGATCCCCAAGGGCTGGCGACAAGAACACAGACATTGAACAACAAACTAGAGGGAATGGTTTCACCCAACCTGAAAAAACACATGAAATATATACACATAAAGTGAGAATGAATAGTGAAAATATAATCAAATATATAACATAACTATATGAAAACAATGGAAATTGAATGACTATAAAATTACCCAAAAACTCCAAGAGACAAGTCCAGCTGCAACGGAACAAAACCAAAAAGCCACTCCATATGTTTGTGTGGAAGAACTCCCCCCATCTCACCACTAGCTATCCAACACAGCTGACATGAAACCTCAAAACCTCACTGTGGCACCTTGACTTTCCCTACATTGGAAGAAATGCATAGGTCTAAAAACCACCAAATAGGTGTGTAGGGTGTGAGATAACATGCCCAATAGGATCCCACCTAGGTGTTTCATAACATTTCTCTGTATAATAATTCTTGTATGCTCATTTATATAAAACATGGAATGATAATCGCTAGTCTATTTTTATAGAAATGCTGGTAAGTATTTTCCTTTTTTCAATGTTATAAAAAAAAGTAGGTATATCAATTTCAAAGAACATTTTACATATTATATTTCACAAGAATAAACATACATATCAAGGTTAAAGATACTAACCCAATAAATACAAACATAAGTATCATCACAAGTATCACAACACCAAGGAATAAAATAGATTAGGATAAGAGACTACTCATACCAAAATCAATCAATTTCAAAATCTGGATCACATAAAATAATCCTAGGAAGCATAGGAATACCTCATGATTAAACACCCCTAAAAATCTCAATATCAGTCCCCTAGAACAACAAGACTAAGAAACAAGGGAAATCCCAAGGAGAAAACCTTCTGATAATCACAAAAAAAAACACGGACGATTTCCTCTAGATAATCCTTCCACCTAAGTACCCAAGGTAATTTATGTGCTCATTTTCACAATTAAATCCAATGCTTTGAATCCCATTTCAAAACCATTTCACAAACCCATTTCAATGCTTTGAAAATATCCATTTTTCATTACATTTATTAACAACCTACGAAAACCATTTTTATTTTAATACTCTTTTCAATAAACACAAATTAATCATTCGAATTCCTTGTAGAAATCCATTTTTTAATCTAGAACAATAAGGTTCATCAATATAGGCTAGAGACAAAACCACTTACCTTAAAACTCAGGTATCACACACCCAAAAAGGGATCCACCAACAATGAAAACCCAACGACATCTATTAAGGCCCTATAATTGAATAAATATCTCAATATTTTTTCAATTTAGAAAAAACAGATCAGTGGAGAAGAGTAAATTCACCATATCTCAAAAAACAAACACATGCCACACCAAAACCAATAAAAAAACAACCTCCAAAATGAGATCACATAACAGATTTGGAAGATTACATTAAAAAACAAAAAATTCAGATTCAAAAATATGATAATGAAACTCAAGGGTGCTGCCATAATCAATGGAAATGAAGAAGAAGAAATATCACTCACCCGGAGAGATGAATCACAATCGCATTGAATATTGAACATCGAATAGATCGATTGGGGAGGAAAAATGTCTCAAAAAACATTAGATAGGAAACTTGAGTTGAGAGAAAGGGATAATTATTGGCCTAATGGACTCTCAAAACCTGAATGGTTCTATAAAAATTCACTGCTCAGAGAATTACATAACGTGTAACACCTTTACATGTCATGAAATCCATGGTTTTGAAGTACACTGAAAAAAACATCACCTAGGATTCAAAATCCAATATTTAATTAACTTAAAATGTGTAAAAATTAATCATATAGTATAAACTTTCACAGCATGAATTGTAATACTTAAAATAAAAATAATAATAAATATAATGGAAATAAAATCTTTTAGTTATTTAATTTTCACTCAAAACATCACAAAAACATGTCCATGGATTTTGGATAGTTCATATTCTCCACACATCATAAAAGATTTAAATATCATAAAATATTTTGAGAATTGAAACGAATGATTAGTGAAGTTTTGAAATTATGGGTATCTTAAAATCAAATGTGTAGGAATAAAAATGATTGAAAAATATAGGTGAATACTAATAACACATTATATATTTATGGGTTGAAACTTAATTTATTAAGTGTATCACAACTCTATGATGAATTAAATAAATAAGAGTTTCGAAAAATGATTTTTGATTAATATTATAAAATATAGATGGGTATTGATGACAGGAAAATGAACACTTGGAAACTTGTTTCAAGTTAGTGATTCTAAAACGTCATTCTACCGAATCTTAAAGGAGGGAAATTAGTTTTACTAGTTAAGGCTTGATCGTCTTGGAAAAAAGAACATGAAAAATATTACCTGAGGATAAAATGTTTGTGATGTGCCTATTATCAAAAGATTTAGTGTGATAGATAGGTATTGTATATTATCTACATGAGAAAAGTGGACGAATTTTAATTATTTATAGAATAAAGAAGGGTTTCAAACATATCACCCTTTAGTGCTCGTTCATTTAATTATTTTCGGGTTTATGAGGAAGAAATAAAAAATGAAAATAATTGTTTTATTTTCTTTATTTTTGACTTCACTCATATAATATATATTAAGTTCATGAATCATAAGTCATATGCTCTCAATATGTTTAAAAAATTTAGAAGAAGTGTTGAGAAGAAGTTTGGTTTCTTCTTGAATAATATCCAGATAGATAATGACTCTGAATATAGAAGAGTAAAATTTGAATCATATATTTAAAATTATGGTATTCACCATGGAATTAGTGCACCATACTCCCCACAAAAAAATGGTTTCTTTGAGTGGAAGAATAATATTTTTATTGAGATGTCTCCTACTATGTTGATTATGAAAGGCACTTCTCCTTATTTCTGAAGATAAGATATTTCTGAAGTGGTCCATATTCCCAATTATTGTTTCTATTAAATAAATTTATATGTTTCACCATATGAGATATATATTTAAAATTCCATAATAATGAATACTTAATGGTGTTTATAAAGCCTTGTATTATCAAATTGAAAGGTGGAGACTCAGCAAAGTTAGAGCAAAGGGGGGTTGATGGTATCTTCCTTGGTTATCCCCCAAATAGAAGAGTATATCATTTTACCAATAAAAAGATAAGAAATATTTTGGATAATTCTGATTTAAAGGTTTTATAACATTCAAAGAATTAAATTACACATAATGAAGCATGTTCCAGAAGTGAAGATAATGAACCTTTTTTATTGAGAAGTATGGTGAATTTTCTAACAATAATTAGAAATAAAAAAAATTGAAAATCATATATATTGAATAATCCATTTCAAGTGAGAATGAAAATATTTTTTCAAATCATCCATGTATAGGATATATATTTGATGTGTAAAATATCATTGGAGAATAAGAAAACGTGGTTTGGATAAGATCGACTTTGAGGAAAACAACACATACCTCATTATCCTCTTAGGTTAAACTATTATATGTGAAAGAGGATTTGGATAATTAAGAATGGATTTATTATATGAATGAGGATGTTGATTAGATTGAGAAAATTGATATTTGTGAGTTGTCACATAGTTTAATAAATAATTATTTTATTGGAAAAAAGTTGATGTTTCCAAACAAGATGAATGGAAGAGGGGAAGTGGAACGAAACAAGGAAATAATTATGTGAAATGGGTACTCGCAGCATAGAAGAATTTATCGTGATGCGAACTTTACACAAGTTTCTATTATTGATACCATTAGTATATTTCTTGTTATTTTCAAAAAAAGGTGATATAAGATCTTCCAAATAAATTTCAAGTCAGACTTCCAAAATAAAAACTTAGAAGAGGAAGTGTACATTGAGAAACCTAAAATATTTTTTTTCGAAAAGAAGGTTTAATACATATTATTAGGTTAAAAAATGATTTATATAGTTTTAAATTGGACCAATGAGAATATTATTCCATGTTATTCACTTTCTTGAAGTTTCTAAAGTTCAACAAGGAAAGAGTGGATAAACAATTCTACATAAAATTTTACAAAGAGGTATCACTTGTTATCATCATCAATTTCATTTATATTTTCATTTTTAGAAATGAAAAATGTGTTTACAATGAATTTAATTTAAAAATGAAAAATGTATTTGATATGTCTTTGATTAGAGAAATGATTTACTTTTCAGGATTACAAATTTCTCAAGAGGAAGATCATATACTTCTTTCTCAAGATAAATATTCTCAAGAACTTCTGAAGATGTTTGGCATGGAGGATTACAATATGTTTTCTACTTTAATTTCAAAGGCAATCAAGATTTTAAAGGATGAAAAGTTTAATTGAGTTGATCCAATATAACAATGTAAACTCGTTAGGTTTTTTCTTTACTTTACAATTTTAATATCTGATATAGTGTTTGTTACATTTAATTCCAGATATCCAAGTGCATCAAAGGAATATCATTTTATTACTAGAATAAGAATTGTTAGGTATATTAAAATCATGATAGATTATGTATTGAAATATGAAAGAAATTTAAATCTAGATCTATTTGGAATACATATCCATATTAGGCAGAAAATGTTGATGATAGAAGATGAATATTCAATTGAGTTTTAGTTTTGGGAGAAAGGTGTGTATATTGTAACACAATTAATCAACATTTAGTGACCACGAGTATTAATAGATTATAATATATTTATTAAACTCAATAAAAACCGAATTTATGTAGATGGTGACAAAATTAGAAAATCTCAAGGTGGATTTGATGCTTCTATTGTTAATGGGATGTGAAAGTCAAAGTTCTATCAATTTATTGAGAAATAAAGTTCAATATAACTGATCAAAGAACATTGATATAAATTATAATTTTATCAGAGAATTGGTGGAGAAATTATTCTTAAGTTAGATATTGTTCCTTATATAAAGTTGATTCTAGATATGTTGACTAATCCATTAGTGAAAAAATTATTTAATAGATTGAGGTTGATTATGGGAGTTAAAATCATTCATCTCAAGGCTATGGTATGGTGAAACCATTCCCTATCTCACTTTATCTTTGGATATTTTTTCTAAAGGGGGTAAAGACAACATGAATCCATTTTATGTTTATTTCATTATATATTTTCAAATGGGGATTAAAAAAATATTGGGGTAGAATCCAAATACATGTATTAAATATAATGGTGGAGAGATCTATTATTTAAGGGGAATATATTTAATGGGAGTTTTTAAAAGGGTTAAGTTGTGGAGTATTCTTGGATTCTTTAGTAATTAATTTTTCTAACATTTTTTGTGAGAATGTATATATAATTTTTTGTTTATAGGTTCAAAGAATAGTTTTGTGAAAGGGAATAAAATCTAATGTAGTGGATTGAGTTAAATAATTTTATGTAAGTCATTGTTTCTATTATAGAAATCATATAATTATTATTAAATTTTATTGTTTCCTATATCAAGTATTCTCACATAGGCTTTCAATTCTTTAATAATGGTTAATTTTTATGTGTATTGAGTTTGAAGTTATTTCAGTTCAATGTTTTCCAAAAAATTACAAAGTGTGAGATTATTTATCCTATGAATAAGTATGGTTATGATATCAAGAATGGATATGGACCTAGGGTGAGTTTTTTTGAAATAAGGGGAGTTTTCTAAGTAGTATAGATAAAGAATAATATCTTATCAATATGATGTTTTTATTAGGAATAAGGATTGTGAAGAGATGAAACATATAATATTTTTATGTCGTATTTTGTTTTCAATACATAAATCAGGTTAAAAATAACATATAATAAAGTTTCAAATTTTCATTCAAGGTTGTTAAAAAAATTTATTGTTTTTTAAAAAGGTTTGGACCGTATTGAAAAATGTGTTGAGGACTTTGAAGTCTAGATAATTTGGGTTTGAAATTTTACAATACCTTAAATATGTAAGAGTAACCTTTCTATTACACAAGAACTTAATTATTAATATGTATGTTTTTTCAATAATAAGACTATAAAAAAAGTTAAATTCCTGTAAACATACTTTTTTCTATACTATGATATGTATAGTGTTTATTTTTAGTAAGTAATTTTGATACGTGACGTTTTTCTCTATAGTAGGAAAATTTTCAAATTACTCATAATGGTAGGTCTTGCATTACTATGATATATATGGTTTTTATATTTAGTACCCAAGGATTTTTGATACATTTGGTTTTTATTTTTGGATATAAAATTAGAAAATTCTTGGGACATGAGGGTTGATACATATGGATTTTTATATGTGATATTTTTCATGAGAAGGATATTTTAATTTTTTAAATTCTCAAAATGTTGGTGCTAAAGTTTTTCTTTTATTGATTAAATTTCATAAAGAGAAATCTTGATACAATAATTTGTAAAATTAGGGTTGCGACATGAGAATAATAATCATATCATGACGTAAGACATTAAATAATAAAGTATTAAAACTTAATATGTTTTTTTGTAGACAATCACATTTTGTTTATAAGGAAACATCATAGTAAATATGAAGTATGATATAATGAATGGAGTCATTCCATGATGTGAAGCCATTAGAGTTAAGCTACACATTGTGCTAAGGAGGAAATATGGCTTGCACCATGGAGTATTTTCTCACATTATAGTAGAATAATATGTTCATAGAGAAATTAGAGAGAAATTGGTTTATCACCCTATGAGGTATACATATATGCCATGAGTTATACCTGAGTCCACCTAGATAAACACAAAGGATGAATAATATGAAGAGATGTTGAAGAATATTTGATGTAAGTCGACTTTTTGAAAAAAAATCGAATTTTAACTTGAAGAAAAGCATCTTTTTTTGAAAGATCTATTTGAATAGGTGTATTGCCTGATTATTTAATAGATGGAGTGGAAGAGAATACTATAATAATGTGTGTGTAGATAAATTTGAAAAAAGAAATAAGACTAGGAAAAAGAAGAAGAAGCACAATGATAACTTGATAGAAGTCTAACTCAATTGAAGACTCCATTATTATTGAAAAATATATTATATAAATTTTTTAATGTAGGATAATATTAAACAAGTTATGAGGTATTTTTGTGTATCCCAAGTTCAAGGATAAAAACTACTCAATTAATCAAATATGATGATTCTAGTGGATTGTGTGTTTACAGGTTTTGCTAGATCATAATAAGGACATACCTACTCATTTTTAGTGATATACCATATGAAACATTATTATGCCGACTATTTTAACACTTTGGTGTTTGTGATAGTGATCTAGTTATTCAATTTAACAGGTTTCAAACAAAAATTTCAAGAAACTTAAAGAATAAGTGAGTTCACTAATTCACCCCACCCCACCTAGTTAATTGTTATTTTTCATGTTGGTCCTTTTTAAACATCCCCTTCTATCTTACATCCATAATTAACACAATTTTCATAAATATGGTCAATATAAAATTTTATATTCACATGTGTCCCTTTTAATTTACATATTCATGTGATTATCCAATTATTAATATTGATAAAACAAATCAATAACATTATAAATTAACAGAGGGAAACATAAAAACATGCTTGTCAATCAATAGGATTAATTATGTACTGATAATAACATGGGTAAACACATAAAGCAGGTGAAAATCACATCCTACCATTTTGTTTCCTTTAACCAATTTATTATCTCAATTAGGATAATCCTAGTCATCTATACAATAAAAACCTAATCATTAAAATTCACATACATAGAAAAATAATAGAAGATACATATCAAATTGGTTTCCCTAATTTATGCTATGAATAATACAGCACAAGAATGAGAGAGGATCAAATATCAAGCACCAAAAAATTTTAAGGTGACCACTATATGACCTAAATAAAAAAAATTATATTAAAATATCAACCAAATATTAATAGAATAGAGAAAACTCATACCCATATCTCCTGATATGAAGGGGGACAAAATGAAGAAAGATAAGAAAAAGAACAAGCATCATAGATTTAAGGGGAACCTCTGTATGAATCAAGAGGTTTAAATGCACAAAGAGAATCCTATAGAGAAACAAATATTGGCTGGGGGTGGTCAATGTTTTTAGAATAAAAATAAACTAAAAGAAATGGTAGAGTCGGTCCCCTGTTTATATGAAAACTATTGGCTTCCCCTCAATGACATAATGAATCTGTCACTATAATATAGTGTAGGTTGGTCTAAAAAAATACTTTAGGAGTTAGAAACATCCATATCCTAGAATATATTTCCTATTTAGACAATTTTTAGAATTTTAATTGAATGATTCCATGGAATAGTGTCCTTTGAAATGCCTGTTTAATCAATAGAAACCAACACAAATCAATAAGGACTATAGTATAGTGGAACCACCTTTGTTCTTTCTGTCCTACCCCATGGATCAACCATGTCAAACGATACCCACGAACATAGTATAAAAACTCCATAATAACCAAAACATGCATTTAACCCTTCCCCATTTCTTATAGTGATTCCTCAAAAAACTCTCAACTTCCACAGTTAAGAAAATGGTCACCCCTACAGTATAGAAAAACCACAAAAGCACAAACACTCCATAAAATTGGTGTTACACACATCAATTCCAAAATCCTAGCAAAAACGGTTGAATAACCACAACCATAGTGATACCATTACCTCCAAAAAAATGTTCATTTCTCCAAAAAGGTCATTTTGGATTCTAGGTAGTCAAAACTCACTGTTCCACTCCAAGATCACCTATAAACTCCCTTTCAACATCTCTAACAGTCATAAAATACAATGTAAAGATCTGATAAGGTCTATAAATTTAGAATAATCCACCGTAACAGAGGAAATAAATGGTCTGCATGGAGTTAGGGGTCAAAAAACAAGGATAATAGGGGGGAATGTTTTATATGAATTAAAATTAAATTAATTTAATATAAATTTAAACATACAAGAGGACACAACATACATTATAAATCCACACCAGTACTCAGTAAAACCCCAAACCCCTAAAAATGGGCTACAAAGTAGTTGGTAGTCAACCTAGTCTTACTTTCCCACTTCTTTAGCCACCAAGCGCCTAATACCAGGCCACTGGGTACATACTGGTATTTGTCATAAAAGAAATATTTTCCAACACTTAGTCACATCATTGATTTTGGAACCCCAAATTTTTCCAACCACTTCAATAGTTTAATAACACTAAAATACTTGTGGATAAAAAATGAGGTTGAATTTATACCTTGATGTATGTGGGTCATTAAAAAACCTCCCACTAAATTGTTTCTCACCCTTGAGATATATCAAAAATCCTCTCCACTGAAAGTATCTAACCACTATAATCACATATATGTCTCCCTTAATCAAGTTTCTTCTTGAAATAATCTTCTACCACTAAACACATAAAATAAGTACAATTTTTTCATTAAGGATATTCTCCCTCCTGTTCACTATACATATGGGTCACTTCTTGAGAAGTCTATTTTCCTCCAACTCAATATCATAAGCACTGATCACATGTGAGGGGTCTGTATGATATCTCCAAATCTGATTTATATATAATAAATCTTTCATATCATTGTATCTTAGAGGTATTGATATTAAGTTTCCTATTGTATATATCCTATTGAGTTTTTTTATTTACAACCAAAACATGATGCTAGCTTACCTTATCTTCATAGTCCATCGTCTCAACAACTGGATTTTAACCAGCCTAATACATTATTTTTACTTCTACACAAAACTCAGTCTACACATTATGAAATCCCTTATTTATAACCCAAAATGAAATAGATAATGTCATCAATGACCTAGGTTCATTATATAGTCCATTAATTCCCTATAATGTCTACCAGCACCCCAATATAAAGGCTTCCCCCAAAATCGTGATCAACTACATACTAGGCACCGACCAAGACTGCATGCTCAATGACTGAAACTAGGTAAAGAAAATGCACAATACACATCGATTAGTCAGTGTAATCCTTTAATGGTTAATGTTGTTGGTTTAAGATATATAGGTATAATCTAAGTTTCACACCTGAGCATCTTTAAATCATTCACCCTAGAATTCATATCATTCAACTAGTGTCTCTATTATATTTTAAATAATAATCCCATGAATACTTTATCACACTCTTTAGAAGAGTACAAACATATAAAATATAGAGAACTAAATTATATTGATACTTGAATTCTGCCGCAATCAGTTACCAAATGTACTAACTTCACGTAGGAATAACATATCAATATCCAAATCAAGATATCATTCATGAATTAAATATATTATCTAATAGACAATAAAACCTACGTAGTTATACCAAAAATCTCTTGTGAAACCTCAACCATGTGTAATAGGTTTAATAATATATAATATTTTACATTCTCAATATTATTATAGAAACATGGGTCACATTAAAAAAATATTTCACTTTCCGCCATAATCATTCTTTCCTAGATCATCAATATTCCCAATTTTACCATCATTATAATATAATATTATTACAACCAGTCTAGCCTACTACATGATCCTCACTCTGGATCGAAGGATCACTAGTGGAAATACGGTTTTTAACGTCGTCGTAATAACATCATTTTTTTAAAAACCAACGCGAATAGTATGTGTGGGAAATTTTTGGCATCGGTTTTACAAAAAACTAATGCCAAAAACAATTATCCGATGATATTTCGCATCAGTTTTCAAGAAACCGATGCCGAAATTTATTAAAAAAATGTTTTGGCGTCGGTTTTGAAGAAAACCGACAATGATAAAAATAATAAACCAATTTACCGTGTCGGTTTTGAGGAAAACCGACTCCGAAAATAAATAAATAAAATTCGGTGTCGGTTTTCAGGAAAACCGACACCGAAAAAAAAATTGCGTCGGTTTTTTGGAAACACGATGCCATAAGATTTATTTTTGGCGTCGGTTTTCTCTAAAACCGACGTGAAAAGTCTTTTAAAATTTTTCGTGGACCGAAACCCCCATTTTGTTCGATCGTCGAAATCGAGTTCTGTTGCGGCGCTTTGGACTCCCGATGACCTTCGAACGTGATTTGCGATCTTGGACGGCCCTGGTTGAAGGTTTTGTGTCGTTTGCATGATTTCAGGTATGCGTTCTTCCTCTTTATCTCTTGTTTAATCTCCTATTGTTTATTTCTTCTTCAAGAACCCTATTTTGGGCGATTTTTATTATTGGTTCGATTTTAGTTGTAGTTTATCATTATTTTTTGTTTGTATTGTCATTGTTGGTATAGATTTGTTTGTATTATCATTGTTTGTTTGTATTATCATTGTTAGTATTATCATTGGTTTGTATTATCATTTTTATGCGATTTTCATTATTTTTTGTATTATCATTGTTGGTATAGATTTTATAGTGTTTCTTCAAACACTATAGTGTTTGTTTGTATTATCATTGTTGGTTTGTATTATCATTTTTGGTATAGATTTCATCTCCCTATTTTTGCGCGATTTTCATTATTAGTGTTTGTTTGTATTATCATTGTTGGTATAGATTTTATAGTTGTAGTTTATCATTTTATAGTGTTTGTTTATATTATCATTGTTGGTATAGATTTTATTAGTTTATTTTTGGTTTCTATTATCATTATTTTTGGTTTGTATTGTCATTATATCTAGAACTTCTACTATATTCACCGTCATATTAATCTCGATACATGTATTTGTTAGTACATAGGTATAGATCATACCACAAAATCGTCAATAATTTATACATATTTCCATGTACTCCCACATTTCACTTATTGCGTCATTTAAATTAATATACTCTTCAATATTTTTGACACGTGCAAAATCGAAATATTGAAACTATGTAAAATGAACTAAAAATTTTTAAAATAATGATATTATAATTAAATTATAATATCAATATAACACACATGTATATAATATGGAAATAAATTGTTTACTCTATTTGTAAACGTGTTTCATATCTGGTGTCTTTTATCTGATTATCAATAGTTTTTATTAAATATGTTTTTGTTTACAATTTATATGATATATATTTAAATGTTTATATGTTTTAATATATTCCTCAATTATATTGTGATATCAGGTATTAATGGATCGTAATTGGATTTATTTACAAAGAACAACTAGTGAATATGAAGAAGGAGTTGATAATTTTTTGGAATTTGTTAAACGACATCTTCAAAATATTGATTTGATTTTCTGCCCATGTGTGAAGTGTGTAAATATGAGAAAGTCAAACTCTAGAGAAATCAAGGATCATCTCATTTGTTATGGTTTTAGCATTAATTATACACGTTGGATCTTGCAGGGTGAAAGAACTGAAAATTCAACATCCAATGTTGATGATGATATTCATAATGAGGGAGAGGATCGTATTAAAGAATTAATTCATGATTTAGGTGTTGAAACCATCGAAAAAACTCCAACTGTTGAACGATTGTATGGAGATTCTGAGAAACCATTTTTCCCAAGTTATAGTAAATATACAGTGTTATCAGCAGTTTTGAGATTAGTTAACTTAAAAGAAAAAAATGGGTGGAGTGATAAAAGTTTCTCTAGTTTACTTGAGCTTTTAAAAGAGCTACTTCCAGAAGTCAATGGGATTCCAGATTCCAATTATGAGGTAAAGAAAATATTATGCCCAATGGGATTAGGGTATAAAAAGACATATGCTTGCCCAAATGATTGTGTACTGTATAGGAAAGAAAATGAACATTTATCAAGTTGTCCTACATGTGGGACATCGTGCTATAAGATGGATGAGAAAGTCAACTCAGATTCATTCTCAGGTGATGTCATGTAATGTTATGAAAAAACAATTTTTTACTTTCCAATGATATCATCCAATATTTTTTGCATACAATTCTGATAATTCAATTCTGATTTATTTTTAGGTACCAGAATCAAAACTCCAGCTAATGAAATTTGGTACCTTCCAATAATTCCTCGTTTGAAGCGTCTATTTGCAAATTCAATTGATTCAAAAAGGTTAAGATGGAATTCAGATGAGTGCATCTCTGATGGTAACTTACGTCACCCTGCCGATTCACCACAGTGGAAGAAGTTTGATAAAAAATTTCATGATTTTGGAAGTGAAGTTAGAAATCTCATAATGGGATTGTGTACTAATTGAATGAATCCATATCGGAGCCTCAGTATCCAACATAGTTCATGGCCTGTTTTGCTGGTACTTTACAACTTGTCCCCAAATCTATGTATGAAGAAAAATTATGTTATGATGAGTGAAAGATATTGATTCGACATTTGGAAAGAGAAAAAGTTCTGGTTTACAAAAACATATCTGGAACAAGCAGTCTAGTTTTTTAAAACTACCTTATTGGAGATTTGTATAGATAAAACATAACATTGATGTTATGCATGTGGAGAAAAACATATGTGATAGTTTGATTGGAACTTTGTTAGACGTAAAAGGAAAGACAAAAGATGGATTACATTCTAGATTGGACTTGATATTAATGAGAATACGTTTGGAGTTAGCTCCCACTATAAAAGGAAACAGAACATATTTACCTCTGTCTTGTCACACATTAAGCAAGATTAAAAAGATGAATTTTTGTCAGTGTCTTCATGGTATTAAAGTACCCTGCGGTTTTTCTTCAAATGTGAATAATTTTGTGTCATTGAAGGATTGTAAATTAATAGGTATGAAATCACATGATTTTCATGTGTTGATGCAACAAATTCTACTAGTATCAGTGCATGGTATATTACCGAAAGCTGTCAGAAAGACAATCATCAGGTTATGTAATTTCTTTAAATCCATTTGTAGCAAAGTCGTTGATCCAAATTTGTTAGATGTGTTGGAGAATGAAGCAACTCTTATTCTTTGTCAACTAGAAATGTATTTCCCACCCACATTTTTTGATATAGTGGTTCATCTATTGATTCATTTGGTGCATGAGATAAGAATATGTGGTCCTGTTTATTTAAGATGGATGTATCCTTTTGAAAAATATATAAAATTTTGAAAGGGTATGTTAAAAATCCTTATCGACCAGATGCCTCTATTGTTCAAAAATATGTATCAGAAGAGGTCATTGAGTTCTGTACAGATTATTTGAATGAGGTGGAGCATATTGGTCTCCCTGTATCTCGACATATGACAGTTGATAGAGAAGGAAGAGGGGTTCGAGGCTTAAAGGTAAAGTTCATTCCACGTGATGAAGTGATGCAAGGACATTTATACATTTTGAACAACACAGATGAGTTTCAACCATATATATCCTCACATATTGCTAAATTAAAGTTACGATATCAGAAAAGAAATGAAAATCGGTTGATGATTGAGCATAAGAAGACATTTTTTTCATGGTTTAAAGAGAAAGTCACCCCAGATATATCTGTATCAGAAACATTGAAGTGGTTAGCAGGGGGACCATCTCTTAATGTGATCACTTGGTCTAGTTTTGATATCAATGGATACACATTTTACACAAAAAACATGGATGACAAGAGTACCGTTCGGAATAGTGGTGTGATGGTATTAGCTGAAGCAGTGCATTTTTCGAGTCCCAAAGATAAAACCCCAATTTCTGCATCAACTTCATATTTTGGAGTTATTGAAGACATATGGGAAATTGATTATATTAAATTTCGAGTCATTGTTTTTAAGTGGAATTGGGTTGATAGTAATAGTGGTGTGAAACATGATGAATATGGGTTTAAACTGGTTGATTTGAAAAAATTTAATCACAATGAGGAAGCATTTATCATGGAGACACATGAAAAACAAGAATTTTATGTCATTGATCCGTCGAATGATCAGTGGTTAGTTGTTTTGCAAGGGAAAAGATACCATTTGGGTGATGAGGATGATTCTGATGATGCTAGTGATTTACATGAGCCTTATTCATCTATTACGCAATTTCCATATGATTACAATGAATATAAGATAGACATAGTGCATGCAGTACGTACCGATCATGATGAAGGCATGTGGAAAAACACTAAATTAGTCTCCTAAATTTTCTTGGTAAATATTTATATTTTGTGTCTATTTTTAAAACTTACAAATGCATGCCTCTATTTTTACATATTTGTTTTTGTCTTCCTTTTTTCTAATTATTTAGTTTTCTAATGATATGCAGGTACACAAAATTTCATTACACTTTCTAGTAGCAATTTCAGATACAGATAGAGAGGAGCAGTTACCGAGGTATATCTATTTTTACATATTATTAAATATTCAGTAATATACTTATTTAATGAAATAAAACTATTAATTTACAAAAAAAATTTGCAGGACTACTGATGCGTCCTCGGCGGAGGAGACTTCTCCAGTTACTACTCAAAAATCAAGTTCTCGAGTTGGTAAACGTGGTATTACACATTTAACAAAACTATCACTTTCTCGTGATGATAACAAAGTACACATCCATTTTCATGATAATAATAATTCAGTTGGCCCAAATCCAGTTCATTTTGTCAGTTATATAGTGATGCAGAGCCGTTGTAGGGTTAGTATTTTATATCCAGATTGGAAGCCAGTGGAAAGGACGTCGAAGCAACAGCTTTGGGAGGCCGTGGTGGTAAAATATCTTTATTTATTTATTTTACCTCATTTTTTTAATATTATATAGTTTAAATTACATATTTAAATTATTCAATTACAGATGACATTCAATTTTGGGGAAACCAAAGAAATTAGAAAAAGACATCTCTCTTTAGCGGCGGTTCGATGGAGAGATTTTAAAACCAAACTGACAAAAGATTATATTTTTGGAAAGAGAAGGTTTGAAATCCCATGTCTTAAGTATCCATATATAGATGAAGAAACATGGAAGTGATTTGTTGACAGTCGTCAGGAAGAGAAATTTCAGGTATTGTAATTGTTTTATATTTTAAAATTTATTCTATATTTTCCTTATTACTTAGTAATTTATTTTTATGTAACAGGCCTCCAGGAGATCTCATCAGGAGATCCAGTTGCAAAACATATACCCTCATACTTTATCACGTGGAGGGTACTTGTATTTGAAGTAGAAAATGATTGAAGAAAAATTTGAAGCATTAAGAGCTCGATCAAGTAGTGGTTCAGAAGAGGTCCAGTATGGTCCACCATCTCCTCCCACTCTCCATGAGAAATGGAAACGATCAAGAAGAAAAAAATGAACAATATCTTACAGAGGAAGCTCATCAAGTGGCTGATATAATTGTAAGTAAATATTATTTATTTTTTAACAATTTTTCTATTTTATAATTTATAAACACTAATATAACTTTTTTATTTTTCATTTCAGGATAAACTTCAAGAGCAAGAGACCCAGGGCTCTTTTATCCCCAAGGGTAGGATAGATATCCTAGCCACTACCTTGGGAAAGGCAGAACACCCCTACCGTGTTAGAGGATATCAGGCGGGTGATAGTATTTGGAAGGTTTTTTGTAAGAGTAAGCAATCAAGAGACCCAAAAATCGAATCCTTAAAAGAAGAGCTGCATGACATGAAACGGTCTATGGGTGATCAAATTCAAGCAACAGTACAGAAGTCTTTATTAGAACACTTGGCAAGACAGTCACAATCTGCGCAGCCTTCCGAGGTATATTATCTACATGTCATCAATTTTTCTTTTTTATAAATTATAAACACTGATATAACTTTTTCATTTTTCAACATTCTCAGACTACTCACCCGGACTACCCTACCTCATCTGCTTACCCAGCCCTGTCTGGGAAGCCTTCCGAGGTATTTTATTTACTTGTCATCAATTTTTCTATTTTATAAATTATAAACACTAATATAACTTTTTCATTTTTCAACATTCTCAGCCTACTCACCCGGACTACCCTGCCCCATCTGATTACCATGCCCCGTCTGCGCAACCTTTTGAGGTATATTATTTTATTTAATTTTTAATCAATTTTTCTATGTTATAAATTTTAAACACTAATATACCCTTTTCATTTTTCTGCCTTCTTAGCCTGCTCAACCAGACTACCCTTCCCCACCTGCTAACTTTGAGCCTCCCCCTCCTCCCTCGGAGCAAGCCTTATATTGTGAGTTGTTTGCGGGAGATCCTCATGTACATATTGTTGCATTAGGATAGGTGTATTTTTTGGGGGACTCGGTACATCATCAGCCTATGCAGATGGGTCAGGTTAGAGTATCAGTACATGTTATTATAGATCCTACTGCTCTACTACTATTTCCTACTGTGGAGATCACCAGTGTTGGGGAATGTATGGGCCATTTTTTACTTTGGACAATGGCCCTACTTCGTTATATTTCACATGAGGTATGCGTTTTTCTAAATATTAATTACAAATGATTCCAAATTACTTATAATTTTTTCTGACATTTAACTTATATAGGAATATCTGAAAGAAAAAGAAACTGTACAAATGCAACAAAATGTTCAGGAACAGTTGGTTGTAGATACTTCTGATATTTATTATGGGTTGAAAAGATTATCTGAGTCCTCTTCTTCCTTGAATTTTATCTATGAGTTTTGGATGACGCCCGATATATGTGGAAGACATTATCAATTGAGAATACTGAAAGAAGATATCATGAATTTAGTTAATTTTGAAGAGATCAGGCAGAATGCGGTGCAATTGTTTTCCATGTAAGTAAATTGACGTTTGAATTGCCATTTATTTAATAAAATATTGTTATGTCATTGACTGACTATATTTTCTTTTTAAATTAGGTATCTACACATGATTCTTTTAAAAAATGAAACTACCGGAATTTACAGCTTTATAGATCCAGAGTACATTTCCTTGGAAGTCAAACATGTGAAGAATGATGAAAGAGTTCAATATATATCTGAGAGATTATCACAAACAGAGATTCAGTGCTGGTTTTTTCCATTTCATGATAAGTAAGAACATCAACATAATTTTGAACTAATTATCATTATAATGTCATTAATTGTGAACATTTTGTATTATAGGAGGCATTGGATGTTTGGCGTATTTTTCCCAAATGAATGCACCTTATATTGGTTTTTCTATTTATTAGGAAAAGTGCGTAAACCATTTTCCAAATTATTAAATAGGTAAGTTGTTTTTTATTTTTATAAGTATGTTATGTTTAATTTTCATTGTTTACACAAGTTTTATTAGTTCTTATATAAAAAAATGCAGTTCATGGAAATATTTTACAAAGGAAAACATGTTAGAAAAGAAACCAACGAAAATAAAATATGTGGACGTACAGGTAATTAGTTTTTATATTTTTGTTATATATTAGTTTTTATTATTAGTTAAATGTTTTATAACTGCAGTGTCATCGTCAAAATGGACATGTTGAATGTGGTTATTATATTCTACGATTCATGTACGAGATAATCACAACTGGGGAAACTACTGATTTTCATAAGGTTAGGTGTATTAATTTTTTTATATATTTTCTGCCACTTTTTTCTATTTATTAATTTCATATCATTGAATATTATTGTAGGCATTCAATGATTCACAGTCTTATTCCCAATCTGTTATGATCCATATTCAATCTACTTTTGCAAACTTTTTGTTAAGTCTGATTAAGATATGAGGTATGTATATTGATTAAGATATGAGGTATGTATATTCTAATATTTCAGGTACATGTGTTTTAATTATAATTTACTTTGAGTTATCTCAAGTGCCTCTGCAAAAATATTTTTAGATTCTTTTTGTATACTGTGTTTTTTTCAGGGGTTTCAATTTTTTTGGAAGTGAAATTGTAACTATTCTATAAAAAATGTATTTATGGCATCGGTTATTTTAAAAACTGACGCCGAAAGTTTTTTTGAAAAAAAATTGACTTACGGCATCTGTTTTAGATAAAACTGATGCCGAAGAACCGATTTTCGGCGTCGGTTTTCTATAAAACCGACGCTGAAAATCCAGTCGACTCAGTTTTCAGCATCATTTTTCTATAAAACCGATGCCGAAAAGCATGTCTAAATGAAGTTTCGGCGTCGGTTTTTGTAAAACCGACGCGAAAACCATATTTTTAACGTCACCTTTAAAGATGTCAGTTTATAACCGACGTAAAAAATAAATAAAAACCGACGTTAATAACTGTTTTTGCACTAGTGGATATTAAAAAAACACCTCAACACTATTAAAAATCATATTTATCCTAATATAACCATTATTTGTATCTTATATATAATTATCATATAGATCACATATAAAAATATGAATTTTAGTTTGAATTACAACCTACTATATAAAAACATTATTGAAAAAATACCTTAAAAATTTGTGACCTTCTATTTATATTGAATAGTCACAACTCAAGGTTGTTTTGAATCCCCAACATATTCCATACAATATTATTTCAAGTGTCCCATCATTTTAAAACCATGAAACCACTTTTTTCTCAATCACACTGAGGTGATATATTCCAGTCCAATCTACACTAGAAGCAATCTAAAATCTAATTTTTCTTTTGTCAGAATATGTTAACTAGAACCAAAATAGATTTATGAAATATTTTCACTCTACTTACTCTTCATCCAGACTATCAAATTACTATAAATAACCTCAAGAGGGAAGGAAGCCTATACTTCAAATACCGATGCCTATTTGACTGCATTTTCACTAGTGTCAAGGCTCAAGGATATGATATGCACCTATAATGAATCATTGTAAACCTTAGTGATATAATAATCCTTCTTGAACTCACGTACTTTTAGTGATGATATAAAGTCAAAAAACATATGAAATTTGGTAAAAACATGGCTATTAATCACTATAGGTTTTGAAGTTCTATAAACTATAAAACATTCGGATAGTTAAATGACTCTAAAAAATCTAATAGAAGATAGAGTAAAATTATATCCATTATGTCCCCTACTATCCTTTCCTAACATTACATCCATAATCTACTTAAGATCATTATTTTAAAATTTAGAAACCACCAAGATCTTCTTCAACTCCCTAGGAGTACTCATCTTCTCAAAAGTAATCTAAATATTATTGATTCAGTTCTTAGAATATTGGGATTCTAAACCACCAACAATGTTTAGGTAGACTAGATTTTTAAAATCATTGATATGCGTGGTCACCATCTCTTCAGATTTTTTTAATAAATTTTCAATTTCCTAAAACACACATAATATCATCACTGCAAAAGGAATATCTACTATAACACCACCCTTTGGGGATGTCTCTGGTGCCCCCGATCAAAAATCCATAGATGTTTTTTCTCATTCATTACCCTATAAGAGCACATTTACCCATATAATATCCATTTAAAGGATATTTTATCATCATTAAACATTTAAATAAAACACTTAAAGTTCAAAGGAAACTTTTATAGGATAATATAAGTACGACCATTTTATAATCACAATTATGTTAGTTCCTCATATCCTTTATCAAACCCCCATAAATAAGGACAATTTTTAAATTATATTAATAATTACCCACAAGTAAGGATAACCACTCTAATCATATCATAAGAAGTTATATCACATCAGTCCTAGTCTCACAGGCTTAATCAACTAGGTCTGTATCCAACCATCCCAACTTAATACACATATTAACACTCACAAGAACTACTATGTTTGCAGTCCATATAATCTTAATAAAAGAAACATGGTTTAATTAAAATTTGATTACATATCACCCATGTGTCATTATTATAGAAAAACATTTATCCATACTTTATAATTCTAAGTAACTGGATTTCTAAAGTCAACCAATCTCTCTGGGATATCCCTAACAATTAAAACCCATCTCAAGAAAAATAAGGAATGGTCCTATTTTCCCAATTACACATTAAAATCATACCATCAGAGCCAAATATAAACCCCATTAGTCTCCTTTCCCATTAAAAGAACTTATATCCCATGAAGGTCATAAATCATGAAACAATAACAAAAATATCCATCTCAAATAAATCAGGGAATCTTCTTCAAATACACCTTCCCTAAGACTCTAACCCATATCAAGGATCCCACATACCAATAATAACAAAAAATATGGTGATAAAAACACACACATATATATATATATACACATCACAATAAAATAATTTATATTAGACATCTATCACGTCTCTTGCTATTATTGTTTAGGGAAAATAAATAACAAGTAACATTTTCCACCAACCTATATATTCCCTATCACATAAGGGTCACAATAACTTGAGCTTACTCTACCCTAACCAACACAGTCATATGGTCAGGTAAAAATTAATTTTAAGATACATGTATTTTTTCATCAAATAATATTAACAAAATAAACATGTACCCATTGGATTAGTTAAGTAAAATTTCATCAATAACTTACACATGAAAACAATTTATAAATTATTATTTTCAAATTAAAATAAAACCCTTTATTTTCAAAATTATGATCTCAACCACACAAAAACATATACATGACAAGTGAATCCTAAATGATTAATATGATGCATAAACACAATCCCTCTTTCCACCAAAGTCCAAGACTATAATAAAATATTTATAAATCACACACCATATTTTTGGAATCACGAAATTATGACATTCAAAAACCAAAATCAACAATAAAAAACCCTAGTAACATGGAATTTCATTCTACATGTGTTATCTAGGATTAAGTTCGGTGTCTATCCCAAGAATTGAAAACTCCCATCACTAGCTACTATATTCAATATTGTAAAAAATAAGGTTCCAATACCACTTAATACTATCACCATCCATTTTAGCTGAAACATTCTCAAACTATGAATACCATATCACCTTATGTACACATCTATATATTCCATTTTCTACTGACTAGTAGTGAGGGTCTACCAATATATTGGGAAGACAATACCCTCTATTAGAAAAACATAAATAACAGAACAATGATAATAAATCATCATCTATAACATAAAATAAAAATTTATATAACACAACATACCACCAACCATGACCAAATATATAACATTCAATATTATAAAATGGATGAAGAATAATTTCATACTATCATACATCTACAACAAGATCACTTTAGGAGTCAATATTATACAAGTCACATATAAAATGTATAAAATAATAGATATAATAAGAAAAATATAGGTTTGAGGCTTTACTCATTCTTATTTTCCATCATTTTTACCATAATGGTCACCTTTCAAACATCAAGTCATTTCCCTTATCTCCATCCCTAACTATGAAGTTTTCACTCCCACTTAGATTCATATCTAGGGTGTGAAAAATATACTAAGTAATCCATCACCAATGGTGTCCCTAAATAAATTCAAAATATATATGTGCATACATAATGTGATATGAAAACAACCAAAAAATATAATACATACCTATCACATCATCGAGTACTAAATACTCTACCCAATGTGTTACCATAACTTCTTCATCTATTGCTAGTGTTAGGTCTAAACATATCACCCTTAATATTGTAGGTAAGAATAAAATCTTCCCATATATCCATAAACAAGCAACCTAACCATTTTGTAACCACAATTACAGAACCTGTAGATGGTATCACATCCATATCTCATAATAATTTACTTCCTTATACTTTATTGGCATAACATCTAATATGTAACAAAATAAAATAAATATATTGTTAGCGTGATTTCATCCAAACCTTGTCAAAGGGTTTCATTCTATATTAGGATTATGTTCATAAGGTTCACCCTAGTGGTCCGACCACATGTTGTATTATGAGGATTATTACTGTCACCTACTATCTTAGACACTGTATTTATGTTTTCTTATTTTTAAAAAAAAAATAAACGGGGGTATGTTTTTAAATAAAATGAGAATAAAATGATATTTATTAATAAAAAATTACAATCCATAGAAGAATCACTAGAAGAATCCCTCCATTATTCCATACTGATCACTCATGTTTCATATAAAAGTATCAACAGCACTCAATATCATTTATGAGATCACTCATCACTATATTTATTATATAAATAACTAATGCATTACAATTTCATGTGCACTTTTCCTTTTATCTACTTGTATACGGTGGTATGAGACATCCCTTAAGTGAGTGAAGGGATCCTCGACCCCTACACCCATCTATTCGAATAAGTGTAATGAATCCCATTGTATATGGCCAAGAATCACTACACCACTCCCTCCATGTCCAACTAGATCCATTATATTCTATTTAATCACAGGGTAAAATTTATGTTACAAATGTGGGTATTATAATGAACACCAATAATCACTTCATAGTTGAAATTACCCCCTCTTGTACTCAAATGTGCCACTAAAAATACTAAAAATATAGAAGAAACACGAATGGGAATATTTATCTCCCAAGATATGGGATTAAATACCTCTTCCCTATCATGCCCCATCCATTAGATAAATATGATGGCCAGTCCTCCATGTATGAGGATTCGTGGAGGAATAACATGAGAAACTATAGAAAAGAATAAATATATTATAAAATGTAGAAAGTAAATATACTCTAATCTAGGGATCTATAATCCTAAAATGTTTTTCCATGGGGTATCCTTAACATTTTATAAAAATATTCCCCTTCCCACCCCTCCAATATTCAACTAACATGGATATTAGTGCTCTTATTATTCATTATATTCCCTCTACCTTGGATTGTGTTCCATGTGACTAGTTTGTGGTAACGTTTCTTGATTTGATTAGGTGGTTTAGTATGGATATCTCAAATGGTCTACTCAGCTCATGATATTCAACCACATACCATATTTTTATATTTTCAAATAATAACTTTTATGGATTAGTGAGAACCTCAAAAATATCAAAACACCCAGTTCAAAATTCAAACAAAATCACCTACCAACCACTTTGAAGAAACACTAATATTTAAAATTTTAAAATTAATCAATTCAAATTTAAAGTAAGGTAGACATCACAGAACCAAAATTGAGACCATCGGCAACAAACAACCATCAATGAGGATCCATCGATCAATATGTGGTAACCACCATTGTTAAATCAAAAATAACACAAAAATATAAACACGCAAGAATTCCACTATTAAGAGACTCATATCGCCGACAAGAACCATCCACAAAAATCCTTCATCACCATCATTGATACACCATCATTGCAAGAGGGAGACAACGAGATGGAGGATTCAATGGTGCTGGGAAGGAACCATAGAGTGAGGAGAATCAGGATACCCAGGGAGTAGAGAGACATGTGAATTTCAACCACATGGATCCCATTATTTATCAACAATTGAAGTAATGATGGCCTTTATCTCCCTTAACCATGCATGATGGTGGATTCTATAGAAAATGGGGAGGAAGTAGTTTTATCTTCACAATATAGTCCTACGTTGATTTTCAAGGTTGTGTTGAGGAAGAATGTAATCATAAGATTGGTATTGAGACTTATTGAGATTACATTTTTATGTGGATTGATGATAGGACATGATGTGGGAATCATTTTATAGAGATTAGATGCTATGTTGGAGACTTAAGATGGTGAAACAAGCTGATTGATATTTCTTCGTGTGTTCCTCTTCCCTTCCTCCATAATAGTGTGTCTCAAGATTGGTTATTCCAGGTCAAATTAATAACTGAGCATTAATTTTTTACAGTGTTTTGGGGTGGTGACATAATATATGTTGTGAATAAGGGGTTCCTATTGGTGCTCAAATGTTGTGTGAGTGATTATTGTGAGGGTATATTGGCATGAAATAACGTCCTTCGGGTCATTCAAAAGGATACATTGAGATATGACACTGCCTCATCCAGTTTAAGTAGTATCCATGGGTTGCTACCATAATTTTAGGTGTGAGTGTGAAATAGTGTTAGTGAGATATCACCTTATATATGGATAACTTGATAGTACATGGGTACCTTAGCATAGCCTTGGTAGATTCCACAAGGTATCATTGGAACAAAAACACCTTCTTAGGTTATTCTGTGAGACTATATTGAGAACCAAAGGTATTTTGGGGAAATTATATAGGTGGTGTTGGGTATCCAACACAGCCTATATTATTAAAAAAATTCATCTTTATCCCATAAAAACACTGATCTCCTCAATTCCTATCTCAAGTTCCTCTCTTGAAAATCATCAAAATCGAATATTTTAAGTACATTAATTTTAATAAATCCCACAATATCAAATTAATCATTAAGATCAATGTTTTAGGTTAGTTTTATATTAATATCTAAAATATAAATATTATTAAATATGTTGTAATTTCCATTTTATTGTGATTTTTCAAGGTTATCATAAATGAATTGTGATAATAAAATTTGGAAACATTATATTAAATAACTCACCCCCACTTGTATCTTTTTACTCAAGGGGAAATAAATTATACTAACATTAAATAAAAACAACTCAGTGAATTTATATAGGAACATTTAAGTTTTTACATAACTAGATCTATCATGCTTTATATATGAATCACATATCTGTAATTCCTTTATGTTCATTGAAATCCAATCAATCACCTATTCCACTGATTCACATTTTGTACCTACCTTTATAAAATGTATTTTTCTCACTCGTGGAATTGTTTACAGGATTTAATCATTTCAAGTTTATTCATGACATTCATATTCTTAATTATATTTTATATTTTACACTAAGTATAGTAAAAAAATCTTGTTAAACATTATCTCTTGACATGGGTGGATATATGTCTGAGGATGGGTGGTTTAGATGTAAAAAATAAAGGAAAAAAAGGATGATTGGCTTTTTAAAGAACTATACATGATGTAAAATCATGACACTCAATGTAATTTCACTAAGTTTTTACCCTTTTTAATACTAATCCATCTAAATAGTAATATTTTATGGAGGTATATATATCAAGTGAGAATAGTAAATGATTCTTTCTCTATTCTCTCATTTTTTATATACTTTTACTTTATTTTTTTCTATTTTTTTAAATGTTATATAAATTGGGAGATATTTACTTCAAAATAATATAATTAAATCTCCTCCAAAAATGTGATGTAACACCTAAAATTTATTCCCATAAAATAATTTTACTTAATGAAACCCATGTGACAATCCTTCCACATACAGTTTCTTTAAATAAAATAATGTCGAATGATTAATATAAGGGTATTTAATGAAGATATGATTGTAACATAGGTACATAAAATTATATTCATAGATTCTAATTATGATATAAAATGATCATATGTTAGGGAAGGCTCAAAATAGGGTGATATTTTAAGAATTGTTTTCAAAAGGGTGTCTTAATAATTTTTGACACACCTCGTGATCTCTACAAGCTTAAAAAAAGTACAAAAAAAATTATAGATGACATATCATGAATCAAGAGTCTTAAGAAAAATAAAAAATTAAAGATGATTTCAAAAAAATTTATAAACCTCTCAATTTGGTAATATTGACAATGGATATCACATTTTCACATGAGTTTCACATTTGATAAAATTTCATTAAATGTTTAGATTTCAAAATATGAAGAAAAATCCTTTTTAGAAATCATTTAAAACATTAGATCATAAATTCAAGTAGTTTTTCTAAATATTATATGCTAAAAAAACTATACCATGGTTTTTAGTTCAACTATCCTAAAACCATTAAAAATAGAAAAAAAATTAACATGTAAGTCCATATTTGGGTTGGAATCATGCTCCCATAGTTATATTTTACTATGAAAATTCAATTTCAATTAAAGTTTTATCCAAATACACAAAATATGACCCATGTAGTGCTAAAAATAATGATAATCACCTATAAAACCTAATTTTTATTTCTAGTAATCAGTCAAGTACACTACTCTTACCCTCATTGGTTATTCTACATCTTACATAATAAATAGAACAAATAGAATAAATCTATTTCATAAATAAATAAAGAAAATGTATGAGAAATGGTAAAAAGCCTTGGTTTCAATACCCAAGTTGTTATATGGTATATATATTCTCTAACTAAGTAGCATTGTATGTTAACCCAATTCCCAAGGTGGGTTTAGTTTCATTGATTATAACAACCATGTATGGTTGGTTCCATTACCCCAAGTGATTTGATATTTTCTCAACAGATTCCATTGGGTGGAGAAATGTGTAACCAACTCTAGTAAAGTTAATTCCTTATGTCTTGATAGGGGTGAATAATATATGGAACCTCCTCTATCTCTATTCGAAGAGTTTTTCACTACATTAATTTTTTTGAATATCACTGGAAAATGGTGTGTCTTCTATTTGGGATTGAGAGATTTGTTTTTCTATTGGTTTAATCACTAGATAAACATTATCATTAGTCTTAATAGGAAATGTAGTCCAACCTACCAATAATTCCACTTAAACCATGTCTTCATTATTATAGGTTTCTAGGGAAGGATTGATGGGTGATGATTTATATTCAAAGTATATAAATAGTACCTAAATAGTTCAATTTTAGTAATATAAACTGAAAACTTCAGATTTAAATTCCCCCATCAATTTTATTTTCTTGAATTTATGATTTATTACACAATGATACAAGATAATTTTCCACAATTTTATAAAAAATAATATTTATGGGTTTTTTTATCCTAATATCCCCCACCCTCGCAACGTTGAAAAATATTGAAAATTTAACACGAGGTGTATATAACTCAAATATATGAAACCTATAGAAAAAGAAAATAATATAATAATAAATAACTAGGATCATAGGATGCATGTTAACGTTTCTTACCAAAATAAATAGTTACAAATCCCAACAACATTCAAGTGAAATAAAACTAAAAAGTAAGGCCTATCAATCCAGCCAAATGATAAACCCCAAGGAAGGACATCATTGGATCTAAAAAGACTCCCTAAACACTCTTTGAGTCATCCCACTGGCCCTAAATCCTCCTCCACTGTTGATCTCAAGCCATAGATATGAACCTCCACTGGTAAAAAATGATTCCTCTCACTTACCTTCATCATGTTGTATAAAATATAATCATCCATCGAGGTGGGAAAATTAGGGGTGATTACTAGTGCTAGTAGGATTTATTCAATGCTACACATGCCCCCAAAATATTTGAAAACTATAAATATCCAAAGAGATGATATAAAATATCCCCAAAGTAATGAAATTTTAAAAAAACACCCACAAAACTCGTAAGAGTGATTATTATAAATAAACCATTAATTATTTTAAGAAAAACAAAGAATATGGGAATCAAAAACAACTAGGATTTCACAAAATCCATGTAAAGACCCGTAAAATTCAAGGGAAATTTTTTTCTTAATTTTCTTTAGAATTTTACAAGAGCGCGGTTTCAGACGGCACCTGATTCCGAGGCCCGGAGTGCCCGGAATTAATTTCTGAAGTTTGGATCGGGTACGTTCAGTGAACGAACGAGCGGGTTTTCCTAACTTTTGATTCGGTGCTCGGAATTGAAATCCGAGGGCACCGATGAACTCGCAGCACCGATATTCGCTTAAAGAGACCTTTTCGGAAGTTGCGTTTGTTGCGGGTTGAAAGTTAGTTTTGGAGTTTTTAGTTTGAGTTAAATAAAATTTGTGAAGAAAAAATTTTATTATAACTTGATAAAACCTACCAAAGGGGGTTGGAAGTGGGACCCACACCCACTTAACCTCCCTTGGGAGGATTAAGTGTGGTGGGGCCCACACGAACCCCTAAACCTTTCATATTCTCTCAACTCCCTTAACGCCTCCATAAATGACTTGAGTTACTTATTTAATTATGGGAGTTAATTCTTTTGAATTTCAAACATTTGAAATTCTAGTGTGTTATGTGTTAATAAAATAAGATGTTGTCTTTTTTATTTTGGTTAATTGTTTGTCTTCTTGAGAGGTGGAGAGCTTTTTCTTCTTCTTCTTCATCTCTGACGAAGATCACGAAGAACGCTCAACTTGTCGAAGAACGCTCAAGTCCCGACGAAGAACGCCGCCCGCTCTTCTTCGTCTTCCGTGTCAACGAGTGGGAACGCCGCTTCCTCCTCGGATTCCCTTCGTCGACATAAGAAGTTTCGCCAACGACGTGTCTCTTCGAACGCATCCCTTCGTCATCGGATTTGACGAACGGCTACCGCGACGCCCGACCTCCGCGACGTCGTCTTCCGCGGAACGTTGACAATCTTCGAACCTTATACCCGAGGTAGGGGTTGTTGATTATTGTTTAGTTATTCTATTTTTGATCATGAATCTTAGCAAGTCTAACGTGTGGATTTGGATTATTTAAAGATGCGTTATTGCTTAACGTGAGGGGGCCGGACCGCATGAACATGGCCGAACCCCCTCCATCGTTCGTGTTGTTTAATCTTGCGGGTGGAAGCAAAGTGGCGTGGTGTCGTCGCACCACGTGGATAATCGTACAATTATTTTACGCGGCGCCGTCGAGCCACGCCGAGGAAGAATCTTCAAGAACGCGACGCCGTCGCGTCGCGTTGAAAGGAATCAAGGCACGGCGAAGGGGGCGCGGTGCCGTCGCACCGCGCCGGACGACGAACACCGCGGCCGGTTCCGGGCCGCGGCGGGACGAGGAGACCGCGGCCGGTTCCGGGCCGCGGCGGGAAGAGAAGACCGGCGGCCGGGCCGCCGGCGTCGGAAGCCGAAGAGGGGACCGGAATTTCCAGTCCCGTTGGAGAAAACCGGCCGGCCAGCTGGCCGGCCGGATAACGTTAAACCGGGGGAATTAATCCCCCGGCCAGCGCTTAAAAACCCCCCTCTTAAAGGGGGGCGGTTTTCATATAAAGGGGGGGCAGCAGCCCCCCGGTTTTATTTCCAGCCGGCCCCCACGTGCGGGGGCCGTTTCTTGCAAATGGCGCGGCACAAAGGTCGCGCCGCCTTTCAATCAGCGGGGGCTTAGCCCCCCGCGTGCAGCCACCTCGCGGCGCCAAGCCGCCGCGGTCCCCCGCGCCGCCGCGCCGCCGCGGCCCCCCGCGCCGCCGCGCCGCTGCGCCGGCCGGACCGCCCCAGGGGGGGGTCGGGCCGGGTCGGCCCGGACCCAGACCCCCCCGTTTCGAACCTGTTCCGGTCTTTTGGTCATAACTTGAGCCTCGGACCTCCGAATGACGAACCGTCTGTGGAAACGCGATCCTTGGATCGAGACGGTCGTTTCGGTATATCACACTCAAGGTTTCGGATTACTTTGAGTTCGGCCGGGTTGGTTCGTTCACGAAACCAACAGGGCCTTCGGAGCGGAAACGCTAATATCTTGAGCTACGAACGTCCGATTGACGCGCCGTCAGTCGCGTTGTGTTCCTCTTAGTGAGGCGGATCTTTTGGCATACTCCGCTCGAGGTTTGGACGCAGGTGGAGTACGGTCGGGTTGGTTTTGCTTTAAAAACCAACCGGGCCCCGGAGACGAAAATGCCAATAACTCTCAGACCGGGCGTCCGATCGACGCGCCGTCTGTTGCGTTGAGTTCCTGTTGACGATACGGAACTTTTGGATACATCAACTCTGGTCTTCGTGACAGTTGATGTATCAGCCTCTCGGCTCGTGGAGCGGATCCTCCGAACGAGCTTGCTGTGTGCGGGAACCCTAGTGCTGGCTGCGACTGTTCTACTGCTACTACTGCTGCTACTGCTACTGTGACTGCGACGACGACAGTACAGAGATCCTGTGTGGATTCGACGACGACGACTTCATCACTCAGCGATCCTACGTGGATCAGTGCTACAGGTCCTGTGTGGGCCCGATCCTGTGTGGGTCCTTGCGCTCAGCGGTTCTGTGTGAGCCAGCGCCTACAGGTCCTGTGTGGGCCCGATCCTGTGTGGGTCATTGCGGGGGTTAGTTACCTATCGATCCTTCGTGGGTCCGACGACTTAGATGGATCAGTGATCATCTTTATCGTCCTTGAAGAAGTATACCTGTGTGAGCTGAATCCTGTTGCAATCCTGTGTGGGTTGTGTTGTGCAATCCTGTGTGGGTTACGTTTTGCTTTCCTGTGTGGAATACGTTTACTATCCTGTGTGGACTGAGTTGTACTTGGGCTCAGAGGTTGGAGCGTATTTGAATTGATGACTTAGGTATATGTATGGGCATATACCTAAGCAGTGTCGGTTGTTACTTCGTGATTGTACCCTTCTTCGTGGTTTATCCTTTGTGGATTTTGAGAGACCTTCAGGGGTCTCGGGTTCCCTACTGAGTAGCTTATACTCACCCCTGCACGGGCTTTGCCCGCACTACGTTGTGTTGGTTGCAGACGACGGACAGCGTTGACCTTAGCTGAGGCTTGCAGAGCGGGACGGTACCCGGAGGTGGACCACTGGGCGGGACGTGCTCGGAGCGGACGGCGGGACCCGTGGAGCAGAGGAGCTAACTGTACCCACCCTTCAGGTGGGATTTCCAGTGGACAGCTCGGAGTAGCGGCTTTTACTTTTCAGTTGTTGTTTTCCCTTTCGAGTTGTACTTTACTTTCAGTTTGGGTTTGTATACTGGCCCATTTACTTTTCCGCACTTTCAGTTGTACTCTGCTTTTGTTTAGTGTTTACTTTCCGCTTGTTTACTCTGTGGTGTGTGTTTACTTTACAAAGGCAATGCCTTCCCTTTTTACGGGGATTTACGCCTTGGTGCTAGTCGCCAGCCCCTGGCCTATGGAAGGCGGGCTTGGGGTAGTCATGGCACGGACCCCAAGGGCGGGTCGTGACAAATTGGTATCAGAGGAGATCGGTTCTACCACGAACTCTGATCTTTTCTATGTGAAGCAATAATGTTTAGCGTATTGAGTGTGGTTATCAATCCAGGGAGTCCAGTGTTGGTGCGGCGGCCGACGTATCCGTACACCAGGACCCTGACTTCTGATTTCCGACTTAATGCACGAAAACATTGTTTGTGTGTGTGTTTCAAAGTTTTCTTTGTGATTACTTATATCAGCTCACCAGGTATACTGTTCTAACCGTGGCGCACCTGTTTCCTTTTCAGGATGGCCCCACGACGACAGCCAGCTAGGGTACCGAGAGTCGAGCGAGACGACATCCCACCGAGCGACGAGGCCTCGGTGCAGGGCCCTTTGCCAGTAGTGGCACCGGCGGTAGCTTTACCCGCCGATCCCCCGATGCTTCCAGCAGCAGCCGCTGACGATGCACGTCGCCTCAGCGCACTGCATGAGTTTCAGCGCCAGCGACCGCCCAGGTTTCGCGGGGAGACGGATCCCCAGGCATCAGAGGACTGGCTGGAGGCAGTGGTTCGAGTGTTTAGGCTAGTGAGGACACCAGCAGACCTCATGGTGATCCTCGCTGCGAGCCTACTACACGCAGCAGCAGGACGATGGTGGAGCTTGATGCTCCAGGTGCACGATGAGGCATCCCTACTTTGGACGGACTTTGAGAGCCTCTTCCGCTCGGAGTTCGTCCCAGCCACCCTTCGTGCGGTGCGTATCCAGGAGCTTCTACAGTTGTGGCAGGGCAGCATGACGGTCGCTCAGTACTCGGCAAGATTTACCGATCTCTCGCGCTACTCGACCGACATGGTACGGGACCCATTCTTCCGGGCCCGGACCTTCGAGCAGGGTTTGAGACACGAGATCAGGGCATCTCTGATCTCCCTCAGCATACCGACTCAGACAGGAGTACTGGAGCGGGCTCTTCTGATCGAGAGCTTCCTTGCTGAGTCTACACCAGTACAGAGACCCACCGCAGGGCGGCACGTGGCAGAGTCATCGGCAGCAGGCAGTCGACGGATGACTCAGGGGTCCAGACAGACCAGACCTTCGGGCAGACGACCTCAGGACACTGGCTCAGCAGTGCGGGGCACACAGCGCGGACCCAGTCTTACGAGAGGCAGACAGTGCTACTCGTGCGGCGGGCAGGGCCACATGGCTCGTGACTGCCCGACCCGCCGTGCCGAGGAGCAGCAGACGGTTGAGGGACCACCGAGGCAGAGGCAGAGGGTCGACCGTGGCGGTCCGCAGGGAGGAGGCGGACGAGGCAGAGGAGCTGGATGAGCAGCCGGTGGTGGCCGACGCTTTGAGGCTCTACCACCACCACCACCAGGAGGTCCACCCTGACCACAGGGAGCTGGCGGGCAGCGACAGGCACAGCTCCAGGCAGCAGAGGCCTACGACCACGGCTCACCCGAGATGATTAGAGGTACTATCTGTGTCTATTCCACCCTTGCTGCAGTTCTTATAGACACAGGAGCGAGTCACTCTTTCATAGCCGCTGCCCTTGTTCGGAGCTCGGAGATTCCGACAGAGCCGTTGGCTCGATCCTTACGGCTAGAGACTCCTGCGGGAGCAGACTCGACGATTACGCACTGGTGCCGGCAGTGTGAGATTACTCTAGGAGGCGAGAGCTTCGGCTGGGATCTTCTTGTAGCAGCGTCGAGGCCTTACGACGTCATCTTGGGCATGGATTGGCTATCTACAGTCCATGCACAGATTGACTGTTTTAGGCGCAAGGTGCGATGTGTACGCACCGACGGGAGCAGGTTCACCTTCACCGGCGAGAAGGGAGCCTTAGCAGCACAGGATGGACTTCCGCGGAGGAGAGGACAGCCCATCACTCATCAGTTGGCTAGCCTCATCCTTGGAGCATTTGACGTGCGGAGTCCTGGTTTTCCTGCAGTGGTGGATCAGTTTGCGGACGTTTTTCCCGACGACGTTCCAGGGCTACCTCCTCGCAGAGAGGTAGACTTTTATATTGACTTGTACCCCGGGACAGCCCCGATATCCACTCCAGCATATCGGATGGCCCCCGCCGAGCTTCGAGAGCTACGGGTACAGTTGGAAGACTTGCAGGGCAAGGGGTTCATCCGACCCAGTGTTTCACCCTGGGCTTCCCCGATTTTGTTCGCCAAGAAGGCGGACGGGAGCTTGCGACTTTGTGTTGACTATCGTCGCCTGAACCAGGTGACAGTGAGAAACAAGTATCCGCTACCGAGGATTGATGACCTCTTTGATCAGCTCAAGGGAGCATGGTGGTTCTCGAAGATAGACCTCAGGTCAGGCTATCATCAGCTCAGAGTCAGAGACGAGGATGTGCAGAAGACGGCCTTCAGATGTCGGTATGGCCACTATGAGTTCTTGGTTATGCCTTTCGGTGTAACCAATGCTCCAGCAGTGTTCATGTCTCTCATGAACAGGATCTTTCAGCCATACCTCGATCGGTTTGTCGTGGTCTTCATCGACGACATTCTGATTTACTCTACGACAGAGGAGGAGCACGCCTATCACTTGCGAGTTGTTCTTGACACACTCCGAGAGCACCAGCTTTACGGTAAGCTCTCGAAGTGCCAGTTCTGGATACGTGAGGTCCACTTTTTGGGACACGTTATCTCTGAGGCGGGAGTTGCAGTGGATCCCGCGAAGATTGAGGCTGTGTTAGCTTGGGAGCCACCCAGGAGCGTGACTGAGGTTCGGAGTTTCTTGGGACTAGCTGGATACTATCGGAGATTCGTGCCAGACTTCTCTAGAGTTGCGGCATCACTCACAGCTTTGAAGAAGAAGGGGAAACCCTTCGTGTGGTCTGACAGATGTCAGCAGAGCTTCCAGGAGCTGAGACAGAGATTGACTAGCGCACCTATCTTGAGGTTGCCTGAGGAGGGAGTAGGGTACGTAGTCTACTGCGATGCATCAGGGACCGGACTCGGATGTGTTCTGATGCAGGAGCGGGCCGTGATCGCCTATGGATCACGTCAGTTGAGGCCGCATGAGCAGAACTACGCTACCCATGACCTGGAGTTAGCAGCAGTGGTCTTCGCTCTGAAGACATGGCGACACTATCTGATGGGCGAGCGCTTTACAGTCTTTTCCGATCATCAGAGTCTCAGGTATATCTTCTCGCAGAAGGACCTGAACCTGAGACAACGGCGATGGCTCGAGTTCCTCCAGGACTATGACTTTGAGATAGTCTATACTCCTGGTAAGGGGAACGTAGTAGCCGATGCCCTCAGCAGGAGGACGGGCATTCAGCTACTTGAGGAGGCGACGGAGCAGCTAGCCTCTTTGCAGATATCCTTCGTGGATAGTGATGGAGCAGCCTTTCTTCAGTCTCTCACAGTCACTCCTCCACTACTGCAGCGGGTCAGAGAGGCACAGCGTGAGGACGCTGACTGTGAGACACGGCGTGCACAGATATCCTCGGGACAGGCACCTGATGGTTTCTCCCTTGGAGCAGAGCACGACATCCTTTTCAGAGGACGTACCATGGTACCAGTCACCTTGCGAGAGGAAGTGCTGAGAGAGTTTCACACTTCTCCTTTGGCGGTACATCCTGGAGTGGCGAAGATGTACCAGGACCTCAGACGACAGCACTGGTGGCCGGGCATGAAGAAGGCAGTAGCAGAGTTCGTTTCTCGATGCCTTACCTGCCAGTAGGTGAAGGCAGAGCATCAGGTACTAGCAGGCTTGGTACAGCCCTTGGAGGTTCCGGAGTGGAAGTGGGACGGCATATCTATGGACTTCGTGACTGGACTTCCACGCACTTCCAGAGGTCACGACTCCATCTGGGTGATTGTTGACCGACTCACCAAGTCGGCACACTTCTTACCCATCAGAGAGCAGGGCTCAGTAGAGAGCTTGGGACGTCTCTATGTTCAGGAGATTGTGCGGCTCCACGGCGTGCCATCATCTATCGTCTCTGATCGAGATGCTCGCTTTACTTCCCGGCTTTGGAAGGGGTTACAGGAGGCGTTCGGGACGCAGCTACGTCTTAGCACCGCTTTTCACCCTCAGACGGATGGTCAGACGGAGAGGACCATTCAGACACTCGAGGACATGCTCCGCGCATGTGTCCTCGACTTTGGTCATAGCTGGGAGGACCACCTACCCTTGGTGGAATTTGCGTACAACAACAGCTACCACTCCACCATCGGGATGGCACCGTACGAGGCGTTGTACGGCCGACCTTGTAGATCTCCTTTGTGCTGGACAGACCCTGGAGAGTCAGCACTGGTGGGACCGGAGATGGTCCAGGCCACGACAGAGAAGGTTCAGGTCATCCAGGAGCGGATGAGGACAGCTCAGAGCCGGCAGAAGTCATATGCTGACAGGAGGCGGAGGCCACTAGAGTTCGAGGATGGCGACCACGTCTTCTTGCTGGTCTCACCTCGACGTGGTATTCAGAGATTTGGCTGAGGCGGCAAGTTATCTCCGCGCTTCATCGGACCCTTCCAGGTCCTCAGCAGGGTTGGCGAGGTGGCTTATCGCCTGGCTCTACCACCTCAGTTGCACCGGGTGCACGACGTCTTCCACGTATCCCAGCTGAGGAGATACGTGCACGACCCGACGCACATCATTGATCATGGGGAGCTTGACGTTGACGATGGGGCGACTTTTACGGAGGTCCCGGTGGAGATAGAGGATCGACAGGAGCGGGTCCTGCGTGGGCGATCGATTCCTCTTGTGTGCATCAGATGGCAGCACGGGAATCTCCAGGAGAGCACATGGGAGCGGGAGGCTCAGATGCGTGCTCAGTACCCTCTTTTGTTTCCCTAGTTTTTGATGTATCTTTACGGGGACGTAAAGCCCTGAGGTGGGAGTAATGTAAAGACCCGTAAAATTCAAGGGAAATTTTTTTCTTAATTTTCTTTAGAATTTTACAAGAGTGCTGTTTCAGACGACACCTGATTCCGAGGCCCGGAGTGCCCGGAATTAATTTCTGAAGTTTGGCTCGGGTACGTTCAGTGAACGAACGAGCGGGTTTTCCTAACTTTTGATTCGGTGCTCGGAATTGAAATCCGAGGGCACCGATGAACTCGCAGCACCGATATTCACTTAAAGAGGCCTTTTCGGAAGTTGTGTTTGTTGCGGGTTGAAAGTTAGTTTTGGAGTTTTTAGTTTGAGTTAAATAAAATTTGTGAAGAACAAATTTTATTATAACTTGATAAAACCTACCAAAGGGGGTTGGAAGTGGGACCCACACCCACTTAACCTCCCTTGGGAGGATTAAGTGTGGTGGGGCCCACACGAACCCCTAAACCTTTCATATTCTCTCAACTCCCTTAACGCCTCCATAAATGACTTGAGTTACTTATTTAATTATGGGAGTTAATCCTTTTGAATTTCAAACATTTGAAATTCTAGTGTGTTATGTGTTAATAAAATAAGATGTTGTCTTTTTTATTTTGGTTAATTGTTTGTCTTCTTGAGAGGTGGAGAGCTTTTTCTTCTTCTTCTTCATCTCTGACGAAGATCACGAAGAACGCTCAACTTGTCGAAGAACGCTCAAGTCCCGACGAAGAACGCCGCCCGCTCTTCTTCGTCTTCCGTGTCAACGAGTGGGAACGCCGCTTCCTCCTCGGATTCCCTTCGTCGACATAAGAAGTTTCGCCAACGACGTGTCTCTTCGAACGCATCCCTTCGTCATCGGATTTGACGAACGGCTACCGCGACGCCCGACCTCCGCGACGTCGTCTTCCGCGGAACGTTGACAATCTTCGAACCTTATACCCGAGGTAGGGGTTGTTGATTATTGTTTAGTTATTCTATTTTTGATCATGAATTTTAGCAAGTCTAACGTGTGGCTTTGGATTATTTAAAGATGCGTTATTGCTTAACGTGAGGGGGCCGGACCGCATGAACACGGCCGAACCCCCTCCATCGTTCTTGTTGTTTAATCTTGCGGGTGGAAGCAAAGTGGCGTGGTGCCGTCGCACCACGCGGATAATCGTACAATTATTTTACGCGGCGCCGTCGAGCCACGCCGAGGAAGAATCTTCAAGAACGCGACGCCGTCGCGTCGCGTTGAAAGGAATCAAGGCACGGCGAAGGGGGCGCGGTGCCGTCGCACCGCGCCGGACGACGAACACCGCGGCCGGTTCCGGGCCGCGGCGGGACGAGGAGACCGCAGCCGGTTCCGGGCCGCGGCGGGAAGAGAAGACCGGCGGCCGGGCCGCCGGCGTCGGAAGCTGAAGAGGGGACTGTAATTTCCGGTCCCGTTGGAGAAAACCGGCCGGCCAGCTGGCCGACCGGATAACGTTAAACCGGGGGAATTAATCCCCCGGCCAGCGCTTAAAAACCCCCCTCTTAAAGGGCGGCGGTTTTCATATAAAGGGGGGGCAGCAGCCCCCCAGTTTTATTTCCATCCGGCCCCCACGTGCGGGGGCCGTTTCTTGCAAATGGCGCGGCACAAAGGCCGCGCCGCCTTTCAATCAGCGGGGGCTTAGCCCCCCGCGTGCAGCCACCTCGCGGCGCCCCGCCGCCGCGGTCCCCCGCGCCGCCGCGCCGCCGCGCCGCCGCCGGCCGCCGCGCCGCCGGCCGGCCAGACTGCCCCAGGGGGGGGTCGGGCCGGGTCGGCCCGGACCCGGACCCCCCCGTTTCGAACCTGTTCCGGTCTTTTGGTCATAACTTGAGCCTCGGACCTCCGAATGACGAACCGTCTGCGGAAACGCGATCCTTGGATCGAGACGGTCGTTTCGGTATATCACACTCAAGGTTTCGGATTACCTTGAGTTCGGCCGGGTTGGTTCGTTCACGAAACCAACCGGGCCTTCGGAGCGGAAACGCTAATATCTTGAGCTACGAACGTCCGATTGACGCGCCGTCAGTCGCGTTGTGTTCCTCTTAGTGAGCCGGATCTTTTGGCATACTCCGCCCGAGGTTTGGACGCAGGTGGAGTACGGTCGGGTTGGTTTTGCCTTAAAAACCAACCGGGCCCCGGAGACGAAAATGCCAATAACTCTCAGACCGAGCGTCCGATCGACGCGCCATCTGTTGCGTTGAGTTCCTGTTGACGATACGGAACTTTTGGATACATCAACTCTGGTCTTCGTGACAGTTGATGTATCAGCCTCTCGGCTCGTGGAGCGGATCCTCCGAACGAGCTTGCTGTGTGCAGGAACCCTAGTGCTGGCTGCGACTGTTCTACTGCTACTACCGCTGCTACTGCTACTGTGACTGCGACGACGACAGTACAGAGATCCTGTGTGGATTCGACGACGACGAATTCAGCACTCAGCGATCCTACGTGGATCAGTGCTACAGGTCCTGTGTGGGCTCGATCATGTGTGGGTCATTGCGCTCAGCGGTTCTGTGTGAGCCAGCGCCTACAGGTCCTGTGTGGGCCCGATCCTGTGTGGGTCATTGCGGGGGTTAGTTACCTATCGATCCTTCGTGGGTCCGACGACTTAGATGGATCAGTGATCATCTTTATCGTCCTTGAAGAAGTATACCTGTGTGAGCTGAATCCTATTGCTTTCCTGTGTGGATTGTGTTGTGCAATCCTGTGTGGGTTACGTTTTGCTTTCCTGTGTGGAATACGTTTACTATCCTGTGTGGACTGAGTTGTACTTGGGCTCGGAGGTTGGAGCGTATTTGAATTGATGACTTAGGTATATGTATGGGCATATACCTAAGCAGTGTCGGTTGTTACTTCGTGATTGTACCCTTCTTCGTGGTTTATCCTTTGTGGATTTTGAGAGACCTTCAGGGGTCTCGGGGTCCCTACTGAGTAGCTTATACTCACCCCTGCACGGGCTTTGCCCGCACTACGTTGTGTTGGTTGCAGACGAAGGACAGCGTTGACCTTAGCTGAGGCTTGCAGAGCAGGACGGTACCCGGAGGTGGACCACTGGGCGGGACGTGCTCGGAGCGGACGGCGGGACCCGTGGAGCAGAGGAGCTAACTGTACCCACCCTTCAGGTGGGATTTCCAGTGGACAGCTCGGAGTAGCGGCTTTTACTTTTCAGTTGCTGTTTTCCCTTTTGAGTTTTACTTTACTTTCAGTTTGGGTTTGTATACTGGCCCATTTACTTTTCCGCACTTTCAATTGTACTCTGCTTTTGTTTAGTGTTTACTTTCCGCTTGTTTACTCTGTGGTGTGTGTTTACTTTACAAAGGCAATGCCTTCCCTTTTTACGGGGATTTACGCCTTGGTGCTAGTCGCCAGCCCCTGGCCTATGGAAGGCGGGCTTGGGGTAGTCACGGCACGGACCCCAAGGGCGGGTCGTGACAATCCATGTCAAACAAAACATAAAAACTAAATAAAATACAAATCCACACACCGATGTGAATAACCAAGACCTCAAGAATTCCATAAACTATGAGTCACCATTAAAATTAGGTTTCACTTACTCATGAGTGGACTGAACACTACTAAACCTCGCATTATTAATTATATAAATTTCATCACACCTATTTGGTAGTCTACAGTGCATCACCTTATAAATAATTATAAGGTGCCTACACCTAAGTGAGAGTTTCCAAGT
This sequence comes from Viscum album, assembly GCA_963277665.1. Classification (NCBI taxonomy): domain Eukaryota; kingdom Viridiplantae; phylum Streptophyta; class Magnoliopsida; order Santalales; family Viscaceae; genus Viscum; species Viscum album. The sequence continues at coordinate 1,538,417,067 of OY728153.1, read as the reverse complement.
GTAGCATACCAACATGAACCACCATGTTTGAGAAGGTGTACCACATAACCTCGTGAATTCTAATAAAAATAATATTTTAAAAATTATTTATATGTTTTTCAATTATTCAATCTTTTACCAATAATTAATTTGAACTGATTTCAATCATTTTAGTATTTTTATAAAATTTTTCTCTTAATTGTGAAAATTGTTAAATTCTATAAATATAATAGTTTTATAAATATTAATTATTTAGAGAATAAATGTTATAATAGGGATAAAAATTGAGTGATTGTTTTTTTAAGATTCCATTTCTTGTGGGATTAGACATTATCTTCTGGACCCAAATCCATTTAGAAACACACTAGCCCATAAAATTCAATAAGGTGGAGAAATTTTTCAGGAAGAAAAACTGGACCATGCATCATTAATTAAGAAATATATCAATATAGAGAAATAAAAATGAAGTTATTACAGTTGTATTAGAGATAGGACTATGAAATTCATGTCCTAAAAATTCATGAAGAAATTCGATCATTAAGGAATTGATTTAATGCAAGAAAGTGGAAAAAGTTTAGGAGTATCCTTGGGAATAAAAAAATTTCTTCATTAATTTGAACATAACTTTTTTCCCACTGGTGAAAATGGGGTGAGATTTTGTGTTTGAATGAAAAAGATATATTTGAGAAACTTTTAAGAAAGAATATTCATAATATTATGCCATTTTATATTTTAAATAAACTCAATATTTTGGGGAAATGAATCTAGACGTAAAATTTTCCACCCCTCAAGCCTATAAATATTATTGTTCACTTCCATTAAAAGGTGTCAAAGGATGAGAATAAGGGGATGTGATGGAGGATTTGATTTTTTAAGTTCTGTGGATTTTTTATTTTATCTTTGATTAGTTTTATAATGCTCACTTCTTCCCCATTCAACTCTATTACAATTTATATGGAGGGTATCTATTTTGAGTGATCGGGGAAGGGGTGTTTTAATTTTGTAATGTCGGATTCTTGTGATTTAATTTATAACCCAATTTTTCTATTGAATGATTCGTATTTTTAATGGTTCCCAATTATCTTAATGGGATCATGTTTCAGGTTTTGGTGTCATTAATTATTTATAAGTTTAGTTGAAGATCTTTAAACTCCCTCTACCTAGTAATGTTTTCCTTGATCAAGAAGATTGTGTTTGGTGGTGTGTATCTAGAGATCACTGACATGTGTATAGAAATAGTGAATCATTTCTATATTTATAAGGATAAAAAATTCCTTATTGGTACTTTACTTAGTTTTTTGGGAATATTTTTGGAATTTTCATGCACACAGGAGTTGTTTCCATTACATCCGTCAACCAAGCATGATTGGGAACTCGATTGAGGAGTCTTTCATTTATCATCCAATAGTAAGAGAGCGAGAATATAGGAGTATTTTCCATAATGTTATCATGAAATGGTTTAGGGGAAAAATAAGAAGAAATTAAAACAAAATATTCATTGCAAGGAATTCAGGAAGAAATACAAGACCTGGAGGGAAAAATGGATTGGCTACATGAATATTTTCAGATATACCAAGGGAAACCCGAACCTAAACATTTTCCGATGGTGGAAGTGGATTCCCTTCTCACCTTTGATGATGAAGAACCAAGGGACACCTTGATGAAATTAAAAGAAGATCCATTTTTCCCTACTCAATAAATGTTAGAGGAGATTGATGTAGAATATTTTCATGTTGAAGTACATATAAGAGATCAAAAAGATCTGAATGACTTCTGGAATGAGTGTGAGGAACTACTTGATCCCCATATTCCTTAAAAAGTAGAAGATCGATAACCATTGAAGTAATACACTATAAATGTGATAAAATTTGAATAAAATATAGAGGATCCTGACTATCTGCCTTTATCTACTAAAATTTACCTACAAGAATCGCCACCCATTGAAGAAGAAATTCAATCCAAAAAACACATGGATATGATCTTTTCATGAACTCATTTTCTTCTAATTTTATTGAAAATGTATTTATTATTACCCCCCCCCCTTCGTGAAATTTTCAGATTAGGACAACACCTGTATTGCCTTGTTAGATGAGGAATAAAAAGAAGATGCACTAGATGAGGAACATCTGAAGCTCCATAAAATTATAAAACACTTATTGGACAGAGTTCGAGATAAGATTAAAGTGGATTTACTAGAGTAAAATGTGGCACATTCTACTAACATTAAAAGGTAATAATTTTATATTGTTTCTTCATGTTTTAATTTTGTTCAAATATAATTAGAATATGAATTTCCCTTTGATTATTCCATTGATGTGGCATACCATGATAAATCACTCGAGAATAAAGAAGAGGTTGTGAATGTGGAGACCATCGAAGAGGAGGACTCATTCTTTTTCCTAACCCCACCATACAGGAAGCAACTCATTTTAAAAAAGTTGGATTTTCTATATTCCATCTATGGAGTCCTCAACGTAAAATATGAATTGAAATATGGAATGAATAATTTTTTGTGGTTCATAATAAAAAATCTCTACCCACCATTATATTGGGGATAACCCATTGGAACATCCCATCTAGAGGCAGTCAAAACCAAGGGGCTACTTGGGAGATCAAAACAAGATCCATCCTTATTTTCTCGTTAAATTAATATTTTCATTTCATTAAATAAATTTTTTATGTTTTTATTTTTTCTTCATCTTGTAATTTTTCAATGTGCAACACTTAAGAGTATAACTTAGCATTTTATATAGAATAAGTGAGGTTCTACCTCACCTTTACAGTTATTTTACTATTCTTATTCATTTAAAAACCTTATTACATGTTAAATCCACTTTAATTAATTTAGGAAACTATTTCATTTAAGTGTAGGTGAGGTAAGCTTTGCAGTTTAGTTTTTTAATTTGATGTTTATTTTTCTATTTTTCAAAAAAAATTATTTTTCAAATTTTTGTGTGTTTCTTTTTCAATTAATGTGTGTTTTTGAAACATTGGAACTGAAATGATTACTATTTAAAAAAATTGAATCAATTTAAATGAGTGAACTAATTTATTCCCTGAAACTAAGAATAAATTAACACTGAAAATGACTTTGTTTCATGTTCAAATATTTATGAATTTCCTGAAAATTAATCTGACTTTTGAATCTTATGCTACATCTCACTATCATTGTCTTTGAAATCACTTTCATGTGAGGATTATGAACCATTTTTTTCCATATTATTTTTATTCACCTAACTTATTGAGATAACCAAACCATTCTTTCTTTAACCATAATTTTATTTATTCCTATCGAAACATATGGATTTTAGATACTAGTTTTGTAAATTATTAAGGCATTTCAATTATTTTAAAGACCCTTTTCAAGAGAACACTTTTTTATTAGGTATTTACTTATGAATTTAATTCTTGTATCCCTTATAATAGATAAAAATACTATTATGTTATCTAAATTACAAGGTAATTTTCTCTATCCAACCTACTCTTGAAGTGAAGTTGCATGATCAAGTTGAACTTAAGTTTTGGGGGAAGTTGTCTTGTGTTGTGGCACTTCATTGGGTGATACTTTGGGTGGAAAATAAAATTATTAAGAGATATGTTTTCAATTGAAAAAATTATTCATTCTGTGGAAATATTTTCCTTTTCTAGAGCATCCATGAAAAGAGAATCTATGCCTTTCTAGAGCATGTAAAGGAGAAAGATAGTTGTGCCTACCTGGAATATTCAATAAAAATTATGTTTTTGAATATTGACATTTTTTATTGCTAAAATGATGAATGGAATGAAATTTACTTTATTATTCATGATGATGGAGCTTGTTTTATACTAAGGGTAGTGAGGAGGAGGCCATACTTGAGTGAAAATTAGAATCATGTAATGTTTCTTCAAAAAGATACCAACCATCCGCTTTTGTTCACAAAATTTTCAAACCTCTAAATCATACCAAATTGAATCCATAGAACAACCCTTGAACATCCTAAAGATAAAAACATGTCCTTTACTCACATTGTGTGGAAATATAGGAGGTTATCAATCCTATGGTGACTGTTTCATGGGTATGGATGAGAAAAACCTTATTTAAAATTGACATTTATAATATGAGATGAAATTAATGTGATATAGGTGTTTTGTGTGTATGGGTGGAGAAATGAAGAGGAAAATTATTAAATGATCTAAATCTAGGACTTTGAAGAAGGGTTTTTGTTGAGACATGATATTTTTTATTTCATGGTGTGGAATTAGTGGATTAATTGGGTATGTGTTTTTAGTTTCATTTGATTTGATTTTGATGCTTACTTATCTAGGATTCTAAGTTCTATGTGTGGGGAAATTTATAGAGATAATATTTTCATAATTCTTCATATGTTATTCAATGATTTAATTCATTCCTATTAATCAATTTGAGTTTATTTAAATCATTTTAGTATTTTTTTGGAATTTTTTTCTTAATTGTGAAAGTTGTTCAATTATGGAAATTTAATAGTTTTCATGAGTTTCTATATTTATAGAATAAATGTTAAAATTTGGATCCAAATTGAGTTATTACTTTTTTGTATTCCATTTTTTGTGGTATTTGAATTTTTCTTCTGGACCCAGATCCAATTCGAAACACTCTAGCCCATAAATATCAATCATGTGGGGAAATTTCTCTGGCCAATAGAATGGATCCCACATTATTAATTGGGGAATATATTATTATAGAGACTTTAAAATAAAGTTATTTTAGATTTATTAGATATAAAACTCTAATATGGATGTTGAAAAAAATTTCATGAATAAATTCTATAATTAAGGAATCGATTTAATGAGATAAAGTGGAAGGAGTTGAGGAGACTCCTTGGGAGAAAAAATATTATTCAATAATTTGAAAATAATTTTTTTTTACTTTTCAAAGTGATCATAGATTTTGTGGACACATGGAAAATAAATATTAGAAAAACCATTATGAAGACTTCTCTCAAATATTTGGACATTTTTACTCAAAATGATCTAAAACTTTAGAAGGAATGAATTTGGAGGGAAAAATTCCCGTCCCAAAGCCTATAAATATGAGTGTTCACATCTATTAAAAGGTATTGAAGGAGGGGAAAGAGGGAATTTTTTTGAAGGATTTTAAGTTTTATGTTCTGTGGATTTTTTTCTTTTCTCTTTGCCTAGTTTTATAATTATCACTTCTTCCCCATTCAACTATATTACCCTTCACATGGTGGGATAAAGATTTTGAGTGATTGTGGAAGTAGATGTTTTCATTTTGTAATGTCTGTGTCTTGTGATTCAATGTAAAAACCTAATTTTAAATTAAATGATTCATATTTTAATTGGTTGTAAATTCTATTAATGAGATATTGTTTTGGGATTTGGTGTAATACATTTTTTATAGCTTTGGATGAATATCTTAAAACTCTCTCCACCTAGTGCAGTTTGTCTCGATCGAGCAGATTGTGTTAGGTGGTGAGTGTATAGAGATCGTTTCACATGTGTGGAACTATTGAATCATTTATAGATTTACAAGGATAAATAATTCCCAATTGGAAATTTCCTTATTTTTTTGGAATGGTTTATGAAATTTCATGCACACATGAGCTATTTCCATAACACCATTCAACCAAGGGTGATTAACAACTCGATCGAGGAGTCATTAATTTATCATTCAATAGAAATAGAGTGAGAATGATTTTTAGGACCATGATAAAATTTAAAAAGGCGATCCTACCATGAACTCGTCACTCACTTCATCAACTTGTGTTCAAAAATTATTTCTAATTTCCTTCTTTCTTTTCAAATTCCAAAAAATTAAAAAACAACATCTATTTCATTCTAAATTTTAAGCGACAAATGTGATTGTTCTGACCTCCTATCTAGAGACATACTAGCTTGAGAAATATATTGTATTTTTAACTTGGAAAAAAAAATACACTCCATGAAATTCATGTGTCACATACCTCCACATATACAAGAGGCTACCGACTAACATTAGGAGTCTTTGTCTATTAGTAGAAAGTTTGTACCCTCAGAATTATGTCATTGGATAAATTATAATATAATAGAATATAAATCACATTGTAATGAATAAAAAAATAACCATCATATTAATAATAATAAAAATAATCCAACCCATGTAGTAACAATATGGAATTCTAGATATATAAAAATAACTAAACAGTTATCCAAAGTGATGAAAAAGATACTAAATATAAGTAGTAGGAAATATCCCACTCAAACTCTATCAAAAAATGTCTACATCCCCATACTCCACCAGCTCAACTATCCACCATTTGGAAATTTCCCTTTTCTAGATCCATGGTCATGAAATCTATAAGCACATTGGAATTCCCAATTAGGTTGTGAGTACAATACTCAGTTGGTCACCACCAATGACCCTTAATATCAGTGCATAAAATATATAAGTGTATGACATGAACATAAAAAATATTCACATATAAATAAAAATACATAAAATAAGTGCAACATATTTTGTGTCCTCAAATACTAGTCATACCTTCTTTGGAATCATTTCAGAAGGAATGTCACCATTCATTCCTGACACATCCCCCTCCTCGATGGGATAGTTCACAAAACATGATTAATCCATCCTACCAGAAGAGATAACCCTTTTACATGCTGATCAATATGCCACTTATCCTTGTAGGAAGGGAATATTCCATATGGCTCCACTTGCATCAACAATAGAGACAACAATATTACCTGGAAAAATGTGTATAGGATGAAATATCCAATATCACATTAAGTCAAACAGTATCATCATCAAAACAATCCATATGTAAGGAACATGAAAATAGGTAAGGATGGACACACACACCAACACAACTAATGTGATCAAATATCATCCATAGTTGTCTCACTGGGTTACACATGCATGCCAAAAATCATGCCAATAAACCATATAAAACATATTCTAAAGTCAAGGGATTTTTTTGACAAGGTTATAGAAAAAACCCCAGGTTCATCAAACAAAAGTCACATGAACCACGTACACATGTTCCTAGACTCCAACCACTTTCTAGTGATTCCTAGAACTAATTATAGATATTTTACATCCAAGAAAATAAAATCACCACATGAGATAATAGACTTTATCCCTTGGATAATACCTAATAATCAAGATAATTCCATATTATACTTCCTAATAATTCCAGATTATTTCTTAAAAAATAAATAGAATTCCTTATGCAATAATATTCTATTTTTGATGAATAATTCTAGTTAATATTGATAATTATTCTTTATCGTTCGTTGATGATTATGGTTAAACCAATCTTCCTTTGAGAAAATTATAATTCTACATACAATAATAATTTTCTCCCAAATAAATGTGGAAAAATAGAATAATTCTTATTATTCTTGTCCACAATTCCTGGATATTATCCTTTTAAAAATCCTTTATCATTTTCCCATAAAGCATTAGAAATATAATTTATACCGATTAGACTATAAAAATGAAACTTGGAATTTGATCCTTTAAAAGTGATTCTCTCATGAACAGAGGAGAGAGATACATTTTTTTACACTTGGAAAATCATAACAAGGGCCTAGATTGATCATGTAGGACTTCAAAAATTCTCAAAAAATAAATTCTAGACTACCCATACTCTAATGTTTAACTCCTCAAAAATCCATATTTTTTTATTTTCTAATAACACTTTTAAAGGGTAAGTGTAGACCCTCCCAAAACCACCCCGAAAATTACAGCATACAACATTTAAATTTCATACAAACACAATAGAAAACCCAATCTACTGCCATTTCCGCCTTCCAAAAAAACAAAACATTCAAAATTCAAAATCCTTCCATCATTCACGCGCCCACCTCGAGATCACAACCATCACGCCAGTCGTCCATCTGTAGATTCGGTCACCTGCCTCGATTCGTCTGGACATTTCCATCATCCTCGCTTCTTGGAACCACTACCTTCATCATCGTTGGAGCTTCTATCACCATCGTCGCAATCCTTATCGCTCGACACCGTCATCCACTTCATCGAAGTCTACCACCAAAATCACTCTTCACCTTCAAATTCCACGCCACACGCATCGTATGAACACAGATCCCCAGACAAATCGCTAGAATACTCCTAATGCATAGCAACAAACTTCCCCGATGTCGAAAGAAACCAAAGAAAGGAAACTCAGGTGCAGCTCCATGGAGGATGCCCATCCGCTTGCATGAACACATCCCAAAGTCTCCTCGGAAGTAAACGCACCCAACCGACCAGTGATGGTGAGAAGAACTGAGAAGCCAGAGTAGAGCCCAAGCGACGGGGCCTCCCCAAAGCTGAACTGCTAATCCATACCCATCAACCAACCAGGGCCTACGAAGAAGAAGTTGCCACGAGACACCGGGCCACTCGAACCCACATCCCAGAGCACCGGGGAGACAACCGCGCAATCCGCCTCGGAGGGAGAGGTGGATACTAGGTGCCAGAGCAGAGAAACAGGTGGCAGAATCTCCTCGATGGAACACAACTTCGAGACCCAAAGTGAAACCCTAGAACAAACGAAGAAAACACTGAAAAGATAACGAGAGGTATTGAAACCCTAAAAGAAATTCGGGATTGAAAACCTAAAAGAACCCAAAAAAGAAGCAGAAGCAAGTGAGGACGTCTCCAAGAGGCCAATCACATAACTCGAGAGGACTAACCAGGAGAGAAGACCCAGAGAGCGAGAAACCAAGAGGGAGAGGCGGAGAAGAGAACCTAAAGAGAGGCAATTCCGAAGAGACACCAGAGGAGAAATGTCGGGCATCACCGGGAATGGAGCAAAACCCTAAGTGGAAGAGGAGGAGTCGGGAGCCTGAAGGCGGACACCATAGATAGTCAAAGTATTAAAACAAAAAATTAAATACCAATTTGTTTTTAAGTTATTTCATAATGGAGAACTATTTAAGTCTTTATAAACATTTGAATTAATGTAAAAAAATATAAATAATTTAATTCCATGATTTTCAGAATTTGAAAAAATTAAAATGTATTGTAAGTGTGATCTAGAGAATTAGAATCATAAAATAGGGTTTTTAAAATATTTCTCTCAAAAAATGGAGTTGCATAAGGGTAACATTGTTTTACCCTTAATAATCTCCTAGGTGATGAATGAGGGTAATAGGTTAACCTTACACAACCCTTGTAAATAAATACTTACCCTTATGCAATTCATCCCTACCCCTATACAACCTTTAGAAAATTTGGACCTAACTTTACATAAGGGTTGACTTACCCTTATGCGGCCCTTAGGAACTTCAACTTACCCTTACACGAGAATCTATTACCCGTACATGGGTAAAGAACTACAATTACATAGTGTCTTATACACCATTATGCAATTGCTAGTACCCTTAAGTGACAAGTGTTTCTTCAACCTACCCTTATGTGAGTCATAGAAGAAGGCCTCTTCCCTTACACAACATATAAAAAAGTAGATTTATCCAGGATTAATGTCTTTAAAACCCTTCCTACCTTTTTATAACACCATAAAATCATAAGTAAGAGTAAAATTATTAAAAAATATTTTCACATAAAAGGACATATAAATTAAAAAAATCGGTTTTGAAGATCATTTAATTAAAAATTGATAATGTTATAAATCTACACATTTAATGACTTCTCATCCTCAATAAATTACTCAAGTGATATTGTTCAAAAAACTCATGCCACTAAGTTAAATTGTTAGTCAGAAGATTATTAGAAAAATTAACTGGTAAATCCAAACCAGCAACCACATGAATGGATATGAATGAGAAAGATGCTTGTATAAAAACCTTGCAATAAATAGAGAAGTAGAAATCAATATAGTGCCTTAGACTGTGGAATTCCCTCCCCAACATCTATTGAAGCCAAATAAATTGCATCATCCCTACCATTCACTAATATATGATACCTCCTAGCTTCATGAGTCATCTAGTTTTCTAAGCCTTCTAGGGTATGCACCTACTATTGAAGTCCAGTTCTCACACCATGGACCAATTTTTCTATATAGAATATCAAAGCCTTATAACATAACCAATTCAAATGACTAGTCTTTCCATAATGGAGAAAATTATTAACTAAAAGAGGATAGTCCTTGAGAAGGTGTCCCTTCCTCCCATAGTTATAACATCTATCTTAGTTTCTCCCCATTAAAGTAGTTAAAAAATCTTGGATCTACACTTACTATTGATTACCACCCTAGAATCCATCCTTTTAATTCCTCTTCCTATAATAAAAACATTAAATGTGAATATTTTGGAGAAAGAACCTTTTGAAAAAATGACATCATGTAGAAGACCATTAGATTTATCTTCCGTGATGTCCTTCTCTATCATAAATGATTTATGAAGCACTCTAGTGTTGATCATCAAATCGAATTTCCATACCTTTCATTTCAACTCTTAGTGAATATTGATCTCAAACTTTCTGGACTTCTCCACCTCATTACCCTATAAAGGATGATCAAAAGAAATCATCTCGGTGAATCTTGATCAATATGTGGAAACTTTCATTTTACCCTACTGGAACTCCATAAACTCTGGAGTATGGTACACATTCATTAATTAGAAAATATCCCCTCACAAATATATCCTTGAAGGTATCCCAAGTTATCCTTTCTTGTCTACTAGCCTGCAGCATGACATTGCACCATTTTTCAATTATGTTATGATGTATAAAGTTAACAATCTTCACTTTTTTATCTTATGGGTATCTACTAGGTCAAAGATCCTATCAATGATTTGTATCCATTCCTTCACATCCTAAGGTCCTCTGTTAACCTATATAGATGGAGGGTATTGTTGCTAGAATTCATGAGAATAATCAACCATAGTCTTCCCATCCCTATGGGATAGAACACATTGAATAGGAACTGGTTGAAAGAGTCCCTACTTGATTGGTTCCATAGCCTGACCTGCTAAAGAAACTAGGGGGAATACTTGGTTGCATATCCCTGTATGATTGGGGGTACACTAGGATATGAATGATTTCTATGTGGTGGAATTTCCTAAAATGATCAACAAACCTCAATGATATCCAAAAATGATAAATTTCAAAAACATAAATAGTAAAATCAAAAAGTACACATGCATAAACAAGCGTTCACAACAATGTTTAACCTAAGGGTATATCCATATGAATAAGGAATTACCCCATAAATAGTACCTAAATACAAATTAAAGCATATGATACCTACATGTTAGTCAAACCCACATATATACACTCAACCATATAATAGAAAAAGAACCAATAAATAATGCAAGTAAAAACATACCAAAAAATCATATCATAATTTCAATAGGAATCTAATTATTTGGGATCTATCTAATAAAAGTAACAGGTATATATGGAATTTGATCCCATTTTACCTAGAATGATGCATGAATGCACACAAAATCCCATAAATTATCATACTAACATCATGTGAATCGCCAAAGGTTAGTTTAATCAATATTAACATCAAGAAACAAAAGAAATAAATTCCCCACTTTATAGAAACTCATAGGTCCACTATACAGTGCTGATCAGACACTAACATAGTTCCCCTTCTTGAGCCTCAACCTTCCTAACTACTATATACCCTATCCCAAGACATGGAAAAGAGAAAATAAATGTTATGGAACCCAATCTTTTGATACGATTTTTTAACATCCTAACCTGAACCATCGAGTTTGTGATGGGGTTCCAAATGACCTCATGTGCACCTCCCCATATTCTAGAGGCTATTGACTAGTATTTAGGGTCTAAGTCTGTTAGTGGAGAGACTATACCCTCTATATTATGTCATAGGATAAATAATAATATATGAAAATATAAATTTGTAAGGAATAAATAAAAAATAACCATTAAAGTAGTAGTAAAAATAAATAAGACATCCCATGCTGTAATCAAATGGTGTTCCATATATGTTAATAAAAAATAAAGAAGGATACACGGTATAAAATAAGACAGTAAATAAAAGAAACATCAAACTTCTTAGTCAAACTCTATCTAGAATGGTCTATATCCTCCTACTTCACCTCCTAAATCATCCACCATAGGTCCCTTTCCCATCACCAGATCCATATTTTTTAAAATCTAATATTACATTGCTATAACCGAGTTTCATGTATGAGTATTAGAGTCACTAAAACACCACCATTAACCATAAACATCGGTGCATAAAATATATAAGTTCATGTCATGAACATAAATAGGGTATAGATATGAAAAATAATACATCACAAATGTATATCATAAGATGATTCCATATATACTACATCTAACTACTTTGGCACCAAGCCAGAAGGAACATCACTAGTCATGCATGAAACACACCCCTCCTCGATGGTATAGATTACAAAACAAGTTTTGATCATCCTACCAAAAGGGATAAGCCTTAAACATGTCATTAAATATCCCACACATCCCAAAAAGAATTTAATAGTCTATACGGATCCACTTGCATCAATTTCATAGAAAAAATAGTATATACAAATAGGTGTACATGATGATAGATCAAACATCACATAATTCAAAAGGTATCATCATCATAAACTTCCATATATAAAAAACATAAATGCAGATCAAAACTATATAAATAGACACAAACACACCATATGATCAAATAGCATACATATGTTTCTCATTGGGATACACAAACATTCCAATAATCATGATAATAACCTATATAAAACAAACGCTAAAGTCAAAGTGATTTCTACAACAAGGTAGTTAACAAATAAATCCAATGTTTATCAAATAATCATCACATGAATCAAATCTACCTATTTATTGGATTTAACCACTATACAAGGATTATTAGAACCGATTCTTGATATTTTATTTCCAAAAGAAATGAAAACTTAACATGTGATAATAGTATCTTTATCTCATTGACAATCTATAATAATCATGATAATTCCATATTTTCCTTCTTGATAATTCCAAATTAATTCTTAGAGAATAATTCCAATTTCACATATGATAATATTATATTTTTATAGAATAAACTGATATAATCCAAATAATTATTCTTTATCATTCTTTGATAATTCTAGGTAAACCATTCTTCTTTTGATAAAATTACAATTCCACATGTGATAATAATTTTATCATGAATATATTTTGATAAAATAGAATAATTATTATTCTTCTTCTCCAAAAATTATGTTCATTATCCATTTAGGAATTATCTAACATTCTTTTCCAGAATACTTTCAAGGGAAAAAATTTTCCATATAAACTAGAAATATGATACCTATAATATAATCCTTGAAAACAATTCTCTAAAGAACATAGGAGAGTAAGATTGGTTTAATCACACTTAGAAAATAAAAACAAGGAACATGTTTAATCAAGAAGGACTTCATCAATTCTAAAAAGAGGAATTCTATACTACCTGCAAATGAAAGGATAATAAAAAATGAATTCCACATGGGTTTTCCTATATTATCAATAACAATACCACATTTATAGCCATATAATTAAGAGCAAAAATTAAATTAAAAATGAAATTTTTAATTAAACTGTTTCTTAATAGAGGAGCCCTTAAGTCTTAATAAAAATTTTAATTATGGAAAAAAGAATCAAAATAAATGAATTCCATGATTTTTTGAATTTAAAACCATTGAAATGTGTTGTAGGTGCAATCTAGGGAAGGAGTGTAAAATATAGTTTTAACAATATCCCTCCAAAAAATGTAGTTGGGTAAGGTAAACATGTTTTTACCCTTACGTAGCTCATAGGTGTTGTGTGGGGTAATAGATTTACCCTTACATAACTCTTGGAAAGAAATAAATTCCCTTAAAAAATTATCCCTACCTTACATAGCCTTTAGAAAAGTCAGGATTACCTTTATGTATAAAAATAATTACACTTATGTGGAACTAGGGAACTTTAGTTTACCCTCACATTAGGATCTGTTACCCTTATGCGAATAAGGAACTACACTAACAACTTATTTATCCTTACACAGAAACTAATACCCTCACTCAACAATTGTTTCTTCAATCAACCTTTACATTGGTAATATAAAAAGGCCGTTTCCCTTACACATATTATGGAATAGTGGATTTGACCTTACATAAAGTCTTTAAAACCATTCTTACCCTTAAATAAACCCATAAAACCATATGTAATAGTGGAAATTATTAAAAAAATATTTTCGCATAAAATGAATTATAAATAATAATAAAAATAGGGTTAAAAAATCATTTAATAAAAAAATAATAATGTTACAGTGAGACTCATTATTAATCCCTCAACAAAAAATAAAAAACATAAATGTGACAACAATCTATTACCCAACTACTAGCAACATAATGCCTCCAACCAAATATAGCACATGCCAAAAAATAATGCCCAAGAAAACACTAATCATCTACTTAATTCCATAATTCTTTAATTCTTTAATTTACACCAAATATCTTATTTTCTATAGAACCCCAATGCACCCAAAAATATCGATTTTTTGTTTACTAAAAAAACATACACAGAATCCTTTTATTTTTAGACGCCAAATTCATTACATACACCAAAAAGCTTAATAATATAAAATAAATAAAATAAATGCCAAATCGAATATAAACAAAATCTATATGCATTGCATATATAAGAAACTTCCTACCTCAAAACTGGAGAAAACATGAAGTCACACCATGAAAAAAATGATAGAATATCCCTAAAATATATTTACATAACTAACATTAAAATACATAAATTAAACCAACCATTATCCACCAAAAACACCAAAAAAACTACCAGTTTAGGGTTTCAATTGGTAGAAATAAAAAACAAGACATTATAATAGGATCTTAAGGGCCTTACCTTAGATCCAGACCCCCATTATACTAAGATCAAATATAGAGAAAATTTTAAGGTAATTAATCTCCAAAAATCCCCTTAGGGTTGAAACATCCAAGCGATAGAGAAAAAATGACAGACAAATCCAAAAATTCAGTTTAAAATAAAATTCTTAGAGGGGATTAAAGTGGATATACCTGGTCTGACTACATGGTCCAAGGTGATCGTGAAACCATTACTATCCAGAAATATTTTGGTTGAATATTATAAGTCACTTTTGTAACCCATATTTTCTCCCCCAATCCCTTACATGGTCTACCTAGGAATTCTACAAAGTCTTTATACCATGAAATCAACCATAAAAGGCCTAAAATGGAACCAATTTCACTATTGAACAACATAAACGAAAAAATACATCAAATATGACATTTATATACCTAAACCAGGATAATATAATATTAAAAATTATATAAGTTCACATCCTTGTGAATTTATATTATATTTTTTAGTAAATTACTCAATCCACTATTAATGCATCATGTTTTCCCCCTCCCTTATCTTCTAATTTACCACCCTATGTTTCCAAATAACACACATGGACAAGATAAATATAACTTAAAAAACATTATTTGAGAAATTCACAATATTAATGGTCTTCAATACAAAAGTTTTATATAGTTTTAACTCAACATAATACCACTTATGAGGATACAGAGAACCTAGAATGTAAATTCACAATGAGGATATGTAAAACACATCATCAATGGTATCATGCTCGCTGATATTTGTTGTCCATGATAAAATAAAACAAATTTAAATACTTCTAAATTTAATTTAATTTTCCTCAAGCTCATGATATCAATATTATCTTACTATATAAAAAACTTTAAAATTCCATGATAATGGCAAAGAAGTCCAACAACCACTAGCAATGGTCACGAAATGCCTTTACAAACTCAAAACTATTGCATAAACTTCTAAACCTATGGAGTATACCCTATCACCTCATTCATGAGACTTAGTCCTACCATGAAATTATAACTTTAAAATCCCCTTATGGAATTGAATTTTTTAGTCTCTTGCGAAACCACTTGGAGAAACTAATATTTTTCATATAAATATTACCTATAATAACCTAGATTCATATTGTATCATGGGCTTATGAGGAATAAAAACAACTCAAAACAACCTCTAACACCTATTGTGGTCCAAAATTAACACATAACTAACAACATTCCCTTTTAACGACAACAAATATTCTCACATAAACAATGAGAAATGAATGAAAACAAATTCCACCAATATTTCATCATCTCATATTTCCATTTTACACACCAAACTCCACTCAAACTAAAATTTTCTATTTGATGTTCTTAATAAAAAATACACATATCTATAAGTATCATTTAAAGATTAATTGTAATATGTATAATTTAAAAATTACCCCTTTGATAAATTTCACTACCTCAAAGTGCATCCGAAATCAAAAATTATCATAGTGATATACTAACATACTCATACCACCTGGGATTGTATACCAATTTAAACTTTATTTTATACACTACCTGCTCACCGACATTACTGTAAGTATTATATAGCACCAAGACACACCTGGGTTAAAATACAATTGATCTTGAGTGGATAATTAGTGAAGGTCTAACACATCTTTCCACAAGATCTATGGAACATACTTTTTAAATATTACTAGTAACATTATGATTAACTGTGTAATAATTTAATCACATTCATAAACCAGAATAGGAAATGACTAAAAACTTTTAGTTGAACCATATCTACAATAACATTCTATAATAAAATGGAATGTATTTTATATATAATTTATAATATCTCTCTTCATACACATCAACACAACATCAAATTTTTATCTTTTCATATTTTTTATTTAACATGGTGTAAATACCCTCACATAAATAGAAAAATGGAATGAGGTCCACCTATATTATCAAGGAATAAATACCTTAATAATTTTCACAATTCTTTAAAAAATTTAATGTATCTATCACAAATTAGAGTTCTTCTCATCATTTAGGGAATTCATCACAACCAAAGATTTAGAATATGGGTACTGAGTATATGTTACTCTATTCTAAAGGGTCAATGCATCAATAATAGTTTCCTAAAAACATTGTGGTTATAAAAATGTTCTTTCTACCTTTCATTAATTATTAAAGGTGAGGACCTTAAGTGATCACCAAAAACTAATACTCGGTGTATCACTTATTTCTTATCATGGAATCTCGATTATTCACCTACCAATGTTAGTGTAAGCCATAAAAAACCTTTGGTAATGATATATCACCCACATAAAACCTGAAAAATTATTTTAGATTACCTAACCAAGAATCCCTACATTGAAGATCCATTGGTTTGATCCTCACTATGATATGTTTCAGGATCCCTAAATATAAAATGTCCCCCTCTATGGTTTCTATTGTATCCTAAGACCACCCTACTTAAAACCCAACAATATTTTTATGTAATACTTGATTCAAAGTACAATAAATTCATAGTTATCCTTAGAACCAACATAAAATTATAATAAAAATCCACCACCAGAATCCATGAACCTAAACAGATATGAACCAAGGTGAGAAAATCACTATGTGCCACATGATATAGGCATAACCACTTGCTACTATCCCACCACATCGCATAAACAATTACTTAGTTTATTATCATGTTTAATTAATTATAGTTTATGAACCATCAAAATTATAAAATATCTTCTTTTTTTCATTTGTCCCACCAAAATCCTAAATAATCTATTATCCACCGCATTACCTAACCACCCACTGTGATGAACTAAGAATCTAATCATGTTAGGCTTCTAATATACCATTTTTATTTCCACCAAGATTCATTAATGTATTAAATCAATTAAAAATCCCTTAGAGAGTGATATGTTCTCAGAATAAAATACCTCAATGCATAATTCCCCATTGATAAACCCACATCTGACCACTCCCAAAGAAACACCTACTATTTCCTCAACACAACACACTACCTTAGGGAATAATTTTATTGTTATATTTAATGTAAATGAAGTTTTTAATGACCTTACCATTGGGTTTTTACTGCTGTAGACACTACCTGTGTTGGATCATTCCACTATTTCTATTAGAAATATAAAAAACTGCTCTAAACTATCATAAAAACCATATAGTCCATAACATTAGGGGAGATTTATTTTCCCATAATACACCTCATCATATTCTAACCAACACACTTCACATGATAAGCCATGTTATACATGTCTAACCAAGAACTTTAGTTTAATATCAAGATTTAGGTAATTCATGGCAATTCAATTACATATACTACTAACAATATATAAAATCTGACTCTATTTTCTTCCTCTCTAAGGGGGTATACAAGTTCCCTTCATACTGTAACTAATGGTTGGAACCATATAATAGGCATTCACATTACCAAAAAGGTGTTATCCTTAATATGAATCTTCTATTCATATCAACTCAAAAATCCACGATGTCTATCCCTAAAGATCTCGGATCACAAGCCTAACCATTTGGCCATGCATCTATCACATGTGAGGAATATCTCTCCCAACAACTATGGTGTTCCCTAAATTTATAATCACCCCATTCCATAAATCTACCTAATTTTACCATACTATCACAGATATACCTTGTTAGTTATTTCAATCCCATAAATCACTTACTGAATCCTCCCATATTAAAGGGAAACTATAAAACATATGTTACTACCCATGTCACATTTAACCTGAAAGGGCCATGAGGAAAAGACCTTGTTACCCCACTAAACTCACTACTCATCATTGAATTGATTCATATTATATCTTGATCACACAATATCATAAAAGTTCTCACTTGCGTCATCTTTCACTCATGCCTAATGAGAAGCCTGACACTAGAAATAATTATAAACATTTCTACAGCCCTCACATAATTCTTATCCTGCATTAATAAAAATTTCAACCTTTTAAAATAGCCACTATATAGATTACCATATTATCCCCCCAAATCTATATAAGTGTTATGACACTTTTTTCAAAACTCACGCATAAAGTAACTACCACCGGATACCTATAAATCACCCCTCACTGTTTGATCCATCCGATAAAATTCAATATATCATTACCCTTCCACACATTAAGAATCAATAAGTCTCTAAAGGGACTGACCAATAACACTCAAGTGACCTTTTAATGAAAAATAAAAATTATAAAAACTAAGATTCCCACAAATAAAACAATTTCAAAATACAATTTGAAAACTGATCTTTCCAACCAAGACATGTTTAAAATCACAATTTCTAAAAAATATATTATAATTTTTTATATAATAAAAATATTTCATTTCTAAAAAACATTCAACCACTATACATTTTATATCCCCAGGTTCTTATATGATGTATAGAGACGAACTTCTTTCCTTGAACCTGGATAACCAATCAAAAATATAATGATCAATCAACCATTGATTCCCCAACCACTTCAAATTTAGATGCATCTCAATGACTCAAGTTTTACTATAAAGTGGTTATGTATTCCTTTTTATAAATATATATAGATTATTAATTCATCCTATCTCCACACCTACCTCCCAAATAATAAAAAATGATACAATTTGTAACATGTTGGATGGACCTATCTCCCATCTACCTCATATGAATAAAATTGGAGTGTTACTAAGCCTTCAATTCATTATATAAATCACCAAAGGATGGAAATAAATTTTTAGGGTCTAGAAAATACCTTTGTAGGATATTTTACCATCATATTTCACACCCTCCTTGATCTTACCATTATTGAAACTTCAGTATGAGGTGTTTGTAACTTAGACTTACTAAACCAACAGGAAAAAATACAATACAAGGAAAGAATGAATAAATAGGATCATGTGGTGGATGTTAAAACATTTTACTAAGAAAAATAATTACAAACCCCAATAACATTCATGTGTAATAAAACACAAAACTAATGCGTTTCAGGCCAACTAAATGAAATTCCCTAACAATGATACCATTGGATCCCCCAAGACTCCTCAGAAACTCCATAACTTATCCCTAAAGCTAGAAATCATCCTCTACCATAGTTCCCAAGACATATTTATGTACCTCTTCAAGTAAATAAGTCCAATTTTCACTTATATATATGAAGTTTCATACAATTTACACATCCCCTGGAGTTTGTGAAAAGGGGATGAGTACTAGAACTAGTAGGTTCTCCCAATGCTTTCGATTAACCTAAAATATATGATGACCCATTAAGATCTAGGTTCTTTTTATAAAAATCTTTATAACCCATAAAATTTGTATAAAACACTCATTAATCATGAAATCATGAATATTATAAAGAAACCATCAATTAGTGTAGCAAAAATAAACCATATAGGTATCAACACCAACTAAGATTTCCAAAAATTAAAGTCAAACAAAACATATTAATCAAAAAAAACATAAATCCACACATTTATGTGAATAACCAAGTCATGAGGGATTCTATATACTATTAATCACCACCGTAATTGGGTCTCACCTACTCCTAAGAAGACCAAATACCCCCAAAATTTACCATCTAATTTCCAAAAAGGTCCTTGTACCCAAGTAAGAGTTCCCACCACATCAAATTTCTATTATTGGAAAGTTCCCCTTGACCAATTTGAAGTTTCCAAGACTCGGGACTAGTCCCATAATAAACCATATAGATGCACCAATAATTCATAACCCAACCACGGAAAACTCAATTCCTCTAAAAATATCAAGAAAAAACCCAAACCTAAATCCTAATAAAACAATAACCATTCAATTAATAGAATAAATAAAAAATTATTCAATTCATACCAAATAATACATTTTCTATAAATCAAAACATGCACATAAATATTTATATTTTGTGTTTACTCAAAAACACAATCACCAAATCTTATTAATTTCAAAAAAATATTCATGCCACAAACCAAATATTTTAATCACATAAAGGTAAAAAAAATAAAATCCACACCAAATCCATAGGAATTCTATAGTGTTAGTATATTGGATAATCCACCTACCTCAAACCCAAGAAAACATAAAATCACACTATAAAAACTAAAATCCAAGATCTAACTAGGCTCTTAAAAACCATAACATAAAAATTCCCAGGATAAATAAAATTTTAACCACTAAAAACTCTTCAAACCTACTCAATCAAGGTTTCCAATGAGATAAATAATTAATAATATGAGAGAAAATGATCTAAATTGCCTTACCTTAGATTTAGACGCCTAATGCACGAACATCCATGATCAACGATATCTTGAGGAAATGAATCACCTAAAATAACCTTAAAATCACCCTATTACCAATAAATACAACTGATAAAAGATAAAAAATAATGAACTTCCAAAAATAGAATTTAAAATTAAATATTAGGAGGGGTTTTAAGTGGACGAAAGGCTCTAATCTATAGCACCAGGTGATGGTTCTACAATCAGGTAACCCTTACTATCTCCCTCTAAAACTATTGCAAAATTTTCAAGGGGATTATACAAGTTCTATATAAGGGTTTATGAATTATAATAACATTGAATTGATGGTTATATGGTTGGAGTGTGTTTAGAGGAGTCTCTAGAAGGGTTTGTAAGAGGTTGAAGCTGCAATGGTGATGTAATAGATTTTTTATGTCATAAAAATTAGATTTGTGAGGTGATATTACCCTTTCTGGCTTATGTGGCTTGTGGTTTATATATAGAATTCATCTAGGAAAAAATAATGAAATAATTTTACCCCATAAGAATTGGATTTGTTTCATAAGTGAATTACATATGAGGATCCATGTTTTTTTGTGTAAAATGAGATTCATGGCTTAAAATCCAATTTTATGGCTTGGAATATGTGGGAATGTGGAATTCACATAGTAAAACGGGTGGATAAATTTTTTTTGATAAACTTTTTTGGATTATTATCACCTTATTATACCTTCACTCCCTCTCATCTTATGAAAAAACTCTAGGTGATATTGGGATAACATCTATCTTTTCTTTTCTCACCATGATCCTTATGTTCTGGTGGTTTCTCATTGGTGATCGGTGGGGAGTTCCTTCAACTTTATCCCTGTGTTCTCTTCTTTTATTCTTAAAAAGGTTTGATATAGTTTTATTGTATTATTTTGGGGTGTGTTTTGATGATCTCTTGGTGCAGTTTAGGTTCATACAGGGATATCTTATACATTTGTGGTTTTTTGGGATGTTTTTCTTATCCTTATGGTGCACAATGAATTAGAAAATATTCCTCGAGGTATGGGATACTTGTTCTCACCTATTTACATGTTATTTTTGGGGATTTAATTATATTATTATTTCCTTTTATTGGATAGTAAGGATCAACATAATAAGATAATAAATTAGAATAACAGAAATTGATGGGTATAGTGGAAATATAACATGTTTTACAATTTTGACATATGTTATTGATGATATTGTTCATGTTTGTCTCCAATATTTAAAATAATTATTATTAATATCCGTTATTGTGATGTGTTTGATGTGATTTGATGACCCTTGTTATGTTGTGGTTTTTTTCACACCCTAAACAAAAGTATGAAGAACATATATTTGGAAAACAAATTAATTTCCCTTGGGAATCTTTTTTGTGTGATAATACTAAGGATAAATAAATATTTAATGTGATAATGAATCTTAATAATCATGGAATCCATAATTTGTTAATATATTTTAATATTTTTCATGTTTTATTTCCTTGTGTAGTGATAGTGGTGACCATATGGGCTATGAAAATAAGTGGTTATGTGATGTGGTGGTTGGTTGGAATGGATGCAACATGGGTAGTTGTTCATTGTGGTGGATAGTTGTATGATGAACAGTGGCGATGTTGTGTGGTGGTGTAGTGAATTGTGGTGGTTATTTTGGCATTGTAAGTGGTTGTTATGTGTTATGATTATGGAATGTAGTTGTTATGGTGTGCGGTGGATGAGACCTGTGGTTTTTATGGTGACATGGTTTGGCTGGCAGGGCATAATAATGATGGTTAACATGAGACAAGTTATTTGTTATTCAACATAGTTTTGTTAGTTGTCCAGTTATCCATGGAATAATTTTTAATAGTCTACATCATTATTAATGGGTTTCACATTGTGAAATGTATTGGATTATTGAATAAAAGTTGTGGAGAGTGTAATTGAAAGTGGGGATATGTGTTGTTATGTATGGTGGTGTACTTTGTTTCATATAGTGGTGGAAATGATTGATACAATTAACATTTGGCATAATAGTGATGGTGAGGTGTATTATATTGTAGTTTTTGTGGACCCATAGGGTGGGGTTTTTTTCTTTATATCACGTACTTAATGATATTTCTATAAAAACGACACCTAATTTAGGTAACCTTACCAATATCCAAAGGTTTTGGGTTCCAGGAATTTTCCCTAAAATCTAGGTTGGTGGCGATACAGATTGATGGTTACCCCCTCATCCCTAACTAATACTTTTTATGTAGTGATGTCCCATGTTTCTTCGGATGAGATGTGATTTTATGGCTAGTGTGTATTTGGGTAGGATGTGATGTGATGTGGTTGTGATGTGATATGATATGTATGGAAGGGATAGAAGAAAAGGATGTTCGACATATGGGAATGAGATCAGAAAATCAGTAGGGAATCAGTAGCAGGGCACCTTTAATTATATTCTTTAGATACTATGTTACTATATTGGATGCGTGATTTGGTGAGTGTTCCATGGAGAGGTTGGGATGGTTAGTTTACCTATACAGGTTTTTGTTTGTTCTATTGTCTATTTACAGGCACATTGGTATACTTTTGTCACATGTACAATTGAGACAATAGATATTTCTACCAAGTATACATTTATTCTCAGCCTATGTATATATAATTTTATTGGGTTTATAGGAGAAATTTGGAGATTGATCTTGACATTAGTAGCTTGGGTTTGGTTTCTACTATTGAGTCTCAACTATAGGACTTTTCATTAGATTATTTAAATTAAAGATTGTTATTATATCTATTGAAAATTTTCATACATGGTGGGATGGGTTTTCATTTACTTTAATATAATATTGTAGAGTTTCTTGGTGTTTGTTGATTTCATCTCATGATCCTATATAGTTATAGAGGGCAATGCCTCCCATATGTGATATTTTTATACCCTCAATGCATATTGCCAACCTGAGGCGTACCGGAGGTAGGGATTGGAATTTATTATCTCTCATCCTATATCTCCAACCCCAAAGAGGTATATTTTGAAGAAGGGGTTGTGATAGTTCTATTTACTATTCACTCAACCTTGAAAGTCCTAAATTCCTCTGAATTCACCTAATTTCATCCTCAAACACCCCAAACCTCAAAATTCATTTAATATGTCATTTCCATACCTAGAATAAATCCCTAGATACTGTTTCACATTGGTATAATTAGTCTTGAATTTAATATTATTTTTGGAGGATATAAATGAGTTGTTTCATATATTATTTATCCTTTAAAATTTTATCTTTAATCTCCTATAATTGGTGGTTCCTTTCATAATTTTGTACGTCTTACACATGTGTTTATTGGTTCTATGCATAAAATTTGTTTTCCTATATACTCCTCATAAACAAATTGGGTGTATTCATAAAATAAATAAATAAAATAAAATAGTAAATAAAGTATTCCCATAGTGGAAAGTATAGTTATTGATTGAATCAACTCCTAATAAATAGTTCCAAAAAGTGATTATTCCCAAAACAAAATGAAAGATTTAGTTCAACTTTAGAATAATGTTCCTAAAGTGAAACTAAGTGGTCTTGTCATAGGTTTTCTCATGAGGGGCCTTTCTATCCCCTATTATCTTGGCCAATTTATTTATTGATTTTTTATTTATTATTTACCAAACTTAACTGGGGATTTTTTTTGAAATAAAATTTAAATAAGTAAAAAGTCACCATGAAATAGTAATCGTCCTTAGATGAATCCCTTGATTAGTCAATTCACTATTCTCTATTTATTATTGATGTTTCGTCGACACTTAGTTACCAAACTTAATATAATTCATGCAATCACACCTCACTATATTTCTATGTAAGAAAATAGTGAATTACAATCTCACATGCACTGAGAATTTTTCTATCCTATGTTTAGTTGTAAGACATATCCCCCAATCAAGTGTGTTGTAACCAAAAAGTTGTATGTGGTATTTGAAAAAAATAAATAATGTTTGATGATAATAGATGGTGGTCACAGTTTTTTATTTCCTAGAACTTATATTAAGGATTGACTGATAATATTTAAAGAATGGATTTTCTGAAGAAATTGATAGAGTATGGTAAAACATTGAATACATATAGATTTTATGAAGTTGAATATAGAAAGAAACCATACATATTGATTTTGATATAATAATTATTGACATTGATATATATAGGATTAATGTTTCTAAATGTTTGAGGATGTTTAATGAGATTATTCAAGTATATTCTAGATATAGAAGAGGTGAGATAAGGTTTAAATATATTTATAGAATACTGGGAAGAAATCATAAAATGTTTGGGGCTGAGAATACTGGGATTGAGAAATTGATAAAATCTTTATACATAATGGTTATTAGAACCTTATATATAAGTGTATTTAGAAGAATAATTGGTTTAAAGAGTTGGTAAATTATATATATATAAGAGTAACTAGAACCTTATAGAGATGGAAAACTGGAATTTTCCCTATGATATGCAAAGGTAACCAATGCAGAGATGATTAGGTCAAAAAAATAGCTAAATACCTATATATAAGAGTTAGTCTAGATGATACATAAGGGTTGATCTACATGATACTTAATGGTTAATCTGAATGATACATAAGGCTAGATCTTATTACATGTAATGGTTAATTTGATAAATATGGGTTATTCTAAAATATATGTGGACACATAATGGTCAATATGTAATATATAGTGATATGAAAGGGTATATTTAAATGTAAAGGAAAGTTTTTAAATTTCTAAAAATTGTGTGTGATGGGAGTTTTGAGAAGGGACCCATAATGAAGGATTGAAATTTTTAGGTTACATCAAGAATTAATCTTTGAGAACATTATAAAGTTTTAGTAGTTATGAAATAAAAATCATCATCATAAATGAAGTGCGATATTGTAGATTTACTGGAAGATTATTTGAGGGATTAATTTAATGTAGAGAAAGTTTAAGAAAGCCAGTTTATTGTATTTGAATTTGAAATTAAATTCTTCTGACTGAAAATGGAGGGATATAACTGAAAAAAGGATAAATGTTATTGATATAATATAGACATAAAATAGAGAAACATGGATAGATATTTCAAAGGAAAGAGAATGGAAACAAATAAAGGTGATCAGTAACATGGTATTTATTAAATATATGAATTATAGAGATTTAGATATTGTTATAATATGTTGAAGATAATTCCTATGCTATAATTATTCAACCTAGAAAGTATTTTTTACTATTGTGTGAAGTATGTTTTGAATATAAAAGATCAATATATTATAAAAATGAGTTAATTATGTCTTGATTTGATATTTAAGAGAAGAACATAGTATTAATTGAAGTATCACATTTGAAATTATGATAAAAATTACAACTTCTCTACATATTGATCACGTAGAAACATTCATGTCAATAAACTGATAAGAGATATACAAGTCCAAAACCTGATATCTTCCAGAGAATTTCATAAGGTAGGATAAGAGAGTAACCCTTGGGTGGTAGTGACCTACTCACTAAACCATTGTATAAAAAATGAGCATTGGTGGGGTGTTAATTCACCTAAAAAGTAAAGTTTGTGATCCTTGATGAGGATTGTCTCAATAAAAATATTTTAGCCTCTAAAATACTGAGTTTATTTGTGATTTTTAGTATACTTTTATTATTATAATTGTATGATACTTCGATGTAGACTAGTGAGGTAGAACCAATAAAATTATACGGTGCTATTTTTTTTTACATATATTCATCTATGTGTGAGATTCAGTGATATTGTGTAAAATATTTAATCAAATATTATGATTTTTCCTTCCAATGAGGTAACAATATTCAAAGGGATGTTCGAGTGATAAAATGTTTGAATTGAAAAGAACCTTGATTCACACACACACCCTCCCAAGGAATCGTGGGTTATAAAAAGTGATATCCCTATCAATAGGTCTTGCTTTGGATTCAAATAGTTGTATTCATCATGTGAATATTTGAATATTATATAAGATATGGATTCTATAGTAAAAACACCTATATTTTATGGAAGTCAGTTTTCTAATTGGAAAGAGTTTATGTCATGTTTTAAAGGAATGTATTATAAACCCTTATGATATCATGTAAAGAAGTTTTTTTTACAAAGTCAACATGGAATTAGGTTTGATATATATCAGAGAAATTTATAGACTAATGCATGTATTAAGAATTTATTAAAAGAGACATTGGATAAAGAGTTTCAAAAAAATATAGCCCATTATAAGGATTCACTTGATATGTTGGTGGGATTGGAGGGTTTATATAATAAATGATCTATGTCAATATAAGAGAACCATTATGATTATATTAGTATATAATTTTAATTTGTTTATGATATGGGTGTGAATTAAACTAAAAAATTAGTTCATATGTATATAATCAAGAAGAAGAACAAGGAGTAGGAAAATAGGAAACAATGTATCCCATTGAGGTAAAGAAACTAGATACCTTATATATATATATAAATCTAACTCTATAGTATATGTTATGTATAAATATTATAATAAAGATTTTATATCACTTGAGTTATTAAAGGATAATGATAGAAAAGAGGCAGTCACATCACATGATAAATCTAGAGGTTATTTTTGTAGAAAATAATAAAAACTTCATTCCATTAAGAGTGTAGTAAAATTATTATAGGCTAAAGATGAAAATAAATATTGTAATATAATATATTTAGATAATGAAACCAGAATTTAGATTAAGATTGAGATGGATCCAAGAAATTATATTGTAAAAATGAACAAGAAAATAAATAAAAAAATTGATCCACTTGAATAACGTGTTTATGAGTTCAATTTAATGATTGAAAGAAGAGAAAATATAAGAATAATCAATTTCTACCTTAATATAGTAGTATAAAGATAAATTTTATATTATATATAATGAAAATATCTCTCAATTTGAATATTTATAATTCCTACTAAAAGATAAGTATTTGAGGATTAAGAATCTTGGGGGAGATATTCATTATTTGTGGAATAAATCATACATTGAATATTCTCACAAGGAGACTTAGATCAGTAAAAATAACAAAAAAATCTAGAATCCGTAGAGAATAAAAATTAGACTGTGTGATTTTTTTGGAAGAACTCTCAAAGGACAGTGTTGAAGAAGTGTTATTATTTTTTTGCATCATTGGACACATGATGGATGTGTGGAAAGAGGAATTTAATATATGCAATCAAATAAAATTTGTTAATACATATCATCCATGGAAGTCTATTAAAATGTATGAATATTTAGGGATATGTTTTTTATGTTTTAAACATGGTCACATGGTAAGGTACTACACTCTGAGGAAATAAAAGAAGAGATCATGGTGGAAAATGGATAAATAATTGGTTTATCGCATGGTTATCAAGGATAGTGGAAGATAAATACAATCAATTTCCAAGACGAAGAAGTTAGTTCAAATGAAACAAAATATTGGATTGATTTATATAGAAAATTTCATTATGGAAAACATGGAGGAAAATCATGATGCATATATAAGTGGTTTTACAAGTACCACTAAAAGGTATATAACAACACATATAGAGTGGCTCTATTATGGAGAAGGAAACATGGAGATAAAAATAACATTAGTATAATAAAAAATAAGAACAACACATAAGTGGGATTAATAAAACTTTATAAAAGGTTAACTAGATGAAAAAATAAGAGTCTTTCAAATTAAATACTTGCAAGATAGTTTTTACAAGTGGTGAACATCAAAGGATAAACACTATAAATCCTTGAATGAAAAATAGATATAATGGTTTATATTTTCATGTCCAAAAAAAAATCCACTACTTGAATATGTTTGAATATATTCCTCTCCCCAGGTAATTCATTATAACATATTATGTTTAGAGGAGGTATAATATTAATGGTGATAGGTGATATATGAGGTGTGTATGGGATGAAAGAAAATACATCCATTGAGTCCCATTAGAGTAAACAGAAATGGTGTCAAGGAAAAATATGAAAAAACATGTGATATGAAGTAGTCATCATGAAAACTAAAAGCTAAATCTTGTTATACATGTTGATATTATGAAGTATATGTGGTAAAACTCTTGATTGAGAGTAAAACTGAAGTCAAACCCATATTTTATTTTTCTAAATGTTATCATGTAAATTTTGGAATTCAAATGGTTGTATCTTCCCTTTACTATTAGGTATAAAATACCTAATAAGAAGAGTGCAAATAATTTGATCAAGTAAAAATTACAATCATAGAGGACTTCATATTCTATTTGTTTATGAACAAATATTGTTGTATTACCCGGTAGTTTTTTAGGATACTAACAGCTTCTAAAAAGGGTTATATAGTGAGAAAAAAGTGTTTTCCTCATGATAATGTTTTTCATTATATTTAGTTTCAAGAGAATAAGAAAATATGGGAAGTTATTGATGAGAATTCAAAGAATAGTTAGACCTATTTAGAAATGTATAATCCCTAATAAAAATGGAATATCATTGACATCAAATTGTATCATTAGTTTATAATGAATAAGTGGTATCCATTGTTCAACAAGTTTTATGAATCACATGATTTATCATTTATTTATTATGTGTTGACAATTTTGTGTATGTTTATCTATGATAATGGTAAATTTGATGTAAAAATAACTTAGTTTATCAAGTAACACAAGTTTATGTAAATAAGTGAGTGGCATGGAAAATATTCATGTTATTGACTTAGAATATTGTGTCCCTTATTGAGTTCTAACTCATTAGGGTTATAGGATTAGTTTATGTATCATTTCCCAGTGGTAAATTCATTCACTATAGTTTCTTGATAATAATTAAGTGAAAAATAAAAATGGTTGAAATTGAAGTTAAGATGATAGATGGTTAAAATATTGTCAAAGGTTTTGTTGATAATCAACAGTTGATTAAAATAACCTATTTTTTGAGAGAAAAAGTAAGTATAAGAATGAAGTGAAGGTATGGGTTACTGAAGGGAAGAGTTATAACTCTATAAATATATATTTTGTATTCAAGTGGTAAAAGGATTTTGAGGTTCATTGATGTGTAATGTTATGGATATTTTAAGTGAATATAAAATGTTATTATAGTCTCTCCAAACCTATAGGTTCTTAGAGTATTGATGATAGTTTTATCTCTCTTATAAATCTAGTTCAAGATGTATATTGAACAAGGGGAGTGATATTGATGAAAATAACCTTGTTAATTTTTAGGAAAAAATTCAAAGAAAGAGTGTAATATCTAAAATTTTTGAACCATTTCCATTTTATTATTAAAGACGAAGGAAATAAGTACATAAAATCTATATATTTTAAGGATCTTGGGAACACTATGATTTATCTCTATCCAAGACAGTGATAGGAGTTACAGAGTTGGGGTCATGGCCAAGATAGAGGCTTCTTACATATACTTATAAAGGGAATCAGAACCCATGTAGTTCGATGCCACTTAATGGGACACATAATACCTTTTAAAGTTATGTGATAAGGACCATCATGGTTCCTTTTAAGGTCATGAATCCATGAACAATGGTGTATTGGGAATGAACCACAAAGATTCGTCCTACATATCTTAGTTAAGGATAATCAAATACTATATAGATTGATTTACATATTTTATAATCATGTGATAGGACTAGTCCATGTAGTCTAAATACATGTGATAAAGACATCTATTACATAAAAGAGGTGAAAAAATAGATATAAGGAAGATTATTCATGACCCTCCTTAATACATTATCATGTCTACTAGTATCCAGATAGAAGAATGTATGGTTGGGAATAACACTTAGTATGAGATCTATATGTATATTTTTACCTCCAAACCATTGGTAATTAGATGAGGAAGGAGGTGTAGTTGTGGTTTATAGATAGTAATAGGCCAAGATCGAAGAAGTTTAAAATCATGTGGTAATAAATCCTCTATCATAAAAGAAGAAAAAATAAGAGATAGAGTGGGGATTATGCATGGGAAACCCTAAAATACCATCTTATCAATTAGTGATTAGAAAGGATATGATTTGGTTGGATTTTACACCGACTGTAAGGAAATGGTGTATGTTCTACTCATCAATAAGTCAAAGTTCTAAGATCATACATAGAAACCTGGCTCAGGAATACACCTAAGTAAGAGGCCCCTGAGTAATAGTACCTAGGTAGTAGGCCTATAGAAATTAAATACATAGTTAGGTTACTAGGATGTAGGGGAAACCCTGTTTATAAATCTTAGAGAAGTGGGGTTCCCTAGTAGGGACTATGGTAAATTGGGTAAATTATCACCCTCGTATGGGAGGCCTAAATGAAATTCTTCCATAGTATAGAGGACTAGGTGATAGGTTTCCCAAATAGGTAGGCCTAGAATAATGTTCTCCCTAAAAAGGAGGTTGGGGTAGTATTTTTCTCTAATATAGAGTCCAGATAAAACATTCTCCCTAATAAGATAAAATAGGTGAAGGTTCACCCAGTGGGGTGGCCTAGTTGAAGGGTCTATTGTGGAAACACCAAGAGAAATAACTGATAAATGATTCATTGAGGAAGAGTAAAACGGAAAAACAATGGTAAAAAATATTACATGATAGGGTGATTTATGTTTTTCAAGAAATTAACACTATATTCATAAAGATCTAATACACTTCTCTATTATTTTTGGGAGAATAATTATTGGATAAGAATCTATAATTATAAAAAACTAGCTTGAAATAATAACATAAATAAGATGATGTAACTATTCAAAAAAAACTCAGTAATTCCAATATGATATAGTAATCAGTGGTTAAAAGTCCAGGAAGCTACAGTGACCAATTAGTGTCACTTGTCACATATTTATACAGTGTAATGTTGAAGTACATACTACTAAAATTTCCTATAGTATATTGTTATAGTAAGTACAAACTAATATAGTTCCCTATTAGTTTCACCATTCAGCTATGATACAATGACCTATTAATGTCAAGGGATTTGTGGTTGATTTGAAGTATGAGATCACTAAAAATTGGCCAAACTTCATCCATGTATAGGTATACACCAATTCAAAATGGTATCTAATTTATTGAGGGTCTGGGGAAGGGTCACCTGAAAATTGATTGTTAGGAAAAGGATTTCCCTAGTGTAGGATCCAAGAAAAAGAAGTTCTCTAATATAGGGGCTTAGGAGAAGGCACTCCATAGTATAGGGTATTGGGTAAAGGCCCTTGCTAATATAGGGGATTGAGATATGTCTCACCGTAATATAGGGGCCTTAGAAATGGATCACCCAAGTATCTGGGTAGGGTGAGGTTCTCCTAAATATAGGTACCTGAATAAAGGCTCTCCCTAGTGGTATACCTATGTTTTGGATGGTAGCATGGTGCGCTAGTGTTTGATTCTTATAATTTCTAGTTTTAATGGAGATTTAGTATAGAAAAATTAGTGGTTATACACAAGGTGTTATAGTATAATGCCTCAAGATATTATAGGTCATGTAGAACCCTAGTATTCAATCCCATTGGAATTTCCCCTTAGTTTTGAACTGAGTAATTGTAAGAACCCAAATTTTATATGAGGTACAAAAACATTTTATTTATTTTAATTTGTATAATCTTATCCTTTTGGGAGTATCCAATGGTTCCATGGAAGAAATGGGGGTATTCGGGGCTTGTGAAG
The DNA here is from genome assembly GCA_963277665.1 of Viscum album. Taxonomy (NCBI): domain Eukaryota; kingdom Viridiplantae; phylum Streptophyta; class Magnoliopsida; order Santalales; family Viscaceae; genus Viscum; species Viscum album. The sequence continues at coordinate 1,538,384,462 of OY728153.1, read as the reverse complement.
AGTTTGGAGGTTGACATTTTGAAGGAAATATGTTATATAAATGGTTCATAAAACCACGCAACCCAGTTTTCACGGTTTGATAAAACCATTCCTGGTGGTCCAGTGCATTGTTCTGGGCCACATGGTTTGATGAAACTGTGAAACTCATGCCACATGCTTATTAATTTTCGATATAATTTTTAATAGAGGGAAAAAACATGGTCGAAACATGGTTTCTCTAACAGTACACCATGATTGTGTGAGGGGGGTCTTAAGGTAGAGTTGGGTTCATGGTTGGCACACAGTTTTTCCAAACATGTGTCCAAACCATGAGATTATTTTTTAAAGGGGTGAAAAGACAATTTTTCCATTATTTTTTCAAATACTTAACCCCCCCCCTCTTTAATTATTTACTCTAGTGGGATACCCCCCTCCTATGAAACATCTTCATGACTAAAGATATCCTTTGTTGTATTTCCACCATCAGGACTCTAAATCAATCATTTTTGGTATCATTAGATAGCCACCAGTGAGTTCTCTATTCCACCTGCACCTTTCATCATTTGTCTTCGTCTTGATGGAGTTATTTTGGTGCTAGTTTACATGCCCAATTATTGGGTGTTTGTCTATTTTATTGTTTTCTTCTATTATATTCTATATTAGGGGCCAAAAATAGATTATGAGTTGACTAACAAGCTAATATAGTTGGTCTCATGTTTTCCCCTAAAAGTCATGGTATTTATACATTATGTTATTATTCCACACACAGATTTTTTGAGAGATAATTATTGAATGAATTGAATCCTGAATTGACTAAGTTGAATTGAATTTGATTGCCCACGAGACCTTTTAAGGTGTAATTAAATGTTATGTAACCAGAATTTGAACCATACTTTGAGTGTGTTGTTAAATTTGATAAAACCACCAAGAGAATCTTATGATTTTGATTCACCTATTAAGGTGTGTTATTTTACTCCTTTCATTAGAGATGTTAAATGAAATTATTATAATAAAATTTAATTGAATAAATAGGGAATGGATGACCATGTACCTATTCCTTTTTCCATTTTCCTTATCACTTAGGCTTGAGATGTTCATTATATCCAATTTCCAAATTGAGATAAATTGGAGGATTCATTTAGTTCACTATATATGGACTCTTCAGACTTGATTTAATAAATTAATTATGATGAAATTATTATTAAGAACCTTGGGTGACACATGGGATATCATAAGAATTCCATGGATAGACTCGTTTGGAAGCAATATTGTACACACCTGAGTGATACTCAGACTGCTTTTTGGACTACTAAGGAGATACTCAGAAGTTAGACTAACATTATGCCAAGAGTGATCCTTGGAATCCCTATGTGGTCTACCAAGGAAAGAATCGAAGGGATAATTACTGTACATTCCATGAGTGACACTTCGGATCCCTTTATAGACCATAAAGGAGGAACTCAGTGGGTGATGACTTGATACCACACCTAGAGCGATACCAGGGTTCCTATATTGAATTCCTAGGACAGACTTGTTAGGTGATTGGTTCATGATACAGCTATAGTAATACATGGGTTCCAAATTTGGAATTCCATGGATGGGATCATGTTTCCATTGAAATGTTAAATAGTTAATTAACATATGAGGTTTCTTCTAAGACAAATCATAATCTTAGATTTTGTAAGACCCTTAGATGATATGGATAGATTTATTATAGACATCCTATCTGGGTGTGATTTATGGGTGATGATTGTTCCATAAGATGGGTCACAACACTTCATTATAAGTTAAATCATGAATGAATGATTATTCAGATATATTAATAATTAGGATGAATCTATTATTAGATGATGGGTGCTCCATGGGAACCCTAACATATGTAGGTTATTTATATAACACACTTCATTTACAACTTTAATTCTTTCCTACACACTATTTATTATATATTAACAAACTATATGGAATTAGACATTATTGGAAGTGTCATAAAATATTTATATCACACCCTTCTTAGATCAACTATTAGTACCTAGAAATACTTCATGGATTTAGGTTGGGATATGGGAAAATTACCAGTTTTTGATACTTGATTGAATGTAGCATGGGAGCGGGGGAGCTCGGGACTGAGATATGGCTCATGATTCTCTATGGATAATGTTTTTTTGGAATTATGTTTTATAATTGTATGTATTTGTACCTATATTCATGTCTTCTCCTATTTCATTTAGTATAACATGCCAAGATTATCATTTTTTATATGACATTTATGGATGCGATTACTGATTATTATATGATGGATGTTTATTCTTTAGTTGTTTACTTATTGTTATGCTTTAAATACTGTTTGATATTATTATAACATTGTTCTACACTCTGATCATGATGGTATACTCTTCCCACCGTTCAACCATGGACCATCGCTACTAGTTGGCAACCTCTGGCATACGGGGAGGCACACTTGAGGTCACATGGTTAATCGGGTTTGGTGACTACTGAGTGAACCGGGTCTGAGACATCACAAATTTTTGTAATAGGTTTCCTTTATTTTTCTTACTATTTTTATGGTAGAAATGATAAATATGATGAGCTGGGATTTGTTCATGAGTCCATGTTTGGGAGTATCAAACCCATGTATAGTGAAAATCCAAAATAATATATAATAGGATATGTTGTTATTGATCATGCTTACTAGAGGTGTTATGATTTCACCATTGGGTGATGAATTTGATCTTTTATGCTCCTTATGAATATGGATTTTTACCCTTGGCCTATATAGAAAAAAGATATTTCATCATGGAACATCACAGGTACATCGGGATTTATATTGCATGCATTATTCCATGCCATGTTAACTTACTACATGCCATACCTGTCACATGTTTTAGTGATTTTTTTATTATGTACATTATAATGTGCAAACATCTCATATAGGGACTTTATAAATTAATTATTGTGATTTGATGGAATCCAAAATTAAATTTATAAGGTGTATGGTCCCTTATAAATTTGAAGTAGTGATCTATATAATTCAACAATTTTAGAGGAATTTATTATATAAATGAGAATGAATTGAAATGAAATTAGATTTTAAAATTAAATAATTACTATTAAAGAGGGATTTTAATTTTAAGTTAAAGGGTTTTTTCATCTATAAATTGTTATTGAAACTCTATATAGTAGGACTTCATATTTATAAAAGAGAACTTGACCCTACACTAACCTTAGTAGTGGGAAGTAGGTAGTGGATCTTGATTTCCTTGTGATCTATTTATCACCTAGTCCTAGCTTTAGAAGCATTCATAAGGGTGTGAGTTTTATATAGAGAGGCTTGTACCTATCATATTTTTATATATATGTTTTTAGTGGTAATTAAATATTTTATTGAGGTGTGTGTTTTGAATTTTTAGAGACATTCCACCATGACATACTCGAGTCATGCGCTTGGAGGGCAGTGATGACAATGCTCTGCAGATAGTTGTCCATGGGTCTCTAGTAAAACCTATAGTAGTTCTACTCAAGGCACTACCATTTATACCTGATATGGGTGTTTTTCCTAGTTTTTAGAGGTTTTACTACACTTTATGAAAATTGTATAGGGATACCCCAACAATGGAAGAGTGGACACATAATTTTCTGCAGTAGCATTCACCCATGTTTTTGGGGGATGGTTATCCATAAGTTTTGGATTCATGGATAGAGTCCATGCTATCATTTTTCAAGTATCTCAAGGGTCCTCCCAAGAGGAGAGTGAATCTCACTACATATATGCTTCATGATTCCACCAAGAGATTTTGGGACACTATTACATAGATGGATCTTCATTAGGATATGGTTTAGAGGGATTTTCATATTTTCTTATATGATTATTTCAATCTCAAGATGTTGAGGGATGGTAGATCCTAAGAGTTTATACACTTGTAGAAGGGGGTCATATCAGTCATAGATTTTTTCCCATTTCAAGAATCTCTAGTGTTTCATACCTATTATATTAGGGTATGAGTTTTTGAGAGCTAATAAATTTTAGGATGGTCTTAGATACGACATCTAATCATGGGTTAATGTGTTTTAGCTTACTAATGTATCTAGAAGAGTGTTTCAGGAACATAGCACGAAGTGTAGACCAAGTGAGGATAGTGGTGTGATATAGGGAGATTCGAAACCTATATTTATAACTACATCATCCAACATTAAGATGTGTCATTTATAGATTCCATGTGGTGATATTAATAGTTAAGGTGCATACCCAGGTATCCATTTGAGGTTCCATAAGTGCAGTAGATCGGGACATAAGAGGCATTAGCTTATAACGGACCCAGTTGAGTGTCAATATTATAGAAATATGGGTCATCTTAAACATTTATTGTATAGATTTTACAATCGTATTTGGTGAGAGATGGTCTTCTTAGACTCTACATTTTAGACCAGGTTCAAAATATTCACATTAGGAAAGGAGATGGATTACCATCGACCGATCAGGTAGAGTATGTGGTCATGGTCATGGGGGCAAGAAACCAGATTTACAACACCATTAGAGTGGACTTGATCTGGGTAGCTAGGCTATATCTCAAGGACAGAGACTAGGCCAGATGTATTTATTACAGACAATACCTAAGAGAAAAAATTTCAGATATTTTATGTTTAGAGGTAGTATTCTGGTAGCCTCTATATTAGTATTTTCACTTTTTAGTATAGGTGGTTCTCATTCTTTTATATCTATACTGGTTATCGATACCCATGGGCTTGATGTTCAGTTATCCTATGACATTATGACACCTGATACTCCATTGAGGATACGATCAAAGAGTGTATGCCGGCACAAAGAGTTCCCCTTGATATAGGTGGGTGTCTCTTTTAATGGTACCTCTTTTCCGTCGAGATGACAGGATTTGGTATCATTCTCAAGATGGAATTTTTGGACCCCTATCATGCTTACATTGAATAGTATCACTTATTGGTGAAATTTACATCACCAGAGGGTGGGTTATTTATTTAAAAGGGTGAATGGAAGGTCTAGGATATTTGAGATGGACCTGAGCATCATGGACTAGAAATTATGTAAGCCCATCCTTCTAAATTACATCTAGATGATTAGGTAACATGTTAGGTGTAATTACCTCCAGTGGTAGATCATTTTACGGATGTTTTACTGGATAACTTTTTAGGACTACCTCCCAAGATATAGTTAAAATTTTCCTTTGATATAGTGTCTAAGCCTACACCATTATTCATTCCTCCTTATAGGGTGGCTACTATTGATTAGAAAAAGCACAAGAGGATGATAGATGATTTGGAAGATAAGAGTTTTAAATGAACCAGTTCTTCAATGTGGGGTTAAACGATCCATTTTTCTAAGGAGGATGTTAACATCGGGATTGTTGTGGATTGCCATTGTCTAAACCTATTTACAATTAAGAACCAATATCAATTTCCTCATATAGATGATCTACTTGACTAGCTATGAGGAGGAAGGTATTTCTATAATATTTTTCTAAGATCGGGTTACCATCAGGTTCATGTTATACCATCATACATATAATTTATAATATTTCGTAATAGATATGCATTGTATTAGTATTTTTTCATTCCATTCGATCTAAAAAATATACCAGAAGCTTTTATGGCACTGATGAACCTTGTTTTCCATCCATATATAGATTATTTTTTTGTGGTATACATGGATAAAATCATGGTGTATTCATACACTCAATACAACTATTTTGAAATTCATGATATTCTATTGAATAAACTAATAGAACATCATTTGTATGATAATATCACAATGTTCCACTTTTGTATGTATAAGATTCACTTCTTGGGTCATATTATCTTAGAGACATGAGTATTAGTTGCCCTATAGATGGTGAGAGCTATAGTTTCTGAGGAGAATCCCAAGAAGGTCTTTGACATATAATGATTCTTTGGGGTAGCTAGTCATTATAGGATATTCATAGAATACTTATCATTCCTAGAAACTCCTCTTATGGTATTGAATAAGAAGGGCATGAAGTTTATATTTTCAGAATCCTATGAGACAAACTTGTCGTCACAAAAAGGGAGAATAAATTTAGCACTGATCCTAATTCTTTAAAAACTAGGAAGAAGCTATATAATGTATTATGATGTGTCAGAAATTAGGATTGGATAAGTTTTTATGTAGGAGGAGTGAGTCATAGAATATGGGTCTCACCATTTAAGGCCAAAAAAGTGGAACAACTCATATCATGATCTCGATTTAGCCATTGTAGTTCATTCCTTTCACTGTTATATGCATTATTTACTCAGAGAGCATTTTGCGGTGTATACAAACCAAAACAATCCTCAAGTATATCTTTACATAGAATTAATTAAATCCCATAAAATTAAGGTAGGTTTAATACCTTTAGTATTTTGAATTTTAGATTTCTTATACTCCTAGAAAGATAAATATTCTTTCTAATTCCCTATTCATGAGGGATAAAACATTGGCACTTCCGATTATGGGTAGTGAGTGGTAGCTTATGGACTTGTTTTCTAAGATGCATTTGGTGGTTTAAGAAAACAATTTATAATTTTTAATAACATCATTGTTTGTTACCTCTTTATTTCTAGAGAGAGTGAAGATGATAAATATATCTAATTCTTAGGTCCTAGTCTAATAAGAGAGTATCGAGGGTGATGAGACACCTCCTGGTTGGGTCATTTTTAAGAATTATATCTTTCACATCACAGATTCTTATGGGTCCTTACAAACATATAAGGGGAGTTGATGTGAGAGTCTCATCCCTTGATATGGACTATTCTTCATAATATTACCAAGATGTATCATTATTTATTCCATCAAGACTAGTGGACAGGGGTGATATGAGAGATGGTTGGGTTTATTAATTTGTGTTGCACCTGTTAGTAGGTGAAGGCATAACACTAGCAACCAGTGAGGATTTTATACATATTTCATATTCCTGAGTGGAAATGGGATAATTTCACCATGGGTTTCATTTAAAGATTTCCTAGATTGCCTTGGGGAAATGATGTCACATGGGTGATCATAGAGAGGTTGAAAAAGGTCACCCATTTCTTACCTATTAGAGAAACTTTATCAGTGGAAAATAATAAGAGGATATAAATTCATGAGATCATATGCTTCTTTGGGGTTCCACATTCTATCATATCATACATATATGATCATTTCATGTTATCGTTAAAGTTTTTATTGGATAGGGCACTGGGTTTAGGGGTACTGCTAAGTATAACCAATCACTCATAGACTGATGGGTAGTCTGAGCATACAATATATGTTTTGGAGGACATTCTCCATGAATGGATCCATTATTTTGGAGGTTCTTATGAGAAACATTTAATCCTCACCACGTTCTCTTATAATAACAGATTCCAAGAGTATATAAAGATGGATACAAATGAAACCCTATGCGGTAGTCCATTACATTCACCAACATGTTGGTTAGAGGTAGGATTTTCAATGATAGGGGGTTTTCATATTATTCAAGAGACATCTAAGCATGGTCATCTTATTAGGAAGCAAATGACTACAACTCAATATAGACATAAATCAAAAGCTAATCATCATTTTACACCACTAGATTTTGAGGTGGGGAGTCACATTTTCTTACGCATTTCACCTATATTGGGGAATATATGAATACAAAAAAGGGGTGTTGTCTCCTCATTATGTTGGGACATTAGATATTCTGGATATATTTGATATAGTAGCCTATAGGTTGCAATTACCTCAAGGGTACAAGGATATGCATGGAATATTCCATGTATCTCATCTTTGTCGATATCATTCTGATCCTCTGAATATTCTTCAACCTGTGGATTTTAAGTTGGAGGTTGATTCATACTTCTAGAAGCATCTTACCCATATCATTGATCAAGGAAGGAAGGTTCTCTAAGGGTAGTAAATTTCTCTAGTAGGGGTTTTATATAATCATTACCATGTACAAGATAAGTCTTGGGAGCATAAGGTTGACGTACATTCCCAATGGTTGGAGTTATTCTTAGACGATGATTTAACAACCATAGAAGGTAAATTTAGTGACGAATTTCATTAATGTGGGAATATTTTAAGAACCTAACATTTCTATGATCTATATAACCATTTAATTTATATTAATTATTCTAATATTAACCTTTTTGGAGTACCTAGTGTGGTCACCGAGAAAATGGGGATGTCTGAGACTTGTATGGAGCCTGGAGCCACATATTTTGTAGGAAACAACTAGGATTCGTGGTTAGTAGAAACTGTGTAGCCCAGTCATCATTGTTATATCAAACCATGTGGGGTGGTCCAATGCACTGTCCAAGGCCTCATAGTTTGGTGAGACCATGTAACCCATGCTACATGCCTATACATTTTAGGAAAAAAATTAATAAAGGAAAAATACATGGTTGGTGCACGTTTTTCGTAATCGTACACCGTGAACATGAAAGGTGGACTTGAGGTAATGTTGGGTGCATGGTTGGTTCATGGTTTGGCTAACCACATATCCAAACTATGAAACCTAGCTTTAAAGAGGTAAAAATACCATTTTCCCTTAGTTCATTAAAAAATTAACCCACCTCTCTTTTCTTATTTATTTTACTGACTATCCCCACTCACTCTACTACAAATCTTATTCACGCCTAATTCTAGGATTTTGTGTATCTCCATCGAACGAACTCTAAATCGCTCATCACCAATCTCGTTGGATATGTAACACCCGAGACTTTTATGTTATATAAATCATCAAATTAATCTTTTTCTACACACAAAACTTGATTGACTAGATTTACACTAAATCGCGACCTTCCTCGATAGCTTGCGTCGTACGCAATACCGAGTTTCACTAAACAATGATATGCTAATAAAATATTATTAAAACAAGCCATTATGAATAGTAATAACAACTTTTTGAAATTTTATAAATTTTATTTTTCAAAATGGACTTCATTTTTGGATTCGGAATATCGAAATTAGCCTAGGGTGAAATTTTGGTATTTTTCTGAAAACTTTCAATTTTTGATGAATAGTGAAACCACTAAGTGGTAGTTAAAAAACTGAATTTTTCATAAAACTTAATTTTACCACTTTTGTGAGTGTAATTTCAAAAATCGGAGAGACACGGTTGATGTCAGTAAGTAAAATTTGGCTCAATGAGATGAAAATAATTTTTGGTGAATAGTAACTTTTTACTTTTATTTACCACAGTTAAAAGTCAATAGGGTAATTAAGGGTAAAAATAATATTATTATTACCCTAAAACATGTACTAATTCTATTGGATAAGTGTAATTAGACCAAAAACAAACTTAGGAATACAATATTACCATTTAGGCCCACTTGGATTAGATTAGGACATTTATTATTAATTTATTTAAAGAAGGGTTAAAATAGTTAAAATCAAAGTTTAATAACTAAATCATTTTTAATATAGGGTTATACATAAGATAAATTCGACTATAAATATTCATTAGAAATATAAAACGATTTCCTACATAATGATATTTTATTTGTAATTTTTAGACTTTAAATAATTTAATTTATTTATGACACAAAGATGATGCAGTAATTATCTTATTAATGAAATATTGACATAATTGATGTTATAAATACCCAAATAAATATAATTTGAGACTTTTTATGAATTACACTAATTTTATAGGTTAATATGACATGTTAGTATTTATTTAATTAAATTTGTTAGAACTAATCATTCTGTTATGATTTTCACAAAAATCAATTACTAAATAGTGTCAAAATTGACATAAAATAGTTTTTAAAACAAATATTATATTAGTAATTGTTATTTTATTCCTAAAAATCTTATTTTCGGAAAAGTGACTTAGATAAGGTTATATATATTAATAATAAACAACTTGGGGTTCGTTTGGCTTCTTATAGTAAGTTTATTTACCATATAGTATAAGAACACAAGAAGACACAGTAAAAGTAATATTATTTAACTTAATGATAAATCTAAATGATAAGGTTAAAATAGGAACCTAACCTTCTCTAAATTCTATTGAATGAGATTCTTTCGACCCATCCCCACCTTAGATTCGAAATAAATCAATTTGGATCTATTTAAAACCAAATTTGGATTTATAATAAAATAATATTTTTAGTTATTCCAAAGGTTCCCCTCTCCTCCCTTATAAAAGGGAACCTCCTACCTCTCTTCCTCACACCACTTTGAGCCTTAAAGCTCGGCCAACCCCTGCCAATTTCTCCTCTCCACTTCCCTATAGAAATCCTAGAGGTCCTGGTCTTCTTCAAAGACCAATTTTAGTTCCCTAAAAGAAGGTCTCAAAGAATCACTTCAATGAAGAGGTAATGTCCGTTACCGATTCTTTCATCTTTATTTCTTCTTCCACTCCTTCTTCTTTAGTTGTTTCATTATGAAGTAATAACATCAGTATCACTAATATACGGATATGTTATTATAAGTATGAAACAACCATATTTCACCATCTATCCATCCCACGGAAAATGAAATCACCACGTGTGCGTACGTACGGAATATCGTCTCCACGCCGTGGTGTAATCTATTTTCCACCACCAACTTACTTGGATGGGTAAAATGGTGTAAATAATGAATATATATGATTATTTTATGGTGATATTGATTCTGAAATAGTATACATACACTCCAATACAATTCCACGATCATGGGAACGATATCATCACTCGTGCGTACGTACGGAATACCGTCTCCACGATGTGATGTGATTCGTTCTACATGATCTTCATTGAATAATGATTATATAAATGAATTGAATGAATAAATATGATATATAGTACATTAATACCATTCTTGAAATGATGTATCTATAACCTAGATAGAAGAATAAGAATTTATTCGACAAAACACGCATAAGAACAAAAAGTTATAAACACCCGAATAACACGTAGCAATGAAATATTACTACCAAGAAGCTAAGAATATGACCATATATGATATCATAACAATAATTATGATTCTGTAATAAGTCAATAACATTATTTCAATCATTATACAGGAGGTTCAGACACTTACGAGGCAAATCGGACGGAAGGTAAGGGAAAATATGACAATCTCTTTTTTATCCGAGATTGTTTATACTTTGGTATTTACTGGGGTGTATTTTATCATCCACATCCATGTTTCCTCAATATGTAATATTTATGTCCTTCTACAATAATTTATATCCAATTTTACCCTTCGGTGAGTTTTTAGTAAAAGATATGAAAGGAATCTTTTGTCGTTTTTCGTACGAGGTACTTTTTGACTTTTCCGACAAAAGTACGAGAATAATGTTTTTTTAAACTTATACGGCATGAATGGATTTTTAAAACATTATTTCCAAGAAGCTTCCTTTACAAGTTTTCAAGTTTATTTTTAATCAACTTCTTTTAGTTTAAAATTGTATGACATGTTAAGAAAAGAAAATGTTTTTGAAGTAGAAAGGATATTTTCCTCAAGAATGGAGTTCAAGTGTTTTATAAAAATAATATATGGTTCTGTTTCTATCCCTATTATTACATGGATTTTATTATTTTGTGATGGAAATATTTTTATGAATTCCTTTATCTTATATGAATTATTTTATGATTTCACGATGTTTAATATTCCCATTTTTATTACATGAGTTATGCTATGATGTATGGTTTATGATTTTGTGGCACACAAAAGAATGGTATCATTATGAGATGGGTGGGACCTATATCTCCCTCCAATGCATTCGGTAAAGATTTTATATCTCATGAGATAGACATGGATGGAACGGCAGGTTAAACTGGTTCAGTGAAACAGGTCTGAAACGTGGATTGAACTCGGTTTAGAAATGGAATTTGTCCACTAAGATTGTCTTGGCAATGAGTCTTGACTAACAAGAAATGATTCTCTATGATTACGTGTGTATGCCACAAAGTTTCATGTTTTAAGATATGATTATTGGGATTACATTTCACTACTATGATTTATCCCATGTTATGAAATTATGATTTCTTTTGCAGGTTAAGATTTCCAAAAGTTATGTTCTTATGTATATGATGTGATTGACATTTCTTTTGTTTACCCTTACTGAGAATTTGAGCTCACCATTTTGTAAGTTTTCTTTCCCCAGGTCAGGAAGAAGGTTATTAAGTAGAATATGCCAAAATGGGACTCTAGATATGATGAAATAAATGGGAGGCAAAGTAGATTCTTTATGAACCAGTTGTTTATGTTTCCCAATTTCTAAAGACACTATACCTATATGTTCCTTTCATGGTTTTGTTATATGTTGTAATAAGTGTGCTTCAATTTTGAAGTAATAACAATGTATGTAAAGTATGGGTCATTATAGGATAGTTGTCAGCGAGTTCTCTATTTCTTTTATGCATTTCAATTTTTGTAATCCTTTTGATAGAGTTATTTTGGAGTGATACCATATTCTCTATTTTATTATTTTATAGGGTCTCTTTTTATCCAAATAAAATTTTTTTATTTTATAAAAATCACTTTAGGAAAAGTGAGAACCATCGAACCTAACAAGAAACCCAAAAGCAGCAACCATCGATAGGCCAGTCAGGGAACCCAGTCCAGGACTGGCCCTCCCAAAACACACAGCGCACCCATGCCTTCACGAACAGACCGTCGCCAAGGGCCAACACCACCGCACCAACCTTGGCTAGGAACCACCACCGTTGCACCGGGAGAGTCCTGCAAATCGCCTCGAACCAACTCGAACAGCAACCCCATCACACCCCCATCCTCGTCGTCGGGATCTCCAACGTCCATGGCCAGCCAGTGCAGAGAGAGCCACACCAGATCCGCACCGAACAAAAATACAAACCCACACCAGATCCACGACGGGGGTCACCGACGGGGAAATATTCATCGGTAGCTCACCAGAACTGCTGATCAACCAAGAGTACAGGAAAGGGGACATCGTCGACTCCAAGCCTTCCTGAGGCCACTTCCAACGGCCAAGTATTAACCTAGAAAGAGGATGATGCCCTTATGAGTCTGACCTCAGTAAAACAAGCCGCACCAAACAAGAACAAGAAATCGAACAAGAAACCACTGTGTGCCTCGATCGTTCCTGGGGTCGCCCTCTGCGACCTCATAGTGACTCGGGAGGAAGATGAAGAACCAAGGGGGAGTGTAGATCTGCAAACCAGTTCGTCATCAGAGGATTCATGTGATGTTAGGCCTTCTAAGCCTGTTCATCTTTAAACCACCTTCTTTGGTGATTTAATCTATTATATAATTATGATGTGAAATTGAATTAAAATGTTAAATTATATGGTATGGTTAGTCTTCTGACCCATGACCATTCCTAATGGCATGCCGAGATTGGGAGGTGGGTTCCAATATAGGATCTCTCTATGGAGACTCTTCAAAATCAATTTATTAAATTAATTATATTTACATTATTATTAAGCACCTTGGGTGACACGTGTGATCTCGTATTAACACCAAGGACAAACTCATCTGTCAGTAGGCTTGTATACACCAAAGTGATAATTGGACTTCTTTATGGATTTCCAAGGATGAAATCAAATGGAAGACTAATATTATAAAATTAGTTATAATTGGAATCCCTATGTGGACTTCCAAGGGTGGACAAAGGGGGATAATTATTATACATTTCATGAGTGACACTTAGGATCCCTTTATGGACCTCCGTGGATAGATTCAGTGGGAGATGAATTTATACCACACCAAGAGAAATACTATGGTTATTATGGGGAATTATTGGGATGTTCTTCTAAGGTTATTAGTTCATGATACACATAGAGTGATAATTGGGTTCCGAATTAGAAACTATAAGAACTTTCCCATGTTTCATTTGAAATATTAACAATGGATTGATATATGACGTGCCTGCCAGTCCAAAGAATGAACTTTGACTCAGTCATAGCCTTAGACATTTTGGATGGCTATAACATAGACATCCTATATGGATGTGATCTATAAGGGATTCTTGGGACATGATCTAGGTCCCAATACTTTATTATAAATTAAATCATGAATGTATGAATATTCAGATATATCCCAGCTTAGGATGAATTAGGTACATAGGAAGAGTGTTCCATGGAAACCCAGACCTATGTGGCTTATTTATATACCAAACATCATTAAAATATTTTAATTATTACATACAAAAAATCTATTATATATTCACAGACTTGATGGAATTATACATCATTGGTGGTGGTCTACTAAGTTTATCTAGTACCCTTCTTAGGCTACCTTTTGATACTCATATAGACTTTAGGGATGAAGGTTGGGAAAATGGTAGGAACCCATTTGACACTACATCATTTATTGTTTCATGGGAGTGGGGGACTGTAGGACATGGTTTTGGATCTTGATACTAACTGTAGATAATATTTTAGGATTTTTTGGTTCCTTCGTTATACTTGTATGTAGGTGTACCCAATGTCACGTCTGCATGTATTTCCTTTTGTATAACATTCAATGATTAAAATTTTATATATGACATTGGTTGTAGTGATTACTGGTTATTGAATAATTTATTTTTATTCTTCGTCTATTTTTTATATTCATACTTCCTCTATTGTTTGATATTCATATACTACTATGCTACACTATGATCATGAGGATATTGTCTCCCCACTGCTCTACCATGGACCCTCACTGATAGTTGGTAGCCTCAAATATATGGGGAAGTGTTCTTGACGTCATGTTGCTAATCAGGATTCGTTATTGGTGAGTAAACCGAGTTCGTGATATCACAGGAGTCACCTGAAGGTAGGAGGGAAGTGTTGAGTACTTGAATCACTTTAATTGAAATTTTTTAAAACTATAAAATATTATTTTTTAATTGATATAACATAATTTTTTTTTTCAATATCTGATGTATTTCATATATATAAAATCATTTAATAAAAATAATTATAATATGAGGTTTTATAAAATACTTATTATCTAAAAATTTATGAAAATTTGTTGATTTTAGGAACCACTAAATTCCAAAATATTATGGTTATTATAAAATAAATATATAAATCTGTTTGTTTTATTTTAAACAACCAAATCAGAGATGTTCAACCAATATATCAGTAGATATGGAAAGAGGATACATACATTGGAGTATGAATAAGAAATTTTCTACTGATTCCCTTGCAATAGAACCTAAGATTTCTGAAATTTGATAGTTGAAAGATTTAATATAAATAATGTTTTATACCTTTCAATGTCATGGAATAATGATTGGGAACACATACCATGTGGTCCTATTCTTCTACCAACATTATATGATTTAATAATTAGAGGAAAAGGGGTTTATTTATAGACTGTGGTGGCCAGGAAATTGTGGTTCATGAAAGTTGTCTGGGAACATGACAAGAGCATGCTAGTGGTTCTCTCAAATGAATGTAGGGTGTGCATTTTAGAAGAAAATAATTCACATATATAAAAACCAAAGCATGGATTCCAAATCATAGTGATGAATTCTACATGGGGCCAGGCCATGCGTTAGGTAGGGCTTGTGTCTTGGGTTCAGCTTGACTATAACTCAGATTTGGAAAATTAACTTCCGAACTAAAATGTAAATAACTTTAAATAAAAAAGTCAATTTTGTATCTATGCCTAGTAAAATAGAATGTAGTTAAATAAAATGCACCCCTAAATATTGGTTTCCCTTATAAAAATCATTTTATAAGGATAAAAAGTATCTAGAAACCCCCTAAAATGGGATTTATGATTTTGACACCCATTTTCATTCGTAATGGATGAAATTCATAGCCAAATCCTAATGGGAGGTTCTCACCACCACATCACCATAATGGGGAATGTTTTTTATAATATCTATCCCCTGGTTTTTCAGAAATCATGAGTCACATGAAGATTTAATTTGTTCCCTCTTCATGAATTGAGATACTTTTCTATTTACACTAAATTTGTGTCACATATGTGAGTAAAAGAACTTTTATTCCAAAGAAAAGTGCATGGAATATATTTTTAAGTTTCAATAAAATTTCCCTCAGTTTAATTGGATTCTTTAGAAATAAAAAATATTATTCTAACATAATATAAAGAACTTTTACATATTACTTGAACATTTAGTATTATTCTAAAGCAGAATTTCCAATGAGAGGATGTTCACTAAGTGGAGAGTCTATACTAATGATATTTTGTTTCACTATATGGAATAATCAACCAAATAATTTTTTTATCACCAAGAGGAATAATTATATCAAGGCCTTTAACATCCTATAACAAGGTAAATAACGGAAAACCCAACCTAAATCATTTGGCTAAACTAATATGATGGTAGGGGGAATGAAATAATAGCTAAATTAATAGCTGGATACATGATAGGAGATCTAAAAGTCACTTCATATCCTATGAATATAGGAATACAGCTATAAATTTTTATTGAATAAGGTATCTCTATAAAAATTCGGATCATTTATGTGGCATAGGTTTTTAAAAAAATCAATATATATTTTTTTGAAATAATGGAGTTTAAAATGAGAAAATATTCTTGTAGTGGAGAATTGTTGATTGTTTGAAAAATTGAAGATTAAATTATCATTTATTGAAAATATTTTTATATTTTTTATATATTGGAATTTTAATTATTAAATTGTTCTTGAGTTTATTTCCCAACTATTTTAGAGAACCAAATTTTCTAATTTATCACTCAATTAATTATTGAATTAATTATTCCCTTGATTTATATATTTTTATTGAAAACATTTCTATGGAAGTAATTTTTAAATATCATTCATGGAATTCATTGAAATTAATATTTTTTATTTTTTAATTAGAATGATTAAATTGATAATATTCAATGAATTTGGAATTCTGTGTTTTTTGGACCTGTGTAATTTTTTTTGTATTTTCAAACCAACACATGATGGCTTCTATAGTCACGCAACTGACAATGAAAAACCTTATGATAGATAAGTGACCACATGAAGGCAGGCATGGTCACTTTATTGATTGAAAAACAATAACTTTTTACAAGATGAACAACTAAAGTCCTCAAACCTCCATTTTCAATTGACCACATGAATGAAAATTAATGTTACTGTTCCTCAGAACCTATCATATGAAAAATATGAAAAAATTTGTGGAAATATGAAATTGACCAAGAAATAATAGTTTAGTATCAATAATAAAGAATAAACTACCACCCCATACATTTTGAATAAACAAACCATTATGGTTCTCTTACTTCTAATCGACCTTGGAAGGGTAGTGGTGTAGAGAATGAATTTTCTTGTAAAGATTATGATTTCAAAAAAGTGGCTTAAAACCAAGTTTAAAACATAGTTTTGGATCATGGGTGATGTTACAACAACTGAAGATTATTACAAAGAATAAATAAAACCTAGTCAACTTGACCAGAGCTTAAATCCTATCTTTTGGAAGAAGGTCGACATGAAAATCAATGATGGAAGGGTAGTATTGGTTAACAATTGAACTTCATTTATGAGTAATTTTTTTAGAAGCTACCCATATCTATATTTTTCAAGCAGTAAAGAAATTGGAAACATCATAAACCATTAAAAATTATTCTTGATTGCATTTTTTTATAACTACTTAATCATATAAGAATTCAACTTAGAAGAGGTCATCTCATCAAGGCTAGTACATTTATATCTACTAAGAAGTTTATTTTGATAAAAAATGGTTCCTTCATTTTCTAGATTAGTGGATGATATAGTTGAGGAATTTTAGGATTCATTGACCCATAGGTTGGTCATTTTAAATAATTGGTAATCTTATTACCATCCAGATCTAGTGATATTTGTGCATGGATAAATAAATAAAAATTAAAAAATTAAAATATATAAAAACCAACCAATCAAATTCAAATATATCATTTTACAGTTGTTTCCTTTTTTTCTCTTGATCTATAATCTCTGGATATATGTTCTATATTTATTTATTGGTTGTTTAGTTAATGTTCCCTTCATTTTACCATAATCAACACTTCCATTGGTTTTTGTCACTTATTCTTAGTTTTTTTAATTCATTACTTGAGTGAGTTTTTTACTAGACTTTTTGTTCACAAAAAAATCTTGGAAGTCCTCTGTTTCTGATCAAAACCTATTCACCAAATTTACTAGTTTTAATAGGGTTATAAACAATTTATTTTCCCTATATTTAAATATAACATGTTAAAAATTTTGGAATCTATTTCAAAGAATACAAGTGTGACCAAGAAGATTAAACTATAAAACAATAAAATCAAATATCTTATAACAAAAAATTAATAAAAAATTAAAATAAATAAATCTGAAAACCTAATGTCTGCATACAAATAAGAACTAAATCTGAGAATTTAGAGCCCTTTATACCAAAATTCTAGATTAATTTAATTTATCTATGAAATAAAAAATAGGAAAAATATGGAAGATGTTAGGGAGGATGAAAACTAAAATAAAAAACCAGATAAAAATATCAATCCACCTTAACCTAGAATTGGTTTGATAAAGAGAGTTAAACATTTGAATTCCAAGTGTCAGATATTTCAACAAAACCCATACTATATTAGGAAACCTCATAGGACCATCAATTATGAGATCAAAGAATATCATATTTCCATATTTCCATCATTCAATGTAATTCCTAATAATGATTCTCTTAAATTCATTAATAACGTTTATTATGTGGTGCAATAACTACCTATAAGAGGGCTGAGTGAGGGGAACTAATACTTTGGTTTTTCCCAAATTTTTTAAAGATAATTTTATTATTAAATTACAATAAATATATGAATAAATCATTTATGCATGGTAATGAATATATAATAAATATTTCAGGAAATTATTTCCCATGTGGATGATTATTGATATAAGGCATATATTTTTTGGATTTCTTTCGGATGAAGCAGAACTACTTCATGATGTTTGGGAAGGATTCAGGGGGTTACTTATGAAATTAATAAACTAAAAATTCACTAAAAAATATTGTGGATACATTTTATAATATAATCACCCTATATCACCAATCTTTTTTAAATTAGTATTCAGGAGTTAACTTTAGCGATACAACTTTTGTAGAACTCAAACATGTTATTAAAACTTTGGATAAAAATTCATAGCATATGCATTAAATAAGGAGAAACATTATTAGAAAGTAAACCAAGTATTCATCCCAAGATGAAGTTCAATAGATTATATTCTACACTAAAACCCATCATAACACACTTAGGGAGAGATTTCATCATTGTGGCATGTTTGGGCAATCATAACCCTATTTTTCTAATTTTGATTTGATTTTTCATATACCTAAGAATTAAAAAATATCTAGGTATGGCCCTAAGTATCTTTGATTGAAAAAATACTCAACATGTTCCATATAAAAAAAATAGATGACATATCAAATAACCAAGAGTTATAAATATCATAATAATCTATAGATTTCAGAGGTAGAGACAAGGGTAAACTATTGAGCACTACTAAAATGAATCATAGGGAGAATTTTATTACATTCAAAACTAGGTGTGGTCTTAAAACCCACCAGTAATCTGTAAATGATCCTAAATCCCCCCAAAATGAAAAATCTGAATGAAATAGAAACCCAAAATCTAGAAATTACATAATCTAATAATCAGGATAGGAACACTAAAAAACCATGAAACCAACTATTCTAGGTGAAAACCAATAATATAAATACTTGGATATAAAAGAAAATAAATGGAAGGAAAGATAGAATAATAAATCGAGGGGAATCCAAAAAAAATGAAGAATCCCCCCCCATTCCTTTCCCTAAAAGAGTCAAAAGGTGGAATCATGAAACATAAATTCTAAAATTTCATGAACTTGTTAATTTTTTTATTACTATAACCTTCCTAAAATAATTAATTCAAGGTCCATATTATCGTAAACAACTAAGTAAATTATATTCTAAAAAAATAAATTTTCAATAATTTTTTACTTATAATATCACGGAGGAGTGTATTTAAATCTTTCAAAACCAGATATCCCAAAAGCTGCAAGACACTAGATGCATTTTCATCCCATTAAAACTTTTAAATATTAGAGTGATAAAATATACTTGTGACCTTTCTCTGAGTACCAACCCGATTCCCTTTTCATTGTTCCAACACTTGAGGTTATGAGAACCACAACACACCACTTTTTTCAGGCATTTAGCTAATTGATCCATTACTCCACGAATTAGAATAGTTGATGAATTACTATTGAGAGTAGAAAGGTTGTACATTCCTGAAGATTGTCTCATTCTGGATATTGAGTGTGACATTGATGTTACCATTATTTTAGGTAGGCCATTATTATTCATAGGGGGAGTCATCATATATTTTTCAAAGTGAAATATCATTTTTAAATTTGGATAGAAAAGAGAGGAGTTCAATGTCGTCAAAAATGATAAGGAACCTCACTCAAGAGTGAGATATTAAATAGTTTATTTTCAGGAATTAAAGGAATCATTTGATGATATTAAAAAATTGGATAAGAAATATGTGGTTGAATAAATCCATTTCTAATTTAAAAATGATTATTCCTAAAATGTTGATAATACTAAAAATGGGGTTTCATACATTTTTGCAGAGAAATAATGCAGGTATGTTCTTGATTTGAAGAGTTGTTTAGAAGGTGAAAAATATATGTTTTAGACTAAATAGTTTTTGGGATAGTTTTATGATACATTTGTCACTTCAAATGAGTAGGAATTCATTGATGAGTATTTGATAGAATTCATAGAACACGTTGATGAGTTCTCATTGAAAACCTTTCTAAACCAAGTATTTGATTCTAAGAACATGAAGCGGTTTTCTAGGGATAGTAAATAGGCTTTTTATAGTGCCTTATTTAAGA
Source organism: Viscum album (assembly GCA_963277665.1). Lineage (NCBI taxonomy): Eukaryota > Viridiplantae > Streptophyta > Magnoliopsida > Santalales > Viscaceae > Viscum > Viscum album. The sequence continues at coordinate 1,538,363,717 of OY728153.1, read as the reverse complement.
AGAATCTTGTATATTTTAGACCCTCTAAGATCAAGTTTCTTTCTTTAAGTCAAAAAGCACTAGATTTGGAGCTCAAACCTCATCCTGGTCATTTGAAATATTGTTTGTGGGGTAATTATCTACATTACCCATCATCATATCATCCAATTTAAAAGGAATTAAAGAGGATATTTTTTTCTCTTAATGAAATAAAGATATTTAATTGGTTGGTATATACATGATATTGAGGGTATAATTATATCGTACTATATGTATAAATTTTTTATGGAAATATATCGCAAACCAATAGTTTAGGGTTATAGAAGGTTAAATCTTAATATGAAAAAAGTGGTTAGATACAAAGTGGTTAGATTGTTGGATGCTGAGATTATTTACCAAATTTTAGATAGTACTTAGGTGATCCTAGTCTAAGTGGTCCCGAGAAAGAGTGGAGTCCCAATTGTGTTAAATGTGAAGAATGGACAAGTTCGTGTTCAAAAAACAAAAAAAATGGTAAGTATTAATTGTTATTATGAAACTTAATGCTGTCATTTAGAAACACCAATTACCAATTCCATTTTTAGAGAAAATGTTAGAGTGGTTGTATGGAAATGAGTAATTTTTTTTCTCAATGGTTATTTTGGTTATAACCATATTATCATTGACCATGAGGACTAGGATAATAACACATTTACTTTTCCATCATGGAAATTTTACTACAAGTAAATTAAATTATTATTCTATGGTTTTCCATCCAATTTCCATATATACATGATAGTTACATTATTTGATATGATAGAAAAGTTAATTTATATTTTTTTGGGTGATTTTTCAATTAAAGAAAGTAACTTTTAAATATATTTGGAAAATCTAGAAATTAATTTTGGAATGATGTCCGGAAAAAAAAAACCTTGTCTTAAACTACGATAAGTTAATATTCATGGTCAAATAAGGAATTTTAGAGGGTCAAACGGTTTCAAAGAGAGGAATTGAAGTTGAAAATTCTAGAATTGAGTTGATATAGAAGTTTTTCCTTTAGAAATGGCAAAGTAATTAGGTTCTTTCCAGTCTATTCCATTTTCTATCGAAGATTCATTGAGCATTTATTCAAAATCACTAGGCCTTTATGATCACTTATTTTTAAGGATACATAATTTTTTTATGATTAGTTATAATAGTTATTCTACCTACTTAAAGAGAAGCTCGCATACTTAACCATTATTGCTACAATAGACTAGAAAATTCCATTTGAGGTAATGTGTTATCATAGTGATGTGGTTGAATTTGTTGTTTTAGAGAAACTAATGGATAAATGGTTTCATGTCATTTAATACACCAAATGATGATAGAATATACCCCAAAAAAATACATTAAAACTGAAATTTAATTGGTTTTTGTGATGTTTTCTTAAGAAAAGTCTCTGAAATAGTTGATTGGGACGAAGGTTATCATATTCACAGACCATTATGATCTTAAAAAACTTCTGGATAAGAGAGATTCAAAACCAAGGATTATGAGTTGGGATCATTATTTACAATAGTTTTACTTGGAAATTAGATATATGAAATTAGATGATAATTTGGTTTCTAACCACTAGTCCAGGTTACCCAATATCCATGACAAAGAAATAAAAGAGATAATAAATCCATTCCTAGATGAGAAATTATGTATTTCCTCATTTAGGTGATCTACTTAATTTTTTAATATAACTAATTTTTTTGTTTTAAGTGACATTCCCCAAGATATTTCATATAATCCAAGAAATTAATTCATCTCTAAAATGAAATATTATTTTATGGATGACCGTTTATTGTTTAAAGTATTTTTTGATGGTATTCTATGCAGAGTTGTAGTTGAAGAGGTGATGCTTTCCATTTGTGAAATCTTTTATTCTTCACCTTGGGGTGTATATGATGTGGGAGGGACGAGAACCCAAAATGAAATATAGGCTACTTTCTATTATCAAATTTTTTTAAAATATACAATGATTTATATAATAGGTTGTGATAAGTGTCAAAGGTTTTGGAGTTTTTATAGGAGACTGAAGATTCCCCAAAAGTGGGTTCTAGATGTTGATATTTTTTATTTGTATGGATAAATATTCATGGGATTGTTCTAGTATTATTATTAGAAATAATACATACTTGTGGTTCCATAGTATGCGTCCATGTGGGATGAGGTAGAGACCCTCTTAAATAACCTTGATACTAGTTTTTTCAAGTTAAAAAAAATTCTTTTCTGGGTTTGGAGATCCCAATGTTTTCATCAAAAATGAGAGAAATCATTTCAATAATTATAAGTTAAAATATTTAATATTAAAATGTAGTTACTGTCACAAAACTAGTACAACTTATCACCCATAGTTTAGTGGTTAGGCTGAAATTTTGAATATGAATATTAAATAAATTTTGGAGAAAACAATGTCAAGATCAAATAAAGACTTTCTAGAAAATTTGGATTATGATTTTTGGGATTACATAACTAATGATGATATATTTATAGGGATGCATCCTTATAGAAACCTATTGGGAATGAAATGTAATAATCTTGTAGAGTTTCATCACAAATCATTTTGGACATTAAAGACCATGAACTATGATTTCAAGTATGTTTTTGAGGGAATATTGTTGGAGCTGTGTGAGCTGAACGAAATATAAATAGAGTATTATGAGAATGACATTATTTACTAGTAAAGAATAAAATACTTTCATGACGCAATCATATATAATAGGGAATTTAAGTTTGGAAAATGGTTTTTCTATTTAATTTGAGGATTAAGATGATTCTCGATAAACTAAAGACCAACCTTTTCGGAACCTTCACTGTTTCCATCAGAATGTTTGTTTTGGTTTGGAATCACTATTTCCGAATTATTTTCAATAGATTTGTTTAAAAAATTCAAAACACACAATGGTTCTGAATCCAAATGGACCTGCTTTCCAAGGACAGGCACTTGTTCGTGATTTTTCCCATTATACTTAAGAACTCTCAGTGGTTGAAAGGATGGTAAGTTTATCTCATCACACCCTTTTGAGGGAAATTATTTATTACTCTAGGACTCTTTTATAGATTTAAGATATGATCATGAATCATTATTAATTTACCTAGAGTAATGAAGGTTTCACTTGAAAATTTCTATCAATTATTAACATTTGTGGAATTCAAAATCATCCGTATATATTATAGGTTCTCCATTAATGGAAAAATCTATATGTATTCAAGGTTATTTGTCGAATGTATCCTCTTCCATATTATTTAGAGATTCTTTTGCTGTTTTTATGATGATGGTGGTTTTTAAGACACTTAGTGTGGAGCTCTAGAATTTATGGTCACCTAGATAGATTAATGTCACTCTGAAATTAATCATCATCAAGGGAGATAAAACATTACTCTAGATTTTATTATCATCCAGGTAGACATAGGTTACTTTGGATTTTATCATCATCCAGGGAGATGAAAGTTATTTTTATATTGGGATCATACCCATAGATGGGATGTGTATGTATCCTCATGAAAGGAATCGGAACCCTTGTAGTTTAGTGCCACTTAATGGGACACATCGTACCTTTTAATGTCATGTGATAAGGACCTAACTGTATAGTTTATTGTCATGTGGTAATAACATCTAGGCGGAAAGTGCCTAGTTTATGTGAGGTGTGAGAATTATACCAAAGAAGATTAAGGAATCTTGAAATGAACTTATTTTCTAACTTGGATCAGAACCTGTTTTAATATGTCCCAGAGATAACATGGTTGATTTGGGAGTATTAGGTCTGAACCTTTGGGAGGCATCCTAAATATCCCATTTGGATGGGAATCAAATCCCATGTATTTCGGTAAGTCTCACAGAGGATTATGGACCATTTAGAGGAATAGGTTAGGTCTTAATCCTAAGGCTGATTACCAACAACAGGTTTCATGAGGGATCTTTTAACTTATTCTTATTTATGGGGTACATTATTGACAGCGTACTTATAGAGATGATTCCCATATTATGGGAATTATGGCTGGATATTTGAGGAGGATATCCAGTGATCTCAAGACCTAAGTGAAGGCTTTCTATGTATCCCAATTATAGTGGGAATCAGAGTTATCATAGTTAATTATGTCAGGTAAATTGTGTGGATGTTGTAATAATTAAAAACCTATAATATTGGGTGAGTCATGCTCAATGTGAGAAACAAAAGGATGTAAAAGATTCAACAAACCACACACTTTTCATTCACTTATGATAGAAGAGGATGAGCCTACAGTGAATGAATTCAGGGAAATTATGAATGAGGGCATGGATCAATGAACCTTTCAATGTAAAATGAAGGTGAAGGTCATTAAGTCCAGCCAGAAAGTCTAGGGTATTATTCTAGGAGGGATGCCATAAAATTGGGTTCTTAGTAAGGGAGGATATAATCCCTTATGGAAGAGAAAATCATGTGTGATCCATATCCTCCCAACTAGGAACTCGAGGCGCTGTATCTCAGAGATGAGAGGGGATGGATAAAGTCATATCTCTAAAAATTGAAATTGAGTAATCCACAACATTTTCCTTAGGGTAAGGGTCTATGTGACTATAGATATCTAGATTCGTAGACTCTTTGAAGATCCCTACCTTCTGGTAAGATGAGTGTGGGAAACCCCAAACCATAGATATCAAAATCCTAATGGGAGACATGCTGATGTGCCTTTCCATAGGTTTTTATAGATCAAGAGGTCCTTATGGAGGTTTCAACTTGGTCTCTTTCAAGAAAGGGGACCAAGAAAGGACATGCCTTGCCATGAGTGGTTTAAAAGAGGCCCTAAAGGATAGCTTGTGTAGGTGGTCTGAACAAGTGTTCCGCGTAGTTATGTCTTGTAGGATTTCCACATAGGCCTAGGAGGAACTAAAAAATGCTTAAACCCGAATGGATAAGCCTATGAAAGCATGATATTCCTTGATAAATGGACTACCAGGAAAACAACACTTGGAGTAGTTTTAACTTAAGCACCATTGGTTTCACTTGATGTCCTAGGAAGAATCTCGAGCAAGTTTTTTCTTAAGGAAAGGACCACGTAGAGGTGAATTCTTCTTATGGAAGGAGGGTCCTCAAACAAGTATCTTTTATTTTACACCCTGAAGGGACTTTGACCTTGTTTCCCCCTTTCAATTATCTCTTATATCATGTTTTAAAGATCTACCTGTGAACATTTAGTGGAAATAGGTGAATGACCAATGAAATGGGAGATTCTAGGGTTCTTCCTAATTTTTATGATGTTTAAAAGGGAAGCTGAAGGGTCTTATTTATAGGAAAGGAGGGGGTGTTTTAAAGGAAGCTTCTATCATAGGTAATGAGCATAAGTAAGTGGAATAGATTATCCACATAGGGGAGATAAAATTACACTGCCACATAATTCCCTGGTAGAGGGCCTCAGTGTAGGTCCTCAGCATAGGGGGTTGCGCACTGGGTTGCACGGGTAGGACCTGTAATGTCCTCTTGATGCATAGGTGGTATGTGTAGGTGTACTACGCAAAATTTATGGTAAAACCAAATTGGTAAGCATACTTCTCCATACCTTGGGTCTGTGCCCCAATACCCCGATTCAGAATCAATGTCGAGCTTCTGTCCCAACCCTTCGGGTTGGTTTCTTCACTACCATCACTGGCCCCCCATGAAAAAATGAAGAGTTTTAGTGCAAACTGTTGAGTCTTATCGAGGAATTTTTGGGTCATGGAACATGGAAATCCAATCCCTCCTTCTTCCTCTATAAATAAGTATTTTCTCCAAAAATATAATTTGTTGTCTAAGTGAGGTTCACATTTTAATATCCATAAAAATTGAATAGAACACATTTCATAGTATCTACTTTCACCATTTTAAGAGTTCTTGTCAATGGGGATGTTTAATTTCTTAGGTAGGACAATATAGAATATTTGTTCAATGGGAAGAGAATAAATAATTACTTAGAGGGTAGTACTAAGGACTTGGCTTCCATATCCTAGTTTAAAAGTGGATCCAACACAAAAGTGTAACTGGATAATATAAACATGGTGCTTCATTGGAGTCATCCCATGATTCATTATGTTGTTTACTTGGTTCTTTATATGAATAAATAAGAATCTACTGCATGTATTCCTGATTCCAATAGAGTCTTCCCTAGTGTTTAGATAAGGTAAACATACTAAGAAAATAGAAAATTTTCAATTGTTCTCGAAGTTTCAAAGGAGATACTTACTAAATATTTTTTGATTAAATTCTCCCAATATCAAAAATAAAATTATATATTTCAAAATTTTCAAAATTATGGAATCTTATATTCTTATGTTCATTTTTTGGGAATTGGATCTTTCTAACTTAGGGGGACTTCTTAAAGAAACAAAAATAAAAGCTAATTTGGATGAACTGAAATGTTAAATATTCCACATTTAAGAGAGTAATCCTCTTTTTTCTTATCTAATTCATTTTGTTTCTTGCTACTTCGAATTAAGTGTGGGGGATCCTCTTTATTATTTATAACTTAATTGTGTGAATCTATAATTATGGGGTGCAAATTAATGATGTCTAAAATACTAAAGATAAAATTAATTTGCATTCCAAACTTTATATCACCCATTAAGATCCAATTAATTATACTACACCTATACACCATTGTTTATCATGTATAAATTTGAGTTGGATTGAAAATTCTAGTGTCTATACTCAAATCAAAAGCATTATTTTTCAAAAAAATATCTTATGTTGATAAGTGGGAAATTTTTTGTTTTGAATTTTCATATAAACCTTATAGTAATTTTTGAAATAAAAAATTGAAAACTTATTTTGAATGAAAATATTCTCCCACTTGAGGATTTTGCATTGCAGAAAATGATGGTTTTAATTGTGTTAGGGAGGGTTCTTTCTCTATGCTAGGTAGTGATTCAATTATTATACACATCAAAACCAACTATTTTTTAACAATGTTAAAAAAATCATTTTTTTCAAAAATTGAGGATCTTTTGGGTCGCTTCACACCTTTTCATGTTATCCGGTCTAGTTGATAATTGCATGATAAGTTACTAGGGTTGACATTTAGTTGAAAATTGTTGTACTTATATGATTTTTGAATGAAATCCACTATTTTTATGGATAATATGTTTATGAAGTAGTAAAGTGAGTTTGATAGGATATATATTTGTGTAATTATTATTATCAATTGAGGGAAATAGATGTTTACAGTTAAATCTAGGAGAACTAGCCTTTTGAGACAAACACCTCAGCGATCCCACTCAAAAGATAATTATAAAAGTACATTGAGACTATATTAAAATGGTAAATTAGGATCACAAGGTTAATATTTGACACATTAACCATTGGGTGTGTGTATGTTTAAGTAAATAAAATATATTTTTTAATCCAATAAGTTCTCTTCACAATACATGGATATGAAAATTTAAAATAAAGTTCCTAATTTTAAAAAATTAGTTTATTAAGATAAGGGGAATATTCTAACCCATTGAATAGGTGTAATTGAATTATTTTATAATAATTTGAGTTTTATAAATGGAGTAAAATATATATATATTTTTTGGAAACTTGGGAGAGTCATAATTGAAGGTGCATCTTTTTAAAGTTTTAATTCCATTTTAATCAAACCTATCTCAACTTCTAGATATGGAACATGAATTGTAATTGAAGTAGGTTAGTGGGTGATTTCATATTAGAGGAATGACATTTTCAATTATAAATGAGTCCTTTTTTTCTTCACTTTTGGTGCATTTTGGAATCTATGAAGGACTTATACTGAAACTTCTTTGATAATATTGGCCCATCTCAAAAAATATTTTTCTAGTGAAAATTAATTTTTTTAATATGATACATTGTGAAATGATAATGAAATATTGATTTCTATATAAAAATTAAAAGCATGAATTCATTGAAGGAAAAAAATTTATGTTTGGGGGAATTTGTTTGGCTAGTGTTTTACATAATTTTATACATCTATTTTGGTAAAATAATGGAGTTTTAAATTATAATATTTATTTTAATATATAATTGTTGATTTTTTTTTAAATTGAGGTTACAATCCATGTTTATGGAAAATATTGTTAAAAATATTTTTTTATTGATGTTTTAATTTCTGAATTGTTATTGTGTTTATTTTCCAAACATTTTAGAGAACAACATTTTTTGATTTGTTATTAAATTTATTCTTGAATTAATTATTTCACTGATTCCTTATCTTTTTATTAAAAAAATGTGTGGAATAAATTTTAATTTTTTTTTCACGGAATTTAATGAGAATATTATTTTGGATTTTTGAACTCCCATGTATAAATTAATAATTTCAATGAATTCTGAATTCTGTGTATTTTTGGACTTGTAAAAAAAATTAAACCCAACCTACTGTAAAAATGAAATCTTGTTAGCTCATCTAACCATGAGAAACCATCTAAAATAAAAGTTACTACATAAAGAGAGTCATAATCACTGTATATACCACAAAAAATCCTTCCACATAATTAAAATCCAAAAGAACACACCTCTGTATTCAACTAACCCGATGAATGAAACTTGAAGCTACCATTACTTTGAACCAACTACAATAATAACAGGAAAGTTGTCATGGGACTATCAAAATGAATAGGATCTCATGGTTTAATAAACTCTAGTTAGAATTTGTCACCCCATGTACTGCAAATACAGCTACCATTATGATTATCCAAATTCTTATCGAAAATTTAAGAGTGTTAATGTATTGATTAAATTTTCTTATGAATATAATGTTTCCAGACCATTGAATTTAAACCAAGTTGAAACATGAGGTGATGATCATGGGTGAAGTCACATTGATAGATAATGATTGAGAAAAAAAGATTAGACTCCAAAAACTTAATCCAAGCATGTAGCCATGATTTGGTAAGAACATCAAATATAAAATCAACGAAGAGTAAGTTTTGGCCAAATATCCATGAGGTTTATAGAAGTTTACTAGACTAAATTCACTTCAACCGATGCTTAGACATAGTCAAGCTCAAATATATATGATGAATCGATATTACCAACACCATTAAATATATAGAACCAAGGAAATGTTATAGGATGATTACCAAGTGGGGGAAGTCAGTTTAAATCCATGGAGTCAAATTTTGGATAATTTAGGACACTTATTTTTCTCTATTGAAAGATATAGGGGACCCCCATACTCTTAAATCCATAGGTTGTGATGGTAAATAAAATTACACAATAGGGTTTTGTCAAAATTCTCTAATTAAGCTCAACATTTTAAGGAATAATATTCATTCCATGTGGGAGTGAAGAAGATGATAAATTCAGTCACTCCTATAATAACAATGTTAGAATTTCACCGATAGAGTTTCAAAACCATCTACTGATTTAGTGGAAGGATCAAGCTTATATTTTAGATGAATAATTAAATAAGAATTCTGAATTCAAGAACTCATCACATTCTTGTCTCATCATTTCAATTAATATTATTCAGTCTTCTTATGGATTCTATGAAAACGAATATAGGAAACCTAGTTTTTTTATCCCCACATGACTATTGAATCTTGAATTGAAGTTTCTAAAATTTATTTAGCTCATTTCAAAATAGGTGTTTGAAATAAAGATAAGTTATTTTTTTATAAATAAAATTTGATAGATTAATCCAGGGTTTTAATGAATTTGGGGAATATAAATTTCTTACATCATTTATGAGAAAGTAAAGAACACATATTAAAAGAAGTATAAATATTGTGGAAACTTGTTCCAGGTAATTATAGATTTTCATTTTATGTTTTGATCAACATTGACTATTATTTTCTCTCCAATCGAGAGAAAATATTTCAATCACTGGAAAAAATTGGGAATAATTTGAGTCTAGGATTGGATAAATTTGTAATATATGATCAGAATTTATATTCTAACATGGGGAAATATTAATGGATTGAGGAACCACATAGTGGATTGGAAGGATTCAAACTGAGTCTTGAACCAACTTCGATTGTATCGTGTCAAAAGAGAATGAAAATATAAAATAATTACCAAATTTATATAAAATATTGATATATCTCTATTTGAAATTTTTTTAGTTTATTAATTGGATTTTTAAGTGAACATGTTGAACACTACTCTGTGATTCACAAAAATACTCTGTTTTTCCCTCAAGGTATGATATAGCATATACAATGGATTAATGGGAGAGGCCAAAAGTTACATAAAGATATAAAAAATAATGTTCTCTGGTGACTATTAGGAGTTAAGAAAATTTCCCATATCAAATAAATTTACCTCAAGGTCAACTTCAAATTATTTATATTGGTCTTGATGAATTAGGAAAGACTATAACAAGTGCAGGAAATGATAATTGTAGGAATAGAATGAATATTATAAAATTCTCCCACAACTATTAATTGTGACCCTTAATATCTCCTTATAGAGACCATCCATTATTGAGATCATGGTCATAGATGAGTATGGAAATTTGAGGAGAAATGTATTTAAAAATTTGGGCTTCTTCCTGTGTTACTAGTGAAGAGTAAAATGAACTGAAAAGTGCAACAGGAGAGGTTGGAGAAACATTTGGATCTATGACAATGATTTTGACATGGTTGAGGAAAAGGTGAAAAAGAACCATGCTTCTTGGGAGTATAGTGGTATCTCTCGAAAAAGAACCATTATCTCTCATAAATTCTTTATTTTCACTATTATGATGCCAGTTTTAATTTTATTGAAATATTATGATAACATAAATCTGATCATTGGATAAACTAAAGTAAGGTAATGAGATTTTGTGGTGCATAATTGATATTAATTAATGTGAAACATATTTCTTAAATATACCATCATCTTCATTTTTTATGTTTTAAATATTTTAGAAACATTGGGAACTACTGAGAACTATTATCAGCTTCACTTATTTTTATAACTACTTAACAATATGAGAATTCATCTGAGAAGGGATCATCACATTGAGGGTAGCACACTAGGATCTAATGAGAAGTTGATCTTGATGTAAATTTTTTTCATTATGTGAATGAGTGGATGTTTTAATTAAGGAACTATAGGATTAATTTACCCATATTTGTTTCATTAAAAATAATTGGTCAGATTTTTACCATCCATATCTAGTGATATTTGTTCATGGATAAAAAAATAAAAATAAAATTCCATAAAGTAAAATAAAATATAAACTATACAATCAAATTACTCTTTCTCATATATTTGTTTTTCCATGTATGTAATTGATTTTTATACTCTCGGTCTATTCTCTCTCTTGTTGTGATGGTTGTTTAGTTATAATTTCATTCACCTAACCATAATCAACACTTATTTTATTTACTATCACTTGTTCTCTGTTTTTTGTTTCCTTTTCTTGAGAGATTTTTTTACTAGACTTCTAAGTCCCACACACATTGTGGAAGTACTTCCCTATATATAGACCCCAACTCACCAACATGAAAAGTTATAATAGGGCTATAAATAATTAATTTCTACTTATTTAATCACATTCTTGGTCACTCGTGAATAGGATAAAATATAATGTTTTTTCCTTGATCCAGGTTTATTGGGAAAACTCAAACACAAAATAGTAAATCTATACATTATGAACTATTATGAAGATATGGATCATATGTAAGGTAATTATGTAATATAAAATAGATTACGAAATGTAATTTAAAGTCTTGTAGGATGGACCTTTGAGTTTTGTAGTTTAAGTTCATGCAATAAGACCCTTCTACCCTCATATGGGTCATATGCACCAATATATAATAGGTATATAGGGGTGACATAACTTTTACCTAGGTTAAAAGACAAAATGATCATAGTTTTATTTTCTATACATATAAATGGCGGTCCCTATGATATTTATATGTTTTAATTTTGGACGTAAATTTATCCTAAATGGAAAATGGAAAGGCTTAGTGGGAAGGAACTCAACTTTTTTATCTAGACACCCTTTTTGGGATTTAAACCTAACATTTTTTTAATTATCCCTTTCTGAATTCTTAGAATGTTTGAAAGGATATGAGAGGTTCATGACTAGAAAGAAGAGACACAACATTTTTCCAGGTCTCCCTTTGCAGAGTTTTTTTCTAGTGGATATTATATCTCTTTCCTTGGGTAGTTTATGGTATTTCATATTAGAAAATTTTAACTAGAATTTAAGGTCAGACAACACAGACCCAAAAAATCTATAGTAAACAAAGAAACACTGGAGAAGAAAACAGAGCATGAATAGAGAGACAATATACCTAATGTGAAAAAACTCAAGAAATTATGAATAATGTTTATGTTCATAGTTCTTAGACCATTGATTATTGATGTTTAAGGTTAAAAATCATTGAACATAAGAGTAAGATAGTCTATATACCAAGGTTAAAGTAAAACCAATGTGAATATAGGGATCATTACTAGTATATATAATCTCTTGGATGGGTGCACACAATTTAAAATTTTAGTTCTAAAACCATTATGGTATGCAGTTTAAAGTTGTGTGACAAGGAACAAGAACTTTATGGATCTTTTATAAGAGGATAATATTATCCCAAGACATTGGGATTTATAAGGGACATGTCTTGACGCATGGAATTTAGGTTCCTATAGGATATTTCCTTACAATATATTAATATCCACAAGAATAGAATGTTCTAATCTTCATTTGAATGTTTGTATGATGAAACAAATGTGTAAGATTGAGGATATTTGGACCCACTTGAATAATTGAGTTTTGGACAAGGTAAATCATAACATAAGAATGTTTAATTCAGTGGAAAATGGATACTAATGGGAGTAGGTTGACCATTAATAATGGAGGAACCGATGTCGTACCTTTAGGTAATAATGTATGGGGATTAAGTATAACCTTCCGTCCAATACCAAAAATTCCCTTAGGCATTAATTATCTACTGAAATAAAACTATCTTGTTCACCATAAACTTCCAATGGGGTCTTTTCAAATAAATAACTCACCATATAACCAATTTTTATGAAAGAGGAAGACCAGGAGCATACACTCAATATTATGGGCATCTAAGAGGAGAGTATTACAGAGGGAATTATACTGGTGATGATTCAAACATCAAAGGTATTAAGTTCTTTCATAAAGAAAAGCGTATTAAAAAAATTTCCAAACACCATAAATGTTGTTCAATTCTATTGAACAGATTCTCAAAGTGGAGGGATAAAACATGAAAATTATTCAGTAAGTGATTAGTTAAATGGGTGGTCATCTCAAGGTGGAGAGGTGATATTTTCATGAAAAAAAATGTCTCCATGGAATAACATAATCTTTCGTTCATGGAGAAAATTAAAATTACTCAAATTGTTTCATAAACTAGTGTGGTTCATCGAGCATAGATTGAATTTTAATAGGGAAATATGGTTAACCCAATAAAATTTATGTAATCATTATGTTTAACTCAAAAAAAATCCTAATCCATTAACGTGAATATATTAGTGAGTAAACACTTTTATTTTTTTCAAGTACACCCCTTAATGTTTTTAACCTGACATGCCTTTATATATCTTTTAATGTTTCAAACAATTTAATTTTTTCAAACCCTTGAATGGGTATGAATTATCTTGGAGAGGCTTGATTTTTTATTAGGTTTTCCTTTATATGATTTTAATCTAACAATCCTTCATGTCACTTTTTTATTTTTATTTTATGTTCTATTAATTTTGACCATAAAGGGTTGTATTATAGGTTCATACAACTTCAACCAACAGTTTATAAATTTTATGTTTGTAAATATTTTACAAAAATGAAAGTAATTATCAATAAATGGGATAAAAATATCTTAATGTGTATGATTCACGAACATTGGAAGGTTTCCTCAAGTCCCTCTATATGGATCTGACTCATACACATGAGAAATAGAACTTCATGATTTTTTTTGACTAAACCAAGGATAAGAAATGAAAGCATCACAATGTATCATGTGGTAATGGGAATCAAGCCTCATGTAGTTCTAATTAAAATAGTTCATGCATAGATATAACTCATATATCGGGGAGAGATTTTTTATTTTCTATGGGATTAAATCTATAAGATCACCCTAGATTGAACCAAGGAATGGAGATACAAGATTCCCTAGAAATTTGGAATTTAATCCTAGTGTATATTTAAAGACAAGATCTATATACCCAACACCTTCACATAGATCCAAATACCAGGTAGGGAATTTAAGTTATATAATTCAAACTAGTCAACGTAGTTTAAGGTCATGTATTATTCACTATATTTTTTTTAAAGGTTGGGGTTGAAGCCTCAATTTATTATTTGAAAGCAAATTACTCTTTTTAGACTGGGTAGAGGGAGACCCATTACATGGCCTGAAGGCCCAAGGCCAAGTGGCCTGAATACAAAGCATGAAAGCCCAATAAATGGTCCAAAGGACCCCTTGGTGAACAGTACTGCTACAGTACCCACGCTTCTATAGTATAGTCGCCACTACAGTACCTGTTACAGTCCCTCCGCCTCTATAGTGTCGCCACTACTACAGTTATGCCACGACTACAGTGCAGCTACAGTACCCAGAAATTCTTCCTTGCCTAGATTTGATCCTGGGTCTTTTGGATGCCAAGCAGGAGCCTGTACCACTAGGGTACAGGCTCGTTGGAAAAATTATTCACTATATTTCATGTAGTTTAATGTCATTCAATAATTACCCAGATTTCATGTAGTCTAGGTTTATATAATGAAGACTAATTCTGAGTATTTTAAAGTCATGTGGAGTGGAATTAGGATTAATGTTGTGTGAGGTCAGATGATGAGGAGCTCTATATATTGAAAATTTTTATATCTAACTCTTGTGAAACAATGAGATGGTCCAATATAAATGTTGGACCTATTGAGGGAAACCCAACATGTATTTGAGGGACCAAACATCAATATGAATTAAGGATTTGGTTGGGATTTTCATCTAGCCAGGGTCTAAGTGATCTAACTATAACAATGTATAATTTTGTAACAGGAATCAAGCCACATGTATTTATAATAATTCGCTTTTTCATAGATTTTGATTATGTACCAATGATATGGTGATAAAATAGATTAGTAAATTGTCACTAAAACGGGAAGAAACATTATATAGACAGGGATTCATCAACTATGCAGGATGATGTAGCTCCATCTAAGTATAAAGATATCATAAGACCCAATATGAATGAGAGGGCTCAAATACTTGGATGAAACTCTTAAAATTGGGGTACATTTAATCATAATATGCTTACAGATAAATAACCATATGTTGGGGGATCTTATATATATTTTGATCAAACTTAAGGAAGTTTTGTCTCTCCTAATAGGCCAATATAAGTAGTTTAAAATATTTTATGATGAACTATAGGTCATGTATTTTAATTTCATGTGACAAGGACATATATGCCATGAATTTTATACTTATACGACAATAAATGTTTCACAAAAGATTAAAGTCATGGGGACTGGAATTTTTTAGGTATTTTAATGTCATATAACTAGAAATTTTGATAATTATAGTTTATGGTGATAAACATTTACCAGAGTGTCACACAATTTATGATCATGTGACTGGATTATTTCTTAATAGTTTTTTAATGATAAAGGGAATTAAATATAGAGATATTTCTAATTTATTTGAACATGGTAACACATATATTGTAAAACATGACATCAATTGTCTTATTCATAGATAATGAAATGATGACTAGTGAGAATAGTTTTTCTATTATTAATTGTGGGGACACCCTAACATGGTCTATAAATTGTATATTAAGATTATTTGTGACTTATTACTATGAATAAATCACCATAAAGTGTTTATTAAGTAACTAAAAGAAAATTATTATATTGACTGTTCAATAGGGGGTTTATTCAAATAAGTCATGGACCTTTTTACAAGTTTCTATAGAAGGGGAAAATAAGAGGCTTTTCTGAAATTTATAGGTGGTGAAGACTCGAAAAATAAAAGGTATGAAGTAGGTTGGGTGGAATATAGGATGTATAAATGTTTTGGAATAATATTTTGATACACTATCATGTGAAAAATAGGATATTTGGGTTGGAGTAACAGACCCTGATTAGAGAGGATATAAAATTAAACCATAAAAGAAATAGAGTGGGGACACCAAATGTAATGGGGGACATTTTGGTCATTGGTTATATGAACCAACATGGAGGGTTCATGTAGCTTAAGGTTATCTACGAACAACCACTACAATTTGTTTTTAGTCATATGAGAGAGTAAATATACCATTTATTTTAGGTTAATATGGAAAATACCACATGTCGTGTAGTATAGGGTTTTGTGACAAGGACTTCACATAAAGCAGTTTAAGGTTCTACAAAAGGACCACCATATAGTGGAATTTTTATAGATCTAGCTCTTTCAAAAAGTTTTCTAAACTTGTATAAGTGACAAGAAAGGAGAAAAAACCAAACATGAATGAATGAAAGATCTAGAATCTATATGTGGTGTAAGTTGATTGGGATTCATGGTCGGTCCTAATATAGGTTATTAAAACATCACTGTGTATCCTAAAATGGAAATAATCATGTTTCGCATTGTTCTTGAGTACAGAATTCCTCTATATAAGTATGGATCATATACAAGAGAGGAGGAGAGAAATTCATGGATTCTCTAGTGGGATAGAGGGATGGAAACCTAAAGGAAATTGGATAAGGATTTATCACCAGAGCAGAGAAAGGTATGGAAATATAAGTTATTGTTGGGCCTAGGATAGGTGAGATAGGAATAAATAGGTATCCAAGAGAAACTAAAATCATGACATGCATAGTTCTTATAATGGGGAATATTTTAGTCATTGCTTAGGTGAACCATGACATTAATGTTGTCTACTATAGATTTAACCAATGAATACCTGAGGAAATAAAATGGGTCCTTGTGTAGATAGAGACCTTATATAGGGTTGGTGAATTTTTTTATATTGTTCATATAGAATAGACCATTCCAATCAGTTTAAGGTTATATGAGATGGAACACTCTGAAAAATTTATGTTCACGAGGGATGGACTATATATTTTTTAGTTCAAAACCATTAATCATAGACCCATATGATGTTCATTTTTAAGGTCATATGACTAAGATTATTTTCAAGAAGTTTAGATTTTTACAAAATGGAATTTGTGTTATAGAGTTAAAATTCATGCAGGGGTGATTTTATTCATCTGATAAGGTCAATCAAGCATGTTTATGTTTTTTATATTGATAATAACTCATGTGAAAGATTCATGTACCTCTAGATCCTATAACTCAATCAGTATTTTCTCTATTTTCTTATATATCCAATCTCTAATCATAAATCATCAATTGAACATATGTTCCAAAAATTTAGTGGTAAGGGAAGTAATTGTGATGATATTTACTAATATCCTATTTGAGCCTATTGATCCTCAGTATATCAACAAGGTCATGCTCTAATGACTAAGTGTTGTACTTGTCCACATGATCAGGCATAATAGAAGACACATTGTTTCATCTATCACCAAGAGACGAATGAACCTAATTCTTTTGCACACCTTGTGTGTTTTTTTTAGAGTGTTTTCATGGAAAAAACAAAGATATGGGTGTCACCATGTCCATTATCACCTTATCTATATCATTCATAATCTAATACATAAATATTAATAACCTCTTAATTGTATTCTCTGTAAATCGATGGTAGGGGAAAACTTATCAAAAGTCACTAAAATTTTCCTATTCAAGTCTTTACTTTTGAATCTCGGGTTCTTAGATAAATTATCCTCCATGTAAAAGGTGAAATACCCAAAAACATTCCTTATTAGAAATAATACAACATATTGCATATATCTGTAATATATGGATGAAAATTTTGCTTCCTCTATGTGCCACATATTCCTCTATCTGTATGGAACATGGTTGAATTAATGATATGGGTGGTAGTGCCTTAATATTAATCATCTTGGGAGTATATTATGAATCAACTAATTAGTAGGATACAATAGTGTTACCTGTAAAATAGATAACTCTAAGGTTATTAGGGACTATTTGGTGATTACCAAGGTTGAACAATATTAGAAATTCACCCAATGAGGGGGGGTATTTGAAAATTCCCCAGAACTGTGTGATATGTTACTTTAATATAACAATGACAAATATATCAGGATACTAAAATTTTACCATTGGGAAATCATCCATTAAGAAACTATGTAACTATAACCTATAGATTTTAATTTTATTATTTTTACTGGGGATTTTTTTCTTTAGAAAATATGAACTTGTTAATTTTAGAGAGTTGAAAAGAAGAAGACATGCAGATACCCATGACTTCGTAATGGAATGATAGGTGAATGATGGTGGGATTCTAGGTGAAACCCCTAGAGAGTAGATCTATTGTTTATATTATGTGTATGTTATATCAAAATTGCATTTGAGGACCCAATAGGGTTAAGCATGCCTTCTTTAGGTGTAACTGGTGTATCACCAATATCTTCTTCACCAATTCTAGGATTACAATATGGTAGAACCCAATATTCCATAGAAACATGTATAAGTGTGAGATAGTAATTTTTAGGAGTACAATCATCAAAACAACATGAAAGTTATTTAGACCTAATTAATACCATATTGATGGAAATCGAGGCTCCCATTTCATATAGATCTTCTTTATCAGTGAACATTTTTATCACTCGAATAACATTGAATGAGGAAAACTAGTATTCCTAATCAGAAGAGTACCTTATTTCATTATTCAGTTCCCATTATCTCATTTTGTGTTATGATACCCATTATCTTAATATTTTAATTATAGAGTTTGTATAATATTGGACTATTTTTGGAATCCTTTCGGACCTCTCTTTCCATTTGTTTCACCAGCACTGATTCCGTCCCATCTTTATAAGAGAGGTAGTTTGAAGTATTATAGTCAAATATGTTGGTGAAAGTAGGGTAATGAATAATTGATTATGTAATGATCTAATTATTTGATATGAATGGTTCATTGATTTTTGGATCATCCCTTCATCAATCTCTTTTAAATTACCATATGAGGATTTTTTTTCACTCTTCTTATTCTTATTTAGTGATAATTGATCATACATTTTCCAAAAGAACCTTAGGATTTTCAAATGGAACATGAAAAAACACAACCATATTTTTTAGAATTTATTTAAGGAAAAATAATTCCGAGATCATGTGACTCAACATAAGATGGTAATGGAAATAATTAGGGTGATTATACTACCCTAATTCATCTAACTTTTTGATTTTGGTTAATTAAATCTAGTTATTCTCTAAGTAAATGGTGATCTACATTGGAACCAAATAATTATGGAATTAAAAAAAATTATTAATCTTTTTTTCAATGTTTTATAACCTAAACTATTTTTATATGGTGGTGATAGAAACTACTTCCAATTTCCCTGAGTTTTAAAATCATAATGGTGGTTCTTTATAATATTTTCCCTTGTTCCACAAAATAGAATCCTCTAAATATTATGTTATATTTATAAACTCTTTGATTCCACCAAGATACTTCAGGTGGAAGATCAGGGATGACTATTCTCCCAGTAGGTTCTCTACAGAAATCTTTACTAATTATCCCAATGGAAGCTATGATTCCAAGGAATTTTTCAAACCCTTTGATCTTATAATGAATTCCATAAATCTCTCACTCTCTTATTTCATGAAATTAGAGAGCTCAAGTATATTAATATTCCTTCGTATAGTTTTTAAGGGTAGATAAATTATTTATATATATATCTTAACTTACTAAAATATACCTAGTTGAAATGAAATTTTACTATGAAAATGTAGGCTCAATTGTTTTCTGTACAAAGAATATATGCTTGAAAACTTCTTGAATTTTTGGGGTTCCCATAATTTGGCCTGACTGAGTAGAAAAATAAGTAAGATTATTATCTAGATCTTACATTACATTGAATTTTGGGATTTAAAGATTTCAAAACTGTGTTGTAGGGGAATTCAAATCAACTTACCCGAAATATATACCATTATTTTATTGTACTAGTTAACATAGACCTTAAAAAACATTCATCCGAGTATTAGGAGAATTCAATTATTTAGGGGATACTAATTCTTGGATTGAAATGTGAGTTGGAAAATTTTTCTGAGGTGGCAGATGATATTCACAAGATGGAGGGATCTAATGATAAGCAATAGACAATATAGTCAAATAAGATGGTTTATATGACCTCAAATTAATGGAGTGGATCGATGTGGGTGAAGAAGCATTCCCCCATTAGAGTTGTTCATCCACTGTGGGTGTGGAAATGTCTTGAAAATCATACCCAGTGGGTATACTTCCCTGAGAAATATTTGTATCAATCTTCATATGCTTCTATAATCTTTCATTGAGTTAAGAAGAATTATCTTCTACTAAGACAACCACACCATTTTTAGGTGTGGGGTGCGTTTTTGATGTGGCCACCCTTATTATCTTTTCTTTGGAAACATTTCACCATGAGTTAGTCATTATACATCCACTTATTTTGAATTACTTCATCAATATCATGTTCTATAACATTAATTAGGTCAGTAGTGATGAAATTTACCAATGTAAAACCTAATGAAGGAATCATAGGTTTCCTTAGAGAAGATATATCCAAAAGATGGGTATATTTCTTCCCAATGGGTGATACTAGAGATGACCAAGTGGTTAAAAAGTACCCCATCCCTATGAGATGGGGTATTTCTTTGGATGTTGCAAATGAATATATAGTTTTAATTTCTTTACAAATCTAAGTTCTATTAAATATCATAAAATTTGGTACACCACTGTGAGGACCTTTATATGGTTTAATACCTTTCAACAATAGTGTGAGTTTTTTTTTGAGTTTGTCATCATGTATTTCTCTATTTATTTTTTAGGCATATAACTAGAGGTGATATGGTATTTTCCCCAATCCTCTATTGGGATACACTAGTGATCCAAAAGGGAATTTAAAAAAATAGTAAAAGGATCAACATTCTATTTGTAGTATTTAGATTACCCTAGTGGGATATCTTCTAGGATTTCAAAGAATGGATGAATATGGTTGTTCTAGATTCCCTTATAGATTCTGTACAATTGAGGTCACACATTAGTGATAATGACCATGGTAAATAAGATCCCTCCTAGGAATCTCCTGAGCGGTTTCATAGAAGTGGTTTACATCCTCATCTTCCTTCCTAATATAAGGAAGCTATGTTTTGTTTCACTTCATAGATAGGATCCTAAAGCGGTTGTACATGGAAATAGGTGCTACTATATTTTTCATGTTAAATCATTGATTATACAACTAATAGGTATTAGACTCATAGAGGATCTCGTGAGATAACTCCACTGTCAGGATAAATCTGTTGAGATGGTTTTCATAGACAAAATCATTCACTTTCTTTGGATGGGGGCACTGAGTTGATGACATTGTACACTCAGGTTTCAGAACTTTCATATCAATAGTAGTCGAGGAATATGTTTGATGTATCAAATGGTTATGTATAGTTTTCTAAAATGATTTTTTCATATGATAAAATTATCCAATGATATTATTTTTTAATGGTATAACCAGTGATTCTATTTATTAAATATGAGAGTTATTATGTGGTCATAACAGGGAAAAAAACCCGAAACCCTTCAACACAGCAAAAAAAAATTAATAGTGAATTGTTAATAAATCACTTTTGAAGGTAAAGATTTCACATTGGTTTCACCATCCTCTTTCTAAAAGATTCACGACCTATGGATATTTTTTGTTAGTCCCATACCAAATTTCTAAAGTAAATCAGTTTTTGTGACATACCAAAATTTATTTAGAATGTGTTTTGGTTAAGAGAATGGGAGGTCAGCCTCATCTCATCTTCTAAGGAGGAATTATTTCCTACTATATGACTCTATTATAAATTTAAGATATTTTTGTGAATCTTACCAAAATTCTAGTAGGGGATTAGTCACCACTATTCTAGTGATATGAACAAAACCATGAGTCTATGTGAATATATATATGTATTAGGGTTATCTATCTTTTATTTCTAGTCAGTGCAGTTATGGTTTAAAGAAAAAACCTTAGGCATTATAGTATTCATCACTATCTAGGAAATAATTAGGTGTTGTGAAGTTGGGATTGGTTCCATCAGATGGGTTTCCTATGTATCATTTTTAAATTAATTAAAAACAATGTAGTTTGGTGTCACTTAACAAGAAAAATTATAACTTTTAAGTTCATATGACAAGGACCATCTTGGATAATATTAATTTTATGTAGCTATAATCAATAGGGTGTTGGGATTAAAACTCAAAGAGGCATCATATATATTCTAGTTAATGGGAATCAAATATAATATATTTCAAGTTACATAGTTTAAGGTCTTATGATAGGACTGGTCAATGCAGTTTAACATTTTATGTAATAACATAATTTTTGTGAACGTTGTGACAATAAGAGATGGAACGAGGCTTTCTTAAGAGATATTCAAATGTATTATCATATCTTTTATTATCTTGATAGAAAAAGATATGGTTTGGTATTTACACCTAGTGGGAGGCCCATGGGTGTATGTATACCTCCAAGATGTTGGTAACATAAAAAATAAGGTGGTATTGTTAGGTCTTACACCTAGTATGAGGCCTAAGTCTAGCAAGGCCAATAGTACATAGTAAGAAAACTTGTGTCGTAAAAGGGGTGAAAAAGATAGATGGATTAGGTGATATGAAATTACATCCCTAATATAAAACCATGTCCATTGGTGACAAGGATGGAAATAATATTCTTAGGGATTTCACTTAGAAGGAAGCTCTGATGTATGTCCAACTCATTAATGAGTCAAAGGGGTGAGATCATTAATGGGAACATGGTCGGAACATAAACTTATAGAGGATGGCCATGAGGAATTTTACCCAGATAGGTGGCATGGGAAATTGAGTTTCCTAGATAAGGGACCTCGATGAAAAATCACCAATATATATTGGCATGAGATACGTAGGGTTATATTGTAGGGATTGGGATGAGTTGGGATAATTAACACCCACTATGGGAGTCCTAGAAAAATGTACACCCTATTTGGGAGTTTGGGTATAGGACCTCCATAATAGGGATACGTGTGAAATTCTTTACTATAATAGGTATTCCTAGGTGATATTTATCTCTATAGTGGAGTATTGGATGAATTTTCTCCCTAGTATAGATGAATAAGTGAAGGTTTTCTCTAGTTGTGTGGCCTAGGTGAAGGGTAACCCAAGTATTGAGTCTTGGGAAGTGGGTCTCTTAAGTACCAAGGCTTAGGAAAAGGATCACCCTTATGTAGGATCATGGAGAAAGGATCACCCTAATATGGGGTCTCGGGAGAAGGATCTCCCTAATATAAGGTGTTGGGTGATTTCTCAACCAAGTATAGGGTCCTAGGCGAAGGCTTGCCCTAATATATGGTCTTGTGAGAAATGTTTCCCAAATATATTGTCCTGGGAAAATTCTTTCTTTATTATAGGGTTTGTGGTTAAGGTTCACCCTAATATAGGAGCCAAAGTGAATTCTAACCCTAATATATGGTTTTTGGTGAAGTATCTCTCTAATGGGATACCTCTAGGATTGCTAGGGAATATAGTGCTCTAGTGTAGGATCCCTAAGATTTATTGAGAATATGGATCCCAAGTGTAGCACCATGATGGGTCTAGGGTTCATGAAACCTTATTATGTTTCATGTTAGGAATCTAGGGTACAAGGTTCTCTAGTTATTGATTCCATTGGCATCATTTTCCATATTTTTGAACCCAAAAGTCACATAAAGGGAGGGGGAAGGCCTAGCAATGTATATCACAAGTATACCATTTTATCACATCCATTTGTGTTTTCAAAATGAACTACATGGAGGTCCATTTATAAACTGTGGTGGACTAGGGTTTGATAGATCACACAATAGACCGGGGTGTGCGACACAAGAATTCTAGTGGTTATCTCAAAGGAAATTGGAGCATGCACATAGGCAGACCATGGTGTGCACATAGGTGGACCAACTCGAGAATATATTGTCTTGGTGAATATCTACACATGATACTAGGTAACAAATGAGGTAGGGTGTATTTGAGGGGTTTACCTTAGAGTAGAACCCAAATTTGGAAAAAATTATTCCAAGTTTAAAATTACAACAAATTTTGATTATTATGTTTTTTTTACAAAAAAAATAATAAAATGGAGGCCTCAAAAACAAAATATTCCCCTATCTTTTAGGATCCTCAATAAAATGTTTTTCTGATGGAAAAAGGTGTCCAAAACACCCTTGATAGGGGTTTTATGGTTATGATATCCCTTTTCATTATAATTAAATGAAATATATGGCCTACTCCCATGGTGGTTTTCACCACTATATCACTAGATGAATATTTATCCCTTGGTGTGCGATTAATCATAAGGTATATGGATATCCCATTTTAATCATCTTTGTGAATGGAGATAATTTTTTCTCTGCACTTTATTTGTGGTATATGAGTAATGATTTAATCATGGATTTAGTGGAAAATTGAATGGATCGCATTTTTAATGCCAAAAATAATTTTTAATGAGAATATTCAAGAGTATTCTATATTTTTATGATGTGTGATCTGGTTTAAATATTGTGGGAAAAGGATAAAATTAAGCCGAGAATTAATTCATATAGAAAATATTAGGATTAATAAAATGGTAATGTCCATATACATAAGGGTATATAAAAATATATATGTAAGGGATTTTCACATAATATTGGGTATAAAGAATTAGTAAAGTCCATATACATATGGGTAACCTTAAATTCTCCTCTAATGCATAAGGGTAACTGTTTTTGAGTGGATTGGGTAAAAAAGTTAATGTACCTATATTTAAGGGATAACCTAGATAATATATATGTGTTGATTTTCATGATACATAAGGATTGATATATATGAAACTAAATACTTTATCTTATAATAAATAAAGGTTACTCTAATATTTAAGGGTTAATATATTATATATTAGGATACATAAAGATCACTCTGTAATATATAGTGATATATAAGGATTACTCGAAATGTAAGTGAAAGTCCATACATTTCCAAAAACATATTATGATGAGAATTTTTAGTAGGGACATTTTGTGAAAGTATTAAATCTAAATGTTGTAGCCAAAATTGATCTATTTGAAATTTTTAACTATTCAGGAATTATGTATTTAATTACATCATTCTAGATGAAGTTAAATTATGGATATTTACTTGATGATCATTTGAGGAATTTATTTGAAGAAAAAAATGTTTGAGGTAATTTATTTATTAAATTTTTATTTTAAATCCAAATCTCTATATTTGAAATTAAAGGATACGGAAGGAATAAAAAGGATAAGGTTCTTGATATAAAAATATATGAAATAGAGAAGCATGAACTGAGATTTCTAAGGAGGTAGAAGGAAGAGGAAGGAATGTGATAAGTTATATATGATTTATTAAATATATAAATCATAGTTATTGAGGTATTTTTTAATAAAATATGTTTAAGATATTTCATAAATTGAATTTATTCCCTTTATATAATATTTTTTATATTGTGTGAATTTTTTAAAAACAGATAATATTAAACCCTTATAATATAAAATTTATTATATCTAGATTTTAAATTTAAGTGTAGAAAACGGTATAAACTATTGTATCACATATATAGTTATGATGTAAATTAAAACATAATTATATGTTGATCATAAAGTGGCCTTCATGTTAATTAACTAATAAGATACCTAAAAGTATATAAAGTTATATCTTCAAGAGAATCATGTGGTGGAGGATAAGGGATTGACCCTTGGGAGAAAATTATGAATTCCTTAAACCATTCTACAGACAATGATCAACGATGAGTAGTTACTTTACCTAAATTATATAGGTGGTTAGCCTTGGTAAGGTTGTGATTCACTTAAATCTTCCAGTCATGGAAGTAGTAAGTTTATAGTGGAATTTTTTGTAAACCAGAACAATAATGAGTTTCTTCTCCTTTCGTTTTTACTTGTAAGATTGAACCAATTAAAATAACTGAGTTTCATGTGTTTTACATTTTTTTTCTTTCATGCTTGAGATTCAAGGAGACTCTGTGATAATGAAATCAAATATTAAACTAGTTTCTTCCAATGAGGGAATAAGATCAAAAGGTACTTATGAGTTAAGTAATGTTGAAATTTAAAAACACCCTAATTCACCCCCATGGCATATCAGGTTACAACAGAGTGAATGGATCCTTGACCATTACACCCTCCTAATTAAATAAGAGTAATGAATACCATTATACAAGGATAGTAATCACTGAACCACTCCCTTTGTGGACACCTAGATCCATTATATATTAGATAACCAAAGAATAAAAATAAATGTGGTAAAAAATTGGTAATTAGAAACATAGATCAGTAAGAAAATCATAGTATAGATTTACCCCTCTTCCACTCAAACATTTCACTAAAAATGAAAAAGAAGCATGAATGGGTAGATTTTTTTTACACACTCTAGGATTACATACTTTCTCAACCCCTTGGATCAAAACTAATGATCATCCATATATGTAGTAGTATTCATAGGATAAGAGAATGAGATAAAATATATAAGAATAAATATATAGAAAAATATAGGAATTGAAACTACTAAAATACAATGATCTATAATCTTATAATTTTCTTCCGTGGAGGATCCTCAACAATTTATAAGAATATCCCCCATCTTTATCCTCTAAGATTTGATCATCATGGATTTCAATTATCTTATAAATAATTATTATACCGTTATCCTAAATCATGTTTAAAATAGATAATTTTTTATTAAGCTTCTTGATTTTGTTAGACATTTTAGTACTAGGACCCCAAATGGTCCCCTCAGGTAATGTAAGTAAGGCACATGTCTCCCCTTCTTCATCAACGACTGAGGTAAGATTGTACTTCATATACCATGTGAATGAATTAAAATGTATTATTTAGGTAGTGTTAAAGAATAAACTTTACCTTTTTATCATAGTCCTACACTAACTCATGATATTTCATTGAGGAGAGAATGTAATCTCAATCATGGGATTGAGACTATATTGATGGGAAGATAGTTGATGCAATGTGGTGTGGGGAAGATTTTTATAAATATAAGATGGGGTGTTGGAGGGTCAGGACTATGTTTCTAAAAAACATATATTGTATTGTTTACATCACTTTTCTTCCCTCATAATAGAGTATCACAACACTAGTTACACTGGGCTGAGTTCATAACAAAACATTGGATCTTGAGAGTACATTGGGAGAGTGATGTAACATGCATTGTGGAGTGAAGGTTATATTGGTACTGAGATATTTATTGTGGTATTATTATGAGTATACACTATTATGACATCACTTCCTCAAAATCATCTTCCATGGTACATTGTGATACAACACATTCTTGGATAATCAGCATGGTATCCAATGGTTGTTAGTACACTCTGAGGTGCAAGTGTAGAATAACATTGGTGATACAATGCCTTATAAAGGGCCAAATCAAGTGTATGTTGTTATTTTAGTATAACATTTATTTCTTACACAAGGTATCATTGGAACAAAAATGCTTTCACAATACATTTTACAATACTATATTGGTCACTTAACATATTATGTGGCTCAAACATAGGCGATATTGGGTTTTTAATGTTATCTATATTGGTCAGAAAATTAATCTACGTCCAATAAAAATTTTGATATCCTCGTCACTTATACGGGTTTGCTCACCTAAAAAACATCAAAACATAATATTCAAAGTAAAACAATGGTATTAAATAATAAAATATTAAATTAACCACTAAAATCATTGTTTTGCAATGTTTTCCCATTAAAATCCAAAATATCCTAGGGGAACTGATGAGTCCCATGAAAAATAAAGTATTTCATCAACTAATAAAGATAAATCCTCAAAAAATATAAATAGAAACCCTAGATTCCAAAAAAATAATAACGTCATTCTCATATAATTTATAATTAATATATATTGATAAAAATTACCTTGTTTATAATTATTTCCTCATTATTGAATGTGTTAACCTCTTCTTGCCATACGATATTTGAGATGAAGGATCTAAGGGTAAAATCCCTCTAATGATGATCCAAATGTGTACCACATACTTTGAAATGTTTTTACGGAATTATATAAATGATAACACATATGATTTTAACACTTGAAACATTCATTGTTGGTCGCAATAATAATTCTTGGAGTAAGAGAATTATTTCTCTTATTTTATCAATCCTTACAAGGGATGAGGTGGATTATTACTCTTGGTTGTTTAGATAATATTGGATAATATTTCTCTAGGTTTGAGAGAATTATATAGAGGTTAGTTTGTGCAAAAAAATCATTTAACCCAGGAAAATATATAATCCTGTTTAAATAACTAATTTAGAGAATTTGTAATCTCACATTGGCCCTTACCCATTTCCTTAGTCTATAGAAAACCCCAATATAAATATTAAAAATATTTGTCCAGATCATATGTGTATTTTTTTGTTTTCAATAATTAATTCAATATGTGTTAGAGTTTTTAAGATGCTCCCAAGTGAAGAAATTTAGTGTTTTACTAACTGATGAGATATTTTTCAAAAAAAATGAGTTCACATTCAACTATAGCTTGCCCAAAATTAGTCACTAAAAGAATTAAGAATAGTGGAGGAAATACCGTGCTTAGGTAGGAAAGTTCACACATGGAACTCACACATGAATAGTAGTGTGCTTGCATAAGAAAAAAAGGGTTTTTGGTCAGACACCATAGGGAGGTGGGACCCTTGATGTAGGTGAGTGGGATTGTGTCTGAGAGCCAACCTCGGTATAATGGTTGAGGATTTTATAGTAAAATAAAATATATTAACTAAATTTTGGATATGTGAAACCCCAATGTGTGATAAGAACATAGTGTGACATTATTCCTCAACTTTAATGAGATATGTAAATTACTATAAGGCATTACATGTACCATATTCTTCCTTCTAGATTTGGGGGTTCTGTGCATCCGGTTTTTACATGGCCAATGTATAGGTCATAAGAATTGATTGATTGAACACACACTCATCTCTTGTATAAACCATAAGAGAATCACTATACTGACCATTTAAAGATATTCTAACCTATTGTTTGTGAATATTAAAACTGAACACACGTTCAAGATGAACCGACCACGTGTGTTCTCTTTATGGTCGATATAATGATTGTATGATGAGTATCTAACCGTCCATGGTCTACTATCAACCATACGAGTAGGGGATATTAGAGTTTGATCTTGAGCTAAAATGTGTTTCATATAGTCACTCAACTAACCACAGGAATAAGAAGATCTTACCATGTGTAAGTTTTCAGTTGACCTTGAGTTCAATTCATAGTTGATATACTTATCACATGAAAAAAATGATGTAAATATGTGATTAATTTTTCATGTGATTACTATTTCATTGCATGTTTGATATACAGGCTAAATGAATAACCTAAAATTAATTCATATAAAATCTAATCATGTGAGGAAACAGTGGATCGACTACATGACTTTGTGATGAGATCAAGTGGACATAAACGATCCAAACGATCGGTTAAGTGAAAAAAAGAAAGAAATTATCCACGATAAAAAAGCGTGTTTATATCCATGAAAAATAGAGCATCCATATATGATTTTATTCATGAATGGGTGTGAGGTGAACAATCCAAGTCATTATGTATCATTCCTTAAAGGACAATCTAACTCCATGTAGCTTGATTCTTATGTAATCAAGACATGAATGCATTATAAGAGTTAAATATTTGTTATTCCATAATCATTCTAATTTTCCATAGTATCATGAGTGATATCGAGATAGTTATTCTTGCATGTGAACATTTATGTATGAATGTAAATTGAAATAAATATGAGAATGGGATCATACATAGGAATAAGTAAAACCTAATGTTTTGAGGTATTTGATAGATGATATATGCATATATGTCATTAGTGATGTTCATATTATGGAGAAGATAAGATTATAAATATATATACACCATGTGAATAATAAATTATGTGTCTCGAGGAATTTAAATGAAGATGTGATGTTAAAATATCTTGTGGAAATGACCTCAGACTACATGAAAAATTTTAAATGTGAAAGGATGTCCGTGTTTTAAATATACATTAAAAATAATTACAAATGAAAAAATATCATGTAATTTACATATTTTAAATATGGGAGATATTATTCATGATTCTTTTTTATCAGTATAAATATATGATCCATGTGATAAAGAATAAGTTTTTGAGAATATTGAGAAATCACAAAAACTGTGTGAGAGATATTTTCATAAGTATACCAGTATTGACCATATATCATTGGAGTGAGTAAGGTGAATTTATCTTAAAATATGAGATAGGACAAAGATATTTAAAAATAACAAGGATGAATTTTCTATTGCAATAGAGGATATATTCGAATACCTATTCGAGGAGGATTCAAGAGGATCCTTGAATAACTCTTAGGAGGTAGTATAAATAACCCACTAAAGTTGGCAAGATGCCTTTTAGGAGACAACTTCAACTAGTGGGAGGCATGTATAAAGAAGCTATTGGGAAGAATATTCTATGAACACTTATCTACCAAAAATTTCATTACAATATATACTATGAATTTTGGGATATTACTGATCAAGATTTTTGGGAGATATCTTGTATATTGTATTCAAGTAGATTCACAGTCAAGAATATAGTTTATCATTCATTATAAGGTGTGGGCTAAAATTGGAAAAAAAAACTATTAAATGAATGTTTCCTTTACTTTATTTACTATATCACTCTTGTTAGGCTAAGAGATAAAATAAAGATAGGATAATTATTTAATAAACCAAATATGTAGAATTAGAAATTTAAATTCATAAAAAAATGATCAATGATTCACATCCCCCCCCCCTCTAGGAAATCTAACGGATCTGAGAACTTCTTATGGTATTAGAGAAAATTATACCTCTAATTAGATTAAAACTTTACTATAAAATTATGATGAAGAGTTTTAACATATTAAAAATTATAGGATCCCCTTTCTTGAATTTCAAAAAATTTTAAGGATGGAATAACTATATACTTCCATATTTGACTATATAAGGTCTTGTGGTAAGTAATGTTGTTTTAGTGGGTTTTACTTCGTTAAGAGAAGACGTTCCAATGAATCATACAAAGAAACAATATCATGAAATGGATGGGAAATCAAGTAATTATATGATATATTCCCTATCTAAAAAGGCTTACACCGAGGTTAGGGAACTTAAAACAAACAAAGATATGTGGGGAAAAGATGAGAATATATATGATTGAAATGGGAATATCAAAGAATCCAATCATAAAATTTGGAGGGAAATTCTGAAGATAGTCGAATAACAGATGATAAAATCATTAAAAAATATTGCACCTAGGTAAATGAGATAGTATGCAGTATCAAAGGATTTGGTGATACTATAGAAGATTCACATCTTAAGAAGACGTAAATGAGTAATTTTCATAATATATTTAATCTAAATTTATATTATTGGGAATATATAGGAAATTTATGCATTAAGGAGTACCATAACACTCTTCTTAACCATGATATGAGAAAATACCATGTTTTTAATAAGAAAATGAAAGACTAAATGGA
The DNA here is from genome assembly GCA_963277665.1 of Viscum album. Classification (NCBI taxonomy): domain Eukaryota; kingdom Viridiplantae; phylum Streptophyta; class Magnoliopsida; order Santalales; family Viscaceae; genus Viscum; species Viscum album. The sequence continues at coordinate 1,538,332,195 of OY728153.1, read as the reverse complement.
ATTTTAAGTCATGAAAATTCTGAAGATAAAAGACAATAATATTGAACCACTATCAAAATAAAAAGATAAAGATCATGGATAATATAATAGAATCATGTATCTTATTTCAAAAAATATTATAATAGGAAGAGCTAATTATAAATGTATGTTACCAATTAAATATCTTAATTGTGGAGGTGTTGAGAAATTGGAAATAAATTTCCTAAAGAAGATATATAGTGAAACAAAGATTTAGGTTGGGGATGAAGACAATTCTAAAATGATCCCTAAACCCCAAAAAGCTAATTTTATGGATAAAAAACATCCATAAAATTCAAGATTAATTTCATGAGTAAATAATAAATTGAGGATTAATTATCCTCATGTGATTAAAATTATGATATTTCCCCTCAACATCTCATATATGACCTTTCTAGGAATAAAAGGAGAGAATTCATATCCATAAGTGATGAGAAAGTGAGTTATACTAAATATATGTGATGATCAAAATTAAATGCCCACCATGAGAGAAACACCAAAATCAAGAATAAGATGAAGATTCTTCCGAAGGAGAATAGAATTGATGATCAGGATAAAATTAATCGAATATAAGAGATCAAAATTCCAAAGGTGAAAACAGAATGACAAGATGAGGTTATAAAAGAGATTGAAAAAAACTAGCTACCAAAGAAGAGGAGGTCCAGGAGGCACAATAAAGAATCTGTAAGTTTGAAATCACTTTAAAAATGATGAAGGTAGATCATGATAAATTCGCAAATATTCCAGATGAATTACCCAAATATAATTAAAAATTCCACCCCAAGAAAAAGCTAAAATCTACTTCTAAATTTTCAAGTGATATTAAGGATGCTTTATCTTTTAGTATAGATTTCAATTATGAATATATAATAGTTTGGGATGATTAAAATAATGAAAATTATACTCCTAGATCAAGGAATAATTGAAATTCAATTATAGGGTCACATCCCCTAGGAAAAAGAATGCTTATTCTGTAATAGGAAAACAACACATATTTCTAAAAAGATGTAAAATCAATCTGGTATATCACAATTTAGATGATTTTTTTGGTGTTGTGGATTGAATAGAAAAAAAGTTTATACTTATTGGTTCAATACGTATTTTCCAAGAATTAGGAAATAAAAAAAGATAATTTATGGTATTAAACTATGAAATAAATATCAAGAGAAATCAATTTGTGACTAGTTTTTCATATAATATACCCACGAGAAACATTTTTTATTTGATAAAAAAATTTGATTGATGTAAACTAAAATTTCACAATTCTGAAGTGTGTATAAACAAGATACTAGGAGAGGCTTCCAATAATATGAATGGGAAAAAACTCTAAAAAAATTCTTGAAATCCAGTAGATGTCAAGAAGGAAAATGAGAGGACTAAGTAGACTTACTAGGTGAAGAAGGAATGCTTGGAAATAAAGCTAGTTAAATTTGAAATGGCCAAAAAGATGGATATTTATATGGATAATGTAAAGAAAATGTCTTTAGAAGATGATGTGAAAGTTGATGAGAATCTATCTATATGTGGGAACATGATGATTTAGAAGACTGAGGTCAAGAATTGTCTTCCACCAAAATAAGAATTTCAAGGAAAAAAATAATAACATCAAATAGATGGGACATAAATAATAAATAATAGTACAAAAATATCCCATTCTGATATTGGAAAAAATAATGGTCTAAGATGAAAGGAAGCGCTCAACCATCACTTTGCCTTCAATAAATAATGATGTACCTCCTTATGCATTACTCTAGTTGTTTATTTGTGATCATAGACAAGTAATAAAAGGAGGAGTTTAAGGCCTGTATTCACTAAACAAAAAAAGAATTTTAGTTTTTTTATGAAGTTTCATAGATGAAAATAAAATGTATGCATCCCTTGGGGGTGTGAAAAACATAAGGATAAACATTCATCCTATCACTTCCAGTAAATATGGAATTTTTAGAAAACTTTGACAAAGTTTAAGATTTAGGTTTTATAATCACACTTACAACCCATTGTTTATATTATAATATATGTATTTATTATGGTGGAGTGAGTTTTCTAAAATAATGAGAGAAAGGGGGAGTTACATTTTTTTCACTTGATTTAGTTTTTGATGTGTTTGTTAAAGTGTGTGTCAAATAAAATATTTACCATTTAATTACCCCTATTTTGTGAAATTTCATAAGCTCTAATAATTATATCACATTTATGGGTTTTATTTTTATGATAGACAACCTTGTTTACTTCCTTTTTTTCTACACCGAGTTGGCCCATGTGGACATAGAATAGAATAATTAAAGGATATTTCTTAATACAAATATTTGAAAATATCCTTCTCTAAAAATTATAAAGTTTTTTGTTCATGTTAAAAAAGGTTGAAGATGTTTTGATGAAATAACCTTTTCTCAATAGAGAATAAGGATAACATGAGTGAGATATCCTTCTATATATTCCTTTGAACTTCTTATCGATCAGGTTGGAAATAAAATTCTCATATATTGATAGAAAATGTTGATGGTATTGATAATAAATTCAGAGGGGGGTATTGATGATCCCATGTTTGTGTTGAATTTTTTTCAACAATGATGTCAATATATGTTGGAGTTTTGAGGAGGCTACCTATTAAAGACACATAGAGTTTTAAAAAGTAGTGAGATAATTTTCTAAAAAAAGGGAACCCAGTCAACCATAGTCGTCCCAATAGTATCCATTAGAGGAATTGAGAACAGTGGAGGAAATAATGTACACAAGAAGGTACGTTAACTCATGCAACATGAACATGACAAGAATTGTGCACACATAAGAACATAGGGGTTCCATTGGGTCGATTCAGGGAACCACTATCCATGAGGCAGGTGAGTGTTAGTGTTCTTGGGATCCAACCTCAGTATCTTGGTCGATTAGTTTGTAGTGCATTCAAATATATTAATCTAGCTCCAGATATATGAAAATCCAATATGAGAAATCAAATATTGTGAAATTCTTCCTATAAATTATTGACATATTGAAGGAATAATGATGCATATCATCTTCCATATTCTCCCTTCATCCTTACAGGGTTTTGTGCTTCTAGTTTCTACATGGTCAATGTATCAACCTTAAGAACTAATCAATCAACCACCTACCCATATCTCAGATAATATATAAGAGAATTACTTGGCCAAAAAAATAAATTGGTTCCAACCTACCATATTTAGAGATTTTAATTGATCACATGTTCAAGATAAACAGACTACATGAGTTCCTTTTAGGGTTGATATACTAGATGCACGATGTGATTCCAACATTCTGTAAGCAACTAACACCTATATTAATGGGAGATAATTGAGTGTGATATTTTCCTATTACTATTTTCATGTAGTAACTCAACGAACTGAAAAAATAAAAATCTACAATGGGTAAATTTTTATGTGACTGTGAGTTCACTATACGGTTGATATACTGACCACAAAAATAAACTGAGGTTACCTCCTGAGTAAGTGTTCAAGTGACCATGATTTCACTACATAGTTGATATAGTGACCATAAGAAGAATCTAAAGTGACTACATGTCGCAACTGATTTCATGATTAAACACTATATCAATAGAATGCCTTAGGGATGAGCTTAAGTGACCATAAATGATCAACATAGTCAGTTAATTGACCACATGAAGGAATTGTTCATTACTAAAAAAGTATTTTTGTATGCATGAAAAATAGAGTGTCTGTCTATGATTAGATCCATGCATGAGTGTTAGGTGCACAAGATAAGTCAGTAAGACACATCCTTCATAGGACTAGCTGACTCCATCCAACATGATTATTCAGTAATCAAACTAGGCACACATTCTAGGGATTTTAGTTGTGTCTTCCCATGATCATGTGAAGCATTTAGAATATCATGAGTCACTTTTAGATAACCACTAATGCATGTAAATTCCAATACATGCATGTAAATTAAATGAAAGATTATAATGGTATCTTCTGTAGAAGGAAGTAAAACATAAAGTATTTGGGTATTTAAAAAGTTATATATTCATACATGTCTTTATTTTTTTGGAAGTTATGTTGAAGCTAATATTGCAGATATTTATAAACTACATGAAAAATAAATTCCAACTTATTATAATCTTAAATGAATATATGATATTTAAATATCACATGGAAATATCCCAAGCCTTCAGTATAAAATTTAAATGATAAATATGATAGAGTTTTAATGATATTTTAAATATAATTCAAGATAAATAAATATCCTTTAGTTTTGAGTGTAAAGATTACACGCCACTAAGGAACAAGGAATTTCCATATTCTAAATATGGAAGATATTATTCATGATTATTTTATATGATTATAAATAAATGATTCTTATGATCAACAAGATGTTTTTGAGAATATTAAGAACTCACAAACACTGTGTGAAAGGTATTATGTGAAGAATACTAGTTTGTCACCTATGGAACTCGATTGATCTTTGTGAAGTGATCCAAGAGATAAAAAAATTCATTAAAATCATGAATAAATATTTGTTTAATATTCATGTTACCAAATAAATAATATCTAAACATGTACTATATATTCCTGTAATTAAAATTACCTTGTGAATGAATATTTATTTAATATTCAAATCACATATGTATTCATTCAAAGAATTGATGATTAAATAAATTAAATCAACTATACCTCAATAATTATTAAATCTCTAGTATGGAATAATATTTATTCAAAATATTAAATTAAAATATAATTCAACTGATGTTATTAATACACATTGTATCAGAACTAGAAAATATGGCTATTGCAATAGATTTATTTCCATGATTCTGAAAATTGTGATCATAGGATTTTATAGCCATTATTTTCAAAAAAACATGGACTATGGTCTAACATAAGACCATGGTTTTTTAGATTCATGGTAATATATTTTATCTATGGGAATAGTTTTAAAAATTTATGGAAATAGGTCCATATAAGAGACATATAACTACCGTTTTCCAAAATCATGGTTGTAGTTTACCTCTATAACCACAATTTGAGATAATCATGGTAGTGGAGTTTTTACTACAATGCTTTTACAAACCCTGAATATAAGTACTTATTTTTTTAAAAAAATATCCCATAATAATAATAATAACTATTATAATAATTATAATTCTTTTTAAAAAATAACTATTATGTAACTAAATATATATTTATATATCATATAGTGGTATATGGGAATGTAGTTAAGGATTTTTTTATATAAGCAGGATGTCATTGGTATAAGTCCTACTAAGGTTTCTTAATATAACCTATGGTCATGATTCTTGTAATATGGAAATAGGGTCCCAATTAACATTAAATAACCTATTTCTAGGGTTTCTAAACTATAAAAATGCATCCCAGACCTATAGAGATGGAGATAGAGTCTATAGTTGTTAAAATCATGGATGTAACCTATATTTATTGTTTTAAAGGATATTTCCATGGTTCTAAACCATGGAAATATAATATTTGTCTAGTTTTATGTGTGATCCTGTAGGATTCCATCTCCATGTAATTTTCCCTAACTTTCCTAAAATACAATATATGTATATAAAAACAGGTTAGGTAACATATAGATAAATAAGTAAATATCTCAACTATAATAACTACCATTAGATGATAACTATGTAATATAATTTATTTATCTTGATATCACATCAAGTAAGTCGCATTCTTTGTGTTATCAACTAATATGTTTGATTTATATTTCCTTAAATTCAAAAAATGAACATGATGACATACACACAATGGAAATTGATTTATTAGGTAGTTCCATTTCAAACAAAGGTCTAAGGATATATAATTCCAATCAATCAAAAGGGAAAAATAATTTCTTTACTTATTTAATATCATATCACTCATGAAATAACCAATATACCCAACCTCTCAATGAGAATATATTGTCCCATTTTTCATCAATACATAAAATTTTGGGACTCATGATGTGTATTAATAATAATCTAATGCCTAAGGACCAATATACACATTTATGGATAGAAATTTCCAATAACGCATATAACATGTGGAATTCCTCTGGGTGGGTTGGATCTCATAACCTCCTTAGTTAGAGATTACCAAGAGTGAACTACATGAGAATAATTTTCAATGTATTATGAGCTGCCTAGCTCTAATATCATGTATCATATGTGTATAGATAGTTGATGTCATATATCAAAAGAATGTATATTAAAAATAGAATCATAACACTTCAAGGTTCTCATCATAGCATGGAACTCAAATGAACATTCAATAAAATAGATACTCTAAGATCATTGTCACATTAATGTTATTCAGAATAGAAATCATCATGTTATAAGATATTTACTAATATTAAAGTATCTAAATATGTAATAATTGAAAGTAGTTAGTTTTTGGTAATTAACTCCAATGGACGCCCATTTTTACTAGAACCAACAGCTAACTACCAAACTGGATAACCTCATATTAAAAATATGATTTTACAAAAATATGGATATATCTTTTAAACCCATCAAGATATATAAATCTATTCTACTTATTGTAGCTATATTTATCTAAGAAAATACCTTAGGAGATGATATCACTGAGTATATACCTTTTATCCTATATCATCACTGGCATCTATTATAAAAACATAGTATAAATGTCATCACAATATGATAGGACTTTATTTTCATTGTATAATTCAAAAATATTTAAAAAGTTTTTCTCTAAATAGACTTCTCAAGCTACAATATAAGCCACAATATACATTGTCTATATAGATATGGAAACTACTCATTATATTCAGTTTCTAAAATTTATATTAATTTAGACTTAATGAAATTATAGATCAAAATGATCTAAAGGAATACAAGATATGTATCCTCAAATAACTAGTATTCTAATTTATCCACTTACCAAGAACTCAACTATTTTGACTTTCACAAGATCTGTCAGATAGTTCTAACTTACATCCTTGTATTTCTCCTGGTTGTGTTTGATATTAAATCTTTATTCCTTGCAGATAAGTAATATCATTCCTAATTACACATCCTGGAATATGATATGTAATTCCAAAGTAATATTATTCATATTTAGTCTTTATATTACAAAAATTTGAGGTGGAATTGGAAGAAATTCAAATGAATTATGACATCTATTAATTTTTAAAAACCATGTCAATCATGTACTATGACTTGGATTGAAAACTCTAAAGAAATAAATTTGGGTACAATGTTCCTTAGAACAAGATTTCTACTTTAATTCATTCTTGTAGAAATTATCCTTAATATTAACATTAATAAAAATAAATAGTATTCCGTATATTTTCAAACTTATTTGTTTGGAAGAAATATATTATTCCAACCAAACCCTTATAGACACATGGGAATCATTAATTCCAAATGAATATTTAAGGATAATTAAGCTTATTTCAACCCATTAAATGTGTCCTTGAAAATTAAATTCTTTATTGAATTTATATGATGTCATAAACCCATTCTAGTTGTGTCATATAAATATCTTCCATATGGTTTCCTCAAATGGAGGTTTCCTTAACATCTAAATCTCAATATAATAATCATAAAAAGTTTATTCAAAAAGTATAATTATAAAAAAAATATGAATATTGACCTTGGGTAACCAATCGATCCTTATTGTTAGAACACCTTTACCACCCATGTTTATTTTCTCTTGAATACCGACCAATCAACATTACATATACTAGATAAATTATCAAAACGCTATGAAAAGGACTTTGATATGTGGAATCCAATTTGAATTCATATGAAATTTCTAATCATAGTGTATTGCCACTTATTACACCCTATTTGAGTCATTATTATTATTAAATAATATATCACCTTTCAAGGTTAATATAAAACCACCATTATGGTTTTAATTTTCCTATGCAATATGCTTATCTAGAAAAATTCCTCCAACTAGGACTTGTGCATTTTGTTGTTCCCATTCCTTGTAATGTGCATCCAAAGTCTAGACTTCACTAAACCCAATATTACTCCCACTCTCTCAAAATATTTGTCTCTCCCTTATATAAATAAAGTTAGTATGGTTAATTACTTTCTTTCTTAGGATGTTAATATACTCAGTAAATAAAGGATAACTAATTGAGATTCACATTTTTTTTACTTTTATTTTTGTTTATATCTATAAAATTCATCGAACAAATGGTTCCCATCAAACACCTAAGGAGGTAACATAAAGGATCCCCTTTATTTCACAACTAATTTGATATCCATTAGTCAATGTAGTTGGAATAAGGATATTTTTTATGATTATATTTTAAAACACATGTCTGGAAAATAATTATGGAAGGCCTGAAATAAATATAATACACCTCATTAATCTACCTTCTACTATCATCTATATGGTGTGAATAAGGTAATGTGAGTTTTATAAAACCTTTACTCTACTATTAAATGATTGATGGATATTTAATTATGATATAATTTGAAAAAACCGCTCGATAGATCCTAAATATTTCAATAATTACACACAATACATCCATTTTAATTTATTAAAATATCTTAAAGTAATCTTATGAGACAGATGAATTTATTTCCATATTATGCTTAGAATATTTCATGATGTCGAGCTAAACTAACTTTGTAGGTTTTGTGGCTTAATTTTATTTCTAAAGGTTTCTATTTTTAAAACTCAACAACTTAGGATGTCAATAGTACCAAAGGGTGTCAGTTTCAAGGAGACTAAATAGTATTCTAGGGATATCATTGATAACTACCATTTATTTTTACCTGATAGAGAATAATCTTTCAATTACTAGGTATAAATATTATATATTTTATTTTTCATTTATTTTTAATAATGGATATTTATTATTCTAGTATTAATAAACTATTTATTAAGTATGAAATATCATAAAAACATGTATTTAAAAAGAAATAATTTCTAATAATTTCTAATATAACACTCAAATAAACGTTTTGATAACACTTAATACAATAATTTTTAAAATATAATAAATCCACTGGGTAATATAAAATCATGTGTCACTGCTAGAATCAAAATGACCCTTCATTAGCCATTGGTAGAATTCACCTTACTCCTTATAATGTTTATCAACTTCCTTGATTTCTGTATTTCAATAAAACTATGTATACACGATATTTTATTTAAATCAAATTAAGTTAAACAAATTCAATGATGAATATACCTTAAGTAGATTCAATTCATTACTTTGTCTTTATTTATTTCAATTCATCTTCAAATGACAATTATGGCCACCTGAGAAGAAAATAGATGTATGTTATTTGAACCTCATATAAATATTTTTTCTATTTTAAGGACATAGTAAAGATTAGATTTATTTTGAACTATTAATGGAACTTTCAACCTAGCCATTAATTTTATTTACCTAGAGAGATGAGGGAAAAACCAACATCAAAATTCAAATGTTTTTCCTTCAAAACCAATGTTGAAAGTTTAATATTTTACTTTAAATGTTGTTATTAATAAAAACTAAAGTTGGATGTAAATTTTTTTTAAATTTGTACATTTATTTATGTAAAAATTATATTTAAATTCTTAAAAATAAATTTTCTTTATAATTTCATCATAGTTTTACAGAAATACATGTTGAAATTTTTTTTAACATCGGTTTCAAAAAGTCAATGTTAAAAATATCATATTTAACATCACTTTTATAGATAATATTTTTAATCAATGTTAAAATATTTAAAAACAAAATAATAATTTTATTTATATTTGCCCATAGTACATATATATCCATGTGTATTTTTCCATAAAAAATATCAAACCAATAGTTATTTTGGTACCCAAATACTTTTGGACCCAATAGTGTTAACAATTAAATATTTAAGAACCTAGAATGTTTTACGCAATCAAGAATTTTAGTTATTGAATTTATATTTTTTTTAAAGAAAGACTTGTTTAACTCCACAAAATTGAGTATTTATTAATAAAAAATCATTTTCATACTGTCTAGAAATTATAAAATGAAAATAATCCATAATATACATTATTTTACTTTTAGTTCTAGCTAAAAATAGTTTTCTAACAGATTTGGATTTCCACTATTACTACCTTGTCCAAATTTAGCTTTATTAACTTTATTCTATCCAATTATTTGGTTAAGGAAATCCAATTCTTAGTAAATACATTTCTAACATTTTTAGGGGATTCAAATTCATCTAATAATCAATCAATTATGTTTTCATGTACAACACATATAGAAGAATATTTTTCCAATTTTGTTTTTTAAAAATGATACCTTTTTGAGTGGACTGTTTTTAAATGAGAATAGAATATAAGGATTTTTATGTTATTTTTTATTCTACTAAAGTGATTTTTACTTTTCTTATAACATAGATAAATATTTATTTAATTCTTTATAAGTTTGTATTTCATAATAAAATTTTTAATTAGAAGAATAAAAATAATGTACCTCTTTTTATTGTTCGATAATTAAAATAATTTCCTTTTGATTTAAATGTTTATCCTTTTACTTAGAATAAAAATTTTATTTGGAGTCATTAAGAGAACTCCAAGTGGATATCATATCTTCTTCTCATTATTCTTTAAATATAGTTTTTTGAAATTATTTTCAGATTTCTTCTTCTCTTTAATCAATATACAATAATTTTTTATGTGTCCAATATTTATGCACTTATATCACCTTATATATATTTTATTCTTATCAAACTTCATGTAATTATAAATGGACTTTTTGAATCCTCTTTTTTCTATATATCTTGTTGAAAATTCTTACCAATATGGAAATCTCATCACATGAATAATAAAAAACCAAATATGTATCATCAAATGAGTAAAATGATAAAATTTTGGACAATTGTTTCTCAAACTTTGATGTATAAATTTTCAAAGAAACATTCTTCTTTTTAAACAACTATTAATCATTATCTTTAGCCTCCATTTATTCCACATATATTGTGATAGTTCCAATGATCTCATTAATTTTTAAATATTTCATAGGTGTGTAATTACTAATGGGATTTGAGATATGATTCCATTTTAAGGGGGGTAATATTTTAACTTTTAAAAGTTTATCAAGTTCTGGAACAACATCTCCAAGGCTAGAGTCGTTAATTTTAATTTTAGCAATTCTTTAATTCATAATGGTTAATCTTTCACAATCAATTATCCTCAAAGATTCAAGTTTAAGTATGGTAGTGCTATACCTTAGATTTCTAGAATTATATGTCCCTTCATATGAAATAATAATAATTTAACACATATCATGGGTAGTACAACACCAATAAGCCATGTTAAACCAATATTATTCAAAGTAGATAACTATCCTTGCTTTCCAAAAACTATATTTTTCTCTATTTTAGTAGGGATCTGTGACCATAGACATCCTTCTCTAATATTATCCATTATGAAAACAAGATAATGATCTTCAGAAAATATCATGTAAAATTTAATAACACAAAAGTTACTTGGATACCAAGTATTTTCCTAGTTGTGTTGCATAATAACTCAATATGGGGTTAAATTGTGTTCTTTAAAATCTTACCAAATAAACACCTCCATCTCTAAATTTTATTGAATTAATAAAACACATTTTAAATAATATATGAAATTGAAAATAAATGAAAATAAAGAGTAGGACATAGTAGACTTTTTTAGTGGTTTAGGGAAATAAGATCTACCTTTAATCCACTCCACCATTGATCAGTTTGAGCCTAATGATTTTTATTCCAATCCTTTTCCAAGGTACTATACAATTGAGGGTAAAAAGATTCTACTTAGCATAATAGAGCCAAGAGATTTTATCAGGACCTCCCTTTATATTACCTATCCACATAAGAAGAATTTGTATTATTTCACAAGAGATAAATTCAAGAACATGATTATTGTTTCATATTTTTAATATATCAACATCAATTTTTTCATAAATAATATAATCATCTCTTTTTAGTTCTATCTTGTAGTATGCATAGATACGATACTCAAAAAATATATTATGTCAACCGTCGTCCATGGTATCCTTGAAAAATATATACTCATTCAAACATTGGAAAAGTTGGTTTTCTTATGAAAAGAAGTATTCATTAAAATAAGTAAACGTTTTTTTAAATTAATAACTTTAATCCAATGGAAATTTATTCCTTAAATTCTAGAATAGATGAAATTAAAAATGTTAATTTTTAAATTTACCCAAAACACTGTAAGTATAAACTCCTCATTACTTAAGGATGGTCTCTGTAAGGATAGACATATTACTTCATATTCATAACTCTTCTTAAGGATGAATTTGTATGGATTACTCTAACATCATAAGTATGTTCTACCTAAACATTAACTCTAGACTATGTATGCATCAATTTCATTAGGGATGAATCCTTCTATGTAAGGAAAATTCTTCTTGAGGACCATATCTGTATGGACCATCTTGGAATTGGGTAAGAATGATACTGAATTTCTATAAGTATAGATCCACCATATGATAGTTTTTATAAGGAAGATTCCTTATCTACATAAAGATCAATTCCCATATGTAAGAATCAATACATTGGAAATTTTTCACTTACATAAAAATCATCTAATCTTGTGTAAGGATCTACACTTAGCTAATTTTCTTCAAACCCAAACTAAAATAACTTAGAATAAAAACTCCAGATATAAAAACATCTTAAAGAAAAAATAATTATTAACCTAAAAGACTTTCATGGTAAACTCATCAACAAAATAAATAATGGGTATTTTCTAAATCAAAACAATGTTATAATTTGATATGTTGGAACAATGTTAGTGTGTCCAAAAATCATGATAATTATCCATAAATAATTAAATATTAACATTGAAAAAGTAAGATAAATTAATATTAAATGATCATGATCTTTTACTGGTTGATTTATTTATCAAGCAGGTGACCAAAGCTTGACCCTAGGTATGTAACCAATGGAACCAATATTAGTTCAAGTTACAGAATCTCGTATTGAAATGTTTATCTCTTTGGTTTGTTTCTCTATGAAATATGTTATGAACTACCTATTCTACTTGTATAACCATCCTTTACATATATTTTCTCACATGTAGGTGAGGGGTACCAGGCGTATAGAGTTACATAAAAGAAAATATGTTCATACAGGCTTCTATTTAATAAATTGGGAGGTGTGACATGCATACGATCATTTTTAATTTAATAAAAAATTTATAAAAAATAAACGAAATATATACATATTTAATTAATTATAAAATCCAACACATATATTTGTTTTTCAACTAATGATAATCCATACTTAAAATGAATATGCATTTAATAAACTGTCAATAATTTATTTAAATTCGTTCTTTATTAAGATAAAACAAATAAATTAAGAAATTGATTATTCTAATTATTAATTTATTCATTTATCTTAATTATACATCTGAACAATCTGGGAGATTCTGAAACACTTTAATTTTTAAAAAATTAAATAAATATATTTATTTAAAATTATTTAAGTATATGGTGTGTTCTGGAAAGGGACATGATGTGTACGCTTTTGGTTGGGGACATGACATAAACTACCAATAACAAGGGTTGAGACACTCTCACATACATGGTGTATACCAACAACATATATGGTCTATAACAATATAAATATAGAAATACTTAATTTGGTATTTAATTCAAATTTATCTCGTAGACAACCAACCATAAAATATAGGGCATGTGGAAATACGATCACACAGTGTGTGCACCAACTATAATCCATGTAGTCTATTTTAATGCTAAAATTAATTCCCATCTCTTTTTATTTACTCACATGACACAACTATAAATTTTTATTCCTTAAATGATCTATCACAAATTACAATATTTTTATACCAACTATACAATGTATAATCCTATATGTAAATTCTCACATCACAAGCTTAGGGACTCGCTGTGTATTTTGGAAGGGATAAAATGAATTTCATTACATGCACACCATCTACACATCATGTAATTATTGTTGCCATGTTTTATGCTATTTAGTATCGCTTATTCATATTGTCATAAATGTAAGATTCATATTTGACCACACATTTTACTTTTATTATATTGGAAAACAATTTGGGGTTACACGACGTGTATGATAGCTACACACCGTATACCCCGTCAGACCATGTAATTTTATAGTAGCTTTCATGTGGCATACAATTAATAACCCCATGCACTAAAACCGACATGGCATGATGAATTTCTTATAGTGAACCCATGTGTGGTTGAGTAGACTAAATATAGTCTACTTTTTAATTACATATCATGTAATAGTGTTCTCTAACAAGAATCTCCAGCATCCTTGTATGGTAAATTCGATCATTATTCATTTGTTCATATCTATTTCTTAACCATATCAAGGTGAATTAATATACAATATGTCAAATTTGATATTAAGAATGAATAAAATAAAAATTAAAAACTAAAAAAAACTATATAAATTGATCAATGATTAAAACATAATTATAAATTAATTTATAACCACTTTGATACAAATTGAATGTTATGGGGCACAGTGAAAATGGTTGAGGCCATGCCAAAAAATGGATTTCATAACTTTCTGATATATCCTTAGAAAAAAATGAATAAAAACACATAAATCAATGTATATATTATTATTAACATATAATTTATAGTAAATTTATATTGATAAAAAATTACATTGTTTTCAATTTTTTCTTTGTTTTTCAATTTATTGACAATGTTTTGTTATAATTTAATTAAGATGAAGTAATAAATGATATAATACATTTGGTGGTGATACACACGTGCTCCGCTAACATCAAAATACCATTATATAAATCTTCAGGTCTTGGTGTGGATGATTCTACTGCTTGCATTGTTCGCTTTTGGCCACAAAAGACTTCTTGGAGTGAAATTTTCTTTTCTATTGTTATTTTTATCCTTATGTTCGAGGAAGGGGACCATTGATTTTTTTTATTGGGAGTGTTTTAGAGAATATATATTTATTTTTGAGTGAAATTTTTAAATAGAATATTGTGCACAATAATAGTCTAACACTAGAAATGATATACACGGGTTTAAATGGATAGTTTAGAGAAATGGTAATTTCACATAGGCCCTTATTCATTCTCCTAATCCTCAACTAACCCCACATTGAATAATAATAGTATTATTATTATTATTATTTCAATGAAAATCACAACACTCATGGATAAGTAAATATATTTTGATAAATAAATAAATTAATATTTATTTAAAATATATTTAATATGTCATTCTGAGCGAACACTTAACTTAGTCCCTCTATCATCCTCAATATTTATTGAACCTGGAATAATGTTTATTAAAATAAATAAATAAATATCACAAAATTATTTTTTCAACAAATCAGTTAATATTATATTCATTAAAATCATGAATAAATATTTATTTAATATCCACATAACCAAAAAAATTGTTTATGGCCCTGAAAATAAAGAGATAAATAAATAATATCTATTAGTTAAATTAATATTACTTTGAGAAAAAAATATTTACTTAATATCAAATTCACATTAATATTCATTAGAATAATTTTTCATTTAATAAATGTGATAAACCAAATAAAAATAATTATAAAACCATCCGTTGGGTATAATATTTATTCAAACTGTTAAATTCAGATAGAATTTAACTGAGGCTCTGGATATTCTTAGTGTGCATCCCTCTAGGATTCTTTATCAAGGAAATTAGGCCGAACTGGCCTAAAGTAAGAGATTGGAATCTAGAAACACATAAGTGTATCCATAGAGAAATAAGTATATGTTGTAATGGAAATCATAACCTATCGATGTTTGTTGTGTAATTTAATCCCTTTGTATTGGTATCTCATCAATTAGATTGCATAATTTGTGTCAATAAACTATATGCTTCATTTGTATTTATTTTAATTATAGAAATGAACACGTAGATGTATACAACATACACATGGAATTATCATACAATTATTGTAAAATAAAAGTTTTGTGGATATTTGTATCCAATAAATCATAAGGGAAAATCATTGCTTGACTTATTTTTTAATTCCATATCTCTCGTGAGGCACGCAATGTATCCTAACACATCGTGAGCATATGTTACCATGGTTTTCATCAAAACATCAAAGCACATGAATCATTATATGTATTAATAATAATAATAGTTTCATGAACAATACACACACACCAATAGATAGGAATTTCAACAACACACATAACATGCGAAATCTTTAGGGGTTAGTTTATTCTCATCAACACCTCTCAATAAATTACCAATGGTTAATTCCATGAGAT
This sequence comes from Viscum album, assembly GCA_963277665.1. NCBI lineage: Eukaryota > Viridiplantae > Streptophyta > Magnoliopsida > Santalales > Viscaceae > Viscum > Viscum album. Next base: position 1,538,315,960 of record OY728153.1, on the reverse strand, counting down.
TAAGTCTAAATGTATTAAGAGCCTCCTACCCCTAATAGAATTTATCATCTTTATCCAGTGATATAATTTCATTCAACTATAGAAAATATATTTAATAATATTATCATAGAACTCTGGGGTTTCATCATAGTTGGGAACTGATTTGATCGTTCCATGTGACAGACACTCAAGGACATTGTCACATTAATTTTATTATTAAGAAAAATCATCATTTGATAATATATTTATTAATATTAAAGTCTATGAGTATTAATTAATCTAAATTAGTTGGTTCTAGGTCACCAAATCCAACAGGAAATAGTATTATCAATGAATTACAACAACAAACTATGGAAAATTTATTTTGAATCGCATAGAATCCAATCGCATAACCAATATAGGGAATGAATTTAGATAGCATCCAAACCCACTTCCTTTTCTAGAACAGATTGGGGTAGAATATACTCCCATAAATAAAACAAGTAATGGATCAACATATCATTCCACCCCACTTCAATGCCTATAATAGAATGACATAACTTCTAATCGCATTTCTCGCATCAATCATGAGTTAGCATAGAATCAAATTTCATTTTTTATATCAATGATAGGGATCATAATAACATCCAATCACATACCATATTAAATATTTAGTTTATATTCACACTCAATTTGTTTCTTTACCATTCCTAGATTCAATGTATAAACTGCCTGAAACCTTTATATTCTTGAGTGAATAGTCTCCCACCCATCACACAAAGAAAATAAACAAAGTAGCTACAAACTATCCAGAAAAATTTTCATAAGTTAATCCACATTCTATCTTCTTATATATAAATACCCCTATAATAAAGGGACACATATGGAACCTAAAAAGGTCCACTAAGTCATAGAATATCAAAGGAAACCACTAATGGGTTCTAATTTTATGTTTCTATAACACTTCAGATTTTTAAAAATACTCATCAATAGACATATAATCAAATTATATACCTATAGTACCTATAACATCCCTAATAATACTTAGTTAAATCTCAATGCATAAACAAACACATTTTGGTTTAATTTTGGGGATATAAACTCAATATCCAAAATAGTCATATTACAAGACACATGAAATACCAGTAAACCATAGAAAAACTTAGGGATCACCTACCACATAGTCATATACATCCACTCATTAAATATTTCTAAATTAATCCACCTCAAAAGAAATAAATCCCTAAACTCTTTCCAATATAGGTATTTTAGATGAAAATTATGAAATAGTGAGATAAAACTATAATATAGGGGAGAGAGGTGTTATCCTTAACCATAGTGACCCATTGGGATATATAATTCTTAATTATAGGAACTGAAAAAATATAATATACCTTAATAGATGATTAAAAGAGAGAATATTGTGTTATGGGGAAAGGGATGGGGAGAATAAGGGGTAAACATGTTTTATACTAATTATTGTTTAATTAAATTAATAAGAATTAAATAACTAAAAATAGATGAAATTGTTTACTCGGTGAACCAAAATTGACTACCTGGTATCACACTAGATACTTGATGAGGGTGTACTATCTAGTCGATGGTCCACCAAGGATTATTGTCCCACTACATTAGCCACTATGTCCCAATTCTAATGTTACGAAAAAATTCATGAACTCCGATAATAGATGATTACATAAGAAGGAAAACAAAATAATAATAATAATATCATAAGACATGAGATTTATATGGTTTTTGAATAATCAATGAAACCAAAAATATATGGAATCGTTTTACTATTTTTAAAGAAAGGGGAAGATAATCAACTTATAAAAAACCTAACTCTAAAATGATATTATAACGAAACACAATGTTATATTATATTTTGTTTCTATAGTGATGAATTCATATATTAATTCCACTATTATATATTGATGATGAAAACAATTTTGTTATGTTATAGTACATTTTTGGTGTCGCGAGTAAACTCTACAATAGTAACCATATAAAAATACACACTAATAGAGTGGCCTACTAGTGTACAATATAACTAATATTAATTTCACCAACATAATCCAATGTATAAGGTTAAATCATTCCAAAAATCTCTCATATATTAGTGTTACTAAAAACTAACCTCCTTCAATGGTTTTATTTTTACAAAACATTCTTGACATAACCTCCTCTTCTTCATCAGTTTATAATGGGAACATTTATATCAGTGCTTCAATTTCAAGTTGGAGATTCATGAAATGCCTATATTTTTACAATCAAAGATTCAATTTTAAGAAAAATATTCATGAAGTACTAGCTTTTTTCCCTTCCATTCCCCCACAAGGTTCTTCTATGTTTTCATCTAATCCTCCATCCAACAGTAAAGATCAACAGAGGCACAATAATAATGTCACTTCTCAATCACCATCAGCTTCATTAACATTTATATCAACTTATTGGTTCCACATGTCTCTTTAAATGTAAATAACTCATCCAATATTAATCCTCTAACAAAATAGTACTTTAATATAATTTCCTTTGACCGGGAGTGAAAAACTGGGTACTCGGTAACATGTAGAGCACTCTGACTATCATAGTGAAATAATTATTCCAATAAATTTCTCACTAGATACTCAAAAAAATTATTATCTGAACCATATATTTTAAAAATTTTGTTAGAAAAATTAATTATCTCTCTGAGTTGGATAGTGTCACCATATTCTGTAATTGAGATATCCATCTCAGTATAATTATTCCACATATAAACACATAACCTGTGGTTCTCTCACACTTTTTGACACCACATCTAAGCTTAGTATCTATATACCAATAAATTTAATTTCCTTTACAAAAGTAAAATTATAATTCCATATATTAGGAATCCAAAAAACTAGTACACATGATGAATGGTTATACATTGAGTTCACCAGAAATTCATATCCACCGGTAGTTTAGTGTTGTAGAAATTAAATTATTGGAACATCCTTATTTTTCATAAAGCAAAAGAATTAGAAATCTTGTTACACATTACTCACCAATTATAAGGCACAAAACATTCAAACACACATAAAATAAAAGTAATGAATGAGAATAATAAAAGTTAACTATACATATAAGATCTTACGATTCAGAATTTCATCATATATCCATGGGAGAACACTATAAACTCATAATTTCAAGAAGTACAAGATTGGGAATCAAAATACATAATTATATAGTGATGAAACTTCCTAAAATATTTTAAATTCATATTATAATACTCATTTTAACACCATGAAATTTTAAAAAAATGAATATTATATTCAATAGTCTATACGATATGCAACACCAATCACAATCGAACCATTAAATATTATTCATTAAATATGACCATTATAACCTAGTCATTGAATTGGTGGGTATGACTAGGAATAAAAACATTATTAAATTTTTATAAATTTATTAATAATTAAAAATTTATTGATTAATATTTAGGAATAGACACTCAATTTTTAATATACCTTTTATTCTACAAAAAAATAAGTTTTCTTCAAAAAAATATGTTTTCTTCAAAAAAAATTATTTATTTTTGTGACCAAATATTATAATTAATTTTTGTTAGTTTTATAAAATTTATTTGATAAAATTATAATACAATTTAAATGATCATATAAAAATTAAATTAGGGTAAAATTTTGGTATTTCTCTGTGATGATTTATTTTTTTGTGAATACTAAAAATTAATAAAGTTTCAAATACTAACATTTATTTTCATTAAACCAAAAAATTTAAAACTAACATTATATATTGGATTTGGTATTAAATTTAAATATAAAAAATATATTTTTAATAATCTAATTAATTAAATTTGAATTAGAAATTGTGGTATAAGTTTATTTTTTTGCTTAAAAATAGTTTTTTTTAAAACTACTTTTTTAGTGCATAATGTTTATCCATTTTAATTCATTAAAATAACCCCTAATTAGGAAATATATAGACAAATTATATATTATATATCTAATTATATTAATTTAAATTAATATAATTATTATTTATAGTCATAGAGTTAATATAAGATCATTTATTGCATAAAAAATGCATTTTCCTAGAAAACATATTTTCATCGTGTTTGCAGGTTTAATTTTAAAATAAATTCTACCACTTATATGAATTGATTTTGAGAAAATGGATTAAATATTTTTAATTAAAAAAATTAATAATTTTAATTATTTCAAAGAAATTTTTTTTCATAATGAATGGTTAAAACAGTAAAAATAAATTACTTCATTTAAGGTTAAAACGGTTTTACCCTAGGTTAACCTAAAAATATAAGGATTAAAATGAAATAAACAATTATTGAAATACCATTTTTTGGTTTTTTTCTGACCCTATACTTATAATATTCTTATATAATCCATTTTTTGATCCATTTTACCAAGAAATTGACTTGAAATTATTATAAAACATTAAAAAAACACAAGTGTGTCGCTCACCTAAATTGTAAAAGGGAACCTCCTATCCTTTCTTATTCACACATCAAGCGACGTTTTTTTAGAAAAATCCTAACCAAATTCCTTTTTTAATTCACATAAAATTCCCTAGAGGAATTTTATTTATTATAAAACACTCATATGAAGGATTTTTGTGAAAACCTAAAGAGGTTGTCTAAAGAAGAGGTATGGTTCTTAACTGAGAATTTTTGCTTTATTTACTCTTCCAACTCCTTAAAATATTTATAAACCATGCGTATATAACAACATAATCATATCCTATATAATTATATGTAATTATTTTAATATTATAACCTACATTTATCTCACCTTCCACCAAATGGGAAACAAAACCATCATCCATGCATGCAGCGGACAACCACATTGCGAATCAATGTAATTCACTTTATATCATCATTTCTCATGTATGTTTATGATTATGGGTTTCATGTTTATATAGGATATTAATGAAATATTTATCATTATTAAAATTTAATATAACCAATATTTTCTTACCATTCCATTCATTGAAATATGATAACATCGTCCATGTGTGCATGTGGATTACCATCTCTACGAAGCGACATGATTCGTTTTTTATTACTGCATCACATTGATGGTATATATAAGTGTATTTAAAGAAATAATATTATATTTATAATATTAATATAATTATTGAAATATAAAATTACACTTACCATCTTTCTATCTAAGTCATTGAAAATGGGAATGTTACTCAAGTGTATATATGACATACCGTCTCTGTGATTGTATCATAGTTATTTTCTCATAACCATATTTCATGGTTTGTTTTAAAATTATAATTGATGTATTAAAAATTATAATTATTTCATCATTATTATTTTTTATATTATGAAATAATAATCTCTCTAACAGTTTTTAGCTTACCAAAGTTATTTTCGACATATTTGTCAAATATCGTCAAAACATCCAACATGAACTTAAATGATTTGGTAACTAAATATAACATGATAATAAATAAAATAAAATAAATAATAAACAAAAAAATACTAATAAAGTCACTAATTAACATAATATTATTATTCATGCTGTTAAATAACATAAGTGTTGATTCAGACTATAGGTAAGGGATCTATTTAAACCACCCTTTTCTTTGTGTTACAACCATTATCTGTCTAAGTCACTTTATTTCCCTATTTAATGTTACAGAATTATTATAAATTATTTAAAATTTAATATAATGTATATACCTATCTTATTCTCCCTTCATTTTACAGGTTAATACAATCCTTATAATCATTTATCAAATTCTTTCTCTAAGAAATCTTTTTTTATTATGAAAAGAGGCAAGATTATGCAACCCATTTTCTTTCAATGGGTAATTATTTTTTTTATGCCTTATTATTAGATTCCTTTTTATATAACACATAATATTGAGAATTTTATGATGGGGTTTCCCATATATTTTTCCAAATTATTGGGTAAATATTTTGTCTCATGAGACATTATGTATGGGATTAGGGAGTAAACCTAATCCACTATGGGAAATTTTCCACCATGTGATATTATCTTCGGAGTTAGTCTTGACTAATTCTTAGTTCTTTCCACATTTATTATGTTTCTATTATCCTATAACCCATTTATTTATGTTATTATCCTATAAGATTACTCATGAGCCTCGCCTTTTATGATATCATATTATACCTTTGAATCCCATGTTATGTAACCATATAATGTAAATTCCCTTACTATGATTTTTATATCACCACATTATTTTACGTATTCCCTAATTTCTATTATATATTTATAATATATTAATGTAATATAGATATCATTATGGAGATTATAATAAATAACTTCTATTTTACTTTAATTTTGTTATTTTAAGCACAAAGTTTCCCCAATTCACCAGGCCTTTCAATCCTCATATTAATTTAATGGATATTTAACTTAAAAACAATGTAATAATGCGTGTAAAAGTCATGGGTCACTATAGTCAGCTTCATAGTAAAGTCTATTTATTTTTATGAAATAGGACTATAATACTTTAGTGAGAGAATTAGAGATAATTTTATATATAGGAAAATATCATGGAATTTTGGTGAAGTGTAGATCGAGTGGTTTCCAAGAAATTAAATCTATGTCTAGATACTATAAGTAGATATGTATTGTGAACAATTGTACTAAGGATTAATAACTACAAAAATGGAGAACTAGGTTTTGAATCGATCATCACCTGGTGCATGACAAAGAGACCTTACTGCACACTAGGTTTGAAATTTCTGTGGGACACGTTTTGGAAATTCAAAAACTCTTTAGGAACAATTATGAAGGATTTAAAAAAAATTAGGTTATAAAATCTAAAAGGAAACATTAAAATTTATAGTCTATATTGAAACCTAGAGACTCAAAATATCGGATGTACTTATCATTTATAAGTTATTCCTTCTTGTTTTATAAATTTCCATTTTGAATGTTGATGTATTCACATCATGTATGTTTTATTTATTTTTTTGTTGACATTTGTAAATAAGCGAAATAATTCCAACAACCAATGTGATAAGCAATGTGATTATTTACCAAATGATATACATACAATTATGGGACTGAAATTGGTAACTTTATGGAATTACTAGATAAACTGGATTACGTTATGAATAATAACATGAATCCTATGGAACTCCCTCCTCCTAATAAAGAGGATATTTTCTTTTTGAGTCTCTTATATGACAAATCCCACTTAACTTTAGTGGATCTTATAATCCCCTAATCACATAAAAATGGATTAACTCAATTGAGAATATATTTTCTATCCTACAATGATCTGAATATGAGAAAGTTTTAGTGGTTTTTTATCGCATGGGGGTGAAAGCTAATCATTAGTGGATGCTGATCAAGAACACTAAGTCCAAAGAGTATATTGATTCCAGGGAATGGGAAGAATCCAAGAAAATATTTTTTAATAAATATTTTCCCCAAACTCTCCATCTTAAAATGGTGATGTATATCCTCATATTTAATAAAAAGAAAGATGATTATATTAGGGATTATGATGAAATCACCACAAGGATTTCATGGTATGCCTCTAGATTCATCATAAATATCGAAAGTAAGGTAGACCAATTATTTGGTGGATTAAATATAGGCCTACAAAAATCTTTGGATATTTGAGAATTTCATAGTTATGAAGAAACTGTTCACTATACCCTCAAGTTTGAGATGGAAATTAGAGTCTCTCAATGGTATCATGGGCCTATATATTCATAAGATTGATTTTTCTTTGGAATTTTCAATTATTAAATATCATTGATTAATGAAACCCCAACATACCACTTATAAAAAGTGTGGGAATAGAAATCTTGGAAACTACCTAAAGGGAACTGAGATATTTTCCAAATGTAGAAAGGAGGGGATTCGTCTTGATTAGTGTTAGAGGTAAATGAAGAATCTAAATAATGAAGAAGGATAAAGAAGGTTTATATCAACACTTAAGTTGTTATATAATTATTCAACTGAAAGGAAAATGTGAATTATTCAATCCAATTCCAAAATCCATTAGTTGTTAGATATAATCAACGATAACCTCTAAGGCCTATAGAGGAAGGAAGGTAATAATATATCACTACTACTGAGGTGAATCCCGAAAATGATTTGGTGATAATTACACTAGTTATTCATTCAGTAATAGTGAATATAATTTTGGATTCTTGTTACATGCACTCCTTCATACCTTAGAATTTTAGTAGAACTATTCAAAAATCACCTCAAATCATGGGGGTTGAATTATCTATGATAATATGAAATAGATAAATTGTTGAATCCATAGTATATAATAACTCCCTAGTCAATGTTTGTGGACTTAATCTTTCATAAAATCTCATATTATTTATTTTAGTGTAGTTTGATGTTATATTAGGATTGGATTGGATGTCCTTATATAAAGACAACATTAAAGGTCGAGCGAGTGAGATCAATTGTCACATCCCAAGTCAACCTCTGATTATGCATAATTGTATGTATTATAATGAATCTCCCTGGGAATATTCTGCTCAAGCATGGATATTATTTTGTTATAAACAAGAATATCTAGATTAAATGATTGGGAAAAGGTAAAGAATCATGCTTTAATACTTTGCAATTATATGGGATTATACAGATGTATTTTATGAATGGTTTCCTAGTCTTCCACCTATACAAGAGTTTCAGTTATCAATCAAACCTATACCTAAATCTCTACCCATATTAAAGAATCCATACCAAATGGACACTATTTAGTATGAAGAACTAAAAAATAAGTTATAAGATAATCTTTAAAAGGGTTTTATATGCCCGAGTGATTCACTATGGGGTGCATCATTCCTCTTCAATATGAAGACGGATGGTACAACATGCCTCTATATTGATTATCATAAACTCAAAAAATCAAAATAAAGAATACGTTTCCCCTATCATGGATAGATGATGTGTTTGATTAAATATATGGGGCCCATTATTTCTCTAAATTGGACCTTTATCTAGGATGTCACCATTTAATGGTAAATAATAAAGGTATTCCAAAAACCTCTTTTCAAAAAAGTTATGGTCACTATGAGTTTATAATGATCCCTTTAAAACTCAATAATGCTCCCAAAATTATTTATGGTCATAATGATTGGAGTCTTTTGAGATCACCTTGTAAAATTTGTGGTTATTTATTTAGATGATATTCTGATATAATCCAAAATAAATGATAATCATAAAGTGTATTTCAATATTGTTCTAAGGATAAGATATATGAAAAGTATAGTAAATATGAGTTATGGATGAAAAAAGTTTCTTTTTTTGGAGAATAATATCACCAAAAAGGGATTTATATATATATACCCTTCTAAGATAAAGGAAATTTAGGAGTAGCATAAAGGAAAATATGTAATAGAGATCCATAGTTTCCTTGGACTATCTTGGTATTTCTGATGATTTGTTAAAAACTATTCATGACTTTCAAACATTCTTACCAAGCTAACTCGAAAGGGAGTAAAATATTTCAAAACCATAAAAATTTAAGAGAGATTCAAGGAGTTGAAAAAGAGGCTTATCACTACACCACTCCTCATGGTTCCCTCAAGTGGTGAACTTTTTATGGTATATAGAGATTCATAAATGAAAGGTTTTGGTTTTTAACTAATAAAAAATGACAAAGTCATAACCTAATCCTCAATAAATTTGACTGTTCAAGAGTAGTTATATCCAACACATGATCAAGAGTTGGCACCAATGATCTTGGAATTGAAAATACGGAAACAATTTCTCAATGTGGAAAAGTATGAAACATATACAAATCATAAGATTCTCAAATATATATTCACATAGAAATAGATTAATATGTGTGAACAAAGATGGTTAAATCTAATCAAGGACTATGACTACTCAATCAATTTCCATCCTTGGAGAGAGAAAAGTGGTAGATTCTCTATATATAAAGTATCAGGAAGATTTATTTATTAGGAGAATTCAAAATGGTCTAATCATATTATACTTAAAAAATTTAGAAATGGTAATTGTATAGGTAGGAATATCATCATTCCTTTCTCAAATTATTTCCTAACCATCCCTTCTAGAGAATATAAGTGATTCTCAAATAGAAGATGTGGGAATTTAGAACAAAATGGAAGATATAAGAAAAGTGAAATCATAGGAGTCCAAAATTTGTTAATAAGGATTTGTAAGATTTGGGTAATGACTATGGGTTCGAAAAAATCAGGAGATAAAAAAATAACTATTGAATGATGTGCATAGCTCAGCCTTCTCCATCCACCCAGGGATCACAAAACTGTATTGAGGTCTCCAATAGCGCAATATTGGAGGGAAAATATGAATAAGGATATCATGGAATATACATCAAATTGTACTGTATGTTAGTAAGTGGTGGATAAGAGGAACAATACTCAAGGTATGATTCAACCATTACTCATACCTGAATGGGAATTTGGAAAACATCTGAATGGAATTTGTCATTGGACATCCAAATAAATCAAGACGAAATAATTCCAATTGGGTTATGGTGGATTATCTAATTAATTCCACTAACTTCATCGAAATTTTATAGGACTTATCACTTGATTTAAATTCAAGGATATACGTCAGAGAGGTGGTGAGGTTTTATGGAACACCGTTGTTGATGGTATCTGACCAAGTTATAATATTTACCTCCAAATTATGGAAGATCCTCTAACATGCTCTAAATACTAGGTTGATGTTAAATATAGATTATCAATCTTAAATTATGGCCAATATGAGTATCCTATTTAGACACTGGAAGGAATTTTGAGAGAATTATTAATTAGCATGAAAGGAGATTGGGATCAATATATTCATTTAGTCAAGTTCTTGTATGATATTAGCTTTTACCAAAGCATCCAAAAATATTCCCTTGAATCCATTTATATGAAGAGATGTAGAACACCTGCATATTGGGATGAATGTGGTGAATATAAGATATTTGGGCCTAAAATGGTTGAGAAAATGGTATAAATGATCAGAACCATTCTGCAATACATTTAGTCTTCTCAGAGATGGAAACAACTATGTTGACAATCATAGATGTGACCTGTATTTTTATGTCAAGGATTAAGTGTTTCTATAAATATCTCTTTTGGTAAATATTCCTAACATTTGGGAAGAATTTAAAGCTAATCCTTAGGGTCACTGTCCCATTTGATATTCTTAATCGCATTAGAGTTGTGGCTCGTCAATTATCACACCCATCAACCCTTTCCCAACTACACGATGTATTCCATATATCCATTTTGAGGAAGTACATACCAGATCCATCAAATGTAATAAATTCAGAGGTTTTATAACTTTAAAATAATATCTCTTATGATAAAAATTCATTTAAGATCTTATACTATAGAGATAATGTTTTAGGCAACAAGACAACTCGCCTTACCAAAGTGTTGTGATGGAACTATAAATACGAAGAGGCAACCTGGGAACTGAAGGAATCCGTTAAGTATAAATACCCTAACCATTTTTTACTTTAGTTTTTAATATGATATTTTGAGAGTGAGATTCTATATCAAGGGTTAATATAACACTACGATATATTAAAATATGAACATTATGTTTGATAGAATATACAACATGCAACACGAATCTTAAACGAACAATGAAATATTATTATTTATATATAATTGTTATAAACTAGCCATTGAATTAGTGTGTATTGAAAATAATAACCATGATACAAAATTTAAATAGAGGTATTAATCAATAGAAACGTATTCTTCAATTCATAATAAATAAGCACTTGATTTTTAATAGATATTTTATTCCTTAAAAAATATGTTTTCTTCAAAAATGATTTTTATTGATTTTTGTGAGAAAATATTATAACTAATTTCTGTAACTTATTGAAAACTTATTTCATAAAAAAAATTAATTTTTTAAATCACCGTATCAAAATTTACTTTGGGTTAAATTTTGGGATTTTTCTAAGATGATTGATTTTTTACTAAGAAGTGAAAAATAACAATTTTTCAAATATTATAAATATTTTTTATAAGATAAATTAATTTAAAAGACCTATTATATTTTTAATTTAGTATTAAATTTTAACATGAGTCATTTCATTTATAATAATATTTTTAATATTATTTGAATCAGTTATTTTGGAATAAGTTTATTTTTATGCTTAAATAGAGTGTTTTATGAAAACTATTTTTTAGTGTATAATGTTTATCCATTTTAATTAATTAAAATAAACACTAATAAGAAAATATTTAAATAAAATGTATATATTATATATCTATTTATGTTAAATTAAATTCATATAATGATGATTTTTAGTCCTATAGTTAATATAATATCATCTATTTATTGATAAATTCATTTTCCTAAAAAATATTTTATATTGCGTTTGTGGGTTTAATTTCAAATTAAATTCTTCCAATTCAGTGAATTGAGTTTTATAAAATTGGTTAAATATTTTTATTTAAAATAATTAATATTATGTAACAAGTTCAACTTAATTTTTTTCATAATAAATAGAAAAAACACTTAAAATTAATTACTACGGTTCATGTTTCAATAGTTTTATTTAGGGTTAACATAAAATCATATGGATTAAAATAAAATAAAAAATTGATTAAATCCCACTGTTTGGTTATATTTAGAACCTAACATTTTTAACTAAATATATTATCCATTTTGGATCCCATTTTCTAATAATGTGACTTAACATTATTATAAAACTTTGAAATATTATAAGTGTTCCACCTACCTGAATTAAAAATGGGAACCTCCTGTACTCACTTCTTCATGATTAAATATCTATTTTTTTAGAATAAACCTATTAAAATCCCTTATTTTTTTCTGTTACCTCATCCTATAGGCATTTTTTTATTATAAAACCCTCATAGTAAGGACTTTGGTGTAAACCTAAAGAAGTTGTTTGAAAGAAGATGTATCTTTCTTAATCGATCATTTTTGTTTTATTTCTTATTAAACATACATAAAATATTATTCAACCACAATTATATTTTAACATCATTATCTAAAATATAATGAGATTTTATTATGTTAATTTTATAAGCCATGTCTATCTCCTCTACCATAAAATTGGAAACAAAACCATTGTTCTTGTCTATGTTAGACTACCACCACGCGAATCGATGTAATTAATTTTCCATAATTGACTCTTCTGGATGTTTATGATGTGGATTTAATGTTTATATTGGTTATTCATGAAATATTTATTGTTATTTGAAATTAATATATGATATATTTTCTTAACTTTCCATTCGTTGAAAGATGATAACCTCATTCGTGCATACTGGTGGATTACCACCTCCACAAAGAGATGCAATTATTTTTTTATTACCAGATCATGTGGATGGTATAGATAAATTTATTTAAAGAAATAATATTATATTTGTGAAATTATTATCATTATATAAGATAAAATAACACTTACCTTCTTTCCATCCCGATCGTTGATAGATGGGAATGTTATTCATGTGTACGTATGACTTACATTCTCCATGATTGAAAAATATTTAATTTTTTATAACCATGTTCATGGATTGTTTTAAATGTATAATTGATATATAAAAATTATAATTATGGTTTAATTATTATTCTGTATATGATGAAATAATAATCACTTTTACATTATTCAACTTACCAAAGTGATTTTGGGTGTATGATCTGAATATCATCAAAATGTCAGATTTGAACCGAAATGATTAAGTAATTGAATATAACATGATAATAAATAAAATGAATGGAAAAATAACCTTGAAAAGGGTTATTAATCAAGTAAGTAATTAACATAATTATATTATTTGGGAAGTAAAATAATTTATGTGTTGAGTCTGACTCAAGGTAAGGGATCTCTCTAAACCACCATTTTCTTCGGGTCATAACCATTATATCACTAACTTACTTTATAACCCATTTTAATGTTACGGTATGATTCTAAATTATATATATAAATATTCCGCTCACATATATACATATATTATTATCTCTTTCTTGGATGTGGTAATAAATTATTTATGATAATTTCTGAAATGCATTATTTAAAAAATCACTTTTGATTATGATATGAGGAAAGATTATGAAACTCATTTTATTACCACATAAAATTCTTATGTTAATGAATTCTGATTAGTGTATTTTTTAGAACAAAAAATAATTACCATGTTATTATGGTTGTTACTATATATCACTCTAATGTGTTAGGTAAAGTTGTTGTTTCATGCGACATTATGTATGGGATTATGGAGAAAACTTAGTGCACTATGAGACCCCATCCACCATGTGTCATGATGCACCTTCAACATGATGAGAGAAGGGATAGAAGATTTCCAGACCCTTCCTTCTTCAAGTTTAAGGAGAGATAATGACCCACGAGTCCCCCTTCTATAGGTCCCATAGTGGGGACTAGCACCAAGGGTATATAATCACACACAAGATGGAAGTCATTTCCCTTTTTCTTTCATAGGATCAGGAGATAAGATAGTAAATACCAAAAACACCAAAGATGGGGGGTAAAAGTGAAGTCAAAGAAAACCATTCTCATATGAATTTTACAAAAGTAGATGCCACAAAGTACAAGGAGACTACAAAGGTAAAGTACCAAAGAAAGAAAAATTGCAACTGCATCCGTCCCAACGTTCGAGCTAGTACGGTCCTGCACGATCCTTGATGTCCTCCAAGAAACCTGAAAGTAGTTTTATATATGTAGCATGAGCATACAAGAATACTCAGTAAGGAAAAACCAAATACTCTTGTGCACAAGTTGGGAGGAATTCTAATACCCTGTGAGAAGAGAGATAACCAAAGCGCCTAGCAAGGAAAACTATCCACCCAGGCCTCACCAAGGCACACTCCCCAAATAACGCAAGTCAAGTAATTTATTGTAATAGCACATCAATATTTGGGTACCCCACGCCACTTTCCCACTGGTTATTGAAGACATCCTAGGCATCAAACCTCTCCCTCCATTCTCATTGCAGTCCCACTGCCGCTCCCCACCCGCACACACTTGGGCCATTACTACCACACATCCCACCCGCAAACACCTAGGCCACAATCACCACACATAACCACGCCCGCAAACACCTGGACCAGAATAACTACTTCCACACTCAAAGATACCTGTGCCTCATCCTGAAGACTACTGGGAAACAACCTAACCATACACACCTGGGCCAACCACCACAATTACCCTGCCCAAAAAATCTTGGGCTATTCGAGAAAGGGAGCAGAAAAGGAGCTAATAACCATCCACTCATAGGAGTGTTGGGAACAACACCGTCCCCCATGAAATGGGGGTGTTCGGCACTAAGTGCTCAACTTGGGTGGGGTCTGAATAAGAAACATAAGAACTACACTTATATAATATATATGAAAAGCACTCATCCCAACCTAGGAGTTCCAAAACCAACTCAAGCAGAAACACCCTTGTTAATATTCATTCACAAGAAACACTAAACCCACGACCATGTCACCACTCATCCCAAAAAACAATTCCCCATTGAGCGCATTCTTGTTTTCATATTCGAGTGATCCCATTTAAGTAAATTCTGCACTACTGTGTGACTAACAGGCATAACCATAAGCCATAGAAAGAGAAACACCCAAACAGAAATTTAAGCATTCACACCCGGTTCTCTTGTAAAGTCACAACAACAAAGGGATCTGTGAGATCCCTCAAAGTACTGGAACCAAACCAAGCCTCGAGATACATCAAAACATAGCTTCAGATTCACAACCAACAATTGTACCACAACAGAGGATCGCATCCCCATCCACATCTCCCCATAATCATCAAGCAGAACAACACACCTACAACCAAAACAGAGTAGGGAAACTTTTAGGTCCAAGCACATCATTCATTAGGTTCTTCTTTCTGTTGGTTAACCGGTGTGACCACACAATGATTGATTTTCCCTGGGAATCCATTTATCCTACCATGTTTAGGTGATTAAACAATTTCTATGTTACAGTCGTTTAATCATCACAGAAGAAAAGGTCTCATTAGTGCACAAGAAAATAACACCAATGGACTTGATTTTCAGGGATCATAAGACCATATAGTTCACAACATATATCAATTATAAAAGAGTACAGTAGAATTGTCAAACGCACCCCATAATTCATTAACAGTCTGTTTATTATCTTTGTTAAGGTTTGGTTTCATCCATTCCCATAGAAACAGTAGTGTACCCACCCTGCATAAAACACAGTAAGGAGAGACGAATGAAAATCCCTACCTGATTGATCAAGGATCGAAGTTCTTCTCCACGTTCCAAGAACTTGGAATGTATGACTTGCAGGGGAGGAATGTCGGGGACTCCAAGGGTGAGGAGAAAGGCTCAAGCACAGACGCATCACTTGCCTCGGGAAGGGGAAATCCAAACGCACAAAGAAGAAAAAGAGGCGAGCCAAGATGAAGAATTTATAGAGTGATATAAAGATGAGATCTCGTCGTTACGGGATATGGAATTTTGAATAGCTTTAAATTCGGATCGTGGTTTCGCCATGCGGTTGGGTGGTAATGCACGATGGAATTAATTTTCATTTAACAATTCTCCTTGGAGAGGTGGTCATAAGGGCTATGCGTTAAACTATTTTCTTTAACCAAAAGAAAACGCATAACAGGGGTGGATCTGGAAAGTAATGGGAAGGGCGTGACACCGAGGAAAAACCACATGTTTGGGTAAGTTAAGGGTTTCCTGACTCTTGGGGGATTTTAGATATTATTAATGGGCTTTAAATGGAACTGAAAGGGGGCATTAAATCATCTTTATGTCAAAAGATATGTTGTGGGAGAATAATGTCGGGAACTAGGAAAGAATAAAGACCGCTCAGTGAGGACATGGTGCCACTGTCACGGTGCCACCCCCACGGTGCCACCGTCACGGTGTCACACTGACGGTGCCACTGTCACGGTGCCACACTCACGATGCCACCCTCACGGTGCCACCCTCATGTTTCCACCGTCACGGTGCCACTCTCACGGTGCCACCGTCACGGGGTCACCCTCACGGTGCCACCCTCATGGTGCCACCATCACGGTGGCACCCTCGCAGTGCCTCTGTCACCGGTGCCACCCTCACGGTGCCACCATCACTATGTCACCCTCACGGTGCCTCTATAACTAGTGCCACTGTTTTCGTGGAGCCGTGTTTTGGAAAAGAAATGGACCAAGTGGGTCCGGGCCATTACATCAGATACCTCTCAAACCATTCTCGACCTTGAGAATCAAAACTAGACCCGATGAAAACAGGGGGTTCGGAACAACCATCCTGAAAGATACCTCTCATGAGTGAACCTCGTCAACATCAAGGAACACCCCTCCCTCAAGTAACCAGGAAGCACTCTATGTTCAAACTGTCCAGTCATATGGGTTAGGGAGTATCTTCCTTCATTTCAAGATACTATCCACTTTGGGTGGCACTAACTTGCCTGCATGGGTTTAATCGCCTCTACTTTAATGCATCTTGATTAGGGATAGGGTCCTCCCCTCCCCATAGTCTGGAATCTTCACACACATCCACAGAATAAGGAAATCCACACGTTTCATAGTTAACAAGGTAAATCATTCCATCACAAATAAGTGCAAACAAAACAGAACAAAACTCAAAACATCTCTGGGTACTGGGCGCGCATCTGCATCTCTCATTCCCAGGTACTTTCCTTGAGCCCACCATGCCTCCACAACAAACAAACCAAAGGAATGGACCATCCATGGGGCTCCTTCTCCTCACGATCCTTAATCCTCATTGGTCTTTCCACAAAAGTCACGTCATCCTCGATATACAGCTTTCCCCAGTTGAGGACGTGTGAATCTTCATGTAGATATCGTCGGAGATGAGACACATGGAAGACATCATGCAGTCTCAGTAGCGGCGGTGGTAGCGCTAGATGATAAGCCACCTCACCTACCTGCCGCCACAATTCGAACGGTCCGACAAACCTGGGAGAAAGCTTACTCCCCCTGCTGAACCTTTGTTTCCCACGCAGAGGGGAGACCTTCAAGAACATGTGGTCCCCGACCTCGAACTCCAAGGGTCTCCTCCTATTATCAGCATATGACGTTTTTTGGTCCTGGTCTGCCTTCATCCTCTCCTTTAGAAGTTGAACCTTCTTCGTCATGCTCTACACCACCTCCAGGCCAAGAACACCTGCCTCCCCGACCTCTGTCCATCACATAGGTGAGCGACACAGCCTCCCGTACAAAGCCTTCAATGGAGCCATGACAATGGTAGAATTATAGCTATTATTGTATGAAAACTCCACCAGAGGCAAGTGTCTTCCCCACGATCCCCCAGATTCCAGTATACATGCTCGTAGCATATCCTCCAATGTCTGGATGGTGTGCTCTCTCTATCCATCTGTCTGGGGGTGGATTGCAGTGCTAAGACGTAGCTGGGTGCCAAAATTATGCTACAATCCTCTCCAGACTCATGAGGTAAACTATGTATCCCAATCCAATACTATGGATCTCGGGACTCTATGAAACCGCACCACCTCATCCACGTACCTTTGTGTTAGGGCATCCACTGTACTTGACTCCTCGATTGCTAGGAAGTGGGCCGATTTCGTTAGTCGTTCCAACACTACCCAGATATCATCACAACCCCTTGAACTCTGGGTAGTCCCGTGATGAAATCCATCAATATGTTGTCCCACTACCACTCAAAGACATCTAAAGGTTTTAATAGACCCCCTGGGATGCGGTGTTCATCCTTCACCTGCTAAGACATGAGGCACTTTTCTATGAAATCTTCCACCACCCGCTTCACCCTGGGCCACCAGAACTGACCTCTAAAGCCCCGGTACATTTTGGAAGCTCTTGGGTATACTGTCAAGGGTGATTTATGGAACTCACCAAGAACTCTCTCCCTCATCGTCTCCATAACAAACAAATTCCCTTTGAAAAGCAACTGATTTTGACTATCCTACTTCCGTCCTTCTGGAGCATCGCCATGGTTAACCTTGTCACGCATTACTTCACTCTCTAGGTCTCCCCTTTGAGACTAATCCACCTGCCGTAGGAGAGAGGATTGCACTGTCATTTGAAACAGAAAACATATACCACCATCCTCCCTTACATCCAGGTGCAGGGCAGCCAACTCCTCCATCACCTTCCAAGCATATGAAGACTCTTGAACTGCATCCTTCTGTGACTTTCTGCTCAAGGAATCAGCCACTACATTCCCTTTTCCTGAGGTGTAGGAAATATTGAAGTCGTAGTCCTGAAGGAACTCCATCCACCTTGGCTTCCATAAGTTCAGGTCCCACTGGGAGAAGATATAATTTAATCTTTTGTGATCCATGAAGACCATGAATCGCTCCTTGATGAGGTAATGCCACCACAACATTAGTGAAAACATGACCGCCGCAAGCTCCAGATCATGGGTGGCATAATTATGCTCATGTGGACATAACTGTCTAGACCCATAAGAGATCACCCCTTGTCCTTGCATCAGCACAAACCTGAGGCCTTGTACTGAAGCATCACAGAACACCTCATACGCCGCCCCTTCTTCTCGAAAACTCAGCACTGGGGCACTTACCAACTTCTCCTTCAGATAGCTAAAGGCTACCTCGCACTGCCCATCCTATACAAAAGCCTAGTCCTTCTTGGTCAAAGTTGTCAAAGGTGCTGCAAATCGGGAGAAGTTGGGTATGAACCTCCAGTAGTAACCTGCCAGTCCAAGGAAACTACGAATCTCTTCCATGCTCTCGGGTGATTCCTCAGAAACAACCACCTCGACCTTTGATGGGTCCACCGCTATTCCCTACTCGGACACCACCTGTCCAAGGAAGTGCACTTCTCGCGTCCAGAACTTGTACTTGGAAAATTTTCTATAGAGTTGGGGATGTCGGAGGGCCTCTAAAACCATTCTCAAGTTCTCAGTGTGATCCCCTTCTGACCTTGAGTAGATCAGGACGTCATCAAAAAACACGACTACGAACTGATCCAGGTGTTCTCAGAAGACGGAGTTCATGAGTCCCATGAACTCAACTGGTGCATTCGTAACACCGAATGGCATGAATACAAACTAAAAGTGTCCATACCAACATATTAAGGCAATCTTTGAGATGTTACCCTAATTCACCCTCAACTGGTGATATCTAGACCACAGATCGATTTTAAAGAACCAACCTGCACCCCTCAGCTGGACAAAGAGATCGTCTATCCTCGGAAGAGGGTAGTGATTCTTGACTATCTCCTGATTCAGTCTTTTGTAGTCTATGCATAGCCTCATACCACCATCTGCCTTATTTGAAAACAAGACAGGAGCACCCCATGGTGATGCACATGGTGGAACAAAACCCTTCTTCACCAGATCGTCAATCTGAATCTGCAACTCTCGTAACTCATAAGGTGCCATCTGGTAGGGAGCAATCGAAATCAGACGGGCACCAGGTTGCAAGTCTATCTCGAACTCAACATAACGTCAAGGGGGTAGAGTTCCCACCTATTCAGGGAAGATTTCCAAAAACTCACTGATGATCCCTGGGACTTCCACCATTTCTACATCCAATGACTCCACTGATAGTTTATCTAACAAGGAAAGGAGGGGCTCTACTCGTCGGTTACCTTCTAGGTAACCCCGCTCGCTGATGAAAGTCACACGTAGGCTTACCAAGTCTGAAAACATGATCCTTCTTCGGAAGTAGTTAATAATGGTACATACAAGGAACATCTATTCAATTCCTAGGATGAAATCATATGGATGTATCAACAACAGTAGAAGATCCCTGATTGACTGATGTGGCCCTATCAATAGTTTACACCCTCGACAAACATAAAAAAAAGTCAGTCTGACCTCGAACTAGTGTACTCAACACTATGGGCACTGGAAGTCTCTCAGCATCTAGACCAGGAGTAGGGGCCAGACTGGGGGCAAAAAAGCAGTTTGATGCTCCTGTATTCAACAAGGCATAGGCAAGAGTACTAAACAATCTGATCGTACCTCGAAAAACTTCTGGCCTTGCTGGAGCGGCTGCCTCCGCCGCATGTAACTGCCCACGCCCATCTCCCCTGTCCCTTGTCTTTCATCCACCTCCCCGACCGTGCCCAAGTCGAGGTCCCTAAAGAGTGCCCTGATGTCGGGCTCCTCCTACGACATCTACCCTTGGAGGAGCGGGATCTCGCTGTCCCTACTGCTACTACTGAAAGGGCCTAGCTGGAAACTACTGCAGTTGGGGCGGGTGCTACACTGGCCCACCCCCATTGTATTGTACTTGGTTTGGGCACTAATTCTGAAGGTTCCCATGGCTACCCCAGATAAAGAATCTCGGTCCTGGGCCCGAAAGGAAAGCGTGAGGACCGGGAGATCGGAACTGGAAATGCTGGGCCATTCTCCCTACTAGTCAAATCCTAGAGGGCCCTGATGTTGGAGGCTGCTGCTGACAACCTTCTCCTTCGACTAGCCCAATTGTATTCCCTCTAGTGATACACCTCCTAACGTGTGCATCCTCTCCACCACTTCAACTTTCTTCTAGACCTCCAAGTATGTCGGTAAGGTGAAGGGAGTAGTATCATACTAAAGAAAAGGTCGAAGTGCCTCCTCCAAACATCTCACCTGAGACTCCTCATCTAGAAAGAGGTCCGGAGCAAAGAAGAGGATATCCTTGAACTTGATCCCCAACTCTCTCACTGACATGCTCCCCTACTGTAGGGAGATTATCTCCTTCCTCTTCTCAGCCTTCATCATGTAAGAGAGTAATTCCACCCGGAAATCTCTCTCTAAGTCAGCCCACGTAACCTCAGCCTCCCTTTTCTACTCGAGGGAGAGCGACCACCACTAACGCACTTCTCCCCACATCTGGCCTGATCCAGAGGAACCCAGTACTCCATGAGAGCCCGGATCAAGCTAAAAGCTATCACCAGCTCCTCTAGCCAGCTTTCTATCTCCATGTCTGAGGTGCTTCCCTCGTACTTCCCAAGGGTCTATCACTGAAAGGCACGAAGCGTCCTCTGCCACTGATCGTCTTCCTCCTATCAGTCAGTCCTCTACCGATTGTCCAAGTCAACCTTCTAGGCCTCGACCACCTGCACTACTCATGGTCATCTCCTAGGTTCCATAGTTGTAAGGTAAACAAGGAATGTCTAAGCCCGAGTAGTGTATAATATTGTTCTTAAATTTTCATAGAATCCTTATTCATTTTAAAACAAAAAATACCCTGGAAACACAATAAAAAAATTCATTATGATGCATGTACCTTCCACATGGTCTCTACCCTGCAATCAGTGTAGCCTTACTTGGTAGTTCGGTAGGCCCAGAGTCCTTGCATCAGATCACGGGGGCCCTAAAATCCCATGTCTTGGCTGGTCTTTCCTAGCCTATTTCACACACCAAGATTTTCCAACACTGTTTCCCTGCCATCCCATGAAATCCTCACCGTTCCTAACTCCTAACTCCATCCTATCTCTCAACCTCCTCCTCTGATACCATTCTATCATGACCCTCTTTCACCATGATGAGAGAAGGGACAGAAGATTGTCCGACCCTTCCTTATTCAAGTTGAAGGGAAGATAATGACCCCCGAGACCCACCTTCAATAGGTCCCAGAGTCGTCACTAGCACCATGGGTATATAATCACACACAATATGGAAGTCATTACCCTTTTTCCTTAATAGGATCGGGATATAAGATAGTAAATCCCAACAACACCAAAACTGGAGGGGGTAAAGGTAAATCCAAAGAAAACCATTCCCATATGCATGTTACAAAAGTAAATGCCACAACGTACAAGGAGACTAGAAAGGTAAAGTACAAACGAAAAAAAACATAAACTACATTCATCCCAACATCTGAGCTAGTACGGTCCCAGACAATCCCTGATGTCCTCCTGGAAACATGAAAGCATATTTATATACGTAGGGTGAGCATACAAGTATACTTAGTAGGGAAAACCAAAGACTCTCGTGCACAAGTGGGGAGGCATTCTAATTCCTTGTGAGAAGAGAGATAACCAAAGCACCTAGAAAGGAAAACTGTCTACCCAAGCCTCACCAAGACACACTCCCCAAATAATGCAAGTCAAGTAATGTATAGTAATAGCACATCATTATTTGGGTACCCTCCGCCACTTTCCCACTGGTTATTGAAGAAATCCTACGTATCTAATC
This sequence comes from Viscum album, assembly GCA_963277665.1. Lineage (NCBI taxonomy): Eukaryota > Viridiplantae > Streptophyta > Magnoliopsida > Santalales > Viscaceae > Viscum > Viscum album. Next base: position 1,538,292,919 of record OY728153.1, on the reverse strand, counting down.
TCTCCCACAATTCTCATTGTACTCCCACTACCACTCCCTACCCGCACACACCAAGTCTATCACCAACACACATCCCGCCCGCAAACACTTGGGCCACAACAACCACATGTAACCACACCCGGAAACACCTAGTTCAGAACAAATCCTGCCATGCCCGAAGACACCTGGGCCTCATCCCGAAGACTCATGGGAAAAAACCTTCATGTACACACCTAGGCCAACCACCACAACTACCCTACCCGAAGAATCTTGGGCAATTCGGAAAAGGGGGACGAAAAGGATCTAATAACCAGCCACTCATAGGAGTGTTGGGAAAAACACCCTCCCCCATGAAATGGGGGTGTTTGGCACTAAGTTCTCAACTTTGGTGGGGAATGAATAAGAAAAATAAGAACTATAATTATATAATATATATAAAAAGCACTCATCCCAACCTAGGAGTTCCAAAACCCACTCAAGCACAAACACCCTTGTTACTATTCATTCACAAGAAACACCGAACCCACGACCATGTCACCACCCATCCTGAAAAACAATTCCTCATTGATCTCATTCTTGCTTTCATGTTCGATTGATCCCATTTAATTAAATTCTACACTACTGGGCAACTAATAGGAATATCCACAATCCAGAGAAGGAGAAACACCCAAACAATAATTTAAGCATTCACACCCAGTTCTCTTGTAAAGTCACAACAATAAAGGGATCTGTGAGATCCCTCAAAGTACTTGAACCAAACCAAGCCTCGAGATACAGCCCCACATAGCTTCAGATTCACAACCAACAATCATACCACAACGGAGGATCCCATCCCCATCCACATATCCCCATAAGCATTAAGCAGAACAACACACCTACTACCAAAACCGAGTAGGAAAACTTACAGGTTTAAGAATATCATTCATTAGGTTCTTCTTTCGGTTGGTTAACTGAGGTGACCATACAAGGATTGATGTTCATTGGGCATCCATTTAACCAACTGAGTTTAGGTGATTAACCAACTTCCATGTTACAGTCATTTAATCATCAAATAAGACAAGGGTTCATTAGTGAACAAGGAAAGACCACCAACGGCCATGATTTTCAGTGAGCATAATCCCATACAGTTCACAACATAGAGCAATTATAAAAGAGTGCAGCAGAATTGTCAAACGCATGCCATTATTCTTTAACAGTCTGTTTATTATCGTTGTTAAGGTTTGGATTCATCCATTCCCACAGAAATAGTAGCGTACCCACCCCGCATGATACACAGTAAGGAGAGATGAAGGCAAATCCCTACCTAGTTGATCAAGGATCTAAGTTCTTCTCTACGAGCAAAGAACTGGGGATGCGTGACTTGAAGGGGAGGAACGTCGGGGACTCCAAGGGTGAGCATAAAGTCTCCAGCATAGGCGCACCACTTTCCTCGGGAAGGGGAACTCCAAATTCTCAAAGAATAAAAGGATACTAGCCTAGAGGAAGAATTTTGGGCATGATATAAAGATGAGATCCCATTGTTACGAGATATGGAATTTTGAACAGCTATAAAGTAGGATCATGGTTTCACCACGCGGTTTGGTGGTTACGCATGATATAATTAATTGTCATTTAACATTTCTCCTCAGAAATGTGGTCATAACAACTATGTGTTAAATTGTTTTCTTTAACCATATGGAAACGCGTAACAGGGGCGGATCTGGATGGTAGGGGAAGGGTGTGACACCGAGGAAAAACCACATGTTTTGGTAAGTTAAGGGTTTCCCGAATCTTGGGGGATTTTAGATATTATTTAAGGGCTTTAAATGAATTTGAAAAGGGGAATTAAATCATATTTACGTCAAAATATATGTTGCGGGAGTGGAATGTCTAGAACTGGGAAAGAACAAGGACCTCTCGTTGAGGACACGGTGCCACCATCATGGTGCCACCCTCATGGTGCCACCGTCACCGTGCCACCCTCACGGTGCCACCATCACGGTGCCACCCTCACGGTGCCACTGTCACGGTGTCATCCTCACCGTGCCACCGTCATGGTTCACCCTCATGGTTTCACCGCCATGGTGCCACCCTCACGGTGCCACCCTCATGGTTTCACACTCACGGTGCCTCAGTAACCGGTGCCACCGTTTTGGTGGAGCCATGTTTTGGAAAAGTAATGGACCAGGTGGGTTCAGGCCATTACACAATGTGATATATTATTTTAAGTTATCCTAGGATTATTCATTTGTTATAATTTGTGTTTTTTAAACATTTCCAATATTTCCAATACATTATGATATAATTTTCTTTATGTTATTCTTCTACATGATTACTCATGGGAATTCTCTTTTATGATATCATGTTATACATTTGACTCACATGTTATGATAACTTATCATGTGTATTTTCTTCATGGGATTTCCTAACTCACCCTTTTATTTTCTATGTTCCCCAGGTTATCCTTTTCAATTTGAAGCACTTAGATATATTTATGAATTCATTATGGATTTTAAACACGAATAGGTTCTTTTTAAGTTTCTTGTGTTTTGTTTTTGGTGACTAGTTTCTAAAAGAAACTAAACACTCTATCTGATGATAAAATTTGTAGGGGATTAGATATTTATCCTAATACACTATGGGACGCATTCCACCATGTGATGTTTTCTTGATAGTAATCCTTGACTTATGATTACATCATGTTTTTTGTTTTTATGACATTTACTATGTCAAAAAGAACTTGTGATACCCTATTCTTTATGTTATTCATCCATATGACTACACATGAGCCTTCTCATTTTTTATATCATGATATAAATTTTAACACATGTTATTCTATATTATCATATTTATTCTCTTATTGGTATTTTATCTCACCCCTTTATTTTATATATTCTTTAGGTTATCCTTTGTTGTCTTAAATGCTTATAGAAATTTATAAGCTCAATATAGAGATTAAAATAAAGAAGTTTTATTTTACATGTTATTGTTTTTACCGAGATTCACAAATATACTAGGCCTTCTGATCCTCATTTTGTATTTAATATATATTTATATGAAAAATATTTTAATAAAAAGTGTTAGAGGAATGGGTCTCTATACTCATATTTTGGTACCACTTCACTTTTATAGAGGAAATCAATGAAATGTCCTGGAATTTCTATATAATGTTTTTTAATAATATGGAATTATTTTAAGACCTCGAAATCTAATGGCGTTTGATTCTGAGGCTCGTAGTTCCTAGAATGATCTCTTGATGTTTTGTGAAACTCTAAATAGCAAGTGTAAGTAGTTTTCATGAAAAAATGGAATAACTCTTAAAAGGCTGCCTGAATCAGAAATAAGAGGTCACTGTTACGCTCAGGATAGTGGGTTTACCCAAGGCATGACTTAAGTATATTCGGCATGGGCCACTTGAGAGAAAACCCAAAAATAAAATAATTAAATGAAATTATTTTATTTTTCAAATGCTTATAACTCACGAATGGTAACTCAGATTAAAAATCCTAGACCACCACTGAACCCTTGAGGTGATACTCTCTTTAGGTAGATACTAACATTGGCAGCATGGGCCACCAGTGAAAGTCAGTGTTTGGCCGTAAATAAAATAATTAAGTGAAAATTATTTTATTGTAAAATCCATAACTTCTAAACTGTTACTCGGATTGGAAATCTGAGAGTACCATTTTGTTCGTTGGGGTGTGTTTCACTTAGGCAAAGCCCAAAATCGACTGGTGATGGTCGAGCGTGACTATAAATAATTTACTAAACTTTTTTTGGGTACGTTCAGTAAACACGAGAGAAGACTTTTCTAACTTTTGAATTGTTTCTTGGATTAAAACTCAAACGAAACTGTTGAATACACAACACCCGGATTCTCTTATATGAGGCTTCACTTCGACCGCAGTAGGTCCGAAGAAAATGTTTGTTTTTGGAACATTTTAATAGAATAAATAAAATAACTTTATTATTTTATTTTTATTCTATTCCTCCAACAGACAAGAGGTGAGGTGGGATCAGCGATGTGTGAAGCCAGTAAATGGATTGACCCTCCAATCTAAGTAACAACAATGTTGGGAGAAATTAGTAAGCTTCCTAATTAATGAGCCACCATTAAATTCCATCATTGTTACTTACCCTCCCCCTCTCATATATATATGGAGCTTGGGGGGAGGTACTAGCATAGCTTTTCCAAGAAACAAAGTACTGAGAAAGTTCCATGATCCAGACCCATAGAAGACGGAGCCGACCCAACGGGAGTTGACGGGAGACACCAAACCAATATCTGAAAGGCGACGTATGAGTGGCGTCATTGGGAACCAGTTGTGGGGATGAAGAACACTGACCCGCCATCAAGCACGGATGATATCCAATGGGTTTTCAAGGTAAGGGTTATTTTTTTATGCATTTTAAATAATTTTCCTCTTCCTCGTTCAGGAATAATATGAAAAAACATGGGTCAACTGACTAATGGGTATAACCACGATTCATTAGCCTTTGCAGGAGGTCATTGTGGGGTATCTTGTGGGGTTTATATTATTGATATTTCAATTGTTATTAAACCCTTAACCCTCCTCATGTTTATAAGCTAACCCGGAGGGCATGGGCCTAACAAACCCAACTGAATCCCTCTGCTATCTTTCTATCCTTGCGCCACCTTGGAAGGCCGTGAGCATGTAGATGCATTCAGAAAGAGGAAGGTCGTGGATTTTTAGCCATGGAGAATAGAGGAGGCGACTGGCACGATGGTCAGTCGTAGGAATGATGGTGGTGCAACCATCACACCGCCGGCGAATGGAAGTCATGGTTGAAGCAGCGGCCAAGGATGAACCCACATCCATCGGGCTACGCGGTGACCAAGTGGAGCCCTCGCGGCATCGCTGCCTCACCAACCAAATGGCCTTCAGGCCATTCTGGAATCTGGGAGACCAGGGGGTTACACCCCCGGTGTCGGACTGAACCAGGCAACCACCCTCAAGTAGGGTCACCACCCTCGGAGATGGGTCACCGCCCTCAGAGTGGGCCACCACCCTCGAACCGGGCTTCCGCCCTCAAGTTAGGAAGATGACATTGTTTCGTGCTGCCACACTCGAAGTCGGGCCATGGCCCTCGTACCAGGCCTCCGACCTCAGACCGGGCCGCTGCCTGAGCGGGTCGTCGCCCCTGTGGGCTGCCACCCTCGGATTGTGTTGTCGCCCCACGAGTGTCGGCCACCTTTTGGGCTTCCCCTCTTGAGGTCCAGACCAAATATCGGCCTATCAGGCCTATTCCACATCGGCCCAGCCCAAACCGGGTTGGGCCGGGTTGGTCCGACCAAGTCGGACCGGACTTGAGCCTAGAAACACACAAAACGGGCCCTAACTTCTAAATCAGATGTCTGTTTAACGAACTATTTGTGGTGGCATGTTCCTTCGAGTGAGATGGTCCTTTTTAATTAATCCAGGGGATTTTTGGAGAAACTTGTAGTACGACTGGGTTGGATCGCATCTGAACCCAATCGGGCCCTCGGCACTGAAATGTCAATAACGCACAGACCGGACGTCCGAATGATGCGTTGTTTGTTGCGTTGGAAACCTTATGACTTGGCGGATCATCGGGTCACTTCTTTGTGAGAATTTGTTCTGGTTGAAATATGACTGATGGATTGAGGAGCGGTTCTCCCAGAATCAAGCATGCTATGAACGGGAATCTAGTGGCTCACAGTGAGGCGGAGGTTGGAGACAGACCATACCGATGTTAGTACCGAGCGATCATGTGTGGGTCAGCACTCAGAGATCATGTATGGTTTAGTGCATACTGATCCTGTGTAAGTTAGATCCTGTGTGGGTCAGTGCTTAGTGATCCTTTGTCGGTCTACGCATACTGATCTTGTGTGGGTTAGATACTCTGTGGGTCATTGTGGGGGTTAGTTATCTATCCATCCTAGGGGAATCATATCCTATGTGAGTCATTGTAGGGGTTATTAACTATCAGTCCTATGTGGGTCAGACTCTGTATGGTCAGCAGTAGTGCCTATTGACAGTATAAGATGATCTATCTTCGCGACTAATCATATGTACTTTTATACTTCACTGAAAACCTAGTTTGAGCTGAGACTATATGTAAGTTGTATTTACTTTTGGCTTTTGATTGAGGTTATGATATGTGGTACTTTACCTCATTGGTACTTTAACTTCGTGTTGTTACCCTATGGGTTTTAATTGTTGAATTCTAGGAGACCTTCGGGGTCCCGGGGTCCCTACTGAGTATCATTATACTCACCCCTACACAGGCTTCGACCGCACCTTGCTGTGTTTATTGAAAACAACATACAACATTGATCGAGGTTGAGGGAGCAAGGACTGGATGGTGCTCGAAGGTGGACATTCGGCATGATGTGAAGTGGAGGAGACAGGAGGATGTGGAGTACTATGGAGGTGATCTGTACCTACCCTTCAGGTAGGATCCACGATGGATGATCCAGGTGCTGCTTTTCACCTTTCATTTGTTTTGTAATTTTTAGTTGTTCTTGTAATTTTCCAGTTGGTCTTGTATTTCTACCCCTTTTACTTTCAACACTCTTTTACTACAGCAGTTTTCATCACAGCTAATTCTTGTTATTTTCTCAGACCATGTGTTTGCAATGGCTTAAAGGAAATTCCTTCCTGTTTTAGGTAATATGCCTTTCGATGCTAGTCTTCATCCCCTAGCCTATGGAAGTTGGGCTTGTGGTAGTCAAGGCATGAGCCCCGAGGGAAAGGTCGTGACAATCAGCAAGTAAAACTAGCCTCACCAACCTTTAAGAAATATAGCAATCTTTATATTAACTTCACCACTCAACATAATCTTCTAACAACTTAACCATCTCAGTCAGTACACTGTTCACCATTCCCAAAGACTATCATGCACAACCCATAAGAAAAACATAAGCTTCTTTTACACCCATTTATATGTTGAAGGTTGGTTTTATTACTTCTCTAGAAAGACCAGAGATAACTTTTAGTGTCTAAACTCCTATGGAGTTAAATCTAGTGACTTGAAGAGGCTTCATGATCCCATAAATATCCCACTATAATAATTATTTAAGGAACCTCAATGACACCCTCCAAAATTTCCATATTCATACAGTTTTCTCCATCCTTATTTCATTCATCTGATTTCTAATTAGGCACAATATATCCTCAGTCTCTCATGGACTAGCAGTTTTATGAACATTTCAGTTGAATTTAATTCCTTATGCTCTTACTTACATATAAAAACTTTTCTTTAATAATATTATAGATAAAATGGAACTTAAGTTTAATGTGTTTTTTATTTTTTTTTATTGGATTATTATAAAGGTGGATTGAACTCTAATTAGCATAGAGTAAAATTCCTAATTTGATTCTTTTCTGAGATCCTTAAATAGGAACTTTAACCAAAGAAACTCATTTCTGGATTTTATAACTCTAACATATTCATATTATACAATGGAAAAATTATCCATCAGTTATAGACCATAAATATATTTGATTGTTGTGCTGAGAAATGTATACACAAAAACTATTATGATTTTTGAGTTTAAGAATATTTACTAAAATAATAATCATAAAAACCCTATAAAATATCATCTTTCCTGAAGCATAATGTTGTACCTGTTGATCCTTTAAAGTATAGGATGATCCAATCTATATATTCTCAATTCTCTATCACCGGATTATACATGAATAAACTTACTAATGCCTCTAAAAATTCAATTTCTATCCATTTACATATCATTTCATACATCAAGATTCTTAAAAATGATACATACAAAACTTTCTCCATGTATTGGACATCATATTCAATTGAAGGGTACTATGATCTAGATAACTTGATGTTTTTATGAAAGAAGAGTTATAATATATTTAATTTTGATCATTATAAATTTATTAACAATCCATTAGATGTATTATTTTTGGGAAAACATAAGAGTACAAGATTTTATGATCCCTTTTTATCATTATACCCATAAGTTAATTAGCATGGGAAAGTTTTTCATTTAAAAATATCTAAATAACTTACCCTTTATCTCTTGAATCCATTGAATCTCTCAGATTGTGAGAAACATTTCATCCATATAGATTAGTAGTAGAATGTAAGTCCCATCATTATAAAAATTATGATAAAAAATGATCAAAGTTACTTCTTATAAAACATTATTTATACATGAAAGAATTGAACTTATGGATCCATTAATGATGTGTCTTTTTCAATCCATAAAGGCTTCGATTCAACTTAAAAACAAATCCCTCCTTCCAATGATCTTCAAACCCATTGATCTACCACATGTAGAGCTCTCCCTACAAATATCCATGAATAAAGGTAGTCATGATATCCATCTACTCCAAGTTTAAACCATCATACAAAATAATTATCATCATTTTCTAAATGGTAATATTCTTTACAAGTGGTTAAAAAAATATGAGAAATTTATTAATTAATTTTTCTGGAGTCCTTTCACCACCAAACACACCATATATATTATACTTAGACTAGATTATTATTTTAAATGGTAGAATAAATTTTTTATTTAGTTATTTTTCCCTTACAATGGTTCAGTCAGCTCTCAAGTTCCATTTAATTTTAAGGAATTAATCTCTTCCTCAATGGATGACTCCCACTAGTTTGAGTCATTAAGAGATTTTTCATCTTGTAGATATTCGAGTTCAATAACATTCATTATAAGTAATAATTTCATATAGATCCCACACTATTGGAATTATCTTTGGACTCTATGATACTTCAATTACCAGAGATTTAACTTCTGGTACTTCTATTACTAATTTTTCTACTATTGGGGTTTTACTTCAGACGTCTTCTGTTCTTGAAAATTGTGGAATATCTATTTTTGGATTAAATTCTAGTTTATTCATGATAATAAAAAATATTATTGGTATTTTAAAATTATATATACTTTCATCTAGATTTATTTTTACTTTAGTAATTGATCTTTCTCCCTCAATTACTTATTGAAAAAAATACTATCTTTTTATATAATTTTTCCTTAAATATAATATCATGACTTTTGATGATCTTCTATTTATCATTGTTCTATATTTGATAACTATCCTCTTCATTTAGATAGAAAATAATAAACAAGGCATTGGAATTTTCCTCTAACTTATCTCTATTATTTTTATCCACCATCACACAATAAATATAAACGAATATTTTTATATGCGATACTTACGGTAACTTATCAAACTATAGAATTTCTAGTAGACTTCATCCCACTATAAAAGATGGAATTCTATTAAATGAGTATGTTTTAATGTTAATTAATTCTTCCTAAATAGGATTAGTCATTCTAGAGTTCACATGTATGCATTATGAATTCTTAGTCGGATTCTAGTACATCCTCTCTACTACTCCGTCATGTTATTGAGTTTGGCATACCATCCTCCCAATCTTGATCCCTATACTATGATATAATTTCTATAAGCTTATACCATTTTACTCACTAACATTATTATATCTAATGAATTTTAATATCTAAAAAAATTCTTATTCCACTATGTATTTACACTTTATAAAAGTATTGAAAACATTAGATTTATTTTTAAGAAAATAAACTCATACCTTTCTCATGGAATTGTCAATGAAATTGAACAATTAGTGTTATCCTCTATAATATTGGATTAAGATAGGGCTCCAAACATCCATATAAACTAGATAAACATTTTATACATTGAGATTCTGTCTATTAAGGTTGAATGAAAATCATTTTTCTTTCCAAAAACACAACTCTCACAACTTTTGATAATTTTGTGATTGAGCTTCAGAATTCCCTTCCCTACTAGAACATTCATAGACTTTTCACTGAGGTGACTAAGTATAAAATTCCAAACCACTTGATATAAAAAGGATGAAATTTTTTCTATTAAATTTCCACTTGAATTTTTGGTCATGTAATTTATATCATCTCTTACTCCTCTTTCCATAACCACAGATCCTTGAGTCGCTTTCAAGACATTATTGTTGATATTTGTGCTAAATAATTCATTATTTAACTAACCTTATAAGGTTATATTCCTCCATATACTTGGTCTATGTCTCACACCCTTCAAATAAATAATAGCCTCACACTTCATCGAGATAATTTCACCTCCCATCCCAAAAATGTCTTAACAATTTCCATCCAATTAATAAACACTCGAGAAACTTCTTGATGTATAATTCACCTTGCATCCATGATCATCCATTAAATTTAAGGATTCACTAGAGTAAAAAACCCATGAATTCATCATATTTTAAACATTTTGTAGAATATTATCCCCATAATCCATTAAAATGATAGAATTTTAACTTTAAGATATCATCCTTATAGTGCCTTCATTACTTTTTCTATAAATACTTAATATATTTCCTCTCTTAATGAAATTCCAATAGGTTGGTAATGGACAATTTGACATTCCAGGATTCTTCACGCCAATATTTTCTTCTATTTATTGATGATTCCTCTTATGAAGTGAGTGATTTCTTGAATTTTTATTCATTTCACGACCAGAAGGTACTTGGACCACTCTTCTCACTGGTTCCATATTTAGGATAAAATTTTATACATCCTTGAATTCCATATAATTATTTCCATAGGAATTACTTAATCTTGTAACCATTACATCACATGATTCTAGTAAATATAAAAGTAGAATTGTGGCCCACATATCATCAGTGAAATAAATATACATCATTTAAAAATAACTTTATATCATGTTGAAGTCATTAATATAATCTTTCATTGATTATCCTTGTGAAAATATCAACATAAATAAATTCATAATCAATAACAATTAGTTTAACGATGAATGTTTTCCCTCCAATTCATTTTTTTATAATTTTCATAATACCACTTTTTGGGTTAGAATGGGAACCCTCACACAATCCAAATCATAGGGGAAATAAAAATTTAAAATCTAACCTAAATAATGAACATCATGTCAATGAGATCCCTGAATATCCCTTGGGATGCTTGAGGAAACTTTCATTAAGGTAAGTCACATCATGTCCAAATGTTAATTCCATCATCACACCACCATTGAGACAATTTTCTATATTTTTCTACCAGAATCCATAGTCAGTTATTTTAATCTTACTAATCCAAACCTTTCCATATTTCATTATTATATCTTCCATTGGCAGTAAAGGAAAAATTAAAACAATATGACTCTAAAATAATTGAATAATTTAGATAAGTTTTGATCTTTTTTTAAACCTCACACTATGTTACCACTTATTAGGAATCCAAACAAACTAATACAAACACCATATTATTAAACCTTGAGTTTACTAGAAATTCATATACAATAGTAGTTTAGTGTTATGTAAATTAAACTACTATAAATTCTTTCCTTCTCTTATAGAACTGAAATTAAAAAAAAAATCTCACCTTAATCACCACTTTTATGATTCAAACCATTTAAACATGTATCATCTTAAATTAAAGAACATTAATAATAAAATTAAACTGGACACACAAGATAACATGGTTTAGTCTTTTATAAAATTTACATGGGATAATATTGTAAACACTTATATTTCTAGATGTACAAGATTGGGAATAATTGTTTCCAATTAGTTAGTCATTACACTTCACACAAATTGTAATTTCTTACAATAAAACTCATCATCTAGTTCCACCTCTATTTTATTGAGGTAATCAATTGATAAAACCAGTTTCACTAACCTTCGATAAATACAGTCACCCATCCATTGACTTCACCACCCAGCAAAATATTTCATTGGCTCAACTGTATCATTTAATAACTTTTAATTATGCCTAAATACCAGTATTAATAACCCATCAGAAAAATATGAACTTATCATACACCCATCCACATACTAAATGTTTATGTTTTCATAGATCTAATATGAACAATGTGAATATTTTGGAGTCTGAACTTCTAGTGAGTTAAATACATAGATGTGAAAAATATTTTTAATCCCAACACCCTTTTCCCATGTTGGTATATTTGTATCATGTTTCGACTTCCTAATATTTCCCCCCAATATCATCCATATACCTTCTCACAACTCTCATTTCATGAGATATAATAGGTCAGATAAAAACCATGAAATACATCAAGATTCCAATAGATTATTCATAATGATCCGTTTTCATGTACTCAACCACTTATACTATCTTTAGTTATTTATACTTTGAAAATTTTAAATTCATTTCCAGGAGAATATAAACTTACTTTACTTCCAGTATACAGAATATTATTAAAAAAATTCCAATGTATTGAATATGTGATAACATCATGGTTCTAGTTGCATGGTATCTCTTGAACTTCATTCAAAAATCATATTAGATTCTTCATGATCTTCCATCTCTAACTCCTTAGAAAGAAACCTTTTCATCTCATTAATCATATGCATATGTGATCCTACAATGAACATGTCATCCACATATAGAATAAATATAATGTATCCATCACCAAAAAGACTTTTAATAGTAGTATTTATCGATGGAATGCCATTTGTTTGTATTTTTAATTATAAATTCATTAAACTTGTTATTCCATTTCCTGGGTTCTTGATTTAACCCATATAAATGTTTCTAGAGTTTATACACCAGGTCTTCCTTTCCCAACTCAAAAAATACTTTTGGTTTCTCTATATAAATGTAATCCTATAATTATTTTTTAATGAAAAAAAATCTTTACATGAATTTGATTAAGTTTTAAATCTATTGTTACAATAATACTAAGAACCACCTGAATAGTGGTAACCTTTTCTACATGTGAGAAAATTTTAGTGAAATACATACCTTCCTTATTCTGAAATAATTTTACCACCAACCATGACTTAAACCTTTTCTTGCCATCCTTTTATTCCTTTGTAATAAAAGGATTCATTTACCAAGTATTTTTATCAAGTAATGAATAAATATCATCATTGGTATCCAACTCCTACTTAATTGTCACTTTTACTATATTACATTTTTAAAGCATTAGGTATCTCTACCATTTGTTAATAAAAAAACTATAATGTTGATTAATACCGTTGCACAAGTATTGTCATCCTTATACTCAAATCCACCTAAGGAGTAGGATCCACTGGTTCTACTATCACATGATCAGCTACTCCTTTACGATCCACTTTTTCTCAGCATCATAAGTCTTTATTCCCATTATCAAATTTAACTACAAGATGGTCCTTATATATAAACCATAATTAAATATAAAATTATGGATTCTGATTAAATTCTTTTTCTCATCATCCAAAAATTAGTATCCAAACTAGTCGACGCCATTTCCAGAAAAGAAACATGATTTGGACATAGCATCTAGCTTATCCCATACATCATCATATATATAAAAAAATGGAAAACAACTAAAGAATACAAAATGAGTGATTTTTATATAATTTCCTAACACAATATGCTCATTTTTACATTCTAAAAATGGTATAGATGTAATTATATTAATAGGATAAGTTTCCATATTCTCTACATAAACTAGAATGTCTTATGTATCCTTGAGTGCATCCCCAAACTCCCATTATATTAATTTAATGTCATATTCATCATTTCAGCTAAACAGTTCTATTGTGGTGTACCTAGAAGATTTTTATTACAATAAATTGCATTTTAGTATAAAATTACCTAAACTCTTTACTATTGTAGTCTCCTCTATTACTGGACCATAATAATTATTTCCTTCATCACGATTCATTCTCCCCCAATGTCTTATACTTAGAAAACATGATAAATACATCATATTTTATATTCAAAAAGTAAACTCATGTATTACATATTGATTCATTAATAAATTTCACATAATATAGTGATACTTCGTGGGAATTAATTTTTAGAGACCACCAAACATCAGGGTGAACCCATACTAGAGTCCCTCCATTTAGTATTCTACCTCCTTTAGTAAAGTATACCTTTTTCTCATTTCCAAATATAAATTCTTCACAAAATATAACTTACACAAGCATCAACTATGATAAAAATAATTTTATTTATTTTACCTTCAGAACCTTATAACTCAGGTTCCCTAACCATAAATTCCATAGTTGTGAACCCCTGTAAAACAATTATTGCAAGGATGTTCACAAAAACTTTTATCATGTTGTATAGGGTTATATTACTTATTCCCCAAGCTATAACCATATCTTACTTAGTAATTTTCATTTAATCACAAATTAACATAGTTTTAAATCCTATATTATCATGTTATCCAAAAGAAAAAATTCTCCTTATTAGTTCATTGATATGTCAAACATTCTTTTTAAAATAAGCAAGCTCCCACTATTGGTCTTGATCTTCGCAACTCCCTTTGTAATAATTTGTAATGATTCACCAACGTGGACCTTCCTAAAATTCCCTAAAACATAATTATTTAATAAACCATTACTATATTTTAAATGGAAGGATTCCCTTGATTTTAAAATACAAGAATCTATAGGGTTATCTATTATCAACAAAAACACATCATTAGTTCCTTCAGCCTCCATGTTTGTTTCATTGGTTTCAGGAGCCATCCAATTCTTTCTAGACTACTTTGATAATATTTGCGTTCTAAAAATAAAATAGTTGGGATAATGACCTTTTTACTTTTCTTGATTCCTTCATGTTAACTCTGACCATCCTCTATTATTTCATTAACATATTTATATGATTATTTATTCCATATTCTAAGTAGATCCATAGAATATTCTTGAACCTCTTCTCTGAATATCCTCACCGTGGTTCAAATATCACACATCACTCAACTTTAAAATTTTGTTCCCTGAATAATTAATAAAGGAAGTTAAACAGCTTCCCAATTATTAGGTAATGAATATAGTAAAATTAGTGCACAAACCTCATTGTATAGTATAATTCCCACTTATGTCAAATAACTTTCTATGGTGTTGAATTCATTAACATTATTTGTAATAATCTTCCATTTAATCAACTTCATATTGAATAACTGTCAAATGTTTTATACATTATTTGATATAGATGTATTCTCATATATATTTCCAAGATATTTAATCTTCCCAACTATTGTATTATCCTCTTTGATTTTGAACACCATGTGCTTTCCAACATTAGGTGAACAACTCCTCAAACCCGATGATCTAGTAACCCTCATTCATTGTTCTCAATCTATTTCATTTTAGCCCCCAGAATTGGTAACTGGATATTTTTCTGATAAAAAAAATCCTAGTTCTATATACTATTATAACTAAAGTTAGATCCATTTAAATGGTCAAACTCTATCTTACCTTCTTATATAGACATCATTCAATTTTTAAAATCTGACAGTGATCTTTTAAATTTATGTTTTGATACCTATATTTATAGATATGTTGGGATATATAATGATAAATTATTACAATAGAATATTAAAATGGATTAATACAAAATAAAAAAAGATGATCCCAAGACATATGATTTATGTGTTTCGGGAATAATATCTAAGTCAATAAAGAGGCCCTAAGAAAATTATATGATACACAGTCATCTTATAGAACCCATAGATTCAAAATTTTCAGCAAAAGAAACATGTTGTTAAATTAAAATTTGTATAAACTATACCCAAACCACACAATATGTCAATTATCCTACAGTGATGATGAGAGTAAGTCCACGGAGCAACAGTGCCCCTTTAGTGTCACTGGTCAACTATTTTTTGGTAACCATGCCAAAATATGGTGACCACCACAATGACCTCATTATAGAGGTCAACATATAGGTTATTATAATGACCACACAACATAGGTCACTAAAATGACCACACCACTGAGGTCAACATAAAATTAACTTGATCTACATCATCATAATAATCTCTCCATAAAGGTCAAAGAAAAAGTTTTGTGGCTTGGTGTATAGTATGGGATGCTAGAAATTAGAACAACTTTATCTAATGAATTGGGATACACTATTATAATAATTATTCCACAAAGTACCCTATTATATTGTTCATAAAAGAAATACTTTTCTTCCATTAATCCATTTTCCTAATTTACAACCTCCATCCTTCACCAACCACTCCAATAGTCTAAAACAAATAAAATAAAAATGGAATAAAAAAGTTAAATTGAATCAGTACCTCAGTGTATGTGGTTCATTATAAATATATTTTCATTAAACTCTAGGAAAGAAATATTCGATTAATTTGTAACAAACATGATTAAATTACATGTTAATATTGTTGAGTTTGGTTCCCTAAAACCAAATACTTTGAACATATCTTGAATGATGAGTTTCTCTCTAACAATCTAAGATAAACGCCCATTTTGAAAATGAATCAAGACCTATATGATGGATATTATTTCCATTAGAATTTTATATTTATCATTTCACTAATAAACAATCATAGGATGGTTTTGAATATCAAACATAACTTTCCTTCCTCAGCATCGGGTGTGGGTTATTTGTAAAGAAATCCAACCCACACATAAGATAACAAAAAATTCAAATAGATTGTTTATAACTATATTTACAGGAAGAAAATTCCTACAAACGTCATCTAGAGAGGAATTATAAACTTTATATGCAATCGTCATACCATTATGAGTTTTCACTAGTAATTAAACATTTAATCCTTAAGGATATGAATTAACATTCCTAGTGAATTAACCCAA
The DNA here is from genome assembly GCA_963277665.1 of Viscum album. NCBI lineage: Eukaryota > Viridiplantae > Streptophyta > Magnoliopsida > Santalales > Viscaceae > Viscum > Viscum album. The sequence goes on along the minus strand of OY728153.1, from coordinate 1,538,276,380 downwards.
GAATATCCCCTAGGTATATAAAACCAATTGCTCTATAAGAGAACACTAACTATGCACCAGAATGATGGTTGATATATACTTGACCAAATATTTTTGGGGTTATTACCCCTAGATTCCTAAGTTCCAAAATAAAGTCCACATTTAGTATCCCGGCAGAGACATTTTTCAAGGAAAAATAAACTCCTTTATTTACTATATCATAGGGTTTACTCTGATACATAGGATTATACTAAGGTTTCTCACTAATTTTTTCTCATCCTAGTTTCTAAAGGAAACTAAACCTTGCTCTGATTCCAACTGTAACAATCCATACTTTTTAACATAGATATCACATATTGATAGATGACTATTCATTACATTACATAATTATCCAGGCCGAAATCATATAGTTTTAGTATATTTGTAAATTTATACTCATATATAACTTGTTCATAAAAGATCTACATCAACTCCCACTTAGTTCTTTATAGAAATCACACTTCTTATACACATAATACTTAAAACCATTTTTCATAACTTGAGTAATGAAAACATAAGAAAATGTAAGCTCGGATACATATTAAGGTAAAAAAGGGATATATGAATGATCACTTGAACATAATATGAGAACAAGGGTATGATACCATGATATTAAAACTTTAAAACCAAGTCCTTCGTATCAAAGATCATAATATAGAGTTATCTAATAAGGTTTTTCATTTTTTAAGATAAGAATCATAAATTAATCAAAGAACATGAGGCGTGAGATCATAAAATTTGAATGATACATAAGTTTTTCGTTTACACATAACTATAGAATAAAATTTCCTTGATATTCAAGGATAACTACCTAGACTATAATAGTGGATTGGTTTCAGTTTCTAATCCATCATATTATTCAAGGTCCACTCTTAAGATTATCATAGTGGACAGAATCCCCTATAGAACATTGTTCACTCCCCATTCTAAACCTATTTATCACCTAAGATATAAATATTTACCTAATACATTGGAGGGCAATATAATTCTGATTCCACCCATAAAATCATATAAATCATACATATGTGTTCTATAAGATCATAAAATATCCATCTTATCATAACCCTTAGAAACGAAATGGGTTTCATAAATATTTCACCGTAGCATAACCCATGGAAATGAAATTGGCTACAAAAACATTTCACCACTTCATCATAATATAACTAGTATAAAAGAAACGGTATTCATAAACATATTTTATTCGTAATGAAAAAACATCCATATAAACAATAAGGATGGTATTAGTAAATAATATCCCTAGTAAATCATAAGTAACATAAAAGGATGTTATCATAAATTAAAATTCCTTTAAAATATCAATTGGAATATTTCTTTAGTAAAAAAATCTTTTCATTTTTGAATCACTTATTTAAAATATAAAATTTTAGAAAAAATTAAAAAAATATATTTAAAAATAAACTTGAAAACTTTTAAAGTAAGCTAAAAATCATTGATCGGTCATGACATTGGGAAATTCCATTCATTTTATTTATGTTAAAACAAATATTCCTTTCACATTTTTGGTAAAAATTCAAAAGCACTTCCTTCAGAAAAAGAAAAGAATATTCCTATTAACCCACTATTTAAAAATTCATTCATGAGTAAATATTTATATAAAAATTACTAGAGATTATAAAAACATTCTTCAAAATGGTTTTTGAAAACCTGGATATTAGAGTAAAAGTATTTTCAACCGAAGAGAGTAATAATGTTGGTTTTCCTTTAAAATATTCTTTCAATATGATGCATTATTAATGCGAGTAAAATGAAATAAAAACATGTAATCTATAGAAATAAACATAAGATAAAAAAATCATGTTATTTTTGAGAGGTTTTTCATTAAATTTCACCATAAAAACTTAATCATTAATAATATAAATGAATAACGAGATTGTAACATAAATCTCTTACCAATTTGGAAACATTGGAATTATAAGCCATGTGAAATAATATCATAAAATGAAACATTAAATATCATGAAAATAATTATATTCATGATATAAATGTCAATGGTGTTGTATATACATATCATAAAAAAGATATGTGAAAAACATAACATATATCCTCAGAAAGTCAATTTGAGATGATAAACCCTTACCTCGAGTTTGACTTTCTTCAAAAGAACTCTAAAATCATGTATAATAAATTTAAATTTATAATAATTCTATAACATAATCTTTTAAATATTTAAAATATCATATATATTACACTTAAAACATTTTAACACCCATTTATTAATAATTCCTTATGAATATTGTCTTTTACAAATATTAATTTTTATATTTTTCATGAGTATTCCAGTTTGGTTATTAATGTCCTTGTAATTTAATCATGGTTACATAATATAAATAATTTTAATAACTATATAAATATCATATATATTCATTATATACATATTTATATTCATTCAAAAAATATATAGATATAAAAATTAATTACATCATTCACAGAGACTATAGGTCGTATATACGCATGAATGTTGTTCTCACTTTTTGATAGATGGAATGAAAGAAAGGTGAATAATAATTAAACATTCAATACTACTTGTTATATCATATATATATTATGTCTTCATTAAATTTATCCTCATATCCATCCATTTATATTTTGAAATGAAAAACAAATCGCATTAGTTTTTGGAGGTAGCCATTCATACATATACATGAGTGACATTATCATTTAACAATAGATTAGAAGGTAGGGAGTAAGTTGTTATATTATAAATTTTTAATATTAATTATATCATAAATATATTATATAATCTTTAAAATCACCATAATAACCATCCAGAAAATATAGTGATTATAAACGAATTGCATCGCAACGTGGAGATGGTAAGTCATACGTTAGCAATGGCGATGTTTTCATTTTCCAAAGAATAGAAAAAGGTATAAAGTAGTTATCCCATAATCATAATAACATTATAGAATATTTATTATACTTAATTAATTATTTTATGATGATTGTAATATATTTATAGGATGTATAAGAAGAAATAAATTTGAAAGAGTTAGTAAATACAAAGGGGCCAAAGATTGATATTTTGGGAAGATAGAAACCTATTGAAGTTTTATAAGGATTATGAGAAGATAAATTGGTAGGGTTTTTTTAATATAGAGGGATCATACTAGTGTAAAAAAATAGGGATGATTGTACTTTTATAAGGGAGGGAGAGGACATACTTGGAAATACAAAAATGACTAAAATATAATTAAGTCATTCTCAATACAATTTCTTCCAAATAGACAAATATCTGAAGAAAAGTAAGAATGGGTATAAATATAATCAACCAATAAAATTTAAACTAGTTTTAGTTTCATTTAAAAACCTATATTTTTTGTTCAACCACTTGGATAACCAATTTTAATCATCATTATGGTAATTGATTTTAATATTAAAGGGTAATAATTTTACTTATAAGGTAATAATTGGCTCAAAAATTGAAATGATAAGAAATTTTTGACCAGTTATCATCTAAATTTCCCTATTTAAATATTTTTATAATTTTTGAATAATTTAATAAAATATTATTTAACGTAGAATATTATTAATTCCATTTTTTAAACTATTCACTTAATTTGACTATAAACACACTGAAAAAAGGATGGAATTAAAATATAATCCTTTCAAACATCCCTAATATGTAATATATATCTAAATATTTATTTAAACATGATTATTAAAACAAATTGTATGGATTTTAATATTTTTAAAATCATTTTTTTATCCTAATTAAATAAATATTATGTCATCATTTCATGAGAATTTAAGGTAATTATTCAATTACTAAAAAATTTGAAATAAATTACTATAATAAAAATCATTAAATTATATTAAAAATAAAAATTTGGAATCAAAATTACAATCATTTTATCCTTATGTTAATGACATTATAGATATTAAAGCCAAGAGAGTGACATTTTGTATTTATTCGTTTCTTAAATTAATATAAAGGGCATATTCAAATATAAATGGAACAAAGTGGCCATATATTAAAGCAATGGATGGAAATGGAATAAAAACTCTTATAAAATAGGATAAAGGAAAGTTTTATTGAAATTTTAATTACTTATCACAACTTTTTAACCATATTTCACCTATTTTACCCTTTCTGAGGTGATAAAACATTTCTACGGTAACTATACAAATTGACCAATAATTAAAGGGGAATATTTACCAAATATGATTCTCTTGATTCCAAAAATGGAACAAATTTTTAAATATCATATTTATATAAGTTTCATAACTTCATTTTAAAAAATAAGTGCACAAAATGTGATGAAAACCATTTTTTAGAAAATATATTTTTAATCATAAAACTAGATATATATTATTATCTCAATACTAGAAAAAATATTTGTTGCATGTTAAAAAAATTATTGAAAATATAATATATAAATTTCATTAAAAATATTCACCAATAGTGATCAATCTATCTTATTATGATAAAAGCACATTGCAAATATAAAAATATTTTTTCAGAAAAAACATCTATTTTACTTTCAAATGATTTTTACTTTTATTTTTAATCAAATGATTACTGATGAATTAACTATATACATGTTTAAACCATAAATTTTCAAGAATTTAGTTATTCCTATTCAAACCCTCTAATCCAAGGGCTATGTGATAATATTAAAATTTTATAATAATATTTTAAAAATATTTCACAATTTTTTTAAACTTGGTGTTTCATGTAAAGAAAGATATCAAATAAAAAACATTTCTAGAGAACTATAAAATTAAATCACTAGGTGTTATAGATAGGATATTTTAAAGCCCATGATGATGACTATTGGATTTAAAAAAATGGTCACTAATAAAAAAATATTACATCAAATATTTTTGTAATTAAGATAAAAACCAAAATCACATTTTTAATTAATGTTGAGTAGAGAAAGAAAAATCATCATATCACTAAAATAATTTGGAAAATTTATGTTCCCTCACTAGAATATATATTTGAATGTTAGTATAGTTTTTTTAAATTATATTAACACAAAATGTATTTAAACTTAGTCTTGGAGTCTCCTTTACCTATTCAGTCATCATATTGAGCAAGTAAAGGTGATAAGGATTCCTCTAAAAGGTAAATGGGTATGATCCTATTGTCTATTTTATTGGATATTTATCATATCCCGAGAAATGATAATGAAACATAATATCATGGATTCATATACCAAGTTATCTCATCTCCTATCTCTTAAGAAGTAAAATGAGAGGTTTTGAATGAAAAAAAATCACTGCATTATTTTTGTGAAAACTAGAATAATGAATTTACCCAGTGATCTTGTTGTCAATATACTGAAGAAAATTTATCACTAGGAATCCCTAAAATTTCCTATGGATAATAAATTATAAATTAATCTCATATTATCATAATTACCTTAAAGGTTCTCCTTATTCATTCAGAGTTATAGGAAGAAAATTATAAATAAAAGGCTGGTAAATCATTTGATTAATTTTTTAAAAAAATAAGCATCATGGGGAACTAATTTCTAAAAGAATAATGGTGAAAATCATAAAATTTTTGTTTGAAAATCCCTCAATAATATTATTTTAAATGATGTTTTTATAATGTATTTCAATAAGAAAAAATATTCGGAGATAGTGAATAAAATAAGACGTTATTTTCTTCTCATATGGATAGAAATGTAGGTTTCTAACGAATTTCAATAAATTGAAGTAGATTCAAGTTGTAATATATACTTAAAATATATATTAATCATAAAAAATAATGTTTCTACTGTTTCTTGGTATTAAATACTATCTTCAAGGAGTATGTATATGAGGTAATGTGTATTCTGCTGGATGTTGAGGATTATGTTAAATGTGAGATGAAAATTACTTCAAAAGTAAGATGAATACTCCCAAAATAAAAGAATGGGTGATTCCTATGTTAGAAGTAAGAATTTCACAACAGAAAAGTTCCCTACAAGATATATTTTAATTGAAATATTTCCTGTATTAAGTGTTACATATATATTTATCTCAGAGCCTTTTTGGTCATAATAAGACATTATTTCTTTTAAAATTAATTTTTTCATGGTTTTTTACACTTAATAAATAGTAAATTGGTACTAAAATAATTTATCATCAACAAGTGATGAATATATGACTCATACTCAGTTGTGGGGAGATAATTATTTTTCAATTATTAATGATAATATTAAACAATTTTATAACCTGAACTATTTTTAGTCTCTTTAATCAAAAATACTATATATACCAAAAAATTTACTGATCATGTTTCAGAAACAGATTCCTTAAAAAAGGTATTTCTCAAAACTTATGGAGTTATTTCAACTAAATAGTGTGCACTATTCCAAAGTGAAGTTAGAGGTAAATTCAAATATTTCATTAAATTACTTTAAGAAATTTCAGGAATGATAGAATAAATTAATGAATTCACTTTGTAAATGTAGAGTTAATTTTATTCTGAACAAATATTACCTTATTCAAATCATATATATGATGATATTACAAGTTAAATTTATAAGAAGTATTATATATATATATATAAAGTCTTCCATCATTTATTTCTAAACATGTATCAAAAGATATCAGTATAAATTCACCATATAACAATTACATATACTAATGTATTTTATATAAGTTATGATATTATGGGAGTTTATTATGACAAGAACTAACGTGTTTTGATTTGAATCATTTTTATGCTAGAATAATATTCAAATTAATATTAAATGATACATAAAAGTGAATCCCAATTAATTATCCTATAGTTACTAAGGACATTATCATCCACAATATAGAATGGTATTTAGTTTACCAACTAAATTTCAATGTAGGGGAATTATATTTTTATATAGTGAGAGAAAGTAAAGATTTAATCTATTTTTTGGATTCAAATGTACAAGTTTTCATACAAGTAGTAAACTCTACATGTTTTAGTGGGAGTAATTTTTATAGAGGTACATACAGTGTAGGATGGCCAAAACCATTATGGTGGTTTTATATTAACCATGACGAGTGATATGTATTATTCAGCAAGAATAGTGATTTATATAGGAATAGGTAAGTGGAAAATGGTTATGATTTAAAAGTTCATTTGAAAGTAAAAGATGAATTCCATGTACGAAAATCTAGTTCTATATTTTGGCTGTTTCTCTAGTTGGTGTAAAACCATTAGTAGGTATTCAAGAGAAAAAATATATAGATGATCATGTTTAGACCAATAAATAATATACAATTAACTAAAGGCGTATAATATCTACACATAGCCTATGATAATACATTCCCACTTATATTCATGTAAAATTCCATCAAAATTTTACATGTAATATATTTTGACAATCATTTCATTGGGTATTACATGTCAAGAATGTGATCCTTAAAGGTAACCTTAAGGGAAATAACTATATGACATGAACAAAAATGTTAGTGACATCAAAAAATACAAATATGATACATAAGTTTCAAGGATCCATTTATGGTTTGAAATTAGAAAATTGATCACATACATTAATTTGAAATTAATGTGTGTTAATTTGTCTAAAAGAGGTTAGTGGGGTGCTATTATGTTCATGGAAATTATATTTAACAATATATATGAAATAAGTTATTATAATAGTTAATTAAGTCTAAAGCTATTTTATACAACATAACTTTAGTAAAAACCAATGTTCTAATGAAAAATATCTACCAACATATATTAAGGGTTTCTTAATCTAATCTATTCTACATAGCTAACATGGTATTGAAAAATGAAATGTGGAACAATAAAACTAAGTTTTTTCAATTTCACATTGTAGTATTATGAGGTCTATACTGCATATTCCATAGAGTACTCTGAAAATCTATCTCACATTCCATGATATATAAATATGTTTGATCTCTCTTATGAATAAAGCATATAATGAAAATATAAAATGTGTCTAGGAGAATTTTATTTTATAGGTATCGAAATTATCAAATAGTTCTTGAATAAGAAAAACTAGATGGGTTCCTAGAAATTAGAGAAATGAGAATATTAGTATTTTTAGGTATATAAAATTTTTTATTATTTAGATCAGTTTGATCTTATATTTTAGTAAAGCTATGGTATTATACAAGGTTTAAGTATATTACTCAAAAAGTTGTTAAATCCACATTTGAATGAGTATGTTTCAAATGTTGATGCAGCTTAAGAAGTAAGTTTAGAAACGTTTTTTATAATATTTTTTAATTTTATGTGGATAATAAAAATACAATCATAAAACGATAAATTTTTAACTTTATTATTATAAAATATGTCAAGGATAACATAGGAAATAGTTATTTACTTGTTGATATCAACTCATGTGATATTTTCTTAGAGAGACGAAATCTCACTAAGAAGAAAAATAGTGTGTATCATGGTGGGATCAATAGATATATCCATATCTTAGCTGAATCATGTTTATCGTATGAGGCTTACTAGTTGGATAGTTAGTAGTTGTCTCCAGTGTAAGTGGGATTCAGTTGGAGTTAGATACCTAAAATCAACTACTTTAAACATAAGATTGCTGAAATTTTTATATTCATGAATATTAATAAATATCTTATCACATTATTTCTATTCATCTGTGAGATGTATGTTTGATAATGTCATAAGGGTACTAGTCATTCCAAAATGTCATGGAAGATCCTTGTTATAATGAGAACCTTGAAATCTTATGATGGTGTTCTTAAATACATGATCTATATCCAAATTAGGTCATTTTATGTGACAAAAATGATATCGTTTGTCAAGGTTAGGGGGCTCATAAGACCTTGAAACTTCTTCTAATGACGTTCATCCTTGTCCATTTTCAACAGAATGAGGTTATGAGAACTTGACCAACCTATAGGAAATGTAGATTTATATGTGTCATTGAATGTCCAATCTGTGGAATTGTGTAATAGTACTTAGACATTATAAATATTATTAATACATATCATGAGTTTTATACATTTATGTATTGATAAAAACCATAGTGAAATATGTTCGTGGTAATTTAGGATATATTAGGTGCATCTCGATTGATATTTCATTCATCAATAATGAAAGAAATGATTTTTACCTTATGATCATTAATGGAATTCGATATTTTAATCTATTTGGTGGGAATATAACTGCCTAATTAATTCAATGGTCACGGAAATCTAATATCAATTGTAATTATTGAAAGTCAAAGAAAGTGATATCGATCAAATAAGATAATGATTCCAGTATGAAACCTATTTGATTGGAGATGTTTAGAAAAGGGGATTAAAATACAAAATGTGCATTCATATGTGGTTATCTTCATTGTGGCATATAAATTCTTTATCTATGGGAACCTTCAAATGTTTCAAGATGCTAAACATGGACTTTATACAGTACTGTCTAATGCAAAATAGAAATAGGCTAGATACTTACACACTAAGTGTATATAGAACCTCTGTTAAATTCAATAAAAATGTAACATATTGAATAAATATTAATCTCATGCAGGGATTAATAATTATTCATGTTGGTTTGATCAAAAAAATTCAGTCAATAATTATTTGAGAGAATAAATATGTGACTTAAATATTTAATAAATATTTATTTAATATTTTAGTGAATATTATATTTATTATTTATTATTGAATAATGTAGTTATATTTATTTATTTAAATAAATGGTTATTATTCAAGGTTTGATAAATACCGAGGAGGAATGATAGGGTGAGATAATGGTCTTATGAGAAATGATATAATAAATATTATTTTAAAAAAATTGTTATTTTATTTATTCAATAAATAATATTTACTTATCCATGAGTTTACAGTAATTAAATTATAATAATATTGTTATCATTTAGACATTAGGTTCACCGAAAATTAAGTTAATAATAAGGGTTCATGTGTAATTATTATTCTCTACCCCTAGTTGTAACAACCCCGACCATAGTAGCCTCGAGTCAGGGCCTTAATTTATTATATTTGTACAATATAAAAGGAATCGCATCCTGAAGGACCGAACAATGTACTAGTTTTGGAAAACTATATAGATACTTTAACCTTGAATTTCAATATAAAATATAAAGTACAACATAGGTATTCCTTTGAGAACACTATTATTATCCTATATTATCTTCGCATATCAATTGTAATAAACTTATTGGAAACCTGGGGGAAATAAAACATAAGATTAGAATGATCACAAATGATCTATATGGGTTAAGTATTGCAGAATATATCATAAATCAATAAATTTTAATCATTAGGGCAAGGTAAATAACTTAACACACATTCTATGTAATCAATAAACTGAGAATGAAAATTAATCCATGTATTTTGTCAAAGTTCAAATCCTCTAGATAGTAAAAACTAAAATGAAGGAAATTCATAATGTTGGATGTCTGAACTATCATGATATATCCTCTAGATAGATACTATCAATATGAATTATCTTTCCAGTTTAATTATGTGGGTAGAGACCCATATTTTCTTGTTTTGGAAACAAATGTGAATGGTTTGTCTCCCACTGAATTTGTCCCATGAGACTACCAATGCATCAACCGGATTTTCTATATACATTCCCCACCCATTATTTCATGCCCAATGCATTCCTAACATGAATAAATAATATAACTAAATCAAAATTCTTTAACCTAGTCAATATCTAGTCATATGGAATATCAATACTTCCCCATTAAAACTGACAATAAATCATTTAATGAAGTAAGGAAGATGGTACCATAAGATATTAAACTCAATGAAGTAAAATATTCAACAAGGTATCCCAAAATAGATGAAAATACTTTAAATGGGATCATTGAAAAAATATTGAGGAAAACAATCTTTAAACATTCCAAAGTGTCACATGGCACATTGAAACATTTGAATTATAATCCCCATGAACGAATAAAATTAACTAAAACATAGAATATCCTGAGAATAATAAGATTTCGGAAATAACATGTAAAGGGATCGTTTTATACACCTAGTAAAAGAATATAGTTGTATAACATAACATATGTCTCAAATAAGGAAAATTGTGACAAAAATCCATTACCACTTTGGTCACATTGAAACTGTAAACCCTATGAAAGAGATATAGTCAAATGGATATGTAAATCCACATAAATTTAAGGATAAGAAAATTAAAATAAATTCATTTTTAGTATATAGACAACACAATAAAAACAATTATTTCTAAATAAGGCATTTATCTCACAGAAGTAAAAGTGATATGAAAAAAAACATTTCCTCTGGCTTCCCTAGTGTCACATGCTATAACCTCCTCTTGAATATCACCGCCTTAGAGGACCCCTTGAGGACATTAGATTTGGACTTTTAGTGAGACCTAAAGTACTTAGACATGATGATACCGGATAGGACATGTTTTGGAAGAGATTTGTGGAGCTTTAAGGCTTTGTAGGAAAAAGAGGGTGGTGTGGGGTAGTATTTATACTTGAGGAGAGGTGTGTTTATGTGATTAAAATAATGATTATTTTATATTTAAAGAAACCCATAATGAAGTGGAATTAATTTATAGGACTTTTTATGACAATTAATATTGTAGAGATTGGTTAGGGTCATTCAATGCCTCAACCAACCATTAAATGTTTTATTTTTTTAGGTATTTTAATCCTTTACCTTTTTAACTTTAACTCGTTTCACATTTTACCTATATCGCGATAAATAATTTTTTACCATGATAACATTTTTATACCTAAAAATTAAATTGAATATAAAATATAATTTATAACTTTAAATAACAAATATAAAATCAATTTTACTAAATTTAATTAACATAATTAGAAATTTTATATTTAAAGTTAATCCCACTACCAAAATGAAAAAGTGGGTTTTTAAAGTGAAAAAATTCAAAAGTTTGAGATGTTTTTATATCCAATTTCAATATAAAATTGATTCCAAATACCTAAATTGGATTTATTTATGTAAATTTGAACTAATTATACTTTAAAACGAATTTAAAATTTAATTTAACTATGTAAATATATTATAAGAAAATTCAGTTTTCAATTAAAATGCAGTATTTTTTACAATTCATCAAAAAATGAAACTTATCTACAAAATAAAAAAATCACATAAGATAATTTTGATATTTTTATTTCAAAAATTAGATTTATTTTTTCAAATAAAATTTATAAATTTTTAAAATATAGATTTAAAATAGTTGTCTCATCAAAAGGCGGCAAAACTGCCTTTATAAATATATAACTTTTATGCTTAAAATTGGATTTATTCTAATCTTAAGACCATAAAACTTTTTGGATGAATTTAAAAACATTTAATGAATATATATCATATAAATTTATTTAATATATTTAACTAATAGTGTTTAATTTAATTTATTAAGTTAAAATGTCACTATGGGCATAAAAATAGTTTTTTCATAAAAACACATCTATATGCTCAATTGGTTCTCATTTTTATTTCTGATTAATTTGTAACCGATGAATTTATTTTATAAACACATGTAGACTATATTTTAATGATTTAATTATTATCATTCATTCCCTCTATTTCAACATCTGGTTGATAACTATCACATTTAAATAATTATATTTAATTTCTTTAAGCTCGGTGTTCTGTGTAACGTAAGATATTGAATATATTGAATATATTTAATAAGATTCATACTATAAAATCTTGGGGTGTTATATTCTCCCCTACTTCAATTAATTTTTTCCTCGCTATTTTAAATTGCACTTCAAAAATGAAAGTCTAATAATTGAAAATTACTATTTGGGAAACCCACATCACAAATAGGGTTAATAATATATACCCCTAATAAGAGGGAAAGGGAAATGAAAGGTTACCATAAAATTAGGATTTATAATATGATAAAATTAGTGGGAAGTGAAAACTAAGACATGGAATAGAAATATAACCATCAAATTTTCTTGTAGAGTGATAGAGGGAATGGTTATAAGAAAGTATACCATTACAAAACCGTAAATCTGCAATGGGTTAAAGTGCCCATTGATTTCTCAGAATGAAAAATAAATGAATAGTGTTTTCATTCCAAATTACTTTCCTAGAGTTGATTTATTATTTTACTATATAGATAAGCACTTGAGTAAATAATCATAAATTATTTATTTGTATATCATAAACATAACCTTTTCCTTTGGTTGTGTTTCGATCTATTTTCACTTCATCTATTACACTAGGAAATGGATATTCAAGATTAATTATTTATACCTGAAGCACATTAATGAATCATAAGATCCAAAATTAATTCCTTAAGTATTGAAATATTTACTAAAACCAATATTATTAACATATTTTATCAAAAAACAATAATATACAAAGTTCAACTAAATCCATTCCATAATTAGTTAATCTTAAGACTCATCCAAAATATATCTACCAAAATTCAAAGAACAAAATATTTGAAGGAAAGTCATTAACATCTCAAAATAAAATTAACATTATATTCTCCAAAAAGCATAATATAACTCTTAATGTCACATATCAAGCATATAAATACCTTTATCACCATAAAACCTTGATCAAAACATGAATGTTTCTAATAATAAAATCTCAGGTATATTTATGGAATCCAAACATGTAGTATACCTAGTAAATTTGAAATAAACAATAAAATCACTAACCACTTTCATAGTCACCAATATTATCCCATAAACATCTCTGTATCATTATTATCTCTACATAAAGAAAATATTAAGGGTAATCTTCCCCAAATTATCAAATCACAATGGAATAACTTCTCTTAGTACTATTCATCACATGCTTCTAAATTCTTAAGACTAAGTATTACAGTACAATCCTTATTAATTTCAGAATTCTTATGATTAAAATATCATCAATATAATACATTAAATCATATTTCGTGGATCTAAATAAAAAATCATATTAATCACCCAATTTTGGTTGTATTAATAGCATAATATTTACCACGATCCCTTATATTCTTTTGAGGTATATTACCTTGATGCTTGGGAATTTTTTTGCATAGTGTCCCATTTTATTACAAATAAAGCACTGAATATCTGTCTTTTTATTCCTACATCTTCATTCTTTTTCATGTTGAACCTTTTACCTATACTGATAAAAAAATATCAATCCTTTCAATAATTTTCTAGGGGGATTCTTTCCATATTTATCACATATGGGAAAATTCTTCTTTCCCTTCTTCCCTTTATCCATGATTTAGTCAATTCTCGTCTTCGTTTCTTGTTTCCCATTGAATCCATAAGACTTTGAGAAATATTTCACTATCCTTATTTTATATAAAAATATTTCATCAAATGATGTAAATGTCTTAGAATCAAATTCCATTAAGATACATGGGTTGAGTCCTTCAAATAAATGCTCAATCATGCCATTTGTGTTGTGAATATAATATATATCTTGCCTTTATAACCTTGTAAAGGTTTTTTAATACTCTATAACACTTTATTACTCTTTTTTCATCAAACTAATTAACTTTATATTCATATTAGTTTACTTCTCATGAGGGTAATATTTTTCAAATAATGTCTCTTTAATATCTTTCCATTCCATAAGTTTTATTTCTTCTTACTCCCTGGTATTCTGGATTAATGGACTCCATTGATCAGAGAAACCAATGAGAAAATATATTATAAGTGTGAACTTTTTCTTTTCATTACTTCCAAATTATATAAATATCTTATCAAGGGAATTTTTCTATTTCTCATTTTCCACTGTATTACTAGTCCCACTAAAATATGGGGACTTTGGCCACATGAAATGATCCAACATAGGTCTAACATGATTATTCGTCATGTCCTGGGTAATCTATCCTATTATGGTTATAACATTGTTCAGTTCTAATACTAGTTATATTGGAATCCTATGTAGGTAAATCTATACATTTTTCATGAGTATTAATACCCTTCTTTCTTCCATCTTCCATTTCTAAACAATGGAATATACTAAATTAGATAATAAAATTTTGAAATTTGAATAATTCTAAATATGTAGTAACATTAATTCATGAATTTATGCATATCAAATTTCATAATCATAAACACAGTTTATTTGGAATGTGCATCTATACTTACCCTCAAATTCTATCATAGGGTAGTGTTCTATAATCTTTGTTTTCTTAAATCATGTTCAGAAGGTTTCTACTAAAATTACTCTAATACCAACAATAATGACCCTAACCTCGTAGCTTGTATATGTACCATAATTTATTACATTGGTACAGTATAAAAAATCACATCCCGAATAACTAGAAAATTTAGTAGTATTGGAAAACAGGATATATAATTTAACCTTACATTTCAATATAAAATATAAAATACCACATAAGGAATCTTTTAAGGAAACCATTACAAACCTATCTTATCCCTACATGTCAATCATAATAAACTTCTTGGAAACCTGGGAGAAAATAAAACATATGAAAGGAGTGAAATTAAATACACTGTAATGGTTAAGTATAGTAGAATCTATCATAAATCAATAAAGTATAATCATCATGGCATGGTAAACAACTTAACACACATTCCATGTAATAAATAAATTAAGAATGAGAATTCATCCATAGATTTTTTCATAGTGAAAATAATATGGATAGTAATAATTTAAATAAATTACATGAATATTTTCCTACATCTGAACTATCTTGATATATCCTCTATATAGTTACAGTTAATATGAATCCTCTTTCCAGTTTATGTCTATGGGTATAAAGCCGTCAGATTCTATTTTAGAAACAAATGTAAAGCGTTTTTCTCCAACTGAATTCATCATATAAGACTACAGATGCATTGAAGGGATTTTCTATATATCATCCCCGCCAATTCTTTCTTGTCCAATGCATTCCTCACGTGAATAAATAATACAACTGAATTCAAATTCATTAATAAAATCAATAACTAGTCTTGTGGTGTATCAATACTTCCTTATTAAAACTGACTATAAACCATTTATTACACTATGGAAGATGGTATCATAAGAGATAAACCTCAATAAATTACAATATTCAACCAAAGATGTTGACATAGATTAAAATATCTTAAATGAGATCATTGAAAAATTCTTCCGGGAAATAATCATTAAACATTCCAAAGTGTCTCATAACACTTTGAAACACTTGAATTGTAATCCCCAGGAAATAATAAACTTAATTGAAACTTATAATATCATGAGAATAATAAGATTCAATATATAACATGTCAATGTAGTAGTATATACACCTCATAATATAATATAGGTGAATAACATAACAAATGTCTCAAAAAAAGTAAATTGTGAAAAAAATACATTACTATGGTAAATTTAAAATTGTAAATGCCATGAAAGAGAGATAATCAAATGGATATGTACATCCCCATTATTTTAAGGATAATAAACCTTAAAAAAAATCATATGTAGTATATATCTGACAAAACAAATATTTGGTGAATAAGACATATATCTCACAAAAATAAAAGGGAGATAAAAAAACCGTTACCACACAATTCCCTTTACTTGTGAATATTGTAACCTCCTCTTAAATATCACCACATTGGAGGTCCCCTTGACGACCTTGTATTTGGTATTTTGGTGAGACCAATAGAACATGGATGTGGGAAGAGTGGAGTGGATTTTTTTTGGTAGAAATTTTAGGATATTTAAAACTTTTTTGTCAAAAAGGAGTTGTGAGGGGTGGCATTTATACTGGATGAGAGGTGGGTTTAAGTGATTAAAATAATTATTATTTTTTATTTAAATCCAGAACCATTGTGGTGGAATTAATTTCCACGACTTTGGATGAAAATTAATATTTTATAGGATATTAAGTGTTGATAAATACTTTAAAAACCATTAAATGTTGTATTGTTTATGTATTTTAAGCCTTTACCTTTTTAACTTTAACTCGTTTCATTTATTACCTATATCGCGGTAAAAAAACTTTAACTGTGGTAAATGTTTTTACCTAAAAATGAAATTGAACTAACAACCTAATTTTGAACATATAATTCCAAATATATAATCCATTTTACCGAATAAAATTAACATTATTTTACAAAATATATTTAAAATTAATCCTATATACAAAATGAAAAAGTTGGTTTTTAAAGAGAAAACATTCAAAATGTTGAAATTTTTTATATCAAATTTAAATGTGAAATTGATTCCAATGATATAAATTGGATTTATTTATGTATACTTGAATTTATTATACATTAAAATATATTTAAAATATAATTTAACTATATAAATAAGTTAAATGAAAATGTTGTTTTCAATTAAAATGTAGTATTTTTCACTATTCATCAAAAAATGAATCTTCTCTGGAAAATAAAAAATACCCTAAGAAAAATTTGATATTCTTATTTTAAAAATAAACTTTATTTTTTAAATAAAAACTTGTAAAAGTGTAAAATTTTAGATTTAAAATACGTGTCCCATCAAAAGGTTGAAAAACTACCTTTAGAAAAATATTACTTTTTATGCTTAAAATTAGATTTATTATTCTCAAAAACCTATCAAACTTATCAGATGAATAAAAAACATTTTAGTTAATAAATAACATATAAATTTAAAAAATATATTTCACTAATATTTACGAATTTAATTCACTGATAAAAAATTCCATTGTGCGAATAAAAAATGTTTTTTTATAAAAACTCATCCTTTTTGTTCAATTGGTTCTCATTTTTATTTCTAATTAATTGTTAAATAAATAATTCATTTAATAAAAATGTTTAAACTGTATTTTCATTATTTAATTAATCTCAATCATTCAAACCATTATAATTTTCTAGATGATAACTATCATAATTAAATAATAATACGTAATCTTATGTTTAAGATCGGTGTATTATGTAACATATTCTATCAAATAAATTGAATTTATTTAAGAAAATACTTACCATAAATTCTAGGTGTGTTACAATAGATCTATATAAAAATAATTATATCATTATCAAACCAAATTTTTTTTGTTCACAAGAAATTATAGAGATAAATATCTCATTCCCTAGAGAGATCCTCCTATAGAATGATCCAAAGAATGAAGAGAGATTCTCCTCCTTCACCCTCTTTAGTCTGGAGTGAATAATAAGAATCCTTATGACTCGAAGTGATTATTTTTGCAACAAATGGTAAATAAAAAAATGTTGGAATCTTATGCTATAGTACCTAAGGAATTATATTGCGAGGTTTGGAGGTTCATGAATCATGTGGGGATCACCACTAGAGGGATTATGTAATTTAATCCTATAAGTAAATTATGGTATGATAAGAAAGGGATGATTTAATATTCAATAAATAAATAATTCCAATAAGATTTAAATATTTATCTTGACTAGAATTAATTATAAGTAATATATAAAGATCATGCCTCATATGTTGTTGGGTTTCTATTTCATCTAGTTCTAAGGATAAATCCAAAGAACCTAATAGAAACCCATTGTTGGGCTATCATGAACAAGCTCGGATACCCTGTTACCTTGATAACTAAGCCATATCTAACATGGATTTTAGATAATTGTTGATCCTCATGGTTTGGAAACAAGAACCAAACATCATACAAGATAAAATAGGGAATGAATTTTCTAAAAAATATCAAAAGATAAAATATTTCAAGTTAGTATTCTCAACACTCAAAAGTGAGAAAGGACCAGTAACAAAATAGGTATAACAAAACCTGAAGCAGCATGTAATCAAAATACCCAGAAAATAAAAGCATCCCATGATGTAGAAATAGACCACAGTCAAAAGGATCAAGAACATCCCCCACCCCAAAGTGGTTTGTTTCATAGCATAGACCTGACATAATAAAATATACAAACATGTGAAGGAAAAGGTAGGGTATAACCTACATAGACCAGTATGGTATCAACAGGTATTCTATAATAAATTCCAGAAATAATTAACCAAATATGATATCAATTTAAATAAAACTTGTCATGGAATTATATTTTTATATTTTAAACCCAAACATTCTTTCATTTAAAAAGACGTCAGTTATATCAAAACAAATTTTAAATAGTATTAAATGAACATTTTATATTAAATAATTTATATAAATCATTTGGGATGAATGAAGAATTTCAATAATAAATGACATGTATAATCAAGTCAAATTTCTCATAGTAAAGAAATAATCTTGTACAAAATCCCCATGGTAAGATAGTTTATTAGGTAATAGGATCCTCACACGTGTCACAGTACCCACTAATCTAGTCGGGTGTGAACACCCAAATACAAACCAAAAAGGGGAACCCATTAATGGTATTCTGCACCACAATAGAGAAACCCATTACATGTTGTTATGTAGAAGTTGTTTTAGTAATATTTTTATATTTCAATTTATTGATGGGGAGGAAAAGTCCTAGTGTTATTGTCCCAGTTGCCACTAACTAACAAGGCTATAATTTTCTTTAATAATCAATAAAATTAGAAATTAATCATTCTAAAAATGTTTAAAATACAATTTCAAAATTTCAATTTTCAACATGTCTTTCTCTTTTCAAAATCAAACAATTTACTTTCATCATTTCATGCCATTCTAAAAAAAATATTTGAATTTAAGAAATTTTCAAAAGATAAATCGTCAAATCATTTGATCAAAATGATATCTAAATCAATACACTATTTTACATAAATCAACACTAAAATTTCAATTCCAATGAAATTTAGGTTTTTTTATCAATTTAGATATTCCTTTCAAATCATGAATAAAATCATCACAATTCCATTTTTTTAAATCGATTAAAAACTCAATTATATTTGGTCAAGGAAAAAAAGGTTTCAAATGTAGGGAAAATAATTATTGAACCACCTAACATTAATCAAAGATCATGAATCAACAACCGCAATATGATTCTCCAAGGAATAACAAAGGTGATAGATTTCTAGAAACACAACATTGAATCAAGTTCCAATTAAATGGTGTTTATATCTATAAAATATTTTTTGATCTATAAAACTCTCAAAAGGAAGGTGGGATAGATCTTAAGACCTTAAAAGAGAGTAGATCCACTTATTGTAGATGGATAAGATCCTCCATTGGTTATTTGATTCTCCAAATTAGCGGTTTAGATGAGCCCAAATCACCTCTAGAGATCCTTCCAAGGAAAGGAATTAATTTTTAGGTTAAGTGAAGATAATAGGGTTCTTAGATGGGGAATTTGAAATTTAGAAAACATTTTTCTAGATAAAAAACCCTTTTGCACAGTTTCCTAGAGAGGGTTGCACGGTTAGACAAATTGTGCACCCCCTCAAGACTCACTATCTAAGGCACACAATTTCATATAGAGGTTCATGTTGTGTCAAAATTTTCACCATTCATGAAAATGCAGACTCTCCATGGTTTCACGGTTTTCACTGGGGGTGCACAGTTTGGGAAAAATGTGTTACAACTGAGAATAACTCAGAAAACATCCAAAATTACCCAAATTTCAACTCAAAAAATATGATACAAACCCCAAACAAAGCATCATCAAAACAAGATTCAAAAACTACCTAAAAATAAGTTATAATAAGTTACAACTTCCCCATCATATAAAATATATATCCCTATAAATCATTTCAAGAAGTTTCCCTATCAAATATATGAGGACACTAATCTCTCATATGTGCCACACTCACCCAAATCTCAGGAGAATCTGAACCATACGGACATAGCACACAGACCACAGGAATCATCATACCATGAAGTACCTTTGTCTTAGAATCAAAAATTCTAATTGGATTCTCAATCAAGGATAAATCAGGCTCAACATTAATATCCTCCTAAATCAAGTCATTATATTGGTCAGAAATATACTTTTGAAACTATGATAAATGGAACACATTAGCTATCTATTTCAACTATGGTGGAATTTATAAATGGTATGAAACTTTACCAAACTACTCAATAACCTCCAAAGGTCCCAAAAATGAGGATAAATCTTCCCTTACCTCCCCACTATCAATGACCCAACCGAGGTAAAACTATCAAGAACACCTAATCACCAACAAATAATTCTAATGGCCTGTGAAGAAAATAAGTATATGATTTATATTAGCTTTATTCCATCATAACTATCTTAAACATAAACTAAATAGTCAGCATATTCTCTTGAAAAAAAACTCAGCCAAACCGGGGAACTTTCACCAATATTCAACCTACACAACAGATATTTACATGGCCTACCATTCAAGGCCTCAAAAGGATCCATCATGATCTTACATTGTTAAATACTGTTATAAGTGAACTCAAACATCCCAAATGGTAATCCCAAGATCCACCAAATTTAATAATTTATGCATTTTTAATATCTTCAAGAATTTGAATAGCCCTATTTGTCTGGACATATTCCTGTAATTGGTATGCCACACTCCAATCAACCTGAGCCATCACCTCCTCAAGGCCTTGCTAAAAATGATAGGTTAAATGGGGATCACTTTCAGAGACTATTAAAAATGTAACTCTATGAAAAATAAAAATCTATTTCACATATATATTTCCCAACTCCTAAACATCAGTTGTGTCATGAATGTGAATAGAGTAATTTGATTTCATCATTCTATTGATCAATACCCATTTCGCATTCTTCATTCAAGGGGTATGAAGAAACCTGACCATAAAGTCTATAGAAATATCATCCCACTTTCAATTATGAACTGTAAGTGAGTGAATAAAACCTAAAGGTCTCTAATGCATAGACTTTATTTGTTGGAAGGTATAACAATGGGAAAAAAAATTCAACAATTCTATGTATCATACAAGGCCACTGAAATCCCTAATGCATGTCATATAACATATGGGCGGTTCTTTGGTGCATAGACCATTAGGAATTATATAAATCCCCCATTACATATTTTCTCACTATTATAGGTTCAACGTACTAGTTCTAGAAACATAGGGTATCCTCCATGGAGAATGACCACTCAACAACAGTCACCCCACCATAAAGATATTTCTTATTTATATGGAATTTATCATCAAGTTTTTGATCTTAAATAATCATATCGAGAATAAAATATGTCATTTAAATATTTTTCAAGAAAATCTCAACCCTTATTTCCCAAAATTCTATATAAAACTATGAAAAAAGAGTCCTCAAGTTCCACTAATCTATTGATTCTTTCACAATCTGGGTCAGATGTTTTTTTTTCTCAAAGTATCTGTATTGACATCTTCTTTCCCCGAAGTATCGACAATGTCAAAATCAAAATACAATAGGTACTCCACCAATGCATATGAAGGAGGTTTAAATATTTTTTAAAGAAGATATAACTTTTCATTTTAAGGTCATAACACATGATAAACCATTCTCCGAAAAAGAAATGTCACCAACTCTTAAGATCATGCATCAGAGCTACAGGTTTGAGAACAAGGGTTGGGTAATTCTTCTCATGGGGCCTAAGCTGTCGATAACAATAGGCCACCATATGAACTCCCTACATAAGAAAACATCCTAAACCCAAAACTAATGTTTCATAGAAGACCATATAATCTGACCCGACCTCTGGAAGAGTCAACACTAGCATGGAAGTAGAAAAGAAATTTAAACTAAATAAAATAATACTAAAATTTATAATCATAAGAATACCTTTACCCTTCCAAATGAGAGAGGTCATCAAAGAATCCAATTTTGAAATATACTTTGCAAAACCATGATAATACCCCCACTAAACCCATGAATATCAAAATTTTGAAAACATTACTTTGTTGTTCCCAGATTATAACTGCTTTCACCTTCTCATATTCAACTATGATACCCTATCTTGAGACCATGTGTCCTAATAGATTCACATACCAATGCTAGAAATCAATTTTTGATATATTGTTATAGATTCGGTGATTTCTCAACAATTTAAAAAATTCTCTTAGATGTCACAAGTGATCCTCCTCAGACTAAGAGTAACTAGGATTTCATCTACAAATACCACCATGAACATATCAAGATTCTCATGGAATATCCTTTTCATAAAATCCATAAATAGTGTAGAAGTATTGGTTAGACCAAATGGAATGAAATTATACTCATAACGGTCATTCCTGCTCTGAAAGTCCATTTCATAAATTTTAGATTCTTTTATTCTCAACTAGTGATAACCAAATCGGAGATCTATCTTCTAGAACAACTTTTTTCATCCAACTAGTCAAATAGATCATCAATCCATTGAAATAGATAATTTTTATTTACCGTAACATGATTATGTTTCTATTCGTCAAATTTTAGGTGAAGTGTTCCACCAACATCCTTAGCAATGAGAACAAGCATCACACAAGGTGACAAACTCATGTATACAAATCATTTCTCTAACAGATCATCCAAATGAGTCTTCAAATATTTCATTTCAATTGGTTTCATATGTTAAGAAGGTAAACATACTGTAACAGTACCTAGAACAAAATAAATGTAGAACTGTACCTCTCTTACTAGTGTAAAACAAAATGAATTTAAAGAAAACACATTGTGATACTCATTGATGCCTAGTGGGAGATAATCACTCAAATATTCCAACTCCAGATCAAAATAAAACACAGATATTAATTTATCCAACTTTGGATAAGAAGGTTTGGCTCTACTCATCTTCGGGACCCATTCTCCCTAAAATATATGGCACACAACATCAAGCACGGAAAATGATACTCATCGAAGATAGCAGTCAACTCAGCCCTTAATAGAAATTAGCTAATCAATCTCGAAAAAGATATCAAGCGGTTTCATGTTGAGAGCCATAATATTCCCAGTATTCTCAATTTCACATAAAGAAAAAATATAAGTAGGATAATGGAGACCTTTATATATCTTCATTCCAAGGGGTGTAGTGATATCCATCACAAAATAAAAAATATATTTATGAGGGTTTAGCAAGTCCACAATACTAGTTGGTTAAAAAAGTGACATTCACCAGTATTAAATATGGAAATCATTAAATATGAAGCTATAGTGATGGAATCTCTCACAGTTTTATGACAAGTATCAGCTTCCCCTAGAGACTCTTCCACTACATGAAGAAGATTAATTCCTGATGCATGTGGAAAGAAACACTTAGTTTATGAATCATCTAATTACACTATAGTAATTTTGGGTGATGATGAGACCATGCCATTGCACATAGTGAAAAAGAAATTCCATAATTTCTATAGGTGTATGGAGAAACCATAAGAACTTCAGATCTTTGCAACATCAGTACAAACAAGATGTGAATTTCCAATCTTACAACACTAAAATCATGTTAAGGGGACTCTTATAGGAACTGGATGAGTTCCAGAGGACTCCTGTTGTCGATAACCACCATGAGACTTGTCGTGATTCATATTTCCTTTAAAGGAACTCATAGAAATGATATCGGGAGAAAAGGGAACTCCCATCAACCCTAACTTACTATCCAGGTCAAGCTCAACCATGAAGTCCCTATCCAACACATCAACATAAGAAGTGATCTCCAATATGAAAACATGAGAATTAATATCAGGTTTAAGACCCATATTGAACCATCAAGTCTTAATTTTATCATTCGATGCAATCTTAGGTGAAGAGAGAACATGTTTGGTAAAGTAGTTTACATACTCCATCACAGTCCTATTAGCTTGTTCAAATTTGAAAAACTCTATAGCCTTATCTAGCACCATAAACTGTAGATATAACCGAATTAGTGAAAATAAATATGAATTCCTTCCACTTTAAACACCCATTCATATTCCTCATAACCATTTAATCCCACCATCTCCTTATAGGCCAATCTAGCTTGAAGGTGGTACATTTTACCTTAATTGAATCAGGAGGGTCCAAGAAATCAAACAGAACCTCTACATTTATCAACCAGTCCTCAAACTATTAAATATCATTATAGCCATGGAACGCTGGTGGATTTGGGTAAATGATCTCATTAGAATAATTCCAATATTAAACCTTATGAGTTTCAACAACTAGAGCCTAAATATAAATATGTTTAGGAGCTTGTCCCATTGCTTCGATAGCATGTACAATAATCTCAACAAGATTCTTGTCTATGGGAAGAACTACTTGTTGAGGTCCACCAGTAGCTTCCTCTTATAGCCTATTCAATAAACTTCTCATAGTCATGATTATATATAACATTAGAAAAAAATTTGAAGATATCAAAAGATTACCCATATCAAAAACTCAAACAAGAGCAATGGAAAAATTAATCCCATCAGATAAGAAAATAATATTTGGATTGCAACCTTTCCAAATCAAAAGTAGGTAAAATACTATAATTAGATAAAATTGTTCCTCAAGACACCTTTACAAAACCACCCATGGTGACATAAGTCTCGTTATGATGAGGTGTGGCTAGAAAATCACTCATAACTACCTCCAAATTCTTAAAAAGATGTCCAAAATTTTATATTGACATCAAGGAAAGATGTTAAACCTACACCTCTAATTAAATTTTGCCATGAACTAGCATATATCCCTTAGTAACATGATAACTAATCTGGCTATGACATGTCCTTAAAGGTGTTACTGATCCCTATGGGTTGGTGATTATCACCTGGAATTATACAATATAAAATAGTGAATGAATTTAAAAAACAATAGAAGATAAAATATTACAAGCTAGTATGATCAACACTCCAATGGGATAAAGTACCAATAACCAAAAAATTATAACAAAACCTAAAGTCATACATCATAAATGTACTCATTAAAAATAAAAATGTCTCAATATGCATAAACAACCCACATTCCAAAGGATTAAGAACATCCACCACCCCGAAGTGGTGCTTTTCCTTTTCAAAGACCTAGCATAAGAAAATATATAAATGGTCGATGTAAAACGTAATATGTGAGATACAAATCCCAGCAGGGTCTCACCAATTATTCCATAATAAATGAAAAATACAATAAACTGAATATGCTTTCAATTTAAATAAAACTAACCATGGAATTAAATTTTCATATTTTAAACAAAAACATGATTTCATTAAAAAAGATTTAAGATGTATCAAAATAGCTTTTAAATAGGATTAAATGAATATTTTATATAAAACACTTTATATAAATTATTTTTCATGAATAAAAAATTTAAATAATCAACATCATGTATAATAAAGTAAGGCATCTAAAACAAAAGAAAGTACCACGTAAAAAATCCTTGTGGTAAGTTAGTTTATCAGGTAATAGGATCCTCACACATCGCATAGTGATCATGCATCATGTTAAGTGTGCACACAAAAATTCATTCCAAACAGGGGAACACATCAAGGCAATTCAATAACCCAACAAGGGAACCCATTATAGGTGGTCAGGATGAAGTTTTTCTAGTAATATTTTTCAACGTCAATACATTATTAGGGGAAGAGGTCTAAGCGTGCCTATCCCAGTTACCACTAAATACCCAAGATAACATTTTATTCAACAATAAATCAAATTGGAAACTAATCATTTTAAAACATTTAAAATAAAATTTCCCAATTTCAATTTTCAACATTCCATTATATTTTCAAAATAAAATCATTGGTTTTCATCATTTCATTCCATTTCAAAACATCTTTCAATTGAATAAATTTTCACAAGATAAATCACCAAACCATTTCATAAAAAATATTTCTAAATCAAGACACCGTATTTTATAAATCTACCCCACAATTTCAATTCCATTGAAATTGGGTTGTTTTTTATTAATTTCCATATGCATTTCGAAACATGAATCAAATCATCATAATTACATGATTTTAAATCAATTAAAAACTATATTAAATTTTTTCAAGATATTAAAGTTTTAAAATGTAGGGAAAATAATTATAGAATCACCTAATTTTAATCAAATATCATGAATATACACCCATAAAGTGATTACCAAATGAATAATGAAGATGACAGAAATATAGAAATGTAACCTAGAAATAAGATCCAATTAAATGGAGTTTAGATTCATCAAATATGTGATAATTCATAAAACTGTCAGGAGGAGAACCATGCACTAAATGCACAAACCCACATAGTCCCGGGTTACAGGTTTTCACTAGGGGTACATTGTTTGGGAAAACTATGCCCAATTTTTCACAACCTTGAAAACCTCCAAAATTATCCAAATCTTACCCCAAACAACCTGAGACCAACAAAAACCAAATAATGACCAAAAGAAGAGTCAATGAGTAATTGAAAATAGGTAATAGTATGTTACAACCTCCCCACCCTATAAAATTTTTATCCCCTAAAATCATGTCCATAAATTTTCATATAAAAGATATAAGGAAATTTCTCTCTCATTAGAATCTCATGCTCCCAAGTCTCAGGAGAATCCAAACCATGCTACCATATCACAAGGAACAAAATTATAATCCCCCGAAAAAGTATCTTGTCATAGAGTCAATAATTCTAACTAGAGGCTGAGTCACGAACTAATCAAGATCAACATCAAGATCCTCCCAATTCAAGACATGAGATGGGTTCGAAAGATACTTTAGAAGCTATTATGCATTGAACACATTATGTATTGACATAAACTATGGGGAATTGAATAAAGGTATAAAAATTTACCCAACTTCTCAAAAACCTCAAAAGAACCCATAAAATAAGAAGAAATTTTCCCTTACCTCCCTATCCATTGGTGACCCAACTTAGGTGAATCTCTCAAGAACACAAAATCATCAATAAGAAACTCCAACGGTCTACGATGATGATCAGTGTAGGATTTATATCATCTATATGCCATAAAAATTATCCAATAAATCAAATAAATGTTCTCTGTCATCTCTTGGACAAAACTTGGTCCAACTAATTAAGGTTCACTAACCTCCAACCAACACAATGAATATTTATATAGCCTACCATATAAGGCCTCAAAAGGAGATATCTTGATTACAGATAGGTAACTATTACTAAAAGAAAACTCAAATATTCCCAAATGGTCATCCCAAGCTCCACCAAAGTCAAGAATTCAGGGACATAGAATATCCAAATATATATATATATCCCTCTCTATCTAGCCATAAATTTTCTAATGGTATTCCATATTTAAATAAACCTGATATCTCATTTCCTTCTGTAGGCCTCGCCAAAAATGGGTGGTAAACGGGGGTCTCTATCAGAGACTATTTCAGTTGGAACTCTGTGAAAATAAATAAACTATTTCACATAGATATTTTTGATGTCCTAAAATTGGTTGTATCATAAATGGTTATAAAGTGAGCCGATTTTATAACACCATGAAATTCAAAAGTAAGAACCTTCTTTTTGATAGTTTTCATGACACGTGACACCAAGAACATAACGGATGATACATTAAAATATATTAACTATTTTAAATAGATTTGATATATTATATATTTGGTAATGAACTTGGTAACACCCGAGACTTTTATGTTATATAAATCATCAAAGGAATATTTTTCTACACACAACACTTTCTTGAATTGCTTTACGCGAAATCGCGACCTTCCTCGATAGCTTGTGTCGTACGCAAGACCGAGTTTCACTAAACAATGATATACTATTAAAATATTATTAAAACTAGCCGTTATGAATATTAATAACCACTTTTTTAAATTTTATAAATTTTATTTTCCAAAATGGACTTCATTTTTGGATTCGTAATATCGAAATTAGCCTATGGTGAAATTTTGGTATTTTTCTGAAAACTTTCAATTTTTGATGAATAGTGAAACCACTAAGTGGTAGTTAAAAAAACTGAATTTTTCATAAAACATAATTTTACCTCTTGTGTGAGTGGAATTTTAAAAATCAGAGAGACACGGTTAATGTCAGTAAGTAAAATTTGGTTCAATGAGATGAAAATAATTTTTGGTGAATAGTAACTTTTTACTTTTATTTACCACGGTTAAAAGTAAATAGGGTAATTAAGGGTAAAAAGGATATTATTATTACCCTAACACATGTCCTAATTCTATTGGATAAGTTTAATTCGACCAAAAACAAACTTATGAATACAATATGATCATTTAGGCCCACTTGGATTAGATTAGGACATTTATTATTAATTTATTTAAAGAAGGGTTAAAATAGTTAAAATCAAAGTTTAATAAATAAATCATTTTTAATATAGGGTTAAACATAAGATAAATTCGACTATAAATATTAATTATAAATATAAAAATATTTCCTACATAATTATATTTTATTTGTAATTTTTAGACTTTAAATAATTTAATTTATTTATGACACAAAGATGATGCAGTAATTATCTTATTAATGAAATATTGACATAATTGATGTTATAAATACCCAAATAAATATAATTTGAGACTTTTTATGAATTACAATAATTTTTTAGGTTAATATGACATGTTAGTATTTATTTAATTAACTTTTTTAGAACTAATCATTCTGTTATAATTTTCACAAAAATCAATTACTAAATAGTGTCAAAATTGACATAAAATATTTTTTAAAACAAATATTATATTAGTAATTGTTATTTTATTCCTAAAAATATAAGGTTCGGCCAAATGACTTATATAAGGTTATATATATTAATAATAAACAACTTGGGGTTTTTTTGTCTTGTTATAGGAAGTTTATTAACCTTATCGTAAAAGAACACAAGAAGACACGGTAAAAGTAAAATTATATAATTTAATGTTAAATCTAAATGATAAGGTTAAAATAGGAACCTAAACTTGTCTAAATTATATTGGATGAGAGTATTTCGACCCATCCCCACCTTATCTTTGAAATAAATCAATTTGGATCTATTTAAAACCGAATTTGGATTTATAATAAAATAATATTTTTAGTTATTCCAAAGGTGCCCCTCTCCTTCCTTATAAAAGGGCACCTCCTCCCTCTCTTCCTCACACCACTTTGAGCCTTCAAGCTCGGCCAACCCCTAACAATTTCTTCTCTCCACTTACCTAGAGACATCATAGAGTTCCTGGTCATCTTCAAAGACCAATTTTAGTGCCCTAAAAGGAGGTCTCAAAGAGGCGCTTCAAAGAAGAGGTAATACCTGTTACCGATTCTTTCATCTTTATTTCTTCTTCCACTTATTCTTCTTTAGTTGTTTCTTCATGAAGTAATAACATAAGTATCACTCATATACGGATATGTTATTATAATTTTTAAACAACCCTATTTCACCATCTATCCATCCTACGGAAAATGAAATCACCGCGCGTGCGTACGTACGGAATACCATCTCCACGCCGTGGTGTAATCTATTTTCCCCCACCACCTTACTTGGATGGGTATAATGATATAAATAATTACTATATATGATTATTGTAAATTGATATTGATTCTGAAATAGTATACATACACTCCAATACAATTCCATGATCATGGGAACGATATCATCGCTCGTGCATACGTACGGAATACCGTCTCCACGATGTGATGCGATTCGTTCTACATGATATTCATTGCATAATGATTATATAAATGAATTGAATGAATAAATATGATATATAGTACATTAATACCATTCTGGAAATGATTTATCTAAAACCTAAATAGAAGAATAAGAATTTATTCGACAAAACACGCATAAGAACCAAAAGTTATAAACACCCGAATAACAAGTAGAAATGAAATATTACTACCAAGAAGCTAAGAATATGACCATATATGATATCATAACAAAAATTATGATTCTGTAATAAGTCAATAACATTATTTAAATCATTATACAGGAGTTTTAGACACTTACGAGGCAAATCGGACCTAAGGTAAGGGAAAATATCAGAATCTCCTTTTTATCCGAGATTGTTTATACTTTGGTATTTACTGGGGTGTATTTTATCATCCACTTCCATGTTTCCTCAATATGTAGTATTTATATCCCTATACAATAGTTTATATCCAATTTTACCCATCGGTGAGTTTTTAGTAAAAGATATGAAAGGAATCTTTTGTCGTTTTTCGTACGAGGTACTTTTTGACTTTTCCGACAAAAGTACGAGAA
Source organism: Viscum album (assembly GCA_963277665.1). Taxonomy (NCBI): domain Eukaryota; kingdom Viridiplantae; phylum Streptophyta; class Magnoliopsida; order Santalales; family Viscaceae; genus Viscum; species Viscum album. Next base: position 1,538,245,582 of record OY728153.1, on the reverse strand, counting down.
GAATGTTTTTTTAACTTATACGGCACGAATGGATTTTTAAAACATTATTTCCAAGAATATTCCTTTAAAAGTTTTCAAGTTTATTTTTAATCAACTTCTTTTAGTTTAAAATTGTATGACATGTTAAGAAAAGAAAATGTTTTTGAAGTAGAAAGGATATTTTCCTCAAGAATGGAGTTCAAGTGTTTTATCAAAATAATATAGGGTTCTGTTTCTATCCCTATTATTACACGGATTTGATTATTTTGTGATGGAAATATTTTTATGAATTCCTTTATCTTATATGAATTGTTTTATGATTTCACGATGTTTAAGATTCCCATTTTTATTACATGGGTTATGCTATGATATATGGTTTATGATTTTGTGGCACGCATACGAATGGTATAATTATGAGTTGGGTGGGACCTATATCTCCCTCTAATTCATTGGGTAAAGATTTTATATCTCATGAGATAGACATGGCTGGAACGGCAGGTTAAACCGGTTCAGTGAAACAGGACTGAAACGAGGAGTGAACTCGGTTCAGAAATGGACTTTGTCCACTAAGATAGTCTTGGCAATGAGTCTTGACTAACAAGAAATGATTCTCTATGATTATGTGTGTATGCCACAAAGTTTCATGTTTTAAGATATGATTATTGGGATTACATTTCACTACTATGATTTATCCCATGTTATGAAATTATGATTTCTTTTGCAGGTTAAGATTTCCAAAAGATATGTTCTTATGTATATGATGTGATTGACATTTCTTTTGTTTACCCTTACTGAGCATTTGAGCTCACCCTTTTGTATGTTTTATTTCCCCATGTCAGGAAGAAGGTTATTAAGTAGAATATTCCAAAAAAGGGACTCTAGATATGATGAAATAAATGGGAGACAAAGTAGATGCTTTATGAACCAGTTGTTTATGTTTCCCAGTTTCTAAAGACACTATACCTATACGGTCCTTTCATGGTTTTGTTATATGTTGTAATAAGTGTGCTTAAATTTTGAAGAAATAACAATGTATGTAAAGTATGGGTCATTATAAACTTGACACTGGGTTACCTTGTGTTACACGCAAGAGTGACTTTCTTCGAAAGCGTACATTACACGCAAGACCGAGTTTTACTGAATAATGATATATTATTAAAAAATTATTTAATATAATAAGATATAACCTAGAATTTAAATTAGTATTTATGAAAATTTGTAACTAATTTATGAAAATATATGGTTTACACAAATATAATATGACTTTATAGGATACAAATTAATTAGAAATTAATATAAGAACCAATTGAATATAAAGAAAAATATAATTTTTTCTATTCTCAAAAAACTATTTTACCCTAATAAATTAAATTATTGGAAGATTTTAATGTATTATATATGCTATATATCCAGTAAAATATTTTTTATATTCATCCAATATATTTTACAGGTAAAAAATAAATTTTATTCATAAAATATTATTCTTTTTTTAAGGCATTTTTACCACCTTTTAATGGAGAACCTATTTTAAAATTTTATTTTTGACAATTTTATAAATTAATTATATCAAAATAAACTTCTTATTTTTAATATTAACATAAAATTAACTTATGGTTAATTATTAGTAGTTTTCTGTAAATATTCATTTTTTAATAAATAGTTAAAAATACTAAATTTTAGTTTAAAACTATTTTTTCATAAAAATTATTTATAAGTTTAAATTATAATTATAATAAATTTTAAAGTTTAATTAGATACTATTTTTATCAATTAAAAAAATTTATGTCATTTTAATTAATTTTAATTTGAAATTGAATGTAAAAACTTATCAAACGTATGGATGTTTTTACTTTAAAAACTTGTAATGTCATCACACCTGTAGGATGAATTTTAAATTATTATCTTCCACTCATGTGATTGTAATATGAAAAAATGTATTCTCTATTTGGAATAAGAATAATTTATAATGTATAAAAGGACAAATTTCTTTTTACTGAAAATATTATCGAAAATAATTAAAATTAAATACAATAATTAAAGTGAAATGAAGGTGAATAAAGGGATAAACCATTAAATTAAGGGCCCAAATAAATTATCCACTTGTCCAAAACCCATTTTATTGACATAATTCTTCCATTAACTTTTATTTATTGAGTACGGTTTTTTTAAGACCTTTTTAGGTAAAAACATGGGTATGTCTAACTTCTTTCCAAAATCCAAAGTGAGTCTTTTTCCTCCCTTATAAATGGCCACAACCTCTCCCCATTACTCACACCTCTCAAAGAACTTAGGTTCAGCCAATATATTCTAATATAGCTTCCTAAAATCCCTCCCTTCTACCTTTCATCCCCCATTTTTGAAGAAATACTTCTAACGAAAACCTTAGGTATAAACCAAAAGGAGTTACCTGATTTTTAAGGTAATGCCTTCCAATGATCTCTTTTCTTTCATTTACTTGTCCACCACCTCAAATATTCTTCTCACATCATCATATAATAAAACAGTATTACTAAATATGTTTTTATGTTGTTCTATTAAATTTTAAAAAAATACACACTTCCATCTAATGGGTAACAAACATATTGTTTTTGTGTACGGAGAACAACCACCTCACAAAATGATGATTGTAAATTTTTCCTCTACCAACATTCATGGTTGGCCATTATAATGGAAAATATATTATATATGATGTATATGATATTTATAATTTCTTTAGGATTATATAATTTTTTTTAAAACATAACTTTATTCATTCTATCTTGTATAAATACTATATTTTCGTTTGAGAAAGTGTGGACTACCTCCCCCTCAAAGCGATGTGACTTGTTCATGCCATATACGGAATATATTAAGGATGATTTTAATAAACCTCTATAATATATATAAAATATATATAAATTATGAATTATAATATATATATGTATCATTTACATTTTTTGCTTTTAATATGATAATGAAATAAATTATCATTCATGCATACGTGTGGCCTACCATCTCCATGAACAGTGCATTTCATTTCTTATCTCCGAACTTCATAGATTATTATAAACACATATTTACTGAATAAATTAGATATTGAATTCATGTTTTAAATTATTTAGATGATTAAATCATGATATAATTAATAGTAACAATAGTTGAAAAGTCAAAAACCTAATAGAGAAAACTATGCAATTAACCCCCGAAATAGTGAAATTAATGAAAGTTTGTTTGTAAACGAGGAATGATATATTATAAAAAATTAATATATGGAATTATAAACATGAATATGGTTATAATATTATTTAGTAAAATATTTTAAACCCCTGTAAAAAATGATAAATACCACACAACAAAAAGGAAGGATAATGTAAGGGAATTTCATCCCAGTTTACATTTCATTAAGACTTATTTTTTATTTTGATACAATTCACTTTTATTGGTATATGTACTACCCTTTAAAAGATACATAATGAATCAAATTATTATCATGATTTTCTATTTCTCATTTAATGTCATACCATTCTGGAGATTATAATTCAAATGTTTCAAAGTGGTATGGGACACTCTGAAATGTTTAAATATTATTCTCTTCAAGATTGTTCTGAATGATTACCTTTTAAATATCACTCTCTTTTGTGATTATTATCCTTCTATTGGAGCAATCACTTTATTTTAATAATTTTTCATTGGAAATTTACTTGAGTATTCATATTATCATAAAATGGATTTTATTATTCCCTAAATCGTATACCATTTTACATATGGTGTCTACTTTCATAGTTGTTTTATTATTTTGGGGAAATATTGATAATTTTAGAATTATTTTTTCAATATGGATATTTGATAAGACATATTATTAATTTCGACTATTAATTATGAGGAATTATTTGGACCGAAAATTACAAGAGGATCCTATACTTTATATAGCTCCTCGATGCATCGGTAGGTTCGCTTGAGACAAATAAGTTGGCCAAATTAAATGGGTTTATATCGGTAGTTTTAAACCATCTTGTGAAATATATTGATGGTATTGGTTTTCATGTGCCTTAAACATGATATCCACTAAGAAATAATTTCCCTCGTTTAGTTCCAGTTATTATTCATCCATGATATTGTCCATAAACATATCTATGGATACATTTAATTTTCAGTTCATTGATTAAATGGAATGAGTTTTAGTTTTTTACCTTTCCATATTTATATTGTCTTATCTAGTTATTTTAATGGAATGTGTTATCATATATTTACCTTTCCAGATTAATTTCTTCCTATTTATTCTTTATTTATTCCACTTCACTTACCCTTACTGACCATTTGTGATCACACTTATTGTGTTTCCTTTCACGAGGTTATCAAGAATGAATCATTGAATACACGTTCAAGGATGAATTTTATTCTATTTTATTATGTATCATGCTCTTATTTACTATTTTCTAATGTGTTATGGGTATCATTTATTTAATATGGATTTCCAAGTCTGCAAAACTGATCATACCTTCACAATTTGATTCATTGTAATCATGTCAATGTAATAAAGTAATATACTAGATCCGAGCTTTTTTGGTTGAGGCGTTACAGTTGGTATCAAAGGAAGTTTAGAAACAACCTTGTAAATTTGATTTAGAAAACATAGATTAGAAAACATAGATTAGAAAACATAATCATAAGATAAACTTTGAGGATAAGTATAGAGAACATACTAGAATTTTGGTAAGGTAGATATTATGTGGGTATTCCTAGTAATATATCCCTATATGGATACTACAAATGGATGTCGTTCTGGAACATATGTACCTAGGAGTAATAACTCTAACAAGGTGTTCCAGGCCAAACTCAGGGTAACCTAGTACACAAAAATGGGCCTTACTGCACACCTTGTTTGAAAGTCCTGGGGGATACACTTAGGATAGTTCATATTTTATTTACCTACTATTATGAAAGATTTAGAAGTAAATATATCTTCAAACAATCGGTGTTTAGGATTATGATGTTAGCTATGCATAAATTTCATAATTTATGTTACTCCATATTTAGAGTTATAAAAAGTTCATATTTTTATAAGCTAATCTATCATATTCCATTATTTAGAAATGATGCATGGAAGGAAGAAATGTATCATTACTCATTGGAAATTTGGAGATTTCTCTACTAAGGAAACCAATACAGTTGGTATTAGGATGTGGAATTTCTTAGAAATATTATGGTAGCTTAATTAGATTGTGACATGTAACCTTTCCGATATGGAGAAACCTTTTCCATAATAAAATTATCCAATTTTGGATTGCTTTATGTGATAGAGGCCCCCATCGTTTAGTGGGACTACTGATCCAATGGCATCAGAGAAATGGATTAAGTCATTGGATAAGATATTCATGGAATTTGGATGTGATGAAAAGGAAAAGGTGACACTTGTAGTGTATTGTCTCCAAGGTGATGTTGATCAATGGTGGTCCTTGATTGAAAATATTAGGGAGGATGAATAAATAGAACTCAAGGAATGGAAAGTATTTAAGGATACATTCTTCAATAAATACTTCCCTCATAATCTACAAATTGAGATGAAGGGAAAGTTTCATAGATTAAAGAAAAAGGAAAAATAAGGTTTTGTGGGTTATGAAGTTACCTTTAAAAGGTTCACTAGGTAATCTACGGATTATATACACAACATGAAGTGCAATATTGAACACTTCTTTGAAGTTATTATTCTAAATCATAAAAGGGTGCTAGTTTCTCAGAATTTTTCATCATACGAAGACATATTTTTATGTGCAATCAATATAGAGAAGAAAATCTCATTCTCCAATGCATTCAGAGGAAACCAAGAGAAGAAGAGGTCTTCTAAGAACAAAAAAATAGGAATTCAACAAATAAGTAGAAGAAGTTTGAATAATTTCCATTTTGTGAGAATTGTGAAAATAATTACCCATGAATATTCTAGAAAGGAATGAGAGTTTGTTATAAGTTCATAAAAAAGGATCACCATGAAAATAGTGCAAAGGGAATAATAAAAATACTAATATTTAGTGTTACAACTCTAAGGAGATGGGTTGCTATACAAATGAATTCCCCAAACATCACGAGAATATACCTTCAAATAAGTTAAGGGATCAAGATCAATCATATGTTATTGATACAACTGAAGTGGAATGATTAATGTACTTCTACATTTAGATCTATGAAATATGTTGTAAACGTATTTTATTTAAGATGTTATCATCATATGATTTATGAAAAATATAAGGATTGTATTGTAGTAAATTTTCATTAAGTATTTGAGATTATATATTGAATGGTTCTAAGAAAAATTATTCATTAGAAAACTAAATTTTTCAGAAAACACATGATTAAGTGAAAGGAAACCCTTAATATGTTCATTATATTGAGATAATGAGGAAAATGATTGATTTGAATAAGTTCTTACTACCTTAATAACTTTTTGACAACTGGTCTACAATATCAATGATGGAGTTTACAACACTTTTGGATTTGTGGAATATATCTGAAAAACATGTGTCTTAGATAAGGAATAAGGAAGAATTTAGGTTTCCAATAATTTTTTAAGGTGATTTGATTTATTAACATATTTAAAGAGGAGACATGATGAATTTAGTCACACGTTTTGATTGTGAATATTTAGAGCTACTTCATGTTGATTAAAGTATAATGATATGATAAATTTGTAAATTAAGTGATCGTATTTCTAAGGTTTTGTATCATATTATTTTAGAAAAATTTACAATTTATGAAATGGTTCAATGTTTTCTTTGGACAAGGATTCATAGATTTTTGTATTAATTCGCCATAAAAGAAGAAAAGAGAAAATAGTTAAAGGCACAAACAAAGGATAATAATGTATTTATAGAAACGTATATTTACTTATATTTTTATATATTTAGAGAAATCCACAATTATAGAAATAAAAGTTTCTTGAGAAAAATGGTTGTCTTATTATCATCATTTTCTATGATAGAGATGACATTTATTGATACATATGTTTTATGTATTTTGGGTCAATAGATTTCATCTAAAAATGTTCTCTAGAACTCTCCATTAGAACTTGATTGTTGGATTTGTTTCTTCTACATCCATGTTACTATTTCCCACTTATGTCCTCCTAATAGGGAGCTTAGTAATGTGAATATTGTTCATTCCTTTCTATCTTATTAAGAAGATGTTTTATTAACCTTTTTTACAATGAGGGTCTTTCAACAATAGTTTATTTTAAACCCCTATATTTATGAGATCAATTTTAAATTGTTAGGATGCAACTAATTTAAGGTGGGGAGAATTTAACACTCTAAAATTCTAATATAATAACCTTATATTCGATAGCATGCATGACATGGGACACCAAACACGTAACAGAAAATAATACCCCAAGACATTAAAATATATTTACTATTTTAAATATATTTTATATATTATACATTTCATAATACACTCAACACTATTTTACTTTGTGTTACACGCAGGATAGACTTTCTTCGAATGCTTACATTACATGCAAGACCGAGTTTTCCTGAATAATGATATATTATTAAAATATTATTTAATATAATAAGATAAAACCTAGAATTTAAATTTTTAGTTTTTAAAAGGGGTAACTAATTTATGAAAATCTATGGTTTACACAAAAATAAAATGAATTCATATGTTAGATTTTAATTAGAAATGAATATAAGAACTGATTGAATATAAAAGATAATATTTTTATTTCTATGCTCTCAAAACTGTTTTATCCTAATAAACTAAATTAGTGAGTGATATTAATGTGATATATACTATATATCCAATAAAATATTTTTTATTTTCACCCAATAGATTATATAGGTAAAAATAGACCCAATTTTATGCATAAAATACTATATTTTTGTTAGGGAATTTTTACCACCTTTTAATGGAGAACCCATTTTAAATCTGATTTTTGACATTTCTAAAAAATTAATATGTCAAAATAAACATCTTATCTATAATTGAAACATAAAAAGTACCATAGGTTTAATTATTGGTACTTTTCTGTGGAGATTTATATTTTAATGAATAGTTAAAAATATTGAATTTTAGTTCCAAAATTCTTTTTCATCAAATTTTCTTATAATATTAAATTATAAATCTAATTGACATTAAAGTTTAATTATATAATTTTTTATAAATTTATACAATTTATGAAATTTTAATGAATTTTAATTTTAAATTGAATTTAAAAAACTTGTCAAAATTTTGGTTATTTTTACTTTAAAAACCCATAATGTTGTCTCGCCTATGAGATGAATTTTAAATTAATTTATTCCACTCATGTGATTTGAATTTGAAGAAATAGATTACATATTTTTAATAAGAAAAATTTATAATTTATAATAAGACCTAATTTGTTTTTGACCCAAAATATTAGTGAATGTAATTAAAATTAAATACAATAATTAAGGTAAAATTAATTACAATAATTAAGGTAAAATTAAACTTAATAAAGGACTAAACCTATAAATTAAGGGACAAAATGACCAAGCCACTTGTCCAGACCCCATTTTATGGACTTAAATCAGCCATTAAAATTCCATCATTTAACGTTTTTTGTTTTTGAAGACATTTTTTGGTAAAAACATGGGTACACCTAATTTATTTTCAAAAATACCAAGTGGGTCATTTTCCTCCCATATAAAAGGACACAACCTCTCCTCATTCATCACACCTCTAAAACCACTTATTTTGGGAAAATATATTCCCATATAGATTCCCAACATCTCCTAACTCAACTTTGAATCCTCCCTTTGGGCATAAATCCATCCATGGAATCCCTTTGGTATAAACCAGAAGGAGTAACCTGATTTTTAAGGCTACACTTTCCAATGAACACTTTTATTTAATTTACTTCTCCACCAACCAAAATATTATTATTTAATTTTCATATAATAACACCAGTGTTCTAAATTTATTGTTATGTTTTTTTAATAATGGTTCTATCTACACTAACATGCACTTTCATCTAATGGGTAACGAACATACTATTTCGGTGCATGGAAAACTATCACCACACGAAACGATGATTGTTAATTTTTTCTTCTACCAACATTAATGTTTTGAAATTATGATAGACACTATGTTTATAATATATATATACATAATATTTATAATGTCTTTATTATTCTTTAATTTTTATTTAAAACTTACTTTTATGATTTCCATCTTGTGTAAATAAGATAATTTTGTTTGAGAAAGTGTGGACACCACCCCCCCCCCTCTAAGCGATATGATTCATTCATGCCATAAATGAAATGTATTAAGGAAAATTTTAACAAAATTATGTAACATATATAACATATATATGATACTATAATTATAATATATATATTTCTCATTTACTTTTAATTATTTTAATATGAAAAAGAAATGAAAGTAGTGTTCATGGGAACGTATGGCCTACCGTCTCCATGAATGGTGCATTTCATTTCTTATCTCCAAAATTTATAGATTATTATAAAAAATGTAATTAATAAATATGTTAATTAAGTCATGGTTTATATTCTATAAATGATTAAATCATGATCTAATTAATAGGAATCACAATTTACTAGTCCAAAACCTACTCAATAAAACTAGGCAATTAACGCCCAAGATAGTAAAATTAATGAATGTTTGTTAACAAACAGGTAATGATATATTATAAGAAGTTAATATATGGTATTATAAACAAGAGTATGGTTATTATATTGTTTAGTAACATATTTTAAATCAATATATAGTATGGTAAATACCACCCAACAAAAATGAAGGATAATGTAAGGGAATTTCGTCTCAATCTATATTTCATTGAGACTTATATATTATTAGGTGACAATTCACTTTTATTTGGTGTATATAATACCTTTTTCATGTTATATATTGAATACCATTATTTTCATGATATTATAAGTTTAATTTAATGTCATACCTTCAATAGATTATGATTCAAATTTTTCAAAGAGGTAAGGGACACTTTGGAATGTTTAAATACTATTTACCTCAAGATTGTTCTTAATGATTATCTTTACAATCTCACTTACTTTTGTGATTGTTAACCATGTATTTAAAAATAACATTATTGTAATCATTTTCCATTGTAAATTTACTTTAATATCCATATTCTCATATAATTAATATTAGTGTTTCCTAAACCATATACCATTTTATATATGGTGTCTACTTTGACATTTATTTGATTATTTTGGGGAAATATTTATAATTCCATATTCTTTATTGACTGAATGGCCTGAAGGCCTAAAGTTTTGTTGATTTTGGATAAGCCCCCTTTTAAGGGTAAAGTGGAAAACCCAAGACTTCATGGACATTGATACAAAAACAAAATCTGGGAAACAAGGGGGTTGTCACCCAGGACAGAACTACATAGAAGATCCACTTCCCAGCATCAACATCGTTATGTCATGCCTCCACCATAGCATGGCTGCTCAGCAAGTTGTCTCGTGCAAAAATGCATGGGATCATGTCCCAATGGAAGTGCCATACCCTCTCAATCATCAAAATCCGAAAATCCATGCACAATGGAAGCGATCTTCGTTGACCTCATCTGAATAAATACCATGTAGACTATCTGAGTTCCCCACCATGAAGAAAACACAAGATCATAGCACCACCAACAGCCACCATCCTGAGAGAATCCAACCACACTCCAAGAGAAATCCTGCCACCATCGTACTCCATGAGAAATCCCGCCACCACTACCGTAGAAGCCCAGAAGACATTCCAAGGGACACGAGATCGCACCATCATCACCAAGGATGGGATGAACCAACATCATGCTGAGGGAACACCACCGATGGGGGGATCTTAGTCATCATGAACCAGAAATGCCACTCTAGGCATGGATCTACTCCAATCAGACCACGGATGAACCCTCACCAGGTTCTGAAGCAGGTAGGTCATGATGTTGAGACAATCAGTACGAAAAAAAAAGAGGAACCAGAGACAGAAAACCTCAAAAACCCACAGGATTCACAACCAATTGATGATATCCCAAATCAACAGATATATCCAGAATCACCAAAATAGACATCCTGCAAAAACTCATAGAAAATGAATCCCAAAGCCTCCCCCCTCTGGGAACAACAGAACTGAAGTCTAACCACACAGGAACCCACTGTATGTGTGGATGGGTCACAAAGGACTCACCAAACTAGATCCACTGATGGCGCCTAAAGCCGAGATGCTATGAACTGAGACCACGCTGATCCACGATGTCAACAGTAGCTATGTTGGGATGAACAACTGAGAACCTCATCCTTGGAAGTGAAACGACACACCGATCCGAGTGGCGACGCCGAGAATGGGATCTGGAGACCGAACCCCACCGGATGAAGATGCACCCCCCCAATTCCAGACCATGCCCATGACGAGCCGATACCAGATGGAGCCACAACTCAATCTAGGCTAGAGGGGGAAGGGGAAGATAAAATTAAAGGAAACCCTAGCCTCTATGGAAGTGCGAAGAGACGCTTCTTAGAGGCCTAAATTGAGCCCCTTTATTTTGATGAGGAATATTATTTATTTCGAATATTAATTATGCATAATTATTTGTATAGGCAATGATGTGAGGAGACCATGCTTTATATAGCTTCTCGAGGCATTGACAAGTTCTCAGGAGACAAATAAGTTCGCCAAATTAAATGGTTTTCTATCAGCAATTTTAAATCATCCTATGAAATTTATTGATGTTATTTTTTTTCATGTTCCTTATACATAGAATCCATTAAGAAAGAATTTCCATAATTTAGTTTGAGTTTTTATTCATCCATGATATTTCACATTGACATATATATGGATACATTTCATTTTCAATTCATTGATTAATTGTCATGGGTTTTAATTTCTTACCTTGACATATTGATATTGACTTATAAATTTATTTGAATGTAATTTGTTATGTGTTTTTTACCTTACCATATTAATTTATTCCTATTGATTCATTATTTATCCCACTTTACATACCCTTACAAATCATTTGAGCTCACCCTTGTTATATTTCTTTTCCCCAAGTTATAAATAATAAATATTTCAATAAGCATTCAAGGATGCAGTTTATCCAATTTTATTATGTATCATGCTTCTATTTCTTATTTTACAATGTATTATGGGTATAATGTATTTAATAAGGCTTTCTAAGACTGCTAAATTTTTCATTACTTCAGGATTTGACTCTTTGTAATCATGCCAATATAATAAAGTAATGCACCAGCTCTGCGATTCTGGGTTTGGGGTGTTACAAATTTCATCAACCTAGTGATCCCTACCCATATCACATTCTTATTTTGAGGGGAATGCAACAACCCAACCATAAAGTCCATAGAAAACTCATGCAACATCCAAGTCAGAACTATAAGTGGATGATAAAAACCTAAAGGTCTCTGGTGCTCAGCCTTGACTTATTGGTAGGTATAACAACAAGAAAAAAAGTCAGAAATGCCCCATCTCATGCTTGACCCCCAAATCATTACTGCATGTCATAAAATATCTTTAAAGTTCTGGGATACATGATCCATTGGGAATTATGTAAACATCCCATTACATATTTTCTCACTAACATAGGTACAACATACAGAATCCAAAAATATAGGATATCATCTGTGGAGAATGACCTCTCAACAATGGTCTCCCCACTATAATGAAAGTCCTGATGCTACATAATTCATTATCAAGTTGTTCATATATAATAACATCAATAAGATAATAGGTTTTTTGAAAACTTCCCAAGACAAACTCGACCCCTATTTCCCAAGAACCTATATGAAATTGTGCAAAAATATCCATCAAAATCCACTCTTCTAATGATTCTTTCACATCCTGGGTTGGAAGTTTCCTGCTCAAAGAATCAGAAATGAAATTCCCCTTCCCCAATGTATAGGCAATTTTGAAATCAAAAAACTACAGGTACTCCTCCCAATTCCCCTAATGGTGGTTAAAATATATTTTAAATTAGAAATAACTTCGGATTTTTGGTTATAATACATCTTAAACATTTCTTTGAAAAGTTAATGTCACCGACTCTTAAGATCATGCATAAAAACTACGATTTTGAGATCATGGGTTGGGTAATTCTTCTCATGAGGCCTAATATATTGAGAACCATAGGATACCACATGATCATCCTATATATAAACATAGACTAAACCTAAACCTAATGTTTCCTAGAATACTATATAGCCCTGCCTGGCCTCTGGAAGATTCAACACCCACATAGAATCCAAAAGACTTGTCAACAGAAATAAAAATTACTATTATATTTATCATAAAAAGAAACAATTTCACCCTTATGAGTGAGAGTGGTCATTATAGAAGAAAAATTTTGGAAATAATTTACAAAATAGTGATAATACCCCTACTAAACATAAGAATCTATGAATCTAAAAAACATTACGTTATTTCTCCCATATCATAACAGCTTTCAACTTCTAACAATAAACTGAGGTATCATGATCTGAGATAACTTTTTCCAATAAATTAACTTCCCAAATATAGAAATACCATTTTGATAGCTTATCAAAGATTTGGTGATTTATAAAAAAATTCAGAACTACTCTTAGAGGATGAAAATGATGCCCCTCAGACTGACAGTATACTAGGTAATCATCCATAAATACCACTATAAAAATGTCAAGATACTCATGGAAGATCATGTTCATAAAATCTATAAATACTATAGGATAATTAGTTATAACAAATAGCATGAAAAGAAACACATAATGTCAATACCTTATCCAGAAGGGGTCTTTCTAAATGTCAAATTATTTTATTCATAACTAGTGACAACCAGATCAAAGATCAATCTTTCAGAACCACCTATACATTTCAAATGCTCAAAAATACCACCAATCTATGGTAATTGATAGTTTTTATTTACAATAACTCAATTGAGTTTCTGGTAATCAACACGTAAGTGAAGTTCTCAAATATATGTCTTTTAAAAGAGAATAGGCACCACCCAAGGTGACTCACTCGAGAGCATAAATCATTTCTCTAATATGCTATCCAACTGATTCTTCAAATATTTCATTTCATATGGTGCTATATGGTAAGAATGTATAGATATCGACAGAGTACCAAGAACTAAATCAATATAGATAACTACCTATCTTATTGAGGTCAAACCAAATAAATACGAAGTAAATACGTCAAGAACCTCAACAACAACAAGAGGAAGATCATCACTCAAAGATTCCCACTATAGATTAAAAGAAAACATGGATGTTACTTTCCCAAATCTAGATAATAGGTTTTGAATCTAATCGAACTCAGGTCCCATTATCCCTAAAATATATGACATGTGTCATTGGGTAGGGTAAAGGAGACCCATCGAAGATAGTAATAAATTCTGGATTTATTATAAATAATTCACTACATTCCAAAATTTACAACAATAGGTTTTATGTTAAGAACCATAAAATTCCATGTAAGATCAATTTTTTATAAAGAGAAAATGAAAGCAGGAAAATACAGACTCTTCTCTCTCTTATTTCTAAGGGGTATAGTAATATCCATCACATAAGGAAAATGATCCATTGGAAGATTTATCAAGTCCACAATACAAGTTGATATAAATGAGTGAGATGCACAATATCAAATAAAGAAGTCTCTAAAAAAGAATCAATAGTAATGGTACCTCTCACGGTTTATGCACCTATATCAGCTTCCCATAGAGACACTTCCTCTACATGAAGAAGATTCATTCTATATGCATATGGTTGGAACCCCATTGTTAGTGAAGCATCTGATTTCACTACAGTACTTTTGGGCGTTTATGAGCCTTTACCACTACATGGAGAAGAAAAGAAATGAAATAATTTATATTTCTATCCAGAGCGACCAAAAAAACTAAAAATATTTTGTGCCTCAGAACAAACACATCTTGAATTCCCAGTTTTTCCACACATGAATTGTGTCAAAGGTCCTATTTCAGGAGCTTCAGGAGCTCTATAGGATGCCTATTATCGAGAACCACCAAATGACTCATCATGATTTCTATTTAATTTAAAGGAACATTTAGAACTACTACTAAAACAAAAAGGATCTCCCATCAACCATTTCTTACTTGCTAGGAAAATCTCAACAATCGACTCCATATCCAGTATGTCAGTATAAGAGGAATGATTTAGCAAGAAAACCTGAGAAAAATATCAGGTTGAAGAATAATCTTGAACCGTTGATTATTTATCTTATCATTAAATAAAATCTCAGGTGAAAACTAAAAAATTTTAGAAACGTGGTTTGCATACTCCATCACGGTCTTATCATCCTGTTTGGGTTTGAAAACTCCATAGCCTTACCGAGCACCATAGACTCTAGATAGAATTGATCGGTGAAAAGAACCTGAAATTACTTCCAATATAAACCCTTATTATTATTATCTATAACCATTGAATCCCATCATATCTAATTAGTCCCCTATTGATTGAACGTGGCACATTTCACCTTAATTGAATTATGTGTTTCTAAGAAATCAAACAGAAGTTATGCCTTACCCAACTAATCCTCATCCTCTTGAAGATAATTAGAGACATGGAATTCTAGTCTATTATGCTGAAGGAAATATTGATAATGATTTTTAGATTCATCCCATTGAGGTTCCATAGTTAGAGCTTGAATGGGAATGGGTACAGGTGCCTTACCTAGAGCTTGGACATAACGCACAATAATCTCAACATGATTCTAGTCTATGGGAGGATCCCCCCACTATGGTTCACCAGAAGATTCCTCATAAAACCTATTCAAACTAAATCACCGAGGCATGATTATACACAATATCAACAAACAATATTGAATATATTATAATATTTCCTAGATCCACAACTCAAATAAGAGCAATGAAAAAATTAATCTCATCTGATAAGATAAAAAGATTTCGGTTTCAAATCATCTAAAAAAATTAGGTAAAATACTAGTATTAGATCAAATTATTATTAAATATTCCTTTAACAAACCAACCATGGTTACTTAAGGCTCATTACATTGAGATCGGGTAGGGAACTTTGTTGGAAATTAACACCTATGTCTCGAAAATATTTCCAGAACTGCATACTAACATCAATGGTTTATGTTAAACCTACACATTTGATACCACTTTATCACAAACTAGAATGGATACCATGGTACCCTGATAAACAAGATTTCTCTAACATGTCCTGAAGGGTGTTCCCAATCCCCATGGGTCGGTTACAAGAACCTGGCCTCAAAAAAGATAAAAAGGCTAACAAATTTTCCACAAAATAGTGGAAAATAAAAGATTACAAGTCAATATGCTCAACACTCAAAAGAGAGAAAGTAACCGTAAATAAATAGGTATAAAAGAACCCAAATTATTACATCTTAAAAGTACTCAGCAAAAATAAAAACATCCATAGATTCACCGATAACCCATTATCAAAAGGATCAAGAACAACCCCCACCCCCAAGTGGCTCTTTCCCTTTGCACAGACCAGGCATAAGAAAATATAAAAAATTCCAAATTAAAATGTATGGTGTGAGATACAAATCACATTATGGTGTCACCAAGTATTCCATAATTAATTACAAAAACAATAAACTAGATATGCTATTGATTTAAAGAAAACTAGGCATGACATTACATTTTCATATTTTAAAACAAAACGTGAATTCATTCAAAAAGATAGAAGATGTATCAAAACATATTTCAAGTAGGATTAAATGAAAATTTTATATAAAATAGTTTATATAAATCATTTTAAATGAATAAAACATTTCTATAATCAGTATAATGCATAATCAACTCAAACAGATCATAACAAAGCAAGAACCAAGTACAAAATCCCAATGGTAAGTTAGTTTAACAGGTTAAAGGATCCTCACAAATATAATAGTGGTCATAGATCTAGTCATTTGTTCACAAACAAATAAAACAAAAAAAGGTGAACCCATCAAGGGAATTATACACCCTAATAGGAGAACCCATTATGTGTAGACATGTCGAAGTTATTTTAGTAAGAGTATTCATCATCAATCCATTTCTAGGGAGGTAAGGTCAAAGCATTCTATTTATAGTTCCCAATAACTTCCCAGGTTAATATGTACTTCAAAAATACACAAATTTAAAAAACAATAATTTTAAAATAGTTTACAATACAATTTCTATAATTTCAATTTTTAATATTCCTTTCACTTTTCAAAACCAAATTTTCAGTTTTCATTGTATCATGCCATTCAAAACATCTTTTATTTTAATCCATTTTCTCAAGATAAATGTTCAAATCCTAAATCAAATCATAAAAATTCATTATTTTTAAATCAATTAAAAACTCAGTTAATTTTTTTCAATCAATATAAGGATTTAAATATAAGTATAAGAATTATGGAACCACCTACCTTCACTCATGGTTTTCTACAGAGGGTGGCATAGTTAGAAAAACTATGTGCCCAAACCATGTGCCCCCTCTGGACTCACTATCCAAGGTGTACATTTTCTCCTAGGTGGGTGCACAGTTTTTCAAACAATGAACCAACCTTGAAGACCCTAATTATCTAGGGTTGTACACTTATCACTGGGGGCTACATAGTTTGGGAAAACCATGCATCAATAGTGCACATCCTAGAAAACCTCTAAATTTCTCCAAATTTTACCCCGAGAAACCCGAGACAACCCCCAACCAAAGAATGGTCAACAGAATAGTAATAGAGTGCATAAAAATATGTAATGTGATGTTACCTTTTCATAGGCCTAACCAATTCCACTATTCCCCAAAACCATAAAATTTGTGGTTTTATTTCATTAGAATGACCAAACATGTGTTTTTTAAGTTAAAATTTATTATTAAATGAAAAATGTGGCACACATAAAGTAATGGAAATGATATTAAATTATTTTTAAACTTGATGAGAATTTTATTTGGATTATTTGAGACCCATAGGATTGAAACACATTTAAATATTACGTGTGGTTTTTTCATAATGATTTGAAAATTTATTTTTATAATTAAAAAACCCATTATAATATGGGATTAGAATGCTCAATATCTAAAAAAATAAACTTTATTTGTCTTCAAAAAATATAAAAATAAATCCCAACCCATTTTTGACCTATAGGAAATAATTTTACATCAAACCCACATTCTATGTTCTCATAATTATCAAAAGTATCTTTTTATAAATCAAATTGTTTCAGAACATTCGATTTTTCATTAAACAATCATGATCAAGATACAAATATTGATTTTACATGAAAATATTAGGAAAATTATTAACAGTTAATTTTTAAAATATATAAATAAATGAAATTTTTTTACGAAAGTTTCGTAATTTTTTACATAATATTCTACTTTACCGTGTCTTTTATAAATTATGGTTTATATTAATGGTTTCTTATTCGTTTTTAAATTTAAACATTTAAAAATTTTGAGTTAAGTTGTATATTGTTCCACATTATTGATTTTATTACTGAATTTTTATTTTTAATTTTACAATAACTTGGAAACAATTTTTTATCTAAATTTTATAGATGATAATAATAAAATGTTATAAAAATAAAAAATAAATGTGTGGTAATGGTTTTTAAAACAATGATAATAATAATAATGTGTAATATAAATTCAGGAGTAATGTACTCACCATAAAAGATTCTCCATATCCTACTCCTTGTAACTGATCTTATTGTCACCACATCACTGTATAGAATAATATTTATAATAAATCTCTTTTCCTTTATTGGTAAATACTCTCAGGCTTTCAAAGTACCTTCTTTTCACTACTTGTGAAGTTTCACCTTCATTCATTCAATTATTATTTATTTTTATTCTCATCTCATGATGAAAATAGATCAGTTATTCTCTTCTTATTCTTATTATTATCATCTTATGATTATCTCATAAATCATTGGGTGAGTCTCTGATGGGGTTTCCCAGAAATTCCACTTTGGGATTCTATAAAGTTTGAAAAAAATGCTCGCAAGAAAAGAACTGAAGAAATATAAAAAATGATTAGTTGATTACCATTTATTTACTTGTAATATAATTCTAGGAATCACTTCACATGAATAACATAAAGGTTTTAGAGAGAATATAGAGATAACGTAGAAAATGATTTTAATTTCTATTCTAAATTATCTACCCAAACAAATGGTTTGTAAGTTTCTTATATCGGCCTCTGAGATTAGTTTTTTCCATGAAACAAAATCAAAATTTACTAAAAATTATCACATTCTACATATCAAAAGAAAATTCAAATGAAAAATCACAAGAAAAAGAAAAATTAAAAAGGTGGATCACACAACCACAAAACTTCCACCACACACATCACACACACAAAACAACATAATTTATATGGTTGAATTGATCTGATTGTCCATTTTAGATGTTAGTCATGTCAATATCAGTACTGACAATCCCTCCAAATCATACAGAGTGTTGATAATTTCACCTACCTATACTTCTTTTTCTAACTCTTTCATCTCCATCAATTATTTGAGGGTGTGTTGTGTTTGGCCTCTGATAATAAATTCATCATATTTATGTCCCTTCTATATCTTTAGTTCCTAAAGAATTGGGTTTTCATCTATTGTGAAGTTTTTTAAATGTTTTATTTATGCATTATACATGTCTCTGGAGTTGATAGAGACTAGAAAATTATCTCCGGGAAAGAATATATATTCTTTACTCATTGGTTTTGAATCGATTCAATAAACACTCCATGAAATTTAGATTCTATCCTAATGGATATTATTCAAATTGAACTCTAATCAATCTTCATCTCTAAACTGTGATTCCTCTAATTCTTTCTATATAGGTCATTTATCCTAGTTTTCTGGGTACAAGTTTTATAACATGTTTAATATTTCTACTAATATGAAAGGTTCGATGTATATAACCCACCATATCAAACATGGATGTGCATTTTTTAGAACTATATTTACCATATGTGGTTCCCAATCGAATGTCTAATTTATTCTATTAAGTCCGAAGAACTGAATTGGCCTTATTTTGAAACGGTTCTAGTATTTAATGAACTATTGTGGTTTTAGTTCTATGCCTGATAGATAGATCATCAGAGTCCCTATTCCAAACATTCTCTAAAACCCTTTCAAAACGTGATATTCTTCTAAACCCATTTCTTTGATCCTTTTAACATTGTCAAGAACACTAAAAAATTGGACCACAAGTTGGATTTCTTCAATTATGATCATACTGATCATATCCCAACCAATCCTTTTATAATCCTCCATAAGGTCTCTTGGTTCTTCGATCATGTCTAAAACATGGTTCAGACCTCCCTTGAATACATGATCATCTTTATTTTTCCAGATCATAATATAAATAGTTGTGTATTCATTCCGTAAAATATTTGGAATCCTTTGAAGATATTTCTATTGTTTCTTTGCTTTATTGTGATCCTCATCAACCTCATCATCAAGACTCTATCAATCTTGTCCCTCCTAAAAATTATATCAATGATGTTCTTTCTGAAAAATTTTATTCTTTTTATGTTTTGTTTCTACTTGATCATCCCCAATTTTAGAAACATCATTCTCATTTCCTATAGAGATCCCATATGTTTCAACATTCCAGTACTTTTGAGGTTTCCTATTTCTAGTATTTTCTATGCATTGAGTGTTTTAATACCCTTTATAACCACGTAAAAATCATTTAATATGGATTTTATCTTTATACATGCTATCTAGGGTTATTTTTTATGCATTGATTATTCTATATCATTTTTTGATGAGGTATATATTCTTTATAATATTTTAACATTACAGGATAAAGATCCCTCTTTCTGAAGGAGATTCTTTACTAGAAGCCCTTTTTTCTAGAATATATATTTTAGTTTCTTGATAATTGGGTATTCTTCCATATAATTTTTATCAATTCAAATGGAACATATTCTAGATTTTCTACCTTCTACCATTACACCTATAAGAGTCAAAGTAGCAATTTAGTGCATCTAGAATGAAATTATATTTTCCTTGAATATTTTCTATATTAAATTTATAGTATTGTAATTCATTCATCCACCATCTTATTCCTTCCTAGGTAAACCTTTTTAATTTAATTATCATGAAATTATTTATATAATAACTATTTTTCTTATAGTAAAAGGATTTTCCAAGAAAATTTCATGAACCCCAATTATTTTGAGGTCTTTAATAAGTTCATATTCATGGATAGGATAATTATCTCTGAGCCCATTAAATCATCTACTCCGGTATCTAAGAATAATTTCATCATGATTTTTACTTTTCTTTAGGCTACTACCCCATGTTGTATGGCATCTCACCTTTTTATTACATAAGTTTTCATTACATTTTACAAACAGAGGATCTTTAAAGTCTAGTGTCTTGGAAATCCTGAGCATAATACATGAACACATAAAACACTCTCATAAATCCCATTGAAAAAAGATTCTTGAGAAGTTCATCCTATGTTCAATTACTGCATCTCATAACCTTGAGACGTACATCAAAGGAAAGGTTGGGCAGAAGGCCCAGTAAAGAAAGCAAGGGAATCAGTTTACTTGTGATATCAATAAGATATTGATGAAAAACATAAATAAATGAGCAATGTAAGAAGTTTAATATCATAATAAAAAGAACATGAATCATAATATTAATATGTTTACACAACATTTATTTTATAAATTCATGAACATATCACCAAGGTTCATTCCTAAGGTGTCATAAAAATTACGAGGGTTATTCACCAAGGTATCGTGAAACTTATCATCTCTAGAGATTAAATTATTTACCCAATGCATTAGATTTATATCATGGAGATCCATTAATATGTATTTATTTTCATGTGATCCATAGAGATCATAATCAAAAAAATTATAAATAACCCAAGTAGAATAAAATAAATGGGTTTCATGTCAAAATCAGGATGTTTAAAAAGTGCATAAAAAATAAGATCATTATGTCATTTATAACCCGTGGAAAGGAACTGATTATTATATGTATATAAATTCCAAAATAAAATAGATCAATTTTATTTCTTTATTAATACCTCATGAAATGAAAATAGATTTATGTATTCATATAAACAAAACAAGAGGATTTCTTGAGAAAAATATAAAGATTTTGAGATAAAATTCTCCATCATAACGGTTATGTAACATGGTTTTAGAAAACATTAAAAAGAGAAGGGACAAGAGTAACCTACTCATAAATAACTCATAATACAGTATAGGTACAAAATAAAATTTAAATAAGTTCATGTTATGGATATCTGAAAGACATACCATATGAAAAGGAAAGACAAAAAAATAAAAGATGTGATTTCTTTTATGAAAATTCGGCAGCCTAGCGGCGTCACTTAAAATATCATAAAATCAGGTGATGAGAGAGAAAAGGTACTCTCATCAATTGGAAATTAAATGGATAATGTTACGGATATATAATAATATACCCCCACATAAAAAATGGAAACTATAAGTCATAACATAAAGGATGTCATGACCAAAAGAGGAGGGTGGAAGGTTCCCTTACCTTGAAGAGTAACTTCAAAAAATTGAAGGTTAGGACCTTGGGGGGCTTGAGGGAACCTTGTGAGGACTAAATAGGAGGTAAAAAGACCATATCATAGTTTAGGAGGAATTTTTAATGAAATTAATGAAGGGATGGCTTGGTATTTATAGAAAAAGTGAGGGGATATTTTATTAATTTCCAAGAGACACCTCATCGGTGGTATTTGCAAAACCATGGGCTTTCCCAGGGTATTTTCCCACGGTATTGGCCACTTGGTACACCTCATAACATATCTCATTATTCACAAGTATACCATAATTATTACATCTATAATTATGTCATTAAACACACTGAAACTCAAAATTGTATTTTATCTATTCAATGAAAATTCAATTGTTTCAGAAAAAACCAAAAAAAAATCACCCTACCAAAATATTGATGCTTGGAATTCAAAAATGAACTCCATTTTATGAAAATATTTTTCTAATTATGAGATATTTAATTTTTAGGTAAAAAAACTATTTAACCAAAAAATACTAAAACTTAATTAATAATTTTTGAAACAGTTATTTACTTATTCTATTATATCACATTACCATTCAAGATGCCTAAATTATATTTATACATAGTTAAGTGAGATTACTATTCCATTGGTCACATTACTATTCATAAAGGTAATATTAAAATTCATAATTTACTATTCATAAAAAAATTATTTTGATCTTATTGAACCTAATTTCCACCCTGATTACAACCATTTATGTTTGATTTTCAAAAATCATTTCTAAGAAAAAGTTATTTAATAATAAAACGTTTTTATACTATTCATAAAAAACACTATTCATCAAAACCCTATTCATAAAACAGACTTCATCCAATTGAAAATTCTTAGAAAATTTCTAAAGATTTATCCTAGTTTAATTTTGACATTTGAAATTCAAAAATGATTTTTTTTTACCATAATAATTCTCTATGTGTGAGAAATATTTGAAAATATATAATTTTTACTTCTAAAATCAATTTATCAAATTTATCTTAATTAAACATATAATTTATTAATAAAAGCTATTCCAAAAATAAGAACGATAAAATAACAATTTTATTTATACTAAGGGATTACACAAAGTAACTAACGCCTTATTACATATCCCCTTATAACACCTGCATATGATCTAAGTGTAGAGTGTGCTATGGTGATAGAATCTTGGGGTGGCTCGGAAAAAATTGCCCGAGTGGTGATTTCTATCACCTTGAACTTCTCCAGTAGGTGATTCCTTTAAAGTTTCACATGTTGAAGCTCAGCTTGGGCTTGGTCCAGAGCAAAGCCTAGTGATTCAACCTCCTTTTAAAGCTCCAACATATGGGCTTTGTATGACCTGAGTCTACTAGTTGAGGCCATCAACTCTTCTCTCTGTATTAATTAACCATGATCATTAGTATTTATAAACAATAATCATAATGTTAAGATTATACCTTCTAATGGTCATACTAAACAATGGGCATATAACAGTCGAAACCTAGCGGTCTCATTTTAATTATACTCAATTCATTAATTAAAGGTTATAGTTTTTTTTAAGTATAAAATAAAATATCATGCAAATTTAAGAAACAAATATTATTCAAAAGTTTGGGTTGTTACATTCTCCCCCCCCCTTAGTAAATTTTATCCTCGAAATTTTAATTTGTACCCTCTGAAGATAAAAGGTGTGGATATTTCTGTCTCATAGACTCCTCTAGTTCCCAAGTGGCTTCTTCACATTTTTTGTTCCTCCACAACACCTTAACACGGTGGGTAGTCTTGTTTCA
This sequence comes from Viscum album, assembly GCA_963277665.1. Classification (NCBI taxonomy): domain Eukaryota; kingdom Viridiplantae; phylum Streptophyta; class Magnoliopsida; order Santalales; family Viscaceae; genus Viscum; species Viscum album. The sequence goes on along the minus strand of OY728153.1, from coordinate 1,538,221,365 downwards.
TAGGACCCTATCTCTACGATCCATGATCTCCATCAACTTCTCCTCATAAGAGAGTTTGTGTTCCAGTTGTACCACCTCAGGATTTAGTACATGTGAAGGGTTAGGTATGTACTTCCCCAATAGGGATACATAAAAGACAACATGAACTTGTGCTGAATTTGGAGGAAGTGTAAGCCGATAGGCCACTGCTCCCACGCGATCAAGAATTTCATAGGGGACAATGTAGCTAGGGTTAAGCTTCCCTTTCTTCCCAAGCCTCGTGAATCTCTTCCAAGGTGATATTTGAAGGAAGAATTTGTCACCAACATTAAACTCCAATACCCTTTTATGATTTTCTTCATAGTTATTTCCTTAACTCTGAGAAGCCTTTAGGTGTTTCTAGATGGCATGGACCTTTTATGTCATCTCATATACAAGATCAGGACCAAGAAGCTTTCTCTCACTAGCTTCATCCCAACAAGTATGAGTTCTACATCGCTTCCCATATAGATTTCCATAGGGTGCCATCTGAATGATCGAGTGGAAGCTGTTGTTGTAAGAGAAATCAACTAAAGAGAGATGTTGATCCCATCCACATTTAAATTCCATTGAGCATATTCTCAGCCTTTACTCAAGTGTTTGAATAGTCCTTTTATATTTTCCATCAGTTTGGGGGTGATAGGTTGTACTAAAATTCAATTCGGTGCTCAGAGCATATTGGAGACTTCTCCAGACATTTGATGTGAAACATGGATCATGGTCTCATACGATAGAAGGTGGAACTCCATGAAGCCTTAACACTTCCTTCACATAAATCCTGGAAAGTTGTTAGAGGGAGAAATCTTCTTAAATAGAGATAAAATGGGCAGTCTTGGTGACACGGTCCATAATAACCCATATCTCATTGTTTCCCTTGGAAGTTATTAGGAGACCAGTAACAAAGTCCATAGTGATATTGTCCCACTTCCATGTTGGTATGGGTAGTGTTTGTAATACCCCTTTAGGATGTTTTCACTCTACCTTCACTTACTGACATACCAGGCACCTTGAAGTGTAGTTAGCAGTCTCTTTTTACATATTATATCACCAATAATGATCACGAAGGTCTCTATACATTTTTTTACTTCCCGGATGTATAGACAACGTTGAGCCGTGAGCATCATCCATCAGCTCCTTTATTTTTGGAATAGATGTAACACATAGTCTTGTATGGAATTTTAGTACACCTTCATAATCAATATTGAACTCATGAAACTTCCCATCCTTCATAGACTCAAACTTCTTTTTTAATAAAATATATTATTTTTGAGCTTTCTTGATCTTCTCAAGTAATGATGGTTGATAATCATTTGGGATAGAGTTTATGATGTATTTTCTTTTATAATTCCCATTTCCATCATTAATAGGTCATTGATCAAAGGATCTATTTGAATCATCATCATGGAAAGAACAAATGGGTCATTCCTATTTTATGCATCAGTGACTTTGTTTTCTCTCCTGGGATGATAATGAATTGAACAATCATTGTCATTAAGAAGTTCTAACCTTCTCCATTGTCTCATGTTCAATTAATTTTGTGTGAAAATATACTTCAAACTATGATGGTCTGTGCATATATCAAATTTTCCCCATAATGATAATGTCTCCATATCTTCAGATCAAAAATGACAACTTCCATCTCTAGATCATGCGTAGGATAGTTTTACTCATGATTCTTCAACTGTCGAGATGCATAAGAAATGACTTTGTCATTTTTCATGAGAACGTACCCAATCCCTTTCAGAGATGAGTTGCAAAAAATAAATAATCCTTCTCCACTTGAGGGTAGAGTTAACATAGTTATAGAAACTAATCTATTCTTTAGATCTTTGAAAACATCCTCACACTACTTTGTCCAGATGAAAATAACCTCTTTTCGAGTTAACTTAGTTAATGGATTAGAAAGTCGTGAAAAAATTATCACAAACCTCTTATAATATCCCGCTAATCCAAGGAAACTATGAATCTCATTTATTGTTGTAGTTTGAGTCCACTCCTCTATAAATTTTTTCTTTGCAGGGTCAACTGTGATTCATTCATTGGTTACAATATTCCCCAAGAAAGAAACTTTTTGTAACAGAAATTCACATTTGCTGAACTTTCCAAAAATCATCTCCTTCCATAGAGTTTGCAAAACAACCCTTAGATGATCCTCATTCTCCTCACGAATTTTGGAATATATAATAATATCATCAATAAAAACTACCACAAAGTTATCAAGACATCCCGTAAAGAATCAATTCAAAAAATAAATAAAAATAGCAGGTGTACTAGTCAGTCTGAAGTTCATAACAACAATCTCATAATTCCCATATCTTGATCAAAAAACAGTTTTTAGGAATATCTTATTTATTCACCCTCAATTGATGATAACCAGATCGAAGATCAATCTTGGAGAATAATTGAGTCCCACGAGGTTGGTCAAATAAGCCATCAATTCTTAGAAGTGGGTTTTTTTCTTCCCTATGATCTCGTTTTGTTCTCTATAATCAATGTATATCTGCATTGATCAATTCGTCTTCTTCACAAATACAACAGGTTCTCCCCAACGGGATAAACTTGGATGGATGAACCCCTTCTCTAAAAGATCTTGGAGTTGTTTCTTTAATTCTTCCAGCTTCACATTTTCCATCCTATATGGGGTCTTTGATATCGGATGATATCCAAGTACGAGTTCAATGGAGAACTCTACCTCTCTTTCTAGGGGAGGTCTGGGTAACTGCTTAGGAAATACATCAATGTATTCCTTGATTATGGGGACATTTTCTATCCTTATACTCTTATTTACTTCCTCTTCTTAACTGATCAACTCCAAAAATATGGATATTGGAGGTTCTTCTAGATAAATATCAAGTTGAGATATCTCTCCTTAGAAGATAATTGTAGCTTTTACATTTAAGACTACTGAGATTTACTTGCTTCTGAATTTGATCTTAGCATTATACTTTGAGATCCAGTTCATCCCTAGTATAATTTAAAATTCCATTATGAGAATGACTACTAGATTTATGATAAAACTATTCTCGATAAAGTAAATACTTGAGTTTCTAAACACTAATGATGCTTGGATAATCCCACCAGGATTCTTAACTAATAACTCTACTTTTAGAAATTCAGGGGCTGATTATAAATTCTTTGCAAACTTGGAGGAAATAATGGAATGTATAGAACTACAATGAAACAAAGTACTTTCTAGCATTGAGAGAACAATAAGAGTAGCTTCCACCACATCATTTGGCGCTTCAACTTCAGTTTTCATGATAGTAAAAGCACAACCTTGCTCCCTTGTACTTTTCTAAGGCTGATAGTGGTTCCCCTCCACTACCCTCAGATTTGGACAGTGGTTAGAAAATTTCCCAAGTTGTCCACACATATAGCATTGGACATCAGGTAGGCCCTACACCATCTTCCCTTTGTTTTTAGTGTTTGGGAGTGGAGGCCTCACCTCACTATGACAATTCTATATGATATGGCCATTTCTTCCACACTTGTTTCACTTCCTGCTCCCGAGAATGTAGCTCCCCAAATTCTTCTTCACACATTTATTACATGTGGGACGTTGCACTTTCTTGCCTCATCTTCCCAAATCAAAGGTCCTCCCTTAGCTGGGATACATTGATCTCTTCTTTTCATTGGACTTATTAGACCACAACGTCTCAACGAACTCCAGTTCGACTTTCATTTCACTTCGTATGATCTCATCATAGCTTTTATAGTCTCAGTTGGATATATTCTTTTGAAGATGAGGTCTTAGTCCACCAAATAATCTATCAACCCTACCATTTGAATCCATGAAAAAGTTATAGGTGTAATGTGAAATCATTGTGAAGTTCATCTCGTAGCTTCCAATAGATTTATTCTCCTTCTAATTCGGCTCAAGAAACTCCTTCTCCATTTTTGTTCTCATGGAATGAGGGAAATACGTATTGAATAAGATCCATATGAACTCTTCTAACCCTATATATTCAACCTCGACTCTTGTCCTCGTGTTTTTAATCAGTTACCACCACTGATCATCTTCTCCCTATATGTGATAAAAGGCCAGGGTGATCTTCTCTTGTTCCAAACAGTAGAGCATAGAAAAGATATTCTCGATAAAGATGAACCACTATTTAGCAATAAATGTGTTAGTAGATCCACTAATGGTTGGTGGTCATTGACGAATAAAGGGATCAGTAGAATATTGTTCCCTTCTTGGTGAGATTAGTCTCTCAGGTTGATTCAAGTTATTTCCCATAACTTGAGTTAGTTGGTTCATCATTCTCATGAAAGTTTTCATTCTTGCTTCCTTCGGAGGGTCATTAGCACATGGTCCATTGTGGTCACCATTTGCACGGTTCCTCCAATTTCCCACCATTTTTTAAAAGAATAAAACCTTAGTTATAATCTTATTTCATTTATGAATCTTTTAACTATAAAGGATTTTATGTCTTAAAACTTCAAGCTTAAACAATTACATTTCTCTATAAATCCATCATAATGATTCATAAAAACCTTATGATTAACCCAACATATCCAATAGGAGTGTCAAATGAGGAGTGATGCAAGGCTCGTTGTTGTGTACCAGGATACCCAGGTCATTCCTGAAACTCCTTGTTGGAGTTTTCACTCCTAGGTACATCTGTGCTAGAGCCACATCCACTTGTTCATATCCAAATAGGGATTTATTTGTTTGGAAACAACTTACTTAATATTTCACCAAAATACCAGGAAGTTTTCCTATATTTAAACTTTTCTATAGGTTTATTCCTAAATTTTTCATTGCCTAATTTCCATAAATAACTAAACTATTCTTTGACACAAACTATGGCATCCAACCTTTTTATTACATAAATTTTCATTACATTTTACAAATAGAGGATATTTAAAGCCTAGTGTCTTGGAAATCAGGAGCATAATACATGAAAACATAAAAAACTCTTATAAATCCACTAGAAAAAAGCTTGTTGAAAATTTCATACTATTCATAATTACTGCATCTCATAACCTAGAGACATACATCGAAGGAAAGGGTGATCATAAGGCCTAGTAAGGAAACCAAGGGAATCAGTTTACTTTTGATATCAATAAGATCTTGATGAAAAACATGAAGACATGAGCAATTGAAGAAGAGTAATATCATAATAAAAAGAACATGAATCATTACTTGAATATGTGGGTTCAAAATTCAATTTATACATTCATGAACATATCACCAAGGATTATCCCCATGGTGTCATAAAAATTACCAGGGTTATTCACCAAGGTATCATGAAACTTTTCATCTCTATAAATTGAATTCTTTACCCAATGCATTGGAGAACTATCAGGGTGTACCCTTAATCTGTTTTTATTTTCATGTGATCCACATAGATCATAATCAAACATTTCATAAATAACCCAAAATGAATAAAAAAATGGGTTTCACGTCAAAATTGTGATGTTTAAAAAGTGCTTAAGAAATAAGATCATTATGTAATTTATAACCCATGGAAAGGAAGTGAGGGTTATATGTGTGTCAATTATAGAATCAAATAGATAAATTTTATTTCATAATGAATACCTCTTGAAATGAAAATAGATTTGTGTATTCACATAAATAAAACAAGGGTATTTCTTTAAAAAAAGGGAGAGATTTTGAGATGAACATTCCGTAGCATAATGGCTACGTAACATGGTTTTAGAAAACATTAAAAAGAGGGGGGACAGGGGTCACCCACTCAAAAATAACTCTTAATATAGTATAGGGGTGGAATAAAATATAAATATGTTCATGGTATGGATATCTAAATGACATAACAAATGAAAAGGAAACATGAAAAAAAAATAGAAGATGTGATTTCTTTTATGAAAATTTGGTAGACTAACGACGTCACTTAAAATTTCAAAAAATAAGTTGATGAAAGAGGAAACGGACTCTCATAAATTGGACATGAAATGGACAGTATTAAGGATATATAATTACAGACCCCCACATAAAAAATGGAAACTATAAGACATAGCATGAAGGAAGTCATGATCAAAGGAGGAGAGTGGAAAGTTCCCTTATCTGGGAGACTAACTTAAAAAACTCTGAGGATATGACCCAGGGGATCTTGAGGGAACCTTGGGATGACTACTTGGGAGGAAAAGAGACCAAAGATTTATTAATTAGGAATTTGGGAGTAAACGAATGAAGGAATGGATTGGTATTTATAGCAAAAGTAAGGGAATATTTTATTAATTTCCAAGGGACAACTTATCGATGGTATTTGCAAAACCATGGGCTTTCCCATGGTATTTTCCCATGATATTGGCCACATGGGATAGCTTGTAAAATATCTCACTATTCACAAGTCAACCAGAATTATTACATCATGAAAACATCATTAAAAATGTCATTAAACACGCCGAAACTCAAAACTGTATTTTTACTATTCACTAAAAATTCAGTTCTTTCAGAAAAAACCGAAAATTAAACCTAACCAAATATTGATGCTCTGAATTCAAAAATAAAATAAATTTTATGAAAATAGTTTTATAATTATGATGCATTGAATTTTTAATCAAAATAACCTATTTACCCGAAAAAATACTAATACTTAACTAATAATTTCTAAAAGAGTTATTTACTTATGCTATTATATCACATTACTTTTCAAGATGCCTAAATTTTATTTATAATTAATTAAGGGAGGTTACTATTCCATTGTTCATATTACTATTTATAAGGGTAATATTACTATTCATAATTTACTATTCACCAAAAAAATTATTTTTAATCTTATTGAACCACATTTTTTACCCTAATTATAATCATGCATGTCTGATTTTCGAAAATCATTTCAGAGAAAAATTTATTTAATAATAAAATGTTTTTGTACTATTCATCAACAAAAACTATTCATCAAATACTATTCATAAAACATTATTCATCAATTTGAAACCTCATAGAAAATTTCTATAAATTAAACATAAGTTAATTTTGACATTTGAAATTCAAAAATGAAGTTTATTTTACAATAATAATTCTCTGTGTATGATAAATATTGGAAAAGTACAATTTTTACTTCCAAAATTAATTTATCAAAATAGTCTTAATTAAACATATAACTTATTAAGTAAAGCTATTCCAAAAATAGGAATGATGAAAAAAAAAATTATTTATACCAAGGGATTACACAATGTAACTAAGGCCTTATTATATAGCCCCTTATAACACCTGTATTGGACCTAAGTGTATGGTGTGCTATGGTGATAGAATTTTGGGGTGGCTCAGATAACATTTCACAAATGGTGATTTCTATCATCTTGAACTTCTCCAATATGTGATTCTGTTCAAGTTTCATATATTGAAGCTCATCTTGGGCTTGGTCCAGAGCAAAGTCAGGTGATGCAACCTCCTTTCCAAGCTCTGATAGATAGGTTTTGTATGGCCCGAGTGTACTGGTTGGGACCATCAACTCTTCTTTTTGTATTAAATAACCAGGATCATTTGTATTTACAAATAATAATCATAATGTTAAGAGTATAGTCTCCAACGGTCATATTGACCAACGGTCATATAATAGTCAAAACCCAACAATCTCATTTTAATAATACTCTCTTCAGTAATTAAAGGATATAGTTTTGTTGAGTATAAAATAAAATAACACAAAAATTTAGGAATAAATATTAATCAAAAGTTTGGGTCATTACATGTTGAGTCAGATTTTTCTATTTCTAATATAAGTTGATCTTCACTCCCATCTAGATACTCTATTTTAAGAAGTTTCTGACCATTCTTATTTAGAATCCTGATTACTTCAGAATATTCTTTTTTCCAATTCCAGGGTACCGTAATGGACACCATTCTCAGTTTTTGAATTGATATTTTTGCTAAATATCTTATGTATCCCCTAGTATAACTTAATATACTAAGAAACACTTGTATCTAATTATGATATTTAAGTTCATTAAGGATTTTTTCTTGATTCTATATGATTTGTGGTTGAAGTTTCTCTATACTTAATTGGATTTGAAATCCTAAGAATTATATTTATAGTTTCATCCCAATGATCTTTTTTTATGAAAGTATCGTTTATTCTTATATGAATACATCATATACCTATTGTAAATTCTTGATATGCTCTTCTGTATTTTTAATAAATATGAACTCATCATCAATATAAACTTCTATAAATAATGATAATCTACTAAATACCTCATTCATTGTCCTCTAAATTATTCATGGGGAATTCTTGAGTCTAAATAGCATAACTAGAAATTCAAACAAGCCAACTAGTGTTGTAAATAGTGTTAATAGTATATGTTTGGGCATGTGCATATTTTGTTTAATTTGATTTCATATAATTTTGTTCCATTACTTCTCCTCTGTATTTTAATGATATCTTAATTTAGGTTATTTGGATTTTTTTGATTCTTATCACATTGGAAATGTAAGATATTTCTCTATACTTTATTAGTTAATGAGGAAGTTTGAAAATTCTCTAAAAATACAATGAAGTTGCTACTATGGTTTTAGAAATTCTACATTTCAATGTTTTAAAAAATTTCTGTATTTATTTTACTGAAACTTCTTCAGTTATTGGATTTTCATGAAACCTGATTATATGGAAATATAAAATGTTTATCTTGATTTCATTATATTACATCAAAGTATAAAAATATCTTTTTAATGGACTTTTAATTACTTGAAGTTATACTATGTTGTTTCGTAGTAGCAGTTTTTTCACAATTGTTTTGATTCTATTTGTTAAGGATTTTAGGATCTATAGATGTCGGTTTTAATTGGTTATTTGGAAAGATAATAAGTTTTTCTACAAATCATTAGTTTTGACCAAAGTTTGAATCTGCTGTTACAAGCCCCTACAAATTTGTTGAAGTTTGTAAAAATATTATGTGCAGATTTTTTCTCTAAAGTATGGTTTACTGTTTATTTCACGAAAGTATGGTTTACTATTTATTTCATGAAAGTATGGTTTACTATTCATACCCTACATTACTTTACTATTCATAACCTATGTTACGTTACAGTTCATTCCAAAAAAGTATGGTTTGGAAACCATAAGTTAATGTTTATACCCAACGTTACTTTACTGTACATCATCCCTACATTACGTTGTTGTTTATACCCTACGTTACTTTACTATTCGTCATCCCTACGTTAAATTACATTTCATCATCTCTACGTTACATTACTATTCATCATCACGATGTTACTTTACTGTTCATCATCCCTACATTACTTTACTGTTTATTTCACAAAGTATGGTTTGGCAACCTTACGTTATTGTTCACTCTGAAGTTACTGTTCATTTCAGAAGTTTCTGCTCATTCTAAAATTATTGTTCATTTCGAAGTTACTATTTCACACCGAAGTTACTGTTCACTCCGAAGTTATTGTTCATTCCGAAATTTCTGTTCATTCCATGCAATTTTTTTAAAATTTTATTTTCTGCAAATATATGGATTGTTTTTTAACAATTTGTTTTGAAAAATTCTCATTAAATATAAGGATCATAATCAAAGAGTTTTTAATATTTTTGGTGCTATATTTAAAAAGAGAAATTAATAAATTTTCTCAACATCATTTACAAATAAATTTGGATGTATCAAATTTGTTAAAATTCAAATGTTTGAATTTAATTTTAGAACCTGCTGCTAGTTTTAGGAACTGTTTTGACTATGCTTAAAACATTTTAAATGGATTTAAAATTTTGTTTTAGATCATTCAATGATTTTATTATTCTATATATTTTATTAGAAGACTTATTCAAAATATTTTTAATTCCTTTATTAGATATTTATTCAAGGGGAATAAAGATGCAACGGTGCTTCTATTTTCATGGAGATATTTATGGGATCTCCTAACTCAGTTAATATTGAATATCCAATGGAAGGAGAGTTGTTGCACCTGCTTTATATTTTATTCACTATATATATCATTCTCTCTTACAGGTAAAAAAGAACAATTACAATATAAATAGAAAGTGTCATGAACTTTGAACATGTTGTTCATTTGAAATGTCTTGTGACACTTTGCTTCACCGCCTACTCATTCCCTCAAGTGCTGAATTAATTCTGCTTCAACTACAATTTCATTGATGAGACATGCTGATATAAAAATTAAAAACCAGTATTTGTGTTTTAATTTTTATCTTCTCTTTCATTTGGTTCTGAGTCTGTAACACTACTTCCCATCTCTCACACACACTCTATTTTTTTATGATTTTTCACACAAAATAATTATTTATTATTATTTTTCCGTAGGTTGTGACTCCCTAATTCTAAAGTCAGGATCCTTGGTTGTGACTCCCAGTGTCTAAATTCATGTTGTAAGGGTTGTGACCCCCCACACAAAAGTTAGTGTTGTGGTTATCCCTCCACTAGAAAAGTATTTTGTAATCGGGTTATGATTCCCCTTTTAAAATCATTTTTGTGTGCACACTTATCTCTCGCTGAGTAGACATATATAAGAGTATAGTAGGCCCACTTTGGTCCAAACTACATTAAAAACATCCTTGCATTATTTAATTTTTCTGTAGCTAATTAACCTTAATAATTAACTTTGATAATTAATTTACTTAATCAAGTCATTTGATTAAAATTTTTAATCTGGTCTATTCACCCCTCCCCCTATAGAAAATATGCCATTACCATGTCTGACCTAATAGTATAACCTCTTATTTGATCTTAATCTTCCAATTTCCAAACTTAAGATCAAACATGGAATATAAAATTGTGATTTCATTACAAATCCTTCTTATTAAAGCTTCCTAATTAGGAGGATTACAGTAATCATTTTTTTGAAGATATTGAGATCATAGTAATCGATAAACATCCTAGATTTACCATGCTTATTCTTAGCATGACTCATTGCCATGAATTCCATACTCCTTTGAGTACATTCACTATTCCTAATTAATCCAATATTAATTATTTATTGAATCTATTTCTCAAATTCCTTGACCATTCCATCGAGAAATGAAATTACCTTCATTTTCATCATTGTTTTATTATCTTTAACGATGATTATAACATTTGGAATTACAGTAATCCATAATTTTAGTGGTTTTTCTAAAAAAAAATTTAATAATCAATCTATATTCTTGGATAATGCCTCTTATTAAATTATAATTCGAAATTTTAATCCAACCATTTCTTTCCACTACTCAATCTTTATATTGTATTCTTTATCCTCATTTGAATAGTTATCCACTTTAATAGTAGAAACATTATTTTCTATAATTATTCTAGTGCTTCCAAAATCAGTTTGAATTAAATAATTATTGTGGATAATTCCTTCCTAAAAATATCATTTTACAGTGATATCTTCTTAGGAAATTATTTCCAATTAAGAATTCATTTTTCAATTGAGGAATAAATCAAAACATCTTCTCTACAAATATTCTTCCATTGAGTCAAATATGGACATTATTTTCTACTTATTGAATCTTAACTATTGCATTTTTACCAACTATAACTTAAAACTCTCTAGATTCCCAGGTTACTCCTGAAAATTGGATTCTTATGAAAGATAAGTTAGATCTTATATCTACTAGATCTGTACATACGGTTCCACCAATGCTTAACTATCCCAAAATATCCCATTCCTATATCTTTTCACTGATTAATGAAGAACCCATATATCCTACCTGATATTATTCATTCTAATAGATTTGTAATCTAATAGTCCTTTGTCTGACTATGCTTCTGGAAAATGATGTTCTTGGTGATTCTATTAAAGTGTCTTCATCTTTTCCAATTGAAATCTTTGTATTCTTCAAAGGTTTCTCAAGAATATCTGATTTTAGAACTAATATCAAATCTAACCATACTAATATTGAACATTATAATCTAAAATACTATTATTCTACTTCGATATAAGAGATGATAAGTATATTTCTGACTTGTTTAACCACATCTGGAAGAATTAGCTTCAGCCTTCCCTCTTCCTTTAGATTTGGTGAAACCCATTTTCTAGTCCAAGTTATCCTCTTATGTTTTACTACTTATGGTGAATTTTCTTTTGATTAATGTTCCTTTATCATGTAAAATATGATTAAATCTTTCTAATCCCTTCCTTAGAGTTTTTATTCCATTATTTTAGATCCTTATATTGAGATGAGTAATTGCCCTGAAATATTTTTTATCAAGTGGACATCCCAATGCCTTTTTCTAGTTCCTCATGTTGATATTTACATCTAAAGTCCCATTAATTCTTCTATCCATAAGTACTATATGAAAATTTGGGATCACCTTTACCCGGGAAGCACATTAATGTATATTTTCTCTTACTCCTAATAATGTATCGGAGAAATTGGTTAAGTTTCCATCTTCCACTGTAATTAGGATTGGTAGATCTTTTCATTTTCTAACAAGGGGATCTAATTAATTTTTATTATTCCAAAATTAACATACCTATAATTTTGTTGGATAAAAATACTAACTCAGTATGGTTTTAGTAAATGAATTATAAACAATCCTCTATCTATTTGATAGACTTCATCTGTCTATTTATCCTTAAAGATCTTAGTAATTTCTCAATATGGTACCCAGGACATTTAGTATACCTCAGACCAACTAACTCAAGGAATTTTTAATTATTTAAAATCAATTCCATCTAAAGATATTCTAGTCTCTGAATAACTCACTAGATGACCTTCCATTTCATCTATCTTTACTTGCTCTGAAGAGATTTTTGGTGAACTAACGCTTTCTTAAATCAAAGCTATTCAAAGATGGCTCAAAATTTTGTTGGGAATATTTCCTTCTTCCTAATCTGAGTTAGAGACTTCCATCCTTGGATCTTATGAATATAATGAATATAAACACTCATCATTTAAGTCTATATCCTCTCCCTATATAGTCTCAAAAAAATATAACGACTATCATTATTATTACTTTGAGACTTCCTCTTATTCTATCTGCAGCTGGGAAATTGTCATCTTTATGACCTTTCTTCCTGAAAAACCAATAACAATCCCAACTAAATAGATATTTTCCTTTAAGGAATCTGGGATACTTCCCATATTTTTCCTTTAAAAATTGTAAATCCTTTTGGATTCTATTTTCTATAAGATATTTCATATATTTTTTTCGATTTCATCCTAACAATATACTAGATGAATTCATTTTACCATGTGGTTTCCATACCTTCTTATGTGATATACTTTTTTTATATTGACCACCTTGACACAGCATTGTGGATGATGTTTTTTGGGTTTTCCCAAGTTCCTACCTGGTTGGACCATACCAATATATTCCTGTAACACCCTCTTACTTTGGAAACAAGAACTCATATATGGAATATTTATTACATTGTAAAAAACATGACTCTTTATAAAATATATTTTTATTACCTGCCTTATTATTTCTAATAAAACTCCTAGAGTATACTACAAATATGTACTTTAGGAACAATGAGACTTCAACTCTTGTTCAACAATTTCATCCCAACTGCCTGAAAATTTCTGTATAAAAATATTTAGACCATATGCTTGATCTCCTAATCTAAGAATATAATAACAATACTAAAACTTGTAAAGATGTTATTTAAAATAAATTGTGTCGCATATTTGGATCTTGTATAATTTTGTTCTAAATTTTACTACCAATTCACTATCTTGATTGACCCGTGAATTTCCCGTAAACACTTGTTCGAATAAGTTATCTTCTAATGGTATAACCTCAATTGGGAATGTGACAAATTTTTGGATAGTCTTTATAACTAATGAGTCTCTTAATATTATGTTTCAAAGCTACTGTACACTACCAATCAAGGTATCCCCTAAAAAATTGGGTGTACTATATATGATCCATGATTATAAACCAACTTATGAAAAATAATATAAAAGGTCTAGAACCCATACATATATGGATTCTCTAAGATCCTTTTCACAATTTAGCTTTAGTATCTTCCCATGATGTGTAACACCTTCTGGATGAGTCTACCTTAGCCTAGATTCTTCATGAATATAGTTAGAATATGAGGGATTGGCATCCCTATTGATCTTATAAAACAAATCCTTGAATGATATTTTCTGTCATTCTCAAGGGATTGGTTTCTAGGAGAACCCCTGCCATACTGGCTTGGCTTCCCAAAATTTCACACCATGAACTTTGGTGGGTAATGAATGAGTGTAACACCCCAAAACTTGTGTCTCATATAATGATAATTTTATGATTTTATTTTGGTTTAAATTTTCTTTTAACCGAACCAAATTTATAAGATAAACACAAGGATTTTTTTAGCATTGATAAAGGCCCCCCTTTATCAGTGCTTTTTTTAGCACTGATAAAGGCCCTCCTTTATCAGTTCTTTTTTTAGCGCTAATAAATTCCCCCCTTTATCAGTACTTTTTTTTGCACTGATAAAGGGGACCCCTTTATCAGCGGTTCTTTTAGTAGCGCTCATAAAGGGGGGATTTATCAGTGTTTTTTCCTACTTGTGATAAATTTTATGTTTCAAAAAAATCATGAAAAATAAAATATTGTTATATAAGTATATTTATAATGACATAAATATAATATATATGTTTTAGAAAAGTATAAATAGATTATTACATTTAATATATAATAAATTTAGTTAAAAAGGCTTTAAAATATTTAAAAAATATTAATTAATAATTTGATAATTGTTATTGATTAAAAATAATTTAATAGCATTTGTAAGACACAAAAAAATCAAAAAAAAATTAATAAAATAACTAAAATAAGTTTAAAATGTAACTCAAACTTCAAACAATCATATCTTTTGATCTAGGTGTCTGTTTGAGCTCTACAACATATCAAATCAAAGCATGCGACAAGATCTACATGCTGGTGACCCAAGAGAATCTTTAGTCGCACTTTTCGATGCCAAAAAAATCCAAGAGTTTGACAAAATGAGTTTATAGTCAGGATACCCTGATTTGTTAACATTCCAACAAGTATAACTTCTAATATGGATGTCCGTTTGCCCTGTACCACATATCCTATTGAATATTGTTTCATTTTCCTTGATTTGAATGGTTGTGGAGTTGAAACGGTCATTTGGATTATATTTTATAGTCATTTTAACATTATATGTCTTTTCAAATACACATATATATTTATTTATTCGTAAATATATATGTGTCTGTGTGTGTGTGTGTGTTGTGTCTATGTTGTATATATGTATGTATGTATTTATTTATTTATAAACACACATAAAAAACAAATTTCATAAATGTATTTAAAACAAATTTTATAAGTATATATTAATATACAAATAAATATATGGATAAAAATTTATAACTAAATATATATATATATATATTAATATATATTAATATACGAATGAATATATATATACTAATATATGAAAAAATATATTTATATTAATATGAATCTATATCCATATATGAATAAACATAACTATATATATATATAGATAAATATATCATTAAATAGAGAAAAAAAGAAATGGCTTAGTGGTAAAGGTGCAGTCGTGAAAGGGGGAGGTCATGGGTTCGAGTTCGGGTGGAAGCAAAGGGGTGCGCGCGTGTGAGGATGCGAAGGAAGGGCAGTGCGTGGGAGTGTGTGAGGGGGGTCCGCCTAGCGCTGATATGGGGTTCAAGTGCTGTTAAAAGCTCTCCCCAAATTATATAATTCTTTTTTATTTATTTTTTAATTTTTTTTCAACTTTTTTGAGCACTTTTTAAAAGCGCTGATAAAGGTCCCTTTTATCAGCGCTGATAAAGGGGTCTTTTGTCAGTTCTTTTTTAGCGCTGATAAAAGGAACATTTATTAGCACATTTCGGAGCGCTGATAAAAGGGACCCCCCCCCCATACCAGCGCTGAGCTTCACAGCACTTTTTTAGCACTGTTAAAGCTCGTTTTGATCGCTGATAATGCCCATTTTGGCAGTAGTGAGAGTACCTACCCATCACAAACTTGCGAAGAACATACAAGAAACTTTATGATATATAAAATAGTCCAGACATTCTCCGCTCCTGCCAGGTTAATTCTTACTTATACCACCGCATAAACATGGTCCAACTGGTCGAGTACAAGCGAAGGAGAAAATACCACGAAGAAATTTTCCTATGTTTCACTCAAGCCCAGAACTTCACAGCTAGAGTAAGGTTCCAAGACTCTACATTGGAGGGAAACCTTTGGGCAGCCTACATGTACCAACTCCTCAATTCCAGCTTATACGACCAGATCTATAACTTAGATTTTCTCAATCGGAAGATAGTTCGGTTAGTCCTTAGAGACTTTGTCCAGTTAGACATCTCCAAACATTCCACCGTCCGAGCCACACTCTCAAAGATCAAATGAACTAAGAATTAGTTCAACCCTTTCTTCCCAAGGTGTGTTTGGGACAAGCAAGGAGAGGAGTTGAAAACCAATCTAGGAATTCACCTGGCCACACCAAAGGACCCTCCACGATGTAGGATGTGGTGAATTTTGTAAGGGAGTCTCTTAAAGAGGTTATGTGAAAGGAATTGTGAGGACTTGATTCTTTGAATGGGGGAATATTTTAGCACCCCAAAACATGTGTCTCATATAATGATAATATTATGCTTTTATTTTTGTTCAAAATTTCTTTTTACTAAAACAAATTTATAAGATAAACATAAGGATTTTCATTTAAACCAGACACTGAAGTGTTTACAATACACCGAGATCAAAAGGGAAATCATGATAACCAAATATACCTAATAAAAACCCTATAAAAATTTTAGTGAGACCACCGAAAACAAAGATAACCCCAAGAAGATAATATGAGTCCTTAGAATCCATCATAACGAACATTAGTATGGCCAAAACCACTACAGCCGTGCTTAGAACCAATGGTATGGCGAGAGCCATTTTCTTCAATTACCTTGAATTTAGGACACCCAAAGGCGTGGTTGTATATAAGGCACCAACTTTACTATTGCCCTGGGTGACCATTGAATTTCAACGGCTATAATTATAGTTGTTGGCCTGTTAGTGAATTAATTGAAAACATGTGAGTGTAATTTAGTTCTACAAATGATTAAGTTATGGATTGAAAAATTATAAAACCACCCCTAATCATAAACTTTAGAAGGACATGGGGAAATATTTTGAATTACACTTAAGTGATTTTTAAGGAACTGAAAACACATTGAATATATTGTAAATATTTTCATTTATTAAACAATGTTTTAAACTATATTTAATTTCTTATAATTCAACTATGTTTTTTATTAACCTACGTTTTGAATTCTATAATACTAGTATAAGAATTTTCATGTGGGTATATTGAGTCTCAATTTATAACTTTTTATATTAAAGGTTTAGTGTTTATAAATAATTTTAGTAATACTTTTAGCTAAAACAAAGTATAATTTGTGTTCATTAGCCTTATAATGTTTAAATAAAAGCCATGTTTAAAAAGATAATTTGTGTATAGTTATAATAAATGTATTATTTTGTTATGACTATATAACATTGAGAGATTGGATTTTATTTAAAAAAAATATGCCCACTAGGGCTTGCCCTTTATAGGAGGGCCAAGGGAGGCAGCTCACGCTAGGTGGTTGATTCTATCCCTCATCCTAAGCTAGGGTCGGCCGAAGCATGGGCATAGGTTTCCCGAAGGGCCCACTAGAGCGCAGGAGGGTTTGGAGCGTGCCACCATGGGCACAAGGTCATGGCGAGGCAGGGATAGGCTGAGGCATGTGGGGGAGGGAGCCCATGTATAAGTATCGCTAGGTGTGTACTGTGTTTTTTTCTGAGCTATCCTTCGGAGACTCAGTGTTATAAAGGGGTCACAAACATCTCGCCATTTCGATATGGGACGAGTTTTTTCTGGTGAAATGGGATCTGGGCTATTGGATCACGTCGCGCACGATTTGGTCCATCGATCTCAATCCAGCACTCGACCCTTAGCAACCGTGGAATACCACCTTGTTTTTGTGCACCGTCCCATAAACCATAAATATAATCTCGATCTTCCGAGAGTTTTAAAATGTCACGTCTATCCAAGTTCTTCCGATCAAACTCAGATATAATCTGAGCCACCCAATCATTTTTTAGACCGCGGATGCGCCCCATCCATCAGATCAAGGCCATATTTGATCCTGATCATCTGATATCCTTCTGGTTTTCTTCCTATAGCACTGTCTTCGTCCCCACAGCGTGCACTGCACCAGTACTCCTACACCTTATTTTGCACTATTTTCTCCACCCTTGATAGCCACTGGTCCCCCTACTTTCACAAGATTTCCACAAAGACCGTCCCCAAGTATTTTTATATACCATTTGGGCCTCAGATCTAATGAAACTTGCATTAAAATATTTTGTGTAGTAATAGTTTATAAAAAACACACTAAAGGCACCCAAAGGAACCCCCCGGATCTTCCACACTCAAACTTCCAGTGAGCTTCACTGAGTTCTCCCGAGCCCCTATTCGTCCTCGAGCTAAGGTAGGTGATTTATATTCTCTTGCTCATTGAGTTGAATTTGTTTATTTATGTACACTTTTGTATATATATATATATATATATATGTATCTAGTGGTTTGAGTTTGACCCATTCTTTACCTGATTCATAGCTTCGGGATTTTGAGTTATAGGGCATTAGAAGACCTGAAGCATAATTACCTCATGCAAACTTATTTTCATACCTTATATTCATAATTTTTTATGTGTGTGTGTATATATGTATATAAATATATAAATATATAGCCCCTCATATTTACATAAACTTCTTCTTTCTATATTTAAGGTTTCCATGCTTGATCTTTGAGGTTAATTTAAGAACCTCAAAATGAGAAGAACTATATTTATAGCCCCTCATATTTACATAAACTCTTAATTTCATGTATGGATAATTATATTTTAATTAATATACTAATCTAATTAATACTGGTGATATTTTAATGAATATTAGTCTCTGATTAAGCCAAACCAATAGGTATTTATGTAAATATGTTTGTCCTAATCCATAAAGTAGGTCAAACTTTTTTTAGTTGTAGAACTTTTAATGATATTAGCCTTGTAATGATTTCTTGTTTCAAAGGTATTAAATGATTGATCTTGTTTTGTTTTATTATTAAAAAGAAAATATACTTTTGATTTGACCAAAATATATTAAAGAAAAAAAGGGCGTGTTAAACTATTTGACCATGTTATGCTCACTTAATGTTTTATCAACTGTGGTGATTGTTGTTAGTGAAGTTGTGATGTAATATAATTTCTTGATCACTAACACTTTTATCAGCATATTAAATAACAATTATTTTCATTCAGGTTATAAGGATTTTAAATTAAAGAGTTATCATTTTAACATCTCATATGGAAAACCCCATCTCATTGATTATTTGATGTGCTTTAGTAATTATCCCATGTGCAAAGAATGTGTAATAAACCATTTATACCTTTGATAAACTGTTATGGACCTATTTTCAATGTTATCTGTCATATTATGTATTTTTGGATTAAATGGTTTCATTTTACATTTTATTTAAAGTTTCACTCAATGATGCATGCATGTGGCATATCATAATAATGAGATAAGAAATTACACTACTCAAAGTTGTATGGGACACCTTGAGTAATATGAAGTAAAGGTTAACTATTCAAGCTGGTATGGGACACCTTGAATAATATGAAATGTGAAAGTAATTATTCAACTGGTATACGACATTTTGAATATACGACCAGATTTGGAATATGATGAATATATTGTACATAGTAAGTGATGGGTGGGGCCTGCTATAGCCCCTCGGTGTACCGGTAGGTCTCATGAGACAAACTACGGTCTTGGAACAAGGCCTTGACAAAAAGATTGTTTATGGTCTTGGCACGAGGCCTTGATGTTATGATTATATTGTCCCGCATTATACATTCCCACATTATGTGTATGATAATTAATTAACCAAATGGATATTTGACTAGTAGAATATCCATGATTAAGAGATAGTACTTATGAGTATCAAAAAAATGCTTATGACATGACATGTGCACTCAGTGAATTAGTATTCAGTGTATGAAATTGAAGTTATTACCTTTACATGCATCTCAGGTTACTCATTACTCTTATCTTTTTAATTTTTGGTTACATATTCATATGTCATACATGTTTAGAATTTTCTTTTTTTTATTACTCCAAATGAGCATGCCTGTATTTGAATCATGTATCCTTGTAATTCTGTTAGCATATTTTTAATTGAGCACTTTTATTATATGTTCATGTGTTACAGCTTTTCTTTAAGAGAAATGTTTTATGGAAAGTTTTAAAGAATTTTTTCAAAAGTTGTAATGGTTTATTTTTAAAACCCCTAACTGGGAATTCGTATGCTCACCCTACGTTTTTTATTAAAAAAAATTCAGGTATCAGTTTGAGTTAAAGAAGTATGAAAGAAGTGGCTGGTTTCTCAGAACCTGAACCGAACTCGATCCTCTATATAGACATGATGTGTATTTTAAAAAAACTTACACGTCATGATTCAAGGAACCGACTCCGGGTATTCTGAGGTCGGGTCGTCACAGTTTTTATTAGAGGGTTCGGTTTAGATAACTCTAGAAAACCAGAACTTAAACAAAGAAAAATTTACTTAAGCATTTCTAAATATGAGGATCTCCCTAATTTTCAGTAGGAAAATGAAGGCACTAGTCTTCTATCTCTTCCCAAAGATTCCCTAGAAACCATAACTTCCATTGCTAGCTATGATAATTTTATAAACTATGTCCATATCTGTATGTCATAAAAACAACTTTTTAATGTATCCAACTCACCCTGAGTACTACAACTCCACCAAGGAGCGGGTTTGGACTACATCTTTATGATGCAAACCCAATTTCCATCTTATGCACGATAGGGAAAGTACCACGAGGGAATTTTTAGATACTTTATCACCGAAGAAGGAATCTCATCCCTCATGGACTTCTAATAAGATGCGGTAGTGGGAGACCTCAGTGCGGTATATATGTGTCAAGTCTTGTCATGTGTCCTTTTTGGTCAAGTAATCGACTTTGACATTCTTGAATTTGAAGCATCTCGTTCTGTGTACAGACAACAAGTACATATTGACATCTCTAAGTTGTGCACCCCTCATGCCAGACTCTAGAGACACTATATGTGCACCCAAGAGATTGAACCAGCCTGCTTGGGTTGCATATGGTTTACGGAGATCAAGAGTTTTGAACTTGTTCTGGGGATTCGTGTATTAGGGAACTGGGGAAACCATTAGCCTTCCCTTTTTACATATCAGTGGTTATATGAGAATACAAATTATTATCTTTTCTTTCTGCTATCTTTTCTTTATTTATACATTCAAATGGGTTTCACCCATTGGAGTTTCATAAAAAAAATTAGATGGAGGGATAGACTCGCATATTATCACTCCCTACCGAGATACTATAGACTATCTTGGTCAAAACATGTGGGGATGAGTACCTACCCTTCACAAAATTGTAAAGAACGTGCAAGAAACTTTATGATATATCTAACAGTCCAGACATTGTCCGATCCTGCCAAGGGAATGCTTACTTATACCACCGCATAGCCACGGTCCAACTCGCCGAATACAGGTGATGGGGAAAATACCATGAAGGGGTTTTTCTATGATTCACTCAAGCTCAGAACTTCAAAGCTAGAGTAAGGTTCCAAAAGGCAGCTTTAGAGGGAAACCTTTGTGCAGCCTACATGTACCAACTCCCCAGTTCCAACATATACGACCATGTCTATAACTTAGATGTTCTCAATTGGGAGATAGTCCGGTGAGTCCTAAGAGACTTTGTCCATTTGAACATCTCTGAATTTCCATCGTCTGAGCCACACTATGGAAGACCAAATGAACTAAGAATGAGTTCAACCCTTTCTGCTCAATGTGTTTTTGGGCTAAGAAAGCAGAGTACTTGAACACTGATCTGGGAATTCACCTGGCCACACCGGAGGACCCTCCATAATAGAGGATGTGGTGAATTTTGTAAGGGAGTATTTAAATGAGGTTATTTGAAAGGAATTTTCAGGATGAAATTCTTTGAATGGGGGAATATTGTAACACCTCAAAACTTTTGTCTCATATAATGATAATATTATGATTTTATTTTTGTTTAAAATTTATTCTAACCGAAAAAAAATTATAAGATAAACACAAGGATTTTCATTTAAACCTGACATCGAAGTGTTTACAATACACCGTGATCAAAATCGCCATCATGCTTACCAAATATACCTAATAAAAACCTATGAAAACTATAGGGAGACCACTAAAAATAATGAGAACTCCAAGAAGATAATATGGGTCCTTAGAATCCATCATAACGAACATTAGTATGGCCAAATCCACTGCATCCATGCTAAGCACCAATGGTATGACGAGAGCCATTTTCTTCAATTGCCTTGAATTTTGGACACCCAAAGGCATGGTTTTATATAAGGCATGAACTTTATTTTTGACTTGGGTGACCGTTGAATGCCAACGACTATAATTATAGTCGTTGGCATTTTAGTGAATTAATTGAAAACATGTGAGTGTAATTTATTTCTCCAAATAATTAAGTTAAGGACTGAAAAATTATAAAACCACCCCTAATCATGAACTTTAATAGGACATGGAGAAATATTTTGAATTACACTTAAGTGAGTTTAAAGGAATTCAAAAAACTTTGAATATATTGTAAATATTTTCATTTATTAATCAGTGTTTTAAATTATGTTTAATTTCTTATAATCCAACTATGTTTTTTATTAAACTAATTTTTGACTTCTATAATACTAGTATAAAAATTTTCATGTGGGTATATTAAATCTCAATTTATAACTTTGTATGTTAAAGGTTTAGTGTTTATAAAAACTTTTAGTAATACTTTTAGATAAGACAAAGTATAATTTGTGTTCATTATCCTTCTAATGTTTAAATAAAAGTCATGTTTAAAAAGATAATTTGTATATAGTTATAATAAATGTATTAATTTATTTAAGGCATTATAACTTTGAAATATTGGATTTTATTTAATAAATAGGCCCACTAGTTCCATCCCTTTATAGTAGGTCCAACGGAGGCAGCTCATGCTAGGTTTTTGAGCCTAGCCCTCATCCTAAACTTGGGTCAGCCCAAGCTTGGTCATAGGTTCCCTGAAGGGATCGCAGGAGCACATGGGGGTTTGGAGCGCGCCACCGTGGTTGCAAGGTCGCGATGAGGCAGGGGTAGATCGTGGCATGTGGGGGTGGGAGCCTGTGTAAAAGGCTCCCTAGATGTGTGATGTGTTTTTTCTGAGCCATCGTTTAGAGACTCAGGCTTATAAAGAGGTCACAAATGTCTCTCCATTTCGATGTGGGATGAGTTTTTTCAGGAGAAACGGGATTTGGGTTGTTGGATCACATCGCTCATGATCTGGGCCATCGATCTCGATCCAGAACTCGACCCTCAGCAACTGCAGAATACCACCACATTTTTTTCATCTTCCAATCAACCATAGATATAATCTCAGTCGTCTGAGAGTCTTATAATGCCTTGTCGATCCAGGGTCATCTGATCAAACTTGGATTTAATCTGAGCCGCCCAATATTTTTTTAGAACACGGACACGCCCCAGCCATCAGATAAAGGCCGGATTTGATCCTAACCACATGATATCCTTCCATATTTCTTCCCGTAGTACTATATTCTTCCCCATGACGTGCACTACACCAATACCCCTACACCTTATTTTGCACCATTTTCTCACCCTTGACAGTTGCTGGTCCACCTTCTTTCACACGGTTTCCACAAAGACCTACCCCTAGTATTTTTATAAACCATTTGGGCCTCGGATCTCATGAAACTTGCATTAAAATATTTTTTTTAGGAATAGTTCATAAAAACACACATGAGGCACCCAAAGGAACCCCCTGGATCTTCCGCACTCAAAGTTCCAGCGAGCTTCAGCGAGTTCTCCCAAACCCCTCTTCCTCCTCGAGATAAGGTAGGGGATTTATATTGTCTTCCTCATTGATTTGAATTTTTATATTTATGTACACTTTTATATATATATATATATATATACATATACATGTATCTTGTCATTTGAGTTTTAACCCATCTTTACCCGATTCAAAGCTTCGGGATTTTGAGTTATAGGGTATTAGAAGACCTGAAGCATAATTACCTCATGAAAACTTATTTTCATACCTTATATTAATAATCAGTTACATATATATATATAAATATATAAATATATATCCCCTCATATTTACTTAGACTCCTTATGTACAGATTTATTGTTTCCAAACTTGATCTTTGATGTAAATTTAAGAACCTCAAAATGTGAAGAACTATATTTTTGTACAAAAATTTTAACCCAATTATATAGGTTCTTTTATATATATATATATATATATATATATATATATATATATATGGTCTCACATGTTATACACCTAATATGGTTTGGTTTTTAATCAAGTGATAATGGTGTATTAAATATGTTTTAAAAGTATTTATTACTTATGAGAAATTATTAAACCTAGTTTAATTATGAAAACTCATATATACACTTTGCGTATAGTTTCCAAAATACTAATTTTCTGTATGGATTATTAGAATTTAATTAATGTGTTGATGTAATTAATACTGGTATTACTTTAATGAATATCAGTCTCTGAGTAAGCCAAACGAATAAGTATTTTTGTAAATATGTATATCCTAAACCATAAAGTTGGTCAGACTTGTTTTAGTTAAAAAACTTTTAATGGTATTTTACTTGTTATGATTTCATGTTTCAAAGGTATTACACGATTGATCTTGTAGTGTTTTATGATTAAAAAGAACATATACTTTTGATTTGACCAAAATATATTAATGGAAAAAAGGGCGTGTTAAACTATGTGATCATGTTACGCTCACTTAATGTTTTATCAACTGTTGTGATTATTGTTAGTTAAGTCGTGATGTAAGCTAATTTCCTGATCAGTGACGCTTTTATCATCATATTAAATAACATGTATTTTCATTCAGGGAATAAGGACTTTAAATTAAAGAGTTTTAATTTTGACATCTCATATGGAAAACCCCTTCTCATTCATTATTTGATGTCATTTAGTAATTATCCCATGTGCAAGGAATGTATTATAAACCATGTATGCCTTCGATAAACTATTATGGCCCTATTTTCAATATTATTTGTAATATTATGTATTTTTGGATCAAATGGTTTCATTTTCCATTTTATTTAAAGCTTCACTCAATGATGCATGCATGTGGCATATCATAATAATGAGAAAAGAAATTAAATTACTCAAAGTGGTATGGGACACCTTGAGTAATATGAAGTAATATTTAATTATTCAAGGTGGTATGGGGCACCTTGAATAATATGAAATGTGAAATTAATTATTCAAGTGGTATATAACATTTGGAATATACGACTCAATTTGGCATATTAGGAATGTATTCGACATATTAAGTGATGGTTGGGGCCCGCTACAGCCCCTCGGAGCACCGGTAGGTCTCATGAGACAAACTACGGTCATGGAAAAAGGCCTTGACAAAAAGAGTATTTATGGTCATGGAACGAGGCCTTGTTGTTATGATTATGTTGTCTTGAATTATACATTCCCTCATTATGTGTATGATAATTAATTAACCAAATGAATATTCGACTAGTAGAATATCCCTAGTTAAGAGCCAGTACTTATGAGTATCAGGAAAGTAAATGCATATGGAATGACACATGCACTCATTGAATTAGTATTCAGTGTATGAAATTGAAGTTATTACCTTTATGCACAACTCTGATTATTCATTACTCCTAGCTATTTAATTTGTACTTACATATTCATGTGTCTTACAAGTTAAGAATGTCTTTTATTCATTACTCCAAATGATCATGCCTATATTTTAATAATGTATCCTTATAATTCTGTTGGCATATTTTTAATTGATAACTTTTATGATATGTACATGTGTTACAACTTTTCTTTAAGATAAATATTTTATGGAAAGTTTTACATAATGTTTTCAAAAGTTGTATTGGTTTATTTTTAAAACCACTTACTAGGCATTCCTATTCTCACCCTACATTTTTTATTAAAAATTTCAGGTATCAGTTTCTGTTAATGAAGTATGACAGGAGTGGATAGTTTCTCAGAACCTGAACTAAATTTGATTTTCTATATGAAAATGATGTGTAGTTTGAAATAATTACACATCATGATTCAAGGCACCAGCTCCAAGTATTCTGTGGCCGGGTCATCACAATGAGACCCCTTCTTTATCCTATTCTCTTGGAGTCTAGACTATAGGTCTTCTACTTTCATGATATTTTCATTTAGGTATTTGGAGACATGTGATATATATTATATCTTACATTTCTATTGAGTAATAATATCAGGGATCGTTTCCTGATATTATTATATACTCTGAGAAATAATCGAGACTTCTACATGATATTATTAATCTTCTTCTACTAATGGACTGGTATAATATTCAACATTATATTTTCCTCATATACTTTCTCTATCTATATCTATATGTAGATTCATATTAGATACAATGGATCCTAGTCGATTGGAAACTTCCCCTAAAATGTTCCCTTCAAGACTCAACCAAATATCTTGAATATTTGGTCCAACCCTAGATCCTCTTCCTCTAATATTTTACTATTTGATGAAAAATATTTCTCCTTATAGATCTCTTATATTTCATTCTAGGTATTTGAGAAACCACCGGTTTTTCAAAGATGATATTCAATATGCCTATATTTTTCAACTCCTTGAGATTTTCACAAGTTTCATGGTCTTTATTCCCAAACTCAATTACATAGAGATCATTATCAACTGTTAATCTAGCTTCTAGAATTTTATGATACTTACTAAGAAAAATATAACTGGATTGGATATCCTAATACATTATCCTACCTTTGAAAATATTTTGATAATATTAAATTACATTAACCAATGGATTTAGGAGTTTCTTACTAAAAGATCCATTGAATCAGTGCTCTGGTGGCTCCCCCCCCCCCCTCCCCCTATACTCTGATACCACTAGTGGGTGATTCTCCACTGTGTTTTCACAAGATATTTCACTTTGGTAATCCATAAAGGCTGTAAAAATACTAGAAATATTGGTATAAAATTAATATACACAAAAAAATGATAAGGGTATTAGATATATTTAACTCACTAGAACGTTTCTGTAATCACTTTTCACAAAGAATTCAAACTCTTTAGAGAGTACATACACAGAATGTCTAAAGTAATTTTGATTTCTATTCAAAATCATCTCTTCAAAAAAATGGATTATAGGTCCCTTGTATAGGTCTCTAAGATCATATTTCCAAAGAATTAGACACAACATTTACATACAATGTACACTTCTGATAAGGAAAAATAAAAATTAAAATAAAAAAGACAGACCACACAACTGTGAAACTAAAACCACACACATAACACATAAAAATAACAACATAAATTGCATTCAAAATTTGATCTAATTGTCTATGCTGAATATGACACGTTTCTAGATCAGAGCCTAGAATCCCTCTAAATCATACAAACCATCGATCATTTTACCATCCAAGACTTCATTTTCAGACTATTTAATCACCATAAATTTTTTTATGACACACCATATTTGGTATCTAATAATAAATACATCTTATTTATGTCCCTTCCACAAATTTAGTTCTTCAAAAATTATGTATGCATCCACCTAAAATTCTATCAGATGTTCCATTTCTTCATTCTTCATGTATATGGAGTTGATAGAGAGTGGCACATTATCTCTTACATAGAATATACAATCTTTAATTGTTGATTTTTACTTTATTAAATAAACACTCCATGAAATATAGATTATTTTTTAATTAATTTTATTCACACTAAAATCTATCTAATCTTCATCACTAAATTTTTATTCCTCAAATGCTTTCAGGATAGGTCATTTAGTTCAGTTCATTAGGTACATGTTCCATAACAGAATCAATCTGTCTTCTAATATGATTGTTTTTGTGTGTAAAAATCACCATTGAAAACTTGGATATGTATTTTGGAAAACCATATTTACCATATGTGGTACCTAATTGAATGTGGAATTTATTTTATTAAATCCCAAGAATTGAATTGCTCACAATCTTAAAGTATTTAGGCATTTGATGAACTCTTCTGGTTCAAATGAATTGTCTAGTATATGGAGATTCAAAATCCATATTCATGAAATTCTCCAAAACATTTTCAGAACTGGATATTCTTTCACACAAATTTATTTGATCTTTTTAACTTTTTCAAGAAGACCAAAAATTAATACCTTTATATGGATTTCTTCAGTGGAAATCATACTAATCATATCCCAATCAATATTTTTATAATATTCTATAAGGTATTTTGATTCTTCGAGCATGCATAAAACACAGATCATACCTCTATTTTTAAATAACTATGCATTTATTCATTGAAATATTTGGAATACTTTGCAAATATTTTCATATTTACTTTGGTGGATTATGATCCTCATCTTTCTCATCATTCAAAATCTCTCAATCTTGTTCCTTATGAACATTATGTAAATAAAGTTCTTTCTAAAACATTTTCTACTTCTCAAGTTAAGATTCTACTTTATCAGTCCATATTTTAGAAATTTTATTTTTTTTCCTATAGAGTTCCCATCTATTTCTACCTTGTGGTTCTTCTGAGTCGTCCTATTTCTTGGCTTTTATGTGCATTGAATATTTTAATATCCTTTTCACCACATAAAAATCATTAAATATGAATTTTATACTTAAAATTACTATCTAGGAATATTTTTGAAGCATGTACCATTTTTACAGCCTCTTGGATGGGGAACCTAAGCTTTATGATCTTTTAACTATATGGATAAAGATCCCAATTTCTGAATGAAATTCTCTACTACAATATCTTTTATTTTATGGCATCTTTCATTCATTACTTTGATACCTAGGAATTCTACCACATAATTATTATCAATGAAAATGGGACATCTCCATGATTTAATACCTTCTACATTTTCACATACAAGAGTCAAAGTAGAATGTTAGTGAATCTAGAATGAAATTATTTTTCCTTTAATAATTCATATATTAAAGATATAATATTTCAATACATTTCTCCATCATACTAGTCAGGTTTGGGTAAATTTTTTTAAGTTAATAGTCATGAAATTATTTATATAATAACTGTTTTTTATTATAGTAAAAGGTTTTCCCAAGAAAAGTTCATTAGAACTAATTCTATTAAGGATTGCAAGAAGTTCCAGTTCATTGACATGAAAATTATTATTTTTTCAATTAAATCATCCACTTCAGTATCTAATGGTACTTTTATCATGGTTTTTATTTATCTTTAGGAAAGAACCCCACATTGAGTATGATGATTATGTCTCTAATATAATTTGACCTTTACTCTAATCTGGATACTTAAATTCTGGGACGTTTTAAGTTTTCTTCTTCAGAATTATGATTACATCACAATATTATTTTTTTCTAATTACATTATACCTTTATATACGCATTTCTCTTTATTTTAATTGATATTTTTCCTAAATATCTTATGTATGATCTAGAATATCTTAATATACTAAGAAACACTTATATCTTCTTATGATCTATAATTTCATCAGGGAATGTTTCTATCTTATCTGTGACATGTGGTTGAAGCTTCTGTATACTTATTTGGATCTTCAATCTGAAGACTTCTATTTTTGGTAACATCTAAATGATCTTTCTTTCTGAAAGTATCATCCCTTATTCTCTGATACTTCATCTACTTGTCGTTAATTCGTGATAGGTTATTCTATATTTTTACTAAATATGATAACATCATCAATATATATTTCCATGGACTATAATAATATATTGAATGACCTGTATATTCACAATTTGAAAATTCCTAGGGAATTCTTGATTCCAAATGTCATAACTATCCATTCAAAAAATCCAACTGGTGTTGTAAATGTGGATACTGGTATAGCCTCCTCTTTGATCATAATCTTCCAATATCCAGACTTCAAATCAAACATGGAATATACCATTTTCCTTTCAATCCTAATCTTACTTCTTAAATTTTCCTAATTAGTAATATTGTATCCATCATCCTTTGTGGCCTAATTGAGATCATGGTAATCAATAACCATCCTCGCTTTACCATACTACTTATTAGCATGATTCATTACCATGAATGTCACACTCCTATGAGGAATTTATCTATTCATAATTAATCCAAAATTATTTAGTTTTCGAATCTATTTCCCAAATTTCTTAACATTTATATTAAGATATGAATGTTCCTTGATTTTGATTATTTTTTTTGTATCTTTAAGGGTGATTGTAGCTTCTGGAATTACATTTTTTCATAATTTTATAGAGCTTTTTGAGGAATTTTATGATAAATATTATCTTATCTTGGCCAATTCATCTTCTTAATTTATCCTTAGAGAATTTAATTGAACCTATTATTTCCATTGCTCAATCTTTATGGGGTATTCATTATCCTCATATAGATAGTAATCCACTTTGAAAAAAGAAACTTTCTTTTCTTGAATCATTTTGGTGTTTCAAAAATCAGTTGAAATCAAATAATTATTGGGGATAATTCATTTTAAAAATATCATTATAGGTCAATATCTTTTATGGGATCAATTTCCAATTAATAAGTCATCCAGAAATTAAGGAATAAATAATAATAAATTCTCTAAATATATTCTTCCATTTATTTCATTGTCAAAATACTTTGATACATATTGAATAATAACTATTTCATTATTACCAACTATAAATTGAAACTATGTGGATACACAGGTTACTCCTAAAAATCAGATTCTGATGCAAGAGAAGGTGCATCCTTTTTTAACTAGTATTGTACATGTAGTTCCACCAATTATTAGATTTAACAATGTATCACATTCCTCTATCTTTTCACTGAGTAATGAAGATCCCAAAAATCTTACATGAGATTCTTCATTCTCATATATAGGTAATCAAATTTTCCTTTTTCCAACTATCCTTCTAGAAACCAATGTTCTAGGTACTTCTGCTAAATTTCTTTCATATTTTATAATTTAAATACATGGATTCTCCAAAGGTCTCCCAAGGGTTTTTTATTTTATATCTTATACTTTAGAATCTAATCATCCTGACCTTGGTCCTTATATTTTAAGATCCTATTTTTCTTCTCTGATCTCAGATATAACAATTCTATGGTCGGCTATTTTAACCACATCTAGAAGAATTAGCTTTTGTGTTCACTCTTCATCAAGATCTGATGAAACCCATTCTCTAAGACATGTTATCCTCTTATGTTTTACTATTTTTGGTAACATTGATCGTACTAATGTTCATTAATCTTGGAAAAGATGAATAATTCTTTCCACTACCTTCTTTAGAGAAGGTCATCCAATATTATAGAGCTTTACCTAGAGCTGAGTAATTACCATAACACATCTTCTGTCAGGTGGATATCCCAATGTATTTTTCAAGTTCCTCATTTTGATATTTACATATAAAGTCCTACTAATAATTATATCCTAAATTACAACATGAAAACATGGTATCACTTTTACCCTTGCAGCACCTTCTTCCCAAACACATGCTCGCAGCATATCCTCTAACGTATGGATGGTCCTCTCTATCTGCCCATCCGTATGATGCTGGAAAGTATTGCTAATTCATATTTGGGTTCCAAATAAACGTTGTAATCCCTTATATACTTGTGAAGTAAAGCGTGTATCCCGATTTGAAATGCTGGTTTTGGGAACTTCATACAGCCGCAAAACTTCACCCACGTACTTCTGTAATAAGTCATCAACTATGGTTGACTCCTTAACTGCCAAGAAGTGATCAAATTTCGTCAATCGGTCCACCAATACCCAGATGGAATCATATCATCCCTCATCCCTAGGTAGTCTGGTTACAAAATTAGATACGTCATCCCACTTCCACTCGGGAACGTCAAAGGGCTGAAACTGGCCTCCAGGAACACGGTGTGCATCCTTAACCTGCTAACACACAAGGAAATTTTCCACAAACTCTGCAAATGCACACTTCACTCCAGGACACCAAAACTAACATATCAATCCCCAGTACATCCTAGAAACTCTTTGGTGTACCTCTGTTAGGTCCACTAGGCTAAATACCCTGAGAGGGGGGGTGAATCAGGGTATGACTAATTAAAAATTAATGCCCATTCTGATCTTTTTTCGCTGTTAAGCAAAACACTCTTCTCTCTCTTTCCTGCTACACAATATAAACATAAAGTAAATCAAGTGCAGGACACAGCAATTTTACTTGTTTCACCGCTAAGGGCTACGTCCAAGGAGCATACGCCGACAGGTTGCCGGTCGTACCAAATTCCACTAAGCTTCACTAGCTGTGGATTACAAGGTTCGGGCTAGATCACTTCAATACCCAGGCTCACTGCCTTTACAAATTTAGTGTCAGCTCACTGCTTTCCCAAGGGTCACTCCCTCTCTCTCTCTCTCTGGCTCACTGCCGGTGGAGAGGATCACCTTCTTCCTCTTCCTAAGCTCACTGCTCTTGGAAGGAATCCACTCACAGTTTATAGACCTGTAGGTCTCTTCATTTGCTTGAATAAATGCATCTTTCTCTGTGTGTAGATGTTCTGTTGAAGTACAAATTTCACCCGAAGATGAATATCTCTTTGCACCGAAGGTATCGGTCAAACTTCCAGCTTCCACGCAGTCCGAAAAACACTGCTGGAACAAACCTTACTTGGCGCGCAAGTCTACCTCGACGCGCAAGTATCGGCGCGCAAGTCACAACGGGCGCGCAAGTCCTCCTCTGACACTTGCGCGACACAAGCTTCCTCAACTCCAAACTTGCGCGACTCTCTTCCTTTTACGCCCAAACTAATATTGGCGCACAACTGCCAACTGGTGCGCAACTTCTAACACCGGCGCACAACTTCAACCACTGGCGCGCAACTTCACCTGCGAGACCACACACACCACCTGCGCGACCACCACACCTGCGCGACGGGAGCTCTGATTTCTCAAAGAGTTGAACTCCAGTGAAGAATGAGGAGGGGTGGTCCAGTATTTATAGGTAATCTGACCCCCCTGCGCGACGGCGCGCAAGTCACCTGTGCGACCCAGTTTCAGCGCGCAAGTCTTCTGTCCTTTTGGACACTTGCGCGACCAACTCCCAAACTTGCACGAACCTACTTCCTTTGCCATATTTGGATCTTCTGATCTTGAAAAACATATGGCGCGCAAGTTTCCTATTCTCCAAGTCCTCAGTGCGCAAGTCCCTTTGCCAAAAACACTTTTCTTCATTTGCTGATTTTCAGGCCCTAAAATTTGGCAAACACTGGAAAACGGTGCCACCTTGTATATGTTCTTTTGTACCGCCTCTAGATCATCCATTCCTTTTATCAACATTCTTGAATCAAACATGGATCGTTGACCTCAGCTCTTGAACTCGACATTCCACCATGAAATCCTCTTTGTCAACAAATTTGTATGTCATTGTTTTGCTTTTTCAACAGTCACTACTCAGATGTCCACTTTGTCAACAAACACAATCACCACAAAAATGCTTCAATGATACCTTGAGGGATTTTTGCCCAACAACCTCCAAGGCTGAGATATGGAACTCACAGAGAACTCCCTCGTGCGTTGTCACTAAGACAAACAACTTAACCTGGAAAAGCATCTGATTCTGACAATCATCTGACCATCCTTCCAGAGCATCACCCTGGCTAACACGATCATGCATCACTTCGGCCTCTGAGTCCCCCCACTGAGACTCCTCCACCTATCGTACCAATGAAGATTGTATTGTGATCTGAAACAGATAGTCTCTACCATCTTCCACTCTCATGCCCAGATGTAAAGCTTCTAACTCCTCCATTGCCTTCCAAGCATCTGCTGACTCCTGAACCACATCCTTTCT
Source organism: Viscum album (assembly GCA_963277665.1). Taxonomy (NCBI): domain Eukaryota; kingdom Viridiplantae; phylum Streptophyta; class Magnoliopsida; order Santalales; family Viscaceae; genus Viscum; species Viscum album. Next base: position 1,538,187,545 of record OY728153.1, on the reverse strand, counting down.
TGAGTGTAACACCCGAGACTTTTATGTTATATAAATAATCAAAGGAATATTTTTCTACACACAACACTTTCTTGACTTGCTTTACACGAAATTGCAACCTTCTTCGATAGCTTGTGTCGTACGCAATACCGAGTTTCACTAAGCAATGATATACTATTAAAATATTATTAAAACTAGCCATTATGAATAGTAATAACCACTTTTTTGAAATTTTTAAAATTTTATTTTTCAAAATGGACTTCATTTTTGGATTCGTAATATCGAAATTATCCTAGGGTGAAATTTTGTTATTTTTCTGAAAACATTCAATTTTTGATGAATAGTGAAACCACTAAGTGGTAGTTAAAAAAACTGAATTTTTCATAAAACTTAATTTTACCGCTTCTGTGAGTGGAATTTAAAAAATCCGAGAGACATAGTTAATTTCAGTAAGTAAAATGTGGTTCAATGAGATGAAAATAATTTTTGGTGAATAGTAACTTTTTATTTTTATTTGCCGCGGTTAAAAGTAAATAGGGTAATTAAGGGTAAAAATGATATTATTATTACCCTAACACATGTCCTAATTCTATTTGATAAGTGTAATTCGACCAAAAACAAACTTAGGAATACAATATGACCATTTAGGCCCACTTGGATTAGATTAGGACATTTATTATTAATTTATTTAAAGAAGGGTTAAAATAGTTAAAATCAAAGTTTAATAACTAAATAATTTTTAATATAGGGTTATACATAAGATAAATTCGACTACAAATATTCATTAGAAATATAAAAAGCTTTCTTACATAATGATATTTTATTTGTAATTTTTAGAATTTAAATAATTTAATTTATTTATGACACAAAGATGATGCAGTAATTATCTTATTAATGAAATATTGACATAATTGATGTTATAAATACCCAAATAAATATAACTTGAGACTTTTTATGAATTACACTAATTTTATAGGTTACTATGACATTTTAGTATTGATTTAATTAACTTTGTTTGAACTAATAATTCTGTTATGATTTTCACAAAAATCAATTACTAAATAGTGTCAAAATTGACATAAAATAGTTTTTAAACCAAATATTATATTAGTAATTGTTATTTTATTCCTAAAAATCTAAGGTTCGGCCAAATGACTTATATAAGGTTATATATATTAATAATAAACAACTTGGGGTCCGTTTGGCTGATTATAGGAAGTTTGTTAACCTTATAGTATAAGAACACAAGAAGACACGGTAAAAGTAAAATTATTTAATTTGATGTTAAATCTAAATGATAAGGTTAAAATAGGAACCTAAACTTGTCTAAATTCTATTGGATGAGATTATTTCGACCCATCCCCACCTTATCTTTTAAATAAATCAATTTTGAGCTATTTAAAACCGAATTTGGATTTGTAATAAAATAATTTTTTTAGTTATTCCAAAGGTGCCCCTCTCCTCCCTTATAAAAGGGCACCTCCTCCCTCTCTTCCTCACACCACTTTGAGCCTTCCACCTCGGCCAACCCCTGACAATTGCTTCTCTACACTTCCCTAGAGACATCCTAGAGGTCCTGGTCTTCTTCAAAGACCAATTTTAGTGCCCTAAAAGGAGGTCTCAAAGAGGCGCTTCAAAGAAGATGTAATACTCGTTACTGATTCTTTCATCATTATTTTTTCTTCCACTTCTTATTATTTAATTGTTTCATCATGAAGTAATAACATTAGTATCACTAATATACTGATATGTTATTATAAGTATGAAACAACCTTATTTCACCATCTATCCATCCTACGGAAAATGAAATCACTGCGCGTGCGTACGTACGGAATACCGTCTCCACGCCGTGGTGTAATCTATTTTCCCCCACCACCTTACTTGGACGGGTATAATGATGTAAATAATTACTATATATGATTATTGTAAAGTGATATTGATTCTGAAATAGTATACATACACTCCAATACAATTCCACGATCATGGTAACGATATCATCGCTCGTGCGTACGTACGGAATACCGTCTCCACGATGTGATGTGATTCGTTCTACATGATATTCATTGCATAATGATTATATAAATGAATTGAATGAATAAATATGATATATATTAAATTAATACAATTATGGAAATGATGTATCTATAACTTAAAGAGAAGAATAATAATTTATTCGAAAAAACACGCATAAGAACAAAAAGTTATAAACAACCGAATAACAAGTAGCAATGAAATATTACTACCAAGAAGCTAAGAATATGACCATATATGATATCATAACAATAATTATGATTCTTTAATAATAGAATAACATTATTTAAATCATTATACAGGAGGTTCGGACACTTACGAGGCAAATCGGACCTAAGGTAAGGGAAAATATCACAATCTCCTTTTTATCTGAGATTGTTTATACTTTGGTATTTACTAGGGTGTATTTTATCATCCACATCCAGGTTTCCTCAATATGTAATATTTATATCCTTCTACAATAGTTGATATCCAATTTTACCCTTCGGTGAGTTTTTAGTAAGAGATATGAAAGGAATCTTTTGTTGTTTTTCGTACGAGGTACTTTTTGACTTTTTCGACAAAAGTACGAGAAGAATGTTTTTTTAACTTATACGGCATGGATGGATTTTTAAAACATTATTTCCAAGAAGATTCCTTTACAAGTTTTCAAGTTTATTTTTAATCAAATTCTTTTAGTTTAAAATTGTATGAAATGTTAAGAAAAGAAAATGTTTTTGAAGTAGAAAGGATATTTTCCTCAAGAATGGAGTTCAAGTGTTTTATCAAAAAAATATAGGGTTCTGTTTCTATCCCTATTATTAAATGGATTTGATTATTTTGTGATGGAAATATTTTTATGAATTCCTTTATCTTATATGAATTGTTTTATGATTTCACGATGTTTAAGATTCCCATTTTTATTACATGGGATATGCTATGATGTATGGTTTATGATTTTGTGGCACACATAAGAATGGTATCATTATGAGATGGGTGGGACCTATATCTCCCTCCAATTCATTGGGTAAAGATTTTATATCTCATGAGATAGACATGGCTGGAACGACAGGTTAAACCGGTTCAGTGAAACAGGACTGAAATGAGGAGTGAACTCGGTTCAGAAATGGCCTTTGTCCACTAAGATAGTCTTGGAAATGAGTCTTGACTAACAAGAAATGATTCTCTATTATTATGTGTGTATGCCACAAAGTTTCATGTTTTAAGATATGATTATTGGGATTACATTTCACTACTATGATTTATCCCATGTTATGAAATTATGATTTCTTTTGCAGGTTAAGATTTCCAAAAGTTAAGTTCTTATGTATATGATGTGATTGACATTTATTTTGTTTACCCTTACTAAGAATTTGAGCTCACCCTTTTGTATGTTTTCTTTCCCCAGGTCAGGAAGAAGGTTATTAAGTAGAATATGCCAAAAAGGGACTCTAGATATGATGAAATAAATGGGAGGCAAAGTAGATGATTTATGAACCAGTTGTTTATGTTTCCCAGTTTCTAAAGACACTATACGTATACGGTCCTTTCATGGTTTTGTTATATGTTGTAATAAGTGTGCTTCAATTTTGAAGTAATAACAATGTATGTAAAGTATGGGTCGTTATAGTTGGTATTAGAGGAAAGTTATAGTCAACCTTTGGAAACTAGGATGTGAAAGCCTTAGTAAGAACCCTAAGGATAAGTCTAAGCATAGAACACAATCCTAGTGTTTTAGAAATGGCCATGAACAACCTATGATAACACCTTAAGTGTGAAATTTTATTCTTGATTATGTGGTTGTTAATATTATAATTAGTGTTTCTCACATTATTCTTCTTGGTTTTAGTCAATGGCTGGAATCCGAAGGAACCGTGTTAATGCAGAATGCGACAGGCAATGCAATGATTGTCCCCCTGATCAACCAAACGTTATGGGAGCTGGAATGAAAAATCATGTAGCCATGCTCACACAACTTTCTCAAGATATGAATCATGTAGGACTTCCAAACGAGCAAAGTAAGGAGAAAAATTATGTTGAATCCTTCATGAGACAGCGTCCACCTTCATTCAGCAGGTCTACTGATCCATTAGTTGCTGAAAAATGGATTAGTACTGCTGAAAAGATATTTTCAGTTCTTTAATGTTCTGAACATGATAAAGTCATCTTAGCAGTGTATCGTTTGGAAGGTGATGCTGATCAATGGTGAAATCTTATTAAGAATACGAGGCAAAGGGATGAAATTGAGTCCATGGAATGGGACGAGTTCAAGAACTTATTTTTCAATAAGTACTTCCCTAGTATTCTCCAAACAAAGATGGATAAGGAGTTTCTTGAACTAAAGCAAAAGGATGATGAATCGGTTGGTACCTATGAAGAAAATTTTACAATACTTGAAAGGTACGCTTCTGGTATTATTATCCCACCTGAGAGTAAGATCGATCGATTCTTTAGTAGCTTAAAACCAAGTCTTCGAAGGGTGTTAGCCATAAGGGACTTCAATAGAAACGAGGAAATCGTTCGATGTGCTCTCAAAGTTGAGATGGAGATTGGAGTAACCCATCAGTCTTATGGGTTTGATAAGAAGAGGAAAATGGAATTCAAAGGAAAATCTAAAGAGAACACTAAAAAGAAGATGAGCTTTCCCTTATGCTCAAAGTGTGGAAAGAAACATGGAGGGAGTTGTCTTAAAGGGACAAGTAAATTTTTCAAATGTGTAAAGGAAGGTCATCGGGCATTTGAATGCCGTAATGATGGGAAGAAGATGTATAATGATGAAAACAAAGGAAGGGATGCACAGAATGAACCTACTACACTTCAATGTTTCAAGTGCAAGGAGATGGGGCATTATGCCAATAAATGCCCAAATCCAAGGGTTGATGATGATGGTCGACGTCAACAAACTCTTAAGGCTAAAGACAAAGGAAAGTCACATGCAATTTCTATCAGCGATGTGGAGTACGATAACGATGTGGTGAAAGGTACACTTATCATCCACTCTAAAGTAGCAAATGTTTTATTTGATTCTGGATCCACCCACTCTTTTATTTCTGAATAATTTTCTAAGGATATCATCGTATTACCTCAACAATTAGATAAGAGTTAGCTGTGACAACCACTAATGGCACAACAGTCACATAAAAAGTTTATAATTCTTCTTCGATTGAAGTTTGTGGGAAAGTGCTTCCTGAAAATCTTGTGATCCTTCCTATAGTGGAATTTGATGTGATTCTTGGCATGGATTGGATTTCTTTATATGGAGCTCATATCAATTTCCAAATAAGGGAAGTCACATTTCATATTCCAGATCAATCTATGATCGTCTATCAATTCAAGAATGAACATAACCTCCCACTGGAAATTTCTTCCATCTTATGGGTCTTGATTCCACTAAATGAAGGTTATTTATCTCAAATGGTTGGTTAGAAACTCACGATTAATAATATGCCCATTGTACGGGAGTTTGATGATGTCTTTCCGGAGGAATTACCGGGTCTTCCACCAAATCGTGAAGTTGAGTTTTCAATAGAACTCGTACCAGGTGCTTTGCCTATTTCAATGTCACCTTATAGAATTGACCCAATTGAGTTGCAGAAATTGAAGAATCAACTCCAAGAGAATCTTGAAAAGGGGTTCATACGCCCTAGTGCATCACCTTGGGGAGCACCTGTTCTGTTTGTTAAAAAGAAAGATGGATCAATGAGACTCTGCATTGATTATCGAGGACTTAACAAGATCACTATCAAGAACAAATATCCTCTCCCGCACATTGATGACCTATTTGACCAACTACGCGGAGCTCAATACTTTTCCAAGATTGATCTTAGTTCAGGGTATCATCAATTAAGGGTCAAAAGGGAGGATATACCAAAGACGGCTTTCCGTACAAGGTATGGACACTATGAATTTATAGTGATGCCATTTGGTCATACTAATTCCCCTGCTATCTTCATGGATCTGATGAATAGAGTCTTTAGAGACTATCTTGATCAGTTTGTGGTAGTCTTTATAAACAATATTCTTGTCTATTCAAAGAGCAAAGAAGAACATGAAGATCACTTGAAAATTATATTGAAGACCCTGAGAAAGGAGAAGCTTTATGCCAAATTTACCAAGTGTGAATTTTGGCTTCAAAAAGTTTCATTTTTGGGTCACATAATCTCAAAAGAGGGGATATCTGTGGATCCAGCAAAAACAAAGGTTATCGAAAGATGGTCGAGACCAACAACAGTAACCGAGATCCGAAGTTTTCATGGTTTGGCTGGATATTTTCGACATTTTGTGAAAGATTTTTCCTGATTATCTAGTCCACTCACCAAGTTGACTCGGAAAGGAGTTAAGTTTGTTTGGACGGAGGAATGTGAAGAGAATTTCAAGGAGTTGAAAAGAAGGTTATCCAGTGCACCTGTACTCACACTTCCTTGTAGTGGAGAATGGTTTGGGATCTACATTGATGCATCCAAGAAGGGGCTGGGATGTGTTCTCATGAAAAATGATATGGTGATAGCTTATGCCTCACGACAGTTGAAAATACATGAGAAAAATTACCCAACTCATGATTTGGAGTTAGCTGCGGTAATCTTTGAATTAAAGATTTGGAGGCATTATCTTTATGGATAAAGGTGTGACATTTATACTGATCATAAAAGTTTAAAGTATATTTTCACACAAAAGGAGCTGAATATGCGCCAAAGAAGTTGGTTGGAGCTGATTAAGGATTACGACTGCTCAATCCATTACCACCCTGGGAAAGCAAATAAGGTTCCAGATGCATTAAGTCGATATGACCATGCCAGTTTAAACATGATGAGGATCACAAAAGATCCAATATTTATGGATTTACAAAGGATGGATCTTGGAATTATAATGGAAGTGGGAAAATCGTATCTTTCTCAAATGAATGTTCAACCATCTATACATGTGAAGATTAAAGAGGCACAGAAAGAAGATGTAGAGTTACAAATGAAGGTAAGAAATGTTCCTAAATTCAACCTTGATTGTGATGGGATAATAAACTTCAGGAATCGTTTTTGTGTTCCTCCTATCCCCGAATTAAAGAAGGAGCTGTTGGATGAGGCTCATAGTTCTTCATTCTCTATTCATCCTGGAAGCACGAAGATGTATAGGGACCTGAATGAGTACTTCTGGTGGGATGGCTTGAAAAGAGATGTTGCTGAATATGTCTCTTGATGCTTGGTTTTTCAACAAGTTAAAGCTGAGAGACAGAAGTCTAAGGGGATGTTACAACCATTACCCATACCCGAATGGAAATGGGAAAACATCACTATGGACTTTGTCACAGGACTTCCTAAAACATCCAAAGTAAATAATGTTATCTGGTTCATAGTTGATCATCTTACAAAGTCTGCACACTTCATTGCTATTAGAGATGATTTCTCTCTGGATCAGCTTGCCAGGATATATGTAAAGGAAGTGGTAAGATTGCATGGAGTAACACTTTCTATTATATCTGATCGGGATCCGGGGTTTACCTCAAAGTTATGGTGAATTCTTTAGCATACTCTGGATACAGAGTTGATTTTCATCACTGCTTATCATCCTTAGACAGACGGTCAGTCTGAGAGAACAATTCAAACTCTAGAAGATATGTTGAGAGCCTGCTCTATAGATTTCAAAGGTGGTTGGGATCAACACCTACCTTTGGTGGAATTTTCTTATAATAACAGCTTTCACTCTAGTATTCAGATGGCTTCTTATGAAGCTCTCTATGGAAAGAAATGCAGGACTCCAACTTGTTGGGATGAAGTAGGGGAAAGAAAGCTATTAGGACCTGATCTCGTTGATGAAATGGAAGAAAAGGTTAGATCTATTCAACAACACGTAAGAGCAGCTCAGAGTCGACAGAAAAGTTATGCCGACAACTGAAGAAAAGACCTAGAGTTTGAAGTGGGTGATAAAGTGTTCTTATGAATATCTCCCTGGAAGAGGGTCATGAGATTTGGAAAGAAGGGGAAGTTTAGCCCTAGATATATCGGTCCTTTCGAAATACTGGATCGTGTTGGGAAGGTAGCTTACTGATTGGAGCTTCCACCGAATCTCTCTCAAGTTCACGATGTGTTCCATGTATCTCTCCTAAGAAAGTACATACCTGATCCATCACATGTACTCAGCTTAGAAGTTGTACCGCTGGAGTAAGATCTTTCTTATGAAGAACAGCCGATAGAGATTTTGGATCGTAGCGAAAAAGTCCTATGAAACAAGACCACTCGATTGGTGAAAGTTTTATAGAGGAACCATCAATTAGTATAAGCTACATGGGAGCTTGATGATATGATGAGGGAGAGGTATCCTCATCTGTTTGTTACAAAGTGACGAATTTCAAGGGAGAAATTCATTTTAAGGGGGGTAGAATATAACACCCGAGACTTTTATGTTATATAAATCATCAAAGGAATATTTTTATACACACAAAAATTTCTTGACTTGATTTACACGAAATCGTGACCTTCCTCGATAGCTTGTGTAGTACGCAATACCGAGTTTCACTAAACAATGATATACTATTAAAATATTATTAAAACTAGCTGTTATGAATAGTAATAACCACTTTTTGAAATTTAATAAATTTTATTTTTCAAAATTGACTTCATTTTTGGATTAGTAATATCGAAATTAGCCTAGGGTGAAATTTTGGTATTTTTCTGAAAACTTTCAATTTTTGATGAATAGTGAAACCACTAAGTGGTAGTTAAAAAAACTGAATTTTTCATAAAACTTAATTTTACCGCTTCTGTGAGTGGAATTTCAAAAATCTGAGAGACACGGTTAATGTCATTAAGTAAAATTTGGTTCAATGAGATGAAAATATTTTTTTGTGAATAGTAACTTTTTACTTTTATTTACCACGGTTAAAAGTAAATAGGGTAATTAAGGGTAAAAATGGTATTATTATTACCCTAACACATGTCCAAATTCTATTGGATAAGTTTAATTCGACCAAAAACAAACTTATGAATACAATATGACCATTTAGTCCCACTTGGATTAGATTAGGACATTTATTATTAATTTATTTAAAGAAGGGTTAAAATAGTTAAAATCAAAGTTTAATAACTAAATAATTTTTAATATAGGGTTATACATAAGATAAATTCGACTATAAATATTCATTAGAAATATAAAGAGATTTCCTATATAATTATATTTTATTTGTAATTTTTATAATTTAAATAAGTTAATTTATTTACGACACAAAGATGATGCAGTATTTATCTTATTAATGAAATATTGACATAATTGATGTTATAAATACCCAAATAAATATAATTTGAGACTTTTTATGAATTAAACTAATTTTCTAGGTTAATATGACATGTTAGTATTGATTTAATTAACTTTTTTTGAACTAATCATTCTGTTATGATTTTCACAAAAATCAATTACTAAAAATATTGTCAAAATTGACATAAAAAAGTTTTTAAAACAAATATTATATTAGTAATTGTTATTTTATTCCTAAAAATCTATGGTTTTGCCAAATTACTTAGATAAGGTTATATATATTAATAATAAACAACTTTTGGTTCGTTTTTCTGCTTATAGGAAGTTTATTAACCTTATATTATAAGAACACAAGAAGACACGGTAAAAGTAAAATTATTTAATTTAATGTTAAATCTAAATGATAAGGTTAAAATAGGAACCTAAACTTGTCTAAATTCTATTTTATGAGAGGATTTCAGACCATCCCCACCTTAGCTTCTAAATAAATCAATTTTGAGCTATTTAAAACCGAATTTGGATTTATAATAAAATAATATTTTTAGTTATTCCAAAGGTGCCCCTCTCCTCCCTTATAAAAGGGCACCTCCTCCCTCTATTCCTCACACCACTTTGAGCCTTCAAGCTCGGAAAACCCCTGAAAATTTCTTCTCTCCACTTTACTAGAGACATCCTATAGGTCCTGGTCTTCTTCAAAGACCAATTTTAGTGCCCTAAAAGGAGGTCTCAAAGAGGCGCTTCAAAGAAGAGGTAATACCCGTTACCGATTCTCTCATATTTATTTCTTCTTCCACTGATTCTTATTTAGTTGTTTCATAATGAAGTAATAACATCAGTATCACTCATATACTGATATGTTATTATAAGTATGAAACAACCCTATTTCACCATCTATCCATCCTACAGAAAATGAAATCATCGCGCGTGCGTACGTACGGAATACCGTCTCCACGCCATGGTGTAATCTATTTTCCCCCACCACCTTATTTGTATGGGTATAATGATGTAAATAATTACTATATATGATTATTGTAAAGTGATATTGATTCTGAAATAGTATACATACACTCCAATACAATTCCACGATCATGGAAACGATATCATCACTCGTGCGTACGTACGGAATATCGTCTCCACGATGTGATGTGATTCGTTCTACATGATCTTAATTGCATAATGAATATATAAATGAATTCAATTAATAAATATTATATATAGTACATTAATACCATTCTGGAAATGATGTATCTATAACCTAAAGAGAAGAATAAGAATTTATTCGACAAAACACGCATAAGAACAAAAAGTTATAAACACCCGAATAACAAGTAGCAATGAAATATTACTACCAAGAAGCTAATAATATGACCATATATGATATCATAACAATAATTATGATTCTTTAATAAGTCCATAACATTATTTAAATCATTATACAGGAGGTTCAGACACTTACGAGGCAAATCGGACCTAAGGTAAAGGAAAATATCACAATCTCCTTTTTATCCGAGATTGTTTATGCTTTGGTATTTACTGGGGTGTATTTTATCATCCACATCCATGTTTCCTCAATATGTAATATTTATATCCTTCTAAAATAGTTTATATCCAATTTTACCCTTCGGTGAGTTTTTAGTAAAAGATATGAAAGGAATCTTTTTTCGTTTTTCGTATGAGGTACTTTTTGGCTTTTCTGACAAAAGTACGAGAAGAATGTTTTTTTTAACTTATACGGCATGAATGGATTTTTAAAACATTATTTCCAAGAATATTCCTTTAAAAGTTTTCAAGTTTATTTTTAATCAACTTATTTTAGTTTAAAATTGTATGACATGTTAAGAAAAGAAAATGATTTTGAAGTAGAAAGGATATTTTCCTCGAGAATGGAGTTCAAGTGTTTTTTCAAAATAATATAGGGTTCTGTTTCTATCCCTATTATTACATGGATTTGATTATTTTGTGATGGAAATATTTTTATGAATTCCTTTATCTTATATGAATTGTTTTATGATTTCACGATGTTTAAGATTCCCATTTTTATTACATGGGTTATGCTATGATGTATGGTTTATGATTTTGTGGCACACATAAGAATGGTATCATTATGAGATGGGTGGGACCTATATCTACCTCCAATGCATTAGGTAAAGATTTTATATCTCATGAGATAGACATGGCTGGAACGGCAGGTTAAACTGGTTCAGTGAAACAGGACTGAAATGAGGAGTGAACTTGGTTCAGAAATGGACTTCGTCCACTAATATAGTCTTGGCAATGAGTCTTGACTAACAAGAAATTATTCTCTATGATTATGTGTGTATTACACAAAGTTTCATGTTTTAAGATATGATTATTGGGATTACATTTCACTACTATGATTTATCCCATGTTATGAAATTATGATTTCTTTTGCAGGTTAAGATTTCCAAAAGTTATGTTCTTATGTATATGATGTGATTGACATTTCTTTTTTTACCCTTACTGAGCATTTGAGCTCACCCTTTTGTATGTTTTCTTTCCCCAGGTCAGGAATAAGGTTATTAAGTAGAATATGCCAAAAAGGGACTCTAGATATGATGAAATAAATGGGAGGCAAAGTAGATGATTTATGAACCAGTTGTTTATGTTTCCCAGTTTCTAAAGACACTATACCTATACGGTCCTTTCATGGTTTTGTTATATGTTGTAATAAGTGTTCTTCAATTTTTAAGTAATAACAATGTATGTAAAGTATGGGTCGTTATAGTGACTTCCTGCTCAAGGCATTGGTCACCACATTCCCCTTTCATAAGGTGTTGGATATTTCAAAGTCATAGTCATAAAGAAACTTCATCCACCTTCATTGTCACATTTTTAGGTCTCACTGGTAGAAGATGTACCTCAAGATTTTGTAATCCGTGAAGGCCACAAAGTGTTCCCCAATGAGGTACTTTTTCCACAGCTTCAGCGCAAACACAACCGCTGCAAGATTCAAGTCATGGGTGGCATAGTAATGTTCATGGGGATGTAACTTCCCAGGCCCATAAGATATCACTCCTCGTTGTTGCGTCATCGCACACCCCATTCCTAGACTGAAAGCATTATAGAAAAATTCAAATGATACCCCTTCTTAGGGAAACCTCATAACTGGTGAACTAATTAGCTTCCCATTCAGGTATCTGAAAGCCACCTGACTCTACTCACTCCATACGAAGGCCTGGCCTCTCCAGGTCAAATATATCAACAGATTTGCAACTCGAGGGAGTCGAGTATGAACTTCCAGTAGAAAACTGATGAACCCCATAAACTATGAACCTCTACCACATTCTTGGGTTCTTCCTAAAAAACAACTTCTTCGACCTTTGATAGTTCCACAATTATTTCCTGTTGGGACACCATGTGTCCAAGGAATTTCACATCTCGTGTCCACAACTTGCACTTGGAAAACTTTCTATAGAGATGGTGGTGTCGGAGTACCTCCAAAAATATCCTCAGATGCTCATTTTGATCCTATTATGATCTTTAGTATATCAATATGTCATCAATTAACATGACCACAAAATGGTCCAGATACTCGCAGAGAACAAAGTTCATGAGTCCCATGAACACAGCTAGTGAATTCGTAACGCCGAACGGCATGACCATGAACTCAAAGTGCCTATATCTTCACTTAAAAGAAGATTTCAGGATATCACCTTCCTTCACTCTCAACTGGTGACATCCAGACCATAGTTCGATCTTTGAGAACCAACCTGCTTCCTTTAGCTGGTCTGAAATGTCGTTGATCCCATGGTGGGGGCAATGGTTCTTGACCATCACCTGATTCAGCATTCGATTGTTTATACTCGGCCAGAGACCACTGTCCTCATTATTTGAGAAAAATACAAGAGCACCCTATGGAGACACACTTGGTTGGATAAAACCCTTCATCATCTGGTCATCAACCTGAATCCGCAACTCCCACAATTTTGAAGGCGCAATCTAATAGGTATCTATAGAAATCATATGGGAAACAGGTTTTAAGATTATCCCAAACTCAACATAACGTCGAGGGGGTAGAGTCATAACCTATTTGGGGAAGACATCTAGGAACTCACTAACAATCCTTAGAACCTCCACCATCTATGAGACTTCTGATTCCACAGACATCTCAGCAAACAAAGAAAGAAGGGGATCCACACGTAGGCTTCCCTCCTCGAAACCCCTCTCACCAACGAAAGATACAAGTTGGCTTCCCATATCTCAGAATGTGACCCTTCTCCAGAAGTAGTCAATATTAGCATGCATGGAAAATAGTCAGCTGATGTTGATGATGACATCGTATGGCTGCATTTGCAGCAGAAAGAGATCCCCATGGGACTGATTTGGCAGTCTGTATCCTCAAAAAACATCAAATAGGATGGTCTGACTTCCAACTGGAATACTCAACACTAGGTTCATTGAAAGTCTCTCTAAATCTTGACCCATGGCATGGGCTATACTGGGTTAAACAACGGTGTGTGAAACTCTTGAATCAAACAAGTCATGGACAAGAGTACTAAATAGACTAACCGTACCTCGAATGACCTCTGGCCATGTTGGAACTACTGCCTCTGTGGCATGCAACTACACATGCCCAACTCCTATGAACCTCTTCTATCGTCCACCTTCTCGACCATGCCCTGGTCGAGGTCACTGGGGACCGCCCCTATGGTCAGCCTCCTCCTGCAACGTCTACTGTCGTAGGGGCAGGGGCTTGCTGTTGTAGTTCAAAAGGTCTTGCCGGCTACTAGGGCTATTAAGGTGGGTGCTAAACCTACCCACCCTTATCATACTATGCTTGTAATGGGCACCGACTCTGGATGTTCCCAAAACCTCCACAAGAAAATCACCTTGGTCCTAGGCCCATTGTGAAAGGGTGAGGACTAGGAGATCGGGACCGGAACGGTTGGGGCCTGCTCCCCGTAAGCCAAAACCTAGAAGGTCCTAACTCTAGAGGCGTGCTGCTAAAATCCTTCCACTTTGATGAACCCAAATGGATCCCCTCTCATGACATACCTCCCAATGTGGGAATAATCTCCACTACATCATCATTCTTCTAAACCTCCAAGTATGTCGGTAGAATGAAGGGAGTAACAATATACTGAAGAGAAAGTTGGAGTGCCTCCTCTAAGTGTCTTTCTCGTGAATCCTCATTTAGAAATAGGTACAAAGAAAAATAAAGAAGATCCATGAACTTGATCCCCAGTTCCCTCACCATCATACTCCCTTCATGTAGGGAGAGCATATCTCACCTCTTTTTGGCCTCTATCATGGAAGAAAGGAATTCTTCCCAGAACTCCTTTTCAATGTCAGTCCACGAAACTTCAGTCTCTTTCTTCTCCCTAAGATAATGTTTCAATAACTAATGTTCCAATCTTCACATCTGGATCATAGCCAGAGGAACCCAGTACTATTTCAGAGCCCACATCATGCGGAATGCAATCACCAGCTCCTTGATCTGTCTCTCGGTCTCTATGTCTAAGACGTTGTCCTCGTACATTCCAAGAGTATGCCACTGGAAGGAACGAAGCATTTTCTGCCATTGGTCATCCTCCACCTCTCGATCTACCCTCTTATGATCAACCATATCAACCTAATGGGCCTCGACAGCTCGTATTACTCATGGAAGATGTTTAGGTGCCATAACTGAAAACCCAAACAAGAAACTCCTAAGCCCAAGTAGTGTGGAAATTCCTTTTTACATTTTTTTAACATTATTTATTTTAATTTCGAAAATACCCAATACACACAAGAACACAAGTCATTATAATTCATGTACCTTTTATAGGGTCTCTACACTATAATCAGTGTAGCCTCACCTGGTATTTTAGTAGGTCTAATGTCCCTACATCGGATCATAGGGGGGCCTAAAATCCTGTGCCTTAGTCGGTCTTCCCTGGCCTATTTCTTGCACCAAGATTTAATAACACTATTTCACTACCATCCCATGAAATCATCATTGTTCCTAACCTTGAACTCCATCCTATCTCTCAACCATCAGCTCTAATACAATTCTTTCGTGATCCCCCTTCTCCAAAATGAGGGAAATGATGGAAAGGTTCCCTAACCATCCTTCTTTAAACTGAAGGAGAGATAATGACCCTCGAGTCTCGACTTTAGTAGGTCCTAGAGTGGTGACTATAACCAAGGGTATAGAATATCACATAAATGCAAGGCATTACCCTTTTTATAGAACAAGATCAAAAGATAATATGTTAAGTCCTAGAAACACCAAGAACTACAGATAAAAGTAATGCCAAAAATCCAATCTCACATGCATGTTCAAAATAAACGGATACAAAGTACCAGAAAACTCTGAAGTAAAGTACCAAAAGAAAGAAAAGCAGCAACGACAACTATCCTGATGCTCGAGCTAGTAAGGTCCAGTACGATCCTCAAAGTCCTCCTAGAAACCTAAAAATAGTTTTATAAACATTGGATGAGTGTACAGGTATACTTATTAGGGAAACCAAAAACTCTCATCCATAAGTGGGGAAGACATTCTAATGCCCCGTGAGAAAATAGAGGTAACCAAAACACCTATAAAGGAAAACTATCCACCCAGCCTCACCCAAAAACACTCCCCAAATAACACAAGTCAGGTAAAATAATAGTAATAGCAATTCGGTATATGGGTACCCCTCCCACTTTCCCACTCGTTATTTATAACACCCTACGTGTTAGACATCCCCCACAAATCCCATTGCATTCCCACTATCACCCCCAAAGACAACCATATGGGCTATCCTAACCACATGTTTATCTCACCTGCAATCACCGGGGCCACCGCAACCACACTTCCCACCTATAGCCACCTAGGCCACCACAACCACACTTCCTTCCCGCATACACCAGGTCCTCATCTCGAAGAAACTTGGGAAAAAACCTTCCCACACACACCAGGTCTGACCCACCACAACACACCCTGCCTAAAAGATTCTTAGGCCATAATGAACCTCGGATCATCACAGCCTACTCAAAGAGTCTTGGGATACCTAGTAGAGGGAGTATAAAGGAGCTAATAACTAGCCACTCATAAGAATGTGGGAAAAAAACACCCTCCCCCATGAAATGGGGCTATTCTACATGAAGTTATCAACATGTGTGGCATGTGTATAAGAAACAAAAGAACTAAATTTATACATATAGGTATTAAATCACTCATCCCAACCTAAGGGTCCCAAAACCAATAATCAGCCCAAACACAACCACTCTTGTTGTTACCCCTACATTAACAAGTACACAATAGCCACAACCAGAGCACAGCCCATTTCTAGAAAAAAGTTCCCCATTATACCCATTCTTGTTATCATGTTCATGTAACTCTATTTAAATATTCCTTAACTATTGGGAAATTAACCGGCATAACCACATTCTAAAACAAAAATTGAAAGAAAACATCCAAGAAGGCGTTTAAGCATTCAATCCTAGTTATCTTTTAAATAACAACATCAAAATGGGATCCTGTGAGATCCCTCGAAGTACTAGAACCAAAAAAAGACCCAAATTACTAGTCTAGAACATTTACCACTGTCTCCACAGGACCTCAGATTTACAAACCAACAACCTATCAACTAAATATTCCATTCCCCTCTATGTCACCCCATAAACATCAAACAGGAAAAACATGCATATCGCCAGAACATATCCAGGAAGTTTTTCTTCAGATTTAGACAACACCATTCATTAAGTTTCTTCTTTCCATTTGTTTAACCGGGGTGATCACACAGGGGTTAATTTCCATCTAGAATATATTTAATCAAATGTGTTTACATGATTAATTATTCTCCATGTTACGGTTATTCAATCACAAGATTATCCAAAAAATGGAGCTTCATTAGTGCGTAATAAAGGACTACCAATGGCCAGAAATTTTTGTGGACATAAGCCCATACAATTCATTACACAAAAATAAAGGTAAAATAAAAAAACATCGTTATATTTTCCACCCCTTCATTCTTTAAAAGTAAATTTATTATCTTCATTAAAAAAATCATTTACTTACGAAGGGACCATCATCATACCCACCCCACATGATGCATAGTAAAGAGATATGAATGAAGAACACCTACTTGGATGATCTAGGATCGAAGTTTTCTCATTATTCCAAGAAAAGTGGATTACACGACTTGTGAGAGGAACTTCAAGGCTAAGCAGGAAAGGCTCCAGTATGGGTTCATGATCCTTCTCAGTAGGAAGTATCGAGGTGCACTTTGAGAAATGAAAAAGAAAATGGAAGAGAGGATCTCGGCTTAAGAAGAAGCCAGATCCTAAAATCAGGGAGACCATTTCGAAGTACTTAAAAGTCGGATCGTTTTTTTTAACATGTTGCTTGGCAGTTTCACACATCAGAAATAATTTATATTTAATAATTATTCTTAGAAATGGTGGAGATAGACCAGTGGATGGTTGTGAGTTGATATATTTCCTTTAAATAGAGAAAAACACGTAATAAGGGCTTAAATGGAAAACACCAGAGATTGGAAAATGTAGAAAAGGACATTAAACTGATAAAAAGGCCACACATTTTGGTAATTCAAGGGTCACCCAACTCTTTGGGGATTTAAAATATCTTTTACAAGCCTTAAATCACTTTTAAAGGGGTATCAAAATACTTTTACGTTAAAAGAGGAGTCACTGGAGTGAAACTGAGATGTCTGGGAGAGACTATAAATGACTCACCAGTGGGTGAGTCATCGACACCTTGGCACTAATTCCCTAGAACCGGTCAGTTTGGAACCATTGTTGATCGGTGCCACCATTGCCTATCAATGCCACAGATGGATGATCGATGCCACTGATGCTGATCAGTACCACCGATGTCGATCGGTGCCACTGATGGTCAATCAATGCCACTGATTCCCATTGATGCCACCGTTCATTCACCAAAAAATTTTGAAAACTCTTTAATGAGTCACCCATGGTCCCCATGATATATAAAACATTATTATTTGGAAAATTAATGGACTGTGAGGGTCCGATCCATTACCCCCTTCCTATCCTACACCTCCAAATTCATCTTAGAAAACAGAGACATAAGCTACCACTCACTGTTGGACTCATGAACTACTTGTATTTGAGTCCTCTAGCTCAATGCCTCATCCACTGTGTTTCATTTTCTAGGATTGTAGGCAAGATCAATTTCAAAATACTAAAGGTACTGAACCCGCATTTTCTGTCACAAATTTAGGTCACACTAAGTAAAGATATACTTGAGGTTTTTGTGGTCAGTGTATACCACAAAATTCTCTCCCAAAAGATAATTTCTACAAAAGCATAAATCATGAAAAATAGCTGCCAAATCAAGATCGTGCATCGGGAAATTCCACTCATGTGTCCTCAACTACTTAGACTCATATGCAATGAATCTTTCCCACTATATAAGCACTAATCATAGCCTAATACATGATGCATCGTAGTAAATATTGTAATTCTTACCCGGTTCCAGAAAAATCAATATCGATTTTGAAGTTAATCTCTCTTCATCTCTTAAAAGGTAGAATCATAGGAATTTTTCCATAAGGACTTTTCACCCTTCATATTCAGGCATTTCAGTGGCGTTGAGAAGCATGAAACGTCCTAGATATAGTGCTTGTGGTAACCATCCAGCCCATAAAACTTTGTTCCTAAAAGATATTATTTGGCTCCTCCCAACAAATTAATGCTCTTACATTATCTAGGTCTACTGATACTCTGGTCCCTAAGATGAAATGACACAAGAAGTAAATTAGGTCCATTAAAAAGTGGAATTTTGAGAGCTTCTAAAATAACTAATGCTCTCTCAGTGTACTAAATATGGTCTCAAGATGGGTGGTATGGTCGTGTTAAGTGTGAGACTACACCAAGGTATCATCCACAAAGACTAATACAAAATAATCCATGTAATGATGGAACACACAGTTCATTAGTTCCCTAAAAATTGTTGGCTCATTCATGAGACCGAACGGCACAAACAAATACTTGTACAGACCATACCTGATCTAAAAGGCTGTATGAGGTATATCTAATGGTCTAACATGAAACTTGTGATAAAAATATCTCAAGTCAATATTCAAGAACACTCGGGATCCTCAAAGATGATCAAAGAGATCATTAATCCTCAGTAAGGGATATCGGTTCATGACTATTAACTGGTTCAGCTTCTGATTATCCACACAATGTCTGAGGGTACCATCCACCTTCTTAGAAAAAAGGACAGGCGAACCCCAAGGAGAAGTACTGGGTCGGATGAAACCCACTTCCTACAACTCCTCTAACTGATTATTGAGCTCCTGTAACTTTGGTGTAGCCATACTATAAGGAGGAATGGACACTGGTGCCACTTCTGGCACAAGCTCAATAGAAAAATATACCTCTCTTTGGAGGTAAAATAGAAAAATCCCTGGGGAATTCATCTCTAAAACAATACACCACTAGAAAAAAGTCCATCTATGAGGTCCCCTAGTCATCCAGATATAAACTAGAAACTTGGGTTGTAATTCCTCCCAACCCATGATGCTTGGGACCCGCTCTACTCACCTGGATATCTTATTCTCCCTTGTGTAGAAAATACCCACCATCTGGTGACGTGAAACTCGCCTTGTAGTGATAGAAGTCAAAAAAGGCTAGAAAAGTGACCAACCAGTCCATTCTAGGAATGACATTGAAACCTGTCATCCCTAGGATATAGAGGTCCCATAAGAAGTGACACCCACCAACCTTAAGAGGGAACTTCTTGTACTGACGTACACTAGAAATCTTAATCCCCAACAGAGTGTATAAAGTTATAACATCATTAGAAGTAAAGATGCAGAGCCCAAGGCTCTCTAAAATGGAAACAGATATGAAACTATGGGAAGCCCTTGTATCAAAAAGTGCAGTAGATAAAATTGAAAAAACTAAAATCCTATCTCTAACTGTAGAGGGTCTGGGATCCTACTCCGGTTGGGTCTATTCCATAGCAAAAGTATGACTTATACTATGACCCTACAACCCTACATAACTACCCTAATCTAGAAGACACTACTACCACTGAAAACCTATTGCCTGGATACCACACCCAGGACCACCTCCTCAGCCTGAATGGCTTAATGAACTCTAGTTCCATGTCTAAGGAAAATCTAGTGGTCCTTCTCCTGAACGTGGAGTCATAATAGATCCCATCTCACCCATTTCTAGCTATAAAACTAGAAAAAATGTTGAAGATGACTCATCTTACTGTAATATCGGCACTCAACTGGGTCTCTCAGGCACTGAGGTCTCATGTTCCCACTCTTCCAACACTGGTATCACCTCACATAGCTACTTGAAGATACATACCTACTATAGGAATCACCATGTGAAGGCTCCCTGCGATGCCTCCGGATATCAAACAAAGGAGTACTATCCCCGGATGTTAAACTGCCCAGCTTAGAAGCTCCCAAATCCCTCATATTGTGCTCAGTAATCAGCACCTAATTTACTATAGAAGTCACTAAAGTCAACTAGAAAACATTCACCAGCGATCAGATTTCATACCTGATACTATCCTCAAATCTCATAACCATTGACAATTCGTCACCTCACAAAATAGGTGCAAAGCGTTGAAGCTCTGTGAAGTGAGAAGACTAAAAAATCACTGAATGATAACCATGCTCCAAATGCATGAACTCCCAGGCTTAGTCTTCCCTCAACATCTCTAGGTAGAGGTAATCATAGAAGGTCCTCTAAAACTCTCCCTAAGCCGTATCCTGATGAATTCCCGCCTATGAGACAATATCCCACCATATATTGGCGGGATCACATAGAATGTACATTTTGAGAATCATCCTCCTCTCAATAGGCATCTGCAGATGCTCAAAGATAGAAAGCATGGACTTAAACCATGACTTTGTAGCCTGTAGTCTTCCATACCCTAAAAAAGTGTAAATATTAAGCTTCTGGAACACCCTCGTTAACTCTACTATAGTCAGCGAATCATGTGGTTTTCCATGAAAAGTATGCATCATCTTCATAAATCCTTCATGGAACGGTGAATCAATAACTGCATTCAATATAAAAGTTGTTTCCAAGATGAGCATGACGAGAGGATCTACTGGTAGTGGCTAATCTACCATTCCCAGTTTCTAATAATCGCCCAATACCTGGAATACAACTTAGGAATGTCTTGGTGGAATGATTTTTCAAGGTCAAGAAGACACCTCAGTTCAACATTAAAAATGATAGAAGCATAGAAGTTCTAGAATGGAAAATGAGAAGTAAAACATTCAAGTTTTCAAAAATATAGTTACACGGAGTGTAGAAACACTACACAACACGTTCCCTTAATCTTTAACATGGGTGTGTACCTCTACAACCTATTTTTGTAACAACCCATTCCCACAGCATGTTCCTCATGAGACACAGTGTGTTATTGAATATCCCTCCTGCCCAAGTACTCCTACATGGCAAGAACTACACAGTTCTGCTAGTGTAACACTACACGACATGTTCACCCTAGACATGGCATGTGTGACAACCAGGTCCCGGTGAAAGTACATACACCCCGCCTTAACATGGATGTCAGGTCCTTGCCCACCAGGTACCCCCAGTTGCCATGCAGACACGTGGGGCCCACCCTAGGGTCCACCCACATGCCTGAACGGGTTATCTGACTAATGACAGTCCCCACAGGCCAACACTTGTCCTTTCCAGTGTGTTTTGTCCTCACTCACACACACCCTAGGAAACTTCATAGAAGGTCACCCATCCTGATCACTACTTCAGGCCAAGCACGCTTAACTGTGGAGTTCTAACCAGGTAGGCTCTCGAAAAGGAAGGTACACCTTGTTGACATGAGTCATATCATTTAGTCATTTAACCCTTTATCATTTGGGGATGTTACAATCACCCCCCCCCCCTTTAGAGCACAACGCCCTCGTTGTGGGCCCTACATCTCAACCCAGGCAGTGCACCGCACTTAAGGATGGGTTCTTCCTCTGATACCAAATGTGACAACCAGGTCCCGGTGACAGTACATACACCCTGCCTTAACATGGTCGTCGGGTCCTTTCCCACCAGGTACCCCCAGTTGCCCCGAAGACACGTGGGGTCCACCCTAGGGTCCACCCACATGCCTGAACGGGTTATCTGACTAATGACAGTCCCCACATGCCAAAACTTGTCCTTTCCAGTGTGCTTTGTCCTTACTCACACACACCCCAGGAAACTTCTCAGAAGGTCACCCATCCTGATCACTACTCCAGGCCAAGCACGCTTAACTGTGGAGTTCTAACCAGGTAGGCTCCCGAAAAGGAAGGTGCACCTTGTTGACATGAGTCATATCATTTAGTCATTTAACCCTTTATCATTTGGGGATGTTACAACATGCACTACTTAAGTTTCATCCACCTGTTTTTTTAGTCACACAACCGAATACACGGTCAATTACTACATGATGTGTATAACCTAGACACAGGGTGTAAAACCCAAATTTCATCCACCTGGGTCATTATTCACATGTCTGGATACACAGCAGATTACTACATAGTGTGTATAAGTTAGACATGGAATGTACAACCCAAATTTTTATCAACCTTATGTCTCTTCTCACACAGTCAGTCACACGGTCATCAAAAACATGGTGTGTACATCCGATACGTAGCATGTACTTAATTAAAGTAATTTATTCTAAAACAGAAGAACACATAGTGCATTTTCATTTCATCACATGTCGTGTTGTCTGGGTGTCTGGACAGTAAGCCTCTAAAACTTCTCTAAAACCCTTAAAAACATAAAATTTTGGCCATGGAATGCCAAGTTTCAATCTGTGAGAGTCTATACTCTCTATGAATAAAAATTTGGAATCCTTTTTTCACATTATATCTTGAGATAATTCAATTAAATTTAAATCATGATCCACCAAATTCTGATTCAAGTGGTTCCATAACACATCAACGACAAAATATTGGATCCATCAAAATTAAACTTTACATATGTCAATACTCTATCCATATAGTAGGTATTTATATAATTTATCACAATAAGATGGAATACCTTCATCTCGCTAGGTTTCAATAGAAATATAATCATAATGATATCAATAATAATATCACAAAATAAGTGTGCCACCCAATCGGTAAAACAAATCAACTGAAATAATTGTAAAATAAGAAAAATTGCAATATTCGAGGTAACTTGGCTTTTCCCTGTACACAATTTAGATACTTCTAGGCATAGTTTATTACCAACTACCTATTCCTTTCTATCCTAGTCTACTAGATCCAAATAGTAAGACAAATCAAAAAAGAGCCTACTCTTTTACCACTTCGTAACATCTCGAATTCAGGCACTGCCCAAAGGTACCTTGTATCTGGTTGGTCACATGACCTCAAGCACATTTCCCCAAATTTCATAGGATGCTGACTAGAAGTGAGGGATAAGTTTTGGTAATGGGGAAACTATTCCCTCATTGGAACACTATACACAGCGGAAAAAAATAGTAGACAGTATTAGAAGCAGTAATACCAACAAAAGTAAATAGAAAAAGACTGAAAGTAAATACAACAAAGGACATAACATATATATATATATATGATTCATGGAATATGTATCTAATAAATTATCCAAACAAGTCACATGTTGGAAAGAAATACAGAAACCAAAGTACAAAGAAGTAAGTAAACTCCAGCAACATCGCAAGCCTCAGCTTGGTCCCATGCTCTCCAGCTCTAACAGTAATCAAGTATTTGATGAAGAAGGGTGTTTTCCCTTATCTATACCTAAAACCATATAATCTGTTTGGGTCTAAAACATGACCCAAATAGGGTGTGAGATGAATCCTAGTAGGAAACCACCAAAATATTTGTGCCTAACTGTCAGTGAATATATATAGCATGAAATATGCAGAAATGAAGCAATAAACTAGTAATTACTCAAAAGTAAACAATCCTATAGTTTTCAATTACATTCATTTATATTTATTATTTATCCTTCTAATAATGTAATCCCTAGATCTCTCCTAAGCTCTATATCCCCCCATGTAAAAGTAAAAAAAAATAGATGTCTCATAAGACAATCTCACAATCAAGTAAGACTGATCTGAAGCTTGTGTTTTGGATTGATAGACTCATCACCATAATTCGATCATTAATAAACAACCCTCTGGGAATGATATCTTAGTCTAACCCCCTTGGTTTAACATAGCTCCAATTCATTAAATAATGACCACCTGGGCAGCTCTCATAGCCAATACCCCTGGGTCAACATGGTATCATTAACTTATAAATGACATCTTGGGTAGCTCTCATGATCAATACCATTGGGTCAACATGGCATTAACAAAACATAAAAGACCACTTGGGTGGCTCCCATAGTCAATACCCCTGGTTCAATATCTACACAAAGGCTCTCACAGTCCTGTGTAAATAAACATGGAAACCACCACAGTTTTCTTGGTCCAAGGCACTCACGGTCCATTAAAAAACAGCATTCATGTCATATCAAAGTAGAAAATGTAATCTATAAGTACTACATGGATAAACATTCATAAATCATACAACTTTAATTTCATATAATCAATCAAGTCCATCCCAATCGACCAAGGCATGGAAAACAAGGTATGCCTAACAGGCATTCTAGATCAAATGGCCAAAAATAGTCGATCCAAGGAAAATATTCCCACATAAACAAGGTATCTAACCTTACCACTAAGAAACAACCCTTTATCAATCATTAAAACCATTACAATCAAGAAACATGGTTAAATTCCAAATCAATAAATACTCTAAACATGGATATGTGAAACTTTTATCATATATAATCCAAATACAAACAACAACAGGCAAAAACCACCTACCTCGATGTCTCGTAATCGATATACTTGAACGTCAGCCCTTGAATCGGCCTATATTGGAATAGATCTACAAAAAGATAAAAAAACACCCAACCTTAAACAACTCATGAGATAGGAAGAATCAGGAATAAAGGCTTTAGGGGTTTTGAGAACTCACTGGTCGGATTCCAACACACCTAACGGCGTCTCAATCGGAGCTCAGACGAAGAATCGGGAGGGGTTCGGAGTTCGTCAATCATTCTATCACTCTCATGTATGAACCACTGTTAGAAGAAGGCGTTTCTAAAGATGATATGTGACCTCTCTCTGATTTTTCAATTAAAAAGAAGAGTACACGGCATGTTCCTTTAATGTACATGGTGTGTATTAGCATCAACTGGATCTCGACATAAGTGGGTTAGCCAGGTCATCACAGGGTCATGTACTCGGTCGTTATACGACCAGTACACGGTCATATGCAGCAACCAGGTACACAATGTGTACCCAGGAGAACATGGAGTGTACTTAGAAAAACCCCATTTCTTTATTTTACTCAAAAACAACCTGAAATCAAGATCCACACCTAAAATAAATATCTTGTTTCTTACATAAATCAACTGATAGCATATAATATCGAAGGTCTTGAGCGCATTTGTCTATGGATTCTCTAGGATCATTCTCTCCATCTAGCTTTAGGATCATCCCATGTTGTAGAAAACCTTCTAGATGTGTCTTCATTAGCCTATATTCATCCTACATATAGCCAGGATATGAGGAATTTTATTTTCTATTGATCTTCTAACAAAATCGTTGAAGAGTCGTTTTTTACATTTATAAGGGATTGGTTTCTTGGTGATATCCTTCCATATTGGTTTGACTTCCCAGGGTTTTACATTGAGACCTTCGTTGGGAGTTGAATTTGACTCTTTCTCTTTCTTATTATCTTCATGTCTGACCTATAGGTGTTCTAATTTCTTGAGCTTTTCATTTAGATCTTTGGATACAGATTCTATATCCCTAAGCTCCCATTTCTCTCAAGTAATAATATCTTTGATCTATTTTTGGTATTCCTGGATACTCTAAGGAATAATCAATACGTATTCTTTGTATTCTTGAGCTTTACCTATTAATGGTTTGGAATATTCTTCTATAGTATATTACCCTAATATAATTTCTATATATGTATCTCTAGGTAGATTCATATCAGATAAAAGGTCTTCTAGATAATCATAATTTTACCCTAAATCTTTCCCTTTAATCCTATTCCAAATATATCAAATAATTTCTCAAACCCCAGATCCTCTTCTTACCATTTCTTACTGTCTCAAAGAAAAATATTTCTCCTTTAAGATCTCTTAGAGTTCTTTCTAGGTTTTCAACCAACTAATGAGCTTGTCGAATCTGATATTCAGCAAGACTAATTTCTGTTTTCCACTCCTCAATCTTGTCATAATATTCCTAGTATTTCTTCCCTAACTTGATTAATTCAAGTTTATTCTCATAGTATGATATGGATTATGGAATCTGATAATACATTCTAAGTCAAATATAACTAGATTTTTCTCATAATAACTTATCATTCCTTTTAAATTATTCTTCTTGTAATAAATACCATTAACCATGGGATCCAAAATTTTCTTACTATAAACTCTGCGGATGTAGTGATTTAGTAGTCTACATCCCCCCACCCCCCACGCGTACTCTGATACCACTAGTTGGGGAGTCTCTGATGAGGTTTCCCTAGAAATTAAACTTTGGAAATCTAAAATGGAAGTAAAAATGCTTAAAAGCATGAAAGAAAATAAATATCCTCAAAAATGATTAGTGGATTACCTATCGTTAACTCATAGGTTCATTCATGGAATCACTTTTTAGGGAGAAAAAATTATTCCGAGAGAATGTAGAGAGAATGTCCAAAATAATTATAATTTCCATTCAAAATCATATCTTCAAAAAAAATGAGTTGTAGGTTCCTTATATAGGCCTATGGGATCATCTTTCCCAAGAAGAAGACTCAAAATTTACATACAATGAGCACTTCAGATAATAAAAAATAAAAAAAATCCTAAGGTGGAGCACACAACTATGAAACTTTCACCACACACTTCACACATAAAAACAAAGAACATAACTGACATGTCCAATTTGATCCAATCATCCATGTCTGGTTTAACTCAGGTCTGGGTTAGTGCCTATAATCCCTAAAAAATCATATAGATTTTCAATTATTTCACCAACCAAGATTTATTTTTCTAACTCTTTCATATCCATCGATTCTTTGATAGAGTGTTGTATTTGGTGTCTGAAAATAAAGATATATTCTTTATGTCCCTTATATATCTTTATTTCATCAAGAATTATGTATTCATCCACCATGAAGTTCGTCATATGTTCCATTTCTTCATTCTACAAGAATTTGGGGTTGATAGACACTATCACATTATCTTTTGTAAATAATATACAATAATTAATCACTGATTTTCACTTGATTAGATAGAAATTCCATGAAATATGGATTCACTTGTAATGTATGTTATTCAAACTGAAATCCAAAAAAATATTTATCGCTAAACTGTGATTCCCAAAATTCTTTATAGACTGGTCATTTAGTCGAGTTCCCTAGGTATAGGTTCCATAATATGATCAATATTTCTAATAATTTGATAGGTTTTATTTGTGTAACCTACCATAGAAAACTTGTATAATCATTATGTAGAACCTTTTTTCCATATGTGGTACCAAATTGAAGGTGGGATTTATTTTATTAAATCCCAATATTTTAAATGCTCTCATTCTAAAATCTTTCTGGAATTTGATGAACTCTTCGAGGTCAAATATCATTTCTGGTATATGGAGATTTGAAACCCCTATTCTTAATATTCCCCAAAACCTTTTAAGAACATGATATTCTTATACACCTATTTCTTTGATCTTTTAAACTTTTCCAAGAAGACCAGAAATATGGAACTTCAACCGAATTTCTTAATTGATGATCATATCTATCATATCCAAATCAATATTCTTATAATACTCCATAAGGTTTTCATATTCTTCAGGAATGTCTAAAACATGGTCCAGAACTCTCTTGAATACTTGATCATATTTATTTTTCACGGTCAGATTATAAATTGATGTGGATTTATTCTTTGAAATATTAGGAATCCTTTGAAAATATTACCATATTTCATTTGATGGATTAGGATCCTCGTCTACATCTTCTTCTAGACTCTCTCAATCGTGTTACTTCTAAAAATTTTTCGATGATGAAATTTACTAAACTTTTTATGAATTTCAAGATCTGCTTTTACATGATCATCCCATTTTTTGAAATAGTTCTCTATTTTCCTTTAGAGTTACAATCTATTTCTACCTTTTGGTTCTTCCAATAATTCTTATTTCTAGGATTTTTTGTTCAATAAGTATTTTATTGGCCTTTCTAACCACATATAATGCATTCAATATGTATTTTATCCTTAAACTTGATTTCAAGGGACTTTTTGAAACATTTCCTTGTTTTTCAACCTTCTTGGATGAGCAACCTGTGCTTTATGATATTTCAACCCTACTGGATGAAGATACCTATTTATAAATTATATTCTCTGCTATAATTCCCTTTCATTTTTTGGAATTTGTCATTAATTTCTTTGATAACTTGGAATTCTTCCACAGAATGATTATTAATGAAAACAAAAAATCTCTTGGATTTTCTAACTTCTTACATTGCACCTTCCAATGTAAAAGTAGTGTGTTTGTACATATAGAATAACATTTTATTTTCCTTTAATATTTTCTATATTAAAGTTATATTATTTCAATTTATTCCACCATCGTACTATTCTTGCCTGTGTAAACCTTTTAAATTTAATTCTCATGAAATTATTTATATAAGATATATCTATTCCTATATTACAAGATTTTCCCAAGAAAATATCATTATTATAAATAATTTTAAGGACTTAAAGACATTTTGTTCATGTATAGGATAATTATTTTCTATCCCATTAAATCATCAACTCCATAATTGATTGATACTTTCATCATGGTTATTCTTTATCATTAGGATATGACCCCCATACCGATTCTAAGGAACCTATTTCTAAGATAGGTTGATGTTCACTCCCATATGGATAATCCAATTCTGAGAGTTTTTGAGCATTTATATTAGAATCCTTATTACTTCATAATATTCTTTTTTCTAATTATAAGTTACCTTACTAGACAACTTTATCTATTGTGGAACAGATATTATTGTTAAATCTCTTATGTATGCTTTGGAATAGCCTAATAGACCAAAAACTATAGGTAACTACTTATGATTTATAATTTCATCAAGGAATGTTTCTAACTTCTCTGTGATATATGGTTGAATCTTATCTCAAATTCCTTAGATCTACAATCCTAAGAATTCTATTTTTGTTTGCATCCAAATGATCTTTATTTATGAATGTATCATCACTTATTCTCTCAGTACTTCAGTTACATATTGTAAATTGTTGATATGATATTCTATATTTCTACTAAATATGATAAAATTATCAATATAGAATACCCCAAACTATGATAATCTATTAAATTCCTTGTCTATTCTCCTATGGAATATTCCTTGTGAATTCTTGAGTCTAAATGGAATTGTTATCCATTCAAACAAGACAACTTGTGGTGTGAATGTTTTTAATGGTATATCCTCTTCTGTAATATTAATACGCCAATACCCAGAATTGAGATCAAACATGGAATATACCATTGTCCATTCATTCCTAATAATTCTTCTTAAAGATTATTTGTTAGTAATATTGTAACCATCATCCTTTTTTTCATAATTGAGATCATGGTAATGAGTAACCATCCTAGATTTACCATTATTATTCTCAATATAATTCATTTCCATGAATGTCGCACTCTTGTGAGGACTTTCACTATGACTAATTAATCCAAGATTAATCACTTCTACAATATATTTCCTAAATTCCTTAAGTATTCCATGAGGATAGGCAATGAACTTACTTATGATCACTCTGTTGGGATCTTTAAGGGTGATTTTAGATTCTATAATTTTCTTTTTCCATAATTTTAGAGTATTTTATGATCAATTGTATAATAAATAATCTCTTATCATGGTCAATTACTCTTCTTCATTTATCATTGGAACATTTAATCCAACCAGTTCTTTTTACTACTCCATATTTCTTTGGTATTTTTTATCCTCATCATGATAGTTATCCACTTTGATAGTAGATACTTTAATTTCTAGAATAGTTATGGTGTTTCCAAAAGCAGTTGGAAAAAAATAATTATTGAGGAAAATTCCTTCTGAAAATATAATTATATGATGAAATCAACTAAGGAATTAATTTCCAATTAATAAATCATATATAAATTTATGAATAAATTAAATCATCTACACTAAAAATATTCTTCCATTGAGTTAAATTTGAACATTATTTTCTACTTTTTGAATCATAACTATATAATTATTACCAACTATAACTTTCAACTCTATGGATTCCCAGGTTACTCCTAAAAATATGATTCTTGTGTAAGATAAGGTACATCCTATATCAAATAGGGTTGTATATGAAGTTCTGCCAATTATTAGCATTACCAATGTATCCCATTACTTTATCTTTTCACTGAGTCATGGAGATCCCATATATCCAACATAATACTCTTCATTCCCTTATATAGGCAATAAAACTTTACTTTTTCTAACTATCCTTCTGGAAAATGATGTTCATGGTCCTTCGAGTGAAGTTCCTTTATCTTGTCGAATTGAAATCCTTGGATTCTACAAAGGTTTCTAAAGAAACTTTCATTTGCAATATTGTAATTTCAAATCTAATCATCTTGATCTAGATCCTTTGGATGAAATATCCACTTCTTATTCTCTGATCTTAGAGATGAAAAGTTTATTTCCTACTTGTTTGACCACATCTGGAAGCAGTATCTTCTACCTTTACTCTTCCTCTGGATATGGTGAAACACATTCTCTAGGAAAAGTTATCATCTCAGGGTTTAGTAATTGTGGTTAAGTTTCTATAACTGAATTTTTTAATCTTTTAAAGGATGCATATGTATTTCCACTCCCTTCATTAGTGTTTGTCTTCCAGTATTATAGAACTTTAAAAAGAGGTGAGTAATTACCCTCACACATCTTTAGTTGGGTGGACATCCCAATGTCTTCTTCCAGTTCCTTGTGTTGTTCATTACTTATAAATCATTAATAATACTTCAATAAATAAGTAATAAATTCAAATATGGGATCACTTTTACCCACATATCACCTATATATAGATTTTCTTATACTTCTCTTAATATTGCATTGGAAAAATTGGCTAAGATTTCATCTACAACTACAATTAGGATTGGTATAACTTATCCTTTTCTAACTATGGGATCTACTCAGAACTAGATTATTCCAAAATGCACATGCCTATAATTTTTATGCATAGCCATACTAATATGTTATAGTTTTAGTAAAGGAATTATAAATAATACACAAATTTTTTATAGACTTCAATTGTATATTCATCCACAAAGATCTTGGTCATTTTTCTGTATGGTACCCAAGAATTTTGGTTTACCTCATACCAATTTACTCTAGGAATTTTCTGTTCTTGACAATCTATTCCTTATAAATGGATTTTACTCTATGATAATTCACTATGACACCTTCCATTTACTCTTGTTTTACTAGCTCTAGAGAGTTTTCTAGTGCACTGTCCCCTAATTGAATCATAGGTATTTGAAGTTTCCTTAAAATTGTGTAGGGATTATTTCCTTATTCTTCATCTGATTTGGGTTCTTCTATCACTGATTATTCTGAATATAATGAATACCAACACTCGTCATTTGATACTATATCTTCTCCACAGATAGGTTTAAACAATATTTCTTATGAATCTTTCATAATTTTTTATTTGAAACTTCCTCTTCTTTTGCTTGTATCTGGTAAAGTGTCAACTTAATGACATTTTACCTTGTAGAACCAACAACAATCACTAATAGATAAATATTTTTCTTTATTTAATCTAGGATACTTCCCATATTTTGCCTTAAAATTTTCACACACATCCTTCTAGATTTTATTTGGTCTAATATATCTATTAAATTTTTATGGATTTCTTGCTTAAAATATAATTGATGATTTCATTTTACCAAATCATTTCCAATACTTATCATGTGATATATTTTATTCATACTAACCATATTGACACAGTTTTATGAATGATCATTATTGGGTTTTCCCAAACTCTTGCTTGGTTGAACCACACACATGTCTTCCTGTAACTTCCTCTACCTTCAGGCAATAAGAATAATTCATATATGGAATGATTCTTATATATTTCAATACATCTCTCTAAATATAATAGATTATAATAATATACCTTATTATTTTTTCTCTAATTCCCAGAGTATCCTTTAAATCTGACATTGGGAAAGATGAGTCTTCAATTCTTGTTGAACAATTTAAGGCCAGCTGGATAGATGTTTCTGGATAAAAACATATGTAGAATATACTTGGTCTCCTAGTCCAAAAATATAATATCAATGTAGAAACTCACAAATATATTATTAAAAATAACACATGTAACAAATTTGGACTTGGTTAAAGATTTTATAGATTTTTCAACCAATTATATTTCTCAATAGACCAATGAATTTCCCACAAACTCTTATTTTAGGAAGATAGTTACTACTGGTATCACCTCAATTAAAAATTTGACAAATTCTTGGATATATGTCCTCACTTATGATTTTCTTAATATATTATCCTAAAACCACCTTGTATTACCTCTCAAGGAAGCTCCTTCAAAATTGAGTGCATTATCTATGGTCCATGACATTAAACCAAATTATTGTATATAATATTGAAGGATTATAACCCATTTTTCTATGGATTCTCTAGGTTCCTTTTCACAATATAGCTTTAGGAACCTCCCATGTTGTGGAACACCTTCTAGATATGCCTTTGTTGGACTATATTTCTCTTGAATTTATCTAGGATATGAGGGATTTAATTATGTATTGATCTTAAGAAATAAATCCTCTAATGAAATTTTATTTCATTTCTAATGGATAGGTTTCCAGGAGATCACATGGCACAACAGCCTGGATTCCCAAGGTTTTACACTGATACCTTTAGTGGGATATGAATTATAATCTTTTTTCCCTCTACTCTTTGATTTTTCTAGTAGGTATTCTAATTTATTGAGATTTTCATTTAGGTATTTTGAGAAACATTCAATATATCCAAGCTCCCATTTCTATTGATTAATAATATCATGGATCTATTTTTGAAATTCCTAGATACTCCAAGGAATACTTTAGACTTCTTCCTGATATTCTTGAGTTTCACCTGCGAATAGCCAGGAATAATCTTCTACAATTTATCATCTTGATATACTTGATCTATTTTTATCTCTGGTTAGATTCATAATAGATACAAGGGTTCTTGGGTGATTGGAAGATTCCCCAAAATCTTCCCTTTAAGCGCCTGCTAAATATCTAGAATATTTGGTCCAACACCAGATCCTATTTTTCCATATTTTACTATTCTAATCAAAATATTTCTCTTTCTGGATGTCCTAAAATTATTTATAAGTTTTTGACCAACCACCAGGCTTTTCAAATATGAGATTCAATACACCTTATTTCTTTTTCCAACTCCCTGAGCTTGTCATGTGTTTCCTGGGATTTCTTCCCTTATCATTTTTTGTGGATATTGATTTTTTAACAATATTAAGTGGGTTTTTGAAGCCTTTATAGATTCCCAATGTATAATTTCCTATAAAACCACATTATAAACTCACCCACTAGTGGTATTAGAGCATAGGAGGGGATAATAAAGTCATCCAGAGCACTGCTTCAGTAGAGTTACTAATAATAAACTCCTAGATCCCATGGTTAAAGAATTTCATTACAATGAGAAGTGTTTATAAGGTAGGAAAAGGTATTGTGAGAAAACATATAGTTATAATTATATTAAAAAGTATAATCAAATTCTAGAAGACATATTTTCTTAAGAGAAGGATCCTGAAGTAATTGAGTTAAGGAAGAAAGCCTAGGAAACTTATGACAAGCTCGGGGAGTTGAAATTAGAAATCAGTTGTACTTAATCTAAGAATCGACAAGCTTCGTGGTTGGTCCAAAAACTTGAAAGAACTCTAGGATATCTATAAGGAGAAATATTTTTCTTTAAAAAATAAAATATGGTTGGAATATAATCTGGTGTTGGAAAAAACATTAGAGATATTTGGATGAGGCTTGAAGCGAACCCTTCAGGGGAAATATTCATGGGAAACTTCCAATCAGTTGAGATTCCTTGACTTTGATATTAATTTACCTAGAGAAACAAATTTAGAAAATAAATTAGGATGATATACTATATAATATTATACCTGACCATTAGCACTAGAAGATCAATAATATCAGGAAGAAGTCTCGGGTATTTCTCGGAGTATCCAGAAATACCATAAAGAGATCCAATATATTATTAATCAAGAGAAATAGGATCTTGGAGGTATATAACATTTCTCCAAATATTTTAATTAAAATCACAAGAATTTATATGATATATAGGCCAGACTTAAAGATACTATGACAATGAAAGAGTCTAAGTCATCTCCCCCTGAAGGTATCAATGTAAAACCTTGGGAAACCAATCTAGTGTGGAAAATGATCTCAGAGAAAAAAATGCCTTGGAAATGATATAAAGGATCATTCAAGGATTTGTATCAAATTAAAAATAGGGAATCCAATACCTCATATCCTAGCTATATTCAAGAAAAATGTAGTCCAAGGAAGACACATTTATAATTTGTTCTATTACATGGGTTGATCCTAAATCTATATTAAAAAAGGATCTTGGATCATCTATAGATGAATGGTATATATTTCTTTGATATTATATGATATTAGTTGTTTTAGATTCATAGACCATAGATAGTGTGAAAAAAATTTCAAGAGCTTCCCTAAGAGGAAATATATGGTGGTTTTGAAATATGATGTTAAGACGCTCAGAAGTGGGAATGGTTATCCAAGAATATGTTACATTCAAAATTGTGGTCATATCAATAGTATCTAACTTCCTTAAAAAATAGTTTTTGGGAAATTCATTGTTTTATTAAGATAAAGAATTCATAGAAAAGGTTAGAAAAGCTTTAACTAAGATCAAAATATATGAAATGTTATATTATGAAGAATATATTTGTGAGTTTTTGAATTGGTATTATCTTATTAGACCAATTGATCAAAAATATTCTAAAGATGTTTTCATAGAAAATCTTAGGTTGTTGGCCTAAAATTGTTCAACTAGAATTGAAGACTCATCTATCCCAAAGTACATATTTTCAAGATACTTGGGAGTTAGAGCAGAGACAATAAGGTATTTGATTGGACTCTATTGTATAGAAATTCATGTCTTGCAAGATGTAAGAAATATTCCATATATGATTTCTTATTTTTTTCCCAATGGTAAAGTGATTTTCAGGAAGATATGGGTGTGGTCTGTAAGAACCCGAACCTTCTTTTCACGTACTCTTGTCCTTTTTATAGATATTTTGATAAAATAGGAGTTTTTGGAAATTTTTTAAGTACACATCATATACTTTATGAGTACACGTCGTGTACTTCGTTACCGCTGAAGGCCATGTGTTGGCTGTGTAGTAGCCACACACACGGTCGTGTGGGGTGATGTGGAGGCCACCCAAAGTGGAGTACGGAAAAGGAATGTACACTTTGTGTACTCCAAAACTACACGCCATGTATTTTTTTTCATTAAACACACTGGGGTCACGTCTGACGGATAGAACCAACTTATTTTAGGTCATGTTCATCCGAGAAAACCCGCACGGCCACAGATATTTGATGAACCCCCAAGCCTTCATCTATCCTCTGAATCAAACTCTTTTGGTTGCGTTGGAATCGCATCGATGAGTTTTCTCTTCCTATAGAGCATCGTTTTCCAATTCCTCCTCTTCTCCAAGTTATTCATGGGTTGAATTTTTTATGTGTTTTCGTACATCTACGGCGTTCTAAGGTGATTCAAGCCTCATCATTCAAGTATATCGATCTCCTAACCCCGAGGTGGGTGGTTTGTTCCTTTCTCTAGAAATTCTTTGAGTATTATGTGCAAATTCTACCAATACCCTTGAACGGGGTATTGTGTGTTTTCTGTTTTTCCCCTGTTGTTTTCCTGCTTTGCTTTTATGACTGATTATAGGTTATTGCTTGTGAATAGGGTAATTTTTTGTGCTTTGGATGTATTTACGAGGAATTTTTTGCCTGTTTATGACCATTTGGTCTAGTTTTTCATGTTAGGATATTTCCTGTTCCATGCCTAGTGTTATAGGATAGAGTTTTCTTTCTCTAACATGCTGTTATGTTGTAGAATTCTAGCCAAGTAGTTCTTGAGGTTTACTTTGGCCGTTACACGATGCGATACTTTCTAATTTTACACAAGGCTGTGAGAACCTAGTGTTGTAGACCATAGGGAGAATGCACAAAAGGGATTATCCAGAGTGTCTTTATAATTTACGATGCGAGACCACAAGAGGGATTGATGTTGAGTGCTTCCTCATAGAGTCTGTAGTTCCTCGACGCAGGCCACAAAGGGAATGTGACATTTGTGCTTCCCTATAGTGCCTTTAGTACCGATACGAGACTATATGGGGGAATTGACGGTGAGTGCTTCCTCAGAGAGTCTATACTTAGCTGAACTAGAGGGTTGAGAATGTGTGTTCTTCCCAGAGGGTTGCTTATATCTGCTAGGTAGGACCAGAGGGGATAGGCTTTGAGTACTTCCCAGAGGGTTACCTATTTTTTTATCCGCTTGATTGGTTGTTTCTTGATAATTGGATTGTGGATTTCTTGATACTGATTACTTTCCTGTTTACTACTTTCTGTACTTTTACTTGCCACATATTCACTCACTGTTAGGCACAAATCATCATGTGGTTGCCTACTGGGATTAGTCTCACACCCTATTTGGGTCATGCTTTTGGGCCCAAACAGATTATATTTTTGCGGGTATAGATAAGGCCAAGTGCCCTTCTACTTTAGGTTCTTGATTCCTGTGGAGCTGGAGAGCATGGGACCAATCTATGGCTTGCGATGCTGAAGAGTTCATCTGCTTTATTTTTCACTTTGGTTTAGCACTATTGTATTTCAGCATTGTGACTGGTTTGGATGCTTTCCTAGACATATATGTAACATGCATCATTTATATATATATATATATATTTCTCTAGTTGTTTCTTTATCAGTCTTCCGTTGTTTACTATTGTTGGATATTTACTGATTCAGCTATTGTGTGTTGTTTACTTCTATTGTCTACTCTGCTAATAAGGGAATAGTTTCCCCTCTATCACACCCAACTCCCTCACTACTAGTTGGTAGCCTCTGGAATTCAGGGAAATGCGCTTGATTCCATTTGACCAACTGAGTACGGGGCACCTCTGGGTGGATTCCGGAACTGGGACGTTACAAAGTGGTATCAGAGGTGTTCTTTTCTCATGATTTACTGTTTAGAGCCTATAGCAAGGGATAGGATATAATAGGTTCCTGGTAATAATCTGTTCCCAGGAGTAGCTAACCCATGTACAAGGAAAAGCCAATCTACCTCATTATTGGAATTTTTCTAGTTTGCAATTTTACGATTGATTTGATTTTCACCATTGTGTGATTCACATGTTTTGTGTGGTTACCGTTGACGTTATTGAGGTTCTATTTCTTCCATAACCCAATGAGATGAGGGTATTCCATCTCATGCATCATAGAGGCACTTTTTAGAAATCACAAGCCATGCATTCTTGCAAGGCCATCTAGGATTCATTACCGATTTCATGTTGTTGTGATAGATGTTGTGTAGAATATGCATGTTGTTGTGATAGATGACTTGATAGAAATACCTGTTGTTTAATAGGGAATTTTGTGTAAGGTTTTGTTTGAATGAATGCCAAAATTTGTTTCTTGAGGTGTTATAGGCCCTCATGGACCGGAATTTGGTGGATCATTGCACAGTTTTCTTTTCTATAACTTGTATAGGATGCCAAACTTTGATTTGCGGGGATTATGGGCCCTCACGGATCGGACTTTGGTACTTTATATGCTTGTTTCAGTGTTTTCTGGGTTCTGGAACAGTTTTTGAGGCTTAATGTCTAAAAAAACCAACAATGCACGCTGTGTAATGTTAAGTACACGCCATGTGTTCTTCTATTTGGGAAGAAATAGTTTTTTTTAAGTACATGTCGTGTACTTTGTACACTCCATGTAGTCTCTGACAGTTTCGTAGGTCGTGTGGGTAGAGACACGGATTGGGAAAAGTCTGGTGGAAACATGCCGTGTTCGCGTTGAATATGTCGTGTGGTATAATCCTTGGAACCCGGCTGTGTAGCTAACAAAATGGGTCGGTGTAGTCTCTTCTTATACAAATCTTTTCCCCCTTGAACGCGCCATGTAGTCTGACCTAGGTACCTGGCCGTGTGATGAACAACACAGGTCGGTGTTATCCCATCTCATACACACCTTGCCCATCTGGAACACGCCGTATAGTTTGAGCCGTGTGTCTGACCGTGTCACTAACAACACTGTCCAGGTGAATCTTGTCCAGTACATTTTCTGTCTAACGTGAACACGCCGTGTAGTTTTGTCTTAGGAGAGCCTTGTGGCTTAATCGTGTAGAAGGACCCAGGCAGGGGAATAGGATTCAAGTACATGACGTGTGTTTTGAGAACACGCCGTGTGTTTGGGGTGTTACATGACAAGTTTAGGAAAAGGTACACTCCCATTTGAATGACTTCAGGGAACACGCCGTGTAGGGAGTGTACATGCCGTGTAGTCATGTTTTGTAAAACATGAATGTTTTCTTCCTCTTGTTCTCTTCTTACACTCTTTGTTTTCAGTCCTTGATCATTATGATCTAAGGTGTGAGCTTGATCTTGTAGAGTCGTTCCAATGAGACATTCTCCAGTTGTACGCTAGTTTACAAGCTGTGATTAGACACCGGACATTGCAGATCAGGGACCACCTGCAGATCCTCCTTTTGAGCCAATATTGGAACCTGCAGTTATACCTGTTCTAAGAGATAATTCTCAGTTTAGAGAGGTCTTTATGAGGATGTTGAAAACCTTCCAAGGAGCTTTGCCTCTTTCCACTTCTATGGCAGACTTGATGTGGGTTTTCTAGCAACAGCATCCTCCCACCTTCTCAGGGGAAGGAGGACCACAGGTTGTAGAGTCATGGCTAGAAGCCATGATGATGATCTTTGAGCATCTGGAGACACCTCCAGAGAGGAGGGTCAATCTCTCTACCTATATACTATGGGACTCCACCAAGAGGTGGTGGGACATGATCTCACAGGCGGGTCATCAGTAGGTTATGGCTTGGGAGGAGTTATAGCACATCTTCTATGACTACTTCTATCTGGAGATCCCGAGGGATGACCGAGCCCGGGAGTTCATGGATCTGGAGTAGGGTAATCTTTTTGTCATGGATTATTCCTCACGCTTCACCAAGATTCAGTGCTTTACACCCTTCCTGGGAGTAGATGGGTTATTCTTGGAAAGGAATTTCGAGGATGGTCTAAGGCACAACATCTGTTCCCAGGTGAACATATTCTGGTTGACTTACATCACTTCTATCCTCAACCATGCGCTGATCACGGAGCACAGTCGGAAGGATTCCAGAGTTGTGAGCTAGGGTGGATCGGCATCTGGAGTTAGCATCCCTCCTACTGACAGTATGAAGTGCCACAGAGAGTCTTTGGGAAGTGATTCGAGGATGTGAGACACATCTTCTGGTAACCAGATGGTATGCTACCAGTGTGGAAGGGCTGGACATATGAGCCTGTAGTACCAGAGAGACCTAGTGGAGTGCTGATCTTGCGGAAAGATGGGTCACCTTCAGCATTTCTGTCAGATCGTATCACCAGAAGCTGGTGATATGGGTTCTTCTATGACTCCGCATTCGGGAGTAGCGCCGCCAGTTTCTCACCAGTCTGGGAATTGGAGTTCTTCCGGCCATTCAGGCCGAGGTGGAGGTCGTGGTCATGGAGGTTAGTCACTATTCTTTCATCAACAGCAGGGTGGATCAACTCAGAGTGGTCAGGTAGGGTTACAGGGTCTTGGAGTAGGCCAGAACATTGTAGTGGAGTAGACCCAACCGGAGTAGGATCTCAGACCTTCTACAGTTCGAGGTACGATCCTTGTTTCCTCATTTTTATCTTCATCACTTTTCTATACAGGGGATTCCCATAGCTTTATATATGTTGATGTCATGGAGAGACTTGGGCTTTGTATCGTCTCTTCTGCAGATATCTTGATGCTAGATACTCCTTTGGGAACTAGAATGGCTAGTGTACGACTGTTCCAGGAGTGCCCTCTAGAGATTAGTGGGTGTCACTTCTTATGGGATCTCTATGTCCTAGAAATGACAGGCTATGATCTCATTCTCGGAATAGACTAGCTAGTTCCCTTCTAGGTAGTCGTCGGTTGTTATCGTCGTAGGGTGAGTTTCATATCACCAGAGGGTGGATATTTTCTTCCGAAGGGTGAGTGGGATTTCCAGGCAAGTAGAGAGGGTCCAGAGCATCATGGGCTAGGAGGAGTTACAACTCATATTTCTAGTCTATATCCGGATGACTAGGGGACTTCACAGTTAGACTTTCCTCCAATGGTGGATCGTTTCAGGGATTTCTTTCTAGAGGACTTTTCAAGTTTGCCTACAGAGAGAGAGGTTGACTTTTCGATTGAGCTTGTGCTATGAGCAACATCGGTGTCCATTCCTCCTTATAGGATGGCTACACTTGAGTTGTAGGAGCTCAAGAAGCATTTGGAGGAGTTGCAGGCAAAGGGTTTCATCCAACCCAGTACTTCTCCTTGAGGTTCTCCTATCCTGTTTTTGAAAAAGGCAGATGGTACCCTCAGGATTTGTGTGGATTATCAGAAGTTGAACCAGTTGATGGTCAAGAAATGATATCCCTTACCCAGGATTGATGATCACTTTGATCAGCTTCAAGGACCCGGGTGTTCTCAAAGATTTACTTGAGGTCTGGTTACCATCAGTTGCACGTTAGACTATCTGATATACCTCTCATAGCCTTCCAGAGCAGGTATGGTCTATACGAGTATATGGTTATGTCGTTCGGCCTCACAAACGCGCCGGCAGTTTTCATGGCACTGATGAAACGAGTGTTCCATCCATACTTGAATTACTTTGTGGTTGTTTTCGTGGATGATATCTTAGTGTAATATCAAACTCGACACGACCATGCCACACATCTTGAGATCATTCTGAGTACACTGAGAGAGCCTCAGTTATATGCTAAGCTCTAAAAATGCCACATTTGTATGGATCGGATTCACTTATTGGGTCATGTTATCTCAGAGACAGAAGTATCAGTAGACCCAAAGAAAGTGAGAGTAGTAGTTTCTTGGGAGAAGCCGAAGAATGTCTTTGAGGTGCGGAGTTTTCTAGGGTTGTCTGGATACTACAGGCACTTCATACAGGACTTTCACACTTAGAAGCACCGTAGATGAGTTTGACCAAGAAGGGTGAAAAGTTATTATGGTCAGATTCTTGTGAGTCAGCCTTTCAGGAGCTGAAAGGTAGGTTGACTTCAACACTGATACTAGTCCTTCCATAGTCAGGAAAGAGATACATTGTCTACTGTGATGTCTCAGGTATCATGCTGGGATCTGTTCTTATGCAGGGAGATAGATTCGTTGCATACGGGTCTCGATGTTGAGGCCACACGAAAGGAATTACTCGACACACGATCTGGAGTTGGCAGTTGTTGTCCATGCCTTGTGCTGTTGGAGGCATTACCTTCTAGGAGAGCATTTTATGGTTTTCACTGACCACAAAAGTATCAAGTATATTATCACTCAGCATGATCTGAATTTGAGACATCTAAGGTGGGTTGAGTACCTTTAGTCCTTTGATTTTGAGCTTTCCTATACGTCAGGGAAGGGCAACGCAGTGGCTGAGGCGTTGAGTAGGAGGACTCAGATGTTGGCAGTTCAGAAGGCCAGTAGTGAGTGGCATCTTATGGCTCTGTTCTCTGACATGCATTTGGAGGTGCACAATAGAAAAGGGCATACTTTTCTATCTTCTGTAGCTGTTACCTCTACACATATTAATCAGGTACGAATGAGGAAGCTATCAGATTCTGAAGGCTTATTCCTAAAAGAGAGTGTGTCAGGAGAGAACCCTATTTCTGGATGGACCATAGGCGAGGCTGAGATCTTCTGTTTCTAGGGACGCATATGGGTGCCATCATATATACACGAGGAGTTAATGTGGGACTTTCATTCCTCATTTTGGTCAGTTCATCCTGGTGTCACCAAAATGTATCGTGATCTACACCATCAATATTGGTGGCCAAGTATGAAGAGGGACATTGCTAGTTTCTTCATGAGGTGTTCTAATTGTCAGCATGTGAAGGTAGAGCATCAGCGACCAGCAGGGCTTTTACAGCAGTTACCCATTCCTGAGTGGAAGTGGAATGATGTCACGATGGACTTCATGACCGGTTTACCGAGGTCTCCTCGAGGTAATGACGCAGTTTGGGTTGTCATTGACAGACTCACGAAGGTTGCACACTTCTTGCCGATCAAGGATACCTTCAGTGTTGATGAGATGGGATGGTTGTACATCCGTGAGATTGTACATCTACATAGGGTTCCACACTCTATCATTTCAAATAGGGATGCAAGTTTTACTTCTCGGGTCTGGCAGGGGCTACAGAAAGTTTTGGTTACACAGGTGCTTCTGAGTACTGCCTACCATCCTCAGACAGATGGCTAGTCCGAGCGTACGATTCAGGTGCTTGAGGACATGCTATAAGTATGCATTCTGGATTTTGGAGGTTCGTGGGAAAAACATATACCTATTGTGGAGTTTTCTTACAATAATAGTTTTCAAGAAACTATTCATATGGCACCTTATGAGGCTTTGTACGGTAGGCCATGCTGGTCACCCTTATGTTGGCTGGAGACAGGAGAGGCAACTTTTTTGGGACCTTGTCTTGTTCAGGAGACCACGGAACAGATAGAGATGATTTGGAAAAGGATATCTACTGCACAGTATCTTCAGAAC
Organism: Viscum album; assembly: GCA_963277665.1. Taxonomy (NCBI): domain Eukaryota; kingdom Viridiplantae; phylum Streptophyta; class Magnoliopsida; order Santalales; family Viscaceae; genus Viscum; species Viscum album. The sequence continues at coordinate 1,538,144,449 of OY728153.1, read as the reverse complement.
TCCTATACTGGTCAGCGGAGATGACCACTGGAGTTCGAGGTCAGGGATCATGTTTTTCTACATGTCACAATGAGGTTGGGACACAAGCAGATCAGGAGATAGGGTAAACTTTCTCTGAGGTATGTCGGGTCGTTTGTGGTGTTATAGAGAGTTGGTCTGGTTGCCTATCGGTTTCAGTGACCTCAGAGGTACCAAGCTATGCACGACGTTTTCCATGTTTCTCAGCTCCGATGTTACTTTTTAGACTCATCTCATGCTTTCCAACCTGAGGAAGTCGAGTTAGAGGTGGATGCATATTTCAAGGAGAATCCTATCTGGATTGTCGATTGTAGTATGAAGGTTCTTCATGGTTGTTCTGTTCCTCTGGTACGGGTGTTATGGCAGTACAAACGAGTACAGGATGAGACTTGGGAGAGGAAAGCCGATGTACGATCGCAGTGGCAGGAGTTGTTCGGGGTTTCTTCTTCTATGCCGCCCTAGGGAAATTCGGGGATGAATTTCTTTAAAGGGGGGAGGTTTGTAAGAAACTGGACCTTCTTTTTAGGTATGTTTTTCCTTTTTTATGGATTTTTTTAGAAAATATGAGTTTCTAGAAATTTTTGAAGTACACGCCGTGTACTTCGTTGCCGCTGAAGGTCGTCTTCTGGCCGTGTGGTAGCCACACACACGGTCATGTGGGGTGACATGGAGGCCGCCTAAAGCGGAGTGTGGAAAAGGTGTGTACACACCATGTACTCCAAAATTATACGCCGTGTATTTTGTTTTTTTTCATTAAACACACTAGGGTCGTGTATAATGGAAAGAACTAGCTTCTTTTAGGTCTCATTCATCCGAGAGAACCCACACGGTCGCAGAACTTAGACGAACCCCCGAGCCTCTGTCCGTCCTCCAAGTCAAACTCTTTCGGTTATGTTGGATTCGCATCGGTGATTTCTCTCTTCTTCTAGAGCATCGTTTTCCAATTCCTCGTCTTTTCCATGTTATTCGGGGGTTGAACGTTTTATTCATTTTCATAGATCTATGGCGTTCTAAGGCGATTTAATCCTCATGGTTCAAGTATATCGATCTCCTAACCCTGAGGTAGGTGGTTTCTACCTTTCTGTATAAAGTCTTTGAGTATTTTGTGAAAATTCCACCAATACCCTTCAATGGGGTATTGCGTGTTTACTGTTTGTGAATAGGGTAATTTGCTATGCTTTGGATGTATTTCCCATGCATGTTTTCCTGTTTTTGACTGTTTGGTCTAGTTTTTCCTATTAGGCTATTGCCAGTTCCATGCCTAGTGTTGTAGGATGGAGTGTTCTTTCTCTAACATGTTGTCATATGGTAGAATTCTAGCCAAGTAGTTCTTCAAGATTACTTTGGTCGTTACGTGATGCGATACTTGCTGACTTTACACAGGGCTGTGAGAACATAGTGTAGTATACCATAGGGTGAATGGATGTAAGGGATTCTCCAGAGTGTCTTTATAATTTATGATGCGAGACCATAGAGGTAATTGATGTTGAGTGCTTCCTCAGAGAGTATGTAGTTCCTCGATGCGGGCCATAGAGGGAATGTGACGTCAGTTCTTCCCTATATCACCTTTAGTACCGATACAAGACTATAGTGGGAATTGGCGATGAGTGCTTCCTCAAAGAGTCTATACATAGCAGAACCAGAGGGGTGAGACTATGTGTGCTCCCTAGAGTGTTGCTTGTATCTGCTAGGTGGGACCAGAGGGGATAGTTTCTGATTACTTCTTAGAGGGTTACCTATTTGTGTTATCCCCTTCATTAGCTATTGCTTGATAATTGGACTGTGGAATTTTTGCTACTGAGTACTTTCCTATTTACTGATTTCTGTACTTTTACCTGCCATATATTCACTGACTGATAGGCACAGATCTTCGGGTGGTTTCCTACTAGGATTAGTCTCACACCCTGTTTGGGTCATGCTTTTGGGCCCAAACAGATTATATTGTTGCAGGTATAGATAAGGGAAAGCTCCCTTCTACTTTAGGTTCTTGATTGCTGTGGAGCTGGAGAGCATGGGACCAAGCTATGGCTTGTGATGCTGAGAATTCTATCTGCTTTCCTTTGCACTTTGGTTTAGAACTGTTGTATTTCATAATTGTGACTTGTTTGGCTACTTTCCTAGACATATATGTAACATGAATCATTTATATATATTTTTCTCCATTTGTTTCTTTATTAGTCTTCTGATGTTTACTGTTGTTTGATATTTACTACTTCTGCTATTGTGTTTTGTTTACTTCCATTGTGTACTCTTCCAATGAGGACATAGTTTCCCCACTATCACACCCAAGGTCATCGATGCTAGTTGACGGCTTCTAGCATTTCAGTAAATGCGCTTGAGACCATGTGACCAACCGGGTATGGGGCACCTTTGGGTGACTTCCGGAACCGGGACGTTACAGGTCCAACTAGGTAGGGGCTTGGGAAAACCATACAAAGATCTTTCACAACACAGTGTCAATTTGATCAGTGTGAATGAAATAGATCAAAAAATAATGTTTAGAATCAATATTGTAAAAGGAAGTAATCGAGTATATTTTTATTGAGAAATCGTGAAATATATAAGAGATATCTTAGACCAAATATAATCCATAAAGATGTAAGAGAAAATTTTATAGAAAAATAATGGAAGTATCCCAAATTCCCTAAAAGAAAATATCTATACAATTTTGGTTTTTATTGGTTCTATGGGAATAAATGTTACAGAGGTTACACATTCAAAGATACAGATAGAAGAAGAGTAAGTCAAAAAGTAATAATGGTGCAATATTTATCAAAAATATTGTTTAAGCCTATCTAAGGATAAGATATAGACTCAAGTGATGATATTTTATATTCATTATATTCCTAATACTCAATGATAGAAGAATTCAAATCATATGTGGATGTAGGAAATAATCCCAACATAATTTGGATCCATCTTTGAATAGATATGATTTGATTAGGGCCTAGTGAACTACATAACTCTTGAGAGCTAGTAAAGCTAGAAGAAATGGAAGGTGATCTAGTGTATTATTTAGAGACTAAAATCCCTTCAGATGGAAGAGATTTTAAGGAATGGAAATGACTAGACTTGTTTGTTCTGAGGCATACAAAAATTCTTAGGAACCATACTGAGAAATGAAAAATATATTTGAGGATGAAGAGACAACTGAAGTCTATAAAATAGATAAAGGACTTGTAACAACCAAAACTTTTATCAATGAAATTTATCCCTTATTATAGTAATTTCATATAGTATAAATCACATAAAATCACTTATAGATCATAATAAAAACGTTATAAACAAATAATTAATTAAATAAGAAGTATTTCTAGAAGTTAAGAAACCTATACGAAAGGAATAGTAACTTGACCTTTTGAGTAGTAACATGACCCTTATGAATAGTAAACCATCCAATAGAATAATAAATTAACCTTTTAAAGTAAAAAAGATAAAATTTAGGCATATTATAAATTAGAATATGGTATAATTATATCACATCCTAAGTAAATAAATTTTTTAAAAATTATTAATTAAGTGTTGGAATTTTTGAAAGTCATAAATATTTATTTACATTTTATGATTAATTTAATAATTTAAAAGATAATTTATTTTCATAAAATTTATTCATAAATTAATATTTTTATGTCTTATAATTTTAAGATAATTTTATGAGACCATAATTAATTTTTCAAAGTGTCATAAAATTTGTTATTATTTTAAAATATGTCTTTTCCAAGTAAATTATGGTTTTAATTAAAAAATAAATTAATCATATTTAGAAAATTATTTTCATAAAATAGATTTTATTTTTTAATTTTACATATTTAAAAATTGTTAGGGTTAATTTTTGGGATTTTTAAAATACTTGAATTTTTTATGAATAGTAAAATATGGTAATTTACGGCATATATACATTATAAGTTAAAAACACTATTCCTTGAGTCATCATTGATGTAATCACCATAATATCAAACTAACCTTAATTAATGTAATATATTTAGTGATATTTATATATTTATTCATAGTCTTGAGACAAAATAATAAACTAATGAATATAATAATGAGAAAACACCCCTCTCTTCCACTATAAATAAAACCACTCACCACCTCTCTTACTCACACTTATAAAGCTTTGATACTTATCCAAATTCTGTCCAAACCTCTTACCAAGCCCCTCTCCAATGAAAATGATCCCTTTTTCTCATCAAAATATCAAAACTATTTCCCTATGGAGGTTCTCATGGAGGATAAATCCAAGAGGTAAAATCCTCTTCATTTTTCTTTTAATTTCTTTTCAATTTCATTTATTTTCTTCTCTCCTACTTGCCTTATCTTATCCAAATGGAATTATAACTCTATTATGTTTGATATAATATAATTAAATCATTTTAATGTAATACCCATCACAAAAATCCTTTATCTCTCTCTCTTATTCTAAAAATGAAATTATCGGTCGTGATTTGTCAATTTACCGATATTGTTAGTGATGCACTTTCATTTTCCATTAAATCCTTAAAGGATGTTAATAAAACCATTATAATGGTTGAAAAAATAATTTAAAATATATTTTACCACCCTATTTATGTTCTATAACTAAAATATATTCATAATAATAAATGTTAAAAAAAAATGAGTTTGTTGTAATCGAAAAATAGCCAAGATTAACCTAAAACGGTCATCATTAACTTTTATATAATGATTCTTCCTCATTCCATATAACCAAATTCCTTATAATATAATTTAAACATATTTATTATCATTAATAACATTTAAAAATAATTCTGGATATTTATTTTCATTTTACATGAACTTTCACTCATGTATATAAGTGAATTGAACCTAGAAACTAAGAAACTGAACACTTTCAGATGATGAAATTAAACTCTATAACACATTTAAAAGCCCATAAATGAACTTAATAAAACCATAATGAATAAAATTAATGTATAAAAGGTTTTTTATTTGTTAATTAATGATACTAATGTGATTATATAGGATATTAAAGTGAAGATATCAATCATACATAATGTGAGGGGAAATCTCGAACCCAAATCTATTTCTTTTGGTTTTCCCTCTTTAACCCAATTTTCAGTATGGATATTAATTTATTATTAATTATATATAATATATTAATCATTATATTCTCTTTTATGGGATATACATATTACCATTTTGGTTTTATGAATAATGAAAATATTTTTCCAAAAGAACTCTTCTTTAAAAATATACATCTTTTACTTCTCATGTGATTGTTTCTTCTTCAATAAATATTGGTACTAATCATATTATTCCATTTTTATCTTATAAACTACAAATTTTATGAATGTGTTCTTTATGAAATTAAAATCATTACTTCCCATGTGTTATTTTATGTCCAAGGTTGATATATGTTCTATGTGGCATGCATGATAATGTAAATGTTATGATATAAATGGTGATCCCAGAGTTATATAGCACTCCAATGCATTGGGTAATGTGATATATATCATGAGAAACTGTAAAATATGTGTGAACAAGATGCTATATTTGTTCACAACTATGTGTGGTAGTTGATCTCTATGACATGATGTTTCATTTTTATGCATTGCCACATTCCAAGGCTTTTCTTAATGCTTCATCTAATGATTATAATCATATGACTATGTTATGATGATAATGACTATTATCACCCCATGATATATTGATTCATGTTATTATCTATCCTCTTACTAGGCTTTTATCTCACCCCTTTTCTCATGTATATCCTCAGGTGATTACTTGTACTATGGAGAACATGAGGGCCAATAAGAATCTAAATAAGAAGGAAATAAATAAATGGTTATGTTTTATTATATAAATGTTATGTACAGACCTAATTTTTACAATACACTAAACCATTAGATCTTGGTAGTATAATTATTTAATGTTGTTATGTTTAAAATTATATAAGAGTTGTGTAAAAAAAATCAGTCTAATTGTAGTTGGTATCAGAGCATAGTTTAGTTAATTTTGTAATTAGGATTCAAGAACCTTAGTCAAAACTCTTAGTATTAGACTATGTATAAGTAAGAACCAAAGAATATTTGTTTTAGAAAATTCTAAACATATGGATCCCATAAGATATGTATTTATACTTAATTTTACAAAGGAATAAATTATTTATTCATGACTTGTTGACTTATGTTTTTTTATGACATTCTCTATTTTATAAAATGGTGGGAACTAGGAGATACCAAGCCAACAACATGTGTGAGTGACAACATACTGATTTCCCAAATGAAATCACCAATTCCATAGGGGTGGAGTTCAAAATTTCATGGAGATACTTACCCAGATATCTTGGGTTATGACCAATAACCAAAATAATTTGGAACATTAGTGAAAGGCATTGTCATGGGCGCCCTCAAATGATTAGTGGTTTTTTTTGGGTACTTAGGTGCAGCCGAGTGGCTGACCAAGGTCGTCTCTCGAAGGAAAAAAGTAAATTTGACAACTAATTAAAGGTATGTTGATAGTAAAATAAAATTAAATAATCACATTAATTAAAATAATGGGGTTTTTTATAATTTATAAATCAAGAATATGTTTTCTAGAAGAAGATTGTAAAAAAAATGTTTTTTTAAATGAAGTTCAATTAAAAAGACACAATAAGAAGATATTTTTTGGACAATATTTAAAAGACGTAGTAGATATACCTATACCTCTTCATTTAATTATTAATCATTATCATATAAATTAATATTCAATTAATTATAATCCCCTAATTTGTTAACCCATGAAACCTAAGAGAATTAAATTTACCACAAATATGAAGAGAATTAAACCCAAGGCTATCTTCGGAACATTCAATCGCAGCACCCTCTGTAATTGATGTTCTAAGGATAGCATATGGTTATTTTTAAATTATGGCACATCTACATTCTTGAAAATGATTATGAATTGAGCTAAGGGATTATATTTTAACTCTAAAAATTTATCTCGTGTGGTCTTGTTTTACCGATTAAGTTTGCACTCTCACAATTTACACAATACTCGACCTCACATGTTTTTTTTTAATTGTTAAATTTCTTGATTAGTTCCTTATAATTTAAAAACATAATTAATAGATCATATTAAGTGAATTATAGTATCTCAATGATTGAAAATAATTAAATGAAGAGGGTAGAAGATAGATCAGTCACTAAGAAAACTACACTTCCATGGGCGGTGTGATCATCATGGAGACGTTTTCCATGAGAAAAGGATTGAAAGGGTAGAACCCAATATTTTCCCCACTCATGAATTTCAGACCAAATAATAAGACTAAGAGAAGAAGAAAATTAAAAATAAAATAATAAAAGAGAATAAATAAAATAATAACAAAGAAGTTTATTACACAAATGAAAACATTACAACATGAAGAATAGAAGAAGGCTTTGATGAGGGGATCCTTGCTTCAAGAGCTACCCCTCTAAAAATGGTTGGATAATTTGTGTGAAACCAATTCTCCTCTGCCTTCAATTTATTAATGAACTTCCCAACTCTTACAGATAAAAAAATAAATATTTATATAGTGGAGGGGAGGCTATGTTAAAAGCGGTTTCAAGTGTGAATGAGAAGATTCTCCCAAATATTTTAATTTCACTTCCACCACCTTATTGACCAAAAAAAGGCATGAACTATATGTCCATCCAGAATTATAATATGTGATAAATTTGGTTTTTGATCCCCTCTCAAAATTTGGGCTCAATCCATGCTTGGATGTATAAGATATAACCCAAACACTAAAGCGATGTTCAATCTCGCATGTCCATCCCACCATTGATTTAATGTCCTATTTACTCCATCCAAATGCACTCTTTATCTCTATTGTCCTGAATAAAAGATGTAGAAAATTAAGGGAGTAACACAGTTGCAAAATTTTAAGTTCAAATAAGTCATATTAAAATATTTACATGTGAAATACAATACTTCATTTTAAAAGGGTAAAACTAGAATTTTCATCAAATTTTCAAATGAATGGTCTAATCCCAAATATTTCATAAATGAACATATTTATCACAATGTGAGGAAATTATTGCATTTATAATCAATAAAATATTCAAAAAATAGTGTTTTATCAACTCCCCCACAATTACCCTTTTCCACTCCTAGGAAAAACCTCATATCAAGTAAACATCAATATCAAATCAAAAAAAAATTAAAACACATATCCTTGAAATACAACAATTGCACACCAAAAAACAAAAGATATCATGCCTCATAAAAATATTATTTCAAGTTCTCTATTTATATCATTAAATATATTTACACTTCATTTATCCTCCCATGTACAAAACACTTACCTCACTTGAATTTTCTCTTATCACACAAATGTAAATTTTTTAGCAATGTATTTCTCATCCAAACTCATAAAAGGGTCATCATAGGATTGATAAATTACTACATCACCAACCAATGTGAGTCAAGGAAATATTTTTATCATGAGGACTTTCCAGGTTTTTTTGTGGCTTTTAGTTGGTAGGATTTATATGTGAAAAAATCTGAGGTTGAATGAGGGGGGATTGACTCTTTTTGAAAACAAAATTGCATTAATCTAATTTTCACTTAAATATGGTCTCCTCCTAAATCCTCATAACATCAATTAATCATCATCATCATAAAAAATAATGGAATATTCTCACCATTCAACATTTTGGCAGAAAAAAATGTCAATCTTCTCGAACATGATTTTCTTGAAAGTTCCAGATAGGCACAATTTTCTTCCTTTATTAAAAGATCCATAATGGAACAACTTCAAATATCATGAAAGCTCCAGAAAAGGCACAACTTCCAGCATAATTATTTTTTTTAGCAGCAAACACATCTATTGAGAATTTAATTTTCCACCTGAAGTACCACAGAATGTGGTAACACAACACAAGACAGATCCCACCCCCCACACACACACTTATGTTCAACTAGATTAAGCAATTTCACTTCAAGATTTGGTTGGATAGTGAAACTTGGATTGTAATGTGGATAACCTAATAGGTTGCTCATGGATTCTAAAGGATAAAAGAATTAAATATTCAAGGTAGAACATTATAAAAAGGATTTTTTGAAATAGGGGATTAAATACCAAACAAATTCCTCCATCAATTAAATATAAGTACCTCAAACCCTCAAGTTTTGACTGGAATAAATCAAATTCTGGTTAAATAAAGCATGGTTTGGTTCTCTCAAGAAGTGAGTTAAATGTAAAGAATATTAAAATAATGGTTCATAATCCACATAGGAAAGTGATTTCAAATATAAAGATAGTGATATATGTCATCGGATTCAAAATTTGGAGTACTTTTCATAAAATTACTAAATATTTGAACTTGAAACAAAGTCATTTTCAGCATTCATTTTATCTCGGTTTATGGGATAAATTATTTCACTTATTGATATGAATTTCAAAATAGTGATGAGAATCAATACATCTCAAAAGTTTCAAAAACACACAAAAAAATGAAAAATAAACACAAAAAATTTGAAGAACACACCAATTTATTTATCATTGAAAAACAAGAAAACAATTGAAATTACTAAACTAAAATGTCCCCCCCCCCACACTTAAAATATTGCATTGTCCTCAATGCAAACCCATGAGATGATATATGCACATGAAATGTATAATTTTAAATAAGAAAAAGAATAAAGAAGTGAAAGGGTTAGGAACAGTCTGATATGGTTAAGTGATGATGGGTCAGACAATGTGATGAAATCCACTGCATAAGTAGAAATTCCCTCAATGTATTACTTCAAACATTGTTCATTGACTGTAAAGCTCCTTCATGTGTCCTCTTGTGTGATCTCCACTACACCATAAGGAAAAAAAATTAGTCACAATGTAAGGTCCTAACCATCTAGAACACAACTTACCAGGAATCAGCTTCAGTCACAAACTGTAGAGAATGAATTTCTCTCCAATATGAAACTCCCTTTTCTGGATCATTCTATCATGATATACTTTTGATCTTTCCTTGTAGAGCCTTGAGTTCTCATATGAAGATAATTGAATCTCCTGCAGTTCTTGAATTTGCAACTTCTTTTGCATTCCAGCTTGTGCCAAATCTATATTGCATTTATTTATAGTCCAACAAGCTCAATGATCAACTTCCACAGGGATATGACACGCTTTCCCAAAAACAATCTGAAATGGGGACATACCAATGGGTGTCTTGTATGCAGTCTGCTAATCCAAAAGTGCATCATCCAAGCACTTTCTCTAATCCTTCCTATTTGGATGCACTGTTTTTTCCAAAATTTGTTTCAACTCATGATTTGAAACCTCAGCCTAGCCATTTGTTTGGGGTGGTATGGTGTTGATGTGTTGTGTGTCACCCCATACTTTAGATTGCAGAAGTGTGTCCCTTGGTCACTGATTACGGCCATTGGTACTCCAAACCTACAAAAAATCAGTGTCTTGACAAAGTCCACTTCAACATGAGAATCATCAGTCCTGGTGGTCTTAGCCTCCACCCATTTACTCACATAATCAACAGCAACCAAAATGTACAAAAACCCAAATGAACTAGGAAAAGGACCGATAAAATCGATGCCCCATACATCAAAAATCTCACAAAATAATATGGGTTGTTGGGGAAACTTGTGTCTCCAAGAAATATTACCAGTGTATTGGCAATGTGAGCACGACTTAAAAAATACATGAGCATCATGGAATAAACTAGTCCAATACAATCCATAGTACAAAAATTTCCTAGCTGTCCCTTGGGGTCCAAAGTGTCCACCATAAGAAAATGTATGAAAAAATTGCATAACAGACTCAAACTCATGATCAGGAACACACCTCCTAATAACTTGGTCACTACACAGGCACCATAATTAGGGATCATCCCACACATAAAATCTAGACCCAGTCTTTTACTTTTAGACTTGATGTTTCTTTAAATTTGTTGTAATTTCATATGCAATAAGGTATTTCACTAAATCATCATACCAAGGATGCATAAATGAGATGGAATAAAGATGATCATCGGGGAAAGTATCCCGAAGTGGTACCTGGTCCATGGTATCATCCTATAGTGCGTGAGTAAGCCTACTCAAGTGGTCCGTCACTAGGTTTTCTGACCCCTTCTTATCTTTTATCTCAATATCAAATTCTTGAAGAAGGAGCATCCATCAGATAATTCTAGTCTTTGCATCTGGCTTCTTCAAAAGGTAGCTCAGAGCTGCATGGTCAGAAAAAACAACTACTTTAGAGCCCATTAAATATGAATGGAATTTATCAAAAGAAAATATGATGGAAAGAAACTTCTTTTCTGTGGTTTTTTAGTTTGATTGTGCTGAATCCAATGTCCTCGAATCATATGCAATTACATGTGAACATCCCTCCACCCTCTGAGATAAGACAGCTCCAACCGCGAAATTGGAGGCATCACACATAAGCTCAAAAGGAAGTTCCCACTTTGGGGGATATATGATTGGTGGAGTGGTCAAACACTTCTTTAGATCTTCAAAGGAAGTCCTTCAAGAATTATCAAACACAAAATCATAATCCTTTTGAAGTAATTGTGACATAGGAAGAGAAATCTTACTAAAACCCTTGACAAAGTGCTGATAAAATCCTGTATTCCCTAGGAAAGATCTAACATCACGCACACATGAAGGATAGGGTAGGGATGAAATAATATCTACCTTAGATCTATAAACATATATCCCATGTTTTAACATTACATGACCTAAGAAAATTCCATGCTCTACCATAAAATGAAACTTTTCAAAGTTCAAGACCAGATTCTTCTCAATACAACAATTCAAAACCTTTCCCAAACTAGATATACAATCATCAAATGAAGGCCCATACACTATAAAATCATCCATGAATACCTCCATTTAGGTCTCAAAAAATCAGAAAAAATACTCACTATGCATCTCTGGAAGGTACATGGGGCATTGCAAAGTCCAAATGGCATCCTTCAGTAGGCAAACGTACCAAATGGACAAGTGAATGTTGTATTCTTCTGATCCTCCAGAGTAATATGAACCTGAAAATATCTTTAAAATCCATCCAAGAAATAAGAATGTGTCTTCCTAACTAGTCTCTAAAGAATCTGATCAATAAATGGACGGGGGAAATGGTCCTTGTGAGTATATTGATTTAGTTTCCTATAATCAATACACACAGGCCAACTATTTTGTACCCTCATCGGAACTAACTCCTCTTTATAATTGTTAACAATAGTAACACCACTTTTCTTAGGCACAACCTGAATAGGACTCACCCCCTAGGAATCTGAAATCGGATCGATTATATCCACCTTGAGAAATTATTCAACCACTTTTGTAACAACCTTCTAAAGTATTGTATAGAGTCTCCTTTGTGGCTACCTAACTGGTTTATCCCCATCCCCCAAAAGAAACCGATGAATTCAAATGGAGGGCCTAATACCTGATATGTCACCCAAGTTCCACCCAATTACCTTGATGTTCTCCCTCAAAAAGTTCAAAAGTTTTTATTCATGTTCAAAAGAGATATTTTTGGCAATTATAAGAGGTAATTTCTCACCACATAACAAGTATGAGTATTTTAGATTTGGTGGTAATGGATTGAGTTCCAATTTAGGGGGGTGATGTATGGATGGAGAATTTGAAGGAACTAAAATATGTTCACAATGAACAACAGTATCAGAATATACATCATAAAAATTAGATAATAAAGAATCAAATCCATCATCATACTTCAAAGCCATGTCATAATATGATTGAACATGAGAAAAATTAAAATATGAATCCATTTCAAAATAAAATCTAAGAGAGTATTGTGCATTAGAAACAGGTGAGGAGGTAATCTTATACATAAAACTAGAACCAATACTCATAATCTCCCTAAGGATAGGAAAATAAATTTCCATGGGGTTTTTATTTTGTGGCTCAAAATGGGAGATAACAAATGCAGAATAGTCCTAGAGGGGTACTTCATGGAGTCCATAACATTAAATATCGCAACTTCATCCCCAAAATCCATGGAAATTGTACCTTCATTGACATTTATGATAGTTTTTGTAGTTTTGAGGAAGGTTCTACCTAAGATAATGGGAGCATGAGAACTTACCTAATCATCCTCTATGTTAAGAATGTAGAAATATTCTAGAAAGATCTTGTCTCTTACATGGACAAGTACATCCTCAAGGAATCCTACTGGATATTCTTTAACTCTATTCTTTAATTGCACCACTACTCTCGTCGGCTTCAACTCTCCAACATGTAAAGAAGAGAATACAGAGTGAGGCTTCACATTAATAGAAGCTCCCAAATCACAATGAGCATCAGAAAAGTGTAACTCTCCTATGGTTCATGGGATAGTGAATGTCTGGGATCCTTGAACTTTGTGGGAAATTCTAGAGTTGGTGTAATAAGTGATGACACATTCCTTCCAAGATCGATCCTTTGATTTTCCTTGAGCCATCTTTGATTGGTACAAAGTTCTTTTAAAAGAATTTTGTACCTAGGGATTTTCTTAATGGATTCAAGTAAAGGGATGTTGATCTTTACATGCTTTAATGTATACAAAACTTATTTTTTCATCACCTCTTCATCCATATTCTTGGTTTGTACAACCCTATTTGGAAAGGTAACGGGTTTATGAGGAACATCATTAAACTTTTTCTTACCTTTATCTTTCTCCTTGGGTTGCTCGTCAGCTAGTTTTGAATGGGTATTCTCCGGAGTTGAGGTGAATCCAAATAGAATGATAGGTGCAGATGTATCAGTTTATTTCTCCCCACTTCTCATTGTGATGGCACTAACATTCCCCTTTTGATTTAGAGTAGGTTAGGAAGGTAGATATCCAAAATTCTTACTTACTAATTCATGGAGGGAAATGGAAATCTAGCTCATTTGATTCTTTAATTCCCTCAGCTCTGAACCTTGACTCTTCAGACCATTCTATTGATTAATAACAATTTGTTTCAAAAGATCATCAGTGTTAGAATCTACCTTGGTTTGGGGATTCCATTCTTGTTTACTTGTTTATGTTTGAGTTTCAAATTGCCTTTGGTGTTGTTGGAAACCCTATTGGTTAGGTGGAGGATGCTAGAAGTTTTGTTTAAAGGAGGAATTTTTTGTTTTATAGAGGCATACCTCATGTTAAGTTGATCCTTTCACCCTTGTTTGTATGTTAGAGAAAAGGAATCAATCTTATTTTGGTTATATGGTCATTATTTCTACTGAAATAGTATCCTAGGAAACACCACACCACAATATTCTGTTTCTTGTAGTTGGGGAAATAGTCTGTTGGGTAGATTCTCTCGGTGAAAATGACACAAGGACTTGAAGGAGTGGGTTGGTATGTCTTTTCATCCAAAGAAATATTCCTCACCATAGTTTTCAAATCTTCCAACATGGTATTAATTAAATGACTTTAAAGAGAAGAAGGACTTACCCGATGTACTCCTTGAACATGTGGTGTACCTTGATCACCAAATTGTTGAGAGTTTTGTTCCATCTTGTCAATCAATGCATGTGCAGCTACTGGTGTCTTGTCCACCAATGATCCTCCAGTTGTGTCTTCCACCATGCTCATCTCCATAGGTCTAAGTCTATCAAAGAAGTATTGGATTATGAGTTTCTCACTGATTTGGTGATGTGGGCATCTTGCACACAACTTCTTGAATCGCTCCCAGTACTCATACATTGACTCCCCTTGGGCTTGCTTGATCACTAAGATCTCTTTTAGAATGTATGTGGTCCTAATGCTAGAAACATTTCGGCAAGAAAAGAAGTTTCAAATCATTCCAACAATTTACATCTTCAGGTTGTAAATAATACATCCAGTCCTTCACAGCTCGATCAAGTGAGAATGGGAATGCAATTAGTTTGATTTGATCTTCAAAAACATTTCTTGGTTTTAAGGTTTATAAAACCACATTAAATTCTTTAAAATTTTTATTTATATCCTGACTTGATAATCCATTAAATTTTTAAAGAAGGTGAATTAAACCAGATTTCAGTTCAAAGTTCGATTCAATATTTGGGTATGCATTGCAATTTGGTTGATAATTAATATTTGGTGTCGCCAATTCTCGAATGGTTATATTAATTTTATTTCCATTATTTCTATCCATTGATTTTTGTTTTAATTTGGACATATAATTTTTTCCAATTTCAATGTTCTTGGAGTGGATAAATTCTCTAACTAGTTGAATGTTGAAACTTCTCATACACTGAGAATGTCTGATTCGAGCCCTAAGGATATGTTCAATATCACGGTCAATGTCTAAGAGATATTTGGGACTAGTTCATGTCATAAATAAAAAAAATTAAAAGAAGGAAAGTGGACCATAGTAAAATTAAAATGGGAATTTTGAGTAGATGGTTGAAAAAGAAGTAGAAGAAAATAAAAGAAGAAGAAAAAATTCATATTGGGTATAGAAGGAAGAAAAAAAATAGAGGAAGAAAATAAAATGTAAAATAAAATAAATAAATCTAATTAGTTGAAATAATTACTTTCCTCCCAGGCAATAGCACCAATTTGAAAGTTGATTTCGTAGGCACCCTCAAAATATTAGTGATTTTTTCGGTACTTAGGTGCAGCAGAGTGGCAAACCAAGGTCATCTCTCAAAGGAGGAAGTAAATTTGAAAACTTATTAAAGTTATGTTGAAAGTAAAATAAAAGTAAATAATAAAATTAATTAAAAAGATGGGGGGTTTATAGTTTTTAAATCTATAAGATGTTTTCTGGAAGAAGATTGTAAAAAACATTTAAATGAAGTTCGATTAAAAAGACACCACAAGAAGATATTTTTTAGACAATATTTAAAATACATAATCTATCAAACTCTACCTATTAATTTAATTATTAAACATTATCATTTAAATTAATATCCACTTAATTATGATCCCTTAATTTGATAACCCTCGAACCCTATGATAATTAACTTTACCACAAATATGAAGAGAATTAAACCCTAGGCTATCATCAGAACATGCAATTGCAGCACCCTACTTTGATTGATGTTCTAAGGGTAGCTCATGTTCAGTGGTAAATTAAGGCACATGTCCGTTATAGAAAATGAGGAAGAATTGATTTAGGGATTATATTTTATCTCTACAAATTTATCCCATGTGGTCTTGTTTTACCAATTAAGTTTACGCTCTCACAATTTACACAATACAAGACATCACGTGTTTTTGTGTAAATTGTTCAATTGCTGTCTTAGTTTCTTATAATTTAGAAACTCAATTCATGCATCATATTCTGTTAAATACAGTATCTCAATAATTCAAAATAATTAAATGAATATGGTAGAAGACAGACCGATCACAACGAAAACAACTATCCATGGGCGGTGTGATCATCATGGAGACGTTTTGCATGAGCAAAGGATTCAAAGGGTAGAACCCAATATCGTATCCACTCTTGAATTCGAGCCCAAATAGGAAGATTAATAAAAGAATAAAATTGAAAGTAATATAAGAAAAGTGAATAAATAAAAGAATAACAAAGAAGTTTATTACACAAATGAAAACATTACAACATGAAGAAGAGAAGAAGGCTTCGATGAGGGGATCCTTGCTTCAAGAGATACCCCTCTTAAAATGGTTGGAGAATTTGGGTAAAACAAATTATCATCTACCTTCAATTTCCTAATGCACTTACCAACCCTTACAGATGATTAAAATGCATATTTATAGAGTTTAAGGGAGGCTAGGTTAAAACTGGTTTCAAGTGTGAATGAGAAGATTCTTCCAAATATTTTAATCCCACTTGCACTGCCTTCTTGGAAACCAAAACGTGTGAATTAGATGTCCTTACAGAATGATAATATGGTATAAATTTGGTTTTAGATCCCCTCTCAAATATTGGGCTCAATCCATGCTTCAATTTAGAAGATATGTCCCAAACACTAAAGTGATTTCCAATCTCATGTGTCCTTCCCATCATTGAATTAATGGCCCATTTACTCCATCCAAAGGCACTCTTTAGCTCTAGTGTCCTAAATAAAAGTTTTATAAAATTAATTTATTAAAACTGTTACAAAATTTTAAGTTTAAATAAGTCATATTAAAATATTTATGTGTAAAATACAACAGTGCATTTTAAATGGGTAAAACTTGAATTTTCATCAAATTTTCAAATGAATGATCTATTCCCAAATATTTCATAAATGAACACATTTAGAACAATGTGAGGAAATTATGTCATTTGTTATCAATAAAATATAAAAAAATAGTTTTTTATCAATATGCCTTCACCTAAGAGGGTGAAACTGGCTATCGAGTCCTTTATACAGTAACGACCATCAACGTTTAGTGGATCTTCTGATCCACTAGTCACAATATAGAGGGTCCAACTCAAGGAATAAGATATTTTATATACTTCACTATTATGAGACTGAGAAGGTGAATCTGTATTTTTATCATCTAGATGGAGAGGTTGAAAAATGGTGGGCATTGATTAAGAACACCAATAAAACTGATAGAATTATAGAGATGTTGTGGGAAGACTTTAAGATAATTTTTCTTAACAAGAATTTCCCTCGAACTCTTTGTACAAATATATAGATAGAATTCATAGAGTTAAAAAAAGTAAGGATAATATGTCATAGCCTATGAAGAAAATTTCACAAGGTCTTAAAGGTATGCTTTGGGTTTTTTTATCAACAATGATAGAAAAATTTATATATTCTTTAGGGTTTTGAAACCAAAACTTTGAATGGATCAAGAAATTAGAGACTCTGGGGTTTAAAAATAAGTTGTTCGATGTGATCTCAAAGTGGATATGGATTTTGGAGAATGGTCATGTGGATATGGTGATAAGAAAAGAAAGATGGAGTTTCAATCTGCATTATTTAATATTAAAGAAGGAAAGAAAACTCAACAACCCATATGTCAAAAATGTGTGAAGAAGAATCATAGAAACTACCTCAAAGGGATGGGGAAATGTTTCAAGTGTGGGAGAGAAGGCCACCAAACTCTTGAATGTTGAAAATACATGAGGAAGTAGTACAATGTGGTGGAGGAATGAATGGAACCATCTATGGTCCAATACTACAACTATAGCGATCGAGGGAACTATGAAAGCCAGTACACTAAACCTCGAGTCCTTGAGAGTAATCTGCATTAGCAGCAACTAAAGACAAAGGACAAGGAAAGGATTATTCCATCACTACTATTGAGTTGGAGCAAGAAAATGAAGTCATACAAGGTACACTTCCTATTCACTCAAGAATGGAAAAGGTCTTATTTTATTCTGGTTCTACGCATTCCTTTATATCTGGAAAGTTTGATAGAACTATTGAATCAAATCCCCAAAACCATGAAGTAAATATATCTATAAAAACGCCTAGTTGTGTGATTATTTCAACCCAAGTGTTGGAATCTTATTTTTTTTGGAATATGTGGGAATATTATTCCAGTGAATCTCATGATACTACCCTAGGTAAAATTCGATGCTATAATGGGAATGGATTATCTCTCCTTATAAAGAGCATATACAAATTGTTGGGAAAAGGAAATATCTTTCCATATTCTAAACTATCCAATTATCCTCTAAAAATCAAATAATGTAATTAATATCTTTTGAAAAATCTTTCAAAGTCATGGGTATTGATTCCCTATATAGAAGAATACCTCACTCCAATGGTTGAGTCAAAGGACGGTATCAACCTAGGGGAAATTAAAACTCTGAGGGAATATATTTATGTATTTACTAAAGAGTTACCTAGACTTCCCCTATTTTGTGAGGTAGAGTTGTCAATAGAACTCAAACTCATAGCTACTCCTATCTCAAAGTGTACCTATAATATGGTTCCTATTTAACTGGAGGAGTTAATGAAGCAGGAGCAAGAACATTTGGAAAAGGGGTTTATATGCCCTACGGCATCATCATGGGTCACGCCAGTGCTTTTTGTTTAGAAGAAGGATGGATCAATGTGGTTGTGCGTCGATTATCCGGAACTCAACAAGATCACTGTAAAAATAGTATACTATTCCAAGGATTTATTACTTGTTTGATCAATTTTGAGGATCTCAGTACTTGTCAAAGGTGGATATTCATTCTATATATCATCATCTAATTGTGAATAAGTAAGATATTTATATGACTGCCTTTTGTACAAGTTATTGGGACTATGAGTTTCTAGTGATGCCCTTCGGAATTAAAAATTCCCCTATAATCATCATGGATTTGATGAATAGAGTTTTTAAACATTACCTTGACTAATTTGTGGTAGCATTTATCAATGAAATTCTCATATACTCCAAGATAAAGTATTAACATGAAGAACATATAAGGATTCTATTAGTTAAATTTAGGAAGGAGAAGTTATACAAAAAGTTTATAAATTGTGACTTTTTAATGCATCAAGTCACATTCCTAGGATACATGATCGCAAGTGAGGGAATTTTTGTGGACCCTTAAAAAAAGCAATTGAGGAATGGCCCAGAACCTCTAGTGTCACGACCATCCATAATTTGCTTGGCTTAGTAGATTACTATCAATGTTTTCTGATACATTTCTCATAATTTTCTAGATTTCTAACTCATTTAACAAAGAATGGGGTAAAGTATGTCTAGAAAGAATAATGTGATGAATTATTTAAGGAGATAAAGAAAAGGTTGATCACTACACCTGTACTCGCATTATTGAAAAGTGCAGAACGTTTTTTGATATGTAGTTGTGATTTATTGAAATTAGTGGGTTGTGTACTAATGAAAAATGATAAAGTGATAGCCTATTCCCCACGACATTTGAAGATCCATGAGTAGAACTTCCCAACACATGATCTAGCATTAGCAGTTGTGATTTTATCCATGAAAATATGGTGGTACTACCTCTATAGTGAGAAGTTTGAAATATATACTAATCACATGAGCCTAAATTATATATTCACATAAAAGGAGATCAACATGCAACAAATAATATAGTTATATCTAATCAAAAACTACGAATTATCAATTCACTATCATCTTGGAAAGGAAAACAAGGTAGTCAATGCTCTTAGCATAAAATAACATGCTACTCTATCCATGTTGTGGATTGTGAAAGAACATATCTTAATGAATATTCAAAGGATGGATTTTTAAATAATAATGGCAGGTAATATATCCTAATTTTCTAAAATGATTTCTTAACCATCTATCAAAGTGAAGATTAAGGAGTTATAAAGGGATTATTCGGAGTTACAAAAGAAGGTTAATGCAGTAAAGAAACAAAATCTATAAGAGTTACATATCAATGATGATGGTGTGATTATATTTGGAATGAGACTTTATATTCCTTCATCACTAGAGATAATGAATGAACTATTGGATAATTCACATAGCTCAAATTTCCCTATCCATCGTTGGAGTTTCAATATGTACCATGATCTTTGGGAACACTTCAGTTGGGATAACATGAAGAAAAATATTTATGATTATATATCAAGGTGCTTGATATGTCAGTAAGATAAATCAGAGTGACAGAAATCCAAAGGGATGATGTAACCATTGACTATACCCATGTGGAAATGGGAGAATGTCACAATAGACTTTGTCTCATGTCTCTCGAAGACATACAAAGTAAATAATGTGATATGGGTTGTGGTGGCCTAACTCACCATGATTGTCCACCATATCGTTAGCCAGAAGGATCCCTCACTTAAATAAAATTCCAATATATATATGAAGGAAGTGGTGAAAATACATGTGGTTCCACTATTGAATGTCTCAGATCATGATCATAGGTTCACATATAAATTTTGGAGGAGTATTTAACATGCTTTGAGTACGGAATTAAATTTCAATTAGGCCTATCACCCCCAAACTGATGGACAATCTGAAAGGACTATTTAGATGCCTGAAGATATTCTAAGATCATACTCATTAGAATTCAAAGTTGGATGGTATTAGAATATCTCATTGTTTTAGTTCTCGTACAATAATATCTTCCACTCAAGTATTCATATGGATACATATAAATCTCTACATAGAAATAGATTTAGAACTCCAACCAGTTGTGATGAAGTTATTGAAAGAAATCTACTTGGACTTAATCTTTTAAAAGAGATGATAGATAATGTTCAATCCATCCAACAACATATCAAAGCTTCTCAAAGTCTACAAAATATATATGCTGAAAATATTCTAAGGGACTTGGAGTTTGGCATTGGAGATAAAGTCTTCCTTTAAATATCACCAGGGAATATATTCATATGGTTTGGAAAGAAAGGTAAGCTAAGACCAAGGTATATTAAACCCTTTGAGATCCTTGATCGCATGGTATCCATGTCCTATCGACTTAAAATTCCATTGAGTATGGATCATATTCATAATTCCTTCCATGTATCACACCTAAGAAAGTACATACCAGAACCCTCAAATTTATTGAACTCAAAGGTGGTACAACTATAGGATGATCTCTCATGCGAGGAGTAGCCAATAGAGATTCTGGACCAGATAGATAAGGTTCTACCCAATAATACAATCCAACTTGTCAATGTTTTGTGGAGGAACTATAAGTATGAAGAAGTAACTTGGGAACCATAGGAGGTGATGAAGGAGAAGTTCCCTCACATGTTTATGTAAAATAAGATTTCGAGGGTGAAATTTCAAAAGGGGGGAAGAATATAATGAACCAAACTTTTATCAATGGAATTTCTCCCTACATAAAGTATTATCATATTGTATAAATCATATAAAATCACATATATACCATAATAAGAACCTTATAAATAATAAATTATTGAAATAATAAGAATTTTTAGAAGTTAGGGAACCTATACCAAAAGAATAGTAACATGGCCTTTAGAATAGTAACATGAAGTAAGGGGAATTCTCGAACTCAACTCTCTTTTTTGGGTTTTCCCTCTTTCACCCCATTTTTAGTATAGATTTTTCTTTTATTGTAGATTATATATAATTTATTCATCATTATGTTATCTTTTATTATATTTACATGTTACCAATCTAGTTTTATGAATAATGAAAATATTTTTCCAAAAGAACTCTTCTTTCAAAAAATACATCTTTTACTTCTCATGTGATTGTTTCTTCCTTAATCAAGATTAATACCAAGAATCGTATTCCCTTTTTATATTAGGAAATCCAAAGTTTATGAATGTATTCTTTATAAAATGAAACTCATTCCTTTCCATGGTTTATTTTATGTCCAAGGTGGATATATATTCTATGTGGCATGCATGATAATCTAATTATTATGATGTGATGGGTACCCACAGAATTATATAGCGCCATGTAAATGTTATGATGTGACAGGTGCACCCAGAATTATATAGTGCTCCAATTAATTGGGTAATGTGATGTATCTCATTAGAAAAATTTAACTATGTGTGAACATGATGATATATTTGTTCACAACTATGTGTCGTAGTTGACAACTATGACATGATGTTTCATTGTTATGTATTGCCACATTCCAAGCCTTTTCTTAATGATTCCTCTCGTGATTATGATCCTTTAAATATGTTAAGATGATAATGATTATGTTCATCCCATTTTATATTGATTCATGTTCTTATCTATCCTCTTATTGGTATTTTATCTCACCCCTTTCTTCATGTATATACTCAAGCAATTACTTCTACTAAGGAGAACATGAGGTCCAGTAGAAATCTGGAGATGAAGGAATTAAATAAAAGTTTATGTTTCATTATGTAAATTTTATGTATGGACAAAATTTTACCAAGGTACTAATCCTTTGGATCTTGGTTTTGTAAGGATTTTATGTTATTATCTTTAATATGGTGTAAGAGTCGTGTAAGAAAAACTAGGGTTGTTATAGTAATATTTAAAATGCCTTTACAAAAACCAGAGCATGTTAGTAAGTCAATCAAAAGAAATCTAGGTATGTGTATTATGGAATAATCCAAATTGAATTAGTTCCCCAAGTTAGAAAAGGGCAAGATCTACCAATCCTAATTATAGTGGTAAATGGTAGCTAGTACAATTTCCCTAATTCATTATTAGGAAGATCACGAGAAAATCTACATGCAGGTGCTACATGGGTAATGGTGATCCCAAGTTTTCATGTAATAATTATGGATATAAATATTAGTAGGAATTTAGAAGTAAATATCAACATGTGGAACTGGTATAAGACAATGGAATGTCCAACCAAAAGAAGATTTGTTAGGGTAATTACTCGCCTCTATATAAAGTTATACAATACCGAAAGAATAGATACAAGGAAGGGATTGGAAATATTTATGCATCTTTTCCAAGATATAGGAACATTGTTAAGAGAAATGTCACCAAAAATAATAAACACTAAGAGGATTACTTGAAATAGAGAATGGGTTTCCCTGGATCTAGGGGAAGAGCAAGGCATAAGATACTTCTTCCGGATGTGGTTAAACAAGTCATAAATAGACTTATCATCTCTAAGATATAAGAAGAAGAGGAGGATCATAGATAAGAAGGATCAAGATTGGGATGATTATATTTGAAATTAGAAGATATAAAATTATATATCCTAGAGAACCCACTGTAGAATCCAATTATTTGAATTGTAAATGATTAAGGCACTTCGATAGAATCACCTAGAATATTAGTTTCCAGAATGATAGTCAGAAAAAGGACAGTTTGATTACCTATCTTTATTGATGAATAATCTCGTGTAGGATATATTATACCTTCATTAATTAGTGAAAATATAGATGAATTGGCTTCATTGGTAAAGTTAAGCATTGGTGGAACAATATTTACATCACTAGTTCATACAAGATGTTCCTTATCTTGTATAAGAATCTGATTGTCAAGAGTAACTTGAGAATCTATAGAGATTCAAGTTACAGTTGGCAATAATTCCATAGTTAGGATTCAACAATTAATAAACTATTTTCTAATTTAACTCAATGGAATAATATTTTTAGGGAAGATACTTGGATTTATTCCTCAATTTCTAGAAAACTTATTAATAGGAAATTGATTCCTTAGAAGATATAAACCAATAACAATATTTTTATAAGTAATTATCATAAAAAAAATTTGATTCTTACTACTTTTGGAACACCAAAATGATTCCAGAAAAGAAATTTTCTTATATAAAATTCTAAAACTATCCAGATAAGGATAAATAATACCACAGAATTAATGAGCATTGGAAACAAATGGTTGGATTAAAAGTTCTAAGGATAAATGAAAATTATTCATTGTCCAAGATGATATATTATTTATCATAAAATTAGTCAAAAGACCCTCTAAATGTATGGAAAAAAAAGAAATTATAGAGGCTATAATAACCCTTAAATATTCCAATAGAGTGATCAGAAACAAGTGAATTGCTTATCCGGATGGAATGTTCAATGAATTTGATAAATATATTCCAAAACTATTTAATAATGTATTAATTAGGCATAGTGAAATTCCCCATAGGACTACAGAATTTATGGTAATGAACCATGCTAAGAAGTAGTGTGGTTAATCCATGATGGTTATTCATTACCATCATATCAATTGAACTACAAAGGATAATGGTTACAATCTTCCTAACCAGGAATATTCAATAAGAAGGATTATGAATGAAAGGATAATGGTATATTACAAGTTTGATATCAAGTCTAGACATTGGTATACTAAGATCAAAGAAGAGGCTATATCATTGACATCATTTAAAACATGATTTTTCTTTTTTAAATGGAATGTTATGCCCTTTATACTCAATAATTCCCCAAGAATGTTTCAGAGAAGAATATACAAGGCATTTATTAGATTATCATAGTTTTTGGTAGTCAATATATATGATGTGATTGTATTTAGTAAAAATAAAAAGGTCATATCAAGTTTTTAAAACATTTATTTGAATTATTCAGAGAAGAAGGGATGGCACTTTCAGAAAGAAAGATCATTTGGATGCAACCAAAAATATTATTCTTAGGATTGAAGATCCAAAAAATTACAGAGATGATTTAACCAAAAATCATAAATAAACTATAATCATTCTCATATGAACTTATAGATCATAAGGAGATACTTGTTTTTCATGGTATATTAAGCTATGCCAGATCATACATCATAAATTTAGAAACAATTTCAGTTCCAACACAGAGAAAGGTGTCCAGTAAGGTACCCTAGAATGGGAAAAAGGGAATATTGTAAAGTAATTATAATTCTAAATAAGAGAGTTCATAACCTCCCAAAATTTTAGTATCCATATGGGAGTGAAGATTAACTTATCTTAGAAATAGATGAATCAGAATCTGTATAGGGTTGTATCCAAAATATAATTAAAAAATATGATAAAATTATTAGTAGATACTAGATTTGATAATTTAATGGTACATAAAATAATTATCCTATCCATGAACAGTAATTTCTTGGAGTCCTTAAAAGAATTTGGGATAACGATATTTTCTTGGGAAAACCTTATACTATAAGAATCAATAGTTCTTATAAATAAAATTTCATGTGAATTAAATTAAAAAAAATAAAAAGGAACAACTATTATAGTAGATAAATGAATTTAAATACTATAACATTAATACAGAAAATAATAATAGAAAACATAACGTCTTTTAAAATTCACTAACACGCTACTTTGACTCTTGTAGGTGTAATCGAATAAGGTAGAAAATCTAAGAGATGTCTCATTTTCATTGATAATCATTCTATGGTAGAATCCCTAGTTATCAAAGCAATGAATGATAGATTACAAAAAAGAAAAGGGAATATAGAAAATAATATCCTTTAGAAATAGTTATCTTTATCTGGATAGGTTCAAAGATCAGAAAGCATAGGTTCCTCACTCATAAATGTTGAAAACCCAATAAATGGTTAAACAATATACCTAGAAATAAATTCAATGGTTAAAATAATTTTTAATGATTTATAGTGGTTAGAAATTCCATTATATAACTAAATGTGTAGAGAATCTAAGAAATAAGAAGGCATGGAAGAACCAGCACATGGAATCATATGGGAACTCTAAAGGAAAAGAGAAAATAGTTTATAAAAGCTAAGATGATTGAGTAGATATAGAACTTAAAAAGTAGAAAAAAAAATTAGAAAGAACTCCATCGACATAATGTTCAATGGGAAAAATATCAAAATATTCTATATGATGAGCTATATTAGGATACCAATATAGCAAATCAAAATATGGAAATATTTGCATAAGATTCCAAATTTTTCAAGCAATAAATCCATAGCCATTTATAATCTGATCCAGAAAAATAAAGATGATTAGGTATTAAAGAGAGGTTTAAACCATGTTTTAGACATGATCAAAGAATTAGAAGACCCTGTGTAGGATTATAAAAATATTGATTGGGATATAATTAGTATGATCACCACTAAGGAAATCCAGATGACTGTCTAAGTTTTTGGTATTCCTGAAAAGGTTAAAAAGATCAAATGAAAAAGTCTTGAAGAATATCCAATTATGAGAAGGTTTTTGAGAATATCAGTAATAGATATTTTAAAGATCCATATACCAGACATGAAATTAAAACCAGAAGACTTCATCAAATTCTAAAAATATTTTAGAATGGGATCAGTTCAATTCTTGGTATTTAGGAAAATAAATCCCACCTTGAATTGGCTACCACATATGGTAAAGATGGTTTTAAACAATGCATATACAAGTTTTCTATGGAGGGTTCCACAAAATGAACCTATCATATTAGCATACAGATTGATCATGTTATGGAACCTATACCAAAGGCACTAGACTAAAGGACCTATCTAGAAAACATTCTAGAAATCACAGTTTAGTGATGAAGATTGGTAGGAGTTCAGTTTGAATAAAATATATTATGAGAAAAATCATATTTCATGGAGTATCTATCTAATTGAGTCAAAATAAATGATTAAAGATTGTATATTTTTTTCATAATATAATGTGATAGTCTTTATCAACTCCAGGGACATACATAATATAGAAATGGAATATCTTACAGACTTCATGGTGGTGGAAGACACAATTCTTGAAGAAATCAATATGTGGAATGGACATAAATAATATGTATTTATTATCAGAGACCAAATAAAAAATTCCATTAAATAATTGATCGAGAAGAAAGATTCATAAAAATAAGTATTGGTTGGTGAAATTATTGACAGTTCATATTATTTTGAGGGAATCTAGGAACTGATCCAGTCACTTTTCATATTCATCATGGATAATTAGATCAAAGTGGACATATCAATTATGTTGTTTGTTTTTAGGTGTGAAGTGTGTGGATGAAGTTTCATGGTTATGCTCTCCATGTTTTTCTTTTTATTTTTCGTTTTCATTTTATTTTTCCTCATTGGAAGTGTGTGTTGTTATTAAATGTTGATTTTGCTTCTTGGGAAAGATGAGCCTTGAGGTTTATATAAGGTACCTCTGGCCCATTTTTTCAGAGAGATGATTTTGAATAGAGAATAGAACAATTTCATACATTCTATCTACATTCTCTCGATAGTCTTTTTGTTTATCATGAAAATTAATTCCAAGAACAATCAAATGAGTTAACAATTGGTAATCCCATTACCCTTTTTTAGATATTGCTTTTGTTACATTTTTTGTGCCAAAATGAATTCCCTAAGATAAGTTGAGGATTCCATAGTCATTAAGAATTGAATCAAATCTCAAAATACCCCAGACACCATTTTACGGTTCTACTTCATGAATCCATTTTGCAAAGATCCTTCCACCATCACGACTACGGATGGCCGTGATGGAATTCTCCATGAGTATGATAAGGCCTCGTGGCCCTAATAAAATTAATGTAAGGGTTCATGATTCCAACTGAGCAGCAGCTATTCACAGATCCCAACTTTACTTTTTGGAACACTTAATATCGTCACGAGACCCCTAAGCCAATAAATTTCCAACTCATCCCACCTCAAAGGTATGGCAACCCTGACCTTTCAACTTCCATATTCCTAATTTGTGAAGCACATGAGCACCACAAACCTAGTGAAAAATTAATCCTTCGTGGTATAGTAGCACCACAAAAATCCCATTCCCTTGTTCCTAAATACCTTCACCTAAGGTGGGGAATAATTTTGCGAAGGCATAATCCCCTCATAGAGGAAGAAGTTTCTCTAGGGTTATTCAGGCTCTATCAATCATTAAGCCTTCGTAAATCACTCATTTCCCAAATCTTGACTTCATTCCAAGGTAGGGTCATCATGTTTCCCTAATAATATTCCTTAATGAATCCCTTGACCTCCCCTAAATACCTGATCTTAACAAACCACCTCTCATTGAGACCCCTTGCTTCAGGAATCCCTTATTTTGGGCCTCACCATGTTTTCTCCCTTCTGTTGATGCCTATTCGTGAAGGTTGGGTTCCCAAAGCCTCCACACCCCACCAGTATCATCCTAGATGCACTCCAAATTCATATATGATGTGTGCTACCAACTCTTAAATCCCACCTACTTAAAGTGTGGCCCAAGATTACCAACTAACTTTTTCTTCTCAGTATAGGTATGATAGTCCCCTTTGATTCTTAGTATAGGGACACTAATGTGAACCTCATGAGTGATCACTCATCCAAACCATTCCACCCTGGAATTAATAGAGCCATTCCCCTCCCAAGGGTCAATAAACTACAGTTATGTAATCCAAAGGGGTAAGAAATGATTCCCCCACATCTGAGTCGCATGATGTAAATCTACCTAGAACTAAATATTCTCAACACATAATCTTAAATTGTGGCCTCTTCCTGTATGAAAACTGTAGTATTTTTTCTTGTATGAGTGACATGTAATGAGATCCTCCTAAAATGGAATAAAATCCTCTACACCCTCTACATACGTAATAATATCATCTAGAAAATCCCCCATATATTAATCCCCTGTAATTTCTTATAGTTGCAAACACTATTGATTCTATCTTCCTCCCTCAGTGATGAGGGTTAGGGAGGGTATGGACACTGAGAACTCTCAACACCCCATACCTATCCCTTTGGGATTTGTCTCCATGGGCCACTTACACACTATTCCCCCCTCAAATGCAATGAGGCCCTCTTTAGGCCACACCTAGGTGAAAGCCACCACACCATCTCCCATCGGTGCATCTTTCATGACACGAATGTCAGATCTACTACTTCCTCTTGTTTCTCACAATGAGCATGACTCATGTGGAATTAAAGGTTATTAGTGACCATGAAATCTATCCATCCTCCTAGTAATTTTCCTTAGGTGTAATCCCCAATGGCCCTTAATCGAACTATGTGGGTTTTGATCCCTTTCTCCTAAACTAGGTACATTTGACACCTCTTTTAGGTTCAATACTAACCAATGATAAACCTTGGTGTTCTTCTCTAAGGGGTGTACCTCCCTAATCCACCTCCAGTGGTGTCCAGATCAACCTTCTAGGTGGGAATTCTTCCCTTAATGGTCCATGCCTCCTGGGTCTACTCCACAAGTGTTATGATCCATCCATCAGTAAACCCTCTAGGTATTCCCTCCTAGGGACATACCTCACTGATCCACCTCCACTGGGTGTTCTAATCAATCCACCCAATCTCTACAAGACATTAAAATTGTGACCCATTGCACTACTACCTATTGTTTAACATGATATTCTTGGTAAAACCCTCAGAAGATATGCCTTTGGAATTAGATACCATATTATCAACATGGTATGCCTCGGGTTTTGTACCTAAGATGCCACCATGATATGCCCTCCTATGAGGAAGAATACAGGTGACCAATGTTCTAGTGTCCAGACATGCCAGCGATGCCCAATGTGAATACTCCCCTAACCAAAGGTTCCTACCCTATCAAGACCCCTTGGAATTTCCATACAGAAGCAATGTAATTAATTGGATTCCACAATGAGATGGAACTGAGAACAAGTTTCATGAAAACATCTTAATCTATGAGGTATTCCCAGACTAGGAAATGAGTTCCAAGTAGGAATCCATGGAAATAGGAACCTAAATCCCATCATCCTTCTTTGATCAAAAAGAAGACATCATCATAGAAAGTGATGGAATCCACCTGACTTTGGAAAGCGAGAATGAGGGGCCACAATGCACACTAGACGAAAATAACACATGCAACGGTGCGCCAGGGAAAAATAATTAAAAACAGAAATAGTGAACCTTATGTGAAACACTTGTACTCAAAATGGGGATTTTTAGAGTTAAAGACATCATTAGATAAAAATTTCATTAGATCTAGATATTCAGCTCTAGGTCCCATCAATCAAATTATTGGTCTTCTGTAGAACTCACCAAAAATTTGGGGGAAGTTAATCATTCGAAGTTATGGTCTATGAAATTGTTATTATGGATCTCTCTCTCCAACCATAGAATATTGGATGATTTTGATGAATTCGGAATTATTTTCCATGTATCTGTACTAATAGCTGAATCTTCATACTTTTCAAGACCCAAGATGCAAGAATCCAATTGCCCCCCACCCGCACAAGTAGGGGTAGGAGAAATTGCAGTGTGGAAATCCCGCAAGACTCAATCTCCATCATGACTTTCACCGTGACCACAACTACTGGGATCCCACACCATGTATAACCCTTAGAAATCATTCAGAGGAGGGTGATAAACACACCCGTATGGAGGTACAGGTATGAGGGGGTCATTACCAAAAGGGATATGTCTTTCCATGACCTGGAGGCTTCTTCACCTCCCCAACACCACTGTCCTCAAGGGTCGTGAATGGAGTCTTCACTCCCCACTCCAATATCCAACCACTTTATGATCCTCTCCCAAGATTTATCCTATGACTATATCCCCTACGCTAAGGAGGTAGGGGATACCAAGGTCAACCCAGTTAAGACTACCACCTGGGAAGCGCCACGGACAGATCCCACCAATCCTTGTCAATGCCACCAACAACCAGTTTCTTAGGACAAGGAATAGGTGAAATACACCCCTGATCCACTGGACCCAGTTCAGATGAACCAACTCCAATGTCAGGCATAAGATCTAGAGGATTCCCATTAGGGGGAATCATCTTCTATAGCTCCAGTGGATCCTTACACCACCAATGAATCTCACCAAACCCCTGGTGGTATAGTGTCGTGGCCCACCAATACTCTATTGAAATCATGAGTGTAGCCACCTCATAGGCAGGTCAAGATGAATCTTTTGATCACCATCACAACCAGCATCCATTACAGGCTAACTCCTGATGATGAGATCCAGTACGGAGGCCCTAACTATTCCATCATTAGTCAGAGTGGAGGTCCTTATGACTCTCACATTCAACATGGTGGTCCTCCCCATGTTCCCACTATCTATAAAAATGGAGGTCCTCCCCACATCATCAACATCCACTACAGATGTCCCCCATGTGCTTATAGAACCTGATACAGAGGTCCTCCCCATTTCACATACCATCAACATAAAGGACCTCCTTACACCATTCCCATATTCAATAGAGGTCCTCCCCACTCCATCATCAATCCCAACGGAGGTCCTCCCTACTTCCTCGACACCCAGTACAAAGTTCCTCCTAGTATAACAACCAGCCAACACGGAGGTCCTCCCCTTACAATATCCAACTAGCATGGGGTTCCTCCTCATGTTTCCATTTGCCATAGTGAAGGTCTTCCCTATGATTTTGGAACCCAGTATGGAGGTCCTTCCCATACTCATGATCCTCAACATGGAGGTCCCACCCATGTCTAGTTTAAGTAGTATGAAGGCCCTCCTCTCACTTAAACACACAAGAGAGGAGGCCCTACCTACTCTCACAATTAGAAAAGAGGTCCTACCCATGTTCCTACCAACCAAATAATATGTCCTCTACACTAATTTAACATAGAGAGAAGAGGTTTTCCTTACTCTCACATCAATCCAAGAGAAGGTCCTCCCTGCTCCAACAGTGACCGATACAGAGGTACTCTGTAGAGACCCGAAGCCTGACGTACATGGACATTACATTACATTTGCGGAATACTTAGTACATAACAAAAACACACACACAAGGATCGTAATAGTTTAGTGTCTTTGGAAACTCGGAATATAATCTTCTAATCCTGGTGAAAGATCTTCAACATCTCCCATAAAGATCTTCCTCTTTTTTTATACCTAAAACCTTTCTTTATATCCTGTGGAAAATTAAACATAAAAGCGTGAGCTCAAATGCTCAGTAAGGGTAAACAAAAGAAATATCAATCACATCGTATACACAAGAACATAACTTTTGGAAATCTTAACATGCAAAAGAGATCATAATTTCATAACATGGGATAAATCATGGCAGTGAAATGTAATCACAATAATCATAACTTAAAACATGAAACTTTGTGGCATAAACACATAATCATAGAGAATAATTTCTTGTTAGTCAAGACTCATTTCCAAGACTATCTTAGTGGACAAAGTCCCTTTCTAAACCGAGTCACCCTCGTTTCAGTCCTGTTTCACTGAACCGGTATAACCTACCGTTCCAGCCATGTCTATCTCATGAGATATAAAATCTTTACCCAATGAATTGGAGGGAGATATAGGTCCCACCCATCTTATAATTAATCATTTCTTATGTGTGCCACATAATCATAAATCATACATTATCTCATAACACATGTAACAAAAATGGGATTCTTGAAACATCATGACATCATAAAACAAATCATATAAGGTAAATGACTTGATAAAAATAATTCCCTCACAACATAATCAAATCAATGTAATAATAGGGATAAAATCAAAACTCTATATTATATTAGATGGAAAATAATTTTGATAAAACACTTGAACTCCATTCTTGAGGAAAATATCCTTTCTACTTCAAAAACATTTTTCCTTTCTTAATATGTCATAAAATTTTAAACTAAAAGAAGTTGATTAAAAATAAACTTGAAAACTTGTAAAGAAAGCATCTTGTAAATAATGTTTTAAAAATCCATTCATGCTGTATAAGTTAAAAAAACATTCTTCTCGTACTTTTGTCGGAAAAGTCAAAAAGTACCTCGTACGAAAAACGACAAAAGATTCATTTCATATCTTTTAATAAAAACTCACCAAAGGGTAAAGTAGGTTTTAAACAATTTTAGATGGATGGAAATAATATTACATATTAAGGGAACATGGATGTGGATGATAAAATACACCCCAGTAAATACCAACGTATAAGCAATCTCGGATAAAAATGAGATTGTGATATTTCCCTTACCTTAGGTCCGACTTACTTTGTAAGTGTCCGAACCTCCTGTAAAATGATTTAAATCATGTTATTGACTTATTCCAGAATCATATTCATTTTTATTATATCATATATGGTCCACTTATGACTTTATATTACCTGTTCTTTTGTAAATTCATGTTAATGTACCGTTTTGGGTAAAATCGTCTCATTTGTCGTTCGTGTTTTTAACTTGTAATTATTCATATGATTAATTAGATCATGATTAATTAATTACAGAATATAAAACATGATTTATATATATATATTCAGAATATACATATATAATAAATCAGTAAATGGAAAGAAATACACCATTCATGGAGACGGTAGTCCGTACGTACGCATGAACGCTGTTTTCGTTTCCTTATTGAATTGAATGGAATTAAGTAGATGACATACATATAAATATAAATAATTCCAGTATCATTATTAGGTCATATATTTCATTAGTACTTATTATATATACTTTATAATCATTCATGAATGGTTAATCATTGAGAATTAATCTCATCGCGTCGTGGAGACGGTAGTCCGTACGTACGCACGAGCGATGATATCGTTCCCATAGTCATGGAATTGTGTTGAAGTGTATGTATACTATTTCAGTATCAATATCACTTTATAATAATCATATATAGTTACTCATTACACCTTTATACCCATCCAATTAAGGTGGTGGCGGAAAATAGATTACACCACGGCGTGGAGACGGTATTCCGTACGTACGCAGGCGCGATGATTTCCTTTTTCCGTAGGATGGATAGAAGGTTAATTAGAGTTGTTTCATATTTATAATAACATATCAGTATATAGGAAATACTGATGTTATTAATTTATCATGAAACAACTAAAGAAGAAGAATTTGAAGAAGAAAGAAATTGAAAAAGATCGGTAATAGATATTACCTCTTCTTTGAAACGCCACTTTGAATCCTCCACTTAGGGAACTACGATTAGTCTTTTAAGAAGACCAGGACCTCTAAGATTATTATAGGGAAGTGGAGAAGGGATTTGTTCAGGGGTTGGCCGAGCTTGAGTGCTCAAATGGTTGTGAGGAGGAGGGGGAGGAGGTGCCCTTTTATAAGGGAGGAGAGGGGCACCTTAGGAATATCTCAAAATATTATTTTATATTAAAGTCAAAATCGGTTTATAATGGTTCCAAAGGGTCTTATTTAGAAGGTAAAGTGGGGATGGGTCGAAATCCTATCAACCAATAGGATTTAGACAAGTTTAGGTTATTATTTTAACCTTATCAATTAGATTTAACTCTAAGTTAAATAATTTAACTTTTACCGTGTCTTTTTGTTTTCTTACACCATATGGTTAATACACTCACTATAACATGCCAAACGAACCCCAAATTGTTTATTATTAATATATATATCCTTATCTAAGTAATTTGGCCGAACCTTAGATTTTTAGGAATAAAATAACAATTAATAATATAATATTAGATTTAAAAACTGTTTTGTATCAATTTTGACACTATTTGATATATGATTTTTTTGAAAGTCATAACAGAATTATATGTTCGAACCAAGTTGATTAAATCAATACTAATATATCATAGTAACCTAGGAAATTAGGGTAATTCATAAAAAGTCTTAAATTACATTTATTTTGGTATTTATAATATCAATTATGTCAATATTTCATTAATAAGATAATTACTGCATCATCTTTGTGTCATAAATAAATTAACTTATTTGATGTCTAAAAATTACAAATAAAATACCATTATTTAGGAAATCTTTTTATCTTTCTAATTAATATTTACAATCTAATTTATCTTATGTATAACCCTATATTAAAAATGTTTTTGTAAATAAACTTTGATTTTAACTCTTTTAACTCTTCTTTGAATTAAATAATAATAAATGTCCTAATCTAATCCAAGCGGGCCTAAATGATAATATTTTACACTTAAGGTTGTTTTTGGTCGAGATACACTTGTCCAATAGGATTAGGACATGTGTTAGGGTAATATTAATATCATTTTTACCCTTAATTACCCTATTTACTTTTAACCGTGGTAAATAAAAGTAAAAAGTTACTATTCACCAAAAATTATTTTCATCTCGTTGAACCACATTTTACTTACTGACATCAACCGTGTCTCTCGGATTTTTTAAATTCCATTCACAGAAGCGGTAAAATTAATTTTTATGAAAAATTCAGTTTTTTAACTACCACTTAGTAGTTTCACTATTCATCAAAAATTGATGTTTTTCAGAACAATGCCAAAATTTCATCCTAAGCTATATTTCATATTCCAAATTCAAAAATGAAGTCTATTTTACCAAATTCATAACATAGAAGTTGCATTAATTTATTTTATAATTAAATCCCGCTGTTAAAACAAATAGCGTGTTTTTAAGAAACAATACCTATCAAAAGATTGACACTTGTTTATGTCTGGTTTAAATGTGAAATTACATCCAATGACCAACATTGTATTAAATTGTAAAAATATATTCTAAATATACTTTAAAACCACTCAAATTAATAATTTATCACTATTAATTATTTTTATTAAAAAAGTTGTTTTTAATTATAATTTAGTAATTTTCACTATTCATCAGAATATGAAAGTTATCCGAAAAGTACCAAAATTTCACCTTAGGCTAAATTCGATACTCCGAATACAAAAATGAAGTCCATTTTTAGAGCTAAAATTTCTAAAATTTTAAAAGGTGGTTATTACTATTCATAACGGCTAGTTATAATAATATTTTAATAGCATATCGTTGTTTAGTGAAACTCGGCATTGCGTACTACACAAGCTATCGAGGAAGGTCGCGATTGCGTGTAATGCAAGGCAAGTCAAGGATGTGTGTTGTGCAAGATCCTTTTGGTGTAGCGTACAACACAAGACATTAATAAAATTAAAAAGAATATTTTTCATAAAATCTCGGGCTGTTACATTCTACCCCCCTTAAAATGAATTTCTCCCTCGAAATTCGTCGGGGTTATAAATGGTTTACTATTCAAAAGTTTCTTTGATAGAAACCCACATCGTAAAAAGGAATACCAAAACTTATCTTTAAAAACTAAAGTATAAAACTTAATGGTTACCCAAGTTAACTAATCACTGGGTATCCACATAGGAGAACATAGGTGAAAATATGGACATGGAAGAGAAATCTAACCATCATGTTCTGATGGAGAGTGGTAGAGGACATGGCTATGGAAAATCCAACAATCACAAATCCATAAATTTGTGACGATCTAAGGTACCATCTGATTAATTAGATATAAGAGCACTAGGACAACATTTTTGGTTTTCAAGATCATTTCCCTAAAGTTGAAGAATTTGAATTAGAATAAATACTTACTTTATTTTGGTACAATCTCACTGTTGTTCGTGCCTTGAACAATTTCCACTTCATCTCTTAAATAAATGAAGTTGAATTTGTTATTCGTGAAGTGTTAGCAGATCATGTGATAGAATGATGGGTCATTCCATCTCTTTCAAACAAAAGGTTAGCAAAAGTTATAAGTCCATATTATGGTTAATCGTATATGGTCCCAAAAATGAACTTATACTTCATATATCATACCGCTTAATAAAATAGAACTATTTTCTACTAATCAGGGACTTCCTGTAGGCCAGTGGTAGGCGATGAAGGCCAGTCGCACTTTGGTTGTGGGTTCGATTCCCACAGCCTTGTCTGACGCGATGGGATGTCGCCCGTCCTGTAGGTTGTCATTTTTCTACAACTACATTACTATAACATCCCATCAAAAAAAGTTCTATCCTTAAACAATACTACCTTATGTCCAACATAATCCATTCCAATCTTTAGGCTTATCTAAAATACTTCAGTCCACTCTCATAACATAGTGAAAACGATTACCAGAGATTTAATACCATCGTTGATCCCCATATATCGTAATACTGCATTCCTATATTATTGGTCACATTCCAATCATTCGAAGGCATTAATCATGTATTCCATTGAATCCTTAGTTAAAACATGAATTCAGTTAAAATTTAACACTTTCCACATACCAAAATCCTCAAAATTCTATATACTCAAATCACTTAGTCCTTATATCAATCATGATCTCATGAATACTGTTAAACATTTCATTTTCTCGTTTTCCCTTCATTATGCGCATATCATCTTATTTCCAAAAATATCTCAATCACTTTGAATACCACATTATACCAATACATAAATATTCCAATACTCCATGATACAACATTATTTTGGAATCCCATTACATAAACACTTAATCATTCCACCACATCGTTGTCATATTCAACATCACCAATAGTGATCGCATGTGACTTCCCTTTGTCATTTGCCTTAAGCGGTTGCTCATTTCGATCATCACTAACCCTTGTATTAGGGCATTTATTAGCATAATGCCCCATTTCCTTGCGCTTGAAGCATTGAAGTGTTGGTGGTGCATTCTCTGCAGTGTTTTCTTTATTCACATCATTAGAAACCCTTTTTCCATTACTTCGACACTCAGCTGCTCGATGACCTTCTTTTCCACACTTAAAACATTTTCCAGTCCCTTTAAGACAATATCCACCATGCTTCTTTCCACACTTTGAGCATAAGGAAACATTCATCTTCTTTTCACCATTATTCTGAGATTTCTCCTTGAACTCCATCTTTTGTTTCTTGTCAAAACCATGAGATGGATATGTAACACCAACTTCCATTTCTACATTGATAGCACAACGCAAAATTTCTTCATAGCTACTGAAGTCTCTTATAGCTAATGCCCTTCGAAGACTTGGTTTTAATCCACTGAAAAATCGATCAACTTTACTTTCAGGTTGGATGATAATGCCAGATGCATACCTTGGAAGTCTTGTAAAATTCGCTTTGTATATACCAACAGATTCATCATCCTTTTGCTTTAGTTCAAGAAACTCCTTCTCCATATTTGTTCGAAGAATATGAGGGAAGTACTTTCTGAAAAACAAGTTCTTGAACTAGTCCCATTCCATGGACTCAATTTCATCTCTTGGCCTCGTATTCTTGATAAGATTCCACCATTGATCAGCTTCACCTTCCAAACGATATACTGCTAAGATGACTTTATCATGTTTAGAACATTGAAGAACTGAAAATATCTTTTCAGTGGTACTGATCCATTGTTCAGAAACAAGTGGATCGGAAGTCCCACTGAAAGAAGGTGGACATTGCCTCATGAAGGACTCAATAGAATATTGTTCCTTTATCTGCTCATTTGGAAGTCTAGAATGATTCATAGCTTGTATAAGGATATCAATAAGATTTTGCACTCCATCTCCCATAACATTTGTTTGTTCAGGAGGACAATCATTGCATTGTCCATTCCATTGATCAACACGGTTCCTTCGGGTTCCAGCCATCGTCTAAAACCCAAAAATAATAGTGTGAGAGGCGAAAATCATGCTAGGGAAAACAACATAATAAAGGGGGAGTACCTTCAATATCTAACATCTTAGGTTTAATTCTATGATCATTAGCGTAGTTCTAGTACTATAACCTATACGTATACTTATCCTTAGGGACATCCCTAGACATACCTTATAAATATCTCTAGGGATCTCACTAAAGTTCTCGCATCCTAGTTTCCAAAGGTTGACTAAACCTTTCCTCTGATACCAACTGTAGATACCCGAAGCCTGACGTACATGGACATTACATTACCTTTGCGGAATACTTAGTACATAACAAAAACACACACACAAGGTAAATGACACATGTAACAAAAATGGGATTCTTGAAACATCATGACATCATAAAACAAATCATATAAGGTAAATGATTTCATAAAAATAATTCCCTCACAACATAATCAAATCAATGTAATAATAGGGATAAAATCAAAACACTATATTATATTAGATGGAAAATAATTTTGATAAAACACTTGAACTCCATTCTTGAGGAAAATATCCTTTCTACTTCAAAAACATTTTTCCTTTCTTAACATGTCATAAAATTTTAAACTAAAGGAAGTTGATTAAAAATAAACTTGAAAACTTGTAAAGGAAGAATCTTGAAAATAATGTTTTAAAAATCCATTCATGCTGTATAAGTTAAAAAAAACATTCTTCTCGTACTTTTGTCGGAAAAGTCAAAAAGTACCTCGTACGAAAAACGACAAAAGATTCCTTTCATATCTTTTACTAAAAACTCACCAAAGGGTAAAGTAGGTTTTAAACAATTTTAGATGGATGGAAATAATATTACATATTAAGGGAACATGGATGTGGATGATAAAATACACCCTAGTAAATACCAACGTATAAGCAATCTCGGATAAAAATGAGATTGTGATATTTCCCTTACCTTAGGTCCGACTTGCTTTGTAAGTGTCTGAACCTCCTGTATAATGATTTAAATCGTGTTATTGACTTATTCCAGAATCATATTCATTGTTATTATATCATATATGGTCCACTTATGACTTTATATTACCTGTTCTTTTGTAAATTCATGTTAATGTACCGTTTTGGGTAAAATCGTCTCATTTGTCGTTCGTGTTTTTAAGTTGTAATTATTCATATGATTACTTAGATCATGATTACTTAATTAAAGAATATAAAACATGATTTATATATATATATTCAGAATATACATAAATAATAAATCAGTAAATGGAATGAAATACACCATTCATGGAGACGGTAGTCTGTACGTACACATGAACGCTGTTTTCGTTTCCTTATTGAATTGAATGGAATTAAGTAGATGACATACATATAAATATAAATAATTTCAGTATCATTATTAGGTCATATATTTCATTAGTACTTATTATATATACTTTATAATCATTCATGAATGGTTAATCATTGAGAATGAATCTCATCGCGTTATGGAGACGGTAGTTCGTACGTACGCACGAGCGATGATATCGTTCCCATGGTCGTGGAATTGTGTTGAAGTGTATGTATACTATTTCAGTATCAATATCACTTTATAATAATCATATATAGTTACTCATTACACCTTTATACCCATCCAATTAAGGTGGTGGCGGAAAATAGATTACACCACGGTGTGGAGACGGTATTCTATACGTACACACGCGCGATGATTTCCTTTTTCCGTAGGATGGATAGAAGGTTAATTAGAGTTGTTTCATATTTATAATAAAATATCAGTATATAGGAAATACTGATGTTATTACTTTATCATGAAACAACTAAAGAAGAATAAGTTGAAGAAGAAAGAAATTGAAAATGATCGGTAATGGATATTACCTCTTCTTTGAAACGTCTCTTTGAATCCTCCACTTAGGGAACTACGATTGGTCTTTGAAGAAGACCAGGACCTCTAGGATTATTCTAGGGAAGTGGAGAAGGGATTTTTTCAGGGTTTGGCCGAGCTTGAGTGCTCAAATGGGTGTGAGGAGGAGGGGTAGGAGGTGCCCTTTTATAAGGGAGGAGAGGGGCACCTTAGGAATATCTCAAAATATTATTTTATATTAAAGTCAAAATCAGTTTATAATGGTTCCAAAGGGTCTTATTTTGAAGTTAAAGTGGGGATGGGTCGAAATCCTATCAACCAATTGGATTTAGACAAGTTTAGGTTATTATTTTAACCTTATCAATTAGATTTAACT
Organism: Viscum album; assembly: GCA_963277665.1. Lineage (NCBI taxonomy): Eukaryota > Viridiplantae > Streptophyta > Magnoliopsida > Santalales > Viscaceae > Viscum > Viscum album. Next base: position 1,538,103,828 of record OY728153.1, on the reverse strand, counting down.
CTAAGTTAAATAATTTAACTTTTACCTTGTCTTTTTGTTTTCTTACACCATATGGTTAATACACTCACTATAACATTCAAAACGAACCCCAAATTGTTTATTATTAATATATATATCCTTATATAAGTCATTTGGCCGAACCTTAGATTTTTAGGAATAAAATAACAATTAATAATACAATATTAGATTTAAAAACTATTTTGTGTCAATTTTGACACTATTTGATATATGATTTTTTTGAAAGTCATAACAGAATTATATGTTCGAACCAAGTTGATTAAATCAATACTAATATATCATATTAACCTCGTAAATTAGGGGAATTCATAAAAAGTCTTAAATTACATTTATTTTGGTTTTTATAATATCAATTATGTCAATATTTCATTAATAAGATAATTACTGCATCATCTTTGTGTCATAAATAAATTAACTTATTTGATGTCTAAAAATTACAAATAAAATACCATTATGTAGGAAATCTTTTTATCTTTCTAATTAATATTTAAAATATAATTTATCTTATGGATAACCCTATATTACAAATGTTTTAGTAAATAAACTTTGATTTTAACTCTTTTAACTCTTCTTTGAATTAAATAATAATAAATGTCCTAATCTAATCCAAGTGGGCCTAAATGATAATATTTTACACTTAAGGTTGTTTTTGGTCGAGATAAACTTGTCCAATAGGATTAGGACATGTGTTAGGGTAATATTAATATCATTTTTACCCTTAATTACCCTATTTACTTTTAACCGTGGTAAATAAAAGTAAAAAGTTACTATTCACCAAAAATTATTTTCATCTCATTGAACCACATTTTACTTACTGACATCAACCATGTCTCTCAGATTTTTGAAATTCCATTCACAGAAGCGGTAAAATTAAGTTTTATGAAAAATTCAGTTTTTTAACTACCACTTAGTAGTTTCACTATTCATCAAAAATTGATGTTTTTCAGAACAATGCCAAAATTTCATCCTAAGCTATATTTCATATTCCGAATTCAAAAATGAAGTCTATTTTACCAAATTCATAACATAGAAGGTTCATTAATTAATTTTGTAATTAAATCCCGCTGTTAAAACGAATAGCGTGTTTTTAAGAAACAATATCTATCAAAAGATTGACACTTGTTTATGTCTGGTTTAAATGTGAAATTACATCCAATGACCAACATTGTATTAAATTGTAAAAATATATTCTAAATATACTTTAAAACCACTCAAATTAATAATTTATCACTATTAATTATTTTTATTAAAAAATTTGTTTTTAATTATAATTTAGTAATTTTCACTATTCATCAGAATATGAAAGTTATCCGAAAAGTACCAAAATTTCACCTTAGGCTAAATTCGATACTCCGAATCCAAAAATGAAGTCCATTTTGAGAGCTAAAATTTCTAAAATTTTAAAAGTTGGTTATTACTATTCATAACGGCTAGTTATAATAATATTTTAATAGCATATCGTTGTTTAGTGAAACTCGGTATTGCGTACTACACACGCTATCGAGGAAGGTCGTGATTGCGTGTAATGCAAGGCAAGTCAAGGATGTGTGTTGTGCAAGCTCCTTTTGGTGTAGCGTATAACACAAGACATTAATAAAATTAAAAAGAATATTTTTCATAAAATCTCGGGCTGTTACATACTCCCCATATCCAAGTCATCCAGAGCAGAGGTCCTCCCATCTCAATCACTAAACAGTACATAGTTCCTCCCCAGGATAAAGAACCTCCCTACCTTGAAGAACCATACTGGGGTAGAAGGGTGAACCGCCTCCGCTGAAGTAAAAACTCTACGAAGCACCAATTCATCATCAATCTCATTTTCTTCTCAGATCATGAATTCGAATGTGATTCAATGATGGATCTTTCACCTAGTCATCTAAATCAGATTCTAGGTCAGGATCTCAGTAAGTATAATTTTTCATCCCATAAGGTCAGATGCACCAGATCCCTGAATCCCTTTGTAGGTAGGTGGGGGTAGATTTGGCTCCCTTCAATGGTCACATGGTGTAGTCATCTCTATCTTCACCAGTTTCATTCCCTACCTCTACCAGAGATCATGGGGAATTATTCTAGGATTTTATAGGCAATGAGCATCTGATAGACCTGTAGATGACTGTTGTTTCCCCCGTGTATCAAGTAGTGGTATGTACTAGGTCCTATAGGGATATGATGATGCGGTTGGTACTGTAACACCCCAAGATTTTGAAAATAAATTTAATACTTGAATGCATGAAAAACTGAGTCTTTAAAACACAACTTTGTTATAAACTAGATAGTAAACATAATTTTTCCACCTCATTGATTTTAATTTCGAAAAACTGACATACACAGTTGCATTCCGTAATATATTTAGAGTTTGATAACATAAGCTAAATTTTTTCTGAATAGTAACATACCCTTATGAATAGTAATGTTAATAGTAATGTGACCCTTTTGAATAGTAAAGCATATTATTATTTTATTTTCTTAGGGTTATAGAATAATGAGATCTTGATAAATTTTTCAAGGTGATATAAAACGAATTATAGTTTTAAAATTGTTATTTTTTGAATAAATTATGATTTTATTGAAAAATTAAATTAAAAATATTTGGAAAATTATTTTCAAAAAATTGAGTTCATTTTTTAATTATATACATCAAAAACTGGTTAGGGTGAATTTTTGGGATTTTTTTGAAATACATGAATTTTTTATAAATGGTAAAATACAGTAATTTATCGTATATATACATTATCAGTTAAATTCACTATTCCTAGAATCATGGCTGATGTAATCACACTTGGTTTAGACTCACATTCTCATGTTACTATTCTTGGTCATAAGAATCAATAATATTTATTGTATCTGGAAAAATTATTAAATAATGAGTAAAATAGTGGGAAAACCCTCTTCTCCTCCACAATAACCCCCCCCCCCCCCCCCCCCCCACTCCCTCTTATCTTCATTCCTCTCACGCCTTGTGCCTTCTCTAAATTATTCTAAAATATCCTACCAAAATCCTACCCCACATCCAGTAGCCCTTGGCCTCATAAAATTACCAAAACCTATTCTCTAACGAGGCTCTCAAGGAAGATTACTTCAAGAGGTAAATTCCTCTTTTTATTTCTTTTATTTCATGTTCAATTCAATTATTTTCTTTCCTCGCCTCCTTTTATACAAATTTCGTGATGATTCCAGTACCTTAAATGTACTATAATTTGTTATTAAAAAAGGAATAATTCTTCATCATCTCTCATTTCCTCTTCTTTTATACTAGAAATGAAAGCACCGTCTGATATGTGTTAATCTATCACATCCAAGGATGAATGGTTTTCAATATCTTTTACAATCTTCAATTCTTGTCATGAAACCATTTTTATGGTTTAAAAGGACTATAATATAATTATTATAACTTATTTAAGGTTATAGAATCCTTTTTTACACATGATATTAATTTATAAATCAAAATGAGTTTGTTGCGATCAAAAAACTGTCAATTAACCCAAACAATGGTCAATAAAGTTTTATATAATGATTCATCTTCAATACCAATAACCAAACAAATTTTATAACCACGTAAATTTCAGGTTTTTAACTAATAACATATAACTTCTATTCTATAAAACTAGTCTCATTCTAAATGTTTATGTGTACATGAATATAAGTAAATTGATCATGAAAACCAGGGAAGAAAACGCTCCCAAACAATGAAATTGAATCTCTTAACCCATAAAAAGGCCATGAATGAACCTAATATGGTTATGATAAATAAATTACATGTAGTGGAGGTTATGGAATCATTAATTTATGAACCTAAATTTTATTATTCAGGTCATTAAGATCAAGTGAGGAACACCTTCAGACTTAAGGTGAGGGGTTTCCTCATCTCACATCCATTTTTTAAGATATTCCTTATTCGCTAATATTACTTGTGTATGGTGTATGTATGCTTCCCATTGATGTATCATACCATGAATAAATTTATTTTCATGTTATACATTGTATCATCTGAAGATTATTAATTTTGGTGCATACGAACCGATTGATTACAAAGTGGTAAGGATTTTCCACCCGAACCTCCATTTTCATTCGGGTTACTTTTATTGTCTACTTACCTCAATAAAATTCTTATGTATTATTATGTACTCCTCATTAAATCTTTTTGAGTTTACTAAATATGTTTACCAACCAGAATCCTTTTTTATTTTATGGGTAGCAACATGTTTTAAAGAAACTTCCAAAAAATTCTTCCCGAAATACAAACCCAATTCAAGGGAATTTATCAAATTCTTAACTATTTTAAAGGGAACTGTATAATCTATTTTTAGAAAAAATTATATTTATAAAATAAATAATTTTATTATAAAAATACTATCTTACTTAATTTCTGGTTTTATACAAATAAATTTCCAAAATAACTCTTCTTTTCCAAATAAAATAGTATTTTTCTCAAGAATTACTTGACGATTTTATAAGAGTATATTCATCTGTTTCAACACACTTATTGATTATTATGAATTATTGGGATTAATCTTTTATGATATCATATAACAAATTTAATTTAATATTTTATGATTATTTTTATGATGGATATTCTATCTTAAAACCATTCACCAATTTACTCTGAATGGTTAGTGTTTATGCTTAATTCTCAGGGAAAGTTATTTACATTTCATATATTAGATTTAATATGAATTTATATGTTGTTTATGTTTATCCTCATTCATATGAGGAATGAATTTGACTTATTATGTGATGTGTGGGTCCCTCTATAGCCCCTCTATGCATCGGTATGTCTCATGATACAAATTGATATGGACTTGGCCAAGGCCTTGCCCATTATTAGATATGGTTTTGCTGAGGACTTAATCATTTTTAGATGTATTGGATGAGGCCTTGAAGGTATGATTTAGAATGTATGGAATATGAATTTTCCCTCATTATAAAGCTATAAATTCAATGTTCATGAGGTTATTCAGCTATTATAATACCCATGATAATATTTTATTATGGAAATACTTACTCAACTCATATTCACACCATATTATGTTCATGTTTATTTTTATAAAGGCATGTGTTTTCAATTATTCACCACACCTAATGTTTATGTAATCTTTTGTTGTATTGTTTACCCTTACTGAGTATCTGATCTCTCCCCTTTTGTATGTTTCATTTTTTCTAGGGAATGAATAGGTATATTATGATTGACTTGCAGGGATAATCTTAGAGTTGTGGATGTTCCCAACTAAACTTATAGGTTTTTTCTATTTCATGTTGTAATGTTGAACTTATGTATGTATCTTGTTTCAAAATGTTCTAAAATATTTGTTCCTTCAGGATATGACATTCTTGTAATCATAAAAATGTAATGTAATAAGGCATCAGATTTAGGGAACTAGGGTCGGGTCTTTACATTTGGTATCAAATGATGTTCAGTAGAAAACTTGGAAACTATATTTAGAAAATATTGATTAGGGAACAAACCCCTAATATAGTCTTTGAGGATAAACATATATGAACATACTTGTATTTTTATAAGGAATAGATTATGTGTATCTTTGTAGAAAATAAATCCATGTCAGGATACTATAAGTGGATGTGGTTTTGGTGTAGATGTACCCTAGGTGTAAAAACTATGACAAGGAGTTTCGAGCTTGACCCGGGGTATCCTGGTACCTGAAAATAAGCCTTACTGTATACCTGGTTTGACACTCCTAGAGGATATACTTTAGATAATTCACATTTTCTTTACAATTCATTATGAAGGATTTAAATGTAAATTTATTCTCAAAGAAACCATGTTTATAATTATGGGATTATCAATTCATAGGATTTCAATTTATGCAAATTATTTTTCTATGTTGATATTATACATTTTGACTAATAACCCAAACTGGTGTATGACATTATTTAGAAATGGAACCTAGTGGAAGGAATGGAAACTGAATGGACATGTGTATCCCATGTAGGGATTTTCCTCCTATGAAAGATAAGGATGTTGGCATTGGAGTTGAAACTGGTGCGGATAAACTTATAACTATATTGGGATAGCTTACTTAGGTTAGGAATAATAACCTTACCCATATAGAGAATCTGGACCCACAACATGGAGGAATTATGTTAGATCTCTTTATACGACAATAGAATCCATCATATAATGGGACTAAAAACCCATTCGTAGTGGATTAGTGGATAAGTTCCTTAGAAAATATATTTCTTGCCATGGGAAGTAACTAAATGGAGAAAGTTGTCATGACAGTTAATCATTTGTTGGTAGATGATGATCAATGGTGGTCACTAATTCAAAACACAAAGTAGGAGGAAGAGATATAAAACATGGAATGGAGTGAATTTAAGGAAGTTTTCTTACAAAAATACTTTCCTCATGAACAACGAGCGGATATGGAAATGCACTTTCAGAATTTGAGGAAAAAGGAAGATATGAATTTTGAAAAGTATAAAGCTAACTACACAAGGTTATCAAGGAAAATTATTAACTATATATGTTAATCCAAGGAGAAATATTGATTGATTATTTGATGCCCTAAATCCATTCCTCCGATAGGCACTGGTCTGCCAAACATTCTCATCATATGAATATATTGTCTCATCTGCTATCAAGATAGAAAATGAGTTCTCTAAGTATTATGGCTATAAAGGAAAGAAAGAGAAAAAGAGGGTTGAGGAAAACTTTGGATAAGTAAATAAGGAAATGGGGAAAAGGGGAAGAGTTGACTTTCCACCCTGTGATAATTGTGAAATGAAACACCTTGGTGCCTGCTTAAAACGAAAAGGGGTGTGCTAAAAGTGTGGATAGAAAAGATATTATGTTTGGGTTTTCAAGGGGAATAAATAATCTATTAACATTCAATGCTATAATTGTAGGGATATGGGACACTATACTAATGATAGTCCAAAGCATCAAGGAAACATGCCTCAAAAAGTCAAAGGGAGTAGGGACAATCTTATGCGATCACAACTGTTAAAATTTAAGTACCTAATGACATAGTGGAAGGTACTTTAATGGTGTATTCAAACTTAGTCAATGCTTTATTTGATTCTATATCATTGCATTCTTTCATATATTCCTAGTTTTCCAAGAAAATAAGATATTTCCAATTTGATTTAATAGGTGAGTTGTTAGTTAAAGATCCTAAGGGAAGTATCATTGCAACAAAGTTGTGTCAGGTCGTCACCATTATGGCATATAAACGTTTTTTATATGTTGATTTTATTATCATACCCATGTTTTAATTTGATATAATCCTTGGTATGGATTGTATTTCAAACTATGATGTAAAAAATTATTTCAAGAAGAAAGATGTTACAATTTTAGAGGATGATGTGGAATCCCTTATTTTTAGGGTAGAAATGTCACCATCTGATTCTCATCTAGATCAACCCCCAGTATCTCTAATAAATTCAATTATTGGGGAGGAAGGGAATGCAATAACTATGGGTTAGTAAAGGAATGTTCGAATATAGTATGTGCCTATTATGAAAGAATATGTTGGTGTGTTTCCAAAGGATTTACCTGGACATCCTCTAGAGTAGTAAATTGAGTATTCCATTGACTTAATTATTGATTCAAGGCTCATATCAAAGACCCCTTATATAATGTCCACTATGGAATTAGTGAAACTAAAGAAACAACAAGATTAATTGAGTGATAAAGGATTTATTCACCTTAGTTTTTCTCCATGGGGATCCCCAATTCTTTTCATTAAGAAGAAAGATGGATCTATGAAGTTGTGTACTAACTATAGGGAGATCAATGCTATAACAATAAATAAAAAGTATCTCCTACCTCTCATTGATGCTTTATTTGATCAAATTCATGGAGCCCAATATTTTTTGGAAGATTGATCTTTAATCTGGATATCATAAGTTGTATGTGAGGAAGGAAGATATTCCAAAGATAACATTTCGAACCAGGTATGGGCATTACGGGTTTACAGAAATGCCTTTTGGACTGAGTAATTCACCCTTTGTTTTCATGGATCTAATTAATATATTTTTCGAGGAATATCTTGATGAATTTATTGTGGTATTTATTGATGATATATTAGTATACTACAAAAGCTATAAATATCATGAAAATCACTTGTGCATTATTCTGAAGACTATTAGAAGTAATGAATTATATGGGAAGTTTAGCAAGTGTGAATTTTGGATTCAATCAGTTTCCTTTCTTGGAAATATTCTCTCTAAGGATAGAATATCTGTTGATTCTATGATGAAAAAGGCTGTGTAAGAATGGAATACTCCAATGAGCATAACTGAGGTACTAAGTTTTATTAGTTTAGCAAGTTATTTTCAGTGTGTCATTCATAACTTCTCTCGTTTAGCCAACCCAATGACCAATCTTACATGTAAACAGGTTAAGTTCATATAGACAAAAGAATGTAAGGACTTTTTCAAAGAATTGAAGAGGAGATTAGTGAATGCACCGATTCTAGCTATACCATTGGGGAATGATGTGTTTGTGATCTATATTGACTCATCAAAGAAAGTACTTTTTTGCATCTATATACAGAATGATATAGTTATTTTATATGCATCAAAGAACTTAAAAATTCCAGAAAAACACTCTCTAACTTGTGATATTTAGTTATCAGCGATAATATTTTCTTTGAAGATATGGATACATTATCTCTATGGTGAAAATGTGAGATATATATGAATCATGATATTCTAAAATATATCTTCTCATAGAAAGAACTCAATATAAGGCAAAGGAGATGGCTCAAACTACTTAAGGATTATGATTGTTCCATAAACTACCACCCGAGAAAGGAAAATAATGTAGTTGATTCATTGAGAAGGAAGGATCATGGATTTCTCAATAAAATGAGGATTGACAAGGATCCTTAGTATATGGATCTGGTGAGGATGGATATGGGAATTATTAAAGAAGGTAAAAGATCACTAATTTTTCAGATGGTTTCCCAACCATATTTATTGGAGATAATTAAAGCATCACAATCTAGTAATGAGAATCTTCTAAAGAAGATTAATGTTGTGAAAGATGGGAATTTGGATGACTTCATGTTTAAAGATGGAATTATGAAATTTGGGAAGAGGTTATGTGTTCCCTCAATACCTGAGCTGAAAAAGGGGGTTTTGGATGATGCTCATAGCTCAAATTTCTCTATACACCATAGTAGCACTAAAATGTATATAGATTTGAAAGAACATTTCTGGTGGGATAACATAAAGAGGGAAATTGCTGGACATGTATAAATATGTTTATTCTGTCAACAAGTGAAGGATGAATGAGAACATTCTTGAAGAGTCATGCAACCACTTTATGTTCCTAAATGGAAATGGGATAACATCACCATGGATTTTGTCACTGGATTACCCAAAACTATGAGAAAGAATGATGTAATATGGGTAATTTTTTATCACCTAACGAAATCTACACATTTCTTCGGTATAAGGGAGGATGTTCCACTAAAGAGACTAGCATGACTCTATATCAATGATGTTTTGAGACTTCATGGGGCACATCTCTCAATTTTTTCTGATCATGATCCATGATTTACATCAAAATTTGGTAAATTCTTCAGAAAACATTAGATACTGATCTTTGATTGAGTATTAGTTATCATCCACAAACTAAAGGGAAATCAAAAAGGACAATCCAAACCATAAATGGAATTTTGAGATCATGTTCACTTAACTTTCAATGTATGTGAGATCAATATTTAACTTTAGTGGATTTTTCCTAAAATAGTAGTTTTCATTCAAGTATTCAAATGGAACCATATGAAGCATTGTACAGAAAGATATGCTGTACACCAACTTGTTGGGAATAAATTAGAGAAAGGAATCTTGTGGGCCCAAAACTTGTAGAGGAAGCAAAAATGATGGTAAATACTATTCATGACCATGTCAAAGCAGCTCAAAGTAGAAAAAAATTCTATGCTGATAATCAAAGGAAGGATTTGGAGTTTCAGGAGGGAGATCATGTTTTCTTAAAATAATCTCCATAGAATGGTGTTATAATATTTGGGAAGAAAGGGAATCTAAGCCCTAGGTATATAATCCCTTTTGAAATTATGGAGATAATTTGAGTTCTCACATATCATTTAGCTATTCCACCTAGCCTGTCTAAAGTACACAATGTGTTCCATGTCTCATTTTTGAGAAAGTACATGCCAGACCCAATGCATGTCCTCACTTCTGAAGGTATATAATTGGAACCCAACCTATCTTACTATGGAGAGACTATCTGGATTCTGGGTACTAAAGAATGGGTGTTGAGGAATCAAACAACTCGACTGGTAAATATACTCTAAAAATTCATTAAATCGAAGTGGCAACATGGGACCTAGAGGAGCTTATGATAAAGAACTACCCAAATCTTTTTGTGAGGTAACATTTTGGTAGTTTCAAGGGAGAAATATTTATAAGGATGGGATAATGTAACACCCAAAGATTTTTCAAATAAATTTAATACTTGAATGCATGAAACACTGAATCTCTAAAAAACTACTTTGTTATAACTTAGCCAGTAAACATAATTTTTTCACCTTTCTAATTTGAATTTTGAAAAACTAACATATGCGGTTGCGTTCAGTAAGATACTTAGAGTCTAATAAGACAAACATAATTTTTCATGAATAGTAACATAGCTTTATGAATAGTAGTGTGAATAGTAATATGACCCTTATGAATAGTAAATCATATTATTATTTTATCATCTTAAGGTTATAAGATAATTAGATCTTGATTAATTTTTCAAGGTGATATAAAACGAATTATAGATTTAAAATGGTTATTTTTCAAATAAATTATGATATTAATTAAAAATTAAATTAATAATATTCAGAAAATTATTTCAACAAGTGGAGTTAATTTTTTAATTCCACATGTCAAAAAATGGTTAGGGTAATTTTTTTGGGATTTTTTTGAAATACTCGAATTTTTTATGAATAGTAAAATACGGTAATTTACTGTATATATACATTATTAGTTAAATTAGCTATTCCTAGAATCATTTGGATTATTTAAGAACATTTTCTTTGAACTCACATTCTCATATTACTATTATTGGTCATAAGAATGAATACTATTGGTTTTCTTTGGAAAAATAATTAAATAATGAGTAAAACAATGGGAAAACCCTCCTCTCCTCCGCTATAAAACCCCCCCTCACTCTCTCTTCTCTTCACTCCTCTCAAGCCTTTTGCCTTGTCTAAATTATAATAAAATATCCTTCCAAGATCTTCTCCCACTTCCAGCATCCCTTGTTCTCATAAAAAGTCCAAAACCTCTCACATAGAGGCTCTCAAGGAAGATTACTTTAAGAGGTAAATTCAACTTTTCATTTCTTTAATTTCAAGTTCAATTCAATTCTTTTCTTTCCTCACATCCTTTCATCCAAATATTTTCATCACACTATTACCTTAATTTTACTATAATTTTTTTCTGATAAATGAATAATTCTTCATCATCTCTCGTTTCCCCTTATTTTATACTAGAAATGAAAACACCATCCAATATTTATTAATTTATCACATTCAAGGATGATGGGTTTTCAATTTCTATTACCGTCTTTAATTCTGGTCATAAAACCATTTTGATGGTTGAAACAGACTAAAACAAACTTATTATAACTTATTTAATGTTTTGGAGTCCTTTTTTACATATGATATTAATTTTTAAATCAAAATTAGTATGTTGCGATCAAAAACTGCCAATTAACCCAAAAAAATGTCAATAAAGTTTTATACAATTATTCATCTTCACTCCCAAAAACCCCAAAAAAATATAACCATTTGAACTTATAATTTTTTACTAATAACATAAAACTTATATTCTGTACAACCATTCTCTTTCTATATGTTTATCCATACATGAATATAAGTAAATCGGTCAAGAAACCCAAGGAAAACAACGCTCCCAAACAATAAAATTGAATCTTTTCAACCATCAAAAGGCCATGAATGAACCTAATAAGGTTATAATAAATTAATTAAGTGTATTTTAGGTTCTATAATAATTAATTTATGAACCTAAATTTGATTATTCCAGTCATTAAGTTCAAGTGAGGAACACCTTTAGACTTCAAGTAAGGGGTTTCCTCATCTCACTTCCATTTTTGTAAGATATTCCTTATTTGTTACTATTACTTGTGTGTGGTGTATCTATAATTCCCATTGATGTATCATACCATTATTATATTTATTTTCATGTTATTCAATGTATCATTTGAAGATTATTAATTTTGGGGCATACGAACTGATTGATTACAAAGTGGTAAGGGTTTTTCACCCGAACCTCTATTTTCATTCGGGTTACTTTTATTATATACTAACCTTAATGAAATTATTAAGTATTATTATTTAATTTTCATAAATTATGTGAGAGTTTTCTAAATATTTTTACTAATTAGAATAATTTTTAATTTTATGGTTAATTACATGTTTTAAACAAACTTTCAAAAACAAATTTCTAAAATACAAGCCTGATTCAAGAGAATTTCCCAAATTTTTACCTATTTTCAAGGGAACTTTATAATCAATTTTTGGAAACCAATATATTTCTAAATCACTAATTTTATTATGAAAATACATCTTACTTCAGTTTTGGTTTTATACAAAGAAGTTTCCAAAATAAATCTTCTTTTCAAAATAAAGGAGTATTTATCTCAAGAATTACTCGATGATTTTTTAAGAGTATATTCAACTGTTTCAACACCCTTGTTAATTATTATGTATTTTTGATATTTTATGATATCATGTAAAACATTTAATTGAATGGTTTAGATTATTTTTACTATATATATGCTATCATAAAACCATTCACCAATTTACTATGAATGGTTAGTATTTATGCTTAATACTCGAGGAAAGATATTTACATTTCATATTTTAGTTTCAATATAAAAGTATTTGTTTTTTAGGTTTATCCCCATTCATATGAGGAATTCATTGGGATTATTATTTAATGGGTGGTTCCCACTATAGCCCCTCTATGTATTGGTAGGTCTCATGATACAAATAGATATGGACTTGGCTATGGACTTTCCCATTTTTATATATGGTTTTGGTCAAGGCCTTAATCATTTTTAGATGTCTTGGCCGAGGCCTTGATGGTATGATTCAGAATATATAGCATATTAATTTTCTCTCATTATGAAGCTACAAATTCAAATTTCATGAGGTTATTCAACTAGTATAATACCCATGATTATATTTTATAATGGAAATATTTACTCAAATCATATTCCAACAATGTTATGTTCATGTTCATTTTTAAAGGAATTTGTTTTCAATTATTCACCATGACTAATTGTTATGTTACCTTCTGTTATAATTTTAACCCTTAATGACCATCTAATATCACCCCTTATAATGTTTTATTTCTCCTAGGACATGAAGAGGTATATTCTGATTGTATTGTAGGGATAATCTTAGAGTTGTGGATGTTCCCAATGGAACTTATATGTTGTTTTTTATTTCATGTTGTAATGTTGAACTTATATATGTATCTTGTTTCCAAATCTACTAAAATATTCATTCCTTTTTATATAACTTTCTTGTAATCATTCCAATGTATTGTAATAATGAACCAAATTTGGGAAACTGGAATCAGGTCTCTACAGGTACCACCTCTGAGAGATGACTAAGCATGCGGTGATCAATCATCTCTTGTAGTGGCTTCTTCGTTGGCTAGTTTACTACCACACTGATCCACATCAGTTCCACTGCTAGTTTCTCAGCCAGCACCAGTCAAATTTTGGGCCAACCAAGAGTCATACCCCACCTCCAAGAAGGTAATCTTGTGGGACACCCTGGACGCCAATCAGTTGTCAGTGGCCTTTTCACTGAATGTAATACCCCACTTCGAAATTCTGGAGTCGTTCACTCAATATGATGTCATGGGTTTCCATCAGACCATCTGGGAGATGTGTTTTTGCCTATGTGACCATCAGTTGTTCTACCTGATGAAATGATATCATTTTATGATATTGATCATCAGTTACACATGGTCGAATTGGAAGCAATCCTAGTGGCTCACCACATTACATCACCCAGATACCACCAGACTCTTTAAAATAGATGCATTCAGAGCTTCATAGTGCTTTATATAATTATTCAAGAGGAATCCCAGCACATGTAGATCTAGGTCTGGGAAACGTATCCACTTCAATTCCATCCTGTGGAAGTCTTACTTGTTTGGTGATATTGAAGAAACACCTCTGGGAATAGTCATAGTGAATATGGCTGATCATAGGGTACTTAAGAAAAATGAAATCAATTCAGGGTCTGACAAAGTGGACCCACCACCTAGGGTGGCATATTATCAAGAGTAACCTCATACAGGTGTTCTCACTCTCCTTCAAAGGTAAATATGTTAACTTTTAAATCCATCAACATCAATTCCCATCGACAGGGACACCAAAAATGGTAAATATAATACCAGAACCTCTAAGACTTCTGATTCACCTAATTTTTCTGAGAGGATGGAGATCAATCTCAATGTCGCCACCTTGCTCAAAAAATCATAGACTAAATTAGGCTTATTGATTAGATCCTTTATGAGGTTCTTTCTAAGCGGTGCCTGAACTATGGAAACCCTAGGTAATATCTTGTCCCTCCTATACTGGGGAAGCAGGGGCGACCACAAGTCCTTCTCGGCCAGTTACCCCTGATCGATCATGGAAATAATTCACATCTTGACAAGGTTGAGATCAAAGTTTATCACAAATGACCATGGTATGTGTAGCCAAATCCATTCGATCAGCATGATAATATTCCTCGAAACCCAGATCAAGCAACTCCTCTAACCACTCCAGCAGCTGCTTCATAAGACACTCCATGAGCCACTGAGCATGCCTATTGTGCGGATGATACTATAAACACACTGGTGGTTAGGGATCCCCATAAATACAAGAACCCATTCTAGGAAGACCTAATAGATACTCTTACTTCTCTCCTCAAATTAATCAAGACACAAAAGGTGGAAATCCATATCTATCATTGGTGGACAATATGTGAGCATCCCCAGATTTATGGAATTCTACATTCACCCCTTCAATATGATGGGTGACCCACTACATCATCTGACCCATTCATTTTAAGGTGTGGACCCATGTTAGGAACCTCAAAAAAATAGGAATCTATTAATCTCTGATATTTTGTATAGACATTGGAAGGGCCTACATTTTCCATTACATCTAGTTACTCGTATGGTCCATCACTAGTTGGGAAGACCTCCACACTCAGTTTTTTTACCAATTTAGATCCACCACCTGCAAGAAAATCATTTCCAACCTCTTCAATTGTAAGAAATTTCTAGATGTGCATGTCGCATAATTTCTAGCCCGATTCAAGGGCCTCACTTATTCACTCGACATACCGTTGACTTAAGAACAGTTATTGACGATGTGCATGGTGAATGTCAAGACGGAGCTGGTCCCCTCCCTCATCACTTATAACATCCCAAGAAGATTTTGGGATTTCTCTGACAAGGCCTGATGCCTAGAAAAAGCCTTGTACTAGGCCAAGAAAGTATATCCATTTAACCTCCCAACTTCTTAAAGAAGAACCTCCAAGGTTAAGACTACCGTCACAGTACAGGTAGAGGTTCCATATTCTTTAGAGCTGCTATCAATAGAGCCTCACCCGCAGACTCATTGAGTTCAACAGACTCAGCCTCAACCTAGGCTCAGCCTCGCCCAGTGTAGAATCAGCATGCACCTTCCCACTAAGCACTGGAACCTAAACAAGACAACGTGGCTATGGACCCCCTTCATGCTCTATCCACTCATTAGTGAAAATCTCCCATATTTCCCTTATCGGATATGAGAAATCATACCTACTCCTTTAAAGAATTATAGGTTCTCAGTTATTTTCAAAGTGCCCTCGAATAGGGGGTCATAAAACTGCCAGAATTCTAGAATCTCCATGAGGTAGATCTCACTAACCACCCTGACTACTGCCCTTACCATATAATCCTTATAATTTCCATCAATTAATTACATTTTTCAATGATTGGTGCCATAACCAAGTGTAAAATGGTGTAGTCAGATTGGGCCTTGTCCCGACACAAGTAACATGCAACTCTAATGAGCTTGACAGTGACATCGATGGTGAATAGAAACAAGTTTCTAGCCATTGGACTCGAGATCATGAAGACTGGTTGTATCAAAGATCCATCTCCCATGCCCATGGCATCATCTGGGTGATGCCCCAAAAATCTAAAGTAAGAACCTTGTATTAGATCACATGTATGAAACATGGCACCAAGTGCATAAGATAATATAATATTATGATAATTTATAATATATTTACTATTTAAAATAGATTCTATACATTTTAATTCATGAAACACTAATTTATCCTTCATTACATGCAAAATCGACCTTCTTTGTTGGCTTGCATTACACGCAAGACCGAGTTTCACCAAATAACAATATATAGTTAAACTATTATTATTTAATATAATATGATATAACCTAGTAATTATGTTAGAGATTATTAATATTATTAACTAACTTGTGAAATTTTATGGTTTATATAAATAAAAAATTAATACATTGGTTACTAATTAGTGAGAAATGAAAATAAGAACCAATTGGATATAAAAAGAAATAATATTATATTTATGCTTCCAAAGAAGTTTTATCTTAATAAAAACAACTAATTACAATTATTAAATTATTTTAATGAAATATATATGTTATATATTCAATAAAATATTTTTTATATTCATCCATTAGGTTTGATAAACATAAAATAATAACAAACACTACTTTACACATAATAACCTATATTTTTATAAAGGCAATTTTACCATCTTTAAAGGGAGAACTCATTTTAAATATGAATTTTGACACTTTAATTGATTTAATATATAAAAATAAAATTTATATTTGAAATTAAAACATAACAATTATTTTATGGTGAATTTTTTAAATTATTATGAAACATTTCATTTTTTAATGAATAGCTAAAAATACTGAATTTAAGTTCAAAATTTCATTTTCATATGACTTATTTATAAGGTTAAATTTTATTTTATAATGGTTTTAAAGTTTAATTATATGATATTTTTATCAATTAATACAATTTATTTCATTTTAATCCATTTCACTTTGAAATTGATTATAAAAACATAGCAAACTTCCGGATGTCCTTACTTTAAAAACCCGCATTGTCGTCCTGCTTGCGGGTTGAATTATAAATTAATTTATGCCACCTATATGATTTGAGTATAGAAAAATGGATTCCATATTTTGAATATGCATAATTTATAATTTCTAATAATACAAAAAAAAATTCCAAAAATATTTGTCAAAGTAATTAAAATTAATTATAATTATTAAGATAAAATTAATCTTAATAAAGAATTATGCCTTTAACATAGGGAGAAAAATAACCAAGAAACTTGTCCAACAACCATGTTTTGTCCATAATGAGTCCATTAACCTTCCATTATTTATTTTTTTTGTTTTTATGACTTTTTTTAGGAAATAACATGTGTACGCCTAACTTGTTTTCAAAAATTCCAAGTGTGTCTGTTTCCTTCCCTATAAAAGGCCACAACCTATCCCCATTCCTCAAACCTCAATAATCACTTAGGTTTAGAAAATATATTACCATATATTTTCCCAACATCCCTACCCTAGACTTTAAATCCTCTCTTTGGGAATACATCCTTTCAAGTAATTCTTTTGGAACATACCAAAAGTAGTTACCCCATTAAGACGTAGCGTCTTCTTCAAGCTTTTTAATTTTATTTCCATTATTCATCCCCTCATATCTTATTATTCTGTTATTTTATAACAAAACTAGAATCATATATATACTAGAAATTTTTTAAGATAATATTTTTTCCTAAGCTTACACAAACTCCCATCTAATGGGTAATGAACATACTATTTCTGTGTATGGAGAACTATAGCCTCACGAAGAGATGATTGTTCATTTCTCTTTTACCAACTTTCATGGTTGGCCATTATGATGGGAAATATGTATATATGTGATATATAGGAAATTTATTATATCTTTAAACTTATATAAAACTTTTATAACGCATACATTTAATAATTTCCATTTTTCATTGATATGATAACATTGTTTGAGGAATGTGGACTACCGCCCCCTCAAAACGATGTGATTCATTTACACGGTACATGGAATGTATAAATGATGGTTTCAATTAAAAATATTTCTTATAAACAACATATATATTAAATTCATGACATAATTATATTTATTTATATATATATACCATTTTCTTTATTACCCTTTCACACACTTAAAAAGTGATAATGTAATTCATGGACATGTGGACTAACTCCTCCTCGACATGATGTGATTTATTTCTCATCACAAGAATTATATATATAAGTATATAAGATTAAATAATAGAATATTTATGATATAATTATAATTATGTAAATATATTGTGTTTCTTATCTTTCCATAATGATTATTTAAAAATAAGAACGTTACTCATGCATACGTACGGCCTACCATGAAGTTTAAGGACATTCACTAGAAAGGAAATGCAAGGTAAGGGATTCACATCTCACTTTTTATATCTATGAGATAAATGTCATGTTCATCACTTACATATTTTTTGTGTTGCAACTACTACCCCTTTTTTATATTATATAATTAATAGTTTTATATTAATGGTATCTTAAAATTTGATTTAATATTATTCCTTAATGTGGTTTAGGATTTAAAATGTTTAAAAGTGGTATGAGATACTTTGGAATATTTATAGATTATTTTCCTAAATAATAACATTAATTATCTCCCAGTCGTATTTAAATTTGAAGAAATTATATAGACATTGTTCCATAAAACCTTTAATTTTATCTACTATGGTTATTCATGACAATTTCTAAGTATTAGTACCATTTTTTCACTTTTTGGTAATCAATATGTTTTAGAAAATTTTATTCAAAAAACCCGATATTGTATCTCTCTTTAGTTGGAGAAACAGTTTTTTTCTAAAAATGAAGTTTTATTAAAATGTTTTCAAAAAAATTATAAAATTATTTGTTAAAGAAATTTTCACCTTTTTTTTCTTTTACAAATATTTTCAAGGGAATATTCTTATCAATTTCTGAACAAGGAATCTTTCTAACCATTAATCGTTAAAAAGGAATGTTTTTTTACATCGTACGGCTTGTACATATTTACCCATTGCCATTTCTTTAAATTATACTTTACTTGTATAAAAGGTTAATTTTTAATGAAAATATTTTCAAAAGTTATTTTCAAAAAAAAATTTACAAAACCAAAGGATATTTTCCTCAAGAATGATTTTAAAAGGCATTTTTATAGTTTTTATATTCAGCATCAACAACCCTTCATTTTTACTCCACAAGGAATAGTTTTACGGATACCAACCTTATTATTTATATAGATGGTTTATTATTGATTAGTAAAAGGATATTATTCACATTCACAAGCTTGAATAATTTGTTATTCCCCTTGAAATATTAAATTTCCTATGACCATTGAACTATGAATTTTCCCCTAATTATATGTTCCATTCATCATGGATGTTACTATTACCTAAATTGTATACCATTTTGTATACGGTGTCTACTTTGATAGTTATTTTATTATTTGGGGAAATGTTGATAATTCCATATTCTTTATTCAATACAGATATTTGATAAGGAATATTATTCATTTTGATTATTCAATATGAGGATTGTTTTGGACTGGAAATGATGGGTGGAGCCTGGACATTATATAGATCCTCAATGAATCAACATGTTCTCATGAGACAAATTAGTTGTTTAAATCATAATAGTTTAAACCATCTTGTGAAAAGTCATGACGATATATATTTTCATGTTCCTCATACATGACGTCCATTAAGAAATAATTTCCCTCATTGAATTTCAATTATGATTCATCCAGGAGATTTTGCATTGACATATCTACCGATACATTTCATTTTCAATTCATTTACTAAATGACATGTCTTTTCGTTTCTTACCTTGACCTATTTATTTTTTCTTATCTATTTATTTGAATAGAATGTGTTTCCATTTATTACTATTCCATATTTTTTACACACTCCCTTATTAGTTTATTGATTATATGGCATGTGAGTTTAGTTACTCACCATATCATAATTATTATTCTCATTGGTTCATTATTACTTCTGCTATATTTTTCCATACTGAGAATTTGAGACCACCCTTGTTATGATTCTTTCCTTAGGAATCCAAGAAGCATACTATGAAAGATATGTAAGGATTTACTAGATATATTGAAGTTATCCTTGAAGTTATTTATTTATAAAGAAGAAGAAAAAATGTTGTAATTAGTGTATCCATGTAACACCCCAAGCTTACATGGTACGATTCTCTTTGAATAATACAATAGCGTGTGTTGTACACAACTTCGAGTTCTAACACACCACAACCAATCAAACTAGACGTTATAAATAGTAATACCCACATTTTTAAATGTTATAAATTTTATCATTCAAAATGGACTTCATTTTTGGTTTTGTAATATCTAAATTATCTTAGGGTGAATTTTTGGTATTTTTCTAAAAACATTCAATTTTTGATGAATAGTGAAAAATTCTAAATTTTAATTAAAAACATCTTTTTAATCAAAATAATTTATAGTGCTAAATTATACTATTGAGTGTTTTTTAAGTACAATTAGATTATATGTTTACCATTTAATTCAATGTTGGTCATTGGGCATAATTTCACATTTAAACTGTACGTAAACAAGTGTCAATCTTTTGATAGTTATTATTTCTTAAAAACACGCTTTTTGTTTTGACAACGGGAATTAATTTTAAATTAATTTATGCCACTTCTTTGTTTTGAATTTAGAAAAATGTATTCTATATTTAGAATCAGGAGGTCCAAATTTTTTAAACAGATAACTTTTATTTTTATACATTTGGAATAATTACTTCGGTAAATATTTTATTTACCATGGTTAAATAGTAAATCCGTTAAATAAGGGTAAAAACAATATTATAATAATATTAAATTACCCTAACACGTGTCCTAACACAATTGTATGATACATTTCCTACCATGTGAATCCTTGGGTCCATTTTGGGACCCCATGGAGCCACTTGTAAGTGATAATGACACTTTATATTAATTAAGTTAAAGTAAATACAAAAATGTTATAAGCATATATCTTTTAGTCAAAAAAAATTACATAAGGTTATATATGTTATAATTTCGACTATAAATATTCATTAGAAATCTAAAACGATTTCCTACATAATGGTATTTTATTTATACTTTTTATACCTTGAATAAGTAAATTTATTTATGACATAATAATGATGCAGTATTTTCCTTATTAATGAAAGAATCAAATAAATGGTATTATAAATGTTACAATAAATATAATTTGAAAGTTTTGATGTCATACACAAATTTTATAGGTTAATATGACATGTTAGGACTGATTAAATGAATTTATTTTGAATTAATAAAGTTGTTATGACTTTAAAAAAAATCAATTATTAAATAGTGTCAAAATTGACATGAAGGAATTTCAAAACAAATATTATATTATTAATTTATATAATATTACTAAAAATATATGGTTCCACAAAATGACTTATATAATTATAGGTGTATCATTAATGAACCAATTTTGGTTCTCTTGGAATTTTATAGTATGTTTATTAACCATATAATATAAAAATACAAAGAGGCATGGTAAATGTCAAACTATTTAACTAAGAGTTAAATCTAAATGATAAACTTCATATGGTGACCCAAACCTGTATAAAACCTATTGTTTGAATGGTTTTCGACCTATCCCCACCTTATCCTTTACATAATTCATTTTTTATCCATTAGAAACCGAAAATGAGTTTATTATAAAATAATATTTCTAGCTTTTCCTAAGGTTCCCCTCACCCCACTTATAAAAGGTCACCCCCCCCTTATCTCTAATTAACACCTTAAAAATCCATTTTTATAGGCCAAACCTTGACCATATACCCTCTCAAATCTCCTCCCTTCATCCTAGATTCCTTATGTTAGTCATAAATCCAACCAAAGGAGCCCTTTTGGTCAAATCAAAGGAAGAACCTGAATAAGAGGTAAATATTTCATCACCTCTTTCAAGTTCCTTTCTTCTTACACTTTCTCCTTCTTTGTTGTTTACATTATAAAATAATAACTCCAGTGTATTCTATATACTATGATGTTATTATAAATATGGTACAACCATATTCACTATTCTATCCATCCTTTGAATGACATGTCATCATGTGTGCATACATACGGCTTACCGTCTCGACGTCATGGTGTAATTGTTATTCAATAAATTATTATTTGGATGGGTATAATAATGATGTTTAATTGATGTAAATAATAAATATAACATGATAATTATTATTTATATATTATATAACATCCAATTATATATTATTTTAATATCAAAAGAATGAAATTTTTGCTCGTGCATACGTACGGATTACCGTCTCCACGAACACGATGAGATTCATTCTCCATCGTATCCATTCAAGACTAATTTTCATTTTATGATTAAAAATAATGTATAAAGACTTAATATCATTTTGTATATGAATAAGATACATCCCATCCATAACAAATATGACTCACATAACAAATAATATAAAGGAAAACGAATCTGTTAACACCTGAAGCTAGGATAATACTAAGATATTATTAACAAAGAAATGTTAAAAGATCATATATGATATAATATTAATGTTTATTATTCTTGTATAATTTAATAACAATTATTTCACCATTATACAGAAGTTTAACCTACCCTCTCCCATGTAAAAGTACAAGTTAAGGGTTAATTCTACAATCTCTTTATTATCCGAGGTTGTTTTTACATAAGTATCTACTGGGACCACTTTATCATCCACATCCATGCTTTTTAAAAATGTATTTCACAATAGTTTTAATATTTACAATACAATGGGTTAAAGTCATTTATACCCTTATTTGACCTTATATGTTCTGAAAATAATGTTTCTATCGTTTTCCAAACAAGGTACTTTATGACCTTTTCGACAAAATTAAGGTAAGAGTGTTTTTCTTAACTTATACGGCGGGTGTGGCTATTTTATATCATTATAACATCATCAAAGCTTCCCTTACAAGATTATAAGAATATTTTCAAAATAAATGTTTTCTTTATAATTATTTGACTCTTAAATGATTTCAAAATAGAGAGATATATTTCTCTAAAAAAAGGTTTTGATTTCATCTATGTCAACATCCTTTGATAAATTTTAAGTTTATTTGAAGTTGATTTATTATGATACAAAACTTCCATATTGTATTGAAGGTTTTGCGATATGTTTGACTATGGATGTGCTATTTTTATACCATTCATGGTTTATGGTTAAAGTATTGACATTTCATATGCTAGTTTTAATACGAATGTTTATGTTATATTTTAACCTTTTCATATAAGGAATGTATTGGACTTAGTAAGTGACAGGTGGAGCCCGCTATAGCTCCTTGATGCATTGGTAGGTATCATGAGAAAATTATATGTGGAATTGGATAATTCCCTTACCAATTTGATATATGGTTTTGGCTGAGGGCTTAATCATTTTTAGATTTCTTGGCCGAGGCCTTGACAAAATGTTTCAAAATGTCTGGCATTATACATTCCCTCATTATGAAAATAATATTAATGGTTCATGTGGCCATTCGATTAGTATAATACCCATGATTATTTTTTATTATGGAATTATTTACTCATCTCATATTCCTTCCATAAAAGTATTCTTGTTTATTGGTAAAGGCATGTGGTTTCAATTATTCGCCATGCTTAATATTTGTGTTATCTTCTGCTGTATTGCTTACCCTTACTAAGAATTTGAGCTCACCCCTTTCTTATGATTCATTTTCCTAGGATATGAAGAAGTTAGTTATGAGTTACTTGTAGGCATAATATCTGAGGATTGGATTTTTCTAATGGAATAAATTCATGTTGTACTTCTTTTCAAGTTGTAAAGTTGAACTTATGTATGAATATTGTTTCCAATAATACTAAACTGATCAGTCTTTCGAGACATGATTTCCTTGTGATAATGCCAATGTTATGTAATAATGCACCAACTCTGGGATTCTGGGGTTGGCGCATTACAATTGGAATTAAAGTAAGTTTAGTACAAACCTTAGAATCTAGATTTAGATAAACTCTTATTAGAGCACATTACCATAAGATAGACTTTGAGGATTAGTATAGAAGAACTTAGTAGAATTTTGGTATTGTAGAAATTTTGTGAGTTTTCCAAGAAACAAATCCCTTTTTAGATATGAGCAGGTAGAGGAGGATCTGGCACAGATGTACCTAGGGGTAAAACCCAAAAACACCACTTTTAGATAGACTTGAATGGGAACTGGTGCATGACAACGGGCCTTGTTGCACTCTTGGTTACGACACTCCCTGGAGATATGATTAGGATAATTCTAATTTTATTTACAAACCATAATGAAGGGTTTATGAGTATATACTTCCTCAAAAAAACATTTTTTATGATTATGGATTATATCCAAAAACTGTTCAATTTATTTTAAGTGTTTCTCAAGTTTGGAATTATGTATTTCGATTCATAAACTAATCTAGTTTATTCCATTGTTTAGAAATGGTGCCTAGTGGAAGGAATGGAAACCGTATCAATGCAACTCACTCCATTTATGGATTTACCTCCTACTCAAGATAATTATAGTTGAGCTGGTGATATAACTAGTGTTGATAAGCTTATCACCATACTGGGACAACTCACTCAGGTTATTAATAATAACCTTACCTGTATGGAGCACCCTGATCCACAGTGTGGAGGATCAGTGTTAGACCACCTCATGAGGCAATAACCACCAACATTAAATGGGAGTAAAAATCCATTAGTAGCTGAACAATGGATAAATTCCTTAGAGAAAATATTTCATGCCTTGGGGAGTAGTGAAAGGGAAAAAGTTGTCATGGCAGTTTACCGCCTCACTGGAGATGCTGATCAATGGTGGTCATTGATTCAAAACAAAAAGGAAGATGATGAGGTATCCAATATGGAATGGATGGAGTTTAAATATATTTTATTTGAAAAATATTTTCCTCGTGACCATCGAGCAAATATGGAAAGGCAATTTTTGAGTCTGAGGAAAAAGGAGGATGAGAATGTCACAAAGTATGAGGTTAACTTTACAAGGATAGAGATGCATGCTATAGATTATATAAGTAAACCAAGAAGTAATATTGATAGTTTCTTTGATGGTTTAAAACCATTTCTCCGTCGAGCATGTAACACACCAGGATTTCAGAGTGTGTTATTTCTTAAAAATAATTCAATAACTTGCACTACACGCAACACCGAGTTCAATCACACCATTAAAAGAGGTCATGAATAGTATTAACTACATTTTTAACTTTATATAATCCTTATAATTTTAGAATCCCTATTATGAGTTTCTTAGTCATATTGCAAGAACAGATTCATTTTCAGTATTGCACTTTTATCAACTTTTGATAGTGAAACCTTTTTAAATACAATATTTTAAGCTTTTTGACTAAATGGAGACATCAAAAAATTTAGAATGAAACATCCCAAGCTTCCACGGTACGCTTTCCTTTGAATAAAACAGTAGCGTGTGTTGTACGCAACGTCGAGTTTTAACACACACCACAACCGATCAAACTAGCCGTTATGAATAGTAATACCTAAATTTTGAAATTATATATATTTTATATTTTGAAATGGACTTCATTTTTGGATTCGGAATATAGAATTTAGCCTAAGGTGAAATTTTGGTACTTTTCGGATAACTTTCATATTTTGATGAATAGTGAAAATTACTAAATTTTAATTAAAAACAACTTTTTTAATCAAAATAATTAATAGTGATAAATTATGAATTTGAGTGGTTTTAAAGTATATTTAGAATATATTTTTACAATTTAATATAATGTTGGTCATTATACATAATTTTACAATTAAACCGAACATAAACAAGTGTCAATCTTTTGATAGTTATTATCTCTTAAAAACACGCTTTTTGTTTTGACAGCGGGAATTAATTTTAAATTAATTTCTGCCATTTCTGTGTTTTGAATTTAGAAAAACGGATTCCATATTTGGAATCAGGATGTTCAAATTGTGTAAATAGGTAACTTTTATTTTTAGACATTTTGAATAATTACTGTGGTAAATATTTTATTTACCATGGTTAAGGGTAAATCCGGTAAATAAGGGTTAAAAAAATATTATAATAATACTAAATTACCCTAAAACGTGTCTTAAACCTATTGGTTGATACATGGTCGACCATGGGCATATTTGTGTCAATTTGGGGACCCCATGGATCCACTTGTAAGTGATAATGACACTTTATTTTAATTAAGTTAAAATGAATACAAAAATGGCATAAGCTTACATCTTTTAAAAGAACAATTTTTACATAGGGTTATACATGTTGGATTTTCGATTATAAATATTCATTAGAAATCTAAAAATCTTTACTACATAATTATATTTTATTTATAATTTTTAGACATCAAATAATTTAAATTATTAATGACACAATAATGATGCAATGTTTACCTCATTAATAAATCATTTAAATAAATAAGATTATAATGATTAAAATATTATCTAAAACCTGTCCAATTCTTATTGGTTGATGTTATTTAGAATATTAGTCATCTTATCTTCGACCTCAATGATTTTTGGACCATTATAAACCGAATATAATTATATTATAAAGTAATACTTTCACTCTTTCCTAAAGAGCCCCTCTTCTCCCTTATAAAAGGAGACCACTTATACTCATTCCTCACACCTCTCAAGCCACTTGGCTCGTCCAAACTCTGCCCAAATAAGCTCCCCACATCCCTCTCCTCCTCCTTGAAGCTTCCCCTTAGGCAGAAAGCATTTCAAGAAGTCCTTTGGTTCCAACCAAAGTGAGTTACCTAAATTAAAGGAGGTTAACCGACCCCAACAAAGGAAAAGTACAAGGTAAGGGTTATTTCACAATCTCTTCATTATCCGAGGTTGTTTATACGTAATAATCTAATGGGATCTCTTTATCATCCACATCCATGTTTCTTAAAAATGCATTTCAAAACATTTTTACTATTTACTAGAATATGAGTTAAAGTCATTTATACCCTTTTTGACTTTTATAAGTGGTTTATAAAGGAATCTTTTGGTCGTTTTCAAAACAAGGTCCTTTTTAACCTTTTCGACAGAATTGAGGTAAGAATGTTTTTTTAACTTATACGGCGGGTGTGGTTATTTTACGCCGTTATAAAATCTTCAAAGCTTTCCTTACAAGATTATAAGAATATTTTCAAAGAAAATGTTTTATTTTATATGGATCTTAAATGATTTCAAAATAAAAAGAGATATTTCTTTAAAAAGAATTTTGATTTCATCTATGTCAACATCCTTTGATGGATTTTACGCTTATTTGAAGTTGATTTATTGTAATACAAAGCTTCTATATTGTATTGAAAGTTTTGTGATATGTTTGACTGTGGATGTGCTATTTTTATACCATTCATAGTTTATGGTGAAAGTATTGACATTTCGTATGCTAGTTCCAATAAGAATGTCTATGTTATATTTCAATATTTACTTCATATGAATGTGTTGTACAAGTATGTTCCAGGTTGGGGACTGGTTAAAGTAAGCCCTCCAGGTTGGGGACTGGTAAAAGTAAGCCCTCCAGGTTAGGGACTGGTAAAAGTAAGCCCTCCGGGTTGGTGTCCGGTTATTAGAGGCACTTCGGGTTGGTGTCCGGTTATTAGAGGCACTCCGGGTTGGTGTCCGGTTATTAGAGGAACTCCGGGTTGGTGTCCGGTTATTAGAGGCACTCCGGGTTGGGTTCCGGTTACAGTTAGCCCCAAGGTCTTGGGACGAGGCCTTGAAAAGTAATTAAAGTTTAGCATTATGCATTCCAACATTATGAAAGTGGTTATTGATTTTTGCATGTGATTATTCGATTAGTAGAGTATCCATGTGAATAAGTAAATGGCATTATTTCATTTTATTTATGCCATACCATGTTGAAAGTTCATGTTTAAAAGGCTTTTGTTTTAGTTATACATTGCCTTAAATGTTTATTCTTATTGATGAAAGTTTCCGCTATATTGTTATCCTTACTGGGCATTTGAGCTCACCCCTTTTCTATGTTTTATTTTTCCCAGGATGTGAAGAAGTAAGTTATGAATGACCTGCAGGGATTTTATGAGGGGTTAATAGTGTGGATTGTGGAAACATTATGTTGTTGTAGTAGTTTTTCATTTTATGATGTAATGTAAAACTTATGAATATATCTAGTGTTTCCAAGGCTACTAAACCAATCGGTCTTTCGAGATTTGATCTTTCTTGTGATCATGCCAATGTTATGTAATAATGCACCGACTCTGGGTAACTGGGGTCGGGGCGTTACAGTTGGTATCAGAGGAAGTTTAGTACAAACCTTGGAAGCTAGATTTAGATAAACTCTGATTAGAGCACGTAGACCTAAGATGAACTTTGAGGATTAGTGTAGAAGAACTTCCTAGAATTTTGGTATTGTAGAGATTTTGTGAGTTTTCCGAGCAATACATCCCTGTCTGGATACGAGCAGGTAGAGGCGGCTCTGGCACAGATGTACCTAGGGGTAAAACCCGAAAACACCGCTTTGAGCTAGACTCGAACGGGAACTGGTGCACGACAACGGGCCTTGCTGCACTCTTGGTTACGACACTCCCGGGGGATATGCTTAGGATAATTCTCTTTTTCTTTACAAACCATTATGAAGGGTTTATGAGTATATACTTCCTCAAAGAAAACATTTTTATGATTATGTATTATATCCATAAATAGTTCAATTTATGTTAAGTGTTTTATAAGTATGGGATTATGTATTTTGACTCATAAACTAATCTAGTTTATGCCATTGTTTAGAAATGGCGCCCAGTAGAAGGAATGATAACTCCATAAATGCACATGATTCAAAGAGAAGGAAGGATCATATCTCTCATGGTCTTAAGCTAGAATTTATAAGAGAAATAGTCTCCCATGTATTATCATCATATGAAGAAATAATATCATGTGTTGATAAGATATGTAAAGAGTTTACTGAGTCCTATGGCTTTGAAGGGAAGCAAGAGAAGAAAAGGATGGAAGAGAGAAAGATGGATAAAGGGAAGAGGGAAAAGAAGAATTTTCCCATATGTGGTAACTGTGGAAAGAAACACCCTGGAACTTTCCTGAAAGGAATGGGAGTTTGTTATAAGTGTGGAGGAAAAGGGCACAAAGTACGTGACTGCAAGGGTAAGAAAATGGTTTCAAATGTACAATGCTTCATTTGCAAGGAGTTTGGACACTACGCGAACCTATGTCCCAGTCATCAGACTATGCCGAAAATGATGTTATTGGATAATAATCATGTTATGATACTACCACAGATGAAGAGGAATGATTAGAGTTCTTATGTTGATTATGTAAATTGAGTGTTGTATCAACAATGTACTTGTTACAATAATCATGGAGTATATAAGGATTGTACTGCAGTACTATTTCATTAAGGACTTGAGATGGTGTGGAACAAAGAAAAGTGACTCAGTAGCAGGTTAAATGTTTGGAAAATATATGGTTGAGAGAAAGATAAACCATAATATGGTTCAGATACCGAGGTGGTGATTTTAGAATAATACATGATTGATTTGGATAAATTATATTGGATATTCTTGACTACCTTGGAACTGATTAATGATTTGTATATTCCATCATTTTTGGGGTTTAAAACATTTTTGGATTAATGAAGTATATCCAGCATTCTATATGGAATAAGGGATCATGAATGTAATCAATAAGGAATATGGTAATACATGATGAAGGTATTTATATGCTATTACGGGGTAAAAAGGATCTATATTATGTTTACCTTACTTATAAATGTTGGACTGTGAGTTTGGATAGAATTATTTTGGATAGTTCTTATTTGGATTATTTTGGATTGCCATAAAAGGACAACCCGGAGGTCGGGCAGCAACCTGTTGCATCCGGCAAGGCCGCGAGACTTGAACCCGCAACCGAAGGGCGACAAGGGTGTATCACCTACCACTAGCCCAAGAGATGTCCTGGATTAAATAATGTAGTTTTTTTAAAAGATCTGGTAGATGAATTATAAATTTGTTTATTTTGGAACCCTGTACGAATAGTATAAATATAATTTTTTTTACGAGTGAAAGATGAGTTTATGGTAGAAATTTATTAATGGACAAAACTCTAATTATAAAGTAAGTATATCTCCTTATGATCTTAGCCAATCTCATAAATAAATTCCTCAACATTAATAATAGAAACTTAGAACAAAAATCTTGTCCTAGATGGTACCTTAAATCATCACAAATTTATGGCTTTGGGATTGTTGGCCTTTTTATAGCCATGTTCTCTACCACTCTCCATCAGATAATTGATGGTGACATTTCTCTTCCATATCCATATTTTCCTACATGGAACACTAGTATGTGTTATTTTCGGTAATCTTCATACTTTCCACTCTTTATTTTAAATAGAGGCCTCATTAATTCATTTTTCGATGTGGGATTTCAACTAAGATATTTTGAAATGTCAAAAATGTGTTGTCCCAATACCCTATATTTTGTTGAACCGATGGTACTTCAAATCATCATAGATTGATGAGTTTAAGGACCTCAATTTTATACTTGTTTGTGATTGATGACCTCAATCACTACCTATAAATATTTACGTTTTTCCTCCAATTATATGTCTCTAATTTCCACCAATGTTCTCCTAATCGAGATCATAATTTGGTGGTGACCCTTTCATTTATCTTTTCCTCATTTTAAGACTAAATTTTAGTAACCCAATTTCCGATGTGGGTTTTCCCACAAATATATTTTCTACTTTCAACCTTTTATTTTCGAAGAACAATTTCAAATTGTGAGGATGCAATTTATTGAAGGAGGGGAGAATGTAACACCCCAGGATTTCAGAGTGTGTTATTTCTTAAAAATAATTCAATAACTTGCACTACACGCAACACCGAGTTCAATCACACCATTAAAAGAGGTCATGAATAGTATTAACTACATTTTGAACTTTATATAATCCTTATAATTTTAGAATCCCTATTATGAGTTTCTTAGTCATATTGCAAGAACAGATTCATTTTCAGTATTGCACTTTTATCAACTTTTGATAGTGAAACCTTTTTAAATACAATATTTTAAGCTTTTTGACTAAATGGAGACATCAAAAAATTTAGAATGAAACATCCCAAGCTTCCACGGTATGCTTTCCTTTGAATAAAACAGTAGCGTGTGTTGTACGCAACGTCGAGTTTTAACACACACCACAACCGATCAAACTAGCCGTTATGAATAGTAATACCTAAATTTTGAAATTATATATATTTTATATTTTGAAATGGAATTCATTTTTGGATTCGGAATATAGAATTTAGCCTAAGGTGAAATTTTGGTACTTTTCGGATAACTTTCATATTTTGATGAATAGTGAAAATTACTAAATTTTAATTAAAAACAACTTTTTTAATCAAAATAATTAATAGTGATAAATTATGAATTTGAGTGGTTTTAAAGTATATTTAGAATATATTTTTACAATTTAATATAATGTTGGTCATTAGACATAATTTTACAATTAAACCGAACATAAACAAGTGTCAATCTTTTGATAGTTATTATCTCTTAAAAACACGCTTTTTGTTTTGACAGCGGGAATTAATTTTAAATTAATTTCTGCCATTTCTGTGTTTTGAATTTAGAAAAACGGATTCCATATTTGGAATCAGGATGTTCAAATTGTGTAAATAGGTAACTTTTATTTTTATACATTTTGAATAATTACTGCGGTAAATATTTTATTTACCATGGTTAAGGGTAAATCCGGTAAATAAGGGTTAAAAAAATAATATTATAATAATACTAAATTACCCTAAAACGTGTCTTAACCCTATTGGTTGATACATGGTCGACCATGGGAATCTTTGTGTCAATTTGGGGACCCCATGGATCCACTTGTAAGTGATAATGACACTTTATTTTAATTAAGTTAAAATGAATACAAAAATGGCATAAGCTTACATCTTTTAAAAGAACAATTTTTACATAGGGTTATACATGTTGGATTTTCGATTATAAATATTCATTAGAAAGCTAAAAAGCTTTACTACATAATTATATTTTATTTATAATTTTTAGACATCAAATAATTTAAATTATTAATGACACAATAATGATGCAATGTTTACCTCATTAATAAATCATTTAAATAAATAAGATTATAATGATTAAAATATTATCTAAAACCTGTTCAATTCTTATTGGTTGATGTTATTTATAATATTAGTCATTATATCTTTGACCTCAATGATTTTTGGACCATTATAAACCGAATATAATTATATTATAAAGTAATACTTTCACTCTTTCCTAAAGAGCCCCTCTTCTCCCTTATAAAAGGAGACCACTTCTACTCATTCCTCACACCTCTCAAGCCACTTGGCTCGTCCAAACTCTGCCCAAATAAGCTCCCCACATCCCTCTCCTCCTCCTTGAAGCTTCCCCTTAGGCAGAAAGCATTTCAAGAAGTCCTTTGGTTCCAACCAAAGTGAGTTACCTAAATTAAAGGAGGTTAACCGACCCCAACAAAGGAAAAGTACAAGGTAAGGGTTATTTCACAATCTCTTCATTATCCGAGGTTGTTTATACGTAATAATCTACTGGGATCTCTTTATCATCCACATCCATGTTTCTTAAAAATGCATTTCAAAACATTTTTACTATTTACTAGAATATGAGTTAAAGTCATTTATACCCTTTTTGACTTTTATAAGTGGTTTATAAAGGAATCTTTCGGTCGTTTTCAAAACAAGGTCCTTTTTAACCTTTTCGACAGAATTGAGGTAAGAATGTTTTTTTAACTTATATGGCGGGTGCGGTTATTTTACGCCGTTATAAAATCTTCAAAGCTTTCCTTACAAGATTATAAGAATATTTTCAAATAAAATGTTTTATTTTATATGGATCTTAAATGATTTCAAAATAAAAAGAGATATTTCTTTAAAAAGAATTTTGATTTCATCTATGTCAACATCCTTTGATGGATTTTACGCTTATTTGAAGTTGATTTATTGTAATACAAAGCTTCTATATTGTATTGAAAGTTTTGTGATATGATTGACTGTGGATGTGCTATTTTTATACCATTCATAGTTTATGGTGAAAGTATTGACATTTCGTATGCTAGTTCCAATAAGAATGTCTATGTTATATTTCAATCTTTACTTCATATGAATGTGTTGTACAAGTATGTTCCAGGTTGGGGACTGGTTAAAGTAAGCCCTCTGGGTTGGGGACTGGTAAAAGTAAGCCCTCCAGGTTAGGGACTGGTAAAAGTAAGCCCTCCGGGTTGGTGTCCGGTTATTAGAGGCACTCCGGGTTGGTGTCCGGTTATTAGAGGCACTCCGGGTTGGTGTCCGGTTATTAGAGGCACTCCGGGTTGGTGTCCAGTTATTAGAGGCACTCCGGGTTGGGTTCCGGTTACAGTTAGCCCCAAGGTCTTGGGACGAGGCCTTGAAAAGTAATTAAAGTTTAGCATTATGCATTCCAACATTATGAAAGTGGTTATTGATTTTTGCATGTGATTATTCGATTAGTAGAATATCCATGTGAATAAGTAAATGGCATTATTTCATTTTATTTATGCCATACCATGTTGAAAGTTCATGTTTAAAAGGCTTTTGTTTTATCTATACGTTGCCTTAAATGTTTATTCTTATTGATGAAAGTTTCCGCTATATTGTTATCCTTACTGGGCATTTGAGCTCACCCCTTTTCTATGTTTTATTTTTCCCAGGATGTGAAGAAGTAAGTTATGAATGACCTGTAGGGATTTTATGAGGGGTTAATAGTGTGGATTGTGGAAACATTATGTTGTTGTAGTAGTTTGTCATTTTATGATGTAATGTAAAACTTATGAATATATCTAGTGTTTCCAAGGCTACTAAACCAATCGGTCTTTCGAGATTTGATCTTTCTTGTGATCATGCCAATGTTATGTAATAATGCACCGACTCTGGGTAACTGGGGTCGGGGCGTTACAGAGCATTAGTCTCACAATCCTTCTCGTCGTATGAAGATATTGTCTCATGTTCTATCAAGACAGAAAAAGAATTCTCTAAGTCTTATGACTTTAAAGAAAAGCAATAGAATAATAGATCTACCGAACACTATTGAAATGGAAATAAGGGGAAGAAGGGAAAATTTGAATATCCATCCTACTGTAAATGTAGTAAGAATCACCACAATACTTACCTGAAGGTAATGAGAGTCTGTTACAAGTGTGTTGAAAAAGGCGACCAAGCTCGTCATTATAAGGGGAAGAAAGAGGTTGTCGATGTTAAATGCTACAATTGTAAAGAAAGGGGGAATTATTTAAATTAGTATCCTAAGCGTCAGGGGAACTTACCTCAGAAAAGGCTAAGGGATCAAGGCAAAGCTTATGTTATCACTACTGCTGAGGTTGAAGCTCCGAAAGACGTGGTGGTAAGTAATTTAATGGTTTCCTCAAGTTTAGAAAATGATTTATTTGATTCTGTATCATCGTGTTATTTCATAACTTCCCAGTTTGATAAGAAAATTAGATATTTCCAATTTGATTTAACAACGGAGTTGTCAATCAAAACTACTAAGGGAAGTATTATTGCAACAAATGTTTGTGAATCAGTCCCCATTAGGGAATATAAATGTTCTTTATCTACTGATCTCATCATCATACCCATTATTTAATTTGTTATAATCCTCGGTACGGATTGGATTTCAGATCAAGATTCCAAAATTTATTGTAAGAAGAATGATGTTACTATTTTTGATGACGATGATAAAAAAACACCTTATATTTAGAGAAGAATCGTCACCACCTAATTCTTATCTAGATCCACCATCAATAGCTCAACTAAATTCAATTATTGGGGAGTAAGAGAATGAAATAACTATGGGTGAGGAAAAGAATGTTCAAATATAGGATGTACCTATTGTGAAAGAATATGTTGATGTGTTTCTAGAAGATTTACCTGGACATCCTCCAGAATGAGAAATTGAGTTTTCCATTGATTTAATTCCTAGATCAAGGCACATATCGAAGACCCATGTTGAATGGCCACCGTGGAATTAGTGGAACTAAAGAAACAACTAGAGTAATTGAGTAATAATGGATTTATTCTCCCTAGTGTTTCTATATGGGTAGATCCTATCCTTTTTGTTAAGAAGAAAGAGGGATCTATGAGTTTTTTCATTGACTACAGGGAGATCAATGTTAGAACAATAAAGAAAAAGTATCCCCTACCTCACATTGATTTTTTATTTGACCAACTTCATGGAGCTTAATACTTTTCAAAGATTGAACTTCGATCTGGATATCATCAATTGTGTGTCAAGAAGGAAGACATTCCAAAAACCGCATTTCGAACCAGGTACGGGCATTAAGAGTTTACAGTAATGCCTTTTGGATTGACTAACGCACCCTCTGTCTTCATGGATCTAATGAATATAGTTTTCAAGGAATACCTTGATTACTTTGTAGAGTTATTTATTGATGATATCTTGGTATACTTTAAAATCTAATAAGATCATGAAAATCATTTGCGCATTATCTTGAAGACTCTTAGAAGAAATGAATTATATTGGAACTTTAGCAAGTGTGAATTTTGGCTTCAGGGGATTTTTTTCTTGGCCATATTGTCTTTAAGGATGGAATCTCTATTGATCCTTCTAAGACCAAAGCAATCCAAGAATGTCCAGCACCAACAAGTATAACTGAGGTACACAGTTTTATTGGTTTAGCAGGTTATTATTGACGTTTTGTCCATAATTTTTCCCGGTTGGCTAACCCATTAACAAAGCTCACATGAAAAGGGGTTAAATTTGTTTGGAAAAAGAGTGTGAAGAATGTTTTGAATAACTAAATATAATATTATTCAATTCTACTATCTTGACTCTACCATCAGGGAATGATGGGTTTGTTATTTATAGTGATGCATCGAAGAAAGGACTTGGTTGTGTCCATTTGCAGAATGATAGATTTATTGTCCCTGCATCATGACAGCTGAAAATTGAAGAAAAAAACTATCCTACTCATGATCTTGAGTTAGCAGCTGTAATCTTTGCTTTGAAGAAATGGAGATGTTATCTCTATGGTGAAAAATGTGAGATATATACCGATCACAAGAGTTTGAAGTATATTTTCTCATAGAAAGAACTCAACATGAGGCAAAGGAGATGGCTTGAACTACTCAAGGATTATGATTTCATGATACACTACCACCTGGGGAAGGAAAATAAGGTGGAAGATGCGTTGAGCAGAAAAGATCAGAGAATTTTGAAAAATATGAGAGTTGAAAGAGATCCTATTTTCATCGATCTAGTAAATATGGATATGGGGATAACCATGGAAGGTGAAACTTCAATACTTTTTCAAATGGTTGCCAAATCATATTTACTAGAAATGATAAAGAGTTCTCAGAATGATGATGAAGAGTTTAAAAAAAAGATTAAAGTTTTGAATGAGGGGAGATTGAGTAACTTGGTGTATGAAGATGGAATTTCGAAATTTGGGAAGAGAATTTGTGTTCCCAATTTACCTGATCTAAAAATGGAATTGTTGGATGATGCTCATATTTCAAATTTCTATATACACCCTAGTAGCACCAAAATGTATAGAGATTTGACAGAATATTTTTGGTGGGACAACATGAAGAGGGATATTTATGATTTTGTGTCAATATGTATGGTTTGTCAACAAGTGAAATCTAGAAGGCAACATCCTATAGGATTCATGAAACCTCTTCCCATACCTGAGTGGAAATGGGATAATATTACAATGGACTTTGTCATGGGACTACCAAAGACTCCTAGAAGAAATGATGAAATATGGGTCATTTTTGATTTTCTTACTAATTCATAACATTTTATTGCTATAAGAGAAGATTTACCACTTGAACGTTTAGTAAGATTATATATTAATGAATTTTTGAGACTTCATGGACTACCCCTATCGATTATTTCTAATCGTGATCCCTGTTTTACATCATAATTCTCGAAAATTATTCAGAAATCCCTGGATACTGAACTTCATTTGAGCACTACCTACCACCACCAAACTGATGGACAATCAGAACGGACTATTAAAACCTTATAAGACATGTTGAGATCATGATCACTTGACTTTAAAGGTATGTGGGATCAATATTTACCTCTGGTAGAATTTTTAAATAACAATAGCTTCCATTCAAGTATTTAGATGGCACCATATGAAGCCTTATATAGGAAGAGTTGTCGCACACCAACCTGTTGGGATGATGTTGGTGAAAGAAAACTCGTAGGCACAGAACTTGTGGAGGAAACTATGGAAAAGGTGAAGGTAATCCAAAAACCACATCAAAGCAGCTCAAAGTAGACAGAAGAGTTATGCTGATAACCGAAGGAAGGATTTAGAATTTCAGGTAGGCGATCATGTTTTCTTGAAGGTATCTCCATGGAAGGGTGTTATACATTTTGGTAAGAAGGGTAAATTGAGTCCCATGTACATCAGACCTTTCGAAATTCTATAACGAATTGTGGTTGTAGCTTACCGTTTGGCAATGCTGTCAAGTCTCTCCAATGTTCACGATGTATTCCACATATCACTATTGAGAAAATACATGCCTGATCCAACACATTTACTCACCTATGAGGAATTAGAACTGAAAACTAATCTGTCTTATTGTGAAGAGTCTGTCAAGGTTCTTGATACAAGAGAACAACTACTGAGAAACCAAATGATTCGTCTGGTAAAAGTTCTATGGATAAACCATAAGATGGAAGAGGCAACGTGGGAACCCGAGGAACTTATGATGAAGAACCACCCAAGTCTTTTTATGCAGTAATATTCAAGAAATTTTTAGAATGAAATTATTTAAATTAGGGGATAATGTAACACCCCAAGATTTCATGGTATGCTTCTCTTTGAATAATACAATAGCGTGTGTTTTACGCAACTTTGAGTTCTAACACACCACAACCAATCAAACTAGCCGTTATGAATAGTAATACCCAATTTTTGAAATTTTATAAAATTTATATTTCAAAATGGACTTTATTTTTGGATTTTTAATATTGAAATTATCTTAGGGTGAATTTTTGGTATTTTTCTGAAAACATTCAATTTTTGATAAATAGTGAAAAATACTAAATTTTAATTAAAAACAACTTTTTAAATCAAAATAATTTATAGAGATAAATTATACTATTGAGTGTTTTTAAGTATAATTAGATTATATTTTTACTATTTAATACAATTTTGGTCATTAGACGTAATTTCACATTTAAACTGGATATAAGAAAGTGTCAATCTTTTGATAGTAATTATTTCTTAAAAACACGCTTTTTGTTTTGACAACGAGAATTGATTTTAAATTAATTTTTGACAATTCTGTGTTTTGAACTTAGAAATATGGATTCCATATTTAGAATCAAGAGGTCCAAATTATGTAAATATGTCACTTTTATTTTTATACATTTTGAATAATTAGTTCGGTAAATATTTTATTTACCATGGTTAAAAGGTAAATCCGGTAAATTAGGGTAAAAATTAATATTATAATAATATTAAATTACCCTAACATGTGTCCTAACACTATTTTCTGATACATTTTTGACCATGGTCATCCTTGGGTCGATTTGGGGACCCCATGGAGCCACTTGTAAGTGATAATGACACTTTATATTAATTAAGTTAAAGTAAATACAAAAGTGACATAAGCATATATCTTTTAGTAAAACAATTTTTACATAGGGTTGTATATGTTGTCATTTAGACTATATAATTTCATTAGAAATCTAAAAGGATTTCATACATAATGGTATTTTATTAATAATTTTTATTCATTGAATAATTAAATTTATTTATGACACAATAATGATGTAGTATTTTCCTTATTAATGAAAGAATCAAATACATGGTATTATAAATGTTACAATAAATATAATTTGAAATTTTTGATGTCATAAAAGAATTTTATAGGTTAATATGACATGTTAGGATTTATTAAATGAATTTATTTTGAATTAATAAAGTTTATTGAACTTTAAAAAAAATAAATTATTAAATAGTGTCAAAATTGACATAAAGGAATTTATAAAAAAATATTATATAATTAATTTATATAATATTCCTAAAAATCTAAGGTTCAGCCAAATTACTTACATAATGATATTTTTTTCGTTAATGAACCACTTGGGGTTCGATTGGAAGTTTATTGTAATTTTATTAACCATATAATATAAAAATAAAAAGAGACATGGTAAATGTCAAACTATTTAACTAAGAGTTAAATCTAAAAGTTAAAGCTAATATGGTGACCCAAACCTGACTAAAACCTATTGGTTGAGTGGTTTTCAACCTATCCCCACCTTATCCTTTAAATAATTTATTTTTTATACATTATAAACTTAAAATTATTTTATTATAAAATAATATTTCTAGCTTTCCCTAAGGTGCCCCTCACCCCTATTATAAAAGGGCACTCCCCCTTATCTATAATTCACACATTAAAAGCCATTTGACTCGGCCAACCCCTCCCCAAATATCATCTAAATTGTCGTCCCTTCATCCTAGAGGCCTTAATTTAGTCATAAAGCCAACCTACGGATCCCTTTTGATCAAATCAAAAGTAAGAACCCGAGAAGAGGTAAATATTTCATCACCTCTTTCAAGTTCCTTTCTTCTTCCACACCCTCTTTAGTTGTTGTTTCCATTCTAAAATAATAACTCCAGTCTCTTATATATACTGTGATGTTATTATAAATATGGTACAACCATATTAATTATTCTATCCATCCTTTCAATGACATATCACAATGCGTGCGTACGTACGGCTTACCGTCTCCACGTCGTGGTGTAATTGTTATTCAATACATTATTATTTGGATGGGTATAATAATGATGTATAATTGATGTAAATAATAAATATAACATGATAATGATTCTGTATATAATATATACTATCCAATTATATATTATTTTAATATCCAAAGAATGAAATTTTCGCTCGTGCATACGTACAGATTACCGTCTCCACGAACACGATGAGATTCATTCCCCATCGTATCCATTCAAGACTAATTTCCATTTAATGATTAAAAATAATGTTTAAAGGCTTAATATAATAATGGATATGAATAATATACATCCCATACATAAAAAATATGACTCACGTAACAAATAATATAAAGGAAAATGAATCCGTTAACACCCAAAACGACGATAATAAGAAGATATTATTAACAAAGCAATGTTAAAAGATCATATATGATATCATATTAATGTATATGATTCTTGTATAATTTAAAAACAATTATTTCACCATTATACTGGAGGTTAACCTACCCTCGAACAAGTAAAAGTACACGGTAAGGGTTAATTCTACAATCTCTTTATTATCCGAGGTTGTTTTTACGTAAGTATCTACTGGGACCTCTTTATCATCCACATCCATGCTTATTAAAAATATATATCAAAACATTTTTACTATTTACTAGACAATGGGTTAAAGTCATTTATACCCTTATTTTACCTTATATGTTCTAAAAGGAATCTTTCTATCCTTTCCCAAACAATGTACTTTATGGCCTTTTCGAAAAAATTAAGGTGAGAATGTTTTTTTAAAACTGATACGGCGGGTGCGGCTATTTTCCTCCTTTATAACATCATCGAAGCTTCCCTTAAAAGATTATAAGAATATTTTTAAAATAAATGTTTTCTTTATAATTATGTGACTCTTAAATTATTTCAAAATAGAAAGATATATTTCTCTAAAAAAGGTTTTCATTTCATCTAGGTTAACATCCTTTGATGGATTTTAAATTTATTTGAAGTTGATTTATTATGATACAAAACTTCCATACTGTATTGAAGGTTTTGGGATATGTTTGACTATGGATGTT
This sequence comes from Viscum album, assembly GCA_963277665.1. Taxonomy (NCBI): domain Eukaryota; kingdom Viridiplantae; phylum Streptophyta; class Magnoliopsida; order Santalales; family Viscaceae; genus Viscum; species Viscum album. The sequence continues at coordinate 1,538,062,840 of OY728153.1, read as the reverse complement.
CTATTTTTATACCATTCATGGTTTATGGTAAAATTATTGACATTTTGTATGCTAGTTTTAATATGAATGTTTATGTTATATTTCAACCTTTTCATATGAGGAAAGTATTAGACTTAGTAAATGACGGGTGGAGCCCTCTATAGATCCTCGATGCATCAGTAGGTCTCATGAGACAACTAGACATGGAATTGGCTGAAGCCTTTCCTAATTTGATATATGGTTTTGGATGAGGCCTTAATCATTTTTAGACATCTTGGCTGAGGACTTGCCAAAATGTTTCAGAATGTCCAGCATTATACATTCCCTCATTATGAAAATAATATTGATGGTTCATGTATTCATTCGACTAGTAGAATACCCATGATTATGTTTTATTATGTAATTATTTACTCAACTGTATTCACTCCATAAAAGTATTCATGTTTATTGGAAAAGGAATTTTGTTTAAATTATTCACCATGGTTAATATTTTTGTTATATTCCGATGTATTGCTTACCCTTACTGATCGTTTGAGCTCACCCCTTTATTATGTTTCATTTTCCCAGGATATGAAGAAGTTACTTATGAGTGACTTCCAGGCATAATATAGGAGGATTGGATGTTTCTAATGGAATAAATTCATTTTTTACTTCTTTTCAAGTTGTAAAGTTGAACTTATGTATGAATCTTGTTTCCAATAATACTAAACTGATCGGACTTTCGAGACATTATTTCCTTGTGATCATGCCAATGTTATGTAATAATGCACCGAATTTGGGCTTCTAGAGTCAGGGTGTTACAATCCATTTATAATACAAGACTCATTTATGAATCTGGATTACCAATACTACTAAACTCTCAGTCTTTCAGGGATTGATTCACTGTAATCATTACAATGTAATTGATAGTAGACAACAGCTCTAGTCTATCTAGCACTGGGGTGCTATAGTTGGTATCATAGGAAGTTTAGTATAAACCCTAGAAACTAGATTTAGGAAAACATAGATTATAGAACGTGATCCTAAGGTATAATTTGAAGATAAGTATAGAATAACATCCTAGAAATTTTTTTAAGCTATAGATTATGAGGGTTTTCCTAGAAATACATCTCTGTCTGAATACTACAAGTGGACATAGTTTTGGAATAGATATTTCTAAAAGAAAAAACTCTGAAAAGGTGTTATGGGCCTGACTTAGGGTAACCTGGTATATGACCTCAGACCTTACTAAGTAATTAGTTTGACACTCCTAGGGGATATGCTTAGGATAATTCACATTTTCTTTGCAAACCACTATTAAGGATTTTAACAAAGAGTATCCTAGGTTAAACCTAAGGTGTTTCATAATAAAGATAAGGTTTAAGGATTTTGAAATACTAGAAATGGTATTGTGGATAAACCCTAGAACAAGGAAGGGCCTGTGTGGAAATAAATGGATGAATTATTTATTTTTTGAGGTTTTATTGAAAACCACAGTCAAAAGGATATTTGTTGATTAACCTAATTTCTAGGATGACCATCATAGTTATTTTGGAAATTATATTAATATGGTTTTAGAAAAGGATAAAATTTAAGTGGGGTGACAACTAATCAAATATGGAAAGGTTGCAGGTCTTGAACCCATGATCAAATGATGATAAGGGTTTCACTCTAACCACTAAATGACGTAATGTCTTGGTTAATTATACATTGTTTTTAGCTAAAAAATTGGCGAATAAATGTTAATGATGAACCAATAGTATCACTTTTGGGGATTAGAGATTAATATATTAAACATATTGTTTTTTGGAATATAGTTAAAGACAAATTATAAGAATTTTCCACTCTTTAATAGGGATTATGATTCTTTAAAAGTTTCTTTTAGTGCTTCTAGAATAAAACAAATGATCGTTGGTAATTAATTTTTGACAGTAAAGGAATGAATTATAATTTGATTGAAGCACAAAATAAATTAGGATTGTTCATAATAAATTTAAACATATAAAGTAAGAATATTTACCTATATTATTGGTCAGTAAAATAATTACCCAGCATTAGGAAAATTACTTTGAAATAAAATGTTGTTTTAATTCCTTAATTTCTATTGAACTGATGGCCTTCTAAATCATCAAATATTTATAGCATTGAGGCCATCAAATTTCTATTATAAATTCACTTTTTTTTTATTAATGACCTCATTGACTACCTATAAATAGTTATTCTATCCATCTAAGTAATTATATCTACTTGTCACTAATGTTCTACTACTTAGAGAACTAATTACACGGTAGTCCATGTGACCTTTCTAATTTCCATTCTCTCTTTTATAGAAGATGACTTATAAACCCATATCATGGTGTGTTATTTCAAACATAGGAAGTATCAAAAAATATATCACCATGATCAAGTTTAAATTGAAATGAAATAATTTAAATCAGGTGGGGAGAATGTGATGCCCCAAAAATCTAAAGTAAGAACCTTGTATTCGATAGTGTGTATGACACGTGACACCAAGAATGTAAGGTAATATAATATTCAGATGCTTTGTAATATATTTAATATTTAAAATATATTCTATATATTTCAATGCATGCAACACCAAGTTATCTTGCATTACAGACAATATATACCTTCTTTGATTGATTACGTTACACACGAGACTGAGTTTCACTAAATAACAATGTATTATTAAACTATTATTATTTTATATGATATGATATAACCTAGCCATTATGTTAGAGTTTATGAATAGTATTAACTAACTTATAAAAATTTATGGTTTATATAAAATTAAAATTAATACATTGGTTACCAATTAATGAGAAATGAAAATAAGAACCAATTGGATATAAAAAGAAATATTATTATATTTATGTTTCCAAAGGAGTTTTGTCTTAATAAAAATAATTAATAACAATTATTGAGTTATTTTAATGAAATATATATGTTATATATTCAATAAAATATATTTTATATTCATCCATTATGTTTTATATACATAATACAAGAATAAACACTATTTTTCACATAAAAACATATATTTTTATAAAGGTAATTTTATCATCTTTTAATGGAAAACCCATTTTAAATCTAAATTTTAATACATTAATTGATTTAATAAGTAAAAATAAACTTAATATTTGAAATAGAAACATAATAATTATGTTGGGGTGACTTTTTTATAAGAGTCTAAAACATTTCATTTTTTAATGAATAGTTAAAAATATTGAATTTTAGTTCAAAACTAATTTTTTCATATAATTTAATTATAAGGTTAAATTATATTTAATATTTGTTTTAAAGTTTAGTCAGATAATATTTTCATCAATTAATACAATTTATTTCATTGGAATAAATTTTAATTTGAAATTGATTATAAAAACATAGCAAAATATCGGACATTTTTACTTTAAAAACCCTCATTGTCGTCCCACCAACAGGATGAATTTTAAATTAATTTATGTCACTTAAATGATTGTAATGTGAAAAATGGATTCATTATTTGGAATCAACATAATTTATAACGTTTAATAATATCAAAAAAATTTCTACCAAAAATATTAGTGAACGTAATTAAAATTAATTATCATTATTAAGGTAAAATTAAGCTTAATAAAGGACTAAACCAACAACATAGGGTCCCAAATGAACTATAAACTTTTAAAACCCAATTTAATTTCCAAAATTAATACATTAACCTTAAATTATTGAATTTTTTTTGGTTTTTATGACTTTTTTTAGGTAATAAAATGTGTACACATAACTTGTTTTCAAAACTTTCAAGTGAGTCATTTTCCTTCCCTATAAAAGGCCACCACCTATCCTCATTCCTCACACCTTAGAAACCACTTAGTCTCAGACACTATCTTCCCATATATTTTCCCAACATCTCTCCCCTAGATATTGAATCCTCCCTTTGGTTAGAAATCATTCCAAGCAATCCTTTTACTACAAACCAAAAGTGATTACTCGATTAAGAGGTAACGTCTTTTCTCAAACTTTTTATTTTTTTCTATTCTCCAAAACATCATATATTATTATTATATTGTTGTTTAAAAACAAAAATATCCTCAATATACAAGTATTTTTTTATTATAAGGGTTCTAAATACACTTTCACACACTTACATATAATAGAAAACGAACATATTGTTTCTATGTATGGCGAACTACTGCCTCACGAAATGGTGATTGTTCATTTTTCCTTTAACAACATTCATGGTTGGACATTATGATTGAAAATATGTTTATATATGATATATATGATATTTATTATGTATTTATACTTATTTAATTATTTTATAACACATAACTTTATTATTTTCTATTTTTCATTAACATAATAACATCATTTGAGGAAGTGTGGACTACAGCCCCCTCAAAGCGATGTGATTCATTCATACGAAACATGGAAAGTATAAATGATGGTTTCAAATAAACATATGTGACATAAACAACATATATATGTTATTAATTACATAATTAAATTTCTAGATATATATATATATATATATATATATATATATATCATTTTCTTTATTACCCTTTCACACAGTTAAAAAGTGATAATGTTATTCGTGGACGTGTGGACTACCGCCTCCTCGATATGATGTGATTCATTTATCATCATAATAATTATCTATATAAGTATATATTATTAAATAATGTGGTATTTATTATATAATTATTATTCTTGAAAGATATGGTGTTACTTTCCTTCTTTCCATAACGATCATTGAAAAATAAGAACGGTACTCATGCGTATGTACAGCCTACTGTCTCCATGATTGTAACATTGGTTCATTTTTCATAACAATATTTAATTATTGATATTAAAAGTATAATTGATGTATAAATATGGTAATTATTTCATTATTATTATTTCGGATATTTCATTTAATGAACCCTTTGACCATAGTTGACCTACCAAAGTTGTTTTTGACACATAAACCGAATTTGGTCAAAACACCCGATGTAAACATAATTTTTTAAGTACTTGTATACAATATAGTAAAAAGTGAAATACAATTAATGATAAACATGAAATAGGTTCTCAATAAATTATAGAATTAACATAATTTTATCATATAGGAAGTTAAAGGATGTTCACCCGAAAGGAAATGCAAGGTAATGGATTTGCATCTCACTTTTTACATCCGTGATATAAATGTAATGTTCAACACCTAAAACTTTTTTGAGGTGTATATAATATCCATTTTATTATATTATATCATTAATACTTTAATATTAATTGTATCTTAGTTTAATATTTTTCCTTCATGAGGATTATGATTTAAAATATTTCAAAGTGGTATGGAACACTTTGATATGTTTAAAGATTATTTTCCTCAATAATAACTTTAATGATCTTTCAATAGTATTTAAATTCAATGAAATTATATGACCATTATTCAATAAAACCTTTCATTTTGTCACATCTGGTTAATCATGGCCATTTACAAGTATTAATAACATTTGACAACTCTTTAGTACTCAATATGTTTATGAAAATGTTTTTCATAAAACCTGACTTTGTATCTCTCTTTAGTCAGAGAACAAATTTTCTTCTAAAAACCATGTTTTATTAAAATGTTTTCAAAATAAATTAAAACGATTTGGTAAAGAAATTTTAACCATTTCTTTATTTTACCAAATTTTTCAAAGTAATCTTCTTGTCACTTTCGAAATAATGCATCTTTTTAACCTTTCATCATGCAAAAGGAATGTTCTTTTTACCTCATACGACTTGTACAAATTTACCTATCATCATTTCCTTGAAGCTTTCTTTTCATGTCTAAAAGGTTAATTTTTAATGAAAATGTTTTAAAAAGTAATTTTCAAAGAAAATTTATTTAAAAATGTTTTAAAAAACTAGAGGATATTTTCCTCAATAATGCATTTAAAAGCGATTTTTATAGTATTTATATTCATCAACAACAACAACCCTTAATTTTTACTTCACATGGGATTGTTGTATTGATATAATCCTTATTATTACTCTATATGGTTTATTATTTATTTGGATGAGGATATTATTAATATTAACTTCCTTGAATAATATTTTATTCCCCTTGTAATATTCAATTTCATATGATCATTGAACATCGAATTTCCCCCTAATTATCTATTTTATTCATCATGTATATTACTATTATATAAACTATATGCCATTTTTTATATGGTGTCTAATTTGTTAGTTATTTGATTATTTTTAGAAATATTGATAATTCTATATTCCCAATTCAATATGAATATTTTATAAGGCTTGTTATTCATTTTTATTATTCGATATGAGGAATTTTTCGGACTCGCAATGATAGGTGGAGCCCGTACTTTATGTAGATCCTCGATGCATCGACAATATCTCATGAGAGAAATTAGATGTGCAAATTAGAATAGTTTAACCATCTTGTGAAAGGCCTTTATGGTATAGGTTTTCAGGTTCCTCAGACATAACATCCATTAAGAAATCATTTCCCTCATTTAGTTCTAGTTATTATTCATCTATGAGATTTTTCATTGAAATATTTATGGATACATTTCATTTTCAGTTCATTAATTAAATGGAATGTGTTTTAGTTTATTACCTTACCATATTTATTTTTCCTTACCTATTTATTTCAATGGCCTGTGTTTCCATTTGTTACTATTCTATATTGTTTATGAATTTCCTTCTCAGTTTATTGATTATATGGCATGTGTGTTAAGTTATTAAACATGTCATAATTATTATTCTCATTGATTCATTATTGCTTCTAATATATTTTTTCTTTACTGAGAATTTTATCTCACCATTATTATGTTTCTTTCCCCAAGAATCAAAGATGTGTACTATGAAATATATATAGGTATTTACTAGATGGATTAGATTTATCCATGAAGTTAATTATTTAGAAAGGAGAAACAAATTATGTTGTAATTAGTGTATTCATTTGTAATAAAAGACTCATTTATGTATCTGGTTCACAAAGACTATTAAACTCTTATTCCTTCAATACTTGATTCCTTGTAATAGTGCCAATGTAACTGATAGCAGAAACTAGATCTAGGCTATATGGGGTCAGGGAGTTACAATATATGCCTGCTTAGTATATCCCAAACCTCTTGAAGTTGTCACACCTTCTCTAGATGACGTTTCTACATCCACATAGTAGTCTTACATGTCTCATGAGAGTAGATGTTGGTGGAACAAGGGAAAGAAAAGTCCCCCTCCAGATCCAAATCCATCTTGCACTCTTGGATATTTCATGCATCCAGAGATAGGAATCACCCCAAGAGTATGCCCATCCTTGGAAGACTCCTTTTAAAATAAATAGAACTAAGACTCTATGAATTGTATCAAGATAGTTGATCCCTATAATGAAATTGATGATAATGAGTATTAGGAGAGCCCTCAAAATGTCTCTGGTTGATGCCATCAGTGAAGGAGATGGGGATATGAGAACCACATGAATGTTCAATCAAGTTCTTCAAGCCAAGATGTCCATGCTACCGAGACCATACAGTAGGTTCTATGTAGATATTATTCATACCCCTCTCTGTCTACGTTGTCAGATTCACTACCACTGTCAAACATACTAATTGATAAGGAATAACAACCACGACCACATCATGGTCATCAGCGTCTAGATATTTCCATCCCTCAACCATCTGATAGTCATCCAGTAGTGATTTTGGGAAAGTTTTCCAATAATAATCAAGATACTAATTGTAGCATCTAGAATTTGGTGCCTCTCTAGAAATGCCCATCATGCCTCCTACCAAAGAAAAACCCCCCTAGGGGTAGAAACATGCACCTAGTATGGAAGTACGATGTAATTAATCACCTCACCATCATTTAGGAAAAGATATTGATCCTTAAGACCCTCTGTATGTCAGAAGATATGCATGAGGCCGTTGCAGAAGCTTTGATAAGCCCCATCTAGTTCAAAATAGAGGTACCAACCACTAAGATCTTCAATGTTAAGGAATTAGAGTGAGAAAAGTTTCAGTTCATCATCTAATTATCTAGAGAATATGAGGGTCCCCTCATGTAGAGTAACATTCACCCATTATACATCACCGAACAATTCAATGGCATGGAATTGAATCGCTTGTTGGTTGACATAGGTTCTAGGATTAACCTCATCCTAACCTAGAAGTTCCAAATGTTGGGTATTATTGAAGAAGATATGAGACCCTCTGACCTAAAGATACATGGTTATGATAGGGCCGGGAGGAGGGAATGTGGAAAAGTGTGTTTGAATTCCCAATTTAGTGGCTTAGTAGAGAACACCTAATTCATTGTTGTCTCATATGATACCACCTACAGTGCACTGATAGGTAGACCCTAGCTCTATCTATACATAATATTTCCCTCCTCGTATCACCAATTCCTTAAGTACTCCTTTAAAGGTTGAGTAGGTGTACTCCAAGGTGATGAATCTCCCTTCGACTCCAATGAATCCCACTATATGGACGTCAGCTATTACCAGAGTAAGGTAAAGAAGGTTTAGACCATTAAGGTCAAGAATATGACCATTGTTACTGATCCATGGACATACATGGATAATTCTTTCATCCTTTTGATTCATCGGTTGGAGGATAAGACACCACACATGGGACACTAACTTTATTTTTCCAATAATAAGAGTTGACGTTTCCCTAGGTACAAGGAATGTTAGAATATTACCTCGTACTCCTACATAGGATAGGATCGAGTGATTCTAGGAACCCCTTCCCCTATGAAGTATCAAATTGTTCACCCAATGGTCACCATTCAGGGAAATCTTCACCTATTTTATAGGGATGGGTTGAGTCGCTAAAAATAGACCTTACACCAATGCTTTGATATCAAGCATAGAACGCACAATTGAAGTCATGACGGAATAGGGTCCATAGACTTTATCTACATGTTCTCAATAGAGTTGGAGTCTCCCAGTTAAGAGTCTACATCCACCAAAATGAGCACCATTGTTCCTCCAGAATCAGTATGCTTGTATTATCCATTTTCTCCCACTAATATCTCTACCTTAGATTAAAAAGATTACTTAGAAGATGATCCTCTTGCATTTGAAGATGGTGTCTCATCCACCATTGACGAATAAGTCTAGGTGAACCTTGGTATTGAGATAGAACCAAGGTTAATGATAATTAGCGTAACCATGCCTATAGTGAAACTGCAATAATACAAGGATTTTCTGAAGCAACATAGTGATGTGTTTTCTTGGAGTTATGATGAGATTCCAGAACTGGACCCTCTTTTTTTTCCACCATCTTGGTCTCTCAGTGAATCATTACGGGTTCAAGAAGCCTCCCAAAAAAATGAACCCCTCTCATGGGTCTATAGTTGAGGCTGATGTTGATAAGCTCATCAAATCCAATTTATTCAAGGAGGTTCAGTACACCAGTGTACTAGCCAACATCGTTCTCATCAATAATAAGAATAGAAAAATCAGAGCCTATATCAACTTTTGGGATCTCAACCATCACTTCCCGAAGGATGATTTTCCCCTTCTGGTGATAGATCAGTTGATAGATGCCACAACTAGGTTCTATGATCTCTCTGTTATGGTAGGATACTATGGATACAATCAGATCTGGATGGACCCCAAAAATGAGGATCCTACCACCTTCAGAGAACTGTAGGAAACCTTATAATATCAGGTAATGCCCTTTGGTATAAAGAATGCAGGAGACACTTGCCATCGATTCATGCACCGCATCTTCAAACTGATCCTGGGGATGATCATGGAATGATATTTTAACTATTTGGTGGTCAAATCTCTCCAACATCAGGACCATCTTAGAGATTTTGAGAAAGTGTTTAGATTCCTCCATTCCTGACATCTGAAGAAGAACCCTTTGAAGTGTACCTTCGAGGTCACCTTGGGGGAGTTTCTCAACTTAATTTATAGGTACATAGGCACTGATATTGACTCAGATAAGATCAATTAAATCATCCAGATGCCTCCTCCAAGCAACCACTAGGAGCTCTGAAGTCATCAAGGACACTTAACCTACATCCGAAAATTCATCACAATTCTTTCCAGTAAGTGTAATCCCATTTCCAAGCACATGAGGAAGGGTTTCGTCTACCAATGGTACGTAGAGTTCTATACCTCATTCTTGGAAATCATTCCATATTTTCTAAAACATCTAGTTCTAATTCCACCTATCTTAAGGATGTTTTTGTCTTTTATGTGACTACCCCAAAACAATCCCTCTGTTCCCTGCTTGCTCAGAAAAATAATAAAGGGACAAACAATAGTCTGTACTATCTCAGTCGCATGATCCTCGATACGAATTCCATATATTCTCTTATCGAGAAGAGATTACTTGCGTTGGTTTTTCACATTCAGAAGTTATGAAATTATTTGTAGCATCACAAGATACAGCTGGTGTCCCATGTGTATCTACTAAAGTATATCCCAAATCGCCTAATGTTGATAGGAAAACTAGCATGTTGGGAAGTTATTATTTAGTAGTTATACATTAGGTTCATTCTATAGAATGCTTTCAAGGGTTATGAATTGGAAGATTTCTTGGCCTCCCATCCGGGCCTACCAGAGCAGTCCCTAGATATTTGTTTCCCAGATGAGGACATCCTCTTATTAGACCATTTTTTGTCATTATGGAATATATATTTTTGATGGTGCCTCATGGAGACCAATTAGTATAAGGCTCAATTATCCCAGAATCAATAGAGTTGTCTTAGGGGTTTTTATTCATCACCCTGTCAATGATTATCCTTCCATAATCATTCTTATTATCATAGGTCGGTACCAATAATAAGGAAGAGTATCAGGATCTCATAATTTTTCTCAATCAGTATCTTGAGATTGATGTCCCTCACTTGAATGTGAAGGGAGACTTTGAGTTATTCATCAAGTAGATCAATGGTGACTATGTTGTTGAGAATATAGAACTCATGCCCTTTCTGAAGCACAATCACCAATTTACGTTCTAGTTCCCTTCCCAGCCATAGGTAACTCATGTTCCCTGACTGTATAATGGTCAAACTGATTCCATGTACAGTCTAGCTACCTATCTATCGTAGCCTGACTAGGATTACTTGTACATTCATGTGGCACATTGGAAATTCATCACTCTCGTCACATTGGATGATGAGGAAAACTAATGGGTAAACTATTTATCATTCACTGCTTAAAAATCAGGAACCTTGAATCCTCCTATAGCTAGATAAAACTCTAATTGGACAACCCCATTCATTGAGAATATATATCAGGCAAATCTCTTATCATATCGAGCTGAATGTGGGAGAATGCATCGGCATGCATCTCAATTCACCCTATAGAGTGGTACCAACCTTAAGAAGACTCTCTAAAGACATGGTTTTGATAGAATTATACTATATTGAATTCATGGTGATGATATTCCCTAGGTTATATAGTAATTTCATCTCGAGTCATGTGGTTCCCATCAAGAAGGTTTGAAGCTTTCCCACCAGATTCATAGGTTGGGATACTTCTATCCCACCATAATCCATGACTAAATCCATTTTTCCAATAGGTTCCATTCATGTTAGATCCACTCCAACATCATGCATTAACCACTAGATCCCCTACATATCACTAATTATTCTTAACATTTTGTGGTTTGGGCACTTGATGTCATGTGATTATATCCACTAGAAACAGCTCACCAATTAAGGTTCATTCTGACTGCAACGGATTTATTTTTGAAGTGGGAAGAATTGGTTCCTCTTAAGGAATTCAAGGCCTTATCAGTGGTCTAATTTGTGATCTCCCACATCATTTATCAATTTATATTAATTCACATGATTCTCACTGATAAAGGAACCAACTTTGGGGCTACTGAGCTGAAATTTCTTTACACCAAGTACAGTATTTGGTCCAACTATACTTCTTACTACCACGTGCAGGTGAATGAACATATCAATGAATTCAAAAAAACCCTCTCAAAATTTTTTCAAAAGTTGGTGTGCGGGAATAATAAAAGTTGGCAAGACAGGCTCTCCAACTCCCTCTGGGATTATTGGACGACGACTCAGAATTCCAAATAGTTGACTCTATAATCCCTGGTGTATGGAAAAGATGTAATCCTAACCATAAATGTTCAATTACCATCATCCCAAATATCTATATATGATTAGAGTGTGTCATAATAGATAGATGAGGTCCATCTTGATGAACTAGAAGCCCTTGAAAAAAATAACCTTCGAGCCTTTCACAATCTAGAGAGGCACCAAAACAAGATAGTCGTGGAATTAAACAAGAAGGTTCACCTCTGCTCTTTCCTCCAAGTTAATACAGTATTGGATCTTCGAAATCCAATTATACCAGAAAGGAATCCACCTATTTTATAACCAAAGTGGTTAGGAATTTACATCATTCACAAGTTTTATTCTAATAGCGCGTATTCATTCTTCACCATGAATGGGAAGTGTATCACTCCTCCAACCAATTCCATGTTTTTTAAGAAGTAATTCACATAATGGTTCAACTGATATGAACTTAAACTATGTGAAATGTACTTGGAATATGACATTAAATTGGGTTCCCAATCCAAACATCATGAATTTAAAACTATGTGTGATTTTTCCTTGTAAATGTGTCATACAGCATGGTCCTCCTTTAGATCTCATTTACGTTGATTTCTAGATGTTTCATCATATACATTCCTCTCAGAACACCTCTCCCCCAACATCTTAGTTGAAGGATGATAAACTATGTTACAATCATCTTCCTAGTCGCATGATGATAATCTATAAATAATCCATTTCCTAGTCGCATGCCTTTAAACTACATAAAAATTATCATCCTGGATGAATGATGAAAAATGGAAAATAATCATATTGATCTCACCTGAGAAAACATCTTCTTAAGCACCAGTCAACTACCATGCTTTGTTCCGGAATTATGTGTGTCTTGATTCCCATCCTTATAGGATACATAATGATTCTTAGGGACTTTGTCTTTGGGCCTAGATGTAAGTTCATTGCCTCTTTTGTTTTTCTTCCTCAGGCCCCATTTATAGAACATGAGCCTCCATATCTCATTCACGTCTAGTGTTCTATCTATAGGGCTAATCTAAAATATTATTTAGGAAAATTTGGTGTGTCATTGGGCCTCCTAAGCCTTCATTTACATTAGATTTATTACTCCACCATGCCACATATAATCGTTTTGGGGAACCTCCTCCCCTAGTCCCAAACTCTATGACCTTAAGTTGGGATCCTATAGTCCAATAATCGCAATATTAAACTGAATGAAGGTATCTTCTTAGGAATGATTCGTGTGTTTTTTAGCATCTTTTTCTCTATTCCTGTCAGGTTTTTCACAAAACTACACTATGAATACCCATTTTAGATACTCTCCCTTTTTCATGGTATGAACTCTATGGCCATAAACTAATAACTAATATCCTAAACACACAACATTAAACCATGATCATATCCCAAACAATCTTAGGATTCCTCACGATAATCTCGGGATGCTTCAGTTACCTCACTAGAGAGAATCTACCCCAATAGTGTTGGTCTCCTACCACACTGTGTTCCAGAACTATGTGTGGATAGATTCCCATCTTTATGGGATACTTAGTGATTCCCAGACACTCCATCTTTGGGCCTAGACACATATTTTCCAAACCTCTATCCCCTTGGCTTAAATTATCGTCCAAGTATATGAATTTATATTGTACAAAGTCTATTTCAAGTTATCTAAGTGGTTTGCAGGCCTCCTTGGTCCTCATTTGCATAGGGTTATGTCTCCCCTCATAGATACCTTAGGAATTAGACCTTTTACAGTCCACGCGTCATGAATTTAAACTGATTTTCCCCATGGTCCAGGTTTTGGGACTTTAAACTATGTGCAACTGGATCTAGGATTGTTTCATGCGGTGTAGGGATTCCTTGGCCTCATTCATGTTAGGTTTTTACTCTCACACAACATGAAAATATTGTAACACCCCTTTTGTTCATGGTAAAATCATTATAACCTTAAACTATATGAAGTTCACCTTAAGGTGTTTATGTGGCACGTGATCCTCCTCAGCCTCATTCATGTCGATTTTTACCTCTTACATGAAATGTATATATATACCCTGAGAATAGAAATTTTCCTCCATATTACAAGAAAAGTGAATTTAAAGCATTTTCAATAGTCCATGAAACATGGCTTTAAACTTCTTACGCGGTCCAGGGTGGATTCCACTTTCTAATATACTCTATTCAACACTTCAAGTCTTTCTTAATTTGTATTTACATCATCTTTAAAATCATAATGGAACCCTTAACAGTGATGGTCGCATTCCTTTGTGTCTCACCTACCATGTTGGGCCAATGTACTAATGGATCTCTAGTAGTAAACAAAGGATCCTATGTTTCAAACTTGGTCAATGGATGATTCTGTATTTTCTTACCCCATTCTTGATAGGTGTGGTCATGGTACCTATGTTTCGAACATGGTCAATAGTAGATCCTAACTCACCAATCACTCCTTTATCCTGGCCTTCAAATTCTTGACTTACCTCCTTTCTATTCCCCTATATCATGATGGAATATCACCCTTGGAATCACCTCTAATGTGCACTCTCGCATGTTGGTCCTACCCGAATACCACTCCTTGTTTCCCACACTGAGCATGGCTCACGTGGGATTAATAATTCTGGTGGGGTGTGTACCAATGTGCTCAAGCCACATATTATCCCCTTTGGTTCAAGATCTATGACTTTAAAATATATTTCAATGTATAATCATGACTTTAAACTACATACCAATATCTTAAGGATTTATGTGGGCCCTTTTGTCCTCATTTACATCAATATTTGTCTATATCCTAATACTTGTTTGGAACACAAGACTCTTTTGGATCATTAATTTTGGGTGTATTTCCTATGTTTCATTCAAGTACAATAAGAATAGAAATTTTCTAGTATATGAAAAAGAATTTATATTTCTTTCCAAGTTCCATGAAGTGTGAACTTAAACTGTGTGCAAATTCCCAGTCACATGATGTTAAATTGTGGGATTCATCCTAATCACATAGAATTAAACTATACCATGCATAATCCATATTGTATGACGTTAAACTGAGTTTCTATCATCCTCACTATAGTATGTTAAAATACATTTCCATCATCCTAATTTTCATGACGTAAAATCAAAAAATTTCATAGGCCCTCGCCTAGGAGGCCCTTTCTTAATGGTGTTCATCTACCTCATCATGCATATTTTCAGTTATCGCTCATCATTTGAGATGACACTCCCTTGGAAGATGTTTTTTATCTTAGTTTATACCAATACGTTTACACCAATACGTTTTCACCAGTGTGTTCTAAGAAACAGTGGTGTAATTCAAACAGTGTAGGAATCCTTTCAAAGATTCCATCACTTTTTTTCATACTTTGCATTCCACTTATTTGGATCCTCATCCTGGTACCCCCTAATGGCATGGTCTCATATCACTTTGGATCACCTAACTTCCCAGTCCAAGATCTTGGAAGACTTTGGATGACATTTTGAGACAGGTTTCGTGTTTTGAACATGGTCAACAGTTGACCCTCATTTTAGGGTAACTGTATGGATGTTGTGTTTTTAACATAGTTAGTAATTATCCTATAACGCCATGACACTTTCCTATTGTTCATAATTTTGGTAATTGTGATTCAAATTTCTCATTACCCTTTATTCAGATAGATTCTAAAACCCATGATGTTACCTTGTTCATGCACTAGATCACATTGAGAAGAAAAAAATTTGGTTGTCTATGGATCCCTATTCTCTATTCATAGCCTCTCCCATCCTTTTCACTATATGTGGTCAGAAAATAATATAAGACTCCAAGTTTTCAATGATTATCAGATGTTCTCATATAAATTGAACAATCATGTGGTCATCTTTGCTTCCCACACCATACCTAACCCACGACATATTAGGTATTGGTCATCAGTTATTTAATAAATATGATATAAGTATGATAATTAAAATAAGAAGAAGAAGTGTGTCAATACATGCAAGAAAAGTTTCAAAGAAAACAAAAATTTATTATAGTATGAGGGACATCCACATATTATAGCCTCTTATGGGTCCAGATAAAATTTCCCTTATAGCTCTGCTCCTGTGATTGAGTACTTCAACTCTTCCAGCCTTTACCACATGGCCTCCATGGTCAGATTCCACCTTTTGAGATCTCTTTCCTCCTCATCACCTATAAGTAATATCTTATCAACCCTGATATTCTCTCGGTCCTACTCATCCTAAAGATTGGCCACTTGACATGTCACTTTCCTAATCTATTCTCTAGCCTCCTCCAGTTGGGCCCTTAGTTGTATAACAAGTTATGATTGAGTGGTGATGAAGGAGGAATTCTCATCCAATTTTTCTTCCAGGCACTGAATTTTCTGATTATATTTCTAAATCTTTGAGATACTGTCAGAATATTTCCAATTCTAGGTGACATCCAAGTGTCGGATGCTTTACCACTTCATGTTGGCGAGGTAGTCATAAATCAGTGCTTGAATACCATGAGCATTCATCCCTCTAGTGAATATAATACACAACCAGTAGTGAAGTGACCCAATCTGGTTCATCCATTATGTCTATGGGGTATGGTCAATGAATATTTTGATGTAATTACATGCCTTTCATTGTATGATGAAACTTAACTCGGTCAATTCAGAATCAGAGTCATCTTGCTCTCCAGGATTTATAGGCTCATACTCCAGAAATGAAAACAGTAGTCTAGAAGTAGTATTATCCTCTATTATATCATAAAATGGGTTGGAATCCATGTTTTGAGTTCAGTTATCTTATATTGATTCTAATCGAAATATTTTTCCATTACAGCCTTGAGTTATGCCCCATCAATGGCGTCACTCGCAGCCACAACCAATTGATCACCAGATGTCATGACCTAGTCAGCTCAAACTGTTGGATCCACATAGATTGGAACCCTTATTGGAAATGATAATATGGATCCCCTAACCACTTCCAATAGTAGAGAACATGATACCCCCAATATTGTTCCAAAAAAGATAATGTTAGTCAATTGGATCAATAAGTGATGAGTATGACTCTATAGGAATAAGGGACTTACAAAAGTTGAGCACCAAAAAATTAGACTCCTGGGTCTCCACTATCATAATACTAGGTCATGTACCCCCATAGATGACTTGGATATTTAGGGATTCTAGGGTGGATTCCCTTCGACCGGCCCACTAGACACTTCTGCCCTGGGTGCAGACACTGAAGCGTAATCCTTCACACTTTTTGTTGTGCCTCGATCCCCATCAGCAAGGGTCTCTTATGCAAGATTTTTTTCATGGAATAAATTTTAATTGGGGAATATATATAAAAAATTATGCATGTTTAAACATGGTAAAATGGGTTACAACTTGCACTGATATTTTTGTAAAATTCTTCCAAGGATTTCATGATCTCTTCACTCTCCTGGGGGATCCCTTCATTGGAATATTCCCCCAATGATTCATTTGATTCTTTAGGAAAGGGTAAATGAGATGCCAGCTCAGCTGATGAAAATTTTAGATCATAGGTCTTCCCAGTAGCACCTTTACTTGGTCATTTAATAGGCACGAACTGCTCCCCTTATTTTGTGGATGCTTGGAAACTAGCCATGGTATGACCAATCCCGATAAGATACATCCCATACCTGTTTAAGTTCCACTACATCCCATGAAGACCTTGGAACATCATGCTCACATACTAATTGTCCCATGCCTGAGGAAAGATGGTGTCATTAGGAATTTTCACTTGACGCAACTGCTTCCTGGGAGCCTATAAAGATGACCTATAGAACCCCCTAGATGGATCCCCTTACTCCTGAGTCTGTCTGATTGGGAGAGTTAGGCCTAGTGTTAATACTTGTCTTCCTTCACCTCTGGAAGGTGCAGGTTCCAGAATTGTTGGCTATACTGCTATAACTCCACCACCATGATGTGAACCATCCCTTCCACCACAACATTATCATTACACCGTTCGACATTGACCCTGAGGTAGAGGGATCACTCCTCCATTGGACCAGAAATTCTATTGCCTCAGTATCACCCACAGTTAGGCAGACTCCCATCTCTTAGCATATGTGTGGAAAATTCTGAACACAGTATTGGATGGAGGCATCTCATTCTATAATTTTTTATCTTCACGTGTGAACAAGATCCAGAGCTGCCACATCACTGATTGATGGATTTCATAGTGTACCTACGATTATACCTTCATATTTCGACATTATAGACTCCTAAACTGCCTTGTGAATCAATGCGGGTTGTATGGTTCATAGATTGACTCACAATCAACACATTCCACTAGAACTATATCTCTAAAGGATAGGATATATGATTGTTGTTCCTCAGTCCCAAAGCCTTTATTGGTTATTACCCCCTTCGGTAAGGTAAAGAGGGGAAAGGTAAAATGATCTGTCATCCCAGCCTTGTTCAGCACATCCGTTAAGCCTAGCTTGAATAGGAATTCATTGTTCAAAATCATCAGCCAAAATTTTGCTTCAAGAGGGTAAAGTGGGTTTGGATATTCATAGCCCCCCATGTGTTCCATAATCCAACTATATAAGAAGTGGAATGGACCACACACATGTAGTAGTTTATTCTCTTTGTTGATATGTCGGAGTACTTTATACATATTTCCCAACACTAGAAACCCAATATTGAAGCACTACCCTATTTCTAGCATTTCCACCCTTATAAATGTTCTTGTATGTAGTACCATGTGTCCATTGCTCACCAAAATCATCCACCCATAGATGACTGCTGTAATAAAGCTGTCCAAAAAAACTATGGGTAGAGGCTCAATTTTGATATTGTACCTCCCACAACTTTCATTGGCTCTCTTCCAGGATCTTCCAGTAAGAGTCCTCCTTTCCTTGTTGAATTCCTCTCAGATAGGTATGTGTCCTTGTCGACAATTTATTGGCTATATCATCTCCCTTGACTGGATCCTCCGCTGAGAAATTCAGAAAATAACCAAACCATTGCTTGAAGTCGACATCCCTCTTCCCCTGATTTTCTTAAGTGGTGCTAGACACCCACCATCGATAAATGCAGAAATTATTCTTAATCCTCCAACGCATTCTTCATGGGGAGTAACTCATCATACATCACCCCCATGATAGGGATCCTAGTTATTTTACAGAGGTCCCAAAGGATAATTTCGACCTCACTGTGATGTAAATTAAATGTGTTGGTCCCCAACGACCACCTATTCAAAAACTATAGAATGATATCATGTGGATGTTATAAGTGGAAGAGAGAAGCCCATGAGAATTTATAGAGGAATACTCACCTCATATCTACATCAAATTCAGTGCATGACGCGCATACCTAGTAGGCCATGGCCCACTCATTGGTGAAGTTACCACCTTAGTAGAGATCCCAATCATCATTCCATACTTTCTATATGTTTTCTAAGATCGTCTTGATGCTTTTTTTCTATTGAGGAATATATGAATCGGTCTCAATATTCCTCTCATCAACATTGTTGATATGGTTATGAAGGAATTTAGATGTGATGGGTGTGTGATCCTCCTCCATTTGGCCTACAGTAGCCATGTACCACTAGTATTGTCCTAGTACTCCCCTAAACCAATAATATGGTTTGTCCCTACTTTTTGGTGGGATGAATATTTTCATCCCTAGGACCAATTTTATACAATGGAAACCACTTTCAAAGGGGATACTACTTAAAATATTTTGACAGTAGCCCGAGTAAAGATTTGTGGCCTGAGTGGATTCGAATGTACTCCCCAATAATAATTTTTTCACCATTTCTTCCCTTTGGGTGGAATCCACAAGGACCTCCCAAGAATATTTTTGAGTGGCCATAAAATTTGAGACTTGGGAATATTTATGAGGCTATTTTGCAGAGGCCGTTCATAGAGAAATAGATCGTAGATTCTCAAATTACTATTTCTATTTCATGAAGTAACATTAAATTAAAATGCTCAGTATTCAAATAAGATTTCATGGATAAAGGATCTAAGGAGTCTAGTTCAAAAATTATGGGTTCATGGAGCACAATCTCATAGGGAATGAGTTTCACAAAAAGAGATCACATGCTTGGATTTGTGTGATGTTTTGGTGCTATTTGGGGGGCCCCTGGGCACTATATATAGGCATGTGGCTGGTCCAGGATTTTTGGTGGTATTCACACCCACGCTAATCGGGATTTGGGAATCATGATCCAGCTTCACAAAGAAATTGTCTATATTTTCAGTGATTCTCTCTCAAAATCCAACCCTCCTTTCCCATCATCTCCCATTCTAAGAGGGGGAATTTGTTGGTGCAAAAATACATTCCCAAGGATATTTTGAGGAGGCCATAGCCATTTATAAGTGAATCTAAGCTCATATATCCTTGGAAAAATTTTAAGTGACTTCTTTTTTAATCAATTTTGGGAATATCCCTCCACCATCGTGACTATGGGAGGCCATGAAGAAATGCTATGTGAGACTGACAGAGCCACGTGACTGCAATAAAATTGATAGACAACTTCAAGATTCTGACCAAGCCACGACCATTCATGGATCCCACCTTTACTTCGCGACACACTACCTAGGATTGTGAGACCCCTAGGCCAATAAATACTCAACTCATCCCACCTCAAAGTCATAGCTACCATGACCATTCGACTTGCGGATTTCCGATTTCAAAATCACCTGAGAACCGAAAATCTAGTTAGAAAATGAATCCTTAAATGTATGGGAGAACCATGAAGACACTATTCCATTCTTCCTAAATATCTCTACCTAATGTGGGGATTCCTTTTGTGAGGTCCTATTAACTTTTTTGAGGAATAAGGCCATTTGGAGTACTTGAGGATTCACCGAGCATTAAGCCTTCACAGAGCACCCCTTTCCTAAATCTTGACATCATGCTAGGGTGGGGTCATCATGTTTCGCAAAGCATATTCCTTCGTGAAACCCCTGAACTCCGTTAAGTACATGAGATTCATGAACCACCTAAAAAAGGCCCCCTACTTCATGAAACCCTTCTCTAAGGCCTCACCATGTTTCCTCCCTTCTGTTGATATCTTTTTATGAAGGTTGACTTCTTAAATCCTCCACACCAATCTAGGATCATCCCAGATGAACTCTGAATTCCAATGTGATTGGTGATACCCACTCCTATAGCCCACTCCAATTCAAGTGTGGTTATAGATTCCCACATACGCTAATCCCCTTTTTCTTCTCATCATAATGATGCTAGCATTGACCTCATGAGTGATCACTCCCCCACACAATTCCACCTTGGCATTACAAGATATATTACCCTCCCAATGGTCAATGAACTACAATTACGTAAGCCCAAGGGGTAAGGAGTGATTCCCCCTTGTCTGAGCCACATGAACTAAAACTTCCTAGAACAAAACATCCTCAAAACATGACATTAAACTATATCCTCTCCCTATGTAGAAAATGCATGATGTCCCATGTATGAGTGACACGGAATGAGATCCTCCTCACATGGAATGTCATCCTACACACCCTCCACATAGGGAATGATATCCTATTGGGTGTCACTTTTAGAGTAATCCCCTAGCCTTTCTTGTAAGAGGAATCACTCTTGCTCCTATCTACCTCCCTTGGGAGAAAAGGTTAGAGAGGAGATAGGCACTGATAACTCTCAACACCCCATCCCTCTCCCGTTGGGATTTTTCACCATGGGACACTTCCATGCATAAGACCCACTTGCATGAAATGAGATACCACTCTCATGGAATGAGATTCGCCTTGGGATGCTTCCATGTGTAATCCCCCACACCATCTATCATTGGTGCATATTTAGAAACATGACAATTAGGTCTAATGCTTCCTATTTGTTTCTCACACTGAGCATGAATCACATGGGATTAAAGTTTAGTAGTGACAATAACACATGTCCATACTTCTAGGACCCCTCCTTAGATGTAATCCCTAACACCCCTTTTTGAACAACATGGTTTTTGATCTCTGTATCCTAAAAAAGGTACGTAGGATGCCTCTTTAAGGTTCAATCCCAACCAATTATAGAACTTGGTATCCCCCTCCTAGGGGTGCACCTCCCTGATCCACCACCAGCGGTTTCCAAATCAACCTTCATGGTGTGAAATATTATCTTTAGAGGACACGCCCCCTGGTTTCACCTCAACATGAGTTCTAATCCATCCATCAGTAAACCCTCTAGGTATTCCCTTATAGGTACATACCTCACTGATTTTCCTCCACTGGGAATTCTACTCAATCTACCACATCTCCTCAAGGTGTTAAACTCACAACCCATCACACTGCTACCACATGTTTAACATGGGATTCCCAAGGAAAAACTTATAAGATATTCCTTTGGAATTAGATACCCTATGATCAATATGGGATGACTTGGGTTTTAAGCCTGATATGACTCCATGATATGACCTTATATGAGGAATAATACAGGTAAACAATGTTCTAGTATCCAAAAAAGTTAGTGATGATCAACATGACTACTCCCTTAACCAAAGGTTGATGCCCTATAAAGACCCCTTGGAATGTATAGACAGAAGCATAATAATTTACCAATGTCCACAAAGAGATGGAACCATGAATGAGTTTCATAAACACTTCATAATATATGAGGAGACTTGGACTAGGTAACTTGTTCCAAGGAGGAATCCATGGAAGGAGGAACAAACATCCCATCATCCCATTTCAATCAAGTATGATACATCACTATTGAAAGTGATGGAAGCCATACAACAAAAGAAAGAGGGAATGTGTGGAAACAATATGTGCTAGCAAACAATAGCTCGTGTAGCGGTGCACCCCAGTGAAAGCATTGGAAACAACCATGATTACGAGAATTTTTATAGCTAATATGGATTTCCAAAGTGGAATTTCTTGGGAAACCTCATCAGTGACTCACCCACTATAGGTATCATAGAATGGAGGAGAACAAATCAAACTAGATCGCTAATTAAGTGGTGTTTCCAGTAAAAAACACCCAGATCCAATGGTTAAAGGTATTTATTATGAGAAGCTATGTTTAGAAGGAATGATAAGTTATTATGAGAACAAATACAGTTATATTTGGCTTAGAAATTATCATCAAATTCAATAAGATATATTATCTTAGGATAATGAACCCAAAGTAATAATTTTAGGGTAAAACCCCAAGACACTCATGACAAGTTCGAGGAGTTGAAAGCAGAAATCAAGCATACTAAATCTCCGCTTCGATAGGCTTGATGGTTGGTAAAAAACCTAGAAATAACCATAAGAGATCCAGAAGGAGAAATATTTTTATTTGAACTATAAAATATGGAAGGAAGAGGATTTGGGGTTGAACCAAATATTCAAGATATTTTTTAGAGTCTTGAAGGGAAAGATTTAGGGGAAGCTTACAATTAGCCTAGAGCCCTTTTATCTAATATGGATCTACCCAAAGATACATATAGATAAATTATATCAGTATGATATACTAATAAAATTTATGCATGTACATTAGTAGGAGAATCTCAATAATATCATAAATAAGTATCAAGTATTCCTTGATGTGTCTAGGAATACTAGAAACAGATCTATGATATTATTACTCGAGAGAAATGGGAGTTTGTAGATATAGAAAATGTTCCGAATGAAATAAATGAAAATATCATGAAACTAGAACACCTACATTCCATATTCGAATATAAGAAGAAATATAAAGAGTCTAAGTCATCTACCACTAAAGGTCTTGGGGTAAAACCTCGGTAAGACAAGCCAGTATGGAAGGTAATCTCCAAGAAAACAAACCTTTGGGAGTGATAGAAATGATCATTCCAGGATTTGTTTCAAAAGATCAATAGGGAATACAATCCCTCATACCTAAGATATATTTAGGAAGAATATATGATAAGTAACACATGTCAAGAAGGTGTTCTACAATATGGAACAATCCAACATTTATATTGAGAAAGGGAACCTAGAGTATCCAGAGATGAATGGGATCCAAACCATCGATATTATATGATATTAGTTGGTTTAAAGGTATGGACCATAGATAGTGAATTCAATTTTGTAGGATATTCCTTGAATGGTAATACAATGAGGTTTTGAGATATGTAGTTAAGAAACTCATAAGTGGGAAAGAATATCTACAAATACATCACATTCCCAATTTAAGATATACAAGTAGTTTCTAACTTCCTCAAACAATATTTTTTAGGAAAATCATTGGTTGATCAAGATGGAGAATTAGAATAAAAAGCAATAATAGCTTTAACCAAGATCCAAATCTGTTACATGTGTTATTTTTAAGAATATCTTTGTGAGTTTCAACATTGGTATTATCTTTTTTAACCAGGAGATCAAGCGTATGATCTAAATTTTTTTATCTATAAACTTTCATCAGGATGGCCTGAAATTGTTCAACAAGACCTGAAGACTTGTCTTTACCAAATTAAATATTTGCAGGATACTATAGGATTTCAAGTATAAATAATAATTTAGTTGATAAGACACTATTTTATATAGAGGTATGTATTTAAAGATGTAATAAATATGTGATATATTTCTTATTATTGTTTCCAAAATATAGAGGGAGTTATAGAAAGATATGGGTGTGGTCCAACCAGGTGGGAGATTTGGAAAACTCAATAAAGATCGTTTATAACATAGTTTTAATTTGTATAATGTGAATAAAAGAGATCAAAAAAGAATACAAGGAAACAATTTGATAAAAGGAAATAATTAAGAATATTTTTAGGAAGAAATCCAAAAAAATATAATAGATACCTTAAACAAAATAGAATCTAGAAGGATGTGAAAGAAAATTTTCACAAAAAATATGGGAAGTATCCTAGATTACCTAAAGGAAAATATCTATATAATTGTGATCAGTGTTGGTTATATGGGAATAAATGTCATAGAGATGAAACTTTCTCATATGCAAATAGAATAAGAGGACATCTCAAAGAAATAATGATGGTAGATTCATCAGAAATATTGTTTGAGACAATATAGCTAGAATATATAGACTCATGTGATTAGATTTTATATTCATTGTGTTAAAAATTTTCAATGATGGAAGAATCCAACTCAGATGAGGATAAAGGAAATAATCCCAACACAATTGTTTTCTAGATTAGAATAACTATGATTCGAGCAGGTGATAATGCACAAGAAAACTCTCTAGAGCTAGTAAATCCATAGGAAATGGATGGTGATCAAGTTCATTATACAGTGATAGGAATTCCTTTATAAGGAACGGATTTTTAAGAATAGAAATTGGGTATAGTTTATTTATATGAAGTATACCAAAGGTATTGGGTACCATACTGAGAAAGGACCAAGATCTTTGAGGGTGAATAAATATTTGAACTCTATTAATCATATAGAGTATTCTTTACAATACCTTTACCAAAACCATAACATGTTAGTAAGGATATCCATAAAAATTACATGTATGTTCATTTTGTAATAATCCAGATTATAGTAGATCCCCTATTTATAAAAGGACATGATCTTCCAATCCTAATTGTAGTGGTATATGGCAGATTATACAATTTCTCTGATGTATTATTAGTAGAAGCACAGTCAAATCTATATGCAGGCGCATCATGGGTAAAGTTTTCCAAGATTTTTATATAGAACATATGAACAAAATTATTAGTATGACTTTTTAAGTAAAGATAAACATGAGGAACTGGAAGAAGACAACAGGATGCCCACCCGACAGAAACTTTTTCATGGTAATTAATCACCTCTATGTAAATTTCTACAATACTAGAACACCAAAACTAAGTAGGGGAGTGGAAATATTTACACATATTTTCCAAGATGAAGGAACATTAGTCATATAAATTTCATCACAAGTAGTAACCCCTAAGAGGATAACTTTTCCTAGAGAATGGGTTTCACCAGATCTATAGGAGGAGTAAAGGAAGAAGTTACATCTTATATGTTTGGTCAAACAAGTCAGTAATAGACTTTTCATCTTTATGATCATAGAAAAATAAGAGGATCTTATATTAGAAGGATAAAAATCAGGATAATTATATTTGAAATTAGAAGATCTCAAATTAGAGATCCTTGAGAAAACTTTGAAAATTATAAGGATATCAATGGAAAAAAATGAAGTCACTATGACAGAACCACCAAGAACATCAGTTTCCATAAGGATATTCAGAAAAAGGATATCTCAATTACCAATCTTTGAGGATAAATAATCTCATGAAGGATATATGGGATCTTTATTACTCGGTGAAAATATAGAGGAATGAGAAACATTTTTAAATTTAAGAATTGGTGTAACTACATGTACAAACCCATTTGATATAGGATGTAACTTCTCTTGCATAATAATTTGATTTTTAGGAGTAACCTCAGAATCCATAGAGTTGAAATTTATAGTTGGAAACAAAGTAATAGTTATGATTCAACAAGTAGAAAACGATTTTCATATTTAACTCAATGGAAGACTATTTGTATAGTATATTCTTTTCTTTATTACTCAATTTATAAATGAATACTTAATTGGAAATCAATTCCATAGAATATATCAACCTATAATGATATTTTTAGAAGGAATTATACTAAGTAATTATTTTACTCCAACTAATTTTGGAAACACTAGAATTATTCTAGAAAACAATTTCAATTTTAAAAGTGGATAACTATCTAGATTAGGATAAAAATACCACAGAAAGATTGATAAGTGGAAATTAATGGTAGGATTAAAAGTTATGTGGATAAATAAATAAGAGTAATTTTCCAAATTAATATATTTTTATTATAAACCCTTATGAAATTATGGAAAAATATAATTCCATAAGATAAAACAATCTTTAATGATCCCATCATAGTGATCAGAAGAAATTGAATTTCCTATCTTGATGGAATGGTCAAGGGATTTGGGAAACATGTTCCAAAACTAATTAATCTTGGATTAATTAGGCATTGTGAAATTCCTCACAAGAGTGTGGAATTTATGGTAATGAATCATGATGAAAATCAGTGTGGTAAAGTTGGGATGGTTATTGATTATTGTGATCTCAATTATGCCACAAAGGATGATGGATATAATCATTCTGACTAGATAACTTTAAGAAGTAGGATTTGGAATAAAATCCCAATGTTATATTACAATTGTTTCGTCTATTATGGATATTATAATATTAATATCAAAGAAGAGTTTATACCAATAATAGCATTCACAACACCAGATGGCTTGTTTGAATGGATAGTTATGAAATTTTTCACCCAAGAACACCCCATGAATATTTTAGATGAGAATGGACAAGGTATTCAGAAGATTATCATAGGTCGTCATAGTATTTATTGATAATGTTTTCGTATCTGGTAAAAATATTGAAGATGATATCAATAATTTATAATAGGTAGCTGAAGTATTTAGAGAATAAGGGATTATGCTTTCAGAATGAAAGATCATTTGTATGAAACCAAAAATGGAATTATTAGGATTGAACATTAAAGGAAGAATAGAAAACCTTCAACCACATGTTATAGAAAATTTAGAAACATTCCCATATGAAATTACATATTCTAAGAAGATATAAGTTTTTCTTAGTATATTATGATATGCTAGAGCATACATCAGAGATTTAGAAAAAATATCAATTCCAAAATAGAGAAAGGTTTCCAGTAAGTTACCCTAGATTTGGAAAAAAGAGGACTCTGAAGTAATCATAATTCTAAAGAAAAAATATCATAACCTCTTAGAATTTGAGTATCCATATGGGATTAGAGATCAACCTATCTTAGAAACAAATGAATGAAATTCATTATGAGGTTACATCTTAAATATAAGGGAAAACCATGATGAAAATACTAGTATATACTAGATTGGATGCTTTAATGGTATATAAAATAATTATCATATACATGAATGGTAATTATTTATAGTTCTTCAAGGAATTAAGGTTAGTGATATTTTATTAGGAAAACATTTTACTATAATAATAGATAGTTCTTATATTAATAATTTCATGAGAACTAAATTAAAAAGCTTTACCTAGGCACAACTATTACAGTGTAGTAATGAATTTCAATACTATAACTTTAATATAGAAAATATTAAAGGAAAAAATAATGTCATTACTAATGCACTAACATGTTACTTTGACTCTTGTGGTTACAATGGCAGAAGTCATAAAATCAAGGAGATATCCTGTTTTCATTGATAATCATTATATGGTAGTTTTCATAGTTATAAAAGCAATGAATAATAGATTCTATAAAATTAAATTAATTATAGTAGATAATCTCCTTCGGAAATAGGGATCTTCATCTGGTAAGGTTTAAAGATCATAAAGCACAAGTTACTCGGATAAAAAGACTAAAAAGGTAGGAAATTCCACAAAAATATCCCTAGATAGTAAGTCTAAGGATAAAATCCATATTGAATGCTTTCTATGAGGTAATAAAGGACATTACAAAACTCAATATGCAGTAAATATGAGAAATATGATGGCTTAGAAGAACCATAAGGTAAAAACAAATGGGAACTCTAAAGGAAAATAGAAGAATGTTTATAAAAGTTGGGATGATCAAGTAAAAGAAGAACTTGAAAAGTGGAAAAACATTCAGAAATAACTTCATCAATAGAATGTTTATAAGGAACAAGGTCAAGAGTTTATAGATGATGATCTAGATGAGGAGCCCAGTCCAAGAAAGTAAATATTGAAATATTTGAAAAGGATTCCAAATATTTTAATGAATAAATCCATAGTTGTTTATAATATGATTTAGAAAAATAAATATGATCATGTATTCAAGATAGGTATGATCCATGTTTTAGACATGATTGAATAATATAAATAACTTATTGTTGATTATAAAAATATTGATAGGGATGTGATCACTATAATCAATAATAAATAAATCCATCTTAAGTTCCAAGTTTTTGGTCTTCTTGAAAAAATTAAAAAGGTAAAAGTAATGGGTGTTGAATAATATACAGTTCTAAAAATGTTTTAGAGAATGTCAATAATAGGGATTCTGAAGCTCCATATACCAGAAATGGAATTAAAACATGAAGAGTTCATAAAATTCTAGAAATATTTCATAATAGGAGTAGCTTAATTCATGGGATTTAAGAAAATAAATTCCACCTTCAATTGGGTACTATAGATGGTAAAGATGGTTCTAAAAATTGCATATCCAAGTTTTCTATGGTGATTTTCAGACATCAAACCTATCAGATTAGAAGAAAACTTTATCATGTTAGGAAACCTATTTCTAGGGTACTATAATAAATGGCTTGTATAGAAAGCATTTATGGAATCGTAGTTTAGCAATGAATATTTTATAGAGTTTAGATTGAATAAAATCTATTACGAGTGAATTTAGACTACATGGATTTTTTATCTAATAGAGTAAAAATTAATAATTAAATATATCATATTCCTTGTAGGAGATAATTCAGTAGTCTCTATCAACTCTAGAGACATGAAGAACAAAAAATGGAACATATGACATACTTCATGGTGGAGGTAGTCACAATTATAGAATAACTCAATATGTGGAAGGTACATAAAGAAGATGTCTTTATTATCAAAGAACAAATATAATGTGCCATAATATAATTTTTGAAGATGAAAGGGTCATAAAAATAAGTCTCGATTGGTGAAATGATCGATGATCTATATGATTTGGAAAGATTCTAGACATTGATGCAGACACACATATTATCTATCATGGATGATCAAATAAAATAAAGCATGTCAATTATGTTTTCTTTTATGTGTGAAGTGTGTGGGGGAAGATTTGTGGTTTTTCACTCTGCCTTTTTATTTTTATTTTTCTTTTTTCTTTTCCTTGTCAAAAGTGTGCATTGTAAGTAAATGTTGAGTCTTATTCTTGGGAAAACTGATCCCAGAGGCCTATATATTGTAACTTCAACCCATTTTTTTGGAGGGATGATTTTGAATAAAAATAAAACAAATCATAAATTCTCTCTATGTTCTCTCTAAATACTTTTTGTTATTCATGAAAAGTGATACCAAGAACAATCCTGTGAGTTAATGATAGGTAATACCCTTATCCTTTTATGTGGTTATTAATTTTTTGTCATGATTGTAAGTATTTTAGTATCCTATATGGATTACCAATTTTTAATTTCTTAGGAAACCTCATTGGAGACTCACCTAATAGTGTTATCATAGCACTAGGGTATAATGAAGCTAGCTAGAGTTTTGATTCAAAGGAGTTTCTCGTAATAAACTGCTAGATGCCATTATTAAAGTTCTTTATTATGATTAGATTTTTTTAGAAGGTAGGATAAGTTATTACAATAACAAATACAGTTGTATTTCTCTTAGAAATTATCAAAAAATTCTAAAATTCAAATTAGAATATAAGAACGAACTCAGTGTAATCAATTTAGGGTAGAAAACCCATGAAACTTATGACAATATAGAGGAGTTGAAAGTATAAATTAAGAGTACTGAATCTTAGCTTCAACAAGATTGATGGTTGTTCAAAAACCATAAAATAACTCTAAGAGATCCAGAAGAAGAAATTTTTTGATTTGAATTGTAAAATATAGATGGAATTGGATCTTGGGTTGGAGAAAATATTTGAGATATTTGGGAGTGGCATGAAGGGAAAACTTCAGGGGAAGCTTCCAATCAGCTTAGAGCCATTATCTTTGATGTGATTCTACCCAAAGATACAGATAGACAATTATACCATGATGATATACTGCAATATATTATGACTATCCATTAGCAGAATAACCTTAAGAATATCATGAAGAAGTTTCTAGTATTCCTTAGAGTATCTAGGAATACCAAAAATGGATCCACAAAATTATTTATAGAGAGAAATGGGAGCTCAGATATATATAATGTGTATACAAAGAAACAAATGAAAATCACAAGAAATTAGAAATCCTACATTCTAGACTCGAAGAAAAGATCAAAAAGAATGAGTCTAAGTCATCTTCTATTGAAGGTCTCGATGTAAAAACATAGGAAGCCAAGTCAGTATGGCAGACGATCTCCTAGAAACCAATCCCTTCAAAATGATAGAAAGGATTGCTCGAGGATTTGTTTTATAAGAACAATAGGGAATCCAATCCCTCATATCCTAGATATAGATATATTTAGTAAGAATATACTACAAGGATAATACATCTATAAGGTGTTCCACAACATGGTACGATCTTAAATCTAGATTGTGAGAAGGATCACAGAGCATCCAAATACGAATGGGATCTATAACTTTGATATTATATTTTATGAGTTGGTTTACAGACATGAAAAATATATAGTGAACTCAAATTTTCTGGATCTACCATGATTGGTAATTAAAGGTAGTTTTGGGATATATTATTAAGAAACTCATAAGTGAGAATGGATATTCAAGGATATTTCGCATTCCCAATTAAGGTTATACAAGAAGTAACCAACTTCATCAAACAAGAGTTTTTGGGAAATTCATAGGTTTATCAAGATGGTGAATTAGTAG
This sequence comes from Viscum album, assembly GCA_963277665.1. Taxonomy (NCBI): domain Eukaryota; kingdom Viridiplantae; phylum Streptophyta; class Magnoliopsida; order Santalales; family Viscaceae; genus Viscum; species Viscum album. Next base: position 1,538,031,468 of record OY728153.1, on the reverse strand, counting down.
AAAAAAACAATAGTTGTAACCAATATCCAAATCTATGACATGTTTTATTTTTAAAAATATTTTTTTGAGATTCATCATTGGTATTATCATCTTAGACTAGAAGATCAATCATATTCTATAGATATTTTTATCTAGAAACTTCTAGGAAGCTCGCCTGAAATTGTTCAACAAGAATTGAAGACTCTTCTTTCTCAAAGTGCAGATTTGTAGGATACTCTGGGAGTTCAAGAAGAAATAATAAGGAAGGTGGGAAGAATCTACTTTACATAGAGGCATATCCTTTAGTATGTAATAAATATGACATATATGAGTTCTTCTTATTGTCCAAAGGTAGATAGAGGTGCAGGAAGGTGTGGGTTTTTTCCAACAACAAAAAAGATTGGGAAAACACAAAAAATATTGTTCACAATATTGTATCAAGATGGTCAGTTTGAATGAAAGAGATCACATAATAATTTCTAAAAAGTATTTGGTAAAATTAAATCATCAAGTAGATTTTCAAGAAGAAAGTCAAAAAAATCTAAGATATGTCTTATACCTAATAAAATCTAGATAGATGTGTGCAAAACATTTAAGGAAAATATGGTAAGTATCCCAAATTCCCTAAAGTAAAATCTTTATCCAGTTGTGATTATTGTTGGTTCTGTGGGAAGAGAGGTCACAGAGTTGATGCCTTCCCGGATGCAGACAGAAGAAGAGAAATTCTGTAACAACTCAAACTTTTATCAATGGAAATTATCTTCTTATCATTATTTCATATATTATAAATCACATAAAATCACATAAAGAACACAAAACAGACTTTATAAATGAATAATTAATGAAATAAGAGGTATTTATATAAATTAATGAACTTATAACAATGCAGTAGTAACTTGACCTTTGAAATAGTAATGTGACCCTTATAAATAATAATTCGACTAATAGAATAGTAACCTCACTTATGAAAGTATAAAAAACATTATCCATCCAAAAAATGAAAATATGAAATAATTATATCATCTTTTAAATAAATAAATGTTTTGAAAATGATAAATTAAGTGTTGGTATTTTTATAAAACATAAATGCTTATCTATAATTTTATAATTAATATAATTATTTAAAAGAAAATTTATTTTAATAAAATATATTCATAAATTGATATTTTTTGTCTTATGATTGTAATATAAATTTATGATACCTTAATTAGTTTTTCGAAGTCTCGTAAAATTAGTTATAATTTTAAAACCGATATTTTTTGAGTAAATGATGATTTTAATTAAAAATTAAAATTATAATATTTAGAAATTTATTTTCATAAAATGGAGTTCATTTTCTAATTCTAAGCATTGAAAAATGGTTTGGGTGATTTTTTTGGTTTTTTTATGAAATAGTTGGATTTTTTATGAATAGTAAAATACGGTAATTTGTGGTGTTTAACATTTTAAGCGAAATAAATGAATTTTAACACACTACATGATGTAAGAAGCCAATATTTTGAAATAAAATTCACTATTTAATATAATTATTCACAATAATACACACTATTTATTATCTTGAGATAAAATAATAAACAAATGATTAAAATAATCAAATATACCCCCTCTCCTCCACTATAAATACCACCCCTCACCACATCTTCTCCTCACACCTCTTAAGCCTTGAAGATATTTAAATTTATGCCCAATAAAATTACTAAGTATCTTCCCCACGTTCAGTAGGTTTTTTTCTCAACAAAATATCAAAACCATTTTCCCCAATTAGTTTCTCAAGGAGATGAATTCAAGAGGTAAATACCTCTTTCTTTTCTTTTATTTTCTTTTTCAATTTCTTTTCTTTTATTATTTTATACTCACCTACCATTATCCAAGTGAAATTATAGTTCTAGGATATTTTATATATTGTAACTTATTGTGTTAATGAAACTACCCATAATCATTTCTCTTCCTCTCCCCTTTTGTTCTAAAAAAGAAAAGATCGTTCGTGATGTGTTGATTTATCACATTCAAGGACGACGAGTTTTCAATTTCCATTACCGACTTAAAGTACGGTCATAATACCATTTTTATGGTTAAAAAAATATTATAATATATGTATTATATCTTATTTAATGTTCTAGAACCAGTATATATACATAATATTAATTATTAAAACATAAGTAGTTCGTAATGATAAAACAATTCACCAAAATAAACTAACATTCATCATGGATGTTTTATCTAATGATCCATCCACATAACATATAACAAAAATGACTTATAAGACCATTTAATTTTATTTAATTTCATTAATAACATATAATTTCAATTCTAGACAACTATTCACATTTTAAATTATTTTCCTTACATGTATACAAGTATATCGATCATGAAAACCAAGGAAAGAAAGGCTCCCAAATGATAAAAATGTATCTTATAACACATCAAAAAGGCCATAAATGAGATTAATATAATTATAATATAAAAAATACATATAGAAGAAGTTATTAATTAATTAATTAAAGGATTTAATTTGATTATCCAGGATACTAAGATCAAGGGTAGAACACTTTCAGACATAAGGTAAGGGACTCTACCCGAACCTATATTTTTCCTTTGGGTTATGCTTTCTCTTCCTTTACCTAAATTTAATTATTATTTACATTTATATAAATATAAAAAATTATGTTTAATTTTCAAAAATCATGTATCCAAATCAGTTCTTCTTTCTTTAATATGGAAATACAAGTTTTAAAAAGGTTTCATTTTCAAATTTTCAGGATAAGAAATCACACTTAAAGAGAACTTTCCAATTTCTCACCCATTTTTAAGTTCACTACATAATTTGTTTAAAGCCTACATTATTTTTCTAAAATCACTCATTTTATCATGAAAAAATATCTTGGTTAATGTTTGTTTTTCTGAAAATAATATTTATTTTCTTCTATAAATACTATTTAATATTTTCCATAAACTGCACTAAAATGTTTCATTACTAATGTCTCTTAAACACTCTTTTCACATGTATTCACTTCAGTTTGATATAAATTATCATGTTATTTTCCTATTTTCCATTATGAATTTCCATGTATGATTTAAATACATTATGTCATGAACACAATTATGATATTCCCTTTTTTATGCCTTCTATCATGATTGTGATACCCAATTCTTTCCATGGGTAACCCATATGTTTATGTGTGATTCATTATTATGATTCTTCATATGGAACACATATTCATGAATATGTTATGATGGATGTTCCTAAAAAACACTCCTATGCATTGGTTAATGTTTAGTCTCATGATACGTCATGTGTAATGTTCTTGGTGGTTAGCCTTGACTCATGCTCCATGTGCAACAGTCTTGGTGGTTAGCCTTGACTCATGATTATTTCATGTTTTATATTGTTGACACATTCCAATGATTCCATGATTGTATAATCCCATGTTATACATGTCATTATTACATATATTTATTTATGTTTCATTCCTTTTTATATCATCATTTTATTACTTATAACCCATGTTCTATGCTTTATTCATATGTTTATTCTCTTATTGGGATTTTTAGATCATCCCTTTCATTCATGTATTCCCCAGTTTATCCTACGCAGATATAGTAGCTCAATAGAAGTTGGAATATCTTTATAGATTATTAAAATAAATATTTTTTATTATATTTCCTTGTTTTTAGTTTAATGTATCTAATCACCCAAATAAACTATACTTTACGATCCTTGTCTTGTAATTGGATATTTAATTATGCTTAAAATAATATAATAATTTATGAAAAGGATAGGGATTCTATAGTTGGTATCATAGTGAAAGGTCAATAAATTTTTAGAGATTAGTACTAGAGTGCTTTATTAAGAACCCTAGGGTTAATTTTATCACTATGGATGACCTATATTAGAACTCAGGGAATCACAATATTGGATATATTTTCCATTTACACGTTTATCCTTTTTTGTTCAAAGTTTTATTTTTACATGATTATTATCTAATTATTCAAGCCCCCTAATTGTACTTTGTGTTTTCTTAGTAAATGACTAGAAATATAAGAAATCATTTCAATAATAAATTTGATAGGAAATATGATGATCTCCCTAATGATATGCCAAATATGATGGGAATGGGTGCTCAAAACTTCATGAAAATACTTGATCTACTAGATCAAGTAATGAAAAATAACTTGAATCACATGAAACACCCTTATTCTCCTAATAAATAGAATGTTCAGGTTGAATACTTTATCTCAAAAACGCATCCCATGTTTAGTGGATCTTCTGGTCCCATCATCGTAGAAAAATGGATTAACTCCATTGAGAAGATATTCCCTACCCTCCAATGCTCAGAAGAAGGGAAATTTTTATTGACAATTTATCATTTTGATGTGGAAGCCGATCAGTGGTGCACACTGATAAACAACACAAATTCTAAGGAGGAAATTGATTCCATTTAATGGGAATATTTCAAGAAAATATTTTCAATAAATATTTTCCCCAAAACCTTCATCTTAAGATGGAAAGGTAGTTCCTTATACTGAAGAAAAAGGAGTATGAGTCTACTAAGGAATATGAGGAAAACTCTAAAAGGATTTCAATATATACCTCTAGATTTTCCATGAACATCTAAATCAAGGTGGATCTCTTATTTAGTGGACTAAAGATGGGTCTATGAAAATCATTGGTGATTCTAGACATTGACAGCTATGAGGAGATTTTTTGTTGTGCCCTTAAGGCTGAAATTGAGGATAGAGACTCTCAGTAGTCTCATGGTCTCAGAGATAAAAAGCATAAAATGAAGTTTAATATGGTAGGATTAATAGATAAATCCCATGAAGGAAAGATAACCCAACATACTATGTGTAAAAATGATGGGAAGAAGCATCCTAGGAACTATATAAAGTGAACCAGGATGTAACACCCTAATATTTCATAGTTTGTTATCTCATTAATGTAATTCAATAGCTTGCATTACACACAACACCGAGTTCAAGCACACCATAAGTTACTAAACTAACTGTTCAAAAACCTGTTATGAATAGTATTAAATACATTTTGAATCTTATATACACTATATAATTTTAACATCCATATTATGTGTTTCTTATAAATAATATAACAAAAAATTCATTTTTTTGGATAAAATAAGTATTTTTCAAAAAATGCAATTTTACCGCCTTTTAATGGAGAACCCTTTTTAAAACCAATATTTGACACTTTTATATATTAAATTTAATGAAATTAAATCTTTTTTTAAAATCGGGACATAAAAATTTAGTTTAGATAAATTTTTGTTACTTTTCTTTTAACTTTCATATTTTGATGAACAGTGAAAAATACTATGTTTTAATTGAAAACAACTTTTTTAATCGAAATAATTTATAGTGATAAATTATGAATTTTAATGGTTTTGAATTATAAGTAGATTATATTTTTAAAATTTAATAAAATATAGGTCATTATAAGTAATTTCACATTTAAATTTGATATAAACACATGTCAATCTTTTGATAGTTTTTACTTTTTAAAAACCCGCTTTTTGGTTTTGACAACGAGAATTGATTTTAAATTAATAAATGCAACTTTTATGTTTTTAATTTGGTAAAATACACTTCATTTTTGAATTTTTAATATCAAAATTAGCTTCCAATAAATATTTTTTATTTTTCTGAAAATTTTCAATTTTTATGAATATTGAAAAACACTCTGTTATTATATAAAACCGACATTTTATTTAAATAATTAGTTATTTTATTTTAATTTATTTTAGGTCAAAATTGATACATAATACCTATATATGTTCAACCCGTAATTCATTGGATTCATTTTGTAATAAGTTTATATATATATATAATTTTATCGAACATTTTACCATCTTTTACCCACCTTCTAGGAGCAATTACAAATTTGCATAAAACTTAATTTTACCGCTTCTCTGAGTTGAATTTCAAAAATCCGAGAGACGCGGTTGACATCATTAAGTAAAATCTGGTTCAGTAAGATGAAAATAATTTTTGGTGAATAGTAACTTTTGACTTTTATTTACCACGGTTAAAAGTAAATAGGATAATTAAGGGTAAAAATGATATTATAATTACCATAACACATGTCCTAATTCTGCTGGATAAGTATAATTTGACCAAAAATAACCTTAGTAATAAAATATGACCCCCTTTTTCCACTTAGATAAGATTAGGACATTTATTATTATTTTATTTAAAGAATATTTAAAAGATTTAAATTTAATGTTTAATAACTAAACCATTTTTAATGTAGGTTTATACATAAGATAAATTCAACTATAAATATTAATTAGAAATATAACAAAATTTCCTACATAATGGTATTTTATTTATAATTTTTAGATATTAAATAATTTAGTTTATTTATAACACAATGATGATGCATTAATTACCTTATTAATTAAATATTAAAATAATTGATATTATAAATATCCAAATAAATGTAATTTGAGACTTATGATTAATTAAACTAATTTTATAGGTTAATATTACATTTTAGGGTTGGTTAAATATATTTTATTATAAGAGATAAAGTTTTTATGGAATTAAAAAAAATCAAATACTAAATAGTTTCAAAATTAACATAATTGAGTTTTTAAAACAAATATTATATTATTAATTGATATAACATTCATAAAAATCTTAGGTTCAGCCAAAGGACTTAGATAAGGTTATATATCTTAATAATTAACCACATGGGGTTCTCTTGTCTTTTTATAGTAAGTTTATTAACCATATAATATAAAAATACAAAGAGACATGGTAAATGTCAAACTATTTAACTAAAAGTTAAATCTAAACTATATGGTCATTATGATGACCTAAACCTATCTAAAACCTATTGGTTGAGTGGTTTTCGACCCATACCCACTTTATACTTTAAATAATTCATTTTGGATAAATTATAAACCTTAAAGTATTTTATTATAAAATAATATTTCAAGTTTTTCTTAAAGTGACCCTCACCTCTCTTATAAAAGGGAACTTCCCCTTCTCTTAATTTCACACCTCCAAAGCCTTTTGGATTAGCCAACCCCTGCCCAAATATCCTCCCAACTTTCCTCCCTTAATCATAGAGGCCTTCCTTTGGTCATAAATCCAACCTAAGGAGCCCTTTTGATCAAATCAAAATGAAGAACCCAAAGAAGAGGTAAATATTTCATCACCTCTTTCAAGTTCTTTTCTTCTTCCACTTCCTCTCCCTTTGTTGTTTCCATTATAAAATAATAACTCCAGTATATTATATATATTGTGATGTTATTATAAAAATTGTACAACCATATTCATTATTCTATAAATCTTATAAATGACAAAGTCACCATATATGTGTACGTACGGATTATCGTCTCCACGTCGTGGTGTAGTCTGTCATTCAAACACTTCATTATTTGGATGGGTATAATAATGAGTATAAATAATGTAAATAATAAATATAAAATGTTAATGATTCTTTATATATGATATACCATCCAATTACATACTATTTCACCATCAATATAATGGTATTTTCACTCGTGTGTACGTACGGATTACTGTCTCCACGAAGCGATTAGATTCATTCCCACGTTCACCATTCAACGATGCTTATAAAAATATATATTATTAATTAGTATATAATATATGAAATAATAATGATACTAGAGATATTTATATATATTTATATCTTTTTATGTATTTATGTTTTTATGTAATTATATATATCTTATTCACTTACTTCCGCTCAATACGATATGAAAACGGAAACAGCGTTTATGCGTACATACGACCTACTGTCTCCTTAAACGGTGCCTTCTATTTCATATATATATCTATTATAAATATTTATATTCTAAATATATATTATATATAAATCAAGGTTTATATTATGTAAGTATTTAAATCATGATCTAAATGGAACGATCAAAAATAACAAGTTAAATCACGTACGATAAAGAAAGCGATTATTACCCAAAATGTTAATTTAACATGGAAATCATTATTAAATGGGTAGTATAAATTAATAAATGAATTATGTATGAAATAATAAATATTAATATGGTTCTGTTATAATTTAATAACAAACTATGGTCATTATACATGAGGATAAACGTACCCTCAACCAAAGGAAAGTTCAAGGTAAGGGTTAATTTCACAATATCTTTATTATCTGAGGTTGTTATTACGTAAGTATCTACTAGGACATATTTATTATCCGTGTCCATGTTTCATGAAATAGTTTTGAAAGGAATTTTTTAAGGTAATTTTTACTAAAATGCCATTTTAAATGTTTTAATTATTTATTCTTCTAAATCATTCTCATTAATGTCCATGTTTTCAAAATGGTTTTTAAGGATTTATCTATACGAACATGAATGTTTTTTAAAATGTTAATTCCTTTAAAAAGTTTCAAAGTGGTATGGGACACTTTGATTCAAAAATTTATTTAAATTTCTTCCTTTCTAAATTGTGTCGCTTTTAAATGTTTTCATGAAAAAGGGATATTTCTCTCAAAGAGTTTTACAAATCATTTTTATCTATGTCAACATCCTTTGATGGATTTTAAACATGTTTGAAGTTGATTTATTATGATACAAATATTCTAGATTGTATTGAAGGTTTTGTGATATGTTCGACTGCGGATGTGTTATTTTTATACCATTCATGGTTTATAGATAAAGTATTGACATTTTGTATGTTAGTTTTAATACGAATGTTTATGTTATATTTAAACTCTTTCATATGAGGAATGAATTGGAATTATTATGTGATGGGTGGATCCTTCTATAGCTCCTCGATGCATCGGTAGGTCTCATGAGACAAACTAGTGTCTTGGAACAAGTCCTTGAGAAAATCTTATTTGAAGTCTTGGCGTAAGGCCTTGAATATGTGGTTATGATGTCTGGAATTATGCATTCCATCATTATGAAAGTGGATATTGATATTGCATGTGATTATTCCACTAGTAGAATATCCATGTGAATAAGTAAATGACATTATTTTATTGTATCTTTTCCATATTATGCTGATGTTTAAGTTTAGAAGGATTTTGTTTTAGTCTTATACATTGCCTTAAATGTTTATGTATATTTAAGAAAGTTTCTGCTATATTTTTATCCTTACTGAGCATCTGAGTTCACCCCTTTCTATGTTTTAATTTTCCCAGGATTTCAAGAAGTGTATTATGATTGATAAGTAGGGTTAAGCTAGGGGATTAATGTCATTATCAAAGGATCATTTATGTTGTGTTTTATTTTCTAGTGTGTAATGTAATGTTCATGTATGTAATCTATTTTCCAATACTGCTAAATTGATCAGTCTTTAGGGACTTGATTCCTTGTAATCATGCCAATGTATTAAAATAATGCACTGACTCTAGGTAATTGGGGTTGGGGCGTTACATAAGAAATTCTTCATATGTGGAAGATTGGGATATCTGGATAATAACTGTCGAAGGGATATGAAGAATCCCACTAATGTTTAAGAAGAAGGGAAGGTTCAAATCAACACTAAAACTATTTTGTAGTATTTAAAATTCAAGGAACATGGGAATTATGTGAACATTTTCCCTAATCCAAGGGTTTTTGGAGGAAATAAGCAACGACAACCTCCCAGGAAGCAAGGAATGGAATATTTTATAACTACTAGTGAGGTGGAGCCTGAAAATGATGTGGTGATAGGCACACTAGTTATTCATTCAAGAATAGTGAATGTAATATTTTATTCTGGTTCTACACATTCTTTCATATTTTACAAGTTTAGTATAACTATTCAAACACCACCTAAAAATATGAAGGTTGAGTTATATGTGAGAATAGGAAATGGGGAAATTATTGCATACAAAGTTTATAACTCCTCCCCGGTTAATGTTTTTGGACTGAACCTCTGAAAAAATCTTTTCATACTTCCTTTGGTAGAGTTTGATGTTATATTTGGCATGTATTGGCTATCTTTGTACAAATTCAATATCAATTGTCGAGAAATGGATATCACACTTCACATACCAAATAATCCTCTAATTATATACAAGTGTAAGGAGGAGGATGGATCTCCTTATTAAACATCATATCAATTTTTGATATTACTACTTTATGGTCAAGCATATTTAACTGAAATGGTTGAGAAAAGGATATAATCATGCTCGAATACATGCCCATTGTGAGGGACTACACAGATTTATTCCCTAAAGAGTTGTATGGTATTCCACCTGATCGAGAGGTTTATTTCTCAATTGAACTTATTCGTGTATCTATTTATATATCAAAGACTCCTTATAGAATGGACACCATTGACCTAGAAGAACTAAAGAAGAAGTTCTAAGAGAATATGGACAAGGGTTTTATACAACCGAGTGCCTCAACATGGGGTGCACCAATCCTCTTCATCAGTAAGAAGGATGGATCAATGTTCCTCTACATTTATTATCATGAGTTCAATAAAATCATGATAAAGAACAATTATCCCCTTCCATGGATAAAATACTTGTTTACTCAACTATATGGGGATATGTATTTATCTAAGGTGCACCTTCAATCAGGATATCACCAATTAAATGTGAGGAAGTAAGATATTCCCAAGTCTACCTTTCAAACAAGGTATGGACACTATGAGTTCATATTGATTCCATTTGGACTCATTAATACTCCAAAAAATAATGGATTTAACGAATAGAGTCATTAGAGATTACCTAGACAAATTTGTGGTAGTCTTTATTGATGATATTCTGATATACTCTAAGAGAAAGGAGGAAAAGGAGGAGAATTTGAATATTGTGTTGAAGACTTTGTGAAAGGAGAAACTTTATTCAAATTATAGAAAATGTGAGTTTTTAATAGAGGAAGTATCATTATTGGGGATTTTTATCACCATAAAAGGAATATATATAGACCCTTCCAAGACAAAGGCAGTCGAAGAGTAGCCCAAGCCAACAACTATAATAAAGAACTGTAGTTTCCTCGGTCGAACTGGGTTTTACCAATGATTTTTTGAAGAACTTATCATGATTTTCAAACCCACTAACAAAGTTAAATCAGAAGGGAGTAAATTTTTTCTTGTCCAGTGCATGTGAAGACTACTTCAAAGAGTTGAATAATAGGCTTATCATTGCACCAGTACTCACATTTCCAAAAAGTGGGGAACTCTTTGTGGTATAAAGAAATGTTTCAAATAAGGGAATACGTTGTGTGCTGATGAAAAAAGATAAAGTGATATCCTATTACTTGAGGTAATTTACAATTCATGAGAAAAACTATCCCATGCAATATATGTTATTGGAAATTGTGATCTTTGCGTTGAAAATACGACGGCATTATCTCTATGATGAGAAGTGTGAGATATATATCGATCAAAAGAGTCTCAAATATATATTAACATAGAAGGAGAATAATATACACTAGTGAAGATGGTTAGAGATCATTAAGGATTATGACTACACAATCCACTACCATCCTAGTAAAGAAAATAAGGTGTGAGATGCTCTAAATAAAAATGATCATGCCTCCCTATCGATAATCAGAATTGAGAAGGATCCAATATTATTATATTTGATAAAGATGGATATGAGAATCATTAAGGAATGAGAATCATAAATCCTTTCTCAAATTATTTTTCTACCATCCCTTGTGTAGAAAATAAAGGATGCTCAAAGAAATGATGTGGAAATTAAGAAAAAGGTGGAAGCTATTAGAAATTGGAAATCATTATAGTTTAAAATAGATGAGGAAGAACTCGTGAGATTTGGTTCACAACTATGTGTACCATCCAATCCAGAGATAGATAGAGATCTTCTAAATGACACACATAGATCGACCTTCTATATTCACCCAGGGATTACAAAGATGTATTGAGATCTCTGAAAGCACTATTGGTGGGACAATATGAAGATGGATATTATTGAATATACATCAAAGTGCCTGGTATGTCACCAAGTGAAGGATGAAAGGAAAACATCTAAAGGGGTTATGAAACCATTATCCATACCAATATGGAATGGGAGAACATTACCATGGTCCTTTCAACTATAATTCAAAAAACATCCAGAGGGAATAATACTATATGGTTCATTGTGGATCTTCTAACAAAGATAGCTCACTTTATTACAATTTGGGAGGACTTACCACTAGATCAACATTCACAGATATACATCAGATAAGTGGTAAGGCTACATGGAGTAATGTTATTGATTGTATCCAATCAGGATCTAATATTCACTTCCAAGTTCTAGAAAATTCTCCAGAATGCTTTTAACACTGATTTGAACTTCAGTACAGCCTAAAATCCTCAAACTGATGGCTAATCTGAACAGACTATTCAAACACCAGAATACATGTTGAGAGTGTGTTTTATGGACTTCAAAGGAGGATGGGACAATTATCTGCCTCTATTTGAGTTCTCTTACAACAATAGTTTCCAATCAAGCATCCAAATGGCTCCATATAAATCCCTTTATGAGAAAAGATGTAGAACACCAACATGTTGGGATAAAGTTATCGAACGTAAGATGCTAGAACTTGAAATGGTTGAACAAATGGTGGAAAAGGTGAAAACCATTCAATATCACATGAAAGCATCCAAAAATAAAAAAAAAGAGATATACAGATAATCATATATGAGACCTTGATTTTAAGGTTGGATACATGTTATTACTATTCATATCTCTAGGGAAGAGGGTCATGATATTTGAGAAGAATAGAAAGTTAAGTCCTAGGTACGTCGGCCCCTTCAAGATTCTTGATCGTATTGGAGTTGTGTCCTATCGACTAGCACTTCCACTAACCATGTCTTAAGTACACGGTGTATTCCATGTATACCTATTGAGTAAGTACATACCAGTTCCCTCACATGTATTGAATTCAGAGGTGGTACAGTTGGAAAATGATATCTATTATGAGGAGCAGCCGGTGAAGATTTTAGATTGTAGAGATAATGTTCTATGAAACAAGACCACTCACCTGGAAAACGTAATATGGCCTAACTATAATTTTTAAGAGGTGATATGGTAACTAGAGGAAGCAATGAATTAGAAGTTCCCTCACCTATTTTCCCCATAGTTTATAATACAAAATTTTTTAGGGTGAAATTTCATAAAGGGGAAATAATGTAACGACCAAAACTTTTATCAATGGAAATTCCCTTCTTATAATTATGTTATATAGTTTAAATCATATAAATAACACAAAACAAACTTTATAAATGAATAATGAATGAAATAAGAGGTATTTATAGAAATTAATGAACTTATACCATTGGAATAGTAACTTGACCTTTGAAATAGAAACGTGACATTATAAATAGAAAACCGGCCAATAGAATAGTAACCTCACCTATAAAATTATAAGTAAAATTTATCCATCCTATAAATAAAAATACAATATAATTATATCATTGTTTAAGTAAATAAATGTTTTGAAAATTATAAATTAAGTGTTGGTATTTTTATAAAACCTAAATGTTTATTTAATATTTTATAATTAATATAATGATTTAAATGTAAATTTATTTTCAAAAATGTATTCATAAATTAATATTTTTTTGTATTATGATTATAATATAATTTTATGATAACTTAATTAATTTTTCAAATTATCATAAAATTAGTAATAATTTTAAATTCGGTATTTTTTGAGTAAATGATGATTTTAATTAAAAATTAAATTTCTCATATTTAGAAAATTATTTTTCATAAAAATTATTTTATTTTTAAATTTTAAACATCAAAAAATGGTTAGAATGATGTTTTGGGATTTTTATGAAATAGCTGAATTATTTATGAATAGTGAAATATAGTAATTTACATTATTTAACATTTTAAGCTAAATACATGAATTTTAACACCATGAATGAGGTAAGAAACCAATAGTTCAAAATCATTTTCACTAGTTACTATCTTAGTCATAATAATCAAAATTATTTCTTTTCTTGATCCAAAATAATAAATAAATGATTAAAAGAAAAAAATTCCCCTCTCCTCCACTATAAATACCACCCCTCACCAACTCTTCTTCTCACACATCTTAAGCATTTAATATTGTACAATTTCTACCTAATCCACTTCCCAAGTATCTTCCCCGCATCCAAGAGGTTATGGTCTTAATGAAAGACCAAAACCATATTTTCTAAAGAGGTTATCAAGGACAATAATTAAAGAGGTAAAAACCTCTTTATTTTCTTTTCTTTTATTTTCAATTTATTTTATTTTATTATTTTATCCACACCTACCCTAATCCAAGGGACATGAAAACTCCATAATATTATTTATACTGGAATGTTATAATATTAATGGAACAACTCATCATCATTTCTCTTCCCCTCTCCTTTTTTCAAAAAATGAAAACATCGTATGTGATGTATTGATTTATCGCATTCAAGGATGATGAGTTTTCAATTTCAATTAATGACTTAAAGGCTAGTCATAAAACCATTTATGGTTAAAAAAATATAATATATGTATTAAAGCTTAGTTATTTTTTTGTAACCATTATATATCCATAATATTGATTTTTAAAATAAAAGTAGTTCGTAATGATCAAAAATTCACCAAAATAAACTAACGTTCATCGCTAATATTTTATCTAACGATTCATCCTCATACCATATAACAAAAATTATCTATAATACCAATTAATATTATTTAATTTCATTAATGACATATAATTTCAATTCAATGCAACTATTATCAATTTACATGATTTTCCGTTCATGTATAGAAGTAAACCGATCATGAAAACCAGGGAAACGAACACTCCCAAATGATAAAATTGTATCTTATAACACATAAAAAAGGGCTATAAATGAACTTAATAAAATTATAATAAATAAAATAAATGTATAAAAGGTTATGAATTAATTAATTAATGGAATTTATTTAATTATCCATGACACTAAGATCAAGTGCATAACACTTCTAGACATACGGTAAGGGATTCTACCCAAACCTCCATTTTTCCTTTGGGTTACACTTTATATATATTTACCCCAATGTAAGTCATATTTATTTTTATATAAATATTCTAAATTCTATTTATATGTTTCAAAATCATGTATCTAGATCATTTCATCCTTCTTTTATGTGGAAATACATGTTTTAAAAGGGTTACCTTCTCAAATATTCCAGATAAGCAAGCCTGGTTAAAGGGAACTTCCCGATTTTTCACCCATTTTTATGTTTAATCCGTAATATTTTTTAAGCCTCTATTATTTTTCTAAAATCACTCATTTTATCATGAAAAACTATCTTGGTTAATTTCTGGTTTTATGAAAATAAATATGTATTTTCCTCTTTTAATGCTCTTTAATAATTTCTTTAAACTACACTAAAATGTTTCATTTATAATGTCTCTTAAACACTATTTTTACATGTATTCACTTCAGTTTGACCTAAATTATCATGATATTTTCCTATTTTTTCTTATATATTTCTATGAATTATTTAAAAACTTTCATTCATGGACACCATTATGATATTCCCTTTAATTATGCTTTTTGACATGATTATGATACTCAATTATTTCCATGGGTTACACTTATGTTTTTGTTTGATTTCTTATACATGATTACTTATTTGGTAGACATATTCATGAAAATTTTATGATTGGTGTGCCTATATATCAATCCAATTCATTCGGTAATTTTTAGTATCATGAGATGTCATGTGCAATGGTCTTAGTGGTTTGTCTTGACTCATGCTCCATGTTAAATGGTACTGGTGGTTTTACTTAACTCATGATCCATGTGAAATAGTCTTGGTGGTTATCCTTGAATCATGATACTCCATGTGTAATGATCCTTGATTAATTATTATGTCTGTTTTTATGTTGTTTCCATATTCCTATGATTCCATGATTTTATGATCCCATGTTATATATGTTATGCTTCCTTATGTTTATTATATTTCAAGACTTTTAATGTCACATGTTATGACTTCTAACCCATGTTTTACTCTTTATTCATATGTTTATTCCCTTACTAGGATTTTTTGCTCATCCCTTTTTTTCATGTATTCCCCACGTTATCCTATGCAGATTTAACTGCTCAAAAAAAGTTAGGAGCTCTTTATGGATGATTAAAATAAAGATGTTTTATTCTATTTCCTTGTTTTTAGTTTCATGTAATAATCATCCAAAGACAAGATAATTTAAGATCCTTTCCTTTTAATTTTATTTTTAATTATGCTTCAAATCTAGTAATAATAAGTAAAAAATGATAGGGTCACTATAAATTCTTAAAGAAATAATCATGGAACATTCATCAGAAATTTTGTTTGATCTTATCTGGGGAGAAGATATAGACTCAAATGATGAAATTTTATATTATTTATATTAAAAATACTCAATAATAGAATAATTCAACTTAGATGGGTAATAAGGAAATAATCCCAACATAATTTTCAGCCAGCTTCAAATAACTATGATTTGAGCAGGGGATAGTGCACCAAAAATTCTCTAGAGCAATAAAAGATAAAGGAAATAAAAGGCAATCTAGTACATTATTTAGAGACTAAAATACCTTTAGAATAAAGATATTTTCAATAATTGAAAATGTATAGAATTTATTAGTCTATGGTATACCAAAATTCTTGGGTACCATACCGATAAATTACCAAGATCTTTAAGGATGAAGAGATAGTTTAGTTCTATAAAATAGATATAGGATTATTTATAATGCCTTTACTAAAACCTGAACTTGTTAGTAAGGCTATCCAAAAAAACCTAATATGTTCATTTTTGAATAATCTATATTATATTTGATCTCTTAGTAATAAAAGTACAAGATCTACCAATCCTTATTGTATTGGTATATAGAAACTTTTCCAATTTCTCAAATGTATTATTAAGAGGATCATGATAAAATCTACATACAAATGTTTCATGGGTAAAGGTGATCCCATATTTTCATATAGAACTTATGGATAGAAGTATTTGTAGGAATTTAGAAGTAAATATCAACATAAGGAACTAGTAGAAGATATTGGGATGTCCACCTAACCGAAGATGTGTCATGGTAATTCCTCACCTCTTTGTAAAGTTCTAAAATAATAGAAGACCAACTCTAAGGTATTGGAAAGATTTATGAATCTTTTCCTAGATGAAGGAACATCATTCCGAGTAATTTGACCATAAATTGTAAACCCTAATAGGAAAACCTGACCAAGAGAATGGTTTTCCCCAGATCAAGAAGAAGAGTAAATTCAGAAGCTACTTCTTCCAAATGTGGTTAAAAAAGTCAACAACAAACTTGTCATCTCAAAGATCAAATAAGAATAAGAGTATCTTATATCATAAGGATCGATATCAAGACAATTATATTTGAAACTAGTAGATCTAAAATCATATATCCTTGATAAACTTTTGGAAAATCCAAGGATTTAAATTGGAAAATATGAATTCACTTCATTGGAATCACCTAGAACATCCTTTTCCAGAAGGATAGTCAGAAAAATGATAGTTTGATTACCTATCCATAAGGATAAAGAATATCATGTAGGATATATGGGATCTTAATTACTCATTATAAAGATAGAGTAATGGGATATATTGTTAAAGATAATCATTGTTGGAACTACATGTACATAACTAGTTGATACAGTGTGTAACTTCTATTACACAAGAATCTGATTTTTAAGATTTACCTTGGAATCCATATAGTTTCAAGTTATAGTTGGTAATAATGAAACAGTTATTATTCAATAAGTAGCAAAGTATTTCCAAATTGAACTCAATTGAATAATATTTTTAGATTGTATACCTTTCTTTATTCCTCAATTAATAGATGACTTCTTAATTTGAAATAGATTCCTTAGAAGATAACATTTGATAATGATATTTTCAGAAGGAATTATCCTCAACAATTATTTGATTCCAACTACTTTTGGAAACAAAATAATGATTCCAAAAAAGAAGTTTTCAACTATCAAAGTGGATAATTATCTATATGAGGATAAATAATACCATGGAATGATGGATTAGTGGAAATAAATGGTCAGATAAAATGAAGAAGAGGCATTGGCCAAGCTAAGAGATTATTTATTATAAATTTGGTTATAAACCGCTATAAAACTATGGAAAAAAGAAAATAAAATATGTTATAATCACCCTTAAAAATCCCAATATAGTTATTTGAAGAAAGGTAATTTCCCATCCTAATGGAATGGTCAAGGAATTATAGAAACATATTCTAGAACTAGTTAATCTTGGATTATTTATGAATTATGAAAGTCCTCGCTTGAGTAGGGGATTCATGGTAATGAATCATACTAAGAAGCACTGTGGTAAATCCAGAATGTTTATTGATTACTATAATCTCACTTGTTCCATAAAGGATGATGGATACAATCTTACTTACCATTAGGCTTTAAGGAATAGGATTAGGAATGAAAGGCCAGTGGCATATTCCAAGTTTTATCCCAAGTCTAGATATTAGAAGATTAATATCAAGGAAGAGGCTACACAATTAACAGCATTTACAACATTGGTTAGCTTTTTGGAATGTCTAGTTATTCTATTTGGACTCATGAATTCCTCAGGAATATTCCAAAGGACAATGGACAAGGCATTCAGTATATTATCATAGTTCAGGGTAGTCTATATTGATGATGTGTTTGTATTCATTTAAAATGTATAAGAGTATATCAATAATTGAAAATAGTTAGGTGAAGAATTTATATAATAATATATGAAACTTTCATAAAGAAAGATCATCGGGATAAAACTAAAAAATAGAATTCTTAGAATTGGATATCCAAGGAAGTAGAGAGAATCTTCAATTGTATATCATAGAGAATCTAGAAACATTCCCCGATAAACTTACATATCTTAAGAAAATATAGTTGTTTCTTTGTATATTAATCTATAACAGAGCATACATAAGATATTTAGAAAAAATATTAGTTCTAATATAGATAAATGTGTCTAGTAAGGTAAATCATAATTGGATAAAAGAAGATAATAAAGTAATCACTATTCTAAATAAAAACACTTAGAAACTCCTACAATTGGTGTATCCATATGAGCCTAAAGATCACAATATCTTAGAAATTGATGCATTAGACTCACAATGGGATTGTATCCTAAAGATAAGGGAAAAAAATTGTGAAAGTATCAGTAGATAATGGAGTGGATTATTTAATGGGATTCAAAATAATTATCTTGTCCATGAATGAGATTTTATTTCCATCCTTAAAATAATTAGAGATAATGAGTTTTTATTGGGAAAACCTTTAACTATAATAATATATAGTTATTATATAAATAATTTCATGAGATTTAAATTAAAAAAAATTACCCAGGCATGACTATTATGGTGGAGGGAAAAATTAAAATACTATAACTTTGTCATTAAAAATATTAAAGGAAATGATAATATCATTACTGATGCACTAACACACTAATTTGACTCTTGTAGGTGAAATAGTATAAGGTATAAAATCAAGGATATTTTATCTTTGCATTGATAATCATTTTGTGGAAGAATTCCCAGTTATCAAAGTAATGAATGACAGATATCTGAAATGAAAAGAGATTCTGGCAGAGAATCTCCTTCAAAAATAGGGATCTTCATCCAGTAAGGTTGAAAGATCATAAATCATATGTTCCTCATCCAAAAAGGCTTAAAAACTACTAAATTCATCAAAAATATCCTTAGATAGTAATTTTAAGGATAAAATCCATATTGAATGCTTGGTATGTGTTCAGAAAGGCCATTACTGAACTCAATGGGTAGAAAATCCTAAAAATATGAAGATTAGAAGAACCATAAGGTAGAAATAGATGGTAACACTAAATTAAAAGAGAATAATATTTATAAAATATGGGATAATCAAGTAGAATTAGAACTAGAAAATTTGAAAAAGTTATAGAAAAAGATTCATCAATAGAATGTTCATAAGGAACAAAATTGATGAAGTATGGATAATGAGCTAGATGAGGATCCCAATACAGTAAAGAAAATATGGAAATATTTTCAAGAAATTATAAATATTTGAAGGAATAAGTCCACATTTGCTTATAATCTGATCCAATAAAATAAATATGGTTGGGTATTCAATAGAGGTTTGAACCATGTTTTAGTCATGCTTGAAGAACCCAAATACCTTATAGAGGATTTTAAAAATTTTATCTAGATATTATCAGTATGATCATCACTAAAGAAATCCAGCTGAAGGTTCAAGTTTTTGTACTTCTTGAAAATGTTAAAAATACCAAATAAAGGGGTGTGGAAGAATATATAGTTATGAAAATATTTTGGAGAATTTCAAGAATAGGGATTTTGAATCTCTATATACCAGACATGGTACTGGAACTAGAATATTTCAACGAATGCCAAAAATGTTTTATAATTAGATCATTTCAATACTTGGGAATTAAGAAATTAAATTCCACCTTTAACTGGGTACCACATATTGTAAATATGGTTCTAAACAATTAATATCCATGTTTTTTATAGTGGGTTACACACATATAAATTATCAAATTAGTATACATATTGATTATGTTAGGGATCGTGTACCCCGAGAACTTGACAAGAGGACTTGTCCGAAAAACATTTAAGGAACCACAGTTTAGTGATGATTATTTGATGGATTTCAGTTTGAATAAGATAGATTACAAGTGAATTCATATTATATGTAGTGTTCATCTAATGAAGTCAAAATCAATGAGTAAATATTGTATATTATTTACAGGAGATAATTTTCTTGTTTTTATCAACTATAGAGACATATAGAATACCTAAAATGGAACATTTGATAGACATCACGTTTAAGGTAGCCACAATTATTGAAGAACTTAGGAAGTGTAAGGGATTTAAAGAATATTTCTTTATTATCAAAGACTAAATACAACACACCATCAAAGAATTTATGGTGATGAATGATTCATAAAAAGAATATTAGTTGGTCATATGATCGACTCTCTATATGGATTTTAGTGATTATAGGAAATGATCTATACATGCATCATATCAATCATGGATGATCAGAATAGATCATTAATTTCAACTATGTAGTTTTTTTTCATGTGTGAAGTGTGTGGTGGAAGTTTCACGGCTATTCTCTACATCTTTTTTTCTTTTTCTTTTTCTTTTTCCTTTTTTTTATTTTTTTATTTCTTATTAGAAGTGTATATTGTATGTAAATTTTTAGTTGTATTCTTGGGAAATCTAATACTATAGGAATATTCAAGGGACCTCTGACCCATTTGTTTAGAAATGTGATTTTTAATAGAATTCATAATGATTTCACACATTCTCTCTATGTTCTATCTGAATCATTTGTATTCTTCATGAAAAGTGATTCCAAAAAATTATCCTACTAGTTAATGATGGGTAATACCCTTATCCTTTTTTGGATATTTTTTTCATTAATACTTGTGATAATTTTTTTACCCTTTCTAGATTCCCAATGTGGAATTTCTTGGGAAACCACAACGGAGACTCACCCACTAGTGGTATCATAGTGTGGAAAGGATGAAGTTATCCAGAGCATTGCTTCAGTAGAGTTTCCTATAAGAAATTCATGGATACCACAGTTAAATGTATTTATTAAGAGCAGAGACATTTATAAGGTGGGAGAAGGTATTACAATAACAAAGATAGTTATATTTGTCTTAGAAAGTGTGTTTAAATTCCATAATCCAGAATAGACTATGAGAATGAACCCAATGTAATAGAGTTAGGGTATAAGGCCCAAGAAACTCATGAAAATATCTAGGAGTAGAAATCATAAATCAAGCATACTAAATATCAGCTTCAATAATCCCAGTAGTTATTTGAAAACCTAGAAATAACTCTAAGAGATCTATAAGGATAAATATTTTTCATCAAAAAATAAAATATTAGAGGAATACGATGTAGGGTTGGACAAAATATTCAAGATATTTGGAAAAATATTAAAGGAAAAGTTTTAGAGGAAGATTCCAATCATCTAAGAGGCCTTGTTTCTGATATTAATTTACCCAGATACATAGATAGAGAAATTATATAAGGAAAATATACTGTAGAATTGTATGCCTTTCCATTAGCAGGATAAACTCAATAATATCTGGTAGAAGTCTCAAGTATTCCTTGGAGTATTCAAGAATAATAAAAATAGATCCATGATATTATTACTTGATATAAATAGGATCTTGTAGATATAGAATGTGTCTCTAATGACCTAAATGAAAACCTCAAGAAAGTAGATCAATTATAGGCCAAACTCAAAGATAAGACAAAAAATAAAGAGTCTAAGTTAACTCCAATAAAATTTCTTGATGTAATACCTTGGGAATCAAAGATCGTAAGGCATCTGATCTACCAAAAATAAATCCTTTGGGAATGATAGAAAGGATCATTCAATTATTTTTTTCATAAGATCAATTGGGAAGCCAATACCTCATATCCCATCTATATTACGTAATAATATAGGCCAAGAAAGACAAATCCAGATGGTGTTCCACAACATGGGATGATTCTAAATCTATATTATGAAATAGATCCTAGAGAATCCAAAGAAAAATGTTCTCTATACCTTTTATTTTATATGCTATCAGTTGTTTTACAGCCATGGGCCATAGATAGTGCACTAAATTTTGTAGGAGCTACCTTGAGAGGTAATGTAGGGTGGTTTTCGGATATGTTGTTAAGATGATCAGAAGTGATAATGGTTATCTAAGAATATATCACATACCCAATTAAGGTTATACCAGTATTAGTTGACTTCCTTAAACAAGAGTTTATTGGGAAATTCAATGGTCAATCAAGATTGAAAATTGTTGGAAAAATCTAGATAAATTTTAACAAAAATCAAAATATATGACATTTATTAATTTGAAGAATATATTTGTGAGTTTCATCATTGGTATTATCTTCTTGTACCATGAGATCAAGATTATTCTCTCAATTTTTTAATACTGAAACATCCAGGTAGTTGGATTAAAATTATTCAACAAGCATTAAAGAATCATCTTTCCCAAAATAAATATTTTCAGGATACTCTAGGATTTCAATCATAAATATTAAGGTATGTGATAAGAATCTATTTTATGTAGAGGAATGTCTTCAAGGATGTAATAAATATTCCATATATTATTTATTCATGTTTCCCAAAGATAGAAGAAGTTGCAAAAAGATATGGGTGTGGTCCAACCAGGAAGGAGTTTGGGAAAACCCAAAAAAGAACATTCACAACATAGTGTCAAGAGGATTAGTGTGAATGAAAGTTATCACTCAAGAAGTTATGAAAATTATTTTTTAAAAGTAAATCATCAAGTTTATTTTCAGGAAGAAATATAGAAAATATAAGAGATATCTTAGACCAAATAGAATCCATAATCTTGTATGAGAAAAAATTAATAAAATATATGGTAAGTATCTTATACCCTAAAGTAAAAATATATATATGGTGGTGATTATTGTTGGTTTTGTAGGAATAAAGATCACAAAGCTTACACTTTACCAGATGGATACAGAATAAGAAGTCTCAAAGTAATAATGAATGAAGATTTATCAAAAATATTGTTTGAGTTTATCTCAGGAGAAGATATAGACTTAGATGATGATAGCTTATATTCGTTATATTCAAACTCAATGATGGTAGAATCCAACTCAAATGAGGAATAATGAAATAATCCCAACATAATTTTTATCTAGTTTCAAATAGATATTATTCGAGTGAGGGTTAATTCATTGGAAAACTCTCTAAAGATAATAAATCTAGGGGAAATGTAAAGTGATCTAGTGCATTCTTCAGATACTAAAATACCTTTAGAAGGAAGAGATTTTCAAGAATTAAAATTTCCTAGAGTTTATTGGTCTGATTTATACCAAAATTCTTGGGTTCCATATCGATAAATGAAGAAGATATTTTGAGGATGAAGAGAGATATAATGTCTTTAAAATAGATAGAGGATTATTTATAATGCCTTTACTAAAACCATAGCATGTCAGTAATGATATCTAGAAAAATTCCAACTATGTGAATTTTGGAATAATCTATATCAGAGTAGATCCCCTAGTCCAAAAAGGACAAGATCTACCAATCCTAATTAAAGTGGTAGATGGAAGTTTATCCAATTTCTCCAATGCATTATTAAGAGGATCTCTAGAACATATACATCCAGGTACTGCATGGGTAAAGTTGATCCCATATTTTCATATAGTAATTATATACAAAAGTGTTAGTAGGAATTTAGAAGTAAAGATCAATATAAGAAACTGGAAGAATACATTACTATGTCCACTTGATAGAAGATGTGATAGGGTAATTACCCTCCTCTATATAAAGATTTAAAATACTAGATGTTCATATCTAAGGAAGTGAGTGTAAATATTTATGGATATTTTTCAAGATGAAGGAACATCAGTTATAGAAATTTAACCAAAATTAGTAAACCATAAGATACTAAATTTTCCTAGAGAATTCATTTCACAAGATCTAGAGGAAGGGTGAAGGAAAAATATACTTCTTACAGATTTGGTTAAGAAAATATTCAATAGACTTATCACCTTTGAGATTAGAGAAGAAGAAAGGATATTAGATTAGATTTATTGAGATTATGACAATTATATTTGAAATTATAAGATCTAAAATTAGATATCTGTGAGAATCCTTTGGGGAATCCAAGGATTTCAATTAGAAAATATGAAGCCACTTTAACAGAAAAACCTGGAGCAAAAGTTTCAAAAAGGATATATGGACAAAGGAAAATTCTATTTCCTATTTATACAGATGAATAATATCACGTGGGAAATATAGGATATTCATTACGCATTAAAAAGATATGGTAATGGGATAAATTGGTAAGGATAAGAATTAGTGTAATTTCATGTATAGTCCTAGTTTATATAGGATGTACCTTCTCTTGCATGAGAATCTGATTTTTAGGATTAACCAAGGATACCATAGAGTTCAAATTTATAATTGGTAAGAATATAATAGTTATGATTAAAGAAGTAGTGAAGGATGTTTAGATTTAAATCAATGGAAAAATATTTATAAAGCATATGTTTTTCTTTATTCCAAAATTTTTAGATGATTTATTAATTGAAAAGTGATTCATTATAAAATATCATACTATAAATATATTTTCAAAAGTAATTATCCTCAAAATTTATTTGATTCTATCTGATTTTGGAAATACTAGAATGATTTGAGAAAATAAAGTTTCTACGATCAAAGTGGATAACTATCTAGATGGGGATAAATAATACCAAAGAAAGATTGAGCAGTGGAAAGAAATGGTGGGATTAAAAGTTATGATGGTAAATGATGTAGTAGAATTTTCCAATATAAGATATTATTTATCAGAAAAGTATTCATAAAAACCTCTTAAATTATGGCCAAATGAAATTACAGAAGCTATAATCACCCTTAATATCCCATCCTAGTAAAGGAATATTAAAGGAAGTTGAAAACAAATATTCCATAACTTATTAATATTGGATTAATTAGTCATAGTTAAATCACGCATAGGAGTGTATCAATCATAGTAATGAATCATGATGAGAACTAGCATGGTAAAGCAAGTATGGTAATTGATTACTATGATCTCAATTATGCCACAAAGGATTATGGCTGCAACATTCCTAACCATGAATCTTTGAGAAGTAGGATTAGGAATGAAATTAAAATGGTATATTCCAAGTTTTATCTCAATTATAGATATTTTCATATTAATATCAAATAATATTATATACCATTAACATCATTTACAACACCAGTTGTATTTTCTTGAATGGATTGTTATTATATTTGGACTCATAAATGCCCAAGGGATATTACAAGGGATAGTGGACAAGGAATTAAGTATATTATCAAATTTCATGGTATTATATATTGATTATGTGATCATATTTAGTAAAAATATAGAATATAATATCAAGCATTTATAACAGGTTTCCAGAGTATTCATAGAAGAAGTGATAATAATTTGAGAAAGAAAGATCATTTGGATGCAACCAAAAATAGAATTATTCAGGTTATAGATCCAAGGAAGTAGATAAAATCTTAAAATATATATTATAGATAAGATAGAAAAATTCATTGATGAACATACATATCATAAGCATATATAGGTGTTTATTGGTATATTAAGTTATACCTGAGAATATATTAGAGATTAGAAAAAATATTAGTTCAAATATAGATAAAGGTGTCTTTTAATATACCATATAATTGGAAAAAAAATATTCTAAAGTAATCATAATTATAAATAAAAAATCTCATAACCTCCCAGAATTATAGTATACAGATGGGAGCGATATGAACTTTTCTTAGAAACATATGAATCAAACTATGGATGGTGTTGTGTCCTAATGATGAGGTAAATAATGATGAAAGTATCAATAGATATTTGAGTGGATACTTTATTGGGGTAGAAAATAATTATAATATCAATGAATGGTAATTTCTTTTATTCATTAAATGAATTAGGGAAAATGAGCTTTTCTTGGAAAAATATTTTAATATAAAAATATATGGTTCTTATATAAATAATTTCATGAGAATTAAATTAATAAGGTATTCTAAGGCATGACTAGTAAGGATGAGGAATGAATTAAAATACTATAACTTTAAAATATGAAATATTAAATGAAAATATAATGTCACTCCATATGTAGTAACAAGCTACTTTGACTCCTGTAGGTGCAATGTAAGACGATAAAAAATCATGGAGATGTCCCATTTATATTGATAATCATTATGTTGAATAATTACTAGTTATCAAAGTAATGAATGATAGATCCCATAAAAGAAAAGTGATCCTTGTTGAGAGTCTCCTTTAGAAAAAAAGGATCTTCATTCAGTAAGGTTGAAAGATCAGAAAGAATAGGTTTCTCTTTCAAAAAGGCTAAAAACTAGGAAATGATTCAAAAGATCTATAGACAGCTTGTCTAAGGGTAAAATCCATATTGAATTATTTGTATGTGGTCAAAAAAATCCATTACAACAATAAATTCATAGAAAATATAAGAAATATGAAGGATTGGAAGAACCAAAAGGTATAAATAGATGGGAACTCTAAAGAAATAGAGAAGGCTATTTCTAAAATCGTGTATGATCAAGTAGAAGTAAAACTGGAAAAGCAACAAAAGTTTTAGAAATAAATTCTTAGATATAATTTTCATAAGGAACAATATTGAGAGATTTTGGATGATGAGCTAAATTAGGCTTCCAATCCAACAAATAAAATATGGAAAATTTACAAAGGATTTCAAATATTTCAAGGAATAAATATTTATCTATTTTTAATTTAATCCAAAAAAATAAATCTGATCGAGTATTCAAGAGATATCTAAACCATGTTTTAGACACGCTCAAATAATCTGAAGACCTTATAGAGTATTATAAAAATATTTATTGGGATATGATTATTATGATCATTATTGAAGAAATTTGGCTAAAGGTATAAGTTTATGGTATTCTTGAAAAATTTAAAAAGATCAAAGAAATGGGTGTGGAAGAATATCTAGTTCTGAAATGGTTTTGGATAATATCAGGAATTTGGATTCTGAAGCTACATATACCAAACATGGCATTAGAACTAGAAGAGTTCATCAAATTTTATAAGTATTTCATAATAGTATCATTTCATTTCTTAGGGTTTAATAAAATAAATTACACCATTAATTGGGATCCATAGATGGTAAATATGGCTTAAATAATGTATATACAAGTTTTTTATGGTGGGTTTCACACATTGACCTATCATATTAGAAAACAGACTGATCATGTTAGGGAACATGTACCCGGGGCACTGAACTAAAGGACCTATCTAGAAATCATTCTAGGAATTGAATTTTAGTGATAAAGATTAGCTGGAGTTTAGTTTGAACAAAATACATTATGAGAAAATTCAGATTTCATGGGGTGTTTATCTAATTGGTTCAAAATTAATGAGTAAATATTGTATATTCTTTGAAGGAGATAACATGCTAGTCTCTATTAAATCTAGAGACATTCAGAATGCAGAAATGACACATCTGATAGAATTCATAGTGGACGCAGACACAATTCTTGAAGAATTGGAGATGTGGAAGGGACATAAAGAGGATGTGTTTATTATTATAGACTTAATCCAACACTCCATCAAAGAATTTATGGAGATTAAATAGATAGAAAAATAAGTATTGGTTGACTAAATGATCAATGTTCTATATGATTTAGAGAGATTATAGGTGATATTCTAGACATGTGTCATATACAGCATGGATAACCAGATCAAATAGAACATGTCAATTATGTTGTTTGTTATCATATATGAAGTGTTGTGGTGGAAGTTTCAAGTTTGTGTCCCAAGCCTTTTTCTTTTTCTTTTTCTTTTTCTTTTTATTTTCCTTGGAAAAATTGTGCATTATAAGTAAATGTTGAGTCTAATTTATGGGAAATATGAACCCAGAGTCCTATATAAGGTACCTATAACCCATTTTTTTGGAGAGATGATTTTGAATATAAATAAAAATTATTTCATACATTATCTCAACATTATCTATAAATCCTTTGTTTTATCTGTGCAAAGTGATTCTAAGAATGGTCTTGTAAAATAATGACTGGAAATATCTTTATCCTTTTTTTGGATATTGTTTTTTTGTCATGCTTGTGTATATTTTTAAATCCTTTATGGATTCTCAAATTGGAATTTAATGGGATACCTCATCATGGAATCACCCACTAGTGGTGTCCGAGCGGGAGGGAGAGAATGAATACATTCAAAGTGCTGATTCAGTAGAGTTTCTAGTAAAACATTCCTAGATCCCATGGTTAAGGATCATCATTATGAGAAATAGAATCTAGAAGTTAGGATGAGTTGTTATGATAACAAATATAGTTATATTTAAATTATAAAGTTTTATAAAATTTTGTAAGCCAGGTTATCCTATGAGAACAAACCCAAAGTAATCGAGTTAGGGTAGAAATCCCGAGAAAATCATGAAAATATTGAGAAGTTGGAAGTAGAAATCAAGTGTACTAAATATTAGCTTAGAGAAGATCACTGGTAGGTTGAAAACCTAGAATTAACTCTATGAGATCCAAATGGAGAAATATTTTTCTTCAAACAGTAAAATATGGAAGGAAGTGGATCTCAGGTTGGACTAAATATTCAAGATATTTGGTAGAGGATTAAAGGTAAATATTTCAGGGAAGCTTTCAATCAACCAGGAAACCTTATATCTGATATTAATCTATCCATAGATATAGATATGGAAAATATATTAGGATTATATACTATAGAATATTATTCTTGGATATTATCAAGAGAATATCAATAATATCAAGAAGAGGTATCAAGTATTCCTTGGAGTATCTAGGAATACCAGAAACAAATCCATGAGATTGTTACTTAAGAGAAATGGGATATTATAGATATAGAACATGTCCCCAAATTCCTAAATGAAAATCTCAAGAAAATAGAAGACCTATGGACCAAACTTAAAGATATATAGAAATTGAAAGATTCTAATTCATCTCCCAACAAAGGTATCAGTGTAACACCTTGGGAAGCTAATCTAGTATGGTAGTTGATCTCCTAGAAATCAATTCCTTGGGAAAGACCTAAAGTATTGTTCAAGGATGTATTTTAGTAAATAAATAAAGAAGATAATACCTCATATTCTATCTATATTCTAGAAAAATTAGGCCATGTAAGGCACATCCATAAGGTGTTCCACAACAAGGGATGGTCCTAAAGCTATATAGGGAAATGGATCTTGGATTATCCATACATTAATTGTCTCTGGAAATTCGATAGTGTTTTTTATTCATTGGTTTATATTCATAGAACAAAAATAGTGCACTCGATTTAATGGAATCCACGTTGAGAGGTAATGGAAGGCGGTTTTTCGATATGATATTAAGACACACAAAAGTGAGAATGATTACCCAATAATATGTCACATTCCTAATTGATTTTATACTAGTATTATCTAACTTCATCAAATAAGAGTTTTTGGGAAATTCATTGGTCAGTCAAGATGAAGAATTGGAAGAAAAATCTAGAAAATCTTTAACCAAGATCCAAATATGTGGCATGTGTTATTTTGAAGAATATATTTTCTAGTTTCAAAATTGGTATTATATTATTGGGATAGGAGATCAATCATGTGATATAGATTTATTATCCATAAAATTCTAGTAATATGGCTTGAAATTGTTCAAAAAGAATTTAGGATTCATCTTTTACAAAGTTCATATTTGTAGGATACTCTGGGAGTTTGAGAAAAAATAATAAGGAAGGTGATAAGACTCTATTCTATGCAAAGAAGTTCATTTTAGGATATAATAAATATTACATATATGAGTTCTTATTATTGTCTAAAGGTAGCAGATGTTGCAAGAAGATGGTCAAGATGGTCGGTGTGAACGAAAGAGATCGCATAAGAAGGTCTGGAAAAAATTCAGTAAAAGGAAATCATAAAGTATATTTTCCAAAAGAAATATAGAATAATATAAGAGATATCTTAGACCAAATTGAATCAATAATGATGTATGGGAAAATTTTAAGGCAATATATGAGAATTATTTCAGATTCCCTAGTGTAAAATCTCTATCTAGATGTGATTTTTTTTGGTTCTATTAGAAGAAAGGTCATAGATCTGACACCTTCGCAGATGAATATAGAATAATAATATGTCTCAAAGAAATAATTATGGAATATTTGTCAGAAATATTGTTTGAGCCTACTTATAGAGATGATATAAACTTTGATAATGATATTTTATATTCATTATATTCGGAATACTCAATAATGGAAGAATCCAACTCATATGAGGAAGAAGGAAATAATCCCAACACAATTTTGAGCCAGATTTGAATACTTATGATTTGAGTAGGGGATAGTTTACCATAAGACTCTATAGATATAATAAAGATAGGGGAAATGGAAGGTGATCTAGTTCATTCTTTAGAGGCTTAAATCCCCACTAAAGGAAGGGATTCTCAAGAATAGAAAATTCCTAGATTTGATGAGTCAGAGGTATACCAAAATTCTTGGGTATCATATAAAAAACTAAGATCTTTGATGATCAAGAGATAGATCAAGTCTTTAAAATATATATAGGATTATTTATAATGCCTTTATTAAAATGATAATGCATTAGTAAGGATATCCATAAAAAATCTTGGTATGTGAATTTTGGAATAATCTAAATTAGGGTAGATCCCCTGGTCAGAAAATGACAATATCAACCGATCCTAATTACAGTGGTATATGGAAGCTTATCCAATTTATCCAATTAATTAGTAGGTGGATCATGATCAAATCTACATACAGGTTCTTCAAGGGTAAATTTTATTCTATATTTTCTTGTAGTACATATGGATAGAAGTACTAGTATGACTTTATAAGTAATGATAAACATGATGAACTCGAAGAAGTCATTGGAATGTACACCTAACATAATATGTTTTAGGTTAATTACTTGCCTCTATGTAAAGTTATACAATACTGGAAGATGAAATCTAAGTAAGGGATTGGAAAGATTTATGCATATTTTACAATATGAAGAAACATTATTCAGAGAAATTTTACCACAACTAGTAAACCCTAAGAGGCTAACTTGGCCTAAAGAATGGGTTTGACTATATCTAGAGAAAGAGCGATGACAAAATATACTTCTTCCATATTTGGTTAAATAAGTTATCAGAAGACATGAAATATATGAGATTAAATAATAATAAGGGTATCTTATATCAGAAGGATCGATATCAGAACAATTATATTTTAAATTAGAACATATCAAATCAGATATCCTTAAGAACCCTTTATAGAATACAAGGATTTAAATTGGAAAATATGAATACACTTCAGTAGAATCACCAAGAACATTAGTTTCCATAAGGATATTCATAAAAAGGACAGATCATTTACCTCTCTATTAGGTTGGATAATCTCATGTAGGTAATATGGTGTCTTCATTACTCAGTGAAAAGATTAAAGAATGAGATACATTGGTAAATCTAAGCATTGGTGTAATTGTATGTACAGCCCTAGTTGATATAGAGTATACATTCTCTTTCATAAAAATCTAATTTTTAGGAGTAACCTAGGAATAAATAGATTTGAAAGAAATAGTTGGTAACAATGAAATAGTTTTGATTCAAGAAATATAAAAGGATGTATAGATTAAACTCAATGGAAGAATGTTTTTTGAGAAGATGTTTTTATTTATTCCTCAATTTCTAGATGAATTATTAATTGGGAATCGATTACTTATTATATATCATCTTATAATGATATTTTTAGAATGAATTACCCTTAACAAATATTTGATTCCAACTGATTTTGGAAACACCAAAATGATTCTAGAAAAGAAATTTTATACTGTCAAAGTTGATAACTATCCAGATGAGGATAAAGAATACCATAGAATGAATGATCATTAGAAAGAACTAGTTTGATTAAAATATCTAAGGATGAATTAAATATAGTAATTGACCAATATGAGAGATTATTTATCAGAAAATTGGTTATAAAACCCTCTAAAATTATGTCAAAAGGCAATTCTAGAAGATTCAATCACCCTTACTGAGTATCTGAGCTCACCCTTTCTTATATTTTATTTCCCTGGGTTATGAATAATGATTTTAAGTATGATATTATTAATGATGAAACTAATATATCATGGGATATATTAAGGAATTAATGGTTAGTTCGAAGCAAATCTAGGTAAATTAGCTCAAAAACCCACTTCAGTGTTTGTTTTCCTGAAATTTTGTACCTTCATGAATGGTGGATCCTTGAAAAACACTTTTCAAAAAAGTCACCCAATCACACAAATCTTGATATAGCAACATCCATGCATCATGTGTCGGATTCAAGGAAGTCCCCTAGTAATACAAAACTTGAGGTAGTAACCTCCATGCAGTGTATATTGGACTTTCCTAAGTCACCTAGTTGCGCAAATCTTTAGCTGGTAACCAATGCACAACATATGTAAGATTCATGAAATTCACCTATTCATGAAGATCTTGAGGTGGTAACCTATGCATAGATTATGTCGGTTTTGTGAAAGTCACCTGGTCTTTCATAAAAGTCTTAAGATTTCGTAAAGGTCTTAATCTTTAATGAAACTAATACCCTCACCTCAGATATGCCTATAAATACCCCGTATATCCAAAATAAAGGTGAAAACTCCCTTTTTTATTCCACCAAAACACTCTGAATTCACAAAACTTGAGCCTTTACAGGCCAGAGGAGATGGATTTTCTTAGGTATCTATCTTTCATGAGCCAGCCTCCCATGGGATCTTGAGAATTCTTGAACATGGTGGAGATTACTTTCATGATTACCGTGAAACTTCATGAAAGAATAAAGTCCTTTGTATCTATTTGGGTTTGTCAAGATAATTATTATGGCATCCCACCTTTTTATTACATAACTTTTCATTACATTTTACAAACATAGGATCTTTAAAGTCTAGTGTCTTGGAAATAAGGTACATAATACATGAAAACATATAACATTATTTTAATACACATGAAAGTATTCTTTAAATGTTCATCCTAAGTTTAATTACTACATCTCATAACATAGGGACATACATTAAAGGAGAGAAAATATAGAAAACAGTTTATATGTGATCTTGAGATAATACAATAAGAACTTGAGAAAATATCATAAAGGAATGAAAAAGAGGCATATCATGATAATAATAACTTGAATCATATATTGAAAATGTGTTTATAATATTTAATTTATACATTCATAATCAAATCACCAAGGTCCATCCCCAAGGTGTCATAAAAATTACAAAGGTTATTCACCAAGGTATCATAAAACTTGTCATCTCTAGAGATTAATTTCTATACCCAATACATTGAAGTGTCATCATAGAACACCATTAATATGTCTTTATATTCATGTGATCCGCATATATCATAATAAAATTGTTGGTCAGAGTGGATACTCAAGAGGGGGGTGAATTGAGTTCTAATTAAAAATTTCTATTAAAAATATTCTTATTAAAATCCCCCAAATTAAATAACAAGCTAAACTGTAGTGAATTTGTAATACAGTAAAGGGTCAGTTAGGTTCTCAAGAGATTTATTAGTTCTCATTTAATCTAATTTGAAGATAAATTAACTTTTGAATCTAACCTAATACTTTACAACAAATATAAACACTTGCTAGTTTAACTATCAGAGTTACTCTAAAATACATTTATATTTCAAGTACTTAGCAGCGGAATAATCAATATAGTTTAAAACAAAATAAATAAGCACAACAGTTTTAACCAAGAGGTTTAGTCTCAAACCGAGACTTATTCCTCTCAAAACAATTTATATAAATTTTTATCCACACCCTGAATCGGGGTAAACAACAATACAAAGACTGTCTAGGTACTAAGACCTCTACCACAGTTCTTAATGGGAACAAATAAACACAATAGAACACAGGCTATCCAGGTCACACTTGACCTCTACCACTATCCACAGTGGGATACAAGAGAGTTATAGAAGTTTTGTGTGAGGATTTATAAATCCTCCATTTTAGCATAGGAGAGAGTCTGTGTCTAAAAATATAGAGCACACACACTGCTCAAAGTAAAAAATAAAAGAATCCCTGAGAGAGATTAGATATGAGTTTATAAATGCTCTAGTGATTTGAAATGCAGATCTGGACTACTTTTGATTAAACAGAAGTGCTTTTGAGTCTTTCTCTGGTTTTTGTCTTGAAAACAGAGTGTCATTTACTTCCTTGTTTTTCAGGTTCAGTATGATCAGCTTGAGTGTATGAAGAGATCATTGTAGTTATTCACTTCTTCAAGCTCTCGTGCATGTGTTCTTTTTTTATCAGATGAGTATCTTTGTATGTCACCACACCCAGCATATTTTTCACTTCTTTTTCAGCACACTTCCCTACATCTATGCCCGATTTTT
Organism: Viscum album; assembly: GCA_963277665.1. Lineage (NCBI taxonomy): Eukaryota > Viridiplantae > Streptophyta > Magnoliopsida > Santalales > Viscaceae > Viscum > Viscum album. The sequence continues at coordinate 1,537,996,655 of OY728153.1, read as the reverse complement.
GTCTTTCCTTTCATATATTTTATCACCGGCAATGGTAATGATTACCTTTTTACAGGTACGAGGTACAGTTCCTAAAATACCAACCACTATCATTAATTAATAGTACGTGCATTAAAATTACCAAATATTACAGTTAGCATTATATTAATAATATTGAAAAAGTATAGAGTTTGAGTAGTAGTGACTGTTTAACAGTCATCTTCCATCAGTATCTCTCTACCGGTAGACTTGTAACGGTGGAATTTGTATCGGTGGATGCCTTGTATCGGTAGTTATTGCTCTGTGTAACGGTAGCTCTATGTACCGATAACTCCTTCTATCAGTAGCATTGGTCTATCGGTAACTTTCTTGTATCGATGGCTCTGTCTATATCGGTAGGTCTTTATAACGGTAGATGTGTATGTCTATTTATATCGGTAGGTTGTATCGGTGGGTCTTTGTGTAGTGGTGAGCTTCTATCGGTAGCTCTTTGTTCTTGTACCAGTAGCTCCTTGTATCGGTATACTTGAGTAGTGGTGAATTCCTTATACCGGTGGACTTCACAACGGTAGACTTACACATATCGGTAGACTTACTCTAACGGTAACCTTTCGGTGTTCCAGTAGACTTACATACTGGTAGCTCTTTTCTGTACCAGTGTACTTAGCTGCATCACTAGCTGTGTATCTGTTTGTCTGTGTCAATAGCTATGTACATACCGATGAACTTAACACTTATCTTTTCTATGAAAAACATATCCAGATTGAGTTAGAATTAATTCAAAGTATGTATAAACATAGATAAACAGTGATTGACATATTCCAAAGACTATTTTGATATTCTTATCAACTTGATAATATAATGTAATAGATTGAAAGAATTAATATATAGATAAACATTATTTGGGATTATCAAAAAATATTAAAGCATAATTGGGATTATCAAAATAGTTGAGGTCAACAATCTCCCCCTTTTTAATAATCACAACTTATGGTATTGTAATCCAAAATAATCATTAATGTATCTATTTAAAATACAATGGTTTTTATCTCTTAGTGTGAGTAATGACATTTTCAAATGTGAGATTTTAAAAGAATATCAGAGGATATAGTATTAAAAGCAATTGTATCAGAGAAGTAATTGTATCAGAGGTATGAAACAACTATATCAGAGATAAAAATATAAAACAAATGTACCAGAGGGAAATGTATTATTCTCATAAAATATAATTATTCTTCATATCATTTCTCCCCCTTTGTAAAATTTCTCCCCTGTTATATTATTATTATCTTATTGCTCCTCCTTAGATATTATTTCTCCCCCTTTGTGATTAGAAAAACGTGGGACAGAAATGAAACACCGGAAAAGAGAAGTAATATAAGGTAATAGAGAGAATGAAATCATTGATATATTACTTGAGGAAAAAATACATAGAAATACATAAGTGAACCAAAAAAGAATACAAGTGATCCCCATCAAAGGTCCTATCCACTAATAAATCCACCTCTTGAATGTAAACTTTGTATTTGGATTTGGGTTCAGAGGTAGATTCAGGATGGGTAGTTACAGGAGAAGACTTAAGAATTCCAGAAAGCACGACTGGAGGTTGAGCAATAGAGACTTTTCCTGGCCTGTAGTGGGCAGCTCTCTGTGTGATCGTAGGAGTGAGGCTCCGAATTTCTTGGACTGGAGTCATCTAAGGAATGGAGGCAGACTGTGCATAGGCATGCATAGTTGTAGGTTCAATGATAGGGGTACTGTCTACATGTAAGAATGGTATAAAAAGATTCCTAAAGTCCATAATTATCTTTCCTCCTCTCTCCATAGCAGAAATGAAATCATCCTTATTCTCCATGAATTTGTCTAGAGCAAGGGTCAACTCTATGAGCTTGATGACTTGTTCTCTGAAGGATTGATTCACTGGTGGTAGATTCATGTTTTCTAACATAAGCTTGAAATTATTGTTGAGCTAATTCTTGGTATATACCCTTTGGAAGTAGTAATCCACTTTATCTTTGACCTCTTTCTGAGAAGCATTGGCCTCTCTCTTGAAATACTGAACAATTTTCACTATCTCCCTAGTGGTAGTCACCACTTGGGTCAAGGCAGTAGAGTCTGCAGAGCCACCGGTGGAAGATTGGACAAGCTCTTCTCTCATCACTACTCGAAACTGATCAACATCTACAGAAGCACTGGATGAAGCAAGAGGTTTGACAATGAATGCAACAGTCTCCTTGAATGATTGGGTTAAGTTGTTTATCTGATTTTGGACAACCAAATCCTGAGTGCTTACATGCTCTTTGACCAACTTCTTAAAAGCTTCAAAGACATCCACAAATTGCTTTACTGCACCTTTAATGTAATTGATATTATCATTCATTTGATCTTGAGAACTACTCAAGGAAGTCAAGGAAGCAACAAACTGATTCAAGGCAACAACATCTCCTGTCAAGCTCTCAATCTGAGAATGAAACACTCTGATTTCATTCATCATCTCTGTCATAGTGGTTGACACAGTACATCCAAGATAGAGTTCAAATGATTTTTCCATTTTGCTCAGTTCTTCAACAAAATAGATCTTTAATTCTTCAACTGATACAGTCTAAGATTCCTTCAACTCATCCTTTATGGATTCAAGATCAGCCTTGGTAACTAGATTTTCAGGTACAACTTTAGGGGCTCTTTGAGACACAATACTGGCCACAGAGTCATTCATAACATATTGAATGGATCAAATTAAAGTGGTTTCCATTATTCTTATCTCTTCAAAAAAGGAAGTCTTAAGCTCAGACTTCAATTGGTCTAGATCATATTTCCTTACCACATCCTCAAGTAAAAATTCAGAGAGGATATCATAGTTAACTTGTGGTCAATTCATGGGTGTCTCATCTTCAGAATCAGGGTAATCCAACCCACAAATAACAAAACCAGGGTCTTCTGCCCAGTCTTCAATTCCATCAGCTACCAAAACACTACCAAGTCTAGTTGGATGCTCCCCCTCAACTGGTGCATTCTCTTGTATAGAACGAGTACCCTCATCAGTTCGGTCTTCTTCAGAAGAATTTTACACAACAATCTCCATTTCTCCAACAGCAGGAGGATCCACAGAAATAGGAGAAGGTCTATCAACTTCAACAAGAATAGCTTCTGGTATATCAGTACTTCCAATCAATGGACTCAAACTCAAAGTGGCAGAATTAGATGCTTCAGTTTCAGATCCTTCTTCTTCTTTAATCTCTGGGGCAGGTTGGTCTTCCTCATTTGTAGGTGCTTCTTCCTTTCTCTCTTCAAAGACAGTTTCTTTTCTAGAAGACTCAACTTCCGCAACAAGACTTGGAGGCAAGTCCGGATCCCTTCCATCAGTTATAGAGGTATCTTCTTCATCAGTATCTTCACTATACTAAGGTTCCTCTTCATCAGGTCCCAGACCTGGATCCCTCACATCCTTAGGCCTAGAATGATGGTCCACAGGATTAAACTTATCATATAGCTTCTCATTATCATTGACCCAATATCCTCTCCAGGGATTCCAATTTCTTTTCATGTACTTAAAAACAATTATAGTGATACAAAAATTGTTTCTTACCACCATTGTCTCATCCTGAGACTCAGCAACCCCTTTTACTTTAATCATAACCGAAATCAATTTGGAAAACAATAGTGCATCGGTTTTTGATTTGGGTCTGGTCATATCCTCTATTTGAACCATTAACAGCCTGCATAGATTCACCTTCACAACATGCCTTAAAAGATGCAACAAATAAATATCTTGATACTTCATATTTGCAAAGTCCCCTCTTCTTGGAATTAGCACATGTTGAATGAACTTGAATAGGTATCGGTTCTCTCCTTCCATTTCTATAGAAACCACTTTTCTTGGTGTACCCTCTCTTGTTAATTCTTCCAAAGTAGCTTCATACTCAAATATGTTACTGGTAGGAGGTACTAATTCAGATAAATATCCAAACTCTCCTTCATGCGGGACTTTCAAGCATTCAGCCCATTCAGTGGAGGAAAAGGCTATATTCTTTCCATTCACAACTGTGACCATTCTATTCTCAGATTCTGATTTTTCAAAAACAAACAAACTCATAAAACTCCTTTACCAGCTTCGGATAATAGGGACCATTGTTATTCGAGAAGAATTCTACCCATTTCTGATCCTCCAGTACTTCCAGAACTAAAGACTTACTGGACATCAACCATTCCGTGCACAGCTCTTTCTCAACTACTATCACCCTTTGAACGAGATTTGGATTTATGGGTTTCTTCACTTCACTTCCACTACTATACTCTCCTTTGAGTCTCTTTTCATTTGGCTCATCATCATTTCCGTTGACTGATGTTCTCTTCACTCTTTCCATTTTGGGAATCGTGAGGCTTAGGGTTCGGAGATTTGAGAGATAAGGCTTGCATATAAAGGGTTTGAGGTGATCAAGAAGAGGTTAAGACTTATGTTTTATCATTTAGGAATCAAAAAATAATTAAATAAAACATAATAAGTCAAATATAAATGATACAGATTCCGGTGGCAAAAGATACAGAAGTTTAAAAACAGCGCAAACTTAACGGTAGGGTATACCGGGGAGAATACCTAACTCTGAGGTATTCTTATTGGTGAGGTCCACTAACAGTGAGTTATAATAGTGATGATTCATACCGATGAGGTATACCAGTGAGGATTCATACCGGTGAGGTATAATAGTGAGGATTCATACCGGTGAGGTATAATAGTGAAGATTCATACCGGTGAGGTATAAAAGTGAGGATTCATACCGGTGAGGTATAACAGTGAGGATTCATACTGGTGAGGTATAATAGTCAGCATTCATACCGGTGAGGTATAATAGTGAGGATTCATACCGGTAAGGTATCTAACACATAGAGTCTATCATTCCTAATTCGTGTCTAATATAACTTAACCTATCCGAACTTAAAGGATTGGTGAAAATGTCAGCCAATTGGTGTTCAGTACCTATAAATTCAAGAGTAATATCACCTTTTTTGTAATGATCTCTCAAAAAATGGTTCCTTACATCAATGTGTTTGGTCCTAGAGTGAGACATGTGATTCTTAGAGATGTTAATCGCACTAGTTTTATCACAATTTATTGACACATTTCTAAATTGATATCCATATTCCAACAAAGTATGTTTCATCCACAGAATTTGTGCACAGCAACTATCAGCAGCTATATACTCTGCTTCAGTAGTAGACAATGCAATAGAATTTTTCTTTTTACTACACCACGATACTAGGGACTTACCTAGAATATGACATGTTCCAGAAGTTCTCTTTATATCTATCTTGCAACCAGCAAAGTAAGAATCTGAATAACTTATTAAATCAAAAGATTGTCCTTTTAGATAAAACAAACCTAAATTTGCAGTTTGTTTAAGATATTTGAAAATTCTTTTAACATCAAGCAAATGAGATTCTTTAGGATTATCTTGAAATCTTGCACACATACACACACTAAACATAATATCTGGTCGACTAGTAGTAAGGTAAATTAAACTTCCAATCATACCTCTGTAATTTGTTTGATCAACTGGTTTCCTAGATTCATCAATGTCCAACTTACAGGTGGTACTCATGGGTGTATCACTTTCCTTAATACTATCTAAACCAAAATGTTTTAAAAGATCCTTTGTATATTTACTTTGATTTAAAATAATACCATTTTCATTTTGATAAACTTGAAATCCAAGAAAATATTTGAGTTCTCCCATTAAACTCATTTCAAATTCATTTTTGCATACTCTTTGAAAAATCAATACACAATGTATTTTTAGAAGATCCAAAAATAATATCATCAACATAGATTTTTACTATCAAAACATCTTTAGATATTATTTTAAAAAAGAGAGTTGGATTAGAAATCCCTTTTGTAAAACCTTTTGAAATAAGAAAATTACTAAGTCTGTCATACTAAGCTCATGGAGCTTGTTTCAAACCATATAAAGCTTTAGAGAGCTTAAAAACTCAATTTTGAAAATGAGGATTAGTAAATCCAGGTGGTTGTTCAACAAAAACATCTTAAATTATAAAACCATTTAGAAAAGCACCTTTAACATCCATTTGATATAACTTGAAATTCAGATGAGCAGCATAGGCAAGTAGAATCCTAATAGCTTCTAATCTGGATACAGGAGAAAAGTTTCCTCATAGTATATTCCTTCCTCTTGACTATACCCTTGTGAAACTAGCCTTGCTTTGTTTCTAACTATATTTCTAGATTCATCAACTTTATTTCTAAAAACCCATTTCGTGTCTATGATCAAAGTGTCCTTAGGTCTGTCAACTAATTCCCATAATTTGTTTCTTTCAAATTGATTTAATTCTTCTTGCATAGCCATTACCCAAAATTCATCATTGATTGCATCATTGATATTTTTAGGTTCTAACTGTGAAAGAAAATCTTGATGTTCAACTTGGTTTATTAGAGAATCTCTTGTATGTGTCCCTCTATCAAGATTACCAACAACAGCATCTAAAGGATGATTCTTTATAATCCTAGTTGATCTAGTAAAGGTGGGACTAGAAATTTTAAGTTCTTCTCTAGATTTAGGTTCTACAGAAATAGGTTCTGAAAAGTTTCCAGAACTATATGTATTTACAATAGGTTCGTTGATTTTATCATTAATGTTCAAAATAGACAAATCTTCTTCAAGATTTTCAATGGAAGATTTGGGTTTATGTGGATCAGTTTCATCAACCATGATGTGAACCAATTCTTCCACACGTTTGGTTCTTTTATTAAAAACTCTATAAGATTTACTAGAGATATAGTAACCCAGGAAAATTCCTTCATCACTTTTGGGAGAAAATTTGTCAAGATTATCTTTTGTATTCAGAATAAAGACTTTGCAACCAAAAACTTTAAAGTAATTAACCTTAGGTTTACTATGGTTCCACAACTCATAAGGGGTCTTTTTGAGAACAGGTCTAATTAGGACTCTATTAATAATGTAACAAGCTGTATTTATAGCTTCATCCCAAAATTAAATTGGTAGGTCATACTAATTAAGCATAGTTCTTGCAATTTCTTGAAGAGTTCTATTTCTTCTTTCTACTACACCATTCTGCTGAGGTGTCCTAGGGGCAGTGAAATTGTGACTATAGACATTGTGTGAGCAATAAGATTCAAACTCATGATTTTCAAACTCACGACCATGATCACTTCTCAAGGTCTTAATCTTAAGTCCACTAAGGTTTTCTACAGACTTGGAGTATTTAATCAAGTAAGAACAAGCTTCACTTTTGTGAGCTAATAAGTATACCCAAGTGTACCTAGAATAGTCATCTACTAAGACATAGACATAGTGCTTCCCATTTAAACTAGAAACTCTAGAAGGTCCAAACAAGTCCATGTGAACCAACTCGAGAGGTTGAGAAGTTGAAACTTCTTTCTTTAATTTAAAAGAAACTTTATGTTTCTTTCACTTTTGACAGGGATTACAAACTTTATCATCTGGGAATTCAAGTTTAGGTAGGTCTCTAACTAAGTTTTTCATATTCAATTTTCTAAGTGAATGAATGTTGCAGTGTCCTAATCTTCTGTTACATAGCCAAGAATATTTATGAAAATCATTCAAGCAAGTAATGTTCTATTTATCTAGGTAATTCAAATCAACAGCATAAACATTTTTATTTCTCAAAGTAGAAAATACTAAAATGTTTTTAGAATTAAAAACATTACAAGAATAATTTTCAAATTTAACATTGAAACCATCATCACACAACTGATAAATACTTAACAGGTTATATTTAAGTCCATTAACAAATAAAAATTTGGAAATTAAAACTGAATCAGTGTTACCAATCTGGCATAAGCCTATGATTTTTTCTTTTGAATTATCACCAAAGGTGACATGGCCTCAATCAACTTTGATTAAACTCTTGATTCATGAGTAATCTCCAGTCATATGCCTTAAAAATCCATTGTCCAAGTACTATACCTTCTTATGGTAACTCTTCAAGAAAGTTTCCTACAACACAGGTTTAAACAGAAAATAATTTTGGTACCCAGATTTTCTTGGGTCCAGACAGGTTAGCAAGCAAAACTTTTGGTACCCAAATTTGTCTAATGGGTCTCATACAATCAATAAGTTCAAAAGATTTTGAAAGATAAACTTTATTTGATCTATAACCATTTGAATAACTAGTTGAAGCATATGAATTTCCAGAACTAGAACTAGCAGCATTCTGTCCAGATTTAGGAATAAATCTATTTTTAGTAATTTGTCTCTATCCAGGCCGGTAGCCTATTCCAGTGGTATATTTTGGTGCCACTTATTTTACTAGAATTTAAGTTAGAGTATTCTTTCCATTTGTGAATTTATCTAAGCCCTTCGTTAAATTATCATTGGACAATTTAAGTTCAGTATTTTCCTTAAGTAATTGAGCATTCTTTTCCTTTTCTATATCAAGTGAAGATTTAATAGAGCTTGTCAAAGCATGTTGTTTCTTCAAGGTCTTATACTTGTCCTTCAATTCATTATAGGTTTATTCTATAATATTACGATATTCAAACAATTCAGGTTTAGAAATATTATGATCACTACTTTCATTCCCAGAATAATAATCATTCATCTTATGGGAAATAGGTACCTCATAAGTATTAGTCATGAAACACAGGTTGGCATGATTCTTTTCAGAATCAGAAACTTCAGACTCACTTGTGTTGTCTTCTAAAGCACTCCAGGTTGCCTTCATGGATTTCTTATATTCTTGGTCCTTGTAGTCATATTTTTTATTGAACTTTAACTTCAGTCAATCTTCCTTAATGTGTACTTTCATTTTGCATTCATAAAACACTATCTCATCATCCTTATCAGCTTTCTTCCAATCCTTCTTCCAATGACCTTTGTTGTCATATTTTTCTTTATAATTTGGTTTTCTGAAAAATTTCTTCTTCCTGTAGAACTTCTTGAACCGTCTGGCTATCTAAGCTGTCTCTTCATCCCTATCAGAATCTAAACCTTCACTTGTTGAGATTTCAGTAGGTATGTGAACTTTCTCCTTGTCCTTGCTCTTTGAGACAGTAGATTTAAATGCTACTAACTTCCTCTTTGGTTCATCATCTTCTTATTTTTTTACTTTCAACTCTTCTTCATAAATCATCAACTTACCAATTAATTCTTTAGTAGGCAGTGAACTTATATCACATGATTATATTATTGAAACTGATGTGCTTCTCCATCTTTCTGGCACACATCTTAGTATTCTCATAATCTTCTCCTTTGCAGGAACATCTTTTCCAAGTGAGCTCATAGTGTTGAAAATCTCATTGAACCTGAGATACATATCAAAAATAGGTTCATCAGACTTCATTTTAAAATTATCATACTTAATAATGTAGGTATTCAATCTCATTTCTTTAACATTGGTTGTTTCCTCATGAGAAATAGCCAAAGTGTCCCAGATTTCATAAGTAGTTTTAAAAGTAGATATTCAATTAAATTTCTCATCACCTAAATCACAGTACAAAGCATTCATTTATTTAAAATTATTATTGTAAGAAGTTTTAGTAGGTTCATCCCAAGTAGTCCTTTCAGTTTTTGGAATCTTATATTGAGTCTCTATAGTAGTCCAGATGTCAAATCCCATACTTTCTAAATAAATTTTCATTTTAAGTTTCCATTGGGCATAATTTGTACCATTAAAGAAAGGTGGAATGTTGGTAGCAGCACCTTCAAGTCTATTATCCATAAGTAGATTTTAGAAAATATATTTAAAGAGATAAAATTTAGAACTAACAAAAATTTAATATCTTTAAGATACAACTAAAATCACAGTTGAAAAACAGAGTATTTGGAAATCCTTTATAAATAACAAACAGTCCTTTGATACCAAATGTTGGTCGGAGTGGATACTCATGAGGGGGGTGAATTGAGTTACAATTAAAAATTTCTGTTAAAAAGATTCTTATTAAAATCCCCCAAATTAAATAACAAGCTAAACTTTAGTGAATTTGTAATACAATAAAGGGTTAGTTAGGTTCTCAAGATATTGATTAGTTCTCAGTTAATCTAATCTAAAGATTAATTAACTTTTGAAGCTAACCTGATGATTTACAACAAATACAAATACATGCTAGTTTAACTATCAGAGTTACTCTAAAATAGATTTATATTTCAAGTACTTAGGAGAGGAATAAGAAATATACTTTAAAACAAAATAAATAAGAACAGCAGTTTTAACCAAGAGGTTCAGTCTCAAGCTGATACATAGTCCTCTCAAAAAAATTTATATAAATTTTGATCCACATCCTAGATTGGGGTAAACAACATTGCAAAGACTGTCCAGGTACTAAGACCTCTACCATAGTTCTTCGTGGGAACAAATAAACACAATAGAAAACAGGTTATCCAGGTCACACTTGACCTCTACCACTATCCACAGTGGGATAAAAGAGAGTTATAGAAGTTTTTGTAAGGATTTAGAAATCCTCCAGTTTCGCATAGGAGACAGTGTGTGTCTAAAAATACAGAGCACACACACTACTCAAAGTAAAAATAAAAGAATCACTGAGAGAGATTAGATAAGAGTTTATAAATTCTCTAGTGATTTAAAATGTAGCTTTGGACTCTTTTTGATTAAACAGAAGTGCTTCTGAGTCCTTCTCTGGTTTTTGTCTTGAAAATAGAGTGTCGTTTGCTTCCTTGTTTTTCAGGTTCAGTATGATCAGCTTGAGTGTATGAAAATATTGTTGTAGTTCTTCACTCCTTCAAGCTCCGGTGCATGTGTTCTTTTTGTATTAGATGAGTTTCTTCGTATGTCACCGCACCCAGTAGCTTCCTCGCTTCTTTTTCAGAACACTTCCCTACATCTATGCCCGGTTTTTGTCTTTCCTTTTATAACTTTCAGCACCGGCAACGGGAATGATTACCTTTTTACAGGTACAAGGTACGGTTCCTAAAATACCAACCATTATCATTAATTAATAGTAAGTGCATTAAAATAACCAAATATGACCATTAGAATTATATTAATAATATTGACAAAGTATAGAGTTTGAGTAGCAGTGACTGGTTAACAGTCATCTTCCATCAGTAGCTCTCTATCGGCAGACTTGTAATGCTGGACTTTGTATCAATGGATGCCTTGTATCGGTAGTTGTTGATAAGTGTAACAGAAGCTCTATGTACCGGTAACTCCTTCTATTGGTAGAATTGGTATATCGATAACTTGGTTATGTCAGTGGCTCTGTCTATATCGGTAGGTCTTTATAATGGTAGTTGTGTCTGTCTGTTTGTATCGGTAGGTCGTATCGGTAGGTCTCTATGTAGCGGCGAGCTTATATCAGTAGCTCTTTGTTCTTGTACCGGTATCTCCTTGTATCAGTAGACTTGAGTAGCGGTTACTTCCTTATATAGGTGGAATTCACAGCGGTATACTTACACATATCGGTAGACTTACTTTAACGGCAACCTTTTGGTGTACCGGTAGACTTACATACTGGTTGCTCTGTTCTGTACCAGTGTACTTAGCCGCATTAGAAGCTGTGTATCTGTTTGTCTACGTCAATAGCTATGTACATACCAATGAACTTAAAACTTGTCTATTCTATGAAAAACATATCCATATTGAGTTATAATTAATTCATAGTATGTATAAACATAGATAAACAGTGATTGACATATTTTAAAGATTATTTTGATATTCTTATCAACTTGATAATAGAATTTCATAGATTGAAAGAATTAATATATATATATATATAAACATTATTTGGGATTATAAAAACATATTAAAGCATAACTGGGATTATTAAAACAGGTGAGTTCAACACAAATATTTCATAAATAACCCAAAGATAATAAAATAAATGGGTTTTATATCAAAATCATGGAATTTTGAAAAGTGCTTAAAAACATGATCTTTAAGTCATTTATAACCCATGGAAAGTGAATTAGGGTTTAATGTATGTCAATTTCAAAATAAAATAAATAAATTTTATATATTTATTAATAAACCTAGAAAATAAATATGTTTTTTATTCACATAAAGAAAATAAAATAATTTCATGAGAAAAAGAGAGAGATTTTGAGATAGAAATTCTACAGCATAACAGGTTTGAAACATGGTTTCATAAAACATTAAAAAGAGCAGCAATATGGGTCACCCATTAATAAAAGAATAAAAACACAATATAGGGAGATAATAAAATGGAAATGAGAACATGGTATGAAAATTTTAAAGACATCCCAAATAAAATAGAACTTGAAAGGAAAAGAGAAGTTGAGAATTCCCTTACCTAGAAGAGTAACTTCTGAAACTCTGAGATTGAGACCTTGAGAGCTTGAGGACACCTTGGAATTATTCCTTTAGAGTTAATACTATCAGATCTTAGATGGTTATTATTTTTGAATGAATGTAAATGAAGGAATGGCTTGGTATTTATAGTAAAAGAGAGGGAGTTTTTTATTACATTATGAGGACAGCTCATCGGTGGTATTAGAAAAACCATGGGCTTACCCATGGTTTTGGAAAATTGGGAAACCTCGTATCATATTTTAATCCACGTGAGTTATCCATAATTTTAAATTACATATTACATAATTATGATGTCATAAAACACACCGAAAACTCAAAAACTGTATTTTTATTATTCACCGAAAAACAAAACATTTTATAAAAATATCATAAATTCACCCAAACCTAAAATTGATGTTATGAATTAAAAAATGATCTCCATTTTATGAAAATAATTTTATAAATATGAGAAATTTAATTTTTAAGTAAAATCACTATTTACATGAAAAAATACTATTACTTTACTAATAATTTCTAAAATAGTTATTTACTTATACTATTATATCACATTACCATTCAAGATGCCTAAATTATATTGATAATTCCTTATGTTATGTTACTATTCCATTATAAATGTTTCTATTCATAAAGGTAATATTACTATCCATAAGTTACTATTCACCAAAAATTAAGTTGATCTTATCAGACACTAAATTTCTTAATGATCACAATCGTGTGAGTATATTTTTTGAAAATCATTTCACAATATCAATTATTTAAAGTATAAAAAATATATTCAAACTCTTTTTTCAATATTCATCAATAATATGAAACTTATTAGAAAAATACTAAAAATTCATCCTAGATTAATTTTGACATTTGAAATTCAAAAATGATGTTTATTTCACCATAATAACAATTTTATTTATTCAAATGGATTTCAAAAATTAATGAAGGCCTCGTTACATAACCTCTTATAAAACCCACATAGGACCTAAGTGTAAGGTGTTCAATGGTGATAGAATCTTGGGGTGGCTCAGACAACATTTCCTGAGTGGTGATTTCTATCTAGTTCAACTTCTCCCATAGAAGATTTTTTTCAATCTTAACTTGTTGAAGCTCGGCATGGGATTGGTCTAGAGCAATGCCTAGTGACGCTTGCTCCTTCCTAAGCTCTGACAAATGGGATTTTTATGGCCCAATTCTGCTGGATGAGTTCATCCGCTCTTCGTTTTTCATTAATTATCCATTATCATTTTTATTTATAAACAATAATTATAATTCTAAAAAATTATTATTGTTTCCAATGGTCATATTAACCAACAGTCATATAACAGTCAAAACCTAATGGTCACATTTCATTTATACTTATATATTTTTATTGATTATTAGCTAATAAGATATACATTTTTAGGAAAAAAATATTATTCAAAAGTTCGGGTCGTTACATTCTTCCCCCCTTAAGAAATTTCAACACCGAAATTTCAACTCATACCCTTAGAAGATACAATATGTGGGTACTTACACCTCATAGTCTCCTCTGGTTCCCATATGGCTTCTTCATATTTTTGGTTTCTCCACAACACATTAACAAGGTGCGTACTCTTGTTGCATAGAACCTGGTCTCTATAATCCAAGATCTCCACCAGCTGCTCCTTAAAAGAGAGGTTAAGTTTCAGTTGCACCACCTCCAGATTCAGTACATGTGAAGGGTTAGGTATGTACTTCCTCAAGAGAGATGTGTGGAAAACATCATGAACTTATTCTAGATTTGGAGGAAGTGCAAGATGATATTCCACTGCTACTACGCGATCAGGGATTTCATAGGGGCCGATATACCTAGGTATGAGCTTCCCTTTCTTCCCAAAACTCATAACTCTCTTCCAAGGTGAAATTAGAAGAAATACTTTTTCACCAACTTCAAACTCCAAGTCCCTTCGATGGTTGTTAGCATAACTCTTTTTCTTACTATAAGCAACCTTTATGTGTTGTTGGATGGCATAAACCTTTTCTGTCATCTCTTGTGCAAGATAAGCCCAAGAAGGTTTATCTCACCAACTTCATCCCAAAAAGTAGGAGTTCTACATTGCTTTCCATATAGAGATTCATAAGGTGTCATTTGAATGATCAGTTGGAAGTTGTTGTTCTAAGAGAACTAAACTAATTGGATATTATGATCTCATCCACCTAAAATTCCATTTATCATGTTCTCAGTATGTCCTCGAGCTTCTAAATAGTCCTTCTAGATTGGCCATCAGTTTGGGGAAGATAGGTCATACTGAAATTCAATTTGGTACCCAGAGCATGTTAAAGACTTCGCCAGAATTTTGATGTGACCCTTGGGTCATGATTAGATATAATGGAGAGTGGTACCCCATACATCATTACCACTTCCCTCACATAAATCCTAGCAAGTTTATCAAGAGAAAAATATTCCCTAATAGAGATAAAATGGGTAGTCTTGGTGAGATAGACCACTATAACCCATATCGCATTTTTTCTTTTGGATGTTTTTGGGAGACCATTGACAAAGTCCATAGTGATATTGTCCCACTTCCATGTTGGTATGGATAGTGGTTGTAATACCCCTTTAGGAATAAGTCTCTCCTCTTTCACTTACTGACACACCAGACACCTTGTAGTGTAGTCAGCAATCTCCATTTTCATGTTATCCCAATAATAATGATCACAAAGGTTCCTATACATTTTTTTGCTTCCATGATGTATAGATAAAGTAGATTTATGAGCTTCATAAAATGGATCATTATTTATTTCTAGAATAGATATAACACATTTCCTTTTATGAAATTTCATTACACCTTCTTGATTAATATTAAACTCAGTAAACTTCCCATCCTTCACACCCTCAAACTTCTTCTCCAAAAAAGTATCTTATTTCTGATATTTCTTCATCCTATATAGTAATGAAGGTTGAGAAATAATTTGGGATAGGTTTGATGAATACCTTACCTTATAATTTCTATGCCTAGTTTTACTAGGTCTTTGATTAAGGGATCTCCTTAAATCCTCATCATTTCCATAACAACAGGGTCATTTCTACTTAATTCATCACCAACTTTGTTTTCTCTTCTAGGGTGATAATTAATTGAAAAATCATAGTATTTAAGAAGTTCCGACCATATCCTATATCTCATGTTCAATTCATTTTGTGAAAAAATATACTATAAACTTTGATGGTCTGTGTATATATCACACTTCTCCCCATAAAGATAGCACCTCCATATCTTCGGAGAAAAAACAACTACAGCCAACTCAAGATCATGTGTAGAATAGTTCAACTCATAAGTCCTCAACTATAGAGATGCATAAGAAATGACTTTATCATTTTTCTTGAGGATTCAGCCAAGCCCTTTTAGAGATGAACCACTAAAAATAATGATTCCTTCTCAGATTATGGGCATAGTTAACACAGGTGTAGTAACCAATCTCTTCTTAAACTCTTGGAAACTTTCCTCACACTCCTTTGTCGATATGAACTTGACCCATTTTCTAGTTAACTTGGTTAGTGGATTGGAAATTCATCAAAAGTTTTTCAAAAACCTCCTATAATATCCTTCTAAATTAAGAAAACTACGAATCTTAGTTACTGTTGTGGGATGAGGCAACTCCTCTATAACCTTTTTCATTGCAGGTTCAACTGAGATTCATTCATTGGTTACAATGTGCCCCAAGAAAGCAACTTGTTATAACCAAAATTCACATTTTATGAACTTTCCAAAAATCCTATCCTTCCATAGATTTTTCAAAATAACCCCTAAATGATCCTCATGATCTTCACAACTTTTAGAATATATCATAATATCATCAATAAAAACTACCGAAAAATTATTAAGGTAGTCTTTAAAGACTCTATTCTTCAAATCCATAAAAATAACAGGTTCATTAGTCAAACTCAAGGGCATAACAACAAACTCATAATACCCATATCTTGATCTGAAGTCAGTTTTTGGAATATATTCTATTTCACCATTAATTAATGATAACAAAATTGAAGATCAATCTTGAAGAAGAATTGAGCCCCATGAAGTTGTTCAAATAAGTAATCAATTCTTGGAAGAGGGTATTTTTTCTTCACTTTGATCTCATTCAGTTCTCTATAATACACACACAGCCACATTGATCTATCCTTATTCTTCACAAAGAGAACAGGTGCTCTCTAAGGAGACACAGTCGGTCAGATAAACCCCTTCTCCAAAAGATCTTGGAATTGTTTCTTTAATTCCTCCAGCTCCACATTTTCCATCTTATATGGGGTCTTTGATATCGGATGAGATCTAGGTATGAGTTCAATGGAGAAATTTACCTCTCTTCTTGGGGGAGGTCCAGGTAACTCTTCAAGAAATTCATCAATGTATTCCTGGATGATGGGGACATTTTCTATCCTTATACTCTCATTTAATTCTTTATCTTCACCAATAAACTTTATAAATAAGGATGGAGGAGGTGCTTCTATAAAGATATATTTTCGATAAATCTCTCCTTAGAAGATAACTGTAGGTTACCCATTCAAGTCTACTGAGATTTCCTTGCTTCTACATTTGATCTTAGCATTATACTTTGAGATTCATTTCATCCCTATTATAACGTTGAATTATAACATGGGAATAAATACTATATTTGAGATAAAATTGAGCTCTCTAAAGTATATACTAGAGTTATTAAACACTATTGATGCTTGGATAATCCCTTCAGGAGTCTTGATTGATAACCCTACTTTTAGAAATTTAGGGTTTGATTCTATATTCTTTGAAAACTTGGATGAAATAAAGGAATACGTAGATCCAAAATCAAACAAATTACTTTCTGGATTTGATAGAACAAAAAGGGTACTTTCTAATAAGTCATTTGGAGTTTCAACTTCAGCCATCATGATAGAAAAATCATGACCTTTCTCCCTTTTCCTATGCTTACATTGATGGTGATTCCCCTCCACTACCCTCGGATTTGGACAGTGATTGGAAAAGTTCCCAAGCTGTTCACACTTGAATCATTGGACTTCAGGTAGAGCATGCACCATCTTCCCCTTATCGTTAGAGTTGAGAAGTTGAGGCTTCATCTCACTATAAAAATTACAAGTGATATGGCTAAATCTTCCACACTTATAGTAAATACCACTATTGATTAGGTAGTTCCCCAAAAGCTTCTTCCCATGTTTATTATACATGGTAAGTTGCACTTGTTTTCCACATCTTTCCTGATCAAATCTCCTCTCCAATATTGGATCCATTAATCTCTCATTTTCATTGGATTTATGGGACCATTCCATCTCAGTGAACTTCAGTTCGACTTTCATATCACTCTTTATGATCTTCTCATAGCTATCATAATCTTGGTTGGCAATATTATTCTGCAAATGAGGTCTTAGTCTACTAAAGAATCTATCAACCTTCCCATTAGGATCCATGAAAAAGCTTTAGGTGTAATGGGAAAGTCTTGTGAATTTCATCTCATAGCTTCCCATAGATTCATTCTCCTTCTGCTTCAACTCGATAGATTCTTTCTCCATTTTGGTTCTCATCAAATGAGGGAAATGCTTATTAAATAAGATACCCATAAACACTTCCCACTCCATAGCTTCAATGTACCCTCTTGGAGTCAATTTTTTAATCAGTTCTCTATATTGGTCATCTTCTCCCTCTAAGCAGTAAACATCCAAGGTAACCTTCTCTTATTCTGAATAGAGGAGTACATAAAAGATCTTTTTGATAGATCTGATCCACTGTTCAGCAATCAATGGGTCAGTAGATCCACTGAATATTGGTGGTCATTGACAAATAAAGGACTCAATATAAAGTTGTTCCCCTCATGGTAAAATCAGTCTCTCATCTTGATTCAAGTTATTTCCCATAACTTGAGTTAGTTGATTCATCATTCTCATGAAATGTTTCATTTTGGATTCCATCAGAGGGTCGTCAGTGCATGGTCCGTTGCGGTCACCATTTGCATGGTTCCTCATATTTCCCACCATTTTCTAAAAGAATAAAACCTTAGTGAGAAACTTATTTAATTTACGAATCTTTAGACTATAAATTATTTTTATGGCTTAAAACTCAATTCTTAAACATATTATTCTTTAACAATAGTTACACTTCTCTATAAATCTTTCATAATGATTAATAAAAAGCTTGTGATTAACCAAACATATCCCCAGGGAGCGTCAAAACATGAGTGTAGAAAGGACCATTTTCATGCACCAGTTCTTGTTTGAGTCTATCTCAAAGTAGTTTTTTTTTGTTTTACCCCTAGATACATATGTGCCAGAGCCACATCCACTTGTTCGTATCCAGATAGTGATTTATTTGTTTGGAAACAACTTACTTAATATTTCAAAAAAATACCAGGATTTTTTCCTATATTTAATATTTTTATTATGGTTATTTCTAAACTTTCAAAATCCTAATTTTCAAAAATAACTAAACTATCCTTCGATACTAATTATGGAATCTATCATTTTTATTACATAACTTTTCATTACATTTTACAAACAGGGGTTCTTTGAAGTCTAGTGTCTTGGAAATAAGGTACATAATACATGAAAGTATATAAAAATATTTTAATCCACTTGAATGTATTATTTAAATGTTCATCCTAAGTTTAATTACTACATAGGATAACCTAGGTACATACATCAAAGTAAAGGTTGAGCATAAGGCCCAGTAAGGGAAAATAGGGAAAATAGTTTATATGTGAGCTTGAGAGAATATAATAAGAACTTGAGAAAATAACATGAAGGAATGAGAAAGAGGCATATCATGATACTAATAACTTGAATCATATCTTGAAAATGTGTCTACAATATTTAATTTATACATTCATAATCAAATCACCAAGGTCCATCTGTAAGGTGTCATAAAAATTACCACGGTTACTCACCAAGGTATCATAAAACTTGTCATCTCTAAAGATTAATTTATTTGCCCAATGCATTGATGAGATATCTAGGAACACCATTAATATGTAATTATTTTCATGTGATCCATATATATCATAATAAAACATTTCATAAATAACCAAAAAATAATAAAAGAAATGGGTTTCATATCAAAATCTTGGTGTTTTGAAAAGTGCTTAAAAACATGATCATTATGTAATTTATAACCCAAGGAAAGGGAATGAGGGTTTTATGTTTGTAAATACCATAATAAAATAAATCAATTTTATGTCATGATTTATTCCCCTTTAAATGAAATAGTTTTGGGTATTCACATAAAGAAAATAAAATAATTTCTTGAGAAAAAAAAAGAGATATTTTGAGATGAAAATTCTGCAGCATAACGAGAATGAAACATGGTTTTATAAAACATTAAAAATAGAGGTGATAGGGGTCACCCAGTCATAAAATAATCATAATAAAATAAAGGGATAGAATAAAATGTAAATAAGAACATGTTATGGAAATTTTAAATACATACCACATAAAAGAGGACTTGAAAGTAAAAGAGAAGTTGAGAATTCCCTTACCTTGAAGAGTAACTTATAAAACTCTAATATCAGGAACTTGAGAGATTTAGAACACATTGGGATAAATCCTAGAGATGTAATACTATCAGAGCTTCTAGGGGGTTATTTTGGAATGAATTTAAATGAATTAATTGCTTGGTATTTAAAGTAAAATAGATGGAGCTTTTTATTAATTTTTGAGGACACCCCATCGGTGGTATTAGAAAAACCATGGGCTTTCCCATGTAATTTTCCCATGTTTTTGTCCACATAGGACACCTCATATCATATTTTAATCTGCATGAGTTTTCCACTATTTTAAATTACATATTACATCATTAAGGTGTCATAAAACACACCGAAAACACAAAAACAGTATTTTTAGTATTCACCGAAAAACAAAACATTTTATAAAAATATCATAAATTTACCCTAACCAAAAATTGATGTTTTGAATTAAAAAATGAACTCCATTTTATGAAAATAATTTTCTAAATATGAGAAAATTAATTTTTAAGTAAAAACACTATTTACTCGAAAAAATACTAATACTAAACGAATAATTTCTAAAATAGTTATTTACTTATACTGTTATATCACATTACCATTAAAGATACCTAAATTATATTTATACTTCCTTAGGTGATGTTACTATTCCATTGGACATATTACTATTTTTAAGGGTAATATTACTATTCATAAGTTACTATTCATCAAAAAATAAAGTTGATCTTATCAGAATCTAAATTTCTTACTGATCACAACTATGTATGTCTGTTTTTAGAAAATAATTTCACAGTATCAATTATTTAAAGTATAAATAATATTTTAAAATACTCTTTTTTTAAATATTCATCAATAATATGAAACTTATTATAAAAATACCAAAAATTCGTCCAAGATTAATTCTGACATTTAAAATTCAAAAATGATGTATATTTCACCATAATAACAATTTTATTTATACAAATGGATTGCACAAAGTAACTAAGGCCACATTACATAACCCCTTATAACACCTGCATTGGTCCTAAGAGTAATTTGTGCAATAGTGATAGGATCTTGGGGAAGCTTAGACAATATTTCCTGAGTAGTGATTTCTATCAACTTGAACTTATCTTAAAGGCAATTTTGTTTAAGCTTAACATATTGAAGATCGGCTTGGGATTGGTCTAGAATAAATCCCAGTGATGCTACTTGCTTTCCAAACTCTGAAAAATGGGATTTGTATGGCCCAATTATACTATATGAGGCCATCAATTCTTCTTTCTATATTAATTATACATTATCATTTCTATTGATAAATAATAATTATAACGATAAAAAATTATTATTGTTTCCAATGGTCATATTAACCAACAGTCATATAACGTTCAAAACCTGATGGTCAAATTTCATTTATACTTATATATTTTTATTGATTATTACATATTAAGACATACATTTTTAGAAAACAAAATATTATTCAAAATTCCAGGTCGTTACATTCTTCCCCCCCCCCCTTAAGAAACTTTTTCCCCAAAATTTCAACTCATACCCTCAGAAGATAAAAGATGTGAGTACTTATGCCTCATAGTCTCCTCTATTTCCCATGTAGATTCTTCATATTTTTGGTTCCTCCACAACACTTTAACAAGGTGGGTAGTCTTGTTGCATAAAACCTTGTCTCTATGAACCAAGATCTCCACCAGCTGTAAGATAGGTCATGTTCTAGTTTCACCATCTCCGGATTTAGTACATGTGAAGGGTCAGATATGTGCTTCCTCAAGATAGATTCATGTAAAACATCATGAACTTGTTCTAGATTTGGAGGAATTTCAAGACGATATTCCACTAATCCTACGTGATAAATGATTTCATAGGAGCCAATGTACCAAGTGTTGAGCTTCCCTTTCTTCCCAAACCTCATGACTCTATTTTGAGGTGAAATTTGAAGAAAGACTATTTCACCAACTTCAAACTCCAATTCCCTTCGATAGCTGTTAGAATAACTCTTTTTTAAACCCTCTCTACTTCAATAACATCCTGAAACATCACCTTACCTTCTTCTCTTAAGAATAAGTACCTTAATACCACTTGATCCTAAGAATATGTACCCTAACATCGGAACCCCTGATTCCCACTCCTCCATGGTAGTGATTATGCGATTACCCACCTAGAGTTGTATGAGTGATAGACACAAGATCCCTAAAGGTGGCATCATCAAGGGAAATAACCCACCTTTCCTAATAGAGGGGACTTATGTAGGACCTTCCTCTCAAACTATGAGAGTGTCTCCCTGGGTGTGAATCATGAAATTTCTGAGTCACATGATGTAAAACTTCCTAGCACCAAATACTAGTCATAAAACATTACAATGCACAATAACATCCTCATCACATGATGTTAAACTATAGTATTACCCTATGTTATGAACATGGGATTCCCCATATACATTCATTATAGGATGCCACTCCTCCCCCTATGTGGGATGTTACTCTACATCTATCACCCTTAGTCATCTTCCATGCGTAAGCCCCACACTATCCCTCATTGACTCTCCTTCCATGACACATGCATCCTTACCATATGACATTAAACTTCATGGACCAGTACTGTCACATGACCTTAAACCATGACATCAAACTATGTAGGTTTTGATCCTTAACACCTAGAAGGGTATGTAGGATTCCTCCATGAGGTTCAATCCCAATATCCTTACAATATAACCAAATCATCTTGTGTGATCATCTCCCCCAGAGAGGTAACACTTATCCAAATCCTCAAGTGTGATCATCTGCCCCAAAGGGTCACACTTAACAAAACCCTCAATTATAATCATCTCCCCCCAAAGGGGGAACACTTAAGAAAATCCTCAAGTGTGATCATCTCCCCCCAAAGGGGAACACTTAACCAAACCCTCAAGTATGATCATCTCCGCCCCAAAGGAGGTGAACTTAACCAAACCCTTAATTGTGATCATCTCCCCCCCCCCCAAGTGGATGCACTTAACTAAATATTCAAGTATGATCATCTCCCCCAAAGGGGTGCACTTAACCACCTACCTTTCTCTACAAGATGTTAAACTCAGGACACACATGTCCCTATAATACATCAAACTTGTAACCATCCCATCTTCACAAGAAGTTAAACTTGTTACCAATTCTAAAATATTTACCTCGTATAATGAATATGGGATGCCTAAGGTGAAAAGGCTCAGAAGTATTACACCCCTGGTGTCAATTAACCAGTGGCTAACCTAGGATTCCTTGGGTTCTCTATATAATATTCCTCATACATGGTATGAATTTGACTTTATAAATATGATATTTTATAGAGGCCCAACATACCCAACATCCAGAAATTACCAGACATGTCCAACATTACTATATGATCTAAACGAAGGTTTATTCCATGTCAATATATAAGCTTCATAATTAACTAGTATCCATGTCGAGATGGATATGGGAATGTGTTTTGAGAACATGACATAAATCTTTGAGAGAGACCTGAACTAGGATAATATCTCCAAGGAGGAATTCATATAATGAGCAACTAACATCCCATAATGCCATTTTGATCAAGGATCTAATGTCACTGATTATGGTGATGGAATATGCCTAACTTTGGAAAGTGGGAATGTGAGTTGAAAATACAGGTGTCACGTGGTACCGGTGGAAAGCATAGGGAGAAAAAAAGAAGAACCCAACTTGAAACTCTTCTCTTTCAAATATTAGAACTAGTATTTTTGGGGACCATCATATTTTCATCTCACTATATCCAAATATTCAGTGTCGGGTCCCACCGAATGAGTGTTGGGCCTAGTATAAAACCCTCTACATCATGGGGTGGATAATGTTGAGCATCCTCAGTCTACAACAGCATCAATGTGGATACTTTTTCTATATCAGAAATAATGGAAGATGTTGAGGCATTGGGAATCAATTTTATTATATATTTATTTAAATGTTCTTCCATGTGCCTTATAGGAATCAAGCCATAGGAGATTGATGTCATAATTCCAATAGGAACAGAGGTAGGAGTAATGTGGGTGCAGTAATCCCACTCGATTATATCCTAACCCTGATAGCCATAATTTCTTCTACTATTGGGTGCTCGTTCCCCATATCACCTTCTGAACTCATCTAAAGGTGGGTAATCAAGGACCTTATTTGATGATATGAACAAGGATTCATTCCCACCAAGTATATGGATTGAAAATATCTTGAAGCATCAGTGCCTTATTGACACCACCTCCCCCAAGATCTGCATAAGGGAAAACCACCCCCCATTCCAATGATAAATCACTTCAAGAGCCTCTCCCTAGGGAATTCAGATAGCTCACTCATCTACACTAATGAGGTAGAGTATGTTCAAGATGTACCCAACATAGAAACTACTCAAGAGCCACCTAGGATGGTATCCACTTAGTCATATAAATGCCAATACTGACTGTCCCTATAAGCCAATGACAGGATTGATCTCATCCACAATCCACTAGCCCAGGTCTAGAGCACCCAACACTGACACCAAGGGTAGACCCATAAAATTTACTAGTTGGATGCTATAGCTTCATTGTCCCTTTCCACCACTTAAGCACATTATCATGTTCCTAAAACTATTGAGTTGTATTCCATAATTTCTTATTTGGGATCGAGACCCAAGATACTTCTAGGAAGGTTGGGTTGACTCTCCCTATTATTGGAAACACTAGAAACCATCATGGTCCATCCCATGATGAGAAATATTACTATGGGGGTCCTCATTATGATACAAACAACTGAAACAGGGGCCCTATACATGCTAAAGAATTTCCCTATCTAGAATATTCGTCCTAAGATAGGTGGAGAAACAATCGCTAATGGGTAATGCCTATGATGTTAGTCAGAGTATGCATGGTAAAAATTCCCACAACTTGCAGAGGATTGAACCTGGTGAAATGACATTACAACTAAGGTAAGTTTAGGGAAGGAGATTCATCACTGTTGACCTTTGAGATTTTTAGAAACTGAATAATTAGATGGTGTAACTCTCTCCCTCATCACTAATACTAGAAGAACAAATCTTGCCAACTCAGGTTGATTATATCTGAAGTTAACATCTAAATTTTTCCGAAAAATTTATCTGTATGTACCTATAGGTGATGGAAGTTTTTGATCTCTTACAAGACCTCATAGTGTTATATATCTTACACTATTATATTCTATACACTCTACCTCTACATTGGAAGTTGGAAAGGCATCATGGTCTAGATTGATGCCCTTATACGAAGTTGAGCACTCTATCGAGCCCCAAAGGGATGTTGTTGCTTGTGAACATAAAGAGGTAGTAAACACCCCATACTATATATATATGCTCTTAAAGTTAGAACTACCTCATAGAGACATACCGATATATAGTGGATGTTTGGATCATGTGGAACCACCTCTCCTAGTGAACTGGTAGCAAAGAATATATGCATCGGTGTTGTTGGTAGTTTCTCAGCCTATGCCGATCAGGGCTTGGGTCAACCAGGAGTAGTATCATTCTCTTAGTAACAAACATTAGGATTTTTGGGGAATCTCAGCTACTGAACATCTACCAATCATGTTCTTTCCACCTATAACCCTCAACTTTATTATCCCTGAGTCCCTCACTGAAGACCAAGAGGTTTGTTTTTGGTATAATGTCTGGGTGACATTCAACAACCTTTGGGGTCGTCAATTGGCCTACCTAGAAAGCCATGACCACCTCAATTCCATTCACCAATAGTGAAAGAGGTTTGATATTGTAGTGATCCTAGTAGTTCAGTGCCCTAAATCATATAAGATTTTCCAGACCCTCCAGAAAACCTGTATTAAGAGCGTTATTGTGCTCTAGAGATTTATTGTAGAGTCAACCCAACATGTAAAGATCATAGGCTGGTGGCAGTATATTTCCATCCATTTTATCCTTATCTCATGGAAAAAACATGAGAATCAATTTGGCCCACCCATAGATGGTGAAGGTTCCTCTTGGACTACCGCCATGATGAATATTGTGATAATTAACCCTATCGAGGATCAGAGAAACCGGGATGATGACACAGGGCACAATGAGGAGAACCCGCCCCAAGGGGAAAACCAATACCAATTTTATCCCTTGACTGGTGATCACACTCATCATCATAAACTGGAACTAGGCCTCAAGAGTCCTCCCAAAGAGAAATTTCCACCTGCCTGCCAATATCTGGAAAAACAAAAGGGACCTTTTTGACCTCATCAGTTTATCTGATATCATGCTGAAAACCAAGTCAGACACTAGGGTGGATACTTTTCTCTAGGAGATAGAATGCTATAAGAGATTTACCTCTAAGATTATCTATGAGAAGCATTAGGGTCATGATAATGTTAAAAGGGACCCCATCTCTCCTCTAGTGGGAAACCTGATCCTCCTTGGCTATGCACCCAGGTTTATATTAGTTGTTCATATGTGCCCAATCAAAATGGAATCTAGGGGCCATGGAAAATGGACGAGATATGAGTAACTCACTCTATCTAAGAAGTGCGCCTATCCACCTCAAGATCAAGGACACCTTACCTTTCGATCCAATGAGTTTGTTAGAGTATTGGTGACCAAAAATCTCTATCAAGATGTGGTGATCACTAGTTTCATCACACGCCTTGAGGCTCTAAAAACAAGACAAATTTTAATTCCACCTAAAGGAAACCCAGACTCGGTATGGGTGGACCAGGTGCACCCACCAAAAAAATTCAACAATCTGAGATTTATACCATAACAACTAAAAATTTAGTTTTATGCGATGGTATCCCATCACAAAATGTCATTTTTAACGAGGTCCTCCCACAAATACCCTGTTTTAGAAAATAGTGCTACAAATAGTTAATCCTAGGTTTTTTTAAAACCCTTCTATGACAGGCCCATCGCAAATAGTATTTGCGAAGGGATTAACTACCTGTCGCAAAAAAACTAAAAAAAATAAAAAATAATGATGATGATAAATTAATATTAATAAAATTTAATATAATAATAATAATAATAATAACAAAATAAATAAAATAAATATAAACTAATAAAAATATAATTAAAATCATAAAAAATTATAAAATAAACAAATAATAAAAAACAGAATATTCTCAACAATATAAAATAATAATAACAAGAAAATAATAAATAATAAAAATAATATGATAATAAATAAATAATAAAGTAATATAAGTAAGAAAAAAATAATAAAATAATAAAAAACACAATATCCACAATAATAATAAAAAAGGAACTATATATAAATGTAAATATATGGATTAATAAAGAAATTACAAAAAAATTACATTCAAATGTTTTATTACTAATCGTTATTATTCATTACTAATTAATACTAATCATTACTATTCATTACTAATCATTTCTATTCATTGCAAATCATTATTAATCATTACAATTTATTAATATTCTTTATAATTCATTACTAATCATTAATATTCATTATTGGTCTTTACTTTTCATTACTAATCATTTCTAATCATTGTTATTCATTACTAACCCTCCAATGGCCCGAAGGCCTTCATTTTTTGTTGATTTTTGATAATACACCTTTCAAGGGGTGAGGTAGAACCCTTGCAAGGCCTGTAGGCGTAAGTATTACATGACCCATAGGCCATAGAGGAATTCATTTGTCCATAGGATTCAAACATTATATACAACCCAAACTAACTACTGGGAACTGCTCCTCCCCAGCATCTTCATCGTGAAATCTGCTCTCCACCTTCGCATGGTTGTTCGGCTAGGCATTCTCGTGCATGTACAGGCTTGTCCCGATGGCAGGTGTCATACCCTCTCATTCTTGCAATCCGTTTAGCTTCTACTGTGGTGAAAGCTCCTTGCTCATCCTCCTTGTAGAGCTTGTTCCTCGTAGGTCGTCTGGTATTCATATGCACTTAAGGTGGCCCGAAGGCCTTACTGACCCGAAGGCCTTACTGACCCGAAGGCCTGGGTGGACCGAAGGGCTTAAAGGAATCAAGGACCAAATCGGTTTCCCGAAGGCCCAAACTGGGGCATATTCTCGGCTGCTACAGTGCCAAACAGTACCTGCTACAGTTCTCGCTACAGTACCTACTACAGTACTACAGAGTTCCCTCTATAGTACCTGCTACAGTACTGCATAGTTCCCGCTATAGTACCTGCTACAGTACTACTATAATACTACTACAGTAACTCAGAAATAATGTCTCCACCTTGATTTGATCCTGGGTCTCCCGGATGCACTTATAGAGTCCTTACCAACCGGGCTAAGGCTCATGTGCGTTATTCATTACTAATCATTACTATTCATTACAACTCATTACTATTCATTAATATTCATTACTAATCAATACTATTTATTACTATTTAATACTATTTAGTACTATTTTTTACAATTTATTCCTATTTATTACTATTAATTCCTATTTATTACTAATTATTCTTAATTATTCCAAATTATTTCAATTTATTCCTATTTATTTCTATATATTCCTAATCATTATTAATCATTGTTAATCATTTTTAAACATTATTAATAATTGTTAATCATTTCTAATCATTTCTAATCATTTATAATCGTTTCTAATCATTTTTAATAATTATTATTTGTTTTTATTCATTGTTATTCATTTCTATTCAATTTTATTCATTATTATTCATTACTATTATTTATTATTCATTATTATTCATTATTATTCATTATTATTCATTATTATTCATTACTATTGATCCCTACTTATTGCTAATTATTCCAAATTATTCCTAATTAATTCTAATTACTTCTAATTATTTCTAATTATTCCTATTTATTCCTATTTATTCTAATTTATTCCTATTTATTCATATTTATTCCTATTTATTCCTATTTATTGTTATTTATTGCTATTTATTCCTATTTATTGCTATTTATTGCTATTTGTTGCTAATTATTCCTAATTATTCCTAATTATTCGTAATTATTCCTAATTATTTCTATTTATTTCTATTTATTCCTATTTATTCTTATTTATTCTTATTTATTCTTATTTATTCCTAATTATTAATGATTATTACTAATTATTACTAATCAATACTAATTATTACTAATCATTACTAATTATAACTATTTATTACTATTTATTACTATTTATTACTATTTATTACAATTTATTTCTATTTATTACTATTTATTACTATTTATTTCTATTTACTACTATTTAGTACTATTTAATACTATTTATTACTATTTATTGCTATTAATTACTCTTTATTACTATTTATTACTATTTATTACTAATTATTACTATTTATTAATATTTGTTACTATTTATTTCTATTTACTACTTTTTATTACTATTTATTACTATTTATACCTATTTATTACAAATTATTACTAATTATTCCTATTTATTCCCATTTATTCCTATTTATTCCTATTTATTCCTATTTATTCCTATTTATTTCTATTTATTCCTATTTATTCCTATTTATTCCTATTTATTCCTATTTATTCCTATTTATTTCTATTTATTCCTATTTATTCCTATTTATTCATATTTATTCCTATTTATTCCTATTATTCATATTTATTCCAATTTATTCTTATTTATTCTTATTTATTCCTGTTTATTCATATTTATTCCTATTTATTCCTATTTATTCCTAATTATTCCTAATTATTCCTAGTTATTACAATTTATTCCTAATCATTACTAATTATTACTATTTATTGCTATTTATTGTTATTTATTACTAATTATTACTAATTATTACTAATTGTTACTAATTATTCCTAATTATTACTAATTATTACTGAAAATTCCAAATTATTAGTAATTATTACTAATTATTCCTAATTAATACTAATTATTACTAATTATAACAAATTATTACTAATTATTACTAATTATTCCTAATTATTACTAATTATTAATAATTATTAATAATTATTAATAATCATTCCTAATCATAAAAAATTTACAATTTATCATTAGTTTTTTCTAATTATTCCTAATTATTACAAATTAATAATTATTATTACTAATTAACACTAATTATTACTAATTTTTATTAATTACTAGTACTCACTCGTGCTATTGCACAGCGTATTCGGTTACTGGTTTTTCTTTTAATAAGAGATTAATATTTATAAAAGTTGAATCAAAAAAATAGATTAAGACAAATTGAATCTTGTTGTTTCTTCACTAAATGTCAATAGTATTGAGTTGTTGTTTGTAAAAATTTGGTTGAATAGAGACCTTTCCTCGGTAAGCGGAGGGGCAGTAAGAATTTTGCTCCCTGAGTAGAGCCATGCACCAATGCTAAGCGGCTTTAAAATGTATTAATAATTTAGAATTGATCAATGAGACTTAAAAATAAATATGTTGAAATTATAATTTTGTTCATTTTTCTCAAATATGAATAAGTAACAATAAATACTAAATTATGTAAAATGAAGTTGGACAGAAACAATAAATGGAAATAGAAGTTATTAATAGATGAAGTACCTAAAACATGTACACAGAAACATAGAAACATAACTTGTTAAAGAAAAGAACAGCATGGTTCATTATCAGCAAATAAACAACTTTGAACAGTTATGTCACCCTATAAATTGGACAATGATATGTTCTGTGACTTTGGTAATAGTACTTAAATACAGTTTCAATAGCAGATACATGAATGATAATAGTAACAACAACCATGATTTTCAGCAGTAATATGCCCGCCAATCAGTGTCCGGCTTGTATCATTAGAATGTGCATTCAATAGACTCCCAGTACCGCCATCACCTGGGACATTGTAATCACCAATCATACAAACATAATTAAAAAACATTATGTGTCTGTTTATTTAGAGCATCTGGGTGGTTCATTTGAAAGTTGCTAAAAAGTCCTGGGACATGTTGAATATATTCTCTCTCATTTTTTGGTATATATTTACATAATTCTATTAACAGTAATTTAATCCCATAAATTGAAGTTAAAGTGAATCACTCTTAGAAATAATGAATGATACCTCACATTAATTCTATAGAGATCTATGTTCTCTGTTATGTGGATTTTTGGATTTAATTTGACAGATAATATTTAATCGTGATATCTAAATTAGTGAAGAAATATTCAAATAGATATGATGGACAGAAATGATTTACAATCTTCTTAATTCGAAAGGGTCTCAATAATTTATAGGTTGTTAAAGTACTAATTCTATCATAAATAAAGTTCAAATAATATATGATGTAAATGAAAATGTGAAAAAAGAAAAAACAAAACCTACAGTTACAGTTATAGGAAAAAAGATACATAAATTTATCATATTTTAAGAAAAAATAATCTTGCATTTCATCTATTCATACCCAATTTTATTCTCACTGTTTTCTAACATAAACAGAAACCCATATTTTTCTTCTTTTCCACCAACACCTACATAAATAACTATCAATGAGATTATATACATCGATCATTAAACACAAGTCTAAGAAATGAGGCTCAAATAATCTCTTGAAAAAATTTCACTGCATAGCTATGGTGAAACCAAAACCGTCTTAAAAATAATGATGATACACATGGCAGGCAGGTATCCCAGATACAATACATCAAGAAAATTTAAGATCCCTAGATGAAATAGGAAAAAGAATATTCTACATGTAAAGAATATCTCATCAAATGTTATGGATTGAAAATTAAAAGGATGAAGAACATGATGTCTCTAGGGATTCGCATAACAGTCCATCGTTAGCTGAACCCAAGTAATACGAACAGAAAAAAAATAATTATTCATGATAACAATAACAGTTAGAGGCATATGAAAAAATCCATCACAAATATCAAGCTAATGCAAAAGGTTATTTACAGAAGACCCCTAAAATAAATTGAAAGAGACAAATATTCTATATAATGGGTATAGATAATAGATGTGATGGATATGATATATAAAATTTTTTGAAATCTTATTGGTAGAAGTAAATAATAAAGTAAAGCATGATCAAATTCTAAAAATGAATAAGATAACTAAAAAACAGAACAAAATGATCCACTGATACCTAAAAATGCAAGAACATTTCTGCTCACTTTCACCAATATGTCTTCCAACTTGATGGGCAATAGGTACCTAAAATAAAAATTCATTAATTCTCAGAACAACTACTACATACATATAGAAATGGACACAATAACAGAGGAAATTCATGATTGGGACTATTAAGACCAGTAAAATGTGTTGTTTTGAGGATTCCAAACCATTATCCTTAATATCATTGGATGATGGAAAGTAAATCAAAACTAACTTACCACAGTTGAAATCAATCGGTGATTCCGAATACAAGGTATGAGGATAATAGTTTAAACTACCAAAAAAACTGTGTTAAACACAACCAAAACACACCAAGGATGGTTCTTATAAACAGAAAAGTTCCTAGAAGACACGGTATACCTAGGAAAAGAAGTAGAGATGCCCAGGTTAAAAGAAGAGGGATATCCTACCTCTAATATAGAATCATGACAAATAGTAAATTGGAGTCAGCCAGAGTTTTGACATGGATCCATAGGATTGTAGGAGACAGGGTTGTTCCCATTTTTTCCTACTACAAACCTAAAACTACAGTCCACAATTCTATCCAAAACCTGTTTATTTTCAATGAATAGATGGAAAATGTTAAAAACTGTAGATGTGTATTATATCATTTCCACTAATTTAGTGAAACATAAAAGTGACTATCTTGAATTTTCATATTCGATTCAGTCACATCCAAGTACACATGACCATAAATTTTCCATGTAATGAACATATTTCCATACATGAACTACTATTCAATAGTTACAATTGAAATTCTATTTGGAAACAAATTAATCAAAACAAAATACATGTTTGGTATATGAACTAAACAGACTGCAGCAGAACACATGTTCTGTTATCTATATATAGTCACCCATGCTATGCAAACTCGACATAAAAAAACATTGATGTAATGTAATTCCAGATTATTTAAAAAATATTTAAAATACAAAACTAAATAAAAAAATCTTCTAGAACCAAGAACATTAGGCACCATATCCCCATCTATTTGTTTGTACCTGTTTTTTCAGAAGTTATTGTTAGAGGAGAATATGAATCATAATTACATAGATGGGGATATGGTGCCTAATGTTCTTGGTCAATGGTAATACTTAATTTTGAAGATTCACTACACTGATGATACTATATAAAAAGGATAAAAAGGACTGTTATGCAAAATTTATAAGGAAAATCATGTAGCAATGTCTGAGAAGCATTTGGTTGTGATCAGAATGCTTCGGATTTTATTAAATACCCAGTCCGCTGCCAGCCTTTAGAATATCGCATGCTGAAAATAATTCAAAATAACAAATGAACAGATCGAGTTAGACCAGGAAAATTAATAATGTTGTTGTTCATGGAATATATGAATAACGAAGTTACCTATTCCATAATTTTTAGCTACCTTGCATCATATTTCATCATCATTTTCTCTACCAAATTCATGTCACAATAAATTGAATACATGGAGGATTCACATGTAGAGAAGTGCACAACTTCCTTGTTAATTTCTTAGTTAATAATAAAATGCATAATTTTCAATAAACATGATAGAAAAAGAAGTAATAAAACCTTTAAATGGGAATTGTCTCACATAAACTTTAAAAAGAAAGTTATAAAACATCAAAAACATTGAAAAAAAAGTTGAAACACAAACCTGGATTTTTGTTTCTACTTCCAACAACAGTATGATTCAATATTAAATAGGTGCGTGGGGTGATGTCCAACTTTTTTCCTACCTAGAAAACACAATCTTTTCTCCATAGGAAAAAAATTTTAAAAATAAGAATGTGTATTAATGCATACTGAAAATGCAGAATCCAAAATATGAATGTAAAAATAAACCCAGTATAGTCCACAATGTGTGATACAAAAAATATCTTTAGTAAGCTTATGTTAATAGCTGATATAGGTTACTACCAGTATGTTTATTTTTTCACTAATCTGTAAAATCAATTCATATGTGTGGGTAGTTTTGCAAACTATGAGGAAGTAATAATTCCACAACATAGCCCAAAATGTCTGAAATCATTGACAACTTAGCACATACCACTGCTCGGAGCTGGATCCCGCAGTTGATGAAGTATCCAAAAAATCTAGTGGAGGTGGGGCATCATTATAGACCTTAGATGATGAACCCATCAAAATTACACAACACCCATCATTGAAAAGGAAATTCCCGACACATGGATTATGCATTGGAGTCAATATATCAGCAGCCAACCGGTAGACAGCTATTTTGATACCTGCAATATTTAATTAAAAATGAATGTGAGTAAATGACAGATATTATTATGAAAAAAGAACAGGATACCTGCAATAGAACAACTTAATAGTAGAGACAATCAAAATAGTGTGAGTTAATGACACATATTATGGTTGTGTAAGTTTATTTATTTGTCATTTTATTTTGGATTATACAGAACACCCTTCATGTAGGTAAGAGAAATCTAGTATTTCAGATAGTTAACTCTGCCTCATGTAAGGCTCTTCTATGATATCAAAGGGTAACCTTGATTTTAATCCATTAATGAAATCTAAATTATGATTCATGTGAGGGTAATGAAACTTAGTGATGGGTATTATATGTTCATGTAAGAGTAAGGTTGGTTTTCATCTGCTGTATAAATGATAATATTGATTCATGTAAGGGTAGTAAAACTCATGTAAGGTTCAATTTTTTGCCATGTAAAGGTCATCTTGAGTTGCATAAATGTCAATCTGAACCTACGTGAAAGATATCACATCTCACCTAAGGGTAACTTGGATCGAAAAACTGGTAATCCCCATCTATGTAAGGGTCGCCCATATCCTATCAGGGTATTTCCAGGATCATCTGAATCAAAAAATAATTAATCCATTAATGATAAATATATTAAACCGGTAAATCTATTAAACTGGAAAACAAAATTGACCCTAACATCAGTCAACAAAAATTGGAAATTCTTTTGAATGGTAAATCTTTTCACCTATACAGATTTAATTACTTCATTTCAACGTACTTCAACTGCAAACATAAATATGCCATTAATGGTTAATCTTCTCACTAATGGAGAAATTAGTTTTACTGAGAAACAAAAAAAATAGTGACATTTCCTAGAAATGTAAATATGTTTAACTGGAAAATGTGTTTACCTGGAAAACAAAAATGACCCTTACATGAGTCGACATCAATTGGAAAATAACTTAATTGGTAAATCTGTTAAATTTTATAGCTATATTCACTTAATTTCAATAGAAATAATCCATAAACTTAAATATTCCAGTACTGGGAAATCTATTCACTTTTAGATAAATGTGTTTCACTACAAAAAAAAATAGTGACAATTACTTGAAACGTAAATCTGTTCAACTGGAGAAAAATATAACAATTCATAATATGGGACAACTTTGTTACAGGAAACTATCATTACATGTCCAAACATGAATTATTTGTTTTAATGTATATAAATTTCCCATTAAGATTAATGATTTTATGATATTATTCTTTCATTAGAGTGTATTAGCAAACTATAGTATTGGTATAGATAACAGTGGAGAATAATTTTGTAGCATTCCATTTAAATCTTAATAAAAACAGAATGTGTGTTCCCAAAATAGAGCAGTATTGAAAGAGAAACCTTTATTCAAGTTTTCCATGTTCCATAAGATGGCCACCAAATGAGACACTACATAAAAAAGCCACAAGAGCCACATAAAATCATTTATCATAATAACGCTGTTAAAAAAACTTCGTTGAAAAAATTTGAAGTAATTAATTTCTATAAGTTAATACAAACTATAAGGAAACACAAGATTCAAGTAAATAACCAAACCATGGGCTATACTACATTGAGTTGTTTTCTTGAAGTACAAATAAAACCAATGTAAGCAACTGCATAAATAGAATAAAAAATATTAATCACTGAAAATACAAAAATCTAGAGTATCATCTAAACTCACATATGAGCATGCATCATAATGCATGATTGTAGAAGGAAATTGTATTCTGCATAAAGAAATAGCATTCATGATAATATAATCCAAAATGGAAATGCAATCTCAATAAATGATAATACAATATAAACTTCAATATAAACTCCAACATGAAGTTATATTGAAACAGCTATAAAAACAGCAATGTAAACTACAATTTCAGTACAACATGAACTAATATAAAGTGCAATATAAAGTGAAATATAAAATAAAATATAAATGTGTGTATTACAAATATAAAACAATATATTTTATTTTAAAAATTTGAAAATAGATTAATAGAGAAGTAGAATTTGAATTTGTATATTAAATAAATATGAACAAATAGATAACTGAAACAACTTCAATAAAATTAAAGAATGATGCAACAAAAACAATTTCATTACTACTCTAATAGGTTGATTAAACAGTACCAAAATGGCATGAGGAGAATATAACATAATGTGAATGACCACCATTTCAACATTTATGAATCAAAAATTATATGGATAAATTGACACAGTGATGAACAAAACACTCAAACAACTTCAATAAAATTAAAAAATGGTACAACAAAAACTCATTCATTACTTCTCAAATAGGTTAATTAAATAGTACCTAAATGGCATGTGGAGAACATACCATAATGTGAATTTCAACAATTTAAGCATCTATGAATCAAAAAATATATGGATAAATTGACACAGGGAAGAATAAAAAATTGAATTAATTCTAATATAAAAAACTATGAAATGCAAGAACGTACCTCTATGTATAGTAGTGAGACCTCATCCACAAATTAACCTATTATAAATAACTATGAAGTTCAATACAGGTTACTGAAATAACATTCTAGAACAAAACTAATAGGTATCGATAATTTCATAAATAATGTAATGATTTTGGTGATAGAAGGCAAACTTGGGTGAATAATTGAAAGAAAAACATACTGTGTGCATGTATGAATCGAGGCCCCATCCTCTTCAATCGAACACCTGCAAAAGTGAAGATGATGATGGAGGAAGAGGTGGACTAAGTGGATTCTTGGAGGCGGAGGCGGATCAGGTGGAGGCAAACCAACTGGAGGTGGAGGTAGAGGTGAAGGGGTGGACCAAGCAGTAGGAAGTCATAGAATTGCATGAAATGGTGGAGGAGTGGAAGAAATTAGGAAGCCATTTGCAGTGCAGGTTCAGGTAGTGGATGGACGGGATAATTGATTGAAGGTATAGATGTCTGGGGTGCTTCGACTGTAGCAGAGGATTAATGAATCGTTGGAGGTGTTGATGGCCGGAAGTTGAATGAAAGGGATGGTAAAATGGTCGTAGAAGTCGACATGAAACTGTAGGGTGGCCATGGGGGCGAGCGTGAATAGAATCAGAGGGAGGAGTTGATGGACAGAGCTGGAAAGGAGACGACGGAGTGTGGGTTGAAAGAAATGAAACCTTGTATTGGGGAAATTGAATGCAAAACCTTGGGTGGAGAGATCAAATTGAGATGATGAGGAAACCCTATATTAGGAGGATGAAGGAGGAGTACGTTGACATTGGGGATTTGTAAAAACCCTAGGTGGTGACGAGGGGAAACATGAGCCTAAGCAGGAGAAGGAAGACGACGTAGAGGTGAGGTGAAACCGGGATAAGGAGAACTTTGGAGAAGGTAGAGGACAGAATGCAGCATAAACGGGAGATGGAGCTTGAAAGAGGTGTGGGTTTGCAGAGACCATAGGTCGCATGAGCTGAAACACAGGCGGGAGCAGGAGTGGGAGCGGGAGCAGGAGTGGGACTGAGAATATGGAAGAGTATGGTAGAAAAATAGGGTCTTGGACAGTGGTGACATGTATGAAAATATGGACTTGGAGGAATGTGAGAGGGACATGTGGTAGGTAGAAAAACCTAAGATTAGTATATATATATATATTTCTAATTTTTATTAATTATTACTAATTTTTACTCATTATTACTAATTACCACTAATTATTACTAATTAATGCTAATTATTACTAATTTCCATTAATTTTTACTGATGACCACAAATTATTACTAATTTTTACTATTTTTACCAATTACCACTAATTATTACTAAATATCATTAATTAACATTAATTTTTATTAATGTATAACAATTTATTACTAATTTATATAACTTATTACTAATTGTTACTGATTACCTCCAATTATGACTAATTACCGCCAATTATAACTGATTACCACCAATTATTACTAATTATCACTAATTATTAAAAACAATAATAATTACAACTAATTATTAATAACTAGAGCTAGTTATTACTAATTACATATAGTTAAAATAAATTATTGCAGATTAAAACCATTTGATTTTAATTTAAAATATTAATGCAAATTAAAACAAAATAATTCTAAAAAATTAATGCAAAAAAAATTAATTTTAATTAAATATCATTACTGTTAATCAATAATAATTATTACTCATATTAAGTAAAATAAATGAAATACAAAATAAAAAAAATACCTTGAAACTGAATCTTTCAGCGGATGTAAAACTTGAAAGTTGATCCCTTATAATGTTTGAAACTCTGAGAATTTTAAACTAAAAAATATCAGAATAGAGAGGTTCATATAAGTTGAGAGAATTTGTGAATGGAAAAAAATCAAGGGGGTATATATATGTTAGATCTTTTTCAATGGGATTATTTTCAAAGGGGTTCTCATCACAAATAATATTATTCGCAATAGGACACATCACAAATACTATTCTACTGACACTTTATTTGCATCGGACGTGGATCTTCATCGCAAATACTCTTCATGTGCTTTGGCGTGCAGGGCATGGAAAAGGTATTTGCAATGGTCTGTCACAAATACCTCATTTTTATCAAATAATTACGACAGGTAAATATTATCATAGTGCATTCAATGGAACTGGTAATTTGTTTCAACATCTAGACCACTTTTCTTTATGGTGTGGTCTGATGTTGGGTACTCCCAAGCAACGAGAAGCTACCAAGATTTGGTGTTTTTTCCAGACTTTGGAGGGACCTGCTTTTATCTGATATAGTCAGTTTCCTTCGGGATACAATTTAGGATGGGAAGATCTTCGCAAACAATTCCTCTAACAGTTCAACTCCATGTCACATAAGACCAGCATCATAAACCTCTCTTTGTGTGAAAAGAGAGCTGATGAGCATTTTTTTGACTTCAATACTCAATGTAAAGTGCTCATATTCTTCTTAGACATGCCAATTTGTTAATAACAACTACTAATGATGTTAGTAGAGAATTTTAAATATGATTTATTCCCAACCCTCATCTCCCTGAATTATCTTGGAATATTTGGAGAGTTCACTAAAAAGGACCAGCATCTAGAAGAATTCTTATAGTAGACCAAACAATGGTCATGCCCATTTCCCTCTCTAGCTCCCATGTGGAGACCTGTGAAATAAGATATGGTCATTGTTGCACATACAAAGGCTCCTAAGTTAGTTCACTTACTGGCTCCTTTACCTAGAGAACCTCTCCAAGTGCATCCCCGCTAGGTGCCACCTCATTAAGAACCACCTCATCAGCAACAACCACTCTAATAGAACATTTCACCTCCTCCCCACATGGGCCAAGAACCTAGGGTTCCTTTCATAGAAAAATAAAAGAAATAGGACTTACTCCTTCAAGGATGTACAGGTCCTAGGGTATTTCATCTGCACCTTGGAAAACGGAGTCTCAAAATTTCTAGAATGAAAATGACCACAAGGGGCCAAACTTATCAACCGCTCTAATTACTGGCCATACCAAAGGTTACTTGGACACACCATTAAATAATGCTTTGTCTTCAAGGATTGGATCCATAACCAAGTGGAAAGTGGCCTATTCAAATTGGATGACAACCCGACACAGGTATCATATGTAACTGCAAACCCTGATGATGACACTAAGGACTTCTTTGAGTGGCAGTAGGCCCCTGGATGTAGAGTGTATAAATACAATTAATGGTTGGTTTGTAATAAATTTTCTTTCACCCATGGAATCATCAGTGCCCATTTGAGAAAACCAAAACCTCATCCCGTTATTGCATCTCCTCCAGTCGCTACCTCCACATTTATGCCACAGCCTTCCAAGTCTTAGAGAAATAGGTATCTAAAACATAAGAGAAACTAAAGTCCCCTTATGGTGCAAAAACCACTCCTCACCCTTGGAGACTTCATGCCTCTTAAGTCATGAGATATTCCCATAGTTCACCTGATCATGGAGTACTCCACTAATGAAGAGCATGGGGACACCTCCATGAATTTTTTTCAAAATAGTAGATCACTACATGATATTTAGCGATGAGGAATGATATGTGACCCCTCTCATGTTCCTCTAATTAAAGTCATCGAAAGAGAGGCATAAGACATACTTGCAGATAGAATGATCAATCTATGACCTCTAGAATCTCCATTTAACACATTTTTTACCCAAGGAAACTGATGTATAATATATAGTATTATAAATATAGGGTTATGGTTAGAAGAAATCATTATCAATTTAGTCATAGAGGTTTTACCACTGGGAGTTTCTTTCTAGGGTTTCGACCCGTAGTTGATAGGTTTTTCTTTTTCTTTACTACTTTTTGCAATTCATTATATTGTTGAATTATTACTATTTTAATTAAAATCATTCTTCTTATTAATTTAATTTCTCATTATTTCTCATATATTCTCTTCTTTGTGGTATTTAGTTTGTTTATCTTTGGCGATCACCTGATAATGATTGGCTAAACCCATAGGGTAGAGTAGAATCGGTAAAAGTGGGTGCGTTCCAAAATTTTTTAATTCATTATTTACTTAAGTGATGACTTTATTATTTATTTTCGTTTTTTTATATATAATTAATTAATACATTAACCATTGGATCTTAGAACAAGAATTTCTAGTGGTGAATGAACCCCAACATGATTGAGATAATTGATTCATGTCCATTTAACTTTATTATTCGTATGTATTCTACAATATGATCTTAAGGTCCCTTGGTTATTTTAATTCATAAAACTACCATAAATTGAGATACTAGGGTAGTTTTACATGGATTTACCAATTATTATATAGATATAATTGATTGATTGTGCAGTTAATGATTATTATTGTTTTCTAAGGGTAGTTAGAATTTGTGTTTATCAAAACCACCAATGGAAATTGATTACCCTCTCTTTTTCCCTTACTATCTATATTTCAATTATTTAATTTACATCATTTAGTTCAATAAAATCAGCTTAAATTGGGGTGTCCCAGACTTTGGTCAAGAATTTTTTTTCTCATTCCCCACTCTCTATGGGATCGACCTCATACTTCCAATATATTATGCCTTTGTAGATAGTGTGGTTCAGAAACAATATAAATTTATAATTTGATCACATCTGGAGGATTTAATGTCATCCTTTGGATGCATAAACTATCTTGGTTGATCATATGACTCAGTCGAAACCTCACTATAATCAACCACATTCAACGAGGGCCCAACCTCAGCTATTTGGTGCCTAGTCATCAGGTGTACCAAACATATCAGATAACCAACATCTAAACACAAATAACATTATCCAAGCCTCAACGCTTTATATAATAGCCTTTTCTATAATCCCTAGTAAATAGATGCTATCTATAGGCAAATATATTCTCCCTTAATGTAAATATGGCATGTTGAAACATTTTGCAAGCATACCGGAAAGGCTTTTCATCTTCTAGGTGCTCTTTCTATCAAAGGAAATGCATGAGGCCCTTATTGAATCCTTGAAAAGACCCACTTAGTTTTAGATAGAGATATCTACCACTGAGGCCTATTATTCAGATGAAATTGAATTGGAGTAATGTCAAACCATCATTTCATTTTATATAGAAAACGATGATGCCTTCATTTGAGAGAATATATGTCTATTTTATATCACTAGCTAGTTAAATGGCATGGAATTCTACCATTACTCATTGGATACAGGCTTCAAGATCAATCTCATCCCAACATAGACACTCCATAGGATGGGACTTACTGAAACAAATCAGACTCCCTCCAACCTGAAAATTAAGGGGCATAATAAGAGCGAGTAGAAGCCTCATGGCAA
Source organism: Viscum album (assembly GCA_963277665.1). Taxonomy (NCBI): domain Eukaryota; kingdom Viridiplantae; phylum Streptophyta; class Magnoliopsida; order Santalales; family Viscaceae; genus Viscum; species Viscum album. Next base: position 1,537,954,922 of record OY728153.1, on the reverse strand, counting down.
TATTCGGATGAAGACTTAATTCAGGGTCTTGGTAGAAAGCACTAAATTTATTATAGTATCATAGGATACTAACTAAAATGCGTTGTTGGTAACACCATGGACTCATTTTTATATATTGGACTCTTCATCAAACCACTAGTTCCATAAACACTCCTTTTATGGTCATGTAGGGGCACTCCAGGGTGATTATACCCCCCCCCCCCTCCAACTCCTGTGAGTCTCATTTTTTGGATGCTGGTTATTATAAGAGATAAGGAAATAAAATCTTTATCAACAAGGACCAGTGTATTAATGACCCTAATGATATTCCATACACTATCGTAGATCCTTGGGTCGATTTGAAAGATGTATTTGTTCTCTCTATTCATCAGTTGGAACCTATGATGCTAGACTTGGGAGGTTGTTTCATAGTCCTCAAGAAGGAGGGCTCATGGATTACCACATACTCCTATACTAGATAGTCTCATACAGTACTATAATACCCTAACCATGTGAAGTATCAATATTTTCACCCCATTTTCATTAATCTACAGCCTTCTTTCATGTTCCATAAATTTGGGTCAGCTCAATGGAAGTTGACCTATCATCATTGATTTGATATCAAGAGTGTTCCTCATAGTCAAAAAAAGAATGGGATTTGTTAGTTAGACTTCATCACCTCCATATCTATGGGTTAGGAGTTAACTATTGAAGACTCTCTTCCTATCATATAGGGTTTTGATGCTTCCTTTAGACAAAAATTTTTAGGAGATTTACTTCCTCCCTCTAACCCTCATATCTTAGATAAATAAGAGGATCTATATGATTCTCCTCATGAATTTAAATAGAGTATCTCCACCACTAATGATGAGTTGACTTTGTTTAACCTTATCATTATAGAAGATTTAAAGTTTACACCGATCAGTACAGCTATGTCTCAAGAGGAAAAATAGCAGTGTGTGTCCTTCCTGGAACAGCATCGTGATGTGTTCACCTAGAGCTATGTCGAGGTGTCCATGATTGATCCTCAGGTTTCCATTCATCACCTAATCCTCCCAATGAATCTCTATGGGTACAAATATCCTCTTAGAAAAATAAACCCTTAGCATAGTTCCATGGTCGAGGCTGAAGGTGATAAGATTATTAAATCCAACTTTATCAGAGAGGTCTATTACCACAAATGGTTTTCCAATATTTTCCTAATCAAAAATATAAATGGAAATATCGGGGTATTCATCTACTTCTGAGACCTTAATCATTATTTCCCATATAATTATTTTTCCATTCTGATAATAGAACTTCTCATTGAAATTATGGTTGGGTACAAGGACCTATCATTCATGGATGGATATTTTGGATATAAATCAGATCTAGATGACCCCCAAGGATGAGGAATCAACTAACTTTAGAGCACCCCATGGAAATTTTTAAAACCAGTTTATGCCTTTAATTTTGAAAAATGTTGGATCTAATTACTAACATGTCATGCATTATATATTCAAACCACTCCTCAGTATATTGGTGGAGTATTACACTAATGTTTTAGTGGTTAAATATCACCCTCACCTAGACCATCTCAAAGATATTGAGAAACGTTTTAGCTTCCTTCACTCCCACTACTTGAAAATGAACCCTTTAAAGTGTGCATTCGGATTTAAATTTAGAAAGTTTCTTGGTTTCATCATTTTATATAGAAACATTAATATTTATCCCAAGAAAATCAAGACCATCAACTAAATTCCTCCATTATGAAAACTCCGGGAGTTGTGAGGCCTCTAAGTAAACTTAGCCTATATTCTACGATTTATTTCAAATTTGGTCAGAAAGTGTAATCAATTCTCAATATAAACAAAGAAAGGTGTTGTTTACTAGTGGGATGAGGACTACTATACCACTTTGTGGATATTAATAAGTATCTTCTATATACTCTGGTTATGATACCACCAATTCTAAGGAATCCTTTGGGTATATACATGACCATTCTAAAATGATCCCTTAGTTCCCTCTTATCCCAAAATAAAAAAGTGGGAATAGAGAACAACTTATATTATGTCAGCCAAATTCTCCTCAACACGGTGACCATGTACTCCCCATAAAGAATAATTTCCTTGAACTGGTATTTACAGTGTAGAAGTTGTGACATTATTTTTCACAATATGAGATATATATTGTGTCCCAAATTGACCCGTTAAGGTACATCCTCAATTTTCCCATGATGATAGGATAGTTTTAATGTTGGGTGGTAATCCTCTAGCAATTTTACATTAGGTTTTTCCCACAAAAATCTATCAAGGTCCAATAATTGAAAGACTTATTGGCTACATATCCAACTCCCAAAGAACTGACACTTGATGTTGATTTCCCAGATGAATCCATATTATTAGTATATTAGTATTTTTCATGTTGAAAGATGCATTTGAATGTCACCTCCTGAAGTCCTACCTATAGAGGGATCAATAACTCCAATCTCAGTAGATTGGTCCTCGTAATTATCTTCATCACCCCACCATAGGTTGTTTTCTATACTTATTCTTTTTATCATAAGGCTACACTAATAATGAGGCAAAGTACAAGGCCCTAATCACTAGTCTCGATTTGTCCCTAAAAATTGTTGTTCCCTTTCCACATGTGAAGGGATACTTCAAGGTGGTAATCAAATAAATCAATAGATATTATGTTTTCAAAAAAAAACTTGTGCCCCTTTTGGAATAGACTCATCAACTGATGGCCCGGTTCCCTTCCTATACAAAGGTGACACATGTTTTTTGCTCATAGAATGGTCAAGTTGATGCTCTAAAAGGTTTTTCCACATTTCTTGAAAAGAATGATCAGGATTACCTGGTAATTTATGTGGTGCATTGGAGGTTCATCTCCCCCACCACTTCAAAAGATGATAGAAATCAATGGGTATACCAACCGGTTTCCAACACTTCTACACCAAGTCCCTCAAACTCAACCGCATTTGAAGAAACACCTAATTGGATGACTCCCTTTTTTGAGTAACTCAATCATGGTATTCTCCAACTACGTCGACCTGAGCATGAGTTAATCCACTATAATGCATCCTAGTTTTTCTTCTAGAGTGGTCTAAACATTGATCAGGTTCTCTAAAGTCATGGTTTTTATGGAATTATTATTTATTTACCTAGGGGAGTGATATACCTAAATTTATTCAATCATTATAGACCAGATATTTTGGATACCGTCAAGAAGGATTGAATCTCTTGCACCAAATTTGGAGGTTGGGATACTTTTTTCCTACCATGGTCCATGATTGCATCAACTTCACCAAGAGGTTTCATGAATTCAATATCCATGACAACTTTTTACATTAACCACCAGAGATTCACCACACTAAAAAATATTCATTTCCCTTTGTAGTCTGGGGACTTGATATTTTAGGTCCTTACCCACCAGCAACATCTTAACAGTGCAGGTTCGTTTTGACCGTGCTGGACCCCTTATCGAAATTTTTAGAAGTAGTTACCCTTAAGTAAGTTAATTTATGGTCTATAATCAAGTTTTTTAATTCCCACATCATTCATAGTTTTGGGTTCCACACACCATTTAAATGGAAAATGGAACTAATGTATGGGCTACAAAGCTTAATAAATTGTGTTCCATGTGAAACATCTGGTCAAATCACACTTCCCAATATAATGAGCAAGCAAATTATAGATCAAGGAATTAAACAAAACCCTATATGAAATTTTTCAGAAGATTTTGGGAAAAAAGAAGTTGGTTCAATAGACTCCCTAATTCACTATGGTCTTATTGGAAAACAACTCAAAATTCCACCCATGAAACTCTATACTACCTAATGTATGGAACAGAGGAAGTTTTACCTATCAATGTTCAATTTTTGTCACTTTGAATGGTTTCTTAAGACTATAAGATGCTCGAAAAAATATTATAAGTCCTTATAGATTATTTGGAAGTTCTTGATGGAAATAGGATCATGTCATTGTATAACTTAGAGAGACACTAGAACCGAGTACCGAGAGAATTCAATAAGAATGTTTTCCTTTTATCCTTCCTTCATGGTGACATGGTGATGGCTCTTAGAATATCGATGATACCCAAAAAAAATATGAAGTTGTAACCCAAGTGGTAAGAACATTACATTATCCATAAATTATATCCCAATAGTGAATATTCCTTAATCATCATGAATGGGTAGCATATCACACCTCTCACCAATTCCAATTTGTTTAAGTAATACTTTATGTGAACACCCCTTGGTCAAAGCGATGCGACATTAACCTTTAGATTTTTTTTTGTCTGAGCTCTATGAACTTAAACAAATAGCTAAACCTATGGTCAAAATATTATGACCTTAAGCTATTTTAAAACACCCCTATCTCTTACTCAATGACCATAAACTAGATGTTATCGTAGTTCAAGATATACAACTTTAAACTACAAAGCCCAAAATCCTCAGAACATGATGTTAAACTGTATAATTTCCCTATATAAACTCATTATTAATCATACATTAAGTATGGTAAGAACAAAAAAAACTTTCACATCACATTATTTTAAACTATATCCTTACTCCATATAAACTCAGTATGCCTCATGTAACAAATATGAGATGATTTAATGTCCTCTCCAGAGAGGAAACCACTCTTCTGGCATTAGTATCCCACCATGTTGTGTTCCAAAACTATGTATGACTTGATTACCACACATGAAAATATATGTATGGATGATTGTATTGAACATCCTAGACCCAACCTCAGCACCAACCTATTTTTGGGGCCTCCCCCTAGTCTAAGCCTCAAAACCTTAAACTACGTATAATGGATTTCAGGATTGATTTTTTGTGGTGAAAGGATTACTTGGATTCTTATACGCATCCAGTTTTAACTCTTTAACACCACCCAAACAACCTCTAAGAACCTACTCCCCTTAAATTCCAAGCATTGTGACCTTAAACTACATGCACCCATCCCCCTACATCCCCTTTTCCATATATTTTTATCTTCCCCTCATATTTTAGTAAACTAATTCCCCATATCTTTTTGAACACATCTTTACTCGAGAGGACTACCCCTAACAGAGTTGGTATCCAACCACTCCATATTATAGAACTACTTGTGGGTTGATTCCCATTCCCATGGGATGTGTACCAATGCTTGGATATTTTATCTTGGGTTTATCCCCAGAATCAACTCATTTCGGGGTCTTTCCTCCCACAGTATAATGACATTAGCTTGTGAATATTTTCTCTTAGAAGTTTACATGGAAAGGGTCCTCCTTGACCCTCCTTTAATTTCGGGTTATCACTCTTCCTTTCCACACAAGCCTCTTTATGACACCCACACCCTTTTGGTCCAAGCTCTATGACCAAAAATAGCAGTATTTGTGGTCTGATCTCTATAACATTAAACTAATAACTAACCCTATAGTCCATTCATTATAACCTTAAACTATTTTCAACCACCCCTTGGTCTAATCTCAATGAACATAAACTAGTGGTAGATATAGTTCGAGTAGTATGACTTTAAATGACAATGCACAACGTCCTTGGAATGCAACATTAAAATATATCCTTTACCATGTATAAAATTGGGAAGCCTCATATGATAAGCATGGGAAGAAAAAAAAACATAATCCTTAACACATGATGTTAAACTGTGTCCTTACCTTATATGAACTTGGGATTCCTCATTTAAAAAATATGAGATGATTTAATTTCCTCGCCAAAGAGGAAACCACCCTTACAGTGTCGGTCTCCCACCATGTCGTGTTCTAGAACTATGTATGGCTTTATTACCATTCTTAAATGGATACATATGGATACCAAGATCAAACATAGCATGACCATCCTCATCACTAACCTATTTTTGGCTCCACCCCTTAGTCCAAGCCTCATGACCTTAAACTACATACAACATGTTTTAGGATTGATTTTTTATGGTGAAGTGCCATCTTAGATTCTTCTTCATGATGGGTTTTAACTATTTTCACCACCCAAACATCCTTGAAGTACATACTCCCCTTTAGATCCAAGCATTATGAACTTAAACTACATGAATTTGTCCCTCTATAGTACCTTATCTGAATAGTATGTTCCACCCCTCATGTTTCAACAAAATAATTCCTTTCATTGCATCTTCACTCGAGAGGACTTCCCCTACCAGGGTTGATCTCCTACCACACCATGTTCCAAAAATATGTGTGGATTTATTTCCATTCTCATGGGATATGTAGTGATTCCAAAATATTTTATCCTAGGTACACCTCCACCACCAAATCATTTTAGAGTCTTTTCTCCCTTGGCATCATGACATCAGTTTGTTCACATCTTGTCTTGGAAGTTTGGGTGTCAAGGGGTCTCCTTGACCCTCATTTAATATTAGTTTATCACTCTTTCTTACCAAAAAATCCTCTTTAAGTAACCCACACCCTTTTGGCATGATCTTTGATACTATAAATTAGCAACATCCATGGTCTAATATCTACAACCTTAAACTAATAGGTACCCCTAATATCTAGGTATTATGACCATAAACAATTTAAAAACCATTGGTCCAAAATCAATGACCATAAACTAGTAACAGCCTTAGTCCGAGAAATATGAATTTAAACTAGAAATCCCAACATCATTATCACATGATGTTAAACTATTATCTTACCCCATATAAACTTTAGATGCCTCATATGATAAGTTTGAGAACAAAAAAGTCCACAATACACAATGTTAAACTATAGACTTACCCTTTATAAACTCAGGATTACTCATATAATAAGTGTGAGAATAATAAAAAATAATATCCTCATAACATGATGTCAAGCTGTAGACTTACCCCATATATACTCAGAATGCCTTGTATAAAAATATGAGATGATTCAATGTCCATTCTAGAGAGGATACCACCCTTATCGCATTATTAACCTACCAAGTTGTGTTCTATAACTATGTGTGTCTTGATTCCCATTCCCATGGGATATGTAGTGACACTCAGATCTCATATCCTGGGTCCAATCCCTACCACCAACTCATTTTGGGGTATTTTACCTTTGATCCAGTCTTGATACTTTCCTACTGACATTTTCATCTAGCACATTTGAGCACATGGTAGGATAGGTCCCAAGGTACTCAACATTTTCCTCGGGACATTACTCGCTTCCAATGCCACACTTATTTCTTACTTAGATTTGTATATTGATCATCCTCTTTATCAAAAAAAATCCTCCTAAACACAATGGTTTCTAGTTGCACTGAATCACCTTCTATCCTAGGCTTATACCTCAAAGGATTCCTAGTAAAAAATGGTGGTTACCATTTTCAAACTCAGTCAATGGTCAATACTACATTTATTCACACCATTTTTTACTGGTGTAGATATAGAACCTATTCTTAGAATATGGTCAATAGTTTTTCCCCACTCATCAATCATTCAACTTTTACCATCCATATCTTGGAAGTCACAATTTTCTTTTTTGGGGATTCCCCTAGTTTCCTCTTATCATATTCCATGCCCACAAACAAATATATCTATGCACCTCTCCTTGTTTCTCACATCAAGCATGGATCACCTGGGCATAGGATTTGGAGAGTAATTTCCCAAAGAAATTTTTTCCCTTAAAAAAACATCATATTAGTGGTTCAAAATCTATGACCTTAAACTACGATTTCATGTCTAATCATCATGACCTTAAACTATGTGAAAATTATCTCAGAGATGTTCTATGTGGTAGGGCCACCTTGGAACCTTCTACATAATGAGACACCTCTCTTAAATTCCACACACACTCTTTCAAGAAACACCCTTCATGGTCCAATAATTATGACCTTAAACTATTTATGAATTCTTGGTCTGAGTGGTATGATATTAAACTGCCCAAGGAAATAGGCTCATATGTCTATTACATTGAAAAACATATGGGAAACTAGAGAAAAATTCATACCCCTACCCTCCAGGTCACTTCCATGACCTGGGAAAAAATAAAGGGAATAAAAAAATAGGCTTAAAAACTAGAATGACTCACCTTGGGCCCTAGAAAAAACCTAGTTGTTCTTTCTAAACTCATCAATTTAGGAAAATTTTAGAGCCAAATTTTATCTCCCTTTTCCTCAAGAGGTTCTCAATGAGGTGTTTTTTATTGAGTTTCTTGTTTATACATCCCACTTAATATTATTTATTCACATTAATTCAAATTTCTGGGTCACAATATGATAAATTGTTCTATGAAAGTCTTAATCACACAATGTTAAACTTTACAATGAATTTTTCTCACTATAATACATTAAAATATGTGTTTGATGTTCTTTATTAAAGATATTAAAATGCATGCCCATTTTCCATATAGAATGATATAAAACTATGAAATTTTTTAGTTCTTATCCTAAGAATCTCATCCCACCTTCGATGCCAGTCATGTACCACACCATTCCAGTTATTTAAAATCTTCAAATTTCCCCTCAATTCAACCATATTATTCATGTTCTATTTTAGTTAGATCCTTATCATATTTCATGTATGAATAATCCCCCTAAAATAAATGGTGTTTTTCCACACTGACACACCTACCATATTGAGTGCAATCTTCTAAATTATTTCAATGAAATTTTGACAGGTATCATGTTTCAAACATGGTCAATGACCTAACACCATTTATTTTTCCTTGTACTTGATGGAGTGATAGTGTAACCTTTATTTCAAACATAGTCTACGGTCATCCCCAATCACCTGATCACCCCTTTTGTTTTCCAAATCCTATACACCCCAATTCACATCCCTCCTCCCCTCTATTTGGGTAAAGTTCAACACACATAGAATTACCCCATTTTTGAACTAGCTCACATAAAGAGAGAGAGTTAGATAAGCAAGGAGTTTTCCTCTCTAACCAATGATTTCCTAGAAATGATGTCTTCAGTGGTCAATAAAAATCTATACCTTGATTGTTTGACCCCTTTCTATCACTCTCATATAAGTCTAAAAAATCTTTTTTGTCCCTTTTTTTTACACCGAGCATGAATCATGTGGGCTTAGGGATTTAATATTGGTTATATCATCAACATGATTGAGATATAGCAAAGGGGACACACTAAATCTTATGATTAATTCAATGAAAATAACATTAAAATTCCAGGGAAGTTCATCCACATGTTGGAGCTTCGCCTTTGTTTTGAGATAAAATAGAACCCCCTAGAGTTCAACACCAGTGATTGAGTGTTCAAGTTCAACCAGCCTCTCTTGAGTGGCCCTCGGATCCTACCAGTGTTCTTCAAGATCATCTACTTACACCTTGGAAGTAGGGATAACTTTATCATCCCTAGTTCACACCTAATTCTATTCATTCTAGTGCTCAACCATTATATATGTCACCTCTGTTACCCTATCCTCATCCACCACCAATTGATCCCTTAATTGGCTGATGATCTCTACATGAGCATTAAAGATAACTACATGCTCTTGCGCCACTCTTCTAGATGAGGGAATTCCTCTTCATCTACCTTGAGCGCTTGGGTGCCTTCATAATTCTTCTTGTTCCTAAAAACATTGAAATCCTTCCACTCAACACATCCCCATTTAATGATAAAGTCCTGATCTAGTTTATGGAGGATGCTATAATCCACCCCACCAATCCCCATATTTATTAACTAATGATGGAGGGATCCCACTCTGTTTGGAAGATCAACCAGGGTAGTGAGAGTGATGAAATTTCACACATTTTTCCATGCCTATGATGGATGACCCATTTCTCCTCAATAATGTCAAATTCATAATCATTAAAGTATTTAGGTATTACATGCTCATAATAAGGGAATATTTTCAACACATCAATGGTGGGATCATCTATAGTAAAGTCCTCAGTTTCACTAATCCCCAAAACTAAGAAAAATTCATCCTCGCTAGACCCTTGACCCATAATAAGAGCTTCCACAACCCCTCACAACATTTATGAGTTAGGTTAAACCATCACAACCTCCTCAGTTTCTCTTGTAGGTGGTACGATTTCAACCCACTCGATTAAGGCCTTGGTCTCAACATCCATCTCCTGTGGCACTATTATGGTTGGCACAACTACTGAAGCCTCCTTGACTACTCTTTATGAAGTAATAGTCTTATTTTACACATCTTTTAGGATAATAGAGTCTTCTTTCACTATTATGACTGTACATTCTATTGACTCAAGCATCATTATTGATGACTAGTCCCCAAACATGGATTGAAATTCCATTTAAAGGATTGGTTTAGCTGATTTTAACCTATAGTAGGAACAAAAGGGTGTATGGAAAGGAAATAAGTCTTAAAAGAGTGGTATAGTCAAACTAGAAATTCATAAAGGTTCATGGGAAGTTTCCCTAATGAAAACATCCCTCCGGTCATAGTTTCCACTTCAATAGGTGGTCATCCACAAGTGATTATGATTTCAGAATAAAATGACATGCCTACCACTTCATGGTCCAAGTGCATCTCACCCTCCCCTGAATATTCATTAAAAATATCTCCCCCTTTTATGTTCACTAATTCTTACACAAATACAAAAGGATTTATAAAATAGTATTAAATTTTTATAGGTTAGTCATGACACACAAGTCCAGGAAGTCTAACTGATTAATGACATCCACTCCTTCCTATGGGGAATCCAGTAAAGCATCACTTCCCCAAGATTCTTCCTCAACTGACCCCCTTGTCTGATCACACCTGTCATCTTATGGACCCTAGGAAATTCTTTAGGGGAAGGCATGTTAAGTAATGTCTTCAACTAGTCTGTTAGTGGGAATAAAATATCATAGGAGTGGACCAGGTCTTACAAGACCTAAATGTATTGTATTTCCTTGACTCATTAGGCTTATAACCCCACCTTGGCATGAACAAGCCTTGGAATATGGATCCCCTCATCCTGAATATGTAACCATATTTCTTGGAGAGGGTTGAGATGATGAAAAAAATACTAACTCCTATAAGCATCGAAAATATGATGTCATTGGGGATATCTATTTGGCATAATTTCTTCCCCAAATCTGTGGCATTCACCCTCAAAACTACCCTATAGGGTTCATATTCCTCCCAAGGTAATTTTCCTAGAAGTTATGGAAATTTTTACACCCTTACTAATTAATCTAGAGAAGTTACCACAATTGTAGTCCATGTCGATAAAACACTTCCCCATGGCACACCTTACCTTCTGCAGTGTTCCCTCAGACGAAAGGATGTGCAACCCATCCCTCAGGGGGCACCCAAGTCTTCAGTTGCCGCAAAATTTCCCCAGGATACATGATTTCCCATATATTCATGTAATCATGAAAAATCCCATATATAGCATTATCTAGAGGTATATAATTCAATAATATGATGTATTCCCATATGAACATCTTCCATATCTTTTAGAGAACCAGAGTATGGTGTTCATCATGTACCCTTGTATACAACATTAGGGTGATCTTATGAAGTCACTTGAACTACCTAGTGAAATGGTGTGGGGTGTACAATTCACAGATTGTGTTGTAATCTTCCATTTCCACTAATACCCAACCTTGTAAGGCTAAGAGGTGCGAACATTGATCCACCATTCCCATACCATTATTTGTAACCATTCTCATTGGTAGGGGGAATATTTGAAGATAAAGTGATCCTTGTTCCCAATTATCAATAGCACGAAAACCAAATCCATCTCAATAGGCCAAATCCTAGAAATGTTGACTAGTGATGTTCATAATTCGGTTCCATGGGAAATAGGGTTTGGGTACTTAATCCCCACATATGTGCAGGGACCCATTCATACAAGAAATAAAAGTTCCCACACATGGGTAAGGTGGTCTTCCACTGTCTTATGTGGCACAGCATCTTGTGTAACTTCTCCAACATTATAACGACCAAGTTGATACACTTCCCTACTGCTAGTTTTTCTGCTATTATGAGGGTTCTTGGTCACCCCCCATGTGTGTATCCCAAACCAAGAGCATCCACCCACAAATGAGTGTTACGATGTGTTGGAGTTGGTGTCCTGGGAAAAATTGTTTGTATTTTGATTAAATGTTTATTCAATGTATTGAATATTAATAATTATTCTTATCACATATTTATTTATTTTTCTGCACGAATTTAGTGTAATAATTTCCTAGAGTATATGTCACATTGAAAAGGTCATGGTAGATCCCTACTATGATGAGGACCTTGATGTGGTACGACGATATTCTTAAATAATTTCATGTGGTTGGTAACATACTTTGATGGGATAAATAGTACATAGACTATTAAGTGCGAGTACTCAAAAGTAGATTAGGATTATTCTCTTGAAGTTCACACTTGGAAATCTCCAAGATGGAATATTATGAGAATAGACCCACCGGTAGGAATTCTTCATATTTTGGATCATCAAAAAATCATATCTATGAGCATGTGTGATGGTCTTAGAACTTTAAGATTATTATTAATGCATGTTACAACTCGCATACTTAGATGTATTTCATAAACCATAATGATAACAGTTCATGGTGAAATTTGATATGTTGGGTGCGTCATTAGTAACATGTCATTAATGGATAAGTCAAGGAAGGATTTTTCCCTTTAATTTTTATGAATGATGATATTTTTCCCTTTGATTAAAATATAACCTTCACCCTAAATTCCATGTACATGGTGTAACAATGTGTTTATTTCCGATAGTTAAAGAAAGAGGTATCGTGAATATTGGTCAGTGACACAGATGTGCAACCAGCTTGATGAGATATTGATACAAATGGATTATATTACACAGTGAGTGTTCGTAAATGGATATCATAATTATGACATTGAGTTCTTTATCTTGGGTTCCTTGGCCTATTTATAGACAGTAATCTTGGAGTTTAAGAAAGCCCGCCTATTTCTAATGAGAAAGAATCCTATAGGGTTACAAACTAAATGTTTCCATTGATCTTGATTAAATTCTATTTAGATTTATTTATCGGAATAAATATTATTCTCAAGATCAAGGAATAATTTTATTCAAGTTTTATTAATCTTTAATATTCACATGGTAATAAATAATTATTTTTTTATTAATAAAAAATTTATTTGATTACATTAATATATAAAAAATATTTATTCATCAGATTGTGAAAAAAATATTTATTTTATTTATTGAATATTTTTAATAATTTTTTATTTTCTAAATTGTGAATAAAATATTTATCTATGAATAAAATATTTAGTCAACTATTGAATAAATTCTAAAGGAGTTAGAATGGACCAAGATTGAGTCCTATGAAAAATATTAATTAAGAAGATCATTACATGATATTTGTTATTGCACAAGTTGGTGTGCACCACAAAATAATAATAATGATATTATTATTGTATGGAACGGGGTTTATTAAAGGTTTTAGATATTATTTAATGACCAGCATGTAATTAAATATTATTTTAACCTAAAACCTAACTCTATAACTAGATAGTTATGTCTATTGTATATTTCATAAAAAAATTGAGAATAGATAATTGTTGCACATAATGAATTATCTATCGACTCCTCCTCTCACTCTCGAAATAATGATAAACTCAAGAGAGATTTATTCAATTCCAAAGAATAAGTTATCCTGAACGAATAATGAAAGAAACTCAATTTTTTACGTTAGCACCTGGTGATAAAGTGGTATTGCTCAGAGATCATTAGATCACGTACAGATCGCCTCTAGAGGGATTCTATCCTTGGATCCTTACAGTGCAACTAAGGAAATATGAAATGGTCTTTTTGGATGATCAACAATCATCAACAAAGAAATTCCCTAAGCCCGGGTATTTATTTCTTTAGATATTAAATAAATTATTTATAAATTTTAGGTACAAGATCATCTCTCATGGTTTTGATAAATGATTATTAAATGAAATTTTAATATATTGTTCACCATCGCATGATTCCACTATTCCCAGAACTAACAAGTGATATCATAGGGGTTATGTTTAAATTTATAACTATTTATTTGATTGTTGATTCATATAAAATTTTGGTTTAATTTTCATTTCTTATTATTTTTTATTTAATAAGATTTAAATTAACATGCTTCGATATATTAATAATATTCATTCAGTGTTTCATTTTTTAAAGGTTTAAGAACAGATGAAGAACAACCAGATATGCCATTGAGAGGTTCCAAATTTTTTGTTGGTAAAACTAGGTCACACGATGTGGATCCAGAGTACATGTCATGTACTCATGCACATTTTACCTAGATGCGCCAATTAGTTATTTACACACGGTGAATTTATTGCATAACGCATGATGAACGAGCCAACCTGACACATAGAAAGAAGATACACGGAATATATTTATCATGCACAAGTTTTGTAGTATGTCCAAGTTAACATGCTGAAGTTCCAAGTGTATGAGTCAGATACACAACAACTGAGGTACACGACATGTAGTTGGACTGTACATGTTGTGTATTATCCCATTAAAATATAGAATTAAAAATTACATTAAATTAAAAATAGTGTCAATAAAACCTTATTTTATTTATTGGAACACCAATGTGTGTTTTACAACTTAATAATAGTTTTAAATAATATTAAATTCTCAATTAATTTATTGTAATTAATATCTCCTTATTGGTTTTACTGTTTATTTTCCTTAAATTCCATAAATTATGGGTATCTCCAATTAATATCGGATGATCATTAAGATGAAAGATAATTAATTAATTAATTAATTAATGTAATACCTTTTTATATTAATAATAAATAATAAATAAATAAATAAATTATATCCAATTAATTTTGTGTATTTGTTTAATGTATAACTGATCATGAGATTTATCATGACCTATGTATGTGTTGGTATTTATTTAATTTAATGTATTGTTTAGGTTTTCAATTATTTAATATTAAATTAAATGATTACTTTTTATTCATCCTTACCTCCATTATTTTGTAGGACCTACATGTCCATATATATTTATATAATCCCCTTTAACCAATCCTTTGGTTCCCCTAACCTATGTGGGAGTAATAAGTACTTGTAATTAATGGAGAATACTAAGGGCATAGAGGCAATTTAAGATGGAACCATGATGATTCCAACACATTGATACACAGATATGCAAGTGGAATGTTGTAACTCATTCCATGGTCAAAAATAGAGTTATTCCCCAAGGTCATAGGTTGATTTAATCTCCACTCATTAAATTAGTTGTTATATAGGCTCATGATCAGGTTATTTACTTTATTTATTTATTTCTATCTATGAATTATTTATTTTATATATACAAGATCAAAGTCACCTAAATAAATGATTTAATATGAAATGATGGAAATTAAATAAATTAATTATGCGTAAATTTTTTATCCAACATTTTCAATTAATTAAGTAACATCCATTTAATATTGAAAATAAATTTAAAGGAAAAAACAATATAAAATGTATGCATAAATTTATTAAAATACCTCAACCTAATTTTAAGTCAGAATAAGTCTTACATTACATGATTGGGAATTAAACCATAAAACTGAGTGTAGTACATAACTAAAGTTTGGAAAATTACTTTTATAGGAGAAATATAATGAGAGTTTTGGGTTGACTTAACCAAAATTGTATTTATTTTAAAAGCCAACATTTATTCAATACAAATTTGGAAGCAAGTGTTGAGGAAATCCAAGTAATGATTTTAGGATAGGGGAATCCAATCAACGGATCAAGGAGCTGAAAGCCTATAGTTGGAAATACTACCTACATAAATTACTTTCTTATGGTTTTCATGAGCAAGGTATGGATTATTAATAAAATTAATGGGGATCCTTTCTATTAGAACGGCATATAAACTAGATATTCTGAGTTCAATGGTGAGGGCTATTAGGACTTGATAAAATATTGGTAAATTTAATATAATTATTTATTTACTTATTTATTTCTCACATAATTTGTAATCAAGAATAAGTACTAATAATATGATCTTTTTATTATAGAATAAAATTTCAATCTCATCATCCACACTATCCCTATAATAAAAATTAGAGAAATATAACCTTCTAACTGGCAGTAACTTCCAAAAGTGATTTATATGGATTTGGGTTGTTCTAACCAATGAATGAAAATATTATATGATATAATCCTCAATGCCTAATTCACCAACTAAAGAGGAAAGTGATGAAGAGTTCCTTGTATATGAAAAACATTTGAGTGATGTGGTCAAAATTCAAGTTTTGATGATTTCATTGATGTCTAGTTGTCTAATGAAGTCTCATGAAAAAATGGATGTGTATAATATGTTAGACCACCTCTGTGATCTATATCAAGAGAGATATATATAGGTATGGTTTGAGATTTACAAGGAAATGTTTCATAGAAATATTGGATAGGGTTCCCTATTTGGGCCTCACATAGTCACGATTATTGGCTACTTTGAGTTCTTATATGTTCTAGGGTTGAACTCCCCAAAGAACTGGGCACTAATCTCATTTTGAAATAAATCCATCATATATTCTATAAATGTTTTGTGAATTTTAATATGAAAAAAATTGAGAATACTCTAGAAAATATTCTCACTCCTCTTCTCCAAGTTGATAAGGATACGAAGTGTGAAAATCCTTCTATCCTTATGGTGAACAAACAGAAATGGAAAGAGAAGAGCTCAAAGCCCAAAGCTTCTTCACACCCTTTCAAGAAGAGGATGATCAAGGTGAAATAAAGGGAGTAGGATTTTGTATGTTTCACATGTGGTAAGGAGGGCCACTAGAAGAAAAACTGCACCCATCCAAAGAAGAAAGGGGAAGCTTCAAGAGTGTTTTTTATTGAGTGTAATTTATTTATTTCTATAAATTGGGTATTAGATATAGATTTTTTTCTCACATATGTATTAAAATATAAGAACCAAGTAGATTCAGAAAGATTTAATTAGGGGAGGTAGATCAATGAGAATCCAATGGAGATAAAATTGTTGTTTTAGCTATCAGGGACTACCATGATCTTGGTTTTAAAGGGTTTTTATTATGTTCCTTCAGTTACCAAAAACATTATTTCTATATCCAGACTAGATACAGATGGATTTATTTTAAAATTTGGGAATAAATGTTGCTTCTTTTATAAAGATAGAATTTTTTATAGTAAGGAACATTTAAATAATGGTCTTTATGTGTTGGATTACACAAATCAAGCAATGGAAATTGATAATGATGTTACCTCACATGACTCATACCACACCCAACTTTGGCATCACTAGATAGGTCATGTAAATGAAAAGTTATTGACTAAATTACATCAAGATGGATATTTAAATGAAAACCACTTGGTGTATTTTATGCATGTTTATAAAAAAATTTCCAAATACTCATTTATTGGGAAAGGTGAAATGGTAAAGAGCTTCTTGAATTAGTTCATGCCGATATATATGGACCACTTCCGGTTGAGTCATGGGGTGGGTAATCATAATTCATAACTTTTACTAATTATTTTAGTATATATGGATACATATAATTAATGAGGTATAAGTAGAATTTTTTTGATAAATTCAAGGAATACAAGAATTAAGTTGAGAACCATATTGGTAATAAGATTAAGAAACTAAACTCAAATCATGGTGGAGAATATCTTAATCAAGACTTCATTAATTATTTATGGGTGTTTGGGATATTATCTCAATTTAATCCTACTTATATTCCTCAATGGAATGGTGTGAGAGAAAGGAGGAACCACACCTTTTTGTACATTATGAGATCAATGATGGGTCATACAAGTCTTCAATTATCCTTTTTGAGATATGTGTTACAAATAGAATCATACGTATTAAATAGAGTGTCAACTAAAGAAATAGACTATATACCATACCAATTATAAAATGGAAAGAAACTTGTGTTGTATTACTTACATGTGTGGGGTTGGGAATAATTTTTTAAAGCCTCTTTAGTTAACAAGATTTCACCCTAATTCACAAATTTTATCTTTAAAGGATATCCCAAAGAAATAAAGGGATACTATTTATAATATACTTCAGAAAAAAATGTTGTGGTTGATAGATGTCCCAAATTTCTTAAGGAGGATAGTATCTCTAAAAGATGTAGTAGGATTGAGATAGACTTTGATGAATTCTACGCTCAAGATATTTAAAATTTGTCATAAGAAAAAATTCCACAAATCCCTATAGAAGAAGCAATTTTTCTAAAGACACAATTACTACATAGGAGTACTAGAGATGTTATATAATTAGAACGTTGTGGTTTTATAGTCACTATGGATGTGGAATCATTATTAGTTGATAATAATGATCCTCTAACATACAAGCAAGTACTATGTGCCACATATGTTTCCAAGTGGTAAGAGTCCATGAATTCTGAAATAGATTCCATATACAAAAACCAAGTTTGGATTTTGGTAGACCCTCTACAAGATGTAAATTTTTTTGGTCACAAATGGGTATTCAATAAGGAACTAGAAAAATAAATACAATTCAATAACAATAAGTCATGAATGGTTTCAAAAGGTTTTAAATAGTGTCAAGTCATTAACTAAAATGAAACCTTTTCACCAGTTTCAATGATGAAATCCATCAAAATTCTACTTTCCATTATGGATTTCCATGATTGTGAGATTTGGAAAATTGATTTCAAAATAGCCTTACTTAATGAGAACCTTCAAGAATATGTCTATATAACACAACCCAAAGTGTTTGTGACTCTAAAAGAGGACAACAAGGTTTACAAGATGTAAAGATTTATTTATGGATTAAAGTAAGCATCTAGGTCATGGAACATTCATTTTGATGAGGCCATAAGGGAATTTTGTTTCATAAAGAATGAATGTGAGTCTTTTTTCTATAAATTGTTTAGTGGGAGTGAGATTTTTTCTTAATATTATATAGTAATGATGTATTACTCATTAGAAGTGAAATACTGGTATTACAGTCTGTTAAGGAATGGTTGAATAAATACTTCTCTATAAAGGACTTGGGTGAGGCAACATATATTTTTGGGATCAAGATTCATCATGATATATCAAAGAGGTTTCTCAGCCTAAGTCAAAGTATATAAATTGACAGGATACTGAAAAGTTTAAGTATGGAAAAATCCAAGAGGATATTATTTCCAATTTTACATGACAATCATCTTTCTAGGAAAATGTTTCCTCAGACACATGAGGAAATAAATATAATGTAAATGATTCCATATGCATCAAGGTTTGGTTTAGTCATTTATATTAGGATATATACTAGACTATATGTCTCTTGCACATTAAGTGTAGTAGTAAGATATCAAGTTGATCTAGGTAACATCCATTGGATGGAAGTAAAGACTATCCTTAATTATCTAAGTCATACTAAGGTATGTTCCTAGTTTATATAGTATATAAGGAAAGAGTCATCAAAGGATATGAAAATGATAGTTTCCAAACTAATAATGATGACATGAAGTCACAAAAGGGATACATCTTCACTTTTAATAGAGGTGTTGTGAGCTGGAAGAGATCAAAGAAGATTATGGTTATTGATTATATAGTAGATTATAAGTATATTACGGCTTCTAAGGTATTTAAAGAAGCAGTATGGATATGAAAATTCATTCAAGATCTTGGAATGGTACCTAGTAATAAATATCCTATCACACTTTATTTTGAAGATATTATAGTGGTGGTTCTTGTAAAAGATCCAAGCTCACATCAGTGGATGAAGCACATAATTAGGAAGTATCATCTCTTCAGGGATTTTTCTTGTAGAGGTGATGTTACAGTGAGTAGTTTTTCCATAGAAGACAACATGGAAGACCACTTGATTAAATCCCTAACTTAGAAGAAACGTAAATATCGTGTGATTTATAATTGACTAAAGGTCGTAAGTAGTTGGCTATAGTTCAAGTTGGAGTTTGTTAGAGTTGGTGTCCTAGGACCAACTATTTTTATTTTGATTACATGTATATTAAATGTATTAAATATTAATAAAACCTCTTATTATATATTGATCATTATTCTATATGACTCTAATGTAATAATGTCCTAGTGTATATGTCACATTGAAAAGGTCATAGAAGTTCCCCGCTATGATGAGAACCTTGATGTGCTGTGATAATATTCCTAAATAATGTTTTGTGGTTGGATAACGTACTATGATGGTACACATAATATATAGATTGTCATGTGTGAGTACTCATAAGCTGATGAGGATTCTTCTCATAAATTTTTCACTTGGTAATCTTCAAGTTAGGAGATTATGAGAACAGAACCACCATTAGTAATTTTTTATGCTTTGGTGTCATTGAATATTCTTATCTACGAGTGTGTGTGATGGTCCTTAGACTTTAAGATTGTTATTAATGCAAGTTAAAACTCATGTACTCATATGTATTTTATAAACCATGATTATAATAGTTCATAGAGAAGTTGGATATATTGGGAGTCTCATTAGTGACATGTCATTAATGAATAATTCAAGGAAGGATTTTTTCTTTATATCTTTATAAAAGCTCATATATCATTCCTTTGATTGGAATGGAATCATTATCCTAAATTCCATTTCCATGGTGTAACGACGTTTTTATTTCAGATAGTCAATGAAGGACATATTAAGCATATAGTTTGGTAACATGGATGTGAAACCTACTTGATGATATATTGGGACAAATAGATTATATTATATAGTGAGCGTTCGTATGTGCTTGTCATCATTGTGACATTAATTTATTTCTCTTGAGTTTCTTGACCCATTGCTAGAAAGTAATCTGGGACTTTAGGAAAACTCATCTAATGTCAATGATAAGTAATCCTAGTGGGTCACACAGTAAGTGTTTACATTAATCTTGATTAAATTATATTTGAATTTAATTATTAGAATAAATATTATTCCTAAGACTAATGAATAATTTTAATCAAGTTTTATTGATCGCTAATATTCACAAGGTAATAAAAAATTATTTTTTTATTAATATATAATTTATTTTATTACGTGAATATATATGTAATTTATTTTTTGGATTGTGAATAAAATATTTATTTTATTTATTCAATATTTTTAATAAATGTTTTTTCACAAGATTTTGAATAAAATATTATTTTATAAAAAAAATATTTATTTCGTTGTTCAATAAATGATAGAGGAGTTTGAAAGGACTAAGACCGAGTCTAGTAACAAATATTAATTAAAAAGATCATTACATAATATTTGTTATTGTTCAAGTTGGAATGTGCTTCAAAATAATAATAATGATATTATTATTATGTGTCATGGGGTTTATTAAAGGTTTTAAATGTTATTTAATGGATGAAATGCAACTAAATAATATTTTAACCAAAACCCTAACTCGATAAATATATGGTTATGTCTATGGTATATTACATCCAAAAGTTAAGAATAGATAATTGTTGTGCACAATGAATTCTCTTTTGACTCCTCCTCTCTCCCTCTCAAGAACGAGAAGCGCAAGAGAGATTTATTTAAGTCTAAAGAATGAGAGATCAAGAATCAACAACACAAGACACTCTATTATCCATGCTAGTACTTGATGATCGGGTGTTTTTTCTCATAGATAATTGGATCATATGTGGATCACCTCTAAAGGTATTCTACCATTGGATCCTTATAGGCATAATGAAGTCAATCCAAAATTTTCTTTTCAAATGATCAATTATTATCAACGAAGAAAGTTCATAAGCTTGGGTATTTATTTATTTAGATATTAAATAAATTAATTATAAATTTGATTTAAAATATCCTCGCTTATGGTTTTTTAAAATTATTATTAAAATAAATCTTAATATATTTCTCACCCCTGCATGATTTCACTAAGCCTGGAACCAACAAGATGAACCCCTCCAGTCTAACCACAGGGGCCTCAGGCTTGATATTGAACCTCCACAATTTCCACTTGATCACCTCCATAATTTTCCCATACAAATGGTCCTTACCTTGCATTGATTCCTTCAAACATTAGCATGGCCTCATGTGTCACGACCCGTCCTCGGGGCCCGTGTCGTGACTACCCCAAGCCCGCCTTCCATATGCCAGGGGCTGGCGACTAGCACCAAAGGCGTAATTCCCGATAACTGGGAAGGCATTGCCTTTATAAAAGTAAACAAAACACCACAGAGTACAAGTGGAAGTAACACACTAAGTACAAAAGGTAGTGCTGAAAAGTAAATGGGCCAGAATACAAACTCAATCTAAAGTACAGCTACAACTGAACAAAAGTAAAATAGAAAAATACAAACAACTGGAAGAAAGGAAGTAGCTTCTGGGTCATCCTCCTCGAATCCTACCTGAATGGTAGGTACAGATAGCGCAGCTCCTGGATCATCCACCACAGATCCTACCTGAAGGGTAGGTACATATAGCCTCCACAATGCTCTCGCCCGTCAACCTCCTCCGAGTGTCGTCTCGTCATGAAGTCCACCTCCGGATACTGACTCGTCATGAGGTCCACCTCCGGGTACCGTCCAGTCCTCGAACACTCGGACTCTGTCAGCGCTGCCCGGCATCTGCAACCAACACAATGAAGTGCGGGCATAGCTCGTGTAGGGGTGAGTATACAGTACTCAGTATGGACCCCAAGACCCTCAAGGTATCATTAAATCCAACAAGGATAACCACAAAGAAGGATCTCAACAGATAACCCTTACTTAGGTATAAGCCCATACTTATTCATAAGTTATCAAGTAACCCATCTCAATCATGAGGAAACACAAAGGTTATAAAATCAATGGATGACCACTACCTAGGTATATTCCCATACATATACCTAAGTGATCAAGTGACCCATCTCAATCATGAGGTAAACACAAAGGTCATAGACTCAGCTCAAACCAGGATTTTCATTAACGAAACCGTAACTGCTGAAGAGCCCCGTCTCTGGAGTGTATAGTGATCCTGTCATGACTCCGAGGTACTACTCACTAACCTAATACTGCTGAGGTACTCCTCCTGTCGAGTACCGCGGGTCGGCCACCCAAACACAATAGTGCTTCCCGTCGGGGTATGCCACCCAAACACAGCAGTGCATCCCCCCTAATATCCTGCAGAGGTACTCTCCGGACGAGTACCGTGGGTCTGCACCCAAACTGAGTAGTGCCCCGTCCGCCATGGGTATGCACCCAAACAGAGTAGTTCTCCGTCCACTGGGCTAGTCGACTCACTCCAAGTTGAGTCGGTCAAGCAGTCGTCAGGTCTCAGCCGGCTACACGGTCTCCGTACTCCGTACGCTCGTCTCCGGGAGGGTCTGCTCCACGAGCTATAGGTCGATACTCCAAGTATCAAAAATTACCACGAATAAGTGTCTCAAAGGACCACCTCGTCATAGGGTTCTCAACGCAACATACAGTGCGTCAATCGGATGCCCGGTCTGTGAGTTATTATCCTTTTCATCCCAGGGGCCCTGTTTGTTTCGTGTGCGAACCAACCCAGTCGTATCTCAACGGTAACCCGAACTCTCATAGGGTATACTCATAGGGACCGTTTCTCCACATGATCACCAACAATGCTGACAGTTTTTCAAACGGACGTCCGGTCTGAAAGTTATCAGCTTTTTCGTTCCAGGGGCCCGGTTGGATTTCGGGTACAATCCAACCCGGCCACTATCCAACTACAACCAAAACTCAGGAGAAGTAGTCCAAAAGTTCCGTCTCATCAAGAGGAATCCAAAAAAGTCGATGGCACATCAATCGGACGTCCGTAGCTCAAGATATAAGTGTTTCCGCTCCGAGGGCCCGGTTGGTTTCGTATCCGAACCAACCCGGCCATACTCAATGTTCTTCGAAACCTTGAGTGTAATATACCGAAATGACTATCTCGATCCAAGGATCACATCGCAGCTGACGGTGCGTCGATCAGAGTTTTGTAGCCCAATATATGGGAAAAAGACCGTAAGAGGTCCGCAAATAGGGGGTTCGGGCCCGGTCCGACCCGGCCCGATACCCCCTGGGTCGGCCCGAACCAGGTCGACCCGACCCGAGTCCAAGTCCGGCCCGCATGGGCGCGGCCCGGCCCGGCCTGGCGCGCTCGGCCTGGCCGGCGTGGCCCGGCGGCTCAGCCGTAATGGCCGAGCGATGAGGGGGGGGGGGGGGCGCTGCCTCCCCGCGTTGTGAAACTGCGGCCCCCATGTAGGGGGCTGCCCCTGCTGGCCAGCTAGGGGATACAACCCCTGGCACTTCCCCCTGACTGGCCAGCCCGCATCGGCCGGCCAGCTGTTGCCACCACGGGGCCGGGGCGGTCTCGTCCCCCTGCTCCGACGCCGGCGGCAAGAAACCGGCCGCCGTTCCCTCCTTCGCCACGACCTATGGCCGCGGCCTTGGTCCGTTCGGCGTGGTGAGACGGCGCTGCGCCCCTCCGTCGCGGCCCCGCTCCGGCCGCGGTGCCTTTGTGGTTCTCTGGTGCGGTGCGACGGCGCCGCGGTTTAGTTCGTCTTCAACGGCGTGGCGCGACGGCTCCGCGCTTCTCCGCCCTTCCTTTAATATTTCCCGCACTGTGCTTCGGCACCGCGTTGTCTTGCTCGTGCCGCAAACAAAATCAAACAACCAAGGGGAGAGGGGGGGTCGGCCGTGTTCATGCGGTCCTACCTCCTCCCATTATTGCGATAATATGCGGCCCAATTTGAAATGAAGAATGGTGGCGGTAGAAATCACGAACAAACAATTAAAAAATAATCATCAACCTCGAGCGTAGTTGAACGAAGGCTCGTCGCGGGATTGCACATCACGGAAGGAGGCGTCGCGGGAGGAGGATCTTCGCGTCGTGGAGAAAAGATTCGTCGGCGTCACGTCGTCGATCTCTGAGGATCTGACGTTCTTGTCGACCTTCGTCAGAGGTCGGCATTCTTCGCGTTCTTCACGTTCTTCGTGTTCTTCGTCGAGGAAAGAGAACTTCAAGACCTTGAGCAAATCCTCCCAAGCCTTCACGCACAACGAACTCTTTAATAAAATAAGACTTTCCTTATTTTATTAACACACAACCAAACCTCTTTGAAAATTCAAAATTGAATCAAACAATTAATTGAATTAATTGCAACATTTAAACCGCCCAATTAATGTGGTGTTTATTAATCCACATAAGCGCAAGGGTTGACTTTCATTTAAGGGGGGTGTGGGTGTGTTACCTAATTAAAGGAGGGGGTTGAAGAAATGAATAGGTGGGGCTCGTGTGGGCCCCACCCCACAAATATCCTACCTAGTGGAGTAGGATATAGTGGGTCCCACTCCAACTACTTAGCTTAGGTTAAAATAAAATAAAATTTGGTTGCACCATTTTATTTTATTCTTTTACTTAACCCAAAATTTTAAGTGCCACACCCAAGAAAACACAACTCCAGAAAAGGTCTTTTTAAACAATTACCGGCGTTGTGGTTTCAACGGTGCCCTCGGATTTCAATTTCGAGCGCCGGTTCAAAAGATAGATAAACCCGCTCATTCGTTCATTGAACGTACCCAAGCTAAACATCAGAAAATTATTCCGGGCACACCAGGCCTCGGAATCAGGCACCGTTAGAAACTGCGTTCTCGTAAAATCCCAAAGAAAATTAAGAAAAAAAATTCCTTGAAATTTCCAGGTCTTTACATCATGGTTTGATTAACCATAGACTCATTCATTAAGTGTCCAAAATATTGTTTGAAAGGGATATCCTTTATCCCCAATTTTTGTCACTTTTCTCTTATAGCGGGTGTTGTATAACCCTAAAGACCACTGGAATATACTCTTTATCATCCCAAGTATCCTTATGTATGATGAACTCAACATACATATTCCCCAAGTTGGGGATCCCTAAAATATAGTGGAGGTCCAACAGATTGATGTCAACCACCGCATGATGTAGATGGAATGTGTTAGTCCTAGGTGATCTCCTGGTCAACAGTTCAAGAATAATATTTGGGTGGTGGTAAACATGGAACTGTGAAGTCTATTAAACTTCATATAGCCCCTCCCTATTAATCTCTACCTCAAACTCATCCCAATATTGTAATACTCAATACACCTAGGCCCACTCTTCTATAAAGCCCCCCCCCCCCCGACGTTGGTCCCACTCATTGGTCCATCCTTAGAGACCATCATCCAGACCCACCTTGATAATGGTCTCATATTGAGGGGGAGAAGCCTCAGCATCCAATGATTCCCATTTGATGTTATTGGTGTGGTTTCATAGGGTGTGAGTGGTGATAGATGCACAGTCCTTCATAATTTGACCTCCAACAGCCCTGTTTCATTGGTGCTACCCAGGTGTTCTCATGAACCAATAAGTAGGTTCATCCTAATTAGAATTAGGGATTAAAACATCATCCCTTAACCCTAAACTATATAACGGTATCCTCTGGCATAATGAGAATCCATGTTGATCCTCAATCAACAATGTGGTGAGTGCATTGTGAACTGATGCACCCCAGAAGCTCTTGTTGGTCATAATGTTCCAGACTATCTCCCTTCATTGAGTCACAGCATCATCTATACCTTCATAATCAATTTTATTCCAAGTATTAGAAATATTTCTAGAACTTATTCATGAAGGTCGGTTCATAGAGGTCAGGTTCATGAAATTTCATGAAAAAATACATAATTTTGTGGAACCCTGTATATAGAGGTCGAGTTCACAGAAAATGAAAATATTTGTCAGTGGAGCAGATAAGAACCAAGAAAAAGACATGAAATTATTGAGTTTCATGAAGAGATAGAACTGGTCAATCTTTCATGAAAATCTCACGGTCCCATCATAGACCCCCACCCCTAATTTTAAAAACTATGTCAGGCCATGTTTCACGAATAGTGCCTTCCAATGTGAAACTGTTAATAGTTTTCCCTTAGAATATGACCCTTCTCTCCCTAATCAGATCCAATTATGAGGGGGTCATTCTTTAAAGCCTAAATACACATATAATTAGAGATTTCAAGGAAGGCATGTCCGATTCAAAGAAAATCTAGGCCAAATTAGCTCAAAAACCCACTTAAGGGTTTGTTTTTATGAAATTAAACACCTTTATGAATGGTGGATCATCACAAAACTCTTTTCATGAAAGTCACTCAATCATGTGGATCTTAAGGTGGTAACCTCCATGCAGCATATGTTGGATTCTTGGAAGTCCCTCAGTCACACATATCTTGAGGTGGTAACCTACATGCATCATATATCAAATTCACATAATTCACCCAGTCACACAAAACTTGAGGTGATAACCTCTATGAAACATATATTGAATTCAAAAAAGTCACCTGAGTGAATGGATCTTGAGGCAGTAACCTCCGCATAGCGTATGTTGGATTTGTGGAAGTCACCCAGTCATTTGAGGAAGTATTAAGCTTCCATAAATGGCATAATATTTTATAAAACTAATTCCATCACCTTGTATGAGTTGATAAATACCCCCCCTCTTCCAAATATAAATGGGGACACAACCTTTGTAATTCCACCAAAATGATTTGAATTTGTAGAACTCTAGACTTCATGAGATAAAGAGGAGATATATTTTCCAAGGTAGCCATCTTTCATGATCCATACTCCCATGAGATCCTAAGAATTTAATACCATAGTGGAGATTCCTTTCACGAATCCCCCAAGACTTTGTGAAATAAGAAATCCATTTCCAACTCTTATGGTTTCATAAGATAATTATCCTTCATGAAACCAACCCCATGGGAACCAAGACTTCATTTTGAGGCAGGGCCACCCTGTGTCGCAAAACATGTACCTTTGTGAGACCCGTAACCATTGTGAAGATTCTAACCTTCATGAACCCCATACCTTCAAAAAATCAATCAACCAATCCTATCCATGGTGCCTCCTTTCAAACAACATCCCTCCATAAAATTTTAGTTCCTAGGGCCTATGTAACCATTCAGAATTGGTTCATTCACATCCCAAATTCTCATGTGACTGGTATCATCAACCCTTGTGTCCATCCTCTCTACTTCAAGCTCTTCCTATACCATTACCTTACCTGTTGATCCTAATAATAGGTACCCAAATTTCTCTTAATCCTAATATTGTAACCCCTTATTTTCACTCCCACATAGTAGTGTTTACTCCATTCCCCACCCTAAGGTGCATGAGTGATATACATGTAAGCCCCAAAGGTGGCATTGTCAAGGGAAACAACCCACCCTTCCTGGTATGG
The DNA here is from genome assembly GCA_963277665.1 of Viscum album. NCBI lineage: Eukaryota > Viridiplantae > Streptophyta > Magnoliopsida > Santalales > Viscaceae > Viscum > Viscum album. The sequence continues at coordinate 1,537,926,947 of OY728153.1, read as the reverse complement.
GGGCCTTATGTAAAACCTTTCTCTCCTACTATGAGAGGTTCTCCCTAGGTGTGAATCCTGACACCTTTGAGCTGCATGATTTGAAACTATCTAGATTCATGTCCTAGTCATACGACATTAAATTTCAAGACAACATCAGCACATGATGTAAAACTATAGTTATACCATGTGTGATGAACACAAGATGACCCATGTATAGTAATAATGGGATGACACTCCTCCCCCTCTATGGGATTTCACCCTATAGCCAGCACCCCCAGGCAGCTTCCATGCATAAGACCCATACTATCCCTCATTGATGCTCCTTCTCTGACACGATCATCCTTACCCCATGATTTTAAACTACATGGATCAATCATGTCACATGACCATAAATCTTGGCATAAAACTATTTTTGGTTTTTATCCCTATCTCCTGGTAGGGTACATAGGATTCCCCCATGTGGTTCAATATCTAAGTCCTTACCATATAAACAAATCCTCAAGTTTGATCATATCTCTCAAAGGGGGTACACTTATCCAAATCCTCAAGTGTGGTCATCTCCCCTCCAAAGGGGCACACTTAACCAAACCCTCAACTGTCATAATATCCCCCCAAAGGGGGAACACTTAACCAAATTCACAAGTGTTATCATCTCCCCCCAGTAGGGCACACCTAACAAAACCCTCAAGTTTGATCATTTTCCCCCAAAGGGGGGAAACTTAACCAAACCCTAATGTGTGATCATCCCCCCTAGGGGGAAAACTTAACCAAATCTTCAATTTTGATTTTCTCCCCTAAAAGGGGAACACTTAACCACCTACCTATCTTCACAATATATTAAACTCATGACCTACCCATATCCACAATATGTTAAACATGTGACCAACCCATATCCATAATGGGTTAAACTTGTGACCTAATCTTTAATATTTACACCATACAATTAATATGGGATTCCTAGGGTAAAAATACTCGAAATTATTACACCTATGGTTTCAATAACCCTATGGTTTAAAATGGATTCCTTGTGTTTCATTTCCAAGATGCCTCACATATGGGATATCTCTGAATTTAGAAAGGGAATATTTTATAGATGCCCAACATGCCTAAAATTCAAAAATTCCAAGACATTCCAAACATATTTATTCTGTAGAATCAAATATTATTGCCCTATCAAGACAAAATTTGTGTAATTAACTATTTTACACCTTGATATAACATTGGGAATGAGTTTCAGAAACATGAAATAAATCTTTGAGGGAGACGTGAACTTGCCAACGAGTTACAAGGAAGAATCCATGGAATGAGAAACCAACATCTCATAATCTCATTTCGATCAAGGAGACAACATCATCGATTAAGATGTTAGAATCTGTTTTCCTTTGGAAAGTGGGAATATAGGTTGAAAGCATGCATGACACGCGGCCCCATTGGAAAGAATTAGTAAAATATATGTCTAAGAAGAGTGATAATTATTAAGAACTTAATCGGAGACTCTTATGAACAAGTTATTTATGTGTCCAAGTTTCCAATGATACTAGACATATATCATTCTAGAATGGATCATGATGTTTTATAATAAATATTTATCTATTAAGATGAAATATCTTTGTATGGAAATTTTGGGTCATTATAGTTGGTATCAGGGCATTGTTTAGTTAACCTTTAGAAACTAGGATGAGAAAACCTTATTTAAAACAATGGGGGTAAGTCTAATTATAGGATAATATCCTAAATTTTATATAATAATCATGGATGCCTTGGGTTAAACCTAAGTTTTCATATATTGAAAAGAAGGTGTATTGTTTTAGTCATATAATAAATTATTTTTCATGATTATGTGGTTTACCTCTATGATTATTATTTCCCACACTATGATTCTTGGTTTTATTCAATGATTGTAACCTAAATGAATCATGTTAATACGAAATGTGACGGACAATGTAATTATTTTCTTCTTGAGAAACCAAATATTATGAGATGTAGAATGAAAAATCTCATTATTATGATTATGAAACTTTCACAAGCTATGAATCATGATAAGCATACAATGATAAAAGGAGGTAACAATATTCTCTTGAGTCATTCATGAGGAAACACCTACCATCTTTTAGTGGGTCTTCTGATCCACTAGTCACTGAGTAATGGATTAGTACCATTGAAAATATGTTTTCTATTATCTAGTGTTTAGAACATAAAAATTCATCTTTTATTTCTATAATTTGGATGGTGAAGTAGTTCAATGGTTAAATCTTATCAAGAACATGAGGCAAAGGGAAGAAATTGAATCCATAGAGTGGGATTATTTTAAGAGATTATTTTTTCAATAAGTATTTTTCTTGTATTCTTCAAAAAAATAGAGAAAAAATTCCTTAAGCTAAGGAGAAAGGATAAATAATTTGTTATTACCTATGAGGAAAATTTTAAAAAACTTGTGAGTTATGCCTTAGCTATTATCTTCCAACCCAAAAGTAAGGTTGATCAATTATCTAGTGGCTTAAAATCAAGTCTTTGGAGGGATTTATCCATAAGAGACTTTATTGGATATAAAGAAATAATTCGATTTTCTTTGAAGGTGTAAATTTATATAGGAGTTACCTATCCACCTCATAGTTTTGATAATAAAATAAATAGGTAATTAAAAGTAAATTCTAAAAAACAAGGAGAGAAGAACATAATTTTTCCTCTCTGCTTGAAGTGTAGAAGGAAACTTGGTGTAAATTCTATTAAGGGGACTATTAAATATTTTAAGTGTGTAATGGAAGTTCAATTAGAAATCAAATATTGAACTTATGTTGAGATACCATTAAATTAAAGGAAAAATGAAACAGCGCCACCTAATTCACCACCAACACTCTAGTGTTTCAAATCCAAGGATTATGGAAATTATGCTAACTATTTATCAAACTCTGAGGTTAATGAAAAATGATATATGTTATAAACCTATTAAGCCCATAGAAAAAGGGAAATATCATGTGATCATTATTGTCAATGTGGATAATGTAATTAATTTGTGAAATGTACACTTACCATCCACTCTATAACTACTAATGTCTTATTTAATTCTATATCTACCCACTCTTTTATATCTGAAGAATTTTGTAAGGGCGTAACAGTACCACCTCAATTATTAGATATTGAATTAGTATTGAAACCCCATAATTGTATGATGATCATATCACAAGTTAGGATTCTTCTTAGATTAAAGTATTTGGGAATGTGCTTCATGCAAATCACATTATTCTCCCTCTTGTTTAATTTGATGCTATTTTGGGTATGAATGGGATTTATTTACATAAATCCCACATCAATTATCAATTAAGGGAAGAAATTTTTGATATTATAAACCAGTCTAATTTTTTCTATCAGTTCAATGATAAATATAAACTACCAATGGAAATTGCATCCATTGTATGGGTAATTATTTCTATTCAAAATGTGTGTTTATCTCAGATGGTTGGAGAGAAACTTAACATCAAAGATATTCCTATTTTAAAGGAGTTTGTTGATGTATTTTCAAAATAGTTTCTTGGTCTTCCTCCAAATCATGAAGTTGAGTTTTTAATAGAACTCATTCCTAGGCTACCCCTATTTCAAATACACTATATATAATGGCCCGGATTGATTTTTATGAATCGAAGAAGAAACTACAAGAGAATATTGAAAAGGGATTAATTATTCCAAGTGTGTGGCCTTGGGGTGAGATTGTTCTTTTTTAAGATGAAATATGGATCAATGCGACTTTGTATTGATTATCAAGAACTTAATGATATCACTATCAATAAAAGTATCTTTTACCCCATATTGATGACTTTTTTGATCAATTTTGTGGATCTTAATACTTTTTCAAGATTAACCTTTGTTCTAGATATTATCAATTGAGGGTCAAGAAGGAGGATATACTAAAGGCAAAATTTTGTACAAGGTATGGACACTATGAATTTATAGTGATTCTTTTGGTCTTACAAATATTCCCCCAATATTCATGGATTTAAAGAAAATAGTATTTTGAGATTACATTGATCAATTTGCATGTTTCTTTATAGATGATATTATTGTATATTCTAAGAGTAAGTAAGAGCATTAATATCATTTGATAATTGTGTTTAAGACCTTGAAAAATGATAAGTTGTATGAAAAATATAAAAAGTGTGAATTTTGGATACAAAAAGTTTCATTTTTTATCATATAATCTCAAGAGAGGGTGTATTGATGGATCCATCAAAGATAGAAGTTATTGAATGTTGGACCAAACCAACAATTGTGACTGAGAACCATAGTTTTCTTAGTTATGTTAGATATTATCAATGATTTGTGGAGAATTTTTCATGATTTTCTAATCCACTCACCAAGTTAACTATTAAGGGAGCTAAGTTCCTTTGGATAGATGAATGTGAAAAAGAATTCCAGGAACTGAAGAGAAGTTTAGTTAGAACACCTATACTTAATTTACCCTATAGTGGAGAAGGTTTTGTAATCTATAGTGATACATAAAAGAAGGTACTATAATGAATCCTCATAGAGAATGATATGATGGTAGCTTATGCCTCGAGCCAATTTAATTTCATGAGAAAAATTACCCAACTCATGATTTGGACTTAACTTTGGTAAATTTTACATTAAATGTATGGGGCATTATATTTATGTATAAACGTGTGATATATATACTGACCACAAAAATTAAAATCATATATTCACTTAGAAAGTGTTTAATATACACCGTAGAAGATGGTTAGAGTTTATTAAAGATTATGACTACATAATACATTACCACTCAGGGAAATCGAACAAGGTGACAAATGATATCATTTAAAAGGATCATAAAATTTTATCTATGATGATTATCATAAAAGATTTAATATTTCTGGATTTCAAAAGGATTGATCTTAAAATATTTAAGGAAGGGGAGAAATCGTATCCTGCCCAAATGAGTGTTTAACCATATATCCAAGTGAAGATTAAAGAGTTTTAGAAGGAAGAAGTGGAATCATATAATAAGGTCATAATTTTTATTGAGCTTAACTTTTATTGTGGTGGTATGATAAGGTTCAGGAACCATGTATTTGTTTCATCTATGCTAGATTCTAAAAAGTAGTTGGATGAATCTCATAGTTCATCATTCTCTATTCATCCTGGAAGTATGAATAAGTATATAGATTTGAATGAGTATTTATGGTTGGACTACATAAAGAGTGATATTGCATAGTATGTATATTGGGGAATGGTATGATATCAAATTAAGGCTGATACACAGAAGCCTAAGGGGATGTTACAAGAATTACCTATACTATAATGGAAATGGAAAAACATCTCCATGTATTCTTTCCATCGGACTCCCCAAAATGCCTAAAGGACATAATGCTATTTGGGTTATAGTCGGTCACCTTACGAAGTCAGAACACTTTATTTCCATTAGATAATATTTATCTCTTGAATATATTACCAGAATATACATTAAATAAGTGATAATATTTTATAGAGTAGGACATTTTATTATATTTAATCGGAATCTAAGGTTTACAATGAAGTTTTGGAAAAGTCTCTAGTAGACTCTCGATATAGAGTTAAGTTTGAACATTGCTTATCATCCTTAGGTAGATGGTTAGTCTAAGAGAACCATTCAAAAATTGGAGGATATATTGAGATCTTTTCTCTATGGAATTAAAACTTGGTTGGGATCAACACCTTCCCCTATTCAAGTTTTATTATAATAATATATTTCATTTAAGAATTAAGATGGCTCTTTATGAAGACCTCAATGGAAAGAAGTTTAGAAATTAAATGTTTTGGGATGGAGTTAGAGAAAGAAATATTTTGGAACCTAATATAGCTGAGGAAATGGCAAAGAAAGTCAGATCTATTCAACAATACATCAAGGCAGCTCAAAGCCGACAAAAACGTTATGTTGATAATTGTTGATGGAATCAATAATTCAAATTTGGTGAGAATTTGTTCCTATTAATTCCTAAATAGAAGAATGTTGTGATATTTTTAAGTAAGGAAAATTTTATACTTAAGTATATTGGCCCTTTCTAAATTCTTGATTGAGTAGGGATGGTAGCTTATCACTTGGCGCTTCCACCAAACCTCTCTCTAGTTCACGATGTGTTTTGTGTATCTATCATGAGTAAGTTCATATTTGATCTATAACATGTTGTAACACCCTATAATGATAAAGAGTTAAATGACTAAATGATATGACTCATGTCAACAAGTTGCACCTTTCTTTTTAGAAGCTTAACTGATTAGAACTCCATAGTTAAGCATGCTTGGCCTGGAGTAGTGATCATGATGGGTGACTTTCTAGGAATTTTCCCAGGGTGTGTGTAAATGAGGATAAATAACACTATAAATAATATGTGTTGACCTGTGGGGATAGCCATTAGTCAGATGACTTATTCGGGCATATGGGTGGGCCTTAGGTGGGGGACCACGTGTCTATGGGAAATTGGTGATACCTAGCGGGCCAGAACATGGTGGTCATGTTAAGGCAGGGTGATTGTACTATCAGCAGGTCCAAGTTGTTACATTTGGTGTCAGAACGAGTAACTAGCCTTAAGTGTGGTGCACTTCCAGGGTTGAGATGTAGGGTCCACAACGAGGATGTTGTGCTATAAAGGGGGTGAATGTAACACCCTAGAAAACTTCCCAAAAGGTCACACATCCTAATCATTACTCCGGGATAAGAATGCTTGACTAGAGTAGTGATCATGATGGGTGGCCTTCTGGGAAGTTTCCCAGGGTGTGTGTGAGTGAGGATAAAAAGCACTGGAAAGAATATGTGACCTATGGGGATATCCATTAGTCAAATGACTTGTTTGAGTATGTAGGTGGGCCCTAGGGAGGGGACCATGTGTCTTCGGGTAATTGGTGATACCTGGTAAGCCAGGACCTAGCGGTCATGTTAAGACGGGGTGATTGTACAATCAGAGGGGCCCAGTTGTTGCATTTTATTTCAGATTGGGTACCCAGCCTTAAGTGTGGTGCACTGCCTGGGTTGAGATATATGGTCCACAACGAGGATGTTGTGATCTAAAGGGGGGTGAATACAACACCTTGGGAATCTTCCCAGAAGGTCACCCATCCTGATCACTAATCCAATCCAAGTAGTCTTAACTATGGACAACTAGTAGTACCTGGAGGGTCAGGACCTGACGGCCATGTTAAGGCGGGGTGATTGTGCTATCAGTATGGCCCACTTGTTATATTTGGTATGAGAGCAGAAACCTAGCATTAAGTGTGGTGAACTATCTGGGTTGAGATGTAGGGCCCACAATGAAGACAGTATTCCCTAAAGGGTGGGTGAATATAACACCCCATAATGATAAAGGGTTAAATGACTACATGATATAACTCATGTTAACAAGATGCGCCTTTCTTTTCAGGATCCTACCTGATTAGAACTCCCTAGTTAAGCATGCTTGTCCTAGAGAAGTGATCGGGATGGGCGACCTTATAGGAAGTTTCTAAGGTTGTGTGTGTGAGAGGAAAAACTCATTGAAAAGAACATGAATTGGCCAGTGGGAATAGTCATTAGTCAGATGACCCATTCGAGTACAGGGGTGGGCCCCAGGGAGGGGGCCACGTGTCTGCAAGCAACCAGTGGTACCTGGTGGGCTAAGACCCGATGACTATGTTAAGGTGGGGTGACTATACTATCAATAAGGTCATGTTGTTACAAATTTATTGAACTATGAGTTCATATTGATAGTGTGTGGTTAATATTCTCTGAGAAATCAGAAATTTGAAGAAAATTCTTGGGAACCCAACGATGTGATGAAACAGAGATATATTTATTTGTTTATATTGAAGTGAAGAATTTCAAGGGTTGAATTCATTTTAAGGGTGGTAGAATGTAATACCCCAATGATTTATGAAAAATTTCTCTCCAAATAAAAATTCTCTAATAGCTTGAGATACACGCAACCCCGAGTCTAAATGAACTGAAATATAGTATACCATTATAGCCTAGCCATTAAATTAGCGGGCACGAATAGTATTAACCACATTATGAAATATATGTTTAATGGTCATACACAATAAAAATTTATTGATAAATTCTTAGTAAATAATCACTAATTTTTTTAGTAATGTCATTTTATGCTTTAAAAATATGTTTTCTTCAAAAATGATTTTTATTGTTTTTTTGTGATAAAATATTATAATAATAAAAAATTGAAATGTAAAAAATTTAATTTTATAAAAATTATATAATTTTTTAGATCATCATATCATAATTATCTTTGGGTAAAAAAAATTTCTAAAAAGCTTAATTTTTCAATGAATAGTGAAAATACTAATTTGTATTGAAAACGGTATTTTTTCAAGTATTTACAAAGTAAAATTATATTTGGGATTAGTTTTAAAATTTAATTTATTTATTTTAATAAAAAAATCCAATTATAATCTTTGGAATTAATTTTATACTTGAATTTTGTATAAAAACATGTTTATACTAAAAAATGCATTTTTTTAAAATCTTCTTTTCAACGTGTTTTGCAGGTTTAATTTTAAATTCAATTATGAAACATTTTTTTAAAATCTTCTTTTCATCGTGTTTTGCAGGTTTAATTTTAAATTCAATTATGAAACTTCTACAATTTGAATATTTAAAAATTTATTCCATATTTGGAATCATGTGGTCTAAATTTTCTAAATATATCCCTTTTATTCGTTTCAGTATTATTAGTAACCATTTTTATTTTTGTTACCATGGTAAAGGGAATATCAGGTAATTAAGGTAAAAAATAATATGATAAAGACTAAAAAATGACCCTAACACTTGACTTAATGTTATTGGATGAGTATATCTCATCTATAATCATCAAAATTTCAAATATTTTTCCTTTTTCCATTTGTACATGATTTTTAACTTTATAATATCTTATGTAAAGAAACGTCAAAAATGGCATTCTCTTTGTTTTATTATCTCTACATTTTTGAAATAGGGATAAATAGAGGCTCTATTCAGTTCTAAATATTTATTTTAAATATAAACTAATTTTTTTATTATGGTAATTTATTTATAAATTTTTTTGAAGAAATAATTACCTTAAATTTTTATGCAACACCGATATAATATTTATTCAATTAATATAAAAATAAAATAAATTGTATTAAAAATATTAAAAATCGTATTATTTTAATGAATTATTGAATTACATGAATTATTTAGATTCATATTATATATTATTTATGTTTAAATGGATTATATTAAAATTACACCTTTTTATTATTATCTTTAAAGATAGATTAAATGAATAGTTCCAAATTGACATTAACGATATTTTATAAGAAATAAATTTTTATTAAATGATTTAAAATTCATAAAAATATTATCTTCGCCCAATTTAATTGAATTTGGTTTAAAATATCAACCATATTTTATTTATGAGTCACTTTTTCATTTATGGTAACATTCCTAACCCTTTAATATTGAAAAAGGTGTTACTACTGTTAAGGTTGAAATTGGTTAACTGAGTGGTTAATCAAAAAGATAAGATTTAAAAAGACACTAAAACCTATGAAAAAAATATTATTTGATATTATTTCAACACAATAAAACCTTATCTTTTAATTCCTATCCAATTTTAATAATTTTTCTAGATAATGACTTTATTATATTTTAATCTTTTAAGAAATTACAAGAGTACCCCTCCCCTCACTTATAAAAGGGCACATATCCTTTATATTATTTACATCACTTTTTGCATTATATCTCAAAAAAACCCTAAAAATTATCTTCCCAAATCCCATATTCACATTCTATATGTGTTGTTCATCCCAAAATAACAACCCTAGGGTCCTTAAGAGGATATCTAAAAGAGTTGTTTCAATAAAGAGGTAATCACATTAACTAATCACTTTCTTTATAATTCTTATTTTATCTCCTCTAAATCTATCATATTCTTCATAAATATACTTAAATGTTATTATTATTATGAAAATAAATTTATTCACCCTTTATTTCATCAAATGGTAAGCTAAAGTATCATTCATGCTTACGTACAGCTTACTGTCTCCAGGTAATGCTACAATTTATTTTCCATAACCATTTTTCATGGATGGTTATTATGATGGTTTTAAATTTTATATATTATATTTATTAAATAATTATTTTTTTGAAATAATAATATCATATCTACCTTCTTACCTTCCAAACCATTATAAAATGATAACGATGCTTGTGTGTACATGTGAACTACCACCTCCATGAAGTGATGTGATTTGTTTTTCATTTCTATTTTACTTGGATGGTAATAAGGATGGATTTTATGAATATATATGATATAATACTGATTCTATAAAATTGAATTATTATTTACCTTTCTTTCATTCCACCCACTGAAAGTTAAAACAAAATTCATGTGTACGCGCGACCTACTCACTACATGAACGATGTAATTAATTTTTGAATATATACCTTTTATGAATGATTTTAAATATGTATATAATTAATATATATTATATTTATACCATAATTAAAATTATATAGATTATCTAACCATAATAAAAATATAATGTCTAGAAATACCTTACCGAAATTCTCATGAAAAATGAAAGAATTAACACCCATAAATGACAATTTTAATAGGGAATTATTAATAAAAGGATGTTGAAATGTTATAATGAAATAATATATGAAATTAAAAGTATTTAAATGACTATAGTATAGAATTATAATAAATTTAAATTTATTATACATGTGTCTATAGTTATTTCAAATAAATTCAAGCTTGAGTTAAGGGTTTTAGGTAATAATCTCATTGTTTATTGGGATTATTTAGGATTAAGTTTCTAATGATGAAATATTATAATATATCTCTCAAGAAACTCATTAATTTCCTCATCATATGGTTATTTCATGAGAATACCATTTTACTCACCTTATAAACTAAAGATACTAAAAATATTTTTGTAAGGAAAATCTATTTTATTTTTATCTTCGGTTGAAAAAAAAAATATTCCATATCCATGTTTTCTAAAAATGTTTTTAAATTTTTTTTTAATATTCTATTATTATTGTTTAAAGTAATTTTTACCCATGATTTATTTTTAAAAAAAATGGTTTAGAATTAATATTCTTGTCATTTTCCTAATTAGGTACTTTTTTACCTTTTTTACAAAAGTATAAAAGGAATGTTTTCTTTTAACTTATATGGCATGAACTAAATTAATCTCCATCATGAAAACTCAATTATTTTAATATTTATTTATAATTATTCAATTTTATTTTCAAATAATTTTTTTTCCTTAATATTTGGGAAATTTTTAGATTTTAAATAAGTGATTTTAAAGAAGGGTATTTTCCTCATGAAATGTTCCAATTGATATTTTAAAGGCATTTTTCATCTATGATAACATCCTTTTTTATTAGGGATATGATTCAATGATTCTATATACAGAATTTATCTATATTTTTTATATTTATAATGACAATATGTATATGAAACCTATTTCTTTTCCATGGGTTATTCTATGATGAAATGTTTACAAAACCAATTTCTTTTTCATGGGTTTTGATATGATTAGTATTTTATGAACTTTTGACACACATATGTAGGATTTTCAATATGTTATGGGTGGTCTTGGAATTATATATCCCTCCAATGTGTTGGGTAAATATGTATATATAATTAGATATATAGGATTGGAATGGGGAGTGAACCCAGTTCAGTAAGGGACTTTTTCCACTATGATAGTCATGGGAGTGAGCCTTAACTACTATGATGGTTTGTAGAGTGAACCCAATCCACTATGATATTCTAGGTGGTAATCCTTGACTAATATGGAAAATATTTTCTATACTTATGTGTATTCCATAATTCCATGTCTAATGCCAATGTTATGCTATTATAGCTCATGTTCTTTGATTCCTTTATGATTTGTGTCTTATGAACTGTCAATATTTATTTCGTGGCTCAATATTATGATCTATGATACATAGGGTATGGTTTTAAAATTTTAAGATCATGTTCTCATACCCTTATTCTCATTTTATGCAAAAGTAATCATTAATATCTCCCTTATTTACCCTTACCAAGCATCTGATCTCACCCTTTCTTGTTTTTCCTTTTCCCAGGTTATGAAGATATATTTTAACTATGATATATCTAAGAAGGGTTCTAGTTATAAAGAACTTGGTGGGAGACTCTTATGGACAAGTTATTTATGTGTCCAACTTTCCAGAGATACTATAACTATACGATTCTAGTGTGTATCATGATATTATGTAATGAATATTCATATATTAATATTTAATATCTATGTATAGAAATTTTGGTTCATTATAGCATCTTTCCTTATTATGGTGTTTAGATTATTATTATGTGTAATTTTTTTTATTGTGTAAGTAATTTAATAAATTATAAATGGTTATTAGCATGTAAAATTAATTTAAATATTATAGATTAATTTTTATGAATTGTTATACATTATGCATATTTAATTATGATGATTAAATGATCAATTTAAATAATTTATTGAGTAAATAAGTAACCTAAATAGGATTGACACCTAATGAATGGTTGTGTTGCTTTAAGAAATAATAGTGGGATTAATTTTAAATAAATAAGATTGAAAATGATGATTATAAGTTGAATTTGGTGTGATTTGGGTGATTCTTTGATACTTTAACTCATGTGGTGCTTAAATGATTTTTAGTGAATTGTTGTTGTGTGAAACTTGACATTATCTGTGTTTAATATGGTGATTCTCAACTTTAAATAAAGTGTATTTAGATTATAAGGATTATGTAAAGGTGTAAAAATAATCCAAGAGTGTCGTAAAAATTGTTTATGTGTTTTTGGATACTTTTTTATAGAAAAAATGTGATAAATAGGTGAATGGTCATGCGAGAAATTAATTTTACAATAAAGAAAAGTGATTTTTAAAGTGGGTGAAGATTACATAATAATGTTTTTGTGAGTGATAAATTAAAGTGGATTAAAATGTTGAATCTTAAACTGTAATTATATGCTATAAATTACGTTTAAATGAAATAATTTAAAAGTAAAAAAATAGGAAATGAGTATCTAATGGTGTTTTAACAAAATGTGTGATAATAAGTCTACAAGTAGTGATTTTATATATTTGTTTAGATTTTCATTTTTATATACACCACAACATGTTATAAGACACCGTTATGTGATTTATGGTCTCATCATCAAATATCCTTTATATTTTCATTTTTTGGAAATATTGATTTACATAAAGATATATTTTACCAAAAAAATCACATAATGTGAAGAAGATGAATTGTTTCATCAAAAATGTTTATTTTAATTATAAATAATTTAAGTAATATATATAACTCTAAACATATAAAAAATTAATAATTATAAATTCTTCAAAAAATTAGATGAAACAAAGGTTCAAAGATATCTAGGATTAGTAAAAGTTATGAATTTAAGAAATACCACTTTGGGGATACAAGTTTGTGGATGGAATACAATATATTTCATAAACTGACAAACTTAAAAACCATAATAAATGTCTTTAATTTTTTTAGAACACTTCATAAACATTGATAAAAATGATTAATTTATATATATATATATATATATATATATATTGATAGAGAAATCCTATTATTTATACCCTAATACTTATCTAGTTATAAAAAATAAATAGGCTTCTTATGCGCATTGATAGTGATAGGGAGTGAATTTTCTCTCTTGATGAATCCATTTCAAAAAAATAGAATGGTTTATTATATGTGACGTATTGTAATAAAAAATAAGCACTATTATAATTTATATTAGTACAATTATTTTTCTTTATATTTTATAACAAGTTTTTAATTCAATGATAATTTATATCAAATATGATGATTATATGTGTGTGTGTGTAAATAATAGCATGCTAGGATTTTAAACTCATAAATTTTGTGCATTTTTTATTAAAATATGAATATTATTTAATCAAATGATATAGATATGAATCGAAAATGGACAGAATCTAATTGCATGATAAAATAATATGGGATGGAGTTAAGGAGTTTGTCAACCTTGCAAAAGACTTTGCATATAACCCTTCTAAAATCATTTTTCTAAGTTTAAATTATTTTTTTTCAAGATTAATTAGTCCAAATGAGTTGGAAGAGCACTTAATATTTAAAAATATAGAGTGAAGTTATAAATGTTTTACTAAACATAGGTAAAAACTGAATGTATCTAGTGACTAGGATAACACTATGTCTTATAGATCATCTGATATGATTACAAGTGTGAATAAAGATTAAGATCATATTGTGGATATGATTACAAGAGTTAAAGATGATGAAGATCATATTGATGAAACTAAAATGACAATTGAAGATGAACTTCACAACTATCCAATGTTTTTTGAGAAGTTAAAGAGTTTTTTAGGGACACCATTTAATGTTGGTTATACTAAATATACAACATTACCATCCATACTGAAGCTCTAAAATTTGAAAGCTAGAAACATATGGAGTGGACCTAAATTTACTAAACTAATTTCTCTCTTGAATGATATGGTACGAGAATATAATGAGATTCCTTGTCAAATATATGGTGCTAAATAAATATAATGTTTAATGGGTATAATATTTGAATGAATATATGCATATCCAAATGACTATATATTGTTTCATAAGTACTGGTAATCATTTAAAAATCCCCTAAGAGAGGTGACTATTGATATAATAAAGAAGAATCGAGTCCCTAAAAATCAATATGGTACTTTTTGATCATTCCAAGGTTTAGTCATTTATATATAAATGAGTATTACCTTGGAATGTATAACAGAAATACTATAAGAGGGGGGTGAATTGTAATTTATAAAAATTGAGCTTACAAATTCCCAACACCTTGATTATAATAAGGTCAATATGATGAAGAATCATTCTAATAGACCTTATAATTTTTGAGTAAGAAACTAGTAAGTACTATAGATTATAAACTTTATACAAAATGTGAAATGAAAATACAAAAAAAAATTGTACAAATAAATGATATAACAAAACTTATAGAACCTTAACTAAGTGAGGTCTTCACTTTCAACCAAATTGATAAGGAAGTTTGTTCACCCATCTTTAGGAATCCATGATTATGATCCTATCATAAGGTCTGTCTTCCAAACCTTGGAAACCATTGATTATCCTTAATGGAAAAAAAACATTATATCCTTATCCATGGGAGCCCTTGATCAACTTTATCGGACAAACCTCTTTCTCCTTATCTATGGGATCCATCAATCAACATGATCAGACAAACAACAAATAAAATAGAAAAACTTAGAGCATTTATAATAATAGTATCACACAACATATTTTCTAAGACAATATCTCTAAAGATTAAAATTCAAAGAACTCTTGGTAATAATATGTTGAAAACTTCAACTACAAGATTCATATTGCATGAAATTCGGTTGTTATTTATCCATGAGGTTGTAGTCCTATTTATATAATTTAATATTAAAAACTTACAATGGTCAAATTCCAAACTTATCAGGATCAGTTATAATGGAATTGGATATAGCATCTTCACCTTTTGATGGGTTTGGTACAATATCACTTTGTTCGAGAGTTGTTAGGTTCAACACCATTACAAATATTTTTCTAAGGTTTCATCTAGTAATATTATTAAATCTTAGTCTGTTAAACTTTGTACATCTCCATATGGTATAATTTTTATATTTTCGTTTGGTAGGTTTTTTATATATTCATCCATTAAAATAGAATATCTATATCCATTGATTAAATATAGACTCAGTCTGATAAAATGAATTTACTCTATTCGGTAAAACTGAAAACTTCATAACTATAACAATATCTAAAAAAAATTATACTTGGTATGAAATAAATATTATAAATAGAAATAATGTAAGAGTGAATTTTTATTTTCAAAAGTAAGAATAAAAAGTGATATTTCAACTCAACAATCTCCCCCTTTTGAAAATCACAATACATAGCACAAAGAGAAAATTTAAAACAAAACTTTAGAACTTACTCCCCCTAAATTAAAAATCTCTTGTGTGCTCTACCTTTATCCCACTTTTTTATTTTAAAAAATAATTTTAAAGGAATGAAATTTTGTTAGAAAGAAATCCTGAAATTTAATAAACACTCTACACAAATTTTGAGGGTGATATATATGCATTTATAAAAAAACCATTAAGCATTCAAATAATCATATGAAAGTATTAAATTAACTTGAGGAATTTTAATATTAAAATTATCAAAAAAATTAAATAAATTATTATTTCTAAGTAAGTATGTTGAAACTATGATTTATTTTTTGTCATTTTTTTCATCTTCTCAATCTTCAAATCTTTGGAATCTAACTTTGTAAGACTTTCCTCTTGAAACTATAATTTTTTTTCTATTGAGTAAGATCGTGATATTGTTTAATAGAAAAGGGTTTATAATCATCAATGGCCTTCGATAATTCTCTCACTTCATTATTTATGTTAGGTTTAGATATCAACTTTATAGACCTTTTCATTCCAACAATTTTCTCATCAAAATACTTCACATTTTCATCTATTTGATTCATCCACTTGAGAATAGTTTTTAACTTTTTAAACTCCATTGTGGATTTTTCTTTTAAGTTCTTAAACTTTGATTCTGTATAAATAACAAACACTAATAGTTTCTTAAGATAATTTTAAGCTTGAATATCATCAAATTTTCCTCGAATGTATTTTCACATAGAATGAATTTCAAGAAAGATATCCATGATCCCTCTAATTTTTTTGATCAACTAGTTTCCTATATTTATCAGGATCAATAGTTTTTAAAGTTATGATATGAGCACTTATACTCTTATAATTTTCAATACCAAACTATTTAAATAAATATTTAGTATTCTTTTGTTGAGATAAAAAGGTTCCTTATGGTTTTTTAGAAATTTGAAAACCATGGGAAAACCATTTTTTACCCATCTTGCTCATTTTAAACTCATATTTCATAAGTTATGAAAAAAATCAGAAATTAATTTTTGAGTTGAACCAAAGATAATTTCATCGACATAAATTTAAAAAATGATGGTATCTTTAAAAACATTATTTATAAAAATAGTTTGATTAAATTATCCCTTAACAAAAAAAAATTGAAGTAAAAAATATGATAAGTCTATCATGCCAGACTCTTAGAGTTTTTTTAAGTCCATAAAGTTCCTTCTTGTTGATTATAACCCTTATAAACAAGCCTTGACTTATTTTTGGAAAATAATTACATTTTCACCACGTTTATTTTAGAAACCCCACATTACTCCAATCATAGGAAGATCTTTAGGTTGCTTTACTAAATTCCAAACATTGTGCCATTTAAATTCATTGAGTTCGTATTTCATTGCTCTTATCCAATATTCATCACCTAAAGACATGTTAGGTGTTTTGGGTTCAAAATGAGATAAGAATACAAAATTTTCACATTCATTTCTTAAGGAACTATGAGTTTTAAAAGGTTGATATATATCTCAAATGATATTATCAATGGGATGATTCCTTAGGATTCACTGATATCATGGATAAGTAAAAAATTGTTCTTAAAAAATAGTTTGAACTTATTTTAAAGGTATAACTTCTAAAATTATTTCTTCTATTGATCTTTTATCCAAAAAAAATTACAATATGGGTTGAAAACCAGTTTTAAAAACATCATATGAATACATAGATTCTGGACATTTAAAAGTAAAAATATCGGTTTCATCGAACTTAGCATGCACTATTTCTAGATATTTATGATGGAAGGTTTATGATTTGTCACTTTATAGAATCTAAATCCTATAAGACCACTAATATTTGATTGCTCTGATACTAAATGTAGTCTAGGAATGCATGGAAAAAACTATAATGGGGTGGGGTGAATTTCAGTTTATAAAAATTAATCTTAAAACTTCCCAACACCTTGATTATAAGAAGGTCAATCGAACGAATAGTCGATCGGATCGACTATATTATTTCATAGTAAGAAATAAGTAAATATTATAGAGTATAAACTTCAAAAAAATCATAGAACAAATATGAATAACCTTTTGTAAATGAAGGATATAATAAAACATACAAAATCTCAACTAAATGAGGTCTTCACTATCACCCAAAGTTATAAGGACCTGACTTTAGGTATCCACGATTATGAACCTATCGGAAAGTATGTCTTCCAAACCTTGGATTCCATTGATCATCTTGATTGGACAAAAACTTTTTCTCCCTATGCCTGGGATCCCTCAATCAACCTGATCGGACAAACTTATATCTCCCTAGCCCAGGATCCATCGATCAACATGATCGAATAAACAACAAATAAAATAGAAAAACTTTGAGAATTTATAATAATAACCTCACATATTCTCTAAGACAGGCTCCCTAAAAATTAAAAAATGAAGCATGATCAATAAAGATACATTGAAAAGCTTCAAATCCAAGCTTAGGATTTCATAAAATTAATTATTACTTATCTATGAGGTTGTGGTCATATTTATAGACTTTAGAATAACAAACTCACAATGGTTGAATTCTTTACTTATCTAGATCATTTGAAATGGAATTGGACACAAACTCTTTATATTTTAATGGGTTTAGCATAATACCACTTTGTCTAATGTTTGTCATGTTCAAAACTATTACAATGATTTGTATAAAGTTTTTTCTGATATGATTAGTAAATCTTTGTTCGATAAACTTTATACATCTCTATTCGGTAGAATTTATATATCTCCATCTGATATATTTTTTATATCTTCACCTAGTAAAATAGAATGTCTTCATCTAATGATTAAATGTATACTCAATTTGGTAAAATAAATTTACTCTTTCAGGTAAAACTAAAAAATTTATAGCCATAACACTTCATGCACAAACTTATACTTGGGAAGAAATAAATATTAGAAATAGAAACATTGTAAGAGTGAATTTTGATTTTAAAAAGTAAGAGTAAAAAGAGATATTTCAACTCAATGGTGAGGAGTCTATAAATAAATTGATGTGGCACATAGATAAAATCATTAAATGTAGAAAACGTCATCACCCAGTAAAATCTTCTTAGTGGAAGAAAATCAATCACGTGTATCCTGAATTTAGAAATTTTCCATGAAACCATTTTTCTTGCACTATCGACTAATGGAGTTAATCTATTTTGTGTACAAATTAACACTCACAATACATAGAAAGTTATGTAGGTAAATTATAACATGAAACAATGGTTATAAATAAAGTGAAAATAAATTATATTGTCTCTACTTATATTAGGATCAAAACAACTGGGTAATGATATTGATGTTTATTTGGATCCATTGGTTGAATATTTGAAATTAATATGGGATTCAGGTGTTACATTATATTATTCTTATAGAAATGAAGATTTCATGTGGAGAGCCATGTTGTATGGGGTGATAAATTAATTTCATACTTATAAAAATTTGTCAGTATATAGAATTAAAGGAATACTAGGGTGTATCATTTATGAAGAAGATATACACTCTGTTAGGTTAAAATATTCCTTGAAGAATTTTTTTCTAGTTCATTGCAAAAAATTTCCCTGATGATATAAATACCAATCATGGATGAAATAATTCGATGTGAATTAGAAGAAGGTACAGTAGTGTTTTCACTAACATGTTATCAATATTTTGATATATTAAATGATATTATCACCATTTTTTGTAATCCTTTTTTGAAAAACCTTATAAAAACAAGTTTGAAAACTTGTTCAATTTTTTTTTGAATTACTATAATTAAATTTTTTATACATCATACATTTTCTTGATGTCATGCACATATAAAAAATTTATGTGGTAGTGTCATTGGAACATTACTAAATATACCTGAAAAAACAAAAGGGTAACATTAAGGCTAGCTTGGACATGATTGACATGGGGATTAGGAAGATTTAGCACTAGTGAAGGGTGAATAGAGGACTTTTCTTCCTCCAGTAACTTACACTCTTTCCAAGAAAGAGAAACATTAGTTTTACAACTTTTTGAATAATGTAAAGGTTCCATAGGGGTATTTACCAAATATCAAGAATAAAATATCAATGATTGATTTTATGTTAAAGGGCCTAAAATCATATGATTATAATGTTTTGATACAAATTTTATTGATTATAGATTTACTTCTCATTCTCCCTGAAAATGTGTAACACAAAATAACCATTATTTATTTATTTTTCAATTCTTTATACCTTAAATTTACAAACCTATAAAAATTAAAACTATAGAAAATTAAATTTTTGTCATATTAATTAAGTTAGAGATGTTATTTCCATCGTCATTTTGTGATATGATGGTTCACTTGGTTAGAGAGATCTGATTGTGTTGTCCTATAAATTATAGATGGATGTGCCCTTGTTGAATGGTATATGAAGATTTTGAAAGGGTGCATTAAAAATCAAATTAATTTAGAATGTTTTATTCCAAAGATACATATCGTTAAGGAAGACATTGAATTCTGTACTGACTACCTGTCTGGTGTGGATAACATTGGTCTCCCAAAATATCACCATATCGTGTGTCTTGTGGGTGAAGGAATTTCTGGAAGAGATGTTTTCATGGATTCCATTATATAGTGGGAGTGGTCTTTCTTTTACATTTTACATGATATTTTAGAGGTCGCACCATATTTTGAAACTCACAAATTAATTCTTAGGATTTTGAATCCATCAAGGTTTGAAATATGGATATCAAATACACATAATTGATAGTTTATATGATGGATTTGAGACCATGTATCTAAGGAGTCATCTGAAAATCCAAATTTAATTTTAGAATGAATTATATGGCTAGCCAGGGGACCAAGTGTTCATGTATAAATGAAAATTGACCTTTTATTAATTTGATGACAACAAAAAAGAAAACACACATGGTCTCTCCCACTCAAGAAGGAAGGAGATGATAAAGGCTAAGGGAATTACCTTTCACAAAATTCTTACAGTAATTGGGTAAATACCCTAAATCATTATATAGAATTAGATTATCACATAGATCTCCATTATTGGAGAGCACATTAGCCAAAAAATTTACCTTCTCTCTAGGTGTGGGTAACCTGAATCCCCTGAATAAAAAAATATGCACCTCCTAATAAAATAGATAAAGTCCCATAAAGTTTTTCCCTTCCCCAATAGAAACCCAACCAACACCATGAAATCTGACTCGACTTATGCAACCTAAATATTATAGAACTTATACACATGATATTGGTGACTGTAGTCTTGCCTTTTCTCCAATAGAAGTCATTAGTTTGTATAAGGTACTAAACCCAAGAATAACCAATCCCCTATTATCTATAACTACTCCTCTCCATTTCATTTTTCCTAAATTTCATGATCCATCAACATTCAATTTAAGACTTGTTCTTGGTAGCTTCCACTTAACACGTCTATCCATCCAATCATTGCTACCTTCTGAGTTGGCGCAAGGACTTGGTATAAAAATGCTGATCATTAAAGAAAAAAACCCTCCCTTGATGAGTGTTCCCATTTCATCCATCAACGCCTTCATCCTAACCTGAATTCAAAGAAAGGAGACCTTTTCTTTATACCTTTCCTTGTTCCTGGATTCCCAAAGGGACCAAAAGACCACCGAGAAAGCTGTAGATATTTCTTTCCTCTCAACACCATGCTTGACCACCCCCTAAAGCCAGTCCCTGAGGAGATCCTATATAGTATCCCCACATACTTGAATATTCAAGACATGTCATATGAATTTACATAACCCCTTGGCCCATTCACCTTAAACAAATACATGCCACATTTTTTCATGATGCGGAAAGACATAACATTGGAATATGGAAGCCAGGACTATCCCCTTATTCTTGATATTTCCATTTGTAGGGAGAGAAAG
Organism: Viscum album; assembly: GCA_963277665.1. Lineage (NCBI taxonomy): Eukaryota > Viridiplantae > Streptophyta > Magnoliopsida > Santalales > Viscaceae > Viscum > Viscum album. Next base: position 1,537,905,159 of record OY728153.1, on the reverse strand, counting down.
ATTCCTCATTCTCCATAAAAAAAATTCATCTTACCTAGGATTTCTCTGCACAAAATCTTGGATTTCCATTCATCCATTATGTTACTATAATACACTAGATTTATGAAATCCCAAGAATTTAAGCTCCCTGAAGTCACACCAAAGAAAACACATCTATCCGGTTCATCAAACATACAATTTTTTTCTTATAAGGTATTCTGTTCATGATTCGGTATTTCTTTGAAAAACTCTGTAAATTTACCAGCCTCTCTGAAGGTGATGTGTGGGACTAAATATCCTAGGAAGGTTAATATTTCCACTAATAGTTTATCTTTCAAAATTTTAAATCCCCATGCCCAACGACCCACTGGGTTTTATCCTTCATCTCCTTTAAAGGAGTCATCATGCATCGCACCAGATCTGTTAATATACTAGTTATCATTGTCTATATCTCCTAGTCTTCTCCATATTTTTCCCTCATGAACCTCATCCATAAGGAGTCCCCTTCAATGATTCCATATCTCATTATGTCCTACAATGCATGCATGGTTTATGAAACACTGTGGAGACCAATACCACCTTCATCAATAGGTTTCGCTATGCGTTTCCAAGATTCCCAATGGCATTGATCACTCTAGTTCTCATCCCATAATAAATTCAACATTATATTCTCTAACATATCAATAGTTCCCTTAGGTGGTTTGATAATAGAAAGTACATACATTGGTATCGACATTAGGATACTTTTGATCAACTAAATCCATCCACCGAATGATAGAAATTTATTTTTCCAATTCTAATCCTCCCTATGATCCAATTGATGATCCCATCAAAGAAGGTATTTTTGATTATACCATTTGAGATTGGGGATCCAAGGTAATTCATTGGGAGTTGTCACCTTTGCAAGCCAAGTTGGTCCTGAATTGTATTACTTCGGATTCTTGAGCATTTATTGGATATGAACACGCTGCTCTTCTAGTGGTTAACCCATTTTCCACTAAAATTTCCATAAATGTTCATAATTTTGATGAGTTCTATAATTGGTATTTTCCTACCATTAATAAAAAATAACATTTCATTAGTGAACATTAGGTAGGACATGAGGCTATTATCAAACCTATTTCTAAAAGGCATAATTCTTTCTTCCTCCATATTTAACTTGATTTTTCTAGAGAGTACCCATGTTCCATTATAAAGTGGTTGGGGATAATGGGTCACCTTTCCTAACTCCTCAAATATATTTGAAGAAGCCAAAACCCCTTCCCATGAGGGTGATTTTAAGCCACGGGTAAGCATAGCATCTAAAGCACAAATCATAGAACCATTCATGAAATCCAAAATTCCTCACGAAACTAATTATAAAACTCCATTCTAGCATTCCATATGCCTTTTTCATATCCACCTTGATCTTGATATTGGATTAGAGTGATTTTTTATTCTAGTCCTCCACTATTTATCTCACAATTCCAATAGATCCTTATATAGATCTACCATGCACAAGTCCATGTTGCTCTTCCAATGTAAGTATGGGGATAACTAATCGCATCCTTCTATTGATTATATTATATAGGACTTTGTAAGAGAAATTACACAAGGAAATCATCCTATACTGGTTCAAAGTAGTGGGGGCATTAACTTTTGGTATAAGGATCACATTGGAAGCACACACTACCCTGGGCATCTCACCACCTTGAAGAATTCCTTCACAACCTCCCCCACCCGAGCTTTGATAATATACCATGGAACCACATAAAATGATCTTCTAAAGCCACAGGGTCTAGGTGAACTTTCCTATTTCATCCCTAACATTGTCCTTTGAATTTCTTCATCTTCTGGAGTATCTGTAAGAATCTCATTATCTCTACCCCCCACATATCTCAGGATACAAATCATGAAGAAATATTCCTCCAAATTCAATCTTTTTCGATCTTTATTTTTATCAATTGGACCAACCCGTAGGTTTCCAAAGCACTCCAAGGTCATCTTCCCTTCAACTTCAATATCTATTGTGTAGGACCCATCCTCAAGTTGAAGGTTAATTATTTTGGTCACATATTTCTCCTTTAAGAACGCCTAAAAATACATGGTATTCTGGTCCCCCTCCTTGATCCATAGGGATTGTAATCTTTTTCTTCACATCCTCTCTACCATGAGAATTTTTTCATCTAGTAGATTTTTCTTCTCAGCCAATAAAACAAAGCAATCATTATTAAAGCAAGTTTATAAAAACTTCTACATTCTTTAAATTTCCCCATTTAATCCATACAGAGTAAATCCATCCTCCCTTCTATTTGAAGCCCACTCCTTAATGTTATTTTTAATTCAGTTCAACCACTACACCAGCCCCACACATGTGGAACCCCCCTTTGGTTTCTCCCAAGATCCCCTAATCATCTCCAAAAAGCCATCCAAACTGTGCCAGTTGATTGAATAAAAGAATCAATTGTACCTCAAATCCTCATTAATCAGTATCACCAATAGTAGAGAGTGATCATAAAGATATCTAGTAAGGTGTATGACCGAGGCCTTAGTGAATGAATCCATACCTTGGAGGTTGGTTAAACACTAGTCGATCCTGGACAATATTCTCTTTCACCCTTTATGGTTATTATACCATGTAAAGTTTCTCCTGAAGAATCCCATATCCACGAGACCCTTTCTATCCCTAAATTCATTGAATTCTTATATAGATTTAATTGAGAAGGTAACCCCTCATCACTTCTCTTAAGGCTCTACAATGGTAACCACACTTTTGAAAAAAAAAATCATGTTTCCAGAAAACCCATATTTGAAAACTGTATGGATATGTATGCATAAAGTTTTGGAATCCCATTATCCTGGAAAAGGAAGATATGCATTCAATACCTTTCTTAGGTTCAAGAGAAATGATTATAGAGGTATGAAGCTAATGAGATTCAGATGCAATAAAGGTCATCTTTACACGCACCCCCAGTCCCTGGGCATTCCAGATAAGGAGCAAAATCATTGATCAGAGGATGTGGTGGGATTTTGGCATCCAAAAACCATCATCAAGTCCAAATAAATGGTCTATGCCTCTATCTATCTAGCCCTAGTGATACGCCCTCCATCAACCAGGGAAGGAACAACTCCCGATAACTTTGGGACCCTAAAACCTGAGGTAACTCGCTCTTTCAGAGAATCTTCCACATCCTCAAGAGCAGTGAAGCTATTAAAATAAATAATCTATGGATGATGGGAATATAATGACACCCCCTCCAGAAAAAGTTAGAATATTATAATCCTCTCCAGTGATCTCTAGGAGGCACAAATCTATGCTAGAATTGGTTTAGCCTAAAATACTTTGGGACTACCAAGATGTGAGGCTCAGTCTCATTGAGTCCCATAAAATTGGCCGACAAGATAAGAGAAGCTTTAGTCAACCTAAAAGAAGGAACACCAGGACTGAAATCCCTAAAAAAATGTTTAATCCATACTGAGATACACATAGGTGAAAGGTTCTTTAGGCAGTGAAACTGTCAGGAGGTAATAAGTTTCAAGAACATGAGGTGCCTCCAGAGCCGGTGGCGATGCCTTTAAAACACTAGCAATAGGGACCTACAACACTGACACATTAGAAGAGGAATACGCACCAATATTCAAACCACCCACCAGATTCACCACCTTAAATCCCAACAATTTTTTTCTGCAATAGTCTGATGAATACCCCTGGAGACAATAAGCCACGCTAAACCTAGGTAAATTCTAGAAAAAACACATGTTGTAACCATGAGAACCCTTTGTCGGACCTGATTAAAACATTCAATGGAAGTTGCAAGGTCAGATCCAAATCCACACAAACACAGGGAAATGACAAAGATTGAAGACTTCGGGTATCTTCATCTGAGAAAAGAAAGCTTCTAAGTACATTTCCAACAGACTGCAGACTGGAGGGATTCTAGAGAGGGAATGGGAAACCAGGTAATCGGATCCAAATAGCCACCATGCTCAATTATTTCCCAAAGTGCACATACTAGGACCAATATGAAAGCATGAAATTCCAAGACTCGCACCAGGGATCCTCTTTAGATGCCTTCGCAAAATCATCCCTTGTATATAGATGAATACAGAAGGTGGATCTAGTAAAAACTGAGACCAACACAGGGTGAAGAAGACCTCACTAGTTCATGAAATCCCAGAAGAAATAGAGAGATGGTTTATCCATGGAAAAATTTGATGTATGGGTTTTTTTAGTTTAAGGGGTTTAGGGTTTTGTTAATTGGGGAAATGGGTTATTTGAGCGCAATTTGAAGTGGCGCTTTGAGTTTCTTTTTTTTTTGTTATTTTTCCCCCACCTACACCCCACCATTTAACATATATAATATAATTATAATTAGATTTATAAATATATATTTATAAATTAATATGTGTTTGAAATATTTTCAATTTTTTTATAAATAAATAAATATAGATATGTAATTATATATTTATAAACATATTTATAATATTCTTTTTGAGTTTAAATTTATATTAAATTGTATAATTGTAAATATATTTATATTTATATAATTATAAATATTTATTTATATAGAAATATTTATAATTATATAATAATAAATATATTCATTTTATATATTTATATTTGTATAAATAATTATAATTATATAAATATATAATGCTATATTAAATATATATTTATAAATAAATATTTCTAATTAATATATATATATATATAATAAATATAATTACAAATCTATAATTATAAATATAACAAATTTATAATTATAAATATAATAAATTTATAATGATAAATATAATTAATATATAATCATAAATATAATAAATATATAATTATAAATATATTAAGAATGTAAATATATTTATAAATATATAATTATTAAAATATGGTTATATATATTTAAAATTTATTTATAAATACCTAAATATATATTTATAATAAATATACAATTATAAAATTTATAATAATTATATAATTATAATTATTCATAATAAATATGTAATTATAAATATATTTACAAATTTATTTATAATTATATAATTATAAATCCATATTTATATAGTAATAAGTTATTATTTATAAATAAATTTGAGATATTTTTAAACATATAATAAATAAATTTATTATAATTAATTACTTATGATATATTTAAAAATTAATATATGTTTATAAATATTTGGAATTAATTTATATATAAATAAATATTTTCCTTTTAATTTATTTAATATGATAGTTGTTGAAGGGAAGGAGAGTCTCTCTCTATGTCATCAGTGATTAGGGTTTTTATCAGTGATTTCTGTGATGATTCCGTTAGATGGCTACTTTAATCCCATGGATGTGTTCGTCGGACCTTTGAAGAGGATGGATGTGGGCTCTGGTTCGAAGTCAATTCCTACTGATTTAGGCGATCTTGCTCGAATGAATGTCTTACAGTTGTTGAAGCGAATCCGCGATTTTTTCAAGAGCGTATTGACGTTTGTAAACATTCTATGATTGGTCGTCTGAGTTCATAGATGAATGTCTCGTGGAAGTTTGAGGATCTTTGGAAACGCCTTTAGGTGATTTGGGGTTTTAATGAATGGCAAGTGGTATCACTTTGTATGAATTTTTACCAGTTTATTTTCTATTCTAATGATATGAAGATGAAGGCCTGGAGTCGTGGGTTTATCATTCTTAAGCTAGGGAGCCTCAAGTTTCAGAACTGGGATCCCTGGTTTGACCCATTTTGGGACAAGAACACAGTAACTCAATCCTGGATTTGCATCAAGGGATTGAACTGGGTATTCTGGCATCAGAGTATCCTTTGGGACGTTGCACTAGTAGTGGCCACTCCTATTAAGATTGATAAAGAAACTGGGATAGTTCGTTATGGTCATTTTGCTCTCATTCTCATTGAATTTGATATGTCATTGCCACTTGTTGACACAGTGTTGTTGATTGCGGGTGATTTTAAATTTGAACTTGAGATTGAATTCGAGAATGTTACCGATTTATGTTTAAATTTCTTAACTATTGGACATGTTCAAGTTAACTATAATAGGGGTTTACGTTGCTCCAATTATAAACGCTATGGGAATCTCGCTGAATATTGTAAATTGAAATTAGCTCATGCACCATCAATGCCTGTGAAGATAGGTATCCCAGATGGTGGAAAGGTTAACTTATCTAGCTATGATGGTGGGAACGTTCCAGCTTCTATCATGAGGCAAGATTGTGAGCAAGGTAATGGGAAGGGGGTCCCTTTATTTTGTTGATGTTGTTGTCGATAAGGCCAAAAGACCTCTTAATGGTAATATGAGTGGAGGTATGATTCCTGAGGGTGATGGTGCACCTCCACCTTTCACTTATGAATATAGGGAGCCCTCTAAGTGGGGTTATGTATCTGATGGTGACAGTGATGCAGATGTTGCTGTTATTTTAGAAGAGCAGTTTCATTCTAAGGGGAAATTGAGTGGAAATTCCATGACGGCTTTTTATAATAGGCGTGGTCCATCTGATCCTACTAAAAAGAATCGTGTGAAAACCTCTGCACCTTCTAGTGTGTGCACAGCAGGTGATCCTTGTGGTCTTGATGATCATGCTACACAAAAATGTGTGCAGAATTCTGCTTCTACTACTGTGTGCACAGCTGGTGATTCTGCCGATGTGTGCATAGTTTATACTTCTCTGGTTTCATCTGGTAAGGTTACTCTTGGGAATGCTACTACCCTGGTGGCATCCCCTTCGGGGGACTTCACCGTGAAGGACTATGGTTTGTCTCCTGCTACAGTACGGGGCCTTTCTGCCCTACCAAATGGTGGCTCGATGCTGTCAGTTGCTCAACAAGTGACAGTGGGTGATCTTGTTTCCAAAGTATTGGTGTCTCCTACCAATGCTATTGTGAAATATGATTTCTTTACGATGCTTGAATCAATCAACTCTCCATATTTTGACATGTTATATATGGAAAGTTGTGAAAGGACTAACTCTCGATTAAAAAAGCCTCTTGAGGCATATTCTTCTTTGTTAGTTGTACAGGCTAGCAGTGAACAGGTTGGATAGCTTCATGGTACGGATCAGTTGGATGATGGAGCTCAAGGAATGGCAGACAAGGAGCATGCAGTCACTCACGGTGGCTCTGCGGCCAATGATGATGGCAAAGAGGGAAACATTCCAGGAGGCATGGTGGTGACTGTGGAAGGGGTGCTGGTGGCTGATCAAAGTGTGGATCATAATGATGATGCAGTTGATGATCCGGTGGAGATTGCTGATGCAGGTGGTGCTCGGAAGACCCCTAAATAGTGGCAAAGGGGAAGACATCCAAGATGTAGAGGTGGACCTCGTGGATGGGGCCGTGGAAGGAAATGTTGACTTTACTATCTATATTTTGAGTTGGTGGGGTACACTCCCTTCTACCCTTAACTTTGTGTACTGTTTATTTTCTTTTATAATAATTTTCGGTGACCATGGTTTATCCATGGCCTGCTATTTCGGTAATTATAATTATATTCATAAATATATATTTAAAAATTATGATATCTTTATAAATATTTATATATATATATATAATAATATGAATGTAAATATATTTGTAAATATATAATTATTATAATATGGTTACACATATATTTGAAATTTATTTATAATTAAGCAAATATGTATTTATAATAAATATATAATTATAAATATTTATAATAAATATATAATTATAATTATTCATAATAAATATATAATTATAATTATATTTACAAATTTATTTATAATTATATAATTATAAACCTATATTTATATAGTTATAAGTTTTTATTTATAAATAAATTTGAAATATTTTTAAACATATAATAAATACATTTATTATATTTAATTATTTACGATATATTTAAAAATTAATATATGTTTATAAATATTTTAAATTTATTTATAAATAAATAAATATTTACCGTTTAATATATTTAATATAATTATAATTATATTCATAAATATGTAATTAAAAATCATTATATGTTTATAAATATTTAAAATTAATTTATAAATAAATAAATATTTATAACTATAGATTTAAAATTATATATTTATAAACATATTTATATTTATAGAATTCATAATATTTATTAATAATTATATGATTTTAAATATGTATATATATATCTAATTATAAATATTTATTTATATAGAAACATGTATAATTATATAATAATAAATATATTCATTAAAAAAATTATAAATATATATTTATTAGTCAGTGTCACAAATTTCATTCAGATTATTTTTGTACTTTATAATCTATATGCTTATAAAGTCACATACATGAAACATAATAATGTTACAATTATGAGACTTTGAATTTCTTTTTATTTGTCTTAAACAACAATTACTTATTATAGTAAATAGGTTTTTTAATATATACAACATGAGACCTTATTCTTGTTGGGGGCTTCAACGAAGGGAAGATTAGCATTGAGGAGTATATACAGTATTGGGATCAGCTAGCTTCAGAGTTTGAAAATCTGATGATGGTGACACTGAACATTCAAGTAACCTCTATCTCATGGAAGCTATTTAGGGAACTGGTTTATGGTAGTGTTAAATTACTTTTTGATGTCACTAGTTAAATTGGTGATTTGTTTCATGGGTTGGAAGGCTTTCTAGTTCAGATGGAATATGCTTGTGGGCCAGTTTTTTGTGTGTTTTAAGGTGAAGTTTGGGTGTCACTCTCCCAGTATTGTACCTGGTCCTGCTTCAGATGGGGTTCAGAGCATGAGGTCGTCACCTATGCATGACAGTTGGAATTTGAAGTCTGAGAGGACGGTTGGGCCATTGGTTCTGTGCATGTGCATCTTTTCACGGGACTGCTTGTCAAGTGGTCATGCATTAGTGAGGGTTTTTGACATGATACACTTGTTGGGGAGAGGCAGAACCTGTATTTTTCTTGGGGTTATTCTGTTTTGGTTTTTTGGTTGTTTTACTGGATTTGGTGGTTTCTCACGTTTTCCTTAAAAGTGATTTGATAATAAAATAAAAAATAATTTTTAGTCAGTAATATATACAATATGACATCTAAATAAATCAACGTCAATGCCCCTGGTACCACAATGTGGCATCTGAACCTCAGGCCCAATCCGCATCCAACGTCTGTGTCACTCCAGTGTCCTGGCTAGGGGTTCCTCCTCTTCTGGTGCTTCTAGTGCCTCCTCATGGTGTTGTGTAGAGGACTATCCAACATAACATGTGGAGGAGGACCCTAAACCATATGTGAATCTATATGGCCCTGAAGCTCTTAAAAATGGCAGAAATGGGACATTGATGAAGTCCTCATCGGTAAGAGAGGGTCCACCATAAACTGTGTTACCACACCCAACTTGTAGTCGAAAACAATCATTGGAGATGACATATGTGGCATATAAGCATCTCCCTGTTGTGCAAGATCATCAATCAGCTGGGCAGGATCATCTCTCTGTGGTGCGGCAACATCTGCAGGAGCTACTCTCGGGCATCTATATCGTTGCCACTTCCCCTCCTAATGTACTCGTCTCTGTCTTCTAGCTGGCAGTGGCAATGGCGGTGCATCATCCTCAATAGGCATAGTAGGGACATCATCATCCGTGGGAGCTTCAGTCAGAGGATATGGATTCAGATATACCTGTGGCAACTCATCATAGAAACTATCATGTATGAACCAAAGATTATCATTGAGAACCAACACATCTCAGTGAACTACATCTCACCTAATATATGCCTCCTTCTGAGGATGTTTGATTTGTGCAAGATGAGCAATTCCACCTGACTGCAAATGAAATAGGATTCAAATTAACACCAAAAGTGAGTTGAAAAAATATAATAAATCTTAGTAAACATACCAACTGCAGAATGTCAATCCCCTGATGTGTAAGGTGCATGATGGTGTATCGTCGGTACCAGTCTGCATAATCCCCCAAATCAGATAACTGATAACATGTTGTGTGATATCCGTATGGAAAGATACCATATTGGGCACGCGTGTCCCAAATCTCAATATAAGTTGTATGAAACTTCCGCCAGTCTTTTGTTTGTCTACCTATAAGAATAATCAAATGTAAGTCATCATCCTGTCATGGTACCATGGGGATATGTTGTATATAACCAAACTGGCACATGACCCGGTATGGCTGGTGCCACTCAATGATAGTAATAAGATCTAAATTCGATCTTCGAAAAGATCTTAGAACCACTCTGTTGATCAAAGATATTATTGACATGTGGAAGTGGATACCAATTTTTTACTTTCATCTTGTTCAGTATTAGATAATCCATACATAAGTGCAAAGTTTAATCATCCTTCTTAGTGAAAAGAATATAATAACCCTAGGAGAAGTACTAGTCCACATGAATCCTTTTGATTCTAGATCTCCCAACTGAACTTTCAACTCACGAATCCAAAACATGGATTTGTTTTGAATCACTCGCAAATCTAATCACCAAACTAAGGATTCTTTGTGCACTTCACTAATATTGGTTAACTACCGCTTAGTATAGCTTGTGAACTAAACTTCCTATCCAGCGTCTTCGTGATTCTCTCATCACACACACGCTCGCCACCATCTATATCATGTCAACATTTAGAATTCACTCTTCCCTCTCTTCCTTCACCCATTTACTATATACATGCAGATGCATGCATCATGCATCTTTATAAGTAGTAAATGGGTGTAGGAAGAGAAGGAAAAGTGAATTATGAATGGTGATATGATACAGATGGTGGAAAGTGTGTGTGCGATGAGAGCATCATGGGGACATTGGGCAGGACATTCAGATCACATGTTGTGTTAAGCGGTAGTTAACAATCAATAGTGAAGTGCACAAAGAATCCTTAGTTTGGTGATTAACTTATATCTGGATCAAAGAAACCCTTTGTAAATATGTAAATTTAATCTTGATATTTGGACAGTAAAATCATTGTCCATAGAATTAATGTATTATATCATTTTTATGTTTAATTTATTTCTTTTTAGTATTACTCATAATAATTTTTTTCTTATATAGGTGGATTCTTTTTTTCAAGTTGATGTGGTTTGTTTAAAGCTATTCATGCAGTGTTAGCAGTTTGACAAATAAATTCAATGGTGATAATGATAAAAATGATTACATATACAAACTTTTACAGTAATTGATAGAGTACATGATTCATTTTAAGCATTAGAGGATTGGTCTGTGTGTCTAGGGAAACGTATCTTCATATGACCTTCTTGGTAGCATATGCTGCACCTTCATCCAGGTGCTCATTCATTGGGCCAATCCATCTCATTTCGAATACGAGTCAACTTTGGCCTCCCTGTAGGTTGAAACCTAGTTTTGTTTAGTAGAAGCATGGGTGCACCATTAGATAGTCGAGAATTATGATATTCCCCGATTAGCATCCACAGAGAGTTATAGCAGTCATTGATACTCTCTAGTCGATAAGCTAGATCAACTAATTGCTCCCTAGATACGTGCACGTAAGCACATGTTGAAATCACATGACCACAAGGATATCTCAATGATTGAAAGTTACCACATTCATAATAACACTTATCCAATAAAACCACTCTCACACGACCATTGCTACAAGTCACAGCATCACCGGGCTCAGTGACCTCAAATCGTTACTCTGGATGATTAAATGCAATTACACGATAAATTTTAGCCTCCTAAAGAAATCTATCTAGCTCGCACTGGAAATGGTTTCCATAGTGCATCCCTCTATTCAAACCCTCCTCATCCTACTTTCCTCATTTTAGAAAATAGTTTACACTATAATATACAGAACACCTTCATCAAACCCTTGATTTTTTCCACTAATGATTCATGGAAATTATATACTAGGAGTAATAACTAACCAATAAAATTCTAGCAAGCGACTCATGCCTTCAGTTGACCATGATTCCAATAGTGGAGGATGATTCAACGGTTGGTTTAACCTCACATGAGTGGGAACATACTATTCTTATGCATGCTCTTCTTCTTCTTCAACTTCCTCTTCATCTTCTTGTTCTAAATTTTCATCATCCTCAAAATCATCGACCAACGCATCTAAAGTACATGGAGGACTGTCCATTGAAACTGTGGCTAGAAGAAATGATGAAACAACTACCATTGATAATGGAACTTCTTAATGTGTTATAGAAGGACCATATGACATAGTCTCGTGAAGTTTTGATGGCCCAACTTCCAATGTCGATGGAACCTCCATTGTAGCTATAGTGACATACAACTCCATCATTTGATTCTCAGGTTGATACTTAACCAATTAAAGTACATATTCCCATTCTTCATCATCATTTACTTGATAGGCCACATACCAAAACTTATCTAAAAATTGTAGATGTCTGTATGTATTTGATTCTATCACTTGATTGCTCTTCAATTTTAACTTTTAATGAATTTTCCTTTGAAGAGATTCCAAAGTTGTACAACCTCCAAGCATCACTACACCTTATAGTTATATACTATAACTACATCCTTGTTCTATCTCAATTATTTTATTGTTGAAATAAATATAGGCAGCCATATTTTTATCTAAAATAAACCATCATTATTATTAGAATGTTGAAAGATTTTAAAATTTCTAAAGGTAAGTACATACCTTTCAAAGATGTTATTAATATTTATGATTCTAAAATTTTACAACATCTTCTTATACCCTGAACTAAGATACTAATGTTTTTAGTGTAATTTTTAACCTCCTAAATTTATTTTAGTATTTTATAAAGAAAATATGAATCATCTAAAGCATATCCCCCAGGAGTGTCAAACCAGGATGCAGCAAGGCCCATTGTTGTGTACCAAGTTACCCTGAGTTAGGACCAGAACACCTTGTCAGAGTTATTACTCCTAGGTACATCTGTACCAGAGCCACATCCACGTATTCGTATCCAGAAAAAGATTTGATTGCTTAGATAACCACATAATCTGTATGCTTCCACAATTTTAGAACATTTCTTAAATCCAAAAAGATGAAACAAATCATTACTTAACCATTAGTTAATCGGTACCTAAATGTATTTTAGTAGTTTATAAATAAAATATGAATCATCTAAAGCATATCTCCCAGGAGTGTCAAACTAGGATGCAGAAAGGCCTATTGCTGTGTACCAAGTTACCCCGAGTCCATCCCAAAACACTTTGTTAGAGTTGTTATTCCTAGGTACATCTGTGCCAAATCCACATCCACTTGTTTGTATCTAGACGGAGATTTGATTTCTTAGATAACCACATATTCTTTATAAAACCAAAATTTTAGAACATATTCTTATATCCTAAAAGATGACATTAATCATTACTTAACCATTAGTTAATCATTAATTAACCATTAGTTAATCATTACTTAACCATTAGTTAATCATTACATAACCATTAGTTAATAATTACTTAACCATTAGTTGCTCATTACTTAACCATTAGTTAATCATTACTTAACCATTAGTCACTCGGTACTTAACCATTAGTTACTCACTACTTAACCATTAGTTACTCGCTACTTAACCATTTGGTACTCACAACTTAATCATTAGTTACTCATTGCTTCACTAAGTAATATAAATGTTTTTCTAATAAATATAAATGCTTCACAAATTAATATAAATGTTTCACTAATTAATATAATTGCTTCACTAATTAATATAACTACTTCGCTAATTAATATAATTGCTTCGCTAATTAATATGACTGTTTCGCTAATTAATATAACTACTTCACTAATTAGTATAACTACTTCGTTAATTTATATAACTGCTTCGCTAATTTATATAACTACTTCGTTATTTTATATAATTGCTTCGCTAATTTATATAATTGCTTCGCTAATTAACTAACTACCTAGTTACAGTTAATTAATTACCTAATTAAAATTAATTAATTTCCTAATTAACATTAATAAATTGCCTAATTAACATTAATTACTCACCTAATTACAATTAATTAATCACCTAATTACCATTAATTAATCACCTAATTACCAGTAATTAATCACCTGAATACAATTAATTAATCACCTAAATACAATTAATTAATCACTTAATTATAATTAATTAATAACCTAATTAAAATTAATTAATCACCTAATTATAATTAATCAATCACCTAATTAGAATTAATTAATCACCAAATTAGAATTAATAAATCACCTAATTACCTTTAATTAATTACCTAATTACCATTACTTAATTAACTAATTAGAATTAATTAATCACCTAATTAGAATTAATTAATCACCTAATTACCATTAATTAATCATCTGATTGTTATTAATTAATCACCTAAATACAATTAATTAATCACCTAATTATAATTAATTACTCACTTAATTATAATTAATTAATAACTTAAATACAATTAATTAATCACCTAAATATAATTAATTAATCACCTAATTATAATTTATTTCTCACCTTCTTATAATTAATTACTCACCTAATTACAATAAATTAATCACCTAATTACCATTAATTAATCACCTAATTACTATTAATTAATCACCTAAATACAATTAATTAATCATCTAAAAGAAATTATTTAATCACCTAAATACAATTAATTAATCACCTAATTATAATTAATTAATCACCTAATTAGAATTAATTAATCACCTAATTAGAATAAACAAATCACCTAATTATCTTTAATTAATTACCAAATTAGAATTAATTAATTACCTAATTACCATTACTTAACAACCTAATTAAAATTTATTAATCACCTAATTACCATTACTTAATCACCTAATTCAAATTTATTAATTATCTAATTATAATTAATTAATCACCTAATTACCATTAATTAATCACCAAATTATAATTAATTAATCACCTAAATACAATTAATTAATTACTTACTCATAATTAATTAATCACTGCTTATACTTAATTATTCACCTAATTATAATTAATTAATCACCTAATTATAATTAATTAATCACCTAATTATAATTAATTAACCACCTAATTATAATTAACTAATCACCAAATTATAATTAATTAATCACCTAAATACAATTAATTAATCACTTAATTATAATTAATTAATCACCTAATTATAATTTATTACTCGCCTACTTATAATTAATTACTCACCTAATTATGATTAATTAATCACCTCATTATAATTAATTAATCCCCTAATTATAATTAATTAATCACCTAAATACAATTAATTAATCACCTAATTATGATTAATTAACTACCTAATTACCATTCATTAACTACCTAATTACATTAATCACCTAATTACCATTAATTAATTACCTAATTAGAATTAATTAATTACCTAATTATCATTAATTAATTACCTAATTATCATTAATTAATTACCTAATTACCATTAATTAATTACCAAATTTATTAATTGCCTAATTATAATTAATTAATTACCTAATTACGATTAGTTGACTAACTAATTACAATTTAATTACCTAATTATGATTAGTTTTTTAACTATTTAGAATTTAATTAACTAAATAGTATTACTTAATAACCTAATTACCATTAATTAATTACAATTACTTCAAATAAACAATTACTATTTCAAAATATATTACATTAATTATGAATTATTTCTATGAGCTAAACAAATAAATAAATAAATCACCATATTAAACGAATTAAAAATTAAAATTACCTCAAATCTGCAGAAATTTTTTGATCCTTCGAACATCTACGCAGGCAAAGAGAGGCAGAGCTTTAAGAGAGAGAGATCTTGAAGAGAGAGTGGGGATGTGGAAATGAGGATAGGAGAGGGAGTGAGGATATGGGAATGTGTAGAGGAGGGGGCGAGCCCCCTTGTATAGGGGAGTAAAGATTTGGGCGCCACTTCAAGTGGTTCCAATCTCTATAGTGGGATACTGTTAGTGCCACTTCAAGTGGCACTGCACCTATTTTCGACCGAAAATGCACAGTGCCACTTCAAGTGGTGTTGTGGGACTTTTTGTGATCAGCACCACTTCAAGTGGCACTCATTATCCCCATTTTCCAAATTAAAAAAAACATAGACCCATAAAAAAATCAAACTCACCCTACAAAAAATTTTACCTTTATCCCTCTCAAATATCACCACCAATATCTAACAGTGAAAGGATGAAGCTTCGGCAAGCTCTTCCACTGATAAGTTCATCAAAAGACATACATACACCCTATCCGAGCACCAGGGGGAGAGCTGAACTACCAGGATATGAGGAAGATAAACTTTATTAGATGGAACAAGCAGACCATTGAGCAACTCATTGAATGACCATGTTCCTGGGGTAACTAAGGGAGTGCCTCTATCAGCCATAGGCACTGAGGGAACCTTCATCGAAGTAGGAGGAAGATCGAGCATTGACGGAGGAGGAGGAGGAGTAAGGAAAGTAAAGAAAATGGGAAGTGCATGGTCTAAGTGATCCATCCTTTCTATTATCTTATAATAATTATGAAGGAACAATATGAATATATTACCATGAAAAATAATAGAGTTAATTATATGGAAAAAGATATCCATCTATCTAGTACCAAGGATAGAAATCCAATTTACACAAATATGTCATACTTTTTTATCATCGAACAAATATGGGAGTTGGATTATACAATATTACAAGTGCCAATATTTTAATGGAAATGGGTTGATAAATGGAGTGTGGTTAAAATTTATTAATTGGGATTTATAAAGGTAGATTTTAATATGGAATGATATAGGGGTTAACCGTTCATAATGGTATCATAGGCTATATAAGTATTTTATGCCCCAGGTACTACAAAAAGAATGTGTTCAATTGTTTTGTTGTTTACTAAAATCATTGTAGGGTCAAATTAAAATTCTATTGAGGATGAGCCTTTAATTAGGAAAATGAAATCATTTCATGATGGTCCAAATATAGATGGAAATATGTATTTCATAGGGGTCCATAATGTTGTTCGCTGGAGTCGAAGGGTGGTCAGTTGGTGAGGCATATTTGGCGGGAAGCCAATTTCTCAGCAGATGCTCTTGCTCATATAGGAAATCTGACCGACAAGCTTATCATTTTTGATAGTTTGGGTTCTCTTCCTTTGGAATGTAAAAGTTTTATCCTAGGGGATGCCTTGGTACTTCACCACTTTAGACCTCCTTGAGGCTCTCTTTGTTCTGGTGGGGCTTGCTCCCTCTTTAATAAAAAATTAATGTTCAGTCATAGGGGACCATAATGAGTGGATTTGGATCATTGATAGAGGATAAAAACCCCTTAAACATTTAAAGAAAAAAATAGAGATTAATGATTAGTTTAAACTTTTTTAATATGCAGTATTTTACCTTATAATATTATGTGTTCACCACTTCATTTATGTTCAACTAGTTCTGAAAATAATGGCTTCTATCCATATTGATTCTCTAAATACTAAGGAACAATATATTTCTCTACATACTAATTCTACCAATCCCTAGGAATAATATATTGATAATGTTGAAACCAAGGAAATGGTAGAAGGTGAACAACCTATGTATGATAAAAAACAGAAGCATTGTAGCATGCCAGTCTTAACAAAAATTATTAATGTGAGAAGAAAAATCATAAAATTCAAGGTTATATGGAATGCACGCAATCGGCTTATTGACCCCAATAGGTTCACTTTTATAAGTTACATTAGGGTCACCACTTGAATGAACATGCTGATTGATTTAAATTCATGGGAAAATGTTGTGTATGCATTGAATATACCAATTTGGGAAGAGATTATGGTAATATTATGATATAATTTCTCTATTTTACTAAAAAATAAAGTAATGAAACATTGATTTACTCTTCATTATCCCTTACATAGTGCAATTATATTAAATGAATATCAATTTAAATTTATATTAATGGTCACTGAAAAGGATGATTGAGACTTTTAGAAAATTATTATAGAGCATTATCTCAAGGATACTAAAGTTAAATTAAAATCACACCCACCACATATATATACACACATGATAAATAAAGAAGCACGGATGTTTATTAGTCGTCATGAGGAGGCATCATTTCAGGTACATTTTGATTGGTAATATTTCACTTTCCAATACGTGTATTAATCACTTTAATTAAGAATTTTTAATTTATGAAATAACAACCAAGTGTTGAAATTAAGGAGGGTGCATCAAAACCAACATACTCTTACAATAAAGTAAGTATGGGGTATGGTTCACTTGAAAAAAATGGTATGTATTTTAAATTTATAGTAATAATTTTATGTGTCATGGAACAGAAACATAATTATGTTCCTTTTTTATATTCAAATTGATGAATCAAAATCCAAAGTCACTTCTATCCCACATCATGTTCTATAGAAGGAGTCTCATGTAAATAAAGAGGCAATACTAGTAGACGAAAACACACCAAGTATGGGAATCATGTATTAGTATGGAATAATAAAAAATGTATTATTCTCTAAATTATTATTACATAAAAATGACTATTTATTTTCCTATATTTTCTATATAGTTTAGAAAAAATAATCATCATCGATCATACTCAATGAACAACTATTTCAATGGCCTTAAATCATCCATAACAACATGGTCGCACCAAAGGAACGAGTTTGGAGTGTTGCCTCAAAAAATATTTTTGAGAAATAAAATGCACATTGGGATAGAGATATGAAAATAAATGATATGTAGGAACATATAGATTCATTAAAATAAAAAATAATAATTGGCATACTTATTTGTTAGAGAATGTTATGGGAATGAATTGAAGAGAAGAAACAAACAGCAACCACTATGAAGAGTTCCCCCCCCCCCATCTTTGAGGCTATCCATTTCCATCAAAGGACTACCTTTCCATAGGTAATAGACTTTTTCATAACTATTTATATGAAATGTGAATCAAACAGATGTTGATACCTTTCCTATGCTAAAATTATGTAGGGTGAAATTGATTTTGATTTATATCTATCAATTCCAATCCATCGCCTTGTTGTGATAGGTAAAGTGTACAATATCTAAGGAGATATTCTATATAGAAAATAACTTATAAAATATCACATGAGAGTAAAGATTCATGTAGTTCACAAGTTGAGCACTGAGAAACCTATTCCCCTTGATTATTTGGATGTTCACATGGTTTAAATTTCTATTGGAACATTCAAATCATAATCATTTAATCTTGTAAAAATACATGACGATGACATGTTATGTCCTTTACAAATTATTTTTTATGAAAAACCTTTAAAATTTAATGAAAAATGGTCTAAAATGAGGAATATTATTACATATAGAGAAAAGGAAGGGTAAATGTAAGTTCAAGTCAAAATAATCTAAATGATCAACCAATAAATCAAAATGACCTTCTGAGAGTACTTTTACCCCTCCAATTCAACTGTCACATTTAATAAAATTAAAAGTTATTATGGTGACCTAAACCTATCTAAAACCTATTGTTTTAGAGGTTCTCAAACCATCTCTACTCTATCCTAGAAATAAATCCTTTTGAGCCATTATAAACCAAATATGGTTGTATAATAAATTAATATTTCAAGCTTTTCCTAAAGTGACCCTCACCTCTCTTAAAAAAGGGTACTTCCCCTTCTCTCAAAATCATACCTCCAAAGCCATTTGGCTCGGCCAACCCCTATTCAAATATTCTCCCAACTACTCTCAATTCAACCTATAGGCCTTACTTTTATAATAACCCAACCTAAGGATCCCTTTTGATCAAATTAAAAGGAAGAACCCGAAGAAGAGGTAATAACTTCATCACCTCTTTCAAAGTTCTTTTTTTATTCCACTTCCTCTTTCTTTTTTGTTTCCATACTAAAATAATAACTCCATTACCTTCTATGTACAGATATGTTATTATAAATATAGTACAACCATATTAATTATTTTATCCATCCTATGATGACAAAGTCACCATACGCGCGTACGTATGGCTTACCATCTTCATGTTGTGGTGTAGTTTTTATTCAACAATTCATTATTTGGATGGGTATAATAATGAGTATAATTGATGAAAATAATAAATATAACATATTAATGTTTCTTTATATATGTTATACCATCCAATTACATAATACTTCACCACTAATAGAATGATATTGTCGCTGGTGCGTATGTACGGCTTACCGTCTCCACGACGCGATGAGATTTTGTTTCCCATCGTAACAATTCAAGAATAATTTTCATGTGATGATTGAAAATAATTTTTAAGAACTTAATATCATTCTGGATATGAATAAAATACATCATATCCATAACAAACATTACTTACGTAACAAAATATATAAAAACAAATCAGTTAACACCCAAAATGATGATACTACTGAAATATCATTAAAAAATAATAATAGAAGATCATATATGATATCATATTTATGTATGTTGTTCTTGTATAATTTAATAACAATTATTTAACCATTATAAAGGAGGTTAACCTACCCTCAACTAAGTAAAAGTACAAGTTAATGGTAAATTTTACAATCTCTTTATTATCCAAGGTTTTTTATACGTGAGTATCTACTGGGACCTCTTTATCATCCACATCCATGTTTCATAAAAATGTATTTAAAAAAAATTACTATTTACTAAATTATGGGTTAAAATCATTTATACCTTTGTTTTAATTTTTATAAAATTATTTTAAAGGAATCTTTCTGTCGTTTTCCAAATAAGGTACTTTATGACCTTTTCGAAAAAATAAGGTAAGAATGATTTTTTAACTTATACGGTGGGTGTGGCTATTTTCCACCATTATAACACCTTTGAAGCTTCCCTTACAAGATTAGAAGAATATTTTCAAAATAAATGTTTTATTTTATAATTATGTGACTTTAAAATGATTTCAAAATAGAAAGAGATATTTCTCTCAAATATTTTTGATTTTATCTATGTCAACATCCTTTGATGGATTTTACACTTGTTTAAAGTTGATTTATTATGATACAATCTTAAATATTGTATTGAAGTTTTTGTGATATGTTTGACTATGGATGTGTTATTTTTATACCATTCGTGATTTATGGTTAAAGTATTAACATTTCGTATGCTAGTTTTAATAGGAATGTTTATGTTATGTTTCAACCTTTTCATATGAGGAATACATTGGACTTAGTAAGTGATGGGTGGAGTCTGTTATAGCTCCTCGATGCATCAGTAGGTCTCATGTTAAAAACTAGTGTCTTGGAACAAGGCCTTGACAAAATATTATTTTTAGTCTGGGCATGAGGCCTTGACTATGTGGTTATGATGTCCGGCATTATGCATTCCATCATTATGAAATTAGCTATTGATATTACATGTGATTATTTGAATAGTAGAGTATCCATGTGGATAAGTAAATGGTATTATCTGACTTATATTTTCCATATTATGCTGAATCTTAAGTTTAAAAGGATTTTTTTAGTCTTATACATTACCTTAAATGTTTGTTCTTATTTATGATAGTTTTTTCTATATTGTTATCCTTATTGAGCATCTGAGCTCACCCCTTTCTTATGTTTTCTTTTTCCCAGGATGTGAAGAAGTATATTATGATTAACCTACATGAATAGGCTAAGGGATATGAGTGTGTTCAAAGGGGACACAATGTTTTTTTTCATTTCATGATGTAATGTAAAACTTATGTATGTATCTAGTACTTCTAAGGCTATTAAATTGATCGGTATTTTGGGATTTGATCCCTTGTGAACATGATAATGTTATGTAATAATACACCGAATCTGGGTAACTAGGGTCTGGGCATTATAGTTGGTATCATAGGAAGTTTAGTACAAACCTTGGAATCTATATTTAGAAAAACTCTGATTAGATAACATTTCCCAAAGATAGACATTGAGGATTAGTATAGAATAACTTCCAAGAATTTTGGTAATGTGGAGATTTTGTGAGTTTTCCAAGTAATACATCTCTGTTTAGATACGAGCAGGTTGAGGTGGCTCTGGAATATATGTACCTTGGAGTGAAAACTCTGACAAGGTGTTTTAGGCTTGACCCAGGGTATTCTGGTACACGACAATGGGTCTTGTTGCACTCATGGTTAGGACACTTCTGGGGGATATGCTTAGGATAATTCACATTTTCTTTATAAACCATTATGAAGGATTTATTAGTAAATACATCCTAAAAGAAAACATTTTTTATGATTATGGATTATATGCATAAACTGTTCAATTTATGTTAGACATTTTACTAGTTTGGAATTATGTATTGAGATTCATAAACTAATCTAGTGTATGCCATTGTTTGGAAATGGAACCAAGTGGAAGGAATGGAAACTATATAAACGCACATAATCTATGTAGAGGATTTCCCTCCTACTCAAGATAATTATAGGGGAGTTGGTGATGCAACCGGTGCTGAATAACTTATAACAATACTAGGACAACTCACTCAGGTTATGAATAATAACCTTACCCGTATGGAGCACCCTGATCCACAACACGGAGGATAAATGTTAGACAGCTTCATGAGGAAACAACCACCAACATTCAATGGGACTATAAATCCATTTATAGTTAAGAAATGGATAAGTTCCTTAGAGAAAATATTTCATGCTTTGGAGAGTAGCGAAAGGTAAAAAATTGTCATGGTGGTTTATCGCCTCACGGGTGATGCAGATCAATAGTGGTCATTAATTAAAAACACAAATGAGGATGAAGAAGTATAAAATATGGAATGGATGGAGTTTAAAGATATTTTCTTAGAAAAATACTTTCCTCGTGACCATCGAGTGGATATGGAAATACAATTTCTGAGTCTGAGGAAAAAGGTGGATGAGAATATCGCAAAGTATAAGGCTAACTTTACAAGGTTAGCATGTCATGAAGCAGATTATATACATAACCTAAGGAGTAAGATTGATCAATTATTTTATGGGTTAAAAATATTTCTCCATCGAGCATTAGTCTCACAATCCTTCTCATCGTATGAAGATATTTCCTCATGTGCTATCAAGACAAAAAAGGAATTCAAAAAGTCTTAAGAATTTAAAGCAAATAAAGAGAAGAAGAGATCTGATGAACACTCTAGAAATGGAAATACAGGGAAGAAGGGAAAATTTGAATTTCCATCCTGCAGTAAATGTCGGAAGAAACACCCCAGAAATTTCTTGAATATAATGGGAGTCTGTTACAAGTGTGGTGAAAAAGGCCACCAAGCTCGTGATTGCAAGCGAAAGAAAGTGGATGGAAATTTTGAATACTACAATTGTAGAGAAATGGCGTATTGTGAAAATGAATTTCCTAAGTTCCAAGGAAACTTACCTTAGAAAAGGTCAAAGGATAAAGGAAAAGCTTATGAGATCACTACTACTGAGGTTGAAGCTCTGAATGATGTGGTGGTAGGTAATTTAATGGTTTCCTCAAATTTAACCAAAGATTTATTTGATTCTAGATCATCGCATTGTTTCATATCTTCCTATTTTTCTAAAAAAATTAGATATTTCCAATTTGATTTAACAAGGGAGTTTTCAGTCAAAACTCTGAAGGAAAGTATCATTGCAACAAAGTTTTGTGAATCAGTTCTCATTAGGGAATATAAACGTGCTTTATCTGCTGATCCTATCGCTATACCCTTGATTGAATTTGATATAATCCTCAGTATGGATTGTATTTAGGACCATGATGCAAAAATTTATTGTAAGGAGGTTTCAATTTTAAATGATGATAAGGAGTACCTTATATTTAGAGCAGAAACGTCACCATCTGATTCCTATCTAGATCCACCCCCAGTAGCTCTACTAAATTCAATTATTGGGGAGGAAGAGAGTGAAATAACTATGGGTGAGGAAAGGAATGTTCTAACAGAAGATGTGTATATTGTGCAAGAATATGTTGAGGTGTATCCAGAGAATTTACCTGGACATCCTCCAGAATGAGAAATTGAGTTTTCCATTGATTTAATTCTGGGTTCAAGGCCAATATCAAAGACCCCTTATAGAATGTCCATTGTGTAATTAGTGGAACTAAATAAAAAACTAGATGAATTGAGTAATAAATGATTTATTCTCCCTAGTTTTTATCCATGGGGATCCCTTATTCTTTTTGTTAAGAAGAAAGATGAATCAATGAGGTTGTGCATTGACTACAAGAAGATCAATGCTATAACAATAAAGAACAAGTATCCCCTACCTCGCATTGATGATTTATTCAATCAACTTCATGGAGATCAATATTTTTCAAATATTGACCTTCCATAAGGATATCATCAGTTGTGTGTGAAGAAGGAAGACATTTCAAAGACAACATTTCATACCAGGTATGGGCATTACGATTTTACAATAATGCCTTTTGGACTGACTAATGTACCCTATGTCTTCATGGATCTAATGAATAGAGTTTTCAAGGAATATCTTCATGAATTTGTAGTGGTATTTATTGATAATATCTTGGTATACT
This sequence comes from Viscum album, assembly GCA_963277665.1. NCBI lineage: Eukaryota > Viridiplantae > Streptophyta > Magnoliopsida > Santalales > Viscaceae > Viscum > Viscum album. Next base: position 1,537,880,898 of record OY728153.1, on the reverse strand, counting down.
CCAAAATATACAAAGATCATGAAAATTACTTGCGCACTATTCTGAAAACACTCAAAGGAAATGAATTATATGGGAAGTTTAACAAGTGTGATTTCTGGCTTCAGGAGATTTCTTTTCTAAGGAATATTGTCTCTAAGGATGGAATCTCTATTGATCCTTCTTAGAAAAGATAAATACAATAATGGCCAGCACCAATGAGTATAACTAAGATACGCTGTTTTATTGGTTTAGCAGGTTATTATCAGTGTTTCGTCCATAATTTTTCCCAATTGGCTAACCCATTAACCTCACACGTAATTGGGTTAAATTTTTTTGGACAGAAGAGTGTGAAGAATGTTTTGAAGAACTGAAGAGAATATTAGTCAATGCATCTATCTTGACTTTATCATTGGGTAATTATGGGTTTGTTATTTATACTGATGCTTCAAAGATAAGACTTGGTTGTGTCCTTATAAATAATGATAGAGTTATTGCCTATGCATCACAGTAGATAAAAATTCATGAACAAAACTATCATACTCATGATATTGAGTTAACAGCTATAATATTTTCTCTAAAGATATGGAGACACTATCTCTATGGTGAAAAATGTGAGATTTATAATGATCAAAAGAGTTTGAAGTATATTTTCTCAGAAAAATAACTCAACATGAGGCAAAGACATGGCTTGAACTACTCAAGGATTATGATTTCACTATACAATACCACCTGGGGAAGGAAAATAAGGTGAAGATGCTTTGAGTATAAAGGATCATGGAATTTTGAACAAGATGAGAGTTGAAAGGGAACCTATGTTCATGGATCTAATAAAGATGGATATGAGAATAATCATGGAAGGTGAAACATCAATACTTTTTCAAATTTTTGTCAAACCATATTTACTAGAAAGGATAAAAATTTCTTGGACTAAGGATGATGAGTTTTAAAATAAAATTAAAGCTCTGAATGATGGGAGATTGATTGAATTCATATATGAAGATGGAATTTTGAAATTTGAGAAGATAATTTGTGTTCTTGACATACCTGATCTAAAAAGGGAATTATTGGATGATTCTCATAGCTCTAATTTCTCTATAAACCTAGGTAACACTAAGATATATAGAGGTTTGAAGGAACATTTTTGGTGGGACAACATGAAGAGGGAGATTACTGATTATGTTTCAAGATGTATGGTTTTTCAACAGGTGAAGGCTGGAAGACAACATCCTAGTTGATTCATACAACCAATTCTCATACCTGAGTGGAAATGGGGTGATATTATGATTGAATTTTTCATGGGGCTACCAAAGACTCCTAGAAGGAATGATGCAATATGAGTCATTATTGATTGTCTTACCAAGTCATCACATTTTCTTTCTATAAAAGAAGATTTACAACTTGAACATTTAGAAAGACTATATATTAATGAATTTGTAAGCCTTCATGGAATACCCCTATCGATTGTTTCTATTCTTGATCCCCCTTTTACATCAAGATTTTTTAAAAGTCTTCAGAAGACCCTAGATACTGAACTTTGTTTGAGCACTGCCTACCACCCTCAAACAAATGGACAATCAGAATGGACTATTAAAACCTTAGAAGACATATTGATATCTTTCTCCCTTGACTTTCAAGGTATGTGGGATCAGTATTTACCTCTGGTAGAATTTTCCTATAATAATAGCTTCTATTCAAGTATTCAGATGGCACCATATAAAGCATTATATGGAAAGAGATGTCGCACATGAACTTGTTGGGATGGTGTTGGTGAAAGAAAACTCATAGGCCTATAACTTGTTGAGGAAACAATTGAAAAGGTAAAGATTATCCAAACCCGCATCAAAGTGGCTCAAAGTAGGTAAAAGTGTTATGCCGATAACCGAAGGAAGGATTCAAAATTTAAAGTAGTAGATAATTTTTTCTTGAAGGTATCTCCATGGAAGGGTGTTATACGATTAGATAAGAAGGGTAAATTAATTCCCAGGTACATCCTAACTTTATAAATTCTATAACGAATTGGAGTTGTAGCTTACCATTTGGAAATGCGTCCAAGTCTCTCCAAAGTTCATGTTGTGTTCCACGTATCGTTGTTGAGAAAATACATGTATGACCCAATGCATGTAATCACCTATGAAGAAATAGAACTGGAACTCGATCTGTCTTATTGTGAAGATCCAGTCAAGATTCTTGATACCAGAGAACAAGTGCAGAGAAACCAGACGACTCGTCTGGTAAAAGTTCTATGGAGAAACCATAAGATGGAAGAGGCAACATGGGAACTTGAGGAACTTATAATGAAGAACCACCTGAATCTTTTTATGGAGTAGTATTCTAGAAATTTCAAGGATTAAATTATTTGAATGAGGGAATAATGTAACACCCCAAGATTCAATGGTACACTTCTCTTTGAATAATACAATAGTTTGTGTTGTACGGAACTTTGATTCTAGCACACCACAACCAATCAAACTAGTCGTTATGAATAGTAATACTCACTTTTTAAAATTTTATAAATTTTGTATTTCAAAATAGACTTCATTATTGGATTCGTAATATCAAAATTAGTGTAGGGTGAATTTTTGGTATTTTTCTGAAAACTTTCAATTTTTGATGAATAGTGAAAAACACTGTGTTATTGTTTAAAACCGACTTTTTATTTAAATAATTATTTGTTTTATTTAAATTTATTTTAAGTAAAAAAATATAAATAATACCTATATTATTTCAATGTAATTCATTAGAGTCATTTTATAATAAGATTAGATGTATAAAATTTTATTGAACTTTTTAACGTCTTTTACTCACCTTCTAGAAACGTTAGAAAATTTAAATAAAATGTAATTTTACCTCTTTTTTGAATTTAATTTCAAAAATCTGAGAGACATGGTTTACATCAGTAATTAAAATGTGGTTCAATAGCATGAAAATAATTTTGGTGAATAGTAACTTCTTAATTTTATTTACCACGGTTAAAAGTAAATAGGGTAATCAAAGGTAAAAATGATATTATAATTACCCTAACACATGTTCTAATTCTATTGGATAAGTTTTTTTCTACCAAAATAAACCTTAGGAATAAAACATTATCCTCTTTTATCCACTTGGATTATATTATGACATTTATTATTATTTTATTTGAAGAAGAGTTAAAAGTGTTAAATTTAAATTTTAATAACTATAACATTTTTAATATAGGGTTATACATAAGATAAATTCAACTATAAATATTAAATATAAACATAAAAAAAATTCCTACATAATGGTATTTTATTTATAATTTTTATACATTAAATAATTTAATTTATTTATGACACAATGGTGATGCAATAATTACCTTATTAATGAAGGATTAAAATAATTCATATTATAAATATCCTAATAAATGTAAATTGAGACTTTTAATGAATTAAACTAATTTTACAGGTTAATATGAAATGTTAGGGTTTATTGAATAATTTTTTTTTGAAATGATAAAGTTGTTATGACTTTCAAAAAAACAAAATACCAAATAGTGTCAAAATTGACATAAATGAGTTTTTAAAACAAATACTATATTATTAATTGATATCATATTCCTAAAAATCTAAAGTTCATCCAAAGAACTTATATAAGTTTATATATGTCAATAATGAACCACTTTGGGTTCTCTTTTATTTTTATAGTAAGATTATTAACCATTTATTATAATAAGATAATAATACATGGTAAAAGTTAAACTATTTAACTAAGAGTTAAATCTAAAAGATAAGGTTAATGTGGTGACCTAAACCTACTTAAAACCTATTTTTTGAGATGTTTTCGACCCATCCCCACCTTATACTCGAAATATATCCTTTTTGAGCCATTATAAACTGAATATGATTGTATAATAAATTAATATTTCAAGATTTTCCTAAAGTGGCCCTCACCTCTCTTATAAAAGGGTACTTCCCCTTCTGTCAAAATCACACCTCCAAATCCATTTGTATCATCCAAAACCTACTCAAATATACTCCAAAATACCATCACTCCATCATATAGTCCTTACTTTGATTATAATCCAAACTAAGGATCCCTTTTGATCAAATCAAAAGGAAGAACCTGAAGAAGAGGTAATAACTTCAACACCTCTTTCAAAGTTCTTTTATCCTTCCACTTCCTCTTTCTTTGTTGTTTCCATACTAAAATAATAACTACAGTACCTTCTATGTACTAAGATGTTATTATAAATATGGTACAACCATATTCATTATTTTATCCATCGTATGAATGACAAAGTCACCATACGTGTGTATGTATGGTTTACCGTCTCCACGTCGTGGTGTAGTTTGTTTTTCAACACTTCATTATTTGGATGGGTATAATAATGAGTATAATTGATGTAAATAATAAATATAACATGTTAATTATTCTTTATTTATGATATACCATCAAATAACATACGATTTCACCACTAATAGAATGATATTTTCGCTTGTGCGTATGTACGGCTTACCGTCTCCATGATGTGATGAGATTTCATTTCCCATCATAACCATTCAAGAATAATTTTCATTTTATGATTAAAAATAATGTTTAAGAACTTAATATCATTCTGTATATTAATAAAATACATCCTATCCATAAAAAACATGACTTACATAACAAAATATATAAAGGAAAACGAATCAGTTAACACCTGAAACGATGATACTACTGAAATATCCTTAACAAAGCAATATTAGAAGATCATATATGATATCATATTTATGTATGTGGTTCTTTATTAATTTAATAACAATGATTTTACCATTATACAGGAGATTAACCTACCCTCAACTAAGGAAAATTACAAGGTAAGGGTTAATACTACAATCTCTTTATTATCCGAGGTTGTTTATGCGTGAGTATCTTCTGGGAGCTCTTTATCATCCACATCTGTGTTTCTTAAAAGTGTATTTCAAAACATTTTTACTATTTACTAGACTATGGGTTAAAGTCATTTATACCCTTGTTTGACTTTTTATAAAATGGTTTGAAAGGAATCTTTATGTCACTTTACAAATAAGGTACTTTATGACATTTTCAAAAAATTAAGGTAAGAATGTTTTTTTAACTTATACAGCAGGTGGGGATATTTTCTGCTGTTAAAACACCTTTGAAGCTTCCCTTACAAGATTATAAGAATATTTTAAAAATAACTATTTTTTTATAATTATGTGACTTTTAAATGATTTCAAAATAGAAAGAGATATTTCTCGCAAATAGTTTTGATTTCATCTATGTCAACATCCTTTAATGGATTTTACACTTGTTTGAAGTTGATTTATTATGATACAATCTTCCATATTGTATTGAAGGTTTTGGGATATGTTTGTCTGTGGATGTTTTATTTTTATACTATTCATGGTTTACGGTTAAAGTATTAACATTTTTTAAGAAAGTTTTAATACGAATGTTTATGTTATGTTTCAACTTTTTCATAGGAGGAATGTATTAGACTTAGTAAGTGATGGGTAGAGTCTGCTATAGCTCCTCGATACATCGGTAGGTCTCATGAGACAAACTAGTGTCTTGTCACAAGGCCTTGACAAAATATAATATTTATTCTTGACACGAGGCCTTGACTATGTGGTTATGATGTCTGACATTATGCATTTCATCATTATGAAATTAGCTATTGATATTACATGTGATTATTCGACTAGTAGAATATCCATGTGAATAAGTAAATGGAATTATTTGACATATATTTTCCATATTATACATAATTTTAAGTTTAAATGGATTTTCTTTAGTCTTATACATTGAATTAAATGTTTATTCGTATTTATGATAGTTTCTGCTATATTTTTTATCCTTACTAAGCATATGATCTCACCCCTTTATTATGTTTTCTTTTTTCCAATATGTGAAGAAGTATATTACGATTAACCTGCTGGAATAGGTTAAGGGATATTAGTGTTTTCAAAGGGGACACAATGTTTTTGTTTTTCCATTTCATGATGAAATGTAAATCTTATGTATGTATCTAGTACTTCCAAGGCTACTGAACTGATTAGTATTCTGGGATTTGATCCCTTGTGATCATGCCAATGTTATGTAATAATGCACCGACTCTAGGTAACTAGGGTAGGGGAGTTACAGTTGGTATCATAAGAAGTTTAGTATAAACCTTGGAAGTTAGATTTAGAATAAATCTGATTAGAGAACAATAACCTAAGATAGACATTGAGGATTAGTATAGAAGAACTTCCTAGAATTTTGGTAATGTAGAGATTTTGTGAGTTTTACAAGAAATGCATCCATTTCTGGATATGAGCAGGTAGAGGAAACTCTAGAATAGATGTACCTATGAGTGAAAACTCCAGCATGGAGTTTTGGGCTTGAATTAGGGTATCCCAGTACATAACAACGGTCCTTACTACACTCTTGGTTACGACACTCTCTGGCGATATGCTTAGGATAATTCACATTTTATTTACAAACCATTATGAAGGATTTATGAGTAAATACATCCTCAAAGAAAATATTTTTTTATGATTATGGATTATTTGCATAAACTATTCAATTTATGTTAGGTATTTTACTAGTTTGGAATTATTTATTGTGATTCATAAACTAATATATTGTATTCCATTGTTTAGAAATGGATCCTAGTGGAAGGAATGGAAACTATATCAATGCATGTAATCCATTTAGGGATTTCCCTCCTAGTAAAGATAATTATAGAAGAGTTGGTGATGCAACTAGTTTTGAATAACTTATAACCATATTAGGACAACTCACTCAGGTTATGAATAATAACCTTACCCGTATGGAGCACCCTGATTCACAACGTGGAGGATCAATGTTAGACCAATTCCTGAGGAAACAACCACCAACATTCAATGGTATTACAAATCTATTGGTAGGTGAGAAATGGATAAGTTCCTTAGAGAAAAATATTTTATGCTTTGGGGAGTAGTGAAAGGGAAAACGTTTTCATGGCAGTTTATCACCTCACGGGTGATGCAGATCAATGGTGGTCATTAATTCAAAACACAAAGAAGGGTGAAGAATTATCAAATATGGAATGGAGGTATTTTAAAGAGATTTTATTATAAAAATAATTTCCTCATGACCATTGAGCGGATATAGAAATACAATTTCTGAGTCTGAGGAAAAATTAGGAAAATAATGTCGCAAAGTATAAGTCTAACTTTATAAGGTTAGCAAGGCATGCAGAAGATTATATACGTAGCCTAAGGAGTAATATTGATAGATTCTTTGATGGGTTAAAACCATTTATCTGTCAAGAATTAGTCACAAAATCCTTCTTATCGTGCCAAGATATTGTATCATGTGCTATCAAGATAAAAAATGAATTCTCTAAGTCTTAATACTTTAAAGAAAATCAAGAGAAGAAGATATATGTTGAACACTCTAGAAATGGAAATAAGGGGAAGAAGAGAAAATTTGAATTTTCATCCTACATTAAATGTGGGAAGAAACACCATGGTACTTACCTAAAGGGAATGTTAGTCTGTTATAAGTGTGATGAAAAAGGTCACCAAGCTCATGATTGCAAGGGAAAGAAATAGGTTGTCAATGTTGAATGCTAAAATTGTAGAGAAATGGGGCATTATGTAAATTAATGTCCTAAGTTCCAAGGAAAACTACCTCAAAAAAAGTCCAAGGGGGAAAGGCAAAGCTTATGTGATCATTACTGCTGAGGTTGAAGCTCTGAATGACGTGGTGGTAGGTAATTTAATGGTTTCCTCAAATTTAGCCAAAGATTTATTTGATTCTAGATCATCGCATTATTTCATATATTCCCAGTTTGCTAATAAAATTAGATATTTCCAATTTGATTTAACAAGGGAGTTGTCAGTAAAAACTCCTAAGGGAAGTATCCTTACAACAATGTTTTGTGAATTAGTTCTCATTAGGGCATATAAAAATGCTTTATCTAGTGATGTCATCATCATACCCTTGATTGAATTTGATATAATCCTCAGTATGGATTGGATTTTGGACCATGATGTGAAAATTTATTATAAGAAAGAGGTTACAATTTTTTATGATGATAAGGAGTACCTTATCTTTAGAAAAGAGACATCACCATCTAATTTTTATCTATATCCACCCCCATTAGATCTACTAAATTCAATTATTGGGGAGGAAGAGAGTGAAATAACTATGGCTGAGGAAAGTAATGTTCAAATATAGGATGTTCCTATTGTTCAATAATATGTTGATATGTTTCCAGTGGATTTACCTGGACATTCTCTAGAAGGAGAAATTGAGTTTCCCATTCATTTATTTCCTGGTTTAAGTCCCATATCGAAGACCCCTTATAGAATGGCCACTGTGGAATTAGTGGAACTAAAGAAACAACTAGAGTAATTGATTAATAAAGGATGTATTCTCCCTAGTGTTTATCCTTGGGGATCCCCTATTCTTTTTCTTAAAAAGAAAGATGAATCAATGAGGTTTTACATTGACTACAGGGAGATCAATGCTATTACAATAAAGAACAAGTATCCCCTACCTTTCATTGATGATTTATTCAATCAACTTCATGGAACTCAATATTTTTCAAATATTGACCTTTGATCGGGATATCATCATTTGTGTGTAAAGAAGGAAGACAATATGAAGACAACATTTCGTACTAGGTATGGGCATTACGAGTTTATAGTAATGCCTTTTGGACTGACTAGTGCACCCTATGTCTTCATGGATCTAATGAATAGTGTTTTCAAGGAATATCTTGATGAATATTTAGTGGTATTTATTGATGATATCATGGTATACTCCAAAATATACAAAGATCATGAAAATTACATATGCACTATTCCTAAAACACTCAAAAGAAATGAATTATATGGGAAGTTTAGCAAGAGTGATTTTTGGATTCAATAGATTTCTTTTCTTGGATATATTTTCTATAAGGATGGAATCTTTGTTGATCCTTCTTAGACAAGATAAATACAAGAATGGCCAGCACCGACGAGTATAACTGAGGTATGCAGTTTTATTGGTTTTATAGGTTATTATCAGTGTTTCGTCTAGAATTTTTCCCGATTGGATAACCCATTAACCAAGCTCACACATAAAGGGGTTAAATTTTTTTGGACATAAGATTGTGAATAATGTTTTGAAGAACTAAAGAGAAGATTATTCAATGATCATATCTTGACTCTATCATCAGGGAATGATGGGTTTATCATTTATAGTGATGATTCAAAGAAAGGACTTGGTTGTGTCCTTATGCAGAATGATAGAGTTATTACATATACATCACAGGAGCTAAAAATACATGAACAAAACTATCCTACTCATGATATTGAGTTAACAGCTATAATATTTTCTCTAAAGATATGGAGACACTATCTCTATGGTGAAAATGTGAGATTTATACTGATCACAAGAGTTTGAAGTATATTTTCTCACAGAAAAAACTCAACATGAGGAAAATACGGTGGCTTGAACTAATGAAATATTATGATTGCACTATAAACTACCACCCGGGGAAGGAAAATAAGGTAGAAGATGATTTGAGCATAAAGGATCATGGAGTTTTGAATAAGATGAGAGTCGAAAGGGATCCTATTTTCATGGATCTAGTAAATATGGATATGGGAATAATCATGTAAGGTGAAACATCAATACTTTTTCAAATGGTTTCCAAACCATCTTTACTAGAAAGGATAAAAAGTTCTCAGACTGAGGATGAGGAGTTTCAAAAGAAAATTAAATATGTAAATGATGGGAGATTGATTGACTTCATATATGAAGATGTAATTTTGAAATTTGAGGAGAGACTTTGTGTTCCTGACATACCTAATCTAAAAAGGGAATTGTTGGATGATGATCATAGCTCCAATTTCTCTATACACCCTGGTAACACTAAGATATATAGAGATTTGAAGGAATATTTTTGGTGGGACAACATGAAGAGGGAGATTTCTGATTATGTTTCAAGATGTATGGTTTTTCAACAGGTGAAGACTGGAAGACAACATCCTATAGGATTCATACAACCTCTTCCCATACCTGAGTGTAAATGGGGTGATATTAGGATTGAATTTGACATGGGGATACGAAAGACTCCTAGAAGGAATGTTCCAATATGAGTTATTGTTGATTGTCTTACCAATTCAGCACATTTTCTTAATATAAGAGAATATTTACAACTTGAACGTTTAGAAAGACTATATATTAATGAAGTTTTAAGGATTCATGGAGTACCCCTATCGATTGTTTTTTATCTTGATCCCTTTTTTACATCAAGATTTTGGAAAATTATTCAGAAGTCCCCGGATACTGAACTTTTTTTGAGCACTTCTTACCACCCTCAAACTGATGGACAATCAGAACGGACTATTAAAACCTTAGAATAAATGTTGAGATCTTTCTCACCTGACTTTCAAGGTATGTGGGATCAGTATTTACCTCTAGTATAATTTTCCTATAATAATAGCTTCCATTCAAGTATTCAGATGGCACCATATGAAGCTTTATATGGAAAGAGATGTCACACACCAACTTGTTGGGTTGTTGTTGGTGAAAAAAAACTCGTAGGCCCATAAATTGTTGAGGAAACAATAGAAAAGGTGAAGATTATTCAAACCCACATCAAAGTGGCTCAAAGTAGGTAAACGAGCTATGCCGATAACCGAAGGAAGGATTATGAATTTCAAGTAGGAGATAATTTTTTCTTGAAGGTATCTCCATGGAAGGGTGTTATACGATTCAGTAATAAGGGTAAATTAAGTCTTAGGTACATCCTACCTTTCGAAATTGTAGAAAGAATTGGAGTTGTAACTTACCGTTTGGAAATGCCTCCAGGTCTCCCCAAAGTTCATGATGTGTTCCGCGTATCAATGTTGAGAAAATACATGTCTGACCCAACGCATGTACTCACCTATGAAGAAATAGAACTAGAACCTGATATGTCTTATTGTGAAGATCTAGTCAAGATTCTTGATACCAGAGAACAAGTGCTGAGAAATCGGAAGACTTGTCTGGTAAAAGTTCTATGGAGAAACCATAAGATGTAAGAGGCAATGTGGGAACCTAAGAAACTTATGATGAATAACCACCTGAATCTTTTTCTACAGTAGTATTCTAGAAATTTTGAGGATTAAATTATTTGAAGGAGGGAAGAATATGCAGTTGGGGTTTGGCTTAGTGGTAAGCACCCCGTAATCCTACATGAAAAATGGGGGTTCAAAACCCATGGGGCATAGGATATTGTAGCAGTACTGTAGTGGTACTGTAGCAGTGGTGGTACTATTGATCGGCGGGTACTGTAGCGGTGGCAAGATACTGTAGCGGCGACTGGGTACTGTAACAGCGACGGTACTGTAGCAGCCGGGTTACTATTCACAGAATGGGCCTTAGGCCAAAAATTTGGGTCTATGGGCTATGTAATGGGATACAAGCACACTGGGCCTTCAGGCTATGTAATGGGTCTCCCTATACCCAGTTAAAAGAGGTCTTTGCTTTGCTTTAATAATAAAATAATGTTTCAGCCCCAACCTTTAATAAAACTATTCATTATGAATAGTAATACACACTTTTTGAAATTTTATAAATTTTATTTTTCAAAATGGACTTCATTATTGGATTTTTAATATCAAAATTAGTTTAGGGTGAATTTTTGGTATTTTTCTAAAAACTTTCATTTTTTGATGAATAGTGAAAAACATTGCGTTATTGTTTAAAACCAACTTTTTACATAAAAAATTATTTATTTTATTTAAATTTATTTTAATTCAAAAAATATAAATAATACCTATATTATTTTAATGTAATTCATTGGAGTCTTTTTATAATAAGATTAGATGTATAAAATTTTATTGAACTTTTTAACGTCTTTTACCCACCTTCTAGGCACATTAAAAAATTTGCATAAAAAGTAATTTTACCGCTTCTGTGAATTGAATTTAAAAATTCCGAGAGACACAGTTGACATCATTAAGTAAAATGTGGTTCAATATGATGAAAATAATTTTTTTTGAATAGTAACTTCTGGATTTTATTTTCCATGGTTAAAAGTAAATAGGGTAATTAAAGGTAAAATGATATTATAATTACACTAACACATTTTATAATTCAATTGGATAAGTGTTTTTCTACCAAAATAAACCTTAGGAATAAAATATTATCCTCTTTTATCCACTTGGATTAGATTATGACATTTATTATTATTTTATTTAAAAAATAGTTAAAAGTGTTAAATTCAAATTTTAATAACTAAAACAATTTTAATATAGGTTTATTCATAAGATAAATGCCACTATAAATATTCAATAAAAAGCTAAAAATATTTCCTACATAATGGTACTTTATTTATAATTTTTATACATTAAATAATTAAATTTATTTATGACACAATGATGATGCAGTAATTACCTTATTAATGAAAGATTAAAATAATTCATTTTATAAATATCCAAATAAATGTAAATTGAGACTTTTGATGCATTACACTAAACTTCCAGGTCAATATTACATTATAGGTAGATTAAATAAATTTTTCTCTAAGTGATAAAGTTGTTATGACTTTCATAAAAACAAAATACCAAATAGTGTCAAAATTGACAAAAATGAGTTTTTAAAACAAATACTATATTATTAATTGATATAATATTTCTAAAAATCTAAGGTTCATCCAAAGGACTTATATAAGATTATATATGTCAATAATGAACCACTTGGGGTTCTATTTTATTTTTATAGTAAGTTTATTAACCATTTATTATAATAATACAAGAATACATGGTAAAAGTTAAACTATTTAACTAAAAGTTAAATCTAAAATATAAGGTTAATGTGGTGACCTAAACCTATCTAAAACCTATTGGTTGAGAGGTTTTCAACCCATACTCACCTTATCCTTGAAATAAATTCTTTTGGAGCCATTATAAACTGAATATGATTGTATAATAAATTAATACTTCAAGTTTTTTCTAAAGTGATCATCACCTCTCTTATAAAAGGGTACTTCTCCTTCTCTCAAAATCACACCTCCAAATCCATTTGGATCATCCAAAACCTTCTCAAATATACTCCCAAATACCATCACTTCATCCTAGAGTCCTTACTTGGATCATAATCCAAACTAAGTATCCTTTTTTATCAAATCAAAAGGAAGAACCCGAAGATGAGGTAATAACTTCATCACCTCTTTCATAGTTATTTTCTTCTTCCACTTCCTCTTTATTTGTTGTTTCCACACTAAAATAATAAATCCAGTACCTTCTATGTATTGATATGTTATTATAAATATGGTACAACCATATTCATTATTCTATCCATCCTATGAATGAAAAAGTCACCATATGTGCATGCGTACGGCTTACTGTCTCTACGTTGTGGTGTAGTTGGTTATTCAACACTTCATTATTTTGATGGATATAATAATGAGTATAATTGATGTAAATAATAAATATAACATGTTAATTATTATTTAAATATGATATACCATCCAATTACATACTATTTCACCACTAATAGAATGATAGTGTCGCTTGTGCGTACGTACGGCTTACCGTCTCCACGACGCGATGAGATTTCATTTCCCATAATAACCATTCAAGGATAATTTTCATTTGATGATTAAAAATAACATTTAAGAACTTAATATAATTTTGTATATGAATAAAATACATCCTATCCATAATAAACATGACTTACATAACAAAATATATAAAGGAAAACGAATCAGTTAACACCCAAAACGATGATACTACTGAAATATCAGTAAAAAGAAGTATTAGAAGATCATATATGATATCATATTTATGTATGTGATTCTTGTATAATTTAATGACAATGATTTCTCCATTATACAGGAGGTTAACCTACCCTCTACTAAGTAAAAGTACAAGGTAAGGGGTAATATTACAATCTATTTATAAACTGAGGTTGTTTATACGTGAGTATCTACTGGGACCTCTTTATCATCCACATCTGTGTTTCTTAAAAATGTATTTCAAAACATTTTTACTATTTACTAGACTAAGGGTTAAAGTAATTTATACCCTTGTTTTACTTTTTATAAAATGGTTTGAAAGGAATCTTTATGTCACTTTCCAAATAAGGTACTTTAGGACCTTTTTGGCAAATTGAGGTAAGAATGTTTTTTTTAACTTATACGGCGGTTGCGGCTATTTTTTGTCATTAAAACACCTTCCAAGCTTCTCTTACAAGGTTATTATAATATTTTAAAAATAAATGTTTTGTTTTATAATTATGTGACTTTTAAATGATTTCAAAATAGAAAGAGATATTTCTCTCAAATATTTTTGATTTCATCGATGTCAATATCCTTTGATGGATTTTACACTTGTTTGAAGTTGATTTATTATGATACAATCTTCCATATTGTATTCAAGGTTTTGTGATATGTTTGACTGCAGATGTGTTATTTTTATACTATTCATGGTTTATGGTTAAAGTATTAACATTTTGTAAGCAAGTTTTAATACGAATGTTTATGTTATGTTTCAACCTTTTCATGTGAGGAATGTATTGGACATAGTAAGTGATGAGTGGAGCCTACTATAGCTCCGTGATGCATCGGTAGGTCTCATGAGACAAACTACTGTCTTTTCACAAGGTCTTGAAAAAATATTATATGTAGTCTTGGCACAAGGCCTTGACTATGTGCTTATGATGTCTGACATTATGCATTCCATCATTATGAAATTAGCTATTGATATTACATGTGATTATTCGACTAGTAGAATATCCATGTGAATAAGTAAATGGCATTATTTGACTTATCTTTTCCATATTATGCTTAAGTTTAAGTTTAAAAGGCTTTTGTTTTATTCTTATACATTGCCTTAAATGTTTATTCTTATTTATGATAGTTTCTGCTATATTGCTATCCTTACCGAGCATCTGAGATCACACCTTTCTTATGTTTTATTTTTTCCAAGATGTGAAGATGTATATTACGATTAACCTGCTGGAATAGGCTAATAGATATGAGTGTGTTCAAATAGGACACAATGTTGTTGTTTTTTCATTTCATGATGTAATGTAAACTTATGTATGTATCTAGTAATTCCAAGGCTACTAAACTGATTGGTATTTTGGGATTTGATCCCTTGTGATCATGCCAATGTTATTAATAATTCACCAACTCTGGGTAACTAGGGTCAGAAATTTGCAATTGGTATTAGAGGAAGTTTTTTATAAACCTTGGAAGTTAGATTTAGAATAACTCTGATTAGAGAAAAATACCCTAAGATATACATTGAGGATTAGTATAAAAGAACTTCCTAGAATTTTGGTAATGTAGATATTTTGTGAGTTTTACAAGCAATACATCCCTTTCTAGATACGAGCAGGTAGAGGCAGCTCTAGAACAGATGTACCTAGGAGTGAAAACTCTAACAAGGAGTTTCGGGCTTGACCCGGGGTATCCTGGTACATGACAATGGGCCTTATTACACTTTTGGTTACAACACTCCCATGAGATATGCTTAGGATAATTCACAATTTCTTTACAAACCATTATGAAGGATTTATGAGAAAATAAATTCTTAAAGAAAACATTTTTTTATGATTATGGATTATATTCATAAACTGTTCAATTTATGTTAGGTATTTTACTAGTTTGGAATTATGTATTGTGATTCATAAACTAATCTAGTGTATTTCATTATTTAGAAATGTAACCTAGTGGAAGGAATAGAAACTATGTCAATGCATGTAATCCATGTAGGGATTTTCCTCCTACTAAAGATAATTATAGTGGAGCTGGTGATGCAACTGTTGCTGAACAACTTATAACCATATTGGGACAACTCACTTAGGTTATGAATAATAACCTTACCCGTATGGAGCACTCTGATTCAAAATGTGGAGGATCAATGTTAGACTGATTCATGAGGCAAAAACCACCAACATTTAATGGTATTACAAATCCATTGGTATCTGGGCAATGGATAAGTTCCTTAGAGAAAATATTTCATGCTTTGGGGAGTAGCGAAATGGAAAAAGTTGTTATGGCAGTTTATCGCCTCATGGGTGATGCAGATCAATGGTGGTCATTAATTCAAAACACATAGAAGGATGAAGAATTATCAAATATGGAATGGAGGGAGTTTAAAGGGATCTTATTATAAAAATACTTTCCTTGTGACCATCGAGCAGATATGGAAAGATAATTTCTGATTCTGAAGAAAAATGAGACAAATAATGTCGCAAAGTATGAGGCTAACTTTACATGGTTAGCAATGCATGCAGCAGATTATATAGGTAACCCAAGGAGTAATATTTATCGATTATTTGATGGGTTAAAACCATTTATCTTTCGAGAATTAGTCTCACAATCCTTCTCATCGTACCAAGATAGTGTATCATGTTCTATCAAGATAGAAAAATAATTCTCTAAGTCTTACGACTTTAAAGAAAAGAAAGAGAATAAGATATCTTCTAAACACTAAGGAAATGGAAATTATGGGAAGAAGGGAAAGGTTGAATTTTCATCCTGTATTAAATGTGGGAAGAAACACCCCGATACTTTCCTGAAGGGAATGGGATTCTGTTATAAGTGTGATGAAAAAGGCCACCAAGCTCGTGATTATAAGGGAAAGAAATAGGTTTCCAATATTGAATGCTATAATTGTACAAAAATGGGGCATTATGTAAATGAATTTCCTAAGTTCCATGGAAACATACCTCAAAAAAATTCCAAGGGGGAAAGGCTAAGCTTATGCGATCACTACTACTGAGGTTGAAGCTCTGAATGACGTGGTGGCGGGTAATTTAATGGTTTCCTCAAATTTAGCCAAATATTTATTTGATTTTGGATCATCGTATAATTTCATATCTTCCCAGTTTGCTAAGAAAATTATATATCTCCAATTTGATTAAACAAGGGAGTTTTTGGTAAAAACTCCTAAGAGAAGTATCATTACAACAAAGTTTTATGAATTAGTTCCCATTAGGGCATATAAACATGTTTACCTATTGATCTCATCGTCATACCCATGATTTAATTTCATATAATCCTCAGTATGGATTGGATTTTGGACCATGATACGAAAATTTATTATAAGAAGGAGGTTAAAATTTTCAATGATGATAAGGAGTACCTTATCCTTAGAGAAGAGACATCACCATCTGATTCTCATCTATATCCACTCCCATTAGATCTACTAAATTCAATTATTGGGGAGGAAGAGAGTGAAATAACTATGGGTGAGGAAAGTAATGTTCAAATAGAGGATGTTCCTATTGTGCAAGAATATGTTGATGTGTTTCCATAGGATTTACTTGGACATCCTACAGAATGAGAAATTGAGTTTTCCATTCATTTATTTCCTGGTTCAAGGCCCATATCGAAGACCCCTTATAGAATGGAAACTGTGGAATTAGTGGAACTAAATAAAAAACTATAGGAATTGAGTAATAAAGGATTTATTCTCCCTAGTGTTTCTCCATGGGGAGCCCCTATTCTTTTTGTTAAGAAGAAAGATGAATCAATGAGGTTGTGCATTGACTACAGAGAGATCAATGCTATAACAATAAAGAACAAGTATCCCCTACCATGCATTGATGATTTATTCAATCAACTTCATGGAGCTCAATATTTTTCAAATATTGACCTTCGATCAGGATATCATTAGTTGTGTGTGAACAAGGAAGATATTCGGAACACAACATTTCGTACCAGGTATGGGCATTACGAGTTTACAGTAATACCTTTTGGACTGACTAATGCACCTTATGTATTCATGAATCTAATGAATATAGTTTTCAAGGAATATCGTGATGAATTTTTATTTGTATTTATTGATGATATCTTGGTATACTCCAAAATATACAAATATTGTGAAAATTACTTGCATGCTATTCTGAAAACACTCGAAAGAAATGAATTATATGGGAAGTTTAGCAAGTGTGATTTTTGGCTTCAGGAGATTTCTTTTCTTGGCCATATTGTCTCTAAGGATAGATTCTCTATTGATCCTTATTAGACAAGATAAATACAATAATTTCCAGCACCGATGAGTATAACTGAGGTACGTAGTTTTATTGGTTTAGCAAGTTATTATTGGCATTTTGTCCAGAATTTTTCCCGATTGGCTAACCCATTAACCAAGATCACATGTAAAGGGGTTAAATTTTTTTGGACAGAAGAGTGTGTATAATTTTTTGAAGAACTGAACAGAAGATTATTCAATGCTTATATCTTGACTCTATCATCAAGGGATGATGGGTTTGTTATTTATAGTGATGCTTCAAAGAAAGGACTTGGTTGTGTCCTTATGCAGAATGATAGAGTTATTGCTTATGCATCATAGTATCTAAAAATTCATGAACAAAACTATCCTACTCATGATATTGATTTAATAGATATAATATTTTCTCTAATGATATTCAGACACAATATCTATGGTGAAAATGTGAGATTTATACTGATCACAAGAGTTCAAAGTATATTTTCTCACAAAAAAACTCAACATGAGACAAAGAAGGTGGTTTGAACTACTCAAGGATTATGATTTCACTATACACTACCATCCGGAGAAGGAAAATAAGGTAGAATATTCTTTGATAATAAAGGATCATGGAGTTTTGAACAAGATGAGATTTGAAAGAGATCCTATGTTCATGGATCTAGTAAAGATAGATATGGGAATAATCATGGAAGGTGAAACATCAATACTTTTTAAAATTGTTTCCAAACCATCTTTACTCGAAAGGATAAAAATTTCTTGGACTGAGGGTGAGGAGTTTCAAATGAAAATTAAAGTTGTGAATGATGGGAGATTGATTGACTTCGTATATGATGATCGAATTTTAAAATTTGAGAAGAGAATTTGTGTTCCTAACATACCTAATCTAAAAAGGGAATTGTTGGATGATGCTCATAGCTCCAATTTCTCTATACACCATGGTACCACTAAGATATATAGAGATTTGAAGGAACATTTTTTGTGGGACAACATTAAGAGGGATATTGTTGATTATGTTTCAAGATGTATGGTTTGTCAATAGGTGATGGCTGGAAGAAAACATCCAATAGGAGTAATACAACCTCTTCCCATACCTGAGTGGAAATGGGGTGATATTACGATTGAATTTTTCATGGGGATACTGAAAAGTCCTAGAAGGAATGATGAAATATGAGTCATTGTTGATTTTCTTACCAAGTCAGCACATTTTCTTGCTATAAGAGAAGATTTACAACTTGAACATTTATAAAGAATATATATTAATGAAGTTGTAAGACTTCATGGAGTACCCCTATCGATTGTTTCTGATCGTGATCCCCATTTTACATAAAGATTCTGGAAAAGTATTCAGAAGGACCTAGATATTGAACTTCGTTTGAGCATTGCCTACCATCCTCAAACTGATGGACAATCAGAAAGGACTATTCAATCCTTAGAATACATGTTGAGATCTTTCTCACTTGACTTTCAAGGTATGTGTGATTAGTATTTACCTCTAGTCGAATATTCCTATAATAATAGCTTCCATTAAAGTATTCAGATGGCACCATATGAAGCGTTTTATGGAAAGAGATGTCTCACACCAACTTGTTGGGATGATGTTGGTGAAAGAAAACTCATAGGCCCAAAACTTATTGAGGAATCAATGGAAAAGGTGAAGATTATCCAAACCTACATCAAAGCGGATCAAAGTAGAAAAAATATCTATGCTGATAACCGAAAAAAAGATTTGGAATTTCAAGTAGGATATCATGTTTTCTTGAAGGTATCTTCATGGAAGGGTGTTATACGATTCAATAAGAAGGGTAAATTAAGTCCCAGGTATATCGGACCTTTCGAAATTCTTGTACGAATTGGAGTTGTAACTTACCATTTGGCAATGCCTCCAAGTCTCTCTTAAGTTCATGATGTGTTCCACATATCACTGTTGAGAAAATACATGTCTTACCCAACGCATGTACTCGCCTATGAAGAAATAGAACTAGAACCCGATCTATCTTATTGTGAAGAGCCTATCAATATTCTTGATACCAGGGAACAAGTGGTGAGATACCAGACTACTCTTCTGGTAAAATTTCTATGGATAAACCATAAGATGGAAGTGGCAACGTGGGAACCCGAGGAACTTATGATAAAGAACCACTCAAATATTTTTATGCAGTAGTATTTTAGAAATTTTGAGGAAAAAAATTATTTGAAGGAGGTAAGAATGTGACGCTCCAAGCTACCACAGTACGCTTCTCTTTGAATAATACAATAGCTTGCGTTGTATAAAACTTTGAGTTCTAGCACACCACGACCAATCAAACTAGTTGTTATGAATAGTAATACCCACTTTTTGAAATTTTATAAATTTTATTTTTCAAAATGGACTTCATTTTGGGATTCGAAATATCAAAATTAGCTTAGGGTGAATTTTTGGTATTTTTATGAAAACCTTCAATTTTTTATGAATAGTGAAAAACGTTACGTTATTGTTTAAAACTGACTTTTTATTTAAATAATTATTCATTTTATTGTAATTTATTTTAATTTAAAATAGATACATAATACCTATATTATTTCAATTTAATTCATTGAAGTCATTTTATAATAATATTAGATGTATAAAATTTTATTGAACTTTTTAACGTCTTTTACCCACTTTCTAAGCACGTTAGCAAATTTGCATAAAACATAATTTTACCACTTCTGTGAATTGAATTGAAAAAATATGAGAGACATGGTTTACATCATTAAGTAAAATGTGGTTCAATGGGATGAAAATAATTTTTGGTGAATAGTAACTTTTGAATTTTATTTACCACGGTTAAAAGTAAATAGGGTAATTAAAGGTAAAAATGATATTATAATTACCCTAACACATGTCCTAATTCAATTGGATAAGTTTTTTTCAACCAAAATAAACCTTAGGAATAAAATATGATCCTCTTTGATCCACTTGGATTAGATTAGGACCTTAATTATTATTTTATTTAAAGAAGAGTTAAAAGTGTTAAATTCATATTTTAATAACTGACACATTTTTAATATAGGGTTATACATAGTAAAAATTAGACTCTAAATATTAATTATAAATATAAATATATTTCCTACATAATTTTATTTTATTTATAATTTTTAGATATTTAATAATTAAATTTATTTATGACACAATGATGATGCAGTGATTACCTTATTAATGAAAGATTAAAATAATTCATATTATAAATATCCAAATAATTGTAAATTGAGACTTTTGATGCATTACACTAATTTTCTAGGTTAATATGACATTTTAGGGTTGATTCAATAAATTTTTGTCAAAGTGATAAAGTTTTTATGACTTTTTCAAAAACAAAATACCAAATAGTGTCAAAATTGACATAAATGAGTTTTTAAAACAACTACTATATTATTAATTGATATATTATTCATAAAAATATAATGTTAGGAAAAAGGACTTATATAAGGATATATATTTCAATAATGAACCAATTTGGGTTCTCTTGGATTTTTATAGTAAGTTTATTAACCATTTATTATAATAATGCAAGAATACATGGTAAAAGTTAAACTATTTAACTAAGAGTTAAATCTAAAAAGATAAGGTTAATATGGTGTTATGAACCTATATAAAACCTATTAGTTGAGAGGTTTTAGACCCATACCCACATTATCCGCTAAATAAATCCTTTTGGATCAATTATAAACCAAATATAATTGTATAATAAATTAATATTTCAAGCTTTTCCTAAAGTGACCCTCACCTCTCTTATAAAAGGGTACTTCCCATTATCTCAAAATCACACCTCCAAAGTCATTTTTATTGGACAACCCCTGCTCAAATATCCTCCCAAATAACCTCAATTCAACCTAGAGTCCTTACTTTGATAAGAATCCAACCTAATAAGCCCTTTTGGTCAAATCAAAAGGAATAACCTGAAGAATAGGTAATAACTTCATCACCTCTTTCAAATTTCTTTCCTTCTTTCACTTCCTCTTTCTTTGTTGTTTTCATACTAAAATAATAAATCCAGTACCTTATATATAATGAGATGTTATTATAAATATGGTACAACCATATTCATTATTCTATCCATCCTATGAATGACAAAATCACCATACGTGCGTACGTACGGCTTACCATCTCCACGTCGTGGTGTAGTCTATTATTCAAAACTTCGTTATTTGGATGGGTTTAATAATGAGTATAATTTATGTAAATAATAAATATAACATGTTAATGATTATTTATATATGATATACCATCCAATAACAAATGATTTCACCACTAATAGAATGATATAGTCACTTGTGCGTACGTACGGCTTACCATCTCCACGACGCGATGAGATTTCGTTTCCCATCATAACCATTCAAGAATAATTTTCATTTGATGATTAAAAATAATGTTTAAGAACTTAATATCATTCTATATATGAATCAAATACATCCTATCCATAACAAACATGACTTACATAACAAAATATATAAAGAAAAATGAATCAGTTAACACCTGAAACGATGATACTACTAAAATATCATTAACAAACAAATATTAGAATATCATATATGATATCATATTTATGTATGTGGTTATTTTATAATTTGATAAAAATTATTTCACCATTATACAGGAGATTAACCTTCCCTAAACTAAGGAAAAGTACAAGGTAAGGGTTAATTTTACAATCTCTTTATTATCCGAGGTTGTTTATACAGGGTTAAAGTAATTTATACCCTTGTTTGAATTTTTATAAAATGGTTTGAAAATAATCTTTCTATTTCTTTTCAAATAAGGTACTTTATGACCTTTTCGACAAATTAATGTAAGAATGTTTTTTTTAACTTATACGGCAGGTGCGGCTATTTTCGGACGTTATAACACCTTTGAAGCTTCCCTTATATTCTTATAAGAACATTTTCAAAATAAATGTTTTCTTTTATAATTATGTGACTTTTAAATGATTTAAAAATATAAATATATATTTCTCTCAAATAGTTTTGATTTCATCTATGTCAACATCCTTTGATGGATTTTACACTTGTTTGAAGTTTATTTATTATGATACAATCTTCCATATTCTATTGAAGGTTTTGTGATATGTTTGACTATGGATGTGTTATGTTTATACCATTCATGGTTTATAGTTAAATTATTAACATTTTTTATGCTAGTTTTAAAACGAATGTTTATGTTATGTTTCAAACTTTTCATATTATGAATGCATTGGACTTAGTAAGTGACGGGTGGAGCCTGATATAGCTCATTGATTCATCGGTAGGTCTCATGAGACAAACTAGTGTCTTGGAACAAGGCCTTGACAAAATCTTAATTGTATTATTGGCACCAGTCCTTGACTATGTGGTTATGATGTCTATAATTATGCATTCCATCATTATAAAATTAGTTATTGATATTACATGTGATTATTCGACTAGAAGAATATCCATGTGAATAAGTAAATGGCATTATTTGACTTATCTTTTCCATATTATGCTGAAGCTTAAGTTTAAAAGGGTTTTGTTTTAGTCTTATACATTGCCTTAAATTTTTATTCTTATTTATGATAGTTTCTGCTATATTTTTATCCTTACTGAGTATCTAAGCTTACCCCTTTATTATGTTTTCTTTTTCCCAGGATGTGAAGAAGTATATTTTGACTAACCTGCAGGAATAGGCTAAGGGATATAAGTGTGTTCAAAGGGGACATAATTTTGTTGTTTTTTAATTTTATGATGTAATTTAATACTTATGTATGTATCTAGTACTTCCAAGGCTGCTAAACTGATCAGTCTTTCAGGATTTGATCCCTTGTGATCATGCCAATGTTATGTAATAATGCACCGACTCTGGGTAACTGGGGTCGGGGTCTTACACATTTTTTTCCTATAAAGAGCACAGAAGGCCTCTAAATAGAGTTCAGGATCCTTCTTGGAAGCTAAAATCATTTATATAGAGAAGAACCCTGAATTATAAAGGGGAAATTATTAGTTAACATGAAGTGGATTTATAAAGGTAAAATTATATTATCCTTCAAGAAGGACCATGAACACTGCATGACGGCCATTTTTTCACTTCATAGGCACAAAATTCTTGTAGAAAAATAAATTCTCGATGAAGTCTTCAATAAGGATAATGAATTGTGGTATTATTTAATGCTCTCTCTATTGTGTTGTTGGTTATTTATTTAATTTTTTTATGTTCAGTGGTGATTAAATGCATTCCCTTTTTGGTCTAAGTCCATTTAATAACATACTGATGATAAAAAAATGTTTTACTGATAGAAAAGAAATTATCACTTGTATATATTTATGTCTACTACTTTTGGGGAACTTGTATACATTTATGCCTACTCTCTTTCATGATTTACATAGTCAAATCCGAGCAAACATGCTTAGATTATCTTGATAATTTAGGATAATTATCTATAAATAATTTGTGACATGTAAGAATCAACAGCCTGTTAATTCGACACATGATGTGTCGAGTATGAATGTGTAATGCCCTGACCCCAGAAGCCTAGAGTCAGTGCATTATTTTAATACATTGGCATGATTATAAGTAATCAAGTCCCGAAGGACCAATCAGTTTAGAAGTCTTGGAAAATAGATTACATACATAAATATTACATTACACATTCAATCATAAAACACAACATAAATAATCCTTTGAGAATGGAATTATTCCCCTAGCTTAACCCTGCATATCAATCATAATACACTTCTTGGAATCCTGGGAAAAAACATAATAAAGGGGTGAGCTTAGATGCTCAGTAAGGGTAAATAATTTAGTGGAAGCTATAAAATTTTAAGGAAATATTTTTAATAAAAACAACAGGCTTTTACACATAAACTTGAACATAATATGGAAAAAATCATACATTACCATATAAACAATGACATGGATATTATACTAGTAAAATAATAACATGTAATAACTAATTTCATAACGAGGGAATGCATAATACCAGACTTCATAACCACGTAGTCAAGGCCTCATGCCAAGACTACAAATAAAAAAATTCAAGGCCTTTTGCCAAGACATTAATTTGTCTCATTAGACCTACCGATGCATCAAGGGGCTGTAGCAGGCCCCACCCATCACTTACTAAATCCAATTCATTTTTCATATGAAAAATTTGAAATATAACATAAACATTTATATTAAAACTAGCATATGAAATGTTAATACTTTAACTGTAAACCATGAATGGTATAAAAACAACACATCCATAGTCAAACATATCATAACTCATTCAATGAAATATAGAACATTGTATTATAATAAATAAACCTCAATCATGAATAATATCTAGTAAATGATGTTCACATAGTTGAAAATGATCGATAAAACTCTTTGAGAGAAATATCCCTTTTTCGTGAAATCATTTAAATGTTACACAATTTAGAAAGGAAGATATTTAAAAGAAATTTTTGAATCAAAGTGTCTCATACCACTTTGAAACTTTTGAAAGGAATTAACATTTTAAAACATTCATGTTCATATAAATAAAATATTAAAACTATTTTAAAACATAGACATTATTGAGAATGATCTAGAAGAATAAATATATAAACCATTTAAAATGATTATTTAGTTAAATATTAACTTAAAAAGAATCCTTTTGAAAACTATTTTATGAAACATAGACATGGATAATAAATATGTCCCAGTAAAAACATACACATAAACAATCTCATATAATAATGATATTGAGGAATTAACCATTACCTTGTACTTTCCTTAAATTTAAATTAATTTTTATAAAGTTTCATTTTCACTTACAAGTGACTCCATGGGGTCCCAAAATATACCCAAGGATGCCCATGGTTGGACATGTATCATTCAATAGGTTTAGGACATGTGTTAGGGAAATTTAATATTATTATCTTATTATTTTTTACCCTTATTTACCGGATTTACCCTTCAACCAAGGTAAATAAAATATTTACTAAAGTTATTATTCATAATGTCTAAAAATAAAAGTTACCTATTTACACAATTTGGACATCCTGATTCCAAATATGGAATCCATTTTTCTAAATTAAAAACACATAAGTTTCATAAATTAATTTAAAATTAATTCCCGTTGTCAAAACCAAAAAGCAGGTTTTTAAAAAGTAAAAACTATCAAAAGATTTACATGTGTTTATGTACAATTTAAATGTAAAATTATATCTAATTACCTAAATTATATTAAATGATAAAAATATAATCTAATGAAACTTTAAAACCACTAAAATGTATAATTTAACACTATAAATTATTTTGATTAAAAAAGTTGTTTTTAATTAAAATTTAATATTTTTCACTATTCATCAAAATATGAAAGTTATCAGAGAAGTATCAAAACTTCACCCTAAGATAATTTTGTTATTCCGAAATCAAAAATGAAGTCTATTTTACAAAATTCAATTTTTAGGAGTGTTCAAAATTAATTTTATTATTGTTCACAAAAGGATATAAAAAGTAGTTCTTTTAAGAAAATAGTTTTTCTAAATATATAACTATTTTAACAAAACTTATAAATTTCATGATAAATATGTTTTATTTATGTGAAAAAGTTATAAATAACATTTAAAATTTATTTTTTACTATTAATATTATAATATTTAATATATAAATAAATATATCATTTAAATAATTATAATATTAATGTGTTGTTTCTCAGAAACTCAATCTTGCGTATAACGCAAGCCAAGTCAGTGTTGCATGAAATATAAGCTATTAAATTACTTTAAATAGATAGCGTACTATGAAATCTTGGGGTGTTACATTCTCCCCTCCTTCAATAAATTGCTTCCTCACAATTTGAAATTGTTCTTTGAAAATAAAAGTTTAAAAATAGAAAATACCTTTATGGAAAATCCAAATCGGAAATAGGGTTAATAAAATTTAATGTTAATAAGAGTTAAAGGGAAATGAAAAATTCACCACCAAATTAGGATTCCAAATAATGGAACATTGGTGGAAATCAGGGACACATAATTGGAGGGAAAACGTAAATATTTATAGGGAGTGATTGAGCTCATCAATCACAAACAAGTGAATAATAAATGGAAAATTGACGGCCTCAAAGCCATAAATATATGATGATGATTTAAAATATCATCGATTAAAAAAATAAGGTATTAGGAAAACACATTTTTGGTTTTAATATCCTTTACCTAAAGTTTAAGTAAAAAAAATACTTGACAAGTAGATTTCCATCCATTAACTAATTTCTACCACAAACTCATATTTCACTCCAAAAGATGATAAAACTAAAAAATATGCTATTTAACCTAATTGTATAGGATTCCAAAAAAATGAATTTATAATTTATCTATCAAACCATTAAAAAACTACATTATACAAACTAGGACATCATGTGGGCCAGTGGTAGGTGATGCACCCTTGTCGCCCTTCGGTTGCGGGTTCAAGTCTCGCTGCCTTTCCGGATGCGATGGGTTGTCGCCCAACCTCTGGGTTGTCCTTTGTATATTAATCCAAAAATAATATTAAGAATTTTTTTAACCTTAAACAATAGTATCCAATGTCCAACTTAATCCATTCCAACATTTAGACTTATCCAAAATACTTGTGTCCAAACTCACAGTCCAAAAATTTATAAGGAAGTTAAACATAACATAATGAAGATCTATTTTATCACATAAAAACATTTGAATACCTTCATCATTTATTTTATTAAAACATGGTAACAACCTGAATTTCCATAAAAAATTATTTGAATTGGTATGTACTTACTTATTACTTCTGTAAAACATAAAATATTGGATATACTCCTTAAATCCAAAAATGTTGTAATCTCCAACAATGATGGAATAAACAAACCATTAATTAGTTCCAAGGTATTCAATAATATCCAATATAATTTATCCAACTCAATTATCTCTTATTCAAAAATCATTACCTCGGCATCAGGACCATTTTAAGGTTTATATTTCTCTCAATCATATATTTTCCAAAAAAATTAACTTGCTATTGAGTCACTTTTCTTTGTACTATACAATCTCAAATCCTTAATGAAATAGTAATACAGTACAGTCCTTATATACTCTATAATTCTTATAACTTGTACATCATTAATAAAATACTCAAATGACAAAATTATTTAATAACAAAATAAGAACACTAATCATTCTTCTTCATCTGTGGTAGTATCATAACTTGATTATTATCAAATAGCATTATTTGGGGTATACTCTGATGATTTGAAAATTGATTCGCATAGTATCCCAACTCCTTGTAGATAAATCATTGTACATTTGAAACCTTTTTCTTACCCTTACAATCACGTACTTAGTGTCCCTTTTTCCACACTTATAATAAACTCGCATTCCCTTCAAGCATTTACCAAGGTGATTCTTTTCACAGTTATCACTTGTGGGAAATTCCTTCTTTCCCTTCTTCCCTTTATCCATATTTTTCTCTTCCATCCTCTTCTTCTCGTTCTTCCCTAAAAATTCATAGGGCTCAAATAATTCATTGATTATCTTATTAACACATGATATTATTTCTTCATATGATGAAAATACGTGGGGGACTATTTCCCTTCTAAATGTTGGATTAATACCATGAAATATGTGATCATTCTTACTCTTTAGATCATGCGTATTGCTAGAGTTCTCATTACTTATACTGGGATCCATTTCTAAATGACAACATACACTAGGTTAGATCGTATCATAATTTATAATCCAAAAACTAGAAAAATTCTCAACATTAATTAAATATTTTCACACATCTAGTATCATAATAATAAAAATGGTTTCTTTGATAACATATTTACTCATAAATCCTTCATAATGGTTTGTAAAGAAAATGTGAATTATCATAAGCATATCCCTCGGGAGTGTCAAACTAGTTGCGCAGTAAGGTCTATTGTCGTGTACTAGGATACCTAGAGTCAAGCCTAAAACTCCTTATCAGATTTTTTACTCCTAGGTACATCTGTGCCAGAACCATGTCCACTTGTAGTATCCAGAAAGGGATGTATTACTTAGAAAACCCACATAATATCTATATTAGAAAAAAATGGATGTTCTTATATACTAATCCTCAAAGTATATCTTAGGGCAATGTTTCCTAATCAGAGTTTATCTAAATCTATTTCCAAGGTTATTTATAAACTTCTTCTAATATCGACTGTAATGCCCCAACCCCAGAATCCTAGAGTCAGTGCATTATTTTAATAGATTGGCATGATTACAAGGAATCAAGTCCCAAAGGACCAATCAGCTTAGCAGTCTTGGAAAATAGATTGCATACATGAACATTACATTACACATTCAATCATAAAAAACAACATAAACAATACTTTGAGAATTCCATTATTCCCCTAGATTAAATCTACATATCAATCATAATACACTTCTTGGAATCCTGGTAAAACAAAACATAAGAAAGGGGTGAGCTCAGATTCTCAGTAAGGGTAAATAATTTAGTGGAAGCTATAAAATTTTAAGGAAAGATGTGTAATAAAAACAATATCCTTTTAAACATAGACTTAAACATAATATGGAAAAAAAATAAATCAAGAATTACTATATAAACATGCACATGGATATTCTACTAGTCAAATAATCACATGTAATAACTAATTTCATAACGAGGGAATGCATAATGTCAGACTTCATAACCACATAGTCAAGGCCTCGTTCCAAGACTATAAATAAAAAATTTGTCAAGGCCTTGTTCCAAGACACTAATTTGTCTCGTTAGACCTACCAATGCATCGAGGGACTATAGCGGGCCCCTCCCTTCACTTACTAAGTCTAATGAATTTCTCATATGAAAAGAGTGAAACATAACATAAACATTCGTATTAAAACTAGTATATGAAATGTCAATACTTTAACCGTAAACCATGAATGGTATAAAAACAGCACATCCATAGTCAAAAATATCATAACTCATTCAATACAATATATAAAATTTTATTATAATAAATAAACCTCAATCATGAATAATATCCAGTAAAGGATGTTGACATAGTTGAAAATGATCAGTAAAACTCTTTGAGAGAAATATCCCTTTTTCATGAAATCATTTAAAAGTCGCACAATTTAGAAAGGAATACATTTAAAAGACATTTTTGAATCAAAGTGTACCATAACAATTTGAAACTTTTGAAATGAATTAACATTTTAAAACATTAATTTCCATATAAATAAATCCTTAAAACCATTTTGAAATATGGACATTAATGAGAATGATCTAGAAGAATAAATATTTAAACCATTTAAAATAATGTTTTAGTTAAATATTCCCTTAAAATAATAATTTTTAAAACTCTTTTATGAAACATGTACATGGATAATAAATATGTCCCAGTAAAAACTTACACATAAACAATCTCGGATAATAATGAGAATGAGGAATAAACCATTACCTTGTACTTTCCTTTGGTCAAGGGTACGTTTAACCTCCTTTATAATGACCATAGTATGTTATTAAATTATACCAGAACCATGTTCATGTTTATGATATCATACTTTATTCATTTGTGACTTTATACTACCCATTTAATAATAATTTCCATGTTAAAATAACATTACGGGTAATAATTGTTTTCTTTATCGTACGTGTTTTAACTTGTTATTCTTGATCATATTACTTATATCATGCTTTAATTACTTCCAAAATATAAAAAATTATTTATGTATCATATATATTCAGAATATAAATATGTATAATAGATAGATATATGAAATGGAAAACGCTGTTTATGGATATGATAGGTCGTACGTATGCATAAACGTTGTTTCCGTTTTCATATCGTATTGAACGGAAGTAAGTGAATGAGATATATGTAAATACATACATAAATACATACATGCATATATATATTCTGGTAGAATTATTATGTCATATATTACATACTTGTTAATAATATATATTTTTATAATCATCATTGAATGGTGAACGTGGAAATGAATCTCATCACGTCGCGGAGACGGTAAGCCATACGTACGCACGAGCGACAATATCATTCTATTGATGGTGAAATTGTATGTAATTGGATGTTATATGATATATAAAGAATAATTAACATGTTATATTTATTATTTATATCAATTATACTCATTATTATACTCATCCAAAAAATGAAGTGTTGAATAACAAACTACACCACGGCGTGGAGACGGTAAGCCATACGTATGCAGGTATGGTGACTTTGTCATTCATAGGATGGATAGAATAATGACTATGGTTTTACCATATCTATAATAAAATATTAGTATGTAGAAGGTACTGGAGTTATTATTTTGGTATGGAAATGAGAAAGAAAGAGGAAGTGGAAGTGTAAGAAGAAAAGAACTTTGAAAGAGGTGATGAAATAATTACCTCTTCTTCGGGTTCTTCCTTTTGATTTGAAATAAAGGTTTCCTTATGTTGGATTTATGATCAAAGTAAGGCCTCTAGGTTTATTTTTGGGTAGTTGGGTGGATATTTTAGTAGGTTTTGGTTGATCTAAATGGCTCTGGAGTTATGAATTTAAGAGAAGGGGAAGTACCCTTTTATAAGGGAGGTGAGGGGCACTTTAGGAAAATCTTGAAAAAATATTTTTCTATGAAATTATTTTCGGTTTATAATAGCTATAAATGGATTTATTTTGAGGATAAGGTGGGGATGTGTCTAAATCATCTCAACTAATAGGTTTTATACAAGTTTAGGTCACCAGATTAACCTTATCTTTTATATTTAACTCTTAGTTAAATAGTTTAATATTTACCATGTCTTCTTGTATTTTTATATTATATGGTTAATAAACTTACTATAAAATGCCAAGAAAACCTCAAACGGTTCATTAATGACATATATAACCTTATCTGAGTCCTTTATCCAAATATTATATTTTTAGGAATATTATATCATTTAATAATATAGTATGTTTTAAAAAACTCATTTATGTCAATTTTGACACTATTTAGTATTTGGTTTTTGTGAAAGTCATAAAATCTTGATTACTTTGAAAAAAAATACATTGAATTGACCCTATAATGTCATATTCACCTAGAAATTTCGTGGATGGCATCAAAACTTTCAAATTATATTTATTTTAATATTTATAATATCCTTTATTTGATTCATTCATTGATAAGGAAAATACTAAATCATTATTGTGTCATAAATAAATATATTTATTTTATGTCTAAAAATTATAAATAAAATACCATGATATAGGAAATCGTTTTATATTTATAATGATTATTTATAGTTGAAAATATCACTTATATAACCCCATATAAATATTTTTTTACTAAAAGATATATGTTTATGTTACATTTTCCTTAACTTTAAATTAATTTTTATAAAGTGTCATTTTCACTTAAAAGTGGCTCCATGGGGTCCCAAAATTGACCCAAGGATGGAAATGGTTAGAAAATTATCATATAATAGGTTTGGGGAATGTTTTAGGGTAATTTTAATATTATTATAATATTATTTTTTACCCTTATTTACCAGATTTACCCTTTAACCATGGTAAATAAAATATTTTCAGAAGTTACTATTCATAATGTCTAAAAATAAAAGTTACATATTTACACAATTTTTTCCTCCTGATTCCAAATATGGAATTCATTTTTCCAAATTCAAAACACAGAAGTTGTATAAATTAATTTAAAATTAATTCACGTTGTCAAAACCAAAAAGCGGGTTCTTAAGAAGTAAAAACTATCAAAAGATTAGCATGTGTTTATATACAATTTAAATGTGAAATTACATATTACCTAAATTATATTAAATGATAAAAATATAATCTAATGATACTTAAAAACCATTCAAATGTATAATTTAACACTATAAATTATTTTGATTAAAAAAGTTTTTTTTAATTAAAATTTAGTATTTTTCACTATTCATCAAAATATAAAAGTTATCAGAAAAGTATAAAAACATAACCCTGAGATAATTTTGATATTCCAAAATCAAAAATTAAGTCTATTATACCAAATTCATTTTTTAGGAGTGTCTAAAATTAATTTTATTATTGTTCACAAAAGGACATAAAAAGTAGTTCTTTTAAGAAAGTAGTTTTTCTAAATATATAACTATTTTAACAAAACTTATAAATTTATTTATAAATATGTTTTATTTAAGTGAAAACATTATAAATAAAATTTAAAATTTATTTGTTACTATTCATATTATAATATTTAATTGATAAATAAATATATCATTTAAATAATTATAATACTAATGTGTTGTTTCGCAGAAACTCAATCTTGCATATAACGCAAGCCAAGTCAGTGTTGTGTGCAATATAAGCTATTAAATTTCTTTAAAGAGATAACTTACTATGAAATCTTGGGGTGTTGCAGATTGGAAGTGTGTGTTTTTATTTAGAATTGAAATTTTACTTCAAAACAAGCATCACATACTCAAAATCAAGAAAACATGCTCAGATTGTCTTGATACTTTATAAAAAATATCTATAACCATTTTTTATGTGTGGAAATAAAACTCATATAAATACAACATGTGGTGTGTTTGGTATAATAGAAAGTGTGTATTTTTATTTAAAATTGAAATTTTAGTTCAAAATAAGTATGGGATACTCAATCCCTAGAAAACATGCTCAGATTATCTTGATACTTTATAATAGTGATCCATTATTTATTTTTGGAATATATGAATTAATCATGCATCAATCTAACACACAATGTGATTTTTATAATTGACAATGCGTTTTTTTATTTAAAATCAATATTTTAATTCAAAACAAATATCACATACTCAAAACCTAGAAAAACACTCATATTGTCTTGATACTTTATGAAAATGATCAATAATTAATTTTTGATGTACAAGAATTAATTTCACGCCAATTTGACACATGATATGCCTGATATGATTGAATATGTTTTTTTATTTAAAATCAACATTTTAGTTCAAAACATGCACCACATATTCAAAAAAACATGTTCAGATGATCATGATACTTTAGAAAAAAGATTCATAAATCATTTTTGACATGAATGAATCTAACTCACA
The DNA here is from genome assembly GCA_963277665.1 of Viscum album. Classification (NCBI taxonomy): domain Eukaryota; kingdom Viridiplantae; phylum Streptophyta; class Magnoliopsida; order Santalales; family Viscaceae; genus Viscum; species Viscum album. Next base: position 1,537,847,001 of record OY728153.1, on the reverse strand, counting down.
TCAATATGACACACGATGGGGCCAGTATGACTGAAAGTGCATGTTTTTATTTAAAATAGACATTTCAGTTCAAAACACGTGTCATGTATTTAGAACCAAGAAAAATAACATGGATTGTATTGATACTATAGGAAAACAATCTATAATTAATTTATTAAGTTTAGGGATAAATTTTTCATCAATCTAACACATGGTGTTCCTGATATAACTCAAAGTGCAACTTTTTAGTTTAAAATCTACATTTTAATTTAAAACATTTTTCACTCCCTAAAAAGCAATAAAACACACTCAGGTTGTCTTGATACTTTATTAAAATGATCTTTTAGTGACTTGGGTATAGCCCTATCAAACTTTAGAATATTTCTACAGATAATTCCAGAGCTAGGTGTGGAGACGGCGTGTGATTCTGAGGCATGATGTGCCCATAATAAATTTTATAAAAATATTAAGTATTTTTATACTATGCACATGGAGGAAATGGTTTATCTCTTAAATGTTATCTTAGATCATAAATATGATAACACGATTGAGTTCAGAGCATGAAGTTTACCCTAGGTAGGGTATAATTTTTATCGGTACGAACCTGCTGTAGAAAATGTTATCGAGGGCGTTTCCATAAACAAATTAAATTGATTTATTTTGGATGTTATATCGAATAACTTTTGAATGGAGTCTTAGATTGAATTTCTAAGACTGTGGTTGATTCCGGAATGCCATGTTTACCCTTGGAAAGACATAAAATTTGTCAGTGTCGGGCGTCGGGTCGCAGGCGAGATGGGTCAGGGTGTTAAGCGGATATTTGTTTTAATTTTAAATATAAAAAAATATCCCCCCACCCTCATTTTCTTCCTCCTTGTGCATGGTGGACACAAATCCTCCCTCCTTCCTCTTTGAAAAACCACGGTGCTGCAACAGCTGTTTTTTACGCTAATCATCGGTAGATCGAGTATCAGTGCATCGCAGGCATCATTCTGCACCCGAAGCTTCAGCGATCCGCTAAGAGGTAGGTAATTTTGAGTTTTAATCCTGATCCCCATTTATACTTCATTTTTTCTATTGGAGGTCGTGTCTACATAGACCAGGTTCTGAGGTTTCTAAAACTAGTCTCGGATTAACTTTTGGACCACCGGATTGTTCCTAGTGGTCCGTTGAAGGTAGCGGCATGCGGGTCTAGTGAGGGTTGTTTCCAACGAGGTACGAGGTGGCTAGGTGTAGTGTGGTGGTGGAATCTAGTGGGGGTCACGGAGGCCATTGATGGCGGCACAGCAGCCGCTGGTGGCAGATGCTGGTGGCAGCACGGAGGCCGCAGGTGGCGGCGCAGTGGCTGCGGGTGGTGGCGCAGCGGCCGCGGGTGGCGGTGCGGCGGCCACTGGGGGCGGCGCGGCGATCGTTGGCGGCGGTGCGTCCAAGGCCGGAAGGCTGGGGCAGAGCAGGGAGCATCATAAGGGGGAATGGATGGGATCTGGTGGTCGGTGGGGGCCATAGTGGGTCGGCGCGACTGGGTTGTGGTTCGACAGAGTAAGCCGGACCGGCCGGTCTGGGCCGGTTCAGGCCAGAGTTTTTTTGTAAAAAAACCCATTTCTCTCAATTCAGGGGTCCATTTTGCTTGTCGTGTGTGACAACATGACCCTTTATTTGAGGAGGAAATTTTGAGGCCGCTTTGAGTACTTTCTGATTCAGGCTCCATTCTTGGTGGCACGGAACATCCATTAATAATAATAATAATATAATTATTATTATTTGGAGCTCATTGAATCGGACGTATCTTTTGTGTCTGGTGTACGATTGACGCACCATCAGTGGCACTGCTACACTAACTTTGAGGAAAAAATTTCAAAAATTATTTTGTGTTTTTAAACCAAAATCATGGTGTGGGCCCCACAAGGCCTGGTTTGGGCATTTGCGGCGAAATGTGCCTTTTTCACCGGGTGTCTGTTTTGGAAAAATGAGTAGTCGATCCCATGTGTTTTCCAAGAGCATTGCAATGGATTAATGCATTCAATACGTTCCAAGATCGATACATGGTCCCCATGAATACCAATTTAGGCTTGTTGCGATGAATAGTACCTTTTTCATCGGTTGTCCATTTTGGACGAGTAAATTGTCTATCCGGCGTGTTTTTCTGCTGAAAACGTGATGGTATCCATGGTTTGGGTCTAGGAGACATGGTGTGTAGATGATGTTGTGTGGATCACTTGGGTTAACGATTCCTTTACCAGCAGGGTTGAGTGCCCCCCCCCCCTGATTCCTGTTTGTGACGTTTCGACTAGCTGGGTTGAGTGGGTTCCCTTGGTCTTTTCACTATAAGGGTTTTCGGTATCACATCCTCTTCAGCAGACCATGACCCCTCTTCAGCTACTATGAGGGTTGTTGGTATCATGTCCCCTTCACTGGACTGTGACCCCTCTTTGGCTGCTTGCATACATACAGCGTAGTGATACTCCCCTACTATGTTAGGGAGTGGGCTCACATTTCCACTTTCTGGAGTGATTTTCCTTAATCTAATTCGACAATAGACTTAGTGAATTTAGAGCATGTATCACCCCAAGAGGCCCGATCCGATCCTCACATCCCTTTGTGTTTCCCTGGTGGAGTTCCCGGAATCTGTGTGACAAATATTGTGTGGGCATCGATCCTCTACCCATGATGTTTAAGTAGGGGACGGATCCTCAGTGAGCCCTGAGAGTTGACCCTATAGCTTTGTATTGATATCTGTTCTTTTGTCTTTCTGTGGTTTATTCTGCGAGTTACTAGGTGGGATTTGTGGTATCGTCGTGACCGATAGTACACGGGTGATGATCTCCTATCTGAGATATATGATCTCTGGGGTGTTAGATTAAGATCGTGATGTTTTCCTTAGTGGGGTTCTTGGTATTGGCATGACCAACACTATATAGGCATTGATCCTCTACGACATGAGTTGTTCCAGATTTGGGTTGTTGCGTGATACCCCTTCTTGTGTTTGGTGTTTCAGCTAAGGTTTTTAGTGTCCCCTAGAGGACCCTAGTTGTGATCCACTACCTGAGGAGTTGGAGGTAGTTTAGTCACCGAGTGACTTCTTATGTGGCGATGTTTATCGAGCGTGACCTCAAGGACATGTATCATGAGGGTTGGTTGGGTGTGTCGTTTGTTCGTTTTACCAATGGATTGGTATCTCCCGATGGAGTTCCATCTAGGATGGTGTGGTTGGCTCGTCAACTCTGAGTTTTCGATGCTTTCCCCTTTCATTTTGTGAGCTATTGGGGATAGATTGGCTCTTGATGATGTCTATAAGGTCAACACCCCATGAGACCATTGTGAGTGTTGTGTTGGAACCTCGATTTGTTCACTTTTGATATTTTATGGTCGGGACCATGAGACTATAGGTTCCAGGCGCAGCGGAAGTGCGTTGGTGGGTGTACCCAACTTTAATTTTTTCCATTAACAACGATCAATTTGAGATCTTCCACGACAATAAAATGTCAGATATTCAGAATAGAATGAATAATGAAAGAAATTAAGGGAGTCCCAGAACCATAGAGAGTATCATCATATGTTGGTTATAATTAATTTAATTAAAAGACAAGAATTACCTTGATGGAATTCTCTCTCCGTTGATATTTCTGGTCAAGATCCAATGTGATCTGTCGTTGCGTCATAGAATCCAAGTGTAGGATTCCTATAGTGGTGATCCACATGTGCTCCACGTATCTCTAGACAACACTGAAGGGATCTCCGGGTGCTAGCATGGAAGAGCCTTCACTTGCAATGTCTGCCTTCAATTTCCTTGAGAGCCGCTTGTAAAGTGTTCTCCTTGATCCGGTGGAGGAGGATCTCTCTCATACCATGAGAGCATTCTTGGAAGAAAAGAATTATCTCTTGTCTTGAGAGCTTTCCCTAGATCTATTGTGCACAACCCACAAAAATGTTTAGGATAATGAGAATTATATAATAGAGATTTTAATTACTTAGAATAATAAAATTAATTAATTATCCGAAAGCATTTATTCATTCCATTTAATTCTTAGTAAGACCCCATGTCTAATAATAGCAGTTGACTATTATTATTACCTGACATGCACCCAGCATATTACACATAATATTATTTAATCAAATAAATATTACTATTTCTCACAAGTCCCCAGAAAAACTACACGGCGTGTATATTAATATACACCGCGTGTACTTTTGTTTTTCCATTTTTTTATTTCCTCCACCACATTTATTAGTTTTTGAATAATCGATATTTATTTATAAAATAAATATCACTACATTACTCGCCAATAAATATATTATTTCACCCACAATATATTCTCTTGAATAACTAGTGTCGAAATAAATGCGATCAGGCATCCTTGAATAATTATTAAACCACAGTCGGGAATAATCTTTATTCAACTTGTTAAATTAATATTTAACTGAGATACTTTGACACACTTAGTGTGTGACCCTATAGGCCTCTTTCTCAGTGGCATTAGGAGGAGCCTACCTAAAGTCCAAGGTTAGCGTCTAACAACACGCCAAGGCACCCATAGAGAAAGAAGTTAACACCACAATGACATGTCACCTCCTAAGAACGCTTACCGTGTAATGTAATCCCTTTGTCTCGATATCTCGAATCAAGCGGGTTGCATGATAGTGCCATCAACATATGTGCTCTATTATTATTTATTTGACTTTCTGAAATTGAACTCACCCATTCCTTACCATGGACATGGATTTATTTAGGATATATCAATTCTGTCAATGGGCCTGAGATATCTACTTCCATTATGGAACAGAAGGGACAAATCCTTTCTCACGTGATCTATTAATGCAGTATTACTCATGACGCACCCAACATATCCTACCTTGCTACGAATAGTGTGTCATCATAATTTTGATCAATACATATAAGTGTGAGAATTGTAATACCCATTAATAATAATCTTAAAGTCTAAGGACCAATACACTCGTCCGCAAATAGGAACATCCAATGACACTATGAAATGTGGATTTCCAACCGGCGGGTCTTGTTCTCATAATATCTTCCTAGATATTACTAAGGGAGCACACCTTGAGAAGGTGACTTAAAGTTTTATGAGTCATCACCCCTAATGGCCTGTATTATTTGTGTCCCTCAAATAACATCATCCATACATAGAACATATATTCAAGAATAGTGTTATGGCACTTCTGGGTTCTCATCATAGCAGGGATCCGTTATGACCTTTTAGTGAAACAGTTGTCCTTAGGAAATTATCACATGCATTGTCACGTAGAAGAACAATCAAGATGTGATAAGGTATTTATTAATGAATAAAATACAAAGTAGTTGGTTCTAGGCCACCAACTCCAACAGACTCCCACTTAGACTAGATATAACTGCTAACAACCTTTAACCCGCTAGTTATCATGTGATATTCATGCTTCTACTGAGATAGTCCTTTAGTCATGGGGTCTACCATGTTCTCTTATGTGGACATTATTCTCATTGCAACTTCTCCCCTTTGATAGAAATCCCTCAAGAGGTGATACTTACGGAGTATGTGCTTTGTTCATTTATGTGACCTTGGTTCTTTTCCAAGAGACACTACTACAGTATTATCACAATACAATGTGATAGGATCTTTACTTCTAGGCACCACATCAAGCTCCTGGACAAAGTTCCAAATCCATATGGCTTCCTTGGATGCATCAGAATCTTCTATATATTCGGACTCTGTTGTAGAATCAGCGACAACCGGTTGCTTTGAACTCTTCTAGCTCACAACTCCTCCATTGAGACAGAAAACATATCCAACTTGCGACTTCAGAACATTATGATCTATTTGAAAACCAACATCAGCATAACCTCTAATGACAAGCTCCTCATCTTCTCCATACACCAGGAACATATCCTTAGTGTTTCTCAGATACTTAAGGATAGTCTTAACAGTAGTCCAATGTTGTTCTCCTGGATTTACTTGATATCTTCCTACCATTCTCAATACATAGGAAACATCAAGCCTGGTATATAACATAGCATACATGATGGATCTTATAACCAAATCGTATGGGATATTACTCATTCTATCTTTCTCTTATTGTGTTTGAGGACACATTTTCTTAGAAAGATGTAGGCCATGTGACACTGGAACCAATCCCCTCTTGGATTGTTACATACTAAATCTCTTTGGTATCTAGTCAATGTATGTACCCTGACTTAGTCCAAGTATCCTATTGGATTTATCATGAATGATCTTGATCCCTAGAATGTAGGTTGCTTCACCCAAGTCCTTCATGGAGAAACACTTGTTCAACCAGTCCTTAACCGACTGTAAGACTGGTACATCATTTCTAATAAGTAATATGTCATCAACATATACTACTTGGATAACGACCGCATTCCCATTAAACCACTTATAAACACATGGCTTAAATTCGTTCTTAATGAAACCAAATTCCTTTATGGCTTCATCAAATTGAATGTTCTATGACCTGGATTCTTTCTTTAATCCATAAATGGATTTTTGCAACTTGAAAACCAGTTTGGCTTTACCTGGTGTCACAAACCCTTCTGGTTGTGTCATATAGACATATTCCTAAAGGTTCCTGTTAAGGAATGTTGTTTTTACATTCATTTGACAAATCTCGTAGTCATGGTAAGGTGTTATGGAAAGTATGATTCTTATGGATTTAAACATGGAAACTGGTGATAAGGTTACATCATAGTCAATTCCTTGATGTTGTATGAATCCTTTAGCCACTAGCCTTCCTTTATAGGTGTTAACTTTACCTTCTATGTCCAACTTTCTCTTGAATACCCATTTGCATCCAACAAGCTTTACATCAATTGGCTAATCGACCAAAACCCAGACTTGGTTGTGATACATGGAATCCATCTCATAATTCATAGCTTCTATCCATCTTGTAGCTTTTGAGATTTCTACTACTTCCTTGTAGGATAGAGGTTCATCATTTTCCAATAATAATGATTCACCGTCCTTAGTGACTAGGAAACCAAATCTCTCTGGTTCCCTTACCTCTCTTGAGCTCCTACGCAGTAATTGTGTTTCTGGAACCTCTTCCACGGGGGCCTATGGAACTTGTTCATGTATCAACTCTTGTGTATCTTAATAATCAACTTCATTGAAGTAAATATTTCTCCCACTATCCCTTTTTAGGATGTGCTCCCTCTCAAGAAATTTGGTTTGTCTGGCGATAGTCACTTTTTTGTCTGAAGGGTTATATTGGTAATATCCTTTTGTTTCCTTGGGATATCCTATAAAGATACACCTCATGCATCGGGGTTCTAGTTTGTTGTCTAATAAGGCCTTAACAAATTCCTCACATCCCCATACACAAGTGTGTGACAAAATAGGTTTCTTTCCATTCCATAACTCAGAGGGAATTCCATTTACCGCCTTAGTTGGTACTCGGTTTAATGTGTTTGTTGCAGTTTGTAATGCATATCCCCAAAAGGATAATAGAAGATCTGAATGACTTATCATCGACCTCACCATGTCCAACAAGGTGTGGTTCCTCCTTTCACTAACACCATTCCACTGTGGTGTATAAGGAGGAGTGAGCTGAGATAGAATCACAGACTCCTATAAAAGATCGATGAACTCTTGGTTCAGATATTATCCACCTCGATCTGATCGAAGCTTCTTTATCTTCTTACCAAGATGATTCTCTACTTCATTCTTGAATTCCTTAAATTTATCTAAGGCTTATGACTTAAACCTCATTAAGTAGATATATCCATATCTTCTCAAATCATTAGTAAAAGTAATGAAGTAAGAATATCCACCTCTAACTTCTACTGGAAATGGTCCACACACATTCGTGTGATCCAATCCTAGAAGATTTGTGGCCCTTTCACCCTATCCACTGAAAGGCAACTTGGTCATTTTACCTTGTAAACAAGCATGACATTTATCAAGTGATTTTAGCTTAGTAGAGTCTAAATAACCATCCTGGAAGAGCTTTTTCAAGTGCTTCTTGTTCACATGACCAAGAAGGTGATGCCACAACTAGGTGTTGTATGATTCATGTGAATTTGTTTCATTATCAATTTCCAACAATTGGTTTTCATAATTTAATACATACAAACCGTTATTCAAATGCACCATAATATAACATATGTTTTTATTATAAAAGAAACAACCCTTATTACCAAATTTGAAAATAAATCCATCCATATCCAAACAAGACACATAAATTATGTTCTTGGTAACACTAGACACATAATAACAGTTATGTAAAACCAAAATCATTCTAGTTGGAAATGAGAGATAGTAATCACCAATGGCCAATGTAGCCAACCTCGCACCATTGGAAGCTCGAAGATCCACCTCTCCTCTAGAAATATTTCTAAATATAATTGGTTCCTTCATTTGAATACATATGTGAGCCCCACAAGCTGTATCTAATACCCAATGTGTAGAAATGGAAAGATTACACTTGATAACAAATGCACCTTTATCATCCCCACGCTTCTGGGTGAAATTCCTATTCCAGTGGCCTTGCTTACCACATGAAAAACATGTCGCCTCTCGTTCCTTGGCCTGCCTATAGATCTTCTCCTTCTTAAAGGGATGGTGCTCAGGGGCTTCAGACTATTTATGAATCCTTGGACCCTTTTTTCCTTCCTTTTCTTATTCACCATAAGGACTATAGGTTTGTCATGCCCCATGTCCTTATCTACATGGATAATTAAGGTCAGAAGTTCTGATAGACTCTTCTCATTTTTTTTTCTCATGTTATAGTTGACAATAAAGCTAGAGAAGGTCTTGGGCAGTGATGATAGGATGAGATCTATACGCAACTCATCTGGGAACGTAATCCCTAAGATGTCCAGGCATTCAATATAGTCAATAAGCTTAACTACATGAGGCCTAGTTGGAGAAAACTCTCCAAACTTAGTTGTAAACAAATCATTGGAGATCTCATATCTCTCTTGTCTTTCCTTCTCTTGATAGAGATCCTTAATGTGAGACATCATGCTATACGCGTCCATGTTTTCATGTTGCTTCAAGATCTCATTAGACATTGCCAATAGCATGAAACATTGGACATCTATGGAATCATCCATATGTTTCATATAGATAGATAGTTCCTCATCACTGGCCTCTTTTCTAGACGCAGCTGGAATAGGCTCCCCCAGCACGTACAATTTACTCTCATGGCAAAGGATGACGTGTAAACGCCTTTTTCATTCCTGGAAATTGGTAACGGTGAGAAGGTTTTCCTTATTGAGTATGGTTCGCAATGATATGTTTGAAGTTGTTTTTCTTTCCATTTCTAAAAATTAAGATGAGAAAAGGTTTATTACTTTATCAGGATAAAACTGAGACAAATAAATAATTTAATACTTATTAGTATTCCACTATTTTATCGAAATCCAATATCCCTCACCATTGACTTCAAAATATTTTGTTGCCTGAATATTCTAGTGGAAAGGATCCATATTTCTCTTTGCATTACCCCAACTAGGGTTGGTCAAGAAACTTGAAGGCTTTTAGGTAGGCATTCCAAATTCCAACTACATTAACTCACATCTCCTTGATCCGCTGAGTGGACTCCCCAATCCTAAAATCCTTTTATTTTGGATTTCCTCAACCTTTGCCTCTTGGTCACACCAAGTCCTAATATGGAAGTCAACCCTTGATGTGAACCAAGTCAAGTCAAACCAAAACCTTGAATTAGAATTCCCTAATAATTGAATGCACCCCAACTAGGGTTGGTCAAGTACTTTGAACTATGGTTCGATCCTAACCAAGATTATGGAAGGCTATACCGACTTAATATTTTCTTTAAGGGATTTTATCCTTATACGTAAATTTCCATTTTATTATCTTTGATTACATTATTTTTAATATTAAGTGGGATATACTTAAGTGATTAACCATGTCTAAGATAATATTTATGCATAATCCGGTCTTGTTTTAGTTCCATCTTGCATGCTTGTTTAATTAATTAATTGTGTGATCATGACAACACACCCACAACAAACCATGCAACTGATAGAAATAAAATAAATGGTATGATCATGATCTTATTCTATTGGTTAGTTTATCTAGTGGTTGATAAACTAACCCAAGACCTAGGGGAGAAACACCTTGAACCTTTTGGGTTCGTGTTTATAGCTTTCCACCTGTCTACATTTGTATCTCCTTGGATTGGTTTCACCTTAGCTCCTAACTTGAGCCGCCTCCACTATCTTGGGAGATCCATCCATTACATATGATTTTATCTCACTCGCATGTAAGGGGTAAAACTGAGTTTTACATAAAATAAACCTTGGGAATGCAGGCCCTGTATATTAATGAGGAGAAGTCTCACAGGCTAACAAATTTAATTTAAATAAATAAATTAAAATAATCCATTCACATACAAAGGTCTAGGTCTATCTCATGATCATCCATACATGAAACAATATTTATGCATAAATAAAATTAGCATTCAATTCTTTAATTGTTCTTTTTTGAGATAAATCACACTCGAATCAATTAATTATCTTTAATTAATCAATCCTTTTATCTTAAACCCTTTTTTTAATTTCCTTGAGATTATCATCTATCATAATTTTAAATAAATAAATTCATTTAAAATTATCTTTGTATGTAACTTGTACCTTGGAGGCAACCCGGTGAATTCCCATTCATGACTACCCAATGAGTAGAAATGAACATTACACAGATGTCAACTTAAACACATATATATAAAACACTTATCACATGTTGTGCCTTAGATTTACGCATGCACTATGGTACACGTCTCAAGGGTTTGTATAATATAATAATAAATTTTAATAAATCTACATAATTTGGATGAGTACACGGTGTATAGTTCTGACTACACGGTGTGTACTTTTTTTCACCTTCCATCTGAAGTACATGCCTAGGGACATGGCGTGTAGATGTACTTCGAAAATCTTCAGAGGACATGGCGTGTTCAGTGGGACACACGCCGTGTAGTATCAACGTTACATGGTTTCCAGTTGGGCAAGCCATGTACGGGGTACACGGTCCAACCCTAACCCAAAGGGACTACACACCGTGTTTAGTGGTCCACATAGTGTGTAATCCGGAAACCGTGTGCCACCTGCTCCTACTCAACACATAGAATATTAAAGACTTAGATAGAATCCAATGACACGGCTTGGTTTGGCGGACCGTCCCGGTGCATATAACCTATACTACACAGCGTGTACTACTGAATACACACCTTGTTTTCTAGTGTTGTATGGCTAGGAAGCTTTGGCACCTCCAGATGAGATCCTCTGTTTTATTTTAATAAAAATTTAATGAAAAAAATGTTTCTATAAGGTGAACGAGAAATGAAAGAGGAGGAATAGATCTTGAGATTCATATTTATAGAATGATTAACTTGAATTGAAACAACTAAATTATTAAACGTGTAAATCATTGAAAAAAAACTAAATAATTATAATCAACTATATTATCGCTCTGATACCACTTATAGGTTCCAGGCGTAGCGGAAGTGCATTGGTGGGTGTACCCAGCTTTAATTTGTCCGTTAACAACAATAAATCTGAGATTCATCACAATAATAAAATGTCAGATCTTCAGAATATAAGAAGAACAAAAGAAAGGAAGGGAGTCCCAGAACCATAGATAGGATCATCATATGTTGGTTATAATTAATTTAATTAAAATACAATAATTACCTTGATATAATTCTCTCTCCGTTGAAATTTCTAATCACGATCCAATGTGATCCGTCGTTACGTCATAGAATCCAAGTGTAGGATTCCTCTAGCGGTGATCCACAAGTGCTCCACGTATCTCTGGACATCACCAAATGGATCTTTGAGTGCTAGTACGGAATAGCCTTCACTTGCAATGTCCTCCTTCGATCACCTTGAGAGCCGCTTGCAAAGCGCTCTCCTTGATCCGGTGGAGGAGGATATCTCTCGTACCTTGAGAGCGTTCTTGGAAGAAAAAAATTCTCTCTTGGCTTGAGAGCTTTTCTAGATCCATTGTGCACAACCCACAAAAATGGCTAGGCTAATGAGAATTATATAATATGGATTTTAATTATTTAGAATAATAAAATAAATTAATTACCCAAAAGAATTTATTCATTTCATTTAATTCTTAGTAAGACCCCATGTCTGATAATAATAGTTGACTATTATTATTACTTGACATGCGCCCAGTGTATTACACCTAATATTATTTAATTAAATAAATAATATTATTTCTCACAAGTCCCCAGAAAAACTACACGGTGTGTATATTAATATACACGGGGTGTATTTTTGTTTTTCCATTTTTTTTATTTCCTCCACCACATTTATTAGGACTTGAATAATGGGTATTTATTTATCAAATAAATATCACTAAATTACTCACTAATAAATATATTATTTTTCCCATAATATATTCTCTTGGATAACTAGTTTTGAAATAAGTGAAATCAGGCATCCTTGAATAATTATTAAACTGAAATAGGGAATAATCTTTATTCAACTTGTTAAATTAATATTTAACCGAGATACTTAGACACACTTAGTGTGTGGCCCTCTTGGCCACTTTCTCAATGGCATTAGGCAGAGCCTGCCTAAAGTCCAAGGTTAGCATCTAGCAACATTCCAATGCACCCATAGAGAAAGAAGTTAACGCTGCAATGACATGTCACCTCCTACGAACGCTTACTGTGTAATGTAATACCTTTGTCTCGATATCTCGAATCAAGTGGGCTGCATGCTAGTGTCATCAACCCATGTGCTCGGTTATTATTTCTTTGACTTTCCAGAATTGAACCCGCCCATTCCTTACCATGGACATGGGTTTATTTAGGCTATATCAATTCCATCAAAGGGCCTGAGATATCTACTTATGTTATGGAACATAAGGGAAATATCCTTTCTTGCATTATCTATTAATTTAGTATTACTCATAACACACCCAACATATCCTACCTTGATGTGAACAGTGTGTCGTCACAGTTTTCGTCAATACATATAAGTGCATGAATTGTAATACTCATTAATAATAATCTTAAAGTATGAGGAACAATACACACGTCCGAAAATAGGAATATCCAATGACACTATGAAATGTGGATTTCCTACTGGAGGGTTTCATTCTCATAATATCCTCCTGGATATTACTAAGGGCACACACCATGAGAAGGTGCCTCAAAGTTTTATGAGTCCTCACCCCTAATGGCCTGTATTATTTGTGTCCCTCAAATAACATCATTTGACCATAAAACATATATTCAAGAATAGTGTTATGGCACTTTTGGGTTCTCATCATAGCAGGGATCCACTAAGACCTTTTAGTGCAACAGCTATTCTTAGGGCATTATCACATGCATTGTCACACAGAAGAACAATCAAGATGTGATAAGGTATTTACTAATGAATAAAGTACAAAGTAGTTGGTTCTAGGCCACCAAATCCAACAGATACTTGGTGATTGTACTGAGTATATATGGGTTCATTCTGGAGTCCCATGGTGTGTGTTGTTTTGTTGACATTCTAGGGGTGTCGAGCTAACTAGTCAGGTATTGCTGAGGATGGTCTCGAGATGGAGCTTCTTTCTCATTTAGGTTCCCTTAGGCTGGGTCGAGTTAACTGATGTCTATCAGTTACTCCCTTTTTGGTTTGGGTTTTTTGGGTCACCTACTGAGTATTCTTATACTCACTCCTTCATAGGCTTTGCTCGCACATGTATTGTGTCTTATGTAGACCACAGGTCCTTCGACGGAGTCCCAATTGGACCCGGAGTAGGCAGAGCGTAGTAGCTGGACTGACCAGGGTTTTCACCAGAGCTTGGATGAGGAGCTTTTTGGTGTGTGTTTGATAATGATTCCCATATTCATATCAGGTTTGATGCTTTTGTAGTTTTCTTTTGGAGGGCCCTATATTTTCCCTTTTTTTGTACTTATATTTTACTCTGGTTTGGGATAGATGTATGCATGCATTGTAGTTTTAAGTTTTTATATATATATCTACACTATTTCATGGAGGTGTATCTAGGTGTGTGTGTGTGTGTACAGGTACTTTAGGCTAAGTCCTCCTTGTGTGTGATAGACTACTCGGCATTTGTCACCAGCCCCTGGCCTATGGAGGTGGGCTTGGGGAGTCACGACTCAAGCCCTGATGGGTTGGGTCATGACATAGTGGTATCAGAACAGGTTCCACCTTTGGGACCTCAGAACATAGTTGGTCTAACTGTGAGCTTGGTTTGGGTTTCATAGCATCAGTGTTAGGATGTTTTGAGTTCAGCTTTTTGGCTAGAGACTCCAGTATTGGTACAGGCGGATGATGTATCCATACACCAGGACTCTGATAACCTTCTTTTCGACTCGGTACATTAGGACACTGGTTTCAGGGGAAATCAATGGTACATGCATCATACGGGACTAGGTTTTGGGTTTTTCCTATCCTTGAGTCAACTCCCCAGATATACTCTTTGACTATGGTGCATCTTGAATTTGTTCAAAATGTTTCCATGACGGTAGAATTCAAGGGTTCTAAAAATGGGTTTGGTGTACGACCCGATGAGTGATGAGGTCGCCTTGTAGGGGTTGGGTCACGAGGTAGGTTCTCTTTTGGTTGTGCAGCTGGTGGAGCTACCACTCGTCGAGCAGCGCATTGACCCACCTTTGAGGGTTCAGTTTGATGCAGCCTGTTAGACTGAGTCATGGATGGATCTATTAGTGGTGGTGGTGTTCAACGTATCTTCGATTGTATGAGGAAGAGGGGTCCTTCCTCCACTGAGACATGTTTTTGTGACGTGATGAAAACCGCACTGGCAAGTCAGTGCCATCCAAAGAAGATAGTATCAAGGTGCGGTGGTTGATTCCCTTTGACTTGTGTACACGAGGCTTGGTAGTGTTGGTAGTTGAGGCCTTGGTAAGACCTAGTGTGAGTGTTTAGATAGGATTTTGTTGTTCATTAGTTCCCACATATCATCGGTGCCAGCTTGTTCGCAGGACGGTCGAGGAGGTTTTGGTTTGGTTCATTGTGGTTTCGAATTCGTAGGAAGGATAGACACTACCCCCCACTATGATGCATCCTTAAGGTGTGATTCAAAATCATGAAGGTGATTCAGTACCTCCCAAATTGGATAGTGTTGAGGTGCGATGGATGAGTTCCTTCGACCTGTGAGTTCGAGGTCGGTTTCGTGTGTTAGCAGTAGTTTTGTAAGGGCTTGTAAGACCCTATGTATAAACTTGGGAGACCATGTTTGTTCTCTAGGTGGCAGAGATATTTTCCTTGGGGTTTTTCAATTTGGTTGCGGGGTCTCACATGAAGGGATATCTAGTGGGTGTGGATTTTTTTAAGGTGGGGAGTACGTCAACCTTCTGAGGTTTGGTGTTGGAACCAGTCATGGGGCGAGATGTGGTGCTAAGGTGGTCTTTTCCTTGGCATCATTTTGGTGTTGGAATGGACCATTTGGAGCTAGTTGAGGTCTATTAGGGATTGTTAGGGGTGGTTGTAGACTGACAAGGGTGGACCTGGGTGTTTGGTGATAAGGTCTTGTGTTCAGTTGGATCTTGTCAAGGGTTCAGAGTGTTAGTTGGGGGCGTCATGCTACCTCTGAGGGTTGTAAACCCTCTCTTCCATTTTTTGTGTTTTGGTTCTTCCGAGTGTGTATTTGTTACAACACAGGAACCTTTGGTGAGCTTGTTGGTGTGGGGGTCCCAATGGAGAGCTCAGGTTCTTCCCCTTGTTCCTAAGATTTTTCTTTTCGGCGACGAAAAGCCTTAAGATGGGGAGGATGTACCAACTTGGATTTAGCTCTATCAGAATTTGGAATATTTATATAGATAATTTGAGAGCTAGGTGCAGAGACAGCGTGCGATTCCAAGGCTCGGTGTGCCTGAAATAAATTTTATAAAAATATTAAGTATTTTTATACTATGCACGTGGCAGAAATGGGTTATCTCTTAAACAGTAGCTTGGGTCAGAAATATGAGTGTACAGTTAAGTCCAGATCATGTCGTTTACCCTAGACGGGGTATAAGTTTTTTTGGTGCGGACCTGTTGTAGAAAAAGTTATCGAGGTCCTTTTTGTAAATAAATTAAATTAATTTATTTTGGATGTCAGCTTGAATAACTTATGAACAGAGTCTCAGATTGAATTTCTGAGACCGTGGTTGAGTCCAGAACATCATGTTTACCCTTGGCGTGATATAAAATTTGTTAGCATTGGGCGTTGGGGCGCAGGCGAGACGGGTCGAGGTGTTAAGCAGGTATTTGTTTTAATTTTAAATAAAACAAATACCCCCCCCATCTTCTTCCTCCCTATGAATAGTGGACAACCCTCCTCCCTCCTTCCTCTTCGACGAACCAAGGTGTTGCAACAACCGTTTTTGATGTCGGTCGTCGCCAGATCGAGTATCAGCGCGTCACAAGTGTCGTTCTGCACCTAAAGCTTCGACGATCCACAAAGAGGTAGGCGATTTGGGGTTTTAAACCTGATCCCCATTTATGCTTTGTTTTTTCATTGGATCGTCGTTTAGAGGTTGTGTCTACGTAGATTAGGTTATGTGGTTTCCGGAACTGGTCTCAAATAAATTTTTGGACCACCGGATTGTTCTTGGTGGTCTGTTGAAGGTGGTGGCACGCGAATCTGGTGAGGGTAGTTTCCAACAAGGCATGAGGCAGCCAGGTGCAGCGCAGTGGCAGATTCCAGCGGGGGCGCGGCGGCGCAGCGGTTGTCGGTGGCTGCGCAGCAGAGGCCTGCAGGCCGAGGAGGCGCAGGGCGCCAAGGCGACGATGCAGGGAGCGCCGAGTAGTGGCACGGCTACGAGCCGGCGGCCGGCGGGTGCCACAGTGGGCCAGGGTGGCTGGGCCACGGTCCGGCAGAGCGAGACGGACCGGCCGGTTTGGGCCGGTTCAGGCTAGGGTTTTTTGTAAAAAACCCATATCTCTCAATTGAGGGGTCAGTTTTGCGTGTCATCTGCGAAAACACAACACTTTCTTTGAGGAGTACCTTTTAAGGCTGCTTTGAGGACTTTTTTATTCGATCTCAATGCTTGGTGGCATGGAACGTCCATTAATAATAATAATAATAATAATAATAATAATATAATTATTATTATTTAGAGCACCTTGAATCAGAGGTATCTTCTACGTTCGATTTTCGATTGATGCACCATCAGCGACGTTGAGACCCTAACTTTGAGGTAGATGTTTCGAGAATGATTTCAGATTCTTAAACTGAAATCATGGTGTGGGCCCCACGAGGCCCGGTTTGGGCATTTGTGGCAAAATGTGTCTTTTTCACTGGGTGTCTATTTTGGACGAGTGAGTAGTCGATCCCATGTGTTTTTTCGAGATCATCACAATGGAACGATCCATTTGATATGTTATGGGATCAAGGTGTGGGCCCCATGAAGACTCGTTTAGGCTTGTTGCGGTGAATATTACATTTTTTCACCAATTTTCCATTTTGGGTGAGTAAATTTTCGTTCCTATGTGTTTTTCCTCATAGATCGCAATGGTGGTCACGGTTTGGGTATAAGAGATGTGGTGTGAAAGCGATGTTGTGTGGGTCGCTTGGGTTAGCAACGCCTTTACCGACATGGTTAAGTGGGTCCTCCTGGTTTCTGTTTGTGGCGTTTCAACTAGCTAGGTTGAGTGGGTCCCCCTGGTCCTTTCACTATGAGGGTTTTCGGTATCACGCCTTCTTCACCAGATTGTGACCCCTCTTCAGATACTATGAGGGTTATTGGTATCACGTCCCCTTCACCAGACGGTGACCCCTCTTCAGCTTCTTAAGTACGTGTAGTGTAGTGGTACTCCTCTACCGTGTTAGGGAGCGGGCTCATGTTTTGTGGAGTGGTGATCCCCTACTTTGCTAGGGAGCAGGATCACATTTCCACTTTCTTGAGTGAGTTTTCTTAATCCGCTTCGATAATAAACTCAACAGATTTGGAGCATGTATTTCCCTGAGAGTCACTGTGTGATCCTCACGTCCCTTCTTGTTTCCCTGGTGGAGTTCTCGGAATCGGTGTGACCAATATTTACGCGGGCATCGATCCTCTACCCAGGATGTTCTAGTAGGGGAAGGAGCCCCATCGAGCCCTGGGAGTTGAACCTCTAGTTGTGTATCGATATCTGTTCTTTCAGATTTCTATGGTGCGTTCTGTGAGTTACCAGGTAGGGTTTGTGGTATCGTCGTGACTGAAAATACATGGGGCGATGATCCTTTATCTAAGTGATATGATCTCCAGGGTGTTGGATTGAGATCATGAAATTTTCCTTGGAGGAGTTATTAGTATCAGTGTGACCAACACTACATGGGCGTTGATCCTCTGCGAGATGATTTGTTCCATATTCGATTTGTTGGTGAAGGTTCCGGGCGCAGCGGAAGCGCGTGGGTGGATGTGCCCACTTGGCTTTTTGTCATTAGAAATGATCAATCCGGGATCAATACGACGTTAAACGTCAGTCTCCACGGATCGAATCACAGAAAAAGACAAAGAAGATAGTTTTTCCCGGAACCACAAACAAGGATCGTTACAGTTTGATTATAGTTAATTTAATTAATTATAAAGAAATACCTTTTGGGTGTTCTTTCTTCGTTGATGTTCTCGATCACATTGTCGATGTGATCCGTTGTTGCGTCGTAGAAGCCAAGTGTAGACTCCCTCTAGCGGTGATCCACACGTGTACCTTGTATCTCTGGACGTCGCCAAAGGATTCTCTGGGTGCTAGCGTGGAGAAGCATTTGCTTGCGTTGTCCGCCTTAGATCGTCTTGATCCGATGGAAGAGGATCTCTCTCTGTCTTGAGAGCGTTCTTGGAGGAAGAGGTTCTTTCGGTCTTGAAAGAATTCTCCAGAGATGTTGTGCACAACGATTCTCTTGTGTGTCGGAAAATAGTTGGGGTTGTGAGGATATTTATAATTGGGTGTGTGGGGTTATAGAGTTATGACAATAAATAAACGTGTTACGCGTTTTATTTATTTCATTGACTCTTATTTAAAACCCCCATGTCGAATAGATAATTCCTTGACATGCGCCCACGCTGATTATAATAAATATCATTTAAAACAATATTATATCCTCAAAATCCCGACTGGAAAAACTACACGGCGTGTAATAATAAATACACGGCATGTACTTGTTTTTCATTGAAAACTACACGGCGTGTACATTAAATGTACACGGCGTGTATATCTTGTTTTCATTTATTCATTTCCTTTCCAAAATAAAACTACAAGGCATGTACATTTAATAATACACGGAGTGTACTTGTTTTATTTTATTTTTCATCCATCATTTAAAACAACTTAGGCTTCCTTGAATAATTATTAAACCACGTACGGGAATAATCTTTATTCAACTTGAGATACTTGGATACACTTAGTGTGCGACCCTTTAGGCCTCTTTCTCATTGGCATTAGGCAGGCTTGCCTAAAGTCCAAGATTATTGTCTAGCAATGGGTCAAGGCACCCAAGAGAAAGAATTTGACGCCGCATTGACGTATCACCTCATACGAACGCTTAATGTGTAATTTAATCCCTTTGTCTCAATATCTCATCAAGCAGGTTTCATGGAAGTGTCATAAACCTATATGTTTAATCCGTCGTTCTTTGACTACCTGAAATAAACTCGTCGTTTACACCATGGCCATGGAATTTAATGCGACAGTTCTATTTCAATCAAAGGGCCGAGATATCAACTTCCATAAATGGAAGGGACAAATCCTTTCTCGGCTTATCCATTAACAACATGTCACTCGTGACGCACCCAACGTACCCTACTTCCCGCCAACTGTCTGCGTGACGGTTTTCGTCAGTAAATCTAAGTGCGCGAGTCATGACATGAGTTAATGATAATCATCCAGTCTAAGGACCATTACACATGCTCGCAGATAGCAATATCCGATGACACCAAGACATGCGGAATTACTACTGGCGGGTCTGTTCTCATAATCTCTCATCTTGGAGATTACCAAGTGCGAACTCCATGAGAGAGAGTCTCATCTTCTTACGAGTACTCGCACATGACGGTATGTATACTATGTGTCCTATCATAGTATGTCATCCAACCGTAGAACTTTATTTAAGAATATTGTTATAGCATTTCAAGGTTCTCATCATAGCGGGGATCTGCTATGACCTTATTAATGCAACAAATATTCCAAGACATTATTATATTATAGTCATGCAGAACAATGAACAATATATAATAAGTGAACATTCATGTAATCAAAGTACAAAACAGTTGGTTCTCAGGACACCAACCCTTACAAACTCCCACTTGGACTAGAGCCAACTGCCTACGACTTTTAGTCCGCTAGATATCACATGATGATCATGTTTCTGCTGAGTCAAGGCTTTAGTCAATGGGTCTGTCACGTTGTCTTCTGTGGAAATACTGCTCACTGCAACTTCACCTCTCTGAGAAAAATCCCTCAAGAGATGATACTTCTGAAGTATGTGCTTTGTCCGCTGATGTGACCTTGGCTCTTTTGCAAGTGTCGCCGCTGCAGTATTATCACAATAGAGTGTGATAGGATCTTTACTGCTCGGTACAACATCCAGCTCTTGGACGAAGCTTCGCATCCATACTACTTCTTTAGCTGCCTCAGAAGCTGCGATATACTCGGACTCCGCTGTAGAATCTGCCACCACACTTTGTTTTGAGCTCTTTCAGCTCACTGCACCTCCATTCAAACTGAAGATGTATCCAGTCTGCGACTTCATGTCATCTTGATCAGTCTGGAAACTAGCATCTACATGTTCTCTGATGACTAGTTCCTCATCTCCTCCATAAACCAGGAACATATCCTTAGTACGCCTCAGATACTTAAGGATAGTCTTGACTGCCATCCAATGGTGGTCTCCTGGATCAGCTTGATATCTGTCTACCGCACTTAATGCGTAAGCAACATCTAGCCTCGTACATAGCATAACATACATGACTGACCCAATCGTGGATGCGTAAGGGATCTTTGTCATCCTCTTTCTTTCCTCATGTGTCTGAGGACACATTTTCTTGGAAAGATGAATGTCATGTGACACTGGCAACAATCCCCTCTTGGGCTGTTTCATACTGAATCTCTTCAGTATCTTGTCAATGTATGTACTTTGACTCAGGCCCAACATTCTCTTGGATCTATCACGATGGATCTTGATCCCAAGAATATATGTCGCCTCGCCCAAGTCTTTCATGGAGAAGCATTTATGCAACTATGCGTTCACTGACTGTAAGACAGGTACTTCGTTTCCAATTAGCAATATGTCATCAACATATACTATTAGGAAAATGACTGCACTTCCACTAAACCTTTTGTAGACACAAGGCTCACATTCATTTTTAACAAAGTCAAATTCTGTAACAGCTTCATCAAAACGAATGTTCCATGACCTTGATGCTTGCTTTAATCCATAAATGGATTTCTGCAACTTGCATACCTTGTTGGCATCCTTTGGAGTCACAAACCCTTCAGGTTGTATCATGTAGACATCTTCCTGGAGGTTCCCGTTAAGGAAAGCTGTTTTGACATCCATTTGCCAAATTTCATAGTCATGATAATCAACAATGGCCAATAGGATTCTGATGGACTTCAGCATTGCAACCGGTGAAAAGGTTTCATCATAGTCAATTCCTTGACGCTGTCTAAAACCTTTTGCAACCAGTCGTGCCTTGTAGGTGCTGACTTGCCCTTCCATGTCCAGTTTCTTCTTGAATACCCATTTATTACCAATAGGCTTTACATCAACTGGAGGATCTACCAAAATCCAGACTTGGTTTTGGTACATGGAATCCATTTCAGAATTCATGGTTTCTTGCCACTTGGCAACGTCTGTGCCTTCAACTGATTCCTTGTAGGTAAGATGATCATCATTGTCAACCAATAATGAGTCACTATCTTCGGTGACAAGAAAACCATATCGTTTTGGTTCTCTCACCTCTCTCGTGCTCCTACGCAGTTCTTGTGTCTCTGGAACAGATTGTTCTTCCACGGGGCTTTGTGGAATCTGTTCTTGTACCAACTTCTGTGTATCTTGAGCCTCGACTTCATCGAAGTCTATCTCGCTCCCACTATCTCTTTTGGAGATGTGTTCCCTCTCAAGGAATATGGCGTGTCTTGCCACTGTAACCTTTTTGTCTGAGGGTTTGTATAGGTAATATCCTCTTGTTTCCTTGGGATATCCTATAAAGATACACTTTGTGCCTCAGGATGCAAGTTTGTTACCTGAAGAGACCTTAACAAATGTTTCGCTACCCCACACATGTAAATTCGATAACATGGCTTTGCGTCTACTCCATAATTCGTATGGAATACCATTTATCGATTTAGTTAGTACTTGGTTTAGTATGTGCGCTGATGTTTGTAATGCATATCCCCAAAAGAATAATGGAAGACTCGCATGACTCATCATTGATCTCACCATATCCAACAGGGTGTGGTTCCTCCTTTCACTTACACCATTCCACTGAGGTGTGTAAGGAGGAGTGAGTTGAGATAGAATCCCAAACTCCCGTAAGAAATCAATGAAGTCCTGATTAAGATATTCAACATGAACGCTTACGGTTCATTTAACATTGATAAAAGTCATTTTCAACATTGATAAAAACTTGATCTGTAGCACTGACAGGCGAAAGGGATACGCTGTCGGTGCGACCACAAACAACGAGGCAAAGTGGCGTCCCTGAGAAGAGGGAGGCAAGGAGAGACAATGTGGCGGGGAAATGAATCAGCAAAAGAGAAAGGAGTTGCTTGCAAGGGAAGAAGATTGGGGTCGCCTATGTTGCCCCTGCCCATGTGTTGCCCTAGCCTAGGGGCTTGGCGGGGGTTACCCTTGAACCATTCATGGTTATGATGATCCATGGAACCCTCAAGAACCAAAAAAAAAAAAAATCTCAAATTCTATAAAATCTTTCAAATATCCTTTATTAAGCACAAAAAAAAAAGACAGTTCAAAAAGGACAATTTTGATTTATTATTATTTTTTATTACAGTTCTGCTAACCTTAGTATACATGGGAACACGCCGGTTAGAAACACGCACAAAAAATCACACACGTGGTCAAACGAGCGTTTTACACGTGGACGTCCTCGGGTCCCACATCGCCGGGAGCAGGAACTCGCGGCTGCGCACCCCGTGCGCATTGTAGCTTGCGCCGCTGACCTTATCCACCAAAACCTTCCCTGGGTATCCCGGATACGACCCTGTCCCGAACATTCCGGTACAGGCGGACACCGCCTCCAGCGGCGCCTCGGCCGGCCCCTGAAAGTACCCGTCGCCGTACGCGTTCGTCACCGCTCCGCCCAACACCGTCGCAATATTTATGACCATCCCGTCGACGCCGACGTCTCCGTTGGGGGGGATCTTCGGCGGAGCTTGCGGCCCGTAAACGGGCTGGTGGAAGGGCCACGCGCACTGACCCGGGCACTGGCTCGCCGAGTTCCCCACCCAGCCGTAGACCAAGTCGGCGTCGTGGCCGTGGGTGCCGCACCGGCTCACGCAGAAGCCCTCGACGGCGACCTCCGCCGCCGTGAGGACGAGGATGAGAGCATTCCGGCGGGGAGATCTGGTTTTGGAGGCCAGAGCTTGTACCTGGGAGATTTTCAGTGACTTCCCGAGGGAATACCGGTCGTCGAGAATTTGTTCGGTGACGGAGAGGGTGCGGGGTTGGCCGCCGTAGCTCCGGGAGATGTCCCACCAGTCGGAGACGGAGGGCCGGGGGGCGGAGGTGGAGAGGGACTGGAGGAAGTCGAGGATGACGGATCGCTGGGCGGGGGAGAAGCCGCCGTACCAGACGAGGCTGAGGGTGATGTTCCCGGAGAGGAGGCGGCCGCCGTGGTACGTGAGGCGGGTGGTTTGCGGAGGCGTGGATAGTGAGGTGGGCGGCGCTGGGGTGGCCGTGGAGCAGAGAAGCAGGAGAAGGGACGAAAGGAAGGCGAGAAGCGCCATTATCGATCAAACTCCACCTGTGGAAGAAAGTTGTGGGGGTTTGAAGAAGAGGAATGGCGATGGAGTGGAGGATGATTCCGATTATATAGCGGCGCGGTGGTGCGAGTTGCGCGTTGGGTACAATGATGGCGAGGCGTGAAACGCGCAGAGGAGATGGAAGTGGGAAGAAAGTGGGGCTGCGGAGGAGCGTGCGTGGAAGGAGAGAGAAGGTGTGGCGCATTTAATGCCTTTGTGAGTTTTACTTCATCGCACGGGCCATTTCAGTAAACCAATCGTTGACTTTTCTTAGGTACCATTTTTTAATTATAAACAATTATTCTGTTTTTTCTTCAGTTAATAAAAATAATAATAATAATAACTAATTTTAAAAATCTCAAACTCAACTCATTTATTAAACAAAATATGTATTGAAACAAAATAATAATAATAATAATTAAATGTGAACTTCCCTCCATTCGAGGGAACGAGCAAGTGGGTTTGTTTAATAGCGTTTACGTGACGGTGGGCCAAACCTACGCGTGTAGGCTGGTTTGGGTTGGATAATTCTTAGTGAATAACAATTAATTCACATCATGGATCATTTGGACTTGTAGTTATCTATACTTTGATATAATAATGAAATAATAAATTTTATCTTCATTGTCCTTTTTATTATTATTGTTCTTATTTCTTCCATCATGGTACTATGATTATAAAATCATTTTAAATTGAAATCCCAAATGGAAAATTATTTGAGTAAATATTATAAGTATGCATGTATGTTTTTATTAATTCAATGTATTAATTTAGCATATTGTTAAAAATTCAAAAAATATAACATTAATTTTTAAAGAAATAGTTTAAATTCGAAATTAGAATATATTTATTTTTTAAATCATATTTTTTAATTAATTTCAAATAAAATTATTATTGAATATAATTAATACACACATTTTTAAATATAGTTAATAATATTTTTATAAGTAATTATATATATAATAATACCTTTATATAATTAATGATATTTTTAAAATAATAATAACAGTATTTTTATATAATTAATAATATAATATATTTATTGATGTTTAGCTGTAATTAATAATGAATAATAATTTTTAATATAATTATACATTTCATAATTAATAATAATATTTTCATTTTAAATGTAATTACTAAAATTTAAATATTATGTGTTGGTCGTAATGATTAATTCAAAAAGGAGGTGAATTGAGTTCCCAATAAAAATTTATATTTAAATAGATTTAAAACTAAATCCCCTGATTTAAAAGAACAATCCAGTTAACTACAACATTGGTAATATATAATTTGATATTTTTAAATAGTTTCTCAAAAGCTCGGTCACACTCCGTTAAAACAAGTTTTAAAAACATTGTAACCTTTGATACTAATCTAGTCGTATCAAACAAGTATATAACACACTTGTTAAAGCAAACTATCAAAGTAATGTTTTGAAAACTAAATACATTTATTTTAAAAACATAGAAAACAAAACAGGAAAAAATACACAACATAATAAAACAAGAGGTCTGGTCTCAAGGTGAGACCTAGTCCTCTTCATTTGGAAATCACCCATTGCCAAACAGTTTATTAATAAATAAACAAATCCACGACCTAGATTGAGTTTTTACAACAAACTGCACTCAAGATAGTCTAGGCTACAACTAGCATCTTCAACAATTATATGCCGGATAACAAATGTAAGGAGTAATGGAGAGAGTATCTCATACTCTTCAATACAGTATAGGAGTCGCTGTTAAAGAATAAACATAGTAAAATAAACAAAACTCGAAATATAAGCTGAAACAGAGTGAGCAAAGAGTAAATAATGAGAAGGTTCGATGTAGCTCTATCTGGTCAGCATTGGGTGTTCAAAGGTCTTTGAATCAATATTTGAAAAGCTTCAGTCGAGTTTGCACAAAATGTGGTGGAAAACTAATTATCGTAGAAGCACTGTGCAAACTCTTCCTAGTGATCTCTTGCACGTGTGAATATTGTTGGGATATTCTTTGATTTTAGAATTTGAATACGAGAGAGAAAAAAGGAATAAAGAAGTTTGAAAAAAATATGTGGGATTTGATATAAAAAGGTGACATTTTTCTTATCTTTGAGAGGGGTGGTGCGTGCCTCTATATATATGGGGACGTGATAAAGAAGCAAAAGGAGGGCTGGAAAGATGAAGCCGCTTTGAGCAGGTACGAATGGGGTGCCGCCTTTGTGGTCACCCAACTGCCGACGAAGGCAAACAAAGCGAGGTGAAGACGATGACGTGCAACGATGATGAGAGAATTGTCGACAATGGCATGTGAAGAGATTCATGATGGAGAGTCATGTATCGAAATTCCTCTTGGTTGCGAAGATCAAGCAGCGTGTCCCAGTTGTGATGGTTGACGGTACAGTAAAATGTTATGTCCATGTGTGTGAAAAATGTCTTCAGGTGAGAGAAAAATTGTTTCGAGTGTTGAGAGAAAAATCTTCTGAGTGCGTTGTAAAATTTCTTTGAGTGATGTGTAAAATTTCTTCGAGTGAAAAAAATCCTTCGGGTGAATTTTTTGGTGTTTTGCGACTGCTTTTACTGTGGCGTCGAGCTCCACCCCAACAATTAATATCAAATGAGGTTCACAGTTACGAACTAAGAAGATCGAAGATCGAGATTTACCAATGGAGTCACATCAAGAACTTCATCGGAAATCTACAAAGATGACACTGATAATGAGTGTGATGAATCATGCCAGTGTCGACATGGACGATTCGATGCATATGGAGATCCAATTAAGGTGGAGTTGATGTGACATATCTAATCATGACGAAGTCGTGATTGTGGAGCCGAGATGGTGGCAGAGATGATAATGACATATTCAAATTTTAAATCAAGGCGGAGATTGTGGATATATCATTTAATTTTAGAATTTGAATATGAGAGAGAAAAAAGGGATAAAGGTGTTTAAAAAAAAAGAGAAATATGTTGGATTAGATATGAAAAAGGTGATTTTTTTAAACTTTGGAAGGGGTGGTTCGCGCCTCTATAGATATGGGAACATGATAAAGAAGTAGGAGGTTGACAAGATGTCGCCACTTTGAGAGTGAACAGATGGGGTGCCGCCTTTGTGATTGCCCAACTACCGACGAAGGCAAACAATGCGAGGTGAAGACGATGACGTGCGGCGATGATGAAAAAATTGTTGATGATGGTGTGCGAAGAGATTCATGATAGATATCCATGTATCAAAAGTCCTCTTGGTTGTGGAGATCAAGATGCGTGCCCCGATTGTGATGGTCGATTGTACAACAAAATGGTATGTCCATGTGTGTGTGAAAAATGCATTTGGGTGAGAGAAAAATTCCATTAGGTGTTGAGAGAAAAATCCTTCGGGTGCGTTGTAAAATTCATTCGGGTGATGTGTAAAATTCCTTTGGCTGAAAAAATCTTTTCGGTGAATTTTTTGGTGTTTTTCGATTGCTTCCGTTGCGGCGTTGGGTGCCTCCCCAACAACATATATCTAGGTATTGTCCATGTATAGTCCATGAGTGACCCTATCTTCTTAAAAGAGAGACTTCTCTAATTATCAATCGAAGAATATTCATTCTTTAATCCCCATACTCATTAGTCATTTAATGCTCCGACTTTGAGTAAATGGTCCAAAATATACTCGTTGGAGATTTTGAATAATCCTCACTACTTAAGTCAGACAGGGTCACTTGGTCTTCACTTATGCATGGTTAGACAACAACTAGGCATGGTCAGTTGACACGAGAAATAGGCATGATCACTTCATTTCTTCATACGCTCACTAGATTCCTTCATGCAATCACTTCACTTGTTTGCATGGTTAGTTGACTTGTTCTTGCGGTAGCTTCATTTACTTGGCACAATCACTTCATTTGATCTTGCGGTTGGTTCATTTGTTCACATGGTAGCCACATCTCTTCATGTGGTAAGTACATCTCTTCACGTGGTAACTACAATTACACATGCGGTCAATACAACACTTACAGAAATTTTACTTACATGTTGCACGATCACTTGGTTTCTTCACGCGATAGGTAGAATCCTTCGTGCGGTCACATGAACTTCAACATGTGGTAGGTTTAGTACACATGCAATCACTTGGACTTCATTGCACGATCAATTCATGACTTAGATAGATTAGGCACACTATCAATATTTTGTTCTTATGGTCACTACCACACGATCACTTGATCTTCACGGTTTGTAGAATTTGTTCATGTGATAGGTACACAAACACGATAACTTCCATACTTAGCTATTATTTGAAAGTTTGGCTAGAAAAACAATTGACTAACATAAAACATGAAATTCATTAGTAGCATTAGAAATATGATTTGAGATCATTAAAATTAGAATAAGGATTTTTTTTGGACTAAACCAACAATCTTCCCCTTTTTGATGATCACAAACCATTACAAATATGTGCAATTAATTAAAACATAGGTATATAAAATGAATTGAATTCACAATAAATCATTTTCAATTTAATTCATAACAAAGGTGTTCACATCCTTTCTCCCTATTATTACTCCCCATTTTGTACAGTTTTACTCTCCCTTTTGAGATAATCAAAAAGTGGATTAGAGGAAAAATAAATATAAAACAAACTGTAAACATAGTAAACACAAAATAAAGATAAAAGAGGATTTCATTAATATTTCAAAAGATTACAAAAATGGTTACAAGGAGGGCGGGAAAGATGTAGTTTCTTAGAGAGGAAACGAATGGGGTGCCGCATTTGCAGTTGCCTGACTGCCGACGAAGGCAAACAAAGCGAGGAGAAGATGATGACATACAATAATGACGAGAGAATTTTCAATGATGGTGTGTGAAGAGATTCATGATGGAGAGTCATGTATAGAAATTTCTCTTAGGTGTGGAGATCAAGCGACGTGTCCCGGTTGTGATGGTTGACGGTACAATAAAATGGTATGTCCATATGTGTGTGAAAAATGCCTTCAGGTGAAAGAAAAATTCTTTCGAGTGTTGAGAGAAAAATCCTTCGGGTGTATTGTAAAATTTCTTCGGGTGATGTGTAAAATTCATTCGTGTGAAAAAATCCTTTGGGTGATTTTTTGGTGTTTTTAACTGCTTCTACTGTAGCGTCAGGCTCCGCCCCAACAACCAGTATCAAAGAAGGTTTGCAGTTCCAACTTGAGAAGATCAAAGTGTAGGTTCCAGGCGCAGTAGAAGTGTGTTGGTGGGTTTGCCCAACTTTAATTTTAGCGTTAACAACGATCAATCCGAGATCCGTCACGATGTAAAATGCCGGATCTTCAAAATAGAATGAAGAACGAAAAACAAAAGAGGGAGTCCCAGAACCATAGAGATAGGATCATCATATGTTGGTTATAATTAATTTAATTAATTGATAAGAATTACCTTGATGTAATTCTTTCTTCGTTGATGTCTATGGTCACGATCCGGTGTGATCTGTCGTTGCATCGTAGAATCCAAGTGTAGGATTCCTCTAGCGGTGATCCAGACGTGCTCCACGTATCTCTAGACGTCGCCGAAGGGATCTCCGGGTGATAGCGTAGAAGAACCTTTGCTTGTGATGTCTGCCTTCGATTGCCTTGATTCAGTGGTGGTGGATCTCTCTCGGTCATAAGAGTGTTCTTGGAGGAAGGAGTTCTTTTGGCCTTGAGAGAACTCTCCAGAATTGTTGTGCATAGTGATTGGGGAAAAATGTTGGGGTTGTGAGAATATTTATAATCGAGTTTGAGGTTATATAGTTATGACAATAAATAAACGCGTTACACATTTTATTTATTTCATTAACTCTTATTGAAAACTCCCATGTCGAATCATTAATTCCTTGACATGCGCCCACACTAATTATAATAAATATCATTTAATAAAACAATATTATTTCTTCAAAATCCCGACTAAAAACTACACGGCGTGTAATCATTAATACATGACATGCACTTGTTTTTATTTCCTTTATTTCCTCCACCATATTTATTAGACCTTGAATAATGGCTATTTATTTCTGAAATAAATGTAACTGCATTACTCGCTAATAAATATATTATTTCATCCACAATATATTCTCTCGAATAACTAGTGTCGAAATAAATGTGATCAGACATCCTTGAATAATTATTAAACCACAGTCGGGAATAATATTTATTCAACTTGTTAAATTAATATTTAACTGAGATACATGGACACACTTAGTGTGTGACCCTCTAGGCCTCTTTCTCAGTGACATTAGGCGGAGTCTGCCTAAAGTCCAAGGTTATCGTCTAGCAACACGCCAAGACACCCATGGAGAAAGAAGTTAACACCGAAATGACATGTCACCTCCTACGAACATTTACCGTGTAATATAATCCCTTTGTCATGATATCTCGAATCAAGCGGGTTGAATGCTAGTGCCATCAACCCATGTGCTCGATTATTCTTTCTTTGACTTTCCGAAATTGAACTTGCCCATTCCTTACCATGGGCATGGATTTACTTAGGCTATATAAATTCCATCAAAGGGTCTGAGATATCTACTTTTGTTATGAAACAGAAGGGACAAATCCTTTCTCACATTATCTATTAATGTAGTATTACTCATGACACACCCAACGTATCTTACCTCGCTATGAACAGTGTGTCGTCACAGTTTTCATCAATACATCTAAGTGCGCGAGTTGTAATACCCATTAATAATAATCTTAAAGTATAAGGACCAATATACACGTTTGCAGATAGGAACATACAACGACACTATGAAATGTGGATTTCTTACTAGCGGGTCTCAATTTCATAATATCCTCCTGGATATTACCAAGGGCGCACACCATGAGAAGGTGCCTTAAAGTTTTATGAGTCCTCACCCATAATGGCCTGTATTATTTGTGTCCCTCAAATAACATCATTCAGCCATAGAACATATATTCAAGAACAGTGTTATGGCACTTTTGGGTTCTCATCATAGCAGGGATCCGCTATGACCCTTTAATGCAACAACTATCCTTAGGATATTGTCACGCAGAAGAACAATCAAGATTTGATAAGGTGTTTATTTAATGAATAAAGTACAAAGTAGTTGGTTCTAGGCCACCAACTCCAACAGACTCTCACTCGGACTAGAGCCGACTGGTAACAACCTTTAACCCGCTAGCTCTCACATGATATTTATGCTTCTGCTGAGATAAGCCTGTAGTCATGGGGTTTGCCATGTTCTCTTCCGTGGACACTCTGCTCACTGCAACTTCACCCCTCTGATAGAAATCCCTCAAGAGGTGATGCTTCCGGAGTATGTGCTTTTTCCGTTGATGTGACCTTGGTTCTTTTGCAAGAGCCACCGCTTCAGTATTATCACAATACAACGTGATAGGATCTTTACTGCTAGGCACCACATAAAACTCCTGGACAAAGTTTCGAATCTAGACGGCTTCCTTGGATGCATCAGAAGCCGTTATATATTCGAACTCTGCTATAGAATCGACGACAACTAGCTGCTTTGAACTCTTCCAGCTCATAGCTCCTCCATTGAGACAAAAAACATATCTAGATTGTGACTTCAGATCGTTCTGATCTGTCTGAAAACCAGCATCAACATACCCTCTAATGACAAACTTCTCGTCTCCCCCATACATCAGGAACATATTCTTAGTTCTTCTCAGATACTAAAGGATAGTCTTAACAGTAGTCCAATACTGTTCTCCTGGATCTGCTTGATATCTGCCTACCATGCTTAGTGCATAGGCAACATCAAGTCTGGTACATAACATGACCACTAACACAAAAACAGTTTTTTCCCAGCACCCCCCTTATCAGCGATAACGAAAAAGCGCTGATAAAGGGGGGTACCTTTATCAGCACTAAAAAAAGCGCTGATACAAGTACCCCTTTATCAACGCTTTTTTTTAGTGCTGATAAAGGCCCCCCCTTTATCAGTGCTTTTTTTAGCGCTGATAAAGGGGCCCCCTTTATCAGCGCTTGTTTAGTAGCGCTGATAAAGGGGGGACCTTTATCAGCGTTTTTTTTAAAAGCGCTGATAAAGGGTCGAATTCAATTTTTTTTTTTAAAAATATATTAATATATTAATATATAAATATAATTATATTGATATAAATATAATATATAATTTTTTAATATATTTTAGATAAGTATAATGTACATTTACACTTAATATACTTAATATATAAGATATTTAGTGAAAATGGCTTCTTAAAAAATTAAAAAAATATTTTTAATTAATAATTTGTTAATTATTATGGAGTAATAGTCATTTAATAACAATTTGAAGACTAAAAAAATTAAAAAAATTAAAAAAAGATCCAAAATATGTTGAAAACACAACTCAAACTTCAAACGACCATAACTTTTGATCCGGGTGTCCGTTTGAGCTCTACCACATATCAAATCGAAGCCTGCGACGAGCTCTACGTCGCTGTGACTCGGGAGGACCTAAGTCAAGGGATTTTCGAGGCCAAAAGAGGCTCAAAAGGCCTCCAAAACTAAGTTTTTAGTCGGGGTACCCTGATTTTTTAACATTTTGTGAATTTTCAGCCTCTTTTAAGGGGGTATTATTGACTTTTTTTTGGTAAGGACTGAATTTATTTCAAGGTATTACATTCATATTGATATTATGTCTTTGAAATTTTATCGTTTTTTTATAATGCACTGCTATTTATAATCAAATATATAACTATATGTACATATTTTTTATATATTCACACCTAAAAATTAAATTTTTAAAATAATTAATTAAACATATTTACATATAAAATATATTAGTTTTATCTAAATAATAACTAATATCCATTTTATTTAAAATACCAATATATGAATATTTATATAACTACTATATATTAATATAACTATATATATAAATATATATATATATATTAATCTAGCTATATATATATATTAATATAACTACATATATATTAATATTACTATATATATATATTAATATCACTATAAATATATATATTAATATCACTATAAATATATATATTCATATAACTATATATATATATATATTAATATAACTATATATATATATATATTAATATAACTATATATTACTATACGAATAAATATAACTATATATATATAAATAGAGATATATATTAATATAGCTATATATATATATTAATATAACTATATATATATTAATATAACTATATATATATATATATTAATATAACTATATATATATTAATATAACTATATATATACTAATATAACTATATATATATTAATATAACTATATAACTATATATATTAATATAACTATATATATATATTAATATAACTATATATATATATATTAATATAAATATATATTACTATACGAATAAATATAACTATATCTATATATATATAAATAGAGATATCATGAAATAGTAAAAAAATCAAAATAGAGTAGTGGTAAGGGCTTAGGCGCGCAGGGGGGAGGTCTCGAGTTCAAAACCTGCTGGAGGCAGAGGCGCGCGCATGTGGGTGGATGTGGGGGGCTAGCGCTGATAAAGGGTGGAGGGGGTGCATGCGGGGCACTGGAGGGGGTGGAAAGCGCTATTAAAAATAGGGCTCAAGCGCTATAAAAGCCCCCCCGGATTGGCATGTTTTTTTTAATTTTTTGTAATTTTTTTGTAATTTTTTGTAATTTTTTGTAATTTTTTTAACTTTTATCAGCGCTTTTTAAAAGCACTGATAAAAGGGTCCTTTATCAGCGCTAAAACGAAAGCGCTGATAAAAGAAGCGCTGATATAGGACCCCTTTATTAGTGCTAAAAAAACGCTGATAAAGGGGTACTTTTATCAGTTCTTTTTTTAGCGGTGATAAAAGACCGCTTTTATCAGTGCTTTTTTTAGCATTGATAAAAGGGGTCTTTATCAGCGCTTTTTTGAGCGCTGATAAAGGGGACCCCCCCTTTATCTTCGTCAGCTTTAACAACGCTTTTCTAGCGCTGTTAAAGGCCATTTTTAGCGCTGATAAAGGACGTATTTGTAGTAGTGGACATACATGATGGATCCTATAACTGAAGCGTATGAGATCTTACTCATTCTATCTTTATCTTGTTGTGTCTGAGGACACATTTTCTCTTGTTCTTCCATACTAAATCTCTTTAGTATTTGGTCAATGTATGTACCCTAACTTAGTCCAAGTTTCCACTTGGATCTATCACAAATGATCTTGATCCATAGAATGTAGGCTGCTTCACCCAAGTCCTTTATGGAGAAACACTTATTCAACCAGTCCTTAACTAACTATAAGACTGGTATATCATTTCCAATAAGCAATATTTCATCAACATATACTACTAGGATAATGATCACATTCCCATTAAACCACTTATAAGCACATGGCTCACATTCATTCTTAATGAAACCAAATTCCTTTATGGCTTCATCAAATCGAATGTTCCATGACCTAGATGCTTGCTTTAATCCATAAATGGATTTCTACAACTTACAAACCCGTTTGGCTTCACTTAGTGTCACAAACCCTTCTGGTTGTGTCATACAGACATTTTCCTGAAGGTTCCTGTTAAGGAATACTGTTTTGACATCCATTTTCCAAATCTCGTAGTCATGGTAAGCTGCTATGACAAGTATGATTCTTATGGATTTAAACATGGAAACTAGCGAGAAGGTTCCATCATAGTCAATTCCTTGATGCTGTCTGAATCCTTTAGCCACTATCCTTGCTTTATAGGTGCTAACTTGACCTTCCATGTCCAGTTTTCTCTTGAATACCCATTTTCATCCAACAGGATTTACATCATCTGGCTCATCGACCAGAACCCAGACTTGGTTCTGATACATGGAATCCATCTCAAAATTCATAGTTTCTAGCCATCTTACAGCTTCTGAGCTTTCTACTGCTTCCTTGTAGGATAGAGGTTCATCATTGTCCAATAATAATGATTCACCATCCTCGGTGACTAGGAAACCAAATCTCTTTTGTTCCCTTACCTCTCTTGAGATCCTACGCAGTACTTGTGTTTCTAGAACCTCTTCCATGGGGACCTGTGGAACTTGTTCTTGTACCAACTCCTGTGTATCTTGAGCATAAACTTCGTTGAATTCAATCTTGCTCCCACTATCCTTCTTGAGGATGTGCACCCTCTCAAGAAAGATGTCTTGTCTGGCGACAATCACTTTCTTGTCTGAAGGGTTATATAGGTAATATCCTTTCATTTCCTTGGGATATCCTATAAAGATACACCTCGTGCCCTGGGGTGCTAGTTTTTTTCCTGAGAAGGCCTTAAAAAATGGCTCACATCCCCATACACATGTGTGCGAAAAAATGGGTTTCCTTCCATTCCATAACTCGGATGGAATTCCATTTGCCGCCTTAGTTGGTACTCGGTTTAATGTGTATGCTATAGTTTGTAATGCATATCCCCAAAAGGATAATGGAAGATCCGCATGATTCATCATCGAACTCACCATGTTCAATAAGGTTCGGTTCCTCCTTTCACTATCACCGTTCCACTATGGTGTATAAGGAGGAGTGAGCTGAGAAAGAATCCCAAACTCCCGTAGAAGATCGATAAACTCTTGGTTCAGATATTCTCTACCTCGATCCAATTGAAGTTTCTTTATCTTCTTACCAAGCTGATTCTCTACTTCTTTCTTGAATTCCTTAAATTTATCTAAGGATTCTGACTTATACCTCATTAAGTAGACATAGACATATCTACTCAAATCATCAATAAAAGTAATGAAGTAAGAATATCCACCTCTAGATTTTACTGGAAATGGTCCACATACATCCGTGTGTACCAATCCTAGAAGCTCTGTGGCCCTTTCACCCTGTCCACTAAAAGGCAGCTTGGTCATTTTACCTTGTAAACAAGCGTGACATCTATCAAGTGGTTTTAACTCAGTAGAGTCTAAATAGCCATCTTGTCAGAGCTTTGTCAAACGCTTCTCGTTTACATGATCGAGATGGTGATGCCACAACTGGGTGATGTACGAGTCATGTGAGTTTGTTTCATTATCAATTTCCAACACTTTTTTTTCGTAATTTAATACATACAAACCATTATTTAAATGTGCCATACCAAAGAGACAACCCTTATTTCCAAACTTGAAAATAAATCCATACATATCCAAACAAGATACATAAATTTTGTTCTTGGTAACACTAGGAACATAATAACAGTTATGTAAAACCAAAATCATCCGAGTCGGCAATGAGAGGTGGTAATCTCTAATAGCCAATGGAGCCAGTCTTGCGCCATTGGAATCTCAAAGATCCACCTCTCCTCTGGCAATATTTCTAAATCTACTTGGTTCCTGCATTTGAATACAAATGTAATCCCCACAAGCTGTATCTAATACCCAATGTGTAGAAATAGAAAGATTACACTCGATAATAAACGCACCTTTAGCATCCCCACGCTTCTGGGTGTAGTTCCTCTTCTAGTGGCCTTGCTTGCCACATGAAAAACACACCACCTCCCATTCCTCACCCTGCCTCTGAATCTTCCCCTTCTTGGTGGGATGATGCTCGAGGGCTTTAGACCGTTTATAAGTCTTTGTCCCCTTTTCCTTGTACTTCATTTTCTTATTCACTATAAGGAATACAGTTTTGTCACACCCCATGTCCTTATCTACCTAGAAAATCAAGGTTAGAAGATCTGATAGACTCTTATCATTATCGCTCATGTTGTAGTTGACAATAAAGCTAGAGAAGGTCTTGGGTAGTGATGATAGGATGAGATTTGTACGCAACTCATCTGGGAACTTAATACCTAAGATGTTCAGGTGTTCAATGTAGCCAATGAGCTTGACTACATAAGGCCCAGCTGGCACAAACTCTCTAAGATTAGTTGTAAACAAAGTGTTGGAGATCTCATATCTCTCCTGTCTCGCCTTCTCTTGGTAGAGATCCTTAAGGTGAGACATCATGCTATACGCGTCCATATTTTCATGTTGCTTCAAGATATCATTAGACATGGCCGATATCATGAAACATTGGATATTTTTGGCATCATCCATATGTTTCATATAAAGAGACAGTTCCTCATCACTGGCCTTTTTTCCAGGCACAACTGGAATGGGATCTTCCAGCACATACAATTTCCTCTTGTGGTGAAGGATGACGCGTAAATGCCTCTGCCACACTTGGAAATTTGTGCTGGTGAGAAGGTTTTCCTCCTTGAGTATGGTTCACAATGATATGTTTGAAGTCATTTTCCTTGCCATTTCTACAAATTAAGATGAGAAAAGGTTTTAGTACTTCATTATAAAAACTAAGACAAATTAATACTTATTAATCTCCCACTATTTTATCGAAATCCAATAGCCCTCACCATTGACTTCAGAATATTCTGTTGCCTGAATATTCTAATGGAAAGGATCCATATTGACCTTCGCATTACCCCAACTAGGGTTGGTCAAGCAACTTGAAGGGTTTTAGGTAGGCATTCCAAATGCCAACTGCATTAACTCACAACTCCTTGATTCGTTGAGTGGACTCCCCAATCCTGAAACCCTTTTATTTTGGATTTCCTCAACCTTTGCCTCTTGGTCACACCAAGTCCTACTGTGGCAGTCAACCCTTGATGTGAACCAATTCAAGTCAACCCAAAACCTTGAATTATAATTCCCCAATAATTGAAAGCACCCCAACTAGGGTTGGTCAAGCACTTTGAACTATGGTTCGCTTCTAACTAAGATTATGGAAGGCTATACCGACTTAATATTTCTTTGAGGGATTTTATCCTTATACGTAAATTTCCAATTTATTATCTTTGATTACATGCTTGTTAATATTAAGTGGGATATACTTAAGTGATTAAACATGTCTAAGATAATATTTACGCATAAGCTGGTCTTATTTTAGTTTCATCTTGCATGCTTGTTTAATTCATTAATTGTGTGATCATGACAACACACCCACAATAAATATAAACCATGCAACTAATAGAAATAAAATAAATGGTATGATCATGAGATTTTCTATTGGTTAGTTTATCTAGCGGTTGATAAACTAACCCAAGACCTAGGGGAGAAAACACCTTGAACCTTTTGGGTTCGTGTTTACAGCTTTCCACCTATCCACCTTTGTATCTCATTGGATTGGTTTCACCTTGGATCCTAACTTGAGCCGCCTTCACTAGCTTGGGAGCTCCATCCATTACATATGCATTTATCTCACATGCAGATGAGGGGTAAAAAGGGGTTTTTACATAAAAGAAACCTTGGGCACGCAGACCCTACATAATAATGAGAAGAAGGCTCACAGACTAACAAATTTAATTTAAATAAATTAAAAGAAACAATTCACATATAAAGGTCTTGGTCTATCTCATGATCATCCATACATGCAACGATATTTACGTATAAATAAAACTAGCATTCAATTCTTTAATCGTTCTTATTTAAGATAAATCACGCTCGAATCAATTAATTATCTTTAATTAATTAATCCTTTTATCTTAAACCCTTTTTTGAATTTCCTTGAGATTCTCATCCATCATAATTTTAAATAAATTAAAATTATCCTTGTACGTAACTTGTACCTTGGAGGCAACCCGGTGAATTCCTGTTCATTACACAGATGTTAAATTAAACACATATATATAAAACACCTATCACATGTTGTGACTCAGCTTTATTCCTACACTATGGTACATGTCTCAAGGGTTTGTATAATATAATAATAAATTTTAATAAATCTGCGTAATTTGGGTGAGTACATGGCGTGTAGTTCCGACTACACAGGGTGTACTTTTCTTTACTGTCTAGCCAAAGTACACGCCCGAGGACATGTCGTGTAGATGTAATTCATAAATTTTTGGAGTACATGGTGTGTTCAGTTGGACACACGCCATGTAGTATCTGCGTTACATGGTTTCCAGTCAGGCAAGCCATGTATGGGGTACACGGTCCAACCCTAACCCGAAGGGACTACACGCCGTGTTCAGTTAGACCACATGGCGTGTAATTCGGAAACCGCGTTCCACCTATTCCTGTTCAACACACGGTGTCATAAATGACTTAGATAGGATCCAATACACAACCTGATTTAACGGATCAGTCAAGGCATTGAAACTATACTACATGGCGTGTACTTTCGAATACACGCCGTGTATTCTAGTGTTGTATGTTCAGGAGCATTTGGAACCTCCGGACGAATTCCTCTATTTTATTTTAATCAAAATTAAAAGAAAAATTCATTTTTTAAGGTGAATGAGAAACGAGAGGGGAGGAACATATCTCGAGATTCAGATTTTAAAGAATGATTAACTTGAATTGAAACAACTAAATTATTAAATACGTAAATCACCAATAAAAAAATAAATAATTATAATCAATGATATGACTACTATGATACCACTTGTAGGTTATGGGTGCAGTGGAAGCACGTTGGTGGGTTTTCCCAACTTTAATTTTAGCGTTAACAGCGATCAATCCAAGATCCGTCACGATGTAAAATTCCGGATCTTCAGAATAGAATGAAGAAAAAAAACAAAAGAGGGAGTCCTAGAACCATAGAGATAGAATCATCATATGTTGGTTATAATTAATTTAATTTATTAACAAGAATTACCTTGATGGAATTCTTTCTTCTTTGATGTCTTCGGTCACGATCCGGTGTGATCTGTCGTTGCGTCATAGAATCCAAGTGTAGGATTCCTCTAGCGGTGATCCACATGTGTTCCACGTATCTTTGGCTGTCACCGAAGGTATCTCTGGGTGCTATCATAGAAGAACCTTCGCTTGTGATGTCCGCCTTCGATCTCCTTGATTCGGTGGTGGTGGATCTCTCTCGGTCTTGAGAGCGTTCTTGGAGGAAGGAGTTCTTTCAGCCTCAAGAGAACTCTCCAAGATTGTTGTGCATAATGATTGGGGAAAAGTTTTGGGGTTGTGAGGATATTTATAATCGGGTTTGAGGTTATAGAGTTATGAAAATAAATAAACGTGTTACGTGTTTTATTTATTTCATTAACTCTTATTGAAAACCCCCATGTCAAATAATTAATTCCTTGACATGCGCCCACACTGATTATAATAAATATCATTTAATAAAACAATATTATTTCCTCAACATCCCAACTAAAAACTACACGACGTGTAATCATTAATACATGGTGTGTACTTGTTTTTATTTCTTTTATTTCCTCCACCACATTTATTAGACCTTGAATAATGGCTATTTATTTATGAAATAAATGTAACTGCATTAATCACTAATAAATATATTATTTCACCCACAATATATTCTCTCAAATAACTAGTGTCAAAATAAATGCGACCAGGCATCCTTGAATAATTATTAAGCCACAGTTGGGAATAATATTTATTCAACTTGTTAAATTAATATTTAACTGAGATACATGGACACACTTAGTGTGTGACCCTCTAGGCCTCTTTCTCAGTGGCATTAGGCGGAGCCTGCCTAAAGTCCAAGGTTAGCATCTAGCAACACACCAAGGCACCCATAGAGAAAGAAGTTAATGCCGCAATGATGTTTCACCTCCTACGAACGTTTACCATGTAATATAATCCCTCTATCACGATATCTCGAATCAAGTGGGTTGCATGCTAGTGGCATCAACCAATGTGCTCGATTATTCTTTCTTTGAATTGTCGGAATTGAACTTGCCCATTTCTTACCATGGCCATGGATTTACTTAGGCTATATCAATTCCATCAAAGGGCCTGAGATATCTACTTCCGTTATGGAACAGAAGGGAAAAATCCTTTCTTGCATTATATATTAATGCAGTATTACTCATGACGCACCCAACGTATCCTACCTCACTGCGAACATTGTGTCATCACAGTTTTTATTAATACATCTAAGTGTGCGATTTTTAATAGCCATTAATAATAATCTTATAGTCTAAGGGCCAATACACACGTCTGTAGATAGGAATATCCAATGACACTATGAAATGTGGATTTCCTACTGGTGGGTCTCATTCTCATAATATCCTCCTGGATATTACCAAGGGCGCACACCATGAGAAGGTGCCTCAAAGTTTTACGAGTCCTCGCCCCTAATGGCCTGTATTATTTGTGTCCCTCAAATAACATCATTAGGCCATAGAACATATATTCAAGAACAGTGTTATGACACTTCTAGGTTCTCATCATAGTAGGGATCCACTATGACCCTTTAATACAAAAACTATCCTTAGAACATTATCACATGCATTATCACGCAGAAGAACAATAAAGATGTGATAAGGTGTTTATTTAATGAATAAAGTATAAAGTAGTTGGTTATAGGCCACCAAATCCAACACAAAGATCGAGACGTATCGATGGAGTCACATCGAGGAGTTGCTATAAATCCGAAAATATGACACCAATAATGAGTGTGATGAATCACGCTAGTGTCGACATGGATAATTTAATGCATATGGAGATCCAATTAATGAGGAGTTCATGTGACAGATCTGATCATGGTGGAGTTGGTGATTGTGGAGCTAACAATTGTGGAAGAGATGATGACGATGTATTCAAATTTTAGATCAAGGCGGAGATTATTGGGATATTCTTTGATTTTAGAATTTGAATATGAGAGATAAAAAAGGGATAAAATATTTTGAAAGAAAGAGAAATACGTGGGATTATATATGAAAAAAGGTGATATTTTTCCTATCTTTGAGAGAGGGGTGGTGCGTGCCTCTATATATATGAGGAAATGATAAAGAAGCAGAAGGAGGGTTGACAAGATGTAGCTACTTTGAGAGGGAATGAATGGGGTGAGGCCATTGTAGTTTCCCAACTATCGACGAAGCCAAACAAAGCGAGGTGAAGACGATGGCGTGCGATGATGACAAGATAATTGTCAATGGCGACATGTGAAGAGATTCATGATGGAGAGTCATGTATCAAAATTCCTCTTGGTTGTGAAGATCAAGTGTCGTATCCCAGTTGTGATGGTCAGTGGTACATAAAAATGGTATATCCATGCATGTGTAAAAAATGCCTTTAGGTGAGAGAAAAATTCCTTCGGGTGTTTAGAGAAAAATAATTCAGGTGTGTGGTAAAATTCCATCGGGTGATGTGTAAAATTCATTCAGGTGGAAAAATCCTTCGGGTAATTTTTTTGGTGTTTTGCGACTACTTAAGCTATAACGTTGGGCTTCACCCGAACAATATATATCTCTGTATTGTCGATGTATAATCCACGAGTGACTCTACCTTATTAAAATGAGAGACTTCTCTAATTAGCTATTGGAGAATATTTAGTCTTTAATCCCCGTACTCATTAGTCATTTAATGCTCTGACTTTGAGTAAATGCTACAAAATATAGATGTTGGTATAAGGACCTGATCTGATACATTACATAATCTAGTTAATTAAACTAGAATACTCTTATTAAATTCCTAAAGATATTTTCAGTTTAGATTTTTAAATAATTAGGTCATAAAACATACATGACAACCCACAATCATACAAAGTGGATACTACTAAAATAATATCCATTTCTTCTATAATAAAAAAGTTTTTAATATAAATTGAATTCTTCACAACTTTCATCTTTGCTTCTTCTTTTCTATTACTTATCCTTAAACCCTATGAAAAATATTTTAAAAATTGGAATGAGCAAAAAAATATCAGTAAGAGACATAAAAAGAAGGAAAGAAACTGTTAGTCCATGAATACTTATAAACATATGAAATAATTTTCACAAAGATATACTTCTCACCTTTAAAGTATCATATACTTACTTTGTGAAAACATGAGATTTCCGTAAGACATAGAAAACATAAATAAATCATTTAGGTAACTTGGGGAATTACTTACTTAATATTGCAACCCTTACAACTATCATATGATTTTTAACCCTCACAACCACCTTACAGTGTAACCCTCATGACTACCTTATGATGTAACCATCGCAATTACACTTGGAGTAACCGTACAATCAACCTATAACATAAACATAACCAATACACCAGAGAGAGATTTAGGCCCCACACTTCATCATAAAATATTCATTATAACCAAAACATAATCATAAAATATGAATACTTGCATTATAAAAACATTCCTTTTGAATTTTGAAATAATAGAAATTTAAGAGATATTTTTTACAAAAAAAAACCTTACATAAAACCTGAAAAATATCCATTTTTGAAAACATTGAGAGAAATTAGAAAATTAAAATTTTAAAAAATTTATTTCCATATAAATATATTCATAAAAACTATTCTGAAAACACAGACATAATTTTTTTTAGAAGGATAAAACTTTAAAACATTTAAAATAATGTTTTAGTTAAAGAGTCCCTTACCTCAGGTCCGTCTTTATTCAAACATGTTCAAACATTGAATATAATGATTTAAAGAGTGTTATTAATTTATTAAATAATTATATTAATATTTATAATACCTTATATGATCTTTTTATAACATCTTTTAACCGATTTATTTATAATATTTTGTTATTTCTAATGTTTTGGGTGTGTTCTTTTCATGGTTTTCATGATCGGTTCGTAATGGATTTTATTATAAAATGAAATCAAAACTCCAGAAGTATAATTAAATGGTGTTAATATGTTTCCAAAATTTTATATGATACCATACATCATTTTTTTATGACATGAGGATGATTCATTAGATAAAACATTAATGAAAATGATTTAATTTATTTTGGCGTTTTTACAACCATCACAAACTTATATCATTTTATTTAATATCATGTTTATATATTGGTTCCAGAACATTATATAACTTATAATATATATAATAAAATATTATTTAACAATAATAATGGTTTTATGACCAGACTTGAAGGCGGTAATGAAAAATGAAAGTTTATCGTCCATGATGGCGGTAAATCGACACATCATAGACAATGTTCTCATTTTTAGAATAAAAGGGAGAGGGGAAGAATTTTGTTGATGAATTTTACCATAAAAATGATAAAATTCTAGTATATATAATATACTATAGTTTTAATGCCACTTGGATAAGGGGATGTGAAGAAAGAATAATAAAAGAAAATAAATTAATAGGAAAATAAAAGAAAATGAAAGAGGATTTTACATCTTGAATTCTTCTCCTTGAGAACCTCCTTAAGGCACTTGGTTTTAGCCTTTCAGTGAGTCCAGTAGGTCTTGGACATGGGGAAGATTCTTGGAAAGGTAATTGGGCAAAAATTAAACAATCTAAAAGGCTTTGAGGTGTTCGGAGAAGAGGTGGTGAGGGATGACATTTATAGTGGAGAAGAGGAGTGTTTTTTAAATATTTTATTCATTAGTTTATTATTTTGGATCAAGACAATAAATAGTTATATAATTATCACTAAATATATTAAAATAATTAAGGGTAGTTTGAGATTATGGTTATTACATCATAAATGAATAAAGGAATAGTTTATTTAACTTATAATGTATATATACCATAAATTACCATATTTCACCATTCACTAAAAATTTAACTATTTCATAAAAATCCCAAAAAATCACCTTAACCATTTTTTGATG
Source organism: Viscum album (assembly GCA_963277665.1). Lineage (NCBI taxonomy): Eukaryota > Viridiplantae > Streptophyta > Magnoliopsida > Santalales > Viscaceae > Viscum > Viscum album. Next base: position 1,537,802,715 of record OY728153.1, on the reverse strand, counting down.
TGTATAATTTGAAAATGAACTCCATTTTATGAAAATAATTTTCTAAATTTGAAAAATTTAATTTTTAATTAAAATAATTATTTATTAAAAAAATACCAATTTTAAAACTATAACTGATTTTATAACACTTTGAAAAATTAATTAAGGCCTCATAAAATTATCTTATAATCATAAGACAATAAAATATTAATTTATGAAAATAAATTTTCTTTCAAATAATTAAATTAATTATTAAATTATAAATAAACATGTATGTTTCAAAAAAATACCAACACTTAATTTATCAATTTCAAAACATTTATTTACTTATTCCATAATATAAATATATCATATTTTCACCTTTAAGATACTTTAATTTTAATTATAATTTCATAGGTGATGTTACTATTCTATTAGTATAGATTCCTTAATTTATATAGACACCACTTATTTCATTATACATTTTAATGAATTTAACTATTTAATTCCAGAATAGAAAAAAATTATTTTATAAGTACCTAGGTTGTTATAGTTGGATATTGTGAATAATCCTCACTGCTTAAGTTAGACATGGTCACTTGGTCTTCACTTAGGGATGGTTAGTTGGCATGAAAACTAATCATGGTTAGTTGGAATGATAAATAGGTGTAGTCGCTCCATTTCTTCATACAATTTCTAGATTCTTTCATGAAGTCACTTCACTTGTTCGCATGGTCACTTGACTTGTTCTTGCAACATCTTCATTTACTTGGCATAATCACTTCATTTGATCTCACAGTTGGTTCATTTGTTCACATGGTAAGTACATATTTTCATGTGGTAGGTACATCTCTTCACGTGGTAGGTACATCTCTTCATGTAGTAGCTACAATTACACATGTGGTTATTACAACACTTAGAGAAATTTTACTTACATATAGCATGATAACTTGGCTTCTTCATGCGGTAGGTAGAATCCTTCATGCGGTCACTTGAACTTTAATATGTGGTTGCTTCAGTACACATGCATTCACTTGAACTTCAATAGATAGTCAGTTCAAGACTTAGAGAGATTAGGTGCACTATTAGTAGTTTTTTCGTGTGGTCACTACCACATGATCACTTGATCTTCATGGTTTGTTGAATTTGTTCATGCAATAGGTACACACACACAATAAATTCTAGGCTTAAATATTTTTTTCAAGTTTGGATAGAAAAAAACCGACTAACATAAAACATGAAATTCATTAGTAACATTATAAATATGATTTGGGAACATTAAAATACAATTAGAATAAGGATTTTCTTGGACTAATCCAACAATCTTCCCCTTTTTGATGATCACAAATCATGACAAATATGTGCAACTAATTAAAACACATATATCTGAAATGAATTGAATTCATAAAAAAGATTTTTCAATTTCATTTATAAAAAGGTGTTCATATCCTTTCTTCCTTTTATTACTCCCCATTTAGTATATTATCACTCCCCCTTTTAGAATTATCAAAATGTAGATTAGTGGAAAAATAAATATAAAAGAAATTATAAACATAGTAAACAAAAAATAAAGATAAATAGGATTTTATTAATATTTTAGAGGATTAAAAAAAGGTTACAAGAAGTGTAATAACCCAGGTAATTATATAATAAATTATTTTCACATTTATTAATATGAATTAGATAGTTATATTAGTTATAAAAATATTAAGTAATTTTTAAATCAAAATGGAAATAGTTTAACTAAACTCTTTTCTTATAAGGTTTATTTAAAAGATTAATTTATAAAATTTAGAATTTTAATTTTATTAAAAAATATCATTTTTGAAATCATTATATCAAAATTTACTTTGGTTGAACTTTTGGTATTTTTCAGAAAATATTGATTTTCAGTGAATAGTAAAAAATACGAATTTTTGTAAAAAGTATTATATTTTTAATTAATTAAGTAATTTAAGAGAACCAATATGTTTTGAATATGATTTAAATTAGACTAATTATTATTTAGTTATATTTAATCCACTTAATTACTTTTAATCAACTTTATCTTGGTTTTTTGTATAAGTTTATTTTTTTTGGGTTTAAAAAACAGTTTTTTCTAAAAATTGTTTCAAAATGTGTAATGTTTCCCCTTTTTAATTAATTAAAATAATTCATAATGGGGAATGTATTAAATTAAATTTATAGATTATATATCAATAAATATTAATTTAGTTTCATACAATTATTATTATTAGTCAAAAAGTTAATATAGAATCATCTTTTTTCTAAAAAATACTATTCTTAAAAACCCGATATCTCACTGTATCTGTGGGATTAATATTAAATTAAATTATTTAAATTCTGTGAATTTAATTTGGAAAAATTTATTCCATATTTTTAATCACCATAATTTATAATTTATAATAAGTCCAACTTAAGTTTTGACTATAATTATGAGTGAAAACAGTTAAAGTTAATTACAACGAATAAGGTAAAAATGAGTTTACTTAGTGGTTAAACACAGAATATGAGGTGTAAAAATGACCCAAAACTTATCCAAAACCCATTGGATGTCCATATTTAGACATTATCCATTATATTATTGATAATAGATAATTTTTGTGGCCTAGTGATATGAAAAAACATGGGTGGAATTCACTCTTTCAAAAAATTACAAGTGTACCTCCCACCTCACTTATAAAAGGCCACCCCTCTCCTCCTCTCTTCACACCTTAAAAAACAATTTCTTTGGACAATAACTGAAAAAATAAATTCTAAAATTACCTCCTATCATCCTAAAATCCATAGTTTGGGCAGAATGAAAACCGAGGAAGGTCTTTGGTGAAAACCAAAAAGAGTTACCTGATGAAGAGGTAACGTTCTCCAACGAGCGTTTTTGTTTTATTTCTTTCTCCACCTCATTAAATTATTATTATACCATGATGATATAATAACTTCAGTATATTAAATATAATGATATTTTTTATGTTAATATTATTAATTAAAACCACACACACTTCCATCAAATGCATTATGAAATCATTATTCGTGTGTACGACGAACTACCGCCTCACAAAACGATGTCATTCGTTTTTTCATTACCACCTCTCACAGTTGGGTATGATGGTAGATTTAAATTCTAAATATGATATTTATAAAAAAATTATACCTGTGGAATCATTATATCATATATACCCCTTTTCAATCCATTCCATAAGGGATATGATAACGTCGCTCGTGTGTACGACAGATTATCACCTCACAAAGAGATGTGATTTGTTTTTCACTAAAACCTTATGTGGAAATTAATAAGGTTAAATATAATAAATATATGTGATATAAATGAAATATTTATTATATTAATGACTTATTTATCATCCTTTAAATATGATATATCATTTTCTTTTTACCTTTTCACTCACTGAAAAAATGATAACATCGTTCGTGGACATGTGGACTGCCACCTCCTTGAAGAGATGCAATTCCTTTTTTCACCACCACATCAAAATAATGATATATATAAGTAAATATAATTAAATAATTTGGTATTTAAGATATAATTATATTTTTTTAAAGATAAAATATTACCTAATTTCATTCCACAATGATCATTGAAAAATAGAAACGTTACTCATGCGTACATACAACATACCATCTCCACGATCACAACATTATTTAATTTTTCATAACCATATTTCATGAATGGTTTTAAAATTATAATTTATTCATAAATATTATAATTATTTCATGATTATTATTCTGGATATATTTAAATAATTACCTCTTTGACCATATTCAACCTAGCAAATTAGTTTTTGACACATAAAATGAATATGGTCAAAACATCCAACTTAAACTTAATTGATCAATTAATTTTATATAAAATGTTAATAAGTGAAATAAAAGTAATAATATAATTTAAAAATGTTCTCAATAAATTAAATAATTAACATAATTTTATTATACAGGAAGATAAAGACATCTGTGACAAGTCAGACTCAAGGTAAGAGACTTCGTCTCAATTTCATTTCATTGAGGAATATTTTGATGTTACGCACCTATATTATTTTATAAGGTGTATATAAAACCCCATTAAAATTATATATAATCAATTTATCTATTATCATGATATTTAAAGTTTTGTTTAATGTTTTTCCTTAATGGGTATTACAATTCAAGTGTTACCCAAGTGATAAGGGACTTTTCTTTGAAAACAAAATTCTCTTTTAATGTTTTCCTTCCAAATATTCATTTTCCATATACATGTATTTAAAATAACTTTATGGAATATTTTAGATGGATGTAAAATATTTATAAATTACATTTTTTCAATGGTTTTCAAAAATAAATCTTTTTACATGTTTTATATAGAACGTTTTGATAAATAATAAAAGGAATGTTCTATTCTTAACGTACACGATGATAATGACTTTTATTCTACTGTGATTATTATTTAATTTCTAGATTCCTTTGAAATCTATATTGTTTTATTTAAAGAAAACAATTTTCCTCTTTTTTGGTATTTTGTTGTTGAAAATGGTTTTCAAAAGAAAAAGATATTTTGATATCCAAAAGTAATCTATTTACGAGTTTAAAAGAGTTTTTCAAAAGTAAAAGCATAAAAATGTTTTATTAATGTTAGGGTACTTGAGAATTATACATGAGAGATGGGTGCACCCAGATAGTTCTGGGTGATCCTGTAATAACTTATAAGATGGGGACACCCAGATAACGCTGGGTGAGCCCATTACAGCTTATACAACGGGGCGACCTAGATAGCGTTAGGTGAGCCTATTACAGCTTATACAATGGGGTGGCCCAGATAACACTGGGTGAGCCTATTATAGCTTATATGATGGGGCATACCAAATAGCGCTAGGTGAGCCCGTTATATCTTAAATAACGGGTGCACCCAGATATCCCTCCAATGCATTGGGTAATTATTATATTAGAAGTCGACTATATGGTTATTTCAATTAAAAGGGTTTTGAATGATTTTTATGAATATGATTCTCTAAGTCACAAAAAATGGGTTTTTAATTGCTTTGTATGGGTTTTAATGATTTTATTTGAGCAAAAAGTGTGTGTGTTTATCAAGTGAAAATGTTTTATTTCATATGCTCAAAGAGCTTTTAAGATAAAGGTAAAAATTATATGAGTTTTCATGCTTTCACTGGACTAACGATTTCCTTTATTTTTATATCTCTTACTAAGTTTTTTATGCTCATCCCACATTTTTAAATGTTTTCACTGGATGGGTAAGGGAGTGGAAGAGGTCAAGTTAAAAATTGTGAAGATTTTTAATGAAAATAAATCATGTTTTATTTTAAAAGTTTTATATAGTGTAAAAAATGGATACTATATGAAAGTGTGCACTTTGTTTTATATAGTTTTGAAATGTATGTTTTATGACCTAATTATCCAAAACTCTAAAACTGAAAATATCCTCAAAGTGAAAGAAAGTAAATTTTTAACTAAAACTCAAGATTATGTAATGTTTAAGGTTGGGGAATTATAGTTGGTATTAGAGGAAATATTTAGATAAATTTAGAGGTTAGGGTAATGTTAATAACTTTACCTTGAAATATTTTACCTTATAGTTAGGTTAAAATGATATAGCATTTAAATATTACCATGTTTCTTCACCTAAACTATTTATGTTTATAATGGTTTTACAGAGAGGAAATAGGGAAGATGTAGTGGGAAGGAACTGAGAGGAAAATAACCTTCCAAATCAACATCTCAAGATGGTTAAAATCGAAACACAATAGTTTGTTGCAATGATGGATCAATTGACACAAGCTATAAATGGTGGTGGTATTCATACTAGAGAGGAACCTGATATACATGAAAGAATATGTCTTTTGTGGAGAATTTCATGAGGTAAAATCCTTCTTCATTCAGTGGATCATATGACCCTATAGTAGTAGAAGGATGGATCACTTCTCTAGAAAAGATAATTGAAGTCATGGGATATTCGGAACATCAAAAGGTAACTATTACCATTTACCATTTTGAAGGTAAAGTTGATCGATGGTGGTATTTGGTTAAGAATACCAGATAAAATGATAATCTTGATGCCTTGGAATGATAAAAATTAAATGATATTTTACTTGATAAATATTTCCCTATGGTTATTCAACTTTGTATGGAAATAAATTTCTGGAATTGAGGAATAAAGATAAAGATTCTATAGCTGCATATGAAGAAAACTTCACAATATTGGCCAGGTATATGATGGATTTTATTCAGTACACTGATAATAAAATTAATATATTTTACTCAAGTTTGAAACCAAGTTTAAAAATAACATTGGTTGCATAATAATTTAAAAGTTATGATAAAATGGTTTGTTGTACTGAGAAAGTTGAGATGGAGTTTACTAAAATGTATGTTACTAAAGATGAAAATAGTAAGACAAGGTCAAGGTGGCCGAAAAAAGAGAATAAAATAGCTAATAATTCTAGCGTTAAGCCCCCAAAATGTTTCAAGTGTGGAAAAAAACATTTCAAGGAAATTTTTACGGGATCTTGGAAGTGTTTCTGTTGTGTTCATTTTGGTCACATGGATTATGACTTTAAAAAAAGAGTCCTAAATAACCAAAGAATGGGTTAACCGATAGCCATCCAAGGATGTGGCATTTTAGTTGCAATGAGTTGGACCATTATGCTAATTCACATATGAAGTTAGTTTCACAAGATGGAAATCATCATGATCAGAAACAGAAAGGTGTACCAAAGTCATTTTCTAATACTATAGCTGATGTTGGGCCATAAAATGAAGTGGTGAGATTCATATTACTTGTATATTCAAATTATTCCAATACCTGGTTTGACTCTGAATATTTATATTATTTCATTTATAAAAAATTTATATGTAAATTGGGAATATCACATCATGAATGTAAGATAGAAATTTTGGTGAAAACTCTAGGTGGAAGTATTAAAGCAACCAGGATTTATAAGAATCTTTCTATTATTATTAGTGGGATGGTATTTCCTGAAAATCTTGTTGAACTAGACTTGGTAGAGTTTGATATCATTATTGGTATAGATTTTCTTTCAGTTTATAATTCTAAGATATATTTCAGTACTAAGAAAGTTATATTCAATGATTTTATGCCTTTGATAACTTACAAAGAAGCTGATAAATTGATTAGAGATGGAAGTGAAAGTTACTTAGCTCACATCATTGAAAATAATTAAACTATTAAAATTAGTGATGCACTAGTAGTAAATGAATACATGGATGTATTTACTAATGATTTTCTTAGTGTTATTCCTGATTAGGAGGTTGATTTTACTTTTGGATTAGTACCTGATGATAAACCCATTTCTAAACCCTCTTATCGAATGGCTCAAGTGGAAATTTTAGAATTGAAAAATCAATTGCAAGAGTTGTTAGATAAAGATTTCATCTAACCTAATTTTAAAAGAAAAATTTAAAAACATCCAGCGAGTTTCCCCCACATTTAATTTCATGCAATATAAATCAATGAATAAAAAGAATTAAAATAAGGAAAAAGAATAGAATCTCCCTTGGTAATATAATCTTTACTCATTTTAGCTCATTCAAAATTTACTCCCCATATATACCTTGAGTGAAGTGCATTGGATAGAGGGTTAAAGTTCCTACATAATGAAAAATCAACATAAGTTACAATAATATAGATTTCAAGAAAGAATTTAACCATAGAGAATGTTTAGGGAAATAAATCAAGTAATATTAGGCTTGTAGCTCCACTAAGAATTGAAGAACAATTGAAGATTTAACCAAAGAAACTTTGTGACTCATGGAAATCAAATGAACTACTGCAAAAAAATTTCAAATAGTCATGAAAAGAGAAAAATTTGAAATGACTAAGATAACAGAAGATAACCAGGTATATATCAAGAGGTTATTTTTATTTAAAAATCAAAAAGAAAAATAATAAGGGACATGGGTTGACTCCCATGAAGTACTAAGTTTAAAGTACTCAGTTAGACTCAGTGGATGTTCATCTTTCTAGAACAAAGATGATAGTTAATCCCCTTGGATGCCCCTAAAAGTAATGTTTAACTTTCTGAACATTAACCAAGTATAGTCTATTATTACCACTAGCTAATTAAAAATCTCCATTGATAAGAATTTTCAATATAGTAAATGGTCCTGACCATTTAGTTTTGAGTTTCCCTAGAAAAAGTTTCATACTGGAATTTTTTTTATGAATCTCTAGTAAAATTCATCATGTCCTAGGAAACTTCTAATTCATTTTACATTTGTAGGAGGTGGAAGTTTTTTAATCACTTAAATCTTATCATTATCTACTTAAATCACCCTCTTAGAAACTTTATATCCTAATACAATTCCTTTAGTAACCATGAATTGACATTTCTACCAATTCAAAACTAGATTGGTTTCCTCTCACCTCTATAAGTAAGTTTCTAAATTTTTTAGACATCATTGAAAATAATAACCATCCATAGAAAAGTCATCTATAAAAAATTCTATAATTATCTCAATCATATTTAAAAATATAGCCATCATACACCTTTGAAAGGTGGTAGGAGCTCTACATAGGCCAAAGGGAATCCACCTGTAGGAAAATGTCCCAAATGGATAAGTGAATGTAGTATTTTATTGGTATTCTAGGGCTATGGGAATCTGGTCATAACCAGAATAACCATCCATAAAATAGAAAAATTCATTTCTATCCAAACTTTCAAGAATTTTATCTAGAAATGGCATTAGAAAATGATATTTTCTAGTAATAGTGTTAAACTTTCTATAATCAATATATACCCTCCACTTCATAGCATTCCTAACTTGAATTTGTTCATTTTTCTAATTAGTTACAATAGTAAAACCCCCCTTATTAGGGACAACTTGTACTGGACTTACCCAGGGACTATTAAAGATAGGAAAAATTATTCCATCATAATGTAGCTTAATGACTTCCTCTCTAACTCCCTATTTCATTTTTTGATTTAATCTTCTTTGTGATTATACTCTAGACTTATTATCTGGTTCCATAGGTATTTTATTCAGACAAAAAGATGGACAAATTCTATATAGAACTTACTTTTTCTTTCAAAACTATTACATCATTTTAAATATAAACAACACAATGGAATTACAAATCCAGGACCCAAATGTTTAGTGTCTTGGTAAAATTAGGATTATACATAAATTTTACATAATAAAACATAAAAATTATTTATTTACTTCTTCTATATCTTCTTAGTGGCCCTCATGTTTTCCTTAGTACAAGTAATCACATGAGGATATACATCAATGAAAGGGGTGATCTAAAAGACCTGTACGAGGATGAATAAGGGACATGAATCAATATAACATGGGTGAGCATAAACATCATCAGCATCTTAAAATAATCATAGGATTATAATAAACATCATTAGGGAAATAATGGATAAATTCATGAAATATGGAAATGAATAAAAATGAAACATCATGTCTTAGTGGTCAAATACCACACATATTTGTGAACAAAGATAACATCATGTTCACGCATAAAATATGTGAATAATCATAAAATCATCATTGTGAACAAATATAGAATCATGTTACCACATAATAAACATAATATCATGATACACACCACATTACCCAATGAATTATAGGGATATATAATTCTAGGTCCACCCATCACATCATAACATTTGCATAATCATGCATGCCTCATAGAACGTATACCAATCATAGACATAAAATAAACCATGGAAAGGGATGAGTTTCATAATAATTCTATAAATAATATACTCATGAATAAAAATTGGGGTTCATAAAATAAAAAGGGAATGACATACTTGGTATAAGAATAATAAATCTTTAGTGAAGAAGAAACAATCTCAAGAGAAGTAAAAAATGCGTTTTTAGAAAGAAGAGTTCTTTTGGAAAATCTTTGTGTTTTTCATAAACTCATGTATAAAACATGTATATCCATTAAAATAAAATTTAATAATATTGAGATGATATTTAAGGAACATTAAAGGAATATCCATACTGAAATTGGAGTGAAATAGGGAAAACCCAAGGAAAGGGAGTTGGGTTCGAGAATCCCCTTACCTTAATTCCCACCTTATTTTGTCGCTTTTTCACCTCCTAAATAATTAAAATAGATTTATTAATACATTGATATAGAAGTGTATTATAGTAATTTATACAACTATTTATCAATTATAATAATTGGATTTCATTTATTAATTTTTGTTAATAAAATTGATGCATTTTGATATAATGTTTTTCTAAAAAACATCCCGTATTTGATTTCTCTATTTTCTTAAATGTAATTTATACATTAATATAATTAATTACATAAGATTATAATGGATATAATTACATGTTTATATATTATATATATTTTATAATATCCATCCATGATGATGGTTATATGCGTCGACATGGCAATGTCTCCATAGGTGGTTAACTGACCTTTGATGGGATATTGTCAGGAGAGTGGGAAAGAGAAGTTTATAGTAGTATGATCCTTAAAGTAGGATAAAATCATTAATAAAATGTTAAATTATTGAATAATTAATTATTTTAAGGTTTTTTTGTGAAAGGGTTTGTGGAAAAAGAAATATAATAGGAAGAATAAATAAAAAAGAGAGATAAATGGATAGGAACTTACTTAATCCTCTGTGTAGATTCTCTTGTACGACACTATAACTCCTTGATGATTGAAGTTAGATTACTCCAGAATGTCCCTAAGGATTATATGGGTCTTGATATAGAGAATTTGGTTAGATATTGGGATTTTTAATTGATAGGAGTAGTTTTCCAAGGGAAGGGAGACATGTTATTTATACTTGAGGAGATGGATATTTTTAGAATAAAATATTGAATAAAATAATATATCAAAGGTAAAACTTATAATAGTGATTTTTTGACATTATAAATCATATATGAATATTATATAATGGTTTTAATCCTTTAAATCATCTTTATAATTCTAACTCATTAGTTTATTAAAAAGGAAAGTGGAAAGAAAGAAAAATTGTTATTTTAAGGAATCACTTTTGACTTTAGGTTTTGGAAAGTTCTCTTTAGATTTGGAAATTTTTTTATTGTATTTTAATGAACCATTTATGAAATTAAATACAACATGGAATAAACTAAAGTTATATAAAGGATTATGTAATTATTAAATCATGGATGATGTAATTTGAGATACATCGGTTATGTGAAAAACTGTATTTTTACTATTTACTTGAAAATTAAAGTATTTCAAAAAATTACCAAAAATCACCCTTAGATAATTTCGATGTTATTATTTCAAAAATTATATTAATTTTATGAAAATATATTTCTAAAATAGGTAATTTTAAATTTTAATATAAAATAATTATTTTTAAAAAATATTTTAAAATATAATTTATTAAAAATGTACTTATATTTTCTTTGGGTTTCTTAATAATGATATTTATTTTTTAGAATTATAAAATTTATAGTTAAATAAATTAATCATGATAAATATAATTTTTATTACAATTTATTTTTTTGAGGTAAAATTACCCTTCCAACGGTCAGGTTACTATTCCCAGTGGTCAAGTTACTATTCATAACAGTCAGGTTACTATTCTAACTGTCACATTACCTCATATTAATACCGCTATATTCCATAATTAATTATTCAACTTAATTCTACTCAAGGTTCTATATGTCGATTTTCTAAAATGTTTCCTGATTTACTAATATTTTGTTTTTTTTCTATAGTGTTGTCAGTGAGGGTGATGATTATAGTAGATTAGAGCGATCCATATTTTCCTATTTTAACTTTTCTATTTTATATTTTTTGTCCAGTTGTAATTTTTGGAATTTTATTTTGTTTCATTACCTATTAATGTAATAGTATTTATTAATGAAACAAAATCTTTGTTGGGTTCTCTATATTTTGTATGTTTATAATATTATATAATACAATATAACACACATTAATTCAGGAAGGAATTATTTCTAATGAACACTGGGTCATTACATTCTTTCCCCCTTTATAAATTTCATCCCAAAAATTTCAACTCATATTCTCAGTTGATAATAGATGAGGTTAATAATGTTTCATTATTTCCTTTGGTTCCCAAGTTGTCAATTCATACTTCTGGTTCCTCCACAACACTTTGATAAGGTGAGTTGTTTTGTTGCATAGGAATTTGTCTCTATAGTACAAGATCTTCACTAGATGTTCTTAACATGAGAGGTCATTCTCCAGTTTTACCACCTCTAGATTTAGTACATGTGTGGGATCAAGTACGTACTTCCTCAGGAGTGATATGTGGAACACATTATAAACTTGAGCCATATTTGGTGGAAGTGAAAGCTGATAGGCCACTACTACCATGGGATCAAGGATATCAAAGGGGAAAATGTATCTTGGGCTAAGATTCCCTTTCTTTTAAAACCACATGTCTCTCTTCCATGGTGACATTTGACGGAAAACTTTATCTCGAACATCAAACTTCAAGTCCCTTCGATAGTTTACAACATAGAAATTTTTCCAACTTTGAACAAATTTTATATGTTGTTGGATGGATTGAACCCTCTCTATCATATCTTACACAAGATCAAGTCTAAGTAGCTTTAATTTTCTAACTTCAACTCAACAATTTGGAGTTTTACATCGCTTCCCATACAGAGCTTCATATAGACCCATTTGAATACTAGAGTGGAAGTTGCTATTATATGAGAACTCAACCAATGTGATATTTTGATCCCATCCACCTCTAAATTCCATTGTGTAGGCTCCTAGTTTTTCCTTGATCATATGAATAGTTCTTTCAGATTTTCCATTAGTTTGGGGGTGATAGGCCGTGTTAAAATTCAATTTAGTACTCAAAGCATGTTGAAGACTTATCTAGAATTTAGATGTGAAATTTAGATCATGATCAGAGATGGTCAAAAGTGGTACCCCATGTATCCTCACCAATTCCTTTACATATATATTGGAAAGTTTTTAAAGTGAGAAATCTTCCTAAATAATGATAAAGTGGGTAGTCTTGGTGAGTCGATCCACCACAACCCATATCACATTGTTTCCTTTAGATTTTTTCAAAAGACCGGTGATAAAGTCTATAGTGACATTATCTGATTTCCACATGGGTATATGTAATGGTTTCATCATACATTTGGACTTATGTTTCTCTAATTTAACATGATGACATACCAAACATTGTGATATGTAATCAACAATCGCCTTCTTCAAGTTTTACCACCATAAGTTTTCATGAATATTGAGATACATATTGGTACTTTTGAGATGGATGGAGAAAGATGAGCTATGTGCATTATAAAATAGCTAATTCTCTGTCTCAGGTGATCCAAGCATACAAATCCTTGTTCCAAACCAAATCAAACCATCATCATTGATATGAAAATCATGCAGCTTCCCTTCCATTGCCGATTTCACCTTCTTTTATAGCTCCAGATCATCCATTTGTGCCTCCTTTATCTTCTCTTAGATGGATGGTTGGGAAATCATTTGGGAAAGGTAGGTTGTATTCCCTAACTTTATGATTTCCAAATCCATCCTTTTTATTTCCATGAAGATATGGTCTTTCTTAATCCACATCATAGATAGAGTGGCATGTTATTTTCTACTAAGAGCATCAGCTACCTTGTTCACCTTTCCCAGATGGTAATAAATAGAGAAATTGTAGTCCATGATTAGATTTAACCATATTCTTTGATTCATGTTGAGATCCTTCTATGTGAATATATAATTTAGACTCTTATGATCAATATATATGTCTCACTTCTCACCATAAAGATAGTATAGCCATATTTTCATGGTGAAAATCATAATCGCCTCTAAATCATGCTTCAGGTAGTTCTTCTCATGGATCTTCAACTACCATGAGGTGTAGGCTATCATTTTATCATTATTCATGAGTACACAACCCAAGAATTTCTTTGAAGAATCACTATATATCACAAAACCTTCTCCACTTTTTGTGAGTGTGAGTACATGTGTAGTGATTAACCTCTTCTTGAGATCCTTGAGATTTCCTCACATTATTTCATCCAGACATCTTTACCCATTTTCATGTTAACTTAGTTAGAAGGATAGAAAATCATGAGAAATTTCTCACAAAATTTTGGTATTACCCACATAAGACAAGAAAACTATGGATTTCCCTGACACTAGTGGGTTTGGGCCATTCCTCAATTGCCTTTGTCTTTGAAGGGTCTACAAAAATTCCTTCAATTCTGATCACGTGCCCTAAGAATGTGACTTTCTACATTCAAAATTCACACTTTCTGAACTTAGTATACATTTTCTCCTTTCTTATTATGACCAGAAAAATCCTTAGATTCTCTTCATGTTCTTACTCTATCTTGGAGTAAATGAGTATATCATCAATAAACACTACCACATATTTTTGTGTGTAAGTCTATAGAGACTTTATTCATAAAATACATGAATATTTCATGGAAATTAGTAAGTCCGAATGGAATCACTATGAACTCATAGTTACCATACTTTTGCATAAAATAGTCCTCTAAATATATTCCTTCTTCACATTTATTTGATGATATCCAGAATGAATATCCACATTTTAGAAGTAATTATATCATCACAGTTTATTGAACAAGTCATCAATTCTTAGTAGAGGATACTTTTTTTTCTTTATGGTGATCTTTTTGATCTCCCAATAATTGAAAAACAACCGCATTGATCTATCCATCTTCTTGAAAAAGAGAAATGTTGTACCCTAAGGTGATGCACCAGGGTATATGAACCCTTTATCCAAATGATCTTGCAACTGCTTCTTTAACTCTTCCAGTTCTATTGGGGCCATCCTGAAGGGGGAATTTTGAGATAGGAGTGGCTCTAGGTTTAATATTTTTTGATAAATCTACCTCATGATCTAGGGGAAGTACGGGTAATTGTTCGATAAATAAATCAGTGCATTCCCTAACAATGGGAAATTCCTCCAGGTTGATACCTTCCTTTGAATCAACCATTTGGGAAAGGTATGATTCTTCATAGTGTGTCAACACCCACACCGTTGATGGATTTTCTAAAGGAGATTCATGATATACCTTGAATTTGTAGTGGATCATTGTATGGTTAAAAATATGAAAGGATATTTTCTTTTCACAACAGTTGGTGTGTTCTCTATATAATGAAATCTAATCCATGCCCAGAATAGTATTGAATTCCACCAATGGAAGTATTATGAGATTCGCTGGAAGAATATTACCATAGATGCTTATAAGAGAATATTCTAACACCTGGGTTGCAATGATTGCACCACCAGGTGTTTTTATAGATATCCATACTTCAAGGTATTAGGGATTCGATTCAACAGTTCTAGAAAACTTGCAGGATATAAAGGAATGCACAAAACCACAATCAAACAATACTTTTTCCATTCTTGAGTGAATATGAAGTGTACCTTATATGATTTAATTTTCATGATTCACTTCATCAGTAGTAATGGAATAAGATTTCTCTTGATCCTTTGGATTTGGTTATTGTTGACATGGATTATCCTCAAGGACCCATAGTTTAGTGCACTATCTTTCATAAATCCCTTGATCCCTATAGTTTAAGCATTGAACCATAGGTGGTGCATTAGGAGGTTCCGTAATTGCCTCCATCATGTTGGATGGCTTATTTATGTCTCTTCGACATTCATGAGTTAGGTGACTTTCTATCCTGCACTTGAATCATTTCCCCACCCCTTTGAGGGAATTCCCATGATGATTATTCCCAAATTTTTGACATGTGGGTAGTTGGATCCTCTTTCCTCCTTTGTCATTTGACCCACCAGCTTGAAACTTTATTCTTCTCTTTTTTATCTTCATAACCATGAGACCATTCTCCGAACTCCATCTCTACTTTGAGAGGACATAAAACCATTTGTTCATAACTACCAAAGTATCAGATTTCTAGATCCCTTTGAAGGTGTGGTTTTAAACCACTAAAGAATCTATTTTTTTCTATGATTGTTGATAACAAAACCCAAGACATATCTTGTGAAGTTAGTCTCATAATCCATGAAAAATTCACCTTCCTTTTTCTTTATCTCCATGAATGACGATTTTGAGGAAAATACTCTATAAGAAATATTTTCTTAAAGTATTCCCACTCCATCTCTTCCATTTTATCTTTTGGATTGGTGTTCTTAATCAAATCTCACCATTGGTCGGTTTCTCCATCTAAATTATAATTAGCTAGAGTCACATTCTCATTCTCAGAACAATGGATCACAAAAATATATTCACCATTGAGTTAACCCACTATTCCATGACAAGTGGATCAGAAGTTACACTAAGAACTGATGGTTGTTTCCTCATAAAGGAATCAATGGCTAGTTAATCCTTCTTGGGTGAAGGCATATGTTTGACATGATTCATTTTATTATTCATATCCCAAGATAGCTAGGTAAGTATCACCAAAAAATTTTGAACTCCACCTCCCATGGTATTGGGGATATCGTTTGGAAAATCATTGTATTGTCCCTCACATGAGTTGTTGTCCTGGTTTCTCTTGGTTCCAACTATTTTCTAAAATAGAAGGTTTAAACAAAACATAAGTCAATAAAGCATGAATAAATAATTTATTCTTTTGTACAGTTAAATCTAAATGCATATTTTTTTGGGATCCTATGTTTATCATTTTCTAAAAAGATTATTCTAGGATGTTTTACCTATATATAGACTTATACTTATGGTTTTCACTATGGTTTTTAAATCCTAATTCCAAAATTAACTAAACCATGCTCTAATACCAACTATAGTGACCCCACTTTTTCTTTCATAACTATTACATCATTTTAAAGATAAACAACATAATATCATTAAAAATCAAGGATAAAAAGGTTTAGTGTCTTGGGAAAATTAGGCTTATAAATAAATTTTACATAATGAAACATAAACATTATTTATTTACTTTTTATCTATCTTCTTAGTGGCCCTTGTGTTATCCTTAGTACAAACAATCATATGAGGATATACATCAATGAAAGGGGTGATCTAAAAGCCTGATAAGAGGATGAATAAGGGGCATGAATCAATATAAAATGGGTGAGCATAAAAATCATCATCATAATAACATAATCATAGGATTATCATCAACATAATGAGGGAAACAATGGATAAATACATGAAATGTGGAAATTCATAAAAATGAAACATCATGTCTTAATGGTGAAATACCACACATAGTTGTGAACAAAGTTAACATCACGTTCATGCATAACATAGGTGCATAATCATAAAATCATAATTTTGAAAAAATATAACATTATGTTCACACATAATATAAATTATCAAACGAGATACATCACATTATCCAATGCATAGGAGGGAAATATAATTTCAGGCCCACCTGTCACATCATAACTTTTACATAAT
The DNA here is from genome assembly GCA_963277665.1 of Viscum album. Classification (NCBI taxonomy): domain Eukaryota; kingdom Viridiplantae; phylum Streptophyta; class Magnoliopsida; order Santalales; family Viscaceae; genus Viscum; species Viscum album. Next base: position 1,537,785,417 of record OY728153.1, on the reverse strand, counting down.
CATGCCTACCACATAGAATGTATAAAAATTATATCCATAAAATAACCCATGGAAAGGAATGAATTTCATAATAATTTCATAAATAATACATTCATGAATAAACATTGGGGTTCCAAAAAGAAAAAGGGAATGACATAATTGGTATAAGAATCATAAATCTTGAGTGAAGAAGAAACAGTCTCAAGAGAAATAAAAGATGTGTTTTTAGAAAGAAGAGTTCTTTTGGAAAATCATTATGTTTATCATAAAATAATGTAGAAAACATGTATATACCCAAAAAGAAAATTTAATAAAATTTAAGTGATATTTAAGCAACATTAAAGGAATATCTATATTGAAATTGGTGTGAAAGAGGGAAAACCCAAGGAAAGAGAGCTGGGTTCGAGGATCCCCTTACTGCAATTCTCTCCTTATTTCATAGCCTTTTCACATTATGAAAAATAAACATAGATTTATGAAAAAATTGATCTAGAAGTTTATAATAGTAATTTATACAGATATTTATCAATTATAATAATATTATTGAATTTATTAATTTCCATTGATGAAATTGAAGCGTTTTGACATAATGTATTTCTAAAACATTTCCCATCTTTGATTTATCTGTCTTCTTAAATATAATTTATAAATTAGTATAATTAATTAACAAAGATTATAATGAATATAATTACATTTATATATATTAAATATGTTAGAGTTGGTGTCCTGAGAACCAACTGTCTGTACTTTGATTATATTAATGTACACTTATTATATATTGTTCATTGTTCTACATGACTATAATATAATAATGTCCTGGAATATTTGTTTCATTAATAAGGTCATGGAAGATCCCCGCTATGATGAGAACCTTGAAATTCTATAACAATATTCTTAAATAAAGTTCTACAGTTGGATGACATACTATGATAGGACACATAGTATACAAACCGTCATGTGCGAGTACTCGTAAGAATACGAGACTCTCTCTCATAGAGTTCGAACTTGGTAATCTCTAAGATGGGAGATTATGAGAACAGACCCGCCAGTAGTAATTCCGCATGTTTTGGTGTCATCGGATATTGCTATCTGCAAGTGTGTGTAATGGTCCTTAGACTGGAAGATTATCATTAACTCATGTCATGACTCGCTCACTTAGATTTGCTGATGAAAACCATCACGAAGACAGTTGGCGGGAAGTAGGGTATGTTGGGTGCATCATGAATAACATATTGTTAATGGATAAGTCAAGGAAGGATTTGTCCCTTACATATTTATGGAAGTATATATCTCAGGCCCTTTGATTGAAATAAAACTGTCGAACAAATTCCATAGCTGTGGTGACACAACAAGTTTATTTCTAGAAGTCAAAGAATGACAGATCAAGCATATAGGTTTATGAAACTGCCATGAAACCTACTTGATGAGATATTGAGACAAAGGGATTAAATTACACAGTAAGTGTTCGTATGAGGTGATATTTCAATGTGGCGTCAACTTCTTTCTCTTGGGTTCCTTGACCCGTTGCTAGACAGTAATCTTGGACTTTAGGCAAGCCCACCTAATGCCAATGAGAAAGAAGCCTAGAGGGTCACACACTAAGTGTATCCAAGTATCTTAAGTAGAATAAAGATTATTCCCATATGTGGTTTATTAATTATTCAAGGAAGCCTAAATCATTTTAATGATGGAGGAAGAAGGAAATGAAAAACAAGATATACACGCCGTGTATTAATGATTACACGTCGTGTAGTTTTATGGAAAACAAGTACGTGCCATGTATTAATGATTACACGTCGTGTAGTTTTCCAGTCTAGATTTTGAGGATATAATATTGTTTTATTAAATGATATTTATTATAATCAGCATGGGTGCATGTAAAGGAATTAATTATTCGACATGGGGGTTTTCAATAAGAGTCAATGAAATAAATAAAATGCGTAACACGTTTATTTACTGTCATAACTCTACAAACTCAAACCCGATTATAAATATCCTCATAACCCCAACTCTTTTCCTAACAAGAGAATCGTTGTGCACAACAATTCTGGATAATTCTTTCAAGGCCAGAAGAACCTCGTCCTCTAAGAATGCTCTCAAGACCGAGAGAGATCCTCTTCCATTGGATCAAGACGATCTAAGGCAGACAACGCAAGCAATGGTTTCTCTATGCTAGCACCTGAAGACTCCTTTGGTGACATCTAGAGATACGAGGTCCACGTGTGGATCGTCGCTAGAGGAATTCTAAACTTGGCTTCTATGACGCAATGACAAATCACATCGGAACATGATCAATAATATCAACGAAGAAAGAACACCCAAAAGGTACTTCTTGTAAATTAATTAAATTAATTATAATCAACCTATGATGATCCACTTTTTTGGTTCCAGGACCTTTCTTCTTCTTTGTCTATTTCTGTGAATCAATCCTTGGATACTGGTGTTTATCATCATATTGATCCCAGATTGATCATTGATAATGACAAAAATCCAAGTGGGCACATCCACCCACGAGCTTCCGTTGCTCTCGGAACCTTGAAATGGTATCAAAGTGAGGTTACATCGTTGATTATAGTTATTTAATTTTCTTTGATAATTTGCGCATTTATATTCAATTCAATTCAAGATAAATTTTTCTATAAAACTGAATGAAAGAGATCTGTTCTTCCTCCTTCATTTCTCGATTTACATCACAGAAAGAAACTTTTAATTTTAATTTTGATTAAATTAAAAATGAGGATCTCATTTGGAGGAGCCGATCTTTCTATCCGTACAACACAAGAATACACAGCCTGTAGTGAAAACTACACGCCGTGTACTTAGGTTCAACGAACCGGTTCTGGTCCGCCAAACCACACCATGTGAATTGATTATACCTAAGTATTTATTACCCCATGTTGACCAGAAATGAACGACACATGGGAACATGAATAAACAACGTGTATATTGAATTAACACGCCGTGTAGTCTGATCCGGTCCAGGTGAAACTATGTACAAGGAGAAGCCATGTTCTGTGTACACGGGATTGCCAGGATAGTAACCGCGTAACAAGAAAATACATGTCGTGTTAGATTAATCTACATGCCGTGTACTCCTAAATTTCCAAAGTAGAGAAAAAACACCAAAGCCCCCAGAATATACTTTAGATAAAGGATGAAAAGAAATACACGCCATGTAAATATAAACTACACGCCATGTACTTTCCAGAAATGGAATTTCACCAGGTTTCCTCCCAAAGTACAAAGACCTGTACAAGGGATATGGATGAGAAGAATCTCAAGGAAATTCAGAAAGGAATTTAAGATAAAGAATTTATTAATTATAATATCATAATTAATTGAATTCAAGAACGAATTATCTTAAATAATAGAAAGATTAAAATAATTTGAATTCTAAATATGCGTAAATGTCGTTGTATGCTATGAATGATCATGAGCTAGACCAAAGACCCTTTGTATGTGTGTATGGTTTCATTTAAATTTGTTTAAATTAAATTCGTTGGCTTATGAGACTTCTTCCAATAAAATATAGGGCCCGCATGTCCATGGTTTCTTTAATGTAAACCCCATGTAATGGAGGATCACCCAAGATGGAGGAGACGGTTCAAAATCTGAAGCTGTGGTGAAACCAACCCAAGAAGATACAAAGGTGGACAGGTGGGAGCTACAAAACACGAACCATCGGTTCAAGGTGTTTTTCCCTAGGTCAGGTTTAGCTTATCAAACCGCTAGATAAGCTAAACAATAAAAGCTCATGATCATTCCATCTTATTTTATTTCTGTCTAATTGCATGGTTTATTTATTATGTATGTGTTGTCACGATAACATAGTTAATAAAATGAACAAGCATGCAAAGATGGAATAAAATAAAAACCGGACTATGCATAAATATTATCGAAACATGGTTAATCACTTAAGCAATAATTAATTAATATTAACAAGCATGTGATAATGCGAAACTACGCATAAAGAATAAAATCCCCCAAAAACCATATTAAGTCAGACCAAGCCTTTCGTTACTTGATTAAGGGAAAGACTCAATAAAACTATGTGTTTGACCAACCCTTGTTGGGACACTTACTTTTATAAAGGAAGCTCTTATGAATGTTTCGGGTTGACTTAAACATTTTACATCAATAGGAGTAGCCCTTGCTAGACTTGTTGTAAAATGGAGGCAAGTGTTGAGGAAATCCAAGTCAGGATTTCAGGATTGGGGAGTCCACTCAACAGATCAAGGAATTGTAAGCTCACAGTTGGAAAAGACCTTCCTACCTAAATACCTTCAAATAGCTTGACTAACCCTTATTGGGGTTATGAGAAGGGGAATATGGATCCTTTCCACTAGAATTTCATGGAAAATAGACATTCTGAGTTCAATGGTGAGGGCCATTGGAACTTGATAAAATAGTGGGAGACTTAATAAAATTTATTATTTCTCATAAAATGTAATCAATAAAGTACTGATAAATCTACTCTTCTAATTTGTAGAATCAATATGAAAAACTCGTCAACCACCTTTTTCCTACGATCAATTCTGGATAAAGACAATATCCTCACCGACAATAAATTTCAGGAATGGTTTAGGCGCCTTTGGGTTATCCTACGCCTTGAACGAAAGTATTATGTGCTGGAGTCCTCACTTCCTGATTCTCCTGCCCAAGGGGTGAGTGATGGATATTTCCTGGTTTATGACCAACATTTGAGTGATGCACTCGACGTTCAATGTTTGATGTTATCATCAATGTCAAGTGATCTCATGAAGTCTCATGAGGACATGGATGCCTATAACATGATCAAGCACCTTCGTGGTCTATACCAGGAGAGAGAAAGACCGGAAAGGTTTGAGATCTCCAAGGCTCTATTTTGAAATCAAGCTTGGAGAGGGTTCCCTAGCCGAGCCTCATGTAGTCAAGATCATTGTCTACATTGAGTGCTTGGAGGTTCTAGGGTTTAAACTCCCTGAAGAACTGGGCACCGATCTCATTCTTGAATCAGTTCCCCAGAGATTCTCTAACTTTGTTGTAAATTTCAACATGAACAACATTAAGAAGTCTCTATCTGATCTTCTCATCCTTATTTGCCAAGTGGACAATGATATGAAGCATGAAATTACTTCTATCCTTATGGTGAGTAAAAGGAAAGGGAAGGCGAATATCTTTAAGACCAAAGCTTCTTCAAGGCCTTCCAAGAAAAGGAAGATCAAAGGGGAGGCAAGGGAACAAGATGCTGTTTGTTTTGCATGTGGCAAGAAGGGCCACTAGAAGAAAAACTCCACCCATCCAAGGAAGAAAGGGGAAGCTTCAGATGAGTTTGTCATCAAATGCAATCTATCTGTTTCTACAAATTGGGTATTAGATACAGCTTTTGGTGCTCATATATGTATCCAAATACAGAAACCAAGTAGATGTAGGAAGATTGATTGAGGGGAGTTAGATCTATGAGCAGCCAATGGAGACAGACTTGCTGCTGTAGCTGTCGGGGAATACCACCTCACATTGCCTACTGGGATGGTCTTGGTTTTAAAAGGATGTTATTATGTACCCTCTGTAACCAAAAACATTATTTCAGTATCTATATTAGATATTGATGGATTCATATTCAAGTTTGGAAATGAATGTTGCTAATTTTATAAAGATAGCATTTGTTTTGGTAGGGCACATTTATATAACGACCTTTATGAGTTAGACTAAACAAAACAATTAATGAAAATCGATGAAAAAGTTAATTCACATGACTCATACCACATCCAAATTTGGCATCACCAGCTAGGTCATGTCAATGAGTAATGTTTGACAAAATTACATCAAGATGGGTATTTAGATTCTTTCAAACTAAAACCACTTGGTGTATGTCATGCATGTATACAAGGAAAAATGACCAAATCCCCATGTAGTGGGAAAGGTGAAAGGGTTAAAGAGATTCTATAATTAGTTCACACAGATGTGTGTGGACCTTTTCCAGTTGAAGAAAAGTGTGGGTTCTCGTACTTCATAACTTTTACTGATGATTTTAATAGATATGGATATATTTACTTAATGAGGTATAAGTCATATTCTTTTGATCAGTTCAAAGAATACAATAATGAAGTTGAGAACCATATTGGTAAAAAGATTAAGAAACTCTGCTCAGACAGAGGAGGAGATTATCTTAATCAGGACTTCATTGATTTCTTATGGGAGTTTGGGATTCTATCTCAACTCACTCCTCCTTACACACCTTAGTGGAATGGAGTAAGTGAAAGGAGGAACCACACCTTGTTGGACATGGTGAGATCAATAATGAGTCATGCGAGTCTTCCATTATCCTTTTGGGGATATGCATTACAAACAGCAGCACACATACTAAACCAAGTACCAACCAAATCAATAAATGGCATTCCATACGAGTTATGGAGTGGATGCAAATCCATGTTATTGAATTTACATGTGTGGGGTAGAAAAGCATTTCTTAAGGCCTCTTCAGGTAACGAACTTTCACCTCGAGGCACAAAGTGTATATTTATAGGATATCCCAAGGAAACAAGGGGATATTACCTATACAACCCCTCAGACAAAAAGGTTATAGTGGAAAGACACACCATATTCCTTGATAGGGAGAACATTTCCCGAAGAGATAGTAGGATCGAGATAGATTTTGATGAAGTCGAGGCTCAAGATACATAGGAGTTGGTACAAGAACAGATTCCACAAATCCTTGTGGAAGAACAATCTGTTCCAGAGACACAAGAACTGCGTAGGAGCATGAGAGAGGTGAGATAACCAGAACGATATGGTTTTCTTGTCACCAAGGATGGTGACTCATTATTGGTTGACAATGATGATCCTCTTACCTACAAGGAAGTAGTTGAAGGCACAGACATTTCCAAGTGGCAGGAATCCATGAGTTCTGAAATGGATTCCATGTACCAAAACCAAGTCTAGATTTTGGTAGATCATCCAGTTGATGTAAAGCCTATTGGTAATAAATGGGTATTCAAGAAGAAACTGGACATGGAGGGGCAAGTCAGCACCTATAAGGAACGACTAGTTGCAAAAGGTTTTAGACAGTGTCAAGGAATTGACTATGATGAAACCTTTTCACTAGTTGTGATGCTGAAATCCATCAGAATCCTATTGGACATTTCTGCTTACCATTACTATGAAATTTGGAAAATGGATGTCAAAACATCATTCCTTAATTGGAACCTCTAGGAAGATGTCTACATGACACATCCTGAAGGGTTTGTGACTCCAAAGGATTCCAACAAGGTATGCAGGTTGAAAAAATCCATTTATGGATTAAAGCAAGCATCAAGGTCATGGAACATTCGTTTTGATGAAGCTGTAATGGAATTTGGATTTTTTAAGAACAAATGTGAGCCTTGTGTCTACAAAAGGTTTAGTGGAAGTGCAGTTGTTTTTCTAATAGTATATGTTTATGACATATTACTAATTAGAAACAAAGTACCTATCTTATAGTCAGTTAAGGCATGGATGGATAAATGCTTCTCTATGAAAGACTTGGGCGAGGCATCATATATTCTTGGGATCAAGATCCATCGTGATAGATCCAAGAGAATGCTGGGCTTGAGTCAAAGTACATACATTGATAAGATACTGAGGAGATTCAATATGGGATTGTTGCCAGTGTCACATGGCATTCATCTTTCCAAGAAAATGTGTCCTTAGACACATGATGAAAGAAAGAAAATGGCAAGGATCCCTTAGGCATCCACGATTGGGTCATTCATGTATGCTATGCTATGCTATGTACAAGGCTAGATGTTGCTTACGCATTAAGTGTGGTAGGCATATATTAAGCTGATCTAGGAGACCGCCATTGGATGGAAGTCAAGACTATCCTTAAGTATCTAAGGCGTACTAAGGATATGTTCCTTGTTTATGGAGGAGATGAGGAACAAGTCATCAGAGGACATATAGATGCTAGTTTCCAGACGGATCAAGATGACATGTAGTCGCAGAATGGATGCATATTCAGTTTGAATGGAGGTGCAGTGAGCTGGAAGAGCTCAAAGCAAAGTGTGGTCACAAATTCTATAGTAGAGTCTGAGTATATCGTAGCTTCTGAGGCAGCTAAAGAAGTAGTATGGATGCGAAGCTTCATCTGAGAGCTGGATGTAGTACCTAGAAGTAAAGATCCTATCACACTCTATTGTGATAATACTGCAGCAGTGGCACTTGCAAAAGAGCCAAGGTCACATCAGCGAACAACGCACATACTTCAGAAGTATCATCTCTTGAAGGATTTTTCTCAGAGAGGTGAAGTTGCAGTGAGCAGTATTTCCACAGAAGACAATGTGACATACACCTTGACTAAATCCTTGACTCAGTAGAAACATGATCATCATGTGAGGTCTAGAGGACTAAAATTCATAGGCATTTGGATCTAGTCCAAGTGGGAGTTTGTTAGAGTTGGTGTCCTGAGAACCAACTATTTGTACTTTGATTATATGAATGTACACTTATTATATATTGTTTATTGTTATATATGAATATAATATAATAATGTCCTGGAATATTTGTTTCATTAATAGGGTCATGACAGATCCCCACTATGATGAGAACCTTGAAATGCTATAACAATATTCTTAAATAAAGTTTTATAGTTGGATGACATACTATGATAGGACACATAGCATACTGACCATCATATGTGAGTACTCATAAGAAGACGAGACTCTCTCTCATGGAGTGCACTTGGTAATCTCCAGGATGGGAGATTATGAGAACAAACCCACTAGTAGTAATTATGCATGTTTTGGTGTCATCAGATATTGCTATCTGTGAGCGTGTGTAATGATCCTTAGACTGGAAGATTATCATTAACTCATGTCATGACTTGCACACTTAGATTTGCTGACGAAAACCGTCACGAAGATAATTGGAAGGAAGTAGGGTACGTTGGGTGCGTCACGAATGACATGTTGTTAATGGATAAGTCAAGGAAGGATTTGTCCCTTCCATATTTATGGAAGTAGATATATCGGGCCCTTTGATTGAAATAGAACTGTCGAACAAATTCCATGGCCATGGTGACACGACGAGTTTATTTCTGGAATTCAAAGAATGACAGATCAAGCATATAGTTTTATGACACTACCATGAAACCTTCTTGATGAGATATTGAGACAAAGGGATTAAATTACATAGTAAGCATTCGTATAAGGTGACACGTCAATGCGGCGTAAACTTATTTATCTTGGGTGCCTTGACCCATTACTAGACAGTAATCTTGGACTTTAGGAAAGCCCGCCTAATGCCAACGATAAAGAGGCCTAGAGGGTCACACACTAAGTGTATCCAAGTATCTCAAGTAGAATAAAGATTATTCCCATACGTGGTTTAATAATTATTCAAGGAAGCCTAAATTGTTTTAATAATGGAGGAAGAAGGAAATGAAAAACAAGATATACACGCTGTGTATTAATGATTACATGCCGTTTAGTTTTTCATGGAAAAAATGTACACGCCGTGTATTAATGATTACACGCCGTGTAGTTTTAATTTTGGAAAGGAAATGAAAAACAAGTACATTCCATGTATTAAGGATTACACACCATGTAGTTTTATGGAAAACAAGTACATGCCGTGTATTAATTATTACGTTCCATGTAGTTTTCCAGTCGGGATTTTGAGGATATAATATTGTTTTATTAAATGATATTTATTATAATCAGCGTGGGTGCATGTCAAGGAATTAATTATTCGACATGGGGGTTTTCAATAAGAGTCAATGAAATAAATAAAACGCATAAAACGTTTATTTATTGTCATAACTCTACAACCTCAAACCAGATTATAAATATCCTCACAACCCCAACTCTTTTCCAAACAAGAGAATCATTGTGAAAAACAATTCTGGAGAATTATTTCAAGGCTGAAAGAACCTCTTCCTCCAAGAATGCTCCCAAGACCGAGAGAGATCCTCTTCCATCAGATCAAGATGATCTAAGGTGGAAAATGTAAGAAAAGGTTTCTCCATGCTAGAACCTGGAGACTCCTTTGGCGATGTCCAGAGATACGAGGTGCATGTGTGGATCACCGCTAGAGGAAGTCTACACTTGGATTCTGCGACGCAACGACGAATCACATCGGAACGTGATCAAGAATATCAACGAAAAAAGAACACCCAAAAGGTACTTCTTGTAAATTAATTAAATTAATTATAATCAACCTGTGATGATCCACTTTTGTGGTTCCAGGACCTTTCTTCTTCTTTGTCTATTTCTATGAATTGATACGTGGAGACTAGCGTTTATCGTCGTATGGATCCTGAATTGATCATTGATAATGACAAAAAGCCAAGTGGACACATCCACCCACGAGCTTCCATTGCACCTGGAACCTTCAATATATAGTTTATAACATCCATCCCCGATGATGGTTATATGTATTGACATAGAAATTTATCCATAGGTGGTTAACTAACCTTTAATGAGACATTGTCGGGAGATCAGAAAAGAGAAGTTTATAGTAGTATGATACTCACAGTAGGTTAAAATCATTAATACAACATTAAATTACTGAATAATTAATTATCTTAAGGTTTGTTTGTGAAAGGTTTGGTGGAAAAAGAAATAGAAGTGGAATAAGAAATAAAAAAGAGATAAGTGGATTGGAACTTACTTAATCCTTGGTGTATCTTCTCTTGTACGACACCATAACTCCTTGGGGATTGGATTTGGATTGCTTCAGAATGTCCTTAAGGATTCTATGGGGATTGATAGGGAGGATTTGGGCAGATATTTTTCTTTGTAATGGATGAGAGGAGTGTTTTTTCAAGGGAAGGGAGAGGGGTTATTTATACTTGAGTAGAGGTGTATTTTTAGAATAAAATATTGAATAAAACAATAAATCAAAGGTAAAACTTGTAATAGTGAATTTTTGAGATTATAAATAATAAATAAATATTATATAATGGGTTTAATCCTTTAAATCCTTTTTATAATTCTAATTCATTGGTTTAATAAAAATGAATGTAGAAAGAAACAAAAATTGTTATTTTAAGGAATCGCTTTTGACTTTAGGTTTTGGAAAGTTCTTTTTTGGTTTAGAAATTGTGTTTATTGTATTTTAATGAACCATTTATGAAATTAAATATACCATGTTCCAAACTAAATTTCTATAAAGTATTATGTTATTATTACATCATGAATGATGTAATTTGAGATATATCGATTATGTGAAAAACTATATTTTTACTATTCACATGAAAATTGAAGTATTTTAGAAAATTACCAAAAAATCACCCTTAGAAAATTTTGATGTGCTGATTTCAAAAATTATATTCATTTTATCAATTTTTTTCTAAAATATGTAATTTTTATTTTTAATATAAAAAAATGATTTTTACAAAATATTTTATAATACAGTTTATTAAAAATGTGATTATATTTTCTTTGATTTTCTTAATCAAAATATTTATTTTTTTAGCATTATAAAATTTATATTTACATAAATTAATCATGATAAATATTATTTTTATTATAATTTATTATTTTGAGGTAAAATTACTATTCTAATGGTGAGGTTACTATTCCCAACAGTCAGGTTACTATTCCCAACAGTCTGGTTACAATTACAAGGGTCAGGTTGCTATTACAATGGTCACATTACCTCCTATAAATACCTTTATATTCATTCATTCATTATTCAACTCAATTACTCTCAATGTCCTATATTTCCATTTTCTAAAATGTTGTCCAGTTTTCTAATATTTTTTTTATTTTCTATAGTGCAGGCAGTGTGGGTGATGATTCTAGTAGATTAGGGTGATCAATATTTTCCCATTTTAGATTTTCTATTTTCTATTTTTTTTCCAATTTTAATTTTTGGAATTTTAATTGGTTTCATTAATGATTAATGTAATAGTATTTAGTAATGAAACAAAGTATTTTTTAGTTCCTCTATATTTTGTATGTGTGTAATATTATATAATATAATACAAAAAACATTTATTCATGAAAGAAATATTACTATTAAACACTGGTTCATTATAAATTCCCTCAATATCAACTATAAACCATCCAATAACAAAATTGAACTACCTAATAATAGATAATAAACTCTCTTCTTAACTCATAACTAACTCAGTAGATATTATTATAGGTAGGATAGAATTTTTACCCAAAAAATAATATTTGAGATGGGAAGGAAGAGGCTTTAGATCTAAAGTGGGTCATTCTTGACAAGAAAAAATGAACCTGGGCTTAGGAGGTCCAAGGTCCTCGATTTTCTTCCTAAAAAATGAATGAGATCTAAAGAAACCCTCCACCTTACTACTGTCTAGAATTGATAAATCCTAAAAATCAATTTACAGTTTTGGTTTTAAAATTTTTTCTACAAAACATTTATCCATATTTTTTAGAAATTATCCCAAATAATCATATGTTGGATCTACCTATTTACTTGATAAAATTCCCATAAAAGTTTCATCTTATGTGGTGATATTTTTTATCTCATCAATCATGTTTAAAAAAACTTCTTATTCTTCATCAAAATATTCTTCAAATTCATACATATTATCAGCTGAAAAGAATTTAGATTGTGGTGAAATCTTGAATTTTTCAAAAACATTGAACTCTTCAATTTTCTATCACATATTGAAAATCAATTTTTAATTATTCACATTTATTATAGCTCCTTCAATGGAAAGGAAGGGCCTACTAAGAAGGATATAGAATTCCTTGTCACAGTCTATATCATGTATTATAAAATCATCCAGTAAAAATAGTTTCCAAACCCCAATAATCAGATCATCAACACTTCCTATAGGTCAGTTGATAGAGAGGTCTTCTAATTATAAGACAACAGTAGTGGGAAAAATATCGCCTAATCTCAACTGCATAAACAGTGAGTAAGAAATAAGGTTGATATTAGATCCAAGGTCACAAAGGTAGTTGACCTGGATACTATTTCTAAAAGTACACATAATAACAAAACTAATGGGATATTTGAGCTTATAAGGTATCCTATTTTGAACTACATCACTACACTCCTCAGTTAAACTGTAAGTGGAAAACTCCTCAAGTTTTTTCTTGATTAAAATAATTTTTTAAAAAAATTTAGATATAAAGGAACCTAAAATAAGGATTGTAGAAATAATATATTAATGTGTAGATTTTTAAAAAACACAATAAATTTGATAAGTTTTGGTTTATGATGTTTCTTCTTAATTCTATCAAAGAAATATATCCATGGATCCAAATTCTTCCAAATCATAGGCATCCATTCAAGAAAATTTTCAATATTTTCCATCCCTTTTTTTTCATGATATTTAGATCTTTATCATCATCTTTAAAAAGTGGAATAACAGGTTTTACATAATTTTCAATGGGTCTATCAATATTTCTAGTTTTAGTGGTTTCATTATTTAGGTTATCTTTTTCTTCCAGAATTTTAGTTTCAATTAGTTTAAGGTCACTAGGGTAATCTTAGTGAGTCTGAAGACCACTCTTAGTAGTGATATCCATGATATTTTCTCTAGGATTGACTTTATTTGTATTTGGTAATTTCCACTTCTCCCTCTGATTCATACCCCTAGCAATTTTACCCATTTGAGTTTCTAGATTTTTTATTCTTATATCAGATTGAATTTTATCAGAATCACATTGAGTTTTTTTATTAAACTAATTATTAAACTTTTCCTCTTGAAAAACCATTCTATTTATAACTTGATAAATATTAGATAATTTTTTTCTTGAAATGTTCCCCCAAGATTAAGTTCCCCCAAGAGTTAAAAGACTCTTACCTTGGTGGGTTTTGATATGGAAACCTAGGCTACTGTTGAAAACCAGGAGGTAAAGAAGGTCTAAAAACCCACAGATCCTTCCAGAAATGGTTGGGATGATTTCTATAACCTTGATTTTAATAATCAAAAAATGTATCATCCCTTAGTTTTAAACAAGGTGAGTAAATATAAAAGTTGGTATTGTCAGGTTGTTGGGTAGTAATATTGAAGTTTGGGAAACAAGATTTGGAATGACAATACATGCTTCAATGGTAACATTGATCCCAAAGTGAATTTTGATCATTTTCATTATAATACCTTGTAACAATGAATTCAACTTGTTGAACATAATTATTCTCTTTTCAAACTATTGTTCTTCTCTTAAAACACTTATACTAGGAATTTTTTGCAAGTGTATTGAACATTTTTTTTCAATTCTTTAGCAGTCCTATTTCTAAAATCTCCTCTATAATATTGATCTGCTAAAGTTTGGTGATATGGGGTTAAGATGTTGTAAAAGGTGTCCCTAAGAAAATTTTGTGAACACTGGTGATTTGGAAATTGTCTAAGAAAACTCATGATTCTTTCCCATGCCTCATGGAATAGATCATCATGATCTTGAAAAAATACCATGATCTAATTCTTAATTTTAGTGGTCCTTATCTATGGATAAAATTTCATTATAAAGGCATTAAAAAGATGATACCATGTATAAAAAAAATCTCCTCATCAATCTGTTGAAAAAAGACCTAGTATTTCCCTCTAAATAGATTGGAAAAGCTCTAAGTTTCAACTTCTCTTCACTCAATCCTCTCAAAGGAAGTTGTTACACTGTACAATATAAGTATCTAATGAAATTCAAATAATCTTCATTAGTAAGTCCATTATATGATGGAAACATAGAAATATGAGATTATTTTATTTCATAGTTCTGAGTTCTAGGAGTGTTCTTAATACAGAATGGATTACTAGATACATTTGGCAGTTGAAACCCCTTAAGGATCAATCTTTCTACTAGCTCATTTCCAATAGGCTGCGAATTAAAATTCTAGTTTTGAACATTGTTTAGATTTTCCATATTTTATTCCATTTTAGATATTTTTTTTCTTCTTAATTACTAAATAGTTAATGTTTATTTTAGAAATTAAAGGTTTTAATTTTTCAGGCCTTGATATGGTGTGAATCAACACCTAGATTCATGATTATGTTCATAGCAAGTTTCAGATTTTAAAATTATTATATATTTTTAAAAAGTGATTTTTTTAAAATGTTTTATTGAATATTATTATTTTTGATTGATCACACATGCATACTGGGGAAACAATTCCAAAATTTGATTGCGCTGTCATTGAATACATGGAAAATTAACTGTAAATAAACCCTACTTACTATTGGTACAGTTTTCAGTGGGCTTTCAAACCTAAGAGAAGTAAGATTAAATGTTTGAACCAAGAAGAAAAAACTTAAATGAACAAGAAAATAAGAAAAACATTCAAACATTCAAGTAGTTGAAGAATTTCAAGAAACAAGAGTAACAATTTTGAAAGAACCTAGAACAAGCTAGGGAAAACAACCATATGTTGATAGGGAAATTGATTGACTGGTTGAATAAATGTTCCTTACACATGCATATAAAATTCATTGGAACTGTAATTTTGATAAGTAAACATGCTAAGTCAACAATTAAACCAATAAATGAATTTATTCTATAGTTTTTCAACTAAAGAATTAATTATTCATGCAAATGATTAATAGTTTTCAGAAAATCTATTTGTCAATTAATTTTCCACGCTACTTCTCACAGGTAATTTCTTATTAAAAATTAATATTTAATCGAACAATCTGAATGAATCAATTTTGAAAATCATTTTCATTAATTTTTAAAATAAAATAAATTGATTTTTTGGTTTTGAGAATAGTGATCTAAGAAGAAATATTCATGCATAAGAAAGTAAATGTTTTACTAATTCAACATCATTCCCAAAGATGTCTATCTAGAAATTTTTTTCTATTTTTAAACTACAGAATCAAAAATTAAAACCATCAAGAAATAGGAAAAGTATGAAAAGGTGCAGCTTCTCTGTCAAGGATCTTCTCTATCTTCAATAACCCAACTCTTTCCTTCCATCTCACACTTTCTCTTTTTGAAAAATTTCATTGAAAATAATGACGAAGTTATCTTTTCTCCATGTTTGTCCCAATAAATTTCCTTTTCAATCACAAAATTAATTTTCTTCTCTCACATTACCGTCATCACTGGTAGTGTAATTTTCTTTTTCTCTTTTTTCACCACCTTATTACTCTAAAAAATTCCTCTAAATAATTTCCAAAACCTACACTGGAAATTAATGCACCAACTAACACATATGCACTTTCATGACATCCCCATATTTTCATTGACCTCCAGACAATTCAATTTTTCATTAAGGATTTTTTTGAGAAAATAAGCGACCTATTTCTTTGTCACTGCAACCTCAACAATGGAGGATATCCATACCCACTCCACCATTTTTAATTTTCATAGGGAAAATAAGTGAAAAAAAAAACTTCTACGCCATAGAAATGGGAAAAAATCCCCATCCATGGTGCTGAGAAGAGAATTGAGTTGTATGGTCATCTTCTTCAATGAAAATCAGGCTCAAAAACTTGGAATACCATTAAACCCAAGATCAAACAGTCAAGAAAGAAATTCCACCAGTGTTTTTCAAAATCTCACACAGATTGAAGTCTCAACTAGCCCTTTTCATTCTTCAAGTTTCATCCGAGTTCATCTTTTCTAATTATGGTGAAAACTTCCCAAAACTAGTGTCTTCATCAACAAACTCAGATATTTTCTTTATTAACAACACGATTCATCTCAGATTCCTCAAAAATCTATGTTCAATCTTCAGAGCTCCTCATCTTGGCGATGCAATATTCTTCAATCTCAAGTTCAAATTGTAGGACCCCAGGACACCCTGAGAGGGGAGGGGTGAATCAGGGTGACCAATTTTTCTTTAATGTGATGGATCTTGTTCCCACATTGGTAGGAACTTGTTAAACCTGTATGATGAATATGATTAGAAAGTAAACATTCACATGCAGAGATATGACACAACACTTTTTACTTGGTTCACTACTAAGGGATACATCTAAGGAGCATACGCCGAGAGGTTTTCGGTTGTACCAAATTCCACTAAACTTCACTAGATGTGGATTACAAAGGTTCGGGCACAGTAACTCTATCCCAGGCTCACTACCTTTACAAAGGTTTAGGGATATCTCACTGCGTCCCTCGGGTCACTCTCGTTGACTCCCCCTGGGTCACTACCTTTGGTGAAGTCCCACTCAGTTTATAGACGTGAAGGTCTCTTCAGTAGATTTGCATTGAAGTATTTGTCTCTACTTAGCACGAGACTATGCTTGAATCTAAGTCCTGAATTGATGCTCTTGAACACACTGAACTGCTGATCCAGATAATCAAAAATGCGTAAACAAGTTTCATTGACAATTGTGCTCAACACCTACCCTTTTTCGCGCAACTGAGTCTTTTACGTGCTACTCCAATTTTTATGAGCAGCTCTTCCTTTTTCATGCATCATGGAATTTTTCGCGCAACCCAGAATATTTCGTGCAAAACAGACTATTTCACGCATGCCCCTTTACGCGATCCTTTTACGTGCATCAGACCTCGAACCTTCTCTAAGTATTCAACCATGCGGAATGAGGGGGGTCACCTCTTATTTATAGGCGTCTGAGACCCCCGCGTGAAAAACCCCCTGTGGCGCGAAAAACTTCTCATCTGGCACGTAATATTTCACGCTGGTATCGTTTTTCGTGCACATCTCCAGATTTTTCACGCAACCCATTCCTTTTCCATTTTTCGATGTTCTGATTCCGAAACACTATTTGCGTGAAAAACCTCGATCCACTATTTCGCGCACCACGATGTTTTTCTCACCCAAATCAAGTATTTCACGCACAACCCTTATTTTTTGTGCACCACTTCCTCTTTGCACGCACCTTCCTTTACCAACAATCCATGTCTTCATTTTCCAATTTTGAGGCCCAAAAATTTGGCAAACACTGGGAAACAGCGCCACCTTCAATACTATTTTCTGCTTGAACTGTATGATCACTTTGCTGACACACATTCTGAACTTCCACTAAGGATTAACAACAAACCCAAACCATACTCCAATTAATGCAAAGAATATCCATGGTTCCAATAATATCCCCCTTTGGGTTTGTTGGAAATCACCAAATAAATTCAATAGACCACCATCCACATGAAAACCAAAAATGAAAGAATCAACTCAGGCAACACTCTAAGTCTACATGAGCAATGCTTGATGTAGAAAACAAGAGATGAAGCTTGAATTGGGTTCCCGTGTTTTGGAATTCTCAATGATGCCCAAGTAATTTTCTTACAGTGTCACATAAGCATTACATGTCCAATGAATTCCTTCTTATCCTATCACTGGCACTGAATACTCATCATATCACAGAATCATTACATGTCCTATGAATTCCTGAATTTATTCCTTTCTCCCCCATTGGAAATAAACCCAAAGACCGGTAATTGTTCATTGTTCATCTCAAAATTCACCCCTGGATAGTATCTCCCCCACAAACCTACATCACAGCCATAAACAGATAAAAATAAGTTAACATAACTGGGGAGAGTGGTTATCCGTAACCTCCTTATGCACTGGTAGGTGGCTGAACATCGAGGTTCAACCAATGCTTCACAAAAATAGCCATTGACATTGGCTTGGTCAGGATATCAACCACTTTCTCATCAGTTCCCACATGATTCATTCTAATCATTCCTTGTTTAGCTTTCTCTTTGATAAAATGATACCGAATTTCAATATGTTTTATACGAGAATGCTGAACTGGATTCTTCGTAAGATCAATCACACTCTTGTTATAATAGTAAATCACCATTGGTTTCTTCAACTCATCACCAATATCTTTTAATTGCTGCTTCATCCATAGCAGTTGAGTGCATGCCTTTGTGGTGGAGATATACTCAGCTTCAGCAGTACTAAGAGAAGTAATTTCTTGTTTCTTGATCAACCAGCCAACACATTTATTTCCAATATAGAAAGCTCCACCACTGGTGGACTTTCTGTCCACTACATCTCCAGCCCAGTCAGCATCATAAAATGCTGATAATTCACTGTTCCTTCATGTATAAAAGTATAATCCATAATTGTGAGTTCCTTGAATATACCGCATGATTCTTTTTACTGCTGCCATATGTTCCTCTTTTGGATTACTCTAAAAGCGGGCTACAAGACATGTGGAAAAGACAATATCTGGCTGTGTCACTGTTAGGTACAATAAGCTTCCAATGATCCTCCTGTACATGGTGGGATCTACATAGGTCCCATCCTCATGCTTTCCAAGTTTAGTTCCAACTGAAATAAGAGTTGACATTGGTTTGGAGTCTTGCATATTAAACTTTTTCAGAAGCTCTCTTGCATAATTTTCCTGAGAAATGAAAGTGTAATCCTTCTTTTGAATCACCTGTATCCCCAAGAAATATGTGAGCTCCCCAATCATAGACATTTCAAATTTTGATTTCATGTGATTGGCAAATTATCCACTGATTTCTGCCTGCTGCCACCAAATATGATATCATCAACATAGAAAAGAACCATGAATTGATCTTTTGGAGAATTCTTCACATATATATTGTGATCTACTCCTCCTCTTTTGAATTCTAGCTTCTTGAGATAATAATCCAACTGGGAGTACCATGCCCGTGGTGCCTGATTCAAACCATATAGAGCTTTCTTCAGTTTTTAGACCTTTGTTTCATCAGTACCAAGAATAAAACCCACTGGTTGTTAAATGTAGACTTCTTCTTTGAGTACACCATTTAGGAATGCTATCTTGACATCCATTTGATATAATTTATATCCTATTTGGAGTGCCATGGTAATAAATAGCCTGATTGACTCCAGTCTAGCCACTGGAGAAAAGTTTTCTTCAACATCAACACCTTCAATCTGGGAATATTCCTTACAAACCAGTCATGCCTTGTTTCTGATAACACTTCCATGCTCATCAAACTTATTCTTGAAGATGCATTTTGTACCGATCACATTGATACCTTCGGGTCTCTGGAAAATATCCCATGTATGATTCTTGTCAATCTGATCTAACTCTTCATTCATGGATTTCACCCATGATTCATCGTTTGCAGCTTCTTCAAATGAGGATGACTCCACAACTGACAGAAATGCAGATCACATGCTATTTATCATCCTCCTTGTTTGAGTGGGTGAATTCTTGTCCCCAATTATATTAGATGGATCAATCTTATCTCTACGATTTCTCCGATGTGGTTCAGTCTCATTTTCTCCAGCCACAAAGATTCTTTTTCTGAGTCAACATCATGATGTGATTGTTGAGTGTTTTGTACAACTTCCATTATTTCTATAGTTGTATTTTATCCACGTTCACTTTCTTCCTCATTTTATATTACATCAGCATATGATGTCCTTGAAGCATTTGTGGTTTTCTATTCGATTATCTTAACATCACTGCTTACCACAATCCTTCCTAATCACTTGTTGAAACACTTGTAGGCTTTGTTTTTCATTGGATACCCAAGAAATATTCCTTCATCAGCATTGTAACCAAACTTCCCTTGATTTCCTTCTTTGTTCCGGATGAAACACTTGCTTATAAAAACATGAAAGTATTTCAATGAAGTATTCCTTCCATGAAACAATTCATATGGTGTCTTCGTTTCTCCCATATAAAGCCATGTTCGATTCTGAATGTGCACTGTAGATTCAACAGCTTCCTTCCAGTAATAGTGAGAGATACCACTCTCAATCAGCATAGTCCTGGACATATTGATAACCTGTCAATTTCTGTGCTCAACAACTCCATTTTTCTGTAGAGTTATCACGGAAGCTACCTCATGTTGTATCCCATGATTCTCCAGGTAGTTTTCAAATTCAATGGATGTGTATTCCCCTACATTGTCTGATCGCAACACTTTGATTGTTCATCCAGTATCATTCTCGGCGATTCGATGATACATTTTCATGCAGTCAAGCACTTGTTGTTTCCTATGTATAACCATTACACATGCCATTCTACTGTAATAATATATGAAAAGGAAAAGTACCTTTCTCCATGAGTTCCAACAACATTTACTGGGCCACATACATCGGTATGAATGAGATCAAGAATATACGATGCCCTTTTCTTCTTTGGCTGATATGAACTATAGACCAACTTCCCATGAATGCAAGCATCACAAGATTTTCCACGTTCACATTTCAGAATGGGGATATCCATGACTATCTTCAGCTTAGATATCTTTTCCATGTCTTGTTGGTTAATGTTCCCCAGCCTTCGATGCCACAAATTTTTTTCTTCTTCAACAGAAAAATAGCAGGAGTTCACTTTGATATTGACCTGATATAAG
Source organism: Viscum album (assembly GCA_963277665.1). Lineage (NCBI taxonomy): Eukaryota > Viridiplantae > Streptophyta > Magnoliopsida > Santalales > Viscaceae > Viscum > Viscum album. The sequence goes on along the minus strand of OY728153.1, from coordinate 1,537,764,274 downwards.
TTTCCATCGGTTCTACAACCTTTCGTAAAAGAATTCCCTGTTTTTCCCTTTGTAATGCAGCCTTTTTGATTGAAAGTTACTATGAGCCCTGAGTCACAGAGTTGACTCACACTAAGGAGATTGTGAAACAAACCGTCCACATAAAGAACTTCAGTCTTCTTTAGCTCTCCATTGGCAAGAGCAGTATTCCCAATGCCTTTAATCTTCAAAGCACCATCATTACCAAACCTCAATGTTCCATCAACCTTCTTTTTAATGTTCTTCAAAATGTCAGCATTTCCCATCATATGGGAAGAGCATCCACTATCAAGAATCCAGGTGCTGTTGCTCTTTGTAGCTTTGAGGGCTACTTCTAAAAGATTGGATTTCTCGATCTTCTTCTTTTCTTTCCATAAAATGATGGATCGAGTAAAGGATACTGATGGACTTCTAACACTTTCCTCTACAAAATCTGATTCTTCATACCCATAATCTTCTTCCATAAGAGAGAAACTGTTTGTGAGAACAACACCATCAGGAGGGTGGATATTGACCTGTCTCTAAGAGTTGTATGAATCTCTCCTATCGAATCTCTGCCTACAATACATAGATTTATGGCCAAAGTTAGAATAATGAAAACAGTATCCATAGAAACTATTTCTTCTATAAGATGGAGGATATGAAGTCGGTATCCCTTGTTGATGTCCCATATCTTCCCCATTCAAGTAACTCCTTGCCTCTTCGCAATATGTCATGGTATGACCCAGATAGCCACAGAATTGGCACTTGATGAGAGGAAATGTCTTCTCACTTGAATTTATCCTCATGCCTTCTACCTTGGGAGAATAGTTGGAATACCTGTCATTTCTGAAAGTTTGAGAATAATTTTCAGTTCTTCTTTTAGTCTGGATTGAGGGTTTCTTTTTCACCACATTAGAAAACATTTCAACATGTCCGACTTTTATCTTGTCTTTCTTTTGGATCTCTCCACTACCAGCAGTTGAAGTCTCAAATTCACATCCAATTATACTCTTTCCCATGCAAACGGGTCTTTGATCACTCAAGATTTTTCCAACCCCATCTGAACCACTCTTGGCTCTTTCCATTAACTCTGCATCTGAGAATCTTCCAAAATGAATTTTCTTCTTACCCTCATATGTTGTTGATCGACACTCCAGTTTGCTTCTAATAATAACAACTTCTTCCTCAAGACCCTCAACAGTCTTGGACTTATCTTCTAGTATGGATGTAGTGTCATTTATGAACTTTTCTTGTTCTTCAATTCTAAGCTTCAATTCTGCAATGTCATCTGTGATTTCAAGGATTTAAGATTGAACTCTCACTAGTTCTTCTAGTCGTTCAATTTCATCTTCAAGCTCATCCACATATTCTGATGATTCTTTCACCATTTATTTCCAATTACTACATTTATTGCATTTGTTATCAAGATTTGAAAAGGCATCCTTAATTTTCAAATTGGGATCACAATTATGATTCATATGATTGTCTCTGTCTTTGTCGATAGAGGGTTCTAACTTTTTAATGATAGCCATCACGGAATCATGGTTTCCAGTTTTAAATTCGGGTTCTTTTTCTTCAAAGAATTAAATATCATCCTCTTCCTCTTTATAGACAAAACTATTCTTATGTATCTTCTTTCCATATTTGAAGTCACCCTTTTTGAAAAGCCTTTTCCGAGGCTTCTCAATGTCTTCTGCTTCACTTTATTCATCATTGAACTTTCTTTGGTACTGAGAGGCAATGTGCCCAACTCTTCCACAATGAAAGCATGCCAGAGGTAACTTACCTTTAAATTTACCTTTTACCTTATTCAACCTATTGGAAATAAGATAAATAACTTCTTTTTCCTCATCATCTTCATCACCAATATCTTCTGAAATTTTCAGTTTGTCCATGTCTTTAAATTCCATTTCCTTTCTAACACGAGTCGTAGCTTCTTTGGGTTTGACTCTCATCTCATATGCCACTAGAATACTTATCAGATCATCCATAGATAGTTTAGATAGATCTATTTCTTCAAGGGCTGATACCTTTGCATTGTACATAGGAGGAAGTCTTCGCAAGATTTTCTTTACAATATCAATGTCTTTGATTTCCTCTCCAAGCCCTCGAATTGCTCCCACTACTTCAGTGATTCAGTTAAAGAATGAATCTGCATTCTCATCAGGATGAATCTTTAGATCATAAAACCTGTTGTACAAAACTTGAAGTTTTTCCTCTTTCACTTTGTTGTCTCCTTCATAGATATTTTCAATTTTATCCCACATAGACTTTTCTGAGGTGAAAATCATCACCTTTAGATAAATTTGATCAGAAAGAGCTGCAGTGATAGCATTCTGAGCTTTATAATCTACATCAAGAACTTTCCTGTCTGTATTAGTCATATCCAGACCTGTTGGATCAGTAACATGTATTCCTTGCACAGTAGAAAAGAGGACTTGTATTCTTAGAGATCTTAAATGAGATCTCATTCTGTTCTTCCAGATCTGGAAATTACTTCCATCGAAGATAGGGACTCCCCTGACATTGACTGCATTCTCTATGATGTCAAAGGAAAGATTCAACACCAGCAACCTCCCTCTGATACCACTTGTAGGACCCCGGGACACCATGAGAGGGGAGGGGTGAATCAGCGTGGGCACTTTTTCTTTTAATGTGATGGATCTTGTTCCCATGTTGGTAGGAACTTGTTAAACATGTATAATGAATATGATCAGAAAGTAAACATTCACATGTAGAGAGATGACACAAAACTTTTTACTTGGTTCACCACTAAGGGCTATGTCCAAGGAACATACGCCGTTAGGTTATCGGTCATACCAAATTCCACTAAACTTCACTAGATGTGGATTAAAAAGGTTTGGGCACAGTAACTCTATCCCAGGCTCACTCTCTTTAAAAAGGTTCAGGGATAGCTCACTGCGTCCCTCGGGTCACTCCCGTTGACTCCCCCTGGCTCACTGCCTTTGGTGAAGTCCCACTCAGTTTATAGAAGTAAAGTTCTCTTCAGTAGATTTGCATTGAAGTCTTTGTCTCTACTTAGTACGAGACTATGCTTGCATCGAAGTCCTGAATTGATGCTCTTGAACACACTGAACTGCTTATCCGGATAATCAAAAACGTGTAAATTAGTTTCACTGACAATTGCGCACAACACCTACCCTTTTTCGCGCAACTGAGTCTTTTACGCACCGCTCCAATTTTTACATGCAGATCTTCCTTTTTCGCGCATCCCAGAATTTTTCACACAACATAGAATATTTCGCATAAAATAGACTATTTCGCGCATGCCCCTTTACGTGATCCTTTTACGTGCATTTGACCTCAGACCTTCTCTAAGTCTTCAACCATGTGGAATGAGGGGGGTCACCTCTTATTTATAGGCGTCTGAGACCCCCGCACGCAAAACCCCCTATGGCATGAAAATCTTCTCATCTGGTGCATAATATTTCATGCCGGTATCATTTTTCGCTCACATCTCTAGTTTTTTCACGCAACCCATGCCTTTGCCATTTTTCAATGTTCTGATTCTGAAACACTATTTGTGCAAAAAACCTTGATCCACTATTTCACGCACCACAATATTTTTCACGCCCAACTCAAGTATTTCGCACACAACCCTTATTGTTCACGCAACACTTCCTCTTTGCGCGCACCTGCCTTTTCCAACAATCCATGTCTTCATTTTCCGATTTTGAGGCCCAAAAATTTGGCAAACACTGGGAAAAAATTCCACCTTCAATACTGTTGTCTGATTAAACTGTATGATCACTTTGCTGGCACACATTCTGAACTTCCACTGAGGATTAACAAAAAACACAAACCATACTCCAATTCATGCAAAGAATAGCCATGGTTCCAACACAAATTACCTTCATTCCATTACTCCGGTCGACTAGTCCTTATCTCAATGACGACTCGCTTTGACAAGGTCTCATTAACTTCATCCAATGTAGGTTCTCTGGTATATAAACTTCATCTTCATCTGGTTTTTAATCTTCATGATCTCAAATCGTTTTGGGGGTTTTTATTTTTGATGAGATCATGGTTCATGATCTTCATAGCAAACAGATCCTCTATTCATATCCAATTTGAGTTTGGCCTCTTCAATCTCAGTCAACATCAGCCCCTCAACTTGATTTGGTTTATCTATACCCATGGGTCGCATAAGATAAATTATTATACCTGACCTGTATTTATCCTGTGAGAAGTATTTTATAATTATATTACATAGAAAGAATTTATCTTATCCGATGGCACCTAAGCATTTTTCTCTAACATGAGTAAGATAATTCCATTGCATTATAGGTCTTTATCTTATGAAAAGTACATCTGGGAATAATTATATTACTAAAACCATATCAATTTATGTATGCATAAGATAATTTTTATCTTTTTCTATACCAAAATGTCTTATGTAGACTAGAAATATCCATACAAAAATATACTTCCATGAGAAATAAAATTAAGTGAGTAATAAATAAAATTAAACAAATAAAAATTCACACTTAAAATTTTAAAATACAAAAAATATCAACATGAAAAATTAAAGTAAAAACCGAAACATTAAATATTAAATTGTTGACCTAAACTAAGAAATAATCATAAGAATTAAATTACAAAACACAGAATTAATATTTTAATTAAAAGTTAAATAAAAATAAAAATAAAAATAAACAAGACTCGAAAAAATCATAATATTCACATATTAATTTAAAAATTTTAAGAAAAAATAATTAATTATATAATTATCAAAAATAAATAATAAAATTGTAATAAACCACTTAAAGGAAAAATTAAGGATCAAACACACAAATTATTCATCAAAAGAGATGTAGAAAAAACATGTGAATAAAATGCCACATAAGGTACCAACTCTAATGGACCACCACTTGCACTAGAGATAACTAACAACATATTTTATTCCACTAACTCTCACATGATACTCATGCCTATGCTGAGATAAAGCCTATTTCAAGGGGTCTACCACATTTTCACCCCTAGATACTCTACCCACCACAACTTCACCTCGTTGAGAAAAATACCTCAAGAGATGAAACTTCCAAAGTATATTATTTTTTTTTTCTATAAACTCAAATATTTGGAAAGAGTCACCACTATAGTATTATCACAACAAACTGTTATAGGTTCTTTACTTCTAGTTACCACATCAAGATATTGAAAAAAGTTAGGAATCCATACTACTTCTTTGGATGTATCATAAGCTCTAATATACTTGGAATCTGTTGTAGAATAGGTAATAATTGGCTACTTTGAACTTTTCCATCTCAAATCTCCTCCATTTAGAAAAAATATATCCAAAATATGACTTTAGATCATTTTGATCTATCTAAAATCTAGCATTTTTATAACCCCTGATGATTAGCTCTTCATCTCCTCCATGAACCAGGAACATATCCTTAGTTCACCTTAAATACTTAAGGATAGACTTAATAGTAGTCCAATATCATTAAATTGAATCTTATTGATATCTTCCAACCATGCTAAAATCATATGAAACATCATGCATCATACATAACATTACATACATGAAAAATCATATTGTTGGAACATATGGGATCTTACTCATCCTCTCCCTTTCCTATTCTATCTGAGGACACATTTTCTTGGAAAGATGTATACCATGTGACACTAGAAACAATCCCATATTGGATTGTTCTATACTGAACCACTTCATTATCTTTTCAATGTATACATATTGATGTAGCCCAAGAAGCCTCTTAGATCTATCACACATGATCTTGATCCTTAGAATGTAGGCTGCTTCACCTGAGTCCTTTATAGAGAATCGCTTACTCAATGGTGACTTAACCTATTTTAAGGATGATGTATTGTTTCCAATTAGTGATTGGTCATCAACATATACTATTATGTAAAAAGTTTACTCTCACTAAACTACTTATAAATGCATGGATCACATTCATTCTCAATGAAACAAAATTCCTTTATGGCTTCATCAAATTGAATATTCCATGACATGGATTCTTTCTTTAATCCATAAGTGGATCTCTACAACTTGAAAAAAAATTTATAATTCACTAGAGTCACAAACCTTTCTAGTTGTGTCATGTACACATAATATTAAAGGTTCCCATTAAGGAAAGCTATTTTGATATCCATTTTACAAATCTCATAGTTATGGTAAGCTGCAATAGTAAGTAAAATCTTGATGAATTTAAACATAAAAACTGAATAAATGGTTTTATCATAGTTAATGACTTGATGTTTTATAAACCCTTTATCCACTAGTTTTGATTTATAGATATTTACTTTACCTTCCATGTCCAACTTTCTCTTGAATACCCATTTACACCCAAAATGTTTTACATTAACGGGTGGATTGATTAGAACCCAAACTTGGTTTTGATACACAGAATCCATCTTCAAATCCATATATTCTTTACATCTTGTAGATTTTGAGATCTCTACCACCTATTGGTAGGAGAGAGAATCATTATTATCAACCAATAACGAGTCACTATCATCAGTGACTAGAAAACCATATCTCTTTAGTTCTATTATATCTCTAGAACTTTTACATAGTACTTCTATTTCAAGAACTTATTCCATGTGGATTTGTGGAATCAGTTATTATACTAACTCTTGTATATATTGAGTATCAACTTTATTGAAGTCAATCTTTCTCCCACTATCTTCCTTAAGGATTTTATCCCTCTCAATAAAGGTGGTCTATCTTGGAATAATTAGTTTCTTATATTAAGGTTTGTATAAATAATATCCCCTTGTTTTCTTGTGACACTCTATAAAGATAAACTTTATACATTAGGGTGATAGTTTTTTGCTTGATCCAGCCTTAACAAACTCCTTACAACCCCATGAATAAACATATGAAAAAATAGGTTTATTTCCACTATATAACTCAAAGGGAATACTATTTTATAATTAGTTTGGCACCCAATTTAGTAATTATAATGTCATCTATAATGCATATCCCCAAAAGGACAATTTAAGGATTTTGTGACTCATTAATAACCTTAATATGTATAACAAGGTATATTTACTCCTTTAGATAACACTATTCCACTATAGTAAAATTAATAAAGTATGATAATCCACCTATAGTATCTATTTTAAAAGGTCCAAACACATTAGTGTGCACCAAATCTACAAGTTTTTGGCCCTTTCACCTAAACCATCGAATGGTGGTTTAGTTATTTTACCTCATAAACAAGTGTGACATCTTTAAAGCGGATTAAGAAAAAAAAAGTCTAAGTAATCATCTTGATAGAACTTCTTCAAATGCTTCTTATTTATGTGACCAAGATAGTGATACCACAATTGGGTATTATATGAGTCACATGTATTTTTTTCTTTATCAATTTACAATATTTAGTCTTTAAAATTCAATACATAAATACTGTTATTCAACTATTCTATACCATAAGACATTATATCTTTATAAAAGTAAAAACATTTATTTCCAAATATATAAATAAATTCATACATATATAAGAAATAAATGAAAATAATATTCTTGGTAATACTAATAACATAATAAAAATTATTTTAAACCAAAATCAACCCCATCGACAATGTGATATGGTAGTATCTAATGGATAATACAACCAAACTCAGTCCATTGGAAGCCTATATATCCATATCATCTCTGGTAATCTTTCAAAATATACCTGGTTCATATATTTGGATAAAAATATGAGCACCAAAGGAAGAATATAATTCACAAATTATAGATATAGAAATATTACACTCAATAATGAACACACATGAAGCTTCCCCATGCTTCTTTGTCTTGGTGCAATTTCACTTCCAGTGGACCTGCTTGCTACATGAAAAACATAACACATCCTTTTCCTTTCCTTATCTCTAGATATTCTTTTTCTTGGAAGTGTGGTGCTCTAGAACTTTATACCTGGGATGACTCTTCATCCCCCTTTACTTGTTCTTCCTCTTCTTATTTACCATATGGACAATGGTTTTGTCATGTCCCATATCTTTATTGACTTGTAAAATAGGAGTAAGAAGTTATGATTGTATCTTCTTGCTATTGTTCATATTTTAATTCATAATAAAAATGGAGAAGTTTTTGGGTAGTGAGGACAAGATGAGATTGGTGTTCATATCATCAGGGATATTAAAACCCAAGATGTTCAGGCACTCAATGTAGCTAATCATATTAACCACATGTTCCCCAATTGGTTCCAACTCTCCAATCTTTAACATTAATAGTATATTGGAGATCTCATATCTCTCTGATCTCACCATGTATTGATAGAGATCCTTAAGGAGAGAAATGATGTTATACACATCCTATTCTCATATTTCTTTAAAATATCATTAGACACAGAGGATAGTATGAAACATTGTATATCCATAACTTCATCCACAAGATTCAAATAGTAGGAGACTTCTTCCTCATTAGAATCTTTGGAAATTCACTTAGGAAGTGGGGTTTCCATCACATATAATTTCCATTTGTGGTGTAGTATAACACACAAGCACCTATACCATTACTAGAAATTCATGCCCATAAGAAGGTCATCCTTCTCTATCATGGATCATAGTGATACTATCAAAGTCGTTTGATTTACCATTTATACAATTTAAGAGAAGATAATTATTAATTAATTTGATAACAAAAACAGATTAATAAATTTAATAATTTAATAAAATTCCATCAATATCTCACTATTTTTCAAAAATCAATATCCCCCACTATCAATCTCAGAATATCTTGTTGCTTATATATTCTAGTATCAAGGGTCCATATCCTTCTTCTCATAACCCACACTTGGGCCTAACAAGCTATTTGAAGGGTTTTACGTAGGTGTAACTTTCCAAATACATTAACTCATAGTTCCTTGATTAGTTGAGTGGATTTTATATTATTAATTTATTCAGATTTTTTATTTAATCCTTATACATATTTTCAAGGAAAATTATACCATCAGTGTGAAATACCCATGTTTTAATATTAGATATAATTTTTGAGTTATTTGAATTAATCCAGATTCAATTATGATTACTATATTAATCACAGTTCTCTCTATATAGATCAAAATTGTATGATTCATGTTTTTTAGTGTTCATTATGCACAATAATTTTAATGGCCCGAACCTCTTCGGCCCATTCCTTTTTCGAAAAGAGGGTCATGAAGTGTTCTGGAGGGTAGAATGGACTTTTCCCACACTTTTTCAGAATTTTGTAACTACACGCTGTGTAGTGTGAGTACACGCTATGTACTACCTTGCCGGGTATACCCCATGTTGAAGCCGTGTCCTTACCGCATGAAATAAATGAGTACATGCCGTGTAGCCCATACTACATGCCATGTAGCTCCTCCCCGCGTTCGCGTTACCCTCAAACCATGTGTTGACCAGTCAACGACCGTGTGCCGTGTTGAGATCGTGTCCTTGCCGCATGAAATAAAGGAGTACACTCCGTGTAGCCCATACTACACGCCGTGTAGTTCCTCCCCACATACACATTACCCCCAAACCGTGTGTTAACCAGTCAACGATCGTGTGCCACATTGAAGGCCGTGTTGGAAGCCGCGTGGCGACCGTGTGAAATGGCCGAGTACACACCGTGTAATAGAAAGTACATTCCATGTACTTTAATTTTTCTCGCCTATAAAAGGAGGGGGCCGCTCCTCCTTTTCAAATCACTCATCTCATCCCCTTTCCCTCGAGCAGAGCTCTCCCAAGAGACTCCAAAGCTCATTTCTTCCATAACTTTTCCGTCCGAGCTCCGATTTATGACCCGTCAGCGACCACGAGATCGTAACAATGACGTGGAAATTATGAGCTTGGATATGTTGCTTTACCTTCGGCTTTTCCTTCCTAGATTCCACCCAAGGAGGTTTTTCCAGGTTTTGACAGAAGCGACGGACGCCGACGGACGTCTTCTAAAGCTGATCCGGGGGAGCTTTGTGATCAGAACCTGTTGAGGTAGGGATCTTACCTTCATCTCTCTAAATTGTGCATCATGCGGGGTGGGTGTACTCTTTTTTACGTGAAACACATTTTAACTGGTTTAATAAAGATAATAACTGGCTTGTATAATGGGGATGGGAAGTTTGTGAATGCAGTTACATTATTTATATCCTGTGATATTATGTTGTGAATTGTATAGGCTTATGCCTACTGAAAATCACGGTCGTTGGGGGAATTTGCTTGCGCAATTAAAATTTTCCATATCTTTCTAGACCGTCTTTATGGATGGAACATTGTGGAATTTTGAATTTGGTTAATCACGTAAAGTTGGATGATTTAAAATCTGGAACCCATGTGTGATCACCCCGGTTGAAAAAAATGGAATAATGAACATGTGGCTGTTGGCTTGGTTACGTGGTGTGTGAAAGGGGGGAGGGGGGGGGGGGGTGAATCCTGGGTTGTCATGGATAGAATGGGCAGCGGGGCTGATGTAAATGATATTAAAGGGGCAATGGTGAGGCACGATCCTGGTTTTGTGATACGGTGGTGGAGATGTGGTTATAGTGGCAGCATGGCTGCAGTAATGGGTTGTTTTATTAAAAGAAAGTGGAAATTTGATAAATGAATTGTGGGGAAAGATAATGAACACATGAACAATCAATGGGGTTTGATTGATGATAAAAGGGTGGGTTGTGTTGCTTGCGTTTTATCTAACTTGATTTGGTTTCATAGTTGCCCAGTAGTTAAGGAACTAATAAATTATTACTGATGAAACTTGGAAACCTAAATGGGGTTTGGGTTGTTTTTTTTATGCATGCTTCGTAGTAGCAGTGCCGAGACACGTGCTCAGTTTCTCTGTTTAGAAGCCGTAGGTTGGGATGTGTGTTTGGTATACATATATACATATCTGTATCTTTGTGTTTTGTCGCACCCCACCCATGTTGAGAAATTAGTGCCGAACACTCCCATTTCATGGGAGAGGGTGTTTTCCCCTTAGCTACTAGCTCCTTCCTGCTCCTTCTTCCATAGGCTGTGATGGCTTGAGGTGACCTTACACCCAAGACCCTTCGGGTAGGTTTCGATTGGGGTGGTATTAGCCCAAGACTCTTCAGGCAGGTTTATTATTCACAAGAATCTTCGGGATGAGGCCTAGGTGTGTTTGGGCGGGGATGTGATTGTGGTTTGTGAGGCCCAGGTGTGTGTGGGCAGGATGTGTGGTTGTGAGGCCCAGGTGTGTGCGGGTAGGATATGTGGTTCTTGAGGCCCAGGTGTGTGCGGGCGGGAAGAGTGTGGTAGCATCAAGGTGTTCGCCATTAGGAAGAGTAGCTAACTAGTGGGAAATGGTGTGGGGTACCCAATACTCTTGTTCTTATATACTACTACCTTTTTTTGTGTGTTTTTGGTGAGTGTGGCTGGTGAGGTTGGTTGGATACTTTTACTTGTTAGGTTGGTTTCTTATGTTGTTATCACGGGACATTAGGATGTCTTCCCACCTATGCACGAGAGCTTTAGGTTTCCCTACTGATTATACTTTTATGCTCACCCTACGTTTACTTTCAGGTTTCCAGGAGGACTACCAGGGCCGTGCGGGACCCTACTAGTTGGGACAGTTGGAGTTGTTGTATTTTCTATACTCTTGTTTCTTTTGGAATTGTACTTTTGAGCTTTCTTGTACTTGTACTTTGTTTCAGAATTATTTAAACATGCATATGGGATTGGTTTGGGTTTATCTCTATACACTTGTTCTTTTCCTTTTTGGTAGTTGAATTGTCCTATTTCCCGATCTTAAATAATAAAAAGGGTAATGCCTCCCATATTTGTGAAAACTCATACCCTTGGTGCTAGTCACCACTGCGGGGCCTACTGGAGGCGGGACTCGGGGGTCATTATCTCCCTTCACTATTTCCAGCTCAGGAGGGGCATCTTTGGTGAGAGGGTGTCATGACAGAATGGTATCAAAGGTGATGATTGAGAGATAGGATGGAGTCTGGAGTTAGGCATAGTGAGTATTTCATGGGGTGGTAGGGTGACAATGTTGGCTGATCTTGGTGTGTGACATAGGCCATAAAAGAACATCTAGGACACGAGATTTTAGGGCCCACCGTGATCCGATGCAAGGACTCTGAGCCTATCGAACAATCAAGTGAGACTACATTGATTTAGGGGTAGAGAACCTAGGGAAGGTACATGCATCATCATGATTGTGTTTTACTTGATTTGGGTGTTCTGGGAAAGAAATAAAGTAATAAAATGAAACCTTGAGAAATTTCCTTGCTACTTGGGCTTAGGCGATCTTTGTTTACTGTACAGCTATGGCACTTGGATGATCTCTTCAACCAGCTGAGGGGATCAAGTTGTTTTTCTAAGATTGATCTGCGATCTGGATATCATCAGTTGAGGGTAAAGGACAATGACATCTCGAAGACAACTTTCAGGTGCAGGTATGGGCACTTCGAGTTTGTAGTGATGCTGTTTGGAGTTACGAATGCACCGACTGTGTTCATGGGACTTATGAACTTTGTCTTCCGAGGGTTTCTAGACCGGTTCGTCGTTGTGTTTATCGATGACATCCTGATCTATTCAAGATAATAGTAGGAGCACGTTGAGCATCTTAGGGTAGTCTTGGAAGTCCTTCGACACCACCAGATTTATGGGAAATTGTTGAAGTGTAAGTTCTTGATGCAAAAAGTACACTTCCTTGGGCATGTGGTGTCTCAGTATGGAGTGTCAGTGGACCCATCTAAAGTGGAGGCAGTTGTTTCTTGGGCGGCACCCAAGAGCGTGGCAGAAGTTCGTAGTTTCCTGGGGTTGGAAGGCTATTATCGGAGGTTCGTTTTGGACTTCTCTCGAATTGCTACTCCATTGACAGCTCTGACTTGGAAGAACCAGGTCTTCCTATGGAGCGAGCAGTGCCAGGAAGCTTTCGACTACCTGAAGGAGAAGTTGTTCAGTTCTCCAGTACTCAGGTTTCCAGAGGAAGGGTTGTTGTATGAGGTAATTTTTGATGCTTCTGGCCTTGGTTTGGGGTGCGTACTGATGCAGAAAAAGGGTGTGATCTGTTATGGTTCTAGGCAGTTGCGCCCTCACGAGCGTAACTATGCCACCCACGACCTAGAGCTTGCAGCAGTGGTGTTAACACTAATGTTGTTTAGACATTACCTCTTTGGGGAGCGCTTTGTGGTCTTCTTAGATGACAAGAGCTTACGTTATATCTTCTCCCAGCGTGACCTGAACTTAGGGCAGCAGATATGGGTTGAGTTTCTCGAAGACTATGACTTAGAGACCTCTTACACTGAAGGTAAGGGCAACTTTGTAGCTGATGCCCTGAGAAAGAAGTCATATAAGGAAGTGGTTTGGGAATCCACTGATGCTTGGAAAGCAATGGGAGAGTTGGCTGCCTTGCACTTGGATGCAAGGTTAGAAGGTGTTAGAGGTTGTTTGTTCTAGATGACGGTGCATTCCTCCTTATTGCAGTAGGTGGAAGAGTCTTAGTGGGGAGACTCCGAGGCAGAAGTAATGCAGGATCGTATCAATCAGGGGAATGCTCGAGAAGGATTGTTAGAGGACAACTGATATCGGATGCTCTTTCATGGAAGGTTTTTTGTTCTAGAGGTGATGTGTGAGGGAGTTCTCCGTGAGTTCCATAGCTCAGCCTTGGCAGTGCATCCGGGAGTTTCAAAAATGTACCGCCCCCTGAGGGAACAATCTTGGTGGCCCGGGGTGATACGGGCAGTGGTGGAGTTTGTGGCTAAGTGCCTAGTGTGTCAGCAAGTAAAAGCTGAACACCGTGTTCCTAGTGGTTTGTTGCATCCTTTATATGTCCCTGAGTGGAAATGGGATGAAGTCTCAATGGACTTCGTCACATGACTACCCAGAGCTTAGGGTGGTTATGATGCTATTTGGGTAGTGGTGGATCGACTGACAAAATCAGCTCACTTCTTAGAAATTAAGGAGTCGGGCCCGGTGAGTGCCTTAGCACAGAGGTACGTAGACGAGGTGGTACAGTTTCATAGAGTTCCGAAGACTATCATATCAGATCGAGATAATCGGTTCACCTCACGAGTCTGGAAGGGGTTACAACATACTTTTGGCACCCAGCTACGCCTTAGCACTGCTTTCCACCCTCATACCGATGGGAAGACAGAGCGGACTATCCAGACGTTAGAGGAAATGCTGCGAGCATGCATTCTGGATTTAGGAGGATCATGGGTGCGACACATGCCTTTAGTAGAGTTTGCCTACAAAAACAGCTTCCACTCTACTTTTGGCATGGTTCCATTTGAGGCTTTGTATGGAAGGCCATGTCGTTCACCCATTTGCTGGGCAGAGGTTGGAGAGACAGGTGCTCTTGGGCCATAGGTAGTACAAAGCACCATAGAGAATGTCCAGCTTGTGCGCGAGAGGATGAAAGTGGCTCAGGACCGAAAAAAGTCTTATGCTGATCGTCAGAGGAGGCCCTTGGATTTCGAGGTGGGGGATCATGTGTTCTTGAAGGTTTCCCCTAGATGGGGGCAGCAGAGGTTTGGGAAGGGGAGTAAGCACTCCCCTAGGTTCATCGGACCTTTTGAGGTGCTGAGGCGAGTCAGAGAGGTGGCATATCAGCTGACCCTACCACCTCAGTTGGAGAAGTTTCATGACGTCTTCCACGTCTACCAGCTTCGTCGGTACTTACACGATGACTCTCACGTTATCGACTGGGGAGAGTTAGATATGGGAGATGATGCGACCTTCGAGGAATGACCAGTCAGAATCGAGGATCATAAAGAGAAGGTGCTCCGTGGATGAACCATCGCCTTGGTTCATGTGTTGTGGAGGAATGGAGGCCTCGAGGAGAGCACTTGGGAGTGAGAGGCTTAGATGCACGCTCAGTACCCGGAGTTGTTTTGACTTGTGTTTTGATTTGTTCTTCTGAGATTTGTTTTGATGTTATGCTCTGTACCTTTGAGATATGGAATACTTGTCTTGTTGGTTGTGAGGCATTTTGTTTGCTTGTTCTCTGGAAGTGTGTAATGTGTCCGGACGTTTGGGAAAAGGAAAAAAACCTGATCCTTAATCGAGACACATTAATGCGGATGCGATTGAACCCGTGTGGGTGAGTCAGTGCCGCCTAAAGTGGATAATATCTAGACATGGGAGAAGGAATTTCCCCAATCCACGTGTTCGGACAGTGTGTTGGTTGTATGGTGTTGGGGGCAGAGTAAGTTGAAAAAAAATCCTAATATATGGAGGTGGGAAGACCCAATTATTATTCGAGACGCATTAATGGAGATGAGATTAAACCCGTACAGGTGAGTCAGTGCCGCCTAAAGCAGATAATATCTCGACATAGGAGAGGGAATTCCTAACACATATGATTAGGGTTGTTGGTTGGGTTCCTGTTGTAATGAGATCTCTAAGAGGTATCTTGTTGGGTCCCTCTGGGTTGGTTTCTGAATTCTCTAGGATGAGAATGTTTTAAGAGGTATCTAATGTAATGGCCCGGACCTCTCCGACCCATTCCTTTGTTGAAAAGATGGGCATGAAGTGTTCTAGAGGGTAGAATGGACTTTTCCCACACTTTTCAGAATTTTGTAACTACACACCGTGTAGTGTGAGTAAACACCGCGTACTACCTTGCTGGGTATACCCCGTGTTGAAGCTGTGTCCTTGCCTCGTAAAATAAATGAGTACACGCCGTGTAGCCCATACTACACGCCGTGTAGCTCCTCCCTGCATACGCGTTACCCTCAAATGGTGTGTTGACCAGTCAACGGCCGTGTTCCATGTTGAGGCCGTGTCCTTGCCGCGTGAAATAAATGAGTACACACCATGTATCCCATACTACACGCCGTGTAGTTCCTCCCTGCATACGCATTACCCTCAAACAGTGTGTTGACCAGTCAATGACCGTGTGCCGCGTTGAAGGCCGTGTTGGAAGCCGCGCAAAAACTGTGTGAAATGGCCGAGTACACATAGTGTACTAGAAAGTACACACCGTGTAATTTAGTTTTTCTCACCTATAAAAGGAGGGGGCCTCTCCTCCTTTTCAAATCACTCCTCTACTCCCCTTTCCCTCGAGCAGAGCTCTCCCAAGAGACTCCAAAGCTCATTTCTTCCATAACTTTTCCGTCCGAGATCCGATTTACGATCCGTCAGCGGCCACGAGATCATAACGATGAGGCGGAACTTGTGAGCTTGGATCTATTTCTTTCCCATTGGCCTTTCCTTCCCAGCTTCCACCCAAGGAGGTTTTTCCGGGTTTTGACAGAAGCGACGGACACCGACGGATGTCTTCTAAAGCTGATCCGGGGGAGCTTTGTGATTAGAACCTATTGAGGTAGGGATCTTACATTCGTCTCTCTAAATTGTGCATCATGCAAGGTGGGTGTCCTCTTGTTTACGTGAAACACATTTGAACCGATTTAATAAAGATAATAACTGGCTTTTATAACGGGGATGAGAAGTTTGTGAATGCAGTTACATTATTTATATCCTGTGATATTATGTTGTGAATTGAATAAGCTAAGCCTACTGAAAATCATGGTTGTTGGGGGACTTTTCTTACGCAATTAAATGTTTCCCTATCTTTCCAGACCGTCTTTATTGATGGAACTTTGTGGAATGTAGAATTCGGTTAATCACGTAAAGTTGGATGATTTAAAATCTGGAACCTGTGTGTGATCACCCCGGTTGAACAAAATAGAATAATGAACATGTGGGTGTTGGCTTGGTTACGTGGTGTGTGAAAGGGGGGTGGGTGAATCCCGGATTTCCACGGATAGAATGGGCAGCGGGGCTGCTGTAAATGATATTAAAGGGGAAATGGTGAGGCACAAGCCTAGTTTTGTGATACGGTGGTGGATATGTGGTTATAGTGGGAGAAGGGATGTAGTAATGGGTTGTGTTATTAAAAGAAAGTGGAAAGTCGATAAATGAACTATGGGGAAAGATAATGAACACTGGAACAATTAATGGGGTTTGATTGATGATAAAAGGGTGGGTTGTGTTGCTTGTGTTTTATCTAACTTGATTTGTGGTTGGTAAGGATTTTGTTCTACGAAACGCTTGATTTGGTTTGATAGTTGCCCAACAGTTAAGGAACTAATAAATTATTACTGATGAAAATTGAAAACCTAAATGGGGTTGGGGTTGTTTGTTGTATGCATGCTTCTTAGTAGCAGTGTCGAGACACATGCTCAGTTTCTCTGTTTAGAAGCCATATGTTGGGTTGTGTGTTTGGTATACATATATAAATATCTGTATCTTTGTGTTTTGTCGCACCCCACCCATGTTGAGCACTTAGTGCCGAACACTCCCATTTCATGGGAGAGGGTGTTTTCCCTTTTAGCTACTAGATCCTTTCTGCTCCTTCTTCCATAGGCTGTGATGGATTGAGGTGAACTTACACCCAAGACCCTTCGGGTAGGTTTCGATTGGGGTGGTATTATCCCAAGACTCTTCGGGCAGGTTTATTGTTCCCAAGAATCTTCGGGATAAGGCCCAGGTGTGTTCGGGCGGGGATGTAATTGTGGTTTGTGAGGCCCAGGTGTGTGCGAGCGGGATATGTGGTTGTGAGGCCCAGGTGTGTGTGGGTGGGATATGTGGTTCTTGAGGCCCAGGTGTGTGCGGGCGGGAAGAGTGTGGTAGCGTCAGGATGTTTGCCGTTAGGAAGAGAAGATAACTAGTGGGAAATGGTGTGGGGTACCCAATACTCTTGTTCTTATATACTACTACCTGTTGTTTTGTATTTTTGGTGAGCGTGGCTGGTGAGGTTGGGTGGATATTTTTCTTTGTTAGGTTGGTTTCTTATGCTGTTCTCATGGGACATTAGGATGTCTCCCCACCTGTGCATGAGAGATTTAGGTTTCCCTAATGAGTATACTTGTATGCTCACCCTACGTTTACTTTCAGGTTTCCAGGAGGACTACCAGGTCTGTGCGGGACCCTACTAGTTGGGATAGTTGGAGTTTTTGCAGTTGCTGTACTCTTGTTTCTTTTGGTATTGTACTTTTGAGCTTTCTTGTACTTGTAATTTATTTTATAATTGTTTAAACATGCATGTGGGATTGGTTTGGGTTTATCTCTATACACTTGTTATTTTACTTTTTGGTAGTTGACTTGTCATATTTCCCGATCTTAAATAATAAAAAGGTTAATGCCTCCCATATTTGTGAAAACTCATACCCTTGGTGATAGTCACCACTCTGGGGCCGACTGGAGGTGGGACTCGGGGTCATTATCTCCCTTTCACCATTTCCATCTTAGGAGGGGCATCTTTGGTGGGAGGGGGTCATGAAAATACTAAAAATAATTCAACTGGATATTTGGTTAATTCAGCCATTTGAAGGTCTATATAGGCCACACAAAAAGACCCACTGAATATGTGATGAAAACTAGACCAACCATGATGATTGAATTTTTGGGATTAATACAACAACCTAAATTTGATAAAACTCCATATTCTGTTCTAGGACATCAAATTACATATTGTATAAAAAATTTAATTCTCAACTCAATCAACAAGGGGTCCAATTGATTCATGAAAGTGTAGCCCACAATTCTATATGGGATTTAAAAATAGAACACCATTATTGACTTTCCTCCCAATAAAATCTACAAATTGAGATGAAATTTTGTGGGAAGAAATTCAAGATGTAGGATACTTAATTTTTAGAATTAATGGTTCATATTTGAGGGCATCTTAATATCCCTAAATGCATTCACATTTAGACTAGGGAAAAATTTGACACAAATCTGGATAAAAGAATATGGTTTGGGAAAATAACCATAATGTTGCATCCAAAACTCCAATGGATGCCAAATTTAGAGGGTAAAATTTAAACATCTGTATCTACAAATTTAAATAAGAATATATCTCTATATTATTATTTCTAAATGGTTATATTGGCAATCCAACTTGAGGGGTATATTTGGAATGAAAACAGTCCACCACCTTGGACATAAATACACCCCCTCTTATCCTTGAAAGAGGTTGAAAATTCAAAAATTAAGGAGGATTTTTGGAATTAATAGATAATTTTAAAGGGCCTAGGAGAAATTTACTTAATTTTGTTTAAAAAATAGATACCCCTCCTCCACTTTTCCTTTTTTTTGTTTGTTTCCCCTTGTTTTCATTTGTAATCGTGTATGTTTTTTTCTTTTCAATTGAATATTAATGAATGTTTCTTCATATTTATCTCTAATTATTATCCTTGTTTTGTTATGAAATAATAATGGTCTTAAAATATTTTAAATAAAGTTTAAATCTCTTTCCTCATTTTCTTTCTTATTCAATCAAAAGTCTGTTATTACTTATTTTCAAGTTTCATGTGTGTGTTCGACACACCACTCTTTTATTGTCATAGTATTTTTATTATATTTATAACTCATCACCATAAGAATCATAATCATCAATTAGTGTGATTCATGATTTGGGGATGTCGAGTGTTTGAGATATTTTTCTCGTTAAATATTCTTTAGGTTAACATTGTGTATGTTAAACTAAAATTGTCATGGATTAATGACATGTTTTGTTTAATTCATGGATTCCATGGATTATTGGAACCATAAATATAATACCATAAACAAGTATTGTTTTTTATTAGAACCCATGTTAAGATAAGGCTTGAATTAAATACTCAATACTTGGGAGTTTCGATCAAAATCATCTTGTGAAGTGGGTGTTAATTTAATTCAATATCATAAAAATATCAAGGATATCAGAAGCTTAAATCCCCAATAATTAACTCATCCTAATATTTATCAAATTATTAAATCAAAAATCATACATAAATAAATTTAATTAATCTCTTCAAACAAACCCCCCAATCAAAAGACTATCAATTAAAAACAATTGACTCTAAAAAAGTACCATCATCGAGGATTCGACTCGAGTGCTGCTATACACATTAGAAGATCACAATACCTATGAATGGTTGATATGTGAAAATATGTTGTGCTTCAAATGGTTTCATTTTTTGGGATGGTGGAACTAGTTGTCATTAGTTTTTAATTTTTTTTAAAATCAAAACAAAAAATAAAAAAAAACACAAAAAGAAAAACCTGCCTTACCATAAAAATCATAAAAAAAAACACACAAAGAAAAATTCACCCCCTCATCCTTTAAAATTTCCTATGAATCCCTTGTATCCTCCAAAATAATCCATAAGATTTTTTGACCCAAAAATTGAGTGAAATCTTCACCTAATTAGAAGGAACATTATGTGTAATCAAATCACCCAAGACCCATTCATTGCCCCTCCAATTGAACTAAATATGACCAATCCTAGGGAAAAAACCTTTAAAGAACCTTCTTCCCCTGATATGAGTTACCAACCCATTGGTATTCAATATACAAAAATTAAGGTATATTTCAAAATCAAATCAGTTTTGATTCATCTTTTACCTCATTTCCATGGGATAGATAGTGAGGATCCTAATCTTCACCTCAATGAGTTCCAAGTGGTGTACTCTAACATGATGTCTCAAGGGGTTTCTGAAGAACAAATAAAAATTCAATCATTCACTTTCTCCCAAGATGAATCTACTAAGTCATGGATCTACTACCTCCCTCCTAGTTACATAACCACATGGAATGACATGAAGAGACTCTAAGATAAATTATTTCTTAATTTTCAAACTACTTCTATTTGAAAGGAAATAAGTGGTATCCATAAATTTCCCAATGAATCACTCCACAAGTATTGGGAAAGATTTGAAAAGATTTTGGAAATATACCCAAACCACCGAATCCCCAACCGAATATTGATCCAATCCTTCTATGAGGGGTTATTGGATATGGAGTGAACTCTCATTAATGCCACAAGTAGTAGTACTCTTATTAGAAAAAAACTTGCAACTACATGAGATATCATGAGAAACATGGATAGAAACATGAAACAATTCCATACTAAAGCACACGATAGAGTAAAAAAAGTTCAAGAGAATCAATCCATAGAGTCTAACAAGATGATTGAGTGGATGAGTGAACTTATAGGCCTTGTGAGACAACCAGCTATGGCTTCCAAAGCCCCGACCCCATCTTCTCTAAAATATCTCTTCCCCAGACCTATAAAAAATTATGGCATTTAAATCTCGCTAGATCATCCAACCAACACATGTCCACAACTTCAAGATGATCCATAATATTTCTCTGGACCAATAGAGATAAATGCATCATATACTCAGTAGAACACCAACCCTATAAAATTAGGCTAGTTCATTAAAAACTCAACCCAACCCCACTCAGAACCCTTATCTTCTACCTATAATTCAATCTTGAGGTATGGTAATCCCATCCATTATCCCCCTAAATTTTATCCTTAAAATCCAAACCAATTATAATATGGCCAAGGTGGTGTAAACATCTTACATCCTTATCCTTTTGTTCCTCAACATCAAAGGAGAAGTCCTCCTCCTACTTTTCCTAGATTCCACTATCCTAATGAGCCTTCCCAACTTCCAAACAAATATGATTGATTTCCCAAAATCATGTCAATCCAAATTTGGGACAAGCCTCTTCATCCAAGAAACCATGGGAAAGTGCCATGGAAGATCATGCCTACTTCACTCATTCTATCCTTAAAAAAATTAAAAAACAAATTGGTTAACTTGCATCCCACCTAAGACAACAAAAAAAATGAAGTTCTTCCCAACTCCCAGCTCAACTATTACCCAACCCCAAGGGTAATGTAAGTGAAATTGCACTTATAAAGGAAAATAAAATTGCTATGACTCATGATGAATCCTATAAATCCCATTTAAATGTTGATCTTGAAAAATAAAATAAAAAGAAACCAATAAAGGAACTTGAAGCCACTCCCTAAACTCCTATTCCTCTAAGGAACACAATTCCTTTTCCACAAGCCTTATCTAAGAAAAATAAGACCTTTGAGCCTAATTATGAAATTATTGACATGTTTAAATGTGTTAAAGTGAAAATTACCATATTAAATTTCATCAAAAAAATTCCCAAGTATGAAAAGTTCTTTAAGAAAATTTTCACCCATAAGAGACAACTTAAGAACATTAAAAATGTCTCAACCCAACAGTATATTCCCATGAAGTGAAAAGATATAGGGACATTTACGGTTCCATGCCAAATAGAAAGTTCCAAATTTTATGATGCACTCATATACTAGGATCCTCGATAAATTTAATTCCCAAATCCATATTCTCCAACCATGGTCTAGGTCACATTAAACCAATGGGTGTTTTCATCCAGTTATCCAATCAAAGCACTATCAGTCCCAAGGTAATAATCTAGGATGTCCTTTTTCATGTCAATGATCTTATCTTAATAGCTAATTTCTATGTCCTTAACATGGAATGTGAGATGAATTCTTCTCGATCTCCCATAATTCTAGGAATACCATTCCTCATGATATCTATTACTAAGATTAATATCCATTTAGGCATCTTATTTATGAAATTTAGTATCCAAGTGGTATATTTTAATATTTTTCAAGCCACGAGATACCCATCCTAGAATCACTCTTCATTCTCAATCCATGATTCTGAGGAAAATTTTGAGAGTTAATTGAACCCCATTCCATCATATTCATCATGTTCTGATAAGATATGAGTTTGTTAAATTTTCACCTTAATTAACCTAGTCATAAATGGGGAAGTTTATTTTTACTTTTTATTCATAGACTCCATCAGTCTAAAGAATATTGAAAACTCTCTATAATCCCATATAAAATCTAATATCTATTGCTCCACCTTGGAAAATATTGAGGAAAATTAATCAAAACCAAATGAGATCCTTTTTGCTTTTCCTAATTTGTCTATCCCACAAATGAAGGATGAAACTGATCTGAAACCTCATCCTATGCTCCTTAAATATGAATTCTTTTTCCATGATCACTCTTATACTATAATTATCTCTACTAAACTTACTGAAATCAAGGTGTCTAATGTGGTTTAGGTGTTAGAGGAAAACAAAAAGACTTAGGTTGGACCCTAGATGACATACCAAGAATCAAGCCTTCCCTTTTCATCCATCAAATCCATCTTGAATAATCATCCAAACCAATTAGAAAACCACAAATAAGACTCAATCCACTCATACTTGAGGTAGTTAGAGAATATATTACCAATATTATTTAATATGGTATTATATACCCAATTTTTGATAGTGAATGGGATAGTTAGATTTAAGTGGTACGTAAGAAGGGAAGGATAAATATTGTTACAAATGAACATAGATATGTAGTCACAACTCGAGTGAAAAAAATAGTGTGTGTACATTGATTATCAGAAATTGAATGTTTAAACATGAAAAGATCACCACCCTCTTCCTTTACATAATAAAATTCTATAAATATTAGTTGGAAAGTCTCATTATTACTTTCTTGCTGGATACACCAGCTACTTCCAAATCCCAATTTCACCTAAGGACAAAAAAATACTATATACACTTGCCCCTGTATAACATATGCATATCAGAGAATATATTTTTGACTTTTAAATTCTTCCACAACATTCCATAGGTGTATGATGAGTATATTTTTTGAATTAATTGAGTATTTCATGGAGGTATTAATAGATAACTTTAAAATTTATGGTGATTCATTTGAATACTGCTTGTATTCACTCTCTCCAGTCCTTCAAAAGTGTGTCAAATGTAACCTTGTGCTGAATTTTGAAAAATGTCACTTAATGATTAATAATGTGAATTTTATAGGGAACATAATTTCATAATAGGGTATTCAAGTCGATCCTACTAAAATTGAGGTGATCCAATCATCTCCTAAACCCACATTAGTTCAAGACATCCATTAATTCCTTGGTCATTCCAATTTTTACTAGTGATTAATCCATAAATTCAATAGGATTTCCCTCCCCCTCACTAATTTACTATAAAATGATGTTACATTCCATTTTGATGATATTTTTAAGAGATAATTCATTAAATTAAAAGTTTTTTTTACATTTTCCCTGATAATCCAACACCCATATTTTCCTTTACCCTTTGAATTGATTTGTGATGCTTCTGATATACCTATTGGGGCTGTTCTTGGTCAAAGAATAGAAATATTTTCTCATGTATTATATTATGCCTCAACAACACTGGATAAAACTAAATATCATTACACTATCACTTAAAGGAACTTCTACTTGTGGTATTTGGCTTGGAAAAATTTAGGTCCCGTCTCTTAGGTGATAATATCACCATCTTTATAGACCATTCCAATCCAAGGCTAATAACATGGATCCTAATACTCCAAGAGTTTGACCTTGAAATAAAAGATATATCTGGAAAAGAAAAACTTGTGGATGATCACTTGAGTATAATTTCTAATTCTTATCATTATAAAATCATTAATCCTGAATTTCCTATTGAAAAACTCTCATCCCTCACTCTAAAGTTACCATGGTATGCCCACTTGTAAATTACTTGGTTTCTGGTGTTTTTCCTGATTTTTTTTCAAAAAGAACAAAAATAAAAGTTTAAAATTGATTCAAAATACTTTTTTTGGTAAGATAATAAAATTTGGAAAACTGGGATTGACATGGTAATTAGAAGATGAGTTAATAAAGATGAGAGTTCATCCATCTTAGAATTCTTCCACTCAATGTTTGGCGGTGGCCACTTTGGACCACAAATGACCACCCAAAAGGTCATTGACTCTAGATTATTTTGATATTCACTCTTCAAGGACTCACATGAGTTATTTTAATCATGTCCCACTTTTCAAAAGTTTGGAAAAATTTCTAAAAGAAATGAAATTCTTGAAAATACTTTATTATTTTTTGATATATTTGATTTTTGGGGCATCGATTTCATGAGAAAATTTCCCCATTCCAATGTATTCTCATACATTCTTTTTATGGATGATTATGTTTCTATGTGAACTAAGGAAAAACACACCAGGAAGGATGATGCACATACTATTAGTGATCTCCTCAAAACCCACATCTTCTATCAATTTGGAACATCACATGCCTTGATAAGTGACTTAGGTACCCATTTATGTAAGAAAATAATTGAATCTATTTTGAAAAATAACATGGTTGTACATAAAACATAAACTTCATATCACCCCTAAACAAATGGCATGGATGAAATTTATAACAGAGAGGTAACAAGAGTTCTTAAGAGAATTGTTAATTACATAAGAACATACTGGCCTAAAAGACTTAGTGAAATTATTTGGGATTATAGAATAGCCTATAAAACACCCATTGGGATGTCTTCTTTTAGGATAGTTTTTGGTAAATTATGTCATTTACTAGTTTAAATAAAATATTATTCACTTTGGGTTGTGAAATCTTGTAATTTTGATTCTAAAAATTTTTATGAAGAGATATTGTTGCATTTAAATGAATTGGAGGAGCTTCAACTTGATTTATATGAGAATTACAATCTCTATAAAGAAAAGGCCAAGGTACTCCATGAAAAAAATATCCTGTAGAAGGTGTTTAATGAATGTGAAATGGTAATTCTGTTCAATTCTTGATTTCAGATTCACCCAAATAATTTTAATTCTCATTGGGAAGGTCCTTAATTATTACTAATGTTTACCCATTTAGTGCAGTGCAAGTCCAAAACCCTTCTTCCAAAATGGAATTCATGGTTAATGGGCATTGGTTAAAGAATCACCATGAGAGTAAATACATCCTAAGAACCACATAAACTTCCATCAAATCCACAAATACTATGGTAGAGCCACCATTGGATGGAGATGATGACCCACCAAATCCAAAGAAAAGGGCGACTCTTTCCCTTTAACTTCTTTTATCTCTCTCTCTCTTATTCCTCCTCATATTTATCTATCTCCATCTCTCTATCTCTCTTTTTCTTCTTATTCCTCTCTTGATCTCATTTTTTTTATCACTTTCTTCCACAAACCCTTTTTTCCTTCTTTCTCTTTTTTATGGGTGTGTATTTAAGAAAAATACTAAAAAAACAGAGTCATAATCACTCACTATTAAATTTTTAAATGTTTTCCAACCATTTTTTGGAGTCTAATGTCTTGTTTTCATCCCAAACATTTTGTATTTTCATCATAAATTTGGATAAAGAATTTTGTGTTAGGAATAATAAATTTTGAATGCTAAATTTTTAATTTGGAAAATGTTTTTCCCTTACCATGAGGAAAAACTTCAGATTTCATGCTAAGGTCACCTATGAACATATTTTCATTTTGTTCATTTCACCCTAGATCGCGAGTCTTGAATTTTTGGACCTTTGAGATAAATTTACTACTAAGGAGTACATTAATATGATAGAGGCATTTTCTAAACCACATGAGAATCATCCAAATGGCCTTAAGGCCTTTTATTTATTTAATTTTGATAACCCCCTTTTTAAGGGATAAGGGGGAACCCTTACAAGGCCCTTAGGCTTATATATTACATTTCCCATAGGCTTGGAGACATTACAAGACCCATGAGTCTTAAGGAAATCATACAAACTTTGACTACTTAAAACCACCCCTCCCTAACATCTACCTCATGATCATCTCTCCAACTTTCCATGGATGTTCGACTAGCTATCCTATACATAGATGCACAATCCTGGTATTGATGGAAATTCTATACCCTCTCATTCTTCCAAATATGTTATCCCTACTCTAGTGAATGCACCCTACTCTTGAATCCTCTTCTAGAGCTGGTTCCTTATAGAATCTATCTGTTCATCTTCATATCAGGTGGCCCTAAAGGAATTGAGGTGGCCCAAAGTCCATGAGGTGGCATGAAGGCCTTAAAGGTGTCCCAAAATCCTTACTGACCCAAAGGCTTGGGTGGCCCAAAGGCCTTAATAACTCCAAGCCCAAACCGGTGGCCCAAGGTGAATAGTTCCAGCTGCTACAATACAGAACAATACCTACTACAGTAACTACTATAGTACCTGCTACAATACCCACACCGTACTACTACAGTAATATTATAGTACCTGTTACAGTACTACTACAGTACCCCAGAATTATGCCTCCAGCTGGTTTCGAACTTGGGTATCATGGACGCACTTAGAGAGACCTCACCAACTGGGATGAGACTCATGTGCACACAATAGTGGGAACTTCCTTTTGGAAGCCCCTTCAAGCCTATAAAAACCTTTTTTTTGATAGCCACATTATAATCCCAAAACCTTATCCCACCCAAAATCTAAATGAATTTTCATTGAATAATTTATTGAAATTCAAGTGTTGTGGAGAATGTATTTCTTTTTGGGTATTATTTCCTTGATTTTCATCATGTCATCATATGATTGAGGTAAATTATCCATTAAAGTGTGGGGGGAGAGGTTTTCATTTAGTGAGATTTATGAATGGATTTATGTTTATGACATCTTGCACAAATGATATTAAAAAGTGTAAAAAAAAGAAAAAAAAAGAAAAAAAGAATGGGTTGTGTCTTGGGAAGGTCAAAAATCACTCATCCTCAAACTTTTATATTGTTATAAATATTAAAATTATTTCTGTGAGGAGTTCAAAAATGGGTTGGGAGATTAGTGTGATATTTTTTTCACGTTAACCTTTCAAAAAAAAAGAAAAAAGAAGAAAAAAAGAAGAAAAAAAGAACACTTGAATCATCTTTTCTTGTATTGTTTGGAGAAGTTTTGTGTTTAATACATATTTCATCTTTTTATACCCTTCTAATTTTCTCTCTCTATTTTATTCCTTCACACATTCATGCCCTTATAAATATGTGTTTCCATTTATTTCCATGTATCATTTCAAAAAACATGTGCATTGATTTTTCCATGTTGGTGTTTTACCCATACTTTACTCTCTTTTTGACATTATATTACTACTCTCCCATAGTCACTAACCCCCCCTAAAAATACCTCTTGATTCTTGTGTAATTTAGAATAGGGAATAGAAGTAGAGATATCTTAAAAACTCTATGATTTTCACTTTTGGTTGGTGAATAAGTTAACCTCCATAAATAATTTTTTTTATCTTGAGAGGAGTGATTTTTGAGTGCCGCCATTTTAAATTTCTAATTTAGAGCATGTAAAATTAATTTCATTTGTAACATTTTTATTGTTAACATTTTTTGTGGTATTCATTATGGCAGAGTGAACTGGTCTAGACCCCCTGATTGGAGAAAACAAAATTTTAATATTCATTGGTGAGTAAAAATTATTGAGTTATGTTTTTGTATTTGATGTACATGAGGACATGAACAAACCTAAGTGTGAGGGAGTTAATATTATTCATTTATTTAAAACTTTTTATCTACTACTTTTACTTATTTTCAAGGAAAAGTGTATCATTGGTGTGAAATATCCATGTTTTAATATTAAATATAAATTTTGAGTTATTTGAATTAATCCAGATTCAAGCCTATTTACTATTTTAATAAAAAATATATCCTTACTGATCCAAATTTTTTTATTGTTATTTTTTAGGGTTCTTTATTCACAAAACTAAAAATAAATAAACTGTACATTTGGATAATTCATCCATTTGAAGGGCTACATAGGACACACAAGAAGACCTAGTGAATCTATAATGAAAACTGGACCATTCGTGAAGATTGAATTTCTAGGATTGATACAGAATCTGAAAATTTATTAAATTCCATATTGTTTTTGAGGATATACAATTACATATTGGATAAAAATTTTAAGACCCTACTCAATCAATAAGAGGACCAATTGATTCATGAAATTCTATCCCACAATTATGCATGGGATTTAAAAAAATCCCACCATCGTTAACTTTCCTCCCAATCCAATTAACCAATTGAGTTGAAATTTTGTGGGGAGAAATTAAAGATGTATGCTCCCAAATTTTTAGAATAAATTGTTCAGAATTTAGGGAATATTCATATCCATAAATGCATGCACATTTAGACCAGGGAAACATTCGACACAAAACCGGACAACGACACATGGTTTTAGAAAACAGCCATAACTTTGGCTCCAAAATTACAATGGAATTAAGATTTATAGGGTTAAGTTTCCACATCCATATATAAAACTTTTAGAAATAAGATATCTCAGGATTATGCTGTCTAAATGGTTATATTGGCAATCCAATTTGAGGGGCATATTTGGAATAAAAACAGTCCACCACCTTGGACTAT
The DNA here is from genome assembly GCA_963277665.1 of Viscum album. Lineage (NCBI taxonomy): Eukaryota > Viridiplantae > Streptophyta > Magnoliopsida > Santalales > Viscaceae > Viscum > Viscum album. Next base: position 1,537,735,315 of record OY728153.1, on the reverse strand, counting down.
AAATACACTCCCCTCTTTTGCTTACAAGAGGTTGGAACTTCATAAATTTAGGAGGAGAGTTGGAATGACTAGATCCTTTCTGAGGCCCTAGGAGGATATTCCTTAATCTTGTTTCAACAAGAGATACCTCTTATACACTTGTCTTTTCAGGTTTGTTTTCCCTTGTTTTTATTTGTAATCATGTAATTTTGTTTTATTTTTAATTAGATATTAATGAATATTTATTAATATTCATCTCTAATTATTATCCATGTTCTATTTTGAAATATTAATGGTCTTAAAATAGTTTAAATCAATTTAAAATCCCTTCCCTATTTTTCTTTCTTATTCAATCAAAAGTTTATTTTTACCTCTCTTCACGTTTCATGTGTGTGTTCAGAGCACCAATATTTTCTTTTCATGTTATTTTTATTATCTTTAGAACTCATCACCATAATCATCATATATTAGATTAATAACTATATAAATGGATGAGTAAATCACCTATTTGGGTGAGTCATGATTTGGGGATCTAAAGTTATTTTAATCTTTTTGTCATTAAATATTCTTTAGGTTAACATTGTGTATGTAAAACTTAAAATGTCATGGATTAATGACATGTTTTTTTTGAAATGTGGATTCGATGGACTGTTTGAACCGTAAATACAGTACCATAAACAATTAATGATTAATATTAGAACCCAAGTTAAGTTAATTCATGGATTAAATCCTCAACACTTATAAATTCTGATCAAAATCATCTTGTGAAGTGAGTGTTAATTTAATACAATATCATGTAAAGATCAAGGATATCATAAGGTTAAATCCCCAATAATATACTCAACCTAATATTTATCAAATTTTTAAATAAAACTTCATACATAAATCAATTTAATTAAGTTCTGAAAACAAACCCCCCCAATAAAAATACTATCAATTAAAAACAATCAACTATAAAAAAATACCATCACCAAGGACTTGAACTAAGTGCTACTATACACATTAGCAGTACACCAGACCATTGGATGGTTAATAGGAAAAAATTGGATGAACTTCAGGACTCTCTAATCCAAAAATCTTGTTTTAAATATTTCCTCAACATTTTCCTCTTAGTTACACCAATTCCTTCTCAGGCAGTCAACCCTTGATGTAAAACAAGTTAACTCAACCCAAAACTTCAAGATAAAAGTTCCATGACAATTTAAAGCACCCAAACTATGGTTGTTCAAGAAATTTGAACTATGAAGTTGAATCTAACTTAATTATTAGAAGGATATACTAAATTAATATTTTATTTGAGTGTTTTTTATCCTTATGTGAAAATCCCATTTTTATATTTTCACATGCCCAGAAAATATTAAGTGGATTTTACTAAAGTGATTAACCATGTCTGATAAAATATTAATGCATAATCTAATTATATTTTATTCTATTTGATATGATTTGTTAATTTATTTATTAGGTGATCACACAATATTCAAAACATAAATAATTAACCATGTAACTAAATAAAATAAAATATAGGTGGCATGATAATGAGATTCTATAATGGTTAGTTTATCTAGTGGATGATAAAATAAACCTCGACCCTAGGGTAAAAAAACCTTGAAATTTTACTTGGTTTTTTTTGAAACATTACAAATTTGGATCCTACGTATAGCCTCAATTGGTTTCACCTTGGCTCCTTTACTTGGGCCACCTCCTCTCACTTGGGAGCTCCATCCTTATATATGATTTTACTAACATTCACATAAGGTTATCCAATGGATTGGATAAAGGGATTTTATATAAAATAAACCACAGGCACGTAGACCCTTACATAATAAGGGGTAGGGGATGAATCATATGCCATTATTCTAATTTAATCAAAATAAATTAAAAGAAACCAATCAAATACACTAGGATGGTCTAACCTCATGATTATCCACACTTCATGTAACGAGTATACATTTGTAATATTTTTATCAATTACTTGGATTCATTCTATAATTAAGATGATGTTTCATGAATTAATCCAATTAATTCAAGTTATCTTAATTTCATTCAAGCATCCTTCACCCACCATCATCTATTATTTTAAACAAAATTGATTTCATTTAAAAGTAATAAAATACACAAGTGTACTTTGATGAAACTTTGCATGCTTATCCAATTTTTTTTTAACACAGAATAGTTTTAATATATAATTATCAATCCTAAGACATGGAGTATAATTTTTAAAATAAATGACATAAAAGACACATGTGAATAGTTTTGATTATATATTTAATTTTTATATAGGAAAAACCAGACATATTTTCTGCAGTAGACTATAAGGAATGTAGTTTTTTTACACAGCGTGTACTTGACTTCACCCCATATCCACAACACACACATTGTGACTATGTGTGTTCCCTAATTTGGATAAGATTAAGGTACAAAAAATGTTTTCCAACATACATGGCATGCGACCTCATATTTTCATGGCATTCCAGTCCTCATGTCGTGTATTTGATACACATCACGCTTAGGAAATTTTGTATTGTCAGCCGTGAGATAAAGGGAACTATACATCATGTATAGTGGATAAATGATGTGTAGTTATTCATGTCATGATCTAGTCTTCATAAATCTACTTGATGATCCAATCTATTCAGACCTTAGATCTTATATTTTCAGATATGACCGAATAGATCAAGATACAGATTTGAAAACAAAATTACATGATGTTTATACTATGTACAGTCTATGTATTCTATTTTAGTCTATCTAGAACCTCTTTAACCTCTATATGATGTTATTAAAACATTTATTCATATTTAATTATGAATAGATTAATGATTTTGTTGTCAAGAATTAAGAAAGGGAAGATACGATGATATTAGATATTTTTAAAAAATATTTTAAGTAAAAGAAAATGGAAACACAAGAAATCAATTAATGAATAATAAAAAATTATAAATCAAAAATGTAACCTGGCTCTGACACCACCTATAGGTTCTGGGAACAGTGGAAGTGTCCTTAGATGGTATGTAAAATTTGAATTTTAGTCTTAAATCATGTGTAATTTCTTTTTTACATGATCAAAATTTCATGTCCAATGAAAACAGTAGATTACTTAATTATATTAAAATGATACAACTAGAAGTGAAGGGTCTTCACATGTAATTTATAATTAATTTATGAGAATATATAAAATTACATCGTCTTATAATCATCTCTTCATTGATGATCCGGTTGATTATATCTCACCAAACTATTGTTTCACTATAGGATCTAAGTGCCAAATCCCTCTAGTGGTGATCCACACAAGCACCACAATCTATGAACATCGCTGTAGAATAACCAGTCGATAGCACAACCAATCTTGATTGCTTGTATTGTTCATGGTTGATCACAACATAATTCTTCTCAATGGAGGAATAAATCTTAAATTTCTCTCAATGTATTGAGAGATTAAGGAAGGATAACACTCTAGATATCTTGATCTCTCTTTAGGGGTTGAGAGAGTTTCACTCTAACCATTCTGCACACCATTGTGTTATTATAAAGTGATATAGTTAGATATTTATTAAGATAGTTTTAGGATTGGAAAATCACACACAATCCCCTTACCAAGTTTAATATTCTTATTTGAAACCATCTCCAATAATAATAATAATATTATTATTAATTTGTTGACATGTGAAAAACCTTTAGAATATAAATAAATAAATAAATAAATAAATAAATAAATAAATAAATAAATAAATAAATATCATTTACACCATTTCAAATCTAACCATTATGATTGGTCCATTTTCCCTCGTCGACATTTACCGATCCTTGAATAAAAAATATTTAATAAATAAATTTTACTGCATTATTCTATGATAAATATAATAAATTTTATATTCTACAAACTTGAAAAATAAATATTTTTTATTATTTAACTCACTTATTCTTTTGAATAATTTGTTATTAAATTATAGCGATCAACCAAACCTGAATAAATAATATTCTTTATAAATTATTAAATTCAATACTTGAATTTAACTAAGTTTGCAGATAGACTTAGTGTGTAACACTTTAGGCCCCTTTCTCAGTGGAATTGGGCATTAACACCTAAATACTAAAGTTAAAATCTAGCAACATGCCAAGACACCCATATAGAAAGATGTTAATGTTTTAATAGCCTGAAGGCCTTCATTTTTATTGATTTTTGATAAACCCCCTTTCAATGGATGAGGGTGAACCCTTACAAGGCCTATAGACTCAGATATTACAAGGCCCGTAGGGATAAGAGATTACATGACCCGAAGGTCTTATGGAATTCAACAAGACTATCTACAAGGAACTGCCCCTCCCCAGTATTTGCGTCATGATAGTAGCTCTACACCTTTGTATGGCTGTTTGTCTAGGCTTCCCATGCAATCAAAGGTTGATCCCGATGGCATAGCCATACCCTCTCATTCTGAAAAATCCATTTGGTTTTTCTCTCATGAGTGCACTTGCTCTGAATCCTCTTCTGAGGATGCTCCTTTTTTGTAGTGTGTCTGGGGAAACTGCATGTGGACCGAAGGCCTTGAGGTGGCCCGATGGCCTTAAAGGTGGCCTAAAAGACCTACTGACCCGAAGACTCGGGTGGCCCGAAATCCTTTAGGACTCCAAGACCAAACCGATGTCTCGAGGTGAATAGTTCCAGCTACTACAGTACCGAACAATACCTACCATAGTAACTGCTACAGTACCTTCTATAGTACCCACACAGTGTACAGTTTTGCTATAGTACCTGTACAGTGTACGGTTCTGCTACAGTACCTGTACAGTGTATAGTTCTGCTACAGTACCTGTACAATGATGCTACAGTAAAGCTACAGTACATGCTATAGTACTGCTATGGTCCCCACAAATTCTTACCCTATAATATAATCCTTTATCATAATATCGAAAATCAAGCAGGTTTCATGTTAGTGTCATCAACCTTTATGTTTTATGTATCGTTATTTTACTTTCCAGAAATGAACTCACTAAGAAAATACAGTGACCATAGATTTATTCAGGTTGTTCCATTCTCATCATAGAACCAGAGATATTAACTTCCATCAAAGGATATAAGGGATAAATCCTTTATTTCATTATCCTTTAATTCAATATCAGTCATGAAATACCCAACACTTTCTACCCGACTATGAGTATATGTCATCACGGTTTTCATCAATAAATTAAAGTATTTGATTCATGGTATTCGTTAGTGATAATCTTAAAGTCTAATGACTAATAAACACATATGTAAATAGGAACATACAATGACAAATGGAAATTTGAATTTTCTATTAATGGGTTTATTCTCATAATCTCTTATCTTGGAGAACACCCAAGTCAGACACCATGATAAGGTTCCTTAATTTGTTATGAGACTCTTACTCCTGATATTCTATATCATCTATGTCCCATCAGAAAATATCACCCGACGATAGAACTATATTCTAGAATAATTTCATGGAACCTCTAGGTTCTCATCATAGAGGGGAAATTCTATAACCTTTCAGCATGAAATATATTCTTAAGGCATTATCACATACAAGAGTTATGAAAAGGATGAATCATGATGCAATAAGAAAACTTTAATAATAATAAAACACGCAATCAAGTATAATGAAATTTAGTTCTAGGGCACCAACTCTAATAGTAGTGGTTGGGGTTGAGGACATAATAATGGCTGGAGGAGCTAACAAAGTTTTGTGGGTAGTGTATAAGTAAGGTTCCATGAGTCGGGTAAAATATCTTACTATCCTGGAACTGGTCCTACTTGTTTTCCATGAAGGATTCCAACACTGGAGTTATAATATTCTCATTTTTTTAATTTTGAAAAAAAATCTATTTGTTAAAAATTTATGGGTATTTTTATGTGAAAATGTATTTTTTCAATTAAAACACTTAATAAATTATTTTTAAAATGATTAATATTAGGGTAAAATCTTTATTCAGAATTTAGAATATTCTATGGAATATTTTTGGAGTCAGGCGCTGAGTTATCATAGGATTTAGAGGCTCGTAGAGGCTCAATATTGATTTAATAAAAATATTAAATATTCTATATCACACACGAGTATTGTTTTCCTAAAAAAATAGAATATCACCTGAATTTTGTCTCATATTATAAATTTTAGACCTCTATTATGTTTGAAATGTGGGTTTTATCCTAGCCACAACATAAAATTCATGCACATTGGGTGTTTGGTTAAATAACAGGTGAGGGTAATTAATTTAATATTTTTATTATATTTTTTTTATGAAAAATTAAACATCTCATAAACGATTCCTCATATGAGAAATATGAGACTTCCATCATATCTGGAATATGGGGTTTACCCTAAGTGTGACATAAAATTTGTGCGCGTCGGGTGTTTGGTTACACCACACACAAGGATAATTTGTTTAACCTTATTTATTTTAATATTATTATTTTCATTAATTATTTTTTTATTTTATTCTTATTTATCCATATTCTCCATGTACCCCATATGAAAAATTCCCCCTTCACGCAGACTTCTACGAAACTGCTCTAATCACACATTTTGACCTGATAAATTCAACAATGCATTATTGAGGTAAAATTAATGACTCCACTTTAATTTTTGGTTAAAATGGTGGATTAAATTGGTGTTTTGGAATTAGGAGATGGAATACATGGCTTAGGTGTTTGAAATATATGAACCATTCAAGATTTGATGTTGGTTGATTACATTGAGTCCAAGTGATGCAAAAACTCCTCTGCACGCATTTGGTGAATCTTTGGGGATCTGATTTGATTAATTTTCCCAGATCTAGTAGTGCTATGGTGTTACTCCATTTACTTAGAGTTCCATTCTTGGGAAGAAGAAGGATGGATTTATTTTTTAAATTAATTAATTATTTCTCTAATTTATTCCCTCTTCAAAATCCTGCAAAAATGGTATACTTTAAATGAAAACAATAAAACCTAAAGTATCTGGGGATAATTTATAAAATTATCAAGGGTTAATTTTGTGAAATTAACAGAAGATAATCATGAGAAGAATTATCCAAAATAAATAAATGGAATTATTGAACAATAATTAAAATGAATTATCAGAATAATTCTTAAAAATTACCAAAACATAATTATAAGAGTTTATCAAAGGATAATTATATGAGTTATGGAAAGATAATTATGAGGAATTATCAAAAGATAATTATAAAGAATTTTTAGAAGATAGTCACAATGAATTATCAAAGGAAAATTCTATGATATTATTGAAAGATAATAATGAATAATTATCAAAATATAATTATAAAGTATTATTAGAATATAATTAAATTGAATTATAAAAGGATGAATTATTGAAAATTATCAAAAGAAAAATTAAATGAAATTATCGAAGATAATAAGAAAGAATTATCAAATTATAAATTCAAAAAATTATAAAAGGAAAATTTATGAAAGAAAATTATTAAAGGGTAATTATAAAAATTATCAAAGGATAATTACATACTTTTATCAAAGTGTAATTTTAAGGAATAACCACATATGGTCTGATACTAGTCTACAGAAAGATTAATATTTTGCATGTGGTTTTATAATTATTATTGAGACGAAAGCTGCTAGAATATACATTGAACTAAAATGATAATTTAAAATTATCAAAGAGGGAGAAAGTATCATCACATGTGATATTTTATTTCTTTTTGAAATAAAAAATATGGTTTTGGTTATAGGATCCATTGATAAACTTCGAACATTGATATTTCAACACATATTATAACAAGGCCCAAAAGCATGTGTTTTTGACTGTTGAGGTTTATAATCTATCTTTTGAACTAAAAAAAGGCGATTTATCATTTCCATTAACATCTAAAACTTCTGAGGTAATAAGTTCATTACCCTATTTAGATATCGTCTACACATGTTTCCATGATATACTTTTTTGCATTGGAACAACTGATGTCCATTCTTGGTTGTGTTTTCAAGTGTTTGTGTGTGTTTCATATGAAAGATATTATGATTTTGTTTCCATAATATTTTTTAGATTAGATGGATTCCATGTTTGATGATTTATTCACATGTTTAATTAGTGCTATTATTTTTCTCATGATGTTATGCTATACTGTTTATCATGCTATATTTCCTCATGAATTTCTTTGGAGGATTAGTATTTTATATAAATGATAGGTGAATATCATGGTATGATTTTACATCATAGGGGAGTGCACATGTTGTTTGATGATGATGATAGTGGAGCATGATAGCATGGTGAACTAGCCTAACTCAACGCCTTATGGATTCTGAGTATCACTCAATGCCTTGTGGATTCTGAGTTGGTTACCGACACATGATTTCTTGTATATTTTTGAGTATTAATCGATACCTTATGGATTATAGTTAATATAATCAATTGATTACTTTTGTATTTTGAGTGAATCACTAATAAACTTGAGGATGGTTTTGGATATTTACTGATACTTTTTATTCTTTCAACATAGAGGTGAAACAGGTATGACTGAGTGTTTGTGGCAGCTTGGTTAGAGCATGAACAATTAGTTTTGGATTGTATATTTATTTTACTATTACACATTTATTATTATTATGGAATACACTTATATACTTGAGAAATCTAGGTTAAGGATTCATTAGTGGTTTCCTATTGATTCCTGTACTCACACCCTACCTAGGCATTTTTATGGTCTTATATATTTCATGACTAGAGATCCAAAAAAGCGAAATGAACCTGGAGTGGATAGATTAGAAGAGGATAACAGAGATTATAGTGGACTAAGATAGATTCTAAAGGACCCCCGATAATTTCTTTATTTATATTCACTTATACTATAGTTTGGTATGCCACTTTTAGAGCTTGTTTATTTGTATGTAATGTGTCCATTTTTAGATTTCTGCATGTACTCATATTATTTATTTATTGTTTATTATTGGTTATATGACATGATACTAAGGGTGAATTATCCCCATTTATATACATATAACCTTGATACTAGTAGGAATCCTCTTATATTTGGGGAGGTGCGCATGAGGTCATGTGACCTTTCGACTCATATGGTGCCATCCAAACTAAAGGAGATCAGGGTATATCTTGAAGAATTAGAGTAGAAAGACTTTATTAGGATGGTTAGTTTACCATGAGGTGCACCAATGTTGTTCTCAAAAAAGGTGTATGGTAGTATTGGACTCCACATTGAATACCTAAAGATGAACTAGATGATAGTGAAGAACATATATCCCTTGCCCCGGATCGATGATCTCTTCGATCAGTTACGAGGAGCTCGATGGTTCTACAAGATTAATCTTTGATCGGGCTATCACTAGTTGCAACTTATAAAGTATTATATTTCAATTATTACATTTTTGAGTAGTTATGGACTATACAAGCACTTGGTGATGCTGTTCGGATAGAAAAATGAAACATTAGTGTTCATGGATCTCATGAATAAGATCTTCCTCCCATACCTGAACTCATTCATCATGGTGTTCTTAGAAGACATGATTATCTACTAGCTAACAATAGAGAAGCATTATTTACACCTTAATATAGTATTGAGTACACATTGAGCACATTATCTTTACATAAACCTATCAAAGTGTTATTTTTGGATATAGGAGGTTAATTTCCTAAGATACATGGTGTCTCAAATGGTTATATCCACGGACCTAGAGAAAGTAGAGGAAATAATTCCCTATACATTTACTTGGAATTAATTTAATATTAGAAGTCTTTTGGGCTTAGTAAGGTATTACTGATAGTTTTTACAGGATTTATCCTGAATATCAACACCAATGACTACAATTACGAAGAAAGAAGTAAAGCTCCAGTGGACAGACTAGGGCGAAGATACATTTCTTGAGATGAAAATGAGGTTGAATATAGTTCCAGTACTGATAATACATGATATAGGGATAATATATTTTATATACTATAAATCATCAGTCATTGTTTGGGGATTAGTACTAATACATTGGGAGAAGATAGTATTGGGACCAAGTTGACTAGAAGTTGTTTTTGGATGATGAAAGAAGTTTGGGATTATTGATTTCTTTTTTTATCAAGAAAAGAAATCCACTCACTTTTTAATTATTTGTGATAATAAAAATGGAGGAATAATAATCAGAATATTTGATGCATGTTTTATAATAAATTTCATTTATTTTACTTTTATTTTTTGAAGATATTTTTTGAAAGATGTTTTTTTCAAAATTACCTTGTGTCTGAAAAAAAGTTTCAATTATTATAAGGAAATGTATCAAAGTATGAATGTTTCCATACTAAATATGACGATTATTTTATGATCTTGGAGTTCTCATAAATCATAATTAATATGATATAATTGTGATCCAATCCTTAGGAAATAAATGGGGAGAAGATTCTTGAAGGATTGGAAGTCATAGAACTTTCCCATGTAACTTAGATTATTCTATGAAAATTCTAATGTTCTAAAAGTCATGAATATTTTATGACACATGAAGAAGTTTGTGAAGGAAGAAAATATTATAGGTTAAATTTGATTCACTCTAAGTTTTTCTAAATAACTAACCAACTGATCCATCAGACTTTCTGATTCACCAGATGAACAAGTCATAAGGATCAATTATCAACTGGGAAGTCTAGAAGAAATTAGTAACTACTGACACTAGTCCATCAGACATGATATGCCACCGATAAATCATAGGTAGTAAAGTTTGTGGATGTATATAAGAAATCAGAGTTTGTTGGGACTGATTTATGTAAGGAAACAAAGACTGATCAACTAGATGATGATCAATATTACAATCAATAATTTTCATTAGGTTGTTTTTGTTTTGTTTCAATTGGGTCAAGTGAAAAATAACAAAAGTTTTATTTGTTTCTCAAGTGGGTGAAGATTCATTATAATGTCATTGATACTGATCCATTGTAAAGAACCAGAGAATAATCCATTAGACGCAAACTGACACTGGAAATTCATTGGACATAAGATCATTGATCTGAGAAAAATAAGAAAAGTGAGAATTGTTTAAATATATTATAAAAGTGTTTTCAAGGGTTCCTTGAATTTGTTGTTGAAGTGTTTTTAAGGGGTTGTATGTATATTTAGAAGTTTCAATGATGTTTATGGAAAAATAAAATAAATATTAGTTTAACAAATTTTCAACCATGATTATTAAAGAATGTTATCAATGTTTTTAATAGGTATTTTTTAGTTGGTATGGATAATTGGTATGATAAGGATTTTAGTTTTTACACGTGGTTATTATAGTGAGAATTTTTCAGTTTTTAATATGTTTTCATCGTAATAAAGAAACATCAGAATGAAATTGGCATCAGATAGAAGAATTGTCAGAAATTATAAAGACAACTAAAGTTGTGATAAGATTTAATAAGGTTTGAGAAGAATAAAGAAGCATATAAAGATTCAAATATGAAGTAAAATTATTTGTGAAATTCAATATTTAGGAAATTTGGTTGAGTAGGAAAACATTTTAGATTCCTGACCATACCACTTTTGGTGAACTTATAAATAGTAGGAAGTACATTTTACTTTTAGATACTGGTACTGTTCATGTATGAAGAGAGAGAAATAACTGAAAGTTTTGGAAGAAATAAGAAGTTTTATGGATAGAGTTTTCCTAAGAAACATCTCTAGACAGAAGAATCATAAGGAATGATAGTAATTATGGGTTATCAAATTAGACTGAGCAATCATAAGTATATATCAAGGGAAAAAAGAAGTGGTTCAAAATTATTTTATAGGTATTATGACAGAAATATATTTTCCATACTAAGAAATTAGACTAGGGAATCAGACCGAGCCATCATACTAAGTCTTCATAAAAAAGTGCAGAAAGTTTTTTTTCTACCTGCTATTGGGTAGGAAATTATGGATTTATGTTTTGAAGATTACATAAGTAGAAGTTGACAAGGAAACATAGTAACTTGTTTTGAACCAACCGGTGATGGTTTTATTACTTGTTACACAAACTTGTATTACATTATTCATGCTAGAAGAAGAACATACACTATTTTATTGATCCTAGATCTAAAAAAGTGTAAGGTTATACTGTACTTGCTTTATCCACACAAAAGGATTGTTTTCTAGTGTATTATTTGGTATTGTATTGTTTCCAAACCATTCCAAGGAAATAGATACTCCTATTGAGTAGTGAACCTTGTAAATAATTGTGTTCTTATAGATGGGTTTATGTCTTGTTTTCATAAAATTGATATATATTTAATAGTATGTGAAGGTTATTTCAAAATAACAGAAACTTAAAGGAAAAATATATCACTGATTCACCCCACCTCCTCTTAGTGATACATTGATCCTAGATGGGTATTATCAATTGGTATTAGAGTGAAGGTTCACTTCATTTACTTTTGATGAATTTTTTTAAGAGAAGTAGTTATTGAGAATCTTAATTATGTGAAAAAATAAGGGGATTATGTACTTTGATGGAAAGAACTATCATATCTTGAAAGATAGAATATTTCCATATCTTATGTCTCTTCGGTATGAAGTTTTGGAAGCTGATACATATATATTTCCTCCTCTTGATGAAAAAGTTACAATAACATATGTAGAAAAGATGAATCTTGAAAATGATGGAAGAGATAATAATTATTTACTCACATCACTTTATGAGGTGAGATTCTATGAGTGAAAGGATTTTTTACAACCAAAGGTATTTATAAAAATTTGAAGAACATTTACGAAGGAAATACGAAGGTGAAGAAATCAAAGTTACAAATATGGAGGTTGAAGTATAAAGATCTTAAAATGGGTGAGATTGAATATGTTGGTGATTTCTTTATAAGAGTTAATGATATTATTAGTACCATCATATGTCTTGGTGAAATGATGGAAGTATCAACTATTGCTGAAAAGATCTTTAGAATTATTCTTGGAAAGTTTGATGCCAAAGTTTCATATTTAGAAGATAGATATCCTTAAACTCTATATCTAGATGAACTTCATATTACTCTCATTATTGCTGAAATGAGAAGGGAGAAAGTTATGAAAAGAAAAATAAAAGTTGATAAAGAAATGTCCTTCATGGATACCAATCAAGGAAATTATAATTCATTTTTTAATAGGAAGAATATGGTGATTTTGAATTCAAAAATGTGGTATGTAACAATATTGATGAATTCTTATTCTTGTTTTCTAAAAATGTGAAAATAGGAACATGAAAGTATAAAGGGAAACTTCCCTTGATTTTTTTTGAATGTAGAGCCATTGGGAACTTTAATTCCAATTTACCCTGAATAAATAATGAAGATAACAGTGATGAAGATTATAGAATAACAAGAAGATCTTGGAATAAACATGGTTTTTAGTTTAAATCATTTTCAAAGGGAAAGGATAAAAATTTTTCTAAATGAAAAATTAGAATATTTCTGTATAAAGATAATGATGATGATGATAGTTAAGATGAGGTAAAAATGGTTACTAAAGTGGATGGAGAAAATACTTTCACTTTAATAGTTTATGAAGAATAATTTGGAAGTATTAGTACTAAAGAAGAAGAGGTTGAGCTTGAATTTCATCTAAAAAGAGAGTTGAAAGAATGAATCATAAATATTATAAGAATTGAAAGAGAAATCAAGAAGTTGAAGAAAGAAATTCCTATATAAAATAGGAAATTATATATCACTAAAGGGAAAGTTATGTTACTTGAATAAGTTGACTGTCCAAAGAAGTATCTTGAGAAAGAAAAGAACCAGAATGAACATCTTTAAGTAAATTTGAAGGAAAAAGAAGAAGAGTTGTAAGTTTTTCAAAAAAAACTTTCTAAAGTTTAGTAGAGAGTTACAAGTTTCAAGAACTCTATCTCTGAGGTTGGTGAATGTTCTAGAAAGGGTAAACATAAAAATGATCAAATGTTACCTTCAAAAGTTTAAAATAAAGTTGAAGATGTTTATGAGAATAAGAAATCTAGGAATATCATGATTGTGGACAAAACAAAAAAATTAATGAATTTAGAAGTTTCTAAAAATTCTGATTCTAGAAAAGTTTCTATTACTTCAAGATCTGATAAGGCTAGAAAGAAATCTGAGTTGAAGAAGAATATTCTGGCTAGTAATATAAACGTTGGTGGTTAACAAATTTTTTGAGGTGAAAGATATAAAGGTTGTTGAGAAACATGCTCAAAATATCAGATAGTAAGGAAGTTATAGGGGAAAGTATTCTTTTGATGGGTACTATTGGTATTGTGGTGGATTTGGGAATATAGAAAATATGTGTGGTTTTAACCTACAACATTATAATTATCCCATTAATTACCAAAATGAAAAGTTAGAGGGGGAATTAATCCTCTCAAAGTAAGAAATTTGAGAAGGATGTTTTAAATAAATCTGATAAAGATGTTATGAAAGTTCAAAATATGTTTCAAACTTTGGAAACTATTTTTAGAAGATGTGAACAAACTATAAATCTTGAAAAACGATGTCTTGTTTTGTTACCAGCACAACAATATGTTTATAAAAATTCTCAGAAGCTATATATGAAGAAAGATAAAGGGAAAGAAAAATCTCTTGTTGTAGAAACCAACCTCCAAGAAATAAAAGGTAAAAAACATTAGATCATATATAGTGGGTGTTATTTTCATATGATAGGAGATTTTAAATTGTTGAAGAATGTGAAAGTATTCAAAAAAGTAACAATAAAATTTGGGAATGATGAATCCATTAAAATCAAAGGTGTTGGATATGAAATTATATGGGAATAAAATTTAAAATACAAGAAATATTTTTTTGATGGGTTAAAACAAATTTTTTTATGTGTTTCAAACTTTTTAATAAAGGAAATAAATTTGTTTTTATAAAATATGTTTTTTGTGTGAAAATAGGGTAAGATGTAAAAGTTGTTACAAAAGGCCAGCATATAAAAGGAAACTTGTTTCAATATGGTGAATTAAAAAACTCATGTTACATAAGTATGATAGAATAAAAAAAGTTATAGCTTAAAAGGCTATGATATATGTGTTATAGAAACATGAGAAAGTTATCAAAGTGAGATAGTTTTCATGGTATTCCTAATATGTTAAGAAGAAGAGATTGGTGTTGAACAATTTTTCAGAAAGTAAAGATTACAAACTCTATGCATAATAAAGTTGATATTTATTCAAATATACCCCTATAAATTATTCATTTTTATATCTATGGGCCAATGAGAAAACAATAAATTTTCAAAGATAAGTAATTCATTACTTTCATTGATGATTTTACTCGTATTTCTTGTGTTATGTATTTCAAACATAAGTCAGATGCTCAGAATATGTTTAAATGTTTCAGGAGAAGAGATGAAAAGGAATTTGTGTATTCTATATAGAATTTGAGAACCAAAAATGGCAGTTAATACAAGAATTAAGAGTTTAGAAGTTATCTTGAGAAACATGGAATTTTACAGGAGTTCAGTACACAGTACACACTACAAAAAAATGGTATTGTTGAATGGAAGAACAAACTTTTGGTTGAAATGAGATGTAATATGTTACTTGAACATATATTTCTCATTACTTTTGGAGTAAATAAATTATAATAGTTTTTTATATTCAAAAATGATTTTTCTATAGGCCAAGTTATGATATTAATCCCTATGAAATGTTCTTTGAAAAAAATATAAGTTTGAATCACTTAAGGGTTTTTGGGACACCCTACGTCATAAAGAACAAAGGTGGAAACCTTGGAAAGTTTGACCAGAGAGGTGAAACAGAATATTTATTAGATATTATAAATATTAAAGATGATATAGATGTTTCAAAAAAGATATATGAATATTAGTTTATTCTGTTGATGTAAAAGTTCTTGAGAAAGATGAGGAATATGTGTTACAAATACATGAATATGAGGAAGAAGAAGTTGACGAAAGAATTTTTCTTAAGAGGTCTGATAAGGATTAAACCAATTGTGATTCTACTTAGATGTTAGAATTTGGATAATTCATTTCTAGTGATGAGGATGAATTTCAAACATCTCATACTAGGTTTAGGAAGCAAGTGGAAGCACAAAACATAATTTATGATCAAACATCAAAAGGTTAAAATAAGAAGAACATAAAAAGTTATTAAACATAATTATTTGTATTCAAAAGTTGAGAACAAAGATGTGAATGAATCTTTTGAGAATCCATAATGGATCTAGTATATGGATGAATAATTAGATCAAATTGAAAAGAATGATACTTGGGAACTCATACCTAATCCAAATAAGAAAATTTTTATTGGTACAAAGTGGGTGTATTGGAACAAATTAAATGAATATAGTGAAGTTATAAGAAAAAAAATCAAGATTAGTATAAAAAGGTTACTCGTAGATTGAAGGAATTGATTTTTATGATACCTTTACTCCAGTGGCAAGGTTAGAAATAATTAGAATATATATTTCTATTTTGATGAGACATTTTATCCAAAAGAATCACATCTATTGGCTGGAAAAAGAACTCTTAGATATATTAAAGGCATAACATATTTTATAATAATCTATGATATCTTAGAAAATATTTATTTTTTTGGATACACTGATACTGATTAGGAAGGAAGTATTGATAATAGAAGATCCATATATGGTGAATTTTTCTTTCTTGGGAAAAGTTGTGTTATTTGGAACACTAAGAAACAAAATCCAATAAATCTTATGTTCTTATATGGATAAAGAATCAATTGGAAACAAATCCAATACAAAATTATCATTCGAAACATATTGATATCAAACATCATTTCATAAAATATCATTTTTAGAAGAATGAATTGAATCTCGAGTATGTTCCTATATCATAAGAAATTGCTTACATATTCACAAAACCTTTACTAAAGGAAGCATTTTTAAAAATGAGGTTGAAAATGGGAGTCCAACCTATTTATATCTAAGGTTTAGGTATGTGTTTATATTCCCACTCTCATATAGTCTTTGGATAGTGTTTTCAAGGTGGATAATGTTTCATAAATCTATCCATTGATATGTTCTAAAACTTTTAAACAAGCATATATATAGGGGGAGTTGTGGGTAAGCTATGAACTTAACATATAAGCGTGTGAACTATTATAATAGTTTTTTGGAGTAGTTTTTGGAAATTTTTTGTAGGAATAAAGAAACTAAGAATCTGTAAAAAGTTAAAATACTTGAACATTTTTAGTGTTGGGAAAGTTTGAGAGATGAATAAGTTTAATAACTCACTAATTTTGGAAATCATAGTTTTTTTTGAATGATTATTGTTTAATAAAATGATTTAGATCATATAGGATTATAATTGTTGATAAGTAAT
Source organism: Viscum album (assembly GCA_963277665.1). NCBI lineage: Eukaryota > Viridiplantae > Streptophyta > Magnoliopsida > Santalales > Viscaceae > Viscum > Viscum album. The sequence continues at coordinate 1,537,718,107 of OY728153.1, read as the reverse complement.
CAATTTCCGAGGTTATAATGTAGGATTATAATTATTTTTAAATGGTGAAAGAAGTTTGTAATGAATGTTTTGTCTTTTGTTCTCAAGAAAATAAATCAAATCACTTTTTAAGTACTGGTGATCAGATGGAAGGTGGAATCTTAATGAAAAAATAAGACACATGTTTGATAAGAAAGTTCATTTGTTTCGGGTTTCAGATTTGAAAAATGTTTGTGAAAGAAATTGTTTTTTAGACTCACCATGTGTTTGGAAAGAAAGATTTAATCAGTATGAGAAAATATATCAGAGTCTGAATGTCTCCATACCAAATCCAATGATGTATTGGTGATATCTAAGCTCTCATAAACCATAAGTAATCTAATATAATTATGATTGAATCTTTATTAAAGAAAGTGGGAGAATAAGTTGTAATTATGGGAACTTAAAGAGATTTCCTATGTAATTCAGATGATGCTATGATGATCAAAATCTTCTAAAAGTCATGAAAGTTTTACGACACAAGAAGAATTTTGTGAAGGAAGAAAAGATGCAGAGATTGAAGTTATTGAAGTCCAATATTTTCTGAAGCACCGATCTAATGATCCATTAGACTGTCCGATTCACCAGATGATTTAGTTTTAAAGATCAATCATCATTTGGGAAGTCTGGAAGAAAGTAGTCATTGCTAAAACTAGTCCATTGGATGCAGTATTCCACTGATCAATCAGAGGTAGGAATATTTGTGGTTCCAAACAAGAAAGAAAAGTTTGTTGGGATCAATGCATATAAGGAAGCATAGACTGATTAAATAGATGATGATCAACAATGTAGTCAACTATTTCCATTAGGTTGTTTTTTGATTTCTTTTAATTGGGTCAAGAGAAAAAGTATATTTTTTTTGTTTTTTTCTCAAGTGGGTCAAGATTCATCGGTCTGGGGTTGATAACAATCCATTAGAAGGAACCAGAGACCGATCCATCAGATGCATGATGACACCAATAATTCATTAGATATAGGATCATTGTATGAGGAAAAGAAGAAATGAGAGAATTATTTAATGATGTTATAAAAGTGTTGTCAAGGGGGATTTTAATTTGTTATTGAAGTATTCATGAGATTTTTATCATATATTTAGAAGTTTAAATGATGTTTATGAAAGAAATGCAACATAAGTCTAGAAATGTTACAACCATGCCTATGGAAGACCATTTTCAATGTTTTCAACATGTATTTTTTAGTTGGTACAGAGCATCAGTATGAGAAATATTTCATTTTTTACAATTAGTTATCATAACGAGCAGTATTTAGATTTTCATAAGACTTAATCATAATAAAGAAACAATCGAATAAAATTCGCATCGCACTAAAGAATTGTTATCAAGTTTAAAGCTAGATGAAGTTGCGATAAGATTCGAGAAGGTTAGATAAGAACCAAGAAGTGTGGAAGGAGTCAAAGATGAAGTTAAAATGCACGTGAAATTCAAGTTTTGGGGAATTTGGTTGAGTGGGAAAACATTTCAAATTACCACCCATAACACTTTTAGAACACCTATAAATAGTAGGAAGTACATTGTATTTTATGACACTAGTGCTGTTCATGCATGAAGGGAGAGAGAAAGTGATAAATGTTTTAAAAGAAAGAAGAAGGTTTTTGGACATAGTTTTCCTGAGAAAAGTATCTAGATAGAAGAATCATATGAAAGGATAATAATTAGGGGTTACCAGATTGGTCCAAGTAATAGGATGTAGATTTTTGGGGAAAGACTAAGTGGTTAAGAATTGTTTTCAAGGTATTCTTGTAGACTTATATTTTTTATACTGAGAAATCAGACTGGGGAATTATACTAAACCATTATACTTAGTTTTCATAACAAAGTCTAGAAAGTTTTGTTTCTACCTACTTCTAGGTAAGAAAGTTAATATTTGTGTTTTGAAGCTTACATAAGTTGAAGTTGATAAGGAAACATAAGAACTTGTTTTGAACCAACTGTTGAAGGTTTCATTACTTATTACACAAACTTATATTAAATCATTCATGCTATAAGAATCACATGTACTATTGTATTGATAATAGTGCTACACAAGTGTAAGGGTATATCCTACTTGTTGTATAAAAAAGGATTTTTTTCTAGTAGATTGTGTGGTATTATATTATTTCCAAACCATGCCAAGGAAGTAGCTACTCTTATTGAGTAGTGAACCTTATAAATACTTGTGTTCCTATGTATGTGTGAATATTTTGTTTTCATAAAAGTGATATAACTTTAATAGTAGGTGAAGGTTGTTTCAAAAGAAAGGAAACTTAAAAGAAAAAGATATCACTAATTAACCCCCTACACCTCCTAGTGATTCATTGATCCTGGTTGAGAATTACTAGGTAGTAACTTATGAGTCTCATTATCTATGAACCCATGAGAGGAACTACCCTACTAATGACTTTGAACTGACTTATGTGGTATAAAATATAAAGTGTTTCCATCAATATCTCTTTGTTTTGAGGTTTTTTGTTTACATAGACCATAAGAACCTTTGCTATATCTTCACGTAGTGGGAACTGAATCTGATATAGAGGTTCTAGATTGATTATTTGAAAACATTTGACTTTGATATGATTTATGAACTAGGTAAAGGTAACATCATTACATATTATCTTACCCATAAGACACAAGATGAATAGGATCTTAGTGAGAAGCCATTAGTGGAACATTGATGCTTGATGATATTATTGGATGACTAGAGTATTGATGATTTTGAGGATTAGGGATAGATGATTTATCCCCCTTTAGTGATCACATCCTCACTTATAGACTGGGTGAAGGATAGACAAGAGTTAGACCCAAAGTGTGTTGTGATGTAGAAACAACTAGCTGGGAGTAAATCGATGCCTGGGTTAACTTTGGGTGATGACGATGTGATCATGGTACATGAGAGAGTAGTAGTCCCTTATTCCATAAGAGTTGAGATGATGGGATATTTCCATACCTTGAGTTGGGATGTATATCTTAGTGTTATGAAAATATACCATGACTTCAAGAGATAGTTCTGGTGGTTAGGGATGAAGAGGGACATTGCATGGTTTGTGTCTCGATGCATTGCTTGCTAGAGGGTAAAGGTTGAGCACAAATGTCTTGATGGTTTTCTACAGCCACTTCTAGTGCCCATATGGAAGTGGGAGGACTTTATTATGGAATTTTTGATGGGTTTACCTAGTACCCTAAGAAGTCATGATTCTCTCTGGTTGATTTTCAATCGAATGAATAAATTTACTTAATTTTTATCAATTTGGGAGTCTCACTTAGTGGATGATATGGGAAAGTTTTACATCCATGAGATAATACTTTTACATGTATTTCCCTTGAGAATTGTTATAAACAAAGATACTTGTTTTACATTTTGGTTTTGGAAGATCTTGTAGATTAACCTAGGGACTCAGGTGAGATTGAACACAACGTAACATCCTCAGACATAATGATAGTTCAAGTAGATGATACAAATATTGGAGGGTATTCTTAGAGTCTACATTATATATTTATATGGATCATGGGATGATAATATTGACTTGGTTGAGTTAATATAAAAAAAAAATTATTAGGATTTGATTATGATGAAACCTTACGAGGATCTTTATTATAGACCATGTCTATCACTGTTTTGTTGGAATGAGGTCGGTGAGGCAATGGTTATAGGGCCCAATTTGGTTATGAATACCTCTCTGAGAGTGAAGCTATATCAACTGAGGTTGATACCCACTAATAGTAGGAAGAGATCATATGTTGACCATATAAGGAAACTTTGGAGTTCTCTGTGGGTGATCGAGTTTTTTTGAGAGTGACTCCTTAGTTAGGCCACTAACATATGAGGAAGGAAAGCCAACACCATGGTTTGTGGGACCCTTTGTGATCACAAAATATATTTTGATGGTGGAATAACATTTGGAACTTCCTCCACATTATTGTGGTATATATGAAATGTTTCATGTGTCTTGTATCCGGAGGCTTTTACCCAATCCTAAGAATGTCATTGATTGTAAGGATGCTGAACTAGAGTCAGAAACATCTTATGAAGAGTGTTTGGTACATATTTTTGGATGGTGTGACAAGATCTTATGAGTGAAGATGGAACCACTTGTTTGAATTCAGTGGAAGAATGGATTCATATAAGAGGAGACGTGGGAGAACAAGTATTATGTTTAATCTTAGTGGCTTGGGTTTTTCGAGAAAGAAATTTAGAGCCACTTCTTAGGGATTCAAAGTCAATAGAGGGGTAGAATTGCAATATCCATATTTTTTAATGATAATAAAAACCCTATTTATTAATAATTTATGAGTATTTTATGTGAAAAATTAATTTTTCAATAATAAAATTTAATAATAAATTTTTAAAGTATTTATGTAAGGGTAAAATCCCTTTTAATACTTTGGAATTTTATGTAAAATATTCTATGAAATATTTTTGGAGTCAGATGCCAAGTTAGCATTAGATTCCAAGGCTTGTAGAGACTTAATATTGATTTATTAGAAATATTAAATATATTATATCAAGTTCATACAGTTAATTTTTGAAAAAAATGAAATATAGCATGACTAATGTTTCATATAATAAATCTCAGACTGCCATTTTGTCCAGAATGTGGGTTTTACCCTAGCCGTGATATAAATTTTGTTTGAAAATTGATTGTTTGGTTAAATCACAAGTGATGATAATTTATTTAATATTATTATTATATTTTTTTAAATAAATGAAATATCTCCCAAACAGTTTCTCATATGAGAAATTCAAGACCACCATTAGGTATGAAATGAAGGTTTTACTATAGCTGCGACATAACCTTTGTATGTGTCAAGTCTTTAGTTACATTGTACATAAGGTAAATTTGATTAAACTTATTTATTTTAATATTATTATTATTTTTAATTATTTTTATATTTTCTTCTTATTTATCCATCTTCTCTATTCACCCCAATTATAAAATGCATCTTTCACATGAACTTCCACAAAACTACCTGAATCACACATTTTTGACCCGTTAAATTCAGCAACGAATTAATGTGGTAAAATTAATGACTTTACTTTAATTTTTATTTGAAACAGTTGATTAAATTTGGGTTTTGGAATTGGGTGATGAAATACGCAGCTTGAGTTTTTGAAATAGAAGAACAGTTCTGTCTTCGAAGTTGGTTGATTCCATTGAGTCCGAGTGAAACCAAAATTCTTCTACGTACATTTGGTGAAACTCCAGGGAACTACTTCGATTCCCTTTCCTATAGCTAGGTATTCTATAGTGGTCCTCCATTTCCCTGGATTTCCATGCTTGGGAAGAAGAAGGTTGGTTTTATTTTTTTAATTAATTAATTAATTCTCTAATTTCTTTCCTTTTCACAATCCTCCAAAAAGGGTATACTTTAAATAAAAATAATAAAACCTAAAGTATCTAAGGATAATTTATAAAATTATCGAAGGGTAATTATAAGAAATTACCAAAAGATAATTATGTGAAAAATTATCCAAAAGAAATTGATGGAATTATTGAATGATAATTACCCTAAATTATCAAATAGTAGTTATTAAAAATTATAAAAAGATAATTATAAGAGTTTATCAAAGGATAATTATATAGGTTATAAAAAGGCAATAATGAATAATTATCAAAATATAATCATAAATAATTATTGGAATATAATTATAACAAATTATGGAAGGATTATTGTATGAGATTATCAATATACAATAATGAAGAATTATCAAAATATAATTATAAATTATTATTAAAATATAATTACATTTAATTATCAACGGATAATTTATAAAAAAATATCTAAATTACGTGAAATTATCAAAGATAATAATAAATAATTATAAAATTATAAATTCAATGAATTATCAGAGGATGATTCATGGAATAAAATTATAAAAGGATAATTATTCAAATTATCAAAGTATAATTACATAGTGTTATCAAAGAATAATTATAAGGAATAACCATGTATGGTCTTATACTATTCTGGAGAGAGATTAATATTATTACATGTGGTTTTATAATTATTCTTAAGAAGTAAATTTCTAGCACATGTGTTGACCTAAAATGACAATTTGTAATTATCAAAGGGAGAGAAAGTATCATCACATGTGATGTTTCATTTCTTTTTGAAATAAAATATATGGTTTTGGTTCTAGGAACCACTGACAAACCTCGAGTGTTTATGTGTAGAAGACTATGCTAATAAGGATCAGGAGCATTTGTTCTTGACTATTTAGGTTTCTACTCCAGCTTTCAAACTACACATGGTGATTTATCCTTGTCGTTGATATTAATGAATTTTGAGGTTGGAAGTTCCTCCCCCTCTTGGTCTCTTGCCTAAACATGTTTTTATGATATTATTACTTTTGTTGGCATAACTGATGACCAGAATTGATTGTTTTATCATTTGGGTGAGTGTTTATCCCATTCGAACAATTATGATTTTGTTTCCATGAGATTTGTTAGAGTAACTGGATTCCATGCTTGACGATTGATTGCCATATTGATTTGGTGCTATTATTTTTGTCATGATGTTATTCTATAGTATTCATCATGCTAAATATTTTCATGTATTAACTTCAAAGATTATTATATTATATATGTGATAGGTGGACATCGTAGTATGATTATCCATTACTAAGGGAGTACACATGATGTGTGATGATGATGATGGTGGAGAATGATAGACTGGTAACCTGGATTATACTCAATGACTTGTGAATTTTTGAGTAGATGAACAATACTCGATGCCTTGTGGATTCTGAGTAGGTTACCAATACTCAATGGATTGTGTATTCTGAGTATTAATAAATGAATTTTGGATTCTGAGTATGTTACTCACTCGATGCCATGTGGATTCTGAGTGGCTCAACAATTTCCTCGAGGGTAGTTCTGGGCATTTATCGACTCCTTGTTATTATTTTGGAATAGAGACAAAGTAGTTACGACCGAGGGTTTATGGTGGATTGGTTATCACATGATCACTTAATTATGGATTTCATATGTTTTTTTCATATTAAGCATTATTTATTATTATGGAATACACCTGTATGCTTGAGCACACCAGGTTAAGGATGCATTGGTGGTACCCTATTGAGTCTTGTACTCACACCCTAGTCAGGAATTTTGATGTGCTTTTAGATTTCATGACCCTAGATATGAGGAAGGGAAAGGGACCTACGGTGGATAGATAAGTAGAGGAAAAAAATATGGTAGCATACCAGGATGGATTTTGGTGGACCCCACTGATTATTTATTTATTTATCTGCACCTATACTCTTGTTTTCATTTCCACTTTGGGAGCCCATTTATTTTTATGTCATGTATCAATTTTTATCTTTCTGTATGTACTCTAATTAATTATTTATTGTTTATTATTGATTATAATACTAAAGGTACAGTCTCCCCACTGATGGAATTAGAACCTCACTGTAACTTGGTAGCCTCTTGCATATGGGGAGGTGCACATGAGGTCATGTGACCTTCTGGATCGAATCGAGTGGTTCATGTCAGGATGTTACTGGAGAAAACACTTTGAGATTCTAAAAATGGGATTTAAAATATTGAGTCAAAGGAGGCATATTGAGATCCAAAGTAAGGGTTACCAACATTCCCTTCAAATATTATTTGGTAAGGAGTATTCTTATGTAGAAATCAAAATCCCTTTTTATTGATTCTCTTTCTTTCCCATATTGTTGGACATTGTTCCTTAACAACTCCTAATTATTGGATGCATGGGTTTTAAAACCATAAATACCAATTCCCATATGTGATTAAACTCATAAAAACAAATTCAAATCCTCCTTTATGAGTTTCTCAATGCTTTCTTCATTCATAAAAGAGGGTTCAAGAGTAGTATTAGGAGAATGAGTAGTCTAAAACACTAAATTCCCGAATCTATGATCTAAATGAAGTATCATATCTGATAGATCTGAATGGAGGGCATAAACTTGAGCTCTAAAAAATTCAATATAATTCTACATAATCTCTATTATATGTTGAAATTTAGGCTGAATATGTGAAATTACCAAATAAAATACATTGGATATGTCATCCTCAATTATTGATTCTAAATAATTTCAAAAACCAAGAGACATTTCATCGAACATACCCATTAGATTTGATTTGAACTCGCCCAAATCATCCTTTGTTAAGTAAGATATGTATGGGATAAAAGGTACAAGAGTAGATGTATATGGATCATAATCATGCTTCTAACCATATAACCCATCTTCAATCTCCACTGCTCTAGCTCTTTTAGAATGATATTATCCTTTATGAGTAGCATACTTAGCTTTTTCAATATCCTCAATAGGAGTAGTACCTTGCTCAGATTTCTCACCAACCTTCATGGGAGTATGAACAAAAATTGACTTCAGTATCTGGTCAACTGAGGGTATCAAAGTTGATATCTCAATCCAATTTTGAGAATCGATATCATCTGCCAAGGATCCTTCAAGAGTTATTTGAGAAAATGGGTTTGTAGGTCCACTAAGATGAGGTGGACTACCACTATCATAATCCCCATCCTTTGAGTCTGAAAACTCTAGTCCTAAAAATACTGATCCTAGGGAATTATCACCCTTAGAAGGTGCATCTAGTATAGTAGATCTGATAGTGCTTCTAATCAGAGGGATCATAGTATAAGACCTCTCAGAAATTTATTTATCCTTTTCACACTTATTTAAATCACTATATTATTCTTCAAAAACTCCAACAACTAATACTCTAGTGTCTATAAGATCCTAATATTGTAATTCTATATCATGATATAAAGTGGGTAGAGGAGAATCCATATATATAAATGATACCACAATAGAGTGCCTCTAGTCATCCTCATAATACAGTCTAGATTCCTCATCAAGATCCCCCACTTCACCATCTTCTTATTGAGACACCAAAGACACAACAATTATAACTTCATCATCATATGAATACTCAACAACCTTATCTGGATCAAGACTTAGATCCACTAGATACCTTGGTCTAACAATATACTTGAATAGGTAAAATTTTTCATAAATCTTCTCTGGGCCTGCCACCCATTCCTTTTTCATAGATCCACTAGATACCTTGGTAAGTGTAGAGAATTAAACTTGGATAAAGATTTAAGCATCTCATTTAAATGCATCATCATATACCTTGAAAAACTATCCTGAAAACCATTCTTCATTAAGAAGATATAGAATAGATCATGATGCATAAAGATGATAAAATACCCTTTTTAAGATAAATCTAATGATGAATAAACATTTCCAATAATCAACAATCATAACTCAGCTTTAATACATTTTCCTTGTTGGTGTTCTTTTCCTAGTTAGTTCTTACAGAGCACTTTAAATATCAAAAATGGCATGGTTTATAGGGTAATAACTTTAGTAGTCTTTGTTTTCACTCTTATTTAATACACCCAAGATTGTTTCCCAAAAATTTAAAGAAAATTCAGAGACTTATCCATTTACCATTATCTTAATAGTGTCTCGTTTCTTTCCAGTTATAAATTCTGTATGCACATAGAAATCTTTAGCTAACCACAAATATAAGGGCTTACTATTTTCCTTAAACCAAACATCCAAGACTTATTTTTTAATCTCTTTAAAAAATATAAAATTTCTTAACTAAATCCACTAAGAATATACCTATTTTTATGTGAACACTAGATGATCAACTAAGTGTGGGTTTCACAACCTCACTATATCTCTCAATCTACCTTTATATTTACTCAATTCCTTTATAGGATGTGATTCATTAGGAGTAGTGGCATTAAGAGATCATTTTATCCTCAAAATTTTCATACTCGATTTTATTTCTCATAAGGTTCAGGTTCATGAGAGAGAAATGGTTCAAGAAGGAAGGGTTCAATAGCAAGTGGGGATTAAAAAATAATAGAAGGGTTTTAGGAAGTGATATGCATCAATTAATATTATTATTAAAATTTAATCCATTAATTTAGGGATATAAAATAATAACAAACTATTTAAAAATCCCACAAAAAATGAATCAACAAAATCCCAAGTAAAGATTGACATGGTAGGTATACTGACCATGTGCTTGTGGAAACTAAGACATGGCATAGTAGGTATACTAACCATATAATCATTGTAAGTACAATGAATTAAAAAGTAATCTAATGGTAACTATAGTGACTATGTGACAAACAATTCATGGTAGGTATAGTGACTATGTGACTAATGTTCCATGGTAGGTATAGTGACTGTATGAACGACTAGTCATGTAATTACACATACTGTATGAACAAAAACTCACGGTTAATTTGATGAACATACAAAATAAAGTTCAAAATAACTTAAAAAAACTCAATAAATACATAAGTTAATCATTAAAAAGTGATTTTAAAAAAACATAAGAACTAGAACATAATTGAATAAATTTAAGAATAATTTATCATCCCTAATTCATGTATAATCTAGTTTATTCTCTCAATATTCAATGGATTTATAATTATGTCAGTAATATGATGTTCAGTACCAATGAATTCAAGAGTTATATCACCCTTTTGAAAACAATATCTTAGAAAGTGATGTATTATATAAATGTGGTTTGTTCTTGGGTGAGACACATAATTCTTAGTGATATTAATAACACTTTTATTTTCACAATTTATAAGTAATTATCGAAATAAATATCCATAGTTAAGTAATGTGAGTTTCATCCATAGAATATATACATAAAAAATACCTATAACTTTATACTCATCTTCATTAGTAGACAATTAAATAGAATTTTATTTCTTACTACACCATGAAATGAGAGACTTTCCCAAAAAAGTGAAAAGTTCCATACGTGTTTTTTTATCTAACTTACAACCACCAAAATCTGCATCTGAATAACTAAGTAAAATTATTATCCTCTAGAGTAGAACAATTCTAGATTTTTTTGTACTTTTTTGGTATTTAAAAATTCTTTTAACATCATTAAAATGAAATTATTTTGGATTTGATTGAAAAGGTGAACACATGTACACACTAAACATAATATCAGTTCGGTTAGTAGTTAAATATAGTAATATTTAAATAATACCTCTATAAGTAGATGGAAAAATGAATTTATAGTTTTATCCAAGTCTAACTTACATCTTGTAATCGTTAGAGTATCATTACCTTTGGTGCTATTCATACCAAAAAGTTTTAAAGGGTCCTTAGTGTACTTGATTTTATTTAAGACAATTCCTTCTTTGTTTTGAAAAATTTGAAAACCAAGGAAGAATTTTAACTCACCCATTAAACCAATTTCTAATTAATTTTTCATTTTTTTAAATTTTAAATACATAAGGAGTTTTTGGATGGTCCAAAAATAAAATCATCAATAGATATTCAAACAACTTAAACATATTTGGAAATACTTTTAATAAATACAGTATGATCAACTATACTTTTCAAAAATAATTTAGAAATAAAAAATGAGGTAATCCTATCATAGAATGAACTAGGAGCTTGTTATATACAATAAATATATTTTTTAATTTAAAAATATTATTCTGAAAATGATGGTTTTTAAATCATGTGGGTTAATCTACAAATACATCTTCAATAATATAACAATTTAGAAAAGAAATATTGACATACAATTTATATAATTTGAAATTCAAATGTGTTACATAGGGAAGAAACATTATAATGGATTTAAGTCTTACTAATGTTAAAAAGGTTTTCTCATAGTCAATACATTCCTCCTGAATGTACCCTTTCACAACTAGTTAGATTTATTTCTAATTATAGTGCCAGAATCATCAACTTTATTCCTAAACTATGACAAACCTACTCTTTATTACACATTAATTAATTATTTATTACATAAGATTACAAATAATACAACCCATAAGATTGAGAATTATACTATATTTGGGAATTAGGTACATTAAATAACAACTTAAAATGGTAAATACATCATATTTATTGAAAAATTCCTTAATATGATTATAATATTCCATTAAACTTAAAACTGCATGAGATAACTTGGGGACATACATAAGAAAGGGGTGAGTTATAAAGCTCAGTAAGGGAATAAACATGGCATAACACAAAGAAAGTAATTCATGTCAGACAATAAGCATATAAATGGGGAATAAAAGGAGTTAGAATTATAAACATGAACAATGAGGCATGATATAGCAAGATAACATAAAGGAAACATAGGAAATGTGGCAACAACTTAAAACAATGCCTTATAAAGATAGATTAAGGTTAATTTACAAGAAATCATTATAGAAAAATCCAAATAATGTAATAAAGTTTACTACCTATCCCAGCATGAAATATCATGAGACTAAACATTACCCAATGCATTGGAGCACTATATAATTCTGTGCTCACCCTTCACTTTCATTTCATTATCATGCTTAAATGTGACACATAGATAGTAAAACATGGAGTCATTCATCATAATATTTTATTCCATAATCAAGGAGTGTGAAATATGTACATTTAATTCCCAATTAAATGAAGTATAAGTGCATAAATTTGAACACCTTTAATAGGAAATGAGTATGGTATTCAGTACACAATTTTTTTGGCATGGAAAATCGCGGTGAAATTTCAGCAGCATAATGATGTCACTTAAAAATTCATAAAATGGGTTGATGAAAGAGAAATAGGTATCTCATAATTTGAAAATAAAATTTTAAGTAATAGTGAAATTTAAATACATATCCCAACATTAGTAATTTGAAATAGTAGGCATAAGATAATAAATAAACTCTAATAAAGAGGAGAATGGGAGGATCCCATACCTTGAGAGTGTGACATCAAATGCATGGGAGGAGCTTCTTGAGAGCTTGAGGGAATAATGGGAGGACTATAGACAGGGTAGGGTAGAGTAAGGATGTGATACAAGGATTTTTTAGTCAAGAGAAGTGGGATCTTAGGTGGGATTATATGGGAAAAGAGTGGGGATTTCATTATTATTTCTCAAACATAGGTTTTGGACTCTATATAATAAAATAAACAAAACCATAAAACTTCCATTTTTTTTGCTGATGATTTCTTCCAAATGAGAGTGGTTTTAATTATTTTATAAGTAAAATGGCCGAAATTAATAAAATAATTCCCTTGATGATGTGTAAGTGAATCATACACTTAATGAAAGGATTTTAAAACCTTAAAATATATTAATGGTTTGGGAGGATTTATAAAGCCTTTATAAGATTAATAAAATAAAAATAAAATCAAATTATTTTAAAGGTAGAACATAGATTTGGTCTTGGATACCATTTATGGTATTTATTATATCACTTTTGAGATATTATGAAGTCATAATACACACCGTATATTTATAGAGTATTTAATTTTTACCTAAAAATTTGACTGTCTCAAAAAATTATGAAAATTTAACTATTGGATAATTTTTATGTTCTGATTAAAAAAATAATATTAATTTTATTTAAATAATTTTATTAATATGTGTTTTTCACTTTTAAAATAAGAATTGACATCTATTGAGAAATGATGAGTTTTTTTTGACAATAATAGTTTTCAAACCCTTATAAAAATTAAATTTTATTTTATAAAAATAATATGATAATTTATATTTAAAAAAAATTATTTAATAATAATATTTTATTAAAATATTATTTATTTAAAAAATACATTAATTCATAAAAATAAATTCCTTAATTGAATTTGAATATTACCTGAAAATACAATTTTTTGTTTTATTGAATAAAAATAAAAAAATTTATAAAGTAATAAAAAAATATATTCATTATTATATACAATATATATGTTAATTTTATTAGGGTCTTGATACATATCTATTTAATACACCAACGAACACCCTAAGAGTAAGGTGCGCGACTGTGAGACTTTCATGAGGTGGTTTGGAGAAGATGGCTTGAGTCATGATCTCGATGAGCTTAAACTTACCCCGTAAATGGTTTCTCCCATGCTTAAGTTATTGGATCTCATCTTGGGATTGGTCAGGGGAAAATCCCAGTGATTCTATATCCCTAAAAATCTTTGATATGTCTGATTCACATGCTACAATCCTACTGGTTGAGGCCATCAATTCCCTTGGATGTGTAAATTATATTTGTTTAAACCCAATATTTATACTAATAATATGATCATTATTCAATGAAAATATTATAAATGGTAAATATTATTAATGGTTATTTAAATATGATATAATAAATTCAAGGAATTTCATTTTTTTCTATAACTATAATACATAATAAGACATTTAATTAAATTTCAAGGGGAATTTTATGGGTCATTACAATCTTCCCCCCTTTTAAAAAATTTCCCTCGAAATTTTCATTTCTCACAAAAAAATATATGAGGTTAATTCTATTTCATCACCTCCTCTGGTTCCCACATAGCTTCTTCAAATTATTGGTTTCTTCACAATACTTTGACCAGGTGTATTTTTTTTATTTCATATAATTTTGTCTCTATCATCTAATAACTTTACCAGCTTCTCCTCATATGGGAAATAATTATCCAACGGTACCACATATGGTTTGAGTATATGTGAGGGGTCTAATATGTACTTATATAATAGGGATACATGGAATACATCATGTACTTGAGATAGGTTAGGTGAAAGTTCTAGTCGATAGGTTACTACTCTATTGAAATCAAGGATATGAAAGGGACCAATGTATCTTGGACGAATATTTCCCTTATTTCCAAATATTATGAATTTATTTCACAGAGATATGTAAAGAAACACCATGTATCCAATATAAAACTCTAGGTCTTATATATTAATTTCAGCATAGCTATTATGTCGACTCTGAGTAGTCTTCATGTTTTGTTCAATGGTCTTAACATTTTCCACCATTTCCTTGACCATTTCAGGACCTACCAGTTTTGTTCCCAAACTTCATCCTAGCATGAAGGTGTTATGCACCTCTTCCCATAAAGGGCTTCATAGAGATCCGTTTGGATTCTTGAGTAGAAACTGTTATTGTATAAGAACTAGAATAGAGGAAGATGTTTGTCCCATCCTTCTTTGAAGTCATTTGAGAATGATCACAACATTTCCTTGAGTGTATAGATAGTTCATTTAGATTAGCCATCACTTTGAGGGTGATAAACTGTGATAAAGTTCAACTAAGTATTTAGATAATTTTAGAGACTCTTCTACAACTTGGAGGTAAATCAAGGGTCTCGATCCTATAAAATTGATAGTGGTGTTCCATGAAACCTCACCACTTCTCTAATGTATATCCTTGAAAGTGTATTGAGTAGTAAGTCCTATCGAATTGTAATAAAGTGTATAGTATTTTTAAGATGATCCACCATAGACCATATAGCATTATTTCCTCTTGATTTGTTCAGAAGACTAGTGACAATGTCTATAGTGATGTTTTCTCATTTCCATGTAGGTATGGGTAATGGTTGCATCATTTTATTGGATTTTTGCCTTTCCTCGTTCACTTGATGACATACAGGACATCTTGATGCATATTCCACAATCTTCTTCTTTATATTATCCCACAAATAGTGATCTCAAATATCTTGATACATATTTGTGCTTCCTAGATGTATGGATAAAGTCAAAATATGTGCATCATCTAAAAAATCCTTCTTTATCTCAAGATTTGATGGTACAGATAGCCATGAACCAAATCTTACAACTCTTTCTTCATTAAAATTAAACTCTAAGGATTTCCATTTTCTTATAATTTCCACTTTCTTCTGAATTCCCACATTATCTCTTTGGGAATCAATTATCCTCTCTATAATGGATGGTTGAGAAATCATTTGTGAAAGGATTGACGATGTTCCTTCTTTTATTATTCTCATGTCCAACATTTTTAAATCTAAGAAGATTGGATCCCTCTCAATTCTAATCAAAGATAGATTTTTTGGATCCTTTCTACTTAGATCATCTTCCACTTTATTAAATTTTCTAGTATGGTAGTGGATTAAGTAGTCTTAGTCCTTGATCAACTATAACCATCTTCATTGGAACATATTCATCTCTTTCTATGTAAATATATACTTGAGGATTTTATGATCCTTATATATTTCACACTTCTACCCAAATATATAAGGCCTCCATATTTTCAAAGAAAATATCACTACATCCAACTCCAGATCATGCATTGTGTAGTTCTATTCATAAAATTTCAACTTCCTTGAATCATAGGCTATCTATTTTTCATTTTTTATTAACAAACATCTTAAGCCCTTCTTCGAAGAATTTATGAATACCACAAAAATCTATCAAATTGTGGGTAGTGTGAGTAAATGTATAGTGATAAGAATCTTTTTAAAATCCTTTAATCCCTTTTCACATTCATCATTCCAAACTAACTTGAATCCCTTATGAGTTATCTTGGTTAGAGGGTTTGATAATGATGAAAAATTTCTCACAAATTGATGATTTTACCCATCTAATCCAAGGATACTATGGATATGTATCTTAGATGTTGGACTCAAGCATCCTTCAAATGGTTATATCCTTTAAGGGTCCACATATATCGCATTTATTTTGATGAAATACCCCATGAATGTGATTTCCTTCAAACGAAATTAACATTTATTGTACTTGGCATAAATCTTCTCCTTTCATAAGGTCTTTAGTATAGTGCTCAGATGATCTTCATGCACCTCTTTTATTTTATAGTATATTATAATATCATCTATAAATACTACCAACATTTTTTCAAGGTAATCCCTAAATACTTTATTCATTAAGTACATAAAGATCAATGGAGAATTAGTGAGTCCAAAAAAGGCATTACTATAAACTAATATTTACCTTGTACAAAAGGAAGCCTTTGGGATATCCTCCTCATTTACCCAAAATTGGTAATACCCCAAATACATATCCACCTTCTAGAAGTTTTATTCTCCACATATCTGATCAAATAATTCATTAATCCGTGGTAGAGGATACTTGTTATTTATCATGATCTTATTGAGCTCACACTAATGAATGAAAAGGTGCATTGACCCATCCTTATTCTTGAAAAAGAGGACTAGTGAAACCCATGGTGAAGCACTTGGGCATATGAAAAATTTATCCAAATTCTATTTTAGTTTTTTCTTTAGCTCCTCAAGTTCCACAATAACCATTCTGTCAATATTCTTGGATAATGTTAGCACCCAAGTATAATCTCAATTGAAAATTCAACCACTCAGCTTGTGGGAAGACCAAAAAATTCTTCGAGAAACACATTAAAATATTACCTCACAATGGGAATGTATTCAAGGATGATCCTTTACATAGAAGCAATAATTTGAGCTATATATACTTTCTTATTAGGAAATAATATCCATGCTTGAGATGTTGGCGATAAAGAAGATTCATACTCCTCCTTGAAATTGTATAGAATCGGGGGATGATTCACAATACAGAGATTTATTTCCTTATTATGGAAATTTATGTTGGATATATATAGAGAAATCCAATACATACCCATAATTTCATAAATTTCCACCAAAGGTAGTATGAAAAGGTTCGCTGGGATGTTTAGCCAAAAAATTTTGACAGGGGAGGAGTTATATACTTGGGATGTAATAATTTATTCATTAGTCATTTTCACTGACATCTCTACTTCCATTATTTGTGGTGGTATTTGTGTAGTTCTAATAAGATTTTGTGATATTAAGGAATGCATAGTACTAGAATAAAAAATTATGTTCACTATTCTTGAATAAATAACTAGCATACCTGTCACTACTTCATTGTCAGGATCCACCTCAGTGGTTGTGATGGAAAAATCTCACCCTTGTTGCCCTGGAGGATGTTGGTTGTCTCTAAAAACCCATGGATTAGTGAATTAGTTTGAAAATTTCCCTTGTTAATTGCATTTATATAAATGAAAAATAAACTAAGGGTTGACCAGAGCATTCCTCTTCATAAAATTAGTGGCTTTATCCTATTAGAAATTGCTAGCTAGGTGTCCTTCCTTCCTGCACCTAGAGAATTCTCTTGCCCCATTATGAAATTTTTGGGGTGCTTCTTTCCACACCTTTAACAAGTGGGATGTTGAAATTTCTTAGCACCATTATATTTATCCATATAACTGATATATTTAAACTCTACTTTCTACTTCTTATCCCTAAAGAAGAAGTCGACCTTGAATTCAGGGGTAAAGACAAATCTGAAGGTGTATCATGTAGGTCTTATAAAGTTTTCCTCATACACCTCTATAGATTCATCAACTTTTTTACTTGGGGGAAAGGAAATCCATTTACATTTTAAGTTAGAGAGTGCAAGGAATTTTTTTCTAGAATTCCTTCAACCCCATCTCTTTGATTTCTTCCTCAGGCTTCGTATTCTTGATAAATGTCCACCACGGATCAACTTATCCCTCCATACAATAAACAACCACTATAACCTTATATTGTTTGAATCATTGATGGATGAAGAAGATATTATCAAAGGATTTAATCCATTATTCCGTGATTAAGGTATTAGATGATCCATTGAAATTGAAAGGACTTTATCTCATAAATACCTCAATTGTATCATGTTATTTATTAGAGGTATTTGGCACTCCTCCTGATCCAGGTTTCTATTAATTACCTAAGTTAGTTGAGAGAGTATCATCACAAAGTTCGTGATTCATGATACCATCGGATTCGGTATATCATTAGGGAAGTCATCACATTGCCTGTCACATTGATTGTTTATGTGATTCCTCCTATTTACAACCATTGGATAGAATAAAGAGAAAATTAGGGATGAGTATTTTTAAAATACTAAATATATAGAAGGGAATCCATTGACATTAAAGATATAACTTTTAAATTACATTTATTTTCTTAACTTATGAATTTATAGGATTAAATTTATGTTATAAATGATCTATTTCCTAACATAGACACTTATTGGAATTTCCCCCCTTAATAATGGTTCATAATGGGCTTTTGAATTTACCAAAGCATATCGCCAGAGAGTGTCAAACTAGGTGTGAAACAAGGCCCATTGTTGTGCACCAGTTCCTGATCAAGTCTAGCTCAATGAAACATTTTTTAGTTTTACCCCTATGTACATATGTGTGAAAGCCACATCCACTTGTAGTATCCATACATGGATGTATTTTCTTGATAAACCACTTAATCTATACTTACCAGAATTTAGGGATGGTTTCTTATAATTATTTTTTCCCTAAGTCTTTTACTAGAGTTTCCTAATCCTAATCCCAAAAAATGACTAAAATTTTCCTTTGATACCAACTATGAAAAAATTTCTATTTATTACACATTAATTCAGTATTTATTAGATAATATAATACATAATCGACCTAGAAGATCAATAAATCTATTGTCTTTAAAAATTAGGTATATTATTGATCAATTTAAAATGGGTAATACATAATCTTTATTAAAAACTTCCTTAACATGATCATAATATTCCATCAAACTTAAAACTGAATGGGATAACCTGGAGACATACATTAAGAAAGGGGTGAGATATAAATCCCAGTAAGGGAATGAAAATGGAATAATATGAATAAAGTAATACATGTTATAAAATAGGTATATCAATGGGGAATAAAAGGAGTGATAATCATAAACATGAACAACAAGGCATGATTTAACAAGATAACATAAAGGAAACATGGGAAATTTGAAAAAATCTTAAAACACTACATCATAAACAAAGGTGAAGGTTATCCTAAAAGAAATCAGGATGAAAAAATTCCCATTAAATAATCTTGTCTACTACCTATCCCAACATGACGTATCATGTGACTAAACATTACCCAATGCACTGAAGTACTATATAATTCTAGGTGCACCCGTCACTTTTATTTTATTCTCATGCCTATGTGTACCACATAGATCATAAAATATAGGGCCATTCATCATCATATTTTATTCCATGATCAAGGATTATGGAATATTTATATTTAATTCCCAATTCAAATAAGTTTAAGTGTATAAAGGTGAACACCCTTGATAGGAAATCAGAATAGTATTCACCACACAATTGTTTTGGCATGGAAAATTGTGGTGAAATTTATATCATAACTACATCACTTAAAAATTCATAGAATGGGTTGATGAGAGAAAAAATGGGTCTCTCATAATTTTTACATAAAATGGGTAGTAACAAGGATATGTAAAGACATATACCAACATCAAGAATTTGTAATAGGAGGCATAAGATAATAAAGAAACTTTAATAAAGAGGAGAACGAGGATCCCTTACCTTGAGATTGTGACTTCAAATGATTGGAAGAAGCTTATTGAGAGCTTGGGAGAACCTTGGGAGGAAATCCATAGATGGGAAGATAGAGTAAGAATATTTTAAATATATTTTTAGTGGAGATAAGTGGGATATTTGGATGTTTTATATAGGAAAAGAGTTGGGATTTATTTATTATTTCTTAAACATAGGTTTTGGAATCTATATAGTAAAATAGCCAAAAACATAAACATTCCCATGGTTTTTGACCATGGTTTCTACCAAGTGGATTTGGTTTTAATTATTTTATAATTCCAAGGGACAAATTTAATAAAATAATACCCTTGCTGATGTATAAGTGAGTTATACTCTTAATGAAATGATTTTAAAACCTTAAAATGTATTAATGATTTTGGAGGATTCATAAAGGTTTTATAAGATCAATAAAATAAACATAAAATCAAATTATTTTAAATTTAAAACATATTTTTTTCATGGATACACTTTATAGTATTTATTGAATCACTTTTGAGTCATTATGATGTCATAATAAACACCGTATATTTATATGGTATTTAATTTTTATCTAAAAATTTTATTGTCTTAGAAAATTATGAAAAATTCACTTTGGATAATTTATAAATTTTTATTTCAAAGTTAATATTCATTTTATCTAAATAATTTTTTAAATATGTGCATTTTCACTTTTAAAATAAGAATCGACATTTATTGAGAAATTTTGTGTTTTTTTGACAATAAGAGTTTTCGAACCCTTATAAAAATAACATTTGAATTCAGAAAAATTACATAATAATTTATTTTTAATAAGTGTTATTTAATGAAAATATTTTATAATATTATTATTTATTTCAAAAATCCATTTATTAATGAAAATAAATGCCTTAATTGAATTTGAATATTACCCTAAAATATAAGTTTTTATTTTATTGAATAAAAGTAAAAATAATTTATAAAGTAATAAAATGAAAATATATTCATTATTCTATGAAATATACATATTAATTTTATTAGGGACTTGATACACATCCCTTTAATACACCAACA
Source organism: Viscum album (assembly GCA_963277665.1). NCBI lineage: Eukaryota > Viridiplantae > Streptophyta > Magnoliopsida > Santalales > Viscaceae > Viscum > Viscum album. The sequence goes on along the minus strand of OY728153.1, from coordinate 1,537,696,935 downwards.
AATTCCCTAATAGAAAGGTGCATGACTATGAGACTTTCATGGGGTGGTTTGACGAACATGGTTTGGGCCATGATCTCGATGAGATTGAACTACTCTTGTAAAAGGTTTAGATAATGCTTATGTTTTTGGATCCCAGCTTGATCTTGGTCAAGAAAAAATCCCAGTGATTCTATCTCTCTCATAGGCTCAAATAAGTGGGATTCATCGAATATGATCCTACTAGTTGAGGCCATCACTTCCCTTGTCTGTGTCAATTGGATCTCTTAACCTTTGATTTTATTCCATTACATAAATCATATAGATTATTCTTTAAAAGTGGTTTGATAAAAACCTTATTATTTATATAATATGATTTATTTATAGATTCTTTCCAAAAATAAATAGGTAGGTCATACTCATTGAGAATATTTTGAGCAATCTCCTGAAGAGTTCTATTCCTTCTTTCTACAACATCATTATGTTTTGGGGTACTAGGAGAAAAAAAGTTGTTTAAATGTTGTGTTCATAAGGTTTTAAAGTATTTATTTTCAAAAACACATCCATGATCACTCCTTAGGGTCTTAATTTTAAATCCAATTATAATTTCTATAGATCCTGCATATATTTCAAAATAGGAACAAGATTTACTTTTGTGAGATAGAAAGAGTACCCAAGAGTATATAGAAAAATAGTCCACTAGAAAATAATCATAATATTTACCATTTAATCTAGAAACTATATAAATTACAAACAATTCCATGTAAACTAAATCTAGGGATTTAGAAGTTGAAACTTATTTCTTTGGTTTGAAATAGATCTTATACTACTTCCATTTTTGACATAGGTTATAGACTTTGTCTATTGGGAATTATAGTATAGGAATATCCTTAACTAATTCTTTCCTATTTATGTTTCTAAGTAAGTGAAGGTTGCAGTGGCCTAGTCTCCTATTATATATCCAAGATTATTTGTGAAATTCACTTAAAAAATATTTTTTTTGAGAAAAAAAGAATCTAAATCAACTGCAGAAACATTATTATTACATAAAGAAGTTAAAACTAAATCATGTTTAGAATCAATTTTTTTGAATGAATTGTTTACAAACTTTACATGATAACCATCATCACATAACTATGAGATGAAAATAATATTATACCTTAACCCATCTATAAAAAATGAATTTATAAATAAAAATAGTACAAAAATTACTAATTTGGATGAGTCTAATTATTTTTCCTTTGGAATTATCACAAAAAGTGACATGTCCCACATCCCCCTTGATAATGATTTTAAAGATTGAGTAGTCCCTAGTGATGTTTCTGGAGAATCCTCTATCTATATATCATAAGTATTTACCAGTACTCTTTAATCAGGTTTCTTATATCAATATTAAGCAGGTAAATGATTTTGGTACCCACACTTTCTTAGGTCCATAAATGTGAGTAACAAAAGATTTAGGAATAAAAATATTTTTAAAAGTTCTATTATAAAAAGACTAAAGAATTTTAGAAATAAAAACTTTATCAGGTCTATAATAATATTATCTATTTATAGGGTTGGAAAATATTGATCTTGGAATAATTTTATTCTTATAAATTATCCTCTATCCAGGTCAGTAACAAATCTCAGTTGTATACTTAGGCGTGTTTTGTTTTACCAAGAATACAAGTAAAAGTTTCTATACCATTTATAAGCCTTTATAAATCATTTTTGAATTTATCATTTAAAAATTTAAGGTCATTGTTTTCTTTTAATAATTTAACATGAATTTCCATTTCTAGAACAAATTCATATTTAAAATGAAATGATAAAGAATGCTTATTATTTAAACTTTTATATTTATCCTTTTGTTCATTAGAAGTTTCATTTATAATATTGCAGTACTCAAATAATTATTCACTAATCATATTTTCATTATTTTTTTCATTTTAAGATATATTTTAAATATGATCAAGGACAATATTTTATATCTCATACATGTTTATTATGAAACACATATGAGCTCTGTTATTCTTGTATTCTCTACTTGAGTTAGAGTCACTTGAACTATCATCAGTGCCACTCAAGGTGTATTTCATAGATTTATTAGGAATTTTTCCTTTATCCTCACGCCTTTTATTATATTTTAATCTTATACAATCAGATTTTATATACCCTTTATTTTTTGATTTATAATAGGTCTATTCACCAGAATAATTCTACTTTTTCAAATTACCTATTTTGTCCTAATTTCCACCATAATTTGTTTTCTTAAAGAATTTATTGTTTCATTAGAAATATTTAAATCTATTGGATAAGGTATCCATTTTCTCATTGCTATCTGATGGTGGCTCATCATCATTATAACTACTATCTTTGATTTTCACTTTTAGGTTTAAATCAGAAGTCTTGAAGGTAAACACTTTACTTTTAAGTTAATATTTTTTTTTATTTATTATCAATTCCTCCTCATACATCTTGATATCTCCAATAAGTTCATTCATTAATATTTTATTTATGTTTCACAATTATCTAATAGAAACATAAGTTCCTCTCCACTGATCTGGTATGAATATTAGGAGTCACATCACTTGTTGTTTGTCTTCAATTTTATCCTTAAGTTCATGCATTGTGCTTACAATATCATTGAACCTAAGATACATATCCGAAATGGATTCGTCAAGTTTCTGCTTAAAAGTTTAATATTTAATTTTAAATGTATTCAAATTAATTTATCTAATGTTTTAAATTTCTTTATAAGAAATAAAATGTATATCTCAGATTTCATAAGTAATAGAACAAAAATATATTCTATTAAATTTGTCTTCCCATAATTCACAATATAATTCATTCATGGATTTATAGTTATATTCATAAGAAACCTTAGTGAAATCACTCCATTCAGCTCTTTCATTTTTGGTTTTTTATATTTATCCTCGATTACATTTCAAATATAAAATCTCATTATATCAATATGGATTTTCATTTTAATCTTTCATTGAGAATAATTAATACCATTAAAATAAGGAGTCTTGTTTTTGGAAGTCCCTTCTATAATATTATTATCTATAAGGATATAAATTTAGAAATAATAGAAATTATTGATCTCTTGGGTAAAACTAGATCATAATTAAAAAGGTAAATAAAGAAATAAATCTTCCTCTGATACCAAATATTGGCCAGAGTGAGTAACTCAAGAGGGGGTGAATTGAGTTCCCAGTAAAAATTTATGTTTAAATATATTTAAAACTAAATCCCACAATTTAAAATAATAACCTAGTTAACTAAAACAATCATATTATATAATTTGATATTTTCAAATAGTTACTCAAAATATTGATCAAAACTTAGTTAAACTAAGTTTTAAAAACACTTTAACCTTTAAAACTAATATATTAGTATTAAACATAGTATGTAACACACTTTTTAAAGAAAACTACCAAAGTAATGTTTTTCTATAATGTTTTAAAAACTAAATAGATTTGTTTTTAAAATTGAGAAAAAATAGGAAAAATACATAGTGGAATAAAATAAGAGGTTCAGTCTCAAGATGATAAGTGGTCCTCTCCACTTGGAAATCACCCGTTTCCAAGAATTTTATTTATAAATAAATAGATCCACAACCAAGATCAGGTTAAAAAAACTATACTCAAGGTAGTCCAGGATACAACCAGCCTCTTCCATAGTTCAATGCAAGATAATAGATGTTAGTAGGAGTAATGAAGAGAGTATATTTTACTCTCTAATATAGTAAAAGAGTCCATGTTAAATAATTAACAGAGTAAAAAAAAACATAGATCGATATGTAAGCTAAAACAGAGTGATCAAATAGTAGAGAAAGAGAAGATTTGATATAGTTCTTTCTGATCATATTTGGTTGTTAGAAAGTATTTTAATTAGTATTTTAAAACCTTCTACTCAGTTTCATAGATTTTTTAGACAAACAGAGTGCCATAGAATCACAATGTAGTGTATCATCCTAGCCCTAGAGCCACTAAAATTGTACCCTGATCCAGTTGGCCTCGTGACCTCAAGTGCGCCTCCCCATATTCCAGTGGTTGAAAAATAGTAGTGAGGGTTTAATGGTGATATAATGGGGATATTATACCCTCTATATCAGTAATAAATACATTTTAAGTAATCATAAAGAATAATAATATAAAAAAACTGACATTCCATATAAAATGAATAAATAATCATGCATGGACAAGTTACAATGTACAACAATTGACATACAATAGGTAATACTTACGTTGGACATGTAAATAAGAAAATAAAAGACTCAAGAACTATCTTCAATATCATCACTAGAACTAGATCAATCCTATACTTCTGTGATCCATCTTAGCCATGATTGATAATAGCAGGCAAGCACAACCATAAAACTAAACCTACAATTACGAGGTTTGTTCAGGTACTAAATGGAGACCAAAATAGAGTGTGAGATAAACTCAGCAAGCCACCACAAATGGTGTCTAAATAAATACAATACTTTAATATAAAATAAATGGTTTACAAGTGTATCAATATATGAAAAATAGTAATTTAAATAAAATAAAATGCATGTCGTCTTAGATTCCCCATGGGACTTCCTATTGAAAATACCTTCTTTGGTATAGGATGAAATTTATACAAAATTTCCATCATGTATATATACATATAACTATAGATTTATATGAAGATATACATGCACCGTCATGGACTTGAGGATTTTAACCAATGAATTTACATATAATAATATAAATAACCATAAGAGTATCATATTTTATTAAGGTTCACCATACTAAAGTATCACAATGTATAAGGGATTCCATTTACAAGTATCACAATGTATAAAGGATTCCATACCCAAGTATCAAAATGTATAAGGGATTCCAATTCTGAGTATCAAAATTCATAAGGGACTCAATGCATGAGTATCCCAATGTATAAGGGACACTATGCCCAAGTATCACAATGAATAAGGGATGACATTACCAAGTATCATAACGAATAATGGATACCATTCCCAAGTATCACAACATACAAGGGACACCATGCTCGAGTATCATAATGAATAAGACATTACATGTCCAAGTATCACAATGTATAAGGGAATCCATGCCTGATTATAGTTCAATAAATAGTTTTTATAACCTCATTCATAAGTTCCAAGGTGGGGGAATAGAGATGGTCCTACCATACACACTTCATTTAATTAAATTCTCATAATCCAATTTATTTATTTATAATAAGGAAGGCACTGTTAGTAAAAATTCCATCCATAATTTAATTATACATAATGAAGAGGCCATGTACATAAGAATTCCATAGTATAATACCATGGTTCAATTAGAATGGTATATCATAAAAGGGTTAAGGACTAATGGGTATGAAACGTCATGTCCAACCAACCTAGTAAATCATTTAATTAAATTTATAATTTTACTTTACCATAGGTAAGATCCATGTATAAATTCCCTATTGTAATTAAATCTATTTAATTATCAAATTAAAGCAATGTCTAACATGGTAAATTAATGGAAACACCCCAAGGGGTGGTCTAATTTGAGGTTACAACCCTCTAACTAAGTTGAGGGGTCTAGAAAACAACAAAGGAGTGGTCTATGAATTTAATTTATTACATTTCATAATTTAAGAGGAACAAACAAAAAGACTAGCATGTGGCACAACAAAAATAATTTATAAATTTTGTAACTTTAAAGGGAAAGAAACTGGACCACCTACCTCATACTTAGGATGATTCACTTGTCTATTACTAAGATTTGATTCGATTCATAATACAAGAAACTAGAATACTAGACAAACACACTGAAAATAGGGAAAAGATCTCTCATTAAAATAACATCAGATATGTAAAGGAAAATAGAGATAAGTAAGAAAATAAATCATAGACTAATCGAGGAATTTCCCAAACAACCAACAGTGATTGAATCTGATGCTGAACGGAAGAGAACTCATCAGGCCTAGGAGAGGTCAAGGGAGGAGTCAAGTGTATTATCATGCATGGGAGTAATTATATAAGCAGGAGTAAAATAAATGAGGTTAGAGGTGAAAATATACCTTTAAACCCCCTTTAGTGAGGTGCATTGTTAGTCCGCACAGTTTGGTTAATTGTATGCCAACTGTGCGCAAATACTATACAAAAGGGGATTTTCCTCACATGGTTATGTGCACAATTAGTCAAGCCATGTGCAAACTATGTGGGGTTACTGTACAAGTGGCTGCTCACCTTTCATAGCTAGGCGCATGGTTAGACAAACCGTGTTACAACCGTTTATCACCCTTTTAAATTAATTACATACCATATGCCTGGACGTACAACCTTGGGTTCATGGTTTGACATACTATGTGATACGATCTACGACCTTCATGGTTTTTGGGGGTCTCTTTCTATGGTTAGAACACAATCGTTCACCTTAAAAAAATAGGCCGCACAGTTGTGTCATGTGGTTTGGACTAACCATGCTCTAACCGGGCACCTAAGTGCATCTCTCCCTAAATTTATCCTTTGAATCCTGATGCTCTCAAAAATAATCAAAACACCTAAGAAACCTTTTGGGACTTAAAAAATATCCAAAAGAAAACACTTTTAAGTATTACAATTCTCATAATTACATTCTAAATATTGATATAATATTTCTCTCATCCAGTAAATGAAATGCTCAAAATCTCTTGAAAAAACCAACCTAGTTCAAAATATTGGATCTCATTGTCTCCCCACCTTAATACTTCTCATCCATGAGAAGTATTGGGGGAAAAAATATCACCCGACCTACTTGGTCTAGAAATTTCTATTCAAATGGATGCGTTGTGTGCATGAATAACCAACGTACCTCCAAGAGCCACTTTAAGAAACTGACACTTAAGTTATTAAAAATTGAGTAAATGCTCATAACCAATGAAATGTCAATATGGTGCTTACCCTAGGCCTTATAACCCAAGACATGATCAAATTGTTATCTCCTTTATTAAGTGGCTTAAGGTGATACCCACCTTAGGTTATAAACTTTGAATGGAAAATTCCAATTCATAACACCTGAACCGTTAGAATTGCCTACCGAAGCATGCCCATAGAATTCTAATGATGCTCCCATAATGTTTATCAAATCGATAATCCCAACTATGGGTGATGAAACTAATCCTGATCCTTATTTCAATCTCAATAGATGACTCTATTTTACCTTGAATAAACTGGCTACTATAACTTCCATTGAAAAGCCCAAAAGTAATTGGATGACACTCTTCTCAACCCATGACATGCATGAAGCTGTTCTAGAATGACAAAATACCTCCATTAAATATAAATCTAATCAAAATACCCCGAACAACTGTTATGAAAAACACTCATCCTATATAGGAGGTGCATTGAAAACCAAACCATGATGGGTTCTCCTAAGGACCCTCGTGTTCACTTCATGCACGTCCTCCAAATCCCGTATTTGAATTCTGAAAACATCTCCTGATTGAACCTTCTTCAGCCGCAAAACCATTTCATGAAAAAATATAAACACTGGTGTGATTCTGATCCCAAACCCTTCGATCATCAAAAGATAACCCAAAACCAATTCCTACTATCAGACATCATCAAAGTCCTTATCTAAATAATAGCTAATATTCACTAAGGAATCCAGATATTCCCAGTTCCATAGCATTATAGTAGTCAAACAACTGTCTAATTAATGTTCTTGCATTACCCTAACCTTTATCTTAATAGGGTCATCATTAAACATCCTATGGTTCACATCCACACATAAGTATTCCTGTAAACTACTCCTAGAGTGAACTCCCAATGAGTACATCGATCAACCAGAAGGGTCATTCATTTAATTTATTTAAATTGTCATATAATTGATAGTCTCTCAACATACTCAATATGAAGTCAAGATAGGGGTAATTATCACCTATAAACTAGATCACACCAAGACGTTATAAAGAGACATGCAATTATCCTCCCGATCCATGCTCGATTTAAAATTGGCCATATCAACCCTTAACTAACACCTAACACATGTCTTCCGAATATAATTTTCCATGTCCTAGTGCAAGTATACCATTTTATAGTTCCCAATTTAATTCTAGGATATCCCTTTATATGGGAAATCTCTTTAATTTACCCAAATATCTAGATCACTATGATTGAAAGTATCAAAATTTGAATCCATCAATCCTCATATCACACACATCCACTCACCAAATGGTTATCTAAATGGTATCCCATGTAGCTGTCATGTACCAAAATTTCCATACACAGTGGGTGTAAACTCTCATACCGCTTAGTTCTATACCTGAATCATGCTCCTGCGAGTATCTCATCATTTAAGACAAGATTACCACACTATCTGAAACGTTAGTCTCATTAAAGTATGGGCTCCCTTATAACTCACCTTGAAAGCTGGTATCCACAAGTTCCACTGACTATTTAATGATCACTTTCCTCATGATGTCATTTCATGATATCAACCTTCAACCAGACTTACCTAATTTTAAATCCCATTCTAACCATTTACAAATAGCCCTTTATGATTTCATTCCTTCTACTTGGAAGGAAGTGACTTTCATGATTGACGTGATTCTCCCAAACTTAAGAGTTTACTTGTCATCATTTCATTGAGAACAAAAAACATATGATGGAACATGTCCCATCACAACCAAATTTTGTTCCTAGATGTGGCCAAAATTCCTTTAAAAAGTGTTAGCATGAAAGGAAGGGTAAATTATCCAATTATAATCTATTTAGATCATTCATTCTCTTAGATGTACATTTGATTCTCCCTCATAGTCAAATAAACATGTGTCATCATAATCCAGAATAAAAATCCAAAGCTAACCCATATCATTCATATCACCTCACAAAATCATTTGTATAACTTCATCTCAAATCACTAGAAAAAATCAACCTCTAATTATCATCTTAAGGCTATAATTCTTTCAACAAGATTTCAATGCTCATGCCACTATACTCTAGAGATGACCTATGAATGTAGATTTTAATAACTCAGGACTATTATTCCAATAAATCATGAGAGCATAAGATTTAAAGCACTACATGACCTTGTCCCTCTGACTGAATACATTATAATGTATTAGTCCTCAAATTGAAAACACCACATGTAAAAATTCATGATATTGTGATATCATAAAAACAAAATTGGTGCTATTAATTCCTATCATGTAATAGTATATAAGAAAGAATGGAGGTCACACAACCAATAGAGTGACCATCCATGTCCAAGGAATGTCTAACCCACTCAACTAGAGAATTACACGATGTTCACACCCTTAACAAGGCTTAACTTATTGAACAAAAACCTGTCTACATGGTGGTTTCAATATCACAATAATATTCTAACTTGGGAAACATTATACCCAAACAAAACCTCTTTTCAAAAAACTCATCATAACCATTTAGCAAGGATTTAAGGTTCTGAGGGTGTTACCTCTATTAAGCTATCCCCTTAATTACCACAATGCATTGATTTCAACACAAATATCACGCTAGAAAAGTCACTAGGAATTATTGACTAACCTCTAGGTCCAACACAACCTATGAATAAGTCAAATGGAAACCATGGGAAACATCCATTTTCCCATCCAAAGGTAAAAATTTAAACTACCCTTTCACAAGTGTCCAAGCTATAAAAATATCTAAAGGTTTATTCTTACTAAATTTTATTCTATTCACATTCATCTAAATTTTTTAAAATGTTCATAGAATAGGGATAACAATAGTAATTTATAAGGAGAATCGTACTTATTATGTTTCCTAGCTGATTCCATGCAACAATATTCATATTATCTCATAATTTTCCTTTTAACGATTTAAAAATTTAGTTATATTTATCACAGTTATATTGGTTAAAGAAAATTTCAATTATCAAGATATAGAGGAATACGCCATTTAGGTTGTAACTAGAATTTTAATTAACCCAATCCTAATATCAATAATGCATAAAAACATACAACAATTTTCTTTTATCATTTAATGGGTAATCGATTAAGTAAGATACCACTGTACATTCATACGTAACTGTATAAGTGGCTATAGACACTTTGAATAACCATCAAATTAGCATGAATATACCCCAAGGGGTTAAATACTAGAGCATAAATAGTAAATGTGACCTATAAGTGTCCTATCATTTAAAAAGTAAAGGCAAACTACAAGGGTCCCATCATTTCAACCTGGGTTTATCTATATGACGACTCAATAAATATTGATTCATTTAAGATTTATCACACCTTTAATGAGTTTATCTCATAAAAAACATGCCCTAACAGACCTACTTAGATCCAATTATACATTTATGGATTTATTCATATGGGTCTTCATGCCCAAATTTTAAATCTACAAGCCTTTACAAGGAAAACCTTTTTTAGGAATTTTCATTTAGCATATACCAATAAGAATGATGGTTTATTTAGATGGATTAACATTACCAAATTATAAAGGTAATTGAATTTATAATTTATAATTTGAATTCATGTAACTAAAAGAAATTTTTCATAATGTTCCAATTATACAAATTATATTTTTTCAATTTATAAATCACCCATACACTTGATAAATTAAAAAACTTGCACTTTTTTAATTGTAACCACTCATGTTTCAGTCCAAGAAACCAATGGTCCATGAATCAAACATATCAAAATTGATTAATTAAGGAATCATTATTAAGATATATGGAAAACACAATTTGGGTTAATACATAAACTTTAATAACCAATTATATATATAATAATTATAACAAGTCATACTATCACAAAACAACAATACTAGTAAACATGTAAATAATCATGATAAGATACCACATAAGAAGGGAAACACCAATGCAAGGTATATAGATAAGTATTATATATAAATTATAACTCATGTCATATAGGTAATAATGATAACAACTATCTAAACATGGTAGGTAAACAAGTATGTTAAATAAAAAAAAAGCATGAAATAACACTCAAGGCACATATCACAAGTTTCATGCAGTTAAAAAATACAACCTACATGTCATGACATATGCATGGCAGGTGAAACACTATGTTCCTATAATGGTGCATGAACACATTCATTCTCTTAACACGTTAGTCCAATTGATAAAACCCATAGTCTATAAATTAGTAACCAGGGAAAGTAAAACAACCACCTTAGGTGAAATAATAATCAACTACAATATCGAACGACATGAACAATAGTCCCATCCTTGGAAACTTGATATTTCCCTCATGTGTGGGTTTGTAGGACCCATAAATGAGCTATTTACCAAGTGAAGACAAATTCCTAGTCTCTTGTATACTAACCTAAATAGTAAGAAAAAAGAAAAATAAATTCCCCGATACCACTTCCAGCATCCTGACCCAAGAGACCTGAAAACAGTGCCCTAAAATGGTGGGCCACCAAGCCTCAAGTACGCCTCCCCATACACCAGAGGCTACTGAATAGAAACGAGGGTATAATGGTGATATAATGGATAGACCATATCTTTTGAACCAATAATAAATACAGTATAAACAATCATAAATAAACTAGTTGAATATAACAACAACTAACAATCCATATCAAATTAATATATAATCATGAATGGATAAGATGTAATGTACATAAATAGATAAAAAATAGGTAATACATACATCTAACAGGTATGTAAGAAAATAAAATACTCAACAACCATTTCCAATAATATCATGAGAACTAGCTCGGTCCTCTTATCCCATACTCTATCTTAGTCCTAAAGGATAATAGTATGTAAGCACAACCATGATTTTTAAACCTACAGTCATGAGGTCTATTCGTGTACCAATCAGAGACCTGAACATGGTGCAATATAAAATCTATAGGACACCAACAATAATATCTAAAACAATCCAGTCTATGAATATAAAATAAGCATTGTGCAACTATATCAATATATTACAAGTAGTAATGTAAATAAAATAAAATGTATATCATCTCGGATTCCCCATGGGACACCCTTCTGAAAATAGGTTCTTCATCATAGGTCATAATGTCTCTAAACATTCTATCATGTATATATATATATTTGTAAATTTATATGCAGATATACATAAATCTATTTGGACCTCAGGTGTATAACCAAGACATTCACATATAGTAATATAAATAATAATAAAAATATCATATTTTATTAAGGGTATCCATGATTGAGTATAAAAATTTATAAGGGATAACATTCCCAAGTATCAAAATATATAAGGGATACCATTCCTGAGTATCCCAATGTATAAGGGATTCCATGCCCGAGTGTCACAATGTATAAGGGATTTCATGCACAAGTATCAAAATTCATAAGGGACACCATGCTTGAGTATCACAATGTACAAGGGACTCTATTCCTGAGTATCAAAATGAATAAGGTAAACCTTTCCTGAGTATCCCAATGAATAACATATTCCATGACCAAGTATCAAAATGTATAAGAGATTCCATGCCCAATCATCACAATAAATAATGGACACCATTCCTGAGTATCAAAATGTATAATGGACTCCATGCATGTGTACAGTTTAATAAATAAATTTTATCATTTAATTCATAAGTTCCAAGGTGGGGGAAAGATATGATATTACCATAAACTCTTAATTTAATTCAATTCACACAATACATTTTATTTATTTATTATAAATAAGTCCATTTTAGTAATCAATCCATTCAAGATTTAATTATACATAATGTAGAGTACATATACATAATCACACCATAATAGAATACCATGGTTCAATTAGAATGGTCCATCATAAAAGGGTCAAGGAACAAGGGGTATGAAACATCATGTCCAACCCACCTAGAAAATCATTACATTCAATTTAACATTTTACTTGATTGTAGGGAAGATCCAAGTATACATTCCCTATTATAATTAAATCCTTTTAATTATCACATTCCACTAAATTCCAACATGGTAAATTAATTGAAACACCCAAAAGGGTGGTCCAATTTGAGGTTATGACCCATAAACTATGTTTAGGGGTTTAAAAAGAAACAGTGGTGTGGTATAGGAATTTAATTTATTGAATTTCATAATTTACCAGTAACACACAAAAGTCTAACATTTGACATAATGATAATAATTTATAAATGACATAACTTTAAAGGGAAATCAACTGGACTACCTTCCTCATGCTTAGGATGATTCACTATTTTATTATCGATCTCTGATTTGATCTCAAAAAAGATAAATTAGAATATTAGATAAACCCCCAGAAAATAGGGAAAAAGTTATTATGTGGAAATAACATTCGATATGGTAAGGAAAATGATGATAAGGAGTAGGAATCATAGACTAACTGAGGACTTTCCAATAAAAATGATGGTGATTGAGTCCAATGTCAAATGGAGGAGATATCATCAGGCCTAGGAGAGACCAAGGGGGAGTTAAGTAGCCTGGAGTGTGTGGGAGGAATGATAGAAGAATATGGTGAGAAATAATTAATCCTGGAGGAAAAAATAGTCCTTTCATCCCTATTTCATGAGGTGTATGGTTATGCTGCATAGTTTGGTTAACCGTGCTCCAACCGTGTGAAATTTCTGTCCAAAAGGGATTTTGTCTCGCATGTCTAGGTACATGTTTGTTTAAACCATGTGAATCTCATACGAGGTTTCTATCCAAGTGTCTCTTCCCCTCACATGGCTAGGAACAAGATGAGACAAACTATTCCCCAACTGTGCATATCCCTATACTATTAATTACATAACATCTGTATGATAATGAGAGCTTGGGTGCATGGTTTGATAAACCATGTGATAGATACTCTCAAAGGATCACACTGTTTTCTGGTGCCTCTTTGCATGGTTAGAAAAAACTTTTCCCATTAAAAAAATAGGCTACACAATTGTTCCACACATTTGAACTAATTGTGCACCAACTGTGTTCCCAAGGTTGACTCTCCCATAGTTGAGGTTTCAAAGTCAAATGCTTCTAAAACTCATCTGAACACATGGGGAACTTTTCGAGCCTTAAATACCATCTATAAAATAATACTTTTAAGTGTTATAATTCTCAAAATTACATTTTGAAGTTTGATTTGAGATAAGAATAGTTAGTTGGCACAAAAACTAGGTATGGTTAGTTGAAAAAATAACTAGGAATAGTCACTAGCCGCAATCACTTCATTCCTTCATGGAGTCATTAGATTCCATTACACAGTCACTTCACTTGTTTGGATGATTACTTGAATTTTTCTTGTGGTATCCTCATTTACATAGTACATACACTTCATTTGATCTGCGGTAGGTTCACATGTTCTCACGATAGGTATATCTCTTGATGCGATAGGTACATCTCTTCTTATGGTAGGTACATATATTCATGCAGCAGGTATATGTCTTTATGTGGAAACTGTAATCACACATGCTGTCAGTAACACACTTAGAGAAATTTTATTTACCTATCACATGGTAACTTGGTTTCTTCATGCGGTAGGTAAAATCATTTGTGTGGTCACTAGAACTTCAACAAGTGGTTGGTTTAGTACCCATGAATCTAATTGAACTTCAATACTTGTTTTGTTCAATATTTATATAGATTAGGTGAACGATCTATAATTTGTTCATGCGATCACTACCACATAGTCACTTGACCTTCATGGTCAGTAGAATTTGTTCATGCGGTAGGTACACATAGTAGCTTATTGACTTAACAATTTTTTTAAAGTTTTGATAGAAAACCAATTGACTAACATAAAACATAAAATTCATTAGTAACACTAGAAATATGATTTGGGATCATTAAAAAACCATTAAAATAAGGAGTTTCTTGGACTAAGTAATTATTATGTAATTATAAATTATATTTAAATATAATTAATAATTTATATATATAATTATATTTGAATATATTTACTATAAATAATGAAAAATATATATTTTAATATACATATACATATATATTTAAAATTTAAATATATGAATAATTTTTTTGTGTATTAATATAATGTAAATAATATACACGCGTGTATGTTAATATAATATGAATACCATATGCGTATATTTATGTAATATTAGTTAAGTAACTAAATATGTATTTGTGTTTATATTATAAAAATTTAGCTAACACACACACACAACCACACACACATTCATATAAATAAAATATGTGCTATAATATTAGATGATCTTATCGATTTGAGATCTTATTTAACCATTATCCATCCAATACCGTATGGTTTTGAATCCAACCATCATCCTAAGGTTCATTTATTTTTTATTTAGTTCAAGTTTTGTGAGTAATAATGTTTTAATGCTGATAAATGATACCTCTATCAGATTAATTTTGATGAATAGATTTGGTATTGGTGGAAAGGAACATTTTGGATGAAAATCAGATTTATAGGCTTCCAGTGGATTGGTTTCTCTTCTCTGAGGTGTAAGGGTTCACTGATCGGAACAGAACACACAAACCCAAAAGGACTGAACTGAGTATTTTTCTCATACAATTTGAAAATAACAGAATTTAACAAAAAAGATGAAATAATTAAATAAATAATAAAGAATAAAAGTATTTACATTCTTTGGTCCCACTTGGACCTACGTGTATGAAAATATCCCCACCCACACATGCATTTTATTAATGATCAAAAAAGAAATAGATTTACAGCACAAAAGGATAAATAAATAGTGACAAAAACATCAACATACTAGTAATAAAAAATGAGAAATAGAAAATGTAAATAACTTATGGTACCATATGAAAAGAGGCCCAGTAGTCCCGATCGCTTATTTCCTTTATAGAATGGCTATACTGAATCTTTTTACTCACTAAGGATCTATGTGCTCATATAGGTACTCACCTGGATTGGATCAAACTCCACTTGGGTACTCATAATCACATATTTTTGGTCATAGGATGCCATCATAAAAGCTCCACTAGAAGCTATAGACTAGAAATATACTGAAGAGAATGATAGGTGCAGATATTTACCATTGAGGAATTGGAATTGAACTTCTAGGGTTTGAGAACCAAAAATGAGAGTGAGAGAACACCATAATAGCGAGAGGGATGAGCTAGACCAAATAGAGAAAGATACTCAGGGGTGAGATGAATTAATGGGGCGAAGGGGTCATCAATTCCCCTAAAACCCAAAGTCCCTCGAAGTTTCACAACCAATCAATGTGATCCACAGGTACACATCGAAACAGAATGTAATCAGCGCACTTATGCGCTGGAATAGATAGAAGGAATGGATTAGTTGGGTGTTAAATAAATCAATGACCAAGAATAAAGGCCATGTGGATTGACACAATTTAAATACAAATTCAATATGGGCCACATGCATAGGACAAAATAATAGTCCCACATGGGTTATCCATGTGATAAAATAGTGGTATGACTGACAGAATAATCCCAAAAAAATATGATTATAAGAAAAATAATTTTTAGATTTTTCATGAATGATAATTAAGAAATTAAACTGGTAGAATAAAAAAAGTCATTTCATTATGAAAAATAAATTGAATACCATAATTCATAAATCTCCACCGTTTTCAATTTAAATTGGTGATGTTATTTTACCTAAGGTTATATAATTGGAACCAAATTCATTCTATCTAAGAAATATTTGAATTTAAATAATACCATGGATTTAGTCAAACTATAAATAGGGTTATGATTAACATGTATCTTATTGACACACACATTTTCGGATTCTATAATTTCTCTAATAAAATTTAGTCTAATGTCCACGTGGTTATATTTACCATGTAATACTAAATTTTTGTATAAATTCAGGATATATTGACTATTATAATAAACATTAATCACAAAATTATAGAAATTAAGTTCACTAGAAAAACCTTTCATTCATAAATATTATTTAACATACTTGTTTAAGTGTATATACTCTGATTCTATGGTTAATAGGGAAAACAAGGACCACATGTTACACTTCTAGGAAACAGGGCCTCCACAAGCTGTGAAAACATAACCAGTAAAGGATTTTCTAGTGTCAATATTCCCTGTATAGTCATAATTTTTGTATCTAACAATAAATTAATAAGTATCCACATTTTTACCATAACACAATGAAGAATATGATCTACATGTCAAATACCATAGTATCCATTTTTGGGAATTGCAATGTGGCTTCCCTAGAGTTACCATAAACCTGATATGGGTGAAGATTGCAAAAGAAAAATCATGCCTAGTGAAGAGCATGGAATACATGATGCTCCAAACTATATTAATAAGGACTTTTAGACATAAATTTCATATCATCAACAATAGTAGGTGATTATTCAAAATAAAATTTAAAGTGTTGTCCAAGAGATACACTAATAGGTTTAGGAGATTCAAATTGGTATCTATTGAGAATATTTACAATATAATCATGCTATGATGAATAAAATAGTTTATTAGGATTGTACCAAATTATTTCAACACATATAATTTTATTAGCTGCACCGAAGTCTTTTATTTCAAACATTCCTTTTAATTGAGATTTTAATGTAGTAATGTTACTCATGTTTTTTCAAATAATGGGAATATCATCAACATAAAATAAAAACTAATGCAATTAGTTTTGAATTGATTTAAAATAAATAAAACCATCATATTGGGTCCTTGTAAATTAGTTATCAAGCATAAAAGAGTCAAATTTATTATACCATTTCCTTATGGATTATTTTAAACCATATAATGATTTATTAAAAAGAAAAAACTGATTTGATTTGAATTCTTTAGAGTAACCATTAGGAGGATTCATGTAAAGTTTCTCATTTAAATCACCTTGAAGTAAGGCAATTTTAAAATCAAGTTATTTAATGTTCATGTCACTATAGGATGAAAAATCAAGTAATATCTTGATTGACGAATGCTTAACAATGGAGGAATTTTTTTAGAATATTCTCTTCCTTCTCTTTAAAGAAATCACCTAGAAAATATTCTTTCTTTTAATATAATTTTATGTCTAGTAGTGTTGTATTATTTCCTTTTGAAAATACACTTAGAACCAATTACTTTAGTATTAGGTGATTTATTTAGAATATACCAAGTTTGATTTTTTTCTTAAAGAATATATTTATTCATCAATGTAAAAGACCAACTTTTTAGAGTATTTTTAACTAAGGGATTTCTTATAGGTATGCAGATCATCATCAGCTAGATATTGGGAAAAAAGAATGGCATAAGTAGCTAAATCATATTGGTTAAACCAATCAGGAGGTTTAGAAACTCTTATAAATCTATCTTGGGTCAGTTGATAGTATCTACTATTGGAAGGGGGTTCTGTTTTAGAATATGAACCAAAACTAGAGTTAGAATCAACCTAGGTTATGGATTGAGAATCCGGTGAAGTGGTATGGAAAAAATCCTGAAAATAAACTGGGGGCTTAGTTTCTTCAACCTGTTTTGGGGATGGATCGCTACTATCAGTTGTGAAAAACTTGGATTTGGGAGAACATGACTCATGGAACATGAAATCCATACTTATGATGTATTTTTTTAATCATGTTTATCAACCCAAATATTATAACCTTTTATACCCTTAGGATACCCTATAAATATGCATTTAAGGGCTATAGGTTCAAGCTAATAGGTATTAACATGCGTATAAGTAGTGAAATTGAAGACTCATAATTCACTATAAGAGGGTGGATTACCATTCCATAATTCTTATATGGGTTTAAATTGATTATAAGAATAAGGTAACCTATTTATAAGGTAGACTTCCATACTAGAAGCCTCTTCCCAAAAGGATTTTGGGAGACCCAAACATAAAATCCCACTTCATACTCTTTCTAAAATAGTTATATTCATTATTTATACTAGACCATTTTTTGGGGGTTTCACTAACTGTTCAGTGTCTTTTAATACCCTCAGTTTCATAGAATTAAATAAAATCAGTGGATAGGTACTCTAAGTAATTATCTGTTATCATCATTTTTATATTTCTCCCAACCCTATTTTCAAGTAAAACTTTCTAGGTGTTAAAGGTCTAAAAAACTTCAAATTTATTTTTCAGATTATAAATCTAGAATTTTCTTGAAAATTCATCCATAAAAGTGTCAAAATAAGAGCCTCTAGTATGGGAGGTAGTCCTAACTGGTCCCCATAGGTCAGAGTGTATGTATTCTAAGGGTTCAATATATTTAAATTTTGAACTATTAAAGAGAACTCTCTTAGCCTTTCCCATTTCACAGTCTTCACAAAATGGAAGGTTTATTGGTGTGATGTCACTCAACAACCCTTACTTGTTGAGTTCTTCTAGACCGTTGAATCTTATATTCCCCAATATCCTATGCCATAGAAATGTATTATCAGTATTATCAGTATAGAAACTATCAAACTATCTTGAATGTGTATCTCCATTCAAAAGATATAACACATTAATTAGAGAACCATTTAATACAATTATAGAGCATTTTTAAAATTTTAAATAGCCTCTTTCAGACCTAAAATTGAATCCCTTTTGGTCTAGAATCCAAATGGAAACTAGATTTCTATGAAGGTTGTAAAAACAGCTAACATCAAGCAATATGATAATGGAATGGTCATCTAGTTCTATTAAAATAGAACCTATTACCTATACTTGTCACCTCTTATTATTCCCAAAGAGGAAGTCTCCTTCTATTATATCTACCAATTATAGGAAGGACTCTCTAAAAGGACATATGTGGAATGAGAAGCCTAGGTCAAGGATCCAATGATAATTGGGAGCATATATGTAAACATTTAACACTTTAATTGTGTCATAACTAGAGTTAACTTCAAGGGACTAATCAGTGGGGTGTTTATTTTCAAGTTCTATTTTAAGCTTCCTACACTTATGCTTAGTGTGACTGGGATTACCATAATTAAAGTGAACATATTTTCTTTCCCTATAATAAGACCTAGGTTTGGGTTGCCTATCCTTATTTCTTTTATCATCATTAAACTATTCCTATTTACCTTTATATTATTGTCTAACCCTAGTAGACAAGATCACCGTCTCAACTTTTATCCTAGGTTTAGAATATAATACTTTAGATAGAGGGAAATAATTATCCTATTTAATGATTAAAGAGTCTCTCACATAGATCATGGTTTCTACTAAGGCGATGTAGGAATTATATAAATAAATTTTAAGGATCATTTTTTGATCTTCGTCATAAAAAGTTACATTTATATTGGATAAATCTAACACAACTTGTGTTAAATTCATCTAAATGGTCCTTAATTGAAATATCAAGTTTCATTTTTAATGTAAACATTCAATGATTTTTATAAATTTTGACAACTAAAGAAGATTTGATGTATAAAGTTTCTAGTTTAATCCATATAGTAGCATCAGTAGATTCATAGTAAACTTCCCTAATAACTTTGTATCCTAAAGAAAGAAGAAGTGAACACTGTGATTTAAGTAAAACATCAGATGAAAATGTTGATATTTAGTATTAGTCTATCAATTTTCACTTATAGTTACAATAGTTTTTTAGGAATGCAGAGGGAATCAATTAATCCTTGATGAACTAGTAGGGATCTCATGTTAATTCTCCAAATATTAAAGTCATTGTATCCAT
Organism: Viscum album; assembly: GCA_963277665.1. Classification (NCBI taxonomy): domain Eukaryota; kingdom Viridiplantae; phylum Streptophyta; class Magnoliopsida; order Santalales; family Viscaceae; genus Viscum; species Viscum album. Next base: position 1,537,676,468 of record OY728153.1, on the reverse strand, counting down.
AAAATTTCTCCATTTCCAACCTAGTTGTTGATATGATTACCCAAATGAGTATATTCCAAGTTATTAAAGACAAATTTAAGCATGAACCCCCAATAACCAGCCAATATCAAGGGTAAAGAATGCTTATCCAAATAGATTGAAAATGCAGAGGAATTAATAGAGGGTATAATGGATCTAATCACAAGCAAAAGATAAAAGAGGTAATTTAAGAACATAAATAAATGTGAAAATTAAAAAAAACTAGTGTTGAAATATATTAATAGGTTCAACATAAAAATAGAATTAGTGAGGCTCTAATAAAACTTTGTGAGGGGTAAGGGTGCAATAATTAGAATAGAAAACATGAACCCCAAAGGACCTAAATGGGGGGTTTTCTCATATAATTCTAAATCAACATCATTGAACATACAAGATGTTATAATTAAAGAAAGAATAAAGAATACAAGGATTTATGTGCTTTAGTCCCACTAGGTCCTACTTGTATGAAAAGAACACAAAAGACACATGTGTTTTATTAATGATCAAAAGAAGAAAAACATTTAAAATAAACAACGATAATGAAGTAGAAAAATATCCATCAAAATACTAGTACTAAAAAAATGAGAAATAGAATATGTAAATAACTTGTAGTGTTATACACAAAGAAGTATGATAGTACTGATCTCTTGTATCCTTTTTTGACCAGCAATCATTTTTTTTCATTTTCTAAAGCTGGTTTAAAGGGTTGCCGGTACCCATTACACCAAAACACCACATCCGTTAGATGATCACCACATTCAAGTGAACTACAAATTTCAGATTACATTATCAAACTCAAATTTCACGTAAACCGCCTCGATCCACGAGCAGTGCCAACTTCACGCGCCCACAATCTTTTCACACCTGCCAGCATATCCCGCGACAGCCCTAATAGCCTCGCGCCGCGCACCATCCAGACCGCACGTCAACCCCTCAACCGCCCGCACGCCAATCGATATCCACGCGACGTCCTGACCACCGTCACGCGCCGCACATTCTCGAACCGTCGGCACGATTCACCGGCTTCTGAAGTCGACTTCACCAGCGACCAGTGTCGTCATCCCGGGCAAGCTTCTTTGAAAACAAACGAAAAGAACGCTGGCGAGGACCCGTCATCTCCATCGAAAAAACAAGGAACCGCAAAAACCACGCGATCCACAGAAAATCACAAAATCGAACAAACAAAATGGGGAACCTCACATCAGGCACTCCAACCATCGGCGACAGCCCTCAGAGACCCTCAAGCACACTCCACCACCGCAGCTCCGAAGAAGACCACCACAAGTTGCAAAACCGCCACAACACAACCGTTCATCCCCGAGAGAAGATCCTTGGACGCTCCGTAGAGTGTGCCGGTGCATCCGGTCTTACGCCCAAGGACCAGACCCCCGGAAACATAGAAGAAATGTTCAACGCAACAACAAGAAGATAACTCCAAGAGACCGCCATAGCGAGCACCCGAGACCTCCGAAGAAAATCCACCAGAGGGCAGAGGCAGCGGCGAGGTCCTCAGATCTGCCATCTTCAAGCGTCAACCGCTAAACGAAAACCTTCAAAGCTTAAAATCACACAACGATAACATGAAACAAGGAACCCCCCTCCCCAGGCCACTCCAGATCTATCATTACAGGGGGAGGAGGCCGGGGAGGGAGGAAACGGGAGCGCCGAGGAGAAACCCTAGGAGCCGCGGGAGAGAAAGCCGAAGCCGCTCCGAGGCTCCCTATCTAACATGGGAACTCCGAATGAAATGATATTATGAGAATGAATTATCAATCCTCTTGTATCCTTAACCGAATGTCTATATCAAATCTTTATACTCATGGAGGATCTATGTTCTCATACAGGTACTCAAAAAGAATGGATAAATGTCCACTCAGGTACTAATCCTCATGTATTCTTGATCAAAGGACACTTTCCTTGAATCCCTACCATAAGTGGTACACTGATAGTGTACTATGAAGAACAAAATGTGTAGAGATATACCACTGAGGAAACAGAATTACTAAGATGGGGTTCGAGAACCCAAAACAAGAGTAAGATCACACCACAGTAGTGAGAGGGATGGTCCAGACCGAATTCCAAAAGATACTCAGGGGGTGAGATGGATAGATGGGGTGCAGGGGTCATCAATACCTCAAACACCCATAGTCATTCGAAGATGAACAACCAATAAATGGGTTCCACATGTCCATACTAAAATAGAATGTAATAAGCATGCTCAAGCATCAGGACAAATGGATGGAATGGATCAGTTGGGTGGTAATAAAATAAATGGCCAAGAATAAAGTTCATAGGGATTGACACGGTGGAAATAAATAGTCAATATGGGACACACATACAAGCTAAAGGAATAGGCCCACATAAGAATCCCAAGAGATAAAATAACAGATTAACAAGTAGAATAACACCATAAAATTATATGAGCATACTAAAACTAATTTTCATAAATTTTCATGTATGAGAATTTACCAATTAAACTAGAAGAATAAAAAAATAGGAATTTCAATATGAATAAATAGTTTAATACCATAATTCACATCTTTATAGTTATTATATTGTTCTAAAATCAGTCAATTGGTGGGAAAAAGTGGATCTGTAATGGTTGTTAAGTTTTTCCTCATATTTTTCTCATTGGGGGATTGTGGTCTGATTGATCGGCAATGATGGATTAATAACTATGAATCAACAATAGTGGACTAATATCGGTTAATAAAAAATGGTTTTTCAGATTTTTCTATATCTGATTCATCCAATTCATCATCAATTGGTTTATCTACAATTGTTTCATCTATATCAGATTCATAAGTTCAAATTGAGGATTTATTAATTATATATTCTATTGGTTTATTTGTATTGTATTCATCTGTTTTGATTGGAATTTTTTTTGAATAATTGTTTTTAATTTGATTTATCAATGGAATCATCTAATAGAATATTTTAATGGTTTAAAAAAATGATAAACTAATTAGTTATTTCCATAAATAGATGATAAATTTATTTTTCATAAGAGATGATCCCATTCTGTTGATCCCTTCCCCTTCTATCCTATCTCACTAACCCACCTTTTTTGTTTATTGTTTTATTTTTCCACATTGGATTTGTTTCAGCTTTAGGAATATTGTTCTCATATATTTGGTTTTCAATTTCTTCCTTAGGATGGTTTTGTTCATTAGGTCTTCTATATTTTGGTGTTCTCAATGGAAGAGGATAACACCACGTGTCTTTTTTTCTTATTGTTGGGGGATTATTTTGACTTATAGATCCTTTATTCCTTCCTGAACTCCATGCTCAAACTTTTCATTCATGGGAGAACCATTTCCTTTTGACATAAAGTCTTGAGGAGGTTCTATCTTCTGTTCCATTAGGATGAGGTTTGGTCCACTTCGAATTATTTTTATGGGTTATAGATAGTTGGCCTTAATTTTATTAAGATAGGGATGGTGTGGTTTGTAGTGGGTGGGTTGACATGAATGGTGGTTAATTTGGTGGTAGATCCAGTCGATGGGGACATAGTGGAAGAATCTTATTATTTTTGCTTTGTGGTTATTTTTCTTTGTTCTTTGACAACATGTTTTATCCTTTTGTTTTTGTCTTCTATAGTTTGACTTTGAGGTGATAGATTCAACTAATTATGGATTTCTATTTTCTATTGTGTGATTTTCCTTGGTTTATTATTTTTACCTAGTTCTTAGGGCTTCAATTTAATAAGTTAGATGAGGTATTATTATCTAATAGCGGTGGCATAGTTTCAACATGGGTGGTGGCCTTCATTGGATTTGATGTTGTGTGATTGCTTCATAAAACTAGGGTGTTTGGGGGGAAATTAATTTGATGTATATGATTTTAAATTTTGTGGATGGTTTTTTTAGTTCCACTAGTGTTGTGGAGTATCAATAGTAGTGTCCTTCAATGGATTTGTTGTTCAATTTTTTGGATAAATTTGTTTTGGTTTCAATGATTCTGTTTAGTGGTCTGGACAACTAGAATTTTATGGTGTGGTTGTTTTCCAATGGTGGTGGGAGGCATCTTGCAACAATATATGATGAAGATTTTGGGTGATTAGTAATGTGATGTAGTTTTTACATCTACCATGGTAGGAGGCTGGTGCACAAACCCTACCATCCCCATGGCTACTTCAATATTGGATAGTAAACATTTTGAATGTGAAGGCTTCCATGTTTTAAGGTAGGAGGGGATTTTTGGGGTATTGGTGGGAGTTGTGTCAAAATTAAAACCTCCAACCAAAACTATAAAAATAGGGTCTAGGGTGACTTTTAAGGATCATCCATCCAATGTAATGCCCTGACCCCAGAAGCCCGGAGCCGATGCATTATTTTAATACATTGGCATGATTACAAGGAATCAAGTCCCGAAGGACCGATCAGTTTAATAGTCTTGGAAAATAAATTACATATAAGAACGTTACATTACACATTCAAACATAAAACACAACATAAATAATCTGTTGAGAATTCCATTATTCCCCTAGCTTAAAACTGTATATCAAACATAATACACTTCATGGAATCCTAGGAAAATAAAACATAAGAAATGGGTGAGCTCATATGCTTAGTAAGAGTAATCAATAAAACGGAAGATAACATAAACATTAGACATGGTGAATAATTGAAAAAAAATTCCTTTACAAATAATATACATGAACACTTTATGGAAGAAATATGAGATGGGTAAATAATTCCATAATAAAACATAGTAATGGGTATTCTACTAGTCAAATAACCACATGAACCATCAATATTATTTTCATAATAATGGAATATATAATTCTGGACATTCTGAAACATTTTGTCAAGGCATCGGCCAAGATGTCTAAAAATTATTAAGGCATCGGCCCAAACCATATATCAAATTTGGAAAGGACTCAGACAATTCCATGTCTAATTGTATCATGAGACCTACCGATGCACCAAGGAGCTATAGCGGGCTCCACCCGCCACTTACTAAGTCCAATACATTCCTCATATGAAAAGGTTGAAACATAAAATAAACATTCATATTAAAACTAGCATACGAAATGTCAATAATTTAACCATAAACAATGAATGGTATAAAAATAACACATCTATAGTCAAACATATCAGAAAACCTTAAATACAATGTGGTAGATTTGTATCATAATAAATCAACTTCAAACAAGTGTAAAATTTATCAAAGGATGTTGACATATATGGAATAAAAACTATTGGAGAGAAATATCTATTTCTATTTTAAAATCATTTAAGAGTCACATAATTATAAGAGAAAAAATTTATTTTGAAAATATTCTTATAATCTTGTAAGGGAAGATTTGATGATGTTATAATGGCGGAAAATAGCCGCACCCACCGTATAAGTTAAAAAATACATTCTTACCTTAATTTTGTCGAAAAGGTCATAAAGTACCTTGTTTGTAAAAAAATGGAAAGATTCCTTAAAAAACATATAATGTCAAATAAGGGTACAAATGAATTTAACCCATAGTATAGTAAATAGTAAAAATGTTTTTAAATACATTTTTTAGAATACACAGATGTGGATGATAAAGAGGTTCCAGTAGATACTTACATATTAACAACCTCGGATAAGGACAAAGATTGTAAAATTAACCCATACCTTATAATTTTCCTTAGTCAATGGTATGTTAAACTCCTGTATAATAATTAAAACATTTTTATTAAATTATACAAGAACTATATACATAAATTTTCTATCATATATGATCCTCTAACATTGCTTTGTTAATAATATTTCAGTAGTATCATCGTTTCAAGTGTTAACTGATTTGTTTTCCTTTATATTCTAGGTTACGTAAGCCATGTTTGTTATGGATAGGATGTATTTGATTCATATACAGAATTATATTAAGTTCTTAATTTTTTTTAAATCATAAAATGAAAATTATTCTTGAATGATTATGATGGGAAATGAATCTCATTGCGTTCATGGAGACGGTAATCTGTACGTACGCACGAGCGACAATATCATTATCTTGATGATGAAATAATATGTAATTGGATGGTATATCATATATACAGAATAATTAAAATGTTATATTTATTATTTACATCAGTTATACTCATTATTATACCCATTCAAATAATGAAGTGTTTGAATAACAAACTACACCATGACGTGGATACGGTAAGCCGTACGTATGCACGTATGGTGAATTTATCATTTATAGGATGGATAGAATAAAAAATATGATTGTAAAATATTTATAATAACATCACATTATGTATAAGGTATTGGATTTATTATTTTGGTATTTAAACAACAAATAAAGAGGAAGTGGAAGAAGAAAAGAACTTGAAAGAGGGTGGTGAAATTATTGCGTCTTCTTTGGGCGTTTCCTTTTGAGTTGATCTAAAGAGATCCTTAGGTTGGATTTATGATCAAAGTAAGGACTCTAGGTCTAATTAAGGGTAGTTGGTACGATTTTGAGTAGGGTTTGGCTGATCCAAATAGATTTGGAGGTGTTATTTTGAGATAAGGGGAAGTACCCCTTTATAAGAGAGGTGAGGGCCACTTTAGGAAAGCTTGAAATATTTTTTTATTATACAATCATATTCGGTTTATAATGGCTCCAAAATGATTTATTTTGAGTCTAAGGTGGGTATGGTTCGAAAAAATCTCAACCAATATGTTTTAGATAGGTTTAGTTCACCATATTAACCTTATCTTTTAGATTTAACTCTTGGTTAATAGTTTAACATTTACCATGTCTCCTCGTATTTTTATATTATATGGTTAATAAACTTACTATAGAATGATAAGATAAACCCAAATGGTTAATTAATGAAATATATATTTTTATGTAAGTCCTTTGGTTGAACCTTATATTTTTAGGACTTTTATATCATTTAATAATATAGTATTGGTTTAAAAAACTCATTTATGTCAATTTTGACACTATTTAGCATCTGATTTTTGTTAAAGTCCTAAAAACCTGATTACTTATAAAAAAATTCATTTAATCAACTCTAAAATGACATATTAACCTATAAAAGTATTGGAATTCATCAAAAGTCTCAATTTACATTTATTCGGATATTTATAATATCAATTATTTTAATTTTTCATTAATAAGGCAATTACTGCATCATCATTGAGTCATAAATAAATTTAATTATTTAATGTCTAAAAAATATAAATAAAATACCATTATGTAGGAAATATTTTTATATTTCTAATTAATTTTAATAGTCAAATTTATCTTATTTGTAACCCAATATTAAAAATGGTTTAGTTATTAAACTTTGAATTTAACACTTTTAACTCTTGTTTAAATAAAATAATAATAAATGTCCTAATCTAATACAAGTGGAATAAAAGGATAATATTTTATTTTTAAGATTTTTTTGGTCAAATTACGCTTATATAATAGAATTAGAGCATGTTTTAGGGTAATAATGATATCATTTTTACCTTTAATTACCCAATTTACTTTTAATCGTGATAAATAAGTCAAAAGTTACTATTCAACAAAAATATTTTCTTCTTATTGGACCACATTTTACTTACTGATGTCAACTGTGTTTCTTGGATTTTTGAAATTCAACTCAGAGAAGTGGTAAAATTAAGTTTTATGCAAATTGGCAAATGCTCATAGAAGGTGGGTAAAAGACGGTAAAAAGATCAATAAAATTTTATACATCTACTTTTGTTATAAAAATGACTGCAATGAATTATATTGAACTAATATAGGTATTATGTAACTATTTTTACTTAAAATAAATAAATAAAATAATTATTTAAATAAAATTTGGTTTTAAATAATAACAGTGTTTTTCACTATTTATCAAAAATTGAAAATTTTCAGAAAAATACAAAAAATTCACCCCAAGATAATTTTTATATTAAAAATACAAAAATTAATTCTATTTTAGAAAATTCAAAACATATAATTTTCATTAATTAATTTAAAATTAATTCCTGTTGTCAAAACAAAAAAGCGGGTTTTTAAAAGGTAAAAACCATCAAAATATTGACATGTGTTTATGTCCAATTTAAATGTGAAATTACTTATAATGACCTACATTATATTAAATGATAAAAATATAATCTAATTATACTTTAAAAACACTTAAATGAATAATTTAACACTAAAAATTATTTTGATTAAAAAAGTTGTTTTCAATTAAAATTTTGTATTTTTCACTATTCATCAAAATATGAAAGTTATCAGGAAAACGCCAAATATTTATCAAAACTAAATTTTTATGTCCCTATTTTAAAGAATAATTTTATTTTGTAAAATTGAATATATAAAAGTGTTAAGTATTGGATTTAAAAAGTGTTCTCCATTAAAAGGCGGTAAAATTTCATTTTTAATTTCATTTATTTTATCTGAAAAATTGAATTTGTTCTTATATTATGTCTAAGAAACACATGATATGTATTATAGAATTATATGGAGTATGGAAAATTCAAAATTCAGTTAATACTATTCATAACTGCTTTTTGAACGGTTAGTTTGGTATGTCGTGGTTCGCTCGAACTCGGTGTTGCATGTAGCGTAAGCTATTGAATTACTTTAAAGAGATAATGTACTATGAAATCTTGGGGTGTTATATCCAAGGCAAGATAAATATTATTATTTAGAGAGATCCTTGAGAGCTCCATGTGTGATAAAAATGGAGGTGTGGGAGGGTCAATTTTTTAACCTTTGTTCTTATTGAAAGAAAAGGCTAGGTTCCGCTTCCACTTATCTCTCTTTGTGATCATTGAATGATAAAAATGGTCTAAATGGAAGTTGTGTTGAAATAATGGTGAGTAGTGGCGATTTTATAGTTATCAGAACATTCATGTTTCTCATAATCATGTTTTAAGGAATATTTTTAAATTTCATGTCGAGGTGATTCCAATGGTACAACTAGTATCGAAAATGGATCCAAAACAAGCTAAATAGTATTGGTAAAAGTTTGGTCAAAGTTTAGGTTCTATAGTACCACGTAATCAAAGAATATTGTACTATTCTAGTGTAGAAAAAATTTCTAGTGAGATTCTAAAAATTACTTCGGCGTGCCAAATCAGTACCATGTCATCACCAGGTCATCAGTCAATCTAGGCTGTTAACACTAATTTATTCATATCTTGATCACTCAGTGTACGATTTTGATGATACATGATTTGATTCCACCATTTCTGACAATTATGGATACAATGATATAATGTATTTTTCAAAATTTTTCTCTAATGTTTTACAAAATTGAAATTCAATGGAGTGGCCATCCATGGGAGGGATGATCATGTTTACTTATTCTAACTACTCCATTTGGAAGTATCAAATGGAATAACTCCTTATTTGAAGGATCATTTTGACCCCATTGAGAATAAGAGAGTCAACCCTAATTCCACTATGGAAGTTGAGATGGATAAGCATAATAAGAAGACGATTGGTCAAATATTCCAATGGATCAATCACATCATCTACAACCATGTTGCTTAGGATACTAGCATGTATGAACTTTGAATGAAATTGGAAAATACATTCCAGTCAAATAACTCTCAAAAAATTATCCTCTTATTAAAGTGTTTGATGAATCTTTAATTAAAAGGTGGAAAATTTATAATCGAACACACTAGGGAGTTCAAAATCATGGTGAATCAGTTAATTGTTGTGGGTAAGACTCTAAATAATCAAGATTAGGAAAGCTACATACTATGAAAACTTCCCAATAGGTAGGATATGATTGTGGTATCACTCAGTAACTTGGAACTTGGAGGAAAACTGTTTATGGAAATGGTTAAAGAGGAACTTTTCAATGAGAATTCCAAAAGGAAGGACACAAGTTATAACTAGAAGCACACTCTCATCTGGGAGAAGCAAGGGAGAAAACAAGGAGGATGTTGACGAGAAGAAGAAGAGGAAAAAGAAAGAGTAGATTAAGGTCAATAGATGGAAAAATTCCAATATAAAAATGCTACCATTGTGGTATAGAGGGACACATGAAGAATAACTATTTATAGTTTCTACAAGAAAAGGGTCAAAGTAGCAACCTAAAATAATAAATGAAGAAGTGAATGCGAGCATTGTTGGAGATGTTTTTCTTTGATCCAAAGATAAATAAGAGACTTTATTTTAAACATCAAGACAAGACACAAAATGATTGGTCGATATTGCAACATCGTACCACCTCACCCCGCATCGTGAGTATTTATTGACTTATCAAACTAGTTAATCCGGTGTAGTCACTATGGGGAATACCAATTTGGTGGAGATGATTGGAGTAGGTTAAATACAATTAATGATGAATGTTAGATACACAATAACCTAGAAAGATGTTTAAAATGTTATAAGTGTTTGGATCAACCTATTATCAGGAATTTCATTTGACCGATAAGGCTATGAAAACATCTTCAGCAATGGAGCATGGAAGATTACAAAAGGATCTATAATAATTTACCAAGGAAACATATGCGGTATGTTATACAAAACTCATGTGAAGATATGTGGAGATAGCCTCAACATGGTGGAAGGAGAGATTCCATCCAATACATGGAATAGGATACTCAACCACATGAGTGAAATAGGGTTATCTACACTGATATATAAGTACATCAATGTTGACAAGGATGAATAACTTTATCCTTGAAAATAATAATTGTATGAGAAGAATCAAAGAGTCTCATTAAATACTTCTTCCTCAAGGAGATCAGAGCTATTGGATCTGGTTCACTATGATGTATACAGACCCATGGAGGTCGATTCACTAGGAGGTAATAAATTTTTCCTATCCTTTATTGATGATATAACTAGAAGGGTGTGGGTTTTATTATTATAGATAAAGGACCAAGAAATGGACTAATTAAAAATGTTCCACATCATAGTGGAGTTTGAAACTAGAAGAAAGATGATGTGTCTTCATTCAAACAATGTAGAAGAGTACAAATCCAGTCAATTTGATACCTATTGACACAGTCAGGGCATTCTACATGAGAGGATGATCCCACACATCCCACAACATAATGGAGTTGAGTAAAGGCTAAACAGAACCATAATGAAGAAGTTTAGAATCATGATGAGTTTGGATAAGCTACCTAATCCATTCTGGGGAAAATCTGTTCATGTTTCATTCTACCTTATTAACAAATCACCATCAGTCCCACTTAATTTCAATATTCCACAGAAGAGATGGTTTGGTAAACATACCTATTACTTTCATTTATGAGTATTTGGATGTTTAGAATTTGTTCATTTATCAATGGATATCACACATAATCTATATGGGAGATAGAATCTATGCATCTTCATCAATTAGAGAGATGAGGAGTTGGGATACAAGCTTAGGGACCTGAAGTATAAGACGGTGATCAGAAGTAGTGATGTCATGTTCTATGATAACTAGAAGACTCAGGACATTAAAAATCCTATATTGTATGTAAGGGAAAGTCTCATGGAATCAATTAATGATATAACACCTATACTAGGACCACTTATCAATGAAGAGGAGGAGGTTCAAGAAGACTCATTAGAAGTAGAGCAAGAGGCAGTGTAGGAGGATATTAAAATGGAAAAGACTTAATCCTCTCCACAATAAGTTGCAGAAACATCAAAGGAGCTAGGTGATGTTATGCCCCTCGAACCTAACAATTCACAGGTTCGATGTTCTTAGAATGGAAGGATTCTATAATAAAAATATCCAGAGTCTGAGTACCTATTACTAACTGATGATGGGGAGATATAAGGATACCATAAGTGGTGTCTCATCCTAAATTCATGCAGTGGATGATTATATGGAGTCTTTGATGAAGAAAAATACATATAATTTTGTGGATCTACCCAAAGGTAAGAGGGAACTAATGAAAAAATAGTTATTCAATTTAAAGAAGGATGACTGTAAAAAGAAGGTCAAGTGTAAATATATGTTAGAAGTCAAGGGATTAATTTAGTAGAAAAGAGTTTCATTTGATGATATCTTTTCACTCATGGTAAATATGGATTGAATCTGAGTCATTTTCAAATTGGTGGATAGCTTGGACTTAGAGATTGAATATATGGGAATGGAGACATATTTTCTTCATGGTGTCTTCTATGAAGAGATTTATATGAATAATCTTGAAGTTTTCAAGGTTTTTATACAAGAAAACTTCATCTAAAAATTGAATAAGAGATTGTATGGACTAAAATAAGCTCCCATAAAGTGGTACAAGATGTTGGACTCATTCATGGTGAGTCATGGATACAACATGACATATGAGACCAGTGTGTTTACTTATAGAGATTTCAGGATGGTTAATTGTTTCCTCTTATACTTTATGTCGATGACATATTGATCATTGGGAAGGATGTAGCGAAGATCATCCAGTTGAGAAAGGAGTTATCCAAGTTTTTTTATATGAAGGATTTGGGTGAAGATTAAAATATTTTGGGGATGCAGATCATTTATGATATAAATCGGAAGTTGTTATAGCTATCTGAGGAGAATTATGTTGAACATGTTCTAAAACGTTTCAATAAGGAAAAAGCCAAACCAGTGAGCATTCCTCTTCCCATAAATTTTAATTTGAGCAAGAGTTCATGTCCATCATCCAAGGAAGAAATCAAGGTGATTGAGATGATACCATACTCAAATTTTGGAATCTTGATATATGCTATGGTGAGTGTGAGACCAAACATTGCTCATGTAGTGGATATTGTGAACCATTTTTTATCCAATCCTAGAAAGTGGCCCCGAGATGCAGTCAAATGGATTTTGAGTTTTCTTAAAGGTACTTCAAGGAAAATTTTGTGCTACAAGATATATTAACCTCTATTAGAGGGATATATAGATGTAGATATGTTTGTAGATCATAATAGTGAGAAGTATACAATAAGGTACATCTATAATTTTTTAGGAGGAGATATATCTAGACATTCAAGGTTGTAAAAGTGTTTCACTTTATCCATGATAAAATCAGAGTAAATTTATTATTTAGAAGATGGAAAGAATATGTTATGGATAAAGTATTCTCTTCAGGAGCTTGGATTCATCCAAAAAGAGTACATAGTTCATTGTGATAGTCAAATTTCTTTGGACTTGAATAGGGACTCCATGTACCATTCTTAGACAAAGAACATAAACATTCACTATCATCAGATACATGAAGTGATGGATTGAAAACTAATATACCTTGTAAATATCCACATGAAAGAGAACCCAGTGGATATATTGGAAAAAGTGGTTGCTCAAGAGAAGATATACTTTTTTAGACACTCCATTAGATTGCATCTATAGGGGAAGAACTGATGGAATTTTTACAACTGTCATGGTAGGTGGTTGGTGCACCAACCCCACCAGTCCCTTGAATTATTAAATATTTCCACTTGGTAGTGTGCAGGCTTCCATGGTTGAAGGTGGGTGGGGGTTGGTCGGTGATTATTCAGACTTGTGTCAAACTTGAAACCTACCATGCCTATAAAACGAGGGTTTTGGGATCCATCTAGGATCATATATCCGAGTCAATAGATGTCTTGTTATTGGGAGAGATCCTTGATAGCTCCATTTGTGAGAAAAAAAGGAGGTGTGTGAGGTTTTTTTTGAAACCTTTGTTCTTATTGATATAAAAAGTTTGATTTTCTCTTCCATCCATAACTCTTTGTAATTATAGAATCACAACATGATTCTCTCTATCTGATATTGTAAAGTTAGATGATGGAAGGAGTGGGTTGGACAATGAATATGAGGCCTTGTTGTCGGTGATCCTCGATTTGCACGATCTACATGATCCTAAAAATCCTAAGGAATGAGGTATATATTTATTTTGATGTGATGATCATCTCAGGTTCCCCACTACCATTTTTATGTGATCCATCCCAACTCCTATGTGCATAACCCATCTCATGGTTCCCCATGTTTACTTCCTAGAATTACCTTCGATGTTTATTTGGTAGATTTTATTTTTTGGTTTTTAGTTTTGGGTTTAATTTATTCCTTTGGTTGTGTTATGGGATTCAAACCATAGATTTTATTTGAGTTCCTATTGAACCATATATAGTTTATTTTTAGTAAATAAAAAAAATATTTAGACAGAAAAAGATTTTTCATTTAAGTTTTTCCATGCATTATCATAAGATCCTTGGGTGGTAGAAGAGAACCCAAATAAGGTGAATGTATCCTTGATTAAAAGAAATGTGAAAGGTATATATAAAAATAATAAAAACATAGAGTCATTATTTGAGAGGTTCATTTCTTCCTTAATGTAGGGAGAAAATTTGATGAAGATCACAAGGAATAGTTGATCTAATCTTACCACCTTCAAGGGGATACACTGGACAAATAATATTAATCCCATCAAAGGATACTTGAAAATATTGAAATGGTGATATCACTTTATCAAGAAAGATGCATGAGGCCTAGTAAGAAGAAATATTTCAATAAAATTTCATGATACTTGTGAAATTAGCATCAAATGAATGAAAAAATACACACCCATCATCGAAGAAAAACATTTCTCTTTTATAGTACAAACACGATGCATTATTCATAAATGAATAATGTGTCTACTGTCATCAAGTATTATCTTATAATAACCCTGATTTATGCCTCATTGATGAGCATATTAAATTATTCAATGATCATTATGAAAGGATAATAATTTGTATGAAACCATACTGATAGGGTTTGTTTCCTTGTTGGAAATCAAATTTCAATAAACCTACATTTTTTGTTTTCATTTCTAGTATACATTCATCATATGCATGTATACTACATGATGTTATCCACATGAGTACATACACGATATGCATGATTAAATACATGAATTACATGTATATATAATAGTTTTATAATATACATTTATATATACTGATAATACATGTATCCAATGTACATGAATCACATGAATGTATATTTTAGTGCACAACCAATAATATCCCACTTTCACTAAAATCTCATTGAGACTTAGTGCCAAATTTGAAAACTCTTTGTGAATCCATCAGAAATCTTTTTGACAATGTTTTATCGAGCAATATTCATTTTGAAAAAACACTTTATCTAAAATTTTATCCTTATCCAAGTTCCTAATCATGTGACCCTATAAGCCATAATATAATGGAAAAAAATATGAAATCCCAATTTCGTAGATGTATGAAAAGAGTGACCTCTAGCAAAGCATCAGCACTACTCAAGTTACTAAGGTGTCTGGTGTAATCTCCATCAAACATACTCGTATATCTATATGAACACTTCCACCATAAAATATATCATATACATCATATATATACCCATATAATTTCATTGTTCATGTCATTGAGTGAACACAAGATATGTAACATGTCAATCTAGTATAAGACATCTAGAATTTTATTGATTCTCTAAAATATAATGACTAAGTAAATGAATACATCACATTTAATTCATCTAATAGATGAGAACATATAATATCCATAATCTTAATTTCAATGCACACATATCTACTATATATAATAATCCTGGATTTCTAACTACCACGTGTCAAACTCCCATGCTTCCACATCATTATTTCCTTATGTGTCATTTCTCCATATCTCCATGAAACCCCTCTCCCGCATGGTACCTCTACCTTATTCTACCTCCTTCTGTCACTCGCGTCGCGACCTTCACTGCCCTCAAACCCTCGCCTTCACCGTCTTGGCTTTCACGGTTAATCTACACACAATAAATCTCTTTCTCCGATGTCCTCCGTCAACCGGTTTCTACTCTACCGTCCTCTCTTTTCCTTCTCCCGCTTGCGGTCGGGATTGAGTTCTTCGTGACCTAGGGTTCCTGTGAAATCCCAACGCTTGGGTCATCCTCTTCCTGGTTTCCCTATATTCTATCTACCTCCAACTCGATCTTCCCCTTATCATGGTTTCACCATACCTCTGCATCGAGTTCATTATCCCACTCAGATTTTCATTCGCATCTTCTCCGACAACATATTCGAATCACTCCCAATATCCTATCATCGTCTTCCAATTCGCCGTCTCTCTATCACCTATTGTCTCTCCACACCCACCGAACCCCTCCCATTCCATTCCTATACTTCCACGAAACCCTAACCTCAGTCGCTCCTCACTTCCCCCACCTCCACCTCTGCCACCAGTTGCTTCGCCTCCACCTTCCCCACCTCCACATTTGCCTCCCCAAATCCACCTGCTTTTCCTCCACCTTCGCCTCCATCATTGTCTTCCTGTTTGAAGGTTTTTTACTGAGAAGGATGGGGCCTCGATTCATCAACAGATGCAGTATCTTTGTTCCCATCTCCCACCATTCTCTATTATGTTCACTCAATTTCTTCATAAAGACCATAAGTGATTGTTATTACTTTTTTGTCAACTTGTTTTGTTGCAATATTGTGCTCCTATACACTTGACTATGGTATTGCTGCTAGAAATCAAAGAAATCTGAAAATTTATAAATTTTAATGAAATTTAGAGGTTATGTATTTTACCTTTCCAATGCAATTTTGGTCAGAATTCATGCATGATTATCTCAAAGATTTTCTGGTCAAATTATGGGACATGGAAATACCTACGGTATGTAAGAACATATTTGTTATTTAATTCCATGAATTTTATAGTTTCTGATTTATTCTAACTTGAACTACAACTTCATTTTATATTACATTACACTGCCATTTATATTGAATTTTATATTTCAATTTATATTAGTTCATGTTGTACTAAAATTGATGTTTATATTCCTATTTTTATAGCTGTTTCAATGTAATTTCATATTGTAGTTTATATTGAAGTTTATATTGAATTTTCATGTACTGAGAATGCATTTACCTTGTAAATTATATTATCATGGATGTTGTTTCCTTATGAAGAATACAATTTCCTTATGAAAGTATGCATTATCATGCATGCCCATATGTGAGTTTTATGGTGGTATTTTTGGAGGATACATGTGTGATTTCATGCACATAAACACATAGAAAATTAGAATCAGTTTTTTGTACTCTAGAATATTACTTCTGATTTCTTCTAAACTTATTTTTTTTTCTATATTGCTTATAGGAAAAATATAGGCTTAAGAAGCAGAAGAAATATTTACCCAAAGTACTTTTGAAGGTGCCCTTCTTCTCGATGGTTTCATGTTGTCATTTTCATTTAATAATTTGTACCATAATACAACATGTATGGTGAGAGGTCTTAATGTTCAACATAATGAATTAATTCATGTTTATGTTTAAGAGGAAATACAATCAACACTCAATAGAAAAAAGATGCGGTGGTTCATACTTTGAAGACCACACCCACTATTGGACTGGGGTTGAACTGCTGGAACTGTCTAGGTGTGGACAGGTTAACTACAACACCTGTTCGGGGTTTTAAACCCAAATATTATTGTACCTATTATTTTATTTTATTTCCTTTAGTTATTTTACTATTAAATGAAATTTTGTTTTTGTGTTTTATGGGTAGGAAAAAACTGGACAACACCCCACGCACCCGATGAAGATCAAATAATATTGTTATTGGAAGTAAAAACAAACATCCAGGTCTATGTTTATACTTTTTTTTCGATGTTTTTGATGTTTTTTACCTTTGTCTTTAATGTTTATATGAGACATTTCCCATTTAATGTACAAGTTTCTCTAAAATACATTTAATTTGCAGGATTCAGGACACTGTTATCCAAGACGTGATTTAGCGCCCTTTATAATGGACATTTGGTAGACTATTATAAAAATTATCTCATTGGGTGGTGCAATCCACTACTTTTGTTGTTACACTTTAGAAAACTAATAAAAAAACTATTATTGCACTTTACATTTATAATAAGTGCTTCCATACAATATTTTCTGAATTTATAATTTAATATGTTTGTTTTTACAATTTATTTAAATGGTTTTATTCTGGATAAGGTTCCCATGAAGATAGGAGATGGGTCGTGGTGTCAGGATAGTCGGGAGTGGGTGGTTGTAAGAAGGGGGCACCAGTACGTAGTATGGAAGCATACCTAAAAGTCATCTTTTCTAATAACTAGAGGTCGATGATGCTTTTTTTCTTTTAGTAACCTAATGATAATAGTTACAATAATAATGTAGTCACTCCACTCAATTTAGTGGATTCAGAACCTTGACCTCGAAAAATGATCCCAAAATCAATGACTCAATAATCAATTATTGTAATATTTTATAAATTTTCAATTTTTGATTCTAACATGTCCCCTCATGAGCATATATCAAACTATCCCATACAATATGATTGGCTCCAAAACCAACTCAAGCTGCCAAATATGATACTAACATCTTCCTTTTATTATATTAAGAATATGTTTTAGTGTTTCTGCATTACAAATAATATAGCCTCATAATTATGGAATCAAGTAGAGGAGCCATAGTTGGACGTGTGTTATTGCAGGTACTGTCTTTATTTATGTGACTGTGGAAGATAAATAAGTAATAGAGGGATTTATTCAATGAAATTAAAAGTTATGTTCCTTATTTTCCCATCCTGTTTTTTTTTGTATTTTATTCCCAACCAGGAAATTAACAAGAAAGTTGTGGACTGCTCTACATGTGATTCCTCCAAGTATTGAATTTATGGTGATGTGAATTTGGTACAGAAATGGATGATCAAATCTGATGCAATGTATATAATCATTGTGGAAAAGGTAACTTCATTATTCAAATGTGTCACGCACAAAAACATTATTAATTTTTCTTATACCAATCAATCTGTTCATTTGTTATTTTTCATTATTTTCACCATGCGATATTCTATAGGCTGGAAGCGGACTGGGTATTCAATCAAATCCAAAGAATTTTGATCATAACCAAATGCTTCCCAAACATTGCTATAGGGTTTTCCTTATATATTTCGCATCATAACCCTTCTTTTTAATACAAGGTACTAATTTTTTAACTTATTACTTTTTAATTTATCAGAAAACATATACCACATTATTATAATGTGCATTTTACACTTGTATTATAGGAACATGAAAACACTGGATGTTTTGGAAACAACTAAAACAATGAAAAAGTATTAGTTACAATAGCTATAAATATTTCATTTACTCAGTTGAATTTTTTTAATTTTATTTTTATTTTCATTACATAATTAGAGTAAACACTACTGATTTTTTTCAGTTCTATTTATAGTGTATGATTAAAACACACTGCATTTATTCTTCTCTTCTGCCAATTCATAAACATCATATTTATGCTCCAATTATTACACTTGTTGATATTTTTTGAAACTTATTTATTGAAGTAATTTCTTAATGTAGAAAACTATTGGGGGAGTTTTGTGCTGATGATGATGTTCAAAGAATTATTATAATGAATCAAGGCTCTACGGAAACAATAAGCCATGGAAGTGAAATTCATCCTCATTAAAAAAAAAACTTCAACAAAAAGATAGACAGAAATGGATACCTTTGATGACTATAGACTATATATTTTGAGTCAATAAGGTTTTCCTTATGAATTTTCAATTCCTTCTTGTTTTGAAAATCAAAAACACCTTATACTTAAGCAAAATTATATTTTACTTCTATAAGGAAAATTTCCTTCCCAAAGGAATCTAACCCTACCATATTTTTATTGCTCATATCAATATTTTTCTTATGTGTAAAAATCGGATTCATATCTAAAACCTCAGAATCATATAATACTTAGATATGAAGTATTCTGTTTTAGACTCTGAATTTTGGATATGAACTCTCATAAAGTTCCACTCCAAATTATGGATACAAACTCTTATAAAGTTTCATTCCGAATTCTGGATACGAACTCTCATGAAGTTCCACTCCAAATTCTGGATACAAATTCTAATGAAGTTCCATTCCGAATTCTGGATACGATCTCTAATGAAGTTCCATTCCAAATTCTGGATACGAACTCTCATGAAGTTCCACTCCGAATTCTGGATACGAACTCTCATGAAGTTCCACTCCGAATTATGGATGCGAACTTTCATGTAGTTTGACTCCGAATTCTGATTACGAACTTATATATGTTCTGACTCTGAGTTCTCTAAATTTAGACTCCGAACTTCTATGAGTTCGACTCCGAACTCCTACTAGTTCAACTACAAACTTTTACGAGTTCGAATCTAAACTATGTAAGTTCAGATTCAAAATTATAGTGAAATCAGACTCTGGATTTCTACAGAATTTAGGTTCAGAATTCCTACAAAATAGAATCTGAATATCTCTTTATTATAGTCTCCAAAATCCATTTTTGGTTAAACTCTGAAATTTTATTTGCTAACATTCCAAACTTCAGTTTTACTTATACTTAAACTTTTTTCATTACAAAAATATGTCGTTCTTTCAGTTATTCACTAACCATTGGTTGAGTGACACATGTACAGGTCCCTCCGAAATTTAAGGAAAAATATTACCGTTAGAGGAGGGAGCCGACCGTTGGAGCTTCGCCTATAAATAGGAGCTCATTTGAAAGTCAACAACAACTTTGAAAACCTTCAAATATGTACTTACATGCCGTTGAAGTGATTTCTAGAGAGAGAGGCTCTTATCAACTCTCAAAGCTTCGTGCAGAAAGTTTGAATAGCTTGTTCAAACTTTGCCTTGTGTAGACTTGTTTCGTGCAACTCCGATTTTTTCTGATTACAATTGAGGGATTCCAGGGATAGGAATACAGAGGTTCCAACACCTTGAAGTTGAGGGCTTCATTGCTGAGGAAGATAGAGGTGCTGACTACCTGATAGTTGAGGGCTTGCGGGGATAGAAAGATAGACTCCGATCTTCATATCAAGGGCTTACCCTGGTGTGGGTAAGACATACTTTCTTGAAAGTATAAATCAAGGGACATTTATCCAAGGTTTTTGGATACCCTTCTCTTTGGGTTAAAAGAGTTATTGTTTGTTACTTGTAGTTTTACTACTTGTTTTTCCGCTGCATTTTTATTGTTAATGAAAGTATAACTTTCTTATACTTCCTTACTTTTACTCTGATATAGTTAGATTCTATATGCTTTAAGGTAGAATCTTAATCTTTGTAACTTTTGTTAAGTTCCTTTTTCGGAATCACTTTTCCAGAATCTAGAAAGTCTTTAGTACTCATAGAGGTCTTGTGAATTATCTAGTTTAACCTTGTTAAACATAACCATCCTAAAAATTTCCTAAGGGAATTTTTAAAAGGTACAATTCACCCCCCCTCTTGTCTCTGAGAATCTCATTCTTATTTCGATCCTACGTTTGGTATTATAGAGTATATCATACTCATAGTCATACCATCCTAACAATTGGTATCAGAGGATTTGGTTCAATCTGAATTAATCTCACGATTAGATTCAGAAGAGAATTCTCAAAATTTCTTTTTCGGATCCACATTTTCAGATTCATATTTCTGGATTCATATTTTTTGGAATCTATTTTTCGGAATCATAGTTCAGATTCACTTTTGATTAGAGATACAATTTTTTTTCTTGCTAAGAATATTTTATCTTATTTACAAACTTTTACTTCTAACAAGTTTGTGTGCCAAATATTTTCTTAAGGATGGCAGGTTTAAATGTTGGTTCTATCGACAACTTAAATCCAACCAGACCACCTATCTTTGATGGTAATGATTACAAATATTGGAGAGATCGTATGAAGACTTTCATTATCAATACTGGGGTAGATAACTTTGTCATTCTTACTAGTGGATACAAGATCCTTGATAAGGAAGTTAGTGCTTTTACTAATCAAGAAAAGCATGAATACCAACTCAACTATAAGGTACACAATACTTTACTTTGTTCAATGACTAGGAAAATATATATCCAAATTTCTTCTTGTGTAACAGCTAATTGTATATGTAAGAAACTTGAAGTTACACATTTTGGTACATCTAAAGTGATTGAGACTAGAAGATCCATGCTTAGAGCTGAGTATCATGGTTTTAATTTTCCTTATGGAGAACCATTTTGTAAGGTGCAACAAAGATTCATGACTATCGTGAAAATCTTACAATCTATGGGAGAGGAAGGTCTAGATGATGAATCCCTTATTGAAAAGATCATAGATATCATTCCGAATGAGTGGGAATCAAAGAGAACTCCTATCGATGAAAACAGAAAGGTTACTCAAATTTCTTTTGACGAACTGTTTGGAACTTTTCTTCAACATGAGACTAGAATGAAGAGAGATGCTGACAACATAAAGAAGAAGAATGGAAATGGCAGTGTTTCTTTTACTACAACTTCAAATCACATGAAATCTAAGACTCCTGAGATAGTTACTCGATACAAATCTAAAAAGTTTATTATCCAATACGAATCTAGTGAGAGTGAAGTCTTAGAAAATGAGTTAGCTAATCTTGCTTGAAGGATGGACAAGATAGCTGGACAGAGAAATTTCCAATCCAAGTATAAGAAGACGGAAAGAAAATATAAAAAAGATTCAGAGGTCACATGATATGAATGCAAGAGATATGGACACATAAGACCTGATTTCCCTATGATCAAGAAGAAAGAAAGAAAAGAGATGAATTCTGAAAGGAACAGAAAGAAGTATTACAAGTCCAAATCTAAGAATGTTCTGAAAGCTAATGACACCTAGAGTACCAGTGGCGGTGACTCTTTAGATGAATCTTTTGATTATGAATCTTCTGAACATAATAATCTTGGTCTTATATCCAAGATACCCATTGATAATCATTGCTTTATGGCTAAGGTACACAATGCTGAATCCTTGACCAATGTTTCTTTAAATGATAATGATAGTAAATATTATAACTCTTCAGATGAAGAATTTTCTTCAAATTAAGAAAATACTTTACCTACCTATGAAGAAGTTTCTAGGTTTGTAGAACTTCTTGAGACTGAGAACTCAAAACTCATGAAAAATCATGATAAGGAAAACTCTAGGAATACTATTCTTACTAGAGAAATATCATATCTTTCTAATGATCTTGATAAGAAAAATGCTGATTTTTAAAATATTTCAAAATCATATCTATTTCAAAATGCTGAAATATTATATCTATTTCAAAATGATGATTTTTAAACTTGAGGAAGTAAGTTCTGAGAAGAATAAACTTTTAAAAGATCTAGAAAATGTAATTTCTACGAAAAATGTTTTCGAGCCTAGATCTAGTTCAATTTTTTTTGAAGATATGAACTTAGTCATGAAACTCAAATCCGAAATATTTTCCTTGAGGAAGTGTTTTTCAAACTTTACCCATGGTAAGAAATTTTTTGATAAAATGTATTCACAAATCCAACCTCGAAGGAATACTTTTGGTTTTGGTTACACTAGTTCTAAACTGATTTTTAGTAACAACTAATTTGTTCCTCAAAGTGCCCCATTTTGCATAGAGTATCAATGTGGTGGTCACTGGGCAAAGAATTGTTCCTTAAACAAAACCAAATATTTAGGATTTCATAAGGCTTATTTTTCTAAGAAGATGTGGGTACCCAAAATTTTGATTTCTAAACTTTCCGGATCCAAGCAAGTCTGGATTCTGAAAAACTAACATTTTCTTATTTTCAGGAAAATAGGGAAAGTACCAACAACAATACATGGTACAGGGATAGTGGATGTTCCTAGCATATGACTGGTAACAAAAGCTATTTCGAAAAGATTATCAAGACGAAAGGAGGAAAAGTAACTTTCAGAGATAATTCTCAGGGAGAAATTATTGGTATAGGTAACATTGTTCTTCTTGGAAAAACCTTGATTTCAAATGTTTTGTTTGTTAAGGGTCTTAAGCACAACCTCATCAGCATAAGTCAGTTATGTGATGAAGGATACCTTGTGAATTTTAGGAATGATAAGTTCTTAGTACAAAATTCCAAGGAAGAATTTATTCTTTTTTCCAATAGGCAAGAGAATGTTTACACACTGAACTTAGAAGACCTTAGGAGCCAAGATATACCTTGCCTTAGTACAATGGAAGATCATTATTGGTTGTGGCATAGAAGGTTTAAACATTGTAACATTAGGAACTTATGTAAAATTTCTAAGAAAGGTTTAGTTAAGGATCTTCCCGAGCTTAGATTTGATTCTTAAAAAGTATATGAACCTTGTCAATATGGAAAGCAACATAAATCAAGTTTTAAATCAATTGGTGAAGTCTTAACAATTGATGCACTACAGTTGGTGCACATGGATCTTTTTGGTCCAACAAAATCTGGAAGCACTGGAGGCAAGTACTATGTATTTGTTTTGGTTGATGATTACACTAGATTTACATGATTCTATTTTCTAGAAAAGAAGTCTGAATCTTTTTCTTATTTCAAAAGTTTTAGAGCCCAAGTCAAAAATGAGAAAAAACTTCCATTAAAAACTATTCATAGTGATCATGGAGGATAATTTCAAAATTCTGATTTTGAAACTTTTTGTAGTAGAAAATGTATTACTCACAACTTCTCAGCACCCATAACACCTCAAAAAAATGGCGTTGTTGAAAGAATAAATAGAATTCTTCAAGAGATAACTAGAACCATGTTTAGTGAGTATTTTGTAGCTAAACATTTTTGGGATGAAGCTGTAAGTACTGCTTATTATACTATAAATCATGTTTTTATTAGACCTTTTCTTAATAAAACCCCTTATGAGTTATGGAATGGTAGAAAACCTAGACTTTCCTACTTTAATGTTTTTGGATGCAAGGTATCCATTCTGAATACTAAAGATAATTTACACATATTTACACCAAAATCTGATGAAGGAATTTTCTTAGGCTACTCCACAACTTCTAAGCCTTATAGAGTTTTTATCAAAAACACTTGCACTGTTGAAGAGACAATATATGTCAAATTTGATGAAAATGATCCTTTTTTTTCAAAAAACCCTAACCTACATCTTTAGATGTGTTTTCAAAATATTATTATCAACCTTTGATAGAAAATCCTTCTGATAAGGAATATTTTCAAGAAGATATTTCTGAAACATTTACTCTAGAAGATTTTATACCCTATGTTGATGAACAAGTTTTACAAACCCAAACCAGTCGTTTCTAAAGAATCATCCCAGTGATAGTATCATTGGTGATGTCAATCAACCTATAAGGACTAAAAGTTCCTTAAGAAATTAAGTAGAACATCTAGCATTCCTTTCCCAATTAGAACCAAAAAGCACTGATGAATCTTTATGTGATGATGATTGGATTAAATCCATGCAAGATGAACTAAATGAATTCAAAAGGAATAAAGTCTGGACCTTGGTTGAAAGACCTAAGGAAACTTCTATTATTGGAGTAAAATGGGTCTTCGGAAATAAGTGTGATGAAAATGGATTCATCGTTAGAAATAAATCTAGATTGGTTGCTAAAGTCTATAATAAACAAGAAGGAATAGACTACGAAGAAACCTATGCTCTAGTAGCTAGACTTGAATCTATTCATATTTTACTTTTCTTTACAGCATTCTTCAATTTCAAGCTTTTTCAAATGGATGTGAAATGTGCTTTCCTTAATGGTTATGTTCAAGAAGAAGTTTTTGTTGAACAACCTCATGGCTTTGAAGACACAAAATATCCTGATCATGTTTTTAGACTTACCAAAGCGTTGTATGGCCTTAAACAAGACCCACGATCTTGGTATGATAGAATTACAAACTGTTTTCTTCAAAATAACTATGTTAAGGGAAATGCAGATCCAAAACTTTTTATAAATAAAGATAAGAAATTTTTTTTGATTGTTAAAATTTATGTTGATGACATTATATTTGGTTCAACTCAAAAATATTTAACTAATTCTTTTGCGGATATAATGAAATCTGAGTTTGAAATGAGTATGATGATTGATTTAACATTTTTCCTTGGTTTTCAAATTTCTCAAAAACCAGAAGGAATCTACATATCACAACATAAGTATATTAAAGATCTTATTAAAGAGTATGGGTATGAAAACACTAAGAGTATAAGTAATCCTATTGGTACCTCAAACACACTTGATCTTGATAAAGATGGGAAACCAGTAGATCAAACATCTTTTAGAGGTATGATAGGAAGTCTAATTTACTTGACAACTAGTCGACCAGACTTTATGTTTTCAATATGCTTATGTGAAATATATCAATCCAATCCTAAGGAATCTCATTTAAAGGAAGTGAAAAGAATATTTCACTACTTAAAGGGAACCATGGATTTAGAACTATTTTATAATTATCGAAATGATTTTGTTTT
Source organism: Viscum album (assembly GCA_963277665.1). Classification (NCBI taxonomy): domain Eukaryota; kingdom Viridiplantae; phylum Streptophyta; class Magnoliopsida; order Santalales; family Viscaceae; genus Viscum; species Viscum album. The sequence goes on along the minus strand of OY728153.1, from coordinate 1,537,650,412 downwards.
AAAGAGTTTTTCAGATTCTGACTTTGGTGGATGTAGAATGGATAGAAATAGTACATCCCGAACTTGTCATTTCTTAGAAGATTCATTAGTTTCTTGGTCATGCAAGAAGCAACATTCTGAAGCACTCTCCACTGCTGAAGCTAAATATGTAGCAGCTGGAAGTTGTTGTGATCAAGTGTTGTGGATGCAACACACACCCCCAAATTATGGCTTGAGTTTTAGTAAGACTCAAATTTTGTGTGATAACACAAGTGTCATTGCCCTTATTAAAAACCCTACACATCACTCCCGTGCAAAGCACATGTATATTAGGCATCACTTTCTTAGGGATCACACACAAAAAGAAGACATCATTATTCAATTTATCGGAACACAAGATCAACTTGCTGACATTTTCACAAAATCTTTACCCTCTAATAGATTTGAATAAATTAAACAGAACTTAGGAATGATAACCGTGAGGTAATATTGCTTCATTAACTTCTTGTTTAAGCATTATCCTTACAATAATAAACTCCTTTTCATAGGGGGAGTACATTTGTTTTTTAGCCTTTCAAAATTTTTCGTAATGAGTCTTTCAAAATTTTTCGTAATGAGTCTTCAAAATTTTTCGTAATGAGCCTTTAAAAAATTTTCGTAATGAAGTTTTCATACTGAAAATTTTCATAATGAAGTTTTCGTACTGGAAATTTTTGTAATGAAGTTTTCGTACTGGAAATTTTCATAATGAGGTTTTCATACTGGAAATTTTCATAATAAAGTTTTCATATTGGAAATTTTCGTAATGAAGTTTTCTTACTGGAAATTTTCATAATGAAGTTTTCGTACTGGAAATTTTCGTAATGAAATTTTCGTAATGAGAATTTTCGTAATGATAATTTTTGTAATGGGAATTTTCATACTCATACTTTTCATACTAGAGTTTTGGTACTCAAAGTTTTTGCAATAAATTTTCAACTTTATGTTTTTCATAGTGAGTTTTTAGTAGTCAAATTTTCTTCAAGAAGAATATCACCTATTACGAATAAACTTCCTAGCCAATTCGAAAGGTATGATTTCCTTACTTAAGTTTTTGTAATCACTTTTACTTGCTGGTAGTTTTGTTTGTTTTTAAAATTTCTCAGATTAATTTCTTCTTAAATCCAATTTTTTTTTGTTAAAACCTCAAAAGATCAGATTAAATATTTTCTTGTGGGTATGTTTTCAACCGCCAGATCAGAGCAAAGAGTTTTTCAACCGTTAGATTTTTGGAAGCTGAAAGGTTGCCTCCATCACCTATATAAAGGGGACCCCGATGGTTGTCCCACATCGTTTTCAAAGCACCCGCGTGTTGAATCTCTACCTCAGTTCTTAAATCCCGTTCTGAATCTTTCAGTGCTCTTCCATTCCGAATGTCTGTAGAAGACACTTCCCAAGATATGTCTTCTATGAAGCCAATATCAAAATGGTTAGTATACAAGGAAAAGTTGGTCCATCTGAACTTTTTCAGAAAGTTTGTTTCTTTAATTTCTAAGAATATCAAACTCAATGGATTGGAAGATTTTTGCGTATCGAAAATAGGGGATCAAGATGTTGTTTATACGGATTTACTTGTATAATTCTATGAGTCTGTTTGCTTCTATGAAGAATATGGCAGAGAAAATTTTTCCTTTAAGAGCTATGGTAAGAATTACAAGCTTTCTTACACCAAGGCTGCAAGCTTGGTGGTCTTATCATACGATGGTGAAGTAGAATTTTTTTCACATAAGTTACAGGATGTGCAAGGAAGTTTTAGCAAAGTGAATGCAATGGAATGCCTTGGACTCAAAGATTATAAAACAACAACGATTTATTATCTCTCTACCAACAACCAGATTCTCCAGTTGTGGGTTCAAGGGTTTTTTTCGTTCTGAGAAGAGGAGATAAGGATAACCTAAAGAAAAGTGATATTTACATTTTGGATTTCTTGGTAAATTTAAGAAAGATCAATCTGATGAGGCACATTATTATTATAGTTTAGAACATCAAGAATGGGTCTTTGAAATCTCAAATTATTATGTATCCTGCTCTTCTCTCCAAGCTTATTATTCGGTGTCTTGATTCTTTCAAGGTTGCTTGCACCTCCAATCCAAGAATTTGTAAGATGATGATGATAAGTGATGACACTTTAAAGAGGATGAAAGCCAGTTTTTTAAAATAGTAAGGTGAGTTTTACAATCTACCAGAGGAGGAGACAGAAGCCGTTCCAGAAAATATAGAGAAATAAGAACCATCTAAGAAGACAAGGAAGATGTAACGACTCAAAATTTTGAATAAATCTTGTTTCCTAATTTTGTGTGTTATTTTATTTTTATACTCAACAAAACTGTTTCATCTGATAACATGAGTATAATTAAAATGAGACCGTTGGGTTTTGACTGTTATATGACCATTGGTCAATATGACCGCTAGAAACTAAACGTTTCAATTATTGTCTCTAAATACAAGTGATCTTGTTTAATTAATATAGAAAGAAGATTTGATGGCCTCACCCAGTAGTCTTGGACCGATCGAAGCCCATCTAACAGAACTTGGGAAGGATCTAGCACCAATGGGATTTGCTCTGGACCAAACCCAAGACAAACTTCATCGTATGAATCTATAACGGAATCGCCTTCGCGAGAAGTTCAAACTGATAGAAATTACAACTCGTGAAATGTTGGCTGAGCTGCCCTCAGATTCTCTCACCTTAGCACACCTTACACTTAGGTCCTATGATGGGGTTATAAGGGGCTATGTAAGGAGACCGTAACTACCTTGTGTAATCCTTTGTTTTAAATAAATTTTTTTATTTTTTCTTATGATGAAGTTTATGAATTTTCAAATGTCTGGATAAATATAGTATGCATATTTTTGATGAATTTTAGAGAAATGATATTTTAAAAATGTTTATGTAAACCTTAAATATTTAAAAATGTGTAATGATTTTCAAAAAAAGGTCTTCTATAATTATGTTCAGTATGAAATTTAGAGTCTAATAAGATCAACTTAATTTTTGATGAATAGTAAATTATGAATAGTGATTTTATGCTTAGGATTAGTAATGTGACCAAATGGATTAGTAATCTAACTTAAAGAAATTATTAATATAATCTAGCCACCTTGATTAAGTAATGTGATTCAATAAAATGGTTAAATAACGGTTTCATAAATTATTAGTCAAGTATTAGTTTTTTTAGGTGAATAGTGTTTTTTAATTAAAAATTAAATTAAAAATATTTAGAAAATTATTTTTATAAAATGGACTTTATTTTTGAACTCAGAGCATCGATATTATGTTATGGTAATTTTTGGGGTTTTTTCTGGAAAAAATGAATTTTCGGTGAATAGTATATTTATTTAAAAATTAAATTAAAAGTATTTATAAAAATATTTTTATAAAATGGAGTTCATTTTTGATATCAGAGCATCAATATTTGGTTAAGGTGAAATTTTGGGATTTTTCTGAGAAAGTTGAATTTTCGATGAATAGTGAAAATACAGTTTTTAAGTTACGGGTGTTTAATGACATCATAAAATGATGTATTAAGTATGAAATCAATATGGTCAACTTATGAATATTAAGATAAGTTATGAGGTGTCCCAAGTGGCCAATACCAAGGGAAAATACCGTGGGCAAGCCCATGGTTTTGCCAAAACCACCAATGAGGTGTCCCTTGGCCAGTAATGCCTTGTCCCCTCATTTTCCCTATAAATACCCACCCTTACCTCCTTTATTTTTCACTCCCAACTCTCCCCCAACGAAGATATGGTCTTATTACCTCCCAAGGAGTCCTCCCTAGGTGCCCCCAAGCCCTCAAGGTCCCAACCTTTGAGTTTTATGAGTTATGTTTTAAGGTAAGGGATCCTACCTCTCTCTTTCTTTTCAAGTAATCTCTTTTATGTCATTTATTTTATGCTCCATGCTCTTATGTTGAAGGATTTTATTTTATATTACTCTTACTTCCCTTTTAATTTTCATATTATTAGAGACCCCCTATTTCTCTCATCAATTAATTTTAAGAAAGTTTAAGTGGCACCGTTAGGCTGCCGAATTTATAAGGGATTCATTCACCTTTCTCATTTTTCAAAGTTCTACTTTCATGTCAAGTCTTTCAAGTTCCTTTTTATTATGTTGGGGTATGATATATATATCTATCATACTGATCTTTTATGTTCATATGATGAGAGACCCTATTTGATCTTGTCAATTCTGTTTTTTGAAGTTTAAGTGACGTCGTTAGGCTTCCGAATTTTCATAAGAGAAATCTTATTTTTGTCTTCCTTTCATGTTCTTCATTTCATATGGTATATCTTTCAAATTTCAATACCATGTTCTTAAATCCTTTATATTTTTCCCCCTACTTTTTTATGGATCTTTTATGAGTGGGTGACCCATGTCCCCTCTCTTTTCAATGTTTTCTAAAACCTCGTAACATAGCCGTTATGCTACAGAATTTCCGTCTCAAAATGTCTCTCTCTTATTCTCAAATTTATTTATTTTATTAAGTGAATACTCAAAGATCTTTCTTCTAAAGGGGTATTCACATATATACCAAAATTTTCTATTCTAAATTCTGGGATTTACATACATGAGACCCGCTTTCCCTTTCCGTGGGTTTAAAGTGACATAAAGATCATGTCTTTAAAGCAATTTTTAAAACGTTATGATTATGAAATGAAACCCATTTCTTTTATGCTATATGGGTTGTTTATGAAATTATTGATGATGATATATGTGGATCACATGATAATAAAGACAAATTAAGGGTGCTCCCTGATAGCGCTCCAATGCATTGGGTAAAGACTTAATCTCTAGAGATGACCATTTTTAATGACGCCTTGGTGAATAACCTTGGTAATTTTTAATGAAACCTTGGGGATGGACCTTGGTGAAACAAAAATTATTGTCAATATTAAATTTTGTAGCCACATCTTCAAGTTATGAAATACGTTATTTTTATTATGATATGCCTCATGATTTCTTTCTCATGCCTTAAAGTTATTTTTTATGACATTATTGATGTATCTCAAGTTCACATGTTAAATGATACCCCTTGTTTCCCTTACTGGGCCTTCTGCTCACCCTTTCTTTTGATGTATGTCCCCAGGTTATGAGATGCAGTAATGAACCTAGGATGAACATAAGGAGAAGCCTTTCAAGTGCTTAAGAAGAATGTTTTATGTTTTCATGTTTTAAGTTCCTGGTTTCCAAGACATTAAACCTTAAAGATCCTCGGTTTTGTAAAATGTAATGAAAAGTTATGTTATAAAAAGGCGGGATGCTATAGAAGAAGAGGAAGCTCAAGAAAGTGGTAGCTGATGAAAAGACCCATAAAGCTAAGGAAACCCAATCCTCACCTCCCAAGTCGAAGAAACAAAAAGCATATCCAGATGAGGTGACTGCTAAATGGAGGGAAGATAAGGAGAAAAGGAAAGAAGGGGACCCTCAGTTCGGATTGGACCCTGCTAAAGCTAAATCCTTAAGAGAGAAGACTTCTGAATACCTTGAGAAGGTAGAAAAAGAGAATAAGATGAAGAAGAAGATGTCTCAAGATGAAGTTGTACAATCTCTTTTGATAGATACAGAAGTTGCTTCTGAGAAGATTCCCGTTCCGGAAACTTTTGTTGTTCAACCATTACCAGAGACCCCTAGAAATAACTACTTCACTCCGGAAAATCCTAAAGAGAAAGAAGTCATTTAAAGAGTAGAAGAAGAGGAGAAATTAGAAGAAGAAGATGAAGTAGAGTAATACAGTGGTGATCTAGATGACTTGATCAAACAATTTGGGGAATATCAGGAGAAGGCAAACCCATCAGAAAAACTATAACTCCGAACTTCTGAGGCCGAGTCCTCAAAGATTGTCACTCTGAGAAAGGGAGATGAAGAAGAAGGTAAGATAAATGATGACGAGGAAGAATAGAAAGAAGATGAATTTTTTTAGGAATAAAAATATGAGAATCATTTTCTTAAAGAAGGAGCAGAGAAGGATAAACCAGATGAAGACAAGATAGTTCAACTATCTGAAAGTGAGGAAGAATCTCCTGATGAAGAACCAATTCTGAAAGTTAATAAAGGTAAGAAAGTGCTTATGGACACCCCAAAAAAAGATGTTATAAGGAAGAAGGATATTTGTGTCTCCTCAAGATGAAAGTTGGTGGAAATTGAAGAAGAACAATCCCCAAGAAAATTGTCTAATTCAGAATCATCAGCACTGGGTCATGATTTTATTGTTGAGTCTTTGAAGAAATTGGGGGATACAATTTCAATATTTCCCACCATAGACTCTAGATTCTAGATGCTTCAGTACAGCCTAAATCAAAAATCAGAATCTATATCCATGGTGATGGATAAGTGTGTGAAGATTGAGGTTGAACATAGAAGTTTTCTCATCAATTATGATGTCCACAGAAAGTCATGCAGCAAAACCACTCTATGGTCAAAGAAAATTGATGATGACATGGAAGAGCTTGATCAATTTCAGAATGATGTTAAATAAGATTTTGACACAGAGTATGGAAAGATGAATAATCTTCAGGATAAGCTGACCCTTGAGCAAAATACTCGGAATCAACAGGTAAGGGATTTGAAGGGGAAGCTTAACTCGGTTTCTCAAAACTGGAAAGGGGAAAGATATCTCTAGATTGAGATCGAAGAGAAGCTTGTGAAGTAGGATGAAATTCTTAAGACACAATATGAGGCTATCAAGGCCTAAGATAAAAGGATTAAAGCCTTAGAAAAACAAGTTTAAGAGGACTATAAAGACTTGAAGAAGCTAAAAACCTTGTTGAAGAAGTTAATCCCCAAGGAAAAGGAAGACAAATAGACAAATATGATTTTTTGTTGTAATGTTTTTTTGTTGTAAAAATTCTTTCAACTCTAATGAAATATCTGATTGCTTGTGTTGTTTGTATGTCGTTACTAATGTTTTAGGTACTTTATTTCTTTTCCATTCCCTTAAATTATTTTTGAAAATCAGAAAAGGGGAGAAGGAAAAATAACTACTCAAAGGGGGTGAAGGAAAAATCAAAAAGGGAGAAGAAAAATTTCTAAGTCAAGAACTATCTTTAAGTAAGGGGGATTTTCTCATTACAAAGTTTTTCATTCTCATGATAATGAAAACTCCATTCCAGAAATCCAGAATACAATCCTTAGAGTTCCTAATCCTAAGGGGGAGTTAGTTGTATTCACCATCATCTATGAACAAAGGGAGATAAGTTTTAATTTCAAAGTCTAAAGAAATTTTTCAAAGTCCTTATATTCCTTTTCGAAAGGTTGTTTGTGATTTACAAAAAGGGGGAGATTTTTGACTCAATAAGGTTTTCCTTATGACTTTTTTATTCCTTCTTGTTTCAAAAATCACAAACACCTTATACTTAAGAAAAATTCTATTTTACTTATATAAGGAAAATTTCCTTCCAAAAAGGAATTTACCCCTACCATATTTTTATTGCTCATATTAATATTTTTCATAAGTATAAAAATCAGCTTCATATCTAAAACCATGTTATCATATAATACTTAGATATGAAACATTCTGTTTTAGACTCCGAATTCTGGATACGAACTCTCATAAAGTTCCACTCCGAATTTTGGATATGAACTCTCATAAAGTTTCATTCCGAATTCTTGATATGAACTCTCATGAAGTTACACTCCGAATTATGGATACGAACTCTAATGAAGTTCCATTCTGAATTCTGGATACGAACTCTAATGAAGTTCCATTCCGAATTCTGGATATAAACTCTCATGAAGTTCCACTCTGAATTATGGATACAAACTCTGATGAAGTTCCACTCCGAATTATGGATACGAACTTTCATGTAGTTCGAATCTGAATTCTAATTATGAACTTATCTAAGTTCTGACTCTGAGTTCTCGAAATTCATACTCTGAACTTCTATGAGTTCAACTCTGAACTTTTACGAGTTCGACTCCGAACTCTATAAGTTCAGATTCCGAATTCTAGTGAAACCGGACTCCGAATTTCCTTAGAAATTCAGACTCCGGATTTCTACAGAATTCAGGTTCTGAATTACTACAAAATATAATCCAAATATCTCTTTATTATAGACTCTGAATTCCATTTTTGGTTAAACTCCGAACTTTTATTTTCTTATATTCTGAACTTCAGTTTTACTTATACTTATACTAGTTTCATTACAAAGTGATGTCGTGCTTTCAGTTATTGACTAACTGTTGGTTGAGTGACACGTGTATAGGTCCCTCCGAAATTCAAGGAAAAATATGACTGTTGGAGGAGGGAGCCGACCGTTGGACCTTTGCCTATAAATAGGATCTCATTTGAAAGTCGACAACAACTTTGAAAACCTTGAAATCTGTGATTACGTGCTGTTGAAGTGATTTCTAGAGGGAGAGAGAGAGGATCTTATCAACTCTCAAAGCTTTGTGTAGAAAGTTCGAATAGCTTGTTCAAACTTTTCCTTGTGCAGAATTGCTTCGTGAAACTCCGATTGTTGCTGTTTAAAATCGAGGGATTTCGGGGATTAGAAGAGAGAGGTTCCAACACCTTGAAGTTGAGGGATTCCTTGCTGAGGAAGACAGAGGTGCCGACTACCTGATAGTTTAGGGCTTGTGGGGATAACAATACAGACTCCGATCTTCATATCTAGGGTTTACCCTAGTGTGGGTAAGACATACTTTCTTGAAAGTACAAATCAAGGGACCTTTATCCAAGGTTGTTGGATACCCTTCTCTTTGGGTTAAAAGAGTTATTGTTTGTTACTTGTAGTTTTACTACTTGTTTTTACACTGCATTTTGTTTTGTCAAAGAAAGTATAACTTTATTATACTTCCTTACTTGTACTCAGATATAGTTAGATTCTATACGCTTTAAGGTAGAATCTTAATCTTTGTAACTTTTGTTAAGTTCCTTTTTCGGAATCACTTTTCCAGAATCTAGCAAGTCTTTAGTACTCATAGAGGTCTTGTGAATTATCTTTTTTAACCTTGTTAAACATAACCATCCTAAAAATTTCCTAAGGGAATTTTTAAAAGTTACAATTCACCCCCCTCTTGTATCTGAGAATCTCATTCTTATTTCGATCCTACGTTTGGTATTACAGAGTATATAATACTCAGAGTCATACCATCCTTACAATATAGTGAAAATTAAACTTCTAGTTCTCAAAATTCCTTATATAGTTTTAATTATAGTTTTAAATATACTATTTTTAAAGTCAACACAAATTGTTTTATAACACATATAAGACAGAAATGGATCCCTTTGATTAGTATAGACTTTATAGTGAAAATTTTACCAAGTTACCATTTTTTTAACTATGTTTAACTTTTGTAGGTAAAAATTTTACTATCGTCCAACATATATAATAGCTGGTCCACTATAGTAATGAAGCAAGACCCTACTGGTAGGAGATTACAAACTTTAAATGATAAAACGGGTCTGGAAGCACTACGACACAACATCTGCCCTTAAAAAATGGGTTTGTTTTAGAGTTTTCACCCATCTGTTTCCTAATGTTAACATTCTGTTGTGTTTTCATTATTTCAAAACAAGATATATTCTGTTACTATGGAAATTTCAATTTTCATGTTTCAGTGTTTTTATTATTTTTTATTATTTGACCTGTATGATACTATTTTTTTTCCATATTGATAAAAAAATTTCATTTATTTTCAAGTATAATTTATGATTACTACTATTGTGATGAAGTCTGAGAAAATTCTACAACTATTCCAATATTATATAGTCAAATATTTCCCCTTCTACTCATCATTAAATTGTTACTATATTATTCCACTGTTATCTAATTGTTTTACTAGAATTAATTACTAAGATAATAGGAATAGGCAATGACTGCCTATATTATGTCTTAAAGTCGGGAAGTTAACCTCTCTTTCGACCATCATCTGCTTCTAGGTAATTTCTGCATAAAAATTTCTGAAATAACAACGCAAATTCAATAAACTATAATTTATGTTTCATTAAATTCGCATCAATTACATGTTATTCTTGTAATTTTTTGTTCTTTTCTCAACTGTTCAATGCAATTCAACAATTTTAGGAATAACTTGTGGAATCTGGTTTTATGTTTGTAGAAGATGAAATTGAAATATGACCTCTAGACAGATATCCTATGGATCAATGTAAAACCTGTGGGTGCCTCCAATGATTTTTTTTTCAGGATTCTTGATCCAAGGTAGGAAATCCATATTCTTCAATCGAGGGGATCTGTACTTTAAATCCAGGATATATTTTCTCTTTAAGGGACGCGTTTTCTGATAGATTGCTTCCAGGGTTTGATTTTATTTTCTTCAAAACATGTTTTAAGTTTCTTCGTACTATTTTCCTCATCCCATATGGATGGAAACATTAAATTAATTCATGACTGGTAAGTCTCTGTACCTTCATTATCCCTGATCGAGTGAACCCATAGTTGATGTGTTTTCAGTCAATGTTATTTTCACTATTTTCTCATGGATGTCACTACTGTGGGAAATTATTTTAAACCTGCAACATTTTAGTTGACATTATCTATAATTTCAATATCATGTTTCATACCTTAATTCCTACAGTTTTTATTATTACAAATGGTTGTACAATAAAACTATGACCTAAAATGTTGAGGGGAGCATGTATAATGCCTTAGTCTGTCAAATTGATTCTTTGTTTAAGACTGTAAGTCTGAGTGAAGACAATGCCTTCACAGATGCGCTAACCTACAGTAATACTGATACGCATAAGGAGTTACATCACTATTTAATAAATTATTTTCCTATTTACTGGTGACGATTATAACAGGACACCAAGTGAAGCACCTGTTGAAGATCGAATCATTCGCTTGCTGGAAGCAGAAACAGACATCCAAGTAACTGTTCTTACATAGAATTCAATGAAACTGATAGTTTCCAGCTTCCTCTTGACAGTGTAAGCAATACATTTTCTATTTAGTCTGCACATATCTCTACAATATAGTAAATTTATAGGTATCAAGTCACTTATTTCCAAGATTTCATTAACTCATCTCTGTAAAATAACTTTGAGACACTTAGTAGGTAAATATGTCATTTGTTGGTTTCCATGATGATTGATATTGAATTAATGTAGTTCATATTTAGAGCTAACAGAACATCTAATCTTCGCCCCCTCAATACACAGACATCCTTTCTTTTATTCTGAATGAGAAAACTGAATCTTCATCTTTGGGTTCAGTTGATTTTAAAAATTTGCAGGTTATCTTGGTTACTTTTTCTGCTACATGCATCTATACTTATGATCATCGTGGGGGATTACTACATCAAACAGATCATATGCGATACTAGAATCATCTTCAGTGCTGGGGAACTTGGATATGTTCTCAGAACCTCAAACCTGGATATTTTCTTGGAACCTGGATATGTTTTGAGAACCTACATCAAGAAGCTCATATGTTGGTTACTTTTTCCTTCACCATTCGCTGCACTATAACTTGGATATGTTCTGAGACCACAATCATCTTCAGTGCTGGGGAACCGTACTACTGTATTACCTTTTTGGCCTTATAATGCGCCACCATCTACAACTATGCATGCAAAGAAAGGTTGTATTTCATTCCATTTCCATCACCACAATGGTATACCTTTTTGTTGTATCAATTCTCCTCATGTTTTTGTTATATGTTTTCAGATTCTAAAAGTTCAACTGAGGCCATGCATAACTACTATGCTAACAGTCGACATGAGAAATCAAAATCGTTTCCAGGTAGTGAAGAAAATTATTATGAGAATACTGTTCAACCTCCAAGAGGTTAGTTTTATTTGTAATTTAACTCTGCCCCCAGAATTTCTTTTTATGTATCTTCTTTTTAATTTTTTGTGACTTATGTTTCAAGGGTCTATAACTTGATAGTTGATTTTTTTTTCATTTAATCTCTGAAGTTCTCTGAATTTTAGAAAATGGGTGATAAAAACATGAATCATTGAATGGGTTTGCTTTTTTCCCCTGGAACATCTTCATTTGAGTTCATAGGATTGTTTTTGATTTCATGCATGAAAATGGTCCGGTAGAATATCATTTTTATCATGTTTCAGTGGGTATGCTCCTCTAATTTTATATATGATGTTTTAAACCCAAAAAATCTTGTCCCTTTTAATTTATTTTCTTTCCTTTAGATATTTTAGTATTTAATAACAATTTCTTTCTATTTTCTAGGTAGGAAAAAAGCTAGACAATGCTCCAACCACCTCTTGAAGATCAAATCTTATTGTTGTTGGAATCATAACCAAATATCCAGGTTTCTATTTCTAAATTGTTTTCAATGTTTTGGATGTTTTTGACCTTCCTCATTAAAGTGTATGAGAGAAATTTCCCCTTTAATGTGTAGATTTATCTAAAAGCCATTTAACGTGCAGGCTTCAGGTCACTGTTATCCAAGATGTGATTTACTGGTCTTTATAATGGACATTTGTGAGACTATTCAGGTAAATATCTCCATAGTTGATGCAGTCCACTATAAATGTTGTTCCAATTTAGAAAACTAATTGACAAAATCTTATTGCACTTGACCTTTATAATAGGTGCTCCCATACAATTTTATTTTCTTAATTTCTAATTGAAGATGTGTGTTTTTACCATTTATTTAAATTATTTGATTCTGATTAAGGTTCACATGAAGATGGGAGATGGGGCGTAGTGTATAGATGGTCAGAAGTGGGTGATTGCAAGCAACAACCACCAATCTGTAGTATGGAAGCATACCAAAACCTCATATACTCCACCAACTGGAGGGTAATGATGATTTTGGGTTTTAGTAACCTAATGATATAATTTCAATAATAATGTAGTCACTCTACTCAATTAATTGGAGTTAGAACATTGACCTCGATAAATGATCCCGACATGAATGAATCAATAATAAGATGTTTCATTCTTGTATAAATTTACAAATTTCAATTCAATATTAACTTTTATTCCTAAATAATTCTATTAAATATTTTTTGTTATGTTTATGATGTCCCAAAAAATTTCTCAATATATATTCCAAAGGATGGCAGAGGACTGGGTATTCAATCAAATACCATGTCTCTTGACATTTAGTGAAGTAACAACCAGATACAATTTTCTTCATCTATTTTTTATTCAATTACCCGTTAAGTATTATGAAGTGGTTGTTGAATATCTATCTTCATGTATTTATTTTATTAAATAGCGTCCTTTGTTTCATCTTTGTCTCTGGTATGTTTGTCAACTACTTGAATGATGTATTCATGTTCTATGCCCTCTTATTCCATTATCATACAACATTACTTTCTAATTATAATTTATTCAACATATGTTTTCTTCTTAATGTTTCTAAATATTAATGTCTTATTAAAAGAAAAACCATTAATTGAATATGCCTTGAAATAGCACGGGTGAGTAATAGTGTGACATAACTAAGAATGTGAAGGACTAATGTGATCACTGAGAGGGTAAGCATGTGAATCAATGATCATTTTCTTTTTAAAATTTCTTTTTTTCTTTTGAAACAACCTTTACCTCCTATTAAAGATATATAAATTTTCCAAAAAAAAATCATCCAAGAAAAACCATAGGGAACAAAAAATTTAAAATGTTTACTACTAAAAAAGAGTTTCTAGTCCTTAACATGGTTTAGAAATAATCCAATCACACACAATCCACTAGAAAACAATCCATTTTATGTAGATACAACCAGAATAGAATATCCATACACTTGAAATTCACTAAAATAAAACAATATTGCATGTGTTTTATTTCAAAAAACTTGAAACAATGATTTTGTAAAAACTTTTAGAAACCTTCACCCTGATGCTCATAATTTTCTCACTATGATATTGCTAAATTACTCACCTTTTTTACTTCTTTTAAAACACTTCTTACTCACTTTCTTACCCAGCAGCAGGTAAGAACCTCCCCAACTAGTTTTTTATTTGTCAGAAATGTTATTTTGGAAAGTTTATTTAGAATGATTTTTCCTATAAAACTCCATCCAATACTTATATCTTTGGACACCCTTATTTTTCAGCTCACTGCTTCATACGATCTATTTTTGAATCCACTTGATATTAAACAATATCTAGCGATTCATTTGATTTCTCTAACAAAAAATTTTTTATTTCAAAAAAATTTCTTCTTTAAAAAAGATATTCCTTGGTTGGAAATATCTCTGATCATAACCTAGATTTCATAATTCTATCTAGTATGTTTTTCTAATAGGATTTTATATTACACATTATTGGAGTTGGCGCCCTAGAAACAACTTGTTTGATACTTGATTACATGTTTTTTATTAAATAAGTTTTCTTATCAGATATTTATTATTCTTCCACATGATATTTTTATGTGGTAATATCTTTAGAATATATTCCATGATGAAAGTTCATAATAGTTCCCCACTTCTCATGGTGTTATCTCTCGATAATTTCCAATATATGAGGTTATGAGAACATACTCATTAATAGGAAATCCATAGTTCCATGTGTCATTCGATGTTCTTATCTGCGGATGTGTTTATTGAACCTTATAATTTAAGATTATTATTTATGGATATCATGAGTTGTGTAAGTTGATATATTGATGAAAACCATGATGACATATATTCATGGTGAATTAGGATACATTGGGTAGGTCAAAAATGATATAACATTAATGGATAATGTGAGAATGTATTTATCCCTTTGATGGGAATGGGACTGCCTAAATAAATCCATGTCCATGGTATTTTATGGGTGATATCATTTCCTTAAATTCAAAGATAGAGACATCGAGCGTATAGGTTTATGAAACCTGCATGAAACCTTTCGGATTATATATATTATAATAATTGATTATATTATACGATAAGAATTTGTAGGAGGTTGGATTTCGTTGCAACATTAAATTCTTTCTCTATGGGTACCTTAGTGTGTTTCTAGACACTAACCTTGTACTTTAGGTGGTTATACCTAATGCCAATGAGAAGGAATCATAGAGAGTTTCACACTAAGTGAATCCACAATCTCAATTAAATCCAAGTAATGAATTTAACAACTTAGAATAAATAATATTTATTTAGGTTTAGTTGATCAGCATAATTTAATCACAATTTATTCAAATTAATAAAGCGATTTAAATAATAAATAAAAAAATAATAGTTTTCATGTTTTTGTGAATATAAGTATTATTATATTTATCATAGAACAATAAATTCACATTTATTTTATTAAATAGTCATTATTCAAGAATAAATAAATGTTGATGATGGATAGAGAAGTAAGTTTAATGGTAAAATTATAAGTAATTGATATTTATTTATATTATTAATGTGTTTCAAATGTCAAGTTATTAATGATAATAATATTTTTATTAATGGAAATTGGGTCAATTACGAATATTATAAATGGTGAAGGGATTGTGTGCAATTTTATAACCCTAAAACTACCATAATAAATATATAATTATATATAATTATACCTAAATTCATAACTTTTCTAAAGTGAGTTTTTGGGTGTATACAATAGATAAGATATATATATATATATATATGTATGTATGTATCTAGAGATATATATATATATATAGATTTATAGAGATATATCAAGAGTTCTATAAATAGCTCTCTCTTTCTCCTCTCTCAAGTCTTTGAGATAAAACCAAGTGTTCTCCCTCTTTGAGAAGAATATTATTGTGGTAAACTATGAAAATATCGAGAAATTATGATTATTCATGATATAACCCATTTATTCAATGACATTTTCTAAGATTTTGGTTCATGTGTAAATCACCGTTAGAGGGATTCTGCACTTGAATCCTATAGTACAAAGATCATGCAATGAAATCCATTCCATCGAGTTATCAATGAAAGAGGAAATAAAAGTTGAGGTAATTCTATATCTACCTATAAAATAATTATAAATTCAATGTGAATATCCTATAAATATAGTTCTGATGAGTTAATGTAGTCTATTAATCTATTGTTTTTTATTGGACATGATCTCATGATGATGAAAAGAAACAATTACATGTGATTTAAGACTAAAATTTGAGTTGGTCATACGTTCAAAGGATGTTTCCATACACCCACAACCTACAAGTTTTATCATAGGGGTCACATTTTTAATTAATAATTATTTATTATTCATTTATTTATTTCATGAATTTTCATTTTCATAAACATAAAATGATTCATTTTGATAATCTAACATCGACGTATCTTCTTTTATTCATTCATAATCAGTAATCAGTTAATTATTGAAAATGAGAATTTATATGGATAGTACATGGAGTGTACCAAGTGTTCAGTGTATCAGATATATGACACGGGGATTGACTTGATGTGGACACAAGAAGAAGATAAGTACACACCATTTACCTTTATACATGCCATGTTGTCTACTACTGACAATGTTATCAAGTTTTCATGGGAAAAAATTAAATGTATAATTAAACCTATTGGTTATGTGTTACATGTGTCATTAATTCAATAGTACATGCCATTTCATAGGATTAACAATTATATATTAAATTAATTTCCAGGTAAATTTTTTGATGAACACACAACTTTGCCTCCACATACACTCATGTACTACAATAATTTTAAATGATTTTTTTAAGATTATAGATGATGGTGAGTTATGGATGGATGAATATAATTTAGATAAATTAAATTAATTGGATTAATTCATGGAACATTATCTTAATTAAATAATTAATTTAATTTATTGATAACAATATTAAAAATTTATTCTTGTTGCTTGATTTTTGGATGATCGTGATATTATATCAACCCTTATGTTGGATTGGTTTCATTCAATTTTCTTATGGTTAAATTATTATTAATGGTCAATGAGTAATCCCCTATTTCTTATTATGTAAGGTCCTGCATGTCTATGGTTTCTTTTATGTAAACCCCCTTTTATCCAATCCATTAGACCCCCTCACCTACATGCGATTAAAAAATTATGTAAGGATGTAAGTCCCAAGCGAGTGGTGGAGGTTCGAGTCAATTGGCTGAGGTTAAATCAATTGAGGTGAATCATAGGATCCAAGGTGGAATACTTTAACACAAACCAAGCTATTTTTTATGGTGTTTTACCTTAGGCCTTGGGTTAGTTTCTCATATTCTATATAAAATAACCACTAGAAAAATTTCATGACCATGCCACTTATATTTTATTTTTGTTAGTTGCATGGTTAATTATTTATGTTTGTGAATGATTCATGATCACATAATAAATGAATTAAAAAGTATTCAAGATGGAATAAAATAAATTAAGATTACTTTTAAATTTTTTTTCATACATGGTTAATCAATTAATTAAAATCCACTTAATATTAACAAATCCTATAAAAGGAAAAAATAGGATTTATGTATAAGGATAAAATCACCTCAATTAAAATATTATGTTGGCTTAGATTTATAATAATTAAGTTATAATCAACCACGTAGCTCAAATAACTTGACTAACCCAAGTTGGGGTGGTTTCAATTATCATGGAAATTTTAGCTTGATGTTTTGGGTAGACTTAACTTAGTTTACATCAGGGGTTTACTGCCCAAGTAGAACATAGTGTAACTAAGAGGAAAAGTTTGAGAAAATATAAAAAAAAATATTTTAGGACTCAATAGTCCACTCAATAGATCAAGGAACTATGAGTTAATTTAGTTAGAATGTTATTAATAAAAAAAAACCTTCAAATAGATTGACAGGCCCAAGTCTGGGTTATTAGATCGGGAATATGGATCCTTGGCACTAGAATATAAAAGTGTCAAGTTATATCTAAATTGATAGAGAGGGTTATTAGGTTTTGAAAAATAGTGCGAGATCAATAAAATTTTATTCATTTTAATTTTTTTGACCCATTTTTGTAATCAAGACAAGTACTAACTATGTGGTCTTAATTTGTAGAAATGGAAAATAAAATGACATAAAAAACATCACTATGATCAAAACTTCAGAGGGATAAATTTATCACTTGTGTGAATTTACAGGAATGTTATAGGCACTTTCACATTTACTATATCATGAATGGAAATTTTATGTGATGGAAACCCCACTTTCCAAGTCACTTGCTAAAGAGGCAAGTGAAGAAGAATTATCTCTCTATCCAAAGCAAGCAGATGATGCAATGGATATCCAATGTTTTATGTAATCCACAATGTATAATTATATTTTAAATAAATATGAGGATGTGGATGTGTATAAAATAGTTTCTCACCATAAGGACCTCTATAAAGAGAAGGAATTATCTGAGAGATATATGATCTCTAATTCATTTTTATGTGAAAGCATAGAGAGTTGTTGCTAGCTAGGGAACATGTAGTGAAGATGATTGGCTACATTGAGCACTTGGACAAATTGGGTTTTAAGATCCCTGATGTTCCATGCATAGATCTATTTATATCATTATTACTCATAACTACTCTAGTTTTATTGTGAATTATAATATGAGTAATAGTGAGAAGTCATTATCGAAACATATTACTATTATATTCCAAGTTGATAAAGACATAAAGCATGAAAAACCTGGAATACTTATCATGAATAAGAATAGGAGGAACAACTAAAAGGGGCCAAAGACTCATTCAAATTCTAAGGTTCCAGAACACTGTTCCTCAAAGAAGAAGATCCAGAGGCAAGGAAAGGAACAAAATGAGGTATTTTTTTCATATGGAAAATAGGGCCATTAGAAACGGAATTGTACCTAGCCAAAGAAGCAATGTGAAGTGTTAGGTGAATTCGTAATCAAGTGTAATCATTCTATATCTATAATTTGGATGTTGGATACTATATGTAGTGCTCAAGTTTGTATCTAAATACATAAACCAAGTTTATTTTAGAATATTTCAAGAGGTTACATGGATCTATGGGCTACCAATGGAATGAGGTTGGGTACCATAACCATTATACACTATGATATCACATTACTGACATTATTGATTTTGGTTTTAATTGTTATTGTGTGCCTAGTGTTACCAAGAACATTATATTTGTTTCTTTCCTTGGTATGGATGTATTTATTTTAAGCTTTGAAAATAAAGGTTGATATTTTTATAAATATAGAATATGTTATGGTTTGTAACAACTAAATAACAATATTTATGTATTAAATTATAAAAACCAAATATTGGAAATTGATAATTAAAAAAATATGCATGACTCATAGGACTCCCAGTTATGGAATCACTAACTTGGTCACATAAATGAGAAGAATTTGACATAGATCTATCAAGATAGTTAATAAGACTATTTTGATCTAAATACACTTGAAAAATGTCTCGATTGTTTATAGGTAGTGATGAACAAACCACAATTTTATGGTTAAGGTGAAAGGGCTACAAATATTCAAGAATTGGTACACATTGATGTGTGTTGACATTTTTAAGTAGAAGAAATTGGTGGATTATAATACATAATTACTTTTATTGATGACTTGGGAAGGTATGGTTATATCCACTTAATGAGGTACAAATATGAATCCTTTGAGAAATTAAAAGAGTTCAATATTGAGGTTGAGAATCATCTTGGTTATAAGATAAAGAAACTTTGATCAAATAAAAGTTGTGAATATCTTTACCAATACATTGTCAAATTTATATGGGAGTATGAGATTTTAACTCAACTCAATCTGCCTTATAAACCATAGTGGAATAATGTTAGTGAAAGGAGGAACCTTACCTTATTGTACATGATAAGGATGATCATGATTAACACAAGTATTACATTATCCTTTTGGGGATATTTATTACAAAAAACATCATACTTACTAAACTGAGTTCCGACCAAAGAGGAAAACAATATTCCCTTCAACATATGGAGTGTAAAGAAACCCAATTTTTCACATGTTTGTGTATGGAGTTATGAGGAATTTTTTAATTATATATCAAGAAACAAACTATAACCCTAAGGCATAAAGTGTATCTTTATAGTGTATCCCAAGCAAATCAAGGGATACTACCTATACAACCCTTCAGACAAGAAATTGACTATTTTAATACATGCCATCTTTATTGAGATAAAGCGCATCCTCAAAGAGGATCATGAGAGTAATATTGAATTAGAAGAATTTGATGTTCAAGATACAAAAGAGTTAGTATAGGAACCGATTATATAAGTACCCATGGAATAATATGTTCCTAAAACAAAACTTCCATGTAAGAGTGCTAGAGAGGTAAGAGAAAAAAAGTGATATGATTTTATAGTCATCGATGGAGGTGAATAAATATTGATTAAAAACAATGATCTACTCTCCTATAAGGAGGGAGTAGAGATCTATGAAGTTATATGAGAAAAAAAAGCCATGAATTATGAGATAGATTCCATGTATCGATACCAAGTTTGGGTTTTGATTGATCCTTGAGTTTATGTAAAACTTATTGGGTATAAATGGGTACTCAAGATAAAGTTGGACATGGAAGGTAAAGTGAATACCTATAAATATTTACTAGTGTCTAAAGGGTTTAGAAAATGTCAGTAATTGTCTATAATGAAACCTTTTCCATCGATCCATGTTTAATCCCATAAGAAGTTTTTTTACATATCATATTACCATGACTATGAGATTTAAAAAATGGATGTAAAAACTACATTACTTAATGGTAAACTTTAAGAGGATGTGTATATGACGCAAAATTAAGGGTTTGTGAGTCCATGAAATGACAAAAAGGTATTCAAATTTCATAGATCCATCCATAGATTAAACCAAGCATCCATATCATGGAATGTTTGATTCAATGAATCCTTAAAATAATTGGTTTCATTAATAATGAATGTGATCCATGTGTGTACAATTATTTTAGTGCAAGTAAAATTGTTTTCATAGTAGTATATATTTATGACATATTACTAATTGGAAACAATATACCAGCCTTACAAGTGGTTAAGTCATGGTTGAGAAAGTGGTTATTTTTGAAGGAATTAGGTCAATCAACCTACATTATAGGGATCAAGATCACACGTGGTAGATAGAAGAGGCTTCTTGAGGTAATTTAAGGTACATACATTGACAAGATACTGAATAGGTTTCGTATGGAACAATCCAAAAGTGGGTTGGTTCCAATGTCACATGGAATACATATTTCCAATAAAATTCATCCTTATACACTATATGAAAGTGATAGAATAAGAAATATCCAAAATTCTTAAGAGCATTACTTCATCTTCTCACGAACTCATCCTTATCATATATAGCTCCACATCTCTAATATTTCCTTTCAAAACATTTACTTACTTAGTAATTTCTTCAATTCCATCCCTAAACTCTTCCACAAACTTAACTCTATCAGCCATGTGTGATGATAACCTGTAAAAAGAATTATCCGATTCTAGTATAAGTTTCTTAACTTCATCAAACTGCTCATAATTCATCTGAATTTCTGAATCAACTAGGTTCAACCACTTAACCATCAAATTTCATGATCTATTGTGAGTCCAAGAACTTTGTTGAAGATTCTTTAACTCTTCTTCAATCCAAATTACTGACTCTATAAAAAGTTTTATAGATTCCAATTTATGATTGAGAATTTATTGTATTAACTAACTCCGAGCTTCAATCTCAGGAAATTAAGGAATAGTTCCTTCTAGTCTCCTAAAGATATGACAAATATAATTAAATCCTTTATGTGCTATTGTTCATGCAGAGTACGATTATTTGGGATTAGGATATGGAGGTTTAGTTCTTCTTATTATGACCTACACTTTTTCCCCTTTCTTCTTGATTATATTTGTAACTTTATTTCCATCTATGTCAGAAACTTTATTTTTATATAATATTTCCATAATCTCCACATCTTCATTGGTCTTGGTTTTATCACCAACTTCTATCTTTGAATTTTTATACTATTCTTCTTTCCTTGATGATGATTACAGTTCTTGTTCTAATGAAGATTATTCCTCATGAGAACTTATTGAATTCTATTCTTTATAGGTCTTGAAGGGTAAAATTGATGAGTATGAGTGTGATTCCAATGAATCCTTATCAAAGTGAGTTTCCTTATCCTTATTCCTTTCACTATCTTCCTCTTCATATTATCCTTCTTCTCCATCTTCAACTTCTTATTATATTTATTCCTATATTTATTCATTTTATTATTCTTCTTCATATTTATATTTTCCTTATTTTCATTACACTTCTTCATAAATAGCCTTATAAATATCTTCTTCTAACAGTAGAGCTATTCTTAGAGCTCATTTCTCTATTAAATCTGGCTGTGATTATTGTTTTTGGAACAATTGGGACCGATTCTTCAATAATAATTTTTTATTTTACTTTTTCTATAATAGAAGGAATATCAACTGATAGAACCAATATTTATTTGAAAACCAAACCTACTTCTTGTATGATCTAATCTGTGTGGGAATTTGGGAGGATAAAATTTTCAGAATCTCTTTCTACTCCTTTTAACAAATTTTCAGAAAGTTTAGATTATTGCAACCTTTTCTTCTGCTTCTTCCTTTTTTTACTTCTTCTTTTAAAGTTTCAACAACCTATATTTTCAAAGATTTATCTTCAGTGGGGTTAAATATAAACTCCATATCTCTGTGCTTCTTTCGAGATTTCTTGGATGTTATCTTCTCAAAAGCATCATCTGGTATTTTATTATCTTTCTTTAGTTTCTTCAGAGGAGAGGCATCTACATTTATTTTTATTTTTCTTTTCAAACTTATTAGAATTTATATATGGTTGTGCCTCTAATACAACTCCATAAAATTTATCTAAAAATATCTTAGTATTGGAATAAAAAAATATCATCATGGACATCGTATCATCACTGATGATGTAAATTTTTCTCTCATTGGATATGATTTGTTTTCCACCTTGAAAATATCAATACATTTTAAAACCATTTTATCAATAAAGGGTAGAAACATAATAACCTTATATGTTATGGAATATTTTTTTTCTCCACTATGATAAGGATAAACTTGATATGGTTAATCTTTATCATATTAACAAGATAATTGAGCATAAAAACATCATATAATGTTAAAGTATCTCTATATCCCTTTCTCAAATACAGATATCTTTACATCCATGAGGCTCTACATCTATCATCTAAATTCATGTTGGAATCTTTTACAACTTTATAATATTTAAAAAACAAGGAATATTCATCTTTAATATTGTTAAAAGTACTAATATTGTTAGGAAGCTCGTGAGAAGGATAATATGCTTCTTCTTATGAGGTTACTTCGACCAAGTCAACAGTTTTATTATAGGAAAACATATATGTTTTCCCATACATTGTGAAAGAAACATTGTCTTTTCCACCTTCCTTAAAAAATTCAATGGATTCATAAAACTCATGAACCACCTTAGTATATTAAAAGTTTAAATCCTTATTAAGTTTTTCTAAACATACCAATTCTCATCCTAAAAGGAAATTATCTCCTTAAGAGTTGAATCATACATCATAAAAAATTATCTCTCTACCAACCTCTCCCTTAAGACAAACCACTTTGAAAAATCTTCTTTTTTCTCTATCAGACCTAGAAACTGAAACTAAGGATCCGATGAAAAGGTAAACATTTGGACTAGGTCCTTTGAGTGGTGAAACAAATCGAGAGAAGAAATCCCTAAAGAACTGATGTGGGACTTGGGGTGACCCAAACTTATATAGGTTCAGTAGTGATGATTCAAATTCCATAATATAATCAACAATTGAGATTAAAAAACATTCTGATCTGATGGTCAAGATTAATCCAAAGAAACTTTTAAAATAATTTTTGAACTCTCGAAGTTTTAAATATTTTTATTATAGTTAGGTTCATTCTAAATAGATTTTTTATAAATTTGAAAATAAAACTAAGTTTTTATAAAACTAAAAGTATAACAACAACAATTTTAAAACTAACATAGTAAATTAGTGAAAAAATAGAAGATTACCTTTCAGAGTAGAAAGATCCATCAGTATGGTTAACCTTTTCTTATTTGTTTTTGTAAACTAAATATAATATGATAGTTATTATTATACAAATATAAAAACTATATTCTTGTTAGAGAAAACATATTATGACGTTTTTATTATGAAAATAGAGTAGGATATTTTTTTTTATAAAAAAAACTCAGTTTGGAAATTTTATAACATTTTCAGAGTATATAAAATTGTTTGGGAATTATAACTTTGAAAATTTTATAATAGTTTTGAGTCCATAAAACTCATTATGATTATTTTTTATAAAAACTAACCATTTTAGAAAACTAAAAGTTTTAGGAAAAAATAAAAAATGTTTGAAATTCAAAAAAATATATGTGACTTCTATGAAAAAGAACATATTAATGTAAGTATATGGGTTAAAAAAAGTATATTTGAATGATCACTTTACACTGATCATTCCTAGATTATATTTGATATATTCAAATATATCAGTTTTAAGAGGTTTAGTAAAATTATCAACAAGATTTTCTTACATTATAATGAATTATAAAATTATATTTCCTTTAAGTATGCGATCTTAAAGGAATTAGTGTCTTATATCTATGTTCTTAGAATGTGAGTGATGTTCTAGGTTTTTACATAAAGAAATGGAACTTGTATTATAACAATTTATTTGATTTTTAGTAAAACTCAATCCATATTCAATGAGGGTGTGTTGTATCCATAACACTTGAACACAAAAACTTCCAACTACCACATATTTCTCTTTAGTAGTGTAAATCACAAATATCTGTTTCTTCTTAGATGACCCAGAAACTAAATAATCTCTTAATAAATGAAAATTTTGGGATTTAACTTTTCTCTCCATACTATATCCACTAAAGTCAGGATCCTAAAATTTATTTAATTCAAAACAAGTTCCAAAATAATATAAAATACCTAAATCCATAGTTCCCTTATGACAACAAAAAATTTATTTTATAGATTTTAAATGGGATTATTTTGGATTTTCCTGATATCTTGCACATAGACATACTGAAAAAATTAAATCTAGATGAATAGATGTTATGTAAAGTAAACTTCATATCATTACTCTAAAAATATTTTGATCAACTAGTTTCCCAGCCCCATAGAGATCTAAGGTATTGGAGGTACCAATAGGAGTACCAATAATTCTATTATTTTCATATCAAAATTTCTTAAGAATATATTTTATATACTTATGCTGAGAGATAAAAGTTCTTCTTTTTTTTTTGTGAAATTTAAAAACTAAGGAAATATGTTAACTCACCCATCATACTCATTTCAAACTCAAACTTTATTTGATCCCCAAATGTGTCTGTTAAAGATTATTGAGTTTAACCAAATATAACATTATCAATATAAATTTATAGAATCGTAATATATTTGTTAACTTATTTTATAAAAAGTGTTGGATATGAAGCTCCCTTAACAAAATTTCTTTGTAACACAAATCCTATTAATCTATCATACTGGGATTTGGGGGATTTCTTAAATCCATATAAAGATTTGGTATGTTTGTAAAGGTATTTGGGATACTTTTTATTTTCAAAATGAGGTGGTTGTTCTACATATAATTCCCCTTAAACATATATTTTAATAAAATCACACTTCACATCCATTTAAAAACGTTTGAAATTAATGAATGTTAAAAATCATAGAAGTATTCAAATGGATTGAAGTCTTGATACCAGATTATAAGTTTCTTTATAATATATTCCCTCTTATTGATTGTAACCCTTAGCAAAAATTATATCTTTATTTCTAAAAATTATACCATTTTTATCATATTTATTCTGAAAAAACCATTTTACTCCAATTATAGAAATTTATATAGGTCATTCAACTAAATTACAGACTTTGTTCCTTTCAAATTAATTAAGTTCATCTTTTTTTACCTTAATCTAATCCTCATCACCTAAAGCCTAATCATGATTATTAGGCTCAAAATGACATAAGAAATCTAGATTCTCAATTTCATTTCTTAAAGAACTTATAGACCTAACTGGTTGATCTACATCACCAATGATACTTTCACAAAGATTATTCCTAATAAAAAACTAAATTCTCAGGTTTTAAAAAGTTTGTTCTTCAGCAATAGATAAAAAATATTCCTAAGGAATAACTTCAGAAACTAATTCTTGAGTTATTGACTTATTAGAAGAACTTTCTAAAAAATATTGAAAATTAATTTAAAAATAACATATGAGTATATAGGTTGAGGTAGTTGGAAAATAAAAGAAAAGTTTCATCAAACTTAACATGTAATGTTTCCTCAACAATACAAGAATTTTTATTAAAAACTCTATATGACTTAGAAGTTGTGTAATAACCTAAAAATATTCTTTTATCAAATTTAGGTGAAAATTTATGTAAGTTATCTTTAGTATTCAGGATGAATACTTTGCAACCAAAAACCTTAAAGTAAGAAACTTTTGGTTTTCTTCCTATTAACAAATCATAAGGTGTTTTATTAAGAAAATGACTAATTAAAACTTGATTTATAGTATATCAAGTAGAAATAACCACTTTAGCCCAAAAATGTTTAGAAATTGAGTATTCACTCAATGTGGTTCTTATTATTTCTTGAATAATTCTATTTATTCTTTCAACTATACCATTTTTCTGGGGTGTTCTAGGTGATGAAAATTTATGTTCAAAACCTTTATTACCTAAAAAAGTTTCATAATCTGAATTTTCAAATTCTCCACCTTGATTACTATGAATATTTATCAAGGATATGTTTTTCTCATTTTTAACTCTGGATATAAAAGTTTTAAAATAACTAAAGTCTTTGTATTTATTTGAAAGAAAATATACCCAAGTATATTTAGTGTAATCATCAAATAATACATATACATAGTATTTTACACCAATAATTATAGTTTTTGTAGGAAAAAATAAGTCCATGTTCACTAATGATAAAAAATCTGAAGTTGGGACTTTACTAATATATTTAAAACATGACTTATATTGCTTACCGTATTGATAAGGGTCACACAATTTTGAAGTATCAAACCTAAGTTCTGGTAGATCCTTAACAAATCTTTTCTTAGTCAACTTAGATAAGTTTCTAAGGTTATAGTGTCCTAAAATTATATTCCATAACCAAGATTGATCTCCCATTTCACTAAGTTAAGGTAAGTCTTGGATCCTAAGGCCTTCTAATTTTAGTTCATAAACATTCTCATGCAGATTGGAAGAAAGTATAAATTCATTCTTGGAACTACGTATTAAAAATTTATCATTCCTAAAGTTCATAAGATAAACTTCATCACATAATTTAATTATTATTATAAGGTTGTTATTAATACCTAAAACAAATAAAACATTTGAAATAAGAAATTTTCCAAGAATAACAATGTTATATATTCTGAAAATCTATCTTTGAGCATTATCTCTGAAAGTGACATGTCCACATTTCATCTTGATTATGTTCTTGAAGAAGTCATTATTTCCAGTCATATGTCTATAACCTCAACTATCCATGTACCATATTTTTTTTGTTTTTGGTAACAAAATATTATACTTTTATCACCCAAACCTTATTCGGTATGGTATTGTTAAAAAATGAAATATTAGGTAACCACATTTTTATAACATTGTTTTGAAAAAAATGTCATTTAATTTTGAAATTACGACTTATTAAAATGAATTATATTTGGGGTATAATGTTCATAATACATCGAGACAACTTATCATGGTTTTTTCTCTTGGTAATATCCAAGATAAGTGGTTATGAGAACATTCCCATTAATAGGAAATCTGTATTTTTATGTGTCACTAGATGTTCCTATCCACAGACTCATGTATTGACACTTATAATTTAAGATTGTCATTGGAGGATACCATGAATCACATACTTTGATGTATTGGTGAAAACTGTGATTACATATGTTCATGGGGAAGTTTGACATATTGGGTGTGCCATGATTGATATAGAATTAATGGATAATGTGAGAAAGGATTTTTCCCTTTTGAATATTGATAAAATTTAATTTATTTGTCCAATTAATGAAAATGGAATTTCCTAAATAAATATATGGTCATGCTATTTTATGAGAATGTTCATTTCTATAATTTATAAGAAAGATACATCGATCGTATAGGTCGACGCCATCAGTATGAAACCTACTTGATTTGAGATATTGTGATAAAATATTATATTACACGATAAGAATTCATAGTATGTTGGATGTCATTGAGATGTTAAATTCTTTCTCTATAGATTACTTAGTGTGTATATAGATTATAACTTTGGACTTTAGTCAATTATTCCTAATACCATTGAGAAAGAGACCTAGACTTTGGACTTTAGGACATTAAATAGTCATTATTTGAGAACCAATAAATGTTGATGAGGGAAAGAAGACAGATTTTAATGGTCTAATTATAAATAATTCACATTTATTTATATTCTTAATATATTTCACATGTTATGAAATTTATTGTAATAATAAAATTATTAATGGACATGGAGACTCCAATATATGTGTATTCTGTGAAAAATGGTTTCCACCACTCTCGTTGGGGTTTCTTCTTTCCCCGCATGAGATTTCTTTGACTGGATTTGATCAGATCTTGATAATGGCAAGGTTCTATCTTGAATGGTAGATTGATCCTGAATCTGCAAAGACCGAACCGAAAGTGGATGAAGTCCCCCTATTTGAAATACTGGATGGAATATCCTTTCTTGAAGTGCTTAAATGAGTTGAATGTTGCAACCCCACAGTGATGAAGCTTCCTCTTTGTAGGAAGCTTGAAGATGGTAGATTTACTGTCGATGCCGATCCAGATTCTCTTCAGCAACGCATGCAACTCTGCAAGTTCTTGCTCATGGGATGCATCTCATACCTCAATGGAGACAAGACATGGTCGAATCCGGATCTGAAAATGTGGATCTCTCATATTTTGGGGATAACTGATTGGAAACTGGTGCCAATCAGAAAAGGATACTTTAATATTCTATTGAAATCCAAATATGAGCTCAACCGAGTTTGGAGGTACGAATATATCCATCTTAAACCAGGAGTTCTTCGCATCTATGACTGCGATTACGCCTTCAATCCTAATACCACAAAGAAAACCATGGTTTAGATATGGGTGCGACTTCACGGGCTTAACTGGTGTTTCTGGCACCCACAAATCCTCAATGACATCGCCTCTTGCATGGGTACACCACTCAAAATTGACCATCGTACTCGTAATGATGAGATTAGTCTCTATGTGAGGGTGATGGTCGAGTTTGACATAGCCTCCAAGCTCTCGGAATTCATTGTCTTCAGTGTGAACGAATTCAAGACTGAGGTTCAGGTTGAGTGTGAACGAATTCCCCCTGCTGTGAATACTAAAAAATTGTGGGACACTCACTACTGAAATGCAGGGTTTTCAAGAGTTAGGTTGCTCCTACAGGTGAATATGGATGGATCAATGGAAAATAGAAAAAGAAAATCAAAGCCTTAACCTCAAGAAACCCAGAACCTACTAGAAAATCCTCAGAAGTTTTGGTGAAGCGCTCGAAATTCCAGGGTAAGATCTTGGGTATTACCTGGGAAGACCAAGTGGAAGAGGAGGAAAATGCTAATATTGATATATTCATTTTTGTGTACATTGAGCATTTAGTTATGGATGTATTTAATCAACCTACCAATGGGGATCTTTAGGATGTCCTAGCCTGATGGCCACTGATGTCTAGCTGCGGCCTGCACCTGTTGATCCCTCCGAACAGGACCCCATGCCAATGGACTCGGTGGAAAAAGATGCTCCTCATGCACCTTGGGATGGGAGATATAATGGTGCAGATCCATACCAGCATGATGTTCATATTCCCACTCAAGTGAAACAGGAGAACAAAACAGGTTTGATCACTTCAAATGTTTCAGTTCCAATAAATAATAAACACATGATAGTGAGCGCACACCCGATTACTGATTCATGCACTATCATTCCTTTGAATATCAATTCGGATGGAATAAACTCAAAAACCTTATCCAATGAATCTGTTAGGACAATAGGAAAACAAGCCTCACCTGTTGAACATATTTCATCATAGAACATGTGTTGTTTAGTTGAGGCTGAGGGTGTCTCTATGAACACTTATTTGGCCCATAAATCCACAGATACTATAAAATCTTGTTTATTACCAAATGATACTGACTTCTTTTCTGATCCTTCTATGTGTAATCAGGACCAAAAGACTCCCCCGGTCTCCTCTTCAAATCTTAGAAGATCAAAGAGGAACAAAGGCTCAAGTGGATCTAAGAAGAAAAAGGGGGAACTCCTAATCAAAACACAAGTCTTAATGGATTTTGTTTTCTGGAACCATCAAGGCATAGGTAACGCTGATAAATTGTTTATCCTGAAAAGGATTTTGATGATCCATAAACCAATTTTTTTTCTATCTCTAAACCTAAAATAAATTACTCTTTGAGTAATATGCATTTATCTTCTTTTGGTTATAATTTCCTTGATTCCTGCAAGAATGGCAATGCTATTGACTCCCTTTGGGTTTTTTCCACACCTCTCTTAGAGATGTTACTGTTTACAATGTTTCTGATCAAATTATTACTTGTCATTTTAATTTCAACAACTTACGTTGCTTCTATACCATGGTCTATGACAAGAATAGATACCAGGATCATCGACCTCTTTGTCAAGACCTCTGTAACTTAGCTGGCTCTATCCAGGAGACCTGGTTAATCATTGGTGAATTTAATTCCATTCTTTCCCCGAGTGAGAAGCTTGGTCCCCTCACTCTTTAATCCCTAATAGAGAGTTTAGAGACTCAATTGAAACCTTTAAATTGATTGAAATCAACCTCTTAGGGGCCAAATACACCTGGTACAGGAGACACTACAACAGAGTGCTTTCTAGTGAACATGATTGGGACTTTGTAAATGTGATGGATTTGGATTTCTGGGACACCATTTCCAGTATCACCTTACCTAAACTGAACTCAGATCACCATCCCATCCTTGTTAGTTTCCTATGCAAAAGAGAAAAACCCAACATTCCCTTCAAATTCAATAGTTCTTGGTCTGAGAATTTGGAGTGATCTCATCTCATACACAATGGTTGGAAGTCTATGAATCATCACTCAGACACTTTTTCTTGTGTCGATAAGCTAAATCGCCTTAAACATTTCCTTAGGGGTTGATGTAGGTATAAATCTAATAAAATGGATAATGAGATAACCACTCTTTAGACTGAACTCAATCAAATTTAAAACAGTTCAACTTGAACTGATTTTTCCTTAAACCCTAAAGATGAAATGAACATCTCTATGAAACTTAACTCTCTTCTGATCCACAAAGACAAAATGCGTAAAAATATTTTCAAAACTAAATGGCTCTCTGATGGTGATAGAAACAATAATTTCACAATGACCTCCAGAGAGTTAGGAAAACATGTCATCCATTATCCTTTCTTAAAGATAATGACACTATTTTTGCATCTGATGAATCCATACCCAACCACGTGGTCTCCTACTTTCACAAAACTTTCAATTACCCTAATATCAATAAATATCTCATTCATGGGATCATTCCAGCTCTGATCAGTGAACAAGATAACCACTTTCTTTTAAGCAGCCCGCTGGATCACGAAATAAAATATATTGTCTTCAGCCTTAACTCAGATAGTGCCCCGGGGCCTGATGGTTTCAATAATGTTTTCTTTCAACAACATTGGGAGGTAGTTCACATTGATGATTGAAAAATGGTTCGACACTTAATTTCTAACGGAGTCCTACCCCATGGCCTCAATACCCAATTCCTGACTCTTATCCCTAAAGTGGCTAATGCGTTTGAGCTACACCTCTTCCACCCCATTTCCATCATTAACTATCTCTATAAAATCATTACCAAGATCATTGATAACAGGATCTATCCTCAATGTAACAAGATAATTTCCTGGAATCAGTTTGGTTTCATCAAGGGAAGATCCATTCAAGATTGCATTTGCACTGCCTCAGAATGCATTAACTCTCTTAATAAAAAGTCTAGAGGATGGAATATTGAAATAAAACCTGACATTAAAAAGGCCTTTTACACCATCGATTGGAGTTTCATATTCAACATACTTAAGGATTTTGGGTTAGTGATACTTTTATTGGCAGGATAAAATACCTTTTCAACTCATCTTTTATTTCCATCGTTATTAATAGTTCTCCTAAGGGATACGTCAAATGCTCAAAAGGGGTGTGTCAAGGTGACCCTCTTTCTACAATTCTATTTTCCATTACGAAGACTACCTTAGTAGGTTTCATTCCTCCCTTGTTAATGAAAGCAAGCTCAAACCCATACAGGCTTCCATAAATCTAGCTATTCCAACCCATCTCCTTTATGCTGATGACATTATTCTGTTCCTTAATGGGGGTAAGAAAAATATCCTTAACCTAAAAAAGGCCCTGTCTCACTATAAAGAGGTCTCTGGTCAATCTGTTTGTTGGAATAAATCCTTTTTAGTTTTTGGAAAAACCTTCCCTACTTCTAGAAATGGTTTTATCATTGAATGTCTTGGAATCAAAGAAGGATCCATCCCATTTACCTATTTATTAGTTCCCCTATTTTGGGGTAGGCTTAAATCTATGTAATTTAATTCTATTGTGGATCAAGTGACTAATCAACTGGCCTCCTGGAAGTGGAAATCTCTCTCCATGGATGGCAAGATCTGCCTCGTGAAATCCACAATTATCTCCAAAATGGTTTACTCCCTGTTGATATATAAATGGGATAATAGTCTTATTAAAAAAGTTAATGGATACATAAAAAACTTTGTTTAGACTGACATTATTTTTTAAAGAAATATTGTTACTATCCCTTGGTAGACATGCTACAAACCTCTTGAAAGAGGCGCTCTTCGTATTAAAAATTTCAAACTTTTTAATGAGGCTCTTCAAGAAAAGATCACCTGGAAGTTGATCAACAATAAATCTGACACCATGACCTTTCTTCGTAATAGATTTCTAAAAAAACTTAAAAAAGGAAAATCTAGTTACCACAATTATTCCATCTGGCCATCCATTAGAAATACCTTTGTTGACATCATGCATAAATCAAGATGTATGGTTAGTTCAGATTCCACTATGAACTTATGGCTTGATAACTGGACTGGCACCCCCCTCATTTCCATGTTATCTCTGGAAGCTTCTTTGGATAACATCAACCTCACCATAAATTACGTAATGCACTCTAGTCCATCTAATATACCTGATCACATTATCCATGTTGTGGAAAACTACCCCTTTGTAAATGGGGATGATTTCCTTACTTGGGAGCTTACTCATAACAATATTTTGGATTCCAAAAACTTCTATAACCATTGTTTCACTAACTCTGACACCATTTTTTCGTCGTTGAAGTTTTTTGATAGACCATGGATTAAACCTTCAAGGATTAACCTTGTCTGGCTCATTGCTCATAAACGCATTCCTACAGAGGTTTGTCTTCAGTATTTTGGTGTCCAACTATGTTCTAAATGTAAATTATGCCATCAGTACAAGGAGGAAACCAATCATCTTTTCTTGTATTGTGCTACAAACTTTTCTCTTTGGAATTATGTTATTGACCTGTTTGACTATAGATGGTTATCCTATGACTCTATTTTCTCTCAGATAAAACATTTTGTGGATCTTGAATCTTCTCGAAAAATCAAGAACCTCTTCCTTTCCACTATTTTTGATCTCCTACATGTGATCTGGTATGATAAAAACACAATTATTCACAACAATTAATTATTTAATCTTAATGTAGGTCGAAGGAGGATTCTTATTGCCATCAGGGAAGTATCCCTGCTTCAGAAAGCCCACTATGACAATTCGGTTGGGGACTTTGTGATTCTTCGACGACTCAAAATCGATGGCATATAAACTTAGCCGAAGAATTATATTGAGGTATTTTGGAAAGATATGACTCCTGGATGGATCAAGATCAACGTATATAGAGCTTATAGAGGAGACCCAGGTCCTGCGGGATGTGGGGCCATTTTCAGTGACTCTCTCGGATGATTTCATGGATGCTTCTTTAGGAGCTGTGGCAATGCCTCTACTCTTGAAGCATAAATTATGGCAGTGATTCAGGACATTAATTTTGTCTAGATAAAAGGATGGAATATCATCTGGATATAAAGTGACTCCACCACCATTGTGCTTGCTATTTGGAATGGGGTGATCCACCTTGCCTGGCCTCTCACCGCACACTAGATGAACTGCCACAATTGTCTTCTTGAAATCAGATACATTGCCACCCATACGTATCGTGAAGCAAACATGGTGGCGGATGGCCTTGCCAACAAAGGAGTCAACCAAGCTATGACATGGAGTGATACTTTTCTGTTTGATCTTCTCCCTCATTTTTAAGAGATTGTAATAAGATACCATCATTCTACTTCATGTAACTCATCTCTATTTTTTTAATAAAATTTCCTTGATTGTTAAAAAAAAAATTAATGGACATGAGGTCAATTAATAATATTATAAATTCTTAAGCACTTGTGTGCAATTTTCCATCCCTAAACCTTCAATAATAAATATCTAATTATATTGAAATATATCTAAATATATCAATTTTTTAATGTTACTTTTTGGGTGTGCACAATAGATAAGAGATATATCTAGAGACATATATAAATAGATATATCTATAAAGATATCTATAGATATATCTAGGGAGATATATCTAGAAATATATAAAGAGATATATCTTGATAGATATATGTAGAGATATATATTGTGAGATATCTAGAGGTCTATAAATAACTCTCTATTCCTCTTATCTAAATCCTTTGATAGAGCACAAAGAGTTCTCCTTATTTGAGAAGAAAATTACTATAGTTAACCATGAATAATGCAAGTAATCAAAAGTATCTATACTAGCACCAAACGCTTTGATGATGTTGATCAAATATTTTGGCGCATGTGTGGATCATTTCTAGAATGATTCTGTACTTGAATCTTGTAGCATAATGATGCTGTGATGAAATTTATTCCCTTGAATCATCAAAAAAATTGGAATTACAAGTTGAGGTAATTCTATATCTTTTTATAGATTAATTATAAATTACAAGTAAAGATCCTCTCCCAATAGTTTTGGTGTATTAATGTAGTCTATCGATCTATAATTTTTTATCGGACATGATCTCATGATCATGTAAATAAATGATCACACATGATTTAAGACTAAAAGATAAGTTGATCTTACCTTGACAGGATACTTTTTCTCTGTCTAGAACCTATAAGTGGTGTCAGAGGGGTCACATATTTAACTAATAATTATTCATTATTCATTGAGTGAATGCATTTTTTTTTTCTCTTAAAATAATTTATTTTAATAGTCCAACATCATCTTCTCTTATTTTCTTAATTTTTGATAACATAATCAATAATCGGTTAATGATTAAAAAATAATATTCAACTATATAGTACACGAGCTGTCCTAAGTAGGCTGTGTATCAAATACACAACACAGAGACTAATAAGAAGTGGACACTGTAAGAAGATAAGTGCACACTGTGTACTTTTTCAAAAGCCATGTAGTCTTATGTTGACAGTTTTGTTAATGTTTCAAAGAAAAAATAATTAAATATATAATTAAACCCATTGATTATGTTTTTTATGTGTTGTTGATTCGACAGTACACCCCATGTCATAAGATTAACAATTATATATTAAATAAATTTCTGTGTTAAAATTTTGATAACCACATGGATTTTCATCCAAGAATACTTGTGTACAACATTAATTTTAAATAAATTTAATTTTTTTTAAAATTATAGATGATGATGAGTTAAGGATGGTTGGATGGATTTAAAATAAATTGAATTAATTAGATAAATTCATGGCATATTATCTTTATTATAGAATTAGTTAAAGTAATTGATAAACATATTGAAAATGTATGCTCGTTTCTTTTTGTGCGGATGATCATGATATTAGACCATCCACCATGTATAATTGGTTTCTTTTAATTTATTATAGTTAAATTTTATTTATGTCATGCGAGTCATCCCATCCTTCTTATTATGCAGAGGCCTGCATGATTGCAGTTTCTTTTATGTAATTCCCCATTTATCCAATCCATTGGATCCCCTCACCTATGTGTGAGTAATTTATTATGTAAGGTTGGATCTCCCAAGTGAGTGGAGGTGGCCTGATTCAAGGAGGTGGGGTGAGACCAATTGAGGTGATGCATAGGACCCAAGGTGTTTTCCCCTAGGATCAAGAGTTAGTTTATCATATTTTAGATAGACTAACCATCATAGAATCTCAGGATCATACCACTTATATTTTATTTCTGTTTTTTTCACGATCAATTATTTATGTTCGTGAATGTTATGAGATCACCTAATAAATTAATTAACAATCATGAAATATTTAATAACATATAAACAGATTATGCATAAATGTTTTATCACACATGGTTAATCACTTAAGTAAAATCCAATTAATATTGAAAAGGAATTAAAAAGGAAAAAAATGGGATTTACACATAAGGATAAAAATACCATAATTAAAATATTTTAAGTCAGATTATCCTTCAACAACTTATGTTAGAATCGTCCTCATAGTTCAATGTTATTGACCAACCTGATTTGAGGTGATTTCAACCATCGTTGAAATTTTTTCTCAAGGTTTTGGGTTAAATTAACTTAGTTTACATCAAGGGTTTAATTGCCAAGAATGAATTGATGTAACTAAGAGAAAAAGGATGAGGAAATATTAAAATAATATTATATGATTTGGGATTCCACTCAAAAGATTATATAATTATGAGTTAATGTAGTTTATAAGTTATAACTACCTAAAACCCTTCAAATAGCTCAATGGGACCAAGTCCAGGTTATGATAAGGGGAATGTGGATCATTTATACTAGAATATCTAAGTGAGAATATATTCTTAAACTGACGGTGAGGGCTATTAGGATTTGAAAATTAGTTATATATTTATGGAATTTAATTAATTTTCAATTATTAATCTATTTTTGTAATAAAAAAGTACTAATTATATTCTTTTAATTTTTAGAAATGAACAATTAATTGACTTTGAAAATATCACTATGATCCATATTAGATAAGGATAAACTTCTCATCGGTATGAATTTATAAGAATGTTATTAGTTATTTCATTTTATACTAAACCATGAAAGGAAATTGTATGTGATGGAAACCCAGCTTCATAAGTTACTTGCTAAAGAGGCTAGTGTGGAAGCGACATCTCTCTATCTGAAGCATGTGGATGATGTAATGTATGTACAATTTTTTATGTTATTTACCATTTCCAATGATATTTTAAATCATTATTATGATTTGGATGTGTATAACATAGTTTCTCACCTTAAGGACCTCTATTAAGGGAAGTGAGATATGAGATATCCAATGTGTTTTTTACATGCAATCTTAGAGAGTAAGTGATAACTGAGGCACATATAGACAAGATGATTGGATACATTGAGTGCTTGGACATATTGGGTTTTAAGATCCTTGATTAGATGTGAAAATATATCATTCTATCCTCACTACTGAAAAACATATCAAATTTTAATGTGAATTATAATATGATTAATTGTGAGAATACATTATTGGAACTTCATAATCTTATCCTATGAGTTGATGAATACATGGGGTATGATAAACCACCTATCTTTATCATGAAAAAGAATAAGTGGAATATTTAAATGGGTCCAAAGACTCATTCCAAGTCCAAGGCTTCAGATAACCTACTCTTTAAGAATAATAATAATGAGAGGCAATGAAAGGAACAAGATGCAGTATATTTTTCATGTTGCAAGTAGGTCCACTAGAAGAGGAATTTCACCCATCCAACGAAGTAAAGGGAATTTTCATGTACATTTTTTATTTATTGTAATATTTCTATACCTAAAATTTGGGAATTAGATACTATATTTGGTTCTCAGATTTTTATCCAAATATATTAACCAAGTATATTTATTAAGGTTTCAAGAGGTGAAGAGGATCTATGGGATGCAAATGGAGTGATGCTGACCAAAATAGCCATTTAGAACTAGCATTTCACATTACTGACATGATTAATTTTGGTTGTAATTAATTTTTATCAAGTTCCTAATGTTACCAAGAACATTATTTCAATTTATTTATTAGATATGGATGAATTTTTTTTTATCTTTGGAAATAAAGGTTGTTACTATTATAAAGAAAGCATATTTTAGGGTATGGAACAACTAAATAATGATATTAATGTATTAAATTATGAAAACAATATATTATCAGTTGATAATGAAACAAATATGAATTAATCACATGAATAATAGTTACAAAATCACCATCTTGGTCACGTAAATGAGAAGCACTTGACAAAGCTCTATCAAGATGGTTATTTAGACTACTTTGAGATAAAGCTATATGAATGATGTCATGTTTATTTACAAGGAAATATGACCAAACCCCCATTTGGTGGTCAGGGTGAAAGGGCCATAGATCTTCTTGAATTGGTATACATCGATGTGTGTGGACCTTTTCAGGTACAAGATAGAGTTTTATTATCAATCTTCAATACTTTTACCAATGAATTGAGCATATATGGTTATATATATTTAATGAGGTATATGTATAAATCCTTTGATAAATTCAAATAGTTCAAGAATGTGGTTGAGGATATTCTTGGTAAGAAGACAGAGAAACTTCAATTGGACCGAGGTGGTGAGTATATTAACCACGTATTTATTGAATTTTTATTTGATTATGATATTTTATCTTAAGTCACTCCACCTTATACACTATATTGGAATGGTTTTAGTGAAAGGAGGAACCATACCTTGTTGGAAATTGTAGGGTTTATGAAAATCCACACAAGTCTTTCATTATCCTTTTGGGGATATGAAACATTGACATCATTATAATTACTAAACCAAGTACCAAATAAAGCATAAAATGATATCCCCTTTGAGTTATGGAGTGAAAGAAACCCTTTTTCCCACATGTTCGTGCATGGGGTTTTGAGGAATTTGTTAAGGATACCTCAAGAAATAAACAATCACCGTGAGTTAGGAAGTGTATCTTTATAGCTTATCATAAGGAAACAAGGGGATACTACCATTTTAATCCCTCAAACAAGAAAGTGACTACTATAAAAAATACATCTTTCCTAAGAGGTAGAACATCCTCAATGACGATAGTGGGAGAAAGATTGAATTCAATGAAGTTGATGCTCAAAATACACAGACACTATACAAAAAGACTCCTTATAGAGGGTTTATTTTTCATTTAGAGGGGATTATATCCCCTGATAAACACTTTATTGGAAGTTAATGTAAATTATCAGATTTTCCATGTATTATTTTTAAATATTATATGGATTATTTTTGAGAATAGGTGATAAGATGGTGTGAGATTTTGAGACATGGTGTGCATGGAATAAATGTTTAAAATATATTAAATATATTAAATAACATGTGCATATTGTTTTCATTAAAAGTGAAATAAATTATAAACATGTTTATAGATTAAAAATCCGAGGGAACTGCTGAGTTCAGAATGGATGTTTCACCCTAGGTGTGAATTAACATTAGTTGATGTAGGTCATTTTTAGAAAAAATATTGTGGTCAATAAATAAATAAAATAATTTAATGATGCATCAACCTAATTCTCTCTATAAATATACACTTATGGAAAATTTACAACATGATCTGCATAACCCTGTGAATTTGATGAGTGGCATCGGAGCATTGGATGAGACCTAGTTGGAAGACAATGATAGATTGATTGATCGACACACCTTGGATTCGACAGATCTTGCCAACGAATGTGACACATCAATCATTCCTCATGAGGGATCAAATCGAATCGTGGTAGGGTGTGTGTTTGGATTTTTTGTTCTCCATTATTAATTTATGTGATTAAAAATTAATCGACCAATGGATGGATTTGAAAATTGATCACCTTGCGGGATGGGTTATTATTGTGGGGTTTATTTGGGAGATTTATTATGATTGTTTTGTTAATCTTTTTTTAATGTACTAACAGAAATGAATAGAGTTTGAAATAAAAAATGACTAAGGTTTATTCCTCATGGATTTTCCTTGTGATTTTCTCCCTCCCTTCTCATTCATCATGGGCAATACCTTGGTCTATATTTTGACACCCTACCGATGGATCGATCATTGTGCACATGATTCTTGGTGAAATAATATGATATTGTAGATATAAAATCATTATGACATAATAGATGTGCAATGACAGTGGAGGTGAATGGATCAGACCAGTTTGGAAACCTCCAATGTTTTAGTGAGATGTGTGGAAGATGATTCAGATGAAATATATTATTTTTAAAACCATATTCGATGGACTGAGTGCATTTATCTTTGATAGCGATGCTTAGATGATGTATATCCATGAATCCTAGAGATATTGGAGTTGTATTTCTAGGCGATGGTGGTGTGGGTGCGAGAAGGAGGAAGAACTAGGGTTTCTGGAAAATCTCAATACACATGATGTGCAATCTGTGATTACATAGTGTGTGGAGCCCCTTAAATGGCGACTAGGGATTCAAGATGGAAATAAGGATCACATAGCATGTGACCACTATCACACAGTGTGTAAAACACCCCAGATAACTCGACATGTACTTCCGAGAATACATAGACACGAGTTTGAGTACACGGTCATAGAAACACCATGTAATCCCATAAAAACATAGATTGACACACATAGACTAATACATGGACACTATTTTTGTACATGGACATGTCTAGGTAACATATGAAGGACACCGTGTGTATTTACATGACGTATACTCCCTCTACATGCCATGTATAGGAAGACTACATGTCGTGTGATGATCTTCCATAAAGGTATCCAATGGGATATATGGACACACTGTGTACCCCCTAGGACACACAATGTACCCCCCTTCAAGAGTGATTGAGGATATTTGTTTTCTTAGTTTGGACCAGTACAGGTTGAGATCATTCCCTTGGCCCTTTCCCTTGAGGGT
Organism: Viscum album; assembly: GCA_963277665.1. NCBI lineage: Eukaryota > Viridiplantae > Streptophyta > Magnoliopsida > Santalales > Viscaceae > Viscum > Viscum album. The sequence continues at coordinate 1,537,609,587 of OY728153.1, read as the reverse complement.
ATAATGTGGTATTACATTAACATAGCTAGATTATGATCCAATCTAGAGGCCGATTATTATATAGAGTTGTGGTCTCCCTCTATGAGACTAGAGTGCGATACTCTATCATCTTTGTTCTGTAGATGGAGTTTGTGAAATTATCATGAACTCCTTAGGTTGGGAGTTGATCCTTCATCTAGCAGGCCATATTGATTGGGTTTGTGGAATTGTTGATGTATAATCCCCTATACAGCGGGTTGATCCAAATTGGGTTTTTGGTGTCCCCCAGTGGTTCGGGGCGTGACCCCTTGTCTGTGTATCATAGCCCACTTAGACCAATGAGATTCCTTGGGTAGGGCCCAATGACCCAGAATTGTTCATCGAGTGTCTCCGATGGTTACATGGCTTGTGGAGTGAGTTCTCCTAGAATGAGAATTGTTTTGAAGAGAATCCTATGGATGGAAGTTGGTTATGGCCGCTTGGTGGCATGGTGTATTTACTAAGTATATCTGGGTGTTTCTATTATAAATTTATTTTTATATATTGTATTGATCTGACCATACTTGGTGCTTCATGTTTAGTTTTTTCAGGGTATCTTAATGAGAATTGTTTTACTCACTCCTGCACGGGATTTACCCATACGTGTCATGCCTTGTGCAGACGACGACCCTTTTGACAGTCTCCCTAGAGGAAAGGGAGCGGATGGATAATATATGGATCTTTTCGGAATGAGGTGTTTTTTGAGAGATTTTATTTGACTTAGTCCTCTCCCTTGGAGTAAGTTGGACTCTTTAAAGTTTTTGGTTGAGCTTGTATTTGGACCCCTTTTCCCATTCAGTACTTTACTATCATACTCTGTTGTGAGATCTAAGATGTATGCGTGCATTATTTAAGTTTTTTACTTTTCAGCACTATGTGGGCCTGGATATGTGTGCATGTATAACTTTAATTTAGGAAGATTACTCCTATTTATGGGGTATGCCTACTCGGTGATGGTAGTTCTCCCCTGACCTATTGGAGGTGGGATTGGGGTAGTCATGACACTGGTCCCTTTGGGATGGGTTGTGACAGAGTGGAATCAGAGCGGTTGGTTCTACTTAAAGGAATGGGAGTCAGTGATATTGGTTTGGGGAAATAATGTTAAGTGTTTCGAGTTCAGCATTCAGGTCATGAACTCTAATATTGGTGCAACGACTAACGTATCCATACACCTGGAATTTGACCACCTACCTTTCGAATCGGTAGATAAGAAGACTAGATGTAGGAAAAACAATGGTACATGCATCATATAGGTTTGAAATGTGGTTTCCATTTCCTTCTTGAATCATATGCCCAAATATACTCTTTTAACCATGGTATATCTTTTTTTCCCAGGATACTTCTACATAGGCAGCTTTCCATGAATCCACCACGTGATCATGAGGATGATCTTCCTAGTGATGATGCATCGATATAGGGACTTGTACCAGAGATAACACCTCATAGAAGTTTACCAGCTATACTACCACCCACTGAACAGTAGCTAACACCAAGACTACCAGCTGAGTATGCATACAAGATGAGTGCATTGAACAAGTTTCAAAGAAAGTGACCTCATAGGTTTCAAGGTGACCTAGGCCCCTAGGTGGATGAGGACTGGTTAGAGGCAGTTACTCATGTTTTACATATTGTGAGGGAATCTTCTGACCAGATGGAAGTCCTTGTAGTGAGTCTTATCCAGGGCTATGTGGGGCGATGGTGGAGCTTGGTGACTCATTCACATGAAGAGACAACTCTCTCTTAGGAAGAATTAGAGAATTTATTCAAAGTGGAGTTCTATCCATCCATGTTGTGATCAGTACAGATACTGGAGCTTCTATATTTGTAGTAGGGCATTATGATTGTGGTAGAGTACTCAACGAGATTCACTGATCTATTGTATTACTCCTTGGATATGGTATGGGACCAGTTATTCAGGGATCAAACTTTTTATTAGGTCTTAATCTTGGACATCAGGTCATCAATGGTATCTCTTAGAATTTATAACTATGTTGGAGTTCTTGAGAAATACTTTTTGGTAGAAAGTTCTCTGGCATAGAAGACTCCAGTATTGGGAGAAAGCAATGAGAACCCAATAGAAAATACCTTGACAGCAGGTATCCAATGATAGTCATAGGGATCTAAGATGGTCAGAAACTTCAAGAGGCGATCCTAGGACTTAGGGTCAGCGGTGTAGGGCTCCCAGGGTGGCTCAAATTAGCTAGAAGAAAGGCGGTGTTTCTCTGACAATGGACGGGGACCTTTGGATCAAGATTTTTTGAACCATCATGTTGCTAATTGTGAGATGGTTGAAGTACTCCTGAGGTAGATATAGAGTCTATATTAGGGTGTTATGTGGAGAGAGAGACATGGTAGAGGGGCAAGAAGGGAATCATGAGTTGGTTAGAGGTTTTACCTATTACCACCACCACCCCCAGGTAGTCCACGCCCTGATTAGAGAGCCAAAAGACAGGGAAGAGGCCAGTTGTAGGATATAGAGGCCTATGAACCCAAGGTTCCTAGGATGATATGAGGTATGGTCTATGTCTTCTCTACTTTAGCTTCTTTACTGACAAACAATGATTCTAGTCACTCCCCATATATTGTTTGATACTTTGAGATTCCGATTGAACCATTGAGTCAACCCTTACGCTTGGAGATCCCCACTAAGGAAGACTCATAGATAACACATTTGTTCTAATAGTGTGACCTAACTCTTGGAGGTGATAGTTTATATTGGAATCTATTGGTAGAAGCCTCAAGGCCTTATGAATTTAATCTCGGTATGAAATATTTGTACATAGTTCATTCTTAGATTGAATATTTTAGGCGAAGGGTGTAGTGTGTCCATTGTGATAGGACCGAGTTTTCCTTTTTCACTGGAAAGGACACCCAGAAAGAATAGGACAGATTCATTCATATAAGGTTGAATCCAATTACTCATCAATTGGCTATCCTAAACCTTGGTGTAGTAGATGTTTTGTGTTTCCAGTTTTCTGTAGTGGTGGTGGAGTACAAGGATGTATTCCTTAAATATGTTCTAGGTTTACCTACTTTATGAGATATATACTTATACATTGATCTAAACCTCGGGATGAAACCAATATCTGTGTCAGCATATCAGATGGCTCTCATAGAGTTTCTTGAGTTGAGGGTGCAATTAGAGGACTTGTAGAGGAAGGGATTTGTTCAACCCACTGTTTCACCCTAAGCATCCCCACTTTTGTTTTTCAAGAAGGTATATGGGAGTTTGAGGTTTTGTGTACATTATAGGTACTTGAAATAGATGACTATGAAGAACAATTATCCACTACTAAGGATCGATGAACTCTTTGATCAGTTGAAGTGGGTGTAGTTGCTCTTGAAGATTGATTGCATATCGAGCTATCACCAATTGCAAGTACGAGATGAGGATATACCAAATACAACCATAAGATGTTTTTTTGGTCACTATGAGTACTTAGTGATGACGTTTGGTGTTAAATATTCCCCAAAAGTGTTCATGGGACTCATGAACTGGATCCTTCATCCTTTCTTAGATTGTTTCATGGTAGTCTTTATCGATGAAATCCTAGTGTATTCATCGTTTGAGGAGGAGAATACTAGACATTTGAGGATGGTTCTAGACACACTCCAAGAGCACCAAATCTATGGGAGGCTGTCGAAGTGTTAGTTTTGGATTCAAGAGGACCATTTTCTTGGACATAACATCTCAGAGTCTGGATTTTTAGTGGATCCAGTGAAGGTTGAGGCAATACATGATTGGGAGCTACTCAAGAGTGTCACCGAGGTGTAGAGTTTCCTTAAATTGGCTGGTTACTATCAAAGGTTTGTACCCAAATTCTCAAGAGTGGTAACACCCTTGACATCCTTAACCATAAAACAGAATCTTTTTTTGTGGATAGAAAATCAACAATAGTGCTTTCAAGAGCTGAGGGAGATGTTAAAGAGTGCTCCCATCTCAAGGTTACTAGAAGAGGGTGTTGAGTACATAGTGTTCTATGATGCATCAGGGAAAAAACTTGGTTGTGTTATAATCCATAGGAAATAATCTATTGCCTATTTTTCATGTTTTTTGATACCACATAAACAATACTAGGTGAACCACAACCCTGAGTTAGCAGTAGTAATTTTTGCATTGAATATGCGGCAACACTACCCGATGGGTGAGTGATTTATTGGGTACTCTAACCATAAGAATCTCAAGTATATATTCTCTCAAAAGTATCTTAACCTAAGAAAAAGGTGATGGATATAGTTCCCACTAGACTATGACCTTTAAATTTTCTATACTCCTGGGAAGGGGAACATGGCATCAGATGCTCTAAATAGGAGATCTAGTTTGCATTTACTGAACGAGGCTTTAGAGAAATTAACCTAATTGTAGTTATCCTTTGGTGATGGATATGGATCAACTTACCTACAATCAATGGTTGTCACCCCTCTACTCATACAATGAGTTAGGGAGGCACAACTTGGGGATATAGACTGTGAGACCCTACTTGCTTAGATATCCATAGGACATGGTCCTGATGAATTTTATAAAGGTGGGGAAAAATTTCATTCTTTTCAGAGGATTCATAGTGGTACTGGTAATGTTTCAAGAGGAGGTTATAAATGAGTTTCATACATATCCTTTGGAATTGAATCCAGGTGTGGAGAAGATGTTCTAGGACCTCTGACATTAGTTTTGGTGGTCAGGGATGAAGAAATGAGTTTCATAGTTTGTCTCTTGTTTCCTTATTGGCTAACGAGTGAAGGATAAGAACCAAGTTCTATAGGGTTATCTCAAACCCTAGAGGTACCAGAGTGGAAGTGGGATGGGATATACATGGAGTTCATGATAGGATTACCATGTACATCCATAAGACATGATGCCATCTGGGTGATTGTAGACCATCTCAATAAGTCCACCCTCTTCCTAGACATATAATAGAGGAGTTCAGTAGAGAGTTTGATATGCCTCTACATGTAGGAGATAGTTTGACTCCAAAGAGTTCCATCAATGATCATTTTAGGCTGTGATTTTTGATTTACATCCCAGCTATGGAAGGAATTAAATGAGGAATTTGGGACCCAGTTATGCTTGATAACAACATCCCCCCCAAACTGATGGCCAAACAGATCGGACCATTCAGGTTCTAGAGGGCATGCCACTGGATTTCATGATGGACTTTGGTCATAGTTGGGAGGATCAACTACCCTTGGTGGAGTTTTCATACAATAATAGATACAATTACACCATTGGTATGCCACCCTTTGAGGATTTTTATAGTCAACCATGCTGGTCACCACTTTGTTGGAATGATCCAGGATAGTCGACACTCATGGCCCTAAAATTGGTGTGAGATACAATAATAAAGGTTCATATCATCAAGGAGAGAATGAATACTACACAATCTATCATAAGTCTTATGATGATATGCAACAAAGGCTTTTGGAGTTTGAGGAAGGTGACCATATGTTCTTGAGGGTCTCACCTCAACATGGATTGAGGATATTTGGCTATGGTGACAAGTTATATTTAAGATTAATTGGGCCTTTTTGGATACTCCATAGAGTTGGTGAGATGTCATACTGCTTATAAATATCTCCATAGTTGGACCGGGTACACAATGTATTCCATGTATCACAGCTGAGTAGGTACATATATGACCCATCACACGTTATTGACTAGGGTGAGCTAGACATTGAGGATAAATCATCCTTTGATGATTACCCAGTAAAGATCAAGGATTGGTAAGATATGATACTTTTTGGGCAATCTATTCCTTTAGATCATGTTTGTTGGAAGCACGAGAATCTCTTGGAGAGAACATGAGAGTAGGAGGCTGAGATTTATTCAGAATACCCACACCTTTTTGAGTATCCTTTGTTTTGGATTTTTGGGGACATAAACTCCCAATGTGTGTAGAATTTAATATCTTAATTTTTCTATGTATTATTTTTAATTATTTTATGGATTATTTTCAAGACTATCTGTTGAGAAGGTGTGCAATTTTGAGGCCTAGTGTTACCAGAATAAATGTTTGAAATATATTAAATATCATACAAGCACAGTTTTCTTAAAAAGTATAGAAACTTCTAAATGGGTTCTTGGATAAGAAATCTAGGGGAACCATTGAGTTCATAATGACAGTTTTACCCTAGGTGAGACTTAACATTAGTCGACATGGGTCATTTGTAGAAAATTTGTCACGAGAGAAGAATAAATAAAATAATTTAATAAACTTATTTTAAGTCAAAGTGACCCAGTTGTCTCTATAAATATATGTTGGTAGAAAATTCACAAGGTGAGCCACATAACCTAGAAAATTTGACGAGTTCCATTTAGCATTAAAGAAGACCCCATTGGAATATGATGACAGATCTATTAATCGATGGACCTTGGATTCGATAGATCTTGCCAAAAAATGCGACAGAACAATCATTCTTCATCAGTGATCATTCCGAATCGAGGTATGGTGTTTTTTTGAATTTTTTTATTCCCCAATATTATTTTATATGATGAATGTAAATAAAATAATGAATGGACTGATTTACGGATCGATCAGCTTGTAGGATGGGTTATAATTTTAGGGTTTATTTTGGATATTTCTTATTATTTTTCGATTCCTCTTAGTTTATCATTCTAACAAAAATGAATCGAGGAAACATAAATAACTTCCAAGGATAATTCTTTATGTATGTTCATTATGCTTTTCTCTCTCTATTCTTATTCATTATGGGTGACCCTTGGTCTATAGTTCGACACACTACTGATGGATCGATCATTGCGCTCATGATTCTTGGCGTAATGATCTGAGATTGTAGATCGGGACTCGATATGATACAACAGTTTTGCAACAATGGTGGAATACAATGGATTGGACTAGTTTAGAAACCCCCAATCTTTGAGTGACATGCGTGGAAGATGATTCAGAAGAACAATATATTTTTTTAAATCAGATTCAATTTCCTGAGTGCATTGATAATTAATAGTGATTCTCATCTGAGTTAGATCCACAAATCCCAGAAAAATTGGAGCCAGATTTCTCAGTGATAGCAGTATAGGTGCGAGTGGGAGGAAGAACTAGGGTTTCTGGAAAATATCGATACAAACAGTGTGTAATCCAAAATTACATGGTATGTGGGGCCCCTTCAATGGAATATAGGGTTTTAGGATGAAGATAGGGATCGCATGTCATGTGACCACTATCACACGCTATGTGACCCTCCTCGGCTAACTCAATGTGTAATAAAGAGAGTACACATACACGAATTAGAGTACATGGTCAAGGACATGCTGTGTACTCTCACACGGACATAGCTTGGTGTACACAGACTGATAGATGGACATGGTTTCAGTACACAGACTTTGAAAAGTGACACGAGTAAGACACCATGTGTCTCTACATGATGTGTACTCCCTTTACATGCATTTTTTATGGAAACTACATGTCTTGTGAGGCTCTTTTATACAGGAATCCAATGGGATAGCTGGACACACTGTGTACTGCCTGGGACATGTTTTGTACCCCCCTTCAAGAGTTCTTTAGGATCTTCATTTTTTTATTTTGGACTTATATAGGTTGAGTGAATTACCTTGGTCCTTTCCCTCAAGGGTACAGTGTGACATTACATCCACATCACTCAATCATTATCTCCTCTAGAGGCCAAGTCTCAGATAGAGTTGTGGTGTACCTCCATAATATTAGGGTGCGATCCTCCATGAAATTTGTTCCCTAGATGTATTTTGTGGAATTAACATGAACTCCCTGAGAAGGGTGTTTATTCTCCATCTAGAAAGCCATATTGGTAGGGTTTATGGAATTGTTGACGCATGATCCCCTATGTAGCGGGTTGATCCAGATTGGGTTTGTGGTGTCACCCAACAGTTCTGGGAGTGACCCCCTTTCTATATATCTTGGTCCCCTTAGACTAGTGAACTTCCTTGGGTGGGGCCCAATGACCCATACCTCTTCGTTGAGTGTATCCATTGGTAGCATGTCTCATGGAGCGATTTCTCTCAAAATGATCATTTCCTGAAATTGAATCCTGTGGATGGTAGTTGGTTATGAACACCAGACGACATGGTGTCTTTCCTGTGTATATATCAGTGTTTCTCTTATAATTTGTTTTTTATATCTTGTATTGAGCTGAATAAAATTGGTTCTCTCTGTTTAGTGTTTTTGGGGTGTCCTATTGAGTATTTTTATACTAACCCCTGCATGAGATTTTCCCACATGTGTCGTGTATTATGCAGACAAAGACCCTTTTGACGGTGTCCCTTGAGGACATAGAGCGGGTGGAGCATAGCTAGAGCTTTCCGGACTGTGTTATTTTTTGAGAGCTTTCATTTGACTTATTCCTCACCCTTAGAGTAGGTTGGACTCTTTAGAGTATTTGGTTGAGCTTTTATTTGGTCCCTTTTTTCATTTAAGTACTTTACTATCATACTCTATTGTGGGATCTTAGATGTATGAATGCATTCTTCAGTTGTTTACTTTTCATCATTGTGTTGGCTTGGAGATTTGTGCGTGTGCACAAGTACTTTAGGAAAATGCCTCTCATTTTTGGGATATGCCAATTCAACACTAGTCACCAGCCCCTGGCCTGTTCGAGGTGGGATTGGGGTTGTTGCGGCATGGGCCCCTCTGGGATGGGTCCAGATAGTTACCCATAACCACTGCTAAAGTGTCCGCTTACTATGTTTAGGGTCGGTATTTGGTAATCACTAGTAAAGTGAGGGTAAAATTAGAGGTTGTTAATTTAGAGGGGGTTTTAAACCCCTTTAATTTCACTCTAAATTCACCCAAACAGATGGATTAAAGGTGGTTTTAACTGCTTAAAATTAAAACATCAAACATGGGGTGGTTATAATAACTCCTAATTAACTTTCCAAAACCCATTTTTAAGGGTTGTTATAACCACCCCTAATATTTTCTCTTTTTTATTTTTTTAATCCACTTCATCATTCATAGTTGTACCACTAGAAAACCCTCCTTAAACCCACCTATGTCCGTGATAACCACCCGGACACCCAGGGTTGTCCGCAGGACCACCCACTCTGACCCCCCAAGTTTGTCCTGGGAAACCCCCCGACACGCCCATTAGTCTACAACCCCCTTGCACACCCCGGTTGTCTGCTCCTAACCCCCATTAGTCCCACATGACCCAGTTTGTTAGGGAAATGCATCTGATACCCCCGTTAAGTCCCACAACCTCCCCCTTGACATCAGTTTGTCTATCCTTGACCCCCAACAATGCCTCTAGGCTATCCATACAACACAACTTCAACACACCCCACACACCACACCCACGCACACAACACCCCCAACACTTAGGCAAAAAAATGGCTTCTGCTAGGCTTTGAATGCAAGATCAGGAGGTTCACGTTGAGTGACTGTACCACTCCAGTGACTCCTCTTTAATTAATTTTATACAATACCACCCTTTTATTTATATTTATAAATATATGATAATATATATATATATATATATATATTTGTATAGAAATATATATAAGGTAATATATTTATGTATATATATAAATATGTATTTGTGTATATATAATATATCTAAATAATTATATTTACATTTATAAATATATATTTATAAATACATTTAAATATATTTTTATATACTTGTATATATGTGTGTGTGTGAAATAATAATAATAATAATTATTATTATTTTATTACACTAATTTTTTAAACTTTAAAAATTTTAAGTTGGTTTTATAAATACTATACATTCATTTTATGATTTATATTATATATATTTTATATTAAATAAAATTATATTAGATATTTATGTATGTAATTATATACATTTATATTATATCTTGTATAAACATACGCACACACACAAAATAAAATAAATTCATATAATTGAAAATATATATTATAATTAAATAATATATATAATTTCTAATTAAATCAATAATTAGTATTATATACTACAATATATATAAAATAATTATATAAAATATATAAATTTATATATAATAAAATATATATGACAGGATTATAATATATAAATGTTTTATTTATATTTAATTGTGTCTATATTATATATATTTGTATACATAATATTATAGAACTGTATTTATACATAAATATACAATTAAAATGTATTTAATGTAATATATGTATAATATAAATCATAATATAATTGTATAGTATTTATAAAACCATATATATATATATATTTTTATATATATATTTGAGTAAATATATTTATAATTACATTTATATTTTGCATACAAATATTTACATATGTATACATTTTTGTTTCTATGTATAAGAATTTATTTATATGTGAATAAATATATTTATAATTACATTTATATTATGTATACAAATATTTATATATGTATACATTTTTGTTTATATGTATAAAAATTTATTTAAATTATTTATAATATATATATATGTGTGTGTGTGTGTGTGTGTTTATAATGTATTTAAATACATTTAAATAATTTTTTTATGTAATATATAAATATAAATACATGCACATACACGCACACATATTATAAAATTTGAATTTATATGAGATTTATTTTAAAAAAAACAGAGGGGGTTAAAACTCCCTCTAATCGAAGGGATTAACGGTCGTTCATGAACCCCTCTAATTTCATAAATTATAAGGGGTTCAAAACCCTCTATAATCTAAGGGATTAGCGGTGGTTCATGAACCCCATCTAATGTCATTAATTAGAAGGTGTTGTGAACCTGCATTATTTCCTTAAAAAATAAATAAATTCTATTATATATATATCCTCTAAAACCCAAACAAATATTATATATATACAAAACCTCTAAAATCCAAACAAACAAACATCGCCACTAATTATTAAATTATCAGGGGTATTGACATAACCACCTCGAAAATCTAACCAAATATTTTAAATAATAATGCTAAAAATTTCATATGGGGTTGCGAGCCCCCTATAAATTCAATGATTAGTGGGGGTTGTGAATAACCCACTGTAATTTATTCATAAAATGAATTTATAGGTGTTGTGCATAACCCACACTAGAAAAACACTGCTAATATGCTGCTTTTTTTTATAGTGAGGAGTATGTATAAGAACCAATTCCATAGATCCTCATGGAAGAAGTAGCTCCTAAAACACAAGTGTTACATATGAGTGATATAGAGGTATGAGAACCAGAGTGATATGGTTTTCTAGTCATTAATGATGGTGACTCAATATTGGTTGACAATAATGAACCTTTCTCCTACAAGGATGCAATATAGGTCTCAAAATATGCAAGATGGAAATAATCATGAATTATGTGAGGCATTCCATGTATCAAAACCAATTTTGGGGTTTGATTGATTCACAATTTGATATAAACCCTATTGGGTGTAAATGGGAATTTAAGAGAAATATTTACATGGAAGGTAAATTAAAGACCAATAAAGCACAACTAGCGGCTAAAGGGTTTATAAAAAATCAAGGAATTAACTATGATGAAGATTTTTCCTGAGTTTCCATTTTTAAATTCATCAAAATTTTGTTTGCCTTAACAGCTTACCATGACTAAAAGATTGTGAAAATGGATGTCACAACTAAATTCCTTATTTTTAACCTTCAATAGGATGTGTATATGACATATCCCAAAGGGTTTGTGACTATAGGAAATTCCAAAAAGTTTTTCAAGTTGGAGAGATTCATATATGGATTAAGGAAATCATCTAGGTCCGTGGACATTTATTCGATGAAGCTATAAAGGAATCTGGTTTCATTAAGAATGAATGTGAGCCATTTGTGTACAAGAGGTTTAGTGGGAGCACAATTGTTTTCATATTACTATATGATGATGACATATTAATAATTGGAAACAATATACCATCCTTATAAGAGGTTATGGGATGGTTTAAAATGTTCTTATCAACAAAGGACTTAAGTGAAGCAACTGAAATTCTATGGATGAAGATCATGCATGATAGATCCGAGAGTATTCTTGGAATAAGTGAAGGTACATACATTTAATAGATACTAAATATGTTTATTATGGAATAATCAAAGTGAGGTTGGTTCCAATGTCACATGGTATATATCCTTCCAAGAAAATGAGTTCTCAGGCATGAGAAGAAATAAATAAAATGAGTAAGATCCCATACACTTCAATGATATGATCTATCATGTATTCCATGTTATGTACAAGGATTGATATTTATTATTCATTAAGATTGGATGGTTGATATCAAGAAGATCTAGGTAAAAATTATTGGACTACAGTTAATAAAATCCTTAAGTTTCTGAGGTGAACTAAGTATATTTTCTTAGTGTATATAGAAGATTAGAGATCTAGTAATTAGGGGTTATACAAATTATAGATTTCAAAAAGATCATAACAATAAAAATTCATAGTCTGGATATATCTTTTTGGCTTAATGAAGGATCTATGAGATGGAAGACTTTAAAGAAACCAAATGTCATCAACTCAACAGTGGAGTCTAAGTATATTTCCACTTCTAACGGATCCAAGGAAGTAGTATGGATTCATAAAATTTTCCAAGAGATTGAAGTGGCCCCTAGTAGTAAAGAATTAATAATAGTTTACTATGATAAAACTGCAACATTGGATCTCTCTAAGGATCTAGGGTTACACCAAAGGAAAAGTCACATACTTTATAAGTTTTGTCTCTTGAGGCATTTTTCACAATGAGGTGAAGTTGAAGTGAGTAGAGTATCGACAGATTAAAATGTAGTGGACCCCTTAATGAAGGATTTATCTTAGTACAATCATGTTTATCATGTGAGATATAGTGTACTGAAATCTATTGTGAGTTGGCTATAGTGTAAATGAGAGTCTGATTAGTACTTGACCACATATTTTTATTGATTAAAAAATTTTCAGGTCACATATTAATTATTATTCTATATGATATTTTTACATGATAAATTTCCTTATAATATATATCACACTTAAAGGTGAGATTTATTTAATTAAATAGTCATTATTTGAGAATCAGTTAATGTCGACATGGGATAGTGGACCAATTTTAATGGTCCAATTTTAAATACTTGATATAAATTTATATTTCTAATGTGTTTCACATGTAAAAAGAATAGTAGTAATAATAATAATATTAATGGAAATGTGGTAAATTAAAAATATTAGAAATGGTTAAGGGCTTGTGTGAAATTTCTCAAACCTAAACCTGTTATTATAAATATATACTTATATCTAATTATATCTAAATATTTCACTTTCCTAAAGTGATTTTTTGGGTGTTCATAATAGATAATAGAGATATATAGAGATACATCTAGTGAGATGTATCTAGAAAGATATATAAGGATATATCTGGAGAGATATATCTAGAAAAATATAAAGATATATATATTGATAAATATATATAGAGATATATCTATATAGATATATCTAGATATATATCTGGATATATAAATATAGAGATATATCTAAATATATATATCTAGAAAGATATTTAGAGTTCTATAGATAGATATATCTTCATCTTATCTCAATTACTTGAGAGATCACCAAGAGTTATTATGACAAACCTGGTCTTTAATACAAAATACTTCATGATTTATTACATAAGAATACACATAGTACAACTCGGAAGATAAATAAGTAAAGTGTATTTGGGAATTAAGTACATGAAATAACAAATTAAAATAGTAAATACATCATATTTATTGAAAAATTCTTTGTCATTATCCTACTTAGAACTACATGGGATAACCTGGGGACATACATAAGAAAGGGGGCGGGGAGATATAAATCCCAGTAAGGGAATAAACATGGAATAACATGAATAAGGTAATATATGTTAGAAAATTTGCATATCATAGGGGAATAAAAATGGTGAGAATCATTAACATGAATAAAGAGGCACAATATATCATGATAATCATAATGGAAACATGGAAATGTGGAAACAACTTAAAATATTGCATCATAAACATAGTTTAAGGATAACTTCCAAGACATAATGATAGAGAAATTACCATTATGTATTAGGTTCACTCCCTAATACCTTGAATGATGTCTCATGAGGCTAAAATAGTATCCAATGCATTGGATCTCTATATAATTTTGGGCGCACCTATCAATTTCATTTCATTCTTATGGTTAAGTTTGCCATATAGATCATAAAACATGGAATCAATTATCATAAAAGTTTATTATACGATAAAGGAGTGTTTAATAAAATCATAAAAGTCCAAAATCCTATAAGTTTAAGTTTATTAAGATGAATAACGTTGATAGGAAATGAGTACGTGTATTCACTACATAATTGTTTGGCATGAAAATTGTAGTGAACTTTCGGTAGCATAAGGGGGGAATATAAATGTTTGTGGAAGATATTAATGATAGTGAAAATGGTATCTCATAATTTAAACATTAAATTATCAGTAAGGGGGATATGGAAAAACATATCCCATAATTTTTAATTGGAGATACAAGATATAAGATAATGAATAAACTTGAATAAATAGAAGATTGATAGGATCCATTAACTTGAGAGTGTGATTCCTAATTCATGGGAGGAGTTTATTGAGATCTTAGGGGAACCTTGGAAGGAAGCTAGAGACAGTAGGGAAGAGTAATATAGTTATCTATGTATTTTTAGTGAAGATAAATGAGATCTTTGGTGAGTTTATATAGGAAAAGTGTGGGGGGGGGGGGGGGGGTTCTTTATTATTTCCTAAACTTAGGTTTTGGACTCTATATAATAAAATACCCAAAACCACAAAAATTATCATGATTTTCCACTATTTTCTTCTAAATGGGAGTGGATTTAATTATTTTATAAGGCCGAGGGCCGAAATTAGAAAAATAATATCCCTACTGATGTGTTAGTGAACCATACTCTAAAATAAATGATTTTAAAACCTTAAAATATATTATAGGTTTTGTAGGATTCATAAAGTCTTTTTAAAATTAATAAAATAAATATAAAATCAAATTACTTTAAATGGAAAACATATATGTGGTCGTGGATACCATTTATAGTATTTATTACATCATTTTGGGTTATTATGATTTCATACACACTGTATATTAATACCATATTTAATTTTTACCAAAAAATTCATCTGTCAGAGAAAATTATGATAAATTAACCATTAAATAATTTCATTTTTATGATTAAATAAAATTCAATTTATAAAAATATTTTCTTAAACATGCAAATTTTCACTTTTAAAATAGAACGGACATTTAATGTTAAATGTTGGGTTTTTTTGACTGTAACAGTTTTCGAACCCTTATAAAATTTACATTTGACATCATAAAAATTATTGGATAATTTATATTTGATAAGAATTATTTAATAAAAATATTGTATCAAAATATTATTTATTAAAAAAAATCCATTAATTCATCAAAATAAATTCCTTAATTGAATTTTAATATTACCAAAAAATACAATTTGTGTTTTATTATATGAAAAATAAAAATCGTTTAAAATATAATGAAAAGAAGTAAATATAAACATTATTCTATTGAAAATACAATATAAATATTCACATTTTTATGGTCTTGATACATATCCATTTAATACACCAGAAAACTCCCAAAGAGTAAGGTGTGCGATTGTGATATTTTCATGGGGTGGTTCAACATACATGGTTGGGGTCATGATCTCGATGAGCTTGAACTTCTCCTTTAAATGGTTTTTCTTTTTCCCAGGATATTGGATATAAACATGGGATTGTTCGAGTGAAAATGTCCAGTGATGATATCTCCCTCAAAATCTCCGATAAATGGGGTTCCTAGGGTACACTCTCATTGGTTGAGGCCATCACTTCATTTTTCTATATCAATTGGATTTTTTAAAACCCTATTTTATACTAATCATAAGATCACTGTTTAATATATATATTATCATTGGTAAATATTCTTAATGTTATTTTAAATATAATAGGATATAATAAAACTGATTAATTGGTAGTGTTTTATATAACTATAATACATAATAATACATTTAATTAAATTATAAGGTTAATTTTATTTATGAAGGTTCTGGTCATTAAAATTTACTCCCTTCATTAATTTCACCCATTAAATTTCCATTTCCCAATCTAAAACAGATGAGGGTACCTATATTTCATTACTTACTCTAGTTCACACACCACTTATTCAAGATTTTTGTTTATTCACAACACTTTAACCAACTATATTGTCTTATTTCATAGAACTTTGTCTCTAAGATCTAAGATCTTCACCGGATGCTCCTCATATGAGAGATAATTCTACAATGGTACCTGAAAAGGATTGATTACATGTGAGGGAATTTATATTTACTTCCTCAATAGGGATACATGAAATACATCATTTACTTGGGATAATTTAGGTGGTAGTGCTATTCGACAGACCACCGCTCTAATGTGATCAAGGATCTCAAAGGGGATAATTTATCTTAGACTAAGCATTCCATTCTTCCAAAATCTCATGACTTTATTTTGTGGATATATTTAGAGAAATAATATGTCTCCAACATAAAACTATAGGTCTTGTTGAAGATTATTATCATATCTCTTCTATCGACTCTGAGCTTCCTTGATGTGCTGCTGGATGGTCTTAACCCTTTCCACCATTTCCTTAAACCATTTCAGGACCTAGCAGTTTTTGTTCCCCAACTTCTTTTCCCAAATTTAGCTGTTCTACACCTCTTTCTATAAATGGATTCATAGATAAATATTTTTATTCTTGAGTGGAATCAATTATTGCATGAAAAATCAGTTAGAGGATTATGTTACTCCCATCCTCCTTTGAAGTCAATTGAGCATGCTCTCAACATGTCCTCAAGTGTTTGGATAGTCTGCTCAGATTGACCATTAGTTTGAGGGTGATAAGACATGATGAAGTTCAACTCAATATTTAGATCATTTTGGATAATCTTCCAGAACATAGAGGTAAAACTTAGATCTTGATCAGATACAATCGATTGTGGTGTTCCATAAAGCCTCACAACTTCTATAATGTATATCCTTGCAAGTTGATTGAGTGAGAAGTCCTCTCGAATTGAAATGAAGTGAGTAGTATTTGTTAGTCTATCCACCACAACCCATATGGTATTATTTAATCATTATTTGTTTTGAATACCAGTGACAATGTCCATGGTTATGTTTTACCATTTCCATGTAGGTATCGGTAGTGGTTGCATCACCCCCTTGTATTTTTTTATTTCATCTTTCACTTGATGACATAAAATACATCATGATGTATATTATATGATCTACTTCTTCATATATTCCTACCAATTATTATTTCAGAGGTCTCAATACATATTTGTTCATCATATATGGATGGAGAAGATCAAGCTACGAGCATTATCCAAGAGATCATTCTTTAACTCAGGATTTGAGGGTACATATAGTCGTGACCCAAATCTTATATAAATTTCGTAATTAACATTTAATTTTGAGCATTTGACTTTTATTTTTTGCTTCCACTTTATTATGAATTCCCACATCATATATTTGATCACCCTTTTTCTCTTCCATAAGGTATGGATGAACTATCAGTTAAGAAAGGATTGATGATGTTACTTCCTTTATGATTCCCATTTCCATCCTTTTTACGTCTAAGAAGATCATATCCTTATCAATTATCATAAATGATAAATTTGATAGATCCTTTCAGGTTATAGAATCTTACACTTCATTCGATTTCCTAGGATGGTATTGGATTGAAAATTCATAGTCCTTGATCTGATATAACCATCATCACTGGTGCATATTCATCTCTTTCCATGTGGATATATAGTAGAGGCCCTTGTGATACGTATATATCTCACACATCTCCCCAAATACATAATTCCAATAGATTTTGAATGTGAAGATCATTACTGACAACTCTATATCATGCGTTAGGTATTTCTATTCATGAAATTTTAGTTTCTTTGAGTCATAGGCTATCACTTTTTCAATCTATATTAAAAAAAATCCCAAGAACTTCTTCAAAGCATCACTGAATACTATGAGAAGTTCCCCAATTATGGGTAATCTATGTATTGGTGTAACACCTTGATATTTTATGAGAAATATCTTTTTTATGTCTTATGTTATATGCAACATCAAAGAAATATTTCACTACACACAACACTAGCTTGGCTTGCGTTATACGCAAGAGCAACCTTTCACGATAGCGTGTGTTGTATGCAATATTGAGTTTCACTAAACAACGATATATTGTTATAATATTATTATGGACTATCTTTTATGAATAGTATTAACTAAATTTTAAATTTTATAACATTATTATTAATCTTACACATTTTCTAAAACATGGTATGTGAACAAAATAAAATTTTCGGGTAAAATAAGTATTTTTAAAAAAATGAAGTTTTGCCACCTTTTGATGGAGCACCAACTTTAAATCTAGTTTTTGACATGTTTATAAGTTCAATTTTACAAAATAAAATTCTTTTTTGGAATTAATATATAAAAATTTACTTTGGATAATTTTTTCATATTATTCTGATAACTTTCATATTTTAATGAATAGTAAAAACACACTATATTTTAATTAAAAACAACTTTTTTTCATCGAAATTATTTATATGGTTAAATTATAATATTTAATAGTTTTAAAGTACAAATAGAATATATTTTTACCATTTAATATAATGTATGTCATTACCACTAATTTTACATTGAATTCATAGGTAAAAACATTTCAACCTTTGACAATGTTTTAACTTTTAAAATCAATTTTCTTAACAACGAGATTGATTTTAAATTAATTACTACAACTTCTGTGCTTTGAATTTTAAAAAATGGATTCCATATTTGAATTAAGTGGGTCCAAATTATGTTAATATGTTACTTTTATTTTTTTTGATATTATGAATAGTGACTATGATAATTTTTATTTACTACAGTTAAAGGTAAATCGGGTAATTAAGGGTAAAAATAAGATTATACAATTACCATAACACTTTCCAAAATCCTATTGTATGAATAAAAGTTGACCCATAGAACCTAAGGGTCTGACTATATTCATTTCATGGAATTTTTACCATGAAATAATATAATTATTATTAAAACCAAAGAACGTTACAACATGTCAGTCTCTTAAATCTTATAAGTGTAATAATTTTAATTTAGTGATAAACTTCATAAAAGTTCGGATATAAATAGTCCCCAGAAGTAAAATAACATTATTTACATCATATGAATTTATTTATATTTTTTAGGGATTAAATAATTATCATTTATTATGATACAATAGTGATGTTGAAATTATTTTATTGATTGAATTATAAAATAAATGATTTTAAAAGTATTAAAATAAATATTATATGAACTATTTAATGTGATCCACTAATTTTCTAGATAAAAATGACATGTTATGAACCTATTAAATCTATTATTTCTAACATAACTTCTGTATATATTTTATTTAAATTCAAATAAATGAATAGTTTCAAAATTGACACTATTGTTATTTTATAAAGATTACATATTATAGAATTGTTTAAAAATCACAAAAATATTTAAAAATTATAAATTAAAATTTATATGGTATAAAATGTAATAAAGTATAAAATTATGGAAAATTAACAACATATGAGTAATTATTTATAATTATTTAAAATTTAGAATAGTATTACCACAAATAGAATTAAATAGATTATATAAGGATAAATCAAGTTGATAATGTTTAAAATAAATTCCCAACTTGTCTAAATTTTATTTGTTGATGATATTAAAACCCTATCGCATCTAATATTCGGATTTGAGTCATTTTTGGCAGTTTTTTAGCGGGCTTGGAATTTATTATAAATTAATATTTCTTATAATTCCAAAGGTGCCCCTATCCTCCCTTATAAAAGGGCACCTCCTCCCTCTCCTCCTCACACCATTTTGAGCCTTCAATCTCGGCCAACCCCTACCTATTTAACTTATCAACTTCCTTATAAACATAATAGAGGTCCTGGTCTTCTTCAAAGACCAATTTTAGTGCCCTAAGAGGAGGTTTCAAAGAGGCGTGTTGAAGAAGAGGTAATATCCATTACCGATTCTTTCAAATTTCTTTCTTCTTATACTTCCTATTATTTAGTTGTTTCATTATGAAGTAATAACATAAGTATCACTAATATACTTATGTTTTATTATAAATTTGAAACAAACCTATTTCACCATCTATCCATCCCATGGAAAATGAAATCACCTGGCGTGGGTACGTATGGAATACCGTCTCCACGCCGTGGTGTAATCTGTTTTCCACCACCACCTTTCTTGGATGGTTATAATGGTGTAAATAATAACTATATATGATTATTTTAAAGTGATATTTATTCTGAAATAGTATACATACACTTCAATACAATTCCACGATCATGGGAACGATATCATCGCTCGTGCGTACGTACGACCTACCGTCTCCATGATGTGATGCAACTCGTTCTACATGATCTTCACTGAATAATGATTATATAAAAGAATTTAATGAATAAATATGATATATATTACATTAATACCATTCTGTAAATAAGTTATCTATAACCCAAAAATAGGAAAAATAATTTATTTGACAAAACATGCATAAGAACATAAAGCAATGAACACCCGAATAACAAGTACCAATGAAATATTACTAATAAGAAGATACGAATATGATCATATATGATATCATAACAATGAATATTATTCTGTAATAATTCAATGAAATTATTTAAATCATTATACAGGAGTTTTGGATATGTACAAATCATATTGGACCTTAGGTAAGGGAAAATCTCACAATCTCATTTTTATCCGAGATTGTTTATACTTTAGAATTTACTGGGGAATATTTATCGTCCACATACATGTTTATTAAATATGTAATATTATTTATATCCTACTACAATTATTTAAATCAAATTTTACCTATTGGTGAATTTTTAGTAAAAGATACAAAAGGAATCTTTTGTCATTTTTAGTACGAGATACTTTTTGACTTTTTTCGGCCAATTACGAGAAGAATGTTTTTTTAACTTGTACGACATGAATGGATTTTTATGATTACATAGAAAATTATTCCCATGAGGATTCCTTTAAAAATTTTCAAGTTTATTTTTAATTAACTTATTTTAGTTTAAAATGTTATGACATGTTAAGAAAGGAAAAATGTTTTTGAAGTAGAAAGGGTATTTTCCTCAAGAATGGAGTTCAAGTCTTTTTATCAAAATTATTTTACATGTAAGATAATATAGGGTTCTGTTTATATCCCTATTATTAAATTGATTTGATTATTTTGTGATGGAATTATTTTTATGAAGTCCTTTAACTTATAGGAATTGTTTTATGATGTCACGATGTTTAAGAATCCCATTTTTATTACACGGGTTAAGCTATGTTGTATGATTTATGATTTTGTGGAACACATAATAATGGTTTTATTATGAGATGGGTGGGACCTATATCTCCCTCCAATGCATTGGGTAAATATTTATATCTCATGAGATAGACATGGCTGGAATGACAGGTTAATCCGGTTCAGTGATATAGGACTAGAACGAGGAGTGAACTCGGTTCAATAATGGACTTTGTACGCTATGATAGTCTTGGAAATGAGTCTTGACTAAAATGAAATTATTTTCTATGATTATGTGTGTATTACACAAATTTTCATGTCTTAATTTATGATAACATGGATTACATTTCACTACTATGATTTATCCCATGTTATGATATTATGATCACTTTTGCAGGTTAAGATTTTCAAAATGTTATGTTCTTACGAATATGATATGATTGATATTTCTTTTGTTTACCCTTACTAAGCATTTGAGCTCACCCTTTTGTATGTTTTCTTTTCCCTAGGTTAGGAAGAAGGGTACTAAGTAGGATATTCCAAAAGGGACTCTAGATATGATGAAATAATTGGGAGACAATGTAGATGCTTTATGAACCAGTTGTTTATGTTTCCCAGTTTCTAAAGACACTATACCTATACGGTCCTACCATGGTTTTGTTATATTTTGTAATAAGTATTCTTCAATTCTGAATTAATAACAATGTATGTAAAGTATGGGTCGTTATAGTTGGTATCAGAGGAAAAAGAGGTAAGAATGAATCCGATCCTTGGGAACTCTCACATGTGAGCGTTGGACGAAGCATGGCTCTGCCCAAGGGCTTCATGAGGAAATGGCTGCCGCTGGGGATGGTGGTGTGTCCCACCCAGGGGGTGTAGCCGCCCATGGAGTGCCTTGATATTTATCAATTATAGTCCGCTGGAAGTAATTCTAGACCGTTATAGTTGGTATCAGAGGAAAGGTATAGTCAACCTTCGGAAACGAGGATGTGAAAGCCTTAGTAAGAACTCTAAGGATACGTCTAAAAATAGAACACAATATTATTGTTTTAGGAATGGCCATGAATAACCTATGATAAGACCTAAAGTGTGAAATTTTATTACTGATTATGTGGTTTTCCTATTGTATTTTGTGTTTCTGACACTATGCTTCTTGGTTTTAGTGAATGGCTGGAACCCGAAGGAATCATGTTAATATTGAATGCGATAGGAAATGAAATGATTGTACCCCCTAAGAAACCAAACATTATGGGAGATGGAATGAAAAATCTTGTAGCCATGCTCACACAACTTTCTCAAGCTATGAATCATGATAGACTTCCAAACGAGCAAAGGAAGGAGAAACATTCTGTTGAATCCTTTATGAGGCAGCGTCCACCTTCATTCAACGGGTCTTCTGATCCATTACTGGATGAACAATGGATCAGTGCCACTGAAAAGATATTTTCAGTTCTACAATGTTCTGAACATGATAAATTCATCTTAGAAATATATCGTTTGGAAGGTGAAGCTGATCAATGGTGGAATCTTATTAAGAATACGAGGAAAAGGGATGAAATTGAGTCCATGGAATGGGACGAGTTCAAGAACTTATTTTTCAATAAGTACTTCCCTCGTATTCTTTGAACAAAGATGGAGAATGAGTTTCTTGAAATGAAGCAAAAGGATGATGAATCAGTTGCTACCTATGAATCAAATTTTACAAGACTTGCAAGGTACGCTTGTGGAATTATTATCCAACCTGAGAGTAAGATCGATCGATTATTTAGTGGCTTAAAACCAAGTCTTCGAAGGGCGTTAGAAATAAGGGACTTAAATAGCTATGAGGAAATTGTTTAATGTGCTCTCAAGGTTGAGATGAAGATTCGAGTAAGCCATCAGTCATATGGGTTTGATAAGAAAAGTAAAATGGAATTCAAAGGAAAATATAAAGACCACACTAAAAAGAAGATGCGTTTTCCTTTATGCTCAAATTGTAGCAAGAATCATGGAGGGAATTGTCTTAAAGGGACAAGTAAATGTTTTTAGTGTGGAAAAGAAGGTCATTGGGTAGTTGAATATCGAAATAATGGGAAAAAGATGTCTAATGATGCGAACAAAGAAAAGGATACACATAATGAACCTCCTATACTTAAATGTTTCAAGTGAAAGGAGATGGGGCATTATGCCAATCAATGACCAAATCCAAGGGTTTTTGATGATGATTGATGTCAACAAACTCTTAAGGACAAAGACAAAGGAAAGTCACATGCAATTACAATCGACGATGTGGAGTATGATAAAGAAGTGGTGAAAGGTACACTTACCATACACTCTAAAGTAGAAAATGTTTTATTTGGTTCTGGATCCACCCACTCGTTTATTTCTGAAGAATTTTCTATGGGTATCGCCGTATTACCACAACAATTAGATGTTGAGTTAGCTGTGACAACTTCTAATGGCACAACGGTCGCATCAAAAGTTTACAATTCATCTCCGATTGAAGTTGGTGGAAACTGCTTCCTACAAATCATGTGATCCTTCCTATAGTGGAATTTGATGTGATTCTTGGAATGGATTGGCTTTCTTTATATGGATCTCATATCAATTTCCAAAGAAGGGAAATCACTTTTAATATTCTCGATCAATCTATGATCATCTATCGATGCAAGGATGAATATAACCTTCTAGTGGAAATTTCTTTCATCTTATGCATCTTGATTCTAATAAATTAAGGTTATTTATCTCAAATGGTTGACGAGAAACTCACGATTAAGAATATTCCCATTGTATGGGAGTTTGATGATGTATTTCTAGAGGAATTTCTAGGTCTTCCACCAAATTGTGAAGTTGAATATTCAATAGAACTCATACCGGGTGCTATGCCTATTTCAAAGACACCTTATAGAATGTCCCCAATTGAGTAGTAGGAATTTAAGAAGAAACTCCAAGAGAATATTGATAAGGGATTCATACGCCCTAGTGCGTCACCTTGGGGAGCACCTGTTCTATTTTTTAAGAAGAAAGATGGATCAATGAGAATCTGCATTGATTATTTAGAACTTAAAAAGATCAATATTAAGAAAAAATATCCTCTCCCACGCATTGATGACTTATTTGACCAACTACGCAGAGCTCAATTATTTTCCAAGATTGATCTTCATTCAGGGTATCATCAATTAAGGGTCAAAAGAGAGGATATACCAAATAAGACTTTCCGTACAAGGTATGGACACTATGAATTTATAGTGATGCCATTTGGTCTTACTAATTCCCCTGCTATCTTTTTGGATCTGATGAATAGTGTCTTTGGATACTATCTTGATCAGTTTGTGGTAGTCTTTATAGAAGATATTCTTGTCTATTCAAAGATCAAGGAAGAACATGAATACCACTTGAGAATTGTATTAAAGACCCTGAGAAAGGAAAAGATTTATGCCAAATTTACCAAGTGTGAATTTTCGCTTCAAAAAGTTTTATTTTTGGGTCACATAATCTCAAAATAGGGGATATCTGTGGATCCAGCAAAAATAGAGGTTATCGAAAGATGGTTGAGACCAGCAACAATAACTGAGATCAGAAGTTTTCTTGGATTGGCTGGATATTATCGAAGTTTTGTGAAATATTTTTCAAGGTTATCTAATCCAATCACCAGGTTGACTCAAAAAGTGGTAAACTTCGTTTGGACGGAGGAGTGTGAAGAAAATTTCAAGGAGTTAAAACGAAGTTTATCTAGTGCACCTGTGCTCACACTGCCTTGTAGTGGAGAAAGGTTTGTGATCTACAGTGATGAATCCAATAAGGGATTGGGGTGTGTTATCATGCAAAATTATATGGTGATAGCTTATGACTCATGGCAGTTGAAAATCCATGAGAAAAATTACCCAACTCATGATTTGGAGTTAGCTGTAGTA
Organism: Viscum album; assembly: GCA_963277665.1. NCBI lineage: Eukaryota > Viridiplantae > Streptophyta > Magnoliopsida > Santalales > Viscaceae > Viscum > Viscum album. Next base: position 1,537,584,419 of record OY728153.1, on the reverse strand, counting down.
ATATTTGCATTAAAAATATGGAGGCATTATCTTTATGGTGAAAGGTGTGATATTTATACTGATCATAAAAGTTTAAAGTATATTTTCACACAAAAGGAGCTGAATATGCGCCAAAGAAGATGGTTGGAGTTGATTAAGTACTACGACTGCTCAATTCATTATCACCCTGGGAAAGCAAACAAGGTGGAAAATGCATTAAGTCGATAAGACCATGCTAGCTTACCCATGATGAGGATCTCAAAAGATCCATTATTTATGGATTTACAAAGGATGGATCTTGTAATTATAATGGAAGGGGAAAAATATTATCTTTTTCAAATGAATGTTCAACCATCTATGCATGTGAAGATTAAAGAGGCGCAGAAAGAAGATGTAGAGTTACAAAAGAAGGTGAGAAATGTTCCTGAATTCAACCTTGATTGTGATGGGATAATAAGGTTCAAAAATCAGGTTTGTGTTCCTCCCATCCCAAAATTAAAGAAGGAGCTGCTGGATGAGGCTCATAGTTCTTCATTCTCTATTCATCTTGGAAGCACGAAGATGTATAGGGACCTGAAAGAGTACTTCTAGTGGGATGACATGAAAAGAGATGTTGCTGAATATGTCTCTTGATGCTTGGTTTGTTAGTATGTTAAATATGAGATACATAAGTATAAAGGGATGTTACAACCATTTCCCATACCAGAATGGAAATGGGAAAACATCACCATGGAATTTGTCACTGGACTTCCTAAAACATCCAAAGACAATAATGCTATCTGGGTCATAGTTGATCGTCTTACGAAGTCAGAACACTTCATTGCTATTAGAGAAGATTTCTCTCTGGATATGCTTTCCAAGATATATGTGAAGGAAGTGGTAAGATTTCATGGAGTACCACTTTACATTATATCTGATCGGGATCTGAGGTTTACCTCGAAGTTTTGGTGAAGTCTTCAACATACTCTAGATACAGAGTTAAGTTTCAGCACTTCTTATCATCCTCAGATAGACGGTCAGTCTGAGAGAAAAATTCATACTCTAGAAGACATGTTAAGAGATTGCTCTATGGATTTCAAAGGTGGTTGGGATCAACACCTACCTTTGGTGGAATTTTCTTATAATAATAGCTTTCACTCCAGTATTCAGATGGTTCTTTATAAATCTCTCTATGGAAAGAAATTCCAAACTCCAACTTGCTGGGATGAAGTTGGGTAAAGAAAGCTATTAGGAACTGATCTTGTTTATGAGATGACAGAAATGGTCCAATCTATTCAACAACACATAAGAGAGGCTCAGAGTCGACAAAAAATTTATGCCGATAACCAAAGAAAAGACCTTGAGTTTGAAGTGGGTGATAAAGTGTTCTTACGAATATCTCCTTAGAAGAGAGTAATGAGATTTGGAAAGATAGGAAAGTTGAGCCATAGGTATATCGGTCCTTTCAAAATACTGGATCATGTTGGGAAGGTATCTTACTGATTGGTGCTTCTCCCAAATCTATCTCATGTTCACGATGTGTTCCATGTATCTCTCCTGAGAAAGTACATACCCGATCCTTCACATGTACTAAGCTTAGAAGTTGTACCGCTGGAGTAAGATCTTTCTTATGAAGAGCAGCCGATAGAGATTCTGGATCATAGCAAAAAAATTTTATGGAATAAGACCACTCACTTTGTGAAAGTTTTATGGAGGAACCACCAATTAAAAGAAGCTACATGTGAGCTTGAGGATATGATGAGGGAGAGGTATCCTCATCTGTTTGTTACGAAGTGATGAATTTCAAGGGAGAAATTCATTTTAAGGGGGGTAGAATGTAATACCTTGATATTTTATTAGAAATATATTTTTTTATGTCTTATTTTATACACAACATCAAAGGAATCATTCTCTACACACAACACTATCTTGGCTTGCGTTATAAGCAAGAGAAACCTTCCTCGATAGCGTGTGTTGTACGCAATATCGAGTTTCACTAAACAAAGATATATTATTATAATATTATTATGGACTAGCCGTTATGAATTGCATTAACTACATTTTGAATTTTATAAAATTATTATTCATCTTGCACATTTTCTAAAACATGGAATGTGAATGAAATAAATTTTTCGGGTAAAAAAAGTATTTTTCAAAAAATGCAGTTTTGCCGCCTTTTAATGGCATATCAACTTTAAATCTAGTTTTTGACATGTTTATAAGTTAAATTTGACAAAATAAAATTATTATTTATAATCAGGATATAAAAATGTACTTTGGATAAATTTTTCATATTATTCTGATAACTTTCATATTTTAATGAATAGTAAAAACACGCTATATTTTAATTAAAAACAACTTTTTTTCATAGCAATAATTTATATGGTTTAATTATAATATTGAATGGTTTTAAAGTATAAATAGAATATATTTTTACCATTTAATATAATTTATGTCATTATCATTAATTTCACATTGAATTCATAGGTAAAAATATTTCAATCTTTGACAATGTTTTAACTTTTAAAACCCTTTTCCTAACAATAGGATTAATTTTAAATTAATTACTGAAACTTCTCTGTTTTAAATTTTGAAAAATGGATTCCATATTTTAATTCAGTGGGTCCAAATTATGTTAACAGGTTACTTTTAGTTTTTTGATATTATGAATAGTAACAACAGTAATTTTTATTTACTATAGTTAAAGGTAAATCAGGTAATTAAGGGTAAAAATAAGATTATAAAATTACCCTAAAACTTTCCAAAATACTATTGGATGAATAAAAATAGACCCATATCATATAATGGTCGGAATATATTCATTTCATGGACTTTTGACCATGAAATAATATAATTATTATTAAAACCAAAGAAAGTGACAACATGTCACTCTCTTAAATCTTATAAGTGTAATAATTTTAATTTAGTGATAAACTTCATATAACTTCAGATATAAATAGTCCCCAGAAATATAATAAAATTATATACATCATATTAATTTATTTATAATTTTTAGGGATTAAATAATTATCATTAATTAGGATACAATAGTGATGTTGAAATTATTTTATTGATTGAATTATGAAATAAATTATTTCAAAAGTATTAAAATAAATATTATATGAACTATTTAATGTGCTCCACTAATTTTATAGATAAAAATAACATGTTATTAATCTATTAAATCTATTATTTAGAAAATATCTTCTGTATATATTTTATTTAAATTCAAATAAATGAATAGGGTCAGAATTGACACTATTGTTATTTTATAAATATTACATATTATAAAATTGTTTAAAAATCACGAAAATATTTAAAAATTATAAATTAAAATTTATATGGTCTAAAATGTAATAACGTGTATAATTATGGAAAATTAACAACATATATGTAAATATTTATAATGATTTAAAATTTAGAATAGTATTACCACAAATAAAATTAAATAGATTATATAAAGATAAATCAAGCTGATAATGTTTAAAATAAATTCCCAACTTGTCTTAATTTTATTGGTTAATGATATTACAACACTATATCATCTAATATTCGTATTTTAGTCATTTTTTGAGGTTTTTATGCGGGGTTGGAATTTTTTATAAATTAATATTTCTTATAATTCCAAAGGTGCCCCTCTCCTCCCTTATAAAAGGGAACCTCCTCCCTCTCCTACTCACACCATTTAGAGCCTTAAAGCTTGGAAAAAACCTGACCATTTCCCTTATCAACTTCCTTAGAAACATACTAGAGGTCCTGGTCTTCTTCAAATCCTAATTTTCGTGCCCTAAGAGGAGGTTTCAAAGAGGTGTGTTGAGGAAGAGGTAGTATCCGTTACCGATTCTTTCAAATTTATTTCTTCTTCTACTTCCTCTTCTTTAGTTGTTTCATTATGAAGTAATTACATCAGTATCACTCATATACTGATGTTTTATTATAAATATTAAACAACCCTATTTCACCTTATATCCATATTACGAAAAATGAAATCACTGTGTGTGCGTACGTACAGAATACCGTCTCCACGCCGTGGTGTAATCTGTTTTCCACCACCACCTTACTTGGATGGGTATAATGGTGTAAATAATAACTATATAAGATTATTTTAAAGTGATATTGATTCTTAAATAGTATACATACACTTCAATACAATTCCATGATCATGGGAATGATATCATCGCTCGTGCGTACGTACGACCTACCATCTCCACGATGTGATGCGACTCATTCTACATGATATTCATTGAATAATGATTATATAAACGAATTGAATGAATAAATATGATATATATTACATTAATAACATTATGTAAATAAGGTATCTATAACCTAAAAATAGTAATAAGAATTTATTCGACAAAATATGCATAAGAACATAAAGCAATGAACACTTGAATAACAAGTACCAATGAAATATTACTAATAAGAAGATAAGAATATGATTATATATGATTTCATAACAATGAATATTATTCTTTAATAAGTCAATGAAATTATTTAAATCTTTATACAGGAGGTTCAGATACGTACAAATCATATCAGACCTAAGGTAATGGAAAATCTCGCAATCTCATTTTTATCCGAGATTGTTTATAATTTAGAATTTACTGGGGAATATTTATCATCCACATCCATGTTTCCTCAATATTTAATATTATTTCTATCCTACTACAATTGTTTAAATCCAATTTTACCTATTGGTTAATTTTTAGTAAAATATACGAAATGAATCTTTTTTCATTTTCAGTACGAGATACTTTTTGACTTTTTCGGCCAAAGTACGAGAAGAATGTTTTTTTAACTTATACGACATGAATGGATTTTTATGATTCCATAGAAAATTATTTCCATGAAACTTCGTTTAAAAATTTTCAACTTTATTTTTAATTAACTTCTTTTAGTTTAAAATGTTATGACATGTTAAGAAAGGAAAAATGTTTTTGAAGTAGAAATGATATTTTCCTCAAGAATGGAGTTCAAGTGTTTTTATCAAAATTATTTTACATATAAGATAATATAGGGTTCTGTTTATATCCATATTATTACATTGATTTGATTATGTTGTGATGGATTTTTTTTATGAATTCCTTTAACTTATATGAATTGTTTTATGATGTCACGATGTTTAAGAATCCCATTTTTATTACATGGGTTATGCTATGTTGAATGATTTATGATTTTGTGGCACACATAAGAATGGCTTAATTATGAGATGGTTGGGACCTATATCTCCATCAAATTCATTGAGTAAAGATTTATATCTCATGAGATTAACATGGCTGGAATGACAGGTTAATCCGGTTCAGTGATACAAGACTAGAATGAGGAGTGAACTCAGTTCAGTAATGGACTTTGTCCGCTATGATAGTCTTGGAAATGAGTCTTGAATAAAATGAAATAATTTTCTATGATTATGTGTGTATGCCACAAAGTTTCATGTTTTAAGTTATGATTACGGGGATTACATTTCACTACTATGATTTATCCCATGTTATGATATTATGATCTCTTTCACAGGTTAAGATTTTCAAAATGTTATGTTCTTATGAATATGATATGATTGATATTTCTTTTGTTTACCCTTACCGAGCATTTGAGATCACCGGTTTGTATGTTTTATTTTCCCCAGGTCAGGAAGAAGGGTACTAAGTAGGATATTTCAAAAGGGACTCTAGATATGATGAAATAAATGGGAGACAATGTAGATTCTTTATGAACTAGTTGTTTATGTTTCCCAGTTTCTAAAGACACTATACCTATATGGTTCTACCATGGTTTTGTTATATGTTGTAATAAGTATGATTCAATTATAAAGTAATAACAATGTATGTAGAGTACGGGTCGTTATAACTAGTGCAGTGATAAGCCACTTTTTCAACTCCTTGAAGCTCTGTTCACATTCATCATTCTAAATAAAATTGACTCCCTTCTGAGTTAGCTTGGTTAGAGGGTCTGACAAGCATGATAAATTTATCAAAAATCGATGATAATACCTAGATAATTCTAGGAAATTATAGATATATGTCAGATATGTTCATATCAGATATCCTTCAATTTCTTATGTCTTTGTGGGGTCCACATATATCCCATTGGTTATGATAATATTCCCCAATAACGAGACTTACTTCAACCAGAACTCACATTTGATGCACTTTTCATATAGTGTCTCCTTTCGTAAGGTCTTTAGTATAATTATCAAATGATCCTCATGATCCTACTTTCATTTAGAGTATATTATAATATCATATATAAATAAAACAAATTTTTTTAGGTAATCTCTAAAGACTCTATTTTTCAAGTCCTTGAAGATTTCTGGAGAATTAGTGAGTCTGAATGGAATTACTATGAACTCAAAGTTCTCATACCTTGTATAGAAAGAGGTCTCAGGGATATCTTACCTCTTCACCATTAATTGATAATAACTCGACTAAAAATCTACCTTGAATAAGTATTGTGATCCACATTTCTAATCGAACAAGTCATAAATCTATGGAATATGGTACTTTTTATTTATTGTGATCTTGTTGAGATCATGATATTAAATTAAAAGGCACATTGACCCATCATTCTTCTTGATGAAGAGGATGATGTACCCCAAGGTGAAACACCTAGGAATATTAACCCTTTATCCAAATTCTATTATAATTGTTTCTTCAGCTCCTAAAGTTTCACCATGACCATTATATATGGAGTATTGGATAATGGAAATTCCCCAGGTATAATATCGATTGAAGATTCAACCTATTGGCTAGGAGGAAGAATAGAGAATTCTTTAGAAAGCACTTCATCATATTCCCTCACAATGGGTATGTATTAAAGGATGATATTTTCCTTAGACATAATCATTTAAGCTGGACATTGTTGCATGTAGGGAAATAATATTCATGCATGAGATGTTTGTGAAAAAGAAGATTCATCAGTCTCCTTGCATTTGTACAGAATCATAGGAATTATCGTGATACCAAGAGTTATTTTCTTCTCGCAGAAAATTATGTTGTCTCTATATATGGAAAGACAATATATACACAAAATTGCATAAAATTAAATTGAAGGGAGTATCACAATATTTTCTGGAAATTTTATCACAAAAATTTTGATAGGGGTGTATTTATATACTTGGGATGCAATAATTTCCACATTTACCATTTTTATTGACAACTCTACTTCCATGATTTTTGGTGGAATTTGAATTTTTCTACTAAACATTTTTGATATGAAGGAAATAATGGAACAAAAATTAAAAAGTAAGTTCACTATTCTTGAATGAATAAATAGTGTAACTATGACTAAATCGTTTTTTGGATCCACCTCAGTAGTTTTGATGTAAAACCTAATCCTTACTTCCTTTGAGGTTATTGGTTGTCTATAAAAACCCTTGGATTAGTTCATTGGTTTGAAAAGTGACTTGGTTCTTTAAAATTGAAGAAATAAATTTTTTTCCTAGGGTTGATCAGAGCATTAATTTCCGCCATCATAGTAGTGTGGTTCTCATTGGAAATATCTAGCTAAGTTCCCATCCTTTCCGCACCTAAAAAATTTTCTTTTCCCCCTCAGGAAATTTCTAGGGTGCTTCTTTCTGTACCTTTTACATGTGGGATGTTGAAATATCTTTTCACCATTATATTTATCCCTCAGAATGCTAGAATTAAACTTTACTTTCCATTTCTTATTATCCTGATACCCTTAAGATTCACAGATCTCAATTTCAAATTTTAAGGAACATCGAAAAGTTTTGTCGTAGATATCAAATTCTCATATCTCTAGGGAGTTTTGTAGACTAGGTTTAACCCAATAGATAAGCGGTCAACCTTGAATTCAGTGGTAATAAAAACGTTTGAGGTGTATCATGAAAGTATTGTGAATTTTTCCTTGTACAACACAATAGATTCATCATATTGTTTCTTGAGAGCAAGGAAATCCTTTTCTGTTTTAATTCAAAGAGTGCAAGGAAAATATTTATCAATTTTTTTTCTGAAATTACTTATACCCCTTACTTAGATATATTACTTAAACTTCATATTCTTGATCAATTTTTACCACTGATTATCTTCTCCCCCATACAATAAATAAACAGTAGAACCTTATTTTTCTTATAACACTAAAGAATGAAAAATATCTTCTCAATGGATATGATTCATTGTTCCACAATTACGGGATGAGATGATAAATTAAAATTTGGTGTCCTTTTCCACATAAAGGTCTTAATTGTAGCTTGTTCTTTCTTAGTGGGATTTGGTTTCTCCCCCTGATCCATGTTTCTATTCATAACATGAGTTATCTAAGAGAGTATCACCACAAATTTTGTGATTCCTACTCTCATTGGGGTGGGCATCTCATTTCAGAAATCATCACATTTCCCTTCCTATTGGTTGTTTACCTGATTCTTCATACTTTTCAAAATTGAATAGAATAAAGGGAAAATCATGTATGAAAAATTTTAAACTATTAAATACATAAATTTTAATCCATTGAAAGTTATAAATTACATTAATTTATTAAATTATTAATTTTTTAGGCTTCAATCTATATTATCCATGATCTATTACCTAACATATACTGTTAAAGGTTTTTTTAATTAATAATGGTTCATAAAAATATTTTGAATTTACCAAAGAATATTCCCTAGGAGTGTCAAACTAGATGTATTTCAAGACCCATTGCCTTGCACCAGTTCATGGTCAAGTCTAGCTCAACACTGTGTTTTCGGGTTTTACCTCTATGTACATCTGTGATGGAGCAACATCCGCTTGTAGTATCCATAAATGGATGTGTTTTCTTGATAAGACACTTACTCTATACTTTAATAGAATTTAGGGATGTTTTTATATACTTAGTTTCACCCCTAAGGATTTCTCTAGAGTTTTATTATACTAATACGAAAAATAACTAAACTTTTCCTTTGATACCAACTATGAAAAACCTACTTTTTATTTCACATTAATTTTAGGATTCATTAAATAAAATTAAAAATAATACAACCTATAATATCGAGAAGTATAGTCTCTTTGGGAATTAGGTACATTACATAAAAAATTAAAATTGGAAAAACATCATCTTTATTGAAAATTCCCTGACATTCTCGTACTTAAAATTGTATGAGATAACCTGGGGACATACATAAGAAAGGGGTGAGCTATAAAGCCTCTTGAGGGAATAAAAATGGAATAATAATGAATACGGTAATATATGTTAGACAATAAGTATATCGATGAGGAATAAAAGGGGTGATAATCATAACCATGAACAACAAGAAACGATATAACATGACAATCATAACGACAACAAGGAAATGTGAAAAAAACTAAAAACAATGCATCATAAACATAGGTAAAGGATAATTTACATGAAATAATGATGGAAAAATTCACATGATGGATTAGTTTCACTCACTAATCCCTTGTATGATGTCTTATGAGACTAAAACATTTCCCAATACATTATAGCACTATATAATTCCGTGTGGACCCATCACTTTCATTTCATTCTCATGCTTAAGTGTGACACATAGATAATAAAACATGGAAGGACATATCATAACATTTTATTCCATGAAAAAATGAGTGTAGAATAAATAATTTATGTAAATAATAAGATAATTATAAGTGCATTAAGGGTAACACCCATGATAGGAAATGGGTATGGGTATTCACAACACAATTGTTTGGCATGAAAATCACTGTGAAATTTTGACAACATAACAGGGGCGTATAAATGTTTATGGAAGGAATTATTGATATTGAAAGGGGTATATCATAATTTAAACATAAAATAGATAGTAAGGGTGATATGGAAGAACATATACCATCATTAGGAGTTGGAGATATGAGACATAAAATAATGAAGAAACATGAATAAAGAGGAGAAGAAGAGGATTCCTTTCATTGAGAGTGTGAGTCCAAATGATTGGTAGGAGTTCCTTGAGAGCTTGGGGGAGACTTGGTAGGAATCTAGAGAGGATAGGGAAGAGTAAGGAAGTGATTTAAGGATTTTTAGTGAATATAAATGGTATCTTAGTTGGGTTTATATAGTAAAAGAGGGGGTGGGAGTTCTTTAATATTTTCGAAACTTAGGTTTTGGACTCTATATATTAAAAATACAAAAAACCACAAACCTTACCATAGTTTTCCCATTTTTTCTATCAAAGGGTAGTGGTTTTTACTATTTTATAAGGTTAATTTAATAAATTTATAAAATAAAACCCTTCTTGATGTGTAAAAGAGTCATACTCTTAAATAAATGATTTCAAAACCTTAAAATATATTTTATGTTCTTGAGGAATCATAAAGGATTTATAAAATTAATTAAATAAACATAAAATACAACTATTTTAAAGTGGAAACATTTATTTGGTCATGGTTACCCTTTATAGTATTTATTACATCATTTTTGGTCATTATGATGTCCTAATTCACACTGTATATTAATACTGTATTTAATTTTTACCCAAAAATTTGACTGTGTCAAAAAATTAGGAAAAATTAACCATTGTATAATTATGAGGACATGATTAATATAAATAAAGTTAATTTTATCAAAATGACTTTCTAAACATATGAATTTTCAATTTTAAAATAGAATTAACATTTATTGACAAATGATGGATTTTTTGACAATAACAGTTTTTAAACCCTTATAAATATTAAATTTGAATTCATAAAAATGTTATGATCATTTATATTTGATAAAAATTATTTTATAATAATATTTTTTTAATATATTATTTATTTTAAAAAAATCCATTAAATATAAATCATTTATAATATAATGATATGATGTAAATATAAAAATTAATCTATTGACAAAGAAATATACATATTCATATTATTATGGTGTTGATACATATCCCTTTAATACACCAACAAATTCTATAAGGTTAAGGTGTTCGACTGTGAGATTTTCATGGGGTGGTTTGGCATACATGGTTTGGTCCATGATATGGATGATCATGAAATTCTCCTCAAAACGGTTTTTTTTATGTTTAATTAGTTGGATATTTTCTTGGTATTGGTTGATGGAAAATCCTAGTGATTCCATTTCCCTTGGAATATATGAAAAATAGGCTTCATAGGGTACGATCCTACTAGTTGAGGAAATCACTTTTTCTATGTCAACAGGATTTGTAAAAACCATTTATTTATAGTAATCATAAGATCACTATTCAATAATTATATTATCAATGGAAAAGATACTTAACAATATTTTAGATTCAATATAATATAATCAAACTAATTAAGTTCATGTGTTTTCTATTACCCTAATACATAAAAATACATTTAAGTAAATCATAAGGGGAATTTTATTTATAAAAGTTCAGTTCATTAGAGTTCTCCCTCTTTGATTTGAAAATTAGTACGATCAACCATGAACAATGAAATAGATCAAGAATGGCTATTCTAGCACCCAATGATTCATTGATGTTGATAAAATATTATGGTGCACATATGGATCACCACTAGAGGTATTTTTCACTTGAATCCTATAGTGAAATGATGTTTCAATAAAATATATTCCATCATATTATCAATGAAAGAGAAATTACAATTTGAGGTAATTAAATATTTTATTATAAATTATTTAAAAATCACATCTGAATATCCAATCCCTATGATTCTGGTGTATTAATGTGGTCTATTAATATAATTTATTATTGTGTATGATTTCACCATAATGTAAGGAAACAATTACATGTTATTTAGGTATAAAAGCCATGTTTTTTCATACCTTCAAATTATGCTTCTGCTACTACTAGAACCTACACAAAATCTTCAACACTTCATACCTTTTCACACATGAACACTACCATACAATTAATAGTATATTATACTTTCACACTTTTTTATATGTTCTTGAGGGATAATAAGTGGGTAAACCAATTTTATTCCCCACTAAAACTAAAACCCAAAATTTAAATCTCTCACTTAAACCAATTTCCCCAAAATATTATGAATGCTTACAGAACCTTTTTGATCATGTATGATAAATGATAGCACCTTCAGACTTCTTCAAAATTTCTAACAACTCAGGGAGTATAATGATTTCCCTCTATATTTTTTTTTGATTATTAATATACAAGATTAGAATAATCACATTTGATATCATTATCAAACCTTTGTAAATATCTTCACTTCACAAAAGTTCATTTAAATATTTTTTCTAGAAACTTTGTAATAGACTTCTATACATTGAGCCTCTATCCGATGACATGAATAAGAAAGTTACATAATTTTACTTCATACTCCTTATATATTATATAATTTATATAAAATGTTTTTTAGATAATTTCATCCAAAAACATATGTATGATTCTATTCATCCAAAACATTTTTTAGTTGATTTTTTACTGATATATCTATTCGATGTTTTTTTCATCTGAAGGATTTCATCTAATGAATTTACTTAGTAATATCCCTTTGAACTTAAAAAACTTTTAATCTAATAAAAAACATTTTAAAGTCATTATACAAACTTGATGAAGAATGGGATTTGTGAATAAATAGAATTTACTCCCCCTTTCTCCTTAAGGAAAAAATTCTTTCTGATTAACTCACTAAAAAAAAAATCAAGCCACCACAATATCTAGAAAATTATTGAATATACACACATTTTACACCCATTTTCTACTTAATAATCATTCTACTTAATTATATTAAAATAAAATTCACCTCCTTTTTACTTAAACAAGTAACATGATATTTTCTGAACTCATGGAATTAAGAACTTTGGATCAGATTATCATCGTTAGATTTTATTATCGAAAATTCTATCTAATCATCCTTTATCAACCTTTATTTGATGAATACCCTTATCCAAAACTCTATTATATTTTTTCTATCTAGTGAATTATACTAAACTTTGTATACTGGAATAAATTTATCACCCTTTCTTACAAATGAATGGAGCATGATATTTTGTAACTCATGATGTTTGAAATTTTTAGAATAAAAAACATCATCCCATGGATTTTTTTATAAAAACTTCTTCCAATATTTTTGTACTTATGAGCACCTTTGAATTCTAAATATTTTTATACATCTAATGGAATTGGTTAACAAAAATTTAACCGATCCTTAGTTTTGGAAACTTTAATAAGTGAGGCGGTTTTTATAAAGAAAAAAAATTCTTCTAATAAACTTATTACAACTAGAAACTACATAATTTATTCAAAAATTCTTACATCAATCATCAAAAACCAACTTCATCCAACTTGTTTCCAACAATCACCCCCTTTTAATTTTCTTTTTATCTAAGAATAATAAATCATCGATACTTTTCAACTAAAGATATGAATAAATTATTCAATAATTCAAAGGCTACATGGGTGAACTCTATGTAGTGAATAAGAATCATTAAATAGAAAAACCATGATTCCATAATAACTGACATAAGAAATTTATTCTTCTAATTTTACTTATCAACATTAAAATTTCACTACTTTTTCACTTTTTCCAGCAATAAAAATGCTTCATGAATCCACTGAAGAAAACTACTAAAATAGATCACACATACGGAGATCACAACTTACCACTTTTTAAAATTTCCCCTAAATATATACCTTCCATAAAATACTTAAGCACATACCAATGGATATTTTTATGGAGAATTATCATTTTTTTTTCTCCCCATCAACAACACTATCAAAAGAAAAGATGATATAGGGGAATAACCATAACTTAACCTCGGATAGAAGGAGGATTTACACCCATGTTCAAACTAATTTTATGAAAAGTATCCTTTGACAATGGTTTAGTGAATATATCGGAAATTTTCTCTATTATAGGAACACATTCAAGATTAATTTAATTCTTATCCACACCCTCTTTGATGAAGTGATATTTTATATCAATATTCTTGGAATGATAATGTTGAACTATATTTTTAGAAATATTTATAGAAATTTTATTATCAAAACCAAAGAGTAAGTGTACCTTTACATTTACCAAAAAATCACCCAACTGAGTTTGCATTTGCATAAGTTGTATTACTTATTGGGTGAAAATAACATACTCAATTTCAGCTATACCAAGATTTATTGAATTTTACTTATTTTTATTTTAACTCACAAAACATTTCCCCATAAAGAAAACAACACCAGATATGGATTTTATGTCATTTACACTTCCTTCCCAATTAACATATGTATAACGAAGAAAATAAATCTTCTCTAAGATATCATATTTTATACCAAAATCTGTTTTTCCTTTAATATATTTAATAATTTGTTTTCTTTCCAAGAGATGATATTATTTTTAAGTACTTTATAATACTATATATAAAATAACAATATATAAAATATATAACCTTGAAGTTGTCATATATAAAAAACTTCCAACAACTTTATAAAGTCCTTAGGATCAATATCCCTACATTAACTATCTTTTAACAGCTTGGTTTCCACTGAAATTGCTATGGAAAATATTTTTTATTCTTTCATGCCAAACTTACTTATAATTTTCTTAACATACTTTTCTTGCAATAGAAAATATTTTTCTTATTTTGTGAAATTTGTAACCCAAGAAAAATTTCATTTCTCTGAGCATGAATATTTCAAATAACTTCTTCATATACTCATTAAAATTTTCATTGGTTTCTTCATAATTTATATAAAGGATTATATCATATATATAAATAATCACAATAAGGGAAACCAATTGATTTTATTCGATGTAGAGGCTATTATAAACTCTTCCTTTCTTTAATTTCAACTTCTTTAAGTAGTTATAAATTTTTTTTACCAAGATATTTGATCTTAATTAAACCTGTACAAATATTTATTCAAATTAAATACATAAATTTCATCTTTACTAATCATGAATCCACAAAAATTGTTGAATAAAAACCTACTCATCAAGTTTTATATTAAGAAAAGATGAATTTACATCTATCTGAAAAATTTTACAACCCCATTACAAAGTGATATTAAGAAATATTATGATATTTTATAATCTTACTACTAGATAAAAATTATCATTAAAATCAATGGATTCATTTTGTGAGCAACCTTTAAAAACCAACAATTCTGTTTTTCTTATCACGTCACCATCTTCATTCAACTTGTTCCGAAACAACCACTATATACCAACAAAATATTTATTATTTTTTAGATAAAAGTTCCCAAATATAATTATTCTGAAAATGATATATATATTTATTCGTAGAATCAATCCAATATTTATTCTAAAAATATCCATTAACATTTTTAACTCAAATTTTGAATTTAAAGAAGTATGTCAAACTTACCTTGATGTTATTCTGGTTTTAACCTATTGTTGTTGATCACCAATGAGGTTTTGAACTTACACCTATGATGGAAAAAATATTTTCAATAAATTTAAATTTAAATTAATTATTTTAAATCCCACCAAATTTTTACTTTAAGATAAATTTCCACATTTTATGATATTGGCGGTATTTTGAGATTAATCGTAAAAATGGCCTATTTCGGATTTTTAACATTTTTTAATTATTTTAGTATTTTGGAAATAAAATTTTATATATTAATCAAAATTGTGAAATTATTTATTTTTGTGATTCTACACATCAATTTATTCTTCTCATCCGTCTTGATCAAATGCTGAATAGACCATATAGATGCTCAAAAGAAGCTCACAAGTTGGACCATGAAAACTATTTACATAACTTTCTGTTTTTGGTGATGGGTCCCTAAATCTTTCATGGTGGGACCAATTACTATGAAACTCGGTTTTTGGACATAAAAGAAGTTTTGGAACATCTTTCATGAAGGATAGGATAAGTGAATTGTCTATTTTAAAGGTCATTAAGGCATTCAAATCTGAAGGCTTTCAATTTTGAAAGTCTGACTGGATAGAATATATTTTTAGAGTAAAATAGGAATAACTCTTGGAATACATGTCAAAATATACTAAACGTTTTAGGGTAGAATTCAAGAAATTTATTAACAACTTTAAAAAATGGTGAAATGCGTGAAGATGTAATTTGTTGGGGATACAAGGTTTCAACTTTTGGGGGATAAATTATTCCTATAAATGGAGGGGAGATCCTCCATCTTAAAGAATCTCATTTTCCATACCATTCTTCCAAGGCACCAAGGAGGAGATATCCACCAAGGGAGACCAACCTGAAATCTTCCCTTTTTCTTCTTTATTTATTATTTTTTTATTTTTGTTTTAGTTTTCAATTTTAATTTAGATTTCTAATAAATTCATGCTTTGTTTTTATTTATATGTACACCCATCCACCCTCTTTTCTTCTTCTCATCTCACCATTGTGAACTATAATACTCATGATCATGAGTAACAGACCCGAGGAATATCCCGATGGAGTAACCATAATATTTTACCTAAGACCATGTTTTTAATATTCTTTGAGTTAATTCTAAGGAAAATTTTTAGTGGGTGTAATACTCACTGTGGTTCTCTAATGTTTAACTTCTTAATCTAAAAAACTTTCCCTCGATTGAGGAGGTGAATGAAGGGTGTGCTTGATAATTGCTAAGTGAAATTTTCATTCACAATCAGGGTGTAATTATGTGTTAACATATATTATGAAGTGTATTCACTAAGAATATTTGAATATGGTCAATGAAGGTTCTCCCTGAATGTTCTCTCAGGAGAACTTCCTTTCTTTAATAATTCCATTCTGTTTATCATTTCATAATAATTAGAATTGAATTTTTGGATTTAATTTATTTTAATAAATTCAATTTTATTCATTGAAATAATAAAAACAACAAAAAAGAATTAGTTTAGGTGATTTTTTTTATGTGAGTGAACAACTTAGAATGATCCTTAAGTGAGACGACCCTGGCAAACCATTATGCTGCACTAGGAAAACAAAAAAATACTCTTTTTCTGCACCCTATGATAGGTGTGCATCAAAATGATTACTCAACCGAGGATAGTATTTGATAAGTTGTTTCTAATCACTTTAAATAGTTTAGTTGAAATATTAATTTATAATAAATTTTTTACTTTGCTCAACGACAACCACCTCATATTTTTTAGCTTTCACATATGCATCTATGACTAAAAATTTGTTATCAGTTTTTTCAAGAACCTTTACATCTACAATATAACCATATTTCCTATTTCTTTGTTATAACATATTTATCCTCTTACATTAGGAGTATATCCAATAAAAATTCCATCAACTCCTATTTAATCAAACTTTACAAAATTTACACCCTTGACTTTTATAATGTTAGGAATTTCATGAATACTTAGGTATATATAACTTTGAGTTTTATTGAAGTAGATTTCATATGGATTCTTATATGAGTTTGTCTTATAGCAACATCGATTCTGAGCACAATCTATTATACTAATATCCTTCCTCCAAAAATAATGAGAATTATTATGTTTGATTAACATTATTCATGACATCTCCACCAAAATTTGGTTTCTTCTTTCAGTGACAACATTTTTCTGTGGTGTGTATATAGCCCTAAACTAATGATGAATTACAAGTTTGTAAAAAAATATTAGAACTTCATATTTTTATATTAACCACCATTATTGGTTCGTAACTTATTAACTAAATATACACATTCTTTACAATACTTCTCTAGAAACTTTGAAGCATTGTAAGAGACTCTAATACATGTTTTAAAAACATAATTATTATAACAAGAGTAATGTCATCAATGAAAGAAATAAAGTATTTATCTATGTGTATTGTTTGTTTACTCATAGACCCATAAATATATGAATGTATTATCTCCAGGTGATGAGTTGAATGAATTTCAACTTTCTTATTTACTGAGTTTGTAATCTTTCCTTTCTAAAAAAAGAAACTCTAATATCTTATTCTTTTCATGTTAGAAATATCATGAATAAAATCTATTTATTATAGTTTTCTCATTTTCCTCTAACTCATATGACTTAGCATTTTATGTTACAACTTAATTTCTACCATCATTCTTAGATATCATAAACTTTCTACACTACATACTGGAAACAAGTTCCACTTTGTAATAATTTCATAAAAACTTTCCCGTATTCTACTCTTTCTATGAAAAAAACCGTGTTATCTAAAAATTACTTTATTTCCTTCATCAATTTTTTTTGAAACACTTATTTTTTTTTCCATATCCTAAAAAAACAAGAAGCTTTTTGGATTTTAAATTTTCTTCCCCAATGATATTAGATCCAATTCCTTTGATTCTGAGTGACTCATCATTTCCAAAGGTCACTCAACCTTATTTAAAACATCTCAAAATTTTCAAAAGATTTAAATCTCCCATCGTATTTGGAGAGAAACCACTATACAAAATCCAAGGTCATTATCCTTTTTTATCTTTGATAGAAGTTTCAACAATAATATATTTTTCCTTTACTTTATATTTCTTCATATATAGATTCTAATAACTATTATTAAAACTTTTTTATGCTGTAAATATAACAAGAAATCCATTTGAAAGGTGTCCTGGTTATTCACATCTTTTACAAATAGTTTAAAAATGTTTTAACCTATTCTCAATCTTACACAAAATTTCTTAGGTAGCCTTATTTGAGTGTTTTGACTCCCACTCAAACTCTACTTTCAGTTTATATTAAAATTATTGAAAAGTTATTGATTAAAAAAAATATTCTTTATATGAAAAAATCCACTAAAATACCAATAGTAACCATAAAAGAATTATTTGACTCTAAATATTTTTTACTATCAGGGGTTTTAAAACCATTTTCATAAAATTTATTACTTTCTACTTTATAACTTTTATTTACCCAAAAATTTATGTTATCTTTGGAAACTATCATATTCATCTTATAATTATTTTTATTCTCAACTGAATAACCGGTAGTAGGTGATTTTGTTTCAGATATTGAAATGTTAGAAACTTCAGATATTTTAACTTTGTTGATTTTGGATTCATACATTGTATTCTAAACTTTATCATTTCTTTGAGAAATTTCATTTTTCTTATCAAACTTTGAGGACAACTTATTTTGATCTTTATTAGGTTAACATTTCTTAGAAGTTTCACCAGATTTTGTAATAGTGTTTTGGAAGTTTGTAACTTATCGATTAGTGTTAGAAAATTTTTAATTAACAAGCTCTAATTATTCCTTATTTAGTTTAATATTCTTTTTAGTATCAATATTGAGATTAATATCTTTGTCAATAGACTTATCAATCTCTTTCAGAAACTTTTATTTTTCTTCAAGAAAATATTCTTGATTTTTTTTCTGTAATTGTTTCCTTATTTAACATTTTTATCTCCCTTGAACTTAAAAATCTTTTGAAGACATTATTTAAACTCTATTAGTAGGGTAAAATCCAACCTATTCTCTTCAAATTCAGAACTACTGGTTTTCGTCACTGGTGAAAATTTCATCATTCAATTTAGCAATAATAAATTTTTCAGTAGCATATTCATTGATGTTTTCAGCATATTATTCACTATTTTCATTTTCCTCACCTTTGGAAAATAAACTTCTCATTTTTCATTTTGATGACTTTTTATCTTTTCCCTTGAGACAAGAATTTACTTTGTTAGTATTTTTATTATAGGATCTTCTTAATTTTTTTCATCTTTATCACTATCTTGAATTTCTTTATTTGATGGAAATTAACAGAAAATCTCCCAATAGTCCAAAAACTAAATCATTTCAGTGGGAACTTACCTTTTAACTTTCCTATGAATATTTTCAAATTTTTAGAAAAGAGGGAAATAAATTCATTAAATTTGTTACTAACCTCATATTCAGTGTTAGAGTCACCAACTTCTTCATCTTTGATAACTTTCTTAGGTTTTCCATCATGGGTATCTTCAAATGAAATTTCTTGACCGTCCTTTTATTTTATTTTCATAACTTTATCTCTTCTCATTTCATACATGATGATAGTGATATGATGATCATCTAAATATATATTTTCTATATCTATATTATCCAACGATGAAAATTTGGCATCAAACTTATCAGAAATAATTCATAATATCTTTTTAACTGTAGTTGAGTCTTCCATATTCTCATTAATACATATTATATTGATTATAATATCATTGAATCTTGTAAAGAAGTCACTAATAGATTCATATTCACCTATATCAAGATCTCTATACTTTAGCCTTTTATTTTTTGAATTTTATTTCCGTATTTCATATTAGCTTCATAGATACTCCTCAACTTTTCCAAAAAACATTAAGCAGTTACAAACCCATTAACTCTATGAAAATCAAATTCCTAGAGTGATAAAAGTAATGTTTTTGGCGCATCCATCATTATACAATTTTTCTTCTCAACAGCTATAATGGGAACATCTTCAACATGAGGGGGAAATCCATCTACAGAAGACTCCATAAAATCATAATTAAGGGACATAAACATTATATATTTACATATATGATAGTTTTTTCCATAAAAAATAAGAATCCCCTTGATGTTCACACAATTCAGAACATCTATATAAACTTCTATTTTTCTTTAAACTTTAGTAGAGTGTCAATAAAGGGATCCTCCCTCTGATACCAATTAAAAGGACCAATGTGATCATTGATTGGGGGAGGGGTGAATTAGTAATCCTTTTCTTTTTATAATATCTTACTTCTTATAAAACAACCTTTTACTCCTTTTAATGATATATGACTTTTTTGAAAAAAAAAACACAAGAATAACTATAGGATTATAATAATTTAAAAGTTTAACTATTCATTAAGAGTAACAATTACTTTAAATGGTCTGTAAATAATCCAACACTACAGAATCCAATAGAAAAAAATACTTTCTATATAGTTATAAAAAGAATAAAATATCCATAAACTTGAAATGAAATATAATCAAACAATAGTTTAACTGATTTCTAGCACAAATATTTAACAATGATTTTGTAAAAACTTTTGGAAACCTTTACCAACAAGCTTAAAATATTTTCATTATACTTATTGAAAATTAAAATCTTTTTCAATTCATTAAAAAAACTTATTCTTCACTTTATTACCTAGAAATTGGTAAGAACCTCCTCAATCAATTTTATATTTATCAAAAATGTTTTTCAAGAAGGTTCTTCTAAAATGTTTGTCTGGTAAAACTCCATCTAATGCCTCTCTCTTTTGACCCCTTACTAATTTATGTCACCACTTCATTTAATATATTTTAAAATACACCTGATATAACATATTTTATGGTGACTATATATCAAATTCTCTAACTAAAACTTTTCTATTAAAAAACAACTTCTTCTTAAACCAGTATATTCCTTGGTTGGAAACATCTCTTCACAAAACTTGGCTTTCAGAACTTTGTCCGGTATGTTTGTCTGATAGTTTCATCTGGTATAAAATCTACAAAATCTATAACACTTCATATTTCTTACATGTGAACATTACCTCACATATAACCATTCATTTTACTGGAACCCTTTTATAAATGTATTGAGGGAGTACAGGTAAGAAAACCAGTTTAATTTCCCACTCATACGAAAACTCAAAATTCAAATCCCCCACTTAATCTAATTTATAGAATATCTTATAAATGATTATTGAGAATATTGAATATATACAATAAACTTAAATATCTTTAACATTCTTCAAAGGTCCTAAAAAATCAATAAGTATCATTATTTCCATATGTGATTTTTAGTGTGTTAAAATACTAGCTCAACATCACAAATTTTTATATCTCTATGAAAACTTTATAAATAATTTCACTTCAAAAAAAGTGTCCATAAAATGTTTTTACTGAAACTTTGCTACAAAATTTCCATCCAATCCACCTATCTTTGATAACATAAATTACAACTTTTCAGGTTTTTCCTTTATATACCATCCTCCATCTGAAGGACTTTTTATAAAAAAAACTTTATCTGATGATTTCATTTGGAAAAATCCGTCAGATGATATTAAAAACAAATTAGATGAATTTTATAATCATCCATATAATTTTTTTCTGAATCTTAAAGATTTAATTTGATGAATTTCTATAGCAGTATCACTTTGAACTTAAACAACTTTTCCTATGATCAACAAACTTTAGAAAGTAAAGAAACAAAAATAATAAATAATGGACTTTGTAAATGAAAAAAATAATTCCCCCTTTCTACATAGGAAAATAAATCCTTCTGATCAACTCACCAAAAAACACTTTGAGCCTACATAGCTTCTATAACATTATTGAACACACATACCTTTTTCACCCCATTTTTACTTTAGAAACCTTATACTTATTTTTTCTAGAATTAAATTCACATTATTTTAACTTAAGTAACTTGATATTTAAATAACTCATGAAATTAGATACATAGGATAATTGAAAAATTGTAATAATTTATTATCAAACATTCTTTCCAATCATCCTTTATCAATTTTTTCTTTATGACTCCCCTTAAACGAAACTTTTTCTTGTTTTTTCTATCTAGTGAATTCCTCCGAACTTCATATACCTGAAGAATTTTATCCCCATTTATTATAAACACATGGAACATGAGATTATATTACTCATGATATTGAAAAAATTCAAAACATAAAACTTTTACCGATGTACTTTGTTATAAAAAATTTGTATGAACATTTTATATGTCTGAACACCTTTGAGTATTCAATGTTTTGAACATCTGATGAACTTGGTTAAGAAAATTTATAGAAACCTTGGTTTTGGAAACCTTAACAATGTGATGTGATTTTTGAAAATACATAAAATAAAAAAAAAATAATTCCATCCAACTTATTATATCCATAAAATACATATTTATTTAAAAATTCATACATTAGGCATCAGAAACAACCTTCAGCCAACTAGGTCCCAATATCCTAACAATGTATTTTCCCTAGTATAATTCAATCAGGGGATAAATACTTTTAATTTTCATACAACTCAATAAATACCATATTGGTAATATTCCATCTAATAACATGATAAATAACATACCCAACCACCTCCTAATTATCTATATATATATTTTCACTTGTGTAAGTAGGGTATCAAAGCATGAAGGTCCTCAAGATACTTACCTTGACAACCTCTGGTAAGAAGGATTGATAATAAGTATACATTTAACAAATTATGTAATGTTAATATAGATAATTTTTATATCTTATTACATTTTATTATTTTTATAAAGTTCTATTCATTATAAGAATATTACGTATTTTTTCATTCAAAAGGGAAAAACTTTATTTCGAACAAAATTGAGTTTTAATGCATTATATGGTTTTGTTTAAAAAATTTATTTCCAAATTTTAGAATTTTAATTTGAATAACTTAACTTTATTTTTAAATTAATCGTGTAAAAATTATTTTAGGATTAATTTTTGATAATTTTCTAAATTTTTTTATTTTCCAATGAATAGTGAAAAATAATGATTTTTATTGGAAACAGTATTTTATTTCAAGTATATAAAAAGAAAAATTATTTTTTGGATTATTTTTAAAATATTATTTGTTAATTATAAATAAAAAAAATTCATTTTTTTCTTTTTAATTAATTTTATACTTGAATTTGGAATAAAAAAATTTTTATACCTAAAATGCATATTTAGGAAAAACCGTTTTTCTTCTCATTTTTCAACTTTAATTTTAAATTAAATTATAAAACTTATATAAATTTAATTTAACAAAATTAAATCCATATTTTTAACTATAATAATTAATATTAGGTTATAATTTCAACTTAATTTTTGGTCACAAAGAATAATGAAAATAGTAAAAATTTATTACCATGGTCAAGGTTAAAACAGGTTTAATGAGGTTAAAATTAGGAGATATGGGTTTAAATGACTTATAAAATTTTCTAAATTATACATATGAATATATTTAGACCTTATATCATCTAAAATTCATTAATGATATTTTTTGGAACCATTTATCTTGAGTAAGACATAAATATATTATAATCTATTTTAAAATTCCATGTGTGTCCTCTCCACCACTTATAAAAAGTCACCAATTATCTTCTTTAATCCAAACTTGAAGAGCCATTTGGATAAAAAAATACATACCCAAATCCCTTAATAAAATACCTAACTACATCCTAGGGTCATTTTTTGAACATAAAACCAACCAAAGAAGGATTTAGTTATAAACCTAAAGTGGTTTTCTGAAGAAGAGGTAATGTTTTTAACCGAGAATATTTGTTTTATTTATTCTTCCACCTCATTAAAATCTTATTAAGTAATTATGAAATTATAAAAACAATATATTTCATATATTTTAATTTTTTTATATTAATTTAATAACCCATATCCATACCCTTTCCGATAAAATGGGAAATGAAACCATCATTCATGTGTAAGGGGAACTACCACCCTACGAAATGATGTAATTCATTTTAAATGCCTACGTATCACATATTGTTATAATGAGGGTTTTAAAATATATATATATATGATATTAATAAAATATTTATAATTATTTAAATATAATATATTATCTATTTTCTTTCCTTTACATCAATTTAAAAATGAGAATATTGTTCATGCGCACTTGTGGATTACCACCTCCACGAAGTGATGCGATTAATTTTTTATGACCACATCACATGGATTCCATATATAAGTGTATTTAAATAAATAATATGATATTTATTATATAATAATAATAATTATTAAAATATAAGATAATACTTAACTTATTTCCATTATGTTTGTTTAAAAATGGAACTACTACTAATGCAGACGTACGACTTACCGTCTCCATGATTTTGACGTAATTTATTTCCCATAGCTATATTTCAAGGATAGTTTTAAAAGTAAAATTTAGGAAAACAATTATAATAATATCATGATTATTATTCTCTATATGATGTAGTAATCACCTCTTTGAATATAGCCAACTTACCAAATTCATTTTTCACATATGAACCGAATATTGTCGAAATATCCATCATGTACATAGTTAATTAAGTAATTTAATATAACACGACTTTAAATAAAATAAAAGGAATAATAAAATTGAAAAATTTTCTTAATAAATTAAATAATAAAAAATATATTATTATTCAAGAAGATAAGGAATATACATGACAAGTAATACTTGAGGTATGAAACACTTTACCTTAAGAACCAAAATTTTAATGTTTTAAATATTTATTTTTTAAATATTTTTCTTCAATGTATGCATTCTTATAATCCCATTTATATTCATTTTTATGGAAATACGTGAATTATAAAGTAAATATCATGTCAGTTTTTTTACTTTCTTTCAATGTTTTTCAAAATAAACATTTTTCCATATTTTATATGAAAACTTTTTTACTTTATTTACAAAAGACAAAAGGAATATATTATTTTAACTTATACAGTGTCAACAAAATTTTCTACTTCCAAGGAAATTATTTTATTTTTGGATTCCTGAATAATTTTCCGTCTTTTATTTAAATAAAACCCATATTCCCTTTTTTTCTGAGAATTATAGTTTTCAAAATCTGGTTTTAAAGCAAAGGGATATACAAATATTTTTCTTTTTATTTGGAGGTTAAAAATTGAATTTTTATGTGGTTGGTGATGGTAATATAATATTATATGTGATTTATATATGTTATGGTCATTAAAAATTGTTTATTATTTGGTGAACCCTATATAACTCTCTAATTCATTTAGTAATGATTATGTTCTCTAGAGAATTATATTTTAAGTCAACCATAATTGTTATTCAAATTATAAGGATTCTAATAAGGGTTATTTGAAGATAATTTCCCCAAGAACATTAATTAATTTTTTTTTATTTCTAATCAAATTTCATAGAAATCAATTTATTTAAAAATGTAAGTTAATTATCTTTTGTTTCAAAGGAAATATTATGCCCATTTTGGGTAAAATGGTATGTTTTGAGGAAAAAGTTTTTCAAGGGTTCACATGTTTTATAAGGAAACCCTCATGATTATGATTTTAACACTATGATTTCTTATAAAGTTTTTCTATGAAATAATTTTTGTAGAAAATCTGAATTCATGAGTAAGTAAATGATTATTTGATCTCAATGTTTATTATGTGAAAGGGAAATTCTCTTTTATGTTCTAGTAGTTTTAAAATAGTCTAATTGGTTTATTTCTTCTTATTTATTACTACACATATTGATATATTTGTTTTAATCCAATATTTCAAATGGTTTTCACAGGTTTTATGGATGAGTAGGAACAAAGAAGAATTTAATATGAAAATCTTAAGTATTTTCTATGAGAAGAAGATATATTTCTTTTAAAAAGTTTTATATTATGTAAAAACTATATTCGGATTTGATGTATCCACCTTGTAATATAAGGGTTTTTATGGAATATTTATGACCTAAATATATAAAAATCTAACCCATAAATATACTCAAAATGTTTAAAAATAAATTCTAGAATAAAAATTCAAGAGTATTGTATTGTATTAAGGATGATTCCTAACAGTTGGTATTAGATCCCGATTTAGTCAAATTTAGGGGTTAGGATATTATAATCACCCTTAAGAAATTTTAATTTATGATTATAATGATATAAAATTTGAATATTACCATGTTTCTTCATTTAAACTATTTTTTTAGAATAGGTTTCAGTTTTTGTAAAGGAATGAATTCATACCTTTGATAACATGTGAAGAAGCTGAGAAACTATTAAAATATGGAAATAAAAGTTATCTAAAACATATTATTGGGAAGAGGGTGTCTATTCATATAACTTATGCACCTATAATGAATGAATATCTGTTTGTATTTAATAATGAGTTTTCCAAAACAATACAAGATTGTAAAGTTGAATTTTCTATTGAAATAATGCCATATGTTAAGACAATTTCATAACACACTCATCAAATTTCTCTATTTGAACTTTTAGAATTGAAAAAAATAGTTTAAGGAGTTTTTAGAAAAATGTTTCATTCATCCTAGATCTTTTTCATGTGGTGATCTAGTTTTATTTGTCTAAAATAAGTTGGTTGAATGATTAATTTCACTGATTTTAGATCCTTTAATAACATGAATGTTAAGAAAAAGTATCCTCTGACTCATATTTATGATTTTTTTGATCAAATCCATGGTGAAAAATATTTTTCAAGGGTTTATTTTAGGATTAGATACCATCAGTTGAAGGTGAATGATGGAGACCTTTTTAGGAAAAAAGTTGAGACTAGATATGGGCATTATGAGTTTTTAGTTATGCCCTTTGGGTTTCCTTATGCAGTAACTTTATTCATTGATCTTAGGAGTATAGTTTTACATGAATATTTATATAATTTTTTATTTGTGTTTTGTGATGATATATTGGTATCTTACAAAAATTCCTAAGGATCCTGAAAGAAACATAAGGATTGTTTTTCTAACCTCAAAATAAAATATATTATATATAAAATTTATTAAATGTGAATTTGATTATAATTGATTTGTTTCCTTAGGAATATTGTTTATAAATATAAAATAACTATTGAACCCACTAAAACTAA
Organism: Viscum album; assembly: GCA_963277665.1. Classification (NCBI taxonomy): domain Eukaryota; kingdom Viridiplantae; phylum Streptophyta; class Magnoliopsida; order Santalales; family Viscaceae; genus Viscum; species Viscum album. The sequence continues at coordinate 1,537,557,130 of OY728153.1, read as the reverse complement.
TGTTTTAATGAGTGGATAATACATACAAATGTCATAGAGATTCATAGTTTTCCTAGATTAATGGGTTACTATCAGGGGTATGTTAAAAAATTTGCTTGGTTATCTTTCCCACTAATAGTGTTAACTCAAAAGGAGTTAAATTCATCTGATAAAAAGTGTCTTATGATTTTTTATAGTAACTGAAAAAATATTGGTGAATGATCCAATTTTGGTGCTACCCTTTAGAATGGTGAATTTTTTTATCTACAATGATGCTTCATTAAAGTTTCTTGGTTAAGTTATAATGTATGATGAAAAGGTAATTGCTTATAATTTATACCAAATGAAACCTAAGAAGTTAAATTATCCTACACATGATATAAATTTTTATTCTATGGGTTTTTTTTCAAAAACATAGAGGCCTAATTTATATGGAGTAAAGTTTGAAATATATACTGATCAAATAATTTTGAAGTGTATATTCACTCAGAAAGAGTTGGACATTAGGTAAATAAAATGTCTAGAAATAATTAAAAATTATGAATGCATGATTCATTACCATCATAGAAAAGTAAATAAAGTATCCAATAAATTTATTTGTAAAGAGAATACCACATTTACCATGTTACTTGTGGAACATAACCCATTGGTTAATGATTTGATAAATCTTGGTCTAGAAATTGTGCATACACGAACTTACTCTATTTTGTTTTAAGTTTCATTATAATAACCATTATTATAATAATTATGAAATATTAGGAGGAGGATCATGTTTTATTTGAAATTTTAGAATTGGTTAAGAAGGGTAGGTTTTAATATTTTAATGTTAATGAATAAGGTATTATTAGGTTTGAAAAAACTTATGTGTTCTTTGTGATACATAGTTGAAGAGATAATTGTTGAGTGATCCTCATAGTTCCCTATTTTCTATTCATCCTAAAATAAATATGATGTAAATATACTTTAGGGGGGTATTACTAGTGGGATGTAATGAAAATAGATATTTTTGAATTTATTGTGGAATGTTTTACTTTTCAATTGGTAAAACTAAAATAAAAATTACTTAAGAGGATGCTTCAAACTTTTATAGTGTCAGAGTGGAAATTGAAAAATATATCCATGGATTTCATGGCTGGATTTTCAGAGTAATATCAGTGTAATAATTCTATTTAGGTTATAGTTGTTCAACTAAATAAATATATACATTTACTTCCCATTCAAGATACTATGTATTTAGATCATATTTCTCAACTATAACTTAAAGAGATAGTTAGGTTACATAGTTTTCTCATATATATTGTATCTGACCATGATCCCAAGTTTACTTCTATTTTTTGGAAAGTCCTCAGATGTAGTTGAGAACTGAAATAAATTTTAGTAAAAATTTTTATCCTCAATCCGATGGATGGTCTGATCGAACGAATCACAGCTTGTAAGACACACTTCAATATTATTTAATATATTAATAGGGAAGTTGGAATAAATTTTTTTTATTGGATAACTTTTCTTATAATAATAGTTTGCATTACAGTATACATATGGATTCTTTTGAGTCATTATATGGAAAGCGGTGCCAGAATACAGATTTTTTGGGGTGAAGTAAGTGAAATTGTAGCTTTATGGCTTGAATTATTAGAAGATATGGTTGAGAAGGTAAATATGATTAAGAAATATATGAGTATGAATAAAATTAGGTATACACGTTATGTAGACATATAGAGGAAATACATTACATTCTAGGTATGTGATTAACATTTTCATAAAGAATATCCATGGAAAAGTGATATTCATTTTGGTAAAAAGGGGAATCTAATTCCACAGTTTATTAGACTACATGAAATCCTAGATAAATTTGGATTATTTTCTTAATGATTGGAATTACCTCTAATTTTATCTTAGGAACATGATGTATTTCATGTTTTTGTTTTTAAGAAAATATATGCCAGATTCATTTCAAGTTTAAAGCCCCAAAATTGTTTAGTTGGTAGAAAACCTTTCATATATGGAACCACTTATTTAAATTCTTGAAAATAGATAACAAAATTTATAAAATAAGGTGATTCACTAGGTTAAGGAATTTAGGAAAGACCATATGATTGAATAAGTAACTTGAGAATCTTAAAATGATCTGAGGGATAGATATCCCCACTTTCTTAAATATTAAATAAAATTGTAATGAAAAAATTTAAAAAATAGGGGAAGAATGTAAAAAAATAGTTAATTTTAAGATAAACCAATTTAATTTACTATTAATATTAATTATATTTTATAGAGGTATATTCATTATAAAAATATTAGGCAAATTTTCAGACAAAAGGAAAAATCTTTATTTCTAACCAAATTGGTGTTTCATTCATTATACGGGTTTTTTAAAATATTTATTTAAAAATTATATAATTTTAATTTGAAAAAATGAACTTCAATTTTAATTAATCAAGATAAAATTACCTTGGAATGAATTTTTGATATTTTTTTTAAAAATTTGTTTATATAATGAATAGTGAACAATACTGATTTTTATTGGAAAATATATTTTCTTTCCAAGTATTTACAAAGTAAAATTATATTTTGTATTATTTTCAAAATTTAATTAAATAATTTTAAATAAAATAAAATTTTGGTATTTTTAATGAATTCTTTGCTTGAATTTTATATAAAAACATTTTTATACTTAAAGGCATTTTTCTGAAAAACTATTTTCATTGCATTTTGAAAGTTTAATTTTATATTAAATTATGAAGATTCTATGAATTTAATTTAACAAAATTAATTCAAAATTTTGAATCATAATAATTAATATTATTTAATATGGTCAATTTAACTTTTGGTCATAATGAATAGTAAAACTAATAACAATTTGTTACCACAGTTAGGGTTAAAACAAATTTACTATGGGGTTAAAATTATGTGATAATGGTTAAAATGACCTATACAATTATCTAAATTATTTTGGATGAAAATATTTAGACCTAATATCATCTAATATTCATTAATGTTATATTTTTGAGCCATTATTCTTGATTAATACATCAATATATTATAATGGTTTTCAAAATTCCAAGTGTGTCCTCTCCCCCACTTATAAATGAAAACACTTTCTCATACACTCTCTAAACTTAAAGAGAATTTTGGTTTTGTAAATACCTAAAAAATTACATTCTTTAAATATATACCCATATCCTAGAGGCACTAGTTTGATCAGAAAATACACATAGTAAGGATTTAGTTATAAAACTAAAGATGTTGTCCGAATAAGCGGTAAAGTTCTTAACCAAGTGTTTAATTTTATTTCTTCTTCTACCTCCTTAAAATCTTATCCAAACACGATGAAATAATAACACAAGTATATTGAATATACTAAGATTTTTTATTTCAATTTCATAACCATTATCCAAATCCTCTTCCATTAAATAGGAAATAAATCCATCATTCATGTCTACGATAAACTACCGCCTCACGAACTGATGTAATTTTCTTTCAATCAATGCTTCTCACAACTGGTTATAATGATGGAATTAATGTATATGTATGATATTAATAACATATTTTTCATTCTATTTATATATTATTATCTATTTTCTTATCTTTTTATCTATTTAATAGTGATAATGTTGTTTATCCATATGTGTGAATTACCACCTCCATGAAATGATGTGGTTCATTTTTCATGACCTCATCACATTGATGTAATATATAAGTGTATTTAAATAAATAATATTATATTTTTTGATATAATAATAATTATATAATGGAAAAATAATACTTACCTTCTTTCTATCATGTTCATTAAAAATTGAAATTTTACTTATAGTGATTCATACTTTTCATACATAAATAATACATCTTAATAGATGAATATTCACTATATAACATTAAGATTCATGAAAGAATCATATAGTTTTAGTAAATTTGGTAGCTTGGAAACATAAAACTTATTCATAAGAGATATAAATCGTATCCCACTTAGTTCAAGATAACTTTAAATTTTCTAATACACATCATTTTTAAAACCTTTATTCATAAAATATAGAAAGGATATATGGGAAATGGTGAGATCAGATGCCCAGTAAGGGTAGTAAGGGAGATATCAATGAACACATAACATAAAATGGGGATAAGTGTATGATAACATGATATTAAAATTTTAAAAACATACCATTTATATAAAATATCATAATCCTGAGTCATGGAATATAGGTTTGCAGTTCATAAGACATGAATCATAAAAGAATCAATGAAGACAATCCTTGAGAACATAAAATTGGCATACAAAATAAGTTTGTTTCATACATATAGGTATGAAAAATAATTTCATTAGTATCTAAGGATCACTTATAATACTATCATAGTGTATTGAGTTTAATACCCATTCTATAATAATTATCAAGGTTCACTCCCAAGACTATAATAGTGGACAGAGTCCCTTACCGAACTAGGTTCACTCCCCATTCCGGTCCTATTTATCTCATGAGTTATCCAATCCTACCCAATGAATTAGAGGGATATATAATCCTCATCCCATATATCACATAATTAAAATTATATATATGAGATCTACAATATCATATAACATTCATCAACTCATAACTCGTATAAAGGAAATGAGTTTCCTAAACATTTCATCAATGAAAAACCCATGGAAATGAAATGAGATTCATAAAAATTTAATTATTTCATCATAGAAAAACCTATGGAAAACAAATGGGTTTGATAAAAATATTTTCATCATTTTTATAAAACATATATAGAAATAATAAGTATGGTATCCTTGTTACATATCCCTAGAAAATCATAAGTAACATCAAAAGATGTTATCATAAATGATAAATTTATTTAAAATATCTTCAAAATATTTATTGAGGAAAATACTCTTTTCACTTTGAATGAAATCATTTAAAATATAATAATTTACCAAGGATAAAATTATATTTTAAAATAATCTAGTAAAATTTTAATGCAATCTTCAAATAATTGAGCTGGCATAACTATGGTAATTTTGTTCATGCCCATTATAATGAAACAAAGAATCCTTTCAATTTTTTTAGTAAATATAAAGAAGTACGTCATTCAAAAAATGAAAAAAAATATTCCTTTTAAACCATTATTTAAAAATTAAAAAATGATTAAAAATGACTTTAAAATATTTTAGGATAATATAAAAAACATTCTTTGAAAACAATTTTAGAAAATAAGGACCTGTGAGAAAAAGGATTTTCAACTAAAGAGAGAAACAATGTAAATTTCCCTTAAAAAATTATATTAATCTCTTGAGTTTATAAATAGAGAAAAATGAAAGGAAAAAAAGTAATCTCAAAAAATAAACATAGTATAATAAAATTAATGAGTTTAATAAGAAGTAGATCTTGAAATTTAATAATTATGAGCTTAATTATAAACAAGCCTGATAAACAATGAGATTGTAACATAAAACCCTTACCACTTTGGTAAATTTTTAAATCATAAAACCTATTAAATAAGTAAATTAAAATAAAACATTAAATAACATTAATATAAATTTATTCATGATATAACATATTAATGTGGTATTAGTTAATCCTCTTAAATAAAAATATGTGTATAATATGACATAAATCCCAAACAAGACAATTTGAGACGAAGAATCCTTTCCGCTTTAGTAATCTCTGAATCAATAACATATGAAAGATAGAACCTTAGATGTATTTTTAAATTCCAATAATTTTCATGATATGAATCATAAAATAAATTCATAGGAATTATATACACCACACAAATGAAACGAGTGGTGAATATGACATACGCATCACAGAGATAAAAGCGAGATGAGAAAACCCTTACCTTGAGTTTTACTTTATTCAAAAGAAATTTAAAATCCTGTATAATAAATTTAAATTTAATATAATTATATAAATGATTTATATTCATATTTATAATATAATTTATTATCCAATTATAACATTTGAACCCCCATTTATTAATACTGACTATAAATTGTTTTTTTATTAAATGAGGGGGTGGAAGTAAATTATAAGGAAAAAAATCGAGGATATATAAAATGGTGTAAACTATGGTCATCTCCTTGGACAATATCCTTACATTCAACTGAAAGGGAACCCAAACTGGAATAAAGGCTGAGAGTTTTTTTGCTCTCCCTCCTCGAGCTAAGTCATCCATCACAAAATTTGCTTCTCTCCAAATGTGATGCACACAAACCTCTCTATGCATTTCCCATATAAAGTTTCTAACAATGTATATGAGATCCCAAGGGGGATCAAGTTTCCATTGGAGAATTATTACTAGCACCTCCAAGTCAGATTCTACCTCAATAACCAATAGGTGATACATGATGAACAACATGATGCCTATGAACAAAGCTCTTAACTCTTCCCCTAGAGAGTTTCTTGGACTATAAAAAATCCCATAATTCAATCATGACCGGTCCAAAATGATCTCTAATTAGTCCACCCTTTTTATTATACCCAGATGAAATGGATCCATCGACATTAATTTTGAGTCCACTGATGGGGGGATTCCAACTAACCCACCTTTCATGATAAATCTAGACAATAGGACAGTTGAGAAAAGAGAAAAGAGTAGAGGAGTTCTTCCCACCTTTTACTAGAAAACATAGTTCTCCCACCAACATTTTTTTATTATCTTCAAGAAAAGAATCGAATTTCTGGAACCCATTCTAGCATGGTTTCTTGTATCCCAAAGCGTCCAACAGACAGCTGAAAAAATAATTCCATGGATATTTATTTCAATTCCCCTAATCTCCGATCCCAGAAACTAGTGCATGATGAAATCATTCATGTTGATCCCCATGATATTGATAAATACGTTTTGACCATTAAATATCCACATAGCCCTTTCTTATTCTCTTTGGAAAAACAGATGCACCATTGATTCGCTTTGAGGTTTATCACAACACTAGCAACGCGAAGCCAATGAAATACATCTTTTCTGGACACTATCATCTGCCAAGATCACCTAGTTTGTCATTATACAAGAGAGAAAATTCATTCTTTTGTGGGAATCACATTACCCCATAATTTGGTAGCCCAATCATCTTGCTCACTATTTGCATGTAGCGTCTTCTTGAAGTCCTGACCATTAAACCTACCCGATCTCGATGGGGTGAAGAAGCACATATCTAGTTCTCCATTGAATAATTTTTTTTTTCAAAAATACCCTCATTCTACATATTAAAAATAATATGTATCAAGCCTGGAAAATATCTGGCTTTCCTGAAAGTAATGATAGGAGTAGGACATCCTGGGAAGAAAAGATTCGTGGCAGACCAATTGTCTCTCTATAAGTTGATTATGGTTAAATAAAATAAAAAGTATTAATAATTATATATATATCATATATATTAATTATGTACATATTTATAGGAATATAAAGAAATTGAGATAGAAAAATTAATTATATAATTCATGGAGAAAGTATGTCGTACTTATGCTTGAACATTCTTTTCATTTTTTGATCAATGGAATGGAAGAAAGGTAAATAATAAATCAAATTTAAATAATAATTATTATATCATATATATCATATATATTAATTTAATATATTCTTATTATCATCCAATTAAAACAAAAATGATAATAAAAATCACATCGCTTCGTGGAGGTTGTAGTCCATTTGTTTATATGAGCGACATTATTATTTTCCAATGGATTAGAAGGTTAGAAAGTAGTTGTGATATTATAATTAGAGAAGAATAATAATGTCTTTAATATAATATATAAACTTTAAACCCAATATAATAAACATCCATGAAATATAGATTTTAAAAACGAATTACACTGCTATGTAAATACAATAAGATTTATGGACACAAGAGAGATGTTTCCATTTTATATAGAATAGAAAATAGGTAGAAAATGGTTGTAAAAATCATAATAAAATCTCAGTATATTTTTTATACTTTATTTATTATTTTAGGATTGTTAAAATAGATTTATAATAAGTAGAATAAGAAGTAAATTTTAAAGATTCGGTAAATACTATTACCACTTCTTCAGTAAACTTCCTTTAAATCCTCTCCTAAGGGGACAGGGATTACTATTTTGGGAAGAAAAGAACATATTGAACATGGATAAGTATGTTTACGAGATAAATGGCCAGGTATTTTTGAGATATATGTCTCAATTTGGTGTAAGTAAAATATAGAAGGTGTTTCCTTTTATAAGGGAGGGAAATGACACACTTTGAAATACTAAAAAGATTAAAATATAATTAAGTCATTCTCTAGAAAAATTATTCAAAATGGAAATATATTCAAATAAAATGAGGATAAGGTAGAAATATAATCATATAATTAAATTTAAATAGTTTTGGTGTCATTTTTAAAACCTATATTTCTCTTTAACATCTGGTTCACTAAATTTAATTGTAACCATAGTAATGACTCTTTTAATATTGAAGGGTTATAAAATTAATTATAAGGTAAAAAATGGATCATAAATGGACAATGTATGGAATTTTAGACTTTTTATTATTCTAATTTTCCTATTTCTTGATTTTTATGATTTTTAACTAATTTAATAAAATATTATTATACATAAAATATCATTAATTTCATTTTTGACACTATTCATTTAATTTAACTATAAAGACAACATTACATCAAATGAATTTTAATATAAACCTTATGGATATCTATAATGTTTTATATTAATTTATAAAATTAATTTAATACAATTATTCACCCAAATTTTATTTATTCTATTATATTTAAAAACATTTATTTTATTTTTATGTTAATTGAATAACTACTCTATGGACGTTGCATATGAATTTAAAGAAATTATTTAATTAATAAAAATTATAAAAAAATAATTTGATAAAAAAGTATTTCATATTTGGAATAAAAAATTATAACAAAACTTATCCTATTTTATCCTCATATAAAACTTTTAGAGATATAAAGTTTAAGAGAGTGACATTTGATATTTATTCATTTTTTTAAAATTAATATAAGAGTCATATTTAATGAAAAATGGCACCAGGTGGCCATAATTTAGAGACTTAGATAATAATTTTTGAAATACACTCATATAATAGGGTACATTTATGTTTTATAGTAACTTTAAAGTATTATCCGAAAGTTTTAACACTATTTACCATGTTTTACCCTTACCAAGGTGACAAAAATTCACTTTTATTACTATTCATAATGACTAATAGTAAAATCCACCTATTTACAAAATTTGATCCTATTAATTCAAAATATTGAATCCATTTTTCAACATTAAATTTCTATTAGTGTTCGAAATTTATTTTAAAATAAGTGTTAGAAACATGGGGAATACCATTTTATAGAAAAATACATTTTAAGAATATATTTGGACTTATATTCATATCACCTGCCTAGAAAAAATATTAGATGAATTTTAATTTTTTTAATATATAATATATAAATTAAATTAAAATAAATCACCAATAACAACTAATTTAATATAAAAACACATTATGCATATAGAATTAGTTTTTTTCTTGAAAATATATATTTTACTTTCAAATTATTTCTATTTTTATTTCTAATCAATTAACAACCGATGAATTCATTTTATAATTTTTTAAAACATAAATTTTTCATTATTTAGTTAGTTTTATTCAAACATGAAAATAAAACATTTAGGAAATAACTATAAAATTGATTAATAATATTTTAATAATATATCGTGGTTCGTTTAAACGTGATGTTTCATTTAAAGAAAGATATCAAAGGAAATTTCTTTATAGATACGTATATAATATAGTCGAAGGGTGTTACATTATACCTCCCTTAAAATGAATTTATACATTGGAATTATTTTACTTTGATATGAAAAAATGAGGACATATCTATTTCATTACATCCTAAGGTTCCTCAAGAGATTCTTTGAATGTTTGATTCCTCGAGAGAAATTTTAACAAGAGAGTAATATTATTCCATAATAATTTATCTATTTGATACAATATTTATGTGGTTTCTTCTTGATAGGAAATATCATAATCCAATGTCATTTCCTCTGTGTTTAGTACATGTTATGGATCATGTATATATTTCTTCAGGAGTGATACATGGAACCCATTATGAACTTGAGAATGGTTCAGTTGCAACGCCAAGTGATAAGATAATGTACTTACTCAATCAAGAATATAAAAGGGTCTAATATACATAGGTAGTATATTTCATTTCTTTATAAATTACATAAAATTATTCTATGGAGAAATTTATAAAAATACATTTTTACCAACATTGAATTCCCTATTCCGTCGACGGTTATCAACATAAATTTTCTTTTGAGTGTAAGTTTCCTTGATATTTTAGTGAATGTATCTGAATTTTATCCATAATTTTCTCATCCAGTTCTGGTCCCAATATTTTTCTTTTTTTCAATATCATCCTCTAATATTTGAGTTCTACACTTCTTTCTATAGAGGGATTTATAAGGGTCCATTTGAATGACCAAGTGAAACAAATTATTGTAAGAAAACTAAACTATGTAGAGGTGTTGATCCCAAACACCTTTTAAATATATCTAATAAGCCCTCATCATACAATATAAGGTTTAAATGGTTATATTATACTAAATACATGTTTAAGGATGATAAGAGGTACTAAAACTCAACGCTGTATCCAAATACTGCTGATGAATTTTCCAGAACATCAAGATAAACCAATAATGATGATTAGATATAATAGAACATGGTACTATATACAAACTTACAAATTATTTAATGTATATTATTGAAAAAAGATCAATATAGAAATATTATTTGATATAAAATAAGGGTAATAGCTTAGTAAGGTGATCAAATACAACCTAAATAACATTATGGCCTTATGATATTTTGGGGTGTTCGGTGACAAATTCCATGGTGATGTTTTCTAATTTACATTCTAGTATGATTAATAGTTGTAACATCCCCTTAAAATTATATCTCTCAGTATTAAATTTCAAAAATTCCAAGATTTGAGATATATACTCTACAATATCTCCCTTCACGTTTTCCCACTAGAAATACTTTTTCAGATCTCTATACATCTTCGTACTTCCAGGATGAATAGAGAATAATTAACTATGAACATTATCCATCAACTCATTATTAAAATCTGTTATGTATGGGATATATACACAATTATTGAACCTTATCATTCCATCATAATCAAATTTGAACTTTGGAACACTTTTTACAATCATTTTTAATTCTACAACTTCATTTTTCACATCTTCAATCCTTATATAGATGGTTGAAAATTCATTTGGGAAAGATAATATTTTCTACTACCTTAAATATTTCAAGATCCATCCTTTAAAAATATAACAACATTAGATTATTTTTTTATCCTCATCATAGATAGGCTATCATTATCCTTTTGACTTAGAGAATCTTGGACCGTGTTCTCTTTCCCAGGGTGGTAATGTATTGGGTACTCCTAATATTTAATCAAATCCAACCATATTCTATGGTTAATATTATACTCTTTATGAGTGAATATTTACTTTAAAATTTTATTATCATTATATATATCACAACTTTATGCATAAAGATAATTCCTCCATATATTTAATGAAAAAATAATGTAGAAAACTCTAAAACATGAGTTGGGTAATTTCACTCATGAACCTTTAATTGGAATGATGTATAATATCTCACCATATTATTCTTCACAAGGTTACATTCCAATCCCTTCTTCGATGCATCACTATAGATCACAAAACCTTCCCCACTGCAGGGTAGTTTAAGAATTTGTGTGCTTACTAACCTTATCTTCAGTTTCTTTTGATTATATTCACATTCATCTACCCAAAATAACTTAACTCCATTATAAGTTAACTTGGTGAGTGGATTAGATATTCATGATGAATTATCTATTAATCATTAATAATATCCATCCAAACAAAGAAAACTATGAATTCTGTCACAACCGTTGGTCTGGTCCAATATTCAATAACTTTCATATTTTATGGATCCAATGATATCTCTATTGAGATTATATGACCCAAAAATGAAACTTTTTGTATCCAAAATTAAATGTTTATAATTTTTTCATACAAATTTACATTCCTTAGGGTCATTAAGAAAATCCTCAAGTGATATTCATACTCTTACTTTATATTTTAATATCTAAGAATATTAGTTATAAATACAACAAAAAACTGATCAAGGTAATCTTTAAATACTATTCATTAAATACATGAAGATATAAAGGGCTTTAATAATACCAAATGACATCATTATAAATTCATATTGTCCACACCTTGTATGGACTGGTGTCTTGGGTATATCCTCCTTCTTTATCCCCTATTCATAATATCCAAAACAAAGGTCAATCTTGAAAATGTATTGATCTCTATATAGTTGATCAAATAAGTCATGAATATGGGGAATATGAGACATGTTATTGATATTGACCTTATTATGTTCCTGATAATCAATATAGAGTTGCATTGATCCATATATCTTGTTAAAAAAAGATCAGGTGCACCCAAAGGTGGCATACTTGGTCAAATGAATCCCTTTTCAAGATTATTCTAAAGTTTCTTCTTTAACTCCTGCAATATAATCATTACATTTTATATGGATTCTTTGAAATAGGTGTAACACTAGGTATGAGTTCAATTGAAAACTCAACTTCCTAATTTTGTAGGAGACTAGGAAACTCTTCTGGGAAGACATTGGAACCCCCCACACAATTTTCATATCTTCAATGTTGACTTTCCATACATACATTTATGATAAACACCCATTTTTAATAGGAATAAAGAATGATATAATGGATGTAATTTCTTTTAGAAGTTCGTATTTATCATCATAATGATAGATGATCATAGGTTGGTTCAGAATTTAAAATGTTACTTATCATCCTTGAAAATTAGTGTGAAATTTATGTCAATAAATCTAATCCATGACTAAGATAACATAAAATTAAACTAGATTGAGAAGAATGATATTTCAAGGAACCAAATTCCCATGAACTTCAATCGAGGAAGAATCAGAGTCTTGATATATGATCATTACAGCATTAGGAGTTTTCACTAAATCAACATCTAATATTTGAGGATAGTAATTAACATTCCTAGATACTTTTCATTACATAAAGAAATTTATATAACTAATATCTAATAATATACTTAAATATTTGAGCATACCTGTCACCATATCAACTTCATCATTATAAATTCAAAACCAAGCTAAAACCTAAATGTTTAGAATATCAATTAGGAATATTTAACTAGAGTGATTAATCATGGAAAATCGTTCAAATAATATATAAATAATGACACCTTCTTATAAATATATGTAAACTTAGATTTATCCCTGGTTATCAATGATTATCATATACTCAAATCCATTATAATAGTTCATAAATTAAATGTGATTTATCCCCCACATATATTATAGGAGTGTCAAAAAAGTGTTCACTAAGGAAAAAATCATTGTGAATTAGAATTATGGATAATATATACTCATAAAACTATTTTTAGGGTTATTACCCCTAGATGAATCTATTCTAAAACCAAATCCACTTTTAGTATCCAAACATGGATTTTTTGATATAAAAACCATACTCTTTTATTCCCTATAACATAGGAAGTTCTCCGATACATAGGATTATCCTAAGTGTTCTTAATAAATATTTCAGATCTTGGTTTCCAATAGTAACTAAACCTTAGACTGATATGACCTTTAAAAACCCATACCTTTTATACATAGATCTTATATCTTAATAGATGAATATTCATTACATAGAATACCGATCCATTCCAGAACCATATAGGTTTATTATATTTGGAAACTTGGAAACAAAAAACTTGTTCATAAGTGATTTATATCATATCCCACTTAGTTATTTAAAACTACCCCCTTATTAGACAAGTCATACTTAAAACATTTCTTTATAACTTGGAGAAAGGAAACATAAGAAAGGGTGGACTCAAATGATCAGTAAGTTCAAACAAGGGAGATATCAATGATCACCTAAACATAACATGAGAAGAAGGGTTTAAGAACATAAGATTAAAATTTTATAACCACACCCCACATATCAATGATCATAAAATGGATTCATGGTATTAATCTTGGAAGTTCATAATACATGATTCATAATGGAATCAAAGAACATGAGCTAGGAGAGCAGAACATTTTCACAATACATAAGTTCATGGAATACTCATAATTATAGAAAATAATTTCCTTATAAGTCAAGGATCACTACCAATACTATCATAGTGGATTGGGTTCACTCCCCATTCCATCATATTAATCATGGATCTCTCCCAGGACCATCATAGTAAAATAATTCTCTTACTGAATTGGATTTACTCCCCATTCCAGTCCTATATGTCTCATGAGATATCTATATTTACCCAATCATTTAGAGCTCTAAATATTTCTCGGCTCACCTATAAAATAATGAAAATAATATATATTAGTTCCAAAAGATCATAAAGCATTCATCATAGAATAACTCATATAAAAAATAGGTTTTCTGAACATTTCATCATTGCATAACCTGTGGAAAAGAAAAAGGCTTCATAAAAATTTTATCATTTCATCATAGACTTACCCATGGAAAAGAAACATGTCTTATAAAAATATTTTCATCATAGTAATAAAAAATCCAAATAAATAACAAGGATGGTATCCTTGGATTATATCCCTAGTAAATAATATGTATCAACAAAATATGTTATTATAAATGAAAAATTTCTTTAAATTATCTATTGAATACTTCTCGAGGAAAATACCCTTTTCAATTTGAAATAGATCATTTAAAATATATATTAATTCAAAATATTAAGGATTTTTTTTATTTTAAAATAAACTTGTTATATTATAAATGAAGAATAAAATAATTAAGAAGTTATGATGACATGAAATTCTATTTATACCATGTTTGTTAAAACAAATACCCCTTTCACATTTTTGGTAAAAACGGAAAAGTACCTAATTCAGAAAATGAAAAGAATATCAATTTTAAACCATTTTTTAAAAATTATAACATGGGTAAAAATGAAATTAAAAAATAATCGGATAATATTAAAAATATTCTTTGAAAATATTTTTAAAAAACATGGACATTGAATAGAAAGGATTTTTAAATGAAGATTGAAATAAAGTCATTTTTCCATAAAAATATTATTTCAGAATCTTGTGTTTAGAAAGACAGGAAAGTGTAATTTAAGCATGTAATATCAAGAAATAGCCATAGGAGAATTATATTAATTAGTTTATTGAGAGGTAGATCATGAAATTTTATCATTACAAACTTAATGAAAAAAAATCATGATTAATAATGAGATTGTAACATAAAACCCTTACCACTTTGGTAACATTCAAATCATAAAGCCCATGAAATAAATAACATCAAATTAAACTATAAATACTATTAATATAAATATATTTATCATATACCATATCAATGGGGAATTAGATACACCTCATAAAAGAAAATAGGTGTATAACATAACATATTTCCCAATGAAGACAATTTGAGACGAATAACCTTTACTGCTTTGGTAATATCAAAATAAAACCCTAATGAAAGAAAGAACCATATATGGATTTTTAAATCCCTATAATTTTCATGAGAAAAATCATAAAATAAATTCACCAATAGTATATATTCCACACAAATGAAACTAGTGGTGAATATGGTATATGTATCACTGAAATTAAAGTAAGTTGGGAAAACCCTTACCTTAAGTTTGACTTTCTTAAAAAGAAATATAACCTCATGTATAATAACGTTAAATTTATTAAAATTATATAAAATATTCATATAAATATTCATAATATCATATATGATCCACTTATAACATTTGAAAACCCATTTATTAATAATTTCTTATTAAAATTGTCATTTCTAAGTGTTAACAATTTCATTTTTCATTAGCATTTCGGTTTGGTAATTTCATTATTTGTAATTTTATCATGGTTAAATAATATAAATAATTTTAATAAATTTATAAATATAATATATATTCATTATATACATATTAAGAGTCATCCAAAAAAATTTATATAGAAAAATGAATTACACCGATCAAGGAGATGATGGTTCGTATGTACGCATGGACCCTGTTTCCACATTTTGACGGATGGAATGAAAGAATGGTATAAAATAATTCCACATTATAGAGTAATTATTATATCATATATAACATATTTATTAATTAAATCTACCCTTATTACCATCCATGTAAAATGAAAATGAAAAATATATCACATCGCTTCGTGGAGGTGGTAGTCCACGCGTATACACGAGATGCATAATCATTTTTCAAAAGATTAGATGGTAATATTGTAGATGTACTATTATAATTAAAAAATAATATTTTTTTATAAATATAATATATAATCTTTAAAGCCACCATAAAAACCATCCATAATATGATGATGAAAAATGAAATACACCATTATGTGGAGATGATAAACCGTACATATTCATATGTTTTTGTTTTATATAAGACACAAAAGGGGTAGAAAATAGATGTAACATAATCATAATAACACATAAGTAAATTTTTATTACTTTATTTATTTTTAAATTATGAGAACAATATATTCATAGCAAGTACAAGACAAAATAAATTTGAAAGATTTGGTAACGATTATTACCTATTCTTTGATGGGGTTCCTTTAGATATCCTATTAAGGGGCCTCTAATTGGACTTTTAGAAATAAAAAAACTCTATAACATGGTTAAGGATTTTATTAAGAGATATGGGTAGGGTTTGGAAGAGATATAGGGATAAAATTAGTGTATGGAAAAGTGATAATGGGTGTCCTTTTATAAGGGTGGGAAATGACACACTTGAAAATACTAAAAAGATTAAAATATAATTCACTCTCAATAACAATGATTCCAAATGAAAATTGTAACACCCTGATATTTGATGATATATATTATTTTTAAATTTATTTAATTTAATTTGTTTTACACTACAAAAATATTAATTTGTGCTATATGAAACACCGTATTAGTTTGCAGTATATGCAAAACTATTCTTGGCTTGTGTTCCACACAATTTCAAGTTCTTTTGATAGAATTCATTTCACGCAACACTGAGTATAGATTTTGTTAAATGAATAAATGGAATAAGTTTGGATTATGTTATACACAATATAAAATGAATATTTAACATCACACAACACTAAATTTCCTTGCGTTACACGTGGGAGTGACCTTCATTGATAGGTTATGTTGTACGCGATACCGAGTTTCACTAAACAATGATATATTATTAAAATATTATTATGGGATATAAACTAGTCATTATGAATAGTATTAACCACATTTTGAATTTTATATAACAATAGAATTCATCTTATATATTTTATAGAACATGATATGAGAACAAAATCAATTTTTCGGATAAAAGTATTTTTTAAAAAATGAAGTTTTACCACCTTTTGAAGAAGAACCCATTTTAAATATAGTTTTTGACACTTTTATGAGTTTAATTTGAAAACATAAACTTAATATTTGGAATTAGGACATAAAAATTTACTTTTGTTGAATTTTTGGTATTTTTCAAATAAAATTAAAATTTTAATGAATAGTGAAAAATACTGCATTTTAACTCGAAACTGTCTTTTTATCAAATTTATTTATATAGTTAGATTGTATTTTTAATTGAGTTTAAAGTGTAATTGAATTATATTTCTATAATTTAATCCAATTTTGGTCATTTGAAGTAATTTCAATTTTAAATTATACCAAAACACATGTCAATCTTTTGATAGTCATTACTTTTTGAAAACCCTCTTTTTTTTTTGTTTTGACAACGAAAATTAATTTTAAATTAATTACTGCAACTTCTGTGTTTTGAAATTGGATAAATGGATTCCATATTTGGAATCCAAAGGTTCAAATTGTTTAAGTATATTTCCTACATCATGGTATTTTATTTATAATTTTTAGAAAATAGATAAACATATTTATTTATGACACAATTATGATGTAGTGATTACCTCATTAATACAAGATTCAAATAAATGAATTTATAAATATTAAAATAAATTTAATTTGAATTTTTTATGTCATGAAAAAAAAATTTAGATGAAATTAAAATATTTGGGACGATTTAATGACTTTTTTTTGAAGTAATAAGGTTTTTATTATTTTTTAAAAAAGTCAAGTATGAATAGTATCCAAAATTGGCATAATTCACAACTTAAAACATAAAATAGTTTATTAAATAATATTAAATTAATAAAAATCTTAGATTCATAAAAAATGTTAATAAAAGTCCAAATATGACATAATTAACTTTTTTTGGGTCTTTTGACATGATATGGTAATTTCATTGACCCACAATGTGTAAATAACATGATTTCACAGTAAGATGAAAAACGGTAAAATAATGGTTAAAGGAAAAATATAAGCATACAAAAATATTAAAAACTTGCCTAATTTTTTTTGGATGATGAGTATTCGAAAACAAATCATCTTATCTTTGAATAAAATAAGTTTTGGACCATTTTAAATCGAAATGGAATTTATAATAAATTAATATTTTAGGACATTCTTAAAGTGCCCCTCTCCCCTCTTATAAAAGGGAACCTCATCTCTCTCCTCTTCACTCCATTTTGAGATTTCAATCTCGACCAAACCCTATAAATTTATATTATAAACTTTTCAAGTTATATTCTAGAGGTTCTGGTCTTTTCAAAATACCAACTCTAGTGCACTAATAGGAAATTTAAAAGAGGCACATCGATGAAAAGGTAATCTCTTCTACCGATTCTTTCAAATTTATTTATTCTTATGATTACTCATATTTAGTTGTTTCATTATAAAATAATAACATAAGTATAACTAATATACTGAGATATTATTATAAATATGAAACAACCTTATCTCACCTTCTATCGATCCCACGAAAAATGAAGTCACCGTGCGTGCGAACGTACGACTTACCGTCTCCGCGCTGCGGTGTAATCTGTTTTTCACAACCACCTTACTTGGATGGGTATAATGGTGGAAATAATAACTATATATTATTATTATAACATGATAGTAATTATGATATATTATACACCATCCAATTTAATACCATTCAACAATTATGCGAATAATATCGTTTCTCGTGCGTACGTACGACTTACCGTCTCCACAACGTGATGAGATTCATTCTACATGTTAACCATTCAAGAATGATTATAAAGTGTATATAATAAATAATCATGAAATATAAAAAATAATAATTCTACAAGATTTATTTATATATGTATATTTCATTTACTTACTTCTATTCAATTAAATAAGGAAAGGAAAACAGCGTTCATACGTACGTACGACCTACCGTCTCTAAGAATGGTGTATTACATTTATTTATGTATCTATTATATATTTATATATATACTGAATATATATAATATATAAATCATGTTTTACATTATGAAATTAAGTAAATAATTATATAAGTAATAATATCAAGAGAAACAAGTCCAAACACGTACGTTAAATGAAACTATTGTTACCCAAAACGTTGCTTTAACATGTAATTGATAAATGAATCGGTAATATAAAGTTGTAAGTGAGTCATATATGATATAATAATTATTATTATGGTTCTATTACAAGTTAATAATATGTTTAAACCCAAAATACAGGATTTTGGGACACATATGAAAGAAATCAGACCTAAGGTAAGGGATAACTTTTCCAACCTCATTTTTATCCGAGATTGTTTATTCATATCTATTTATAGGGTATATATTTATCATCCATGTTAATGTTTTCAAAAAAAAATTCATAAATTTTTTATTACTATTATAGGTATATCTAAAGTCATTTTTACCCCTTTTGAATTTTAATACTTGGTGTGAAAGGAATCTTTCTTTTGTTTACCATCAGAGGTACTTTTTAACTTTTCCTACAAAAGTATGAGGAGAATGTTTTTTAACTTATACAAAATTAGCAGATATTTAAATATTTTTAATGCCTTATTTCCAAGAAACCTCCTCTAC
Organism: Viscum album; assembly: GCA_963277665.1. Classification (NCBI taxonomy): domain Eukaryota; kingdom Viridiplantae; phylum Streptophyta; class Magnoliopsida; order Santalales; family Viscaceae; genus Viscum; species Viscum album. Next base: position 1,537,537,192 of record OY728153.1, on the reverse strand, counting down.
ATGATTTCAAGTTTATTTTCATCTAAATTATTTTCTATTAAAATTTCATGTCATTTTTATAAAAGAAAACATTTTTGAATAAGAAAGTATATTTTTCTTAACAATTAAGTTCAAGTGTTTTATAAAAATTATTTTCCATATAAGATGAAGTAGGGTTTTGTTTCTATCCCTATTGTTACTTTGATTTTATTATGTTAATGATAGATTTATTTTTATGAAATCCATTTATTTTATATGAATTTTCATGGAATGATGTTTAAGAAATCCATTTTATTTCATGGGTTAAGCTATGATGTAGGATTTATGTTTTTGTAGAAAATGTAAGAATGATTTCACTATGATATGGGGTTACCAATATCTTCCTACAATGAATTGGATAGAGATTTATATCTCATGAGATAGAAATGGATGGAACAACAAGTAAATCCGGTTCAGTATTACAGGGTTGGAACTACAAGTAAACCCGGTTCAGTAATGGAATTCGTCCACTATGATGGTCTTGGAAGCAATAACTTGGCTTATATAGACATCATATTATGTGATTATTGGTTTTACATAACTCCATGTTTTATTACCATGCAATTTTATCATGATTAATGTTCCTTTATGACCTATTCCTTACGTACAACTATGATTTATTTCATGACTCAAGATTTTTGATGTTTAAACTTTATGTTCATGTTTTTATGTTTAAATGTATATGGTTTGTTTTATGTTCTCTATGTTTACCCTCACTAAGAATTTGAACTCACCCTTTTTATTTTTTATTTTTTCTAGGATATAAAGAATGGTTTTATTTAGAAAAACAATAGGGTAAGATCTTTATGGGAGATGTTTAAGTTCTTTCACTAAGATTAGAAGATTTTGTTCCGTGTTTCCAAAGTAAATAAACTAATACAGTCTTTAGGTGTCTGTTTGTGTCATGTATTAAGTATTCCAAAAAAAAATGCAATGTCCATGTATGTTAATCTTGGGTCTCTATAGTTGGTATCAGAATGAAGGTTTATTTAACCCTTTGGAAACTAGGTTGTGAAAACTTTAGTGAGATCTCTAGAGATATTACTGAGGTATACATAGGGATGTCCCTAAGGTTAAGTATAACTATAGGTTACTATCCTTGAATTATGTTAATGATTTTGGGTAACCTAGGGTGAACCTATAGTGTCATGGATTAAAGAAGGTGTCATAAGTTAGACATCCTATAAGTGACTTTTTATGATTGTGTGGTTCCTCATTATTTTAACTATTTCTTACACTATGATTTCTGGTTTTACTGAACAAGGGGAACCCAAAGGAATTGGGTTAACATTGAATCCTATGGACAAATTGGTGACTATGAGCAACAAAATTGCATAATTATTAGAGAGAACGATATTGTGATTATGCTAAATCAGTCATCGCGATATATGATCAAAAAGGTGAACTTTAGTGGTATTCCTAAGACATCAAATAAGAGGATGATGGACTTTTATGCATGTTCACATGGTAAGGAACATAGAGGAAGGAAGATAAATCTTTCTACATATCTAGAAGGGAAGAAGAACCTTGATGAATACCTCAAATGGAGGGGAAGATGTAGTCTGTGTGGGGAAAAGGGTCATAGAGTGACGGATTGTCATAGAGTTCAATTTTTTTACACGTGGAGAACATGAGAATTATCTAACTCAATGCCTCGACCTAAGAGGTTACTTCTAAATCGGGGAAGGACTTATTCCATGCCAATCATTTAAGAGGATGGATTGATGTGTTTATGTATTGGTATTCACGAATAATTTTGTAGAGGTACTTTTAATGATATTACACTGATGGAAACCAAAATTTTCCCAATGATTTAAAACAATTGGTAAAGGATACCAAACCGTTGGTATATGTTATACCAACAGTTTGGAAAACCGTTGGGTAATAAGGTGTGGGGATAGCCTTATACCAATGGTTTCCTTGAAACTGTTGGGTTAAACCTATAAAAAATTCCACTTCCCTACGATTTTGGCAAGCCGTTTCAATACAGAAGTACCAACAGTTACAAACTATTGGTAAATGTAAATCTATAACCTATACCAATGGTTTAAAAACCATTGGTGTATAGTTTTACAAATAGTTTCCCTCCAATCATTGGTATATATTATAAGTAGAACCTATATACCAACAGTTCAAGAATCGTTGTTATAGTGTTTCACCAACTGTTTTATTTGAACCATTGGTATAAAAGGTTTATTCAGCTTTATACCAACCATTTATAAACTGTTGGTATATAGAAATCTAATATTATAGCGGCAGCCTAGCAGAATTCCCTGTTTCATGTAAAGAAGCCTTCCCTCTTGCCTCCCCAGCGTAGCCTCTACCGAATTACACAACAAACTACATCCCCTCTTGTCTTTTATCTACAATATATTGAATTCAACACTTGAAGATAAAACAAAGAGGATATACAATAATTATACAACACCTGAAAATAAATAATTCATAAAAACACTCATGCCCATGATATAATGTATAGAATTCAAAAAAACACTCATGGGGGTTGTTCAGGGGGTGGGGGTGTCCAGGGGGTGGGGGTCTATCCAAGGGTGTGGGGGTGTCTAGGGATGGTGGGGGGGGGTGTCCAAGGGGGTGGGGGGTGTCCAAGGGGTGTCTAGGGGGTGGGGGTTTCCAAGGGGGTGGCGGTGTCCAGGAGGTGGGGGGTGTCCAAGGGGGTGGGGGGTGTCCAGGGGTGGTGGGCGGGCTATCCACAAGGGTAGGGGGGCTATCCATGGTGGTGGGGGTGTCTAGGGGGGTGGGGGTATCTAAGGGGTGGGGGGGGGGATCCAGGGTGTTGAGGGGGGGGGGGGTTGTCTGAGGGGGTATGTGGTGTTTGGGGGGGCCGTCCGTGGGGGGGGGGGGGGCGTACAAGGGGCTTGGGGTGCTGTCTAAGGGGGTATGGGGTGTCTAATGGGGGGGTGTCTAGGTGGTTGGGGGTGTCCATTAGGGGTGGGGTGGTGTCCCGGGGGTGGGGTGGTGTCCAGGGGGTGTGGGGCTATCCAAGGGGTCGGGGGGGGGGGTGTCCAAGGGGGAAGGGGGTGTCCGGGGGGGGGGGGGGGGGGTGGGGGTGTCCGGGGGAGGGGGGATGCTTTCTTTGGGGGTGGGGGTATCTAGGGGGTGGGGGTTTCTAGGGAGTAGGAGGTGTCTAGGGGGTGGGAGGGGGGCTCTCTGGGGGGGGGGGGTCCATATAACACCCTAGATTTTTTATGAGAAAAATTTTGTTTTTATGTTATATACATCATCAAAGGTATCTTCCACTACACACAACACTATCTTGGCTTTCTTTACACACAATCATGACCTTCCTCAATAGCTTGCGTTATACACAATACCGAGTTTCACTAAACAATGATATGCTATTAAAATATTATTAAAACTAGCCGTTATGAATAGTAATACCCACTTTTTTAAATTTTATAAATTTTATCTTTATAAATGGACTTCATTTTTGGATTCGTAATATCGAAATTAGCCTAGGGTGAAATTTTGGTATTTTTCTGAAAATTTTCAATTTTTGATGAATAGTGAAAACACTGGGTTACTATTTAAAAACCAACTTTTTTATTTAAATAATTATTTATATTATTTAAATTTATTTTATGTGAGGATCGATACATAATACCTATATATGTTTAATGTAATTCATTTGAGCCATTTTATAATAATTTTAGACATATAAAAATTTTATTGAACTTTTCACCGTCTTTTACCCACCTCCTAGGAGAATTTGAAAATACTTAATTTTACCGCTTCTGTGAGTGGAATTTTGAAACTCCGAGAGACACGGTTAGTATCAAGGAGTAAAATGTGGTTCAATAAGATAAAAATAATTTTTTTGTGAATAGTAACTTTTTACTTTTTTTTACCACAGTTAAAAGTAAATAGGGTAATTAAGGGTAAAAATTGTATTATTATTACCCTAAAACATGTCCTAATTCTATTGGATAAGTTTAATTCGACCAAAAGAAACCTTAGTAACAAAATATGACCATTTATGTCCACTTGGATTAGATTAGGACATTTAATATTATTTTATTTAAAGTAGAGTTAAAATAGTCAAAATCAAAGTTTAATAACTAAAACATTTTTAATATAGGGTAATAGATAAGATAAATTTGACTATAAATATTCATTAGAAATCTAAAATGATTTCATACATAATGGTATTTTATTTATAATTTTTTAGAATTTAAATAATTTAATTTATTTATGACACATTGATGATGCAGTAATTACCTTATTAAGGAAATATTAACATAATTTATATTTTAAATACCCAAATAAATGTAATTTGAGACATTTTAAGAATTAAACTAATTGTATAGGTTAATATGACATATTAGTAATGATTTAATTAACTTTTTTCGAACTAATCATGTTGTTATGATTTTCACAAAAATCAAGTACCAAATAGTGTCAAAATTGACATAAAATAGTTATTAAAACAAATATTATATTATTAATTGTTATTTTATTTCTAAAAATATAAGGTTTGGACAAATGACTTATATAAGGATATATATATTAATAATTAACCACTTTGGGTTCGTTTTTCTTGTTATAGTATGTTTATTAACCATATAGTGTAAGAAAACAAAAAGACACGGTAAAAGTTAAATTATTTAACATAGAGTTAAATCTAAATGATAAGGTTTAAATAGTAACATAAACTTGTCTAAATTATATTTGATGAGAGTATTTATACCCATACCCACATTATCTTTGAAATAAATCAATTTGGAGCTATTAAAAACCGAATATGACATTATAATAAAATAATATTTTAAGTTTTTCCTGAGATGCCCCTCTCGTCCCTTATAAAAGGGCACCTCTTCCCTCTCTTCCTCACACCACTTTGAGCCTTCAAGCTCGGCCAAAAACTGCCAATTACTCTTCTCCACTTCCCTATTAATATCCTAGTGGTCCTGGCCTTCTTCAAAGACCATATTTAGTGCCCTAAGAGGAGGTTAAGAAAAGGCGCTTCAAAGAAGAGGTATTGTCCGTTACCGATTCTTTCAACTTTATTTCTTCTTCTACTTATTCTTCTTTAGTTGTTTCATTATAAAGTAATAACATCAGTATCAATCATATACTGATATGTTATTATAAATATAAAACAACTCTATTTCACCTTTTACCCATCCTACGAAGAACGAAATCACCGCGCATGCGTATGTACGGAATACCGTCTCCACACCGTGGTGTAATCTGTTTTCCACCACCACCATACTTGGATGGGTATAATGGTGTAAAGAATAACTATATATTATTATTGTAAAGTGATATTGATTCTGAAATAGTATACATACACTTCAATATAATTCCACGATCATGGGAACGATATCATCGCTCGTGCGTACGTACGGCCTACCGTCTCCATGATGTGATGCGACTCATTCTACATGATATTCATTGCATAATGATTATATAAATGAATTTAATGAATAAATATGATTTATATTACACTAATACCATTCTGTAAATGAGGTATATATAACCTAAAAATAATAATAAGAATTTATTCGGCAAAACACACATACGAACAAAAAGCAACAAACACCCGAATAACAAGTAACAATGAAATATTACTAATAAGAAGCTAAGAATATGACCATATATGATATCATAACAATGATTACGATTCTGGAATAATTCAATAACATTATTTAAATCATTATACAGGAGGTTAGGACACGTACGAAGCAAATCAGACCTAAGTTAAGGGAAAATCTCGCAATCTCATTTTAATCCAAATTGTTTATACTTCAGAATTTACTGGGGAATATTTATCATCCACATCCATGTTTCCTCAATGTGTAATATTATTTATATCCTCCTACAATTTTTTAAATCCAATTTTACCCTTCGGTGAGTTTTTAGTAAAATATATGAAAGGAATCTTTTGTCATTTTTTGTATGAGGTACTTTTTGACTTTTCCAGCCAAAGTACGGGAAGAATGTTTTTTTAACTTATATGGAATGAATGGATTTTTATGATTTCATAGAACATTATTTCCATAAATCTTCCATTAAAAGTTTTCAAGTTTATTTTTAATTAACTTATTTTAGTTTAAAAAATTGTATGAAATGTTAAGAAAGGAAAAATGTTTTTGAAGTAGAAAAGATATTTTACTCAAGAATGGAGTTCAAGTGGTTTATCAAAATTATTTTCCATCTAAGATAAAATAGGGTTCTGTTTCTATCCATATTTTTACATTGATTTGATTTTTTATGCTGGAATTAATTTTATGATGTCCTTTTATCTTATATGGATTATGTTATGATGGCATGATGATTAAGAATCCTATTTTTATTACAGGGGTTATGCTATATTGTATGATTTATGATTTTGTGGCACACATAAGAATGGTTTCATTATGAGATGGGTGTGACCTATATCTCCCTCCAATGCATTGGGTAAAGATTTATATCTCATGAGATAGACATGGCTGGAATGGCAAGTTAATCCGGTTCAGTGATACAGGACTGAAACGAGGAGTGAACTCGGTTCAGAAATGGACTTTGTCTGCTAAGATAGTCTTGGCTATGAGTCTTGACTACTAGGAAATTATTCTCTATGATTATGTGTTCATGCCAAAAAGTTTCATGTTTTAAGTTATGATTATTGGGATTACATATCACTACTATTATTTATCCCATGTTATGAAATTATGATCTCTTTTACAGGTTAATATTTCCATAATGATATGTTCTTATGAATATGATGTGATTGATATTTCTTTTGTTTACCCTTACTGAGAATTTGAGCTCACCCTTTTGTATTTTTTCTTTTCCCCAGGTTAGGAAGAAGGATATTAAGTAATATATGACAAAAGGGACTGTAGATATGATAAAATAAAAGGGAGACAGTGTCGATGATTTATGAACCCGTTGTTTATGTTTCCCAGTTTCTAAAGACACTATACCTATACGGTGCTTTCATGGTTTTATTATATGTTGTAGTAAGTGTGCTTCAATTCTGAAGTAATAATAATGTATGTAAAGTATGGGTCGTTATATTTGGTATCAGAGGAAAGGTATAGTCAACCTTTGGAAACTAGGATGTAGAATACTTAGTAAGAACCCTAAGGATATGTCTAAGCATATGACAAAACTTTAGTGTTTTAGAAATGGCCATGAATAACCTATGATAAGACCTTAAGTGTAAAATTTTATTCTTGATTATGTGGTTTTCCTATTATAATTAGTGTTTCTCACACTATTCTTCTTGGTATTAGTCAATGGATGGAACCCAAAGGAACTGTGTTAATGCAGAATGCGACGGGCAATGCAATGATTGTCCCCCTGAGCAACCAAACGTTATGGGAGCTGGAATGAAAAATCTTGTAGCCATGTTCACACAACTTTCTCAAGATATGAATCATGAAGGACATCCGAACGAGCAAAGTAAGGAGCAAAATTCTGTTGAATCCTTCATGAGGCAGCGTCCACCCTCATTCAGTGGGTCTACTGATCCATTAGTGGATAAACAGTGGATCAGTACCACTGAAAAGATATTTTCATTTCTTCAATGTTCTGAACATGATAAATTCATCTTAGCAGTATATCGTTTGGAGGGTGAAGCTGATCAATGGTGGAATATTATCAAGAATATGAGGCAAAGGGATGAAATTGAATCCATTGAATGAGACACGTTCAAGAACTTATTTTTCAATAATTACTTCCCTCGCATTCTTCTAAAAAATATGGTGTAGGAGTTTCTTGAACTAAAGAAAAAGGATGATGAATCTATTGGTACCTACGAAGAAAATTTTACAAGACTTGCAAGGTATGCTTCTGTGATTATTATCCAACCTAAGAGTAAGATCGATCAATTCTTTAGTGGCTTAAAAACAAGTCTTCGAAGGGCGTTAGCCATAAGGGACTTCAATAGCTATGAGGAAATCGTTCAATGTGCTCTCAAGGTTGATATGGAGATTAGAGTAACCCATTAGTCATATGCGTTTGATAAGAAGAGAAAAATGGAATTAAAAGGAAAATCTATAGAGTACACTGAAAAGAAGATGAGTTTTTCCTTATGCTCAAAGTGTGGAAGGAAACATGGAGGGATTTGTATTAAAGGGACAATTAAATGTTTCAAAAATGGAAAGGATGGTCATCGGGAATTTGAATAACCTAATAATGGGAAGAAGATGTCTAATGATGCGAACAAAGAAAAGGCTACACAGAGTGAACCTCCTACAATTCAATTTTACAAGTGCAAGGAAATGGGGCATTATGCTAATCAATGCCCTAATCCAAGGGTTGTTGATGATGATCGACTTCAAGAAACTCTTAAGTTTAAATATAAAGTAAAGTCACATGAAATTTCTATCAGTGATGTGGAGTATGATAACGAAGTGGTGAAAGGTACACTTACCATCCAATCTAAAGTAGAAAATGTTTTATTTGATTCTGGATCCACCCACTCTTTTATTTCTCAAGAAATTTATAAGGGTATCTCCGTATTACCTCGGCTGTTAGATATTGAGTTATCTGTGACAACCCCTAATGGCACAACAGTCGCATCAAAAGTTTACAATTCTTCTCCGATTGGAGTTTGTGGGAAAGTGCTTCCTACAAATCTTGTGATCCTTCCTATAGTGGAATTTGATGTGATTATTATCATGGATTGGATTTCTTTATATGGAGATCATATCAACTTCCAAAGAAGGGAAGTCACATTTCATATTCCAGATCAATCTATGATCGTCTATCGATGCAAGGATGAACATAACCTTCCAGTGGAAATTTCTTCCATCTTATAGGTCTTGATTCCAATAAATGAAGGTTATTTATCTGAAATGGTTGGAGAGAAACTCATGATTAAGAATACACCCATTGTGCTGGACTTTGATGATGTCTTTTCGGAGGAATTTCTAGGTATTCCACCAAATTGTGAAGTTGAGTTTTCAATAGAACTTGTACCAGGTGCTTTTCCTATTTCAAAGAAACCTTATAGAATAACCCCAATTGAGTTGCAGGAATTGAAGAATCAACTCCAAAAGAATCTTGATAAGGGATTCATACGCCCTAGTGCATCACCTTGGGGAGCACCTTTTCTATTTGTTAAGAAGAAAGATGGATCAATGATACTCTGCATTGATTATAGAGAATTTAACAAGATCACTATCAAGAAAAAATATTCTCTCCCGCACATTGATGAATTATTTGACCAACTACGCGGAGCTCAATACTTTTCCAAGATTGATCTTCGTTATGGGTATCATCAATTAAGGGTCAAAAGGGAGGATATACCAAAGACAGCTTTCCGTACAAGGTATTGACACTATGAATTTATAGTGATGCCATTTGGTCTTACTAATGCCCCTGCTATCTTCAGGGATCTAATGAATAGAGTCTTCAGAGACTATCTTGATCAGTTTGTGGTAGTCTTTATAGACGATATTCGTATCTATTCAAAGAGCAAGGAAGAACATGAAGATCACTTGATAATTGTATTGAAGACCCTAAGAAAGGATAATCTTTATGCCAAATTTACCAAGTTTGAATTTTGGCTTCATAAAGTTTCATTTTTGGGTCACATAATCTCAAAAGAGGGGATATCTATGGATCCATCAAAAACAGAGGTTATCGAAAGATGGTCGAGACCAACGACAGTAACTGAGATCCGAAGTTTTCTTGGTTTGGCTGGATATTATCGGTGTTTTGTGAAATATTTTTCATGATTATCTAATATACTCACCAGGTTGACTCAAAAAGGAGTTATGTTCATGTGGATGGAGGAATGTGAAGATAATTTCAAGGAGTTGAAAAGAAGGTTATCTAGTGCACCTGTGCTCACACTACCTTGTAGTGGAGAAAGGATTATGATCTATAGTGATGTAGTAAGAAGGGGCTGGGGTGTGTTATCATGAAAAATGATATGGTGATAGCTTATGCCTCACAACAGTTGAAAATCCATGAGCAAAATTACCCAACTCATGATTTGGAGTTAGCTGCGGTAATATTTGCATTAAAGATTTGGAGGCATTATCTTTATGGTGAAAGGTGTGATATTTACACTGATCATAAAAGTTTAAAGTATATTTTCACACAAAAGGAGATGAATATGCACCAAATAAGATGGTTGGAGTTTATTAAGGAGTACGACGGCTCAATTCATTATCACCCTGGGAAAGCAAACAAGGTGTCAGACACATTAAGTCGACAAGACCATGCTAGTTTATCCATGATGAGGATCACAAAAGATCCAATATTTATGGATTTATAAAGGATGGATCTTGGAATTATAATGGAAGCGGAAAGATCTTATATTTATAAAATGAATGTTCAACCATCTATACATGTGAAGATTAAAGAGGCACAAAAAGAAGATATAGAGTTACAAAAGAAGGTAAGAAATGTTCTTGAATTAAACCTTGATTGTGAAGGGATAATAAAGTTCAGGAATCCGGTTTGTGTTCCTCCCATCCCCAAATTAAAGAAGGAGTTGCTGGATGAGTCTCATAGTTCTTCATTCTTCATTCCTCCTAGAAGCACAAAGTTGTATAGGGACCCGAACGAGTACTTCTGGTGGGATGGCATGAAAAGAGATACTGCCGAATATGTCTCTCGATGCTTGGTTTGTCAGCAAGTTAAAGCTGAGAGACAGAAGTCTAAGGGGATGTTACAACCATTATCCATACCCGAATGGAAATGGGAAAACATCACTATGGACTTTGTCACTGGACTTCCTAAAACATCCAAAGGAAATAATGCTATCTGTGTCATAGTTGATCATCTTACAAAGTCTGCACACTTCATTGCTATTAGAGAGGATTTCTCTCTGGATCAGCTTGCCAGGATATATGTAAAGGAAGTGGTAAGATTGCATGGAGTACCAATTTCCATTATATCTAATCGGGATCCGAGGTTTACCTCAAAGTTCTGGCGAAGTCTTCAGCATACTTTGGATACAGAGTTGAGTTTCATATCTGCTTATCATTATCAGAGAGACAGTCAGTCTGAGAGAACAATTCAAACTCTAGAAGATATGTTAAGATCTTGCTCTATGGATTTAAAAGGTGCTTGGGATCAACACCTACCATTGGTGGAATTTTCTTATAATAATATTTTTCACTCCAGTATTCAGATGGATCCTTATGAAGCTCTCTATGGAAAGAAATACAGGACTCCAACTTGCTGGGATGAAGTTGGGGAAATAAAGCTATTAGGACCTGATCTTGTTGAGGAGATGATAGAAAAGGTCTGATCTATTCAACAACACATAAGAGAGGCTCAGAGTCGACAAAAAAGTTCTGCAGATAACTGAAGATAAGACCTCGAGTTTTAAGTGGGTGATAAAGTGTTCTTATGAATATCTCCTTGGAAGAGAGTAATGAGATTTGGAAGGAAGGGAAAGCTGAGCCCTAGGTATATCGGTCCTTTTAAAATACTGGATCATGTTGGGAAGGTAGCCTACCGATTGGATCTTCCACCGAATCTCTCTCAAGTTCATGATATGTTCCATGTATCTCTCCTGAGAAGGTACATACTCGATCCTTCACATGTACTCAGCTCAAATGTTGTACCGCTGGAGCAAGATCTTTCTTATGAAGAACAATCGATATAGATTTTGGATCGTAGTGAAAAAGTCCTATGAAACAAAACCACTCTCTTGGTGAATGTTTTATGGAGGAACCACCAATTATAAGAAGCTACATGGGAGGTTGAGGATATGATTAGGGAGAGTTATCCTCATCTATTTGTTACAAAGTGATGAATTTCGAGGGCGAAATTCATTTTAAGGGGGGGGGTGCTATAATGTAACACCTGAGATTTTTTATGTGAAATATTTTGTTTTTATGTTATATACATAATAAAAGGAATCTTTCACTACACAAAACACTAGCTTGGATTGATTTACACACAATCACGGCCTTCCTCGATAGCTTGCATTATACGCAATACCGAGTTTCACTAAACAACGATATACTATTAAAATATCATTAAAACTTGCCGTAATGAATAGTAGTACCCACTTTTTGAAATTTTGTAAATTTTATCTTTAAAAATGGACTTCATTTTTGGAATCGGAATATCGAAATTATCCTAGGGTAAAATTTTGGTATTTCTCTGAAAATTTTCAATTTTTGATGACTAGTGAAAACACTAGGTTACTATTTGAAAACCGACTTTTTATTTGAATAATTATTTATATTATTTAAATTTATTTTATGTGAATATTGATACATAATACCTATATAAGTTCAATGTAATTCATTGGAGTTATTTTATAATAATTTTAGACATATAAAAATTTTATTGAACTTTTCACCGTCTTTTACCCACCTCCTAGGAGAATTTGAAAATTTATATAAAACTTAATTTTACCACTTCTGTGAGTGGAATTTCAAAAATCCTAGTGACACAGTTACTATCAAGGAGTAAAATGTGGTTCAATAAGAGAAAAATAATTTTTGGTGAATAGTAACTTTTTACTTTTTTTACCACGGTTAAAAGTAAATAGGGTAATTAAGGGTAAAAATGGTATTATTATTACCCTAACACATGTCCTAATTCTATTGGATAAGTTTAATTCGACCAAAAAAAACTTAGGAATAAAATATGACCATTTAGGTCCACTTGGATTAGATTAGGACATTTAATATTATTTTATTTAAAGAAGAGTTAAAATAGTTAAAATCAAAGTTTAATAATTAAAACATTTTTAATATAGGGTTATAGATAAGATAAATTACACTATAAATATTTATTAGAAATATAAAAATATTTCCTAAATAATGGTATTTTATTTATAATTTTTAGAATTTAAATAATTTAATTTATTTATGACACAATGATGACATAATAATTACCTTATTAAGGAAATATTAACATAATTGATATTATAAATACCCAAATAAATGTAATTTGAGACATTTTAATAATTAAACTAATTTTATAGGTTAATATGACATATTAGTAATGATTTAATTAACTTTTTTTGAACTAATCACGCTATTATGATTTTCACAAAAATCAAGTACCAAATAGTGTCAAAATTGACATAAAATAGTTTTTAAAACAAATATTATATTATCAATTGTTATTTTATTCGTAAAAATCTATGTTTCAGACAAATTAATTAGATAAGGATATATATATATTAATAATGAACCATTTGGGGGTTATTTTGGCTTTTTATAGTAAATTTATTAACCATATAGTGTAAGAAAACAAAAAGACATGGTAAATGTTAAATTGTTTAGCATAGCGTTAAATCTAAATGGTAAAGTTAAAATAGTAAACTAAACTTGTCTAAATTCTATTGGATGAGAGTATTTAGACCCATACCCACCTTATATTCTAAATAAATCAATTTTGAGCTATTAAAAACCGAATATGACTTTATAATAAAATAATATTTTAAGTTTTTCTAAGGTGCCCCTCTCTTCCCTTATAAATGGGAACCTCCTCCCTCTCTTCCTCACGCCAATTTGAGAATTCAAGCTCGGCCAACCCCTGAAAATTTCTCTTCTTCACTTCCCTAGTAATATCCTAGAGGTCCTGGTCTTCTTCAAATACCATATTTAGTGCCCTAAGAGGAGGTTAAGAAGAGGCGCTTCAAAGAAGAGGTAATGTCCGTTACCGATTCTTTCAACTTTATTTCTTATTCTACTTATTATTCTTTAGTTGTTTCATTATAAAGTAATTAAATAAGTATCACTAATATACTTATATGTTATTATAAATATTAAACAACCCTATTTCACCTTCTATCCATCCTACATAAAACTAAATCACCGTGCGTTCGTACATACGGAATACCGTCTCCACGCCGTTGTGTAATTTGTTTTCCACCACCACCATACTTGGATGGGTATAATGGTGTAAATAATAACTATATATGATTATTTTAAAGTGATATTTATTCTGAAATAGTATACATACACTTCAATACAATTCCACGATCAAGGGAACGATATCATCGCTCTTGCGTACGTACGGCCTACCATCTCCACGATGTGATACGACTCTTTCTACATGATTTTCATTGGATAATGATTATATAAATGAATTTAATGAATAAATATGATATATAATACACTAAAAACATTCTGGAAATGAGGTATCTATAACCTAAAAATAATAATAAGAATTTATTCGGCAAAACACGCATAGGAACAAAAAGCAATAAACACCCGAATAACAAGTAACAATGAAATATTACTAATAAGAAGCTAAGAATATGACCATATATGATATAATAACAATTATTAAGATTCTGGAATAAGTAAATAACATTACTTAAATTATTATACAAGAGTTTCAGACACGTATGAAGAAAATCAGACATAAGTTAAGGGAAAATCTCGCAATCTCATTTTTATCCGAGCTTGTTTATACTTCAGAATTTACTGGGAAATATATATCATACACATCCATGTTTCCTAAATGTTTAATATTATTTATATCCTCCTATAATTTTTTAATTCCAATTTTACCCTTCGGTGAGTTTTTAGTAAAAGATATGAAAGGAATATTTTTTTTTGTTTTTTGTACGAGGCACGTTTTGACTTTTCTGGCCAAAGTACGAGAAGAATGTTTTTTTAACTTAAACGACATGAATGTATTTTTATGATTTTATAGAACATTATTTTCATAAATCTTACTTTACAAGTTTTCAATTTTATTTTTAATCAACTCCTTTTAGTTTAATAAATTGTTTGACATGTTAAGAAAGGAAAAATGTTTTTGAGTAGAAAGGATATTTTCCTCAATAATGGAGTTCAAGTGTTTTATCAAAATTATTTTCCGTCTAAGATAAAATAGGGTTCTGTTTCTATCCCTATTTTTACATTGATTTTATTGTTTTATGATGGAATTAATTTTATGATGTCCTTTTATCTTATATATATTATGTTATGATGGCATGATGTTTAAGAATCCCATTTTTATTACATGGGTTATGCTATGTTGTATGATTTATGATTTTGTGGAACACATAATAATGGTTTCATTATGAGATGGGTGGGACCTATATCTCTCTCCAATGCATTGGGTAAATATTTATATCTCATGAGATAGACATGACTGGAACGACAGGTTAATCTGGTTTAGTGATACAGGACTGAAATGAGGAGTGAAATTGGTTCAGAAATGGACTTTGTCCGCTAAGATAGTCTTGGCTATGAGTCCTGACTACTAGGAAATGATTCTCTATGATTATGTTTGCATTCCAAAAAGTTTCATGTTTTAAGTTATGATTATTGGGATTACATATCACTACTTTGATTTATCCCATGTTATGAAAATATGATCTCTTTTGCAGGTTAAGATTTCTAAAATGATATGTTCTTATGAATATGATGTGATTGATATTTATTTTGTTTACCCTTACTGAGCATTTGAGCTCACCCTTTTGTATGTTTTCTTTTCCTCAGGTCAGGAAGAAGGATATTAAGTAAGAAATGCCAAAATGGACTCTAGATATGATAAAATAAAAGGGAGACAATGTAGATGATTTATGAACCAGTTGTTTATGTTTCCCAGTTTCTAAAGACACTATACCTATACGGTCCTTTCATGGTTTTGTTATATGTTATAGTAAGTGTGCTTCAATTATAAAGTAATAATAATGTATGTAATGTATGGGTCGTTATAGTCTAGGGGGTTGGGGGGGTGTCTAAGTGGGAAGGGGGTTTCTAGGGGGTGGGGGTGTCCAGGGGGGTCGGGGGACTGTACAAGGGGGTTTGGGGGGCTGTCCAAGGGGGTAGGGAGTGTCCGGGGGGGGGGGGGTGTCCTGGGGGTGGGGGTGGTGTCCAGGGGGATGGAGGGGCTATCCATGGGGTTGTGGGCTGTCTAATATAGTAAGGGGTGTCCGGGGTGGTGGTTGGGTGGGGGGGGGTGTCCAGGGGGTGGGGGGCTCTCGAGGGGGATTTCCATGGGGGTGGGGGTGTCTAGGGGTGGTGTGTGTGTGTGTGTGTGGGGGGGGGGGGGGGGGTCCAGGGGGTGGGGTGGTGCCCAAGGGGGACGGCAGGACTATCCAAGGGGGTTGGGGGCATATCCAAAGTAGTAGGGGTGTCCTGGGGGGGTGGCTGTCCAGGGGGGTGGGAGGGTTGTCCAATGGGGTGGGGTTGTCCATGGGGTGGGGGTGTCCAGGGGTGGGTTAGTGTCTATGGGGGGGGGGGCTGTCAAGGGGGGTCAGGGGTGTCCAGTGGGGTAGGGTTTGTCTATGTGGGGTGGGCGGGCTGTCCACGAGGGTGTTAGGCTGTCGAAGGGGACCCTACAAAAAATGTTTAAAACAAAATTAATCACATGACAATATATATTATTTAAATATATATATTTTATTTTAAATACTCACTATAGGAACTTGTGGTGGAATTCCGATCTCATCCATGCAACGATTATTGTCCATAATCTTTTTCTGTCGTCTCTCTTCAATTTGTTGCATTTCCGACATTTGAAAACAAATATAGAAGTAATTAGAAAGGGATAACTAATGTGTAACAAAAAAAACAAAATATATGAGAGGGAATAGGGGGATTCATGGATAATTTAACTATCCATTGTTTTAGTTGAGATTGGATGGATATATAATGAATTCAATAAATTGTACAGTATGTAATAAAAAAAATTAATTTTGAGTAGGGTGGTTATTTACTAAGAGTCATCAGTATATATATTATGTATGATTAAACCCTTAAGATAGTTAGAAATGATGATATAAACATATGAACAAGGATACGCTATCTAATAGATTCATAAGTAGTAAAACACTTATTGAAAGTAAGGAAATATTTAATTTCTTTAGCCCAGGTATATGACGGAAGTTTCTATACATGTTTTGAAGAAGAATACGAACCATCATGTTCATTATCTTTTGAAATGTTAAAGGAGGGTCTTAGAGTTATAATAATTTTATACATGGTCAACAAAGCATTGAAATGTTCACCATGATAGAAATGTTGGTTTCTTAGGGTTGAATATAGTTTAATTCCAAAATAAAAATAATGTAATTGAAATAAAATTGCAACCAATAAACATTGAAAAATCTCATAATGGTCATGTTGGATACACCATATTTTTAATCAATATTAAATCAATTTGAGTAGTACCAACCTTAACAACCCAAGTCAAGTGAAACCAAAATAATTGAGAATATAGATGGATGATTCTATATATTTCTGAACACAACTTCAGGTTCACAGTAAACTCTGAAAATTGAGCTATTTGAGTCATCAAAAGTAATAAATGCGTTGTTTCTAATGGCAGTGGGGATGGTGTCAATTCTATCAACACCATCATAAAAAACATTTCTTGTAATTACATTAATGATGACATCAAATTTGGGTTGAATATGGTCTTTGATATAAAAACATGTTTTTCCATTGATGCCAATATATATGGTTCATTGGTAGAAAGAGTGAGTCATATTAATTACTCAAAATCCAAAATCATCAATTAATATTACCTGCCTCATCATCAAATAAAACCACTGGCATTTCATCATCGTGACTCGTCCACGAGAGTAATAATCGAATATTATTATCTTTTCAATGAATCCATAATAACCTACATTTTCAAATCACAGTCTACTATCTAATGCACTCACATAACAGTCTATTGTGGCAGTAACCATAACACCACCATGTTGTTTTCTCATGTTCTTTTTTCATTCCGTGATAATAAATATGTTCCCATTGATAACAATTGATTTATAGTCATGAACCACGGTATTAAGACCAAAAGACAAAGCTCATATTTCCTCAGAGATAATGTCAGTAGGAAAACTCAATACCTGAAATATAAATGAATATTAAACATAATTAAATATTGTATTAATTATTTTAAACAGTAATATTATTACCTTCAATTTTAACCAAATAGAAAACTCTTTGCTATGAAAAGTATCCCTCCTTCTCAAAGATAAAGAATGATTCTTTCTAGTTATCATCTCTTTATGTTCTCTATAGATAAAAATAGAAAAGGTTTAATATATATATATATATATAAGATATAAATATTAAATTTACTTATAAGATGTAGTCATCAAAAAAATCACAGTTGAACAAAAATATGCGCTGTGCCATCTCTCGCTCTTCAAGGATTAATGTCGTCAATGTATATGATCCAAGAATTCCTCCTGTTTGAGGAAGTGATGGAAAAATGGGTTCAATTTTCTGATACTACTCTTGTTTGTTTCTCGTTGGTATGTTTATTCTTGTAGTAAGATCAAACAAATACATAGAGCAGAAATCCATTCATTCTTTAGCCAAGTAACCATTCAGAATAGAACCTTTGGGATGATTCCTATTTCAGACATCAAACTTTAATGTGTACATATTTCTTTCAGTTGGATACATCCAATGAAAATAAATAGGTCATATGAGAAGTATTTTAGTTTGAATATGGAAAATGAGATGCATCATTCTTGTAAATAATGATGGAGGAAATATTTTCTCTAACTCACACAAAATTAATGGGGCATCTTCCAACATTTTTTGAAAGAAAGCCATGGATAACTTCTTAGCACAAAGATCTCTAAAAAAATGTCCCAACCGAATAATAACCAACATTACATTATTGGAAAAAAGATGACAGATTGCTATTGGAATCAACTCATATAGAATGATGTGATAATCATGAGTCTTCAAAGATTTTAGCTTCAACTCTGTTATGTTGACCCATTTAGATATGTTTCTTCAATATCCATCAGGAACTCTAATAGTCTCTAGTACTTCTAGAAATTTCTTTTTTTGTAGGTTTCATCACATAAGAATCACATGGAACTTGCCATTTGTTTTCACTGATATGCACATGATGCAATTCTGGCCTGATTCCCCAATCCACCAAGCCACATAGTGACTATAATTCATTTTTTTCTTTCCCATAACATTTAGAAGAATCGAAAGCAACATTTCACACATATTTTTTTTCAGTGTGCATTATATCTAAGAAATTACATAACAAATTGGTTTACCAATAAGAAAAATAAAAGAATATACTTCTCTTATTTCAATTGTAATAGGTTTCAGTGGAAACATTCTTTCTCTTTCAAAATTTCATTTGAACCTTACCGAATGAAAAAATAAAATCTTTCTATTAATTAATCACATCATTTCCAGACATAGACTAAGGTGGATCATCAATCTCCATAGAATTATCAAATCTTCGATGATTATTTCTATATGGATGGTCCATTGTCAAGAATCGTCGATGTCACATAAAACTGAAACTACAATGATGTTTTAGCCCTCTAGATCGTGTATTATTCATAAAAACAAGACATGATAGTTTTCCCTTCATGCTCCATCTAGGCATCATTTAATAAGCATGAAAATCATTGATTGTCCACATAAGAGCAACACACATCTTAAATATGTCTTTCAAATATGCATCATATGTGCGTACACCCACATCCTAAAGAAGTTTCAACTCTTTTATTAAAGGCTTAATGTATATGTCTATATCATTGTTGAGATCAGAAGGGACAAATATGAGTAATGAAAGTGAAAGGTTTTTTCATACACAACCATGGGGGAAGGTTATAAATGTGTATTAAAACTGGCCATATGCTGTGAAAAGTAAGAATTTTAATAAAGGGATTAATACAGTCACATGAAATACCCAGACTCACATTACGCACACCAGTTGCAAAATTAGGATATCGAGCAACAAATCTATACCATGAAAATCCATCTGCTGGGTGAACCAACTCATCAATAGTCTTCTTTCTCTTGGTATCATGCCATAACATTTTTATTGATATTTCATTAGACATAAAAAGATTTTGGTGTCTGGGGATCAATGGAAAGTGCCACATTACTTTCTGTGGAACACGGGATGGTGTTCCATCATCTTTTGGATTCTAGTGGGATGTGCCGAATTTTATACAATCATTTCGTTCAGCCATTTACTCCTAGAATAAACTAAAATCTTTGAGCAAGAATAAATTTTGTTTCTTAAAAATCTAAGTTCCTCAACTAACTTCCATTCCATATAGTGGTTTGAGGGTATATCTACATCATCTAGAAGTAATTACTTCAAGAAGGTAAGAATGCAATTGATGACAGTATTAGAAATCACATATATAGTTTTCCTATGAAATAAGAAGATTAAAAATTATAGCTTTTTCACTTTACCTCATTGTCGATATACTGGAATCGTGGTAGAGTCATTAAATTTTTTCACCCAGACAACATCATCATTTTCATTAGACACATAATGTGTTCTAATATAGAAGTTTACTTAGGTCAGAATCCGTTCTTTTTCATGATGTCGAATACACAAAAAACAGTCATACAAAAAATTCTCCAATCCAGTCCTCTCATTTGGATCATCAACAATTTGAGATTTCATTTTATACCCATTATGATACGACACAAAGTAGTTTTCTTGAAAATTATATTTGGTTATGTGGTAACTGACTTCTTCACGGCTCAACCAAGGTCTTCCAATACAATTTTAACAGGGGAAGTGTGTGTGACCCCTATCTGAATCATTGTGAAATGAAAAATCTGAAAATCTCCAAATTGTTTTGAAAATCACTTGAGATTTGATGGGTTTCATACATCCAACTTCTATCCATTCTGTATTTTTTTTGTTATAATTAATTTTCTCTATACCAATTAAATAAGATTGAAGTCCCATTGAAAATATATTTAAGTAAACGAGAATTGTTCACTTTATATGAATCCATAACTGACAAACTACTTTATATGAGAATCATAATATAAAAGACAAAAAAGTACTATATTTATACCAAAATATCTTTGAAGAACTATAGATGAGTGTACAAGATAATGTACACATGTAGAGGGGGATTGTCTAGAGGGTGTGGTGGTGTCTAGGGGGGTTGTCCAAGGGGGTGGATGGGGGTGTCCAGGGGATGTGGGGGGCTATCCAGGGGGATGGGAGGGTGTCATTGGGGGTGGAGGGGTGTCCAGAGTGTGTGTGTGGGGGGGGGGGTCCAGGGGGTGGGGGGATTTCCAAGGGGTGGTAGTGTCAACCCCCAAACTAGGGTTGTAGAATCCAATCTCTATCCAACTGTAGCATGTTTTCCACTATTATAGATGACCCAGAAGACTTTTGGTGTAAACCATGAATACCATACATATAAATGAAAACACACCTAATTTTAAATGCACCTCCAAATACATGGATCATATTTTGTCTTCCACTCTAAATGTCATACATGAATTCTAAAATAACACACCTAATTGTGAACACACCTCCAAATTTTGAGCAAAGTATGTGGCTTATTAATGACTTGAGAGGCTAGATAAGAGCTAATTCCAGGTTGTGATACAAGGTTTATGATTACAACAATTTTTTATGTGTGTAAAATATGATCCTATGTAGGTTGTTTAGGCATATGATCCAAGTTTAGAGGTGACACTACTCATTGCGAGTATGAGACTTCTTATATTATTAGGTGATATGGAGTTGTACGAATGTAAAATTTGTATGAGATCAATATGGATAGTGGATAAGAACTTGAGTGAGATTTATTTGTAGAGATCACTTCTTATTGGAAGGGTAAGAGTGAGTGTTGGTATGGAACTTCAAGAAAAGTCCTAATGTGTGAAAACTACTATACATTTGTTATATGTGATTACTATTTCTTTTGTAGAGTATCAGAGTGAAAAACCCACCCCCTCCCTTGATAACCCACACCCCCACACCCCTGCAGTCCCCCTTCCCCATGAAGCCCCCCAGATAGCCCCACCACCCATCCTGGACAGCCCCCACCCCACCTGGATAGCCCATACCCCTTCTCCCTAGACAACCCAAACCCCCTCCCCCACCTATAAAACCCACTCAACCCCTCTTAGACAACCCACCCCCCTGACAGCCCACCCCCCTCCCCCACCTGGATAGACCACCAACCACCCCCTGGACAACCCACCCCCTCCCTGGACAACCCAAACCCCCTCCCCTGTAGCCCCCCTACCCCACCTACAACCCCCACCCAGACAACCTCCACCCCACCCCAACTGGACAAACCCCACACCCACCTAGACAGCCCACACCCACCCACCCCACCTAGACAACCCACCCCCACCCCGACCTGGACATCCCCCACCAACCTGGACAGCCCACCCCAACCCCACCTGGATAGCCCCCACCCCACCTGGATAGCCCCCCACCCCACCTAGATAGTCTCCCACCACCACCTGGACAACCCACCCCCGGACTACCCACACCCCTCCCCAACCTAGACGGCCCACCCCGATACCCAAATGGACATCCTCCCACCCCCACCTGGACATCCCACCCCTCACCCCCACCTAGACATCCCACCCCCTCAGACAG
Organism: Viscum album; assembly: GCA_963277665.1. Lineage (NCBI taxonomy): Eukaryota > Viridiplantae > Streptophyta > Magnoliopsida > Santalales > Viscaceae > Viscum > Viscum album. Next base: position 1,537,514,908 of record OY728153.1, on the reverse strand, counting down.
GCCACACCCCTCCCCCACATCAACAACCCACCCACAATACCCATATAATACCTTAAAAATTACATACACCTCCATCAAGCATACTCTGATGAAGAGTAAATGATGGTTATTTTTATAGTAAAAAAATTCCTATATTTTATATTCTTCACTTTTATATTGATTCTTTTATTATAGATCATTAATTTTAGGGGTTTTCTTATGCTACCAATTTTATTAGATAATCCTCCAAAACACATCACTCCATTGGTTGAAAAACAAAAAAAAATCATCTTATCTCTCAAATGGACATCCCCCCCACCCTCCACCTAGACAGCCCACCCCCACCCCCCGGACAGCCCACACCCCCTCCCCCACCTGGACAACCCACCCCACACTCAAATAGACAGCCCCCACCCACTGCACACCCCCTCACCTGCACACCCCCCACTTGTACACACCCTCCCCCCACCCATTGCATCCCCACCTGTACACCCCCACACCTGCACATACCCCCTCCCCCACCCCCATCCCCACATGTACAGCCACCCCCATCTAACCCCCAATAGACTCCCCCTGCACAGTCCCCCAATCTACACACCCCCACCTGCACAGCCCACCACCACCCCCACATGCACAACCCCCCCACGTCACCCCCAACAGACTCCCCCTGCACAACCCCCTCCCCCTTCACCCCCTCCCCACCTGCACACTACACCCTCAACCTACACACTCCCCCCACCTACTTGCATAGCCCCCCACCTACATCCCCCACTTGCACAACCCCCTCCCCCACCCCCACTTGCACAGCCCACCCCCACACCCACCTATATAACCCCCCACATCACACCCAGTAGACTCCTCTTGAATACCCCCCTCCCCCAACCTACACACCCCCACCTATATAGCCCACCAAACCATTACATAAAATATAAAAAATTATTTGTTGGAACCCCCTTTCGAAGAAACAAATTTGTTTCAAAGGTAAAATTCCTAAAAATATGAATGTGGACATGATTTATGGGAGAAAATATAGTACCCCTACAACAATAATATTGTGTAGCATGCCTATAAAATTAGTGATGGTAGTGGTTCAAGAAGGGAAATTCATCGTTTATATGTAGGCTAGAGTATTTGGAACATGCCAATTTCACATTCAACAACAAAAGAAAACCCTTAATGATGAGGGATTATAGCCGACGAGTAAATAAACTAAACATGGTATATAAAAATCCAAAATAAATGTAGGAATAAGATATAACTCGAACTCACCAATTTGAAGTGAAACAACTAGTATGGATCTTTAGAAGAGGAGGGGTCACAGGCTGGGAAGAGAGTACCACTTTGGTAGGGAATGAAATCAATCGAATCTGGAAAGAGAAGTGGGGGCTCAGGAATATTTGGGGAAAAACTATACCAAAAGTTTTAAAAAACAGTTGGGAAACATCACTATACCCCACTATATCCCAAATGTTTATATAAACCGTTGGTAAAAATCCATATACTCAAATATTTTTCACAAACTGTTGGAAAGTACTACACTAAATCATTATATCTCAATGGTTTTTAAAAACCATTGGAAAAAAATCTCTATCCCAACAGTTTAGAAAAACCATTGGGGAAAGGGTGTTGGTATAAGTATGATTTCCAGTAGTGTTAAGGAATATTGGAAAATCTATGGACTATTTTGGTTTTCCATAAGAATATAGTATAGGTAACCATGGAAGTTTATTCAAATATTTTTGAAAAGCACGTGATATTCACATAATGAAGGGATAAGGAGATGATGAGATGTTTTATAGTATTAATTAACTCATGATTGATATAAGGATAAAGTGATATCATAGTTAAAATATATAGATTTTTTGGGATTTTGGTATGTGGAAAGAGTTGACTTTTGAAAGCATTCATGTTTTCAGTAAGGTTCTATGGTAATTCATTTTACTATCATGTTTAAAGAGAATACATGATTAAGGTATTCACATGTTTAGAATGTGACAACCAAGGACTGTCAAATGATACATGAGAGACAAATGTTAAGTAAACTTTTTTCACCTCCTCCAAAATTTTTATATTTTCATTTTTTGGAAGGATTGTAATGTTAACCATTTATGGATAGTATTAGTTATTTTCTATTTTTAATTTGTTATATTAATGTATTATCTTACTATAGATGGAATTATGCATATTTGATACTTGTTATAAAATTTTATTGAGACAGATGAAATGACCTATCATTCTATTGCATAATTTGATAACACTTCATGAATACAAAATTCAACTTCATTTCTTTAAAAATGATATGAAGTGGAAATTGTTTAGGGAACGATCAACGGTGAGATTGTACCAAAATCAATTAATTATTTATTCTCATGCAAAATTTCTTCAACTTTAGGAAATATATCTTAAAAATCAAAAAATCTATCCTAGTACTTTCTTATTTGATGAATCATATGGTCCCTTAAATCATTGAATATTTATGACTTTCTAGTAGTTAATGTTTTCCAAACCTTATTCTCTATCACTATCCATTAGAACATGATGGTAAAATTTCTCTTCCATATCCATGTTTTCACTTCCCACCTATGTTATCCTATGTGGAAACATAATTATGAGTTAATTTGAGTAACCATTATGTTTATAATGTTCCTTTTTAAAATGAAGTTTTAGTATTCCTTTTTACTATATGGGTTTCTATGAAAGAAACATTCTTGTAGTAATCCATTTATAACCTCAACAAATTTTGAGGGAGAAATTCATTTTAAGGGGGGTGGAATGTAACCCACCAAGATTTTATGAGATAGATTATTTTTAAATTTATTTGATTTATTGTGTTGTATGATACACCAAGACTATCTTGGGCTATACAAAACAGTTTATTAGCTTGCAGTATACGCACCACTATTCTTGTCTTGTGTTGCACACAATTTCAAGTTCTTTTGATAGAATTCATTTCACTCAACACTGAGTATAGATTTTGTTCAATGTATAAATAAAATAATTTTGGATTATATTATACACAACACCAAAAGAAGATTTAACTACAAAAAACGCTAACTTGGCTTGTGTTACACGTGAGAGTGACCTTCATCGATAGCTTACGTTGTACGTGATACCAAGTTTCACTAAACAACAATATATTATTGAAATATTTTTATGAGATATAAACTAGATATTATGAATAGTATTAATCAAATTTTTAATTTTATATAATATTAGAATTTATATTACACATTTTATAGAACAATATATAAGAACAAAATCAATTTTTCGAATAGAAGAAGTATTTTTCAAAAAAAAAAACAATTTTACCGCCTTTTGATTGAGAACCCATTTTAAATCTAGTTTTTGAAAATTTTATAAGTTAAATTTTACAAAATAAACTTCATATTTGGATGTGTGATATAAATATTTACTTATTTTGAATATTTGTTATTTTTTTTATAAAATTAAAATTTTAATGAATAGTGAAAAATACTACATTTTAACTCGAAACTGCCTTTTTATCTAATTTATTTATATAGTTATATTAACATTAAAATTGGTTTTAAATTAAAATTGGATTATATTTTTATAATGTAATTTAATTTTAGTCATTTTAAGTAATTTCAATTTTAAATTCGACTTAACACATGTCAATCTTTTGATAGTTATTACTTCAAAAAAACCCACTTTTTGGGTTTTGACAATGAGAATTAATTTTAAATTAATTGTTGAAACTTATACGTTTTGAATTTGGAAAAATGGATTCCATATTTGAAATCATAAGGTTCAAAGTTTTTAAATAGGTACCTTTTATTTTTTGGACATTATGAATTGTAAATTCAGTAATTATTTTATTTACCATTGTCAAAGGGTAAATCTGGTAAATAAGGGTAAAACAATTATATTATAATAATATTAAAGAACCCTAAAACATTTAATAATACTATTTTATGAGATATTTCATACCATGGGAATCCTTGAGTAAATTTTGGGACCTCATGGATTCACTTGGATTTGAAAATCGCATTTTATAAGAATTAATTTAAAGTAAAGATAATTATAACCTAAACATATATCTTTCACTAAATAAATTTTAATATGGGGTTATATAACAGATATCTATGTCTATAAAAAGTAACTATAAATATAGAAAGATTTCCTAAATCATGGTATTTTATTTATAATATTTATAAATTATATAACAATATTTATTTAAGACACAATTATAATGTAATAATTACCTCATTAATGAAAGATTAAAATAAATGAATTTATAAATACTAAAATAAATTTAATTTGCATATTTTTATGTCATACACGAATTTTATGGATGACAATGACATATTAGGGATGATTTAATTCCTTTTTTTCAAAACAATAAGGTTTTTATGAATTTTTAAAAATTTAATATGAATAGTATCCAAAATTGACGTAATTCATAACTTAAAACATAAAATAGTTTATTAAAAAATATTAAATTACTAAAAATATAAGATTTGTCCAAATTGTTAAAATAATTCAAAAATATATCATAAATAACTTTTTTTGGGTCGTTTGACATGATATGGTAATTACATTAACCCACAATGTGTAAATAACATGATATCACGGTAAGTTTATAAAGGGTTAAATAAGGGTAAAACCAAAAAGATAAGGGTAAAAAATATTAAAAACTTGTATAAAAATTATTGTATGATAGGTATTCAAACCAAAATCATCTTAAATTCAAATTAAATAATTTTTGGACCATTTTAAATTGAAATTGAATTATAAAAAATCAATATTTTTGGACTTTCCTAAAGTGCTCCTCTCCCCTCTTATAAAAGGGCACATCCTCCCACACCTCTTCACTTCATTTTGATCCTTCAAGCTTGAAAAACCCCTAAATATTTCTCTTATCAAATTTCCTAGTAATATTCTAGAGGTTCTGTTCTTCTCAAAATTCCAACTCTAGTGCCCTAAGAAAAAATTTAAAGGTGCCACGTCGAAGAAGAGGTAATCTCTTCTACCTATTATTTCAAATTTATTTCTTCTTCTACTTCTTGTTATTTAGTTGTTTCATAATAAAGTAATAACATCAATATCAATAATATAATAATATGTTGTTATGAATATGAAACAATCCTATTTCACCTTCTATCCATCCTACAAAAAAAGAAATCACCGCGCGTGCGTATGTCCGACTTACCGTCTCCATGTTGTGGTGTAATCTATTTTTCACCACCACCTTACTTGGAAGAGTATAATGGTGTAAATAATAAATGTATATGATTATTATAACATGATACTAATTATGAGATATTAAAAACCATCCAATTTAATACCATTCAACAATTATGGGAACGATATCTTCGCTCATGCGTACATATGACTTACCATCTCTGTGACGCGATGAGATTCATTCTCCACGTTTACCATTCAGGAATGATTATACAGTTTATATAATAAATAATCATTAAATATATGAAATAATATTTCTGATTTATTTATTTATATATGTATATGTCTTTTAATTACTTCCATTCAATGCAATAAGGAAACGAAAACAGTGTTCATACGTACGTACGACCTACCATATCCATGAACGGTTTATTACATTTATTTTATCTATCTATTAAATATATATTTATATACTGAATATATATAATATATAAATCATGTTTTACATTCTTTAAGTAAGTAAATAATGATATAATTAATAATATCAATAACAACAAGTCCAAACACGTATGATAAATGAAACGATTATTACCCAAAATATTAATTTAATATGGAATTGACAAATGAAAGGGTAGGATAAAGTTGTAAGTGAATCATATATGATATAATAAATATTATTATGGTTCTGTTACAAGTTAATAATATTTTTAAACCCACTATACAGGAGTTTGGGACACATACGGAAGAAATCAGAACTAAAGTTAGGGATAACTTTTCCAATCTTGTTTTTTTCCGAGATTGTTTATTCGTAAGTATTTACTGGGGATATATTTATCATCCATGTTCATTTTTTCTATTTTTTTTTCATAAATTGTTCAATACTATTATAGGTATATTTAAAGTCATTTTTACCCATTTTTTAATTTTACTAAATGGTATAAAAAGAATCATTATTCTGTTTACCTTACGAGGTATTTTTCGAGTTTTCTAGAAAAAGTATGAGGAGAATGTTTTTAACTTATATAGAATTAATAGATTTTTACATATTATTAACGCCTTGTTTCCAAGAAGATTCCTCTATATTATTTCAAGTTTATTTTCAACTGAAATCTTTTCTGTTAAAATTTCACGACATTTCAAGAAAATAAAACATTTTTGAATAAGGATATTTTCCTCAATAATTAAGTTCAAGTGTTTTATAAAAATTATTTTCCATTGAATATGACATATGGTTATGTTTCAATCCTTATTTCTAATTTGATTTTATTGTGTTTATTATGGATTTGTTTTTATGAAATCCATTTATTTTATATGGATTTTGATGAAATGATGCTTAAGAAACCTATTTTATTTCATGGGTTATGCTATGATGAATGATTTATATTTTTGTGGCACATGTAAGAATTAATTCACTATGAGATGGGCGTAACCTATATCAATCTCCAATGAATTGGGTAAAGATTTATATCTCATGAGATATACTTGGATGGAATGATAAGTAAATATGGTTTAGTATTACATGGCTAGAATGACAAGTAAACCTGGTTCATTAATGGAATTCGTTCACTATGATGGTATTGGAAGCAATGCCTTGGCTACTATGGAAATCATATTTTGTGATTAATGATTTTCAAAAATTCCATGTTTTATTCCCATGCCATTTTATCATGATTAATGTTTATTTATAGTCTATGCCTTACGTACTGCCAAGATTTATTCATGACTCTATATTTTTGATGTTTAAACTTTATGTTCATGTTATTATGTTTAAATGTATATGGTTTGTTTTATTTTCTCCATGTTTACCCTTACTGATCATTTAAGATCCCCCTTTTTATGTTTTATTTTTCCCAGGATATAAATAAAGGTTTTAGGTATGGAAAAAATGGGAAGATATTTATGTGAGATGTTGAAGATATTTCACTATGATTAGAATATTTTGTTCCGAGTTTCCAAAATCACTAAAATAAGATGGTATTTGGGTGTCTGTTTGTGTCATGTATTAAGTATTCCTAAAAAAGAAATGTAATGTCTATTTATGTGAATATTGGGTCTCTAAAGCTTGTATCAGAGTGAATGTTTAGTTAACCTTTGGAAACTAGGATGCGAAAACTTTATTGAGTTCTGTATAGATATTTTTGAGGTATGTATAGGGATGTCCCTAAGGTAAAGTATAACTATAGGTTATAGTCCCAGAATTATGTTAACAATTATGAGTAACCAAGGGTGAAACTAAGGTTTCATGGATTAAAGAAGGTGTCATAAGTTAGAAATACTATAAGCGAATTTTTATGATTGTGTGGTTCGTCATTATTTTAACTATTTATTATAGTATGGTTTTTGGTTTTAGCCAAGGGAAGGACCTATAAGGAATTCGGTTAACGTTGAATCCGATAAAAAATTGGTGTCTATGAAATAGGAAATTGCATAATGCCTAGCGGTAATGATATTGTGATTATGTCGAATCAGTCATCACTATATATGATTAACAAGTTGAACTTTAGTGATATTCCTATGTCATCAAATAACAGGAAGATGGACTTTTATGCATGTTCACATGGTGAGGAACATAGAGGAAGGGAGATTAAACTTTCTATATATCAAAAATAAGGGAAGAAAAACCTTGATGAATAACTAAAATGGAAGGGAAGATTTTATCTATGTGGGGAAAAGGGTCATATAATGACAGACTGTCATGGAGTTCAATGTCTTATATGTGGAGAACACGGGCATTCCCCAACTCAATGCCCCGACCTAAGAGGTTACTTCTAAATCGAGGAAGGGCCTATTCCATTCTAATCATTTAAGAGGATGGATTTAAGTGTTTATGTATTTTAATTAAAGAATAATTTTGTAGAGGTACTTTTATGGTATTATGGAATATTGGAATATCTATGGTCTATTGTTGTTTTCCATAAGAATATTATACTGATAACCATGAAAGGTTATTAAGATATTTTTGAAAATCACATGATATACACATAATTATGGGATAAATAAATAATGATATGTTTTATTATATTAATGACCTCATGACTGTGATAAGAAAAAAGTGATATCATGGTTTGAGTATATAGAATTTTTGGGATTTTGGAATGTGGAAAGAGTTAACTTTTCATAGCATTCATGTTTTCACTAAGGATTTACGAAAATTCATGTTATTATCATTTTTCAAGAGAATACATGATTAAGGTATTCACATGTTTGGAATGTGACAACCAATTATTTCCAAATGAGATATGGGAGACAAATTTTAAGTTGATTTAGTTCACCTCCTCATAAAGTTTTATATTTTCATTTTTTGGAATGATTGTGATGTTATCCATTTATGGATAGTATAAATTATTTTCCATTTTAAATTTTTTAGAATAATGTATTATCTCACTATATGTGGACTTATGCATATTTGATAACCTGTTCTAAACTTTTGTTGAGGTAGATAGAATAACCTATCATTCTATCACATAATCTGATAACACTTAAAGAATGAAATATTCAACTTCATTTATTTAAAAAAGAGATGAAGTGGAAATTGTTCAGGGAATGATCAACAGTGATATTGTACCAAAATCAAGTAAATATTTATTCTCATTAAATATTTCTTCAACTTTAGAAATCGGATCTTGAAAAACAAAAATTTTATCCTTGTACTTTCTTATTCAATGAATCATATGGTCCCTTAATTTATCGTAGATTTATGGCTTTCTAGTAGTTAACTTTCTCTAAACCTTATCCTCTATCACTATCCATCAGAGAATGATAGTAAGATTTCTCTTCCATATCCATGTTTTCACTTCCCACCTATGTTATACTATGTGGAAACATAGTGATGAGTTAATTTGAGTATCATTTATGTTTCTAACATTCTTTTTTAAAATGAAGTTGTAGTATTTATTTTTACAATGTGAGTTTCTATGAAGGAACCATTCTTGTAGTAAACCATTTATAACCACAACGAATTATGAGGGATAAATTAATTTTAGGGGGGGGGGGTGGAATGTAACACAACTTGATTTTATGATATTGATTATTTTTAAATTTATTTTATGTATTTTTTTGTATGATACACAAATATTAGCTTGCACTATATGAAACACCATATTAGTTTGCAGTATACGTAACAATTTTCTTGGCTTGTGTTTCACACAATTTCATGTTCTTTTGATACAATTCATTTCACACAACACTGAGTATAGATTTTTTTCAATTTATAAATGAAATAAGTTTGGATTATGTTATATGAAACACCAAAGCAATCTTCCACTACATACAACACTGACTTGGCTTGCGTCACATGCGATAGAGACCTTCCTCAATAGCTTGCGTTGTACGCGATACCGAGTTTCACTAAAGAAAAATATATTATTAAAATATTATTATGGGGTATAAACTTTCTGTTATGAATATTATTAACCAATTTTTTAATTTTATATAATATTATAATTCATCTTACACATTTTCTAGAACATTATATGAGAACAAAATCAATTTTTAAGATAGAAGAAGTTTTTTTCAAAAAATACATTGTTAACACCTTTTGATGGAGAACCCATTTTAAATATAGTTTTTGAAACTTTTATAAGTTAAATTTGACAAAATAAACTTTATATTTAGAATCAAGACATAAAAAATTACTTTTTTTTGAATATTTGGTATTTTTCTTATAAAATTAAAATTTTAAGGAATAGTGAAAAATACTACATTTTAACTCGAAACTGCCTATTCATCTAATTTATTTATATATTTATATTACCTTTTAAATGGGTTTTGAAGTTTAATTGGATTATATTTTTATAATTTAATCAAATTTTGGTCATTGGAAGTAATTTCAATTTTAAATTCGACTTAACACATATCAATCTTTTGATAGTTATTATTTCTTAAAAACCCATTTTTTTTGTTCTGACAACGAGAATTAATTTTCAACTGATTTCTGAAACATCTATGTTTTGAATTTTGAAAAATTGATTCCATATTTGGAATTATAAGGTTAATTTTTTTTAAATAGGTACCTTTTATTTTTGGACATTATGAATAGTAACCTCAGTAATTATTTTATTTACCATGGTTAAAGGGTAAATCTGGTAAATAATTATAAAACAATTATATTATAATAATATAAAAATACCCTAACACATTTAAAAATCTTATTGGATGAGATATTTCTAACCATGGGAATCCTTGGGAAGACTTTGGGACCCCATGGATTCACTTGGATGTGAAAATGACATTTTATAAGAATTAATTTAAAGTAAAGATAATTATAAGCTAAACATATATCTTTGACTAAATTGATATTAATATAGGGTTATATAACTGATACCTATTTATATAAATAGTCATTATAAATATAAAAATATTTTATAAATCATGGTATTTTATTTATAATTTTTAGACATTAGATAAATATATTTATTTATGACATAATTATGATGTAGTGATTACCCCATTAATGAAATTTTCAAACAAACAAATTTATAAATATTAAAATAAATTTAATTTGAATATTTTTTTGTCATAAACAGATTTTATGGATTACATTGACATATTAGGGATGATTTAATTCCTTTATTTCCAAGCAATAAGGTATTTATGAATTTTTAAAAATTCAAGTATGAATAGTATCCAAAATTGACATAATACATAACTTAAAACATAAAATTGTTTATTAAAGGATAATAAATTCCTAAAAATCTAATATTCTGAAAAAAATTTAATATAAGTCCAAATATTTCAAAATTAACCTTTTTGGGTCGTTTTACATGATATGGTAATTACATTAACCCATAATATGTAAATAACATGATATCACGGCAAGATTAAAAAGATTAAAACAAGGGTTAAACCTAAAAGATAAGGATAAAAAATATTCACAACTTGTTTAAAAATTATCAGATGATAGGTATTCGAACCCAAATCATCTTAACATATAATTAAATAAGTTTTGGTCTATTTTAAATCGAAATTTAATTTATAATAAAATTAATATTTTAGGACTTTCCTAAAGTGCCCCTCGCCTCTCTTATAAAGGGGAACCTCCTCCCTCTCCTCTTGACTCCATTTTAAGTCTTTAATCTTGGAAAATCCTTACCAATTTCTATTATCAGCTTCCCTATTTACATTATAGAGGTTCTTGGCTTCTCAAAAGACCAAATCTAGTTCCCTAAGAGGAAATTTAAAGGAGGCACGTCGAGGAAGAGGTAATCTCTTCTACTGATTCTTTCAAATTTATTTATTCTTCTACTTACTCTTATTTAGTTGTTTAATTATAAATTAATAAAATTAGTATCACTAATACACTGATATGTTATTATAAACATTTAAAAACCCTATTTTACCTTCTATCCATCCTATGAAAAACAAAATCATCACGCCTGCGAATGTATGTATTACTGTCTCCACGCTGTGGTGTAATATGTTTTTCACCACCACATTACTTGGATGGGTATAATGGTGGAAATAATAACTATATATAATTATTATAACATGATATTAATTATGAGATATTATACACTATCCACTTTAATACCATTCAAAAATTATGGGAACGATATTGTCGCTTGTGCGTACGTACGATTTACCATCTCCACAACGTGATGAGATTAATTTTCCACGTTAACCATTCAAGAATGATTTTAAAGTGTATATAATAAATAATCATGAAATATACGACATAATAATGCTACAAAATTTATTTATATATGTATATGTCATTTACTTACTTCTATTCAATTCAATAAGGAAACGAAAACAACATTCATGCTTACGTACGACCTACCGTCTCCATGAATGGTTTATTCCATTTATTTTATCTATCCATTATATATATATATCTATATACTGAATATATATAATATATAAATCATTTTTTACATTCTGGAAGTATGTAAATCATGATATAAGTAATAATATGAATAAAAACAAGTCCAAACACGTACGATAACTGAAACGATTATTACACAAAATATTGTTTTAACATGGAATTAATAAATGAATAGGTAATATAAACTCATAAGTGAATCATATAAGATATTGTAAATATTATTATTGTTTTTTTAAAATTTAATAATATATCTAAACCCACTATATAGGATTTTGGGACACATACAGAAGAAATCCGACCTAAGGTAAGGGATAACTTTGCCAATCTTGCTTTTGTCTGAGATTGTTTATTCAAAAGTATTTACTAGGGATATATTTATCATCAATGTCCATGTTTTCTAAAAATATTTTAATAATTTTTTGAATACTTTTCTAGGTATATTTAAATTCATTTTTACCCCTTTTGACTTTTACTATGTTGTATAAAAGGAATGTTTCTTTTGTTTACCATACGAGGTACCTTTTGAATTTTCCAGAAAAAGTACAAGGAGAATATATTTTTTAACTTATATTAAATTAAAATATTTTTACATATTATTAATGATTTATTTCCGAGAATCTTAATCTATATGATTTCGAGTTTATTTTCTATTAAAATTTCACAACATTTTTAGAAAAGGAAACATTTTTGAAGAAGAAAGGATATCTTCCTCCATAATTAAGTTCAAGTGTTTTATAAAAATTATTTTACATCTAAGATGACATAGGGTTATGTTTCTATCCCTATTGTTACTTTTATTTCTTTTATTATGGATTTAGTTTTATGAAATACTTTTATTTTATATGGTTTTTGATGGAATTATTTTTAAGAAACCAATTTTATTTCATGGGTTATGCTATGATGAATGATTTTTGTTTCTGTGGAACATGTATTAATGATTTCACTATGAGATAGGTAGGACCTATATATCCCTCCAATGAATTGGGTAAATATTTATATCTCATGAGATAGACATGTATGGAGCAACGAGTAAATTTGGTTCATTATTACAGGGCTAGAATGGAAAGTAAACATAGTTCAGTAATGGAATTCATCTACTATGATAGTCTTGGAAACTATTACTTGGATAATATGGAAATAATATTATGTACTTAATGGTTTTAAAAATTTCCATGTTTTATTCCCATGATATTTTATCATGATTAATGTTCCTTTACGGTCTATTCCTTATGTACTGCCAAGATTTATTTAACGACTCTATATTTTTGACGTTTAAACTTTATGTTCATGTTTTTATGTTTAAATATATATGGATTGATTTATTTTCTCCATGTTAATACTTACTGAGAATTTGAGCTCACACTTTTTATTCTTTCTTTTTCCCAGGATATAAATAATGGTTTTAGGTAGGAAAACCATAGGGGAAGATCTTTATGGAAGATGTTGAAGATCTTTCACTATATTTGGAAGATTTTATTCTGAGTTTCCAAAGGAACTAATCTAATCTATCTTTGGGTGTCTATTTGTGTCATGTATTATGTATTCTATAAAAAGAAATGTAATGTCCATGTACATCAATCTTGGGCCCTTACAGTTGGTATTAGAGCGAAGGTTTAGTTGACCTTTGGAAACTAGGATGTGAAAACTTTAGTGATATATCTTGAGATATTTTTGAGGTATGTCTAGGGATGTCCCTAAGGATAATTATAACTATTGGTTATAGTACTAGAATTATGTTAACAATTATGATTAACCTTGGGTGAAGCAAAGTTGTCATGTATTAAAGAAGTTTTCATCAGTTAGACATCCTATACATGATTTTTTTATGATTGTGTGGTTCATCATTATTTTAAATATTTCTTACACTATGATTTCTGGTTTTAGTCAATGGAGGGAACCAAAAAAATATTAGGTTAACATTGAATCCTATGGAAAAATTGGTGACTGTGAGGAACAAAATTGCATAATTCCTAGAGAGAACGATATTGTGATTATGCCGAATCATTCATCACGATATATGATTAACTAGGTGAACTTTATTGATATTCCTAAGTCATCAAATAAGAGTAAGATGGACATTTATGCATGTTTTCATGGTGAGGAACATAGTGGAAGGAATATTAAGGTTTATACATATCAAGAATAAGGGGAGAAGAACCTTGATGAATACCTCAAATGGAGGGTAATATACTAACTGTGGGGGGAAAAGGGTCATAGAGTGACAGACTGTCCTGGAGTTGAATGTCTTATGTGTGGAGAACACATGAATTACCCAACTCAATGACCAAACCTAAGAGTTTAGTTCTAAATTGAGGAAGGAACTATTCCATTCCAATCATTGAAGAGTATGGATTGAAGTGTTTATGTATTGGAATTCAAGAATAATTTTGTAGAGGTAATTTTATGGTATTATGGAATATTGGAATATCTATGGTCTATTGTTCTTTTCCGTAAGTATATGGTACTTCTAACCATGAAATTTTATTTAGATATTTTTGAAGAGCACTTGATATGTCAATAATGAAGGGATAAGGAGATGATGAGATGTTTGATAGTATTAATTGTTGAGTCAAAACATGTTTCAACCTTCCCTTTAATCATTTGTTTTGGAAATCACAAATCTCACATATCATAATCACACATATTTTTTTATCATGTGTGTTGTTTTACAATTGTTATCACTCACATTGCCTTTATTATATGCTGTATTCTTATCATAATCATGTATTTTGTTCACTCACATTGTTTTATATGGTGTTTTTCTTTTTCAATCATAACCTGATTAAGTATTGTATTATAATCAAGAATCATAACCAGATTGTATTGTATTATAATGAGTAATCATAACCAGATTGAATTTCATCATAACAGGAATTGTAACTAGATTATATATTGTATTTATTTCACATGAATTGTATTCACATTTATTATGTCCATGTCTTGTATCATAATCAGGTCATGAACCATTACGTCAAGCATCATAGCCAGGTTAAGTACCAAATCATAATCATGGTTCGTAACCAGGTTAAGAATTGTCTCATAATTAATAATCGTAACCAAGTTATGTATTATAACCAGGTTTTGTATCATATTCTTATTATGTATTGTATTCATGTATCGTAACCAGATTAAATGTCGTGAATCATAACCATGTTAATAACCATAACCAGGTTTTAAATTTTAATCATGATATACATATGTCTAGTAAGCAAGTCATGTATTTTAATTTTGAAATTCATTACAATCTTAGCATAACTAAAACACTAATTACATGTTACTCATACTCATTGTTTCATACTTTTGTACTTAATACTTTCTAACTAAAACGATGTCATTGATATGGTTATTTACCAATCAAAATGATGTCATGTATTCTGTTTGTTTTGACTCTTGTAATGCCAGGTGTCCAAGTCCCTATAAGTTTTTGGAGAATTATGATATTTGGAGGAGATATTACCATGTGAACCCAAAGCCTATAAACAATAGGCCATTCAAACTAGAATACACACATTTTTCTTCTATCAAGTTCTAGAGAGAGATGTTGTGACTTCTCTCTCTCTTCATTTGAAAGTCTTGAAGAAACAAGAAGTGAATAGATTGTTCCATGCAATTGTATTCCTATAAGTTATTTGTTTTTTCTTTGTGCGACTGATATATGTGATAAATATTGAGGAATATCGGGGATGGGAAAACATGGTGCTGATCATTGTATTGAGGGCCTTAAATTGCTTGAAGGATAGAGGTTCCAATTACCTTCTTAATCGAGGACTTATGGGGATAGGAATACAAACCTACTAATCATCGTATTTAGGGACTTCAAATTAATACATTTGGTTATTAATACAGTAGTGGAAAACTTTTCAATGCTTACTAGAGATTAAAAAATCCCAGACAGGGAATTCAGTACCTTCACCAATCAATAGAGATGAGAATGTGAATTAAACTACAAGATACACAATACTCTGTTTTGTTCTATGACCAGGAATATATATAGTCATATATCATCATGTGAAGATAAAAATTGTATCTGGAATATATAAGAAGTCACACATTCTAGTACATCAAAATTCATAGAAACTAGAAGAGCAATGCTTCTAGAAGAATATCATGGGTTTCTTTTTCATTATGGAGAACCAGTATACAAGGCGAAACAAATATTTTTGACAATTTTCAACAGTATAAAATATATAGATGAAAAGGGTCTTAATGATAAATCACTTGTAGAAAAGATTATGGATATTATGCCTAATGGGTGGGAATAAAAAAGTACAGCTATTGATGAAAATAGGAAAGTTACTCAATTCACTCTTGATGAGTTATTTGGAACTCTTCTTCAACACGTGACTATAATGAAAAGCGATGTTGATTTCAATAAGAAGAAAAATGTTAATAGAAGTATATATTTTACTACTACATCTAAAGCTAAGACACCAGAAAGGATAAATAGATCCAAAGATAAGAAAGCTATTGCTATATCAAATTCAAGTGACAGTGATCATTAAAAGAATGAGTTTTACAATATTTTTCAAAGGATGGACAACATTATTGGAAAGAAATACTTTTAATAAAGATTCAAAAATAAAGGAAGAAAAGACAAGAAAGACTCAGAAGTAATTTTTTATGAATGTAAAAGAGAAGGTCATATTTGACCATATTCTCCTTTACTAAAAAGAAAATATAGGAAGGATAAATATTTTTAAAGAAACAAGAAAAAGTATTAAAAGTCAAAGACAAAGAAAGTGTTGTAATCACCTATTTTGATAATCCCAAATCATGTTTCATATATGTGATAATCATGTTTCATTAGAATTTATAGTTTCTATCAAATATCAAATATTTATTTTTTAATCTCATTGCTCTCTTGTTTAAGTTTACAGTGAAAAATTTCTCTAAGTAAAAGATCACCGGTTGAGTCTACTATTATGTATCTTACCGGTAGAAGTTACAGATAGAAGTTACCGATAGAGCTTATCGATAGGAGTTATTCATAGAGCTTAGTGATTGAAGGTTTTCAATAGAGGTTACAACTAAGGAACCTTAAAACTGAAAGCTAATGCTGAAGGCTACCACTGAAGGTTACCAATGAAGGCTACCAGAGAAGGCTACCACTGAAGGCTATGGCTGAAGGTTACCGCTGAAGGCTACTGCTGAAGGCTACCGGTGAAGGCTACCACTGAAGGCTACCGCTGAAGGATACCGATGGAGGCTACCATTGACAAGGATACCGTTGAGAAGGATACTATTACTAGTCTACCGATATCCAATCTTCTACTCCATACTTTGTCAATTTCTTAAGATTATTCTAATAGTCGTATTTAGAAAATTTATTGCTTTTGACATTAATTAATGCTAATTGTAGACATATCAAGAGACCATATCAGGAGACTGTACGAGGTAGGGGGAATTAAGTACGTGGTTTTCCTATTCCTATTGTCAGACCTCAAATATAAAATAGAATATAAAGGAAGTGAAGATGGGGGATGCTAGAGAGAGAGTCATTGCATGAAGGATATGAAGAACAAAGGGAACACACTAGTTTTTACACTGTGTATCCAAGAGCCTCAAGGAGATAATTTTCGGAGAACAAATTCAAGAATGATTTCTGTGAATCATCAAATATCTCTCAAACCAAGAAGCTAAACATTTCAATTCCCGGAAGCTAGAACCTGGAGTTGCGACACTCTGTTTTGGAGGTAACTTCTAGAGAAAAGGCTAGAACTATAATTTCTTCACTCCAAGAAGTCAAGAGTTGAACTGAAAACACATAGAGCTTTCTAAACTCAATTTTTATAATTTTAGCTCTATTTTTTCTGTATCTTACATTTCTGAGAAGTGTCTGTTTGTATATTACACACACTGTCTTCTATGCTTAAACTGTAAAAATCAAAAAATACTTACACCAAAAATTACTTAAACTTTGTTTCCAACCTGTAACTATGGAAGAGGAAATGTGTGGTATGGATTGTTTATTTTTCCCCTGAAGAACTATAGTAGAGGGTGTGAGCCTTGGAAAGTTCTTCAAAACTGTTGTAAATCCCAATACAGTTAGTGTATCAAGTTTATTGTTAATATAAACTGTTTTGTGGAAGGTGATCACCAAGTGAAGAGGATTAAGTCTCAGCTTGATATTGAACCTCTTGTTTAAATCTTATGTGTAATATTTTATAATACTCTGTTTTCTTATTTTTTCCTACTCATAATTGAAAAAATAGAAAACTGTTTTACATTAACTATGGTAGTTAGTTCTGGTTAGTGTGTATATATATTTAATTCAGTAAACCTATTTCAAAAGTTGGATAAGTGTTTTACAATGATTCAACTGAGGACTAATAAACTGCTGAGAAACTTGTTGAACAATTGAATATTTATATCTCTACTACCTTAATTAACATGGATGTTTTTAAATTGGGGAACTTTATCATAAAGTTTTTAACAGAAATTTTAAGTAGTAACTCAATTCACCCCCTCTTGAGTTTCTACTCTGACCAAAATTTAATATAAGAGGTTGTTTTTAGTGGTACCATCAAAAATATTTTCAATATTTTTCAACCTCTTTTAAACTATGATTTTAGTTGTAGCTTAATGATCTTAAAATTTCTGTCATATGTAAATTTTTAATTCTTTAAATTAAAGTTAACTATGGATAACCGAGTTAAGGGTGAGGCTACCAACACACCACCTTTCTTTAATGGTAATAACTATGCTCAGTGGAAATTAAAAATGAAAATGTATCTAGAGAGCTTGGGTCCTGAAATCTGGGATAAAATTGAAGAACAACATGCATTACCTGTTACTTATAGGGACACATGGTCTTAGTTGAATAAAGCTACATATAACAATAACTATAAAGCAATGAATGCATTTTACTATTTTCTAGGTGATGAAGAATTCAGTAGAATATATGCCTATAAAACTGCATATGAAATCTAGGAAACTTTGGATGTTTATCATGAGGGAACAACCAATGTTATAAAATGATATTAAATACTTATACTATTAAATATGATAATTTTAAAATGAAGCTTGATGAACTTCTATCTGAAATTTATCTCGGGTTTAGTGAAATATTCAATACCGTGAGTCCACTTGGGAAACTAGTAGACATTAAGTATTAGATTATGAGATTGGTTCGATGCCTACCTGACAGATGGAAAGGAACTTCTGTTTCTATTCAAGAATCCTATGACATAAGAAAGCTACAAGAGAAGGAACTAATTAGAAAACTTGTGATATATGAAGAAGAGCATAAGGTAAATCTAGAAGCAGATAAAGAACTGAGAAAGAAATATGTAGCATTCAAGACTTCTACCTGAAAGGGAAAAGATAAGGAAAAATTTCAAGTTCCTATAGATAGTTCCACCAGTGAAGGCTCAGATTCAGACAATAATGGTGAGATAGATCATATTTCTAGGAGATTCAAAAAGTTCTACTAAAAGAATAATTTATTTAGAAAGTTAAACTATAATGGAAGGTATGATATTAAAGGATAGTTTAAAATGGACATAAAATGGAATGACAATACAAATGAGATATTCTGATATGAGTGTAAATGAAAAGGCCATGTGAAGGCTAATTTATCCAAGATGAAATTTAAGAAGAAATATGAAGACAAGGGAAAGGGATATAAAAAGGCTATGGAAGCTACTCAGAGTGCTTCAGAAGACACCTCCAGTGGATTTGAAACTTTTGATATTGAAAAGAACAAACATAAAAAACTGTGTTTCATTACAGAAACATCTGAGGTAATACCTAATTCTCCTATACATAATGCTTACTATTTTGGGAATTAGAGTGAGTGAAATAATGATGAAAACATGACTAAGGATGAACTATTTGAGTACTGTGGAATGATTTAGGATACCTTTAATGAACTAAAGAATAAATATAAATCACTAAAAAGACAACATGATTTAAATATCAATTATAAGTCTGATTTGGATATTGAAAAAAAAAATTTCACAGCTATTAGAAGAAAATACTGAACTTAAATTTTCAAATGAGCAATTAAAAAAAGATATTGAGAATTTTACTTCCGGTAGAGATACCTTGACTTAGTTTCTTGGGAAACATATTACTCCAAAATACAAAACCAGTCTATGATATCAACCAGGACAGAGAAGAATTACTGAAAATAAATTTTTTCCAAAATCTGGACAGTTCTATGCTAGTTCAAGTTCTAGAACATCTTTTGAAAAGAAATTTTCTAAAGGACCTAACAAAGTCTTCATGTCTCAAAACATATCTATTAATTATAAGAAACCTATAAGACAAATATGGGTTCCTAAAGCTTTACTTTCTAACCTCTGTAGACCCAAGAAAATTTGGGTACCAAAGATAACTTATGCTTAATCATTTTTTTTCAGAAAATTGTCTAAATAGCTCTTGTAAAACCTTATGGTATATGGATAGTGTATGTTCAATACATATGACAAGATACTATTCATTATTCAGGATCCTAATTAAAGTTGATGGTGGACATGTTACATTTTTTGATAATGCTAAAGGGAAGATTGTCATCTTAATCCAAATTGGTAACCCTAATATTATATTAATTTCAAAAGTACTTTTTTTTGATGTGTTAAAATATAATCTACTAAGTATCTCTCAATTTTGTGATGATGGTTTCAATGTTATATTTGAAAATGATGATTTAATTTTTTAATCCTAGAAATGATTTAATATTCACTTCACTTAGATATAAAAATCTATATGCTGTTTATTTAAACTCTTTATCTAAGGAAAAGTTTTCTTGTTTAAATGATTTCCATAAGGAATCCTTGTTATGGAATAAAAGATTAGGAAACTGAAATTTGCACTCACTTTGGAAACTAACTAGGAAAGGTTTGGTTAAAGACTTACCTAAATTAGAATTCCCACTTGACAAAGTTTGTAACCCTTGGTAAAAAGGAAAACAACTCAAGGTTTCTTTTAAACCAAAGAAATAGGTTTCCATTTCTAAACTGCTTGAGTTGGTTTACATGGATTTTTTTTGGACCTTCAAGAGTTTCATGTTTAAATGAGAAGCACTATGTTTCTATTCTTGTAGATGATTTTTCTAGATAAACTTGGGTATACTTTCTATCTCACAAAAGTGAATAATGTTATTTCTTTATTAAATATTCCATGTCTATAGAAAATCTTAGTGGACTTAGAATTAAGACCTTGAGAAGTGATAACGGTCGTGAGTTTTGAAATTAAGAGTTTGAATCTTTTTTCTCAAATAATAGCTATAATCACAATTTCTATTCTCCTAGAACACAAAAAAAAATGGAGTTGTTGAAAGAAGAAATAGGACACTTCAAGTGATTTCCCGGACTATTCTTAAAGAGTATAACCTGCCTATCTAATTTTGGGCTGAAGCTGTTAATAGAGCATGTTACATCATCAATAAAGTCTTAATTAAGAATGATCTTAAGCATACCCCTTATGATTTATGGAACAATAGAAATCCTAAGGTTAATTACTTTATATTTTTTGGTTGAAAAGTCTTTATCCTTAACACTAGGGATAATCTATACAAATTTGCTTCCAAAAGTTATGAATGAATTTTTCTATGTTACTCAATCTCTAGTAAAAACTATTGAGTATTAAATAAGAGAACCAAATGTGTAGAAGAACCAGTTCATGTCATATTTTATGAGACTAACCCACATGAACCCAAAACCTCTCTTGAATATCTTGAGGATGATATGTCAATTCTAGACCTTAATAATAAAAACAGTGAACCCCCAGTGAAAACAATCAGTTCTATAAATTTTCTAGAATCAAATCATGTTGAATCTGAACCTATATAAAATCATGAGGAGTCTAGTAATACTCTTTCTAGAGGTATTAGAACTCTCAAAAATTATCCTTTAGATACTGTAGTAGGTGATCTAAATAGAGGGACACAAACTAGAGCTTCTCTGAGAATCTAAGTTGAACATCAAGCTTTTATTTCACATCTTGAACCATAGAACATTAATGATGCTATCAATGATTAATTTTCAGTGATAGTTATGAAAGAAGAATTAAATTAGTTTGAAAGAAAAAATATTTGGGAATTAGTAAAAAGGCCTAAATACACTTTGACCAGAGGCACTAAATGGGTGTTTAGAAATAAAGTTTATGAGTCTGGAAACATAGTTAGAAACAAGGCTAGATTAGTTGGACGAGGATATAGTCAAGAAGAAGGAATAGACTATGAGGAAACCTTTTCACCTATAGCCGGACTGGAATACATTAGGATACTACTTGCTTATGCAGCTCATCTGAATTTCAAACTATATCAAATGGATGTTAAAAGTGATTTTCTAAATGGGTATATAGTTGAAGATTTATTTTTTGAAAAACCCCATGGTTTTACAAATAATTATTTTCAAAATCATGTTTTTAAACTTTCTAAAGCTTTATATGGTTTAAAGAAAGTTCCTAGATCTTGGTACGATAGACTTAGTTCTTTTCTTTTTTAAAAAGGTTTTACTAAAGGGATAGATGATCCTACACTTTTTATTAAAAGGATTTCCAAAGATTTTTTAATATTACAAATTTATGTAGATGATATTATTTTTTGGATCCTCTAAAAATTCTTTATGTACTAACTTTTCAAAGATGATGCAAGATGAATTTGAAATGAATCTGATGGGGGAACTTAATTTTTTCCTTGGATTTTAGATTTTACAAAATAAAATTGGTATTGTTTTAAATAAATGTAAATACACTAAGGATATTTTGGAATGTTTTGGTTTGGATGTAATAAATGTAGCGATACACCTATGAGTACCACTTATAATTTTAATTATTATGAAACTGGTAAACTAGTTGATCAAACCAATTACAAAATTATGATTGGTAGTTTGTTCTACCTTACAGCTAGACGACATGATATTATGTTCAGTGTATTCTTGTGTGCTCATTTTCAAGCCAATCCCAAATAATCTCATTTAACTATTGTAAAAAAGGATTTTTAAATATATCAAGTATACTACAAACTTAAGACTATTTTATCCAAGAGGAAAATCATTTGATTTAATAAGTTATTCAGATGTTGACTTTTCTGGTTTTAAGTTAGATAAAAAAAGATCTTATGGAACATGTCACATTTTGGGAAAGTCACTATTATCATGGTGTAGCCGGAATCAAAATTCAGTTACATTATCCACTACCAAAGATGAATATATAGCTACTGGTAGTTGTTGTACTCAAATTCTGTGGACGAAACATACTTTTATAGACTATGGATATCAATTCAAACATGTCTCTATAAACAGTGATAATACAAGTCCTATTAACATCTCTAAAAATATAGTATCTCATGCTAGGACAAAGCACATTAATGTAAGACATCAATTCTCGAGGGATCATTATCAAAGAGGTTATATCACTCGCGAATTAATTGGAACTGAATATCTATTGGCTGATATATTCACAAATCCTTTGAATTTTTAGAGATTAAATTACATCAAACATGAGTTAGGAATGATAAAATGCTAGTGTTGGACCTCACCATTGGACCTCACCATTAGGACCTCACCCTTAGGACCTCACCATTAGGATCTAACCGTTGGAACTCACCATTGGACCTCACCATTAAGAACTTACCACTAGGACCTCACCATTAGGACCTCACCGTTGGACCTCACTGTTGGACCTCACCATTGGACCTCACCGTTAAGACCTCACCATTAGACCTCACCACTGGGCCTCACCGTTAGGACCTCACCATTGGCACCTTACCGATAGTCGACCTTACTTAGGAATAGGACTTAGCGTTTTTTCTACTAGAATATGAAACATTTTAATATTATTTATTTATTTTATTAAAATTGTTTTTTGATCCCTAAATGATAAAAACAAAGTGAAACCCACATTTCAATCCACTTCAAACCCTCTGCTAAGGCTGTTTCTCCCAAATGTTTAAACCTAACCTTCTGCAATAACCCTCTAACTGGCTCAGATCATCATGGAAAGGGTAAAGATACTGATGGTTGATGATGAAGGAGATGTGACAAACCATAAGAGACCTCGAACTGGGTCTAGTAGTATAAGAAAGGCTACGGAAAAACTGATCAATCCACATTTTTCGAAAAGGGAAATCAGGGTCGAAAAGGAATTAAGTTTGAAATGGCTGCTGTCAAGCAGGTCTCTAGTGCTGAAGGTATTCGATGCTCAGGATTGGGTAGAATGTTTTTCAAATAACAATAGACCATAATACCCAAAACTAGTGAAGGAACTTTATGAGTCTCTGAGGTTCGATCAGTCTGAGGATGAGAACCAAATGTCTTCAAAGATAAATAGAGTATGTGTGAGATTATCCTATGGTGAATTGGATGAATGCTTAAGAGTACCACATGAAGGCATTTTTGATTACTACTCTGGAGTGGTGCCTCCCACCAGTGAGTATTTCCGCCATGAAGAGGATTTGACTTAGCTGACAGGGAATGGAATCCCTAGAAAGGCGATTACTGCTGAAATGGCAGGATAAAATAGATTTCTTTTTAAATTTGTTCAACATGTTTTGAGTCCCAGGAGATGGGACTTTTCCAAATTAAGGTATCAAGACATATTTATACTATATCTATTGAAGCATGGACAAAGGATAAATATGTGTGGGTTGCTGATGATTCAGTTAGAGGATATGACTAGGACAATTTCAAAATCAAATGCTTTGTTCCATTCCAAGTTAATATCCTTGATGTTGAAAGTGAACGGTGTTGATTGAAATAAGGAGGAAATAATAGTTGTAAGGGTCAAATTATTCATTACCAAGAAGATTTGAATGTTTATGAGGACAAGCTGTAAACCTTGAAAGGAAAATTGGTGAATGATGAGGCTATGCTGTATAATGAATTAACTCTTATTACCAATCATACTTGGAAAAAGAATAAGAGAGATCCAAGTTTAAATCCTGATGAAGTGGAACCAGTATACTCAGATGAAGAAGAGGAGGCTGCTGTTTTGAAAGTATGAGATGATTCTCCTATAGATGACAGGAGAGATCCTAACCTTCCCTCAAGTCCTCATGTCAATGCTATATCCTTTGGTAAGCCTATCCCACCAAATAAATTACCAATAAGGGAGACTGTCCTAAGAGACAATGATGATGTGGAAACCAATGAAGAATAAGAAGAGAATGTGTTAAGAGTCATTACAACTGTAGAGACCTCATAGAAGGAGGATGTAGTTGAATCTCGTCATGATCAATTTGATAGATTTGTTGATAAAATTGAATAGGAATTCTTGAGTCTCAGTCCCTTGATAGGATATACAGAAGTGGCAGAGAGTGAAGAGGAAGAGATTGTTGAATCTGTTGTAGCTGAAATTGTTATGGTTGTGGCTGAAGATTCTATAGAGGAAGTTGTCGTGGACTCTCCGGTTGCTGCAGTTGATCAATGAGGTATGGAAGAGGTAAATGTAATTGACTAGGGGAATGCTCCAAGTGAGGTAGGGGAATATGTTTCCACATGTTCAGTTTTTGTTTCTCATGGAATAAAGGGTAGGTCAGAAGATCCTGGATTCATGGTCTTGGGATTAGACTATGGAGACTCTAAAGATGACAAGACTTACAAAATCCCTCCAATTCATTCTGTTTTAGAGGCCAATATTGTGTATCTAATAGTTCTTCTACCTCAAGATTATGTGAAGAATGATGATTTAGAATCATTAAAATCATATTTGAAGAGACAATTTGATGAGATATCTATTGGGAGAGATAGATCAGTAGCTCACAATAAATAACTTTTGACATCTACATTGGAAGGGCTCATTTCTACCTCTCACTCAAATTTGATACATGAAGTGAAGGAATGTTAGAATTTAACAGAACCTAGGAAGAATCTATAGAACCTGTGAAACAATAAATTTTGAATTTAGACTCCTATATTGCTTAAAGGGTTCAAGTGTAAAAGACCTTAAGTATGTTAAGAGTGTTTTTCAGCAAATGTTCACTGTGTTTTTAACACCCCAAACTTGCACGGTACACTTCTCTTTGAATAATACAACAACGTGTGTTGTATGCAACTTCGAGTTCTAACACACCACAACCAATCAAACTAGCCATTATGAATATTAATACCCACTTTTTGAAATATTATAAATTTTATGTTTCAAAATGGACTTCATATTTGGATTCGGAATATCGAAATTAGCTTAGGGTTAATTTTTGGTATTTTTCTGAAAACTTTCAATTTTTAATGAATAGTGAAAAACACTGAGTTATAGTTTAAAAACTGATTTTTTATTTAAGTAATTATTTATTTTATTTAAATTTAGTATAGCTCAAAATAGATACATAATACCTATATAAGTTCAATGTAATTCGTTGGTGTCAGTTTATAATAATTTTAGATATATAAAAATTTTGTCGAACTTTTCACCGTCTTTTACCCACCTCCTAAGAGAATTTGAAAATTCACATAAAACTTAATTTTACTGCTTCTGTGAGTGGAATTTAAAAACTACGAGAGAAATGGTTGATACCATTAAGAAAAATGAGGTTCAATAAGATGAAAATAATTTTTGGTGAATCGTAACTTTTTACTTTTATTTACCACGGTTAAAAGTAAATAGGGAAATTAAGGGTAAAAATGATATTATTATTACCCTAAAACAAGTCCTAATTCTATTGGATAAGTGTAATTCGACCAAAAACAACCTTAGGAGTAAAAAATGAACCTCTTTGGTCCACTTTGATTATATTAGGACATTTATTGTTATTTAATTCAAAGAAAAGTTAAAAGAGTTAAAATCAATGTTTAATTACTAAAACATTTTTAATATAGGGTTACACATAAGATAAATAAGACTAAAAATATTAATTAGAAATATAAAATTATTTCCTACATAATTGTAGTTTTTTATATTTTTTTACATTAAATAAGTTATGTTATATATGACACAATGATGATGCAATCATTACCTAATTAATAAAATATTAAAATAATTGATATTATAAATATCTAAATAAATATAATTTGAGACTTTTTATGAATTCCAGTAATTTTATATGTTAATATGACATGTTAGGGTTGGTTATATGAATTTATTTCTATGTAATAATGCTGTTATGAATTTAGAAAAAACAAAATACCAAATATTGTCAAAATTGACATAAAAGAGTTTTTTAAATTTTTTTTATTATTAATTGATATTCTATTCCAAAAAATCTAAGTTTTCTAAAAAGTACTTATATAATGATAGGTTTATCATTAATTAACCACTTTTGGTTTTCTTGGAAGTATATATTAAGTTTATTAACCATATAATATAAAAATACAAAGAGACATGGTAAATGTCAAACTATAGAACTAAGAGTTAAATATAAAATATAAGGATAATATTGTGACCCAAACATGTCTAAAACATATTGGTTGAGTGTGTTTCTACCAATACCGACCTTAGACTTTAAATAATCCATTTTTGAGCCATTTGAAACCGAAAATTATTTTATTATAAAATAATATTTCGAGCTTTCCTAAGGTGCCCCTCACACCTCTTATAAAAGGGCACTCTTACTTCTCTCAAATTCACACCGTCAAAGCAATTTGGCATGAACTAACCCTACCCAAATACCCTCTAAACTGTCCTACCTTAATCATATAGGCCTTACTTTAATCAGAAAGAAAATTTAAGGGGCCCTTTTAATCAAATCGAAAGGAATAACCCGAAGAAGAGGTAAATATCTCACCACCTTTTTCAAGTTCCTTTATTCTTCCACTTCCTTTTTATTTGTTGTTTACATTATAAAATAATAACTCTAGTATATTCTATATACTGTGATCTTATTATAAATATGGTACAACCAAATTCATTATTCTATCCATCCTTTTAATGACATGTCACCATACGTCCGTACGTACGGCTTACCGTCTCCACGTCGTGCTGTAATTGTTATTCAATACATTATTATTTGGATGGGTATAATAATGATGTTTAATTGTTGTAAATAATAAATATAACATGATAAGTATTATGTATATATTATATAACATCCAATTATAGATTATTTTAATAACAAAAGAATGATATTGTCACTCGTGCGTACGTACGGATTACCATCTCCACAAACGCAATGAGATCCATTCCCCATTGTATCCATTAAAGAATAATTTTCATTATATGATTAAAAATAATGTTTAAAGCCTTAATATAATTCTTAATATGAATATGATAAATCCTATCCATAACAAACATTACTTACACAACAAAGCATATAAAGGTAAACGAATCAATTAACACCCGAAACAACGATAATACTTAAATATTATTAACAAAGAAATATTAGAAGATCATATATGATATCATATTAATGTATATGATTATTGTATAATTTAATAACAATTATTTCACCATTACATAGGAGTTTAACCTACCCTCTACCAAGTAAAATTACAACTTAAGGGTTAATTCTAAAATCTCTTCATTATCTGAGGTTGTTTATACGTAATTATCTACTTGGACCTATTTATCAACCACATCCATATTTCATAAAAATGTATTTCAAAACATTTTTAATATTTTATATACTATGGGTTAAAGTCATTTATACACTTTTTGAATTTTATAAGATGTTTATAAAAGAATATTTCCGTCTTTTTCCAAACATGGTACTTTTTGACCTTTTCAAAAATTTATAGTAAGAATGTTTTTTAACTTATATGGCGGGTGCAGATATTTTCCGCCTTTATAACATTATAGAAGCTTCCTTTATAAGATTATAAGAATATTTTAAAATATAAATGTTTTCTTTTATAATTACTTGAATTTTAAATGATTTCAAAATATAAATAAATATTTCTCTAAAAAGGTTTGGATTTAATATATGTCAACATCCTTTGATGTATTTTAGGTTTGTTTGAAGTTGATTTATTATGATACAAAACTTCCATATTGTATTGAAGGTTTTGTAATATGTTTGATTATACATGTGTTTTTTTACACCATTCATGGTTTATGGATTAAGTATTTAAATTTTGTATGCTAGTTTTAATATGAATTTTTATGTTATGTTTAAACCTTTTCATATGAGGAATGCATTGGACTTAGTAAGTGATAGGTGGAGCTTGCTATAGCTCATCGATGCGTCAGTAGGTCTCATGAGACAAAATAGTGTCTTGGCACAAGGTCTTTACAAAATCTTATTTTTAGACTTGGCACAAGGCCTTGACTATGTGGTTTTGAAAGTCTGGCATTATGAATTCAATCATTATGAAAGTGGATATTGATATTGCATGTGATTATTTGACTAGTACAATATCCATGTGAATAATTAAATGGCATTATTTGATTTTATATCTGCCATATTATGGGGAAGTTCATGTTTAAAAGGCTTTTGTTTTAGTCTTATACATTGCCTTAAATATTTATGCTTATTTATGAAAGTTTTCGCTATATTTTTATCCTTACTGAGCATCTGATCTCACCCCTTTATATGTTTTATTTTTCCTAGGATGTGAATATGTATATTATGAATGACCTGTAGGGATAGTATATGGGATCTTAGTATTGTCTATGGAAACAATGTTATTGTAGTTTTCCATTTTATGGTGTAATGTAAACATAATGAATGTATCCAGTACTTCCAAGGCCACTAAACTAATTGGTCTTTCAAGACTTGATCTTTTGTGATCATTCCAATGATATGTAATAATGCACCGACTCTGGGTTCCTGGGGTTGGGGCATTACAGTTGGTATCAGAGGAAGTATAGAACAAACCTTGGAAACTAGATTTAGATAAATTCTAATTTGAGCACATAGCCCTAAGATAGACTTTGGGGATTAGTATAGAAGAACTTCCTAGAATTTTGGTATTGTAGAGATTTTGTGAGTTTTCTAAGCAATAAATCCTTGTCTAGATATGAGAAGGTAGAGGAAACTCTGGCATAGATGTACCTAGGGGTAAAACCCAGAAACACCTCTTTGAGCTAGACTCGAACGAGAACTAGTGCACGACAATGGGATTTGCTTAACTCTTGGTTACAACACTCCTGGGGGATACGCTTAGGATAATTCTCATTTTCTTTACAAACCATTATAAAGGGTTTATGAGTATATACTTCCTCAAAGAATTTTTTTTTCATGATTATGGATTATATCTAAAAACTGTTCAGTTTATGTTAAGTATTTAAGAAGTTTGGAATTATGTATTGTGATTTATAAACTAATATAGGGTATTCCATTGTTTAGAAATGGATCCTAGTAGAAGGAATGGAAACCATATCAATGCAAACACTCCATGTATGGATTTCCCTCCTTCTCAAGATAATTATAGTGGATCTGGTGAAGCAACTGGTGCTGATCAGCTTATCACCATACTGGGACAACTCACTCAGGTTATGAATAATAACCTTACCAGTATGAAGCACCCTGATCCATAATTTGATGTATCAATGTTAGATCACTTAATGAGGCAACAACCACCTACATTTAATGGGAGTACAAATCCATTAGTGGCTGAGAAATGGATAAATTCCTTAGAAAAAAAATTCCATGCCTTGGGGAGTAGTGAAAGGGAAAAAGTTTTCATGGCAGTTTACCACCTCACTGGAGATGCTGATCAATGGTGGTAATTGATTCAAAATACAAAGGAAGATGATGAAGTATCAAATATGAAATGGAGGGAGTTTAAATATATTTTCCTTGAAAAATACTTTCCTTGTGACCATCGAGTAGATATGGAAAGGCAATTTCTGAGTCTGAGGCAAAAGGAGGATGAGAATGTTGCAAAGTATGAGGCTAACTTTACATGGTTAGCGAGGCATGATACAGATTATATACATAACCCAAGAAGTATGATTGAACATTTTTTGATGGGTTAAAACCATTTCTCCGTCGAGCATTAGTCTCACAATCCTTCTCGTTGTATGATTATATTGTCTCATGTGCTATCAAGATAGAAAAAGAATTCTATAAGTCTTACGACTTTAAAGAAAAGCAAGAGAAGAAGAGATCTTCCGAAAAATCTGAAAATGAAAATAATGGGAATAAGGTAAAAGTTGAATATACATCCTGTAGTAAATGTGGGAAGAAACACCCTGGTACTTGCCTGAAGGGAATGTGAGTCTATTACAAGTGTGGTGAAAAAGGCCACCAAGCTCGTGATTTCAAGGGGAAAAGAGGATTTTTATGTTGAATGATACAATTGTAGAGAAAGGGAGAATTATGAAAATTAATTTCCTAAGCACCAGGGGAACTTTCCTCAGAAAAGGCCAAGGGATCAAGGCAAAGCTTATGATATCACTACTGGTGAGGTTGAATCTCTGAAGGACATAGTGGCAGGTAATTTAATGGTTTCCTCAAGTTTAGAAAGTTATTTATTTGATTCTGGGTCATCAAATTGTTTCATATCTTCCCAGTTTGGTAAGAAAATTAGATATTTCCAATTTGATTTAACAAGGGAGTAATCAGTCAAAAATCCTAAGGGAAGTATCATTGCAACAAAGTTTTGTGAATCAGTCCTCATTAGGGCATATAAATGTTCTTTATCTACTGATGTCATCATCATACCCATGATTGAATTTGATATAATCCTTGGTATGGATTGTATTTCTGTCCATGATGCGAAAATTTATTGTAAGAATAGGGAAGTTATGATTTTTGATGACGATGATAAAGAACACATTATTTTTAGAGCAGAATCTTCACCACCTGATTCTTATCTAGATCCACCCCCAATAGCTCAACTAAATTGAATTATTGGGTAGGAAGAGAATGAAATAACTATGGGTGATGAAAGAAATGTTCAAATAGAGGATGTACCTATTGTGAAATAATATGTTGATGTGTTTACAGAATATTTACCTGGACATTATCCAGAAGAAGAAATTGAGTTTTCCATTGATTTAATTCTTGAATCAAGGTCCATATCGAAGACCCTTTATATAATGTCCACTGTGGAATTAGTGGAACTAAAGAAACAACTAGAGGAATTGATTAATAAGAGATTTATTTTCCCTAGTGTTTCTCCATGGTGAGCCCCTATCCTTTTTGTTAAGATGAAATATGGATCTATGAGGTTGTGCATTGACTACAACAAGATCAGTGCTATGAAAATAAAGAACAAGTATCCCCTACCTTGCATTGATGATTTATTTGACTAACTTCATAGAGATAAATACTTTTCAAAGATTGAAATTCCATATGGATATCATCAATTGTGTGTGAATAAGTAATACATCCCTAAAACAGCATTTCGAACTAGGTACGCACATTACGAGTTTACAGAAATGCCTTTTGGATTGACTAATGCACCCTCTATCTTCATGGATTTAATGAATAGAGTTTTCAAGTAATATCTTGTTGAATTTGTAGTGGTATTTATTGATGATATCTTGGTATACTCTAAAATCTATGAAGATCATGAAAATAACTTGCGCATTATCCTAAAAACTCTTAGAAGACATGAATTATGTGTGAAGTTTAGCAAGTGTGAATTCTGGATTCAGGATATTCCTTTTCTTAGCCATATTGTCTCCAAGGATGGAATCTATATTGATCCTTCTAAGACCAAGGCAATCCAAGAATGTCCAGTAGCAATGAGTATAACTGAGGTATGTAGTTTTATTAGTTTAGCAGGTTATGATCGACGTTTCATCCAGAATTTTTCCCGGTTGGATAACCCATTAACAAAGCTCACTTGAAAAGGGGTGAAATTTGTTTGGAAAAAATAATGTGAAGAATGTTTTGAATAATTGAAGAGAATATTAGTAAATAATCCTATATTGACTCTACCATTAGGGAATTATGGGTTTGTTATTTATAGTGATGCTTCAAAGAATGGACTTGGTTGTGTCCTTATGCAGAATGATAGAGTTATTGCTTATGCATCATGACAGCTAAAAATTCATGGGAAAAACTATCCTAATAATGATACTGAGTTAGTAGCTATAATCTTTGCATTGAAGATATGGAGACATTATATCTATGTTGAAAAATGTGATATATATACCGATCACAAGAGTTTAAAGTATATTTTCTTGCAGAAAGTACTCAACATGAGCCAAAGGTGATGGCTTGAACTACTCAAGGAATATGATTGCACGATACACTACCAACTGGGGAAGGAAAATAAGGTGGAAGATGCTTTGAGCACAAAATATCATTGAGTTTTGAACAATAAGAGAGTTGAAAGGGATTCTATATACATGGATATAGTAAATATGGATATGGGAATAACCATGGAAGGTGAAACGTCAATGATTTTTCAAATGGTTGCCAACCATATTTAATAGAAAGGATAAAAAGTTCTCAGGTTGATGATGAGGAGTTTCAAAAGAATATTAAAGCTATGAATAACAGGAGATTGAGTAACTTCGTATATGAAGATGGAGTTTTGAAATTTGGGAAGAGACTTTGTGTTCCCGATATACCAGATCTAAAAAAGAATTGTTGGATGATGCTCATAGTTCTAATTTCTCTATACACTCTGGGAGCACCAAAATGTATAGATATTTGAAGGAAATTTTTTTGGTGGGACAACATGAATAGGAAGATTTCTGATTTTGTGTCAAGATGTATGGTTTGTAAACAAGTGAAATCTAGAAGGCAACAGCCTGGAGGAGTGTTGTAACCTATTCTCATACCTGAGTGAAAATGGGATAATATTACGATGGAATTTGTCATGGGACTACCAAAGAATAATAGAAGGAACGGTGCTATATGGTTCATTGTTGATCTTCTTACCATGTCAGCAAATTTTCTTGCTATAAGAGAAGATTTACCACTTGAACGATTAGCAAGACTATATATTAATGAAGTTGTAAGACTTCATGGAGTTCCACTATCAATTATTTTTGATTGTGATCCCCATTTTACATCAATATTCTGGAAATGTCTTCAGAAAGCCATGGATAATAAACTTCATTTAAGCACTACCTAGCACCCCCAAACTGATGGACAATCAGAATGGACTATTCAAACCTTAGAAGACTTATTGATATCATGCTCACTTGACTTTCAAGGTATGTGGGATCAATATTTACCTCTGGTAGAATTTTATTATAACAATAGCTTCCATTAATGTATTCAAATGGAACCATATGAAGCATTATATGAAAAAAGATGTTGGACAACACACTATTGGGATGATGTTGGTGAAAGAAGACGCATAGGCCCAGAACTGGTGGAGGAAACGATGGATAAGGTGAACGTAATCCAAAACCACATCAAAGCAGCTCAAAGTAGGCAGAAGAGATATGCCGATAACCAAAGGAAATATTTGGAATTTCATTTAGGAGATTATGTTTTCTTGAAGGTATCTTCATGGAAGGGTGTAATACATTTCACTAAGAAGGGAAAATTGAGTTCCAGGTACATTGGACCATTCGAAATTCTAGAACAAATTGGGTCTATAGCTTACCATTTGGCAATGATGCCAAGTCTCTCCAAAGTTTATGATGTGTTCCACGTATCACTGTTGAGAAAATACATGCCTGACCCAACACATGTACTCACCTATGAGGAATTTGAACTGGAACCCGATCTATCTTATTGCGAAGAGCCTGTCAATTTTTTGATACAAGAGAACAAGTGCTTAGAAACCAGACAACTCATCCGGTAAAAGTTCTATGGAGAAACCATAAAATGGAAGAGGCAACGTGGGAACTCGAGGTACTTATCATGAAGAACCACCTGAGTCTTTTTACGCAGTAATAATCTAAAAATTTCGAGGATGATATTATTTGTAGGAGGGGAGAATGTAACACTCCAAGCTTCCATGGTGCGCTTCTCTTTGAATAATACAATAGTGTGTGTTGTACGCAACTTCGAGTTCTAACACACCACAACCAATCAAACTAGCCATTATGAATAGTAATACCCACTTTTTGAAATTTTATAAATTTTATCCTTCAAAATGGACTTCATTTTTGTATTTGGAATATCAAAATTATTTTAGGGTGAATTTTTGGTATTTTTCTGAAAACTATCAATTTTTGATGAATAGTGAAAAACAATCAGTTATAGTTTAAAAGAAAATTTTTTATTTAAATAATTTTTTATTTTATTGAAATTTAGTATAGGTCAAAATAGATACATAATACCTATATAAGTTCAATGTAATTCATTGGAGTCGGTTTATAATAATTTTAGATATATAAAAATTTTATTGAACTTTTCACCCTCTTTTACCGACCTCCTAGGAGAATTTGAAAATTCCCATAAAAATTAATTTTTTCGCTTCTGTGAGTGGAATTTCAAAATTCTGAGAGACACAGTTGATATCAATAATAAAAATTTGGTTCAATAAGATGAAAATAATTTTTGGTGAATTGTAACTTTTTTACTTTTATTTACCTCGTTTAAAAGTAAATATGGTAATTAAGGGTAAAAATGATATTATTATTACCTAACACATTTACTAATTCTATTGGATAAGTATAATTCAACCTAAAAAGACTTTAGGAATAAAATATTAACCTCTTTGTTTTACTTGGATTAGATTAGGACATTTATTCTTATTTAATTCAAAGAAGAGTTAAAAGAGTTAAAATCAAAGTATAATAACTAAAACATTTTTAATATAGGGTTACACATACGATAAATTAGACTATAAATATTCATTAGAAAGATAAAAATAGTTCCTACATAATGATATTTTATTTATATTTTTTAAACATTAAATAATTTAATTTATTTAATACACAATGATGATGCAGTAATTACCTAATTAATGAAATATTAAAATAATTGATATTATAAATATCCAAATAAATGTAATTTGAGACTTTTTATGAATTACAATAATTTTATAGGTTAATATGACATGTTAGGGTTGGTTAGATTAATTTTTTTCGAAGTAATAATGCTGTTATGAATTTAGAAAAAACAAAATACTAAATAGTGTCAACATTGAGATAAAAGAGTTTTTAAAACAAATATTATATTATTAATTGATATTTTATTCCTAAAAATGTAATGTTCGTCCAAAGGACTTATATAATGATAGGTTTATCATTAATGAACCACTTTTGGTTCTCTTTTAATTATATATAAAGTTTATTAACCATATAATATAGAAATACAAAGAGACATGGTAAATATCAAACTATTTAACTAAGAGTTAAATCTAAAAGATAAGGTTAATATAGTGACCCAGACCTGTCTAAAACCTTTTTGTTTAGTGGTGTTCAATCCATAGCAACCTTATCCTATAAATAATTTATTTTGGATAAATTAGAAACTGAAAATTATTTTATTATAAAATAATATTTCTAACTTTTCCTAAGGTTCCCCTCACCCCTCTTATAAAAGGGTACCCCCCCTTCTCTCAAATTCACAGCTTCAAAGCCATTTTTCTCATCCAAACCCTGACCAAATATCCTCTAAAATATCCTCCTTTCATCCTAGAGGACTTCCTTTAGTCAGAAAGCCAACCTAAGGAGCCCTTTTGATCAAATAAAAAGGGAGAACCCGAAGAAGAGGTAAATATATCACCACCTCTTTCAAGTTCTTTTCTTATTCCACTACCTTTTTCTTTGTTGTTTCCATTATAAAATAACAAATCCAGCAAATAATATATTATATGATTTTATTATAAATATGGTAGAACCAAATTCATTATTTTATCCATCCTTTCAATGACATTTCAACATACGTGCGTACGTACGACTTACCGTCTCCATGTCGTGGTGTAATTGTTATTCAATACATTATTATTTGTATGGGTATAATAATGATGTGTAATTGATGTAAGAAATAAATATAACATGATAATGATAATTTATATATGATATAAAATCAAATTATATATTATTTTATTATCAAAGAAATGATATTGTCGCTCGTGCATATGTATGGATTACCGTCTCCACGAATGCGATGAGATTCATTCCCCATCGTATCCATTCAAGAATAATTTTCATTAGATGATTAAAAATAATGTTTAAAGACTTAATATAATTATGAATATGAATAAGTTACATCCTATCTATAACAAACATTACTTATGTAACAAATCATATAAAGGAAAACGAATCAGATAACACCTGAAATGACGATAATACTAAAATATTATTAACAAAGAAATTTTAAAGGATCATATATGATATCATATTAATGTATATGATTCTTGTATAATTTAATAAAAATTATTTAAACATTATACAAGAGGTTAACCTACCCTTGACCAAGGAAAATTACAAGGTAAGGGTTAATTCTAAAATCTCTTCATTATCTGAGGTTGTTTATACGTAATTATCTACTGGGACCTCTTTATCATCCACATACATGTTTCTTAAAAATGTATTTCAAAACATTCTTACTATTTTATAGACTATGGGTTAAATTCATTTATACTCTTGTTTGAATTTTATAATATGTTTATAAAGGAATCTTTCCATCATTTTCCAAACAAGGTACTTTTTGACCTTTTCTACAAATTTAAGGTAAGAATGTTTTTTTAACTTATACAGTGGGTGCGACCATTTTCCTCCATTATAACATTGTCGAAGCTCCCCTTACAAGATTATAAGAATATTTTCAAATATAAATATTTTCTTTTATAATTGTGTGACTTTTAAATGATTTGAAAATTGAAAGAAATATTTCTATAAAAAGGTTTTGATTTCATCTTTGTCAACATCCTTTGATGAATTTTAAGTTTTTTTGAAGTTGATTTATTATGATACAAAACCTCCATATTGTATTGAAGGTTTTGTGATATGTTTTACTATGTTCATGGTTTATGGATAAAGTATTTATATTTTGTATTTTAGTTTTGATACGAATGTTTATATTATGTTTAAAACTTTTCATATGAGAAATGCATTGGACTTAGTAAGTCACAGGTGGAGCCTGCTATAGCTTCTCGATGCATTGGTAGTTCTCATGAGACAAACTAGTGTCTTGGCATATGGGCTTGAAAAAATATAATTTGTAGTCTTGGCACAAAGCCTTAACTATGTGGTTATGAAAGTCTGGCATTATGCATTCCATCATTATGAAAGTGGCTATTGATATTGCATGTGATTATTCGACTAGTAGAATATCCATGTGAATAAGTAAGTGGAATTATTTGAATTTATCTTTTCCATATTATGCTGAAGTTCAAGTTTAAAAGGATTTTGTTTTAGTCTTATACATTTCCTTAAATGTTTATGCTTATTTATGAAAGTTTTCGCTATATTATTATCCTTACTGAGCATCTCAGCTCACCCCTTTCTATGTTTTATTTTTCCAAGGATGAAAAGATGTATATTATGACTGACCTTCATGGATAGTCTATGAGATCTCTGTGTTCTCTATGGAAACAATGTTGTTGTAGTTTTCCATTTTATGATGTAATGTAAACCTTATCAATGTATTTAGTACTTCCAAGGATACTAAACTAATTGGTATTTAATGACTTGATCTTTTGTGATCATGCCAATAATACGTAATAATATACTGACGTTGGGCTTTTGGGGTTGGAGTGTTATAGTGTTTGAGGACTTTAAGAAGTCTATGAAGGCACATGTGAGTGGTCTGCATGATGATGTGAAAAGACTGATCAGTGGTATCACCAGGTCTTTTAAAGAGTCAATAGATTTTACTATGGAAGCTCTATGTTCACCTGATTTCTCTTCAGCCTCTCTTTCTATTGGTCTAAAAGATTTCATGTCAGTTGTTAGAGAAGAAGTGGGGAATTTCTATGGTGCGAGTACCTCAGACCCTCAATCTATGACTCATGTCATTTACAATACCAGATACATTCATAATCTGGTGGGGGATTACTTAAGGGAGGCTTATCAAGATCAGAAGGCCATAATAGAGAAAGTTGATTTCTATTATAAAAGGGTGTACACTATGAATCAGATGGATGGTCACTTCAAGCTGCTGTTGGAAAACATGAGGATCCCACCTATCACTCAGGATCTTAAGGATCAAGTTAGCATGCATAGAGAATTGACTCCTGCCATGGAAAAATTAATGGAGAATAAGGATGATTTTATATTAGCTATGGAATGAGGAGGAATCATCATTATAGATTTTAGGAATCTTCTTTTACCCTTCCTCCATGTGGACTACACTCCCATTATTGTTCATCCATCATTACCTTCTTCCTTAGCTGCATCAGTTTC
Source organism: Viscum album (assembly GCA_963277665.1). Taxonomy (NCBI): domain Eukaryota; kingdom Viridiplantae; phylum Streptophyta; class Magnoliopsida; order Santalales; family Viscaceae; genus Viscum; species Viscum album. The sequence continues at coordinate 1,537,475,931 of OY728153.1, read as the reverse complement.
TACCAGTGCTACCCATTTGATGACTCCTACATAGGCCATCAGAAGCTTGACCCCTATGATACCTCAGATATCTACTCGTTATCGGTTGACTTATGCCTATATAGTATCTCCTCCTACCTTGCTTACTGCCATACCTCAGCCTTTACCTCCATCTTTTTAACCCGCCTCCTCAACTCTCAAAGACACAACTCCCTTGGACATCTCTGATGTGGATTAAATGCAGGATGTCTTCTTTGATAGGTTTTTTTGTAATATTTTTGTATATTGTAATATTGATTCATTTATTAATATATCTTTGTTTCCCTCCTTATTTAATATCTTTATTTTTCACAATCATAAAGGGGGAGAAGTTTTAAGATATTATCTCAAATATTTTCCAAAATTAATATATTATAATATTTTTTTTCCAAAATAAACACGGTTCTATTTTACTAATACATAATGTATGTATAATAACAAATTTTAAGAGATTCAAAAATATGATTAAACTTTATTAAAAAATACTTAGATATCAATTTCACTAACATAATTTGTGATTATAAAAATGGGGGAGATTGTTGGACTCACATGTTTTGATAATCCCAAATCATGTTTCATTTATGTGATAATCATGTTTCATTAGAATTTATCATCTCTATCAAGTAATAAATATGTATTTTTTAATATCATTACTCTATTTTTTATTTTTATTGTGAAAATTTTATCTAAGTAAGAGATCACTGGTTGAGTCTACTTTTAAGTAGCTTAACGATAGAAGTTACCGATAGAAGTTATCGATAGAGCTTACCGATAAAAGTTACTGATAGAGCTTACTGATGGAAGGTTACCAATAGAGGTTACTACTGAGGAACCTTATCACTGAAAGCTAATGCTGAAGGCTACTGCTGAAGGCTACCACTGAAGGCTGCCACTAAAGGCTACCGTTGAAGGCTACCGCCGAAGGCTACCGCTGGAGGCTACTGCTGAAGGCTACCGGTAAAGGCTACCGCTGGCGGCTATTGATGGAGGCTACCATTGAGAAGGATACCATTGATAAGGATACCGTTACTAGCCTACCGATACCCACTCTTATACTCCATACTTTTTCAATTTCTTAATATTATTCAAACGGTCATATTTGGTATATTTATTGCTTCTGACATTAATTAATGTTGATTATAGACATATCAAGAGATCGTATGTAGAGATAGTACAAGGTATGATGAAGACCACTTGTGGGTTTCCTATTCCTATTATCAGACCTTAAATATAATATAGAAGACAAAGGAAGTTAAGATGAGGGATTCTAGAGAGAGAGTTATTGTATGAATAATCTAAAGAACAAAGGGAACACACCGATTTTTTTGCTGTGAATCCAAGATCCTCAAGAAGATCATTTTGGGAGAACAATTTCAAGACTGATTTCTGTGCATCATCGAATATCTCTCAAACCAAGAAATTGGACATTTCAGTTCCTGAAATCTAGAACCTGGAGTTGCGACACTCTATTTTGGAGGTAACTTCTAGAGAAAAGACTCGAACCACAATTTCTTCACTCCAAAGAGTCAAGATTTGAACTGAAAACACATAGAGATTTCTAAACCCAATATTTATAATTTTGGATCTATTGGGTTCTATATCTTAAATTTATGAGAAGTGTCTATTTGTCTATTACACACACTATCTCATATTATTAAACAGAAGCACACTAAAAATCCTCACACCAAAAATTACTTACACTTTGTTTCCCACATGTAACTTTGGACAAGGTCATGTGAGGTCTGGATTTTTTGTTTTTCCCATGACGAACTGTGGTAGAGGGTGTGATCCCTGGACAATTTGTGATATTTTTCATAAATCCTGATATATGCTATGTATCAATTTTATTGTTAATATTAACTACTTGGTCATAGGTGATCACCAAGTGGGGAGGATTATGTCTCAGCTTGAGACTAAACCTCTTGTTTAACTATTCTATGTACTATTTTTTAATACTCTGTTTTCCAATTTTCCACTACTCATAATTTCAAAAATAGAAAACTATTTTACATTAACTTTGATGGTTATTTATAGCTAGTGTGTATATATATTTAATTCAATAAACCTATTTTAAAAGCTGGATAATTGTTTTACACTGATTCAACTGAGGACTCATCAACCTTTGAGAAACTTGTTGAACAATTGAATATTTTTATCTCTACTACCTTAATTAATTGGGTTTATTTTAAATAAAGGATTATTATCATAAAGTTTTTAATATAAATATTAAGTAGGAACTCAATTCACCCCCCTCTTGAGTTTTCACTCCGACCAATAGAAATTTTTGAATGAAAATGATACTTAGAGTTCAATTGGTGGTGATTAATTAGAGGAATCCTTAGAATACAAATCTTCTAGTCAAAAGAATATATGAATTATAGACAGACTACCGATTGAAAATCATTGTTTCATAGATAAGGTAGACAATGATTAATCTCTTACAAATGTATCTTTAAATGCAAATTACCCTGATGAAGAATCTTCCTTAGAAGAGGAAAATTTGCCTTTTTTGGAAGAAGTGTCCCGATTTTCCAAATTACTTGAGAATGAAAATTATAAACTCAAGAAAATACTTGATAAAGATAATTATATAATAACTATTCTTACAAAATAATTATTATATTGGTCAAAATATTTAGATCATAAAACTCTTTATTTTGAAAATATTTCAAAAAATCTTAAGGAAGTAAATTATGTAAAGGATAAACTTTCTAAGGACCTTGAATAACATATTTTAAAGAAAAATGTTTTTGAAACAAAAAAAAATTCTAAAAAAATTCTTGTGAGAATGATAATTTAATCATTAGAATAAAATTTGAAATCTTTTCTATAAAGAAACTTTTATCACAATTTACCTTTGGTAAGAAAAACTTTAACAATATGTATTCTCAAATTTTTCCTTTAAGGAATAATTCTGGATTTGGATACACTCACTCAAAACAAATTTTTAGTAATAACTATTTTGTTCCTCAAAGTGCCCCATTTTGTAATAAATGTCAATGTGGTGGACATTGGGAATGATTTTTTTCTCTTAATAAAACTCAACCCTTAGGATTTCACAAAGCCCATTTTGAAAAACAAATATGGATTCCCAAAATTCTTTTATCTAACATTTTCGAATCCAAACAAGTTTGGGTTCCAAAAAAATAATTGTTTCTTTTTTTGGAAAACATGACGTATATCAACAACAAGATCATTTGGTACATGGATAGTGGGTTTTCTTAACACATGACAGGTAACAAAGATTTCTTTGAAAATATTATTGAAATGAAAGGTGGAAGAGTGAACTTCAGAGATAATTGTCATAGAAATATCATTGGTATAAGTAATATTGTTCTTTTATGAAAAGTTTTAATTTCAAATGCCCTATTTTTCAAAGGTCTTAAGGACAAACTTATAAGCATAAGTCGATTATGTGATGAAGTCTACCTTGTGAATTTTATAAATGATAAATGTTTAGTTCACAATTCCAATGATGAATTCATTCTCTCTGCCCATAAGCATGAGAATGTATACACAATAAACTTAGAATACATTAGGAACCAAGATTTACTTTGCTTAAGTTCAATGAAAGACCAATCTTGGTTATGGAATAGAATGTTAGGAAACTATAACCTAAGAAACCTTTGTAAACTCTTAATGAAAAAACTTTTTAAGAATCTAACAGATCTAAGGTATGATTCTTTAAAAGGTTTTGACCCTTGTCAATATGGCAAGAAACATAAAACTATATTTAAATCGATCAATGAAGTTTAAACTTATAATGAATTACAGTTAGTGCACATGGATCACTTCAGTCGTACACAAACTGGAAGCATTGGAGGCAAGTACTATGTATTTATTTTAGTTGATGACTAGACTAGATTTACATGAGTTTATTTTCTAGAAAATAAATATGAAGCCTTTTTCTATTTCAAAACTTTTAGATCCCAAGTTAAAAATGAGAAAAACCTACCATTGATAATTATACATAGTGATCATTGTGGGGAATTTTAAAATTCATACTTTGAAACCTTTTTCAGTAAGAAAGGTATTACTCACAAATTTTCAGCTCCTAGAACCCCTCATCAAAATAGTGTTGTTGAGCGAATGAATAATATTTTTCAGGAAATGACAAGAACCATTTTGAGTGAATACTCAATTGCTTAGTAATTCTGGGCTGAAGCTATTCGTACTGCATGTTATACTATCAATCATGTTTTAACTAGAAATTTTCTCAATAAATCAACCTATGAATTATGGACTGGTCTAAATCCAAAAGTCTCATACTTCAGAGTTCTTGGATGCAAAATATTCATATTTAATACAAAAGAAAATTTACATAAGTTTGCACCCAAATAAAATGAAGGAATCTTTTTAGGTTACTCCACAACTTCTAAGGCTAATAGGGTTTTCAATATAAACTCTCATACTGTTGAAAAAATAGTGCATGTTAAATTTTATGAAACCGACCCCTTGGTTTTTAAACAATCCTTACCTACATCATTTGATGTGTTTTTGCAAACTGATTATCAACCATTGATTGAAAACCCTTATGATAAGGGGAATACTCAAGAAAATGTTTCTAAAACATTTACCCCAGAAGACTTTCTATGTTTTGTTGATGAACATGTTTTAAAAAACCCAAATCATTTTTTTCTTAAGAACCATATTATTGAAAATATCATTGGTGATGTAAATCAACCTATAAGGACCGTAAATTCCTTAAGAAATTAAATAGAACATCTTGATTTTATTTCTAAATTCTAACCTAAAACATCCAATGAAGCCTTAGGTGATGAAGATTGGATTAAATCAATGGAAGATGAACTAAATGAATTTGAAAGGAATAAATTCAGGATCATGGTTGAAAGACCTAAAGAAACAATTGTAATTGGTGTAAAATGGGTTTTCCGAAACAAATGTGATGAACATGGATTCATTGTAAGAAATAAATCAAGAGTTGTTGCTAAAGGATATACCCAATAAGAGGGAATGGACTATAAATAAACCTATTCTCCTGTAGCTAGACTTGAATCTATTCAAATTATATTCTCCTTTGCAACATAATTCAATTTTAAACTTTTTCAAATGGATGTAAAGTATTATTTTCTTAATGGTTTTGTTCAAGAAGATGTTTTGGTTGATTAAACTCCTAGTTTTATAGATTCAAAACATCCTTATCATGTTTTCAACTTTACCAAAGCTTTGTATAGCCTTGAACAAGCCCCAAGAGCATGGTATGATAGAATCTTAAGATTTATTTTACAAAACAATTATGAAAAAGGTACTACTGAACCAATTTTTTTTATAAAAATGGGAAAAAAGGTTTTTATTATTGAAATCTAAGTTGATGACATTATATTTGGTTCAACTCAGCAATACATAACAGATTATTTTGTGAATCTAATTAAATATGAGTTATAAATTAGTATGATGGGTGATTTAACATTCTTTTTTGGTTTTCAAATATCTTAAAAATCAGAAGGAACCTATATATATTAACAGAAGTATATCAAATACTTACACTGAAAGTATGGATATGAAAATACTACAAGTATTATCACTCTAATCGGTACCTCAAATATACTTGATCTTGATGAAGCTAGGAAACCAGTGGATCAATCAACTTTTAGAGGTATGATATGAAGCTTGTTATACTTGAAAGCGAGTTGTCCAGAATTAATGTTTTTAGTTTGCTTATGTACAAGATACCAATCTAATTCAAAATAATCTCACTTAAATGTTCTGAAAATTATTTTTTCCCTACATAGAGGTGACTATTGATTTAGGACTATTCTATTATTCTAGAAATGATTCTGTTTTGAAAGTTTTTTCAGATACTAACTTTGGTGGATGTAGAATGTATAGAAAGAGTACATCCATAAAATTTAATTTATTAGGGAATTCTTTGGTTTCTTGGTCATGCAAGAAATAATACTCCGTAGAACTCTCCACTACTGAAGAAAAATATGTAGTAGCTGGAAGTTGTTGTACTCAAGTGTTGTGGATGCAACACACACTCACTGACTATGACATGAGTTTCTCAAAAACTCATATACTATGTGGTAATACTAGTTCCATTTCTATTAGTAAAAACCCTACACACCACTCTCGTTCAAAACACATAGGTATTTGGAATCACTTTTTTAGTGATCGCATATAAAAATCAGATACTATTGTATAATTTATTGGAACACAAGAACAACTTACAGACATTTTCAAAAAACCATTATCTTCTGAAAGATTTGAATACATTAAACTGAAACTAGGGGTGATCACTATAAAGTAATCATTCACATATATTTCTTTTTTAACCCATCTCCTTACATGGAGTTACTCCTTTTCAAAGGGGGGTATACATTTAATTTTCTTAAGTTTTATATTTTATTAGTTTTACTCTTTTTGTTTTACAGTTTATTGGTTTGACTTTTTGTTTTACAATTTATCAGATTCACTATAATCAGTTTTACTCTTTAGTTTTTCACTATATCGATTTCATAATTTTATTATTTTTCATGATTTTATCAGTTTCATGTTTATATTAGTTTCATGATTATCGTTACTAGATTACTATCAGTATTAAAATACTTTATCTATACTAATGTATCGGTAATAAAGTATCAATACTGGATTATTCTATCGATTATAATTAATCGATACGACCCTATTAGACCTTACAAGTTTTAGTTTTTTTATCATTGTTTTTTATTGATTTTATAAGAACAATATATTAGAACCAATACATATATTCCAGTACTCTGACATGTACAATTTCTAAAACCTTATTTTGGTTGTTTCAATTGTTGTTTCTTATTTCTTTCTTCTAATTCCTAAATGGTTTCTATCTACATATGATTTTATTTTATGGAAATCTTCAAGAGTTAAAAATAATTTTTGACCATTGGATCTTTTAGATCTAATCCTATACATCATTTACTTTTAATAAGAACCTATCCCACATCAATCTCATCTATTTTTATCTCAAGATCATTTTCTCTATAAGTATTCACCATGGTTTGAGATCATTTTCTACCTTAGTTTTCGTAATCAATGATCTAATATGCTTTTGTAATTAGGAGGATCTTCAGGGTGCGTTCTAGTGTTTCATGACCAAGTCTAACGATTCATCTACAAAATAAATGCCTCCAAAATAATTTTATTCTATGACTTTCTATGGTGAAATGTTGGACTCTCGATACATTTATGAGTATTCTGATTCTTCTTTGAGAAGAATTATCAGTTTTCAAGGATGGGAATCAATTTTTGTAGAAAGACAGAGTTTTGATTAGGATCATTTCTATCATGATGAGGTGTTTCAATTTTATGAATAAGTAGAGATAGACAAGGATCTTAATATTTATTTTATGATGTATGGTAAGACCTATACAACCTCCCCAAAATAGGTAGCTATGTTTCTAGATGTTCCATTTGAGGAAGATGCATTATGTCATTCTCATAAGTTACTAGAAGCTGATGGAACTTTTGATAGATCTAAATATGAAGAAACACGTTTTGAGATTCATGACGTCAAAAGAAAATTAAGTCATTTATCAGGAGATAACAGAAACATATCCCTTTGGATGCAATGGTTTTTGGTGCCAAGAAATGATGATAAGGAAACTTTAAACATTTCAGATGTGTATGTTCTTGACTACTTGATGAACACGATGAAGTTTAACCTTATGGGGTTTATTTTCCAAACATTTAAGAATCTCAAATATGGTGGATTAGAATCATAGTTGATCATGTTTCCCTCCATTATCAGTAAGTTTTTGAATGAATGTTTGGGATTGTGTAATATTTTAATCAAGTCAGATACAAATTTCTTCAAGGATCCCTTAATTAGTAAGGATATGGTACAAAGGCTCAAGTTATGTTTCAATCCTTAATTGAAAAAGTTTGAGAAAGATCTGGATGATGAGAAAGAAAAGGAAGTTGTTGAAGGTACTGAGAAACCTTATAATCTATCAAAGACTTATTAGAATAAAAGAAAGGAAGTTAAGACTAAAACTCCAAAGCCTTGAAATAAGAAAAATGCTATATATGATGAAGTTTCTACTGAATGGAAGAAGAAAAAACAAGAAAGGAAAGAAGGGAATCCTTAGTTTGGATTGGATCCGGCTGAAGCTTTGTCTTTGAAAGTAAGGTACAAAGAAAATTTGAATGAAGAAGAGAGAAAGAAGATATTGAGTAATAGAAAGACCGATGCTATTAACATTGATATTATTATAAGAATATCTCAAAAACTAAAATCCTGAATTGAAATAAGGGATCCATCTGGTAAAACTCAATCAGTCCCATAAGACAAAGGAAAGAAGAAATAAATCTATGAACAATCAGCTACAAATTCTCTTTCTCATGAATATGAGGAAGAAGATGAATAAGAATAAGATAAACAGGAAGAATAAAAAAAGATCAAGAACATGAATAAGGGGAAGAAGAATAGGGTCAAAAATAATTATAATTGGAATACAGAGAAGATGGAAACATGATAAGTTATACCACATAATCCTCACAAGTACCTTCATTTATTTTTCCCTCACCAGATCCTATGTATTCTAAGAAAGTTTCTCAAAATTCTTTATCCAAGAGAGTTTTTTAGGTTTCAGATAAATAAGAGGAAGAATCTGATAAGAATCAAAATCATCCAGCTCAAGTAATCAGCACTGAGACTCATTTTGGTGATCTTAAATAATACACGGAAGACACATATTGTGAAAAAACAATCTATGTGAAAGGAATTGAATAAACTGAACATGATTTGAATAAATTGTAGATGTTGTTATCATTTATTCTAAAAGTTTAAGATAGGCTAGAAATTATTTCTAATGCCCATAATGATAGAACAGATTCTGTCAAGGTTTTGATGGACATATTTCTACATCATGAAGTGGATTAAATGATTTTCAAGGAAAGTGTTAATGAGCATAGTAAGGCTTGCAATAAGGTTTTGAAGTGGTCTGACAATGTTGATCATAGCCTCAAGAACCATCTGGACAAGCAAGATGATTTTCTACATTGGGTAAATGTTATCAGTAACATGTATCAAAAGTTGTTTGCTGGTTTGAAGGAAAAGATTTAAAACTATCAAAGACTCGGTACCTCAGCCGGAGTATCCTTGGAAGAGTCTGAGTCTTTAAGTGAGAAGTTGAAATATGAGAGTAATGATATAGTTTCACTCACAAATAGAGTTATTACCTTACAAAAAGCCTACAATCTCAGGCTGGATGATTTCAATAACTAGGAAGCAAGGATTAAAACTCAATAATTAAAGATTAAATCCCAAGAATAAATCAATCAAATTCAACAAAAATGGATCAAGAAGCAAAAAATAGTTACTTCTGAACAAGATGTTAATTTCAAGGCTCAGCAAGAAGCTATTCAAAAACTCACAGAAGACATAAATGAGTTCAACAAGATGAAACTATCATTGTTTAATCTTTTGAAAAAACAAACGGATAAAGAATGATGGTTGAACTCTTTTTGTAATAAATTTTTGTTTCAAGTAACATTTATTGTTTTTTTTTCTCTGTTTCTCTAACCTTTTGTAGGAAATAGATTATTTCCATTATTATTTTTGAAAATCACAAAGGGAGAGAATGGTTGAGAAAAGGAAATTTTTATGAATTCCTTATTAAAAGAGAAAACTCAAGAAAAATTAAAGAGAATATGATCCCTAGTGTTTTCTTTTAAACAAAGGCTGGAATTAGTCATATTCATTACTAATTATAGAAGAGTTATTAAACTTAGGGGGAGAAAAGTTTTTGTTTGTTTGTTTTGTTTTGTTTTTTTTTAATTTCAAAAAAGGGGGATATTTTTGAGTCAAAACATGTTTCAACCTTCCCTTCAATAATTTTTTTTTGGAAATCACAAAACCAGGAGGAGGCATAATTTCAGGGGTACTATAGCAGGCACTGTAGCAGGAACTGTACCAATCATTGTAGAATGTACTATAGCAGTTACTGTAGCAGGCACTATAGTAGTTGCTGTTTGGAATTGTTGCATCTGGAACTATTCACCTTGGGCCACCAGTTTGGGATTGGAGTCCTTAAGGCCTTTGGGCCACCCAAGGCCTTTGGGTTAGTAAGTCTTTCGAGCCACCTCAAGGCCCTTAGGGCCACCAGTTTTCCCGTTGCACAGACAGATTCTACAAGGAACCACTCTAGAGAAGGAAAGAGAAGGGAACATCCACCAGAACAGGGATAAACTGACTTTGGAAGAATCAGAGGGTATGGCATTTTCCATCGGTATCGCGCCTGTGCACCCCTGAACATGGACATGCTAGCTGAACAATCATGCAAAGGTGGGGAGCTGATCATGATGTAGATGCTGGGGAGGAGCAGTTTCAAGTAGTCATAGTCTGTTTGATTTACTTAAGACCTACGGGTCATGTAATGTCTCCAAGCCTATGGGCGTTGTAATTCTTAAGCCTACGGGCCTTGTAAGGGTTCCCCTCATCCCTTGAAAGGGGGTTATCATAAAATCAATAAAAAAGAAGGATTTTGGGCCATTCAGCCCATGTTTGTTGTTTCACAATCATAATCACTCACATTTACTTTATTATATGTTGTATTCTTATAATAATCATGTATATTGTTCAATAACATTGTTTTATATATTGTTTTTTTCAATTATAACTTGATTGAGAATTATATTATAATCAGGAATCGTAACCAGATTGTATTGTATTATAATAAGGAATCGTAACAAGATTGTATTTCATCACAATCAGGAATCAAGACTAGATTATATAATACATTGATTTAACATGAATTATATTCCAATGTATTGTAACCAGGTCTTGCATCGTAATCAGGTCATTCTCCATTACCTCATGCATCATAACCTGGTTAAGTACCTCGTCGTAATCATGCATCATAACCGGGTTATGAATTGTATCATAATTAAGAATCGTAACCAAGTTATGTATGATAACCAGGTTATGTATCATATTCTTATTATGTATTGTATTCAAGCATCATAAACAGATTAAATGTCTCGCATCGTAACCATGTTAAGAGTTGTAACCGGGTTTTAAATCATAATCATGATATACATATGTCTAGTAACCAAGTCATGTATCGTAATTTTGAAATGCATTACATTCTTATCATAACTTCAACACCAATTACATGTTACTCATAATCACTATTTAATAATTTTGTACTTACTAATTTATAACTAAAATGATATCATTGATATGGTTATTTAATATTCAAAACGATGTCATGTATTCTGTTTGTTTTGACCGTAGTAATGCCAAGAGTCCAAGTCCCTCTGAGTTTTTCAAATAAATATGACTGCTGGAGGAAATATGATTGTTGGAACCTAAAGCCTATAAGTAGGAGGTAATTCAGACCAGAGCACATAACTTTTTCCTCTATCAAGTTCTAGAGAGATATGTAGTGACTTCTCTGTTTCTTAATGTGAAATCCTTGAAGATACAATAAGTAAACAACTTGGTCCATGCTCTTGTATTTCTATATGTTCTTTGTTTCTGCTTTGTGAGACCAATCTTTGTGATAACGATCGGGGGCTTCTGGGGATACGAAAATGTGGTGCCGATCATCGTATCGAGGGACTTCAATTTCTTGAATGAATGAGGTGTTTATTAACTTCTTAATCGAAGAATTCTAGGGATAGGAAGATAGCCATGCCGACCATCGTATCGATGGCTTGCCAAGGTGGTGGTAAGACAGACCTTTTATCATAGGTGAAATGATACCCTTCTTTTTGGGATAAAATAATTGTAATACTTTTACATTTCAGCTACCATCTATATTACAAAGTGAATTGTATTGTTTCCTCTTTCTATTCATATTCATTTCAATTGTAATTATTTAAATTATGATTCTTTCATTACATATTGTATTAATCAATTCTATATGATGTATGGTAGAATCATTTACATTTGTATTATCTTTATTATTATATACACTACGGGAAAAAATGCATTTAGCGGCGGTTTTTTTCGTTTCGCGGCGGTTTTCAAAACCGTCACAGATCGTTTCGCGGCGGTTAAACCGCCGCTAAATGATTTAGCGGTGGTTTTTTTATTTTATTTTATTTTATTTTATTTTTTTTATTTTTATTTTATATTTTTATTTATTTATATATATATATTTATTTATTTATATATTTATTTTTATATATATATATATTTATTTATATATTTATTTATATATTTATTTTTCGTATTTATTTATATATTTATTTCGTATTTATTTTATTTATTTTGTTTATTTTATTTATTTATTTATTTATTTATTTATTTATTTTTCATATTTATTTATTTATTTATTTATTTATTTTATTTCGTATTTATTTTATTTCGTATTTATTTTATTTATTTATGTTATTTTATTTATTTATGTTATTTTATTTATTTATCTTATTTTATTTATTTATCTTATTTTATTTATTTATGTTATTTTATTTATTTATCTTATTTTATTTATTTATCTTATTTTATTTATTTATCTTATTTTATTTATTTAATTCTGTATTTATTATTTTTTTATTTCATATTTATTTTATTTATTTATTTATCCATGCATGCACATGCACATGCACATGCACATGCACACCCATGCAATATAAATAAATTCTGCGTTTGGTGAGATTTGAACCCCTAACCTCTTGTATATTTTCCAAAGACTTTACCACTCTAGTAAGCTCGCCATGTGTTTAATAAACAGAATTTAATATACTTATATATATTAATTGAAAATACAAATAATACATAAATAATAAATATAAACTCAACAATGATAAATAATAAATAATAAATAATAAATAAGGAATAATAAATATAAATAATAAATAATAAATAAATATAAATAATAAATAATAAATAAATATAAATAATAAATAATAAATTAATATAAATAATAAATAATAAATAAATATAAATACTAAATAATAAATAATAAATAATAAATAATAAATAATAAATAATAAATAATAAATAATAAATAATAAATAATAAATAATAAATAACAAATAAGAAATAATAAATAAATAATAAATAATAAATAATAAATAATAAATAATAAATAAATATAAATAATAAATAATAAATAATAAATAAATATAAATAATAAATAATAAATAATAAATAAATATAAATAATAAATAATAAATAAATATAAATAATAAATAATAAATAGAAAATAATAAATAATAAATAATAAATAAATACAAATAATAAATAATAAATAATAAATAAATATAAATAATAAATAAAAATAAATAATAAATAAATTTAAATAATAAATAAATATAAATAATAAATAATAAATAGAAAATAATAAATAATAAATAATAAATAAATACAAATAATAAATAATAAATAATAAAAAAATATAAATAATAAATAATAAATAAATATAAATAATAAATAAAAATAAATAATAAATGAATATAAATAATAAATAAATATAAATAATAAATAAATAATAAATAATAAATAATAAATATAAATAATATATAATAACTAATAAATAGAAAATAATAAATAATAAATAATAAATAAATACAAATAATAAATAATAAATAATAAATAAATATAAATAATAAATAATAAATAAATATAAATAATAAATAAAAATAAATAGTAAATAAATATAAATAATAAATAAATATAAATATAAATAATAAATAAATATAAATAATAAATAATAAATAATAAATAATAAATAAATATAAATATAAATAATAAATAAATAGAAATATTAAATAATAAATAATAAATAATAAATAAATATAAATAATAAATAATAAATAATAAATAATAAATAATAAATAATAAATAAATAAGTATAAATAATAAATAATAAATAATAAATAAATATAAATAATAAATAATAAATAATAAATAAATATAAATAATAAATAATAAATAATAAATAAATATAAATATAAATAATAAATAAATATAAATAATATGTAATAAATAATAAACAATAAATATATATAAATAATAAATAATACATAATAAATAATAAATAATAAATAAGAAATAAAAAATAAAAAATAAAAAATAAAAAATAAAAAATAAAAAATAAAAAATAAAAAATAAAAAATAAAAAATAAAAAATAAACAATAATAAATAAATATAAATAATAAATAATAAATATAAAATAATAAATAATAAATAAATATAAATAATAAATAATAAATAATAAATTAATATAAATAATAAATAAATAATAAATTATAAATAATAAATAATAAATAAATATAAATAATAAATAAATATAAATAATAAATAAATATAAATAATAAATAATAAATAATAAATAAATATATATATAAATAATAAATAAATATAAATAATAAATAATAAATAATAAATAAATATAAATACTAAATACTAAATAATAAATAATAAATAATAAATAATAAATAATAAATAATAAATAATAAATAATAAATAATAAATAACAAATAATAAATAATAAATAAATATAAATAATAAACAAAAATAAATAATAAATAAATATAAATAATAAATAATAACTAATAAATAATAACTAATAAATAAATATATATAATAAATAATAAATAATAAATAATAAATAATAAATAATAAATAATAATTAATAATTAATAAATAATAAATAATAAATAATAAATAACCAGTTACAAATAATAGATAATAAATAAATTAATGTATATTATAAATAATAAATAATAAATAATAAAGGAAACACATGAAAAAGTTTGAAAAGACGTGATAAGGGATGAAAAATCATGAAAACGCATGAAAAAGGATGGAGAAGCATATGAAGAATGAGGCATTAGAAAAAATAAGAATGCATGAAAACTCGTGACAACTCTGGAAAACTCCTTAATAATTCAACATAACCATCATAATAACCCATAAAAAACCATTGATAAAGATAAAAAGTCATGAAAACCCATGTAAACAGTAATAAATGGAGCTACCGTTGAAACTCGTCAAAACGGTCATAAAGAGACAAAAACATTGGACTCACATTAACAGAGATAACTTATGATCCGAGAGTCTGTTTTAGATTCGCGACCTGTCAAATCAAAGATCCTGAAACTCTCTTCAACCTGAAAGGTGAAAGAGTCTGAATGGACTGGCGGATCAGAAGTTATGACCATTTAAAAAAAGTTGACGGAGAACGGGTGCTAGAAACGAGACACTGAAAAACATAACAAACCTGATACCCACTAAAAAGGCCATAACATATGATCTAGGAGTACATGTGGGCGCCGCTACTAGTCAAACTGAAGCTCATGGAACGAGCTATGATCTGGCAGGTGGAGGAGGCCAAACTGACATGCAGATTGAAAGTTACGTCTGTTTGAAGACAAGTTCGACGGGACACCGGTGACGGAAATGGGGTTTTGAAGGCCTTTGGAGGGATTTTTGCAGTCGAAAAACTTGACATAAGCTTGCTTATGTCGCATCGGTGCGTATCTCTCTTCGCTGGATTCGATTTGATATGTGGTAGAGCCCAAACGGACACCCGGAGCGAAAGTTATGGCCGTTTAAAGTTGGAGAACTTTTTTCAACTTTCTTATAACTATAATATCTTCCACACCTTAGAACATCTCACAGGTTTGATTATATGTGCCTCTAGATCTCTTCATGAGCTTCGATTTGACTGGTCGTGGAGCTTCAACGGATGCCCGGATCAAAAGTTATGTTCATTTTAGTGATTTCAGGGTTTCTCATGTTTTTTTATTTTTTTCATTTCATTTAGCGGCAGTTTTACCGAAACCGCCGCTATTTCGCGGCGGTTTTTAAAAAAACCACTGCTAATCCTTGAATAAAATTAAAATAAAAATAAAAAAATTAAAAAAAATAATTTTTTTTGCCGTTTAGCGGCGGTTTTTTCACGGCGGTTCTTAAAACCACCGCGAAATGACGGCCCAAAAACACATTTCGCGGCTGTTTTTTAAACCGCCGCGATAAAACCGCCGCTAAACGGTGGTTTTCTCATAGTGTATTCAATTGAAATACAATTGTTTTACATCAATTATTGTATTAAATAATATCTTATCCATGAGATCCAAGTCTTGTATGATCAATTTCATTTGTTGTGAATTGTATTAATTTAAGATCTCTTAAACTAAGTCCTTTATTAAGTGATTAAATATATAGTTTTTAAACCTGAAATTCACCCCCTATTGTATTGTTCCATCTAATATACTTACAAACCTATATTACTGTAACGACCCGAAATTTTGAATAAATCTTGTTTCCTAATTTTGTGTGTTATTTTATTTTTTATACTCAATAAAACTGTTTCATTTGATAACATGAGTATAATTAAAATGAGACCGTTGGGGTTTTGACAGTTATATGAACATTGGTCAATATGACCACTAGAAACTAAACATTTCGATATTTGTCTCTAAATACAAGTGATCTTTGTTAATTAATATAGAAAGAAGATTTGATGGCCTCACCCAGTAGTCTTGGACTGATCGAAGCCCATCTAACAGAACTTTGGAAGGAGGTAGCACCAATGGGCTTTGCTCTGGACCAAACCCAAGCTGAACTTCATCGTGTGAAGCTAGAATAGAATCGCCTTCGCGAGAAGTTCAAACTGATAGAAATTACTACTCGTGCGATGTTGGCCGAGCCTCCCTCAGGTTCTCTCACCTTAGCACACCTTACACTTAGGTCCTATGCTGGTGTGATAAGGGGCTATGTAAGGAGACCGTAACTGCCTTGTGTAATCCTTTGTTTTAAATAAATTTTTTGATTTCTTCTTATGATGAAGTTTATGAATTTTCAAATGTTCGGATAAATATAGTATGCATATTTTTGGTGAATTTTAGAGAAAGGATATTTTTAAATAAAATGTTTATATAAACCTTAAATAATTAAAAATGTGTATTATTTTCAACAAATGGTCTTCTACAATTATGTTCAGTATGAAATTTAAAGTCTAATAAGATCAACATAATTTTTGATGAATAGTTAATTTTGAATAGTGATTTTATGCTTAGGATTAGTAATGTGACCAAATGGATAATCAATCTCACTTAAATAAAGCATTAATATAATTTAGGAACCTTGATTATGTAATGTGATTTAATAAAATGGTTAAATAACGGTTTCATAAATTATTACTCAAGTATTAGTTTTTTTAGGTGAATAGTGTTTTTTAATTAAAAATTTAATTAAAAATATTTAGAAAATTATTTTTTTAAAATGGATTTCATTTTTGAACTCAGAGCGTTGATATTATGTTAAGGTAATTTTTGGGGATTTTTTTGAAAAAAATTAATTTTCGGTGAATAGTGTATTTATTTAAAAATTCAATTAAAAATATTTAGAAAAATATTTTTATAAAATGGAGTTCATTTTTGAAATCAGAGCATCGATATTTGGTTAAGGTGAAATTTTGGGATTTTTATGAGAATGTTGAATTTTTGATGAATAGTGAAAATACAGTTTTTACGTTACGGGTGTTTAATGACATCATTAAATGATGTATTAAGTATGTAATCAATATGGTCGACTTATGAATAGTAAGATAAGGTATAAGGTGTCCCAAGTGGCCAATACCATGGAAAAATACCATGGGAAAATACCATGGGAAAGTCCATGGTTTTTCCAAAACCACTAATGAGGTGTCCCTTGGCCATTAATGCCTTGTCCCCTCACTTTCCCTATAAATACTGAGCCATCATCTCATCCATTTGACTCCCAAATCTCCCCAATGAAGCTCTGGTCTCATTACCTCCCAAGGAGTCCTCCCAAGGTGCCCCCAAGACCTCAAGGTCCCAACCTTTGAGTTTTAAGAGTTACATTTTAAGGTAAGGGATCCTACCTCCCCCTTTCTTTTCAAGTAATATCTTTTATGTCATTTCTTTTATGCTCCATGATCTTATGTTGGAGCATGTTCTTTTATATTCATCATACTGTATTTTTCATGTTCATATGATGAGAGAACCCCTCTTTCTCTCATCATTTCTTTTTAAGAATGTTAAAGTGGCGCTGTTAGGCTGCCGAATTTTTAAGGGATTCTTTCACCCTTCTCGTTTTCAAAGTTCTACTTTCATGTCAAGTATTTCAAGTTCATTTTTATTTTGTTGGAGTATGATCTATATATATATCATACTGAACTATTATGTTCATATTATGAGAGACCCTATTTGATCTCTTCAATTCGGTATTTTGAAGTTTTAAGTGGCGCCGTTAGGCTGCCAAATTTTTAAGGGACTCGTTCACCTTTCTCATTTTTCAACGATCTATTTTCATATCAAGTATTTCAAGTTCATTTTTATGTTGGGGTATGATATATATATCTATCATAATTATATTTTATGTTAATATTATGAGAGACCCAATTCGATCTCTTCAATTCAGTATTTTGAAGTTTTAAGTGGCGCCGTTAGACTGCCAAATTTTTAAGGGATTATTTCACCCTTCTCGTTTTCAAGATCTATTTTCATGTCAAGTATTTCAAGTTCCTTTTTATTATATTGGGATATGATCTCTATATCTATCATACTGAACTATTATGTTCATATTATGAGATACCCTATTTTATCTTGTCAATTCATTTTTGGTTGAAGTCTAAGTGACGCCTTTAGGCTGCCAGATTTTCATAAGAGAAATCTAATTTTTTTCTTCCTTCCATGCTTTTCATTTCAAATGGAATGTCATTAAAATTTAGTTAACATGTTCTTAAATCCTTTATATTATGTTCCCCTACTGTTTTATGGATCATTTATGAGTGGTTGACCTATGTCCCCTCTCTTTTCAATGTTTTCTAAAACCTCGTAATATAGTCGTTATGCTGCAGAATTTTCGTCTCAAAATGTCTCTCTCTTTTTCTGAAGTTATTTTATTTTATAAAGTGAATACTCAAAGATATATCTTATATAAGTGTATTCACATATATAGCAAGTTGTTATATTTTAAATTCTGGGATTTACATACATGAGACCCACCTTCCTTTTCTGTGGGTTTTAAAGTGACACAAAGATCATGTCTTTAAAGTAGTTTTTAAAACGTTATGATTATGAAATGAAACCCATTTATTTTATTCTATATGGGTTGTTTATGAAATGATTTATGATGATATATGTGGATCAAATTATTATAAATACAAATTTAAGGGTGAACCCTGATAGCGCTCCAATTCATTGGGTAAAGACTTAATCTCTAGAGATGACCATTTAGACTGATACCTTCGTGAATAACCTTGGTAATTGTTATTGACACCTTGGGGATGGACCTTGGTGAAATGGAAATGATTGTCTTTGTAAAATGTTGTAGACACATCTTCAAGTTATGAAAAACGTTATTTTTATTATGATATGCCTCATGATTTCTTTCTCATGCCTTAAAGTTCTTTTCATGACCTTATTGAAGTATTTCAAGTTCACATGTAAAATGCTTCTCTTGTTTCCCTTACTGGGCCTCCTGCTCACCCTTTCTTTTGTTGTATTCCCTCAGGTTATGAGATGCAGTAATGAACCTAGGATGAACTTAAGGAGAAGTCTTTAAAGTGTTTAATAAGAATGTTTTATGTTGTTTTCATGTATTATGATCCTTGTTTCCAAGACACTAAACCTTAAAGATACTCAGTTTTGTGTAATGTAATGAAAGTTTATGTGACAAAAAAGGCGGGATGCTATAATTATGATCCAAAATTAATGACCTCATGACTGATATATGGAAAAATTGATATCATGGTTTGATTATATATAATTTTGGGGATTTTGGTAAGTGGAAATAGTTAACTTTTGATATTATTCATGTTTTCACTAAGGTTATATAGTAATTCATGTTAGTATCATGTTTCAAGAGAATACATGATTAAGGTGTCCACATGTTTGGAATGTGACAACCAAAGATTGCCAAATGTAATATGAGAGACAAAAGTTAAGTCGATTACATTCAACTCCTCTGAGAGCTTTATATTTTCATTTTTTGGAAGGATTCTAATTTTATCCATTTATGTATAGTATAAGTTATTTTCCATTTTAAATTTTTTAGATTAATGCATTATCTCAATATAGATGTACTTATTCATATTTGATAACATGTTCTAACCTTTTGTTGAGATATATGGAATGACCTATCATTCTATCTCACAATCTACTAAAAATTCAAGAATGAAAAATTCAACTTTATTTCTTTAAAAAAGAGGTGAATTGGAAATTCTTAAAGGAATGATCAATGGTGATATTGTAACAAAATCAAGTAAGTATTTATTCTCATTCCCAATTTCTTCAACTTTAGGAAAAAGATCTTGAAAACCAAAAACATTATCCTAGAACTCTATTATTTGATGAATTAGTTGGTACCTTAAATCATCGTAGATTTATGGATTTCTAGTAATTAACTTTCTCCAAACCGTATTCTCTATCACTATCCACCAGAACATGATGGTAAGATTTCTCTTCCATATCCATGTTTTCACTTCCCAACTATGTTATCCTATGTGGAAACATAGTGATGAGTTAATTTTAGTAACCGTTATGTTTATATTGTTCCTTTTTAAAATTAATTTTTAGTTTTACTTTTTATTATGTGGGTTTCTATGAAATAAACTTTATTGTAGTAAACCATTTATAAACACGATGAATTTCCAGGGAGAAATTCATTTTAAGGGGGGTGGAATGTGACACCCTGAAATTTTATGAGATAAATTATTTTTAAATTTCTTTGAAGTCTTGTGTTTTATGGTACACAAATATTATCTTTCACTATATGAAACACCGTATTAGGTTGCAGTATCCGCAACACTATTCTTGGCTCGTGTTGCACCCAATTTCAAGTTCTTTTGATACAATTAATTTCACGTAACATAGAATATATTTTTTTTTCAATATATAAATGAAATAATTTTTTATTAATTTATACAAAACTCCAAATGAATATTTCATTACACATAACACTTACTTGGCATGCGTTACACGTGAGAGTGACCTTCCTTGATATCTTTCATTGTACGCGATACCATGTTTCACTAAATGATAATATATTATTAAAATATTATTATGGGATATAAACTAGCCATTATAAATAGCATTAAACAAATTTTTAATTTTATATAACACTATTATTAATACTATAAATTTTCTAGAACATGATATGGGAACAAAATCAATATTTTGGATAGAAGAATTATTTTTCAAAAAATGCAGTTTTATCAACTTTTGATGGAGAAACCATTTTAAATCTAGTTTTGACACTTTTATAAGTTAAAATTGAAAAAATAAACTTCATATTTAGAAGAAGTACATAAAAATTTACTTTTTTTGAATTTTTATTATTTTTATAATAAACTTTAAATTTTAATGAATAGTGAAAAATACTGCATTTTCATTCAAAACTGTTTTTTATATAATTTATTTTTATAGTTATATTATCTTTTTAATTGGGTTTTAAGTGTAATTGGATTATATTTTTATCACTTAATCTAATTTTGGTCATTGTAAGTAATTTTAATTTTAAATTGGACATAAACACATGTTAATCGTTTGATAGTTATTAATTCTTAAAACCCACTTTTTGGTTTTGACAAAGAGAATTAATTTTAAGTTAATTACTAAAACTTATGTGTTTTGAATTTGGAAAGAAGGATTCTATATTAGGAATCATAAGGTTCAAATTGTGTAAATAGATACCTTATAGTTTTGGACATTATGAATATTAACTTCAATAAATATTTTATTTACCATGGTTAAAGTGTAAATCTGGTAAATAAGGGTAAAAATATAATATTATAATAATATTAAACTACCCTAACACATGTCCTAATCCTATTAGATGAGACATTTCTGACCATTTTCAATCTTGTATGGATTTTGGGACCCCATGGATTCACTTGGATGTGAAGATGACATTTATAAGAATTAATTTAAAGTAAAGATTATTATAACCAAAACACATAACTTTTACTAAATCGATTTTAATATAGGGTTATATAACTAATATCTATGTCTATAAATAGTCATTATAAATCTAGAAATATTTTCTACATCTTGGTATTTTATTTATAATTTATTTTAATTATATAAATATATTTATTTATAACAAAATTATGATGTAGTGATTACCTCATTAATGAATGATTCATATAAATGAATTTATAAATATTAAAATAAATTTAATTTGAATATATTTATGTCATCCAAGAATTTTATAGATGATATTGAAGTATTAGGGATTAGTTAATTCCTCTGTTTCGAAGTAATTAGGTTTTAATGAATTTTTAAAAAATTCAAGTATGAATAGTATCCAAAATTGACATATTTCATAACTGAAAACATAAAATAGTTTATTAAATAATATTAAATTCCTAAAAAATAATATTCAGACAAATTGTTAATATATGTCCAAATATGTCATAATTAACTTTTTGTGGGTTGTTTTACATTATATGGTAATTAAATTAACCCACAATGTGTAAATAACAAGATATCACGGTAAGATTAAAAAGGGTGAAATAAGGGTTAAAACAAAAGATAAGGATAATAGAATATTTAAAACTTGTCTAAAAAATATTGGATGATAGGTATTCGAAGAAAATTCATCATATATTCGAATTAAATAACTTTTGGACTATTTTAAATCGAAATTTAATTTATAATAAATTAATATTTTAGGAATTTCTTAAAGTGCCCCTCTCCCCTCTTATAAAATATCCCATCCTTCCTCTCTGCTTCACTCCATTTTGTGCCAACAAGATCGGCAAAACCCAACCTATTTACCTTATAAACATCACTAGTAACATTATATAGGTTCTGAGATTCTCAAAAGACCAACTCTAGTTCTCTAAGAGTAATTTTAAATGAGGCACACTGAGGAAGAGGTAATCTCTTCTACCGATTGTTTCAAATTTATTTCTTTTTATACTTCATCATTTTTAATTTTTTCATTATAATGTAATATCATTAGTATCACACATATAATTATATGTTATTATAAATATTAAACAACCCTATTTCACCTTCTATCCATCGTACGAAAAATGAAATCACCACACGTGCGTACGTACGACTTACCGTCTGCACGCTGTGGTGTTATCTATTTTTTACCATCGTCTTTATTGGAAGGGTATAATGGTGGAAGTAATAACAATATATGATTATTATGACATGATACTAATTATGAGATATTATACCCCATATAAATTAATACCATTCAACAATTATGAGAACAATATCGCCGCTCGTGCGTACGCTCTATTTATCGTCCTCACGTCGTGATGAGATTCATTCTCCACATTAACCATTCAAGAATGATTATAGAGTGTATATAATAAATAATCATTAAATATATTAAAAAAATTATAATATATTTATTTATATATGTATATGTCATTTAGTTACTTCTATTCAATTCAATAAGGAAACAAAAACAACATTCATGCATACATACGTTCTACCGTCTCCATGACTGATGTATTCCATTTATTTTATCTATCTATCATATATATATATAATTAATATAGATAATATATAAATCATTTTTTACATTCTGGGGTTAATTAAATCATGATATAAGAAATAATATCCAGAACAACATGTCCAATCCCGTACGATAAAGGAAACAATTATTTACCAAAACATTGATTTAAAATGGAATTAACAAATGAACAGGTAATATAAATTCAAAAGTGAATCATAGATGATATAAGAAATATTATTATAGTTCCTTTACAAGTTAATAATATTTTTAAACCCACTATAAAGGAGTTTGGTACACATATGGATGAAATCTTACGTAAGGTAAGGGATAACTTTTCCAATCTTGTTTTTATCCGAGATTTTTTATTTGTAAGTATTTACTGGAGATATATTTATCATCCATGACCTTGTTTTCTAAAAGTGTTTACATAAATTTTTTAATACTATTATAGATATATTTATTTTCATTGTTACCCATTTTTAGTTTTACTATGTGGTTTGAAAGGAATATTTATTTTGTTTACCATACAAGGTACTTTTTGACTTTTCCAGAAAAACTACGAGGAGAAAGTTTTTTTAACTTATACAGAATTAACAGATTTTTACATCTTTTTAATTCCTTATTTCCAAGAATATTACTTTAAAAGTATTTAAGTTTATTTTCAAATAAATTATTTTATATTAAAATTTAAAAACATTTTCAGAAAAGAAAATATTTTTGATAAAGAAAGGATATTTTTTTCAATAATGATGTTTATGTGTTTTATAAAAATTATTTTTCATCTAAGATGACATAGGGTTATGTTTCTATATCTATTGTTACTTTTATTTTACTGTGTTTATGATGGATTTATTTTTATTAAATCCACTTATTATATATGGATTTTGATGGAATTATGTTTGAGAAATGCATTTTATTTCATGGGTTATGGTATGATGAATGATTTATGATTTTGTGGAACATGTAAGAATGATTTCCCTGTGATATGGGTGGGAACTATATCTATATCCAATTAATTGAGTAAATATTTATATCTCTTTAGATAGACATGACTGGAATGACATGTAAATCCGGTTCAGTATTATAGGGCTGGAATGGAAAGTAAACCTATTTTAGTAATGGACTTAGTTCACTATGATGGTATTGGCAGAAATGCCTTGGCTACTATAGAAATCATAATATGTTCTTAATGCTTTTCCATATTTCCATGTTTTATTCTCAATATAATTTATCATGATTAATTTTTTTATGATCTATTCCTTACGTACTTCCAAGATTTATTCCATGACTCCATATTTTTGAAGTTTAAAATTTATGTTCATGTGTTTATGTTAAAATGTATAAGGTTTGTTTTATTTTCTCCATTTTTACCCTTAATGAGTATTTGAGCTCACCCTTTTTATGTTTTATTTTTCCCACGATATAAACAAAGGTTTTACGTATGAAAACAAAAGGGTAAGATCTTTATGGGAGATGCTGAAGATCTTTCTCCATGATTAGAAGATTTTGTTTTGAGTTTCCAAAAGCGGTGAACTAATACGGTCTTTGGGTGTCTGTTTGTGTCAAGTATTATGTATTCTGTAAAAATAAATGTAATGTCTATGTACGTCAAGATTGGGTCTCTACAGACATAGATTCCAATAAGAAGAGTATATGATTAAAATATGCTCAAATAATTAAATTTTTACATATTTTTTGGAATTTTAAACCACATCTTTTGTTTCAGCCCATTGGTTAACCAATGTTATTCTTAACTATGTTAATGAATTTTTTAATATCAAAGGGTTATAATTTTACTTATAAGGTAAAATTTCAATAATAAATTGATATTATTAGATATTATAGAACTTTTATCATCCAAATTGTCTTATTTAAATATTTTTATTATTTTTAAATAATTTAATAAAATATTACTTAACATAAAATATCATTAATGTCATTTTGGACACTATTAATTTAATTTGAATTTAATGAAAACATGACAAAAATGAATTAGATTATAAAAATTTTACACATCTATAATATTTTATATTAATCTATAAAATTATTGGAATATAATTATTAACCCAAAACTATATTTATTTTAATAGTTTTAAAATAATTTATTTTTTTAGTCTATTAACCGGAAAAAAACTATGTCCATACTACCTAAAAATTTAAAATAATTATTCAATCAGTAAAAATTATAAATAAATTACCATGGTAAAGAAATTAATTTATCTTTAAAATAAAAATTTATAACCAAACTTATCATTTTTTTATCTTTATCTATACATTTTCAAGATATAAAAGTCAGGAGAGTGACATTTTGTATTTATTATTTTATTAAATTAATATAAAGGCTATATGAAAATAAAAATGACACTAATTGGACATATTTTTGAATATTAGATAAAAATCGTAGAACTGATCCAATCCAATCGGATAAAGGAAAGAGTTATAGGAACCTTAAAGCCTTATCCCAATGTTTTTAGCCTATTTTACCCATTTTACCCTTAATAAGGTGATACAAATTTTCTATGGTTTCCATTCATATTGACCAAAAATAAAAGGGTCCTATTTTATCTATTTTATCCTCTAAATTTAAATTATAGAATCCAATTTTTAAAATTTAAATTCTTTTAGTGCTATAAATTCATTTTAATATAAATGAACAAAATATGATGAAAACTATTTTTTAGAAAAATAAATTTTAAGAATAAAACTCAATATGTATTCTTATATAATTCCAAGAAAAATATTATTTGAATATTAATTTTTTTTGAATATATAATATATATATTTCATTAAAATTATTCACCAATATTGATTAATTTAATATAAAAATACAATGCGCGCATACAATTTTTTTAGAACAACCATTTTTTACATTCAAATGATTTTTATTTTCATTTCTATTCAATTTATAACCAATGAAATCATTTTATATATTTGTAAAAAATAAATATTTAATAATTTAATTCATCCTTTTTATACTTGATAATCCAACTACTATGAGATAACCAATACATTAAATAAAAATATTTTAATAGTATTTCACAGTTCATTTAAACATAGTGTTGCATGTAAAATAATCTATTAATGATTTTTTTAGAGAAAACTGTAAAAAAAATATATTGGTGTTACATTACTCATATGTATAAATGATCCACCATCTCCATTATTGTAACATAGTTCATTTTTCATAAAAATATTCCGTGGTTGATTTTAAAAGTATAATTTTGGTATAAAAATGATAATTATGTCATGAATATTATTATGTAGATGATAAATTAATGAACTCTTTGATGAAGACAACTTACCAAAGTCATTTATATACATATGAGACAAATATCATCAAAATGTCTGACTTGAGCTTTGTTGCTTAATTATTTGTATATAACATGGAGATAAATATAAGAAAATGAATACCAAACTTTAAAAAGGTTCTTAAAAAATTTAATAATTAACATAAGTTTTTTATCCAAGAATATAGAGGACATGCATGACATGTCCGACTAATGGTAAGAGACACATTACCATAAAAAACTAATTTTAAATTTTTATATATATCTTTTCTAGATCATTTTCTTCCATGTAATTGATCTTAGAAGTCAATTTTATATGTATTTATATGGTCATAAATGAATTATAAAGGAAATTTTATGTCTCTTTAATTTCTTTCAATGGTTTACAAAGAGAATCTTTTTACGTATTTTATGTGGAGCATTTTGAATTTCTTTATAAAAGGTAAAAGTAATGTTCTATTTTTACCTATACGGTGTTAATAGATTTTTCCACAACTAAAACCATTATTTTATGATTATATTACTTTAATATTACATGTTTTATTTAAAGGAAAACCCTTCTTCCCTTAGTTGTCATAATTTTAGTTTTGAAATTTTGGTTTTAATTGAAATAGATATACCAATATCTAAAAATGTTTTTCTTATGGGTTTAAAAGTGTATTTTTAGGAGGTAGATGTTAGAAATGAAATATTATATGTATATTATATATGATATTATTTTTCAGACATTGTTTATGATAAGTTGATCATAGTATAGCTCTCTAATGAATTGTGTAATGATTTTTTTCTCTAGAGAATTATGTTGGAAGTCAACTGTAATGGTTATTCCAATTATAAGGTTTCTTATAAGGCTTACATGAAGATAATGTCCCAAAGAACCTATATAAATTTTATATGATTTACAATGAGTTTTTATGTATGTAAATTTATTTAAAATGGTAAGATAGCGATCATTTGTATTAAAGTAATGATTATTCCCTTTTTGGGGAAAAGGCACATTTTTTAATAAAATGTTTTTCAAGAGTTCTAGAGTCATCTAAAGAAACCCTAATGATTATTATTTTTTATTTATTTTTTCATATAAAGTGTTTTATGAAACAATTTGGGTATAAAATATGATTTAATGAACAAGTAAACAATTATTTGAGCTTAATGTTTATTAAGTTAAACCCAAAGTGTCCGTTATGGTCTCATGGTTTTAAAAATGACTAATGAGTTTCTTCATTTTTTATGTCCCTTACTCATATTTTTGGGCTAATAACACATTTTAAAATACTTTTATATATATTTTAAAGGTTATTAGGAATATAGGATAACTCAATATGAAAATTGTAAATATTTATCATGAAAATAAAATATATTTCTTTTCAAAAGTCTTATATTGTGAGAAAATTGAATACTGAGTGAAAGTATCCACTTTATAATATATGGGTTTGTTGTGTAAGAGTTAAGACCTAATTCTCTAAAACTATAAACCATAAATATCCTCTAAATATAAGAAAGTGAATTATTTAATAAAAAATATAGTTTATGTATTTTTTTAAGGCGAGGTCCTAATAATAAACCCCTAAGTATATCAATGGATTTATGTAATACCTTGAGATATAATTTATTGAGTTGGTCTAAGTACTAAGTCTAAACTTATTTCAACTTGAATATATTATTCATATCCCATATACAACCCATTGTTAGGTGTATAAGAATATACTCATGATAACCTTTACATGTCATCATATCCTAATATACTCCATGATGATCATTGGTTTGGGACATCTCAAAGTTTTTTACTTTGATGGATTTATCATTCAACCATTTATGTTAGATATATTACAACAAAATTGAATGAATGATAAATATAGAATTCCTTTTTTATAATATTATGATACATTATACCACCATTACATTAATATCTCATGTATCTTATACTAACATATTCTATATAACCCACATGCTTATGCTATGATAAAGGTTTCATCAGTTCATTTCATATCACATATCTATGTAGCCATATGTTAAAATACACCAACTAAACCCTTTTAATGAGTAAAATTTATGAAATGATTTGGTTTGAATAATGGATAGGGTAAATAATCACATTACTAATATTCAAATGATTGAACATATTCACACTCTTTAACAACATAACATAAAATGTTATGATTTTAACTTTTGTTGTATACTTAGAATTATTTATAAATACATCATCATAATTCTTGGAATCATTTCCATAAAACCTTTTATTTAAAATATATTTTAAATAATGTAACTGTTGACATTATTAATTTACGAGTACATCCTGAACACCTATACAAAAAAAGTGCTATCCGCAACTTTATGGTAACTATTTACATTTATTTTTTCCTTCATATCCAAAAAAGTTTCTTAAGATATCAAGTATAATTTAATTTTATAGTTTGAATGGTATAATTCTTTGAGAAATAGTGATATTCACATTGTCAAATTAATTTAAAATAACTCTTTATATTTTCATTTATCATCCCAAATCCTAAACTCTTTAGGATATTAAGTGAAATCCTATTATAATCTTAGACCATTATAATCTTCTATTTTTTTACTTTGAACCTCAAAAAGTTAAAATATACTCCCACTGACCTCTTGTAAACTATATTTGAAGGTTCTAGGGTATAGGAGAAGGGGCCAGGGATGTGACCAAAAATGGAAATTAATCATATTTTTTCGATTTATACTTATAAATATATGAATATAAACCTAAAATCCATGATATAGAATCATCACATATAATTTATAATTACATTAAATAAATATAAATAATTACATCTCATTATAATAATTTATTTGTCATTGATTTGATTGAGACCTCTTGTAACACTATTACTATTGCAAAGGAATAAATGGTAGATTCCATCTTGCGATGATCCATACGTGTTCTTTGAACCTTAGGTAATTGGTGTAGATTTATCCAAGTCCTAGAATATATTGTTTTAACGTTTTTGAAAATCATTGTATATTTAAATAGAATCATTCAAGAGGAGATGGATTGACTCTAGTAGATGAGGAGAATCTTTCTCCATTATTGATAGTGTTCAAGAATAAGAGATATCTAGTTATTGAGGGGATTCTCTTTGGAACATGTTGTGTACAATGGTAACTAGGATTGGTTAGTTTAGAGAACATCATAATTGAGTATTTATAGACCAATGGTTAGAGAATAAATAATTATATTTGGTATTTTATGATTATCTTTATCACCAAAGAACACCATATATAAATAATAATAATAGTAATAATAATAATAATAATAATAATAATAATAATTACTAGAGAGGCACTAAACACATAGATAAATAAATAATATTTCCGTGAATAAATAAATTAATATTTATTCAAATAATATTTAATATATCATTTCTTACCGGATCATTATACCTTGTCCTCCAGTCATCCTCAATATTTATCAGACTTCGGATAATGTCTATTTATGTAAATAAATAAATGGCATTAAATTATCTTTTCATCAATAAATAAATATTCTATTCATTAAAATTTTCAATGAATATTTATTAAATATTTGTGTAACCAAATAAATAAAGATTTCTTAACTCGCGAATTTCACGACCCGATTTCGGGGCTCGTGCAGTGACTACACCAAGCCCGCCTTCCATAGGCCAGGGGATGCCGACTAGAACCAAGGCGTAATTCCCGATAAAAGAAGGGAAGACATTGACTTTGTAAAGTAAACAAACACCACAGAGTAGGCAAGAAAAAGTAAACACTAAATAAAACTGGGTACAAAAGTAAGTGCGGAAAAGTAAGTGGGCCAGAATACAAACCCAAACTGAAAGTAAAGTACAAATGGAAAGAAAGTAAAACAACTGAAAAGTAAAGACGCAACGTCGAGCCGTCCACTGGAAGTCTTACCTGAAGGGTGGGTACAGATAGCCTCCTCAGCTCCATGGGTCCAGCCGTCCGCTCCGTGTACGCCCCGCCCAATGGTCCACCTCCAGGTACCGACTTTCTCCACCAGCCTCCACCACGATCAGTGTTGTCCGTCGTACGCATCCAACACAACGTAGTGCAGTCATAGCCCATGAAGGGGTGAGTATAAGCTACTCTGTAGGGACCTAGAGACCCTCAAAGGTCTCCCAGAATCCGCAAAGTATAATCCACAAAGGAAAGATAAGATCATGAAGTAAGATCCGACACTACCTAGGTATATTCCCATATATATACCTAAGTCATCAATTCTAGTTCGGCTCCAACATCCGAGCCCAGGTACAACCCATTCCCCATAGGAAAACACAACCCAATCCACACATGAAAGCATAACGTAATCTATACTGGATATCAAGTCAATCTTATTAAAGATAAGGATTGAAAGTCAAGACTCATCTCACACAGGTATACTTCTTCATAAGATGATAGATTTGATCAGATATAGCCACTGATTCATCTAAGCCGTTAGACCCACAAAGGATTGATAGGTACTAACCCCCGCAATGACCCACAAAGGATCGATAGCTACTAACCCCTACAATGACTGACACAGGATCTGACCCACACAGGATCGTTATGCGCTGGCCCACATAGGACCGCTGAGCGCTGACCCACACAGGATCTGACCCACACAGGATCGGTAGCACTGATCCACACAGGATCGCTGAGTTCTGTAGTCGTCGCCGTCGAATCCACGATGGATTTCTGTACAGTAATCATCGTCGTCGCAGTCGCAGCCAGCTCTAGGGTTCACGCACACAGCAAGCTCATTTCGGGAGGGTCCGCTCCACGAGCCGAGGGGCTGATACATCAACTGACACAAATTCCGGAGTTTATGTATCCCAAAGTTCCGTATCGTCAACAAGAACTCAACGTGACAGACGACACGTCAATTGAACGCCCGATCTGAGAGTTATTGGCTTTTTCGTCCCAGGGGCCCGGTTGGTTTTTAAATCAAAACCAACCCAAACATACTCCAACTACGTCCAAACCTCGAGCGGAGTAAGCCAAAAGGTCCGTCTCCCTAAGAGGAAATCCATCAAAGTCGACAGCACGTCAATCGGACGTCCAAAGCTCAATTTATAAGCGTTTCCACTCCGAGGGCCCAGTTGGTTTCATGTACGAACCAACCCGACCGAACCCAAAGTTTTCCGAAACATTGAGTGTAATATACCGAAATGACCGTCTCGATCCAAGGATCACATCTCTGCTGAAAATGCATATATCGGAGGTCCGCATCCCATGTTATGGGAAAAAGACCGAAAGAGGTCCAGAAATAGGGGGTTCGGGCTCGGTCCGACCCGGCCCGATACCCCCTGGGTCGGCCCGAACCGGGTCGACCCGACCTGGGTCCGGGTCCTGCCCAATAGGACGTGGCCCGGCTCAGTGGGAACGGCCTGGGAACGGACCGACCTGGCACGCTCGGCCTGGCTGGTGTGGTCAGGCGGCTCGGCCGTAACAGCCGAGCAGAAGGGGCGGGGGGGGGGGGGGGGTTGCCCCCTAGTTGGAAAGCTGTGACCCCATGTGGGGGGCCACTCCTTTGGCCGGCCTGGGGTTACGACCCCCAGTTCCTCTTTCGGTCAGCCCGGCTGGCCGGCCTTACTGCTGCCGCGGGACCCCGCTGTCCCGCCCTCCTGCTCCGGCACCGGCGACCGGTAGCCGGCCGTCGCTCGCTGCACCGCCGCAGCCAATGGACGCGACCTTGGTCCAACCGGTGCGGCGGGACGACACCACGCCCCTCCTCCGTGGCCCTGCTCCGGCCTCGGTGGCATTGTGGTTCCCCGGTGTGGCACGGCGGCGCCACGCTCCTTTGCTGCGGTTCTCTCGTTTCCGCATGGTGCGACAACACCACGCCATCTCCGTTCCAATCCACAATGAAGGACATCAATATTAAAGGAGGGGGGTCGGCCGTGTTTGTGTGGTCTGGCCCCCTCCCGTTAATCGATTTCATGCGGCTAAAAGTTAATCGATGAATGCCCAAAATTATTCACAACATAAAACCAAACCCCTACCTCGAATAAAAGGTTGAATGAAGGTTCTTCACAGAATTGAACTTCACGGAAGAAGGCGTCGTGGAAGGAGGATCGTCAGCATCATGAAGAAAATATTCGTCGGCATCGCATTGTTGATCTCCGTGGATGGCGTCTCGCTCTGGCTGCAGAGAGGGAAGAAGATGGTACGACGAACTCCCCTTTGCAGTGACGAAGTTCTTTGTCGAAGGCTCGGTGTTCTTCGCATTCTTCATCGTGGAAGAATAACTTCAAGACTTAGAGCAAATCCTCTCCAAAATTCTCTTGCACAACAAAAAAAACACTAATAAAATAAGTGTTTCCTTATTTTATTACTCACGCTAAACGTTTTGAAATTCAAAAATTGAATCATTCAATTAATTGAATTAATTGAAGAGTTTAAACCGCCCAAATAAAGAGGCGTTTAATATTTAGTTAAACGCAAGAGTTGACTTCATTTAATGGGGGTTCGGGTGCGCTACCAATTAAAAGAGGGGGTTTGAGGAATTTGAATAGGTGGGGATCGTGTGGGCCCTACCCCAAAAATATCCTACCTAGTGGAGTAGGATATAGTGGGTCCCCCTCTAACCACTTAGCTTAGGTTAAAATAAAATAAAATTGGTTGCATCATTTTATTTTATTCCTTTACTTAACCCAAAAATTTAAAACCACACCTGAGGAAATGCAACTCCAAAAAGGTGTTCCTAACAATTACCGGTGCTGCGATTCCATTGGTGTCCTTGGATTTCGATTCCAAGGACCGGTTTAAAAGTTAGGAAAACCCGCTCATTCTTTCACTGAACGTATCCGAGCTAAACTTCGGAAAATGTTTCCGGGCACACAAGGCCTCAGAATCAGGTGCCGTTAGAAACTGCGTTCTTTTAAAATCCAAAAGAAAATTAAGAAAATATTTCCCTTGAATTTTTATGGGTCTTTACATTACTCCCACCTCAGGGATTTACGTCCCCGTAATGATACATCATAAACTAGGGAAAAAATTGTGTGTGTTGAGCACGCATCTGAGCCTCTCGCTCCCAAGAGCTCTCTTGGAGGTTCTCGTGTTGCCATATGATGCGCACTAGAGGAATCGACCATCCACCAAGGACCCGCTCCTGTCGATCGTCAATCTCCACCGGGACCTCCGCAAAAGTTTCCCCATCGTCAATGTTTAGCTCCCATGGTCAATGATATGTGTCGGTTTGTGCACGTATCTCCTCAGCTGAGATACGTGGAAGACGTCGTGCACCCGGTGCAACTGAGGTGGTAGATCCAGGTGATAAGCCACCTCGCCTATCCTTATGAGGACCTGGAATGGTCCGATGAAGCACGAAGATAACTTGCTGCCTCAGCCAAATCTTTGTAATCCACGTCGAGGTGAGACCCGAAAGAAGACGTGGTCGCCATCTTCAAACTCTAGTGGCCTCCACCTCCTGTCAGCATAAGACTTCTGCCAGATTTGAGCTGTCCTCATCCGCTCCTGGATGACCTGGAACTTCTCTTTTGTGGCCTGAACCATCTATGGTCCCACAAGTGCTGACTCCCCAGGGTTTGTCCAGCAAAGCGGTGATCTGCAAGGTCGGCCATACAACACCTCGAATGGTGCCATCCCGATGGTGGAGTGGTAGCTTTTGTTGTACGCGAACTCCACCATGTGTAGGTTATCCTCCCAACTGTGACCAAAGTCGAGGACACATGCACGGAGTATGTCCTTGAGGGTCTGAATGTTCCTCTCCGTCTGACCATCCGTCTGAGGGTGAAAGGCAGTGCTCAGACGTAGCTGTGTCCCGAATGCCTCCAGCAACCCCCTCCAAAGCCGGTAAGTAAAGTGAGAATCTTGATCGGAGACGATAGATGATGACACACCATGAAGCCGTACAATCTCCTGAATGTAGAGACTCCCCAAGCTCTCTACTGAGCCCTACTCTCTGATGGGTAAGAAGTGAGCCGACTTGGTGAGTTGGTCGACAATCACCCAAATGGAGTCGTGAACTCTAGACGTTTGTGGAATTCCACTAACGAAGTCCATATATATCCCGTCCCACTTCCACTCCGGGACCTCCAAAGGCTGTACCAAGCCTACTGGTACTTGGTGCTCTGCCTTCACCTGCTGATAGGTGAGGCATCGAGAAACATACTTTGTCACAACGTTCTTCATACCCGGCCAAAAGTGCTATCGTATGATGTCCTGGTACATCTTCACCACTCCTGGATGTACCGCTAAAGGGGAAGTGTGAATCTCCCTCAGAACCTCCTCTTGTAAAGAAGATGGTACCATGGTACGTCCTCTGAAAGGGATAACATTCTCTCCTCCCATAGAGAATCCATATGGTTCCTGTCCTGAGGATATATGTGCACGCCGCGTCTCACAGTCATCATCCCCACGCTCTGCCTGTCTATCTCACTGTAGAAGTGGAGGAGTGACTGTGAGTGACTGTAGAAAGGCTGCCCCATCACTATCCACGAAGGATATCTGTAAAGCGACTAGCTGCTCAGTCGCCTCCCCAAGTAGCTGAATGCTCATCCTCCTGCTGAGAGCATCGGCTACTACGTTCCCCTTTCCTGGAGTATAGACTATCTCAAAGTCATAGTCTTGGAGGAACTCGATCCATCACCGCTGTCTCAAGTTCAGGTCCTTCTGCGAGAAGATGTACCTGAGACTCTGGTGGTCAGAGTAGACTGTAAAGTTCTCACCCATCAGATTGTGGCGCCACATCTTCAGAGCGAAGACCACTGCTGCTAACTCCAGGTCATGGGTAGCATAGTTCTGCTCATGATGCCTCAACTGACGTGATCCATAGGAGATCACAGCCCGTTCCTACATCAGGACACATTCGAGTCTGGTTCCTGATGCATCGTAGTAGACTACGTACCCTACTCTTTCCTTCAGTAGCCTCAAGATAGGCGCGCTGGTCAATATCTGTCTCATCTCCTGGAAGCTCTTCTGACATCTGTCTGACCACACAAAGGGTTTCCCCTTCTTCGTCAAAGCTGAGAGTGGTGCCGAAACTCTAGAAAAGTCTGGAATGAATCTCTGGTAGTACCCAGCTAGCCCCAAGAAACTCCAGACCTCCATCATGCTCCTGGGTGGTTCCCAAGCTAGCACTGCCTCGATCTTCGCAGGATCCACCACAACTCCCACCTCAGAGATGACGTGTCCCAAGAAGTGGACCTCACGTATCCAGAACTGACACTTCGAGAGCTTTCCATAAAGCTGGTACTCTTGGAGTGTGTCTAGTACAACCCGCAAGTGGTAGGCGTGATCCTCCTCAGTGGTCGAGTATACCAAAATGTTGTCGATGAAGACCACATGTATGGATGAAAGATCCTGTTCATGAGACCCATCAACACTGCTGGAGCATTGGTTACACCAAAAGGCATAACCAAGAACTCATAGTGGCCATATCAACATCTGAAGTCTGTATTCTACACGTCCTCGTCTCGAACTCTGAGCTGATGATAGCCTGATCTGAGGTCTATCTTCGAGAACCACCGTGCTCCCTTGAGCTGATCGAAGAGGTCGTCAATCCTCAGTAGCGGATACTTGTTACTCACGGTCACCTGGTTCAGGCGACGGTAATCGACACACAGTCACAAGCTTCCGTCCACCTTCTTGGCGAAAAAAATCGTGGAAGCCTAGGGCGAAACATTGGGTCGGATGAATCCCTTGCCCTGCAAGTCCTCCAGCTGTAGCCGTAGCTCTCAAAGGTTGGCAGGAGCCATCCGATATGCTGGGGTGGATATCGGCGCTGTCCCGGGGTACAAGTCAATATAAAAGTCTACCTCTCTATGAGGAGGTAGTCCTAGAACGTCATCAGGAAAAACGTCCGCATACTGATCCACCACTGCAGGTAAGCTTTGACTCCCCACATCAACTACTCCTAGGATGAGGCTAGCCAACTGATGAGTGATGGGATGTCCTCTCATCTGCGTGAGTCCATCCTATACTGCAAAGGCTCCCTTCTCACCGGTGAAGGTGAACCTGCTCCCATCGGTGCGAACACATCGCACCTTCTGCCTAATGCAGTCAATATGAGCATGGACTGTAGATAACCAATCCATTCCCAAGATGACATCGTAGGGCCTCAATGCCACTACAAGAAGATCCCAGTAGAAGCTCTCACCTCCTAGAGTAAGCTCACACTGCCGGCACCAGTGCATAATCGTCGAGTCTGCTCCCGTAGGAGTCTCTAGCCGTAAGGATCGAGCCAAAGGCTCCATCATAATCTCCAAGCTCCGAACAAGGGTAGCGCCAATGAAAGAATGAATCACACCATTGTCTATAAGAACTGCAGAAAGGGTGGAATAGACACAGATAGTACCTTGAATCATCTCGGGCACGCCGTGGTCGTAGGCCTCCAATGCCTGAAGCTGTGCCTGCCTCTGCCCGCTAGCTCCCCGTGGTCGGGGTGGGCCTCCTGGTGGTGGTGGTGGTAAGGCCTAAAAGCGTCGCCCACCTCCTGCAGCTTGGCCAGCTACTCTGCCTCTTCCGCCTGCTCCCTTTGGACCACCACGGTCGACCCTCTGCCTCTGCCTGGGTGGTCCCTCAACCGTTTGCTGCTCCTCCGCATGACGGGTCGGGCAGTCACGAGCCATGTGGCCCTGCCCGCCGCATGTGTAGCACTATCTGCCTCTCGTAAGACTGGCTCTGCACTGTGTGCCCCGCACCTCTGAGCCAGTGTCTTGAGGTCGTCCACCTGAGGGTCTGGTCCGCCTGGACCCATGTGTCATCCATCGACTGCCAGCTATAGAAGACTCTGCTACGTGCTGCCCTGCGGCAGGTCTTTCTACTGATGTAGGCTCAGCAAGAAATATCTCGATGAGAAGGGCTCGCTCCAGTACCCCTGCCTGTGTTAGAATGTTGAGGGAGATCAGCGATGCCCTGATCTCATGCCTTAATACTTGCTCGATGGTCCGGGCCCAGAAGAATGGGTCCCGTACCATGTCCGTCGAACAGCGTGAGAGATCGGTAAATCTCGCCGAGTACTGGGCGACCGACAAGCTGCCCTGCCGTAGTTGTAGTAGCTCCTGGATGCGCACCGCACGGAGGGTGGCTGGGATGAAATCCAAGAGAAAGAGGCTCTCAAAGTCCGTCCAGAGGAGAGATGCCTAGCTGTGCACCTGGAGCATCAAGCTCCACCATCTTCCTTCTTCCGCGTGTAAGAGACTCACTACAAGGATCACCATGAGGTCTGCTGGTGTCCCTACCAATCGGAAAACTCGTACAACTGCCTCCATCCAATCCTCGACTGCCTGAGTGTCCGTCTCCCCACGGAACCTGGGCAGTCACTGATTCTGAAAATATTACAGTGCACCAAGGCAACATGCACTCTCAGCGGCTGGGGATGGTAGCATCGGTGGCTCGGCGGATAGTGGTACCGCCGGTGCCTCCGCAGTAATTGGGCCCTGCACCGAGGCCTCATCGCTCGGTGGGCTGTCGTCACGTACAAAACCCGCAACCCTATCTAGATGCTGTCGTGGGGCCATCCTGAAAAGAAATAGGTGCACAACGGTTAATAAAATATACCTGGTGAGCTGACACAAAGTAATCACAAAGAAAACTTGAAACACACATGCAATAAATGTTTTCGTGCACTAAGTCAGAAATCAGAAGTCAGGGTCCTGGTGTACGGATACGTCGGCTGCCGCACCAACACTAGACTCCCTGGACTGATTACCACACTCAATACTCTTAACACTATTTCTTCACATAGAAATAGATCAGAGTCCTGAGTCCTTCGGTAGAACCGAACTCCTTTGATACCAATTTGTCACGACCCGACCTCGGGGCTCGTTCCGTGACTACCCCAAGCCCGCCTTCCATAGGACAGGGGCTGGTAACTAGCACCAAGGCTTATTTCCCGACAAAAGAATTGAAGGCATTTCCTTTGTAAAGTAAACAAACACCACAGATTAAGAAAGAAGAAGTAAACACTAAGTAAAATAGGGTACAAAAGTATGTGCGGAAAAGTAAGTGGGCCAGAATACAAACCCAAACTGAAAGTAAAGTACAACTGGAAAGAAAGTACAAAAACCAAAAAGTAATGCCGCAATGTCAAGCCATCCACTGGAAGTGCCACCTGAAGGGTGGGTACAGATAGCCTCCTCAGCTCCACAGGTCCAGCCATCCACTCCGTGTACGTCCCGCCCAATTGTCCACTTCCAGGTACTGACTTGCTCCACCAGCCTCCACCATGATCAGTGTTGTCCGTCGTATGCATCCAACACAACGTAGTGCGAGAATATCCCGTGCAGGGGTGAGTCTAAGCTACTCAGTAGAGACAACGAGACCCTCTAAGGTCTCATAGAATCCACAAAGGATAATCCAAAAAGGAAAGGTAAGATCACGAAGTAACATCCCACACTACCTAGGTATATGCCCATACATATACCTAAGTCATCAATTATAGTTTGGCTCCAACATCCGAGGCCAAGTACAAATCAATCCACACAGGAAAACAAAACCCAATCCACACAGGAAAGCATAACATAATCCACATAGGATATCAAGTCAATCTTATCGAAGATAAGGATTGAAAGTCAAGACTCAGCTCACACATGTATACTTCATCGTAGGACGATAGAGATGATCAGATATAACCACTGATTCATCTAAGCCATCAGACCCACAAAGGATCGATGGGTACTAACCCCCGCAATGACCTCACAAATGATCTATAGGTACTAACCCCCGCAATGACCCACAAAGGATCGATAGGTAATAACCCCCGCAATGACCCACACAGGATCTGACCCACATAGGATCAGTATGCGCTGGCCCACACAGGACCGCTGAGCGCTGACCCACACAAGATCTGACCCACACAAGATCGGTAGCACTGATCCACACAGGATCACTGAGTGCTGTAGTCGTCGCCGTCGAATCCACGGAGGATTTATGTACAGTCGTCATCATCGTCGCAGTCGTAGCCAGCTCTAGGGTTCCCGCACACAGCAAGCTCGTTTTAGGAGGGTCCGCTCCACGAGCCAAGGGGATGATACATCAACTGACAAAAAGTCCGGAGCTGATGTATTCCAAAGTTCCGTATCGTCAACAGGAACTCAACGTGACAGACGACGGGTCAATCGGACACCCGGTCTGAGAGTTATTGGCTTTTTCGTCACAGGGGCCCGGTTGGTTTTTAAGTCAAAACCAACCCGACTGTACTAAAAATGCATCCAAACCTCGAGTGGAGTAAGCCAAAAGGCCCGTATCACTAAGAGGAAATCCATCAAAGTCGTCGACATGTCAATCGGACGTCCGTAGCTCAAGTTATAAGCTTTTCCGCTCCGAGGGCCCGGTTGGTTTCGTGTACGAACCAACCCGGCCGAATCCAAAGTTCTCCTAAAACTTGAGTGTAATATACCAAAACGTCCATCTCGATCCAAGGATCACATCGTAGCTGACGGTGCGTCGATCGGAGGTTTGCAACCCAAGTTATGAGAAAAAGACAGAAAGAGGTCCGAAAATAAGGGGTTCGGGCCCGGTCCGACCCGGCCCGATACCCCCTGGGTCGGCTCGAACCGGTTCGACCCGACCCAGATTCGGGTCTGGCCCAATAGGGCGCGGCCCGGCCCGGCCCGGTGGGTGCGGCCCGGCCTTGCGGCCCGACCTGGCATGCTCGGCCTGGCCAGCGTGGCCAGGCGGCTCAGCCGTAATGGGCGAGCCGAAGGGGGGGGGGGGTGCTGCACCCCTATTTGGCAAACCACGACCCCCATGTGGGGGGCCACTACTTCGGCCGGACGGGGGTTACGACCCCCGGTTCCTCGTTCGGCTGGCCCGGCTGGCCGGCCGTGCTGCTGCTGCGGGACCCTGTGGTCCCGCCCTCATGCTCTGGTGCCAGCGGCCGGTAGCTGACCACCACTCCCTGCACCGCTGCGGCCTTGGTCTGACCGGCACGGCGCGACGGCACCGCGCCCCTCCGCCGCGGCCCCGCTCCGGCTGTGTTGTCTTCGTGGTTCCCCGGCATGGTGCGACGGCGCCACGCTCCTTTGTCGCGGTTCTCTTGTTTCCACGCGGTGCGACGACACCATGCCATCTCCGTTCCAATCCACAACGAAGGACATCAATAATAAGGGAGGGGGGTCAGCCGTGTTTGTGCGGTACGACCCCCTCTTGTTAATCGATAGCATGCGGCTAAAAGTTAATCGATGAACATCCAAAATTATTCACAACATAAAACCAAACCCCTACCTCTAAGAAAAGGTTGAATGAAGGTTCGTCGCAGAATTGAACGTCGCGGAAGAAGGTGTCGCGGAAGGAGGATCGTCGGCGTCGTGGAGAAAAGATTCTTCGGTGTCGCGTCGTCGATCTCCGAGGATGGCGTCACTCAACGGCTGCGGGGAGGGAAAAATACAGTACGCCGAACTCCCCTTTGCGGTGACAGAGTTTTTCGTCGAAGGCTCGGCGTTCTTCGCGTTCTTCATCGTGGAAGAAGAACTTCAAGACTTAGAGAAAATCCTCTCACACAACCAAAAAAACAATAATACAATAAGCATTGCCTTATGTTATTACTCACGCCAAACATTTTGAAATTCAAAATTGAATCATTCAATTAATTGAATTAATTGAAAAGTTTAAACAACCCAAATAAAGAGGCATTTAATATTTAGTTAAACGCAAGAGTAGACTTCATTTAATGGGGGTGCAGGTACATTACCAATTAAAAGAGGGGGTTTGAGGAAGTTAAATAGGTGGGGATCGTGTCGGCCCCACCCCACAAATATCCTACCTAGTGGAGTAGGATATAGTGGGTCCCACTCCAACCACTTAGATTAGGTTAAAATAAAATAGAATTGGTTGCACCATTTTATTTTATTCCTTTACTTAACCCAAAAATTTAAAACCACACCCAAGAAAATGCACCTCCAAAAAAGGTGTTCCTAAGCAATTACCGGCACTGCGATTCCATCGGTGTCCTCAGATTTCGATTCCAAGCACCAGTTCAAAAGTTAGGAAAACCCGCTCATTCGTTCACTAAATGTACCCGAGCTAAACTTCTTAAAATGATTCCGGTCACACCGGGCCTCGGAATTAGGTGCCGTCAGAAACTACATTCTTGTAAAATCCAAAAGAAAATTAAGAAAAAATTTTCCTTGAATTTTTACAGGTCTTTACATGAATAAACCAAAGATAAATAAATATTTGTATATTCATGTTATTAAATAAATAATTACCCGATGAATAAATATTTATTTAATATTAAACTCACATAGTATTCTCTCAAATAACTGGTGACTAAATATATTCAATCAATGTAACATTAATAATTATCAAACCACATATAAGAAGAATATATTTTTTAACATGTTAATAAATTCATATAGAATTTAACTAATGTTCTTGATACACTTAGTCGATTACCCTCTAAGCTCCATTCTCAGTGGTATTCGGAAAAACCGTACAAAATCCAAGGTTAGAATCTATAAACACACCATGAAACCTATAGATAAAGAAATTAAATGTCAAAATGAAAATTAACACATAGTAACACACACAACATGTAATTTATTTATTTTTTGTCTTGATTTCTCTAATCAAGCTGGTTTCATACTGGGGTCATCAATATATGTTCTTGATGTATCTTTTTTACCTTATATAAATAAACTTGTTGATAGAACAACATAGCCATATATTTAACCAGGTAGTTCCATTTCCATTAAATGTCTTGAGATATCAAATTCCATT
The DNA here is from genome assembly GCA_963277665.1 of Viscum album. Taxonomy (NCBI): domain Eukaryota; kingdom Viridiplantae; phylum Streptophyta; class Magnoliopsida; order Santalales; family Viscaceae; genus Viscum; species Viscum album. The sequence goes on along the minus strand of OY728153.1, from coordinate 1,537,433,555 downwards.
AAAGAACAAGAGGGAAAAGTAATTTCTCTCATTATTCATGAATGTAATATGACTCATTTTCACCCAACACATCTTTCCTCTCTATGAGGATATGTTATCACAATTTTCTTCAACACATCAAAGTACACGTCTCATGATATTCATTAATAATAATATTAAAGTCAAAAGACAATTAAAAGTGTTCGTATATGGGAACATATAATGATATATATAAATGTGGATTTCCTACTGGTGGGTCATGTTCTCATAACCTCTTTCTATTAGATATTAATAGGGAAAAAATTCATTAGAAGAATTATCAATGTCCTCTAATACCACTACCACAGAGTGAATATATCATCTATGTCCCATTAGATGACATAATCCATCCATTGAAAAAGTATTTAAGAATATTTTCATATACCTTAATGGTTCTTATCATGGTGTGTAACTTAAATTACCTTTTTTCATGACAAGTACCCTTGGGAAATTATAAAATAGATGTTACATATATTAAAGTCATCACATGATAATGTATTAATTAATATTCAGAAATATAAATATTTTGGTAATCAATTGTACATAGAATTTGGTTCTTAGTAACCAACTCCAATAGACTATAGATTTTTATAGATCCAATAGATAACAACTTAACTAGTTATCCTCACATAGTAAACATGCTTCTAATAGGATATAGATATATTTGATGATCCCACCATACTACCTGTGTTTTATCTTCTTACTTGGACGTTTTTTCACTAATAAAACCCCTCGATAAATAATATTAATAAATATATACATTTTTCCTTTATCATACTTGACATCTTGGATTTTACCATAGTTAAAATTCAATATAATATTATTTAATTTCACTATTTGTGAATAATTATATAATTTGATTTTTTTACAAACTCAATTATAAAGATACATTAGAATCCACAACATACTCAATCTAATGTAGATATAGAAACTTCTAGCTATAATATGATGAACCCTTGAATAATACCTTATCCTTATTAAGATACTTGATAAAACTAATCTAATGAAGGCTAGTTTTATATCCCATAAAAAACTGGTATTAAAATTTATCTAATTACTAGAAACTTATCTAGATTTTTTCCTCAAGTAATATCAGGTAGTTATAGATAACTACAAATGTAGTTATCCTATTTTCATTTTATATTTTCATTTTACATCTTATGTGAGGTGCCTAGGAATCACACTACCATATCTATTACTAAAAAATTACTTTAATTTATGGATTCAATTCTAACTAAGGAGACCCAAGATTAATATTTATATATTTCAAATTATTTTTAGAGTTTAATAATTACATCTCATAAATGATTTCATAATTTGAAAACCCAAAGGTTTATTATCTTTGGAGATTAGATACATAAAAATTTGTTGCGAACATTTCCCCATAATCTCACCATAACAGATCCCCTTATATATATGTATGAGATTATACTCATATTCATAACTTGAGGAATGGGAAACATAATAAAGGGGTGAAATCAAACACTCAGTAAGGGAAAAAAATCAATTAGTCATTAATTGGTCAGATCATAAGCCTAATAGAAAACATGGTAGAAATATTGAATAGTAAGAACTTTATATAAAGCATGATAAAAGGTCATGTAACCAAAAATGATCAACCATATACCTTGGAATAGGAGGGTGGAAACATGAGACAATAAAAATGACCCTCAGAACATAACATAATCATATAATATCAAAATGTGAAATAAGAATAATCATAGGATATCATAATCTAGTAGAGAAAGGATTTCTACCTGATTCCCATAGCATAACGGTCATGGAATAACGACTTGTATACCCTATTGGGATTGTGATAAAAACCCATTTACCTCATTGGTATTGAACTAATAACCCATTTAACCTCTTAATATTGGGATAATAACCCATTTAACCTCTTGGGATTGGGCTAAAAACTCACATAACCTTATAAGATTATGAAATATAAAACTTAAACTAATTCATAAGAGGGAGATATAGGACCCCATATTTCATATATTAATAATCTATATATATGTGTGACACATGAAATAAATCATTCACCATATCATAAAGGACCCATGGAATCTAAAATGGGGTTTTAACATTTCTAAATAGAATCCAATAAAATGAAATCAATAATTTGGTCAATTGATTCCAATAAATTCAATCCCTCCAAAAAAGTATTTCACTAGGGAATTTTATTATAGAAACACTTGGAGAAATAAATGATCGATGGTTTAAAAAAGAAGAGTGAAAGGGGGGAAATAAAAGAACAAGAAGAATATCATGAGACATAGAGATTTACTTTGTTCAGAAAATGATCCCTAATTCCACGGAGAGGAAGAAATATCATCATGTTCAGGAGTATAATTACATGGAATAATTTATTTTTTCACACACTCATAAATATAGGATCAAATGATATTATAAAAAAAGTCATAACAGTGCCACCAACTACATAATAAGTCAATTATTCTATAGTGATCAAATTTTTGAAGTTTATGGTGCTATAATATTTTTATGTCTAAAGTCTAATATTCTAGAGTAACCATGTAAAATTCTACACTGATATTGTAACTTCTCAATATCATAGTTTAGGTCTACTATATCATGATAAAAGTATCTGTAGTTTCAAAAATTTGGGACAGTGGACTTAGAACCCCTGATGAAAAATTAAATTTTTATTAAGAACACTTTTATGGAAAAAGTGTTAAAACTAATGAGTAAAAAAATCATCTAGAAGAAAAAAATAAAAAGTAATTAAAAGAAAGTTTGAGATTACCCGAACATCTATCCCTATATAAAATCCATTATAGGGTTGAGACCCTCATTCCCAAGTCATCCTTGAGAAGATCTTCAAAATGTTTGGCCATCTTGTCCTAGGTTTTAAGTTACTCTTCAATGTTTATCTTCATTTCATTGAAACCTCATATCAAGATGATATATTTCTTATTGATCCACCCACATTAATCATTGTTTTTAGAAACACAAATCATTATTTTATACATCCTGTCAACATCCTCTTGATAATATACTCCATAATTTCTTTCTCATAATGTACGATAAGATCCCATTTCATAACAATGTTTTTTCCTTAATTACCTACTTCCTACTTCGAATCATCAAGCACATCCTTAGTGGAAACCACTAAGTTAGTGTTGATAGAATTGGGAGATTCATCCATAATCAACATATCTTCATACATCTAATTTTTTTCTTCCCTAACTTCAACATCCTTCTCTTTCTCATTATAAACCCCACACTCAAAAATTTTATTGTGATTCAAAGAATTTTAACACATTTATCCTACCTAGTCACTAGTAGTGGGAATTTTATCCCATTAATAAAACCATAACTTCTTAGAAATCCTAGTTGAAATTAGTTTAGGTAAGTGTGAGTAAAATTTATGATTTTTTGGTTTCCTACACTTAATCATAACAAAACTCCCTAAATCCCGGTTTCACTTCAACCCATTATTTCTCCCTGGGATATGGAGTCCTCTACCAAGAATCCCTTTTTCACTATTAACTGTGACTAAGCTAGACTTCTCATCTCCCGTCACTACCTCAAAAATCCCTTTCCATTCCATGATATTATCCACTGGTTTTGGACTTTAGATCTCTATCAGAACCGAAGTTAATTCTAATTTATTCTGAAATGGAGCTTCCACTTCCAAAATATCAAAGATATTTATAATGTTAATAGTTGTGTTGGGACTTCTAGAGATCGAAATATTCCTAACCTTCACCCAGTCACCATTACCATCCATCATTCTCTATTCAATGTTTTTTAGTTAAATATAGCCAGATGGGTTGCCCTCTCTTTCCACATGTATCTGTACCGAACCATCATCCATTAGAATTTCCTTTTAATAGGATTAAGGATTCTGGGTATTGATGTTTGGATTCATGGAGCCAATTTTATATTCCCTCTAAATTCCACCTGGTTTAGACTGGACCTCATTTACTGAAATGGGCCCAACCAAATCATGTATCAAACCTTCGAATATTCCATCAACCTTTTGGTTTGGATTCAAGGGTATTGCCTCTTTTGAGATAGGATTAGTAGAGGGTAAATAATTGTTACCCAGTTGGTCTATTTTAGGTGAATGAGAATGATTTGGATGAAAATATTTTCATAAATGCTCCTCCTTTCTTTGACATTGACATGTTGAAACATGGTGTCCTAGTTGTTTACAGGATAAAAAAATTAATCCATGACTCAAAAACAACCACTTGTTTGTAGAAGAATTCATCACCCACATAAATCTAAACCCACTCTACTGGAGGCTCAGACACATCAATTTGGACACAAATCCATGGACATATCAGAGGAAAGACATATTTGTTTCAGCTATGAGAACATAGGTAATGACCAACTAAATTCAAAAGAATACAAATAATGGATGGAATTTGGAAAGGTAGTGGGATTTAGGGGAGGCATACCCACAATCCAATAGAAGAATAATATAGGTTCATGTGAAAATATTTTGACTAGTGGAAAAGGTATAATTTACATCCATTGCATGATTAGAGAGATCAAGACAAGGAAAGTGGGTACTTTTTATCCAAATATCTAATTCTGAGTTGATGATTCATGAAATTATAGTTGTTTTCTAATCCATGAGCCCATAGTGTTCTCAAATGTTATTCCTATCATCCTCTATTCATTAATGGAGACCCACAAAGGGAAAATAGTGCCTAAAATTGTATATGATCATTAGATTCACCAACATATCTTCTAGATTGTTTGTTCCATGAATCTTATACAACATCAAAAATCATTCCTGTATTAAGCTTACGATAATATGTTACTTAAACTGAATATAATTTTTTCTAAGCATTAAACACTGGTTTATATACAAGATGTATTAAACTTTTACTATCACAATTTAATAAATTTTCATCTCACTTTATTTAAAATTCCTCTAAGAAAATTTTCAAACCAAATCATCTTCTACCAAAAATCTATTTTGAAAATATATTCAAGCTCCATGTTATATAACATCACCATGTTTTGTAGAAGAGATCTCTATATCATTTTGGTTCCTCCATTGGTAAATAAATAACATGTGGTACTACTCCTACTATCGAAATCACCCCAAAGGCCAACATTTTCATACCCCAACAATGGATTTCCTTTCTCAATGAACAAAAATACTTCGTTTATTCCCTTAAAATACCTCGGTGTCTATGTCACAACTTTTAAATGTTGATTTTCTAAAATAATCCATGTACCAGATCAGAAATGTCACTATATCATAAATATCAGGTCAAGTATAGATCATATCATAAATCAGGCTTCCAATAGTTGATGTGTATGAAACCTTTTCCTTGTACTTAATATATTCTATTGTCTTTCATACTTGCTCATTTGAGAATTTTAAAAGTCTTGACATGAGAATAAAAAATGGTATTGATTTCAATATGAAAAATATAATGAAAACCATTCTAATGTATTTATATTTTGATAACATCATTGTTTTAGCAGTGCAATATCTCTTGATCTTAATCACTAAAATCATTCTATATTCTGTAATATCATTCAACTCTAACTCCCTAACTAACTGCACTTTCATCTCATCAATACTCTACATACATGATCCTGTAATTAGAATATTATTATCATTAAAAGCATATAATGTATCAATCACCAAGAGACTTATAATATAATTATTGAACCATTCCACAACTTTTATAAGTATTTTTACTCATGAATATATCAAACTTTTTGTTCCAATACATGATTTCTTTCTTTAAACCATACAGTGTCTTCTGGACTTTACACACTAGGTCTTCCTACCTTGACTCAACATATCCATTTGATTGCTATATATAAATATCCTCCTCCATATACCGATGAAGTAAATACATATTCACATTAAGTTTCTCAAGCTGAAATTATTTTGATGCAATAATACAAAGATCCACTCGGATCATGGAATGTTTCACCACATGTGATTTTTTAATAAAATTAACCCCTTCCTTCTATTGAAATACTTTCACCAACAGATTTTCTTTATACCTCCTCTTACCATCATGTTCTTCCATGACTTGGTACACCCATTGTTTCTACAATTATTTATTTCCATGGGGAAAAGGTGTCTTCTCCCTTGTATTATTATTATATAATAAAGAAATATTCTCTTTTTTTAACTCCAAATTACTTGAATACTTTATCTATATTACCTATTTGATGGTGTGCCTAAGTGCAGCCTCAAACTCCAGGAACATTCACTATGTGTTATGTTCATCCTTTTTAGATACACCAATATATTATGGTGTACCTATAAGAGTATTTTCCCATTGAATTTCATAATTACCACCTATTTTCCCATACTCATTACTTTGATACTCTTTACCATTTTTAGAACTCAAGACTTTTATCTTTGATCTTGAATAATTCTCCCCCATAGTCTTCCACTTCTAAAACATGTTAAATACATAAGAGTTTTATTTTTAAAAAGTAAACAAATACATTACTTATCGATTCATCAAGAAATGTCACATAATTTTTTTACCATATAAGGAAATGTACTAGTGGAGACCCCCAATTATTAGTGTACACCAGGTCTAGATTCCAAGCATTCAATGTTTTATCTTTTTTTTTGCGAAGGATACCTTATTCTTCTTTACAAAGATATAATTTTCACATAATCAAACTTCAAATGAATTTATCTTTGGTATAGTTTCTTTTGTTTCTTACACATTCATCCCCTTATCAATCATGTGGACTATAGTATAATAAATTCTAATTCAAAAAACCATTTATTACTGAAATTATGTATATGAAATTATATACCATATTTTATAGGGTTCCATTCTTTACACACAGATCTATGACTATAGAAACCTTAGTAATCATCTATAAAAAACCATTTAATGTGGTAATAAAACCTACATCATCAAGATACCCAATATAAATAACATTGCTTCTCAATATAGGGATATACCTTACATTATTAGAACTAGAAAACTTCAAATATTGTTTTTTAATCTATGAATCTTGCTACCCCGCAATATATAAGGGTTCATTATCATGATGGTGTACCATTCCAAAATTTCTAGAAAGTAATTGTTTAGTAATAACTTCTTTAAAGTGGAATGGAAAGATACAACTTAGTCTAAAATCAATGAATTCATAGAGCTATCCATGCTGAGTATAAACACATCATCAGTTCCTTCTACGGGCATGTTTTTTGTATTGTTTTTAGGTGCCTTCTATATTTCTATACACTATTTCTTAATGTGACCTTTCTTATTATAAATACAGTAGGTAGGATCATACCCCTTTTCCACATCTCAAATCTCTCATCTTGATTTTGGTTTTCATTTATGATTATCTCACCTCACGTATCTTTATTTTCCTTCCACATTCATAGCCGAACTAGAGAATCTTCCCAATTCTATTATTTTAATATCATCATTGAAAATTAGGTCTTCCACATCTTTCAGATCCAACATTTTGTTCCCTAAATAAATACACACAACTGGTACATTGACTTACCAACAATCAGGTAATGAAGACTATAAAAATAGAGCACATACCTCTTCATATATAATAATTCCCATGGAAGAAAACTAACTTTATATGGTGTTGAATTTATTTCTATGATAAAAAAATCTTCCCTTCAATCAACCTTAGATTGAATAATCACCATATCAGGTACACATTGTTTGGAATAGAGGGATTCTTATAAATAGTCATGATATATTTAGTCAACCCATTAATGGCCTTCTACTCTTTGATGTTTGATGCCATGTTGTTATTGAATATAAGGAACACAAATCCTAGATTCTATTGATCCAATAGCTCCCACTAAATCTTCTTCATACCTATTAGGTTTTCCCCAATAAATGGTAAGTGAAAATTGTTCTACAAAAGATATTATTTTATCTACATCCTCTAGTAACTAAAGTAATTTATGTAGAAGATATAGATATTTATCTTAACTTATTCTATATACATCCCTCGGTTTTGTGAAATACAACTTTGATCTTTTGAATAGAAAATTTGATACTAGTTGTTATGAAAATGTATGGAGAAATAAATTATCAATGATTCCTAGAATAAGAGTAAATGGTAAATAATTAAAAGAAAATGAATAATATTGTGATGTACAATGATTTAGGTGATTCAAGAAAATATCCCTACATCCCTGAAGAGGAATAAACATCACTATTTTCTATATCATAATTATAGGAAAGAAATCAGAGTTTCCTACTCATAGGAAACTTATCTCAAAAGATATTATATAAAAGATGTTACAAATGTGACACCAAATGGGTAGTAAGTCCACAATGATATAGTGAATGGTGGTTTTAAATTTGTGGATCTAAAAATTCGCTATCTCCAAATTCCAAGATTATATAGTAACCATTTCAAAGTCTACACTACAATAATGACCTGTAGGTGTTTCCTTTCAACTCTTCTATAGTCGTTCATAGTTTCTACAATGCTCAATATTTAGACTAGGGATAGAAGACCCCAGACCCCTAAGTAGGGGTGAATTTACTCTATAACTCAAATTAAATCTCTATGTAGGTATAACTATGGGAGTTGTGGCATGGACTAGAGTTTGGTCTACGAACAACTAGACCAAATTCATATAGGGATCTCGCTACACCAATTTAACACATTGTTAGTGTGATTCATGAAACATTAATAAAAAGAAGATAAATAATTTGGAGGAAAATTGTAACATCCTAAGAGTTTAAAATATATTTCTATTTAAATAAATCTTATTTATTTTATAACTTCAGTTACATGAAATAGTAAGTATTAATATACCAAAATATATTGTTACAATATTATTATTTAAATTTGAATGTTATAACCGAGCCATTAAATTGGAGGGTATGAATATGATTAACTATTTTATAAAAAATATATAACATTCCTACATAATTTAAATGTATTTATAGATTCACAGTAAATAATCACTCAAATTTTAATAAAGACATTTAATTATTGAAAAAAATATTTCTTCAAAAAATGATTTTAATTGCTTTGGTTAGACAATATAATAATTAATTTTTGGAACTTTTAGAAAATTAATTTAATAAAAAGTACATAATTTTTTAGATAATCATATCAAAATTAACATAGGGAGAAAGTTTTGGAATTTTATAAAAAGAGATATTTTTATTGAATAGTGAAAAATACCGTTTTTTGCAAAGATATCATTTTTTTCAATAAATTAGGTAATTTTATTATTTTAATTTGATTTAAAATTAAATTAATAAGTATTTAATTTTATTTAATATTATTTATTAAATTTTAATAATATTTATACTATATTTTTTTTATCAGTTTATTATTTGGGTTAAACAACACATTTTTCTTAAAACTATTTTTAGAGTGCATAATGTTACAACATTTTCATTAATTAAAATAACCCCAAATAAGGAAATATTAAAATTAAACATATATATTATATATATTTATGTTAATCTAAATTCATATAATGATGTTTTTTGTTCATAGAGTTAATATAATATCATCTATTGATTTAAAAGGACATTTTCCTTAGAAACCGCTTTTAATTGCATTTTTCACATTTAATTTAAATTAAAATATGAAAATTATCTGAATTTAATTTGATAAAATTTATTTTATATTTGGAATAATAATAATTAATATTATGTAATAATATAAACTTAATCTTTGGCCACAATGAATAGTAAAAAAATAAAAATTAATTACTGCATTTAAAGTTAAAATGGGGTTTTGCACGTTACATTTTCTTGCGTTAAAATTAATTTTACACACATATAGGATTTTAATTTAATAAATTTTATTTAATATTTATAGTCATTGGGTCCAAATTATATAATAATTCTCATTTTTTTCGACTTAAAGGATAAATCACCAAGGTAAAATGTAGTTTCTTTGGTGAAAAATAAAATGGTAAAAGTGAGTAACCATTAAGGAAATGGAAATAAAATGTTTAAAACATGATTTTTTTATTTTTTAGGTCTTTATATACCTTATATACCATTAAATATATAATTTATCAATTTTTAGGAATTTGGATTGAGAGTGACTTTCCATTATTGAATTATTTTGGGTACTTACAAAAAGTCACTCATTCCAAATTATAAAATAGAACCTCCTATTATATTTTATTCACACTTAAAAATCCTTTTTGTTCAACAAAAAACTACCAATATCAATAAATTAAATAACTAAACACATCCCAGATTCCTTGGTTTTATCATAAATCCATTCTAGGAAGACATTATGTATAATCCAAAATAGTTTGTTTGAAGAAGAGGTATATTTCTTAACCAAGTGTTTTCATTTTAGTTATTTTTTCTCCTCATTAAAATATCCCTCAACCATTATGAAATAATAAAATAATTACCTTAAATAAACTAATATTTTATTATGTTAATAGAAAAATGAATTTCTATATCCTCATACATCAAATGGTAAATAAAAACACCATTCCTGTGTGTGGAAGATTACAACCTCGCAAACATCACCACCACTTGTGGATGGTTATAATAACGGATTCAATATATATATATATATATTTGATATTCATGAAATATTTACAATTATTTAAATATAATATGTTATATAATTTCTTACGTTTTCATTCAGTGAAAAATGATAACGCTATTCATGCATACATGTGGATTACCGTCTCCAGGTAGTGATGTGATTTGTTTTTCATAGCCACATCACATTTATGATATATATAAGTGTATTTTAAGAAATAATTTTATATTTATGATATAATTATCATTATATAAATATATGAAAATATTTAACTTCTTTTAATTATTATTTTTGAAAAATGGAAACGTAACTCATGCCAATGTGTGACCTACCATCTCCATGATTGTAGCATAGTTGATTTTTCATAATCATATTTCATGGTTATTCTTTAAAGTATAATTGATGTATAAAAATGGTAATTATATCATTATTATTATTATAGATTTGATGAAATAATTACCTAATTGACCATAGACAACCTTCCAAATTCATTTTGGACTTATGAGCTGAATATAATCAAAACATCTGGCATGAAATTAAATGATTAAATAATTGACTATAACCCGATAATAAATAAAATAAAAGGTATAATAAAATTTAAATTGTTATTAATAAATTTATATAATTATCATAGGTTTATTTTTAGAGAATATAAATAATGTACGTAATGAGTTAGACTCAAGGTAAGGGACATTGTTTAAAAAAAATACATTTTTTAAAGATTCTCTTGCAAATCTTTTTCTTCCATGTCCATGTTCTTGTAAATGTTTCAATTTTTTATTTATGATTAAATGGATGATAAAGGTTATTTTTTATCTTATTTTAATTTATTTATAATGAATTTAGAAAGGTATCTATTTAAGGATTTATATAAGGGGAATTTTACATTAGAAACCCAATTCTGAATGTTTTAAAGGTGCAATTTTAAAATCATTTCCTTCTATATCCATGTTTTATATATTTTTTAATATTATTCCATGATTTTTATAATTAATATTTACACATGTTTTAATTTTTTTAAAATGGTTTAAAATTAATATTCTTATCATTTTATGAATGAGATACTTTTTACTCTTTATAAAAACTGAAAAAGGAATCTTTGTTTTAACGCACATAACATGTAACGAATTTGGTGTCATAATGAACACTCTATGATTTTCTTCTCCCATTCCATGTTTCTAAGGTTCTATTAATAGAAAATTTTTCTTTAATTTTTGTGAAATTTTAATATTTTAAATGTGGTATCTCTTTAAACCAATATTTTCTTTGGGTTATGAAATATCTCTCTCTAACTCACTTTATATCAATCTTTAATATTTTGGAAAACTTCTAATTACGTATATATATCTCACATATATACTAATATTATTCCACATTTTATGGGATAAAATACATGTATTATGTTCATTTTCCAAATTCCTCTTTTATGAAATTTCCTTTGTTTATGATATGAGGCCAGATTATGTAACCCATTTCTTTCCATGGGAAATTATTATGATTATTTATTATGATCGATTTACTTTTATGGAACATACAATCATGTACATATAATTATGGGTGTTCCCTGATAGTACTCTAATTCATTAAGTAAGTATTTTGTCTCATGAGATGTTTTTTATGGGAGTATAGAGTAAACCTAATCCACTATGGGACTCTTTCCACCGTGTGATGATGTCTTGGAAGTATGCCTTGAATTATGTTTATGTCATGTTAAATTTTGATGAAAAAATCCCTATATTTCCATGATATTATGATACCATATTATTTATGTTATTATTCAATGTGATTACTCATGAGCCCTTTATTTTATGATATCATGTTATAACTTGACTCACATGTTATTATTACTTACTATTTTTATTCCCTTACAGGATTTTTTTATGTAATCATGAATAAGAGGGTTTATTTCTTAGTTTTTTGTCCCCTAATGAGATTTTTGGGATTGTAAAATATTTTAAAATTATTTTTATAGGTCTATAAGGATGACTAGGGTAAAGGATGAGGTCATGAATAAAATTATGATGATATTTCATGAGAAGAAAACTTTTTATATCATTATAGTTTTGTTTTTTAGGAAATATGTATACTAAGAGAAAATGACCACTTTGTTATGTAATATTTTTTATGTAAGGGTGATGACCTAATTCTCTAAAATTATAATTTTTAAAGATCCTCAAATATAATAAAATGAATTATTGAGTATAAAATATATATTATGTAATGTTAAAGATTGGGTTTTTATAGTTGGTATTAGATGGAGGTTTAATTATTCTTGGAGATTAGGATTAGATAACTTTGGTAAACACCCTTTAGAAAAGTCTAAGTGTAGGATAACATCTTAAAGTTTTGTTAAGGAAGATATTATGTGTTTTCCAAAAAATAAACCACTATCTGTATACTATAAGTGGATATGGTTTTCGCACAAATGAATATTGGGGTGATAATCCTAAAAAGAGTTGGATGATTATATCTCAACTATTTTTCTGATGCATAGTGAGTGTGCCCTTAATGTGGACCTGGTTTGGCACTCATAGTGGATATGTTAGGGTTAGCTCACATTTTCTCTATGATACATCAGGAAAAATTAGAGAACAGAACCTATGGAATCCTATGATATACCATAAAGATATGGGATAATCTTAAAGGGTCTTTGGTCGATAATTCTAGGTTTGATCATAATCTTAATGGTATAAATACCCATTTTGAGGTTTTGTGTAATGATATTTTAAGAAAACCAATAATATTTTTAGATATATTTATGGAATAAAACCTTTTTTTAGTATTTGGTTTTGTGAAAATGTTATTTGAGGATTAATTAATTTATATTCTGTGGACATAAGTTTAATGTTATTGATAAACTTTAGGGTTTATATAATCATTAATGTTTAAGTAATAATATCCAATAAATATTATTTGATTTTATAGAAAAAATAAGCTATATAGAAAACATTATTATTTAAAGAATTATTTGATGATTAATGTTATTTTGAGAATGTTCATCATATTATTTTGAATGTTATAGGAATAACTGTAAGGTATTTTTTATAAAAAGGACATCCCGTATGTCAGGTGAAGACTCGTCGCACCCGGAAAGGCCACGTGGCTTGAACCAAAAACCAAAAGGAAAAAAGGGTGTAGCACCTACCACTTTCATACATGTCTTATTGGTTAATATGAAATTGTTTTTTTACTTAAATTATTTGGGGTATAAATATTAAGTTGATTTTGGGAAACATATTATTGCATCAAATCTTTATGATTTTTTAAGGATTTTGAGGTGGTTAATGATATTTTGGGAAATGTTTCATTGGGTTGGGGTATATATTACAGTTAGGTATAACATGATATTTATAATGTAATATTATTTGTTAATAACAAAATTAAATTTTTAAATGAGGAGATTATTTGGGATTGAGGGTTATTTATTTATGGAATGATTGAAGTTCAACATTAGATTTGGAGATTAATATAAAGGTGCATTCACTTTGGAAATTATCTTATCTTGTGATAACCTCTTTTTTGGTTTTATTAAATACATTAGAAATAAATTTTCATTGTTTTAGGGACATTATGATTCATTAAAAGTTAATTTTATTGCTTAAGGCATGAATAGTTCATCTTGAATGCTCTTCTGATGGAGCAACATATGAGATATTGATGGAAACTAATTAAAGGATTAAATTATACTTGTAATGTAAATATATTTGAATATTTTATTAGTATATATTTTATTATAATCCCTAAACGTTAGTAAAAGGATATTTAAAGAAAAATTTTATTCAATTTCAGTTAATTGGTGATCTATTCTCTCTGAAAATGGTATAACATTATCTCTTAAATAGATCTTATTTCCAAATACATATTCCTTCCATTTTTTTACTTATGTGGAAGCCTAGTTTTTTTATATCATATGAAATTCATATTTTTATTTCCCTCCTTCAAAAATGGTAAATTTTTAACCCTTTTTATGATGTGAGTTTTCATCAAAAGTTTTTTTAAAAAAATTTGAAACTTTGATGGCCGAGATAAAATTATGAGGAATAATTTTATTTAAAGTCATATAATGTAACATACTGATATTTTATAATATATTTATGTTTAAATAAATTATATTTCTTTGATAGATTGTGTTACAAGTAACATCGAGTTTTAACGAACTGCAATATACTATTAAAATGTTATTATTTAAATATGGCCATTATATTCAAACTGTTAAATTGGAGGGTATAAATAGGATTAAATATTTTATGAAATATATTTAAAATTTATACTAAATTTAAATTTATTTATAAATTATAACGAAATATGAACTCAATTGTTTATAAATATATTTAATTCTTAAAAAACATTTTCTTCAAAAAATGATTTTCATTGCTTTGGTGAGCCAATATAATAATTAATTTATAGAAATTTTAGAAAATTTATTTGGTAAAATGAAACTAATTTTTTAAATAATCATATCAAAATTAACTTGGGGTGAATTTTTTGGATTTTTCTAAAGGAAATCATTTTTTAGTGAATAGTGAAAAGTACTAGTTTATGTAAGGCTATCATTGATTTTCAATAAAATAAGTAACTTAAAAGTAAAATTATTATTTAAATTTTATTTGAATTTAAAATAATAATTCATTATTTATATTTAATATAATTAATTAAATTTGAATAATATTTATTTCAAATGTCAGAATTATTATATTTTTAGGTTTAAAAATGTATTTTTCTGAAAACTATTTTTTAAAGCCTATAATTATTCCCCATTATAGTTAATTAAAATTACACCTAATAAGTAAATACTTAAATGAAATTTATATATTATATTTATATGTTTAAATTCATATAATTATTATTTCTTATCATAGAGTTAAAATAAGATCACCTATTGAATTAAAAATGCATTTTTCTGAAAGTCCTATTTTCCTCATGATTAACATGTTTAATTTTAAATTAAAATATAAAACATATATGAATTTAATTTTATAAATTTTATTATAAATTTTAAATCATAATAATTAGTATAACGTAATATTTTCAACATAATCATTGGTCATAATGAATGGTAAACAATTAATTACCGCGTTTCAAGTTACAATAAGGTTTTTCATGTTATATGAGATTGAGTTAAAATTAATTTTCTACACATATATGTTTTTTATTTTATAAATTTTATTTTATATTTATAAGCTGTGGGACAAAATTATGTAATGAGTCTCCATTTTTTATACTTATAGGTTAAATTTCCTAGGTAAAAACTAGTTACCGTTGTAAAAACAAAAACAGTCAAAGTGGGTAACCATGCGTGTAAAGGGAATCAGATGTTTAAGAATATTTCAGTTTTTTAGGTGTCTGTTTACCTTATCTCAACTTCAATACATAATCTATATCTTTTTTGGGCATTTTTATAGAGAGGGACTTCCCATTATTGAATAGTTTTGTGCATTTACAACAAAGTCACTCCTTCTCACTTATAAAAGGAATCCTCATTTCCTCATTTTTTTAAACATAAAAATCTATTTTAATAATAAAATACATACCAAAATACCTTCCTTAAATTCATAAAAAAATCTTAGATGCCTTGGTTTTATCATAAATCCAATCTAGTAGGGATTTAGTTAGAATCATAAAGAGGTTGTTCGAAGAAGAGGCATTGTTCTTAACCAAGAATTTTCATTTTATATCTTCTTCCACCTCCATAAAATACTAAAAAAAGTTTATGAAATAATAAAAAACATATTTTACATATATAGATATATTTTTAAATCAATGTAAAAACCTATATTCATCTCCTCATCCATCAAATGGGAAATAAAACTGTTGTTCATGTGTACGACAAACTGTAGCCATGTGAACTGATGTAATTCATTTTCCCTCACCATCACTCATAGATGGTTGTAATTATGGATCAATTGTGCATATATTATATTAATTAAATTTTTATAATTATGTAAATATAATATAGCATATAATTTCTCTCCCTTCTGTTCAATGAAAAATGATAACATTTTTCATGCGTACGTGTGGATTACCGCCTCTACAAATCGATGTGATTCATTTTTCATAATTTCATCACATGAATGCTATATATAAGTGTATTTAATGGAATAATATAATATTTATTATATAATAATAATTATTTAAATATTAAAATATACTTACCTTATTTCCATTTCAATAACTAAAAATTGGAAACGTTTCTCATGCATATATATGACCTTTCGTCTTTATGATCGTAACATAGTTAATTCATTTTGTTCTTATGAACAGAATATCATCAAAATACCTAATGTAAACATAATTGATAAATTAATTTAATATAAAATGATAATAAATAAAAAAATTAAAATAAAATTGGAAAAATGTTTTTAAGATTCTATATAATTAACCTAAGTTTATTATTCAGTAATATAAAGAATGTACATGATGAGTCAGACTTAGGGTAAGATAATTTCTTTAAAAAAATCACATTTTAAAGATTAACTTCCAACTCTTTTCTTTCCATGTCTATATTATTCTAATTTGTTTCAATTTTTTTTGAATTTATGATTAAATAGATACTAATGGTTATTTTTGAAAATATTTTTCTATATTTACATTGCTTTTAAAAAGGAATATTTTTAATGTTTTATGTAAGAGACACATTACTTTAAAATCCTCATTTTAAATGTTTTAGAGGTTTATTTACAAAATTAATTTTTAAATATATCTTTTTTATAAACATTCTTCCAATAATGTTTTTAATATTTTTATTTTAATTTTCAAATTCATTTTTACCCATGTTTTAATTTTTATATATTTTTTAAAGGTAATATTATTTTCATTTTTTTGAATGAGGTACTTTTGAATTTATACCGAAAATTTGAAAGCATTCTTGGTTTTAACTTACATTCCATGAACAAAATTTCATACCTTAAAAAACACTCAATTTTTTAATCTTACTTTAATTGTTTCAAAGGATATTTTAAAGGATAATGTTTTATTTAATACTTGAGAAATTTTTATATTTTACAAGAGGGATATCTATGAACCATTCTTTCTCTTTGTGTTTTGACATTTGTCTCTCTATCTCAGTTTATAGCTCTCTTTAATGTTATTGAATGATTTTATATTCTGTATATATATCTCTCTCACATATATACCTAGATTATTCTCCTTTAATTTTATGTGGTAATAAACATCTTATTTTAATTTCTAAAATTCAACCTTTATGAAAGTTCATTTGATTATGATATGAGGCAAGATTATGTAACCAATTTCTTTAGTTGGGTAATTCTTAAAATAATGTCTTAAGATTTATTTCCTTTTTTGAAACACATAATTATAAACATTTTTTGATGGGTGTTCATAAATAGTTTTCAAATTTATTAGTTAAATATTTAATGTCATGGGATATTATGTATTTGATTAGGGAATAATGTTTATCCACTATGGGACTCTATCCACCAAGTAATGATGTCTTGGAAGTTATTATTGACTTATGTTTATGTATTTTTATATTTTATCATTACAATTCCAATATTTCCATGATCTTATTATTCAATTATCTTTATGTTAGTCTCCCATGTGATTAATCATGATTCTTTTATTTTATGATGTCATGTTATTCATTGACTCACATGTTATGCTTACTAAACATGTTTATTACCTTACAAGAAATATTCTTATAACTACTCATAAACTAATAAGTTTATTTCATTATTTTATGTCCCTTAATGAGTTTCTTTTTCTCATCCCATATTTTAAAATTTATTTAATATGGAGAGTTAGTAGGGATATTGATGAGGAAAACATGAATTTTTTAAGAAATGTTATGTGGAGAAAACATGTTATATTATTAATGTTTTTTTGTGGAAAAAATGGATACTAATTAGAAGTGCCTTCTTTGTGATGAATTTTTTTATATATTAGGCTGATATAATAATTACCTAAAACTAATGAAGTTTAAGAAACTGTATTATTGAATTAAATTTTATTATTATAATATTATTAATTTTAGTTACTTACATAAATAGGAATAGTTAAATGAAATCATAAAAACATTTTCATAAAACATTTTTAGCATTATAAAAAAATGAATTTGAGTTCACATTTAATTTTTTTTTGCGATAAGTTAACATGATTTTTATTAGGAATTATTTTGAAATAAACTACAATAATATATCCCTTAAAAACACATAATATATTTCTAAAGGATATTTGGAGTGGAAGATAAAACATACAATAGTGGATGGAAAAAAATTAAATATTTTAAAATAACTTTATTGAAACCCGCACCGTGAAATGAGTAATAAAGATTATTTTTGAAAATAGATAAATAAAAATATGATTATTACAAGTTAAAATACATATTTTAATTAAAAAATAATAAAGGATTTTTTTGAGAAATAAATAATACAGATATGTAAGAAAGTTAATCATTAAAGAGGATAAGAATTATGGTTTACAACATTATAATTTTATGTGAAATAAATTAGTCAGGGAATAATCATTAAATTACAAATGAAATTTTCCCAATATTTAAATATAATTTTAAATATAATAAAACCATTTGGTGAAATAAACCAAACATAGAAGAAGTAAGTTCAATTATAAAGTTTTCAACTCAATAAAATGGAGGCAAGTTAATAAAAACCCTTACGATATTAGTAACCTTCGAATCAAAATATTTTAAAATATAAAACCTCATTAGTGCCATAAAATACTCTAATATCCATGATAATTATAATATAAATACATATGGGAAGTATATAAACCATATAAAATTAAATGAGTGGTGAATAAGGTTTATGTCTCAATGAAGGAAAATTGGGATGAGGAAAACTGTCACGACTTTTGTAACATTGCCATCAAAATCCCAAAAATGATAGAACTTGAAATAAAACACCAAATAAAATGAATAAATAGATAATTATCATATAAAATTATAAATAGTTAATATATGAACCATATAAAATAAATTAGGTTTATAATACAAAAAATGTATAAAAGAAAGAATTTTTTTGATGATAAATCCTTAACTTTTAATTTTGACTTCCTTGAAATCAATTTAACTAAAAATATAATAAAAATAACCATCTTAATAAACAATTTCATAACCTTATTAATATCTAATACCTTTAATATAATTCTTTTATAATAATTCTCTACACATATATTATTTAGTTATAGTTTATTTTCATCATTGAATATTAATAAATTTGTTCATTTCGTTCGAGTTTCATAATGGTGATATCAATCCTCATTCATTGGTAAAATTTTCATAATTAACATATCTTTAAAGGTAATTTAATATATTTTCTATAATTATTTATAATGTTTAAATATAATTACATTGGGTTTCTATTTATGATTCATAAAGATGAAATCAATGATGACTTTGTATCGAGTAATTTACTGATATCAATGAATTACTTTATATGGATAATTTATTTTTTTCCTCCTTTAAAAAATATAATGATTAAATATATTAATCATTAATATAATAAAGAATAACTAAATATCTTTCTATAACCATCCATTTATGGAGGTGATAAAATAAAACTTGTTGTTAATGGTGGCGGTAGTCCACACATACGCATGAGTGGCATTTACATTTTTCAAACAATTTTTAAGAAGGAAAAATAGTTATTCCACAAAAATATTATAATTTAAGTACAATTAAGATACTAATGTAATTATTTTATCATGGTTAAATTATATTTAGAGGATATATAGGAAGACATACATTAATAGAAATGAAAAAAGAGTGATTAATATTTTTTTCCTGAAACCTTGGAACAAATCCTTTGATGATTTTATTAAGACTTTTAAGGGTAGTATTTTGAAGATATTAGGGCCTATTTTAAATTTATAGGAGTGTTTTGGAGGTATTTTGGTATAGATTTGTTGAACCAAAAATATTGAGGTGTGATGAGAAGTGCAGTGGTGAAGGTTACCTTCTATAAGTGATATGAGTTACAATTTTTTGTAATAAGAGGTGAACGATTCAATGAAAGTGACTCTAAAATCGTAAAATAAGGGATAGGGGATAATTATTGGTCAATAAATCCCCCCAAAATTCCCTTTTATAAATATTTCAAATATTTTTTAGTTCTTTCACCATTAATCTAATTTTTTACCATAATTTAATTTTCCCACGATAACTAATGTTTTAAGCATGGTAACATATTTTTATTGATAAAATAAAATTACCATTGTTATATAATTTGGATGTTATAATTATAAATATAATATTTTTCATAATATTAAATTTATAATAGTGATAAAAAAATAATTTTAATATAATAAATGTATAATTCATAAAACAGTTTTAGAAAATATATAACTTAAGTTCTAAAATGTCAAATTTTAGTTTGTGATTTAATGTTTTTATTTTAAAATGTATGATTAAACTTATTGAATAAATATTTTTTATGAAAAAGGTTTCATGAATTTTTATATCATGGATAAATCCAAATGATGTCATAAAACTCATGGTATTTATAAAATCAATAGTTTATATTATTTACTGAAAAAATCAATACTTTTAAAAAAATCCCAAATATTCATCCTAAGACAATATTGGTATGATGAATTCAAAATTTAAATTCATTTTTTCGCAAATAGATATTTTAAAATTCTGGAATTGAACTTTTAAATGGAAGCATAAAATATAATGAAAACTATATTTAGAGGAAAATGACTTTGTTTCAATAGTATATTAT
Source organism: Viscum album (assembly GCA_963277665.1). Lineage (NCBI taxonomy): Eukaryota > Viridiplantae > Streptophyta > Magnoliopsida > Santalales > Viscaceae > Viscum > Viscum album. Next base: position 1,537,412,352 of record OY728153.1, on the reverse strand, counting down.
TATTATTTACTTTAAATTTATACTTAAATTAGTTTAAATATATTATTCATACAAAAAATATAGTTTATCACAATTAAACCATAATATAATTATTTTCTTAAATAAATATTTTTGTGCGCCTGAAAAATCAATTTTAGAAAAAAATACATTTTAAGAATAAAATGATATTATTAGTTATTTAGTTATAATAATTGAATTTCATCTTTGAATTATTATTAAAAGTGAGATTTATTTTTATTTATAAATTTATTTCATAATTTGGATACAACCATTTATTCTTACCAATTCAATGAATACTTTACAACAGCTATATTTGTCTTAATAAAATGTGTCGTATTTCATTTAGGCTCATTGATGAATATAAAAAAAATTTAACATATTATTTATTTAAAAAACAAAACTTAATAATATCTTAGGGTGTTTCTTCCCCCCTTAAATAATTTTCTTCCTTGAAATTTTAATTATCAATTGTTAAGGGTATGCCTAAGGATATAATTTCTAACTCACTATCATTAGTGAGGCTATAAAACTCATATTTTCCTTTATTATTGGAATATATTGATGTTCTAAACCATTTTTTTCAAAATATTCCTTATTAGTAAACTATATGTCTTATGAGTTTCTATAAAAATACCATTAACAACATTATTTTCATGATCACGATTCAAACCAGATACTAAAATCAAAATTGTTATGACAATATCCAATAAAATCCAAGAAAATGATCATATGAATATGAAAAATAAATCATATTATGTCTTCTCTTGTGTAAACTTCATTTAAACATGTGATACTTTCGGTTCAACTATTATATTATTGGATTTAACTATAACTCCTTTAGTTGAATCTTTATTGTCTATCGTCATATTACCAATAGCTTCTCTGACTTATATATATATATATAAATCCCATATAATGTTTTGCAAGGAGTATGTAGATCACTATAGAAAATACCTTAGAGTTTCAAAATTTGTGTGTAATTATGCCAATTTTCATACATTGAGTGAAGATCAAGTTAATTACTAACCATATTTTTTAGGGTTATTACCCTTAGGTGTATATATGCCAGATCCTTCATCCAATTATTTGTATCCAGACTGAGTTTCCATTATTAGAAAACCATACAGTATGTACTTTACCAAAATTTTACTATATTATCATATTCTTATGCTTATCCTTAGGGTTTACACTAAATTTTTATCTTCATAATCCCTAAAAATTACTAAACCTATCTCAAAAAATAACTAAAATAATTCATAGATATAAATCTAACTTTCTTTGATACCAAACTAGGTTCCCCAAACTTGCACTCCAAGATATGGTTCTAAAAAAATACATTAATTTATGGTTCCAATTACAAGTGATATGAACCAAGATAATATTTCATATATTTTACATTATTTTGAGATGTTAAGCATTACATCTCATAAATTATCACAAAATCCAATAACCCAAATATTTAGTGTTGTTAGAGATTAGCTACATAAATTCTTTATTGTGGACATTTCTCCTTAATCACACCATAGTAAACCTCCTTATATATATCTCCCAAATTTTCCTCATCTTGATAACATGGTATATGGAAAATATAAGAAATGGGTCATCTCAAAGTTTTAATAAGGGAAATATTATCAACGATTCATTAAGAGGTTAAATCATAAGAATTGGAGAAAACATAAGAGAAATATGGAATAATAAGAGTTATCAATAAAGATTGATAGAAGGTCATGTAAACTCAAATGATCAACCATATACCATATAATTAGAGTGTAGAATCATGATAAAATAAATGTGATACAAGGATTATATCATAAGAATATAACATCAAAATGTTCTATAAGCATAATCATAGGAAATCATAACCTAATAGAGCAGGCATCACCACCCAATTCTCATAACATAGTGAACTTTGGATGACAACAAATATACCCCATTAGTATTGGAAAAACATCCCATTTACTCCCATGGGCATTGGATAACAACCCATGTTCCCAATTGGGTTTATGCTAACACCCATGTACCATCTTAGGCTTGAGAAAAAAATCAGTGTACCCTTTTGGGCTCATAATGTAATTTTGTTAAACAATGAATTAAAGGGTGATATAATACCCCACCCATCATATAATTACCATCCATACATATACGTGACACATGAAAGAAATCATTACAAATATCATAAAGGATACATAGGATGAAAAATGGGGTATGTAAAATTTCGAAATGGTATCCCATAGAATGATTTTAGGAATTGAAGTAGTTGATATATATTGTTGAATTAAATAGGAAAATGGATGTGAAATAAAAAAAGAGTTTTCGTAAAACAATTTTAACATTATCAAAAAAAAAACAGAGTTGTTGGTAACTTTAATAATCTTCTTTTTAAGAGATAAATTGAGAAGATTTTTCAATCATTATTTAGAAATAAATTTCATTAATGGATCCTTGAAAAATACATAGTTTTTTTTAAAAGGAAATGTGGTGTGAATTATAAAACATATGAACATGGAAGTAAAAACCTTTAATAGTTTAAAATACCTTTGTTGAAACCCACATCAAAAAAAGATTAATAAAGATTCTTGTTGAAAATTGGTAAAGAAAAATAAGAATATTACAGAATATAATACATATTTTAATTTCAGGATAATAAATTAAAACATTTTTTAAGAAATAATATGGACATGGAAGAAAAATAATCTTTTAGGAGGATTAGAATTATTATTAATATTGTTATACTTTTATGTGAAAGAAATCCATTAGGTAAGAATCCTTTAATTATAAATGTAATATTCCCTATATAGAAATATAAAGTTCCATATAATAATACCTAAGGGTGTAATAATCTAAAAATATAGTAAATAATTTTAAGAATAAATATTCTAACTCAATTAAAGGGATTTGAGTTAACGAAAACAGTTACAAATTTGGTTACCATTGAATGAATATAAATTGAATAAAAAAACCATAGATAGATATTATATCCATATAATTGAGTGATAATTATTTTATAAATACATACATGGGTGGTATATACATCAAAAATAAGAAAATATGTCGGGAATATGACATATGTTTTAAAGAAAGAAAATTGAGATGAGAAAAAATCTTATGAATTTGAAACATTCAAATAAAAATGAAAAAAATATAGTGCTATTAATAAAACATTAAATACCATGAATAGAGATAGAATAATTATATAAATTATTAATAATGTCATACTTGTATAGGCACCAAAAACTGTGTGCTATAGAATTTTCCATGAAAGCCATGAAATAGTCCTCACTCAAACAATATAAGTTGAATTTGAGTAGAAAAGAATATTCATATATGAAGAGTAAGAAAATTATATCTCTATGTGCCAAATTAATTATCACGCTGGACGTTATTAATATTACTCACAAAAAATTTCCTAGTTTGGTGATGTAGTGGTGATAAACAACCTTTGAGATTAGACTACTTATTTCACAAATTACCGATGAAATGAGCGATAAAACCTTAAAACCCATTTTTTAAAATTCTTTAGTATTTTTTTGGATGAATAAAATATATTTTTTTGATTCATGAACTATATATTAGGGTTTATGTTTTATTTTAAATCATTGATTTTAATTATCATAAATCCCAAAAGGACTTATGAATCAATATTTATGGTAATTTGAAGTTGTGTTTTAAATAAGGAAAATATGACAAAGTAATATTGACAAGATAATCTACAGAGCATAAACACACCTTAAAAAATACTACTCCATAGAATCACTTTGTGGAACCCTATTTGAAAAATCCTGAAGTTAACCACTGCATAGTTAAACTATACAAAGTTGAGGTGTCCTTTTGTGACACTCTGAAGGGTTTGACCTTACGGTATCATGGTTTCCTTTTACGATACTTCCTAAGGTCCTAACTCACAACACCATGATGTCATTTTTCTGACCCTCAATTAGGTACTTTCAAGAATCACTATCTTTTGTGAATGTGATATTTCCATGTGTCCACCCATTTCATAAACCACATTCTCTTGGAGGTCGATAAATACACTACACCCACCTCAATTAAGGGGTGATATGGATTAGATAATTTGATTATTGGTGAAATCATATGGAAATTACCTAATCCAAACCTAGAGGAAGGGATTCACTTTGTGAAGTGGGCCTATTCCACTTTAGGAAGTACACTCATGAAGTTAACTTAACAAAGCTATCTTTCTCTATGAGATCCAGTACACAAGTCTATCCCTCCATGAGTTGTATTCTGTGAGGTCCCTCCATAAACTCCACTATGTAGATACACCCCTCCATGAAATACACTATACAAATTCACCCCTCCATGAACAAAACTATTTAGAACAATGTTATTCCTAAGGAAATTATGAATACATCCCTCTATGATCACCAGTTCAAAAGCCCTTGTTTGCGGACCACCCTCAACAAGAAAGAGTTTGAGGACTAACCTTCATGAGGCAAGTATACATACACCTCTCCATGAGCTCTGGTTCATGATCCCAAGTATTTGGACCAACAATTATAAGCTTGAGTATGTGGACTCACCTCCATGATCTTGGGTACACAAACCACCCTCTATGAGATCGATTACATTGACTCCCTCTATGAGTCCGAGTATGCGAACCACCCTCTGAGAACTTGAGTTTGCAGAAACGGTTATGAATATATCCTTGTTTCCTCCTAGGTCACTTACCTAGGATCCCAATAGGCCATAAATTTTATACTCCAACTTTGCACCCCCATTCAGTATCTATGGTATAATGTTGTCCTAGGTCTTCATCCTGGCCCATTCACCACTTCTATTAACCCCAATGATAAATATAGAGCTACATGATCCTCTTCAAAATCCATTCTGAACATATTTTTAGCTTCAATATCTACAACCCCAACTATCGTGACCCATTATTATCGTAAATAGATATCACATCTTTTTTTATGAATATTTATTACATTACATAAATGCACGCCTAAGGACTGTAATAGTTTAGTGTGATTGGAATCTAAAAAACACAAAGAACTAGTCCATAGGTAAACTACATTATATCCCAATAAGATATTCATAACTAGAACCGTTATTATAAATATCATAAATAAAACATTTGTTCATAACTTGAAGAGATGATACATAAGAAAGGGAGATATTAGATGAATAATAATGGTAAACAATGGAGATATGTAAGAATAACATGAACACAAGTGTATGATAACATGAGCATAAAATTTCAAAACCATACTCTGCATATGAAAGATCAAAATATTGAGTCATGAAATAAATATTGGTTATTTATAAGAGGTGAATCAAAAGGGAATAAAATAATATGAGACATTTGCATAAGACATAGATTTGTGGCACACACATGGGTTTATAAAATCTTATTTCAAGGATACCCACTAAGACATTCATAACATGTTAGACTTGGGAAAACAAATCATGTACCTACTTCAGGTTTGGGATGACCTCCCATATACCCCCTTTCTGTCTTGGGATAACCTCCCATGTACCCTTTGAGCTCATATAACGATAATAATTACCCAATGCATTGTAGGTGGATATAGGTCCCACACATATCATAATGAAAACCAAATTTATTTGTTCCACAATATCATAAAACATTCATCATATCATAACCCATGAAATGAAATGTTTTTATAAAAATTTCATCTTATCATAACCAATAGAATAGATATAGGTTTCATAATAATTTCATTATTCATCATAGCATAACCCCTGGAAAAGAGGTGGGTTTAATAATAATTTTAAAATGGCATAACCCAGGTAATAGAAACAAATTTCATAAATATAAAGTCATCAAAAACAAAAACCATTCATAAAAAGAATAAGAACGATATCCTTGGATCATATACCCAATAAATATAAAGTAACCTAAATGTATGTCATTTTATATGTTGAATGATTTTGAAAGAAAAATAAATTTGAATATTTATTGAGGTAAATAAAATTTCCTTGATTATCTCTTTTTAAAACTAAAAATACATTAAATATTTTGGAAATCATTTTCTTTGAAAAAAATTTGAAAAATTATAAAGATAGATTTAAAAATCATTTAATTATTTTTGATCAAAATATACTTTCGTATTTTAAAAACACATTTAAAAAAAACATATTGAAAATAATTTAGTTTAAAAATAACCTTGAGAAATTATAAAGTAAGATTCAATGTAAATAATGGTCATGATAACTCAAATTTTTGTTCATGTCACACACCTTAAAACAACGATTCCTTTCACATTTTCGGAAATATCCGAATGATAATTGTTTGGAAAATGACATGAAGGTTCCTTTAATTTTTTTAAAAAAAACATGGGTAAAAATGAATTTTTGAAATCATAGGAGAATAATAAAACATTTTTGAAAACATTTTTATAAATCATGGTTTTGGAAGGAAGTGGATTTCTAACTAAACATAGAAATAAAGTCAAATTTTATTAAAAACATTTTCTTGATTATTTTAAGTACAAAAAGTTTAAAAGTGGTACTATTATTTGAAAACATAATTAATAACCATAGTAGAACAAAATTAATGATTTACTAGAGATACATAACATAATATTTTATCATTAGAAATATAATCATAAATAATCCTGATAAATGACAAGATTGTAACATAAAATATTTACCACTTTCGTAATTTTAAAATATATGTCCCATTAAATAATTATTTTAAATTAAATTTATAGTATAATTATAATAAATTAATTCATGATATTAAATTTCAAATGTTATGTATATATACACCTTATATAAGAAGATAGGTTCATAACCCAACATATATCTCAAATAAGGAATGTTGAGACAAAAACACCATAATTATTTGGTAACTTTTGAACTATAAAACCCATTAAAGAGATATTATAAATTGTATATTTAAATACCCAAAAATTTATTTAAAATATTAATTAAATACATTTATGGGAAGTATATACACCACATAAAAGAAAAACATGTTGAATATGGAATACATCTAAAAGAAAAATAAAATTTACAAGGAAATTCTTTACCTTATGTCTTGAATTCCATCGTCAATATTCAAAAATCCTATATAATAAATAGATTTTTATTTTAAAAATAAATATTTATATATATTATAAAATATATGATATTCTTATCATATTTTATTACCTATTTATGAATAATTCAATGTTAATGTTATATTTCATGTAATATCCGATTTGTTTTTCATATATGTTTTAATTGGTTATTTTTTGTCCTATTACTTTTATAATGGTTGAATAAAATAGTGGTTTCACCACAAAACATTGAACAGGTGAGTGTTCTTGTTTTATATAACTTTCTTAGTATGATCCATAAACTATATCTGTTATTCCTTATAAGAAATATATTACTCTAGTGGTATGGACTCTATGTTAAGTACCTTTAAAGGGTCAGGTAGTTAATTTGTTAGGAGAGATACATGGAACACATTGTGGAATTTATATTAGTTTGGTTGAAGCAAAAAATGATAGGCTAACATCTCTATATGATTAGGAATTTCAAAGGGACCAATATTCCAAGGCATCAATTTCCATTTCTTCCTGAATATCACAAATTACTTCCACAGAGAAAATATTAGGAAAACCATGTCACCAAATTAAAATTCTAGATATCGATGGTGATTCTTAGAATAACGATTCTGCTAAGTATGATATTACTTGATGTGTTTATGAATGAATCTAACCTTATATACCATTTATTAAGCTATCATAGGTCCCAATTTATTTATTTCTCCAACTTCATTCTAACATATTTTAGGTCTAATTTTATTTCCATAGAAGGATTAATAAGGAGACATCTGAATATTCTAGTGAAAAATATTACTATAAAATGAATTATACTAGAGGAATACTTTGATTCCAAAAACATTTGAAATCAAAATATCAAGATCTCAACATATATTCGAGGGTTTTAATTTTTCTCTCAGACTGAACATATGTCTAAGGATGATACATGGTGTTGAAAGTAAACTTTGTATCAAGAGATTAAAAAAACTTCACTATAACTTTTAGGTAAACCTCAGATCCCAAAAAAACACAATGGAATTTCACACTTCATGAAACCTTAAATCTATATTAAGATGTATCCTGTAAAGATGATCTAGAGATAATTTTTCTCTGTAGTGATAAAGTGTGCTAACGTAGTATGGAGATCAACTACATCCCATATAACATTATTCCCTTTATACATTTTGGGGATTCCAATGAAAAAATCCGTGGTAATGTTTTCCCATTTATATTCCATTATCGTTAATAGATGTGACATCCCCTTTTATTTTTTTTCTTTCAACCAAAACTTTATCATATACCAAGAATCGAGATTCAAATTTTGAGATATCACCCTTCATGCCATCCCCTATAAATACTCTTTAAAATCTATATACATCTTCATTCTTACTGGATGAATAGATAATGAAGAACTATAGGCTTCCTCTAACAAATCCTTCTTAAAATATGGTATGGGGAAAATAGATACAAGGTTCATGAACTTTATCCTTTTATCGTGATCAAGGCTAAAATCAGGAACATTTATAACCTTTTTTACATCTCTATAACGTCCTTCTATGTATCTTTAATCTTCAATTGGATAGATGGTCGAAAATAAAATTTAGAAAGATAATATTTTCCCCTTCTATCAGGATTTCCGGATTCATCCCTTTTAAATAGGGAAATATTTTATCCTTTGTAATCCTCACCATGGATAAGTTTTCATGATCCTTTCGACTCAAAGTATCAACCACCTTGTACACTTTCCTAAGGTGGTAAAGTAGAAAGCATTAATAATATTTAGTCAGATCTAAAAATATTCTTTGTTCCATATTCAAATCCTTCTATGTGAATATATACTTTAAACTTTTATTATTAGTATATATATCACACTTTTCTTTGTAAAGATAATGTCTCCATATATTTAATTCAACAAATTACTACAATTACCTCCAAATCCCTTCTTGGATGCATCACTATATATTACAAATCCTTCTCCACTATTGGTTTATGTAAGAACAAGTTCACTAACTAATCATCTCTTCAGTTCCTTGAAATGTTCCTCACATTCCTTTCTTCTAGAAAAATTAGGCTCTTTTCTGAGTTAACATGGTGATTGGACAAGATAGTCATGAGAAATTATCCAGAAAACATTTATAAGACCCATCTAAAACAAGAAAATTTTTGATCTCATCCACCATGGTTAGTCTAGGCCAACATTAAATGCACTCCATTTTTGATAGATCTATCGATATACCCACTCTAGAGATTATATGAAACAAAAATGAAACTGTTTTCAGCCAATATTGACACTTAATAGATTTTTCATATAGTTTCTCCTTCCTTATGATATTTTTTACAATTAACAATTTATCTTTATGATCTTATTTATTCTTCAAATAGATATGAATATCATCTATAATTACTACCACAAACTAATCTTTATAATAGCTAGAAACTCTATTCATTAAATCCATGAATATATCAGGTTCATTAGTAAAACAAAATGGCATCTTAATATATTAAAAGTGTCCATACCTTGTTTAAAATTTATTTTTGCTTATATCCTCCTTGTTTACCCTCGATTGATGACATCTATAATGAATGATAATCTTGTAAAATTATTTATCTTCACACAGTTGATCAAACAAGACAAAAATATGGGGAAGGGGATAAATGTTCTTAATTAGGATCTTGTTAATCTCCTTGTAATTAATATAGAGTTGCATTGATCCGTATTTATTTTTAACAAAAATAATTGTTGAACCCCAAGGTGACTCACTTGGATGAATGAATCCCTTTTCATGGTTTTACAGGAGTTGATTCTTTAATTTAAATTAATCAATCAGGGCCATTTAAAGGGGAGTCTTTGAATTTTTTATGATGTTTAGTATGGGTTATTATGAGAAATCAACTTCATGTATTAGTTGAAGGCTGGGAAAATCTTTTGGAAAGACATAAAAAACTTCTCACACAATAAGAATATCATTGGTGTCAAGTTTCTCACCAAGAATTTCAGATAAAAACCCATTCTGAATGGGAATCAAGAGCCACAAAATAGATGTGATCTCTATTAGAAGTTTTTAACTATCATAATATTGATAGATTATTATAGGTTGGTTTGGAGTATCAAATGTGAATTCTATAACTTAAAAATTTATGTAGTATTTATATATAGAAATCCAATCCATGTCCAAGATAACATCAAATTCAACTAGAGGAAGAATTAAAAGATTTCCAAGAATCATGTTCTTGCTAATATCAACCAGAGATGAATCATAGAATTGATTTTTAATAATCATAACATTTGGAGTTTTTAATTCTAATTCTACATAAAATAATTTTGGTGAAATATTGACACCCTTAGAAAATTATTAATATATGTAATAATAGGTAGATCTAGAGTCAAATAATACATTAATAATTCTAGAGTATAGGGTAAGTGTACTCTTCACCATGTTGTTTTCAAACCCCTCATCAAAAATAGTGATCACAAGTGATTCACCTTTTACCTTGACCTAAGAGGCTACAAGAAATGATCACAATAATTTACCCATGGATTTGAGAAAATGTTTTCCTAATTACCAAACTCCTTTCATTTTAAACACTAGAGTGAAGGTGGTTCATTCTGCGGAACTTTCTCATTATTCATATCATTAGTAAATTTCTTCATATAATTCAACATTCAGACACATGATGACCTTCCCTTCCAAATATAAAATATTTATTTTTCTCCTTAAGAAAATTTCCTCTATGATTATATCCACACTTGGAGTATAAAGAAAAGATTATATTATTCTCTATAAGGTTCTTATATTTTCATTTGAATTCCATTTTTATCTTCTCATCAAATCTATGATATTGATATATAAATCCAACCTTTATTTCCACCTTGATATCACATCAAAATATCTCTTCATATCTATTGAATTCTCTTATAAATAAATCCATTTAGATAATTAGTTTTAAGAAATGATGAGATTAGATGCTAAGTAAGGGTAAGAATGGGAGATACAAAAGCATAATATGAACATAAGTGTATGAGAACATGAGAATAAAATTTAAAAAAAAACCCTCATATATAATATCATAATATTGAGTCATGGACTGAATATTGGAAATTCATAAGAGACGAATCATAATGGAATCCAAGAACATGAGGAATTGGAATAATACAAAGATTTGTGGCTTATATATAAGCATTGAAAATATTAATTCAAGGCTACCCCCAAGAAATTCATAACATTTTATGCTTTGGATAACCAAACATGTACCTACTTAAAGCTTGGGATGACCTCCTGTGATCCCTCTTTTGGGCTTGGAATAACCTCTCATGTACCCTTTGAGATCATATAACTTTTATCATTACCCAATACTTTAGAGGGAGATTCTGGAAAAACTGATATCATAATTAAAACCATATTTATGTATTCTAAAATATCATGAAACATTAATTATATCATAACCCATGAAATAAATTGGGTTTCATAAATGTTTCATCATATCACAACCTATGGAAATGAGATAGGTTGCATAATCATTTCACAATTCAAAATATTATAACCGATGGAAAATAGATAGGTTTCATAAGAAATCTATTATAGTATATACTTTATAATATAAAAGGTATTCATAAACATTATGTCATCATAAACACATACCAATTCCATAAAGAAAAATAATCTTATCCTTGTGTCATTTATAGAGAAAATCATAAGTAACTTTATAAGATGTTATTTTAGATAAAGAATGATTTTGAAAGAAAAATAACTTTGAATTTTTATTTTGTAGAACAAACATTCTTTGATAATAACTTTTTAAAACTAAAAATTCAGAAAATAATTTTGAAATACTTTTCTTTGAAAATAAACTTGAAAAATCATATAGGAATCTTTACAAATAATTTAAAACATTTATTGAGGAAAATATTCTTTCATATTTGGAAAAAAATATTTTTAAATACTAAAACATATTGAAAATCATTTTCTTTGAAAATAAACTTGAAAAAATAAAAATAAAGCTTCAAATAAAATAATTTTCACAATGATGATAAGTCTCATTCATTTCGCACACATTATAACAAATATTTCTTTCACATTTTCGATAATATCTAAACAAGTTTTTTTAAAAATGAAATGAATATTCCTGTAAAAAGATTTTCTTTTAAAAATAAAAAATGGGTAAAAATTTATTTTAAAATTTTTAGTATAATAATAAAATATTTTGAAATAATTTTTTGAAAGAATGGTTTTGGAAGAAAATAGATTTATGAATGAAGAGAGAAATATAGTCAGTTTTTCTCAAAAATAGTTTTGTAATTATTTTATGAACTAAAGGGTGAGATATATTAATATTAATTTAAAATATCATGATTTACTAGAATATAATAAAATTCATGAGCTTCTTGAAATATGGATCATAATATTTTATCATCACAAATATAATCATAAAAAATCCTAATAAATGATGAGATTGTAAGATAATTGTTTTACCAATTTAGTAACTTTGAAATTTAAGAACCATGAAAGAATAAAGTTAAATAAAACTTATAAAATCATGATAACAAATGGATTAATGATATTATATGTCAAAGGGTATGTATATATACACCTCATAGAATATTATAGGTGCATAACACAATATATGTCTTAAAAAAGGAAAATGAAGACAAAAATCCCTTAATATGTTGGTAACTTTTTAACCACAAACCAAATGAAAGATAGATCATAAAACAGTTATATAAATCCAAACAAATTTGTGTAAAATCATAATAAAATACATTCACTGGATTTATATAGACCACATAATAAAAACATGTGGTGAATATGACATGTGTATCCTAAATGAATAAAAGTGAGATTGAAATCCCTTACCGTAAGTCTTGAATTCCATCACAGAAGTTCAAACATCTTATATAATAAATATAATGTTATTTTATAGAACAATATTTTTTTATAAATCATACCATTTATTATTTTATTATTACTTGCTATTATCACTTTATTAAAAATTTAATGTTAAAGTTATGTTTCTGGTAATAACCTCTTTGTTTTTAGGATATATTTTGAATGGTTATTTTTTGTCATATTAATTTGATAATGATTTTATTACCAAAATAATTTTAACCATGATATAAATATCATAAATTTTCATTATATATATTTATAATCATGTATAAAATATAGATATAGAAAATGAAATACACCGTTAATTGATATGGTTGGCCGTACATACGCATGAACACTATTTCCATTTTCTTGACGTATTGAATGAAATAAAGGTAAATGATATATTATAATTCCAGAGCCTTTTTTATTTCATATATATTCCATATGTTCATTAAACCCATTTTTGTTTCCTTTCATGTAAACTATGAGTTAATGACATCGCTTAGCGATGACATAGTCCACCGTACAAACGAGTGATGTTATTGTATTCCCAAAAAATAGTGAGCGTGAATGTATGTGTGATATAATAATTAAATAGGTATAATAATTTCATAAATATCATATATAAATAATAAATCCAGAATTATATCCATCCATGGAAGTTGGTAATGGAAAAAAAAATACATCGGTTCGTGAGGTGGTAGTCCGCCATACACATAAATGATGATTTTGTAACCCATTTGATGGATGTGGAGAGGGTTGTAGGTCATTAAATTAACATAAAAATATCTCAATTTATGGAATATACATATATTATTATAATATAATTTTATAATAATAATGGAAATATATTGAGGAATAAATAAAAAAATGCTCATTGATGAATGTTATCTCTTCTTTGGGTATCGTCCTTAGGTTTGAACCAAACACTTTCCTAGGTTGGATTTATGTCTAAACTAAGGCCTATAGGATGCATAGAGGGAATTTGTGAAATTATTTTGGAAGGAATTTTATGAACCAATTTTTTTAAGGTGTATATAAGAGAGGATAAGGGGTGGGATTTTATAAGTGAGGTGAGTGGAACACTTGTAATGTTTTTTAAAAAATGGATTCTTCCTATTTATTTTTCATCTCATAAGGCTACAATAATGAACAAATATTAGTACAAGAAGAAATAAGGTTTAAATATTGACATAAAATTAGTTTTTTTAAAATAATTGGGGTTTTTTAATGCTTATATTCTTAGTTTACCCACGGTAAACCCATTTTTTCCTCAAGTGAGGTGAATAATTTTTTTTTGTTTTTACTATTTATTTTGGTCAAAAAATATTTTAAACTTATTAGATAATATAAATTTTTATGATTCAAAATATGTAATACATTATTAAAAGGAACATTAATATAAGTGTTAAAATTTAATTTAATAATATCCCCATAAACACGTTGAGAAAGCAGGGTTTTAAAGTGAAAATTCTTAAAAGTTCGAAATGTTTTTATATCAAAATTCAATTTAAAATTCATTAAAATGGCCTAAATTGTATTAATAGATATTAATTTTGACTAAATTTAATTTAAAATAAAATTAAAATATAATTTAACTTTATAAATATTTTAATCGAAAAGGTATTTTTCAATTAAAATTCAATATTTTTCACTATTCATCAGAAAATGAAACTCTTTATAAAAATGAAGAGAAATTCACCATAAAATAACTTTAGCATGATTATTTTAAAAATGTAGATTATTTTACCAAATTAATTATCTATAATTTTTAAAAATTAATTTTATTACGGTTTTATAAAATAAATAAGAAACATTTTTTGATCCAATAGTTTTTTCGAAACATATAAATACTTAACCAAAAATTAAGAATTTTTTTATCAATATGTTTCCTTTATATAAAAACATTATAATTGATATTTTAAAAGTATATATTACTGTTTATATTGAAAAGTTTAACAGCTAGGTTATATCAATTGTTTTTGAATAATAATATTTATAGTGTATCATGGTTTTGTTAAAACTACGTGTCATGTGTAATGCATGCTAACCTAATGATGCATGTTGTGGAAGATTAAATTTTTCTTTCATGTAACATAAGCTATGAAAAAAAATTATTTTATTGAAAAAAAATCATAAAAACTCAAGTGTTTACACCAACCTTGATACCAAAAAATTCCTTGAGTCAAGATACTCCTCATCACTTCCAAAACTAACTTAGGTTAAGATTTTACTCTCAGTTTCTTTACTTACCTTTAGTTGAGATACTCCACTCAGTTCTAGCATCAACTTGAATCAAGGTACTGAAATTGGATTTCCTATATGAGCCTCATCCTCGGTGTAATCCCCAACTATACCTTAAAGGGAAGCTCATGATTAATACCCACTCATCCTTATATTTTCACCTATTTAATATAACATGAATCCCACTTGGACCTCCTACTAGGTGTAATATCCAATCCATCCCACCTTTACTCAAGTAACTTATTGATTTAGGTATTCAGAGTAGTATCTTCTATATGCCCCATTCAATCCCCCGATGTGTGATCTCATGAAATATGGTTGATCTAATATCATATATTTTTTATCATAACATGCATGACTCACATGGGAATAGAGGTCTTCAGTTGATCACTTCATTTTTACAACTGAGATGCATCATAGTTTAAATAAGGGAATGATAATTTCCATATTTATGTCTCTAAACTTCATAACACATGTCCTTACTAAACGACATCAAACTTCATGGACCATTCCATTCATATAACCTTAAACTATGTCAATTTAACTACATGGGATTTGATTCCTATTAACAAGAATACATAGGTTACCTCATTAGTTTTAAACCAAAAATCCTCAAATATAAGATTTTCTCTTATATGAAGGGAATAATATGGACTATTTTACCTTGATTCAAGGTACTGATATTGTTTCATTAATATACTCAATTCAAGATACTCGTTTTTGTTTCCCTATATTTGGGTTTTCTACTAGGTGTAAGAACAAACCTAAAATAACAACTTATTAGGTGTAGAGCATAAGAAACCCATTTGATGAGATTGGGATTACCCAAAAATTTCATAGGTTAAGTGAATGAGGTGATCACTATGAACCTACCCTAGGCTACAAAGATCTTATTTTTTTCTTATAAGCCTTTAAAATATTTATAGATATATTTTTGGATCCAAGTGATGAGACATTGTTCGATTATGAGGCCCAGTGTTCTCGAAATTATTTTTATAAAAATATTAAGTATATTTTTTATTACACGAGAATAGTTTCTTAAAGAAAATGGGATGAATCTTAAACAAAATCTTAGATTTAAAATATGAGACCATAGTTGAGTCTGTAATGTTAGTTTTACCCTAGGTGAAACCTAAAATTTGTTGGTGTAGGATGATCACATATTGCGACCACTACCAGTTGCATTTAATTTAAATTAATTAAATAATTTAATTATTCAATTTATTTTAACTAAATTGTTTCATCAATAAATTTACCGTTATGTAAATTATCTCGGTTTAGTCACATAAACCCTCAGATAATTGAGATGTTTTCCACCTCTCATTATAGAATCAAAATCTGATGAGGGTGAGACTCTAGATCCAGGCAGATCAAGAACATGTGAATGCAATGAGTCCTTTAATTAATTGGAAAGAAAATTATTCATTGACGTACAATAAAAATTTTGGTAGGACTTATCAATTTTTGGATTCTTCCCCTATTGATTAAATTGTGTGAGCATGATCAATTCTATTTATTGATTTTCATTGACTAAAACCTTTTTCAAGCGCTCATCTATAAGTTTGAAATTTTTATCTAATTTTTTCTCAGCCTGGATATTATTGATTGTGCTCTTTGGCCAAAATAACTTGTCCAATAATCATTTCTCCTAAGTTTTAGTGATTATATCCCAATTATTATTCATGTTCTTCACTGATTGGACTTTGGGGTATCGATTATACATTTCCAGGTGGGACCAAGACTGATTGGACAACCCGGATTCTTGGAGAAATCATATGTGAGGAATGGTTTGAAGAATCAAGGATGGATTTGGAATGTTTTCGGGTTACAGGTGAATGATTTGTTGAAACAAGATCTGATTTGGAGTTTATTATGTTGGGAGACACATTTGGGGAATTCATATAACCCCATGGATAAACAAATATTTGATTTTGGACAACTGAGTGGTTGTAGACGGTGAACAGAGGTCCTTTACTTTTTTTTGGGAAATCTCGAGGCATGGTCGGACATGAAGAAGCTTGATATGGAATTTAGTGAATAGATCTAACTTTTAGGTAAAATCCCAACTACATGTCATGTAATGTGATGAACACATTACATGTTCTACCACTTTTACTCTGACTAAAGTGTTTTGAAAAAGTTAAAGATCACACACCATGTGAACCTCCCCAGGTGGAAAATCCCTATGCCATAGCACATGAGATAGAACTTGTGTGGGAAGACACATCGAGGAATATGTCATGAAATAAGATACACTAAAACTAATATGTACATAGGAAGAACATTATGTGAAAAGACACACCATGTAACGAAGTTCACGGACATTGGCAGAGTTACAAAAACACAACCAGAACTGTGGGAAAGAACCGAGGTGGTTGAGGCACACTATGTAGTCCTTCTATATGCCATGTAAATATACATGGGTAGTTATCTATATACTAGTAGAAATACATATATGAAGAATAGTGGGACCACATGTCATGTGGTCCTCTTACACACTGTGTACCCCTTTTTGAGGAACCTTCAACCTCTCATATACCATTTTTTTGGACTTATATTTTGGCCAATGGGAAGGCTATCCTGATTGTTTTAACATGTAGAATGTGATGGTGGGATTTATAGTGGATTTTGAGATATGATATTGGATATTATGAGTGTGTTTCTTCTTTAAGAGATGCTCTATGACAACATTGATCGATCGTGATCATTAGAGTGGTACACCCCTGTTGGATTAGAAAGTGGTTCATCTATCTACTAAGTGGTATTCCGTATAACATTAAGGCACATGTAATCTATCTACTTTGTGGTACCCCATATGGAATTAGGGCACGAGTCCTCTATCTACTGAGTGGTACCCTCTACAACATTAGTGCGCAAGTCTTATATCTATGGAGTTGCACCCCATATGACATTATGGTGTGGGTCCCCTTTCTAGCGAGCGGTACCCCCTTTGGAGTGAGGGAATGGGTCCTATATGTACAATGTTGAACCCCCTATCAGATTGGGAACGTGTCCTACTAACCTTTAGTGACACCCATGAGATTCACTATAGTGTGGGTCATCTACTTGGAGACTATGTCCCCTCATATATGAATTATAATGGTGAGGTGTGGGTCCTCCACATGGTTACAAAATTTTACCAACATTCAATACTATGAGAATTATTGGACTTCTAGAACTAATGGAACTCTTTACCTCGGTTGTGCTTTGAGATGGAGATCCCCCTTATCTCTCATTTGGGTTTCATTGGTTTGAGTATATATACATACCATTTAATTTTTTACTCTCTTGATTTGGGTTGAGTTGTTTACTTTATATACCTATTATGTTCCTTACTTCTACCCCTTCATTTTTAGGGAGTCTTAATAGGTTTGTATATAATCAATCTTACATGGGATTTTATATCATGTTTCATGTATTTTTCAGAAAATAGATAGGTTGGTGGTGACGATAGAAGAGTATAGGGATAACTTGTGCATTAGACCAAGTATGGTGGTTAGATCTTGGATATTATGAGCTGGGATCTCTCAACATTGTAATTCTACAGTTTTTCAGGTTGGGACATTTTTATTGTTGGGTGTGTATTTTTACCCATTACAATTAAGTGTACACTATCATACTCTTGGACCCCTAGATGTTTCAATATGCATGGAAATTCTCTAGGTACTGCATATTTTTATTATTATTCAACTTAACTTCTGAATTGATATGTCCAAGTGTGTGCGTACAAGTACATTAGAAAACATACTCCCATATTATTTATTCCTTTTGGTGGTTATTGCCCCTGACCTATGAAGGTGGGATTGGGGTAGTTGCAGATCGATCCCCATCGGGATGGTCCATGATAGATTGTAATCGGAGTAGTTTATTCCTTGGGACATTGTTTATATTAGTCCCGTTATGATTATTTGGTTGGGATTTAGGGAAACCATGTCAAAGTGTCTCTAGTGCGGCTCTCAAGCTAGGGAATCCAATGTTGGTGCAGTGGACAATGTATACATTCACTAGAACATTGACTACCTATTTTTCAACTTGGAAAACTAAGAGATTGGTTGAAAGGATTAATGGTACATGCATCATATAATATTGAGTCCTTTGACAATCCTTGAGTTAGCTTCCCATTGTATACAGAGGCTCACCGGACCTTGGTACGTCTTGATTAAAATTTTAGGATGACTTCGCAAGGAAAAATAACTAGGTTATCAATTATGGATTGTGATGAAGATTCTTTGAGTTATGAGATGTCAGTTCAGGGTCCATCCCATGAGATCATTCCTCCAGGTGGGTAGGTATCAACACCCCACCTATTGAGAAGTATATCATACCAATAGAGCATATTGAGGATAAATGTAGTCTTAGCATACACTGTGAGTTCCAGTAGTATATGACTCTTATGTTCTATGGTGATACAGATCCCCATGAACCAAAATATTGGCTCAAGTTTATAGTTTGTGTTTTCAGGATCATCCAGACACAAAAGGACCATGTTTTTGTGCGGGTTGCTAGCCTTTTCCATAGATCAGCTGGGCACTAGTGGAGTCTTGTTAAATAGATGAATGATGAGTCAAATCTCTCATGGAATGACTTCTATCATATATTATATAAAGAGTAATACCAATCATATTTGCACTCGATTCAAATTCTGGATATTATAGAGCTGTAGTATAGAGGGATATCAGGTAGCGAGTATGATTTGTGATTTTTAAACCTTACATGATAATCCCATGACATGATTAGGGATGGATACATCTAAGAAATTTCTTTAGCAGGGTCTAAATAGTGATATTGATTCCAACATAGTTACCTTATAGATTCTCATATATGCTGGGTTTTTGGAGTTGGTAATGGTTATAGAGATATTCCTTTCAATGGAACTCTTGGAAGATGGAGCTTCCAATGGGCGTTATAGGGATAAATCATCTACAATAGCTACTAGGCATTGGTAAATAGGATCATGGCGCTGGAGACGTCCCCATGATCAGACTCAATCATGTGGTTGTGTGGTATATAGACTAAAAAGGGGACTAGGGAGTCTCTAAGAGGGAGGTTCTATACATGTGATGGGTGAGGTCACAAGGCGTTTTCTTTTCTAACTTCATGTACTGAGAAGGTATGGATGATAACTGATGGAATGCTACTGCATAGGTAGAGCTATGACCAAGGATCTGTCTGGTGACTGAAGGGAGGCCCCTAGGGAGGTAGTACTGGTAGATGAACAAGAGGATCTATGGGTTTTGGATGAAACTATGAGATCCTTCCACCACCACCACCAAGAAGCCCACATGAGGCTCAAGAAGATAGTGGTTGGGGCCATGGAAAACCACAAGCTATGGATTCATATAACCCAATAGTAAATGAGATGTTAATAGGTATAATATATACTTATTATAATCATGATTCAGTATTAGTAGAAACAAATTTGAGTCATTCCTTCATCTCTTTACTCCTGGTGTGAGATATTAATCTTCCAGTTGGGGCTTTATCATATCAGATTTGACATGAGGTTCCTATAGGGAACACTTCTTCTATATATTTTATATTCTATTAGTGAGAGCTATCTCTTGGTGGATAGAGGTTCTGGTGGAATGTTTTGATCATCATGATGGAACCCTATGATGCCATGTAGTGTATGGTTTGTTTTTCCACAATTCTATCTCAAATTTATGATCATCATAGATGATTGAAATTCCCTCACACTGATGGGATTAGATTATCTTATGTGGGTGAGAGAGATCTCATCGAAGGGTGAGTGGGTTTTTCAAGTAGGAGGCTGCAACCCATCACCCATAAGTAGAGGAGTGTATCCCTTAGTGAAATAATATCTTAAACCATCAAACGTGGATGATTTTATAGACGTCATCCTCGAGGAAATTTAGGGACAACCTTTGAGGAGTGTGATGGAGTTTTGTATCAACTTACATCCTAGTACCAGTTTGATATCTTTTGTGACATATCATTTGGCTCCTACCAATCTTTTATATTTGCAATTACATTTGGAGGACCTTTGAGAGAATGGTGTTATGATTAATTGTTTGTCCCCCTAGGTAGCTCTAGTGTTGTTCATGAAAATGGAAGACATGAGCTTGAGAATTTTCATATATTACCATTTCCTAAACCATTCCGTGATAAAGAAATAGTCCCCCATACCAAGGATTTATGACCTCTTTGATTAGATATGAGGAATGAGATGGTTCTCAAAAGTCAATATTGGATCTAGCTACCACCAGTTGAGAGTTTATGTGAATGATATTCCAAATTTGGAATTCCGATATCTCTATAGGCATTATGAGTTCCTAGTGATACCTTTTTGTGCAATGAGTTACCACGCCCTATTTATGTCCTTTATTAACCATATCGTCTAGACATACTTGGATCAGATATTGTTTTTCTTAATTAACAACATACTCATATACTATTGTTCACAAGATCAGTATGCCGAGCACTTGAGGGTGGTCTTATATTTGCTTCAGGAGCACTGGATTTTTGGAAAGATCTCAAATTATTAGTTTTGGAATAATTAGGTTCACTCTTTGGGGAATTTTATTTCTATTCATGGATTAATTTTAGAATTGGTGAAGATAGATGTAGTAATTTCTTGGTATCCAATTGAGATAATTTTATAGGTGTGGAGTTTTCTTGTCTTAATGGGTTACCACTGGAGGACTGTGGTAGACTTATCCATGATTGAAACACCTTTTAATACCTTGACATGGAAAGGGAATCCATTTACCTGAACTGATTAGTGTTAGGGAGTATTCTAGTAGTTGAGGATAGGGATAACAAGTGTTCTTGTTTTGAGACTCTTAGAGGAGGGTGTTGAGTATTTTGTGTACTATGATGCCTTAAGATCAAGGATCTATGGTGTGTTGATGCAGAGGTAGGTAGTTATCGTATATGGGTTGAGGCAGTTGAGACCCTATGAGTAGAAATATTCTACTCATGACCTAGATGTGGTAGTAGAAGTATTGACCCTAAGGATTTAGTGGAATTATCTTCTAGGAGATCGCTTTGTGGTTTACTAAGACCATTAGAGTCTCTAGTTATTATTGAGGTAGAGGGACTTAAACCAGAGACAAAAGCACTTGTTAGAGTTTCTACAGGACTGTGAATTTGATATGGTCTATACTCTAGTGAATAGAGACACTATGGGAGCTTCCCTTATAGGGAAGTCCCAGGCTACTTAGGTGTATAAGGAATCCAAACAGTTATCTTCCTTGTAGAAGACCCTGGTTGAGCAAGAGGGTGTATATTTTCTTTAGTAGATGGCGTTGACTCCTCTGGTCCTTCAACATGTGAGAGATTACCAGTTGGGAGGTATGAACTGTGAGGCCTTTCATGAACAGATATGCTTAATAGATTCTCTAGATAGATTTTCTGAATGAGGGAATCATGTCATCCGTTTCAAGGGATAGATGGTGGTCCTGGTCAGAACAAAGGAGATGGTGATGAGGTAGTTCCACACTTCTCATTTTTATATACATCACAGTGTTGTAAATATGTATATAGGCCTTCAATAAAAGTTTTGGTGAGTTGGAATGAGATCAATCATGTATGAGTTTGTTTCATGGTGCCTCACCTATCTATAGATGAAGAATCGTCACCGAGTTTCAGTATTTTTTTATAGCCTCTTGAGATCTCAAAGTTGAAATGGTGCATCATATCCATGAAATTTTTCAAAGGGATTCCACAGATAGTGATGGGACATGACACCATATAGGTGATTGTTGATATACTTATGAATTTGACACACTTCTTTTCTATCTGAGAGAAAAGTTTGGTGGAGTGTTTGGCGAAGTTGGGTGTATGAGATATTGTTCACCTTTATAGGATTTCCTCAATTATTGTCTCTAATCTTGATGTGAGGTTCATGTCATGATTTTCAAATGACCTAAAGGGGGAATTAAAGAACCATATGAGGATGATTAAAACCTTCCACCTGCAGAAATATGTGAAAACTGAGTGCACTATCGAGGTGTTTGTGGATATGCTGAGGTATTACATGTTAGAATTTTTCTAGAGTTAGGAAGATCACTTTCCATTGGTAGAGTCTATGTAAAATAATTTATACCACTCTATTATTGAAATGGAACTATTTGAGAAAATATATGGGAGACTCTAAATGTAAACCATGTGATGAAGAGACATTGGAGATGATTCTCTTGTGGGTCCAAAGGTTGTTCAAGTAATGATATAGAAGGTCCAAGTCATCTATGAGAAGACGAGGAAAACTTAGAGAAGGAATAAATAATACACTGACTGATGTCATAAGACCTTGGAATTCAATTATGGATACCATGTTTTCCTAGGAGTTTCAACACAAAGATGATTTTAGAGGTTTTTTCAAGGAGGCATGCTATCATAGAGGTTGATGAGGCCATTCAAGATCTTGTAAAGGGTTGATGAGGATTCTTACCACTCGTCCTATCCTAATAATTGGAGCTCATGCACAACGTCTTCCATATGTTGAAGTTGAGGAGATATGTGAATCACCCCACACATGATATTGAATGGGGTGTGCTAGACATTGGGGGGTAGATCCACTTATTCAGATCACCTAGTGGAGATCGAGGATTGGTAGGAGTGGACCCTATATGGATGGACCATCCCCATGGATTGTATACTGTGGTAGAATGAGAGTGTGAAGGAGAGATCTTAGAAGCATGATATCCATATAAAGGCTCAATATCCAAATATTTTTCTTTAGTTTTTTTTATAGGGATGATAATCTTGAAGGTGGTAATGATATAAAGACAATGTTTTTTTCCTTGTAAGACTTAGACTTGGAAATATTTATTGATATATTTTTTGAGTAAGTCACTGAGTTGATGTGTGATTCTGAGACCTGATGTTACTAGAATTTATTTTGTAAAAATATTAAATATATTTTATATTACGCACAGTCACATAATTTCTTAAAGAAAATGGTACATGTCTTAAACAAATATCGTATTGAAAATCTAAGACCATGGTTTAGTCTAAAATGAGAGGTTTACCCTAGGCACAACCTAAAATTGGTCAGCGCAGGGTGTTCAGGTATTAAAACCATTTTTGGGTGAAATTAAATTAAATTAATTAAGTAATTTAATTAAATAATTTATTTTACCTAAACATATTCATCTATAAATTCCACATCATGAAACTTCTCCAGGTTTAGTTGCATAATCCCTAAGAGAATTGAGAGGTTTTACTTCCACCAGTCATTGGAGAATAGAAATTAGACAAATACAAGACTCTGGATCTGGGAAGATCAAGATGTTGTGAATGTAAAGACTCATTTTCTTTATTAGTGATCATGTTCTTCATAAATGAACAATCCAAATTGTGGAATAACTCATCAATTTTTGGATTCTTCCCCTATTGATTAAACAATTTGAGCATGATCAATTCTATTTATTGATCTGCAACAATTGGAAACCTTTTCATGTTCCCGTATTCCAGTTTTAATTGTTTATTACATTTTTTTCACCCTAAATATCCTTGATTGTGTTCATTTTCCAATAAGTATTTCCCAACGATCAGTGCACCTTTGTTTTTTGCCTTTTCACCCAATAATTATTTGTTTTCTTCTCCAATTGGAATATGGGATCTCAGGTCAACATTTTTGGGTGGGATATAGACTAATTGGACCCCTAGATTAATGGTTAAGTCCCCTGCAAGGAATATTTTAGTGAATCATGGTTATATTTGGAATATTTTTGGGTTTCAAGGGGTCAATTTGCTGAAAGGGTTTCCAAATTGAAGTTAGCGGTGTCGGGAGATGCATTTGGGGGATATGAAGAACCCCATTGATCAATAAATATTAGATTTTAGGCCACTAGATGGCATATAATTGGGAATGGAGGCCCTTACCATTAGTTTTAGGAAATCTTAAAATGCTGTTGGATGCTGAGGAGCCAGGTATGATTTGTGTTAAACATATTTATCATTCTGAAAAAATACAGACTACATGACATGTAATGTGATGAAAACATTCCATGTAATACCCCTAAAAAGGTAGAATTCGGGTTTTTGAAATGTTAAGAATCTGATGCCATGTGATTGGGCATCATGCTGTGTAACCCTCCCCAGGCGGACAAGGTGTATGGAAGAGTATATATGTAGGACCCCATGCCGGAATACATGGCCTGACACACATTGTGTGCCGAGATACAAGGAAACAGTTAGAGACATCAGTGGAACCCCATGCATGCTTTGTACCAGAGTATATGGGCATGAAAAGTGTTAGAAGTACATGTTCATAAGTATAGGAAGGACCCCAGGTGGATAAGGCTCACTGTGTAGTCCTTCTACACTTCGTTTAAATGTAAATATATATTTATCCATGTACCGAAAAGTACACAATATGGAATCAGAGCGGTACCAAACAACGTGTGGGTCCCCTTACATGCCATGTACCCCTTCTACCTTTTTTAGGAACCTTCAACCTATCGTATCTATTTCATTTGGGCTTGTATTTCCACCCATGATTAGCCTAACCTAAGTGTTTTTGATGTATAATGTGATGGTGGAATTTTTAGTGTATTTTAAGATATTATGTGATATGTTTTGAGTGTGATGATTCTTTAGGTTACGCTTGACAATGATTGTGATTGGTTAGGATCATTAGAGTGGTACCCCTAGAGGACTAGGGTGTGTGTCATCTATCTACTTAGTGGTACCCCCTATGGAGTTAAGATGTGGGTCCCATATCTAATGAGTGGTACCTCCCTATGGAATTAGGGGGTGGGTCCTATATCTACGGAGTTGTACACCCTATGGCATTAGGGCATGATTCCTCTATCTCCAAGTGTTACCCCTTATGGAATTAAGGTGTAGGTCCTCTATCTAATTATTGGTACCCCCTATGGAATTAGGTAATATTTCCTCTATATTTTTATTGGTTCCCCTGTGTAGTTAGGGCGTGGTTCCTCTATCTACCGAGTGGTACCCCCTATGACATTAGGGTGTGAGTCCTCTATATACTGAGTCGTTCCACATATAGTATAGGGCTTGATTCCTCATTATACATAGTGTAACACCCTTGATGTAATAGGGAGAAAGTCCTATACTTGGAGATTATGTCCCCTTAACTATACGACATAGTGGGGAGACTTGGTCCCTCCATACGG
The DNA here is from genome assembly GCA_963277665.1 of Viscum album. Taxonomy (NCBI): domain Eukaryota; kingdom Viridiplantae; phylum Streptophyta; class Magnoliopsida; order Santalales; family Viscaceae; genus Viscum; species Viscum album. The sequence goes on along the minus strand of OY728153.1, from coordinate 1,537,386,117 downwards.
TTACCTCTTTGAACTAAAATGCAATATGTTTTGCATCATTGATGGACTTGCAGAATTGATGGTACACTTTACCTAAGTTAGGTTATGATATTGAGATACCCATTCTCTCTCATTTGGATTTCATTGGTTTGAGAACATATATATCTGTCTATTCATACCGTCTCTCTTATTTCTCCCCCTTTATCTTTTCTGGCATCCTACTAGATATGTATATACTCACCCCTGCATAGGCTTTTCCCGCACATGTCCTGTATTATAAAAAATATAGATATGTAGGTGGTGACTAAAGAGGATCATAGGGATACCTATTACATTCTACCATAGATGGTTGTTAGAGAATAAAGATTATAAGCTAGTCTCTCTTAGCATTTTACGTTTTCAATTTGTCAGCTTGAGACATTTTTCTGGTTGGGTGTGTATTTTTCGCCCTTTACTTTTCAGTTTACACTAGTGTACTATTATATTCGCTAGAGTTTTTTACATGTATATTTATTCTATATATATCTCATCTTTTTATTATTATTCCTTTTCAATTTTTCATGGAGATGGCTGGGTGTGTGGGTACAACTATATTAGGCGAAGTCCCCCAATATTAGTTATGGTTTTCGGTTCCTGTCACCACCCCCTGTCTTATGGAGGCGGGCTTGGGGTAGTTCCATCTCGAGTCCCATTGGTCTCGGTTATGAGATATTCATATTACATAATTATTTATAAATATACAATATCATTCCAGGAGGGGTTTATTTATGATTTGTAAAGATGAAACTATTAACAATCTTGTTTCAGGTAATTTATGAGATCCAATGAATTAATTTATTATGATAATTGAATTTTTTATAATACATTAAGAACCATAAAAATGAATTATATTAATCATAAATATCATATATATTCATCAAATAAAATTTTAAAATAATCCATGAAAGGAATTAATGAAAACGAAATACTTAATTCATAGAGGCGGTAGTCTGCATGTATGCATGAACGATGTTTTCATTTTTTTGAATGGTTGCTTGGAAAGTAGAAAATATATCTATTATAAACATAATACCATTTCAGTATAATTATGATATTGAGGTAATTATTTAATCATGTGTAAAATATATTTGTAGGATGTAGAAGATGAAAGAATAGAATATAAATGAAAAAGTAGTGATTAGGAATGTTTAACTTACTCCATTGAACCACTCCTTTTCAAATTGGATTAAGCATTTTAAGGGTGGTATTTTGGGGAGTGGAGGACCTATAATAGTTGTATACGAGTTTTGGAGATTTTTTTTTGATTTTGTTTTAACCAAGAGGCTTAAGGTATGAGGAAAAGTGGTGTGGTAAAGGGATCCTTCTATAAGTGAGAGGGGTGACATTTTTGTAATAAGAGGTTCCCTATTCATGGAACGTAGATACGAAAGAGGATAATGATTTGAAGGTGGTAAGTATTTATTTAAAAATTAATCAAACACTAATTTTTTATACATGTTTTATAATTTTTACCCTTGTTTTATCTTTTCACCATAATTTACTTCTACCACATTAACTCAATTCTTAAACATGGTAACTTATTTTTGGGGATAAAAATTAAATTTACCTCAATTTGTATATGATTATTCCAAATATGAAAACAAAATAATAATTCCCAATTTTAAAAATTAATAAAAATTAATGTTAAAATAATAAATGTATAACACATAAACTCATTTAAAAAAATATAAATTAAGTTCTAAATTAACAAATACTGGTTTTTAAATTAAAATTAATATTTTTAAAAATATAATTTTACTTATTGAAAACAAATTTGATTAGGAAAAAGGTTTTATAAATTTTTAAGTCAAATTTATATCGTAATGATGTTATAAAAGTCATGATATTTGTAAAATCAGTATTTTTCACCATTCACCTAGAGATAATTCTTTTTATAAAAATAAAAATGATTCATCTTAACTTAATATTGTTAAGATAAATCAAAAAATGAAGTTATGTTTTTCAAAATTGGAGTAAAAAATGTAGGAAATAAACATTTAAATAGAAATATAAACTAAAATGAAAGATGTTTTATAGGAAAAATATATATTTTTCAAATATTAATTGTTCTTATTCTTATTTATTATCAATTTATAATTAAGTAAGTATTAAAATATTATTAATATTATTGTTCCCAAGGACAAATTTATGAATCACTGGGGGGTGGGTGAATTAGTGTGAAGTTTTTTAAGAATTATGATTTAAAATAGTGCCTCAAAAACCTTTTAAGGTTAACGATCCAATAAATATAGCTTCACAACCACACAATGTGTATAAATATAACAAAATGTAAGAACAAAAAAAATTGTATGGTTCTTATCCAAACCCCCACTAATTTCCATGATAATTATTCGCTCAAGTATGGATTCTTCATTATCACCAAAAAAACATTTTACAACAAAACATAACACTATGTTCCCCCAATTATAGAATCCATTGGAAGATACAAATATCTATAAATATTTTGATCCAAAAAAATATGGTCTTATTCATATAAACTTATATTTCACCACTCGAGAATATAATATTCCTCTATAAGAATATGAATAATTAAACTCTTCATGTGTACTCCTTAAAGATATTTAATATTTGATGATGATGCTCATCCTGATGGACTTGAAAATTCTACCGGATTCTGAATAATATTTATTTTCAATATTTTGAATGATTAGGAAATAGATCCTCTCATTTGATAAAGGACCTCTTTGATTCATACTTCTTTCTCAATTATCAAAACTTCTTCTAATATGAATTTTGAAATTTTCAGGTTTCACCTATCTCACTAAGTCTCTCACATCGCATAAATATACATAGTAAATTTCCAACAAATTTTCTGGTTTGAATTTTAATACCAAATTAAAATTTGAATATTTAACTTCCTTAAACTACTTTTTTAGTATCCCCAAGATTATCTAAATTGATCTTCACCATAAAATTTAAAATTAATGGAAATTTGAGTTAGAATAACCAACCAATAATTTGGGTAAATCCACATCAGTATGGCTATTTGAACCTCCCATAGTAATCCCAGGAAAAACAATTCTACGGAGTGGATAGATATTCTATGATGTGAGGTGTGTTTTTGTGTTGATATAAATATTAATAGGGTATAAACATATGGTATTCATCAATTTCTTCTAAACAGCCACAAAATATTGTGATGTGATATATAGGTTGTGGCATGGAGGTCTTAGAATCTCAAATAGCACCAAAAAATATTCATCTAGAAATTTCATCATGGTCCATGAATTGTCGTGTTTCCTTTACATTTTCTTTTAAAATTGGTATAGTACATATCTTGTGATGTGTAAGCCCTCAATTTTTTAAGGCCACCAAAAAATTAACCCAATTACCCAAAAAGATATATTATGATCCTATGACATGAAGAACATTTTGTATTTTGAATATGGAACAACTAGTTATACTATGGAGTGGAGACCTCTGATCATGTCTCCCATATAGTGTGGTATTTCACTCCATATCTTTTTCTTGGATTATGGTATCTCCATCTATGATATTTAATCACTACAAAATATTTCATGCATCATATGAATTGACTTATACTAACAATATTAGATTCTTTATCACATCATCATCAACATCTTAATTCAACATCCAAGATTCTTCGTCACTTCAATTTCTTATTCAAAATATTTTCATCAATAAAAGAATTCACTTTTGGAAAAAATTACAACTCACAGAGTGTGATAAAAATCCACCTTCTTTACTCTTAGTAACATCATTATCAATGATATGTCAATATGTGTTCCCCAAAGATAAGTTATTCTCCAATTATTAATAATAAATTCTATGTGATAATATGGAGAAAAATTTCTAACTCATATTTCTTCTCCAAACTTTTGTTATTTTAAATAGAGGGATGATATCACGTCATTCCTTAGAAAAGTGCCTTTGATTAATCCACTACAAGTCTACGTAGGATTACATAGTGTAAAAAAAGTAGATATTTAATCAAGGATATATAATTTATCAATAAGAACTTATCATGTGATAATTTTCTCAAAATAGTAATATAGGGACGGATTAATCCATATTGATCAATGAAACAATGATCCTATACTCACATAGATAAACACATCAAAAAAATAATCTAAATTCTCCAATTTTCTAATACAGATGATAAAACAAATCCTTGGTAAAAATATTGAATATATTCATGAATATAGAGAGTATTTTTGATCCTAATTCCTTAATTATATATTTTATAGTGTATTTAAAATTCATAGTAATATTTAAATGACTACTGCTTCTCAAAATTTTCTCCCCCTCAAGTGGTTAACTCTTTCTTCTTCATCACAAAGTATTAATCCTTGTAAAACTCATCATCTTTTTATCCAGAAATGATATCATCAATCAGCTCCCTACATTATATGCATGATATCATAAGATATGTAAAATATTCTGGGAATAAGAAGGGACCTTTTTTGTTCATATGATGAAACACCCAAGATGATATTTTTCAACAAATCTTGTATTATTATTCCTTCGAATATCATGAATTTTTTTCCTACCAGTAGTCTCAATAGGTTTCTTACCTATCTTCATGTCTGAAACTATTTTTCACATACATAAAAGTTTTCTCCACTACATATGAATTCTAATATACCTAGACCTCATCTTCTTGAACCCTTTTCTTTTATCTATCCTCAATAATTTCCATCTTGTTTTCCATTTCCCACTAATCTGGCCAGATTATCAAGAACTATTTATTCAGAATTTTCTTATGGTTCTCAATTTTCTTCTTGGAATATTAATATTTGCATGAAATTTATTTAACTTTCCTTCATATTTTGAAAATTATTCCCTCTTTCACTATCTCTCTTTATTGTATAATCATATAAATATCATCCTGGGGACCTTCCTATCCACATTTTCTACAAATATGTTCATTTCTTGATTTAATTAAAATCATATCCTCTATTTCTCACCAAATATCCTTGTTAGTTCTTTAATATTTCCTGGAAATGAAATTTTGTACTGATAAATAGAGTATTTTTGTCCAAACTATCCACAATGCTAGAAATATGTTCTAAAATAAACTCTTTGTAGTTGATTTTAGTTTTATCTAGATTCATATTGGTGTTTTTATTTTAAAATATTTTCATTATTTTACCTAAGGGTAATTTTGTTCTTGGTTTTACCTCGTCCTTGGATGAGTAAGAGTGTCTCTCCGCAAATTTATTTGTCCAACCTTGTACATGATTTTTTTTCTACTAGCACTATCAGTTATAGTAGATCTATATTGAGAATAAGAAGTACTTGATTTTACATGATAGTTGGAACCCTTCATATCACTTTCTTGAGAAGATTCTATATTAACTTACACTAATTTATTGGTGCCTTATTTAGCCTTCTTAAACTTAGTTTTTACTAAAACAAATATGGATTTTGTTTCAAAAAACTCTTCTTTCACAGCAACTAACTTCTCTTAATATATCATACATCATTTTATCTTTTTTATTAATCTTCAACTTGTGTGACATGACCACAAAAATATATATTGACTCTTTATTTATGAGTTCTTCCTTTTTTACATCACCATAAAATTTTCATCATTCATTTGAGTATAAATTTTATTGTAATCTTTCTATAGTTTTTTTATCTTTCCTAAAATGTGATATCTACAAAAGAAAATATTTTAACTTACCTTTTAGTTAGTAATCAAGTTCTATTCTATCTTCTTCGTTATCATCATTGCTTAGTGAATCAAAATCTTTCTTCAATTGAGATTTTTTTTAATATCATTATCTGACTCACTAGACAAGACATAATTTTTCTCAAAAGCTTCTTACTTTGGTGTTGTATTTATTCTTCTCCTTATCTCTTTACTTCATCAGAAAATTTATTCTTCATCATTTATTTAAGATTACTCAACCTACTTGTTTGTGAATTTTTTTTTCAATATGAACCATATCATTTAAATTGAAACATTTAAAAAATTTATTAACTTTTTATTTCCATTTTCCCTTCACAAATATCTTTTACAAGTATCAAATAATATGGTTGAGATATTTATTTTCCTTTAGTATCTGAATTGGTTAAATCTTTATTCACTTTACCTTTTACATTTCTCATGGAATATCCATCTCTTCTCAAAATCCCAAAATAGTGCTTACTATCTCATTCGACCAAGGAAAATAGTCCTGTATATTCTTATCATTTTCCATTTTAATGTTATCTTATATAAGCCTCCACTCTTATAGCATGACTTACATTACTTTTTTCCCTTTAATGTATCTTTTTAATGGGTCTCATTTCTCATTTTTAGTTTCAAGAACTATTACCTTAGTGTATACATATTTTTATAAAGAACTCAACATTTAATTTTGTTCCATTTCATGCATCTCCAAATTTCTTTTATTAGCATGTTTCATATGAGAATTTTTAGGAATGGGTTCAAACCCCACTTTATTAGTAAATATACCTTCAATTAAAAGTGATAAGAGGTAAGTTAGTATAATATTCATCCAACTATTATAGTTAGTACCATACAAGGTAGGTAGTCTTTATTTGTTCATAGAATTATAATCCTGAATCTCCAAAACAGCTTATTTTGGACCATTAGAGTCAAACTTCCCTTTGATTCCAATTGAAGTTCTGAATGACCCATTTATGTACCACTAGGGGTGGGTGAATTATTTTTAAACACATTTTTAATGAATTTTACTCATAAATCATTCCTTATAACATATTAGAGTTAAAAATGCAGTCAATATAGTATCATAGCCTCATTATGTGAAATAATATCATGAAATCTAAGAAAAAAGAAATTTATAAGGTTAATCTTGAAATCCATCTCATTGAAATGTTGGTTATTCCACCCAACATGGATTATATACTCTAATGAACAAATGTTTTACAACATAGAATACACTATATTCCACCAATTGCAGTATCTGTTGGAAGATACAACTCTCTATATAAACGGAGATCCAATAAAAATATATGTTATTATTCTCTTTAATTGATATAGAAAAAGTTTATAATATTATATTACTTTTTTATAAATTGGATTAGAAAAATCCACATAGGTACTTCTTAAATATTTTTGATAGTTGATGTTGATTCTCAACTTTCCAGTCTTAAAACATTAACTAGATTCTGAATAATCTATATTCTCACTCTTCTGAATACACATGTAATAAATATTATACATTTATGAATGATATTCTTAATTCATAATCCTTTATCACTTCTCATAAGTTCATATTCTATGACTTGTTATATTCTCAGGTTTCTCATATCAAACTAAATATCTCACATCTCAAAATATTCATTTTAGATTTCAAATACTTTATCATGTTTGAATTTAGACATCAAATCCAAATTAAAATATTCAACTTCCTTAAATAGCTTATTTAATATCCCTTGGATCATATATCAAATGATATTTAGAATATAATTTTAAATTTAAGTCATTTTCATTGGGAATAACAACCAAAAAAGTTGGGTGAATCCACAAAAATATTTTCATTTGGAATTCCCAGAATATTCCTTTAAAACCACTTCTATGAGATGAAAATATATTATATAGTGTTAAGTGTGCTAATTCAGCATGATAAATATCACTATGGAATATCCATACGGTTTTCAACCATTTCTTTTGAACTATTATAGTTCATTACAATGTGAATTATAAGTATTGGTTTCTGGGTCTTGAATTCTACAGTGACACAAAAAACCATTAGAACATGTATTTTGGGATAGTACATACAATGTGGTGCAGTCATCTATATTTTCTTTTGATTTTGGAATATCCAGTATCTTATGATACAAAGTTCATCAAATTTTTAGGGCCAAGAAAATTTGAAACAATCCTATACTATGATATATCATGATCATATGGCATGAAAACCTCATTTTTGTTTTAATTATAGCACAACCAGTTACACTATGGTGTGGATAGCACATATCAAATATCCCATGTGACGTGGTTTCTCACTCTAAATCTTCTTTCTTTCATCATGGTATCTCCTTTCGTGATATTTTATTACAAAAATTTTGTTCAAGAATAATCATAATTTAATTATACCAACAATATTTGATTCTTTATCACATCAACATCACCATCTTAATTCAAAATTCAAGTCATTATCACTTCATGTTCTTCTTTAACATAGTGACATTAAAAAAATCCTTTATTTTTTGACAATAAATACAACTCACAAAGTGTTATCAACATATATCCACAATATATTCTATCTTAATTTAAAGATAATATACTTATTTTCCTTAAATAAAAATTCACACAACATAAATTTTTTTTTTGAAAAAATACATTTTTAAACATAAAATGAAAATATTTGTTGTTTAGCTATACAAAATGAATTTTATAAATGAAATAATATTTCCAATGACCTTTTATATATATATATATATATATATATTTCATAATGTTTTTTACCTCTAGTTATACCCACCAATTCAATATATACTTTTTAATGATTATATTTATCTTAATAAAATGTGTTATGGTTTATTTTACTTCATTGTTGCATTTAAAACAAGCTATTTAATAGACTTTATTTAAATAAAAACATTTATTAAAAGCTTGGGGTATTGCATGAAGTATATGAGAGATAAAACCTATGTACATATCATTTAATGTTAGATATATTTCCCAATAACTTTTCGGAATGTATAGTATATACCTCCCAAGAATACCATGCAATGTTGGAAACAATTCAGGGAAATTATTCCATCATTTATTTTCAATACCATGTTAGGCATATATAATTTTATAGATTAAGTAACCCCTTGGCCAATGATATTATATCTAATCACCAAAACTTAGGTTTATACATAATTTATCTTTTAGAAATTAAATAATTACCTGGTTCCTATATTCTTTCAAACATATATATCTTGGACAATTAAAGTGATCTCGCTCACATCATGTACACAATTGGAAAATTCAATTTTAGATGAATATACTATGATTATTATACTTATCTCAACCCATAAATTAATCCTTGATACTATAATTACATACTATAATTTTTTAATGTCACCAAACTTTTTGGTTACATCATATAGACATGTTCCATTAAGTAACCTCCATGGGAGGTGTATTTAACATGAAATGCTTAATATAATGATAACAATATCTATGAAAAGTATAATTCAAATGGAGTTTTAAATGATATTTTAGTATAAAAATTAAATATTTATTAGTATATCACTTATAACTTACATTTATAGTTTTTTAATACCCACCAATGAATCTACATCAACCACCAAAATGTAGAATAAAACATGTTACATGGAAAACATTTTAAATTCATATGAAGTCATCAATCATAGATACTTGTAACTTACTACTCCCTGTAGTTTTATTTTTCGTACTGAAAAATATATGACCCACCATAGTGATTATAAAACCACCACTATGGTTTTAACCATCCAACCAAATATGATTCTCTGGAACAATACCTTCAACTTTCAATTATAGAGTTCAATGTTTTTATGCCATCTTGTGCATCAAGATACAAGATTCAATTTAATTCTTACTTTCTCCTACTATATTAGAAGAGACATACTTACTTCATAGAAATATAGTTGGTATGATTAATTCCTTTTTGTAAATTGTTTTGTTAATGTAGTTTGTTTCAATAATATCATTAACTAAAATACACCTTATTTTTTTAATGATACATATCTGAATCTTTCACCATCTTTATAAATGGGTCCCATAAAAAAAAACCAAGGCTGTGACATAATGGTATTACATCGTGCCATAAATTTATTTATATCCATTAGTCCATATAGTTGAAATATGGTGTGATTAAAATTCTATTTTCAAAACATATCTAGAATGGAATCAGATAATATTGAAATACATATATAAGATTCCTCATTGATCTTACCTTATATCTAAGATGTGAATAAGGGTATGCGAGTTTCAAAAACTCCTTACTATATACTAAATTATTAATAAATTCTTGGTTAATATATACTCGAAAATACCATCCCGGAGGAATCTATATCCATTTCCACATGTACTCATTACTTCACTGAGTATTCCTAAAATCGCTTAATAAAATGTCATAAAGTATATATATTTACCTATACATTCTCCCTCAAATAGTTCACATAATCTTTCTGAAATAAATCTCGAAGATTTATGACCTATGTCTAAATGTTTCTTAATCCTAAATATAAGTATATCATATACGTATTACGTTTAGCTCAAAAAATTATATGCAACATACTAGATATATAAATTATAACTTATAGTTTTACCTGACTAAGAACTATCTTTCCACAATTGGGTATGAGTCTTATAGTTTTATTCATAAATAATTTCAAATGTTCAATATTTATGAATCAAGTTTTACTAAACTATTTAGGGTAGTTGAATATAAAAATATTAATTTTAAAAGTGTCTAGTTGTGTCAACTATAACACTTAGATTACTGTCTGGAAAAATATAGAGAAAATAATAATTTAACTAGAATCAATCCATAGGGTAATCATAAGTTAGGTGTTTCTCTTTTTTAGATATATGAATCACGCTTTATCAACCATTGGAATAAAAATGAATTACTACTGAACTAATTTTTTTCTCATGAGGACAGTCAGATCACCCTTTTTTCCCACTGGGAGAACACACCTTACTTCTTATAAAATTTCTTTGTGCTTCTCATTGTCGACATAAAAACAACCCTTTATCAGCTACTCAGAGAAAAATCCCTACTTATTTGGTTATTTTTGTTAAAATAAAAATGTGTTAATTAACCAAGAAGTGAAATAGAACCATTGTATACTATAATTAATATGTTCTTGATATATATGATTTTAATTAATTCTTTTTAATTCATTTTTATTTCTTTTCAATTTATTTTTATATCTATAAAAGAAGAAAAATAAATACTATTCACACCATTACCTTTGAAATCCTTTTTCTATTTAAAAGAAATCATAAAGGAAATATTGAACCTGATTAAATAAAAGGCCTTTAAACCTTTTTTTATGTTGTTCCCCATAAGGGTTTTGGAATCAAGTTCCTTGAAACTTCTATTTTATCTGGTGAAAATTTATCAAAAAAATCTAGGATATTCAACCATAATGTTATTATCATAACCTATATTAATAAGGAGAACATACAAGGTAAGGATGATAATATGATATTAATGGATAATCGCTTATCCTTATAGTGGATAAATATTTTATAACCTATCAATTTACTTTAGTATATTGAATACAAAATTGAGAGATAAGTGAAAATTTATAGTTTAAACTATCATAGTTAAGTGACAATATCATTTATATAATTCCAATATTTCTCCTTCTAAAGATATAGGATATGATATATAATGGTATGGGTGTCTATATCCTTATGTTATAGTACCAGTTCTCTAAACATAATAGATATATCTACGAAAGAAAAAATTAGATCATCCCCAAGTGTCTCATATAAGAATCCTTCTCACATTTACTTTTCATGTGAGGTGGTTGAACACATATAGAGAATTCCAACACATATTATAAATTTTCATGTAGTATTATAGTGTATAATGAAAATATACCACTAGTGGAAGTGTGTATAGGTGAGGACACAATGTTTCCACAAATTATTACTCTGCTATAAGGATTGTTCTTTCCACAGTCTCTTAAAATTAAATGATTTTTTATTTTATACTGAATACCAAAAAATATAATGTAATAAATTTTATTTATTAGTCACAAACTATTTTATCAAAACCCAAAATCCCTAAAAATTGTTTTCAAAATATATTATCATTTTTATATTCTAGTGAAAAGGATCCATATATCACTTCTCGTAACCTAGACTTGGACTCAACAAGCTATTCGAAGGTGTTCTGTTAGGTGGGTATTGGTAATTTCATTAACTCATAGCTTATTGACCCATTGAGTAGACTCCCAAATCCTAAAATCTAGAAATTAAATTTCTTTAACACTTTACTCTTGGTTACTTCAAGTTATGCTTTGGCAGTCAACCCTTAATTTTAAGCAATCTTATTCAACACAAAACCTAAGTTGAAACTATAATATAATTTAATGCACCATGACTTAGCCTAGACAAGTAATTTGAACTATAGTCATCTCTTAACTTGAGTAATGGAAGGAATTATTAACTTAATATTTTAATTTGAGGAATTTTATCTTTATGTGAAAATTTCCTATTTTTATCTTATTACATGATTGTTAATATTAATTGGATTTTACTGAAGTGATTATCCATGTCTATATAATATTTATACATAATCTAGTTTATTTTAATTCCATACTCCCTCTTTATCAATTCCTTTATTTATGCAATTGTGATAGTCATCCATAATGTTAGGACTCGGCCCATTAGGTCCTGTCTCGTTAGTGGTAAGTTGAGTATGTCACCCTAAGCCCACCTCCAATAGAAATGGGGCTAGTGACTAGAGCTAAGAAGGTATAATAGTCACATGGGAGGCCTTAGTCTAATGTACTTGCACACACATAGACACACATCTCGATACTCTAGTGAAATGTAGAAAATAAATAAACTAATACCTTATAATGCATTCATTACATCTATTACACATTAGAGAAAAGAAATTAAGTGAAATCATAAAGGTACTATTATAATCCCACCAAAACAACAAATGAGTCAAGACTTATAATGTAAGGAGGATGATGTTATCAAATTAAACTTATGAAACCAAACAATCTCCTTAGATTATCCTAGGAATATGTTGAATGGCTTGTCATCTTCATAAGACATGGTATGCATGGGAAGAGCCCATGGAGTGGCAGTAAATTATACTTAGCAGGACACTTAAAAATCACCAAACACAATTAATCAAGAGATAGTGTCATCTCATACCCATTAAGATACACCAATCATAAAAATGAGAGAACATGTGATACCCTAAAAATTCAAAAATAATTACTTTTATTTGATAGCGTGTATGAGATTTAACACCAATCATATAAAGAAATATAACCCATTGAGTATTTATGTTATATTTAAAATTTTAAATAAATTTTATATATTATATATATTTTGATGCATGCAATACTCATATGGATTGCATTATACAAAATAAAGACTTTCTTTTATAGTTTGTGTTACATGCAAGACAGAGTTTTACCATACCAAAATATATTATTAAAAATATTATTATTTAATATAATAAGATTTAACCTAGGTGTTAAATTGGACTATATGAATAGGATTAAATATCATATAAAAATATATATTTGAATTCATTGGTTACCTATTAATTAGAAATGAATATAAAAATCAAATGAATATAAAGATAATGATTTTTTAAAAAACTATTTCTATGCTCTAAAGACATTATATTTTAATAAATTAAATTAATTAATATTAGGGGATGAAATTAATGATATATATATATATATTATATTCAAAATAATACTTTTTTTACTTCCATATAATATATTCTATAGTCATAAGATAATAACAAACCCAATATAACACATAATACCTATATTTTTATAAAAGAAGTTTTACCGTATTTTGATGAAACACTTGTTTTAAAAATTATTTCTGACCATAATAAATTATATTTGAAAAAAATAAAATTATTATTTTAAATCAGAATATAAGAATTTACTTTGGTTACAATTTTGGTATTTTTTGACATGTTTCATGTTTTGCTGAATAATGATAAAATATTGCATTTTAATTGAAAAAACCTTTTTCATCTAATTAAATTATAGTGTATAATTATATTTTAAATCAGTTTTAAAGTATAATTAGATCAATATTTTTATTATTTAATCTAATTAAGTTCATTGGAATCAATTTCAAAATTATTTGGATATAAATACATTTCAATCTTTTGAACGTTTTCAAGTTAAAAAGCAATTTTCTCATTCCATCAACAAGATTATTTTATAATTAATTACTACAACTTATGTGTTTTGAATTTTGATAATTGATACCATATTTTTAATCATTTGGTCCAAATTATGAAAATATGTTCCTTTTATTTTTGAATATTATGGATAGCAATTTTAGTAATTATTTTATTAAAATTAAATCATGTAATTAAGAGTAAAATAAATATTAAAATTATTATAAAATTACCCTAACACTTGTAAAATATTTCTTAGATGAGTGATTATCAACCAAAATCATTTTTGGGCCAATTTTATAGCCTCTTGGAACCACTTGGAGGACTTTTAGCCTTTTTTAGTATTTCATTCTATGGAAAGTCCAATATATCGTACTGATGTTTTTAATAAGTATTACATTTTTTATACGTGGTTACCCAGACGATATATTTGACAATAAATAACAATTTTAAATCTAAATTTTTTATCTTCATCAACTTATTTTATTTTTAATTTTTATAAGATAAATAATTACCTTAAAGGATTACAGAATGATGTAGTAATTGTTTATTTAATAGAAATATCAAATAAATGATATTAAAAATATTAAAATAAATTTAATTTTAGATAATTAATTTCATCAAAAAATTTCATATATTACCTAGTAATATTATGGATGTATTAAAGGGTTTGGTTCTAAGATATCGTGTTATGACATTTTTAAAAATTTAGGTAATGAATAATATCAAAATTGGAATCAATGATATTTTAAAATAAATAATATTTTATTAAATGATATAAAATTAATAAATATCTTAAATTAGGAAAATGTATTTATATAATTTTAAATATGTAATAAATTATCCATTTACGGTTCGTTTGAAATTTTAGAGTAACCACATTAACCTTGAAGGAATAAAAAATCATGTTGTCACTGTAAGAGTTAAAGAGATTAAATAATGGTTAATGCTAACAGATAAGGGTAATGATATGATCTGAACATGCCAAAAAATTATCTGATTATAGGATTATGACACATACTCATATTATCTTCTAAATAAATCACTTTTAATCCTTTTGGAATTAAAATTTAATTTCTATTAATTTAATATTACGAGATTTTCTAAAAGTCCCCCTTACCTAAATTATAAATGGGCACCTCATCTCTCACATACTCACAAAACATTGAACCTTATAGATCATCAAAAACCTGGATAAATAATTTTTAAAACTCCCTAACCTCATTATAGAAGCATTCATTAGGACAAAAAGATGACCAAGGAAGTCTTTTGGTATAAACCAAAAGGAGTTACCTGAAAATGAGGAAACATTCTTCAACGATCACTTTTTTTTTATTTATTTCTCAAACCATTCAATTATTATTATTAAGTACTTATATAATAAACTCAGTATCTTAAAAATATTTATATTATTTTATGAAAATATTTCAACCTACACTTTCACACACATCCATCAAAATGGTATACACAATCTTCGTTCGTGTGTACGGTGGACAACCGCCTCACGAACTGATGCCGTTTGTTCTTCCATTTACCACCCTTTAAAAGTTGAAAATAATGATGGATTTATAGTTTATATATGATATATATATTATTTCTAATTTATTTATTCTTCTATATTTTTTATATAATTCATACCTTCATGATTTCTATTTTGTGGGAATATGATAACTTCGTTTGTGGACTTATGGACTGCCGCCTACTTGAAGCGATGTGATTTGTTCACGCTATACATAGAATGTATTAAGGATGATTTTAATAAAATCATGTGACATATATGACATAAATATCATACTGTAATTATAATATACATCATTTATCTTTCATTATTTTATTACATTAAATAAATGGATGTAGCGTTCATGAGTACGTATCACCTACCGTCTCCATGAATGGTGAATTTCATTTACTACCTCCAAATTTTATGTTTTATTATAAATAAATATATAATGAATATATTTTATATTTAAATATTGTTTTAATTCTTTACATGATGAAATCATGATCTAATTAATAGGAACAATAAGTAATAATTCAAAATATACTAAAAAACTAGGCAATTAACACCCAAAATAGTTAAAATAATGAAATATTGTTAATAAATGGGTAATGTGATATTATAAGAAGTTGATATATGATATTATGAATATGATAATGGTTATGGTATAAGTTAATAACACGATTAAAACCATTATACATGATGTTAAAGGATTTTCACCAAAAAGAAAATGTCAGGTAAGGGTTTTTTTCTCTCATCTCACTTTTACTTCTGTGAGATATATGATTATACAATAATTATATATTTTTCATGGTTTATATACTTCCCATAAATATATTTTATGAAACTTATCCTAAATATGATGGTATTTTTATATCCATATAAATTCCTTTCTTCCAGGGGGCATATTATTCTACTGATTATAAAGTTTTAAGTGATTTCATCTCAATTTACATTCCATTGAGACTTATTCATTGTTATACAACAATTAAATTTAATGTGATATATATACTACCCCTTTTTAACTTAGTATCATGGTTCAATCATAAACCATATACCACTTTTTCATATTTTGTTTACTTTGAAAATTATTTGATTATCTAGGGAAATATTAATAATTCCATATTCTTAATTCAATACAGATATTTGATAAGGAACATTGTTTATTAATTAAATATATTACTCAACATGGAGAATTATTTAGAATTAAAATGAAAAGTGGGTCCTAGAAATTATATAGCCCCTCGATGCATTGATAGGTTTTAATGAGATCAATATGTTTTCCAAATTAAATGGGTTTCTTCATATGGTTTTATACCATATTGTGAAATGTCTTGACAGTATAGGTTTTAATGTGTCACAGACATAATGTCCAATAATTAAGAATTCCCTCCATAGATTTTTCAATTATCATTGTTATTATTGATGAGGTTGTCATATGATAAAATTTATGGATGTTTTAAATTATCAATTTATTGATTAAATGGCATATATTTTCTATTATTTACATTTCCAAACTTATTATGCCTTATATAGTTATTTTAATAACATGTGATATATATTATTTACCTTTACATGTTGATTTATTCTCATTAATTCATTATTATTTATGCTTTACTTACCCTTACTAAGCATTTGAGGTCACCCATATTATGTTTCCTTTCCACATGTTTTGAAGAGGAATCCTTTAAATTAGATTCATGGATGACATGGTTTTAATTATGTTATGATTTATTTTATTTTACCAATTCTTTATGCGCATGAGGGACGTAATCTTGTTTTCAAAAACTCATAAACGTTTCAGTCCATCAGGATTTGATTTCTTGTAATCATGCAAATATAATAAAATAATGCACCATCTCCAGGATTTTGGGGACATAGAATTTCATTTGGTATCTAATGAAGTTTAAAAGAAACCTTGTAAACTATGTTTAAAAAACATATATTCGGTATAATAACCGTAAGATAGAGTTTGAGGACATGTATAGAATAACATACTAGAATTTTGGTAAGTTTGAGATTATGCGGTTCTTCCTAGAAATATATCTATGTCTGGATACTACAAGTGGAATTTGTTCTAGAATCTATGTTCTTAGGGGTAACAAATTTGAAAATTTGCGTCGATCCTAACTTGAGAAAAACATAATACAATACAAGGAGACTTACTACACACTTGGTGTGAAACTCCTAGGGGATATACTCAGGATAATTCAAATTTTATTTAAAAACCATTATGAATGATTTGAATAGATAATTACAATAAATTACCTAGTTTGAACGTGAGGTGTTATGGATAAATAAATAATATTTCATGATTTAATCTCCTAAAAAATGATTATAAGGTTTTTCCACTATGATAACTATTTCTCACACTATGATTTTTGTTTTTAGGGATGAATCCATAAGAAATCATGCCACCATTGAACATGTCGGACAAGGTGGAGGTAATGAGAAACCAAATGGGATGATGATAAGAGTTAAGGATATCGTGTTCATGAATAATTAGTTTTCCCAAAATATAATATAAAACATATACCTTAACCAATCCTCAAACTCACCAAATAATAGAAGGATGTAGTTTTGTAAGAGCTTCAGTGGTGGGGACCATGGAGAAAAAAGGGCATGATTTCCATCATTAAAGAAATATGGAAGGAGACACACATGAATGTGTCTTAATAGAACTTGGAAATGATTTAAGTGTGGGAAATAAGGACATAAATTATAGAATTTATGAAGAAAAATGAAGCGTTTGATGGAATAAAATAAAACTCATACTATATATCCATTTATAATTTCTTGACATAAATGTGGGGAACCTAAGCATTACTTGAGTCGATTACATCTTCTAAAGGATAAAATTGGGACTAAGGTAGGACCTATGTGGAAATAAATGGAAGAAGTTTTTATGTATTGGGTTTATAATCAAAATATTAGTTAAAAGGATATTTAATGATTAAATTTCAATGATTTACATCATATTTATTTTGGAAATTATATTAATATGGTATTAGAAAAAGGAAGAATTGTATTAATGGTGATGAACCATAAAATCCGGTAAGGTGGTGGGGCTTGAACCGAATACCTACATATGATAAGGGTTTCACATCTAACACTGGCTTAGAGATGCCTTGTTTAATGTCTCAATTTTTTTAGCAAAAAATTTTTGATAATAAACTATAGTGATAAACTAGTGGTATCAATTTTGAGGTTTATGAATTAACATATTAACCATATCATTTTTGGAAAATAGTTAGAGAAAAATGCAAATACTTGATTCATGTATCTTAATATCTATAAAAAGAAAATTTTAGTGTTTCATAAATAAAAAAAGTTCATTTTAGGATATCAATTTCATGTTGAAAGTGATGAATTAGAATTTAATGAAAGCACAACCAAAAGATGAAAATTTTTTAGTTGAAATTGAAATGTATCAAGTAAGTAAAATCTTTTCTAATTACATAATTCCTAAAAATTACAAAAAAAATATTAAATGAGAAATGTTATCCTAATACCTTCATTCATTTTGAACTGGTGGTCTTTTAAATCATTTTAGATTTATGGATTTGGGGCCCTGAAAATTTCCATTTATCATTAATTTGTTTATAATTGATGAACTTGATCACTTCCTATAAATATATTTGATTTTCCCCCTTGTATGTATCTCCACTTTTCACTAATGTTATCCTATGAATAAACCTATTTTTGTGTTGTTCCATGGGACATTTGTACTTCCCATTCTCACTTATTAAGAGGATATTTTGCTAACTCTTTTCATGATGTGGGATTTCAACAAAAATATTTGAAATACAAAACCCTATATTTTCAATATTGAGTTTAAATTGAGAGAATGTAATTTATTTAAGGTGGGGAGAATGTAACACCCCAACAATTTTAAAATTGTAACTTGTATTCACTAGATTTAATGACACACAACCCCAAATGTAGAAAGTAATATAACATATTGAGAAATTATGGTATATTTAATATTTTAAAAAAAATTATTATATTCTATAGCTTATAATTAACGCAATACAGAGTTATATTTTGTTAAACACAACAAATAATTTCTTTGATAGCTTGTGTTACATGTAATATCAAGTTGTAATGAAAAATAATATATTATTAAAAATATTATTATTTAATATGGAAAGATATGTCCTAGTTGTTAAATTATAAGTTATGAATAGGATAACTAACTTATGAAAACATATAGTTTAATTCATTGGTTAACTATTAATAAAAAATTAAAATAGAAACCAAGTGAATATAAAGGGAATAATTTTATAAAGAAAATATTCTTATGATCCAAAGGAATTTTATTTTAATAAATTAAATTAATTACTATTAGTGAATGATATTAATGATATATATATATATTATATTAATTAAAATGTTTTTTTACATTCATCCAATATATTCAATTGTCATAATACTAAAACAAACCTAATATTACACATAGAGACCAATATTTTTATAAAAGAAGTTTTATCATGTTTTGATGAAAATTTTGTTTTAAATCTAGTTTTGGAAAATTTTATAAATTATATTTGAAAAAATAAAATTATTATTTTAAATAGATATATAAAAATTTTCTTTGGTTAATTTTTTTGTATTTTTATGACAAGTTTCATATTCTGATGAATAGTGATAAAATATTGCATTTTAATTGAATTTTTTTTTTCATATATATAATTTATATTGTTAAATTGTATTATTAATTTGTATTAAATTATAATTAGATAAATATATTATCATTTAATATAATTTAGTTCAATTTAATCATTTTTACACTAATTGAGGATATGAAAATATATCAATCTTTTGAACGTTTTGACTTTAAAAACCTGTTTTCTCATTCCATCAACGGAATAAATCATAAATTATTTACTGAATCTTATGTGTTTTTAATATTGAAAAATATATTCCACATTTAGAATTATTGGGATAAATTATGTAAACATGATATTTTTATTTTTGAACATTATGAATAGTAATTGTAGTAATTTTTTATTAACATGGTTAAAGGTAAATGGAGTAATTAAGAGTAAAAAATAATATTATAAATATTAAAAAATTACCCTCTCACTTTCAGTAATTTTATTTAATGGTTTATTATCGACCAAAATCAGTACATGGGACTATTTTATGTCCTTTTGGAACCACTTTAATGAATATAATACTTTTTTAGTATTTTTTTAGGAAAGTCCAATATTTCATATTCATGTTTTTAATAAGTAATGCATTTTTTATATGTGGTAATTCAGAATATATTTTCAACTATAAATATTAATTTGAAATTTAAAATTTCTATATTCATTATGTTAATTTATTTTTAATTTTTAAGAGATAAATATTTACCCTAAAGGATTACACAATGGTGATGTAGTAATAGTTTAATTAATAGAAATATCAAATAAATTATATTTAAAATTTTAAAATAAATATAATTTTATAAAATTAATTTATTCAAATAATTTTATAGAATACCTAGATATATTAGTAATTTATGAAATTTTTTTTGAAGATATCATGATGTTATATTATTTTAATAAAGTCAATTATTGAATAGTATCAAAATTGATGTTAATGATATTTCGAAATAAAGAATATTTTATTAAATGATATAAAATTCATAAAAGTAAACAACTCAGATAATTATTGGGATAAGGTTAAATATTTTATTAATAACCAATTTATGGTTAGTTTCACATTTTATAGAAAATATATTATCCCATAAATAATAAAACCACATGTTTTCATGTCAAGAGTTAAAGGGATTAAATAAGGGTTAAAGCCAAATGATAAGGGTAATAGTATGACCTAAACATGTAAAAAAATTATTAGATGAGATTATTTAGACCCATAATCATATTATATTCAAACTAACTAAATTTTTATTCTTTTAGAAATTAAAATTAATTTATATTTATTTAATATGTTGAGAGTTTTCCAAAGCACCCCTTACCTCAATTATAAAAGGTAACCCCCTATCTCACTCAATCACAACACTTTTAGCCTTATAGATCCTCAAAACATTGACTAATTAAGATTCAAACTTACCTAAACTAATCTTATAATCCTACCTTTTTTTACAGAAATCCAACCAAGGATGTCTTTTCGTATTAACCAAATGGAGTTACCCAAAAATGAGGTAACATTGTTCAATGATCACTTTAATTTTATTTATTTATAAAACCATTTGATTATTATTATTCAATGATTATATAATAACCTAATTATATTAAATATAATGAGATATTTTTATGATAAGAGTTCAACCCACACTTTCACACACATCCCCAAATGGGATACCCAATTATCATTCGTGTCTATGACAGACTACTGCGTCGCGAACCGATGGCTTTCATTATTCCATTTACCACCTTTAATGGTTGAAAAAATGATGGATTTATAGTTTATATATCATATATATAATATTTATAATAACTGTATTCTTCTAAAACTCTGTTATTACTCATACCTTCATATGTTCCATTTTTTGAGAATACGATAACTTCGTTTGTGGATGTGTGAACTACCGCCTCCTCAAATCGATGTGATTCATTCAAAATATACATGGAATGTATTAAGAATAATTTTTATTAAAATATATGATTTATATGACATAAATATTATACTGTATCTATAATATACATTATTTTACTTTTATTCTTTTAATACAACAAGGAAATGGAAGTTGTGTCCGTGAGTACGTACGACCTATCGTCTCCATGAACGGTGCATTTCATTTCTTGTATCCAAATTTTATAGATTATTGTAAATATATATATATATATATTTATACTGAATATATATGATATTTTTATCATGTTTTACATTCTGTAGATGGTGAAATCATGATCTAATTATTAGTAACAACAAGTAACAAGTCAAAACATACTAAAAAAACTAGGAAATTTACACCCAAAATAGTGAAAATAATGAGAGATTGTCAACAAACAGGTAATGAAATATTATAAGAATTTAATATATGACATTATAAATGGTAGTATAGTTTTGGTATAATTTAATAACATGCATGAAACCATTATTAAATAAGTTAAGGGATATTAACCCAATAGAAAATGCAAGGTAAGGTTTTTTTTTCATCTCACTTTTATTTCTTTGAGATATATGACTTATACACTACTTATTTATTTTTTGTGGTGTATATACTACCCATGAATGTATTTATTGATTCTTATCCAGAATATTATGGAATTTTAACATACATATAAATTTATATCTTTCATAGGAAATATGATTCTACTGATTATAAAGTTGCAAGGGATTTAATCACAATTTACATTCTATTTAGAGTTATTCATTGTTATGAACCAGTTCACTTTTTCGTGAAGTATATTCTATTTTTTTCATTCAATATCATTATACACTCTTAAACCATATACCATTTTTACATACAATTTTTTACTTTGACAATTATTTGATTATATGGTGAAATATCCATAAATCTGTATTCCTCATTAAATATAGATATTTGATTAGGAAAATTTTTTATTAATTAAAGAAATTAATCAATATGAGGAATGATTTATAATGGAAATTATGGGTGTTGACTAGACTTTATATAATCGATGGGTTCTCATGATTAAAATAAGTTGGAAAAATTTTACGAGTTTCTTCATGTGGTTTTAAACCATATTGTGAAAGGACTTGATGGTATGGGATTTCTTGTGCCTTAGACATGATGTCCAGTAATTAAGAATTTACTTCATGGATATTTTTGTTATAATTTTTATTATCCATGAGGTTTCTAAATGAAAAAAATATATGGATTCATTTCATTATCACTATATTGATAAAATGAAATATGTTTTTAGTTTATACATTTCCATATTGATTATGCCTTATCCAAATATTTGAATGGCATGTGTTATTATCTATTTACCTTTCTATGTTAATTTATTTTCATTAATCCATTATTTCTTTCTCTTTACTTTCCATCAATGAGCATTTGTTCTCACCCTTGTTATGTTTCATTTCCCCAAGTTATTAAGAGGAATCCTTTTAATTAGTTTCAAGGATGCCTATCATTTACTTAAGCTATGATTTATTTTATTTTCCCAATGTATTATGGGTATCATGTTTGAAATATATTTTTCTAAAGCTACTAAACTATTCAGCACTTCATGATTTGATTCCTTATAATCATGTAAATGTAATAAAATAATGCACCATCTCCAGGATTCTAGTGTCAAGGCATTACAGAAACATATTAAAAACCCCAGATATGCTCTATATAGACAATCAGTATTAAAGGGTAATAACCACATAAGAAGTCTAGGATTCTTCCCAAGGTTTTAATGTAACACACTAGTAAGAGAAATCACTCTACGAGTCTAGATAACACTGATGGAGATCATCTGTGAAGTCATGCTCATCAGGCCCCACCATAAATAAGTGACACATAAAAACTTTCTATATTTAGATACATAGATAGGGGATCACACCCAAGGCATCTGGGTGACACTAAACCTCTACTCGGTTTACCTTCAGGAATGGGATCATATGATTATGTATGTTGGTCATTATGATTCCTAAAAAACTACACCAAGGGAGAATGATGAGATTGAGGATCAAATATGGGACTCATGGGGGTATACATGCTCTAATACATCAAGGGGATCTTATATAAAATATGTAGGACTATATTCCACACTAACCCTTAGGGAATAGGATTGAGAAAACTCACCCTAGAAATAGGGAACTCAACTATTTTGAATTGAGAAGTGGAAACAAACCCAACTATCACTCAAAAGGGAATATACCCAACCAATGTGGAAGAGGGACACACCCAACTAACATTCCTCTAGCCTCAATATAATGTGGTCTCCATACTACCATATAGAATGTAAAAAACATTATAGGTAGGAAATTGCATTCACTACTAAACCCAGAACTACCTGTGTCTGTGCCTCTATTCCTCTACCCATGATTGTTTCTGTCTGACCATTCCCATATAAATTGGTTGTTACCATGTACTCTAGAAGTCACAGTGTACCTAGACATGTTTCTATCCATTTACCCATAGATTACATGTGATTCCACCATCATTGGGCTACATGGAATGTGACACATGTCACATGGTATGTGATATTTTACTTAGCATACAACCCTAGACCCATAGGATGGGGGACAATTTGGAGTGTGTTCTTCAGAATACACATCATTATGTAATTATATTTACAAAAAATATAGAATGATTCACATAACTCACCCATTCCACCTCCATTCTGGTTCCACCACTAGATCCATTGATAAAAACAGATTTTGCATCATCAGTGCCTGTCCATCATCGGTGAATGGATTATGGCCACCAAATCCACCAACATATCATTCCTGTTGTAGAATGATTCTTGAATTCTAACACCCATGAACGAATAAATTATATCAAAGACAAATCAATCCTCTATCATCATCATGAACCTAAATCACATCCTTAAACTCAAACCTGGACCTATGGTAATGATCTGGTGTGCCAAATAATGTTTGTAAAATGATCATTCATCCGGTATTTATGGAACCACCGACCAAATGGTATACCATTGATGATCACATGAATGATGGGTGGAGAAATGTATAATAAGAAAATTTAAGTAATGAACCTCAATTAATGTTCATTTTGTCATGAATCCATTTTTGTGAAGGTGATGAATGAAGAAGATAAACAATTTGATATCCACTCCCTATTTCCCGAAAGATAAAACATTATCCATGAATCATTTGTTGACCCAAAAATAAAACTATCAGAATAATTGGTTAATATTTAACATGGGATAATAAAAAATAGGATACAAAAAACAACAACATCCAAACCCAATTTTGGATCGATCTCCAATGGAGAACAGTTCTATGCCACTATCAATGGTGAGATCCAATAACTCTATTTCCATTGGAAACATTTGCCCTACTTTGATCATTAATACATGACACCAATGTCCTCCAATGATACTTCATACTCTCCTCTAATATCCATAGGGTTACATGTCTAACCCTAGGAATTTTCCATAAGTGCATTTAAATAGAGGTTGTCAGTTCTGCTGAAATAAATAAATAAATAGATAAATTATTTTACCAATATTCCCACAACCACACTTCAACTTACGACCTGATACTGAAAAATATTATATTGTCCCTAGAGTAAACCCCATAGTATAGATTAAATTGTGGAATCATATTTCCAATATGATTTCTCATTCAATAATTATTTTATCATTTTAGATAAAATGAGCATGTATGATATAATATATTCCATATTTTAATTATATCAACAGAGTATCTCAGGCTTTAGAATCTCACGCTGTCTCAACATATGGCTCCAGAAATATTCCTTAATATATAACAAAGTTTCAAGTGACAAAAATACAGATGTTACTATTATGACACGACCCATCAGGGTGCGCCTAGATTTCGATAAGCTGAATGTGACCACCCTAAGACAGCCTCTAATAGGCCAAGGGATGAAGACCAACACTGAGTAGGCATAAACCATACACGAGATACATTAGTCTAATTTACTTATAAACATTCACACATATCAAATACCATAAATAATGATAAAATAATAGTAACCAATTCCATAAATTCATGCACAACATCTATCCCACATTAGTGTACTACAAAATTACTGAAAGCGATAAAGGGTCCAAATAAAACCCCAAAAAAATATAGAGATTCTAGCCTACTTAGAATGAGGGGACCACTATACAATGAAACCACCAAGAAGACACCTACATCTATCTAGAAATACTATGCTCCACCTAATCCCTATCCACATAGGAAACCATTAAAAGGGACAACCTTTTCACAAGACATGACACATGCAGGAATATACCACGAGGTGGTGAGTATAACAATACTCACTAGGGACACCAAAAATCACTAATAATAAATCACCAAGAGTAGTTAGTTCATAAAAAAACACAGTAGTAAAAAATTCTAGATGTAATAATAATAGATAGCCAGTCTCAAGTGGTCTCAACCAATACTGCCATAAATAGGATACTTCTTGAGGATTGTAGGTAAATCTCATTCTAGGAGAATACACTTCATGATCTATGCTATAACTGATGAAGCTTATCCAAGAGGTCATGATCATTGAGCCCCACCAATTAAGTACTCACTGGATCTCAAAATATCTCATCATCAAGGTAGGAGATCCTAACCAGGGCCATTAGGGGACACCAAAAACCCTACAATACATGCCTATTAGATAGGTGATTGATGTCATGTTCATGGTGGTCACATGGATACCATTAACCCGACCTAGTAGTGATAGAGTATCCCTCTATTTTCCCATATAGTAAGGCAAAAAAACGGATCCAATACTTCACCCATAGAGGGGATCAAAATACTACATTGTGGACATAATACCTCACTATACCATCATCGGGAAGGACTAAGGTATCAAACTCAATCGAAACTGGTCTATACTGAAGAGATGTAGGGATTTGAGCTCTCTCTTAGGAAGTACACAAATTTTACTTAGGGTACAAGGTGTGCAAAATTGAATATAGAACCACATATGTCCATTACTATTTTCCCATACTCATTCACATGTTCCTCAGGTTGTTCCCTTGTAAACCTAGCTATGTTAGAGTACACGACTCAGCCCATGTACTCTGGCTGTGTTCGAGTACACGACTTGGACCTTGTACATGGACCATGCCTGTGTATCCTCAGAGATATATGGAATGACAAAATCCAATGGTCACATGGTGTGTGGTAGTGACCACAAGGATTTTGATCCTTATCTCTTTCACAGAAACCCTAGTGTCGTAGATGGGGCCCGACATGGTGTGTAACATTGGACTAAATACCATGTACCATAGGATTTTCTATATCCCATAGATAATTTATACATCGTATCGATATATCAATAACACATTTGATATTTCTAGGAAACTCAGATACGAGGTCATACAACCCTTGATGATGCCACTCAATGGAAACTGGGCCTCAATCCACTCACAAATCGGTCTGTATAGATGAACTGTCTTCTCCCAAACCACCATCTTGTATCTTGCTAGAAAATAGAATACATCAGTCTGATCCTGCTTCACCTCTAATCATCCTCAATTTTCACACCTTGATTATACCCTTGATCATGAACTTCACCCAAGATATTGATTCTTCATTCTGAAGAATGATTTCACTATATTCAAATGCCTGGTATTCATCAAACCACATGATAAAGGAATTTCTGATGATGAACAAGTGAATAAACAGAGGTGAAAATAATAATCACTAAATGTGAGGAATGAACCTTGACCTTTGTGCATTTAAAAAATGATCTATTGTTGTAGAATAGATGAATGAAGGGGAATAATGAACAATGAACAAATAAATCAACCATAGAATAAATCAACCATCAAATTGATATGTATTCGGCATGGGGTAAATAAGCATGATGAATCCACAAGAAGAAAACATCCTAAATTTATTTGTTTCAATCACTAGTGAATAATGATCACCCATCACTATCATTGGCGAGATCCATAAGCTGTATTAGTGAAGACGATCCTCATTTAATGATTGAGATCTATTATATTCACCAAGGTCTACTCCAATGGATCATCTAGATCTCCATGGTTATGTAGATAACCGAATTATCCCATTATAACCATATATTTATATGTAGGCTCATGTGAGGGAAAATTATTAAAATAAATTATTTTAATTAATTAGTTTATTTAAACATTCTCCCATGATTGTGTCCAACCCAAGTGTCTGACATACTTGAAGGTTATATCAAGCCGAAGATAGAAAACATGATTGATAATCCACGATTGGCTCTGTTTTTTGATTTAAGACCCCTTTCTTGAGTTCCTCCAGTTTTATAGGTAAACTTCATTCCTGTGATTTTAATATATTTAATAATTTTCAAATATCAATTTTGGGCTCACCAGGCCTCAGAATATCCCATTGTATCAATTCTTGGCTCTAAAAGTTTTAATAGATATATTTCAAATATTTATATATCATAAAATAGATCATTTAATTCTCCGCACCTTAGGTATTTTTCCTTAAAAATAAAAAAGGACTATATAAAAAGTGGTGGTTATTGAGCTCACATATGGGACTCCTACTCCCATGTGCTATCCTAAATATTTCTATGCTACCACCAAACACATAAAAAAGGAATTAATCACCCATGGATGAGTTTCTCCTTTCGATCCTTGATCTCTACTGCATAACCTGCAAAGGTGGATCCATGCTCAATGTCCAACTCACCTGAGTCAATAACCATGTGATGGTTCATGAACATACATCCCCTGTTGTGACATATGGAAGATGTCATGTACCTAGTATAATTGCAGAATTCCAACCAAGTTGTATGGCTCCTTTTCGACTCTACACAACATATGAAAGGGGACAATGAATCTTAGTTATAGGTTTACACCCCAACCAAATATCTATATTACATGTGGATTTGATACCTTTAGGAACACATGATCACCCTCCTCGAACTCCAAAGACCTATGTGATTGGTTTTCATATGAATTATGATGGATATGTATAGTCCTCATCCTCTCCTAGATGATCTGAACATTCTTTGTCATAGATGGAACCAACTCTATGCCCTTGAGTACTGAATCAATCAGATCAGTCCAATAAAGTGGTGAACTGTAGGGTCTCACATACAATGTTTCGAATGGTGCCATAACAATGGTGGAATTGTAGCTATTTTTGTATAAAAACTCCACTAAGGGTAGGTGATCCTCCAAAATAATAACAAATTCTAACATGAGATCTCTGAACATCTCCTCCAGAATGTGAATGGTTTGGTCAGCATGGATGTCAGTCTGGGGGTGAAACACCATGCTCAAACACAAATGAGTCATAAAGGCTTCCAGAAATCCTATCCATAATCAAGTCACGAAGTAAGCATCATGATATGAAATAATCATCGAGGTAACACCTAGGTGTTAGACTATCACTTATACATTAAGGTATCCCAAGCTATATACTGAACACTGCTCCCGAATAGATAGTAATTAGGATGACTTGTTTAGTTATTCTATGATCAACAATATGGAATAATGTTCTCTAGATATATTTGGTAACCCCATCACAAAGTCCATGTATATCCCCTCACAATCCCACATTGGCTCCTTAGGGGGATGAGAAAAACCTATCAGAACCTGGTGCTCAACCTTTACCTACTGAAAAGTGAGGTAATGATAGACAAACTTTTCTACAGACTTCTCCAATCCTAGCCACAAAAACTAACACTGGAGGTCTTGATACATCTTTTTTACACCTATATGTAATGCAAAATGGGATTTATGAAACTCCCTCATCACCTCCTCCCACAATGTCACTAGTACCATCATCTTTCCTATAAAATGGATAATGTTCTCCCTACCTTTAGAAAATCCATTAGGATCATGTTGGGTAAATGTATAAGTATGTAGGGTCTCACATTCATTATATCCTTCATTATCTTCTCTGACACTCTATAAACTTTAAGGGGTTACACCCATTGAATGAAGATATGAAGAACCCTCCTTGTCCACTAAGTAAAACTACAATGTTTCTAACTACTCTAAATATTTTGTAAAAAACTGAGAACAAGATCTCATGATGGGAGAATCTAATTCCGTATTCCTCTTTATAGGTGTATAGACTATCCGAAAGTCATAATATTGGAGGAAATATACCTATAATCCCTATATCAGGTTAAGATCATTCTAATATAAGATATACTTAAGACTAATTTGGTTTGAGTAGATGATTAAATTATCACCTGTAAGTTAGCGTAGACGCATCTTTAGAGAGATGACTGCCACTACCAACTCAAGATCATGTGTTATGTAGTTTATTTGTGAGATATCAACTATAGGGAACCATCAACAATCACAACCTGCCTTTTCATCATCACACAACCAAGTATAGTCCCTAACCCATTGAAGAACACTACTTACTTGACACCCTCATCTATAAATCTCAAGATGGGTGCACTCTTAAAGCTCCACCTTAACTCTATGAAATACAACTTGAAACATTCTATACAAACAAAAGGATTACCTTTTTGGGTCAAAGTAGTCAAAGGTTCCAATATCCTGGGGAAATCTAACCTAAATATCACATAGTTTCCTTCCAACCCAAATAATCTCCTAATCACCATTATGCTTTTGGGTAGTTCCAATAAAACAATTCCTTGACCTTTGATGGGTCCACTACAGCAACATCAACTGAGATGATGTGTACCATAAAATGGACATCCTAAATCTATAACTAACACTTAGAGAGATTCCCATAATCGATTTTCCCTTAGAGTGTGTCTAGAACTATCCTCAAGTTTCATTGATGATCCTACTTGGATGCTAGGTACACTAGGATATCGTTGATAAAGCCAACCATGAATCAGTTTAAGAAAGGATGAAAGATCCAGTTTATGAGTCCCATGAACGCTGTATGGGAATTCATCATGACGAAAGTCATAACCATTTACTCATAGTTCCTGTAGATTCATTTGAATTCTATGTTCACTATATCTTCATCCCATACTAATGGCTGGTGATAGCATGATATGAGGTTAATTTTTGAGAATCATCACACCACTCTAAAATAATCGAAGAGGATATCTATCCTTAGTAGTGAATGAATTTTCTTCATGGTCACCTAGTTTAGGACACAACAATAAACACACAACATCAAGCTCCTATCATCCTTTTAAAAGAGCACTGGGGCTATACAAAGTGAAACATTGGTTCTCAGGAATCCCTTCATATGTAAGTCTGATAACTACACCCTTATCTCTTTAGTTTCTATGTGATCCATTTGATATGTTGGTGTAGATATCTTGGTCAAAATGTGGTGTAAATCAATGAAACATTCTATCTATTAATGGGGAGTTAAGTTAGGCATGTACCCAAGAAAGACTTCATCATACTCCACCACCACTACATGAAACAAGTTTCCCATTGCATCCACTACTCCGAGATTCACACCAACCAACTGGTGAGTAATATAATGAACTCTCCTACATATTATATCTTCCTTCCCTTCTTGGTTTTCCTTCTCACCCATGAAGGAAAAAATTATCCAATCCACATGGAAACATTTCATCCTCTACCTAAAACAATCAATATAGGAATGAATTGTGGATTTCCATTCCATTCCTAAGTTGATTATATAAGGATTCATCACTACTACATAGAGATCATATAAAAATTTCTCAACATCAAGATTCAGGTCAAACTATTGGAGGAAGTGTGTAATCATTGAGTCACCAACTATCGGAGTCTCCAAACACATGGTCTGAGCCAAGGGATCAATCAGAATATCAAAATCTCAAAATAGGGAGGTGGAAAGAAAGCAAGGACTCACAACTATGTCTATTAGTATTTTAAGTAAGATATAAAAGACATATATCATACCTTGTATCATCCTTGCATCTAAGGGGTTATAGGCCTCCACTACTTGTATCTGTCCTAGCCACTTCCCACCACCACTTTAAGCCCAGTGTGGACTAGATGGGGGTGGGGTGGAAATAAGTAAAATCACCATCCACCTCTAGCTACTCCACATAATCCTCTTCCACATACACCTTACTACAGACCTCCCTACTCCTACCTCTATCTCTGATTTCGTGTTCCCTTAACCTTTTCCTTGTTAGATGCACAATAGATAGTAATATATCGAGAAAGATGTCCCCAACCATCAAATGGGAAACAACAACTCTCCCTTAGACGACTTGATCCACCCTGAGAGCCCTGAACCATTGATCCTCTTACCACGAATCATCTCCTAAAGTGTCTGGAACACTTAGATCACTGGTACTACCATCAGCTACTTGGTACAAATGTCTCTTCTCTTGCCTCCCCACTACTAGCACCCAATATCGATATCTTCTCGGCCAAGAATCTCTCCACAACTAAACCTCACTCAAGACCTCCATTATTTTTGGGGAAAATAGATATAAATTAATCAACAATATCTTATCCTAATCCATAATCAATGGTATATTATCATAAAAATATATATCATACCATATCTAAGAATTATCATGAGAGATAAATAATACTTATCAAATACTCCTCCATGGTCATACTACCCTGATACAGATGCAGAAGCTCTTGGATGTGCACCGATCTAAGTGTGACTAGATAAAAATCTTTTCTAAATAGATGCTCAAATTCTAACCAGGAGAGAGATTTCTAGTTGCCTGAACAAGTCAACAGACTCCACCATCACCTAGAATTTCCATGAAGTAGACTCATTGTGAGGATTTTTATATGACCTATCTGCATGTCCATGAGGATGAAAACTTAGGTGACTGCCTCTAGCTAGTCCTCAAACACCCAACGGTTTGGTTGGCCCTAAAACCTAGAAGGATGATACCTCTAAAATACATGCTGTTCACTCAACTTTCATACGTCCTTATATAGTAATTTTAGTAAAAAATACAACTAAATGGGTGGTGTCATGGCTAGAAACCACCCAAAGGTACCAATTCTGGTACATGTTCATATACCAAATCCTTTTCACTTGATAGATCATTCTTGTGGTCATGATATTGAATATTGGAAGAATTACTTCACAGAGGCATACTGAAATAAAAAATATGTACCATATTCAAAGAGAATTTCTCGGGAGTTGACTCAAAAAGGATACAGAAACCAAAACCCATTCCAATATGATTTATGAACCAATTTGATTCCCGATAACAAGTATCTATAAGCACCTACTCAATAAAAAGTTTATCAAAGTCCTAGTGAATGGATATATCGGTCACCAAACCAAAACCAGAGACCTTGATGGAATCCTAAACTCAAAACACTTTAAAATCATTTCTATAAATCCAAATCCAATATCACAGCTAGACAAAAATATATGATATGGTTTCAATGTAGAACCAACTACCTATCATACCACTCTATCAGAACCCAACCTACCGAGGACTTCCTGGATGGAAATAAATAGAGCGTGACTACCCTAATCCTACCTCTAATAGGCTAGGGGATGGTGACTATCACCAATTAGGAATAACCTTTACATGGGAGGAATTAATATAATGTTCTTGTATACATGCACCCATCTCGAATCCCATGTAATGATGAGAAAATAAAAGCAACAGATACCATGAATGTATACACAACATCTATTCCCTAATAGAGTATGAAAAAGTACTGAAAGTGTTAAAGGGGAAAAATTAAAGAACAACCAAAAACTATAGTGATTCTAACCTTATCAAAAGGAGAAGACCACTCTGAAATGAAATCGCATGAAAAAAACCTTAGTTTTTTTATCCTAACTGTGCTCCACCTAATATTTATCCTCTTAAGAAGCCATAAAAAAGTTCTTTATCATTAAAAGAGAAAACACATGCGAGAAGAGACCATGTATGGGTGAGTATAAAAATAATCATAAGGACACCCTGAAATCACTAGGTATAAATAATTAAGAGTAGTCATTCCATAAAAAAATAAAATAAACTAAACCAATATATTCTAAATACAGATAAACTATCTCAAGGGGTCTAAACCAATACTTCTATCCATAGAATACTTCTTGAGGAATCTAGGTAAAACTCATTCCTCTATAATTCAATCCACGTGCCCTACTATCACTGACGAAAATCATCCAAGATATCATGATCATTTTTCCCCACCCAAGAATGACACACTGGATCTTGGATGATCTCATCATCTAGGTCGGGGATCACACCTAGGGCCACCGAGAGACACCAAAATCCCTATTGGATCTGAATTATAGATATGAGATTAACACCCTATGCATGGTGTTCATGCAGATACCACAAACCCCAGCTATGATTGATAGAGGGTCCCAACCTGGTCCCATAGGGGGATGTACTGAACTCCATCCAATACTTCACTCATAGAGGGGATCATGATCTTATGTCTAGGATGTTATAACACACTCTATCCTCATGGGAATGGACCAAGGTATCACACCCAACCAAAACTCATTTATAATAAAGAGATGAGGGGATATAATCCATCTATACGGAAGTATACAACATGTACTTAGGGTAAATATCGTGTAAATAGGGTACATAGTGTGTACTGAAAAATACAGACATACCCATTCTTGTTCTCATGATCCTCTGATCATTCCTAATTCCTTGGGCCATGCCCAAATACACCTAGATGTGTCTGAGTACATGACTCATTCCATGTACTTCAGCCATGTCTGAGTATATTGATTGGCCTATGTACATGGCCCATTATTGTGTATCCTATGAGATATATTGACTGCTGTAGGATAAAGGGAACACAATATGTGGTGGGGACTACATGACTTGTGATTCTTATCTCTTCTGCCAAAACCCTAGAACCATAATTTGGGTCCCACATGACATATAGAGATATAATATATTCCATGTGTCACCAAATTATCCTAATATCACGGATCATTCATGTGTCACACATATCTTTAACCAGAAACATTTATCTCATTGGGAGATCAAATATGACATCAGACAACCATTGACGCCGCTAGTCATTAAAAATCATTCCACTATCCAATCATAAATCAGTCTATAGATTCAAAATGTAATCACTCAAATTTTAATCACATATCCACCGGGAAAATAGAATCCATATGAATAATCCTACTTCATCTTTTTTCATCATCCATGGTCGCACCTCGATCTCACCCTTGATCACGAACCTTGTAATATACTGACCTAACTCATCACTAAACTGGTGGCTAGACTGGTGGGTAAAAGGACCTCAAGAGGGTCTTCCCATATGCCAGAGGCTGCTGAATAGAATTGAGGGTCTTGGGAGGTGATAGTGGGGATACTATACCCTCTTATCCAAGTAACAAAACAGTACAATCAGAATAAGAAACCAAAAATAGTGAAAGTAGTATACAGAATTGAAAAAGAACACAGTGAAAGTAAAATATTATAATAACTAAAATAAAAGTGTCCAATTCCAATTTATAAAAATCATGTCTATATAAATGATGGTATATAACTTAAATAATTATACATCTAAGATGATTTATAATACAGAACAATATACAACTCAAGTAAGGATAAGATCTAAAAGGCCCAAAGGTGATCTCCACGAGAATCCTGGGCTCTAGCTCAATCTTGTGACCCTAACTTTAGGTACAATCATACAACAACAAGCAACATCCAAGGTCCTATAAACACGAACATCTACTCGAGTACCCTAGTGAAATTGAGGCCCGAGAATGGTGTGAGAGAATAATCTCAGTAGGATGAAAACCATGGTGTTTAGACCAATCCTGACACTGATTAAAGATTAATCAGTGTGCAGGTATAGATAATTAATAAATATAACCATATAAATAAAAAAACCCCATCTAAGTTCCTAAGGGACACCTGAAGACTATACCTACTTCATCTCATAGGTGGAATGAGTTTTATTAGAAATATATATAGTAATAATATGTATATATATAGTTTACTTATATCTATAACATCCACATATATGAACCAAGTGCGTTTTGACACAAAATGGTCATATATCTAGGATAATAGTGTTTTCGGGATCAAGATGTGATTCATAGGAATCCATCACTAGGGTAAGTGATCATATTCTATCCCCTGGACCAACAAGGAAGCTCTCATGGTCTTCCTACTCAAAGGCTCGTATCGGCTGGCTTTGGTGTTCGGGGAAGCATTCTTGAGGTCATGTGGAGAATGGTCCATCTACTGGTTTAGTGGTTAGTCAGTCTAGGAAGGTACAAAATCACCCATAGTATTTATCTTTTCTTACAATTATTAGTTGTGTAATAATAAAATACTAGATATTCATTGAACCACGGGCCAATGGAATTTCCTTTGATGAATGTGTAATGAAATTGGGGAGAAAACCATAAAATATATTACTGAGGAATTAACCTCATCTTTTTTTCATTTTGGACACAATGTTTTGTCACATAATAGATAAATGAAGTGGAATGGTAAAAAATGAACATATAAATCAACCCTAAAATAAATCAACAATCCATGTGTGAATCAATTCTTGTGTGTGGAACTGATACTTGTTCGATGTGGGAGAAGTAAATAGGATGAATAAAAAAATCAAACATCGTACCTCAATTTGAATCAATCCATGTTGAATAACAGTCAAATATCACTATTGTTGGTGAGATCTATATGTTATATCAGCGAAGATGATCCTCGGTTATCAATCGGGATCCATTGCATTCACCAAGGTCTCTTCCATTGTCTTCTCTAGATCTCTACAATTATGTGGATAACTATTAAATCCCCTCATAAATGTATATTTATTGGAAACATCATGTCATGAGAAATTAATTAAATAAATTATTTCAGTTAATTTATTTATTTAAAAATTCACCCATAACCACACCCAACCCAAATGTCTAATGCACTACAAGGTTATTTCACACCTTCGATAAAACCTATTCACTGGAATCAACTATGACCATCAATTTCTATTTCAAGACTCCTTTATTTATTACACCTTTTCAGGTAAATTGATTGCACATGATATTAATATATTTCATGTTTTTTCAAATATCTATTTTGGGCACACTAGGCCTTGAAATCTCTCACCATCTTAGCGCCTTTCTCTGAAAATATTACTATATTTATTTAAATCATTTACATGAATAAAAGAGAAATTATAGTTAAATATCCCCCACCTTAGGCATTTTCTCCCTCAAAGAAAACGGTCCTACACAAACAAGTGATGTTACTATTCTCGGATCTAGTTCTCCTCTCCCAAGTACTCTCATAAAGATTCCCATGTTTCCACTTGACACACACGAAGGGATTCGATCACACACATGATATTCTCAGGTTGATCTTATATCTTCACGAGGTATATTATAAAGTCACCTACATTCTTGATTTCTAGCTCTCAACATTCAATAAAATATGATGGGTCATCCACATAAACCATCAGCTAGGAAAAATGGAAGATATCATGAACACTATCTCTATTGGTATAGCTAAGTGATATGCCCCTCTCCAAATATATACAGTATTTGGAAAGGCACAATGAATATGATTGATAACTTACCGTCCCTACCAAATCTCTTCAATCCCCACTAAGGTGAGACCTTCAAGAAAACATGGTCTCCTACACTAAAATCAAAATGCCTCCATCATCGGTCTTCATAAGGCTTCTGATGGATCTAGGAAGTCCTCATCTTCTCCTTTATGATTTGGACCTTCTCTATTATTTCTCACACCAACTCTTGGACCTTGAGTACTAACTCTCATGGATCAGTCGAACACAATGGTGACGTGTAGGGTCTCCCCTAAAAATTATTGAATGGTTTCATACTGATGGTGGATTGGTAATGACTATTATATTCAGACTCCACCAAGGGTATATGATCCTCCAAACTATAAACAAAGTATATCATTAAATCCCAAAGAATGTCCTCTAGAACCTGGATGGCTTCTCTATATGGCCATTAGTCTAGGGGTGGAATTCTATTCTCAAATACAATTATGTCCCAAATCCCTCCTAAAATACTCTTTATAATCAAGATATGAATCTAAAATCAAGGTCTGGAATGATTCTTGAGGGAACTCCATGGATATAGACTATCTTCCTCATATAAAAGCATCCCAATATCATGACTAAACTATTCTCTCAGATGGATAAGAAGAGGGATGAATTAGTGATATGGCCTATGATCACCTAGACAGTATCATTACATCTCAATGATTATGGGAACCCCTTCATTAAATCCATGTATATACCTTCCCACATCCACTCCATCACATTATGGTGTCAAGATAAACCCACTAGAACTTTGTGCTCGACCTTCACCTACTAACAAGTGAGGTATCAAGAGACACATTCTGCAATAACCCTCTTTTTCATTAGCCACCAAAACTGGAGTTGAAGGTCCTAGAACATTTTTCCCACTCCAAAATGTAATACTAAAGAAGAATTATGGAATTCCCTCAACACCTCCTTTCACAATATCACTAGTACAATCATCCATCCTCATAAAATAATTACATGATACCACATTTCAAAAATCTATTAGGAGGATTTGTAGTTGATTTTTAGATACAAATGGTCTTATAATTAATATCTCCACGTTGTTCCATCATAAATCACTATATAAGTGGATGGGTAATAACCATTTTCTAGAGGTATGTTCAACCATCAATTTTTTACAAAGTATAGCTGTAATGAGGCCAACTACTTTGTCCCCTCACAAAACAATGTGAATAAGATATCATATTAAGGGAATATTTTAGTGCATTTCCCTTCTTAGGAGTATAGAATATATATAAGTCATAATATTGGAGGAACTATAACCTTTAAATTTTTATCAAGATAAGATCATTTTGTGAAAAGATATACTTAAGAATACTATTGTAAGAATATATGATAAACTACTCACCCATAAGGTAATTTCTCCACATATTCAGGGTGGAATCCAATGCTACCATCTATATATCATAGGTTGGGAATTTATTCTTATGGGAGCTTAATTTACAAAAGATTTAAGTAATTGGTTCCTACCTCAACTTCTGGACACATCTGAGCCTAGTCCCAAAGGAATCACAGAACACTACATACTTGAGACCCTCCTATGATAGTATAAAGGGTGGGGTTCTCCTAAACATTTGATGTTACACACAGAATAATTGATGGAAACTTTCTATCCTTATAAATGGACACCCCTCTTGAGTAAAATAATTTATGGTTCCTGAGACTCTAGAAAAATCATGAATGAATCACCAATAGTATCCTACCAACTAAAGGAAACTCCATGCCTTGGTTTTTCTTTTGGGTTTCTCAAAATATATAACCACCGAAACCTTTCTTGGGTATACTCATAATACCTCTGCTGTGATGAAATGTCCTAAAAATCAAACCAATCAAATATAAAACTAACACTTTGAGATCTTTCCACAAAGTCGGTGCTCCCAGAGTATGTCTAGAATGGTTGAGTACACTAAGATATCATCGATGAATACTACCATGAACTATTATAAGAAATAATAAAATATCTATTTTATGCGTCCCATGAATACTACCAGGGAATTAATCATTTTAATGGCATCACAAAGTACTCATAGTGACCATAAAAACATCAGAATTATTTCTTCGGTATATCCTCCTCACATACTCAAATATACTAATAAAAGGAATTGATGTCAATATTTGAGAGATAATTTTCCCTTTAAAACTGGTCAAAGAGGTTTTATATTCTTGGAAGTGGATAATTATTATTTATGGTCACCTAATTAAGGTTATGGTAATCAAAACATAACTTCAAGATCCCATCTACCATCTTTGAGAACAAAACTGGGGCCGCCTATGGGGATACATTGGGTCTAAAAAATCCCTTCCTCTGTAAATCATGTAATTGCACCTTTAGATCATGAAACTCTATGGGAGATATTCAATATGATAGAGAAGATATAAGGACCATCCTTGGGTACAAGTCAATGCATCCACTAATCACTTAGTAGGGAGGTAATTCCCACATGTCCTCAGGAAATATGTCCCTATACTCAGCCACTACTATAGGAAGCTAAAAGATTGAGAAATACTCTAAAACATGGGTAATACTAGGAAAATAATGAGTGATAAGCTATATCACCCCACACACAAGTACATCCTAATTTTTATGGACATACTTCTCTCTGGTAAAAGAAATCATCATACCATCACTTTTGACACACTGTATCCTCCGTAAAAGATATTAAATATATTAATAAACTATGTAGAGGAAGTACATACTGAGAATGACTTCATAAGGTCTCATTATGGCTAAAAAAGGTCCCATGAGAATATATCTCCTCTAATAGTTAGGTTAAATTGTTTTTGGAAGTGTATGATCACAAAATCTCGTCAAGTATGAGTCTTCAGCTATAAAGGTTTAGTTAACAGCTCTTCCAGAAGATCTAGATCTCAAATAAGAGATGTGGAAAGAAATGAGTGGCTCACACATTTGTCTATCATGACATTAGATAAGGTATAAAAGAGAAAAATCATACCTAGAATCACCCTTGGATCCTCTGGGTTATAATTCCCAAGCATCTACTACTGCCCATGTCCTTGACCACTATCTCTCTGAGACAAGTGTGGAACAACTTAGGGTGGTGGTAGAGATAGATCAAAACATATTCCACCTCCCAGTTCTCTCCTAGCTCCTATTACATCTCTGATGCTATGTAGAAATCCATACTCTAACTATTGCCTCTACCTGGTAAGAAATTAAAAGGTCTCCCTATCTACAGATTGATAGGTTATAAAATCTTTCATGAGATAACCTCATCTATAATATGTGTGGCACCACCTATCCATGGGATGATTGGATCAATCATGATATCCATGAACATCAGAATATCTATCGTATGACTACATTGTAAATAACATTACACACTTGGATCACTGATTCTTCCTTAGTCTATAAGTTTCCAAAGTCCCATCTCCATTATGACCGCTTCCATCACCAACTTTCTGTGTCCGTTCAGTGAATAAAATCTTTATCACTAGAGAATGATTGAGAAACTCATCATAGGTAGGATTTTATAGAGGCATAAAACTATCCTGTATATCTTGGTGTAGTCCATTATCAAAGGAATGTTATCAAAAAACGAATCTCTAACTATATACATGGTGTATTTCATGAGGTTAGTGAACCTCAACGCATATTATGCCTCTATCATACTACCCTACTGAAGCACCAAAAAACCATTAGATGTGAATTTATTACAATATTTAGGATAAAACTCCTATCTAAATTGATACTCAAAATATATACAAGATAGAGTCATCTCATCATGAGTCTAAGTAATCAGACTCCACCATCGCACTACAAGGCCACATATATTGGTCGCTGATAAGATCACTATCTAATCGAGAGTGGTCATGACAAGGTGAAAAACTTACCACACTATCTTGAGCATATCTTTAGATTCTTAGTCTTATAGATCAACCTAAAAATAGAGGGTTATTTGAATCTGATACTGATAAAGAGTGATAATATTGTGCACATCATCAGTTGGAACCATTAGGAAAATTGACTACTCAACGGGTGGAAGCAAGATTAGAAAACTGTCAAGAGGTACAACCACAAGAATAGGTCTTTAGACTAAGGCCTCATCAATTGTAATATCATCATCGTGATGCTACTATGGAACTCTATCTTGCTATCATCATGAAGGAACCCTTCAATATTAAATATGTTCCATGATCAATGAGAAATATGTAGGGAGATGACCGAAGGACCTAGAAACACAAAGCTTTACTATCTGATGAATGTAATAATATTTCCCTTACAACTAGTGACTATATATATCATGTCAACAATATGGTTATCAAAGTCCTAGTGAATTGATACACCATCCTCCATAGTATCATTGGATTTCCTAACCTAAGATCCAAACTCAAAACACATTAACACTATTTCCCTAGTTCCAAAATGAATCTCACAACTAGAAAATCTCAAAAATATGGTCCAAAGGTAAAACCGACATCTTTGATACAAATATTTCATGAACTAGTCCACCAGGGCCCTCATAGCCAGTTGTAAGTGGAGTGATACACCCCGATACTACCACAAATAGGCTAGGGGCCACTGAATGGAACTAAGAAGTCGTAACATTCACATGTGATAACTTAGCCTAAAATATATGTATGCACACACACTTCTATATATGCTAGTATAATGAAGAAAGATAACCAATTTATAATATAATATTCATTCATAGTATATTTCCTATAGCAAATTATAGAAAAATTAATGCAAATCATAATTTTCAAAATACAATCCCAAAAAATGCAAAAGTGTACAAACTGCTATAGTAAGGAGTGAAATACAATCAAATGTAACTCATGGAACCAACTAGTCCATATAGCTCAACTATGCTCCACCTACTCCTGGTAATCCTAAGAATCTATCAAATGACTTGTTTTCTGTATAAGACACAGTATGTTTAGGTCAAAAAAATTCATGGTTGAGTATAACATACTCAGTAGGACACCCTAAAATCACCAAACATAAAGAATTAAGATCAATATTCAACTCATTTTCATGAAGATATGTTAATTATAAATATGATATAAAATTAGTAAAAGCAACTAGATATCCTAAAGATAAGAATTAAATCTTAGAGGTTAACAACCACACAACCAGCCTAGTATTTTTCATGAGGCTTCAAGTTAATACTAATCCCAGAGCACTCACTCAATGAGTCTAGATAACTATGATGGTGCTCATTCAATAGGTCATGATTGTAAGGCATCACCATAATTAATATAAATTCTGAAAATATAAATATCTGAATCCATAGATAGAAGATCCAACCTAGAGAATCTTGGTGAAACAAAAAACCTACTATATTAACATGCTTGATTTGGGATTATACACACATGTATGTTAGTCATGATGATTCTAAAAAAACTACACCCAAAGAGAGTGATAGGAATGAAGATCCAATCCAGGACCCATGGAAATATACCCTCTCTAATCAACCAAGGGAATATTATGACTAGTATGCAGTATTAGATTTAACATTAACCCTTAGGGAAGAAGATCGAGGACACTCGCCCTAGAAAAGGGAACTTAATAACTTTGAACTGAAATAGAAAACACCCAACCAAAGTGGAAGAGGGAACACACCCAAATGACATTCCACTAGCCTCAAGGGTAACAAGTTTACAAAATACCTTTGAGGAAGTGCACTACATGTAGTATAAGTATATATCATATACTGAAAAAATAGAAACTACCCATGTCCATGCTTGTGTTCCTCTACCCATGTATGTTTTCATCTTCCTATGCAAGTGTACACTGTCTATGCCCATGTAATTTGGATATGGCCATCTACCTAGTCATGTCCATGCCCATATACTCCTAGATTAAAGACAAGTACTACGTCATTGGGTCTGTGGCATGTGACATTTGTTACATGGTATGTGATATCCAGCTTAGTGTGTGAACCAATCATCATTGGAGTGGGACCAAATGACATGTGTTCTTAAGAATACATATTGTGTAGTCGGGATTTTCACAAGAAATATTGAAATATTCATGCATCTCTCCTAAAACACTAACTTTATTAATTACACCACCATGTTTTCTAATAAACGTGGATATAGGATCCTCAATGACTGGACGTTGTTGGTGGCCATATTCTGTATGGAAAATTCACCCATGCATTGTTCTTGTCACACAAAATTTCCAGAAAGTTAAAAACTATGAATAAAGAAATCTAATTTGATCTTGATAAATCCTTCATCATCATCACACACCTCTATCCAAACCTTGATAATGAACCCGAACCCAGAGTA
Source organism: Viscum album (assembly GCA_963277665.1). NCBI lineage: Eukaryota > Viridiplantae > Streptophyta > Magnoliopsida > Santalales > Viscaceae > Viscum > Viscum album. The sequence goes on along the minus strand of OY728153.1, from coordinate 1,537,342,486 downwards.
ACAATCCGTTTTACCAAATAATGATCGTTCACCACATATTTTTCAAATAACCGAACATATAGAATACTGATGATGAGCACTCAAAGAATTAGGGGAGAAATTCAAAAAACACAAACATAACTACTGAACATCATTCATTGTTCATATTGACATCAATAAATTGTTTTAATGTGATTAATGAAGAGGATAACCAATTTAATACCCAATTCCTAATCCTAGGAAGATAAAACATCAATCACAAATCATCCATCAACTTGATAATCAAACTGTTAGATGGATTGATTCTCATTTAGTGTGGGATAATAAAAAATGGGATGAATATGAAAATCAACATACTAAATCAGGTTTTCATTGATCAGTGATGATGAACGATTTTACTTCACTGTCATTGGAAAAATCTACTAACTTTGTTTCCATTAGTGATCCTTTTGGTACTCTGGTCATTGATTTATGATCCTGATGTCTGTCAACATTTCTACATGCTCTCCTATCAAATACATACAATTATGTGGATAATACTAAGGCTTTTCCATAAGTGATTTTAAATAGATGTGGCTAGGATTGGTGAAATAATTAAATATTTTTTTACAAATTTACCCATGACCACACTTTAATGACCCATATAACACCAAAAAATATTATTTATCTCATAGGGTAAAATACATATTCTATATTCAAAAAAAGGTTTCATATTTTATATCCAAGTCCTTGTTTGGGATTGAATCCATTATTTTAGGAAAAATGTGTATATGTGATATAATACAATCAATATATTTAATATATCAACAATGAGGCTCCCCGAGCCTAAAGAATCTCACATCGCCTTAGAATTTGACTCTAAAAATATTTTCAAATATATTCCAAAGTCATAAAATGAAAAAATAGATGTTTGACATAATAATTAATAATTAACTACATAATAGAAAGAAATAAAAAAACAAACATGGCATGATCTTGATCCTATCTAAAGGTTAGTTTATTTAATGGATGATAAAATAAACCCTTTAAATAGTGGAGAAACTTATTGAACCATAACTTGGTTTGAGTTGTAATAGTTCACCAATACTCTGATGTTATTCCTATGTAAGATTCACTTTTGTCCTGAACTCAGGCTTCCTACACTTGCTTGAGATCCCCATCCATTATATATGCCTTTTCTCACATATATGCAAGGGGATCCAATGGATTAAATGTGGGAGGGGGGGGGGGGGTTATATAAAATAAAATATGGACATAAAGGCCTTTAAATAATAGAGGGGTTGATGAATCACATGCCACCATTTTAATATAATAAAATAATTATTATAAAACATGAATTAAATGAAACCAATCAAAATATTTTTTAGGTATTTTATCATGACCACCTACACATTTAACAAATACATATTTGTAATCTAGTTAGAATTCACTTCATTGCATTATTTTATTAAGAAAAAAGCACCCTAAATGTATCCAATTAATTATATTTTTAATTAATTAATTCATTTTATCTTAATTGACATCCAAAAAGTCCCATAAATTTTATCACAAATAATTTTAAAAAAAATAAAAAAAATTATTTTATTAAAAATTAAATAAGTATAAAATATTTACTTAGTGGCAACACAACATGTAACCAACTTCACTATCTTTAGTCCTGTATTAAATACTCTCACAAAATGTTGTCATACATGACATGTATTGTGATCCTCCTATATGAAATTAAATATGTCATAATTCCATATTATTAATGTGGAATGAATGATAATTGGACACACATTAAACTTTTTTACATCACTTTAAATTCATGTAGTAAATACATTGACCATTATGGAGAATTAATTATTAAAAATTAATTGAGAATTTATACTCTTAAAAACATGTTACTTAGTATCACATCAACTGCTAGATATGATGTTTGGTTTTAATATTGAAAATAATTATTTCTTTTCAAAATCTAATTATGTTGATCAATGTATTACTACACTATGTGTACAATCAAGCTACACACTTTTTATCTCATATTTTATGTCTCCATGGAATATGCTTGAGGAGATGGGTGTGTACACCGCATATACATTAATCAGTTACATGGATTATATATGGGATACACAATGTGTTATCTAATTAATTACAGTTTGACTAAATATATGTCTTTATGCATCATGTGACATGTAATTTGACAATAATGTTTCAATAGAAATCGATGGAAAAATAATTTAGGGCTACGTGGTGTATATTCATGTCACACAATGTGTATTCCCCGAAGTTGTGTGCCAGTTTGGCCATTTAATAAGGGGTGTATTAATTACTATTCATGTTTATTTTTTTGTTGAACTGTGTATACCATGCATCATCCGGATGTGGAAAACCTTATTATGCTTTGTGTTGTTTTCAATTACACACTATGTAACTTTAACATCTGGCCAAAACCCTTAATACCTTCAGATAGGACCTTCGAACATTCTTCATATATTCTTCCTCTGTTCGAGAACATATGAGTGTGAAAAAATTTATAATATCCACATTTATATTTAAAAAATGAATAAAAATAAATGAAATACTAAAAAAGCATGCATATCAGTAAAATAATAATTATAAATTATTATGCAACCACTCTGATACCACTTGAAAGTTCCAAGGCATAACAGAATCAGTTAGGGCCATGAATAATAATTGGAATTCATCATTTTTTTTGTTTTTTTTCTCAGAACTAGATTAATATATTAACAAAAATCCATGAGAAAAGGTTATAACAAATAATTTATAGTTAATTTTTGTGAAGAAAAATAATTACCAAACAATGGAATTCTTTATTCTACAATAATTCGGTTGAGACCTCTTGTTATTCCATTATTGCAATAGAGGAATAAAGGGTATATTCCCTCTAGCAGTAATCCAAACATGTTCCATGGACATTTTATTATTGTTTTATAATTCTATGGGCGTGATCACAAAATTTTATAACCCTTGTGTTGGTCATTATTGATATAAAAAAATCATTCAAGATGAGATGGAATAACTCCGACAGAGGAGGATAATTGATCTACGTTATTGAGAGAGTTGAAGAGGAAGATATCTCTAGGTCTTGAGAGGATTATGTCCAGAATATTTTTTTCACGATGGTGGCTAGGTTTGGCAAGGCTATAAAATAACATAACTAGGTATTTGTAGACTGAGTTCTAGTGAATAAAAATTACTCAAGGGCCTTTATTATTATCTTAACTTCCAATAAACCCCATGTCTAAACAACAATAACAATAACAATAATATTTTTATTTACTTGATATGAAATAATCTCATGGATAAATAAATATTATTTCTTTGAATAAATAAATTAATATTTATTCATATAATATTAAATACATCATTTCTCACTAGTCTATTAAACTCACCCGACTAGTCCTTCTCAAATATTACCAAAATCTTGATAATGTATGTTAATTTACAAAAATAAATGATACCATATTATTTTATAAAAAGAATAATTATTATATTTACTAAAATAGTGAATAAATAAATATTAAATATTTTCATAACCAAGTAAATAAATATTTGTTACCTTGCCGATAAATCAAAAATAAATAAACATTTTTATATTCACAAAATTAAATAAATAAATACCTGATAAATAAATAAATATTTAATATTTAACATACATAGTATTCTCTCAAATAATTTGTGACAAAATATATTTGATCAACGAAACATAAAAAATTTTTTATACCATACATGAATATAATATTTATTAAACATGTTAAATTTATATAGAATTTAACTGAGGTTTGGGATACACTTAGTGTTTGACACTTTCGACCACTTTCTCAGTGGAATTTCAAAGAACCACCTAAATTCCATTGATAACATCTAGAAACACTACCAGGAACCAATAGAGAAATAAGTTAAATATCATGATGAAAATAACCACATATAAACACACACTGTGTAATATAATATTTTTGTCTCATAACATATTATCAAGAAGGTTTTATACTAGTGTCATCAACTTAGGTACTTGATGTCTCTTTCATTGAATTTCCAAAAATGAAATTGTTAAAATAAAACCATAGCCATGGATTTAACCAATCAATTACATTCCCAGCAAAGGTCCTGAGATATAAACTTCCATTAAATAACACAATGGATAGATACCTTCTAGAATCATTCATTAATGTAATATCATTCATGAAACACCCACCAAATACAACCTTATCATGAGAATATGTCATCTTGGATTTCATTAATACATCATTTTATGTGACTCATGATATAAAATAATTATAATATTAATGAGAAAGATCTATTGGACACATCCATAGATAGAAATACCCAATGAAATAAATAAATTTGGATCTTCTATTGGTGGGTAATGTTTTTAAAACCTCCTTCTCTTAGAGATGAATAAGTGAAAACTTCATGAGATTAAGTCTCAAGATATTATCAGACACCTACCCCTAATAGTACATATCACATGTGTCCCTTAATACTAGACAATTTCATTTAAAAATATAACATATATTTAAGAATATTTTCATAGAACTTTAAGGTTCTCATTATGAAGGGGAACAACTATAACCTTTTTCTGTGACAAGTACCTTTTTTATACCATCACATATATGTACTTAGTAGCCAGTTCTAGCAAAAAAATTGTAATAAAATTGATTTCATTATATATTTCTAGGATTAAACACTAACTACATTATGTTTTAGAAAAAAAAACTTATTTACATTTAGTTGTAATGGATAACAAATACACTAACTTTTTTTTCATATATGGTATTTTATGTGTTTGGAGTATTCTCTTGAAACGATGATTTTATTCCTTAAAATACAACACTACTGGGTGATAATCAAATTCCATCATATTATAATAAATAGATGTATATAAACTTTATCTTGTATAAAATACTTTAGTCTATATCTTATTCTCAAAATTGTTTATAGAATTTGCTGAATCATAAACCATGTGTATGTGATTAATCATATATTTTGATTCACAAATATGTTTTGTTAATGAGAAATATCTATGATCATATAAGATAAATGAGTTGAAGATACCCATTTTTTACTTAGTTTATTTTGATCAGGACACATTTATATACATTAAAATAATTTATGTATCAACATTTTGATTCACCACTTAGATGAAAACTATTGGCCGTGTCAATCATTCCTTTGATTTTGAACTCCTATATTCTTATATAATTTTCAATGTATGTATTATATATAACATACCATTAAAATCTAGAGAATAAATTCTATAATATTAATAGATGACATGAAAATTTCTTTAAGTTTCTAAAAACTCCCTCAAGTATCTTAGATAATACCATAATATGTAATTATTAATCCTTCTTCTTAACAACCAGAATAAGTGGTAAAGAGAACTTGAGTTTCCCTTAGTTATTATCATACTCAATCAAATTGATTATGTGAGAAGAGACTAAAATACCTTATGTCATTTTTCATATTATTCCTTTATGATTTTCCTAATAATTTAGATTCATTTGTTTAAAAATTTTAATTAATGGTAACTTTAGATGGTGTTACTCTAGTACATTGAATTTATTTTACATAGGAAATTTTCTTAAGTTAACAGTCTTAAGAGTTAATTAAATTAATCTTCTTATACTCAGGGGATAAACTCAATGTTAGGTGATGATAATATTATTATGTTTTATATTTTTACATCATGGAATTTTAATGAAATTACTTCCACTAAAATTGATTTACTCATACATCATATCCATTTAGTGATCTAAGATCCATATTTCAATAAAAAATGAGTCCACTATGGCATTTATCTCACCAGTTTTTTTATTTAGGTAGGGAATTTTCTTAATTATAAGAGTTATGATTCTTTGATAGTTGAGAGAATAAATCCTTACCCAATCCATCATATGGATAAAATCAACAATATTCCTATAGTATCCTAACCCTTAGGGTTTCACAACTAGTGTAAACCAAATAAAATTCCAAAAACAAGTTAACAAAGCATAATCTAGGGGCACCCAAATTTTACATGAACTACCCAACAAGATAATCCAAATTCACTTATTACTTTATTTTTTACACAAGATATTATAGTGGCACCCAACTTTGGTATAAAACCATCTAATTGGATGATTGGGGTCTTGACAAGTGCCAATTTGAAGGAGTCCCAGACTTAGTATTTGAGGTGTTTTTTCAAAGTCTCCCCACCTTAATATATATCATATATATATTAAGTTCCAAACTTTTTTATTTTATGTTATCTCTATCTTCTCATGTTTTATTCCTTCATGAAAGTATGTCTCTTATCATTTAGTTTTGGAATCCCTATTCCAACCACCAAGTTAATGTTTTCACACAACATTATTATGTGACTGTTTACACAACCCACCGTTTGTGTTACCTACACAAAAATAAAAGTCAAATATATCCATACATATCTGAATGCATCAAGTATATAAGGTACATAAACTATTCATGTATAGGTTTATAAGTATTTGAGATTGATAATATCCACATGAGTATGTATATAGAGATATGTAACTGACTGCTCACCTTTCAAGAATAAGTCATAAGCCTCCAGGCTAGTGGGTAGTCTGACCCCAAGTCTTTCTCCCCCAATAGACTTTACTCAAGATAGAATTCTTTTTATAAAAAATCTAAAACCTAAAATACATAAAAAATTCACCAAAACAAAATCCAATATAAAAAAATAAATAATATTACAAGGTAAAGGTAGATAAAAATTAAAATTTATAGATTCATACTAGTTATGTAATGTATGACTCAATCTCTTAGAAGATTTTGATCAAATAAATAGAGCATATAGAAATATTAAACATATAAAACTTTTATATACATGAATAAATCATGGAATAAATTAAATAAATGAACATTTAATAAATTTAATTATGATAACAATTAATAAAATTTTCTATAATTTAAAAAATTATTTTTAACACATTATAATTAAGATAAATATTATGAACAATACATAATATTATACATTAAAAAAATTATATCTAATTTCAATATGGACCCGTTCATATTTTCCAATATATTTCATTAAAATTAAAACAAAATTTTTAAATTATAAAACATTTATAATTCAAGTTCTTTTTAAACAATCTTAACATTATTCACCATATGTTATTTAAACCATTATTTAAAATAATTATCAAAATAGTTCTGAAATGGTATAAATAATATCATAAAATAAGTCCTTCCTATTAATTTGAACAATTTATAAATAATTAATTATAAAAAATTCATAAATAAAAATATATAAAACTTTATATTTAATGATTTTTTATGTGATTTATAAAATCTTTATAAATAATATTTATAATATATAAATAAAAATTTTATTTAAATTTTATAAATCATGCCGTATAATTTTTTAAAATCTACATTAAATATTAACTTTCTATATTTTGAAATATTTTTTATATTAAGAATTGTTTCATAAACATTTATATAATTAATTATAAATAGTTTATAATTAATTAATTTATAAACACTTTAAAAATTCAAATATTCTCAAATACCGGTTATTATTTTTTATAATCATTTTTCAAACACGAAGAAAAATTATCGATATATATATATTTATATATTTTCACTTTAACCATTATAAATAGATATCTCCTTCATAAGGGTAGTCTTATATAACCCTCACGCAGAGCACTCTGTGTAAGGGTAGTGTATACCGACCTTTAAACAAAGTCTTCTGTGTAGGGGTAATATGTTAGGATGCTTGTGGATCACTATTTTAATATTGGTAAAAAATAATGATATTTATATAAATTTTATTAACATTCTAGGTAAATTTATGAATTACCTTTGTATAAGTGTAGATTATGTTTACATTTACATTTTCATGTCTCAAGAAGGAAAAACAAGATTACCTTTACGTGAACTTCTTATGAGTATATGTAAGGGTATATGTGGATGATCTAGAACCAAATATAATACTTATGTAATGATTCTATTATCCACTTTCTTCATGCCATGATGCGCACTGTATACCTAAAAATGATTGATATGCACACCACACTCCATTCCTTACATTCAAATATCAAGCTCATGCAAACATGATGAACCTAATATGTATATTTCATGTTCAATAATTTCAATGTCAAACATGAAATCTTAATGCCTTTTATAATGAATGATCATGAGCCTTTTATATGTATCACATGATATTACATTATCGTACAATGAAATATCAATCCAATCCTGATTTATTTTCTATTCTCAACTTAGAAAAAAAAGAGATGTTTTTTTCACAAAAAAACATTTTGAAAAGCATAATTATATAACATTCTCAACCTTGTCCCTCCCAATAATATTAATAGGTTAATAAAATACTTTTAATTGAGTAACAAAATAAATATTAGCACATAATATTATAATGGAAATCTGAACCAGTAAGGTTTATATATCGAGTTCTTTATAAATAGTGAAGAATGAATGTTTATCAAATGAGAAGGATCAATATGATACCACTTTTAGTTTTTTGAGGATCTTCATATAATCCTTTAGTAGTGTAAGTACACCCAAGTAATAAGAATCAATCCTCATTCATGAGAAATATGAAATATATATAAAACTCATAATTAAAGAGTATACTATGTTCACTATTTGATCAGTTCTTTTCTTTTGTGATGTAGGGATAGGACATGAGGAAGATCACTAAGACTAGTTGATATAATCCTACAACCTCTTAGGGCCATACACCAATAGGTAGATCATGATCTCTATCATAGGATAACCAAAACTATATAAGGGACAGTATCACCTTCTAGGGAGATATGAATGAGGACCCAGGAAAATAAATATTTCAAAAAAAATATATGAAGACGATGATCAATGTAGAATTGAATGAATGAGATAATATAGAACTGACAACAAAAAAATTGATTTCTATTTTACTGGTAATACATGATGCATTTTACATAAATGAAGAATATGTATTTAATCATTAAGTATTATCTAATAATACCTATGATTTATGCTTAATTGATGAGTGCATTAAATCGTTCAATGATCATCATAAAAATCCTCAAATCTTAATGAAACCATATAGGGAGGGTCCATTTCCATGCAGAAAATTCACATATAGTAAGGATACATTTTTGGATTTCATTTCTTTTATACATACATCATATGAATGTATATTAGTTTCAAATATCCACATGAGTATTTGCATCAAATTAATGTACCCTCTATACATCATAAAAATGACTACATATATGTATCATAAGCTTGTATAATATATTAATTACACACACACAAACATTTATACTAATAATACATTTATCCAATGTACATGTTTCATATTCATGTATATTTTTGTACAAAACCAACATTTTATATGATTAATATTAATTTACATCAAGATCTACACTCACATGCATGAATGAATGTGAACAAAAACACACACACACATGCATGCATATACATGTACACACACACATACTCACACTCTCAGACATAGAAATTCACACATTCAAGTGTCGACACACACAAGGTATATATAGTACACATACACACACTTATAATATATATGTGTTATTATTTATGACTATTTGTTTGTATTATTCTTATATATAAACATATAAATATATTTATATGTTCCATTTATACATACACACACACATATATATTTATACATGCATACATACATATTTATAAAACTCCTGAACTTCTTGAGGTATAAATACATTTAATTTTTTGTTACGTATTAATTTTTATTATAGTTATATATCTATATATTTAAAGTGTTTTTGGGGAGGCATGTTTATCCCAAAGGTGTTTCAGAGGGTTGTATATCTAAAATTATGAAATTGGAATTTCAGGTTGGGTGCATGGTTAGAGTATAGTTAGTGCTAACCATGCACCCAAACCATATGCAGGGTGAGGTGTGTTGTAGTTCTGTTTTCTTGGTTGAATTATGGTTTTATAACCATATGGGGTGCCTTAGAAAATTGTGTGACACATTTTATAAACCGAAATCACAACCACATGGTCTACCAAACCATGCTGTGTGTGGACTATATAAATAGTGGGAAGCACATTGTTGGTTCACAATTTCAAAAACTATGCATCCAAACCTTATAGTCTTTACAGATTCTTAAAAATCATGAAATTACTTAATTTACCATGATGAATTATAAGTCATAACACCCATATTTCTTCCCTCATTCAACCATTCATGTCTCGTAGTAGTGGCCTCCTCCTATTTGTCAATTTTTGGTTGAATATCATTTGTTTTTTGTGGAATCAAGTTCCTTTCATGCCAAAAGTGAGTTGGAGGTAACTCTATCTCTCCATATTTAAAATTTTATACGTTATTTTTTCTATCACATTTATTTTCTCAAGTTATATTTATTTTTCCCTATTTCATGTTTTTCATCTTTTTATTTGATTCCTTCCATTCGATATAGAATCACAGGCCAATGCATAATGAGTATACTTCTATGGGACTAAGTTAGATTTTACTTGAACTATAGATTAAAGTATCTCTTGTTTTTTAGTGCATGTGTTGTATGGTTGTGCTAAGCTATAGTGATCTTCATCTAGAACATAAAATAAAATTAGAAATCATACTTTTTTAGTGGTAATTTAAGATTCGTTCCGTGATGGAGCATAATGAAATGAAAATATAAAATGTTTAGACACCAAGTATGGACTTCCTTAATTTATAAAAAAGTGAATTTAAGAGGAAACCCAAGGCATTCCTAGTGTTAAATGATGATTGGGTAAGATATGAGGCACCTAGTTCTAATGAAATAACTGGTAGAATTGTGTTTAAAATACTGATAAAACTCATGTACAACTTGTGCTTCCTAGTCATGGGTGTTTTTGACCAAGTCTCCAAATGAAATTTTTTTATGTTTCGTTGGTGATGGAGTTTCCCTCTGATTTTCTAGATGTTACTTATTGTGTTTCTTGGGTTAGAGTGTGTTACCCTAAAGTTTCTAGATGATACAAGTTCTAGTTTCTTGGTGGGGAGTTTCATACCTGATTCCATATGTTTCCCATTTTGTTTTCGGGTTGGGAGTATTCTCCCTCGGGTTATCGATTGAGTGTTTTTATTTCCATGTGAGGTTCATGTATTCCCTCAATTTTTAGATAATTATACCCAGTTCAAAGACATCTATTACTTACTAATATGGGCATGTTTATTACTTATTGTCCCCTTTGAACCCATGGATAAATAGTGGTTTATTTTTTATGAATTATCTTATTTTATATGAACATGATCATTAAATTTTACTAAAATTTGAAATTTTTATGGACCCTATGGGTGGTGGCCAACTGAGTTGTACTGACACCCTGCTGAGGCCACCATTAGTACCTAATAAGACCTCATGATTTTAGGTAAGGAGAAGGGAAATTACCCTATGATTGAGGGTTGATCTTGATTGGATAGGGTATATCATGTGACATGTAACTGGGCTAGGAAGGAAGAATAGTTTTTCAGTTTCTAAATTTTATATATTTTTAATCATATTGGGATATTTTTATATGATCCACCTACATGGGATTTGGATATATATCTTATGCCTTGTGTGACTTGTGAATCATCCATTTTGATATAACATTGGTTATGTATTATTAATTGGTACTTTTCATTATTTTTTCTTCAATTGGTTATCTAATGTATGATTATATCATTATTTTCATGATGACCACACTTTGATATGAGGGTATTGTCTCCCAATGGTAACTCCATAGATCCTCGCTACTAGTCAATAGATTCTAGCATATGGGGATGTGCACCTTAGGTCAGTAACACCACCAGTCTAGTTACTCTATAGTGAAACATGATGGGGGAAATAAAAAGTGGATTAAATGAATAAATTTCCTTTTTTTACTATATTGGAATGGTAAATAAGAGATATGAGGTTGTTATAAGATATTATGGAACTTGTTTCTAGGATTAGATAACCCACTTATGAGTTAAGTCTATGTTTCTAGGGATATGATTGTTATTCTCAGTTTTCGTTTTTATAGTTGAGATGATTCAAATAGTGTAACACACTTTATTTTGGGTTTATGATTTCAAGTATTTTAACAATTGTATGAAATGTAAAGAGTTCATACATTTACATATTATATCAGGCATGTAGGATTCACCCGTCATTAACTTGTTTTCTTGTGATTTTGAATTGATTGTGAGATATGGTAAAATTATTTAAAATATTTAATCAACGTATATGGTGTTATCACACATAACATGATGGTGTAATATTATATAACCAATTATACAATTGTTTTGATTTTTTTTTCATTGTTATTCACATTAAATATTATAGGGTTTTAGTTGAATAAAATTCAAGTAACAACCTATAAATAATTTTCCTCTATAAATTTTAATTGCCATTTCATTTAACTGATCCCTAGGTATGAAACTCTTGGTGAAAGTGAAATGAAAAAATATGATGTTTTAAAATATATGTATATGTTATTGACCATGAGTGTAATATATCATTACTATCATTCGAGTATTGGAAATCTCTATATTTATTTTACACTTCTTTTGGCTGCATTTTGGGACATTTGAGGATGAAGAGATGTTTTGGGGGAAATTGACCTAATGTTTAGGGATGTATGTTTTTTTTAAATATTGGAGTCTAGATATAAATGTAAAATGGATTAATAAGGTTATCCTTGATTTAAAATAATGTCCATATTACTTTGATGTTTTTTTAGAATCTTTTGTTTTTTAGCCTTCTAGATAATTACATGCCATGTGACTATTTTACGTGTCATTTATTTGATCACTAGGATCATGTTGTAAACAAAGCACATAGAGTGAATTTTTACACACCATGTAAATATTACACACCGTGTAATGTTGAAAATCATATTTTTAATAAAAAGATGATGAATTTTCATGGTATGCGAGCTACCTGGATTACATGACATGTAAATGGGATATGTTCTATCTATATATCATAGATAAGGATTTTAGGATTTAGTATGATTTATTTTATAATTCATTCAAAGTGAAACCTCTTTTCTCTTGACCCAGATCTCTTATCTAGTGATTTTGGGACCCTTAATTCATTTTGAATTGATTTATTCAGGGACTGGTCATCAGGTTTGTGAGTGATGTTTCTCTAGACAAGTAATCCTTTTTTCATATTCAATTCCTTTGACCATGGTTTTACCTTTTTTCATTATTAAATACCTTGATATGATATTATGATTTTTTTATTTTATTCTAGATTAATTTTGTTATCTTGTTCCGGTGGGTAATCATGTGTTGGTTGTTGTGTGGCATGCAAGTTCCTTGGGGAATGGTTTGTTTCTGCCTCTTCGCATACCTTTTTTTATGTTGAATCAATTATGAGATGTGTAGATTTATTTTAGGGACTTTATTTTCATTAATTTGTTTTTTATTGTTGGTGAATCCCACTACCGGCGTGTGCTTCCCAAACTTGAGGTAGGTGGTTCCATCTCTAATCTGTGTTGGTGAACTGCATTTCTCTGATTTTTTATAATTTTTTTTATTAAACGAAATGGAAGGATTGAGTGATTTGATTTATGTGTGTTGAAATGGGGTTTTGATAATAGATGGTTTTCCCATTGGTTTTGGTAAATGAAAAGGTGTATTTTAAGAATTGTAAAATGTTTTTCAAATCTTGTTTTTGATGATTTTTTTGATGAAATGGTTTAGATAATATAGAACATTGGAACCATTGGGTACTTAGTCAGATGGTATAGTAATAGGCCTCGTCCAGTATCAAGGGGTTCATTAATGGGGTTCAACTTTTCTCCCTAGACCCTTTATTTATTTATTTATTTTTTTAGAACAATATTTTTTTTTCATTTTCCATAGCCGGATTGAGAGAACCGGTACCCCTAACCGGTTTAAGGGAAACCAGAATCCGTAATATAGAAATCAACAAAATTCAAAATTCAAAATCCGATCCATCCACGATCCATTATATACCAATCGCTGCACCTCGAGACGAGACCCCATCATCACATATCACCATCCTTGCAGGACATCACCATCCATACAGGTTGCCAGAGACATCATCAAGAATAGTCACCGGAACACCCACAGTAGACAAAACCCCCTCTGTCAGCACCGCCAGTTCATTGAAAGGAGGAAAAAAATAGAAACAAAAACCTTCAACCATTCCATAAACACCAAATCTAGCAGGAACAGGAACCAAACATCATCTCCTTTCATCGCCTCAATTGATGTTGCCAGAGAATTCTAGGGACCAACAGGACAGAGAATCCAAACCCAGAACAATAAAATAAACATGGCCAGAAACCAGCCACATTCACGACCCATAAAATACATCCCTTTACATCCATAAAATCCAAAAAACTATTTCATAGACGATTGAGAGAGGAAGAACATCACTAGATTCCCAAAAATCACCCAAAAGAAAAATCATAAAACAAACAGAAAGAAAAGAACATCACCAGGTTTCAAGAAAAATCCAACCTCAAATGCAAAAAACTTCTAATCATCGCCTTCTGGAAAGCCCCCGAACACAACACTCAACCACCAAATGCCCAGATCTATGCACGAGATGGCGTTCTTGAACCTCCGAAGAAAAAGATCAAGCGCTGAATCAACCCCATTCCACCTTGAAGAGACAGACACTAGTGCGGGCAAGGTGAGGTGAAACAAAGCATCCGAAGCCAAGAAACTGACACCTAGTTCCATTGAGCAAGGGGAGAGCAGATCCGACCGGGGATGTGGAAGGTGGTGCGAGCGAAAACTCTAGTAGTGCTCCGCCCCTTACGGGCCCATTCCCTCCCCAGACCTTTTGATCTAGGGACATGTTAGACCTATTGGGGGGTTAATTTTTTGGTTGTTCCTATTCTATCTAGATTCTATGAATATCTCAAGAGACGTGATGCACATGATTGTCTATATTAGATACCAGTGTCCTATATAACCTATCCTATTGGGATCCTTGGCCTGATGTTACCTATACTTTAATTTTCTTGTTTGGGATGTTATGGATTGTACTATTTTAGTTTTAATTTCATGAATTTGATATGATATATTATACATTACCTGGTTTGAACTTATATAACTTCTTTGATATATGTATATGAAATAATTTGAAATTGTTTTACCTATTATATGGAAAATGTGAAAAATGGGAAATTAATTTTTTTCCATGATTTCAATATCAAACCACTAAACTGTATGTCATGCCTTATTTTCTGTACAGTTGATCATGATTAGATTATTGTATAGAGACTTGTCATAGAACACCATGGTGGTACCCTACAGATCCTATTATATCAAACCCTACACACCCCTTCAGTGGCACATAGACATTGTTATGTCCTTCAATTCAAGGAAAGGAAAGGCACTGTTGTGAGGTAGTGAGGCTTTCTGTCAGTTGGGTTTGAGATGCTTCTAGTGAGATAGTTGGTGTTTTCCCAAAATATCACATGGAGACTATTGGAGTCCCTATTTACTTTTTTCATTATTTTTAGTTTAAATTGTCTTCTGGAGATTTATCTGAAACCATTTTAGTAGCATCACTTTCTTTTTTCTCTATCTGTTATGACATATATATATTCATGTTTTCTTCTAATTTATATTTCTGTATTTGTATATAAGTCATTTGGTATGATTCAGGTTGGATGGAATAAATCCCTTCAATTTTTTTGTTGATTCCCAAGTGATAGATTCCAACCTATGGGGATTTTTAATTCCCTTTGGGTATGTGACAACTCGGTCTAGGTACCCATTTGAGAGGATATCTCGGTCAGGTTCATCACAGTTTGGTATCAAAAATAATGTTTTACCATACAATTCTTTGTCATGGGACGTTTTCTATATTGAATATAGGGTTGTCGGAAATTGAGAGGAAGGTTTCAATGAGTGTCTAGATAGCTCTTGTCATGGGATGAGACTTAATTTTCATTGGGATATTGGGATGTCTGTCTCTTATCGAGAGTTATTGATTTTAATATTAGTTTTTTCTTATAGTTTTTTGGTGTGAACAGAGCCAATATTATTTTTGATCATTTATTCTATTTTTGGGTGCATTAGAACACCCCTACGATGTCTTCGATAGGTTCCTCAGGAAGGTGCAATTGATGTAACATCCCATGCTTCCTTGGTACTTTTCCTTTTGAATAATGTAATAGCTTGCATTATACGCAACTTCGAGATTCTAACACACCACGACCAATCAAACTAACCGTTATGGATAGTAATAACCACTTTTTGAAATTTTGTAAATTTTATATTTCAAAATGGAATTCATTTTTGGATTTTTAATATCGAAATTAGCATAGGGTGAATTTTTTGTGATTTTTCTGAAAACATTGAATTTTTTATGAATAATGAAAAACACTGAGTTATAGTTTAAAAACGAATTTTTATTTAAATAATT
Organism: Viscum album; assembly: GCA_963277665.1. Taxonomy (NCBI): domain Eukaryota; kingdom Viridiplantae; phylum Streptophyta; class Magnoliopsida; order Santalales; family Viscaceae; genus Viscum; species Viscum album. The sequence goes on along the minus strand of OY728153.1, from coordinate 1,537,326,119 downwards.
ATTTTTTATTTAAATTTATTTTAGGTAAAAATAGAAACATAATACCTATATATGATCAATGTACTTAATTGGAGTCCATTTATAATAATTATATATATATAAAATTTTATTGAACTTTTTACCGTCTTTTACCCACCTCCTAGGAGCATTTTCAAATTTACATAAAACTTAAATTTACCGCTTCTGTGAGTTGAATTTTAAAAATAATAGAGACATAGTTGATATTAGTAAGTAAAATGTGGTTCAATAGGATGAAAATAATTTATTGCGAATAGTAACTTTTTTACTTTTATATACCACGATTAAAAGTAAATAGGGAAATTAAGGGTAAAAATGATATTATTATTACTCAAACACATTTCCTAATTCTATTGGATAAGTATAATTCGACCAAAAAAACCTTAGGAATAAAATATGAACCTCTTTGGTTTACTCGGATTAGATTAGGAAATTTATTATTATTTAACTCAAAGAAGATTTAAAAGAGTTAAAATCAAAGTTTAATAATTAAACATTTTTAATATAGGGTTACACAAAAGATAAATTAAACTATAAATATTAATTGGAAATCTAAAAAAGGTTCATACATAACGGTGTTTTATTTATATTTTTTAGACATTAAATAATTTAATATATTTATGACACAATGATGATGTAGTAATTACCTAATTAATGAAATATTAAAATAATTGATAGTATAAATATCCAAATAAATGTAATTTGAGACTTTTTATGAATTCCAATAATTTTATTGTTTAAAATTACATATTATGGTTGGTTAGATGAATTGTTATCAAATTAATAATGCTGTTATGAATTTTGAAAAAACAAAATACCAAATAGTGTCAAAAATAGACATAAAAGAGTTTTAAAAAAATATATTATATTATTAATTGATATTATCTTCCTAAAAAAATAAGGTTCAGATAAAAGACTTATATAATGATATATGTATTATTAATGAACCAATTTGAGTTCTCTTGGAAGTATATAGTAAGTTTATTAACTATATAATATAAAAATGCAAATAGACATGGTAAATGTCAAACTATTTAACTAAGAGTTAAATATAAAAGATAAGGTTAATATAGTGACCCTAACCTATCTAAAACATATTGGTTGAGTGGTTTTAGACCCATCCCAACCTTATAATTTATATAATCCACTTTTGAGCCATTAGAAACTGAAAATGATTTTATTATAAAATAATATTTCTAGCTTTTCCTAAGGTGCCCCTCACTCCTCTTATAAAATGGCACTCCCCATTCCCTTAAATTTACACCTTCAAAGCCTTTAGTCTCGGCAAAACTCTACCCAAATACCCTCTAAACTTTCCTCCATTCATCCTAGAGGCCTTCCTTTATTCAGAAATCCAACCTATGGATCCCTTTTGATCAAATCAAAAGGAAGAACCCGATGAAGAGATAATATTTCACCACCTCTTTCAAGTTTTGTTCTTCTTCCACTTGATTTTTCTTTGTTGTTTCCATTATGAAATAATAATTCCAGTATCATCTATATAATGTGATGTTATTATAAATACGGTACAGCCAAATTCATCATTCTATCAATCCTTTGAATGACATGTCACCATACGTGCGTACGTACGACTTACCGTCTCCACGTCGTGGTGTAATTATTATTCAATACATTATTATTTGGATGGGTATAATAATGATGTGTAATTTATATAAATAATAAATATAAAATGATAATTATTTTGTATATATGATATACCATCTAATTGTATATTATTTTAATATCAAAATAATTATATTGTCGCTCGTGCGTACGCATGGATTACCGTCTCCACGAACGCGATGAGATTCATTCCTCATCGTATCTATTCAAGACTAATTTTCCTTAGATGATTAAAAATAATTTATAAATACTTAATATAATTCTGAATATGAATAATATATATCTTATCCATAACAAACATTTCTTATGTAACAAATAATATAAAGGAAAACGAATCAGTTAACACCCGAAATGATGATAATACTAAAATATTATTAACAGAGCAATATTAAAAGATCATATATGGTATCATATTAATGTATATGATTATTTTATAATTGAATAACAATTACCTCACCATTATACATTATTTTAACCTACACTCAACCAAGGAAAATTAAAAAGTAAGGGGCTTCTTATCTCACTTTTAATTCCGTGAGATTTCCATTGTTCGCCACTTTTTTATTGCATGTGGTGTATTGTGTACTGCCATTTTGATAAATACTATCATGATTCTATTTATATTAATGGTATTCTATGATTAATTTGGTGTTTATTAACATTTTTTCATATGACTCGATTGATTACAACGAAGTAAGGGTTTTTCATCTCACTTTTATTCTCGTGAGATTCATGCTATATTGGCCATTATATTCTTTTGTGTGGAGTATGTACTGCCCCTGATTGTACTCTTTTTATAATATAATTCAATGTATGGGTTTTTACATATTAATTGTATGATACTTATTTCATGGGGTGTATGTCTCATAAGTTTACAAATCGGTAATGGAATTTCAAAATTCAATTTCCACACATTGAGATTTACACATACTTCATTGATTATTTTTCTCCATGATTATGTACGGGATCACTATTTAATATTTGTGTAGTAATTTCCACTCCCATTTCTGTGGATATAATTTTGAAACACATAACCACTCCATTGATAAATTCTCAAGTCAAAGATATGAACTTGATAAGAGTAATTTTAACTCAATCTCCATTTATTGAGTTAAACATCGAATTCATTGGTTTTGTTTTTACAAAAATATGTGTGAATGTACTCTGATTGTTTTAAACTAAATATCTAATAATATTTAGTGTATTTATATTTTTCACACATAATTATGTCATTGATTTATCCTTAACCTAAGGATACTGTCCTTATAAGATATTTCATCTCAATTTACATTCTATTGAGACTTCTTTGTTGTTATACACCAATTCAGTTTTATATGGAGTATATAATGTACTTTGACATTTTATATCACAAATACCTTTGTTCTCATGATATTATAAAGTTTTGATAACATCAATTATTTGTATTCAAGAGTCTCTCTTTTGGTTAATAACTCTAATTAAAATCTCATTTTAAATGTTTTAAAGATTTATTATTCTAAATCATATTCATTAATGTCCATATTTTAAAAATTGTTTTAAATATTTATTTATATGGACATTAATGTTTTAAAATTAAAACTATTTTTAAATGTTTCAAAGTGGTATGGGTCACTTTGATTCAAAAATATATTTCTAGAAGACTTCTTGATAAATACGGTGAGTTTAAATGATTTCCAGAAAAAGGGGGAATTTTCTATCAAATAGTTTTGATGATTATTTTCATCTATGTCAATATCCTTTATTATTCTCGATTGAGGTTAATCTGTTAAAATAAAATCTTCCATATTGTAATTAATGAGTTATTTTTGACTGTGGATGTGATATTATTATACTATACAAGGTTTTTGGATAATGTATTGACATTTTGTATGTTAGTTTCAATACGAATGTTTATGTAATGTTTCAAAATTTTCATATGAGGAAGGCATTGGAATTAGTATGTGAAGGGTGGAGCCCGCTATAGCTCCGTGATGCATCGGTATGTCTCATGAGACAAACTAGAGTCTTGGCACAAGGCCTTGACAAAATCTTTTTTGTAGTCTTGGCACAAGGCCTTGACTATGTGGTTTTGAAAGTCTGGAATTATGCATTCCATCATTATTAAAGTGGCTATTGATATTGCATGTGATTATTAGACTAGTAGAATATCCATGTGAATAAGTAAATGACATTATTCGATTTTATCTTTTCTCTATTGTGCTGAAGATCATGTTTAAAAGGCTTTTGTTTTAGTCCTATACATTGCCTTAAATGTTTATGCTTATTTATGAATGTTTCTGCTATATTGTTATCCTTACTAAGAATCTGAGCTCACCTATTTCTATGTTTTATTTTTTCCTAGGATGAGAAGAAGTATATTATGACGGACCTGCAGGGATAGTATATGGGATCTAAGTGTTTTCTATGTAAACAACGTGGTTGTAGTTTTCTATTTTATGATGTAATGTAATCCCTATGAATGTATCTAGTACTTCCAAGGCTACTAAACTAATTGGTCTTTCAAGACTTTATCTTTTGTGATCATGCTAATGATACGTAACAATACACCGACTCTGGGATTCTGGGGTTGGGGCGTTATAGTTGGTATCAGTGGAAGTTTTGTACAAACATCAGAAACTAGATTTATATAAACTTTGATTGGATCACATAGATCTAAGATAGAATTTGAGGATTAGTATAGAAGAACTTCATAAATTTTTTATATTTTAGAGATTTTGTGAGTTTTCTAAGAAATAAATCTCTGTATGGATAGGAGCCGGTAGAGGTAGCGCTGACACAGATGTAACTAGGGGTAAAACCTGAAAACACCACTTTGAGCTAGAATCTAATGGGAACTGGTGCACAACAATAGGCCTTGCTGCACTCTTGTTTACGACACTCCCAGGGGATATGATTAGGATAATTTAGATTTTCTTTAAAAACCAATTTGAAGGATTTTAATATAAAATGAGAATAAATGACCTTGGTTAATCCTAAGGTTTTTCAATTGAAAATATGGTGACATGATATTCTGTAAATGATTTTATGACTACTGTTACTCACACAATGATTTTTGGTTTTAGTCAATGGCTGGATTCCAAGGAATTCATAGTAACTTTGAGCATGATGCACAAGCTAGAAACGGTGGTGGAAATGAGAAACCAAATAGAATGTTGATATCCATATAAGATATCGTGTTCATGCCAAATCAGTTTTCCAAAAATATGATCAACAACATATATATTAACAAACTCATGGACTCAACAATGAAGAGAAAGGTGATGAATGATAAGGGCTCCAGTAGTAGAGACCATGGAGAAAAGAATCCCCAATTTCCATCATGTGGGAAATATGGAAGGAGACACCCAATAAAGTGTCTCAATGGAACAAAGACATTCTTTAAATGTGGGAAAGAAGGACATAAAGTACAAAATTTCCAAGGAAAAATGAAGAGTAATATGGAAGAAAATAAAAATGGTTCCAAGAATCAGTTTAGAGTCATTTTCCATAAATGTAGGGAACCTGGCCATTACCTGAGTGAATAACCTACTATAGAGGATATTTTCTTGGTCAAAGAAGAAGCTATGTGGAAATAAATGGTTAGAGAAATGTTTAAAAGTATTAGTAGTCCTTGCTGATGGGATTACTTTAGAATAATTTTTTATTGTATTTGTAAACCTCCAGTTTTTCATGTGAAAATGATATTTGAGGGAGAATTATCTTTTCTCTTGTGGATATAGTTATAAATAACCATTTGGTTTTATATGATCATTGGGTTTGAGGCAATTTCAAGTTATTATATTTTGGGATGAAGATGCAAGTTATGAGATAACATCAGTGGTTAAATTATGTTATTGTTATTTTGAGGAATTTATCTCATTTTGGTAATTTTATAAATTATAGTTTTTGAAAAAGGTTAACATGCAGACCGTGTGACAACCCGACACATCAGACAAAGTTGTGGAAATTGAACCCACAACCAGAGTGTGATTGGGATTTATCGCCTACCACTGGACTATGTGAAGTCCCTGGTTAGTGTGACTAATTATTTTTAGATAAATTATTTTATTTATCAATATAAGTTGATTTGGGATCTTATGTATTATCAAATCAATACCATTAGTATAGGAAAATGATTTGGTGATTAAGTGATAAATGTTATTTTGGAAGACGTTCGCTCTGTTGGGAACACTATATGCCTAAGAAAAATAGAATACTATGAGATTTCATTTGAGGAGTAATGGTGGATTTTTTCTATGTTTTTATTGTGGATTTATAGTGATTTTGTTTATTTATGGTAATGATCAACCTATAATAGAGAATATGTGATTAGGTTAATTGATTTTAAGTATGCAACTTTAAGAGTAGTCAATGTCATTTGGAGATACAATTTAACATGGAAGACTACAAAAACAAATTCCACTATGTTTTGGGTTTCAATATTAGTTTGGATTATAGTGAATGATTTTATGGATAGTCGTTTATTGAATGGTATTTATTTAACTTTGGGGTATTATTGGTTTAATTTTAGAAATTAAGATTAGTGTTTCTTTCCCTAAAGGAATATCCTTTCGGGGGATCATCTGATCTTGTACTAATGGTTTTGGTTTTGATTAATCTCTAAAGACAAGGTAAATATATAGTTTATCCTTTTTGGATCATGTGATTCTCTAGAAGTTGATTCTAGCTCTTCTGGTGTGACTGAGTCATCTTGAATACTCATCGTTTGAGAAAAAATGAGTTAGTGGTAGAAATTTATAAAATAATGAAAATATACTTAAACATTAAGTATATCTATTTATGTTCATAGTCAAGCTCATAAATAAATAACTTATCTTTATGAAATGTAACTTAAAACAGAAAAAACATTGTCTGTTTACTTTTCCTACAGGGAACCAAATGACCGTTTTTTCCATCACAAGTTTGTGGTTTTATTGTTGTTAACTTTCTCATGATCATGTTTTATATACCTCTCCATCTAAACTTGACACTTTTTTTTATCTTCCATATCTATGTTTTTCTACATGGAATCCTCATACGGGTTATCTTGGGTGACCTTTGTACTTCTCTTTCTTTCTTTTAAAGTGATAGTTTTATTGACTCTTTTTCCAATGTGGGACTTTTAATTATGTTCCCAAGCCAAATTTTTTAAAATTGTGAGGTCACAATTTTCAAAAAGGGGAAGAATGTACCACCCCAAGCTTCCACGGTACGTTTCCCTTTGAATAATTTAATAGCTTGCATTGTACGCAACTTCGAGAATCTAACACACTGTAACCAATCAAACTTGCCGTTGTGAATAGTAATGCCCACTTTTTGAAACTATATAAATTTTATCATTCAAAATGGAATTAATTTTTGGATTCATAATATCAAAATTAGCTTAGGGTGAATTTTTGGTATTTTTCTAAAAACTTTCAATTTCTGGTGAATAGTGAAAAACACTGAGTTATAGTTTAAAATTGAATTTTTATTTAAATAATAATTTATTTTATTTAAAGTTATTTTAGGTCAAAATAGATACATAACAACTATATAAGTTCGATTTAATTTATTGGAGTCAGTTTATAATAATTTTAGATATATATAAATTTTATTGAACTTTTTACCGACTTTTACCCACCTCTTAAGAGCATTTGCAATTTTACATAAAAATTAATTTCACCGCTTCTGTGAGTTGAATTTAAAAAATCTGAAAAACGCGGTCGATATTAGTAAGTAACATGTTGTTCAATAAGATGAAAATAATTTTTTTTTGAATAGTATCTTTTTACTTTTATTCCCCACAGTTGAAAGTAAATAGGGTAACTAAGGGTAAAAATGATATTATTACTGCACTCTATTGAGGATTATTTGTTGTTATACACCAATTCACTTTTATATGGTGTATATAATGTACATTGACAATGTATATCATGAATCCCTTTGTTCTTTGGATATTATAAAGTTTTTATTACCTCGATTATTTGTATTCAAGTGTCTCTCTTTTGGTTAGGAACTCTAACTAAAATATCATTTTAAATGTTTTAAGGATTTATTATTCAAAATATTTCTCAATAATGTACATATTTTAAAAATGGTTTTAAGGATTTATTTATATGGAAATTAATGTTTTAAAATTAAAACTCTTTTTAAAAGTTTCAATGTGGTATGGAAACTTTGATTCAAAAATCTATTTTTAATTCGCTTCTTGACAAATACTATAACTTTTAAATGATTTCATGAAAATGGGGATATTTACCTCGAATAGTTTTGATTATTATTTTCATTTATGTCAATATCCTTCATTATTCTCGATTTACGATAATCTGTTACAACAAAATCTTCCATATTGTATGAATGAGTTATGTTTGACTATGGATGTACTATTTTTATACCATTCATGGTTTGTGGATAAAGTATTGACATTTCGTATGATAGTTCTAATACGAATGTTTATGTTATGATTCAATGTTTTCATATGAGGAATGAATTGGACTTAGTAAGTGAGAGGTGGAGCCCACTATAGCTCCTCGATACATCGGTAGGTCTCCTGAGACAAACTAGTGTCTTGGCACGTGGCCTTGAAAAAATATTATTTGTAGTCTTGGAACAGGGCTTCGACTATGTGGTTATGAATGCCTGGAGTTATGCATTCCATCGTTATGAATGTGGCTATTGATATTGCATGTGATTATTCGACTAGTAAAATATCAATGTGAATATTCAAATGGAATTATTTGATTTTACCTTTTCCATATTATGATGAAGTTAACGTTTAAAGGGATTTTGTTTTAGTTTTATACATTGCCTTAAATGTTTATGCTTATTTATGAAAGTTTATGCAATATTGTTATCCTTACTGAGCATTTGAACTCACCCCTTTCTTTGTTTATTGTTTCCTAGGATGCGAAGAAGTATACTATGACTGAACAACAGGGATAGTCTATGTGATCTCAGTGTTGTCTATGGAAACAAAGCGGTTTTATTTTTGAATTTTATGATGTAATGTAAACCTTATGAATGTATATAGTACTTCCAAGGCTACCAAAATAATAAGTCTTTAGAGACTTGATATTTTTTGATCATGATAATGATAAGTAATAATGCATCGACTCTGGGATTCTAGGGTCAGGGAGTTATATTTGGTATCAGAGGAAGTTTAGTACAGACCTTGGAAACTAGATTTAGATAAACTTTGATTAGAGCACATAGACCTAAGATAAACATTGAGGATTAGTATAGAAGAACTTCCTAAAATTTTTATATTATAGAAATTTTGTGAGTTTTCCAAGAAAAACATCCATGTCTGGATATGAGCAGGTAGAGGTGGTTCTGGAACAAATGTACCTAGGGGTAAAACTCGAAAACACCACTTTGAGCTAGACTCAAATGGAAACTAGTGCACGACAACGGGCCTTGCTGCACTCTTGGTTACGACACTCCCAGGGGATATGCTTAGAATAATTTACATTTTCTTTACAAATCGATTTGAATGATATTGATATAAGATGAGAATAAATGACCTTGGTTAATCCTAAGGTGTTTCAATTGAAGATATAGTGTCATGATATTATCTAGATGATTTTATTAATACTATTAATCAAACAATGATTTCTGCTTTTAGTCAATGGCTAGATTCCAAGGAATTCATAGTAATTTTGAGCATGATTTTTAAGGTGGGAATAGCGGTGGAAATGAGAAAAAAATGGAATGTTGATAGGAATAAAAGATATCGTGTTCTTGCCAAATCTGTTTTCCAAAAATACGATCAACAATATATATATTAAAAAACTCCTAGACTCAACAAATAAGGGAATGGTGATGAATGATAAGAGCTCCGACAGTGGAGATCATGGAGAAAAAAGAATCCTCAATTTCCATCACGTAGGAAATGTGGAAGGGGACACCCAAGAAAGTGTCTCAATGGAACAAAGAAATTATTTACGTGTGGTAAAGAAGGACATAAATTAATGAATTGCCAAGAAAAAATTCAGAGTTCTATTGAAGAACAAAATGGTCCCAAGAATCCATTTACTGTCATTTTCCATAAATGTGGAGGACCTAGACATTACCTGAGTAAATTCCCTATTCCATAGGATATTTTCTTGGTCAAAGAAGAAGCTATGTGGAAGTAAATGGTTGGAGAAATGTTTAAAAGTATTAGTGATCCTTGTTAGTGGGATTACCTTGGAATAATTTTCACTTTCATTTTTAACCCTCCAATTTGTCATGTGAAAATGATATTTGAGGAAGAATTATCTTTTCACTTGAGGATATAGTTATAAATAACAATTTGGTTTTATATGATCATTGGGTTTGAGGCAATTACAAGTTATTATATTTTGGGATGAAAATGAAAGGTATGAGATAACATTTATAACGACCCACACTTTACATACATTGTTAATACTTCAAAATTGAATCACTCTTATTACAACATATGACAAAACCACAAAGGACCGTATAGGTATAGTGTCTTTAGAAACTGGGGAAACATAAACAACTGGTTCATAAATCTTCTACAGTGTCTCCCATTTATTTCATCATATCTATGGTCCCTTTTAGCATATTCTACTTAATATCCATCTTCCTGACCTGGGGAAAAGAAAACATAAAAGGGTGAGCTCAAATGCTCAGCAAGGGCAAATAAAGGAAATAAAAATCATATCATATCTTTATGAAAATCAAATCCTGCAAAAGAGATCATAATATCTTAACATGGAATAAATCATAGAAGTGAAAATGAGATCCCCATAACATAAAACTTGAAACTTTGTGGCATGCACACATAATCATGGAAAATCATTTCTTGTTAGTCATGACTCATTGCCAAGACTATCTTAGTGGACAAAGTCCCTTTCTGAACTGAGTTCACTCCTCGTTTCAGTCCTGTATCACTGAACCGAAATAACCTTCCGTTCCAGCCATGTCTATCTCATGAGATATAAAATCATTACCCAATGCATTGGAGGGAGATATAGGTCCCACCCATCTTATAATGAATCCTTTCTTATGTGTGCCACATAATCATAAAACATACATCATCGCATAACACATGTAACAAAAATGGGATTCTTGAAACATCATTACATCATAAATCAATTCATATAAGATAAAGGAGTTCATAAAAATATTTCCATCACAACATAATCAAATCAATGTAATAATAGAGATAAAAACAGAACCCTTTTATTATCTTAGATGGAAAATAATTTTGATAAAACACTTGAACTTCATTCTTGAGGAAAATATCCTTTCTACTTCAAAAACATTTTTCCTTTCTTAACATGTCATACAACTTTATAATAAAAGAAGTTGATTAAAAATAAACTTGAAAACTTGTAAAGGAAGCTTCTTGGAAATAATGTTTTAAAAATCCATTCATTCCGTATAAGTTAAAAAAACATTCTTCGTACTTTTGTCGGAAAAGTCAAAAAGTACCTCGTACGAAAAACGACAAAAGATTCCTTTCATACATATTACTAAAAACTCACCGAAGGGTAAAAATGGATTTAGACAATTGTAGGTGGATGTAAATAATATTACATATTGATGAAACATGGATGTGGATGATAAAATACACCCCAGTAAATACTTACGAATAAACAATCTCGGATAAAAATGAGATTGTGATATTTCCCTTACCTTAGGTCCGATTTGCTTTGTTCGTGTCCGAAGCTCCTGTATAATGGTTTAAATAATGTTATTGACTTATTCCAGAATCATACATATTGATATGAGATCATATATGGTCATATTATTAGCTTCTTGTTAGTAATATTTCATTGTTACTTGTTACTCGGGTCTTTATAACTTTTTGTTCTTATGCGTGTTTTGTCGAATAAATTCTTATTCTTATCTTTAGGTTATAGATAATTAATTTCCAGAATGGTATTAGTGTAGTATATACCATATTCATTCATTCAATTCATTTATACAATCATTATGAAATGAAGATCATGTAGAACGAGTCGCATCACATCGTGGAGACGGTATTCCGTACGTACGCACGAGTGATGATATCGTTCCTATGATCGTGGAATTGTATTGGAGTATATATATATATTATTTCAGTATCAATATTACTTAATAATAATCATATATAGTTACTCATTACACCATTATACCCATCCTTGTAAGGTGATGGTGGAAAATAGATTACACCACGGCGTGGAGACGGTATTCCGTACGTACGCACGCGCGGTGATTTCATTTTTCCGTAGGATGGATAGAAGGTGAATTAGGGTTGTTTCATATTTATAATAACATATCAGTATGTAAGTAATACTGATGTTATTACTTTATCATGAAACAACTGAAGAAGAAGAAGTTGAAGAAGAAAGAAATTGAAAAGATCGGTAATGGATATTACCTCTTCTTTGGAACGTCTTTTTGAATCCTCCACTTAAGGAACTAAGATTGGTCTTTGGAGAAGACCAGGACCTCTAGGATTATTCTAGGGAAGTGGAGAAGGGAAAATGGCAGGGGTTGGCCGAGCTTGAGTGCTCAAATTGGTGTGAGGAGGAGGGGGAGGAGGTGCCCTTTTATAAGGGAGGAGAGGGGCACCTTAGGAATATCTCAAAATATTATTTTATATTAAAGTCAAAATCGGTTTATAATGGTTCCAAAGGGTCTTATTTCGAAGATAAAGTGGGGAAGGGTCGAAATCCTATCAACCAATAGGATTTAGACAAGTTTAGGGTATTATTTTAACCTTATCAATTAGATTTAACTCTAAGTTAATTAATTTAACTTTTACCGTGTCTTTTTGTTTTCTTTCACTATATGGTTAATAAACTTTCTATAACATGCCAAACGAACCCCAAATTGTTTATTATTAATATATATATCCTTATCTAAGTCATTTGGCCTAACCTTAGATTTTTAGGAATAAAATAACAATTAATAATATAATATTTGATTTAAAAACTATTTTGTGTCAATTTTGACACTATTTGATATATGATTTTTGTGAAAGTCATAACAGAATTATATGTTCGAACCATGTTGATTAAATCAACACTAATATATCATAGTAACCTAGAAAATTAGTGGAATTCATAAAAAGTCTCAAATTACATTTATTTTGGTATTTATATTATCCATTTTGTCAATATTTCATTAATAAGATAATTACTGCATCATCTTTGTGTCATAAATAATTTAAATTATTTGATGTCTAAAAATTACAAATAAAATACCATCATGTAGGAAATCTTTTTAGCTTTCTAATGAATATTTACAATCGAATTTATCTTATGTATAACCCTATATTAAAAATGATTTACTTATTAAACTTTGATTTTAACTATTTTAACCCTTCTTTAAATAAATTAATAATAAATGTCCTAATCTAATCCAAGTGGGCCTAAATGGTCATATTTTATTCCTAAGTTTGTTTTTGGTCGAATTACACTTGTCCAATAGAATTAGGACATGTGTTAGGGTAATATTAATATCATATTTACCCTTAGTTACCCTATTTACTATTAACCGCGGTAAAAATAGTAAAAAGTTACTATTCACCAAAAAATTATTTTCATCTCATTGAACCACATTTTAGTCCTTGATATTAACCGTGTCTCTCGGATTTTTGAAATTCCATTCACAGAAGCGGTAAAATTAAGTTTTATGCAAAATTCAGTTTTTAACCTACCACTTAGTGGTTTCACTATTCATCAAAATTGAAAGTTTTCAGAAAAATACAAAAATTTCACCCTAGGCTAATTTCGATATTCTGAGTCCAAAAATGAAGTCCATTTTGAAAAATAAAATTTATAAAATTTCAAAAAGTGGTTATTACTATTCATAACGGCTAGTTTTAATAGCATATTGTTGTTTAGTGAAACTCGGTATTGCGTACGACGCAAGCTATCGAGGAAGGTCGCGATTGCGTGTAAAGCAAGTCAAGCAAGTGTTGCGTAGAAAAAGATTCCTTTGATAATTTATATAACATAAAAGTCTCGGGTGTTACATTCTACCCCCCTTAAAAAGAATTTCGCCCTCGAAATTCGTCACTTTGTAACCAATAGATGAGGATACTTCTCCCTCATCATATCCTCAAGCTCCCATGTAGCTTCTTCAAGTTGGTGGTTCCTCCATAAAACTTTCACCAAGCGAGTGGTCTTGTTTCGTAGGACTTTTTCGCTACGATCCAGAATCTCTATCGGCTGTTCTTCATAAGAAAGATCTTGCTCCAGCGGTACAACTTCTGAGCTGAGTACATGTGAAGGATCTGGTATGTACTTTCTCAGGAGAGATACGTGGAACACATCGTGAACTTGAGAGAGATTCGGTGGAAGCGCCAATCGGTAAGCTACCTTCCCAACACGATCCAGTATTTCAAAAGGACCGATATATCTAGGGCTCAACTTCCCCTTCTTTCCAAATCTCATAACCCTCTTCCAGGGAGATATTCGTAAGAACACTTTATCGCCCACTTCAAACTCTAGGTCTTTTCTTCGGTTGTCGGCATAACTTTTCTGTCGACTTTGAGCTGCTCTTATGTGTTGTTGAATAGATCTAACCTTTTCTGCCATTTCATCAACGAGATCAGGTCCTAATAGCTTTCTTTCCCCAACTTCATCCCAGCAAGTTGGAGTCCTGCATTTCTTTCCATAGAGAGCTTCATAAGGAGCCATCTGAATACTGGAGTGAAAGCTATTATTATAAGAAAATTCCACCAAAGGTAGGTGTTGATCCCAACCTCCTTTGAAATCCATAGAGCAAGCTCTCAACATATCTTCTAGGGTTTGAATTGTTCTCTCAGACTGACCGTCTGTCTGGGGATGATAAGCAGTGCTGAAACTCAACTCTGTATCCAGAGTATGCTGAAGACTTCGCCAGAACTTCGAGGTAAATCTCGGATCTCGATCAGATATAATAGAAAGTGGTACTCCATGCAATCTTACCACTTCCTTTACATATATCCTGGCAAGCTGATCTAGAGAGAAATCCTCTCTAATAGCAATGAAGTGTGCAGACTTTGTAAGACGATCAACTATGACCCAGATAGCATTATTGCCTTTGGATGTTTTAGGAAGTCCTGTGACAAAGTCCATAGTGATGTTTTCCCATTTCCATTCAGGTATGGGTAATGGTTGTAACATCCCCTTAGACTTCTGTCTCTCAGCTTTAACTTGTTGACAAACCAAGCATCGAGAGACATATTCAGCAACATCTCTTTTCATGCCATCCCACCAGAAGTACTCTTTCAGGTCCCTATACATCTTCGTGCTTCCAGGATGAATAGAAAATGATGAACTATGAGCCTCATCCAGCAGCTCATTCTTTAATTTGGGGATGGGAGGAACGCAAACACGATTCCTGAACTTTATTATCCCATCACAATCAAGGTTGAATTCAGGAACATTTCTCACCTTCTTTTGTAACTCGACATCTTCTTTCTGTGCCTCTTTAATCTTCACATGTATAGATGGTTGAACATTCATTTGAGAAAGATAAGATTTTTCCCCTTCCATTATAATTCCAAGATCCATCCTTTGTAAATCCATAAATATTGGATCTTTTGTGATCCTCATCATGGATAAACTAGCATGGTCTTGTCGACTTAATGCATCTGCCACCTTGTTTGCTTTCCCAGGGTGGTAATGGATTGAGCAGTCATAATCCTTAATCAGCTCCAACCATCTTCTTTGGCGCATATTCAACTCCTTTTGTGTGAAAATATACTTTAAACTTTTATGATCAGTATAAATATCACACCTTTCACCATAAAGGTAATGCCTCCAAATCTTTAATGCAAAGATTACCGCAGCCAACTCCAAATCATGTGTTGGGTAATTTTGCTCATGGATTTTCAACTGTCGTGAGGCATAAGCTATCACCATATCATTTTGCATAAGAACACACCCCAATCCCTTCTTGGATGCATCACTGTAGATCACAAACCTTTCTCCACTACAAGGCAGTGTGAGCACAGGTGCACTGGATAACCTTCTTTTCAACTCCTTGAAATTCTCTTCACATTCCTCTGTCCAGACAAACTTAACTCCTTTCCGAGTCAACTTGGTGAGTGGATTAGATAATCGTGAAAAATCTTTTACAAAACGTCGATAATATCCAGCCAAACCAAGAAAACTTCGGATCTCAGTTACTGTTGTTGGTCTTGACCATCTTTCGATAACCTCTGTTTTTGCTGGATCCACAGATATCCCCTCTTTTGAGATTATATGACCCAAAAATGAAACTTTTTGAAGCCAAAATTCACACTTGGTAAATTTGGCATAAAGCTTCTCCTTTCTCAGGGTCTTCAATATAATTCTCAAGTGATCTTCATGTTCTTCCTTGCTCTTTGAATAGACAAGAATATCGTCTATAAAGACTACCACAAATTGATCAAGATAGTCTCTAAAGACTCTATTCATTAGATCCATGAAGATAGCAGGGGCATTAGTAAGACCAAATGGCATCACTATAAATTCATAGTGTCCATACCTTGTACGGAAAGCCGTCTTTGGTATATCCTCCCTTTTGACCCTTAATTGATGATACCCTGAACGAAGATCAATCTTGGAAAAGTATTGAGCTCCGCGTAGTTGGTCAAATAAGTCATCAATGCGTGGGAGAGGATATTTGTTCTTGATAGTGATCTTGTTAAGTTCTCGATAATCAATGCAGAGTCTCATTGATCCATATTTCTTCTTAACAAATAGAACAGGTGCTCCCCAAGGTGACGCACTAGGGCGTATGAATCCCTTATCAAGATTCTCTTGGAGTTGCTTCTTCAATTCTTGCAACTCAATTGGGGCCATTCTATAAGGTGTCTTTGAAATAGGCAAAGCACCCGGTACGAGTTCTATTGAAAACTCAACTTCACGATTTGGTGGAAGACCCGGTAATTCCTCTGGAAAGACATCATCAAACTCCCGTACAATGGGAATATTCTTAATCGTGAGTTTCTCACCAACTATTTGAGATAAATAACCTTCATTTAGTGGAATCAATACCCATAAGATGGAATAAATTTCCACTGGAAGGTTATGTTCATCCTTGCATTGATAGACGATCGTAGGTTGATCTGGAATATGAAATGTGACTTCCCTTCTTTGGCAATTGATATGAGCTCCATGTAGAGAAAGCCAATCCATGCCAAGAATCACATCAAATTCCACTAAAGGAAGGATCACAAGATTTGCAGGAAGCACTTTCCCACAAACTTCGATCGGAGAAGAATTATAAACTTCTGATGCGATTGATGTGCCATTAGGTGTTGTCACAGCTAACTCAACATCTAATTGTTGAGGTAATACGGTGATACCCTTAGAAAATTTTTCAGAAATAAAAGAGTGGGTGGATCCAGAATCAAATAAAACATTTGCTACTTTAGAGTGGATGGTAAGTGTACCTTTCACCACATCGTTATCGTACTCCACATCGCTGATAGAAATTGCATGTGACTTTCCTTTGTCTTTAGCCTTAAGAGTTTGTTGACGTCGACCATCATCATCAACCCTTGGATTTGGGCATTGATTGGCATAATGCCCCATCTCCTTGCACTTGAAACATTGAAGTGTAGCAGGTTCATTCTGTGTATCCCTTCCTTTGTTTGCATCATTAGACATCTTCTTCCCATTATCACGGCATTCAAATTCCCGATGACCTTCCTTTCCACATTTAAAACATTTACTTGTCCCTTTAAGACAACTCCCTCCATGTTTCTTTCCACACTTTTAGCATAAGGGAAAGTTCATCTTCTTTTCCGTGTGCTCTTTAGATTTTTCTTTGAATTCCATCTTCCTCTTCTTATCAAACCCATGTGACTGATGGGTTACTCCAATCTCCATCTCGACTTTGAGAGCACATCGAACGATTTCCTCGTAGCTATTGAAGTCCCTTATGGCTAACGCCCTTCGAAGACTTGGTTTTAAGCCACTAAAGAATCGATCGATCTTACTCTCAGGTTGGATAATAATACCAGAAGCGTACCTTGCAAGTCTGGTAAAATTTGCTTCATAGGTACCAACAGATTCATCATCCCTTTGCTTCAGTTCAAGAAACTCTTTCTCCATCTTTGTTCGGAGAATACGAGGGAAGTACTTATTGAAAAATAAGTTCTTGAACTCGTCCCATTCCATAGACTCAATTTCATCCCTTTGCCTTGTATTCTTAACAAGATTCCACCATTGATCAGCATCTCCTTCCAAACGATACACTGCTAGGATGACTTTATCATGCTCAGAACATTGAAGAACTGAAAATATCTTTTCAGTAGTACTAATCCATTGTTCAGCAACTAATGGATCAGTAGACCCGCTGAAAGATGGTGGACGCTGCCTCATGAAGGATTCAACAGAATGTTGCTCCCTCCTTTGTTCGTTTGGAAATCCTGCATGATTCATAGCTTGAGAAAGTTGTGTGAGCATGGCTACAAGATTTTGCATTCCAGCTCCAATATCGTTTGGTTGCTCAGGGGGACAATCATTGCATTGCCCATCGCATTCCGCATTAACACGGTTCCTTCGGGTTCCAGCCATTGACTAAAACCAAGAAGAATAGTGTGAGCAACACTAATTATAATAGGAAACCACATAATTCAAGAATAAAATTTTCATGCTTAAGGTCTTATCCTAGGTTATTCAAGGCCATTTCTAAAACACTAAGATTGTGTTCTATGCTTAGACTTATCCTTAGGGTTCTTACTAAGGCTTTCACATCCTAGTTTCCAAAGGTTGACTATACCTTTCCTCTGATACCAACTATAACGGTCTGGAATTACTTCCAGTGGACTATAATTGATACCTATCAGGGCACTCCATGGGTGGCTACACCCCCTGGGCGGGACACACCACCATCCCCAGTGGCAGCCATTTCCTCATGAAGCCCTTGGGCGGAGAGCCATGCTTCGTCCAACGCTCACATGTGAGAGTTCCCAAGGATCGGATACATTCCTACCTCCTTTGCCTTTGATACCAACTATAACGACCCACACTTTACATACATTGTTAATACTTCAAAATTGAATCACTCTTATTACAACATATGACAAAACCACAAAGGACCGTATAGGTATAGTGTCTTTAGAAACTGGGGAAACATAAACAACTGGTTCATAAATCTTCTACAGTGTCTCCCATTTATTTCATCATATCTATGGTCCCTTTTAGCATATTCTACTTAATATCCATCTTCCTGACCTGGGGAAAAGAAAACATAAAAGGGTGAGCTCAAATGCTCAGCAAGGGCAAATAAAGGAAATAAAAATCATATCATATCTTTATGAAAATCAAATCCTGCAAAAGAGATCATAATATCTTAACATGGAATAAATCATAGAAGTGAAAATGAGATCCCCATAACATAAAACTTGAAACTTTGTGGCATGCACACATAATCATGGAAAATCATTTCTTGTTAGTCATGACTCATTGCCAAGACTATCTTAGTGGACAAAGTCCCTTTCTGAACCGAGTTCACTCCTCGTTTCAGTCCTGTATCACTGAACCGAAATAACCTTCCGTTCCAGCCATGTCTATCTCATGAGATATAAAATCATTACCCAATGCATTGGAGGGAGATATAGGTCCCACCCATCTTATAATGAATCCTTTCTTATGTGTGCCACATAATCATAAAACATACATCATCGCATAACACATGTAACAAAAATGGGATTCTTGAAACATCATTACATCATAAATCAATTCATATAAGATAAAGGAGTTCATAAAAATATTTCCATCACAACATAATCAAATCAATGTAATAATAGAGATAAAAACAGAACCCTTTTATTATCTTAGATGGAAAATAATTTTGATAAAACACTTGAACTTCATTCTTGAGGAAAATATCCTTTCTACTTCAAAAACATTTTTCCTTTCTTAACATGTCATACAACTTTATAATAAAAGAAGTTGATTAAAAATAAACTTGAAAACTTGTAAAGGAAGCTTCTTGGAAATAATGTTTTAAAAATCCATTCATTCCGTATAAGTTAAAAAAAACATTCTTCGTACTTTTTTCGGAAAAGTCAAAAAGTACCTCGTACGAAAAACGACAAAAGATTCCTTTCATACATATTACTAAAAACTCACCGAAGGGTAAAAATGGATTTAGACAATTGTAGGTGGATGTAAATAATATTACATATTGATGAAACATGGATGTGGATGATAAAATACACCCCAGTAAATACTTACGAATAAACAATCTCGGATAAAAATGAGATTGTGATATTTCCCTTACCTTAGGTCCGATTTGCTTTGTTCGTGTCCGAAGCTCCTGTATAATGGTTTAAATAATGTTATTGACTTATTCCAGAATCATAAATATTGATATGAGATCATATATGGTCATATTATTAGCTTCTTGTTAGTAATATTTCATTGTTACTTGTTACTCGGGTCTTTATAACTTTTTGTTCTTATGCGTGTTTTGTCGAATAAATTCTTATTCTTATCTTTAGGTTATAGATAATTAATTTCCAGAATGGTATTAGTGTAGTATATACCATATTCATTCATTCAATTCATTTATACAATCATTATGAAATGAAGATCATGTAGAACGAGTCGCATCACATCGTGGAGACGGTATTCCGTACGTACGCACGAGTGATGATATCGTTCCTATGATCGTGGAATTGTATTGGAGTATATATATATATTATTTCAGTATCAATATTACTTAATAATAATCATATATAGTTACTCATTACACCATTATACCCATCCTTGTAAGGTGATGGTGGAAAATAGATTACACCACGGCGTGGAGACGGTATTCCGTACGTACGCACGCGCGGTGATTTCATTTTTCCGTAGGATGGATAGAAGGTGAATTAGGGTTGTTTCATATTTATAATAACATATCAGTATGTAAGTAATACTGATGTTATTACTTTATCATGAAACAACTGAAGAAGAAGAAGTTGAAGAAGAAAGAAATTGAAAAGATCGGTAATGGATATTACCTCTTCTTTGGAACGTCTTTTTGAATCCTCCACTTAAGGAACTAAGATTGGTCTTTGGAGAAGACCAGGACCTCTAGGATTATTCTAGGGAAGTGGAGAAGGGAAAATGGCAGGGGTTGGCCGAGCTTGAGTGCTCAAATTGGTGTGAGGAGGAGGGGGAGGAGGTGCCCTTTTATAAGGGAGGAGAGGGGCACCTTAGGAATATCTCAAAATATTATTTTATATTAAAGTCAAAATCGGTTTATAATGGTTCCAAAGGGTCTTATTTCGAAGATAAAGTGGGGAAGGGTCGAAATCCTATCAACCAATAGGATTTAGACAAGTTTAGGGTATTATTTTAACCTTATCAATTAGATTTAACTCTAAGTTAATTAATTTAACTTTTACCGTGTCTTTTTGTTTTCTTTCACTATATGGTTAATAAACTTTCTATAACATGCCAAACGAACCCCAAATTGTTTATTATTAATATATATATCCTTATCTAAGTCATTTGGCCTAACCTTAGATTTTTAGGAATAAAATAACAATTAATAATATAATATTTTATTTAAAAACTATTTTGTGTCAATTTTGACACTATTTGATATATGATTTTTGTGAAAGTCATAACAGAATTATATGTTCGAACCATGTTGATTAAATCAACACTAATATATCATAGTAACCTAGAAAATTAGTGGAATTCATAAAAAGTCTCAAATTACATTTATTTTGGTATTTATATTATCCATTTTGTCAATATTTCATTAATAAGATAATTACTGCATCATCTTTGTGTCATAAATAAATTAAATTATTTGATGTCTAAAAATTACAAATAAAATACCATCATGTAGGAAATCTTTTTAGCTTTCTAATGAATATTTACAATAGAATTTATCTTATGTATAACCCTATATTAAAAATGATTTACTTATTAAACTTTGATTTTAACTATTTTAACCCTTCTTTAAATAAATTAATAATAAATGTCCTAATCTAATCCAAGTGGGCCTAAATGGTCATATTTTATTCCTAAGTTTGTTTTTGGTCGAATTACACTTGTCCAATAGAATTAGGACATGTGTTAGGGTAATATTAATATCATATTTACCCTTAGTTACCCTATTTACTATTAACCGCGGTAAAAATAGTAAAAAGTTACTATTCACCAAAAAATTATTTTCATCTCATTGAACCACATTTTAGTCCTTGATATTAACCGTGTCTCTCGGATTTTTGAAATTCCATTCACAGAAGCGGTAAAATTAAGTTTTATGCAAAATTCAGTTTTTAACCTACCACTTAGTGGTTTCACTATTCATCAAAATTGAAAGTTTTCAGAAAAATACAAAAATTTCACCCTAGGCTAATTTTGATATTCTGAGTCCAAAAATGAAGTCCATTTTGAAAAATAAAATTTATAAAATTTCAAAAAGTGGTTATTACTATTCATAACGGCTAGTTTTAATAGCATATTGTTGTTTAGTGAAACTCGGTATTGCGTACGACGCAAGCTATCGAGGAAGGTCGCGATTGCGTGTAAAGCAAGTCAAGCAAGTGTTGCGTAGAAAAAGATTCCTTTGATAATTTATATAACATAAAAGTCTCGGGTGTTACAACATTTGTTGTTAAATTATGTTATGGTTATTTTGAGGAATTTATCACATTTTAGAAATGTTAAAAAATATAGTTTATGAAAAAGGACAACACACAGACTCTGTGACAACCCATCGCTTCAGACAAAGCTGTGGGAATCGAACCCACAACCAGAGTGCAATTGGGATTTATCTCCTACCACTAGACTACGTGAATTCCCTAGTTAGTGTGACTAATTATTTTTAGTTAAATTATTTTATTGATCAATAATATGTTGATTTGGGATCTTATGTCTTATCAAATAAATACCCTTAATATAGGAAAAGGATTTGGTGATTAAGTGATAAATGTTATTTTGGAAGACGTTCACTCTGTTGGAAACACTATATGCCTAAGGAAATTAGAATACCATGGGACTTCATTTGATGAGTAATAGTGTATTTTTATCTATGTTTTTATTGTGTATTTATGGTGATTTGGTTTATTTATGGAAATGATTAACCTATAATAGAGAATATGTGATTAGGTTAATTACTTTTATGTACGTGACTTTAAGAGTAGTCGATGTCATTTGGAGATACAATTTAACGTGGAAGACTACATAACCAAATTCATCTATGTTTTGGGTTTCAATATTAGTTTGGATTATATTGAAGGATTTTAAGGACAATTATTTATTGAATGGTATTTATTTAACTTTGGGGTATTGTTGGTTCAATTTTAGAAATTAAGATTAGTGTTTCTTTCTCTAAAGGAATATCCTTTTGGGGGATCCTTTGATCTTGTACTAACCATTTTGGTTTTGATTAATCTCTAAAGACAAGGTAAATATATATTTTAGCCTTTGTGGATCATGTGATTCTATAGAAGTTGATTCTAGCTCTCTTGATGTGACCAAGTCATCTTGAATACTCATCATTTGAAAAAAAGAATGAGTTAGTGGTAGAAATTTATTAAAGAATGAAACTATACTTAAAAAGTGAGTATATCTCTTGATGTTCTTAGTCAATCTCCTAAATAAATTCCTTATCTTTATGAAATGTAACTTAAAAAAAACATTTTCTGTTTACTTTTCCTACTGGGAAACTAGTGACTATTTGTCCCATCACAAGTTTGTGGTTTCTTGTTGTTAACTTTCTCGTGATCATGCTTTCTATCCCTCTCCATCAGAGCTTGACACTTAGTTTATATTCCATATCCATGTCTTTCTATATGGAATCCTATTATGGGTTATCTCGGGTGACCATTGTACTTCTCTTTCTTTCTTTTAAAGTGATAGTTTTATTGACTCTTTTTCTGATGTGGGACTTTCAATTATGTTTCCAAGAACAATTTTAATAATTGCGGGGATGAAATTTTAAAAAGGGGGAAGAATGTAAAACCTCAAGCTTCCACAATATGTTTCCCTTTAAATAATGTAATATCTTTCATTGCACTTAACTTCGAGATTCTAACACACTGTGACCAATCAAACTAGACGTTATGAATATAAATACACAATTTTTGAAATTTTAAAAATTTTATCTTTCAAAATGGACTTCATTTTTGGATTCAGAATATCAAAATTAGCTTAGGGTGAATTTTTTGTATTTTTCTGAAAACTTTCAATTTTTGATGAATAGTGAAAACACTAAGTTATTGTTTAAAACCAAATTTTTATTTAAATAATTATTTATTTTAGTTAAATTTATTTTAGGTCAAAATAGATACATAATACCTATATAAGATCAATGTAATTAATTGGACTTAGTTTATAATAATTTTAGATATTTATAAATTTTATTGAACTTTTTTACCATCTTTTACCCATCTCCTAGGAGCATTTACAAATTAACATGAAACTTAATTTTACCGCTTCTGTGAGTTGAATTTCAAAAATCTTAGAGACCTGATTGATATTAGTAAGTAAAATGTGGTTCAATAAGATGAAAATAATTTTTTGGGAATTGTAACTTTTTACTTTTATTTACCATAGTTAAAAGTAAATAGGGAAATTAATAGTAAAAATGACATTATTATTACCATAACATATGTCCTAATTCTATTGGATAACTATAATTAGACAAAAAACAACCTTATTAATAAAATATGAATCTATTTGGTCCACTTGGATTAATTAGGACATCTATTATTATTTAATTCAAATAAGAGTTAAAAGAGTTAAAATCAAAGTTTAATAAATAATTTTTTTTCATATAGGGTTACACATAAGATAAATTCGACTATAAAATTTACTATAAAGCTAAACATATTTCCTACATAATGTTATTTTATTTATATTTTTTAGACATTAAATAATTTAATATATTTATGATACAATGATGTTGCACTAATTACCTAATTAATGAAATATTAAAATAATTGATATTATAAATATCCAAATAAATATAATTTGAGAATTTTTATGAATGTAAAAACTTTAATTGGTTAATATGACATATTAGGGTTGGTTGGATTAATTGTTTTCTAAATAATAATTCTGTTATGAATTTTTCTAAAACAAAATACCAAAGAGTGTCAAAATTGACATAAAAGAGTTTTAAAAAAAAATATTATATTATTAATTGATATTCTGTTCCTAAATATCTGTGGTTTATCCAAAAGGCTTATATAATGATATTTGTATCATTAATTAACCACTTGGGGTTCTCTTTTAAGTATATAGTATGTTTATTAACCATATAATATAAAAATACAAAGAGACATGGTAAATGTCAAACTATTTAACTAAGAGTTAAATCTAAAAGATAAGGTTAATATAGTGACCCAAACTTGTATAAAACGTATTTGTTGATTGTTTTTAGACCCATACCCAGCTTAGACATTAAATAATCCAATTTTGAGCCATTATAAACCTAAAATTATTTTATTATGAAATAATATTTCTAGCTTTTCCTAAGGTTCCCCTCACCCCTCTTATAAAAGGGCACTCCCCCTTCTCTCAAATTCACACATTCAAAGCCTTTTGTCTTAGCCAAAATTTGACCATATACCCTCTAAACTGTCCTCCCTTAATCCTAGAGGCATTCATTTAGTCATAAATCCAACCTATGGACCCCTTTTAATCAAATCCAAAGGAAGAACCCGAAGAAGAGGTAAATATTTCCTCACCTCTTTCAAGTTCCTTTCTTCTTCCACGTCCTTTTTCTTTGTTGTTTCCATTATAATATAATAAATCCATTATATTATATATAATATGATGTTATTATAAATAAGTCACAACCAAATTCATTATTCTATCCATCCTTTTAATGACATGTCTCCATACGTGCGTACGTACGGCTAACTGCCTGCACGTCGTGGTATAATTGTTATTCAATACATTATTATTTTTTATGGGTATAATAATGATGTGTAATTGATATAAATAATAAATATAACATGATAAATATTCTGTATTTATGATATACCATCAAATTTTATATTATTTTAGTATCAAAAGAATAATATTTCTGCTCCTGCGTACGTACGGATTACCGTCTCCACAAACGTGATGAGAATCATTCCCCATCATATCCATTCAAGACTAATTCTAATCATATAATTAAAAATAATTTATAAAGACTTAATATCTTTCTGAATATGAGTAAGATAAATCCTATCCATAACAAACATCACTTACGTAACAAGGAATATAAAGGAAAACAAATCTGTTAACACCGGAAACGATGATAATACTAAAATATTATTAACAAAGCAATATTAAAAGATAATATATGATATCATATTAATGTATATGATTATTTTAAAATTTAATAAGAATTATTTCACCATTATATATGAGTTTAACCTACCATCTACCAAGTAAAAGTACAAAGTAAGGGGTTTCTAATCTCACTTTTAATTTCATGAGACTTCCATTATTCCCCACTTATTTATTGCATGTGGTGTATTGTGCACTACCATTTGATATATACTATCATAATTCTCTTTATATTCCTAGTATTATGTGATTAATTTTGTGGTTATTAACTTTTCTTCATACGACTCGATTGATTACAATGAAGTAAGTGTTTTTCATCACACTTTTATTCCAGTGAGATTCATGCTATATTGGCCACTATTTCCTTTTGTGTGGAGTATTTACTACCCATGATTGTATTCTTTTTGTAATATAATTCAATGTATGGGTATTTACATCATCACTGTATGATAATTTTTTCATGGGGTGTATGTTTCATAATTTACCAAATCGGTAAGGGAATTTCAAATTTCAATTTCCACCCATTGGGCTTCACACATACTTCATTGATTATTTTACTACATGATTATGTGTGGAATCACTATTTAATATTTGTGTAGTAATTTCCACTCCAATTTTTGTGGATATACTTATGATACATATAATCACTCCATTTATAAATTCTCAAGTCATCGATATGAACTTGATAAGAGTAATTTTAACCAAATCTCCATTTATTGAGTTAAACATCTAATTCATTGGTGTTGTTTTTACAAGAATATATGTAAATTTCCTGTGATTGTTTTACACATAATATCCAATCATATTGTGTGTATTTATATTTTTCACACATAATTATGTCGTTGATTTATCTTCAACCTAAGGATACAGTCTTTATAAGATATTTCATCTCAATTTACATTCCATCGAGACTTCTTTGTTGTTATACACCAATTCACTTTTATATGGTGTATATAATGTATTTTGACATTGTATATCATGAATACCTTTATTCTCATGATATTATAATGTTTTTATTACCAGAATTATTTGTATTGAAATGTCTCTCTTTTTGTTAGGAACTCTAACTAAAATATCATTTTAAATGTTTTAAAGATTTATTATTCTAAATCTTTCTCATTAATGTCCGTATTTTAAAAATGGTTATATGGATTTATTTATATGGTAATTAATGTTTTAAAATTAAAAATCTTTTTAAAAGATTCAAAGTGGTATGAGACACTTTGATTCAAAAATCTATTTTAAATGACTTTTTGATAGATACTGTGACTTTTAAATGGTTTCAAGAAAAAGGGGGATTTTTCTCTCAAATAGTTTGGATTATTATTTTCAACTATGTAAATATCCTCATTATTCTCTATTGAGGTTAATCTGTTACAATAAAATCGTCCATATTGTATTGAATGAGTTATGTTTGACTGTGGATGTGCTATTTTTATACCATTCATGGTTTGTGCATAAAGTATTGACATTTCGTATGCTAGTTTTAATATGAATGTTTATGTTATGTTTCAAAATTTTCCTATGAGGAATGAATTTGAATTAGTATGTGACGGGTGGAGCCCGCTATAGCTCCTCGATGCATCAGTATGTCTCATGAGACAAACTAGTGTCTTGGTACAAGGCCTTGCCAAAATCTTATTTGTAGTATTGGCACAAGGCCTTGACTATGTGGTTATGAATGTATTGAATTATGAATTCCATTATTATTAAAGTGGATATTGATATTTCATGTGATTATTCGACTAGTAGAATATCCATGTGAATAAGTAAATGGAATTATTGTATTTTATCTTTGCCATATTATGCTGAAATTCAAGTTTAAGAGGCTTCTGTTTTAGTCTTATACATTGCCTTAAATGTTTATGCTAATTTATAAAATTTCCCGCTATATTGTTATCCTTATTGAGCATCTGAGCTCACCCCTTTTTGTGTTTTATTTTTTCCCAGTATGCAAAGAAGTATATTATGATTGACCTACAGGGTTAGTCTATGTGATCTCAGTCTTGTCTATGGAAACAATGTTGTTGTAGTTTTGCATTTTATAATGTAATGTAACTCTTATGAATGTATCTATAACTTCTAAGGAAACTAAACTAGTCAGTATTTTGAGACTTGATCTTTTGTGATTATACCAACCATACATAATAATTCACCGACTCTGGGCTTCTAGGGTTAGGGCGTAACATGTAGGGTTTTCTACTGAATATTAGATTATAGGTATTTGTGATGATTCTTTGGACCTATGTTGAGACTGTGGATAGGGACATGATGGTTGGGATGAACATGGATGGAAATGTTGGATATTATTACCCTATCCTTACTCATATTGGTAGATTCAGTGGTGAACCGTGGAAAAAGATAAAGTGGAAAGATCATCGTAGGAGTGGTTGTGGTGGTCCTTAGTGGAAGTCCTCCTCCACACCTTCTATTTCAGCTGATAGTTTTCCTCTAACTTGCTATTAGTGTGGAGATATCAAACAAACCAGATGTTCTTGTCCTTAACCTGAAAATATGTGTAATATTTGTGGATTTTATACTCATATAGTGTTTATGTTAGCCTATGTCTACTCCTCGATATGTTTAGGGATCATTAGATCTAAATTATGAAATTGTGCAGTCATATGCTTCAAACACTACATGTATCTAGCCAAAATATTTAGAAGTAAGGCACTACCACATGGTAGATGAGTTTTCAGCAGACGTAGATGTGGGTCCAGTAATAGTGATAAGTACAATAATTATTTCATATCTTGTAGTGATTACTTTATTAGGTGATGGTGGTTCCCAATTTTTTATATGTGGGGGATTTTTTGATATACATAAACATCCAATGTAGCTCATGTCCCTTTTTTATAAAATTAGAGACACATATTGGGAAGAGGAAAGCGAAGGGTTTCCGGGTCCTTCTTGTAAGCTATTGATAACTAATGAGGAGTTATTATGGGATTCTATTATTCTCAATCTGGATCTGTTTGACATTATTATTGGGATGTATTGGATTGTTTCTCAATAAGATGAGTTTGATCGTTATCATAATGTGTCTCATTTATTATGGTTGATGGGAGATCACATGTGTCTCATGTAGATTTGGGTCCGATTTCTGGTTGTATAGGACCTTCCTGCCAAGTGATCAAAAGTTTGTTGTCTATTGTTGTGGTTACACTCAATGAAATATCTTCTATTTTTGACCTTACCACTGTTGTTCAAGAATTTCATAATATTTTCCCTTAATATTTCTCTGGGACTCCTCTAGAGAGCTTGGTAGGGTTTATGATCAACAAGGTGGTAGGTAAAAGATAATTTGGATACATTCTTATCATATGGAACCAGTGGAGATGACATACATAAAGAACCATTTGAATGATCTGATTTAGAAGTGTTTTTTTCAACCTAGTGTTTCACCTTGGGTATCCCTAGTTCTCTTTTCCAAGAAGGCATATTATTTACTTCTATTGTCTGTGGACTATCAAAAGTTTAATTGGGAAATATTTGGTATTTGATTCCCTGTGTGGATGATTTTTTTAGTTGAAGGTGTCAAATTGGCTTTCGAAGATCAATCTCGGGTTCGGTTATCATATGATTATAGTTTCAGGATTTATACATACTGAAGATGGATTCCAGGATAAGGTGTGACCATTATGAATATCTTATGATACCATTTGGTATGACTAACACTCCCATAGTTTTCAATGAATTGATGAACTGGATATTCCATTAGTATCTCAAAAATTTTGTGCTAGTCTTCATGGATGATATTTGGTTTTATTTGAGATCTACATATGATCATGAGAACCATATGATTTTGGTTTTATAAATCTAGAGGAGTCACAATTTGTATTCAAAGATTAAGAAATGTAATTTATAGATTCAAGAAGTGATGTTCTTGGGTCATGTGATTTCTTATAATGGATTATTAGTTGAGACAGAGAGGGTGAATAATGTCTTGTCATGAGAGGAAACATGGAATATATTTAATATTCAATGATTCCTTATTCTTGGTGGATAATATTAATGGTTTGTTAAGGATTTTAAAAAGTTGGCATCACATTTGGATACTCTTACCCAAAAAGCTGTGAAAATAATGTGGGATATAATGTGTATGTATTCTATCGATGAGATAAAATGACTTATGAAACCAAATCCTAATAAAATCATACCTGTACCCACTAAGGGGTATGTGGTTTTCCGTGGTCCTTATCATTCTATTTTGTGTTGTTTTATCATAAAGGATGATCATATGGTAGCTTACAAATATATTCATCTTTGACCACATGATAAGAATTACCACACTCATTATATATATATTTCTATAGTTATGAATGTGATTATGTGTTGGTGGAACTATATTTTTTGCGGGAGTTTCACTGTATTTTCTAACCATAAACATTTGAGCTATATATTTTCATAGAAAGGATTTAATATTAGACAGATTCTATGGGTGGAATAACCTAAAAAACTAGGAATTCGACATAAACTACACACTAGGGAAGGGAAATGTCATTGTAGACACTCTCAGTAGGAATGTTACATCACATGAAGTTTTGTAATTGAAGTAAGAGTGGAACCTTATATGGATCCTTACTCAGTTTCATTTTGATGCTCAGGAGGATGTTTTAGGTGTTGTTCAAACCGGTTTTCAATTATTATCATCTCTCATTGAGACTATTCTGTAGGATCAGAAACAAGATTATGAGTTCAGAGGAATTCAAGAGACCCTTTATGGTGGGGAGACCATTTCTTTTTGGTCTATTTATTTAGATGATATTACCACTTTTGGGGATCATTTTTCATCCAAAAATTTCTAAGGATTTTTTTTATTTTCATAGTTTTTTATGGATTGTTTAGCTAAGCACTATAAATATGTATTATGAAATGATATATAAATTCTTGTGGCCAAGTAAAAAGGGTTAAATTTCTGATTATGTGTCCCAATGATACACCTGTCAATAGATAATGGTAGAGTATCTAGAACCTTTGGTTTTATCTAGCCTATTTCAATGTATTTTTGGCAATGGGATAAGGTGTATATGGACTTTATTTTTGGATTACCATAGACTCCATGAGGAAGGGATTATATATGGGTTGTGATTTACCAGTTTAATAAATTATCTAACTTAATTATGATTAGGGAAACCATAAAAGATGAAGATTTGGGTAGGTTGTATATGTAAGATATCATGAGGTTACATGGGCTTCCTTCTACCATTATTTCAGATAGGGATCCTATAATAGCTTCAAGGTTTTGGATAAGTATCCAAGAGGCATTGTGGACTCAGGTTAGGTTTAGTAAAACTTATCATCTATAGACAGATGGTTTGATATAGAATCTTGTTCAAGTTTTGGAGGATATTCTCTATGCCCGTGTCTTGGATTTCAGGGGATCTTGGGATATTAGTGTAGGACTAGTTATGTCTTATTTTTAAAATATTTATCAATCATCGATCAGAATGACAAATTATGAGGATCATTATGCTAACCCTTATAGATTAACACTTTGTCGGGAAAATGTGGGTGAAGCCTCTTTGTTGGGATAGATTTTGGTTCAGGAGACGTCTGTGAGGAATCAAGATATTCTTCGACGTTTGGTTTTTGCTTAGAGTTGAAAAAATATTATTCTTATTAGGAGAATATTCATTTGGAGTTTTCCATAGGTGATTGAGTTTTCTTGAATGTTTTTCCTTAACTATGTTGGTAAATATGGATAGCTATCTCTGAGACATATTGGACTGTTTTAGATTACTAAGTAGCTTGTTCTGGTTTCTTATCAGTTGGAATTTCAGGTTCATTTCATAGAAATTCATGATTATTAACACAAATTGCAACTTAAGAAAAACTATCCTAATCCCTCTCATGTTATGAGTTTGTAATATATTGAGTTAGAGACATATGTTTCAATTTTGGAACATTTAGTAGAGACCATTGAATCTGAATTGAAATTATTCTGGGGAAAGTCGATTCCATTGTTCTGAGTGTTATGGAAGCACATATCATATTTTCATGAGACTTGGGAGAGTGAGTATTTGATGAGGGAGTTGTGGCCTCACGTATTTACTATACTTCATTTTTCAAAATTACTTCCTAGGGAAATAAATTCTTAAGTTGGGGTGTTTGTAACATCCTGTTACCATCTTTCAAGTATTTCCAATCTCTTTATTTGTTTCCTCTTCTTTTGGGCGCATCTTGAGATTCATGAGGACTAAGAGAATTTTTTTGGGGGAAATGATATAATGTTCATGGATATATGTTTGTCTGAATTATTAGAGTCTTAGTATAAACATGTAATGTCTTGGTAGGTTTCTCCTTAAGTTCGGATAACACCTATGTTGGTTTGTGGTTTTTATGAGAATCTATTATTTTCACAACATTCTGGGTGATTATACATTATTAAATTGGTTTACATGTCATGTATGTGATCACCAACCTCATGTTGTGTGTTTATTACACAATGTGAAAGGTTACATTCCAGGGAAATATTTCACCCCATTTAATGTTAAAAACATGGTTTTTAATAAAAAGGAAATAGGGTTTTCATCATATACAAACTTTATGGATTACATGACACAGAAATGGATTACACTCCATGTAAGTCTAATGGAAAGGGATTTTAGGGAACCATATGATTGATTTCATTATTCATTAAATAAAAACCTAATTTTCTCTCGACATAGAACTCTTCTCCTAAGATCTTGAGGCCTTTTTTCATTTCAAATCAATTCATTTGGTGACTGATAATTTGGGCTGTGAATGGTGTTTCTATGGGAGAATAATCCTTTCTTCATTATATTTTACTTTTATCATGATACCTAATTTTCATTGCAATATTATATCTATTAAAATGAGAAGGTGAATCTATTTTTTTCTTCTTGATCAGTTGTGTGATATTATTCTGAAGTCTAATGTTATGTTTTTTGTAGTGCGGCGTGTGATTTTCTTGAGGTATGGGTTGTTTATTCCTCTTCAATGACATTTTTCTAAATCGAATCAATTATGAGATGCATCATTACGTTCTTCCTTGTTGGTGGATCCAATTGTGGGTGTGTGTGACCTGAGATTTAGGTATGGGGTTTTTTCTATAGCCTGTGTTGGTGAACTGCATTACTTTGGTTTTTGTTGAAGTGTATAATAAATTAAATGGAATTATCGATTGAATTGTTTTGTGTGTGTGGAATTGGGTTTTTTCATAAAGTATGGCCTTCCTATTATATTTGTTAAGTGATAAGGTGTATTAAAATCATTTTGAATTGGTTTTATTAAATGGGTTTGAATGAATTGTTTTGAGGATATGGTTTGATGAAATGGTTTTTAAAAAAGAGAACATGGGAAGCCTTGGGTACTTAAGATGGCAGTGCAGTAATGGATATCATCAACTATTGGGGGTTTCATTCATGGGGTGTTCCTCTACTCTTTAGATTTTTTGTTCTAAGAACATGTTATACCTATTTTGTTTGGGGGGGGGGGTCAATTTCTAGTGTGTTTCTATTCTCTCTATATTTGATGTATATTTATAGATATATGATGTGTGTAATTGTCAAAGTTAGGTATGAGTGTCATATATATCAAAACATAGTGGGATCAATGTCATGGTGTTACATGTGCCTTGATTTTCCTATTTTGGGTAGTTTGGTCTATACTATTTTTGATATACTATCATGGATTTTATATGATATACGATAAAATATTTGATTTGATTTGATATATATTCATTGATATATGTATATGAAATTCTTGAAAACTCATTTTCTTATTTTTGGGGGGAAATGCCGGAAAACGGGAAATTAAATTGTTTTTCCATGATTTTTTTATAAAACCAAAAAACTGTATACCATTCCTTGTTTTCATTAATTTTTAAAATACATGGATTATTTTACAGAGGCTTTTTATGGAACACCTAGGTGGGAACCTACCGAGCATGTTATCTCACACCCTACTCACCCTTCGGTGGTTCATAGACGTTGTTAAGTATTTTGATGCAGGGAAAGGTAAGTCACTGCAATGAGGTTGTTTGGTTTTCTTTCAGTAGGGTTTGGGTAGCTGGTGGTGAGATGGTGATATTTTTCCCATACTATCACATGGAAAATATTGGAGTCACTATTTAGTTTTGTTGTCCTTTACAGTTGGACTTTCCTTTTGGAAAATGTTTTCTAACTTTTGAGTTGCATGAATTCCACTATTCTCTATCTATTATGACATATATATTCAGTTTTTCTTCCACTGTTTCTTTCTATATGTGTATATATTATATGTTTTCTACTTCATATTGGGTTAAATTATTCCCTGTGTTTGCTGTCGATGCTCAGGTACTAGACGCTAGGCCTTGGGGATCAGGAACACCATTCAGGTATGTGACAGCTCAGGTTGGGTACCAGTATGAGAGGGTATCCGATTCAGGTATTTTCATAATGATTATGAATTTATAGGTCTAGATGGATTGAGATATCTATTATGTATTATGATATAATGTGTAAAGAATAGTGTGGTTTTATTCCTATTATTTATTTCCCTAAACTATGATCCACTGGTTCTTGGGATATAGACTTCAATGGTTATGGGAATGTTGATGTTTTTTAGATTTATGAGAGGTTATTGCGAGTTGTACATTCCATGGAGATTGGGTATCCATAAGTTACACCTATGATGTCTTCTCTAACTAGAAAGTTTTTGAAGCATCACCCACCATTGTTTTCTAGAGAATGTGGTCCATAGGTAATAGGGTATTGGGTAGAGTCTTTGAAGAATATTTTTGACCACATAGATACACCCCCTTATTAGAGGGTGAAGCTTGTAGTTTATATGCTTTGAGGCCCAAAAAAGTGTTAGTGGGAATTTTTTGTCCTAGGTAACCAATATGTGGGTTTTTATATAAGAATTCCCATAATGTATTCTTTCATCATTTCTTTCAGGATACCCATAAGGAAGATATGTATTTGGAGTTTGTGCACCATATGTGGGGAGGTATATCAATGATGGATTATATTGATCCCTTCATGGACCTATAATAATTTCCCATATTATTAGTGAGTAATGAGATAAATGTGTTGATATGTTTTGAGGATGGGATAGGGTATATGATCTGATTATCAAAGAGTCTATGTTTATTTCCATCTTTTGTAGAGTTTTTGAATTATGAACTTATTAACGAGTCGAAATTGAGTGAGGTTAGTGGCTTAAAATAGGTGTAGTCATGTAGGAGAAAAAATAGTTGGTCTTCAGGAAGTACAAATCATCCATTTATGGTTTATGATAGAGTGGAATGGGGAAGAGTATATAAGGCGCTAGATCATCTCTTCCTACTAGGGGGATGTTCCATGCAGTTCTATTAGTGTGGTGGGGTAGTCATATTCTCACAAAATTTGACCAATAAACTATTGAGTTTTACAAATGTTGGAGGATTGATAACCAATGGTGTTTTTGTAGGATCGACCAATAGTGGTCCAATGTCAGAGGATTAAGATAGGGCTCTAGGGTAGGATTTCGGGTGACACCACAGGCTGGTAGTTGCAGATCCATGAACCGTTCAGGTCATCATAAAGGATATGTTTCATAGCAGAATGACCCAGATTTTGACCAATATATGGATTTTTTGGTTTTTTGATTTTGAATATATACTTTAATCTGGGTAAATGTGTACTAAATCCTAGAGAAGGCTCGAGGAGCATCTGGGAATTTTTCGGAGCTAGAGGTCCATAAAAGAGGGCTGTAGGCTGGGCCGCATGGTTAGTATGGACTATGCGGCCTCAAAAGGGGTACCTACAAGTATGCTTGGTTTGTCTAAAATAGTGTGGACCTGGAACCTGGCTATTCATCCTACTTCAGTTTGTGGAAAGAGCCATCCATCACAGTTTGTGCATTTTTTTCAAACCACGTGAGCTGAGTTTTGGGGTAAAATTTCCATTTGGCACCTCCTTCCACATAAGTTATATTTTTCCTTTTTTCTCCTCCAACCAGAAGACATAGACTTATCCTCCTTTTTGAGCTCTAGATCTCTTCAAATCTGGTCATTGATCTAGAGGATCTTTCCATTGTCTGATCCTCCATACATCGATGGCATTGGATCCCCTACTGTAAGGCTCCCTAGTCTCTCTACTATTGTTCAGGTTCTTCTTTCCATCTATTGTGCTATTTGGTTTTAGGATCATATTTCCTATTTTTAGGTCACTGGAATGAAACTACGATCTAATCCAACCTTCATCAAATCTATGGTTGATATCAAGCGAGACTTCATCTACGTCCCTATGGCAGGTGGTCACGTATTTTCTAATTTGAGTTTTGGTCATTTTGTATTTATTTCTTTGTGTTGTGAGCTGAACTTTGTCGAGATACCTTGTTAGGTTGATTCCTTTCATGTATAATTTACCCTAGTGTGATTACATAGGGTAATTGAGTCCTTTTTTGGTGTTTTGATATGACCCATGAACTATATGGACACCCAAGGGGTGGGTCGACCAAATTAGCCCTTTTAGACCAATTTCCCAATAAGATGAGATCCTTTTTATATCTCCCACTTTTGTTTCAAATTTAATTGAGCATTGTACCTTGTGTATTTGATGTATCGAAAGGTAACCCAATAGTGTTTAGCCCCATTTTAATTATAATTTCCTAAATGGGCAAGTGGTTAATTTATGTGGACACTTTTTCCTTGACACCTTTCCTTGGATGAGTTTTCCTTGTTAGGAAAATAGGATGTATGGCTTGTATAGGCTGTCTAGTGTGAGATGGAATTAACCTCTTAAATTAATTTGTTTAAATGAGTTAATTTCAGGGGATGTTATGGAGTCTCCATTATTTTGATTCATTATAAAGAGGAATTACATGAAATGGTTGTTTTTTAAATTGAAATGATATACAACTATTTGCCTTATGTAATGTGTTATAAAAGTTTGTGCATTTTTTATGCTTATGAGCTTATGATATATGAATGGATGGGAGGAATTTATACCCCATTATAGTTTTTTATAAATGTATTGATGGGAGTCAATCATACCCCATGCTAGCATATGATATGCACGGGTGGGAGGCATGATTACCACATGCTAGTGGAAACCTCTATATATGTATGGGAGGGAGGCATGCTTACTCTATGCCAGTTATAATATCTACATGGGTGGGAGTAATTATTACCCCAAACTAGATACCATGTACATGTATGGAAGAGAGGCCTGCTTACCTCATTGTAGTGATGATCCCTATATATATATGACTGGATGAGAGGCATTCTTACACTATGCCAATGATAACCTATATATAAATATATGGCGAATTTTTCAGACATACCAGCTGTGAGATGAAGCAGGTAGACTAACCAGGTGTGCTTTAGGAACCTAATAAAGAGGTTATTTATTTACTCTGCATTGTCTTACTTTCCTAACACACTGTTTAATTACATGATCAAACTCAGATTACACGTAAAAACTGTTGGTGGTTTCCTACTCAGATGTTTATCTCACACCTAACTCAGGCCACCCTTGGCACTTGAGAACACTATTTTCCTATTGGTATGGAAAAAGGAAAGCCCCACTCTTCTGGATGTTGATTCTTATTTTTTAGTTGGATCTTAGGAGTATATGATCATTCTTAGTCTCTAGATTCTATGGAGTAACTTTTATATTTTGTTCTCTTTTGTACTTTTGTATTTGTATGTCCTATGCCTTTTTTACTATTCCTTTTTTGTACTAGAATTCCATGCATACATGTTATATAAGACACTACATTTGAGGCATTTTCTATGATATTTAGTTATATTGGTCTATTTGGTTATGATTTTTCTACTATATATTTATGTTGCATTCTCTTTGTACTCTGACATGGGGGTACAGTCTCCCCATTATTTTAACATCACACCCCCACCACTAGTCGGTAGTCCTAGACTTATGGATATAAGTGATAGGGGTCATGTGGCCAACTGTGCTCAGGAAACATGATAAGTGTAAGTTTGGTCCAGGATGTCACAAAATGGTATCAGAGGGTTTTTTTCCAGATTTAATATAGGCTGAAAATATAATGGAGATTAGGAACACTTAAGACTTGGTCACAACTCAGGCTTGGGCATCGTGAACCCATGTATAGGGTAAGGTCCAAGTTTCATGAATTATTTTTATTCTGTTTAAGACTATTAAAGTTGATACGATTTCACCATTGGGTGATTCAAATATTTTGGGATGTTATTAATATTGATAATATTGGGATTATGATTTCATGTCTTAACCTGAAGAAATGAAGGTTATTTATTAGAACATGTATCATGGTAGGCACAATATGAATATGTCAGGCATTATTCCATGTTGCATTTATGTTTTCAACAATAATTTAGTATATCATAATTTTTTTCCTTGTTATAAATATAAATATATATATATATATATACATACATACAATTTTACTGACACTTATTTTAGGATTTGGATCATTCTAGAGTGTGAGTTTAGTGGGTGCCAGTCTATGACTCATAAGTTGTATGGGTCCTTATGAAATGAAAAATGTCATTCCAGCTAGCTGAACCATTGATAAATTTTATGATCACATAGACAAGAACTATTTAAATGAAAATAAAATCCAAGTGAGTTCCATCTTTTGGTTCATAAGAAGTATGGTACCTTATGGGTTGGGAAGTGGCATATCATTGGGTTTAGCCTACATAAATTCTTTAACTATTCAAATGATCAGATTTTCAAATGGGAAATGATTTTTAACTTTGGAAAAACCATAATTTACACGACTAATATAGAAAAAATGACTTGAACCTGACCGTAGTAGTCATTTGTGGGTGTTTCTCTGTTCTTATGGCCTATTATGGTCTGTTCTGCCATCTAGGTCTGGAATTTGTAGCAGGCAGAGATACATGATCGTTTACATGGAAAGGCTTTAGTACCTCTACTAGTCTCATGAATGAAATAATATAAATTTATTGAATCTCTTCCTAAAAAATTCATTAGGCATTATAGAATTACACTACCACAATGACCTTGAGCCCTGCGCCTTGATGGAAGTGATGATCATGTTCCTGAGGTGGCATGCCTTAAGCTGCCTGTTTTTATTACAGTAAAGCCACTTGTGGATACTCCTCCTATACCTGATTTGGGCGCTAACTCCTAGTTTTGAGAGGTATTCTTACATATGATTTAGAATATGAAAGGCAGATTGTGACAAACCCTAAGCATGGAAGAGCTGACCCATGAGTTTCAGCACCAGCATCCTCCTACTTTCATGAGGCATGTAGGACCACTTAATAAAAATTCATTGATCGAGGTAAACCTATATATCTTCAAGAACCTAGAGACTCCTAAAAAGTAGAGGGTCAATCTAGCTTCTGACATGATATGTGATTCAGGTAAGAGGTGGTGGAATTCCATCACCAAGGTAGGCCAACAAAGAGATATGGTCTGGGATGAATTTCATACCATATTCTACAACGTCTTATTTTCCCAGACTCTAAGCATAGATAGAGCTAGGGAGTTCATTAATATAGAGCACCAAACCATGTCAGTTATAGATTACCTAACCCATTTCACTGATCAATAGTGTTTCGGTCCTTCTTTAGCTAATGATGATCTAATGGTGGCTATGCGATTTGAGGACTGGCTGTGTTATTCCATCTGATCATGGGTCAATGTGTTCAAGCTAATGACAATTTCAGAGATTTTCAATGATATCCAAATTACAGAATGAAATTTATGGGATGCTGATGGGGTGACCCAGGGTGGTTTGTCACCTAAGGATTGTAGTATATCTTTTTATGGAAAAATGGTTCATTGAGGAATCTCACAATGGTAGCAGTGGCCAGGATCCATTTGTGGGTAGTTCTCCTATCTTTCACTAGTGTAGAACACAAAGTAACTTGAATAGGTAGTGCTTGTGAAATATAGCTAAGTGTAGACGCTGTGGCAGGAGGGTTCACCTCTACCATTTTTTCAAGACTTTCCCTTCAGTGCCTAGTGAGAATGGATTTTCACCTACTCCTTAGTCAGGAGCTGGGTTATTAGGGCAATGACAAATAGGTAGCTGGAATACCACCGGTCGATCAGGCCAAGGTAGTAGTTGAGGATGTGGTAACCAGACATATGATTCTCATCATCAGAAGGGAATCCCTTCTCAGGGAAATCAAATATTGACTTAGGGCCATAGTATATGCCATTTACATGCAGTCCAACCTAGTCCACATGAGCAGAGCACCGAACCATCTACTGTACAAGGTACTATTATAGTAGCCTCCAATTTAGTGTCTTCTTTGTTTGATACATGAATGTCTCACACTTTTATATCTGAGTCAATTGTTGAGAGTTTTTCCCTCAATAAAAAATTATATCAAGGTTTCATGACATTAGATACACCCCTAAGAACCAGTTCAAAGGGTGTTCACTATTGTCAAAATTTTCCCCTTGAGATAACAAGTTACCTTTTCGAATGGAACCTATATGTTCTCGACATGACAAGATTTTCTGTAATTATTGGGAGGGAGTGGATAGTTCCCTATAGAGACCATTTTTATTTCTATCACAGGAGGGTGAAATTTACATCACCAAAGGGATTTACGCACATGCATAAGGTAGAATGGGATATTAGTGCTACATGAGAAGGAACCGAGTAGTAGAGGCTGGGTAGTGTTCTATCATAGGTTTCTAGTCTTTATCAAGATGACCAAGGGTTACAACCAGAAATTTTCCCTCGTTTAGTGGTAGTGTTTCATATATGTTTTTCTTGAAGAATTCTCTGGTCTACCTTTTCTGTGGGAGGTAGATTTTATTATTGAGCTTTTCCCAGGAGCATCACCTACAAAATTCCTCCATATAGGATGAAACTTAAGGATATTTTGAAGCTCAGGAAGTAGCTGGAGGATCTGGAGGAGAAAGGATTTATATTCTCTAGCACTTATACTTGGGTTTAAGCTATCTTTTTTTTCTAAGAAAGAAGATGATACCCTTAGGCTTTTTTTTGGATTGACATTGGTTGATTCAGGTGACTATCAGGAATCGTTATCCATTTCCAAGTATAGATGAACTCTTTGACCAAATTTGAGGTGTAAAGGTGTTTCCAAAGATAGATCTGTGATCGGACTACCATCAGGTGCGTTGAAGGTCTTCAGAAATATGTCACACAACCTTGAAGTGAAGGTTTGGTCTATATATGTACCTGGTTATGCCATTCATACCCACAAACACACCTGCTATTTCCATGGAGCTTATGAATCGAGTTTTCCAACCATACCTAGATTCATTTATGGTTGTATTAATTGGATATATCTTTGTGTATTATTTCTCAAAACAAAACCATGAAACCCATCTTGAGATCACATTGAATATTCAGAGAGAGCATCATCTCTAGACAAAGATTAGTAAATTCCACTTCTAGATCAATAAAGTCAAATTTCTCAGTCATATCATCTCGGAGTCAGGAGTTTTTATTGACCCAGAAAAAGTGAGAGCTATAGTTTCCTTGGAGAATTTAAAGAATATATTTGATATTCAGATTTTCTCAGGGATTTTTAGATATTATAGTTTCTTAATTCAAGATTTATCATGCCTTGAAATTTGAATTAAGAGCTTAACAAAGAAAGGTGTGAAATTTTAATGGTTAGAATCATGTGTTGCATCATTTTAAGAGTTGAAGGGAAGAATTAATTAAGCACAAATACTTATTCTACCAGATCTAGGAAGGGACTATATAGTCTAATGTGATGCATGAAGTGTTAGGCTTGGTGATGCTATGACGCCTGATGAGTGAGTCATTGCGTATGGTTCTCATCAGTTTTGGCCTCATGAGAGGAATTACCCACCGCATGACCTAGATCTTTCTACAGTTGTTCATTACTTATATTGTTGTATATATTATCTTTTAGGAGTGTGTTTTATGTCAATCAAAGAATATAAAATCCTTAAATACATCTTCACTCAGTGGGATCTTAATCTCAAGAATTTTAGGTGGGTCGAGTACCAACAATCATTTGATTTCAAAACTATCCTACACTTCAGAAAAAGGGAATTACGTAGCTGATGATCTAAGATGGAAGACTAAGAATCAGGTGGTTCATGAATCTAGTGATGAATAGAAGATTATACCCTTATTCTAAGATATACAGATTGAGGTTTAGGAGTACCATGGTTAGATTATTCTCTCAGCCTTAGCGGTGACTTTTACTCTTCTGGAAAGATTAATGTTGAGAGAACTATATGATCCTGAATTCCCTATCCTATGGGAATGTGTTATAGATGAGAACACATCTTCTGATTAGATATTATGTTGGGATGATACTCTATTGTTATGTTGTTTTGTATGTGTCCCATTAGACATTAGAGCGGAGCTGATAAAGGATTTCCATGCCTCAACATGGTTGGTTCACCCTGGTGTCACCAAAATGAATCGAGATCTACAACCTGTATCTTGGTGGCCCAACATAAAGCATGATATAGTTGGTTTCATCTTGTGATGTTCCACATATTAGTAGATGAGGGTAGAAATTTAGTGTCTGGAAGGGATCCTTCAGTCGTTTTCCATTCATGAGTGGTAATGTGATGATGTTTCAATGTACTTCATGATTGGTTTGCCCAGATCACCTCATTGAAATGACATAGTGTAGACTTTCATTTAACTTTTGATGAAGGTCACAAACTTTATACCTCTATAAGAGACCTTTTTGGTAGATGAGTTGGGAAGGATGTACGTCAAGGAGGTAGTAAGTCTTCATGGAGAACCTCATTATATTGTTTCTGAAAGAGACACTCGTTTTACTTCATGGTTCTGACAGGGGATACATAAGTCCTTGGGTATGCATGTATTTGTTAGCACAACCAATAACACACATATGGATGGATAGAATTAGTGTAAAATTCAGTTGCTACAAGATAAGCTTCATGCGTTCTTCCTTAAATTTTGGGGTTCTTGGGAGAAACACATTACCCTCA
The DNA here is from genome assembly GCA_963277665.1 of Viscum album. Taxonomy (NCBI): domain Eukaryota; kingdom Viridiplantae; phylum Streptophyta; class Magnoliopsida; order Santalales; family Viscaceae; genus Viscum; species Viscum album. Next base: position 1,537,283,404 of record OY728153.1, on the reverse strand, counting down.
TCTAGTATTCTTATAAAAATAACTTGCAGGATACCATTGAGATGGATCCTTATGATGTTTTGTATGGAAGACGTTGTCGCTCGACTCTATGCTGGTTAGAGGTGGAAGAGGCAGTTGTGCTTTGGCCACATATAATATAGGAGACTCTAGAACAGGTCCATCTTGTCAAGAATCCTCTGTTGACATATGAGTCTAGATAGCAGTCTTATCCCAACAGACACTGGGGACCTCTTGAGTTCGAGGTCAAATACCATTTTTTCTTGAATATCTCACCCATGTTAGGGTATAGACATATTCAGAATAAGGGTAAGATATCACCAAGATTTTTTTATACCCTTTAAGGTTGTGATGTAGATTTAAATAGTGGCATACTAGATGGAACATCCTTAGAGATATCTATCTATGCATGATGTATTTCTTGAATCTCATCTTTTCTGATACTATCCAGACCCATCTCACGTCTTTCAGCCTAATGAGTCTGAGATGAAAATGGATGCTTCCTTCGAGGAGTACTGATTCTATATTGTTGATTGGAGCATAAAGACACTCTGAGGAAGGTCTGTTACCATTTTACGAGTTCTATGGTAGCACGAACAGGAACAAGATGATACCTAGGTGTGGGAAGTTGATATACAATCTCATTGGGAGGAAATATTTACAGGTAGTAACTCTTTATCCTTAGAAGGACAAAAAGTTTCTATATTGAGGGTATGTTATATTGAAATGAATTTTGAACAAGGTTCTGATCATTGGTTTTTCATTTTGAATATTTCATTCAATCCTGGTTCATATTTAGAATATCCTATAGAAGGCCCGAGGAGTGTTCGATGATGGTTTAGAGCCCAATGTTACAAAAAAGAGGGCTGGAGGCTAGGCCGCACAGTTAGTGTGGACCATATGACTGAGATCTCATGGTTTGGATAAATTGTGCGACTATAGAAATAGGAACCTATGTGTCCGCATGATTTGTATACAATCAGGTAGACCAAGTGAATGGACGTGCAACCTACTATAGATGGTGGACATATCTAGCCATCATAGTTTGCACAAGGTTTGGAAAACCGTGAACATAAACCGTGCGAGACCAGTTTGGGGGTAAAATTACCATTTTCCCATCCCTCCACTTAAGTTATTTACTCTATTTTTTCTCCTCCCAAAAGCGGATATCACCTCTTCAATCACATTGATCTCAATAACTCCTCAAAGCCAGGATCTAAGTTATAGGATCTATCCAGTGTCCGATAATCAATCTGTTGATGGCATTGGATATCCTCTATCAAGGCTCCCTACTCTCTCTACTCATGTTCATGTTCTTCTTTCCATTTATTGTGCTATTTGGTTTTAGTATCATATGCCTTATTTTTAGGTCATTGGACTGAAACATAGATCTATTCTAAACTGTTTTGAATATGAGGTCTATATCAAGTGAGGATTCATCTACGACCCTAAGGTAGGTGGTCACATAGTTTTCCATTTGGGTTTTGGTTGTTTCGTATTTTTTCCATCATGCTGCAGGATGACCTTTGATGATTTTCTTTGTTTTGTTGTATCTTTTATGTATAATATATCCTAGTGTTATGACATAGGTTAATTGAATTGTGTTTAGGGGTTTTGATATCAACCATGCACTATATGGACACCCATGGGGTGAACAGATGAAATTGGCCTTTTTTGGCCAATTTCTTATTAAGACTTTATCCTACTTATCTCTCCCTTCTTGTTTTTAAATTTAATTAACCATTGTACCATGTGTATTTGATGTATCCCAAGGTACACCAATGGTGATTATCCCCATTTCAATTAGAATGGTTCAAATGGGCATGTGGGAAATTGTTCTTGACACTTTGGCCTTGATAACTAACTTTGGATGTGATTTCCATGTTAGGAAAATAGGATGGATGGCTTGTATAGGTTTTCTAGGGTGATATGGTCTAAATATACTAAATGAATTGGTTTAAATGATTTGGTTTCAAGGGATGGCATGACTATTCCCTACTTTTGTTTTATTATAAAAATTCATTATAGGAAATGGTTTTTGTTTAAATTGAAATCACATAAGATGGTTTGCATTATGTCATGTGTTATAAATGTTTATTACTTTACTATGATTATGAGATTATGATATATGAATGGGTGGGATTATTTCATACCCCATTCTATTTTATTATATATGTATGGATAGGAGACATTCGTACCCCATGCCAGCTTATGATACATATGGGTGGGAGGCTTGCTTACCCCACGCTAGTGGCAACTTCTATATATGTATATATGAGAGGCATGCTTACCCCATTCCAGTTAAAATATCTACATGGGTGGGAGGAATTATTACCAAATTGCAGCTATGATATACATGAATGGATGTGAGACATGCTTGCCTCATGCTAGTGACAAACCCTACATATATATTAATGGAAAAGAGGCATTCATAACTCATGCCAGTGATAACCTATATATATATACATATGGTGAATTGTTAAGACTTACCAGCTGCGAACTGAAGATGGTAGACTATCGAGGTTTCTTTTATGAATTAGAGTGGGAAGATATTTATTTATTCTACATTGTCTTACTTTCCTTTCACACCATTTAATTATGAGATCCCACTTGGATTACACATAGACACCATTGGTGGTGGAATACTAAGATGTTTATATCACACCATACTCAGGCCTCCTTTATCACTTGAGAATACTTTTTTACTGAAGGTATGGATATATTAAAGAACCACTATTCTGTCTATTGATTCTTTTTATTTCGTTGGAGCTTAGGAGAAGAGGATCGGGCTTAGGATCGAGATGCTATAGAGCAAAATTTTTATTTTGTTCTATTTTGTAATTTTGTATTTGTATGTTTGTTGCCTATTTATTATTACATTTTTATACTATAATTTCATGTATACATGTTTCATTATACACTACCTATGAGGTCATTTCTAGGTTATTCTTTTATTCAGTATTCCACTATTTTTTGTATCTGTTTATTATATCTTTATGTTTGGTTATGCTTCTGCTACTGTATATTGCTATGGAATATACTGTGTACTCTAACATGGGGGTACAGTCTTCCCATTGTTTTACCATAACACTTCCACTACCATCTGTCATCCCCTAACTTATGGGGAGAGGTACTAAGGGTCTTGTGGCCAACCAGTCTTGGGGCCCGGGTTAAGAGGCAGTTGTGTCTGGGATTTCAAACCTAGGGGTAGTTACAACAACACTCATAAAGTGGTAATTCATATTCATCACAAGTAGGGGATTAAAGTCAATGTGTAGTCATGTTTCATGCCATGAAACCTACACCCATTGACCATGATATTAGACCCTCTACTATCTGAGGTATGATATTAGTGCATTATACTTCAAAAAATTATTTATTTAATATAGGAGTACCACATTCATTCCTTTCTTCCTGGTTCATGGATGGACTGGGTTTATCTGTATAGTATTTATACAAAGTGATGTTGATAAACAAACCTCTATGGGTGATAAACAAAATAATTCACCAATATTGAGAATGTTCCCTTGTAATTAGAGACTACATATTCCTATGGGATCAATTTTTACTAGGAATGAACAACTTTTAATTAATCTTAAATATGGATTGGTTGGTACCATATCAATAATTTATCAACTTTTATCACTAATAAATGTCATTTACATCTCACAATGGTGACCATTATGTCCATTATAGAAAGTGGGACTTACCGACAGGTCATGCAGGACCTGAACAATAATATATGGGTAGGATTAAAAACCAGTTTCATAGTCTTGTATTTAATGGTAGGGAAATGTTTCAAGATGTTTTTCTACCTATTATTGATTAGTTTTATATAGTTTTCTTGATGACTTATCTAGACTTACACCCTAGATAGAAATTGATTTTACTATTAAGCTCATTCCAAGTGTAGAGCCTATTTATTTCCCACCTCACAAGATGGTTTTGGAAAATATCTTGGAGATAAAAGCTCAATTATTGGACTTGGAGACCAATGGGTTCAAATGGCCAAGTAAATCCCCTTAAAGTGCTCATATCCTATTCACCAATAATGTGGATGTATCGTTGAGGTTATGTTTCAACTATTGGAAGCTGAACCAAGTGATGGTTATTGACCAATATCCACTTCATTATATCGATGATGTATTTTATTAAATTAGAGGGGACATAGTTTTCTCTATGATGTGATTGATATCAGGATATCACCAGTTGATGGTGAAGCCTTCAAACATACCTCACACAACATTAAAGAGAAGGTTTGATCTGTATGAGTACATGTTGATACCATATTCTATGATGAATACACTTGTGGTTTTTATAGAAATGATTAATTGAGTTTTCCACCCATACCTAGAAAATATTTTGGTCAATTATGTTGGCTATATCCTCGTGTACTCTAAAAATGAGTCACACATGCAAAATTTGGAGATTTTACAGAGAACACTCAGGGATCATATTATGTATTCCAATCTATTAAAGTTTCATATTTGAATTGAATAGGTACACTTCTTGGGAAATATAATATTAGAGGTTGTAGTATCAGTAGACCCCAATAAGGTTAGAGAATTGGTTTCTTGCGAGATACCTAATAAATGTTTTGTGATTCACACCTTTTTGGGGATGTACTATTATTACTGAATATTTATTAAGGAATTATCCCTCTTAGAAACACTCATGAAAATCCTGAAATAGAAGGGGGTGAATTTTAGACTAATTATTGTGAGAAAAAATTTCAGTAGTTGAATGGGAGGTTGAATAAAACACTGATATTGACCATAACAATGACGGGTAAGGATTATACCTTGTATTTTGATACATTATGAGTTTTCATGGGAGCAGGTTTGATTCATGGCAGTCATGTTGTCACCTATGAATCCATGAAGTTGAGGACGCATGAGTGGAAATACCAAAAACATGACATGAAATTAGAAGTAGTGGTATATTCTGTGATATTTATATGACATTATCTTATAGATAAGGTATTTTTTGGTGTATAAAGACTACAAGATCCATAAATTCATTTTCCATCAATAGTAACTAAACCTTAATTAGTGAATGTGTGTTGTTTATTTAATGTATTTTGATTATAGGTAGGTGTACACCCCTAAGAAAGGTAACATTGTTATAGATGTGTTGACCAAGAAGACCCATAATTAGGTGGTATGAGAGTCTAGTAGTGGTGGATGATGATGTCCCTATTTGTTCAAATACATATTGAAATATAGTTGTTTTTGGGATGAGTGATCCTTACTTCTTTATCTATTTATTATTTACTCTTTAGTAGGTTGAAGATGAGCCAGTTTTCAAATTCAGATCATTTTTTCATGAGGTATTGTATATATGGTTGTGATCCACCAAAAGACTATTCCCCTGATGAAGACGAGATTATTTATAATGTAGGTCATATTTTAGACCCAAAGAACATGTTTTAGAATTTTATTATGGTATCACATACCTAAATTTGGGATATGGATCCAGTCTTGACTAATATGTATCATCATATGCATAAGAAATATTGGTTTCTGGGGATGGAGGGACATTATGGTTATGGATACCAATAATTTTCATACATAAATAATAGATCTTACTAGATGATTATTCATTACATAACATTATGATACATTATAGAACCACAATAGTATAGTGTATTTAGAAAATTGTATAAATAAATAGCTGTTACATATATTATCAACATCATCTCCCACTTAGAGATTTACAACTAGGAACCTTCTTATACATAACATACTTAAAACCATTAATCAAAGTATGGTGAATAGAAAACATAATAATGGGTGATCCTAGTAAGGGTTAAAGAGTGAGATATCAGTGGTCATATAAACCTAAAATGAGCATAAAAATTATGATAAATGATATTAATCTTTGGAAACCATACTCATAAATTCGTATTTAATAAACATGAGTCATGGAATAAATATTGGTAGTTTATAAGACAAGAATTAGAAAGGAATCCAATAACCTAATCCATTAGATCATAACTTTATCATAAGAAATAAGTTTATGACATACACATAATCATAGAAAATAATTTACTTATTCAAAATCACTTAAAATATTATCATATTGGATTGGGATGACCCCCTTTCCATCTTTTTCTTAGTCAAGGAAACTACCAAGACTATCATAATGGAAAATGTCCCTTAATGAATAGTGTTCATGTTGTAGTTGGTTCCCTAGAACAAACTTTTTAGTACTTGATGACATGTTTTTCCGGATAAATATATTATCTTGTCAAATATTTATTTTTCCATTTCATGAAATTTTAATGTGATAATGCCCTTAGAATATATTTAATGATGAAAGGTTATAATAGGTACCTGATATGGTGAGAACATAGAGGTTAATTGACATTATTTTTTACCCTTGTTATAGGGAAGGAAGATATTGACTTATGGGACTTAAAAAATATAATATATTAGTGGAAGGAAGATCATAATATGTTGATAAACCTTCTCACAGTGTTTTCCTTTGGTGATCTCTAGGATTGAGGGTTATGAGAAAAGACCTCCCAATTGGAAGTCTATATTTCCATGTTTCATTAGATGTTCATAGATATGGACATATTTATTGTTATTAGACTTTAATATTATCATTAATTGATTTAATTACTCATTTACTTTGATTAATTGATGAAAACTACGATGAAATATGTTTATGGTCTGGAAGGGTTCATTGGGTGTTCCATAAGTGATATTTCATTAATGGATAATGAAAGAAAGTATTTATCAAATTTATCCATTGAATTATGTTTATATCCTAGACCCTTTTATGGGACTTAAACTTCTTCTATAAATCCGTGGATGAGGTGTTTGGTGGGTGAGTTAATTTTTATAAAGTCAAAGAAGGAGAAACTGAGTATATAGGTTAATGACACCAGCATGCAACTTGCTTAATTTTGGATATCATGGTAAAAGGTTTATATTACATGTCATCATTCATGATATATTGGATGTTATTGCTATAATAACTTATTTCTCTATGGGAGATTTGGCATGTTTTTTGATTATAACCTTATACTTTAGGTGGTTATGCCTACTACCACTGATAAAGTGTCATAGAGGTCCACACACTAAGTGTGCCCACAATTTCTGTTAAATTAAAGTAAACAATTTGAAAAGTAAGAATAAATAATACTTACATGAGTTTGGTTGATCCCCACAATTTAATCAAATGTTTTTTATAGAATATGTGAGTTAATAAATAATAATAAATGTTTACTTTCACATTTGGAAAAATATAATATTTTTTATATTTATTATAGAATTTCAAGTGACATTTACTAATTAAATAGTCATTATTCAAGGATAAAAAAATGTTTTTGAGGGATGGAAGATAATGCATAATGATCTAATTGGAAATGAAATAAATGATATTTATATATTCTTAAAACATTGCGCTAGTAAATAGATTAATGATAATGATAATATTATTATTATAAAAGGGGTTAATTAAGAATAATTAAATTAGTAATGGGACTGCATGAGATTTACCAAACCTAAACCAAATGTAATAAATATTTAATTATATCACTTTACTAATTGAAAAACGTTGTGCACAATTGATAGATAGATACTCTCTAAATCCATAGAGAGAGATCAAGAGATCTATAGTTTTCTCACCCCCTCCTCTCTCAAGTTAACAAGAGTTTAGCAAGAGTTCTTCCTCTCTTGAAAAAAATTCATCCACGATCAACCACAAAAAACACAAGAGATTAGTATTTCTATTCTAGAACCCAAAAATTCTATGAAGACATTTTGAAACTATGGTGTAGGTGTGGGTTATAGTTAGAGGGATTATATACTTGGATCCTATAGTGAAAAATGGAATTATGAGATATATTCCATTAGATCATCAATGAGAAAAAATACAATTTAAAGGTAATTAAAAATCTACTCATAAATTAATTTTCTACTACATTTGAAGATCCCTTTATTCTAGGTTTGGTGAGTTAATCTAGTCAAATAATCTATTGTTTTTGTTTTATATGATGTTTTTCTCTGGTAAATTAATGATTACATGTGATTTAAAACTAAATGATGAGATGGTAATACCTTCACATGATGCTTCCATTATGCTTATAACCTCTAAGTGGTATTATAGGGGTCCACATGTTTAATTTATAATTATTTATTTTTCATTGATTGGTCGCATGTGTTTTCATTTTATTTTACATATATAGATTCATTTTAACATCCAACATCATCATCTCTTCTATCTATTACATCAAGATAACATAAAAAAAATAAGTTAATTATTAAATATGAATACTCATATGGAGAAAACCATATAGAGTTACTAAAGGATCTTGTTAGAAAAAACTAGATTAAACAACAAGTACATTCGATATACACATCATGTACTTTTATTTCCAAATTTGTATATTTTTCTATCAAGTCAAATTTGAAAAAAATCATATATTAGATCTGAATAGATCATATTAGAGTGTATATATAGATAGAATAACACATGACATATAGAACCACAAACAATGTATGTTTCTTACACATTGTATAGTCCTTGTCTTTACATAGCCAAGAAGATGTGGTCTCCAAGCGAGGCATGTATTGGATACACAACACAGGGAAGCACATGCCATGAAACTATGAAGTTACAAACCATGTATTACAAATACACACCATTTACCTAGAACACATACAAGGAAGATAACATGACCAGACCCAAGGCATGTGCTATAGATATAGGAAAATGACAGGTACACACTGTGTACTTTCATACACACCAATGTAGTCAACTTCCATCAGTGTTATAATATTTTCATGGATAGAATAATTAAATAAATTGTTTATATGTTTCATGAGTTTTTAATTTTATAGTACAAAAAATTTCATATTATTAACTATTATATATTAAATTAATTTCTATGTTAATTTTTTTGACAAATACACAAGTGTTCCTCCCAGTAAACATGTGTAGTAAATTAATTTTAAGTGAAGTTAATATTGCGTAAAATTATATATGATTCTGAGTTAAGGATGGTTCAATGTTATTAAGATAAATTTAACTAGTCGGATTAATTTTTGTCATATTATCTTAACTAAGGAACAAATGAAAGTATTGTATAATAGGATTTAAAATACATGCTCATTACTTGATGTGTAGATGATCACGATATTAAAGCATCCCATGTGTATAATTGGTTTATTTTAATTTATTATGTTCAAATTATTATTGATGGCCTAAATATCATCCCCTCATCCTTATTGTGTATGAGACTTCATGCCTATAATTTATTTTATGTAAAACACCGTAATCCAATCTGTTCAATCCCCTCACCTACATGTGGATAAAGTGATTTTGTAAGGATGGAGCTCCCAAGTTAGAGGAGGTCATCTCAATCTAGGATATGAGGTGAAAAAAATTGAGGCGATACATAAGATCCAAGATGGAATAATGAAACACTATCCAAGATATGGTTGAAAGTGTGTTTTCCCCTAAGGTCTAGAATTAGTTTTTCATCCGTTAGATAAAAGAACCATAAGATATTATCATAATGATGCACGTTTTATTTATTATTTTCAGTTGAATGGTTAATTATTTATGTATGTGGATGCTATGATATTACTTAATAAATTAATTAACAAGAATTCAATATATAATAAAATATGACCTGATTATGTGTAAATGTATTATAAAAAATGGTTAATCAGTTCATTAAAATTCACCTAATATTAATAATGAATGAAAATGCATAAAAACAAGATTTATACGTAAGAATAAAAATCTATAAAATTAAAATTTTATGTTATCTTATCCTTCCTATACTTTAGTAATAATTTAGATCAGAGTTTAATGTTATGGACTAACCCAAGATTGGGTGATTTCAATTATCTTGGAAATTTTAGCATAAAGTTTTGTGTTGACTTTACTTAGTTTACATTATGGGTTGATAACCCAAGAATGAATTTGTGTAACTAAGACGAGAAGGTTGATGAAATAATTAAAATAAGATTTTTGGATGGGTTATATTGAGACTTGAGTTTTTTGCGTTATAAGATTTTGAAATATTTTGAAATATATTTCCAGATCTAGGCACTGAGATAGCATGTGATTTTGAGACCCTGTGTGCCCGAAATTAATTTTAGAAAAATATTGAATAAATTTTATATTGTGGACACATGATTAATTAATGAATATATGATAAATCTCAAATGGTTTATCAAATTAGAAATCTGAGACAATGGTCTGGTATAGAACACAATGTTTATCCAAGGCACAACATAAAGTGATATAGTACAGGATGGTCTAACTCCTCACTCGTCAGCGGTGCATTTGAGTTAAATAATTAAATAATTAATTATTTTAATAATCGCACTTTGACTTAACTAAAATATTATAATTATTTATTTAGGGTAAATTGTCTACGTTTGGCCCCATAATTTTCCCATCAACCAGTGAGAGTTCCTCCCCTCCACTATCAATGAATCATGACAAACATATGATTCAAGGTGGATCAATGTGCAACAAAAAAACATATAATATTCCCTTATTAGTGAACATTTACCATACTATGGATTGATCCAAACATGAGGTATAACTCATCTTTTTGGATTTTTAAAACATGTATTAAATTTTTGAGTATATTGATAATTTCTTTCTTTAATCTGCGCCCTTTTCATGCACAAATGATTTGATAATTGGTTATTTTCATTGATTATAAGTTATTTCAAATCAAATTTTAAATCCTTGATCATTGTTTAAGAAATATTTTCCAACAATAATATACCTTTGTTCTTTGTAATTTTATCCTCCCTATTCTTTATGTTCTTATATTTTGGGATCTAATGGTTCCTGATTTGATAGATTACGTGTGTCCTGAGCTCGATTGGGTGCCAAGATTTGTGGCAGATCGATGAATCGTCAATGGATTTTCAAGTCAAGCACAAATCTGGAATGATCGTGAGGTGAGGATGATTGATTCGATCATTAACATTAGAGATTCTAGTGAAAAGTGGTGTCACATTGTGAAGAACCATTAACCAAGACCCCAATGACAAACCAAGATTATTCATAGTGAGAAAAAATTAGAATCCATGTTCTTAAGCTAGATCCAAAAATTCAGATAGACATTAGGTGATATAATAAGTGGTTGAATGAGATTTAAAGTGGTGGATTGAATATGATATTTATGGAGAAATCCATAATACACGCTATGTAGGAAAAAGAACACATGAAATATATCCCCCTCAATGGAAACACTAGGGCTTTTAAGAATTTAAGTGTAACACAGCATGTAGTACTCCCATACACAACATGTACCCCTTCCATGGTTGGAAAATATGTGTGGTGGGTTACACAGATTGGATTCATTTTTAAAACTACACAGTCACAAAGTTGGGCACATTGACGGTATTTCATGTAGGCCAACACAATGTGTACCATAGTATGCGAACATGGGGTCCAAGTATATGCACATGGCCAATAGACACATCCTGGTCCCCAGATAGGTGGTACATTCCATGTAGTCCACCTACACATCATGTGCCCCTCCCTAGATGAGACTCATGTACTGACCATAGACATGACTAGACTATGAAGTTGGATAACACATCGTGTGGGTCCCATCACATGCTATGTTATACTTGAGATCTTCTAATAAATCATCAAACCTTATTGTCTCCTTCATTTGAACTCTGATTTTGGACCTCATGATGCCTATCCTACGTTTTTTTTCTACATAGAACATGATGGTTCCCTTGGAAGTGGATTTTAGGATATGATGGTAAATGTTTTGGGTATTCCATGTACTGAGGAGACACCTGATTTCTGTAGAAATCACACATAATCACAAGATCAGTATTGAGATTACCCTCAAATTGGGCTGGGTAGTGGTGTTCCCTGATGGTATTTCAGGGCTTTCCCTCCAATAGTACAAGGCAGTGGAATTCCCAGATGATCTTTCTGAGTTATCTTCTGGGAGGGCTAGGCAGTGGATTTCCTCACCATTCCTATATTACCCTCAAGGTGGGCTGGTCATTGGAATTATTTAATGACATCTACTAGGCATAACCCTCTATCCAGGCTGGGTGGTGGCCTTTCCTTGACGACTCATCGATCTTACCCTCTAGTAGGACTAGGTTGTGGCATTCCTCAATGACCTTCCCAAATGGAACCCCACCGTAGTGATGAACAGTGGTGTTCCTTGGTGACTACCATAGTATGACCCTCATAATGTATTAGGAAACAATATCATTTATTTAAACTGGTAACCCCTTGACTGTGAAACATAATGATGAGTCATGAGTTGACATACCTTTGGACTCATTAGAAAGAGGGACACTTTCCTGACTAAGACACATTCTTTTGATATCACCTAAAGCCATGCGAGTGAGCCGGTTCCACCCAAAGAGAATAGCATCAAGGTGTGGTGATTGAGTCCCTCTAACGTGTATGTTCCGAATAGGTTCATGAGGTTCTAGGCATCATAAATTGGCTTACCTTGGAACTGATGGTGAATTGTCTTCTTAGGATGAGCTGTGAGGTGGAGATACCTTTACTCTCTCATTTGGGATTATTTGACTGAGCATATATATATATCCTCCTTCAGTACCCACTCCCTGGGTTTTGTTTACTCTTCTTCTAGGATAGGACAAGATGCGATGGGTATGCCACATGTTTTCTGTGTTAGGCTTCTCATGGTTGGACTAGTACACTATCCTACTATAAACAACAAATACTTGATGATAAGTTCATCTTCTCTCTATTTTTAGATCCTTGTTTTTGGATGAATTTACTTTCACGTTCTTTTTGTGTTGAGAATTACTCTTTTTACTGTACCTTGTTCTGTCTACTACTTTCCTCTTCAGTTGTATATCTTACTTACACTCCCTTTTTGAGGCGTTATACTAGGTATTTATATACTCACCCCATCATGGGATTTTTCCAACACAAGTCACGTCTTTTTAGGAGAGAATATAGGTGGATCATGGATTTATTAGATCTCAGATATATAGACTTCTTGGACAATGTATGGTGGTCATAGCATGAGATACAAGATTTGGGATCTTAGTTGTTTACTCTTTTCTAGTTTTGTCAGGTTGGGACATATTTTCTAGGTGGGTGTCTATTTTTCCCTTTTTTATTTTAGTTTAATCTATTGTACTTCGTATTGTTTAGAGGTCCATGCATATTTGGTTTGTTTATAGCAGTTTTGCACATTTTATTTATTTTCCCTCTACACTTTTATATTGATTTGGATGTGTACATGTGTACATGTTTTTATGAAATGGCCTCCCCTAGTTAGTTATGAATATGATACTTATCACTACCCCAGGGCCTATAGTGGTGGGATTGAGGTAGTCATGGCTTGAGCCCCAATTTGGGTAAGTTCGTGGTAGATTGGTATCAAAGCAAGTTCATTCCTTGGGATGTTGTTCAAAAATTTTACCATTTATAAGACTATTTGGGTTTAGGGAGGCAATGTAAAAGTGTCTCAACTGTGGTATCATACCAGAGAGTCTTCTGGTGGTGCGGTGGATGATATATCCATTCAACAAGACTCAGACTACCTGTTTTTTGGACCAGCAAGGCGATCCTTTTTGTAGGAATCAATGGTTATTGTATCTTATAGGGTTGAGTCTTTGACTATCTTTCTTGAGTCAGCTCCACATTATTCTTGATATATATATATATATATGTATATATATATATATATATTCTCATCTGACTGAAGTACTCCTTGATGATTTCTAAGATTCCTCCCTAATGCCAGCCAGCCAGGATTCCAACTTCAGTTCGTGAAGATGGCCCTATAAGTGGTGAGGCCATAGTTCATGGTCCATCCCGTGATCCCCTTCCTCTAGGTGGGAAAGTAGAAAAACCTCCATCTATTTAGAAAAAAATAGTACCAGTTGATAAGGATAAGGACTTATGTAGGTTGAGCACACTCTACGAGTTATAGTGACATAGACTCCTGAGGTTTCGTGGTGAGCTAAATCCCCAGGTAGAAGAGGTTTGGGTAGAATTAGTTGTCCATAATTAAATCTTGTTTATACCCTGATAGATATGATAGGGGATTTGGTAGTTAGTATTTTCCACGGAGTAATTGGGCATTGGTGGAACCTAGTTACCAAGATGCATGATGAGTCGAGACTCTTGTGGGATGAATTCCAAAAGCAGTTTCATGAGGAGTACTACCCCTCCTTATGCTCCATTCAAATTCATAAGGTAATGGAGATTCAAATGGGAGGGATGATAGTGGTTGAGTACGTAGCTAGGTTGACATACCATATATGCTACTCTCTCAACAAGATCTGAGATGGTTACTTTCGAGAATGGAAGATTTATCAAGGACATTGAAAGGAGATCTAAGCTAGTTTAGTGACCTTGTGAGTCCCCACATATGACGGGGTGATAGAGGGGGTTATTGTGATAAAGATATTTATGTCAGAGGGATTCCAAATAGCTAGATTTGTCAGTGGGTGTGATAGGGCTGATTCATATATAGCAATAGGCGGGTGGTAGAGATATCATAAGAGGAGGCTCTTCTGTGAGTAGGCTTCAGGATGTGGTATATAGTTCATGGTTAGTGTAGAGTACCAGTGAATCATGGGGAGGGTTGATGCTATGCTTGTGATGGGTGAGGTCACATGGAACGAGATTATATGACTAGACATGCTGATTATCCCATAATGATAGCTGATGGAATGTCAGGGTAGAGACAACACCGTGACCATGGATCTCCCAGGAGAGGATAGTGTGGTCCCCAGAGAAGTTGGAGGTGGTAGAGGAGTAGGAGGATATGTAGGTAGGGGATAATGGTATGAGGTACTTCCATGACCATCACCAGGTGTCCCATGGTTGGATCAAGGAGATGGTGGCCAGGGATACAAACAGATGTAATCGTTGGACGTTTATAATCCTGTGGCGTATGATATGTTTATAGGTATGATATATGTTTATTCTAATCTTTAATTAGTATTAGTAGACATATGTTGCATCCATTCTTTTGTCTATATACTCTTGGGGATGGAGTTATATCTTCTAGTTGATAGGATAGAACAACAAAATTGTCTTGAGGTTCCTACATGGAAAGCTTTTTCAGTGTCTTTCATCTGCTGGCAGTACGAGCTATCACTTGGAGGAGATACGTTCATGTGATAAATTTTGGTAATAACAATGGAACCCTATGACGCCATCATGGGAATGGATTGTATTTACATGGTTTGAACTCAGATCAATTTTCACAATAGACAAGTGAGATGCTTATTCACTGATGGATTTCCCCTTTTTCAATGGGAGAGACCTCGTAGTAGGACAAGAAAGAGATATGTGTATGAGGTTGTAGCATATTACCGATAAGTTAGTAAGTGGAACCCATGGTGCTTAGAATCTTCAGGCATCTGGGTTCCTTTAATTGGGAAGTACTAGAATGGACATCTTCCGTGAAGATGTTTCGGGACTATCTCTCATGTAGGAGAAGGACCTCTATATAGACTTTCTTCCTGGGACTATCCTGATATCTTCTTCGATATATTGGTTGCAACCTACCAAGATCCGAGTGCTACAGTTGTAGTTTGAGGACCTTTATTAGAAAGGCTTCATCTGATTGTGTGTGTCCCCTTGAGTTGCTCCAGTTCTGTTCATGAATAAGGTAGATTGGATTTTACATTTTTGTGTGGTTTATCGTTACCTGAACCAGGATATAATAATGAAAAAGTACCCCTTTCTGAGGCTGATATCCCAATGTTTCCTTTCCAATGTTTCTATAGACATTATGAGTTCCTTGTGATACCCTTTGAAGCAAAAAACTCCACACCATATTTATGGTTTTGTCAAACTAGATCATCTAGCCATACTTGGGATATTTTGTTTTTCTCTTCATCGATGACATACTTATTTACTCTAAAATAGAGAAGGTTCATGCAGAGTACTTGATGACAATTCTTGATTAACTTTGAGAGCACCATATTTTTAAAAATATCTCAAAATGTCAGTTTTGGATACATAAAGTTCACTTTATAAGGAATGTAATTTCTAAAAAAGGTTTACATGTGGATTTGGAAAAGATCTAGGTAGTGATTTCTAGGGAGCCACCCAATAATGTGTTAGAGGTGAAGTGTGTTTTTTGGTTTGGCAGGGTACTACTGGAGATTTGTGGAAGAATTCTCCAAAATTGAATCTCTTTTGTCCACCCTGACAAATAGGGGACAACCATTTACCTAGACTAAATATTGTTGGAAGGCATTCAAGGAGTTTATATAGAGGATTAAAAGTTCCATAGTGTTGAGAATACCAGAGGAAGACATTGAATTCACAATGTATTATGATGCCTCATGAGCTCGGATAGGTTGCACGTCGATTCAACGATAGGAATTCTTCACAAATGGGTTGATAAAGTTGAAACCCCATGATCATTACTATGTGGAAAATGACCTAGAGTTGACATCAATAGTCTTCTCCCTATGGATGTAGAGACACTACCTTATAGGAGGGCATTTTGTGGTATATTTAGACCACCAGAGTGTCAGGTACATCTTCAATCAGAGAGAAATGAACATGAGGTAGCCACGCTAGTTGGATTTTCTATAGGAATATAACTTAGAAATTTTCTATACTCTAGGAAATGGAAATTTGGCAGCAGATTCCCTTAGAAGGAAGTCTAAGGATCTCTTAGTGCAGGAATCTCTATAGTAGTTAGCTTCCCTGTAGTTGGTCCTGGTGGAGAAGGAGGGTATACTTTTTTTTTCAGTCGATGGTGTTGAATCCTTCTCTCCTTATGTGTGTGAGATATTCCTAGTTGGGAGACATCAGCTAAAAGGTCTTACATGATCAAATATCCATAGGCGATGCAACAAATGTATATTTTGAAGGAGGGAATCACATGATCTTGTTCTTGGGGCGAATGGTGGTTTTAGTCACGATGTGGGAGGAGGAAATATGGGAGTTTGAAACTTCTCTCTTAGATATAAATCCTAGTGTGGGGAAGATGTATAGAGACCCTTAGAGGTATTTTTGGTTTCTTTAATGAAATGAAGTTTCCCTGAGTTTTTCTCATAGTGCCTCACCTATTAGCAGGTGAAATATGACCACAATGTTCTACCAGTTTCTTGAATCTTCTTGATATCCCAAAGAGGAAATGGGATGTCCTATCAGTAGAATTTGTCATAGAGATTATACACATAGATAAGGGATATGGAGCCTTATGGGTGATAGTATAACGACTCACAAAGTCATCAATATTCTTTATTACAATGGTATAGAGTTTAGTAAAGAGTTTGTGACATTTTTACGTACAAGAGATCATCCGGCTTCATGAGCTACCCTTGACGATTGTATCTATTCATGATGCATAGTTAATGTCATGATTATAGAGATGCACAAAGGAGGAATTCAGGTCCTAATTATAGATAAGTAAATCCTTTCACCCCTAGATCGATGAGTAGACAAATTGTACTATCTAGGTTCCAGATGATATGCTGATGGATATCATGTTTGATTTATTCTAGAGATGGGAGGGTCACGTTCTCTTGGTAGAGTTTGCGTACAACAAAATCTTCCAATATACCGTCAATAGGGAACCTTTTGAGCCCCTATATAGGAGACCCTATAAGTTACCCTTGAATTGGATAGAGATTGGAGAGTGGCCTATTATGGGCATAGAGTTGGTGTAGAAAATAATAGAATGTGCAGGTCATCCATGAACAGATGAAGATAGCCTAGATCAGAAAACAATACTATGAAGATCTCCGTCATAGACCCTTGGAGTTCGAGACGGGAGACCATATTTTCTTTTGAGTCTCCCACGATGAGGAATGTGAAATTTAGTCCTAGGAGGTAAGTTACCCCAATGGTTTATTGGGCCGTTCAAGATCATACAGAGGGTTGGGGAGGTTACCTACGATGTTTCCTAACATCCATAACTGGAATGGGTACACACCATCTTCCATGTGTCACTCTTGAGGAAATACGTGTGGGACCCTATTCACATCATTGGTTGGGGTGAGATGGACATCAAGGATGGGTTCACCTTTGTAGATCACCCAGTAGTGATCAAGGACTGAAAATATTGGACCTTTAATGGATAGACCATCTACTTGGTTCACTTGTTTTGGTAGTACATAAATATGAAAGAGAGTTCTTGGGTGTAGTAGAGCCAAATTCAAGTTCAGTATCTTGAGTTGTTTTCTTTGTTTTTTTATTTCAGGGACAAAAATAATGAAGGAAGGAATGATATAGAGACCCATTTTTTATTTATAATATTTTAAATATTTTATAATATAATTCCAAAGGTAGGTACTGAGATAGTGTGTGATTCATAGGACTGGTGTTACCGGAATTAATTTAATAAAAATATTAAATATATTTTATTTTGCGTACAAGAGATTAATTGAAAAATATGATAACTATAAAATGGTTGATCAGATAAAAAATCAGAGATCATGGTTTCATTCTGAATGTGGTATTTACCCTATGATAAACATAAAATGAGTCGGTGAATGATGACCATACATCTTGCTTGTTTGCAGTGCGTTTGAGTTAATTAACCAATTAATCAATTAATTGAACAATAAGACTTTGATCTAACTAAAATAATATAAATATGTCTTTAGGGGGTTTTTCTAGGGTTTTCCTCATTATTCTCCCATCCACCGAAATGATATCCTCCCCTCCTCCATTGGCGATGAATGAAAAACCTATAATTCACAGCGGATTGAAGCGCAATGAACACAATAGATTCTCCTCCCTCATTGGTGAATGTGTTCTTCACTAGTGGTCAATCCAAACAAGTGGTAGGACTCATATTTGGTGATTTTTATATCTTTGATTAAATGTTTCAGGATATTGATATTTTTTGGTCTTCGCCCCCATGCATGTACCAATGATTTAGAAATGGGTTATTTTACTTGGATTATCAGTTATTTCTAATCCAATTGCACATCCTTGATCATTGGAGAAGAACACTTGTAAAATAATCATAAACATTTTCTCTTGGTGATTTTATCGTTTTTTCTTTACATTCTACACTGTTGGAACCCTGTAGTTCCTGGTTCGACAGTTACAAAGCAGTCTAAGCCTGATCAGGTGCCCAGATTTGTGATATATTGATAAACTATCAACAGTTTTTTGAGTCGAGAACAGACCTTGAAAGATCGCGAGGAGATGACCATCAATCCATTAATTATTATTTTATATTGAGATGAATAGAGGTGTGGTGGTTTGTGGAACAATCGACCAAAACCTCATAGATGAAATAGGCTGATTTGCAGTGAGAAAAGACTCGAATCTAGGTTCTTAGTTAAGATATGAAGATTTCATATCAACATCAAGCGATAAATGTCGAAGTTAAAGTAGATTTTAAGTAGAAGATCAAATCTAAGATTTCTATTGAAAACCCAATTACACACCGTGTAGGATTAATAACACATGGCATGTTTCCCCCTCAATGGATACACAATGGTTTTGAATAATTTAAGGGTAACATATCATGTAGTACTCCCTTACTCACCGTCTACCCCTTCCCCAGTTAAAAAATCTATTTGATGGGTCACACAAATGAGGATTCCATATAGAACTACACAAACAATATTTTCCCACATGGATAATATTCTATGTGGACCAACACACCTTGTACTATACTACACAAACATGGGGTCCGAGTACACACACACAAACAGTAGAAACAGACTAGTCCTATGATCAGTGGGACATGACGTCTAGTCCACCTACATGGCATGTACCCGTACACAGATAATACTAGTGTACTGACTAGAAACATGAATAGGCTATGAAGTGGTTCTTCACATCCTGTGGGTCCCCTCACACACTGTTTTATACTTAATCTCTTCCAAGTGAACTTTAAACCTTCATATATCCTTCCTTTATACTTGGATTATGGACCGTGAGATTCATATCCTGAGTATTTTTCCACATAGAATGTGATGGTTCCCTTAGAAGAGAATATTTTGATATGATGTCAAAAGTTATAGTTTTGGAATGCACTGAGACGACGCCCAATAGTGGCATCAATAACATATAATCTCTAGATCAGTACCATGAATACCCTACAACTAGGTTGGGTAGTGGAATTCCCTGATGGCTATTCTAAGCTTACCTGCTAGTAGGAACGAGAAGTGGTGTTCCCCTATGATCTTTCTCCATTAACCTCTAGGAGGGTTGGGCAGTAGATTTCATCACCGTTCCTGGCTTACACTCTAGTTGGGATGGGCCATGGAATTCCCTGATAACATATACTAGGAATAATCCTTTAATCAGGATGGGTAGTGGCATTTCCCTGACAACTCACTGGGATTACCCTTCAGTAGGACCAGGCAATGACATTCCCCGATGACCTTCCCGAGTGATACCCTCTCTTAGTACTTGGAAATCATGTTCTCCAATGACTACTAGAGTAGGAACCTCCTGACATACTAGTAAAAATGTTCATTTCCAAAAATTGGTAACCCCTCAACTATGTGGCACTTTGACGAGGTGTTGTTTGATATAACTTTGGACTCACGAGAATGAGGGATACTTTCCTCACCAACACACTCTTGTTATGTAACCTAAAACTATGTGGGTGAGTCAGTTACACCCATAGAGGAAAGTATCAAGGTGTGGTGATTGAGTCCCTTTGACATATATGTTCTGAGTAGATAGATGAGGTGTGGGGCATCGTAAATGGAATTACCTTGGAACTATTGGTGACTCTTCTTAATGTTTTGAACTGTGAGATAAAGACCCCCTTACTCTCTCCTTTTGTATTCTTTTACTATGAATATATATATATATATATATATATATATATATATATCTTCCTTTAGTACCTACTCCTTGGGTCTTGGTTACTCTCCTTCAAGGAGAAACAGCGATGCACGGGGTATGCCACATGCTTTCTGTGTATGGATTCTTATTGTTAGACGATTATAATATCCTACTATAAGTAATGATGAATTAATGATAATTTCAACTTATCACCATTTTAATATCCTTTCATTTGGATGAGTTTACTTTCACAATCTAGTTGGCTTGATCTGTACTCTATTTACTAAACCGTGTTCTATCTAATTCTTTCATCCTCAGTTGTATCACTTACTATTCCACCTCACTTTTCAAGGCGTTATACTAGGTACGTATATACCAAAACCTTCATGGGATTTTCCCAAAACGTGCCATTCCTTTTGAAGATAGTGGAATGCTTGACCATGGCTTTAGAGGAGCATAGCGATATGAACTTCTTGCACCATTTACAATGGTCATAGCTTAGAATATAGAAGTTAAGATCTTTCTTGTTTACTCTATTCTAGTTTTTTTAGGTTGGGAAATATTTTATAGGTGGTCATGTATTTTTCCCTTTTTTATTTCACTTTACACGCTCATACTTTATACTATTTAAAGGTCCATGCACATTTGGCTTATTTAGAGAGATGTTGGACCTTTTATTTCTTTTGCCTCTATAATTTTTCATTGAGTTGGATCTGTTTATGTGTACAGTTTCTAGGAAAGGCCCCCCTTGAGTTAGTTATTCCTTCAGTTCTTGTTGCCACCCCAGGCCTTTGGAGGTGAGCTTATGATAGTCGCAGCTCAAGGCTTGGCTTGGGTTCGGTCATGATAGGGTAGTCCAATCAATAAATTATGGAACAATTAGTCATTATAGTTGGAAATTTATTCATAACTATATCCCTTCAAATATCTTTTTATCCCCATATCCCAGATTTGATAAATGAACATGGATCTTTTACACTAGAATATCTATATTAAAAGACATTCTAAAACTAATTCATAGAGATATTGGGTTTCCAAATATAGTGGGATACTAATAGACTTTAATTTAATTTTATATTTATAAATATATATATTTAATAAAACAAAGTATTAATTATTATCTCTTAATTTTTAGAAATGGAAAATAAAATTAAATAGAAAATCTTATTATGGTTCATACATGATAAGGATAAAATTTTTAGTGGTGTGAATTTCTAAAAATATTATATGAATTGTGCGTTATAAACCACCAAAAATGAAAATTATATGTTTTGGATACCCCACTTCTTGAGTTCATTTCAAAATAGGGTAATGAAGAGAAAGTGTCCCCTATTTGAATCATGTGGATGGAACTACGAATTTCCAATGTTTTATGCTATCTTCTATATCCCAAGATCTCTTAAATTAATTTGAGGATATGGATGGAAAAAATATCATTTCTCACCTTAAGGATATTTATAAAGCAAAGGTGATACCATAGTGATACGAGATATCCAATCAACTATTTCTGTGCATGTTTGGAGAGTTGGTTCCATATGGTGAAGATGTACTAAAGATGATTGGATACATTGAGCACCTGGAAAACATGGATTGTATGATTCCTGATGAGCAATGGAAACATATCATTTTTTCATCACTTCCTAAAAAGATATCTAGTTTTATTTAGAATTATAATATGAGAAATAGTGGAAGACACTTTCAGAACTTACTAAATTTTTTCGCCATGTTGGGAAATTCACTAGGCATGAAAACCTAGTTTCTTTATGGTAAACAAGAAATGGAAGAACAAGAAAAAGGTGTCAAAGAATCATTCCAATTATAACGCTCTAGAGAACCATCCTTATAAGAATAATAAGATCTAAAATAAATGGAAAGAATATGATACAATATTTTTTCATGAGGAATGTAGGGACAATGGAAGTAGAATTTCACCCAGTAAAAGAAGAAATGGGAAGCATTGGATTGATTTATTATTTAATATAATCATTCCATTCTAATTGTTTTATAGTAGATACTTCTTGTGGTGATCACATTTGTATCCAAATATTGGAAAAAATTATATTTCAAAAAATTTATAAATATGTGGTGGATCTACGGGATGCTAATGGAGTGTGGTTGGATTCTCTACCCATTGGAGACCACCATCTCACACTATCGACATGATTATTTTTAGTTAAAAAAAACAATTATTATGTACCTAATGTTACCAAGAACATTATTTCCATTTATTGTTTATGTATGGGTGGATTTACTTTCATATTTGGAAATAAAAATTTCTACTTTTATAAAGATATAATATGTTATGGTATTGACCAATTGAATAATAGTATTTGTGTATTGAATTATGAAAACCAAATATTTGAAATTTATAATGAAGATAATACATGTGACTCATATGATACCTAGTCATGGAATCACTTTTTTGGTCATATAAATGATAAGTGTTTGAAAAAATATCTATCAAGACATCCATTCAAACACTTTTGATCCAAAGAAACTTGAAATATGTCATGTTTTTTCAAATAAAGATGACAAAACTGCCATTCAGTGGTTAAGGTGAAAGGGCAAAAAATATTATAGAGTTTTTACACAATGATTCCTGTGGACCTTTTCAAGTAGAATCTTGAGGTGGATTATCATACTTTATTAATTTTACTAATGAATTGATTAGTTATGGATATATCAATTTAATGAGTTTCAACTCTGAATATTTTGAGAAACTCAAGAGCTTATGAATTTGGTTGAGAATCATATTGGTAAGAAGATAAAAAAATTAGATCAGATCAAGGAGGTGAATATATTAACCAAGACTTTATCTAATTTCTACGAGAGTGTGAGATTTTATCTCAACTCACTTCACCTTAAACCACATAGTGGGATGGTGTTATTGAAAGGAAAAACCATACCTTGTTGAAGATGGTAAGTTATATAATGTGTCATGTATGTCTTCCCATATCCTTTTAGTTATATACATTGCATATGAAATTATACTTACTAAACTATGTACCATCTAAAGTTGTGAACATTATTCTCTTTAAGTAATGGAATGGAAAGTTAAATTTTTTTACACATTCGTACATGTGGTTGTGAGGTGTAAGGAAAAAAGTTTTCATACCAGGTACAAATCCAGTTATTTTTACTCTTAATGCTTTGTTATGGCCTTAACTATGTTACCCTTATGATCAATGTAGTTTTGGAGGTGTCTGGGGTTCGTTCAAAGCTCAAAACAATGTTTTGGGATGAAAATGGCATTGTGAATGGTTTGCGCATGGCTTGCGCAAGTTGAGTCTAACCATGCTAGTGGAGACAGTAGCTTACAAATGGTTTGTGAAACTATCCAGTAGAGTCAGCACGACCATGCGAGATGTATGAAATTTTTCTGGTTTTTAGCAGAGCATTTTCGCATAGTTACTACCTAGTTAGTCAGACTGTTTAGGGTAACTGTGCGAAGCGCCTCTTTAGAGTCAGTGAGACTCGCACAGTTGTCGTACTATTTGGGAAACCATATGGGTAAACCATGATATCCTGCTATGTGAGTTATTTTAAAATATTTTAATTTAAGTTAACATTTTCTTTTAAACCCAATTGTGTTTTTTCTTCTATCACATAGAAATCCCTCAATAAAGCTCTCCCCTTTAGTGCCTGAGGTAGGTATTGATCTCTAATCTCTATCTTAATTACATTTTGATCGCCAATTATCTCATCAGATATAAAAATGTAATTACTAAATTCCTTTTTACTTGTTCTATATTCCTCAGAACAATGACTACACTATTTGATTTTAAGTTCACATGCCCAAATATCCCATTATTCATCCGTTCTTCATATATATCCTAAACCAAGATTAATTAGGACTTGATAATGGACGAGATCTCTAAAAATGAGGTGAGGTAGGTGTTTTGTACTTTATTTCGTATTTTTTGTGAACTTTTATGGCATTCAAACTTTTTTCTGTCCATAAAAATTTCTGGCAATGCCTCATTTTGGATCCAATTGCTTGTAGTTGCTATAGTCGGACCTAGTGAGGATACTCGTAGGTTCTGTTTAAGTGTGTTGGAACCTATTTCTAGATTCAAGGTCACGCATGGGGTGCGACTTTAGGAGATTCTTTGTTTATACATGTTTAAACCACCCAAGGGATTTTTTCTTGTGCTAGCCTAGATAAAGGAAGCATGTAATGCCTTAAATGAGTTTGAAAGTCATATTAAGAGATGTACTGCCTCCTTGATTAGTGATATCTGGTTATGATATGTTTTTTAAATTTATCTAGGATTGTTAAATGGATAACATGGGTGTGAATAACTATATAAATGTTTATTGGCATGTTGAAATGGATTATATGGGAGGGTAGTCCCATATTCTTGGTAAATGATTAAAAGTTTGTTTGAGTGGTTATAATCATGGACAGTTCTTGTTGATGTGAGTGGGTATACTCACATTAATTTTAATGTTTAATTTTTTAGTTTTTGAATGAATGGTTTTATAGACACTATGGATTGCTCTCCATGGGTATGGAACATGATAGTAGATGCCTTTGGTTGACTCTTCCCATTAGGTCTTGATTCTATGGGATGCATGAGGCCTTGCAACCTTGTGGATTTGGCTGGCTTGTGCTTGTGAAGGACATGCCATTTCCATGCTCCTAGGCCCCCAACCATTCTAGGGATCGAGTTTCCATTGAGACGCCTATGGGACTTGATGTGGATTCCTTAGAAAAGATCCTTAGATCCTACCCTTCATGTTCCAGAATAATTATATGGATGCCACGATACATGAAATATTGGATCTATCCTTCATGGTCTAGACTTAAATATACGACGTGATCATGAGATTTCTTACTTCTTTATACAGCATGGATATTGGTTTCTTGATATGAATGTATGTACAATGTGGTCATGTGACTTGATTAATCTTCTATAACTGTCTTGTTAGGAGCTGACTCTTTTTTATGGTTTCCTTGAGGTATATTTATTTTTACTTATTACATTAGACCTATGCCATGGGTTTTCATTTCAATTTACTTATTTTTTTACACTTGATAGAACTTGCATAATTGCTGTTAGAATTTTATAGAACTCAGTGGTTGCGTACTAGGATGTTTATCTCACACACTATTTGGGCCTCCTCGGGGACCTAAATAGATTATATAGTTGCAGGTGATGATTTGGGTATGCTCTCGGGTACAGGTTGTTGACTGTGGTTTTGAAGCGGGGGAGCATAAGACTAAGATGAGGCTTGCGATGTTACAGACACTTTTTGGTATTTTGTTATTTTGGGATACTTGTACTGAATTGTACTTCCATGTACTATTATGGATTCTTTCTATATTAATTTTATCATTTGCATCATTTTGAATATGTGATACTTTTTGTTATTGATATTTATTACTATATTTTATTACTTTTAATTGAATTCTATTTATTTCTCTTCCACTATTTAATGTATGTTTTACTTTGATTGTGATACTATGGTAATGATAGCATAGTCTTCCCACTGACTCATCTAGGCCCCCGCTACTAGTTGGCAACCTTTGGTGTTTAGAGAGATGCTCTTGAGGCTATGTAACCAACCTATATTGGGGCACTGTTGAGTGGTATCCATGTCTGGTATATTACACGAGGCATTTTTTAAGTCAAGCTCAAGGAACAAAATGGCACTCTAGTGTACAAAGAGTGTCTTTATAGGGTATCCCAAGGAAATAAGGGGATACTAACTATACAACCATTCAGATAAGGAAGTGACTATCAAAATATTGGCCCTATTTATTGATAGGGGACCATACCTAAGGAGGATAGTTGGAGGATGATTAAATTTCATGAAGTTGATGCTCAAGATAAACAATAGTTTGTATAGGAACTGATTCCTTGGTTCATAGTGGAAGGAGATGTTCCTAAAATGAAAGTACTAATTAGGAGCATTAAAATGGTAAGGGAACTAGAGATATATGGTTTTCTAGTTATAGATAATATTGACACAATATTGGTAGATAATAATGATACTCTATTCATTATGTATGAAGTAGATATCTCAGAATCTATAAGATGACAAGAGGCCAAAAATTATGAGATGAATTTCCAGCATCAAAACCAAGTTTAGTCTCTGATTAATCCACTACTTGATGTAAATCTTGTAGGGTGTAAATGGTCATTCAAAAGAATATGGATATATAAGGTAAATAAAATACCAATAAATAATTTTTTGTGGATAAATGGTTTATAAAATGTCAAGGAATTATCTATGATGAAATTTTATCTCCATTTTCCTTGTTTAAATTCATCAATTGTTTCCCATAGTAGCTTACCATGACTATGATATTAGGAAAATTGATGTCAAAAATACATTACAAAACAAGTAACCCTATGTAGGATGAGTATATGACACAACTAAAAGGGTTTGTGGCTTTGAGAAATGATAAGAAGGTATAAAAGTTGTGTAGATCCATTTATGGATTAAAGAAAGCATCCTGGTCATGGAACATTACAATTGATGAATCCATAAAAGAATTTGGTTTCATTAAGAATGAATGTGAGCCATTTTTTTGTAAGAGTTTTAGTGGGAGCATATTTATTTTATAGTAGTATATGGCGATGACATATTACTAATTGGAAACAATTACCATCCTTATAAGAGGTTATGGAATGGAAGATAAAGTGCTTATTTGAAAAGGATATAGGTGAACCCATCTATATTTTATGGCATGAGATCATGGGTGATTGATCCAGGAGATTGTTTGGGTTAATTCGAGATACAAACATTGGTTAGATTCTGAATAGGTTAAGTATGGAACAATCTAAAAGGGTATTTCTTCCAGTGTCACGTGTATCCATCTTTCTAAGAAAATGTGTCCTCAAATATAATATTAAAGAGAGATAATGATTAATATCACATTTGATTTTATGATAGGATCCATAATGCATGACTTTTTATGTATAAGGCTTGATGGTTCCTATACTTTGAGCTTGGAATGAAGGTATCAAGAAGTTCCAGGTGAGAAAAATTGTACTGCTATCAATACTAGACTTATGTATAAGTGGAAAACTATGGATAATTTCCTTGTGTACAGAGGAGATGAAGAGATAGTCATCCGGGTTTATATAGAGGATAACTTTATTATAGATCAAAATAATCATAAGTCACATTTTGGAAATGTATTTTGTCTCAATGGTAGTGATATAAGCTCTATGAGTTTAAAAAATCTAGTTGTTACTAATTTTATAGTGGAGTATGAGTATATTACCACATCTGATGCAGTCGAGGAAGCATTATGGATTAAAAACATTATCCAAGAGATTTTTGTTTTTAATTAATGAAATAAACCTATCCATGATTACTGTGATAAAACTATAGTGTTGAAACTCTACAAGTATGCTAGGCTACACCAAAGGAGAAAGCACATACATTATATGTTTCATCTGTTGAGGAATTTTTCTCAAAGAGGTGATGTTGTAGTGTGAAAAGTATATATGGAGTAAAATGTGGATGAACCCTTAATGAAGGCTTTATATAATCATAGGCATGAGTATCATGTGATATCAAGTGGATTGAAAGTTGTTTTTATGTTGGATCTAGTGCAGGTGGAAGTATATTGGAGTTAGTTCCCTAGAACTAAATTTTTGAGTACTTGGTTATATGTTTTTCTTATTAAATAAGTTTTATTGTGACATATTTATTATTAAAGTGAGTGAAATTTAATTGCGATAATTTACATATAATATATATCATGTTGAAAGGTTGTAGTAATTCCCCATTGTGATGTGAACATATAGGTGACACAAAAGTATTCTTGAACCCTATTATATGGATGGATGATATTATCTAATAGGGCATAATAAATACAAGATATCTGAGGAAAGAGGATCATAATAAATTGAGGAACCTTTTCATGGAGTTTGACATTTGAAATATCTAAGATATGAGGTTTTGAGAAAATATGAACCAATATAAAATATACCTTTGCATGTTTTATTGGATTTTCAAATATACAGATATATTTATTGGTCATTTTACTTTAATATTATCAATAATGGATATTATTTATTATGTAATTTTATAAATTTAAAGAAGTATTGATGACATATATTCACAACCATGTAGGGTACATTGGGTGTGTCATTTGTGATATTGCATTATTAGATAATGTATGAAATGATTTCCCCTTCTATCCCTTTATAGAAGTTGATATCTCAAGCCCTTTAATGGGAATGAAATTTCCTGCATAAATCCATGGACATGGTGTCCAGTGGATGAGTTTATTTTCATAAATTAAAAGAAAGATACATCAAGTATATATGTTGATGACAATAACATGAAACCTACTTGATTTGAGATATCACAAAAAAGATTTAGGTTACATGTCAAGTGTTTTTGAGACATTGGATTTCATTACTACATTAACATATTTCTTTATGGGGTCCTTACTATATTGGTAAAATATAACCCTATAATTTAGGCAGTTATGCCTAATGCCAATGAGAAATATTCGCAGAGGGACACACACTAAGTGTACCCACAATCCCAGTTAAATTCAAGTAATGAATTTAATTAGTAATAATAAATAATATTTATTCAAGTTTGGTTGATCTCTATAATTTAATTACATGTTATTTGATATAATAATCGAGTTAAATAATAATAGTAAATTTTTATTTTCATGTTTGGAAAATATATTATTTAACATATATATGTTATAATTATACAATGAAAAATTATTTATTAAATAGTAATTATTCAAGGATCAATAAATTTGGTCGAGGGAATGCGAATTGAGCTTAATAGTGTGGATGTAAATGATATAAATAATTTTTTTATATTTTTCAATAATTTCACATGTCAAGATATAAATTATAACAATAATATTATTTTACATGAGGTAAATTAAGAATAATTAAATTGGTAATGGGATTTTAGGAAATTTATAATCCCTAAACTAGATATAATAAATATATAATTATATCAATTTCTTAATTGAAAATTGGTGTTCCGAAGGGATAGATAGAGACTCTCTCATGACCTAGAGATATATTAATAGATATAGATTGTTCTCCTCCCCTCCAATCTTAATTTAATGATAGATAATCAAGAGTTTACCCTCTCTTGGGAAGAATTCAGTGACCATCAACAACGAATAACGCAAGTGATTAGGATCTTCTATGCCAGCACCCAATGATTCAATAGAAAATTTAATAGATTGCGATTTATGTGTGGATCACAAATAAATGGATTCTGTACTTGGAGATGATAGTACAATTAGATATATTTCATAAAATCATCATGGAAATTATAATTACAAGTTAAGGGTAATTCCATATCTACTCTTAAATTAATTATAAATTACATGTGAAGATCCTTTGCTTATAGTTCAATAATTTTATTATAGTCAAGTAGTCTATTGTTTAAATTTTTATCAAATTTTTATCATGTATAGAAACAATTACACATGATTTAATACTAAAATCCGAGTTGGTCATACCTTCAGAGTATGATTGAGTTTCACTCGGAACCTACAATTCACTCCCCATTCCTATTCTTATTTTCTCATGAGATCTACAGAATTACCCAATTTATTAGAGGGATATGTAATTAGTGGAACTCCCATAAAATAATTAAAATATATTCATATATAATCCAAAATATCATAAAATATTCATCATATAAACATATCATAACCCATGTAAAGGAAACAAGCTTCATAAACATTTCATTACAGAATAAAATGCTAAAAATAAATTATATTTGTAAACATATTACAATCAAAATAATAAACAATATGGAGAAATAATAAGGATGGTATTACTGGATTGTATGCCCAATTAATCATAATTAACATCAAAGGATATTATCATAGATGAAAAATTCATTTAAAATATATCTGGAATATTTCTTGAGGAAAATACCTTTTTTTCAAATCTATTATTTAAAATATTAAAATGTTCAAAATATTTTGGAAAATTTTTTATTTGGAAAAAACCATTGAAAATTTTAATTTAATATTTAAAAAATTTAGTGGTAATTATGATAGTAAATTCGACTTTTATGAAGAATGTTCAAACAAATATTCCTTTCACATTCTCAGTAAAAAGTCTAGAGTAACTCATTCGGAATGAGACATAAAGATTCATTTGATTTTTTAAAAAAAATTAGAAAATAGGTAAAAATGAATTTAAAAAATAATAGGAGAATATTAAAAGTATTATTGAAAACATTTTAAAGAAAACATAGCAATGGAAGAAAAATATTCCCAACAAAAGTGAAAATAAAGTCTTTTTTTCTTAAAAACCTTTCTCGATCATTTTAATTACCAAAGAGTGGAAATGGTACTACTACATGAAAATTAATTGAATAAAAAAATTGGAAGATAATTAATTTTTTTAGATAAGGATCATATAATTTATGTTAATTTTAATTCAAGAATAATCAATCACGATTAAAATTAGATTGTCGAATAAATCTATTAACCCAAGTTTGAATTTCATATAATTCTTTATAAACTTGTATAAAATAAATTTAAATTTATTATAATTATGTAAATGAATAATTCACATACTTACAGTACCATAAATTATCCATTTATCACATTTAAATACACATTCATTAATAATTCCTTATAAAAATCTCAGTTTTCGGGTATCAACTATTTCTTTTTTTCATGGAAGTTTTAGTTTGGTTGTTCCAATCCTTATAATTTGATCCCATTTACATCAGATAAAAAATTTTATTCATGATATAAATATCACATATATTCATTATATACATATTTAAAATCAAACATAAAAGGTATATATAGAAAAATTATTTACACCGTTCATGGAGATGATAATCCATATGTACGCATGAACAATGTTTTCATTTTCAAAAGAAAATAAGGAAAGAAAGATAAATGTTATTTTATCATTGAGGAACCATAATTATATCATAAATAAGATATATATATATATATATAAATACATAGATAAATATTACGTATATCCTTATTACAATTTAATTAAAGAGGTAATGAATGAAAAATTACATCGCTTTGGGGTTGGGGTAGTCCAAACCTATGCATGAGTGATGTTGACATCTTAAAAAGTATGGGAAGGTAATAAGGTAGATATTATATTATAATTAAATAAGTATAATTGTTATATAAATATAATATACAAACTTTAAACCCTTCATAATAACAATCCATTAAAGATGGTTATAGAAAATGAATTGCATTGCTACGTGGAGATGTTAGTCCACACATATGCACAAATGATAATTTCAATTACCACTTGATGGAAGGGAGGTAATATAGTAGTGGATCCACAATAATATCAACAATTTAGTAGATTTAGGACACTAAATTTATTATTTTACAACGAATAATAAACAATTGGAGGAGGTATAATATCTATATCTATATATCTATATCTATATACATACTAAAGAAGGGATTTTTTGCTTATGTTTGATATCCAAAACTATCCATGTCTCCAAATTACATTTATATGGAAATTTAACCTCCTTCAAGGGCCTTTTATCACACCTGCCTCCCAAAAAAATTCAATCCTTTGACCTAGGGTTCATTTCCACTATTATCCGCCTCCTCCCCCTCACACGCCTCATCTCATCCCCTGCTCCTGGTAGTTTATTATTAGTATTATACGGCCTCTGGTTCCTATAGGTTTTCTCTATTTCTCCCCACCTCCACTATGAACCTCCACCTCTGTCTTCCTTCTCAGCCTATAATAGCTCTTCCTATGAATGCTCTTCCCCATACAACCCCAGATCCAACGCATCAGGATCCTACGCATCCGACTCTGACACCTCTAGATCCTACATGTCCAAATTCGACACCTATAGCTCATAAAGAATCATAATCATTAGGATAGGAAAATAATTTTCATGTTTTTATTGATATTTAGGTCACAATATTTCATCATCAGAATCATAATCATAAATAATCCTAATAAACAAAGAGATTGTACAATAAAACACTTACAACTTTGGTAAATTTTGAATATAAAGACCCTTGAAAGAAAGGATATTATATGGATATGTATATCCCATAATTTTAATTATAAAAATCAAAAAATTCATTAATGGTAAGTATATACACCACACAAAAGAAACAAGTGGTGAATATGGTATGTGTCTGATGAAAATAAAAGTGAGATGAAGATCCATTACTTATTTGGTTACTTTTGAATCATAATCCCCATTAACATCAAAGGAAACATTAAATAACATGAACATAAGTATATTCATGGTATAAAATTTCATATAAAAATTATATACCCAAATAATAAATGACTATTGAAAATGACATATGTATCCCAAAAATAAAAGTGAGACTACAAATCCCTTACCTCATTTCTTGAATTTATTCACACACGTTCAAAACTGTAATAAAATAAATATAGTTTTATTATAAATTTATTACACAACATAATAAATTATATGATACTATATATTATTTATTTATAACCTTTTACCACCCATTAATTAATAATTCTTTATTAAAATAATTATATCGGGTGGCATCATATTCATTTTTATGTAAGTTTTGGTTTGATAGTTTTGGTACTTATAATTTTTTCATGGATCCATAAACTACATAATTTAAATAAGGGTATAAATATTATATATATTAATTATATACATATTTAGAGTCACTGATGATGGTTAGATATGAAAAAATGGATTACACCATTCGTGGAGGCGTTAGGCTGTATGCCTACATGAATGATGCTTCTATTTTTTAAGTGATAGAAAGAAAGAAAGATAGTTAATAGGTCACCATTAATTAATAATTACTATATCATATATATATTATATATTATAAAAACATATCCTTATTACCATCAATGTAAAACTAAAATGAAAGACACATCACATAGGTTTTTGAGGTTGTTGTCCGCTATACACACAGGCAACATTATTGTTTTCGAACAGGTTGGAAAGTAAGAAGTTATATTGTTTTTATAATTATATAATTTTTTAGGTAATAAGTACAAAAAATATTAATTAAATATATAGATATCACATTCCATGTAAATCATAGGTGAAAAAGGAATCACATCACTTCACAAGCTGATAGTTCTCTGTATACCCGAGTGACATTATCGTATTACCATAAAATTAAAAGTAAGAAGGTATATGTGATATTACAATTATAAAAGTATGTTTTGGTCATAAATATCACATATGAACTTTAAAACTATCATAATATAAATCTGCAAGAAGAGGCGATGATAAATGAATTATATCAGTCCGCGAAGCGATAGTTCACTACACACATGATCAACTGTTTCGTATCCCATTTGTTGGAAGATGATACATATATATGTATTTAAACCAACATAATAAAATATACATAAATAAAAGATATTATAATTGTTATATCATCATGTGTAAGTAATATTTTAAGGATTTGGATGAAGAAATAAAGTGAATATGTATGGTTAAGAGTTATACATCTTCTTTTGAGAGCCTCTTTAGGTTTCACCAAAATCATTCTTATAAGGCTTTCCTAATAAATACAAGGACTCCAGGATATAGAAATGGAAGTGAGGAAGGTATTTGGGTTAGTATTTTCTGATCAAAAATAATCTTGGAGTTTGGAAAAGAGAGGAGTGGATAGGTTCTTTTATAAGTTGGGAAAGGAACCCACTTAAAAACAACTTGGACTTTTCTTAATTGAATACAAAATGATTAAGTAATCCCACCCCCCCCCCCAAAAAAAAGCATCAAAATGACCAAGGAATTAAACTTCAGGAATGATAATATTAAAATATGGACAAAATTTAGTATTTAGACAAGTTTTATTGTAAGCCTTATACTTATATATTTAGTTTTACCCTAGGTATACACATTTTTACCTTAACTACTGTAATTATTTTTCCGGTTTTCATTATTAATTATGAACAAAAATTAAATTTAAACTATTAAATAATATTAGTTATTTCAATTAAAAATATTTAATAAATTTATCCAAATTAAATTTAAATAATCTGTATATTTAATATTAAAATTAAACCCAATGACATTATAAATATATCATTTCAAATGAAAATGTTCTCATATGTTAACAAAAATCTATATCAAAATTCAGCATTAAATTTTAATTTTTTATATCAAAATTTAGCTTTGAATTGATTTCAATAATTTTTTACTAATAATATAACCATATTTATTTTACTTTAAAATCCATATGAATATAGTTATTGTGTTTATAAATTCATTAAATGAAAAGACATTTTTCTTGATAAAAATCAATATTTTTCAATATTAATTGAAAAATTTGCCTTTTCATGAAATTATCAAAAAATCACTCTATGATAATTTTTTCATATATATTTATTCTTATTCATACACTTCAATCCCATCTCTATGCGATAACTTTCAAATTTAATAATAAAATTTTAAGAATGTATCACGGTTTGTTTAAACTCATTATTGTAAGAAATCAAAGAAATAAATTTATTCAAATAAAATTAAATTATAATTTTTCGGATTTTATTGCTTCTCATTACTTAGGGTATTCCATAAAATTCTCTAGTTATATTCATGCTATTCTTTTCTCTTCAACTTTATTTGTATATAATCTATGAATACAACCAAAAAATAATGAATATCATATATAAAGAGTCTTTTAATTAAATATATAGTGGTAGTTGGGGAATTAATAATAAAAATGAAAAAATTATAAATTCATAGTTTCCAGACCTCATACGGAAGTCTCTATTCTATATATCCTCTATTTCTACCCTCAATCGATGATATCTAGAATGAAGGTCAATCTTATGGATGTATTTATCTATGAAAAGTTGATCAAACAAGTTCTCAATATGGGGTAGAGGAATCTTGTTCTTGATTGTCATATTTTTAAGTTATTGGTAATAATTGTAAATATGGAAGGAAACATAGTTATTTATAAAAAAAGAATAGGTTCACTCCATGGTGATGTACTAAGTAATATGAATACCTTATCAATATTCTCATAGTGTTACTTCTAAAATTTCCACAACTCAGTTTGGTTCACTTTATATGATGTCTTTCAAATAGGTGAAACATGAGGAATGAGTTCTATTGAAAACTATAATTCAAAATTTAGAGGAATAAATGGAAACTATTACTAGGAAAAATCTATAAAATATCATATAAAAGGAATATCTTTGGTTTGTGCTCCTACCCTACCATATGATATAAAAAAACTTTTGAAAATAAATTAATACCTGTATAATGGAAGCATTTTCTATTGAATGTTTTTATTTATCATCGCATTGATAGTTGATCATAGGTTGGTTGAGAATATAAAATTTGAATTCCCTTACTTGGAAATTATATGGGATTTATATAGAAAAATACAATGAATGTTGTGAGTAACATAGAATTCCATTAGTCTGATAATAAAAATATTTACAAGATTGTATTCCCACAAACTTCAATTAGAGAAGAATTATAAACATTTGATACAATCATTATACCATCATGATTTTTCACTACTAATTCAAAATCCAATAATTCAAGTGGTATTTTGATACCCATATAAATCTATCTAGATATAAAATAATGGGTAGATCTAAAATAAAATTAAACATTAGCAGTTCTAGAGTGGATGGTAAGTTTACCTTTCCCCACATTGTTATCATACCCTATATTTTAAATAGTGATAATTTGAGATTTCACATTAGCACAAGGCTTCAAAAGTTAGTGAATTTTATCATCATCGTCAACCTTAATTTTATATCACCAATTAATATAATTCTCATACTATGGAAAGTTTAATCATTATAGTATTGTTAGTGGATTCGTTTGAGCCTTTTCATTTGTTCCTCTTATTCACTAGTCTCTTCACATCACTTTAGTATTATTTTACTTGATGACATTATTTTAAAAAATTACAAAAAAATTTTCCCCTTAATATAACTTCCTCTATGTTTCCTTAAACACTTTGATCATAAAGAAAATATCAGATTCTTCTTTCTATGATTTTTATTATTATAATTTCCTTTTATTCCACTTTTATTTTCTTATCAAAACCATGAGATTGATGTGAAAATCCAATCTCCATTTCTACCTTGATAGAAAATCGACTAAATTATTCATAGATAAATAAATATCTTATAGATAAAACTATTCAGATACTTGGTTTTAATCCACTAAATAATTGATCCATCTTACTTTTAGTTTGGATGAAAATACCAGAAATGTACATCACAAGTCTTCTAAAAATTGCCTCATAGGTGGTAATTGATTGACAATTACTCGTATTTAGGCCAAGGAATTACTTCTCCATTTTCATACATAGAATATAAGGAATGTAATAATTTAAATATTAGATATTAAAATCATCCCAATCTATGGAGGAATTTTTTTTTATGTTTCCTTGTTTTCTTGATAAGAGTCCTATATTGATTTTCTTCAACTTACGAATGATAAAAAATGAAAATAACTTTTGAATATTCATAACACTGGATAATAGGAAATGTATTTTTAGTGGAACTAATCCATTTTTAGAAATTACTGGATCAATAGACCCAATAAAAGTAGGTGGATGTTTCCTCATGAGGAACTCAATATAACATTTTCCACTCTTTTCTAGTTTGGAATATCAACATGATTCAAAGACTGATAATGTTATGTAAGAATAGGAAAAATATTTTTCATTCCATCTCCCCTGACATTCAGTTGATTAGGAGGAAATAATTTCATTTTCCATTACATTTTTTGTTAGCATGAATCATTCTAGTTCCATCCATTGATTGAAAGAAAAAATCATACGATGAGAAACATTAATCTTAGTGCTAAATCATATAATCATGAAAATCATTAAATGATGTTTGAATCATGAATCCCTTTTTTTAAATTTATAACACATTTGGTTTAACATTGGTATAACAAAGTTAATATCTATTCAAATCTGTTATTATTAATCATAAATAAAATATGAATTAAACCTTTCATATTTTCTAGGAGTGTCCTGCCGAGTGTGAAATATTAGTTCTATTCATCATGCATCATTGAGAACCAAATTAACACTCAATACTCACCATTTGAAGTTGTCAAACATAAGTGAATATGTTCCATAAATGAATCTAATTTCTAGTATTCAGATAGGGATGTATTTTCTAGGAATACCATGCTCCTTTATTTATCATAACTTATGATGTTGTGCTATACTTAGGCTTATCCAAAGGGTTATCGCATAAAATTTTGTCATCCTAGTTCCCAAAAGTAACTAAACCATTATATAATACTATATATAGTGACCCATATTTTTTATACAAAAATATTAAATCTTAGTGAACAAATATTGATTAGATAACATCGTGATACTTGCTAAAACCGTAAAGTTTTAGTGTCTTCAGACACTTTGATACAGAAAAAAACTATTAATTAAATGATCTAAATAATATCCCACTTATTACTTGAAAAATATAACCCTTATTATACAAATCATACTTAAAACCATCTTCTATATCCCAGGGAAAAGTAAACATAATAAATGATGAGCTAGGATTCTCAGTAACTATAAACAAGGGAGATATAAATTATCATCTAAACATATAATGAGAATAAACGGTTTGATGAAATTATTTTATCCTTTTAAAACAATAACCAACAATTATTTGATCATAGACATGATTGATCACATAAATATTGATAGTTTATAACACAATAATCATAAAATATTTAAATAAAATGAGCCACAAGAGTATAAAATTATAATGCGACATCAGTTTATGGAATACACTTAGGTATATAAAATAATTTCTCTAGTTAGGGATAGCTTACAAGACTATCATATTGGATTGGGTTTACCCACCATTCCATCGCATTCTTAGTCAAGGTTCACTCCCATGAATATCATAGTTGATAGAGTCCCATACAAAACTATGATAACTCCCCATTACAGTTCTTATTATCTCATGAGATATTCATCATTTACCAACACATTTGAGGGATATATAATTTTAGTCCTAGTAATTATATAATTATAGTCCATTAATGTTCATACCACAAGATCATAAAACATTCATTATATCAACCTATAAAACCCATGGAAAGGAAATGTCGTTCATAAACATTTCATTATAGCATAAATCATTGAAAATAAACCAGTTTCGAAAACATATAATCATATTAATCATTAACAATCCATATAAAGAGTAATTATGGTATCATTGGATCATATACCCCAAAAATAAAACATTATTTTTAATTATGTTATTATAGATGAAAAATTCCTTTAAAATACAATTGAAATAATTTTTGAGTAAAAGAACCTTTTAATTTTGAAATCGTATATTAAAAAAATTATAATATATTATGGAAAAAATTAATTTTTAAAGAACCATTGAAACTTGTAGATGAATATTTTAAGTATCGTGTGGTCATGATAGTGGAAAATTTTGATCATTTAGAGTATTCTAAAACAAATGATTGCTTTTATATTTTCAGTAAAAACTAAAAAGTAACTTTTTTGGAAAATGAAAAGGTGATTAATTTGAGACATGTTTATAGAAAGTAAAACATGTGTAAAAATAACTTTAAATAATCATATAAAAATATTAAAATCATCATGGAAAACATTTTAAAGAAAAAAAGACATGCAAGAAAACTATTCTCGACTAAATAAGAAAAAAAGTCTCTTTTTCTTTAAAATATTTTTATAATGATTTTAAGTACCAAAAAGAGGAAAATAGAATGATTACAAAAAAATTTCATGAATAAACAATTTATAAAAAAATTAAATGGGATTATATGATAATTATCATAAAATTTCTTTTAATGAATATTCACGTGCAAATATTCCTGATTAAAAATATATTGAAACATAAATATCTTACCTCAAGTTTGACTTCCTTCAAAAGCACTCTAAAATCCTATATAATATATTTCAATTTAATATAAATTTATAAAATAATAATTTAAAAATTAATAGTAACATATATGAATAAATTATACAATTTAAACACCCATTAATTTATAATTCCTTATTAAAATCATCATTTTGAAGTGTTATCTGTTTCATTTTTCATGGATGTTCTAGTTTAGGTGTTATAATCCATGTTCTTTTATCGTGTTTTGAAAAAATAAATAGTAATATTCATGAAATAAATATCATAAATATTAATTATAAAAATATTTTAAATAATACATAGAAGGTAGATATAGATAAATTAATTACACCATTCATAGAGGCAATATGTTGTATGTACACATGAATGTTGTTGTCATTTTATATGGAAAATAAGGATAGAAATATAAATATTATTTTTTATTAAATAATAATAATTTTATCAAAAATAAAATATATAAATAAATTTAATATTTTCATATAACCATCTAATTAAAGTCGATATGAAAAATGAATCACATCGTTTCATGGAAGTGGTAGTCCACACACACGCATGAGCGACGTAATAGTTTTCGAATAGATGGGAGGGTAAAAAGGTATATATGATATTATAATTCAATAAGAATAATTTTTTCATAAATATAATATATAAATATTAAAACCATCATAATAACCATCCATGAATGACGATGATAGAAAAATAATTATATCGCTATGTAGAGGCTTTAGTCCACTCTTATACTCGAGTGATACCTTCACTTACCACTCAATTAAAAATAGGGTGGATAACAATGTTTCTATAGTAAAAATAATATATATATATATATATATATATTTATGTTAATTAAGCTATTAATTTACCATCAGTACCACTAATTTAGACTAGGAAAACGAAGATATAAATTGAAAGAGATTGGGTAAGATGATTACCTATTTTCAGTAGGCAACCTTTAGATCACTTGTTAAGGACTCTTGGAATGTTATTTAAATACATGAGAATATATAATTCTTTTATATAAAAGTTTATAAGATAATTTTTAAGGTTTTTAAATATTTATATGGCTCAAAGTGTTATAAATAAGAGAGAGTAGGGTTGTCCTTTTATAAGTGGGGGAAGAAGACACAGTTCAATTTTCTTAAATGATTAAAATATAATAATGAAATCTTGATGGAAAATGATTCAAAATGGATAGTTATTGGTATATGGGATAATATAGGGTTTATATATGTCCATACAATAGGATCAATATAAGTTTAATTGGAAATATTTTAATTATCTCTTGGTTTAACCCTATGGTATCCACATCTTAACCTTAACCGTGGTTAATTTTTTAACTTGTTTTACTATTCACTATTACAAAATAATAAGTTCAAATTATTCAATAATATTAAAAATTATATTTGAAAATATGGAATCCATTTTATATAATTGAATTTCTATACATGGAGTACTATAATTTAAAATTAACCCCATAAAATATGATGAAAACAATTATTTAGAAAAGTTGTTTTCTTTAGTATAAAACGTTTTTATACCAAAATATGACATATAATTGATTTAAATTAATTTAATAATGTTATTAATAATATAAATAAACTTTTTTTTTAATTTTATACCCTTTTATAAAAATCTATCTTTTTAAATTCTTTAAATGAAAATAATGTTTTCAATAAAAATTATTATTTTTACTATTCATTGAAATATCAAACTTTTGAGAAAATTCTTAAAAATTTACATTAAGATAATTTTGTCTTGATGATTAAAAACTGAATTTTATTAAATGAATTTTATAAAATTTATTGAAATTAACTATGTTATTCTCTCACGAAAAGTAATAAAAACCATTTTTGAGGAAAAATGTATTTTTGAAGAATATATTTAATTTAATAAAAATTGGGTACTTTTTATCAATATATTTTCTCCATCTAAAAAATTTAAAAATATTATAAAAAATTTGGTTATTCCTATTCATATCTGCAATTTAATTTCTTGGATATAATGGTATACTATATAATGGTTTATTTAGACTCAAGTTAGCATGTATTACAAGCTTGTGAAGAAATTAGATTTACATGATTAGAAATATATAAAAAATTATTAGGTTGTTATAGAAGGGTTTATCACATGATACCCCACCTCTTAGTAGGTAGAGGTTTAGAATCAGTGACACTATGGTCTAATTTAATCACTACACATTATCTAGTGGAAGTTGGATGATGTGACCCTAGATTTCATGATGGAATTCTCGTGGACACTGTAAGGTAGTGATATAGTACGTGTGATTGTGGATGATCTGAAAAAAGTGTGTCATCTAATTCTAATCCATGATTCATTTTCAATTGATCGGAATTATAATCTATAGATTTTGGAAATAGTGTGTTTTCATTGGGTTCCTTATATAATCATCTCATATTGGGATTCCCATTTTACTTCATCATTTCATAAAGGGTTACGAGATGATCTTATCATACAGGTATATC
The DNA here is from genome assembly GCA_963277665.1 of Viscum album. NCBI lineage: Eukaryota > Viridiplantae > Streptophyta > Magnoliopsida > Santalales > Viscaceae > Viscum > Viscum album. Next base: position 1,537,241,358 of record OY728153.1, on the reverse strand, counting down.
TAAGCATTGTTTACCACCCTTAGATAGATAGTAAGTTCAAGTGAACTATCCAAAATCTAGATAATATGAATAGGGAATACATTCTAGAATTTATTGTTTTTTGGTAGAAATATTTATACCTTGTAGATTCAACATACAATAATATTTATTTGGAATCGATTCAAATGGTTCCATTTGAGGTTCTATATAGTAATAGTCTTATACAGGGGATGTTTGGTAATATTTTCTTGATTAGAAAGTATTTAGAGTCTTGTTAGTGAATATATAGGTAATATTATGACTTAAAATGGTATCCTTTAGGGATTAATCTAGTAAATATATTGTTCTTACTTGTGTGACCTCATTTGGTATATCACCATGTTCGGAGGTAAGGGAAGTTGGCACTCAGGTTTGGGTAATCGTTAGAGATCATAGATGGGATTAGAAAAATGGTATACCAGATTAATATCTATCAAAATTTCCCTTCAATACATAATTTATTATATAAATATATTCCTTATTATAATTATGTCATCCTTCTCATTTTATTAACACATATGATATTGAGCATGCGGCTGATACATCTTTTTTGGAGTATACAGTTCTTATTGTGGTTTAGAGAAAGAAAGCCTTGAATTAGTAGATGGTACCTCTATTAAAAGTGTTGTGGAAACATAGGCATATATATGAGGATAAATTGGAGTAGTATTTTGATATAATGGTAAGTGGATAAGGATATTCATCTATGAGTCCTGATGAGGTTTACTGGTGCTGCTTAGGGATTAACAACTATATAATAGGGAGGTTTTAAACCACATTACCTTCTTCAGTTTAATATAAAAATATTTTTTCCAAGTATTATGTTTTATTATTTTCATAGATATTTAAAAATTGTTGGATGGGATCTAGGTTTATCCTAGAGTTATTCCATAGGGTTAGAGGTGAACAATAATATAATTGGAATTTTGAGCTGTTTTCATGACTAGTGAACTATTAGTGTTAACCATTCACCCAAACCATGTGAGGTGTCTCATATTTCTATTATATTGGTTGGTTCATGATCCTTCAACCATGAGGGAAACCAAGAAAACCAATCAAAACATGCAAAAAACATTAAAAACAACCACATGGTTGATATACTATTTACCCAACCATGTGGAGTAACAATGTCGGGTGTGGATTCCCCAGATAATGAAAACCACAACATTGATGCGTGACTTGAAAGAACATAAATAAAAACCTTTTGTTCTTCTTAGTATCTTAAAATTATGAATTTAATAATTTTCATTAGATTAATCAAAATCTCTAAACACCACTCTTCCTTGCCTCGTTCGAATAGACATGCCTCCCATCAGTGGAATCCTCCCCATTTGAAATTTTATTTGGTGAATCTAATTCAGTTACTAGTTCTATCAAGTTTCTATAATCCCAACAGAGGGATAAAGGTAGTTCTATCTCTTTTCTTTGACCTTTTACAATTTATTTTTCTATATCAATGTTTTATTCCAATTTCTTCTATTTTTCAACCCATTTCAGTGTTTTCATATAGTTCCTCAATTCATTTAATTTGATCTCAAATCATATACAAATACCTAATGATTAGACTTATAAGAGGCTATGTTAAGGGTTCCTTGATCTATCCATTTAAGTCTCATTTGTTTCTTCTGTATGTGGTGTGTGGTCAATCCAACCTGTTGTGTGCTTAACCTAAAACATTAAATAAATTTGTATGCGATGCTTTGATAGTGGGAGTGTATGATTATAGATATTAAGGGCCTTGAAATTATATTTTTACATAATTATCATCCCTCAATAATGGTCTTCATAGATTTAAAAAGGAGATAATTTTAGAGGTGATCAGAGGGGCAGCTTAGACCGAAAGATGGTCTCTTTAGGGATGAGGCCCCTAGTTCAAGTGGGTTAATAAGACGAATTGTAAAATGTAATGATATATTTAATCAAAATTATTATACATAAGTTGTAAAATGATAATTACATGGTATGTGTTGGTGGATATAGAATATAAATGTTTAAAGTTTTGATGCAACCCATATTCTAATTTTTTTCCTCAGTAAGGGTGTTCTCCCCTGAGTTTCCAGATGCTACTGCTTATTTTTCTAAGGTGGCAGAGTTTTCTACTAATGTATTTAGATGATGTTTCTTGTGTTTATTATATAGGGGTTTCTTCCCTAAAATTTAAAAATTATATTAGTTATTGTTTCTGGGAAAGATGTGTTTATCCCCAAGATCCAAATTAAATTTATTTTTTTCCTTGTGGGGAGTGTCTTCCCATGAGTTCGAGAGGAAATGTTTTGGTTTCTTAATAGGGTGTGTCTATTCCATTGAGTGTAAAATTAATAGACCCAACTCATATATATCTATGAATTCTTGGAGTATGTATGTTTAATCCTGAGTGCCACCTTAGAAGTATAGTACAAATGATATTTTATTTATCATCCCCCCTTATTTACAATTCATATTAAATTTTTTTTACCTATACTAGATATCATTATTATCACAACTTGAATTTTTATTTCCTTATTATTTTAATTATTTATTTATAATTTTTTCCTTCCCCTGGTTTTTGGGTAAATACAGTCAAAATTATGAAGTTATAATACTTTTGTGAAGGGCGCACGGTTAACCCACATAGTTAGTACTAATAGTGCGATAATCAAGTAATTTAATTTGATACTTTAACAGAACTAACTACATGGTAGAATTTTGGATTTTCCTACCACGAATCCTTCCAATGGTGAGTACTCTAAGCCCTCTAATATTAGGTACATGGTTGGTTCATGGTTTGTACAACAAAACAACCAGACCTTTCATAGTTCCCAAAATATTAATTTTTTTTACCAAATTACTCATCCCCTATTTTACCCTGGTTGATCCCCTAGCCCTTTCATTTGATTCATGCCCAAGGTATCCAAGGGTGACCCCTCTTATGGACCTCCCTCTTCCTCTTATCCAATTTCAAGTATTCTCCTTTATTACTTCATGCATGATCTCTTTGGGATACGACTTTCTCCCCTTGGTTATCTACTTTCTCTTAATCTTCTTGATTTTTAATCCCTGAATTTTATTGTGTGCACCATGGTAAAATTATATTTTAATTTTTCTTATGATTTCTTTTGATTTCCATTCCTAGGGAATGCTGAACCATATTGGGATGTTCATCCTATTTTCTAAGGTTTTTCATTATTAGTGCATGGTCTAGGTATGTGTCCCAATCCATTTCTTTCACATAACACACCATGTATTTCATGATATTTTCTACATTTATTTTTTATCAATTCTTTATACTAATTATATTTATAAAATATTTTTTAAATATGAATGGACTAAAATATTGATCTTAAAATGGTACTTCCATGAGTTTCAAGGATTATGTTTTTTAAATGTGTATGTATTTAAGGTTCTTTCTAAATCGATCAAGATACATTTTGAAAATAATTTGGTGTTTTATTTAGTGTATTTAATTTTATTAAAATTATAAAAGTTTTATTTGGGGTAAAATTATGATTTTATTTAATTATTTATATTTTTTGGCTTTGTGAATATTCTTATAGATTCATGCGTTTTGATTAATGATTTAAATGGTTCCACTTTACTTGATCCTTTTAAATTATTTATGGATAGTTGTATATATTCATGTTATATTCACATATTAATATTTAAATGTATGTTTACCCATATACGTGTATGATAATTCATGTAAATTTTAGATAATACCTTCATTTAAAACATGGTTTCTCAAACCTAAAACTTGGTTTCTGAAATATGTTCCCTAAAAGGGATGTATAATATTTTTAAATATTACTTAATTTATAAACAGATTTATAATGTACTTTTAAATGTGAAAAATTAGGCACTATTATTCTTTGACTATCTCGGCTAGACACTTGTTGTGTATTCAGATATTGGAAGAGTTTTTTGTATGCTAGCACATGGGAGAGCTTAGGTATATGGGTGAATGGATAGGTTCTTCTCTATCATAATGGTGCATTATCAAGTGGGTGTTCCAAATGATACATTTAAAGATCCCATGTTTATTTTATATGTTAGGTTCTCATAACTTTATAGTGTTCCACGTGAAATAACTATTTTCCTTGAAACCTATAGGTTTGAGCTCTTCCCATCTTATCTGTGTTATGCTTGTGATGACTCACTTTTTATGAGGCCTAAACTGCTATTTATTTTCTTTATCATGTTACATTTATTTGTTCAATTTCAAATTTATTTAATTTTTCTATTTTCTTATATACTGGAATTATTTAGGAGAAATGGTTTTCTTTCCCTTATTAGGATTCATTCCAGAAAACTATTTGAAAAAATGTTTTCATTAAAGGAATTATTTAATAAGGATTTTTAAATTTATGATTTAAATAAAATTCATAAATGGAGTTTCTAATATTTCTTATGATCTATTCTTAAATTTTAGATTTGTACTGAAAATTAAACTTTGTTTATCTTCTTGAAAAAACTGAAAAAAATAATTTTAATTAATTTTATTTCCAACAAGTGTTTCTGAAATGACCTATTTAAGGGAATTTATGTATTTTATGGTGCTGACCTACTCAGAATTTATCTCACACCATATATACAATATTCATGTCTATGTAGTGAGTTTTTTTTTCATATTTGGACTCAGTCCTTGATTTCTTGGGTAGTGAGTAGATCCATGGGATGGAAAGTGACCTTAATTTACATAGGGATCTTGATCTAGGTATTTCATTAATTATTTTAGGTTCTTTAGTAGTTTTGGCTAAATATTCCTTTTATTCTTCTCCTTATGTTTATGGGATATTCTCTTGCATGTGGAATTTGGAATTTGTATAGATGGGGATGATTCAATACTGTGCATTTGTGGGTTTGAGGAGGGATTTATTTTTCAATGCTATATTACTATTTTTTTTTAAAATTAATTATTTTTTGGTGTGTACCTATTAATTACGTAGTATTCATGTTAAAATATTGGTATAATTTTTTGTCTTATTAAATATTATTTATCTTACTGTAATCATCCCAAATGATTACTTTTGATTCGTTTGATTCTTTTCGTCAGCCCAGGGGTATCAGTGATTCCCCTTGTTTTAGTAGAGATCCGAGTTGGGTTCAAGATCTGGTTGAATCCCAGGTTGGGTTGTTATAAATGGTTTTGGGGTCTAGTTTATTAAGAGGTTCTAGATATCACGACACCCTTTTTTATTTGGGTATTCTTGGTAGATTAGAGTTATGATCATCATAGTATAGGATCTAGGTTATGGGTGAGGTACTGATCAACACCTATCATGAAACCCAAGTTTCTATTAGATTCCATGATTTAATTTTTAAATATAAAATTTATTCTTGATTCCTTTTCGTGGATTTTTATTTTTATTGATTGGTTATTGAATTACTTAATATATTTATATGTTTTGAGGGATAAAAATGAGAGTGAATCAGTATCATAACGCAAGATCCCATGGCCAAACAACCCATGTGGAGACTGAGTGAATGGTTCAACACAAATTCCAGTGGCATATGAGCGATTGATACATAGTTCACTAAACCATGTTTGCAAATTATGCACAACCTCTAGTATTTCATGAGAAATATTTTAGAGTTGTGTGATGTTATTTAGTGGGTATTTTATTTTCATTTGATAATAAATTGGTTTTCTTAAAGGAAAAGGATTTATGTTTTATGAATTAATAAAGGGTGTCTTATTATAAAATTTGTTCTTAAAGAAAAATCACGGTTTTTTACTTGAAAAGGGTCTTTGGGTTTCTGAATGTGGATTTTGTATCCTTTTTAAAATGAATATTAGAATTTTAAATTGAAATGTTGTATTCTTAAAAATGTTTAAAAGGTTTTTCTGTTGAGAATTAATATTCAATTAGAATTTTGAGATTTATGAAGGGGTTTTATAAACATAATTGAAGTGATTTGGATGTCTAATGGTGTGTGAACAATTATAAAATGGGGTTTCCAAAGAGATCATTTTAATTTGGTTTTATATTGTATAATTATTGAGCAGTGTTATTATTTTTCCTAAAGTGAACAAAACATGTTTGAAAAGTATTGAATATATCTTCATATTAAATTAAAATGAAACCAGTTATTGGAAAATGACAATTTATTTCAATATAGATCATATAAGGTTTAAAAAGTGGATTTTATGTGAATATTTAATAATTAAAAATTTAATTTAGTAATTTTAAAATTGTAAAAATTGATATTTTTTAATGTCTGGAGTTGTAATTTTTTCGGGTGGTGGTTGGTGGTTCATTACTTTGAATTTTTCTTTGATTTGGGTTATAATTTTTGATGTTGGTAATGGTTGGAATAATTATAGTCAATTGGATCCTATGATTTCCTATTGTTTAGAGTATGACTACCAGATGTTATCAACCATTATTGGGTCTTTAAGATAATATCTTTTGGGTTTTTATTCTATCGAGTTTGGTGGTAATCCTTGGTGAATGTCATTAGAGGATCTTCTCAATTGTTTCAAAAGGAGTTGAAATCGTTGAGTTTAAATTTTTTATTTTTTATTGTAGTTGTCACACATGATCCTTCTAAATAATTTTATTTTATAAATTATGTTGTCATTGAGTGTCTTGGTTGAGGGTCGGGTTGAAGCATGGTTAGATTTTTTCTGTTTTTACTAAAAAAAATGTGTTTTTATATGCATGAAGGAGAATGGTTTGGAAACTGTGTGGCTTTTCCTGAGGCACCGTGAAACATGACCGATATTTTAAATAAAAAATAAATTAGATTAACTATAAAATAAAGTTAAAATAAAAATAAAATAGAATTAGAAAAAGTAAATAAAACTTTGAAGAATTATTTTAATAATAACAGTATTATTATTATTTGAGAATATTAATTTTTATTATTAATAATTTTAATAATATTATTGTTATTTTTAATATAATTTATCTTATTATTATTAATGTTAACAATATAATTTTTATTAAGTTTTTGGTATTATTATTGGTATTATTTTTTTATCATTAATATTATTTTTTTAGTTAGGGTTTGGACCCTCCTCCCTCATCCCCACCTAACCCATCATGCTTCTCCATCCCCTCTACCATCTGCATTCATGCCACCCCTCCCCTTGGTTGTCTCCCTTTCGGTGAACCACATCCAACGCCATGCTCCTTCAGGCGATCTCTTTCTTGCAGGCGTGACCCCCTACCGGTGCGACACCCCTACTGGCTGAACCTATATCCATCCTGACAGCCCTGCGGGACGATCTTGTCTCCAGTATGTGACCCCGTCCCTCAAGAAACCACACCTACATTCTCCCAAGGTAATCCTAACCTCTAAAGATATGGGGTTTTTATTGTTTTCAATGGTTATTTTGTTTCTTTTGGGGGTAGGGCTGCAATTGTTTGGGTTATATCTCAATCCATTGGGTTTAATTTTGTTGATTAGGGTTAGATCGTTCCTCTTAAAGGTGTGGTTGAGATGTGTCTAGAGTTCCACATCATTTTTAAGGGATTTATCCACCTATGGTAGGTGGTTCCTTGCATAAACATTTTTTGGTGAATTATATTTTTGCATAATTAATATAGTAGGGTCTTTGATTAATTTGTGTGGTACGAAATTAGTTTTTAAAAGATTTTAAAATGCGTTTAATATTTAAGTATTATGTTTCTTTTAAATGGACTGTGTTTTTGATGAAAACCCATAAGGTTTCATTCAATAGTGTTTTATAGATTGTGAAATTAACTTATTAAATTATCTTAGGGCTGTGAATTGTCTTTTAATGTGGCGTTGGTGTGAGTTTATACTTAAATAGGGTTTTGAGTTCAATTTTGGTGACAAATATTTGGGTGTTACTTAGATTATTTTATAATTTTTTTAATGGTTTATTTTATTTATAAAAACGGTTTGAACCATGTTTTGATATATTTTTAATGTGATTTTGATTTTAAAGAGGGGATTTGGTGTATGTTTTAGGGTAAACCATTGGTGTAATTATTGTAAATGTTTTATTAATTATTTAAATGATTTGTTAAATTGTGTGTTTGATAAGAATCTTAGTTTGGGAATGTTTTGGTGTGTGTTTGGTTTAAAAAGATGATTTAGAGTCTATTTTGTTATGTGGACATGTGATACTTCTTGAAATTGCGTTATGTACTTTTATTTATGGTTTATTAATTTATATGGAAGGTGAGAAACATGTTTACGAACCATGGTTGGAGCATGTTTTGGTGTTTGTGATTTTAAAAGAGGGATGAGGTGTTCAAGTGGTGGTATTTGGTTTGTGTAGTGCCTTATTTTTTTTGTTTATTTGATTGTGGCCTGTAATATGAAATTTTAACTTGAATGATCACTAAGGGAAGCATGGGTAACTGGGTGGGCGGACTAGGACTAGTGTGATAGTGATATGGAAGTGGCTTCGACCCGGTTTCACTTAGCTATATTAACGACTATAACACTAACTAAATATTTAGATGATGATTGGAGACCACTAGTGTTACAAGGATATCCCCTACTAGTGGGTCAAGCATGAGAACATAGGTATCATGGTTCCCAATCCACTTTTCACCGAGATGTGATGTTCTAGGGTCCCAATACTTGCTATTAATTATATGGACCATCCCTTGTTTAGTGCACTTTAGCTATTAGGCCCTCACCATCGACATATGGTGTGGATTTTGGGTCACTTAAAAATTAAATGTGTTTTAACTAAATATTCATTATTTTGATGTTCTTTTCATTAAAGCTTCTTTCTTTTCAAATTTCTTATCATTTTCCATTATTTTATTAAACTATCATTTTTATTTTTCATTTAATGTTTAGTGCATAGAATCTTTCATCTAGGTATCATCATAATAGGCTTTGGGGTACACCCCATATACACATTTGGGTGTATAAAGACCATGTTGTCTATTTGTTTAATGTTAAGGCAAGATGTTTAGTGTTGGCTGGTTGAAACTCTAGTGGATCTTGTGGTGGATCTTAGTGGTGGAAGCTTGAGGATGTGTTCCTCTTGTTTCATAGAGGCTTAGGGCTATGTCTTGGTTTCCCCCATTTTTCATTGTCCCATTTTTGGTTTGTTTTAGTTTTTATACTTAAAATTAAGTAATTGTTAAGGGTGAATTGGTTGAATTTTCAGATCTTAAGTATTAGTTTTTGTTGGTCATTTTAATGAGATAAATTTGGGTTAATCATTCCCTAATGTTTTATTTTATAAACAATCACTTTTTCCAGCATGTGGGGATGGGGAATGCACATTGGGATTTGTTGCGGACTCGGTCAGGTGACATGTTGGATGGTTACCCAGTCTGGTTCATGACAAAATTGTATTAGAGGAGGTCATGCTCTTTTGTTTGTTGTTCATTGGGGAAGAGTCTGGGTAGACTTGAGCTAGGATTATGGAGACTTGACGTTATGTTTGTGACTGAGGTTCCTGGACAGTACACCACAGAAGGGAATCAAGTCACCAGGGGAGGTTCGGTTTCATCTAATTCATTTGATCATTATGGTTATTAGTTGTTTGGGTAATTAAATGGGAATTAGGTCAACTGTCCTAGTGAGGATGTAGGGTCCGGAAATCCATTTGGAGCTAGAGATGTTTCCCTAAAACACTCACCATGATGGTGGAATGATTGACGTATGGCCACCAACCATACGTCCAAGTCACCCACCGACACTAATTTAGACTTCCATTATCTTGTGTCTCCTTGGGTTTTGGAAATTAATATGAAAACATTTGTTCAAAATTTTTTGAAATCTGGATTTTAAAGTGTGAATGGTATTATTTTCAAAGGATGGAAAATAGGGTTTTTATAATTTTTTTAATGATGTTTGAAAAGAGTGTACTTTTATAAAAAAAATTTTGTTTAAAAATAAGAATACTTCCATGGATATTGAGTTTTCATAATCAATGTTTGTGTGTTATTGTAAAATTAGTGGTTTGGGAAAGTTGGTTGTTGGAAAATGGGATACTTATTTCAAAATGGTTTTGGGAACTTGTTCTAAATGAGAAAAAGTGAGTTCCGATTAAATGTTAATTGGTAAAATGAGGTTTTTATGAAACCAGAAGTGTTTGGAAATTTAGAGAATTGGTTTGAAATTAATGTGTAAGATTTGGATTTAGTTTTTATCTAAATTATTGGTGTTTTTTTGAAACATTTTTGTGAGATTCAAAATTGGTTTTGATTTTGTGACTAGTGATTTTGAAAAAGTTATGGTCGTGGGTTGAATACTTGTTTTCAAAATTGAATTTTTTTACTATTGACCATTGGTACTCTCATGAGTGACCACATGCATATGTTTTGTGCATGTAGTGGATGAGTTCCTGGTTGGCATGAGAACATGATGGTGTTGAAATCAATGAGATGAACTAGGTGAGAGTGAAACCCACCGACCATTAGTTATTTTCAAAAATTATTTTTAGGGAACAATTGTTCATTTTCTTGATTGGTGTATATGTGGCATGTATTTAATACATATGGGGAATGTTGTTTTGGGGTGTATTGAGTTTAAAATCCCTTTGTTTGAATTATTTTTTCGGTTTTTTTTGCAAATAAGTTGGTCTGAAATAATTTATTGTGGTCTCTTTCATGAATTTCTTTAGGAATCCTTTGCAGAGGCTCCCCTCGCTTGTTTGGTTTTGGTTTGTGGCATGTTTTTTCCAGCAGAACTATTTGGTTAGGTCTTTGGGATTTTCCCTCACTATCCAGTGTATGCCTCCATATAGAGTTAATTCATAATAGAAGTGAGACCATGGTTGGTTCATTGTTGGATAATCCACCAGTTGATCAAAAAAGGAACATACTCCTTGAGATTCAGTGATTGAGTATACCTACTTCTTTTTCTATTAAGTGGACCCACTCATAGTGGGAGAGTGGATGTTCAATGTTGAAAGAGACTATGGTTTCTTTAGTTTCTGGATTCATTGAAAGTGAATTCCGACACGGATGTGGCCAAAGGTCCTATTCAGATGTGGTGGAAGGAATTCCAGTAAGGAAAGGTGTATGTAGTCTGGATGTTTCTATGTTGGATGCTATTTTAAAAAGATATTTGGATCTCTTGTTGGTTTCATTCTAAGAAAGAGATCATGCTAGTCCACCCATGTGAAGAATCTGGCCATAAGAGGATGTTATATAATTTTTCATGAATCATGTTCCATTTGGGACTCAGTTTAAGGTCTCTATTCTTATAATGTTTCTATCGGTCACAATGGTCATGTTCAGATATTCTTTACGGTGTCATTTTTTCACTCATATGCAAGGGTGAAAGCTGTGTAAACTTCTGAGCACGTCTATTTTGATAGAAGTTTTTTTCTTTTGGGAAATTATTCATTCCTCCACTTTAGAGGAATGTTTCTTGTTTGTGTATTTTCTCTTGATGTTTCTCATTTTAAGTAGAACAGAGTGATGAATAGTAATATTCAAATCCACCATCTTGGTGAAGGTTCCATGTAAGGGTATGTAGATTTTGGGATGTGCTGTATCAGTTGGTGTTGTCTGGGTCGTGGTATGGTTTCTTTTGGAACAAGTAGGGAATGTTTTTTTCAGGGGTTTTAGCATCTGAGTGCGAGGCATGAGATGCTTAAATCATCATATCTCTAGCCGCGGAGTGAAGCTGGTGCATAGTAAGGAATTCCCAAGGTTCTAAAGGATCCTGGTTAAACTTCTATGCTCGGAATGGGAAGTGGAGAAAATTTGAGGATTTAATGTGGAAAATCCTTTTAATGGGTCTTTTTAGTGGAAATATTATTGGGGACTTCATCCTCACGTGTTGACCTATGTTAATGGAATGGTTCATCTCTGGTTATAAAGAGACGTAATTGTCTCATTCTCTCGAAACTCTATGCGTGTACCCTTGTGGATGTGACTTTTTATGTGGGTGTCTTGGTATGATCAGCCTTGTAAATACATTTTGATTTTGGTTTTGATTTGGGATCATATGATAATGGTGATTTCCCATAGGAGTGGTGGATCAAGTAATGTTTTTAGTTTGGTTTAGAGTTTCTTTCATCTTTCCCCTTGAAGTGGGGATTGGGCCTTTGTGTGGTTTATTTTTGAATCAGTGTATGTTCTCCAGTTAAGATTCTTAGTTCTAATGTCGGGGAGACCCACTGTGGGTCTCGCTGAATGTTCCACTGAAATGAAATGGTGTCAGCCTATTCCTTGTATATTGGAGTCTATTTCTTCCTCCCCATGTAAGGGTTCTACTTCCACCTCGGGTGTTGGTTGTTCTTATGATGGGGAGTCCGTTTGAGCATACCTGTGTTAGTAATTATGATTCATTGTTCATTTCAGGTAGACTCCATATGCCTCTTTTATAATGTTTAAGGTTCTTGTCTCATGATGTTGGATTGTGTATAGTGATAAGATCATTTCCTTTGATCGATCAACTTGAGGTGATTTTTCTTTTGGGGGAGGGTGGAACTTAGTGGGGATTACATTTTGGACCTCTGAGTTAAATTTGTAGGTCCTTTTTTGTTGTGTTTTTTCCCTCATTCTTGTTTATTTTTCTTTTGGAATCAGCTTGGAATGTGAAGGTGTATTAGTTTCTACACCGGGGTTAAGATATTTTGTGGCTTTATAGGGGAAGAAAACGTTATGGTGGGAAGAATGATCAAACCTTACACTTTTAAATTATTTTATTTTATAAATTTTCTTGTCATTGGGTGTCCTGGTCAAGGTTCTGGTTGAAGCCTGATTAAATTTTTTGTGTTTTTATAAAAACAAATGAGTTTTTTTGGGCTTGGTAATATCTGACACATGGGTAGAGCATGGTTTGGAATTCGTACGGTTTCGTTCGGGGCACCGTGCAGAATGATTGATTTTTGAAATAAATAAGAAATTAAATGAACAATAAAATAATGTTAAAATGAAAATAACATAGAATAAGAAAATGAAATCAATATTTAACAATTTTTTTAATAATAACAACTTTTCTATTTTCAAAGAATATTTTTATTATTATTACTGTTAATAATATTAATTTTATTATTAATATAATTTATGTTATTATTATTAGTATTAAGAATATATGTTTTAAGTTATTGGTATTATTAGTATTATTATTATTATTTTCATTCATATTTTTTTTAATTAGGATTTGAACCCTCCTCCCTCACCCCCTAACCCATCGCACCACTCCCTCCCCTTTACCCGTTGCATGCACGCCACCCCTGCACTTGGACGACTCAATTTTGAGGAACCTCCTTTGGTGCCCTTCTCCTTCCGACGACTGCTTCCCCGCCGACATGACACCCTGCAAGCACGACCCCCAACTGGTGCTGAACACCTGCTGGCAGGACTTGTCTCTGGTGCGACACCCATGCTGCCCGACCTTATCTCCAGCATGCGACCCCCTCCCTCCGACATCCACATGTGCTTTCTCTTTGGGTAACCCACCCCTCCACCGTACTAGTGTTTTTCTTATTTTCATTGGGTATTTGGTTTCTCTTGCAGGTAGGGTTACATTTTTTTGGGTACGTTCATGATCCTTTGTGTTCTATGTTGTTCATTAGGGTTTAATATTTCCTCTTAAAAGTGCATCTTAGGTGCGGTTGGAGTTCTGAATCATTTTTAACGGACTTATCCACCCAAGGTTGTTGGTTCTATGTATAAACATTATTTAGTGAATTATTTTTGTTTCTTAATTGATATAGTATGTTATTTGATTAATTTTTGTGGTGATAAATTAATTTTTAAAATTATTTAATATGTGTTTAATTTTTAAGTCACATGTTTATTTGAAATTGGGTGTGTTTTTTATGAAAACCCATAATGTGACATTTGATGGTGTTTTATAAATTGTGCAATTAACTTTTTAAATTATGAAAGTGATGCGAATTGTTTTTTGATGTGGTGTTAGTGTGCATTTGATATTTGAAGTGGGGTTTGAGGTCATTTTTTCATAAATCATAGGCTATTACAAAATTATTTTATAAATTATTTTAATGGTTTATGTTAATTATAAAAAAAGTTTGAACCATGTTTATATAATGTTTTTATGTGAGTTTGATTTTAAAGATAGGATTTGAAGTATGTTTTAGGGTAATTCCTTGTTGTACAACTTGGAAATGTTTTATTAATTTTGTAAATGATTTATTAAATTGTGAGTGTGATGCGAATCATATTTTGGGAAGGTTTTGGTGTGTGTTTGGTTTAAAAAGATGATTTTGAGTCTGTGGTATGAACTCATGTGATACTTATTAAAATTGTATTACAAACATTTATTGATGGTTAATTAAATTATAAGGAAGGTGTGAAACATGTCTTCAAACCATTCTTGGAGTATGTTTTTGTGTGTGTGATTTCAAAGGAGTGTTGGGGAATGCAAGTGGTGGTATTTTGTGTGTGTAGTGTCTTGTTTGGTTTGTTTATTTGAGTGTATAATGTGATATGAACATTGAAATTGAATGAGAACTAAGGGAATTCCGATTAACTAGGTGGGAATAATAAGACTAGTGTGTTAGTAATACAGAAGTTGATTCGGCCCAGTTTCACTTAGTGGGATTGACAACTACAACACTAACTAAATATTTGGATGATTATTGGAGACCACTAGGGTTACGAGGATTTATCCCTCTAGTGGAATGTGCATGATAATATGGGTTATCATGGTTTCTATACCAATTTTCACTGAGAATCAAGGTTTTAGGGTCCCACTACTTTCTAATACCTATACAGACCCTCCCTTTTAGTGATATTTAGATATTTGGTGCCCAACGATGACATACAATGTGTCATTTGGGTTACTACAAAAGTAAATGTGTCTTTAATTAAAGTTGTATTCCTTTGAAGTTGTTTTCATTAAAGTTAATTTCTTTTAAATTTTTAAATCATTTTCTATTAATTTAATAAACTTTTATGTTTATTTTACATTTAAAATTTAGTGAATGGAATATTTTATTTTAGTGTTATCCTATTGGGATTTGGATCACACCATTTATAAACCTTTGGGTATATGAATACACCATTTTCTATTTGTTTCGGGTTAAGGAAAGATGTTTAGTGATAGAAAGTTAGATTTCAAGTGGCTCTTATGATGGATCACGGTTGTGGTGGCTTGAGGATGTGCTTCTGTTGTTTCCTGGAGGTTTGGGGTGATGTGATGGTTTTCAATTTTTATCATTGTCCCTATTTGGTTTGTTTTAGTTTTTAAAATTAAAATCTAGTAATTGGTAAAGGTGCGTTTGGTTGAATTTTCAGATCTGAATTATTAATTTTTGTTTGTCATTTTAATGGGGTATATTCAGGTAAATCATTTCATATTGTTCTATTTGGTACGTGAGCACTTGTGCCTACCTGTTGGGATTGATAACACCCTTTGGAACTTGTAATAGATCGGGTCGGTGGAAGGGTTGGATGAAGACTTGGCTTGGTTCGTGATATTATTTGGGTCTTCAAAGGGACATGTGTGGGTATGGTGGATATGAAATTCATTTTGGGACCATGAGTATGTGAAAAACCTTGGATGAGTTTCCTAGGTAGTTGGGATGGATATTGGAGTAGTGGAGTTTACACACTTGATGGGGTCAATATGATTTTTTTGGATCAGTATTAGTTGTCTCTCAAGTATG
This sequence comes from Viscum album, assembly GCA_963277665.1. Classification (NCBI taxonomy): domain Eukaryota; kingdom Viridiplantae; phylum Streptophyta; class Magnoliopsida; order Santalales; family Viscaceae; genus Viscum; species Viscum album. Next base: position 1,537,225,829 of record OY728153.1, on the reverse strand, counting down.
CGGCCTTACACTACTATTGTCCTTTTCCTCAAGGTTTGAGTACATGGGGTTTGATGGGGAATGTTGTGGTTTATTCCTCCCCCATTTTATCCTTGTTTATAAGGATGCTGGTGGGTGTCTCGAAACTTATAATCTTCATATTTTCCTTTAATAGTGATTATAAGGGCATGAATTATTTTAGAGTGATTGATTCCTTGAATTCATTTAGATAATAAATGGTCATTTTTTAAAACATTTAATGTGTTTTTAGTGAAGGGGTTTAATCGAATTTATTTAGTTGAGGTTTTGGGTTTTTCATTGGTGACCCTTTAGGACTTCCTTGATCTACCATGTTAGTTATTAAATAGTGGAGAGACCCACCTTGGGTCTCCTTTTATTGGTATTATTTTTAGATGGTTGGAAATTTGTGATATTTAAGTTTTAAATTCATTTTCTGATTCATGGATTTAAATTTTTAGTGGATTCATGGATCATGTAAAAATCGAGTGATTTGGTTGAGTTCTTTTGGTTGTTGTTCCTTATTGGGCTTGGTAGTGGTCCTCCAGAGTTCTTTTTCTTAACAAGACACCAAGATAGTTAAATCCTTTAATGTTGGGGATACCTATTATAGGTCTTATCATTCCCTTTTCTTCCTTATTATAGTCTACTGTGACTTTTGGAGATAAAAATCACACTATAGTTGGTCATTTTATGTTTTTCTTGTTCGGTTTATGTGATTTTTGTTTTGGATGTGATTTCCCTTGGGTTGAGAGCTTTTATTGCCTTGTTTCATTTTGAACTGATGAATTTAGGGGGGGGGGGGTGGATAAAGTGTTATTATGGGGATAATTATACGAAACCAACTTTTTAATTCCATATTATATTAATTATTTATGTTTTCATGGTCCTTACCTAGAGTTTTGGGTTAGAACGATCAAAATTTTGATGTTGCTTGACTTTTTTTGCAGGGAATATGGTTAACCTCAACAATTAGTAAAAATAATGATAAAATAATGAAAATTATTTTTCAAATTCAATAGATACTACCACATGTTTGCAGACAAATTTCCAACGGGGTATGTTACCCCTACTAAGTGATCCTGGTCCTATAGTAGGAGGCACACAGTTGTCATACAATTTGTCTAACCTTGTGACAGAAATGTGCACAATGCGCAAAACAATATATTTTTTAGTTTTTAACAATTTATCCCTCCTCTCTTTGAACCATAGTTTAGCCCCTAAAACTCTTTCATTCATGTTTCACCCCGAAACCCAAGGTATACCCCTCACACGACCCTAACTGCTCACCCCTTCTAATTCCAATCACTCTATTTTCAATTTAGGGTATGATCTCTTAAAGTTATGGTTTCCTCTACTATGTCATCTTATTTCTCATCTTATTGTATATGATTTTACCTTCCTCTCACTTTGTTCACCATGGATGAACCCTAGGTGGGTGTTGATACTAATTTCTTATGGTTTTAGTTTTGAGCATGTGTGACTTCCTATTGTGACATTACTCTCTTTTTCTTCAAAGGGTCTTCATTATTTTTACATTTTCTAGGTAGGTGTCTAAATCCAGTTATTTCCCACATAACTCCACGGGTTGATTGTGATTTTCGGAAATTTTTTAAGGAATTATTCTTGTGTGTTTAATTTAAAATTTTGTTTTAAATCCTAAAAGATTAAATATTTGATTTAAAAATGAGATATTAGTAAGTTTCATTTATTTTTAATTTTTGAAAATTATATGTATGTAAGGTGCTTGGAAAAATTCCTAAGAGGTTTTTTATAAGAATTTTGGGGTAAGTTTAATGAATTAACTTTGATAAAATCATATAAGGTTTTTTCAATTAAATAATGATTTTATTGAATTATTTTCATTTTGTTGTCTTTATGATTATGCTTGGAAACACATGTGTTTTTAAGAATATTTTAAATATGGACATTTTACTTGATCCTTCGGAATTATTTATAGTTTATTTTAAATGTTGAGACCAAAGACACTTTTTATAATGAAATCAAAGGACACTTTCTATCTAGGTATATGGTGACCCATTACATAACATGTAGTCCCATGTCAAAGTGGCCAATTATACTAGCACAAAGCCCAAGAGCAGTGTCATTCCTGCATCACTCCCTATGTCACCTCTTGCCCGTATCACCTCTTACATCATAAACCCCCCAGGGGATTGACAATATTCAAATCCTGGTCTTTTGAATGCAGGATTATAGGGTTTACAACTCAAAATTATTGTTATTACAGGGTTTACCACTCATGATTCGAACCCTGGTATTTTGGCCCATTATTTCATGTTTTTTGTTTATATAGAAGTGATCTGTACATATCCATTTGTACATGTATGTATACACATATAAGTTTACAATAATTCATATGGAAATATCATAGAATTAATTTCATTAAAACTTGGTTTCTGAAACTTTACACCTAGTTTCCAAAATATGTTCCACAAAGATGGTTTCTAAAGAGTTTTAAACAAAGATTGGTTTTTAAAAAATTTTCTAATGGAATTTTAAAATTGTGAAATTATAGACTATTTTGACTTGAGTGTGTGAGATTGAAACTTTTCATTTACTTAATTTTTGGATGAGTTTTATTATGTCTTCATATGGCATTCCTTAGGTATACGGGTGAGTAGAAGAGTGTTTCTCTAGATTTGTGGTACATTAGGTAGGAGTATTTGTTGATGATACCAAGTGGGCACATGGGATTAGATTATTGGTGAGGTTAAAATTTTTGTCTAGTGTTCCTTGAGAGAGTCGTAGTGACTTTGGAAATTATTTGTCAGAGCTCTTCACATGTTATAAAAGTTATGCTTGTGATGATGAAATTTTCCCTTTACCCACACTCATATTTATTTTTATTATCCTGATACATTTATTAGTACAGTACCCCATTAATTTCACTCATATATTATTTTTCATATTGGAATTAGCTATGAGAAATAGTTTTCTATTGATTCAAGGGATTCATTCCTAAAAGGGGTTTTGGGAAATGCATGATTTAAATAGAAATTTTAAATTTTTGAATTAAATGAAATTATTTAAGGGAGTTTCAATGATTTACTAAAATATTTTCTTGAATATTAAAAGATGTCTGAAAAATATATTGATTTTTTTTTCTGGAAAAAAGTTGAAAACTATATTGTAATTTAATATATTTCAAAATATTTCTCTTAAAATACTTTGTGAAATGGATCGTTTGGATTCAATGGTGATTACTTAATAGGATTTTATCTCACACACTACATACAATACTCGATGTATTTTGATTGAGTGACCCTTTACATATTTGGACTCAGTTCTTGATTGATCGTGTAGTGAGCGGATCTATGGGATATAGATTAACATTGAATCACAAGGGGATCTTGATATAGTTATGTGATTATTTAATTTTAGTTCTTTTGTCGTTTTATCCAATTATGGATTTCTTGCTTTCATTTATGGTAATGGGAGGTGTTATAGCATATGGGTTTTGGAAGTAGAAAAAAGGGATTGTTTTTGTGGTGGGAATTGGAGGGTGGGTGAGGAACTTATTATTTATTTATTATATCTTATATTCTGTTTATGTTTTATTTTAAAATTTGTTATTTTTTATTGGAATGGTGTTTCTACTTTGGGATGGGCCATGCTAAATTTTTTTTAGAATTACATTTCTTATTAAATCATGTTTTTTGGGTGAAATCATCCCAAATGGATTATTTTTTGGATTATTTTGCTGCTTATCAAAAGATTTGGGGGGGGGGGGTTAGGATGTACCTTGGGGTAGTGGAGAGCTGGGTCATATGTTGGTTCATGTAGAATTTTAGGTCGGGTCGTTATATTTAGGGACACCATTGGTGGTGGAAAAATGATTTATACTAAAACCTTTCCTAGGCCTTTGTCAGCACCTAAGTAGTCTTCATTATTGTAAGGATAAGGAAAAATGAATCATGATCGATCCTTGATCTGGATTGGATATGGTGGATCATGGGTGATGTAATTGGGTGAGGACTCGAAACCAATTTTTTTGTTTCACATTTTTTTATATTTTCATTTATTTTGGGATATTATTTTATATGATTTACCTATAGGTGATCATGATATTTGTTGTCTTCTTTGTGTGACTTTTACAACACAAACTTCTATATAACATGGGTTATTTATTTTTTAACGAAACTTTCTATACCACCCGAGATTTTTTATGAGAAATATTTTTTTTATGTTATATACATCATCAAAGGAATATTTCACTAAACACAACACTATCTTGGCTTTCTTTACACGCAATCACGACCTTCCTCAATAGCATGCGTTATACGCAATACCGAGTTTCACTAAACAACGATATGATATTAAAATATTATTAAAACTAGCCGTAATGAATATTAATTTCCACTTTTTGAAATTTTATAAATTTTATATTTAAAAATGGACTTCATTTTTTGATTCTTAATATCAAAATTAGCCTAGGGTGATATTTTTGTGTTTTTCTGAAATTTTTTAATTTTTGATGAATAGTGAAAACACTAGTTTACTATTTAAAAACCGACTTTTTATTTAAATAATTATTTAAATTATTTAAATTTATTTTATGTGAATATTGATACATAATACCTATATAAGTTCAATGTAATTCATTGGAGTCATTTTATAATAATTTTAGACATATAAGAATTTTATTGAACTTTTCACCGTCTTTTACCCACCTAGGAGAATTTGAAAATTTACATAAAACGTAATTTTACCGCTTCTGTGAGTGGAATTTCGAAAATCCGAGAGACAAGGTTAATATCAAGGAGTAAAATGTGGTTCAATAAGATAAAAATAAATTTTGGTGAATAGTAAGTTTTTACTTTTTTTTACCATGGTTAAAAGTAAATAAAGTAATTAAGGGTAAAAATGGTATTATTATTACCCCAACACATGTCCTAATTCTATTGGATATGTTTAATTCGACCAAAAACAACCTTAGTAATGAAATATGATCATTTAGGCCCACTTGGATTAGATTATGACATTTAATATTATTTTATTTAAAGAAGAGTTAAAATAGTTAAAATCAATGTTTAATAAGTCAAACATTTTTAATATATGGTTATAAATTTGATAAATTCGACTATAAATATTCATTATAAATCTAAAATTATTTCCTACATAATGGTATTTTATTTATAATTTTTAGAATTTAAATAATTTAATTTATTTATGACACAATGATGATGCAGTAATTACCATATTAAGGAAATATTAACATAATAGATATTATAAATACCCAAATAAATGAAATTTGAGACATTTTAAGAATTAAACTAATTTTATAGGTTAATATGATATATTAGTAAATATTTAATTAAAGTTTTTAGAACTAATCATGCTATTATGATTTTCACAAAAATCAAGTACCAAATAGTGTCAAAATTGAAATAAAATAGTTTTTAAAAAAAATATTATACTATTAATTGTTATTTTATTCATAAAAATATAAGGTTCGGCCAAAGGACTTATATAAGGATATATAAATTAATAATGAACCACTTGGGGTTCTTTTGGCATGTTATAGTAAGTTTATTAACCATATAGTGTAAGAAAACAAAAAGACACGGTAAAAGTTAAATTATTTAACATAGAGTTAAATCAACATTATAAGGTTAAAATAGTAACCTAAACATGTCTAAATTCTATTTTATGAGAGGATTTATATCCATACAAAACTTATCTTCTAAATAATTCAATTTTGAGCTATTAAAAACTTAATATGACTTTATAATTAAATAATATTTTAAGTTTTTCCTAAGGTGCCCCTCTCCTCCCTTATAAAAGGGCACCTCCTCCCTCTCTTCCTCACACCACTTTGAGCCTTCAATCTCGGCCAAACCCTGACAATTTATCTTCTCCACTTCCCTAGTAATATCCTAGAGGTAAGGGTCTTCTTCAAAGACCATCTTTAGTTCCCTAAGAGGAGGTTAAGAAGAGGCGCTTCGAAGAAGAGGTAATGTACATTACCGATTCTTTCAACATTATTTCTTCTTCTACTTATTCTTATTTAGTTTTTTCATTATAAAGTAATAACATAAGTATCACTAATATACTGATATGTTATTATAAATATTAAACAATCCTATTTCACCTTCTATCTGTCCTACGGAAAACGAAATCACTGCGTATGGGTACGTACAGAATACCATGTCTACGCTGTGGTGTAATCTGTTTTCCACCACCACCTTACTTGTATGGGTATAATGGTGTAAAGAATAACTATATATGATTATTTTAAAGTTATATTGATTACGAAATAGTATACATGCACTTCAATACAATTCCATGATCATGGGAATGATATCATCGCTCGTGCGTACGTACGGCCTACCGTCTCCACGATGTGATGCGACTCATTCTACATGATCCTCATTGAATAATGATTATATAAATGAATTTAATGAATAAATATGATATATATTACACTAATACCATTATGTAAATGAGGTATGTATATCCTGAAAAGAATAATAAGAATTTATTCGGCAAAACACGCATAAGAACAAAAAGCAATAAACACCCGAATAAAAAGTAACAATGAAATATTACTAATATGAATCTAAGAATATGACCATATATGATATCATAACAATGGTTAATATTCTTTATAAGTTAATAACATTATTTTAATCATTATATAGGAGGTTCGGACACGTACGATGAAAATCGGACCTAAGGTAAGGGAAAATCTCGCAATATCATTTTTATCCGAGATTGTTTATACTTCAGAATTTACTGGAAAATATTTATCATCCACATCAATGTTTCCTCAATGTGTAATATTATTTATATCCTCCTAAAATTGTTAAATCCAATTTTACCCTTCGGTGAGTTTTTAGTAAAAGATATTAAAGGAATCTTTTGTCGTTTTTGTGTGAGGTACTTTTTGACTTTTCCAGCCAAAATACGGGAAGAATGTTTTTTTAACTTATTGGGAATGAATTGATTTTTATGATTTCATAGAACATTATTTCCATAAATCTTCCTTTACAAGTTTTCAAGTTTATTTTTAATCAAATTCTTTTAGTTTAAAAAATTGTATGACATGTTAAGAAAGGAAAAATGATTTTTAAGTAGAAAGGATATTTTCCTCAAGAATGGAGTTCAATTGTTTTATCAAAATTATTTTCCATATAAGATAAAATAGGGTTCTGTTTCTATCCCTATTTTTACATCGATTTGATTGTTTTATGATGGAATTAATTTTATGATGTCTTTTTATCTTATATGTATTATTTTATGATGGCATGATGTTTAAGAATCCCATTTTTATTACATGGGTTATGCTATGTTGTATGATTTATGATTTTGTGGAACACATAAGAATAGATTACTTTTGAGATGTGTGGGACCTATATCTCCCTCCAATGCATTGGGTAAAGATTTATATCTCATGAGATAGACATGGCTGGAACGGAAGGTTAATCCAGTTTAGTGATACATGACTGAAATGAGGAGTGAACTCGGTTCAGAAATGGACTTTGTCTGCTAAGATAGTCTTGTCTATGAGTCTTAACTACTAGTAAATTATTCTTTATGATTATGTGTGCATGCCACAAAGTTTCATGTTTTATGTTATGATTATTGGGATTACATATCACTACTATGATTTATCCCATGTTATGAAATTATGATCTCTTTTGCAGGATAAGATTTCCAAAATGATATGTTCTTATGAACATGTTGTGATTGATATTTCTTTTGTTTACCCTTAATGAGCATTTGAGCTCACCCTTTTTTATGTTTTATTTTTCCCAGTTCAAGAAGAAAAATATTAAGTAAGATATTCCAAAAGTGACTCTATATATAACAAAATAAAATGGAGACAATGTAGATTATTTATGAACCATTTGTTTATGTTTCCCAGTTTCTAAAGACACTATACCTATACGGTCCTTTCATCGTTTTGTTATATGTTGTAGTAAGTGTGCTTTAATTCTGAATTAATAATAATGTATATAAAGTATGGGTCGTTATAGCTAGTATTAGAGGAAAGGTATAGTCAACCTTTGGAAACTAGGATGTGAAAGTCTTAGTAAGAACCCTAAGGATATGTATAATCATAGGACAAAATCATAGTGTTTCAGAAATGGCCATGAAAAACCAATGATAAGACCTTATGTTTGAAATTTTATTCTTGATTATGTGGTTTTAGAATTATAATTAGTGTTTCTCACACTATTATTCTTGGGTTTAGTCAATGGCCGGAACACGAAGGAACCATGTTAATGCGGAATGCGACAGGCAATGCAATGATTGTCCCCCTGAGCAACCAAACGTTATGGGAGCCAGAATGCAAAATCTTGTAGCCATGCTCACCAAAATTTCTCAAGCTAGGAATCATGCAGGACATCCAAACAAGAAATTTAAGGAGAAACATTCTGTTGAATCCTTCATGAGGCAACATCCACCCTCATTCAGCGGGTCTACTGATCCATTAGTGGCTGAACAGTGGATCAGTACCACTAAAAAGATATTTTCAGTTCTTAAATGTTCTGAACATGACAAATTCATCTTAGTAGTATATCGTTTGGAGGGTGAATCTTATCAATGATGGAATCTTATCAAGAATATGAGGCAAAGGGATGAAATTGAATCCATGGAATGGGATGAGTTCAAGAACGTATTTTTCAATAAGTAATTCCCTCACATTCTTCGAACAAAGATGGAGAAGGAGTTTCTTGAACTAAAGCAAAAGGATGGTGAATCTGTAGGTACCTACAAAGAAAATTTTACAAGACTTTCAAGGTTACACTTATGGGATTATTATCCAACCTGAGAGTAAGATCGATCGATTCTTTAGTGGCTTAAAACAAAGTCTTCAAATGGCGTTTTCCATAAGGGACTTCAATAGCTATGAGGAAATCGTTCGATGTGCTCTCAAGGTTGAGATGGTGATTGGAGTAACCCATCAGTCATATGTGTTTGATAAGAAGAGGAAAATGGAATTCAAAGAAAAATTTAAAGAGCACAATGAAAAGAATATGATTTTTCCCTTATGCTCAAAGTGTGGAAAGAAACATGGAGGGAGTTGTCTTAAAGGTACAAGTAAATGTTTCAAATGTGGAAAGGAAGGTCATCAGGAATTTTAATGCCGCAATGATGGGAAGAATATGTCTAGTGAGGTGAAAAAATAAAAGGCTACACAGAGTGAACCTCATACACTTCAATGTTACAAGTTCAAGGAAATGGGGCATTATTCTAATCAATGCCCTAATCCAAGGGTTGTTGATGATGATCGACGTCAACAAACTCTTAAGGCTAAAGACAAAGGAAAGTCACATGCAATTTCTACCAGCGATGTGGAGTACAATGACGAAGTGGTGAAAGGTACAATTACCATCCACTCTAAAGTAGAAAATGTTTTATTTGATTTTGGATCCACCCACTCTTTTATTTCTGAATAATTTTCTAAGGGTATTGATGTATTAACTTAGCTGTTAGATATTGAGTTAGATGTGACAACCCCTAATGGCACAACAGTCGTATCAAAAGTTTACAATTCTTCTCTGATTGAAGTTTGTGGGAATGTGCTTCCTGCAAATCTTGTGATCCTTCCTATAGTGGAATTTTATGTGATTCTTGGCATGGATTGGCTTTCTTTATATGGAGCTCATATCAATTTCCAAAGAAGGGAAGTCAAATTTCATATTCCAGATCAATCTATGATCGTTTATCGATGCAAGGATGAACATAACCTTCCAGTGGAAATTTCTTCCATCTTTTGGGTCTTGATTCCCTTAAATGAAGGTTATTTATCTCAAATGGTTGGAGAGAAACTCACGATTAAGAATACACCCATTGTATGAGAGTTTGATGATTTTTTTCTGGAGGAATTTCCGGGTCTTCCACCAAACAGGGAAGTTGAGTTTTCAATAGAACTCGTACCAGGTGCTTTTCCTATTTCAAATACACTTTATAGAATGGACCCAATTCAGTTGCAGGAATTGAAGAAGCAACTACAAGAGAATCTTGATAAGGTATTCATACACCCTAGTGCGTCACCTTGGGGAGCACCTATTCTATTTGTTAAGAATAAAGATGGATCAATGAGACTCTGCATTGATTATCGAGAACTTAACAAGATCACTATCAAGAACAAATATCCTCTCCCATGCATTGATGACTTATGCGACCAACTACGTGGATCTCAATACTTTTCCAAGATTGATCCTCATTTTGGGTATCATCAATTAAGGGTCAAAAGGGAGGATATACCAAATACGACTTTCCTTACAAGGTATGGACACTATGAATTTTTAGTGATTCCATTTGGTCATACTAATGCCCCTCCTATCTTCATGGATCTAATGAATAGAGTCTTTAGAGACTATCTTGATCAGTTTGGGGTAGTTTTTATAGACGATATTCTTGTCTATTCAAAGAGCAAGGAAGAACATGAAGATCACTTGAGAATTGTATTGAAGACCCTAAGAAAGGAGATGCTTTGTTCCAAAATTACCAAGTATGAATTTTGGATTTATAAAGTTTCATTTTTGGGTCACATAATCTCAAAAGAGGGGATATCTGTGGATCCATAAAAACAGAGGTTATCAAAAGATGGTTGAGACCAAAAAAAGTAACTGAGATCCGAAGTTTTCATGGTTTGGCTGGATATTATCGACGTTTTGTGAAAGTTTTTTCATGATTATCTAATCCACTCACCAGGTTGACTCTAAAAGGAGTTAAGTTCATGTGGACAGAAGAATGTGAAGAGAATTTCGAGGAGTTGAAAAGAAGGTTATCCAGTGCACCTATGCTCACACTGACTTGTAGTGGATAAAGGTTTGTTATCTACAGTGATGCATCTAAGAAGGGGTCGGGGTCTGTTCTCATGCAAAATGATATGGTGATACTTATGCCTCACGACAGTTTAAAATCCATGAGAAAAATTACCAAACTCATGATTTGGAGTTAGCTGCGGTAGTCTTTTCATTAAAGATTTATAGGTATTATCTTTATGGTGAAAGGTGTGATTTTTACACCGATCATAAAAGTTTAAAGTATATTTTCACACAAAAGGATCTGAATATGCGCCAAAGAAGATGGTTGGAGTTGATTAAGGATTACGACTGCTCAATTCATTATCACCCTGGGAAATCAAACAAGGTGGCAGATGCATTAAGCTGACAAGACCATGCTAGTTTATCTATGATGAGTATCACAAAAGATCTAATATTTATGTATTTACAAAGGATGGATCTTGGAATTATAATGGAAGGGGAAAGATCTTATCTTTATCAAATGAATGTTCACCCATATATACTTGTGAAGATTAAAGAGGCACAGAATGAAGATGTAGAGTTACAAAATAAGGGGAGAAATGTTCTTGAATTAAACCTTGATTGTGAAGGGATAATAAAGTTCAAGAATCAGTTTTGATGTTCCTCCCATCCCCGAATTAAAGAAGGAGCTGCTGGATGAGGCTCATAGTTCTTCATTCTCCATTCATCCTGGAAGCACGAAGATATATAGGGACCTGAAAGAGTACTTATGGTAGGATGGCATGAAAAGAGATGTTGCTGAATATGTCTCGCAATGCTTGGTTTGTCATTAAGTTAAAGCTGAGAGACAGAAGTTTAATGGGATGTTACAACCATTATTCATACCCGCATGGAAATCGGAAAACATCACTATGGACTTTGTCACCGAACTTACTAAAACATCCAAAGGCAATAATACTATCTGGGTCATAGTTTATTGTCTTACAAAGTCTGCACACTTGATTGCTATTAGAGAGGATTTCTCTCTGGATAAGCTTTCTAGGATATATGTAAAGGAAGTGGAAAGATTGCATGGAGTACCACTTTACATTATATCTGATCAGGATCCGAGGTTTACCTCAAAGTTCTGGCATAGTCTTCAGTATACTCTTGATACAGAGTTGAGTTTCAGCACTGCTTATCATCCTCAGATAGATGGTCAGTCTGAGAGAACAATTCACACTCTAGAAGATATGTTAAGATCTTGATCTATGGATTTCAAAGGTGGTTGGGATCAACACCTACCTTTGGTGTAATTTTCTTATAATAATAGATTTCACTCCAGTATTCAGATGGATCCTTATGAAGCTCTCTATGTAAATAAATACAAGACTCTAACTTTCTAAGATGAAGTTAGAGAAAGAAAGCTATTAGGACCTGATCTTGTTGAGCAGATGGAAGAAAAGGTCAGATCTATTCAACAACACATAAGTGCAGCCCAGAGTTGACAAAAAATTTATGTAGATAACTGAAGAAAAGACCTAGAGATTGAAGTGCATGATAACGTGTTCTTATGAATATCTCCTTGGAAGAGAGTAATGAGATTTGGAATGAAGGGAAAGCTGAGCCCTAGGTATATCGGTCCTTTCGAAATACTGGATTGTGTTGGGAAGGTAGCTTACCTATTGGTGCTTCCACTAAATCTCACTCAAGTTCATGATGTGTTCCATGTATCTCTCATGAGAAAGTACATACTTGATCCTTCACATGTACTCAACTCAGATGTTGTACCGCTGGAGCAAGATCTTTCTTATGAAGAACAGCCGATAGAGATTCTGGATTGTAGAGAAAAAGTCCTACGGAACAAAACCACTCTTTTGGTGAACGTTTTATGGAGGAACCACTAATTAGAAGAATCTACATGTGAGCTTGAGGATATTATGAGGGAGAGGTATCCTCATCCGTTTGTTACAAAGTGACGAATTTCGAGGGCGAAATTAATTTTAAAGGGGCTAGAATGTAACACCCGAGATTTTTTATGAGAAATATTTTGTTTTTATGTTATATAAATCATCAAAGGAATATTTCACTACACACATCACTAGCTTGGCTTGCTTTATACGCAATCACTACCTTCCTCGATAGCTTGCGTTATACGCAATACCGAGTTTCACTAAACAATGATATGCTATTAAAATATTAATAAAACTAGCTGTTATGAATAGTAATACCCACTTTTTGAAATTTTATAAAATTTATCTTTAAAAATGGAACTTATTTTTGGATTCTGAATATTGAAATTATCCGAGGGTGAGATTTTGGTATTTTTCTGAAAATTTTCAATTTTTGATGAATAGTGAAAACACTAGGTTACTATTTAAAAATCGACTTTTTATTTAAATAATTATTTATATTATTTAAATTAATTTTATGTGAAGATTGATACATAATACCTATATAATTTCAATGTAATTAATTAGAGTAATTTTATAATAATTTGAGACATAAAAAATTTGTATTGAACTTTTACCGTCTTATACCCACCTTCTAGGAGAATTTGAAAATTTACATAAAACTTAATTTTACCACTTCTGTGAGTGGAATTTAGAGAATCCAAGAGTCACGGTTAATATCAAGGTATAAAATGTGGTTCAATAAGATAAAAATAATTTTTGTTGAATAGTAACTTTTTACTTTTTTTACCACGGTTAAAAGTAAATAGGGTAATTAAGTGTAAAAATGTTATTATTATTACCCTAACACATGTCCTAATTCTATTGGATAAGTATAATTCAACCAAAAAAACCTTAGGAAAAAAATATGACTATTTAGGTCCACTTGGATTAGATTAGGACATTTAATATTATTTTATTTAAAGAAGAGTTATAATAGTTAAAATCAAAGTTTAATAACTAAAACATTTTCAATATAGGGTTATAGATAAGATAAATTCGATTATAAATATTCATTAGAAATCTAAACCGATTTCCTACATAATGGTATTTTATTGATAATTTTTAGATTTTAAATAATTTACTTCATTTATGACACAATGATGATGTAGTAATTACCTTATTAAGGAAATATTAACATAATTTATAATATAAATACCCAAATAAATGTAATTTGAGACATTTTAAGAATTAAAATAATTTTATAGGTTAATATGAAATATTAGTAATGATATAATTAACTTTTTTTGAACTAATCATGCTGTTATGATTTTCACCAAAATGAAGTACCAAATAGTGTCAAAATTGACATAAAATAGTTTTTAAAACAAATATTATATTATTAATTTTTATTTTATTCCTAAAAATATAAGGTTCGGTAAAATGACTTAGATAATTATATATATATTAATAATGAACCACTTGGGGTTCTTTTTCCTTGTTATAGTAAGTTTATTAACCATATAGTTTAAGAAAACAAAAAGACACGGTAAAAGTTAAATTATTTAACATAGAGTTAAATCTAACTGATAAGGTTAAAATAGTAACCTAAACTTGTATAAATTATATTTTATGAGAGGATTTCGGCCCATCCCGACCTTAGATTCAAAATAAATCAATTTTGAGATATTAAAAACCGAATATGACTTTATAATAAAATAATATGTTAAGTTTTTCCTAAGGTGCCCGTCTCCTCCCTTATAAAAGGGCACCTCCTCCCTCTCTTCCTCACACAACTATGAGCCTTCAAGATCAGCCTACCCCTGCAAATTTATCTTCTACACTTCCCTATTAATATCATAGAGGTCATGGTGGTCTTCAAATACCATCTTTAGTTCCCTAAGACGAGGTTAAGAAGAGGCGCTTCAAAGAATAGGTAATGTCCGTTACCGATTCTGTCAACTTTATTTCTTCTTATACTTATTCTTATTTAGTTGTTTCATTATAAAGTAATAACATAAGTATAAATCACATAATTATATGTTATTATAAATATGGAACAACCCTATTTCACATTCTATCTATCCTACAGAAAACGAAATCACCGCACGGGCGTATGTACGGAATACCATCTCCACGTCGTGGTGTAATCTTTTTTCCACCACCACCTTACTTGGATGGGTGTAATGGTGTAAAGAATAACTATATATGATTATTGTAAATTGAAATTGATTCTAAAATAGTATACATAAACTTCAATACAATTCCACAATCAAGAGAATGATATCATCGCTCGTGCGTACGTACGACCTACCTTCTCCACGATGTGATGCGACTCGTTCTACATGATCTTCATTGCATAATGATTATGTAAATGAATTGAATGAATAAATATGATATATATTACACTAATAACATTTTGGAAATTATGTATTTATAACCTAAAAAGAAGAATAAGAATTTATTCGAAAAAACATGCATAAGAACAAAAAGAAATAAACACCCGAATAACAAGTAACAATGAAATATTACAAATAAGAAGCTAAGAATATGACCATATATGATATCATAACAATGAGTAAGATTGTGGAGTAAGTAAATAATATTATTTAAATCATTATACAGGAGGTTAGGACACATACGAAGCAAATCAGACCTAAGGTAAGGGAAAATCTCACAATCTCATTTTATCCGAGATTGTTTATACTTCAGAATTTAATGGGGAATATTTATCATCCACATCCATGTTTCCTCAATGTGTAATATTTTTTATATCCTCCTAAAATTGTTTAAATCCAATTTTACCCTTCGGTGAGTTTTTAGTAAAAGATATTAAAGGAATCTTTTGTCATTTTTCGTTCAAGGTACTTTTTGACTTTTCCGGCCAAAGTATGGGAATAATGTTTTTTTAACTTATACAGTATGAATGGATTTTTATGATTTCATAGAACATTATTTCCATAAAAATTACTTTAAGAGTTTTCAAGTTTATTTTTAATCAACATCTTTTGGTTTAAAAAATTATATGACATGTTAAGAAAGGAGAAATGTTTTTGAAGTAGAAAGGATATTTTCCTCAAGAATGGAGTTCATGTGTTTTATCAAAATTATTTTCCATATATGATAAAATAGGGTTTTGTTTCTATCCCTATTTTTACAGTGATTTGATTGTTTTATGATGGAATTAATTTTATGATGTCCTTTTATCTTATATGGATTATGATATGATGACATGATGTTTAAGAATCCTATTTTTAATACATGGGTTATGCTATGTTGTATGATTTATGATTTTGGGGAACACATAAGAATGGTTTCATTATTCGATGGGTGGGACCAATATCTACCTCCAATGCATTGGGTAAAGATTTATATCTCATGAGATAGACATGGCTGGAACGACAAGTTAATCCGGTTCAGTGATACAAGACTGAAACGAGGAGTGAACTCGGTTCAGAAATGGACTTTGCCCGCTAAGATAGTCTTGGCTATGAGTCTTGAATACTAGGAAATGATTCTCTATGATTATGTGTGCATGCCAAAAAGTTTCATGTTTTAAGTTATGATTATTCGGATTACATATCACTACTATGATTTATCCCATGTTATGAAATTATGATCTCTTTTGCAGGTTAAGATTTCCAAAATGATATGTTCTTATGAATATGATGTGATTGATATTTCTTTTGTTTATCCTTACTGGGCATTTGAGCTCACCCTTTTGTATGTTTTCTTTTTCCCAGGTCAGGAAGAAGGATATTAAGTAAGATATTCCAAAAGGGACTCTTGATAAGATTAAATAAAAGGGAGACAATGTAGATGATTTATGAACCAGTTGTTTATGTTTCCCAGTTTCTAAAGACACTATACCTATACGGTCCATTCATGGGTTTGTTATATGTTGTAGTAAGTGTGC